>FWPY01000010.1:0-5523186 GCA_900174645.1 Sonneratia alba
GGCAGTTTCTTGAGGACCATTCTCATTTGGGGCCATTATAAGAGAAAGAGGACATCCTCCATTCTAACACTCGGCTTTCCTTTCCTTGACCAACTGACCAAATTCATACGGATTTCTCAACACCGAAAAATTCACAACCACTACTCTCACCCATACATTGGTTTAACTGCAACAGAAAACCAGGAAAGGTTATTTTTTCATACATGGCAAATAATGTCCTTCCTCCATATAGGGTTCCTTCATCAGCATAGCTTCTTTGATTCTGTACAGTAACATTGCGTTAGTGTTGGTGTCTTCTTAGCAAACTTCATAGAGAAAGATTTGTTTTCGGTCAATATCTTTAGTGGTTCATTCTTTTCTAAAGAAGGTGCTTTGTCTGGTACGGCCCAACTTGCAACTATCCCCGCCGAAGTCTCACCCCTCCCTTGTATCCTACTTTTGATGTATCGTTTTTTTGTGAAAAAAAAAAAGACCATAACGCAGATTTGATTGTGTGGAACTTCTTATGTAAAAGCTTTTTCTTGGTTCTCTGAAAAGGTAGGGTTATCGAGAATTTAATGGCAAACTGCTAATCTGTCTACTCTTCACTTTGACGAGCAACTCCCTTTTACAATGTTTTTATTCATTCGTCGATAATATATTGATTAGAAAGCTTCAATCTATTTAACTTCTTGGGTTGCTTATTTGAATGGCTAATAATTCTTTGAAATAAGGGTGTGACATATCAAAGTCCCGGAAGATCTTTTGACCGATTACTGTCCTTCATGGACCTCAAATTTGCGACATCGTTGAAGTAAGCCTGTCAAACCTGATTGAATTCGAACAGGACTTTTCTACAACAATCTTATATCGGGCTCTAGAGATAGTGCATGAAGTAACAACTTGATCAATGTACATTGAGATTTCACTGGTAGAGGAATACATAGATATGCTGTGAATCAATGCCCAGATTGTAGCTGCAATACTAATTTCCTAACTTAGAGCCATAGCTTTATCACAGAAAATCTAGAAGCTTGTAAATTATGTACCATCTAATCTGAGGACCATAATGCTGATTGAGAAATTTACATCCTATGAAACGAAAATATAAGACATTTTGCAAATGTAAGGAATGCTCCAAAGGCTCAGCATCATGCATAGGCTTTTGTATAAATTTACACAAGCGGAGGAAGCATATACTCAATCTGGCTATTAAAGTTATTTTGTATTAACCACGGGGCTTTTGTAAATGTTAGAGATTAGCTGAAAAATGGCTGGTTGTTGAATTCAAATGTTCTGTTCCTGATGATTGGCCATGTATCTTAGCATTGATTTATAGTACTTTCTAACACAATCTATACACTATTTTGAACCACATGATGATTCTACAAGAACAATGGTGCAATTAATGATCCTAGCTTCACATCAATACCAGAAGGCAAGGACAAAGCATTTAAAACCGCAGAATAGTTCTGCACAACTTTCCAAATTTCCAGTATGCATTGGCTATCAAACGATGAAACATGGGAACCAACAATTTGTCACTGTTTGTAGAGGCGGAAATGGGACAGGAGAGTTCTATTCAGAGCTCCATCCTGATGTTATTCCAACAGAGTTAGGGTGAATCCTGTGGGACAGGAACAACAGGATGATGGCCATCTGACCTGTTTTACGGCGCATCCACCCAGTCCAGTTTGGGATTCCAAGTACAGTCCATTTTCATCACTCTGTACATGGTCCAGAACCGAGGTTCGGCTTCGACGATGAATGAAGTTCTAGGGCTTGAACAGGGGGTGGTAGAGGAACATCAGTGTTTCATAGATGAAATCTAGTAAACTGGCAGATTTCCATAAGGCAAACTAGATGTTAAACCTAATACCCTGAAAGTTTACAGCTGTCCTAATCAGATTGTAAAAGTAATTTTAACGTGTATTGTCCATTTAAAAGATCCCAGATAATATATATGGAAATTCACATCAAGGAATCAAAAGTCCCCGTGCTCCAGTTGAATTTAGAATAACAGTTTTGATGTTAGTGAAGCATGGGCGGCACAAAAGAAGAGCCACTGCTGAAACAGGCGTGGGATTTGTAGTGCAGAACTGGAGACGCAACACAGACCCGCCTCTTCACTCATATGCTCATCGTCCAACAGCTTGCGCCTCTTCCACCTCCGCCGTATGACAGATGCAGGGGTCAATCGCTAACGCAAGGTGGTGTGAATTATATACTGATCGATTAAGGCTGGGACCGGTGGATCTGAAGGTCTAGACAGGTTGAGTGGTGTGAGCAACAGATCAGCGCACAAAGTAGTGAAGGATGAGTGGGATATCCGTGGGCAACACTATTAGCACCACAGCGCTGTTCAAATCAGGAGGTCTCACATCCAGAATATCAGTGAGTATCAGTGTTCGGTAGTGGATAGGAGGCGCTTGTCGTCATAGTCACGTGACCGCAACTGAATCACATACCTAAGCAGTCAGACCACGGTGTCCTGTGAATACAGACTGTGGGCGATAGATATAGGTGCGTGTGTCGTGGATTACACCTATTCTCATATATTTTTATAGTGTAGGAGTGTAGGACACACTCAATGTCAGTTGAACTGCATTTGAGGCCCAGTGGTCGAGAGGGTGGGCTTACTGATGGGTGGTTCATGAGCTGAGGTTGAAATATGAGTCGACAGTGCAGCTCAGAGCTAAAAAACTGGGAGCTACAGAGCAGTTTGGACGCTGAAGGAAGACTGGATTGGATGCGTGGTTGGGACTTGTATGCGGGGAGGGTTTTGCTGGTGCGAGAACTGTGCAAGATCCCGAGGTCGAACAGTTGGAGCATGATCAAACAGTCTTTTGTTTGAGGGTTAAATCGCGATTATGAATGATGCCATTCAACCATGGAAAGGTGGAGACTCTGAAGAAGCTGGAGCGAAGTGAGGTATCAGAGTGCGGGACGGCGGACGCTGGAGTAGGAGGATTTCCACTGGAGGTTGAATCGGCAGCGGAACGGGTCCTCTATAATCGTGCAGCGGAGGCCATGGCTGAGGCTAGGATTGCTGCTGAAAGGGGAGAACTTTCCCTTCCGCAGTCTCCATTTAGAGATTTGCATGGTTGCCTGTGCAGAGACGGCATTCTGGGCACAGGGCTTGGCAGATCAGCTCTAGGCGTACTCCCTGTGCGCGGAGCTGAGGAAATGCAGGAGACAGGATGGGCAAAAGCAGGAGAGTCATAGAGGCCGCTGGGAGAGCATTAACGTATAATGGGGTCCTGAGCTCGCCACTTCGTGCAGAGGAACTGTTCGCGGGACTCAAGACGAGCAGCAACAGCCTCGTGCAAATACACGCCCCCGCGCCATACCAAACCCTCCAGAAATTGACATGGTGAATCAAGTCCCCAGACAAGTGATCTTCGAGAGCCACATCGTCTTCCGCGGTAAGAAGCAGCTTAGGCAAGCACTGGTCTTTTCAGCCGGGACCCCCCCCGTACCAACCGTCCCGTGGTAGGCTGCAGCTGAGTCTGCAGCGGGCCCCCTAATAACCACGCGCACTCTACATGGCTCCAGCCTTCCGTTTCGGGGCAATTACGCTTTCGTCCATGCTGATGTCTCTGCAAGTGATAAGGGCATAAGGAATTGACAAGAATGAAATGTGAATTCCTGGGAGTTAGGTGTCTGAAAGAAGGATCTGCCAACTGTTTTTTTATTTTTTCTAATTTAACTTTTTTTTCCTCTTTGATATTGCTTTTTAAAATTTAATTTGAGATGAGGTAAAAAGTGTGGGGGTAAGTAATAGCCTTTGAAATTGGTGGGAATTGATTTCAATTCAAATACCTTGCACTTTCTATTCTTTTCATGGACCAGAATTTCTTATCTCTTTTTCCTCGTAGAATTTATTCAATAAATATATTAATATTAGAATACATTACATGAATTATAATAAGTTAATGTGCAATTTGTTTTTTGTAATATACTGAGACCACTCTAAAAGGAATGGGAGAAAAAGAATTAAGCAGTTCGGAAAGATTTATAATGAAAATCAACAGATATTTTACAAATTTCGGTTGTTAATTATAAGTTTTTGGCATAAACTCATTTAATATACAGACTGAATCGATGACAAATAGTGCGCCATATAAGTAAATGCCCTAAATTGTGTTGTTGCTAAGAAATAGCATTCTAGTATTATTTTAAGACCAAATAATATTTTTCTTGTGCTATTAACATTAAGATGTACATGATTTTCCGAACAGTAATAATGCGCCAAGTTTGCTGCCGGCCGCGCAGCAAAACGCGCGAGTCCGCGTCTAGTTCAAGGTCGACTTAGCGGGACAATCTGATCAAAATCGCGCAGGGAGTAGACATGCGATTGAACTCCGATCAGAGCCCTTGCATTGAGGTCGACCGGAGCTCACAGCCATTAATGTTTGGCGTTATCGTGCGTCACAGAAGTCGAATCATATGCGCCTTTACGCGCAACCCTGCCGCAACGGAGCGCGTCCCCCCGCTCCAGTTAGGGATGCTTGCGTCGATTGTGTCATGTCGCAAAATGCACAGTGACCGGTCAATATCTACATAGTAAGACAAATTTACTATAAAACAAAATTCTTTTATAAAGCCGCTCTATTCACCGTATTATTCCTTTTTTTAAACATATAATACTTCTTTTAATTTAAAAAATAGAGAACAGACCGTTGGTGGGGACCAATAGCATTATGAGGGGTCGAGAGTTCGCTACCTGATCTGTCATTAGTGAATTCCCTTCACTCGGCTCTGATTTTCGGAAAGATTTCGTCGATCGGAGGCAGGGAGAGTCCAATTCGTACTCGCCCTCAACAAACCCCAACCCCCACCCAGAGCTTATCCTGTTTCGGCTCAGTAGTACACTGGAACGGCCCATTGCCGAGATCTTTCCTCATTGCAAGAGAGCTCAGTGAGCCATGCATTTGACCTGAGCTGAGCTCAGATGCAGAGATCTCCGTCCGGCTCTCTCGCCCGCAGCTCCGACCGAGAAAAAACCTGCAGATCGGTCGCCATAAAACATAATTCCCATCAAACTTCTCAGCCGGCGGTTCCGGTCACCAACGTCCCCCTTCGTCCGTCCGTCCATGCTTTCTTAGGTGAGCTAAACAGAACCTCGGCTTTTCCCTTTTACTCATTTTCCATCTTCCATATCAGTTCACCAAAAAGGGAATTCAATATTAAGTCCCTCTCAGAATTACTTTTCTGCCCTTTTCCCAGCGTACCGACGGTCAACATCACAGTCCATAATTTTGGAAAATAAACGCAAATTCGTCGAAATTTTAAAGCTTATCTCTCTTATTCCGCTCTGATGTGCTAATCGATACTTCTGGGTTAGAAAGGGAACTCATGTACAGGTGTATGCTAACCAATATTTCACGTTCAACAATCAAGTCGTCTGAAGATGAAAGCCCTACGTGTGCATTGTTCAATACTTGTGTATCTATCTTGTCAATTGGATTGATCAAAGCTCCGCTTTTTTGGCTGGGAAAAGTGCTGTCAGTTTAATCGGATAACAATAATTCCACGGTTTTTCCGCCGGTGAAATGAAATCTTCTTTTCGTCCGTCTAAGTGTTAGTAGTTTTTTGGTTCCATATGGGTAAGAACAGAAAGAAAAAAAAAAAGGAAAGTGTTATCTGAGCCACTTTGGTTGGGGAATCATCATGAATTATTTTTTAGATGAGAATAACCATGATGACTGCAGCTACTAAGGCCCCGCCGTATAAACTAATCAAGCTCTGATTTGTCCTGTCATCTGGATGCTGAATCCTGGCTGACGTTCGTCGATTGAACGCTTCCCATCTTCTGATGAATAGATACAATAAAGAATGGCCCTGATCGTGCCTTCACCGTCCCAGCCCAGGCAGCCGACACAGGTCTAGTGGGCCCCAGGGTTAAGCCGTCTTCCTGCACTGGACCTAAGTTAGCTGATGGTGCAAGCGCTTGGTGTTGCAGACTTCACCGTATTTGTGTATGTCTTTGAAGGCAAGTTTTTCAACCGCTGGGGGGAGGGGCTGCACTCAGTAGCGTTCTCTTTCCAAAATCTTGCAAGAATCCACATACGCTGTGTGTTTCACGGCCCGAGAGCAACAGAGCAGCAAAAGTTCCAACCTTGGGTAATATTTGGTGGAAGTTTAGGGTAGTAGCCACTAATTAAAGTTAGTTGATGGGTCTCTGTCGTATTTGCAAATTGGTTGCTTTCAAATAGGTGGGGATGGACTCATATTTTTAGTTCATTCCCCATCACGAAGTCTATCGTATTGTCGGCAGTTTATAGCTCTCTGTCTTCAACTGCAACCCCACCTGCGAATAGCACATAAAAGTGAAGTACTGCGTGGGGCTCTGAGCTAGTGAGCTTTGGAAAGTCTATTATGAATTGGGTAAGCACAAGTGGTTTCTTTCTGCTGATGCTGCTTTCTCAATATAATTCTGGGTGGAACAATTCGTCCTTAAAGATAATTCAGATACCACGATTGGATGGGATGCCTTTGGAGGCACCATTTTCGTAACATTAACTGATGTTGTTTTCAATTGGGGGCTGTGTCACAAGAAATTAAGATATGACTTGTGTCCCAGCCCACGGAGCGTCCATACGAATTTTATTGTCAATCCATAAATAGCTTTATGATAAGAGGTTGACATTTGCTTTTTGTTGGTCATTTGCATTTAAGTACCGTAACCAGAATTATTATGTCTCTAATAGACGTCGAAGGCTGTAGCTATCACCAGTGACTTGATATTCTTTGTATATGTGGTGTGTTTTCCTCAAGCACCTTGAATTTGAGCTATGGATAATGTGCTGGAAGCTTTGAGTTATTGTTGACCAATTTGTTATCCCTATCTGTAGAGATGATTCTTCTGTCAGCAATGCACTATTGACAAATTGCTGATTGGTGCCTTGAACTCATCTGTCTTCAACCATGATTTCATTTTCTTTTGATATCCATCTAATTTTGCACCATTTTGCCTTTGTGATTTGTAGATATTGAACATGGAGACGAATGCTTACATTGTGTGAACTCTGTTATGAGCATTTCAAGGTAGTCACGAAGATCTCCCTGAATCAGCTTTCACGCAGGTTGCAGCTTTAATGGAGCTAAACAAGCAAATATTCTGCATTTGGTATTACTGGTTTTTATTGCCAATCTCGTTCTTCAATAGTGATTTTACTAGTTTTTTACAGACTTTGTTGCTCTTAGATTGAAATAAATGAAGCTTCAAGGGGAATTGGCCTTCATTTTTCTTGTCAGCCTGATCTTGATTCAGCCTATTCTCTGCGGTCAGAGTCACCTCTCCTTCACTGAAAGCTTGTTTTACTTGATTGGATGATTTCAAGCAATATTTAGTTGGCTTGCAATTTTATCCTTTGTTCATTCTTCTAAGCCTTGACATTCCGCTCAGTGTTTATCCTTGCTGGAACATCTGCAATTTGTGGATGATATCTACAAAGCTTTTTCATGGTTTTCTGATGTGGCAGATGATATTTCTAAAACATCAGTGACAAGCAAATGGACATGTCTGTGTTCTTTAAACCAAGGGAACTGGAGTAGCGTTCTTGAATCAAATTGTTCTGCTTCATGCAATTGCAGTGCAGGTACTTTGTTAGTGCTTTGAGTAGAACCATCTATAGGCTTTTAAACATTTTCCTATGAAGGATTCATGTGATTGATTGAGCTGTTTCTTTTGCTGATTTGTGCTTTGGAAGCTTCACATTATTTCCTTGCAGGTCAGAATGACATGATGTTATCTTATTTCTGCCCACAATTCACTGGTAATTTCTTTTTCAACAGTTGGAGGATCTAATGGAGGCTGGTGGAGCTGTACATGTGATGATGGTGGATTTCCCAAAGTAGCATCTCAGACTCAAGATACCACTTGCTTTTCAGCCTGCAACTGCACTTCTGGTGTGCATTATTCCTTTTCTTTTTCCTTTCTTTGGGTTATTTCCTGAAGATGAAAAACTGCAGCTAAATATTTGCTTGCTCATTTTAGTTGCATTTCAATTTTCCAAGCAGGAGCTCTAAATGATATTCCAGTCTCGGGAAAGCATAACTCAAGCAAAGTTGTTGTGGTCACACTACTACTTTGCGTCATACTTACTACAATAGCATTTCTTTCCTCAATTATGTGCTATTTATACCGAAAGAGAAGTTTCTCAACCATGACACCAGTGTTTTCATCAGAGAAAGAAGAAAGTTGTAATAGTGCCTCTAACTTAATCAACAATATAACTTCATCGGTTCCTAAGACAAAATCCAGCATCTCTTCCCACGCCACTCCTTTCACAGGTTGGCTAGCTTCCCTCTATTTATCAGATCACTGTACAAAGTATCCAATTCTGTTCTGTCACAGGCTTAAGCTATCTTCCTCTGGATTTTTTTTTCTTTCCAGCATGGTTTCACAAGGCTTATATTCTATTCAAAGGCAAATCAGAAACTATACATGGGACCATATGCCAATTTCCATATGTCGAGTTGGAATATGCAACCAATAGCTTCTCCGATGCAAATCTCATTGGGCTT
Organism: Sonneratia alba; assembly: GCA_900174645.1. NCBI lineage: Eukaryota > Viridiplantae > Streptophyta > Magnoliopsida > Myrtales > Lythraceae > Sonneratia > Sonneratia alba. The sequence continues at coordinate 8,512 of FWPY01000010.1, forward strand.
GGGGGGAGCAGCTATGTCTATCGTGGACAGCTCAGAAGTGGTAGAATTGTAGCCATCAAGCGGCTAACAGATCATGGTGGTCCTGATGCAGACTCTGTGTTCCTGACAGAGGTGAGGTGGCTCTTGCAATAAGTGCAATTAAGTCCAATCCTCATGATACGCCTAAGTATACCGTACATTATGTTCTTTTCTTCAGGTGGATTTGTTGTCAAGATTAAATCATTGCCATGTGGTGCCTCTGCTTGGTTACTGCTCAGAATTTCAAGGGAAGCATGTTGAGAGGCTACTTGTATTCGAATATGTTCCCAATGGTAACCTAAGAGATTGTCTTGATGGTGAATTGGGAGAGAATATGAACTGGGAAACTCGTGTTGCAATCGCAGTTGGAGCCGCAAGGGGGTTGGAGTACCTCCATGAGGCAGCTGCTCCGAGAATTTTGCACAGAGATGTCAAGTCCACAAACATTCTTCTTGATGCGAACTGGAGAGCAAAAGTAAGAACATTCTTCCTGGGAGAGTTTAGTTCTATTGATTCCTTTTACTGTCAGTTCTATAAATTTCCATTAACATTCTTGTCTTTAGATTTGTTAACTACCGTGATCATCTCACGATGTGATATGGGCAGATTACTGATTTAGGGATGGCCAAATATCTAAAACCTGACGGCCTGGCAAGTTGTTCCAGCTCTCCTGCAAGAATGCAGGGGACGTTTGGCTATTTTGCTCCCGAGTATGCAATCATTGGGAGAGCCTCTCTGAAATCGGATGTTTTCAGTTTTGGGGTTGTCCTTCTCGAGCTTATTACAGGTTGCCAGCCCATCCACAAGTCTACAAACAAAGGAGAAGAAAGTCTTGTGATATGGGTAGGTCGATTGCTTTGCATTTTCAATGAATAAGTGGTGCAAAGGTGTCAGACTCCACGTATTGGTAAATAGAGATCAGAACTTAATTTATCGTATCACTGCATTGTTTGTATATCCTAAGGTCTTGAACAGAAACTTTGTTACACCTTTAGTGACTTTTTGTACTTTTCATAATTTTGTAGGCTACACCACGCCTAAAAGATAGTAGACGAGTGATCTCGGAGTTGCCTGACCCTCGACTCAAAGGAAACTTCCCGGAAGAAGAGATGCAGATAATGGCTTATCTAGCAAAAGAATGCCTGCTATTGGATCCCGAATCCCGACCCACCATGAGCGAGGTGGTTCAAATCCTCTCAACAATTGCACCCGATAAATCTAGAACGAGAAACATTCATGCAGATCTCTTTCAGGTGATGCAGCTAAATCTATGTGGCCCTGCTGGTTAAGTGGATCTATTATCTTGCTTTCCTGATCGCAAAGTTTTATCTTTGTCAAGATGATTCTGTTAGTGGTCTATGAGTTAATAGGCCAGGTGGGCCACTGAGCCGGACTTTTGCACCCAATAATTGGGAGGGATATACTAGATATTGGGTCAACACTCACCTTTAGAAGATCATGCTCATACATTATTTGGTATATGTTTATCTTATGCAAGTAGATACTGAACTTATCTTTGCTCATGCAGTTGTCCTCGTCTAACATATCGAGAGCTGAGGCAAACTCAGGAGTCCTCAAGAAACGAGCTGAGGGCCCTGTGGAAGCAGAGGAAATCTTGAAAGATGGGTCACAGAGATGGTCAGTTCCAAGTTCCCTTCCATTGGACGTCGACAAGATGTGCATAAATGAAATCAACGACAAAACGGAGGCGGATGATATATCCTCCAAGTATATCGAGCGGCTGATCCTCCTCTCAGCGAAAGACAGGAGTTGGCGGTCCCAGGATGATGATATGGTCGACCTAGTTGAGCCCCGACTTGAATCCTTTTGCATGGCAAATTCCAAGTTCCCCTGATCAGGACGTTCTCTTTTCAACACGGTCATACAGGTTCATGAGAGTTTGTTTTCTTTTCCACTTTTTTCTCTTTAAAAAAGAGGACTCCTGCAGTCGGAGATCAGAACACCTACTTGTTCATTGGTTTTCTTCTGAACAGAAAGAACTACAGGAATTGTACTTCTTAAAGATGCCAGTTCTACATAAATGAAATGCAGTCAATACAACACAATCCAAGTCCCTTGTGCATCATGCTCAAGTTGAGATTGATCTGATTTCTTGGCTCTCCAAGTCCAAATTCACCAATCATTTGTATTACTAATGAACCTGATGGTAGACAAAACTGCCGAACCTACCAATAAGGAGGATTTGATCGTCTAGCAAGGCAAGTTTCACCCACTGTTTCCATGTGCTGGATCAGAAATGAATCCTTTTCTTGATCCTTTCTCAATGCTCTACTTTCGTGAAGAGCAGTAGATCGCTAAGCTGCAGCTGAACTTACCCAGTCGCACAAGCCTTATTAAAAATATACGTGGCTTCACGTGGGTAGTTGCATCTGCGTCCCACCGATCTTGAAAACCCGTTTGCCTTGACTGGTAGATGGAAGAGGATGAAGTCAATAGCCTGAGGAAGGATTGATGAATCCCTCCTTCCCCTTGCTCCTATAAATCATCACTGACATAACAGCTATGGAGTTCCTAAAACTCCAGCAGCTAGCTGCCCCTAACCTGAAAACTCTGTCAGATCCCAATCTCGTCGATTCCGGTCGAGCTGGGAATGGATCCTCCACCTCCAAGCGACCCACTTCTGGGTCCAGGCCCTCCGGGGGGCGGATTCTTGGATTGCTGGTAAGACTTGCCTCAACTCGCACCACCTGCTTACGCATGGTCAAAGTTGTTATGTTTCTAGATTCCTCGGTAACTTAATGACATTTCTGCACAAAATCGTACACTTGTGTTTGGCATTCATACGACTTATTGCAGTCTGCATCAGTTTACTTCCGTGTAGTCAAACTATAGAAAAGACAAGAACCAACTGATTTGAGTGTAGAAACCTGTTAGATGAATTCTCAGTCTACCGCCACGATTTACATGTCATTCCTGCTTACTGGTGAACACTGAATCTTGTCTGTTTTTTCATGCAGCCTGTGGCTTCTGTGCTGCTGCGGGCTGTTTGGGAGCTGCTGCCCGCCACTGTTTGAGCCCGGGCCACCACCTCCGAATTAGCATCGTCTTCTTCAACACTTCGATTCAAATCTGGTGCACAAGAACTGGCTCTGCATCCCTTCGCTTCCATTCTGCGTCACAATATCTGACCGACCCTTCACTCCATCTTTTGGCACGAGACGTGATTCTGTGACTCCTGTCAGTTTCTCATATCAAGTCTCAATAGATCGTTCCGTTTCTCTGTTTCGCAATCCCTTGTCTGCTGTACTTTCTTCCTTCTGTGTAAGTGCACCTGTAAATGTCCAAAGGATCAGGAAAAGAGAATCATGGGGAATTCCAGTCCTCCCGAAAATTCGAGTCCTCTTCACTTAGACTGTAGCATACAACACGATTCATCGGCCGCCCGTTGCGCTCAGTCAAACGTTGCCACACAGCACAGCTCGTCACCATTTCCAACCGTCAAATTTAAAATATCCAACTACTGTACATGCTGTGAAGATCAATCCACTGTCCCGAAAAATAAGATAACAAAAGAAAGGGAATCCGAGAGAGTTGATTAACATTCGGAGACATAATAGCAAGAGAAGTTTCGAAGTCTACTGGGCCAATCAAAAACCCAGAAGTCACAATCTTGGTGGATTCAAGTCCCTGCTGGTTTCCTTTATTGGTGATACGGTGGAGTACAGTATCACACAATAACGTGGTGATTATTAGATCGTCTTGATACACAGTTAATAACAACTATCTGGATAATTTAACACCGTTTACTCGATTTCTACAGGACAATTACTGGGAATGTCGTGAATCCACAGCTTAACCTAGTGTACTAAGCATCTCTGACTACCAACATTGTCTGGTTTGTCTCGTTATTGGATACGATAGATATACATTATATGTATATTGTTGACCTGAGGAGAGAAACCCATGTGGAGGGATTTTAGCCATAGTTTCTAAAATCGGACTGGGGCGGTCGGTTGACCGGTTCGACCGGGAACCAGTCACTCACCCGGTCTGGTTTCTAGAATCAATCCAGTTGCAATTAAAATGCGGTTAGCTTTGATTGAATCGACTGGTTTCCAATCAAACCGGAGAATTCAATTGAACCGGTGAAAGAACCGGTTGACTTAAAATTAAAAACAAAAACCTATTGTAATGTACTTATTTTATTTTACTATACTTATATTTGTATTTTGTGTTGAACTTTAGGTTAATATAATTGTTATATCATATATTCTTGTTATAAATTATTGTTAAATTATAGTATTATGTCAATTCATTAGTAATATTATTTATTAAACCTGCGGTTCAGTTCATTAAACCTATGAACCCATGTCTTGATCGACTTCTAGTTTGGTCCGATTTTAAAAACTATAATTTCTTACTTATGGATGGATAGGCACTTCCTTCACTCGTGGGCCACCTATTGAGCCCAAACTCAATTAACACGAGGAAAAGCCTGTACCCGTTCATTTCACTCTCCTGCCGTACTCTCTCTTTCGTGTCGATCGACCCCTCTGCAATCGAAAGGGTAAAAGGGAAATAGAAGATTTCCTGCTACGACCTTCAATGATCTGTTGTTACATTTCTAGCTTGTCATGGGGCCGCAGCAAAAGGGAACTTGGGAAGACTGAGCCGCCCCTCTGGGGGCATCTCTGAACTGTTCAGTAAAGAAGGGATACCCGAAATTAACACGGAAAACGCCACGGAGAATTTGCGTCGCGGTCCAAAAGTTTGTCTGAAGTAAAACAAAGAGATCTTTTCTTTGACTCCTATGTCAATTACGCCCTGCACTGCATTAATGGCGGCAGGTCATATTCCCACTGAGCACCGCGAATCCAAGCACACATAGAACTCCTTAGCACCCTCGCTTGCACGGAAGCACACATTATTATACGTGTGCAAGGGCCAACTCAGGCAGTGCATAGTTACATCTGTCATCTTACTCACCGTTGTAGATCGGACGAACGTCATCGGTTGAATTATCTGAAAATTCCATTAAGGTAATTGGGAGCCATCTATGGAGGTTTCGTTCGGCTCTCGGTATGTGCCCTTTTTCTAAAAGAAATGTTCGCTCTTTAGTCTTTTTTTATAAGGTTAATCCGACATGAATATGAATTTATCATAATCCATTAGACTCTCCAAATTAATTGGAAAAGGATGATCCTAATTGACTTGAAGCATAATCTTTGGATTCTCTTATTATTGACAACCGTTCTTCACGGGGAAGGGGGAATGCCATGTGATCGAGCATCCCTCCTGGGGCGACGCATATGACATGTTTGAACTCTGTGATTAGGGACAACGAATCCCAACTAGTGCCAATTGCAAGGGTCTTCTTCTAGGGTAGGTGTTCTCTTGATCTACACACGCATAATAGGAGTTTTTTTTAACAATCTGGGGTCTAAAATTTCATGTTTTCATGGAACATTCAATTTGCTGGCGCACCCGTACGGGCACTTCGAGATGGAGCTTAATAGGTTAGCTAGTTGCTGGCCATTTACAGTCTCCCATGTGGAATTTGCCTCGGAAATTGCTCGAGGGCTTCTCAAAAGCTTATTATTAATAAGTTATATATATATATAATACACAAACAAAAAAGAGAGGAACAATACTGTCTTTGTACTCTTTTTGTTTCATATTTACTTAAAATTTTAAGAATGTTACGGAATTGGCTAATTTTATAGTTGATAATTGATTCAATATATATATACTGTTTGCCTTTGATTGTAAAGTGTTACATGTACCGCCTCATGCCAATGGAGAACCTCTTAATATGGTTCAAAAATGAATTAGTATACAAAGAAGTAAAACTTTTTTAATTATAAATTTATTCGGTTCATAAAATTTAAAATTGAAATATCGTTTGGAAAAAAAAACTTAATAATCTTAATCTAATTTATGTTGATTTTCACTTCCTTTTTACCGGTCGCTTGAGACCTTGAAATATGATGCACCCTCACATATTTACACTTAAACCAGATTAGAATGTTAAAATTCCTCAGCACAGATAGTATTTACTAGTCAAATTTAAATTTAAGAATAATTCTTTTTTTCCCGTTGGGATCCCCGAAAATCTTCCCCGTGAGTCTTTGACCATCCACGGTCGCCTCAATCAATCGACATTCTTTTTCTTTATATTCTCTCCTTCTTGGGTGAGAAATATTCCTTTTTTCTGATTGTTAGGCATAGGGGAATAAAAAAAAATAAGAAATCAAATTGACGATTGTGACCTCGAAGGCGTGGACACTAAAAATCACATATTCGAATCTTATTAAATAACTCATATGAATATATTAAGTCAATAAAAGTTGACTGTTTAAAATGATGATGGGAAACTAAGCTACAACTTTACCATGACAACTGCTTGTGCAATTGTTATGACTGTTTTCTTAGTGGAAGATTTAAGAATCGTCTACTTTTTAGTAAATTGACACTATCTAAATAGGTATAATACTATCAAGTTGGCAACACAAGGTCGTGTCCAGAAAATGTGCACTATCGATCAGTCAATCTCTGCCACCTGTGTCTGGAGAAGTCAAATGGGCCGAGTCCGCTGAGTGGATGCGTATTCAATATCGCCCGATTCAGTTGACTTTTCACTATGCGATGCATGTATAGTACCATAGACCTTTGACTTTAAATCAGACAACAGGTTCCCCTCTGTCCATTTTTCCCCCCCCAATCGGTTTGCGATAATGGAGTCGAGGGTTGGTGCGATTTAGATCCAAATTGACATTGATTAACCACGTGCACACGTGCCTGGGGGTTTCTCACGTGCATGGGGATGCGTTACCGCACCGACAAAATTTCTGATTGCCATAATCATAATAATAATTCCGTGCACCTTTCGTCCCTGAAAGATTCTCTATTGATGATTACGGTGAAGAGGTGACTCTATCTGTCAAGAATTACGTGTTCATGCACCATTAGACTCATCGTCTTTTCTCTCCACAGCTTAAATAGTCCTAGAAATTGAAATGAACCGACCGGCAGAACCGGTTCCAATCAGGAGCTGGCCACTGCCCCGTCCGGTTATCTCAATTGCTCCATCTACATGTTGATGTTGGCTCCGAGTTGACCGGAAAAGGGCAGCGACGGTGACCGCCGGTAAAACGAGTCCAAGTTAGAACCACTAATTAAGATATTATTTTATCTTGAGTTATAATCATTAATCTTATGATGAGGACAGACTTCCCTAAACCATGCGGTTGTCTTCCATCTTACGAAACCAATTTGACCGATGATCAACAGCCATTGCCGGATACAGTAATCATGATAATTTAACGGTCTATCTGTGTAAATTAATTAATTAGTCAGTCATAGCTTCAAGCCTATGTATATTTGTGTCCTTTGGAGGGAGTGTACGTAGCTCAACGGCGGCCAAGACGTATGTACTGTGTATGTAGCCTACGTATCAATTACCAAAGCTGTCCCTGCTATATACTAAGAGCCCCCAAGCATTGCTTGTCCTAAATCGGTTTGACTCGTAATTACAATTGAAGCCACTTTGTTTCCTTATATATCCATAGTATCCAACACCCATCAAGTAACCATTTATCAAAATAATAGATTATTTTAATTTTATCAGTTAATATATATATATATAAGTCAACCGAAAAATAGGTGAAAAGAATCTGATTCAACCCTTCTATTATATTCTACGCCTAACTATTATGTTTTATCCGGTTATTAGGCCAGTAATGGAAACTCGCCCGAAATCACAGACATATGACTTGACCATAAACAGGAGGAATGAGCAGCTCTCTCTTCCAAGGATATCTTGAATCCTTAAACAAAATTTCGATTTTGAGAGGCTTAAGATCAAATAAAATTCATGATAGAGACACATTTAACCCCTAAATGAGTTAACAAAATCCATTATTATTATTATTATTTTGTATGCCACGTAAAATATACCCAAAAAGGAAAATCTATCTCTGGTCAAATCCCTTTAATTCCCACGTAATTATTCACAATTCCATCAACTTAATAATAATAATAATAATAACCATATATCGACAAAAAAATAATTATTATTATTTTGGCATCTTTCCGGTCCCTGCAAGAAAATCCAAATAAACGAGGCCATTTGATTTTCTACGTCTTCGCCAGAGTTCGGACCAAAGCCATTAAGACGCACGGTGTCCTCTTCTGGTGGGGGCGGGGCGCTGCTTTTGTAATTTGTACTTTATTAGGTTTTGTCCTCTGTTTACGTATCTACATGCAAAGTCAACCTACGTAATAAAAAAAATAATTACGACCATTAATTTTCCCATTACGTTACACCTAAACCCATTAAAATGTATAATTCTATAAAAAAAAAATTCCTTATTCACAATATTGGCTATTTTGATCTCCATTCATGCAACCCTACGCTATTTCAGTTTGAGGCCACGCGGTCACGCAGCAGAGAATTGTCGGCCGGCCAAGGCTGATCGAAGGCCGCACTGTGAAGCCACTAGCTCCAATTTTGTCAGCCTGATTTGCTGGAGAAGAAAAGAGAATCCCCACCGTGGTTGTATTGTGCTGGTCAAGCTAATTAACATCTTTCATTTTTCAATAAATATTTAAATCCAATTGAATGAAAATTTTACACTAAAATTTAATCACTTAATGAATCGGTATAAGTAAAGTGCAATTAAAATTCACTGAATTTTTAATATTATTTTGCGCGTGAACAGAAAGAGAGATTTTTCCATGTGCCAGTAGAGATGTCATTGGGAAATGGGTTTGACAACTCACGGCAAAGTTTATAAATTTGTATGTTTATCTATCCCCCATAGATGAAAGGCGATTAGGGTTCCCATGAGCTCTGAACTTGAATGATAGTAGCAATCTAGTTTTTCCTATTCTAAATCAATATTTGATTTTGAATTTTATGAGTAAAAGGCGTTTAAATTTATATTCTTAAGTAAATTGATATAGACTAAATATAGATTAATCAAGATTAATGAGTTCTAAATATACATTCATGAAGCCCTTCTGGGATTCTCTTACGTCCGAAATTTCCAAGACCCCAATTTTCTTCCATGTGTAGAAAGAATATCATGAATGAGAGATGGAGAGATCATAAGCTACATCACATTCATCTCGATCCAGACTTTATTGAACCAGCTATTTGAATCAAATTAAAATAAAATAATCTAGCGTTACGTAAATTTTAAGATATTATCAGTTAAGCCGTTTCGATCCGTTTCCTCTCAAGTGACATGGATCGACCCACATTCGGAAGCTTCGGGTTTTTTTGATGAATAAAAGCTCCAAATAATTGTTCTTTAAGAAAAGGAAATCAAGAGGAGTGTCCCAGAAACGTCGGTTACAGCCCCGTTTCTGCGGCATCAAAGCCGCCTTCAAAATGGTGTCTTAAGGGTGGGAATGTATGAGAAATAGTGACGGAAACGCGTCGTTTATTATTATTTTTAAAACTTTACTCTGATTTATTTTTTCTTTATAATAAATAAATAAATAAATAAATATTATTATTATTATTATTATTATGTATATAACAGCCACGAGATCCATCGCTCTTCGAAATACTCTGTTTCTAAATCAAGCTCATCCTATCCCTTCCCATCTTTCCTCCGACTCTCCGTCTCCGTCCTCCAGGATTCTCACAGAAATTGCCTCGCATTTCTGTGCCGCTACTAGCTAGGTGGTCATTAACTTGTCACATGCTAAGTTCGGTTCCATTATCGAGAAATGGGTCTGGTCCGTAACACGGCGATGAGGAGCGGGGAGTTCTTGGAGGGGATGATAAGCGACTACGTCGGTGGTAAGGGTGGCAATGGCAAGACGAAGCCCAGCCGGCCCACCTCGGTCCGGCTCGTGGCCGCCCTGACATGCTTGCAGTTCGCGTTTGCTGTCTATGCTACGTTCCTGCTTTACTACATGAGCCCGACGGTGGACCTGCGGTCGAGGCCGGACTTCTCGTGGGCCACCCGGATGGCTAACCAGTGGAAGCAGCTGATCATCCCGCCGCACGTGCTGAGCCGGTACCAGGAGTCGGCCAGCTCGCTCTTACGGGGTGAAGCAGGCCTCAACTCGAGCACTCTCCTGCTCCGGCCGCTCACCCCCTCGGAGGCATGTGAGCAGGAGAAGATCGACTTCGTGCAGAAGAAATCGAACGACGCCGTCATGATCAAGCTCAAGAGGGAGCTCTATGAGGAGGTCTTGGAGTTTCAGAGGAAGTCCTTTGGGGCGGAAACTTTGCCTCAGCTGATGGCGATGAAGTCTAAGTGGGACCTGAAAGGCCCGAACCGGCCCAAGATCACTGTGATCTTGAACCATTTCAAGAGGAAGACTCTCTGCGCCCAGCTCGATTCTCTCCTTCATCAAACCCTTCCCTTCCACCATGTGTGGGTGCTCTCGTTTGGGAGCCCGAACGAGCTCTCGCTCCGGAGGATCGTTGAGAGCTACAACGACTCGAGGATCAGCTTCATCAGCTCCAGCTACGACTTCAAGTACTATGGCAGGCATGTGTGTGTGTGTGTGTGTCAGTAATCAAGATGGGTTAGATTCGTGTGTTCGCTCGATAAACACCTGAGCTTGTTATCACGGATCGTGTCAATGCAGGTTCCAGATGGCGCTGCAGACGGAGGCAGATCTCGTGTACATCCTCGATGATGACATGATCCCGGGAAGGAAGATGCTGCAGATTTTGGCCCACGTAGCGGGGACGGAGAAGTACCGGAACTCGGTCCTTGGTAGCATAGGAAGGATCCTCCCGTTCAGGCAGAAGGACTTCACATTCCCGAGCTACCGGAAGTTCCGATCCAAGGAGGCAGGGCTGTACCTGCCTGACCCGGCATACGACATCACCGTGGACCGGGTCGCGCAGGTGGACTTCCTCTCGAGCTCTTGGTTCCTCTCGGCTGAGCTCGTGAAGACGCTCTTCATCGAGACGCCCTTCACCTTCATGACCGGCGAGGATCTCCATCTCAGGTCAGTAACAGTCGTCCACGTACTTTCTCCTCGGACCCTTCAAGGCTGGCACGTTGTTCAATTTCTGTTCGTTCTTCTAAGCCTCCCATCATCTCTTTACCCCCGCCACCACCGCCCCCCCCGCCCCCCCCGGCCAAAAAAAAAAAAAAATCGACATAATCAAAATTTGGAACTATAAATTTATTTTCTCACGAAAACATTGTGCGGTCCAATTCTACATAATCCACGTTTTAAGACATTTCCCCTTTTCCCCTTTTGGCAGAGAGATATCTCTATTTTAATAAATGGAAAATATATGGAATTTTTGCTGATCCAATCATTAATTGGACCTCAAACAGAAATTATTTTCATACAGTGGCCCAACAGTTGAATAATTATAGTATTGATTGGACCGTAATCCATGAAAAACTTTAGAGAACTATACACTATTTAATTGACAAAAAAATTATGGGTTGGAATCCGAAGAATTTTTAGTTGGACAAATTTTATATCCATCCTACATAAGTAAAGTATTGATTTAGTATGAGTAATTCCTATTGAACTGATTATTCAATTCCATAGGTAAAATCAAAAGGTCACATTATCTCTGAAGAAGAAAATTTCCCAAGGAAGAGAGACCCGTAATGGTCGATCGCATCCGTAATGGTTCATTGTTAGCTGTTCCATCGGCTTCATCAAGAGTAGTAAAAGGTCCTGTAAAAATGTTCTTCCGGTGATTGGTTAGGAATCATGCCGAGCCATCGATTATGAATCCGGTGCTGAGTCACTTTTTAATCTTGTAAGGGCTCTTCCATCCAGATTTTCCTAAACATTTACTGACTTGATTCATGGAAAATCTTATAACCTCTGCAGTTACCAGCTCCAAAAGTACCGGAATGCGGGCTCGTTCGTGCTACCGGTGGACAAGAACGACAAGGAGACGTGGGGTGACAGCGAGCACCGGCTCGCGTACGTGTCCGAGACCACGGTGATATTCAAGGACACAGTCCAGGTCCGTGACGACCAGTGGTGGCGGGCGCTCTCCACGGGCTACATCACCCAGTGGGCTGCCATGAACCCACAGAAGATCGATGCCCTCTTCTACGCTCACTCCATCTCTGAGGTCCGTTCCCTCGCCCCGCTCCTCGACAAATTCCGGTCCACTGTCGGAAGGAAGGCCTACATTGCTGTCTCTGGAGGCAACTTCTGCCCCTGCGAGGAGGCCGCAGTGGCCCTCAAGTGGCCGAAGATGGTCTGCAGGGAGCGGAGGTTCAAGATATTTGACCTCGAAGTGGGGGCCGTAGCTGGCCCCTCAGCCTCCGAGGTCCCAGTGGTGCAGGCGGTGTACTCAAGCATGAAGGGGCTGATCAAGATCCACAATCCTAGCGTGGTGATCACGGTGGATGACATTGACACGAACGTCAGGAAGGCCCTGAGGATGGCAACCGAGAGTGGCGGAAATGGGACGATGACAACCCTGGTGACCTTGCCGAGGGCCTCCGTGCAGAAGGTCCTCTGGATGGCTGATCTCCGGCCCACCACCCTGCCAAGTATGACTGAATCCTGGCATCGTTCTCGAATCACCAATCCACTCTTCTTCGAGAATCTAATTGGACGGCAATCGTGACTGCTACTAATGCATCAAAGTTTGTGCGTTTGCAGATTGGAACAAAATGCGGATCTCCATCAACATCGTCACCCAAGACCGTTCAACGTCGCTTCGGAGGCTACTTGACTCGCTTGCGGAAGCGTACTATCTTGGCGATGAAATCCCAATCAGCTTCAACATGGACAGCAAGGTTGACGAGGCCACCATGAAGCTAGTGAGCTCCTTTGAATGGCCTCATGGGCCCAAGACGCTCCGGAGGAGGATCATCCAAGGTGGCCTGATCAGGGCGGTGAGTGAGAGCTGGTACCCCGCGTCGGACCATGACTACGGCCTCCTGCTCGAGGATGACATTGAGGTGTCCCCCTACTACTACTTGTGGATCAAGTATGCCCTCCTGGCCTATCACTACGACCCGCAAGTCTCCCTCCCAGAGCTATCCTCGATCTCCCTCTACACCCCGAAGCTGGTCGAGGTGGTCAAGGAGCGGCCCAAGTGGAACCCAACCGAGTTCTTCAAGGATATCCACCCGAACACGCCGTACCTCCACCAGCTCCCCTGCAGCTGGGGCGCCGTCTTCTTCCCGAAGCAATGGAGGGAGTTCTACGTGTACATGAACACGAGGTTCACAGTGGATGCGAAGGCGAACCCGGTGCAAATCCCAAAGTCCCGGACGAACGGGTGGCAAGCATCGTGGAAGAAGTTCCTAATAGACATGATGTACCTCCGGGGCTACGTCGGTCTCTATCCGAACTTTCCGAACCAGGCAAGCTTCTCGACCAATCACATGGAGCCCGGGGCACACATCAGCGCCAAGGACAATGTGGTCAGGCACGACAAGGCCGACTTCGAGGTGCCGCTGCTGAAGGAGGACTTCAGGAACCTGTTGCCGAGCGGGAAGTTGCCCCCCGCCTCGAGGCTCCCATCACTGAACCTCTTCAATCAGCCGGTCTCGCTGAAGGGGCTGAAGGCGGCAGGGGCCAAGCTGGGACAGGACGTGCTGCGTTGCGATAACAGGACCGAGATTGTGTCAGTCCATCACGACACGGGGCTCCCGATGGCGTGCACGAAATTCTAATTCAAAACGTCCCGCGGCAACCAGATATATTTCTTTGTTTCTTCATTACATAAAATTCATTTTCCCTGTAAAATCTCGAACTCTTTTACCAATGGAGGAGGGGAAGAAATTTAAACAACTTCAGTGATCTTTGCCACATGCAGGCAAACAGTGGCCTCAAATTCAACCGCATGGGTTGGTTCCAATCAACACCCATGGAGCTAGTCTAAACTCGAACAACATTTCAGCTGTTATAAAATTTGATGAATTTCTGTCTGAATTCTTTCATTGTGACTTATTTGAACTGCCAAATGATTTGTTCTCCGATGAACTTTGGATATGGGGTTATTGGGCCATTTGTTTTGTTGGTGGGTGAGAGTAGCTGAGATTAAACGCCGACACCATGGTGGAAGGTGCTCGAGGCCCATGAGTAAAATGATCATGTGGCCATAGGAACACATTATCCACCACAAAAGACAAAACACTTTTACACACACACATACACACGCACATACATATACTTCCTGCCTGAGAACGACCATGACATAAAACACAAAATTGTTTTGCTTATACTTCATTCACTTTTGAAGAGAAATAAAATGTAGAGTTGACCATGTAATATCTAGAAATCTAGTTGACTGTAACTCATGTTAATTCAAAAATTAAAATATGGTTGAATCATTAGAATAATAAAGTTCTTTTTAGAATATAAAATTTCCATATTCAGTATATTCAATTTTGGAATTTTAATTAAGATGAGAAAATATTGACTTACCTTGGATCAATCCCCACGGCTATCGTCCCCTCTTCGTTGTAACTGCAACTCTATAATCTTCATATCTCTGACGGAAGTATGAACTGTACGAGGGACCCTTATGTTTGAAAAGAATACTAAACCGTATGGTGCCATGCCATGAACTTTCTCCGAGTTCGATTTTTTTTCTCCCTCCGATAGGCTTTTAATTGATGAATGACAGCCTTCGAAAAATTTGAGCATCTTTTACGACAATGATCGTGTTTGAATTTGTATGCCCAAGATACGGTGTGAGATCTGACATGAAACCCAAATATCCATCCGTGGCCGAGTTCTCTCATCGAACTTGAAGTCTGGGGACGAATCTGAGATTGCTGGCTCCAGGAGATCGATTCTAATCTAGGCCTCTTACCTCCATCAGTTCCCAACCGGACCCACAATCTGCCGTGAAGATAGATCTATCCCCTCTTCCCTAAGTTTTCCAACTCTGTTCAGAGATTGTGGCTATGCGTACCTACCTATGAGTCCTTGAGGTTCGGCTTGTGGAGAGCTCTCGTTTCTGACCTGGTCGGTAGACTTGTAGCCATTAAATGGGGAATATTTGGCGGTTCCCTTAAAGTCACCCAGAGACTTCAATAAGTCGATCCGAAATTGCTGACCCGGATGGACCCGCTTCTGTTTAATTTGAAGCGTCAGTCGGGCTTTACGATTGAGCAACCAAATGTAGGACAGACGTCATTTTTCTTTATCAATAATAGATCGAGTAATTTGAAAGTGAATCCGGTGTCATAAAGGTAAACCAACACGTAGGCACGCGGCGTTTCCTGATTGGGCAAAGGCCGATAGATCACTGGAGACAACTCGCATATTAACAAAAGGTCAGGTAGATTTCGTTGCGCCTGGCTTTAGCTGCCCCCACATGGGCGGAGCTCTACCGCCACGGGCGGAGACATTCCCTTGTGCACCAGGATGCCGTCAGCCCAACGCCGCTCATCTGGACCCCACAAAACGGGCCGGGAACGAGAAAGATGGAGATAATGATGGGCCACCCATTAATGCAAAATATTATATAAATTTTATCAATTTTATATTTTAAAATTATTTTATTAATGTGATATTATTCTCTACTTTCAATTTGAGCTAACCCACTTGAGCTAAATTCTTGGTTAGATTGGATTTGATCAAGGACATAGTTTAAGCTTCACTTTCTTTGTTAGAAACTGGCGCATATACGCCCGGTACATGTACATCGCAGTGTATGGCAGATGCAAAAATGTTCCACGTGGCGAGGCTTCGTTGGCGGTCGCCGCTATAGGGCCACCGAACAATGCTGGGGATAGGGAATTCAAAAGCTGGAGTGAGGGCAATTTGGTCAGGTGGAGAAAAGCGCCATCTTCCCTGTCCATTTTCTCTGCGATTGCAAACATCAAAATCCCTCTCCCTCCCTCTCTCTCTCTCTCTCTCTCTCTCTCTCTCTCTTGCGAGGATCTACCGAACGAGGTTAGTTGCATTCCTGTCACGGCCAATTTTGCTCCTTCTCCGACTTCTAGGCTGATCCGAAGGTTCTGCGCATGATTTCTGAGGTAACAGAATCATAATTAATTGTAACAGCTTCGTCCCGTGGTCTGCGTTTTCCTTCGAGCATTTTGAGCTTTCGGTTTACTCGTTTCCGGGCGTTTCTTGGCTCAATTTCGCAATTTGTGTTGGTTTAACCCTATTATCTCATCTTATTTGCTCTTGTTTGCTGATTCTCACATTCCTCCAGAGCTTTAGTGTAATAATAGTTCACGGCACTTGAGGTCACATGTTGTTTGGCGGATTAGGAATTTGCAGGAGGGGGAGGTTTAGCTGCAGTGAGTCTATTGCCTTCCACTGAGATCATGTCATCAGAAGCATCCCGAGTCTAAATGAGCTATCTGGATGTTTTATGCTGATGTAGATGCTCAATTTGCTTGGCTTTGAACCTGTGGATATGGAATTTCTGGATTTATAGAGGGTGTATTTGCACGTTGTGTCTAACTGGAACAATTTGTGATTTGTTGGGTCTATGGAAGAAATAATTTGTTTCTGTTAAGAGTTTTAGAGCACCTGCGCCCTAGGCCTATTTGAAGTAGGGTCTAAGGTCTCTCGTGGCCTGCTTTATTCCAGAGGATTAATTGTTTGAAAGGAGAACTTTCTTTTGTTTCAGGCGCGGAGTTTCATAATTTCTCGTCAATAAAAGATGGTGGTAGTGACTTTGAAGAGCTTGCAAAAACTTTATTGGCTTGGGTATTTGGGAAAATTTTATTCTTTCTTACTATTGCGAATCAAAATGGTAGAACTGCTTATTGACGTAATTACGTACTCTTGTCATGGAATCCCATACCCCAGACAGTTGATGGTGATGTGGTTCATGGCATTGCCTTCTTAAATAATTTGCTCCAGGAGGAGCTTTTAAGCCTTCATTATATTTAATATGAAGCAATCTGGGATCAGTCATTAAATAATTATGTCAATGGCGAGTAGCAGAGAGTAATGCCCAGTTTAGCACCTCTTCAATTTTTAGTTAATATATGTTCCCTTGAACACTTTGAACATCCACTTTTGGTTGTTTAATGGAAGATCCCTGAATTTTTCTCTGCAAACAGTTCGTGGAATTTAGGCTTTTCCTTTCTGTATAATGTTGGGTCATTTGCAGCGTGCTGCCAAGGTTTTGTTCTTCAGCCTTTCTGTATCTTCTGGTTTGAATAACATGGATTTGTTTAGTTGGGACCCAGTGTGCTGGATTCTTAAATGATTGTCACCTGTCCTTACGGAGGTAAAACGCTTTTGGTTGCAGTCTTGAAGGTTGAAGCATATTTCAATTGACAGCTGCATATTGGGAGGATATTATTGCTAGCTTGGTATTCTGGTCTACTAATTGGAAGGTTCAAAGATATTGATAATGCGAACAATGCATCGCAGGTTTGCTTCCTATTTTCTTTATCTTGTTTTTCCTCTCATGAATCCATTTTTTTCCTATCATGATCTTGACTTACTCATATTTAGTTTTGAGTTATCATATTAAAATCAGACCATCTTTCCCAGTCTTTCAAATAGTCTAAGCTTAGTCTTTTTCCCATTATGCAGTGGAGCTCTTAAAAAATCAAATGATGGCACCAGGCTTATCATCACAGCTATAATAGGAATTGTTTTTGGATTCCTCATCGGCGTTTCATTTCCTTTTGTTTCTCTCAAAAAGGTTTTACCTCATTCACAGAGGAGTTACTTTGATCAGTACTTCAATTCTTAACTGATGTGCCAATATGGATTTGAATTTGCAGATACAATTGACTACCAGTATCATGTCATCTCTTGATGTAGTAGGTGAAGATGGTGGGTCTTTCAGAAGCAGAAGCTCTGAAACTCTAAAGCCAGGCGACATCCCCAAGGTGTGATGCAGATGTTTTCATTTATATTCATTTTTATCACTGCCTCTTTCCCTGTTATGAATACTTTATATGCCAAAGAACATTTCCTTGCCCTGGATCATTTATTTTCTCTCTGCCTGCTGAACTGATGTGCTGTATTTTTAATTTGAAAATAATCTCAAATCTGGCTTTAGACAAGTGGTTTATGGACTCTTGTTTCCTCTCAGATACATGCCCCAACAAATCCCCATGGGGCAGAGTCATTACCACCTGACATCGTTGTTGCAGAAACAGATCTTTACTTGCGGAGATTATGGGGTGAACCCAGTGAGGTATGTTTCTCTGGTGGTTCTATTGTGGTTTTGTTCCCTACCACCAGAAGTTTGTGTTCTTGTAATTCAGTCACAGATATAAATATCTATATAACTTGGCTCTGGGTTGGGCTTGATAACTATAAATCAAATTCTGCCAGTGTATGGTGTTGTTTCTGGATCCTTGCAGGTGGATCATGGGATGAAATTTTATCTTTTGACTGATGTATGTAGTTATTGAACTCATGGAATTTTTTCATACTGGCTTTGGTGGAAACTTCAGGATCTGAAGAAGAAACCAAAATATTTGGTTACATTCACCGTTGGTTTTGATCAGAGGAATAACATTAACGCAGCTGTTAAAAAGGTTTAGTAAAGATCTTTCTGATCAGGACATCTTCTCATTTATTAGTCATAAAATCATTTTTGACAACTACTGAGATGATATGTAATTGAAAATTTTGGCAGTTCTCTGATGATTTCACTATCATGCTTTTTCACTATGACGGCCGGGCAAGTGAATGGGACCAATTTGAGTGGTCAAAGACTGCAATCCATGTCAGTGTCAGGAGGCAAACAAAGTGGTAATTTCAGAATTTCCCTCCATGCTTTATCCTGTGATTTTAAATTCCATAAAGTAATCATGTTTACTTGATTCATCATCTTATTCCAAGCTCAAATCAATTGCCTCTTGTTAATGCAAGGGATAGATCTGTTATCACATCCATGTTCCTTTTTACAGGTGGTATGCAAAAAGATTTCTTCATCCAGATGTTGTAGCAGCTTATGAGTACATATTTATCTGGGATGAGGATCTTGGAGTTGAACACTTTAATGCAGAGAAGTAAATTATTGATGATGAATTTCTTTTGACCCTGAGCATCAATTTTCAGTTTCTTAATTTTTTTCCTACTTGTATTGCAACTTAATAGATACATTCAGCTGGTGAAGAAACATGGTCTGGAGATATCACAACCAGGTCTTGAGCCTAATAATGGATTAACATGGCAGATGACAAAGAGAAGAGGTGATAGAGAAGTTCACAAGTACTTTTCTATTCCTTCTCTCCTAGAATCATTTTACACATAACTGTATGTTTAGATCCCCTGAGGTTCATGTATTCTTTGAACAGGGACACAGAAGAAAAACCAGGCTGGTGTAGTAACCCACATTTGCCTCCATGTGCCGCGTACTCTCTCTCTCTCTCTCTCTCTCTCCCTCCCCCTTCTCAGGTGCAAAGCACCTTTTGGGACATGATTAACAAGTTGCTAATTTTCCATTTCTTTTCTGAAATCTGATTTGCTGTGATTCACCAGTTTGTGAATATTTCATCTTATTTTGCTCTCAAACAATTTTCAAAGAAGAGTATCAAAATTATTAGATATCTCTAATAGGTTGACTGACGAGTTGGCAATTACATCAAATGGTCAAACTTGCTTTAGCTAGTGTTGCACTATAGTGTTGAAACTGAGGCAAGTTGCTTTCAGAGCTCTCATTTTATTGGTTTGTATGCGGTTCAGGTTTGTGGAAATCATGGCTCCAGTCTTTTCTCGAGAAGCATGGCGTTGCGTTTGGCATATGATTCAGGTCACTTAATCCAAGAATTGGTGGTTTTGATGCCAAATTGCCTATTTGTTGTGTGTTGGGGAAAACCCCCTCCAATCCATATGATTGAGACTATTGGCTGACAAAATGCTTTGATATTGTTTCTGTAGAATGATTTGGTTCATGGATGGGGATTGGACTTTGCTCTCAGACGATGTGTAGAGGTCAGAGATTAGTCAGCGTTTGGCTCCTTCTGTGCATGAAATGTTTCATTTCATGGATTCTATACTTTGGAGTGGTCAATTTTAAACAATTGCTTAGCTGCTAAAATCTCACATTTATGCTAACTAGTTTATGATTTACTGCGGATCGTAGTTTGAATGACATCTTGACCAGTATTTGTAAAGTCAGGGAGCTCACAAGTGCACCATGGATCTTTTGTGATCTGAATTTACCATAATCTATGGAGAAAACTCTTTTTTTTTTAATAACAGTTACAATCAAATAATTCTGCCGGTTGGCTTCTGCAGCCTGCACATGAAAAAATTGGTGTGGTTGATTCTCAGTGGATTGTTCATCAAGTAATTCCTTCTCTGGGCAGTCAGGTGAGACTTGATAGCCATCCCCTGAATATGTATGTTTGGAGTTGACACTTTAGCTAAGCAGATGATAATCAAAAGACAGGCAGAATTTCTTAAGCTGAAGGTCAAAATATGTTGGTCCAAAAGCATGTAAAGGAGGAAAATTAGAAGTTCTCAAACACATGAATTATAGAAATACAAGCATCTTTCTTGTTCTTCTTGTTCTTCTGGATTAACTGAGCTCTTTTTCTCTGATCTAATACATCTGAATTTGCAGGGCCAGGCGGAGAATGGGAAACCTCCATGGGAGGGGGTATTTGTCTTTTTCCACCTCTATCTGTTTATTTTGCATTTTCACTTGCTTAACACCCAGAATTGAAAGATAGTCTCTCTACCAGAACCCCTTTTCTCTGCGGGAATTGAACTTAATTGTAGCTAATTAACTTGTTTTGTCTATCATACACTCTCAGGTAAGAGCAAGATGCCGGAAAGAGTGGTCATTATTCCAGAACCGACTAAAACATGCAGACAATGCATATTTGGCTTTGGTCGGGAAGGGATGATTCCAATAACTTCCACCTTCCTTCCACTCAGTGGGACTTCCTGTACATTGCATTTCTACTGACATCAACGGCCCTACTGTTTCCTGCGAGACGGGCCCCTTTTCTATTCTTGGTGGCTTGTTTTTATCTGTGGTAAAGGCTCTATGCTGTGTAGGCATTACTGTGAGCTATGGGAGGGCAGACGGATACTCCAATTCTGTTGGTGTAGACTGTGTATTAGCTCAGAGTTGCTCTGCCACGGTCCTATGCTTTGACCTCTGTTTTTTCGAACCTCAGTTAAGCAGCTTCTCTCTCTATTCGCTGAACTTTTTAACTTTGGAGGTTTTGATACTATTCTCTTTGCCTGGACTTTGCATGCTCGGTAGGGCTTGATACCTTGCAAAGTTATACTTCTTGGAGGGAGTATCCCTAAGCCCATCTCTGCAGGGCTTAAATGTGAATAGTTGTTGTTGGGGTCCTGGAAAATGCCTCGGCATGGGAGGATACCTGCAACCCTCCTTCATCCTAGTAAAAAAAACTACACTCCTATACAGCCTCCAGACTGCCCCAAATCCCCGAGGTCCAAAATGGTAAAATACTTGGAATTGAATAGACAGGTACCTATTGTTGGACTTTTGGATCCATCAGATGGCAATGGGTGTCAAGACCTAGGTTCAGGAGTGTACCAGCGTTCCCCCTAAATTAAGATTCCGGTGTTCTAAGATGCTCTCGTTTGGGATATGGGGTCACTTGCTCGGGCAGCTATGCTACTCTCTCAAAAGGCCATTATTTCCTATACATATAATCAATCCAAAAATGGTATAACCGTGAATCCAAGATGTCTGTGCCTGGTATTAATGTTCGAATCGGTGGACTCATTTAGGCATGCAACCTTTTGAATCATTAATATTTGTTTTCTATTTATAAAATTTGAACCCAACCCAATGTACAATTACGGGCAAGGGACTGGACCACCTTAAATAAGCAGCTCGTTCAGTGTGATCTTTCTTTTATGTGTTCGAAGCTTCACGTGCTAAGGTAAAGCTGTCGCTGCCCAGAAGCGACGCTACAACTACAGAGGGTCAAGAAAAATGCAGATTTACAACAACGTACACTCAAACCCTTCCAGGAGGACACAGTAAGAGAGAGAGAGAGCATACATAGAACCGAAGTTTTTTACTCGCAGACATTATCAGGTTTGTCTCACATATCAATAATTGAAGGACCGAAGGAGAAAAAATTTCACAGTAACACCGATCTCCACAGGATGCACAAGTTCACATAGCTCGTACTTTTTACCCAAGTCTCGTAAGGAAATGTACATACGTATTCGCCCCTCTCGGCCAGCCCATCCATCACCAGGAGCACTTTCACGGTTATTTTAAGTGAATATTAATTACTAGCGTTGTGAGGACTGTTGGATCGATTCCGTGTGTAAATCTGCAACATTTTTCATGTGCACTATTACATGATACCCAGAATTCAGTGCTCCCATAAATAATCCAGTTACAGCATTGTTCAACTGATGCATATATACATATTAAAGAGGAGAGTCCGCAAATCTTACCTACCCTTGAGCCGTCCAGCGACTGCACCATAGAATCTTGCAGAAAAATAAGACATCGCAATTATATAGGACGAAGCATTGGTCTTAAAATCTAACAACATTATTTCACTGCTTCAATGTAAAACCAGGGTTAATAAATTTCACAAACCATGTCCACACGGTGAAGCATTCCGTGCCAGAGTCAGAATTCAGTAACCACCAATATAGAGAGCCCTAATCCACTGGTTATACGAGGAAAAAATACTAACGGTCAATAACGAACAATAGAGTACACTTGCTAATACACGACGATACCCCGAATTCACAAACCAAAATTACACTGTACATTACAAACCTGTGACTGAACTGTCTCGCGAGATCTTCTCCCGGGTGGACAATCAGGGTTTCAAGGGAAACAAGACCGGTCCATTCTCAAATTAGGTTCAGGCAGGAAATCACCATTTAATTGATCTTTTACTCGAGAACAGCCACTTCTTGATCAACCCTCCAATAGTTTGCGTCATTGAACTCCTTCACCCCACCCTCAGTCTCTTCGGAAGCTTCCTTCTCTGGCATCTTAGGGGCAATATTCCTCTTCAGAGGGCCCGCTTCACCCACTATCCCTTCCTTGAGAGCGTGTTCCATTGCCTTCTCAGTACCTTCCACTTCCACACCCACGAACTCAACATCCTCCTCAAAGAGTGAGGGGACAGTAGCAGACTTTTGGCTTGAGTCACTGCCTGCAGAACCATCACTTGAGCTTGTGGGGGTCGTCATGGATCCAGCAGGGGCAAGTACACCATTTGGGATGGGGGATCCCGATCCTCCACTAGATGTGCTACGTTCCTGTGCCACTGCATCGTTCTGGTAAGGAAGGCTTATATTGGGATCCTCAAACGGGTTCATGCTGGACCCACCAATCTGAAAATCAGATGACTCACCCCACCCTACCCATTCAGGCAAAGGCCTATCCCCAAAGATGTCTTCATTCTCTGGAATCTCGAATTTGAAGAAGTTTGGATCGTGGGAGGCACTTGCTCTCTCATATTGAAGGCCCGAGTCTGCCCTGAATATGGGATCGGTCCTTGGAGGTTCACTGATGGGGTGCAACTCAGAAGTTGACACACCATTGGAAGCAACTTTGGTGCCAGTCATGTCTTCATCCTCTCCTAGGACCACTTCATCATCACTACTGCTGTTTCCACTGTATGCAGTTCCATTCAGGTTTATATCGTCCATCATCTCTGTGGACGAACTGCCCAGTGTTGCACTATTAATTCTCTCATCTTGGAAGGCAAACCAATTGGAATTTGTGAACAAACTGCCTCCGTACAAAGTAGAAAAGTTAGAAACTCCAAAGACAGCCAAGCTACAGTAAGTGGATAAAAGGATCATGAAAGATCTTAAGATCTATAACATTTAACTTGAGTTTATCATATCATGTCCACTGAAGAGGTACTTACAATCTCTCACATATATGGCATTTGGAAAGGAGCCAAGAAAAATGACAAGAAGATTACCTTCCCTGATCATCACCCAGTCTCAGGGATGAGACTACAACTTCAGCAGATTCATCATCGAAGTACACATCCTGCATTATCAAATATTAAATGTTCATTCAATAATTTTGATCAGTAAGCTTCATTATCCTGTACCACATAGGGGCACCCAGTTCTCTTCTTAGTAACCCAGAAAAGGATCATGAGATTACCACACCAACACAACCATATCCCCTCCCCACCCCACCCCCCACAAAAAAAAAAATCAATAAATAATAGAAAGCCTCACCTCATCGTCACGATCAATAGCCCGACCCTGCAATCAAAATGAGAAAATCCGCAAATTCATATTATTTCAAGTTCTAAGTCATGACATAGTTAACTGAAATGCTATAAACTCAAGGGCGCATGTACCTCTTCAGCATCTTCATTTCCATATATTTTGTAGGTGAAAGCCTGACTTAGATTATTAGCAAGCGCAGCTACATCATAGTCTCTATCATGAAGATCATCATCATCACTATCCTTTGCCCTATCAAGTAGAGTGGTCGGACGGCTGTATAATATGAGGGAAAAAGGAAGATGTTATTAATAACTGCAGGAATATGCGAAGAATTGGGTAAAACGCACTGAGATGCAACGGAGAGAGAGATGCCGACAATGCCATCTAAATGGTGTTAAGTCCACCTTTAATATTAATGTAAATTCACATAACCACGACCTAACATTTTTTTTGGGACAAATAAGAGATGTAATCATGACCTAACATCTTAGAAAAGGGAATAAACTTTAAAACAGAAAGAAAAGCCTTGTGGTAAGCCAAAGGCCATGCTAATTGTAATATCAACCACAAACCCATTATACTATTCAAAACTGTATGACCCAAGGATATCCCAATACTCAATAATCACAAGGAGACCAATCAGTTCAATGAAACTCCACTGGACCCAATTCAAACTTCACCTGGTATTTACAGCCTTCCAAAGAAAGTTTAAAGAAACAGTCCGACTCATATGCAACAATTAACGATAATTTGGGGTGAAACTTAAGTGGTAAATGCAGAAACTTAGGTCATGCCTAATTAAATGAGTTGCTGACAAAACTAAACACAAGATAAAGCCTATAAGAAGAGGGTTGAATTATTCACCCGCAAGCCCAACGGTAAACATTTTCAACTTTATTGCGCTCCTGCAAAACAGTTGTCTGCCATTCAATCCATTCATCGTTGCCCTACAAAAGAAATACAGGAAATTCATGTCAATAAACATGATTATCCATACTACAAGCCAATTATTTGAAATGGCTAAAATGACTGCAAAGTTACATTCAGGAAATGAGAAAATACAAAAAGTAGCTCAAGCAGAAGTCTCACTTTAGCCGGAAAGTGAAAGTCGATACAAGAGTAAAATAGTGTGGTAAAGACCACTTGCTAGGGTCACTTGAGAACAAGAGAAAAACATGTCGCAAGGAACCTCAACTTTGTTACATATGTGCTGTGATCATATATATTCACCCGTAAGACTGATAGGTATTGTCATTTTCTAAATAAATTAAGTAATTTTATTAACATTGTTTTTTTTGGGGGAAAAACAAGACTGATTTACTGTTACTATGGAAATTCTTCTTACCTGAAGAAAATTTTGGATGCGACTGTTGCTGCTGCTCATCTGCATAAGCTTATTGGAGACTCTAGTTATGTGTCCAATATTTCCTGCTCTAGGTACCAGTTTTCCAGTGGCAGGCAGAGTTGGCTGCATAATCAGAGTGAAATCCAAATTATGCTAAAGCAACAGCCTGCACAATCTTCTCCTTTCCATTTTAGACAAACTGTTTAACTTTATTTATATAAAGAACATACTCAACATGGAAACTAATCCTTTCTCTATGAATTAAAGAATTGTATCTCTCTATAGCAAGCAGACTTTAATTCAGGGGATAAACTGAAGAAAAAAGTACTATGTATATGCTTACTACTTGGAGCTCAGGGAATCTCACCTGATCAGAATCACGAGAGAGATTAGGAACTCTATCTGTCTGAAGCATCTTCCCAACTAAATTACATTCTACAAACAGGTGATCAACCAACCCATCACTTTTGCTCTCCAAACAGGATGATATGATACTCTCAACATGATGATGCAGAGCATTGTTATATGGGTACCTGCATTATCAAAACAAAAAGAATAGGCCCCTTCTCAATTAAAAGAGAAGAACCTGAAACATATCTCTCGCATTTCCAGATACAATGAAAACCTAACTACAAGATATAGAAGGAGAATCTCATCTAATTATAAGTACAAGCATAATAGCAAAAACTTAAAAGAAAAGACTTATAACTCATTGCCTCTAATAATTATATGTACAAGCATAATAGCAAAAACTTACTCAAAAAACAGATCAATAACTCGTTGAATGGTTCCTGAGTTGATCAATTCTTTCTCCGCAGCTTCGTTACCAGACCTCATAAGCACTGCAATGAACTCTACGATCTGGCAAAATACCAAAAATGCAAGCAAACAAGAGAGAATTTTTGTGAGTAGATGGATTGTGATTCTCTAATGTATGTCTATTCAGCCAAATTTGCAGAAAGAAATTGGCTTGATTACATATTCATCTCCCACCAAAATAAAGATAAAGGTATGAAATCTACCTTTAAACGATGCTTTCCCAGAGGTGGCCTCAGTTCTCCAAAAGTTGTCGGCAATATCTTCTGATCAGACGATACATTCAAAAGCATAAGCAAATCACCTGCATGGCAAAAATGAACTCCCAAATGAAAACCACCAACAATAAAATCCAGAGACTCCTGATCCATACATATACACTTGCATCACACAATCAATGGACAGTATAATTTAGATTAGCCACCTGAAGCCTGCTAATTCACTGCCCCACTGGAAAGAGATTAAAGAGGCGAGTGCTTTATCAGCAGCACCAGATTCTAGGTCAAACTTTAGTAACAGAGAGCTGTAGTGGTGATTAAGTATCATCCTTCAGAGTTACCCATATCATTATGCTTCCAAGGGCATTGAATCCAAAAATCTAAAGAATCTTCTTTTGTTTTGATTTCAACTGCTAAATTGAAAATCATACGCCAAAGGCTGTTATAAGGTATAGGATCCATCAATATTATTGACACAAAAACCAGTTTTCTACAGTGAAAAGAACCAAAGACACATAATTCCTATCGAAATAAATTAAGAAATGGTACGACAAATATAAAATCAACATATTCTTGTCCTTGAACTCTGTCTGATCCTCCAAAAAAGGCATCTCATTTCAATCTACAGACAACTCAAAGTACAAACTGTTATGGGGCTTTGAAACATTGCAATTGTTTCATGAAAATAGACAGTTCTGAAGGTAAAGGTGTCCCATCTATGTTCTCAAATCTCAATAGAGAAAACAATTAGACAAGAAGTCTACCCAATCTGCCCTTCACAAACACGGAGAAAATAATACATATATAGAACAGCATACCAACTCATGAGAATTGATATGGAACCCCCAAAAAAATGAAAAGGCATGTGAAAACAATCCTGAAGCATATCCCTGAACTCACCAAGTCTAGGCAGCATTGCATTGATTGTCTCTGAACTAACAGGCACTGGAGATCCATACATGTGTTGCCCATGGAAAGAATGGAATAAAGGAGATGGAACCGCCGACCTTTTGGGATCAAGTAAAGAAATACAGACTGAAAGCGAATGGACAAGGCCAGATTTTGAATGTGAATCTTCCAATGCATGACCGAAGACTCTCTCAACAAAACTGCAGATAACCAAAAAGTTGAAAGCCACTTAAACATCCAATTCACATATATGGAGGGAAAAGATCCATTGTTAAATTCCAGGGTGACGTCAGTAAAGGCATATGCTGCATATCAATACTGGCATACCTCTGAGAGGAAAGCTTATTGGCAAGAGCTGAAGGAGCATTTCGAGTTATAGCACAAAGTGTTTCAGCTGCATTTGCGTGAACCTCAGGAGGGCACTATCCATGAAAGAAAAAACCTGTCAGATGCTTGTGCAGACCAAATAACAAGGAATGTTTTTTTTTAAACAAAAGGTCTTGATAAAGCTTTTCAACATACACAGCTAACATGGAAGAACTATAAATACAGTAACTTTTCTACTGCATAATCAAATTAATGACTAAAGTTGCCACTTACAGAAGGATTTAGTTTATCGATGATCATCTCTAACAAGTTGCTATCGGCTAACCATTGCATCACATCCAAAAAATTTGCATAAACATCATCAGCACCTACTAGTCGAATCAATACCTGTCACAAAATTATACCATTACCAGGAAAGAAAGAAAATAACCCTGCACCTCCAAGAACATTAATACACAGAATAAAGTTCAGAGTTGAACCAATAGCGAACAATGCTTAGGAATTAATATTGGCAATCCTATTTAAGTTATAAATAAGGACCCTCCCAGAAATTCCATAGCCATCTTTTATAACCAACCCATTAAACAAATCCAGCAATCACGGATTCACCAAGGACTGAGGTCAAAATAAGGTGAATTCACACGTGGCATTGAGGAAAGGGTCAGCTACCTCCATAATGGATGTAATTCCTATTAAATCAACCAGTTGACGAAACACATCTTGGTGGGCCTGCACAATTTAACAGCTGCAGATTGAAATTTAAACATGAAAGAAACATGGAAAATCTAATCATTTTCAGGTAGTTCAGGTGCAAAAAATGAAGTACATCATTTATGATGTACAGCTCCTCTATAAATACATAAACCTTCAAATTTTACACTTGTCCCACAACTTCAAGTATAACCAGTAGTCAAGACTGATATTCGGCATCAAAATTTGTTCTATTTTGTCGGCAAACAGACTATTAATTATACAAATTTATAATCCAAAATCTTGCAAGAGAGATTACGCAACTATCACCACTACCATGACATGTCAACTGCCATAAATTTAATCACCTGAACATAATTCATAAGCACCATGGTCTTCCGCAACATCAGGCATATAACCACCTACATTCCACATATAATAGCACCAAGTGAAGTCACAAATGAGAGGTGAATGACTTAATAAGGAAGAACCCAGTGAGAAAGGCAAAACCTTGCTGAAATAACCAGCAAGTGACGCACTGTGAGGCCGACCCGGATCCAAGAAGGAGAAAAGCAAGTCCATTAACTGCAGTAGTAGAAAAGCCATAAAACATCAGAAGATTGTATTACTGCTGGCAACTTCTACAGCATAGGTTTAAAAAAAAACTATCATGATCCTTGTAAGAAAAAGTTACTTCTCCATCCTCAACCAATGTCTTGAGAATGACATCAATCTCACATGTAAAGATCTCACAGGCAATGAAAGGAAACCTGAAAACACAACATATTTAACATTAGCAACAGGAAAAAAGACTACAAATTGAATAGAACAGTCACAATATATCAGGAAGAATATCTACTTGAAGGTGCGGTTACTGTCAGCATCCTCAGGAGGTTCTTCAACAACATAACGTAACAACTGCTCCACCTGTGTCCTATCTCGTAGACTGCAAATAAGCAATCAAAGAAAGTCCTGTGGATCAGAATTGTACAAAACGACAAAAATACTGTCCCTAACATGCCATTTAATTGGTTCGTTTCAAACAAGAACTCAAGCGATTAGAGATGCCAATGTGCTAGACGAGCAAACAACGGTCGCGGTTAATCGAGAGCAAAAACTGACAAATGAATGAGGCGGCTGTTCAAAGCCTTGCACTCTTGGATAATCTCTTCTTCATCCAAAAGCTCTTCCAAAGTGAAATTTTCCCTGTCAAGTATCGATTCCACCTACAGGATAAGAGCATGAAAAAGTGGGAATGTTAAGAGCACAAGAAGTTGAGTATCTTAAGTGTGCTGCTTAATAATTCATCCACGAAATAAAGGCAATTTTATATCCACAAGGAAAGGATAATATCCTGCAACAGTGAGCAATGAAAAAATAGCTGAAATTTCTGCCCCATCTCCTACTCCGTAATACAGTTGAAGTAGATGGACTCCAACAACGAGAGAGAAGGACAAATCACAGCATGAACACCATCAAGGAACAGCAACCACGTCATGATTATTTATAGATCAACTTTAAGAAGAGAGAAATAGAGTAAACACAATTACAAGCATAATTTAGGAGGAGTAGACCAACTAATAAAGCACGGAGACCGAAAATAAATACATCTCGACAAACCGCAAAGGACAATGAGGCCGCAACTCAACGCGAGCTGCTCCGTAATTGAAAAGGCTCATCTAAGGCAAGGAAGTCGCAAGGGCAAGCTCAAGGACGAGGGAACTAAACAAGAATAGCAGGACGAGAGTCTCGGGCTTCGTAGACATGCTCAACATTTCCTAGAGCCGAGGTGGGAAGGAGGGAGAACAATTGGCTTACAGGAGAGGAGGCGGACAGAGCAGTGAGCTTCCAAAACATGTTCGAAGCAGCTGGACGGAGGTCGGAGGAGGTTAGATCCGCAAAGCCCTAGGAATACGGGCGACGAATCCAGGCGTGTAAGAACAGGGAAGAGAACTCGAGATTCGACCGATAACGGAGGGAGGCTTCGAGAGTGAGAGAGGGAGACGGTGAAGGCGAGCTCGAAACCCTGATTTCGTGGGAGAGACCGAAAACGAGCTGGGCCGTGAAGATCGTGAGAGAGAAGAGGGAAGAGAGACGAAGAATTTTCTCTCTTCTACCTTTTTCCCTTTTCTTTATTTTCTAAATAATTTTAATCAGTATTTTTTGAATATTAATTTACTCTCGTCGAAAGATCCGACTTTTATTAAGAGCCTATGGAGCATTTCTTCATGATTTTTGATAAGAATTGTCCAAATAAGTTTATAGGTAAGTTGATAGTATAATAATATTAAATATTTAAAAATTAATGATTGGATATAAACTGTATTATAATATATTATTCAGTGAATTAGTATATTGAATCTATCGATATAAAAAAAAAAAAGATAGAAACTCGTGAATATTGGATATGAATAGTAAAACACAAGTGGATCATAATCTGGTTGACCATAAATTAACAACACAATACATCAAATAAGGTTAAAAAGGAAATAACTTTTAAGTTCTCCCTATTCATATGTTTATAGTAATATAGTCTAATTCATAGGTTCTATGGGTATCGGCTACGTAGGCTTGCGTTAACTTGAGGTGCGACCAGTGTCCTGGAAAAAGGTAGAATCATGGATTCCTAAGAGCAATGATAAATCCACAAGTCCTTATATGCCGTAATGGCATATTTGGTAATTTAAAATCTCACAAATTTAGGGTTGGATAAGTGATTCTTTTACTAAATTTTCGAATTGATAAGAATTTCAGGTTGAGAGGATCGACTAGAATTTTCTTAGGGATCTCGATCTGATCGCAGACTAATCTTGAGATACGTTTCGGCTAACCCGAAATACTATATAGTGCAAACAAAAAAATTCCCGATGCAACTATGAATGAATTCCGTGTGGTATTATTATGCATATTACAGGTTTCGGCAACATGTCAACAGAACTATTTAACAGACAAGTGGAAGTGTTCAATACCGATATGAACAGTCGCAAAAGGAATAAACGCACGCCTAGAACGTGCTCAATTCAAACGAGTTAGCTTTTGCCTCGTAAAGTGAAGGCATGAAAATAAATTTTGTACAATTAACCCAAAAAAAAAGGGAACGGTCAAAAAAGGGAAATTAAAAAAAAAACGGAGGAAAAAACGGGTCAAGAAAATCGGCAAAAGGGAAACAAACATCAGAAAACAGGTGAGGGTCGTTTTCCATCTAGTTGAATCAATCTCATCTGCGGCACAGGTACGACTTCAATGGCCGCAGGTCAAATGACGTATTTGCCCTCCCCGTGTCACCCCGGGCCTCCCACGACATTCGAAGAAGTCAACCGGGTGCGTTCCACTCGCATGACATAATCTTAATAGGAGGCTACGAACAAAAAACAGCCATAGGCACGGTTCATGGGAGTCCGCCTAAACAGATTGACTCAACCTCAACTTGTCGAGCCAGACCCGAGCCCTGCCCTTGAAACTAAACATCGGTGCATGCACCCCGCACGTATATAAAGTGGACGTGTTGGAAGCTGGAATTCTGACCAGTCGGCTGCGTCGCGGGCCTCCGTCGGGCTCACTTGAGAGCGCCATTGCACGGTTGGGCCTGTCCCCTGCTCGATTCTTGGGGATTTGTGTAATGGATTTTGACTTCCATTGCATATGCAAAGGATTATGCATGCCTGAGCCCGACCGCATTCTTGACTTTGCTTGGAAGAGACGATCACATGATGAGGAAAAGGTCAGTTGGCCTAGGAAACATGTTCCGTGGGTTGAATCATCACTTTCATTAATCTTATTGATCATAAGTGGCTAATGTAAGGCCGCATGATCGCCCGATATGTCCTCGCAGGTCCTGGCGAACCCCATACAGATTCAAGGGCATTATGATTGACTGATCATCGGTCTGCAAGAAGGGTAGAGGGAGAGAACTCAATCTCCAGTACAGATGCAGGGGCAGGGAGCGGGGCAGCCATGAAAGCTTTTTCTGTTTTGACAGAATCCCTTAAGCAGAGCTGCTAAAGAGATTTCACCCTCTGTTCCTCATCTGATCTGACCTGACCTGACCCGACCCGACGCTCTCTTCTTCATGTTTGCCAGCCATCTGTCTGCAGATGGCAGACTATCACTGCAACCGTAGAGCCTATGTTTTAAGACCGATATTTTTTATGCCGCCCATAGGTCAAAGAGGGGTTGGAGGAGGAATTTGAAGGGATACTAGTGAAAATCAGAACAACGAACCTTTTCTTAGTGGGTTCAGAGACTTGTTAATAAATTTAACGATTCTCTGATATAAAATTTTAAAAGAAAAAATTCAACCCCCACACCGAGGACTGTCCCTAAACGGAAACTGGCAAAAAAGGGCAGGAAAAGAGGCATGCCAGTAGCCATCCCATGAATGCATGCTTCAAAACAAAGGACTGGTTCGAGTCCGATCATCAACGGACCCTTTGAGAACGGCCTCTCTAGCACGGGATCCAATGCTTTTGTATCACAATATGATAATTTAATGCATGCATTTCAGGTACGCTCTTCCAAGTATCCATCCATTTTAACAGTGGAATGCAGCA
The DNA here is from genome assembly GCA_900174645.1 of Sonneratia alba. NCBI lineage: Eukaryota > Viridiplantae > Streptophyta > Magnoliopsida > Myrtales > Lythraceae > Sonneratia > Sonneratia alba. The sequence continues at coordinate 41,418 of FWPY01000010.1, forward strand.
AATCGTCTAGAAAATTTACTGCCCCAGAGATGAGAATGGTGCAATTCTATAGCACATTGTATAGAAGAGGCAAGAATTCTCGATTTAATTAATAACATTAAGGGGGCAGATACAGAGGCTGGGTTCTGGGAACTACAAAACTTCCAGTTCCCTCTCATCTTCATCGATTTTCTTTCCACAAGCTACCCGTCAATCTTACCACTAGCTGATGAATGATGAGTGGGAAAACCGAGAAATTCCAAAGAAAAGGTTTCACACAAAAGACCAGTTGACGAAAGAGAACGCAAGGCAGTGCACAGAGTTGTCATCTCCTGATAGGACTTTCCAGGCAATGGCCTGGTCGTAGGAGATGTGCCGCCCCATTGTCGACATGCAGATGCCTCCAGGCAAGCAAGCGAATCCCTGAAAAGCCCAAAAACCATACGGAAAGACTTAAGATTCCAATTTCAAGAAATAAGGCAATTTGTGAAACCCCAATTTCTCTGCATCGTTCAGATAACATTAAGCTGGTCCTAGGGAAGAAGACTACCTGTTGCATCAACTTAGCAAAGTCATCATAAAGTGCCTTGCGTCCAGATTCATCGAATATCTTCTCAAGCGTGATGTCCTGAAGGGCCACTAGTGTCGTCTCCAGCATGTCTAGCCCAGCCTGGTTTGCAAAGATGAAAACTGGAAGAGACTGCACCAACCACAGAGAGACCCCAATTCATTCAGTTCAAGGATACAAGAGCAGTTTCAAATTTCTGGTCAGATGGCAAGAAAATGTAAGTTTCTGTCACAACACCTTCAAAGTACAGCACAAGATGGCATCCTGGTGATGCCAGAGACTCTTTAACAAGGAATCCCCACCGACAGAATCAGGCCCAAGCAGGTCTGTTCCCAAATGGTAACTGAAGAATAAAAAAACTGTCAGTCACAGATAGAAACAAAGTTAAACACAAAGTAACCCATGTATATCACAAGCAGGAGCCAAATTATGGTCTGGGGAATTAAAAACTACAACTAGAGCCTCCCTTTTATTAAGATAATTTTCCTGCTTTTAGACAACTGCTATATAGATAAATATAAATAGATGATTTGTGTTGTGAACAACTTCTTAAATGTAAGCAGGAAAAGAAACAGGTATAATGATATTCACTTGTAGCTTTGGCATATCCAATGAGTAAGTGTCAGGGCTTCAGGAGAGCCAGGGGAGAGCTTTGATCCCAGAGATGGAGCTATTCCTGATGGAGACACCACCATAGCTACGCGCTGAACAGAGGAAATCACACTCCGGATATATTGCCGTGCCATTGCAGCAACATTATCTTGCAGGCTGCTCTCAAAGGGGAATTGAAATGCAATCGTCAGGACAGAGCGCGCATCACATGATCTCCCCTCCTCTCCAACACAGTTGGCTGCTCCAGATCTCACCTCCAGACTGGAGGCTAGATCACGGGTCCGACTCATCATGTTATTCTCCTGTGCATCAGTCTGTATCCAAACCAAGAATTAGCGTACAGAAGGGACAGCAATTCCCCCCACAATGACACATTTGTACACATATGCGTGATTAGAAGAAATTCTAATGAGTCAAGTATTCAGCATGGCAAATATTATGAGATAAGTCAGGTCGACTCACTAATTTTGAATCCAAAGGGATGACTCGGAAACCAGATGGAAGCAGTGGAGCATCATCTGGGAACATCTCATCAATAGGGGCGAAAACTAGTTCGGAACAAACCCCAACTGCATTCTCATCGATGCCACTACAAATCTGCCCTTGGACAGGAGGACAAGATTAGAGGACACGCAGTTATAGTATCCAGCATAACTGATGAGAGAATTCTGATATATCGGTCACAGAACTTGATGAATTAGAGCACCTGTAGGAGATGAATATCCCTGGAAAGAAAAGCATCTTCTTGGGCAAGAGAGTGACCTTCAAGTCGAATAACTTCAAGCACCTGTACAACAGGTGGATAATTATAGACATAATGACACAAAAGGTTGATCCTCAAAAGCAAAGATAAAAGTCAAACTCTCTTACCTCCTCGTGCTCAATTGTGTGCCCGAGGGGCATAATGACTTGCCTCCCAGTAAACCTCATAGGCCTCATCCCAGGATAAGCATAGGAAGCTGCCTTCAATGATGCTGCTGAATAAGCGTCAACATTGAAATCAGCCCACTCCGAGCGATGCTCTCTAAGGAACCGGACCAACACTGCAGGTGGCACATTCTGGAAGGACAAGAAAGGGGATCCGAAAATGAGAAGCATCAACAATAAGCATGATTTCCTGATTAGACATCACACTTCAGGCTACTCGAGCAAGAAAGTCGAAAGAGAACTTGCATGGAGGAGCATAGACGCCTTTGCACAGAGGATTCCTCCAACGAAAGAGAAGGCATTAGGAGCAGATGTGGCACTCAAACTCTTAGACGAGTTGATGGAGATGATGACATCTTCAGCAGCATCACAGTTCAATAGTGTCCAACCATCATCGTTGAACCCATTGATTGCATCATTAAAGCCTCTGCAATTATATTCCAACATAAAAACTGATTGCCAAAAAAGGACTATACATGATTGCTGAAACCTGATTGCAGACATTGATGACTAAAGCTTCCAGCACCTGCTTAATCTTTGGCTAAAATTTCTCAGAACAGCAGGCTGCCTCCCCAAGCCATACACAACTTCTCCGTTCATCTCCTGTGCAATTTGACGGACAAATCGCAGGGCCTGCAATTTAAAAAGCCATCCCATTACCATATCAGGAAATAAAAAAAAAAATCAAACATACAAAGTTAACAACCACCCTATGCTTACCGCAATAGTCACTCTTTGGGCCACAACTTTTGATGATTCGTACAGTGGACGAAGTACCTCGGGTACACTCCAAGCCTGGAATTATTTATAATGGAAAAATAATAAAGTCTGGAACTGAGAAACCTCAGAGAAGGTAAACAGTCAAGATGTCAAACCTCAAGATTGAAGTGGTCAACAATATGAATGATCGATCCTCCACCTTCACATGGGCGAATCAGATAGCCACTGGGAAGCATTTCAGCTCTCACAAACTGAGAAGCTGCAGCTGCACTAGGCCGGGCTCCAGAACCAGAAAGGGATCTCTCGCACACCTTGAGGACATGAGCAGTAAGGTAAAGTGAAAAAAGATCACCACAAACGTACTTTGCAGTTGGAAGGAACTTTTACCACAAGACTGCCATTCTCCAAGGTGGTTGTGTATCGCAGAGTCCAGAAATCCCGTGCAGGAGCGAGAGTTGTTGGAGCATACACCTGATACAAGTTGACGTACAGAAGTAAATACATTAGCGCTAGACCCATGTGAATACCAGAAATATATGAGTTAAAGTCTTTACTAGTCCATCTACTCTAGTCACCTGCACATAGATGAGCTCAATAGTTCCACCATTGCTGGCAGGGAACATTGTGAAGACTTCAAGGTTCCGGCAGTCACGGAACCATAATGGACGGTCTTTAAGGATCTCTGCAATCTGAGAAAAAAATTCTTACAAGGTTCAAGTGGGCATACATGAAAAAGTAACTGGAACCAGAAAATTTGGTTGTCTGTAGCTGTGGAAAAGCAAAATAACTTACCTTGGAAGGTTCCAAACTCACGAGACCACAGGCTCGAGCAGCCACTCCACTGCAACTTTGTGAAATGGCAAAGATCCCAACCGAATCCGGACCAGGCTGAATGGATCAAGCGATCCTTCTTAGTCATAAATTGAGAAAATTTGTTTCACGGGTAATGATGAGCAAAATATAGTAGCCAGGATTATGTGATTACAACTGACAAACACAAACCTTCATCCCAGGCATTTGAACCCAATCAACAGCAGTTCCCATAGCCTTAGAGAGGAACTCTGTCAATGTCTCCTCTGCAATTGAGAGGAGTCTGCAGTACAAAAGAAATATGTACATCCATTAAAAATGCCTAGTGAACATACACGGACCAAAAAAGAATAGAGAGTCTACCCAGCCGGGCTGTTGGTGTCTCTGAGAGAGTGCTGAGGAGTGGTAACTACAGAGTCACAACTTGCATCAGTTGCAGCCGGTGTCTGTATAAGAGTTCAAAAACTGTTACAGATTATTCAAGGCAGACAAATGCAACACTTTTCAAGATTTAGAGTCCCATTTGTCCAGACAAACTAGTCATTCATCCAAACATATCCTCAACATGAATCAACAAATAGGGCCTTCTGGATCAAATCTCATAAATAAATAGATTAAGATCTTATTCTCCGTAAGTATCCTGTTCTGTAAACTGTCTGATTGTAGATGAGAGCGAATTCAGGGGCATTACAGTTTGAAGTTGCTGCCGCATATGGCCATTTTCACTGACCAACTGGGACACCTGCTTCTGCAACCGATCATTTTCCTCCATCAGCAGCTTGTTCATAGCTGTCAGTTTCCGATTCACTGTCTGCAGCCTCGAGGACTCTTTCCTCTGCTTTTCTCGGCACCTGCATGGAGTCCATGACCGGTGCAATCATCAATCACTATCAAACTATGAAGCATCAGAAGCAATCGACACATGACTCCTTTCAGTATTAACCCACCCCAACAAAAAGTATTCCTTTTTTCACTATTTTCAAATAAAACAAACGGAAAAATACATTTTTTTCACTAAGAATTAAAAAAAGGGAAACTACATTGACAAACCGAACAAGATCAATCGCAATTCAGACCCAATATCAGCTTCAGTTATCTGTACCTGCGGTTCTGGAACCAGACCTTGATCTGCTTAGGTTCAATGTGTGACAAAATGGGGCACTCTCTAATCAACTGTTGCCGACGAAGGGAGCTCGGCTTGGGACACTCGGCATAGACCCTCTCGAGGGCCTCCACCTGCTCGGCCGTGTACCGGACGTACTTACCCGAATCAGTCATGTGCTTGCTTAGGCTTCCCCCACCTCCCCCACCGCTGCTACTGCTCTCTCTGTTTGGCACCACTGCCATAGCCATAGTTCAGAAGCTTCGAAGTCCCACACAAACACAGCCTAACACGTACAAGTAGGACTTGGAGCCAAGTATCAGCAGTTTCGGAAGATTCCTCCTCTCTATCTTCTTCTTTCCCCTTGCTTGAGCTGGCCTCTCTGTAAAGTTTGTCACTCTGCGACTCTATCCAGCACAGAATGAGGGGAGTCACACAGGGAAGGTAAAGGCCAACATGAGTCTTCCTTCAGTTTCTTTGTTAAAGTTGAACCGCCAGGTATTGGTTGATTGAGGAAGAAGCTGTTGAGGACTCAATGAAAATGGGCTCAAAAGTGCGGGAAAAATATGAAAAAAAACTCCCCTGCCCGGACAAGTATAGAAATTTCCAGGTGTCGTACGGTTTCTTTAAAAAAGCATTACTATTAATGCTCATTCACCGGAGATCTCTCCTGCCCAGAAAAGGATATCGACATCCAACTTCCAGAAGCAGCTCATTACAGAGAAACACAGCTCGGAGAGAGCGATCTAAGCTCAAGACCTTCCCCGGAAAAGGGAAACCGGAGCTTAATGCGAGAGAAGCTGGTAGACGAGGAACAGGAGGGAGCGATGGAGGAACCCGAAGGCTCTCACTGAGGGGTAGTGATGGGCAGTGGTCGTGTTCTCGAGGGCATTAAAGGGAGGAGGGTGCTGTCATGCACGGAGCAGCACAGGGAGCATGGAAGAGACTGCAATGGGGAGGTAAGAACAACCAAGAACCCTAATCATGATGAGAATGTAGAGGCGAAGAAAGTGAAAGGTCAGAGAAAAGAGTGGGATTTTAAAGTGGGGAAAAAGATATTGGCTGAAGGAATAAAGAGAATTGGAAGAAGAAATTGGGGCAGAGGAAGGAAGGAACGAAGGAAGAGGTTGGGACTACAGGGTTAAAGGTGCACACTGCACAGACGGGGCAGACACAGACAGTGACAGTGTGAGAAAGAGGGAGAGCAGATTTGTTTTTTTCCTTGTAAGTAAATGGATTTATATTCCTTTTGTCAGCCAAGAAAAAATGAATTTCCTTTTTTTTTTTTCAGCAAGGGTGGATGTACAGGAGGACTCGGCCCTCTAGCTCTGGTTCGGCTTCAGATCATTTAATAATGAAAATATATATATTAAAAGGAAAAAGCAAAAAAGAATTACCCAAAAAAAAGAAGGGCATTTTTTTAGGATAAAATAAATCATTTAATTGTTTCAAGCATTTGGTTGGAAAACGACAAAAGACAATGTCGTTGTAGGCTTTGGCTACGGCGCATTGACGGAGATGTCCCTGTTGCTCTACTGGGAAATGACTTCTCGGGTCAGGGCCACGACACCACCCCGCCCCCCTCTCTCTGTGTCTCTGTCTCTGTCTCTGTCTTCTGCTCCTGATCTCTTCCACTGCTTCTCTCTCCTCCTCCTTTTTCCTTTTTCTTTTTTAATTTCAAATTCTTAATATAAATAATCTACACCCCCATTTTTATTTGGAATAATATAATATATTCCAAATCTTTCTGATACTGTATCTGTACGTGCCTCAGCGGCAGACGTGTAATGTAATTGCTGCTGCTCATCTGCCTTGGTGGGGTGCAGTCCACAGATCTCCATCGAGGTATCTCAACTATTGCACGATGCACCTCCCCGTAAAATGAAGGGACGGATGAAGAAGGAAGAAGAAGAAGAAGCATATTGGGAAGAAGAGGGGGGATGGCAGTCCCGAGATTCAGCGATGCGAATGAGGGCAATCGGAGGATAAACAATAATACAACGAGGGGCCTTTTGCTTTCCAGTTTCCCAGGCGGCTTTCCTTCCTAATTCCGGTTTCCGGAGACCAGCATTATTTTTCTTCCATGGTGTAAAAATCATAATTCTTAAAATTGAATCAGATCGAAAATTAGCATATACATAGGTTAGATCAAAAATTCAATAGGTCAACTGTATATTTACTAAATAATATTACTAATAAATCTAGTAATATTATAATTTAAATATAATTTATAATAAAAAAATTATTAAAGTAATCATTATATTAAATAAAAGTTAAATATAAAATATAAATATATGTTTATTAAAATAAAAATATGTATATTATAATAAGTTTTTAATTTTTTTAATTTTAATTGGATCGATTTTCCCACCAGTTCAATTGGGTTCATTAGTCGGACCGGGAATCAGTCTGTTCAATCGGAGTTGACATCATTGAAAGTGAAATTAGGTTTTTTTAAGAACCGGATCAGGTGAATAGCCAATCCCGATCAAACCAGCCGACCCGGTCCAGTTTTTAACATTGAGGTAAAAACTCTTTTTTTTTCTTTTTTTTGGATTATCAAATTTTATTTAATCAAAATTTAAATTTTCCCATAGGCCACATCCGAGATTAAAATAATCAATTGGTTGGGGGGGAAAACAACATAGTATAATGCTATCTACCGACATGAAATTACTGTCAACGCGTGTGTGAACCGCAAGCCGCAGAAACTTGCCATGCACTTTAGTTAGTCTTTATGCTCATCCCTTCCTTTCTTTCTTCATTTTTCATTTTTCCCCTAACTCGTCAAATGACCAACCTGCCCCGTTCCCATGGGGCTGGGCTTTCCACGCTCACCCGGCACACACCCATCCTCGTATCCCCTTCCTGTCAACCGCACGATACACACGCACATATATCACCTCCGAGATCACAGTCCGTCGGTAAGCTGATAACAAACAGCACGCCGAGTTCAGAGCTTGAAATTCTTATGGGCTCGGGATTGTATAATATGCCGTCAAATGGATTGGTCAGTTATTATGGTATCGGACATCATTAATATCAATATTATATATATATATTAACATATCTTAATGAATTCATATATTTGAGTGAGTGATTCACGTAGATTTATTATGGATGAAATTCTATCCATTATATGTCTTTCCCACTCATCTATATTATTTAAGCAAGTGTGAGAGTTAATTGACTCTTTTTTGTATTTGCCAAGATGCACCTAATAAGATATGAATTTAACAAATCGTAAAAAAGAAAAGACATAAGTATCTAATCATAAATTTACTTTCAAAATAATAATTACTACTTAAAAATAGTAACTTAATTATTTTTTTTATTTTTTACTCAAATTATCCCCTCTAATTTAAGAAAAAAAATTATAATGAGAATGATTCTATCGCATGCAACCAATTGATCAAATTTGGCCTCGTCGCCTCAAGTACATCGGCGCACTTTCACACACTCTCTCTCTCTCTCTCTCTCTTCCGGCGCGGCCCGTCGGCGCCATGCATTGTGATTTGAATATTCTTTATATTTTCAGATCCCTGTTCATAATATAATAATGATAATAAGTATTATTCGGTCCTCCCTTGAGTACGTCAAATAGCTAATTATCGAAGTATCATTCATACTTTTAAAAAATTAATAATAATACAGCCACGAACTGTCTCGGCGGCACGGGAGGCGGGCAAGCCCGAGAATCGCGACACGGCACCGGACGTCGCCCAGCGAGAGGAATTTATAGAGAAATCGAACGAAGGGCTACGCAAAAGAGCAAGAAATGAAAAACACGCCGGCCGAGGTTTAGGCTTTCTGGCGTCATTCGTCGTCGTCGTCGTCGTCGTCCCACTTTAAGCACGCGGGAAAAGTGAAGAGATTCAGATGCTTCCCCAACATGTATACACACGCGCGCGCATATATATTATCTCATCCTACTACACGTATGAATTTATAAAAATATAAATAAAACTGTAAAAATGAATTAATTTTTTTATTTTTCACAATTAAAAAAAAAAAGAAGAGCCATTAATCAACAAGTTTTTTGTCTCCCTTTTTAATAAGATATTATAAAGGCTGTCCCCGTTTTTTTTAATTGTTTTTTATGGGGGAAAGGGTGCAACTCGCACATCAAGCAGCCAAAAAGAAAAGTAGAGAGGAAAGGGAAATTATTATTATTATTTTATTTTGCATCGAGATAAAATTAATCTTTTTGGCTCAATGATTGTGCTACTTCTCGAGTAAAAAAAAATAACGAGAGGAGAATAATGTGGAAAAATCGACTTTATAGTTTCGAGCTATTGCAATTTGCTCGAGCTAATTTAGCGCTTTCTTTGCTTCGACCAACAAATTGAGACCCGAGGGATGTTTACTCATTGTGATCGGCTGCGTTTTAATCCGTTAATTCTAACCTATTAAATTTTTAAATATTATATAATTAAGAAGAAAGAATAGTAGGAGAACCCCAAAAAAATCCCTTCACATCTTGCAGTATACTATTTTTATTAGGCGCCTATCAAGAAAATAATAACGATAAATTAAAATTTTCCAATTTTGACTAGATCTAAGGGGCGAACATACCTCGAACTCTAAATCCGTCCACGATCAGGACTTTTTTTTATGAACCAATCTTTATCAAGAAATCATTTTACCAACAAAACTCCTTTCATACAAATTTTTTTCATTAATAATATCCTAATCGAAAGTTAGTTTGTGGGAGGGAAAGAGGTTGCACTAATACATGTTAGCCATCATTAACTGTTCATATGATGTATCGGATAAGATTAAAAAGTTAATTATAATAAGTATCAAACCGCTTAAATTAAGCCTAATTTCATTGTAAATTTCACATTCTGAACGGTCAGAATCATCATGTGAAATGGGCTGAGGCGGCCATTCCTCCACTACACAATGATAAGATCTTCCGGGCGGGGTATGGAAGAGTGGAAAAATATAACTTTAATAATTAAAAGATTTTACTTTTACTATTTTAATCACAATATAAATTTATAAATCTCTTATACAATTAACAAATAATACTTTAATTCGATTTGCATGAGCATAGCATCGGGCGCCTTCTCTTCTCTTGTAGTCTAATTATCTCCCACACTTATCTTTAGGCATTTCTGTTCTCGAGGAAGGACTGAACTTCCTTTTCACATGTCGGGTTTCATTCTGAAACGGTTTGCCCTCACAGTCGAAGAAACCTGCTCACCGAGGCGATGAAGATGGTGATCCGCCGAGCGCTAGGGTTTCTATTCTTCTCCCAGCGGGCCGTATATATCTCCATACATGTCTCCCGAGCTATTCGATTCGCCTGGTGCATGCCGGGACAGAATCAAGTTCGGGATTGTACGATGTAAAATTTGAACTAGTTGTGCTCGAGATATACCCATCTCTTCGTACGGTGAAATATATATATATATATATATATATCATGAGTTAGTTTGGAACCCACTAACTCCTTTTATATTGTGTAGAGATAGGCGGGTATCAGAATGAAGATTTCTCGATCACGATATGAGTGGGAAGTAGGTTGAAGAAGCTATGCCCGAGAATGACTCGAGCCGTACCGAACGGCTAAACATATGACCATCGGGATCGATGAATCCGGCCACAGTGCATCGCTTTTATGAATCTAGACAAATTGGGTGGCACAGTACTCTCGGCCCCTCCGTTCTCACCTTGGAGTAGAGATTAATCAAACAGACAAGATCTTCAGAAAGCAAAGTATTTGCGATTGGCTCAAAGGACGAAAAACCACAGTAAAAAGGTTACATGTTGCCAAGACCCAACAGGAGGAGCACTCTCAAACATCACACACACACGATTTTTTTTCCTTTTTTTTTTCTTTTTGCTTTGCTTTATTGGGGGGGAAAAATGACCAATTTATTATGTGCTGTGTGGAGAGTGATAGATATTGTAGTACAATCAATGGGACATGATGAGGCAAAACAAAGTCAAAATGGGTATGTTTTCTTTTCAAAGCTTTAGTTGTTGATGGGGGAGATCAACATCCTTCCACTTTGTCCCCCCCCCCTCCTGTTCCTCTCACTTTTGCTCTCTTCTCACCCTTATTCCAACCCTTGTAGTTGTCTACTTATGAATACATCAAAAAAAATTGGAGTCCATTCTCAACACTTGTTTCCTCCTTATTTTATTATAAATCTTTTATATCAAATTTGATCATCAAATACTCCATATTTCATTATTCCTCGTTAAACACTTCATCGAAATGAAATAATAATAATAATAATAATCAATGTGGATGTTGTGTTGGGTGAGGGGTGCCCATCTTCTTTTGAGTCCAGCCATTGCTTTTCTCATAGGGACGGAATATAGGTGCCAGTGTAGCCTCTTCACCTCAGTCACTTTCATGGGCCCCATCTCGGTCCAATCACGCCCTCCTCGGTGGGCCCGCATTGTCCGGGCCGGGCCCACGGAAAAAGCAATCTCTACTTCTTACCTCCAGCAGAATGTTGCTTGAATCAATAGGAAGAGATTTGGAAAAAGGTAGCATGGGTTTGGTTGGAGTGGAGACTGTCCCCACTGCAGACTCAGGCATATCCACTGCCGACGAGTAACACCTGGTCATAATTGAATAGAAATCGATCCCCTTCGGTCCCCATATAACTCTATTAAAACTAGTTCTGATTGGATATCACTTACTCATACAAGTCGATGATGCATTGAGCACATGATCGGGATCTTCCATGAGGTCCTGATAGCAGACGGTCTGAACCTGACCACGGACTTGCACCCTCACCCCCACCCCCACCCCCAGAAAAGAAAGAAAAACAAAAACTATGGAATATCCACTACTGCCTCTCCGTCTCGCTCTACTTGGGTGGATCGATGTCGAGTGCTACCTTTGCTTGTATAGCACACCTGTGTTTGTGGTACCCCACAAAGTCTCACACTCACTCCTCCTCCTTTAACTCATCATTTTCACTTTTTCTTTCCTCATCCCCATGTCCTGTTGTTTTCACCGTCGAAAGCTCCATAAAGATAAGCCACTGTTCCTTTCCCGGTTGTTAGGCCCCTTGCCGCTATCTAAATCTGGGTCTCCGGATTCGGGGCGCGAATCCCTCCTCTTCCCTGCGGTGGCCCTCGATCACGGGGTCCAGTGGTGGGGATCTCCCAATTCTCGGATCGGTGTTCTCACGTTCAAAGATCTCGAACCGGACGTAACCCTCCGTTAATTTATTATATCTATCTACATTCTCTCTCGGTGTATTTCCGGGTCGAGCCAAAAGGAGGGTTGATTCGAGAGGGGGAGCAATGATGTGATAAGATGGGTGGGAAGGAAGAATGAGGTGAAAATTTGAAGGTGCCAAAAGGGGAGTGGAGAAATGGTGTTTGCACAATAGTTATGTTGCGGAATAATGAGGCACAATCATTTGTATACTGCATGCATGGCCGGACATTTCTCCAACCCTTCAATCTTGGTTTACATACGGTACACATGCCACCGATCAACCGAGGCTAAGTAACACTGATGAGAATTGATTCGAGGGAGAAATTGATTCCAATATTGTCCTACATATCACTAAAAATAAAAATATGACCTCTATACTGCATCACCATCACTGAATTGTTAGGCCGCAACACTGAAGCAATTTGCTGTCTTCAGTTTCGCATAAACCAGATTCTACCTGTCTGTACATCTGATCGATCCATCATAAGAACATTTTTCCGACTCAAATGAATCAAACTTCCCTTCTGGATTATGATACCCAATACGACAGCTCGTAAGCCTCGTTGAAACAAAGAAAGAAACCAAGACGATTCTTTCCCATAGAAACAAACTCTCTCTGGTGAAGGGCCATGATCCACCGATTGAATGAATATGAACACAGTCCACTCTCCCTCTGCCAAAGGAAAGAGCCTTCCGATAACCCTAACCCTAACGAAACCAGAGGAAGCCCAAATCCCGCCTCGTCCAGCATCAAAATTGCGAAATGCAACGTAAGAGTATTCATCTCCAAAACTACATGCAATTCGATGCTTTCAAGTTTCAGAGTCAGGCATATACATATCATGGCAAGAGCTTATATTTCCTCAGTATCCATACTCTCTGTATGAACCCATTACCGACGATGAACATATAAAACACATGATCCAGGCCAAGTAGATGCGATTTAAATTAACTGATCACAGATCAGGATAACCCATTGTCTAACATCATCACAGGTAAAGGTGCCTCAACTGCATCGAATGACAGGAGTCCAACAGTTGAAGCTAACTTAACCTGCGATAACTACAGCTCTTGAAAACAAAGCAAACCTGACAGAAGATATATAATAAGGGGGGACAGGGAGAGAATGATTTTGAAAAAAGAGATGATTGGAGCAACAACATTCACTAAAAACAAGCATTCCCAGAACTAGGACTATTCCCTATAGAGCAGTATGCTATGAGAAACAACAGTACCATCATATCTTAAGCTGATCCAAAATCTGGGCTGCCTCAGTTCCTTGTGAACTTTCTTTCCCTGCAATGCCCTTGGCTGCATGGATGATGGGCTGATTTAGCCGGGCTGGGCAGGGGAGAGTCTGAGCTTCTTCCTTCTTAACTGGAGGGAGATCTTTCCGGGCAGGTGGAGCTGCAAATACCGGAACAACCTGCCTAACACAGACGGATGGAGCAATGTGGACAGGGGAGGCTTGCATTGGTATGGGTGGACGTGTTGGTGGCATCGGGCGAGGAGGAGCAGAGAATACAGGCACTGCAGTTCTGATCGTCACAGGTGGAGCAATGCCCCTGCAATTTACCCTCATTTGCCTACTAGGTACATAAGGAGCTGCTCCTGGAGCAGGGAATATATGTGGACGGTGTCCTGATCCATGGGTTTCCAGGGCGGGAGTTTGTGATGGCAAGAACAAATTATCATTTGCAAGGGACACTGAAGGTTTATTATTACGTGTGACTGTCCTTGGGCAAATCAAAGGAAGGATCTTTGATGTTGTGATGGGCGGATGCTGCGGGCTGGTGGGTCTTGGGACCTGAGATGGAAACTTCTTATGGAATGGTAAGGAACTATTGGGAGAGTTGGCCATTGCTACCTTCTCCTTCAGGCAGTAGGGTGATAAGGCTCGTGCTATTGTTATCTGCTCCATTTCATCATTATTCTCGGGTTCAGAGGAGCTTGCTACTTCTTTTGCCACTGCCAAGAGTGAATGTTATTTAGAAAAGATTGACAAACATAAAACAAAGCGGATCCACAGGCATGATTGAGCAACCCAGCCATGCTCCTATAATACAGCTCTAGAAATTTTCAGACAAAAAATTGAACCATAACAATTGAACTATGGGAGATATACTGACAAATGTGCTGAGGGTAGGCCCCCAAAGTGTAGATGGAAATCATGAGTCAATGACCACCTTCTGACATCCATGGATGGAGGTTGAGAAACATTGCAAGTAATTAAATCAAGTGCATGGTAGTGCAAAAAAATCCTGGACAGGATCATTTACGTATTTTGATGATCATACATTCCATCATTCTATATGGAACCTAAACAATTAACAGTTGATTACTGCTATCTTAAGTGAGAATTGGGCCAATGACAGAATGCATGATCCTGCTGCTACGGACAAAAGTTTGGTCAATTCATAAATTAGTATGTTAAGTCATCCAACTACTGCTTAGGCTAGTAAAGCATACGCATGAAAAAATAATTATTTATCTTCCATTATGAGTTGACACTATAGTAGCAAAAGGACTGGATACTTGCAGCATTGTAAAATGCACAAGGAGCACTCAAGGTGCAACAGTTTCACATAGCCTCGCAGAAAAGTTACATGCTTCACTAAAGCAGGATGCATCTTTTTAAAAAAATCTATACTATTCCTGAACAACAAAAACATAATATGTTTCTGTCTCTCTCATTCAGAGTTCTTAGTGAGCTTAGATCTGAGCTAGGGTTTCATTGGTTTGCCTTGCTGAACTCCTTCCTCTCACCTGACCAACTATCAAAGACTCCAAAGTGGTCGCCATTGTCCCTTCTTCTAGATCCAACTACCCTAAGGATCAGCCATTTTTTTCTATGTAGCAACTTCACGGGTCCTACATCTTCTGGCCAAGTTATTGTGAGGATGGACAAGAACTTCCTGCTCATCGTGTGTGATCAATATAAGCAACATCCACAACTTAATCAGCTGAATGGATTAATAAGAACTCAATATGGACAAGCACATCAGTGAGGTGCATAAGGTGCACAACTTGAGCCTCAAAACTGAAGGCGCTCACCCTATGTGTTGTTGGCCCGCACCTTGAAGACCTAGTTGCCAAGATGCGGCCTTTGACTACACTGGATATTTGGTATTTTAGGACTGAAAGTTCCTTTTTCTTTGGCTCAAATAGGACTGAAGGTTCACTCTGAGTTCGACCAAAAATGGAAACTGGTGCTAGTACCTCAGCACCTACCATTGCATGACCAATAATTGTCTTCCATTCTAGCACTTAAGTTAGACCAGATAAAGTTTAGAAGAGACTCACATTGCTTTAGAGATGACCATGCAGCCATGGCTGCATTCTTTTCGGCTTGTTTCTTATTCTTGGCAGGCTCTCCTGTGAATGTAATTCCGGCCAATTCCACTGTACCCGTGAAAACAGGCATGTGTCCAAGGCCCGATCTGCGTGTTGTATACTGTGGTAATGGAGCTCCAGCTCTTTGTGCAATTTCCTGCAACAGATTCTTGTACACCCCAGTCTCGTCCTAAATGGTGATACCAAACTACAATTAGACAAGGTACTCCTATCCGCATCCAAATCAATTTATAAACCGCAAATAGTTAAATGGGGACTGAGTTGGTAAATGTGCTGTATAAGATCAACGCCTGGATAAACAAGGGAAAAACTAAACGAACTTGCATTTTGGACAAACAAATATTTAATGCAATAACCCATGGAGCCAACCATCACTCAAGAACAATAGACACATCCTCTCCCTAAATTTAACAACAACAAAGAAAATTTGCTTCTTACACCATTCCAAAATGAAGACTTCTATAAAAATTGCAATGCCAACATCTGACACTTTGGGAGTTCAAAAAAACAGAGTGGATGTTCTGCGGTATATAGACGAGTTATTGGAATTCATCTGAATACACTTAAGTTTTCTTGTGATTTCATCAATTATTCCCCAAGTGCACTAGAATTGTATCTCCATAGTCTACTATTCAAGTCATGTCAACAGCTCCGCTAAAGCTAATCCACAATGATGGAAACATAGTCTCTCTGAGAAAAAGAGGTCATGAATCCTGCGATTCTTTAGCAGAAAGCTCCAGAAGTTAAATGTAAAAATGCCATCTCTAAGTGCTTAACATTAATGGTGAAGGCATCTGCCCAGCAATCAGTGAGAAAAGACGTGCACCTAATTGTTTCATGGTCCTACAGAAAATACAGCTCTTTTGTAAGATAAGACACTGAGAGTTGCTATCCGTGACAGAAATTGCTCGGAGAGACATATTTGTAATCTTGATTCTCCCTCAAAATCATAAGTTGATAGACATTGAAATTTGAATCAATGAGAAAGGCACAGCAGCTCAACACGCCAAAGCTGTAAAACGATAACTGAGGATATAAGATCCCGTGCAACTCCTATGGCATAAGAGATCAATCAACCTAAAAGTGCCCATGTCTCATATATTTGAAGACACCAGACCACAATCCCTAATTTCACCTCTCTAACGATTCCTCAGAGCAGTATCTTGAGCTATTGCGAATACAGAGTCAGAGAAACACAGCAGACGGACCGATGGAGAAGGAGACAGGTCAAAATGGAGCAATCAACCCATGGCACACATTAGCGGTTAGCCGATCAGCAAAATCACATAATAGAATACGCCGATCATCAGCTCAGGTCGCACATTAGCCGACCAGGAAGCTACACTCCAAGAAGAAATCCAAGAAATAGACTAACAGCGGCGACGGAGCGACCGTAGACTCACCAAGATACGGGCGGCAAGGGAGTGAGAGGGGCCACGGCTGGAAAGGGAGTTAAGGGCGACCTCAGCTGCGGAGTGCTCCGCCTGACGGAGCGTGGAGCAGTAGTGAGGGCTCTCGAAGGTCTCGCCATTGAAGTTGACGGTGGCCTTGAAGCGAGGAGCGTGGTCCGGACCTTCCCTGAGGCACGTGTAAGACGGGAGGTTGAAGCAGCTCCTCTGCGCCAGCTCCTGCAGCTGGTTCTTATACATGTTGCAAGCTCTCCACTTTCTCTCTCTAGCTCTCTATCTAATGCACCCCCTCGAGGCGGCCCCACTCCCTCCAATGCACGAGAACACTGAATCAGCGAGCACACTGGTCGGAGCCGACCTCACTGAGACGGCCCGATGGCTTCACCGGAGAATGGCGTCCCTCGGTGAGATCCTGGTGCTTAGGGTTTTGCTCTGTACAGAGATGGGAAGAGGCAGAGAGAGAGGGGGCGGGGGGGAGGGGAAGGAGAAAGAAGAGTAAAATGTTTGCATGTGGTGGAGGGGGCGGTGTAATTAATTCATTTTATTTATTTATTACAGTTATTTAATTTTTATTAAATTATTAAATAATATATAAGTTCGGTGGGCTTTAATATTATTGGTTGATTGGGTTTCAACTGAACGTTCCGCTGCATTGCATGGAGGCAGTATGTCATCGGCTCTACATTCTCCCCTTCCACAAATTATAATATAAATTAGTTTAAATAATTTGATAAATACTTTTATAAATAAAATTTAAATGCCAATCTTTTAAGACAGACAATGCATCTTAATTGACACGTTCCCCTGCATTGCATGAATTTTTTTTTCCAAAAATAAGAAGTAATAACAATAATTATTTACTAATTTGGGAATACATATGCTACCCTTTAATGAATAAATTGGGGACATCTACATTAATAACTTTCAAAAAATTTTATAACGAATATAATTTGATGTCCATAAATTATAATTTAATATATATATTTATTTATTATTTAAGTAGTAACTGTCCACTAAAACAGAAATATTTTTTATCATATTTTTATCCATATAATTAAGATATGTATTACATTTATGTTTTCATTAATGGAGAGGGTTGAATAATGGGCTTATCACCTCGACCAGTGCATCTTCATTTAAGTGGCAATTAACAATGTCAACTACTGAATAATATTTAAAAAAAAGATATATTTAATTTTAATTATGTGAAAAATGCATGCACGCAACCCATTAAATGCGAGGCCACCCGCTCAAAGAATGGATGCATATGAGCATGTCACAGTCTTCACCAAAAAATTAAAAATAAATTATTATAAAATCAGGTGATGAATTTACAATATATATATATATATATACATATATTAATTGAGATGTGCATGTGCTGCTATCTTAGACCAAGCCGTTATGTCATCCCATAAAAGGTTAGGTATACTATGTCACTTTATCATAGAAAGATAAATGGAAACATAATTTAGGTATACGCGTATTTATTGAAATGATCTTTTTAAAAATAATATTGGATTCAAGTTCTGTAAATAAAAAAATTCATAATTTAGAGGGTTATATATATTTTAGAACTGATTTTACATTAACTTAAATGAGTTGTATCACAATACTCTTTTTTTTATTTAAGATATATAATATCTAGAAACAAGTTAAGCCCCTTATTAATCTAAGTTTGACTTGAATCAACTTAGTTAAGAGATAAAGTTATGATATAAATTATTTTTATTTATAAAAATTGAATTAAGATCTTAATTGGGAGGATAATTTATTGAATTGTCCTAATTAAGTTAATATTGCTCGTGCCCTTAAATATGAGGTAGTACAGTAAAAAGAAAAGGAAAAAAAAAGGGGGTCGCTAGTCGTGATACTACAATTGTTGAAGCTAGGGATGGCAAAAGTGACCCGCCTCGACCGGCACGACCTGTTACTGGGCAGGTCAGACCCGACACACAGTAAGGACGGGGGCGGTAAACACGGGTCAGGGCGGGCCTAGTTATGTCACCCGCCCCACCCTGCCAAATACTGTAATATATTTATTATACGTTAACATATAATACATAATATATTATATTAAATATTTCCCGTACATGCTAACCTACATTTAATATGATTTAAAATTTTTCTGTAATTATGGTAAATGGGTCGGTGCGGGTCCGACCTGCCCCCCACACATGCCGGGACACAGGCCACATGAAGTCGCCCTGCTGCGGACCACAGGGGTGGGGCGGGCATGGGTATTCAAATGCCAGTCCCGCCCCGGCCCGCCCCGCCTCGCCCTATTGCCAACCATAGTTGAAGCATCCTTTTCCCTGCCACAGTAATCGGACGAGTTCGAGAGAAGCGTCGGCCAGAATTCTGTTGGCCGACGGAGCAAGAGACAGCGATTCTCGACCGTTCGATCTTGAGGGATGGGAGATTTATGAAGTGAAGTGACCCTCGATCAATAAGATGGTGTGGCGGTGGGTCGTGGGCGTCCATGGTTTCTAATTAAACTGTCAAAGACAAGTGCAGGTCGGTGCAGATTTGAAAATTTTGCGGTAGGAAACAAAACTCAAGAAGACATTAGAAAAAAAAATAGTAAATAAAACTCAGTAAAAATTATATTAAATAGGCGAAATTTATTGAATGTTGTATTTTTTATATATCACAGTTTATATTATTATTTCGTGATATCAAATTAAAATTTAATAAATTTATTATTATTATTAAAGTACGGATTTGCAGTAGTGTGTATATATATATATATATATATAGGCAGATAAAAAAAAGAAAACTTGCAAACCACTTTCGACGTCTCCAATGGTTTTTTTAATCCGATGAAAACCTCCCAGGTTTCTGTCATGCTCCCAATGTCGTTCCTTCCTACCAAGTACGACCATGACTTTACTTGAAAATGTCAACCTCTGCCAAACTGGTCGCTTTTTATTTTTTATTATTTTGAAAATAGGTGAAATTTATCGACATTAAAGTATATACATACAAACAGCAGGTTCGGTCGACTTACACTGTACGGATGTGATAAGATCACCTAAGTTGTTGGCAGGATATGAACCGAATCGACCGGTTAATGCGAACTCGTTTTTAGCTATATGGGTAAGTATCACTGCGAATAATAACATCGGGATCTGAACAAGCAACAGAATCGTCCGAGGGAAGGTCTAGGAAAGAGGAGTAAAAGCTCGGGCTGAGGAGGCAAGCGATGGTCGAGATGCTGACTGACAGCCAGCCTTCGCATACATATTAAGCAAGCCGGCGACGGTGTACCGCACATCGGGTCCGGGATCGGCTCGTCTGGAAAGAGACGGGTGAGTTTAAAGGCGGTTCGATGCTCTAGACACTCTTGTCGCCAGAGATTAACGTGGGTATTAAGCAAGGCCACGATCATCATCCATTCGCTACATTCGAAATGAGGGAGAAAGATAAGAGAGCGAGCTGTTAGTCGCCAATTCGACGTATGATCGATGAATGATGCATCATAAATTCTACGATGGGGGTCGGGCTGGCCCCCACGCACGTCATCTATGACGTCTTTCGCACGTCAGCGGCCTGATCACAAATATATATTTTTTATTGCCAACGCCCACGCCGGGGAAAAAGAAAAAATGATCATTCAAGTCTCCGTTCATCGACAAGCAACGGTAGCATATTTATCAGAAAACTTAAAATTTGAATAATAATTATAAAAAAAATAATATCCGATGATGAAATTAAAGAAATTCTCGATTTTGATTAAAATAATATTCGAATGTAATTTAAAATCCATCTATTTATAATTATACGGGGATTGTATTTGATTATGAAACTAATAACACGATCCACTCACTGTTTTTCCACGTGACAGCTCACAAGTAATCACGCTGCACAAGAATGCCAGCTCCTCGACCATCGTCCCGACTGACCCGTCACCGTAAACCCCTGCCACGGTTCGGAAATCGGGCCTTATTCCATCGTATCCATCGGCCCAGTTTCGGATTTGTGGTCCAGCCCCTGTAGTGGTCGACCCAAATGGGCGGGATGCTGCCAGCCCGTGACAATTTGGTCAAACCTTCGAATGGTATGAATTGGACCTCTTCCACTTAGCCTTAAAGAAGCGCAATTCCACGCTTGATTTGGGCCTTTGAAGTCCGATGAAATTTTAGCTTTACAGTCGCCTCTTTTGGTGCACCACCACCATTTACTTATCGATTTATATTACTATATCAAACTCTAATTTCTTTTTTATGGTCTCGTGTATGTTAATCCGTCGGTTTTTTCACTGAGAACATATGCGGTCACGTGTAAGGGTTTTCGGGCTCATCTCTGTTCCGATCTATGCATAGTTAGAACATCATATCGGCTTAATTAGGCATGATCTATGAATTCTAGATCATGGGTATAGCGCGCAATTCTCACTTATCGCATGAGGGTTGCATGGAGACAAAAGTGGATGAATGAATGCACCGCCCAATCGCCCAAGCGGTAGTCAATCATGGGATGGACAATAACATACATTTAAGTTACATTTAGTCTTAGAAATTTTTTGAGATTAATATTTGAGAATTAATGATAAATTCTAAACTTATAATACATATATATTTAATAAATTAATCAATTATTATGATATTCAACATTATCGATAAAAGAAAAAATGACCGCTTAGAACAAGAGAAACGAGCGGGAGTGGGACTATTTTTTCTGCATGACACGTGGCATTCTATGAGCCGCTATATTGAGAAATAATTTCTTTTCCGTCGGACTGGAAAATCTGATTTCTAAATTAAGGGAAAATGTCTAGACGGCAAAATTTTAGGACGCATGCCGTGGAACTGATGGCTTGGCTTATCAGTTAACATAGCATCATAGCGCAGCATCATTTAAATAAAAGAAAAAAATAAAATAAAGATTAAATGAGCGAAGGAGGGCGGTGGAAGTCGATTCAAGGCATACCAAATACGATTATTTTCCCTGATTGTCGGTTTTGTTATATAGTCTCTCGCTCTGGAATCTTCTTCATCAGTGGATGGGACCTCTTCTCTTTTCTTTTCTTTTCTTTGAAAATTCCATGAAATGCCGATTGAGCTTTTAAGCGGATTTTCTTGGGGGAAATAATTAATATGTAGTATTTTTTTAAAAAAAATTATTTAAGAATTTAATTACTGAATTATAAAGATCATTTTCACATTTTTATTTTCAATATGAATCATTACGTGCATTTTAGCATAACATAGCAAAATTTCCCTTAAAATTTTTAAAAATACCTTAAATAGATAATCATTTTTAAATATTTATTTATTTTTCTCCCTTCTCCTTAATCATTTTAGACTTATAAAATTTTTCTTTATTACAAAAAATAAAATAATTGAGATAATTTAACATGTTTAAAAAGAAAATCAAATGGAGTATAACTTTTCTCCCACTATAATTAATATGAAATGAATGGGCTCGTATTGTACAAAAAAAGCATATTTTTTAAAATTTATTATCTAAAATTAAGAGATATTTTTATATAAAAATTTATTAAGCAGAATTTTAAAAAAATAGCTACAAATATTTTAAATCATTTTCTTCACTCATTCCTTTTATTGATTATCATTATATGAATTCTTTAATTAAAAATAAAAGAATAGGCTTGTCTTTTCCCTCCCACTGTGGATAACTTTTCTTATTAATTTTAAATTTTAGTCACATAATCATTTCGAGGGAATCGAAATGACAGCCTTCCGGTTCCTAACACGTGTATTATTAGGTGGAATGAGCAGCTCTTCCATAATAATTAAAATAATTTTTTTTAAAAAAGAGAGAGATGAATCATGAATGAGCCAATTAATTAAATAAATAAAATTTAATTGATTAATCAATAAAAGTTTGTGGAGGAGGAGAAGACCTCTCCATATTTAGTTCATATAAATATTTGAGCCTCATTGAACTAAGACTAATACTAACATGTTAAGATAAATATACTGCATAAAAAAACCCGATGTAATGAAATTATTTTTAATCTAATAACTAAAAATTTATATATTTAATTATTGTGAAACTTTTAGTACACTCACATTTTCTTTTTATTTTATCTTTTTCTAAACTTATTGTCCTATATAATCGAAAAAAATAAATACATCATAATTATATCTTATTTAAGGGAAAAATATATCGTAATTATCAAACGAATTTATGATAATATGATAAAGGGCCGTTGCGTTTGAGCCGTTTGATCACCACCAACCGACCATGACGTGCATTTTCCGGTGCCCCCATCGGGAAAAATGTAAACAGCGAAGCGAAGGTGAGGCAACGAGAGCCGTTGAAGAACAGGGTAGGACCCAGGAAACGTAAGATAATCGAAATCAAACGGTCTGGGCGGCAAAAAAAATTAAAAAAAGACGTAATTAATTGTGCTCCTAATAATGTGATTTAGCCGCACTCAGTCCCTAATTATCAATTCTCATGCGCTCGCTTCCTCTCATATAAATACCATCTCCATCCTACCCTTCTTCCCCACAACAGCAACCAACCACTGATTCACGTGCAAGCTTCATTTGGAGGGCTAGTCGTAAAGTTTCGGGCGACCGGCTGAGTGTTCGTGGCCATGGGGAAGGACGTGGAAGTAGCGGAGGGGGCGGAGTACTCCAGCAAGGACTACCAAGACCCACCTCCGGCTCCTCTGCTCGATGCCGAGGAGCTCACCAAGTGGTCGTTCTACCGGGCCCTCGTCGCGGAGTTCATCGCCACCATGCTTTTCCTGTACATCACGGTCCTGACCGTGATCGGCTACAAGAGCCAGACCGACTCCAACAAGCGAGGTACCGATGCCTGTGGAGGGGTGGGGATCCTCGGGATCGCCTGGGCCTTCGGCGGCATGATCTTCATCCTCGTCTACTGCACCGCCGGCATCTCTGGTGAGCTTTCGGCTCGTCTCCACTGATAGTAATTATTTTCCAAATTCCAACCATGTAGCTGCGATATCAGTTCTTGATGTATACTGATCTATGGCAGGTGGCCACATAAACCCGGCCGTGACGTTCGGGTTGTTCTTGGCACGTAAAGTTTCGATGATCCGAGCCTTCATGTACATGGTGGCGCAGTGCCTCGGGGCGATCTGCGGCTGTGGCCTGGTGAAGGCCTTCCAGAAGGCCTACTACAACCGGTATGGCGGTGGAGCCAATGAGCTCGCCTCTGGCTACAACAAGGGCACCGGGTTGGGAGCCGAGATCATTGGGACCTTTGTGCTCGTCTACACCGTGTTCTCAGCCACTGATCCCAAGCGCAACGCTCGTGACTCCCACGTCCCCGTAAGCACCCGCATCGATCCACTGCATAACATGTTTTATCAGTATCGAAATCTTTCAGTAACCAACTGGCCTCTCGATATTTCAAGGTACTGGCGCCGCTCCCCATCGGGTTTGCAGTGTTCATGGTCCATCTCGCCACGATCCCCATCACCGGAACAGGCATCAACCCCGCGAGGAGCTTCGGAGCGGCAGTGATCTACAACAGGGAAAAAGCGTGGGACGACCAGTGGATCTTCTGGGTCGGGCCCTTCATCGGAGCCGCCATCGCCGCCTTCTACCACCAGTACATCCTCCGGGCAGCCGCCATCAAGGCCCTCGGATCTTTCAGGAGCTCTGCTTGAAGTCTCAATGAATGAACAAATAAATTATTATAAAATATCGCTGCACGCCAGTCTTAATTTCTCCCATTTTCCTTCGTCTTGTGGGCCAAGAGAAAAAAAAAGAAAAAAATATAATTGTAAATAAAATTGTGTGCCGTAAGTCTGTGCCTTTTTGAGAGCCCATCTTCAATTTCATGCTATTTACTTTTTATTGTATGGATCATTTTACTGTCATTAATTATTTTTATCTCTCTCTCTCTCTCTCTTAATTAATTTCTGCCATCCCCCTGCGAATATCAATGGTAGTAGTTGATATAACTGTTCAAGAATGCCAAGGAAGAAAATAAGATTAGATGTGAGTAAGATCCAATGAGTGCGGACTCTTACCCGTTTAGAAATCCATCCATAAACAGTTTCTCCTGTCCGCAGCGGTGTTAGTATCGATAAAATTTCACGAACCCCCCGAAAGCGTAGCCGAGACATCTAATTACGGGCCGAAGTATGTAACAACGCTTGGGAATATGATCTTATATGTGCGCTCAATGATGAGTCTGTCTCTTTAGCTATAGATAATGGGGTAGACGAAGCATCAATATGAATCTAATAAGACCAAGACAAGGAGAAATATAAAAATAAAAATTAAAAGAAAGAGAAGACTGTTAGGTCAAATAGGGATTGGATTTCTTGATTTCAAAGCAAAGCCGTGGGCAAGGCACCAAGTATAGGCACAAGGACATCAATTATTAGTTTATCTTATCTCCGCCTTATCCCTAAGCTCAAAAATGATTACTTTCCAGTGGTTGTGCTTTTGAGCTGTGTGATGATGCAATATTTATGGCTTAAAATATTGGAAAGAAATAGAGAAAAGATCAAATGATTTTGATGAAGTTCATTGGTAAATAAATGTCTAGAAATTTCTCATCCATAAAGATTGTCATGTAGAATAATGTGGAAAATGCGAACAAATGCTGACATCCATTTAAACATACATGCCCCACCAGTGCTCTCAATTGTACCAACAACCACGAGCACGTTCTGGACAACTGGTATATTTCTTCAAAGAATATGGAGAATATGCTCATTATACCATCATTGATCCAACACACACCCACCGGGGCATAAAAGATTCAAGATTCTCATGTAAACACCAACATGCACCACAGGGCATCAAGGCAGGGCAAGCCAACGACTAAGAAGACCAGCACATGTTTTATCCCACCACAGAGCCCGCACTCAAAGCTTCCCAAAGGCATCAAATTCCCAGAGTGAATAGGTTCACGAGTATGACGATCACCAACAAATTCACGTCATTAGGACATGATAATTGAGTTTTATTTAATTGCCAGTGGCACTGAAATACTCGAAGATCCGATCCTATTTATGTATATATAAGATCAGAAGAGATCAGCAAGACTCAATCAGAGCTACCAGAAGAATAACGCCATCGAGTTTTTACACCACATCGAATACATACATGCCCATCATTCTGTTCCATCCTTGAAACCCATCCTTTTCACCAGCATCCTACTCAAAGCAAAAATTGACTCTCCAACACTCGCATAAATCCCGATCCCAAATCACCCTCAAGTTCCTAATCCCTGAGAATAGCTACCTCATCGTCATTCCTCTTGGCAACAAAGTAATGTGGAACATGAATTTTTCACCTCGTTTGCAAGAATTACTTCACTCTTAGATACCAAACCATAGCAGTATTTCATTGTACAAGGAAGCAGATATTGAAACAGAAGAAGCATCTCAAGCCAAAAATTTGGCAAAGATCATGACACGCCTTCAGACTGCAACACCATCATATGTAAGACTTCTCTCTAGGAGCATATTGAAATGTGTGGACTCAGACGAGTTATTACAAGTTCAATTGTGGTAAAGAGATACATATACTGGTAGAGAAGTTCAGACAGGTCTACCACCCACGAGAGCTCAGAGACTCAATAACAGGTCCCAGTATCCTGTCAACCGTCCTGTTCCAGAGATGTGCAATCTCTGAGCGCGACTTTTTATCGAATATTGGCTCTTTCATCTGGGATGAGGCCGAGTGCACAAAATTAGTAGCTTAAAATGCAATGCAGCATAAGAGAAAAATGAAATCAACATCATTTCCAGAGGAAAGCACAGGTCTCCATAGCTCCGTTGCATGAAACATAATTATCTAGTACCTACATTTGCAAGTTCCTTGGCATTTTGAATCTGTACTTGCGCCTTTTTTTTTTGGGTGGGGGGTGAGCGTGGGGGCGAGGGGTGGGTGAAAGATCACTGACATGAAAAGTACCATTATCGGGTCAGCCTATGGATCTTATTTCTTAAGTTAATTTCCTCTCAATTTCAAAGATTTTCATTTTTGATCACTTCATAGCCATGGAAACAATGAACGTTTATGAAATTTTATTTCTTGCCTTCATTCCACTAAGTAACGGAAAATTTACTCAACTTCTACCAGTAGGCTTCCTATGACATTTGCAGTAGTCAGCACGATTATCTATTCTTATGCAGATGAATAGATGCAATAAAACGTCCCAGAATCAAATATCTCAGCTCAAGCGAAATAGAAGTGAAAGCAGCTTAAATTGAGAATGCTGATAGGGGAAAAAGGCCCAGATCCAGTTATTTCTTTCGACTTGAGGAATGAAATTACCTGATATTTGGTGGCGCCACCGGTCTGATCATCGGAAATGGATCTGTAGATCCTTTTCCGTTCCTCAAAAACGATTGCTGCGGTCAGAGTGCTCCCAAGGGCAGCTCCGAGGAGGCGTTCCTGCGCCACCGTCGTCAAAATAAAAGCGGACAGCTTCGGTTAATAAGCAGTCTGGCGTCAAAAATAAACAACCAGCTAAACGAAGGAATTGAGCAGGAAATTGCACTCAATCACCTGAGCAAGAACGCTGATCATGGCGCAGTGATTTGATCGCTTGGGTTCGGATTCTCCGGCGGATGAGGGTGGAAGAAAGCCGTCCCATCCGAGGAAGAGGAATAAACGAGGAAGACGGCGAGATTGTGGGCTTATCAGGCCCATTCAGAGTGGGCCTGCACGGAATAATCATCGGGTGATACTAATACAGCCCAACTTAAAGCGCAAATTATTTATTTCTATTATCTGTGAATTACTAAAATTTCGATTATGAATTTTCCAAATTAATCCTTTTTCGGGTCAAACTGGTCCCATCGTGGAACGGCTCGGCCCGAGCACGCTTCTAGTGTGGCGGTGCCCAAGACTGGCACCCCTCTATTTGAAGTCGGTCCACATTTGACTTCCTTCTTCATTTTATAAACCTCGTGATAGTGATGTAAAATGAGGTGGTTTGGACCGGTTTAAAATGGGCTATGAACCGTATGTTCTGGTTGCAGTTTGGTCCACTAAATCTAATGGTCCAGCCGGATCTAGTTCATGATTCCAAAAACTTCCGAATTGTCTCATAACTATAGCAAAGCGGGCTAAGTTATAGTTCATTATGAATCATGATCCATATTTTTATTTCAAAATTTACATTTGTAATAAAGTTACTTATAATTCCACATTTCAATTAATTTACTATGTAATGTATATGTGAAATGTTACATTTTTAAGCAAATATTAAAATTTTATATTACCGACATGTCGGTTTAAAAAATCACCGTGAGGAGGAGAGTCAGACATTAACCACCTACCAGCCTATTCATTAATATAATTAATTATACTATACAATATTAAATTATAATCATAGGATTTCAATTATGGAATTGGGAAATATATCATGTCTCAAGTTTGGGTTCGTCGTCCTCTTCACTGGACCGAAGTATCAAGAATGTCTTGCGGTCCTCGATTAGCTCGATTCCAATCACACAAATACTTCTAGTGTGCTTGGAATCAATCTTGAGTGATGTTCTTTTAAGTGTTCTCCCATATAAGTTGAATGCGTTCTTTAAGTTTATTGTCGATACCAGTACATTTAAAAAATCCAGAGCCATGCTTGCTAACACATGATAGATGGAGGAATGCTTATTCCACTATTTTAATCATTTGCAAGTACATTATTGCATCCGATTAATGAGATTTTAGCACTCAAGAAATGCTTTCGTCTTTGATATTTTTTTTTTGATTACATGGGAGGCTTATGACTTAGAATGGGAGAGGGGAAGCATAATAAAGAAGTATAAAATGTCTCATAATAATAATTAAACATATAATTTTTTTGGTTATTAGATCGAGTATAGTGTCACTACACCAAATCCTAATATTGTTTGAGGGATGGCTTTGGTAAATTTGGGAATACGTTTTATGGGTTTAGATTTTTTTTTTCTTGGACGAGTTAATGATAGGGTCCTGAGGGTGAGGAGATTGCTGCTGCTTCGAGGATTGAAGATGGTGTCCACTTCTAGTAGACAGTTAATCCTGATGTTGCAAAGTTTTTTCACTTGGGCCATGAAAGTTTATCAACGCCCCGCCTTGGTCATGCTTGAGAAGGAAGCTGAGAAATTGAGCTATTTTGGTTAGTGCTGCTGTAAGTGCAGCCGACGGAGTGAATTTATGTTAATTTGTGATCGGGATTTCTCATCAGATTATTTATTATTCAGGCGGTCAATTTGTGAAAGTCTGAAATTGCTGAGGTTGTATTTGCTGACAAACTTCCGCCCGTCACCATTGCTACCCGGGATATTACTGTACCTCCGATCTTTGAAAGCCCCCATTAAGAAGCAGGTATGGCTTAATTTTCATATTGCTCTGAGAATATAAATTGAGTGCGTTTTTCTGTTCGAGCCAGCATTAGATGGTTTCGATGGTGAAATACTGAAAATGCTTGTTTACAGCCGTTGCTGTTCGCAATATCAAATGATTCAGAGAAGGTTCTGCCAATGTTCCACGATGCTGCAAAACTGTTCAAAGTAGAGGTAAGAGATGAGTAGGGTTTGGCCTCTCGTGTGTCTTTGCTGATCGAAGATATCTTGTTATGCTATAACTTGTCTCCCTGCGAAGTCAAGTAGAGTCAGTTTCTGCAAAGTGGCCTGTAACTACTAAACTATGGAGCTCCTCTTTAGAACCAAAGATCTTGTCTTTGGAGGATTTCACATGATTGTGTTCTCAAATGGCAGCGAGGGTGTAGTACATATGCTAGACTGTCCATTTGAATCCATCAGTATGATTCTAGCAGATTTTTATTTTTCCTGTCTCTCTACCCACCCAATTCATCCATTCATAATCTTCAGATGTTGAGATTATTCAATTGCCAATATGTTGTACAAATACATACAATCATGTATATGGGGACCTCTAGCATATCTTCTCGTCTCTCTCACAACGTTTAGTTTTTTTGGGCACTTGCAGCTGGAGGTGTTAAATGGACGGTCGAGGCCGATTCAAAATGGGCATGGAATTGTTTTGCTAGATTACGATTTGGTCCGTTATACTGAACGGGTCAATTTGGTTATGAGACACGGTTCAGAAAAATACGAACAAACCTAGAATCATTCTTAAGTGTGCAAGTTCACAATTTGTGTCATTTTGAACTACGAATCGTGACATTTTCATTTTTTTAAATTTTTATAAATTTAAAATTAAACCGATAAAATTTAGCTATTGATTTGCGGAGTTTTGACGGTCTGCACCAGTTGGTTACTATTCCAGGTTAGTTCAACAAAAAAATATGCCAGGTTGGTCTGATTCGATTCAACAAGCTTATTTCTTGGATTTAGCCCATGATCACCCCAACCCAAGAAAAGTAGTTACATGCCGGTTTGGGGAGATCCGGACCCATTACAGGTTTTGACCGTCTAATTCCGGGCCAAATCGGCCCGTTTTACATCTCTACATGCAGCTCATCTTTGTCTACGTGGAGATGGATAATGAAGATTCTGGGAAGCCCCGTATCAGATTACTTTGGCGTTACGGGTGATGCTCCAAAAGTAATATTCATCTATACCTCTCTTCTCGGACCTGACCATTGTAGAGTACTGCCATGAGAGTGACATCTCCCACCCCTCTTCCCAAATAGATACTTGGTTACACGGGAAATGATGATAGCAGGAAATTTGTGGTGGACGGTGAAGTCGCGTTGGATAAAATCAAGGTAGAAATTCTCTTCCAACATTCTTTCTCATTTCTTCCCACCTCTAGGTTTATGTTGGCCGCGGTTGCATTTCATGGAGACTTAATCTGGTCAGTAGATGTCTCTGTCACATTGAATAATAGGCTTTTGCCGAGAATTTGTGAGAAGACCCGCTGAAACCTTTCGATACGACCGACATAGTTCCTGAAAATGGTGAGAGTGTATCGCAGGGATAATGAGTTTATCAAGTGATTATACTCGAGATTAACTCTGGATGCTTCGCTGCAGAATGATGGAGATGTGAAAATTGTTGTCGAGAACAATTTCGGTGAGATTGTTTTGGATGGGTCGAATGATGTCCTCCTTGAGGCAAACCCCATAAGCAATATGGTAGACATCTACATATCTTCCTATAGAAAGGATTAGTCTAATTTGAGTACCAGATTTATGCGCCAGCACTTGAGCCTATATATAACAAGCTTGCGAGACATCTGCATGGGATCGACTCTCCTGTGGTAGCAAAGATGGATGGGACAACTAACGAACATCGCTGGGCAAGGGTAATTTATGAGGTTAGGTTGCCTTTCATCTTTTTAATGAAAGCAGTCCGATCATGACTGAAAGAGTTCTAGTTCAAGCTTCGAGGTGGACAAAAAGGCTGTTTTCATCTAGAATTCTGCATTGCCTCCGTTTACAGGCCGCTGGATTCCCCACGCTCCTGTTTTTTCCCAGCTGGAACAAGAGCTTTGATCCGGTGAGTGGCTTTTGAACCACCTGTCTCTTTATTGGTTGCTTGCTAATTTGAGAAGTCTCACCGTGTCTTGGTTATTCTTTTCACCTTCTTTTGCTCCTTCACATGCATCTAAGGAATTTGCACTGGCAGATAACTGTGGGCAGCGACCGCACAGTGGCTGCATTCTGCAGTTTCCTCAAGAGACATGCCTCTGTGTCCCATTCAAGCTTCAGAAACCGCCTTCGGCTCCAAAACCCGAGAAGATTGAAGCCAAGGCAACTGAAGAGGCCATTCCTATTGATATGAAAGATGAACTATGAGTAAGTTCAGCCGAATGTGAGATGCATCTCTCTCTTTAGTCAAGGAGGGTCATTAAGGCAAAATGGTCGCTGGATCTGATAGGTGGATAGAGTGATCAGGAAGGAGAGATATGCGTGATCGAAGAATTTTATCTAATGAACTGTAATTTATAATCTTTATCTCAAGTTTTTTTTTTGGCTATATTACTTTTCATCTTGAGTGATAAGAGGTAGTCCTGTCTACTAATATGGTGATCCATGGCTGAGTTAATCTTCTCATGATCTCATTCCAGGTCCTCAATGTGGATCCCTTGCGTGGAGTAGTCTCAAACTCAAGAGTTGATCACTTGATCTCATGGGAGCCAGCCGAGATTTAGTTGCCATCGTGAGTTGCCCTATTATTACAATGCATTCTGACTTGCACAATCACATGGATCCATCCACTTGTAATCTCTTACAACAACGTTATTTATATCTCGGAATCCGTTCCAGATCTTCACCGCCAGTCAGTCGGCCATGAGAAATCAAACACCATGCCTCTGAGCAGCCACAAAACAACGGAAAACAGACTCCTGCAGTTGCTGTGCTTTTCTTTGCCTTGCCTTCTCAGCTATCAATTTGCCGTCACCTACGCCATTGACCTTCAAGCGGAAGTCTATATATCACTCCCAGAAGAATAAAATATATTATTGAGATTGTTTCTAAGCGATGCAGTGGTCATGGAAGAAATTCACACTAAATCAATTTTACACATATGGCCACCCCGAGTAATTGGATTTTTGCATGACTTTGACTAGAGATGTCAAACGGGATTGCTTGGCCCGGAACCAACTCGTCAAAACCTGTGGTTAACTTGAACCCTCTAAACCTGTCCGTAATTGTTATTATTTGATTAAGGGGTGATTTTGGGCCAAATCTAAGAAATAGGCCATGGAATCAGAATCAACACAACACATTATCTTATTGAACCGATCTAGAACTGGCCCAAAACCATTGTAAAACTATCAAGGACCGCTAAAACCTTGTAAATCAATGATCCTATTTTATTATATCAATCTAAAAAATAAACATACACATTCATTTTAAATAATTAAAAAAACCATTCAAGAGTTAAACCGGTTCAAATTGTGAACCAATCTGCTTATAAACGGTTCTAAACTGATTCATATATACCTAAATTATGAATTATAAACTAACTGATCCATTAAGTAAACATATCAAATTATAACCAAGTTAAGCGATTTTAAACATGTTTTACACTAATTCAGATTATCCATTTTAATATCTCTAACTTTTACATACTATCCGTGTGAAAAAACAAAATTTCCTTAATTCAACTCACAGTAGAAATTAGCGGGATCTGATTTTTCAGTTTGACATTAAATTAAATTAATAATATCCGGCGACTGATCCGATGTTTCGCGCCCTTTACTTCGCTCGTACTCCGCCGAGTTCGAGATCTTTTGCTCCGCCGCCAAATCAGCGGCCCTCACGATTCACACCCCACTCCCTCCCTCCCTCTCTTTCTTCTTTTTAAAGTCTTTTTGGTCTTCTCCTCCTCTTCCGCTTCACAACAAGAGCCGAGTTTCGCTCCATCAGATCTGCCTGGATTTGGAATCCGATCATTTGATCCTCCGGTTCAAATTCAAAGCTTCCCGACTTGGATCGCTCCGTCAGTTGTCTCATCTTCAAAAAGCGGAGAAATCGACCTCGATTTGCTCATACTCGCGATCTCCTCTTCCATTCCTCTCGGTCGCAATGTTGCTGCACCGCTCCTGCTCTGTGCTGACTCTTCTGCTCATCTTCAGCATCGCGACCTCTGATGGCCAGGTCCCGACCTCACCTTCTCCCGCTCCTGAAAACGCCGCCGACGCTCCTTTCTCCCCGTCCTCCTCTCCTCAGCTAGTCGGAGCGCCGGCAAGTTCACCCCTGAGCTCTTTCCCTTCACCGCCTGCTCCGGTTCCGGATCTGTCTCTGGGCTCCACTCCACCATTATCTCCACATATTCCGTCAGAATCGCCCGTTCCTTCGCCGTCGCCGAGCGAATCAGACTACGTCAGCCGTAATGGCAAGGATTTGAACTCTACTGGTGCCCCGCAGGAGTCCTCTGGCGGAATGAGCAGCGGAAAGAAGTTCGGTATTGCATTCGCCGTAATCGTTCTCGCCGGCCTTGCCATCTTTGCGGCGCTGGTTTACAAGAAGAGGCAAGAGAACATAAGGCGAGCTCGATATAATTATGTCGCTGGAGCTAATATCCTCTAGAGCGAGAGTTAGACAGTGGATGGAGAAGACGCTTTCGCATAATTTCAACCTACCGTCGGCCATTGATCTCTGCTTGGAGAGAACAGTGAGCTCTATCCTCGTCGAATTTCTGGAGCTTACATGCATCGATACAGATTTTTTTCGTTTCTTTATACTTAACTAATTAATATTATTCTTCATAAGCATATGGAAAAAATAAATTAGAATGCATCTTCATGCCACCATCATGAATCATCACATCTTAGTTTGTTAGTTTAAAAGAAATCTACTGTCAATAATTTCCGCCATTTTTGTTTCTGTTGAAGCTTCCTTCCACTGATCTGATCATGGATGGGCCACTATGGGCTTAAGTTGGCATGGGATTATTGTGCCCATTCCGGCCCACGATCAGGCCTATAAGACACCCAGACACCCAATGATCCAGAGGTTGCTGTCAAGCTTGACATTGACTTGGGAACTACAAAATCCGATGTAAACTTTGGCATGTATAGGGAATATAGGAGTTAAAATCGGATTAGATCAGGAATTAATTAAAGTATAAGTTTATGGATCGTACTATAAATGTAATGAGTCGAAATTGTGTATTTAATACATAATTATAATAACATAATTAATAATTATAAGTTAAAATACATATACTAGACATAAATGTATAAGTTTAAATTTTAAAATATTCATAATAATATGTAAATTTAATAAACAATATAAATTTAAGTATGATAAAAATAAAATATAACATCAATATATATATGTTATAATTAAAGATTTTTTCTCTTTAAAATAATTTTTAATTAACCTAATTCAACGGTTAATTTAGTTGTATTTGACAGTCGGATAAATACCGGTCAATTTAAATGAATTTGACTAGATTTAGAATATATTTGGATTAATTTAGTAAACTAGTTTGGTGGCTACCTGGTTTTCGATTGAATTGATTTTACTGGCCGATCTAGTCCAATTTTAAA
Source organism: Sonneratia alba (assembly GCA_900174645.1). Taxonomy (NCBI): domain Eukaryota; kingdom Viridiplantae; phylum Streptophyta; class Magnoliopsida; order Myrtales; family Lythraceae; genus Sonneratia; species Sonneratia alba. The sequence continues at coordinate 75,979 of FWPY01000010.1, forward strand.
AAACTATAATAGGAAAAAAATTTTAAAAATTAGTTGTAATCGAAAGATCATAACAAAATTTACAGTCATATTGTAAAATCTTAACTTATATTATTAAAAAAACTGCATTCATACAAATCCATCGACACGCCTAAGAGTTCATGCGGATAAAAGACTTGCAACCCGACAAACGGTTCTCCGGTGAGACGCACGATGCTCTACCAGTCAACTTTCCTCGTTCAACTTGTGGTGCTGGAGGGTGGCAACGGTCTCTTCCTTCGCGCTGCCAATGAATCCAGTAAATCTCAGAATGAGGCTAAGTTTGTGAGACGTGGATCAACCAACCAGCTGGCAGAGTTCCATAAAACAGTTAGATGCGAGATCAAATGCTCACCTTCCACTCCTGAGAATCCTGTACTTGCCGAGGCCCGTGAGGGCCACGATCGTCGATCCTGCACGCACCGAAGGAAGGGTGCCTCCATCGTAGACGTGGGCACAATCCTCCCAGAGATCCTCAAAATCCTCGATGGAGACACTACTGGGCTGCCCGCTTCGATTTGCACTGGTTAGAGCTAAAGCGCTTCCTCCTGAACCCCGGCAAATGAGCCTTACAAAATCAGAGTCGGGTACCCTGACTCCTATACTGTCCAATCCCGGATTCAGAGACTTCTCAAGGATGCTTAAATCCCCTGAAATAATGGCACATGAATCGCCGTCCTCAATCTACACTATACCAATCAATTCAAACGCAGGAACAAACTTCGATGAAGTGACAAGAAACAACATCGTATTATGGAGGCAACGGTACTATCAACAGGTGTCCGGTGACGAACCAAAAGTCTTTCAACTTATGGTAGATATGATTTAAGTCAAATGCTTTTGTAGGGTGTTAGAGATGATTCATGGATCAGCCACAATCTTGACTGAATCAAGAACTCGTTAGCAACCGCACCTCGTCTCAAAATGACAGTGACGGGCCCTGGAAGGAGAGCGTCGAGCAAACCACGAGGCAAATGGTCGGTAACAGCATAACGTGGAATATCGGCAACGTCACCGACACAGATTGCAAGTGGGCTTGTGTGTTTGCGCCCTTTGATCTCGTATATCCTGTTCACGGCTTCTGATGAACTGCCAAAAACAATGTCATGAGGCCTGAATCTTAAACAACATCATGAGCTACAAGGAAAAAGACAACAATTTCCGGTTACTACAGCACTCTAGATTAGACCTGACAATTCATGCATGCCCAACTTTTTTTTTTAGCCATACTGCCCGGTGCGATATGTCATTTGAGTTGAAAAATCTTAATTTAGGTCCAAATATTTCGTAGTTTATGGTCACTTAACCCAACACGAATCAAATAAAAATGTTTTTAAAACTATATTTAAATAATTTGAGGGTTTTAATTGATTGATTAATCTAAATTTTGTATAAATTTTAAGAGAATACTGAAATAAATATTAAAATATAATTATTTTAACATAATTAATCAAAAATTAAAACATTATCATAATTTTTATTTTTATTTTACACATAATTTCATATTTTGGATCAGTACAACATGACATCTCAGACAACCCAAAAATCCCGATTCATGCATCATTTTCTCATGCCGGAACTATTTTTGCCATATATAATCCAGATCTCTAAGTAATTCTCAAAATTAAAACTAAAAGTGCTTCTAGTCAATGATAGTCTAAGATGAACCCTTCCTTTGATTTCGCCACCAGGCTAACCACTTGCTCACTGAATTGGCCAGTTTAAATGAAACTCGCTGCTGCTTTCCATCTATTAAATTGGAGATTCTAGTCCCAAGCTCAAGCTTGAAGAAAATTGTAAGGGAGTTGGATGGGGCATTACCAGGCGTCGCAGGCGAATCCATAGAGCGTGTCGGTGGGAACGGCAATGACCTTGCCGCCCTTAATGGCTTCAATGGCCTCCTCCACATGAGCTTCAGAAGCCGGATGAACCGCGGGAAGCTTAATGGCGTCGTTCGGGTTCTTCTCTGAGCTGCACGCCATTTCTGCCGTGGAGCACCCGCCAAGTCCCGGTACTCTTCTCCGCTGAGGAGGACCTAGTGTTCCGAATCTGGGGATGCCTGGAATGTCGTGAGGACTAGTTCAGCATGAGGGACTGAGCTGATATTACTAGATAAAGAGACGGAGATGCCGGGCCGGGGGGGGTGGGTGGGTGTGGCGCGGGGGGTGTTAGAGAGAGAGAGAGAGAGAGAGAGACGACCTGAAGGAGGAAGAGGGAGACGGGAGTTGAGGGGAAGGAGGAGGAGAGGGAGTCTGTCGGCTACTCTTGTCGGAACATTCATCCGTCGGAGCTCAGAAGCTGGATTCTCCGGTTGATTACCAGCGTCCTCCGCCTGAGTTTTTTTTTCTCTGTCGAACCGGTGCCCTAGATTTTTGGAGTGGAAAAGTTGACTCCGTAGTCAAAGAGATTAGTGCCACGTGGACTCACTTGCGTCGCAAACATGGTTAGGAATCAGCTGACCTCTTCGTCATGCTCATCCATCCGTAATATACTCACATTTTTCAATAATTAACTTTACATTTTTCTTCAATACATCAATTTTGCCCTAAATAATTGTAGAAAAGTCACCCTCAATTGTGTGAATATCTCCCATTGAAGTAATAAATTATAGAAAGACAGCATAAAATCTCGTTAAAAATTAATGTATATTTTATCCTTTAAAAATTAAAATTCTTAATTGAAAACTCAAGCATAAAATTAGAAGAAATTTATTTTAATTTTTTTTATTTAACCTCAAAATCTATTAATCCGGCTCGGGCTTCGAAGTCCATTTACTCTAATATCTAATAGCCTCTTCATTTTCTTTATTGTAAACTAGGGCCGACCAATAGCAACAGAGTCAATATCATGAACCCGGTCCATGTAAGCCCGCAGGCTCCATCTGCATGAGATTGCGCTCTCCGCATTACCTCTGGGTATGCGTGCTCCGGGTTCAGACAATGGTTAGCAGGGAGTGAGGTGAGGCGGCTTCGCCCTGAACGGAAGGCACCAGCAATTCGATCGCTCCACGTCTCTTCTTCTTCCTCTTCTTAAGAGCTCCACTGGGAGGAGCTCAAATTCACCGTCGCCACAGAGAGAGTGAGTGGATAGATAGAGATGGTGGTCGGCGTCCTTGCCCTTCAGGGATCCTTCAACGAGCATGTCGCAGGTTGGGCCCGTCTTGTCTCCTGATGCCCCCTTTTTTTTCCCCTTTTTGCCGCGTAATCCTTCTCGTATTGCGTGTTCTGGTTGGTGTTCGCGGAAGTGTCTGAATGAGCTGTGCGTCGATGGGCAGCGCTGAGGAGGCTGGGGGTGAAGGGAATGGAAGTGAGGAAGGCGGAGCAGCTCCAAGATGTTTCGTCCCTCATCATCCCCGGTGGCGAGAGTACCACCATGGCCAAGCTTGCTGAGTTCCACAACCTGGTCCTCTCTCTCCATCTCTCTCTACGTATATACACACACACGCACGCATTCATCCGCAATGCTCTCGTTTCTTGTTATTTGGGCCTGAGAATACATCATCTCACCAAAAAGAAAAAGAAAGCCTGTGTCGGCTTCTAGTGGCTGGACTTGGACCTATATTAGTATTTACTGGTGCTGATATAATAACGAGAGTGGCTTTTAGTCGCTCTAGTGATCCACCTAACTAAATGGATGGCATTTCCCCTCACCACAGTGTCTGTGGGATGTACGGGTACTGTAAAACAAATGGCCGAGAAGGTCACTGTGGTATATACAGAAAAGATGAATTGATTAAAATTCGGTTTCCAACTATCAGCAGAAAAGACAAATGTTTTAGTGTTTGGTTGAGTTTTCCTTGGACATATAATCTATGAAGACTAAGTAGTTGTTTGTTTTGATTTGTTAGATCAGATGAGAATACTCAGATGGAATATTTCAGAATTATAGATGAATTTCTTTGCGTTCAGTCTCTTCGATAGTGCTGATTACACTGTTCATTCTGATTATTCAGCAGAACTTTTCCCTTTTTTGCTCGTTCAGTTTCCAGCTTTGAGGGATTTTGTCAAGATGGGGAAGCCTGTTTGGGGAACTTGTGCTGGTCTGATTTTCTTGGCAAATAAAGTTGTTGGTGGGTTATTCAGTAATTACCCAGCAATAGATATCAAATTATGCTCTTGTCGTTCTATGTTTTTCAGTGAACAAGGAACAATAAGGCAGAAGATTATGACATTAATTAAAGTAAGAGGCCTGTCTTTTACAGGACAGAAGTCAGGGGGACAAGGGCTAATTGGGGGCCTTGACTGCACTGTCCATAGAAACTTCTTTGGCAGTCAAGTAAGTCTGGATACACGCCTTATTATTTGGCTTCATTTTTTGCCCATTTATTGTCTGAGTGCTCAGCTTGTGCTGCGCATGATATGAATGATATTACTGCTACTAGTACAATTACTAAACAGTTGAGGACTAATGGTGGCAAAAATGATGGAAAGAAACTGCATAAGATTTGGGTTCAAGTGTTGTAGATAGAGAAAATTCACATTTGGGTTGTGCATGACAAAAATTCCTGATCAACCGCTCTTGATGATCTTGGATTAATCATGAACTACCGGAATTTTGGATATGTACAGTGTAAAGAAATCGCATCAGAAAGTTTGATAATATTCTAGATTAATGGTTATACTTTCTTTAGTTTATAAAAATAAAAAAATGTAAGAGAAGCTGATCAGTAGCTCAAATTCCACCATTACCATGTTTTGGGCCATCTTATTGCCTTTAGTTTGTTAGAAAAAGGTAAACACATCTGGTTCTCTTTCAGATTCAAAGCTTTGAAGCAGATCTTGTTGTGCCCAATCTTGCGTCTAAGGAAGGAGGTCCAGACACATTCCGAGGAGTTTTTATCCGTGCTCCTGCTGTGCTAGAAGCAGGACCAGGAGTGGAAGTTCTTGCAGTGTACCCTCTACCGCCCAACAGCAAACCTGTTGATCCATTAGTTGAATCAAAAGAGGTGTGATATATACTTTTCTTTTACCCTATGATATCACCAGTTTACTTAGCACAAGTTATTATTTACTGCTAGTGCATTATTCTCAGTTTCTCTGTGGATTTTGGTGCATTTTGATCGCATCCGTAGCTCTCTTCTAGTGAAAGTCATCATAAGCATATATGCGGGTTAGGAACTTGTATTGTTCATGTTCATAGGACTCCCGGATACTGCTTGTCAGCATTGCACCCAGCCTGTCTGGTCACAGCTCAAACATATATAATATAAACTTAATATGTTTAAGCAGCTATATGTTTAGTTGTGACAGCTGAGGATATGAGAGGAGCTAGAGAAATCTAATGATATTGCACTTCCAGTTTCAAATAGCATGTTATGCAGTATTTTCTCACCTATGGATTGATATGTCAGACCTTCAATCGTAAGTTTGAAAGCAAATTCCGAGACACGATTATAATTCTTCATAATTGAGTCTTTTGTAGTTGATAATACATCATTAACTCACGTAATAGATTCTGAGGTCAAGTTCATTACAATGCTTGATGACAAGGATTTTTTTCTTTGTTTATTATGACTCAATCTTCCTTGATAATGCAGTTGTACTGCTGTTAGATGCAGAAGCTTTTATTTTCCATGTTTGCCCATTTAACAGATTGCTAGGCTCAGCTGTTTATAGATGCACGTTTTGGTTCCTCCTTAGCATATGCCTCAACCTGGTGATTTCCATTTTGCTGGGACATCTTAGGGTGAAAGGAAAGTAATTGTAGCAGTGAAGCAAGGAAACTTACTTGGGACAGCCTTCCATCCTGAGTTAACAGCAGATTCTCGGTGGTAAACTTCAAATTTTGTACCCTTCCCTTCCAAAGAGCCATTTACCTCAGTCGTTTTGTGCAGGTTATGACTGATTTAAAAAAAAAAAAATTACAGGCACGCTTTCTTCTTGAAGATGGCGAGTGAGATTGAGGAAGGTGCCTCGAACAGCATCGTGACAATGGAAGGATCTGATCCCACCCTCGACCAGCAACAGAGGATTGATCTCCCGATATTCCAGTAGAAAAGAAGGCTCTACATTCCAGATTCCCTTTAAGATGATCATCAATAACCTTTCAGAAGGCACACATGCTTAGAATTCATGGATAGTCTTTAGGCCGCCGTCCCTGATTTATCCTAGATGTACAAGTGCACATAGGATGCCTCAAGGAATTGATGCCAATTTGATTAGTTCGACACTTACTCTTAATGATTTTCACAGCCTAAGTAGCTCTTAATAATAATACCAACCAAATCTGTGTTCTAGCATCCGTTTTCCAGGCCATCCGGGTTCTTATTATATATTTATCGTACCACAGCAATCTAGGCATGAAGGATCATCGTACGGGCGGTTCGGTGTCGGCACATCACCAATAAATCATTAGCATTACTTGCATCTCAGGACGTCAAGAAATGTTTGGTCATTGTGGAGCAGTTCATATTTCTCAGGATGATGAGAAAGATCTCTTAAGATTACCTGGGGGTCAAGTCTTTGAAAACACATGAAGGCATTTAAGCAGTCAATGGAATAACATGAAGTTCTTCTGCCTGCAGGCAGAAATGATAAATATTAAAAGCTCGAGATGAATCAATTATTGCATTTAATTTTTATATTAATATCCCTATTAATCATAATAACTTATTAATCCCCTACATATTATATTACATAATTTAAAATTTATTATTAATTCATATATATTGACCTCTAAAATTTTAAATTATGAATTGACATATTGTAAATTATCATTTTATTAACGGATTGATGCCTGGCTGGGAGATGAATTGATTATTGTGTATGAACATGACATAAATTAGCTTTGTTAATATAAATTCGTGAAATATTTTCTGATTTTGCAATATAAAAATCAACGGAAAACGTTAAAGGAGGAAAACAAAATCAATCCTCCGACCATTACTAAAGTAATTCAATAGGCTTTGGAGATAATGTAAAATATCATATGACACAGTTAATTTATTACTCATTTGAGATAAATTTAATAATAATAATTTAGAAGGTTTCATCACGTTCTACGAACTTAGCGCAAGCAGCAATCGTACCGCAAATGATGAAGCTGCCGCCACGACAAGGTACAAGATGCTGTCGCCGTTGCCGGGAACAGGGTATAGGAGCGGGCGTACTGCCAGGCGAAAGGGGAGTGTTGCAGCAAAATCCTCACGTGGCCCGAGAGGAAGCCCAGGCACAACAAGAAGGTTAAGGGCTGCTTCATCGACTGCAGCAGCAAGCGTGAAGCCACTTGCAAGTGTAAGCTCTCTCTTCTTCCCCTTTGTTATTCTAATGAGGCAGATTAATATAAGCCGAGAATCGGATCGTCATGACGCTTCGAGTTGTTGACGGATAGGAAGGCCGGATGCAACGGATTCGGCTCTCCATGCTACGATCCTCGATTCGTCGGAGGAGATGGCGTGATGCTCTACTTCCATGGAGCCAAGGGAGAGAACTTTGCGATCGTCTCCGACAACGACCTCCACCTCAACGCCCACTTCATCGGGACACGGCCACTTGGCCGGAGCCGGGACTTCACGTGGGTCCAGGCACTGTCGATCATGTTCGACGCCCACACCCTCTTGATCGCAGCAAAGCAGGTCCAGCGCTGGGATGACAGCCTTGACGCACTCGTCATCCAGTGGGATTGTGAGGCGGTCGGCGTCCCGGCCGACGGATAAGCCGAGTGGAGAGCGGAAATGGAAGAGAGGACTGTGGTGGTGGAGAGGACCGATGATCTCAACACTATTAGAGCGACCATCATAGGACTCGTGGCAGCGGACAGAAACGCGAGGCCGATCGGGGAAGAGGAGAATCGGGTCCACAGCTATCGATTACCCGCGAACGATGCCTTCGCTCACCTGGAGATACGGTTCAGGTTCGAGAATCTAACGGATCTCGTCGAAGGAGTTCTTGGCAAGACCTACAGGCCCGGGTACGTTAGCCCGGTGAAGATCGGAGTCCCGATGCCAGCGATGGGCGGAGAGGACAGGTGCAAGACGCTGTCACTAAACTCGCCCCTCTGCAAAGTCTGCAGGTTCCACAGGCCGGTGTCCGAGCATCCGAAAACCACCGAAGTTTCTTCATACTAACTACAGGAAAATCAAATCAAATCAAATCAAATGAATTAAAAAGGAAAAGAATAAAAAAAACAATTATTCCTATCTTCCTGTCTTGGATCTTTTGCTTCATGTGTTGTGGACTTCGATGCGTGCTTGCATACACGAATAAGGGCCAAGCATGCCCATGATGTTCTTTGTGCTGGTTCTGGACAAATTTCAACGTGGTTCATTGACTTTCAATAAGAATCTATCCAACCGGCCCAAGTAACTAATTGGGCCTCGAGTGAATGAAGCCCAAAATAAAGAAACTGTGCCCTAAAGCCCAAACACTTCTTCCCTTTCGTTGCTTCGGCGAGAATAGATCAGTAAAACTGTGAAAAGTTGTGTTTTCCTGGTCAGAGATGAAGACAACCAGCCGGAAAGACAAATCTAAAGACAACATGGGAACCCCCAAAACACCGAACCACCACCGATCAAGAGGGGCTCAATACCAGAAGAAGAAGAAGAAGGAGAAGAAGAAGAATGAGAACAAGAAGAGCATCGAGATCAATGGCGACAAGGAAAAACCAGAGCAGCTGATTGTGCATTCTTCAAGCTCCCGACCCCAAGGAGGGGAAGAGAAATCCAGCAAGAGTGGGAGTTCGAAACGACAAGACGTGAGCAATGGGGATCGCAGCAGCTGCTCGAAGAAGCAGAGAACGAAGAAAGAGGAAGAGGAGGAGGAAGAGGAGGAGTCGAAGTTGAATGTGATTCCGATGAACAGGGTGCAGAGGATTGTGAAGAGCGAGGGTCCCGATTTGAAAATCAATCTGGAGGCTTATTTTCTCATCAACAAAGCTACAGTAATTCAACTTCCCAACCTGTTTTTCTTTTAGCATTTATTTTCAGCTTTGTCAATGGTAGTTTTTCTACGAATCTGTAAGCTCTGTGAATATTGTTTTCCGGGGAATTCTGTCTAAAGCTGGGAACTTTTGGCCGCGTGAAGGCCGTCACTTCCTCTTCCCTCCGAACGGTTTCCACTTATACGTAATGGACGAGGCGAGGCGTGTTATCTCTGTTAATCTTGTGAATACATGGACCCCGTGAAATAGGAGCTATGTTCATGGTGGACAATAACCATTTTTTATCTGCCATGAACATGAAGCTCAATTCAGTTCGCTTAGTTGTCTCTTGGGTGATTCCAGTATTTTGCTAATGTTGTTTCAATGTTGAGGTCGTCATGTATTTGCTTTTATTATCTGCAGGAAAAGTTCATTGAACAATTTTGTGAAGATGCATTCACTTCCGCAGCTGCTGGAGATCGTAAGAGATTTCTCAAGTATAGCCACCTCTGTAAGTGGACGTGATGCTCTCTCTTTTCTTCTGAAGGTGATCCTGTATATTTCACTGTGATTGGGGGCGATTTGATCGCAAGAACTCTGACATGGAATCTAGTTATACATGGTTATGATCTATCAGATTGCTCAAGGGAATATCTGAACGTGCGTGTAATTAGTTGTGCCATGTACTGCTAGTTTGATAATTCTGCTATTCAAGTCCTGATGAGGTGAAGTATGAATGAACATGTTTTCCTTTTATCACAAAACCTTGTGATCACTGGTTCACCATGGGTTCACCGTTCACCATGGGTTCACCGTTCACCATAAGTTTAGATCAACATGATACTTTTTCTGCATTGCCGTAGCATCTTGAATTGTACTCGACCATTTTTGGTGAAACTTATAGTTTCTCAACGAGATTGGTATGATTGAAAATTTGAAGATTATGCTTTCTAATGAAACTCTTTATATTGCCCTTCGGACTGCCTGTTTAAGAAATTCTGATTTCTGCTTCGTTTTTCAGCTTCTGTTGTTAGTGAGGAGAGGAGATACGACTTTCTGTCAGGTATCTTTCTTTAAGAAGAGCTGATGCTTTTGCCAGTCTTATGCTTCATATCCTGTGCTTTACATGTTGAAATATATGATTCAACGAGTGCTTTAAACTGTTTTGGTTGATGCTGCAGATTTTGTTCCCGAGAAAGTAAAAGCCGAAGATGCCTTGAAAGAGATTAAATGTGAAGATACGTGACAGGCTCCCTGGATCGACTGGCTTCTATCAAATTGCTTTGATCTGTATAAATGAGATCCATATAAATCCCATGGAATTGCCTGATAAGTGAAAGCATGGGCCGGGTTGTCTGCTTGTTCAGTCCCTGAAAGATGGCAGATGGCTCATATTATAGGACTTAGCGGTTCCAATTTTCTCTGATCCAGGCACGTTAACATTGCAGGGTAGCATCACAGGAGAGGACACCAGTTCCTTACATTTATGAATGGTGAGAGTTAGCAGGACATTTTGCAATCAGTATGATAGAACGGGATCAATTTTTGGGAAGCAACTTTGTTTCTGAGACGGGCTCATTGTTTACATTTTTTTTAATGATTAAGTTAAAAGCTTGAGATCGAGGCAGCATGTAAATTGGTTTCCGGAGCACGCAGGAAACAAGCCCCTTTTGAGTATTCACTTTGTTATAGAATTGCTTGGTCTGTCGAAGGTGATGGAATGAAGTCAAATGCATCACTACAATCCCACGTTGGAGATGCTTGCAATGTTTTTCAGTTTCTGTCGAAGCAAAACATATAGCATCCCCATTTGTGGTTCTGTTTGGAGGGAATTGAGCTCCAGAAGACTATCTCAGTTGCTGACTAATCTGTGCGCTCTCTCTCTCTCTCTCTCTCTCTCTCTCGGTAAAGAGATGCGAAAAATGTAGCTTCCGGATTTCGATCCGAGGGCGGCGGCATACGGCTCTACCGACGGTTTGTTTCAGTTTTTGCCTCCCCCGTTACAGTGGTGTGTCTCATCATCATCATCATCATCTGATTGTTCTACTGTCAATCTCATAACCATCGTTATCATCATCTCTCTCTCTCTCTTTCCCTTGCTTTCTCTATGATTAATTCTGCTCGACTGCAGAAATCCGATGGCTCAACAAACAACCAATTGGCTTGGGGCATAAAGAGGTTTTTGAGGGCCCGACATGAAAGAGGCCGAATCAAAATTGAAGAATCCTTCTCATAGTAGTGCATATCTTGTCCTCCAGTGGAGGGTTAAAGAGCAAGCATGGCGCAAAAGCACAGGCTGTACATTTCCAGACTCCCCATCATTTCATGTAGTGCTCCGGAATTCTACATCGGGACGGTGGCTTCACAGAATGCTCGGGGAATTCGACACTGAGACAGTCGCCTGGGGGAATCACGCTGGATCCTCCACCTGGCTCGAACAGGTTGACACAAAAGGACTTGTTTTTGAATAATTCCATGGCGAAACCCATGGAATGGTCGTAGCTTTTATGGTACCTACACTTAAACGACGCAGACAATAGTGAAAACCAAAACAAACCAACCAATATAGGTTGATGGGGGATTTTTTTTTTTGCATTTTAATTGATCGATTTTGCTCGAATCTTAATAACTTATCACTTACTAAAATTTTCAAAGGGGTAGCTAGTGATGGACATGGAAAAAGCAAATTAACCATAGTATTATTTCCCGCCGAGTGAAGCGGAGCTGTGGCTGCGACAGTGAAACTTGCAAATCTGATTTCAGTCATTTCCCAACCTCTCGTGTCCATTGATAATGTGCTAACTACTAATAATATAACCCATTACCTAATTATAATTATTTCTATCCAACTTTAATAATTATAAATCCCTGCGCCAATCTGATCTCTCTCAGATAAATAGCAATCCATCTTCCTCTCTCCCTCTCACGAGCTTTCAGATTCTATATTTACTTGTTTTCTCACTGTTAGATTCCTAGCCATCTGCCAAGTAGGGAGATGATGAAGAGGGTCCTGTTTTCCCTCCTCCCAGCGGCCCTCGTCCTCCTCCAATGTGGCATGATCTCGGCCCAGCCGGCTGCGGCCCCGGCGCTAGCGCTGGCTGGCCCCGACAGCATCACCAAGATCCTCGAGAAGGCCGGGCAGTTCACCATGCTGCTCAAGCTAATGAAGAGCACTGGCGTGGGAAACCAGATCAATGCTCAGCTCAACAACTCCAACAACGGCCTCACGGTCTTTGCTCCGACTGACAATGCATTCGGGAACCTCCCGTCCGGTACCCTCAACTCGCTCTCCAACGAGCAACAGGTCCATCAACTTTTCGGATTTACCCCCGTTCAGTTAGATAGTCAAACAGGCATCATCACTTTACGTGTATAGGCTATTTGTTACGAGCACGATGATACTTTTTCTTATTTTTTTTCGGATATACAGGTCGAATTGATCCAGTTCCATGTCATCCCGACTTTCCTCTCTATGGCTCAGTTCCAGACAGTAAGCAACCCTCTGAGGACACAAGCTGGTGGAAGCGGTGCTTTTGAGTTCCCGATGAACATCGCCACATTCGGAAACCAGGTGAACATCTCCACCGGGGTCACCAGCGCGATGGTGGACAACACCATCTTCTCCGACGGTCAGTTGGCTGTCTACCAGGTCGACCAGGTCCTGCTTCCGATGAGCATCTTCGGCACCAAAGCCCCCGCCCCAGCTCCAGCACCCGAAAAACCCAAGAAGAAGAAGGCGCCGGCTGCAGCTGCGGCTGCTGAGGGTCCTGCAGCGGACAGTGCTCCCGTGGATGCATCAACTGCGGTGAAGTCAGGCACCCATTACTTGGCGGTGATCCTCGGGGCGATTATGATCGGGAAATATTACTTGTGAAAAGTGGAAATGGAGACAACACTTGAAATATTGCTTTCTATGTTATGTGGGCTTGATCGAGTTGGGGTCTTCCTGATCAGAGGTTGAGTTGAGTTGAAGTTGGAGAAAAGGGTGTGGAATTTAAATTTTCATTTCTTTTCCAGCAAATTTTCAGCTCATTTTTCAAAATTGTAATTGCAATTTCAAGGTTTATTTTTCCCTTTTTTGTTTGTCATGATATCAATAGCAATGTTTTATTTGCTCTTTACATCATAGTCATGCAAGGAGGATTGTCACTATTGAACTTAGTCACTGCACCACGAATTACCATACTTATTATAAAATTTATTATTATCCGAGATTATACGACTTAAAAATTTTATGCTATGATCAGAAAAATTATTATTATTTAAAAATGAAAAATGTAATTTTTTGGATTATTGACAATTTTTTTATAAGCATGAGCTTATTTTAAGGTAGTAGGAACAATATATCAAAACTTGTAATCCTAAGCTAATCGGTACCATTTCAGTTAATTTAACATTATTTTTATGTACCAGAAGAAGTGGGTCCTCAGCAACCGATCCTATTTGGGCCATTGTCACTTTAACATAATTTAGTTGAGGGCCCATAATATGCTCTCTTTCTCCATAATCATGGGGTACTTGGGCTCAAATCAATCTCATGTAGATTAAATCAGAAAAGAAAAAAATGGTGAGGATTGGAATGGTTTTTTTTTTTTTAATTACATAGAGATGAGATGTTAAACATGCCGGGCTGGCCCATATTAGGATCAGAACCGGACCGTCCAAACCCGGAACCTGCCCAGATCGATCCTAACCCGGCACATAATCATTCTTCTTAGATTGAAGGTGGTTACGGACCCGTTCAGAAATATAGATCCGTTGAACCGTAACTGCAAGGACCATTACCCTGTTGAACCGGCACGTAATAGTTTAAAACTAGCCCAAACAGCAAAAAATCCTTGAAATTAATGGTTGAATTTTGTCCGGTCAATTTAAAATTTTAAAAAATATTCATTTAAAATAATTTTTTTAAAAATGAAAAAGATGGACGATTCACGTGTCAAACCGGCCAATTTATAAATGTTTCCGGACCGTTTCATATTTGCTTGAACCATGACCCACAATTGGACCGGCCGGTTAAGCAAACGAGCCTAACCATAACCGGGTCTAACGATTCCAGGCCCATTTTGAACTGGCTCATAACGCACTTTTAACAACATTATTTTTACACCGCGTAGTATTCCTAGGTAAGCCGAAGCGTACCTTCAAACTAGTTTACAGTCGGGTCGGGATCCCTGAGAAAATTTCCATCGACCTTTCCCAACTTAGGATTCGATCATTAGATCATTCATTTTGAGGGGCAGTGAAAGAACCACTAGTTTAACCACAAGTTGGTAAATTGGGATTGTGATGATTTTCAGGGATGGATTTAGGAATTTGAGGAGATAAATTTCATTTGATTTCATGTAATTTTTATTATATTAATTTAGTTTACTTCCTGAATTATTTTATAAATATATATATAGCAATTTATCGAGTGTTGCCCTAATTGGACAAATTTCCCGCATTTGATGATTTTGGACTCTTTGCCCTTCCTTCTCCGAGCTTGGATTATGGAAGGAGCAAGAGGAAGGAATTAAGAAGAAGCATCTGACAATGGGCTTTACTGCATAACATGCCCGTCTTATAACAGCCTTTGCGGTCGATGCTCGGGCAAGTTTTACCGGTGTCTCGTATGCGCTCCTCCTAACTCCATTAATTTACATCTCAGTTCCATTATCCCGAATGTCTCGCCCGTCTAACGCAATATAGAACGCTGTCAAGGTCGGTTCGAGGAGAACCAGATTCCCGGGAACCGGATGGCTCCGTTTCTTACATCAAGCCATAGCCATTAATAGGAGACAACATTCTCGAATGCTAAATTAGTGTACATAGCAGACAGAAGAACGCAGAGAAAACAAACGTTTAGGAGGATTTGATGTCAACTTCCAGCGGAACAAGACACGAGGTGCATCGATCTGATCAAGGTCTCGGTTTTTTTTTGCGTGCATAATTGGTCTCTCTGTTCACAGATAGTGCTCAAGCTAATTTAATTCTGCTGCATCCAACTGTGACCTAGGAGTCCTCGGTTTTCCCATAGTTTGTACAATTTTCCATTAATGAAATCTCGAACATCCCTAGTTGTCGACTGACAGATTCCAACTCTCGGATCGTTTGAATAATGTTGGCCACACCTTATCTAAGCATATACTGCTGCCTGTCTGATGCCGAGGGAAGATGCAGAAACTGGATCGATTGTGTGACGTATATACGTACGGTAATTTTGTGGAAAGTGCATTACCGCTCCATGATGGGAGCCAAGTAGGCTGCAAAGGCATGTGGACTCTGGGTGTGAATAAGACACGATCAACTTCAGATTTACCCTGATCTAAATGATTATACTCAAAGAACTTTAGCAGCAACTCTAGAAGTACTGAGGATGTTCGATGAGAAAGGGCGTTCGCTCGGCATTATCAGCAGCAAGAAGTAATTCAGTGGGAATACTAATCTCGCAGGAAAGTGTGGCCATTTTGGTTTCATGGACTGCGTTATTGCAACATCTGCAATACGAAAGTGGAACACGTCTAGGGGAGATAGAGGAAAGCAAAATTTTGCCGTAAGTTTACAGATGATGTTGGAACTAACGTTGGAAGGAAAGACAGAGAAGCCATTGTTAACAAAACATATAATTAGGATGGGGGCCCCATGCCTGTTCCAGTTAATTTGGTTTCTATCTTTTTGGAGAAAAGAGACGACAGTGCCTACATTTCGCCTAGTTCGGGGAAAACTACGTTCAGAAGATCGGAAACTTTTGTCTCAAATTTCCTCAGAGTGTGGTGGGGATGTGGGAATGCAGAAGCTCTATCTTTTCTGCACACACCAACATCAATGGTCCAACCACACCGCGCGCCTCGAATATCATCAAGAACATCAGTTGAATGGCTCACTGAACCAGCAGTTACAGTTTACTGTGTTGAAATGATTTGTGTCATGGCTTGCTGTCTTTGAGAAGAAAAGAAATCACTAGCAGACGAGAATCGTCAATGACTTCAGCAGAGCCAGTCTCTGTGATCAATACCGCAATAATTTGTATTGAATACTTAAACAACATCAGTTCCTTCGGACATAATTACGTGAATTGGGATCATTGCTTCATCAGGATCAGGTAGTAGTCTACTGTCATTTCCAACAGGAAGATTCAAAGGAGTTGCTTTCAGACATGTTCTTCTTAATCATGTAAAACTATCTTCGGCTCCTCTCTGTCTATTATCTTGTCCGACGTTCGCATATGCATAGCATCTCCATCATATATTGCATCGAACAATTCTATGCTCCCTCTCCTAGCTTGCAGCTAATTACTCGATATATCAGGTTTCATTCTCCTCCTGTTGTTCTCTTTCCAGCTATTCTCCTTTCACAAGGAAGAAGAGCACTCTCCAGGAAATAGAGAAACTGGAGCTCCCTTTGGCGCAATTCTATCTCCCACCTGGTTTCAGGTTCCATCCATCAGACCAAGAGCTCAGCACTCACTACCAGCAGAACCAAGTGACTTATCTTCCGCTACCAGCCCCGGTGATTGCTGAAATTGACCTCTATAAGTATAACCCGTGGGAGCTGCCCAGTCTGTTCCCGCTCCAATTTCCCTTTCTCCTTTTACGTCATATTCATTCATTCTTTTCTTTTTTCCCTATCACTTCATACCCATTTAACAAGTTTGTCATGTATCTATTTCTTTATGTGTACATTTCTGCAGAAAAGGCTTCATTCGGTGAAGACGAGTGGTATTTCTTCAGTCCAAGAGACAGAAAGTATCCTAATGGGGCGAGGCCAAACGGGGCTGCAACGTCAGGTTACTGGAAAGCTACCGTAACCGACAAGCCAATACTTGCTTTTGGTGGATCAAAGAGGATAGGGGTAAAGAAATCTCTAGTCTTCTATGCCGGTCGGCCTCGTAAGGGAATCAAGACGGATTGGATTATGAATGAGTACAGACTGCCCGATGCAGCGATCAAACCGCCGAGGTTGAATGATTCCATGAGAGCAAGTAGGTACGCCTGACTATCTGATGAAGTCAACTCCAACCACAAGTTTTAGAGATAGTTCCAAAGATAGCTAATCAAATCATATGTTCATACTAACTATTAAGTTTGGATAATAAGATTTTTTCTGCTGTTTGTGGGACGATCTATCTGTCTGACAGTTGGTTGGTTGGGTCTTATGCCGAGTGAGATAGAATGGTGGCGTAGAAAGCGTTAAGAGATTCAATTTTATCATTAGGAAATTTAATTTCTGATATTAAATAAATTAGGTAGTTAAGATTATCAAAATATTTTATATTTGATTTAGATATTCTCGTAATATTTTAGTATTATTTGTTTCCATGTTTTATTACTATTTTGAACATATAAATAGGTGAATTATCTAATGTAATTTTTGAGTCAGTCAGAATAATAGATCTTCCACTCCCGTGTGTTTGGTTTTTGGGCCACCACGTATTTCTATAATTTGTACACTATTTCCTTTATGTAATTTTAAATTTCATCATGGTATGAGAGCAGGTTAAGGTTAATTCTAAGAAGTCCGTTGTGCAGAAGATGTTAACAGAATAGCACGATCAAGCAAATTGATGATGCAGTAACGAAGGCACCAATTTAACTCTTACGGCCTCTAAAGTCAAAGAAGAGAAGACTCAAGCCGGTTGATTAGACCTCTGAAGGCAAGAAGTCTTAAGTCAATATTGATTTTTCATCACTGAAATCAAAGATGCTCAAGCTGATTTCCCTCTTATTATAGGGTCAGGAAGTTATGCTACTATCATTAATCTTGATCAGATACTTAAAACCAAATATTTTATTGTGTAAGATAATCATTTCACATTACTACATGCTTGTTTTAAGAGAAGTGTTAAAGATTTAATTTTATTATTATTATGAAATTCGATTTTCGATATCAAATAAATTAGGTAGTTAAAATTATCAAAATATTTTATATTTGATTTAAATATTCTCGTAATATTTTAGTATTATTTATTTTTATATTTTATTACTATTCTGAACATATAAATATGTGAATTATTTAATGTAATTTTTGAGTTAGTTATAATAATAAATTTTCTACTTCCGTGTGTTTGATCTTTGAACTACCACGTATTTTTATCATCTGGCATCTGGATACAACATAGCCAGGAACATGGACCATCTGTACAGACACTGCCAAGTGATGGGCTCCCTACTTGTTGGTCAATCCCTGTCTACCATGGAGCACATCTCTGGAATAGGCTCTCAAGGGTGCTGCAACATTTCTCCAACACCAGTTTCCTCAAGTTACAGTCATGTCCGTACATTGAAGAGGATATCAATGGAGGAAAATGGGAGTGGAGGCCTCATTCAGCGGAAGAAGAAGCAGAGGGAAGACTATGCTGATGATGATTGTCTCTGCGGGATTTTTGCGGAGAGTGGCAGAAACCAATGCAATGAACTCCAGAATCAGGTCAACATGTTCGACTTGCAGCCATCAGATTCGATGATCAATTTCCAGGAGTTTAACGGTTGGGCATTGAAGCAGACGCTAAAATCCCTACCATAAAATCACGCAGGGAAACAGAAGCGTAACATTGGATGGAAAGGTCGCTATATACAATCATCAAGTTCTACACTGGCGATTGCATTCCAGGACGATTACATGCATTCATGCACCGGAGTTTAGCATCAAGTCACTAACGCAGAATGAGAATTTGTGTGTACAGAATAAGATGTAAGATGTGCAGCAAATACACAGGAATTATCTGTCTATGTAACAGTTGGGTACATGAATCATCTGTTAATGAAAGTTTCTTTACTCAGAGCATTGATTCTGTTGATAATATCATCAACTGCGAGCCCATGGTGATCAGAACTTTAGCATGTTCCCAAAATCGGATTTGAATTACCTTTACATCATTGACAGTTCACTAGGAAACACGTGAAGCTGTTGACCATTGGTGCACTGCCATATTGCCGAACAACCAGGTTCCGTCTGTATATTTGTGTGGTCTAGAACACTGATTTACATTGTTGAACCTTTGCTAATTACAAGAACCAAATGAAAAAAAGACAATTAATTAACTTATTATATCTGCAGCAAACTGTAAAATTTCGCAAGAAAAACTGCCAAGCAAGGTTGTCGAATCACCAGGGTCATTGATCACGCTCTCTTCATCTTGTTTTGCCGTTTCATGTCCTCATGTTTGTGGCATGTGTGCCTGCATAGCTCTTATGTCCCGCCTGTTCTCTTGTCGAATGAGAAATCCCTGGGCTCAATGTTGATCTTGTGCTGCACATTACTCGGTGGTGGAGAAGCCAGTGCCACTTGGGTTGGATTCTGCCCCTGAGCCTCCGCCCTCTCAGCAGAAGCAACGCTGAGTGCCGTCTCTCGCTGGTGCTGGCGGCCAGCGAAGTGGTTGTGGTGGGAGGAAGAGGAGCCTTCACCAGGACGAAGGAAGTGAGGGTGACATGGAGATGGTGAATCAGTCTCCCACTGGTCGGTATCCAAGTTGGACTTCCTCGGAGATGTATGGAGGCTGTCAGTCATCTCACTCCGGTAGCGCTGGAGGAGGTGCATCGGTGACATGTGGTGGGATGGGGTCATTGGCTGACTCGACATCGGTGTGACAGAGCTCTTGTTCTGCTTGATGTTCTTCTTTGCAGTCTGGTGCCAGTTCCGGAGTGCCGCTGCCACTTTCTCGGTGAATATTGTTGGTCTCATAGTCGAGCCCATCTGTATATTCACAGATGTAAAATTGGACGTATCGGCTGTGTCAAGTGGAGACCGAGCACGAGACAACTGAAATCTGCAAGTTCAGAAGTAGCTTTTTACCTGTGTCACGAGGGCATAGAGAGGAAGGGTGACATAGCTGCAAAGTATCTGAATCAAGACCCTGTAAGGATGGAATCCAACCACAAAAAGATGAGCGAATTGCTTGGAATTCCACGCTTAACATTCGCAATGATGAAGTGAAACTCACCCCATTGCGATCCTGATCACCAAGTCCTCGGTCTGTTCATGGAAACAAGACTCCCGCCCGAATTCTAACTGAAAAATTGGAACTTGAAGATATCGTTGCACTTTTCATATAGAAATACGTGAATCTCATGTAGAGGATATTGAACTCTCGGCTTACCCAAGTCCATGCCAAGAAAGCAAGCTGAAATGCGTTCTGAAACAACACGAAGTTGATGAGGCAGAGAAGGAGGCGAGGCCGATTGAACCAGAAGAGGTGGTCGCCAGGCTGAACTAGTGGAACACCCTTCAAGACCTCTCCTCTCTCTTGGATTCTGAGACCCATCTTGGTTATGATCAGCTGGAGCTTCGTCCCGACTAGGAGGATTATCTATATTGCAAGTTCATTCATAAACATAAGTTAAAATTGTTCTAATGACGTTATAAAACATTGGATTCATCGTAGGGAAATAAGTGCGTTGAGCTTATACTTACTATCAATGGGATGAATGGCAGCCAAAGGTAAGATTTCCAGCCTGACAAAGAGAGGATGGAAAGAACACAGAGAAATTCAGCCACAGAACTACCAGCAGTGAGGTGATGATGTCTGTCTACGATTAAGAAGGATGCAATGTTCCACTAACCATGCTTGGTGAAGAGCAAGAAGAGCACCGCGAAGAACCAGATCGGTGGGCTGGAAACGTTTGGACAAGTTTCAACGTTAGCTACGTAATCATGTCCGAGCAAACTACAGTGAAACTCGTAACTCATATCGACACCAGATGGCAGCAGAGGATGGACCCGTAGTAGATACAGACCTGATTCCTACGACCACCTTGAAATCTTCTTCGAGGTTCCGGTTTATGTACTTCTGGAAGTCGAAGTTAGTTTGACTCTGAGGTGCCAAATGTGCCTGAGCTACCCAACGTATTATGTCAGAGAAGAGCACAAAAGAGCTTATGAGTACGATTCAGAAAATGAAACATGTAATTTGTCGAATTAATGATTAATTACCATGATAAATCCATGTCGCAAGGTCAAGTAATCGACTTTAGGAACAGATCTGACAAACTGCCTAAAGAAACAAACCTGTCAAAGGAAGAAAATTCAAGAGATTTTAGAAATAGCCATCCCCAACTGTTACCATTAAAAAATGCCGGAAAATAGGGAAAAAAATTCACCGTAAATCACAAATTCAACTAAGATGTCTTGATCCTATAGCTAGCTAGCTCTTAGCGTTTACTGTCCACATGTTCCAAAATAATGCAACATTTCATGAAAAAAAATCATCAAATATAAAAATTACGGTCTGATTTCCTGATATAATAATCATCATACTCGAGCCATACCCGCAACAGCAAAGAACTCTAATTTTCAAATGCAAATCATTCCTGCTGTTTGAATATAATTATCGGCCATGCCCTTTTCTTTTTCTTTTTTTAAGTCAATTCATAGTACAGCAAGCGGTTACACCAGAGAAAACGTTGACTATTGTCCCCCAAATGGCATTCAGTTGACTGCCGTGCATCATACTATGAACCGCCGGGATAAGACCGTTTCCGCGGTTGCTGGCTGCTGCTTTTTCTCTAAATTTTAATTTTTTAAATATAAATACAAATATATATAAACTATGCGGACCGCTACCTTAGCATGAAAGAAAAACTCCATGACTCGGGGGGGTGGGAAATTAAAAATTATATATATACATATATTATAAGGTCATATTAAAAGACAATTATATCCTTATATTAATTTTTAATGTCAACATTTTTTCCAGACAGATTAAAAAATTAAAAAACAAAAGAAGAGTGGGGAGAAAGGACAGGGAAGGAAGAATTGGGCTTACAATCCAAATGAGAATAGGATTCTTAGTCCAAGAACTCAGATGCCTTCTCCCAAACGATGTCTCCCTTGCAAACCTGAACCTCTCGGGATCTGCTTCCGCACGCATTAATTTTTCATCAAGCCATTTCCCATTAAATTATCGACTTTATAATTTTACAAATAGTATTTATAAGGGAAAAAAAAAACTCAGGAATGTGGTGTTAATCACTACAGTAAGACCGTGGAAATCTGACTGACCGTGCGAGAACTGGTACTCGGCCGTCCTCGTTTCCTTTTCCCATGCTTTCCATCTTCTCATCTGGTAACACGTTGAACATGTCCTCACAAGTCAACTTTTGCGAGTATGATAAGTGCACACGCGCGCACGCTCTAAGTGCATTGATGCCATGTCTCATTCGAAGAACATGTTTTTTTTTTCCCCTTCTTTTCTATGGTAATTTAGTGTACTGAGGTTTGCTACCTTTAGTCGGCCTAAGGCCAGGGTGAGGATACAGTAGAGGACGTGGAAGACCGCCAGGACGAAGATGAATATGTGCAGCTGGTGGATCCCATCCGAGGACACAAATGGAACTTTACCCTGCGAGCATTGCACCCGGTAAGGCACGTGAGCAAAAGCTTTCGGGGTCCACGGGCCACGGCATATTACCAATATTCAAGCACAACAGGTGTCTCATAATCTCGACTAAATTTCCACGCGATCGCTGGCAGTATGATTGCGACGAATCTAAGGAAATAACTGAGCAGACATATACACTCGACTTGCTGCATTAATGAGTGCGGTTTCAGACTTCCCAATGACTATTTTTCATGCCAGCTTTGAAAATAATGATTGATCCAAAAATTCGGTAAAACATTATATAAAATTTACTTTATTTTATATAGTTAAATTTAATTAGTCATAAATTTAGAAAAAAATAGTGAAAGAGGAGAAATAAAAATGTTATAAAAATTTTTATAATAAGGATTAAAATAATATTTTTTAATTATTATATTGAGTACAATAATAATAATGATAATGTTACATCAAATCTATTTTATATGTGTGAAGCTGATCGAATAATCTCTATTTTCCGGTCTCACATGGGTCCCACACGGTGGACCTATTCCACACATTTACGGAAAAGGAGCAAATCGAATGCCACAAATAGGGCAGAGATGGAGTAGATGCCCGTTCACAGAAGCTTGAGAGTTCATACCTTGGCAGCACACTTGTCGGTGGAGGCAGTGGCCAGGACGCGGCGGACGGCCTCGCCGGAGCCGGCCAAGGAGAGCAGCCTCCGCCGGTTGGATTCGGAATCTTCGGAAGAATCGGAGGACTCGTTGTACATGGATTCCTCGGCCTGCTTGCTGCACGGGAGCCACGTAGACCCGACACTCTCGGGGATGCAGATATTGGTTATGGTGCTCTGCCCCACCGTCAGGAGCAACGATATGAATCCCAACAGCATCAGCTCTGATGACCAGCCGCCGTATTAATCATCAGCCTAAGATGAGGAAGATTCCTCTGAAGGCTAAATCTCGATTTAGGATGTGTTTTACCTGATTTGATCTTCTCTAGCGCTTCATATAGCGCCCACTTGCGTTTCTTCTTCAGCCACTGCCTCCACCGACAAGAAATCAGAAAAATTAAACTGCTCTGCCTTTCCTTCTCTGGTTTAAAGTAGAAACAAGGACTCGTGTTTTCTTGAAAGACAGAAGCAAAAGCATATGAAGTCCATACAAGAAAACCGGGAGCTAAAAGAGCTCCGTGGGAATGATTGGCTGCATCCACATACCTGCCCTATGAGGTGAATGATGTGTTCGATGATGATCGATATCAGCACGAGGACGAAGCAGACAACTGCGACCGCCCACGTGGGCGTCTGCTCCAATGATCTTCCGTTTGAGGATGCTGCCATCGATCGATCGAATCAATAGCCGCTTCACCGGAGAAGAGAATGAGGGGGAAGAAACCGAGCAAAGATCGTCCCCTGCTTCAATTGGGTTTCCCCGGCTGTACAGGAGTTTAAAATGTATGAAAATGTAGAGGAAAGAGTCCCTATTAAATGAACGAGAGGGGACGAAGCAAGTGGATGACTTTGACTTCATAGCCGCGTAATAGTGTAGACAGGCGAATGTGAATAAGAAAGAGGGGAGAATTTAAAACCAGAGAAACCAATCCGAAAAATGGGATTTTTCCGTCTGTCTCTGTCGAAGGCGAACGGCTTGTTCATCATCGTTTGACAGTCCATGTAGTTAATAAAACTTTTCATTCGTCTGAGCAAGCTGCGTGAAAGCACAGGACAGGGGCATGCGTTAATGAACCCTTAACTCAATAGGCCAAGTATAATTAAAACTCGTGCTCAACAAACCTGAATGCGGAAAAGAAAGGTTTCCACCTGCGTGTGCGAATAGGAAGCCTATGCCGTGATTACAGAACCTGGATTTAGAAGGGCAAGCTTGACCCATGACCAGTCACTGAGAGCGGTGTTCAAGTGGTAGTGACGTGAGGAGGGAGGCTCGATGCCATGTGAGGATGGGCAGCCAGAATGGTAGAAAAAGCCTCGTTCCAACGCTGAGTAACCAAGAAACTCAAAAGTTTCTCGGGTAAATAAGACTTTAAGGTCCTACGAATTGTGGGGGCAGTCATCTTAAAATATGAGACGTAACCTGTCGGTCTAATGTAAAGCGTGACGTATATGGCGACTGCTTACAATCTCTTCATATTTAGTAAGTAGATTATGAATAACTTGAATTTAAGTAAAATTGGTCCACATAAAATAACTTCTTTTATTTAAGATATGAACAAGAGAATTTATTTAAAAAGAAGTGATAATAAATCATCTCAATCATTTCCCTTCTCATTTATAGATTTTCATCTGGTTTGCACAATGTGATATTTGAAAGATTAAACGAATACATGCTAACTCCGGTTCAAATTGGGTCACCCATCGTACGAGAAAATTCTTTCAAACAATCCCACATAGATTATCTGGTTTAGTGGCATCCAGCTATGAAGCCATATAATGCGGAGCAAATAGTATCGCACACGATGAGGCGGCTCCTAGATCGGTCCACGACATGCATTGGAATAGGAATAGGATGTGGACACGGTGATAAGTATGCATTTGTTTGCGTCTGCAGTGATGTTATTATTACACACTGATCTCACCAATTCTCCTCGTAGATAACCAAATCACACGAGTGGAACTTCAAATTTTCAATTTCACTTGGTCTACACGATTCCATTTTCCAATTTTCGCACATGCAAAATTTCAAAATAATTTAAGACCATTCAAAATTACGAATTGTAGGGACAGCTATCCCGGTAATCGTACCAAAAACATACGGTAATACGGTAACGGAGAGGCGTATCGAGACTTTGTCCTGCTCGTGTTCAAACGATGATCACAGCCTAAGCTTGACCTTCGACGCCGACTATTGAAGAAAAGCATGCCTCGTTCTCTGAAGTTGACGAGCCTGCGACACGTAGCGGCAAAAAGCGTTCTTCCTGAGGTGTTTCGGGTTTCGTAGCACCATGTTTCTTCTCCTCATCGACAGAAAATCTTCCTTTCGGGTGTCGTTGCGCCGTCAGCACACGTTCGAATCTTTGATGGGATTCGAGGGGTTATCGACATGGCTTTTCATCACATGGTGAGTTAGAGCATTCATCCCTACACCTCACGTTTCCATCGTATTCGTGACCGTGTACGGTCAAGTGATGATCGTATCGAGTACGGTAATCTTCCACCACATAATCGATTAAGGTCACGTTGAGACCGGCTCCGGCTAGATCAACTACAAGGAATGGTTAAATGGGGACGAATTGGTCATATTCTTTTGGATCTTTGTATATCATTAGGTGGTCTACACGGAGAAGACAAAAACCTATATTTTCCTAAGCATGTTCATTTTTTTAAATCTCATTTAACATTAAAATTTATATTGAAAAATGGAATTGGTCGGACAGAGTAAGTTGGGGAATGGTTATAACTTGAGTCAACCGTCGAGCACCAAATATATTATTCTATAGATTGGATTGGAAGCGGTCATTTTACATTAGCTTCCGTTTGTAGCTGATAATAACTTTCCGACAATACAGCCGATCATAATTGAGACTCTGGAAATTTGTTTGGATGAATGCAATATAGATTGATCCATTAGGGCTCTGAAGAACCATACATCTAATGGCAAGAGGGTCAGCCCCCACTCCAGCCTCTATTACGTCTCCCCAGAAACATGAATCCACCAGATCCATAAGGTGATAACTAAATAGGAAGTATATACCAATATATTGATTTGGAAGATGATTATCAACATAAAGAGAGAGCGGAGATTCGGACGCTCCCATCTTGACTTCACCTTAGTGATAATAATGATAAGATTAGATCATCCAACCATTGTGCTGCTTTAACAAGGTCTAGGCGGTAAAATACGGACAAGTATTGGGACATCGTGCATCCTTCATGTGTCTAAATCATTGGCTGCAGGACCCACCTCTTTTGACTATGACACCACACGTACATCGCACCAATGACTCGGTGCTGTACATCGATGACCGAAGAAGACAACATCTCTAATTTCTTGTAAGCGTTGGTAAATTACTTTTGATTGGTAAATTATTTTTGATATTTGAATTTTATAAATAGTAAAAAATTACAGGTAAATACTTAATAATAAATTATTGAATTTAAAGTTAAATTAATTGGAAATAAATAGACCTCCAGGGGTCCCGTATTGGGTTAAAAAAAAGGGGGAATGAAAAGTCAAAGTAAAAAAGACTTCCTATTATTAAAATTTTGGGTCCAAGAATCATGAAACGTTAAACTCAAACGAAGAAGACCCAGACTATGGGCTCCAAGTTAACACCGGAAGATGCCGGTCTAGATAACTCCTGACCTGATTAGGCAATAGCCAAATTTGTCGCCAAAACATGTGTTGATAATGTCACGACCTGTATGATAAAAACCAGTTTTGCGGTTGTTCGTTCGGGTGATTGATGTACAAGACTTCAAAGTCATCAAAAAGTTTGAGTCTTCCATTAACAATGAATGAATGGAGTTCATGAATGACTACGTGGGGGTAAACGAAAGAATGGAGTTCATTTTCTCCCTCTTGCATAGACCTCCTACAAGGACAAAGAATAAGAGAGAACTTTGAAATTACCAAAAAAAAAAAAAGAAGGAAAAAACTTTGAATTGATATATGATTTCCACTTGTTCATGGTAAGCTGGCTCATGATGGATCGACAAGTTAAAGTGCTATCGGCACATGCTCTAAAATATCTACATTATTTACTATGACTAATATATACATATATATTTCTTTTATATTAAAACTTACTGGTGATGAATTTCGTATTCAGATCTATTAAAATATTAATATATGCGTTAGTCTACTTTGATAAAATGTTGAATTTCCATTCAATTTATAAGAGATTAAGCTTAGATCTAATTTGAAAAAGTATAAAATGAGAGGTGGGTTGGGCAAAGCTCTTGTATAAACAACCGTGTGGAGTACCCTCAATAGTTTTCATCTTGAGGACACCAGAGTCCGTTAGTATATATCATAGAAATCCCATTAGATCGTGACATCATTATTTCACGCTGTGGCATTACGATGACGAGTGGCCGGTGGCAAGGCCGATTTAAATGCTGTGACAGAGATCGACCGGGCTTGCGACTTTGTGAGCACTGAGCTCTTAATTGCTGTCATCCTCAAACAATTCCAGAGCCCTGTCACAAAACCAGGATCGGAGAGGAAGTTGCACAGAAGTACACCCTCCATAGAATCTTCCGAGATCATAGGGTGATCCTTCACAATCGTGATCTCATACTCGTGTGTCATACGGAATTATTCTCTCTTTATTTGTTGAGATGGAAGACCGCATCAAGAATATCATATTATATATCCCTAAGAATGCCAGAGGAAATTTCTTCAGTGAGGTGTAGATGAGGTATGCAGGTATCCCGTCAATTCAGGAAACTTTACAATATGGCAAATCGTAGTCAGACACCTTACAAGGTGTTCGACCGTGTTGTATCGACTCAACTTGAGCATTACGAGGTGCTATCAAGATTTGAAATCTTGTGAGGGGTGCTATCCTCCCGGTAGAACTGCAACTAAGCCGGGTTTTCTCCGTCATCCTAGGACAACGATTGATCCAACTATGGAGGTTCAAGGTCCTAATGACCATGCAATGCTGGTCTCTCGTGCTTCTCTCGAATCGCAGTGCCTGTTTCTCTTGGAAATTTCCTCTGCAATCTTACTCATTGTTAAGGATCTGGTCCGACTCCAATATTATAAATGCATCAATATTTTGTGATATATATACCTAAAAGTTTAGTCCGACATATGAGATAACAATCCGTTACTATTTTTTGAAATTTACAATATCACATCAATTATTAAGGAAAAGGAAATTGTGAGTTTATAAAAAAAAATTATATACACCACCTATCAGCTTATATTCTTAGGTGTAAACATTCTCGATCCTATGCACTCATTAATAAATTTAATATGGTATTAGAATTAATGAGTTCGCATTTTATTTGATATGAGTTTAGAAGCCTAGCTTGTTATTAGTTGATATAAATTCGAGTATGAAAAAAAAATTATTCAACTTATAACTAGTTATCCTCTTCGTTCAAAACCGGAAAAAAATAACTAACTCGTAAATAATTATTAATAACATATATTTAACGATACGCGGCAAAATGAGTGATATTGTTAGATGAGAGCGGATGTTGAGATATACAATTTCACTTCTATCACGACTTATTAGTTTAGATTTTTTAATAGAAACGGACTCATCTGATCAACTCATCAAAGAATTCAATGACATTATTGGGAATGCCCCAGAGGATGCCCGTTAGGATACGATACCGCAGGGCGGGCCCTTATTGTCAACCCGCTTAATATAAGAGGGTGATCGTTATTACAATTTTTTGTTTATTTTCTCTTAAACTTATGATAGTTCGTACAATTTAAGAAGGTTAATTATTGTGTTTTCACGCGTCAAAAATGAAACAATTGAGATCATGTTCAATCTATATAACTGCGCTGCACGGTAGCACACTGCCCAAGCACGTTAGCTCCTAATTGTATGGCACGATAGAGATTCATCTGACGTGGTCCGTTTTTCCCCCCCACGATATAATGAATCGTGCTTTTAGATACTGCACCATCTCCATCTCAAGTTGGGCTATTCCAACGTAACAAGTGGCCGCTGCCTGTGATAAGTGTCGATTTAGATGTTCGGAAAGAGACCGACTTAGTTCGCAATGTCCCTACGAGCAAGGGAGCTCTCGACCAACCTTCTGAGTTTGCAATGACTCTCATCTGATCCGAAACTGTCCTGATCGAAAGTCTGCGACGGCTCAAACCAATGCCCGTGCCCGCACCCACTCGGTACCGATTATCACCACCTCTTATGTAGAATCAGTGTTCCACGTAATTCTCCAGTCTGATATCCGCCGGTCTGGAGCTTGACGGCTTGTGGGTAATAAATATAAGCTGCTCTAATCAAAATCTAATGAAAAATTGTGATTATGGGCTTCTTGGGAAGGAGGAGGATCGATGACAAGGGACACACCCCCCCGGTACTGTTTCTTTCAGCGTTAATATAGAATTAGTCTAGAAATAAACTGCATCGGAATGGACTGAACAATTAGCGTTCTATAACGGTGATTTTTGCGGGGGGATTTTCAAGCATGTGCAATGCGACATAACAAGATGATCAACCCGACCCCACCAGACATGTCATATGATAATATTCTTTCCTTCTAGATGCTTGGAATCTATGTATTTAAATTATGAATATATAGATAGATACCTAGTAGACTGATTAAGAAAAGAAAAAGGTTAGATAGCTAATGGATCATAATTTTTTCTTAGTTGTTTTTTTTTTGCAATTTAGTTATTATTTTCATGGATATGATGGGTTTTTCAGAAATTTTGGCTCTCTCTCTCTCTAGATGTATTTTGCTCGAACTACATATATATATATATATATATTAGTGTAACTTGACTAACTGAATCATAATCTTACGACGCCTGTCTCTTTGGAAATAATATATCTGTCTTTATAGTCAACTGACTTAGAATTGGATCTCACAATAATGTGGGAGAGTAACTAGAAGGATCCCATTAAGGAACATTTAGTATAGGACTTATAAATTGGAGTGATCAACACGAGAGTAGTTTAAGGGATAATTGTTCCCTCGTCTGATGAGTAATAGGGATCATCATGGCAGAATTTTTAGAACTCACTGTTTTGTCTGTCGGGTCAACAGTCATACAATTTCCTGGGCAACAAGGCAAGTCGAATAGGTTGACCGGAGCACTGCAGGGCATTGTTGAAGGTTCCAGTAAACTCTTGGAATTCGGATTGAATCACTACTGATTAATTTGACCCGGCGCATTCCTCCTACAACTGCCAGCCGCCAAGCCGAAGCATATAGGATTGAAGGAAACGGGCACAATGGTCGACTTCCGTCACGGTGATGAAGTCGATCGAGTTCTATATATCAATCTTGGAATTGTCCACGTCAATAATGTTCACAGACACTTAACAGATATAGATAAATTACTTACACCAATTTTCTTGAACCATGCACTTTACGCTGGACCACGAAAATATATATAAATGTGATGAGTAAGATAAGTCCTCCGGTTTTTGTCCTTATGCACGACATGAGTCCCTGGTCAGCATTGGAAGTCAACCGATCAGCCTACGTCCACTACGGAGGAATTGGGTTTACTTTGAAAGTTCAATGGCCCCACGTCACCAGCCCCACCCTTCCCACCCCCCAACTGCTCCTAATTTATACGCTTGGATAGGTCAGAGATATCAATTAACTTATTAACCTTTGTTACATTATCTTATTATTACTACTACGTACTTTATATCAAAAAATTTAATAAGCCGCATTGATACCAATTTGAGTAGGGTCGACGATCCTCTCACATGCAAAAACTCTTTCATGTGATATATATATATATATATATATAGAACTTGAATAAGATACATTGATTGGAGGGTAAATATCAGATTAGGTTTTAAGTAAATGATACTGTGTTATGTAAGAAATGTTTGGCATGCGAGCTTTGTTCCCCCACCCCCCCCCCCCTCCCTCCCTTTTTTTCAGGGTTTTTGGAACTTCCAAAGGTCGTCGGATCTTCTCTCCCCCGAGTAAACTCTCCCAAGATATGGATGTGCCCAGAGCTCGCGGAGTCTACCGATTCAAAATTTGACGGCGAGTAGATTATTTGTCCGTTTGTCGATAAACATTTGGAATTCTAAATTATTTTCTATCGACACAGAAGTTACAATGTCAGGCGGACAAGAAACTATTTCTTTATTCACTGGAAAATGAAATTGTTTTAATTTTTTTTTTGCTGCATGGAAGAAATCACTGAAAATGGCAGCTCTTTGCAACTTTGATTTTGTCCGAAATTATTTAGGATGTAGTATCATAGTTTTAAAAATCTGATCGGACTGGCCGGGTTTGACCGGTTCAACTAGAAATTGGCCACTCATCCGGTCCGATTCCTATAAAAAAAAGTTCAATTGCACTTTTGATGAGATTAACTCCAGTTAAACTAGGCGGTTCCTGGTCCGACCGACAAATCCAATTAAATATGGGAAAACTAGTCCACTTAAAATTTTTTAAAAATAAAACACATATTATAATGTATATATTTTATTTTATTAAACTTATATTTATATTTTATGTTAAACTTTTATTTAATATAATAATTATAATAATTATTTTTATTATAAATTATATTCAAATTATGATATTATATAAATTTATTATTAATATCATTTATTAAATATGCAGTTCAACTCATTAAATCCCCGATTTGACCCATTGAACCCATACCTACACCAATTCTTGATTCGGTTTGGTTTTAAAAACTATGTGTAGTATTGTACCATATAATATAAAAAGGACAACATTTTAGGACTTCCCTCCAATTGAGAGTGCTGAAGATGCAGGCCACCACAATTGGTTAAGATTGTTTAATATGTCTTTTCTTCATATGAATAACAAATAACATTTATATTATCAATATTTTATATTTTAAAAGATTAATTAACTTAAATTTAAATTAGTTAAAATTTATTAAATTTTTGTTTGATGGTGATAAAAAAAATCAATGTCTATATAATCAAAGCACGTGTGAAGAAAGATATTTGGTCAAATGTCCATAGAAGTCTATCTTATTTTACAGGTAACTTTCCAATGGGATGAAAATTCAAGTATGCTAAATGCCAAGGTTAAATTCCTATATTGAAAAAAATAATAAGGACAATTCTAAAATACGACATGGTTGTCTCTTTTTTTTTGGTCACTAGAGTTGAATATTACTAGTATTAACTTAAATCTGATCCAATCTTTTATAAGCTTTATAATAAATTATATATATATGATTTTAAAGTATATTATAATGATCTCCAAAGTTAACTGCTCATATTGAATTTATCATGTACAATTACTCTGGCTCTGATAATGGACCGACTGTTACTTTCGAGTTCCCTGTGTCCCTTTTTTTTCCTTGTAGGTTCCAAGTCGATAGCCCCTATTCACAAGAGAGAGAGAAAAAAAAAGGTACAAGTCTCCATTACTATCTTACAGTAAAGAACATAAAAAAATGAAATAAAAAAAATATGTGAACTATATATATGGCTCGGGTTAGACTTGAGAGTCAATCTTGACTTGGCACCGAGGATTTTGAACGAGCCGCGAGGGCGCAGTCGATGTGCCGGTGACATGAAATCGCCGGCACCGGTGTGCGGGGGCCACTCACTGCGTCACCGTCAATGCTGCCGGGCCCTCCGGACACGACAGGTCAAAGTTCCGCCTCCTCCGATTTCGTATTTCTCCTTTTCACGACTCTTAATTAGTAAAATTATAATTTCACACAGAGATATAATAAGAGTATATAATATTGAACTCATATTAAGTGTAAAAATCTTAATCAATGGCACACGTGTCTTGCTTTCTTATATAGTTAAGATTCTTAGGTAGGGGGATTAATTTTTAGCAAAGGTAATAAATAGATTCTGTCAATAGACGCACCGTTGTCCTTTCCAGTGCTAATCGCATCTACCCCTACCCCGCATAGACACGTTTATCTCGAGAATGTGCCGATTCGTATAATCTTTTAAGTAATGGTAACATCCTCTCAAATAATAGAAGGGCAATAGCAAGCACCCTTGACAAGGAGGATAGTTAGTATCCTGTTTTGGTTCCTTGGGTTACTTAATGAATCCACGCCCTGTCGCGTCGGTGAAAATTCACCCATAGATCAAGAAAACTCGGTAATTACACATTAATAGCACAATTAAGAGAATGCAGCACCCAACAAACACTAGACAACGCAATGATCGCTTAGGAACACAGTTTCGGGAATTTCTTGCGATTCGATGGCTGTACGCTTCAACAGTGCTAGAATACTCTGTCACTGTATCTCCACGGGACGAAGTTCACCATCCAATTCTACAGTGGGGGCGGTGGCTAGCTACAACAGCTGCGTCCCCCATGATGAAATAAGGTCCTTCTAATAAAGGAGCCGATTAAGTTAATTTCATTTTACTGATACGATTATTGAGGCTGTGGTCCAGTCAATCGAGGTTACTTGAGTAATACAATATGTATTGCACGAATTTTCCTGCTCCGACTAATTCCGGATGGAGTAGCGCCCCGATAGGACCTGTCCATATAACCATTCCCTTTTTTGATAGCTAATATTTCAGCCTTCTTCCTTCAAAGGTCAACAAAGAAAGGTTTACCCAAGTAGGAAGAAATCAGTTTCTAGAGTCTGCAAAATCAAACCATGTGCTTATATGCTTAGCGTTTTGAGACATCAACCATACATGCGCTGCCTGTGTATGAATCTTTTTGGATGGATGGATCTGTGAGATGTTCATGATCTCGGACCGGGATCTTCAGATGCTAGATGCTATTCCAACGGTATCGGCGTATAATTGCTCGAAAATAGTGATAGCGGGGATCGAATCCGTGGCACGATTCATAGCAATTCATTAACTGCGCGGAAGGAGCCCAAATGACGATAGGCTGAGAATGCTTGACAAAGCGTGTCAAGCCATAAATGAGCAGAAAAACACCTTCACCAGTGCAGCTTGTGCTTTTCTGCATTGACTCAGCTCTACGGGCTAAGTCTTCCGCAGCCTTTGGTAGATATACGTTCCACCAAACTTGATTTGAATCCTTCTCCCCACATAACCGATCCTATTAAGGAGAACTTGCAGGAGTCATCCAGTTAAACATGCGACATTCTGACGTGCACACGTTTGTTACCACTCACGGGACTGTTTAACAGAGGCGACCATGGCCTAGCTTGCAAATAAATCGACCATCATCTACCCAAAAGTAGTACTGAAGTTATTGTGGTGGGTTCTGGGATATGATATAGCGAATACAACCACTAGCTCAATATCATTCACATTATTCCTATTATCGATTTATATATAGATCAGGTGCCACCCATAGCATCATTAGCGTCCTTGATTCACTCCGTTCACCTGTCATTTTCTTTCAAATTGCATGTCCAATAAGTACCTCTCATCCTCTTATAAAAAACAACCTCAGCCTGCACATAGGAGACAAGAAGAGGCAGACCCTTTTTAGTATCTGACTCGATGGCCGGCACAGGCGGAGGAGGAGAGGCCACCGCCACCCGGTCGCTGCAGGAGACACCTAGCTGGGCTTTGGCCACCGTCTGCTTCCTCTTCATCTCCTTATCCATCTTTATAGAGCACTTGATCCACCTCCTCTGTCATGTGAGTTCCTTAAATAACACTGACCATCGCTTGTCAAGCTACCATCAATCATGCCCGAAAGTCGATCAGCATTCTCTTCAATCCAAAATCACCTGTGGGCTCTGTCTGTGCTTTCCAGTGGCTTAAGAAAGGAAGGAAGACTGCTCTGTATGAGGCGGTGGAGAAGCTCAAATCAGGTGAAACTTCTGCACTTTCTGAGGAGAAAAAACAAAACACTGACGCAGATAAATAAGGTTGTAGCTGTGGACTATTCAATAATTCAAACTTGAGATGGTCTAATCCAAATCCATCGCAAATCCCTCTACCCTGGTGTCACATGAGAACTTGGTTCAAGCTACTCATTGGAAGCTGAAGCTGCTGGGCTCTAGCAAGAACGAAAATATTTTGCTAGCTAATTATTATGTGACGTTCTTTCTGGGTTCAACTGACGATGATCGGTTTACTCGTTGAGCTCGGAGCAGTGCTGATGCTTCTCGGATTCATGTCCCTACTACTGGCTGCAACCCAAAGATCCATTTCCAAGATCTGCATCCCCAGTAGTTTAGCTGACACCATGCTTCCATGCCGCAAGCAGTTCCCCACGAAGACCACCAAGTCCCTGGGGTCTGATCAGACATTCGCCGGCCCATACCCTGCATGGGAAAAGGTCGAGAGGAGGCTCGCCAGTGGAGGCGAAGGTCCTGATTATTGTGATTCAAAGGTAAATAACAGTAGGGCCGCCATAACCTCTGATTATTGATTGTTTACTTACTCGGGGGGATGAACTTTATAAGATTACAAACTGCAGGAAATGAAATCTCTGATATCACAAGAAGGGCTGAATCAGCTCAGCATCTTCATCTTCGTGCTGGCGGTTATGCAGATTGTTTACAGCGTTCTGACAATGGCGTTAGGCCGGTTAAAGGTGAGGTTTCCATAATCACATTATTCTATCTTCACTACATTAGTTCTTCCAACACGATAGACTTACAGCATTCTCGGGCAATCACTAGTCGAACAAAAGAACTGCGAATCTGCTCTGTTCAAAGTCAGTGCTGAAAATCATGGCTCGAAATCTCTCCTGATCACAGTGTCCTTGGTTAGAATAGACCGTTGGCTAGAAAAGACCGCCACATTCCTCGTGGTCAATTTGATGGGATATGAGAAGGGGGAACTTATAACTTTTGGACTTGCGAATCAAACCACTTGGTCGTCCAAATCCGCTTTGACTTCAGTATTGCACGATTTTATATGCTGTGGAAATTTCCATTTGATTTGTCATTATACATACAAGTTCCTCGAAGCAGAACAATTGAGACATTAAGAAGTGATTGTTGTTCAAAGGAAGTTTCATCAAAGTGAAAACAGAGTCATTGAAACGCCCACTTAAATACATTCTTTTTTTTTTTGCTGATTTTGAAAGATGAGGCGATGGAAAGCTTGGGAGGAAGAAACTCGGACGGTGGAATATCAAGCAGCCAATGGTAACAGTCCTTCCTTCATTACCTAAATAAATTAATTATACTTTCTCATTTTTTGTATTTTTTGTATTTTTTTAATTCCATCTCTTATTTTTAATATGGCAAATATATATTTTTTCAGATGGAATTTAAGATAATTAATTTTTATATGTATGTATTATGATAAACAGATCCCAACCGATTCAGATTCACAAGAGACACTACATTTGGTCGCCGACACATAAGTGCTTGGACCGGGCCTCCCTTTCTGCTGTGGACTGTGAGCATCCCTTTTTTCGATTACCGTGAGATGTGAGAAATAGGGAATAAAAGAGTACGAAAAATTATATGATGATAATTGAATATATAATATTAGTTTTTAAGTAAAAAATAGTGACACTATATTAAATTTCATTTCTCTCCTCCTTTTAATTTAAATGAAGTTTTTCCTTAAATTTATAATTAGTATTTTTAGTTCTATTTTTATCTTTTTGTTTTGCCTAAAAAATAATTATGTGTTTTTTCCATTTACAGAAATGTTTTTTCAGGCAATTCTTCAACTCGGTGGCTAAAGTGGACTATCTCACTCTCCGCCATGCCTTCATTGCGGTAATTATATATATATATATATACTCACTATTTGGTTTTTTTTTATAATTATTTTTCCTAAGTAATTACATGTATACATATATACGCTAAATATGTATATATAAGGCATCCCAACATTAGTTGGAACTATAGTTTCTCGAGAATAAACTAAAATACTAATTCAGCCATATAATTTAATTCGGATTTTTTCCCACTATTTTACACAACTGTGGCAGACACATTTATCCACAAACAAGTCCTTCAATTTCCAGAAGTACATACAACGTTCCCTGGAGGACGATTTCATGGTCGTCGTCGGGATCAGGTAAAATCCTCGAGCTCAAGCTCAGCCGGCAGAAACTTTGGTGATTTCACAAAACCGAATTTTACTTCGTGATCGTGTTCACTTCTCAAGCCTTCTTTCGGTCCATTTTTCATTATCTAATGAACTTTACGTCGAATCTAATTTCGTTATTTTATTTATAGTTCCTCGAATTTTTTGCAGCCCCTTTATGTGGTTCATAGTGGTCATTTTCATGCTGGCGGACGTTCACGGTACCATTAATCCTCAATCCATTTCTGCCAATGGGGAAAACAAATATTTATTATTGTAATGTTATTAAATCCTGTCATCTTCACCATAGTTGGGCACTTCTTCAAGGTTTTCGAATTGAAAATTATAAAGGGAAAAATATCCATGATTAATCTTATTAAGACTGAATTAATCTGATTTATTAAGGTTTCAATATATAATAGTGAATACATTTAGTATTTTTCCTTTTTATTTTTTTATTTTTGCTAATTAATTTTGTACATGCATATATGAAAACACAGGATGGGAAGTGTATCTATGGGTGTCTTTCATCCCATTAGCCGTAAGAGTAAACTATATACAATTTCATTTTCCTTTTTTTTTTTTAATTTTCTAAAATATCATGAAATATATTTTATTAATATACATATATGGGGATATATTGCAGATAGTGCTAGCTCTAGGGACAAAATTAGAAGTGATTGTTGCGAGGATGGCTCTTCAGCTTCAAGACAAGAACGCTGTGATCAAGGGTGCCCCCTTGGTGCAGCCCAATGATAACCTCTTTTGGTTCAGGCATCCCAAATATGTCCTCACCCTCTTACATTTCACACTATTCATGGTAATTTTTTTCATCTTGTCAATCTCACGAAAAAATGACAAATACAATCAAGAACAACACTGACATGTATTATACGCTTACGGTCATTGTCTCATGGGATGTTGTGTTCCTCTCAGAATGCTTTCGAGCTCGCCTTCTTCATCTGGGTCACGGTACGGGGTTGATGATCTCCCTCCTTTCATCCCACATGCCATATTATACATAGTGTTGTTGTTCGTCTAAGGGTACTGAATGAGGAGGGAATTTGCAATCTGTTCGCAGTTACAATTTGGAATACGATCGTGTTACCACGAACACTTAGCAATCATCGTGGTCAGAGCGGTCTTGGCGTAAGTGCATCGGTTTTGCTCGCCATTAAGGCTCTAAGTGGTGATTATAACAATATTGTGGAGGGAGACCATGAAGATGCTGACTTATTGGATTGGAAATTTTGATTACAGGGTGACGGTTCAAGTAATGTGCAGTTATATCACCCTTCCCCTCTATGCTCTCGTAACTCAGGTATTTGACAGTTTCTTTCTTCATCTTGCCTGTTTTCGATGTCCATCTTGGATCCTGGGCCTCAATCCGGTTGGCCAGTTCTCAGGATTTGGCTTTGGATAGGATAGAGAAACCTGTGATAAAATGCTTGGAATCTTACTGATTTTTGGTCGCAACAGATGGGATCACAGTTCAAGAGCGCGGTGCTCGAGCAGCAAACAGCAAATGCCATAAAGCAATGGCACGCAGAAGTAAGGAAGAAGAGGAAGAAACAGCCCAAACATGGATCCTCCTCCACCCACGACTCCTCTTCCTCGACTTCATCTCGCTACGCCCACCATCCCAGCAGCTCCTTATCTCCTCGGATTCTGAAAAACAAGACCGACGACACC
Organism: Sonneratia alba; assembly: GCA_900174645.1. NCBI lineage: Eukaryota > Viridiplantae > Streptophyta > Magnoliopsida > Myrtales > Lythraceae > Sonneratia > Sonneratia alba. Next base: position 114,437 of record FWPY01000010.1, read on the forward strand.
AACTGCGGGACAGGCTCCAGTCTCTCGTACCATCATAGGATTCCCACCTTCCCCGAGAACGTCCTCGAACAGCACAGGACAGGTGACGAAGGTTCCCGCCATGAGATCATCGAGGCCCCCAGGGAGGCCAATCATGTCATACAGATCGTACAGCCACCGGAGACGAACAGTAGGAGAAACTTCGATCGGAGTTAGCCCTTTGGAACTCGAACGGCTGAAGAGAAGAGTTGTTCTTGCTACCCTACGAACTGCAATACGCATTGACATCGGGAGGCGGAGGAGGGCTCGATCATCTTTTTTTTTTTTTTTTGAGTAGTTTGAAAATAGGATCCAGTAATGAGGATTTAGGCATCGATTACCAATTCTAATAAGAGATTTTGAAATAATAATATGATACAATTTGGATTTTCACTTCTCATTTTATCTCTTTATTATGCTTATTCTACTCTTTTCTAAAAGAATTAAGGTACCCGAGGGATGTGTCATCCGTGTAAGATGGCCACATATTAGAATAATAATATCGAAATCTGAATTAGTCAGCAAATAATTTGTATATATTAGCGTAAATTATGGGGGGAAAAGGTGTGACAAATGCAGGGCCGGCCCAAAGTCGAGGCAAAAAAACTTAGGCCTTCTAAAAGAAAAAAGGGTAATTATATCCACAAGTAATACAATTGTTATATATCTAAGAAAGTTACCAATAAATTTCTTGAATTAATTCATACTTAATATCACCCTCTCTTTTGCAATAATTAGATAACGACAACTCAACAAAGTTTTCCCCAGAATCCGATAAATCTCTCAAAAGTGTACGGCGAGTTTAAAAAATTGAAAGTCATTCTCAAATTTTATTTATTTATTAATTGTATCAATCACAGCAGCTGCTTCCCCTTCGAGAGGGCTTGTGGTGGGGTGGGGAAATGTCCAAGCACGTAGCAGGCTTCCCAGTAGCCGTGGTGCAAACTGTTGCAATTGTGACAACATTCCCTGTTGTAGCGTGGAGTTCACATTCTTCAATTTCCCTAATTAAGGATTCATTGGTTCTTCCTTTGCTCATATTCAGATGCAAGTTGCTTTTGTTCCGCCTTCATGCATCAAAGTTGATTAGTGATTCACCAGGAAAGTGAATTGTCTTAGAGCTAGATGTAGTTGTTTTTTTCTACGGCCATTGCTAAATTGTAATTCTTGCATCTCTGAATTATCAATGTTACAGCTGAAGAGGGTTGAAGCGATCAAGTTAATTTTCCTGGTTGAAATTTCTCTCACTCCTTTGCTGCCAATTATATATAGTCCCGTGCAATCGCACATTGCAACTAGAATGCATGCATGATTTTCCTAAGGTAGACATAACATTGGATCAATGCCCATCAACAACTTGATCGAAGTTGCTGCATTAACCCGTTGTAATCTCGAGGTTCTAATTGGAAATGGAAGGTTAGACTAAATAGTTGTGGGGCATGGGCATTGCATAAACAAGTGGTCCATTGTTTCCTCATCAAATTGACACAAGTGACATTCGGAGTTTAAGATTGGAAATACGTATTTTAAAACTACCGCACATGATAAAATGTTCGTAATGATTTTTCGCATTAGTAATTTGTGTCTGATATGTAGTTTAAGTATCCAAAATTTTGTCCATTTAGGTGGTTTAGAAGAGATTTATGAAGTGTATGTTGTTGGCTTAGAGGATAAGCTGATTTTGTGGGGAACATGCCATTTTGTGTGTAGGGGTGCAAATAGAGTATGTCAGATGGTTAGTGTAGCTGAGGTGTTATGTTAAGGATGTGATTGATGGTCTCCTTTGTGAACAAGGTTCTCAGCAAAGGCATATTTCATTCGGTGTTGTTTGTGAATGGGAGATCCTGCACCCATTGATATGGTGTTAGCTTTGCTGCTTTTTAGATGGCAAGGTAATTTGAATTATTTGGGACTCATGGGTATGTCCATATATTGATTTTTCTGCCATTTGCTATCCTATAATATACTCCCTTTTGGAGGATGGTTCTGGTTTGACAAACATCCTACGAGAAATCGTAGGTTTCGTGCTGAATAAAGAATTGCTGTCTAAGCTACTTAGCTTTTAGCATAACGATATGCGGTCAATTTGCATTATTGCTACGGATATCCATCCCATGCATGTTGAGTCAGTAGCGCTAGGTTTTGATCTCTAGCACCCTTACTATCCAATCCCCCCCATCTGTTCTAGGACTGCTAAGACTATCCCAGGCCTCAAGACGCATTTTGGGATTATTTTGAGCGCTTGTTCCCTACTAGATCTTGGATAGGTGCATAAAAATTATACTACTGATGGTTCGAGGGATGAGTAGGGTGGACACGGTGTACGCGGGAATCGACGCTGCCACAGAGCCGATAAGGATTATTTTTCCAGCTTGTGAAAGGACTTTTTCTTTCTTTCCAAGTGCTTAGTTTCTGAATAATTCTGTCAAGTTAGGGCTGAAAATAATCCATTCTTGCACGTTGCAATCACGCAAGAAAAATTGAAGTAATGAGCTACATAATTAATTTAGTAAAAATATCAGAGAAATAATCAATAAAAAAATTTGACAAGTAATCACGCATTGGCCACAAAATTTTCTTATTTTATTCCTTTTTCCCCACCGAGATAATATTTGGTCTCACTTCTAATATTTTATTGATAATTATAAAATAACTAATGAGATATAAAGGGTAAATTCTGAAATCACTCTTTTTTTTTTTAAATAAGTCAGAAATCTTACTCATAAAACAGTAAGATATATATATATATATATATTTTTTTTTTCTTGGTGACCAGCTATGGAATTAACAGTTCCGTCCGGAGATTAATTGGGTCACCATCTAGCGTGTGTGTGTGTATACATACATACATGTTTAGAGGGGACATGAAACAGGACTGGGTCCTTTTCTTCATAATTAACGTTTTAATTTTGCTAAATAGCGAATTGGACAGGAAACATAAAACTAAAAACGTCTAGCCAGCCTAGCCCACATGTCTTTGACATGGGACATATTTTCCTTTTTGTCATGCCTCATGTGGGCTACTCACTGCAACCGACATCCAGTGGGCGATTGGGCTCTTTCATGCCCGTGGCCCCTTGATGGGAGTAGACAGACACCCACAACTCCCCCTCCAATTCTCTAATCGATTTCTCCAACCCCTAATTGATTGTGCGAACTGCGGGCTGTCGGCTTGGGTCGATTCGACTCAGGTAGTTCGTTCGACGGCTCCGTAATCGTGAGGACCACTCCATGAACTTGAATTAATCAGTATCCGTTAAACTTTCACCCACCAGACCAGACCAGACCAGACCAGACCAGACCAGACAACGTGCATCGATCCCATCTCATACTTTGATTAGCCCGGGGCATGTCCCCTTTTAGGGTTCTTTCTTCCCCTAACGATCCTTCATGGTATGTATGGGTCGAGTTGGGTTACGGGAATTCATGTTGCGCGTTCTTATCCTCAATGATAATGCCGAATCGAAATCTTAGCCCCAACCAAATATGAAGATCCCTCATCCATGATTATGTCTCGAGGAGTGCATTATCCACATAGAACATGATGATTAATTATGTGCAATCCTTACTTCCTTTCAAGTTGTACAATGAGTAGTTAACAAATTAATATTTTCGGCTAATTTTTTTTATTAATATTATTAGAAGAAGCTTTATTTATGAGTTTAACAGATATACAAACACACGCACACACACACACACACACACACATATGGATATAGATATATATATTTATATATGTATGCCCACAGAATTGCAAGTTGGGCTAATAATGGGGATACCAAATGTCTCATTGCGTGGACACACCTGGGGCCCAAATTAATACGTATTGTCATGGTTAAGCCTTTAGTCGCTGTACTCGGCAGTCCCCATTTGGAATCGAGATGTTCCAATCTCCAATGCCCAAATTGCATCAACTATTCACTTATGTACGTACGTACCTCCGTATTAAAACTCCGTTTCCTAAAGATATCAGGTAGGGGCCCGACGACTTCGGTGTGGTGTCTCAGTACATTCAATCACTATCACACTTCCCCCCCCCCCCACCCCACCCCCTTCACGCAGCAGCGGTCGATTTGTACCGGATGGGTTCAATGAACGTGGCACGCGTGCTCATCGCGACCCTCGATTCAGTCCATGCATTTTGTCCCCATCTTTGGCGGGTTTCGGCTAGATCGAAAAGGAACCGTCCTTTTCTCATACCATGCGACATCGCAATGGTTAAGTTGTGAAAATGCGAGTACACGAGCAATAGCGCGGTAAGTGACATTGCGCGGTCGTATCAAATATGCAATGCAGTTAAGTTAAAAAAGAGATAGTTAGAATTGTTAATTATATATATATATATATATAAATAAAGGAGAGATAAATTTCATAAACAAACAAACAGACAAACAGCAGAGCACACTGTCAAATCAGCCTCAGCAGACAGACGATTAGATTGGTCTCTTTTTTTAAGGAGAGAAAAATGGTACCGTAAAGCGTCGCTTAAATATCAATCATTTATTAAAAAAATGTAAATATGATTTGATTTAATTTTATTAAAAACATATAATTCCCTTAAATTAATTTTGATCGACCATTACTCGTGCCCTGAATGCTTGATTCAAGATGAAAAGGGCACAGGCAGGACGGGAGAACAGCAGAACAGAGAGAGAGAGAGAGAGAGAGAGAAGGAGACACACACTGTCGAAGGAACAGCGGCAGCGGGCATGGAACAGTTTATAACCGGCGTAAATCTCGAAAGCTTTTACCTGCCCGTCATGTCATTCTCCTGATTCCAGGAGGATTCAGACCCAACAAAGAGATTCCTCCTCATTCACATTCACCGCCCACGGTCGCTCACAGCTGAGCTGACTGACATCACCCCCAAGACATGTTTCGTACTAAATGCTCTCCCTCTCTGTAGAATATTCTGTGACTACATACGATCAGGATCACGACACTCTGAAATGCCACACGGTACGAGTCGGCGACTCTATCTATTACTAGTAACCCTCAGGAATCACCGGGTCTTGAAAATATCCCCGAAGCTCCTTTTATTGAACCTATGGCTGGTTCAAGGATGCGACGACAGTCTTCCGAATTCGAATTCAGGGCAGTCCCCCGACGTGCAGCGCTCAGGAGTGACTTGTCAGGAGGATCTTCGGCAGTAAGGATGCATCTGGAGCATACTACGGAGTACCGGAGGAGGAAATCGAAGAATTGAAACCCGGGGGGTGGTGGGCAAACTCAAGATAGGCTTCGCTTCCCATTTGTTTGCTTATGCTGACAGCCCATCCCGTCTCCCACCTTTTTCTTCCCTCCCTGCCTCTGAGACGCTGCAGCAAACGTTTTGATTTTCACCCCATCTCACTTTTCCGAAAGTTGGGTCCTCGTTGGTGCCTTTATGCTACGATAAAAGTTGGAAATAAGAATGGCGTTGCCCGTTTGGCCAGTCCCCTCCACCGAAAAAGGACAACAAGAGGAAGGAAGACGAGTCAAAAATCAATTCAAACATTGTTTTCATTTGATAAATTCGATTTAGTACGTGCGTTCGAACGTGTACACATGTTTCCCATGTTCATGTAAAGATAGTAAAGACGTGTTACGTGCCCCGGGTGATTAGATTCTACGAATGATGATGCATGGAAGCCGACACCGGGTCGTCGTTGTCGTCAATGTTTGCTTTTGCTAAGTTACAAGGATTCGTGCTGTCATCAGGAGTTGAAAACGAAAAGGAGGGAAAGAAGAGGGTTAGGTTCGCAATTTCTTCGGCGTTCACGGTGGTTGGTCGAAGGATTGAAAAGTTGAGGGGCTGACGAGGGCATAATAAGGGGAGGGGGAGAGAGGAGGAGGAGGAATGTAAGTAAAGTGGGCCCTACATGTGCAGCGGCAAAGACGCAGGCCCATTAGCGGGGGGGCTGCCGTGCGTCTCCTCTCTCGGCATTCCCCATCCTCAACGGTGTCACTTTTACACCACGCGCCCGTCTTCTGCCTTTTTAGATCAACAACAATAGGTCCCCTGGGGATTAATCGACCACACATTCTACTATCTTTGCTCAATCCCATTACCATTACAATGGCTCTTCCCCTAGGCTAAGATTTGGAATTCGAGTCATGTGAATTTAAAAGAAAAAGAAAAAACATCACAAGCAGCTTAATCTTATCCGAATCGATCCGAGTCCATTAATATTGTAGTACAAAAGTGAAAAAAAAAAAAAGAAGATGTAATAGAGAGTGGTGGGTTAGAGCCGTTGTTGCTCGAGAGAGAGGAGGGGTGCTGGATGATGGATAAAATACCTCAATAATAATAATAATAAGAGGTGGGAAGAGAGGTGGCCGATACGCGCCAGAGGGGAATCGAGTGAGAAAGGTATCTCATATGGCTTACTACTAAAAAAGAGAGAGGACAGGAGGACGGGGCGGGTGATGAGACGTGAGATACAGAGAGGGAGGAGGGAAGCACTGGCACCGCTGGGGCTGGGCCCCTCTCTGACTCACTCACTGAAATTGTCCTTTGCACCACCTAACGATAAAACACATTTTGCTCCCTTCCAAAAGCTCCTCAACCAACATGCTTCAGCACGTATTTGCTTTATTAGATAATATATTTCAAATTTAAATTACGAAAATATATTTAGTCCGGCCATAAAAATTAAATGAAAAAAAAATACATCTGGGATTTTGATTCTTATTTACGACTTGGGCGATTTTAATAATAAGCTATTAATTTCCACTACAAATCTAAAATAGTGAATGTTTTTACATAAGGAATGGAGATCTCATTTCTACCATAGAAGACTGGAAGCATAATTGAATGAATACGGTTTATTTTATCTTCAAGCCAGGTCGAGTGTTGGGTGGCTGAAGTCTTCTCGGACGTAAACTTTCTCCATTCGCGAGAGTCGGACTTGAATCGTCTAAGAGAAATGCGGGTCGGTAATGAAACCACATTTGAATAAGTTGGTTCCATGTTTTTATTTTCCCCCTCCCTTCCAATCAATCAATTTGCTTTGTTTGTTTCCACCATGAAAAGGGATAAGAAATAATTTCCTTTAAAAATATCGAACTTTTTTTTTTAAATTGCATTCAATGAAAACCAACCTTTTTGTCGAGGTGGTGGAGGGCCTCACCTCACTGGCTCTAATCACAGGAAGAAAAGAAAGTAGAGGAAAGGGGGCAAAAAAAAAGGCCAAGAACAAGAATGGCAATGTCAAGACATGAAGAACAAGCCAGGGCAACCATGTCCTTCTTGCCATAAAAAAAAAAAAAAAGAGAGGACATTGTAGGGTGAGGGGATTCTGCTAGCAGTACACTTTGTTTTCTAAGTTATGGGTATTTCAAATTCTTCAAAAATTTAATATAAATTATGCTCATGATATCAACTCTCTTTTATTATGAAAAAGATAATGAAAGACTTTAGCGTGTAGTATTTTCTTTCAAATGCGACTAAATCCCGTAGTTTTAAAAACTAGATTGGGCCGACCAGTTCGACCGAGGATCGGCCATTCACTCGGTCTAGTTTCTAAAATTAACTCAATTGCACTTTAAACACAATTAGCTTTGATTAAACTGATTGGTTCTTGATCGGACCGGTGAACTCAATTGAACCAGTGAAAAAATCGACTGACTTAAAATTTAAATAAAGTAAAAATCCATCATAATGTACTTATTTTATTTTATCACACTTATATTTATATTTTATGTTAAACTTGGTGTTAACATAATAATTATATTATGAATTTTTATTATAAATTATTATCATATTATAATATTATGTTAATTTATTAATAATATTATTTATTAAATATATTATTCGACTTATTAAATCTAATCTGACCCATAAACTCATGTATTTATCAGTTCTCTATTTGATTTAATTTTAAAAATTATTAAGATAAGACACCAAAAAAAAGATCGGAAGTATTTTTAATGAAATAGCATCGTATTTATCTAAAAAAATAAAAGTTCTTAAATCTTAATCTGGGATTTTGAGGTAATTTATTGTAATAGAAATTTTGCTTTTTTAATTCTACGTATAATTTTATACTTTTACTTATGATACTGAAATTATGGGTGGGTTTGTACCGTCTTTGTCCTGTCCCCTCACACAACACAAAACGCACAAGCACCTCTCTCTCTCTCTCTCTCTCTCCCTCTTCCCCTGCCTGTCTTCTCTACCTCCTGTCCAAAGGGCCATCACTGCATTGGCTTTTATCACATTTGGTTTCAGTGCTTCTCTCTGTCTGCTGCCTTCTTCTTCCTCCTCTGCCTCTCGGTCAGTTCCCTAAAGGAAAAAAAAAAGAAAAAAAGAGGAGAAAAGAAGAGTACATGCGGGAAGAGGAAATGGAATCACACCACTGTGAAGAATCATCGTTCTTTATAATTTTCTGGGGTTATTTGAGCTTGTCGCCTCCTCCCAAATTTCTCCCTTTCTGAGACTCCTCGACGATAATTTCCATCCAATAAAACTATACTGTCGGATGCCATTTCCCATTTCCTTCTGTTCAACTCTCTGAGCTTCCCAAGTTCCCTCCTTTTTTTGGCTAAATGTGATACCCTTTTCTGTTAGCCAGAAGCTGTGGGTTATCCTTTTTATTAATGGAAATTGATCTGAACCATGCAATTTGTGAAGTAGCAGCAGAAAAGAGCACACTTTGCAGCAACAATGGAGCTGGGAACTGTTCTTCTTCCTTATGTTCGTCAAATTCATCAACACCACCTGTCTCTCCTCTGCATCCTCCTCCTTCCTCCTCCTCCTCTTCTTCTTCCATTTTCTCGGAGCTCTGGCATGCTTGTGCGGGCCCGCTCGCAACTCTCCCCAAGAAAGGGAGCGTTGTGGTTTACTTCCCACAGGGCCACTTGGAACAGTCCCTTGCTTCATCTTCGCCATCGGCATCTTCTTTGGTGATCCCAAGCTTTGATCTCCTTCAGCCACAAATCTTCTGCAGGGTTATGAACGTCCAATTGCTTGTGAGTTAATCACTTCTTCTTTGAGTCTTCCAGTTTTTTTTTATATTTCATGATTCTGTGTTTTCTGTTAGGCTAATAAGGAGAATGATGAGGTCTACACAAGGGTCACTCTGCTTCCTCAGCCACCAGAGGTACGTAAAATTGTCATGGTCTTCTCTTTTGTTATGGTATAAACGGAGGGGAAAGGGGCTACATATTAGTGCGCAATGCCATTTATGACTTATCTACGTTCAGATGATCATTCGTGATAGTATCTTAGCTAGAATCTCTTAGAGCACCATTTTAATTATGGGCAGTTGTATATCCCACACACCCAACAGGTCTAAAAACGAATAGCTGAATTGGATAAATTGTTTGAAGTTTGATCATGTGACACGAATGGCTGAAATGCATAAATTGTTTAAATCTGATCCTCTGACCCTCTGCTGTTAATCCAGTGGGTGAAGGTTTTTTATCAATACTAATGCCGTCCTGGGTGTCGTTCAGCTGTCAGGATTGAACTCTGATGGCAGAGAGATGGTAGAATTGTGGGCAAATGAGGAAAAAGATGGAGGATCTCCAGTATTAAGATCGACCCCACATATGTTCTGCAAGACGCTCACAGCTTCTGACACGAGCACACATGGTGGGTTCTCAGTCCCACGTAGAGCAGCTGAGGACTGCTTCCCTCGTCTGGTGATCAATAAATCCTTCCTCTACTTGCCTTTCCTGATCAATCTATTTCTTTATCTCATGCTGAAATTTTTTTTTTTTTGGGTCATCACAGGATTACAAGCAGCAACGACCCTCTCAAGAACTCATTGCTAAGGATCTCCATGGAGTGGAGTGGAGGTTTCGGCATATCTACCGAGGTAAAATTTCGAGTTGGCTTCCATCCTATCAGTTAATTGTGTGATATGCTGTTCCTACATGATATTATTTTGAAGGATATTCAATGCAACGTGTAGTCAAAAGAAAATCCTGTCTATTCAATTCATTACCATGTTTGATATTCCTCAGGTCAACCTCGAAGGCATTTGCTTACTACAGGATGGAGCATTTTTGTGAACCAAAAGGGTCTCATCTCAGGCGATGCAGTTCTTTTTCTCAGGTGCTTAAAGAGTTGTACTGATCAAAACAAACAATTGATAATTCTGTAGCCCTGCTGATGACATGCAATGGATCTTTTCAGAGGAGAAGGTGGAGAGTTGAGGTTGGGAATACGAAGAGCCCTTAGACCGAGGAATGGGCTTCCAAGTTCAGTCATTGAAAATCAGAATTCCCATTCAACTGTTCTCTCACCGGCTGCTAATGCCATCTTGAGCAAAAGCACCTTTGACGTCTTCTACTCTCCAAGGTAATGTTGATTCTTATAGATAAGGATACGTTATTTTCTGGTTCTGCTCATTCTCTTATAAGTTCAGGAAGGCTTAGAGAGATGAACAAAAGTTCAATTAGAAAGTAACGACATATGACTATTGTTTGCATGGACTTTTTATTTAGGGCAACCCATGCAGAGTTTGTTGTTCCATATAAGAAGTACATAGCAAGCAATACCAATCCCATTTGCATAGGATCGAGATTCAAGAGGCGATTTGATGTGGATGACGCCCCAGAGAGAAGGTGCTGCAAATTTTGTTTATCTTAAAGAAACCCATATTATCCTCTTTTTCTTATTTATTTTCATAGGTGCTTGATATTCTTTTTCAAATGAATTCAATATTTTGGTGCTTTAGGTGCACTGGTGTGGTTGTTAGGATTGGGGACTTGGACCCTGACAAGTGGCCCAGATCAAGATGGCGATGTTTAATGGTATGTGCTCTACTAATTCCAGAGAATGCTTGCCTGGTAGTTGAGGATCAGCATTTTTTTTCTCCGATTTTTCAATCCCATCTTTTTTTAAAATTCCTCCATATAAGCTCTTCTCAGTCCGTGTATAGTGAAGATCTTTCTGTCCACCATCATGGCACGTCTGAGTCTGCCAGAATGCAACTGACAATATATAAAACTGCCAGATGAGGGAAATGGAGTTTGAAACCGGAGTTCAATAACATTTTAGTTGTTTGGTTGAAGCAAATGCAAACATGGAGAATTGAAATCTGCATATCTCAAATAGTGGAATAAGACTTCCTCTTGAAAGATCATGGGATAGGTCAATTGCTGAGATAAGAGATGCTTTCATGCTTTCATTCCGGAATCAAGAGCTGCATAATGCTGATAAATTTATTTGAGAATTAAGAAGATATATTTCTGTCAGGATGAGTATCTATCTTATGTGAGAAGCTCAGCAGTACTTCGCCCCTGTTTGGCCATTAGCTGGCTGTATTTTCTTGAATTATAAAGGTAATACATTAAACACTTGAGCAGGTCCGATGGGATGATGATATAATGAACAATAACCAAGAGCGAGTGTCACCATGGGAAATTGACCCATCAATTTCTCTCTCTCCAATTGGCATTCAGACCTCCCCAAGGCTGAAGAAAGCAAGGAGTGGTCCCCAAATGGTTCAGCCCAACGGTCTACTGCCTCGTAAGAAATGATTTTCTTGAATAACTCTGAGGCCATGTAAATTAGACATTTTCTTGACTACTCTAACTTCTTGTCTTGGAACTGTTTGGCTTCAGCAGGAACAATCGGGCTTTTAGACTATGAGGAGTCTCTAGGATCCTCTAAGGTCTTGCAAGGTCAAGAAAATTTATGCTTTGCATCACCCTTCTTTGGGGTTGGTGCCATGAACCGCCTAGAAAAGGCTAACATCTGTGATAATGTGATGGCAAAACCAACAATTTACCCTGGCTTTGTGGAATCAACTGAGAGATTTCCCAAGGTCTTGCAAGGTCAAGAAATATGCCCATTAAAGGCCCTGACAGAGAACTCCAAATATAGTTTTGGTTCCTGGGGTAACCCAAGTTTTGGGATTCAGAATGTCTGCTTCCCATGGGGTGGCATTCTTAAAGGGAGCGTGTCAAATGCCTTGATGAGCTCCCCTTTGGCTGATTTCCCCTCAGAGATCTCCACTGCTAGGTTGCCATATATTCCTATTGGGGATGAGATTGGAAGAGCAAAAGTTGAAACTGAGGCTAAGCATGCAAATAGTACCATTACTCCTAGTTCAGTGGAAAAGGAAGGAACTCGAAAGAATGGGAGTTTTGGTGGTGGTTTAAGTGGATGTAAGCTGTTCGGTTTTCCACTAGCCTCAGAAGCGCATTCACCTTCTCCTACACCTCAAGCATCTGGTAAGAGAAGTTGTATAAAGGTATAAAATTTTTCTTTGGCATACAATTTTCTTCTACCGTATATGTCTCTTCTACAGGAAAACTGAGAAGCATTGTCCAATCTTCACTTTCTGGGAGAAAATGGAAACTAGATACTCATGTGGCACAGTACTTCAAAAGATATATTAGATCATATACATGGATTATCAAATAACATCCAACACATTTTTCATTCGTCTTTTTAACCGCTTACTTTGTTTTCTGGAAGGGTACGATCAAAGATATTTCCAAAACCAAAGCCTGATTTCCATTGCTTTTTCCTCTGATGAAATAATGGTGCATTAATTAGTGAAGGTTCATAAGCAAGGCAGTTTAGTGGGAAGAGCTGTCGATCTCTGGAGATTGAATAGCTACGAAGTCCTGCTAATTGAGCTAGAACGGCTCTTTAGCATGGAGGGCCTGTTGAGGGATCCTGAGAAAGGCTGGCGAGTCCTCTACATTGACGGCGAGAACGATGTTATGGTTGTTGGTGACATCCCATGGCAGTAAGTTCCCCACTCTCTGTAGGTAATTACACGTAGCCCCGCTTGGTGCTGGAGAACTGGGGGAGAACTCTTGAGCTTTTCTCAAGACAAGTTGGACCAGAGCACACATTTGTTCTGTACTTTCTATGTTTTCGGAGAAGAGGAAAATTGAAAACCCCAACTTGAATCTCCCACTTCTCCGAAAACAAACAGGGCCAACTCTGGTATTTTTCTTTGCACCGCAGCGGTGAGAATATGACTTATTTCCTCGGTGCAATTCGATTTTGTGGCACTTCTGCTTTATTGCTGACAAGGCTAGGCCCTTTCGTCTATGCGACTTGCAGTGAATTCATTGAAGTGGTATGTAAAATCCACATATACACCCAAGAAGAAGTGGAGAAGATGACCAGTGGGCTGTTGATCAGTGATGATACTCAGAGCTGTTTGGATCAGTCACCTTAGACTATCCAACTGTCCAAGTCTTCGTCGGTGGGGCAGCCCTAAATCTTTTCTGACTATCTACCATTAAGGGTTAGAAGTGCACAGTTCACACACGAACCTTTTCTGTAATGCCTGTGTCTGGGGAGAACAGTAGATCTCGGACCGGGTACTACCTATTTGTTTGTTAATCTTAATATGGAAGTGATTGAGATATCTGAAACCTATCGCGGATTGATGACATTGCTGTATGTATAGCTTGCCAAGGTTCTTGCTCTGGTCAAGTTTAGCATAAATTCGTATTCCCCAAGTTGTTCAATGTGTCTTGACCAGATCAACAGAACATTATTGAAAAACATGAATGTGATCAATTCAACTAACGAGGACCGATGCGGTCGGATGGCAGTCTTGCAGATCCAGTTTTCGCCTCGGAACAGGATATACTGGAGATGGGATCCCGGCCCCAAATCTCAAAACATCATGTTTGGCACGCATATGGCTCATGCTCTATGTACTCGAACACTCTGGGGGCACATCCTGATAATTAACGATCGGAATGTACAATTCGAGTACCGCACAAATTTCACCGGTTAATCTCAGTCAGGATAAGCAACATCAAGATGGCAGCAAGTTCGAAAGCTCTGTTATAACTATAATTGATTGGGCAGTTTTTCCCATCAATATATATATAATCTAAATCAAGACTTGCAATTTTCATTTGGAAGAGAATTTTGAGTATGGAAAAGGATGAAATGATTCTTCTAACTATTGCTCCTTGAACAGTTCACGGCCAATAATCATTCTCCTAATCTCGCTCGTCCCAGCCCCGATCTCATATAATTTTGCATCCCGGAGTAGTCTGCCAGTTATATATTCATTCACGTATCCATTGCCACCTAGACATTGTATAGCCTGCAATATCGCATTAAACAGTAATCAGGATGTTTCAGCAGCAATTTATCAAAATCTCAATAAATAGCTACAAAATTTAAGAGAGACGATTTGAGAGATCAGAAGAATAGTGTGACCTGCAGAGCAACTTGGGTAGCTCTTTCAGCTGCTGTTAGTATAACTCCAGCACAGTCCTGCAAGTCAGACAAGAAACTGTAATTTCAAACTTAAAAGGGGGCCTTCAAGGCGCTAAAAGGCATTTCAGTCGCACGTGCCCATGCTAAATTCAAAGAACCATAACAGTCAGCTTGAGGCTAAACATCAGTGCTTACATTAATTCAAGTTTTTAGGCAAAAAGGTACCATTGAAATTAAGAAAGGGAACTTAAGGACTAGTACAATTACTACAAAGTAAAACAGAGAGTTCAAATGCCCACCTTAGGGTCAATTCTTCCACTGTCAAAGTTCCTTGCCACAGAATACACATAAGACCTGATAGAATGTTTATAATCAGGTAAATCTCCATTAAGATAAATGATGAAGTTATAACATCAACAAATAACATACTGCACCTTGAAGATTGTAAGGAGGTATACATGTCTGCAACTTTTCCCTGCAAATAAAGGTTTGATTTTAAGAATATTTAAGAGTAAGGGACGTAAGATTAGCAAAAGGTCTGGAAAAAGAGATGAGAACAAACTTGTATAAACTGGAACTCCCCAATTGGTCGGCCAAACTGTTCTCTTTGCCGAACATAAGGAAGAACAACATCGAGACATGCCTGCATGATCCCCAAAGGCCCAGCTGCTAAAACAAGCCTCTCCAAATCTAACCCCGACATCATTACATATACTCCTGAGAGCAAAAGAAGGATAAAAGAATATCACATATTTTTGTATGACAATTGTATGTCAGGAAGATTTCTAGATTGTATTTTCCGTACAACTGATAATGGGATCCTCTGTAGTGCTATAGATGCAATAGGTGCAAACGAATCATTAAAAGGGAAACTGAAACTTTTTGTGTAGTTGGCCTTTAAAATACATGGGAATAGCAACTCGATTTCTATGAATTTTCAACATAAGTTGATTAATTCTTGAGATTAGCTGTGCAACTGTTGAAATCCAGACCACAGAGGATGTCTCTATAAAGCGCTCAGGAGCTCCCTTCCAAAGTTCTGAACAGTGAGTCCTGAGCAGAAATCTAGAATCTGAAAGGTCTCTTTAGGACCAATTAGTTTTCCAACCATACAATTTATAGCTACCCTCACAAGGATATAGATTAAAGAGGAATACCTTCCCCTTCCTTCCCAAGAACGTTCTCCTTTGGGACAAAGCAATTTTCAAAGACAAGCTCACACCTGCAAAAAATAAGAACCAGGTGTAAGAAATATAGGGGAAATGACAAGTGGGCGATTCAACTCCAAAATATGTTAAATCACATGAAAAAGGATCACTCCATTACGTGTCACTTCCACGCATTCCAAGTTTGTCCAGCTTCTGCGCTGTGCTAAAACTGCAATCATAGATCATAGTCTCCAAAAATCAGTCAAATAATCATAGCTGTGATATATTCGGAAGACATCAGCAGAGGATGTATCAGTAATGCTATGTACCCAGGCATTCCTTTCTCAATGATAAATGCAGTGATTCCTTTTGATCCAGCTGCCACATCTGTCTTTGCATAAACAACCTGACCAATTTCAACACATTAATCACAGCAGATGGACAAATTACAACATAAGGTATAATAAATATCCTGTTTCTAATAAGAAATAGCTTTAAGCAACTGCCATTTTGGTGGACGGACAAACACCTGGTAAGCACTAAAATACAATAAAATGAACTAATACGTCCAGATTTTTTAATTATAAAAAAATACTCATGTTTTTAAGCTAATTAAGGAAGATAGTTAAAATACCAAAGTCTGGGCAACAGGGCCATTCGTACACCACATCTTGTTCCCATTTATAACATAGCCCGCATCTACATGGTCTGCTTTGCATTTCATGCTAACTACATCGGACCCAGCTGAAAAATGCATATGCAGATTCATTGAGAGAAAAAGATATCACCCTCAAGGTTCTCAAAAAGTGCACAAATGAATCAGTGATTCAAAAAATTACCATTGGGCTCACTCATTGCAAGGGCTCCTACATGTTCACCACTGATGAGCTTTATATCAAGCAGGAAGATAAGTTAGCCGAACTGACTCAAGAACCACAAAATGTATGAGAATAATCAGAGTGACTAGAGATCAATTTTGTGATTTCAATTGTTCTTGTTGAGTAAAAAATCTAGAAGGCTACAAGGATTGCCGGAGAAAATGGCAATTACACTCCCCTCATCGCCGTTGAGAGATTGAGAATTCTTTAATCAATGATCTCAGCATGAATATACTTGACCAGATATTACCAACTCCAAACAGAAAAGATTGGTCAAAAGAAACATGGTACATATACATGAATACAGAAATTTATGAGTAGAGCAAATACGAGTAGAAGGATGGTGATACAGGCAAAATGTGCATTCCAAGGACTTTAAGTTTCTCTCCAAAGTGGTACAGAACACTAATTATAGAGAAAAACATTTGGATTCCTGAACATTTCAATCATTTCAATATTTGCAGATATCAAGAAACATTGAAAGGGAGAGAGAGATTGTCATTATTTGAACTTTTGAAGGTACATAAGGAAATGGAACCTTTGGCAAGTACTTCTCTTTCTGTGGAGGGCTTCCATTCCTAACCTACAAAATCCTATCTGTTATGATAATTGTTGATAGAAAAGGCAAGAAATTTAGGTAAACAACACCCTAGCGTACTGTTTTACCAGTTGATTGATGCACAGGTTAGAATGAGCCCCATATGAGAGTCCTACGGATCCTGAAGCACGACTAATTTCTTCCAATGCAATACAATGATACAAGTACCCAAGACCAAGTCCTCCATACTCCTCTGCATAAAGATGAAGAGCCAATAAAAGATGTGTTTTACAAAAATTTATCATAATCATGCTGGAAAAGGTTTTGAAAAAAGCACTCAATCAAGGCAGTCAAAAGATGTAGCGGAACAAAGAGCTAAAATCACAAGAACAAATTACACGAAACAGAAGATGCAAGAAATTTCCCCCCAAAAAAAAAGAAATAAAAGATGCAAGAACAATTCAAAACATTTAGAGCTAGAGTGATATTGGATATATTCTGATCCACTTCCAAGAGAACGATAAATGCCGCACAAAAAGTGCAGAACTTATCAGAGATATAAAATGCAAAACTTTGAAGAGGCTCCACAAAAGAAAACTTTATATCTACCATGACAATTCAAGCACCAATATCAGAAACTAGGGCAGCTAATTTCGTAGCAACGTTACCTGGTGCAGTAATTCCAAGGAGATTGAAACCTCCCATGGCTTTCCACAAGTTAACATCCTAGAATCAGAAAACAGCAAATCTTATTCAAACAAAAAGGAGAAATAAAAGGATAGGAAGGTCAATGGTCGCACGAGACTCATTCATGCAGCAACCTTTGGGAAAGAATTGGTTTGATCAATTTTCGATGCATGAGGGGCAATATTCTCCCGAGCAAATTGAGCAACGCTCTCTTTGAACTGCAACCACGGAAGGGAATGGAATTATTATGAGAAAATCGTGACACTCTCCCAGTCAATTTTTTGATCCAACAGGACAGGGCTGAATCAAAGAATCAGAGATAGTCACAGGGCTCGCAGTATACAAATATCCTCCGCAAACTAATCGTCAACAGCCACAGCATCAGATCATAAATATCGGCAAACATACTTTCTAAAGCCTTGTTTATATAAAAATATACCGATCGGTCCTTAAACTTAAAGCCAGTCACCAGACCAGCGCCACCCCACGGATAGTCTCCATCAGCTTTAAGCTGCGCCCCAACTATTATCTCTTCATATCCCATTAATCAGGAAGTATAAAAATAGAGAAATAAATTGACAAAGCCAAGCCATACTGAAACAGATGGATAACAGCAAGAACGCAGGCTTATTTAGCTTAAGAAAAGCTTGTGAACGGAGAAAAAAGAGCAGACATGGGGAAGGCGAATTAGATTGAACCTGCAACTGGGTGTCGTCAAAGAGGAGGGAGGTGGAGAAAGGGGCACGCTGCAGCTTGCCCTTGACGAAGATGCCGCTGCTCAGTAAGGACCTCGCTGAATGCAGCCTATGCATGCTTTCTCACCGCGAGGGGCTACGATGCGAGGAGGAGGGAGAACGATGAAGAGCTAGTCAGTCACCAGTCAGCTGTTGGAGAGATTTACGACGCCAAATGAAAATCACCAACCTTTACATGAAAAATGAAAATTATAAAATTTAATACCAAACTTACCATTCTGCCCTCAGCCCCGATCCAGACTAATAAAAAAATATCTGGTAGGACTCCCCCTCAATCATATGATGATTTTGATCACAGCACAATTGCATGATCAGGAGACATGAGTCACCGATGAAATCTCTACCATTCGAGCGAGCCGTAAACACTCCTTTGCTCATTCATTACTTTTTAATTAGTTAGTGTCCTCTTACGGAACACCATCAATGTTGAATAGGTTGCTGAAAATCCTGTCCGTCCCAAATAATAACCAAATCCTTCTTTTGCTTTTCTTTTCCCCCACCCATTCATTATTCATGGTAATGGAATGGCTTACTAACTTTGTAATACTGTTGTACAACATGTAGAATTTGGACTTGCACTGCAAAGATTTAGTAGCTCGACGGTCGGTCGATTCAGATGCCATTTGCAAATCAAATTTCTGTTCCGAGTAACGATTATCATGCCGATATCTCGAGCAACCCCTTTTCTTCACCCCCACCCCGCAAGAGTTGGTAAACAGGAACGTGTGATAGGCCTCTTATATTAAGTAATCACTACTCAGCATTCCCACCCCCGAAATTTGTCGGATTGGAACAAAACGATTTGACGTACACGCAAGCGATGACTCTATGCCATCAGCTCACGGGTGGACCAGCTCATGACGACAAAATGATCCACTCCCTGGCTTACAGGTTAAGAAATGTCGCATCACTTGGCCAGTCTCGCTCAGTCAATAGAGCGCAAGGCTCTTAACCTCGTGGCCATGGGCTCGACCCCCACGGTAGGCGCGTAAGTCTCTCTCCCTCTCTCTCTCTCTCTCTCTAATTTTTACGAATGAGAGGACAACGAATACGGCGACTGACGAGCCTAGACCTCGAGTGACACGATTTTAAAGTATTTTAAGTTTGTGCTTTTGAGACACCAGGAAGACTCGAGCAAAATGATGCTGTTGCATCGGAAAGGTATAGTACGTATCATACATTACATTTACATACAACGTTTCCTTCCTACTGAACGCAAAATAAATAGCAGCTCATTTACAAAGGTACGAGCCCTCAAAACAGCATAAAACTTACTGCCAGGGCCTCCCCCTCTCGCCCTGATAATTGCACTGCATCATCCAATCCCATTTCGAATCATACCTTCCGGAAACTTGTTTTGCTTTCTTTCTACAGTTTATTGAAGCTGGGATCTGCAGATCTCCTCGTGCAAGTCACCTGTACCCCCAACAGAAGAGCGCTCAGCATGAGGACAACCGAAGAAGTGAGAGCAGAAGCCAGCCAACTCTGACACCCGGACGTACTACTCACCAATTTGAAGTGCCCATTGGGTTTTTGATCTCTCTGAGTTCATCCTGACTGACAAATCAGCCTCACTGACAAATCAAGCTTCAGCAATCACGGGCGAAATAACTAATTGGGTCTGCACAAAGTGCTCCGAATCAATTAGATGTGTCCTGGAGAGCACCTTGTTGAGATAAAGGAATAACTGCCTAAAGAGTCTATTCAGAGTCCGAGTCAATAGAGAGGTACAACCGATGCCTCACAGCACGTTTCGCCCGTGGAGTGGAGAAGTGGCTGCTGGATCTCTGCCTGCTCACCTTCTCAGATCTATCATCATTCATTCCAAGAAGCAGTGAAGCTGCACTAACAGAAAAGACAACGCCTTATTCTTCTAAAGTAAACTTAATAAAGCTCCAAAGTTACCCAGAGCCCCCGAATTTCCCATTATAGAATGTTCCTAAAATATAAGAAATACAATAAACCTTGCAAATAGGACGGAACTTCAAATAAAACCTACTGTTAGAAATGGTTAATCCTTTCAGTACCAGACTAAGAAATGAATATCATCCGGTAAGGAGGACAGACCTGTGTCAGCCAAAGAATCCAGGGAATTATCTCCTGAAGGGACTTGCTGTCTCAAACTAAACCCATTGACTTCTGCAGAATCACCATGACCACCAATGGCCCCACCCCCAAGACTCAGGGAGATCCAATCCTCGGTGTGTATTCCATTCGACATATCAGCATGGTCTCTCATGTTGGACTGCACAGATGATACCGAAGGCCTCGTTGGAAGGAAAATCTGAAGGGAGGGATCATCTGTATCTATTACTAACGGATTATTGACCAGATTATCATTCAACTGGGGGTCCGAATGGTTCACGGGAGGATCTGGGACTAGAGCAGCAGGTCCCATGTCAGTCTCGGGGGCAAATGTGTAGCCATTCACTGTTGTGGTGCAGTTAATGGAACCATGTTGCAGATCAACTATACCATCTGAGACATTGCCATCAGATGTAAATAACGGAAAGCTGGGGCCAGCTTGAGATCCTGGAGGTAATGACCAGAGAGGCATCCCTCCAAACCCATCATCATTGGGATTGAAGAGACCTAAGCATGAATTTCCACCATTACCAAGGACAGGAGCTTCAAATGACTCAGCCATAACAGCGTGGTCTAGTGGAAGATTTATTCCACTCGGCTCTGACTGGTTGCCCTTGTAGCCACTTCTAGAAGATATTAGGATGTCATTTTCCTCCTCTGAATCACTAAGAATGATAACCTCAGCATTTTCAGCAGCCATAGCTGGGTTTCGCTCCGCAAATCCAAGCATAGTATCAACATTAAAAGCAACTGAATCAAGTTCAATGCCATTATTAGCCGTAAAATCAAAATTCCCACCTCCATCCTGATTAACACTTGGATCCTCACCATCCTTGCCGCTTGGAGTAGCACTACTACTCATTGGGATAATATTTGGTTCGTCATCTTCAAACTTATCATGCAATTTACTACCATAAGAATTGTTCATAGCACCAGCTTTACTTAACTCCCATATCCCATCCTGGTTCTTCCTTATTCCGGGTTTTATTTTGGTAGGACCATCAGAACCCCCTTCTTGCTTTACCCGCTTCACAAATTCTGCCTTCGGCAGAATCTTTTCATCAGCAGGAGCACAAAGGGTGCCATCAGGAAGGTGCCAGTGGCTCAGATCCCCGAGTTCTCCACGTTCACTCTCAGATTTCGTCTTTACACGCCAAGAACCATCAGGCTTAACATCGATTTCAGTAACATCCTCTCCACAGTGTCTCATCTGCATCAGATAAAGAGAGCAATCAATTTGTACTTCATGTAGAACTAATTGTTGGATGTAGAGGAGGTCAAAACTCTTGGATCTCATACCATAGAAGTGATGCGATTGAAGTATGGGTCGATAATGACATTCTCCAAAGAATAATTTTTCAGACAGATTGGACATTGCCACTGCAGCCACAACCACATATTTACTAAGAGGACATGATGAAAAGGGGGGAAACAAAGCTCCAGCTAATCATTTACTTGCCTTCCTAGAGCGTTGATTCATCTCCACAAAGACTTCAAGATCAAAACATACCATGTGAGCACAAGGCTTAAATCTACCCGCAATCTTCATTCTCGAGCCACTCATCTGAAACATCAAAAGCAACAAATAACTCAACCCCAAAACTGAATAGCTGCACAATATAAAATTTAATGGTATCGCATGTTTTTACAATTTGTAAACACTCAAATGGAAAGTAGGAAAAACAAAACAATGTCAATGTAGCTCACTGGACACCGGAGATTAACGTCAAACGAATCAGCAACAACTTCTATATCGCTATCACTGTCAGCATCTCCTGCACCCCCACCTCCAACACAACGACAGACACGGGCAAGAGCATCTTCAAATTGCTCACCATCAGATTCTTTAGGTATCAAATTGAGAATCTACAAAAGAAAGTGAATTAAGCATAAACAAAGTAGAAACTTAAGCAATTCCATAGAGCTTCCCTTTCGCTCTTTTTGTCCCCCATTTTACAACATAACAATAAGTCAAACACCTTGGGGAGCCCCAGAATGGGACAACAAACAGTCTCTAGGGTAATCCGTTAGAAACATAAGCATCACTTGTGTCAAACCAACCCACAGCAGCATGCAAAAATGGATTTATGAGACATCTTGAAGAAAGCATAAAAGGGAGAAAGATCCACTAAAACACAAATATTAGAGTCCAATTCATTTTAAGGGGAAGGAATTTTACCAAAGCAAACATTCAGCCTCAGAGAAAATAAAAAATATTGACTGCTCTCCTCTCCATCTCGTGATACTAATGAATCAGCCTCTTTATTGAGGTGATAAACTAATCATATTGTCCTTGTAGTGGCTCCAGACATCAAACGAGAGACGCACATAGGAGTTTTAAGCCATCAAAGACAATCAAGAACGCTAACCACCCAATAAAATATTCTAGAAGCACAAGACAAATAAGAGGAATTGAAGCCCTAAAACACATGTTCATTTCAAATTAATAAATAGATCTTTGAGTGTTGCGATATGTATATTATAAAAAAACGCAAAAATTTTATCCTCATCACCAAAAAGTTCCAGGTGCCATACCCAGAAGGCTAATGGCTTCGAAAAGGCCAATGGCTTCAAAATAAAAGGTGTCATATTTGGTAGAACACAAGCAACCTCTCATGCAACCAAATCAACCTCCAAAGCAAGCAATGGCAAAATAAAATAGAAAAAAAAATCTGATCATGATAATCAGCAGCCCAATAAACCAACCTGCTGAACAGTGCGTCGTTCTACAATTCTGACCCCCATACAGAATATGCGAGCATCACACCCAGTTAAAGAGATCTTGTTGATTCCATCTTTGGTACATGTTGTTATCTGAGAAAAAAATAGCAATTAAGTATTATTTATAGTGAGAGAAAAACAAGAGACACATGATAGGCAAAAATTGCAAGAACGTGACACTGAACTGCCAAAGACGAAAACTCATGACAAAGAGCAGGAAGAAATCTGTAGCAAAGAAACATCAGCTTTAGATAATCATAATTTCCCAAAAAAGGATCAAACTTACGATTGGACCATCATCACGGCCATTAGCCCCAAGCAGCTGCGAGCCAGGCCTATTAATGGCACGAACAGGCATTCCTGTTGGGTCATACCAAAAAGGAGAGCATCCTCAAGAAAGTTCCTAATTATGATGTATCAATTAAATAAAACCTAATTGTGATAAAACCATTGTTAAGTCCCCGCCACCACACCCACCCACCCCCCACCCCAAAAAAAAAAAACTCATAAACTCTAGCACTTTTAGTATTGTAACAAATGAAACCCCCTAAAAGGTAGGGAGCTATAAAGAGCATTCAAAATGATGAAATTGACAATCAGAAAGCAATCCAAGGAAATGTCGATGTTTGTCAAAAAGTCTTTCACAGTGACATATCAATCTGAAAATTATCGCTAAAAATGTCATACCATTGAACTGCAGATCTGCATATTGCGGCCACTGCATCCTGAAGGGAACCTTGTCATTTAGGAGCATACACCATGCCTGAATAAAAGCATTAGTAGAAGATTAATAATTCAATAAAAACATTACAACTACTTCAATGTCACATGAACATCGTGTACAACAGTAAAAACCAACCTGAGCATCAACCTCAGGTTTAGAGAGTAGGTCCTTGTCCACCCTTGCTAGCTGGAAAGTTCTCTCTACACTTTGCACTGGATTTGTGCTGCATATTAATATACATACATATATGTATAAGAAGTCACATGAGTTTCAAAATTTGTTCTGAATAAAAAAAAACAACCAAATAATAACAGAAGGCTGTTATAAATTCCATGGTTTTGTTGTGCAATCACAGATCACAATATCCTCTAATTAGATATAAAACTCACCCATCATTCGGAATAGTAGTCATAGCAAGCTTAATAGGATTCACAGGATTAGTAATAGTCACATAAAACCTGCAATGATTAGACCAAATCAAAGTTGAAATATCTAGAATAGGCACAAAAAACATTCAAGAAAATCATAACATATGGAAAATGCCATGGCTTAATGTCAGTTTGACAGGCATTGTACATATAAGTTTATCCTCTGAATATAAATAGAATGAATTCTGTATGCAGATATACATAAACAGCATGTCCAAACCACAACCAAATATTGGATTTTTTTTTCCCAATGTAAAAGGCAACCTGAAGCCAAAATGCCACATGCCTATCAAGAGAAAACTCCTTCCACAAAATTCTTATTTAAAGTGGAAAAATTAACAAAGCATTAGATCTTAGCATAAGAGGAGAAAATTATATTGTATTAGGTCAGCAGGACCAGCGACAATCTTTCATAGTAAAATAATAGAACTTTAGATGATTTCACTACAGAGCATATGATCTTAGCACAAGAACATATACATCATATATATATATATATAACATACGGGTCAGCTCGACTGAGACGACATAATTCACAGTAAAATACTTCAGGAACTGGTAGATTATTGTCCTCCATAGGTTTTTCTGGGATTAGAACGCAGCTCATATGCTGCCAAACATGGCATGATGATCCTTCACACTGCCAACCAAAACACATTTGCCCAAAAATCAGGAATCAGGGGGAAGTGCAAGAGAATAAAACAATGTGCAAATGAAGAGATTTGAAGTAATGGAAAAGCAATAAGGTAGTTACATTTTCAAAGCTCAAAACATATAATGTTACACAACAGAGGTACTTTATTATCTATTTGAGTATTCAATAAATAATTTCATTAATCAAACACCAATAATGATGTTATATAAGAAAAGGATTGAAACAGTAAAATAAATAAATAATTCATCATGACATAAAATCAATCATGCTCACAAACCTATGAACCCCCTGCAATACTTTTTACCGTCCTAACAGTATATATCCCTCATCCATCTTTCTGTAAAGCTAATATCCTGTAATTCAACTCCAATGAGCTATAAAGCGTTAACCTAAAAATTACTCATTTATTGATTACATAAAAATGTATAGGAGCTGCTTTATGTTCTACTTTATACATTATTTATACTTGTATTTTTCTTTGAGTAAAAAAAAATTGACTGCTTCCCACATGCCGTTTCATCTGATAAAAACAGAAAAATCTTTTCTATCAGAGTCACAGCATAGGAATATGCATAACCAAGAACAGAAGTCGTTCTCAAGGTCCCGAAAACTTTAAATGTTAAATCTATCAAGGTTGCCCTAAGAAAGTATTCATTATTATTAAGATAGCAATGAACTTGTCCCACAATCTCCATCAATGCCAATTACTAGTTTATATTTCTCAGCTCAAGAGACACATGTTCATTCAATTGCATAGCAACTTATAGCAACAAAAGCATAAGCATGCAGATCAACCATGCGAACAGATGTTTTCAATTCCCACTCCTAATGGAGAATTTTCAATTACATTTCCAAGATAGTTATATATTTCTTTCAAATAACAATGTAAATAAATTACTTCTCCCAAAAAAAAACAAACACATTAAATAAGATCATAGATAAATAACTAAAACTCAAGGTGCTTATCCCCCAATTAGCACCAGGAAGTTTGCAAGCCTAAAAAAACAATTGATAAAATAATTCAGGATGGACAGTCACAGAAAGAGCTACAAAACTCAAGATATCTGTATGGAAATGACAAATAAATTATTAAATGCCACGAAGTCTAGCAGATCTTCTATTGCAAAACAACAGGAAATCACAAATTCAGACAAAATGATGTTTACTCAAAGCTACAAAACAACAAGAACAACCACTTAGCCATACTAAGAAAGTGGAAGACAGTGCAAGAGATGGATACCACACCCTGATCATTGAATCAGTCTTCAAGCAACTTCCACAAGGACATCTGACCTTGGTATCTGACTGAAAGGGATCATCATATTCTCCTTTTATTTTCACATTACTAGTTTCTGAGGCACCCTGTCCCTTTGATGCTAAATCTGTGGCTCCAGATACCTGCATTTTTCTGAAATGCAAAATAAAAAGAAAGAGCATGTCAAAGAAAAGGTAGAAAATTCATATCTAGAACAACTGAGCCATACAAGTGACATATAAATTTTAAAAATAAAAAGTATGCAAAGAAACAGGGAAAACCTATAAATATCATCCACAAGCCTTGCAACCTCTTCCTTTGTGATATTCCTCTTCTGCCACATCCTTGACACTGAGCATATATTTAAAAGCTAACTGTTACATCATATAGGCAACACAAATTCTTCTTTCAAAAAAATAAGATAACAATTGACACAGAAAGATGCAAAAAATCAGCACAGAAAGAAATAGCAGGGAAATAGCGCACATGAATCAATCAAAAATAGAAACATCAAGAGATATTATTAGAAGTAATTCAGCCTAGGCAAGTATGATTTTTTTTCATACAAGTAGAAATCTGTGAAAATATTTCATCTTTATGAGGATGCTAACTTTGGCCAACTGAAAAATAAAAGCAAGAGATCTAAATAAACCCAAGTAGCCTCTAATTAATGCCAAGCAACAAAAAAAGAGCTAAAGTAAATCCCTGTGAACTCATTTCATATTAGTGTCTATCTAGAATGAAAGTATATCATCAAGAGAGATAATACTAAATTGGTTTCCTAGATAGCATCACCAAAGTATTTTCATAACCAAGCAGTAGATCATGAGAAGCACGTGTTCTATGTATAGAACATCGTTTTTACTGAATGTGAAACTTCAAATGCATATGCCTAGCACAGTAATACAAATCACCCTTTGTTGCATCTTGCAAAACAATGTAGCTTAACAAATTATATATCTGCTTGAAGTGGCCTCCAAGGTTTCAATTACAATAGTAAACAAACAACAGCAGGGGAAAAAGAACTAAAAACACGTCCCTCAAATCAATGGCATTAGAAAGTTCCTGAAAAAAATAGTTCTCACCTTGGTCTTCTGAGAGAACAGATAACACCCGGTCTACAAGATCCTATATGAAAAAAAAAATGGAACAGAATAAAGGTATTTGGTAAACAGTGCATTCAAAATACTTATTATTGTAAGGCGAAAGAGAGTGACATTTTATCCAAGCAATAGCCAAAACATGAACTTAAAGCATCATCTATTCACTCAATACATGCTTCTTCCATATAAGTGCTAATTCTAGTTCAGGTAAGCGAATATACACTTACAGCAGTACAAGAAATAGCATCTAACCTGTTTCTTCCCCTGCTTTGAAAGACACAACTGAGTGAGAACATCCTTGAGCTCTTTTATACGAAATTGTAATAGCTTCTCCTGTAAGAGGATTATAGGATCACCATTGATATAAACCACAATAAATACTTTTCTAAGGTCAAAAGCTCTTTTCACAGGTGAATGAGTTTGAAGGGCACAAAGATCTACTTTCACAAGTCAAAGAACACGAAAGTATACGAATAATGGATGTAACAACATTGAGGAATCTTCCTAAGCTTCAACACAAACAGTTCTTATTCTTCCAAACAACTATAGCAAACCAATTCTGGCCTCAATTCAAGTAACAAAGACATTGAGATAGCACTTTAACATGGAGAATTAGTGCCAGCTCAGAGACATCATTAACAAGAAAACAGCATTATTGCAATTAACAAAATAATATTATCCACTGTCAGAGGTAAATTCACTTGCTGTATGCATATTTTGATTGAGCAACAGGCAGTACAAATCTCAGTTTTAACTCAAAAATCGCCTTCGTGGACCTCTTCAAGCCTGTGATAATTGCAAACCGCAATGAGCTTACGAATGTGTCAAATTCACGGAACTATATGGTAGTCTTCAGCTGAATTCAATAAGTAAGTCATTATCATAGAGCGGAACAACTCAATTCCCATGTTAAACACAATTACGGACAGACAGATGGATATACGCGTAAAAGTACCTTGCAACTGGCAACTAAATCCATCTCCTCCTCCTCGACCAGAAAGGGCGTCAAAAACCTTTAAGTATCAGCTTCAGTATCTGTCGATCTGATCAAAGCGGACAGCAGAAGAAACACAGGTTCGAGAAAACCTCGATCGAGCAAAAGCAGCGAGGAACAGGAAACCAACGTTGACAGCTAGAATATCCACAAAGAAGCATCGATTGAAGATGAAATGCTTACGTGCGACGGAGATCGAACCGTGCCGGGAGATGAATGGAAGGTCGAGGAGCAGCACACTAGGGTTGGGTCTAAACGCCGACTGCTCCTCTCATCAGTTTCTACGCTCTTTTTGACCGAACCCGCTTAATCAAATCCAATC
Organism: Sonneratia alba; assembly: GCA_900174645.1. Classification (NCBI taxonomy): domain Eukaryota; kingdom Viridiplantae; phylum Streptophyta; class Magnoliopsida; order Myrtales; family Lythraceae; genus Sonneratia; species Sonneratia alba. The sequence continues at coordinate 142,885 of FWPY01000010.1, forward strand.
CAATCCAATCCACCAGTGACAACGTTCGGATCTATCGCGGATTATGCAATCTGACTTTTTGACAGGATCAAGTCCGGGTTTAATTCCGGTGCGCTCGTGTGCAGCTAGCTGCCTTGTCGTAGTTGCCGTACCATTATTTTCCTCCACGAGGAGAGGACAAAGGGCAGGGCGAAAAACGCCAAATCGCCAATCATGTCGAGAAATTCTCCGGTGCGACGGCATACACCGAATGCGAAGCGTCTTAGCGGTCAGTGCATTGCCACGTCAGTGTAAATCCTTGAGTCAAAATGGGGGGCTAAGTATCCACGCAGGCACAGCTGCTGGGAATTAAATATCGTGTGTGTGGTACACAGTGAGCAGGTTATAATAATACATGTGCGTAAATGACCAATTTAGGGTTTTTAATATCTTTTAGAGATTTTAATATTTGGACAAGTAGATACACTATCATTCACAAATATTCAGCCGGGCAGCAACTATGTATTCTTTTACTCGTAGAAGAGAGAGGTTAAATATTTTAGGTGTCAATGCCGACTTGATATGGACAATATTTAATGGGCCTTTTCCGGCAATCCGACCCGACTTATTTATCCGGGTCATCCGTCCGACTTGAACTCCGCACATACGCCTACAGGTGAAAGAGGATGGGAAAATTCTTCCTCCCCGCACGCACGTACCGGCGGACTCTCTCTTGGGGCCGTCCTCTCCCCCCCTCTCTTCTTCCTTATATTCTATTCTTGTACTTGCTTAAACGTTGGAGGGTCGATCGGGGCGGCCATACCCGGATTCTACCTTTTTACAGGCTCTCAAAGACGGCCAGCCACAGCCTCGAAGCAACCCACGCTAGATTGAAATGGTACGGGCGCAGGACCACGACCCGAATATGGCAAGCCAATGTCATCAGGACCTAACATGCATCTAGTTTAGGGCAATTTATCCGGCTCTATCGATTGCAAATGCGCAAGAGCGGAGAAGAAGTGCTCATCTGTCCAGATTGTCTCGCCCCTGTATGCGTAGATGCCACTGAGCCGGGTAACAGCGGCGTGAGTCAAATAGGTAGCCTTTTACCCTTTCTGATGAATATCGGTGCGAATAGGGCCAGCAGAATCGAAACTATGATGCTCACGAGCCGGGGTAGATGGAGACTCCGAGCAGCTCGGAAGATATTCTTACTTTAGGAGAGTACCTAAACTGTATAGACAATCATTGGGTCGTGACACTTACTCGGATCGGTAAATAATACTGCATGGGGAGAAGAATATGAAATGCTCACCAGTGAGGAGAGAGTGACAAGTGGAAAACAGCAGCCTTTCATCAAGGAAGGAAAAACGAAAGCTGACTAATCGAATGTCCAAGCTCTCATAAACAGGAAGCCGAAGCTCATCTCGGAGTTGGGCTGCAACGAGCTGCCCAGAATATGTGCGGTCGGAGCAACTTGCCTCAGTTCGATGAGGTGCGTCAGTCGAGCTGTGCATATAAACTCATTCAGAGCACAGAGACAATAAAATCGAAATTAAAGAGATGATGAGAGCGTTGCTCTTCTCGTTCAGCAGTGGGTCCTCCCGTCACCTTCACCCCAGCCAGCGGATACAACTGGTGCTCATTCCTCAGCGAGCCTGCAGTTCGAGATAAGCTCGGAGGGACTCCTTTAATTAACCTATGACGAGGACGATGCTCTTCCCCGATCATGACTTAGCACGGAAAAGCCGCCCTCAAGCGAACACCCTTTTGGTTCCTTCAACAAATTCCGGTGCGATTCATGATCAGGGAAAGCATCGTCCTCGTAAAAGAAATAAATAAACGAACCGTTGATTAAGAATCTGAATTCCAGTGCGATTAGCTTAATATCTATATGACATTAACCATCTGAAGACCGCATACATTGCACTGCTTCACGCGTTGATCAAGATTATGACAGTACAAAATCTGAAGCCGAGGATGAGAGACAGTTACTCAGGAACTGGACGGACAACATGGGACAGCAGGAGCACCGACCTCGGCAGAGTTCTCTTGTTTCTCGTGGATCGGAAACGACGCCAACTGGCTAATAAATCCGAGCATCCACGTAAGGTCACCTATGCAGGAGGCATGATGCCGCCGTCAGCCTATCCTCCTGGCTAGCCAGACGGCAAGTTCTCCGGTACGAATGGACACCGGCGACGGCGGCGTCATCCCTCCTGCGTAAGACACCTTCAGATGCTTTCCCACTCTTCCCGGCTACCCATCTCCATCCCGGGAGCAAGGTAAATCGTCGCTCGATTTTCTTGTATCTGTATCGCGGCTTCACAGACCAGAGCCCCCGCATATGTGGAGGAAGATGATTAGACACACCTTCTCGGCTCTGTATATAGTTAGTACACACAGCCGGCAGGTAGCTAGCTACCTCCTGCCAGGTGGGCTCCAATTCTAAATGCATTTTTGTGCACATATGTGCAATTATATGGATTGTGATTGTGTAACGACAATGTGGTGACTAACAAAACAAAAAAACAAAAAAAAAGAGCAACTGCAGCCAACACTTGGGTTATCGATTTCATGTGGTCCACCTCTCCAGATAGCGTAGCAAAAAATGGGGATTGTCAAGGATCCAAGTTTGACACAATAATATCTTCACATACCCACTCAAATCAAGATGTTGAGATCTCAACTAACTTATTTCCCCTTCCTCTTCTTTATAACTCATGAATTTGTTTTAAGACGTATTGTAAAGGAAAAGAGAATTATTGTTGGGAGGTACCCGTATGCACTGACGTCACCGATGAGGTCGGAGGGTTTCGTCAGCTCCTCCAGCTAGCACGATACAATTGACGTTTTTCAATATACTAACTCTTTTTTTTTATTATTTTTATATATTTTAAAATTATTCTTTTAATTATTATATATTTATATTTAATTTTATAATATAATTAAAATTTAATTTTAACAGCACCCTATGTAATCATTATTTACTAATATGGTTTAATGTCTTTATTAGTGCAATGAAAAATTATGTTGATATATAATGTAATATGATATTGCTAAATACTATATCAAGTTAACTATTAAAATCTAAATTTAAATAACTACTTTAAAACATACAAAATTTTTATAGAAGAAATAATAAACATACAAATTTTATATTATAATTCTAGTTTAAACTTACTTTGGTTGCGTTTGAAATTTCCTCAATTCCCCCTCTTGCTACTTTTGGTTTAAGGGTCGTCAGATATGACAAGACTTTTTGACTATTGAATACGGGCGGTATGATTGAGAAAAACATTTAAAAAATTATAAATTTTAATAAATTAACTAAAATGACTGTAAAATTAATATTATTCAAAAACTCAACTCAAAATTTTTTCCATTAAATTATTATATGATGATAAATTTTGTAAGAAAATGCCCATAACGTAAGTTTATACAACAATATACTGTGTATTTCATGCGGTTTTAGAAATATGAAAAAGAAAAAAAAACTATCAAAATAATCTTTAAAAGAGTAAATCCTTCAAAAAAATTTTGCCATTAATTTGATCCAACATTTATGACTTCATCCTCAAAAATAAAGCCCTGACGTTAATGGACGACGACGGCAGTCTGATGCGGACGCTGATGATGAGGTTAACACCATCAAAACAAATAATTTTCTAATCTAAAGGTGCACAGAGACGCCATTTCAAATCATAAGTCATCTTCAAAATTTTATTTCTTGCCATTTAACCAATTTTGAAACCTTAATTTCCTGAATTCCCATCTCCATCGCCAGCCACTTGCTTGATTTCTCCACCGTCTTCAGTCCCCCTTAACCAGCAAAATCTCCGCTTTCTACTTCTGCCACTTCTTATTTTTCTTGCTATTCTCGTCCTCCCATGCTGTTCGAAAGCTCGAGTGTTTGATTGGGTTCTCAAAGTTCTCCCCATCCCACTTCGTGGTCTGTATATGGATCAATGTTTTCGGAGCGAAGTGTCTACACCTCTGGGTTTGATTAGGGTTTTATAAAAGGGCCATGTAGGGGAATGGCCAGAGTTGAAAATTTGATAAATATCAAAGGATAAAAAGGTACTATTACACGCATTTTATAATTGAAATTTTATTTATTTTAACGTCGTCAGCTTAACTAGCATCCACGTACCATCTTCTTCACAATCCGTTGACGTTAGGACCATGTTGATGCCAGAGCTACGAACGGTGGATTGAACTGGTGGTTAAAAAAAAATATTGAAGGACTGAATTGATGACCGGTTATAACTTCAAGGATCATTTTGACTATTTTCTCTCTGAAAAATGCAGGGGAAACCGTCTGTTATCGGAAAAGCGTCGATTGCCGGCCGCACTCTGGACAGATGGACTTGGCAAGAGTCACTTATTAGACTGCCTACAACAAGTTAAACGTGTTTATGAGATCCATCAGGATTTTGACTAACCACGACAACTATAGGTAAGATTAAGGCACAATCACTACATCTCAACTCTTTTTCCTACATGCACCACATCAGACTTAGAAAGAAATCCAACAAACCCTCACCGATTCAAGTTCAAACCATTAGGTGACCCACTGAAAGACTCTTTTTTTTTTTCGAATTATGAATCCCTCAATTAAAAAGAATTGAAAAGAACGAATTTATTTAAGTATAAAGATATTGAACCACTCAACCAATACTGAATGTTTACCTTGAAGTTAATGGAAAAAAAACCAATCCACAAGGTTCCTAATTAGCTCCTCCTTTCTACAAAATTGAGGACTGCCCAACATAAATAACAGGGAGAAGCAAACTTATTTTAAAGAGAAGGCAACTCATCATATTACCAAAACTTTCCCTCAATCACCAATTCACTCACCATATAATCATCACATCACAACTCAGACGCAACTGATGTCACTGGAAACCTAAAAGAACTCCAATGGACCACAGACAGTTACAGGTGGATCAATCTCGATGCGAGTAGCCTTACCTCCCGAAAGCAGCTGAGGCAGATTATTGGCCTCTTTTGGAGCAACTCCATCCGCGGTCCACAGGGTAACGTGAGGCCATTCATTCTTTGAATTTATAGCCTCGCCATCAACCGACCCCAATTGAGCTTCAAATGCAGCCATCTTGGGATTGTAAAGTAGAGCTGTCATGTAGACAGGAACTTCTCTGTTGATGAAGACGCCATAGCTGGCGACAGCGGTGACTCCATGGCTTCTCTTGTGAGCGAGGGTCACATGAGCTTTTCTCAAGCAGCTTTCCAAATCCTTGTCCTTCAAGAAAGCTTCCACACTGGGGTTCTTACCGGACAACTGCCAGAGAAAAGCACAGAGTTTCAATGAAAGAGAGTGAGACAACATAAGATTTTTGAGGTGTTGCATAGAATTATTGCCAGTGTCAGCTAAACCAGACTAGATATTCACACAATTGAGGGGGATGAGTTTTATGCTTTCCAGCTCCAGTAAGAACTGGTAGCAGAGTCAGACCTTGTCTGGTTCTGATAACACTGACTACAGCACTTTCTCCCTACTTACAGTTTTGAGGACATCATGAATTTGTGTGACAGGGAGGCTGACAGCAGCAAAGACTATGGAACCAAACTTCCGCTTCTCTGTGCTTGGGGCTTTGTAGTCGCCTCTGGCGATGCTTCTCAGCTGCTCCAGCACTTGCTTGACAGCAAAGTCGAATGGAACCTAGATAAACATGCAGCATGATAAAAAATTTTGTTTTGAGAATAGTTCTCTATTGTGGTCATATCCTCATGAAAGACTTTTTTTTTCCAAGCAAAATAGAGAGAGGCGGAGTTTAATATTAACCTGAATAGAATTAAGATACTCAGTGTCATTAAGCAATGTGTCCCGCAATTGTTTTTCCCACTTAACCCACTCTTTTGCATAAGTTCCCTTTGAGGATTCCAACCTAAACAGACCATGAATGAAAGAGAAATCAGATTCACCTACTGCAATGATGAAAATCATTACATCCAATATTTCAAGCCAACATAATTTTTAAGGAGTCCTACTTCCTTTCGTCCATAATGTAAATATCAACCATCTACAGAATGAAAAGCTAGATTAACTCATCCGAAGAATATAGGGCAAACCTTCCATGTCTGCTGGTATGGAGCTTGTACAAACTAATTCCTTCCTCCAAGACAGATTTGACAGAATCAGGTAAAGGATCTCTGTACATACATAAACGTGTCAATAAGTAATTCAATGTAGATTTACAGCAAGCAAGACAAGAGTATCTTCAACACAGGGTCAATATATTAAGTTTCTTCAAGTGCATGCTAAGAGGGTGAGACTATTTAGTTTCAATACAGTCACAATCCCAATAATTAACACCTGGAAAAAGGTATCTGAAAATTGGAACAGTAAAGAACGAGGACTATGAAAGAAGATTCAGACAAAATCAGTCGTGCTTGGATTGATACATAGGGAACAGAACATGATTTACCTATTGGGCTTCAACAATGGCATCTTCACAAGTGAGCCAAATCGTTCGACTAATTCACTTTCAAATTCTTGACGACTCTGGAAAATATGACAATGATCATTAAAATAATTACCATGCGGAGAACTCCATTAAATTAAGAAGATCGGAAATGCTATCGTCTTCCAAACAGGGGGAGAGAGAGTGTGCGACTGAGTCAAAGAGAGAAAATGCAATAACATGCCTTTCCCTCATAAAGGTGATAAAACATAAGTAGCACATAGCCAGCGTTCGGAGAAGCCTTGTCTAGATTACCCTTCAGAAATACCAAAGCATAGAGGTCATGAATAACAAAAGCACATAAAATTATTGAAGAGAGCAGCATAATAAATGAATGATATATGAGGTACACACCGGGTGATTGACTCGTTGAAGCACACGGAACATGAAAACAGCTAGCGCATCAAGGGAAAATGGATTGGAATAGCTTCCTGCGCCAAAAAGAAAAAAGGAGAGGTAAAAAACCTTCACTAATTATTTGACTGGGGGAGGCAAAACACAATTTCTCTACTCTCTTAAGAATAGTGAACCTCTAATGGATAAGATATATATCATACCCAGGGAGCAAATATCCGATTTCACAGCATTTGGGTCCCTCTCATCTATCTGATCTGGCAATATATTAACCTCACCAATATAAGCATTGAAACTTTTCAGATTCTTCCTAGGTTATTCTATAGCTAAAAATGACCTGTACAGTGAAAGGCCCAGGCTAGTGAAATTTGTTTCTGAACCAGAAGGAAACTGATCCCATTAAGAAACTGTTTAGACACAAAGTGTACTTAAGAGAGATTTTGTGCTCCACACTGAACAATCAGAGAAAGGTTATGTTACCTTCAGAATCAGGTATAACTGGAACAGCTGAAGCTTTAGTGCTCCTGGACATGTCTTCAATCTATGGAATACGAAGGATAAGCATTCTCAGGCATGTTTTCCATCTCACATGAGTATGTTTAGACATCACAAAACTGTCACAAAAATGTGGTGCATTGGTAAAGCACAAATGACTGCAGACGAAACAAGGTCACCTGTCTCCAGACTTCTTCATTTGGAGCATTTTTATCTGCCAGTGTTATGGAGTAGGGTTTTCGCCTGCACGCTTCAGCAACCTTTGGCCAGTATCTACCTGTCAAATATTCTAACATAAGCAGAATTCCAAACCATACATCACATAGAAGTGTCACTCTAGTTTCATTTCTCTATTTTGTTTTGTCGTCTTTTTTACTAGGAATATGGACCTTTGAATGTCAGTTTCCTTCCATTATTGGATAACAAAAGCATAATAATTATCCAGTAGGTTGGGGATCTCAACAAGCAAGCTTTCTTCAAATTCCGCATCATGCTCAAACAAGATATAATCTTACTATGAAATCATTGTTTAATTACTAAAGATTTATTATGTGTGACATCACACTCATTTGCCATCACATAACAAAGTTATAGCTGAAACTCCATGCTGATTGTTACGAGTAACTTTTATGGACATCTATTCATAAAAGCAACTGCAATATTTGTGGACAGCAATTTTCTTTAAAGTATCTTAACAAAAAGCATTCAACACCATAAACTTAATTATAGTGATAGGAGAATACACTTGAAACTCTAACAAGTCAATGGAGATGTAAAATATATTTTAAAAAGATGGGACAACAAAAAATGATTTGCATACTTGAGACAATCAGTGGACCGTTAAAGAAACTATTTAAAAGACTCAGTGGGGCAAAGACCAACGTGGAGAGGAAAGCATCATATGAACAATAACTGATACCTTTGATACGGTCACCCATTAGACTATGTACTGGCCGATCATCTCCAAGTCCTCCAGGAGCATTTAGTAATTCCTCACAAAGTGCTGACTTGGCACAGCCGGGTATTCCTGAGAGAACAATTAAGGAAAGGAGAAAGGAAATCAAGACTGATGCATGGGCCATTACAAACACAAGATGTACCTTCACCCACAGAATAACTATACTCTTTTTTGTAAAATTAAGATAGAAATATGTCTACATTTAGCTAACTCAAATTAACAAAGAATTGATTTTTGGCATCTCCTATAACTTCCTTGAATATCCATATCAAGAAGAGAAAATCACATGTTTGATATTGTTAGGGAGATATAAGTTCCAGTTTTAAGAACATACGAGAGTTTTGAGCAGAAAAATGTTGCGCAGAGAAAGATGTTTATTCAGAAACTGAAAGTTTGAGAACCAAAATTTTTTCCTCATAGTATGCCAGGTAAAAATTTTCACCAATCATTAGATGAGAACATTTAATAAATATTGAGGTTTGACAACACAGTTGAAAATTAGGTATACTCATCAAAGTGATATAAAGAAATATTAAAAGTGAGGCATCCCACATACCTGGGAAGAAAACAATCAGACCCTCATCCTTCAAGACAGAGTCTCTAGTAGAGGGAATAGGACTTGGTGGGGCCGCTTCTCGCTCTGCCTCAAGATCACCCTCTTCATCTCTCCCTCCAACAATAGCCAAGAAATCTTCTGCTTGGACAAGGTTACCTGCAGAACCAATCAGAGCTTGATTCTCTGCACTGCGTTTCGCATACTGTTCAAGAAAGGGTTCAGCTTCACTGAGGTATATTGAAGATGAAAGCTGCTTGTTTCCATATTTCCTCCGTATGTAAACAGCCCTGGAACCATACAAAATGCCTAGTAACTTTCTAAAAAAATAGTAAAAAAGTGTTGAAGAGAGTAAAGAGAACTGATAAAGTCAGAGAAATCAGTAAATCATTACCATTCATCAAGCATTTTGCTAAGCTGTCGCTGCTTTCCTGAAGAAGTTCCCCAATTTTTCATTTGCCTGAAGGAAAAGAGAGAACAACACCACTTTTATAGCACATAATCACGCACTGCAAAATTTTTCAATACATTAACAATCTGCAGCTCGTTAAGGTCTGAAATTTCAAAACTAGCTGGAGGAATATTTCACCTTAGGTAGTAAGCCTTATATGCAGGAAGACCCTCCTTAAATAGAATTGACAAGCCATTGCGAATCAAGAAAGTTCGTAACTGCAGGAAAGTTAAGTGAAAATAGATTCCATTATCCTCGATGTTAAAATTAGTACATTAGTAGCAGTACACATAATGTAAGAAGATGTACATGTACCTTATATGTAAGAAACTTCAGTTTGATCATTAAATTTGCATCATCATCTGCTAAATCATCTTCTGAATTTGTGCTGCCATTCTCATTTATACTTTCTACCATATTTTGGCTACCCCTTACAATTTCAGCAGCTCTTTCTTTGTTCGCCTTAAATAGATTTATGTCTACAAAAAAACCTGGTGCATAGAGCAATGTCAGAGCCACAAAAATAATGTTGAACCACCAGTTGTTTTCTTGACTATTTACTACAGCTTGAGGCTTCTCATGATCCAACTTCTGAAAAGAGTTACCATGGCAGTGTACCTCGATATAATGGCCAAAGTCCTGGCTTGTACCTAAAATCAAATTTGTTTTCCAAAATTAGAAAAGGAGGAAGTCCTATGTTGAGGCAAGATTGGATTTATAACCATCAATTAACAATAAAAGAATTGCCTCAAAGCAAACCTCATATCCCTCTGGTATCTCCTGAAAGCTGAATCACTATGGACATGTATCACCATTTTGTAAAAAAGATTGTCACTTGATACTGAATCAATCTTGTGGAAGTTGTGATAGCATTTAAATGCTGCTGGATAACGTTTTTCTCTCATTAAACGGATCATTTCCTACTTCAACACAAAGGTACATATGAAAAGGTGAACAGGTTAGAAAACAAACCAAAACAGACTATGCCAGATCAATTGTATGGACACATCAATTGGCATATCAGAGCTACAAGACAACAACCTTTATCAGCAGAAACAAATTGGACAGTATACAGCCATTCAAAGGCTAAAAATTGTAATTAACACTAGAACCAACAAGAGTGAAAGCTTGGACAATAAAAACAATTTTAAAGACTTCAACTTAGGTAACAAAATAAATTTAAGTCAAAATGAGAGCAAACAAATAACAGATTGAATAAGAAGATTCTGTCCCCAGAAGCAGTGAAGAAAATAGATCCTGACCTGGAGTTTCCTGGTTGAATAATCTGCGGGCTGTGATTGCAGAAATTTTGATAGAACAGATCGGTCTGCATTTTTTGAATGACCATCCCCAGCTTCATTACCCAGCCAATCAGATAGATTAGGACAAAAGGAAGGACCAATGCTATTGAGAAGGGCTTTTATTTGCTGCAAAGAATATTGTACAAGAAGCAGATAATTAAAAGTCTTCATTCAGTCAAGATTCTTTAATAATCTTTCAGTAATCAAACAATGCATACAAAATTCTCACAGATAAATCTACTAATTGGAGATACTTCATAGCACCTGTTTCTCATCAGACCGATTTGCAGCACAAATTTCTCGGAGGCTTGGTCCCAAATCAAGGTTAGCTGGATCAGACAAAATGATAAAAGATATCAAATCACATTTAACTTCAAGAAAAGTAATGACCTTTTAAATTGCACATCAGTAGCACGGTCTTCAGCAAATTGTGTTGGATAATTAATCTTTTCAGACAGGACCTGCAGGAGTCCTTGTAACCATTACTGCCTAATACCAAAATAAGGGAAATTCTCTGGTGGCCTAGGGTCGCCATGACCCAAACAAATGGATGTGGGATCCATGACAAATTTTGAAGATGGGTCCCACCTCAACATGGTGTGGGTCGTTATGACAGAAGGTCACCATAGAAAATACCCAGTGAAAATAATCCCCACCTCAACATGGTGTGGATCGTTATGATAGAAGGTCACGGTAGAAAATACCCAACGAAAATAATCAAACTAACTGCATAAGCTCATACGCAACTAGTTCAATCTCCTGAAACTACCTCCATCATTTGGTGGAACAGGGAAGTCCTGCAAAACTTCTTCAATATGTTTTGCACTCTCATGGCTCACAATCCGAGCCACAAGCCCCTCCAAAATTTCTCCTTGTGCTGTTATATGATCTTTTGAGCCTACATATAAATTCAAGAATATATCTGGATCACTCATAAAATATCCCAGAATCAGAAGCTAATGAAGTTGATTGACATTTCCTAAGGAAAAAAGAGTTGTAATTGGCCATACAAAATCTCAATAACAGATATCCAACTAAATCGAAATTTCTTTCGAGCTATAAATTAGCCTTGTGATAAAGCATAAGGTACACTATTTTCAACTCAAATGCGGCTGCACATTCTACCAGGCACAGAGACATCTGCAACTTCATCCAGTGCCCGGCATACAGGTGTTGCCGTCCCTTCCTCGCAAAGTGCATCATAAGTGGCAAAAAAGGATGTCACTGATTTCCTATAAATACACTCCACATTAGTCGTAACTAATGGATCTGCTATCAATTGTTTTGACAGGAGAAATGAAATAGCAAAGATATATGCAGAATTTAAAATTAAGATGTTCGATATTGCTTACCAATAAAATAAATTAATAAATAAAAGATTTTTCATACACAATTTTCTTTGAACAATGATGCACAAGTACTTCTTGGAGAACATAACATTATAATCGGAATATACTAAATAGCTCAACCAATAAGTTGTGCACAACTTGCTTACTTTTGAATCACCAAGCAGAGATAACATGTTGCTTATGACCCAATCCAAATTCATGCAACTCACCTTGATGAGAACAACCAGACATGATTTGTTGGGAGCCGCCATCTCCTGCAGAAAGCTATGATCTCTGGAGTGGAATAGAATTTAGGTTTTCCCTTGCCTAGTTCTGTGACTGCTGTGACAACAACTGTTCAGCAAGATAACAAGTTACTGTATGTAAATGCCTCTCAAGAGAAGATAAGATATAAATGTAAGAATCAAAATCAGTTGGGTGGAGAATATTAAGGTTATGATATAGTCCATGAATATAGGCAGGCTTTACATAATAACATAGGCATCAGAATATGAATCAAAGCTGTGCATGAATATCCCTGAGGAAAATTTTAGATGAATTTTAGCAGAATAAAGACCAGAATATACTACCAAAATAGGAACCCAACAAGAAGTTGAGTTATTTAGAGGCAAATCTAAAACCATACTATAATAATAATAAAGATCACAAATCGACAATAAAAAGGCATAATAAGTATGTGTAAAGCCCAAAGACATCTAAAGACCGTCAAAAGAAAGTAGCATTACCGTAATCTTCTCGAGGGCGTTGACCATGGTCTCCAAGAACAGCTGTTACTAGTTCCATTGAGATGCACATATGGTTCTTCTGCGAGAGGAATTTCAGGATTATCACAATATGTAACCTAAATACTTTATCTTCACAAAAGTGACACTTAGCAATCGAAAAATCTTCTTTTAAACAGTAGGTGGTATCACATGTGATGAGCTGTTATTGGGCACTAAAATCAACCAGGGAGAATGACAGAAATTAAGCTGAGATTTTCTGCCAGTCACAAATTACACAGAAAGGCTGTTACTTGAACTTGAGTACTTATATCTAGGCGTTAATGGAGAATGGAGAAACGGTTCTACAGCCATCAACACCTCAACACAAAATGATCATACTGAACTATTTCAATTCCTAAGAGTTCTCAGCAACAACCTGTTGAAGAAGTTCACTATTGCATGTACAAAATAGGTATACTAAGCATTTTTAATAGAAAATCTAGATCATGAACTAGATGGAACAAATTTTCTAATATGTATAAGACTGACAAAAGATCCAGCTAAATATTATTAAAAAAATAAATCTGCACACGGTAACTATAAAACATGACAAAAATATTATGGGAACTTAGTTGTAGTCCATGATTTGAGGAAAGCATCGTACTAAAGTAAAATATTCAACTATCTTTTAGACTCCTTCTATGTTTATGAAACCTAGTCCTTTGAAAAGCGCAAAGACAATTTCACCTCAAGAAATTCATTGAACTCAGCCTGCTTCTTTGCAGCTGCAGAACCCCATGCCTCCTGGAACATCCGCCCAAGAACCAAAACACCAACTGCTGTATATCTGTAACAGAAAATCTAATCATAAGTGTAGCTCAAATGATTTAAAAATATATATATGAGAGCCAACTGTGATTCTCTTAGCATACATATTCCCAAAGCTGTTTTTGGCATATGCACCACCCTCATTACCCGCATACATAAAAAGAGACCCAGAGTGTTTGAGTGAAACCTGCAAAGATATCACCAAAGATACTCTACATCAAGAACAGTTAATGGTTCCTCCATTAACAAACAATATAATTCATCACGATTAACCGATTAAGTATCAATAAATTGACACATGAGAAACATCGAAATTGCTTTCGGAATATCAAGATTGCTTAAATGACAGAAAATCGAACATAATAGAATAACATAATGATCAACTCAGGTTTCATCAAAAAAAGAAATAATCGACCTTGGTTTAGTATTGCATTCTATAGTGAATCTAAACTTAATGTCCTGAAAATACATCAACAAGATATTAATATTCACCTAGCAGATTAATTTAAATTGTTAAGAGAGGAAAACAGGAGCTTGCTGATATGCCTACCTCCAAGGTCGCCAGCCCTCTAGATACCATCTCAATCATTCTTATCCTGATCTGGATGAGAGGAACACGATCAAATAAGCATTCCATGTAAATATTATTTTTCTGCTCAGCATTAGGAAATTTGACTTATCCAAATAAATTTCTATCGCTACAACCAGAGGATGCATTTGTTCATTCAATCCCAAATCCCAAGTGAACAAGCTCATTTACATACAAAATATAGCCAAGATGTCATATGAAACTAATGAAGAAACCAGGAGCACATAAGCACCTCTTGGTCTGATTTCTCGTTCTCAAACTTGGGATAGAAAGTGGCTCGAACTTGGGCATGACTGTAACTAGAGTTATCCACTGAGAAACCTTGTAAAAAGCTACTCGTGAATAGCTTACTCAAACTCAGGGAGCTCGCCTCACTAGCAGATGCCTTGGAACCATTTGCTTGTATTTCTCCAGCTCCTTGATTGACAGAAACATTTTCAGCTTCCACTGCAGTGGGTCCACTTGCTGTCCTATAGGCTCGGGGCTTCCATATAGCTTTCTCTCCCGGGGTTTGATTTTGATTGACTGTATGAACAACACTGGATTGTGAAACAGGAATTTTGATATGACTCCCTCTGCTACACTCAGCAATGCTCAACCCACTGAGCCTACTAGTTACAGCCTCAGTAACAACTGTTGATGGGCTCGCAATAACAGGGGATGAAGTTTCAGGTCTCGGCTTCTCTTTCCACTTCTGTTGTCTACCTTTTCTCTGCATTCATTAGTTGACTTCATTAATAACTGATGAACTTTCAGTTGCATTTTAAGCAATCCAAAATCAAGTAACAGTATCCGTCCACTATAAACTGGTTAACATATAGACAATTTATGAATACCACTTGTACCAGCTCAAATACTACTACCACGACAACAACGAACCAGCAGGTAACATTATAGAAATATTATTGTATGACTGATAAGTAGACAAAACAAGCATAACAGCATAATCATCCATTCACATTCAGCAGAAGCCTCATTTTGCCAGCAATTAAGCAAAAGAAACTCCAAGAACTCTTACAAACAACATTACAAAAGATTCCTCCCTTAACCAGTTCATGCCTTAGATAATTTAAGCAGTCAAATTATATATATATTTATATTTATATATTTAAGTACAGGCTTCACATCATCAACAAAAGAAAGTTTTGCACATCTCCAATCTCCCTCTAACATTATCACTCTCTCAATAAACTCTCTCTTGCAAAAAAAGGAAAAAAAATGAAAAAAGAAAACTCAGCTTTAGATCTAGAAACTACAATCTCTCTACGGGTGATGTGCCACATCACTAACATTACTTATAACTAAGAACCACGTTTAAGATTCGGTTTCATAAAAATATAAATTGCAATTTCCAATTTCGATGCTTCTTTTCTGTGGTGATTATGAATATCCAGGAACCAGCTCATCACATTTTACATTTTTTTTTCTCAGATGTTTATTGCCGCTTCTAAAGGAGCTCCAGTGGCTGTGAGAAAAATGCAAACTTGAAAAATGTTTCCCCTGACCTCATATCCTTCCAGAGCCTAGAGTGCTAATCCAATAGATATCAACCCATTGGCTGGAGAACTTTCCATTCAATTCAAGGACATCAAGCTCATATGTTAGAAAACACAAAGTTAGCAGCCATTCCAGGACCGCCTAGATGGGCCCCCGGAGAAGCTCACCTGATTCCTCGGCATGGTGGAGCGGTTAATAGCAAAAGCAGGAGGAGGAGCGAGGGTTCTGTAGGGAGAAACAAGCCGAAGGGACAAAAAGGTTCTCGAAAGAGGTCGAGGGAGAGACGAATTGAAGAGGGCGAGGATCCTCTGCGCAGCAGACATGAAAGCTCGCGCTCAGAGGCTGTAAGGGTTAATTGTACGTGTATATGTATAGTTATCTGGTGCACCGGAGAGAGAGAGAGAGAGCGAGAGAGCGAGGCCACCGATGGAGGGAGAGAGAAGGGACACGACGTCACCGCCTCGCACTTGGCGCTCATGGCGACTTTGACTGCCCAACACTTGGACCAGCGCTCGCCCTTAACTCGGGATGTAAGCGGGTCGGGCTGGTTCAGGTTTTGCATTTTCGGGTATTACCCGAATTTCAAAGTAACAACACCAATATTGATCATCTTCCTCACATTTTGAATGAATTCCCCATAAAAGCAGATCCAACCCAGGAGCGACAACTCACCGAAAATTGAAATCGGATATACATCTTTCGATTGGTTCATGTAGTATTGGTCTAGGATTTCGGTTCTCTTCATTCACCCATACCTCCATCCCCACCCCCTTGCAAACCGCTCTGAGTGAGCAGGTTTAGGAGCTGTAGGTGGGGATGTTGAATGGGCTGAGCTGAACTGGACCGCCTCTAACTCAGCCCGGCCTCTAATTGTTCATATTGAGTTGATGAATGGTTACGAGTCAATAAAAAATACATAACTATTGAACCATAATCAGTTCAGCATAATCAGTTCAGACTATTACTCCGTCCGAAACTATTTAGAAACCAGCCTAGAAGAGTTGCAAAATCGGCCCAGTCCACCAAAGTTATGCGAATCAATAGTTTGATTTTGTCGGATTAATTTAAAATTTTAAAAATATTCATTTAAAATAATTTTTCAAAAAAATATATTAATGGCTCACAGGTCAAATCGGCCTAAATTGTGAGTTAGCCCACCTATAAATGGTTTTGAGTAGGTTTATATGTGCATGAACCATGGGTCATAACCAGGTTGACCTGTTAAATAAATGAGTCAAACCATAATTTGGTCAAACAATTTCAAATCCATTTTCACCCTGACCGAATAGCTCATTTTAACAACACTCACTATAGAACCCGCACGATTTGATTGGCAATTTGATCGTGAGCTAACAAAATGGGTGATACAATTTCACATTTTCTTTTCGATATTTCCTTTGAATTTTTAAATGTTAATTTTTATACAAATCAGTACTTTTACTTCACCCATTCCAAATTCCTAATTTAATGAATATAATATTGTAATAAACTTGGTTAAAATTTCGAAGTCTACATGTACTATCATAATGAATATTAGTACATTGGATTTAAATTTTCTAATTTCAGAGTAATATATCCACTATTTTTTTAATTTGGAAGTGGACAGCTTGATTTTCTATTAAAATAATAATGTTATCTTATATACATATATATATATATATTCTAGAAATTATTTGATTGTTGGATATATTTATCTGAGAATATTTGGTGGTACTCATTAACTGGGCCGTTCGACGAAAATATTATATGGGCCCTAATGGGCCTAGTGGTGCCCAATCACAGTGTGGACACTGGCCCATGAACTATATATGGATCACTAGAAAGGCCTAGCGGAGTTAAACAGCTGAAAATGATCGCAGCCACAGCTACATGAATCCCCGTAGTCACGATAGATCAATGCACTTCTTCACAGCTCTATACCACCGACCAGGCCACCTGTTCTCCTATGTAAATCGGTCCGATGACGGCTCTCTTCCTGTACTGCAGTCCCTCCGTAATCGCCCGAATTCGTGCATATTATATTATCCGAGCGACGTAGCAACTAACTTCAACGAAATGTCGAAGGGTATCGGGATTTCGTCTCGGTTTTCGCTGTGCTGTACATGTTTGGAGCACTATTGCGGCAAGATATTCCTTGGGAGACAGTGGAAGAGGGAGCACCAAATTTAGTATGGAGAAAATCCCACTTGCCATTGATCTGTGATGGTGCAGTTTGAGGATGAGTAGATGTCGCATTGTCATCACGGATGCCCGCGGACGTTTGAGTTAGGCAAAAGTTGTGGCTATATCCCATGTGCAACGTAAGCGCTGAGTCCACACTAGGGCGACCTCTAGTCCCATAGGATGGTCGCCGAAATTCAATATATACAAAGAAAATGTTGTCCAGCCGTTTGATATCACGTTTTTTTATTTTGACCTAACTCGAAATTTTATACGGATACGAACTATTTACTTATGAGATTTAAATTCGCATCATTTTAACATATGATTTTTAGCATTCGATTACTAGTAAAAATCCTTTACTTCTTCTGTCTTCGAAAATGTATTTTCAACTCGTAAATTAAAAATTCCTTTAAAATCGGGCACTGCATTTTCCTGACTCCCCACTTCCCTTGGGTCTTGACGGTGACCAGAACATTTTTCAGGTACCGACACGGTGGGTTTACACGATTGTCATCTCGATATTCTAATTTTCCAAGCTTGAAAGCTCATTTACGAGGAAAGTCCTCAATGCCCGCCAATTTTTTAATTGTTTGTTTTTTCATTTTTGACATTGGTGACCACATAATGATTTCAGGCTGACGTGTGCCAGACGCATCCGCAAGAATATTCAGAGATAAATGCTCGGCGAGTTCGATGTCCAAAAATCACTTGAGAGATAAAATCAGTTTACCTTGTTCCCATGGTTTAGATTTTTTTTTTTTTAAATATCAAACATGAACACGGTTATTTTTTGAATAAATTTTACACAATAAACTCGTGGAGCGATATAACTGAATATTTACACAATCTTCCGACCTACCCATCTTTTGCTGTCGTTGACTATTCCCATACGGTTAGGTATCTGATTTTGGAATTCTCTGGCGTACGCGTGAGGCTGCTAGGAATCCACCTACAGAGAGTTAATCACTGGAATACATACAAGGACTTATGGATATCTATCAATTTTCATATAAATATGCTCACAACGTGTATTTTCGAGCAGTGCAGATACCATTTATACGCGTACGCTATCGGACCGGTTCCCAGGCAACCTGGCATGTATCACTGCACGCAGCACGCTCATAAGGCATCGACCATATTGGAACCTAAATTAATGTCTTCTCGGCTGTCATTTTTAAGGGTTTTCCACCCCCCCTGGAAATCGGGTTTGTTGAACACTAACTCATATATATATATATATATATATATAACATTATCTGTCCGACAACCCGAAGAAGAAGAAGCCCAATCAGACCATGACTGGACCGAACATTTTTGTTCTTTATCGGGGAAGTCAATCCTAACGGAAATCATAGGAAGCCTTCTCCTGATTAACAACTTTGGAGAAAACAGTTCTTTTTTTAAATTCTATTTATTTATTTTCCCTTGTGGAAAATCCGTCACCTCAAAGCCAACTACATCTTAATTAGTAGTTGTCTTTGGATTCTCTCCTCGATGCAGAGAATGAAGAACAATAATAATAATAAATAGCAATAATAAGATTGTCAATTTCGATTTGAGTTATGTGAACTGACAGAATTCGTAATAGGGAGAGATGATTTTTCTCTTCGACGGATGGATCGTCTAAATTTAAAATAGTTATGGTAAATTGAATTTATATATATTTAGTCTATATGAAAAAAGGGGGGATTTTTTGCTGAAATTGTTGCGGGTAATTTTTAAAAATAATATTCAAATGAATTAGCCAAGTAATATTGACGGGTCACTATCTAATCACCTTTTAATCCATGATAAATAAGAACAATATTCTGCTGGCAGTGCATCCCAATTATCGTTAACTAGAATTATATTGATTTCAGTCAGTTAATAATTGGGTCCAACTTACTACATGAAAATCATTAGAAACAAAATAATGAAAATGACGCATACTGAACTCCGCATATAAATATTTAGATGGAGTTTTGTAAGACCAAGGTGTCATTGATCGGACTAATATAAATTGATTGAGATGATTCGACACCTTTTTCCTTTAAGTAATACTTGATATTCGAATCATATAAATGGAAAGAATTTATACTGGAATAACCTTTATCTCCTAAATTGACTGATGCAGCTCGGATATGAAGTAACCATTGCCGGATGGGTTCTTGGATAATAGATGGTTCGGACCGAAAGAAAAGCATCATTTACCTGTAAGTAGATGAAATACTAACCTTATGCTTGACATGAAGGAAAAAGCTGGAATGGAATGAGCTGTATAGAGTAAAATGCAATTAAATTAACGGTTATCAGTAAATTTTTATGACAATACTGAAGATGTGAATTAATTAACTTGACATAAATTTGATAAATGAGATTGAATGAGCATTTATGATTTTTTTTCCATGGAATACTCATTCCATCCATTGAAGTAAACACATTAATTTTTAATAACATAACAACACAAAAATATACAATAATAAAGGAGCACAAAAATCAAATCAAATCAATTCAACTCTATTTCTTCCTATCAAATATAATAAAAGCAGGTGATATGGAGCCATAGTTGTCGATAGTCATGGGGGCAAACTATTACTTCTTAAATCATTAGAGTCGGTGAGATCAATTATTTATTTATTTTTGTGTAAATAATGTATTTTTCCCATTTTACGAGTGTATTTTTACCTCTCTCTCTCTCTCTCTCTCTCGCTCTTAACTCCCAGTTTTTCTCGATGCCCACTTCGTTGCACTTTCTAATCTCTGCCGCCAGTTTTCCATTAATTCACGTCAAGCAGAGAGGGGGGGTGGGGTGCGCCTTGGGTCGGGCGAAGGATGAACAGAGGGCATTTTGGTCTTTTCATAATCAGGACCATAGCCTTGGGTACGCGCATCTTGGTCCATATTTTAGTAGTAAGACGGAGATTTGGGTAGTGGGAACTATTTCTACAAATTAATAAATTCGGGGGAATGGAAAAATTATTTTTTTCAGTTTTAAAATTTGGGAAGGTAAAGCTGACAGGGACGCGAAGTTTACTGAATGACAACAATACTTACCTGATTTTTCTTCTAGATAACGTTGTTTATGAGATGACATACGCATGTGTCTTTGACGTTACGACCGATCCTACACGGTCTCCAGACCATGTGATCAAATCAAATCATTAAAAAAAAAAAAAACTTTACGCGACCCAATTATTCGTCGGTCTCCGTGGTGTCATTAGAAAACACAACTTGAACCAGTGACATGAGACAGTGTGTAAAATAATAACCCTAATGAATGTCCATGTTATATTGATAAAGTGACTGACGATTGACCTAACTACATATGTTAATGAGGGTGTTGTGTAAGTGCATGCACGGTGCATTCCAACTTGGAAGCAGTCTATTGATTACTCGAATACTTTTATAATTTCTCTCTTGAAATTTGTCAGGGCTGTGGAGGCCAAGGGAGAAGTAGGGTGAACATTCTAGAAAGGCAATGACAACGGTGAAAGATGAGGCTTTTTGTCGACGGTGATAGCTAGGTAGAGGGGAGAATTAAGTATGTATCGATACAACTGGGTTTGATTTTTTACTTGAGAAGTACTCTCTCCAGATAATTTACGTAAGATTTCTCACTGTCTCTCCTTCCGCCGGTTAAATCCCTCGACTCGGATGTCCTCACTGGATCCACTTTTCCTACAGTTTTAGTCCATGAGATGAGACAGCATGCCTGCATGCATCCGCAATGATTCTCAACTGATGCAATATTTGACAACAATACGTACGATACATATATAAGTGGCAAGGAAAATGGACTTTCAAGTTCCAAGTTTCCGATTAGATTCGCACTAAGGGTCCTGATCATCGATTGGCTCATTTCCCTTCTCGGGGATTTCACGTGCTCGGCCAGATCTCTCTCTTCCCTATCGAGTGTCGGCATAATCTTTTGCATGGATAGATTCATTTACGCTGATGAGTAGAGGGAAAATGGCGACAGATATGAAACCAGCTTGTCGATCTCACATTGAGTAGTACGATATGGAGATCTTTGGGAGTAGGAACTAACGACGCACTGTATGCCTTACGAGTTTAATACATGGGAGCCAACCACTTCAGGAAGATGAAGATTACATAAAGACACGCGGACAGTAAAATGTCAACGACAAACAATGTCCCAAGGTCAGCTCCTTTGTTGGGCTCGAAAATTCACGAAAGAACCAACCTTTAGATCGGGGGCAAGAAAGATGGATCAAAATCGAAGAAAAAAGGGAGATCCGATTTAACAACCACAAAGAAGATAATAATGGCCGGAGGAGATCGCAATCTTCTAGAAATTAAAGTTTCTTCGATTATAAATGCCATCAATAATTTAAAAGAGGTAAAATGGATATCGAACAAGTGGATATGGGAAGTCTTATTGATCGAAAATTGAAAACAACGAGTACTTATACAATTTTTTTGGCCAAAGGTGTTGTATATGTGTTTATGTCACCAATGTTCAATTGATTAATGTCATAACTAATTGATAGAGATCAAGTACATAACTAATAACTTGCAATAGTGCATTTTTTTCTTCAATTATGATTGGGACTTGTAAATCTAGTAAAAAGCGAATAGAAGAAAGAGATAAATAAAATGGTATATGAAATTGAACTGAAAAAAACCTTCTAATTTCGTATAAGAAATAATGTCATTGTGCTAAATCAAGTTCCTTTATTATTTGCAATATTACTTAAGATTTGTTAAAAAGCATGCATGGAAAACTAAAGAAAGGAAAAAGAAAGAGGGAAAAGGGGTGTTGGTTGAGCGGTGGTTCAACCATACCCAACCCCATCAATGTGTCGACGAGGCCATTAAGTATTGACCCACTCAGAGAGCTAGCTTTCTTTATTAATTTGTGCTAAATTTCTAAGTAGAACAACTTCGCCTAAATTATATGCACGCATCATCGGACGACTTGAACAGGTACAGTTCGCAGACAGCAGTTTCAGCTCTCTTCTCGAGCGCATAACGACCGATTAAACCACTTGGCATTTGCTTGCACGAATTTTGAATACATGAACTTGTGAGACGGTCACGAGTTTAGGAAGAAAAATTATGTTTTCTAGACATGGATAGAGGTTAATCCATTGATGGAATCTCTGGAAAGAAGATTATGAAAGCTTAACCATTATCATTATCATTCAACTCGAGCAAAAGGCAAAGAGAATTAACCCCACATGCTCCCATCTTCCATTGACAATCATCAGCAGGTAGCTCGACACATCCGTACGTAAAATAATTAATCAAACATCCCCCAACAAGATCCTATAATCATCACCTTCTGGTCCCCACCAAGAACGTCCTCTAACTAATCTAAGTTTAACTCGCATTAACTTAACGTGAGATAAATTTATCTAACTATAAATTTTCTTCATTTTTAAGATTCAAATCAAAGAATTTACTTGACGGAGAATGGGTTGGATCACTTGAAATCATTTGGATAGGTATCTGATGACATTGTTAATGACTGAGAGAGACAAGAGAGAGAGAGAGAGACAGCGAGGTGAATAAGTAGAGGGGTTTGATTATTAACTATGATGAGTGAAGCGCCCAGTGGGGCCATGCAGTGGAAAGGTTAGGTTTTTGAGTCAAAATGATCGATTTTTCCTTGCTCCCTCCCCGACAGTAGCAAATAATGACAGTGGCATGTCGTGTATCCATCCAATGAAGAGAGAGGCTTTGTGTCCTTTAATTAGACTGTCTGTTACACTCGTAATATATTGATTAAAACACCCAGAAAAAGTAGGGAGCATCTCACCGAAAACAAAGAATAATGATTATAATAATTAAAGTAAAAAAAGGGAAACATAAATAATTATTATCGATTTAAATTATCATCGAACAATTCAATTTGTATATATTCATTCCCTTAATTTATCTAACTCGAGGATAGGTGCTCATGAGCATTTTTCCCTACTCAACTTCCCTTGCGTGTTTCACGCTTATTGGCTCGGGATTTCACAAGATTCCAGTTGGGATTCGATGCAATCGATTGGAAGTTGGCATGGGGTCCAATGCGCGTCCGCTAGGGTACTCGATTCAAGATCTCTCATATCCCTATCCTATCCCCCTACTAGCCTATGCTTCATACAAGTAAATAAAAAAATAAAAAAAATCCTTTTACGGCTGCCGTGCCATCAATTTGATGGTATTCAAAGCAACCGTTCCAAATTAGCGAAATTGATTTGGTGGTAAAAATCATTCGAGGACTAGAGTGTTGCCCGTTGAATTCTTTAGGGACCAAAATGGAAATCGACCCTTCAGTGGTAGTCATATATGATTCGAACACCCTGCCGACGTCCGACGAATCTAAGCCCACCGCCGTGGACGATGGACTAGAGAGAGAGAGAGAGAGAGAGAGAGATGCACGGCCAGAAATCCAATTTCAGTCCAAAATTTTGACAAACAATAGTCTGAATCCATTTGCTTTGACATTTTATTTCCCTCTGAAAATTCAACTCACGTTCTAGATGGATCTTGATCTAGAAGGGAAGAAAAATTCCACTGATTTGGCTCGAGCTGCACGGATCAAAAGTCGACCGATCGGGTTACCCGATCACATCTATGCACCGCTTCCATCTATCTTCACATTGGGTACGCTGAATTCAGCTCGCACCCAATTAACGGAACGGTTGATTTCAGTTAACATGGATCTGTTGTGTGGATTAATCTCAATTACCGCTCGAATTTTCTCCAAACAGTGGATTATGCTGTCATTATCTTATCAACCTCAAATGAAAGGGGAAAAAAAAAAAAGCTGACGCAACACCATCACTCTTAATTTGAAGATGGGAGAATTCGGATATTGATTGATGGATTGATCGATCGATCATCCCCGCGACCCCTTGTGGCAGTTCACTCGTTTTCTTCGTCTCCGTCGACGTATGCACCGTACGGACGGACGGACGGGGACCCATTTAATGTGGGGGAAAGGGAGTAGGTTTAGCGGAAAAGGAAATGAAGGGATTCCATCGGCTCCTTTCCGTCAATCGACGTGGGGAAAAGGAGAGAGCAGCCACCGAGGCACGCGATTTAGTAATATGAGTAAGCGTGGGAGTAGATCTATGGATGGAGAATTCGAGCCACGTCCACAGGCTAGTAGTAGCTTTCCTACGTCAAAGTCGCCGGGGCACGTGCTATGTATGCCGATGGTGCGACTACTGACCTGGTTGGCATTAGCGCTACCAGGGAAAAAGAAAAATAAAATTAAGGGGGTAAAAAAGGGGACCCACAGGTGGAATTAATTCTTCTTCAACTAAGACTTTTCCCCAATTTATAATCATAAAATAACAGGCTCAATGAAGAGTTAGACCCTTGTTATTGTTATTGTTATTATTATTATTGGCAATTTTTGACGGGGTTTATGCTTTGCGCTGTGTTGGCACACAGTAAGAGATATGGAGTCCAAGCATGAACTAACCATCAATAGTTTACGCTAGGTTGGTTCCAACAAGTATAGAACTGTCAATAGGCACATGGCGCCGGTATAAATTCAATTCAATGTAATTACGAGGTATATTCCTTTTGATCCAAGGTAGAAAACACACCATACCAAGAATTACATCGAATAATTATGTACTGAGTTTGAATCCATTAAGGATAATCTTATTTATCAACTTCTTTATTTATATGACTTTAATTCAAATATGTATTTTTTAAAAAAAATTGTATCCGACTATCTATATTGACTTACACTAAATTTTTAATAGAGTGTGTTTGATTCGTTAAGTGGAAACCATGACCCTTATATATATATATTATAACTATTACCATTTAAAGGGAAGAGATCAATAACTTTACTACTCACAATAACTATGATAAGTGCTCTCTTGTTAATAACTATAATCCGGTAAGTTATTTTCTCAAGTCAAATAATGAGATTAAATCATACTGGTATATATTTAATGATATATATATATGTGGTAGGAATGGTGAAGCAGAAGATGTTGGTCAAAAGCAAGAGGGACATGAGACATAAAGCCATCATAAGCTATCAAACTTTAGTAATCATGGTAGGTTACCAGAAAGTAGCTTGAGAGAAACATTGGGTAGCCATATTTGATAAACAAGATCAAACAGAGGACCAAAGATCACCCCACTTTTCTCCTCTTCCTGACTCGGATTTTACAGTAACAATACATCTTCTCAGGAAAATGACTGGTCTGCTCCGTGTCGCTTACTTTAATGTAAAGAGGAAGACTAGACACCATCAGCTAACATCTCTCTCCTCCGTAGCCGATCCTCCACTAGCTTTCTGATTAGGTAATAGAGTCAAGTTTTATTATGTAATGTCCTTTAGCTGCAGCTCCTCCATCCCCTCTGGCGCTGATTCTTCTGGCTTAAAGGACTGGGGAGAATTTCATCGGGACCTTGCTATAATTCTAACTAATCGTAGGTGTTGGTCCATAGGACAGGACTGGCGACTACATATTGTGCTTGTCGATCGTGTCAAGTCCAGAGCGTCGTCTGCTCCCAAAGTGAGCACGGGTTTGTCGGGTCATCCAGGATGCTGGGGGCATTTTGGTGGATGCGAGTGAGGG
Source organism: Sonneratia alba (assembly GCA_900174645.1). NCBI lineage: Eukaryota > Viridiplantae > Streptophyta > Magnoliopsida > Myrtales > Lythraceae > Sonneratia > Sonneratia alba. Next base: position 169,113 of record FWPY01000010.1, read on the forward strand.
AACTGTCGGTTGAGTGCTGGAACGACGGAGCCTGTGGTGCCTGCGCTGCCATCTCCATGCACAGCCTGGCCGCGAGGTTCGCCTGCTGGCACTGCATGTAGACGAGCTCGGCCTGGGCCTTGGCAAGTTGGGCCTGGAGCTCGCTCACTTGCTTCTGGAGGTGGCATATCGCCCCTGCACAGCCATAGACGGGGTCCCGGATCCTTGTGCTAGCCTCATACACCATGCTTGCCACCGCATCGGCCCTCTTCGATTCTGGGAGATCCTGCAGATATGACATCTAGTTCATTTGGGCATCCAACTCGAAGTCAAAACATATATTAGTTATCGCTTTCTGTCGCATCATACGAGAAGATAAAAAAAAAAACAATCATGGATTTTTTTAACACAAACTCAGACCGGACAGGGACTCCAAAGCAGGGCCTTCCTTAATCATCATTGTTCTGCGATCATAATTTCAGAAGGTGCGTTTCCACCAAGGAACACTGTGAAAGCTAGTTTGGTCATTGTGGATGACCCAGCTCTTGCAATTTTCTTTTCCATGTTAATACCATACTGTATGACCTGTCGGGAAGCTGACTGAGCCTATTCCGAGTAGATTAGGGGCTGAACATGAACTTCACTTGAGAAATTTGGATTAGCAACTACGTGATCTTCATAAAAACTAGTTTTCTGTATTTATGTGTTTAACTTTGTTGTAACAACAATAGTGATTTGAGTATTGGACTTGATATGAGAACTGTGCAGTTATATACTTTTCATACTTGGTGTTAGGTCAAATTATGCGACACTAAAATTACTGGCTAGGAGCACCGCTAAAATGTCTGTCATTAAGATATCACAGTGAAAGTTCCGTCAAAATTCACAGTGACATGAGAAAGGGGTTAATGTGAATATGTGACCGGACCAGAATCCTTTAGCGTATCAAACAGTGCAGCTTGTGCTTACAGAGGAGTCAAATAAAGAGCTTAACTTTACCTGCAGGAACTTGATGATGTTGCTGGCACCGAAGACCCGATGAGCAATGGTGAACTTGACAGGCTCCGTGGGTGGAAAATAGGGCGCCAGCACACATTTCTCAGCACATCTCCTCCTCAAGGTCTTGCAGGCTGCACAGGGGCTGACGATCACCGGTGGAGAGGGAAGAGGAGGAGGTGAAAATGAACGGGAGGGAGACACAGACCACGGAGAAGGTGTAGTGGGAGTGCCAGTATCAGTCACAGTTGCTCTGGTATCAGTGCACACCATGTTATTAAATTCAGTCCTAAGCCACCCAAAACTCCGAAACACATAACAGACCAGAGAGAGAGAGAGAGAGAGAGAGAGGGGGACAGAGAGTGTCGAGGCGGGCGGGTTGGGTTTAATTTGGTGGAAGGGAGAGGTGGATATAAATAAAGGGGGAGTGGCAGGGGTCCAAGGGGATTTGTCCCATTAAAGAAAAAAGTTCGTTAACTTGAAGATAGAATGCTCGAATATTCTACCAATCTCCCATCGACTTAATTTTAGAACATTTCTTCAACCCATTGCCCAGTTATTCAACCCAATGCCCTCCAGTTTTCTCGGACAATCAAGAAAATAATGTCTTTTATCTCAACACCAATTAGTCTACATATGCTAACATTTAAATATTAGGAGTTCTAGAAAAAAAAAAAAGAAGAAGAAGCACTGGGGACACCCCATCATTTACCTCGTGGAAAACTTTTGACACAAAAACTTTGACTGTGACATTTTTACTCTATGATATATCATACCCATCCCTGGGCTGACATATCGAGGACTGCAAACATCGTCGAGGGGGTGACAGATGGCTAAGACCAATGTGTGAATTTTCCTGAAAAATAATTTTTTAAAAATTGATATAATAAAAATGAAATACAGGGGAGGACCACATCTATCTAACTGAGGGATTTTCCTACCAACCGGCGGCCGCTACTCTCAAGACGAGAGGCCGACGAGGAGGGCACCTCGGTCTCCGATCATATAGAGAGAGAGAGAGAGAGAGAGATGGGTCTAAGTATTGGAGACCTCACCCTAGGGTGGTCGATTTGAGGAGTCTCGGCCTACTTTCCTAGGAGCAGCAGCCAATCACAAAGCTCATTTCCCTCCCCGGGAAGGAGACTGAAAAATTAAGCTGCCTCCAGCCGTCTTTAGACCTATTAAACAAGCCGGTCTAATCTAAAATAGAGTTATTAAAATTCCTAATTGGTCTGAACTACTTTCAAACTGACTAATAACCACTCTTATTAGGTTGAAAGACGGTTATAAACCAAATATAAGAAATAAATCTGTTAAACTGGAAATTAACCGAATACGTTTTCTCCTTGAAAGGCCCATAACCATTAGGGAAACCGGCCCAGAACAGCAAAAAAAATCTAGAAACCAATAGTAAAATTTTATCTATTTCTTTTAATTTTTTTAAATAAAAATTATTAAAAAAATAAAATATGAAATATTTACTATTCAAACTCATTCGAACTATAAATCACTATACTTATAAGTGTTTCTAACCGGTTCATATTTTTCTTAACTATAGCATATAATTGGGCCGGCCCATTAAATATAACGGATTGAATCATAAACGAATCAAACAGTTATATGTCCATTTTAAACTAATTAAATACTAGCTCATACCGCTCATTTAACATCTCTATTGGGAGCAATAGACACCCAAACTTAGAGATTCTTTCAAGTTCTGCAGCAACTGCATGCCTCTCTTTCAAACCAAATAAGAGACCCTTCCAAGTTTCATTTTCATCATTTGCAAGATTTTTATCAAATTAACTCCTAATTATGTGGTGCTCAAAAAAAAAAATTCTAGATACGTGGTTGACAAGGAAGGAAAGGAATATTGACATTTTGAAAAATATCCATATCTATCAAATCAAATCAAATTATAAACTTTGTAATGCATAGAATTTAACAGTTTAGAAACGATATAATGACATATGTAGATTAATTTAACAGTAACAAAATTTCTCGACTAACTGAAATAGAATTTACCTGATAAATTCCCCTTCACAGAACCACGTGCAACTTCACACAACAACTATCATAGATAATTTTTTTTAAAAAAAGACAAGTATGTTTGAGCCAACACTTAATTAGTAACGTCAAGACATTGGCTAGAAAAACGGACACTGACATCAACCCTAAAAACGCACTTATATCTGCAAACACATGACTTCAACAATTCAGTCTATCGGGTAACGGCTCATCAGAACTTTTTTTTTCCCTGACAATCACAGCGATATTGTTTGAAGTTCAACAAATTTCCAACCAAACAAGAGCAATTGGGAGGAAAGTCAATGGATGAGACCGGGTTAAATCCAAAGACCAGTGTAACTCAACATAGTAAACAACCACTATTGACGAACACAAACCCATTTCCCTTGTTGCCATCAACGAGACAGGGGATTTGCCATCTCTTGATTTAACCATCAGTGACGAGAGACAGAGAGAGAGAGAGGCTTGCGTGCAAGGGGGGCCAGTGAGTGTGGTGAGGTTGGTTGAGGGTAAGTCAGCTCGTTGGACAGGTTTGATGATGAACCTCCAAAGTTGCCACTGTCGATTGAGACACTTCTTTGTCCTCTAATTAAAGATGTTAACCGGGGCCAATTTAGCCCAAAACTAGTTTAGACTGCTCTCAGACCGACATATAACCATTCTTATTAGATTAATAAGCAGTTATAGGATGAGTCCAAAAAACGGCTTTGTTGAATTAAAACTGACCTCGCAAATTTTTATCATTAAACCGACCCAGAACTATTTTAAAAAACTAGTCTAGAACCGTTACAAACCGGCCTAGACCAGCTCTAACTACCAAAAAATTTGCAATCAAAGTCATTTCTTTATTGGTTTAACTTAACATTTTTTAAAATTAAAAATTTATTCATTTTAAATAATTTAAATTTTTTTAAAAAGGGAAAGGTCACTTTTCACAGTTCAAACCGGCCAAACAGTGAACCGGCCTATTTAGATCCGGTTCTAAACTAGTTTATAATTTCTTAAACCATGACTCATAATCATAACCTAGACAAACAGTTCAATTTTTATTTTAAACTGATCCAAACCGTCAATTTAACATACCTACCTTGAACGTATGTTCAATCAATTGCTAACGGTAAATAGCCTAAGGTGTCACCTATTCTGGCAGTAAAACTACAGCTACAGCAGCTCTCCCAATTGGGAAGGAATTTTCCTCTTTCAAACGAGGCATTTAAGTTTAACCATGTACAAATATTTTAGACATGCTCAGGGCCCCGCGCATGAAGTTCCATCAAAAACGTCCATCCAATTATATTAACATATGAATTGATGCTCAAGACACCAATAACATATGACTGTAAACAAAATAAAATATAGTATAATATTATTATTATTAACTTAAAATTAAAAGATTTTATTAGTAACATTCTATGTTCCATTTTATTCTCATATTATTATATCTTTTAAGTTTATCAGTGTTTTTTATAATTAAAAAACATACCAATGACTTTACACCGGCAAAATATTAGTAAATCAAAATTATGGTAGATGTAGCTTTCTATAAGAAATTTTAGTCACGGTCAATTAAAATTCTTTCTCTACATTGTCACGTTAATGATTTTTAGAGGTCCAATGCAATTTGAACAGAACAGGCACATCCCCTTCTAAGGAAAACCTTAAGGCCCAACAACCCATATTGTATTTAAATAAATCAATATAAAAAACTCTTTAATCTATTCAAAGTAATTTATTAAATATGTCAAAAATATTTAATTCGATTATAATTCATTTAATTATAAATTAATACGACACAACTCATTTAATTTATATAACTTAAATATGTCATTTACATAATTAATATATATACCATTAAAAAGGTTAAATTAATTAATAAATTTAATATAAATTTAAACCCATTTAATCATATCTTATAAAATATATAAATACATTTATTATCCTCGATACAAACTCGTTTAACTAAAAAAAATTATCTAAAAGATTTGGGATCCACTTTACGTGAAAGTGGTTCAGGTCAGATTATTGCCCCACTAATCCTAATCATCTCTCTCTCTCTCTCTCTCTCTCTCTCTCTCTCTCTCTCTCTCCTCCTCCTCCTCCAACCAACAAACCAAACCCCCACCCCCCCACGCCCTCACTATGCGCCTTTGCGTGTGGACTTTTATCAGAAGAAATTACATCGGCCAAATCCTCTACATTGTTTTGCCATAAAAATGAAATGACTCCAGCGGTTTTATATTCCGAGACATTTTTTAATGTTAGAATGAAGCAGCCAGAATACCAAGTTTGGAAGAGATACAGCATCGCGTATCACCAAAGCATTTTTTTTTAAAATTATTTTTTGGGAACCTTTAAGCTCCATCGATTAACAGATGAATCAAAAGTATATTTAGCGAGAATGAAATTAGCTACAGAACTTGACTGTGCTCAGTTTTTACTTGAACAAATTTCAGATATATTATGGAGCTACTTGGGCGATTTACTTCTAGTTTCTAAAACATTGTATGGAATTTTCTAAAATTAATTTTCCCTAAGAACTATTGAACCTTTGAGTTGTCTTTGGTAATGTCGTTGGAACTTGGATTGGACATATAGCTAGAGCTCGACCAATGTTGTCATCTACCTTTAGGCCATTACAACCCTCAGATTCATACTAACTGGAACAGTGTTCAAAAGATTCTGATTGTAACATGTTCAAAGAATTTCGATGAAAAAGCAGCCATAAGTCTCTATTATGGATAATGCTCTACTAGCGTGAAGAGTGCGAATCCCTAGTAATGCTAGCTAAACAAAACTAGCCAGTCGGGTACACTTCCATGATTTTGGTCTACTGGCCAACCTTTACCTTCAAAAAGTATTCTACGGCCATCTACCCTATACTAACAATGTATTCCACTTGAAAAAAAAAATTGAAATCAACAATTTGCCCCCACCAAATTATATCACTTTCAAGATGAGGACTTGTCAATCCATAGCTCTTTCACCTATCAAGTACTTGTATTACGAGCTCATGCCTAAATTTGGATTGCTTCAATCTTTTGTTACATGTTAAATGGTCGACCTTCATTTTGTATTATCTTTACAAAATCAGGCCATCGGATTTATTTAACTAGTCCTGAATATCTAGAATCACCCTTCCAACAGGGAAAAGTTGTAGCCATGCAGCTAATTGTAGTTCATTTAAGATCAAAATACGTTTACATCCTTCCCCTACAAGTGAAAATCGTTTCCACAACTCCGATCTAAGCTCAACAGCTCATTCAGGTTGTATTTGTCTTTTGCCTATACCCCTAAGGAAACAAACAGGGATAATTTAAGAGTCAGTCACGCTACTGTTCCCAAAATTTCACAAAACATTTCCGATCCTGTTACTCTAATATTAAATACCTAACATTGTATTAAGTCATAGTGATTCCATTATACCAAACTCTTTCCTAGTTCATCACCTGATTCCAAATAATTATTCTGTAAGCAACCAAAATATGTGGTATACTTCTATACAGATGCTTTTTATATCTTTAATGAGTGCACCATTAGCCAAAACATGAAAGAGTACTTGTGTGAATGGAATAACCGTACCTCAAACTGCATTCATAAAGACTTCTTTAAACATGCCTTATACTCTGTCTCCAACTTCAGCCTCCCCACGAAAGTCCCACAAAGTTTCGGGCAGGTCTAAGTTTCTGTCCAATCATCATCCCACTGAGATTGCTGGCAATTGGAAGACACACAAGAAAGCAAACTTGAGTCCAGCTAAGGGGGAAGAACCGCATACACGGGCAAATCAAAGCAAAATTCCTGCCATTTTCTTTCTTCTCCATTGACCTGAAACACATATGTCAGCATTTCACGGATTAGTTAGTACATGCCAGAAGATTAAAGCCCTCGTGTGCAAAAATACCAAAAGTGCTAAATACTATTCTACAATCAAAACAAAAATTTCAGGGCATGCTTCCTTGCTGGCAGTTATGAAATTCCGTGCTGGCTGCACATAAGATGACTATGCCAACACCAGGGGTCCCAGAACCAGTCAACTGGAAGAATGAATTAACATAAGGCGGCGCTGCAAAAAGCAAATGCAAGACATACATCATACGTCAGCTATAAGTTTGAACTCACAAAAGGATTGAAGCTATCCTTCATTTAACAAAGTACATGCTCGTGATAATACAAGGTATACAATATTTCAAGAAATTAATCTTCGAGATTTAAATCAAATAATCACTATCCACCATGAGACTCAAATTCTAATGATTCTAACTTTTCTGCCTAAATGTATCATAGTTGAAGTACTTTTTACTGGTACCTTATTAAAGAAACAACAGCACAGCTTGAGTCGGATTTTCGGATAAGCATGAACCAAGTGGAATTCCAGGTCAAATCTCCTACAAAGGCGCTGTAAATACATTCTTATAGATTTAGAATGAATTTCTTATTCATCTGGTATATACACATGCTGCAGATAGCATCATGCTTCAACGGGAAAGGAGAGGCCACTGCTGACTCTTCCTGATTATCTTTAGAATGTTTATCACTCAGTAGTTAAATGGTTGGCTTGGCGGCATTCTAGAAACAAAAAGAAACTTGCTAGCTGGGAATTCCTTTGCCATAAGAGTCTAAATTGCACGCGCCTCATTGAGCAGATATTGAATCTTCAAATTTCTCAATGTAGGACTAAGTGGACACTTTTTCTACAATCTCATCATAGCACCAAACACTACCAGATACAGACCATAGACTGGTATCAAAACAGTCAGATATTAGGGGAAGAACAGTAGCATCAGGAATGAATACTATCTACCAGGAGTAAGCTAAGAATGGGATTTTAAATACTAAGACAAGGAATCTGGTTTGATTTTAGGAAAAAAAGGGATAAACAGATGTAAAACCATGATTATTAAAAAAAAAAAAAGGAAGGGAACATACTTATGTAGAGCTTCATAAAAGATTTGGACGATGCTAGTATCATTTTGCTTCTCCTACATGACCATGTAAACCAATTTGTTAAGGTAATGCGTGCCAGCAAACTAGAGACAATTGTCCATGCCTAAAATTGCCAGAAATAAATATATTAGATAATAGACTCATTGAAGTATCAAATCCTAAGAATCCACTTGAACAAGGGACCTCCAACTTTTACCCTCAGGAAAGGCATCAATCCCTCGTATAGGCGCGAATCTTTTCCCTATTTTCTTCGTGCATCGCACAAAATCGAGCGGATGAAAACAGAAGTGTATGTGGAGAATCATACAAGCGCACTTTTGTCAGCCAAACTGATCGATCAAAGTGAAAAAACTCTTGGATGTGCACCTCCGCGGAGTCCGTTGAGCCGGCGATTTCAGCCAATGCCTATGTCAAGAGAGGGGATTCGAGCTCGGTCCAACAAACAGAACATCCCACCGTCGCAGAGATCCATGTGGCAGATCTTTCGCTTGCGGCAGCATAAACTTTGGGAGGATTCGCGCCCTTTCCATAGGAAGACGAATATGCGGGAAACCATCCTTTGATGCTACATGACTCCAATGGGCTCCCATCTGAATGGTCTCTAATTTTGAACAGGCCGGAATGTGGGCCCGGTGGGCCGGTTCTCTACATAAAAGGCCCAACGGGCTGGCCTATTTGAGATCCGTGGCAGAGATTGATCGTTATTCGTCAGTAAAGGGATATTGAATTTTCAATTTTAATTTATATTTTCCATACCAAATAATTTACTCGAGCCCCTTCTTGACAAACAAGCATCACATCATGATTAATAATAATAATAATAATAAAAGGCCTAAACGGGTACTTGTCCCAAACTTCCTTTCAGCAGGAGAAGAGAAGCTATCCGTTAGACAATCGATGCACATCAACATGTCGTATGGACCGGGAAATGTGCCACCACCGATGAACCGGAGGTATAAAATATTCTTTGACAAGTACAATCCGGCCTACAATCTAATCGTTGAAATTTTTTTTAATGATGTCGCTCCCCGATATGTACTACTAAGTATATAATAAATCTCAACTCGTGTCAAATATGACTATTCGGCTAAAATTAATCATTCCTGCACAATTTTTTGAAAATTTTGACATGTATAGCATGATGTTTGCAAGTGCGAACACATGCTAAATGATTCAATTTCAGGCAAAATTGATGTACTGATAGTTAAGATTCTCCCTAATTTGAGTTTTTGTGGATTTTTTAAAATTATTTTATGAGGATTATTGTTATTATATTTTTTGCCTGATTTGTGAAAATTCAGACGGGACGGGCGAGAATTCAAAATTGGGGCGGATGCGACGCCAGTAAGGTATCTTGATCGCACATTTTTGTCATCTTCTCAACGTCTGACACGGCGATTCTTATTTTAAAATCAGATTCTTTATTTTTTTATTATAAAAACAAACCCACATCTATAATCAATTGAATTTAATCTAACTCGATTTCAGTATATCTACAAGGTAAAATGTGTTATAATATGAATTTTTTTATTTATAAAATTTGAATTAATATCTTATATAAAGAAAAAATATACTGAAAGTATATTAGCTTACTTATGTTAGTAATTAGATTCATATTCTTATTACTGTTACTTTTTGGTTTAGGATTTTATTATTATTATTATTAATTTTAAATTGCATATATTAATTAATTCTCTCAGATAACAGATGCGGATGCTGCAGATCTGTCTATACTTTCAGTGTTGCCATAAACTAACATACGTTATGCCCCACAAAAAAATTGCACAAAGGGGAAAAATATAAAGTATGATAATACACTGGCATTTGATTGGGAATTGGTAGATGCAAAAATTACCTAGTAAATTTTATTTCTCGTAAAATTTGTTAGATTTTGAGTTAAAGCATGAAACTGCCTAACTCTTAAGGGTAATAATTCACCTGTAAATTGATAACATGCAGTATATCATGTTTAGGATTCGAAATTCTTAACGGTCGGGATCTGAAGTTTAATTGGTGAACCCCGGACTGTACAATATATTACTTGATGAATTAGTTGGTTGTTACAATATCGGATATTACCTATATATATATATATATATATAAAAAGCATGAAGTTGACTATGTTCGGTAGGTACAAAGAAGATTGTACCGTCGGATCAAATGTTCAAATTCTCTAATCGACATCCAAAAATTAATGGTGGGTCACAATTGTATAATATACCATTTAATAAATTAGTCGGTTGGTACGGTACTTGATATCACCGATGTAAAAAAAAAGAAAGAGATGGCTTGAGATGCGCGTTATTTCAAATATTTTAAACTTACACATATAATTGAATAGGGAATGCGTATATTTATCGAGCAAGCAATTGTGGTAAGCATTGTAATCTATAGTTTAAGATTTAATATAACATATTATACTTTTAATTGATTCCCTCTAAATTAATTTAGATTATTAGCGAAAAATATATTGATTTATGATGTTTAATTTTCTTCTTCTTTTTCTTTTTTTTTGGGGTTGAAGTTTCAAATGTGGGCCCCGCCCCAGAGAAAGGCTCAATGATTTTTTTACTACGACACGCTCTCCTCCCTTCATCATCTCCCTTTGGTTCATCGGTCCACTTTCCCCTCCATACAAAAGAGAGGGAGGTGAGAAGTGAGAACACACCAGTGGAGTGGATAGATAGAGGCCACCTCGGGAACTGCGCGTGGAGAGAGAGGGAGAGAGAGAGTCCTCTTCCTCAGTTGTTCATCTTCTTATTCTTCTTCTTCGTCCCTTTCTTCTTCCTTCTACTCAGCTGCTAATCTACCAGCAGCTGTGCCTCTCACATTCCGAATCCTCAGCCGCTTCTCGTTCTTCCTGAGCCGTTCTCACCCGCTACCTCGGGGCCGCATCTCCACGCTCTGTAAGAAAGCCCACATTCTTTACTCTTGCTCCCTGTTTTTAATACAACCACATTACGTTGCTCCCGTTGTTTTTACTGTAGAAACAAGTCGATGCACTGCTTCTGTTCTCGAGAGAACTCGGGGAAAGTGCCTGCTGGGTAAGGGGTCAAGGGCGGTTTCTTTCATGGGGTTTTGTTATGGCCCTAAATGCGCTTGGATTAGTGTTTGGTGCAACCATTTATGTTGTTGTCTTGTCTCTTCATTTACTGGCTTCTGCTTCCTCCTTTTGTTTTCTTAAATAAAAAAGAAGAAAGAAACAGATCTCGGCGACCAGATAGGAAATGCGCGTCTTTCCTTTCTGATTTCTCTCTCCAAGTTAATGGAATTCAAAATCTGAAGACATGGGGTGCTTGAAATCTTAAAAAGTCAGACCATCAGAGACGGAAGAAAATATAATTAGTTGAAAATGTATATTTCTTCAAGTTTACCTTTTCTTCCCAAGCTCTGTTTCTAATGATGCTGCTTTTGAAGTTTCTTTCTAATGGGGTAAATGTATACGATGAGATTCGCTGTGTAAGTGTTACTTTTTTTCCCTTTTGAACTGGAGAAGATTTTTTTTCCCTAAGACTGGCGGCATCTCTGCGATGTGGCTTTCTGCATTAAGCAAGCGCAGGAACACTTGCTCGGTGGACATCTTCTCTTTAAGTAACCATTAAATCTTCTTACCACTTACCAAAAAAATGAAAATCTTCTTCACAAAAAAAGAGGGCATTCTTCTTCTTCTGCATCTTCATCTCCTCCTCCACTGATTGTCAGCCCGTGTTTGGTGGGTCAAATTCACATGAATTGACGCTCATGCAACAGATCTATTTTCTGTTTGGATAAAATTGAAGAATGCCATAGCATGTGAACTTAGTTTTAGTATGTGAATACAAACTGGTTGGTGCATCAGCAGACAGATAAAGTTTTTTTTTCCTTGTTGGGTTATTATTGGCATCAGGATGTGGGAACCCCACTCCTCATCGCACTACCCTCTTATTACGCCAGAAATGGAGGTGCAAACTTCCACCCCCACCTGTATATTTCCAATACAGCCCCCCAACAAAAGTGGAACACCTCCCTGGATTCCCTGTCTGTTCGCAGCCCATGAAGATAAAACTGTAGGGGTGCTTGCGTAATTCAACCTTTCCGTTTCTCTTCCTTGTAGGTCCCTACTGACTAGTTACTATAATAATGGGTCTTCCTTGATGGATGGGTAGCATTGGTTCTTAAAGGGAGTAGATGTTGAATTGGCCATGTACTGCTTGGTCTACTTAAGGATTGTCCTCAGACTGTCTGCTTCAAATATTGAATTTATTATGGGTGGGTTCCGGAAATTATTGGATACTCCAGATATTTCTTGTCAACAATAATAGCGATACCCAGTTTGAAAATTGATGGGTTTTCGACTTCCTATTCTGGAAAACCTTTTTCAGTTACAAATGAGGTCCCAGGCGTAGAAGACATATGATGTAATTGGGAATAGAGGGGTACGGCGAGTCACAGTAGCAAGCATGGAAGTTGAACGTTTGAGGGCAGCACCTCTTGATCAGCATCTTTTCTCAATACGACATAACTTATTAATCATGCTGCATCAGGAAAATTGGAATGATAGCGATATATATATATATATACACATATGTATAAGATAGATAGGCAGGAAGCACATGGTCCTTCATGAGTCCATTAATTTTCTTTCAGTGTGTACATCTAGAGAACGACATTGGATTCCACATGTCTCAACTTGTGATTCCTCTTTTATTGTTTTTCTTTCAATTTTGGTTTGTCCTTTGTGATTGCTAATTGTGATGGCCCTGTGGTTCAGGAGAGCATTGGAAGGCCATATTAATTTTCTTTAACTTTTTGTGCCTCAAAGGGTAGTCAGTGGTCACATCATGCAGACCCCAAAAGCAAGGTAAGCTCCAATATTCTTCATTCCTCCTCTCCGGCTTGCTTCCCGCTTTCAAGTTCTTCCAGAATAGGTTTCTGTTCTTTTTGGTAGTCAAGTTATACTACTCGCTTGTCTGTTGTTACCATTTCAGCGTTCTTTGGTCCCGAGAACCTGCTAAAGGTGTGTGTTCTCCTTTGTTGGAAAAAATTTTCAATTTCTCTTCCTTATACAACCAGATTTATTCGTGTATTCTCTGTGGCTGGTGAATAATTTATTTTTCTAGGTTTGAGATATGTTATCTGGTCTTCTTGTATCTTCCTCCCTCTACATCTAATTCTGCTTTCGGCTCCATTGATTAAAGGAGCCTGCATTCTTGAGTTGTATCTTCTCAACAATCTTAGTGCCAGAGATTTCTTGTTTCTCCATCCTTTGACACCAGAATGTTGGATTAAAATTGAGAGCACCTTTAGAATTTTGCAATGACTGACTGTTCTGTTCTGTGGAAAGTAGGTTTTGTTATTGCTGCTATTTCCTTCCAATCCTCATTCAAATCCGTCATTTTGATGATAATATTCAGGATACTTTCTGGCCTTAGATGGAGTTTGAAGTTACCTCTCTTTCACTGAGAATTCGTCTTTCTCAACATATTATTTATAACTACATTCATCTTCCTAATTTTCAAGCCTGGCTTGACAATTTTTCAGATGTAAACTGGTCACATTTTAATCTGTAACTGAAGTGTTTATCTTCCCCTCATGTAAACTAAGCAGATCAGTTTTTAGCTCCATATGCTTTGCCTCATGCTTCTGAATTTTTTTTATCACAGGAATAGTTCAGAAGTCCCGCAGAAAATCTCTCCTCGAGCGGCACGACAGCTTAAGACAAGTGCTGCGGATTTTGACTCTGCCTCTCCATCGAGTCAAGCAAATAGGACACCAAAAGAAAAAGGCCCTAAGCCAGTTGAGCGCAGGTCACCAAGGAGCCCTGCATCTGAGGTGATTCCGTCTAGTTTTGGGTCTATTTATTCTTACGAGGATCATGGAGGGCTAGAAAATGATGCAAACGTCAGTTGTAAATGGTTGGAAAATCAAGAATTAGCAATGCTATTCTCTGCATAAACTCTGCAATATTGTTTCTTGAAAGTTAGAGTGGAATTTTGTTAAATTGATTTGCATTTTTTAATTCTCTTCTTGAAAAAAAAAGTCAGGGAACATGGCACTGCACAAGAAATTTATTATCCATCATATTATTTGAAGTGACTGGCAGACGGTTTTTACCATTTATTTCAAGATGAGAAAAAAATGCGATTCTTTACAAGGCTTTCCCAGTTTTCCTGAACCAAACAAGGTGTGCTTGAATCTTCCCAACATCCAGTTGTCTGATTCTCTATGTTATCAATTATCCCATTTACCATTTAATGGCTTTGATCTAGAGTATAATAGAGTAAAATTTGGAATTCCTTGTTTTAAAGTATGTTGAATTTGTTGGTGATATCCAAATCTTGATCTGTTCATACAGAAGAAACGCCCAAGCCGAATATCAGAGTTGGAATCTCGGGTTGCACAACTTCAGGAGGAGCTGAAGAAGACAAAAGACCAGCTAGCCTCTTCTGAGTCATGGAAGAAGCAAGCGCAGCAAGAAGCTGAGGAGGCCCAGAATCAGATAATTTCCCTGTCCTTGAAGCTTGAAGAGTCCCACCAGCAAATCCTCACACTTTCTTCTTCTGAGAAAACCTGCAGGGACAAATTCAATGATATCTCACAGGACCAGAAGCTGACTTGGGAATCTGATCTGGCCTCTACAAGGGAGGAGATCGAGAGGCTCAAGCTTGAGCTTGAAATGGTTGCTAAATCAGAGGCTCAACAGAAGATATCTGCAGAAACAACGAAAATTGAGCTTCAGAACCTGAAAGGAAACTTAGCTGAGACACTATCCCTTCTGGAGAATATGAAAATGGAACTGAAAGATTGCAAGGAATCAGAGGCTCAGGCAAAGGGAGTTGTAAATGAGACCCTGCAGCAACTGGGAACTGCAAGGGCTACTGTTGAAGCTCTTAAGTTGGAGGGGATGAAGGTGAGTGAAGCCTACAGCTCAGTTGTTTCAGAGCTTGAACAGTCGAAGGATAGAGTGAAACTACTGGAGGGACTTGTCAGCAGATTGGAGGCTGATCTTTCTCAAAACCTTCATGAGCAGAAGATTGGACAACCTCTCAATAGCAGAGAAGCAGATGGGCTGGAGGAAGAGCTTAATGCTCTAAAGGCTGAGGTGGAAAGATTAAGGGCTGAGCTTGAAAATGCTGGGAGAAAACACAATGAAGAGACAGTTAAGAGCGTGGAGGAGTTGAAAAATGCTCAGGAACTAATGGAACAGATGATATTTAAGTCAGGTATGAGGGAAGCTGAATTGGCTATGGAGCTAGAGAAAGCCAGAGCTACAATCGAGGAGCTGAAGGCAAACCTGATGGACAAGGAGACAGAGCTGCAGGGTATTGTGGAAGAGAATGAGGGACTGAGCTTGAAGCTTGAGAAGAGCCTATCCATTGAGAGAGAGTCCAAGCTTGAAGTGGAGCTGAAGAAGCTAGGGGAGGAAATCTTGGACATGAAAGCAAGTTTGATGGACAAGGAGACGGAGCTGCAGAGTGTATTTGAGGAAAATGAATCTCTGAAGCTTGAGATTGACAAGAGAGATGAGAATGCAATTAAATCAGATAGTGAGTTGGAAGCAGCCAGAGAAGCGGAGAGAGAAGCTGTGATGAAGGTCAGTATCCTGATGGAGGAAGTGGAAAAGAGCAAGGGGAGGGCCGCAAGAGTGGTGGAGCAGCTTGAGGCAGCACAAGCCTCGGGAGCTGAGATGGAGACAGAGCTGAGGCGACTCAAAGTCCAGTCTGACCAGTGGAGGAAGGCTGCAGAAGCAGCTGCTGCAATGCTCTCAGTGGGCACCAATGGGAAGTATATAGACCGAACAGGGTCGCTTGATAGCTGCTACAATCCAGGGAGAACAGGATCCCCTTATGGAGAGGAAGGAGATGATGACTTGAAGAAGAAGAATGGAAATGTGCTTAAGAAGTTTGGAGTCCTCTGGAAGAAGCCACAGAAATAGGATCTCAGGTAAGGTTTTGGCTACATTCTCTTCTCCTGAGCTACAGTTGATAGTTGAGCCAATTGTATGTTGAATCAACCAAGTTATTTCTCAATGGGTTCAACCCAAACTGAATGGGTGCATATAACAAGACCGGATATATGAGAAAAATCATAGATAATAAATTTATAAATAGGGCGGCTGGCATAAAACAAGTACTGATAGATGCACTGCCAGAACTAGCTCAGTTTCAACCCATGCCAGTGAGAACCAAACGGTTCCCTTGATTTTTTTTGCAGATCAAATTGCTCCAATCCAGCTGTTAAAAGTTATATTGACTGTTGATAAACAGTTGATGTGTTCCATTTTTAACTGACTTCATGCCTTTTCTATTTTCTGAAGCTGAAGGAAGTGGTGCTTGTGAGACTGAACTGCATTAGGAGTTCCCAGAGCTTATCAGAGTCCTCCCGGCGGTATCCTAGTATCGGGTAGTGGCTGTTCTGTAGATTCTTGGCGATTACTTTTGAGCTCTAGGAGGGCCTCTATATTAGAAGTAAATGTGTTTGTTCCTTTAAGAAAAACCGGATATTATCCCTTATACTCTGTTTAACTATCACACCATGTACTCCTGATATAATCATCAGATCTCCTATGTTTGTGGATTTTGAGTAGGTTTGTCAGTTCATCTAGTCATGAGAACGCCCACCACACATGAAGGCGTCCTGCACTTTGCCGGGAAGTTCAGTGGCCATGTGACCGCCGCCATCCAAGTCGGCCCTTTTTTCTCCGCATTTATATTCAAACAAATTTCAAGCCAAACCTCCATATGATTCATTATGAACAGGAAAGTACGTCAACATTAGGAAACACTGTCGGGGGCAGTACATTCTGGATCAGTACTACCTTATTGGTTGTTTTGTACGGCATGCATCGGTCATGGAACCTGTTTCTAGAATATTTATGATACGTGTGATACAGCAACTTCGGCTGCAATCTCTCCTAGGGGCGCCCTTCACCATTCCCTCAAAGCAAGGAGAACAATGGAAACCTGTCAGTTTGGGTTTTTGGACTGGACCGGGCCAGCCCTTTTCGGACCAGGCTTTTAGGTTTTGGGGGACAAAACAGCCCATGACTGAATTGGTGCGAGGTATCGCTTTTGAGTTCCTACTTTTCCGATTATAATAGAGATTTAGATCTATTGACGAATATTAGAGTGAAAATTAATGTCATTGACATTGTGGGTCGACTATCCAATACAAGGCCTTGATTTTGATTTTAAGCCTGACAAATTTGCGCCATGAATCAGAGATGTTCAATGGGCCGGGTTGGCCTGAACCGGCCCGGAACTTGGCATGTCAAAATCTGTAACTGGCCTGGACTGCTGCCTAAACTTGCCCAGAACCACTCTTATTACATTGAGGGGCAGTAAGAGTGGTTACATGCCGAGTCCAAGAAAGAAGTCCATCAAACTGAAACCAGATGGCACATTTCTAGTTGAACCGGCCAAAATTGTTACAAAACCGGTCCAAACTGTCAAAACTCTGTAAATCAACGGTCAATCTTTGTTGGTTCAATTTTAAAAATAAATAATAAAAATATATTCATTTTAAATAATTTGAATTTTTTAAGATGAAAATGGTTCGGTTTATAGTTCAAACCAACAGAAATATGAACCGGCTCTCTTAGGAACAGTTCCGAGTTAGTTCATGTTTTTTCTAAATCGTGACACGTAACCGAAACGACTCATTATACTTAATAGGCAAAATTGCAATCGGCCAAATAGTTTTAACCTCATTTTGAACTGATCCAACTACCCATTTAACATCTTTACCTATCATTACTAAGCCCAAGTGGTGCGCTAATAACTATCTAACATAATTAAATATATTTAATTAAGTTACTAAATCACATTAACTTACTAACTTGATGTTACACTAGTCGTTCTCTCACTAGACCCTCAAATGGATGATCTAAGAATCGAATCTCAAGTTGGGAGGGTCGACGGGAATTTTTCCAGAAATCCCGGCCCGGCCGCAAGCTAGTTTGAAGTATACTTTGGATGGCTCAGAAAAATTACGCAGTGCAAACAAAAAAATCACATTTAACTTTAAATGATAACTAATGATGACACCACCACATTGAGACCATTTTGGATGCATTTGCCGGAATTTATCATCAAAGAGATACGTTGATCATGACTAAGACACTTAAGACAATTAATAAATTTAAGATCACGGATCCCACTCTTCCTAGATATATATGTCAATCAGCATTTAATAATATAATATATTACATGATCTCCAACTATTATTCCGCGTGCAGATCTGTCGTGTCGGATTTTGTCTGACCGAGAAAATCCTCGAATTACCAATACCACGCATAATTAACTCATCAAACTTAAAATCATCTTGATAAACGTGTCTGGTCGAATCACCTTACTTGGAGTGTCGCCTCTTTCGGAACTCATTTCGAAGCCTTCCACTGTAAGGTATGGAAAGAAATCGTGATCGATAAGACACCGCTCGGACGCCGAGGAATAGAATGATGCAGGAACAGTTTGACTGACTGTCCATGACTATCTGGGAAACATCTACTTCCTCGAGATTCAAACTGACAAATATTTTGGCATGCATTCATATGCCAACCAGAGCGGCCTATAAAGAAGGATGTTCTCCTGATCAGTTGATTATCACTGGGGAGAAATGGAGTGATCTTACCTCTCCTCTCCTTGTGAAAATTTCGAAGTTTCACCGAGAACTGGACCATTCACTAGCTGAATCGATCCGCACACATTTGAACCGGATGATTTAAAAATCTGACTTGTTGAACTGCGGCACCTTTTGGACCGAGAGAAGATTTGCTGATCTAACAGTGCGCCAAGCGACTGGCTTTGCAAGTTTCGTGGAATAATGAATTGTTTTCGTGCTAGACTAATGTTATGAGCGGCAATCCAATGTACGGACGATCGAATTTGAAGTCCCAAAAATATTCCGATGTGAAAATTGCACATTGTTCTAGCTGGATAAGTTGAACTTCGAAATGCTAGAATGTTTAAAGTTTCTTCTGGCATAGTGATGGGCTTGGAGTTGGAGTAGTCAGTCCCTTGCAAAATTCAGAGAGTTCAGACTGCTGAAACCATACATTATCATTCTCAGATTGATCAGTAAAGTAAAAAGGAAACTGCAATAAGAAAAAAAAAAGGAAAAATTAAGGGGAAAAAAACTAAATAATTATATAATTTGTATTTTAAGGATCCAAGTGATAGCCTGACCTGATCCCCGGGATGACTAGCTAGCTGAGGATCAGGGCTAAGCACACTGATTTAGAAGAAAGAACTGACAAAAGGGTGCCTTCTCTAAGCTCGTGCGCTTGGAAAGAAACTAACATGAAAGTCGGGTCCAGACTAAGAGAAGAAACGGAGTCGACTGCGATAGTTGCAAGGGGCATTACTCGATTCCGATTCACTTGTAGGAAAGATTCTACATTAGAGGACTGTTGACAAGGCTGTGCAAAGAGGAACTAAACCCGACATTGTTCCGGCTCCCCCCGATTGAACCGAGGTCACCCAGATTGTACATCCCATCTCCATTTAGCGGCCACTGGCAGCCCCACAATATCCTGTTCTCGCCAGAACAGATATCAGGCTTCACTTCCTCGTACGGAAGCATCGACTCTCCATTGATTGCTCCACCAGTATTCGCCTCTCCAGTGGCTCCGTCCCCTAGTCCGAAATACAAGCCCTGCATATTACTACTCATGCTTGGAGCCTCGAGGAATCCTTCATGCGTTGGGAAATCATATCCATTGAATTGCCCAATATTCGCGAGGCTGTGAAGCTGGTGGGCAAATGTGAAGGGAAGGTGGGAGTTTTCACCGGGGTTCGAGGCTTGATAGGCCAGGTTGTCTAGTGCGGCGAGAGGGTTGCTGTCTGCAATATGCAGTTCTTGCAGCTGACGAGAATGCGGGTGATCTTGGTGGTCTTGGTGGGTGGCGGCGATCAAGATTCGCTTGGACGACGAGGCCCTCTTGCTCTTCCTGCAGCCTCCTCCGACGGGGACATTCCTGAGGGTCCCACCTTTGGTCCAGTAGCGCCTGCAGGACTTGCAGAAGTAGCGGGGCTGCGAGAGGCTGTAGTTGTTGTAGTAGCAGAACTTGGTGTTGGTGGACTCGCACCGGGGACACTCGAGGGCTTGCTCGTGCTGTGGCCTCGGCTTCTTTGTCGCCGCTTCTTGCTGACTTTTCGTCGGGGCCATAAATACGCTCTCCAATGATTGAGGGTCAGATCCCATCATGTCCTGCATGACCCCAATCAGTTAGAGACAATATTTCGGAAGGAAAAGCTTTAAATTAAGCGAAATGAGAGAGACTATAGGGTAGGGAGAGAGAGAGAGAATTCTGAAATCTCTTGCCAATATTGGAGTACCTGATGATGTCCAGAATCCATTAGGCGACCAGAGAACTTCTGCAACTACTTGAAGTAAGTGATGGTTTTGCTATACAGATGAAGGCCGAGAGGAGGGAGAGATACTCGAGCAGCTGCGAGTGATTGGAAGATGAGGCCAATCTGCCCTTAAATATATGAAGGGCGCAATGCCTAGAAACGGACACAGAGAGAGAGAGAGAGAGAGAGAGAGAGAGAGAGAGGGGTAGGGGGACAGAGAGTGAGTGGAAGTAATCATTCATTAGCTGAGGAGAGATGGGGAGAGTTAGAGAGAGACAGATGATAGAACATGTTTTTGTTTTCTTTTGAGGATTTTGCAGACAGAGAGGGGATTAGAAAATTCCGGTCATCACCTTTTCTGCCCATCAGCAGCAACACTGCGCAGTAGTCAGGCTGTTCATACGGGAGAATGAGAAGAGACCAGGCGAGGGTTGGACCAAAAGCAGAAACTTCGGCCTCAGTGGGTCCCCGCACCCCATCGCGTGGCTTCAGCAGCATGCGGGCCCTCTACATTTATCGACACATGTCAGTCAAGGTGGATTGGCAATTTGGCATATCAAAATCTTCTTAATCAAGAAATTCCGCCTCGGGAAGAATTTCTTATAGGCTGATTGGTTCAAACGGTGGAAATAAGACACATGCTCAGTTCCTAAGGTTTGGCCCAAGATGAGGGGGTGAAGAGGTGGGTGGCAAATCTAGTACAAAAATATTACTCGTATTGGAATAATATAAATTAGAATTATATTTCCCTATTATAAGTGAAATATTTGAATTAAAAAAAAAGGAGATATTTGAGAAATATGAAGCCATTCACACTCACCATATGGATGGCACACGTAACACAGTGTGTACAGAGCTTATCTGATTAGATCAGACTTCGTCCTTGGCATCTTTCACCCGGGCCCCAAAGAAAAGGTGTCATTTTCTCCACTGTTTATTTATTTATTTATTTAGACTGATTAATTAATTAATTATTTATTTTTTTGTTTAATTTTTGAAGGTTCTGATAATGATGTGGACTAATGCTGGTTAGAGGGGGATAACTTACGGCAGGGAGAGAGGATCTTTGACGTTTCATTCATGATCCTCAGACTGTGCCCCCACTGCTTGCGCCCTTTTTTAATTAATATTTTGCCAATCTGATTTTTTTTTTCGCCCGCAGCTGCTGTGATCCCCCGGCAAGGATCATTTTTGCTCTGGCCAGTCTTGTGCAGTGCGTGTGCATGTTCGTTTGGATCTCCGTGAACGCCTTGATGATTGATTGTACTTATTATGACTCCTAGGGTGGAAAACTTCATGGGAATTTAGCTCACCACGTCGGCCCAGCACGAAAATGGCAACGCACAAGGAAAGAATTTGAAGGAGCTGGGAGCTCCGGATCGCGGCACAAGAGAATGTGCACGCCTCTACATGGGTAAAGGATCTCGTGTTCGACGGCAAACACAAGAATAATATCGACAAACAGTGCTCAAAATAACATTACCCTTAACCTTCACTTAGAACTTATAATTTTAAATTTAATTATTAGTAATAAAATCTTTATCCTTCAATTACTCTATTATCTTCTTTTAAAGATGGGGTTAATCGCGGAAACTCGAGGTGAGATTATTTGATTTTTTGCATTCGGGCGGGCGGGAAGCCCAATGCCAGAAAAGAACGGAATTCTTGCGTGTCCTCATCCATGTCTCCGACTGGAGTGCTAATGACCCGGCAATGATTTGATCCCCCGCTGACAATCTGACATGATTTTGTGTTGATCCTAAGAAAATAATTTCTCTCATTAAAAAATCACAATTAAATTATAGCCTATATGCATGCATATATATATATATATATATGTAAAGCAGGTACAGCAGTGTTTAAAATCAAACCATTGGGAGGAATTCGATAGCCATCGTCATCATTGGATCTGTGGGGGGGAGGGGGATGGTGGGCCTATGATTGGAAGCTGCGGGGCCCACTCGCACAATCATGCGGTCCATCAAGTTAGTTGACCGGTCAAACTCCTCTGTCAAAGGAGGAACGAGATCACAGTGAGGAGGGAGAAATGGGCGACTGGACATGTGGGATCTGCTCCATTTTTGGTTCAATTCTACTTTGTTAGGTTTTTTTTTTCCTTATTTTATCTATTTTATGTATATTTTTTAGGCTCCTTTAAAAAAAATAGAAAGGAGGGGAATTGTGGGATATGATTGTTTAAAGGATAAATATTGCGTTAATAGATATAAAGAAAAAATATATATATTCTAGGAAAAAAAGAGTAAATTACGTAAATATGCATAGTCAAGCATGGAAATTACCGAGACAATAAATAAATAAATAAATAGACAGATAAAGTTGGGAAATGGAAAACCGTGCCCTCCTTCCCTTCCCTGACATGATGTTAGATGAGACATCTCCTGCATAGAATATGAAGCACTCTGATCAAATTGTCTGTCATTTTACGGAAATTTAAGTTAAAGTCCTAGTTTATCGTGGAAAAGAGATTTGTCCTGATGGCTAGCAGCTAGGGTTGGGAGAAAAACATTGCAAAATCGAAACTTGAAAAAAATTTATCTCTGACCAACCTTTAAAAAAAAAGTTTTTTTAGGCCTTATATGTAAATTTGGGTGATTTTTTATACCAAGAAAGCATTTGAAAATTTTGGGGATTGATAGGAAAATTCATTAGACTTTATGGCTG
The DNA here is from genome assembly GCA_900174645.1 of Sonneratia alba. Taxonomy (NCBI): domain Eukaryota; kingdom Viridiplantae; phylum Streptophyta; class Magnoliopsida; order Myrtales; family Lythraceae; genus Sonneratia; species Sonneratia alba. Next base: position 192,077 of record FWPY01000010.1, read on the forward strand.
GATTATTGAATGACTGCTAGAATCAATTTTAATTATTGATTAATTATGTATAATAATATTTTAATTGTCTTTTATACTTAAAACGGGGCTCAAAAAAATCGTATAAGTAACGGATAATTTCTCATTCATTTAGAATGGTTTTGGTGTTTTTTTCATTAAGAAAAACAAGTCCAAAATAATAATAATAAATCCACACTGTATTTGAACCATTTTCACCCCCTACTAGTGGCACTTTTGAGGTATTGAGATATCACGGAATACCATAGAATGTACAAACGAGCACAAGCCTTGATCATTATAACCTCATCAAAGAGAGGGAGACATCTATTGCGATGGGGGAGCTGTTGCTGATCGATGTCTCTATTCTCGACGCCAAGGAGCATGCACGATAAAATTCGCCCGAGTGCATTAAAAATCAATACGCAGGCTCCTCCAGTCCACGCACTTTGAAATCACTGCTTTGCTTGCCCATTTAAACTTGGGGTGATGAACTTTATTCATTGATTGCTCGGAAGAAGTAAAGGCAAAGGGAATAATAACAGTACTACATACTGACTCATAAAAATTAGTGTCCAGACATTCCTCTCCTAGGAACTCACAGAAACCCATGCCAATTAAAGAAGTGCACATGTACCAGTGCGCAAATCATCCGAGTTTTTTCCCTTTTTTTTTAAATTGTTCGTTTGAGTTAGTATAATAAAAAGATACTCTGCCTATTATGTAGGGTAAGATATTTTGTATTTATTAGAGTTTACTTAAATTATTTCATCCGTAGCTAATAATATTTAGCTTTAATTTTAATATTTTTATTAAACGATTGGATAATACTTGATAATATTAATAAGTTGATACATATTTGTACCATCCTAATCTGAGCCCATAACCCAAAGCCCTTTATACTTAATAAATAGTCGAGAGGATTCTGATAAACATGTGTGTAAGTATGGATTCTTAAGGGATTATAACAATCCAAAACCTTATTAAAACGAAAAAAAAGAAGAGAGAGACAGGAAGAAGCTCGTCGTAATTGTGGCATATATGTATATGAGTATAGGTTTTGGGTTTAGGACGGCGGCCGACGGTGGGTGTATGTCTAGCTGGTGGCGGCGGCGCGGCTGAGAAGATGGGTAGCATTACTGTGATCCCCAGTTTTTTTTTAATTGCAAGATAACTATAAAACTCGAGTGCAAGTAAGTTAATTTAGGTTAATTTAAAATTTTAATATAATTATATATATATGTGGCTCGATATGGAATTTGATATTAGATCATCGTGGACTCGACTGCAAGCAATCACGGACGGCTCTAGTATGAAGAATGTTGATTAGATTGAATCTTCATCCAGTCTGACCCCTCTAAAACTCTATTTTTCTTCTCTTTTCAATTAATTAAGACATTCATTTGCTTAAAATTGGTTTCCTGCATCTAAATCCATTTTGACGGAAAGTAAAATTTTCCCCGAAATGTAAGATCTTTTTTAAATTTAATAATTTATTTACCAAAATTTCCCATAAAACTTGGACAATGCCTACTGAATTGGCAAATATTTCCCTTGTTCGTCAACCAGCATTTCTAGGGATTAGCAAATCCCATTTTCAGAGTGTGGGAAAAATGAAAGAGAGAGAGAGAGAGAGAGAGAGAGCCCTTGCCTGAAAGGAGAAAAATCCGATCACGTGACGATGAATCACCCTTGAAATTGTTCCAACTACCACTGCTGACTGTAGCAACTTATTTACATCGAGCTTCTTCGTGCCTGTGGGTAAGATAACAGGAGGTTTCCTTTCCTGAAGAGAATACTTTCCCCTTTTTACTATACGAAAATCAAATTCAAAATTTCTTCGAAATTATCCGTGCCCGAATAAGAGCGTAGAACAACGAGAGAGGAGGAGAGAGCAGGAGGCAAGTGAGAATTGAAAGCCAGCGGCGGGTGCCAGCGGGGCCCGGGGAGAGATATTCATATTCGGACCGTCCAGTGGATTGTGGGACCCAGGAGGACGCGGGCAGGGCTCGACCGAAATTCCACTGCATTCGTAAGAAGACGAATCTCACCGGTTTACGAGGTGGGAGTGAGACTCTTCTCTCTTCCCCCCGACATCATGTGCGACAAGCTCGGCCCTACGTATTTGGATGTCTCCATTGTCAAATTTTAGTGTGAGTTTCTCGTTATTAATTAGGGCAAATGTTAATGAGATGTGCATAAAAGGAGAATAATTCTCGCGATTAAATACGAAAACTCGAACATTGCATAACAATTTGGTCACCCCCACAACCTCTCTTCCAAAAAAACACCGAGTGTCCTTTTAATTTATTTTTAGTTGATGAGGAAAAGGGAAAAGAAAAAGAAAGATTGGGAAAAAGTGGGGGATATTATGCTACGTCATGGCCATGAGTACGAGCCGCACTATCTGAATATTTTGGGCGTTGAGCCAGCCAATGTGGCGGGGGTGGGAGTGCGAGTGGGACACCCTTCCAATTCTCCTCCCTTCTGAAGCAAAGAATCATCCGATTCCAACTCATCCCCATGCCACTGGCTGCCTCCATACTCTGTCCTTTTTTATATATAAAAAATTAATTAATTTCCGTTGTCGGGGCTGATGAATGATTTTTTAATCAATAAATTAATATATCGTCCCAATGCAATGAAATAAATAAAGAAATATAGAAGTGGCCAAACACTAAGTCTATTAGTTTAATTGATTAGGCTGACAATAGACTTTGTTCGCTATTTCATGAACTAAATTATAATTTAGTAGTGATATCTATTATTGTATACTCTCATATTTAATAGAATATGATAATTTAATAAGATTTTGAAAGAAAAAAAAATACCCGCTATCAACTCAGAATTTGCTCAATGATTCATAACAGGAGGGTCCCATGATCTCTCCTCCATGTCCGCCGGCAGGCGATGGGGGTGTTGACAATATTGTCTCCCTGGAGGGACATTGCTCAAGGGTCAAGCACAAGCACGCTCATCATTGAATTTCGCAGCGTGACCAAAGGACTCGAGGTTGGTTGGTTGGTTTAGTTCTTCTTAATCAACGAGACGGTATATTATATATCATGAGTCCCGCCATTAATCCTCATGAGTTTTTGAACAATGAACATGCCCTACTACTTATTATTAACTTATTAACGAGTCGTCCCCTTCAAAGGTGTTGGTTGAGTTCTTCACTAGCAAGTAATTTCCCCGACTTTGATGGCGATTGGTGAACCGTTTTGCTAGTATACACCTCCCGGACCCAACTCCATAGAACCGATTACTAGAATTTGGATCCGGATGTGTTTAGGAAATGGGGTGCTAGCCATAGATGGGCTTAATATGAATGAGTCTAATTTTGTCGGCCCATATTAGGCCCAAATAATTATTTATTATTTTAAAAATTAAAATAAATGAAAATTTTATAACCCTGGAAATTCAAAAAGTCTGATGAATGTCCGACCCCCCCACTGTCTCCTCCTCCTCCTCCTCAACCTTTCAGAACTGGTAAGGTTAGCTGCTCGCCCTCCGTTTCCAGCCTCTCATCCGATTCATTCGCGAGGTGATGGGTGTCGTGAGGAGTGAGTGATAGTCAATGGCGAACCTTCGCCGCAAGGGAAGCGCCGATATCGTCTCGGAGATTTGCGCGAGAGAAACCGGTTCCTCTAGCCCCAGACGCTTTGCTAGCCGTTTCTCTGCTTCTGAGGTCTCTTTGCTCTCGCTCTTCTCTGTTGCTTGCTTTCGCTGAGTTGGTATTGGCTGTTAATAATTTGATGGTGAGTTTAGGTGCACAGTTAGTATTTTAGTTATATATGAACGATGTTGAGATTTATCCACCGAATGAAGTAGGTTGAAAGGTGAGATTTTGCAACTTTGGTAGCATAGAAGTTGATGAACACTGGAGAACTCTCTGGTTCGGGGGCTCTTGACTCATTTGACCCGCTTAGAACCCTAGGAAAATCGATTGAAAACCAAACCCGGTAGTTTACCAGACAATAGCTTTTGGCCATTCAGCACGCTGAGAAAGGGAAACAACAACTGAGACAATATATTCGTCACCTTTCAGGTCTTAATCTTAAGAAGATCATCACCCAAGGAGCTCAGAAGCCGCTTCATAAGCTGTTGTAGGATAGTATATCCAAATATCTAGAAAAGAATCTCTATCTGCTGTATTTGCAAACAGGATGTGTTTAGCCATAAAGTTTACTTACTACGCAGCTCCAAGTATGGAATATTAGAAGGGGGAATCTTCATTCAAACCAGCTATGAGAGAACCAATTGCTTGCTCTTAAAAAATCAGCTGAGGACCTGACTAATCAAGTTTTATAATTGAATCATGAGGAAATTAACTGATAAAAGATATCATTTGCTCTCTGTAACTTTACTCAACCTACAGTAATTGTTTCTATTAGTATTTTGCTGTTTCTGCAGTTGAGCTAGAATTCCTTTTCTTACAGACTGCAGGGTCGGACTTAATCTACTTGTAGACATGGGTTGTTAAACTATAGGATGTGTACTTATTATTCAGTATGAAGTTCTGGCAAGGCGTTTTTTCCATTTAACTTTGTTAGGTCGATTTCTTGCAACAGCATTTTTCTTATGTACCTTTACTATGATCAGGTGGTTGTAGAACGGTTAGATCTTCATGCAAGATTGGATGGTCATGAAGGATGTGTAAATACAGTAGAATTTAACTCTGCGGGAGACATTCTGGTTTCGGGCTCTGATGATGGAAAAATAATCTTCTGGAATTGGTCAGCTAAGATATCAAACTTCTTATATGATTCAGGACATGCAGAAAACATATTCGATGCCAAAATCATGCCTTTCTCTGATGATCGTACAATACTAACATCAAGTGCAGATGGGGAGGTAAGTAGTTTATTTATTTATTTATTCATCTGACTGCTGTTTTGTTCTATAATCATACAATACTAACAACAATCGCAGATGGGGATATTCTTTCATCCTTGCTGAATGTAAGCATTGTCTGTCTCATGTTTTGTCTTTTGAATGAAAAATTTTAAAAAAATGGCACACTTCTGATCTTTCATCTCCAGAGAAGAATCTAGCTCTAGTTGCTTCACGCATTGAAGTGCTTGTTTAACTACCTTTTGGCAATTTGAAGATGTATTCCTTCATTTTATAACTAAAACAACATGCCCCTTGTGCACCATCTCCCCCATGCAGGTGAGGCTTGGCCAGATTCTGGAGGGTGCCCATGTTGATACCAAATGTTTGGGCAATCACAATGGTGCAGTACACAAACTCGCTGTAGAGCCAGGTAGCTCACAGATATTTTACAGTTGTGGTGAAGATGGTTTTGTCCAACGTGTATGTGAAATTCAAATAACTGCAAATATTTTTCTTTTCTTTCCCTCTTTTCGCTAAATTAATATAAACTTATTTCTACTTACTGTTTGCAGTTTGATCTTCGAAGTAATTCAGCTAAGATGCTTTTCAGTTGCTCTTCGCCGTTTGTGAATGCTCGGCAGCACAGAAATGTTATCAGGTTAGCTGCCATCTCAATTGATTCTAGAAATTCATATCTCCTTGCGGTAGGCGGGTCCAATCAATTTGCTTGTGTATATGATCTAAGAAGATGCCAAAGTGGAAGATTCAGTAATTTATATGAGCCAGTGGACTTGTTCTGCCCCCAACATCTTCTTGATATTGATGTACACATAACAGGATTGGCTTATTCCCAGTCAAGTGAATTGCTCATTTCCTACAACGATGAGCTTATCTATTTGTATCAGAATAATATGGGACTTGGTACGTCACCCCCATCACTCCCTCCAGACACAAGGCAGCAAGAAGAGCCACAGGTTTACACGGGTCACAGAAATTCCCGCACCATTAAAGGGGTGAGCTTCTTCGGACCGCATGATGAATATGTTGCAAGTGGTTCAGACTGTGGCCATGTGTTTATCTGGAAGAAGAGGGGAGGGAAACTCGTTCGAATGATATCTGGTGATCGGCATATTGTAAATCAAGTTGAACCTCATCCTCACATGCCCTTTCTTGCTACTTGTGGAATAGAAGATGCGGTGAAGGTGTGGGTTCCTAGGGAAAATAATGATCGCCCACTGCCGAAAAATGTTGAGGAGGTACACTTTGTTTTCTTATGAATTGGTAGCATGTTACTAACTTCTCATAATGGGACTATAAATAAGTTGACAACAGAGTTCACTTGCTGGAGCTCGACAGGTCATGTATGCGCTGGTCTTGAGCTCTTACACATGTAAAAACCAGTTAGGCTCAAGTCAAAGCGTGAGACTAGATTAGGCTTGACAATGGGCTATATATTTGTTGCTCAGATAATAAGATCATTTAATGATGTCAGATAAGCTCAGTTTAGCTTAGGTGCTTGTATTCTGCTTGCTTGACTGGAAAAGTTGGTTCAACTGCAAATTGTGCGAGTCTAATTCAGGTTGCACTAGAGTCTAGCCCGATTCTCTGACTTGTGCCTCTCTAACTCCCTATGGACCTTGGTTTCCCATGAGGTGGGTGATTGATTTTCAATTTCAAAGCTCTGAAATTATTGTCCTGTTGTGGACAGATAATGGATGCTAACAGGCATGGGAGAGATGACTCTGTACGGATGGGTCTGAGCCCAGATGTGATGATGCACATACTTCGGTTAGAGGAGCGACAAAGCACAGCATTCGCCGAGCGGCGAATGGAGAGAGCTGACGTTGACTTTGAAGAGGAGCACGTGGAAGCTTTTGTCTTGGGGCTTTTAGATGATGATCCTGCTCAAGGCGCAATGAGCGCAGCAACAGGCAATCAAAACAATTGCCGTATTTGCTAGGTTCACTGCAAGTTCTAACCCTGCAACTTTCAGTAGTTAGGCCTAAGGTTTCATAGATATCGATTATCATAGTTCCATTTCAGCATGGAGCAGTGTTCTTTTTCCCCTTTGTAGCTAGTTACAGAGTTTTTGGCTCTTAAATTTTCGGTCTGTGTCTGATTTTATTCTTTTTTTTTGTTTTAATTATGCAGTATTGTTTATCTAAATATAATTTTCCACTCTCCCGCCATCGGTGTCACTCTCCGGAGCTGCAGTTGAAGATGGTCTAATCCCCAGGGATGCTGTACGGAGTCTTGATTTTAGAAGTTTGATAAGAATAATGCCGTGGCCTGCCGCTGCTCTTCTCAGGGGTAGTAGCAAATGGGTTCCATAAATCTGTGGAGTAGGAGCATTATTTTTTTTAATCTTATCATTTAGTACTGGATTTGTTTGTTAGGGACGTCGCGCACATATTGGAAGCTATAGTATCGTGATATGTTGGAATCAAAATCCCTGCAAGATTCAAGATACGGTTCTTGTCAATTAAGCGGATTGTTGGAATTCCCGGAGTGACATTTTTAAAGAGCCATGTATTGTTTGTTGGTGTCAATAATCTGACAGTAACAATATTGAAGAGCCCAAATATGCTTGTAACTGAGAGGATTTGTCGGTACTGGTGAGAGTCGGATGTTGCCTTGCCTTTGCGGAGCATCGATCGCTCCCAGAATGGAGTAGCTAGATTTTCCCCCCAATCGATTAGACAATAGCTGCGATGATTTGCTTTACAGGCGTGCCAGTTGCATCAAGGAGTGGAGCAAATGGAAGCGGCATGTTAACTCCATGCGTGCTCATCCTGGATCGAGGGATGTGGCTCGGTTGGCGGAGCTTCACTCTTGTGAATTGGGTCATCGTGGTTATTACAGTAACGACAGTAGCTTCTGACAATGGGGAAGAAAGAGGATGGAAACATGCCACCAAAAGCCTAATGACAGATGATCTGTCGAGAGCATGGAAGAGGTAGGATGGGTAAAACGGCCGGATCAACAATAGATATATACGCGGGTGGCAGTTGGAGCTCGCGTTCTCAAGTTTCATTTAATGCCTCTTTGATGTGAAATCAATCCCTCTTTTAATTGTCTATCCATCCCGACGTCCAATTTGGATGCACATTGAGACAGAGACGTAGAAAGTAGTACGCCTGGGCAGAAATCCTGGCCGTTCCAGAGTGTAGATCGTCTGAGGATGATGCTACCATGAATTAACCAATTTGCTTCACATCGTTAATATCAAGAGATCATGCGGACACGGAGAACACCGGAGGAGATAGCATTTAGAGGCACAAAATGAAGAGAAGCATATGAATGAGCAAATTTCACTTTTGATAGGTTTGGGCAGTCAAGAGTCAGCAAGTGAGTTTCTCAGTACGTAGTCAAAAAGTATGAATTACACCAAAGAATCTGCAGAGCTCCACGCTCACAGAGTTTTTTTTTTTGCATTTACCTGATGGTAATCCACTTAGCAGGAACAGAGGAAAAGGGAAGACACTCATTTTGGAGGCTTCACCTGATGGTCATGATGATAAAAGATAGAGGGAGTTGTCCCTGAAGGTGAAGAGAAACACAGGTTATGGGCTGTTGGAAGGGGTGACAGTGACGGTGGGAGAAGGGCAGCCGGCCGAGGAGTGACAGAAAATGAGAATCCTGATGATGCTGCAGCAGAGAGCAGTGGCCTTGTAGGGGCAGCGCTAAGTGAGCCATTCACTTGGCATGTCCAGTTGGGATGTCCTAGCGAGGGTTTGTACTCAATTGTCTGACCTTTAGCTCTTTCCTGCAAGACAAGGTAGAGAAATGCATCCGGTTTTTAGACAAATACATAATGGTCCAAAGCAAACAATCTTTGATATCCTCAGAATGAATTCCAAAAACTCTAGGATAGGTGAAATATCAAAGAAGTGACAAAGGTACAGGATGAAAAGCAATTCCTACCATAACTAAGTTAGTGGCCTACCAACTACAGACTATTTAGTAATGTCATGTCAAGAGACCGCAATTTATTCTCACTTTTGATGCCAAGTATCACACAAGAAATTAAATCCAAATCCATGTTGTGGATGTCAAAATTGTGGCTCTAGATTTAATTTTGAACTCTTTCATTGTCCTTTTGGCCTTTTGGATTTAATTAAGCAGGTGCGAGCAAACTAAATTATGGCAATTGCAGCAGAGTCCTTGGAAAGTCATTCTCAAAACTCCTTTGGATATCTCAGCAGAATTTCAAATGGAAGCAATCACAAATTACGTCCATTTAATCAGGCTGGATAAAACAAGAGGAGATTGCTCAGAAGATTTAGCTGAAGGTCAAGTCCTAAAATGAAACATCTGCAAATAAAGGAGGGCAAGCTGCATCCTTTCTTTAGAGGTAGTTTGTAGAGTTTTGATGGAGGAAAAGATGCTAGATTGAACAGACATTGCAACTAAAGAAAAAAGTGTGTACCTCAGCTGGAATAAAACCAGCACAACCATTCCATGATGATGTGTGCCCTGGCATCACAAGCCCCTTAACAAGTGGATCACCCAGTGTTGCTGTTGCAGGGTTCTCCATCTTCATAAGTCAGGCAATTAAAGAAAAGACGTAATGGTTCATATTTCTTATGCACAAAGATTTTTGCCAGTTGCCTGGTATTTATAGAATTACCAAGCTCCAGAGTTTCCGTGTATTTGCTTTCTAATATGAAACAACTATAAAGTAGGAACTATTTTAAAGAGAGATAACTTCTTAAACAGCTTCCAAGGAAATGTCATATCAAAATCAAGTGATTTTACAAGGATTACCCTCAAGTCCCTTCTATCGAGTGGGGCGTGGGCCTCAACATCATTAAAAGTGTTACCAATAGATGGGGGTGACATTCCCAGACTCAGGTCCAGGCTTGGGTTGCTGCCTGCATCAAGCAAATACAAGACTCATTTACTTAGATTGCCAGGAGCAGATGTCACATGCTTAATCAAATCAAATGAAAATTTGCTGCACAATAATGAAACGGAAATCAAGTACCACCTTCACAAGAGGATCCAAGAATCATCTCTCCTTCATAAGAACTTGGCTCGAAATTGGTAACTGCCTCTCTTCCATTACATCTTATAGCCGCCTTGTCATAAGCCCTAGCATCCATATATCAAAAGGGAAACGTGTTGGATAGGAACCATGATCATGATTGAAGGGGAATTTATCCATGATGATGAAGGAGATTATTCATGATCATTAGGACCTTGCAGCTTCTACCTCGCTGTCGAACAGCCCAAGATAAATATACCTGCAAGCAAGCATTGTAATCTAAAGAATGAAAAAAGCTATCCAATCATTCCCTCTTGGGTAAAGGTATCTTGTTCTTTGTATATCCTAGAGATTAAAAGTTGTTGCATCTAACCAGAAATTTATTGCAGATAGCCCCCAAAATTTGTGCTCTACATTCAGAGTCAAATTCGAGCCTAAAATATTGTGGGGAAAATAAAGAATTGCCTCAAAAGAGAAAAAAGCTAGTCATAGAGCAGCGTCTCACTTTTTTCCAAGTAACTGTCCCATCCTAGCTTCCCAGCGACCACACTTATGCAATGTCACTCCTCGATATTTAGAACTCCCTCTTGAGAAACCGGTACTCTGACGACGCAGTATGTGCACAAATTCTTCTTTTGCCAAATTCATCATCTACCATCCAACAAACAATGCAAAATAATAATAATAAACTAAGCAAACTCAAACCTGAAAACAGCAGAGCCATCAAGAGGTGAAATTGAGAGAGATATCTACCTGTCTAAGATCCTCTTCATAGTCACTGAGATTGAAATTGATATCTGCATCAACCCCCCTGAACTTAATAGCTGCTCGATCATATGCTCTGAATAATGCGATCAGTTTAAGAAAATCAACTCATCTGAATGATAATACAAAAAGAAAAACTTTTAAGTACAGTATGCTTTATTACCTAGCTGCAGCATGAGCAGTGTCAAACCCCCCTAAACAGACAAAATTCCAGAGTTAACTAAAGTATTTCAAAGTTGGAAATCACAATGATACATCAGGAGCAGCCGCACTGAAACTTAGTTCAAATTATTGATGGTGCGCTTACCCAAATATACTTGTTTTCCACAGTCCCTGCGGGAAAAAAAAAATCAGTCAGTGGCAAATTAAGCTGGAAATGTCATATGTTGTGAAAAGAAAGTTCTAACCCATTCAAACGTTGCCAGAAAATCAATCGAAATGGAAAAATAAATGACAGTATTTTGAGAACTCATATACCATCGTAATTATCGGAAAAATTGTGGCATATCAGATATCCCAAAAGACTGGATACAGTCACAACAAATTAAATTGAAGAAACGACCACTGCCAAGGGGACAAACAGCAGCATATCTGCGGATCTGCGGAGTTTCAACAGGAAAGTTCCAAGATGACGAAAATAGCATAACTTACCAGATGTGCGATTCCCATCTCCCGGTCCTCCTGTAGAAAGTTACTCCCCTATACGGCGAACTCCTTGACCTTGGACCTCTTCGACTTTTCTTCTGCGGCAGTGGAGTCTGCTGCATCATCCGCGTCTCACCTTCTCTGTTGTTGTTGAAGTTACCATAATCGAAGGAGAAATCGATCCGTTTCTCCGTGGAAGAAGATTCCCCGACCGTGCCTTTCAGAGGGAAGAATTCCCTCGTCTTTGCAGCGTCATTTCCAGCTTCGTTGACCTTAAGGATGTCGAAGTGGAAGGTGCAAGCATCAGCGCCGACGCTGGTGTTGCGTGTGGAGGAAGAGTAGTCGTCACCGGCGTCAGCATTGACTACCGACGAGTTTGACGTCCCTGATTCATCCATCTGAATGCCCGAACCTTCAGAGAGTTTCTCCACCAAAGTCATGGAACTGTCTTGGGGAGTTGACTCCACCGCAGAAACAACATTTAGATTCAGATCCAACATCGCGCCTAAATTTCCCGAAAAGTGGATACAACGTTTTCCCTCCGAATCCTTAGACAGCCAATTTCTACTTCGCTCGACCAAAAAACTGCTGCCACTCGTCGTTCGAGAAAGGATGATCGATTTCTTATGCAATCAATCGATTGACGGATATCGGTCAGATCGACGACCTCAGTAAGCAAAGAAAACGACAAATCGGAGCTCCGCTTGGATGTGAGCGTGTTCTATAGAGTAAGAAAAGCACAGCAGAGTAGAAAGAGAGCTGTGTAGGATAAATTTCAGTAGATGGAGAGAGTTAAGAGTAGAGATTAAGTATCAAGCTTCTGCAAACGGTTCTCTGAGACAGCCGGAGCAGCTCTTCAGTGACGCGGAGCAAACGCCGAGACCGCACTCAAATGCCGGTGAAAGGAGGAGGAGGACCGATGGCTATCTCCGATGATCACATTCCGCCGTGATTCGTCACCTCGATGATCGAGAACGTCGACGACTCTCCGATTCGACGGACACTAGAGAGACAGACGGAGTGTTTAGTGAAGGGTTGAGCAATTTTCAGACCCCCACTTCTAGGGGGAATATATACATGACGAGGAGAGAGAAGCCACCGTTTTGTCCGGTCACCCGGTGGCCTCACATTTGAGAATGTATTTTTCTATTTTACATACACACGATAAATAAGCATTCATTTTCATATATATATATATATATAACATATATGGTAAAATGTTAATTAAATGTATCTTATGTACATTTCAGTCGAAAAAAATTATATTTAATTTATTCTTTTTTAAATACAAAAGTTACAATTATTGATTTAATGGGAAATAAAATTTAAATATATTATATGCTTAATTATATTAAAAAACTTATAATAATTAGTTTTATATTTTTATGGTTGATATTTTAGGGTTTTATTAAATTTTTTAGTGTTTAAAATTTCTCAATTCAGAATTTAAAATTTTGTACTATTCAAAAAATTTTAGGGTTGACTTTCATGATTTTAGATTTTTAAAATATTAAATTTAGAATTTATGCTATTTTAGTTTTACCAAACTTGGAATATAATATAATTTCAATTTTGAATTTTCTTACCATTTGTATATAGGCAATTTGTTTCTAAATTGGAATAAAATAGCATGTTTTTGTATTATAATTACAATTTTCTATTAGTTAATAGTAAATAAATAATATATAAACGGATGTTATTTTTAATAATACTGTTAAGTTTTATGAAAGTGTAATTACGAAAAATAAAATATGTATTAAAATTAAATTAAATTAAAGGTTAATGACCAATTTTATATTAAAATTTTATTTATCAAACATATTTCTAAAATTTTAGAAATGAGACCAACCATTTATTCATTTTCTTTTTTAAAATGGCGTATATTATTTTTTTATTTATTCAATTAAGATATTTTAGTAATTCTGCTACCGGCGTTCGTACTATGGCTGCAGTGCAGTGAGCGTGGGGTGTCCCTAGGCGTGAACCGGCCTTGTCGCGTCCATGGAGTACTACATTGTGTGTGTAGGTACGGCTCCACAGCATCTTCACCGTACTGGGGCCCCCATCAAGGTTAAAAAATATATATGCAAAATGCCATGAGACACTCACGTCTCACTTGTGAAATCTGTCCTCTTTTTTATTTTAATAAGTTAACTGAAATAATTTAATTTTTTTTATTGACCATAATAGTCATTGGGATTTATTTACCTATAAATATCATGGAATGACTGTCGGATTTGACCTCTATCCATAGGATTTGTATTTACCCAAATGGATATTAAATTTTAACTTAATTTTAACTGTACTTTATAGAATTATATTATCTCATTATTCCTAAACTCTTATTTTGAAATCATTTTAACACACATTTCTTCTACAGAAATTTCCGTGATCGGCCCGAGACGTATGGTATGACCCATGAGGCACGAGCAAAACGAATTGAAATGACGAATAGCACTAATTTAAGCCTCGTAGGTTTTGAATTTCAAGGGATTGCAATTTGGACACGTGGTCGCCGCAAATTTTGACCGTGAAAGATTTTACCTACCAATAGAACCTACGAATGCCGACAGTTCTTGTTCTTCTTCTTCCTCCTCTTTTCTTCTTCTTCGTCTTTTTTTTTCCCCCAATCCTACTTTCAAGATAAGTAATACTTGATGTGTCTTCCCCTTTATTATTCCTCGTATCAGGAAAATAAAGACAAATAAATGCAAAATTTTCAAAAAGTGGTTCCAAGGGTGCATGCTAATTCGTTGTCTGGCACTAAAACTAAAGGAATCTACTGAATTTCATTACGGAGAAGTAGGATGAGTTTTAAGAGTTAATTTGAACTATTCGACATCTCTTTTTCTTCAGTAATATATTGTCATCCATATTATACCTAGTAAATTTGACTTGAGCATGGATTAATGCTGTCCACTTCATTAAGAGATACAGATAGATTGTGTAATGGGAAATGGGGGCATAAAGCAGGTCGAGCCTGTCGATCGAGGAGTGGAGGGACGGATATGTCTCTCTCGATCTCTCTCTCTCTCTCTCTCTTTCAATGGTGGTGTAACCAATAGGGGGAAGGATTCGTGTTCAAGGCACTTGAGTGTGATTGGGATGTTTTCAGTAAAAGTTTTGTTTATCAATCGCAGTACGATCTTCTTACCAGTCAGTGGGCCAAAATAGGTCGAGAATTCTCTATCATAATAGGAATTTCAAGGCGTAAAATGATGTATAAGAGTTAATAATGAATAAAATAATAAAAAGTAAAATTGATCAAATCATCTAAATATGAATTGATGATAAATCATATCAATGTAATAAATTCTTTTTTTCTCAATTATATATTTACCATCCTGCCGACTCTAATGCGTAGAGGTGATTCACGTGCAATTTAAAATTATCATGCAGTACCAGCTGGCGGACTCTTCACCACTTCATTAGTTTATTATCTCTCATTGTCCGTGCTTCTGTTTTAATCTGTCCCTACGTCATACGAAATGAGTCCAAGGTGGAAGGAGATATGTGGGTTGAGGTTTATAATTAAATATAATATTCAAAAATTAATAACTATAGGTTAACTCAAATTCAAGATATCTTTTTAGGGTTCATATTCACTTATAATTATGAAATTTGATATAGGGTGAGTTACTTATGACTAGATTATAAAAAGTAAAATTGAATGTTGTTTCCACCACATAAATTCAATTGTTGGACTGTTATGTACTTTTCTTGTAAAATATGTATCCTACAAGAATGATATATTCTTAAACTTTAAGGTGAGATTACGGATCGTATTTTATTATAATTATTCATATAATTAACCGACCATTTTCAAATTTTGTAAGCCTATTGGCACTTCCCATATCATATAAGAACGAAATAAGACAGGTTAAATGTGTCCTCATTGGAGGAGTGGTTAGTGGATGAATAGTAGCCTAATCTAATATAAAGTCAGTAAGCTCACGATTCCTTAAACCTTGTCTTTCTGGCAAGCAATAAAGAAAGCAACCTAGGTCAGTGCAGAAAAGGAAAAGCAAAAATGTACACATATTTGTGTATCTATAGGTATAGAGACAGAGAGAGAGAGAGATAAGCCGACAAAACATTCGCATCGCATCCGGAAAATATCTGCAATTTCCTGTTTTGGGCAAGGTCAAGGATGACTTTTCCCAAACCGAAGATCACAGAGAGAAGGTGGGCGGTGTGTGTGGGGGGGCCGCATGTCTTTCTCCTCCGTCATAAATCAACCAAAGTGACATTATGCGACAACAAGCCAATTGGTCCTTTCATCTGTAATTATTGTGATTAGGGAAAAGGGAAAAAAAAAACAAAAAAGGGACCTCCAACCAGCTGGTGGGACACCAGAGTGGATGAGAGAGAGAGAGAGACATGCGGAGTTGCCGGTCATTTTACACGATCCCGATCCGTCAGTCGATTAATGTACAGCGTACTTAGGAATCGATCGCACACGAGAATGGACCGAGCACCACATCCCAGTGTTGGTATAAATGAAGAAAGATGGAAGCTTGCTTTTGGCAAGCAAGATGTGAAACTGCCAGGTCCACCACTTCCTGCCCATGGTTTTGACCTCACCACCAATCCTGACTTGCCACGTGCCCCCAGACATAACTGCCCACTACATTCTTTGAATGTGAGATATACCCAGGGAGTATTATATATATATATATATATGTATAATGGCTTGTGTTCTTTGGCTATGTATGTTCGATACTGGACAGTTACTGAACAAATACACACACTCTCACTCTCTCTATATATGTTAACGTTACTAGAGAAGTACTTACATTCATTCATTTTTTTCCTAGAGAAAATTTAATTATTTTAGCGGAAAGAAAATTTTACTTTATTTAGCTATTATTTATCGAGATAATTATAATAAAAATTATATATATTTTTTAACACTTAAATCTTATATGCTTCAAAATAATTATTTTGGACATATATGCTCAGTTTTATAATATACTAGAGTTTTAATTCTATTGGCAAGCTGATGCAGTCCGTTACTTGCTCATTCCGTTACTTGCTCATCTAGCATGCTAACATAGCAAAATTTGTATAACAATGAAAATTATGCTGACATGTCATGTCAAGTGGTGACATTAATTAACACATTTGTAAACTATTAAAATCATGATTTAATTATATTATATAATCAAATATATAATTGGAATAATTATTTTAAAATATATAAATGGTAAGTATAAGAAATATTAAATATATAAGATTTTTATAATAATTCTATCAAGTTTAAGGAAAACACCACACAATCAACAAATATTCACCTGAAAACATAATAGCAACACAAGTTGACCATTCTAAGATCTGATGAGGTTTTTGACATTGGGCTTGGCTTCCACGCGTCCCGATTAATTTCGTTGTGCATCGAAAGCGCACCAGAGTTACCATGAATTGAGACAGTAAGGTTACCATTTGATTTTTCCTTTTTCCTTGGTGGGTAGAGCAAAATGATCATCATCGATTAGATTATTAATTAGGAGATGAACGAAATGATTACTTTTCTGAAAATCATGATTCATGTCTGTGGTTACCGACGTGGAACCCACAAGGTGCACTATTATTACGACGCACGTAATTGCCAAAAAAAAACACTTGCAACTATAATATTTATATCATATATTATGATAAAATTATAGGGTAAAAAGAACCACTCTTGAGAGTGCCAACTCGCTAGTAAACTGATAATATGTAATAAGTCAGGTATAAAGTTCGAAACTTTCAAGAGTCGGCATCTAGAGTTTAATTGACAGGTTCAGACTGTACAATAAACCATCCACTAATTAATACAATATTAGACATCACATATATATAAAAAAAGGTAAAAAGAAACTATTAATCCAAAAACAAACAGAAATATTTCTTGTCTTCATACTCCAAGAATATATAATTACAAATAGCAACAAAAAATTATATTGAAAATTCAACATTTTTAATCTAATTTTATATATTTGGTTTCGTTATATCATTAAGTTTTATTTGTAAGTTAATGTGAAACTTTAGATTATATGCGTAAGTCGCCTAATCAGTGCTTACATGGCATATATATTGATGCATCGACAGCTTGGTGTCAGGTCACCATGCTATATTGGTAAAAATTTTGTCACATCATCATATTTTTCACCACATTAACATCATAGTTGTTGAGACTGACGGATATAAATTAATAATGCAATGACCGAATATATAATTTTAAAACTTTTAGAGTTCACTTATAAGAATAGATAAACTTATGGGATGTTCAGTATAATTTGATCACAAATAAAAGATGAGAATCCTATTATTAATTTAACATACACTTATGAAAAGATATATATATTTTACAAAAAATAATTAAAATTAAATTATTATGACAGTCGCAAATTTATTATAATGCTAGCTGTCTGTGATAGAACTGAAAGACACGTAATTAATTAATTAGAACAAGAAATAGTAAAATAGAGGCAAGGCCGCCAATTGGGGGCACGACTAGATTTTCCCATTTAAGGTGGGTAGATTGTCGGCAATCGTGTACGAGGTTTACGACTAGGAAACGTGGACTCACCACATCCACTCATTGGAAGTCCCGCTCGCATTTTTTTTATTAGTCGAGCCCATCCAATTGGTCGAATATATTTCAATTATTGTGCATTTTTGGGTTAAGTTATTGTTTTAAGTGTGGGAACGTGCCAGATTATTATATGGTATCGTCAGTTCCTCACTCCTCCCCAATAATTCAAACCCTCATTTGTAAGTGAATAATTGGACACTGACACGAGTGTGACACATTATATATTATTTTCACCTAATTAATTAGATAAATTAATTTAAGCGTAACTAAAATAATTTAATATAATTTATTGCTAAAGTAGATCTGATAAAATAGATAAAATTAATCTAAATATATAAAGTAATTCATTTTCTAAATTAGAATATATTAGTTTTGGTATAAAAATAAAATTAATTAATTAATTACAATTTTCGTATAGTTGTTATAATAATTGGTAATTTTAAGATTTAATTCTTATTTCTTTATTTTTATTAGTTAAGTCTACATTTATTAAGGATATTTTGGGACCAAAAAAAAAAAACCCCAACTACCTCCCATCTTCCCTTAGATATAGATCAACGAACTCGGTGAGTTCAAGATAGAATGGCACGAAAAGGAAAATAAAAAATTGAAAAGTCTTATTTATAAAATAAATTTTATAAATTTTTTAATTCAAAATTTGTTGTAATATTATAATACCAATCTCATTTCGTTATAAATATATATTTTTTATAATGAAAGTGTGTGAGACTTATCTAATGCGGAAAGAAAATTGTGAAGAATTCTTGACGAACTCGTTATTTTTTTAATTTGGAGTTTACAGTTGCCCATTAGAACATAATTACATAATTAAGTGGTACGATCCTACGGTCATTAACTATGATATTATTATTATTATTATTATTATTTCTCTGTTTCCGTATCTTTTTTAGGGCTAATAGAGGCACATGGGGAACAATTATTTAATTAATAACTATTTGCTTAATACATTTTGTTGACTTTGCTCTTCCAAGCCAAGCCCGACGGATCCTCCTCATGGAACTTGTGATGGAATCATGGATACGGGTGTGTTAAATCAATTAGACGATCAACGGTCTATCCGACCGGACGAGGAATTAAGCCATGTTTTGCCAATCACGTGTTCCAACCTGATCATGTGACTTTCACGGAAGAGATCGACGGCGTGCTGAAGGTCGGGCCGGCTGGTTGAGTGCAGGAAGAATGGCATATTTCGATAATTCCTATATTATCTTCATGAGCACCTACCGACAATTTTTTTTTTTTGGTTGTCTAAAGTAGGAATTCACGAAAATCATACCTAACCCATTCCCATCAATGGAACAGCGAATTAGCACTGAAATAATAATAATAATAATAAGATCCCTACCAGTAGTTGGGTCAAGAGTCCGTGTCGGCATCCAAGTAAATCAAGTTAATGTTAGAGAATTACAATTTCTTGAGTCATTCGGCCAGTGGAGAAAATAGAAAATCTACCTGGGTAGATGATAATAATAATTAAAATCCCAATAAAGTAGACTACAATTATTCTTTCTATCAGGGTTAACCTTAAAAAAAATAAAAAATCGGAAATTTTGTTTCTTTCATTGTCTTCGATGCAAATAAGAGACGGACAAGAATTTTTTGGATGAATGTAATATTTTTTCAATAATAAATTAGATGTGATATAGATAAAATATATAATTAACAGTAAGGAAAAGCATCAGCAGCACGCGTCTCGGCGATATAAGGCGTTGGTAAGGTCGAATCCAATCAATCATGTCAAGTTCGATGAAACCTCGACCCCACTAGCATTTTTTCATGGCCAGCCAGCGTCGTAAATCGTAATCAAACAAAGCTACAAACGATTGGTGATAAATAAATCAGATTTGATTTAATTAATGTAATCATTGTCGGGGTGGGGGTGGGGGCATCCGATGAAATGTTAAAAGCGAACGCCAGCTGATCAAGTTCCGGATCGGAGCGCAGTGCACTTTAATTTAGTCTGAGGAACAGGTAAGTCTATAACAAGGTTAGTCAAATTTGTATCTCCGCTATAATAATGGAAAACATATTGAAAAAAATTAAATTCAGTAAGTGAACTGCTCGATCACGTAAAAAGTGATCACGGAGTAATCGAGTATTCGAAATTGGAATGCTACTCTTTTCCCTTATTAAAGGTTAAAAGAGAATAATTCAAAATTTTAAAGAAAAACTCTTTTTTTTAATCTAGTATTATATGGTTTGTCTAATTTCCACTCCGTACAAGCAATGCTCTTCCTCGTTCCCCACAAACAATTAATTGAAAAATAGTAACTTGGCCTTTGAATCCGGTGAGAGTGCATGCCAAGGCATTCTTCCACGAGAAAGCCATCATTTCTTGTATATGCTTGTGTGCGTTGCAAGAAACATAACAGCCTCGGATATCGGGATCTCCATTCAATCCGAAAATTTTAATCGCGTTTAATCCCACATGTTAGTCGAGCTCATCACGAGTCAAGCAGAGACGCACGACGAACACCTAATAGGGAGGAGGCTTGGATTTGCGTAAAGTGCGCAAGAGAGATCGTTTCACGGACGGACCATATATATCTTAGTGTTATTAGTACTTCTTCTTCTTTTTTTCCCTCTCTCCCTAAAGAGGAGGTAGGGTGGGCTAAGACCATTGATTTTAGGGGACACACAAATTGGAGTCTTATTATTATTGGTGTTGAAAAGCAAAAGAAGGGGGGGGGGGGGAAAGAGAGGGGGAAGGGCCAGGAGGGGATTAACCTGATTGGTGGCATGTGCATCGTAGTGGTGAAGATCTTGCACACACCAAGATCATAAACAATGTGCAAATCAAAGGTCACATAACACTTTGTTCTTGAATTCCATCTTCACTTGCAAGTTGCCCTTGCACAAAGAAACATTGGGAAGGATAAAATAAGCAAGCAAGAGCTGGGAGGAGCTTCGAGGCAGAAAAGGAGGAGAGCAAAGCAAGAAAAGAAAAGAAAAACAGTTTGATTTTGATTCCTTCCTTTGTGATGCCACTTCCTGTTCAACCTCCATCCCTTTCTTTATTTCTATTCTCTCAATGTGCGGATGTGCCCCTCTCAATACAGCGAGTTAATCGTGTAAAATTCGTTCGGAGCGTAGTGAGTGAATAGGTCGAGAAAATGGGGCCCCTAGAAAAGAATCTTAAGAAAATGCTATAGAATCTTAAGAATTTTATTCACTGAACACACGTGATGTGTAATCCTCGAAATGAATTTGTAGAGCATTCCGCCGCGTACTATTCGGTCATTTATTCAAAGCCCTCTTTCGTCTCAGTCGCAGAAAGCCCATCAAGACAGAAATTGAGACCGACTGGGCCCATGAATTACACGAAATTGCACTTCTCTGGCCCTCGGGCAGGCCCACGTCGAGACTTCCTTCGCTGGACGCGTTCCATTTCAGCAAATCGCGGGTGAAATGTTGCCAAAACCCATAGAGCAGCACAGGGATTTGCAGTCAGAATTCCGAGAGCCAAGTCGACACCATCCAAAGTCGAGAGGGTGAAAGCGACTGCCGAGTACTGAGTCGCCGATTGAATGCATTGCCACCATAGATGATGAATCGAGGAACAAGCTTGTCGCTTCACTCGGTTTCACTTTCGACGTCGTATGACAGACAAAACTTTTTACAATCCGAAACCCGCCAAATTGGATGGGGCGAAAAAGGATTGGTCAGCTCAGTTTTCAATCAAAGTCAGTTGAACCTTTGTGAGCCATGGCGTGCAAAAATGTAAATGCGGTGACGTTTCCGAGCTGACATGGACCGAAAGACGAGGCTGCGGGGTCACCCAGAATCTCCTCAAAAGATACTCGAAGAATTGGGTCCGGTCGCTTGTCGTCGAAATAAAATAATGAAGTGGAGAATGCGTCCACTTCTCGGATTTTTATTTATTACTTTTTTTTTCTTGTTTATGGGTCGAGGATTGCACAACTACAAGTGAGTGGAATGTTATTTTCCTATTTTTTTTTTATCATTATTGTCCATGGTTAGGGTCCACTAATTTATTTTAGTATTTATTTAATATTTTAATAATTAAAAAAATTAAAATCCTTCAAGTTTTTATTAAATAATTATACTGCATCAACATGTCTTATGATATAACAGTTGCTGCTTATGCCTTCTCCATCACTGCGCGCTATTCAAGTTATTCAAGTGATGCTAATCCTTCGTCGTTAGGAGCAGACTCTTATTAATTAATCAGATATTTAATCATTTTTCCTTCACTCAACTGTGATTTTATTTTTAATCTTCGTATAATAAAATTTTAAATTCACAACCCATAACATTATCTCTGAAAACAAAAAACATGGTTCTGTATATCGGTACGGTCTTACATTTGGGATTAAATTGACTTTTTTTCAATTTTTTGCACCTATTTAAAATTTTATTTTTCCATGTATCATTTTTAAATGAAGAAATTGTGCAAATCCTATCTGGAAATATTATTGAAGAGACTTGATAATCGACCGGTGTTTCTTTAATATAATACGAAAATATATTATACTAATTTTACATAATGATTTCATCAATTTTCACTATTTTTTATTAGACAAACGTCTCTTTTATTTAAATAATATTTTGATATTAAAGTATTAATTAATATAAAAAGTTAATTATTAGAATAATTTTAATATTTAATAACTCAATCATGCGTGAAATTAAAAACTAGTTTAGATTCATGGTTTTCTTGAGTGTCAAATGGTTCGTGTCCAACGCAATTACGGGCTTTCGTGTCGAGCTGGCGATGAATTAATTATTCATTAGAGGCGCACCACTGCACGCCATTGAAGTTACTAAGTAGTTCTATTTTATGGGTCTACATTTTTTTTCTCTAAATTGAGCCTATAAATATTAAAAATTTATTATCAGGACAATTTTGTCCTTGGCGGACGGTCCTATTTCAATATAAATCAATTAAAAGATCCATTGAAATGTGGAATCCTGGGCGGGCAATCGATACGAGCTAGCTCATAAATACGACGCCGTTTTGGCTCCGTCTCATCCTGCCGCTCGCGCCGTCTTCCAGAGCGAGGAAAAACGTTGATCGGACATTATTTAATTACTTGTCTTAAGTGTCATGCACTAATTTGATTGGATTATTAAATCAAGCTGTCTTATCATCATTGATATGAATAAAGCAGCAGTCGCATCACCTTTGGCCCACAGGTAATTATCCTTATTTATTAACATATTCTAATTGACATATGTGTACTTTTCCACCTAACAAAGTCTTGGATATGTCCATACGCCCAAAAAAATAAGGGTATTTAATATATCCATAATTAATCAGTCAAAAAGCGCATCATCCAATAACAAAAAATCACGTAACCAGAAATTTCAAAGCTGAAAACACTAGGAAGCATCCATCTCCCCATGGTGAGGGTAGTGAAAATGACAAGCACAATGAGAAACTCAGACGTACCCAATTGGCCCATGTTCGAGCCGGCTCACTCGATTAGATGGTAAACTTCTCGCGATCACAAATAAACTTTATTTTTACTACTTAAATTTAACATCTCTATTAAAAGTGAAAGGTATATCTATCAATTTTTTCATTTTGAGGAGAATGCGTGTAGTGATTTAATTAAATAAGATGTGATTAAAGAGAGTAAGCATCTAAAATGGGACATTTATGACAGGTTTATGTGTGATAATGGTCAATACAATGAGCGGTAAAACTCCTTGATGATGCGTTCCTTAAATGCAAGATTGAATATTATTATATTATTGAAGGAAAAATGTGTAAACTATTCATAATGATGCAATACCCCATGAATATAGGTTGGACTAAGATAGACATTCATGGCCGAAAGGAGTGCGAGAGCCGAGAGTCACATCCATCTCCATGATGCTTGTAATGTTAGTATATTTGAGCAAGGAGGTGACTGCCACATAGACAATTCATAATGGACTAATACGTTAAAGATAAATAGTACAGGGACTGACAATGACATCACACAAAATTATTGTAGAGCCCCAGACCCGGTTCCCCCCTGCGTGCTTCGGAAACGCGGTTCGGAGCCCATCTCTTTACCTGGAAAGTCACTCGGCCCAAGCTCTTTCCTCCAAGATTCCGATCTGACCGTTGATTTTTGCCCCCACTATTTAGATCAACGGCCCCACTCCAGCCAGTCGTCGTCGTCCTCCTACTGCTCCGCCTATATAAAACCTGATGTAGTTGGCCATTATCTCTCGTATCCCCCACCTTCGCCTGAAATCTACGTTTAACCTCCCCCGGTGGGAGGCTAGCCTCCCCGCTTCTTCAATCACAAAATCCTTCTTCACGTAAATCAGTTCACCGATTTTCTCCTCACTCTCCAAATTCCCTTCTCTCAAAGATATTTCCCCTGAGATTTAAGTTCTTGACCCGAATTCTTCGTTCTTCTTCTTCTTCAATTACTCGTACCCTCGGCAAATTCTCTGCTCTCTTACTCTCCACCAGTTAACTTCGCCTTTTCTCTCACTTTCGGGCCAGTAGACAACTCTCAGGCACCCTTTTTTTATGGGCTACGCCTCTTCTGCCCCTGTTACAAGTACAACCCGCCAGAACGACAGGACTATGACATCCCTGCCGCCTAGGCGTGGCCAGATCAAGGCTCGGATTTTTGGGAGCATGGTCAAGACGGCGGCGGCGGCGGCGTTGAAGGCAGGGTCCTTGCTGGGGATCCACAGGGCTGGCGATGCCAGCTCAGCCTCCGAAGACTCCGCAACCCCGAGCACCTACGTCTCCGACGGGGACCCCGACGTACTGTAAATTTCGATTTTGCCACCAGCAACCTGCGTCTACCCGATTCCCCAAATCGGCTGTTTCTCCTGAAGGTCTGTAGTAATTGTAATAAGGTAAAAGGATGAAAGAGTCCAAGCCAGCCGTGATCTGCTGCCATATTTGGTGCAGAGATCACAGGCAAAGTCCTAAAGCGTCGTGTGATCCCTAGTTTGAAGTTTACTATGGGCAGTCCACACCTTCTTTCACCTGCCTCATGGCCTGGGTTTTAGAGGCGGCCATGGCGGGAGAGAGGGGCCCAGTCCCTGCTTTGTTCTGCTGATGTTGTTGTGTAATAAGAGGCAAACCTCTTCCGACGGGTCTTTCTGCGAGTTTTTTTGAAGGTGGGAGATGATGTGTCCTGGAAGAGGTTCAGCCCTTTAGAAGATAAGATCTGTGAGTGCTCATAGTTTGTATAGAAAACTGTGTGCGCTCGTAGTTTATATGTACATCGAGTATCTGAACTGCTGGTGGCAATAATAGCACATATGATTTTCTATCAAATCAATTTGGTTATCAATTGATGATTCCTGATATCTTTCTCGTTCTTGTGCCTATGTGAGGCCAACAACTATATCGTGATACCTGAAAATGGTAAAAGATTACATGAGACAGGACTCAGATCTGCCACATGCGTGTCCTTCTACATAAAGTACACAAGATTGTATCGGAAACCAAGCATTAGCATCCGGATTTGTTCCAATCAATCAATCATGAAACACGCCTGCAATTTTTAGGGAAAAAAATGCAGAACCACTCAAATTAATGAACGGAGAAGAATTGTAAAATCTGAAGGAAGAAAAAGAAAACAGAAGGTTAATGATGATGACGCTGATCGGGGGATGATTGAGATGAGTTTAGCTCCACGCACGTGGGAAATTGGATTTTGCATTCAGTGATAAATCTCCAAGACAGAGGGCGGTGAATTTCTAGGATTCCGGGAGGAGTCGGCTTTATCTGATGTTGTCGTTGACTTGTAAGAGCCTTTTCCGTCTCCTCTGCACTTTTTCTCCGATATCTACCGGATTTTTTTTTAATTTTAGCTTTTAAATTATTGGTCCACAGCTGAAATTGAAGGTCAAGCTCTCCTTCGAAGTTCTAGATGCTCATGAGGCCTGCTCGTCCTCGGATCCTAGGAAGGTTCATGTACAGTTCCGGGAACTGTCGCTTAGGTGAGAGGATGAGGCAGGCTCTCTCGAGGTGATAAAACTTTGCTCAAGACATACGCATATACAACTGGGGAGCCGACCCGAATTTCTTACTCCAGACAATTGCTACAAGCGCGCAGATCTCTTGTATGAAAATAAAATTGTTATTCCAATCTTTATGATAGGCTAGAATAAGTAGAAGATGTTGATTGCGAAAATGTTTATTGGTCTCATTCGATCACGATAATATGCCCTCTTCTTTCGTCCATTTTATATCCAACAAAATGCCCAATCTCTGTACAAATACTGTATAGAATTTTCGAGCATGCAGTTACAAGGGGGAAGGAAAATGGCATACTCCTTTATAATAATAATAATAATAATAATAAATATTAATATCTTAATTAAATATAAAATTTTATCATTTTTTCTAATTTAGTATGAATTTTTTGTATATACACCAATTATATGTTGTTTATAATTGTATATATACCAATTTTCTAATCAATTATCCTATGTGACATTATATCTCGTAAGATACTATTAATCATATCAGTAAAATTAGTGTGTAACGTACAATAATTTGATTAAAAAAATAGATTTTACACTAAAATTAATAAATTAAGTAATATTGATGCCTATTAGAAATAAAAAAATATATTTGTTAAATTAAAATTTTGATAACATTTTATATTTAATTGAGATATTAAAAAAAGTGGTGGCTCCTCAATGTGAAAAAAAAGGGGGAAAGAGCTTTAGTGGGATCCGGTTTAATAATAACTGATGATTTATTTATTTATTTTGCCGAAACGGTTGATCGATTGACTGAGATGTGTATGTGCGCCACACGCAAGTAGACGGACGGCGCTCGTCGACTTTCCAGGAGTTCAGCCGACCAATTCAGAGGTCCATGGTGATGCGGGTTGGACTGAACAAGAAAGACTTGGCGTCAATCTTGTAAATACATGACCCCCGCATCCATCGCCCTTTTCACATTGGCGTTCATTCAACTCTCTCTAAAAAGATTCTATCGCCCATATCATGCGTCACTTGTTTGGTTCTTGGTTATGTTCATCGGTCTTGCTGGGGGCATCCTGGACTCAAAACAATCCGGGCAATAGACTTGTGTATGCACGTTTAGTGCAGTGCATGCATTCACCTATTTATTGACATGTGCCAATAAAAAAAAAAGAGGTCGTGATTGGTTAAAAAAATAACGGAACATTTAGAGAAAACCAAGAAAAGAGAGGAAGACAAAGTCAGAGAGAAGGGGGCCACGGAGCTGGCTTGTCGAGGTGAGAGACTGTGGGAGTTACGCGGATGTTGCCAGACGAAATTAACTCGTCAGGTCGTACGTTAATGGCGACACAGTATATGACATGGTGAACGCCCAGAACTTTGAATTAATCATCGACGGTTGGGCTTGAAAATGAGCCAATCTACGAAGATTATTTACAAGTCGATACAGGACATCACTGTGGAACACTCGACCCGATCGTTCTCATCGAGGACGGACGGACCATGCATCCGACCGATTAACCACGCTAAGGGTCCCGCGGCCCCCCGGCTCCGCTTGCAACCGGTTTAAAGTGGCCCATGCTGGTCCCCTCTGACCATCTCTTACACGAACCCTCCCACCTCCTCCCCAAATCGGACCCACGACCAGCTATCCCAACTGCGCCTCGCCCTCCCTCTGACGTAAGAAAATACAACATGCGTCTCGCGTGATTTTTAAGTATTGAATTTTTTTTTATCTTTATCAATTCAACAGATTCACTTACTATATTGAACCTTTAAATCTCAAAATATAAAAAGCAAAAAGGAGGAAACGCAAAAAGAAAATCATGGATTTTTCTAATTGCACGAGCGAAAAAGGAAAAATAATGGAAATGTGAACGGCTGTCCAGGGACTTAAATGGCGGCTGACCCCGTCCACCGCCAGTTTCTGGAGAAGGTACCGTGTAATCGGGAACACGTAATCATATGACGATGGTCCAATAATTATTCAAGTAATCTTAAAAAAATTTAATAACTATTTTTTTTAAAAAAATTGCAAGTCCTGAAAATGTTGACATAGTGACGTGACAAACTTTTACAACCGATATTTTAATATTAGCTAATTAATTATATTAAAAACAGAAATACCAGGCACCGGCTGCCTGCTGATAACCTTTGGCAGGTCTCTCTCTCTCTCTCTCTCTGTTTCCTCTCCCTGCGTTCTCGCTTCACTATTCATGAACAAAAATCCACAATCCGATCTCCGATGCTCGGATTAGAGACTCGCGCTGATCCCGATACCCATGCCCGTCCAGCGGTGTTTGTGTGTTCGTGTAAGAGGGTACTTGGTAGGTAGAAACTGGAAAGGTGCGTACGCAGAGGCAATGTAGCGTACGGCATTGATCGGAGCCCGGAGATCATTAATATGCGGGACCCCCGCATGGAAACCCTCCATGAAAATTCCCTGACAGCCGATGTGCATTGTATCATCAGGCCACTGGGGCGTGGGAAAAAACGAAGAGTTTTCGTTAATTAGAAAATATAAAATAATTACGAAAAATATTTATGCGGCTGAGAGCCCATCTGCGTATGTGTCCCGATGTGGTCGGGCCCGACGTCAGTTACTTGACTTCAATCGTGTTCTCACTGTCATTTATCCTCTTCTTCTTCTTCTTCTTCTTTTTAAATCAATAATTCTCACTGATACTTATCCTTGCCGTAACCTTATCCTTTTTTTTCTGCGTCATCTGAGCACTCGCCGATACTCTATATGTCCTATGCAGATGTGCTATAGTTTCTTTTTTTTTTTCCTTCGAAATTGAGATGATGTACATGTGGGATCATCCGGCCGAAAGTTGTATTATAAATAAGTTGGTAGATAGTTCAGTAGGTATCGGTTAAAGTTTAAAATGATAGTTACGTGTTAGACTATTTTTAGAGAGATTTTTTGATATTATATATATTGATATTTTAATTGATATTTACTCGAAAGATGTTAATGTTTATGGTGATGATGTTCCCATTCCTTCAATGATCAATCCGTTCGTGGCCAAAGCCATTAATTCCAGATTCCATGGTATCCAAGAAAGCCTTGGTGCGTGTGATGTAGCTATTTGACACTCTTGATGGGGGGGGTGGGAAACAAGCCATTAATTCCAGCTTCCATGGTATCCCAAAAAGTGTTGGTGCGTGTGATTTAACCATTTGACATTCTTGATGTGGGGAAACAAGGGTCCCTTCGCAATTTGCACACAGAGAATTCAGTGTTGGTCGGTGCTGAATACTAAATGCCAACAGTCGTCCACGTACCCCCGCATTGATTTATCAATCTTTTACTTATGAGAGATTCACCTTGCATGCGTAAGGAGTCGGTAATATTCGGGGGTCCCACAATTTAAGAAATGGTTGGCGAATTTGGAACCAACCCTGTAAATTGAGGTAGGGAATACTGTAATCGAAGAAGGGGGAAATTCTGCCACTAATTAGAGATTGTCGGCTCATAAATAATAATGATATATATATATATATAAGTCGGATTGGACCGGATCAGATGAGAAAAATGAAAAGAGAGAGAGAGAGAGAGAGAGAGAGAGAGAGAGATCTCGACCGGTACGAATCCGTAAATAAGTTGAGAGTCTGACCCATCCCAACCGGGCCGGGTCAAAATTAACATTCCTCAACCCGTGTGAAAAGGAGATTTGCATATGTATAGAGGTGGTAAAAAGTATAAAAAATATGTTTTATAATAAAAATTTTGTGGGAAAAATTTTAGAAAATGATGAATTATATACATGTTAATTATGTTTTAATAATTATTTGAATATTTTAATTAAATTATTATAAATTTTAGATAAATTAATTAATTATATAATAAAAATTTTATTTTGAAATATAAATTATTTAAATTTATTTTTAAAAAATAATTATTTGTACAATTTATATTAGGTTTAGGTCAAGTACGAAAGTTTCGTATCCAGATCACTCTTTTCAGGCCACTTGATTTTTTTTATGCAATATTGACCCGAATTACCAGTTGTGTGTACATTTCCTTATTATGATACTTCCTTTTTTCACTCGTAAGACTGATGAGCTGCGTATTAAAAAAAATAGTATTACTCGTAGAAATGTAAGAAATCTTTTTTTTTTTGTGAAAATATGACCATCTTTTAGTTTTACTGATTAAGTAAGAATGATTGAGATGATTTATATAATAGTATTATTTCTAATTTAATAACTAAAAAATTATAAATTTAATTTTTATTATAAAATTTCTTAATTTATCTCGAGGCTGACGTGCATATGTAATTAAAAAAATTAAGGATCGGGGTTTAGTTTCCGCAACATCAACTCCTGTCCTGTCCGGTATTAAATGGATGAGTAACAAATCAGTTGATATCAGCGGACGCGTTTTCTTCCCTACTCTCCTCGCGACCACCTCGACACTAACAGAAATTTAGATCGAGGGGGCTACGAGAAATTGGGGAAAAAAGACAATAAAATGCATCAGCTAGGAGATGAAATAACATGATTCCTATAAATAAATTACTATATTGATAAGATATATGGTAAATCTTTTTTTAGTTTTTATTTGAATTTTAAGTCGAACGACTTGATCGTGATGTGATATCTCACATGGTCACATGTCAATATCGTCCAAGGCTTTCAAATCGGGTTCTACTTAATCGATGGGGGGGGGGGGGATGATGACACCGGATGGAGGTGGCTCCATATCATAGTTAGAGATGTTAATCGTGTCGATTTTGCATGGAACCGGCCCATCGAAACTTAGAACTAGCTTGGACTACCTTTGAACCGGCCTGTTGAAACTTGTAACTAGCTCGGACTGCCTTTAAAACGGGCTGTAACCATTTTTATTAGGTTAAGACATAGTTACCAGTCGAGTATATAAAATAACTCTGTTGAATCGGAGTCGACCCGACATGTTTCTTATTGAACTAACTCAGTTCACCAAATCTCCTTATCAATTGTCAATTCAAATTTAAAAATTTAAAAATTATTTATTTTAAATAATTTAAAAAAATTAAAAAAGAAAGGATCGCAATTTACTATTTAAATCAGCCTGTGAACCGAACTGCTTAGCTCTGATCTGGATGAAATAGTTCAAGATCTATCTTGCACTGACTCAAACTGTCAATCTAAGATACCTTATAACAGTAATGGTTTGGTAGACATAATAAGCACTGTGGTCCATCCACGGGGAAAGTTCTCCGTCTTTTCTTTGCTTTGCTGCAGTCTCCCTGTTCAGACGACGGCAGAGACCCCCACATTAACATCTCTCTACCAAAGAGTAAGACACCACCAACAAACCATCAATTCCCTCGACCGAGCTACGACATCATCGGTCCCAGTCGCGAGTAAGATTTCAATCTATACCACATGACGTACGTAAATGCATAGTATAAAATTAATTCAGATTATTATACATGCAAATTTTTAAGTTTTAAATATTTAATAATAATAATAATATAAAAGTATGTGCACGACGTTCCGTTAATAATGACTTTTATGCAACTCGGTCGGGAGAGACACGTCTACTACTCACTCCTCTGCGATGGAGAAGAGCGGTTTCATTGCAAAACCAGGGGCTTCCTCTTTTTCCGTTGGAAGTGGGGTCCAGGGAAAATTTCTCCTCAATTATAAATATCATATTATTATTATTATTATTTACTTAATTAATTACCCCACAAATTAGTTAACAGTAAGAGATTATATATAGATAATAAAAAGAATGGGTTTAATGGGTAATTAGAAAGATTATATATATAAATAAATAAAATAATAGTAATTATTGAGCGTCGATAAGAGAAGAAGTCTGAGTTGTGGTACATTTTATAAATTAACAAAAAAAAAAATCAACAGACACAGAGAAGCAGTCTCTACAGTCGATGTTGGGTGTGTAATTTATTGTATAAACAAATTAATAATATACCATGCATTAAAAAAATAAAGAAATTAAATTATATACCTATTATTAACCTCTAATTTCATTTTATAAATTCTATTAAACATTGTGATATTTACTCGTGCCTGTGGGGGAGAAAAAGTCAGCACCACGTGTCCCGCCGGAAGAAAATATAAATAAAAAGAAATTGGGCAATTCAGCTACAGTTCGAACTTGATCCCCAAGCAAGTACTTGGCGATGTTCCCACGAGCAAGTTGACATCACAGCGGGACAGCTCTTCACCGGAAGAGGATTTTACGAAGGGTGGCGAAGCGTGTCCGAGCCTCGCAGCTCAACGTGATATTGAATATTTATATTTTATCGATTTTAATTTTTTTTCAAACTCTTATCTCTAAATTAAATTTCAGTCTTCTTACTCTAAGTTTTGTGTGTTCCCTTAGGCTCTGCTTGGTAGCCGAAATGGAATGGAATTAGAATCACCATTTCAGCTACAATTCATTTTCCTAAATTTGGTTATGTGTAAAATAACCGAAATCGCTATTCCAATAAAATGAGTATTTATCTCATTTTTTACAAATGTATTCTAATATTTCACCTATGTAATTGGTATCATGGTATTCGATTAAATATTTGTTTTTTATTCTTTTCTATATTTCAATAATTGACTATTCTTTTGCAATTATTCATTTTTTTATATTTAAATAGTTATGTGATAAAAAATATATATATATGGTAAAAAGATTGGGAATGAAAGTAACAAAAAAAAGTATATGATAAGAATAATAATATAATAAAATTTTGATAATTGCATGTGCTATTTTTCATGAAAATTTTATTAGTGTGGCTTGGATTTAATAAGTATGTAATTATTACGTGTATAACAAGTAAAGTATGTTTCAAATACAACTGCATTCCGTCAATTTTAAGAACGAAACTAAACTAAGGAATAGTAATTCATCATTCCATTTCCATTACTTCCTACCAATCGCAACCGTACATAATAACTTCAAAGAAATAAATTTTTGAGTTGTACATTTTAATTATAACAATAGATGAATTTGGCCAATATATTACTTTTATCACGTGGGGCATATGTATATATATATATGTATTAATGATTATTGAGAAGCGCAACTTCTTGCCTTATCCATCCACCGGGAGGCTCTCGAATCTATCACAAAGGCAGTCTCGAAATTTAATTATTAATGACAGCGGTGCACAGTCGTTTCTACATGTGAGTGATCCCA
Organism: Sonneratia alba; assembly: GCA_900174645.1. NCBI lineage: Eukaryota > Viridiplantae > Streptophyta > Magnoliopsida > Myrtales > Lythraceae > Sonneratia > Sonneratia alba. The sequence goes on from FWPY01000010.1 coordinate 224,975, forward strand.
CGGTGGGCCATCGCAGATCGGGTCCTCTTGTCCCCCACTCCCACTCCCATTGAGCACCACGAAAGCAGTGAAATGCATGTGCATTTTATTTGCTCGAATTAACTCTTGGATTATGTTTTTTTTTTTAAACATAGATTTGCACTATGAGGCTGACTAACTTCTCCTTGAAGAAAAGAAGGGAAAAAATTCACCACGCTACATCTATAAATAGCTTATCTTTTGAAATACTCATTGTGATTTTAACCGTAGTTTTTAAAATCAAACCGGACCGATAACCGGTTAAAGTATGAGTTCATGAGTTAGATCGGAGTCCAATGTATCGAACCGTATATTTAATAAATATATTAATAGTATAATATCACTAATAAATTAACATAATGCCACACTTTAACAATGATTTATAACAAAAATACTTGATATATCAATTATATTAATCACAAATTTAATATAAAATATCAATAAAATAAAATAAAATTACTATATTATTTTATTTTTTTAATATAAAATCATCCGATTTTTTCATTAGTTCAACTGTGTTTACCAGTTTGACTGGAAACTGACTGATTCAATCGAATCTTACTGCATTTACAATACAATTAAATTAATTCTAGAAACTAGCCTGGGTGAGGTGCTGACTCCTAGTTGAACCGGCTAACCCGGTTCGGTTTTAAACGATGATTTTAACTCTCTCTTTTTTTGCAACTTTAATATTTTTATAATTTAATAACATTTAAGACCACACCCGACCTCAATTTCACTTCAAAATTTTCGTTGTTATATATTACATATATATAAGCTGTCCTGTTTCCGTTGCTGTCATCATCATTTTTGCGACAGATGCGAGCGTCATAAGATAAAAGGGCATGAATTTTAAAAAATAATTCCGTCCTCTCAGCTAGTATCCTTTTGGCGGGAGGAGAATATTCCGTAGTGAATGGCGTACACGTGGCGGGAGATAAAATCTCTTCATGGCTTGTCGGATTCTCTAGAGCCGGTCCACATTTATTCCTGCGCTGGGCAATCGTCGCCAGCGGAGCTCCGTCCAGTCAGCCCGTGCTCACCTAAGGACTTCTCTGATGTATATTTCATTTCCACCAACGTCATAGCTTATAGGTACAGAGGACATCCTTCCAGTGGACGCAGATGTAGAGGAAGTTCTCTCATCCAGGTGTACGACCGCTAAAATTTACCAACTCAAGTAATTCATGGCTACCGAGTTTCATATTTATTATTTACTAATACTGAATTAGATATAATGAAGCAAAAGGTTGGCTCTTTATTGCCCGATTTATCCTCGCCAATTCGGAGTTCCACGTCCCGCACTACCGCGTCATCGTAAATCTCACGTTTGCCCCCACGAATCTCTATATAAAAACACCCCTCCCCCGCCCATCCAACCTCAGAATCGTAAGTCATTGAATTCTGAGCAAGACCCTTGCTCGCCGTCTCTGTCTCTCAGTCCTCAGTTACATTCCTCTGACAACACGCCGCCGGAGATGGAGCGGTCAGTCTCCAGCACGTCGGAGAAGCCGAGGGAGCATCGGCTCCCTCCGAAACGTGGGCAGATCATGATCAAGGTATTGAAGACCATTTTCCAGTTCACTTCGGCGCCGAGGTCAACACCCCCCGCCTCCGCCGCCGGAGGAGGAGGGCGGCAGGATGACGGCGGGTTTGTCAGCTCGAGCTCGGCGACCCCGAAGGAAACTCCGAGCGGGTACAACTCCGAATCCTGACACGGCTGATCCGATCCAGCCGGGTCGAGTTTTTGCAGGGGTTGTTGAAGTTGATCGTAGATGTCTGTATACTTGTGGGAAGGAGGCTGTGGGACGGCGTTAATCTTAGTTCAGGTTTTAGAGACGGGGGATCGATCGGGTGAGAAGACGTACCTGAGCTTTTGCTTTAGGGGCTCGGAGAAGATATTAGCGCAGGGTGCGGAAGAATGGGTTTCCTCGAATAATTTGTTTGATTGGGTATATTCGATTAGTCGATTTGGTGATGGGTCGATTCTGGAACTCGAGTTCCATTGAAATTTAGTGGGTTGTGTATATGTACAAATTACTCAGTGACTTGGTTAACAGAGCATCTGTTTAGTTCAGTTTGGTCGTGCTGTGAATGTCTTACCTTTGAGCTACTGGTCTCCTTTTTGCATCTCTCCGGCGATCGTAACTCTCCGACAAGTTGATTGCGAGAATATCACATCCAACGGTTCTTAGACGACAGTTTTCAACGAAAACAGCTGCTTTTTGACATGTGATTGCTCTGTTTTTGGGGTTTAATAATGGCTTTGTTCGTTTGATCGGAGTGGGCCATTTCATCTCTCGGATCATAATCTTCTTAAAAGAATCGAACTTAATCGGAAGGAACAAGAAAAGGAAACATTCCCAGGAAGATGGCGTGCTTGGGACTTGACAATTGTTGGCGGCTTGAAATAAATGAAGACGATGATGAGTGACGAGTCCACCGGACCTCGGGGACTGCTTCCCACTCTTTCTTTCCTTCATTAGACCCAATTGACCGGTCTTCCTTCTCCTTCTGGAGAGTGAACTACATGCCATTTCCATTTACTTTTTCCCAATTTGAGGAGTATGTTTATGCAGTTCATCGACATGGTCCATCCAACTCATTCTCAATCTACATCACTCCTGACTTAGAAATTCAGTAATCTTCTACCAGTTCTTATTTGGATCAATTCATCTCCCAGGCGGATATAATTCCTTTCAGATCATGAATAGAATTAGAAAATCACAACCATCCTCCCGATGCATATCCATTACAAGCATCCCCAAACAATTGAACCCTTCTGTCAGCACGTTAACTGAACTGTTGGATGGAGGAAGACCTCTTGGCATCGGACGCCTATCTCTTACTTATCCATGGAGGGGTTTAAGCAACAGATTCAATTCGATCTTCGCACCCTAGAATTTTTCACATCTATTAAAAAAAAAGAAAAAGAAAAGGGAGATAAGGTATACGTCTTCTAGCTTCCTTCTAGAATGTCAAGTCCTGGGGATGTTTTCCGTGAATGGAAAGCATTATGGCGCTTTGTCTACGACCCATCCTTCACAAAAAGATCTCGCTGACGAATCACTCGTTATATCTCATCCATGAAAACAGCCCCACCAATTAGATTTTTCATTAAAAAAAAAAGAAAACTATTCCTGTACACACGAGAAAAGGACATCCACTTGTTCTTATTTCGATATATAGTTAATTTTATGATAATATTTTTCTGACAGGTACGTATTGTTATTATTATGTATATCTTGATTTTAATCTTCCCTTAAGGTTTCATGAAATCTGGCCATTAAAATCATATGGATAATTCCTCTTGTTATATTGTCCGACCGATATTATCTTTGAAGGGTAAGACTGAAATGATTTCCGGGGTGTGGTCACGTGATAATACTTCTAATGTTATCTCAGCCGCCTGACGAAAGCTGTGATTGAAGGGCATCCATATTAGTCAACTGAAGTAGAAGAACCGTCGGGGTTTTACTTCGTTGTTAAGCTGAGATTCTCCCAACAAATTAATCTGGCACATGGGGAATCTTCCCTGCGCCCACGATTCAGTTTGGCACGTGCCGGCCGACGAATGTACGACTCGCCCCGGGTCAGGGATGGGAATCCTGACCCGAACCTGCAGTGCAGGACCTAGCTTGGCCCCCCGCATGGGCCGAAGCCTCAATATCCAAGCCCGGCCCATTTCTCTTCGAGGCCCATTCCGGTGGGCCCGAATGGGTCAGACCGGGACGCCGTGCCTGCGTTCTCCTATTATTTATATATATATATATCTCTCTCTCTCTCTTACCGTTATTTTTATATTTCCTCTCAAAATTTCCAAAATCATTTATTTTGGTTTCATGGATCTTATGCTTCTTTCCTGCTAACAATTCTTCCCATTCATATACATTTCGAAATTTTTTATCCGTATAAGAATCGATATTTATAAATTTAATGTTCCATAATTATGAATATTTTTGTCGGGTTGACTTATTAATAAATATTTTAGACTTTTTTTTCTAAGCATAGCTGACCAACTAGGGGCAAGCTCGTAGACATCGACAGGAAGTATCAATTACATCTGCTAGCGGCTCCGCAGTAAGCGAAAGCCGGCGTCCACAGTGTTGGATGCTCGAGCGCAGAAAAGCGCGTAGTCCAGTGGGTGACAGGAGCGGTGTCGGTGGTGGCTCCCACGTCATGTACTTTTTTGAAAATTTTGATAATCCGACACGACAGCTTCTTTCTTTCTTTTTTAATATTTTTTAAATTTCTATCCCCTTTTAACGACAGACGGGTGATGAATGATTGGCCTCCCGATCCTTCGTCACGGCCGCGTGATGACAGGACAAGAGTCCTCCGGGAGACAAAGATCTGCTGCGCGCGGCTTCTAAGATGGCGAATCTGTGACGCAATCAAAGCGCAAATAAGAATTTGCTCAGTTTGCCAGTTGTATTCAAGCTGTTTGACGAAGCTTCGTCGCGTTTGATGAGGCACAGGGTCCATGCGTTGCCATGACAGCAACCCAAAGGAAAGGGGAAGAATTTAAACTTGGGTGAGACCTTTCTGTCTTTTTTTGTAAGCTTAGTTTCTAGAAATTTAATATGTTAAATGATTATAAAATAGATCTAGCCAAACTGTATCATCGAGCTATTAGCATTTCATTGAGATCTTACTATACGGGAACATCATAATCCTCTTTTGATACTACTTAGTATAAAAATAAACTCTTATTCAAGTTTAAAATTTATAAATCTATTAATAATAAAAAAATTTAATTATAATTTTTTTATAAAAAGATTTAAATGTAATAAGAAGAAAGCACCGAACCAGTTTGTCCAACATTTTCTAATGAATAATTAAAACGTGTGGTCGGGGTGTTAGGATTTGACCAAATTTGGAGATTAGAGGGAATACTCGGTTGCACGTGGCAGGGCGTTACTGGGGGAAGACCACCTAATCGTGTTCCCGAAGGGCACTGAAAAGCAGACCCACCCCGGGAATACAAGCCACAGAACAGGCCAGCCTCTAAAATCTCGAAACCCACAAAAAAGAGCAAAGGCACACACTCTCTGTCTCCTCTCGCCCTTCGTTTTCGTAATCGCCTTTCCATTTTCTCCATTCATTCCTTCTCTGCATTCTTCTCCCTTCCGTCTGTTCAAGCTCTCTGCTCTCCTGCTACGCAGGCGGAGAGAGAGTTAGAGGGGTTTTGAGAGAGAGGGAGGTGTGGGAAAGGGAGAGAGGGAGAGGGAGGATCTGCCATTGTTATGGGTTGTTTCACCTGCGCAGGGAAATCCGACACGGAACCAGACAACAACAACAACAACAACAACAACCCGAGAAGTCAGATCAATAGGAAGAAGAAACCGGAGAAACAACCTCCTTTAGGTAGGATTTGCCCTAACAAAACCTTGTACATTCCCGCAACTCGGAAGTATCGGCATTTGATCTGCGAGGGCTGATTTCTCAGAGATTTGTCAATCAGTGCTTTTCGGTTTGATTTTTTGAACTTGGCCTTATGATCTCATGCTTTGCTTGTTAATTTGCCCCATTTCTCTTGTTTGATCATTGCCATGAGCTGCGTATGCTACTTGTCTAGGTCCGACCTTTCATTTTCTGTTGATTGGCTTCCTTGGGCGATTCAGGTCGTTATCCTGAAAATGTCGGGGCTTAAAGTTCAAGAGTTACCCTCAAACTCGATTGCATTCCTTTTCTTGGAGCGGATTTCTTTATTGATGTTTAATGGAGAATGCTAGAGTAGTAGTGTTGATATTTTTCTTTTTGAAGATAGGTTTCATCATTGCTTACAGTTTGGCTTTTGAACTAGCTAGTTTTTTTGTCCTTTAGGCCTTATTTCTAATGATATCTTCACATTTTTTACCGTTGTTGTTCATGATAGAGAAAGAGAAATCCGATCCATCTCGTAGTACAAAGCAATCAGAATCAAAGGAAGAAGTAACCAAGGACAAAAAGTTCCATTTGGATGCCAATGATTTGGATTTGAATGATATCTACAAGGATGGGAAGCCCATTGGAAAGCAGGCACAGCCATTCACTTTCAATGATCTAGCTTCTGCAACTGGAAATTTCAGGACTGATTGCTTTTTGGGTGAGGGGGGCTTCGGGAAGGTGTACAAGGGGCATTTGGAGAAAATTAATGAGGTATACTGATATGAGTATCTCCTCATCTTCAAATCAATTATGGTAAATTAATGCATGATTTGAAATATTTCGGTTGGCTCTATTGCAGGTTGTAGCTATCAAGCAGCTTGATCGTAATGGCCTTCAAGGCACGAAGGAGTTTGTTGTCGAAGTAGCGATGCTTAGTTTGGTAGATCACCCGAACCTTGTTAAATTGATTGGCTTCTGTGCTGAGAGAGATCAGAGGTTACTAGTTTATGAATACATGCCATTGGGGTCCCTAGAAACCCATTTACATGGTATAAAGAAATCTGGCTTATAGCTACTTGTTTCTGCCTTAATCAGCAGATTAGTTTGCAAGCTTTGTTATTCTCAACTACTAAATGAATTGTTCTGTTTCTGTGTTTCTTCTGACAGACCTTCCACCTAACAGAAAAGCACTTGACTGGGATACCAGAATGAAAATTGCAGCTGGTGCAGCTAGAGGTCTAGAGTATCTACATGACAAATTGAAGCCTCCTATTATATATCGTGATCTAAAATGCTCGAATATTCTACTGGGCGAAGGTTATCATCCCAAGCTGTCTGATTTTGGCTTGGCAAAGGTGGGTCCAAGTGGGGACAGAACCCATGTTTCTACTAGGGTGATGGGGACTTATGGATACTGTGCACCCGACTATGCAATGACCGGACAGTTGACTTTCAAGTCAGACATATACAGCTTTGGTGTTGTCCTTCTGGAGCTTATCACTGGAAGAAAAGCATATGATCCTCTCAAAGAGCCGAAGGACCAGTACCTGGTTGCATGGGTAAGTATATTGATATAACACTTTCAATTCATTGTTTCATTTCGATTAGTATGACCTATTGAATTCGCTGGTATGGCATTCCCTATGGCATTTTGGCCTTTCAAGGCCGTAAAGTATTCAATTCTTACAAATGAAATAGGTGATGGAACCTCTTCGTGGAAGTGCCATCATTTTCTGCAGGATGATCTCAGATTCTTTCTGGAACCATAAACTATTACCATGAGAACTCTGCTAACCCCTTGATCCACTTGCTTAAACAATTGATTAATTAAAATATGTTGCTGAAGTTTCTGTGGATATCTTGCAGGCACGGCCGATGTTCAGAGATAGGAAGAAATTCTCAGTCATGGTGGACCCAAAACTTCAAGGGCAGTACCCTGTGAGGGGGCTCTACCAAGCTCTTGCAATAGCTGCAATGTGTGTTCAGGAGCAACCCAACATGAGACCCTCTATATCTGATGTTGTCACGGCCCTAAATTACCTCTCTTCACAGAGTTATGACCCGAGTGCCCATTCCTCTCAAAGTTCTCGAAGAAGTCCTTCGAGAGCTATGGCAAAGGAGACGGAGGAGAGAGTAAGCATGAGCGAGGAATAGGTGGAGAAAGTCAAGCTGAAATATGTATTAGAGGTTAATGCAAATTCGGCCATTTCTTATGCGGGAAATGCCTACTTGTTGGTTTTCCAGTTCCAAAATAACAGGCAGTGCTCCCTTTCGTTTTCGGTGTACAGGAATTCTTCCCCATACAGTTTACCCGCTCTCCATTTGTGTACATCAAGCCGAGTTTTGGTTTGGATGCCCCTGTGTAGGAATTGAACTCTTATATCAGTAGATTCATATTCTTTTGACCATTTCTCGTGCCTATGTACTGCTCTATAATTTTTCAGTTCCAAAAAGAGTTCTTCCAAATCGACTCAAACACGGATGAATGTTATTGTGATCATTATTTGGAACGACATTTCTTGTAGACTACTCTCTCATTTTCTTCTCTATATGGCTGAAAGTCTGAAAGTATTGTGCGAGTTTTCTGGAAAATTTAGTGCTAGAGAGTGGAAAATTGGTCTTCGATCAGCATAAAGAGAAGGGTTATTCGTAGTCACTTGCAGGGCAAACAACGATCCAAAAGCAACGCAACTGAACAGTAGAAAACTCAGTATTTCAGTCTGCAATTTTTTTGGGGGGAAAATGCAGCAGACAAGTTACTTTGTCTCGGGAAATCAAAGGCGGCCGCGTCATCAATCTGGTACAAAAGCCGTGATCTCTGAGTGACAACTCCCTCATCCCTGGGAAGAAGATGCAACGATGATGATGACTGGCACATTCTTCCAGCCAGCGACCAGCATCTCGGTCCTGAAAGAAAAGAGTTTACGAGGTCTCGATTGCTCAAGACATGGGTCCGCTTGATTCTCGTGATGCTGGTCCTCTTCTTCCTCATCCCCTGGTGCCTCTTTCACTCTTTGATCCAATTACATTGGGTTTTGTGGAATTCAGTTGCACGAGGGTTTCGTTACTTCACCTTCTCGATGATTTTCTTCGTAGAAATTTCATTACCCTGATAAAACCTTCTGAGAACGAAGAATTTGATGCTCTGGCTTCTGTAAAAGAATGAGATTCCCCAGCAAGACATTGGACAGGAAGGAAAATTCTTGCGAAAAAGAATGTCTTAGCATTGCCTTGCTTCATTTGTTGGCAGTGAAGTTTGTCGGAGAAGATGGCACCATCGTATCAAGATATAGAACTTATCGAGATTCCACATGAATTTGATAATAATGGTTGAGGCAGTGACAGCGATGAAAAACGGACAGCTTCTCCCACAACATCGAAGTCTCAGGAATTTGCGAGCAGGAATGAAAATTAAGCACCTGGTGGTAATGAGAAAGAAAAAAAAACCTCTTTTGAACATCTAACACAGTACCTATTCATATGATGTCAATTCCAAATGTTCTATTGACTCGTCCTCCCTCTCAACTGACAGTTAATCTGACAATGAAGGACAACGAGATTATGTAAAGGGAAAGCATTGGGATTACTTATGGACTCAAGTCGCTCGACCAACCTGACTTAGTTTAACATACTGGCATTGGCAGCGGCATCCCTGACATCAACGACTTAGAATTTCCAGAGGAGCAGCAGTACAACTGAAGAACCTAGCATGTGATGTTCTTCCCAGAAAATAAGCTCTTCTCCGCTAGAAAATGCATCCAAGGAATCCACTAGATTTCAGATTGACCAATAAAGAAAAGAAAAATGACCGATGATTGATCTACAAAATATAGCTGTCATAGTTTTTTCTACATTACATATAGAAATGTAGAGTCACAATTGTTAGTCTTGAAGGAAATATAAGAAGAACTTGCCGATTAGTACAGCAAAATGCTGGGTTTGATATCTTGTATCGGGCTTCCACAGTGTACTAGACTGAAAATAACGAGGCCCCACTCATTTTGCAGCCATTGTTTTGTTTGCACCGATCGCTATCATGGTCTTCTTGCGAGATCTTCTTCAAGAAGGATCAGAGCCATGAAGAATGAGAGCATAGATAGAATACTTCTTTGGAGATGCTTCTGCTACAATTCAGCGACTTCTCCTGCCCGGCAGTTTCCCACCGATATGTACACGACTGAGTTCTTACTGTAAGGGAGAACTCTGCAGCAATCCCTTCTCGGTGACTGCAAGAAGAATTGTGTGAACGGTCGTCAGTAATTGTTCGAAAAAGATGTCTGACGGATATAGAATGGAATGATCTTTCTATAGTGCACTGCAGCTAGTAATGTGTCGGTTAGCTACGAATATGTTCAGGGGAAAAGAGTGGATGAGTCACTGGTCACCGAATCTTGTGAAAGATAAAGCGTTTGTTTCGTCCAACATTGACTGATCTTCTAACAAAATGAAAATACCTTGAGCCAGCGGAGAGGATCGGGTCGTTTGAGGACCACAATTGTCTCGATTTTCGTGGGCGAATCCATCTTCCACCGGCAGTAGGGGTGGGCCACCCCCTTCCTCCGGTTGTAAATCCCGATAATCCGCCTCCTGGCACGGTCATACCTCGATGCGCTCATGTAGAACACAAAGGGCTTTTGGCACGGGTGCTTCATCACGGGCCTCGTGTTGAATGCATACGCCGTGTAGTCAGCCCGCCTGTACCAGTTGAGGAAGGTCCTTGTGGGCATCTCGAGCTCACGAGGCGAGATCACCCCCCTTATGATCTGGACTACATAGCCCCATGAGACAGAGATAGACCAGTAGCGCTTGACATCATAGCAGATGGATTGCTGCATGATGCTGGCAGAGTCGAGGTTGACGGAATCGAACAGGTGGTGGAGGGCCTTGACTCGGGTCATCGCGGGAAAGATGGGCTGCACCACATCAAGGTGATGGATCGACACGAGCGGCGTCACAGGATGCGCAGCTAGCAGGCCTAAGAGATCACCATACACGTCATACTGCAAAACACATCGAAATGGATCTGTTCTGGGTTGAGCTGTCCATTTTAACTGAACTTTGAACAGGACAACGGGAAGCTCAATAAAGAATTTCACCCAATTGAGTTAAACCTGGTGAAACCCGATCTCTCGTGTTAGCGGGACACCGAGCTCGGCCATACAAGCCTGCATCCGATCATCGCTGCCATAGAGGCCGGGATACCTCTGTATGCACCGGTCTTGCATCTTGGCCAACTCCACTGCCAGAGGGTAGCTGATTGCGAAACCTCCTCCCCCGTATGCCATCGCGTACGAGAAGTATATGTTCTGGACATGGCTCTCCGAGGAGCTCCCGATGTAGTAGAATTGCTGGTGGTCATACTTCGAGAGCACCCTCACGAGATTGTCGATGATGAAAACTGTGTCGTCGTCCCCCATCACGAACCACTTCACATCCTTGAGCCCCAGCCTCAGCGTCTCCGATACAACCCTTGAGATCCTCAGTGCTGACCGCTGGCCCTGCCTGTTTGAGTACTTGAACTTCGATGTGGACCCGGAAATCCGGATCTCCGGCAGTCGTTCATTTCTGTACGTCTTCACCTGCATCGATGAAATTGACCATGATCTCAATGATCACTTGCTTGGCTTATCTGAAAGCTTAAACCTGTCATGTTTAGGATAAAAGAGACTGTTCCTGAGGTCATCGGATCATTTCTTTGTCAAGAAAAACAAGGTAAGACCGGACGTTTGAAAATGATTTAGCCAGATATTAGTTCTGCGGGATCAGAAAACCGAAAGATTCACCTTCCTGTCAAGCCACACCACTCCACGCATCTCCTTAGGCCGCCACCACAGCTTTATGTACTCCTTCCTCTTCTGCCACAGATTCGCCGACGCTGCGATCCCGAAGACGATGTGCTTGAGATCCGTCTCATAGTCGTGGGACCTATCACAGGTGATGGAACTACCGGAACTCCGCTGGTCCTCATCTGCCGCCACCGCCTGCTCATCCCGGAGCTCCTTCATCACAGAGGATATGTTGCAGGGCTCCGTTGCTGCCCCGAGCTTCTCTTCCACCGAAACGTTCTCGGAAGAGCTCAGGGAGGAAGAGGTGGCAGAGATGCCGATGCTGGAGTCGTGCCTGAGGAGGAGGTTGGAAGAGTGGAGGATGTAGAGCACGGTGATGGCGAGGAATGTCCATGGGAGGATGGTGTTGGCTGATCTGAGATTCACCAGTCGCATGCTGTCGGAGTGACAAGGTGTGTCTGACGGTGTCTCTGCTCATTAGCGATGGCCTTGCGTAGGATGTTTAGACAGGCTGTGGTATCGTATGGAGAAGGGAGAGGAGACGGGAATGGAGTTTTAGACTCAGAATTCTTCGGATCGAAGAGAGGATTCATTGGTCTCTTCTCTTTTTTTCATTAAGCTTTTTTTTTTTTTTAAATTCTCCGAATCTAAACTTTTAATAGTAAAATTACGTGTATATATACCAGGTTATAATAAAGCACTTCACCCGTCACCCTTCTCCATATCCCGTTTTCTTAAATTTCCTCTAAATTTTCGAAGAATAAAATTTTAAAGTACGCCAAAAAAGAATTGGGATGAAATTGAAAAACATAACTAAAGTTTAAGGATGAAATGCCAAATTTTCTCTAATTAAAAATGGTCAAAAAGTGTGGAAATACAAAAGGGGTCGAATTGACCAACATAAAAAAGGTGGAAAAAAAATCATACTAGAAAGCGCAGGTAAGTAAGAGAAAAGTGATTTAGTGAAATAATATAGTTATTAATTTAATAATTAAAATATTATAAATTTAATTTTTATTATAAAATTTATCACATTCCATTATTTCATATTTCTTATGTTTCATTTTATACTTATATGTTTTTTATATAATAATAAAAAAAAGGCATGAATGCATAAAATTACACTAAAACTAGTACTCAAAAGTGCATTTCTTCGAAACTCCTCATTAGTCTTTGCAAACTAATTTGATTTAAAATTAAGTTAATGTAATAAATTTGTGCATTTCTTATAATGTATAATATAATTTTTATCTAATTTTAAATTCATAAATACTTTACATAATAAAAAAAGTAAAATAAGGATAAAAATACATAAAAACTAGCACTCAAAAGTGCTTTTTTTTTTTGGGTAACTCGTCATTATTGTTTACAAATTAATTTCACTTAAAATTAAATTAATGTAATAAATTTTTACCTAGCATATGAAACACAGTATGGAAAAGTGTCTATCCCTGCAAACCTATTAGGGGTACAGTTGCTGGAATGACACTCAGCACTCACGTGCACTCGCTGGGCCATCAGTTATTCCCCCATCATATAGCCAAAGAAAGGAAGCCCCTTTTTTTAGAGTTAACAAATGAATACTGTAGTAATATGAAAATAATTGTGGTTAATTAAGTTAATTATGCCTTTAAACCTGAAATACGATTGCATGCAATATCTTTTTCTCGATAAATATTATTGTTAATTTTTGTATTTAAATGGATTTCACTTTATACGAGATATTAAAACATTAATCAGATTATGCGAGTGGGACAATATTGAACTCAATTAGCATAAGTGAAAACAAGTCTAATTAATATACTATAATAATTATCCTATTTTTTAATATTATTTTTTAATTAAGATTCTTCATCACTCACCACTTCCTTTACACAGATCCAAAAGCTACCCACTTTCTCTTCGTAGCCCTTTCTTGGATTCTCTCTCTCTCTCTCTCTCTCTCTCTCTCCTCCCCTCCTTCTCTGCAAGTATTTCTCTCAGGGTTCTGTCTTTCACTACAAGTGAACTGAAACTCGAAGAAACCCGCTTGAAATACAGGGGAAAGGTCCTGTCTTTCTTGTTGATCTTGCTTCTTTAATGGCGGCAGACAACAGCCTGAGCACGCTGAGATCAAGAGAGGTCTCGACGATGATAAAGCAGGGCTTCATCCCTGACCAAGCCCACTGCTTCTCCCCCTCGAGGTCCACGTCGACTGCAGCACGGTCCCAGCTCTACTCCCCTTCCTCTTCCCCCCCCAATTCCTCTCCCGGTACGACGGCCGACCAGTTCCTCACCCGCCCGACTCTCTTCGAGATGATGTCTCAGGAGCAGCACCATCAAGACTCCTCCGCTCAATTGAGGTCCAAAGTCTCAAGAATCCTATCAAACGCTCCCTTCAACAACAACATTGCCAATGGGAATCGTTGGGTGCCTAATAATAGGTCGGGCGATGTGCGGCTAACAATAGTCTCAAGGGACGGTTTCCGGATCTCAATGGACGTCCATCGGCAGGTCCTGTCCGAGAAGAGCCGGTACTTTGCTGAGCGGCTGAGGCTCGAGAAGGGCTCGCACTCCGTGGAGGTGGAGATCAGCGAGTGTGACGATGTCGAGGTCTATGTGGAGACTGTGGTCTTGATGTACTCTGACGATTTGAAGAGGAGGTTGACCGGGGAGAATGTGAGCAAGGTCTTGGGTTTGCTCAAGGTAAACTCTTGATTGTTCTGTCTTATTAATCGTATTATGACCATTCGATCACCTTTGGGTTCATTGGCTATCGGATTCAGGTCAATATCTGTTGCCTGACCCTCTGATTATATGTCATTCTGTATCATATTCGTCTCGGTTGGATTATGTTGTTACTTCTGACATTGCTGTAGCTAAGCTGAGTAGAGGGATAAAGTGGTGACAGATCAAGTTTCTGTTAATTTTGATTGGATTTGATTTCACTGAGGTCTGCTTACATTCAGTATTGTTCAGTTTATCAATCACTATCAGATGATGTGAACCACTCATTCGAGTTAGGTTTTCTGGACCAGTGATATTTATTTTTCTGATTAACACTTATACTCTTGAGTTAGGTATCTAGCTTGTAAATTGACTGGAGGCAATAGGACCCATCATGACGGCCACCATTGATTATGAAATCATGTGAAGAAAATTCCTCGGGTGCCCTCTACAAGATTCCTTAGCATGTTTCAAGGACATGATAAGATTTATTTAAGATTTGCTTGGTTAGTTCCCTGTTCTAAAATGTAAAAAGAAGAATAGCTTTCTTGCTTTTGAGAGCTGGCTTCGAGGTCCAATTATTTGCTGCATTTGCTAAAATTTGTCCTGTTCGTCTCATTAACATCTTCTTTACATCTCTCTTTGCCCATTTGCTTTTATTTTGGAGACATGTCGACATAATGGAATGTTTATTTGATAGTCATCTGATCTATCATGTTCTGTTTCTTTCCCATGTAGAAGTCATAGACTCCATTTTTCATGGATTCTTCATATCTGTGCTGTTAAATGGATGTGGAGTTTATCATGTTCCTTGGTTAAAGCTGAATGCATTTTCTTTCTATTTTCCTCCATCTTGTAGGTTTCTTCTGCTGTTATGTTTGATGAAGGAATCTCTGCATGCATAGAGTACTTGGAAGCTGTTCCATGGTCGAATGATGAGGAGGAGCAGGTCATTTCCCATCTCCATCAACTTCATCTCCTTGACTCAGCAACTGAACTCCTCCAGAGGGTCTCAGCTCGGCCCTCCACATCAGCTAAGCCTGATGATATCTTAATGAGACTACTCAGTAGCATTTTGCAAGCGAAGGATGAGAAAGCCCGCCGTGAGATGAAAACTCTAGTCTCTCGGTTACTCAAGGAAGATTCTACCTCTCAACATAGAGATAGTGGTTGTTTTGATATATCTCATGACACCCTTTATCATATATGCCACCGATGTCTCAGTTCTCTTATTCTGTGCCTATCTGAAGCAACTGGAATAGATGACAGGAGTGGTCAGGATCGGGGGTCCCTAATGGGAGAGATAGCCCGAGAGGCTGATAATCTGAACTGGGTTGTAGATATCTTGATCAATTGGAAGATGGGGGATGAGTTTGTGAAGTTGTGGGCTGATCAGAAGGAGCTTGCTATCCTCCACTCGAAGATCCCCACGATGTACCGGCACGAGATTAGTCAAATCACTGCTCAGCTATGCGTTGCAATTGGGAGGGGGAGCATCCTGGTTCCACGGGAGATTAGACTTTCCCTGCTGCTGACATGGCTCGAGGGTCTATATGAGGACTTTGGTTGGATGAAGAGGGCTTCGAGGTCGATGGACCGGAAGCTAGTTGAGGAAGGCCTGGGGCAGACGATCTTGACCCTTCCTATGTCCCATCAACAGGCAATTATGCTGGACTGGTTCGATCGGTACCTTAATAAGGGAGATGACTGTCCCAATATCCAGAGGGCATTTGAGATTTGGTGGAGGAGGGCCTTCGTGAAGCAGAACGCTGGTGAGATTACTGATCCTCACTTGCAAATAACAGTGTGCGACTACCCAAACTGAGAAAGTCAGGCTTGTGTTTGCAAAGATTTGAAGGGAGAATGAGAGTATAAAGAGTGGGAGTACCAGAACTTTTGGAGAAAGATCGCATCTTCTTCCTCCTGTTACTCGACATAACCATGCCATCTTCGCCTTCACTTGAGATCTGATCTCTCATGGTGAAAGTCAGTGCTGTATCGGGCATTGGGTGTACGGAAAGTGTAAATTTTTTTCAGTTGGATTTGAAGAGAAATCCATTATCAATCCAGATATTGAGCCCTCTAGAAGAGGCAGCAGTTCCACCTTTGTTTGTGGCGGAATTCTCTGTCAATAAGTCGTCATCAATTTATCGGCAGACATTGTATAATTCTCTTTCCATTTTCTTCTGGTCACGGCTACATGGAGAAGACGTTCCGAGTTTGCTTTCACATTCTTACTTGTTTCTCACCCTTCAGCCATCTCCTTTCAAACTGGGTTGTTCCGGCTCTCTACGGTTCACGATTACCACCAATCGAAATCATGTTGAAACGCACGGTTCTACGAGTTAGGAATGCGACATTGACCATGTTGGTGCTAGCCTAGCCAGCCATCTCATTCCGATTCTGGATATTTCAGTTTTCCTGGCTCCACCAATTGGTTCGGAAGGCTCGCTAGCAATTTTATCAGGGCCTCCCATTTTCAAGGCCCAGCCCATTCTGAAGGATCCATTAAAATAAAATTTTTATATATTTGGTGTAAAAAAGATGATAATAATAGAGAGAAAATAATGAAACGGTCGTCGTCTTAGTCAAAAAGCCTGTCTTTGCTGTTCGGCTGCTGATTCCGAGCTTAGCCAGCTCCGATCTCTCTCAATCTTTATCACTCCCGTCGGTCTCTTCTCGGAGATGCTAGCTTCTTCCGCCTCTAGTACACTTTCAATTTTCTTTAGTTCAGTGGGGGGCAACTTTCCGCGCATTGTTCTCGCGCTCTTCCTTCGGCCTTTCCGTTGATTTGCAGATATGAAAACTGTCTCTGGGGAAATCATATCGACAAGTCCGATCTCTCTCGCTAAAGCATCATCAAAGGTGCTGTCGAAGTTCGTCACAGTCGATGACGGGACTTCCCCCGCCATTGGCATCTACCTCCGAAAGGCCTCGGGGGCCTTCAACGTATTGGTTCAGTTTCACAAGGGCATCAGTGCCCCCAAGTCTGACCGGAAGAGTAGAAAAGCCTCAAGTTCAGCCGAGTCTGTCAACATCACACCCCGAGAAATGGAGACTGAGGGTGCACGGGGCGAGCAGAGGAAGCATAAGCATAGGGAGAAGAAAACGCTCGATGGAGATAACGGTGATGGTGGATTAGTCGAAGCTAGTCAGGATTTGAGGAGAACTGCAAAGCAGGAATTGGCTAATGGAAATGGGAAGTTCTTGGGACCCAAAAGTGAGAAAAGGAAGCGTAAGAAATTGAAGGGTGAATTTGGTAGTGCCAAGGATGGTATCATTGAAAATGGTGAGGTGAATGCGATCAGCAATGGAGCAGAAGATGTGGATGGGAAAAAGAAGAAGAGAGGAGATGTCAGTATGAGGATCGGAGAAGATGGGACAGTGAAAGAGGGAAGAAGAGGAGGATGGAGATGACTGGGGATGGTAGGGACGTAGAAGATTCAATAGAGCGACAGAGCAAGAAAAAGATCGGGGAATCACCCTGGACGCTTTCAATATTCTTCTTCACATCAGCAATCTGAACATCATCATCACCATCATCAAAAATGGTTTTTTTTTTAAAAAAAAGCTAATAAATCTGACACGATTACTTCCTACCAAGATATTTGCAAGCTGTTGGATGCTCTGATTCACGAAGAACAACAGGCCAGAGAATAAGGAATCTCAACTCTCAATGCTTAAGTGGCTGTTTGGCAATTTCCAGCATGCTTCCAAGAAACTTTGTCAGAGTTTCAATAATATGAACTCACGCGCCTGGAAAGTAAAGCACTCACCAGTCAATTTCACAGGACACTGTCCTCCCCCATCGAGTCAACATTTCCTTTCCTACTTTTTTTTTAAATAATAATAATAATTGCCCATATTTTAGCTGTGATGCTTGAGACTCCAACGGCATCAATATGATTCACAGAAGCCGCTTTAAACAATGCAACGCTCAACATGAATCTAACAACGCTGAAACTGATATCACCCCAATTACCAAACTGATATCGAACAGAGTAAACCAACCAATTTCCGAGCTTCCAGAGCCTTCAATACTCTTCCTCGCATCAGCAAGCGGGACAACGTTAATCCCCCAACTAAAACCTCTCATGCGGCGCCAATTCAATGCCAAGAAAGCTCAAAGGCGCAAGGTAGAAGACAAATCGAGCAGCTTAAACACCAGAGAGCAGCAAACTCAGCACAGTGAAACCGCAAAGATACCAGCGAAGATGATCGAGAAAGGGTGGATGCAGACAGAAGAGCCGGCAACAAACCGAATCATCGACCTTCACTTCGATTTCAAAGCCGGCGCACTTTTAAGGTTTTCGCAGAAATCTCCGTGTTCACCGCTCTTCCAATTTATCCTTCTCCGGATGATCTATATATATACATGGTCTTTTTTTTTTCTTTCATTGTTCTTATTATAAATTCACGTAGCACCGAGCCAGCCGCACACCCTGCTATATTTGGTGCTTAGATGAACAGCCAGCGTATAAGCTCTTAATGTCTAAGTCGATCCTTGCTCGGAAAACTAATCATGATTAATTTACTTCCATCAGCTGCCCATCAGTATTATCTAATCATTCAATCGAGATAATGTCTCTGATTAGCAAAAATCCATGTCATAGTAGCTCTCTACGATATAACTAAGAAAACAAAGGGTAAGAAAAGTGTATACAAGATCGACCGTTTTCTCCTCTCCTTTTCAGACAAAATTCCAATAAAGAAGAATCGAAACGTTTCAGTTCTGATGCTACCAAGTAAAACCCGACACCTCGGACGGATCGGAGCACCCGTCCGAGAACCGGAACAACCCATCGTCGAACGCCACCGCGTACTCGCCTTCGGGGTCTTCTATGGCTCCTCCGTACTCAAAGTCGTAACTCGGTATCTGGTCATAGAACGTCTCAAACCCCCAGAGGTCCCCGATCCCGGACAAGTAAGACGGGACCCGGGCCAGCTCGGCCGCCTCTTTTACCGAGGCAGCTGTGGAGGGCGGCAGCCCGAGCTCGCCGTCGGAAGCCCCTAGGAGGTACCCCAGCTCCGACTGTGACTCGCTTGAGTCCGACGTCAGGTCGATAACGACGGGCGGCGACGTAATGGAGGTGGAGGGGGCCGATATCTCGTCCTGGAAACTCCGCATCACCGAGTCGAGGTCCCGGCCGGCCGAGTCGAGGCCCGAGTCATCGCAGACCCCCAGGAGATCGTCTCTGAGCCTCTTCACCACGGCCGAGTCCAGCTCCCGCAGCTCGTCCGGATCATCGTCTCTGGCTCGCTTTCTGCTGCTCTGGATCTGACCCTCCATTTAAGAATCACAAGTTTACGCACCAACTGCCTGATCAACCGGAGGAATTTGACTTCACAAAGAATTGAAAACGTCGGAGGAAGATGAGGAATCAGGGTTTCGATGAAGTTCCCTTAAATAAGGGGGAGGCTTGCCGGGGGGAAAGAGAGAGAGAAAGAGAGAGAGGTACAGAGAGCGGGAAGGAGACGGGCAGAGAGAAGAGACTATGATGGTGAAGCAGCCGCGTGGGTGGGAATGCTGAGGCCCGTCATCACGGACGTCTTGCCTTTCATTTTATTATATTATTTAATTCATTATAACATTTTTCTATTTTTTAAAAAATTAATAAGTAATATTATTATGATATGATAATTTATAATTTATAATTTTATTCTTATCTTATCATGTTCTCATACTCCTCCTCTATTCCCTCTCTTTTCTTTTCATATTCCATATTTATGAATATATTGTACAATAAAAAAACGTGCTATTTTTTCTCAACTGATGGAAGCTTCCTACTGATGCGGTCTCTTTTTGATGATGGGAGCTTCCTACTGTTAGGGATTTTTCTAATAACTGATCTTCGAGAGAATATCGGGGGGTGGGGAAGTCTGATTTTCACATTCTTTCTTTTTAAAATATTACGGGTATTTTAATTAAGACAATTTTATATAATTAATTATATACTATAAATCACATTTTCTGAGATAAACTTTTTAAGATAGGATGATGACTCAAAATAAGAAGGTGTGAGATTTGACGCCAGGGGACACGAACACGACCACAACAGTGGAACACGCTTTTTAATATATAATGATGTCGATCGTAAATTTCTGGAAGCGTCCATTTGGGCTATGAGAACATCACATTAACGGGGGTGCGGGAAGTTGCTTCCTTACATGGGGTTGACTTGGTATTTTCAAGTCTGCCCGACGACGGGATCATTCCGTCAACATTCGATGATGGTCTAGATGAGGAGGGGGCACCCGCCCACTGCACGGCTAATAAGCACTCAGTGTGCTGTGGAATGAGCTCGAGCTGTCACCGGCTGTCTAGTAAGGTTTTGAAGAGGTTGATGTGCTCGTGATTAGAGAAAATATAATATTTATTAATATTTTAAACCCGTTATAAAGTTACTATGAGAGAAAATTTATTTTTATTTAAAAATTTAAATTAATATATAATATCACTCAATTTCCTTATAATTCGACAACTATCTTTTTATTTGGCCGATGTGATGATCGTATCACGTGGTCCACCTTACAACGTATCGTTAAACGGACGTTCCTAATGACCGTTTTCGAGTCGAATATTCTTCTTCCAGTCTTGAATAAGAGGAAAATTAGTTACGAGCAGAGCAATCTCATTCCACACCCAAACTTAATATCAACTGACCACAAAGTAGGGATTTCGGAATTGGATCAAACGATGTGCGTGCTTACCAATTCTTATACCATGTTGAATTCATTGCAAATACATAAAAGATTTACTCGTTTTCACCTGAAAACCTAAGTTAACAATTAATGATGCTCAATTCCCTTGTAAGATTACAATACTTTCTTGATTTAATCGATATAATGGTACGATGAATATATCTCTGCAATTGACATGTAAATTGACTTCATTGGAAGCGATTTTTTGCCCGCCAAGACTCGTAGGATTTCCATCGGGGAGAGGTGGATGATGGGGGGTAGGGGGAGTAACTGGTTTACATTTTCTGACAGCTGGAAAGTCGTGTCGTGAGTGATTGAAGGATGGTTGGTGGGCTCACTTGCTTGAGATCTTTTGTCTCGGGTTAATGGGAAGACAATAATGACGACTACGACGGCCACTCCACGAGAACGATGAAAAACGTTGGCCTTTGCCTCGAAATTATAGAGTGGGGATGGTGGATGAGGATGGGGGCGGCCATGGACTTGCAGGAGCCGCCGCAGCGAGACGGCGTGCCTCCTCCGACTCTCTCTCTATCGTCTCCATGGATGGGATCGAGCAAGCTCTGGAATCGCGTTCAAGGGTTTCCCCGTGTACTCACCCACTGGACGTACACCGTCTACGCGAAGGACCCGAGAAGGACGCGCAGGATACGCGGGATTTGGCCTTGAAATAGTTATTTTTCCCACTTTTGTCAAAGCCAAAACGGATCTTTAGAAAATGAATAATTTATCCTCTCTTTTTTTTCTTCAAAACAAATGCATAAAAATATATATTTGCAAAATAAACTGTGGATGGATTTCGAAGTTATCGTTCCATCCAAGGCAACATTCCTCTAACAGATGTCGGAAAAATTCTTAAATAATCCCCGTGTGTTGTAATGATGTGAGGAAGATTATTAATGAGGCCATAGCAAGCCATTAATTAATAATTATGATAATTTCTACCTCACCATGAGCGTGGTAGAGTAGTTTGACACTCATCATCCCAATGGGAGGACTCGAGTTTGAGTTCCACCTGCGGTGGAGAGCTCTTAACCCCTTAAATAGACCAACTCAGGACGATCCGGATTAATCAGTTGGACAAAGTCCAACTGGATACCGACGGTTTATACCAAAAAAAATTATGACAATTTCTAGCATGATTAAAAATCATTCACTCATGTTTGGTAATTAGTCTGTATCCATCTCAAATCCCACATACAGTATACAAAATTTTTAAATTGTATTAATTAATCTAATTTCGAGTTTAGCATATTTAAAAAAAAACTCCTCAATTTGATTGTCCTTGTTCCATATGCAATTAGAAAATATTAAGTCCAATACATCTATTAAGTTAATAAATCCAAATTTATTATGAACTAACGAACTTAAAATTTTATTACCAATAATTTTTATTTCGATATGTTTTAAGGTTGTAAAATAATCATATCCCATAATTACAGTATAGATTAATAAGTGAAATTTTAGACTGTAGGCGTAGGTTTGGATCAATCATGGGCGGCAATATTACAGTCCTGAACTACCAGGCGGATAAGTTCAAGAAGTTTCTCAAAACGATCCACATGTACGTAAGTGGCAGACAGAAATCAACGCTTTCATTTTCCTTGACCCACATATCCTTCTCCATCCCTTGTTTCCTCCCCCCCACGTTTAACACACGTTATTGTTGCGGGAAGTGTGCCGTGCCTCAACACAGTCTCATCTTGGGGCATACGAAATTGCTCCAGCGCCTGACCAACATTTCTACATTAGGTAGGATTCCTCCCTCTCTCTCTCTACCTAATATTATCTATTCTACATTCAGATTTACCATTTAAATAGTAAAACTCTAGTGTAAAGTAGACCTTACTAGGGATCCGGTTCGAGTAAAAGAGATGTTGAACTATCTCAAACAACGGTTAGTTTACCATTGCCATGCTCGAATTACACAGAGAAGTAAATCGGGGATGATGACCCATTTCATCCTCCGATTCTTACTTAAATCAAAGCTCCGCTGATTTAGATCCTTTACCCGAACCGGTAACGTTGTACATAACTAGCTCGACTGGGTGGCTTGAGGACCCCCTGCTCTTGACCTGGACTCTGGTTGGATTGCTTCAACCGTTCTCGCCTTTCTGTTCTTGGTATTGACCACCTGTACTTTTAGTGTGGCTTCTCTTCGAGAATGTATAACTTAGCTGAAAGCGGAAAATGGCATAGTGCTTGGCAAGCCTATACCCGAAGTTCCACGGAACGCTAAAACGTTAAATTTCTTAATCGCACTTCTGGCCATGGTTGAAATAGACTGAAGAAGATTGTGCCCGGTTACGATGAACTGCTAAAGCAACGGTGGAGCTAACTCCAAAAACCCATCCTCAGTCCGGAGAAATGCCACCGGTAAAATTTACTTAACCGTCCCACTCAGGCAATGTGCTGGTCCGCCCCCATCATTGACTCCAGCGTACATCTCTCAATGCTTTTAAAGATGAATCCACCCGAGATTGCAGCCCTAACAAACAGCATGTTCAACAGTTTCCGACGTGAATGATAGGTGCGATCACACATAATTCAATTAGCTTTCTCTATTTCAGCTTCCCATCCGGTGAAGATTCATGGCAGGCATCACAAACTCTCAGGCCCTTAAAAGGAAAACAATCTCGAAGGCCTCTGAATTTCCCCCAGTCATCCATACTATTCTTGAAATGAAGACAAAACATCTAGAAAGACTAGCTGCACACACTCACTTTCATCTTCAAACTGCACCTCTTCTTTGAGAAAATCTCGCTGGTCCAATAAGTCTTGGTCTGGTTCAGAAACAATGATAGAAAGATACACTCTTGGTACGCTGCTTTATGAGCAAAATACACAAATCCTACGCAAGACTCATTAGCATCAGAGAACCAAGCTTAAAATCGTGGGCAAAAGCCAACAGTAGCTCCACTTAAGTGCAACTCAAGTACATTATAAATGGTAAGAGCAAGCATTCTACAATAAGTCATATTTGAGCAGGGGCTGCTTGACATTATGATTTAACAGTGGAAGGGAATGAGAGGAAACAGAAATTTTTGAAAAGACTGTGGAAAAGACTGCCCCACAAACAACATTCTCAGTGGATAGATACTGAGTATAATCCCAAACAGAGGCCAGGGCTCTGCAAGATAAACCATAATGGAACTCGGACCTTGAGATTATCACCCAAAATTTTGAGCCCAAGACAGTTAACTTGCATGTATACCACACCAACTCATGCTCCTGTTTGAAAATATAACATATGTCAGTGCCTCGCACGCTTATCCTGGTGTCGCCAACTACCGCCATACCCATCTCCATATCTGCTGCCCTGATATCTCATTTCAGGGCTTCTATTTATCATCCCATAACCACCAATACCTATATAGAAGAACCGTAAAGATGATTTGATATTACAAAACTACTGTCGATATTGAAAGCAGTATATCTGTCTATGCTGTTAAGCAAGATAACTTTACCAAGTCCATGTGCTCTCCTCTCTGTGTTCAACTGCTCTGCCTGCAGCTTCTCAATCTCACGAGCCATGGAAATGAGATTCTTTTCCATTGCATATTTCTGTTCATCTTGTTCCTCATGTGCTTTCTTCTCAAATTCTAAAGCTCGTCTATTGATACCACATACAAAATGTTCAGTAAAGAACTTGTCAATATCTAATCTGTAAAAATGAGGAACCTCCATCTGAAGTATAAATTAAGGAGAACCGAGAGGGAAAGAATTGATCAGTTCAAGAAACAAATTTCAGACCTGGCCTCATAAAGCTCTTTGTGGAGAGCATCAACATCAGCCCTCATGGGAATTAACTGCTGATTCTCAGCCCGTAATTGAGTAGCATCCTTTGTGAGGACCTGCATTTTGGCAGACAAATCGTGCCTTAAAGCATTCAATTTTCGAACTTCATCTCTCAGTTGAACAACTTCCTTTCTCACGGGCTCATTAGCACGAAGCTGGGCTTCTAGCTTCACTTTATTCTCAATTAATTCCCTTTTTTGTGCCTCTTTGCCAGCCCGAAGCTTGGGTATGACCTGCCCTAATCTATGAATTTCATCCTTAGCAGTCCTCAACTCTCTCTGAAGATGAGTGTTCTCATCTATAATGGCACGATTTTCAGCAACACTCCCCTGTATCTCTCTCTGTTTAATTGTGAGTTCTTCCAAAGCTTGAGGGTGAAGACGAGGAAGTGGTCCTGGGCCTCGGCTAAGAAGTAGTGGTGGTGGTCCATCTCGAAAGTCTCTAAAAGTTTCGGGATGACGGCCAATACGATTTCTTCCTGCCATATTATTCTGCAGAGAGGATGCAAAAGTGACCAACTAAATTTGAATGGCATATGATGATGTATTCTTTGACTCAAAAGGGAGTGAGTACCATATTCTACTATATATTAAGGGTGAAAAGTTCCTTGTGCATCACAAAACATAAATTGGTTATTCACCCTGACGAAGCAATAATTAAAGGGGTGCACAAGAGTCTGGGTTGTATTCCCTTCTGCATGGAGAGAGATCTAAAAATTAAGAAACCTAACCTGATGAAAATTTCCCCTTTCCAATTGCAGGAACTTATCATGAACAAAGATGACAGATCAACAAATGATCTCCTAAGTGTAGGCCAATGGACATCCTTCTGCCATTCGGAAGATAATCATATCCATCTACAACTAATGTATTACAGGGCAGGGCACAAAAATCTATGGAGCAATAGAAGATTGCACCAATCTACCAAAAAGGGATCTTCCACCATAAACTAAAAGACTAGTTCACTCTCAGCGATAACTCTCAACGAAATTTATTTACCAAACCATTTCCTTGCGATTAGCATCTCAAAATCATATCCAATTAAAGCAATCAAGCAAATCACATGCCAAGATGGTGGAGTTGAAGCATGCAGCCTCAACTTAGATTGAGCATCTATAGTTTTGGCTGCATAAACATAATGTACTGCTTTGAATCTAGAACTTGCATCACTCCTATATACCCGTATACATTGTCTATGTTCAAAAGTTAGTAGTGAAATCAGGAACTCTTGGTTATCTCCCAGAAGACATGAAACATGCTAACTTATTATCCTTGCATGTTCATGGCTCCAACTTGTGAATAACAAGATCAAGCAAGTACACTTAGTATGGATAAATATTTATAACAATCATCCAAGCTCAGAACCAATGCAGCTTGACAGACATACCCGACCTCACCAAGCAACAATGGGAAGCCTGATAGGAAGCTTTGCTAAATAATCTGAGCGTTATAGAATCTACCAATACCAAACCCTTCTCGAATATATTTTAATACACCTCTGATTCCAAAGGATTCATGGGTAGCATTGAAAATCTTCAGATTGCCAAAATGAATTGAGTTGCTCCTCCATAAATCTGAAATATCCTTTCTGCTTAGGATACGGGCAAGACCAAAAATTCCCTACTTCATGTCAACAGTTTCTGTATCCTCCCATTCTCAAGCCATCAACTCCAACAAATGGCCATAGCTTATTACTTGTTTCAACAGAGATCTCTGTATTTCCGATTGCCAAAATGAATTGTGTTGCTCCTCCCTAAAAGTGATTTATCCTTTTTTTCTTAGAATATAGGAAAAGTAACATCCTACATAAGGTAAGACCAAAAATTTCCAAATTCACAGCTGCAACAGTTTTTATCTCTCCAAATTCTCAGGCCATTAATTCCAACAGATGGCCAAGACTTATCACTTATTTCAACTGAGATCTCCGTAAACAATTCTTTCGCTATCTCCACTTCTCCTTCAACATGACGCATCACAGGCAAAGTTACAATACTGGAGCCAATAAGAATATAGCTAGCATCCCCTTTGGGGACTATCACTGCTAGTCTACCATCACCATGGGCTCCCCCATTGCTTGAAAACAGTCTCAGCAAAAGCATGCTCTGAAATCATCCATGCTTTATTCTCTACCAAGTTGAAAAGGTTCTTCACAAGAAAAGATACCTATAGCTCAATTAGCCAAAGTTAAGCTAAGATTGATCTCAGAGAGATATTCGAACACGTAGATTTTACTTCAGCATCACCAAGCACTTGTTTCTCACTGGCCTCTTCTTCCCACATAGCAACGGATAATTCAGCTCATAAAGCAACAAGCCCGGGAAAATAAATAAAGTAATTGTAAGAATCTAGCCGCAAGGCAACTCCACAGTTGAAAGAGTCCCCCTGGCGAGAGAATCAATCAGTTTCCCCAATATCTAGAACCTAATCACAAGTAATATTAACAGAGAAGCTAGCAGAAAAATGGAAGTGATATTAGCTCGAATTGGCAACATCGAGAGACCTAGAAAAATAAAAGAACAAGACAATTTGCTGAAGCAGTAAGAATTCGTTAGGCCCGAAGAGAGACTACTTCTGTACAAGGACAGTGAGACGTAGAGACTCCAAGGAGGCAATTCTGCTCCCGTCCCATACTACAAAAGCTACGAAAACAAGAAGAAAATGTGATTACCGGAAACAAGTCACCTGAAATGAAGACTAAGGAACCGATTCAGGAAGTTTCCAATTGCTTTGGCAGTTATGGAAACCCTAGCCCACCATCTGATGCTCGAGTCTTCAATCTGCTGTCTTCCCCGAGACGCCTCAGATGGATGCACGCCACGTGCGAATGATTCTCTCAGACACGGTAGGGTAGCCCACTTGGGCCGGGCCTAGGTTTTGCCACCCAAGTCCTTTTTGGGCTCGAAGAATAATACAATGTAAAATGGGCCCACATAGTTTAAGCTCGGCCCAATGGACACTCCCCAATCCACATAATACTAATTAAGCTCGAAGTCAAGTTATACACACAGAAAATGAAGAGAGACAGACCTTAATCCAAAATAATTACCCCTCCATAATTATGTGATTATGTTATCTTTATTTATTTCAATTGGGCCACTCTCTTTGGACGGTGGGCGCACATAGGACCATGCTCTTATGATGTTGACAGGCGAGGCCATATTGTCATATGATAATATGACGTGTCTCATTTCTTTTTATTAGTTGTTCCCCACTCCCGCCCCCCCTCCCCCTCATTAGATCACAATAGCATTAATGTTTGAAGTTACGCAACCATATCCTCTTTTGGCTGACATGTTACGAGTGTGGGCTCTAACAAAGTCACAACAGGGTGGTAAGACAAGATATGTAAGACTGCATAATTATTGAATTCATTATGAGTTTATAAGAGATTACGCTCATTTCCACTTAAAAATCTGATATAATAGGTGGTAATACCCACTTAAAAGATCCGATCACTAGTTATATATAAACTGACAACTATCCCCCAAGTTAGGCAGAGGATGAGGTCAAGTAAGCTTTTGCATCTTTCCTCTCTATTGGGGATCTTTTGTAAATCATTGTTATTGCTGTTGTTGATACTAATGAAATTACGACTTTAAAAAAAAAAAGAGGAGTTCTAGAGTTACTGGTAGTGAGGAAGTGGATG
Organism: Sonneratia alba; assembly: GCA_900174645.1. Classification (NCBI taxonomy): domain Eukaryota; kingdom Viridiplantae; phylum Streptophyta; class Magnoliopsida; order Myrtales; family Lythraceae; genus Sonneratia; species Sonneratia alba. The sequence continues at coordinate 253,000 of FWPY01000010.1, forward strand.
GACGTACTATGCTCACTGAAAGGTGCTGTACTGGTTTGTATCAAGCCAATGTCCAAATTATAAAAATTATCGGTCTCGGTCAACAAGTTGAATATGTAGAATACTACTGTCCGAAAAACATTGGTCAAGGACTTTACTGCCATGGATATCCCAAAATATGGATGTGATTAGGGGTGCTTATGGACGGGTGAATATAATCATAATCGGTAGAGATCAACTAATACTGGATAATTAAGTTTCGGATGATAAACTATGAAGGCGATTAGAACCGATTTTGGTCGACAACCCGATTAAAATCGACTGTAGGTACCTGAAACCAATACCAGAACTGTACAGAGAAGGTACGGTTGGAGTTCGGTATATGCGAATTAAAATTAGCATGATGTTGACAACTGAGCCTATCAGTGGGGGTTGATCGATTGCTCGTACATGTGTACTACAGCATTGACGTGGAAAATCATTAAAAAGAAAAATTGGTACTAATACTTTGGACACAGGTCGGTTTCATCGAATCTTGAAACCCTCAAAACTCTGATATTTGTGCACCGAACGCCAATAGCTCATGTACGAAATTCTGACCTCCATCTATTTAATTAATTAAGCGGTATTAATTTCAAAGGAATACTAAAATTATGAGGATTTTTAGATTATGATATTTTTTAAGGATTTGTGTTGAAATATAAAATTGTATGGCTTGAGAAAGTATTTGATCTTCTTTTTGGGGTCAATGATGGTAAATTTTAGTTAATATAAGTAAAAAAATTTAATTTAATTTTTATGAGAATGTGTGCATTGAATTATGAGGGGTAATCACTACCCAACTTTATTCCCATATTTTTTAAGATCACTAGTCTGTCTTTCTAGATTATGTTTCTCAACATCATCCAAGTAGGCTCCATGTTAAGGGGTCATTCTTTTCTCCACGGGGTTCCATGTGATATTTTCACTGACAGGGAAGGGACTTCAGGCCCTCTTATAGCCTTTTTCCAACTTCTTCTTGCTTTTACTGTCTCCTCTTGTTTTGACTCCGCAAGATCCTTCTCTGGTTTTTTGGACTTGGACTTGGTCTTTGGCATGTGTAACAATTTGCTTCCACTCTTTCTTATTTGCTCTTTCACTTCAGGATTGAACCAATTCCCTGGTTTCCTCCTCCTCTCAAGGTTTTTGCCTTCTCTCTCTTAAGCTTGTTCTGCTCTTAGACTCCCCATCAGTATCACCCCTCTCCATTCTGTGAAGAACATTGGCTTTGATACGTATATCAATGTAACTTGGATCACCCTCTCTTGCTTTGATATGAGTTTTCGAAGTTTGTTACGGTTCTTCCTTGAAGATGTTCCCAAAGCATTTCATTTATCACATTTCTCGGGTAACCACGGTACAATGACTGGTCCACCATAATAGTTTTGATGTTCTCTTCAGCAATATATGTCAACACAAATTTACCCCTTCGATCAGTCTTTTTCTGCAGCATTTGTCTCACCACAAAGTCGGGCAAGCTCCAGATGTGCCCACCTTGGGAGTGTTTTTCTCCTTGTACACTGGTTTACCTATGTCCAGTTGGATTGTCAAAATGGAGGGGGATACGTCTAAGTACTATCCAGATTCCATAACTTCTCTCAGAAATTGCTTAGTAAAGGTTGTGCTGTGGTAGATTTTAAAAGTTAAAGAGAAAAAATAATGTAGAAGTCCTTTTGGCAAGGTTCTGCTTGATCATCACTACTAATTAATTAATTAAGATCCAAATTGTGCGTACATATATATATATATATATGTCACTGCTATATATCTTTGCGTTTCTCATTCTATATGTATGCTTCTATTTACAGGCAGTGAGCTCGATCACCGCAGAACCATCTCATTAAGAAGCAGGAAATGAAACGATCAGAGTACATGATGAAGCCAATTGTTCTTAGCTGGACTGTATATTATACTACTAATGTATGCTAATGAACAGAAGAAGTTATCATAAATATGATGTATAATTTTCCATAAGATATGTCTTGATGTGATGCTTTAGCGGCTCAAAAATTGCTTGATCAATCTAATGCACCCAACCCGGATCATACACGATTCAGTCCCAGGGTCAGATCTAACCCAACTGTGCTGTCGCCGTTACCCAACATCGTCTGGGCTACGGGTTGGTCAAACTTCCATATCTGCTCCTTCTTGGAGCCGCCCTTGGCTGCTGTTGCAGCCAGAGAGTCCTCAAAGGTTTCGGCAGAGAAGTTGCTGTCGTCTTCCGTGCTTATATTTTCCTGATGACTCATTTCTCCGTAGATTGGAGCGGGGTAGATCCACGAACCAGGCTTTGGATCATCCAGACCCGGGTCGAGCTTGACCCGCTTGGCCCGTGAGTGATGCTGAGCCCCGTGTTGGTTCCCTGGGCCCAACTCTGGTGGCTTCCTGATGTGGCGGATGTCGCAGGAGTGCCTAAGTGAGGGGATCCTTAGCTGGGACGCCGACCCGGAGGGTTGGTTGGAGGAGGGCGTTTGTAGGAACCGGAAGGTGCCCTTGAGGACAGAGTCGACCGCCGACTGGCACTGACCCCAATTGCCCGACCATAACAACCCGACCGACCCATATATTGGGTTTATGATCCGTCCGCATGCCTCATAGAGAAGTGACCTGAATATAGCTGCAAAACATCCATGGATGGACCCATAGAGTAAGATAAGAAAGTGTCATGAATTGCAGTTTGTTTTAAGGTCAAAGATGTTTATGTCTGGACAATTTCCAGCCCATTATTTCAAGGAGATTTCTGTCATAAATTGAGAAAAAGGAAAACCTAAAGAAAAGTAAGAACGTAGTGGTAGATCCCCGATATAACATGATCGAGCACACAGTATAGATTACTATTGATTAAGAACCAACATCGAACCATCGTCTAAATCTGATAAACCTCCGACCCATCTAGATCTCATGGATTCTAAATCCTCTCCACAGGACTATACATATATAAGTGAGTTGTGTGTTATATATGTGTATACAACCAAAACTGTCAATAAGACGGGACATCTACGATCTGATGAAATGAATAGATCTGTGTTCTTTGGGTAGCACTTGGATCAATATCAGGCACAAGCGTGGACGTACTACAATCACTAAACTGCTAATTATGAACTGTTATGAAAGATTTCCAGAATCAGATGATCCTCGGTATCTCATGGATTCTCCGGACTCTAAACAGTCGGCCAACAAGAACTAATGTAAAGAGGTAACTAGTTACCGGGGCGGAGGTGGTCGGGACCGGCGCTGATGAGGTTGAGGAGTCCCGCACGGCCATAGAACTTGGCCAGGAACATGGTGGCGTTGGCCTGGGCGTCGGCCGACCTCATCCACTGGAGGCACGGCCTCAGTGTACAGTCATCACTGCACCCTTTGCGAAGAACTCTACACCCATTGCAGCTCATTCTCAACCCTAGAATTGATAGATTAATTCCTCACACCTCCTCCTCCTCCTCCTCCTCCTTCTCCTTCTCCTCCTTTCCTTCCTTTGCTTCTGAGCTTTGAGAGAGGGAGAGTGTGAGAGAGAGGGTTATTTATGGATTCAATGGGGTTGTTGAAGAACTAAGGCAATAGAAAGAGGGAGAGGCTCTGCTTGGAGAGGTTTTGGGGGCTGACGGGGAGAGGCGGTTTCCTGTTCCCTAAAGGAGCCATAGGGTTGAAAATTTTAAGATTATTTTCCTCTCTAATCATATCATTTCGACTTGAATATGACATATTTTTTATAATCCTTTTAAAGTTTATAATTTATTATAATAATTATAAGATAATATAGTTGTAAATTTTATATGTGATAGGTGGTTCGACCCCTCTAATTAGAGTTTAAGATAAAGTTGAAAACCATCTCTCAAAGCCCTCTTTTTTTATGTTATTTAATCTGTTTGTTTATTCACTTCTTTAGGGTTAAGTCTTATTAGAATTAATGAAGGTATTAGTGGAGATTTTCCATCATTGGAAATTCTCCTATTCGAGCTTTGGCATTTTCATTGTCAGAATATTTCCCTGCATGCACACAGCCAAATTACCATTTTTTTTAAAAAAGACCAAAAGTAGAACAACGTGAGGGAATAATTCCTCCACGTCGAAGCCAAGTTCACCCCAGTCATCCACAAATTCGGTGAATGACTTTGACATATCATAATTATTATTAATTGATGGAAAGAAAATAATGTCTCCTTTTTACACTGTAAATAGTGTGACTTTTTCTACCGGTATGATACGCTCATCATCAGTCGAATCCACGGGTGACATGATGAACTTGTTCCATATCTAGCTAGGAAACTCTCAGCGTGCTTTATGCCAAATGGGATCGATCACACAGAAATGGTAAATTAAGAGGGAAAGGTGAGGCCTCTTTCTTCATATACAATATGAAAATCTTACAAGTGTGGACGATATGCGATCGATAGAGCTTTATTTGTTACTCGGTAGATTTTATTGGAATCGGAATCGAACGTGATCAACGGCAAAACAGCCGGACTCCTTCTGGCGGGTGCAAATCCAGTGGGCTCTTCTCTACCGAGAGAATTGTTCCCTTTATGCTCTCATCAAGGTTGAGAAATCATATGCATATATGAACAATTAAATATTCACAATTCAAGTCACTTCACACATATTCTCTACTGTTACGAGCTCAAAATATAATCTATCTGAGAATAATATCATACGACCCACTAGGTTTAGTCCGGTGGTCGAATAGCCTGGCCATCTCCCAGCTGGTAAAGAAATAAACCTAAGTTTACTGCAAAACTGTGTACCAGCTGCGCCATCTTTCGTAGTTTAGATATATCTCTGGTGAGTAAGGCTTGCCTCTCCTGTGTGGATTTGATAAGTATGTCGATCGAGTGACCACGCATATTTTAAAATAAATAATTTCTCAATAATGATTTGTTATCCATAAATTAATATATATATGTATGTATGTATATAGATGTTGAAGTAATTCACTGGGAGTAAATGCACACATGATTTTGGGTGGACTTCTTAGATAACTAGAGGAAATTGACAACACATTGATCTGTGTTGTAGATTTATTCGTAATTGCGTTCATAAAAAAACACTCTTAAAGTCACTGCACTTGCTTTTCTTTTTTTTGCTCCATTTGTGCCACCCCTTTCATTAGTAGGGCTCCAATAAATCTTAATAAATCTATATTTCAATGAATTCAATCGATTTAATGTTAATTATGAATTTTTTTCACTTGCAATAGTCGAATCAGAATATTTATTTTAAAAGAGAAAAATATACCACATTATTTCAATCCATTCATATCCATTTGCACATGTTTTTTTCTAAAGTGAAAACTCATTAGACTTGTATTTGTGTATATATATATATATATATAAAAGAAAAGGCAAAATATGCTATTCTATGTGGAAATTTGGGTCCTCAAAAATTTAAAATTCCAAAAGTAACCAAGTTGGGAACTACTACTACTTTTTTTTTTGGGCAAATAAAATGAATTTTAATGCAGAATCAAATGTTTCTTTTAACATACTGATATTACTTTATGTGTTTATTAAATATTCAATAAATAAAATTAATAATTAAGATGGTGTATATGTATATATATATATGTTCAACTTTTTAGGTGTTGTGCATTATTATTAACCTCTCCTTTTGCGAACCCATCTGGTTCCTCCTGAGCATACATCCAAGTCTTAACTAATTACGTGAATGGAATAATGGATACGCATGCCTAGCTAGCTTCTACCGTGTGGAGCCGTAACACATGAAAATCAATCTGCCAAGCTATGAGCGTGATGCGTCTTCTCAGATAAATTTTGACAGGCAGCAGTAGAACGTATGTCATGACGATGCTCGATATCTTGGCTTTACATATGTGTCAAGTTAATATTTGTTAATGGGAGCAAGTTTACAACCAGTCGGCCTCGGTTGCCGGAACTTGGAAGTATGACCCAGCTTTTGTTACTCGGTAAAATCAGAGGGGGAAAGAGGAGAGAAGGAAGGCCGTCGATGAATGTCATCAATGTAAATAAGATGCACATAAAGGGTAAATGCTAGAGATGTTAAATAGCTCAATTTGGCCCGGAGCCAACTCGGACCGCCCTTAAATTAGCACGTAACCGCTCTTATTTGATTGAGATGCTATCATGAACCAAGTTCAAGAGATAGGTTTTTTGAATGGGAACGAGCCCAGCACATTTTCTTATTGAACCGGCTCGGAGTTGTCTGAAAATCGACCCAACACTGTGACCAGCCCAGAACAATTGAGAGCCGAGTCGAACTGCCAAAAACCCTACAACCAAAAGTCAACTTTTTAACCGTTCACTTTAAAAAAATTATTCATTTGAATGGTTTGAATTTTTTTAAAAAAATAAAAATGATCATAGTTCATAAGTTAAACTAGCTCAAGCCATAAATTAACCTACTTATGCCTGATTCCAGGTTAGTTCATGATTTCATAAACTGTGACTTATAATTGGATCGGCCATTTATACTTAATGAACATAGCCACAACTTAGACAAATGGTTCTAGACTGATTTTAAACCGGTCTAGAATCGGACCGAACCAACCATACTAAGTGTCTAGCAAGCGCTGACGAGGAGAGAGAGAGAGAGAGAGAGAGAGAGGGAATCCAAGGCGACCAATGAACAACGACGAGGCGCGTGGCCACCACAAGCCCTCTGCCCTTCCTATTCAATTGAAAACAGCGTGCGTGACGCCACGTATCCTAAGTAATCAATAAACACATTTTTATTATTACATAGATCCTAGAAAATCGAGTTATGCCTCTAAATTTTTTTTTAAAATATAACAAAAGTAAAAAATTATTTGACATTTTTAAAACTACAGTTTCGAGATTCTTATATAAAAAACGATAATTTAGGAAATTTTAATTGTAAACTCTATTAAACTTATAATAAAAATTATTTATATATGTATATATTTTTGGGGAAAAAAATGGTGACTCGATGGTTTCCTCGGATATAAATTTGACTTCAAACCCCTCGAGCATGAAGCGTATCCAAACTCATATGTCCCCCCTGAACGTGAGTGACACTGACCCTCTAACTCACATTAGGATGACGACCCGAAATGCGGACCGACGACCACAAGTGAATTCCCACAAATTCAGACAAGCTTAATCAATTTCCTCCCTTCATCGACGCAGTTGGAACGTGCTAGATTTCAACGAGACGGTGTAGGGATCCAATCTCGAGACATATTTTATTTTATTCTTTTCTTTTTTTACGCTGCCAACTTCTGGTGAAGATATGGAATTCCCGGTTTTCTGGAGTCCCCCCCGCCCCCCACACCACAAATGTACAGAGCAGAGACAAAGCTGGAGGCTGGAATTCCCCGTTTCCGGTTTTGGGGAACCCTGTGGGCGCACTCTGGTTGGGCTTGCCAGCCGTTTTCCCCCAATTAATTTCTTTTCTCCAACTAGTATGGAAAGTACAATGAACCTCACATAATTCCATTATTGAAAAATTTACCCTGGCGGTCCATGAGAATCGACTCCGTGGATTCTCTCTTCTAATTTATATTGCCATGCATAGAATTCCCTGTTCAACTTTCATTGTGGTATACTCACATATAGCCATATAAGTAATTATAAACCTCATAATCTTATATAATATATAGAATTCAAGTTTGATTAATAAAAAAAGAAGTTGATACTCAGGCAATTCTATTTATGAATAAATAAATCTAATATAATATTAATGACAATTATAATAAATCCATTCTCCATTCTAATTTATATTGCCAATATATAGAATCTTCCGTTCAACTTTCACTATCGTATAATGACATCGAGTGATTGAAGTACTCTAAAACCGCTTCGTCTTACGTAATGTCTTGCGTTCATGTCTAATTAGTAAAGAAAAAGTTATGATTTAGATAATCCTATTAATTAACAAATAAATCTGTTTCACAGTAATGACAATCATAATTAAATTCCTCTAGGTTGCAAAGCTGTTGGCCCTTCGTTTAACTGTTCACCCGATTTTTTTCTATGCGTCCAATTATTACTGGGGTGGGAATTTTATTGGATCAATGTTTGATTTGACCAATTAGCCGCTTTGGTTGAACGAATTTGGCCGTACGATGATTAATGATCTCTGGAGGTTTTCGATTTGACTTTGAATTCTCATTTTTCCTGTCCTTCTTTCCCCCTTTTCATGCTAATTTTTTTTATCCATATCCGTCCTCAACCTATTTAATTGTGAAATAATTTAATCATCTTTTAAAAAATATATATTTTTGTATAAAAATATTACAAACATAATCGTACCATAATTTTTAAAATTGAATTAGACCAAAAATTAGTGTAAGCTAAGTTGGACTGAAGTTTAATGTAAATTTATATAATATCATAATTTTAATATAATTTATAATAAAAAAAATATTAATATAATTATTATATTAAATAAAATTTTGATATAAAATATGAATATAAAATTAGTAAAATAAAATAGATATATTATAATATATTTTTATTTTTTTAAAATTTTACATAAATTAATTTTTTTACTAATTTAATTTAGTTCACTAGTGGACTGAAAATTAGCTAGTTTAATCAAAGTTGATCTCATTAAAAGTACAATTTGGTATTTTATAAGAACCGAATCAGGTGAGTTACTGGTTCTTAATTGAACCGATCGAACTAAGCATGACAAATTTTTTATTTTCCCCCTCAATAAACAGATCCGGACGGTAGTCCTAAAATATTAGAGCCCACCATTTGGTTGGAATCGTTTCATCGACCACACAGTACATTGAACCTATGGCTGACAATGATCATCCAAGAATTAAGCTGTAATTTGACATCTGCACCTATGCACGCATGTATATATGGTAGATCTTGATAAGTATGACACAAAATTTGAGATCTATCTTTGAAATACATACATACATACATACATATTATATAACCACAACTACAAGTGAAAAAGAGACATTGCTGGATTTTTCGGGTATTTTAAGGACAGTGGACACAAAAAAAAAAAAGAGCCTCGACTCATCCTCCCAAGTGAAAAATCGTCATGGTTTACGTCATCAACCCAATCGATCCAATCCATGGAAGTGCTTGGAAATATATTCAGTTAATATACATGTTTTTTTGACAACATCATCTAATACCTAACTATCCGATTGATCTTAACTAATATTTTAAGTTTGAATATGATCAACCTAATAAGACATAAGAACTCTCATACAATAAATTTTCTCTATTTAAAATACTTAAATTCCATACTTTACTTTTAAAAAGAAAAGTAAGGTTGGTTATTTAATTATTTTATTTATGATAAGCGCTACCTCCCATAATTGGTTAAAAAGGAAAATGAATAAAAAATGTTAATAGCGGCAAGCACGGAGAAGTCTTATCGGTCAGTGGGTCCAATCTGCGGGATCATTGGTTCTTAATTGCAAATCACCTACCAAAGCTACCCCCACATTTCCACCTCCAAATTTTATATCATTTTCGGGTTTTCTTTTTTAATTAAAATATCTGTTTCCCGCGTTATGAATTAGTTAATTAATTTATACGGTATTAAGAAACACCCCAAATTGCATTAAACATTAAAAAAGTACCAAGGAGAATTGCATTAGTTTAATGAGGTTATCTAACATGGATTAGTTTCGGGTTAGATGTCCCTTTCAGACATTAGCAAAATGCAAAATTCAAAAAAATATTTAGTGCATTTTTAATTCCATCCCAAATTTACCTCGGCCATCTCTAAGTTTTTTCGATTTTTAATTAATTATAAGAAGGACTGACCCTAAAATACGCTCTTAATTAAATCCGACAAATTTTAATAACAAATTCATTATGTGCTATCGATGGACGGAGATGTCGACGCATAATTTGCCGGCAACCACCACTTTCCTTCACAGAAGCTATACCTCACTGACTTATCCAGTTGGATCCTTACGGAGAATGGTCCCTCTCTCTCTCTCTCTCTCTCTCTCGGGGTTTAATCTTACATGAAAGAGCACAGATGAGAATAATCTTATGATTGATGGGATCACTACAAAAGTTTGTAGGGGTTTTAAATAGAGAAGTTATAAGATAATTATAGTAGAAATTTTATATATTTATTATTTTTGTATTTGAATATTATATATTTTAAAATAATTTTTTTAGTTATATATAATTAATTTTATAATATATTTGAGTAATAATTCTAATAATACGTTGATGTGACATAATGACTTTGTCAATAAATTGTTTACATGTCGTAAATGGCTAACGTTGTAATATCCGGCTGACGTGGCGTGATGATATAGCGAAAAAACTATCGATATCTCATGCCACATGGCACCATTAAATACCACGTCATTGAACTGTTATAATTTGACTCAAGTGTATTACGGAATAAAATGTATAGGATTGAAAGAGTAATTTTGAAATATACAAGATTCAAATAAAAAAAAATATAGGACTTTAGCCGTAATTCTCCGGATAAGTCCCTTAGGAAAGTTTTTCCCCTCTTTATCTTGATCGGAGTCCATCTCTTTGTTAGCTGGGAGTGATCCATATTAAACCTACTTGCTCACTGATCTATGTACCGGTGATTATGTTCCTCGTAATCATGGCCCGGGGGTTGTTCTGAAGTACTCACTGTAATTCCTACCGCACAAACAGATTAATCCATGCGTCGAACTTTTCGCTCAATGCAAATTTGCTTCTAGAGAAATGGCATCGCCCATCCAGCCATGCATTATAAAATTATCCAAAACAAACTGTAAATATTCTGCTGCGTGGCTGGGGAATGTCTTGTCCATATGGATGGATATACAGCACAGCGGAAGAACGATGCTGGAATGTACGTGTGGAATATGATATAACCTATATTTCACGGATCGATCTTATGCAAAAACGGTGAATCCAAGTGGCCTCGAGTCAAGTCTAATAGACGTAGAAATGTCAACTGAAACGTACGATCAATAATAGACCCCAACTCCACGGTCGTCAGAGGAGGCTAACGTGTCGAAATTAAAAAAGGCAAGTGGCAGAAAAAAAAAAAGTATTGTACAGGCTTCGAAGTTTGCGGGTCAGTCAAGAAAGATGGAAAAATTGGGAGCTAGCTGTATATGCATGATCTCTTCTGGTGTTTAGTTTCCATTTAAAAATGTGGATGAAAGGTCGAATGTCTCGACCACATGACCGTGTCTGCCACACGCCTCCTGACTCGTCGGGTAAATTAAGATTCACATATTATAATCTATCTTTCGCACATAATTGATAGGGAATATCCACAGATCATATGCGGCACCAATACTTGCTCTACATCATACCTCAACTTGTAATGATGAAGTTGTTAATGATAATGATAACGGATTATAGAAAGAATTTTCGCAAGTTTTGCACCGATTCGAGGCAAGTTTGCATCCGGCCAATACGTATCCTGCAGAGTTTCCAGGAGTGGACCCGTGCGGTTGCATTTAATTAGCGAACACAATTCGCATGTCCAATCTGACTCGAGGGACCTCTTCTACTATTTTTCTGGCACCAAAAAATTAAATGAAATTAAATGCGCTCTTGTGATGTAGATAATAAATAACGTCAGAAAAAGGAATATCTTCGTTCATGTTTCTCAAAGACATGAACGCATGCAGTGTACTATCGGTCGGTTAGGTTTTGGACGTTGGACCTGCTGTGCTGCAGTATATGCATTCTAGCTTCACCGTGCTGCACCTAATCATGCACTCGTACGTTAAATGAATGTACTTGTGGTTGATCTCAGCTGCTGGGAAATTCATAACTATTGCAGTGGGGTCGAGTATACACTTCTAGAAATTCGAATCTATAACAAGGTATGGTCGTGGGATGGATCATCATTGATCCTTGCCTACGAAGCCGGGATCGAGAGAACAAGAATCCCGCCGGTCAGACCTCGCTCGTATATATAAAAATGCGACTTGTCGAATATATGGTGACACTGTCGACCGGGACGAAAGACTGCATGCATGCACCTGCCTCCACGGCCATAAGACGAGGCTGATGAGCTGTCTTTGGAAGACTGATCGCAGAAGAATGAGGAAGTCAAGAGGCTCCACGATCTTTCCTGGCGTTTTCCCTTCTAATGGTGGAAGAATAATTAAACATCGACAAAAATGAACGTGTCTGCCACACGCCTTTTGACTCTACTACGCATTTGACGGGTTATGCTGAATATTCTAATTTTTATATATAATTAATATGAAATATTCAAAGTTTAATACAGTGCCAACTGGCAGATCTGGACCTAGTGCATGGCCTAGGGGTCAGATGTTCAAATTATGGAGAAATCTCTCCGAGTTAAGGAATAGCAAAAATTAAAACACCAACTTTTGAAAAGAACAATTTCTTTTCCTCCTCTTTTCGATAAGAAAAATGGTACGATTTCGGTATAAAGATAATATTAACATGGTACATGATACTGACAAAAACAAGGAGTCTTCATCGTGCTGGCAAATTACTATAAAATTTGTACTGGGTTTATAATAATAATATACTTATATCTAATAAAAAAGTTAAGTTAATAAAATAGTAATATCTCATTTCTTATATATTATGATCTTTTTATTTATTTTTTTGATATAAGATTTAATTTCTTAATATCTGCCCTCCCGTAATAACGTGGTATACGCATGTCATGTGCCATGAACACCACTCTCAATAATTGTTTACGAGCCGAACATAATCTTCTGTGCTCGAACAAGGAGGTTAACTAACTTGATAGCTAGTCTGGCCATTTGTCTCAATAATTACTATGAGTCATATTTTTTTTTATCTCACGCTTATTAAGCACTGGCCTTGAGCCTTCTTTCAGTCTCAAGCCTTTGGGAGGTGTGAGCCCACACGATAGCCTGCTCTGGTACCATACAGAATCTTTTATCGGACTTGTAAGAGCGATGAACTCATGTCTAACAAAAAAAGTTTAAACTAATAGAATAGTAGTATTTAACTCCTTATATGTCATGATCTCTTTATTCATTTTTTCAATGTAGAATTCTATTTCTTAATGACCACCAAATAGCTGGTTCCCTCTAAGACCAACACGAATATTTCGAATAATTTGAATATGTGATGACAATGCCGACTAAACTGAATGATCGGGCCTGACCCCTCCTTGGTAGGCTGATAAAAAGGATAGTAATGGAAATTATAAAATAATAGAAAGTAACGACTGTGAATTATTAGCTTAGAAGATTATTAAATACCCCGCCCGCTTAGTGAATGATCATTTCGTGGTATTTTCCCTTTTCAGTGGTGCAAAGAAAAAAAAACTTTATATTGACCACAGGGGACGTGTCTGCCACAAGCTTTCTGACTACATTACTTATTCTAAGGTTAATTATATAAAAAAAACCATATGAAATATTCACAGTGAACATGCAGAATCATCGTCAGTCAAGTTTGGCTCGATCGACATCTGGTTCACATTTACTCTTTTGCCATCAAAATGACCCAGAGGGTGAAGCGTTCGCCATCACACTAATCCACCAGCGTAAGGTCCGTTAATTTTGATGAAATGGCAGCTGTTGTGGCACAAACTCTGTTGTCCAATCCAATGTATTATTTGTACTTCACCCACTCAGTGGTCAGATGAAACGTGGCGTTTTACTCCCACCCTCTTCCTACCGGTATGGCATCATCTTCTTTCCCCTCACCCTTCTGTCCCGTGCAATCAGAAATCCCTAATTCACTCCCTCAGCCCTCCTTCCCACACGCAATCCTTCATTCCTTCATTCTGAGTCGTCTCTTTGAAGCGGCATTGATTGTGAGTCCCGTTGAAGGTGGCCGCTTCGTTATGCAACACCACTATCGGAGGTAAGAGATCATAAATTCTGGCAGTAGCAACATGAATTTTGGGAATCGCTGCGCATTGAACGAATTCGATTGAAAATTCGAAGGTTAGGGTTTCGAATCACCCCGATTGGATCTGGGGTTCTCGAATTAGGGATTCTGGTTGAAGTAACGAATCGGATAGAAATTTCGGATGTTAGGGTTTTGAATCACCCGATTGGATTTGGAATTCTTGAGTTAGGGATTTCGACTGAAGGGTGGTGCAGGGAAAGGAGACAATGTCATCTTGATGGGAAGGTAAGGGTGAGTTAAAAATAATGTATTGGGCGGAGATTGTGCGACATCAGTGATCAGATAATCAAAATTAATGGATGTTCCACATGTGGACTGACGTGATGACAAATACATTAAAGGTCGGGCTATTCTGATGGCAAAAATTTGATAGGGACCGAAGTATTAGTCAAGTAAAATATGAATGATGATTTTGTATGTTCGCTTCACTTAAATATTCCTAATAATAATAATAATAATAATAATAATAATAATAATACGCTTAATGAAAGGAATCTCCCCGAGGCTCAAGTTGGTTTTTTTTTTTTACATTTTCTTTTTGTATTTCTTTAAGCCCAAGTGCACCTGATATATGTCTTTCCAGAATCTTTACGGGTCGTTCATCTCGTTGCATTTAAGCATGATTAGAATTTCAGAATCATAAACTAATATGGGTGAATTGAGATAATTCTTCACATTTTTCCTATAAATAAGATTTTACATTCAAATTATATGATAAGATGCATTTATTGTTGGGTATAAATCCTCAGTAATACTTCAACATGTATTTATAAATCATGTTTAATTTACCAATTTGATGGTATTCCTTAGGATTTTAATCGAGTATATATATATATACACATATGATAGTGATAAAAGGAGTCCACTTGACGCTGACAAATTAATTAATCAATTAAACCGGTCCCCTCAACAATATCATTTTTCTAATTATAATGTCAGTTTGTGTGGAGGATTAAACAGGTCTTCCTGCATTTTCTTCTGTTGGGAAGGATCCAATCCACACTCGAACCCTTATCAATTAGACACATCTCACGTGAAAAACCAAAAGATCTTGTCTTTTAGTCCCAACATGATCATGAAAAAAAAAGGGACCAGCTCGACACGGAGAACTTATAATCGGGAGAGTTCTGCTTTATAACGGTGAATTTATATTACAATTATATTTCAATTTTAGTTTGTTAAGCTTTCGCATATCATATGATGCAGATTGAGAATAAACTTTATTATCTTAATTTAAGTTCTCCATCAGCCATTGGTTTGGTCAGTGAGTTGAGCGTCCCCAAACATTACATATGTCGGAGAAGGAGGGGATGCACAGCTGGAATACCGTACAGATGACGTTGGAAAGCACGATCGATCAATTATGCGTTGCTGTGTCTTCCGCAGAACGACACACTGGGTCGTCGTTCCAACATTTGCGTGATCGATTTTTCTTCCTCATATAAAATTGGGCTGATTCACCCTTTTCGAGAAGATAGGCATCGATTATAATATACATTTTTTTGGCTCAATAATTACAATATAAATCGGATAAAAGTATTTCAAATTGTTCATCTCGCGGAACACAGGGGGAGAGAGAGAGAGAGGAGCGTAATCAGCTTGGCCCATGGGCTGAATTTTCATCCTCCTGCCTTTCTCGGCCCGAATCACATGATTAAAAGTAGGGATGCTCCCCGAACAGAGCCGAACCTCAAAAATCCGGTTCGAGAAGAACCAGTTTTTATATAGTGCGTTCCTCAAATATGAAACGGTACGATTAATTACTAAATTTAAATTATTTAATTAACCGATTTGAACTGTTAAATCACATTTTAAAAAGATATTGTGAATATATTAAAAGTAAAATATAAATATATTAGAAAATATTTTAAAAATTAAAATATAATTAGATATAAGTTCTTTTAACTATTACATATCATATTTTCTACAAAATCATATTAAATTTTATCCTAAATAAATTTATTAGTCTTAATATTGCAAGTTTAATTGAAAATTCTAGGATTTTAATTTTTTCTTTTATTATATATATTATTTTCTTATGAATCGGTTTTTGTTAGATTTTGATTTAATTTGTTAAAATTTTATTTTTTTAAAGAGAAATAGTTTGAGTCAGTTAATTAAATCATATAACCGATTCAAAAATAATTTGGTTCGATTAATGTATAACGACTATGATTTAAGAATATAGCACCTGAACCAAACTGAACCATTTTAATAATTGAGCCAGATTCAATCTCGGTTCTTCGAATTTTTTTTAGCATCCCTAGTTAAAACTAAACTGTGAGAGAGAAGACTAATGACAGCGGCCCATTCAAATATTTCTTTTTAATTTTTTTAAAAAAACTATTCGTGATGGTAAAATGATGAGAAGCTGTCACTTGTCAGTCCGGAAATTGGATTTTCTGTGACCTATGGGTAGAGAGTGGTACGAACCAACCCGGTTTTAAACCCCGTCCCATCCTTACTGACACATCCATCAATGGAGAGTTACCATTTTTCTGGGTCTCCAATCCATCCAAGGTTAAACGGTTGGCCCGACGGCACGGAACACTTAAACCCATCGGTTGACGGGCAATTAATTTAATTTTGGAATTCTTTTTTTTTTTTTAGGATTCCTAATCCAAACACAAACGGACAAACAAAGCCCCTCCGTGGCTACGGCAAACGTCGCTGCTTTTAATTCATGCTAAATGAATTTTAGTGCAATAATATTGTTATTTTATTAATAATTAAAATTATATATTTATTATTTCTACTATTTTATTTTAAATTTCTTATTCAATCAAGAAAATAATTTAATATTTCTTAACCGTCCACCTCGCTACACGTGGCGCTGCGTAATTACTTGTCTCCTCCTTCCGCACCTATTTTCATATTTTCTGCTCCTTATTTACTTATTTATAGTATTAATATTTACTGTTTTTACTGAGAGTTGCAAGTACATTCGTACAGTCCTTAAGAAACCAGGATCTTTAGTAGGAGACACTCTCGTCGTCCCGTCACCCTCGTAATACAGACAGGGAACGTTACTATGAATTTAATGCAGGATGAAAACAACTCCTAGGCAACAAAACAAAAAGATAAAATGAGTAATTACTTATAATATTAAAATATTTTAAATTTAATTTTTACTTTTTTTATTTTACTTAAAAGAACGTGTTAAGTACAATGCCATCTTATTTTTAGTCAACATATGTAATTATATATTAATAAAATAAAAATTATAAATTTATAAGAAAATTAAGTATTACCTATAATTAATTTAATATTTTAAGTTGAAATAATCATGATCTCTTATAGGTTTGTAATGAATTTAATATGGTATTAGAGGTAATGTGCTTGCACTTCACCCTGACCCGAGTCCGAAAGCCCGATTCATGGTTAATTGATAATAAGATCGAGTACGAAAGAAAATTATTCAACTTATCATCAATTATTCTCATCGTCTAATATTGGAAGAAGAATACCCGATTTGTACACACAAAGTAAACCGCATTACTATTATAAACCAATTGAAATTGTTTAATAATTTAAGTGGGGTTTTAGGTTTCACAGCTGCGGGTACGGACGATTTACACTTTATTAGCCACGTCCTCTCTCTCTCAAGTATGAGTTAATTATACGTCATAAAATCTCTGGATTAAGAGTAAAGACTCAGTAGATGGCATATATTTCAACAAAGTAGCTAGGATTGGAAATCTTCACTTTGAAATCCGGCGCATCGACCTTTTCACCGTTGACTTCCCAAATGAAGATGAGAAAATTGAACCATCTTCTCTAACCACTGGATCACCTTTTCTACGGGTTAGACATTAGAAAAGATTGATATGATATTAAAAAAAATATTCCTTGTAATCTCTTGTTTGATAGGAATCGTCACGGTGTCATCACAAGCTCCCCAAGTCAAGACTCTCCAACAATGCAAATGCCACACATGGAACTTGCCCATATTATCAATTATTTATTATGAATGAGTAACATTCAATACCTTATTCAAATAAGAAATTAGTCTACTGACTCGGACGCTCTCACCCAAATCGATTTTGATTTGTGCAGCGGTCATACATGGGGTGAATGATGCTTGCACAGTAAAAATCCATTAATATGCTTGTCTCCCTTTCCAAAATAAAAAAAAATAAAAACAAATCCATGTCTGAATCGGGTCTTGACCAATCCACTGAGTATAACACTCCTTTATGATACAAATTTTTGGTAGATTCAAAATTCAAGCAAAGAAAAATAATATTTTGGCTGCTCACCTCTACTTTGCATTCGTCATAATATGTGTAGCTGGTGTTGCCGTCACTAGCCGATAGGACCATACTGAACTGCTGTCTCCACGTTCATGGAGCTCTCGTGTAGCTCAAGCTGTCGAGTTTACATTGCGTCAGTCAAACATACCTTACACAAAACCATATATGTGGATATGTCTCCTGTCTAGTCTAATAATCTGACTGCGTAGGCTCCTTTTTCGTCGCAAGGCAAAGTCTGCAGCTGAGCTTTCCTCTGATGACAGAAGTACGTAGCATATTTTTTACCCACACCTTCTCTTGATGGAAGAAATCACGGGGAGAAACAGTTTTCTGCCCTTTTCTCACCATCGACGTAAGGAATTCGAACGGTTTCTTCCTTCTTCTGGGAAGCTAAGGTACCAACCCAGACGTAAACGAAGGTGCCTAGGTATTACCGAATCCATCAAAGTGCACGGAGATCTTCGGAGCCATGTAGCTACACACACACACACACACACACACAGGGAGTGAAGTGGGAGACGTTGAGACTTTTAGGTAAATATCATAAATTGGAAATCTCCACTACAGATTTGAGGTCCCGAGAATGGTCCTCATTGATCGTATCCTCACAGTTCACCAATACCCCCTTGCGTAACAAGGTGAAAACAAAATCTGAAATTGGATTAGGAAATAGAATGGAACTTATGCAGGTTGAACCGGCTTCCACGTACACGAATAGGGTACGTGCTGATCGACTTATGAAAACGATAGAAGATGTGTGGTATACAAGGACAATAATATAGTGCAGTCACTATGGTCGCTTTCTGATGTTCCTGCTCAATGTGAAATCTTTTTCGAGCAAATCGCAGAAATTAAATAAAAAGAAACAAACAAGAGGGAGAGGTTTGAATCTGTCAATCTTCCCTCTTTTCCTGATGGGGAAGGGAAGATCGATCACACTCAAACTTGGACGGTAAAAAGACAGCCCTAAAACAGTCGCTTTTAAACATGTGTGATCCAAGAAAATTTCGTTGTCAATGCACGATTCAATATGCCTCATAAAATTGTCTGGTCATTTATGAGTAAATTCGATTAGACTACTAAACAGCCTAGTAACTAAATGCCACGTCTAACCATACAGCTAATTAAGCTTTATATATAGTTTTCTTTATGGGATATGAAGGATGCTTATACATGAAAATAATGAGCTACTGATATGGATCAAAATTTCACACATCTTAACATTTTGTCGAGAAGGATGTTAATGTATATTTAGGATGCTTTTCTGACATTTTAAAACTATAGCAGCTGGAGCCTGCAATCTACTCGTATACTAAGATTTTATGTCATAATATATAGTGATGATCTCTCATTTACCAAAACAGGAAAGAATGGTTCTCCAACTGCTGTAATTACAGCTCTGCCACTTCCTCTATCATCTTCGAACCATAGCATTACAGGGCCAAAAATATGGAGGAGAGTTTGGAAGCAGTTAATCGTCACTAATGTGGTGGTGGTGGAGCCATTGCCAGGCCAGAAAAGAAGAATCTTTCAGCTTGGTCATTTTTCTATGCACTGCAGATATCTCGCTCTCATCAGAAGACTCAACGCACATGTGCCAAAATACCCCCGGTTTCCTCCCTGATTTCCCCTGAGGCCAATAAACAAAAGCTTCTCGGACGTTGCTGTCGGAGAAAATCGAGGGTATTTTGGGCTATAAGCGTATTGCGGACAAAAACTCGTAAGAGGGAACTAATTCTTTCCAGCTCTAGTTGTGGAGAGGATCCGGGCAACTGGGCACTCTCCGTTTGCTCTCTTCCAGCCGCCCTTTCTGATTATCGAAATGGAAGAATACATTTTCGTTACCGAAGTACTTGTGCAGGAGCTCTTCCTTGCGGCCTACCGGTGGCGGGCTCGGGCTCGGGGCGGCTCTCGGTGGGGGCAGGCTGATCGCGGCGGCTCTGCAGTCGCAGCAGAAGAGCCCGACGTGAAGCAGTGGGACCAGGAGGATCACAAGCTGGAGCAATGCAATAGAAGAAGCTGTGGAGGTAGCGAATCTACTGCTGCCGCAGCCGGCTGGCGACATCGTTTCGGTCTCACCGGAAACCACTGCTCTACTGCTCTTGGGGACTACACAGCTATGAGCTTCCTCGCTCTCAAGGTTCTCTCTCGTGCTCTCGCTCCCAGGGCTATAAGTGAGTCATGGGGAAGAATTGACGGCTGGCTTGGAGAATAGAGAGAGAGAGCGAGTGAATGAGAGTAGAGACTGACAAGAGAGAGCGAGAGATCGTTGAAATTTTTGCTATAGGTAAGGGGACAAGGGTCCCATGGCTTGCGGGTACCCCACGTGATCAAAATAAGACTACTTACTCAGTTCCCCTATTTTCATTATTTTTTGAAAATTGTTTTTGGCTGAAATCGTCACATATTTTATCCAATTAACTGAAATAATTTATATTCCAAAGTCCTCGTAATTCTTTTTTATGAGTTCAATGTATACATACTCGAGCAATGTGTTGTATTGAATTTATAAGAAATTGGACTATGGTCCCTTGGTGCCTTGACTTTTTAGATTAATTACATCTAAAATTTTCATAAATTAACCATAAATCAAATATAACTACAATTATAGAGCAAATTTACGTGATAAATTCGATTGATATAACATCTTTCTTCTCTTTTAAAAAAATAATTTCTCATTGATTTTTCGGTCAATTAAAAAGCACATAGTTTTGTTTGTAAGTGGTGTTGGTCGAAAAAATGCAATTTTTCGGCATCCAGGTCTGTAGGTTCACATCTGAAATAGTTAACTAAGAAATAATGAATTTTGATTCTTCCACATCAGCGACTTGCGCCTACTTCGTGCGATAGCTATTCTTTATTACTTATCTTTGAAAGTTTGCATATCTGACTCTCGTTTTCAATCTTTTTCCTTTTTGAATTTCATATTATTTTAATACTGTATATTTCATTATTTTCCCTGAATTTCATTTCCCTTTTTACTTTTTTTTTCAATCTCCAGGATTTTAACGGGAAATATTACTAAATTAATGAAAAATGGGAAGAGCATCTGATGGAACCTCATCGAGTATAATTCCTGTCAGGGAATTATATATATATTTTTAAATATCAATCACAGTGAAAATTCAAAAGCTTAAATAACTAGGGTTTCAAAAAATATATATAAAAAAGGAATTTTAGGAAATAATGAATAAATAAATTGTCATGAATATTCAGGGATTCAGAAGGGGAGGAGATCTGGGGCTGGGCCGGGAATCACGCCACGGTGTTGGTCACACCGCTGATGTCTGTGAAGAACTAAATTTAGATAAATAATAAATCGTACAATCTTTTTTTTTTTAAATTTCGGGGTACCAAATTTTGATGCAATCCTGTGAATTTTCCCCGCAAAATCCTCCATCGTACGCGTACCTCATTTACCATTTTCCTTTTTATTTTATGTACTTTTGTTAGTCTAATAAATTTCATGCGTAAAGTATATTCACATATATTATTGGGGGGTGGGAAATGGGGTTCTCTGACTTGACCCACTTCATGTCTCAGAATCCCACCCATTTGACCGTGTACTGTTATTTTTACGATTAAGCATGTGGACCGACATACGTAATTCGGTTTCCAAATTGAAATATAATCTTGTTTTTGGCCCACTACGCCGTTAAAATATTACTAACTCACTTTTGTCAAACGTGTCGACACGTGAACTTCATTATTGAAAAACAGAAAACTAAGTACCTCTCCCACGGTTGGAAGCACAGTTTTAAAATATACATCATATTCGGATTCTAATAAGATATAGATTCATGAGTTAAACCATAGATTTATTCAATCGAACTGTATATTTGATAAATAATTATAATAATATATAATTAATTATTATAAATTAAAATATAGTATACATAATATCAATTTATAGTTTTAAAATTTAAAGTTCAGTAAAAAAATATAAATTCAAGTACAATAAAAAATAGAAGGGAAAATAAATGGTTTTTTAAATGGATACGAGGAGGGTTGGTGAAAATGTTTTTATAAAAATATTTTTAATTTGCTCGGTTTAATTATATCTTCAATTGGATTTGATGGTTGACCCGAAAATTAGTTGGTTTGGATGGATTTAATCGAATTTACATTACATTTGAATTAATTAAATAAATCAGATTGGACGATTTTCCGATTTTTAGTTTAACTGGTCTGATTGATCATTTCGGTCAAGTTTTAAGGAGTATGGTGGGAGGACCTGGTCCATGTTTCAGTCGTTCTTGATGCTCCTCCGCTGAATTGAGAAGACAACTCGATGAAAAATGGATGGTTTCATTGTGTCAGATCCAACATTATTCCTTTGAATTTAAACAATGGTAAGTTTTCGCCAGGATTTCTACCTGTCTGTTATGGTGCGATACTGCAGGTTCACTATGCATTAGTCACTGTATGTCTGTAATCGTCGGCACTGTCTGAACCTCCTTCTGAGCCTGAGACGCCTGAGCTGAATGCGATAAAGTCGTCGAAATTTAGGTCTCCGATAGGAATCTAGGGTTCTTTACCATTCCGCGGTTTTGCACTCCTGTGGTTTAACCATTTATTGCGACTTTTATTGCATCTTGCAATTTTCTGTTTGACTCATTCCCTACGTTGGCTCACTCTAAACCCTGTTCATGTGTCCCCCTGCATTTAGCCCTCACCGCTGCACTGTTCTGCTCCTGGTCTCTCTACCAGCCTGAAGCAGCATTTAAAGCTCGTGAGAAGCTTTACTAAAGGGGTATTTCTTTCTTGCAGCTCTTCCCCGCACCACCATCCTTGTACTCAGGAGGAAATGACGTTTGTCCGGATTTGACTAATTGACAGTGAAATTAGTCAAATAATTGTTTCACTAAATCTTAACATTTTATTTAACAGAAGAGATGATGCATTGTTTCAATTAATTTGTACATGATAAACTTCTTATGCGGCCAGATCTGAGGAATTTGGATCAGTAATTCTGGCTTTCTGCTCCAGCATGCGGATACCCACTTCAACTTTCAGAGATCACCGAACTCTCGTCCTCAACCTCAGGCTTCTGCTAATCACAGTAAAGGAAATATGTGTAGTGGTAATGAGTAAGTGTATTTTTAGTTAATACTAATTGCAAGGTAGAAAACTGAACATTATTGAGAAAAGGGTCAAAGATATCCAAGAAGAAAATTTATTTTATTTTATATTTTTACTAAAAGAGGATACGGTGATAATAGGCAAAATTACCAGGAAAAAAAAAGACTATCACTATGAGAAACAGTGAGTTCATATCATATTGATTATGTGGTGGAGACAATTTAATGCTTATTTTTTAAATAATATTTTAATTTCTAGCTCCATAAACTAAAATAATTTATGTTAATAAGGTTTTACTTTCTTATCGACACGATTTAGTTTGAATTAGATTAGTCATAAACCTCACCGTTTCTTCAGCCAAAAAGATCGAGCAGTGAGTGGCTAGTGGGCGGATGACATTAGAAACCTTACACTCAAATGATCAACACGGATTCCATTTGATTTATTGGGCCATACCTGCCCAAAACAGGTATGCCGGAGCACCGAGCCAAGCTGAGATCGGTGCTGCTGAGCTTGGTGGAGCGCCGCACTTCCGCACGGATGCATTCTGAGGTCGCAATTTCACTTTTAAGATAGGAGAAAGTTTGAGTCGGACGTTACCAAGATCGACCCAGCGCACATATCAGGCCCAACCAAGCAGCACCCTAGTTGGCTCGGCTCTTCTATCACACAGACTCCTACTAACAATGATATTAGAATGAAAAGATTATACTAGTTTACACGTGTCATTTGTCGAGAAACCAGCACCATTAAAATTTTCCATGATCCCCCCCGGCATTTCCTGTGTCAAAAACCAGAAGAAGCCACATCTATATTTGCACACACCGTACCTGCTAGAAACTTAAATCACTCAATATTGAAGTGATTTAACATTTCTACCCTCGTTCAAGTCATGAACTATAAAGAAGAATCCATACCCGACAAGGTCTCACCTCTTGAAGGGCCGATCAGGCGCCATCCAGGCCCAATATCATTCCACACGTACTTCATTTCTACCATTCACAAACTTTAGATGTGGAGGTAGTTCCCAATCTCAATATATAAGTAAAGATATACTTATAGGCTAGCTCGATAATATCACTCCCACCGTCCCACATCAAGCTCTTTTCTTAAGCATAGCCAGCCATACTGACATTGGAGCTCGGGCGATTTGCCTTGTGTCTTGGAGGGTCTGCAACTGCCTTGGTGAAGTACATGTAGTAGTAGATGTTGAGGATCATCGTTGCGACCACGAAGACTGCCGCAGCGATGAAAACTCCCTTCCGCAAGGTCTCGCAGGACAGATTCTGAGCATAGATCATTCCCCTGTACTGTGTGTGGTAAGCATTTTTTGCTGCTCCTGCAATCAGGCATGCTTCTGCTACAAGAAATGTTGCCCTGAAGAAATAAAAAGAAAAGCGGAGATCGATCAAGATTTATCTCAATACAAGGGTTTGGAGGAATCCAAGTTAACAAAAGGGAGGTACTTCATTATCATGTAATGAAAGAAGGTGTAAATTACGAAAATTTGCAATCACTCTTCTCCATTGGTGTCATTTTAACCATTGCTCTTGCATATCATTGTTCTTGTTGCTCTATGAGACTTGAATAACAGGTATGCTACAAAACTGAATAACATCTAGCTCCACCTGGTTTTTTCATTGGGAAAGTCTGTTTCACAATTTTTTTTACGAGGAAACAAGACAGAATGTGCTAAAAGCCTGTAAGGAGTCCATTGACAAGCTTTTCATTTTATAGATTTCTTCATTTATTTAGAGAATATAAAACAAATATAAAATGTAAATCACAACCAAGCAGAGCCTATAGGATTCATGTTTCACCTCCAACAAAACTGGATGTAAATGATGGAAGGCAAATTATTCTCAATCAAGCAAAATGAAGAGTAGTTCCTAGCCGACAAATGCCCAAAAAGTTAGTAACATCTAATGGGGTTCAATGGTCACAAAGGCATCACATAGTCTGTACGAGAACAACATCGTATGATGCAAATGAGAAAGAGTCAGTCCTATCAAAATCGAGAAGGTATGAACAGTACTA
This sequence comes from Sonneratia alba, assembly GCA_900174645.1. NCBI lineage: Eukaryota > Viridiplantae > Streptophyta > Magnoliopsida > Myrtales > Lythraceae > Sonneratia > Sonneratia alba. Next base: position 278,210 of record FWPY01000010.1, read on the forward strand.
GGGTCTAGAAGTTCTAACCATGATGAAGCAAAATATATGATAGACCATGCCCGATTTCCACCAGTTGATAAGGGTCTCCCAAAGCACATGCACTTGGTGACAACCATCAACAGGGACTCACTTGAAAGAAGGAACAAGAACCCCCCCACTCCATAACCAGTGGCAACATCTGAGTTGTATATACAGTAAGTAGCATTTCTTTTTTCATCTTCATAAAGCGTACCCTGCAACGGAGAAAATAAAGCAGCAAGATGAGAAATTGACCTGTAAATCTGATACTATCTCAACTTGAGCTGTAAGTCCAGCAAGATTAAGAATTTCCATGTCTCTTATGATAAAAAATACAGCTCGCACTGACAGAGAAATACTTAAACATAGTTATGCCTCCTTTTGGTAGATAATGTGTGCACCTAGTGTGGTTTAGGTCAATTAAATGGAAAGTCCCCAATTGAATACTGCTTGCTATTGGGAGAAGAAGGTGCATATGAGAATTTGCTGCACTCAGACACAAACATATAGCCGACCCTCAGTATATTATGCCATTTTAAATAGGTAAAACAAAGAGATATCACTCTCATACACACAGTTGGTTGAAAAGGAGCTCTTTCCCTATCTCCTACTCACTCCTTTGAATATTAGTTAGTAATACTATGACAAGTATGAGGTCTATAATAGCATCAATTGGACACATCATAACTGGACATCCATCAAACACAATTCTCTCTAAATCCCATGCATAAGTTATAGTACATCTCAGTTGTTACCAAACTTGTAGGAGGTTGATTCATTGGACGCATACTAATCACTATGAACAAAAGATCCTCTATTCTAGAAACAGGTGCAAATTTCAGTAATTTATATTAAAAGAAGAGAAAGGTACAAATTTTAGTCATTTATATAAAAAAAAGGGTACAAATTTTAGTCCGATTAACAAAATAGCAACAACATAGGACTGTGACATGGTACTGGAAATAGAGGGCATCTCTCAGTTCTATTGCAAGCGGAATCTACAACCAGCACCTCTACAAGACGGACCATCTATGAAGCAACATTGGGCCATGGCAGTGAGGCTCATTAAACAACTTGAGTGGAACAAAAATAACAGACTCAATGAACAAAATTCAATAATTTTGCACACCAAAACGCAAGACATATATGGTAAATGCCCTAACTCATGGGGACCCTGAAATGTTCTTAAGCTGTGGCTTGACGGAGTGGTATGGAAGATAATGCCACTATCCTCTCAAAGCAAGAGGAGAGATAAAATATTTCTTATCAATATTCGTTATTACTTTATACAAATATCAACTATCTAGAGAAACCCAAAACCCTAAAGCTTTATCCCAATCGCAGAAGATATCTTTCAAATTTGAGGACACCGACGCAACAAGTTCATAAGCTCACGGATTTCCTATATTCCACAGGCATCAAACGAAACCCAAGAGCCAGAAGAGGAAAATCCTTTATATTTAAAATGCAAGTAAAGAAATCCGCAATGCACAAGCTCATTTGAGAAATGCGCCTCAGATTGAAAAGCGGCAGCAAGAAACGTGCATGTAAGAGACAGATAAGAAGAGATACTGACAACGCTCCGGCGTCTCTCAGCAGCTATGGCGAAGCCGAAGGCGACGAGGCTAAGAACCACCACTAGAATGTAGACAAGGGTCGAGGCCCTCGCTTCTCCCATCTCTTATCTTCTCCTTCACCCGCAGAAGACGGAAGACGAAGAAGCAGCAGCAGCAGCAGATGCTGTACTGTAGATGGGTAGATGCAGATCTGAGAGAGCGGGAGCGAGGGAATCAGCGAGGAGCGTGAAAGTGTGTGAAAATGTCGGAGAAGTGAGCTTGCTTTGTATGCAGTAGGGACGGACAGTGATGAAGACTGTCTCCCACTCTGAGTTTACCACGGTCAGAAAATTTGGCACGTCAATGATTACGGCGCGTTATCATCACTGATGCTGCACGGTGTCGTTTCGGGAGCGATTGGCAAACGGTTCCCCGTGCATGGGTCTCACGCGCTCCGCAGAGCTTTCGCATCCCCTGCTTCTGTAATGAATTGACCACAGTGTTTCCTGTACGTTGGGCGGGCACCTGACCCAGTAATTTTTGCCCTTTTTAAATCCTGGAATTAAAACATAACTTAATCGATTCAATATCGTTCCCACTTAATTTTAATAGATAGTAATGCCTTGAAGCTTGCCGGTTGAGCCCAAAAAGAGGGCCTTGAAGCATATGAATAGCAAGATGATCCAACCACCCATCAAACTCAATTACAACATAGAGCTGACGGCTAGCTATTTTGTCGTGGATGGTGCATCGACGTTATTTCTCTTCAGCTTCAATATACGACAGATCACTCAAATGGAAACCTTTAATAATTTGTTGGGGTTTTAATTTATTGGACTGTTTGTATTAAACAAGATAGTGTAGTGTTTTTTTTTTTTCCAGATTCATGTTCCTCTTCATTCCTTCAAATGAATTTAGAGTGCGGTCAAATTTCACCTTCATTCCTTCAAACGCCTCTGCTGGCTCCAGTTCACATACTCTCCTCCACCGCTATTCTAATTAACTTCCAAAATCAGAGCTTGCTATTCTGAGGATTATTACACATCCATAGCTGTTCTTTGGTGTAAGATTGAATCTCTCTCTCTCTCTCTCCTTCTTCGAATTGCATAAAATGGGGAAGGCCTCCTTTTGCCACGAGACGACAGGGGGAGACAGAAAGAGAGGGGAAGAGGCCAAAGGACGAGGCCTCATTCTTTTCCCTTGGCAATGGCGTCTTCTCCGCCAAGACATTACCACCCTTCACTTTTCCTTTCGCTGCTCCTGCTTGTCCCTCTGGCATTGGCCAGCCATGGGCCCGCGGGTCCCCCCACGCGCCACGGTGGTCCACTCCTCACCGGGAACATAAACCTCGCCCTCCTCTGGTACGGACCGTTCGGCCGTGTGCAGAAGAGAGTCATCAGGAGCTTCGTCAATTCCCTCAACTACAACGCCGGAGCCAACCTCGGGCCCCAGGTGTCGTCCTGGTGGCGGGTCGTCGAGAGCTACCAGTCCTTTGCCAGGCCAGGACCCCCGGGGCCGGCACCCCCGATAAGCGTCAGGGTGGTCCGCCAGGTGGTCGACAAGAACTACTCGGTCGGGAAGGTCTTGACGGTGGATTTCATTAAGCCTCTGGCTCAGCAAGCCGCAGCAGGCACCCGGAGATCACTCGTCGTCATTTTCGCCGGTAGGGGTGTGACCGTGCAGGGACTCTGCACGGGCAAGTGCGCCGTGCACGGCGTTTTCGGTATGTGCAACTCTTACTGCTTTCACCTTTCTTTCTTCCAGATGATATTAGACCATATATATATATATATATATATATCAGCTAACCGATATCAATTATCCACGTTTTGGTGGCGGCGATAATGGATCACAGGTCCACAGCCCTACATTGTCGTCGGGGATCCAGAGACCGAGTGCCCAGGATCATGTGCGTGGCCGTTTTACCCGTCTGACTACGGGCCTAAGGGTGTAGTCCTGCAGCCACCGAATGGGAACGTTGGTGCTGACGCTATGGTGGTCGCACTAGCGTCCGGCTTAGCTGAGGCTGTGACCAATCCTTTCAACAATGGGTTCTTCAGCGGAATCCCAACCGATCCCACAGAGGCCGCCGCTGCCTGCCCCAACATGTTTGGCAGCGGTGCACTGCCTGGCTACACCGGCAAGGTGCTTGTCGATCCAGCAACTGGCGGGGGCTTCAACGTGCGCGGTATCAGGGGTCGGAAGTTCTTGCTTCCTGCAGTGTGGAACCCCAGGACTTCGTCTTGCTACACCACTTTGTAGTGCTGCCGCACTTCTTTCTTCCTTTTATCAGCAACATGGTCACGCAATTTTTTGGCACTTGGCAAGAAACTTGAGAAGATTAATTGCAGTCCACGTCTGATCTGAATACGCACTATCTTGTGTTTCTCTTTTCGAATTTAAAGATGCATCCCATCTCCGGCACACAACATGGATATACGATTAGTCCAATCCAGTGACATCACTCGGATTGCTTTCAACAGTATCAAAACAACAAGAGCAACCGAGACGAAGAATCAAACACAATGGACACCGATGACTGACTCATAGTTTTAGTAAGTGGAATCACGTTATTCATTAATATATTACACTTTGGAGCAGGTCTTTAGGATAGCAACATCATCCATCAACAGCAAAAGAAAACGAGGAAAACTAGATGTTTGCTGCTTAATAGATTAACATGGACACTGTACTCATTCAACTTAAATTACTGGAACTGCTCCTTGGAAATTGGAATTTTACGTTGCCAGTTCTGTCTATCTGTGTACGGAGAAAAGATGATTCTTCATTCTGCTCGGACCGGTTTCCTCACGACGAGGACTGGGCACTTTGCGTTCTGGACGCAGTAATTGCTGACACTCCCAAGAAACGCCCTGCCCACCCAAAAATCATTACATTCAGTGCGAAAGCATCATTTCTCTGACCCGAGTTCAATCTTCATCGGTTTGAGGCATGGGAAGGTGAATATGAAAGTCATCGTCTCCGGCACCGGAATAGGCGTGAATACAGGTTGATCTAGCAGTGAATGTATGATCATTTATTTGATCAAAGCAATAGCACAAAAGTTATGGCGAACCAACAGCCAAAAACTCATTGCAACAATTTTTCCCAATACTTGTTCATCCCTCCTAACTTGCTGAAAATATTGAACTTGGATCGAATTTTCATTGCCTCGAAAAATGATGGCCATAGTTTCTAATTAGGATTGGTTCATTTTCTACTTCAATAAGAACCGACTAATTTGAGCACAGGACCGAGGACTTTAGTTGCACGAAATACATAAGTGCTAGCTAGGAGAAAGAGAAAAACGTAAGATGACTGACCTCTGGATCACTCCACGGCTATGGCTGCCCAATACAAGCAACTGGACATTTAGCTTATCAACTGCATGGCAGATGGCCTCTTTAGGATCTCCGACTTCTGTAAGCGTCTCCGCATCGACCTGTCCAAAACCAGAACAGTTAAATTTGCCAAATTTCATGCCTGACTGTGGATATATGGACCAAGCCAGAGGAAATTCACTGATTACAGGTCAGATCAAGAAAATTATCGGATTTGTTATGCCTGAGAAAAGACTATGCATTTGATCGAGTTCATTACGGTGTGAGCAGAGGGATTACTTACCCCATGCTTGGAGCAGATTTCTTTAGCCTTCTCCAGGAGAGCTAATACTAATTTCTTCCGATTTCGTTCAAGATTCTGTGTCATCTCTGCAGCTGCGATCCCTGTCGTTGCAAGCACAAGATTAAAAAAAAAAAAAAAGAAACATAAGTTTCATTTACTAAAGAAAATGTGTACAACAGTCAACTGTTATGACAGTTGCCTTACTTTACTCTCAATAGCCTTCTAAGCCTCAAACACTCTAGCATTAGGCATAGAGGGAGACTTACGAGAAGCGCCCAAGAAAGAACCATAGACGAAGCCCAGATTGACGAGAGACTGAACGCAGAAGATGACAAGTTCAGAGCATGAGATGGTCTCCTTCAAGTTTTCGAGTGCCCAAACGAGCGCATAGTGGCTACAGTCGCTCTCGTCTATTGCCACCATAACCTTCTTCTTCATCCTCTTCGCTTCCAAGATGCTGATATGATCAAAGTGGCTAAGAATGAGAGACCATCATGAGAAATACCCTCATTTTGCCCCACACCTCTCATTTTCCCTATCTTGCTGCCTACTATTCAAAGGAATGCTCTAGATACAAATGATCAGGTGGTGCCTGGAGCATGGTGGAGGTGTATTAGGTTCACAGTCACATCGTCAATCGGGTCCAGTAGTTCAAGATTTTTAGGCTGATCCTTCCAATGTTAGTTATCAGATGTCAAGCTGTGGACCGACATCAACATATTGATATAATCGGTTTTAGGAGGCCCTATCCTGCAACAAATCCATAGAAAGACAAGGGTTAATTGACTGTCTGCCATGGTCTCTGAAGCACTTGACCCTCTGCCGCGGTGGGCTCCCAATCCAACAGTCCATCAAAGCCTTCACAAGGGTGTGCTCGATTGGAGATATTTACGCAATGTGTCGGTTGGAAAATATAAACTGAATTGGGACAGTCAGGTTGTCTCAGAGTCCTTATCCTATCACCCATTTATTGCACGTCTCTGGCACTGATAAAGACCCTTCTTACAACTCCAGCTTAGATTTTTTCCACTATCTTCTTACATTTCGATGTTGTCTTCTTTCCTAATCTTGGAGATTCGCAGAAGGGTCAGCATGCATCAATAGATCCAGACAAATCCAGACTTAAAATGAGCTGGTACATGGCAAAATAAGTTTGAGGATCATTTAGACAGTCGTTTAATAGTTTGACATATGTGAAGCAGATTGCAGGGAACCATTTGCATTTCCTTCAAAACTGGTCGCTAATAAATTTGATCCTTAACCGACCAAGCAATTATATGGACTATAATAAGGGAAGGGTCAAGGGTACCCGAGATAAACCATATTATCTTCCGACTCACCATACTCAGAATCTACAAGAAATCGGAAGATGGACTGTTAATGCATACTTACAGCTGCCCAACTATGTTTAGATTCTTAGCAGAGAAGTTGATCTTTATCCAGTTCCACCTACAACAGTATGACTCATCTTCTTGTTCTCTTTCTTCTGCATCAGTTAATCAGTTTGTTCAATTGTGAAGGATCTTAATGAATCTAGACCACAGCTCGAGGGGAATATGAACTGGGCAATTGTTTTAGCACATTGCCCCCCATCTTCCTTTTTCAAGTAGACACCCATCCCTAGAGATGAACTTGAGCTAGTCATAATGATGGAGACAAATGCAGAGTGATCCACATAAAACAGATCAAGAGATGAAACACTGGAACTGCTGACTAGGATCATTGAGATAATTGAGATCGTAGATCAATGTTGTGATCTTTCATTCACATATTTGGTTGGCCCTCGAGTGCTTGCTAATGATGGCTCAGCAAACAACAATCTCTTCATGCTGACAGTAACCTGCATAGACAGCATATTCACAACGCTGAATCGATCAAGTTCAAAATAATGTACTTTTAGCTCCACATTAAAAAAAGAAGAAGAAAAAACTCGTTCTGCAAAAGCGAGAAAAGATCAAAGGGATCGTATGCTCATCTACGTTACGCTAATAAACTATTTTGCTCAAGTGAATTCATCTCCAGAGCATTCCGCCACAGCATACTGGTGGTATTGACTTTAGTTCTGGCCAAATGAATGCTATTTTAATGATGTAAGACTTGGACCAAGAGACTACAGTAGGACAGGGAGCCGAAAGCCCTCATGGGCTCGATCTAGTATGCAGGTACTCAGAGCCGACGGCTGACGGTCGACATAACAATCCGAACCAGTGCCTCGACCAGATGTGGCTGGAGGACACCTGTCTCAACCCAAAGCCGAGACTCTACAACTCATCACAAAGATACACACCCTTCACTCTAGATTCCTGCTAAGCCGACTTCCCATCCAACAATAAGAAAACATGTTACTCATCCTTTCTCGTAGAGGCCTCCTAAACCAAGGGGAAAGGGAAAAAATAATTTAAAAAAACGTTCGACTATCCGTACAATGAAATTGTTACCTATAGCTATTGCACCCTACGGCATGCCTATCATATGTAGACATGCCTATCTTAAATCTTTTTACCCACTGAATTATTATTATTATCATCACAGGAGCGAAGAGATATATACAGTCCACAGAATTGAAACTATTATCACTTTACAGGAGCGTGACACCCACTAGTGAAGCAAGTTGAGAGACGGCATGGATAAATCTGACTTCATAACCCTCGGGTTCATCAATAACGCGAAAGCAAATGGTCCCGATCAGCCTTTCACTGCAAAGTAACAAGGCAGAAAGACTGGAGCCGATCTTGAGATCGATTTCCCTCCCCCATCTCAACAACCACGGACTAACTAGGTGGCTGTACCCATGTCGACGCATTGGGGCATAGACCAGCTGTTAATGCGACGATCCAGAAAGCATCTTCGCCCCAGTTGTGCTCGGTAGTCCATCCATCATGAGAAACGTCCGGGTGTCCGTGGTTTTCATTTCACCTCGATGCCGAGGCCTGCCACCCTACGAAGCGCCACTTTCTTCATAAAATAATCAAGGGCACTGCTTCATTTTGTTCGGAATGCGGTCCGAGAGTGTGTGTGGGATCGTATACTGAGTATCATGTGGACTGCCACGACGTCTCAACATGCCATTGCAGGTTCTTTCGGCTGAACAAATATGTAACAGTTTATACATGGAGTTCCTTTCTCCCTTCAAGTGTGCCATATGGATGGATTATATTGCTGGCACCCGCGACCACTGTAAAAGTCGGGACGAGAACTCCACAGAGGCAGAGCCAACTTAAGTACGAAAATTCCAATTGTTAATGTTTGTAAAATATTTACTTGTAGACATACACACACACACACACACACACACACATTCTCTCAATGATGAATTAATTTTCTAAAATTAATTTGGACCCCGAAATTCTATCTATGTTCCCCGCGATAGCATTAGCCTCTGAAGGCAATGTAATACATTAAATTGGCGACCAGGCGACATGCACTGCTTTGGTCGTAGTCGTAGGATGCACCAGCTTGGTCTCAGTAAAATTAAATGCGCATTCTTTTGGGGGTGAAAGATGGGACCGATTCCAAACAAGAACAACCAAATTAGTTGGTCTTGCATGCAAAATTTACAGCGTTAATGGTGAAAACTAAAGTATGGGGAAAAAATATTACCGAAAAAGTATGGGGAAAATGACTAAAAATATTAATTTGGACATTCGCAGCAGGAACAAGCTGGGAATAGGATTCACTGCTCGATCTGATACCAGATGAAAGGTCCCGCATCCGATGAAGTTATCACGTCCATGATCCTTTATTTCTCCTTCTGATATACCTTTATAACACTACACTCGAGTGGCCTATCAAGGCGTGGCCGGTGTGAGGCTCAGGCGCAAGTCAAGACCGGCAGCGTCGATCAAACCGAGTCTGGAATCTCCAGCAGCTCGCCCCAAGAGCGGCTCGTCAGTGGGCCACGGCTGGGCCCGCGGGCCATGGGCAAGTAGGGAATCCGTTGCTGCGCCAGTTCGTCTCCCGCCACCTGAATTTCCAATGTGACAGGCATGTGACGACGCTTTGACAGGTGATGCCGCGGCTCGTGGGACTTGGCAGCTGCCCCACCGGGAGGACGTGGGCACCATGGCCGCCAGGAGGAGCTGCGGTGGTTTGAAGACCGAGGCAATTTGGTTGCTCCTCGTGTAGGAGGAGGAGGAGGAGGTGGAGGCGGCAGAGACGCGCTTGAGGTGCTGGCGCTCCTTCTTGTGGGCGTTCTGGTGGCCGCCAAGGGCTTGGGAATTGGAAAACTCCCGAAAGCAGTACTGGCACCCGAACTTGCGGTCATTAGAGCGACGGACGCCGGGGGAGGAATCAGGGGATGCGAAGGTGGCAGTTGGCGATGCGTCTAGAAGTGGTGCAGTGGCCGGTTCATCCTCTTTGCCGGAGAAGTTGAAGCCAAAGAGCTTTAGACCATTGGACGGTTTTCTGCGCTTGGGTTTGCACTGGGAGTGAAACTCAATAAGGTCGTCCGCCATTGTAGAAATGAAGAAGAAAAGGGAGGAGGCTTTATGCACAGTGAACGTTGCTCGTCGGGGGTGTCTGTCCATGGTTTATATAGAAAAGGATGGAAAAGTGACAAGGTTGCCAGTCAATTGCTTTAGCAAATAATATGCATCTCAACTACAGGAACTGTATGACCGTCCCTTTTTAGCACAAGTCATACTCGAAAGTTGAATACCGAATCCTAATTAACCCTTATTAGCAACGCAAATTTAAAACCTTTTACTCATTAAGTTATATGATAATGAGATTAGAAATGTTGGACCAATTTATCATATCGTCATGAAGGTCATAGAACTCCATTAGATATGTTCCCTCCCTCAAATGCAAATATGTCCTTTGCATGGTGATTCGTGGTAGTTACACCTTCTCCTTTGGAAAAAGGAAATTAATAAGATCATTAACCGCCCATGTAAGCTTTCAAGTGGATATGAAACCAAATACCCAATCAAACTATAACATTTTTTCCTCCAAAAAAAATTTAAAAAAAACCTATCACCTGTGCAGAAAGGAAACTCATCCATTTTGAGAAATTTGAGTGTTACTGTCCTCATAGATTGGGATGTCATTATTCTGCGTTGTTGTTAGTAAACTGACAAGAAATAGCATATCAAATTCAACATTCGAAACTCACAAAGGTCAATATATAAAAATTAATGGTGAATTTAAGTGGATTATTCGATTGTTATGACGTCGAACGCTATCAATATTTAAAAAAAAAAAAGAAGAAGAAAGGGAGGGGTGCCCCTGAAATTATCACCCCGGAGAACAAAGATTTACAATATTATCTGCTTAGCCCTGTTTGAAGGAGGGGAATCATTGCCATCGGCCATGTATCATCTGTTTCCTCCGTTTTTTCCCCTTCTATTTTAGTTTATCCTCCATCACAATGGCCAACATGTTATAAAATAATGTGCCGATCATCTTGTCCCCTTACATAGCTAGCTAGGAGCTCATTAACAAAGCAATCGTGCTTCACGCATGATTGATTCCATTCCTTCCAAGCCTACCAAAGATCAACTCACTTTCCTTACCATTTTGTACGAAAACATCCACCTCGTCAATATATAACTCGGTTACCAAACAGTACCGTTACTCCCTTCTTACTGGATGTGTAGCATCAAAACCATGATTCACATCAGGATACAGACACCTAACATATGGAGAGCATACCGCCAATGAGTTTAAAGGTAGCAGCATTACATGCTGAAGCCAGTAGCATGCATACTGCACAAAAACTAACCATTCCCCTATCTTCTCAGCTAAGACAAGCATTTAATAGCACCTTCTACGGTGTACAGAGATACAGTGGGCATGTGGACAAAGAATGGAGAGCTGTAAAAGGAAACCTGAGCCTAAGTGCAAGCAAGGGAAAGGGTACCTGAAGAGGAATAATACAAGGCATGACTTCAAAACAAGTGAGGGGGCCGATGGTCAATTTCAGCGTCGCAGAGTAAAAATACATCAAGATTCCTCATGCAATAGGCTGTCCAAGGAAGTCTCTTATCTGAGCTTTTTATCAGATCCCTTCAGATTAAGGTTGAACCATTTCTTCTTGACGGACTTATCCTTGCCATCATCAGCAGCTTCATTTCTCCCGGGACTTTCTTCACCTGGAATCCTATTATTGCTGCTGCTGCTGCCGCCGTTACTTAGGTGACTGGCAGTACCACTATTGCTTGCTAATTTGTTCACTGTGAATGAAGAGTGGATGTTGTCTCGCTCTTTCAGCAGTTCATCCACCTATGTTTCATTTTGATCAAGTCAATACCACAGAGATGGAATCACAAGGAACACATTGAACCAACTTTGAACAAAACAAGCATCGAATCATAATGAAAAAAGGCGATTTCTTGGTTTGATAACTACAAGCAAAAAAGCATTGTATTTCATTATATAAAACATAAACTCAATTAATCAGGTAAGAAGTTAAATTAACAAGGTCAGCACTTGTTTCAGGGGGGAAAAAAGAGGCAACTAAATAGAATTAATAAATAATATATAGTGAGGAAACTTACAGACTGCTTTTCTTGGTTGTATCTGTTTGTAACCTCTTGAAAGCGTGCCAATGCCTACACATAAGTATGGTGAACTATAAGAATGTGTTGTTCTAACTTAATAATAAGTAGGGATGCGATAAGAGAGACCTTTCTATATCCTGTCTCAAATTGGTGCAGTTCAGTCCTCTTCCTCAAGATCTGAGCTTCAATGTCTTTGAGCTTCTGGGTTGTATCTTCATATGATTTTGCACAAAGAGCCTCGATTGTGTAGGAAGCAGTCTTGAAAAAGTTGTCTCCTGAAAAAATTCCACCACAGGTCAATGACAAAAACAGTAGAAGGATTAAGAGTGACCATACTTGGAATTCGAGAAAGCAGACATAGGGACTATTGTATTTGTCAACTGACCATAAACAGCAAAAATATGCATTCCAGCTTTCAGCTCCGAAATCTCACAAGGTTGAAGACCTTCCAACCTTTTAAAAAAAGCATCTTCAGGGTCTTTGGCCATTGCCAACTGCAGCAGCATAAGATGATTAAGAGTTTCTTCAGCAAACTAAAGAGATAGCTTTCCTTCCAGGAACTTCAAGAATAAGAGACGACAAAAGAAACGCACTGCATTCAGTGTTGAATCAAGTCGGAACACTTGAAAATGCAAGAAATACATCCCAGCAGATGTAACCTTGCCTGCCTTTTCGCTGTCTTCCTATGTGCAGCATGAATGAAATTAGTACAAAAATTATCAATTCCAATGCCAAGTGAAGTAATGGAGTAAAATATCCAGTGAACAGCAGAGCACAAATATCATAACTGAACAGCAAGTGGCATGTGATGTCTTTGTGAAATAAACAAGCATATTATTGATGACCATTTCTTTGAAAATATATGTGTTAAATTGTCACAAAGAACACTACTTTCAAGTTTTGATAAAAAATACAAAATAGTACTACATAGAGGGGAAACAGCAGTGAGATATCAATTATCCCTCAAAAACTACAGAAGTAGGACAGTCAGAAGAGTACAAGGATGTCTCAGCAAGTTCACCAAATGAAATATATATATATATATATATATAGAGAGAGAGAGAGAGAGAGAGAGAGAAGGAAAAAGCTCCGAAACTTGAAGTACCTGTAAGGCTAAGCCATAACCACCATGGGCATCTTGTTCAAAATAGAGCAACTGAATGGCCAAAAGATAAGAAATGAAAACTCCACACTAGACCAAGAGAATAATGTTGATATCTGTTTTCTTTCGTATTAGAGAAAAATAGAACTTGCATAACCTTGAATTTGCTCTGGGATGTGGAAATGACTCTTATCACCATCCCAGCCTCAGCTTGTTGCTCATTGATTGTTACACTAAAAAAGTGTGCACACTGCTTCTCAACCTAAAATAGAAGGCAACGAGAGTAGATGAGTCACACATTAAATAAAACATGACACAGGATACAGCAAATGACACAACACGCACCTTTCCACTGACAGATGTTCCAACAGGGAGAGACCGGATGGTGACAGTTCCGTTCATAGCTTCTTCAAGAACATTAGCAGATATTGTTGTTTTGATGGGCACACCAAGCTTGCTGCAAATCAAACAATACAATACAAATTACCATTTTACTTGACACAAGATTAGAAAAGTATATCATATGATAATCCACCTGAATAATGCTGCAAACATGGTATTGACAGTTCCAAGGTTAGATAGGTCAATTTCCATGTCCATGCCTTCAGCATCAAGCGCCTAATCAAGTTCATCAATACTGATAAGAATATGAAAACTTATATGATTAAGCAACAAAATAGTAACTTCTCCAAGTAATGGAGATAGACATCTAAATAAGAGGAGATTCCCTCAATTTTACAGTCTAAGATCACTCTATATACGACTCATATGGGACAACTACATGCTTGGAATTTGGAAAAAGAAATATGTTACTAATCATCATTGAATAATGAACTCAGGAAGAACAACCCTGAATAAGCATTAAGAGTTAGTAGACATGCATAGTTTAATTGATAGTTTCCAATGATAAACAAAAATGGCACAGTGTCATATCATGAAAAATACATTTTAAATATCAAAAGAACAATAAAATCCCAAGTCAAAAGTAACATCTGTAAATTAATTAGTTAAGTTCAATAAAACATCCAATTCTTAACGAAAGATAAAGCTATAAACATGTTGATTGCAATAACAATATCATGGCTTCAGAATTAGCAGCCCTTCACAATCATTAAGCTCAATAACTACATGTTCATATCAAGCTAATGGGTTCATATTGAATGATTATCAATCCTCACTCCCAATTTCCATGCTTCTTATCTCACAATCTAGATGCCATGAAATGCAGTTCCTAGGTTAGATTTGATCATTTAAAATAAAATTACAGGAAACATTTTGCTAATATAAAGTGCATAATCCACAGATATACTAGTTAAGAATCCACCCACAGCTCCAGAAAGCGTTCTGATGCATTCAGGAAAGGGATATATAGAACACTATTTATAGACAAAACTGAAACAGTAGAATGCACTTACAGAGGTGAAACTGAAATAGCCAAACATATACATACGTTTAGACAGTTCTTTATTAAAAATTATTTATAAGAGAAAAGCTATAGTATCTGTTTATGTCCCTAGCATCAAATTTCCATATTATAATCAAGAGAAGACAGAAGAGGATAAGCCAAAAGGACACCTCAAACCCTGCACTGTCATATTGCCTTCTCTTCTCGGGATCAGACAAGATGCTATATGAATATGCAACCTCATTAAAATGATCCAAAGCCTCAGGATTGTTTGCATTCTTGTCTGGATGATACCTGTCCATAAAAATAATAAAAATAGCAAAAAATCTTGTTATCTCATAGGAATAAGTTGAGGATACCTAAGTCAAGATAGTGAGACCAATGAGGTAAAGTGTACAAGGACAGGGAATGACATCACACCATATAAAAGAAATTACATCCATCATATTTCATCATGCATAACTTTCTATCCCTTTTGCCAATATGCTATGCCAACTATTAATCACCCATACTCACAAAGTTATGGAAAGTGACTCCATGTACACATAATGTGCCCATTCAAATGTCAAATTCCCTTGCAGTGTCACCATCTGGGGAAATAGGTAAAGAGAGAGAAGAAGCAGCATAAATTCAATCACCACTAGCTCCCCGAATGCTCTGGAATTTAGTTTTCAAGTGTAATAGCAAGCCAGCACATCAGATCCATCTAAGAGCATATTTATGTGAATCACATAAATTCAGACAGCAAAAATTCCAAATAATGATAAATGAGGAGTAAAACTTAGTGCTTGAGATCCAAAAGTCTATGTTCTTGAAAATGATACTAATGGGCGATCACCCAATAACAGATCCTCATAAACAACCAAGATAGAACAGCAAAGCCACTCCTGAAGATTATGTCAAACCAGAGAGCGTCATACACTAAATGCATCTAATTGATCCAAAATCTCATATAGCCAAGCCCTTCAAAGCCACAGCCTTCTATAATAACTGCACCACTACAGGCCTAAAAACATTGGCCCTGAATTTAAACGCTATCATACATTGAGAAGACCCAAATTGAAATTCAGATTCAAACTCCCGCTTCGGTATCAAATAACTGATCAAGAAACACTGCGTACAAGAACCATTTGATTATGCAATTTTTTCCACCTAATGAAAGTAAGCCACTTCCTCGGAGAATGAATGTATTTAAAAAAAAAAAAGCACTAACTTGAGTGCAAGCTTCCGATAAGCAGTTTTGATCTCCTGGTCGGTTGAGTCTCTCGACACGCTCAGCACCTCGTAGGGGTCTCGCCGGACCGCCGTAGCTGATGGACCTTCGACTCTTGAGCTCATCTCCCTTTCCCAAAACCTCGTCAATTACTTGAATCAACAGAGGCTCCAGGAGGCCTCCTCTCCAAGCTAACCATCAAAGGAAGCAAAAATCCGAGCTAAAATGGGCCCAAATGAAGATAACATTCTCCATGTGGATTAAGAGGAACGTACCGTACCGTTCGAAGCATTTATCACAAAAACGCGAGAATCCACAAATGGCGAACAGTTCGGCGCGAAATTTACAGAATCAACCGCCGGAGAAGATCCAATGTCGCGGTGAATGGGAGCTTTTTTGGGAAAAAAAATATTGAACGACGATTGGAGGAGAAAACCGCGACAGTAAAGTATTTGTGTATCAAGTATCTACTTCACTGTTCTTAAACACAGGAATCTAGACGGGGTTTCTATCCTAATTAAGTCCAAGATCCTAGAATTTTGTGGGAATCAAACTCTTGATGTGACTGTGACTGACTGGTAGAGTAATCTCAACTGGACAATAGATAGGATCGCCCATGTTGATGGGTCGAGTGAGATTCAAGTCGGGGAAATGTTTGAACTTGCCAGCACCAACAGCGTGAAAAGTAAATAGCCTTAAATCTCGAGAATCATTTTTTCTTTCCTTGTTCTAATTTTGATTTTCCATGAAATTCGTAATAAAATTATTAAAAATAAAAGTCATGTTTTTTTTTTCTTTTTTACAATTTAGGTTTGGGAAATTTAGGTCGGAGCTACCGATGAGAACACAGGGCCCTTTCTCGATCCGCGTCCCCCACCCACTTCATTCAATCCATACAACACGCCATAGTCCCCAGAGCTCCACTCAGCAGCGAGAGGAAGATATAAAGTAAGAAAAGCGAAGGAATTTCTCCCTTTCAAACGCAAAAGACTAAGAAAAGCTGCTCAATTCCATTAAAATTGGACAAATTCCGCCTCGTTTCCTCTGAATTTACACGGCAGCTCCCCTCCCCGGTCCCGGCTTCCGTTCAATTCAACTTGGCAAACCCTTCAAGCAAGGCTCAGGGACTACCCTCGCCCTACCCTACTTTCCCTGCTCTCCCTTCTTTCCTCACTACCCTCTTCTCGGCTATATATACGCGGACGCATGTCGATCGATGAAACAGGGGAAGATCAAGATTTGCATGTGGGCAGATCCTGGGCTTGAACTCTTCGCTGGGAATCTGCTGAATTCTTGATCTGAAGATGACTGGGCAATCCTTTGCTGAAGGCAGCAACACCCGGGATTTCATCTGCAATGCCGGGGCCGGTGCCGCTGCTGGTCAGATATAATTTTCCCATTTAGCTTTTCTTCTCTTGCATTTGTAACTTTGATGTTTGAGAGAGATACTGGTCCTTGCTGTTATGAATTTGCCCTAGCATAAGTCGAAATTTTGCCCAAAACCTGAGGAGTTAAGTCGGGGTTCCAGTCCGCAGTATGTAATATCCGGATTAATGGTTTTGGGATATTATGTTGGAGATTCTTGAGTAATGAAATTATTGCTTAAAGTCATAAGCTTTCGTGGATAACTATGTTGGGACTTTGGAAATTGTGTCCGTCCAGGATGAGCGATAATTTGAAGTTTAGGATATATTTTGAGGTGCATTTTTGTCTTTGAGTTGACATTTAACATGTTTGATGACTTAAAAATAATAATGCTGTAATCTAAGTGCAGGTGCCATAGCTGCAACTTTTGTTTGCCCCTTGGATGTGATAAAGACACGATTACAGGTCCATGGCCTTCCTCCTGGTCATGAAGGTACAACATTCACTCTTTGGTCCTTTCAGTATTGGTATAATAATATAATACTGGTGAAAGAATTGAAGAGAGAAAAAGAGCTAGCATAATTATATTTATAACTTTCAAAAGACCATGGATGCTATATATTCTCATTTAAATTAGAAATTGAATCTTGAGGATAATGTCAGCCAAAAGTTTGTGCAATTTAGTGGCCAGGGATGCTTGTGAATGAGTTTAATCAAAGTAGTTACTTATACTTTTAGGTCATAGTGTACCGAGTCACAGACTGCTAGCAGGATGATTGTAAATTATACTTGAGTTGGTTGGTAATACTATGACATGCGGAGTCACCGATAAAAATGAATGATTTCTGCAGTTCTTCTAGCTGGGGGATACAAGTGAATATGCAGAAATATAGGGTTTTGACTCACTTTTATGCGGACATGACAGTTATCTTGCTATTCCATTGGCACATAGTTTTTCCTTTGGGTAGATCCTCTTCAGTTTTGCTCAATGTTGAAAGTACATAAGACTGGACTGGTGAAGACAAGATAATCTTTGCTGCTGAACGTTAACCTCGAGTAGGGGGCAAATTCTATTACACAGGAGATGCCAGAAATTTTCACCACTTGAATGTTACTTGTCTAAATTCTAACAGTCGGAATGTGGCTTTATTTCCCCAAGACCTCTAAGACTTGAATGATGAGTCTTCAATATGAAATTATTAACTGTTTGCTGTTGGATATGACTGAATCATTCTTTTTCAACTCCTTCCAAGGAGATGACTATCATGTGAAATATTCCTAGCAGTCATATTTTTATATAGCATATTAGAGTTGCTGTCTAGGGATCCTGCTTAACTTTCACTACCAGTTCTCTTTCTAGGATCTCCTCCTGTTGGACTAGAATTTTGAGATAGAGTTGAGACATTATAGTGACATTGTTACAGTAAGATCTTTCTGGCTGAAATTGCAAGGTTTACTTAAATAACACTATTAAGATCATCCTCTTCCCTGAGTTCATTGACCACCTTAAATTGTATTATGAAAGATATTGTTTGTCCACAGTCCACTTTGTGGAAAAGATACACTTATTTAAGGCCTTTCTCTTTATTTCTTTCTTTTCTCATGGGAAACCCTTACAATTTTGTCCCCTTTTTTTGTGGGGGTGGGGGGTGTTACCTGAAGTAAGCAGCTAAATTTTCCATGTATTTAGTCAGTGGTCATGCCATAGAAATTCCGTAGAATTTAGGTTTAAAATGCAGAAAATTATTGAGATGGTAAGCCCAAGCAGGACTACAGAAATTTTTACGTTAAGGTTCGCTTTTCTTGTACTATGGAGGTAAAATAGCTGTCCCTATCGCTTCTCAAACTTATTCATTGTACTTTGGAATTGCCCAGGTGGCATCATAATCACAAGCCTGCGAAATATAGTAAAGAAGGAGGGTCTGAAGGGTATGTATCGTGGCCTTTCACCAACTATTCTGGCGCTTCTTCCAAATTGGGCTGTGAGTATTGCTTTCTTCACTCTTTATCCTTTCTTTTGCCGTGCAATCTTTGTTTTTTTTTCCCAGAAAAACTAAAATTTGGAGGGATTATAGCATAGATTTTTTTATTTAAGTCCTGAAGTTTGAGAGTACCTACCTGAGCTTGGGATATTTGGAGCAGTTCTTCTTCTTTTGCTTCTTAAATGGGAAATTTTTATTTGTGCCATTGCTAAAATTAAGATTTGTCGAATGCTTTTGAACCATTTTAGGATCTTCTGTGTAGGTGCTACTGTTAGGATTTGTTTGATTTTTGACAGCAAGGGGAAATTTTATAAAATTTCTATTGTTCAGCCCAAAATTCTCCCTTTTCATTCTCATTTTCATTTTTAAGAATTGAGGAGAGTAAGGGAAGCATCATGCATTGGTCTTTACTATTCAGACTGGTTATAATATGTCTGTCTAAGGAGAAAGTAGGACACCTTTCCCTTAGTTGCGTATTTTCAAGATGAGAAAAATTAGAACATGTAGGCACACTTTTCCCTTAAAATGGAAGGTAGGATTTATTGCAATAATCCTTTCCAAACTTTGGGAAGTAGTGCAATGCCCCACTCAACATTTAATTTTTTGGAGTCAGCCCCTTAGAGAGTAGCCAAGTTGCAAGTTTCCTTCTTAAGATTCGATGTTTGTAGTTAACCCATTAAATTGTTTGATTTGCCAATAAACCACCCTAAATTTAACTTTATCTATATGTGGAGAAAGGTAGTTTATTCCTTACACATTTATAGTTTCTGCGATTATGTCTCTTTTGATTATGAAATTTTTACGATGTGTTGCTGGATATCCTTGTACATAAGAGTTGCTCACAAACTCCCCTCACCACCCCCCAGCCCAAATCTCAAGTATGGAAATTGTCTTTTGCTAAAACCAAATGGTGTCAGACATGAATTGCTTAAATTCAAAATTATGAGGGGGTTGGGGGGTTGTGGAGGATCCTTAGTTGGTCAAACTTTAAGGATTGAATGCCGAATGGTAAATGTGAAGGTGGGCATTGCACTCTGACCAATGGGGGATTTTTGCAATTTCCCTGCTTTAGTTGAAAGGACCTTTCAGAGATTACTCAACTGCAAGAATGGGATATTCTGGATCAAAATTGTCGTAAATGTACTTTTAGAAATGATTGGATGTTTTGGTCATTCTGGCAGCATAAACTAAAAGTTCTACTCTGTTTTGCAGGTATACTTCACAGTTTATGGGAGACTCAAAAGCTTTCTTCATTCAGATGGTATGTGTTTAGATTACTTAGTACTTGAAAATACAGATCTCCTCTTTTGTGGCATATTCTCATATCCATTCTACTCTATGAATTTATCATTCAATATTGTATTCATTTTGGCAATGTGGACAGGAGCGAGAATATATTTGGTGTATTGTATGAATAAATATTAGTCATATTTGCAATGTAGATGATAGAGATGGTCAGCTCAGTACTGGAGCAAATATGGTAGCAGCTGCTGGTGCTGGGGCTGCCACAGCTTGTACAACAAATCCATTGTGGGTTGTGAAAACCCGTCTACAGGTATGTCTGGCTATTCACTATGATATCAGTAGCTCCTTTTAAGGTTAAGAAGTCAGAGATTCATGATTACTGCATCCTCTTTTTTCCTTCTTTTCCTGAAATTTGAAGAAAATGCGATTTTACATGAGTTTCTGAGTAAAGGACATTGAAAAGTTACAAAATATTGAGTTCTGGGTATCAGTCACAATTTTGAAATGCATAAATGTAAGCATTCAAGACTTTCCATACCATTTATGAGCTGCAAGTTCTATGCCATGGATCTTGATGCCATATCAAACTAGCTCTTGAAGTATTATAAAGCAACAGATCTATAGCCATGAAGTTTTCCATCTCTCACTATCCACAGTTTATTTATGCATTAATTCATGGTTGTCCATTGACTCTGAGGAATGTTTTTCTTTTTCCATGTCCAACCTTATCACATGGAAGCAGCTATAAATTCTATATATGGATAGAGCAAATTAATAGTAGTATGTTTTATATTCTTAACTTTAGAGAATTTGTTAGATATCGGGAAGTTTCCTGATTGATGGTCTTTAATCACTGATTGGTGTTGTTGTTTTGCTTGTTTTTGTAATAGACACAGGGCATGAGGACAGATGTGGTTCCTTATAAGGGTGTAATTTCTGCTTTGAGCAGGATCACACATGAAGAAGGCTTCCGGGGTCTATATAGGTTATTATTTCTTTCCTAGAACTAATCTGATGTTCTCCATTCAATATATAAACAAACGGAAATAATATTATGCAATTTTGGAATATATCTTGTACTAAATATTGTGCCATGTTTCTACCTCTGGTTTTGAGCAGTGGAATTCTACCTTCCTTGGTGGGAGTCAGTCATGTTGCGATTCAATTCCCAGCCTATGAGAAAATCAAGCATTACATGGCAAAGAAGGGTGATTTGCTCTTTCTTCTTTGATTTATTCTTAGCTAACTATTACGTTACAACATCAGTTTAGGTTCTTCATCTCCAATATTATGCTGATGTGGACTTTTCCGGACTTACCAGAGAATACAAATGTAGAAAACCTTAGCCCGACAAGTGTTGCAATTGCCTCCTCGATATCTAAAGTGCTTGCCTCCATAATGACCTATCCACATGAGGTATGATCTAGGCAGTGCCTTTGCTTATTGAGTAGAAGTTTTCTTTTGTGTGAAATAATTCCAAGTTCTAATTCCAGAAGCGGTTTGCAAAAAGATTCCGGTAGTGCAATTGTTAGCAAGATCGTTGTTGATCTCCAACTATCAGCTTTTATGGTTTATTATTGCTTCAATACCAAATCTAGACAAAAATTCACCCTCAAAATTGAGTCCTATCGAAAACCTAATCCATGTTCAAATCCTCATGCCACCAGGTAATACGATCTCGACTCCAGGAGCAAGGTCAGGCAAGAAACACCGGAGCACGGTATGCTGGAGTCATTGATTGTATCAAGAAGCTGTTCTTGAAGGAGGGCATCCCGGGCTTCTATCGGGGCTGCGCAACCAACCTGCTGAGGACCACACCTTCGGCTGTAATAACCTTCACCAGTTACGAGATGATTCACCGATTTCTGCAACGAATCATACCTCCCGAGGAGAAATACTCGCAGACTCCCACTGGACCAGATGACAGAGGGAATGGGGAGGCATCGAACATTGAAGTCTCTCAAAAGTCCGAGGCCCAGTCATTCGATCATTCTACATCTTGGTTCCTTTAGGAAAGAAAGAACAGCTTTCTGCGAGAGTATTAATCATGGCTTCCTCTTTTCTTTTCTCCTTTCCCTGTTGTCGCCCTTCCCTTGTGAGTCCAATGAGTTCCCGTGGGAGGGATTTTCCCCCAAACTGTTGTGTGGTAGCTATAATGTGTAGAGTGAATAAATAGCACGATGCTTCATTATTCAATAAATTATTTCGAAATTCTTCTATCTGTTCATTCAATAGAAGAATTTCCCTTAAAGTTTGAACGTTCTGAGTTGGGCATCCGAACCTACTAAAGTCTGATTAAATTTAAAACCAAAATTTTATAGCGGAGTGTGGGACAATACGTGGGCAAGTGTGTCAGCAAGTATATGATCCGACCTCATGTGGAGGAAGAAAGCGAATCAAATCAATCGTGGCAAGATCTCTGCATGAACTCAGCCAAAACATCACCAATGTTGTGGAGATACACCACTCCGTGAAGTTACAAGATATGATGTATCAAGCGGTTAAGGTGGAGCAACAACTTCAGAAAATGTGTGTGGAAGATTATATAATTTCATCTGACCAAGAACTGACGTACTTGGACTGGACTTTAGCTGCATCATTCTCTAGAAACCGATTACCATGTTTAATTTCTTTATATATCAATGGGCAAACTGTAGGGTTGGTTATACTAAACATTACGTTTGACGATGATGCTTAAAGAAAAGCACAGGTATGAAAGAATATCTTCAAATCAATATACAAAGAAATTCTACCTTGAGTTGAAGATCCACAGGTGGGTTATATACATGTAGAGGTTAAAAATTATTTTAAATCCACTAACCACATTACTTATTCAACAAGAATATGACTCAAACGGATTACAGAAATCTAAACCCCAGTCAAATGAAAAACGTAAAAATAAATAAGGAAGGCTTGTGCTCGTTTGCCGGAGCGCCCATCATGTTGGCAGACAAGGTTGCACGAGCTCATCCAGTTTCTACTCTTCTCCATCATCTGTTTATGATACAAGAGTCTTGAATCCTGTCACTTTTGAGCGGGCCCAGCCGCAGGGGGCATGGGATAAGTTATGGTCCCAACGTTCATGGGCGCCCCTGGGACCACTGCAGGGATTGGGGCTCGCACACCGTATGCCACACTGGCTGGAGCAGCGAGGTTCACAGGGGTCCCCACCACAGGTGAAAGGGACCCACCAACGGGTTGCCCAATTTTCTGGCCATAGATTCCAACGCCAGGTCCCCCTGGCACTGCCTGGGAAGGTGGCTTACCAGGCTTTCCAGAGGACCCCGATGGAGTGGAACAGTTTGCCTGGCCTGTGATTGGCGCCTGTGGGGCTGAGACGTCACCATTGCCCACACTCGTGATGTCATGGATGCTCGACCGCCTCCTGTCTTTGTTCATTGAGTTGAGGCGGATGAAGTACTTTTGAGCATGGCTTGCCACCTGGGTCGGTGTTCTTGTTACAACAAAGTTTCGAGAAATGCTCCTCCAGTCCCCTTTTCCGTACCTTTCTAACCCGAGGAGAAATAACCTGATAAGAAATAGATTGATTAAGCTCAGAAGGATCGAAACATCACTAAGATGTCAAAGAAACAAATGGACCATTCTAAATTTATATCCTAGTTGCAGTGAATAAATGAATAAAGCCAATAGAGAAATAGAGAGAGTACAAAGCCAGGCAAGTGAAAATAAAAAAGCACGAGCCTAGACAGTCGGTAATTTCAAGAAAAGGTTGATGCATTGATGTGTAGGCGATTATTCGTCATTCCTCTCCCCCCGTCATCTTTTAAGAACAGATACATTTTTCCTCATAATATATCAAAGGCATTCCCACAAATCCGGATCAAGCTCTCAAGTCAAATTCCAAGGAACATAACCACCTTAGACCTTAGAAGGCCAATTGCTGTGAATTTTCATTAATTCTCCCGGTAACTATTGCAACTACTCCTGAACCTAGTGCTCTTATAAACTGATGTCTCACATCCCTGAATAGACTACAAAGCATCCAGTAAAAGTATCAGACATGAAAATGCTGCACTTCCACACCTCAAATCATTCCCCATCTGAATCATAGCAAAGTAGTCTTCACAGATTAATAACTAGTGCCTCTATTGACATGTATACAAGCAGAAAGATATTATGTTTGACATCATAAATAACCAAGTCCAAGCATTATAATATTTTCCAACTCACAGCAGATTTGATTACGCTTTAGTTCTTCAGTACATTTGAGATGTGAAATGCTGGGGACCATCCCTTCAAAGATTGATATCTGCTTTAAATTAAATCTGATTAGAAACCTAAATGCCAACTCCCTATCACCTTATACCACCATAGCCCAAATTAGCAACTCTTCTTGTGCCACTCATCATTACAATTGAAGCATAAAGCAGCACGTACTGTACCTGCCATATTACTATTTTCAGAAACAGCTAAGCATGAACAACAGTACTGGACCTTCTGATCACTGTTCTACAATAAATGATAAAGATGATAACTTCCAGCCTATACTTCAAAAAGTTTATGCCATGGAATTCATTGCTTAGCTATGCAGGAGAACAAAATTTCCTGCTCAGATCACTGAAGAACGTCTATATGAACAGTTCCAGCATAAATTTGAACCCTATGGACTTTGTATCTTGGAGGAATCTCACTATCATGATCACACCTTTTCCCCAAAATATTGATGCTTAAGGACAAGCAAGTACAACATCACAGGTTTTTAGTTTATGATCACTGAGATTGTAGTCAAATAGCTGCAAATCAGAGTTTAGCATCACTGGTCACTGGACCTTTCAAATCTAAAACCAATAACCTAGCGAAACAATTGGGATAGAAAATTAAAGAACAGAAGTCATGTTTAAGTCATCTTAGCACGTATCTCCATATAGATAGTAAAAGAATGCTCCAGGACATAGATGACAAATGACAACAGACAAAAGCTCAACAAATACTACAAGAATGTTCCATAACATAGGTGACTGCAGACAAAAGTAAGCACAACAAAAGGCAGAAGCAAATATAGAACTTATCATTAAAAGAAATGGATCATCCAAACAGAGAATCAGGGTTCAATGTGAGACAAGTCTAACTGATGATCCAAAAACCCCTAATCAACACTACTCAAGCTCACAATAAAGCTCAGTATTCCATCCAAAGAAGAAAATATAACTAAAGGCAGAACAAGCATGTCCTCAATCAAATTTTGAACTAGTGCAAGGTCTTGCACAATATTTTCATTTTCTTTTGTCAGATAAAATCAGTTAGCTTTATCATTTAAAAACGAGGTATGCACATAGTAATCTCACCCAAGATGAATAAGGGGAGACAAAAAAAATGGATATTCAAGTATGAAAGCTACTACCAATTTTCCAATCACTTTTTTCAGTACGAGTATGGAGCTGCCATCATTTTGTTGAAATATGACCAAAGTGCAGCACCACTTTTTTCGATTATTGAGATGGAGTACCATTAGCTCTAATATTTCACCAAAAACAAAAACTAATACATTTCTTTCAAAATGAACCAATAAATTTTTGTGGCACAAAAACGTAAAGTTTTAAGTGGAAAGGAAAAGGTAGAAATGCACCTGTGTTCATCCTCTGTCCAAGCAACTCCCTTACGACGTTCCTGATCTCTGCTGGCCTTACCTCCATGACCCGATTCATGATGGCCTGAAGCCCCAACCTTCTTACCACTAGCTTCATCACTAGTAGAGCCTTCTGAAGGAGAATTATAGGACGGCAATTCCACAGCTCCTGACTCTATTCGATTCACATCATCCACTAAGATCTCATAGTGAAGCCTAATCTCTTCTGCAGTCTTCCCTGGCAACTTCGCCGCTATTTTTTCCCAACGGTCGGAGGAATCCTCTGGGTAAGTCACCAGGGCATTCTCAAACTTCTTATCCTCCTCTCTGGTCCACGAGGAGCTACTGGACACTGCTTCATCCACAGTCATCTAGAATCTAACCAGTTCAAGCAATCAACTCTCCGGTAACTTATTCCCTAGATTTACTCAAAGAAGATCACCATAAACCTAAACAATCTTCTAGAGGTTTACATACAACTAGGGATAACCTCGGTCTCATCTGGAGTTCCACTTCAATTCAGATCTTGAGGAAGACAAGGAAAGATGTCAGCCCTCTGATAGAAGTCACAGATTCCTGCTTGGAGCGTAATCCGTGCGTGAAATATTCGGTGCCAATTTGCTCCTTGAGATTGGAGGTTGAGTCCTGTGAAATGATGAACAGCTGATGAAGGGAGAAGCAGGAAACTTGAGGGTTAGCCCATGGAAAATATCCGAAAACCTTAATATTGGGGGAGTGCAATAAATGCGTAGTATGCTAAACCAGAAATAACAGAAGAAAAGTTTTTTAATTGCACAGTGAAACACAATAGGATGATAACGGGAGCTTTGGTGAGGATTGGGCATGAAAGACAGAAGATATGCACCAAACAGCATAGCAAAAGAAGTCTGAAATGGATAAAGAAGCTATTCAATCTGCCATTCAACACACCATCATCAACCCCTCTGACGAAAACACCTCTGTCAGCATAGGGCCACAAAGATCACCCTTTTTACTCAAAACCTCTATATACTATGACAAAAACATTGATCGCAGATCCACTATTTTAACTACCAAAGATATTTTGCTCCTCCGGACAGCCAGAAAAAAGAGGATATTTTGTTCCACTACTGACAGTAAAGGGTTCCCACTAAACAACAATTTAGGCCCAACAAGTTGAAGCATTTTCACTGAAAATGATTGGAAGCTTAAAAATAGGAATTGAGAGCAGAGGAAAGAAAACGAAGACTGTCGAGCATTAATGCACCTATTCTGAACCTTGCCATTACAAATCCCATATTAATTGCTGGAATTGGAATTAAGTTGAAATGGGCAGCAATGGCCCATCACAAAAAATATACATATTTATATTTACGCAATGGACTTATTGTCTTGGGGGGAAAAACCAGAGATTGTAAAAATTACCGAAACACTACCGATCGACTAAGAAAACCCACAGTAAAGATCCGCCCTTTTATTGATTTTTCAAATGAAAGGGAGCCCAAATGAGCACCATAATCAAGAAAGAGGAAAATGAAAACTCAGCCAAGATAGAACGGTTCAACCGCACTTACAAGATTCCTACAGTTCAGGTAAGAACAGTAACAATCACATTTTGAAGCCAAATGGGAGGTGAAAACCTTACCTGAGAATAGCCAAATCTCTCACTCAAAAAGGGCAGCCGATCCCTAGGTTAGGAGCGCAGCCGTTTTGCCAGTGAAGATGTCAACACTAGAGGCCGAAATTGGGAGTGAAACCAGAGACTTAAGGGACCTAATGGGGCCGAAAGGGGGGCACCCAGAACCTAAAATACCGAAAGAGAGGCAAAATTAGACTTACAGATTCGGGAAAAATCAGTTCACAGAATCTGATGGAAATTCCGAGGGCGTAAGGGGTAAAAGACAAGGAATTGAAACGGATACACAGACGCGAAGTGCAATGATAGATGGGGTCAATTTTGGTCGCATGTCAATCCCACCCCCAACTACTACTCCTTGCGATGCTATTCATAGAACACAGCCTACTACCTCGATTAAATGAATTAACGTTTTAAGCAGGAAAAAAAAAACACACACACACACACAACCAACTGGGCAGACAGCAGCCTCAACTTTCACCTCAAGTGGCAGAAATCGGTATCGCTGAAGGATATATTCTTGTCATTACCTAAACTAATATATTAAGAGAAGGAACAATTAAAAATAAGATATTCATGAATTTAGAAATAAGTAGAGTTTTGAGTTAAATAATTTTAATAATATATTCTCTATTTTTAGCATTTAGAATCTACTACTTAATATGTGATTTGAATTTATCAAGACATAAATATAGATGCCGATTTTCACTAGTATCAGAGTAAGGTAACATCAGAGTTTGCACCTCACTGAGATCTGGGTGCAAAGAAAACTACGGCTCGAGTATAAAATTCATGGCCATTACTTTGAGCTCGAAAGAAAAAATATTTGACTGATTACCAGTTATCAATAAGCTCGAGCACCAAAAAGAGTTTAACTCGCGGTGGGTTATTTTTCACCTGAGTACTGTTCACTGACGCTGACTATCATAATCAGGCGAACCCATCCGATTGCCAAAGTCTTATTTCTTCACTCTGGATTTTTGCACGCAGCAACCGTGAACATGTATCTTGACCATCAGTGTACACAGTGACCGGTCCCATCTTGCATGGAATCTGTGAGGATTAGATTTCTAGAGTATTGGCAGAAATAGTAGATTTTATTTGCCATATCCATTTTGGGACAATTTCTAGTATAAATTCATGACTTGTGTTGAATGTAAAGTAAGACAGTGACCCTAATTTTAAGGTGGCGTCGAAGCAGGAGTAGATTCGTGCTCGTGAAATTTGGATTTGGCAGTGCGAAAGTAATATCAAGCTCATTGTCCATTATTAGAAATTTTATGTGCCGGAGAGAAAAACCCGCTTCGTAATCGGTTATTCCCCTATTCTAGTATAAGAGGAAAGTATCCGACTCACGGACAATTATTCGGGAAAGGTGTTTATAGGCATGCGATCATAATTACACAATCATACAAATGCATTTATTGATAAATAAAATTTCACATCAAAACGTTAATAAAAAAATTATAAAATATAAGAGTAAATGCTATTAATTTTTAGTTTATATTTTAAAATTAGATATGAACGTAAAACTATTAAACCAATGAATTTCTATTGAAAAAAAGAATCATATCACTCGTCTATCTATTCATACCATCATATGCAAATGCAGCAATTTTCACTCACCCTTTTCTTAGTATAAACCATCGGTATCCAGTTGGACACTCACATTTTTGAACTTCCACAAATAACTTTTATTTATTTATTTATTTGATGGTATGAATACTATGGTTGAAATATCCCTTCAATCTTTGCCGGTTATTCCACTACTCACATTTCTCCATCTTCTTCTACCCCCACAATTCCCGCCCATCACTTCGCCTCCACAGCACACCTTCCCGGTCCCACGTATCTCTTTCACGGTTTTTCCTTTTTCATTGTGGCTGGACCGGACCGGACCGGACTGGACCGGACCGGACAGTCTCTCTTTCCCCGTTTACTCTTGACACCCACAGACCGAAGTCCTCCCACGAAAGACCCTTAGCCCCAGTAAGCCTAAATTCGCTATTTGACCACTGCTTTGGCTGCCGCGATCGAAGAGATCTCCTCCACTAGCAACCGTGATCTCATCAAGTACACCAGTCCCATCGCGGCTGCATGCCCAAAGAGCCGGTGGTCCAAGTTTTTAGCCAGCCGGATCCCTCCCGAGATTGTCACACACAGATTCCTATATCATTCCCTCGGCACGGTTTCCTATTGTGCTGTAAGCTCAGCCATGTTTCGATAAATACTAGACCACTCATTATTCCATGCATATATTTCGATTATTTCGCTGCCCTGTCTGAATGCGCCAATACGGTTATTGTTATTCATTGCATACAATATTGCTCACCGTGCGGTGCACGGGCAGTGGGCTAGTTACTTGTAAGGAGGAGGTAGAGGAACATTTTGGTCTCTTTACGTTCATGTATACATGGAAAGTGGGTGCTGTGCTCATCAAGTGTCACATTCAAATTCCACATCTTTTCTCTACCTTGTGCCGTGGCAGAAATGTCCAAAAAAGGTTCAATCTCCTGTGTGGTACCGAGCTAACAATAATTGATGATTGCGAAGGGTCAAAAGGCCCTCCCTCTCAGCACATGGAAGGAGCGAGCTGCTCACCGTGGGTGCCGCTTGGCATAACGGATTCATTATCCTTATTCTCAAGCCCATCACTACTTGCATCGCAAGTTTCACTAGTCGAATCGAAAGCCGACAAGATTCGAAATTTTGATCAGGAGATCGGAGTTCCATGAAGGAAAATTTATATTCTTACTATGAAATCATTATTTTCTTCTAATTCTGTAAAATTTTTTCCAACATATTTTTTTTTATAAATAGGATTGGAAACTTCATCCTAAAGTTACCGATAAATTTCTCGATAACACAATGATACCAAAATCTAAAAGGTGATAACATGATGATACCAAAACTTCGAAGCATGTCATGATTTTCATGACATCCGGCATGTTTTGGACCGACCGAAAAAGTGCTAGATATCCATATAATTTCGCCTTGATCAAGGCGAGAGGCCGCATCAAATCACGGGTCTTGAGAATTCGGGCAAATCTTATGGATATATATATATATATTCACCCTACAATTTTTTTTAATAATAAAAATTATCCAATCCACTATTCGAATTTATATGTCACTGGAGAATCGATGATTTCCTTTCCAAAAAAGAGTATAAATTTTGATTTTTTTTATTCTTTTGGATTTTAAAAAATATGTTTAAATATTATGAATTTTTATGAATATTTCTGTATTTAAAAATTTTGAAATATCATGGTATGTGATGAAGTGCCGCGATGTAATTCTATCATTTTATATTTCTAAATTTTCTAGATTTTTGTTGTATTAAAATTTTAAAAATATCCTAGTTTGAGTTTTTTTCCTGTGTGTTTTTTTAATTTTTATTTATTTCATAATTTTATTTGGGAAAATTTGCTAGGGTGCAGTTCGACATGTGGCGCGTATTAATGACCATTAAATCGAAGGTCAGTAAATGGAGGGAAAATGTTAATTATTATATTAGAAAATAAAATTTGCACGGATTTTCGGTAAAATCTGAACTGATCTGTGTAATTTATTCTAGGGAAAAATAAAGGAAAATTTCTCTCTTTTCCAAGACGGCCACCATCAATGATCATCGACAACAGATGACACAGATCTCTTCCAACCACTCTAGTGCTTTAACGTACGGTGGGAGCTCAGTGGGTTGATTTCTCTCGTTGCCCAAAGCACGCCGGTTATGCTGGCGGGTTGAATCAGCTGAGCTGTTATGGCGATGTCTATGTCGGTCCTAGTGTGATGCCTCCTCCGACCACTCTGGGGGGTCTTCTGCATCCTTTCCGGTAGATTAGTCGTCCCTCTGTTCATTCTTTGCCGCCATCTCTTTAAACTGCATTCATTTTCTGTATTGCGTGAAGCTACGGATCTGAAGATGATGTTAAAAACTGTTGTTTGAGCAAAAAATCGTAATTTGTGAAATTCACATGGTGGGTTGTCGCGCAAATCAGTGTAATTGTACTTACGGAGCTCTTTGGGTCGATCAAATTCGGACTTTCTGAAGGAATACGTATCTAATTACCCGGATTTCATGCCATGTATCTTATCGAGTAAATAAAGGTGCAGATTTGCTTTAAGTAATGTTTTAACCTTTAGTAGCACAGAGAAATCACCAAGTATTACCTTTTACCGCTTCCAACTTGAGTAGACCAAAGGTCTGCCTGCAAATGGGCTATTCACTGGTGATGTTTTTTAGATCTGCTGCAAGTGAGGAGGTATGGGAGTGGTGACATTTGGGGTCATAATCGCCATTATCGTGCTATTCTTCATCGCAGTCTGTGTAATTACTATTGAGGGGACCTGCAAGCGCCGGTCCTCTTAAAAGCTCTCTCAAGGTCATCCTGAACTCAAAGTCCTGCCATTAGTCAAGCCCATATCATATAGGAGGAAGAGGAATATATTGAATCAGATGGGCCCTTGTGGGCAGCAACTGACGCAAAGACTCAAATTGCTGGTATTTATATTCTTATTATGTTTGTGTCTGAGTTTGGGTCACGATGATCCCCATCATCATCATCATCATCATTGTTCGCATCACCATGACAATCACGAGTATGAGATAGTGCAATCGAAGCTGCCAGAGGAATTGGCTGAGGAGGAGGATCTCAGACTGTACGGGTTTGAATCCCATCATGGGCACCACCATGGCCATGAGCATGTCAGTTGGCTGCATCATGCTGGTAACTCTGAGCTCTCCAAATTAGGTAATTGATTGGTCAAAATAGAGCATCAACATGATATTCTTATCATATTCGATTCTTATGATCCATCATTTAGCTGTGTGTATACAGATGCTACTTACATTTGGATTTACATTTTGTATCATGCATAATGATCATTTCGGCTGAATTGTTTCTTGTGGGTCTTGTTCAGAGTTTTGAGGCATGTATAGCTGAATCAGATAATTTGATTTTGCTTAACATTTTTTTGATTATTGCTTATTGAAATTTTGACCATTATGCACTATATCCTCGAGAATGATCTGAAAAGAGTGCATCAAGTTGGTGATTGGTATTGAACTGCTGACCAAGTTTCTCTATGTTATCCATTCTTGTTTGCATTGTGTTGGAGAATATCCATAATCTGTTTCATGCATCTTAGATGCCTTTGACACAAAGATTGGAGCTGTTTTTGCATACTTTTACTAAAGTTTGTAAACGTGCAAAATTGACATTGACAGAGTCTGTTCTTAAAGTAAGCACATTAACAGAAGAGCTAGTTTCTAATAGGCATGTCGAAGGAAACCAAAATTCATGCCCTGCTGTTGGCTCATGATTCTGTTTGTTGAATTAATTCGTAATGTAAATTATTTACTAAAATCCTTTTTCCTTTGAAGATACTGCCACCTGGTAGAACTTGGTACTATGTGAGGGGTGGTCTTTGAAGTTTCACAATAATAACATGCTAAATTTCCTGTACATTTTCCGTTTTTGATTGGTAAATTATGACGTCAGTCTCCTGATTTTGCATTTTCCTTATTTGATAGCTCTTTGGGCTTATGCTTTGGGCTGCTCTTTTTTGGTTAGCATGGCGTCTCTTATTTGTCTGATCTTTCTGCCGTTAATTTTTGGTAAGTTACTCTATCATCATAAATGCTCTTTTGTGCTTTCTTCTCTCTCAGAATTGCCAATTCTTTTGTTTAGCTTCTCTTCCAGAGGGATAAATTGCAAACTATTTCTTATTGCAGTACAAGGAAGACCATCAAAGGTGGTTGTCGATTCACTGGCCTTATTTGGGGTGAGATTCCTTAACCTATTCTATTTAGTGAAATTATTCTTTTCTTTGAGCTCCAGACAGCAAAATATCTTCCAAGCATTTGATGTTTGAACAATTTCTTCTTTGTGGTTTCAATTATTGATATTTTATTTTCTGCACTCTCTTTAAAGGTTATTTTGTATTTTAAAAGCTACTTATGATCTTATCTGTCGCTCAAAGAAGTAATGCAGGTTGAAAAATGAGCAAGTTGAATGCAAATTCACCTCTGAAACAATCAATTAATTTGTTCATGTTTATGTTATTATTGCTACTACCAGACTAGGAGCTGTAGCTGTTAACAATTACTGATACTGATTGTATCTTTATTTAGTTTTTCAAAGTTGGACTTTCTCTATATTGAGCATTGAGCTTTGTCTAGATCACTTTTATGTAAAAGGTTAGATCTTTATAGCCCTTTGCTTTAGTCTCTGTAGATCAGCGGAAGTTGCTTTATTGGTGGGAAAATTTTTTCCAATTTACATATGTGCTCCAGTGATGGATTTGGGTAAATCCATCTCTAAAGGGACTACAAGGACTCCCTAAGCTTCTGTAATACATAAGTTGCAAATCTTGTCAAGTATTTTCTTCATGCCTCATGACCTTCTTATTGCAATTTAAGAAACTTGGACATAGTGTACAAAATAAATTAGTTGTTATTATTGTGTTTGTTTGAACCGACTATGCCATTTGCAGGCTGGAGCAATGTTAGGAGATGCATTTCTTCACCAACTACCACATGCCTTTGGTATGATATCCTATGTGATTTTCCCTAAATTATTGTCTGTTGTGTTCTCCTCAAAATGCTAGATTAGCTATCTATTTTATTATTAAAAAGGTGAATAGAAGGCTAATTGATAAACATGAATGCTTGATATTATTAACTGAAAAAAACCTGTGTGTACAACCGAGTTTTGGTACTTAACTTATTTTTACTTTAGTGCTTTGTGAGATCGCCTGGATATTTAAATGGCAACTGATGCTTGGGTACTAAATAATTCCTTCTAGAAATAAGATGTAATGGTATGAGTGGAGATATTTTTCTTGGTTTTCAGTTTTAGCACGTAGTACTGCTTCTGGTATGTGAAGAAGGTTATTATCTCCAGTTGGTTGAGTGTGATGCCAAAATGCTTAGTCAGTGTGGTAAGATAGTTATTTTCAGACCACGAAATAGTAGCCTATCCTCGGCTACTAAGCTGAAGGACCTTTTGTAAATGCCTGTACATTTGTTACAAGGACTGCTTCTGAATGAATGATTGAATCATTCACCTTTCAAAAGAAAAGAAAAAAAAGAGATAGTTCGTACTGTGGAGCTGCATTTGTATGTGGGAAGCTGTTTGCCATGTTATTGGAGAATCTCCACAAAATTTCATTCAACATAAGTTATTTTGCTGGAAAAAAGGGTAGTGTTTCATTAAGCTCTGAAACTTTCAGACTTGGCAACTTTTGTTAAGTTAATTATCTAGCTGTCTATTTTGTTAAGCATTGTTTTTTTGTTTCAAATAAAATGCCTTATGATGGAATATATGCACCTCAGTCCCAAATATCAAAATAATTCCCTAAGCTTAAGAACATTTAAGAGCATACAGTAATCCAATTGAAATCTACTGTTGGGAGTGGAAGCTACATAAAGCCTCTTCATGTAGATCGTCATCTCAGAATAGCGGGTGCATCCATCTTCCCCTTTTGAAACATAAATGATTTTTCTCTCTCCATATCTGATAGATAACATGCCTAACATGTCCTGTATATAGAAATTTTCAATTTCTTTCCTTTCCATTTGTCAGTAACAAATTTACCCCTTTAAAGGCTCCTTGAGAAACTCAGCTATTGTTGAATGCCCAACCATATCTCTTTAGTGGTAGCACAGGAGAAAAACAGATGCACCCTGTTATTTGCAATAGCTGAACGGTTCAGACTCCTTATAATTAATGCTGGCCTAATGTGCCGACCTATCTTTTGTAGCTAGTTCACCCTTTAGTCAAGAAAAATGTTTATTTTTTGGTTAAAGGCACATGATCTGGCATGAACTTGGAAACTTAATGGAATGTATTTATGAGAATTTTAATTATAAGAAATGACAAAGAAACCTAGAGCATCACTGGATTGTCAGCTTATATTCTTTCTTTCATCAGCATTGGGTTCTCAGTTGAGATCTTTTAAATCTCTCAACAGTCAATTAAAATTTCTTTAATATTTTTGCTCTCTTTTTTCTGACCTTATGGTTTTTGTGCTTTAATCATACATTGTATCATATTCATTAACACATAGAAAGAATCTTCATCGAGATTGGGCTTCAACTATATTATATATGAATTTCTTTTGTATGTGATTCTTCTGTATGTTTTCAAGTAAACAAAGTTGGAGCAGATTGACTTGGATCGTCTCAAAGAAATTAGTTTTTTCCATTGACTGAGCTGAGAAAGGAGAATTAATTTTGTCATGGCCAAATATGTGTCCGCATGCAGAATGAAGCAAAAGAAAACATCTGAATCCAGTGGCTTCCAAAGATAATTTGTTTATGCACGAGATGCTTGAAATGCATAGAACTCATGACTTGGGAAACCCTGTAGTTTACTGTTCTCAAAGGTTTTGACAGCAATATGGAAAGGAGATACATGAATACCCTTGTTTGAGAAGGCACATGTTCTGTTAATGCTAAAAATGTTTTTGCGAATGTTGTGTACATGATTTTTGAGATGTGAGTCATTTATACTGGCTTGATAAGTTGCCAGAGTTTTAAGAATATATAACTGGAACATTTTTCAATTGTTTCTATTGGCCCTTCAGCTTGAGTGCGTCTGGATGTAATTACTATCTATGTTCTCATTCCAGGTGGAGAGCATTTACACTCGCATGATGACCTTGTTGATCATCCCCATGAGTCTCATTCTGGACATGGGCATTCTCACACTTTGAAAGATCTCTCTGTCGGAATCTCAGTTTTGGGTAAGCGGGCAATATCCTGATTGGAATTTGCTTCAATTTTTTTACTATAATTTCTTTCATCATTTTTTTAGTAAGTCTTCTATCATTAAGTTCAATAGATTATAAGCTAAGTTTTTCTTGGATCTGCAGCTGGAATCGTGCTTTTTCTTCTTGTGGAAAAGCTGGTGAGGTATGTTGAAGATCATTCACAAGGGACTAATGCATGGAATCACGGTCATCATCACCATCACCATCATCACAGCAAGAGTAATAAGAAGCTGGATGATGCTAAAAATGTTGAGGACAATGTTCAGTCAAAATCATCTGATGGGAATGAAATCTCCTCAGAGACGCTATCTCATGACTCTTTGGATGGAAAGAATACAGGCTCATCAAGTTCTCTTCTTCGAAAGGTAAACTTGTTTAGCAGTAGATTGTCTGGTTATTAACACCAAGGTTCCTGATTCCATGCAAATATATTTGGCTGTTTTTGCAGTTTATATGGATCCTGTTTGGATCCCAGGGAAATAATCTGTAATTTAATAAGCCCTGCTGGATATTGTGTTCAATTCCATCAACTGAACAGAAGCGCTGTAGTTAAACGTAATTGTGCAAATAATAAATTTCTATGGGATATTTGATGTTTAGGCAAAGGTCTTCCATAGTTCTAGTTAAAAATACTTGTTGGATACATCCATTCATCTTATGAAATTATTAGATAAAATCTTATTAAGCATTTTTGACATACTCCCGGCAGAGAAGGATTAAGGATGGAGCTGCAGATATAGACACTGATGAAGTTGTTAAGAATGGAACATCCAAAAATATGACATCCTTGAAGGATGCGGAAAAGTCTCGAACATCATCAAATCTTGTGTTTGGTTATCTCAATCTTTTCTCTGATGGTGTTGTAAGTTCCTGTAATTGCTTGTTTTGGAGGCTTTGTGTGCACTTCTCCAGATAAATTTTCGCTAGATCTTATCGTCTGATCTTCATTGTCATCTGTTTGCAGCACAATTTTACTGATGGAATGGCTTTAGGGAGTGCCTTCCTTCTGTATGGTTCCGTTGGTGGATGGTCTAGAACCCTGTTTTTGCTTGCACATGAGCTTCCTCAAGAGGTATACATCTTTAATTGTCTATTTTGGATAGGAACTCATGATTGCTACGTTAATCTTCTCCGTGAGTCTCTGGGTGAAAATTTGTTTCGTTGGATCTTTGATTGCTTCCATTAAAGGATGCAGTATTAGTCCCCTTGTTGTTCTCTCAATCATGACATTACATCCTCAGAGACATTACTTAGTTTAACATTTGCTACCGTATCAGTTATCTCATTGGTCATATGGCTCATAATAATATGTTTGCATATGAGTTTGTTTGTGATTTCATGTTTTGTCTTGGAGTCGATAATCTTACTTCTGTTATCTATGGTCTTAAAGGATCTCCATCGTTTTCTTGCTGACCTGTTAGAGTAGGGCATTGAAATCATCAGAGAGGAACTTCAGCAAGTAGTGAGCCAGGGATAGAAATATGCTGCTATGGTTCTTTTAATCTTCTAACATTTTTGCTCTTTGATAATAGCTGTGAGCTAGAGAGTTTTGATTTGTGGAATATCTTATGTTGTCTTGCCAGAATATGACCAGCAGAAGCACTGTTTTCTCGTGGAGTCATAATTTAATTTTTGCTGGTCCTGCCTATATTGAGAGCCGGCTCGGCTGTCTTCAGTTCAACTAACATGAATCAATTGAGAACTTGGTTATGCATTACTTATGCTTTGTTTCTATTCACTTGTTAGAGACGTTTTGATGCAAGAGCCATGACAAAGCTTGATTGAAATCTCTGCAGGTTGGTGATTTTGGTATCTTAGTAAGATCAGGATTTAGCGTATCCAAGGCCCTCTTCTTCAATTTTCTCTCTGCACTTGTTGCATTAGGAGGGACCGCTCTGGTAAAGTATTACTGTCTCCTAGAGTAGCCTACTGAACAAAAACATTAAGAAAAAGTATACGCCCCATCCTATAATTTTATCATTTTTTCTGACTATAAATGTTCTTGGTGCTAATGCAGTCACTGCTTTGGGGACGAGATCCTGGGCAGTCTTCCTTGATTGAGGTAGAGGATGACAGACATTACGTAGTTCTTTTTCCTTTTCTCGAGGTAGTCATGTACGCCTCGACGAGGTTCTTTTTCCTAATACACATTCGTCACCCTCTTTTAGGGATTTACTGCTGGGGGATTCATATACATAGCTGTGGCGGGGGTGCTTGCGGAAATGAATAGCAATGGAAGCTCATCGATGAAAAACAGTTTGGCTCAGTTAACTTCGCTTATACTCGGTATGGCTGTTGCGCTCTGCATTTCCCTTGTGGAGTGATTGCGTCTTACTGCTGAGTGTACGATCATGATTGGTAGAGTCCCATCTGAAGAGCTTGTTTTTCCTTTATTTCTCATTAGATGTTTTAGGGCATTTTTTTTTTGTTTTTTGCAAGCCAGTGTCTTTCTTACTGAAGTTTCGGCTGAAGAACACGGGTTCCCTCTTGGGTATAACGTGCGGACTTGGACATGGGGAGGGAGATCTTTATATAGATTGTTTGATAACATGTTTTTCCCCAGATATTTCTGATTTTATCTTTGATGAAAAGTCACCCGATTTTAACAAAAGGAGCATAGATTCTCCGTTAGATGGCCGCATGGCAGCTGAATCGAACTTCTTATCACTTCAGCAGTCACGACAAGAGCTTCGATATCGATGTGACCTGAATACATCATGTACATCATTTGAGAAATACTATGCTATTCAGACTCAGCAAAATCGTGTCCCCAGTTGACAAGATAAAGCAGGTAAATAGGGCATAGTTCAAGCCAAAGTGAACCATGAAACCAGAACAGCCAACATCAACAAAGATATACGTGGCGGAGTAGACACGAGGGATCAACATATCATTCAAATTACACGAAGACACACGTTTCGTACTATCATCCATGTATGTATGTTGAGATACCTAGGATACGATTCCAACGTAATCTACACCCTAACATGGACTCAGCTTACTTCCACATGATCTACACCCAAAAAAAATGAAAAGGCACCGGGATAAGTGGCATCAAACCTCAATTACGCTTTCCCATATTCACTCTGCTGATGCTGTTCTCGAGCATAATCAGAAGATGTCATCCCAACACCTTCCTCACGATGCCTATGCCACCCACCAGTAGCCGACTTGGAGTGAAACCAATAGAAGAATATCGAGCCAACAAGAGACAGCAAAGTCAGAGCAGCTCCAGCAGCAAACACACCTTTACGGAGAGTGGCACAAGATAGATTGTCAGCTCCAAAGATGGCTCGGTACTTGGTGTGATATGCATTTCTTGCTGACCCAGCCAGTAAGCAAGCCTCTGCTCCCAAAAAGCTTACCCTGTAGATTTCCGATGATATGTTTAGCAAGTCAAAACAGAGAAGAAAATTATAGTTAAGAGAGATGTGAAAATGGAAGTTTTCGTTTCACAGTGCAACAATCTTTATGCAGAGATCAATTCTACAAATATGTTATATAGTTACAAATGAAATCACGAGTTCAAAACCCAACACACCCCAAACCCCCCACACATTAAAAAAAAAAAAAAAGAGAGAGAGAGAAATGGGAGTTGGAGCTAGGTATCTCCAGTCACAACTGTCTTGCATCACGTTTCTCCTCCAATGGAAAAAAAGGCTTTGCCTCCAACCACAAATTCCCACATCAGATAGCCAAACAAGCATGAATTCTTCCTCTTAATCTATTCTATTTCATCTGTCTTACCAGGGTGCTTTGACAGACATCCTACAAGATGGACTCTCTGGAGCAGCACAGATAATCTTGTTGCATAAATATCTTAGAGCATTCTGTTGGCCACAAGAGATCTTGCAGGAGACACCAACGCTCATATAACAGGAATTGGTGGCATAAACAATTGACGAAAATCATAAACTATCACAACTTAATGAATCACAACTTTCTAACCAGTAAAATTCAAAGACCAAAATTCCAAGAGAGGGCGAAATGAATGATTAGGTTTGGATCATGATTAATAGAGTGCCCTGTTCCTACAGATTAGAATGAGAAATAGAAAAGAATAGCGAGTGAAGCTCCCTCCCTGTAAAAACACAATGAAACTCTTCAGCTGAATCTAGTGAAAACCAATTTATGGGGTGTCGGGTCAGTAAATGCAGATCAATTCCATGGTCATTCCCTCCCTCCCTCGTTCACTCTCCTCGAATTTTCTACATATATCCCATTACATTGCTTGGTTTTCAGGACTGTAGAGCAGATCAGCTTCCTAAGGAAGACAGATAGAACTTGTGACGACAGGTGAGGTGGTATTTAGATATAAGTAATCCAGACATTGAGATAGAAAATCCTATTTTTGTGCACTATAGGTTCCTAAGTTTTGGAAATTTTGAGCCCATGAGGTGTGATGATAGTCTACAGTGCTGTTAAAGGCTTTCATTTCACAAGCATCATAGGACACAACGACGCCAAATATGTTGGATAAGTATGCAGTAAATCTATTCTCTGAATTAGAGAATTCTACACCATTTCAGTTGTACATTGACATAGATTAGACTCCAGTTACGAGCTAAAATGGGAGATAAACAAGAAAATTTTCAGGCTTCAGTGCCAGAACTTGCAGGTTAAGTCAGCAGAGTTCATTAAACTGTACGGTAACAGCAAGGAATCCGCAAAAAATATGAAATTGTACATTTGAACAGGCTATCGATTGAGATAATCAGCCGCATCGAACATGTTAAGCCGAGGCAGAGAAGATTACCAAGAGAAAATGAAGAAAAAGACCGCCCAAGCAGTAACAGAGGTCCCCGTCACAAGGCCCTTGCCAAAGCAGAGGCACCTGGTAACTCCGTTAAGCACCGACTGGCTCAGGAGCAAGAGTCCGAACGCCGACAGGCCATACGCCGTCGACGCGTCGGAGCTGTAGACGCAGTAAGTCCTCTCGTCGTACTTGTCAGGCACCACCTTAGCCTAAAAACATACAATAAACGGTATGTCCATCCGTTGAAGTGCAGAAAGGAAACGTTTGGCGGTGCGGAGAAGGAAACCAGTACCGTGCTGCGGCGGTGCTCGGCGCCGATGGCGAAGACGAAGGCGATGACGTGAAGGGCAATGATGGTAACGAGTATGGCCACGGAGACCGCCATCGAGGGATCGGCAGCAGTAGCGAGTGAGAGTGAAATCTAACGTGTACACACACAGCTGTCTAGCAAAAGCTTAAAACCTGACCCGTGCTTTAATGGAGGCAATGATCAGTTTTTCCGCCCTTTTTTAAATTATTTTAGAATTTATCCATGCAATTATTTATTACGCAATTTCTCTAATTTCCCTAATATTATTCTTGCAAATAATTATTTCACACGGAAATTTCTTCCTTTTTTTTTTGCTTTGACAAATCATTAGACAAAATAATGAAATTCTTACAGTAAATCGCATTTCTCTATACCATACGATCTTATATAAAATTATTTTATTATTTACAATTTTTAGTTAATATGATCTCATTTGTTTGATTTTATACTATTTATATAGCATATATATCTGAAAGTTTAGATATTGATATCTCAATAAAGAAATAAAAATCTTCTCTACTAATTTGGTATTAAATTCGCACCGTATCGATTGTAACAAAATTTATTTATGAAAAATTCTAACAAAAACCAAATTACTAAAAAAATGAATTCTAAAAAATATAAAAAGAAACCATAAAAAGCGAGAGATTGATCGAATTAATAAATAAACATCTCCATTCACATTTTGGCTCTTTGTGGGACGGCGACAGCGGGCATTGGAGTTTGTGTTTTCAGCTGCGGCGCGGACCACGGGAACCACTTGTGACGTGTCGTGAAAATCTGTAGTGGCAATACGATATTACGGCTTCTCTCTCGAGGAGCAGCGAGTTCCGTGGACGTAGGAGTAGGAGATCATCGCTCGATAGTCGGTGGGACCCACTCAAATGCTTGACAACTGCGGGAGGGGAATTGATTTCGCGGCTGTAACTTTGGAATTTCGGATAATAATTCGATCTTATCCGATCCGAAATTTCTAACCTTTTAAAGGTCCGAATCTTTTTTGAATGATTTTAATGATATAAAAGAATAGATTTTAACCCAGAAAAAAAAAGCCCAAGGATTCTAATTCCAATGATTATACACGTAAAAATAATATTTAAGTGTCACTTACACTAATATTATTATATTAAAAAATACGACTTATTTAATTATACAATATTCCATGTTTAGAAGAATGGTGAAATTGAGTCTAGCCCGACAGCATGGCCCAGGTCCAGCATAACACAATCACCATGCCTTGACTGTGGTAATGTCGGGATGGAACTTAAAGTTCATATTGGGCTAGTAGACTCCACTGACCCGACACGGCTCGATGGTGCCAAAATTAGGGGGGGAAAAAAAGATGGAATAAAAAATAATTGTTCGCTTCACCTCGCCTTCTCTTTGCCAAAGTAACAATGCCAGTCATCGTCACGGACAGCCCCCATGAGCTGGTTGGATCTAGAGTCCAAAAAAAAATGACATAATCCAAACGTATTGTATGAAAAAAAAGTGTATGTGCCGCAATTTTCACGTCACCTAAGTTATGGTCGAGAAAAATTGTATTAATTTAAAAGTAAAAAATATATATTTATAATTAAAAAAATTATAATTTTTTTTAAAATAAATTATTCAATTAATCATAACACATAACCATTTATTTTAAAATAATAATTATTTTTATTTCATTCAGACTTACTTAACACGTCAAAATATGAAAATTTTATGCCATATTTGAGATTTTGGGACCATCACGATGGGAACATGCCCCGTTGGCCTGAATTGGCAGGCATAATGGGATCGTAATTCTAAGGCGTGCCTAGGAGTTCGAACTATATATATATATATCCATAGTTTTTAAAACCGGACCGAGCCGGGAACCGGTTAAGGTATGGGTTCATGGGTCGGACTGGGGGTTCGATGGGTTGAACCGCATATTTAATAAATAATATTAATAATATAATATTACAATAAATTGATATAATATTATAATTTAACTATAATTTATAATCAAAATCATTAATATAGTTATAATATTAATCCCAAATTCAACATAAAATATAAATATAAATCTAGTAAAATAAAATATGTATATTATAATATATTTTTATTTTTAAGTTAGCCGGTTTTTTTTTATCGGTTTAATTAAATTTATTGGTTCGAATTAGAACCGGCCGGTTCAATTGGATTTAACCTCATTTAAATTATAATTAGATTTTTTGTGAGAACCGGACCAGGTGGGTGGCCGGTTCCCGGTCGAACCGGCCAGCCCGGTCCGGTTTTTAAAACTATGCATATATCTCTACCAATCCAAAGTAAAATACCTAGGGGTTGAAGTGAAGATTCTTATTCCTCCACCGGCTATGGGGAGTGGGTGGGTGGGTATTCATACTTCAACCAATCGAGCCGCCGAGACGTATAGGTCGAAAATAATATGATTTTCTTCTTTGGAAAGGAAAAAAAATTCTAACTTGTTGTAATTTCTAAGTTTCTGAAGGGATATTTGATACAGTGATTTCGTTCTCAACTTAATAATCAAGATATTATAAGTTCAAATCTCATCCTATGATTTCTTACACATTTTTATTCATTCCCTACTTTTACTATCTCATTTTAAATTTATAAGTTTGTAATCGAATTTATTTTTATTGTTATATGTAAAATTATAAAATAAAATAATCCACGTATATTATTCTTAAAACTTAGGAAGTTACAACCACGCAACTGACCTATGATCCGTTTTGGCTTCCCAAAGGAATTTTTCTGCCCAAAATTGGAAATTTGGGTGGGAAATTACTTTTGTAATTAATGTGATTAGCAAATTTAATTATTCTTTTTTTTTAAAATTATATATATCATTATTCAGGATAATTTGGCACCTCGGTATAGAATGGATTCTGAGACTGCGTGACCCCTCGTTCGGCATTTTTGGGACTGTGCACGAGTATTGCTCGTGGATTCATGAGCTATTTGTTATCCTTGCTGCTATACAGCATGCCTGCTTGCTACGATTCAATGATGTGTCATAAGCCATGTTGTGCGTAATTGAATGGACCATGATGTATGTCTTCCATAACACATTCAAGGATGCGAATGATTAATTTATGGAACGGGGTGGTTGAGATTAGGAGTATAAAATATGTCACCACTGGATGACTTAGCCGTAGAGTACGTAGCACTCGAAGGGTTGTTTATATATCCCCTGTACACATTGGCTGCCACTTACGCATATCAAGGGCTCGGGTCACACCTGCGTCGCTTAAATAGCAAACCTACAATTTAATCGTTAATATTTTATTTATTCGACAGCTTTGTTCTTGATTTAAAATATCCATTATTTTACTGTAGGACTAGTTTTTACATTAAAAAAATTATACGTGAAAAACTAATGGACCTTTTTTTTTTACCTGTAAATGAAGTGATGGTAAATAGTTTAATGTTTCACTCATTTTGGATGGTCAAAAATCAAGAGAGATCAAAGTATTGATTGTATTAAACACAATGGATGAATCTGTACGTTTAGTGACCAAAAAAATGATTGAGCCCTTGGTCATATTTAATTTCCTTGTCATATGTCTACAGGTCTTTTCAATTTTTTTTACTAAATTTAAATGTTTTTTTCCAAACACTTGAAATAAAATAAATATTTGAGAAGAGCTTTTCACGGAAAACAGTCAAACCACTTCACCACATCGAACTTCCCCGGATATGCACAATAATGATGAATTTATAAATTAAAAACGAGTTTCCCAATTCAGTAATGTATTAAATAATAAGTCAAATTTGATATTTTCAAATTTGATATTCTTCTCA
Source organism: Sonneratia alba (assembly GCA_900174645.1). NCBI lineage: Eukaryota > Viridiplantae > Streptophyta > Magnoliopsida > Myrtales > Lythraceae > Sonneratia > Sonneratia alba. The sequence continues at coordinate 323,049 of FWPY01000010.1, forward strand.
TTACATATGAGACACAAAGTCCGTAAATAATAGGAAAAAAATAAAAATAAGAAAATATAAGAAATTTTATAATAAAAATTAAATTTATAATATCTTAAGTATTAAGTCAATAACAACACTATTTTAGCAATCCTATCTTCTTATTGGTATGAGATTATCTTAAAACGGGGAAAAGAGAAGTATAATTGGAAAACCCAACCGCGTTGCCCAGGCCAAAAGAAGAAGAAGAAGAAGCTATAAATGAAATGTATTTATTATTAACAATATTTTACAAAAAGGATCAATCTAATTTCATCTTGAATTAGACATGATAAATAGTAGGTTACGAATATTTAAAAAAAGAAAAAAAAGGAAAATTAATCACATATCATATAATATAACACTAGATTAGATGTTAGATTTGGAAATTTAGATCATGCTTGTATGATCCACCGTATCAGACAGTTTAATCCAAATCAAATAGAATAGTAATTTAAAAAATATATATGAATAATTTAATATTTTAAAATAAATTTTTATATAATAAAATTTAATAATTAATATAAAATTTAAAAAATAACATAATTTTTTACATATAAATAATATATATTTTTATTTTGAACATTATTTTCAAATCAAAATGACCTCCGTCCATATACGGTTTCCCGTGTCGTGACCAAGCGGGGCCCAATTTTTGCCGTGTCTATCCGCATTCTTCTTTTTGTTCTCTTTCTTCTGCGCTGTCTCTGTACAGTTCAAAACCTCTTTTTGTTTTTTTGTTTTCCTTTTTTTGCAGAAAGGAGGAGGAGGAGCAATAATTTGAGTGCTTTACCAAATAGCATTTTCCTTAATTTCTTCGTCTCCATTCCCATCTCTCTCTGTAACGTCCACTCGCTTTCTCCTCCTCCTCCTCCTCCTCCTCTTCTTTCCTTGGGCGGACTGTTGCCTGGCTCTCACTCAACCCCTTCTCCTCCCTTTTCTTACCAGTCCAGGTATGGCTTTATCCCCTCAATCACTTCTCAGTCACAAGGTCAGGCTTATCGATTCTCCTTTTCTACTGAATTTGAGTTCTGAAATTCGAATCTCTTTGTGCAGCGGTTCGATCCGGTAGTCTTGGGATTCTTTGCTCAGCGCCTCTCTTTGAAATATCGAAGTCCAATTCAATAAAGCAACGGTTAGTTTTTTCTTTTTTTTGGCGCGCTTGCTTCCGTGGAAAGTGAATGCCGAGAGAGATGCGTGTTGATGTTGTACTGGGATTCTAGTCCCGCGCGTTGCTGTTGTCAATTTACTGTCTTAATCGGAATGTCTGTAGGACGTCGGCTTCTGCTTACTCTGATGTTGCGGCGTTTAGATCCTCGTGGCTGTCAATGCTTTGACGAGGTCAAGGAGATGTTGCATAGCTAGTCAGTAATTATAGATTCGCCCCTTGGCCACGCATGTCTGTCTTTCGTGACTCGGCGCCGCTTTAACTGTTCCTAATGTATTCATAGGCTGCAGTAAATCAACCGTACTGTACATGTTATGTTTCTTTCACGGGCTTCAAAGTTCAAATTAATGTCTTTTTTTTTTTGTCTTAGTAGCAATCTTATGAGACGTTTTCTAATGCTCAATCATAGGCATTTGTGATCGTGTACTCCCAAGTCTCTATAGGATCGTGTTTACTTCAGTAAATGATTCTATGGTTATGATACTTGGTCAGTTGGCCTTTGGTAGCCTCATTGCAAATTTCTAGAAAACAAATGTGTAATCATTTTCTTTTTACATTTTAGAATATGTTTCAATTTTCATGTTTTGAAAATTTCAATTTCCTTACCTGTAATTATGTGAGATTCCCTATTTGTGATTATTTCGTCTTGCACCTGTTTTTCTTTTGTTTCTATTCATCTAGTAGCCTTTTGATCAATTTTCAATTGTGCAGTGAAGATGCCGGAAATACAACTCGGTTCTCACACTGTTAGGTCCCATGGAATGAAAGTGGCAAGAACACATAAGCATGACTGGTTAATTCTCATACTTCTTGTGATAATAGAGGCTGTCCTGCTAGTCATTGAACCGTTTCACCGCTTTCTTGGAGAGGAAATGATGACGGACTTTAGGTACCCATTGCAGGGTAACACAGTTCCTTTTTGGGCTGTCCCAGTGAGTAACTTGAACAACTTGGAACAGTTTCAGGAGCGTGTAGACTTTTCGTTTTCCCCTTTGAATGGTTGAAATAACTATGGAGAATTTTTTATTTGTTGTTGTCACAGATAATCGCAATTCTGATCCCATTTACAATCTTTCTCATCTTCTACTTCATAAGAAAAGATGTATATGACCTGCATCATGCAATATTGGGTAATTTCTAATTATTCAATGTTGTGAGATTCCCCTTTCTTGTTGCAAAATTATGCTCTAGCATCCATGACTGTGGACCTAAATTGGTCAAATATATCTATGCAGGCCTTCTTTTTGCTGTGGCTATAACTGCAGTTCTTACTGATGCGATCAAAGATGCTGTTGGTCGGCCTCGCCCTGACTTCTTCTGGCGCTGTTTCCCAGATGGCAAAGGGGTAGATCCTCCTTGCAAATTAAAGATTTCCCTTGACATTGACTTACTTCTGCTCTCGATTTATCATTCTTCAGTTCTATGATCATTCAAATATGACATGGCACTTACAGGTATATCAAAATGTCACACGGGATGTCTTATGCACGGGAGACAAAAATGTGATCAAGGAAGGGTACAAAAGTTTTCCAAGTGGGCATACATCCTGTAAGTTAATTGAATGGTTGCAGTATCAAATATTTATAAGAATCTTATTTTACTTTGAAAGTGTTTTTAAAGTAAATTCAAGACTATGTAAGGTTTGAATGTTAACATGTTTTGAACTTCCCAAAAGCCCTATTGGTTGATTCCCTTTGTGAAGGAGCATTTCTTATAAAATGAAAACAACTTAGATAACATGTAGCAAGGTTTATTGACTTTTGGGGACTTACTCTTGACAATCTGATATTTTGGGAGTTCAATGCAAGTAACTTCCGACTTGTGAAACAAGCTCTAGAATTTCCTTTCCTTAGAGCTCTTGTACATAATTCTGCTTCATGGCTTATTTGGTCTACTTTTCTTCATTTCATTTTTTTCTTAATGTTAAAACATATTATCTACACATGTTCCTTAGAACATGTAAAGTATTATACTTCTATCAGTTTTTCGAAATAAAGCTTTCTCTTTGCTCGTATATATAGGAAGAAACATCTAAGAGAGATGTGGGACTTTTTACCACGATCAACATGCAGATTCAATCATCACTGAATTGCACTTTTCTTATGATTTGTTTTTGAACTGTGTGATTTTTTTGGCATTTAAAATTGTCAGATCTCCTCTTGTTTGTTGTAGCCTTGTAGGGTGATTTCTTCTTTAACAGGATGAACAGGCGTGCAATCGGTCTGATTCGATCAACTATGTTTCAAAACTCTAACTCTACTGTCGAGTTGAGTTGAATTTGACAATATATGTTTTATACAACACAAAGTTTATCGGCTTCAGGTGATCATTATCTTATGTAAGGCCTGTTTAGAGTGGCTAGGGCTGGATTCGGTTTATTTTCTTCCAGCTGGTACATTCACCAGGGGTTCGGTGGGGTCATGTGGCATGGCCTAACTTAGATTCTTCCAAAGTTAGCAAGAATGCACTTGTTTGCCTATCTATCTAAATGTAGCTTGACAAAACTTTGTTGGAAAGAACTTAGCTAGATTTCAGGTTTACCATCTCAATGCTTGGCTTTTATTTCATTAAAAATTTTAGCTCTAAAGAACAAGGCTAGAAGCAATACAGTTATATTTCATTCCAAATTTGTAATCTTTCACCTTGTTGTGAGAAAGTATAGTTTTATCACATCAACTGTGGAATCTGTGTGTAAAATTAGATTTTGAACCTGGAATTTGCTAATAAGTAGATTATTATAATGGTATATAGGATTTACATTTTGATAGCAGCCTGTCCAAGAAAACTTTCTACTTCATTATTACTGGAACTGCTGTTTGTGGAAGCTTTTGCATTTTAGGAAGTAACTCTGCTGGTGAAAGTGCAGGGAGCTTTGCTGGGCTCAGTTTCGCAGCGTGGTATTTGTCAGGGAAAATCAAGGCTTTTGATCGTAAGGGCCATGTGGCGAAGCTCTGTATTGTTTTCCTACCACTGCTTGTTGCAGCCCTCGTAGGAATTTCTCGGGTTGATGACTACTGGCACCATTGGCAAGATGTCTTTGCTGGCGCCCTTCTTGGTCTGCTCTATTTGCATCTTGATGACATTTGCATTGCTTTACAATGATCAATCTTTGACTTACCCTTTGTTGAACTTTTCGTCAGGGACAATTGTTGCTTCTTTCTGTTATTTGCAGTTCTTTCCACCTCCCTATGATGTTGATGGTAATGCTTGCTTTCCTAAGGATTATTCATATATACACGTTCCTTTGATTTGCGAGAAAATTGAAGCTCTCACAGGCTATGAAAATTGATTCCAAATTCAAATCATTTATGAGAATTGATTTCTAATGTTCAATCCCTTATGTTTGAGAAATGCCCCATTATTTATCTGACTCTATTTTTGTATCACTGTAACCCAAGAAGCTGTAGAAGAAACACAACCTTTTTAGACCATGGAGCAATATTTTAGGGGAAAAAACCATTATAATGGTTCAGCATTTTTTTTTAAGCATGCATAAAACGGCTGCATAGTTCTGAGCATCAGGCCTGGAGTTTCCTGTAAGTGACACCTGAAGATGCGTTTTTAAGACTTCTCCAAGTTCTTGATTTCAAATGTCACGTCACGTATTCTTGCAGGTTGGGGACCCCATGCGTACTTCCGGATGCTGGCAGAATCCCGAAACGAACTGCAATCCTCATCTTCGATCAGGAACAATCATCTGGCAGTACGACAACCTGAGCTCGAGACTGTCTATGTTGATTCTCAACGTGGGTTGGAGGTATCCCGATCCAATGGTAGGGACACAACTCGCATGTTAGAAGAGAGGGAAAGCTATGAGAGGCAGTGACGCTGGCCTCAAAGTCTTTACAACTGCTGTAAAGAGAGAGAGAGAGAGAGAGATGGGCTCCATATTTTGTTAATAGGAGCTACTTCCGTGGATGGTGGAGGTGACGCGTCCAGAGTTTATTGATCCTTGTTATTAGTTGCGGATTATATTGCTATTGTATTTTGAATTGCCCTTTTAGATAGATTAAGTTGCTTGATCTTCGCTTCACCTGCAAATTTGTTCTCGGGTTCTCGTGTATAGGCGGCTTCAAAACCTCAATAGAGAAGATGGGCGTTCGGTGAGATCTGACGGGCTCACCCTACATTAGCAATCAGAGGGTACCCCAATGGAGTGGTGGGCTCCAAACCATCATTCTGTTCCGGCTGCAACGTCAAGCCATTAATCGCACCGTATCTACCTGGACAAGAAACAACGCGCTACAAAACCCAAATCTGTAACATCTTCCAATCAATTGTGTGGCAGGGTAATGTGCGATGTCATCAAACTTTTTTAAGCTGCCTTCGGTCTATGCAGAGTAGGCCGAATTCTATGTCTTCCCCTCTTGTTGATAAGCGAGTGCTCTTTTTTTCTTTCCCCCACAATAATATTATTTTGCACCAGTATGTGGATATCCCATAAACCCAATAATTCAATTAAATTTTGTGCAAATGTACCTGATCGGTCTCGTCAAGTAATTGCAGAGGATCGAATATGTCAAATTCCTTTTATACAAATAGGAAATATTAATCGAAGTTGCTATTATAGTCCACCTATATCAATTTGAAAACTTTATATTGGTACAGCATCAAGTTGGGCTACCCTCCATAAGAGGCGCACTCATGTGGTCTCCTTACAGTTCTTGCCTGGTAAGACAATGAAAAATCAACCGCCAGGTCAAACGGTCAACATTGACCAAAACATGCACTCAAGCTGAAACTGCTAATCCTCCACTCAAGAGTACTCTTTCCGCATCCTCTCTCTCTCTCTCTCTCTCTCTCTCTATATATATATATATATTACTCACCTCTTTTACCTTCTCTTCGTACATCTCCTTCTCCGCATGGTAAAAGAAACACGAGTCAATATGGAGTTTCTTCTCCCCGCCTCCAGCTCTTACTACCAGAGCTTCAAGAGCTACTGGAGGAGGAGAAAGTACCAGTGGCTGCTTAATGGAATACGCTACGGCAGTTGCATCAGAAAGAAGCTGAAGATCACGAGGCTCGGGTGCTCGAGAACTTCCCGGTCCCGCCCGAGCCGGCGGCACTACTCTAAGATAAGGATGTCAACGGCGCCGAAGCCGAAGCCAGGGCTTAAGATGTTGTCGCCAACTAAGCTGCTGGCCAAGTTCCACGGCGCGTACGCAACGATGATGATCAGGCTGGCCGCGAGCCTGGACCGGTCGGTCAGTTCGAGCGCCGTCGGAGGGAATAAGGTTAAGAAGGGGCACCGGGTCTCTCTTACATCCACCGGCGAGGAGGTCGATAGCAGACTCGTCATGGAGATTTACAAGAAGTTTGCGGCCTCAAGAGAAATCGGCGGCATCGTAGAGACGAATCCGAAAATAAAGAGACGACCCCATGATAGTAACTTGCTCCAATAAGTCAATGAGTGCCACATGTACTACACGTTGCACCGACATCATGAATTCTTTCGAGTCGTTCATACATAGGCGAGTCGATTCCGACTAGTGACATGTTGTTCAAGTAATAATAGTAGATGTATTTATCAAGAAAAAAACTATCAAAATCGTCATTTAATTTTTAACCAGTGACTATTTCAGTTTTCTAATTTTTTTAGTTACTGTTTCAATCATCTAATTTTTGATTGGCCACCATGTCAGTCCTCCAAATTTTGACCGGCCACCATGTCGGTCCTCTAATTTTTCTAGCCACCATTTTAATACAACATTTGCTAAATCTACATCAAAATGGTTTAGCCATCAATAGTGTTATCTTTCCGTTCTCGAAAATGTGATATGGCCATATTAAAAGTGCCATCCGAACCAGTTCAAAATGTGTTTGGAACCGTTTGACCCAGTTACGGTTTGCTCGTTAAGCAAATGGGTCAGTCCGGTTACGGGTCATAACTCAGGTAAATATGAACCGACTCGAAACTGTTTATAAACGGGCTTATTAACGATTCGTGTCAGTTGGCTTGTGAACTGTTTATCTTTTTTATTTTTTTAAAAAATATTAAATTGGTACAACAAAATTCGACAGTTGATTTGCAGGATTTTGGAGGTCCGGGCTGATTTTCAACAATTCTGGGCCGATTCAAGAAGGGTAACGGTCTGTGCTGATTATGGTTCAATGGGTCCATACTTTTGAACTGGCCTATAACTGCCTCCAACCCAATGAGAGCGGTTTCGTGCCAGGTTAGCAGTGGTCGGACTGGTTTTGGGTTTGGATGGTCCAATTATGAGCCATCCCAGTCCATTTAACATTTCTAATTTGAGATGAAGTGGAGATCAGTAGTAAGAAATAATTTTCTTTTATTTTCCGTGACTATTTTATTTGACACGTACAAAAAATAATATTTTTATTGTCATATAAGATAGCGTCTAACTATATGATGGTGATATCATATTTTCGTGAAGCGGCATATAATGCCGTTGATGGACAAATTATTCTGATAGGAATTTGGTAAATGTTGGATTAAAATGATATATAAAAAAATTGGAGGACTAACATAATAGCAAATGAAAAATTGGAGAATTATTTTAAAAATTTTCTCATTTATCAATCACGTATAATGCAAGAACTCCTATTATATATATATATATATATATATATAAATGGGCATGTACTTAATCTGTTTTTTTTCCCTCTTTTCCTCTGGGTTCTGCACGCCGATTTGGACTGAGAAAACACGAGTTGTTGACATGGCATCTATGGTCGGGTCGGCACCCTGTCTTGTAAGTCGATAATTCAACTTATTTTGAGCTCGTTGTCCAGTAGAAATTCAAGCGATGAGATGAACGGTCTCATTAACAAAAGGGTGATAAGCCATGAATTAATCTAATCGTCTAATATTTCCACGGCCTCCCGTTAATAATTTTTGAAGGAGAAATCCTGGTTCAGGATTACGTCAACGTCTTAATTAATAATCAGAAAATAGCTCAAGGTCAACGCAACAGACGGCCGGATCTTGCCTCTCATAATTGACACGCAATTGAAAGCACGTGGCCGGAAAAAACGGGAGTCTCCATTCTATCGCCCAGCCGGGGCTGGGGCTGAGCCGCATTCTCATGTCCTCGAGATGGGCAAATCTTCTTTCTACGTCAGCGATGAAACGACGGCTGGGGAATCTCAGAAAGTTGCTTTTGAACTTGGAGCACGTGCCGTAATCGATATAATACCTCTATTAATATCTGTATTTATCTAAATTTAAAATTAAAAATTACAACTTCAAATTCTTGTAAATAAATCATTCATTTACATCTTTCTCATATGCGTTCAATTTTTCTTTTATTTTTATTATTTTGGGTAAATGAAGAAACGGAGTTCAATTTTCTGGGTCCCAAGGAGCTACGAGCCGGAAGATCAAAGACAGAACATTAGTGTAATTCAATCATGTTTTTTATAAAAGTAAAATCCCCAATTTAGACTGTACTAATAAAAAAATATGGGGGTGTTATGCTAATAAAAAAAAATGATCGACAATATATATTATTATTATAAAATTTAATTGTCAAAAGTATTAATATAATGTTGATGATCAGTAGTAGTTCACATGATTTGGTCGTACCCACTTTCTCTGTCGTGTCCAACTGGGAACATCCAAAGCCAATCAATCTTCAATGATCCTGCTCGCTCGTGCTGAGTCTCTTCTAGCGATCCACTCGTGCTCCACATGTGAATTAAAAAATAAAATAAAATAGGTCAAGGCTCTTGACTCAAATAATGATTAAATAACGTATATTTATTGTAGTTAATTTATCGAGCACGTGATCTTTCAATAATAAAATATTTTTGTAACTTTAGTATCATATTCTTATTTTTTTTCTTAATCAAGTGGCTATTAAAAATAGAACTATAAGAAAATTGAAAAAAAAAAGAAGGTGAGCTCCTCCCTATGTTAGTGAATGATTATTTGTTTTCTGTCCAAAAATTACACAATTTATTATTCAATTTTATATGGTAAGAATTTATTTTTAAATAAATCGATTCATTTTGAATTAAATTAATTATACTCTAATAATTTTTAGGTATAAGTTAATTTATAGAAAAAACTTATTTATTTCCTACTAAAACAATAATAAATCATATAATTTTTTTTTTGTTGATAAGATGATATTGAACTCACTAGTGCTTTTGATTTTATTTGAATTTCATTATAAGAATTCCTACTATCTCTCACCATGAATTTCCAACCAGCACGACGACCAGAAATTAGCCGTTTTTCTCCTCCCATTTCCAACCAATTTCAATCAAAATGTGTAGTGATCTCATTTTGCTAATCCCATTCAGCTTGTTTTTTTTTTCTTTTTTTTAATTTTTGGTCCCTTGAATGTCAGTAGTAAATACCATGGAAAACAAGGGTTAAAAGAGCAAATTACTAAAAAGGAGACAAACTTTTGAGCTGATGCACGTGAGTACTTTTACCGTAGTTATACATATAAAAACTATATGTTCATGATTGGCCAAATTAAAAAAAAAAAAAAGGCAAAGGTGATTAAAAAATTGCCTTTTTAATTAGTCAAGTGATTCATAAGATTATCTACCAGACATATTATATTGGAATTAGAGAAGTTATGGTATCAACTGCAAGATCCACCAAAAGCTTATCTTTGTATGTGTGTGTGTTGTGTATATATATATATGTACATATGCAGGACTATGATTTTCCACACGGTGATAAAATGCTCTTCAATGTCTGCCTCCTCGGCCGAGCATCCCTCCCTCCATGTTCTGGGCCAATTATTTACATTCCACCTACCCAAATAAGTTTGTAGGAATAATTTGACATAATTATTAAAATTTTGAATTCAAATTTTATTATCATAAAAGATTTATATTAAGAAAATATTATTTTCAGATATGGTGGCCATGTTTGAATATGAGTTGATGGGAGATCGAGGGGTCAAAATAAATATCTATATGACGCGTGGGACATGTCATCGATACAGGACAAGTGATTCCATCCTGGATTCATGGTGACGGGATCTTGCTCCCCTATTACGAGAGGGGAAAGAAAAAAAAAACCATATCTTTGTTTTCCCTTTGACGAATCTGACCGGTCCCTCTCTGATTAGTTTCCAATTTTCTATGCATCCGTTCAGCCATGTCGACAAGCTGTATCCTTTCACACTTCTGTCTGGGAAACCTTTGAAAAGTCTTCTTTCCTTTTTTTTTTTTGATGTAGTTTAATTATATATAGGAGCAGAGAAGGAAGGAATATTCAAAGAGGGGGACGTAGCTGTCTCTCTCTCTCTCTCTCTCCTTCCTTGTCAGGGGGCTTCTCCCTTTTCTTCGATCCTTCTTCCATCACATTACAGTTGCGGGTGGGAAGAATCGGAGGGGATCCAGAGAGCAGAAAGAGGGAGAAGAGAGACAGAGACTTTGCAATCGCAGAGGGAACAATCAAAGATTGATTCTTTGATGCTTCTTTCGTGATTGGATTCTTCTCCCGTTCTGTTCTCTGGACAGGCAACACGAATCTTTTCCAATCATTTATTCGGCTTCTTGGGTGCGCTACTGATCGGTTGTTGACCAGAGAGGTCAACCCACAAGGGCCTCCTCCTCCTCTGTCTCTCTGTTCCGCACTGCCTCCCTCCCTCTGTGGGCGTTATTTGACTGAATCTTTCTCCCAACTTCCTGCCGGGTTCTCAACCCCACAAACACCGCCCCCATTTCGCTCTTGCCATGGGATGGGATCATGAGAGCGGCCGCGCCCCCGTCGACTCCGGCCACGCGCGGCTGCATGAGCTCGGCTACAAGCAGGAACTCAAGCGTGACCTCTCGTAAGAAATCGCCACCCTATCTGCCTCTCCCTTTATATCGACAAAATTGTAAGGCGATCCTCTCAGCAGAATCGCATGTTGAAAAATGAGATTTGGGATTGTTTCCCCACTCAACGTATTCACAATCTCGAAGCCTATACCATGACAGCTGGCAATTCCTATCTGAATGCCTTTCGCTTTGTACATTTCAAGTTTGAATAGCATTTCATATCATACACTTGCCTGATCTTGCTTGATAGGTTCCCATCATGTCCTTCTTTATAATCTCCTTCCTGTCACATTAGGGCAATGCAATCGTGTTGTGTGAGGGATTGCCAGCTCTCTGTCTGTAGGATCGCCTAATATTTCTAATCCGCCCTTTGTTTCCACTTCTCCTATATGTGCTCCTTAGGGAGCAGAATAGGAAGACTGATTCTAATTTAAATTGCAGGGTGATATCGAACTTTGCATTCTCATTCTCAATTATATCCGTGCTTACGGGTATAACCACACTGTTCAACACGGGGCTTACTTATGGAGGCACAGTGTCGATGATTTACGGCTGGTTTATAGCTGGCATTTTTACTATGTTTGTGGGATTGTCAATGGCCGAGATTTGCTCGTCCTACCCAACTTCCGGCGGGCTTTACTATTGGAGTGCCAAGCTTGCAGGCCCCAGCTGGGCTCCATTTGCCTCGTGGTTAACTGGATGGTTAGTTTTTCATGGCGGTTCTCTTCACTTTCAGAGATTCCCCCAGCACCCTCACCCCCACCCCACTTATTGTAGTTTATGTCATAGTAGATAGTCAATGGTTGTTTCTTTTGCTTTTGGGTACGACACATTTAAAATCAGTCCCTAGTACATACAAACAGAAAACACCATAGGATCTAGCCTGAGTTTAAATATCTGCATGTTAGGCAAATTGCTTGCTTTGCCTATAGGAATGCCTGTCTTTTGTGATCTAAAGTCACTATTAAGCATTGCATGATTACAGCCCATAGGTAATGAAAGGTGTTGCATTGAATAGTTGAATTATGGGAGTGTGAATGAACTTTCTATGCCATCGAGATTGGCTTCATAACAAGTTCAGAAGAATGGCATTCATAAACCTGCATAACTTTGTGGGCCGCATCATTTTATTACCATCTAATGTAGTTTCTTATTACTTAATCTAGATTTTCTGATCTGCTGTTATGGAGTAACTTGAGCGTGAGTCAGTTTAGGTTTTGTATGAGAGGAAAATGAATTCCACCGTGTAAAAAGCTATATGATGTCAAAACCACTGGCCAAATTCACATATGCAATTCTATTTCTAGCAAGATCTACTTCTGCACCTCCAGTGGCTCAGTGTACTCTTATCCCTGAATTTGAACATCTTCAACATTTTGATACTCCTCTGCCTCTTTACATTCTACCAGTAAAAACTTGTTCTAAATCGTTGGAATCTTTTTTCATTGCAGGTTCAACATTGTCGGTCAGGTATTCCCTCAAACTTCTGGCTCTGCTTAGATTATATATCTAAATGCAGCAGCATTATCAAATTCCAATGATTATGACCTTTATTTCATTTGCAGTGGGCTGTGACAACAAGTATAGATTTCTCACTCGCAGAGATGATTAAGGTTGTCATCCTCCTCGGCACAGGCGGAAAAAATGGCGGAGGATATGAAGCATCAAAGTATGTGGTCATGGCCTTCCATGGCGGAATATTGCTCCTTCACGCAATCATAAACAGTCTTCCAATCTCAGTCCTGTCTTTCTTTGGGCAGATAGCTGCTGCATGGAATCTCTTAGGTCAGAAGTCATGATCCTCTTGTATTTGATTGAGTGGTCCCATCATTTTTATCTTCCACATAACTAAGACTTGCCGTCTTCCTATTCTTCAGGAGTTGTGGTTCTCATGATTGCCATTCCTTCTGTTGCAAAGCATAGAGCTAGCGCAGAGTTTGTTTTCACCCATTTCAATACTGACAATGGAAACGGCATTGACAGCAAAATGTACATATTTGTTCTCGGACTTCTGATGAGTCAGTACACTCTGACTGGGTATGACGCATCTGCCCACATGGTAAGTATTGTGTATTGTGCTCTTAAATGACACGTAAAGAGTTGGCTTCATATTAGGTGAGAATTGTCACTTAGCAGAAAAAGTTCTAAGATTGTTTTGATGTGGTAGCTAGCTAGAGAACTTCATTGCCCCAAGCAATATTTGCGAGGCCTCCAAGGCATACCTGGAGAATAAAATTTTGTTCTTCATGTAACATGACCTTCTGGTTTTTTCCGTTGGCTTCAAGAACTAACTGCTGTAGATATGGAGCTGAACCATCCTCGTTCCTCTTTATACTTGCCTTTACTAGACGGAGGAAACCAAGAATGCTGACATGAATGGACCCCGAGGAATCATAAGCTCGATTGGGATTTCCATCATCTTTGGTTGGGGCTATCTTGTTGGGATCACCTTCGCAGTGACCAACATCCCTTATTTGTTGAGTACTGACAATCATGCTGGTGGATATGCCATTGCTGAGGCCTTCTACTTGGCATTCAAAGACCGGTATGGCAGTGGGGTTGGAGGAATTATCTGTCTGGGAATTGTTGCTGTCGCCATTTTTTTCTGCGGCATGAGTTCAATTACTAGCAATTCACGGTAAGAATCTCTTTCCCCCTTTTCTATCTTATCCCCAGAATGTCTAAATCAGCTTGCTCTAAGTCTTTGGTCTTACTTTCTTCAGGATGGCTTACGCTTTTTCTAGAGACGGGGCTATGCCATTTTCGTTCTTGTGGCATAAAGTGAACAAGCAAGAGGTCCCTATATATGCTGTTTGGATGTCTGCTTTCATTGCCTTCTGTATGGCCCTGACGGTAATTGCACATCTCTTTTATTTCGGTTCAACTTCAACATTTCACTGAACAATTCTTTATCGTCTATGTGAGTTAGAAAGTAGTCGAAGAGACTTCTCGTGATTATCCAGTTCCAAGATTGGGGTGCAAAACCTGATTATTCCCAGGCTAGAACTTGTTGAAACTGTTTATCCCTATGCTTCTCAATATCTCAGCCAGCCAATTCCATTTACTCTCTGTTAGTATTGGAAATGTCGCTGCATTCTCACAGCAAATGCGCAAAAATCTTCTGCAGTCTCTAGGGAGCTATGTGGCGTTTCAAGCGATGGTATCCATAGCAACCATCGGGCTGTACATAGCATATGCCATTCCGATCATCTTCAGAGTGACCTTGGCCCGGAAGTCCTTCATCCCCGGCCCGTTCAACTTGGGTCGGTTCGGGATCTTAGTGGGCTGGATCGCAGTCATCTGGGTCGCTACGATCTCTGTCCTGTTCTCACTCCCTGTGGCCTACCCGATCACCCAGGAGACGCTCAATTACACGCCTGTTGCAGTCGGTGGACTGCTTATTCTCACGGTTTCTTCTTGGGTCATCAGTGCTAGGCATTGGTTTAAGGGTCCCATTACCAATGTGGACGATTCAAATTGATATGTTTCATAAATTTGTATAAATGCCGTCGTAGGAACATCTACGTTGGAATAAACATAATTTGAATGTTGTTATGCACGTTCTCTTGGAGGGTGAAACGCCAGATCGCATTTCATCTAATCCGCAGGCTCTTTGATTCATGACTTGTGTAAAAGAAGAACTTTATGACTTCGAAGTAATATGGACAAGTAGATGAGAGTGCAGCTGCTGCAAAAGCATCCAAATCAGCGACAGAATACACTAATTGGCCAGAAAATTGAGCCTGACAGATGGACGATCGAATGACTTCAAGATAAAACATTCAGGAAACTTGCAGCTTTTGCTATACCAAGCTCCATGAGCCACTGAATCGAAGTGAAGTTCCCGCTTGAGTATACTTAGTCTTGAAACCTTGAAAATGAGGTGTGTGTGTGTGTATATATATATATGATCTTCCTCTCTAATTTAACGTATATCAAAGCTTCCGAATCATTCCACTCCCGGACTGATCTTCTAAGGCATCCTCTCTCCTGATTCCACTTCCTATTTACTTTGAATACCCTTCGTAATTACCTGACAGTTAATAACGTCAGCTCGATCTGAAACTTGAGGGGAACATGAGCCCCAGATCTTGATTCAGTTGATACGATGGGAGAGGGTAGCCTGCCGATTGGATGATGATTATGGAAGTGGGAGACATGGCTCTGGCAAGTCGTAGTGCACGTAAGCCTTTTTGGCAGAATCTGGGTGGTGTGCTCCATCATCGATCGTCAACCCCCACTTCCAGTGTCCACAGAATCCCTCATTTCCCCTTTTTCCCTGCACGCACTCCCCACCAACCCACCATATTCACCACAGTAAAAAGCTACAGGATCCAATGTCTGAATTGATTTTTCTTCCTCCCTCCCAAAATCTATGCAAAAGTGAATACAACCCATTGTATCTAACCTCTTTTTCCCCTTCTTTTTTTCCCTCCCTTAAGTGTGTGGTCTTCTATATATATATATATATATGTATGTGTGTGTGTGTGTGTATTTCTCGACCCAATTACAAGTAATTTTCTTCAATCACCAAAAGTGCTGTCCCCTCCCTGCATCTCTCCCTTTCATCTGCCACAGAAATGATTTGAGTGGAGACCAGCACAAGAGCAGTTCTTTTGCTCTGACAATTCGTTAACCGCCCATTAGGTTGCTTACCCGAACCTGGCTCGAGGAGTAAATATTCGGTATAAAATTCATTTAGATACAGATGCGTTACTTACAGCCGAAAGGTAAAAGGAGCTGATAATCACGAAGATTAAAGGCAGTGGAGTGGAGTATTAGAAGAAGAAGAAAAATTATAGAGGATAATGGGATCAATTGGATTGGGCTTAAGCTCAAACAATTTAATGGGTTCACAATATATATATATATATATATCTATCAATTTCCATTAGCTCCTTCAATGTTTACAGTGAAACCCTTTTTTAGTCGAATTCATCTTTAATGTTTGGTGAATCAATCACAGGTTATATATATATATATATATATATTAGTCTCTGGTTGCTACGGTCATGTAATACCTCAAATTCAGGCACCCGACCGTAAATACCAATGATGATCTATCTAATAACGGGTTTCACACTGAAAACCCGCCCTTGCACACGTCATATAAGCGTCATCATTACCAAAAGGTGATGTCAATAATATTTTATCCGAATAAAAATTTTAAATGCTAATTAATCGTGGAATCCACCGGTGACCCAGCCGACAGGGGTAGGATGTGCTTTTTGCCAAGGAATTAAATAAAGCCCAAGAATTAGTTAAATAATGAAATTAAAAATTAGGCTAACAGTATGGAACAAGACAAAGCAATGCTTAGTGACCACAAAGTCCAAAAAAACAAATGGAAACTTTAATGCTCACTAAAAGATTAGGCAAACCAAATGCTAGCTAGATACATACATATCTTGAAAGCCCATATTACACTTTTAATTGTTTATTCTTTTCCATTTGCTTTTCACGACCAAAAGACAATGATTTTAACTAGAAAAAAAACGAGTAACATTTACTTTAGAATCATGGGCGATGCAATTAATTAACATAAAAACTTTCATGTTAAGGAGATTTTCATCTGATTTTGACTTGTCGTGCCTCCCTTTGCCAGAGAGAGTTTGGTCCACGCACTATTGTTCCACGCCACGTATGTGTATCGTATGGGCATATTTCTTTTCTCTATTTCACTTATTATTTGCTTTTTCGGGGCCCGGTCCCCTCCTGTGGGGATCAACTTATAGATAAAATCTAAAGTAACCCAATTGAGGATTGAGAAGTCTTGCATCCATTGTTGGTTGGAGCTTCTTTTTTTTTTTTTTTTCTTGGCCAATCCGTATTTGGGAAAACAAGAAATTGTGTTTCTTGGCTCAAAGACATCTTTTTATAATTTCCAAACACGGACATCAAAGCGCGACAACACGCAACGTCCTCCCCCGTATCTAATCTAACCTATCCATCCCTCAATAATGGCAATAATAAAAACTATAAAGTTGCCCATATGGAAACCCCCTTTTCATAATTCTCCCTTGATGGGTTGAGTGATTGTGTGTCTGTATGGTGGGAAAGGCGTTGGATTATTGCTTTCCGTGTTTTAATAATGGAAGATAAAGAAAACACACGAGACAAACAAAGAGAAAAAAAACCCTAATCAATTTCCCACTCCCCACCCCCCCTTTTTTTTTTCCAATTCTCTGCATGTGAGGAAAAAATGAAAATTCCCAGAGCCTTGGAAACCGAGTTAGTGGAGTTTTCCTTTTTGCGTTTCCCAGAAACATGCCCTCCAAGATCAAAAACTTGGACCCAGAGTTTTCAACCCTAGCTACGTGTGCACCCCCACCAATCCCTCTCTCTCTCTCTCTCTCTCTCTCTATCCATCGCACTCTCGTTTCTGGATCTTTTTCCATTCACCATGTAGGGTTTTTTTTTCTTTTGAGTTTTACATATCAGAAAATTGTGTTAATTAATTCTCGAACGATTATTTTCAAGATAATTATGTCCATAGTTACATATTTTTGTAGTAATTCCAAGGGTTGAACGTACCGTCACGATTACCCACTCGTAAGACTCCACCAAAAGCAACAATCTCGTCTTTATATACGACCCATCATGTCCCCCTCTCCTTTGCCCTACATTCTCATCATTCATCCCTTTTCTAGACCCTCTCCCCTTCATTTTCTTGTTACAGTTACTCCTCTTCCATCTTCTTGATCTGCTAGCAAGTCCTAGCATGATCATCATGAGCCGTGGCAGCCCGCCTCCCGTGCTTACTGCGGAACCAGACGGCAGCTCTCGATGGCCAGGGCTTCCTGGTAGAGAGAGGCGACTTCCTGGCCTTAGTAAGTCATAGAAGAAATTTATAAAAAAAACACACTGAAAGAGCTTTGCAATTGCGCTCTCCCGAATTCTGGCCCCCCCAAGAGATATGAAGGGGGCAGAGTCGGGAGAGCAGCATCGTTGCATCGTGGGGAATTGAGGGTAGCGGTCCGATTATCAATCTGCCTTTATAGCTTAGATAACTAATCATCTTAATCCTTTCCCTTTTTTCTTTGTCCTTTTCATCCTTCTTGAGGTTGATCAGTTCACTTTGCAGTTTGTTAGTGCGTGTCATTCTGTCACAAGGGTTAAAGGATGCATATTGACATGGGATGTAAGAGATGCATACGAGCTAGCTGTCTGAATGTTCGTCGCACCTAATGTCTAGTCGGGGAGAATATTCCCACGGTATTGTGAGGATGTTTCTGTATTAGTGTGCTGCTGGGCATGCATCGCTTACACCTGTTTCTTATGTGGATATATTGTTGTTGCTCATGTTACGGATTGAAGATGAAAAGGAAGTGGAATTTCAGCCTCTCTTTGTCATTAGAATCCTCTTTTGTGAGTGTACTGTCCCTTTTGTCTTCCAGCAAATTACTGCATCCGAACCCCATTTACGGGCACCAGTGCCCTCGATGATTATATCCATCTCGCGACGAACTTTTAGAAGGTAATCTTAGAAAAGCTTATAATATGACAATGCCGTGGTAATCACTTAAACAGATAATTTAAAGAAGGTAACGAACTTCGGATGCTCTTAAAAATGAAACTAGCTGTCTTTCATGATGATGAGATATGCTCTATGGTCACTTTACTGCTCTCTGCTTCTTATCCCCATTTGGCCTTAGATACAAATATATAGATGTTCATCATATTCAGCAGACATCAAATGTTATAGTCAAGTGCCAAGCACATCAAATGTTGATATTTCTTTTTTTTTTCTTTGTTTCTTTAGATCTTCAGATGCCATTGGCTATGCAGATACGAATGTAAGATATCATGGTCTTGGAAATAAATATATAAACGCGCTTTCTTAAGCTTGATATTGCACAACTCTTTGTGAAATCTTGTCTTCGTAAGACTACAAAATCACCAGGTCCGGTGGAGATTCAAACTAATACTTGTGTACGTTCAGTTCTACGCAGTTGGCCACTTTGTCCCCTAAATTTAATCGTTGCCTAGGAACCTCATAACCCCGGGACCCGAATCAAATCTGACCGAATTTGTTCTTCGTTCTTTTACTCTTCCATGTGGACTAAGTCTCATTAAGCATGCAAATCCTGTGCACATGAGACCGAAGGAGACGTGAGGTGTGGATTGTTCGAATGGTGTTAGAAAATGAAAACTCAGGACCCGCCCCACTTCGAGAAATCCCTTTCCTCTAATAAAGCAGGTAACCCACCAGGCCAAAGTAACAGATCGATGAGAGACTAATGAGCACTGAAAATTTTAGACAGTGCTGTCCAGGTCATATGAATATGATGCGTCAACTTAAACAAGTCGGACTAAGACCACGAACAGACTTTCCAACCGTGATTCTGAAGGCGATCATGGACAAGAAAGAGGGTTTTGCTTCGGTGATACCGTCCTCAACTCAGAACTAAGACGTCTTATCTGTGCAAGCACGAGAACTGGACAATCATCTTGATATCGGAGATACATTGACAAAACAGGACCGAGTCCTTCCCTCTGTATTTACAGCTACCCCACGTGCCTGTGGACAGCAAAATTTCACTGGAAATAGAACCGTCCATGTAGGATCAGATTATGGTGCAGCGTCAGCTCTAATATCATTCCAATATCGAGGAATTCATTGGTTGAACATTTACAAGATGACCGCTTGACCAGCATCATTTCGAACTGATCGAGAGGCCACTTTTCTTTCCGTCTTCGTCAGTTCCTGGGCAAAAATAAATTGTTAGAACAGGATGGATTCAACCTGGAATCTTTCAGTTCAACCGATTTGGTGGCTGCAATAGATAACCCATGTCTCTCCTGCCTGTTTTGTTGGCATTCTCCACGCCAGCCCGAGAAATCTGTCCAGTACTTCTTCAGCTCTCTAAAGATGGGACTGTCGAGCAGGTGATTGACCAAGGTTCAGAGGGGAAATCTTGTTCAACTTAAACAGTAAACATGGATAAATATTCTTAATGGGAAGCTGTGTGCTTACCAGTACGGAAGAAACTGGATAGAGTAAGCCAGAAACTTTGATTCACACAAGTCCAGAAAAGCCAAACACCAATTTTTCTGTATTGAAGATCCTCAAAAATAAATTTAAGATTATTAGAATGACTCGACCAAGACATAATAATCCACAATGTTAAGGAGTAAATAGATGAGTCTGAGACAACTCTAAAATTAATCAAGCGAGGCTCAAACCCAACACTGCACAAGTTGAAAGCTAAATACTACATATTATCATACACAAAGGAGTTCATGGTGAAATTAAAGAAATACGTAAGTAAGATGAATACTGTTATACCTTCTGCACCAAAGAAGCAAGTTGACCTGACGACCAGCAGTGGTAGCTCTAGCACTACGTCTATGGTGACCACGATGAAGAACTGCAACTGCTGGGGACATGGGAATAGTCCACAATTGCCTAGAGAATAGTAGCAGCAACAAACCAATTCCATTCGAAAATAGAAAAGTTGAATCCCAAAATAAAATTGAAAGGCATGATGATCTCAAATAGTCAAATTCCCGCAGAAGGATTCCGAATGCTACAAATGCTTCAATACAAGACAGGAAAACATAATAAATGAAAAGCTCTAATTTGTAAAAGGCCATAAAAGAAAAATTGGAAGCACTAAGCAGTAGAGTACTGGAGAAACTCTTAAGGATTGACTTACTTCAGGTTGAGTTTCCGTATTGACATGTTTTATCACGCTGAATGCCTCTAAAGAACAATTCTCCTCCAGGAAACTGCTTGCCCAAGCAAACATTTAAGGTGACTTCAGAGTCATTGTCGTGGAAACCAGAGAAAAATGCATAGAGATATTTCACACTCACAGGCTCAAAAGATATATGTACAACCTGATGGATATGGCAGAACAGTCAAGCTGCATGAACCATTTTGCAACCTTATGATAGACAAAAAGGAAAACTGTGTCCATTCAATAAGAATACCTTTTATAATGAAAGGGTCAGTGCTATCCTAACACCCTCCCTCCTCAACCCTATACCCTACACACCCCCTATCTTATACCACTATAACGCCACCCAAAAAGGTAAAAACAGAGAGAGAAAATGAAGAGGGTAGATGCTGAGCTAAAAAAATGAAGAATTGAAAGGCAGTCTAAGGTGGACATCAATTAGTAGAACAAGAGCTCTTCATAAGTTCATTGCAGGTAAACCATGTCCACAAAAAATATCTAATGAGGATCTGTGGAGAGACTCTTACAATTAAGTACCATTTTTCTGCATGCAGGAGGTCAAATGATGATTCTACTAAAAGAATCTAATTAATAAGGAAACAGAAAAATAGAACAAAACGCCTACCAAGTTCAATATCCCTGTCTACGCCATACTCAAACAACATTACCCCTGGTGGGAATCAAGGATGCACCAACCAACTTCGGGAAAGAATACTGCACAGATATAGGATCTTTTAAGTTGAAAACCAAGGACTTCGATCATATACTGGCCATTTCAATCATATGAGGCAGAAAATATTACCTTTAGCTATGGGGCATACAAATCCATCCATCATCTTACCAAGCATATTTTCCAGCCCAAAATCATTGAGCACAGCACCATATTTATTCATTGTATTTGGACGCATGATCCTGAAATTTGTCTTGTGGGCCCATCTTTCGAAGTGATCTACCTAAGCAAGCATAACCTGTTCAGAAAATATAGAATCTACATTCAAAGCATAAAAGAATGAGAAAATTCTGAATACCAAGAATAACAGGTAAAAGGTAGATTAATACCTGGAGAGTATCAGTTCAGAAAAATGCGGGTGAATCATCTCAAATGCTAAAATCCGAGGGGGAGGGCTCAGGAATAATGCTTTTGAAACTCTCCTCAGTGTTTTCCGTCATTGCTTGAAGGAATGAGGGCACAAAGAAACTTGCAGCATTCATAGAATAAGGTTCTCTACGCAGAGGCTGGCAGAGGGGAAAAAATGCATTTAGCTCAAACTTGCAGAAAGACATTACCCGACTGGAGTTTAGCAATGAAGAAAGCATAGTTTGCCACTCACTTCATGAGACTAACAAAGATTTCAGTAAGATAGACTAGTTTTGGAACAATATCTCAGAATTTTCACCTCTTTATCTGACAACATAACAATAACAAGATCGCCGAATAAGGTACCTCATAGTTCATTAAAATCTTCTGCCTATATTCTCGGTGCTTTTGAACCTGTCAACTTTAACAGGAAAAAAGATGCAGCAAGCTTGTCAGTAGAGTAATTATTTGCATGTTTATTTTGTACTGAAAGAACACAAATGCAGCAGAAAATATATTAGGATGACAAATACGAGCTACACTCTTTCAGATAATAAAAAAAAATGTTAAAATTCCCAAGGGGACCATCATAGTAAACTGACAAATATACTAAACCTCAGGTCATTCGAACCAGATGTTAGTAACATCACGGTATAACCAGGTTCTAAGCTATTGATAAAAAAGAAAAAGAAAAACAGGCTTCCTCAAACTACAACTTTAGGTATTGAACGAGTAAACTGCAATAATGATATCAACAAGCATCGATGACAAGACGTATTGATTGAAGCTAGACGTACACCAGCATCAAGAAATGGTACTGTGCATTCAGTTTCGGATGAGACATAGTGCTAATATCGCTCGATTTGCATTCTATGTCCACTATTCAAACTTTTTAATATTTTGAGCTGCTGAATCACTTATTGACTTTGGTCATAGAAGATGTCCACTAAAAAACAATAGCATACAGAAACTGGACGCCATAGACATCTTTATTTGTGTTGACTCATACAAATAAATATGAGAAAGTGAAAAAAAGGGCAGTCTGAGGTACGGAGAATATATGTCCATACCTAACATCTAATGGAAAATTAAATTCTTTACATTGAATAAACTGCACTGCTGTTCATTTTCCTTCCTTTTTCTGGGTGGATCATAATGTGTGCTCCGTAATCGATCTTTTACGTGAATAAGTGACTTTTGATTCCTTGCGGCCTCGCTAAGAATTTCCCAAGAAGAAGAAGAAGAAGAAGCACAGCCCTCTTTCGGTTGGTATGAAGAATCATATAATAATATCATTCAGGATCACCATATTCAAGAAAATAAGAGAATGCACGGAGCCACTCGGCAAGGAAATGAGAGCTGCTTACACGAGTGAGCTCACCCTCAGGCGAATAGCGGAGGAGAATATCCCGCATGTAATTGACCTTGGCGTCGCGGGAGAGAGACATCATCGGGAGAGGCAGGTAGCGCTCTAGCGAGCTGAAGAGCATGGGGCTGAAATCTAGCTGGTGCTGGAGGTCCTCTTAGCTCTCCGGCTGGTGATCGGCGAGAGGGCTCAGCCGGAGAAGGCGAGCCGCTTTCGTAGGAGATTGTGACTCCGAAAGGACGCCATTGCTGTTGCTCGTTGCTCCCCATGCCGGGCGGTTGGTAGTCCTTGGACCTGTCGATAGGAAAAGCTTCCACTGACATTAGAATGGTGGATGTTTCGTGGATCACTGCAATTTAGAAACAGGGTTTTCTTTATAGTACAGCGAGGAGGATGAAGAAGACGATGGAGAGAGAGATCAGAGAATGCGTATAGCTTTGGGCTTCGTCGCGATCAGCGGGCCCCTACCAGTGACCGGCCCACGCATTTAAGTTTTGCACGTGGGAAATTGGTAGCTTCTTTGCACACGTACTGGGTCTACCAAGGGGGCTGGTCGTCGCTTTTCATTGCCATAAAGGAGACGTAGAACTCCATTGAAGCATTTGCTTTGTCCGGCAGCAAACTTGACCGTGCCGAAAGAGTATCTGCTCAATGTGGTGAGGGTCGATAACAAATGCACACACTTAAAACTGGGTTGCCTCATTCTGTGTGAGATGGCTGAAGAGTACATGACTCCAAGAAGAACAACCAAAGTTATGTCAACCAGTGCATCGTCTGCCTCATGGCAAATCTTCTGCACTCGATCATCTCATTTGCAGCACCATTTCAGTCCAAATGGTGGAAGAACGATGCACTGCACCCAGTGAAAAAAAAAAAAAAAAAAGAGTGTATGGCACTCTGGACATTTATCGAGAGACTTCACCGTATCCAGTGAAAAGCTGGGCCGGGGCTCAGTCAAGACCTCGACGCCGCCTCCTCCACTTGGTCAATCATATCGTGTTGGGCTCAACTTCTGCCACCTCGGGCCGCGCCGCCCAATCTTAGCATAAATCCAATCCACCATTAGTGGGGGGAAAGAAAAGGCCAAATTGAATACGGAAATGAATTACAGTATGCAGGCAAATGGGCAATTACTTCAGATCCGGCGTTGAATTTTATATTCCTGCCTCTGTATCCGATAAGGTTCTTACGATAAAAATAAAAACTAAAAATTGAAATGTTCGGGAGATCAAACCGCTGGATTGACCATTAGAAACATGAAGAAGAACAACAGGAGGGAGCCTTTCTTTTCCAAGATCCTGTTTTGTCGTCTAAGGAAGCTGCTTAAATATTATTATAAGGGTCCACGAATCCCGTCCTAGTAAATATATTCATTTCGACAGTTAAGGCTTTGAATCAGATCCAGTCCAATTTCATAGTTGTCAGTCGCCGAGCAATATCGCTGGTAATGCATACTGACTTTTGCATATAATGCCGTGAGGGATTTTAAACACTTAGTTAGACGAACGTTAATTTCTCTTTTGAGTGATAGGCCACAGTGAGGTCACCGATCACACGAATATACATGGACCTTGTAAAAATACCTACCAAATGGGAAGAGTTAAATTTCTAATCCAGTGTAACTTTTTTCCTTATCTTTTTATTATCTGAATCAAGCCCAAAATTATTGGCAATTTATTACTTCTTATTGTTGTGAACTAGGGGGTTCAACATCGACTGCGGTGAGCAGAGAAAATTAACATCACGGGAGTGTATTATGTTGACGAGGCTGCCGTGCCCCGATTGCCCAAAAAAAGAAATGGCTCCAGACCACAGAGACCCATGTGACTATACGCCTTCGTCGTCGAGCTGTCGGGCTTCTCGGGCCCTCACTGTTAATTATGAATGTCTCTAAAAAAATTTTTAAAAAATGCGTCCAATTGATTTATTAAATCAAAATTTCTTCATTTGAAATGAATACATCGGGGTACGACTTTTTATAGCCTAAAATTTTTAAATTGACGTTAATATTTGGCATTAAGATTTGCGCTTAACTTCTCCGCTAAGATCGGTACATTTTTCCCCCTCCAGTTGTAGGTTGTACACGTAATAAATTATCATTGTCTTATATCCGGTATCCGATAGCTCTAATATTAATATCAATCATCCGTATCGGATATAAGTTAGTCAAAATTTAATAAATTCTTGATACGAAATAATGCATTCTTGTCGAAAGATGGGGATGGGATTCGGATGAGTGGAAATCTAACTAATACATTATATATATATATGTCAAATATATGGAACCCGATTCTCTGCATCCGTTCGTGCATGTTAGGAGTGATGTCTTCGCGTTGGAAATGAAAATTTGCCTTGGAAATTATAATATTTGGATTTTCGCGCAAATTTCAGCCAAAAAGAGGGGTTTTTTTGAAGCAAGTATAAGGCGACTGCGCGCCTTAATAAAATAAATGCCCTCGGATTCATCGAGGAAAAAAAATTAAAATGATGAATGAATGACTTCAGCTTGTGTATGTTTTGTCGCCATAATCCATGCATGCATTGGTCGCTCGAGTACTGATAAAACAGCGGCATTTTAATACGTACGTGCTACCATGTACCGGCTCGCATAGCGTCTTCTCTGATTCGAGCGAAACTCATGACCAGCTGTCATCAGAGAGTAGAATAAAATAAGAGTAAGAAAGAAAGTTTGGTTCAATTTGGTTAATAATTTAGAAGTTGGGTGATAAAAATTCTATAATAAGTATGGGAAGATAGATGGGTGAAGGTAGGAAGAAAAAAAAACTTGAAGTGTTAAACATGCGATTAAATGGATAGGTATTGATTTGTCCCATTGATTTTTCATCAATGCTGGCCATATGATTATTATTTTCCCCACTTCACGGGAACATAGTGAGTGGTGTTATTGGGGATAGGTTTGACATCGTTTGCGTTCAATTATTTTTATCCTCCCGGACTTGCACTTTTGTGGCACCACTTTAGATGTTGGGTGGGGTATGAGGTGGAACTCACATACTTACCTGTCATATATATATATATATATCTGTGTGTGTATATGTATGTACGCATGAGAAAGTATGCTGTATAATAATTACACATAGTGAGCATATCTATTTTATTTTTATTTTTATCTAATAATTATAATTTCTATTATTCACTAAATTATTTTAGAGTTTACTTTCTTTTTTTTTTTTAACTAGCGGGGGGCAAAAAATTAACACGCAGGACAAAATGATTTAACGATTTGAAATTTTGCGAGTAAATATTAATAATTATTCCACGACCTCTTTTTTTTTTCTTCTTTTTGCTCGAATAATAATATATGAATAATATCGATCGTGTCGCTCCTTTATTATTTTGCCAATTGGCCACAGCCTGGAATTCACGAGGTGAGGGCCACATTGTGGTGAAATAGTGATGTAACCGGAATCTCAATATAATCGAATGTCCAACATTATATATATACACATATATATCTTGATGGTTGGCAAATTATGGGCAAATATTTCCTATCCAAAGGACGAAAAAAAAAGATTGAAAATTTTGAGTTAGACTACGTCACATTAGTATATATTTGGGATGTCTTGCACCGAATCGTAAAAAAAAACCCTAAATTGGAAAGTCGATGACTCGGAAATTGGATAATTTCTCTCCTATTTAGTTAGGAATGAATGATGTTTAAAAGAGAAAAAAAATTGCATATAAGTAAGAAATATTTTGCATATTTTCGGAGAGGTATTAAAAGAATATTAAAATTTCCTCAGGGATGCTGAAAGATATCATGGGATTATATTATGGATACCGTCTCGTAAGTGTTACGACATGAGAACTCCTAAAATGCCTCCTCGTAGTCGTAGATGTCTCCGCTCTGTCACTGAGACAATTTAATTTCTCTATATTTTATGGTAGTCTAACATTTTAGGCATGTCGCCCCACCACTGATATCAATAAATAAATCCTAAAATGTGTGTGGACGAGATAACTCGGTCGTTATCTTTCTCCCGACACTCGTATGCTCACCCCCACCTTTGCGTTTATTCCCCGTAATGCCGGGACGAGGCAGCAGCTATGTTGCTCGTGAGAGGGCCGTCCGGGCCTTTGTTTGATGTTACAGGATGATCGTGATTTGCGAAAGATGGTTTTTCTGTGGGGGCTTGGTGCTTGTGAGTTCCATGACAACCTCAATAGCACCAAAGGCTATTATGGGGGTGGCGGTGGTGGTGGTGGTGGGGGGCCTCTAATGTTGGGACTCAACTGTTGAGGTGGAGTTAGGTATTGGTGTTGTGTCTGTCAGGCAGGCAGGCCGGCAGGGCAATTCAAGCACAAACTCATTTGATGGAACACCACCG
This sequence comes from Sonneratia alba, assembly GCA_900174645.1. Classification (NCBI taxonomy): domain Eukaryota; kingdom Viridiplantae; phylum Streptophyta; class Magnoliopsida; order Myrtales; family Lythraceae; genus Sonneratia; species Sonneratia alba. Next base: position 350,467 of record FWPY01000010.1, read on the forward strand.
CTGTCGGGCTTCTTCCAATTAACGCAGACCCATCTGGGCTAAAAAAGAGGAGGTCCTGATGTTCCATTAATTGTCTCCTAGTTGCTGGTCTTGGCTTATGGACTTGTAGGTCCCCGTTCAGGGTTACCGTGGGAATGATACTGAAATGATTCAGATTGATAAACCATTCATAATTGACTTCGAGACGTGCTCAAGTCTCATGAGCTTACTTTGCCATGCCGTAGGAGGAAGTACATAGAGATTAAATTGCAGCAAATGAGCTAGTAAATATTAATTATTAATTTAGTAATTCCATGATATATATATACGTACAAACTTTACTTTGATTTTCTCTTGTTTTTCTGTTAGACTATCTATATTTCATCTTCCATGTATCCCAGTGTACTCATTAAATTCCAAATGAATGGAATCAAGCAACACAAAAATAGGTAAATCGAGTATTCTCATGAAGAGATAAGACGGGATATTAATTCTTATTTAATATCATATCCCTAGATAATATTCAAATTAATATTTAAAAATGTAAGTTCGATGTTAGATGGGCGAGCTGGCAATAAAAATAATTATTGAACATTGTCGGGCCGGAGATGTATATATATATAATAGCAATTGGAAATTCGAAATAAGAAAAACCACTGATACATGTCTCTTGGAGATGCTGTGGTAGGGCTTCAACCCGATATTGCAATTAAAGTGATTTATATGAAATAAATGGTTGCAAAATGTAATATCATATCGAGAAATTGAATAAAAAGATTTTAGTATATAAGGTACCACTATCCTATCAGTTTAACCTTTTGGATTAAATATAAGCTTATCACTCTTATAAGTCAGGTGGAATTTCTATATTGTATCAGAGTAGGTTATTGTATGGACTTACATCTCGCCAAGGCTCGAGGTCAATTGTTGATAAACCTGAGACCGGAATAAAAATGCCCAGCTCGTGGCAATTGTTGCGGAGACCAATAACATGATTGGCTATTAGATTAGTTGACCCCCTCGTCCGAGCACAGAAGAATATGTCCGACTCGTGGACAGTTATTGATTGCAGGTGTTCATGGCACGTATATGTCACGTTGCCACATAAGGACGAGTGTTGAGAAATGAAATCCTATATCGAAAAATTAAATAAAAAGATCATAATATATAGGAGACTGGGTATCACTGTCCTATCAGCTTAAATTTTTGGGTTAGATATGAACTCATCGTTTTTATAAGTTCGATGGAATTTCTATACAAATATATAGAGAAACTCATTTATAAGAATTTATTATATGAACTTTTAATAGGATATTGAGAATAGTATGGATACATAAATTCCCTTTTCTCTGGTCATAATATATATATATATATATATATATAGCGTGTGATACGGATATACGTGCATAGAATGCACGTACAACTGAGTTCCTGCGGGGCCCTGTAGTGCACGTAGTAATGGGGCTGGTCGGACAGGCAACAACTCAGTAATATTCTCCCACGAGCTGTATTATTCTTCTAAGTGCAACTCTGTTTCTTTCTAATAGGAAAATTGTTCCTACCTGGTCAGGCCACCCAACTGCGCCTGGTTGGCTGGTCATACTTACGCGGATGACCAACAAGTCGACCAACCCGGCCATTATATGAACATTGAATCTTCCATTAGTCGGACTAATACGCTCTCCTATAGCATGTGAGAACTGTGTGGGCAGACATACTCGTTATATCATTATAAACACCCCGTCATACATATAAGAAAGTAAGCTCATTGATGTCCTTAAAAACTCCATCTGGCTCGGCTTTCTTAAATGTCCTGTAGTCTCGTCACCATATTAGCCTATTCCTCTGACCAGAACTGCATCACTTTCATTCATTCTCGTCCACTTAATGAGTGTAGGGAAACTCTTCCCACTCATCAGAAAGAAAATAAATGAAAACATCCAGACAAACATTAGCACCAAACAAGATATAGGTTTAATGATCGTGCCGTTATATGTTCGGACATACGCATACTGAGCAACCGACATGTCAACCATGAGGATCAGTTAGTGATGGGGCCATAATAAATATGTGTCTGGTTTGTTCTCATTCAAATGTCGCAGCCTTCCATTCGTAGGATTAATTAGAGTACCCTTTGTAGCTGGCCACAAATATTGACGATTAGAAAATGTTTTTTTTTAAATTTAATGAATAAAGGGCTCGTAAATCTCTTTAAAAAAAAGGGAAAAATAATGATGAGGAGAAGCACTATACGAGAGGGATGGATTTGAAACCACTTGGTTTTATACTCATCTAATGGCTAATTATTCATAAATTGCCAACCACTAAGAGGAAATTTCGCATTAATTAAAGAGAAATTAAAATATGTTGTAATTCGGATTCTCGTCCCTCTGTTTATTTGGCAAAATAAGTAAAAATATCCGCAATTATCATCATTTTATGAGTCAACATATTATCCATCTTCAAATAAGTGGAGTTCTATAGTTTAAAAAAATATATTATTAAAGAGACATAATTAATTAATAAAAGTAACTCAAATATGGATTTTACACGCTAAAAAAATGCAAGCAATATATTTAAAATTTACTCGTATAAAACATAGTTTATCAACTTCAATACGCAGCATATAAATTTTATAATGAAAATGTACATTATCAAGAAACAGTAATAGTTCAACACGATATTTCACATGATTTTTATCTTTAAAAAAATAAAGAATTTAACTTCTCTCATTAGAAAAAAAAAAATCAATCCCCATTTGCTGTATCCCTTACATATATATAACTCTTTTCGATCGAGTTCTTGTGAACCGACGGCTGAAAGTTCAGAGTGTGCCGATGATGTCATCGTGCATGCACTGCTCACGAGCCATATCCCACGCTTCGAGCAAATACAGAATGGAGTCAATGGACCCCCTCTCTTCTGTTGCCACCGTACGTCTGCTTCAGTGGGTTTCTGGATTCTGGCAACACCTATGCTCTTCCGTGTTGCGCCTCTCAAGAAAATGATTGTTTATCCATGACGAAGCTTTAAAGATTCGTGAGCCAGATCTTCGCTCGACCAAGGGGAATCCCGTTCGCGTTCTATTCGATATGACGAAGTCTTGGTGCAATGTTGGGTTTCGCTCTGAATTTCGACTCCCATCAGAGTACGGCTCGGGCTGCTCTTGATGTCCTAAAATCATCACATGTCCCAGTATCCAGTTGAAGCGCAATGCATCGAGCATTGACTACTCTAACTCACGTTCAAACCAGACCAAGCCAAGGATGTCAAATGCGTAGTCAAGGTTTGCACGAAGAAGTAAGTACTATATGGGGGAGGGAAATAAACGTTGTTTCATTAATTATGGGTTCACGTATGCTGAAGTTTTGGATTTTTCATAAAAATTAATTTACCACTAAAAGTGAACGCTACAATTATTGCGCATCAACTTTTGACTATTAACAGCTGGATATGTTCATGATGGATATGAATCATAGGTTCATCCTTCTTGCACATGGGAAATCATCTTTTTGAGATTTCCCTATGATTAGCGCATACTTTGATTTCCACTTAGTGCCAAGTTACTTTTTATGGTCAGCATGCCTAATTAGTCTTTTTTCAAATCCACTTTTTTTTTTTTAAATTACAGAAAATTTACTCTCCATGTACACACATTGACAGCACTCTTGTCCAATGCATTATCAAAATAAGATGCAACGTGCTGAGAGTGCGTCCTAGATATCGGATGTCATCAGTGACCTTTGTTTGGGCCAACTATGGCTATTGGCAATCTCACCGCTGCATACCTAGCTATAGTGGTCCAGCTTCTGGGGAGGCGATGATAAGCTGTAAACTTGTCACTGTCCGCTGCATCCATTCCACAAAATGGTCCAAATTCTTCTCGGATGCGATCGGTGAACTTTTTGGACAGATAGTTGCAAGTGGCAAGTTTGCCGCCGCTACGTGAAGTGTCCACTTTTGGGTGGTCCAAACTCTAAATCTAGGGTCAAGTTAGACCACTAATCTTGAAAGTAAAGATCATGTATCTTTAAGTTTTTTCTCACTGAAGTAAATGTGAATAACAGTAATTAATCATTCCCGATTTCATGTTCGATCGCAAAAATTTCAAATGGATGAATAACGATGGACAGTACTAGTCACATCGGTGCAACACCACGAGAGGACTAATACAATCTAAGAAATCAGCGTGCCAAAAAGGTTCATACTTAAAAGAGGACACTTCAAACTGCTGCATGCGCAAGTATGAGGAGGAATTTGAATTTAGCACCATAGGAATGAATTTTCCACTAGCATGGAGCGTCACAGATGGAGAATATTCTATTATTATATTTAGGATAATATTGTGACATATTTAGTAGATAATAATATTACACATATTTAATATTTATAGCTATATATATTAGACAGATATGTTAGCTAGTATTTTGATATATTCTATAAATATTTTAAAAAGATATGAATTAATAGTTATTTTCTACCACTAGGTTCTTGCTTCCTATATATTACATTGTAAGGCCTACTAGTTGTAAGATTATTATGAATTGAATAAATATTTTCGAGATTTTTTTCTCTTCCCCTAAGTTATTGCGATATTCTTCAGAATCAACAAATCGATCTCTCTGAATCTTCTCGATGTATATTCCCTGGAATCAACGGGTTAATTCCCTGTATATGCATTTCGCAATTCTCGATCCCCGCCACCACTCCGCCGGGTCCAGTTGCTATCGACAATCATATCTTGAGCTTAAGCGCCTACAACATTATTACCCTATCCAAGAAGATAATAAGTGGATAAAGTAAAGACAAAACAAGAAATAGTTCATCGAATCAAAGAGGGGAACTCTAGACACAGAAGAGTGGTTGAACTTTCATTTTTTTTTGCATGCCTCGGTACTGCCGTTCAACTCTGGTCTCGGAGAATAAATTGAAATTACCCCGATAGTTCAAAAGAATCCATGTTTCGAACCCCCACAAAGTCAAAGAATTGTCAAGAAAGTAGCCCCACCCTAGGGCTAAAGTGGATATAATTCTATCGACCACTGGCCTTAAAGGGCATGCTTAAATTAAATGAATACGCGTTTTCACAATTCTTTTTTTTTAGTAAATCTACCTGCTCCTATTCGGGTTCCTCAATCCGAAACGCGCGTAAGCATCTTGGTTGGGCTGATTCCAATTCTCGACTTTGCCGGTTGAGAATGTAATGTTCCATGTTGATGTTGCAACATTAAGGTCCTGATGCAGTGCGTCTTCGCATCATGGTCCGAATCTTTGACTGTCCAATCCACAATAAGTTCACAAGTTTCACACGAATTCTCGAGCGTAATCCGGGTCGTCGTTGCACATGCGGGGGTGAGGGGGTAAAAAAAAAAAAAAGAGAGAGAGAGAGCGAGGGGGAAAGGAGGACCAATTAATTGTTGCAGGAAGGCTCTTTTTGTGGCCCCCCGGGGGGAACGGTCAAAGCAAGTAGCTATGGAGAGGAGTCGTTATCGACAATCAGTCCAACTGCGGAAAGCATAAAGAATAAAGCAAAGGTCGGGAGAGGGGAGAAGGGAAGAAGGGAGACGAAAACTCACGTTTAACAACACTTGCACGCCTGATTAAGTTTTTCGAATTTACATTATGCACCCTAGCTTTTGGGAATATTTTGCTCGGGACTCATTTTCCGGAATTACTCATGAAAAATACGTAATAATATTTAATAGCTGATAAATTGATCGTTTAGTCATTTATGGGTCTTCTTTTTTTTTTATGACTCATATTAAATAATTAAGATTTGTGGGTACGTAATATTTTATGATAAAGAATGATGAGGGAAATGGGCCGGCGTAAAAGAGAGGGAGCAGAAGGGCAATTCCGGTACGAAACACGCAGGCAGACTCCGTCCTCTCCCTATCCGTCTCCCTCTCTCTCTCTCTAAGTCCCGTCCTTTCCTCTGCGACGGTCGTCGATGTGAGCGAATCTTAAAAAACCCAAACTTTTGCCTCCAGAACACATTAATTTCAATAAGCGCTTTCCAAAATCTCCCTTTGACCACCGTACTCTCTCTCTCTCTCTCTCTCTCTCTCTCTCTCTCTCTCTCTCTCTGTGACCTTTCCACAGAGGGGGCAAAAAAAAAAAAAAAAAAGAAACTGCAGGAGAGGAGAGAACTGAAGGGGGGAGGGCCGGAGGGGGTGTGAAAACTATATAAGGTATCCATATGTGATCTGAGTGAGATAAAGTTAGTGAGAGACCAAGCGACGATTCTCCAGTTTAGGGAACCCCTTGTTATCATCACCCACCATTGCCTTTTAGCCGCTCTTGCCGCCAGGGAGAAGAAACAGATAGAGAGAGATACTGGTAATAGTTTCTACCATCATCATCATCTTCTTATCCTTCAAAAGAAGAAGGCCATGAGGGTGTCCTAAGGGCAACCCACCTTTTCCTTCCTCTTCTTCTGCCTCATGGCTTTTTGGGTATCCGCCTTTTTATTAATTGACTGATGATTGGAGATACAATTGATGTCTGACTCCTCCTCACTTCTCCAAGAACGAGCACTCTCCCACCATTATTAAACGCACTCCTCCTCCTGTCTCCGGTTGTCTGATTAAGTCATTGATTGGGTCGGATCTCGATTGGATCCGACGGCTCAGATCTCCTCGTCTCCCGCCGCTAATCGTACGGCGAGGGCTCCTGTGTCAGCTCCACCCACTTCTCGTTTTGGGTCTCCTGACTCTCTGTCGTCCTTGAAAATGTATGCAAATTTTCTCCTCTCCTTTCATCCCTCTCTATGTAATTTATCTCTAGTCACTTCCGTTCATTATACTGCGCCGACAGATGATATGGTACTCTGTTTCTTTTTCGTATTCTAACTTCACTATGCTTTCGCTGGTCGTCTTGACTGCAAAAGTTGGTTATCTTTGGGTTTCTTTGATAAAAATTGTAGCCTTTTCGCATGAAATAACTTTTACCAGTTTCGGGATTCTTGACAATGTTCTTCTCTTCATATTTCGCTGGATCAATTGACAAAAGTTTTTGCTGATGTATTATTTCGTTCTCACAGATAGGATTTGATTTTACCCGGTGAATCTTGTCGGTGTCAGTGATTTATGCTCAAGACTACTAGATTTTAAGATTAAGAAGCTTCAACTCATCATAGAATTCGGCGCATTCTGGTTTTTCTACAATTTGTGGTTGTTCTTCTGTTTTTACGAAGCTGAAAATTTTGGAATAGTTTTGTGAACTGCGACCTAATGCATTTTTACTATTTTGTCCCTGGCTCATCAATAGGCAGGTTTAACCTTTCCCATAGACATGATGTTGATAGTTGTCCCCTGGCAGGTGCTTGAATGTGAAGTTCATTTCTGTTAAAATTTTGGTATCGTAGCAAATTTCATAACTTCTAGGATTTATTATTATAAATATGAAGCGCTGTTTTCTGATTGAATCAGCCATTGAGATGTCATAGAGTGCGACGCCATTTCATTTATTTTGTATTCTTCATCGTAGGTAGTGAAATTGATACCAAGTATTTCTTATAGTATTTTCTGTATGTGTAGCTTCCAAGCAAGTTATACGATTAAATCATGGAGCCTAACAATCATGTGAGGCAGCGGAGAAGGGATCATCATATTCTTGCAAATGGCGAAGCCAGTCTAGCGCGTCCTAATGATGATTTAGACCCTTGGACTGCATGGGCATACAAGCCTCGAACAATTACTCTCTTACTTATTGGAGCATGCTTTCTGATGTGAGATCCTGTCTAATCTACAGTAGCAGTACTTTTAAACAATAGAAGCATGCTTTTTCATACTCTAGGATTCTATGATATGAAAGGTATATCTGAATATGCTATCTTCTCGTTCAGATGGGCCAGCGGTGCTCTTGATCCTGAAAGCAGCGCCCCTGGAGATATAGTTACTTCTGTAAAAAGGTTCCCTTTTTACTTTGGTCGTACCATATTGGGTTTTCTCTACAATCTTCTCCTTTTTTGCTTAGAGAAGAAGCTGAATCGTGATAATTTTTTGCAGGGGTGTTTGGGCAATGATTGCCGTTTTTCTTGCTTATTGCTTGCTGCAAGCACCTCCAACGTATGTCTTTCGTTTTGTTGTGTTTTTTTTTTCCTGAAATGTTTTTGTTGTGTATTTATTAAGGGTTCAACTTTACCATTGAACTTAAGTGATTTTCTTTTTATTCAGGAGTAGTGTTTAACTTACATGATTTTCTTTTTATTCATGAGAAGTGTGATACGTTTATCTACGATGAGTGGATTATGTTTTTCCAATAAAAAAGGAGTCCTGCTTTTCAACATTCCTGTCTTCCTCTGCTTTGTCTCGACATTGCTTTTGTGCTCTAGTTTATAGTTCGTGTATGTTTCAATGCAGGGTTCTCATCAGGCCACATCCTGCCATTTGGCGTTTAGTTCATGGAATGGCTGTTCTCTATCTTGTTGCTCTTACATTTTTGCTGTTTCAGGTATCCTAAGTTTTCCTGTTCATCTTCTTCTGCTTACTATTAGTCTTTGTGACTTTATTAATGGAGTTGAAAAAGAACAGTGCTGCAATTTATTATATCAAATCATTTTGGTTTGTTTTACAGAAACGTGATGATGCTCGGCAATTCATGAAGTTTCTCCATCCTGATCTTGGTGTTGGTAATTGAACTAAAAATGCCATTTCAACATTTTCCTTATGAAATCTAATTTGTCTTATATTAACTATGTTAGAAGTGGAATTGACAATATCGTGACATTTTTCAGAACTTCCAGAGAGATCTTATGGTGCTGATTGTCGCATTTATCTTCCCGATAATCCAACAAGCAGGTTTAAGAATGTTTATGTACGCATTCTTCCTTGAAAGTCATTTTCTTTTCTTAATTGCTTTGCTGAGCGGATTACCCTGTAGTTCTCTTTATTCAATATTTACTCATTTCAGGAGACACTTTTTGATGAATTCGTGCTAGCCCATATTCTTGGTTGGTGGGGCAAGGCAATATTGATTCGTAATCAGCCATTACTGTGGGTGCTTTCTGTTGGATTTGAGATGATGGAGGTTAGCATTTTCAAATCTGTTTACACAATTTATCTTTGGACTTTAATCTTCTTTTAAATATATGTTGGCAAATCTTTTTGATCAAGTTACTTTGTTTTGTAATTTCTAGTTTACCTTTCGACACATGCTACCAAATTTCAACGAGTGCTGGTGGGACAGCATTATTCTTGACATTTTCATCTGCAACTGGTTTGGTATGATTGCCTGTCCTCCATTTGAACTATATGTTGTATACTAGATGATTGGCTGGACTACCATCTTAATGTCGTTGTGGAATATATATATTTTTTCATTAATAGTTTAGAGATTAACATGTATAATTCTTCACTTCCACAGGCATATGGGCTGGAATGCACACAGTTAGACATTTTGACGGAAAAACATATGAATGGGTCGGAATAAGCCAACAACCGAACGTCATGGGGAAGGTGCTCCTCTGATCTCATCTGATAAAATTCTAATATCTGACAAAATGAAACATATGATGATTCTTGATGCTGTTTTTCTACAAGGAACTTCTAGTTTGGTAAGTAAGGAAGTTCACTTGGTTGGAAGTCTCGCACATGGTTTCATAACTTCTATGCACTGAAGAGGCAGAAAGGAAGGTGGCTGTATAAATTAACAGAATAGTCCCTATGAGACAATTATTCCAGTCAATTCATTCTTGCTGGATGCACTGTACATTTTCATTTTTAATGTACTTGTTTACATTTTAATCTGGTGGAGAGGAATCAAGGCAAGAAGATATTCCTATATAGAAAATAAATCTCTTACTGGAGCTACATGCCAGTCCATTTCTATTGATTCATGGAAAATAAATCTCTTACTGATCCCTCACGAGCACTGAGGAAATCTAGAATCTGAGCGGTGATTCAACAACAGGATATGTTGTGTGCCCTCTATGGTTCCTTCTTTGGCTGGTTTTACCTGATATCTGAGCAGGATGATTTGAAACTTCCCCTTTACAGGTGAAACGGACGCTGGGGCAATTTACACCAGCACAGTGGGACAAAGATGAGTGGCACCCTCTGCAAGGCCCCTGGCGTTTCATTCAAATATTCAGCCTTTGCATTGTCTTCTTGACAGTCGAGCTTAACACATTCTTTCTCAAGTTTTGCCTTTGGATTCCTCCCCGTAATCCTGTGATTATATATAGACTGATACTCTGGTGGCTCATTGCAATCCCAACTATACGTGAATATAATTCTTATCTCCAAGACAGGTTCCTCTCTCTTTCTCTCTCTCTCTCTCTATCACTCACTTCCTTGTTCACTCTAATATATATACATGTAGATGGAGATCTCTGCTGTTGAAGCTCCCATTGTTACGCACAATGCAGACGTTTTTTAATCAAAATGACAACTATCTTTTGCTGCATAGGGAAGTGTTAAACCAGGACAGAGAACTAATGTGATAGGATCATATATACCATACTTGTTATCTTTCCCTCTCGAGCCAAATAAATCCACGAGGGGAGCTATTTTTGGGTCAATTCTTGCTTAAGAGACCTGATCTTCATCTTTCAGGAAAACGGCTAAGAAGGTTGGTGCATTTGTTTGGCTCTCTCTCGCCATCTGCATCGTCGAGCTTCTCACATGTATCAAATTTGGACATGGTAAGCTCTGTATTACATGCCCTTACTAATATGAAGGAGGTCTAGATGGTGGCTACATTTCATTTTTGTACAATTAGAGAGCCCTCAGAAAGTCCCTCGCTATTCATAACGCCACTGACTGACACTGTCTGTTTCTCGTGTGTCTCTCATTCACTGACTCGACAGGTTTATATCCGAAGCCGATGCCCCTGTGGTTGGTGAGTTTCTGGTCAGTTGTAGGTGTAGGCCTCCTAGTCTTCTTAGCAACCTGGTCATGGCATCTCCGCTGCCGGATGCATGGGAAAAAGATGGCGTTAGGGCCTTCCAAGATTCTTTGATTCGATTCTAGTTCTTGGTTTTTCTCTTAGGTATCAACAGATGGTGTAAATACCTCTGTGTGTGTGTGTGTGTGTGTGTGTTTTCTTTTTTTGCTTTTTATTTTGGAAATTGTAAATCTTTAGTTGATTTAGAGTTGGTAGGCGCCAATTTCCTTAAGCGATCATGGTTTGAGAACTCAGTGGATTGGAGGAGAATGCGAATATGTAGTTCAGAATTATCCTTAGTTTCCAGTCCGATACTGTTGCCCCATTCCTTTCGTTTGTGTTTTGCGCTCACTTTGGACAGCCTGAGCCTCGATTCTATTTTTGCATTTTAACTGATTTGATGTTCTCAAAATTACCACGTCATCGTCTTGTGACACATGACATGACATCTCACGTATTTTCCACGTCGATAAACAGCAAAGACTGGACAACTGTCAAATGGGGGCATATTACATAATTCACATTTTAGAATTAACAATGGAGAGCCAATGAAGGGATTCATTCCATCTTTCTGTTAAATAATAAATAAAATTTTAGTTTTAAGTACTTAAGTAAAGTGAATTTATATTTAGAAAATTTTATTCATTAAATAGAATAATTTTATTTAAATTCAAATTAATCAATTTCTAGTAGATAGTTTAGCAAAAATTTTGTATCATACTCTAACTTTCTCTCTGTCTCTAAAGTGTGACTTTTAATTCTCAATGGGCTTTGTTTATTATTGTGGGAGATTTAGTTCACAGCAAGTAATAAATGAGATTTAAAATTTAAAATTCTTGAGAGATGATATTTGGAGATTGATGACAAATTATGTACTATATGATTTACCGTTGAATAAAGAAATTAATTATTACAGTATTAAACTATATACTATACCGTATGAAGGAAATCTAAGAGCCTACCAATTCGTTTGCTGCTGTTGCATGCAGCATTAGATTATTACTGTTTTTTCATCGTCTTCGTCCTCTCCTCCGACGAATAATAGTTGCGGGAATCAGTGACCGATCCAATTCTTTCTGCTGGTTGACTCAAAATCCTCAAGATGGGCAGCACCCTGGTCCCTCATTTGCAGCTCGACAGGTTGCTGCTTCAAGCAAGCGCCTGGACTCGGTTAATACCCACGTAAGCTCGTCTCGTATCGATTGCTCAACGAGGAGAGGGGGACTTAGATTTGGTCGATTCAAAGAGACTGGGATCGCTTTGTGTGCTACGCAGTTGAGGACGGCGAGCATCAGGAATTGCGTTCTGATGATCGCGGTGTTGGTTTTGCCGTAGAAGATAGGCCCGGTAAGCTTGTAAATTATTCGTCTTGGCTTCTCATTTGAACAATAATTTTCTGGGTTTTCCTTCAAATGTGGAATTATGCCTCCTTCTTTTTCTTGTGGTGATTCGCAATTCTTTTGCTTAATTCGTTATTTTGGTTGCTACAGTTCTTGAAATGGTGTACATCCATTAGAAACTAGGATTTAATCCCAAATGGCTTGTCATGGGTAGTAGGAAAGATGAAAGTGGATGGAGCAGTTGACACGCTCTAACGGGACTGCTTTAATTCTGATCAGAGGTCCTTTCGCCTCTTTCTGATACCTTCTAGGCCACGAGCATGCTTTGTAACCGAATAATGGTGAATTTCCTGTGTTTGTTTAACGAGGTTTCCATTGAACTACAATTGACATAAATTCCTAGTTATATTTAGCCGACCAATTCTCCGTGGCCGCCATTCCTCAATTACCCCAGTGGCGCACATGAAAACTACAACAAGATAAGGACTACTACTTTTCCAGGGACATAATTGCTCAGTGGGTCTTTATAATTTTTCTGCTGTATTGAACTAGAACGATGCAAATATTAGTTCTGCAGTATCTGCCATGGACGAGGGTCCTGCATCACTGTCTTACTTCATCTTCTAGTTGTTTTGTGTGTATGCCTTGTTAAAGATATGGTGTAACACATTCAATTTTCATTTGATTGACATACTGCATTTTTCATGGAATGCTGGTATGGGAACTTTTCCAGTCTTTTACTGGTGTAAAGATATGTTTGCTAAAAAATAAATGCATGTTAATGCTATGCTGCAGGTGTCAGGATACAGCGGCCTTCTTTTGGGGAGCCCAGTTATCCTCTCTGAGATCATAGCCTTTGTTCTCCCAGGTCTAACTCGGGCCGAGAGAAGGTTTCTTGGCCCGGTTGGGCTGGTCTCTTCAGTGGTTTTCTATGCCGGAATAGTGTTCTCTTACTTGATTCTGACTCCTGAGGCCTTGAATTGCTTCGTGAGTTATGCTGAAGGTGCTGTTGATTCATTATGGTCTATCGAACAGTACTTCAAGTTTGTTTTAGTGCTGATTGATTATGGTCTAAAAGCCTGATCAGATACCAAATATATATAATCTTGAAGTAAAGCATTCCTTATGGATATATTATAAACAAAGCATCTGAGTTTCTTCAGCCACGTACATGGATTGGAAAGATATCTAAGGCCTGGTCCAGCTTCGTGCATTGGTCCGGATAAAAAACTCCACTGATGGGCTGCAACGAGGTCAAATGTCTTGTGTTGATTGATGGGGATTTTGCTTTTCAGAGTGTATCTGTGCAGCCGAGCTGAGAAGATAGATTTGAGACCTAGCAACATATTCGACATTAATTAGCACGTGGTCATTGTCAAATGGATAGCCGAGGATTGGTTTAAAGAGATGACATTTCCTCTTGGCTTTGCTCTGTGGGTACGCTATCGCCAACTATGTGTCTTCCCCGAAATATTCTTTTCCTTGCCTTGATCGCCTGCAGACAAACTCTTCGAGAGTGAGTTGAGGTCGGTAGATCACCAAGGTCACAATATGAAAATCACAATTCACAACTACTATAGATCTATAGTCTAGACTCAAACATCACGGTTCTGATTAGAATAATCTTTTCCACGCCTTCCTGTTCCGGGTGGGTTTATTTTCACCATACCGAATGCTAAGTGAGGTCTTCAATGGGGAGAAGCATAGAAAGATTCAACGGCTCGAGAGATTAATTTGAGGAAGACCTGTTTCTCCCAGTCCGTGCAGACGGTTACGAGGAGGAGGAGAGCCGTCTGCACAAAGGATCCAGCTATCATTCCGAGCCAGAGGCCCTTCGCTCCGAGATGTGCTCGGAACCCTAAAACGACAGCAACCGGGATTCCACAGAGATATATATAGAACGCGGCCAAGTTGATGTACGCCTCGACATCTTGCCAACAGCACCCTCTAGCGACACCTAATTTTCAGACAATCGAGAACTATAATTACTAGGAACACTTAAAGTATATGTAGATCCTGTTGGAGAAGGGGAGCTGACCTGAAAGTACGCCGTGTAAGCTGTCCAGTATCACAGCGATACATGGTAGAGGAGCCATTCTGGCCACGTATTCAACGACCCCCTGCTCGTCGCTGAATAAGTAGTCAAATTCTCGAGTCCCTCGGAGTACCTCCATCTCCATCAACGAGAATGACACTCGGGTCTTTGCACACGCCGAGGAGCACTTCATATAAAACCCAAGCAAGATCACGTTCGACCAGTACGATAAGCCGATCGCCAGAGCGCCCCCCCAAAGGCTCCCAACCCCAACTTGAACACCATCAGCCAACACAGCAACACGTGGAAGGCGAGCACGAGGCAGGAGCTCATGAGCATTGGCATCACGAGGCTCTGAGTCTGGAAGTACTGGACAGTCGGCTGGAGGGTGGCGTAGGCGAAGAGCGCCTGTATGAGGCAAACGATGAACGTCTCAGCTTCGCAGGAGATCTCAGGGTCTTGACCTAGCAAGACCAGGAGCCTTCCCATGAAGATCCATGGCAGGGAAATAGGAAAGCATATCAAAGTGATGGAGGACGTGGCCGCGTAGATTTGGACCCCGAATTTGTGATACTGCTGAGCTCCGTAGGCCTGCCGCATAGTGTCTCAAGGGCACTCGCCATCCCGAACTGCGCCGTAACGGACATTATCAGTGGATAAAGATCGGTTAATTGGTCAAGTCAGGACTTGACTGATTATATTTTTTAGCCCAACACACGCAAATTCAAGCCTAGTTATCTTGCCAAAGGGTGAAGATTTCAGAGCATGAATCCACTCTATTCATAACGCTCGATTGTGAGATATCACATATGACAGAGAGCCATCGAAACAACCCTATCAACCAATGCAGCTTGGGATTTTGTGTTCTTTAATGAAAGTGATTGGCAAAGACAATTTGGAAATATATCAATTCCTGATTAAACTTCCACATGAATGGGATCCGACTCAAATACCATACAGCCGAAAGTGCCCCGTCTAATTAACCATTACAAAAAAAATGATCGTATGTCTTCGTAATCTTTATTCATGAAGATTGATTGATGTTATTCCTGGAAGGTGATATGGAGTATGATCGATGAGCAGCGCAGGCGGGAGACGGCGGAGAGGTTTCAACAGGCGAACTTACAACGAGCTCGTCAATACTAGAGAGGAAGAAGAGTGTGCTAATTAATACAAACATATATATAAAACACTTACTACTGGGCTGAAGCCGGTGACTGCACCGAAAGAGATGGCGATGGCGGTGCTGGAGATGGCCCACCATTGTCACCATTACGATCTGCAGGAAGAAGAGCGCTAACGACACCGCCACCATAGGGCCCGCTATTTCCACCACCCTCTTCACTTCTTCACCAGCTTCTCTTGCCTTTCACTCTAATGCTAATGGTTTTCCTCCTCCTCCTCCTCCATCCCGTGGTACCCTTTCTTCATCCGGTGATGATCCCCCTTTTGGTAGCTCGGTAAGCAAGATCTCTTTCTCCTCCAAGTGTGATGGGCTTGCTTCTCTCATGACGGATGAAGTGATTGATACTGTTATTTTACACCGTTCTTTAATTAAGACCTCCCACTAGTGGCCGAGAAATGGGAGTTCGACGGTGGCTTCCGCTTGTATTATTTAGACTTTCATGTGGGATTAAATAACTTGACAAAGTTGGCAAAAAAAAAAAGAAGAAAAACTTGATAAAGACATATGGAATGATATCATTTTCGAGTTTGGAGAAAATGTAAAAATATTATCATATTGTCCCTTGAAATATGAGACCCAATAATTTTTTAGACTACAATTTTTTTGGATCATTTAACCTTTTAATAAATCAATTTAATTTGAATATATATTAATGAGATAACATTGGATTTCTAAATAATAAATAATGCACAACTACAAAATTTTGCATGTCTACTGAAGAGCCTAGTTGATATTGGTCAGGCAGTTTACTAATTTCTCTCCTTATAATCTTGAATTGAAATTTGCCAAAGGTAAAAAGGGATAATATGCCTTGAATCTCGATTTCAAATTGCACTCTTTGGGGAAGAGAGGGAAGAAAAAGGAAAAAGGCTAATAAACACATGTATAAGAGCATAAAGTGACCAAGAAAATCGAGGGTACCTATCTCATAGCGCATAAAACAAAATTAAAGTGGCGTAAGAGGAAGAAAAAAAAATCAAGGACCATTTCTACTCACTGACATACATGAGTTGGTCGAGATGGTTCAACATATTTTCTTCTTTTTAAACATGTTCTCGATTTGAATATTGTGAATTAAGAAAATTTATATTTGATGAATTTTACCCATTAAATGAATCAACTTTATTCGAATTTGGATTAATATAGGGTCCTAAGTACTTATGGGTATAAAATGTCGAGATAGGAAAAGGACAAAGAAAAAAGACCATTTCCACTAGATGGGAAACAAATGGTGGATTAAAAAGGTAAGAGTAAATAATAACGCATCTAATTAATCAATGAAAAGAGCCAATCATAGGGAATCACATTCACAAAAAAAAAAAGGGAAGCCCCTAAAAAGCTCATTAAAATTTCCCTAAAGGTAGAGGATAGTGTGGAGGATGAAAGATTGTAGACCCAATGTCAACTAGGCAAGATAATTCCCGTGAGAGCAATTACAAAATAGAAGTTTAATGCTAAACATGCCAGCTCGGCAGAATTTAGCCTATTGCATGTTGTTTATGAAGAAGGATAATAGCAACTCACCCCGTTTGACTTGGGCAAAAATGGACGTGAGTTTAATGGGGTCCTGACAGGAACTACATCTGGTCTGAATGCCATAGACTTTATAGTAAGAGAGAAAATAAGTAAATTACGATAAAGCCACCCATAGCGGGCCATGCGTCCATTCAAGAGAGAGAGAGAGAGAGAGAGAGAGAGAGATCTAATTTCAATAGGTTTGGGTTGAATTACGGTGATAATAAAATTATAAATGGGTTATGTTGTGGATTGAATTAGAATCATTTTATTAGGTAGGAAGATAAATAAAACAAAAATAATGGGGATAGGAACATGCTAAACGCAACACAAAGTTATAGTGGCTCGTATAAATGTACGGTAGGTTCACTGGTTTAACCAACAAATACCAGTTTAAGCATAATTTCTAAGAGTGCCCTTTGACCTCTATTTCAGACTTGCACGATCCAGCTAGTTTGGTCATACCGGCTTGATTTTATCTTACTCAACGAGAAAAAGGAAAAGGACCAAACCCTATTTCGAATAACCAGATGAAAATAGTGAAATTTTCATGAATTTTATTTTTTAAAAAGAATAAGTAGAATGAAATCTATAAAGAAATAATTTTTTTGGATAATTAGACCGGTCATTTTACTATTCTATTAAAATTGATCTCGGTAGACAATTTCCATTGGGTCGGTCCACCCACTTTTCTTGAAGTTCATGAATATGAATTAGCTAAACTTTTCTTGAACTCAATCACTTTAACTGAACAGGAAGCTATGCCTTTCCGATGGGCTAATCCCATTGAGACTGACAAGATGGACGCATCTGAATTATTCAAAAAAGCAACCGACCAACCACATAAAAGTGGACAAAGCATCTATCAGTTACTTGTCTCTCTCTCTCTCTCTCTCGTATGACAGATTCGCCCGTCAATGGACAGTATGCTCTGTGTAGCCGATTCATTTGTTAAAGATAGAACAGAATTTGTGCCTGCTCCATCGGATTTACCTGGACAGGATATTGTTATTTTATGGGTCATCAGTTTGTGTTCTTGAGCCAGGAATCGGGTATGGAATATCTTGGTCATATATCAAACGGTCAACAATAATAATAATACTCAATTAATTATACACGCGTATGGTTTTTAATGGCAGATGCTTATTAAAGACCGCGTTGCGAGCAATGGGACAAGTACCTTGCCCAGAAACAAGGTCACTTAGATGTTGTAATATATAAGGAGATTAACGGGGCACCATACATTACAAATCAAACCTCCAGAAGAAGGATCCTCTCTCTCTCTCTCTCTCTCTCCCTCTACCCACATATCCCACTCTTCTTTTACCTTCGAAATCGTATTCGGTCGGCATGGCGATCGAATTGTCGGCTCAGATCATGCAATACAGATATCAGTCAATGATGGCAGTTGCGGGATTCGTAGTCCTTTCCCTGATGCTGCACGCGGCTCCAAGTTTTGTAACCACTCTGGCCTACTTCTGGCCTCTCTTTGCATCTACGGCGGTCTTACTGGTGGGGATCGTCTTGTTCGGTGGGATCTCTCAGCTTGCGAATGACTCTCATGGCGAGAAAGCAGGGAGAGATATCCTCGACTATCTTGCAGGGCCCCACGAGTACGACGATCAATAGAGCGACACGAAATTGGGATGTGTGTGTATGTGAAATCATGAAGAGCTAATCTGTACATACAGGCCGAGGTCTCGTGTGGGACGATGAGATGACGACCGTGATCAAAGTTGTATGGGATGGGAATGAGAACATGTACTCAACCAAGTGTGTATGGTTGAACCAAATCTCAACGGTAAATTGATAATAGTAACTGTAATATTGGGATCGAATAAAGTTTCGTTGGAATTGATGGCGCCAGTTGATGCAAAAAAGAACAGGGGAATTCACTTAAGACAATATGTGGAATTCGAATTTTCTCTATATCAAAGTTGAGCTCCGATCTGTGCATTTCTCTGTCAAGGTAATCTCTGATAGTGCGAGGCACGGGTCAAGGCAGAGTAGTGGGCATACCTGCGCCAAAGAAAGCGTCTTCCACGGTTTCATTATTGGATTGGATTAGGGTAATCTATGAATATTTATGAGTCTCTTTCTCTTGATCTACATTCAAGCTTTCTAGTTGTTGTAGAAGCAACGAAGCGCTTGTGGTCTCGAAGGGTCCCTGAAAAGGGGAATGCAAGGAGGAAATGCCTCCAGGAAACAATTGACCCTCCCAGACAAATGGGTCGATTGTAGGATGGCCAAGTTAAGGTGGGGAGCTGGAGGAGTCAATGGGGCGACTGAAGAGAGGTAGAGCCAGCAGAAATAGCTTCTTCTTCTTCTTCTTTTCTCACTCTTTCTCTCTGTTTTTTTTTTTTTATGCTGGTACTTGAAACCGTCGGCATAAACTAATTTGTTTGATATGGCAGTGGGACCAGGCATATCGTTGTCTTCTTACTAACTACTTGCATCAACTATTGAAAGAACTGCGATGAGAGCTTCAGCATCTTCTTTCTCCAAGAACGGATCAACGTTGACTCAAGTTTCACGCTCAGAAGAATGGGAGGATCACTGGAAGTAGGGGCCGATGACGATCTCCAATCCACCTTGCTGATGGGGGAGGAGGAGAACGACAGAGAGAACTCAGCCACCTCATCCGGTTTATCATCTTCACCATTAGTAAGTACTCTGGATCGTAGAAGGAAGGAGATTTAGGAGGGAAGAGATAACAGATGAAGCAAAGACTCAGCTGAAGCTTGTGGGCCCTTTAATAGGAATGAGCCTGCTGCGGTACTGTCTGCAGCTGATCTCTCTTATGTATGTTGACCACCTCGGGGAGCTCCCTCTCTCCAGCGCCTCCATGGCCATCACTTTGGCCTCTGTCGCCAGCTTCAGTATCCTGGAGAGTCATACGATTGACTTGTATCTGGAATCCTTTAGTGACCTATGACAACTCAATCACGGTAATCCTTTCCTAGTCTGAAAATTTTTATTCTCTTTCCTTGGAAAGAAATCATGCTGTTTTCTGTATGTAGCCACGTATGGGTGGCGCATTGGAGACGCTCTGTGGACAAGCCTACGGGGCCAAACAATACTACATGCTCGGAATCCACACGCAGAGGGCAATGCTCATCCTCTTCCTCCTCAGCATACCGATCTCCCTCATCTACCTCTTTACCTGTCCGATCCTCATCTCTCTAGTCCAGGACCTGGAAATGTCCGCCAAAGCAGGGGCCTTCAACAGGTGGATGGTTCCCTGTCTGTTCGCATTCAGCCTACTCCAGTCCCTCAACAGATTTTTCCAGGCCCAGAATGATGTGCTTCCGATGATGGTGAGCTCTGTTGCCACAGCCAGCCTGCACGTGCTCGTTTGCTGGGTTCTAGTGTTCTCATGCAGGCTCAGGATCAGAGGAGCTGCCGTCGCAAACTCCATATCATACAGGGTCAATGTCAGCCTGCTGGCGGGCTATGTGAATTTCTCTCCAGCTTACTTGAAGAACTGCACCGGGTTTTTGAGGGAGGCCTTGCATGACGTTCTTAGCTTTGGTCGTTGTTACGATCTCCTAACAGCAATAACAAGAAAAGGAAGTTGGTTTTCTCATTTAGCTTTGGATAATTTTGTTGGCCGTGAAGATACAGCACATATATCATTGCAGCTTCGAGTATTGGTCATTTGAGATGATAGTTCTTCTTTCAGGTCTCCCCCCGAATCCAAAACTTGAGACATTGGTGCTATCAGTGAGGTGCACATAGTCCATCCCCATAAGCACAACTATTATTGATCAATGTCATAAAAGAAGCCTTACTGAGATCATAATTCTGAGTCTTGATCACTTTTTTTGCCTTCTCAATACTTGCTGGATGGTTCACATGATATCCATCGACCTTGGAGGTGCTACCAGGTTTCAAAACTCGAACCATAATCTTCCTATCAAGAACTTGGTCCAAGGTTCCAAACTTGTCAGAAGAACCATTAAGCAACTATACGATAAGAACATTACAGTCCCCTTTACCCTCTCAACGAGGCTTCTGTGGATCCCGTCTTTTCAACAGCAGTCAAGTTTCAAACAAATTAGGAGCAGGCAGAGCCGAAGAAGCACGCTTGGCCATACTGGTGATGGTCACCATTGCACTGACTGAAGGCACAGTAATCGGGATATCTACCATCTTGGCGCTCGCCATATCTGGGGAAGACTATACAGCACCGAGGGGGAAATGGTAGAATATGTTGCCAAAATGATGCGACTGCTTGCTCGATCGGATTTATTGGATGGGTTCCGGTGCGTCCTCTCATGTCCTAAACTTACTAACTTTTTTCTGTTCATCATCTCCAGATCCTGATTTCACACAAACACCTATTAAAAGCAGCCTCTGAGGAAGTTGGATCAGCGTAGCACATGGAGGTGCTGGTCGGGAGCTTAATATAGCCGATCTGAACTTAAAAATAAACAGAATGTCCACTGGTTACTGGGCTCGTGACTGACGATCACCCGCAAGTATCAACATTAAGCAATCAGAAAGTGTGAAGTAGCAATTCCGGTAAGACAGGTCCACTGGATCTCTGGATAGTATAGAACATGCTAGTTCCAGAGCGCGGTCTTATTCTGCAGATTCTAACCATACCGCACACGCGAAGGATAGGGAAGAATTACAAGGGCTGCTCGGGGATGTGGACGGCAGAACCTCCGTGCTTGTATAGACCTTTGAGCTTATTACGTGGTGTGGTGGCCATTCCTTCAGCTGTGCTTTTCGCCTTTCTGTTATGTAAAGGAGGCACGGTGAGGAATCTCACGCTCTCCGCCTCACCTGTGAAATCAGTGTTCATACATGTATGCGATATATCGCTCTCTCTTATAACTCGAAACTGTCAGTCACAGGGTCTTATGTGCAGTGGATTCTCCTGTCCTTAATACAGGGACTGTGGATGGGTGTGTAGTATGTGGACTTGCTGTACAAGTAGTGGCACTTGTGACAGTAAACGTCCGCGCCGATTGGGATGCAGAGGTATACACGTATCTGTAGATGTATAGGTACATGCATATGTACATGTACATGTGTGCGTATACCCTTAAATGGACCGACCCGAAGTGATCCAGATTACTTAACTGGACAAAGTCCAACTAGATACCAACGGTTTACATAATAGTTTTTAAAATCGGACCAGACCGGGAACCGGTCAATGTATGGGTTCATGGGTCAAACCGAGAGTTTAATGGGTTGAACCACATGTTTAATAAATAATATTCTAATAAATTGATATAATATTATAATTTAACTATAATTTATAATCAAAATCATTAATATAGTTATTATATTAGCCTCAAATTCAACATAAAATATAAATATAAATATAGTAAAATAAAATAAAATAAGTATATTATAATAGTTTTTATTTTTAAGTTGATCGGTTTTCTCATCGGTTCAATTAGATTTATTGGTTCGAGTGAGAACCGGTAGGTCAATTAGATTTGACCCCATTTAAATTATAATTGGATTTTTTGTGAGAACCGGACCGGGTGAGTTGCCGGTTCTCGGTTGAACCGATCGAACCAGCCGGCCTAGTTCGATTTTTAAAACTATGGTTTACACAAAAAAAAAAAAAAAACACCGCACATGTACACCTGTGTTCCTCCGGTTTCAGTGATATTGTCATTGCATAATGCATTCTTTATATCATATTTATTGCAGCTGGAGATCTTGTAAATATAAAGGGTAATAAGTTGAAAATGTGGATTTAGCATAATAATAATATTTTTATTTAATAATTAATAAATTATAAATTTAATTTTTATCATAAAACTTTTTATATCAACCTTTCCCCTTATTTTTGTTTTTGTGAAATCATAAGAAAAAGCCAGATGAAAGAACATTTTCCCCGAGTAATGATAGCATCATCGACTTCTGGGAGTGTCGGAGCTTCAGCCTGTCCAGTTAGGAGGAGTGAAAGTAAGACATTGCGTTCATGAAACGTCGCCGAATTTCAGGACGAATAACCCCTATCCATCCCTCCTCTGCCAATGTCGAGCACGTGTTTCAGGACGCACCAATTGGGAAATTAGAGAAAAAGCAATATTCTATGATTTCTCGGTCGATATCGTAATCACCTGCATCGTCCCCACGACGATCGAACGGTTTGTGTGGGCCATTGACTTACGCGTGTCATGCTCTGGACGAATCATGGGCGATCTCTTGTAAGATCGACGGTGACCCAATAAGTTGTGCGGAGGGAACGGATACATGGTACGAGTCCCGAAGAGTGGAGTGGACCTAGTTCACAGCCCCAGGGAGATGGCCTCCTTCACTAACCCTACTCCCCCCCATCTGTTCCTCTGATCTGGAGCCCTGCCATGGCTTCACGCAGGCTCTTATCCACGTTTTTCCGATCTTCTGCCCGGCGTCCTCTGTCGAAGTCCGCCTTCACCACACCCAAGGCCTCTCCACCCCCCTACATTTCGCACCGCCCCTCCCCCGTCGGCTACCTCCTCACTCGCGCGGCCAATTACGCCACCTCCACCGCGGTTGCCTCGCCGCCCTCTCCCCCTACCCAGAAGAGTGACGCCGGGAAGGGGAAGATCACCGATGCGTTCACGGGAGCCGGTGCGATCGGCCATGTCTGCCAGGTTATCGGAGCCGTCGTGGATGTTAGGTTCGATGAGGGGCTGCCGCCCATCCTCACGGCCCTCGAGGTGCAGGACCATTCCATAAGGCTGGTGCTCGAGGTAGCCCAGCATTTGGGAGAGAATGTGGTCCGGACCATTGCCATGGACGGGACTGAGGGTCTTGTTCGTGGCCAGCGCGTGCTCAACACTGGCTCTCCTATCACCGTAAGACCCCGTTTTCTTATATCCATATTCCTATTGAAAAAGTTTAGCTCTTTGATTTGGTGGCGTAGTGGTCGATACGTTTTGGATTTTAGAGTAGTAAATTGAATTATTGATTGATTTCTCAGTGAATCTGTTGTAGTAGAGGGCTTTTGTTTGTTTTGACTTCTAACGGCTCCAATTTTTCTCCTTTGCATATTTAGAAGAGAACTAGCTAAGAATTGATCAGTCCGATTCGATTCATGTTTTCACCGTTTGTATGGTGAAAAACTATTGTTCAATTGAAGGCTGACTGTCGCTCAATTTCATGTCTTTGTTTTTTTTTTCTGTTATCTTGTGCATCATTTCCTTATACTGAATGCCACCTTTGTTGATTCCTATAATTTCCGTTTCAAGTTAAGTAGCCTGTAACACGGTTGGATTCTTTTTTTTTTCCCCTCACCTTGCCCTTTCAGGTGCCTGTTGGGAGAGCTACGCTTGGACGTATCGTGAATGTCATTGGAGAGCCTATTGATGAGAAAGGAGAGATTAGTGAGTATTTTTGTGAGTTTATCGGTGGGTTCTTAGATGTTCTTCGTAAGGTGTGTCTAAAATTGTCTTTATCCCTCAACAGAGACCGACCACTACTTGCCCATTCACAGAGAAGCTCCCGCATTTGTTGAGCAGGCAACTGAACAACAGATCCTTGTCACTGGTATTAAGGTAAATTGACAGTTGCACTTGGGTAGTTTACTTAGTCCATGATTACTTTTTTCCCTCTCGATGCCTGGATTTGCAGTCAATTATAATTGAACCATGTCACATACTTTTCAGTCAGTTATGGCTTTTGAAATCTGTGATGAATTATACTTTATTGTTTTGATTTCAGGTTGTTGATTTGCTTGCTCCATACCAAAGGGGAGGAAAGATTGGACTCTTTGGTGGTGCTGGTGTAGGAAAGACTGTGCTAATTATGGAACTTATTAACAATGTTGCCAAAGCTCATGGTCTGCATGTTTAAGAAAAGTGTTTTCCATGCAGTGATCTGCTTGTCTTTAATGTGGTGTAATGCAAGCTATCTCTTTCATCAGGTGGTTTCTCTGTGTTTGCTGGAGTGGGTGAACGTACCCGTGAGGGCAATGACTTGTACAGGGAAATGATTGAGAGTGGTGTCATTAAGCTTGGGGATAAACAGGTGTTGCATGCAGTGATTTGCTTCAGCTTCTTTGCAAACATTTTCTTACCTTCTTGCTTGTAATCTATTTATTAGGCTCCTTTTGGTTGTGCAGGCTGAAAGCAAGTGTGCTCTTGTCTATGGTCAAATGAATGAGCCACCTGGTGCTCGTGCTCGTGTTGGTCTTACTGGGCTTACTGTAGCTGAACACTTTCGAGATGCTGAAGGGCAGGACGTGCTCCTTTTCATTGACAACATCTTCAGATTCACCCAAGTGAGCCTGCTTGACAGATGATTTTTTTAGTTAATTTAATTACGAATTTACTAATGGATTTTTATGTTGAATTCTCCTTTTATCCTCTCACTAGGCTAACTCTGAGGTGTCCGCTCTGCTTGGTCGTATACCTTCTGCTGTGGGTTACCAACCAACCTTGGCTACAGATCTTGGAGGTCTTCAGGAGCGTATCACGACTACGAAGAAAGGTTCTATCACATCTGTCCAAGCCATTTATGTGCCTGCTGATGACTTGACAGATCCTGCCCCTGCTACCACCTTTGCCCACTTGGATGCTACCACAGTGTTGTCTCGACAGGTCTTTATCCCTTTGACTGTCAGACTGCATGCTCCCAGTGTTTGTACTGAATCTTTTATTCAATAGAACATTCTGTAATGTTCTTGGTCCTCCGACTTTACAGATTTCTGAACTTGGTATCTATCCTGCTGTGGATCCCCTTGACTCCACATCCCGTATGCTCTCTCCTCATATTTTGGGGGAGGAGCACTACAACACTGCTCGTGGGGTACAGAAGGTTCTCCAGAACTATAAGAATCTTCAGGATATTATTGCCATCTTGGGAATGGACGAGCTTAGTGAAGATGACAAATTGACGGTGGCTCGTGCTCGCAAGATTCAGCGATTCTTGAGCCAGCCTTTCCATGTTGCTGAAGTCTTCACAGGTGCCCCTGGCAAGTACGTCGAATTGAAGGAGAGCATTAACAGTTTCCAGGTAAACAGTCATCTCTGTTGACATCTTCCTCCTTTGACCCATTCATGGTGATTTAAAGATTAATTCCTGAATCTAAGTTCCTTTTTTTTTTAATTTTGTTACGTGGACCTTGAATTTTGGCTGACATTATTAGAACAGGGGGGGGGGGTGCTCTGTGGTGTTGTGCTTCATATGTTGTTTAAATTGTTTCCTGTAGCTGATGTTCTTTCCCCTTCGTCTAGAAACCTAGATTCTTTTCTGGCTTTTTGCCTGTAGATAACCTCTTTGTCCATCTGAAGTTATAAGCCAATGGCTATTTTTAGTCAACTCAGTTTGCTGTATTTGGTAATTGCTATCCTTTGTCCATATTTATGCTTTATCTCAGTGCAGCAATTGCCCTTTAAGCTTTTACTGTATTTAGCTTGTGCTGCATGCTGTGCCTTCGCCCTGTGATATTTCACATTTTTTGTTGGGTTTATTACTAGGAAAATAAAAATGTTTGAGTGGGTGAAGAATTATTTTGAACTGCACATCTTGAAGAGAGTTGGATGTCATCAAATTATATGTTGACATGCTTTTTCTTGCCTCAGGGCGTGCTGGATGGGAAGTACGATGATCTTCCTGAGCAGTCTTTCTACATGGTCGGTGGCATTGAGGAGGTCATTGCGAAGGCTGAGAAGATCGCCAAGGAATCCGCATCTTAGCCCAATTATTTCCCCCAAGTCGTTTTATTCCTCTTTCTGCAGATTACTGAGAAAATCAATAACTTAGGTGGTGCTGGCGATGTCCAGCAACAGGATTTCTTTCTGCAGACCCGAAAGGTTCAGATCTCTTTTTTTGTCCATCCTTGCTTTTCATGTTATTGCTGAGCGTACAAAAGGGAAATGGAGTTGAATCAGCACCCTGCCCCCAAACAACCGGAATAAATGCAAGACAGTACTGAGTCAGACATTTTGGGGTGACATGTATATTGTTTTTTTTTTTTATTGTTCTTTGGAATATCGAATTGGATGTCTCAAAACCTGTGTTGCTGTCTTCCTACTCGACTCCTCTCATATTCCTTGGGAATGCTCCCCTGCTTTCTGCTGGTTCTCCTCCACGTGTGTAACTTTGAGAAACTCACTTGTTTCTTGGAGGTAGTTGAAAATCAAACCGTCTTTATCTCGACCTCGGACTAGGTGATACAGCCACCTCTACAGCTAGGCTGACCTCAGGAGATTGGACCCCTCTGGCTGATGTCCTTCGGGCTCGGGTCGTTTCTAGAATTTGTGGGAATATTCATAAAGGGGAACGGAACGAGAAGGTTCAAATATGGTGAGATTGAACCTTATTAAATAGCTGAAATTAACTTGAATTATTATATATTAGATAAATAATTGATGCTGTATTGATATTTTTCTTACTTACATGGTCCAAACTGGTCGGAGATGGAAGAAATATCGGTTAGTACTATCCTCCATATCATCTGGAAAGGAGATGCTCCCACGGCCCGACGCGTGTCTACTGAACTGTCCGAGAGACACCTTGGGCGCACGTTAATCTCCGCCGCCCTCGCCCCACTTTGACCGCCGGCTCTCTCTCTCTCTCTCTGTCTCCTCCCACCCACAGCTCCGGCGACCCGCCTCGCTCATATTACTCTCCACTCCGCTTCGCAAAATGCCCCTCCTCCTCTCTCCGCCTTCAACTACTTGTCCCCATGTCTTCCTCTCCCCGCTCGTCCCACCCATGCCTCTCCCCCGCCTGAGCTCACTTCCCTTGCGCCCCCATCTCAGACGCCGTCTCGCCTCCCTCGCCGTCGCTGCCGCCGTCCGCCAGGACACCAACGTCTGGACCCCGGCCCCTCTCTGCGAGGTTGAGCCTGCCGCCGTGTCCCTGTTCCACATCAGCGTCGACGTCTCCGACTCCTCTGACCTGGCGAGCTCCCACACCCGCCCAGGGCAGTACCTCCAGCTCCGTGTTCCTGACGCTCCTAAGCCGTCTTTCCTGGCCATCGCTTCGCCACCTTCCCTCGCTGTTTCAACTGGGCGGTTCGAATTCCTGGTCAAGATTGTGGAGGGCACGACGGCGGAGGCGCTCTGTGCATTGAAGAAGGGGGATGTAGTGGAGCTGAGTCCGGTCATGGGGAAAGGCTTTGATATCTCCCGCGTCGATCCTCCTGAAGATTACCCCACCATTTTCATCTTCGCCACTGGATCAGGAATCAGGTGAACTATTCTCCACCCATTTTTTTAGAGATATATAATGGCTTGAAGTACATCGATGATATAGTTTTATCTTTCCTCTCTTTATATGAGCACAAAGATTAGCATTTTATGTTCTCAGAAATTGAAATATTTATTCTTACCATGACATTGGAGGGAATGTATAGTGGATTCTGCGATGGAACTGTTGTGTAGTTCTTAGCAATTAAATGGATGACGAATGTTAGGTGAAGTGGGAAGAAATCAGATCAATGATTAATAAGCAAAGGGATCAACATTCAGCTTTTCTCTGAGGTTTCATTGATAATGCCTACTTGATTAGAGATAAGAAGCTTGGTGAGGTTAGCAAACTTTCTGTCAGTAGCCATTGATCTTCTCTT
The DNA here is from genome assembly GCA_900174645.1 of Sonneratia alba. NCBI lineage: Eukaryota > Viridiplantae > Streptophyta > Magnoliopsida > Myrtales > Lythraceae > Sonneratia > Sonneratia alba. The sequence continues at coordinate 378,936 of FWPY01000010.1, forward strand.
GGTAACTCTTGAACTAATTCTTCTCATTTTGATTGGCAGTCCTATCAGGTCACTCATTGAATCCGGGTTTGGTGCCAGCAAGAGATCTGATGTGAGGCTGTACTATGGTGCAAGAAACGTCCAAAGAATGGCTTATCAGGTTTTTCTTTTATGTTGCGAAGCTATCATAATTTTCATCCTGAAACCATGCATCTGTCAAAATAGCACATTTAGATGCAAGGTGTTACCTCTTTGTATAGGATAGGTTTAAACAATGGGAATCTTCTGGTGTTAAGATTGTGCCTGTGTTATCGCAACCAGAAGATGGCTGGACTGGTGAAACTGGTTATGTGCAGGTAATGATATATTCAGGCTTGAGAAAGTTCATCCGAATCCTTGGTTCCTAAATTCAAGACCTCACCATGGTATGAATTTTTGCAGGTGGCCTTTAGTAGAGGGAGAAAGGAGTTTATCCCTGGGTCCACTGGTGCCGTGCTTTGTGGGCAGAAGCAGATGGCTGAGGTTTGGTGCCCTTTTTACTTCTTTTAGATTCACGCACTACCTGTTTGCATGATATAGATCATAGCTTGACATGTTAATTAGGTGAAATATTGCATATATTCAAGTACCTGGCTAGTTGTTATGCTAGGGGCATTGACCTGTGGCCTACAGAATGATCATTAAAGTTGCCACTGGAGTTCTCTTCTATGAACTTGTCAACCCTTTTCTTTCTTTATATACAGATTGGTACACTTATTAGATGAACATGGCGAACCCTGGCTGATTCTAGTCCTGTAAAAGATAAGATCAGGATGATGCAATAAGATCTTCAGGTTTTTTAGTGAAGACTGGGTCTGTCTTCTTTAGACAGTGGATGCAGTTACTCAATATAGAGTTGCATGGGACTCACCATGAAAAGGGAATAGAAAACTCCTACCATTCAGGATCTCCTATTCTTGAAAATGTGCAGTAGTATAGACAATGTCCTTGAAGTTTGGGGCTTCATATTCTGTACCCCAAGTATAATCTAGGGGACCAGCAGGAAAAATGTCATATTACATTGTTCCATATTGAATAAAAAAGTGGCATAGCACTGAAATGTGTTGGTTGTTAAAGGGCTACAATTGATATCCTCAAAGTTTTGGAGGTTCAGAAGAATCTTTCTCGACTATCCTCAATTGTTACAGCTTACCCAGCTTTATAACATGGGGTGCCACTTCACTGTTCTGGGCTTATAATTAATAACTTAGTATTGCTCTTCATTGTTTTTATAAGCTTGCTGCCATATACTTGGAGTAGCCAGCATCCGGAGTTATGTGGGCACAGATTCTTATGATCTTCATAAAGGATCATCTAGTTTGATTATCTACTCATCTCTATGTAAATGAAAACTTGTCAAACTGTGGCCAGCAATTAACACCATCTTTACCTGCCTTTATGCAGGAAATTACCTCCATTCTTGTGGCAGATGGAGTTTCTACTGAGAAAATACTGATGAACTTCTGATTAAAATCAACCTGAGTGAGGATCCTGCTGTAACTTTGCTGTTCAATGCCGTTACTTGTTTATTGGTGTCCTCTGCTGGAGATTGACAGCTCATCTTGGAACTGAGAAATAAGATGAGTTTCGCATTCTTTTATGCTCCAACATTGTATTTCAAGAATTTCCACTGAGAAATGCCAAAGATGGATCTGTTGATGATTGGGGCTCAATTCAGAAATATGTTTTTCATGTCTGCTGCCCGGGAATCCTTGAAATGTCTACTTTAAAGTGTAGAAGCTGCATTTCGCATAGATGGCCAAGAAATATGATGACCCATGTAATTTGCACTTTGAAGTATTGACTTGGTTTCCTCTCTATACTATATATATACAGCGAGTAAACAGGCTTATTATATGTGTAGAGGTTCAGTGTTATTGCTGCAGCTCGTACTGGCCCTGGCCAAAATAAATGGCTCGAAGAAAAAGCCTTCATGGTCTCTCAAATTTTTAAGGGTTGACATCATAGCCAAGAGGGTTGCCAAGGAGGGCAGAAAACAGGGTGAGAGGAGAGCAGCAGAAGTTCACTCGAATGGGGGACGGCGACGGCTTCAGATCAAACGTAGATGGGAAATCCATTTAGCTAATGCTGGAACAAAACTGAGGCAGCAGCTCCGGGACTTATACGGTGCTAGAATTTGAACGCCCAAGATCTCTATTTTCTTATTGTTCTATTCCATTGAGCCTTGACAATCGCAAGAACAGATGAAAGTAGTTAACGCACAGCAGAATTGACCGTTAAGCCCATTCCCAGTAAGTGCTATAAGAGTTTCAGCTTGGTAAATGCGGTTTTTTGGGGGTGTTTTTAGGATGGAATGTGCTTAAAAATCAATATGAATTTTCTAATAATTCTACCATCCCAAACTAATAAAAACTAAATTAATACTATAAAAATATATTATAAGCTCGGTTATTAGGCAGAAATTAAAATAATAAAAGACGTTAAATAATTATATATTAATAAGTAAGATTATCAATGTGACAAGGGAGGAAAAAAAATCAGTGCAGGTTTCTGACGAAGTAATTCATTTTTATAAGTTAAATTTTAGATAGAGCCCTGTTTCGACGATTAACCCTCAACCCTAATCGATCATTTACTTCCCCAATTCTATGGTTTTCTTAGGCAATAAGATTCGTTGCATGCATAGTGAAATTCTCAATTCTCAATTCTCTCTCTCTCTCTCTCTCTCTCTCTGCGTCTCGCTTGTGTCTATTTCTCCTCCAATTACACTCCGATTAACGAAGTCTTCTTCGTCCTTCTTCCTACGGATCCTCTCTCTCTCTCTCTCTCTCTCTCTCCCCTCCTTCCTGAGGAAAATGGCGACAGGTCTGTCTCCTTCATCGGCTTCCACCACCAACATCATGCTCGCGATCTTCGAGAAGAAGACGGTATCCCTCGACCTCTACCGCCCCCTTCGCCAGTACATCTCGTTCACCTACTCCGAGCGCGAGGCCCAGAACCTCGAGGACGATCTCCAAACCCTAAGGGAACTACGCTCCGACCTCGAGAACCCCGCCAAGCAGTCCTCCCACTCCGCCCGCCGCGACCTACTCCAGTCATACTTCCGTGCGCTCTGCGTCGTCGAGACCCGATTCCCAATCTCCCCGGACCGCGACCACGTCAACTCCGTCACTTTCACCTGGTACGACGCCTTCAAGCAGAAGCAGAAGGCCTCCCAGCAGAACATCCACCTCGAGAAGGCTGCCGTCCTGTTCAACCTCGGGGCTATCTACAGCCAGATCGGGCTCAGCTTTGACCGATACTCCGTGGAGGGGCGGCGGCAGGCTGTGCAGGCTTTCATAGGTGCAGCTGGGGCTTTTGCTTACTTGAGGGATAACGCAGCTACGAAGGCTTCGATGGGGACCTCGACAACGCTGGATGTGTCGGTGGAGTGTGCAGGGATGCTGGAGAGGCTGATGCTGGCTCAGGCGCAGGAGTGTGTGTTTGAGAACTCGATCGCCAAGGGAAGTACCCCTGGAGTTTGTGCGAAGATCTCTAGGCAGGTCAGTCTTTCTCTCCCTTGTCTATTGCTGTTCTTAAGTTACATTGCCTATGGTTTGTTTTCTGGTGCGGATCGTCTAATTTGCTGAGTTGAAAATGAGGCTAAACTTTTAACAGAAGGATTTTGCATTTGGATATGTTGGTGGACTTTCAAGTGGCGAACTTGAGGGTAGTTCTGGTAAAGATTTAGAGGGACGCAATGGTTACATGTGGAATTAATTCATTAGAAACTTGGGAAATTCCTCTAAAAACTGAATATATGTAAATCAATTGAGTTTTAATTAATGATAGTGGATATGCCTCAATACAGTTTTTCTTGGGATTAAAGTGTTAAAAGCAGTTCAATTTTAATTGGAAAAAAATGTAAATTTTGACTTTGGGGATGGAACTATAAGTTCAGGTTAGGAAAAGCTTGCTCTAGAGTGGTGAACTTGGAGAGACAGAGCTTTTGAGTTTAGGCTGCGGAGGAGGATGCAGATTTGATGAAAAGAGAGAAAGCATAAAAGACTTATAGGTGGGTATTATTATTTCATTTTGACCTCTGGCGGAGGCTACTTTTGGATCTAGTTGGGAGAGTTTTCAAAATTAAGGGGTTGAGTTAAGGAAAATTCAATTGGATTTCAGGAGGGATTGATAAATTTTTATAGAAAAATTCCTTCCAGTGGTTGGGGAAATTTTGGGCAATTCAGCCTTTACCTTGGTCTATCCCTTACTAAAGATCGTATCTCCAAGTTGTTCTTAGTTTGGTCATACTATCTTGTTTTTCTGCTGTATATAGCTGTTTAAGTTGCAGATGTCTTTGAGGTCTCTGTTGTGAGAGTAATTTGATGTCAATTCATGTGCTGCTTGCTAGGTTAGACAAATTTTCAGTTTGTTAATTGCGGATAGTGATACCCTTGATGAATGTTATTTGTGTGTACGAAGAGACACACCTTTATAACCTCTTTTGTGTTTTATTTAGTCAAAGACTAGAAGGCATCTTTCTAATACATTCTTTGGAGGAAAACAGGTTGGGTTATACTATGAAGAGGCCTTTGCTGCCCTTAGTGTGGCTCCTTTAAGTCAGCATTTTGACAAGGCTTGGATAGCACATATACAGCTTAAGGCAGCTCTATTTTATGCTGAGGCATGCTATAGATATGGAATAGAACTGCATGAGAAAGAGGAGGTAGCTGAGGAAATTGCTCGGTTGCGCAGTGGTATTAATGCTATAACAGAGGCTAAGAAGAACTCAAAAGGGGCAGCAGCACAGCTTCTAGATGCAATGAGCAAGCTTGAGGCGAACATTAACCGCAATTTAGAGCGAGCTGTAAAGGAAAATGATAGAGTCTACCTTATGAGAGTCCCATCCCCCAGTTCTCTCCCACCTGTCCCAGCATTTTCCATGGTGAAGCCACTCGCAATGAATGAGGTGTTGGATGCAAGCAAGGAGAAGCTCTTTGCAAGTCTAGTTCCAGACAGTAGTGCAAAGGCGCTTTCTAGGTATACTGAGATGGTCGATGATATAATTCGAATTCAAGCAGAAAAACTACAGCAGGGGAGTGAACTGACTCGAGTTAGGCTTAAGGAAATGGACCTGCCTGAGAGTCTACTAGCATTGGAAGGGCACTTCACTCTTCCAGCAGACCTGAAAGAGGATGTGGAGGCAGTGCAGATTAGTGGAGGCCCAGCTGGCCTGGAATCTGAGCTGCAGCAACTTCGGGATCTGAGGCGGGTGAACCAGGAATTGCTGGTTCAGACTGAGGAGCTCCTTCAGAAAGAGGCTAGAGAAGACACGCAGTTCAGAAGCCAATTTGGGACTCGCTGGACTCGACCTCAATCCAGCACTCTCACTAAAAATATGCAGGACAGGCTGAATAGATTTGCGGGTAACTTGAAGCAGGCTGCTGAGAGTGATGCCAAGATTGAGCGCTCTGTTAGAGACCATTCTGCCCTCATGTCTATCCTAGATCGCCGCCCGGTATTTATCTGTTTAAATTAATGTCATGTTCTTCTGATTCTTTCTTTCTTTACTTTTTTCTTTTTCCTCCTTTTTTAGATCTCATTATTTTGGTGATATATGTGCTGTAAAATCACTTCTTGATTTAATGTCTTTATGCAAGTTACTAACATTGGGATGAGTTGGTTCTTTGGTTTATTTTGATGGTGCTTCTGTGATCTGCTTTCTTCATTTGCATTGTGTGAATATTTTACTGCTTGGTGATTCACCTAGATTATCCTTTGCTAGATCCCTATTTGAGAATGGAGCTGTGCAAACCTTCCTTTTCTCATTTCTATGTACTTTGGATGCTGGATTTTTTAAAGCTAAGTCACCTTTTAGTGAATGGGTTGATAGCAATTTTGTTGTTCTCAGTATAAAGTAATCTTTTGCTATCCTGCATTTATCTGATTTGATTCACTACGGGTGCTGTGTCTGCCATTCAGATTGAATCAGCTCTTCCAACTTTGGCACGGCCAATAATGTCCTTGGACGCTAATGAAGATGCTATTGTTGGTGCTTTGAAGCAAAGTTTGGTAATATTAATATTTTTGTGCATGTACCCATTATGGCACTTTATTTCTAAAACATATTTTTTCCCCAGTTAGATGATCTTATCAGGAATGCTGATTTCTTATGTGTGTATACTGTTGATTGTTTCTTTTGTCCACATTGGATAAGTAAGGCTTTTCTAAATCTGGTTGCCCAGGCATTCCCATTTTTTTGTGGGGATAACGAGGTGTTTAATAATAAAAAATATTGGGGTAACAATTACTTTATTCTGCAAATACTGAAACAATAAATGTTAAAATCGGCGGAGTTATGTGAAAATTTTTCTTGAAATTCTTTTGCATTGTTTTCTCACTATTGAAAAGCAAGATACAATCCTATGCGGCATTATTCTTGGTAATGGGAACCTGATTCCTTGATCTGTCAAATGATAAAAACAATGAGTTTTTGATGAAAACAAGTCACAGGTTTAACATTTCCTTTCTGTGATCACAGAGACAATTGGAAACTCTTGGTGCACAGAGGGCAGGGCTTGAGGACATGCTTAAGGAGATGAAAAGAAAGGTTTTTTTTTTTTTTAACCTTTACTGGTGCTCTGATTTGTCTTAATTTTCGGTAAATTCCATTCTTAGATTTCTAAATAGAAGGAAGAAGATGTAGAAGATGCGAACTGGATGATGTTCTTGGTATGGTTATCTGGCAAGACTAATTTTCAATAAAGATTGTGACTTCTCGGAGAGGACGCATCTTCCAAGATGCAAAATAGGGTTGACATGCAAGGGAACTAATGACAATTGGATTTTGTACGATTGTTGGGGATAGGAATTGTGATAAGTAGATCCCTTTATGTTGTTATCAATATAAGGAAATGGATAGACTACCGAAGAAAAATATCAAGCTGATAACTCCTTAGATTCAAAAGTGATAAGGTATTTGACATTACCCTTAAGGGAGCTGCTGAGACCTTCAATGATGCCTGGTTTGGTTCTAGTGACCTGATTCTACTATGTTGGAACTTATTTTGTCTCTGTAAACACTTACTTCAGCCGAGCCTGGTCTGGTTCAAGCAAAATTTAATGTAAGTCAACATAGCCAGATTTGTTACTGGTTGGGACTTTCAGAGGTCAATCTTGTTGGGCTATAAGCCAGCTTGACATGGCTTGTTTAGGTGGAGCCAGCTCAGCAAGATTGAGCATTAAGGTTGAGGCCCCATTTTCACCAACTTTGTCGCAGTTAGATTTGGCCTCACCATCGGTCATGTGAACATCAAACATGCTAGCAAGAATTCAGTGCTGGCGCCTCTATTGATGTGGTGGGGTTTATGGGTTTGGAATGTGTCAATGCGATTGAAAAGCAGTATTTGTTCTGTGCTTTTGATTAATCAGGATTGCACTATTTTCTGGAGACAGATACCAGTTGCTATCACTACAGCATATCATGCACATTTATTGAGAAAAAGGTTGCTCTTTGTTGTTAGGAACTTGCTACTCTAAATGCAAAACCTCAAGTGGTGTGCTAACAGTAAACATAAAGCATGACCCAATAATAATTTGTATATTGTCTGCCTTTATGGATTAGGAAATTTTGGTTTGCTCTAAGGAACAATTGGGTAGACCACCTCATCTATTTTATTCGTTCTCTTCTTGTCTTTATTACATTTACTGGGCTTTTTGTTTGCTCTTAAGCAATTAGTTTCCTTGCTTTAGATTTATATTTTGATTCTCAAATCTTACAAGTCCCCGGTGTCAGGACGACATATTACCGAAATTGATGACGTCTACGGGATCCTATGAGGACCTCTTCAAGAAGGAGTTGTCCAAGTACAATCACATCTGTGAGGACATTGCCCAAAATATTGAGGCTCAAGAACAGCTATTATTGCAAATCCAGGTTATTGCTTGTATACATATTTTGCCTTTTTAATTTCCTTTCTCAGGAAGAAATCAAGGTGTTAATGATTATGAGCTCAGTGACATCTAATGCAAGAGTTAATCAGGCAAAGGGGAGAATGTACCGAGTCAAATTGCTTGCTCTTCTCTCTGTGTTTTGAAAATTCTAAGATGATATTTTCCCTGGGTTTTGCAGGCTCAAAATGATGATTTCTCAGCAGTCTTCAATCTCGAAGATTACAAAGGTAGGTTATGTTTTGCAAATTATGTATTTGTTCATTATTTATACAATCCAACTATCTTTTCAGTAGTATGTCCTGGAGATGGTAAATCCCTGCAACATTGACATTTATAATATTCTACTTGTTATAAAATAGGGCTGAAATTAGTTGTTCCTTCTTGAGATACACTATTGCAAATGTATTTGGGTTAACTGAATTATAATTCTGAGGTGACACTGTCCTGGAAGGCTTGAATTGCTACCGGTTTCTGTGGCACACAAATTACTTTTAATTGAGGCTTTGTTGCATTGTAGATAATTGGCATTTTGTTGATTTCACATTGCTTTGGACCTGATTTTATCGATTTCTTTCTGTTTATCAATTTTTGCAGCATCTCGGGAGAAATGTTATCAGCAGATTCAAGCTGCCATTGCAAAGTGCAGAGAAATTAAGGAGAATATTAATGAGGGTCTGAAATTCTATGTCACTCTTCAGGTAAGAACAATGATATTTACTTAGTCTTATGCTTTCTTTTCTTTTTGAGTAATTTATGCCCAGTTTGATGATTTTGGTTGCTGAAAATTGGAGATCAAGAAAGACAGTTGGGGAGTTGAATGTCATGAAATGTTTTCTCAAATGAATAGGGGCAGTTGCTTTTCTTTTTTATAAGACGATAGAAAGGGAAGAGCTGATTGTTTCATATGTGAAATGCAGTAAAGCATATTTTTTCTCCAGGGTAAAATACGGTGGATTTATGAGTAACGCATCAAGGGTGGACTTGTATGGCTAAACCTCATCTCATTCTCTGCAGGATGCTATCACAAACGTGAAGCAGCAGTGCAGCGACTATGTTATGACAAGGAACATCCAGTGCCGAGAAATGATCGAGGATGTCCAGAGGAGTATGGCAGGTCTGAGCTTCCAGGACAAGAATTCTGGTTCGTACAACAGCGGCTACCCTCCGGTGAGCCATCAACCTCACCAGAGGTCCACTCCACCACCAGCAGTCACGGGCCAAAATGTGCCGCAGACTCCGATTTATCAACCTCCTGATCAGGCTGCTGCATCAACCGGATACAACTACCACCATCCCCCTTATGGCTCTGCCCAGCAGCAGGGGCCACCCCCACCCTACCAGGTGTCGTCCACCCCTTCCTATGGGCATCCACCTCCCCAACAGCAGCCACCAGCGAGCCACGAGTATGGCCAGCCCGCATATCCTGGATGGAGAGGACCTTACTACAATGCACCACCAGCCCAGCAGCCTGGCTCTTATCCCCCGCCTCCATACACTGCTCCGGGTCCGTACCCGCCCCATAACCAAACTGGCTACTACAGGCCACATTAAGGCAGTATCTCTGGTAAATTGGCATGTGGTATTTCCTTGCTTCCATCCCTTTTTATTATTTTTTATTTGATTATAACTGAGATGGTTAATGATCTCACTTCCATTATGTTCGGTCTTCAAACTTGCTCGGGTATGTTTGTCAGGGCGGGAGTGGAATCTGTAGATCCTGTTGGAATCTTTTTTCCCCTTTCTGTATAGCTTTTGCTATGCTGGTAGTGTGTGTGCATAAGAGTCACAGCCGTTCCTCTGCGGACACATTCCTAAATAACAGACGCATGTTGCCACTGAAACTTCTCTTGTGGATTAAGTGCTATATTGGAAAATTAATATATGTTTTAAAAAAAAAAACTCGAGTCGGGAATTTTTATTGGGGGTGAAAATTTTACCAAGGCAATGGGAGTTTTAAGAATCCACTGGCATGTGTGAAGTAATGTCTCATTCATATTCACATTTTTTTCTCGCCGCTGAATTCGCGCTATGCTATATAAGTTAGGGATGCTGCTACTGTGGTGCATTACTTGGACATCGTAATAAGCCGAATGCATCTGCGTCCTGACGCATGTCGAACAAAATTTCCCGTAAAATCATAGAATATTTTCTCTTAAAAAATAAATTTAAATATAATTTCTAGAAATTCCATGATTAACGGTTCTTCCTTTTTAATCCTCCATTGTGTATCTTATTTCTCCTCACATTTTAATTGAATAACGCCCTATCGTAACCGTTATTATATTTCAGCGCGTTGTGCAGGTACTGTCCAAAGCAAACGTGATCAAATGGATCGATGACGTGGTCGAACATAGATGGTGACCTCGTAAGAAGCCGACTTACTCACCAACATTATCATCATTGCAAGATTAAAGAAAACATATTTCATGTGATTGTTTTATTCAACGGTCAAATCATTTCAAAGGGATTAAAAAAAATAATTCTGGGGGCAAGGTCACTGAGGTCTACCGACTTCGACAAATTATTTTTCACGTGGGTCGATGGATGTGATGTCTACGCGGCACGGCTGTGGCGGTGAGAGCTAGGCGTAAGGCCACAGTAGATGAGAAGAAGAAAAAATTATTTTCACTTTCTTCACCGTATTTGAAAAGATTTGAATATGAGAATCCGAAGAAAAAACAATAAAGAATCTATACGAGAGAAATAATAAATAATTGTATAACCATTGCTATTGAGCATTTCCTTTTATCAGCCATGGAAACCTCTTACTCTTGGGGACAAATTTAAAGGGTAAAATCCAAACAGAGCGGTATTTAAAATGTCAAGACCCGAGTTTCTTAAGTGAATTAAATGCTATTATTATTATTATTATTATTATTATTCAATTATTAGACAGATTGTGGGGGCCTTGAAAGAGAGCCAAGTGTGGAAGATGTTCAGTTCACAATGGCTGACAGCACCAATAGGCAATAACATAACGCAGAGGAGTCACTAGCTGACAGCATGTGTTGGCAAATGAGCCTCGATCTTTCCGCTGGCAACGGAACGGACCGACCCACTGATTGCATGAGCTCTACGTAGTATTACTTTCGACATCGATTGGGTGATCACTCTCTTGTCGATGTCGTGGAGGACACGGAGTCCACATGCAAGGCCAGGATATTTTTCTGAAGCGAGCGACGTGTCGTGCTCCGTTTCTGCCTTGACACAAGCCAAGACGCCCTCTCGCTCTAGCCCTAACCAAGGTATATTATTTGGGATGCGTCCGGGTCCGGGTACTGGTCGGACTTCTGATACGGCTGCGGCTGCACATGGGACTAACTTTAAGAGAGGGCAAGCGGCACCACGGAGGCACCTAATTCAAATAGCACTCAAGTTGTGCATTGATTCTGAATGTAAGCTCGGATGCTAAACCAAGTCCAAGGAGCTTAGCTGCAGGGAAATTCATGGGAATTTTCACACCAATTTCCCCCCTCTCACCGTGTCAGTCGGCTCATATCATTCAATTCAAATGCAAAGCATGACTCGGTTTGCTCTGTGAACCACACAGGCCGTAGTCGCTCTCAGGCCGCGTGTGTGTGTGTGAACAGTTATACCATGGTCGGGTTGGGTCCGGGTCAAATGCATGGACGCGTTAACAGAACTGAAAGTAACGAACGGACGAGGGAAGAGGGAAACGTGCGATGAAGTTTCGAGGGTACTGGTGGGTCCCGCTTCCCATTCCTGCCCCCCCCCCTTCACTGCCCTCGGAGACTGGAGCCTAACGCGGGGACTGCTTTTCGCTGTAGTCAACGTTCACAACTCCCTCCTCCCGCCTTCCAATCTTGGCTAATATTATTATTATTATTATTATACGACTCTTCTTCCCCCAAAATTATAAAAACAAAAAATAAACATTATCATATTCATCATAAATTCAATAGATTATAATTAATATATATATGCATAAATAAGATTGGTTAATAAAAAAAGGTAAATAATATTTTTTTCTTTTTTTTCTTTTTATATGCAAACTCAAAATATTATATATATATATATATTCAACATCTAAATAAATATATATATATTTTTTTAAAAAGTCCAGCCTTCATAGACTTCAACGAATCTCTCCTATATAAACCAATCAATCACATGCAGCGGACAGTCCCCTTTTAACATTCTCCAAAATCTGCACGCTCACGCGACATTCATACTCTCCCTCCCTCTCTCTCTCTCTCTCTCTCTCTCCGTGTGGACTAATTGGCAGGAAGAGATGGGCAACTACATCTCCTGTACTTTCATACCTCAGCCTTATTCTATCAGTATCAGAGGTTCGAGGTCCAGGACATCGAGGGTCGTGCTTCCCGGCGGGGAGGTCCGCCAGTTCCGTGGGCCAGTCAGCGCCGCCGAGCTCATGCTCGAGTGCCCCGGCTTCTTCCTGGCCAACACCCGGTCCCTCCACATCGGACGCCGGTTCAGCCCTCTCGGGGCCGACGAGGAGCTGGAGCTCGGCAACGTCTACCTGATGTTCCCCATGAAGAGGGCCAACTCCGTTGCCACGGCCGCTGACATGGCCGCGGTCCTCATGGCCTCTACCTCGGCCTCCAAGCGGATCTCCGCCGCCAAGGTCGGCGACATGCCGGACGATGCAAACTCCAGCAGAAAGGCCGAATCAGCAGCGGCGGCGGCCACACTCAGCGGTCAGGCTGTGAGAGAGGGAGGCGCGTTCGAGGGGGCCTTGGCCGTGGCTGCGCCGGAGTTTCGGTACAGGTTAGCGGCGTGTCGGTCAAAGAAGCCATCGCTGGAGACGATAAAAGAGGAGCCGCCTCTCCGCGGTCGTTCGAGATTTTAGTGTATTATTATTATTATTATTATTATTATTTTGCACTGCTTTTCTCAGGGTGGTGGGGGAGCAGATAGAGAAACAAAAAACTGTATATGAATTAGCAATTAATTTATCTTGCAATTCAAGGTGAAATAAATTAGCTGATATTTCATTCCTATTTGGTCTTTATCTGTGCTAAAATAGCTTAATTGACCATAAAACTGAATTGAGATCCAATTAATTTCGATACAAATCTGACCCCTTAAAAAAGGGTAAAAATCATCTCGGCTTACTATGCTACCATTTTCACCATCTTACATCAATATATTTACATTTAATGGCCTCAAGAAGCAATTTTTAGTACTCTAAATCATTGGCATCTTGAAACAGCTGATCCAAGCTAAACCTGAGAAATCCTCCCCCCAAAAAAAAAAAGAAAAAAAAGACTTCACATATTGGCTAAAAAATTAAGGGCAAAAATGCCCGTTCAGACTGCATCAGTACAATTTCCCAAGGAGAACTACAGCGTTTACAATATGTTTCGTTAAGATTTTCTGACATTTTCGTAGCTGGACAACCTCGAGGAATTGACTGAGTCTGTCTGATGATGATGGGTGTCCTCACCCGGTCAAATTTGAGGAGTTAGAAATGGCCGTGACCCTACGCTTTTGGCATTTACGATACATCTAATTTTAGATGGTCACTACAATTTCCAGTGCCACACATTTTAGTCGCACCTATAGATTTTTCTTCCTAATATGGATGCGTGGGCGTGGTGGAAAGCAAGCAATCGGCATTTTATAGGATGTCTGTCGTGGAATCAATCTGTGACCGTGCTGCAGGATGACTGTTGTTTTGCTCTCTTCTCTTCGACAGAGAGTTCCCCGACTTGTTGGCGGATGGAAGGAACGGTAACGCTGGAAAAAAAAAAAAGGAGAGTCAATTAAATCGTGTCGTCTTTCCCAAATTTCCTCGTTCTCCTGCTCACTTGATGAACCTCACGACAGTCAATTCAGTATTCTATTTGCCGTTTCCATTATGGTAAGTATTGCATAACTTTTGTCGGGTCGAACATGATGGCAATTCCGGCAAGATCACGAAAAGAACTGAGTCGATGTCCCCGGACGGTACATGAAGGCTCCTGTGAAATTATGATATTCGGATACTACAAGGAATAAATAAAGACCAGGGGAGAGGATACATACCCAAGTTTACGGATCCAATAAAAACGACAGGGAAGGATTCGCAAGCCAGATCTTCGAGCATGCCCTCAGATTGCCATTGACCCGGCCACCCTTGAGTCTCCACGGTCAACGTCTCCATATCGGCGTGGCATCAAGTGCAACGTAGATATTCGGATATGGAGGCGATGACAACTGGTGAAATTTTAACCAAATCTCAATAGTAACTTCGCTTCAAACAAGTCTTCTATCATACCAGAGAATTATTATATGCGAGCACATTGCCTGTCAATTGCATGATGGTATTTTTTTAGATACCTAAATCTCACTTATATTTATTACGTATGTATATGGGCTGGGATCAAGAGCACTCAGAAGTCGGTGCTCTGATCAGATTTAGCTGATGGCTTTTACATTCCCTGGGGAATGGACCCGATTGATGCCTCTCGAGACCGAGTTTTGCCGTTTTATGTCTCGGCCGGTTATCCCGGTCCATAACGTAGAATCTTAGGCACGTGGCGGCCTCTTCGAGAGAGATACACGGGCCCGTGATCCCATCGAAGCCCATTTCGTAAATCAAACACTTCCTCTCAGGCACGTGTGAGAAGGGATCGAACACGTTAAGGCACGTAAAAGCACGTGGAGTGATTTTTTTTTTTGGGGGATAACTAAATGCGGGATGAGTAAATTATATATGATCCATACTCATAAAAACGAGTTTTGTTCCCTCCGGGCCTACTCTAGTGTGTGTATATATATATATATATATTTGACCTATACTGTAATATAGTTGATACTGCTTTAGCCCAATGCATAATTTTACTTGACTAAGAGATGTACTAACAAATGAGTAAGACATCCTACCAAGTTCCAGTACAATAAATGAACTTATAAAGTAACTCTAAGTTAGACGGGGTGATTTGGAAAGACTTTCCGATAGTTAAGTTAGTAAACTGAAAATAGAGAATTATCAGTAAAATGCTAAGAAAATGAGACTTACCTTTTCTTCCGTATGCGAAGTATTTTATAGGAGTTGTGTTAGAGATGGGTGCATTAGGCCAATCAAGTGAAGATATGCTTGTCGGTCCACCACCAGCTGAGGTGTGTTTGTCTAACCAGGGGTGGCTAGGAATACCAATGGAGGGGAGTAGGGCAAAGCACTCGATTGTATACTATTTGACTGTTCTACCGATCGATATAGAACGTAGTCTGTCGAGTAAACGGAGACCGTGCTGTTCGACCGGATAGTGTTGAGCCAAGTGGTTTGACCGGTCGGTGGTGATTTTCCTATCAATAGTTAAATGAGTTCTTATTGCAAACATGAAACTTACGATTGTAATTTAAATTATATTTTAATTAATTTAGACTATTATAATATATCCACTGTGCTGTGACACTATTGACTGTTCTAGGGTAGAATGTTTCTCTTTCAGCCACCATAGTCTGTGGTGCAAAAATTTTCAATTCAGATGTTCGAGGGGGTCAAATTTAAGGAGCTGAAATTGTGGGGGAGCTGATACAGTAAAAGTTTTAGGGGCTAAATTGAGATAATTATGAGTTCTTTTCTTTTCAGTTTTTGGTGCAACCTTCTTCTTCTTCTGCCTCTTTGCTTCTTCTTCAACCCTCGTGTGGCCCCTGATTTTGCACCAAACGAAGGAGCGGCCTCTCCCCGGATCTCACCGCCATTGCCAGAGCTCTGATGCTCTCCCTTTGCTCTGATACGGAGCAACTCCCTCATATGGAAAGTCTATTTCATCAGCTCATCTAACGAACCCCCACCAGATTTTACGCAATATCTGTTCTCGTCCGTCTAACTTCACTCTACTGTAGAAATATTGGATCCCATCAAGACAGCCCCGTTTCATTACCAGAAAAGCTTCTTCCCTCTTCTTTTACCGATCGATTTCCATGTCTCCTCCGGTTCCCTTGGTTCTGCTCGTCTGCTTGCTTCTCATGGACTTGGATCAATTCTCGGCCTTTTCTGTTGGGTCGCGCTCCATTCTCCGAGAAGTCTCGAGCAGCGGTGTTGGCGCCGTTGACTACGCCGTGGAACTGAATGCCACCAACTTCGATGCCGTTCTCAGGGATACTCCTGCCTCCTTCTCTGTGGTCGAATTCTTTGCCCACTGGTTAGTGATCTTCTCTTTTTGACCAATCTCAGATGCTCCTCATAGCTGAAATTTGAGCGTTTTGAATTTGGCATCTCTAGCGGTAATCAATTCATTATGGGGGATTTAAGGCGTTCGTTCTCTGACGAGGTTGAATTATCTTTCCGGTTAGAAGGCCACTAGAAAGAGATGGAAAAGGAAGAATTTAGGAGGGGATTGGTGTCTGACTAAGAGCATGAAGGTTTTCTTTTTGGAGAAACAAATACTTACCATTCGCTGGGAATCTTCATAAACGGATTAACCTTATAAAAGTTCCATTTTTTCTTGCAAGATGAGAACTTTACTCTCATCCTAATCATGGCATCTTCCAGAGACGGATCCGGAACTTCTGTCTACGAGGGGGGAAACTTATATGTGATCCTCTTCAGGGGGTGGCGAAATTGAGATAATTTAGCAAAACGTGGACATATTTAAGTTAAATTTACATAGCATTTCATAGGTTTTCCCGAGTCACCACACCACCGACCCCCCACCCCCTAAATCCATCCCTGGCATCTTCTCTGGATTAGAACAAACTTACGTTGACCTAAGAAATGTAAGTGAGATCCATGCTATGTCATGCTGGGATCATAACTGTCAGTTAATACCTGCAAGTTTATATCTTCTCGTGGATATCTTTCAGATTATAGAACAAGATTTGATAAAGTGATAGTCGACAAGTTGAAGTTCATTCATCATGTTTTTCTTCCTTATGAACAATGTGTTGGAATTGCTGGAAGAATGCTTCTGTCCCATGGTGTTTGGTTTTGGTTAATCCTTTCCTGCAGTCGAGGAATGAGAGTTCAACACTGGTTTTAGGCCCTATAAGATATAACCCATCTTTTGGACCAAGCAGATATATACTGTCTCTTACCTAGAATCGTACATATTCATGACCTAATTGAATTTCTCCTAGTAACTGAATTTCATTTCCTGGGAAAAGGACCTCCGAGGGCCCTGACTTTGCCTCTTTCCTTCACTGACAAGTGAATAACGGCTTCTATTGGTGTGAGTGTTTCAAGCAATGACAAGCGGGGCTCCTACATGGAGTTCTTCGACACTCCCAGTTGTTGGCTTTGCAATAGTAGCCTAGGTAGTTGATATTTAAGCCAGCTGCCTTTCTGGCTTTAAAAGCATTTTTTCAAACCTTTGCATTCTTGTGCAGGTGTCCTGCTTGTAGGAATTATAAGGTAATATCTTCATTTTTCCCTGGTAATGTGTTAATTGGAGTTGATTTTTGCAAGGTTCTCATTGTTAGAGTGGTTTTTTTTTTTTTTACATTGTAGCCTCACTATGAGAAGGTTGCAAGGCTTTTTAATGGACCTGATGCAGTACATCCAGGAATCATTCTGATGACAAGAGTTGACTGCGCAATGAAGGTACATAAATGTGGATATCCCTTTGCAATTTTGTTTCTGCTGATAATACACTCAATCTATTGTATCATATGGATGATCTTATATTGGCTTTGTTGTTACACAATATTGGTAAGCACAACTTCTGCCAGAAAAGTGGATTGGGTTGTTTTTGGTGGGGTTTTTGTGGCGGGGGGTGGCGGGGGTGTGGGTGGCCGAAGTTTCCGTGCAGGGGGTTGTACTTGACAGTGTATTCTGCTTAGTAGTGCAGAGTTAGGAGTGGCGACTTTCTTTGATTTTGAGTGAAAGATTTCTTGATGTTTGCCAATTGATGAAAGTTACTAAACTTCCAGATTTTAGAGGACATTGACTTGATTCTGCTCTTTCTACTGCTTTCATTAGTCACAGTCTACACCCTTTTATGGTCATTTCTGTATAAATGTCCTGAATGGGTGAGAAGGTTCTGCATATTAGGGAGGTCCACAAAAATGGTTTTTAAGAAATAGCTTCACCCACCCTGTTTCTGGACCTTTAACATATGTTTTGCTGCGAGTGAAATTGTCCTTTCATAATTGACCAATATCTCGGTCTTATTGTAAATTAATATTTGAATGTTATTTTGGCTATGCGCTCTTTGGAATTACAAAAGGAATGATTTTCTATCTTTTGAAAGTCATACATAGGCTTTGGTAGTTGCATATTTTAATATATTGTTTTCCATTATGTGGCAACTGTACTTAGGGTCTTTAGGGTTGAGTACCCTACCTGCATGATCTTTCTTCAGTAATGAACTTCAAGTGGAAATGGTAAACTTTTTCGTACAGGGGGTAGAATGGTCTCTAGGATGATGAGTAGGACTAGCTTCGTGAATACTAATGGCCATCTCAAAGTCCATGTCAACAAGAGATGGAATAAACATTTAAGGCAGGGATTTGACAAGGTAGGTTGGAAGTTAGGCCATTTCCTTTAAGACCTTTCCCTTTCTCACTTAGAGGGTGTAATCTTTCTGTTTGTATGAATCATCTTTACTTTATTTGTATTAAGCTAATGTGCCACTCTTTTGGTGGGGAATTATAAGTTTAATGTGCATTGATAGCCACTTGATGTATAAATGTCATTATAGGGGAATTTTGAGTTGATAAATAATCTTAACATGAATTTTCTGAGTTTCTAATGATGTACTGAGACATGGATATAGCTAACTTTGTAGAGTGGTAGTGGTGATGGTGTGATCAATAGGGTCATGATGATGATAAGTTGCTCAGCCAAACTATGATCCATTTTAATCATATTTTGGATGTTGAGCCAATTATTCACTTAATTATTGTCTCAATACTGAAACTGACCGAAGGAAAGGGAAAAAAGAGCTGGTGGCATTTCTGTAGCAATTATACTTTGTCATTGCCTCTCTGGTTGACTTGCTGATTTAGTTGTATTTTCCCTTGCGATTTATTAGTCACTGCTAATTGTTGATTAATCTTTTTATCTAACTTGTTTGGCAGCACAGATAAATAATAAACTCTGCGACAGGTTTTCTGTGGGTCATTACCCTATGCTTTTCTGGGGACGACCTTCCAAGTTTGTAGGAGTTGGTTGGGAACCCAAGCAAGAAAAAGGTGAAATACGTGTAATTGATGACGGAAGAACTGCTGAGCACCTACTTAATTGGATCAACAAGCAGATAGGAAGGTATGGACTATTGTGTTGTTGCTCCTATCTTTGTCATTACTTCAGCTGGTTTAGATTTGAAGGTTGAGTGAAATGCATCTACTGATAGTCATCTTCTTGACAAATAGAGCCTTATGAGCCTTAAATTTTGAGAGATTGTAAACAGCATGGTTTGCTTGTTAGAGGTTAGTACTCGTTGATGCATGGGGGAAATGGAGGATGTCTTCATAAAAATTCCAGCTTCTAATTGTTGAGTATTGGTCTCAGGATGAGATATGTCTAATGGCAGATTGCTGTTCTGATTGTTGCTTTGAGTACAGGTGCTTTGTTATCTCAATGTAGTTGTTTAATGCTAATCCTAATACTATGTGGTTTGCAGTTCATATGGCTTAGATGATGAAAATTTTGACAATGAGCATCTTCCCTCAGACATATCAGAGCATGAGCAGGTGTCTCTCATTGAAAATCTAGATAATTTAAATCATGGTTTAATTTTATTGATTTTTTTGCTAATATCATCATTTTCTTGAACGTATTATGAGAAGATTGGAAGGGCTGTTTATGATGTTGAGGAGGCTACAACCACTGCCTTTGACATCATTGCTGGACACAAGGTACGATTAATCAGTTATGTGGATTTCATGATTATTTATTGGATAGATAGCCAAAAGAAAGCATGATATTTGGCCATTATCAATCTTTGCATAAACTTTTTTTGCCTTGCGTGAAAAGTCACAAATTATCTATATTGTATCCGTGTTAGCATCCTTTATTTTCCTTTGTTCATTTTCTGCTGATATGGCAAATGGTAGCTGTTTTAACGTGAAAGAATATAAAAATTGTGGAGCTGAAATGTATCACTTCCTGAATGGTTAAAAGCTAGAATGAAAATTAAGTAAAAAACTGAGAGGGTGCAAGGAGCTGGAGGGCTGATGACTGTGTTGCTGGCCACCATCCCCAGGGAGAGGTTGTTGAAAACAACACAGAGTTCTGGCCCCCTTGCCAAGGGGGTTGTGGTTGGTGCACCAGCATCAGCCCACTATGGGAAACACTCAAAATGATCCCATTGGGGTGGACTTTACTTGTTTTGGGGCATTTACTCTTATTCATTGATTGCTAAGTTCTTGCTGGTTGTTTTGTTACATGGATGTTATAGATGATCAAATCAGAAACCCGGGCATCTCTTATAAAATTTCTCCAACTTTTGGTGGCTCATCACCCTTCAAAGAGGTTTGACCCAGTCCTGTAGTAAACTACTCTTGCATTTGCTCCTTCACTATTACCTGATGAATCAAGTTTTTCACTCTAGGTGCCGAAAGGGAAGCGCAGAATTACTAGTGAACTTTGATGATCTGTATCCATCAGAAGCATTATCATTTGATAAATCTGAGACGGTCAGAAGTGATCAGGGAGGCTCTTTTGGCAATATTCAGATATGTGGAAAGGAAATTCCTCGTGGATATTGGGTCTGTATATTGTTGATGCTCTTTTCTTTTGCACTTTTTCAATGCTCTGATCTAACCTGAGGTATCATTGCATGAAAAATAATACATTCATTTTTGTGTTTATGAAAAATAATAAATTCATTCTTGTGTATTAAACTTGTGCTCTTTGTTTTATAAAATTTTTGATGTGGGTATAAGTCGGCATATCTAAGTTTTTGATGATTAAAGTGAAAAGGTTTTATAATGATGAGCACTGTTAACTAGACTCACTTCTCCATTTTTTTGGATGAGAGATTCAGTATCCTTTAACTTTTAGAAGCAGTTATAATTGAATGGAAGCATAAGCAATTAGATTGGTCTTCATTATAGTTTGTTCTGAAATGACCAATATTGACATAATTTGGGCTTTTCTTGCAGATGTTTTGTCGTGGTAGCAAGAATGGTACTCGGGGTTTCAGGTGTACTTTCTGCACCATCATTTATACTTTATTTATCAAATGTTTTTAAATATTTATTGCTTTGCTCGCTGAAGTACTAGGAATTGCTAAAAGTTTACCTTGATTGCAATTTGGATAAGTTGAAATCTTTTTTAATATAACTCTTGGTCTCATTTCATTTTTCTGTATGATTCTTTATCCAGTGCTAGTGACTTTGATATACCTAACCTTTGAGATTAAGTAAAATCCCATCAAGCCCAGATAGTTTGTATTTTCTCTACCCTAGATAGCTTATCTTTCTAGTCCAATAAACGGCAGAAACTGGAAGAGTAAAATTATTTCAGGAAAAGAGGCACACTAAAATTGATGATCCAATTGAAATTTGGAGTTTCTCATATTCCCAATATGTAAACGTGTTTCTGTATATAAGTGATTACAAGTTATTTAACTAAGTTTATGCAGATACTGGATATAGGAAAAGAGGGACAAATGAAAATTGTAAAATAGAACTCAATATTTCCAGAATAATCATATTGTTTGATGTCATCATAATGATTTACCACTGGATGGGCACAACCCATCCTGTAAAAATGACTTGATACCTGAGATGGTTCTAACCCTTTCTTTGCTACTGCCTCTTCAATTTCAGAATATGTTAGTTTACTGAAATTCATTTCCGTTCTTCATAAAAATAAGTTTAATGGCATGCTACTATTTCTTTTTGCTGAAGATGGCATGCTACCGTTTCAAAATGATAAAGTTTGTGCTTTCATTTTGACTGCTAAGTGTCTGCTACAATGAGAATTTTCTTTGAAAAATCTCTACTAGTCAGATACTTTATCACGTCCACATTTCTTAATTCTGCAATTTCATTAAATTGATATTTATGTCACCTACTCCTTTTTTTCCCATTTTCTTCTTCTTTCTGCAGCTGTGGATTGTGGGTCCTCCTGCATTCTCTCTCCGTCAGAGTGGATGATGGAGAGAGCCAGTTTGCATTTACTGCTATATGTGATTTCATCCACAACTTTTTCATCTGCGAGGAATGTCGCCAACATTTTTATGAAATGTGCTCAAGGTGCGCCAATCAGCTTAACTCTGCTTCATGGTCTGACATTATCGTTCTACCTTCACTTTCCTGTTGTGATGATCTCTTTTCCTTCTAACGACAGTGTCTCAAGCCCTTTCAAGACAAGTAAGGACTTTGCTCTCTGGCTATGGAACGCACACAATAAAGTAAATTCTCGGTTAATGGAGGATGAAGCATCCCTGAAAACTGGAGACCCCAAATTCCCAAAGATCATCTGGCCTCCAAGGCAACTCTGTGGATCATGTTATAGGTCCAGGGCGGGGATTCAAGATGATCCAAGTAAGATTGATTGGGAGCATGACAAGGTCTTCAAGTTCCTGACACAATATTATGGGTCTACACTCGTCTCTCTCTACAAGAGCAAGGATGTCCCTCAGGGTATGGCAACCGTTGGAGTCCTCGAGGATTCATTGGCCCCAACAAATGCCATTGTTGTCCCTGTCGGAGCAGCTCTGGCGATTGCCCTCGCTAGCTGTGCGTTCGGAGCTCTCGCGTGCTACTGGCGGTCGCAGCAGAAGAATAGGAAGTATTACAATCAATTACACTCTTTAAAGAATATATGATTCCTTTTCATTCTCGAGTGGGCTGAGAATTTTTAGATATAAATGTACATAGGGATAAATGAAAGAAAGCGGTCCAGTGTAGCTATCACATTGGGGGCTGCAGAGAGTAACCCGATAGGGGGATTTTGCTAAATTTGGATTCAGATTTTCTTAATTTTATTTTTCTACTTCGACTCCATTTCAGGCCGAGGAGGAGCTGGAACTAACGTAAATATTAATGGGGGAGGAGATGATCATTTACAGACAGTGAGGTGCAGAGGCCAATGGGTCACGAAGGAAAACAGGGGGTCTCTGATGGGGGGAAATCTTCGTACATGGGTCTGAGACCGATTGTTCTTGTTTAGATCCAATCTCTGACTGATCAAGTTTGCTTGTGAGATTGTGAGTGAACTTGAGAAGCACTGTACGATCTGTCCTATTTTTGGTCAGTATAACTGACGATATTCATTTTTCTGGGTGTCTCTCTGTGCTCTGACAATTGTTGACATCAGGTGTTGTACCATTCTGATCTTACGCATACGAACCTTTCTTAGTTGTTGATTTTACATTACCCAAAACGATTATCAATATGAATATGATTCTCTTAGGGATTGTTCAAAATTTCAGGACCTGAATTTGTCCAACATCAAGGGATGAATTGCTCGGGTCAGCAAAGGGAGGAGGGAGAGAGAGGAAACCGTCCGGGAGTGCACAGGGGCAACTTCGTCATTTGACCGCGCTCCCTGAGCCCCATCTGCAACAAGTAACGGACTCTCGTCAAACTGGGCAGCGCCACTGCCACGTGTCCACCCGGTTCCCGCCAAAACACCTTCCCTCCTCTTTCCCTCCTCGGAAATAAACACCCTCTGTGCTCCCAGCGGAGGTTACGTGCAATCGTCTCTGCAATTTCAGCCAAACCCGCCATGAAAGCCCTGGGTAGAGCTCCATCGATGGCGGCAGCTCCAGTCCTCATCTTTCTCCTCCTGCTCAACCTCCTCCTATCCTTTACCTCTGCTGGCTCTCCGGTCGAAAACCTCCAGAAAGCCGCCGAGGTTCTCTCAAACGCCCACTTCTCCTCCATGGGTCTGACCCTCGACCTCATCTCGGAGACTGATATCGTCCCTCCTTCCCCTTCCCTCACCGTCTTCTCCCCTCGAGACTCCGCCTTCTCCCACTCCGGTCAGCCGTCCCTCTCCCTCCTCCAGTTTCACTTCTCCGCCATCTCCCTATCCCCTCAATTCCTCCGCTCCCTCCCATTTGGCACTGAGATCCCCACCGCGCTCGAGAACCGCTCCCTTATTGTCACCACTCTGCCGGGTGACGCCCGTGTCTCCCTCAACGACGTCAGGATCACCAATTCGCCCCTCTACTCTGACGGCTCTTTGGTCATCTTCGGAGCTGATGGGTTCTTCAACTCGAGCTTCCAACTCCCATTCCCGATCCAGGGCCACGGTACGCCTAATCTACGCTGCGCGTCCTCGATAAAAAACAGCCAGAAGACGACACTTAACTTTAAAGCAGATAACTCGTTCGAGAGGGCCTCGAAGGTGATGAAATCTTCAGGATACTCTGTAATGGCCTCGATTCTTGGGATGCAGCTGCTTGGGATTGAGAAGCCGGCGACCCTGCTTACCCTCTTTGCTCCAGTGGATGAATCGATAGTGAAAGTCTTCCGGAATTTCGGCGAGTACCCTTCAATGTTCCTCCAGCACACGGTACCCTGCAGGCTCATGTGGGGAGATCTCGTCGATATTGAGAAGGGGTCGGTCGCAATACCTACTTACCGTAAAGGGTTCAGGATTCATGTCACTAAATCAAATGACAACAGGCTGTTGGTCAATAAGGTCCCGATTATACGGCCGGAGCTGTACAAGACTGAGTGGATCGTTGTTCACGGAGTTGGCAACGTTCTCGGGACGAGTGCCAGGAAAGGCAGAGGGGGGAATCGGCCATATGGTCCTCCTGGCGGGAATGGTGAGGGTAGCGCGGCTGATAAGAAGAATTTCAAAGTGATGATCATGATCACGACGGCCATTTTGGCGCAGTTCTTCTGAAGGTTTGTCGAGTTACCCCTTTTAATTTGCTAGAGCTTCCCATGCTTCTGGGCTTTATACCTGTGAATGTAGACTGAAGCTTCAGGTATACCATACTTTTAGGTTGAATCACCGGTCTACACTGTAAAGTGATGCAAGAATTGATTAAATGTGCTGATGGATTTCCCTTTCAGCATCTTCTGCTTCAGTTGCTTTAGCAATCAATGCTGATGTAAGGCCAGAACTCTGTTCATTGCTTTCGATTTTCCTTTTGAATGAAGCAGACAACCCAGATGATATTCAACCGAGTTTCCTACAAAAAAACAAAAAAGAATGATTTGCATTTGGTCTATACATGTTATCAGCAGGAAAGTTTATATGAAGACAGGGTCACATATTGCCTCTCCACCTAACTCAAAGTGACGCTTCGCCTCACTTGGTTTCTTCCCCTTCAACAGGAGATAGGGATCCCCCCCAATCCCGAGAAAAGAACAAAAACCTTATAAAGCCTAGAACTGAACTAAGACTAAACTGCAGTACCCGTAACCCTAGATTCATCCTGATCACCATCACTGCAGCTATGGGCCTTGTTCTTAAAACTGCTGCAGACCTTAGTTGGCAAAGAAAACCTCATCTTTGCAAACACTTCCTCCCTTTGGGGGCGGTTTGCATAGAAAACCCAGAGAAGCAAACATAGCAAGACGCCAATTGAGATCAGTCCCAATCCCGCATTCATGATCAGAAGGTTGTGTTCAATTGGAGGACAATAGCTTGTGGTGATTTCCTGAAAAGTGTCCCTGACGAAGTTACAGTTCTGAAGGCTGAGCAGGAGGGGAGTGTAGTACTCAAGGGCATAGCTCTCATTCACCGCCCCAACCAGCTGGGTGTATATTTCTGGGGTCACCCTTCCCTCCGTTGTGCACAGACCCAAGGAAGAAACCTCACACGTGTAATTCTTCCATATCTGATAATGCATTCACATTAATATTTTTTGCAGAAAAAATGGAGAGATAAATGCCGCAATTTTGACACAGATCATTGGAAAGGAAAAGGCTATGCCAGGACAAAGATCACTTCTTGATATGCTCTTAGAAAAGATTACTCAATAGGTTTCAAAAATATAAGCACCAAATTATTTTTGATCGCATTAAATTATGCACGTGAATCTGAATCCCTTCTTAGAAAGGCTCCTTTACCTGAAAGATCCGTGTGTTTGTGTGTGTATGAATCTTAGTTAAAAGAATATTAAGTCTGAAAACAATGGGACAGAGGAAGATCGTACCCAAGAAGCATTTGCTATGGAAACTTCTTGAGGCCCACACTGGCGATCCCGCAGCTCAGAGTCAAATGGGTAGCAGAGAGCAGGCATCATAGGACCCGATTGGTTGTAATAATATTGATTGTCCTTTGAAGGGTATGTGTTCGCGTAGGTATATATGAACTGGTTGACCACAGTGACCATGTCGTTGATGACTTGTTTACTTTGTACAAGAGTGTGATTTGTGGTCTTCTGATCAACGCATGGCAAGATGTTGCTAAGGGCTGATTCGGCATGAGGGTTCTCTACCCATTCTTGCATTGCCAAACACGTGTCGGAGATTGCGCTGCAACAAAGAGATATGGTCATAATTCCCTCAGATATAGTCCATTGCAATATCCTTACATCATACAGGATGACCATATGAGCAAAAGCATAGGGGAAGCTTATATGGATCATGTTCATTGATGTACTGAAGGAGATAATGGCAAAGAAAACTAATGAAACATATCCAAAATCTGATATCTTACTTGTTGAAGATCACAAACACACCACATAGGACAAAAGTGATGGCAACCAGTAACCATCCACTCACAACAAATCTGCAATCATATAATTCATCAGATTAAACCAGATAGTTGGTATTTCTAAGAGGGATGACTCCAACTAAAATCATGGCAACTTACATAAGTATCGCATTATGATGGCCGAGAACTGAGAGCACTGTCAGATAACAGAAACTCAGTAAGCATCAAGACGGAGGTATAATATACATAAAAAGCAATGAATAATATTAAAATTCATATAATATAAACTATCATTAGTACTTGATATGATACATACGTAATCCAAGCAAGGCCAGGAGCAGCATGATGGCAGCTACAGCAATCAACGTTGACCGCCTAAAACCAAGAAAAGAAAAAGGAGTTAAATCCTCATTTTCAATACAATCCTAGAATCTCAATAAAGGGTTTTCCATCCCTTCCCTCCTTCGTGCATGACATGCTGCAGTTAGCATAAACTGTTTGATCAAGCCAAATTGACCTATTGCTTTGTGCAAGACTGACAAAGAACTCAAGTTTTCTGAACTCATAAACTAATTCACCCATGCATGTGACTACAGACACAGACAACCTCTTGATGAATCCATGGAAGAGGGCATATGGACATACACAGCATTGAAAACTTTTCTTATCTCGGCAGAGTTTTCACGGGTTTTTGCAACCAGAGTATCTGCAGCTGATTCAAGGTCCACATTCAACTTGTCGATATCATCCATAACATCAGAAGGAAGGAAAATGTGAGCCACACTGATGTTCTTGGCAAGGGACAAATACTCAGTGACGTCGTGTAGTGTTTGGACAGTGTAGTCTGACTGGTTTACAACATACTTCAGGGTGTGGAGGACCTCTCCATGGAAATTATCCTGCCCAACAGAGAGAAGAATGCACCCAACCCTGTAGAAACATGGAGAACATTTTCATAAGAAACATTAATGAGTTTAAGTAAATGTTGAACCTAATGCACAAGCAGAAAAAAAGAAGAAGAGGTAAATGAGAAGGTCATTACGCTGCAGCACTTGTGAAGATTATGAGCATTATGAAACATATTCTATGAGAATGATGAAGTCCATCGTCTTTGACGTGCATTCTCCATCCACAACAGTAGCGCACAACAAGAGCCAACCCGAAAAAGACAAACCATAGGACCGCCAGGACAAAAGCAAACGAGCCCGTGAATCCAACAGACTGCAATTAGGATAATGACGGTTAAATAAACCATCATATATTTACATCATTGTACAAGATTCTTCAATATGCTGTAAGTTACATAAAAAGGTCATCAATGACTACATGAAGACACATACATAAGCACAACATATAAAATAACATCCCAATTTTTCATCCTAAATTTGCCAATTCTGCAAATAAAGTTTATAAACAGGGCATGATCGCCCCCTCAAGCAAATCAAAGATACATAGACTGAGAAGCAAAATGCAACATAATTTGACAATAAAGCATTCATCCAATATAGAACCTTATGAAACACTAAAGCACCACATGACTTAAAACATAGGATCAACATTTCTGATAAATTGACCAAAATAAGTTAGTGTTCAGAAAACCTTACAGCCCAGTAATGCAGATTCGAGATATCCCAACCATCCTGATACTGTCTGAATCCGCAGAGAATATCTGGCCTATTTGTTCT
Source organism: Sonneratia alba (assembly GCA_900174645.1). Classification (NCBI taxonomy): domain Eukaryota; kingdom Viridiplantae; phylum Streptophyta; class Magnoliopsida; order Myrtales; family Lythraceae; genus Sonneratia; species Sonneratia alba. Next base: position 407,022 of record FWPY01000010.1, read on the forward strand.
CTTTGATGCCAACACAAGCGTGCTATGTCGATCATCAGTCATGGGCCCTGGTGCTTGTGCTGAAGGCTCCGAGTTCCCATTCTTCAGAGGCCCTAAATTCTCTCCTCCTGCAGAAGAAACAGGTAAATCACAAAAAAGACAAGGAAACAAAACCAGCGTAGCTCCTCAAAAGGCTTTTCCTAGTACAAGAAGACCACTTTCATAATCATAGATAAATATCTTTGGCAAAGCACCGAATGATATCAGAAACCTAGGAGATGTTTGTCCAATTAAAAGCAAGTACTGACTCTGATCAGTCAACTCTGTGATTCTGATCAATTTACTTCCTACACCCCATTTGTCATACAATAATGAATTTCCACCGCAACAAGAAAGCAGTATATACTTGTTTTTCATTTTTGGGGCTGAACTCAAATAAAACATGAGTTAGCGTAAGATAGTGAAGAATCCAATAGATTGTCACATGATTAAATAAAAAAAAGGTCGAATATGCAAATATCAAAGCTTATTACTCAATTCACTTTACTTTCCACAGATCTCCATCATCAAGCAACAGTTTCCAGACGGTAACATCATAGAAAGACTTCAGAATGCACCCAAGATTGACTGATGAGAAATGTGGAATACTGAATATCTCCACTAGAAAGAGAGAAGGAAAACAGACAAAAGAGAGAGAGAGAGAGAGAGAGAGAGCACAAGAGAAACTACAGAGGAAACAGATCACCAAAATTCTATGTAAATTTGCGGCTACAACAACCGGAGTAAAATGGCTTTTCGTGCTCACCCAAGATTAACTTTAGGGGGTCCTTTCCGGCCGACAACCCAGTCGGAGTCGAAGGTGATGCGTAGCTCGAAGGCGCCCACGAGAGACCCAAGAAAATCGCAATCAAGAAAGGTCTCATCTTGGGTTCTCTGCTCCCCTCTCTCTCCCTCCCTCGGCAAAGGGAATCGTCAATGGTACAGACTTTCCATTTCCAAGATCTGCTCCAGCAAAAGAGGAAGTAGCCGTGATAGAGAGAGCGATTCTCGGTGTCCGATCACTATTGTGTTCGTTACCCACACCAGAAAATGAACAAATGAGAGATTCGCTTATAGAGAAAAAGAGTGTGTGTGTACGCGCGCGCGCGCGCGAGAGAGAGAGAGAGAGAGAGAGAGACCGAACAGCGATCTACCATAGACAGATGGAAGGAGTGTTAGTCACATGGAGAGGGAGAAGGAGAAGGAGAAAAGGCGGGTGCCTCCCCGGTGACACCAGCACGCAACTCTCTCTCTCCTCTCTCTCTCTCTGTCACTGTGAGTGAATAGAGAGCCTTGCAATGAAAATAAAGCATGGCCTCAGTGATTATTAAACCCAAATTAAATTGGAATATCTGCCAAAAAAATAATTCCTTGGAACAAAGATTTTCCAGTCAGAGAACTTCCTTCGAGGTGAAAAAAAAACCCGAGAGAGAGAGAGAGAGAGAGAGAGAGAGAGAGAGAGAGAGAGAGAGAGAGAGAGAGCATGCAAGTAACTACTCAGAGATTAACATTCCTCCTACTGCGGCCAAGATATTAAATTAGGGAAAGGCAATCTGCACATCCTACGCATCAAATCACATTCTCCACATTCGATTGCTGTGGTTGCCGAACAGTAGGATAGGCTCGTGCAACTTCGATGTGACGGGATCGGATTCAGCGGCAATCTCGGGCGGCCGGCTTTATCTCCTGTGCTTGTCGATCGGAGGAATCCCCGATGGTCATTATTATTATAATCCGGGATAGGTTAGGGCACACCGCGTAGCCCGCAAAAGCTGAAAGATGGCTCCATCGAGTCACTTTAATTTTTTTTCCTCCTCAGTGCTTTTAGACTTCAGAGGCAGCGAGCGGGTTAAGTATATGGTGGTCCCAAGGAATTGCTTACACGTTTTACAATACATATGTAGTGATACTGAACAAGTTTTCTTAAGCCCTATCATCTAATACTTAGATTAATTTCTATCTTGACTATATAAAATAATTCCAAAATTAAAATTTTATATTAATTTTATCATATCATATCTTAGGTGACCAAAATAACATATAGATTTTATCAAAAGAAATAATAAATAAATAAAAGCATGCTTTTGATCGTGCCTTGCCACTTTTTAGTTTGTCCTCTTTGGCTTTTTATTATTCCCCCTCTTTCATTCTTTCTGCTTTACTCCTCCAACTGTTAGAGCCCGAGATTTTTCTACGTTCCCATTTAAATAATCTAATATATAATCAATTTAAATTTACATCGAATCACTTTATTTAAAAAAATAAAATTACTTCAACATAATTTTTTATTTATAAGATTTAAGTACGAGTTATATAAAAAATCACCGGTTCAGCACAAATAACTTATATTAGCATACAATCGTAAGCCGTCCCAACTTCCATCATATCGGTATATATTAAACAAAATTGCAGCATTAAAATGGTTATTTACTGTAATACCCTTTTTATCTGAAATGAATTACATGTGCAGGGGAATTAGAGTGGTCAAATGGCCGGTGTGAGTAGATATTATATGCACAATAAGATCAATTTTTTACGTTAGATTGATTTCTACGGATTAAATCAGGCATACAGTAAATGGGTAATATTTACCGAATATGTGCACGTGGTTGGGATGAGAGTTCGATGACTCGACTCCATCATGTCATCACGCAAGTAATTTGGATGGGGATGGAGTGGGTACGCTGCTGATTCACCTTTGCTTAACGGATCTGTGTTCCCTCTGCCCACTCACCTCTTAAATCCATTCGTCGGGTCTGCCCCCCTCGACTGGATTTTCTAAATCCATCCTTCCACTCATCACTTGCATTACCATGATATCATATCTCCTGTACGGAGTCATCTCATCCTTTACGCACAGATCTTCGCCATAAATTAAGGGCACAAGATATGGATTACTTTTTACTTTATTAAAATTTGGTCCAAATTCAGATGAACCTTTCTACTCCCAAGGATCAATTTGGGGAAGCTGATCCGGGGGGGTGCAACAGTTAAGGAAGGTATCATTGAACATAAAAAGCACTATTGCAAAGAGGATGGATGTATATTGTGGGTCAGCTCAAGAGGTGATTCAGACTCTGCATTTCGATAAATACCTCATTTCTGAATTTTGCAAATTGGGCCTATCACGATTTGAAGAGACGTACCCCTTCTCGGATCTATTCAGTACAAACCATAATAAGTCAAGACTTGTTAGTTGAGATGGTTTATATTCCAGCAGTATTATCCATTAAATAGGTTGATTTGACTTAAAATTTAAATTATTTAAAATTTAATAAATTTATAAATATCAAACAATTAATTAAAAAATAGATGTTAATATTTTAAAAGTTGCACGGTAAACATTTTCTCCACCGTGGACAAGAGTTATCAAATTGTGGCTCTTGAAATTACGTAAAGGCGGTTATAGATGTGGAAATAATTTAACAATCATATATTTTACGCTTAAAGATTCTATCAATCATTCAGTAATTTTTTTTTTTTTTTTACAAACCATATGTGAGTCAATGAGGTATTACCACATTACTAATCCAGATTTGAACTACACTAGTATATTAAATAGATAAAAAAATTTTAATATATAAAATTCTAATAAGATACAACTAATTTATATGTTATATTGATAGTACAATAAGATATTTTTAACTTATGTTAATTAGCTGACACACAATTATTTCACGAGGGGAAGAGAGATCGGGGAGCCTTTTCCTTTGCGCCCTTTTTATCGGGTCACATGGACTCGGGGAGGCAGGCGAACAAAGAGGTGGCCCCCACGTGTCGGGAGCAGTACTCGGGCTCCACGCGGATTGGCAGACACAAAGGGATACCATAAAAAGCACCGCGCTATTCACCGCACGTCAGCGTTACCCCGCGCCTCCACCTCCTTCGGCGCGAATCCCTCCCACTCTTTCTATACTTTCCGGCCTCATTCACCTCTTGCCGAAGAAAGTTTGCTGAACCCATAAATAAAACCGACGAAACTCTTTTTTAGAATTTCCTTTTTCATTTTTAATTCCGAAATTTATTTTGATATTTATTATTAATAGTTCAATCGAGCGAGAAAAATGGGTTTTAAATCTACGAAGAAGAGAGAGGCAATGGCCCGATGGGCCTTTTCTGACATTTATGTATGCTGGGCCCAAACAGTAAATGAAGCTCCTTGAACAAAAGGCACGAGTGACCAAATTAATTAATTGTCTAAACTGTCTATTTTAGAAGCATATTAGACCATGATTAATGTATAGATTCGAGTAGGTCGGTCCATATAAGGATAAATCTCTCACAACATAAGTTCTTCACATTCACAATACTCGAACCGAGACCTTATTTGAGGGAAAGATGTGCCGAATTATTTCAACCAACTTATATTGGTGCATGGGTGATATTTGGCATCTTGAATTTTAGATGTTAGGGAGTGTTGCTTCCATTTACTAAATTTTGTCTCCAAGTCTAAATGAAGAAATGTGGATAGAAATATTGATCTCTTTTACATTCAACTACCGACTTCAGCAATCGTGTCAAAGATGCACAAATCCATTTTATATTGACCAGACTCTGCCAGGCCAACGTTAACGACACTGACCTCTTGGCAACAGTGATAACTCATTCATCTTTAGCTTTCCTCTCCCTCGACATTTCGATTTTTCGAGTGTCGGGAAGCGGAATCCGGTCGCCACCTCAGTACGAACGACTCCCTCGGGTGTGTCCCGGGACTCAGCCGCCGGGTGGCAGCCGAAGCGGAGACCCCCAATCATGTCTGTGTCTACCGACGGCCGATTGGTCTCGGACAGTGGAGTTTGAATAAGGCCCATCGAGAGTAGGCTTGGTGTCCTATTTCATTGTATTCTACACAAATCATCCCGTACCAAAATCATTAAATTTCCACGTACCAAACGTGATGCATGTCTCTTTGCATAATGGCAAAATCAACTAAATGGATTACGATAGTTTGGCATCCCTCCGCATCAATTGAGATAATGGGTTCGGATTTTATGAATACAGCGAATTTATGTTGGAAGAATTTTATCCCAAATAAATCAATTCAACTCATGTTGGCTAGTAAGATTAGATAGGAGTTAGTTTATACTAACAAAAAAAAGTATGATAATGAAAAAAAAAATGATAAACTCAAAGGAAAAAAATATTAGAGAATGAAGAAACTCTCTTATACAGTTCTTATAGCACAACGAAGTCCATGGAGGTTTTTTTAGTAGTCATTTAATATTGTATAACCTTTTAATAATTAATAAAATAATATTGTATTCACCAATTTTCAATCTGATGGTCTCACCATGTTATAGCAACAGTAGGATTTAGTGTGCCTCTTTTTATATCTCCCCTTGTTCTCTCATGGTTTTCCTAAATTGATCTCAACATTCCTTTCTAGCAGGAACAAAAAGAGGAAGAGCAAATAACTGCGTGGAATTACAAGTGTATTTGGTGGTCCAGACACACATTTTGCAATGAGAAATTAGGCAGCAGTGAGAGGCGACAGCGCCTTCTTTTGACAAGTCTCCCGGTATCGGACAGATTTCCATGCTGATCGAATGCAGGCCTCCCCCTCTTCGAATAGCAACAGATTTGTTTTTTTTTTTTTTTTCTCTCTGGAAGACTCTTCAAAAGTTATTGGAAATGTCACGTGAGACCGGGGGTGGGGAAAAGGCAGCGGGATGAAGGTGGGAATGAAGCTTCGGGTTTGCCTTGAATTGAATGAAGAGTCTCAGTCGGCCGGCTGCTAACTGAGCAATAATGATGTGGGTTTTACATGAACTCCTGTTCCTGTCAAGGTACCGAAGCTCGCAAAGTTCTTGGGATGGTCTCAGTGATGTGTTGATGCCTCTGTGGTCCGGCTCGTATTGTCGCTGTTGTGACTTCTCGGTTTATTTCTTGAACGAATGGGTTCGAACCTTGCTGGATGAGAGCCTATGGAGAGGTCCAACTAATCCCATATCCGAGAAACCTAGATAAGGGTCATCGAGTCAAGGTCTCGGTGCATGCGAAATACAAACCTAACATATATATATATATATAAGTGATACATGCATGGAAATGTGAAGGAAAGTTGAGGAACAAGAGCGAACCTTTTTCCATTCGGAAATCTCCAGATCACCAGCACCGATTCATCAGGCTGCCTCAAGAGCTATCAAAATCAGGACCGACCCTTCCGCGAGTGGAGCTCCATCACCGAATTATAATGCTTTTCAAAGAGGAACTGTTCTTCAAAGTTAAATATATTATTAATTTTCGTCATTTATAAGATATTATATATCAAATTATAAATAAAAAGGGGGGTCATTTTTTCAGTTTTTCTTCTTGTGCATCCATGGCTACCTACAAACTAATTAATGAACAAAATGTAAGAATGATTCCGGGCCGTTGGCTAAACTTGTAGGGACGATGAAATCAGCATGTGTAATTAATTTGTGCCTGCCCTAAAACACATACTGTCTGGAAAGACCTTATTTATGCCAAAGGCAATGTGCTATTAGTGATGCTAAACCCTATTAATGACTTGCAGAACCATATAATGCGTTTTTTATGTCAGTTTTATTATTTGCAAGGCAAGAAAAATAAGAGCTGCCCAAAAGCTTAAATAAGGGTTTTTTTTCCGTTAGCTTCAAATAATTTACCCAAAAAAAGGGTTAATTAATGAGGAGATGGTTGAATATATATATATATATACAGAGTAAAGTAAAGTCTTAATTTTAAATTTTGTATATAGAAAAAAAATATGATTGAGAAGAATCTATCCAGTAATAATAAGTAAATCTAAAGGGAATCTAAATGAATGGGGATTTATTGAATTTCTATATAATATTACATAATGAAGAAAGAGAAGGAGAATTCCCTAAACTTTATGCGGTATGATCGGGACAGAAGTGGTTCAAACTCAGCGAACCTCTTAAAAATTATGTCCGCGTTCAGCCAACCCTGGAATTAAATTTCCACTCAAAAAGTGTGCTGGCTGCAGGTGTTGGATTCCACTGACTATTGATCTTTACGCGAACTTGTAAGACTCTTATCGATCAACGATACTTGACGGATCGTAAGGCCAGCGTGCCGGCAACGCATCATTCAAATTTCTGCCCTATCAACTCTCAATGGTAGGATAGGGCTACAATGGTGGTGACGGGGTTACGGAGAATTACTACAGTGAGTTAGTTGTACATAAAAAGCAATGCTGAAGCTGAAGGTCTTGTTATTGAGTTTTAAATTTGAGTCTCCGTCGACTCGACCCAGATATAATTTCAGTGGGCTGCATGATTCCCCTACGGCTGCTTTCAAAAGATCCAATATTTCATACGGACCAATAAATCAGATCATTGTCAGCTAAGGGATGCACATTTCAATTCAAACACTATCTATTGTCATCTACCTTGCCAACAAACAAAAATGAATTACATAATTAAAAGTTTAGTCTAAGCAAAAGAAAATGTGTTGTTTATGCTGCGGTTGTACGCCTAGTGGGGATTAGTTTATACATGAAAGTACTTGAAAACCAGGGTGGAGTTATGTGTGAGGCATATGGACGTGGATGAATTTTTTATATGTATATGTACTCAATATTTGACTTATCTTTAATCTAAAAATTAAAATCCAACCCCGAATTCCTTTTTCTATCGTACAGACGATATATATATATATATATATAGACTAAATCAATTAGACTTTGCCTAATTTACCACGATCCGCTTGAGCTCTTAAATATCTGATACATAGTTGTCATCAAGGAACCTTCTTTCTCGTTCGATGCCAATAACAGCCTAGAAATTGAGCCATCGGGTCAAAATCGTAGAGCAAGCCATTGCTGGATGGCTTCACATGAGCATGAACCGGTAAATAACGCGGAAGTGCATAATCATAGTGGGGAAAGAAAAGGACCAATGGAATAGTGATGGTGCATGCATACAAATCCGTCTGCTTTCTCATCATCTAATGCGTCATCATCTTTTTTTTTTTTTTTTTTAAAGATTAGGTAATGGTCTCAAGTATTCAACGGGGGTCATGCAGCACGGTCATCCGTATATGTTATACGTGCTTGATGTTGATGCGTCAAAACCCTTTTTTCCTCATAATTTCCCTCTTTGCTTCCCCGCTGCTTCTCTGATAACTTAATATAACAATCGTGACCCGTAGAAATGACGAGAGAGAGGGAATCCAGAGAGAGAGGAAAGAGAAGCCTAATCCAACATTATTGATGATAAATGGGTCCGGTGTAACAACACCATTCTGGCCGTCCCACAACCAAGATGTTGTAAATTCGATTATTATCGTAAAATTATCCGTACAACTTTATTCTCTCTCTGCTTTTGTCATTCCATTATGGGTTCATGTAATCGAAAAAAAATATTATTATTGATAATTATTAAAACATGTGCAGCCATCCGGTCTTCCAATCATCAATTGTTCAACGAACAACGTTAATAAATGTGAGGATGAAGTTGGGTCAAATAGTAATTAAGGGTTCCCTCATTACTATATACGAGGAGACCACGACAGGTAATTCCTGTGAACGCAATCAATTAGGGCATAAAAAAAGGGGGGAAAAAAAACTTGCGTCGGCCTATCCAAGAAGATGTCGAGCGTCAGGCTTGGCCTTCTGGTGCAGCTGCCTACTAAGATTGTATACCCGAGGGCAGAAAGCTATCCTTGGAAGCTCATCCTCTTCGGTATCGTAAATCAATCGCATTATAGTGGTCTGATCTTTCAACGGAAGTCCCACATTCTCATAGTTGTTAAAACTGGACTGGGTCAGTCGGTTCGATTGAAAATTGACTACTCATTCGGTCCAGTTTTTAGAATAAACCTAATTGTATTATAAATACAGTTAACTCCAATTAAACCGTCAATTTCCGGTTAGAATGTGAACCCAATTGAACCGGTAGAAAAAACTGACGGACTTAAAATTTTAAAAAAGTAAAAATATATTATGATATTTTTTATTTTATTGTATTTACATTTATGTTTTATGTTGACATTAGGATTATATGATAACTATATTTAGAAATTTTCTATTAATTTTATTTATTAAATATGCAAGTTGATCCATCGAACTCATGATCTGATCCACGAACTCATAAACTCATACTTTGACCGGTTTCCTATTTTGTCCGGTTTTAAGAACCATGCTAATTCCTTTTTCTCAATTTCGGGTCCTAATGTGGGGTTGGTGCTCAATGCCCATCATGGGCGTCCAGTATTCTTGGTGAAGCTGTGGTCCACCACCGCCAAATGGCTCTCGGGGAGTAGTCTGTGTCCTATCGTGTACACACGCTGTCTGTGGTTTGCATCCTCTAAGCAAGAGAGCGCAACTGGAGCATTTAGTTTAAATGGCTTAAACCGATGAGTGTCACGCGTAATAGTATAATAAATTCCATTTTTTTGGTGTGAATATATAATAAATTTGACTGATTAGGTATATATGTCTTGATTGGTCCAGGTATTTCTTTTAATTATTTTACTCCGTTGATTCGGTCAACGTATTAATTAGAGAGAGAGAGAGAGAGAGAGAGAGAGGGCAATGCAGTTCATGTACGCTGGTTGACCGTCTGTACACTCACAAGAAGAACTTAATTGATCATAATAAAATATGGGCAGCGAAGATTCTATTGATTGTGAGAGAAATTCAAATATGGATTAATTATAACATCTTTTAATTTTATATTAAAATAATATTAATATTCTATTCCTATAAAATAAACATCGACAGATCTATAATAAAGAAACATCAGTTAAACAATGGACCCATGGGAACACCCAGAATTCGAACGAGCCTTGCTCCAACTACTCTACATTTTATGTACCATTGATTATTGTAATTAAGCAAGAGGGAAGATAAAAGAGAAATAAATTCTTGCCTAATGATACAACACTCGATATGATATCAAGAGATTATGAGTGTAATTCTCGTTAATGCCTCTGTTTCTGTCTTTCTTTTCTAGCTTTATAGATCCACGAACAACCTTAGCAACGCCAAAAAAAGATAAAAAAAAAAAGAAAGGGAAACGAAACTTAATATATGAACAGGAGTCAACCGAAGATACGCATGAGAGGAAGAACATAAATGAAGAGCGCGGGTCAAAATAACTGTTGAAACTTCTTCCCGGAGATAAATGTTCGTGTTTCACGTAAACGGGATCTGTTTCAACTAAAAAAAATAAAAAGAAGTCATTTTCGAATCTCTATAGAGTGCCATTGTGAAACAGGACGAAGTGCCCCGGATTCGAGGGCACGAATCTGAACATCACCAGCTTATATATGTAAGGTTAGTCGCACATCCCTGATTGTTCGAACGATCCTCGTTCCGATGCAACCAGCCTGACAAGGCGTACGACGAGCTGAGTTTAACCAGCGCATACGGTCGTCGATATCGCATCTCAAGGCCGATCGTTGTACGTTGCTTTATATGTAGAAAAGTCATGGGGCTCGAGCATTATTCTGGTCGCAACTACTGATGAGAATCGCCACACGAGCAAAGGACATTGACTTGACGGAGGCAAAAGTATACGAGATGTATTTCTCAGAAGCAGGGTGGCTTTGAATTTGGGAAACGTGAGGGGGTTCCGTATTCGACAACACATGCAATATAAGTTCAATTTTCTATATGGGGAAAAATTATGGGTGGACCAAAGAAAAAAGAACTGGAGAGGACGGGGGAGGGCGTGCCAAGTTGACCCTGCAATAACGTACAGTGTGTGCATCTATAATCGTGTTTGGATTAGTTGAGCATGATATATAACATTAATTCCCCGATCGAACGCCGAGTGGATGCAATTCGAGAGCCAGTCATGTGTGTATTTAGGAAAGGAATAATCGCATGTCTCCATTCTCATTTTCATGTGCATATGCAGCGTGTCGGCGAAACCTAACTAAAAGAAAACCAGAGGAGAGACGGTCTACGTGAACCTACCAGGTATGCTCGGGATCGGGGGGGAAAAACCTATTATCTGTGAAATGAAATTGAGAATGATGACAAATTGACATTTTAGGGTAGATAAGGGTGAAATGATGAACGTCCGCTGCCTATATATAGCGCTCCATCGGTGCTAGTCTTTCCCACCCCCACAAAGAGAGTTCCACGCTATCTCATAGAGAGCTCTTTCTAATTTCTCTCTTTGTCCCTCTCCATAGCCCCAAGGAAATGGCTTCTACCGAGCAAACCCGGCTGCAGCCTCTCCAGACATCCCGAGTCGGGATCATTGGAGCAGGGATCAGCGGCCTCGCCGTGGCCAAACAACTCTCGGCCCATAACCCTATTGTGTTCGAGGCCACCAACTCCATCGGCGGTGTCTGGAAGCACTGCTCCTTCGCCACCACGAAGCTGCAGACACCTAGGTGTGATTTTGAGTTCTCCGACTACCCTTGGCCCATGAGAGATAGCACTAGCTTCCCTACTCACATCGAGCTGCTGGAGTACCTGCATGGCTATGCGACCCACTTCGATTTGCTCAAGTTCGTGAGGTTCAACTCCAGGGTGGTGGAGAGTCGCTATGTCGGCCAAGGAGACGGGGTTGTCCCCGGCGAGTTTGGTCCCCTGTTGAGCGGCCATCCTGTCTGGGAGGTTGCAGTTGAGACCCACCCATCGAAAACCACTCAGGTTTGGATGTCATAAAGCCTAGCAAGTCGTAGCTACGAGATTTTGCTCTTCTAAAGACCAGAATGTTCATTATAAAAGAAATTTTGCATGGACATCTAACTTATTGATCCAAAAAAGGAAAGAAACATTTCTTGAAATGTTCTTGGTAACATTCTTTTTCCATTATAGGTCGGTATCATTCACTTCTTTTGAGTAAGTAAGATCCCCTTAGTCGATAGATTTACGTGTTTCTATCCTGTTTCTTTGACCCGAAAGACTCATGATACGTACAACAAACGAGGACTCGCAACCATAGAATATTGCACATGAGATGAAAGTTTGCAGCTGTACAGATCGTATCTGCTGCATTTTGACAGTAAGATCTTTAGTTATAAGATAAGAACATTCAACAGAAGTGAGATATCTTCGTTACTCTAAACGATTATCTCAGTCATGTACACAGTTTGACTATCAATGTTGGTTCATCAGGCACGCACTGTTCACGCGTGCGAAATCATCGGTGGTTGATCGGATGGACTATAGTTATATGATGATGACTAATAGGATCTAATTAATATTAATGCAGTGGTATCCGTTCGAGCTGCTGGTGGTCTGCATCGGGAAGTACGGAGACGTGCCGAGGATGCCCGTCTTCCCGACAAACAAGGGCCAAGAGGTCTTCAAGGGCAAAGTCTTGCACAGCATGGACTACTCGAAGCTCGACAAAGGAGAGGCCACCGAGCTCCTCAGGGGCAAGAAGGTGGCCATCGTCGGGTACAAGAAGTCCGCCATTGATCTTGCCGTTGAGTGTGCTGAAGCAAACCGAGGTCAGATACATACACATCCATGTTCGTGGATTGAATATAATTATACCATAAGGAATTAAATACGTGAACTGAAATTCAGTAATTTCAGAAAGGAAAATTATTAAAATTAAATACATATTCTTTACGTGTGAACTTATTACAAAAATAATTGGTTATTGTAATATTCAAATGCTACGATATCTTATGGAAAGATCGTGCACTGTAGGTTACGTTATATTAAGGCTGCAACCGTAAACGGGGGACCGGCTCTCTACAGCCAAAAAAAAAAAGAATAATTAATTAATCGTCAAGAGAAGAGGAAATTGATACACCACAGTCTCATCTTAGACTTTTGACTAAATCATATTATCTAGATTTTTTTTATTGACACTTGTTATAATCTTTTATTATTAAGATTTATTCTTTCTTGTATACTTCTTACTTCAACGACCTACTCTGTTACCGAAAGAATTATAATTTCATGAGGTATAATCTTCAAACAGTTTGACCCTAGTGCGAGGAGCCAGAATGCTCTTCCCGAAACAAGGTTGACCAGAACTGAAGCCGGGTTAAGTCAATTGTTAAAATAATCAGAAGAAGCGGTCAAAATGATGGAGTGCTGATGGATTACAGGGGATTATTTAGATAATGATTGAAATTATGACCTTTTTCCTATATGAGAGCGGTATTAGTGTATTAAAACAAATTTTAATATGGTTTCCAAAGGAAAATTCCAAGGGCCTAAGAGATTTGGTTAGGCAAAAAGCATGGACGGAGTTGACCAAAACGTTGATAATTGATCATTGGAATTCTTCTCTGTAATTACTAGGATAGAAAGGGTTGACCAAGATGTCCATCGATTTTTCAGTTGGACAACCGATCGCCCATGTGAGCTAAATTAATTTCCTCTTGGAAAAAAAAAATAAATTAGGAGCCGATGGTCAACCGTGCACGATGGTGATAAGGACACTGCATTGGACAGTTCCAGCTTACTCGATCTGGGGGCTACCTTTTTACCTGTTTTATTCCACGAGGTCTTCCCAGTTCCTCCACGAAAGGCCCAACCAGGGCTTGCTCAAGTCACTCCTTTGCCCTCTCCTCTCCCCCATGGTAGTCAACAATACAAAGTCAACCCCAAGTTAATCTATCTCCTTCATCTATAAAGAAAAGAGCTCAATTTGAATGGCTGGTTTATATCTTGTGTACGTACAGAGAAGAGCGATCTCCAAGTTCACAGAGTCCTACTTGGTGTGGAAGCTTCCCCTGGAGAAGTACGGGCTGAAGCCCGACCACTCGTTCGTGGAGGACTATGCATCCTGTCAGATGGCTATCTTGCCGGAGAACTTCTTCTCCGAGGCCGACAAGGGTAAGATTCAATTCAAGAGGGCCTCCAAGTGGTGGTTCTGGTCGGATGGCATCGAGTTCGACGACCAGACCAAGCTGGAGGCTGATGTTGTGATCCTCGCCACCGGCTTCGACGGGAAGAAGAAGCTGCAGTCCATACTCCCTGAGCCCTTCAGGAGCTTGGTGGTCGATTCTTCAGGAGTGATGCCTCTTTACAGGTCTGTAGACTTCGCTTGCAGCCCCGGAGCTGGATCTGTAACCTGTATAGGAAAAGTGGAAAACCTTTCGATCTGCATCCTCATTTTTTCTCCCGTTCATTTCAGGGGGACAATACACCCGCTGATACCCAACGTGGCATTCGTGGGCTACATAGAGAGCGTGTCGAACCTCCACACGTCCGAGCTGCGGAGCCAGTGGCTGGCGAGCCTGGTCGACGACCGGTTCAAGCTCCCGAAGATCGATGGGATGCTTGAGCAGATCGACAGAGAGATGGAGGTGATGAAGAGGACCACGAGGTTCTACAAACGGCACTGCATCTCCACTTTCAGCATCAACCACAGCGACGAGATGTGCGAGGAGATGGGGTTGAACCCTTGGAGGAAGAAGAACCTGTTCTTGGAGGCTTTCAGCCCCTACAGCAGCATGGACTACGCAGGAGATCAGGACGAGCATCAAGATCCACGGGAGAAAAATACTGATCCGTAAATCAGTACGATAACCGACCGATGACTGATCCCAAGATGCTATACTAGATATGATGCTGGTGGCTGGCTTGTTACTGATGCTTGAACCCTTACTATCGTATTACTCGGATTCTACTACTGCATAGATGCAATAACAAGATAGACACGTTACCTGTCGTAGCTACATTTATACATCATGCGGCTTAGGTGTATGCATGTACTCTTACGGGACATGCACACATATAATAATATGTTATTTCTTCCATATATATGTTTAATTTCCACTAATATTACTCATATCATCCATTAATTTCATGGTCTAATCGATAGTCTTTTTGGCCAAAAAATCAAGAAGGAAATTTGAGTCGTAGAGATAATTTCATTTCATGGTCGTCCTGCAATCCTCGTTCGAGTTCTCACGAAATTAGGAAGTCGAATCTTCCCGTGCTTATCGATTTCGTTTGCAACCCCATCAAGTTTTTTTGGAGAATTTAATTCATAGGACATTAAATACGTCGATTGATTAATTATCGAGGAAACATTTCATATCTCGAAGAATTGTTCGAGTGTGCGTGTGTGTTACTGAGAAATCTTTTCTATTCTGCAAGACTAATACCATTACATGGTTTACGTTCTATTGTTAAAACATTCAGAACGTCATCATCGGAATTCCCAGAAAAAAGTTGTATGATATATGAAACAGGCATTATGAAGCACTCCATGATTGCAAATTCTCATGCTCCCTTCCCTCCCCCTTTTCACTCAGCACCTGTACATAAACCAATGAATTATCTCAAACATCGTACTTGGGCACCATTAGCACTCCTACCTAATTTACTTACAAACCTTCTAGTATAAATGGTCGGATTTGGTCGAGAGCAGGAGGCAACGATTGTTCAAATTGCTGCAGCTTCATTTCAGCTTCACCACTAGAAAGTGGTCCTACTTGCAGGGATTTCTCCGTGTCCTCGAACTCAATATCTTCCAGCTTGGACCATGGCTCTGATTTGTCAAGAGGCTGAGGCTCGAGTTTTTGATACTTGGGTTTGTTCTTCTTGAGCAGAAGGTAAGTGGTGAGATAAAAGAATAGCAGTATTCTGCTCTGGGCTATTACTGTTTCCCTAATGCGTCTGCCTCCCAAGGTGAGCCTCTCAAGGGCCTGCATACAAAAGCAAAAAAAAAAAAATTACTAGTATTTTTTACACACAAATTCCAGTCCACGATCCCAAACACATATCAGACATAGCTCGTCATTGGACTTCACAGAAGCGGCTGAGTGGATCAGTATTGTCAAATTTCTACAAATTTCAGGGATTGTAAGCTGTGGCAGAACATGGATGATCCTAAGAACATTATAGTCAATCAACACATTGTAACAGACAACATAAAAAGACGGACAGTTATTTATTGTACTACCATAAAGAATATAAAGATTCAAAGTCCAAAACTAACAGTGAAAATTATCAGGATGACAATATAAAAAATAGATAACTATCAACAAAATGAGAAAACATGACAGTAAAAATTGCAAACATGCAGTAAAATACACTGACGTTTAATTGTTGTATCAGAATCGGGGGAAGAGTTGAACTAGATCATGTAAGACTTAACCAAAATTGATGGCTAAACTGAAACTACATCTTTTAAGAGAAGTTTTCATTATTTCCCTATTTATTGAATATTCTGAAAGAAAGCATCAACCAGCATTTACAATATTTCTCTCAAAGTAAGAATCCTTGTCTAATATGTCCAACATTTTATATAAAAAGGGATATTGAAAGGTGAAGAGCTATTATCGTCTTTACCTGTTCTCCATTTTGAAGATCGAAAGAGTGCTCATGATCGAATTGAAGACCCTTGAATTCATTGACACAAAGCCCCTGAAATGCCCTGAAAATACAGAAAAACATACTCACTAGTAAGTAAAGAATGAGATGGAACCAACTTGATGTTGCTTCATCAGAATAAGAATGAGCTCCATACAGCTGTATTAGAAATATTTTTACCATCTTATCAGAGAAACACGGGGAATCCACCGAAAGATGATTGGTGTGTTGTCTGCATTTATATAAGAACCACCAAACACGATGAAAACTGTCATGAGAGAGGGTCCCAAAGCCATAGCTGCTTCAGTGGTTGGCACCATTGCTCCCACAGTTAGACCCATGGCCGATGCAGCAAAGGACTCCACAGTTACAATCCCACAGAACTTCACAAACCTAGAGTTGTTGTATAGGTTTAAAGTTTAAGACTATTAACATTTTCCAAGAGAGATATCATCTAAGGAACCAGATGCAGTAATGAAATGATGGCAAGTCTTCTCTACAAACTCATAAGCACCAAGAGAACAGAGCTACTTAAGGCCTATGTCTCTATTTATTAGGTCGATGCTAACTTTGATGCTTCCAGAGAGCCCTTAAAGTCAACATAAATAGCTTATTGAATACTCAACATGAACAGTTTTAGGAACTACTTCAGCTGCACTCTTGTTAATTCAGGTTTCCTACTTTTGTTTTCAACGCAAATGTTTTTAACACTTGGTTTTTTTGCCAAGTTCATAACAATTGGTTGACTGTCCTAAATTTTGGTCAGTAAACTCAAATTAATAGTGTCTTTAAATACTTTTTTGCTTTTTCTTCATGTAGTTTTTATTTCTAGTTAGTCAAATTCTTCATTAAACATTCCATTTTCTTCTTATTTTGGTTTGAAGATGAGATAAGCATTCTTTTACCAAGAGCGAGTTTCTCAGGGAATTTCAAATCAGGACCTTCCCAACTGCACCTTCCTTGGCAGTATCATGCTCAAATTATCTGCTTATTGTACCACTACATGAGATCAGGATATAGGGTACATTGTGCAGCTACTTTTAAATATTTGTCTCCAGTGTCCATTTCAAATCATAAAATCAACAGTACTAACTTTATGTCCTGTTAAAAAGAGATAACATAAGTGCATCTAAATAACTGAAAAAATTATGAAGTTGCAGTAGAGTGCTAAATAATAGCAACAAACCTGGACAAAGATGGATTAAGGCCAGCCATGGGGTACAAAATAGCACCAAACATAAGAGGAAATGCTGCCCCAATGGGAATCTCAGCTAATAATTTCGAAAGAAGATAAGGACCCAATGCATAAGATCCCTTTGTCCGCTCTCTGTCCACAATGGTCCTCTCCTTTGGAAATACCCCCACCGTCTTTGTAAGAGCAGCCATTGCAGTGTTTATTGCAGCAAGCTGCAATGCCAAATAGCGAAAATGGATTTAGAACTGTGAAAATGTGATCCACCTTTATCTGTTTAAGAAGAAATGTAATGTTGATAAATTTGGCAAGCTTTTTTTAAAAATAAATTCTGAAAGCTAATGTCAATGAGAAATCCACTGATGTATTGAATCACGAAATTCATAGAATTTCCAGTTCCAAAATATAGTGGAGGAATCTCGACAACACTTACATTCCCTAGATCAATCTCAATAGGATTAGCTTTCTTTCTCCACAACCAATCTATATCAAGAAAATAGACTAGGGGAATGTACTTTTATGCATATGAGGAATACAGAGAAAAATAAAATTTACAGCAACTTGGTAAAAAAACTATGAGGAAAATGATAATATTGCATACCTGAAGCAACCCCATCCTATCTGGTATTGAAGACTGGGATTTCCCCATTCTCCAGAATACCGACCCAAATATTATTGCTGATGCAACTGACATCCTGGTGCGAACCTTATTTGTTGGGCCGTCTCGAGAAGCCTAGACATCCATAGTATCATTAGAAGAGGAAATACTTCTGTTCCGTATCATGCATAATTCTGAAGCAAGGTCCTAGTTCAGATGCACTCTCATTTCACTAGATAATCAGCAAAACTTAAATCATGAAATAGAGCTTTATTTGGTGGGCAAAAGAAGTTAGGCTGATTTCTAAAATGTTCTGCACTAGTCTCACAGGAGTACACCCAGCTCTCAAGGTGAAATACAAAATCCAATTACATCATAGATCTATGGTGCCAATGCAATATAAATTCCAATTGATAGCTTACCGACCTAAATGATTCACCTCTAAAATTGAGGCACTGGTAATGTGTTTTTTATTGTTTGAGATTCTCAAATGTGGCTTGGCAGTATGACTAATGCTCAACCCATGGAAGTTATACAAACAGGCATGGAAATCCAAATCCATCTTTTTTTATATAATTAATTCAAATCCATGTTATAATACCATGGTACAAATCAGACAACCACCTATTGTTGAGTCAAAATCTTAGTGACCATTAGAATATTTATATAAATAAATGGATAGTTTGATTGTCATAGACAAACCTGCAACCACGCACGTTTTAGAAGCAACCAAAATTGTCTCCACCAACCTTTTTTGTGCACAGTAGTTCCCTTTTTTGTAGACATTATACCAGTCTTCAATTTCTCTCTTTTGGTCAGAGGAGTTGCATATAATATTGTTGGTGTCTGCTGTGCGAACGACTCAACAAGACCATCTATTCTCTTACGAGAAGCATACTCACTTTCGGAAGAGCTGAAATCTATGGAAATGAGATCAGCCAAGAACTCTGCAGGGTTCACATGATCAGAGCAGCTGTAGCTGATGGAAGGAAAAAGAGATCAGTCAATACTTCAGAACATCATATGACTTCCACCTGCAAATTTCTTCTAAAAATTAGCAGCATGTCAGTGTTAGCTCGACAAGTATGACTATACCAGGGTTACACCAGGGAAAATATAATTTTGGAGTATGGGCATGTGGATGTTAATCCTTTATGGCATCTTTCCAATTTCAGTCAAATATCTCAGTTAGTATTTCTGTATGCAGCAAATTTATTGTTTCCACAAAGCCATCCTTTCTCTCTTAAAGATAGATTTCTCTCAACAAAAGGCTCTTGAAAATCCAAAGACTAGTGACACTTAAAGTTGTGCCTCAACTTATTAACTCTCAACCTTGGTACACCTTAAACCATCCACCAGTAAGTTTTGGCCACTGGTCAATCATGATTTATAATAGATTTATAATTCAAATGTCCAAGAGAAAAATAATTCAGCTGTGAAACATTGCTCACGAGTAATCTGCAAAAGGAAGAGTTGAAGAGGTCTTGGCTACGAACCCAAACTTTGAAAAGTATGCCAGAGGCTCATCACGTGCAGGACCGGCATAGACAAGTGCACCCTCGGTTAGCAGCACAATGTCATCAAATTTATAGTACACAGAACCTCTTGGCTGGTGTATGGAGCATATCACCGTGTGGCCATCCTGTGCTAGTTGCCGGAGTGTTTCCATTACTCTCTCAGCTTGGAAGGCATCAAGTCCTGAATTGACCAAAATATTCCGCTAAAATTTAGATTAGTGTTGAGATAACCAAAAACACTACCAGCCACCAAGATTTTCTATATCATCATTTACTTTTTTTATCCACACTTCAATTTGGCATTGCTTGGACAAAAAATAAATATCTGAACAAAATTGAGGTCAAGGCAATCTTTACATCTGTCTCGAATAGCAGAACAACAAAATTCATAACAGCTCACATGGCATTTGTATCTTTTTGACAAACAATTAGATGGCACCCCTTTGTTGCATGAAATCCACTGTTTAAAAAATCTTCTATTTAAGAGTATAGGACTTGACCTTTGCATTTCAATAAGGTATCCACCAAACTGTTCTTGAACATTTATGATTGAAATTAAGCATTTCAATTAATAGATCAATTCCAATAGCTGGCATAGCATTTCAAAAACTAAACCTCCCTCTCATATGTTGCATCTTTCCAACACGGAGATCAATATGCCAAGACCCAAGGACATGCGCTAGAGCATCTCAGGAAGTTTTGAAGGCAATACCACTCTGTCACAGGAAAAACACGAGCACAATATAGAAGAAATCCATACCTGTTGTGGGCTCATCTGCAAAAATAACAGAAGGACTTGCAATCAGCTCGCAAGCTAGTGACAGCCGTTTCTTTTCACCACCACTAATTCCGCGAACTTTTGCATCACCAACATTTGTATCAGCACAGCTCACCTTTATATTTATATGAGATAATGGACAAATTATCACCAAAATAAATTTGAAGGAAAAAAGGGAACCAAAGCTGTAAGTATTGCAGCAGTAACAGAATTTTATCTGAAAGATTCAAGATCGAGTGTTTCTTTAATATATGAATTATGCCAGTACAGAGAGATACAATTAAATGAACAGAATCTTACCAAGCCAAGTTTGAACAGGAGATTGTTAATATATTCCTCCCTCTCCTCAGCAGATGAGATTTTTGGAAGCTGAAGTTCGGCAGCCAGGGACAGTGTCTCCCTCACTGTCAACTGTGAGAAGAAAAGATCCTCCTGTCGGATGTAAGCAAACCTGCAAACGAAGAAATGACTATAAGTAAATACCAGGACACATAACTAAATCTAATAAACTGATCTCGAGTCCCTGTCCCACAATGTGAAACATGTTTCCAAGAGAAAACGTACTTGAAGGATTTATTTGATCTTGGCTTCCCATTGATCTCAAGAAGACCTGACAGATGTAACCGGGGAGAAGCTGTGAGCTGACCCGCCATAACATTGAGCAAAGTGGTCTTTCCCGATCCTGATGCTCCCATTATAGCGAGCAGCCTGCCGGGTTTTGCCTCTCCACTCACATTCTTAAGCAAAAACCTCATCTAACAGAGTGAAAAAAGAACTCGTTTACCCTTCAACCTCGTTCTTTATGGTATCGATCAAATCGAAAGCAACTTAACCCACAAAACCGCTACTCTAGTCGGCCCCAAAAACGAAATGGTAAAATCACTTGACAAAGCCACGGGAAGAGTACACAAACTGAGGTGAAACGGGACATAGAATAGCAAATAAATGAACGACTATAGAGCTAAAATTATAAATAGCTGAGATCAATCTGCATGCATGATTCCCAAGAAATGTTTTATCGGACTAGAACTCACTGATTTGTTCAACTTATCAGAAACCGAGCAACTGATGCCAGCCCATCGAATAGTAACGGGATAGACCTTCCCTCCGACCGGAGCGTCCCCGCCCTCGGCATCCCCGTCAGGTTCAAACCCTTCACCATTCTCGTCGGGCAGAAGCTCCTCATCTTCATCCTCAGGCAGGAGGGCAGGTCCGGGGCCGGATAAGAGGCGGAACAGGAGGGCCACGGCAGCTGCCGCGAGAATCTGTCCCACCCCGTTCCCGCCGAACCGCACAATTTGGTGGCCCACCTTCCCGACGAGCTTCGCCATTTCTCACTGTGGATGAAGAGAGCACGAAAGCTCGAGAAATGGGCTTTATCTGTTATCTCTGTGAGAGTGCTGACAGTGAGCAGGACTCCGTGGTCCGAGCAGATGAGGATTCAAGGAAGGAGAGGTGTGGGTTTTTTATGAAAAGCTTGCAATTTTCCATCTTTTTTTTTACTGTAATATATATATATATATATACCATATAAAGACCTGCTGCCTTTCAGATACTTAGAATCGAGCAAGTACAAAGGGTCCTTTTTCGCCCTTTCCCCTGTTTGCTTCCGCAGAGAATTTTTTTTATTTTTAATTCAGTACTCTCGTACTAATAAAAACATATTTTGAACTAATTTATAATCACATTAAAATCCTTAAAAATTTTTCCCTGCACGAAAACCACTAATATATTCTAATATATATCCAAAAAAAATGCAGGTATTATATCTACTTTGACCTTGATGGGCCCATAAACCATAGGCCCAAATGTGGCTAAAGCAAAGGCCCACAACGAAATAACAGGCCCATCATCAGGATGACCGACACTCCCCATAATCGCTTATTTGGGTGCTATAGTCGTAATGGAGCATACCGGTTTCTACGTATACGCTATTGCTCATGCCGGCTGGCCACCCAAAACGTAGTAGTTTTATCTCTTAATAAATTAATTTAAATTAATTCTAGTGGTCCGGAGACAATCTCAAGGCCCTGTTTGGCAAAAATGGAAGGACTTAACATTTCCACTAAGACATATAATATGTAAAAGTACGGTTCAAGGAAAAATGAAATTTTAAAAACCACACCCAAGAAAGAAAAATATATATATATATATATGTGATAAAAAGGTAATGTGATACGCATCACACGATACGAATTTGTCTAAAAGTGCATTCATTCTTGGGTAGGGCCCACTTCAATTTGGACCTTCCCGACTACATTAGGTGAACGTTCCCCCAAATTATGCAGAAGGTCCAAAAGAATAAGTCTCAGTCGTCCCACTGGGCTTTTTTTTTTTTTAGTTTAATATGTGAATATTATTTTCAATATAAAAATTTTTAATTCGATTTTAACTAATGAAATTGCTTTATATTTTTTATTTTATTATTTCTTGTGTAAATTATTTTTATAATAAAATAACATTGTTATTTTTGTCTTTCTTTTTTTTTTTTTGGCGTTTCCCATGCCCCTCGTAGGGTAGTCCTCTTATTTAGAGGAACGATACCACTCAGCAGAAGCACTGCACAGACACATCCTCTCTCTTATTTTGCAAGTCTCTCTCCATCAAATTCATCTCGCCGCCCGGGGACCGCCCGAAGACCGACTCATTATTTCAAGCTAGCCTCTGGTCATACTAGTCCTCCCATGGCCTTCACCATACTCATCATCTTCGTCCTTGTGTGCTCGGCACCGACCATCAGTGGCTTGGAAACAAGAAAACTCGATGAGACAGCACCCAGCACGGAGAAGTGCGGCCCCTGCACCCAAGCCCCACCTCCACCGCCGCCACCATCTCCCTGCCCACCACCACCGGATCTGCCGCCGCCGCCTCCTCCACCATCCCCGCCTGCCTGTCCTCCTCCTCCTCCCCCTCCCAAGAAACCTCCATCCGAGTACTGCCCCCCGCCGCCACCGCCGCCATCGTCATACATCAATATCGCTGGCCCGCCAGGAAGCTTGTACCCGGTTGTTGTTGACCCCTACGGAGCCAGCCAGCGTCACGGGTCCAGGCTCATGTCCTTGATCGGATTCGGTTTGCTGGGCTTTCTGGGTTACTGGTGAATCGAGTAACAGAATCTCCTCAGATATGAAGGATAGAAGGTCATCTGATCGAAAGTTCTAGGACATACAAGGAATTTTCCGGTTCCACAGAACGTCGATCACAACTCAAACAATTTTACTAGTTGACTTGTCCCCTAACTGTGTTTCTCGTCAATCTCCAGATCCATCCTCCCTCGTGTACTCGAAAATGCCTCCCTTTGATTCTCCCTATCTTTACCTATATGTACCCAATCGATCGTTCAATAAATGGTTGCCTTGGCTCCTTGTAATTCAAACACCGTGTATCTTTGATCCGACAACGCAACGTGCGATTGTAATCGGTCGGTCGTTAATTTCTTGTCCTTGAATAGAGCTCATCTACGGTGTACCTGCTCGTGGCCAATCGTGTGTATGCGTGTACATATATACATGTCGGTTGGGCTCATGGATTAAGAGGAATAAAAGGATGAGATGGATTCCACTAACAAAAATTTAAAACCTATTCATCATATCAAGTTGAAGGCGATCAGAGTGTAGTAAACGCATTCCTGCTTTTCGCACAATTAATATGAAGCCACTCAATATGTTGAAATAATGAAATAGTGAAAGATAAATGAATTTTATATTATATCTTACGTATTCTCTCGAACGGATAAAAATTGAGCGCTCGATGCCTGCCAAATCCATCACTGATTACTGATCGTGTATTTGCCATGGACCATGATCCACGAGTTTGCCATTCTTATTCCAAATGCCAATGCCGTCTCGATTGTAGACGTGGCTTTCGAAGTGGAACCCACCATTAGCTGGGGTTTGTTTTCTAATCGGGCCACTTGTCCGACACGTGGCTGTTATTGATAACTCCTCCTCTTCCCAATTCATATCGATTTGGACCTGTCACATGGTTGTATTTAAAGAAAAAGGACGGACTCATCTCGGATGGATCAAAATGTGCGACCATCATCCACGTGCTTAATTTTCAGTTGATGGAACATGAGAAAAACAGGGGGGGAGGAAAAAACAAACGAACATGCTATGAACCGGCCATCGACAAAATCGAGCGTTCGATGGATGGGATGCCAGTTCCGCTGCCATGTGAAGAGAAGAAACGGCTAGTTTCAGTAAGCTGTTGGACGTTGTGTCCCATGCCCAGAAGAACAAGAGCCAAACAGCTGTCAATGACAACATTTTTTTAATGTTATATAACGAACTTGTTGACTTAAAATGGATAGACGTCAATAAAGTGCATAGACAATCCTATACATAGTCTATGTAATTATATTAAATTTCCCCACCTTTGTAAAAAGTTTGATTCCTTAATCATATATAGATTACTAAAATTTAATAAAACTGATATAATAAGATAAATATAATTTTTTATGGTAGTGCAATAATTTTTTGTTAAATGGAGAGAACAAAATTCCATCACCACCCCGCAGGGAACGCATCTCGAAGATGATGCGTGTTAAAGTGAAACCTTTTTATCGTCGAAGGATGCCGAAAGAACCAGACTTCCATCACGGAGGGCCGGCCACATGGGTAGGTTTCCGTTTACTATTGACTTGGCTTCGTACCGGATGATGTGAAAGGGAGAAAATGAAAAAGCCAAAAAGGGGAGAGAGAGAGAGAGAGAGAGAGAGAGAGAGAGAGAGTGCACATTCTATTTATCCATCTGTCAGAGCTGCCACCGGCCCGATATCATCTTCGATTTCACCAAAATTAGGGCTCCACGGCACCCTTTTTAAAAAACGGTTTTTTGCACTCCAATTTGTATAATTTATTAGTAAGTTGATTAATAATTTATAATTAAAGAAGATAATCTAATGACTTGCATGAATTTTCCTTGATTGAACTGTGAAATTTTACAGTACCTTAGTGAATATAGGTAGATTAGAATAGAATTCAAAAAGGGTTACATATGATTTCTTGCAATTTCATTAAAAAATTCTTTTAGTCAGTCATATGTGGGAGTTTTTATCATTTTGCACGCTGTTTTTGTCAAATGGGTAGGCGGCTTCCTCTAGGAAAAGTTTGGGATTTGTTGAAGGTGCTGTTGAAAGAGGACAGCTAGATGGTAGACAAAATTGATGGGTTTACACCAGAAAGATATCTGATTGAATTCGATTTTAACTGAATGACTATACCGTACATCATATAATAAGTAATATAAGTGTATTATGGCATCTCAAAGAAATCTTCAACTTAGATATTACCGATAAAAGATCAACTTACTCACAGATGACCTAACTCGATCCAAGCCATGGAAGCTCGATCTAGTTGGAGAGCTCAACTTCCCTTCCCTTCCCTTCCCTTCATGTTCGCAAATCCCGGGAAATTGTTAGAATTCAGGAAAACACACAGCCAACATATAAATCTATGTTTGCTCACCTCAATAAAATGCAATCATGTTCATGTATGTAGTGGTATACCAAGGATATACAATTGCAACAAAATAAGTTGTGCAATCCCAGTACAACAGTATCCGATAAAGCTTTCATTATCTACTCACATATGTAATCTTGAAATTTCCCACATCTACTCTCTTGTCTACAATCATGAGATTTTCTATATCATTTATACTGACAACATGTTTCTTTGTGCCGTAAATTTCAATACAATGTCAACAATGAGTAAGACCTCTAATAAATACTGTGCCCACATCCAACATGAATGTTATGCGTCTTGTTGTGCGTTCACACTGCACATAAAGAGACTTCATTTTATTATAATTGCACGTTCATGCCCACACAAGAATCCACACATCATTTTGCTAGGGCAAAATGGATGCACAAAAGGGTTCTCATAAGGATTCTAAAGAGGAGGTAGCTCAAACATCCTTTTCAATGCCCACATTATTTTCCTCCGGGCTTTCATATCATCACGACAAAGACTCGATAGAATTCTCATATTGTCATATCATTCTTAACATGAAACTCGGAGATTTAGATTAGATTCTTGTAAGTATAACTTTTTGTGTTACTTTATTTCCACATTATTTCTAATTTTTTATTTCTTAGTGACAAGAGCATCTTCCTGTGATGAAAAGAGGAAGCATGAAAGTCTTCCTTGATTCGTCATCGCCCCCTTCCCCACGGCATTGCTCACCCACCACATGTGTTCTCACTCTCTCTCACTGTACCAAGATTAGAGTTCCCAAGCCATGGCCAACAGATCAATGAGCAGCCTCTCTTCTACCCTCTTCTTGTTATCGGCTTTCCTCACCTTCTCGAGCCTCTGGTTGAGGACGAGATCTGATGATCCGTGCCCATACCCTTGCAACCCACCACCCAGCGGCGCTGGAGGAACTCCAGTGACCCCAACATCTCCTACACAGAGTGGCTCATATTACCCGCCTCCTGCTTATTACAGCTATACTCCTCCTCCTCCTCCTCCTCCATCAGGAGGCTACACACCGTACGATCAGCCACCATCCGGCGGTGGCTTCTATGGGCCGCCACCTCCTGACCCAATACTGCCGTATTTTCCGTTCTACTTCAAAGAGCCCCTTCACGGATCCTCAGCAGCGGCAACACTTCTTCAAGCGTCGACTGTCATGGCTGTGATGATTACTACTGCTATTTTGTTTCTGGTTGTGTAAACCTTATCCAAGTTAGTGAATTACTTTTTCATTTTGGGGTAAGTTAGTGTTCGCGAATTACTTGATGTTCTAGTGTATCGTCATTGAAATATTTAAGTTTTTTCCAGGGCCTAAGCTTATGCCTTTTCGAGACAAACTAAACGACTCCTGCACGACTCAATAAAGGTACCAATTACGCGTATGATTATACTCCCCTGAACCCAACACCTCCCCAAGCCCACCCCGCCCGCCACCCGTTGCGGAGTAGCCGTACGAACACCCGAGAACTCATCTGAAGTTGAACACCTCAGGCATAAATTGGGTCCAGATTTGAGTTGATTTCTCTTCTCCAGTGACTTCGCGTCACAGGAGTTGTTCGCGGACATGTCCCGGCACCAGCATCAGGTGTTTTTTTAGCGGCTGTAAATTTGTAATTAATCGTTCATTTTCCTTCCGTTTCGAGGGACAATTCTAATCCCATCACCACGGCTCAAAATGCTTCTGAAATCGAAGTGCAGGCGACCTGATGGGAATACGTTGAATATCAAATTGTGAGAAGATGTTTGAGACTGATTCTATTATTATAGAAAAAGGATGAAAAGACACTCTATATTCAGGAACCCTAGGGCCCTTCAGGGCAAGTAGTTGATCGATCATGCTGGACATACATCGAAGCTTCGCGTGTTGTCAGCATCTAATTAAGATGCAACTTACCAGTATCATCAACATCATCAAACTAAGCTGCCTTCTAGATTCAAAGCAAAGGGTGTCCGCGTCCCTTACTGAAACTACATAGGTCACCAGTAGAATTTGTCGTACATCAATTTAATAACCGTGAGTTAATATGACTTAACAGAATCAGATTTCTGAAATGACTGCAATGCCGCAGGAAACAATTGGACGGAGTGCACAGTTCCCCCAATCACCAGAAATGGTCTCTTCCACATAAGTATGAAACTCAATAATGGCATAACATGTTTTACGCTACAAATTACCTTTTGATTAAAGTAAAACAAAGGAAATGAAAGATTTCGGGCACAATTAAGTAGCTTAATCTTCCTCGTCGATGACCTTAGTGCCCAGCCCCTTCAACCCCTCAGGTGGGATCTCAGCAACGGTGATGAGGGAGTAGAACTCCTCCTTGGCATCCTCTTCGTCATTCCTCTTTCGCGCAATCCGGACACGTATCCTCCTAGGTACACTACGGATCCCACGGCTCCACACATGCTTGTTAAGCTTAACGTCCACTCTAACATCAGTTGTCCCCATAGCCTTCTGAGCAAATTTCCTTATTTCCTTGATAGCCTTAGGAGCCTTCTTCTTGAATGTGCTGCAACATCACAAAAAGCTATTGAGAAGGGGAGAAGAGGTGAGGTTTCTTCCACTCCAAAAACTGCAGGAGATGGAGAGCAGACAAATTCGAAAAGTTAAGAAAAGAAATACAATTGTAACACAAACAGAAAGGCTAAAACTTAACCCAAAGCAAATATGACATGAGGGATTTCCAAAGGCTTAAACAAGTCTAGATCCCCAAGACAGTAAGAAGTGGGTTGACTTAGAATCATATTAATTACTAAAATTTAAATTTGTTCTTGGAGCATATCATAGAAATATCTTTTCTTGCTGAGTTGAGTGACGGAAGCAGAGAAAGACAGAGGAAGAAAATAAGGATGGGAAAGCGGTGCAATCACTAATGCCAGATTATAACCAGCATATTTAAACAGCAGCTTCAGCTTTGCTGGATACAGTTAATTTATATTTAAAAATATTTATACCAAGAAGAGTTTGAGTCCAAACAAGCTGTTAAATAATGAAATGCAATTAGAAAAGAGATATTCCTGGGAAAATCAAGAAACACAAAGCAGTAACAACATTGCAATAAGTATGGTAAGGCAAGGTTAAAGAGATCAAAACCTATGTTTATAAATGGCACTGTAAACATAGTCAATGTTCAGTATCTCAACTTGGAGGCAATTCAATAGTTTGACAGTAACAAAATAACACTTCATATTTCAAAATATAACCACTTCAAAAGCTTCCAATTCTTGAGAGCATTGAACTTATCATTATTAACATCAACAATGTAATCACCCAAGCATATTGGCATCCTTGCTCTTGACAGATTACATGAATAAACAACATTTATACTCTGTCGGATGATACATTGACATGCAGCAGCCAAGTAGTGATTCTTTTCTCGTAGATCAAGACTTCTAGTCTAAAAGACAAGACCTTCCAGGCAGAAAAATGCAAGCCCATTCTTGTCTGGCACAGCATAGGAATAGCCAAGACCGTATCAGATTTTCACATGGGTGGGTGCATCTTAGTCAGATAATAAAGACATATTGCTTCTCCGCCTAGATCGAGTTTCTAATCAAACCAATGAGCTCTGTTGAGCAAAACTAAGTGGCACTTTCACTATTTTGATAAAAGCTGACAATGATAATGGTAACAAAACGTCGATTTTCATATCAACCTGATGAAATCACAGGGACCAATACTCGTATCTACTGATGATGAAATCACACAAACTTACTAAAGCTCAATACTCAGTCTACAGGAACCAAGCAGCAAGGCACTTTTTCTTTAAAAAAAAATGAGACGAAAACTTTGACGGGCCCAACCAGAACATATAGAACGTAAGAGAAACACAGACAGTACCATCCATGGAGACGTTTGTGGAGGTTTATGGTGTACTCTCTGGTCACCACTTCCTCCTTCCGCCCTACGCCCTTCCTGTCCGCCATCGCTCCCTGCTCTAGTCTGCTAACCTAGCCGCTCCAAGGGCAAACCGAGCTCCACCTGCGACTTTCTCAAAACCCTAGCACGCGGTTATGATATATAAGGACGGCATTGCCCCCACTTTACTGGGCCTTCTCACTCATCACATATGGGCTGGTCTTATCACTTCTTCAGGGCCCACGTTGACGGGCCGGTGGAGCACTCTGCGGCTCTAACGTAGTCCAATCGGTCCAAACCGGACATCGTAATCGTATCTGTGCAGATTACATGGAGAAGCCTGTGAAATTGAAGCAGGCCCACCACCGTTTATCCTATCGTATTCATCGTGATCATGGCGTCCTTCTGGTGAGGCAAATGATAGATGAGGTTAGGATTCTTGGCACATCGGAGAGCTCATCACATAGCCTATAGAAGCAAAAGCTTTTGACCCCTCTAGGGTATGAAGGAAAAGGGTAGAAAGTATTCCCTCTCTTGATCAATATCATCATCATCAATACTTTATAGTAAGACTCAGTAGCACAAAAAAAGATTTTATCAGAGAATAAAATGAAATATTTCCCCTTATTTTGCTGGTTCAGACCAAAGCGTCTCTCACGTAAAAGGGCTTTTCCATATTCAAAAGGCACAACAGTCGATTCCCCCACCACCCACAAGAGAGACATTTTGCTTTCAAGCATGATGGGCATCTGCTTTTCCTTTCTAGTCAATCATACAATGGCAAACCAGATGTGATAGCAATTTTATTTCATCCTCACAGACGAAAAGGGACATTACCATTGAAATACAATATATAATAAAGAACGGAGTGAATATTATAATAAACTTTATGACTTTAGAGAATATTTATGTATTAAACACCTTTATATAATAAATATTTAATATTATTCGATTAAAAAAATACGATCTATATTAAATACTGGCCTCAGCCAAAGTCATCCGCAGAGGAATGAGCACAAATACTGGCCACACACGGTCAAGCACCACCTAAAATGTCCAGACAGAACGCGAGGAGTCGCATCAAAAGGTGGCATTTCGAAATACAAGAAATCCAGTCTAGACAAAATCATGGCACTTACGGACTAAAGGGGTAAACGAACAAGAAATGCGGTTAAATGAATGGATAATCGAACAAAGAGCTTATTAAGTACACAGGGTAACAAAAAGAAAGGAAGCAAGCCCCTCCCCTCCTCCTCATCTTCCTCGATTCACTAATCATTTCTCTTGCCCGCTTTGGATGGCCAGAAGATGAATAGACTAATCAAACTTCGCATAGGCAGCGTCTGTATGTTGGGTTCCTGCTTTCCAGCTCCGACATCTCCCTTCGACTAGGCTATAGATCACATCCCCTTCTTCGCTCTTCTCAAACTGATTTGGGTCTTTAATAGCAGCATATACTGATTCTAATACCAGGGCTTTGTCAAGTCAAAAATTTCTTATTGCTCCAAACATTCTTGGGAAATGCTTGGCAATTCCTTGATGCTCCGAGCCCCACCTCAGGTTTTTTGTTTATTCCGATAAGGACACAAGCAGCTCCTTGTCCTTAAGGAAACTAGTAGAATTTACAGTCCTAGGAGAATGTAGTAGACTACTGTAATGGGCAGTGCTATCAACATCCCGAAGATCACCCTGTGGAGGTAAATCAGAGAGTGTTAAAAGAACCATAAGTTATATCGAATGTCGTATTATATATGTGTGAACAATCGCGAATAGGTTAACTGCTCACCCAGTGCTGAGAATAGCAGGGTGGAGATTGTATTCCTTGGCAAACACGAACGGGACAATCCCCTGGGGAAGAGCTGCCTATTCAGCCAAGAAAATTAGTGAGTCAATCTGCTGTCTTTTGTAATGTTAAGTGCATCAAGGGAAGGGTGCTCTCATGGACGGTCGAGATAAGCATCGCTCATATTAAAAAAAAAAAAGAAGAAGAGTAGGATACCTGAACGACGGCAATGTGAAGGAGTCGACCGCGCACACCGACTGCAATGGAAGCCGCAGCCATGACGGCAGGGCCAGTGAGGAACCGGACAGCCATTGAGAAAGCAGCCACTGAGTTCCCACATGCGATTAGTTTTGGTTGAAGGGCCATGAATATCCCTATTATCAACGCCGACATGAGGCAAAAAAAAAAAAGAAAAGTGAAATGAATTACCCCCTAAAAAAAAGTAAAATACCTAAAGTAAAAGATTTTCGAATTCTGATATGATTTTTTTTTTATTTCTTATCCATATTAGGCTTATTGGCTTTGTCTAAACTGTGAATGGTTAATTTATGGCTAATCACTCTTGAAAACTAATATTCTGAATATATGTGTGTGTGTGTGTGTGTAAAGTACGCACCGAGGCTAAACATGGCCATGCCGAGGCCGGCATTGGAGAGTATGGCGATTGACTCCTCGACGATTTTGGGCATCAGCATATGCCACCTGAGATATTACCAATTTCAATTGAGGGTTGTCAATAAATTAAATGAAGTAGAGAAAATTGCAGATAACAATATGGACTGAGAAGTGGTTTGAAGGCCAACCCCGGTCGAAAAGCAATGAGGGACCATATCAGACCGAAGAGGCTCGAGTAGGTGTTCGGATTCCGGATAAGCTTCCGCCACACCATAATCAGTATCAAGCGCGTCATCACACTAGCCGGTGGCATCGGTTTCTTGCCGGCGGAATCGGTCACCGCGACGGCCTTAGGGTCCGGCTCAGCCGGGGAGCTGGATCCCAACTTGGCCGGCCCGTTGGACCCACCGTCCTTTTCCTTCTCATCCTGTCCGTCTCCTCGCCCCGCAAAGCTGAACTCCTCCCCTCCAGTGCCTTCAACCTCAGGAAAAGCTACAGACAATATCCATCCCCAAAAACACACACACACACACACACACACACACTTGATAATTTAATAAAAGATATGAGTAAAATTAGTTAAATATATAATATTATTTTACTTTTTTTTTATTTAAGGGGCGATTGCCATCCATTTCCCTGAATTCATCCGCGTGCATGAATGATAAAGAAAATGTTTGGGGTATTTTTTAATATTATGAAATCTTGGATGGGAAATTAAAGTGAATGAAACTGAGACATAAACCAGCGAGATGGAATAGAGAACTTGTTCATAATTGAAGTGAGAGAAATTGTTTACCAAATAAAATGAAGAAAGAAGTGAGAAATTTTACAATTATCAATAATGTGTACATGCTTTGAAAGCAGTAGCAATCAGCGAATAGCAAGTACCATTGTTTTCGCCGTTGGGAGGAGTATCGTTAACAACCGTCCTTATCTCCTTGGCTCCCTGATCGGACCGACGGGACTGCTCGGACACCCCTGGGTCGGCTCCACCGAACACGTGCAACCCAACTCCCTCCGAGACCGGCGATGCACTGGAGCTCCTCACGAACATGTGGAGTTCCTTCCCGTCGTGGCCCGATTTGCCCTCCACCACCTTCCGCTGCTGATGCGCTGCAGTCTTCCCACCCTGCTTCGAGAAGGTGGATGTGATCTCCGGGTTCGGGGCTGGGTACTGAGCCGTGTAGAAACCGAACCTCGGGGATGGGATTGTCACATTCTCCTCGAAGTTCGAGGGCCTCGGTGTAGGTCCTTGAGATGACTGGACAGGGTGCGAATCGGCTGGCCCGAAGTTAGATGGCCGCGATGGGAGCCCGGGTAACCCCATCATGGAGTAGAAATCCGAGTTGTTAAAATTGGACCCTCTTGGGGTGGGGTTCCGGGAAGAGCTCAGGCTGTAAATCTCCGCCCCCGTCAAGTTAGAGGGCCTCGGAGTCAAGCCGGAGAAGGAACCGGGACCCAGCGAGCGCCTGGAAGCGTTGGACTTCCGGACGGTGACGTGGAGCTTCCCGTCGTCGCCAATCTCAGCATCGGTCTCCAGGAGATCATGGCCGTCCAGCGACATGACGTCAGATTCGACCTTGAAGGACACGATGGAGGCCGCCGTCTCCGGGAACTGCTCCATGATCAGGATCCTGGCTCCCCTGTACTCGAACAGGAAGAGGAGCAGGCTGTTCCTGTCCGAAAAGAAAGCCACAAATTGCTCATTGGCCCTTCTCTGTCTTTGAAACTCTTCAACATTTCGATATTTTGACGCCATCGATAGACTTACCAGATGATGCTTTGGAGCACGACGACCTGGACCATGAGGCTGCCGGCGTCGCCACCGTACATGGCCTGTAACAGAGGGATGCCCACGATGAGGGTGTTGGGGAGGGTGGAGAGGGAGAAAATGGTGATGGACCACTCGAGGCTGCCATTCAGGGTGAAGTTGGCCCAGATCGAGAGCGCGACGAGCATGATG
Source organism: Sonneratia alba (assembly GCA_900174645.1). Classification (NCBI taxonomy): domain Eukaryota; kingdom Viridiplantae; phylum Streptophyta; class Magnoliopsida; order Myrtales; family Lythraceae; genus Sonneratia; species Sonneratia alba. The sequence continues at coordinate 441,059 of FWPY01000010.1, forward strand.
ATCTTCTGGAGGGTGTCTGCGGCAACGAACAGGTAGTTCATCTTGTAGATGTTGTTCTTGGAGATGAAGTGGAAGGACAGGAGGGGGACAGCAAAAATGGCGACGAAGCGGTTGATGCCGGAGCACTGGTCGGGGGAGAAGATCTTCCACCACCGGATCGACCCGTAGGCCAGGATCATGGCCACGTACAGCGGGACCATGGCCGTCAGCACGGTGCAGAGATCGTGCCAAGTGATCATTGTCGCAAGCAACTGACTCGAACGGAGGGAAGACCAATCGTAAAAGCCAGTGACCTACTGACAAAATGGAGGGGATGTTATATGGGCTGTGTACTTGCTGATCAGTTGCAGCGGTGCGGTGGTGAATTTATCTGCGAATGGCTGTTGCCTTGCGCTGCTGCCCCGATCCGAGGAAGAAGAGTTCGCAATGAGGACTTTGTAGAGACGAGAATCTTCACAAAAATTGCAAGCTCTGGTGGGAGAGTATAAATAGGAGCTACAGGTGGAGGAGGAGAAGGGATGTGGTGGAGCGGTTTGCATTAAAATGGGTCGCGGGACCTGTTCTGTCAAGTAAACATGATGAGTTAAGGACGGTAACCGCCGCCTCTTTTTTTAACCAGGTAGTTTCTCAAAGTGATTCACTCATCTAAATTAATTTGAATTAAGTTCATTTGAATGGAAAGATATTGATTAATCTCAATTTCAAACCTAACTTTAATTTTTTTTCTATCATTTATTTACATCCCCTCCTATAAATAAAATGTAACAATCAAATTCAAGGTAATACCCATATTCGTTATTGGCCACCAGCTATTTTTCGTTATAAATAATGGGTATTTACTCATTTGTGACAAATTAGTGCATGTGATCGTATATCAGTGATAAAATGCTGCTATAATATATATATATATATATATATATATGAGACCTTCGATTAGCATGTCGGTTAACTATAGACACCAGGATTTTTAGTGATTCAGTTAGCATATTTCCCTGTGGGGGGTGAAAAGTGATTGGATTGCATCGGTACACGTGGCTCGGTTACTTTCTGGCTCGGCTGAGGTGGACAATCCTTGCGTCGACCGTCCGTCCTGCCCCTTTCTCCGTCGTTCCATCGCACCGTAATCTCTAATTTTACTAGAGATTGATTGTGTTCCGTTGTGCTTTTCGTTTTCATTTTTTCAGCGAGGGGATGCTTCATTACGCATTACAGGCCACTGTGCATGTGTGTAATCTCTTGTTGCACTATCACGTACTACTGCAATTACAGACTTTGAGCCGGCTTGACCGGAATGTAACACTTGTTTACGGGTTGTTAATCGCGTCTAATCCACGATTCCACCTACGCTTGTCTCAATCGCACAGCATGGTTTTTAAAATCGGACTAGTCTGATTAGAAACCAATCAACCATTCCGTCTAATTTACTTAATTAATCCAAATGTACCATAGATCCGATCATATCCATCTAAATTGGCCGGTTTCTGGTTTGACCGCCAAACCTAATTAAACCGACAGTCTAACCAAGTGAATTAAAAATTATTTAAAAAACGTTATCAACCCAACTTCATTTAAAAAAAAGAATATTGATGTTGCATCTTATTTTTATTATACTTAAATTTACATTTTGGCTCACATCATATATTATATATTATGATCGATATTTTAAAATTTGAAACTATAAACTAATGTTTATTATATGGTATTTTAACTCATAATCTTTAACAATATATCATTATCATTATTTATTTAACATACAATTTGACTTATAAATCTATAAATATGTATATTAACTTATTCTTAATTCGATCTAATTTTAAAAATAATGTAATTACCATAGTGAGTTTCGGCAGAGATTTTAAACCATCGGCAAATGGCTGTACTTCGCGGATGTGGCCCCCCCACAGCCAGTCGTCGTTTATCTCATCTCCGTTTAATGACAAGTTTGATTAGCAAACACACACGTGAATTGAGCCACATTAATATCCTTCTGAAGTCATGATCAAATACTGATGATTGTCACCTAAACCCTCGTCTCGAACAATGATATGAAGAATTTCATGAGCAAAAGTAGTAACGTGGAACGGGTAGTGTCCGTCACATGGGATATTGGGAGCACACCTTCCGTTTCCATATCCGATCCATCCCTTTATGTGCAAAATCCCAAAGCTATTCAAGATTATTCGTACCTGTCATGTAAAAATAGATGGAAGCTTTTCGATTAATTTTTCCCCAAAAAAATCCACTCCTTTTGATTTAAAAATTGGATAATTACATTCAGAATCATATACATCTACTCATTTTTACACTTAAATTATATATATTTTAATTATTTCAATCATATATATTTAGTTTTACAATATATTTAAATTCTAATTATAATGATGTAATGATATAGTGGTTATTTATTACATCATTGAACTGTTATAATTTGGACTCAAGTATGTTACGGAACTAAACATATAAGACTGAAAAAGATATTTTAAAATATATATGATTGAAATATAGAGAAAGGATAAATATATAAAATTTATACTATAATTCTTCTTTTTAAAAATTACATAATATATATATAGGCATAGAGATATTTTCTGCCACTTACCGCACACAATTCGATCGATTCACACTTCCGCGCGGGCATCTCAGGAGCTGCCATACCGACATCGCGCGTGACCGTCGACAGCCGTAATGCAAAACCTACTTGATAGACGCGTTTCTGAAAGCCGCATGCATGCAGGCTCTTTTTTATGTGCCGTGCAACACGGTGTCAATTAGACGACGGGGAAGGTAAATTCAATCGAGCTTGGGCTCGAATCTTGATCATGATCAGTTCCTCTTTTATCCTCTTCTGAATGGAATCCTTCCCACAGTGCATGCTCTACCAGATGAGGAGGACACGCACAAGGGGTCAAATAGGTCGAGTTTTGACAAGAGAGAAAGGTGGACAACGATGGGATGACGAAGAACGGACATTAGCAAAGCCAATCCCCCGTCGAACTGGCTGCTGTAGTAACTTCATATCAAGATGATTTGCATGATTCTTCTTTTCTTTTTTTTTTTTTCTTGTAGTATAGTGTTTGTCGAGTTCAATGAAACCGCGAACCCAAGAATCCCGTCTGGGTGTTATAGTGTGTTGTGTGTGTTTATATATATATATATCCTTTTTAATGACAAAAAAGGGAAAAGAAAAACAACTTTAAAAAGGGAAAAGTAAAAGGAAGAGTTCACGTTTTGATGTTTTGAAGATTTGAAGGATACCCACCATTATATTCCTTGCAAGGCTCCTCCTTTTTTTCCTCTTTAATTTAGATATTCAATGACACTAATTAATATAAATTCGATTATGATTGATCCATGAAAAAAGATATGATCCTATTGATTAAGAATTTTTTACATTTAGATGTAAAATGTAATCAAAGAAGAGATTAATCAGATAATCTAAATCAGCAACGAAACAACCATGAGAGGTACCTAATTGTAAGAGTATCCCACTAAAGCAACCCCTACAAATCTCCAAACATTTAAGTTTTTAATTGGGACATCTGCCTGTCTCTCTCAAATGGGAACCACCACATGGTGTAGGGTTCTCATCGGCCTCATTCAAAAAGGGCAGACCATGATTGACCGATTGCAACGGGTGACAACTGACATTTGCATGTAAGCTAGTGCCTGTACCATTTATTATACAGATATATATGTGTGTGTGTGTGTGTGTGTGGGCACTGGGCATCTAAAGCCCCAAGTAATCAAGGGAAAACTTTTTATTCGATTCCACTCACGATATTGCAAAATTATAGCTCTATTCTCGAGCCGCGGTCCGTCTAGAAAACGAGGCGCGTTCACATTCGTTTTCAACGTGCCAACATATATATATAAGCAACAAAGACAGATGATTGGGAGCCTTCGGGACCGAATATATATATATATATATATATCTCTGTTCACATGCCTGGACGGGCACAGTTGACTGTAACATGTGAAGGGACGACGAGAGGCCGACCCAATCTCCGGAGATGTGATCACGTACCAAGAAGATTTAAAAAATCAAAGATATCCTCGAACCGACTCGATTGAGATCACTAAAATGCACTCGATCGATTCACGTAGAATTAATGGAAGTTAGCTTGCTCCTATCGCGCGTGGTTGCCCTGGAATACTTGATTTCAGTCGACTCCAAAGACAATTAAAAATCCCAGAAACATAACCCAAGACGGGCGCTTGCAGTCTCCCGGACAATGCACGTGAGAGAACATTCTCTCAAAAGCTGGCCTGATCCCCCATTCGACTATTTCCATAGCCAGCCGTGGCTTTAGGCTGTAGGCACCTCGCGTGATTAGCTAGCTAGGCTCTGGTTATTGAGATTTGAGACGCTGGGCACTGAAAACAGCTTTTTCTCAATTAAGTCCTTTTCACATGTAGAAATAGCCTAGTGGTCCTTCTTATATGGAGTTAGCCTCACACTTAAGACATAATTTTTAAAATTAGATTAGACTAGAAATCAGTGTAAATACAAGTTGGATCGTATATTTAATAAATGATATTATTAATAAATTTATATAATATTATAATTTGAATATAATTGATAAAAAAATTATTAATATAACTATTATATTAAATAAAATTTTAATATAAATATAATATCAGTAAAATAAAACAGTACATTATAACAGATTTTTTTAAAATTTTAAATTGATCGATTTTTCTGCAAGTTCAATTGGATTCAACGGTTGGACTAGGAACTGGCCGATTCAACCAGAGTTGATCTGATTAAAAGTACAATTGGATTTTTTTAAGGATTCGGACTGGGTGAGTGGTTAGTTTCCAGTTGGGTTTTTTAAATTATGGTTTAGAGAGCATGTAAGAGATAATCAGAACGTTAATAAGAAAATTTCACAAATATTAAAGAATATGAACCCAACATTATAAATCCTCCTAAAATTCAACAGATTTCTCTATAGTATTTCGTGTCGGTGCAGGTGGTGCTGGGTACGGACTATCTCGAGGCCCAATTGCCCGCGCTCGAACGAACCACCAAAAAAGGAGGCCCGGCCCTGATGAAACCATCAGTAGTTCACTTGAGGGGCACATTCGATAACTATGTGAAACGCCAGGGGGTAGAAATGCAATTATCACATGCTTGCCTCTATATAAATTCAAAGTGACCGAATTAGGGTTTGGGATAAGCGGATGAAATCCAGGGTGGAAGATAAGTCCTCCCTCCAGCTTTTCCTTCGTCCTGTCCGGGGATCTTGAAAATCTCTTCTCTGTTTGTCTGTCTGTATGGATTTCCATTTGAAACCACAGAAATGAATGAAATCAGGGCCGAGGTAACTGTGGGCAGAGCCAGATCTTAAGTGGTCTACAAGTGGCTCTGAAATTGATCTGTAGGTTCTCTACAGGCTGCCCCGCCGCCGTTGGCCCTTAACATCAAGAATCTCACTGTGGCACCATAGTACGGGTTGCGTGCTTCCGTAGCTGGGATTGATCGAAATCGAACTCTGCTCGTTTGGGGGTAAACTACTCGAGTTCTCTTAAGCGCTGCAGAGCTTTCGTTTTTGCGACCTTTCCAGCTTCCTTCTCTTCACTAACCCGCCTCCAAACGCCATTACATTTCTATATTTTATAAGTATCGTAAACATGTTTATGTGTTAAATGGATTTTGGATAAATTGTCTATATGTGAAGCAAATAACACAATTTTATCAGGAAAAGAGGGAGGCGAATGGCACAAATTTGCTGAAGTTTTTTTTTGGGGGTAATTTTAAAAATGTTGTACTTCAGCAAAAATAATTAAATTAGCTTTGACGCAGACAAGTTAGCTAGAAAAAAGGTGGACAGATTTAATGAAGGGTGATCTAGACGAGGAAGAAATGAGCTTCGACGCAGATCTTAACTTCTTGTTCATCGCCATCACCAGCAAATGATCGATCTATTATCCTCTCCTTCGCTTTCTTCCCTTCTCCTATGCTGTCAATGGTGAAGGTGAAGAGGGTATGTGATGATTGGCATGCCCTGCACCAACCAAACTCATGATGACATGATCTTATTAGCCCCTAAAGGCATGGCTCTTGCCTTTCACCCAGTGCCCGAGTGCTTGGACTTCGTTAGTACGACCCATTTCATCCAACGAGTTCTAATGGAGGGAGGGAGGATAAAGAGGTGGAGACAGTGACGATGGAGAAGGGTGAGCAGTTTGTGTCTGAGGAGTAGGTTGAAGAGTATTTGAGAAAATGGGTTGGTCAAGTTCGCCGTAATGCTAAAATATCATTACTATTCTTGCTCCAGGATGGAATCTTCAGATATTTTCTTCTTCTCTCTGATCATTCAATTTTCTCAAGTATTCTATCCGTTCATTTGTCTGACGAATATAGAGGTAGAATGAGCTTGCATTAGTACTGCTCGTGCTTCAGGTCAACTTCCTATGAAATCCTTTGATCCTATGAGACCGGGAGGAAGATTTTATGCAGCACATTCTTACTTTTTCAAAAACACTACGAAAGTTAGAAACTTTATGGTACACGAAGACTCAATTAATGAAGAATAGCTCGCAAATGTCTCCTTTGCTTGGACAGAATCACTATGCAAACATTTCTCCCATTGACTTCATTGCATTTATTGGTTGTTCACCACATTCGTGCATGCTAAGAGGTTTAATTGATATAAAGGATTTCACTCTTAATGGTGCAATATTATTCTATAGAACATGAGGCTAAGCAACTTAACTAAACGGAGACTCCATGGCTGCTTCCCTTGTTTTTGCATGTCAAAAGACAAAGCATTCATCGAACATAAGGACGGTCCAACGCTGGATTCGAGCAGCACTGATGAGCAACCAAAACATTCAATAGCTTTCAATTCAGAAAACTGTCTTAGAAAGAACAGAATCGATACAGCAATTAGCATGCAAACTTGCAGACGAGGGAGGACAGAATGTGAAGCACAATTAGTTGAGGAAGGAAGCAGAGTTGCCCCTAGGTCACCCAACACACAAAGAGAGGACGCAATGGACCGACTATATTTAAAGTATCTCTTGGCAATTCAGCTGTACATCGGTTGTTGAAGCGCCCAAGATGCAACACAGACGTTTAGAAGCTGAAGGAAGAGCCATTTTCACTGATTCACAGTAGCTCCTTTCACTGCCACATGTGTAAAAGTTTAGTGGCTTACATGTAATTATTTAAGGGAGTTATTATGATCAAATATATACATTTGGGGGTGTATTGTAATTAAAAGTGTTCGTTGGGTTTAATTGTCAAGGATAAGTTATAATTGCCCCTGCTTCTGAGTTATGCGTGTGTCTGTAATCCGTAGAAGCAATGTTGGAATGCTATGGAAACTGTCTCTTCTCTGTGATCTTCTGATTTTCCCTCTCTTCTCTCTTCTTCTTTCTTCTTGTTCTTCTTCTTCTTCTTCACTTCTGCCTCTTCTTCCCTTCAACTTCTCTTCTCGCTGAATCAATTCATGCTCTGTTGCTCAGTTTAACCTGATCAGAGGTTTAACGGGTGACAGTCCCCGTCCCGTGTCTCCCGCCGGCGGATTTCTCCGATTAAGTACTATGAGCATTCAGTTCTTTTCTCCTATGCAGTCGCAAAGGCTTTTCAAAACGTAGACTGAAGGAATTGACTAGAATGTGGTTTTGAATTGTATGTGTTCGACGAAATGCATGACTGATGGGCGAAACTCACGTCTTTGTGATTTCAGGACCATGCTCCGTGAATCAATAATGAGGATCTATGAAGAATTTTCTGAAATTCGAAAGATCCAGAAGTTCAGGAGGATCGTGGGTTACAGTATATTCTATTGCTTCACAACTGCTGTGGTCTACTTTTACACCAACAACACGTAATGATCCTGAATCTCCGCTCAGCGACGTTCTTAATGCTCTACATTTTCCTTTAAAGATCCTCTATAAGTAATATCTTATATTAAGTGTGGAGTAGTACTTTTATAAGAAATGATGCCATTCTTTTCATTTTGTCTGGGTGTATAAGCATTTGAGTGATATTTATAAATGCTCTATGCTTTACAATCCATTAAAGTGTCATTTTGGTGCTTTCAGCACTAGAGCTGGATATTCAAGGGCTGATCAATTTTACGCCGCCTACCCTGCTGGAACTGAGCTATTAACTGATACTGGGAAGGTTAACTACTATTTTTGCTTCAGATTGTTGAGTGAGTTCCTTTTTTCTTTGTATATTTCCTGATCTTTAATGCCAGACACGTTTTCAAATAGTTATACAAAGCTGCCCTTGGTAACTGCTTTGAATCGGAAGAGTGGGGTCCAATCGAGTTCTGCGTAATGGCGAAACACTTTGAGCGTCAGGGAAAAGCACCATATGCTTATCATGCTGTAAGTGATTAACATAGTTACTTGCATCATTCCTTCTATAACGTATGGAACCTAACCTGCAGTTATATATTTGAGAATTCTCATCTCTTCCTGTTGCAGTTGGATTTTTATGTTCTAAAAAGCACTAGGTAAACTGTCATTTAAATATTGAGATAACAAAATTTGCAAGTTGGAGCTGTATATGGTAAGTATAATAATCCCCTCCTGGTTTATTAAAGAAAATGACATTGAGGTTAAAAGAAAAATTACAACCACTGATTACCAAATTTCCACATCATCGATGATTCCAAAGTTTTTCCATTTATGCACATATATCGGAAGGACTTTTGGTTCATACTTATCCAGCCTACGTGAGCTTGCTGATACAATTGGTATGACCAAGAGGCTTCCAAAATTTGAGTGTCCAAACTCGTGCCACATTGCACACATGCTTAATATCCCTATAGTACATACTCTCATAATTTTGGTTTGAACTTTTGGTTCGTATTTATCCGGTTTGATGTTTAAAGAGAAGTATGCTCCCTGGATTTTGATTAAATATAATAATTTTGATTGCAACTTTATGGGTGAGGCACCTGCAACTCTCCCCTGAATGAAATTTACTGCCTCTTTGAGCTAAAGCTTAAGCTCTATTTGAAAATGCAAAATGTCTATATTTGAAGCAACTTTAGAATGCTGTATCATAATGAAGATCCTTGCCCTCTTCTTCCTCCCGATGGCATCATGAGCATGAAAACATCTGTTGCTCCCTCCAGATTGAAACGGCTATATCAATGATCATATGTATGATTGCCTGTTTTTTATTTGCAGCAATACATGGCACACCTTCTCTCTAATGGACAACTTGATGGAAGTGGATAGAGGGATACAGCCATCGAACTACCAAGATTAAGATCATCCGATGCCACAGAGAATGAAAAAAAAAAAAAAAAGAGAAGATGATATTTAAGTCATATAGAGATGCTCTGCTGGTGGACAAACGCGTAGGTGGGCAATGGCCCTTCGGAGGTACATATTTGCGGAACTCAAACTTGGTGAATCATTTGCGGTAGGGTGCGATTTGAATTTTCACTTATCATTCCACTCTTCTTGTCATGTTGTTACGAGAAACTTCTTTCCTCAAATCAGATGGGACCCAGGCACAGGCATTAGCATCAAACAATATTTAAGATCAGCAACTTGATCCGGAAATACCAATATGGCTGGTCATATGACAATAAAAGGATGGTGACTCGGCCCTCTGCTTTCACTGATATGCGATAACATGAGGGCACCGTGCATCCCATTTGTCTTACCGATTAGCATACTGTAAGAGACGATGGCGATATGGGGCCTCTCGTCGTAGGCCCTACGACGTAAAAGTCACTCCCATCCAAACTCATCTCACCGCACCTCCCACACGAGGCAAATGGATTTGCAAACTGGATCCTTGTGCAAAAAAACCGTTGCCTTACGGTGTTTAGCAGCAGATTTGACAGAAAAATCCTGAACATGAACACGACCTTGTAAGAGAAGGATTTTCTTCAGCTTCAAGCAGAATACAGCGATGGAAACGAAAAGCCCAGACACAAAGGGCGAACAAACATGTAATTGATTTCAAATCTGAACGTCCCCTCTAGGGGGAAGACTAGAGCTCTACGAAAGAAAAGAGAGAACACACATCATTGAGCGAACTATGTGTGGAGGATCAATGACTGAGTGAGGCAACTTCAGACGTGCCTTCTCTCCCCTTAAATCTGATACAAGCGAGAGCAGCTCCATAAGTTTATTAGACTAACACAGTTCAGAAGACGAACTCTTCCTCCTCAGCTCCAGCTGGAAGTACTCTATCTCCCATCCCTTGGACTGCTGAGTCACTGATCCTGAGCAAATGTTGCAGCCGAGAGAGTTTTTCCGGGGCAGGATCACTCTTCAAGTATATGGCAAACAGATCTGCCAGTTCCTCAGGCACTTCCCAAGATAACGGTTCGGAAGGCACAGCTTTGTCGCAAGCCAGCAAATCATTCAGAGAGGAAACCTACAGAATTACCAGAGACAAAAAACAGAAAGGTCCTCTCAGACATTTCCCTTGATTAAGAATCTAACTTCCACCCTCTGCAACAAAAGTCTCAACCACAAAAAACAAATAAACAATTTCTGGGATCATACCACTCCTTGACGGTTTCGTTGCCTGAGTAGGGCCACAGCCTGGATCAGAGAATTAGATAATCTGCTCTTAGCAAGTTCACGGACAACACCTCTTGCTTTCTCAGCATTAATGCTAAGGTCCATAGGTATCTTCTCATAGACCTCCTCCTCATCAAACTCTCCAGTACCGGATGAGAACATCTCGTCAATGGTTTTCCTGAAGAGGTTCTCCCGTAGGCTCTCTGATATCATGTTATCTAAATCAACACTCGCTTCCTTTAGTTCTCTTATCTGCTTTATGTTGAGCCTCCCCTGGCTCACAGCAGTTTCAATGGCTGCAGCCATCTTTGTAGTTGTGATGTTCTTGATAACTTTTTGAGCATACTCTGGAGGCAGCCCAACTTGTTTCTGAACCTCATTGAGCTGCTCAATCCTTGCTTTAGTCAACTGCCCATCTGCTAAAATCACCTCTGCTTGCTGCCTGAACGCCTGCTCAGCTAGCCCACGATGAACTTCAACAATCTCTTTAGGGTTCAAACCCAGTATCCCACCGAGCTGATTCAGCAACACATACTCAGAGTCATCCTTTTTTGTGGTAATTTGTGCACCAAATGGGATGTTGGTGACCTCCCCTGTAATACAATATAAAAGGTATGTCTTGTACAGGTCGGTTCTATCTCTCTCAGGAAGATCATCTTTCAGATTAATCTCTGTTTGGCCTTGCTTTCCCAACTTGGCTGTAAGCTCCTTGTTGGGTCTTATTTTTCGAAGAGTCTGAAGGGACTCCCATTCCTCATCTTCATACTGCTTAGTTTCCACTTCAACCTCATCTGATGCTCTATCAGATGATTCTCCTTTTATGTCTCCCACAAGCTCAGTAACCACCAAAGTGTTAAAGGCTATCATCTTCTTGAGTTCCCTAGCGGACTCTGTACGGTTCTGAGATGCACGTGCCCTTTTGATATAATTGATAAAAATTCTCCTAACCTGCAATAAGAACATCACAGTGAAGGAAACTTTCAACGAATCCAAGATAATAAGCATTTAGGTATGATGTTGCTTAATAGCTATATATTACCGCTTTGCCTGCAATAGACATGGCAGCATCTCTTGTCAAGCGTAGGCCATGTGCTGCCTTCCTCACAGATTTCTTGACCTCAGCATCATATCCATCAACTCCTGAAGCAATGGCCTCCTTCACAACCTATAAAGCCACCATCACAATTACAAGTCAGAAAAAAAAAAAATTATAGAAGACATTTTGACTCAGGATACAAGCCAAGTGACCTTGATGATAAGATATTCAAGAGTGGGGTTAAAATTGATTATAAGATGATTAAAGAACATCAAATAATTCACTGAAGCTAAGCCAGGAAATCTCTTTTCTGGGAAACATAGCATCGAGCAAAGACCATAACAGCATATCCAACCAGCCAGTAAACAATGCTTCAGCAGGAGAAAATCTTAGAAAGAAGGTACCTTTTCGAATAAACTGCCACATATATCAGAATGAGCTGCTTCAACAGTTTCCTGGGGTATACATAGCATGACTCGCAAGCGAAGCAAAGCTTTGACATCCTCTTCACTCAATTCTCCATCAGCAACACACTGCTGAAGCTTTTGTCGATATATTTCTACAAGTGAAAGCATTGAAAGGCTTCGTCAGACACTTTATGAATCATACTAACAACTAGATTGACCAACATCATCTGCTGGCTCTTTTGATGACCCTCTGTTAATGCTTAGCAAAAATAGCAGTACCAATGAAGTTCTTCTATTACAGATCAGAAAGTTTTTCATTCTTGTGTTGATAAAACCAAACACCAATATGAACAGGCTCCAAGTAAAACAGCATGAGATATAACGCATTGTCTAGGATTTATATAATTAGAAATTCACATATGACAAATGTCAAGAAATATATAAAGCTTTACAAAATCACAATCTTCTTATTCTAGGGTATTCTTATCAGGATGGAGTTTGCAAGTCGTCAGTGAAATTGGCAAGAATAGTGGACAACATTACAATAGTCTACCTTCATGAATCTGACTAGCTTTCTGAGGATCAAAATGCAATTCATCACAGAGTTTTTGGAGGAAGGCAGCTTTGCTATCCGCGTCTTCCAGATCACCACCAGAGACAGCCTGTGCAAGTCTCTTACGATATGACTTTGATGTAACATCAAGCATCACTGCTTCTGCCTCACGTTTACCTAAGCCAAATATGTTCCTCAACTGATTCAAAGCTTCCAGCTATGAAAAGAGAGATATAAGTTAGACAACCTTGATATCGTAGTTCATCACTAAAAATTAGTAAAATAATCTAAGCAGAGAAATGAAATGTATCAGGCAGCATCTTCTACCTTATTGATCTGTATGTGACCAGATGATAATGCATCAGCAGTATAAGCTCTGTAAAGAAGCTTCAATTCATCGATCTTTCTATCACTGTCATACTCACCACCTGAGGAAGAGGTAACAATCAACTCCATGAAACAACCTCAGGTGAAATATAAATTATCACTAATTCCTACCAATTATGGAAACTGGAGCAATTCCACGAGCAAAGCTATCTGCATCAGCATGGTTCTTCAATGTGATAAGCAAATTATTGAATGCTAGTATCTGATCTAGCTCCTCAACTACCTCAGTGACTCCCCTGCTGCATACTTTAATCTATTAGATGGAGCCATATAGCATTGATCTTGCCATAAAATTATTCTTTGATAATTTCAAAACTGTCTGATTACTGCAGTAGAACATTTGAAATCAGCAATATTGACAGAACTGACAAGCAAAATCACATAAGCAGTTTCTAATGAAACATGAACCAGGGAATGGTGATGAAAAACATTTAGTAAAACACAAAATATATTAGTTCCAATTGTAGTTCATATACTAGAGGCCTTACGCAGCCCGTGTCCTTGACTTAAGCACATTCAGTGCAGCAGAGATATTTTCCTCAACCAACTTCCTGCAATGCTCCTTGAATAAGTCCTCAGAGATCTGAAAAATGAAGACCATAAGAAGATATCAGACCCCGAAAATTACAACTAACAAGTTTCCAGTTTAAAATACAACCTCATCCGAAAGTCGATACAGCAATTGTGCCTCACGGAGACTGACCAGCTGATCCACAGTAAGATCTGATAAAAAAAAGTTGACAATTATAGCAGGATCAACAGGCAATCCACATGATCATAAACTCAATTCAGATGTACTTTTAGCTAGCCAATGAAATAATAAATATAAAATCTACAATGGTTATTAAAAAAAATAAAAAAAAAATGGATAATACGCATGATTGCATCTACATTATAGCACATAATTAAATTTATGCCAGTAATATAAGCAAACAGATAGCTAGACAGACCTCTGCTGATTATTTTCAGCTTGGAAGTGTACAAACGTTGGGCATTGTCACGAATAGCTACCTCAACCTGGCATAAGGAATGCACATATTACAACAAAATAAAATGAAGCTAAATATAGGACATGAGGAGAAAGAAAATGGAAGAACAAGATGAAGCATTACAATCAAGATTATGTTCACGTGCAAGAGAAGACATATTATGCAGAAGAAACAACTAGAAAAAAGATCATAGGTGAACACTAACTGCAACCTAAATATAACACAGGCATATATAAAATAAGAATTGCTGGGTACCTGGGCGTCAGTAACTTTGAAGACTCGCTTCCAAGGTAAAAGGAAACTTGATGCTTCCCCAAACACAAGAGTTGAAACATAAATCAGCTTCTGAAATGCCTGCACTGAAGGGAGGGTAATGATGAAAATATTTTGTATATGAAAATTTAAAGTCACCTGATACCACATTGAAGTTGGCAGCATTATCGCCAATTAATTACCCGGCGTTGTTCAATATCAGCTTCACGATCTCCAGTTTCAAGCCTCTGTCTAAATATCCGCCTTCCAACCTGAAACAAAAAAAGAAAGGAACAAAAAGACAGTTTGCAGTTTGTTACCTAATAATTATAATAAAATTCCCAATGGTTACATTTAATTAGATGGACATTGCAACAATACCTCCATATGCATGGCTGCTGCTTCAGGATCATCAATGCCCAAAGCACTTTTAAATATCATGATAGTCTCAACCTCGCTGCCATTAAGCTCTTCATTTCCAGGAGGAAGGACATACTGCACGAACCTGATCAGGGGATGGAGCAAGTAGTCAGCCACAAAAAATTCATATGGCCACACAAAACGACGTGAACGAACACAATCTGCATCACAGCACTTAAAACTTCATTCACACAGATTCAGATAGATGGCATCCACGAACATTATTTCCCATATCGTCAACTAACCTAAGGTATAAATCACAGAGCTCCGCATTGAATGCTTCATCTTGTTTGCTGACACCGTACCTACAAAAATAAAAGGTCTTCGTATTAAAAAAACTTGCCAAGAAACAGTAAGAGTAGAGAAACCAGCTGTATCTAATTATAAATAATCCATCAAAGTAATGAAGCGCCTGTAATAGGAACTACGAACGAAGGATGTTTCCGTACTAACTTGCCAGCAATTTGGTCAATATCCTCCCTCTTCACTGCCCCAGGATCATCAAAGCTGGCGACAAAGTTATGCAAGTCCACAGCAGCAACCTCAGGCACAGAAGCTCTCACTGCATAGGCAGCAGCTCCACCAGCAGCCCCTAGGACGGCTGCTCCACCCAGAGCTGCAGTCTGACTCCGACCAAACCGATAGCCCAACGTATACCCAGCAGCAGCGGCACTGGCCACAAGAATCGCGGAGGCAGCCAAACGCACGGGAGGGGACAAGCTCTTGACCAGGGGTTGAATGCCCGTAAGCTCCTTTTGGCCACCGAAGATGTCAGGTTCCGGGCTCGGGGAAGTCGAGATTGTGGCCGGCTGATCGGAGGAAGCAGAAGCGGAGCAGCGAGGCTGGCAAGAGACCCGGATGCAGCGCCGTCCGGTGGTACGGAGACGGAGAGGGGTGGGGTTGAGGAACAGGGAGGGATGGAGAACAGGACGCTGAGAAGAGGTAGAAGGGGAGGTGGTGAGGAGCGTGGGGTTCATTGCTGGATAGCTGCGGTAGTCGGCGGGAGATTTCAAGACAACGTCGTAGAGACGACGGAGGGATTATAGGGTTTAACGAACAGAGGAGAAAACGGAGACGAAGAGGGAGACTGGGGAGGAAGGATTGCAGCAGTCGGAGCAGAACACAGAGATAAGAAAAGGGTGCTCGGAGAGAGAGAGAGAGAGCCGACAACACAAGGCAGTGAAGTTTCAGTTCTACTTGAACTGTTGAACATTTGGGCTTTGGAGCGTTTCCACTTTGGTCAGCCCAAATGTCTCATGGGCCCAATAAGCTTCTTACCGTATGGATGAGCAGCCATGTCCACCCTACCTTCTGCAACCAATTTCGTGTAGTTAATTCGTCTCTGTTACCTTCGGCTCCAGTAATATTATATTAGAGATGGACTGATGTGATTAACGTGTTAATTGGGTTCACTGAATTTTCATAATATCAGTTTCTTCTCTGAGTGTTGTCAAATGGGTTTATTGAATGTCGAAATGAATGGGAAGGATGCCCAATGGTGATCTGATCCAGTGTCAAAATCCGTGCACGTTGCTCCTTCGCATCAAGGATTCGTTCTTCAGCCTACGTTTTCCAACAGCAGTTGAGAGGGCAGGCCGAGGCGATCGACGGCGTGTAAATCATGTTATTGGGTCGCCTAGTATGTTCATGGAGCATTCTTAGAATACACATCCATTAGTCGATACCGACTTGCAGCAGCTCAGCCTGGACAATTTACCTGAATTGCAAGAGCCGGCAAGTATCTAGTGATTAACAAACACTTGGTGCAAGCATCGCGTCTCAATCATCGACAATGACTTGCACGGCAGCCCCCGAGACAGCTACATGCAAGCCGTTCACATAAAACTTTCTCCAATTTATAATATTAAGTGATCACTTAAACCTAACAAGTTTGTATCATAAGTCCACGACAACCTTACTGCATTGCCTCGTATCAGCATGAGTGAACAATATTAAGCGAGCGAGCGAGCTAGCCCGCCAGCCAGCAGGTAAGTTAGAGAGGAGGATAGGGCCTAGCACGCAAAAAGAAAATCCAGTTGAGCAATAAGCTGCAGATTAAAGACTAATCAGTGATATCTGAAGCCATCCCGACCTTAAGACACGACAGTGGTTTCTTTCAGTGAATTGTGTGTCCTCGAAACATGTCATTATGTAGTAAAGAGCAGGCATAAAGGAGGCTGAACGCTATTAAAAAAACAATAGCAGCAGCTTCTAGCATGAAAAGGGCACACCCAATTTTAGCACCACAAAGAAGCTTGCTCCTCACACCTCAGCACTCCGAAGTACAATATTGGAATTCCTTGACAGGTAATGGACGCTGCAGCTGGGTGTACGCGGACCTTTCTGCCCATTGAATGCCTTCCTTAAGGCACATTCAGCTTGTTTGTTGATGCTCCGTGAGCTTGGTGGGCTTTGACAGGCCGCACGACGGACAGAAGTCGTACGTCCAGAATCGCTATTTTCCTCCGTGGTCTCCTCTATGGATTTACACACCCTCTCTCTATCATAAGAATAAGAAACACTATCAGAAAAGAAACCTTAAATGTATTAAGGGGATGAATCGCATATTAGATGATGCTCCATCCCATGAGATAAGTCTGTTTTCACATTATCAATTTAAAAGCAAAAGGAATTTAAACAAAAAAGAAAGTACATCCTTCAAATTGAAACAGAAATATGAAGCTTTTCAATACAGCATGAGTAAACACCCATGCCTTGTGGACCACAACAGTATTACTTCATCAAACTTCACAAGCCAATCCACTGACAAAAGACACTAGTGGAATGGATCCAATTGTTAAAGCTAGGAAAAAGTACGAAAATAAAGCACAAAAGTTGGTGATAAATGAATGCAATTCAGCTGACTTCACCTGGGTAATGAAGCATATTTTCTCAGCAGTGCACTGCGTCTTCGCTCTCTAATAGAAGGGTTCTCCTCAAGACAAGCAAATTGTTGCTTGAATTGATCTAGTCCACTGCATGATAAATAATTCTACTGCTGTTAGTGAAAGACTTCTTTCATCGTAAATTGTCATATGGCGTGAGAAAGTACCAATAACACTGAAGCAAATGAAAGAATGCGCTTTTTATCACATAGCTAGTAGGTCATGATGCATCAGTAAAATAATGCAAAATGATTGTTGGTTCTTCCTCACATTTTTTTTCTTTCGTGAAATAGGAACATCTAAGATTTCTGCCATCAGATGACTAAACATTTTCCGTGGATGGTTATCTCTTAATTTCCAGATAGGAATTGGTAAAACAATGGAGGTGTCAGTGAGTAAAAGAAAGCAACTTAAGACTTCGAATAGCATTTTATTTATTTAAGTCGTCAATCTTTGACAGTACCATATTTATTTATCATTCCTTATCCAGGATGTGATACACAATTTCAAGGAAAAGCTTCTCATTATAATTTCTTTTGCATATAAACCCCAGAGATTACATAAATTGGCAATGTCTCACCTTGGATACATGAAACTACTAAGATCATCGCCTTGAAGATACTCCTTCAACATTTGTGGATGATACTCTAAAATCTGCTTGCAGGACCAGAACAAACTGTATGAGATAAAGTGAATGATAACTTCAAGTTTAGGAAAGAAAATCATAAAAAGAAATCATACCTCTCTGTAAATTAGCTCCCTTACATCATCTTTAGTCAGTTTTCTCCTTTCAAACTCGAATTCAAATTTGGAGATAGGTTTCATCGATGGTTCACAATCCACATTTGCCAATCGATGGAAGTAAGGATGAGCTAATGCCTATAACATATGCTTCTCATTAGAAAACAAAATAACAAGATTCATCTTGATTGATTGACATACAATATATTGGGAGTACTTGTTTTCTGATCCTTCCTCAGATAGACGCCAAAACAAGGCAAAACATGTAGATCCCTTTAAAAAATATTTTGCTTGAAAAACAAATACGGAGAATTTTGAATAGATATCATCACAAAAGCATTATCAAACAGTACAACAGAAACATTGGGTTCGATTCTCATAACCATATGCAGCCATGCCATACCTCTTCAGCTGTAATTCTGTATCGAGGATCAAATTCAAGCAACCTTTCAAGCAAGCAGAGGGCCAAGGGATCAGCATTTGGAAACCTTTTCGAGAAAGGAACAGGTGACTTCTGTCTCATGCTACTTAAATATCTTCTAGCCTTCTCATTCCGTATCTGTGGATTTATACAGAATTTAAGTCAGAAAAACAAATGACACTGACAGATTTCTCCAACAAGCTAGAAAGAGGAGGAACATATCACAGACCCTTGCAACAGATTCAGCAGACGGGGTTCCAAGCAGATCAGTGATGAGTTCGAGCTGATGTACAACATTCTTGCCGGGAAATAAGGGCTTTCCTGTAAGCATTTCAGCAAATATACACCCAATACTCCAAATATCCACAGCAGGCGTGTACTGTCGAACACAAGGATTCAAGAAAGATAATTGCCATGAGCTCCAGAATAATATGATTACTTGATAAAAACATTTATAAACTAAATAAAAGCATTGCAAATATCAGCATTATGAACACAGTGTAAAACAAACAAACATTCTTAGAAAAAAATTATCATAAGTCCACTACACTACTGATGTTCAACTTCATGCAGTTAAAGACGAAATAGAAGTACTTATAAGAAATGGTATAAAGGCAGCTGATAAGATATTCAAGTGAATGAATGAGAGTTCGCCTCCAACAAAAGCCAAAGACTGATTCAAGGTTGGCATGGGTAGCAGTGGCACTTATCCGTCAGTAACTTAGTGCCTTTAATCTGTCCCCATGCCTAGAAAATCGAGCACCTGAATCAATCAATAACTCAGGTAAGCTTAAGAAGGGGCAACAGACTGGGGGGTTTCAGCCTTAAGGTACTAACGCAGCACCCTCAGGCAACCATACTTTGCTCCGATGGGAATGGGGCCTAAAACCAGAATTAAAAAGAGTTTAAAAGTCCACCTCTACGAGCAAGATCTGTAGACCTTCAGAACAGCTACATGGGTCTAGCGGTTCCTTCTCTTGCAGTCGATGTATATAGTAAACAAGAGCACCTGCATGATGCAATTCTCGATGCATAAAAAGAGCACTGCGCCAAACCCATTCCAGTTGGCAAGACCTTTAGACCATGTTTTGGTTCTCTAAAAGCCTCCAGCTAAATGACCAAGTGGAAGTGTGTTAATTGTCATGGTAGATGCCATGCATGATATATGGACAACTTTATGCTGTCAACTTTCAGGATAAAACTGCCACATGTACGGTAACAAAGTGCCAAGAATTGTCTCGAGTCACCATAAACCCCTATTTCCTGATCCATCTAGTCCCAAGTTCCTTCTGTTCTTGTAACCTTTGGGAGTATTCAACAACCATCATTGACTGGCGGACTCCCTTATGCATCTTTGACCAGAACAAACTTTCAAACATTCAGCTGATGCATAAAACCACAAAAACAACCGATCCACGCCAAATCAGCAAGACAAGTCGTACTCCTAAATTCTCAATTCAGTACTGTCAAATCAAACTGTAGGATGACTATGTTGGAAAACACATCCATTGAATACCTAGCTTAAAAGCTACAGGTACCCAGTCAAGTAAACTTCACCAAGAAAGACAAACAAGGTGAGCTACAGCCAAAAAAAATAAAAAATCATACTGCTAAAGATAAATAAATAAAACTTGATAAAAATATGTAGAATAAGTGGGCATAAGGATAAACTATAGGATTTGGTTTCTTACCCACTGTGGATAACAACTACTTACCTTGGAGAAAAATGAGCCACAGAGTTCAGGAGCACGATACCATCGAGTTGCCACATAATCCTTTAAAAATAACTAAAATTAGCAACCAAAGGTTTGGAACTATAAGTTTATCTCAACATCAATTACAGGGTCATCTATTGCCCTTGAAATGTGTCTCTTCATTCGTAACCATGAAACTGAGTCCTTCAATTTCAATTTTCTTCTACGGTCAACGGTAGACTAATTGGAAAATTCAGAATGAGAAGGATGCTAGACCAATTTTCTATCTTCCATTAGCTCCCAGTATTTCTGTCTTTTACATAAAATATACCTTTAGTGTCACTCCCATGTCATCAAATATGGAACCACAGGGAATAAGGGTTCACATATTCTTAACAACACATGATTTTGACCTGTTCTTTATAATAGAATTTCCATTATTATCATTCAAATTTTGAAACTTGTAAGCAAGGGAGAGACCGCATCAGCAACCAAGTGAAGTTAATTCATTTAGACTAAATTGGCAGGTTTGATCCTACTTAAACGAAGAAAAAAGGGGAATGAAAAAGAGAGAGGGAAATTGGCTCAACAAACTGTTTTTAAGCCGTACTTGATAACATAAATTAACAGCATAGCAAAGAACAGATAGTGATGACTCGGTTCTACAATACATACAGTCCAGAATATTGGAGTTGCCCCTTCATTAAACTGAGCTCGAGCGAGCCCAAAGTCACAAATCTTAAGTTTGCAATCGGAATTAGCAAGGATGTTTTTTGGCTTTAAGTCCCGGTGGAAAACATTTGCTGCAAAGAGGCAAGAAAAACACATTAGAACTATCAACAGTAAGCACAACATTGTAAAGCAAAAGAAAGACTTAAAACCTGAGTGTATATATTTTAGGGCACGGAGAAGCTGGTACAAGAAAAATTTATGATGCCCAGGACTAAGATCATCATTTGCCTTTATCACTTCGTGAAGGTCCGATTCCATAAGTTCAAAGACAACATAGATATCCTTAAACTCCCTTCTGCATGGAGGAAGCATTATATGTTTGATCTCTACAATATCAGGGTGTCTCAGGAGGCGAAGCAACTTGATTTCTCGAAGGATTCGCATAGCATCAGAAACGTGCTCGAATACATCATTGATCTTCTTGATAGCCACCATTTCTCCAGAATGACTGTCAATAGCAGATGCAACGATTCCATAGCTTCCTTTCCCTATCACTTCTTGGATTTTGTACTGACTCGCCTCACCATACTCGGTAAAAAATTCTTTGTCCGGCATGATCTGTGAAACAGTCATATTAGTAGGACTGTTTGAAGAGTCAATTCTATGCTAATACAAGGATAATACAGAAAGCAAAAGAGAGAGCACCATAACCAACAGACAGTCACTTGATCTACGTAAGATTAGCTAGCATCAAGCTGAACTTCTTATCATGTCAGAAAAGCTATCACCAACTCATAGAAAAACATCGTAAGCATGGCCCCAAAGAAAGATCACCACCAACAAGTGAATCAATTACAAGATGGTATGCCATTTATAGATCCTGCAACCATGATGACAAAAGTTCAAGCTAGAAAAACAAAATGTTGTGGACAATTTTACCACTAATCTCGTCTAACAACTGTCCGAATACAGGAGATTTTTTACTAGCAGAGCAAGATCTCCTATATGAATAGAGTGCTCAATCTATGCCCATCAAAAAGTCATCCTTCTGCTATTCTAAATGGCCAGAGAAGAGCCCCTCCTCTCTTCTCCCTCCAACCTCCAGCATAAATACTTTCAAGCACATAAGGCAACAATAACGTAAACAGACCCTCTCCCCCTCACAGGCTGAAATCTTCCGTCTTTATCCAGTACGGTGACTCGCCAAACATCGAGATTTCAACTAAGAGCTGAAAAGGTTCCAGATTTCAGATTTGAAAGATCCCAAGGCCCCAGAATCACATCGAACCCAGCAAATAAGCATAACCCGCCTATTCAGAACCCAAAATCTTAGCAAGCACAAGCATAACCATTTATGTGGTTAAATTCCAGAGCAATCCATGAACGCAAGAAAGATGCAATAGATTCGTACCTTGCTCCTACGGGCTGAAGAGGGGTAATCGTAAAGTCCAAGCACCTGCCCGGCGGCCGCAATCTCCAAGATGGAAGCACCGAGCAGCGCTGACAGATATGGATTCCCCCGACCAAACAGAGTCCGGAATGAGTCCTCGCCAACAAGATGGGGAGACTATTTATAAATGTAAATGTTTACGTATATCTTCGTATACTCAGAAAATTTCCTTATTATTTTTAGAAAAAAAAATGCTTTTTTATGTGGTGAGCTTGAGGTGTGAAGAAAACTCCAAGACCGAGCCCTATAATTCAGCTTGTCTAAACCCTATAATTCAGCTTGAGGTGTGATGAGTTGATTTATATATATATATATATATGTATATAAAAGGAGGAATGCCGTGTCCCGACAAATGCAATTACCATATAGAACACGTGTCCTCCTTACAAGGACTCTTACGCATCAAAATAGCTGACCACTCCCAATCAACAGCCTAATAATCAGTGTCTCATAAGGTATTTGTCGCGGTGGGATGCATTTATGTGGTGAGCTTGAGGTGTGAAGAAAACTTCGAGACCCAGCCCTTTAATTCGATTTGTCTTTGATTCCATTATGCCATTCCAAGGCGCCTCCCTGAACCATAAGAAAGAGAAGTAGAAAAGAGACAAAAAAGGAAGCAAAATCTTAATTTGTGATTCGGAGGCAAAGGCTAGAAACGACTCGTGTATCTCTGTGGCTGTCTTGAAAGAGTCACCTCTCGTGTACCCGTTAAATTAGGTTCGATCCAGACCGACCACTATCACCAGTTGAGATAATCGGTAAAAAAGAAGAAGAAGAAAGAAACTGAACTGTTCACTTTTGACTGATGTAATTGACCATTATCATATGAGATGGAACATGTTAAAATCGACCATCATTCCCTTTATGGCTTATCCTCTACTTTTTATCGTTTTTTCGTATAAGATTTTTTTGAGTCCTTTCGACCGCTTCCTCTCTGTCCTCCCAGCACTTTTACTTTTTAAATTAATTTTCGAATATTTAAAATATAATTATAATTTCCCGCTATTTAATAACATTGATTATAATTATATATATATATGAGTGGTTGGAAGGCACTTGCTTTTGGACGAAACAAATTGTGTTGACAATGAATTAATCCGCCTTTTTTGACTAATCAAACCACAATTATTTGCCATTGATTAAGATCGTTTAGCATTATTTTCTCTTGAATAAAAATTCACGTTCAAGTTTTGTAAACGTAAAAAATTTACGTTCGAGAGGTTTTACTCCTTACTAGGTCAACGTGACGCAAGCTCAATCGGACAAGTTTAAAGGCTTCTCGAAGTTATAGAACAAAAAGAAAGAGAACGATTATTTGAAAGATGGGGAACGTGGGTTGAAACTCAATTGGGTAGGTCTCTTTCTCTAGCCAACAACTTCATGGGTCTAATCCATCTAATTTTTCCACAGGTACACTGTCACGTTGCATCCAGATTCTTCATTGCCGATTGACTCCCTCTTCCTCATCCCTGTACATAGTCAATTAATTTGGGTGCAGACGACGCCATCGGACTGTAACCCCGATTTAGCTTCACCTTATATTTTTCAGCCCTGCTCAAGTACACCCGTGTGAGATTCGGACTCAGAGCATCGGTCGGTCGACGAACCGTCCGACGCATATCGAGTGAAGGTAGAAAGTGCAAGCAGTGGGAAGTCTATCCATGATCGAAACGAACATATTCGCAGTGGATCACAGTCCCCCATCTCCTCGAGCAGTCATCACATGGACGAGATTTGGACAAGCATGGGGAGGATCAAGCTGCGTGCTGGGGGCGCATTTATTTTGCTAAAAATTATCATAAAATCATTTTAAAATCCAAAAAAATTATAAAAAGACTAATTTTAGTTGACAATAAAACATGAAAGTGAATCAGATTGCCCATGGTTTCTGGATTTCAATGAAGATGTGAGAAAGATATTGAAATGGGATTCGGACTTTGAATTGTTCTTTTCGATTATTAAGCTCCTCTAGGTTATCTATTTATATTCGTTGCCGAATCATTCATTCATTTTTTTTTTGGGCAGCCTTTCTGGTTTGATTATTTATCGTAGACTTTATCAAGAAATTTGAATATTATCCTTGCGAATTTTGAGGGGAATATTTTTTTTAATAAAATAACCCGCAGTCCAGAGATCAGGACAGGAGTTATGGGAACCGACAGGGACCCGGCCTCGAAAGGCGCGCACCCTTATCCCTCTCGCCTATCCATCCATCCATCCCTCCAATAATAGTAATTCTTCTAACGCCACCAGATATAAAGTCCTTCGTACTCGAAATTATAATTAATTTATTAGAAGGTATTTATTTCTTTTGCATTTACAGAATTACGAGCCAAGAACTTACACAAGGAGAGTAACCGAACCCTGCCGATTAGCGAAGGGTATGAGAAATTTTGAGAGAACGAAGAAGGGAGAAGAATTAATTCAGAATATTTTTTTTCAGATATAAATCAGGGAGAGAACAGGGAGCGATAGACCAGACTGGGCCTCCGCCTAGGGTGGAATCCAACGTCGCCATCCAGATCTGACCGGGATGGGGTGAGGCGGGCGGGCGGGCGGTTTCATGGGCTTGGCTGGCCTCCGTTTACGCCCACCGACACCCTTCTCACAGGTATATGATTTTTGGATGTATTATCTCATATTTAAAAATTAATAAGGAAATTCGGAAAAATACTTCTTCCCTTGAGTCTTGAGAGGTTTTGGGTACTTACCCGTCCATATATGATATACTTTCAAGACTAACATTTCGACGGGGTTTTTCAAGGGCGCGATGGTCACCCATTTTCACGAAGTGGATGGGCGCCGTGTCCTCAAGTTTGCATCCACGGTGGGCTCGCATGGTGTTGATGGCGTATGTGGTGCGTATGACTCGGGGAGGATCGTGCCACTGTCCAACAATGATCAAGATCTCAAAGTGCGATGGCGATGGCGATGGCAAAACTGTTTGTGCACTGAGGACCATGCAAGCAGAAATTAGGGTTTCCATTTCAGCTGAAAATCAAAAAGGAAAAAACAAATCTAGTCATGATAAGGGATGAGAGTTCACTTATAGTTAATAACATATCAACTCACTCATAACTTGATAATATATAATAGATTATGTGTAGAATTTAAAACTCTCGAGAGTTAATATATGAGGTTTAATTGATGAGTTTTAGACTATACAATACATTATTTGGTAGATTTATCGGTTGTTACAACGATACTATCTATATAAAAAAAATCTCCTTACACGAGTATGATACCATTATCGACATATATTAATGAGAGCTGTACATGAACCGGCCGTAATATAATTTATTGATTAGAATTTACAAAAAAAAAAGCAAGTAGAGAGATGATGGAGCACGAGGCCAACTGTGGTGTATGTACTACGTACAAGGACTAATTTATTCTATTGGACCAACTCAGTCCACGTAGGGAGTGTAGCGATAGTGCTCTCTCCTCCATATATATTCGCTTCGCATGTGGGCACCAATCGGGCAACCCGACCAATCAAATAAGAATAAATTCGTCAAAATTTATGCCGACATGTGAGCCAATCTGTACCGAGGACAGAATCTTAGCATTATCATGATTATTATTATGAAAAAAAAGCCAAAATAATCTAGATGGAAATTGTTACACATGCACAAATGTACATTTGAATATGGGGTGGATAATTTTTGCATGGTAGGAAAAAATCATATCTAAACCGGTGCTTTCGAATAATTTATGAAATCAGGCTATGTGAATTTGAAAATATATAGAAAAAATTATAATAAAAAGAAAATTATGAGAAATTTTTAAATATATAATTATATAAATATAATTGTATTTTAATATTTTATTTAAGTTAATATTAATTTTAAATTAATAGATAAATTATATTATTAAAAAAATACTTTAAAATATAAATTATTTACATTTACGTTTTAAAAATAATTATTTCTATAATTCAAGCCTAAGCCACCCCGAAACATGAAACTTTTATGCCTGAGTTGGGATTTCCGGGCACTATTTGAATATATCAATTCAATTGCTTCCGACGCAGAGCTCTCCTTGTTCAATTATTTTTTAGATCTCTGCATCTGTTTACTGAAAAGACGAAATTATGTCAATTCAATGCTCAATTATAATGGATTTCAAGATATTGAAAGTACAAGGTTTTTATAATGAACCTATATATTAATTACAAATTTATGGAGGAAAATAGTCATTATCACCATGCATGATATTTTTTATACAAAAATATTTTTAAAAAAAAAAGCATTGTGTATTGGAGATAAATAATGAATGACTATTACTTATTTATTGTACATTTACTGTACATGGGAGGTCCCAAAGTTGCAGTCTCTTGGCATTATTGTATAGCGCCTTAAGCATTGGACCATCGAGGAGCCTCTGCGTAGGCCGTTGACACAGCCCCGCCTAACGCGCATTGTGACAGTGCCCTAAGCCCTTTCAACACATTTGGCCAAATTAAGAGATGCCAATTCAGTTAGCCTTTTCATCAGATTTTCTGAACTATTATTATCCGATGCGTTGGATGGATTTGTGAATCAGTTGACTATGCATCATTTTGCCGTCCCAATCGAAATTGCAAGGTGCCACTTGAAATCTCCCCAAACTTCATACAAGATGGGTAACTGTACAAGATAGAAAGGCGGACATGCACAACTGAGCACAGGAAGAGCCAGGAAAGACAAGAAGCGGCTGACAACCAAACCAGTACATCCCATTTACCTAAGGGTACAATTCTATCGTTGTGTCCCACAAATATTTAACTTCAAACACGGCGATAACTACTAGACAAAGCGGCTAAAACAAGGAAAATAGAGACAAACGACCTCTGGACTCACCACTTAGTCGATTTACATTTCGCAGATAGTCCACTGCTATTGAAATAGGGCTGGAAGGTTCTCATCACTTGCTCGTATGTCGGCCTCTTGTAGTCCACAGCCTGTTATTATTTCCAATTGCACACGATGAGCCCGAGAACGAGATGAAGATACCGTACGGTGTCCATAATAAAATTAAAGGTAAAAGAAGACATGAAATCATGAACTCCAATAAACTGAGGGGTATGGGCACTTGCGGTCGCAGTCACATCACCTGCTCTATTACTTCTTCAGGGCTAGCCCATTTCCACTCCGCAAATTCCATGTCTGCTTCCCCATTTCCCAGGTTGATCTCGCTGTCATCGTCTCTTGTGAGTCTCATCAGAAACCTGCACGTCTCCAGGTTCATCAGAAGCTGCTACACCACCTTAAAACTATGTTCTTCAAACTCAAGCTAGAGTACATTATTCGAAAGGGATGGCTTTGCCATATCTTTAGATAGTTTAGACATCATATATGTGCAAAATCCGATAGCTCAAAACCAATGATATCTAGGGGTCAATTTTGTCTAGCGAGATTTGAAATGAGTAAAATGAAAGAGGAATGAATATAATCTACATATAATTACAGAAATACCTTTGTAAGACATCTTAACTACTTTGTACCAACCGCACCAGCATCACGACTAAAGTCTGGACAATGAGATGCTTTCTAAAGTTTTCTCAATACTTCTACTTTGACTAGTTTTCCTCATACTTCAGCTCATCCTAAATTGTCAGGGGTCCAATAATGAGAAAGCCCAAGCTTAAGTTCCTTTTCCTCCAAATAATGTAGAATGTTGATGCACATTAACAATGACCAAGGAGAAAGTATACGTGGAAGTGGGGATGGGTGGAAAGAGACTGCTCACCACTTTTGTGCTTGTCCATGCCATTCACCACCCCATAGACGGTTCACTTTTGCCTTCACTGCTGGGGGGAACTCTTGGGTTAACCAACTTGGGACCTGCAGTAACGCAACATGACATCCAATGGTGAACACATTCTGCAGTAATGCAATTAACCACCACAAAAAAAAAAAAAAAATTTGAACACATTCTGAATTAACCACCACATTTCAAGTATCAGGAATACTTTTTTGGGCCAGTCACATATCAGGAATTTAACCTTTAAATCAAACATGAAAAATTCATTATAGCAGAAGTGATTATTTGAAAGCAATGACATCTTGACTAGCTGGACTGCACAATAAAAAAAAACACAAGTCCATTTCTATGGCATATGGAAGAGTAATCCATCATTTATTAAGTGTACGAATGGCTGAGTTTGGCTCTGTCAAGAATAATCCATCATTGCAACAATTGACAATAATTTTATTGGACAGACACGGATTAAAAAATACTTCCAGTCTTTTTTCCTAGTGAGTCAGCCAACAATAACAGGAGTGGCAGGAGACTTTTATTGAAAATACCACCCTGGAAAATTTTCTTAAGAACAGCTAAATGAGGAATCAAAGGATGACTTTGTACAAACCTCAGCAATAATTTCAGCCGACACAACTCCAGTTTCTTCTCGTAGTTTTCTAATGGCAGCAAGCTTGGGTTCCTCGTCATCCTCTATACTTCCCTGAGATGCAAATCCCATCAAATTTTGATTCAGCTTCTGAAAAAGATGATTCTTTGAAGACTAGAGTAACATTGATTGACTACATAGTAGAAATTTCAGCAGTATTTTTGTCTCCCATGCTTCTACAACCAGAATGCGAAACAATTCCAATTTTAACATGTGGGAAACTTAGGTTAAAAAAACATTTTTACATATTAAGCTAAGAGAAATGTCTCCATGCAGCCATCAATGATCAGAGTGATGGCTTCATGCTAAAAGCTCTATTGCTTTGAGGGAACTTGGACATCACGTTTGCATGTTCATGATTCACTTCCCTCATGCTGTATTTATCTCATTAATCCCAAGCACAATGCAAGCATCACTGAGACTACCTGAACAACTCTTGAGAAAGGTTTGGATGTTAACAATCTACATACATTGTTATCATTTCATCATCAGAATTTACATCATCTTCCACGTACATTCACAATGTGGATATGAAATTTATTTCAGAGAGATTTAGTTTTATATATGTAGGCAAATGGAATAGTGCGATAGCAAGATCACCTGAGGCATCTGCCATGCTCCAGGAACATTCAACCTAGAAGCAACAAACACCTGCAACAAAATCCAAGCGCCAAAACTTATGCTCTTTACACAGCAGCCATGATATGAATTAAAAACTGACTTGAAGGCATAAAGATAAATCATGAGAAGTTACTGGTAATGTTACCTATGTCCCCAACCTCAGGCTTGAAGTAACAAGTTGTATATACAATTTTCCCTAATTGCTATCTCATCTAACATTCAAAAGTAGCAATTCTAGTCAATGATCATATCGTGTCCTGCTCCCATCAGAACTATCCCCAGGCTAGTCAATATAGAGGCAGAACATTTTGACAAGCCCGGCACCTTGTCCAAGCATTTTGTCCACATGGAGAATTGTAACATATTCTTAAGACTGAAAAGAAGCTTAGCGAAGATTGCTAGTAATGACAACAAAAGAGATAACCCAACTGAGCAACTTTTTATTATCTGGACACCCCAATTAAAACATGGGATTGTAAAGAAAGGGGCGTAATGCATTGGGGGTTCATTTCTCATTATTCGCTTTAGTTCCTCATCTTTGACGCACAGGTTGTTTGTGATATAGACTGAAGGAAATTAACCCCATTAATTAATATTGTAAAAACCGGTTCAAAAGTTGCCACCTGAACTATGACAAACTGGCTGATAGTATCACAGAGAACATTGTCAAGTAACTAGTCCATGAGCATAACTAACCGGCACAATATTATAATTGTTTATCTACAGCTTGGACAAGACTATTGTGCCAGTATCAAAGATAAAAGAATCTCAAATAATTCCAGCATCAAAGAAATATCGGTCAGAATCAGCAATGCCTTAGACAATTACAGCACCTAAATCATCTTGACCACTTAGCATGACACGTCATTGTCAGCAGACCCAAACATAAAAATAAGTTAGAACTCCCTATTTTGAGGTTTCTAACTCAATCAGACAGAGATTAATCCCTCTCTAAAGGTCTTGTCGAACAACCAAAATACAGCCAATCTCCGTTAAAGCTCTCGAGAGCTTTCTCTGTCTAAAAACCGCACACTCTCCCAACTATTTAGATGCAAAACTTCAGCAGTTTGTAGTAGGAAAAAAGAAAGGGGAAAACATGGGGATCTAATACAACTGTACCGGTGTCAACAGAATTCCAAATAAAAAGAAAAATGAATTGCTCCGGTGCCCGCATGAAGATATGGTGGAAACATTCAGACAAAGTTCTGCGAGACAAGACCTCTACCAGTGTCAACGGAATTCCAAAAGAAAAGGTGGGAAAAGGAGATCCTTAGACAAGGCCTGTCCTAGTGTCTGAATGAGCACTGGGACCAAGTTGTGAGCAGAAGAATTCTCTTCCCCCATGGAGAGCCGGACTGTTCAACTGGGTTCCTGATGTGAGATATATAGTCTATTTGTATTTATAAAATCATGTCAAATTCAATTTATATCATATGTTTTTTTCCTTAGAGCGAGCTTAACTCCACTCTGAATTTACTTCTCCGGAGCATCAGAGGACCAAAGTAAAGAAAAAAAAAAACCATATAGCAGCAGCAGAGACAACTACTCTCTCTCTGGTCTAAATAGCACTTTAACATCCTAAACTAACTGAAAAAACTCGGAAAAAAAAATTCAGAGTCCACAGCATATCCATGCAAACTAACAAAATCAACAATACCCACACATAACCACCAGAAACAGAGGGAGTGGAGCTCAATTCGAGCTGACATCCTTCATTTAAGGTAAACGAATATAGTGTGTTGGAGTAGACGGAGCGACCTGATCATCAGAGTTGATGAGGCAGACACCGAAGTTCGGGCGGTAACCGGCCGGCAGACCATCCATGTGTCCAGAATCCAGACGTCCACCTCCACTGCCTGAGAGAGGCTCTGAAACGAGAAGGTTAAGAAGAGGAATGGAGACGGAGCAGACGGAAGTAAGAGAGAGAAAAAGGGAGTAGAGTTTACCTGGGAATGGGTGACGCTGACCTTTTAACATTCCGAAGCGCTCTCTCGTCTCTCTGCTCTCTCCCCACTTTTCTATCCTTCTCTCTCCTTTTTCATCGTTTATTAAAATAAATAAAAACTTTTGCTAATTAAAAAAGTGTTTTGAGAAATTTCACCTTTTAAATAATATTATTATCTTATAAATGTAAAAATTTCATGCTAGGAAGGATAATTGATCGTAGAGTTCACCGCTACGTAATTTCTGGATGTAAAATAATGTTAAAATGAATATATAAATTGAAATAAAATAAAAAGCGCGTGAGTGTCACCAATAGCAGCAGATGCTTCCCCTCCTTTCCCTTTCTTATCGTGCGCACCGGCCCAAGTGGAGACTTTGACTTCGCATTTAAATCAGATGCGCATCATTTATGACAGAGCAGATATTGTGGTGTGCGCGGTTCACGGAATTACCGTGGGCTCCTCCCTGGTATTGGCGGATTGTCAAATATTGGGGAGAACCCGAACTCCCTTTAATCCCCTCGTTTCCCCTATTCCAACAAAAACTCTCT
This sequence comes from Sonneratia alba, assembly GCA_900174645.1. Classification (NCBI taxonomy): domain Eukaryota; kingdom Viridiplantae; phylum Streptophyta; class Magnoliopsida; order Myrtales; family Lythraceae; genus Sonneratia; species Sonneratia alba. The sequence continues at coordinate 472,984 of FWPY01000010.1, forward strand.
CTCTCTCTCTCACGAAAGGACACCCGTTGAGAGAAAGGTCAAAGTTGTTTCCCTTCCCCGCTGACGAGAGACCTCCCAACTTCTTACTGTCTGATGGTAAGTTAATATCATACTGTGGAATATACTGTAGAGTAAGTTTAAATTTTAAAATTTGATATTAATAATATTTTTAAATTATATAATACACTATCTAATAAATAAATGAATAAATTATTATAATATAAAATATTATTAATATTAAAAAAAGATTCCCAAATTAAAATTATTTTACACGTGATCTCGATTTAATCAATGGCCCAATTTGATTTTTGAAATATATGTCTGTATATGTAGATATATATACATACATCAACAACGGATTCTTGTGGTTGTTGCAGCTTTTTTTTTTTCCTTGCCTTCTCCTTTTCCTTCCAGTAGCTTGTCGGAGGTTTTGACTCCTCATACCGATGGGAAACCATGAGGCGTACGTCTTGAATCCTGATCGTTATCTCTTACTTTTTATAATAAAAAAACTGAAATAATTTAATGATCAACTTTTTTGTTGTCACACGATGGTGATGGAACGATGACCATATGCTAGAAGTTTCTCCTCATAATTTCAATAGGCATTGGCTGGATCAGCCAGATCGAGTCGAGATTCAATTCATCGTGATCAATTGAAATAATATTTTATATAAAAAAAGATGGATATAGGGGTTGAAAATATGGTACCAATTATTTTAGTCTTTTTGGGCACGGGCTAATCCCGTGTATGCCCCGTGGAAAGCATGTTGTCGTATGAATCCACACGTCGCCAAATTCATGTGTGAAACCCGTCAATAACTGTACTTGACTTGTAGTTGTTATTATAGTAGATTATTCTCCTCATTTAACCCCAAAGAAAAAACCTACTTGAGTTTTATGAACTCGCTATTTTTTACTCGATCAATTATCTACAGGGAAAGAATGGCATGGGGGCCGGAGGAGTCAGTCATACTTTCGGCGGGGAAGAATTTGGAGTGCAATCAATCCAACGGCACCAGACGGGCGGTCGAAGTCCACCAGAGGAACGGATCGCCAGGTGGCCCCCTGCAGTGAGGTTGCCTTGCCGCCGGGGCCCTCAGTGGAAATTAGGGCGGGCGCAAGTTAGCACTTGCACAGCGCACTAACCGCCAAGGAAAAAAAAAAGTAGCAGCCAACAAAAAAGGTAGTGCGACGGCGTTGACTTTCCTTTGGTTTTGTTGTTTAATATCTCGATAAGTGGCGTGGGGGTGTGGGTGTGGGTGTGGGGTTAGGACTCGACGGAATCAACATTTTCAATCTCCCATCTTCCTTTCGTGTTAGGGCGCCCAATTTTTGAAATCTCACGCGATTATCCAATTAAATATATATTTAATGTGTTAGTTTATCTAATTTATTTAAATACATATATTATTAATTTAATTTATTATACTATATATATTTAAGTTTATTTATTATATTTTATTGAGATAATAATATTATTATAATCTTATTATAAATATTTTGATCTATATTATATTATATTATAGTAAAATTATTAATTATGTACTGTGCAATCGATATATTTAAACATATTTAATCGTATTTAATTTATACAAATTAAACGAATTAAATTCATATTAAAAATATTATTTTATAAATAATTTAATTATGATATGAATTATCAACCTGTTGTCGTCGTGGCCCTTACAAAATTGTGCTCAGGTAAAAGTAGTAATTTAATTAATAGTAATGATGGTGCATTAATCATCACCCGTCATCGTCGAGATCAGATCCCCTAGTGGATCCTGCCCCCATCCTCAACCGAGTAGGTCCTGCACCGCACTGCATTTTTCATTTTAAATACATGACAAAAAATTCCTATTTCTCAGTCGCATTGCGCCACATAATTATAGAAAGAAAGACTTATTTCTCGAATAGTTATTGATTATGCAAAAGTGCCTCTCACTCATAACTCGTACTTGGATTGCCCCTGCCCCTGCCCCTGCAAACATTCCCTTTCCGCTCTGGACACTGTTACTGGTCATCTCTTGGATGCATTCACTTTCGAGTATCGAGGGGGGAATCGGGATTCCCTCGTGGTTTGGGGTTTCCCCTCGGGTCCTCAGAGCATCAGACAACGGCAATCACGAGAAGAAAGTCATCAAGGAATCCTACTGCAGCTTTCAAATCTGAGCACTGGGACTGAACCGCCGGCATGAACTTTGAGTTTGGAAGGCCTTACTTGCCTTGGATCCTGGCCTAAAAACGTGGGCAGTTCACATTGCCGTGGCCCTCTCTACTGCTCTGGGCCATGAGGCTACGGTTCACAGCTGCGTCATCGTAGGTCTATCCCCCATCACTTGGCCGAACTTCTGAATTTCCAAGTCCAGCCCTCGTCAAGTTACCTTCATTTTTACTACACCTGTCAAAAACTGACCTGGCTAGAAAATATGGCATGGGAACGGCACAAAAAAATAGTATATAGGTTGGGATGTTTGGGTCACTCGAGATATCAGGACGATAATGCAGGCTGAAAGCACGTAAAAAATATTTGACATATCATAAGAGATCTATGAGGAAATTTTAAAATATGTTAATGGTACAAAATATAATTATATTTAATGGTTATTTTAATTAGATTAATCAGTTAATTATATTATATAAAAATTTATTTTTAAACATAAAATTATATTTTAAAAATAATTATTTTATTTAATTTGAACTAAATTAAAGTTTTTGAGGCCGGTGACATAATGCATTGTCCGGATTAAAAGGTCTAGTTTCCAGAGAAAATAGCAGGTTATCAAAGCGCCACCTACCTAACAACATCGGATGATTCCATTCTAAGTTAATATGACCACCGAATTTGAGCACTCAAGCAATGGTTATCTTTACCTAACCTCCTTGATTTGGTTGGCCCCAGATGTCAGTCCAGCGAATCGAGACCTTCGGTGGAAACATAAGAAAAGACTCTGTCATGAACAGTGTCTTTCATCATAACTTTGGCTTTTTACCTGCAAGTAAATAGCAATCACAAAGAAAAAAGCTGCAGCCGCATAACGAATGGTGCAAGGATCTCCTCTTTACAGACCAAAACTTCTGCATGCAGTTTTATGGACTTTGGGTTCTTTTGATGGCATCATCAAGTTTATACGAACACACAATCTGATGGATATGAGAACGGGTCATACTGTGTTGAGTCAAACACTTACCACATGAGATACTCCCCTGGCACGAATCATTTCAGGATCCTGTACAGCTCTAAATGACCAAGTCCTGCGGGGCCGAATGTTATCATAGATTTGATGCACAAATCATGAATGTGACCGGCCATCAATAGATAGTCTGGGTGAAGAGCAGATTGGATGTGTATATGGTCGCCCTGAATCCCCATTCTAGAATTTGACACTTTCCAATTCTGGTTGACAATCCTAGGACCACAGCATTCTTGCTTGCTCTTATTGTTGCTCGCTGACCCCCCCAATATTGTATGGTCTTCTTTTTAAGGTTCCAAAACGGGTCTTCAACTTGTGGTGGAGTCGACCCATGCTCGATGGCTTTGTGGACCACCTCCACTACATTCCATAAGATTCTTGAACTCGTGGGTGTATCTTCTCCTTTGTCTCCGTGCGCAAACATATTACCTTGATACGTGTCGTAGATGCAAATCCTCTGTCTATAATCCCGTATCCAATATCATTCTAGAATCTAGAGGTGTAAGTATATCGGAAGATGAAAAGGCAACCTTTACTCGAGACTGTATCTAAGCTCTTCTTGGACCAAGCTTGGCTCATCAGAGCCACAAGAGCGCTGAGTGCCGAGGCTAGTAATTTCTCACTTCTTCAGAACCTTGAGCTTCACAGTTTTTTAGGGGTTCAGCGATTGAGTGATATTGATATGGCGACTGATATTCCATTCGAAGTGTTCTCTTACTTTGAAGCTCAGTTTCAAAATCGGACCAAGCCAACTGGTTGGACCGACCAACAGCTACCAGTCCTGTCTGGTTTTTCAGTTCACCCCATATGCACAAGCAATCCCGTGAGACTGCTGTATAAACTGCCCCTTTCCTAAGATTTTATTGAAGCCATAAAAATTGGTGGCTCAACTTTTCGAGTGAAAAAATTATATAACAATGAATGGAAACGCCTAGATTTAGGGTAACCAACTAGTTTGCAATGAGAGTGATGAGAAACCCAGTAGATATTCACTGTTATTACTCATTTGATACGCTTGTTTCAATCGATGAGTCGGCAGTGGTGCGACGAACTCAGGTTTATTTTTTGACCCGTTAAATGGATGGTCATGTTGTTAGTCTTATAACTACGTATAGTGTCGGCTCCTGCAACTCTTTCTCTGGGCATTACTAAAATACAGTACAAGGATTAATTTGAGATACTGCGAACAAACATGCCCACGCAAGTCCAGGTTCCTGCCAATTCATATGCTTCTTTTAGATTCTCGGGTGACTGTAAAGATACACCCGTGTATGGCTGCGAAGTTTTGGATGGACAGAAACAAGTCGTGAACCATTCTTAATCAGTTCTCTTCCAAGCGAATTTGTTTTGGGCCATACGATTTTCCTGTGATCATAGTAGGAAACGGGGAGAGGATAACTGAGAAGGTCCATAAATCTCGTTATCGATCCAATTCAATGCCTTACTTAAACTGAACTCCTTATCAGAATTGAAGCTTCTTATCTAAAGCAACATATGGGTCATGCCAAATAACACAGGTAAGTTCTTGGTTAAGTCTTTCTATAATTTCAGTCATAAATAAACAAACCCGGAATTTTGCTGCAAATATTAACCCATTAATTGATTGGAAATAGTTATGGAAACTAAAATTACATGAACGTCTTAAATAACTCTTTTTATGGAGATGTGGTCTCCCCATGAATTCTCATGAGGAGGATGCATGTCCACTTTGCAATTCCAGCTCCGACAGAGGAGAGCATCTCTCAGGAGAATGCTTTTTCTATTGCATTACTTGAAGACTATCGCAACAGCACTTATGGAATACTTAATTTTTTTGGCAAAAACCTCTGCTGAAATTGCTGCATTTCTAATATCATCCCAAATGAATTTGCAGCAGAATTATAAAAAAAAAATTCCTTTCAGATATATGGAACATTGGTGTTATACTTGCTATGGGAGATTGAATATAAAGCTAAATTCAGTAATAAACAATCATAGATCCCAAAGATTCTATGCAGGTTGAACAAATCCTTTGGAGAACATATGGCAGGGCACCTTGATGACTCATACCAGAACCAGGGAGCACAACGAGATAACTTTTTCATGTGATAGCTAAATGCCTTAAGAATGATTGTCCGGACAATAATAAATACTGATGAATCCTTTTCGAATGGTAAGACACGTTATGCAGACATCATGAGAAGGGCAGATGGAACCTCTATGTCTTGGTTTAAGAAAGATTATGCATGCTCGGCACATGAAGAGAATCCAAAGCTTTACTCTTGGTAACCTTTTCGGCTAAAGGAAAAGAAGTGGAGCAAGGAACTACTACTGCTATCAGACTGCATGAACTTAGTCTCCATTTTGAATCAGCAGTTAGATGGTCCATGGGAAACAGCCTCTGTAATTAAGGATATCCATGCCCATTTGTCAGTTTTTGATGAATATAGGATAGAATGGATACCAAGAGAGGAGAATAAAGATGCACATAACTTGGCTTTCTTTGGATGGAATAGTGCATTCTCACATTTGTGTATATGTGAAACATTAGGTTGTACATCTATTGTTTAAATAAAATAAGCAGGTTCGGCAATTCAAAAACCAAAATCCTCTTCAGCTAGCCTATTCCAGCAAAAAAAGCCAAATCATGTGCTGCCTGGTTTGCTAGTCTATCAACCCACCTGACCTCCCAAATAACAAAATGTTTCAACAAAGTATGATGTCTCGAATGACTGAATCAATCTCCCATGGCCAGTCAGCATTATGCCAAATAAAACTTGGTATTAGTTGGCAATCAGTTGGAATTAACAGGTTCCTCCAATTTCTGTCATGCGCAATCTTTCGTGCTCTCAAGGCAACTTTTGTCTCAGCTCGTATTGGAGAAGCTGCTGGTTCCTTGCCAAACCATTGCAGTGTCCGGCATGTTTAGTGATTAGCAATACCAGCATAGCAGATCCTGTCATCAAAATAAGCTGCATTAATATTAATTATATGCCAATCATCTTCTAAAAAGAGTATGAACAGTGTAATCCCGTAGGTCATCGAGTGTTCAAAATTGCTTGATGTGTTGTAGCTTGCATTATCGTAACCAACTCCACCACTTTGAGTAGTATGCTCAATGGAGTGCTCATTTAATTTATACAGGAAGGCATGCAAGTCTACTTGACGTTCAGCATGTTTCATTTTATTTCGCAGATCCTAGAGATAAAACAAGAGTAAATGTAGTATATGTATGAGAATGTGGAATTTAGTTCCGGAGGAGACGAATTCAGATGGAGTAACAATAAAAGAAGTTACGGCATGAACATTACTACGATGAAAATTTGTCTTCCAAAAACCCCGTGGTAATTGGCTCCAAGTGACTCGATAAAAGAGGAAATTATCATAGAGGTGAGTCTCAGTATCGAAGTTGCTTCCACAGAGCAAAGAAGGGTCACCTGCTTGTGTAAACTAGGGGAGAGCATGGTTCACACATCTCTATAACAAAATTTTACAGTGTTAATGTAATTTAAGTTTTCAAAGTTTTTTTTTCCAATATGAAAACTCCAGCTATTACATGAACTTGATAATTATCCCTTTTTTTTTTTATCAAAATGATAGAAGCTCTTCACTATGAACTTACCTGGGGAATTTGGCAAATGAATCTTGGAAATGTTATTAGCTGTGGGTTCACCAAATAAGGGTCGAATCTATCTGTATTTCATCGTCTTGGATCTTGCAGGATTAAATCCGCCACTTTCATTTCATTATTCATTTATGCATCATGTAAAGCAACAAGCAGTTACCCGGATCCAAGGATCAGTCCGCAACCTTGTCGCAGCACCCACCATTCCCAATTTTAATGGCCATGCCTTTTTGGAGTGGATCGCGACAACCCTGCTGCAACCTTTTCCCGAAAGCTGAGCTTGTAGAACTAGGAATTCTACGATGTGGTTCTAAGTAGTTTCCATATTTAGTGAGCATCAATTTCGAAGTCAATCTTATCTTGCTTGAGACAAAATAGTCCAAGCTGTTTTGGAGGGAATGGCTTTGTTCATACCAGCAGCTCTCCTAAAAACTGGCCCTCCCATTTGCTTTGGTCTGCATAGCTCAGACCAACTTATTGGCGCATAATTGTATAATTTGGTAAACTCGAGAGTACTGAGTTAATCGCTGTGGCTCTCTCGGTCCAGGATAGACAATGGAATTTCCAGGAGGCCAATTTATTTTCTAGGTCATCACTGAGATATTGATAAGAATCAGATCTTTCCCCAGAAAGGAATATGGGATTGTCTAGGTATTTTGAATCAAGTCCTAATTTTTTTTCATAATTGTTGGTGAGTTTCTCATTATTTTTATTCTTGTGTGATCTCCTCATTTTGCTCAGCCGTGAAAAGCATTCTTGAAAAGACTTCCATTGAAGGGATAAGGATAATGGGTCTCTCCCGGTGCTATACCCTCGACTACTTTTGGAAGACCCACGAGGATTCCAATTAATTAAGACAGAAGAGGTGAAGTGGAGACACGTGCTCTAATCCAACCATTGAGTTTACTGTGAAACCCCAAATTTCTTATGGCTATTTCAATGAAGTTCCATTCAAGTCTCCTGTTTGAATATAATGTCTTTGCTATTGTCGATCCAAATAGATAAGTAAAACTTACGGGTATTGCAACGTATCATTTGAACCTCAAATTCGTGAATCATAGTGAGGATTCTATCTTTTCCTTATGCCCTTTGTCACTTTCACCGTTAGGTCTCACCTGATAAGGATTCTCTCCTTCTCCAAAGTTAATGATTGCTCTTCGGTTACGGCCCAATCTCATCCTCTCCTTTTGTTAGTCCTCCATTCACCGTGCCCTTGAATTCGGAATAAACAATGGTGCTATAAAAATTTTCGGATAATATTATCTTGCCTGCTACAACAGCATCCCCATATTTCTAGATTCTAGCCACTGATAAAGTTTCTAGATTCATCACTATATTTCCCACCATTCTTTACACCAGAAGGTTCGCCGTCTCCCCCACACCCACTCATCGGGGGAGAATACCACAAATGCTCTTGCTCGCGAAAAGCAAAGCTAACTTTAGGGCTTCCATGGCGAAAAAGTGATCCATCTTTTTATCATCACAAAAGGGGTGATGCGCAGTAGTGGTCGGCGGAGTATAGCTACATAGATCGGCACGACTCTCATGATCACCAGAATAAATGTCTAGAGGGTGCATCTTATACATCAATCACTTACAATAGCCAACCATAACTAAAAATTGCTCTACGAGACCACCCACATAAGCTTACTTCAATTTATGAGATTGTGAGATAAACTTCCCCTTATCGAGCTAACAAAATGCTAAATTAATGATGAAAAAGGTGCAATATCTCCCTTTTTTTTAAAAGAAAATTTTGCTTTCTTTGTTCTGGGCAGAGGATCCATGGTGGATAGACATGGAAGATATGGCCCAGCAGGCTACTTTTTTCCTATGGCCAACTTGGTGCAGAGAATGATTGTTTCGGCCGAGTCCACACGTTTCATCGCAGAGGACAACTGACATATGCATATGCTCATCCACCATCTTGGATATGTGAATGGGCGGAGTATTGCAGAAGTGGAACTGCCGGGGGCACAGAAAACTACGAGAGGAAAAATCCAAAACGCCATTTCTAATCCACACGCTGGTGCGTGTGGCATGCTCCTTCTCTCACGACAAAGTCGGTCACCGCCCCACTTTTCTCAACTTAATATTCTTCCGATGCTGAGCCAGCTTCAATCATGCATGGACCAGGATAGCGCATGGGATGGGACTCCTCTTCCATGCCGAGATAAAAGCCACCTGTCTCCGGCCGGGAAAAGGTGCAATTGCAGGAGCATGGACACATACGCATGACCGTTTTACGCCCATCCTCCTCCTCCTCCACCTCTCTCTCTCTCTCTCTCTCTCTCCCTCCCCCTCCCTCTGCTTAACTGTGATCCAATATCGAAAACCATTGTCCAGTCGAGGATGCTGGCAGCTAGGATGGATCCCCCACAGTGCCTCTCATCCTGATCTCCTTTAACGGGGAGGACGATTTTTCTTTTTTCCCCTAAAAAGCATGTCTTTTTATAGATGATTGCATGTGCTTGTGGCATCACAGACTCCAGTCAAACAGGCTGATCACTTGTAGTATAATTTGTTGGTATTTGTTAAAAAGAAAATAAGAAAGTTACAGGAGAAAAAACAGGACACGGGAGAACAATTCCGTGTAGGACAACAACAACAACACAGCAACGGCACCTGATTTACCAAACCCAATCATGTATTGGTGAACTTCGTGACCTCTCTGGGTACTGCCAATTTCTGGTCTGGTATCTTTTTTATATGTATATACTGAACTTTGTACGTCCTGCCCATCGTTTGACCAGCCAAAAAGGCGATGATTCTCACCGTCTGAGTATGACTACAGTCCTTTGGATCCAACTCAAACTATCATTTATGCTGAGTTTACATCGGGCTCTTGTTTGGACTTTAAAATCGGACTCGAGATCGACTCAATACCCAATTTTAAATTTAGAATTGATATATAGATTATACAATTTATTCAGGGATTGAATTAAATACAACATGATTTTATTATATTTTCTGAATTCTAAGGGGGTGGCTGTCTCCCCCCCCGCACATCTCCTAAATCCATCCATGCCTCCAATACACTCGTATTCCCAATATTTTCTTCCTAATTTTCTGATATAAGCTGATTTTTTTGGGGTATATTTCTAGTATAATATTTTACTCTCAACATAATGAGCCAATTTAATGACATTTATCACGTTCCCTCTGGCACATTCTCTTGAAAATTAATCATGAGCATTATATTTCCCCCTCGACATCCTTGCAAGCACGGATGGATCTAGGTGGGGGCAGAAGGGGGTGATCACCTAAACCTATCAAGTCGCCTGGCCTACTATCTCGACTGGCCCAATAACCCTGCCCGAACACGAATATTTTGTGCTTCGAGCCGCCCCATCCAGCCCGAATCAAACGAAACAATTGTTTCTAAAAAATAAATTTAAATAATTTTATATTTTAAAATAACTTTATATGATATAATTGATAAATTAATTTAATTTTATATTAATTTAAGGAAATACTAAAATAACTATTAATATTTTTTTTCAAATTTTTCATAATTTTTTATTATAAATATTATTTTCGTATTTTTGAGCCGGTATGATTTTTTTTGGGTCATATCTTGGGCAGCTCAAAAGCCCTCCCCCTAGCACTGTCTTTTTGTGTTGTGCCCAAGTTGTGCTTTCGGGTTGGGCTAGTTTTGATAGGTCTACGCTCGCCCCCTTGAACTAAGAGAAATCCATGGAATGTTAGACAAAATTTACTTGAATTTACCTATATTTTGTTAAATTATCTCAATTTTACCTCATTTGAATTCATGCACATATTCTTATATCAAGTTTCACCCTATTAGATCAATGTTATGATTTGTAGGGATTTAAATGGTTTGGGTAAAATGGATTTTTGGTTCGGTTTTTGCAAATGTAAAAAACTATACCAACACCATTTGGAGGAATAAAAAATCACTCCCTACCGGCTCGATTTTTTTCGGGTGGTTTTTTGGGTCCTAACGTTTATATTAAACTAAATAATAAGCTTTCTTGACATTGTACAAATAAGAAAAAAATGAAGATTGTTATGTTAAAATATATGATTAAACCTATTTGTATTCGAGAAATGATGTTGTAAAAAGTATTTAGGTAAATTAACTTAGAGGATCAAATTTATTTTGAATTTACGGTGATAAATTAAATAAAATTTAAGTAGAAGAATAAAAATCGGATGAGTCGGGCCCTACTAGTTTTTTTTTGTTCAGGACCCAACTTTCCAGGCGATTTTCTTTAGACTAAAAATCATCTGAATTTCAAACAGGGCCCTAGAAAAACCTTTTTTTTTTATATCGTGCTTTAAACTCTCTAATATCTTAAATGATCTAAAAATTTTGGTGCAGTTATAATTTTTTTGTGTGTACCCTGACTGTGCCTATTTTTTTGCATGTCTAATTCCTAACCTATATTATTACTCCTTGCTGTTCGAGTTGACTGTTTTATCGACCTACCTTATCTGACCAGACAAGAGTAAATGACAAATTTGGAATCATATTAACATCATGATAACAACAAGTTCATTGGAGTTGAATTTTCACATGACCCGGAAAATACAATCTTTCAAGGAAAAAAAAAGGCAGGGGGTTGGGAGGTAGTGCTCTTTGTTTGGTAGCGGTCTCAATTTACAGATGGAGACCTTCAGGATCAATGATTTGATTGATGGGATAAATTCACCATATATGCGTTCCCTGGGCCCAATTATGGCTACCTGGAAAATCCATTTGACCGCACGCACGCACAGCCACGCACATATATTATTTGAAACTTACTAAGCTTATGCATAAGCAATTGAAGAATTCTTTAGTGATTACCGGGGAAAGTAGCAAAGGCCATCAACACGGTATAGGAAAGAAGATTGGAAGAAACCCAGTAAAGAAATTCAGCTTACATGGATAGAAATTATAAGTTCTGTTGCTATTTATATATATATATATATATGCAATTTTTTATGAGACTATTTATACGTATATTTTCGTGGTCCACCAGGGAATTTGAAACTCAATGGTACACAAGTCTTATTTATTAAGATAGAATCCAGATTTTTTTGTTGGTTTTAGATAAGTAGCTAGCAAAATGCTGCATATTTTACAATGAACCGTCTCCTAAGGTTTGCATTATTTAATATTTAAAAATTATATAATACTAATTAATTAAGATTCAAATTATTTCGACCTTTTATTCGGTGGAGTGTTCTCAATTCATGGGATTTTAGGCCCTAACTTTATATATATATAATCAATTCAGTGAACCCACATTCTTACCCCAATTGTTCTTTAATAATTTCTACGCATATATAGAGACGGGGCAGACCAAGTTCTTCTCTCTCACGCAGGCTCCTCCAATCATACTTCCCAACAACAAACTCTCTCTCGTGGAGACTCACAAGTTCAATGGAGCCAACCGATGATGCCAGCTACAAGAACGCGAATCCCAGCATTCATCACCACCACTTCACGGGTGTGGAGATAACCGCCCCGGAGGTCCACAGGGTGGTGGCGCCGCCTCCGAGAACCACCTTTCAGAAGCTCAAGTGCCGGCTCAAGGAGACCTTCTTCCCTGACGACCCGCTCCGTCAGTTCAAGGGTCAGCCTTGGGGGAGGAAGCTCATCCTCACCGCTCAGTGCATCTTCCCCATCCTCCGGTGGGGGCCTCATTACAACCTCGGGCTCTTCAAGTCCGACATTGTCGCCGGCCTCACCATCGCCAGCTTAGCCATCCCTCAGGTCCATCCCATCGCCGCTGCAGTCTCCCCTTTCCTCAACAACTAACTAATCCACCAAAACCGTGGAGTGGACCTTTCATTCTTCTCGAATCATCGAATATAACCATTTGCGACGCATATAAGTCTGCATGCAACGAATTATCAACTTCTATATCTCGACGAGAGATCTAGTACTCCTGAGTTAGATTGGGCTGGACACTAGTTTCTGTCGATTAACATGCAAGTGCAGCGAATATAACTTCTTCCTGTACACCGCTCGTTCTATATACAAATAGCTTCTTCTTCTTCTTCTCTCTTTCCTTTTTTGCACTATTTAACATGAGAGACTAGAAGGCAGCAACTGGTATGGTAAAAACGAATTTAAAATTCCTTTTCTTTTAAATTGATTTCAGGGCATAAGTTACGCTGAGCTAGCGAACCTGCCTCCAATTGTGGGCCTCTGTAAGTGTTTTTTTTTTTCTGTTCCCGGCTCATGCAATTCTGTCTTTATGCTATTAATTAACTAATATTAATCAACTTAACTTGTATTAAAAAAAACTTTTTGTGCGTTGATATGACAATCATGAATTGATTTCTTTTTTTTTTTTTTTTGGGTGTGTGGTATTTCTGAAGATTCAAGCTTCGTGCCACCTCTGGTGTACGCGGTGCTGGGGAGCTCGAGAGACCTGGCGGTGGGCCCGGTGTCGATAGCGTCGCTGATAATGGGGTCGATGCTGAGGCAGGAAGTGTCCCCAGCAAGGGATCCCCTTCTCTTCCTTCAACTCGCCTTCTCTTCCACCTTCTTCGCTGGTCTCTTCCAAGCATCCTTAGGGTTCTTAAGGTCATTAACCGCTACTAACTCATACTCGATAGACACCAAGACGTGTAGGGAGTTTGAGTAATCTATCTGTGAGCGAATTACTTCATTTTCTAACAAGTACGGAGACAGGAAGTACGTTATATGAAATTTAAAAATATCAGACAAAAATATAAATATAAATTATTTGATTTAATGGAATTTTTTTGACCGACAATATCGATTAATCAATTAATTAAGATAAGGTTTGTTGGAGGTAATTATATTATGCGGGGTGATTAATGTGGTTTGTGGTTGCAGATTAGGATTCGTAATAGACTTCCTGTCGAAGGCAACACTGATAGGGTTCATGTCGGGGGCCGCGATCATAGTGTCGCTGCAGCAGCTGAAGAGCCTCCTTGGAATCGTACACTTCACCAAACAGATGGGTCTGATCCCCGTCTTGGCCTCTGTCTTCCACCACACCAACGAGGTATCACCCCATTCCCTTCTAATGTCGATTTGAGGTATACGTACACATATTTCACTCGTCCTGCCCCTCGCCGATCGATCCATTCCCGCATTACCGTCACATTATAAACCTCGCAACTTCATGGCTAATAATTAGAAATTGAGCTAGGCACGGTGGTTCGGGTTTTGTGGTGCCCGTTCTCGCTTGGAATTAAGGGATTTCGTTTTTATTTCTTGTTAGTATAATTTTGTAAACTCTTCAATCCAAGAATAGTAGAAATACAGTTGCTATCACTCATTACATAAAACCAAGAGTTTCTTAAACTCGATTTTCGTCAGTGCAAACCTATACCTTTTATTTTCTTCTTTCTAGATCCATTAATTTTTTAACCGGAAAAAAAAAGGGTAGAGGCAACGGTAAGAGGAAGTCGGGTAACTTACTAGACTTGCATAGACGAGTTGGGTATCTACACCCTTTTGACGGATGTCACGTGAAGTGATTTGATCTTAAAATTTAGTATTCTTTGTTATATTTATTGATAGATCTTTTGGGTTGATCAACCGGTTCTAGATCTCGAATCGCTTGAGGACTTTGGATCCTCGAGTAGGCTAGAAATGATTTCTTGGAAGTCCGCGGAAACCTTCCAATAAAGTCGAATCTAAGATTGATGCCGCGCTTCATTGACTCTCTGATGTGTAAGTCAGCTCTGAGAGATCGTTGAAATGGAAATAAGTATACTAAGAGGGAGTGTAAGGTTTAGTGGTTTGATATGCTTCAGTCATCCCCAAGTGACTAGTGTATATATAGATTTTGCCCGGGTGAAAATTAACGTGGCATGAGCTCTGCAGGGAGTCGAAAGATTGTGTAGTGGTTCAGCCAGATTGTATAATAGCCAATCGGGAAGGGGGTTTGAGCCGGCTGAGGGAATTAGCCCCTTGTCGGTGGTTTGACCATCTCTAGTCGTCCGTGGATAAGTCAGCTTAAGGTTTCCAGTCTGTTACTGTTTGGGGGGGTGGTGGTGGTTCAGTTTGACAGTAACCACACCGATAATTAATGGACTAGATGGAACCAATTTTGACCTAACGAATGAAATGATTCTGTGGACAACTCTAATGTTTAAGTTGTGTGTTTGTGGGCAGTGGTCTTGGCAAACGATATTGATGGGCTGTTGCTTTCTCGGGTTTCTCCTGCTTGCTCGCCACGCGGTACGTTCCCCTCTCTGCTTTTCTGCTGAGCACCTTTTTTCTACAGTACATACGTGTCAGCACTTATGGTTGATCTCGGTCTCGATCTCGCTCCTTTTTCTTCATTTTTGGAAACTGGCTTCCCAGAGAATAATAATCTTAGACATATTCCAAAGAAGAAAATTTTTGTTAATGTACGCAAGGATATTGTTGAAAATCGAAATTGGTTCTGTTATGATTTAGCTATACAGCAATAAATTCCGTGTACGTGTAGAGCAATTCATGAGATGAGTAGTGAGGTGGCAATTTGTGATTCTGGCAGAGCATGAGGAGACCGAGGCTCTTCTGGATCTCAGCTGGGGCTCCATTGGTATCGGTGATCCTCTCCACCCTCATCGTCTTCGCATTGAAAGCCCAACGCCACGGCATCAGTGTAGTAAGTACAAACCCTTGGTCCCCCCAACAATTTCTGAGTTCTCTTTTATTGATGGAGAAATGCCCAATTTACTACTGCCATCTTGGGACCAGTTTAGCCCCAAAGTCAATGCAGAGACTCTGCATTTTGCATAGATTCTTCCGCGGAGATGGACCAAGCTGGTCATAGAGCTAAATTTTGGGGACTCACTGTCGTGTTTCTCCTTTTGTATTTCCAATTAGCTATGTTTCTGTCATGGGTATGATGATTTTTATTTTTTATTACAAGATTGGCAAGCTACAAGAAGGGCTGAACCCTCCTTCATGGAACATGCTGCACTTCCATGGAAGCTACCTTGGACTTGTCATTAGAACTGGGATCATCACTGGCCTCATCTCCCTCACTGTAAGTTGTTGTTTCAGTATGATAGTTCTGATATTGATCAATTAATATCGAAAACCTGAATTACTGTAACTAAGAAATAAGTGGCGAGCAGCAGTATTTAAGCGAAAAGTAAGCAACTCATCCAAGTACCATGTCCAATACTGCGCCAAAAAGAAAAAAAAAACTCTTGAAACTCACAGAACACTCTTCGATTAACATAACAAAACAAAAATGCCAAGCGATCTAGCAATGGGTGAATGACAAAACTTAAAGTAAGTTAGGAGCCAGTTTCTTCTTGACAGCATCTAGGATCTCCTGAATCAGAGCTGCTCTGCATTTGCCACCTCTCTCTGATAAAACCTCTACCTGCGTGCTCCCCGGGTACGGAACAGATACCTTGTCCGTAGCAGCTTCAGATGGAAAACATCCAATCTTCTTCTAACCTTTGAGGGAAGAGATCCAAGAAAATTCAAAATCCAAATCCAGAAAACTTCTCCATATTCCACGGTTGTCCATGACAGAAAACTTCAGGCGAAGTGCCAACGATTTTCCCTTCTCTGTGCTGTAGCATTCACACTTGGTAGCTTCACCATGTGAACCCCATTTTTTTATCTGTCTTTGGTATGTAGCCTGTTTAAGATTGCAACCCAGCTAACGAAGCCTTAAGGTTTATGTTCCTATAATCAAACTGCCTTCCACCAAATCAAGTTAGGCCTCTTAAAAAAAAATGCATATTCCCCAGTTCTGTGAGGCAACCGGACAGAGCACCATCAGCAATAGGAGCAAGTCTAACAGCTAGCTTCTGTGTTTCAACTGCTTGAGGATCAGAGCTGCAAGCTCAACGCCACACACCCTCCTTCAGAATGCTCCTAAAGAAGACATGCTCTTTCATAGTTCTCGAAACTAGCATAGTTCCCTTAGTTTTGACTTGTGATCTTTCATTATAAAAATAAGTAACTCTTCATATTCTACCCGTATCAAAAGGCCTCCACTATGTCCAGCGGCAAACTTTTCATACTTTAAGGTTCCTTTTGTATCAATCAGGAAGGAATAGCAGTGGGAAGAACATTTGCTGCCTTGAAAAACTACCAAGTTGATGGGAACAAAGAGATGATGGCAATTGGGCTAATGAACATGGTTGGCTCTTCCACTTCATGTTATGTCACCACAGGTTCGTCTACATATCAATGCTTATCCTGCTTGACATAGATAAGGATCAAGACAATGTGAAAGGTCGATCAATGAATACAATGTCTATGAGCAATAAGGATACTGTAATTCATGTACCTCAGAGTTCTTTCTAACAGAACTTCTGAATGCAGGTGCATTTTCTCGTTCAGCTGTAAATCACAATGCAGGAGCAAAGACAGCAGTCTCCAACATAGTAATGTCGGTTACGGTTATGGTGACCCTACTGCTCCTGATGCCCCTATTCCAGTACACCCCAAATGTTGTCCTTGGAGCAATCATTGTCACGGCAGTGATTGGGCTCATTGATGTTCCAGCCGCTTATGCCATATGGAAGATTGACAAGTTTGACTTTGTGGTGATGCTGTGTGCATTCTTTGGTGTCATTTTAATCTCGGTCGAAGGAGGTCTTGCTATAGCTGTAGGTTCACACAATCTCTCCCAGTTCAGTAGTTCTCAGTTTTTGTTGTTTCCTCCAGCTTCCAGATTCACTGCAACTTCATATATTAACGTACTAGTCTTTGGTGAAAATTTTCTTCTGCTCTGATCAATTAAAATCAAATCACAATCATCACGATTTTCCGTTGATTAAACATTTCTTGTACATTATGGCAGGTTGGAATCTCAGTATTTAAGATACTCCTGCAAGTTACAAGGCCAAAGACAGTGATGTTGGGAAATATACCCGGAACTGACATATATCGGAATGTGCACCAATACAAGGAAGCGATGAGAATCCCAGGCTTCCTGATATTAAGCATAGAAGCCCCGGTCAATTTTGCCAATACCACGTATCTCAAGGAAAGGTAAGAGCTTTGAAGCAGTCAACTACTATGCAACATAAGTATGCTCTCACTTCTCATATTCAAATAATGTTGAATTTCTGATATGAAGGATTTCAAGGTGGATCGAGGAGTATGAGACAGAGGGTGTGAATAAGCAATCAGGCCTTCAGTTCGTGATGTTAGAGCTATCAGGTAAGCAGTAAAGGAGCATCTCCATTTGACATAATATGAGCCTTGAGTACCATTTTAAGCAATTCAAATCATGATTCACAGCTTGGCTTTCTCCCTATTGTCACAGCTGTGAGTGCCATAGACACAAGTGGCGTCTCCTTATTGAAGGATTTACGTTTGTCGTTGGAGAAGAAGAATGTTGAGGCAAGGGAAAATAGCTTCCAAACTGTACATCGATCCCTTCTGTGTTGTTCTATTTTTCCTCGAATGATGAGTATGACCGTATGTTTTCATTTTACACAGCTTGTACTTGTCAATCCTGTGGGAGAGGTAATGGAGAAGCTGCAGAAAGCTGACGAAGGTCATGACCTGCTGGGACAGGACAGACTTTACTTGTCTGTGGGAGAAGCAGTTACTTCACTTTCATCTTTCATGAAGCCTCAATGCCCAGCAGCCCATGTTTAGAATTCTTAGTAGTTCCTGCTGCAGAAGCAAGCAAGTATAGAAATCAGAGATATTTTAAGCATCAGATTCCTGGGTCTTACTGGCTCAAAGACAAAAGAAGAAGAATAATCCTAGTGTTTAAAAGATAAATTCTACTCAGCCACCTCTGTGTTCAGCAATGGCACATTTCTTGACCCAATAAAAGTAGCCGTGCTTTTGACAGTAACAAGACAATGGAGACATGCCGACTTCATTTCTTCATCCATCGCAAGGGATTAGACCTCAACCATAGAACCTCGACAGAGGTTGATATAGTGGCTGATGAGAAATCCTAACCTTCAAAGATCCATACATCTTTGAAGAATGCGAATTACCAGATGAAGTGAAAGAGAAAACGCCAGTGGAGTCATATATTAGCAATTATGAGAAACCACGAGTCTCTTTTAGCAGTGATACAAACAGTGGTATTGCAATAATTCAAACTGTGTGGGATAGATTATCAAATGGTGAAAATCAATGGTCACAAGAGGCATTAGGAGGTCAGAGTCGGTGCAGATAAGCCATCCCAGCCCTTCAAAAATTCGGACTTGAAGAATATGGATCAAATTTACAATCTTTCGTGTTTAGCATTGTCCTTGGAGCTGTCTCGTTCACATTGATTCCTCGTTTCCTATTGAATTTGGTTTAGAAGAGTACTTCCTTTCTACTTCGCCCAAATGCGATATTCGTTGAATTCTTTTGGAGGATTGAAATTGCAATGCCAGTTGAATAGAAGACAGGAAAGTTACCCCGCTTTAGGCCCCTTAAAAGCCACTTGCAGCTGTAAATAGATGCAGGAAAGAGGACTGTACGATCACCGAGTTTGTATATTGTTGCACATAAAATCAATTTCTTGCATGCAACATGTTTCAAATTTTAACTTTAACTATTATTTTATACGTGTTCCGGGGACAACGGCTATTAATACTGGGCAGACCCACACACCCCCCACAAAATTCAAGAGCATCCTCCAGGGAAGAAGACAACCATACGATGCCAAGAAACCAAACATTAAAAAAACACAGGAGTCGCTGTTTCTACGTGTGGGAGTGTGAGTAGAAGGTGTTGATCGATGAGCGCGGAGATTAAAAGGGAGGAGAGTGTTGGGCGATGAAAATAAAGTATATCTCTGAAGAGGATTATATATAATTAGAAGGTTCCTGGAATCAAGGGGTCAAGCCCATGTTACCAGTGATAGTACACCCATGAGATAAGGAGGAAGAGAGAGAGAGAGAGAGAGAAGAAGAAGAAGAAGACGACGACGTATATTTCTACACTACATGTGCAGCTGAGTTATTTGAGCTCTCTCTGTCTCTTTTTCTCTCTAAAATTCCGTAGAAGGTTCCCAGAATTACACCCAAAACCCGCACCAAACCCCTCCTTCCATGGTGTGGTTTTGAGGCTTTCATCTTCCCTTTTATGGTAGTCACAACTTTGCAAGGGTTCACAGTTGCACGTGGAGATCACCAATGACACTTCATGGCAAAGGTGCCCTCAGAAGACGCGCATTGCTCTTGCTGTGGGTCGTCGTCGTCGTTTCCTCCGAGGTGACTTTTCTGCTCGCCGCCCAAGGTAGAAACGACCGGGCTCCCCTCAGCTCTCCATCGAGGAAGTCTCGGCTCTTTGGCACGGCGACGTCCACACCCAGCTCGGCTGCAGGCGCTCCCCTTGTTGCCATAAATGATGATCCCGATCCGGACAAGCTCTATGAAGAAGATAAGAGGATCATCCACACGGGTCCAAATCCTCTGCATAACTAGGTAGAGTAGATATATGATGGCTGATGGCAGATTGTGGAGTTATGCCGCTACCTTATCCCAATTAAGTTTGACCTTGCAATGTCACAAGAACTCCGGTGAATGTGACAGATGGTGGTAATGGAATGTCTTCCTTCTGTTAACTGGTATTATTTCCCTTCTTTCATTCTTAGTATTAGCTTCAGAATTAGAAGGGAACAGGAGCATTAGTTTAGCCTTTTTCTAACCCGTGCCTCGGATATGGAAGCGGGATCAAAGTGCGCGGGTTAGTCACAACCGTTGATCGTATCCGACCTCGACTGGCTGGTATAAAAGGGAAGGACGGGGGACAGG
Source organism: Sonneratia alba (assembly GCA_900174645.1). Taxonomy (NCBI): domain Eukaryota; kingdom Viridiplantae; phylum Streptophyta; class Magnoliopsida; order Myrtales; family Lythraceae; genus Sonneratia; species Sonneratia alba. The sequence continues at coordinate 493,456 of FWPY01000010.1, forward strand.
TAGATATTTCGGAGGGCGGGATATGGAGGGGCAAACGAGGAGAAGGCTAGGGGTTAATGCTCTTGATTCTGCTATCATCATCACTGTTTCCATCTTCAGTGTACCCTTCGCTGCCAGAGAATTAATTCATCTTGTTTGAATTCATTACACCATGACAGCTACCCTTTTTTCATTATTCACCTGCAATTCCTTGCTTCTGCATGGGGATTGCTGTGGGAGATTATCACTTCAAAGCCTTGCCTGAACTAAACTACTTCTTGGTTAATCAATATATCGCCTCGGCATAAGACGAGAGCAATGATACGTGAAGGCTCAGGTATGAAATTTATGGGTTCATACACTATAGTTGTAAAAGGCATGGGTGGCCAAACATTAATTTACGCAAATATATATATATGACCAAAAAATTTAATTTTATTAGATAATAATATTCATTTCTTATATATAGGAGCTCTTAGCATCATTTCTTCGATCTGAAATTATATTTCCCTGAATAGTTATACATTCACATTACTTAAATAATAATTATTGGTAAAATAATCTCTCGTGCATAGGATTACTGTGGGAGTTGAGCTCCGTAGGTTCTGCTCCTTTTTAGTAAACTCTTAAAGGTCAGCCTTATTAATTGTTTTCCGTAATTACGCATTTATTTAAAAGGAGACTCTGACCGTCCGATGAATATCCCGATTGATTATTCCGGGTTTATTATAAGCCGATCTAAGATTAAGAAAGTACACAGCTCAGCAAGCGAACAGGAAAATTAAATAAAAATAATTATCAGATGATTCAGATTCAATGTGAAAGCCCGACTCATTTGGGAGCCGTTTGGTGAAGGCATCAAGCGGCTGGTAAAGATCCCGGCGCCGGAATCTCTGCCCTACTAAACTCTCCAGGATGGCTACCATTCTTGATTAACAGAAATCATATCTAATGAGTACACTATTACAAGGTCCGGTCGATATTTAACCTGGAAAATTATACGGTGCCATTTTATAGTACACCATTTTTAACAACTGTTTACGAAGTAAGCATTCTTTGTTTTGTATCGGACCGAAGGGTAACTAACTAAACTAACGAGTCAGGCCGTGGGATATCCTCCTTCTTGCGTGGATTTAATGAGCATGAATTTTATAATGGGGCATTGCGAAACGCGAGTTCACACAACCGATAAAATATTACGATACTTTCAAAATTTTCACATGATTTAGTGCCAAATTCTCTTATATTTCAAATATTTTGTCATTAGCGCGTTGTGATTTGGAATCATATGTTATTAGCTTGCGATACCTCTCGATTGGGTAAGGTAACTGCTTTGCTTAGGTCCTACTCCATTTTTTGGCAGTGGATTTCACTGTGCAATCGTAGAACAAGATGGAAGACATAGACCATACTCGGTGAGGGACCATCGTGACCGTTAGAGCACCACTTCGTATTGGGCCTATGCTAATCCATCCTGGCTCCTGAATGGCTCATCACCTGTATTAGAAATTGATTCTAACAGAGAAGTAGTGTTGACGAAGCGGGGGTATGGTGGCGGGGGAAAGAGGATTGCGGATAGCATAGGGATTCAACTCGTTGATTTCTAGGACTGTTAAGAAGAACCATCCTGTCCATAAAATCAACCCGATCTCTTGAGGGCCTTCGGGTGTTCCATCCGTTCTATAAAATCAAACCTCACTCGTGCTGGATCAGGTATCCTACCATTGAATAGAATAGGTGAATGAATGATTAATGCAGTATAACTCAACACGGTGTTGGAAGATCACATGTAAACTCGAAATTGAAAAAAAAAATTGAAATTTTGACATGCATGCGATCCTTTTGTTCGATTGTACTCAAATAACTCTTATCGCATAGCTGGCATGGGCCCCAAAATTGAAGGCAAAAATTATGAAAATTTGTGGGCTTAGGGGTAGGTTCTAAATAGATTTAATTGTGGGGTTGGAGGTGGGATTGATTTTGGTTGATTATTCCTTAGAAGTACCCATCCAGATCTCTGCGAGGTTTCCACTCTTAAGTCTCCCAATTTTTCTGCGGAGGGTCACACTCAACAAAGTTGTATTACATGGAGATAGGAAATTTAATGTAATGATCTTATTGTTAAGCTAAAATTAAAGACTGAAATTTTCCTTGTTGTAAATAATATTTCCCACCATCCTTATATTATTTTTTTCTATTCCTCCTAGGTCATGTGTCTCTTTACCATTTCAGTCTTATTTTGTTACATCAAACCCACCTTATCCCACTTTCACTTGGTTCATGTGCATACTAGATGTGATCTCGAAACAAATTCGTAAATAAAGGGATATTTTCCCTTTATTCATAGTTTAGCCCTTTCTAAATGACCGTTAATGGCGATGATACAGACATTAACCAGTGTTTCCAACTGTCCTTTCTTTACTCATATGGCAGTACAACATACTGCCATGTGTACTATCGATGATGCGATAAATTAGGTAGAGACATTTAAAATTAATTAGAACATATAAAGACAGAGGCTAATGGCTCTCCCCGGCCAACCTCCTCCTCCTGACTTCCATCCGAGCGAGAGATGGGGAACACCTCGGCCGTTAAATGTTGGGTGGAGGTGGCCGGCGGGTGCTCCCCCACCGCGAGCTCTCCCACTCCGTTGATGATGAAGGAGCTAGGAGGCTGGTGGGCCCCCTGGCGACCGGTTCTATTTAGGAGGGGCCACACCGATCCTCAATATTTGGAGAAAGTATTTAGTGAAGAAGTTATATGATCTTAAGAAAAAAGTTATAGATTTATAAGAAAATTGAGTATTATTATTTATTAATTTAGATTTTTAGGTATGAATGAGCCTGATATTTTATAAGTTTATAACGAATTCAATATAGTATCAGAGATAGTGGGTTCACGCCTCGTCTTACCCGAGTTCGAAAGCTAGGCTCATGGTCAATTAATATAAAACTACGTACAGAAGATAATTGCCTGACTTGTGGTTAGTTGTCCCCATTGTCCGAGATTGAAAGATGAATACCCGACTTGCAAATAATTATTGATGGTAGGTATTTAATGACACGTGGCAGAGTACATCATGAACTCGACTTCTCTTTTAATGCTTGGACTTGCTAATCACAAGCTCAGGCTTCTATTCTAAACTTTTCAAGTGGGGGAAACAGTTGACCGCACGACAAATATTCTCTCTTATAAACTCAGTATTTTTGCCGAATCATGAGTTTACGTTGAAATTTAGTGAACTGTGATTCAAGAATCTCACTAACCTTCTAATTGCCAATGCGAGGCTTAGGGTCACATTTCTACTTCGATTCATCTATCTAATTTCCAAGGCAAAATGTCAAACTTATGAAATGGGTTGTTTCTCAAGACACCTGCCCCGAACTTTATCTAATTTCATCAACTTATCGATGTCCCATATGATTGGCACCTAGAAAATATTTAAAAATAAAATTTCCCAAAGTTGGACCAGAAATGATTAATTTGTCTCATTGGGACTCAGATGCTAGGCACTCTCTTCTGTATATGTTTTTTTAACTCAACTTGAACGAGAGATTTGGTTTTGCATGAATACTTTGACCCGCCTGAAACGGGATATGCTTGCTCTGACTGAGAAGAGGAGGAGATGAGCCAAATTTACCATAGATTTCTTAATATGTTTTTTTTTTAATTTTAAATAAAATATTTCGTAAGAGAGAGTTCTGATCTCTCCTCCATTTTCTATGCCTGTACGCTGATACCCTAGTCCTTGTCTGTTTCCGGAAGTCTAAATTTCTTAACATTTTGCGAGTCTCAATGCCCACCTACAGACAACAGTGTCCATACTTTCAAAGTGGTATGCATAGATAAAGCATTGATCCGCCATAAAATAATCAGCTGTAGAAACTTCCTCGGAATCACGGGACTGTCGGTCGGTTTGATGAAACTCAAGTTAAAGTGGCCGTGAGATATGCGCGGATATGATATGCGTCGAATTCTCCTCATAAACCCTAGCTCATTGGTTTCTTTCGTCTCCAATCTTGCACAGACCCTCGTAGGCATTAATTTGTTCTAGACTCCGAAATGTCCGAGAGGACGACGGTACAGCACAGAAATGCAGTTAAGGGATCCCTATTAAGTCTCGATGAGCACTACATAGTGGCTGTGGTTAACACTATCATTTATGGCGTATATTAATTATATGTAGATGGATATGTACGTATATAATATATATATATATATATATCTTGTTGAAGAGGAGAGCGCGGCCCACATTTGATAACCATTTCGTGAAAGTTAATGGTGCAATATTAATGCGCGTGTTAGCTTTTGTTAGCCCTACCTACGAAATGAATGTTTGCTTTGCTATTTAAATGGAAAGAGAGCACATAAATGCACGCGTCATTCGTAACAGTTCCTTTTCTTTTTCTGGTTTGCATATCAATTAGATATTTACCAATGAATATATATACATATTATATTTAAATTAATTCATATTTAACATATTTTATCAATGATATATCAAATTGTATAATTAGATATATGATTTTTCAAGTCATATTAACGATTGTAATTTTCTCGCTTGCTTCCACTCGCTGCTGGCGGGTGAAGGGTCCATGGGACTGGTAGCCGGGGGCTTGCTTCGTAGCTCCCCCTCTTCTAGCCTCCGCTTGCTTGGTTGCCCCTTGGTCCTTTCTCTAAGTTGTCAATGAATGACAAAATCACAAGTGCTGACCCGGGTTTCGATCTTCTGCTTGCTCCAGCAGATAGAAGAATTCTTGTTCCATTGCTTCCACCCACCCACCCACCGCAAGGTCATCTTACACCGTCCTCCAGGAACTCTCACTTCGGAAATTAAAAAATAGCTCTCAACATCTTGGAATTGTATCCTCGTGGGGAAAAAGGAGCAACTATTCTTTCTATAGGCCGCTAGCTAGGTCGTCTTGAGATGTCGTGGACGTTACTTGGGACGCTTGTTTTGAGTACTAAAACTTGGAGGAGGAGGCAAGAGTTTTACTTTTGAGGAAAAGATCTAACTCATAACACGCCTTTTTCGGACTGAGAATCGCTTTTGTACCACTTGTGTTAAGCGAGAAGATAAAATAAGAAATAGAAATTCGTGACTATGATAATGGATGTCAGTGAGAATATCATCAGTAGCAAATAACCACTGTCAAAGTTGCTGGGATAATCTATTAAGGAAATGAAAAGGGGAGATTGTAGTCTCCGTGTCTATCTCACCCAATCTCAACCTTATCGGCTTGGAACACCTGCCCAAACAGCTCATCCGCGGGCCCAAGAAACACAGCCTCAGGTCGACATGACTTAGATCCCTTGTACTCAAACCGACAGCCCATTGGACAGGTGAATTAGGGCAGGGCCGAAACTTCCGGGCTCAGGCGCAATCGTCCGGGTCGTGTTTGGATCAACCGGTGAATTAATTGAAAAATCATGGTTTACTCAATCGCATTGTTGACGAGTTGCTGTCCACTTCCGAAAGAACGACATAACTCTCGACGTTCTGTGGAGTTCGATAATGTTTCTTGACACATGTACATCAAGGACCTTGGTCCCCTGAAACAAACGGCTGAAGTTACTCGGGCTTTTTCCGAATTATGCTATATACAGTAGCCGTTTCGTATACATCACATAGTTTCAAAATCTGATATACTTGAATATCGTAATGTTATAAGTACTAAGCACAAATGTTACATCACCGAAACCTTCTACTTGCTAGATCGTTCGTAATTTGATGTGACAGAATTAGTTCGATGGTTATACGTCCAGGAGAGTTATCTTCCAACGACTCCTCACTTCGATGATGCAGGAGACGTATGATTCATTCAATTCGTGTCCATCTTTAGGAGGCATACATTAATTAATCTAAGATAGCTGAAAGGACTGTGACATAAAAAATTTAATCTATAGTCATCCAGCAGGATAAATATCTGGACTTCGGCCATCAAATTTGCTTCCGGTTTGATTTAATGCATCATTGTCAATTTTTTTCACATGATGATTTGCGTTTGTGGGTGAGGTGCTCAAGCAGTAGTTCTGCCGTTATAAATGCAGAACCTATCACTCTAACTTACTACAAACAGGACACAAAAAATAGCCTTTTGCCCTGGAGAGCTAGATAAAAAATTCACCGTTCTTCTCTGGGGAAAAATGGACGCTTCAGAGGGTAGGCTGGAGACAGAAGTGAAGCTGAGCTCGTCGGCCGATAGGGCGTATCAGTTAATATGGAGCGAACACCGCCAGATCCCGAACGCTTTGTCAGATCGATAAGGTGAGTGGAGTTGAGGTTCACGAAGGCGATTGGGAGACAGCCGGGTCGGTCAAGCTCTGGCAGTACACTCTTGGTGAGTGGTTCTACCATTCTAACTTACAAAACAAATTTATCCTCTAAATTTCGAATATGCACAGCAACTTTTCCGTAAAATCTTATCCATTTTCCGCAATCGCTCGCCACATAATTCTCACTGTTCTTCCTTGTCTGTTTATCAATTTTCCGTCATAAAGGATCAAAGCTGGCTAATGGACGACGAGAAGTCATAAAATATGCAAATTTTCTTTTATGTTGATGCGATGTTTCAATTTTCATTTTTGTGTCTGATGATTTAATTTGGTCATAATTTTGTTATCTAAATCACACTGATCAATAAGTAATGCTTAAATCAGCATTTTGTTTCAATTCCCATCTGAACCAAATAGCATACAAGGAGGTCTAACTCCGGTTCCCAGATGGAACAATAGCATCTAGGACAATTCCTGGCGTCTGTCCAAATAAGAAAAAAAAAAGGAAAAAAAAAAAGAAAAAGTCATAAAGTGAATTGCAAGATGTGATACAGATAGTAAACTGCACTCTATATGGATGGATTTGACTTTAAGTAGTGTTCAAAGTAATACTGCGGACACAATTAACCCCTCATTTGTTCTCGTTTTTTTTCACTCATCAAATGAGAAAACTGAGATATTCAGGGAGAAGGTCGAGATAGACGAGGAAAACAAGTCAATCACCTTGGTGGCGATCGAAGGGCATGTCTTGGAGAGTTACAGTGCTTACAACGTGAACTATCAGGTGATTCCTGAGAGAGGAATAGTGAAGGTGATGATCGACATTGAGAAGCCCAAGGAAGAAGCACCTGCCCCCAACAAAGTACCTGGACTTCTGTGCTGCTGATGTAGTCAAAGATATGGATGCACACCTCCTCAAAAGCCCGATAGCAAAACAAGAACGCTGGCGTTGGGCAAGAGTATCAACGTACGATAGATGTTAATTATATCACGGGGCGAGGCTCGGACCAATCAAGATCATCTCTACGTGTTGAAATCGTAGGGTACTTAATTATCTATCAACTATGTATTTCCATGGTAATCCGGCTGAGAGGTGCTTATGGGTTGGTTATACAAGTATGTATTATGAACAAGTGTGTAAGGGGTGCATGTTTCGGCTTCGAAGTAAGTCCAATGTCTAGACATCCGATATATAATAATGTCTAGATATCCGATATATAATAATAAAAATTGAAGTATGGGAGATATGGATGCCGTTCGTTCGTCTTATTGGTCAAATGAGACATGGATGCGTTGTTAGAGCTAGCGAATCCACGATTGCACTGCCTTCTCAATTCAATTATGTTTATGCTACAAGTTGTTTTACCGTATAATTTTGTTGGATTAAATTCATTGACTTATATCTCATTAGTCCACAATAAAATTAGGTATATCGGCCGCTTTCCTGCCACGAAAATTTCCCCATCTAACCCGGCCACACCCCCACCAACTAGCTAGCCTCTCTCAACATGTGCATATGGATACATATTTTTGTTTATGTGATGTTTACAAATTTTAGTACCTTTTTTCTTCTTCCGACTCGTTGAAATTAATGTTATATATATATATATATATATATATATATTGCCTTTAATCTTTAACTGTAATAGAACTGATCTTAGATGCAGCCGATGAACTCCATGTAAAAACAACTTCTACCATACAATATGCTAATTAGAAAGTGACATGTATATGTAGAAAGTAAATATCGATAGATGTTACAGTAATTCCCCTATCAGACTAATTGATAATTTCTATAGGGTTTAGAAAATGAATTGTGACGAACCACTGGTTGTATGCATTTGTGGGAACAAAAATAATAACATTACATATTTTTAAATGAGGATATTGAAAACGATTGAAATTCTAATGCGACAAGATGACGCTGGGCCGGCCGGCAGCAAGCCCTTCAATGGGTCCCCCCTCATGTGCCTGTTTTCTCCGCCAATAAAATTCAAAATTACATTCTAGTGTCACGCACATAAGTATCCGCTCGTATCTCGCTAAACCAACAGTCACTTTGCAATTTCTACATTGTTACAATTGATGATTATAGTGAAAATTTGATGACCTCCCTTCCCCATCTGGTGTTGCTGGCAACTGTAGAGACAACCAGTCAAACCTAGGGGAGAGGAGGGGCGGCCGGAGAGGCCCTCTCCTCCTCCAACTTGACGGTTCTCTTCTTAGACGGAGATTCTTCAATTGCGCGGGGAAAGGGGCATCCCGTCGGCCGCCTTTTGCCCCTCGAGGCCAGTCATCCCATCTCTCTCTCTCTCTCTCTCTCTCTCTCTCTCTCTCTCTCTCTCTCGTTATTTTTATTGTCATGTCGGTGCATTTTTTAATACCAAACAGGTATATGAACTAAAAGATAAACCTAGATAAATCGATTAAGGTTAAATTTGTCCAAAATTTTAGAATATAAACGACAAAAGATAAAAAGAAGGATAGATGGTTCGTACTTATTCATGTTCAAACATCAAACTGTGTAGACCGTAAACTGTAGACTGTAGTGTACTGATTTCCGATTACAAGTCGAAGTTGCCCACTTGCAACACAATTTTCGAAAGTTCCAGGTCATCTGTGCTGCCGCATTCATTGAGTAAAACAAAAATTTGACTACCAGGATCCATATCTTCTAGTTTTAGTGAACAATTTCCATAACAACAGTGGTTAAAAACTGCGTAAATACATCGGATTTGTACCGATGGAGATGGTTAAACTCCACGAACTTGCTGCATTTTTTACAGGATAATAAGAGAGATTCACATAGGCTTGATGAGGGATAGGAAATAGGGAAAGCCTACATGAGAAATTTACTTAATAAGAAATGAATCATGAATTTATTGATACTAAATAAAATATGGAAATCACTCCAGGAATCCCTTTCTCGGCTACACTGAACCAACCGAAGAATAATTTCTCAACAAGAGAGCGAGCATTAATGATCATGTCAGGTGTAGGATTCTTGATTTTGCTTCATGTAGGGCTACACCGTTACATCGGCTTAATCACGAGTCAGATGCAATGCAAGCTCCCACTTACCCACCTACTCCAACAATTGCAAAATATCGTTTTTGTGCTAACTACTTCATCCTGTGGAAATTGTATCCCGTGATTGCATATTTGTGGGGGGAAGCATAGCTACAATTTGCTCGAGAAATTAATATCGATCATCAACGAGTTCATTTTTTAGATTCATCAATTTTAGTTCCTAAATCTATTTTTTTTAGCGATTATATTTTCGTGATTATATCTTTCCAAATATTCCATCTATTTTCCACTAATTGCATATGCTTTTTTTTATTTTAGTATTATTTTCATATGTCGGATGATTTTTCAGCAACGCTAATAATATTGGAGTGTTAATGGGTGAGTTGGTCATGTCCGCCCCACGAATTTTTAGCCCATTCCCCGCTAGGTTCTCTATTTATATGTAGCAGATTATAATGAATGCTACGCCAGACATATTTAAATTATTTATTGTCTTTCTAATTACAATATTTTCTGAGATATTATTATGGGATCCATCCCTAGAATATGTCTTAAAAGGAGAAGTGACGATCTGCTAAAAGTAACATCAAATTGGAGATCGATGATTTTTCAGTAGGATGATCTAAATTCGTACTTTCTAGCTACTTACCTATTGAAAATTGGTTTTCTATTCACACGCATAAGTGTACACTCTCACAAAAAAAAAATTAACGTTTGTGCTAATGACCTGTTTAACCTGATCCACATCGTAATCCTCTCTGTGTTGCAATACGTGTATTTTACTTCTTCATTCCAGGGGTATGTGTATTTCTTTTTTGAGGAAGAAAACCAGTCGATTAGGCTGTCAATCATCAACGCAAGTTTCCTAATTGATACAGCATATTTTCAAACAAATTTTGTCGGCCATCCATCCCTAAGTGAAGATTATTACCAGCATCTTCAGTTGATTACTTCTACTGGGTCAGGCCGACCACAGCTGGGAGATAATGCATATAAATGTTAACATATTCAATTCACGTGCGCTTTGTATCGCTAATAAAGTGTACCAGTTTTGTTGCATTCGCTGGTGTGTGTGTGTGTATTGATTTTAATGGCTATAGTATGTATAAAAAAATCTGAGTAATTAAAAATCAAAGCATCAAGTGGCCGCTAATGCTTTAGGGAAAAGAAGGGCATGCACTTCCATATATAGGGGTACAGTACTTGCCCTTCGAATCAAGTTCTATACCTGCGTTTCCATTATTTGTAGCATTCAGCTTTAGGTGATCAAAAAATGGGGCTATGGGGCAAATTGTCCGCTGATATATAGATAAAATCTTTGCCAGAAAATTACTTCAAACATCTGAAGGAAGAACTTCACCATCTTCCAGGTGCAGCCTCCGGCATCCATGGTGTTGAAGTCCATAAAGGTAACTTCAAAACTCATGTCTCCATCAAGTCCTGGAGTTACACTCGTGGTACGAAAATCTGTCCCAGATCCATATTGTACTCGATCGGTGGACCTCGAATTGATTTCATGCTGTAATGTCCAATCGTAGATTGCTCAGTGCATCCATAAATAAGGCAAGTATTGAGAATTTGGGCTTGCTGCAAGCACGCAATGAACAATTGATCTGATTAAGTATTTGCATGTAGATATTATCATATCGATCTCATGTTGACAAATCCGATTCAGTAGAAACCGATGAATCTGTCCGGCTTCAAACGCTTGCTCAGGTGGAAATAGATGGACAGATACGTGCGATGACATGAATATATTCTTGGCTTTTGCAGATGGGAAGAAGGAGACTTTCAAGGAGAGGGGTTCGAGGTTGATGAGGCCAATCGGTCGGTTTTGATAGTGGCTGTGGGTGTGGACACGTCGTAAAGAGGTACGAGATCTACAAGATCACATAAAAGATCATCCAGGCAACCACTCATGGGCCTCCGGCGGTGAGAGTCACCCTGGTGTACGAAAAACATAAGGAGACTGATCGACGTTGATCGGCACAAGCAGATGGAATTCTTTATCACCAAGCATCTGCTGGGTCAGTGATGCTACATTAAAAGAGGAGCGTGTGTGTGTACCTGAATAATTCACAGCGTCTCTGCGGTTAGATACAAGGCAAAACTGTGTTTATTTTAAATAATTACCGTTAGGCGCCTGCGCCAGTATGGATTGCTTACATGTGCTTCTTGTCCTGTAACAGAAGCCAATAAATGCTCGAGTGTGAATCGGTTACTTGGTGATGATCCCCATCAATAACAGAAGCCGTAAATGCTTCGCCATTATAACTTTTTAAGAGGATGCCATATCACCCCATCGATGAAAAAAAAAGGAGCTTGATGGGCGAGTAGAGATAATCTTGTCACCTTGACAAATTTATTGATACTTGCTGTGTCCATTGAAAATTTTTATAAATTGCTAATAGACAGTTGTTGGGATAAGGTATATATATATTATTTACTTGGGGGATGTGACACATAATGAAATTGAATAGTCTTTCTTCATTAAGTAACATTTGCAGAAAGTAATGGCCAAGGCACGATATGCATGTGCCCATGCGTGCATCAATCAATGCATATCCAACCCCAGAAGCAACAGACAGTAGCTGTGCGGGTAAGGACATTTGGCCAGGGATGTGGCCCGTAATGAAATGAAGACACTCCACCGTACAAAATTGCATTAAATAACAGCCAATTAGAGACTGTGGTATCGAATTAAATGATTTCAACTACCAGCATCCATCTCTCCTGATTTTAATCAACAGCTTCCATTTATGGACAAAATAGCTAAGAATGAGTCGATGCATCAAATCTGTACTGGTTTAGACGACTAAACTCAATGAAACCTGCTGCATTTTATTCAGGATGATGATAGGGGGGGTATGTATATGTATATGGGAAGTTTAATTTACAAGAGATGAATATCCTAGATCATGCCCATGATCATCGGAGGAAACTTTGATTTGTTTTTATTCAGTGGGGCTGGGTCGGGAGAATATCGTGTTTAAACAATTACTTTGCATGGTAGAAAATAAGGACCGTATCCGAAATCCCATATTTTCATGAAAATAATGGTGCGGTATCGGAGGGATATACTTGTCATCTGTAAAACATATTGTCCGCTATTTTGTGTAGAAATTTTACCATGTATTTGAGATTTTTTAGTTTCAATATTTTTCATATCTCGAACGATTTTGCCCCGTAAACCCAACAACATTGAAGCGCTAAAGCACGGGTCGGTTGGCCGCTGTCCGCATTATGTGCTCCCTCTCTTCTCTGTTCTTCCCTCATCAACTGACATATATATATACATGTATATGTTCGCATATATGCAACTCTCCATCATTTTATTTTCTCAATAATAGTTATATTTTATTTTTAAATTAATAAATAAAGAATCTTTACTAGTAGATTACAGTAAATTCAATCACATATAATTATCTTTTTTGTTGAACCGTTGAATGATATAACTAAGTAATAGTAAAGAAAAAAGTATTTTAAACAATAGTTATACCACCTTAGTATATATTTATTTTTATTTTATTATATAACAGTAACCTTTTTTTGGATGTGCTACCTTTTTTCTATAGTTTATTTAATATTTTTAATTTTAATAATTAAAAAAAATTATCATTAATAGTCAGTCTTTTGTTAATTGATCATGTATCATAATATAACTGTTACATAAGGCGTCTTCTAGTAGCAACGGGTTACCTCTTATAATTCAATATTTTGATATATATTTTTTATTTATCAACTATTCAATTCTAAAAAACCATTCCATGTTAAAAATACATATAATGATTTATTTCTTAATAACAATATGTAATGATTTATTCGTGTGGTGGTGACAAAATAATGCATATAACGTTTAATATAAAGAAAAAAAATTTTAAGATCATGTGGCTAGTAAGTACTTAAGGTAGAAGAAGAGCATGCACTTCTATAAATACGGTCCAGGACTCGGCTTTCGAATCAAGCTCTACAACCGCGTTCCAGTTGTGTGTGGTGTTCGGAGCCGTTTTGTGCCTAAGTTCAAGGGAAGGGGAAAAAAAAAAAAGGGGCTGAGGGCGAAATTGTCAGCTGAGATAGAGATAAAATCTTCACCAGAAAGTTACTTCAAACGTCTGAAGGAAGAACTTCACCATCTGCCAGATGCCGCCTCCGGCGTTCACGGGGTTGAAGTCCATGAAGGTGACTTCAAAACTCATGGCTCCGTCAAGTCCTGGACCTACACTCTCGGTATGATATATCCATCCTAGACTTATTCGTTCCTCGACAGACCCTATATCGATTAATTTCATGCCATAGTTTCCGGTCATATACGCTTCAGTGCAGTCGTACGTAAGCCGGAGCATATTGATCGCATTCAGCCCTGCAACGAAGAGTTCTCACTAAGGGATAATGCGTAAACTATCCCATCTCATGATGATGGCACAAGTAACAATGGTTAGCGTGCAGATCATCGTAATCTCATATTGGCATATGTTCTTGCCCATCTCAGAGGTGAAGCCATAACGTTTTCGTTGGTGACGACGACAATGAGATGCACATGCATCATCGTTGTCTACTTGCAGCCAGAAAGTTCTCTTTATTTAGTACATATCAAAACGGCAATTAGTTCTATTCCTTCAAGGAAATTCGAAATTTCCTAAGCTGATCATATTATTCTTGGCGTTAAGGCCTGTAAGGGTAGGAGAGAAATGGAAATCCGTTTCAGTAGAAACCAATAAGCTCGTCGGCCAGGTTTGATATAGATAGACAGACATGCAATGACTAGAATATCTTCATGGCTTTCACAGATGGGAAGAAGGAGACTTTCAAGGAGAGGTTCGAAATCGACGAGGCAAACTGGTCGGTGTCGATGGTGGCTGTGGGTGGACACATCCTAGTGAGGTACAAGAGCTACAAGATCATACACAAGGTCATCCCAGCAACCACTGATGAGCCTCCAATGGTGAAGGTCACCCTGGCCTACGAGAAACATCAGGAGACCGATGCTGATCCACACAAGGAGATGGAATTCATAATCACCATGATGAAGGACATCGACAAGCATCTGTTGTGTCAGTAAAAGTAATTAAAAAGACTCATCTCTGATGCTTAAATAATACACGGTCTCTATTCCTTCAATGTTAGGTAAAACCGTGTTTATCTTAAACAATTACCACTTGATGTCTGTGTGATGACCGATGACTGGTTGCTTATTTGTGCTTCTTGTCCTGTAAACAGAAGCCAATAAATGTTTTCGGTGTGAATCAGTTTCTTGGTGATCCCCATCAGTAACAAAGCCATAAGTGCTTCACCCGCTATCCAGTTATATCACTCTTGCTAGTTTAATTCAACAAAACCGGGCTGAAATTTACCTGAGAAAGATATGCTGATCAATCCATGTCGAGAATTATATCCCTAATTACTCTGGTTAGCATCCTGTGTTCGAATTTCTTTCATCTTCTAACTTCAAGCCTGATAAAGCTTAAACTATGTGCCCGCCACTGGGGATGCTCTCATACTCGCGAACTTAAGAAAGAAAAAGGAAAAGAATTCTTATCTTCGCCTAAGCCCTTCAGTGTGATCAATCCGTCAAAGCAATTGAAATTTTAATTGAAAAATTATCCCAACAGGCATGATACTTCTATTTTTCTCCTTCAATGCAAAGGGTAGCAATAATGCTAATCCAACCATCTTTGTATGTTCGGATCATAATACTCAAATTATGAACACGTTCGATAAATTCTAACAATCAAATTTTCGTGCTTCTATCCACGTGGCTCGGTGTCTTCCACCACCTTTTTTTGTCAATTTTCAATCTTCTTTCTTTCGAAGGGGGTACCTTTTTTTTTAAATCAATTTTCAATTGTCATTATTTTAATTATAAAATTGAAATAAAAAGTAAAAAAAATAAAAAAAAATCAACTTCTTCTTATGTGAGCTTCGGAACATAACGAATGCAAAATAGTGCGGGAATGCTCCATCAATCACTTCAATGAATACATAAGTTTCTGACCGATAAGTTTTGAATTGAATTTGCTAAAATTCCCGTAGTTTGATGGGACGATATTTCTCAATCATGACTTTAAGTCGGTAGATTTTCACTGCACCCATTTTTATCGTTTTTATTAGGTACCAAAAATATCAGCGAGCTGAGTGAAACTTCATCACCACATGGAGTAGCCTGCAGAGTCCTTATCACTCTATCTATCAATATTATAGTACGTGCAGGCGATGCACAAGTGAAGAAGATTACCTGCATGCGTCTTCAGTTCATGACTTGTATTGGTTGGATCAGCCCAATGGCAGATAATGCAGATTATTGCCAATATATTATTTTCACGTGAATCACGTCTCTGATAAAATATTGCTATATTAACTTGTTGCCATGGCTGGCATGACATCTCCTTCTTCTTTTTCTTTTCTTCACTGTCTCCATCAATAAAGAAATAAAGAAATGAATAAATAACTTCATTCACGTCCATAAATAGGGTCAAGGAGTGGCCCTTCATATCAAACCCTCCTTCCACTTTCCCCTTCCGTGTAGCATATTCTCGCGTTTCAGGGCTGCTTTGTGCGCAGGTTCAAGGGGAGGAAAGGAAATGGGGCTAAAGGGGAAACTGTCAGCTGAGATAGAGATAAAATCTTATCCGGAAAATTACTTCAAGCGTCTGAAGGAAGAGCTTCACCATCTCCCGGATGCTGCCTCCGGTGTCCACGGAGTTGAGGATATCCGTACACCACTGATCGGTAGAGCAGATTAGATATATGTACGTGTAATAATGGCATGAATATGTTCATCATGGCTTTCGCTCGCAGATGGGAAGGAGGAGACTTTCAAGGAGAGGTTTGAGATCGATGAGGCCAGCTGGGCGGTGTCGATGGTGGCGGTGGATGGACACATTCTAGAGAGGTACAAGAGCTACACGGTCATATACAAGATCATCCCAGCGACCATTCACGAGCCTCCGATGGTGAAGGTCACCCTGGCCTACGAGAAACATCAGGAGACCGATGCTGATCCACACAAGGAGATGGAATTCATGGTCACCATGATGAAGGACATCGACAAGCACCTGTTGGGTCAGTAATAACAACCATAAATATATACATATATATATAAAGATATAACGATCGGTGCCTAAATAAGACACAGTGTTTTCGCCCTACATGTAAGGCGAATTAGTACTGTGTCTGTTATCGACGATTACGGCATTTTACCTTCGTGATGCGTGATTGCGATGTACCCTTTGTCCCGTTACTGAAGTAAATTAAAGTGTGCGAGTGTGAATCAGCTATTTGGTTATAAAAAATAATAAGATTCGTGATCTCTTGCGGGGCACATGAATGATTGAGTTGGTGGCGCTGTCCAAGGGGGAAATTTGGCTCATTGGTCTAGAGACTGTTTAAAAACGTCCGTGCTAGCTATTAACTAAGATCAATCATTCAATTCCGCTGACTAATTCACCTTACGATCCGCACGAGATCGAGCAGTACCGACCAGCCCACGTGATTGAAGATAATCGGTCCAATACTCGACTGCTCTAACCTGCTCATGCAGCGATAAATTCAACGACCAGAACGGACACAGAAAATTATCTCCAGACGGCATTATATTTAAAGGGGAAAATCATCCAGTAATGTTTGCAAATTGAATTATTGAAGGTAATGATCAAAACAAGATCGTCGCATTCAACAAGATAAAAGTCTCTTATCGTTTTCCAATTCTTGATATATATATATATATATATATTATCCTTCTACATGAATGTGACTTGTTTATTCATTAAATCAGTAAATTCAGCCTCTAATTTCTAAGATCAATAATATGATGTTACTGTATCTTTGACCTGATACGAGCACTCTTGTTAAAAATATATATTAAATTCAGCACGTGCTTGAATACGACAGGCCACATTTTGTCCACCTGAAGTTTTAAAGGCAATGAGTGATCCACGTCGCCTTGCACCCTTTTCTATGTGTGTTTTTTAATTTTTATTTTACCTACTGGGCAAAATTGCTCGCGTCTTATAGCTTAGATTATCCTTCAATAATCGTACTGCATAATTAGCTTGTAGACAGATTTCCGTATGCATATAATATATATATATATCTTATTAACAGATTTTTTTTGTAAAATTATGATCTTGGGTCATAATTCCCAGGCCCATAGATCGCAAGATCAGATTCCACGTCGTGCTCGCAGAGCCTACGATCGTGGATCGATTTAGGCATTTGGTAAGGACCGTTTTTCCAATTTCACTTTGTGTGTTGATTGATACCTACCCTGAATACAGCTTGTGAATTTACTCTCTGTAATTTTACGCGATTGACTGTACAAGATCTATCACCCTGAAAATACTAGTGGGTCGTCGCTGACCCAATCTAAATATGTGTCCTTTCTCTTTCATTTTGAAATGATAAAATGGACGAAAAACAAATAACGTAATTAAACGACAGAAAATTGTATTTGGACAAAACATTAGAAAAAAAAAAAAGGAGTCCCCATTTAAGCAGATCATGATGTGTTTGATTTGTAAATTGGAGAGAATATCTTAGAAGTAATATCAGAGATCTGGTGCTGCTGATATCAGAGTTGACCTTCGAAAGATTTTGTCTAAAAAAAAAATGAAAAACCAAATGTCCAATCATATCGCCCAATGTGATCCTAAGCATAGAACTCCATGAAAGCGAACTGCACAGCCATGGTCTCTGTCGAGCTTTGGAGCTACACCCCAGGCACGTCATGAACAGAAATCCCCGTGAAATCAACTATTTTATTGAATAGCGAGTGCTTACGCTTGTAATCTGTCGAACTTTGGTAAAACGAGGTGGAATGTCACTGGCCGTGAGGGGAAAGAGTCAAAATCGACGAAGAGAACAAATTGCTGAAGTTCACTGTCATTGAAGGAGACGTTCTGCAGGAGTTCAAGGCCCCTCGATCCTCTGTACAGGCAACTGCGAAAGAAGAAGATGGCGATCTCACCAACTCGGTCAAATGGGTGATCGAATATGAGAAGCTGAACAAGGACGTCAAGGAACCTGATGGCTACGTAGACGGTGCAATCAAGATCACCAACGATATGGACGTCCATCTTGTGAACGCGTGATACTTCCAAATTTAGAGTGATTTCAAGATTTGCTATGTTTCCTATGTGTATGCTGAAGAAAGACTCAATGAGATGGAGATATGCGCTGTACCGTCGTCATACGTATGGGATGTAATATGGTCGGTTCGGTCTGGTTCCGCGTCTGTTTTGGGGTGATCCTCGCCAGTTCAAGGTTACAACGGTCAATTCCGGATTAAACCAATCCATTTAATATCTCTAATCATATGCATGTAATAATAAGGTTTATCCTCTTCATATTATGATCAGGAGGACGTCTTCTTGTGTACGAAAAAGTATGAAGAAAATAAATCATCATTTGTTTCTTTTCTTAACTAATATATACTTAAATTAAATCGATTTATTAATATATAAAACTCTTATGACACATATTAATCTTATTTATAAAACTTGAATAATTGCAACTCAGTCATGTGGATAAACCATCCATTATTTTTTTTAGTGACATATGTATTATGAAAACCATTATAGAAAGGTACCCATGGAAAAACAATTTTTATTACAAAGGAGACTTATTGTCCTAGAATGAGATAGAAAAAATAAGAAATAAAGAAGTACAAGAAATTCCACAGTAAGAATCGAATTTATAACTTCTTAATTATTAGGTTGAGAGTAATATTACTACACTAAACCCAATTCTCATAATATAAAAGACATTATAGAAAGTTATTCCCTCATACTCAAGAGCGTTCGATTAAATTATGCTAACTTCATTGATTTAATATGGGATATAAATGGCGTGAATTATAGAACAGAGTATCATTTTAGCTATTAAATATTTAAATTGTCCCGCATTTTAATTTATTAGTAAAATTTACCATTAATTCAAAGGATATTATGAAGGGAAAGTGTGGATGAGTAGAATTGTGTAAATCATCCCTTTATTCTCACCTTAAGACTATTTATAGACAATGGTGGGTGACAACCATAAACATGTTGATGGGTGATGGATGGTAAAAATTAGATTTGTGTGTGTAATATGAAGGGATAGGATTAAGCTAACATAATATATGACTTATTTGCTCATATTATAATTCAGCTTTCATCATCCACGCCTATGAAAAAATTTTGTATGATCCTACTTTATATGGGTGTTGTGAGAAAACACCAATAAAGCTCCTTTCAATTATATAAGAAACTTAAGTTTAAAGGGTACGAGAAATCTTATAATAAAAATTAACCTCAAGTTGCTCTAATTAGTAATAATTATGATACCTACCGGGTTATTTATGCTTATTAACTCACTGTCTACGGTTTAGTTGTAGTCTTTCACGACACAGATGAAGTAAAATTAGCTGCCAATTTCCCGCCATCAATATAAAAATCACACATGACTTGATTACCTTCTATACTTATAAAAAAAGACTATTATCTTCAATCCGAGGAACGACAGGGGACAACACTTTCCACGAACTTTCACTGCTCACAGAAACCAAGCAAGCATCTCCACTAGTAGGGTAACATAATGGTTCTTGCTGGGAGATTGGAAGCAATGGTAGAGATCCGAGCATCCGCTTGAGAAATTTTACGAGCTATTCAAGACCCAAGCATACCACCTCCCGAGCATATCTTCCGACGTGATCCAGAGCATAGAGCTTCATGAAGGCGAATGGCACGCCAGTGGCGCCGTCAAGCTTTGGAGCTACACTCTAGGTATGTGATTTAGACAGATACCCCCATGAAATCAATTAGTTCACATATTAATAACTGTAAGAATGGAAATCGTTTCGCATCTGTCAACAAGGCCAGGTGATTGTTACGGGAGAAGTCGATTATTTTTGCTATAAATGGAACTTGATTGACCACTGATCATGAGCCGTGGGTGATTATCATTTTGCTTGCGGATGAGCTTAACTGTTTTTTTTTTTTTTTATGGATAAGTGCAGAATTGGGTCTTGCTCTCTTTGATGACCCAAGATCATAAACCCGCATACTGTGAGTCGGATATAAATGATAAATCCTTACTGTTGTTGTTTGGCAAACATTGAAAAACAAGGTGGGAAGTCCTTGACCGTGAAGGAAAGAGTTGAAATCGATGACGAGAACAAACTGCCCAAGTTCACCATCCTCGAAGGAGATGTCAGGCAGGAGTCCAGGGCCCTTCAGTCTTCTGTGCAGGCGGTTGCAAAGGAAGATGGCGGCCTCAGCGGCTTCGTTAAATGGGTGATCGAATACGAGAAGCTGAACGAGGACATCGAGGACCCTGACAGTATCTGGACTCTGCGATAAAGATCACGAAAGACATCGACGCACATCTCGCCGATGCATAAGTACTTCATAAAACAGTTTCAAGATCGTTCTCTGTTTCCAGTAAAGACTTTCCGAGATGACGATATGCTATGTACCATGATTTGCGTAACAGAGTGATGTTCCCCTCCACATTATGAACACAGATGGCCCACAATTGACTATGTCGAAATGGGGCAATCTGTCTGTAGGCAAGAATTCTGATTGATGAAAAGTTGACGTCTTGGACTTTGCGATCCATTTGCTGTCTGTTTTGTGGAATCCTTTGCTAAATTAAATTCTAATTACATGGCGGTTCTCATGGAATTAAACTTATAATTACGTGCACATTTTTATCTGCCATTCGCTGTATGTAAAGTGCACCGTATAATTTGTATATCTTTACATTCCCATCCGTATTTTAGACCAGACGAACATCTTCTGCATTTGCTGGCGGCAACGGTAATTCAACTTTCTATGTACTCGTTGATCTGCCCGATGTCGAGGGTCTTGTCCATTCCACTAGGGATGAGGAACCTGAGAGGAAGATCATAGACAAGTCAGAAGGGAAAGACGAAAGGGGTGGAAAAGGCTGGTTACGGTAAATTAATTTAGAATTGATCGAGAGACTTTCGGGGTCATACTTGTCTCGGAGGGCTCGGGCCATGAAGAGGCATCCACCGGGGACACTCGACTGCATGTTCACGGCTATGTTTGGGTTATGGATGCTCTGCCTCAGGTGCACCCATCCGTACTGCCCATTGACCCCATCTGAAACTTTCGCCCTGAGTGCAATCATTCGCAAATCAAACACAGACCCACAGGTACTGATGCGAAATTTATACACTTTACAGTGGCCCAGAGCAGGTCGGGCCACGTGGGCTTAGTTCCTGATCGTCTGGCATGGGCTTATGAATACTAAATGTATCGACTTTCAATAGCAACAAAACCAATTGATTAGGGTCTCCTGGAATTCCGGTATAAGTTTTCCTTCTCTCCATGTTCCCCCGGTTAGATAGATGGTTAAGACGCACCTATACATGTAAGCGTCAATGGCCGCTGGGCTGTCGTCCAAGTCCACCAGGCAGCCGTCACTCACCCAGCAGTCACCACAGGCATCTAATTCCCAACCTTCAAGCTTCCCTTCCTGCCCAAAGAAACCACGAAACATTTCTCGTTCACGTGGTAAGTCATATCTGATTAAGTCAATTTACAAGCATAATTGCAGTATCGTATTAGCGTTCAAGTGTTGAGAAGAACTGGAAAACCGCATTTACCTGCATGTACTTTCTGAAGGTTTCAATGGCTTCTGTCCCTTTAGCCTTGGCATATCTAGGCTCGCAAGCGATGTTCATCCTCAGCTCGACTGATTCCAGCGGCTCTTTGAGGTCTTCTATTAAGCTCCCAATGCCTTCGTCTAATCCCGCGAGCTTCATCCTCACCATTTCGATGATTATCTTCACTACCATGTAAGCCCCTGCTCGATGCAATTGTCACAGAAGTGCAATCTTAAGCAATCCTGTGACCTTAGAGTTGAGCAAATAGATTTCTGGTTATGTAGAAAAGAAGAGAAAACTAACCATCATCGAGGAAATAATTCTCCTTGAGAGAACCGTGGCCCGAGGTCTCCATCATCAGGTGAGTGTCGATCCCATCCTTGTTAAGCTGAACCCCCTTGTCGATCACATTCCTGTACCCGACCCTGTACAGGCAATGGTGCCCTCCTCGATCGGTGATGAACTTGGCGAGCGCCATGCTGGTCCGTGCATCCGTCACGATGGTCGACCCCGGGTGCTCCTTGAGCACAATCGCTGACATCAGCGCTATGAGCCTGTCTCCGTTCATGGGGTTTCCTTTGCTGTCGACCACTCCGCTCCGGTCGACATCGGTGTCGAACACGATCCCGAGGTCGGCGGAGTTCTCCAGGACGGCAGCCCGGGTGAGGGACATGGCAGTCCGGTCCTCTGGGTTCGGGATGTGGTTTGGGAACATGCCATCAGGATTGAGGTGGAGGGAGCCGAACGTATCCGCCCCGAGTTTGTCCAGGACATCCCAGGTAAAGAACCCTCCCGACCCATTACCCGCATTCACGATAATCTGTAGGTTTCGATAAAATGCATCATCGGCTCTCATCCTACTGCTAAATTCTTCTAGCTAAATGTATTTGAAGCTTGCTTAGTTGCTTCGTCCTTTATGCACAAGACGACAGCAGCGAGCCCCTGCAGTTAGGACCGCTACTTCTTGCTAAGGCAATACATGTGGCAACCATTAGCCACCCAAAATTGGATAAGAAATTCAAACAAATTGATGGGCCAACAAATATGACACCCAGCAAATACTGGAAATACACTTGAATGTAGGGAGAAAAAAAAAAGTGATCGGGACGAAACTACGAAGAGAGGACATTTCGTGAACAAGGAGAAAAGGTAACCTGAAATCCTTGGAGGGGAGTGTCGTAGTGTGTGGGATGGTTAACTCGCTCCATGATGATGTCCCGGAGGTGCTTCGCGTAGGCGCTCATGAAATTGACTTGCTCCGGTGGAGTTCTTAGCATCATGGAAACCTTCATCGAGCGATTCGCATACTTCCGGGCAGCCTGGCCGCAGATCTCCGCCACCTCCGGGGAAGTCAAGCCCCCTTTCTTGGTGAAGAACTTGAGGCCATTCCTCGTGTAGGGCAAGTGCGACGCTGTCATCTGCAAGTAACAGGAAAACACAGCTACCATGGTATGAACATGTGCTTTTCGGTTCTTTGTATTTAATGTCGGCTGCCAAAAAATTACCATAATGGAAGCATCGTACGAGAACGGGAGCAGCTGTGTACTCATGAAACAAGCCGGCGTGGTGGCAAGTCCCATATTGAACACCACGCACCCGGCACGAGAGAGTCCTGCAAGCACAGCCACACTCAACAATGAACCGGACAGTCTCGGGTCCCGGCCGAGGGAGACCCTGACATCCTCAACAGGGCGTCCCTGATCCCTCTCGATGGCTCTTATTACCCACTCACCGAAGCTCTCCACTATGGCCTCCACTGCAGCGGGAGTCAGGTCCACTGATCGGCCCTTCTCACCTTCCAGGGCGACCCCACGGACGTCGGATCCATTCTGAAGCCTCTTTATCTTATCCATCTCCTCGTCTATCACAGATTCGCTGTAATTTGTTGAGACTGAAGATTTCACATGGACGTTCTTCCTCAACGATGAAGGGAATCGGACACTGAATATGTGAGTCGGAAGCAACTTCTCCAATGACGGGAAAAGGGATGGGACGTTCGGCTTTTGATGATTGTTGTAGGAAAGCTTCAACGATGTTGAAGGAGAAGCCATTGATTTCTGTATGTTCTGAGCTTAGAGCACTTTGAGCTTGTCTGTTGAAGTTTCTCCTCTGGAGTGAAGGTGATGAGCAAATATGAATGGGAAAGATAATAAGAGACGAAAACCATGAAAAACCATGGCCATAGCAATCTCTGCAACTATGCGAAATATCTGAAAACAAGCTTCCAAAAAATAACTTGGATATTTTTGCTGTACTGTCTTCTATCTGCTTCTCTTAGATTAAGACTCTCGGTGATGGAAACTGGTTTGGAAGATTGAATATGCTATGACATATTCTGCCGGAAGTTTTCAAAAATGGTGGTACGTAGAGGAGCCCGAAACCGCCCATGAGCCTAATTATAAAAACTCGAGGGCTAATGCATGTATCGTCTGGCAACACTTTCGACAATGGAATATCAAGCCTAATCACGGTCACACATACTGAAGGCCCACCAATCATCCGCGGCCCTGTGCTCGATCAAACTGGACAGAAGCTCCCCATCCGCAGTAGGCAACTTTGATTGAAACGCAAAGATGTGAGGAAATTGGCTTAAACACCATATCAAGATCAAAGGGGCAAGAAATCTGAGATATATACTTCCAAACCCCACAAGTGAATTCATTTCGCTTGATGATATGCTTCAACTACGTGAAAGTAACTGGACTGAGATCCTCCGTGAAAACTTCAGAAGATGTTTTGACAATAGCTCGCAAGACAGAAGGACTAGATAATATTAGGGAGAATATAGTTTTGGTCCTCGGTCTTTTGCCATATTGTGACTTTCGCCCCAAATCTTTCTATTCATCATCATCCTAGCTATCAATTTTGTTTTTTGTTTTTCGGTCAGACCATCATATTTTCTGTCTAGAATTTCAGTTTTCCATCCATAATATTGCAATTTTAAATATTTTTTTGAAAGTTTAAAATTTTGTAGGACAAATCAATAGTTCTGATATGCCCAATTGAGGATTAGCAGAGGTCGCCACGAGTATGGGCTCCATTTCCTCTAAAGTTAGGATCCACTTTCGACCAAAATGGATCCTGACTTTGGAGAGAGCTTTGGATCTTCGCCAGTGACTTTCCACCCATTAATCAGTCACCGATGGTCAATGAACTGAACAACGACTCCGATTAAAGGGGACAGTGGCTGTCGGCAATGGCTGCACTGCCATCCTCTTCCCCAATTCCACACCCACCCCCCACCTTTTTCATTCTCAAATATATATTAATAACTGCAAAAGAATTTTATGGGACTAAAATAATTCTCATCTTCCAGCACAATTGGTCTTTCAAAGGGAATCACGAGCTTCTCGTCTGCGATTCTTCACCCTTGATCCATGGACCTAAGCCGACCCCTCCTTGACCTGAGTTGTCTCGATTACCTGCACTCGGCCCCTTTGTTTTATCGTTGTTCCGCAGGGAGAAAACCAAGATTATTGGGAGACCGTGTTCCCTAAATAAACTGTAATGTTGCCTCCTCGAATTCCATCAGAAGATTTCACTTTAATTTTATGAGAGGAAACCATCCCGCGTTATTTTTCCCCGGTCCTGCACTAAGATTCCGGTCATAGAGAGTTGGTCTCGATATTTTCGGAGTCGTACGGCACGGTCGGGATCATGAGAATTCAGTTTCGTTCATGCTGTGCCTAGCCGTGACTCTGATCGTTGGTGCCTTGGCACTGAGGCCCTACGCCACAGATGAGTTACCAGATCCGTAATTTCTTCCCCCCATAAATTTATGAAGTTTTGAAAATGTGATTTTATCGTGGAATGATAATGAGATGACGTGTAATAACTGATGAAAGTTCACAGAAAGGGAGAATTACGTGAAGGCACACGGTAGGAACCATGAGGGATCGGGCATGGGACACGACCACTGGCCGGAGGGACGTGGCTATAGGAGGTAGGATTAGGTTGTGCTGACACGTGGCACGGACCAGCGCAGGTAGCCGGAGTGGAAAATTTGGAGGACGTCAATCAATTAGCTGGCGCGGGCCCCAGAAGATACTGGATGAGCCTACGAAGTTGGGGAATGACACTTGTTGACCGATATTATCACGGGACAAAATTATAAGATAAAATTGGTCGATAAAAATAAAATAAATATTAGTATGGCTATAATTGACCTTAAAGAAATTACTTTTCAAGTATAAATAAAATGTAAATATTTGGACTATGACTGATTTATCATACCACAATTAATAAAAATTAGTTTAATTGTACATGGATTATTAAATGATGCTCTTCTCTAATATATCTTCCGAAACAGTTGGAAGATATGGTGAAGTAATTATAATCGAAGATTGATGAGTCCACCGGAGCGAATCGGGTGGGTTGCGAGCTTGGTCAAGCCCGAACACGGTCCTTGGTCCTCTAGTGAGTCTCGTGGCGCTCCTCGAATGCCTGCAAGAAAATTGAGCCGAGCATGATTGCCCGAAAAAGGCTTTGACAGCTTGAGAGGGTAAAAGGATAAGTATGTGAATGGGTGAATTTACTTTGCACGTAAGGCATGGAGGAGTATTTATAGGTGGCTTGGGTGCGAGGGGCCGGCGTGGTTGCCTTCTGCCACTGGGCAACTCGCTCTTAGACGCCGGGCTGGGTTAGGGCCTGCTCTGGCCATCTTCCTGTCAGTATATGTTAACTCAAAATGAACATGGCGACTGTTTGTGCGAGTTTCAGATGTAAATATACTTAAAAGGGTCGGTATTTCCCGATAACATTTTTATTTAGCACGTTTAAAATATGTATTCAAGCTTTCAACAGAAAAAATAAAATTGCATTAAAAATTTACCATTTAGTTTAAAAGTTAGAAAGAGCTTCCAAAGAATTAACAAAAATCAGAGCGGGATTTGGAAAATAATAATAATATTCAATAAAAATAAAATAAAATCCATAAATATACTTGAAACGAAATTAAATAAAAAGACTTTATTTCTAATTTGTCTCCCTGTCTGAGTCAGATCATATAATTTCAAAAATTAATATTATGAACACGTAAAAAACATGTAATTTAGCGGGGACGGTATGGACGGTACGATTTTCCAAAAATACTTGCGAAACAAATAAATATATCTTCTGGGGATTTTTTTTTTTTTTTTGCTCGCTCCATCTGAATATTTTTGTGGATAGTTTCAATCGGAAGATGCCGAGTCTCCGAGGAAACAATATATGGCTAAATATTCTGTTTGAAGTATATTGATTTTTTTAAAATTATAAAATCATTTGGAAAATAGCACCCCGCATTAAAAAAATTTAATTTATTCCCCATTTTATATGAATTTTAAAATAAACTTATTAAATATTATTTCTAGCGTGAGGGAACCCGCCTTCACCAGACACTCGGTTAGGCGGCCGCGGCATTGTTACGCGTGCTTGTTGCCAAATCGGAATTTTAAATTACCCAAATATTAAGAGAGGAGGAAAAAAAAAAAGAAGGGAAAATCGAAACGTGGAAATCCCAAAATTTAAGGGGAACGCCTTTCACTCCTCAATCTCGCAGGTCCCCCCACCGAACCCGAACCACAATTCTCAACTCAAACCCTAAACTACGCGGCCACCCTTCATCTATATAACCCCGCCAACCCCTCCCCCCCCCATCATCACCACCACCACGAGCCACCGCATTCTCCTCTCCTTCTCTCTCTCTCTTCTCCCTCGGGCTTCTGCTTATTTCCTCTCGTTTCCACAGTTTTCTCGTGAAGATTCGAGCGGCTCTTGGCTCTTGGCTCTGGTCTCTCCCAGTAATCAATCAGCTCCATTCTTGATCGGATCCGAGATAGTCTGATCACCGCAACGGCGTCGTGAATGGTGGAAGTCTCAAGCAGTAGCGGCGGTGAATCGTTGCTCTCCCTTCCCCGGCTGAGGGCGAGCAGTCTCGTCTTTGCGTTCGGATCCTCCAAGGAGGGCTGGTACTACCGCTGCCTCGGCCTCGACCCGTGAGATCCCGAGCGAGCGAGCGAGCCAGCCAGCCACCGTCTCGGCGCGGCTACCATTGACTAGCCTGGAAAGATCCCTTTTTGGCCTTTTGCGTTTGGAAGGAATGATGTTGCTTAACAAGCAGAAGAAGAACCAGAACCTCAAGGGCAACAGGCTCCTTATTAGTATCACCGTGCTGGGGAGCGCTGGCCCGATCCGGTTCGTGGTGAATGAGGAAGAGCTAGTCGCGGCTGTCATTGACACAGCTCTCAAATCTTACGCGCGGGAGAGGAGGCTCCCGATTTTGGGAACTGACCTGGATGATTTCCTGCTGTACTGTCCCAATTATGGATCTGATGGTAAGTCACTGGGAAGTTTTCTGTTTATGTTTCTCCCTCTTTGTTCTTTTTCTGGGTTTCTTTTGATTTGGTCCTGTCTGATCTGTTGCTCTTTTTTGTTCGATTAAATCAAATGCAGGAACCCCTTAGTCT
The DNA here is from genome assembly GCA_900174645.1 of Sonneratia alba. Taxonomy (NCBI): domain Eukaryota; kingdom Viridiplantae; phylum Streptophyta; class Magnoliopsida; order Myrtales; family Lythraceae; genus Sonneratia; species Sonneratia alba. The sequence goes on from FWPY01000010.1 coordinate 521,794, forward strand.
GAAATTCTCGACCTGTAGATGTTTTGTTTCAAACCGGTTATTCTGGGAAACTTTTTGTTGTCCTTCGTGATTTATGAATCACCCTTGACTTGTGAAACACTGGAAATTAAGGGGAAAAGTTTTGAACTTTTTCGGTTCTGAATCCATTATCTCTCCCTTTCTTTTTTTTTGGGTTGCAGCTCTGAGTCCGTGGGACACTATAGGATCTCAAGGTGCGCGGAACTTTCTGCTGTGCAAGAAGCCTCAGAGTGAGAAGACCACAGGCAACGGATCAGCAGCTGCAATCGCACGCAAGGGCGGTGGAAGCTGGAAGTCATGGATCAACAAGTCATTCAACCTCAGAATCTCTTCCCACTGAAGAGTTTCTAACCCTTGAGAGGGTCTATCTATTAGGTCTTTGCTATTCTAAAAGCCTGGATGATGGTGATGTTAGTTTCTTTGTCATCCCTTTGGTTATTCCATGTCGTCTCAGTCTCTTTCCAGATTGTCGAGGCTTGCTTTTTACATTTTGAGTTGATGCTTCTTGTCGTCTTAAGATATTCACCAGTGAATGTTGCTGTCTCTCCATTGGTTAGCCCATATTGACTCTTACCTTTCTGATCGATCTGGAACTTCTAATATGTGTTCTCAAGGCTTTAAAAAGTTTTTATCTCTGCGTTTCCAGCTGGTGGTAGGAATTGCGATCGTTCTGTGACGGATAAGTGAGAAACTTTTAGATGTGGACAAGTTCCCTTGTGGCCTTTTTGACTTGGAATAGTTCTAGTTGGACCTGAACGGATGAGGAGGCGGCCAATTGCCGTGCAGTTCAACGACTCTGCTGCATGCAAGAAGAGAATATGTCCTCTCAACTCGGCCTATTATTTACCGTAAAACAAAGCGAACCGCATCTGTTTCATCCTGGAAAGATGCGCCTTTATGTCCGTTGAAAACCAATCCGTGAGAATATATATATTCCCCAATTCATAGCCTAGCCTTTTACGTTTTACATTTTACTGCTCGGTTTTACTATATATAGTCTTAAGGTAAATTAAAGGTACACTTTACACACTCGTACCGTTCTACACTTTCCAATCATGCCTTGGGCGTTGGATTCCTGGATTTAACTTCCCTTTTCCTTGCGTTCACGAGCTCGAAGGTGCAGTGCGGCGACCGGGTACCGTCTAGAAGTCCACGGCCTGGACCAGGATAGGCCTACTCGATATTCCGATTGGACATTGAGTTAGCCACCTCAGCTTCTGTTCAATGACTCCCTTGCCCTTGGTTCAACTTCTAAGTATATCAATACATGTGACTCACACCTATTATTTACATATAGAATTTTCTCTTTTAATTTAAGATTATTGATTACGAATTTCTTTACATATCATTCGAATGGAATGTCAACCCAACTAGCAACTTACTCCAGTAGTAAATATTCTCTTTTTTACTTTTGATACTCCATTGTTCATGACAGCGTGAGTTGCACTTGTCATTTACTAATAAAATTTTCTCTTTTGATTTTCTGGTCACTAGCCGCGAGCTTCTTCACATATTACCCAAGTTAGATGTCAGCCCAGCCAATAATTTACCCCTAGTAGCAGGTTAAATTATCACAACACTAATAAACACCATCCTAATCATATATTAAGCTGACAGATACGGGAATCTGACACTGTCGCGCTAGTGGTAGGGATTCCAACTCTTCGACGGTCGTGTTACGTCTTTGGACTGTCGCGTTGGTGGCTCGACGACAAGAATGACATGCCAACAAACACGTGTAAAATGTTTCCAATAGCTCCGCTGTCTTGATTTGAAATACATTTCTTGTCCCTCTCTTTTTACGGGTCGAAGTTTTACTGTATTATTTATTATACATTTAAATTAAAATTCCCTTAAGAAAATCAAGCCGTCATTGAGAGAAAAATGTATAAATTATATTAATTAATTTATATCTTTTAGTGTGAGATCACACTTGCTTGACTAATATATGATATCCACTTGTAATTAAATTCCATAAGTCAATTCGTGTGAAATTTAAATAATTTCAGTAATTTAAAATTCATTTATCATGAATTTTACTTTTCTTCTTATCAATAGAACAATTTAGATGAATATTCACATATGTTTTTTTTCCCCTGAATAACACCTCTACGATATTAAGTAATTTTGTCATATTATTGCAGTTCATTTTTTTATTATTATGATTGAATTAGTGGCCAGAGGCAAGAGAATTATACATTGCGAGGGTTGATTTGAGTAAATAAATTGTATAGGGGTTAAACTGGTCTCACGAAAAAATACAGGGATGGTCAGGTTCCTAAACAAGAGTAGAGGGGTGAAAATAGAATGAAACATTTGTAATGGTGCTAAGCTGGTATAGGACAACAATGAAGGGACTAAATTAGGAACATCTCAGACATTTCTAGCGCATTTCGTTCCGTTTCCTGGGGAAGAACTGGAAGGCCGGAGGTTGAAGGTCCCAGAGAATTCCAAGGAAAAAAAAATCCTCTTCCCCTTCCTCAACATACAGTCACTGCCATTAACAGCTTGACCTGAAGCTCCAAAACCTCAACTTTGCTGGGAGAAATAGACCGAGAGAATTTGTGCGGCCTGAGCGATGATGTCGGGGATAGTAGTCCCGAGCCACTTAAGTTTCAGGCCGCGTCATTTCCCTGTCAACACCCTCTTCTGGGGAGAAGCTATCAGGATAAGATTTTCAATAACAAGAAGGTCACCGAGCAATTTTTCATCGGCCCCAATTCGTCCTGTTGAGCATAGCCGCCCGAAACTTCTCAAGAAGTCCAGCGCTGACGCTCCGGGGGTTGCCCGTGTCAGTGGAGATGGGGGTGCCCCGGAAGTGTCCCAGAAGCAGTCGGAGCCTCCTGTAAGTGCATCGAAAATACTACCATGGTCCGTATAATCCCAGTCCCTGTTGAAGATTGTGTTTATTATGAGCTTAGGACTTGAGATTTCCCTATAATTTACGGCTATTCTAATGACAATGGCTTGCCAGTTAAGAGGGTAGAATAATTGTTTGGGTTTCCAAGTCTATTAGGGGACAGTGGGAAGTTGGATACATGATGTGTTCATAACCGGAGCCCTTTCACTTCTGCCTCATTGCTAGTTAGAGCAAAATCTAAACCTTCTTCTGGTCCTCGTTTAAGTACAAGGACTATATTATTCTCATTGTACTCTTATTTTCATTACTATATCTTTTCAATGCATTCTTGTTTTCCTTCGGATATGTGATTCTTTGTGTACCACTACCTTAGATTATGATATCACTTGCCAACAATGATAGCTGAGACCGTTATTAATGAATTGAATACATTAAACTTGCCGCAGCATATGCATATTATATATATATATATATATTCCTTTCTAACAAGGAACTCTTCATCTGCATACTTTCAGGAAATAGATGAAAGTAACAGTAGCCCGTCTAGTTCTGCTGATGGGTACGTTGCTCTTTTTGTTCGAATGCTAGGGCTAGATCAGGACCCTCTAGACAGGGAACAAGCAGTAGTAGCTTTGTGGAAATACTCGCTGGGGGGAAAGAAGAGCATTGATTCTATTATGCAGTACCATGGGTGCATATATCTGACTGTTAATCTTCTGAAATCGGAATTGAGCTCAACATGTGAGGCAGCTGCAGGTCTATTGAGATCAATATCTGCAGTTAATATATACCGAGAGAAGGTAGCTGATGCTGGAGCAATTGAGGAGATGAGTGCTTTGCTGGTTAGACCCTCCTTGCCTTCTGAGGTATATGAGAGGTACTCCTTTGAGAATTTCTCTCTGAATATTCCTCCATTATGCGAATATAAAATTGAGGATGCTTGTCAATTTATTTTCCATAGGTGAAGGAGCAGAGCATGTGTACTTTGTGGAACCTGTCTGTGGACGAGAATTTCAGGTTAAAAATTGCAAGCTCTGACATCCTTCCGATAATAATTAATTTGTTGGATGATGAAGACTTGAAAGTGAGGGAAGCAGCCGGAGGGGTTATTTCTACTTTGGCATTGAGCCAATCGCTTCACAGCTTGTTAGTGGAACTAGATGCTATACCGAAACTGGTGAGAGTTTCTTTTGCAGTCGTAGTTCTTGTTGAAAGGTGGATCTAATAATTCCTTACATGATTTCTTATTTTTCAAAATTTTATTTTTCCCTGCATTTAGTTAGTATTTGAGTGATGTAATATTTAGGAAATATTAGATAATATGCTAAGCAGAAGAAAGAAGACAGAAATTTAAAAAAAAAAAAAAGGATTTTGTCGTTACCTAGAGATTATCTACAATGAGAAGAGAGTAGTTTTAGTTTATGCTTTGCAGGAACCTTTTTCCTTAGTTCATCCATGTTAGCTTAAGTTATATGCTTCTCATCAAGTGAAGAAAGGAGATGTGGAGAAAAGGAAGAGAGGGAAAGAAAAGGAAAATTTTCTCTTGTGCTTTAGATGATATTATTCAAGTAGAGTAGTGAGATAAGGAGAGGAAAATAGATGGACAAAATAGTCTAGTCATGATTCTATCTAATCAAACTTATCCTTCCAATCCCTTCCATTTGGAGGTGTGAAAAAGTTCATAAATCCTTTTCTTTCAATTGTATGATTTGAAATTGCTTTAGTTCATAAAGAATGCAATGATACTCCCACTGAGTGAATTGGGAAACTTTATAATTTGTTGTTGGATTGTGGAAATCTTTTGCCATTATTTCATCATTATCATTTAGGCAAAAGAAATTCATGCGCTTCCTTTAAAAAAAATGTGGAACAGGGAATCTTGGTTTGTTCTGTGTGAAACAAAAAAACTGGCTCTTGCTCTTACATGTTTTTTCATTGTTTATCACTAAAACTTGCATTGTTACGTGCATTTTCAAGATTTCTTCTGAATTTGTAGGCTGGATGATTCCATGTGTAACAAACTCAGTAATAGTTAGGAGCTCTGATGATTGCTTTACAATCGTCAAGAAAGTTCTTAACCTATCATTATATGCACTGAGTTATCCTTTGGTATTTGCAAAGCATCTTGTATTGTGTAGAGTTTCTGGATATGTAACTTGAAACAGCTTCAACTCAACCTTGGATACCCTGCAGGCAGCAGTCTTGAGAACCTATGAAGAAGGTTCCAAAGTCATCAGGAAGGAGGCAAAAAATGCTCTTTTGGAGTTCGCCAAGAATGATTATTATCGAATTCTCATAATTGAGGAAGGTCTAGTCCCCATTCCTATAGTTGGTCCTGCCGCTTATAAATCCTTCAAGCCATCTCTGTATTCTTGGCCTAGCATGCCTGATGGTACAGAGATCGAGCAGACTTCTAAGGGTCCTTCTCGCTTTGGTGCTTCTGAATTGCTTCTTGGGCTCAACATGAATGACAACAATGCCCAAATAGAGGAAGCTAAAATGAATGCAATAGTTGGCCGCACCCAACAGCAGTTCCTTGCACGAATTGGTGTAATTGAATCAGACGATGAGAAAAAGTTGCCATTGGATTATTCCACTAGGACACAATTTACACTTATGCCATGTACTGATGGTGTGGCTCGATTGGTCTTAATTCTTGGGCTTGATGATGAAGGGGCAATATCACGAGCTGCAGAAGCGATAGCTTATTCTTCGATCAATGAGTTTATGCGGGTATCATTTAAAGAAGCTGGAGCAGTCAAGCTTTTGGTTCAGCTTCTGGAACGAGATAATGATACTGTTCGGTCATCTGTAGCTCATGCTCTGGAGAGATTGTCACTTAGGTAAATCTGCATCTTTAATTTTCTCAGCTTTCTGAAAATACTATCTCAGATGAGTTAATATTTTATGTAACCAAATAAATCAAGTACTTACAATACAATCTCCATGTGCTAAATCCACAAGTTTATCTGAACTGCCTGTTAGAAATTGCCAGCTAGCAGATGCTCTTACATTTATGATCTAAGGATTTGCTGTTGATGTTGTTTGAGACAGAAATAAATCACCATTTTGGTATTCATGTTGTTTTGGAGCTTTAGCCTTTCATTGGCTCTGGATTCACTTCATTTGTACTCTGATTTTTCATCTCATGCTTGAAATTTTCATTTTTTGGGTGGAAACTGTCGCTTAAAGTTGCTTCCTCTTTTACTCACGTGGATTATTTTCTCAAACAGTAATAGCATTTGCCAGGCAATAGAGACTGAAGGTGTCATATATCTACTGGTTAAGATGCTGAAGCAGGAAGGAATCCCTGAGAGCCTGGTCGGAAAGGTGTTTAGCAAAATTTTCGTCCTTGAATGAACATGGACCGGTTAAGTTGTTAATGTGATGATTCTTTTGCTGCAGACTATGAATTTGCTTGGACGGATTTTAGATCCTAATAAAGAGATGAAATCAAAGGTTTGTGAGCTGCTGCTATCACTATAACATGGATCTATGACTGTTAACTGAGGTTTCCTTTTTGTTTCAGTTTTACTGTGAACCAGTGAACGGGTCGAACCGGGGTTTGAAAGCAGGAAACGAAGCTTCTTATTCAGACAGGTTTTCTGCAAATAAATATGTTATTGTTAACACAATTACCAATGGTTATTTAGCCCTAATTTACCTATTTGATCTGATAGCTGTCAGCTAAGGGTCATAGTTTGATTGATATTGTTTAGCTGCTAGTCTGTTTTTTTTTTTAATTCTTTAGATCAACTTTAATATAATTATGTTAGTATTATTCTTGATAAAAAACCTGCAGGAAAGAAGTCCTTGACCCATCTTTCATTTGCCGCCTTGTGGAGATCATGAAGAGTTCTACCCCAAGTTTACAGCGAAAAGCAGCTTCCATCCTTGAGTTTGTGACAATGATTGACCCAAGCATGGACATAATCATTTCAACAAACATTGAATCTGGTTTAACAGCAATATTTCAGCAGAAAATATTGAATGGTAAGTATGAATATAAAGTTCATTTTGGTAGTACGGTATTCTTTGAAATTTCTAGAGCCTTGTGCCAAAGTCATGGTATCCTTTGTATACGAAGTTATGATCAGTTATTTTAGATTTTTCATTTTGTTAGCATGTAGATTTGATTTTCTTAATAATAAAGGGACTTCGAAGATAAATTACTGATATGGAAATACTTATATTGGATTTGCAACTTCTGTAAAGTTCAACTGAGCTCACAAATTCTGTAGATCTTTTAGCTTTGGAGAGATATCTGCACTGTTGGAAATATTCTTTCAGTTCTCCAAAGTGGAACTTTGTGGGTTTGTTTCCTCCTAAGACTCGTAAGATTTTTGCTTTTGTTCATTTTGCAGATACTGAGGCAGATGCAGAAGTGGAAGAGCCTGAAAAATATGCCCTTGAGGTTGAAGAATTGGGTCTCGCAGTCTCTACAGCATCTCGTCTATTGACAAAACTCCTAGACTCTGCTAGCTTCTCTCAAAGAATTGACTCTACCCACCTTACCATGCTGCTATGCCAAACCCTTAAATCTAGCATTCCCATCGCCTGCAAGGACTGGGTGGCTGCCTGCCTCATGAAGATGATTTCTATCTCCCAACCCATGGCAGGCCTTGTGGAGGACCCTATTAGCACTGAGGTGACTCTTTATGAGACAATCCCGAGGCTAATACAACAGTTGGAGAGCTCCATGTCTGAGGAAGCTCGGGAAGCAGCAGTTGTGGAGCTCAACAGGATAGTGTCCGAAGGGGTGGTAGGGTCCTCCAGAGCAGTGGCTTCTCGGGGTGGGATATTTCAGCTGGTGAAGATTCTTGGAGAAGGAATTAGCGAGAGGGCTTTGGAAGCAGCCCTCACGGTGCTCTATAGCCTGAGCATGGATGCTGATAATCACGCGGCAATAGTGGCTTCTGGAGCAGTGCCTGTCTTGAGGAGGATTGTGCTATCAGAGAGACCACAGTGGACTCGTGCACTGAGGTTGCTGAGGAATTTACCTGTTTAAAGTTGCGGGGATGTAGTGGAGAGATAGAAGGAGCTTAGGTCTGTTCTGAAAAACATCTGTTGGCACATAAGCCATAGTCAGGAAACTGCTTCCATTCTGGGATACGGAATACATAGTTACATACCTTTATAGCTTATAATGTCACCATTTTGGATATGGAAGAAGGTTGATGGATGAGATATGATAAAGCTGGTGTTCAGTGAAACAAAAAATGTTGTTGATTGCTGCTGCTGTCATGGGCAATGGAATTGAGGTGTTTCTCGAGAGGAATATATTGGAGAGGAGGTCCGTGTTAGATGGATCATGAAACTGGAGAGTGGATCATCCGGCTCGTAAGCTAGCTTAATTCTCAATCCACACGTACGATGATTTACTGAGACGCGTTAGGATCTTCACTGCCACCTGCACAGGTGCCGATCTAGTCGAAGGTCAAAACTGCCGCGTTTTACATCCTCTTGACTTATAATTTGCTTCTAGGCAGAACGCTGTGATTATCCTCTGGGAGCAAAATAACCTCTGTTTTCCATTATCTAATAATCAAGGTCAAGGTCGGAGATATGATCAAGGTCATGTGTCACATTGCGCCTCTTCACTTCTTTTTGACCCTGTTCATCAACTCAGTAGATTTACCAAAGTTTCAAAATTGTTCAAAGCGATCTTCTAGAAACAATTTTGACCAAATGTTATTTCCGGACACATGCAGATATGGCCAATTTCTAGAAGCATAAGGATCAATCGATCAAATTGCAGGGGTGGAATTTGGGTTTCTGTCCCCTGTCCACACCTCTCCCTTTTTTCTGGGTCAAACTAGAAGCTCCAAATTTGTCCAAACCATACACGGCAGGGGGAAAGATGGAAAAATGTCACCATCTAATCCAAAAGCTAGAGGGACATAACGATCATGTTCCCTAGCAATTGGAAATTTCTCACCGAAAGAGAGAGATATGAGAGAGTTAGGGAAATGTGTGATAATTTTTCTTTGGGGGGAGGCCAGAATCGGGCACTGTGTAAATAACCAATGAACGAGACGGTCAACATTTTCCAATGCTTCAAGTCATCATTAGAATTGGTCTTGGAAGTCGGCTGGACAGGTCTCTGAAGCTGATGGACAATTCTATGATTTTATTTTCTTTCGTCAAGACTCAACGGACCAAATGTGTTTGACTCAATTTAACCCTAACCGGCAACAAGGATCATTCCACCATTAGAAAGCCTAACGTGCCCGTAATTGAGTATAACTGATCCAAATAAAAGACAAAAAATTATTTCGACTTTGGTGCTAGACTTCATACCTACTTTTCTTTTATTCTTGGGTTTGCACCACATAATATCTCCGGACTAGTTGAAGCGCACCTTAAGACTAATTAACGGTCGGATCGGGATCCCTGAAAAAGTTCCCGTTGACCAACCCAACTTGATATTCGATACTCGAATCACCCGTCTGAGAGTCTAGTGAGGGAACGACTAGTCCAACCGTAAATTAGTCAGACATCATACACACTTTTACTAATTGTAGTGCTCCCCTATTTAATTAATAAAATACATTTTAAAATGAAAAAGAAAATCACTAGGAGAGGGAGAGGTCCAGGAATGGATCCAGAACATTGTTTAAATTGTGCCGCCACTGGATCCATCCCTGCAGAGAACGGTTGGTAACTTGCCATGCCACTGCAACTGGGGTCGTAAGTGATGAGTGGAGATTAGCACATATCCGATAAATAGTCTGTATTTTCTCACAGGAAAAAAAATATATTATCCCCATTTTTCATTATTTTAATAAGAAATCCAGTAAAGCCAGAGGAAAAATGAGAAACCCAGTAGACAAAAAGTGTTTTTTTTTTTGGAATTAATTTATCACGAGTCGTCACTGTTTTTTTTCTTCTGAATTTCTGAATATAAAAATTGAATTTTTTTCAGGGGAAGAAAATGAAAATTCCAGAATCTAATCGGAGGGACACGGAGCAATGTCAGGCAGCTGTTCAATTCTTCATTTCTGGTGATGCTTCCACTTTTATCTCTCCTCGGCTTCTCTTTCTTCACCCAGAGGGCGATCGGACCCAATCGACCCACCCGCTGATACAATTTACACCATCCATATAGGGAGAGAGAGAGAGAGAGAGGGAGAGGGAGAGAAGGCCTGCCCACCACGTAAACTCCACCAGAGATCTTCCCAGAGAGAGCGAGAGCGATCTTCGCGGGGAAGGGGAGAGAGAGAGAGAGAGATTACAAACATGGGCACGCTCAAGACATGGAGAAAAGCCTACGGAGCTCTCAAGGATCAAACTAAAGTCGGCCTTGCCCACGTCAACAGCGATTTCGCTGTAAGACCCCACCTGACTACTTCTCCTGAACAGCCCACCTTCCCTTTCCCTGTGAAACATTAGAGTTGCTGTGTCTGATTTTCGATCCTTAATTATCGGCCTGTTTAGGATTTGGATGTCGCCATAGTCAAGGCCTCGAACCACGTTGAGTGTCCCCCCAAAGAAAGGCACCTCCGAAGTTAGTCCTGCTTCTCCACTGGATCCAATTTCATTTTCTAGGATTCATGTTATTTGAAGATCTCCGCTTTTCGCGTTGCAGAAATTCTAATCGCCACATCGGCTGTTCGGCCCCGAGCTGATGTTGCATACTGTATTCACGCACTCGCCCGGCGATTGGCGAAGACCCACAATTGGACGGTACGGTACTGTTGGGGATATTGTCCAATGGAGTTGGTTTAGTTTGACGCTGCCTGTTAGTCTGTGCTGGATAATCAGTATGCGTCTGGTTCAGTTTTGCACGATCGCATCTGCTGCAAGTGTCATAATTTTTTTTTTAAAAATCGCTCGGTGCTTAACTGTGGAGGCATCTTCTGATCTAGATGTCATAGCATATGGATGAATCTTAGCTTCCTCGTCATTTGACTGGTGGGATTGTTCTCTGCTAATTAGCAGCACCGATGGCAATACTTATGTTTCTTCCAAGATTGTTAAGTGCATGATAGAGTTAAAGTAGCAGGATGATGCATTGGAAGGATATAAGATGAACAACTCAAGTGATGATGAGCTACGGTTTTAGATAGGATGTTATCTAGTTAAATATCAATGAAAATTGAGACAACTTTTTATGGGCAAATCTCAGTTAAATTTTCAGTGAACTGCTCTCAATTGGCCGCTCCCTCATTTCTTCTTCAGATATGAGCTTTTCTGTGAATGAATTGGCACTAGACACTTTATTGCTTATTTCTGTCATTACCCAATCTCATATACATTGATTTCTCCATCTACGTGGATATGACTACCTTTCATGATGAAGTTGGATTAATGGGTTTTTATTATATAATTTCATGCTTTATTTTCTTGTACATAGTTTCCTTATATCCTTTGCTGTCTTGTTAGGTAGCATTGAAGACACTGATAGTTATTCACAGAGTTCTGAGGGAGGGAGATCCAACCTTTAGGGAAGAACTTCTGAACTTCTCATCAAGGGGACACATTCTTCAGCTTTCTAACTTCAAGGATGACTCAAGTCCCATAGGTTTGTTTATTGCTCTGTCTTATCATTCTCCTTTTCTTTAAATGGTCAGCACATTATCTATTTGCTCATGATTATAAAATTCCTTTTTCTTTATTGTCCTTTGCCAGCATGGGATTGCTCAGCCTGGGTTCGCACATATGCACTGTTCTTGGAGGAAAGACTTGAATGCTTTAAGATTTTGAAGTATGACATTGAAGCTGAACGCCTTCCAAGACCTAGCCAAGGGCAGGATAAGGTACTTTTGCTGTTTGTCCATATTGCTTGTATGATAGGATAGAGAAAAGTACAAAAGAAGCTATCATGGAGCAGCGTATTAGGCAATCAAACTTATTTTCATGCCATAGTGATATAGGATAATAAACTACAATTCTTGTATGAGGAGTGGATGCCTGTCGATGTTGATGGTCAAGTGGATGATACTTCTAATTTGTTAAATGTTCTCCCTAGCAACAGAGTGATGGTTGGGCCTCTCAGGGTGAGATGGATAATTTAGGGACAGATTTTAAATAGATTGAAGTTCTTGTGAGGATTGAAATTTAGGAATCCACTGGTATGTCATGGAGGCTCTTCGTCACTGCCTTTTTAGATTTGACACTTAATTAACTGGTACATTGTTTTGTCTTGTGTCTGGTTTCTCTTTGGGGCTTTACTTTGGGGCTACTCCATTTGGTTCATCCCAGTTCCTCAGTAATGTACAATGCATGTTTTCTGAGTGCAACTTTTTGGAAATTACTGGCAACTCCCTTTTGCTTTGTATACATGGTCCTCTTCCAGCAACTTAAGTTCCAAGTATCTGACATCTCTGCTTCTTAGGTGTTCTTGATATTGTTGCTTATTCTAGGGTCATGTTCGCAGGGTTACAGTAGAACTCGAGATTTGGATAGTGAAGAGCTGTTGGAGCAGTTGCCAGCTCTGCAGCATCTGCTTTATCGTCTTATGGGTTGCCGGGTACATACCATCATCTTGTTCGTGTTATGATCCACTTAAACTGCTTTTTTCCCCCTTCTGGTTTCCTCCCTTTCCACTAATAATTTTTGTATTTGGATTGTTCTCCTTATATTCTAAATTATTGGTATGCATATACTATGTTTCTCAGCCTGAGGGAGCAGCTGTTGGCAATTACTTGATACAGTATGCCTTGGCTTTGGTACTCTTCCTACCTATTATCAAATCTCTCTAAAATGTGGTGTAGCTTCATATCGATGGTTGCTAATCCCGAAAACACTCTTTTTATAATTACTATGTTCCATGGCAATGCTGGGCATTTGCAAAAATTTGACAAATATGTAAAAGGTCTCAGTGATTATGTTATCAAAAGTAGAACTAGTGAACAAAAATTTGATTGTTTATGATCCTTAACATGAATGCGTGGGATTGCTCCACTCTTTGATGTTCATTACTCTGTGCAAAGAGATATTAACAGACAACATATGTGATGCTAAAAATCATTGGAACTGGTAATTTGCTTCTTCATACAACTGTTTTTTCCTCTCCTTTATGATTAGGAGCTTAAATTTTGGAAGAGGGGATCAATTTTGGTAAATAAAAGGGAGTATCCTCTCTTTAAATAAAGTTTTTATTGCCACTTCTTGTGAAGCTCCAACACAGAAGTATGTGACAAGAGGCTTTGGAAAATTATAGTCAGTTGCAGTTGTTGTATGTCTAATATCATTATTATTTTGGTGGATACCTAGTCTGCATTTCTGGCAGAAGTTAATTTAATTGATTGAGAATGGAGATACAGGTGTAAATATATAGAGAGAAATATGATAAATTTATCTGTGTCTATATGCATAATATGTCTATGTGCCTCACTCATATATTGCTGTATATTCTTAGTCTGTCTGTCTCTCTCTTTATGATAAATGTTTCTCAACATAATTCACTATTCAATGCTTCTACATGGTGATGTGTTGTACTTCAATACAAATACCCTTTGTCCCTTTCTATGTTGGATGGAGTGCTACTTGTTCCTGTATTCAAAACATTGCATGCTTATTTTACAGGTACTGAAAGAGAGCTTTAAGATATATTGTGCCATCAATGATGGAATAATCAATCTCGTGGATAAGGTTGGTGGACCCTTTCTCATTCTGTCTCTGAGAATATCTTCTTTTCCTATATTCTTCCATCCTTCATTGCCTTTTTTTAATCAAGAATTTTATCCTTGGTTGATACCAGTTTTTCGAGATGCCTCGGCATGAAGCAATTAAAGCACTTGAGGTTTATAAACGTGCTGGCCAGCAGGTGATCTAACATTACGGCACCCCCATCCCTTCCCCTTCCCCCACCCCTCATTTCCTTATTTGCTCTTTTTTGTTAACAATTGGAGAGAGAGCTCTGTCTTTGCTGCAGGCTGGAAATCTTTCTGATTTCTATGAAATTTGCAAAGGCTTGGAACTGGCCAGGAATTTTCAGTTTCCTGTTCTGAGAGAGGTAAGTATGAGATGAGATGAGATAGATTTGAATAGCATCTTATGGTGTTCTTTTTCAATTGTTTCATCTTTTTGTTTCCTATTCGTTCTTTCCCAGCCCCCACAATCATTTCTTTCAACTATGGAAGAGTACATTGGAGAGGCACCTCGGGTGGTTACTGTTCCAACTATTCCGCCACTTGTGAGTGCAACTTTTACAATGTGCTTGATATTTTATCTTGTGGCTATCTGTTAGCACTATTAATTCACCTTGAAAAGAGAGAAGAATCTCTTCACAGCTAGGCTACACTAGCTTTGGGCTGAGGCAATGTAAATAGAAATGAATGATCATGTAAAATGTGGCAGTTCTATGAAGTGACTGCATGGAAAAAAATTTTCCTTATTAAATGATGGAGTTGTTTGTGGGGGGGTGGTATGGCTGGGGTGCGGGGGTGGGGGAACTTCAGAGTTGACCTTTCTCTAATTTTTGGGTTCCAGTTCCATTATAATTCGACTATGAGGGCTTAGATAATTTAGTGAAAACACGTGCTCTCTTTTCCAGTTGACCTAGGGATGTGTTAACTCTATATGCATTTACTGCATTATGTAGCTTTATCATATTATTGATGGACTTATAATGGTGATAACATCATCATGGACTTATGCCATGAAATATAATCTAAGCAAAGGATAACTTGTAAGTTATTGGTTTTTTACAAATTCTTGGAAGGATTCCTATAGGATTATAATTGTAATATATTGCAATATCATCAACAGCTTCAATTGACATATCGACCAGAAGTTGAGGAAGATACCAATACTCCCACTGAGGAGCCTGACCCAGTCACTTCAGAAGATGTTACTGCCCCTGTTGCTGAGGTGGCTGCTCCACCACCACCACCACCACCAGCTCCTCCTGCTCAAAATAACTTTGACACAGGGGATCTACTGGTTTGTATCAGTTGGAAATTTAGTATTTTGATAGATATTTTTACTCATTTCATATTCTTGATATTTTATTGGGGGAATACCTCAGGGCCTAAATGATAACAATGTCGATCCATTCTCAATAGAGGAAAAGAACGCATTAGCTTTGGCCATTGTTCCCTCGGGACCTGGTTAGTAAGATAAGATTAAGATAATTTTTTTGTTGATCTTGTTCGCAATTATGGATTTGAAGATTGATGCATTTGTATAGATGCTGTAGGTTCAACATTTGATTCCGGTGCTGCCCAAACAAGGGATTTTGATCCAACAGGGTGGGAACTTGCTCTTGTCGCCACACCAAGTACCAACATTTCAGCAGCTAATGAAAGACAGTTGGTATGGTCTCTTTTCTTGCTTGCACCCCTATTCAAAACCAAAATCTGTGAGATGGGATTTTGCACAGAGCATAACCTTATCTCTTAATTTGGAAAAGAAAATTTTGGTAATGTGTCAGAAGCCCATTTTTTCTGATTACTGGAGAATTTCCAGGATTTTGCAGGTGAATGTGGCTGTTTGATCAGTGGCTTGTCAATCAAGTTGATTTTCTGCTTCATCTAGGTCTGATAAGAGTTAGTAGGGATGAGAAGAAGGCATAAAACCATATGAATTTAGTTTAAGGTTCGGCAATATAGTTTGGATTTTGGTTTGGATGCGCTGTCTGAGCTGGACTGCACCAGCAGGGTTTTTGGCAAGGATTAGTTTTAGATATAGTGGCTGATTATGCAACTGTTTGTTGATTATATTTGGAAAAATTGACGACTTTTTTGAACCTTTCATTTTCTGATTAGTGAAGCATCAGATTTTAGGTTGTGTGATCAAAATTTAAATGATGTTATTCCTTACAGATGCAAGGTATTTGATACAAATAATTATTTATAGCCTGTTCCTTTATGAGAATATTGAAAATAGGCACTGCTGTGTTTGCTTTCTGCTTCTTTGCTCCTGTTAAAGTTATGCAATCACTGGTATACATGTTTACTGAAGTGACTCAAAGAGTATGCAAATTATCTGTTTAGAATTGGGTCATTATTGCTTCTTAAACTGAGTTTTCTTTCCAAGTTTGGAAGCAAAATTTCCTAATCTTTCCTATGTCTGGAGATCTGGGTAGTACTGATCAAACAGTCATTGCCTGAATGATTGTCTGAAACAAATCCCCCGAGGAAACTTCTGACCTTTCTTATCTGAATAATTCCAACCTGAACTGTCTGAACTAAACTTCGCAAGGTTGATGAGATCACAAGTGATCCAAGATGCCCGTGAGATGGATGTGGTTACATTACAATCTTAAGAAAATCCTTTGGAGCTATCGTATGTTGGATCTGTCTGTTACTTAAGTGAAAAATTCATGCTGGTCAATGTCTTTCATCTGTTTGACACATTTTACAGGTGATTTACAGCTCATAAAAATCTTTGGCTGCTGATTTTTGCTTTTCTTTGATTATCTTAAGGCTGGTGGGCTCGACACACTCACTCTGAACAGCTTGTACGATGAAGGTGCTTACAGAGCATCCCAACAGCCTGTTTATGGGGCTCCAGCCCCAAACCCGTTTGAGGTGCATGATCCATTTGCTGTCTCAGAAAATTTTGCTCCCCCTCCCTCAGCACAAATGGGCTCGATGGCCCAGCAGCAGGCTCTCAACCCCTTTGGCCCTCACCAACCGCAGTCTCAGCTTATGTTCCCACAACAGCAGCAACATCCGATGATTGCCCCTTCTAATCCATTCGGAGATAATGGGTTCTCAGCATTTCCACAGAACCCTGTCGCCCACCAAACGCACCCTAGCAACCCGTTTGGCAGCACAGGCCTCTTGTAAGATTTCTGTGCCTTTATGTCATGAGCTTACCTGTTCAAGTTTGTGCGAGCTTGGTTTTTTGGCATGGGGATGAGTAGTATGAGCAGTTTAGGTTGGTTCGATTGGTTACATTGATGGGGGCTGGAGATCCAGTCACTCGGTGGAAATAACAGTATATAGATCATTATATGCCTCTTGTTGTATGCTGGTTGCGTTGAGTGTGTCAGTTGGAGGAATTTATACTTCTGTTGGACAAGTCCTTTGTTAGTAGAAACTGCCAACGACTTTAATGACTGCCATGTTCTCTCTGCCTCAAGTTGGTTGCGATTTATTTATTCAAAGAAATGGATGTGTGTGTGTGTGTGTGAGAGAGAGAGAGAGAAAGAGAGAGAGAGATCAAAGCAAAAAAAATGTTATTATTGCAGAGCATGTTAGACTGAAGAATTTGGTTAATGAAGAGATGGTTCATTCAAGTACTCATAGTATATATATTTTCATACTATTACTCCACTCCATTCATTCTAATCTCGCTGTCATAAGTTTTTAGATCGGCCTTCTCAGGAATTATTGTGATGTTTGAACTGCCTGTGAAATCGAGAGTGTTTCTTTCCCTTTCCCGATCCCCAGTAGACATGCACTTGGCATCTTTTCCCCGAACATGGTGGGAGTTTCGAGTACACAATTCGAACCCAAGCTGGATCTAGCCAACAATAACTGCATAAATTTTGTTGGGTATCTCTTTCTTCGAAGTACTGAAGGAAAGGAACCATTAGTAAATGCCGAAGGATGATGGGTGGGAAAGTGAAAGGGCGTTCAAGTTTTTAGAAACATCGAATTGGAGCCAAAACAAAGGGATTGGTTGAGAAAAAGTAAAAAAAAAAAAAAAAGGTGGAATAAGAATGTAAAAAAAAGTACAAAGAAGAAGAGAAGAAATTGCGCGGAAGCCACCCCACCCTCAGTTCAACCAACAAAGCATGCTCTTTGCTTTTGGCAATTCCTAGTGGATAGTACTATAAAGTCGCACACTACGAATTAAGAAAGCCTCTGAGAGCGCCATCATGAAAAGGGCAGCCTGTGATTCCATGCGGTCATAACTACATAATCCCCAGCAGAAGTCGGAGGTCAGGCTAATCGTCTGACCGACTTCGTTGTGTTAGCATCCATCGAAGTCCGTTGTCCGTCGATGGGGCCCACGCTCAGTTCCCGTCAACCCATATATTCGGGATCCGGTCCTGGGGGGGCAGGGATCCATCAAATAATCATCGGTGTTGTTTCCCGTCCTCCGATGGACCCCCCGTCCCTGCACCATCCCCATGACGTGGCTGGCGATAACACCAAGGTCAACTCAACTCTCCCGAGCTTGGACGTTGCTCAGTCCCCACCCCCCCCCCCGCAAATAGTCTTCTGACACGTGTACGGATCATCTGAAAGGAGCCTACAGGCGGCAAGCACATTCTCGCTCTAGTTGAATTTGTTTGTAATATTTACCGAAATTCAGGTCGAGGGTCAATTTCGTAATTGCAAGCGCGCTTAGTTGTGGGGCCAAGAGCAGGAGCTAGAAAGAACATACTCCCACTCCCGACAAGGGTGGGGGGGCGGGCTTCCCACGTCAACGATCCTTGGTACTGCGCTATGGAGCATCGATAGCCGTTGGATATCATCTCATGCCCTCAACCCTAACCGTCCGATCAACCTTCGATCCAATCCTCCAACATGCCCATCCCCCTTGCCTTTTAAATCCTCTGCTCCCCCACTCTAGCCCTGTTCAAGGGTCTACTTCTTCATTCTCTCTCTTCTTGTCAGATCAATAGTCTCTGTGTCTCTCGCTAATGGCTACTGAAGAGCCGACGGGCCCGGCTCCGGAGGCAGCTGCTCCGCCTCCCGCCGTTGCCAACCAGCCGAATTATCCTGAGGTGTTGCTGAATTTCCATCTGTTTCTTGGCTTGTTGATGGATCTGTGGGCGGTTTGCTGAGGTGAGGTGGCTTTTGTTTGTTTGTCGTGGTTCCATGCAGATGATTGTGGCGGCAATTGATTCGCTCAAGGACAAGAATGGCTCCAACAAGTCGACCATCTCCAAGTATATCGAGGCCAACTACAACAACCTCCAGCCAGCGCACTCGACGCTCCTCTCCCACTACTTGAACAAGATGAAGCTCGGTGGCGAGATCGTCATGGTCAAGAACAACTACATGAAGCCAGATCCCAACGCGCCGCCTAAGCGAGGGCGCGGCCGCCCTCCCAAGCCGAAGCCGCCGCCGCCCGCTCCCGGGACCATGGTGTCACCGCCGAGACCTCGTGGGCGGCCACCAAAGCAGAAGGACCCGCTCGCCCCGCCACCTCCTCCCAAGAGGACAGCACCTGCAGTGACTGGGAAGAAGAGGGGCCGCCCGCCGAAGAAGGCGAAGCCAACGACGGATCCTCCGGCGGCAGCTGAAGGCCCAGTCGTTAAGAGAGGCAGGGGGAGGCCGCCGAAGGTGAAGCCGGCCGTTGCGCCGGTGGGAGCTTGAGCTTAAATTGGGCAGCGTAAAAGCTAGAAAAATAGTCTCTTTTTTTCTCCCTCCTCCTTTTAGTGGGATTAATTATTTCACTTTTGTTCTTAATTTACTTATTGTCATCAGTGCTAATCATGTTGTTTGTAACTTTAGCTAGCCCCTTCTTCTTCTTCTCTGTTCCTTAATTTGGAAGGGGAGAAGAGATTTCAAGTGGAATGTAATTGAATGTACATTTGTTTGTCTGATCCATTCCAGCGGCATTTAGGGCTTTTTCTGGCCTTTCGGTTTCAAAATGATTTCACCTTATGGGGAAAAAAGGGGGTGTAGAAAATGACTTAATTTGATTGCCACTTTGGTTCTTTCTTGCCTTCTCTCTTCCATGGCCATGTTGGTGCAAGCTGTTCCCTTTCCCTTTGGGTATTCAATCAGGAGGAAGAAGAAGTTAAAATTAGTTGCAGAGTTCAGTATCATAAAACTAGTTATAAAGGTAAATGTGATAAGAGGATAATTGCAAGAGAATTTTATCACATAATTTCTCGCGATGTTTTCAAATCGTGTTGTATTATTATTAACAATTTTTCTGACAATTTGCATCGACTGTGGGGGAGAAGGTTGCCTCGAAGAGATACGATTGCAGATTCGAGAGGATGACTATCAGGTGAGATGGATGCCTGGCCCGTGAGCTGGCCCTGCTGCGGCTGTGGCCCATGGAATCAGAGTTTTCATTTTTCCCCTTTTCGTTTTCAGCTGTTCGATGTGTCATCACCACATGTGAGTTCGTCTCCTATTTTACCGTTCTCTGCTCTCTTATTTGCATTTGTCGTAACTCACGTTCGATTTGTTTAGATAAGGGGAAGTTGTGTCAATTGCAATTCTTCAGTTTTGAGTTGGTTCTACATTAGGGTTGGCACTCATCAATACGTTATTTATTCGATTTACTTACAGTCTGATTCTATCACAGAGAAGCTTTGAGTACTGAAGGTGATTCCATTCGGTTAAGGAGATAATACTAGCGAGATACGGTTTTTATGCTGTTCGATAAGAGCCCAAGCGAAACAAACGTGAACCAAAGTGATCTCCTAAAACCATATGAAAATTCGAAATCTGACATTTCTAGACCACAGAGCAGTCTGCTGGATTAAAGCTTTAATCCAACCTTTCCTCGGGGTTGACCCATAAACATGAAAAGCAGAATTCAGCAGTTAACTGTTCCACTGTACAGGTGACATGCAAGAGGGAGACGAACTCAAAACCCCATCAAGAGAAGCGCAAAACATAGATTGGTGATTTCTCCAGTGAGGCAAACTGATGAGCAAATCCTCGTGCTTCTCAGAGGTGTAGTCCTCCCAAGCAGAAACCGCAGCAGAAAAGCAGTCCCAATTAAAGTCTTGCAACCCGGTGCTTTCATGGCACGTAAAGCCGAAAGTCTCCCACGCCAATTTATGATCTTTAACGAGTACGAGTTTAAGCCTGTTCACTTTCTCCTTTTGAGGAGGAGACAGCTGTGTTACCTTTCCCAGGCCCAACTCGCTTTCAGGACAAGTCAAATCCGAGGCTTTCCAGAAGTAATACTGCACCACCTGTGTGAACGAGAAAGCTAGTAACTAGGGTTGAAACAAGTAATGGAGAAAAGAGGAACCCGGAGTTGAAGCTCCACGATTAATTATTTCACAGAAATATTACAAACCTAAAGCTATTATTTAGAAAGCTCGACTGTAACTTAAACGAGCTGTCAATCTATCAGCAATTCTCTGCCTTGGTTTGGCTCCGAGAACCTGAGGAGCTTTTGACTTCTCTGTTTTTCTTTTCATATCAAAAGATGGATGCCCTGTTTAGTACTTCAAAAGAGATAGCCAGCTCAGAAATGATTCCTGGAGTGCAATCCGACGCTTCAGTTTAGCATGTCTCTTTTCACTTCAATTAGAGCAAAATGTAAAATAAGTCTGTTACACCGTATAAGTTTCATAACTAAAGCGGGCATGGAGGGTATATTCAAAAACTTTCTTACTTCATCCTTACGAGTAGATAGTGGGGTTTCTGAGATAATTATTAGAAGCTAGGGAAGCTGGGAAATTTTTCATGGCCTGCCACAGTGGCAACAAATAGAGACTGTAATACCTGAAGTGCATGCAAAATGTTGGAAAATTCGTGGTCGAACATCTTGTCACCCCTTGTTAACTTTAGTGGTGTCAGCAGCAAATCACATGGTTCCAGGAGATTATTCTCGTCGTGTGAAGAATAGATGCTGAATCCTACAACCAAAAGTCTCGCAAAGCATACATTGATACCAAACTCTTCATGTGAAGATTGGTCCCGAGAAAACAAGTACATATTAATGGACGCCGGGGCAGGGAAGGGAGTAAAAGACCCACTGCTCTCCTCACTGGAGTAAATCTGTGATAGGCGAGAAATTAGTTTGATGTCCTCGTCATGATTACTGTTTCGGCTGAACCAGAGAGTAAGAGTGAGTCTTTCACCATCATTAACCTATTGAAGAAACAACTCACATTAGCAACAAACACCCATGCCATTCAAAAAACAGCAGTAGCATGCAGCCTTCATAATTCAAGATTACCATACTGATCTCTCCTGAGACCTGACAGCATAGCTTAATATGACAGAACATGGCATGAACACACTTCTTGTCTCAGTTTTCATTCGTTGATATATTTTAGCATATAAAACATACCAGCCCAAGCCGAAGAGAAGTACAGATTTATTTGTCAAAGTAATCAATTCCACGGGGAGCAAATGTTTACAAGAACTGGTTTTCCACAAGCTGGATTCTTTTCAAGCATCCCCGGATGTTAAGGTGAAAATCATTTTCAAGATCCGAGCCAATTCTAGCATATCAGATTATGATTGGCAACAGCCACCAGCAAGCGATGGTCAGACTGTCCTGAAAGAGGTTATTGGCACCATCTGCCTCCTTTGGTGGCCAACAACGCTGTCGTATTGGTCACCTACTACTGGAGCTCCACTAGCCCCTGGCAAAGGTGCAATGACCTGTGATGATTGTCAATCACCCAAAAAGGGTATCTGACTTCCTCCTGACAGAAGCAGGCTGCTGTCTGGTAGCGTGACATAGATTGAATGTCACATACCTTGTGCCTAACTTCCATAACTTCGTGATCCTTGTGAACTTAACCCTTAATTGAAACAGGTGTGGAAATAGGTGTGTTTAACGGCAGTCTTGCAAACCCCACTAGAATCCTCAGCTACAATCAGGTTCAAGCTGATAATGTATCTAAACTCTGCTGAAAATACTCTCATATATTAAATAGAAACTACAATTTTTTTTTCTAGGTGAGAATTCTATTATCAATTCTAACATATCCCCCTTCACTAAAAGACTGTGAAACAACCATGATGGATCTCAGTATATCCAGACCAAAGCTCCAATAGGTAGAAACTCAAGTTTGACAAGCTTCCCTGACTAGCATGTTTATTTAAAAAATTATCGTGCTCCTGCACATCCATTGAACTTGCCATAAAGGAGGAAAAGGAGTAGGTCCTCGGAATTAGATGCAGAATAAATCCATATTTTCAAGAAATCCAAGTGAACAATTTTGCTACATGCTTGCTGGAGGAGAGACACCACAAATGAATACAGTATGACACGAAAACAAATTCTAACAAGCTACTGAAGGTTAACGGGAAGGAAATGAACAACTCAACTAACCTCATCCACCGAATGGATATTACGGCTGTCTGCTGTGTATATCAGAAGATCCTAGAAAAGCCAATGATAAATAAAGCAAGGTATTCAATATTTTCACAAGAACTCGGATTCATCCACTCCAGGCCAATAGAGAAAGAAGGGAGAGAGGAGAAAGATGGATTAGAGAAAGAGTGAGAGATGCAATGTTTTTTGCTATGAAAATAAGAGGGCAAAATAAAGGACCTTCCGCTACATTGATGGGATGAAACTTTCCCTGTCAGACGAGAGGAAGAGACAAACAGCACAGGAAATAATCAAACAGGTAAACTTACTCCAGCAGAGGGCACTACAGTCGGCAGTTCACCATCCTTGAAGTGAAAAAGGCCACCTCTGAAGCTCTTCCCATGACTATTTAAGTAACAAACTGCCTTTATGACAACATATGGATGAAGACCGTAAGCAACAAATTCTGGAAAATGAATGGCATAGCAAAGGTAGCAACTGAAACTTACCCATTGTTGAAAATGATAGCATAAGCCAAACATATTACACAGAGCCCATAATCCATAGACCTTTTATAGATGAAAGACAAATACAGCAATGAGATGCACAGAAGACACACCGTGAAGTCTCTTTGTTTAAGATATGGCCTGTTATCATCACTATGCCATCCGATGCTTGCTCCTTTAGCCCAGCTGTCACAGGCAACAAAGCAAGTTTATGTTTTTGAATTGAACAAGTGCCAGAAGAATGCACCAGGAGACTTACACAAGCTAGAACGTCCGACATAAGAGACTAAAATCAGGAACATCTTTAGAATAATAAGCACGAGGATTGGCAATGTCAATACTAAGGAATGGGCAAAACTATACTCCTTCAATATTCTATTCATGATTCCCAGCAGTGTCTAATACTCGGTTTTGTATCCTTTTGATTCCTCATTTGTTTGATTCTGGGCTTCGGTCCTGTGTTTCACACAAAAATGAAAAATGAAATCCCATTTCTGCTCCCTAACATCAACAGCTTTTATTGTCTCCCGAAATCATACTGATTCTCATGTTAGCATGCCGCAATAAGTTTACAGCAGCCATAATCTTTGAACAAAAGCAAATGAAGAAGAAAGAAGAAACAGCCGAGTAATCGCTACGGAAACATAAGAAAACAATAGAGAGACGGATGGAGGAACCTAACCTGATGAGACCAGTGAATTCGATGCAGAGCTCATACTCGCACCCGAAGAACTCTTCAACCTTCTCCTTGAGCTTCTCCCGAATGGGAACGAGAGGAACGATCAATTGAGGGCAATTGGTGGCGATGAGATGAGACAGAGTGGTGGAGAACACATTGGGCCTGTACCCAACTGTGCTGCTGCTCTTGTGAATGAACTCCAGCTCCTGCAGTGCCCGTAGCGTCGACAATTGAATTGTCACGTCAGTGGAAAAAGCAACAGCCGCGGCTGATTCTGATAAACTATCTCAGCAAAAGAGAACCAAGGATTGCCAACCTTGCATTGATCCAGCGACAGAAAGTTGGGGACGAAGAGGCGAGGAGGGCTGCTTCTGCTCTCCGCCATTTCATTTGCTGCCCCGCCCAGTCCAGCTCGTTGAACAGTCGCAGCTCAAACCCTCGTCATTCGTCCGCCTTCTCGAGGAGACAACAGCCCACAAAAGCAACAGCTGGCCCTTGATGCCTATTTTCGGTGCTCACTGCTTGGTATGCTCAGCTTGTCGGCCACCTAGTTCCGAGACTTTGTGGGCCGAGCCACACAGTCGGTCGGGCATAAATTTCAGAGTGAATATCTATCCTCATACATACTTGGTCTCAAGTTCGTTCTTTTCCCTTCATCTCTTCATCTTCTACCCAATACTGATTCTTTCAAACAATAATATATTCATTACATCAATTTGACTTTCCTAGACATCAATCTAGTTCCCCCAAGTATCACTGGGATTCGGACTCCCTCTTTGTGACGGGCTCAGGGCCGACTGAATGAGCACGGAGATCGTAGAATATGGCCTAAGATGGGCCAGTATATACCCGCAAGCGATTTGAGCCTTGCGGAAAAAGGAGAAATGAGCTTGTTTGTCGATTACAAAAATCATAGAAAATGTACGAGTAGCTGCACTACAAAAGGCTACTGAATATCAATTCGTTTTAAAACCCGAGATCTCATAAGCGGCTCCACTCTGTAGATTCAGTCGAGCTCCTCCTAATAGATCTGTCTACGGAAATCTAGATAGTTAGCAATCATGGTGGGAAATGGATTGTCTGATTCACTACGCATTTAGTACATACTGGTAGTCCAACACCAGAGCTTCTAGCTAGATCCGGGATGGGTTGCTCCCAGCAAGATCGACAGGAGCCCGGGGTACCGTAGTCGAATTGGATGCAGGAGTTGCCCCTGGAGTTGATCCGAGGATCTAGCAGAGGGAATTCAACTTTTTTTTTTTGTTTTTAATTTCTCTCGTATCCGATTGCAGGTTGATCATCAATGGATTCCGCTCCTATCGGTACGGCATTCCCACCGTGAAAATGAACAGTGTGGCGGGCATCCTAACTAGACGGGGACCGGGCAGGATTCACCGGGGGCGGGGATGCGTCCTTCGATAGCCCTCCTACGGGGATTACTAATTTAGCGTCAGCTCAATCATGGATAATCCAGTCCACTGTCAGACCCGAATCTCGCGTGTTACCATTGCTTGTACCACTGAAATCTCGTACGATGGATGACCACGTAAAGTCTCAGTTGCCATCCACAAAGCATTCACATGAAGGGTGCACGCCCCCGTCCCCCGCAAAATTCGGGGGGTGGGGAGGGCATTTTGGGAACTCCGACACCTCATTGGACGGCGCCTGGGCCGGTTGGCTGAATGCCTGAATCTGTCATCTCTTTCTCCCGAAATTTCTGGATCAACTTAATATTTATTATTAACGTTTCGTTTCGTTTCGTTTCGTTTCGATAATAACAACCATCAATGAAATTTCTTTAATTATCAGTAATTAATTACAGCAACTTCTCGGGTACTTGATATTTACTCATTCATTTATTAAATTTAATTTATATTTTACTACAAAATAATGATCATATGAAAATCATCAAAAAAGATCTATCTTTAAAAAAATAAAATAAAAAAAAAAAAAAAAACAATCTTCCCGTCTCTCAGCCTTCCCTTGAATTAAGGAAAGTTGGGGAAAGAGGAAATGCTGGCGAAGAGGAGAAAGAGGTTCGTCTTTTCTGGCCCAAAAGTATTGATAATCATTAATTCTAGCCCCTCCACAGTCCACACACCCCGCCCGCCCCGCTCCAGCCCCGAGTGATGATGATTCGTTGCGTTGTCCTCCGTGAACCTCGGACCCCACGTTACCCCCCGCCTCCCAACTTTCTCTAACTATTCATGCACAGATATAGATATAGACTAGACTCGACAGACCATCACAGAAAAGGGCCTCCGATGATATCGGCTCTCACTTTGCCTCGCCTAAGATGCCCTTCGGTTTTTTCTTTTCTTTTTATATCAACAATGAGATATTATACTTCAATAATCAACTAATTTATCGAATAATATATTATATAATCTAATACCATCATTAGAGATAATGATCTCCGAAGAGTTTCGAACCATGAATCTGTCTTACTCTATCGTGTCAGCTCGCCAGCGAATTACCTTCCCTAAAAGAAAGTCCCAAGATGCCCCTTGTTAATGCGGACAATTTACGTGGACAATGTGACGTGATTACATAACGTGCTTGTGCTATTGCTCTTGAATTGAGACAAATTTTAGCATGAAAGATGTATCTTCTGCTCCACCCTTTCTATAATTTGTTTGACCATACGTTGAATCTTGAGATTATTGCATCTATTCGCTGAATCTCTTCACCAGTACCGCTCGCCCCCTTAATGTTCGGCACCTCGAAACGTGTGTCACAATATGCGATTTGTCATAGCGATTATTCTTACCGCTGCTGCGTCCTTGATCGATCTTTCCATAGGTTATCTTCTGGGCACTTTATCCCCATGCGAAGTTTTCAAGGTTCTAGATTTTTTGTTGAATAGCTTTGCTTTCAATTTGAGTGGGAATTCAGATGCTTGGAGATGGCATAAAGTGCCCTAATCACCAAGGAAGCAAAGGCATCTCTGTGTATGTGTGTATATATATATATAAGGGTCGAGAGCATGCAGTATCATTGCGCATGATGATTTCCCAATTTCATTTTCTTTTCCACGTTCCGGCAATGATTTAATTTCCACTAATTCCGTAATAAATCATATATTTTACTTATTATGCCGCGAGATACAATATTAATTCGGATGGTATACATCTCTATGCGAGCAATCGGGGTAATACGAAGAGTGTAAGCGTTACCCAGAATGATCGGACTATCCCCCTGCTTTTCGTAGCGGAGGTAAATGGCCGACGCTCATCTAGCGGTTCAAGCTCTTCGTTCAACTGTGAAATCCCCAGATCGAAAGGCACTGAGAACTCATCATACCTTAACCAATTGAAGTTCAAACTGGTAAGTCAGTTCATTAATAGGTAAAATTTTTTGGAATATAAATATTTTCATACAAACAAAGTTAATTTAATCACGTGTGTCATCAATTTGGAGTGAAGCAAATAACAGTGGACCTCCTCGTCCTTTCCTTTTTTTTGGTTTAAAAATTCCGATGGATATTCTAATTGTTACACATGGAGATCAAATGGGAGAACAGTTACGTGTGGAACTCTGCATCTATCAAGCACAATTAATGGGAGATACCTCTTTCGTCATCAGCAAACCAAATATTGTGATGGGTAAAAAGTTGGAGCCACAAGTGCTTATGCCATGTACGTATCATGTGTGATGGGCATACAAGTGGCCAATACGTACTTATTGATTGATAATTCTATAATGTCACTGTCCATCACCTACAGCAGCATCGGTGATGTGTAATACTATTTTTGATCTGTATCATCTTATAACTAAAAGGTTTATTGAGATTTTGAACGGTTTGACGGTTTAATATGAGTTGACCTACCAATAGATAAGATGTGTAACTTTTACAATATCTCTTATTATAATAATGAAAGTCGGTATCACAATACTTATCCGTAAGTGTATAATATTTGTAATAGGTGATGAAGACATACAATAGATTATCACTGTAGAAGGGTCCATTCAACTAATGGTGTCCGTATAAAATTGACTTAAATATGGAGAAAAAAGAGGGGAAAAAAAGAAGAAGAAGAAAAGAAGAGCATTAATATCAGAGTCAGGAATAACAATCGCCATTAAATTAAAGGAGGTTGGAAAAGGAGATAAGGCAAGGGTATTTTTGTGATTAAATAAATTTGAGGAGCGGAAAAAGACTTTGAAAAAAATGTCTGCATAGTAACAGGTCGACAACGGACAGCCTCTCTCTCTCTCTCTCTCTCTCTCTCTCTCTCTCTCAATTGAGAGGAAAGGACCTCCTCCACCTTTGTTTTTTGTCTCTCCTTTGCTGATTAGGCCTTTGCGGCTTTCTCTATCGCTTCTAGCTGTAGAGATTCCCACTCCTCTCTTCTTCTTCTTCTGCTTCTTCTTGTTTCGCTTATATATTCTCACAGCGAGCCAGTAACAGAGCCACCCGTAAAAAGAAACAACAAAGGAAGAGTTTTTCGGGAGTAGGAAAACGATGAGTGTCTGCCCATCTGAGGGAGCGCTGCTCCTGACTTGCTCGTTGCTTCTTTTTGTAGTTGTTGGGGCGTCGGATGATTTTCCAATCGTGCCCTTCGAGGAAGGATACACCCAGCTCTTTGGGGATGACAACCTCGTCATCCACAGGGATGGCAAGTCCGTCCATTTAACTCTAGATGAACGCACGGGTTTGTGGTCATCTTACTGATGTCAATTCATTCTATTATACAAATGGCTGGCTGGTTCTTGGACATTAACCTTCTTCTGGTCTTCCTTTCTTCCTTCTTTTTGCGGGTGACAGGGTCAGGATTCGTGTCTCAGGATCTTTACTTGCACGGCTTCTTCAGTGCTTCCATTAAGCTGCCCGCCGACTACACGGCCGGTGTTGTGGTTGCCTTCTACGTAAGTGACTCGATATAGACATTTAGGGCGGAATTCTCTCTTTTAAATATAAACAGTCTGGTGGCCCGCTTGAAGTTTGAAGTAGTTAATCAAAATTTTCCGGCTGGTATTTTCTCGAATTGACCTTGAGGAAGTGGGATAATATACAGCAAGTAATATCACTGTTCTTTCAGTAGCAAGGATGTGCAGACACTTTTCAGATGGACTCCTGATAAAGAATTTTGAGTTGTTGCGTAGTTTTATTTGATTCGCCAGTAATTTCGTAACGTCTCTCAGTTAACCGTTCGATCTAGTTAGTCCACCTTGTTCAAAGATTTGTTCAGTTTTATGGTGCACGCTTGTTATTGAGCCTAAGATTTCGTGCAATACTTTGTCAAGCAACCTGCCGATCATTCATTTATCTGGTGCTGCAGATGTCAAATGGGGATATTTATCAGAAAAACCATGACGAAATCGATTTTGAGTTCTTGGGTAACATCAGAGGGAAAGATTGGAGGATCCAGACCAACACTTACGGTAATGGAAGCACAAACGCCGGCAGAGAAGAAAGATACGGGCTCTGGTTTGACCCTTCTGAAGATTTTCACCAGTACAGCATCCTCTGGACAGAATCCCAGATCATGTAAGTTTTTTCAGACGGACTGACTTATTTCTTGCTCCGCATCTCTAGCGATTTGGTTCCACTTCAGATGGATCTTCCCAATATTCAAGTCAAGCTCTAAGCTCTGATTGGATTAACTTGTTGGGAGTGATTGTTATGGACGGGAACATCTTAGGAGTGGATATTGGTTATCTGTCAGTGGTCGTGACCGTATAATAGACCTGCTAATTCCCGAATTACTTTGTAACAGCCATTTCAAATTATGCTTTTATGGTATAAGTTAATAATATGGTTAGGCAACTTGATTATTCTGGGTCCTATGTCTGGTTGAGACCTTTTGAGTATTGTGAAGTGGTTTATACAAAATCCAACCGCTCCCCAACAACCAAGTGCAGACAATCATGTTGTCTGATTTCGGTATTGAATTCTTTGCTTGGGCAGAGAATCTTTTTTCTAGTGTGTGTGTGTGTGTATATATATAAAAGCTTGTCATTGCACATCTTTGTTTTGCTCCGAAAAGACAATTGTTTTGATGAGAGAAAACTGTATTTTACAACAAGGCCACGACTTTTGGTGCAAACGGGACGAGCATGTAATATAAAATTGACCACCCTTGCTGAATTAGTAAACTCACTCTTACATGTGCTAACAACCTGTCCATCACTTCTTCTTCTTCTTCTTCTTTTTTGACATTTTTTTACTGGGTGTGATCATTCACATGTCAGTAAGTAACGTCACCCAAATATTTAGCCTCTCATACTGGGCATTTCAACGTATCGTACTGTATGGTTTGTTCTTACCTCGGGTTTGTTTCTCCTTCTTTAGATTCTATGTGGACAATGTCCCTATTAGAGAGGTAAAGAGAACTAAAGAGTTGGGTGGAGACTTCCCATCCAAGCCGATGTCCCTGTACGTGACAATATGGGATGGCTCTGACTGGGCCACCAATGGCGGGAAATACCGGATCAACTACAAGTACGCTCCATTCGTGGCTGAGTTCTCTAACCTCGTCCTCCATGGCTGTACAGTCGATCCGCTCGAACAAATCTCCAAGTGTGACAGCGACGTAAGCTCAAAATCAATTCCAACTGGCATTTCCCGAAGGCAGAGGACCCGGATGGAAAGTTTCCGGAAGAAGCACATGACATATTCATACTGCTATGATCGGGCCAGATACAAGATCCCACCCCCAGAGTGCGTGATTAGTCCCAGGGAGGCAGAGCATCTTCGGAAGTTCGACCCAGTCACATTTGGTGGAGGCAGAAGAGCTCATGCAGGTCGTCGCCACCGAGCTCGAGCTAGCACCACCGATGCCTCCTCCATATAACCGGGTCCGGATGACCCTCTCTGGTACTTTGGTTGAGTTCTATCCACATTTGTTCTTGTGCCCTTTCATGCCTGTGAATAGAAAGAAATACAGAGAGAGAGAGAGAGAGAGAGAGACAGACAGACAGACAGAGAGAGACGGACCAAGGTTCACTTATGGGAGTATCGTATGTTGAGTTTGTCATGATGGGTATGTTGTATAGCTTGATATAGGTCTTGGATTCCATTCCCCGGTTTGATGATTTTTGTGATCGTTTTGTACTTCTCTGTAAGGGCACACCTCATTGATTCTAATAAGTGCTTTTAGCATGTAAAGTTAAGAAGACTCTCCTGCATTTAACTCTTTCTTGTATTCGCATCATTTTTTGTATCGGGCACACCTCTAATCCCCTGGCCTGGACGAGTTGAGTGGACCATTGCACTCGCTTGCCGCATTCATGGTCTGTCCGGTCTCTGAACCAGATTTCGTGGAGGCCAGCAGACTCTTTTGCCATTGGATGGTATGGTCTTGTGTTCATTCGGTGCAGATAGGAGGAGTTAATGAGACAGAGGACTTCCTGGCATTGAACTTTTCAAAGTATCGGGGCCTCATCGTTGCGGGGTCGATTTCGCTTTTATGATTTGTTGGGGTCAGCGTTGTCATCCTCAACACGGGCATTTTGTCAACGTCAATGACACCGAAAGGGATACCACTGGTCGGCCGGTAACGCTACGTGTCTTGCCACGAGTGGACCAAATGGCAGCTCGTGTGCTCCTATGTATGTTGTCCACATCTTCGTATTATTATTATTATTATTATTTTGATAAATTTGTTTTAGATAAATACTAAGTTCGTATTATTGATCCGTATCTTGGTTCTCTTCTCGATTCTTCACCTAATCGATGCCACCTGCTCCCCTGACCTCACCCTCCAGTGCCCGCACCTAACCCCCATGAGAAGCCTGGCCCCGGCCCCTTGTATCGTCTAGGCCAACTCCCACAGTGGGCTCCAGAGTTTCTGTATTACGGTGGCGCTACTAGAAACACACACTTATTATAGTGCAAAAGCATATACTGAACTGAATTTTAGCAAAAGATTAAAAAATAAAAATAAAAAAGTAGGTAAAATTTTACTTATAAACTTTTAATTATTAAAATAAATTTACCAAATTTCATTTATTTAATTCATATACTTTATTCATAATAATGGGGCATGCTAAAAAAGCTGCACCATTCTCTCTACATTCTCAAATCCCAATAAAGAAGGTGTGTACAATACTTTTTTGTACATTTTTTTAAGCACGTGATCCAAAGGGGAGGGTAAAAACCCGAAGGAGCCGACTAGTAGTGGAATGCCTCGATATTACACTCAAATTAGATCAGATAATCGACGGTGGCAAACGTGCACATGATCTACCAGAACCAGGATGGCGGATGACAACATGATGGTTTCAACGACGGTATTTCGAGGCTCGGCCGGGGTTAGGGTTGTGGACGCTTTTGCTCCCTTCACCTATGACGCACCTGCACGAATCCTGTGAATAAATAGTTGGATGCATGAACCCATAAAAAGAATTGCATGGAATTGGTTTCCTAGAGGGTCCGCTGATAATGGCCCTAAGTATTAAGAAATATATTAAAATCATGAATATTTAAGATTTAACTCAGTCCGACTATTCAAAATATGAAACTCTCATAATATACACTCTCTTTACTTATATGACTCAAATTCGAGACATTTCTTAAGGAAAATATACGTAAAATTATCTTAACTAGCTTATGTTGAGATCGGATATAACAAATCCTCACCTAATCCTACTCAAACGTCATTATACCTCTAGAGACAGGAAGGAGAAAAAAAAAGAGGAAGAAGAAGGAAAGAAACAAAAGGGATATATTGTTAATAATTCAAAAGGAATATATCTCAAGCATGCAATCATAGTATCATTCTAATCACGACAACTAATGAACGGATTCAATTCTCCAATCGGGGGGCCAATGACATCATTTTACCTTCCGACATTTTTTTCCCTTTTAATTCGTCTTGAATTGATATGATACCCGGCTCGTGAAGTAGAGAGACGTGGACTAATACTCTCAAATTTATAAATTAAAAATAAAAATTGGGCGATAAACATCGAATAGCTCTCTCCAACTGTACACCACTTTCATGTCCAACATGCCCTTTAATGACGACCACCACCACCACCACAATAACGCAAGTTAATTTCAAGAAAAATAATTAAATTGGGTATTTGGTCTCTATCAAACCTCACTGCTGTGTAGAGATGGCGATGAGATGAGTCATACAAACTCGTCTTCTTCCGTCTCCGACGCAATCATCAGCCGGCATGCATATGATCCACGCCAGGGTACAGTACAGCCCTTCCACCCTTTAACACGTCTCTTATATACATATAATATTTTTATCGTATTCGAATTGATGAGGAAGACGATCTATGCATGCATCCGTCTCTTAGGGATAACGAGTTCTGATTTCATTCGTGTCTTGGAAAGCTATCGGATAATAGTGGGCTCAGGCTAGATCATCGACAGCCTCGGATGTCATTGGCAACCTCATTGGCCACCACCACCTCCCAACCACCCCGTTTCTCCTCTCTCCGTCCTCTTCCGAGCATGGTGGGGATGGGAAAATTAAAAAAAAAAAAAAAACTCGACAGTGGCGGCTCAAAGCCAGACACCACCGCCAAGTCGAGCGCAGTATGTTGTTGCTGGTTTCGGGCTCCAACTAGTGGACACAATCTGTAAATTTGAAAAAAAAGAGAGCAAAAACATAACGGAGAATTCGCTACAATATCATCATCATCCTCAACTTGATCCAAATAGTCATTAATCTAATTTTCACCTGTGAAAATCCTTTGGCCCCCTTTTCCTTTTCACACAGATTTAAACTAATAAACAGCCAAACTTATTTCCTTCAGTTTCAGAAACTACACTACAATTTTAACACAACACCCAGGTGAGCTAGTTCTCCAGTTCAGCCGCCTCCTTCCGTTCAATCAACTTTACAAAGTTACGGACGATTGTCATGCCTCCAGCAGTAATGATGCTTTCCGGGTGGAATTGCACGCCCTGCACAATTCGCATTTTAACCTTTACTACTATATCCGACTCAATACAGAGCAAGAGATTGGACATTCATGACAAGGACCAAAGACACACAACATGCATGATTTAATTTGGATTTATTTCCCAACCTGTTAACAAAATAAAACAGTTCGTAAGATTTAAGTCTGATACCAAGTTGAACTCAGATCTAAATCAAGTCATTTGATCAAGGTCAAGTAGAGTTAAGATCAACCCTGGGCGAAAATTTTGCTGGGTCTGTGAGGAACATGAGCCAATATCAAATAAAACGCTAAAAGCTAACTGGATGGTGAATACCACCTATTCGTAACTCAGGTCTTTTATTAAGACATTCAAACAACCTCTAATTTCAACACGGTCATTCCTCTGCTATGCTATGATTGCACCGGTCATATATTATAGTTGAATAATAATAAGAACAAGCCCGGAAAAAAAAACCTATAAGGAGATGTTCACAATTTATATATCAATTCAAACACTGATACTGTATTACTATTTTCAACTATGAGATTAGCGAGCACTATGTTATTATGCCTTTATCCCCTAATTTGAACTTCTGTTTTCATACAACATACAGACATGCACCATATATACATGCACATCTGCACAAATACATATATTTAGATGCGGCAACAATGCTGTCATCAAAGAAATCAATGTTACCTGAAGATGCTTGTATTTTTTGTGACGAGCAGCCATAATCAGCCCATCCTCAGTCCAAGCAGTGATCTCGAGCTCTTCACTTGGGAAGCTCTCCTTTTCAATGACTAGGCTATGGTATCTACCAGCCATGAAAGGGCTGAAAACAAAAAGGTGACACAATAAAAAACTTACCATAGATGTAATAGCTATGAAAGATCAATTACTTATTGAACAGCATTTGTGAAACAGAATCTCCCTGGAAAATCAAAGACGGATACGAAAAGGAGACTTTTCGGGTCTTCACATTATGTTGTACAAGAATGCTAAAACCAGCAATGCATCAAGACAGGCAAAGAAATCTCCAGTTTAAAAAAACGCTAACATGCACAAAAGCCACTTAAAAAGGGAGATATGAAAAGGAGAATTGAATTCATGGAAAAAAGGACTTTGGATCATAGAGTTAGCCGAGCAAGTTTATCAAGTATAACAGTTTGAGCATCACCTTCAGTCGTAATATGCATCCAACAAGTTTTTTCATCCAGTCTCATCTTCCTCTAAATTTGTGGACAAGAATAACAGGAAAGGAGAAAAAATGGTTCCTAAGTGAATTTTTGTTCCTATTCTACTAATAGTTTGCAAAACCCTATGCACCCTGAATTGGAATAAAAAGTAACATCTTTTCCTGGCCAAATCAGGCTCACTAGCACGTGTTGCTCCAGCATATCAGCTTTTCATGCAGACAATGCATCTGTACCTCTATGGGCTTGACATGTTTGAAATTGGTTAATGAATGAACACTGTAATGTACAGGAGATTGCATTATATAATGAGGTCCTGTATCTCAGTGAGTAAGAGGAAGGAGAAGAATAAGACTAAACTCACGTATGCAAAATTCAAGCAAACTTTATAGGACAAGTGCCAATACAGATGCAATGAGATCTAATTATCAGACATAAATGGTAATTAATAAAAGAACT
The DNA here is from genome assembly GCA_900174645.1 of Sonneratia alba. Lineage (NCBI taxonomy): Eukaryota > Viridiplantae > Streptophyta > Magnoliopsida > Myrtales > Lythraceae > Sonneratia > Sonneratia alba. The sequence goes on from FWPY01000010.1 coordinate 557,234, forward strand.
AAAGACTTACTTTGACAGTCCGGTAAACAATCCATCTTCACCCTTCTCATCATAATACACAGGAGAGCTTTTTCCATGCACGACTCCATAAGGCGAGCGCACAATTTTTCCTGCAACACCACGATAAGTTATTCGTTTCAAATTTCTCCTACAATGATTTTTATAACAGACTTCCAGATAATCCTCAGTAAATAGTTCTTTCATCAAGATAATCTCTTTCACGTCAAGACAGAAGCAAAATAATTTTTTAAAAAGATAGCATTATTGTAACTTTTCAATGCCATTTTGGTATTGAACTAGGAAATTATAGAAAGGATGATGGTGAAACTACTAATCTCTGCAGGTGAAAGAAATTAGTTTATATGATAGTGAACTTGTAAACTGTTAAAAAGAATTGAAGGTGAGGTGTTTCTGTGGTGGCTATTGGTTATAAAGACTGACCACCAAAAGCCTCTCCGATGCATTGCAATCCCATGCATACTCCAAACAGGGGAACTATGGGACCAAGCTCCAGAACAGTCTGCAAAGATATTCCTGAATCCTGGGGTGTACCTGCAAGAATCAACAACATAAGCAACTTTGTCTCCATTTAGGCCACAAAAGTGTATTTGTTAAATAGAAATGGGACCTAGGAGATCTTACCTGGTCCTGGGGATATGAGCACACCTCTTGGATGTTTCCTATAAACATGCAGATTCTAAGTACGGAACGTTGATAAGATAAAGAATATTACTCTGAAAGAAATTTAAAGCTAGAAGACACCAACTTTACAAGAAGATACAAGAAGGCAGACATGACTGCTAATCTCATACCGTTTTAACTCCTCCACAGACAACTCGTCATTTCGATAGACTTCAAATTTACATCCCAACTCTCCCATGTACTACAAAAATACCACCAAGCTTAGAGATTAGAAAAATAATTATATCTTCTGAGCTATAACAATCAGAAATTAGCATAAAAGTAGTATGGACATAGAGAAACATGAGAGGGAAATCAGATGAATAAAGGAACAAGAAAAAAATGATGCAGAAACAATCTGAAAACGAATTTTGATGGCCTTTCATCAGGCTTGTAGTTTTTATAATCTTTTGCATTGATTTAAAAAAAAAGGCTTTCTTATTATAATACCCTTAAATATTTAGTGGTACAGGTCGCTGAAAAGATTTTCTTACAAAACACGTAGAAATTTTATGGTACGAGGTCCCTAAAATGAGCTATTTATCACATATTTTCAAACAATGACCTATATGCATCTGCAAATGTAGCCATAGAAGAAAACTTTGTGGGGGAACTTCTGATCAGTAATCAATAGTTTTTTCCCCCTTTGTTGCTGAAAGTAATGCATATGTAATTGTTTCCTTCAAATATTCACCTGTGTAATTTTCAGCTTCACTATTTCAAATCTTAAGCAAGTACCAACTACTACTTGTTAAACAATTGTTTCTCCTAATTGCAAGACATGATAACCTACATTATCCCTCATTACAATGTCTAATTCCACTGGCTTTCTAAACCATTAGAACCATTTATTCATTCCAAATGATGAAAAAAATGGTAAAAAAATTCTTATACTTGCAGATTTCCATTGCATTGGTGTCGGATAATATAATTTGATCCACTGATTTATTTATTGCAATTTCTTTGCTGAAATCTATTAGTTCACTGAGTGGTTTACTTATCACTTTCATCCATGTACTTATCTTCCGGAGAGAGCTACAAATAATGGATGGAAATGAGGATCCATTCTAGTTTGAAGCCAGTTGCATATAAGTGAAACCAATAAAATCAGATTTCATGTATCTTATCTTTAACGAATAAGTGTTCTTCAGAAACAGAAGCCATTTTTTTTCTTTGTTATTGCTGTTATATTAAACATTAATTGTCTCCTACTCACTGAGATAAGATTCCCTCAGAAATTTTCAAAAAAAAAAACATTGATTTGAGAATAAAAGCAAAAAGAAAAAAACCATATTTTCATACTTTTTACTCTCATTTTTACTCTATCCAAGTGTAGTTAAGACCTTAATGACTTGGACGTTCTCCATTATTGAATATATCACATTGTCACACGACACACCACATCTAAGGTTTCACCAAAATTCTCTCATAAAGGGAAGAACTTTTGTTTTGGGTTTAAAAGCAAGTAGGCCAAATGGCATACTAGGGAGGGACAGACTCCAGGAACTGGGAACCCACCATCAACTCCACATTCCTTGGAAGTAGATGATATATTACAAAATCTTAATACTGCCAGTTTTTGCAGCAGAACAGATTTTCAACGGCAAATGTTTCACCGTCAAACTCTTTATGGTTCCTAATATGACCTTGGAATAGGAAACATGCTGCTCATAACCAAGACTCCTGCGGCTACTACGCTTGGAGGCAAAGCTGATGATGGAAAATCAAGATACGACCTTGTGACATTAGAATGTTAAAATATGCCAATTTGCGTGATTCCAGGAACATACAAGATAGTTTCCCACATAAAACACTAGTTTTTAGGGAGAATTGGCCGTATCATCCTCGCTAATGGCAGGGTTCAAAGCACACGGAGGCCACATTTGATTAGTGGGATTCGCCATGTGAAACGAAGTGCGAGTTCACCTGTTAAACCCATTCGTTCCAATAAAGGACACAACTTCGGGACTTGTCTACTTCTTTCCCCGAGAGATAAGCGACCGGCCATTGAATATCTGGTGTGATCATACGAGAGAATCGACCAATACCCCAAAACTGAATCGGCAACAAGCAGGCGGTAACTAACCTGGCAGAGGTTGTAAGTGAAACTGTCATAGTTGTCAATGACAACGATCGGACTGTCGCTCTTCTTGGCAGAAACAGGAGGCGCCAAGTTTGTTGCGGATCTCGGCGAAGTGAAGTGTCCGTTTTTCGCCACAAGATTGATTTCTATACAGAAAAAGCTGAGACGTAAGCGCACCAATGGGAAAGAAGAAAATGATGATAGAGAGAGTCACACAGTGAGACGGGGTGGAGGGCGTACTTGGGAGCGGAGGGTGAGGGGAGGCTTTAACTAGGCGGGGATTCTGTGGGGCCAAGGAGGTGAGCCTCGCTGAGGATTTCGCGAGGAGGAGGCGGGAATTAGGGGTCCCAGTTACCACCGCCACCGCCGCCGCCATTTCCCTCGAGAGGCAGAGGGTTCTGTTCTTGCCGAAAGCAGAGCTGGCTACACCCTGAGTCTTCCTCACTGCATTTCCCTTATTATTTATTTATATCTGGCTTTGAATTTTCTATCCTGGCGAGTAGAACTGCAGAAGCAAAGTTTCTCTTGATAAGAGCGCGTAGTAGGAAGGTTGGACAACAGTTCGATTTGCTTTCGCTTTCAGGGATACGCACATTCATTTTCTTGGTAAGTTGAAGAAATACTTTTGGTGTAGCAGATATTGTATTAATTCGGGTCTAATGCATTAATATAATAATTATAATATGTGATATATTTCTAATACCAATTTAGGGTTGAACCAGTGGTTCTTTCACTATATCCCCGAATGGGTGATGAAAAAATCGAATATCAGGTTGAGAAGGTCAACGGGAATATTTTTAAGAATTCCAGTCCGATTGTAAATTAGTTTCAAGGTTTGTTTCGACTGATCCAGTGATACTGCGTAGTGGTGCAAATAAAAATATATATACATATTTTTAATCATTAATGGTATGTGACGAACATTTATGAAGGATTTTTTTTTTCCTTGTCAAGGGCTGATCTCGAGAGCGCATTATGTATTGCAGTCACATTACGGGCATTGATTTTCACGTGGATTTTCTTGTGCTGCATAGAAAATTACGGATTGATCAGATTTGTGTAGCACATAGTACAGTGTGATGTTAATTTCTCTGTCCAATTTAAGGGAAAGAAAAAAAAAACGAATACGACATGTCCACTGTGAAAATGACACGATGTGATCCATGTGGGCTGCTGCGTCCCTCCTCCGATCTTCAACCAAATGACTCGAGCGAGGACACCCTCGCCACTTCCTCATCTTATCTTTAGCTCAGTCATCAACTGATTAGAGACACCCCGTCAAGTGATAATAGTAGGAGGAGGAGAAAGGATGAGACAAATATAATATTGAAGAGCGCCAATCAGTGGGATCGAATTTGTAGAAATGTCGAAATAAAATTATGAAATCGCAGCTACCATGGCAGATCTCTCTGTCTCCGGCTCCGACACCTTGTACAGAGAAAAACACACACCGCTACTAACATGTTACGAAAAACAACATAAAACTACGCACTTACAATAGCTCATCAGAGTTTCAGTGTAAGATCGGGTGCTGATGTTTCTGTCCTGGGCGACAGACTCACTTCATCCAAGCATTCTCCTGGACTTCCCCCACATTTTGCGCAAGTGACATCGGAGCCCACCTCCGACCTTTTATCGTGCTCTCTGCGAATGATACTTTCGTCCACCTGGCGGAAACTCCCAGGCCAAAAGAGCTCCGGATCTTCCTCGTCCACGAAGATCGGAGCTCCGCAGTAGCCTTCGAACTTGGCGCCTCCACTGCCCCTCACGAGGGTTGGCCTATCATATGGCCCGGGCCTTAAGGCACGGTGGGATGCAGCATGGGCCTCCAAGCCGAGCGAACGGAAAGCTGCGGCACCATGGAGGGGAAGGGATGCGAGGCTGGTGCACTGGCCTGTGAAGAGGCTCATCCTCATGGCCCGCCTTGCCATTGTTCTCTCCCTCTTGTGTGCGTTCTGGTGGCCACCGAGCGCCTGCGAGCTGAAGAACTTGCGCCGGCAGTAGTTGCACGAGAACAACTTGGGGTTTCTCGGGACAAAGGAAGCAGGGCCGACCACCATGTCCTTCGGTGACTCTGGGTGATCTTCGAGGTTGCAGCAGAGGGCGAGATCAAGGGAGACGTGGGGATTACTAGGTTGAGCATCCGTGAGATTTGTGCGACAGGAAGAGCTCGTGGTGCTGTCTACGGGATCCGCCAAGCGTCCCTGTACTTTGAATGCGTTCGAAGCTGCATAGCTGTGGATTTCTCGGTTGCTTTCGGTATCAGTGCCTGAGCTGTTGCTCCCCATGAATAGCTGTAGCAAGTCCTCCAGGGTATTTATTTGTAAGCTGACAGTCAAGAGAATAATGTGCCAGAGCCGAAGTTGCTGTTATGATCTTCACCTGCAAGATGGAGAAACAGCTTGAATGGTTGACACTTAATATAAGGAAGCGATGGGTCATCTTTGCCGAGAATCGCTATTCAAAATTCACGTACAGCATCCTATGTTCCAACGCTTTTCCCAATGGGAAGAGACAGTAACAAATTTTTTTTGATAGTGAACAGAGTAACTCTAAATTCAATAATTTATTAAAAGATTAACTCGATTTTGCAAGAATTCATTTGTGCAGAACAGAAATTTGATTCCAAGAGGAAAGTAATGGAAATTTCTTCCTCGTTGTTTTGGATAGTGATCCAAAGCGATAATTCACATTGATATTATAGACAAGACATACATAGCGTACTTATTTTCATCAGATTATCATCCATCAAGACCGAAGACGGTTCCCCAAAGTCAACTAGAAGGTAATGGTTCGAATGACTCCCCTACTGAGACATGGATTAAACCAAGAACAAAGAGTTTTCCTTTTGCCAGAAACCAAGACTACAGGGTCATAACATATCAACCAGCTGCGCCTAATGCTGCTGTATCAGCTCCTATGTGAAACAGCATGGATTCCTCATCCAGCAGAGAAAATCACATCACCATTCGCTCGAGAGTTTCCTTTCTAGCAGGAGACATGCATTTGGGACATTTGGCGGAGCAGAACTAAAACTACGAGACTAACCTGTGACATACATGGTTATAAAGGAAGGCTAGACACAAGGGACTTCATATGACTATGCAACTGAGAAATTCCAATTCCCGTTGGAATCAACATTTTGCATCCGGCAGGTCACAGAGAGGAAGGCTTAGACTGAGACTCTTGAAACATTGAGTGCTCTTGTCACAGAAAGGACAACTTGCATATGAACAAGACTGGGGGAAACGACTGCATGCCATGTAAACAAACAACATCTACTGTTTGCTCTCATCTCTTATCCCTTTTCTTCTCTCATGCTCTTGTCCTTTTTCATAAGATCTGTGACCCTCTAAATCTTAAAGATGGTAAATTTTTGGAAATACTCTGTTCTCTAGTTGAATCCAAGATCAAATCAACAAAGATTAAACATTAGGCATATGCCAAGGGTGAAAAGTTATAAAAATTGAAGGAAATATTAGTTGGGGAAAAAAATTTCTGCAACTAAGTGATTCAAAGCCAAGAAAACTCATTTATATGGTACAATTAGTGGGGAATGGTTCCATTTAATTGTCGGATTTTCCATGTAAGATCGGAATTTTGCACTATAGATGACAGCATCTACTTGCAAACTCTTATTCATCTGGATTATATAAAAATTCATAGTCGTCCACAGGTTCTCTGCGTCTGAAACGCAAGAAATTCTTAAAATACAACTTTATGACCCCTTCGTCCATTTTTCCTGAACAATGTTATACTTCCTAAACACAACACTCCCACAATTGACTGTAGCACGAGAAAAGTTTACTGCAATGGAAATTTTCGTCATAATATTAACATTCCAAGTAATCTAACAATAACCGGTCCAAAATCCCCCAAGATAATGCAGTTCGCAGCCTATAAGACCAATCCAAAATCAAAATCTCCAAGGGAAATAATATCACTATGAACAGCAGAGCAGTAGATAGCCAATTTTCAGTTCGGTTGTGGACATGGAGAAGCTAGAATAGTGCAATTTTCAGTTCTATTCACTCAGAGAGCGTAAACTACAAGGTGTAGAAGAAACAGGAACTAAGAAGCCGAGTCCATATGAGATTTTTAACCGAATCTCGCATCATCCAAGGGTAAACAACAGAGCAAAACGAACTGCAAGATCAAGTACTAAAAATTGGGCATACTGGTAAAGAAATGAGGAGACATACTCATAGCCCAGAACAGAGAAACCGACCAAGGATGCAGCAAGGCAACCAAACCCGAAATTGAAGCAAACAGGTACTCATCACTTACATGGTCTCCAGCAAGGGAGGACCTTCCGTGTTATGCTGATTCAGGGGCCTAACCAGGCAACCGGAAGAGGCTTCTTCAGAAGGCAGTGGTACCTTCAGATGACAAAAGATGGAGACGGGTTGGGTGGTCTTCAGCCTCCTAGTTTATGCCACACATGGGGGCAGGGTAGGGCAGTAGTGGAAGAGAGTAAATGGCTATGTACTGCCACTATCATCACATCTCACAGACACGGAGATGGGGGAGCACAGATATGAATAATAATTACGGTCGGAGAGATGGGTGAAGTCAGACATCAGTCAGTGGTGGGGTGGAGAGACAGAGGGGCAGACGGACAGGAAACGAAGCAGATGACACCATTGGATGAATGTTGGACTGACTCTTCGATTCATGAACAGCTAACAGCGCAGAGAGAGAGAGAGAGAGAGCACTAACCGACAGAGCAAACCCTGCCTGAAGCAGAGTACCCACATAGACGATTTAGTCCTATTACAACTATACTGTACCAAATAGCTTTTTATGATCCAAACATATTTCAATTTAAACAGACAGTGCTCGCCCACTATTTCATCCGCCCTTTTGTCGTGTTCATTCTCCTGTTCCACTTTAATGTAAAGTTTGTGGTCAGATTCTTTCTGCCTTTCTTTTTTTAATTTAATTTAATTTAATTTAATTTAATTTTCCCTTGCAACGAAATGAGCTGAAGAGAAATCAGACAGCCTAATCTTTCTCTGTCTGGATCGATCCCAACCCTACCGCTGCCAGGACACAACTCCCATCAACAACAGCAAGCATTCGTCCTTGTCACGCGTGGCCGGATTCGAGGTGTACTCGTTCGACTTACTCCGGCTATGAATTACTGCCAGCATTGCACGGGGTCAACTCTGGACGACCCCAAGTTCCAAACCCACATTGCACCAGTTTTGTGTTTTTTACATGGTTAACTCTTTTGGATAATTTGGTTGATAATTGTTTATGCGATAATAAGATTATGACCTCACCGAAAAGGAAGGTACTTCTTTGGATCCTATAAGGTCTCCCGTTTCGTCAAAAACCAGTTGAATCTGTCTTAACCGGAAGGTTTGACCGGCCCTATAGTTCTCGACATTTACCGACCAAACGGTTGACTCTGCTTACGTTATGTAATTTCCCACTGGTTTGACTGAGTAGAAGGTATGAGAAATGTAGTATTGGACTGGGCCGGGGCCTGGTCTGGTCCAGGCCCTCCCTCCCTCCTTCCACCCCCCCCACCTTCTGGATTCCCTTCCCTTGCTTCTTTTTTGACCTTTGTTGAGTGAGCTATATTTTTAATTAAGATAAAATAACTCAGAAGATCTAAGTGATAGTATCGTCGAGTGTTTGACATTCGCTGACAATAATCGCACAAAGAACATATTTCCAATGAAGAACATTATTTTCCATAAGAAAATAAAATGTCACGCGCTCGACTCCAATTCCCATAACGTAGTACCTTTTATTATCAAAATTTACTTCAGACACTCGAATGCGATAGTATATGAATAAGTGACACATGCATCTTGTGTCGCATAGTCCAAAGGTAATAATACCAAAGTAATGTTTTTTTTTGCCTTTTATCTCCTGTTTGCTGAACTGTAATACCAGAGGTGTGTAGTATACTCCCAAAAGATGTGTATGATATACACTCCATTGCCTTTTGAGGACCACATGAAACGCGAAGCTAAGCAAGACGACAAAATGCTCCGTCATGGCATTTTGGAAAATGTTAGGGAAGAGTAGGGGTGTTTATGTAATTGGACAGGGGAATGAGATCCGAGCCCCTGTCGCGGGTCATGATCGCTGAGATTTGCGAAAGCGATCTTTTATAGCCTTTGATGTCTTTACCAAATTTATTAGATTCCCCGATTTCCAAAATGACAAAACCCCTTTCTCACTCTCTCAGAGGAGAGAGAGAGGGAGTCAACGTACAAACCAGCCGAAAACTCAACGGAGAACAGCAATCAGCCGGCTCGATTCCAGTGGGACAGACCGGGCACGAACCGGAATAATCGATTTCCATTGTGATTATCCCTCTATTCCCTCCAATTTTTCGGCCATGAAAATCACAATCCTCTATTTCACTCCCATTGACTATCAAATAAACTTTTTGTAGTAACAATTTTTTCTATTTACTTGCAATTATTATTACACTCCATGATTTCTTCCTTTTTTTTCTATGATAATGCTTTAATTATATATGCAATAGAAATTACGCACTAACTATATATAAAAATTTGTTAGACATTATTGTAATTTTTGAGCCTTGATTATCTGGTCTAGATAAAATATTGTTGTACTCAATTAAATCATGAAAAAATAATCTACAAATTTTTTTATATACCATCGACACTAAAATTTGTAATGTGCTAACTGAAAATTTGTCATGATTCCAGACATAATGTTAGCCTAAATATCATGCCAAAATTATTTATACTTGAATGAGACGTTATCAATACAAAAGTGCATAGTGTCAAAATCGTAATCTGATTCCCAAGTAAATGATTTTTATGCTATATATATATGTATATATGTATATGCTCGCATTTTTGTTCTAGCTCCCTTTTTCATCAAATATAAGTGGTGTATGGATGAAAATTAAAGGAAGGGATGGGAAGAAAGGGAATAGAGGAAAAGGGAAGGAAATGGAAGAGAATATCATGAAAAAATTTTAACATTATTTAAATTCACGTAATAGGAGATCAAGGAATGTGATAAGAATATTATGATTTTTTCGTATATGCTTATAATTTTTCAAGATTTTGAACTTAATTCAATGCCTTTTGTCATAGCTGGATTTTTTTTACAAATTTCCATTTATTTTTTTGAAGTTATGATATTCTTTAATGTATTCCCAAAATATTTATTGTTTAATTTTTTTGATTGATTTCTTACTCTCTTTTTTTAAGATGAAAAATTATATTGAAAATTTTATAAGTTGGGATGTCATATGGGCAGTCTTGGACCAATTCAAAACATGCTCAAAACTATGTGGCTCAATTATGGTTTGGTCAATTATATGTCATGATTTAGGAAATCATGAATTGGCCTAGAGTCGGGCATGAGTAGGACAATTTGTGCCAGTTCAAATCGTGAACCGCAGCACTTTTCTTCTTCTTCTTTTTTAATTTCAAATTATTTAAAATGAATAAAATTTAAAATTAACTTATATTTCTATATTTTACTTACAATCATGAACCATAAATTTACTATTTATTTTGTTAAAATATTATATTTTTTGAACATACACTAAAAAATTTTATTACAATAAATGGATGTGTTAATTTTAAAAAATTACCTATATACTCATTACCGAACCTACAAAACAACTCGTTAATTAATTGTTAATGTCATTAATGCTCTTACGTCGATGATATTCTTGTAAAATTAGTATGATTGCAATTATGCTCATTTGAAAGAATCCTTGGAGAATTTTAAGAATGAGTTAGAGAATTTGAGAGATTTTAGATGTATTGAAATTGTGAGAATGATGAAATATTTATAAAATTTGTAGGTTGAGGGTAAAAATGAGAAGAAGAAAATTTTATGGATGAAAAAAATTGCCATTGATGGTCAAATTTTGTCTATTGCATGGGTTTTTTATGGTCCAAGCCGGTTTTATGACTATTTCGAGTTGGTTCAATAAAAAAATATGTCGGGTCAACTCTAGTTTAATAGGCTTATTTCTTGAACTTGACTTGTAATCACATTTCAACCTAATAAAATTGGTTACATGCCTATTCTAGAGTAGTCCAGGCTGGTTCCTGGCCAAATTAACCCTTTTAACTTATTTACCTATAAGTTTATCATTTTTTGTAAGTATGTTTTAAAAGTTTCAAAATGTTATATTTAGTTTTATTACATTGTTAAATCTTATTATTCACTCTTTATAATGGTTGTGTTAATGTGCCAATTATCAATTGCCATGATAATTTATATGCTCATATGTCAACCTTATGCAATAAAAATATGATGACATGGCAAAAATTATCTACATTAATATTATGACATGGCACCAAGTTGCTGATGTGTTACACCACATAATCATGGCATGTTTGTTATATAAGTATGAATTAATGATAGTTTATATATGTCATCTAAGGTTTAATAACGAATGGTGGTTAGAATTTTATAATGTAATAGATTTGGACATTTATGATTGAATAAAATGTTTTGAAATTTTTAATTTTTATTTATAGAAAATGATGAGTTTTTTTATAAATTTTAATATAAGTTTGTATTTTATTATTTTATTATATTTAAAATTGTGTCAACATTATTATTGACAAGAAAAATAATTTTCATGATGGAAATATAATCCATTCTAGTAATTTGATGGTTTTTTTTTTTTTATCGAATGGTTATAAAATAGAATAATTTGAGAATTTCGTCATTCCGGTGCACTTGCTGATGTGCACTGACACCGAGGCTCGGTGTGCCTCCTCAAGTAGGATGAAGCATCATCGCATTTTCCTCGGAGAGAGCATCCATAGAAAAGGAAATTCTTCCCTATATAGGAAATGAAGCATCGATTCTCCACGTAATTAAATTAAATATGTTTGAATCATGTTAATCCAAGGCAGATTTAGTTGGTGATATGATTCTGTCACTCTGATTAGTTCTTCTCAGTTGATCCATATTGCTTGAGTCTTGACAATCATAAGTGCTAAAGATCCATAAAATTTTAGGAAAAAGATATTGAATTTAAAGTCTTCATTTACAGCTGCACCAAAAAATGTAACTGCTCAAATTAGGTCTAAAATGTGAGAAATATTTTGTTGACCAACGGAATATCATATAGAAAAAAAGAGTAAAAAGAAGAGACTCGATATCATTATTATATTATTTTAAATTTTTTTGTTAGATATAAATTTATTACTCTTATAAAATTGGTGAAAATTATATATTATATCAGAGTGAGTTATCGTGTAAACTTATATTTCGCTTAGTCTCGAGACCAAAATGTCAGCTCGTGACCCAATTGTTATATGAGACCAAAAGAAGGCTTGTGGTAATTATTACTATCATAGACTGACTAGTTATTAAATTAGTTGATCACCATCAAAGTATGAAAGAGTATGATCGGTTTATAGACAATTATTGAGAATAGGTATTAGGAGAACATGAGGTATTGAGAAATAAAATTTAACATCGAAAAAATAGATAAAAAGATTGTGACATATAAGAAATTGAATACCACTAATATTAACTTAAATTGTTGAATTAGATATGCGTGTATTATTCTTATAGATTATATAGAAATTTCACCAGTATTTATAAAAAGAAAAAGAGGAAACCTTAAATTATGTTCCTAACGTGTGAAAGAGATCTTCGAACACGCGTTGTTTTTCTAGTCGGAAGATTTGTTTGGTGAAGCAAATCAAAGGTACAGTTCCATGAGACTTCGCCCATGAGATGATTCGCCACCCTTCCACGGGACCCAACCGCGAGTGGATGCCCCGTCGTCGTCATCCTCTGGACTTTGATATCATATTATCGACGAGAGAAAGGACGTAAGAGAGGAAAGGACGGGTCCTCGCAGCTGCTCCAAATTCAAATGCTAGAAGAAACCCGGGCGTTAATAGTGGGCGGCGGGTATACGGAAAAAGTTAGTTAAATTAATTTACCCTCACACCACATTAAGTTCGTTAATTTTGATTTCAAATTTTATAAATAAGTAATATTTATATTAAAATAATTGTTAAAAAAATATTTGAAGAAGAAGAAGATGGTGGGAGTGGGGGCAAGTTGCGACTGGGGAAGGGACATTTGTGATGATTTGGTCAACAGTCATGCAATAACATTTCCCATCATTTTCTACTTTTAATTGGAGGAAATTTCATGCCTCCTCCACCACCGAATCGCAGAGAAAAAGGCAATAAATGAGAAGTGAGACGATCCCGACAGATATCAAAATGGAAGATGGACCAACTGCCTAGACGTTAGATTCATAATAAATAATCCGAATAGTGTATTTCTTATAGCAACCAGTTCATTATTATTCATAAGTCATTAGATTATAATTAATTCAAATCTAATTAATTTAACTCACTTAAAAGATAAAATTCTTCTAATATAAATATTTTTTATTTATAATATTCGAACTAAAATCCTTATCTTAGAGAAAAAGGATACCCAAATATCTTGATCAATATTTCTGTTGTTTGAAGAGATGTTTGGCCAAATCTTGTGAGGAGAAAGACATTATCAATTCTTCTTTGTAAAATGGGTATCATTTACTGGTCTGAGTTGGGCTTCATTTCCTCCTCTATTTTTTATAGGAACTATCAATTAGTCGTTTGTTGTCGTGCGGCTCTGTGCAGCCACCAACTTCTTCATGCCACCGGTATCAAAGCATTAAGCTATCTAATATAATTTATGCGTATATCCAATAGATTTTCTTGAATTTAAGTAAAGCAGTGACTCATAATACTCGTTTAAGTTCATTTATGTTATTTATAACGTGCCACAATCCGATTAGAATTACATAATGAAGACGGTTTTATGACTAATAACGTCTTTTGCACTCTAAATATTTGTTTTTTCATTGATTTTTTTTATCGGTATAAGAGAATCCTTCTGGAAAAATGAAGAAAAAAAATATGTGCAATGAATTTTGCCTCACTTTACTTTTTTTAGTTATATAAAAAATTTATAAGTTTAAAAAATATATAAAAAGATAAATAAAGACTAATGATAAAAAGGTTTATTAATTATTATATTGAAGTATTATTATGTAAAATTTTATTATTAGATCGAAATAAGTGAAAACTCAAGGAAGATACGCCCGAGAAAAATGAAGGAAAAAACATGTGCAATGGATTTTCCCTAATTTACTCTTTTTTTAATTATATAAAAAATTTACAAATTTAAAAAAAGTATATGAGAATGGAGAAATAAAATAATATAAAAAATTTTAAAGTAAAAAATTATTAGTTGTTATATTAAAAATAATATTATTATATAAAATTTTATTTGTCAGATAGGCCAAGCCCTACTCTTCATTAGCAACCGGGGCCCCTACTATGAGTCATGGTCATTGACAAAATCAAATGTTCAAGTAAATCGGTCTCATTTGCTCACGCATATAATGAGAGCTATCATCTCCGATATCTCTGTAAAAAAAAAAAAAAGGACCAACTTTTCTTGGAAAAATTAATATTATATAATAGCACAATTATCCACTCGATAATGACACTGCTCCTTTCTTTCTCCCGTTCTGATCCGCGCGATTGACACTGCTCTCTCTCTCTCTATGTCAGATAGGCGCAACATTTTATGAGTCATTAATTATCTATACCTCGAAGCGGCAAGACGATGGGCTGGCTAAGCTTGGCAACGCCGTTCAATGACAGGACCGTGATGAAACTGTTGTTCCATATTGATAACTGTTGTCGGGGTTTAAAAAAATCTATTTAAGAAAAAAATAATTTGAAATTACTTCGAAATTTTAGGAGTTAACTTTTAGTCAGGACGAAGACTGCAAGGGGACGGACGTGGGACATCGTTGATGAGGCTGCTGCCGGTGACGTCGGACAGACCGGGTATTTTCTTGTGGCCATTGCCAAACACTCCCGTCCCCACAAGATCGGGATCCCGAGGATGGCCCTTGGAGGTTCTCGACCTCTGGGATCGGGTGGAGAGGTGGATCTCCATTCCGAATCGTAGTCTCCGGTGGCCTCAGTGGCTCATGATCTTGCTAGCTCATTTCAGGCCATACATGTACGCCGTTTGGCCCAAAGGGAGGGAGGATTTCACAATACTCTCGGTAATAAATATTATTCATTTTGCGTGAGTGAGTAATAGATATAATTTTTAAAATTAGATTAGATCAGAAAATAACCAGGTATAGATTAATGGGTTTGTAAATTGGATCGAACGTTCAATGTGTCGAATCACATATTTAACAAATGATATTAATAATATAATATTATTAATAAATTAATATAATACTATAATTTAACAAAAATTTATAACAAAAATTTTAATATAATAACCATATTAACCATAAATTTAAAATAAAATAAAAAATATAAAATAATAATATTATAATAAGTTTATTTTATTTTTTTAATTTAAATCCACTTATTTTTTCACTAATTTAATTGGGCTTATCGATATGACAGGGAATCGATCAATTCAATTGGAGCTGATTGCATTTAAGATACAATTAGGTTAATTATGGAAATTGGATTGGGAGGGTCCAAAGGACACTAATCGGATTTTTAAATTCAAGTAGAAGAGAGAGCGAGAAAACTATAAGCGCTAACGCGACTTTTGAGCTTACGCTTGCTCAAGCACTATACAGCTTGCAACGCCTTGCCCTTCCCAGTTGAACCGGCTGGATCGGTCTAATTTTTAAAATTATGGTAACATACAACAACAAAAAAAAAATTAAGTGAGGATATATAGTTGTATTACAATTAATTATTAGTTCAAATTAATATGGTAATATTTTTATTATATTAAAAATATATCGAGAGATTGATTTGATATTTTTTCTTCGGTAAATATGATTTAAAACTCAAATTTTACCCGTAAAAAAATCTATACAAAGAGACCTTACTCTGAATAATATTTACTGAGTATGAATGTTAAATTAATTAAGATTGATTATTATTTTTAAATGTTAAATAATTTAAATGGAGAAAACGAAGCAATATATTCACAACGCATGTGCTCACAACCAGAGGAGAGAGAGAGAGAGAGAGAGAGAGCGAGGGGGGGTGGGGGGACAACAGCGTATCTGCAAAAATCCACAAAATTCGATTCAGTTTGCTTTAAAAAGCAAAGGCACACCCAATACGAAAAACACAATGCCCCAGAACATTTAAAAAATTATTTTTTTAATGGGAACAGCCACCTCCCTAATCTCTCTCCCTTATCAGTAGTATCGTTGATTTATTTCATATATGCACGCATAGATAAGTATCCCCCCCTCTCTCTCTCTCTCTCTGGTTCTCACTGTTTCTCTGGCACACGCACCGATTAATTAAACCCAAGAGAAGCTCTTGGCATCGAGACGCTCATCAGTCGGAACGCACCCCACCCCGATTCAATGTACCTCCACCCTCCTCTCCCTTAAACAGCTAAACATAACATTGTTTCCTTTCTTCTATAATCCCTCTCTCTATTTTTTGTTCAGTGTTTGCTTTTCTTGCTTGGCTTTGGGTTTGCTTCGCTGTGTGTGTTTCTCGATTTGAATGAGTTTAGTAAGGTGGGAGGCTAGACAAGGTGGGGGAGGAAGGGGAAAAAAAAAATAGTGAACGTGCTCCTCTTCCTCGAGAACCCTGCAAACCAGCCGTCACGCTTCCTAGAGGGGCAGGAGAACATGATTGTTATTGCTTAAAAATGCTTGCTTTCTTTCTTTCTTTCTTTCTCTGTGTACGCTGCAGAAATTTTTTTCTAGTTGATTACTTCTTCTGCCCCGCAGCTCACTTTTGGGTATGTAGAAGGTAAAGATAGATAGATAGAGAGAGAGAGAGAGAGAGAGAGAGAGAGAGAGGGAGGGAGGCTTAATAATCATCCTCATCCTTTGGGAGTTGAGCTCTCTCCATCTTTTGAGAGGTAGTCAGATAGCATGCTCACTGAGAATGAGAGCTCAAGCTCTGTTATTGTAGCTCTATGAAGAAGAGTGCTCTCTGTCTCTGAGACTGGAAAACATGGCACAAAGAAGACTAGTCGGAGAAAATGTCAACCCATCATTCTCCCCCCATCCTCTCCCTCTCCCTTTCCCTCTCAGCTGCCGGTACTCTGTCGCTGTTTCATAGCTTAGCTCCAGGAGGCTGTTCTAGAGGTGAATCCCTGTGAACAACTCTGCTACTAGTTCCGTCCTCACGGTTGATTTCTGTTCTGTTGCGTCGCTGTTTTCTGGCTTCGATGCTGTTCAGATTTTCGGATTACTGATTTGTACTCTCTCATGTTGCTGATTCTGCCAGAAATAGAATCTCGCGCTGCGCTACATTGTGTTGCGAGTTTTTGAATCCTTTGCTGTTTTAGCAGTCTTGGAATTTTCTTGCATCGTGCAATTTGGGGCAGTTTCTAGCTGAACTTGTGAGGTAATCCAGGAATTAAGTGTTGATTATAACGAGATTTGATCTCAGTGCTTTCCTTTTACCTGTTGTTGACTTGCAATTAGCATATTACCGATGCCTTGGGTCAGCTTTAGGTACAATTATTAGTTATCTTCTGAAACTATTGCTGAGTTAGAGCTCCATGGGAACGAGTTTTTTTCAATTCTGGTGTGTTTGTGGACGTCTCAGTCTTCGTCTAAAAGACCCATTGCAACATAGGGCGTCAATCTTTCACGCCAGATCCCTTATTTTAGGGAGAGAGAGAAAGAGGGGTTGATTTGGTTCAATGAGAATTCATAATGTTGAATTAGGAAGAAAAAGAGAGAGTTAGAGATTGAGTTCATAATTTAAAGAAGAAAACTCCAGAGAGTCTCTACCGGGATAAAATAAAAGAGTAAAGCTCCAGAAAGAAACGAAAATGGAGGAGAGAGAGTGAAAGGAAGCTGAAATTAAAAGGGAAAGAAAAAACAAAATGAACAATGCGAGAATTGAAAATGTCGATTTTTTTTTCTTGTCATCTTTTTTTCCCCTGCCTTTTCTCTTTGAATCTCGCAAGCCGATAAAAGACGGGCCTTTTCCCCCAGAAAATTCATGCAATTTCTTCCTCTTCTGGGGTAGATTACTAGAATGAGCTGGGTCAGAGATCTCAAGATCAGCAATAACCAACGGTGAAGGGAAGAGCGGCCTCCCTTTAAAAAAGGAAGATACTTGATGGGTCTGAAGATGCAACAGAGCCAACACTTACTGGCAGTGAAGTTAGCCAATAACAGCGGCAGCAGCAACACCGCCAACAACAAAAGAGGGTACACATTCATTCGGGCGAATAGGGGATGGCTCCCCAAGTTGTTGCTTCTGTGGGTCATGGTGGTTCTGTTCTTGAGCCTGCTCATCTACAGAGGAATGGATGCGACTGTCAAGGTGAGGAGGAAGGAAGTCTTGGTAAGCATGTGCGATCAGCGGGCCCGAATGTTGAAGGATCAGTTCAGTGTCAGTGTTAATCATGTTCATGCCCTTGCCATTCTTGTGTCCACCTTCCATTACTACAGAAACCCTTCTGCGATTGATCAGGTTCCTTCCTTTTGCTCTGTTGTTCTTACTATTGCATGTAATTATTTTAAAGGAAGGAAAGGTGGCATTTTGGGAACAGGTTACTCATCTGTTTTCATGGAAATATCCACAGACAAGGGTTTTTTGGTGGTTAATTTTGCTTTCAGAGAAGGCATCCTTTCCAACATCTGTTTATTTGCGGAAGAGTAATGATTCATTGCCATAATAAGCAGCAACCGTGGCAATTGCTGGCATAATACCCCATTACCTGTTGCCTCGATCAGGGTAGGACGAAGGAAGCAATTATGGTTAATAAGATGGTGGAACGAGTGGGTTGATGTCTGTGTTTTTTTTTTTTGGGGGGGGGGGGGTGGTGGGTTGTGGGGGTGGGGGGTGTGGATGATACGTAGTATCTTTTTAATTGATTGATCCCATGACTTGGGTCTTTTCTATGAATACAGGAAACTTTTGCAGAGTACACGGCAAGAACAGCCTTTGAGCGGCCACTGCTCAGTGGGGTGGCGTACGCTCAGAGAGTAGTTGATTCGGAAAGAGTGGATTTCGAGAAGCAACACGGGTGGACTATCAAGACGATGGAGAGGGAGCCTTCTCCAGTTCGAGATGAGTATGCCCCAGTCATTTTCTCTCAAGAGACCGTCTCCCACATTGCGTCACTTGACATGATGTCTGGGGAGGTAAAATGTTGTGATTTCGTTTTGGGACCGATTCAAGATGGGGAACACAAAATGACTTGCGGTTGGATATGTTGGTATGATTTTTTAGGAGGACAGAGAGAATATTCTTAGGGCAAGGGCCTCAGGGAAAGCTGTTTTGACGAGCCCTTTCAGGCTTCTAGGCTCTCACCACTTAGGTGTGGTGCTTACATTTCCTGTTTACAAGTTGAAGCTCCCTCTAAATCCAACAGAACATGAGCGAATTGCTGCCACTGCTGGGTGAGTTTAAAGTTTCTTCTGACCGCAATTGTAGTTTTTTGAATGTAAATTTAGTTGTGCGCTTTGCATTTGATTCCCTGAGATTTGGGTTTTCTAACATGCATATTTGTGTATTTTACATGTGACAAATATCAAAACTAGAACATTTATGTGATCATGAATAGCTAACACTTGGGATGAAAAACCATCTGCTTATCATGTTTTCGGTTGAGTAATATGCCTCAATCATTAATGAACAGAATGGAGAGTTGGTAAATATCAAATCGTGCCATACTCATGAACATGCATGTATATAATGAAGTGAATTAGAAATTGCAAGCCCTCCTAATTTTGCATCTTTCTATGGTGTTCAAGTGGTGCTTGATCTGTTTTCCATTTGGCACTTTTGAGATACCAATTATTGTTGTTGGGCTTGATGAGCCCACTGATAAACGCAAATTCTGCATCAACTTTCACTTTATTTGAATCATTTGCCTTAATACCTATGACATTTGCACGACTGACCCATGAATTGAATTACGATGCAGATACCTCGGTGGAGCTTTTGATGTAGAGTCTCTTGTTGAGAATCTACTTGGACAGCTCGATGGGAATCAGGCAATTTTGGTTAATGTATATGATGTAACTAACTCTTCCAACCCCCTCATCATGTATGGTCATCGATATCCAGATGGAGACATGTCCCTTCTACATGAGAGCAAGCTTGACTTTGGTGACCCATACAGGAAACATCAAATGATTTGCAGGTTCGTAATATTTAACAACCAATTGTGGTTTATTCCTAAATAAACTGGCTTGGCGAATTTTCTTTAGCTGATTTTAGTTCTTTTATCACTTGGGACAGATATCATCAGAAGGCTCCAACATCATGGACTGCCATCACTACTGCATTTCTATTTTTTGTAATTGGACTGTTAGTCGGTTATATCCTGTATGGTGCTGCAACTCACATTGTTAAGGTGGAAGATGGTTATCATGAGATGCAGGAGTTAAAAGGTCAAGCCGAAGCTGCCGACATTGCTAAATCTCAGGTAATTTTCATAACCTTTTCCTTCTTTCTTTTCTTTCTCTTTCATTATTCTCTCTCTCTCTCTTATTTGGAGTTCAGCCCACTTTTTTCCTGTTAATATTTAATTTATACTGTGCATTTTTGCTGATGCAGTTTCTTGCTACTGTTTCCCATGAGATCAGAACCCCTATGAATGGCATTCTTGGTATGCTCATGATCCTCAATGAAGAATTTTTTGTCCCCTACCTATTTTATTCCTAATATCTGTTTCTTATCATCGTTTGATTGTTATTGCATTTCAGGCATGCTTGCCCTACTTCTGGATACGGAATTGAGTTCAACTCAGAGAGACTATGCACAAACAGCTCAAGTCTGTGGGAAGGCACTGATAGCGCTGATAAATGAGGTGCTTGACCGAGCTAAAATTGAAGCAGGCAAGTTGGAACTTGAAATGGTCCCATTTGACATTCGGTCGATTCTAGATGATGTTCTCTCTCTGTTCTCCGAGAAATCCCGGCATAAGGGAATTGAAGTAAGTCCTGCTTTATCTGTGTTATGGTTTAGTATCCAATTGCTTCCCCACTTTTGCTTGATTCTGATATCATGTTTCTTCTTTACTATTGTCTGTCTGTATGTATCTAATTGATTGGGAAGTGAAGCTTGCCATATTTGTCTCCGACAAAGTTCCAGAGATTGTCACTGGGGATCCGGGAAGATTTAGGCAGATAATTATCAATCTTGTCGGTAACTCAGTTAAGGTGAGTTAACTTCTGAGTACTTCAGTCTAAAGTTTTGATCAGGTTTATTGGCATTGAACCTTTTGTTCTGATGAGCAATGGATCTACTCTAAAAGCATAAAAAGCAGTTAGAAGAACTTTGCGCGCTTGAGGAGCTATCAACTTGAGAACATGAAGTGTTGCTGTTTGGTTTAGTAATTGAAAATTCAGACTGATGCTTGGCCCCTGAAGTATGCTGGTTCTGCCCCTAATTGTGTGGCTACTAACATTGCACATGGGGAGCTTATAATTTTCTGGATCAATCGGCTTTTGATACTCGAATCTGGTTTTGCAACTCATTAAAATAAATTTCGGGAGCATGTGAGATACTATTGGTGTACTTCTTAATGGCAGAAAAATGTCCAATCATAATTTGATTTCTATTCTGTGCGCCAATCTTCATAATTTTGTCTGTATTTTTATTCAAAAAATATCTCTGTCCAGTGAATGAGATTGCAATACTCATGAGACAAGATTTATGACAGTTCACTGAGAGGGGGCACATATTCGTTAAAGTCCAACTGTCGGAGCAAACAAAGCCTGTGGTGAATCCACCACCTTGTCTGAATGGTTTAGCAGGGGGAAATGGGCTATTGTTGGGTACCTCTAACTTCAAAACATTGAGTGGGTGGGAAGCAGCTGATGAAAGGAATAGCTGGGAGTCCTTCAGACATTTGCTCACCGAAGATGATCAATTTGATTTCTTGGATAACAGTGCATCCTTTAATGATGGGACGGTCACATTGATGGTGAGCGTGGAGGATACAGGAATTGGGATTCCTCTTCCTGCTCAGGACCGTGTATTTATGCCCTTCATGCAGGCAGACAGCTCAACTTCTCGGAATTATGGTGGGACAGGGATTGGCCTAAGCATCAGTAAGTGCCTTGTTGAACTTATGGGAGGGCAGATAAACTTCGTTAGCCGACCTCAGATAGGAAGCACGTTCACATTCTCAGCAGTCTTTGGGAGGTACCCTGACAAAGTCAGGCTAACCAATAAAGAGAAACCAATTTCTGAAGAACTACCATCAAGTTTCAGAGGGTTGAAGGCTACAGTTGTTGATGAGAAACCTGTGAGAGCTGCTGTCACGAGGTACCATCTGAAGAGGCTTGGGATCAATGCTGAGGTTGTGAGCAGCGCTCATACAATGACAACATTGAGTGGGATGAATGGGTCCTTGAATTCTGAGTATGTTATCATATTTCTGTTGTTTCTTTCTATGTTAAGAATTTGATAATCTCTGGAAAGCTTCGAGGGGTAACATATTTTAGCAAATCAATGAGACTGAACATTAAGTCCAGTTGCTTTCCATGTTATGTAATAGATTTTGTGACTAGTGTTGGATATAATGTGTTTCTATCTTCTTTTTATGACTTACAGATATGGAAGCTCAAGCGTAATTCTTGTTGAGAAAGACACATGGCTCTTATCGAGCGAGGATAATTCCACAGATATCCCTGCCTTGTATGGGAAGCAAAATGGCAATAGCATAATTAAGCTTCCAAAAGTCCTCCTAGCAACTAAAATGTCGGCCACAGAATTTGAGAAAGCAAAAGCTTCAGGTTTTGCTGACACAATCATTATGAAGCCGCTGAGGGCAAGCATGATAGCTGCATGTCTTCAGCTGGTGCTGGGAATAGGGACGAACAAGCCGCATGGAAAAGATGCTCCTAATGGGATTTGTTTTCTTAAGACCCTACTCACAGGAAAGAAGATTTTGGTGGTTGATGACAATAAGGTGAATCTCAGAGTCGCTGCTGGAGCTCTGAAGAAGTTTGGGGCCCATGTTGAGTGTGCAGAGAATGGGAAGGCTGCACTGGTGAAGCTGCAACCGCCACACAATTTCGATGCATGCTTCATGGACATTCAGATGCCTGAGATGGACGGGTGCGTAATATCATTGCTTGGTACTCTGGGAATCTGTCAGTCTCGGTCGAGTGCTTAACTTACTCTCTTGATAATTTATCATTTGAGTGTGATAAGAGTATCTAATTATTTGTGATTTTGCAGGTTTGAGGTGACTCGCCAGATCAGACTAATGGAGAGAGAGGCAAACGAGCATATGAAGGCCGAGACAGGTCCTGCAGACACTCGAGAGTGGCACGTCCCTGTGCTTGCCATGACAGCAGATGTGATCCATGCCACCTACGACAAGTGCCTCAAGTGCGGGATGGATGGATATGTCTCCAAGCCGTTCGAGGAGGAGAATCTCTGCCAGGCTGTCTCCAAGTTCTTCAAGGCTGACACCATGTAAAAAACAGATTTGAATCTCGAAGGCTTTGGGTGGAACACTGGCACTGGCAATGGCAATTTTGCGCCAAACCTGGCTCGAGGATCATTTCTGACTCACTTGGAAGAGATCATAATGAGCTTGAGTCACATTTCCTCAGTATATCTGTATAAAATTCCCCAGGAGGCCTGTCTCCCTCCTTGTACCTCTAAGCCTTCCGGGTGTAAATGTTATCTCTATCAATGGAATGGGATCTGTTGAATGTGGCATACAACTGTGGGACAGCGCACCTCTCTATTTGTGAATATCGTTTCGTAATTTTACTTAAAAGTTGTTTTTTTAAGGATGGAATCTTTATGGAAATAGTCCTCAAACCACCAGGGGCTGCACGTCACTGGCTGAAAAAAACTTGTCCTCTGGTCTGAACTCACAGCTTAGAGTGTAAGAACGGATGGAGATTGTTATCATTAGCAACGGTTAATAGCACAAGGCAGATCTCTGGCTGCATTGTCCACTTGATTGACATAAAATGCTACCACAGAAACTTTCAAAGGAAGAGTTATATGTTCATGCATTACTTGCCATTGAAGGTCGAACCACGGCACTATCCAGTCCACCTGATGCTCGTAAATTTCGGCTAAGTGCAACCTTGTTTACAGTTGCATTTGCTTGGCCGAAAGACGGTATGTATGTAATGGAAAAGCAGGTCCCCAACCATGGCAGACATGCTCACCATCACTCTTTTGACGATTCCCCCTCTCACAGTGGTTGGACCGAATCACAAAAGGCACAAGCAGACACACAGAAGAGACCAAATCTGTCATATTATTTTTTATCATAAAGATATATTAAATTATAATAAAGCCGGCCTCAGATTTATTTTTCGATATTTGATCATTCAATTTTACCGAAAGTGTATCTAAACCACTTTAATGTATTCAAACAGATTGATACTCCTTTCGTGCAGATAGACTCTTTTTAGAATTTCCTTGCATGAGAAAAGCGGTGCCTCCTCACAAATTACATTTTATATCTTGATGAAATGTTCTGGTCGATTAAGTGAAATCTTAGCATCTGCATGCCACGTCGTCCAAGCGACTTGCCATGTCATCTTGGAGAGGGTGGAGCTTGTGGGTGGGAGGAGTTACACCGTGAAACGCTCGAGTGGAACCAACAATCCGTCTATCCCTGGAAGCCGAAAAGCCCTTCCCGACGGCCCATAGCTCGGCTCGAAGGCTGTTCGTATTGTGCTGGATTTCTCCAGATTGAGCCGAACTGACCTGCCCGCCTTCAATTTCACTCAGCCGTGGGAATGGGGCCCGCGGACTAGCCGAGACGGACGCCCCAGTTCTTGGACTTGTCGCTGTGGAGACCTCTTGGAGGTCCCCCGGTCGAATCTGCGATAAGACACGGGCATCTCCTTCTTGGGTTCGTCTAAAAATCCTCCCATTCCAGCTGTTCCAACTCTGTCACAATACTAGTGGAAATGACGCAACACATCTCAGGTCATTGTGACATCCATTGCTGGTGCAATTGCTTTCGAGCCATTTCCACGGTGGAAGATGTGAAATGTCTGTCACCTTCAGGGCCATTCGGGATTCCGATGAGAGCCCATGTATCTATCCATGGCGTCCGGGGCAATTCCGTAGAACGTGCTTCATGTCTTCTTCTTTGTCAAGACAAACTTGACAAAGTGCATTAATATTCATTCCACGCGCGGTAAGAAGAGATGCAGATATGCAATACTATCATGAAAGTACAACCAAAGGAACACGTGGGGCTCGGGGATGGGTATGTTTCTCCGTATTCGTGTGAGTCTGTGGACTGGTCAACTCTTGGTAAGCTGGTCTTCGGTCAAAATTTCCATCCCAAGAACGGTGCCAGACCTCTCGGCCAGAAATAACAGCTATTAAAGGCCCTGGCAAGTACCTCTCATTTTGTCTACTACGTGTCTTGGTCATGTTCGGCGCACTTCTTGCATATAAAGCACTCAAAATCCATTTATCTGCGAAATAATATTTTAAGTTATCTTATCTCGTAACGATACAGTAAAAAAAGAGAGCCAATTATATTGCTATAGTTGGTAAAACTTATGGTGGTTACAAGTCTATTAATATTCAATCTTCAATTTATTATAATTTTTTTAATTTATTATTATGTCGTGTGACGAGTTAATATGAGTGAATATTCCCCTAAGAATTAAATTGGAATTCTGTTTCCCAACTGAGCTCTTGGCAACTTCATTTCTCATGCATTTCTGAGATTTTAACCCGTATTAGTGGATCTATTTTAACCGATGTAGTTCATCCAATTTCATGAGAAGTAATTTCTAAACGCAGTTCTTCTTGGCTGCAGTAACACGCAAGTCGGCAGCCAATCCCAATCCTCAGTCTGTTCCTGTCGTTATCTACTACCCATTTATTGTCGACTAAGCAGAGGCAACGTGCAGAAATAAATAGTGTTGACGTGGGAGATGTCCAACCGAAACGTCATCGTCATAATATTATATTAATTGTTATATCTTCAAATATTCTTATATCGCATGCATGGGATTTCGGTCGACCCACCGACCCGTGTGTTGACGAAATCTTGGTCCAACCTTTGACCTTTGATCCATTCCAAGGCTGGAGCCTGGGTCTCTCTAGACGGTGTTGATCACTCACCACCTTTCAACCTTTCAATGGTCAATCGTTCAAAATCCACATTCCAAATTTTATCGTTTTTTTATTTCGAAATCATCCTAAGTTTTGAATGTTGAACCGCGTGCACCCTCCTCTCTATACAAAGTCGTCGATCAAACATATTTATATCCTTCCTAAATCCCCCAACCCTCCACCAAAACCTGGAATACAATTCTTTGCCGCATTTGCTGAAGCTTTTTCTTTGCCTAGATCTTTAGTACGATAAGCTGTCATCTATTGAAATGATTTCTTCATGGAGGCGTCGGAGAGCAGCCCGCCGTGCTCGCAAGGAGCTGCTAGCCGGTTGCGAAGAGGCGGGTGAGACTGAGCTCACCATCCCGAGCCATTTTCGGTGTCCGATCTCCCTCGAGCTGATGAAAGATCCGGTCACGCTGTCTACAGGAATCACCTATGACAGGGAAAGCATCGAGAAGTGGATAGATTCAGGCAACCGGACGTGCCCCATCACGAACCAGGCTCTCAGGAGCCTTGAGCCCATCCCGAACCATGCCATCAGGAGGATGATACAGGATTGGTGTGTGGAGAACCATTCATTTGGCATCGAGAGGATCCCCACTCCACGGATCCCTCTGAGCCCTATGGATGCGTTGGAGATTCTTAACAATATCGCATCGGCCAGCAGTAGAGGAGATCAAGACTGGTGCATTGAGTCTGTAGCAAAGGTGAAGGCCTTAGTCAGGGAAAGCGAGCGGAACAAGCGGTGCTTTGTGACTCATGGGGCTGGGAGTGCCTTATCATCAGCATTCGAGGATTTCTCGAACTCCTCGTCACCTGATGAAAACATCTTTGTCTTTGAGGAAATTCTATCAGTCTTGCCATCCATGTTCCCACTCGATGAGGAGGCCAGGTCTCATCTAGGGTCGCCGGCTTCCATGCACTGCATGGTCTTTCTACTGAAATCAGGTGTCTTGTCTGCAAGAAGGAACTCGGTCTTAGCCCTCAAGGAGATTGTCTCTTCAGATAGGAGAAACAAAGTTGAAACCCTAGAAGCGATTGATGGAGCTCTGGAGGCGATCTATGAGCTGATCAAAGATCCCATTTGCCCAACAGCCACCAAAGCCTCACTAGTCATCATCTACCACATGACCACACTGAGTCCTGCCAATGAAAAAATCATCACGCGGTTTGTCGAGATGGGCCTTGTCAACCTACTGGTAGAAACCCTCGTTGATGCCGATAGGAGCATCTGCGAAAAGGTTCTGGGCGTTCTCAATGGCATCTGCAACACCGAGCTGGGAATGAACACTTCTTACGATCATTCCCTGATGGTCGCGGTCCTAGTCAAGAAACTCTTGCGGGTTTCTGATCTGGCGACCGGGTTCTCAGTCTCCATCCTATGGAAGCTGACGTGCAGGACTGACCGAGGAGACGGGGCTTTGGTGGAAGCACTTCAAGCGGGTGCCTTTCAGAAGCTGCTTTTGCTTCTGCAAGTCGGTTGCAGCGACAGGACGAAGGAAAAGGCAACGGAGCTGTTGAAGCTGTTGAATCTCCATAGGGAGAGGTTGGAATGCATCGATTCCCAGGACTTCAGAGATCTCAGAAGGCCATTCTGATTGTCTCGGCTGCTGATTAATTACTTTGCTGTAGGTGATCACACAACGTAATGGAAGAAAAGACATTCAATTTAGTGTAAATGGAGATTTAATATGTATAACTGGAGTCAATTTGTACAATACCATCTAGATACCGTTGATTGATTCTGGGCTCTACCGTTCGGTCTGTAATTGACTCAGTCGATCGACTTTGCTCATTTAAGGAATTTCACTTTGCACTGGTTTCTTTAGTAAGCTGTAAATGAGTTCGACAAGTTCTAGGACCTTGGAAGTATGTCCTCGGGACAACTTCTAGGACTTGGGCTAACGTTTAACCTCGGGAGTATACTCTTACGACATTCAGAAGGTGTTCGAGGTAAAGTCATACGCAGTGGTAAATTAATAGCATGATTGTTCAACAACATAGCAGTAAAGAACCCCATTTAGGATTAGGGCTGCGGACCGGGAAGTAGCGATTCTTAGGCTCAGATGGTCACATTTTCTCATGGTTGATTAATTCATCTGCTGCTTTAATTTTTACTTTTTGTTTTCTTTACTCACTTTTTCTAAATACGATTATCCGAATGACAAAGAATTTAATTTGACAATTCTTAATGATGAATATGATTTCTTGTTCATTCTCTAAAAGAATAAACTCAAATATTCACTGTATATATTACTTGATTTAATATGTAGACTTGCGTAAATTGGGTTCTATTTCAAGTGGGTGAAGAGCATCCATTTCCTTAAATCTCCGATCAACAAATGATCAGAATGTCAAACTAACATTCAGATCGTATTTAAGAACAAGGAAACCAAGTCGTGTAAAGGAGAGCTCCTGGTGTTATAGGTTTCCTCACATGTCAACCTTGAAAGTAATCGGCCAGAATCTGCATCTTAATCAAGAATTGCAGCTTAAGGATGGTAATTATACCAGAGGACTCTACCCAGATCGGTTCAAGTTTCTTGGATCTTGCCTGGATATCTAGTCCCGAGCAGGCTAATGAGCTCAACTAGTGTCATGGTGTCAAACTTGTTTCCCGAAATATCAGATGGTTTCATGAGAGATTTCGAGAATGCTCCAGGGAATATTCCCCTCAATCTCACTCCCTATTGAATTTATCACGTGTTCCAAAGTAGACTCGTGTAGCTGACAGCCATGTGGAGCTGAAGCTCATTTCAAACGACCCTAAGGATTTACGAGGAGCTCGTCAAGTAAGCACAGCACGTTAGTTCGAGGATCCTATCTAGTAGTCCGCAGGAGGTTTATTGTAGATGAAGTCGGTACAAACTTAAAGTTCTTTGGGAAGAGTTTATGCTTATCTCGGTCTATTACAATTAAAACGAGAAAACTACACACCTAGAGCCTACCTTGGACTCGATTCCACGCAAGCTACCTCGATTCGGTGCATCATTTGATACGCCAGACACTGAGCTATTGATCCGTATGAGATATAAACCATGGTGAGTTAAACCATAAGAAAGTATTTCTCATAAATGGATTTGGTTAATGTGTATTTAATTGTGTAATGTATGGAGTTATAAGCCTTGGATTTAAACCTGCTATGATAGATCTCATAGAATTTCAAGGGGAGTATTTGTTCTAAATTGGTGGGAAAAAGAAGTTGAAAGGATTTACATGGGACGGGCGCATACTTGCATTGCACCCTTGCACACAGGTGCGATCAGCAATCCGACAATTGAACTTATGTGCGGACACGGCCTGCATACAGAATAGCGGTCCAACCATAAATTGAGATGGATAGAACCTGAAAATTGAGATAGAATTTTGTGGAGGATAGTAGAATGATCTCATGATAATCTGCCAAGCTAACTGTCGGGTCGTCAGATCGACTTCTAGGGCATGAACCGGCTGCTTCGTACAGTCGGGTCACAATGGCAGTGTCGGCCTATTGTTGTGTTTATTTCCTCATCATGTTCAGTTTTTATTAAGAAAACCTACTTTATAGCTTTATTTCCCCTATTCAGGTCGGTCAACCATGGCAAGGGAGGTCAAAAATTTCTCTCTGCCACGTCTCCATTTATATAACGACCACTTGTATCTTATCTCTCATTTATCCCACCAAAATATCTCCCATGGAATCGAAAGCCATGGAAGCTGAAGCAGGGCAACCCCACGAGGCTCTGTTTCTGGTCTTGCCTTACCTTCCCCTGAACGAGCTATTAACCACCGCCGAAGTCTGCACGTCTCTGAGAGATGCTGTCCGCGAGGACATTTTGCTGTATTTGGACCTCATCGTTCAATATCCACTTAGTCGAAAGTTGTCAGACGATATCCTCCTGAATCTAACTTCGAAGGCCGGCGGCAGGCTGCGAATAATGTCTCTTACAGACTGCTTCAGAATAACAGACCATGGCCTTCTTCGGGTCATTGAAGAGAATCGTCTCATCGAGCAGGTGAACACTATCAGATGATATGCCGAGCCTTTTCTATCTATCTATCTGTCGACAATCTTTTTAATCTTATCATGATATAGGAATTCGATAACGTAGCTTTGATAGTTCAGACTTTTTCATTGATAATGATTGTTACGTGCACTGCAGCTCCATCTTCCCGGTTGCACAAGCTTGACTCCCGAAGGGGTAGTAAACGCCGTGAAGGTTCTGACCTCAAACAGCAATAACCTCAAGTACCTCAAAATAAATGGCATCTACAATCTGGATAAAGAGCACATCCAAAATCTCAAGTTTTATTTCGATCAGAACCGATGGACAAGACAAGAACTGCAAGAACCGGCCGCAATCTTCTTCCACAGCCATGCAAATACGACACCTCTCAGCGACTGCAGATCAGTTCCCTCCATGGATGTGGAAGTATGCCCAAAATGCGATCAGGTGAGGATGGTCTTTAGCTGTCCCAAGGAAACATGCCGAGAATGTCAAGGGTGCATCTTCTGCATTCCCAGATGTGCAGACTGTGGCGTCTGTGTCAAAGCTTCCGATGAAACAGACGAAGCAGTTTGCGGGGATCTGTTGTGCTCCGTGTGTTGGGTTCGAAGTACACCCAAGTGTAGATTCTGCAACAGGCCATACTGTAGGCAACATTGGAAGCAAGAAACTACTCTGCACACTTCAGGACCGGACGGGTTTCTCTGTGGGGTTTGTGATGCAGACTACATTATGGATGATGCTTATTAACGAACATCTAGACTGCTGGAGACTACACAAGGTAGAAACTGACCGCACCTGAGCCAACCTATTTTGCGGCTGCCATGGCCTAGTTTCTGCCGTATAGACACTAATAAAGCACATTATCTCCACAGGCCATAGGCCGTGCAATAGCCCCAAGGTTTTTGGTTTCCGTGCCAATTCTTGTACACCTGAAAATGGGGTAATTCAAGGATTTCCAAAAGGTCATTGGTTCTTTATAAATCCCGTGAGCCTCACATTTCAGGATTTACCTTTCCTATTTTAAGGACGACCATTGGAACCTTAAGGGCCATATGGCACGAATCATATGCTTTAGGGGAGGAGGGCTGTCTGTGTTTCTCTCTGATTTCTTTGCTTTTCATATTATAGCCGTGGGTTTACTTGTATAAGGCCTTTTTTTTATATGGATGTTTCCATATAATTGTTGAAGTTACAGAGCATTTGCATTTTTCCTATATCAGAGGGGAGTTTTGTAGGTTTCGTACCAGTGACAGAACCATGATAAAGGGACTTTGACGACCTGTAATAAGAGTTCAGCAGATGATCGATGAACTAATCTGATGAGGGTTTCACTGAACTGGGCTGATCATGTCCGTTCTCGAGAGAGATGGGTCTTATGTAAATGGCCCCCCAAGGCTAGAGCTGACTAGGCCTCAGTAAGCATCGACCAGGGAGAGCCTAACAAGCCGAAGAGAGCTGGGACCTCGTCAAGGTCCAGCCATTCCAGAGAGAGATTGGGGCCTTGTTGAGGCCGTAGCCATCTGAGATTGGACATTGGGCTTTGTCGAGATCCCAACAAACAGAGAGATCATGAGGCTGGTGGAAAACCCTGGGCTCAATCTTTTCTTTCCCTGAAAAAGGCCATGAGGCTGACCAGATCGTTGGAATCCGGTCGGTTTTAGAAATCCTCCCTCACCTCCTCTTCTAGAAGTCCTGGTTCTTAGTAATACTGTTTTAACATGCGTGACTCCCTGAGGAACACGAGTCACAGTGAACTCAGAGGGCAAGCATTGGAGTCGCCATCTTCGAAGCTTACTCAGGACGTTATCCACCCACCGCCCACGAGATCTCCCCATTGCCGCTACGCTCTTTGCCCTAAGCAGACCAGAACTTCACAGTGAAAGAGGAATGTGTACCCGATCAGAAGTCATGTGAATAGCACATAGAGTGGGTTCGAATTCTCAACCTCGCCATTCCCACCTCATGGATAACCTAATTAAATTAATTTTTCTTTTGTTAATGCAGAGTTTTTCTTAAATCTCTCTTCTGTGGCAACGGCTATCGTGGCAGTTTTGTCGAAATATAACTTCACATAAAGAAAAGGTTCTTTCTTGTTCACACGCTTATTTTTCGACGGACACTAACAAAATTTGGCTCACTCTATCAGTTCTTGTCCAATAATGTCAATGTAATTTTGTCGATTGTTTTGTCACACTTTGCCCAAAATAAACTTTGTCGAGATGCACGTCGAAGATTTTGGACGATTGTTGGACGTAAGAGTTACCACAGCATTTCATCAAAACGTGATGTGAAGTCATCCAAGTTCCCCATGTATCAACTTTGGACGATACCTTGATGGAAGTCATAGTTCATTCTGTTTGCTTATCGTCAATTAATTTGGAAGCAGAAGTTAACACCAAAAAAAAAAAAAAAGAACATGTGGACGATATTCTAACGCATTTGATTTTTGCTGTAAATGTCTGTGCAGAACAGCGAGCACTATTCTTCTCCTTCTTCTTCTTCTTCTCCAGTAAATACGAGGCACAGTCCGAAAAGTTTATTTCAATATAACGAATATAATTAGGACGTTTCCCTTTCCTTCTGATATGGGCCAGCAAATCATGATTCTCGCCGGATTTTCCCTCGTAGTGGCTACTTACAGCTCGGATTACAGCAGCATATCTTCGGTGTGTTCTTGGACCGATCTGTTCGACCCTACTGCCACCTCTTCCACCCGCAACAAATCATCCGGGCTCATTACTATATATCGAGGCATCCCGAGACCTCGGAGTGGGTGGATCGGATGGAGGACCTAAGCTTCATAATTTCACACCCTTTAGGTTTTTCTGCCCACCCTTTTTGAATAAAGAAGAAAGATGGACCTGTTCTTGAAAGGAGGATGCCAGCTTATCGATGGCATCCTTTTCCAGTTCCCACTTTTGCTTTTGAGGCGTGTGGGCGCGCTACAGATGGTGCGTATTAATTGCAGTACGTACAAACAAGAGAGGGTCGAGACATTGCCTACACACGCGCACTGCCCAAAAGCACGATTATCACCCCCTTTTTTTTTATTCCTCTTTCAACGCGACCTGACATTGAAATAAAAGATCAACGACGAGCCTTCGCTCATGCATGTTAAATCGGTCTATTAAAGTGTAAAATAAGTCAGTTAATGTAAATTAATTGATTAAGACAGTTATATATCTCTTTTTAAATAAGATACAAGAATTCAAAACTTATAAATGTTTTATTCCGACTGAAGTTGAATTAATAAGATTCCCATAGTACATGGGTGCGGTTGCCCGGTGGAGGGTGGTTCTTGTTTGTTTTTGGCCAGTAATCTCTCAGTGGACGTTCGAATAAAAGAAAATAGGTAAATGATGTGTATTGACAATGATTTCTATTCCATCCACCATGATTATGGATCTCGGCCAATAATGATTGCTCCCATTGAATCATAATGATCTCAAACCATTCATTCATTTATTTAGTCCTCCGAAAATTGTATGATGAATAAAGGAATAGGAGGCGGGATGATATCCACTTCTTACTTATGGGTCCTGTGGAGTCTCAACGAGTGGAGAGTGAGAGCCCGAGCCCCGTACTCGGTGTGATCATGGGTTGACATGGAGCCTCTTGTGATCAATAAATTCAAAGTGAGCAACATGTTTGTGAATGAATATGAGTTCATGAGGAGAATCAAAGAGGTCGAAGTCATCAATGGCGTGTGTGCGTCTCGACGGGATTGCGGGGGGGACGCTGAAGAAGCCGAAAAGGACATGCTCCATCTTTATGATGGATAAGATAATGGAAATACAAGAATTTTCTGCTCGGGAATCGGCCGCTTTGGGGGAAAATATCGCGCGGCTCTAACGCTCACACTACATTACACGTACCTTTTCAATCGTAGTCCGATGCATTGCCCTCCCGAGCCCTAAAAAAGCCTATATTTCTTCAATGTTTTACTTGATATTTGGTTCCATCATGTTGCCCTAAAATAAGGGTTTCACACACATACACAGGTAAAAATCACATGAAAATTTCAAAGAGTTTAGTCACTCTTATAAGTGAGTTTTAAAAATTTTAAAACGTCATATTCATACTTATATATTTGATTACGTTATAATGTTAAGCTCGTAGGTGAATTTTCATGACGGATATGTCACATCATCTAAAGATTAATAAATGATAGTTTGTACTTGTTTAATATTGATTGGCCGGAAATATTTGTGATTAAATATGATATTTTAAAAATTTTAGAATTAAAAAAAAAGTGAACTTTTAAGGAATTGTAATGTAATTTTCCCATGAATATGATATACAGTGCAATGCTGTACTGCTCCCTTTAGATTATACCTTTTCTTGATGTCTCCATCGTATGCCATTTAGAAATTTCATGTATTCCGATTAATACAAATTAAGGAATTTGAGGAAGAGGATAAAATTCTTTTAAATATAAGTTTTTTTATTTATAGTACTTGAACTCAAGACATTATTTAAAGGAGAAAAATGTTTTGATACTATCTCGATGGTGATTTAAAAGCCGAGTAGAAATAACCAAAAAAAAACCAACCAACCATTCAGTAAATCCAAAGCAAAAGTGAAAATATACAAAATGTTTATTAAATTATTAATTAAGGGGTGATTGATTATTCAGGAGAGGAAAATGGAAGATGACATTCGGCCTTCAACCGGGGATTTCACAATCCCTACCTGTGGACACCGAAAAGTCAAGTAAGTGTTGCTGCCGCAGATTAAGCCTTTGCAGCATCCAATAAAGCTGGGCAATTTTATAATTCCACATGCCAGTGGAAGGACGCACGTGGGAAATTTGTCTTTGGTTCTCACAGATTTACAATGATGCCGAGGACACGACAGAGGGAGGGGAGGACAAGGCTTATAAAAGCATTAGACCAGACGACCCCCCACAAAATGAAAGCAAACTTAATTAGCAAAATATCCCATGATACGAAACAGTATCTCGTGCGGTAATATTTTTTTTAATTTAAAATTAAGAAATTTAAAAATTAATTTTTATAGGTGAAATTAAAATAAAATTTCAAATTTTTTCGATAAATATTTCTCTCAGCTTTTTTTTTTCCATTGTTGAACAGTTCAATTTCTTTTTCCAGTTTTCACCAACTTATTTTCTAAGCCCAATGAGTCTTAAGGAATATAATCTGAGTTGGCTCAATTTATTGATGGATAAGCTTTTTATAATCGTAAATTTATGTTCTTTATAATATTCAAACCATTTAAAGAGAATAATGAAAATTTTTGATTTATTTATTTTTAATTTATTAATTCTCTAAAATTTAGAAGTAGTTATATTTGATAATAGGAGTTAGATATAATGATGACGAATGATGTTATCCTAATTGACATAGTATTATTATACACCAAATATAATTATGTGGTGAAATATCACCAACCACCCATTTTTCTAATGTGAAAGTAAAATCCACCCAATAAAGTAACCAAAAAAAACAAAAGAAAAATCCTCTCAATAATGGCATGGGGGCTAGGCTAGCACTTATCTTAATTAATGTACATAGAGACACCATACTTGATAACCTAAAGGACACGCGCCCACCACACGACCTTCCCTCTCTATATATAGACTACCAATCCACCCTCCCAACTTCCCCCACAAGAAGACAGAGCGATCACTGACTGGCCTTTCGTTTCCCTCTCTCCATTTCCTCTCACCGCTTCCATCTACTTAACCAGGAAACCAAATAATAAGATGGCTGGGAATGGGTCCGCGGACCCTGAGAAGCAGAGGCTGCTCCTGCAGGACCACCAGGAGAAGCACTTCACGTCGAGCGAGGTCGTCCGTGACATCATCATCGGCGTCTCGGACGGCCTCACCGTCCCTTTCGCCCTAGCTGCTGGCCTGTCGGGGGCCGACGTCAGCTCCTCCATCATCCTAGTCGCCGGGATTGCTGAAGTTGCTGCCGGTGCCATCTCCATGGGGCTTGGAGGGTATACTATATATCTATTAACAAACTGTGGATACAATTCCATTTCTTGATTCTCACGATGAGCCGTCTCATCAGTTCGTCGGTGTCTCTTTCTGTCACGGGAAAGACGGTTCTAAGACACAACAGTAAGTCAGGGTGATGATACATACACATGGGTGCAGGTATCTTGCAGCAAAAAGTGAAGCTGACCACTACATGAGGGAACTAAAGCGGGAGGAGGAGGAGATCATTAGAGTCCCGGATATAGGTCATTTACTTTAATCCACTTTGCCCTCTTCAGTCTTCTTGCTATATGTTTCAATTCTACATGTAAGAAATCCGCTACCCTTTTTTCGCAAAAAAAAATGATAGCCAACAAACAGCCGGAATATAGAATTTCTCGACCGGTGATCAGCAAAAGCAGACTCTAATGGCATCAGACCTTTTGATCTATATAATATTACGGGGGACGACCTGCTCAAAGGGACTCATTGAATGATCCTATCTAGCTTGTAAAAGCCAAAGGCGTCGGCAAATTTTTAATGGGTCACCCATGTGTCAATAGAAAGCAGAAAGTAGTTTTTTTTTTTTTAAAAAAGGTCAGCTGCGGTTGTTAGCTGTCTGCCTTCATCACTTGAATAGTACTTTTCAGCACAAGGAAGGATAAGCCGATCATAGTACTCCCTGCAAGCTTCCTAGTCTCACCATGTAAAGCGAATGAAGGGAAAAGGAACCAGTTTTCTGTCTTCCTACTGGTTATTTACTGGAACTAGAAGGCTATCCAATTAGTTCATGTAGTTGACGTTTTCGATCCCCAAGAGCATCGCAAATTTAAAATTTTTGAATGGAGAAATTTGTAACTAAAAGGTTTTTGCATCTCGAATTATAATTACTTGGGCCCAATATGCGTTTTGGTACGGGTGGTCTGATTACTAATGAACCTAATTAACTACCGATTTTTGTGTTTATTGTAGAAATACATAGATGTAATATTAGCTTTCTTGGATCGACTGGAAGTCCATTGTTGGTTTGGTTAGCGTTTGGCCTATAGGTCTAATAATGTCCAGGAAACACGTTTTTTTATTCACGAGAAGAAGTGGACACAGTGATTATGACCACTTTAATGAGTCAGCAAAGAATCTCGTAAACATCTATTTATGGATTAAATAGGTAATTATGGGTTAATTAGGGGTGTATTTAAAGTTCTGATTAATAGAGAAAAAATATAGAAAAAAAGATTACTTAAAAAGGGCTTTTTGGTTTCATTTGCAGAGGCAGCGGAGTGTGCCGAGATTCTGGCACAGTTTGGAGTGGAGCCTCACGAGTATGAGCCGGTTGTGAATGCCCTTCGAAGGAACCCTCAAGCTTGGCTCGATTTCATGATGAAGTAACTGCCAGCCTCGCTAATTTTTTTTCTTCTATTTATTGAATTCGCATATGAAATTAAGGGATCAAATTAGTCTAAGATTAATGAATTGATTAATCAACAGGTTTGAACTCGGACTTGAGAAGCCAGACCCCATGAGGGCCCTGTGGAGTGCCCTGACCATAGCCATGTCCTACGTGGTCGGAGGGATGGTGCCCCTGATGCCCTATGTGGCCATCCCGGTCGCAGACCGGGCGGTGATGGCCTCTGTTGTTATCACGCTCGTGGCCCTTCTCATCTTCGGGTTCGTGAAGGGCCACTTCACCGGGAACCAGCCTTTCAAGAGCGCCCTACAGACCGCCCTCATAGGGGCTATTGCATCCGCAGCTGCATATTCAATCGCAAAAGTGGTCCGGGCATGATCGACGAGCTCGATCAGTTCCATCCACATCAAATCTCATGATAATATGTACTACTTTAATGCCATAGGAAGATGCCTTCTGCTTTTCATCTCCATTATCCACCCCTTTCTTTTGCTTTTTTCTAAAAAAACAGCTTCTTCATTATCTACTTGAATTGGCTCTGTCTGGCCTCCATGACTTCATTTTGTGTATGGGTTTGTATGGTGTGTGTTGATGTTTTATTTTGTTTCTCCATCTACTTTGACAGATCAAAGTCATCATCTTGGCGCAAGTAACTTCCGGGTGACTGATCTCCTTTGCTTCTTATTCAAAGAAATTACCAAAATATACAACCATGTGGCGAATTCCAGAGCAGAAATTGCAAGTATCTTTTGAATTATTCATGGGATCATTATGCAGAAGGGGGAAATAGAAAGAATACTTCGTCTCTCCTTTCAGACTTAAAAGGAGGGATTTCACATTCCTCATTCGTCTGACTGCTGCAAAGCCTTTGCAGCATCCATCCAATAGAGTCGGCAATTTGATATTGATATATTTTTATATGCGAATAAAAAGAGAACGCACATGGGAAATTTGTCTTAGGTTGTCACTGATTCATAAGGTGATGCCGATGACAGTTGACACGGATAGAAGACATTTCTATGAAGCTCATAGGGGCTTCAGCCTACACGACCGGTTAAAAAGCTTGGAGCTGATGAGCCACCGAGGGACGAAGTTTATTCAGTTACACACCGTTCGTGATTTTAATTCTCCGCGAGCAAGCCTGGTAAGAAGAGAGGCAAATAAATGCGCTGTTGACCTTGCTGCACATCCATATGATCTTATATTTGAATCTTGTGAATGGAGCGAATTCATCATCGGAAAAATTGTATTGACTCGAGCGTAAGTAAGTCGGGTTGGGTGGATTAATCAGGACTTCAAAAGAGATGATCTACACACACACACACAGCCACCAAACTTGAGCGGACGTATGTGCAATAGGGAAGACCGAAAGAGACGATTTCTAATATTGAATCCCCAACTATAGATTAAAAGATACATACATACGTATATTTATTTACTGGGCTACTTGAAATATTTTGTGCATAATGAAAGCTACAAGCAAACCCCCTCAACCTTAAATACGCTTCTCGATTGCCCCCTGTTTCCCGATTAAAAAAAAAAGAAGATAGAACACTTAGATTGACTACTTCTTTATCCACACATTTATAATTCTGATAATCATGCAATTAATTACGTCCCTAGAAAAACATGCACACGTTTATTTATAATCAATACGGTACGGACGAAGAAACTCCGAAGCACGACAATGGCTCGCCGCCATTCCCGACCACCTACGGATTCGTCGTGCTCGTTTTCGCTTGTATCTTGAGCCGGGGGTCGGATATCTCTACGGGTAATCCGAAACCCTGACGCTCAAGCAGGTACGCATGACATAAAAGTAATAATAAATAAATAAAGGCATGAAGAAGAAGAAGAAGAAAAAAACAAGTGCCTTGGCTTGGTCTCATAAAATTAGTTTTTTTTCACCTAATTAGATTATTATTATCTCTCCATGGATATATTTTAGGTGAAATAGTTCTAATAATGCTCTTTTATATATATGTATGTATTATAATGAAGTTTTCAGCGTGCATTCAATTGAGTTGTTACTTACCAGTAAACACCTTTCCCTCTCTCTCTCTCTCTCTCCCGAGCAGAGCAGAAAGGAAAGTGCGTCCAAGTGCTATGTATTGAATTTTGGTAACCGTTGGCCTAAACTCTTATGACTTTGTCCACTCACAGAAGAAGGGACCTGTGTCGGCCACACGCCACGATGGGGATGGTGAACTGACTGGTGGACCATGCCAGCCACCCACTCCAAAACAATTCTAATTTATCACATGAACTCATTGAATGGCAACTGTTTACTTCAATTCTTCATTCTCATTATTACACCCTCCTCGAAGGAAGCAGTCGACCCTCACTCAAATTCATGAATTCAATTGAGGGGTTGGATCACCCGAAACACTAACGGGATTGCTACAAACGGGGCAAATTCAGCATTATACACCATCTGGTATGCCATAATTTAAGCTAATCGAAGTAATTGAATTGAGCCAAGCCCATGATTTGCTTGCCGGGGTTCAACACCTCTCCGTATTTGATTTATATTAATTGAGAAAAATCAATATTGCAACAGGTGTACCTGTCATGACCCAAATTCCAACCACGTTGTTGCCCCCATTTGGGTCCCAGCCCCAAATTTCAATTAGTTAAGGTAATATTAGATTTCTATATCTCTTCTATATTCTTTCAAGCGGGCGAGTGGCGGTTCTGGCCTCGTTTCTCTCCTAGTCCTCGCTCCCTGTCAATTCAAACCCACGGCCCATACCTCAATCTCTATTGCCCTCAATTTCACCTTGTCATGGTTTCCAACTTAAATTTCGAGTTGGCTCTAGACTCCAATTTTGATTTCACTAGACCAAAGAAGAGGCACGTGGCTACTGAGGACTCGGGAGGAGCTTTCGCAGAAAAAGAAGGGCATCAAGAGCTCCCGTTTTGTCTTAATTATTGATAATCTTCCCCTACGAAATGGGGACATTATCTAGTATTACGCGGTTGAAAAAAAAATCTAATTGATTTCCTCAGCACACTCTCTAATTAAGATTTTGTCCTTATGATAAAAGTAAATCCTCCTAGTGATGGCAAGGGAATAATTGCAGAGTCAATCATTTTGGTCCTTATGATAAGGTAAAATCCTTTCAATAAGGTAACAAACGGGAAAGGGGAAAACAAATTCGTCCGATAATGACATGTGGCCGACTCAATCTTAAATATATTGTTGTTTGGTAAGTATTTATTTTTTGGGTAAGTGACTCCATCTTAATTATGAGCAAAGAGACACCATTCTTGATCACCAAAACGACACACGCCCAGCACACGACCTTCCATCTATATATACGCCAGTCCACCCTCCCAACGCAAAGCAGCAGCAGCATTATCTTCTCCCTTTCCTCTTACCGCTCTCAATCT
Source organism: Sonneratia alba (assembly GCA_900174645.1). NCBI lineage: Eukaryota > Viridiplantae > Streptophyta > Magnoliopsida > Myrtales > Lythraceae > Sonneratia > Sonneratia alba. The sequence continues at coordinate 597,777 of FWPY01000010.1, forward strand.
AATTGAGACTCGGGAAACAGACGACACCATGGCCGAGAAAGGGTGCTCGGACCTCGAGAAGCAGATGTTGCTCCAGAAAGACCACAAGGAGGAGCACTTCACGTCGAGTGATGTCGTCCGTGACATCATCATCGGCGTTTCTGATGGCCTCACCGTCCCCTTCGCCCTGGCCGCTGGCTTGTCCGGGGCCGACGTCAGCTCCTCCATCATCCTCATTGCGGGGATCGCCGAGGTTGCTGCTGGTGCCATTTCCATGGGGCTCGGAGGGTACATCTATTACTATTAACAGTTTACATATACAATTTCAATTTATCGATTCTCACACCCTCCGGTCAATTCATCGATGGAGGATCGATAATATCTATATGCTGAATATGGATTGTGTAAATGTACACATGTGCAGGTATCTTGCAGCAAAAAGTGAAGCTGACCACTACATGAGGGAGCTAAAGCGGGAGGAAGAGGAGATCATCAACGTCCCAGATACAGGTCTTTTACTTGAACCTACTTTGCCCGTATACCAGCGAACACCCGTGCAAAAGCACGGTCAACATCCTCAAACACGGCAGGAATTCGTAAAGTAGAACAGAATATATTAGTTAAAAACCAAACTCCGCAAGGTAGAGTAAGAATTCTAAAACTGGAGTTCGGTAAGAGAGTTGACAGTGAGTACAAGAGAATTCGAAAACTTTCTCTTCATCTTGTGGCTTCCTCTCTTTTGCACCCACTCCCACCCATGGCTAGATTGTTATGAACGAGTAGCTGCCGCCCACTCCCACTCACTATGGAGAAGAAGAGGAAGGGAAGAAATAGAAAACTGCCTCGATTTAAAGGACAAAACAACCCTTCCAATCAATTTCACATCTGGTAATCACAAAAGCGGGCTCTAATGGCATCCGAGCGAACCTTCAATCTGCAGTTATACGAGGGCCAGTGCAGCCTAAAGGGGAAGTGTTCATATGTTAGTTACTATGTATCTTAGAGTTTAAAACAATTTCCGATGGCACGAGGGTGAATTGTTATTTGATTAATGATTCCTGCCATGGAAAGCAGAAATTGGTCCTTTCTTTCCTCGAAAAAGAAAATAGCTGTCGTAAGTTGTCTGTCTTTGTCACCTAAAAACAGTACTTTTCTGTAGAAGACAGAACCAATTAGTCCTAGCAAGATTCCTTCTCCAACCGACCACGTAAATGATTAATAAAAAGAGAATAACTTTGTCCTGCTACTAGTAATTTACTAGGACTAGAAAGCTGCCTCTTACCAACATAATACGGCCGCATCCTCTCTCGTGCCCACTTTAATGCGTCAGCAAGGATCTCATGATCATTGATTTGTGGATTAAATAAGTAATTATTGGTTAATTAGGGATGACTATGAACTGTAATGGAGAAGAAGTACAGTTAAAAAAATAGATGAAATAAAAGGTATTTTGTTTTTAATTGCAGAGGCAGCGGAGTGCGCAGAGATTCTGGCAGAGTACGGAGCGGCGCCTCATGAATACGAGCCGGTGGTGAACGCCCTTCGGAGGAATCCCCAAGCTTGGCTCGATTTCATGATGAAGTAAGCCCCAGCCTCGTTATTTTTTTTTTCTATTTATTGAATTCAAATATGAAATCAAGGGATTAAATTAATCTAAGATTAATTAATTGAACGACAGGTTTGAACTCGGGCTTGAGAAGCCAGACCCCATGAGGGCCCTGTGGAGCGCCCTGACCATAGCCATGTCCTACGTGGTCGGAGGGATGGTGCCCCTGATGCCCTACGTGGTCATCCCGATTGCGAATCGGGCGATGGTGGCATCCGTTATCATCACGCTCATGGCTCTCCTCATCTTTGGGTTCGTGAAGGGCCAATTCACCGGGAACCAGCCCTTCAAGAGCGCCCTGCAGACCGCCTTAATAGGGGCGGCAGCCTCCGCGGCCGCATACTCCATTGCGAAAGTCTTCCAGCCATGATCGACGAGTTTGATCAGCTCCAACCACATCAAATGTGTCGTGATAATAAGTAGTTACTTTCATGCCGTCGGAAGATTCACTCGTTTTGTCATCTCCATTGTGTTCTTTGAGTTGGGCGCTGTGGCTTCTGTGGCGTTGTCATTTCCGATGTGGGTATGGTGCGTTGAATGTTTTGTTTTATTTATCCATCCATCCACTTGGGCATGTTAAAATCGGATCACGAGGACTTCAGGAAGCACGTTCTTCAATTGCACGTTGCCTTTTGTCTTCTTCCATGCGGAGCCCAAGAAGTGCCAGCTGGTCTGACATTGATGGTGCCTTACCGGAAGCTTTCTGCCCACCGACTAACGATTGGCAATTTGAGAGAAAAAGGGGCCCGACGATTGATGAGTGGAAGAAATGAGCCATGTGCAGTGCGGCAGCTCTAAAGCACCACCAGGCCCACCTCGTGAAATTGAAATCCGTCCGGTGCCTACCTACTACTGAGCGAAAACCAGCAGTGCCGCATTCGATCCACCGAATGGATTTGAAATAACGAATCCACTGTGTATTATATTATAACATTGAATATTTGGATTGAGCTTACTCAAGGAAGAGAGAGTGGAGATGAGCCCCAACCAAACCAATTCAGAAACAAATAAGGGCAGCACGGCAATGAGCCAACTTGACGGGGGATCAACCGGGCAAACACAAGACCGAGTCTGAACGAGACTAGTTGCTGCTCGCATGTACGAGTTGCCTCTCAGATTGAGCAACAAACAGCTCATAAAATTGGCACATCAGGTCTTGTCCGATCGGGAAGTGCAGGGTCGACTGACTCTCCGCTTGCTCGTTGAAGATCTTAGTTTCACAAATTGAGCATCGGCCCAGCGGTTGAGAGAGGCTTGATCGACTCCTCACCATCCCGGCTCAAGAACACAACAACAATGCAATGGATCTTCCTTCGCCTTTTTTATCCGAGGTGCAAGCCTCGCTCCGGCTCTACACACCGCACACCTTCTTAGCCGGATCCGCCGAAAGATGCAGAATGGGATCCTCTTTATATACAAACCGACGTGAAAAAGGAGAATCGGTCCAATAATTGCAGGGATTTCGGGAATCCGGACGACTGGATCCAACAAGACGACGTCGATGCGAGTCACGAGATGACCATTTCAGAGAATCTGTCAGGCTCATTACGCGCAAACCTAAGAATCCATCTCTCTCTCCCTCTCTCCTCGGCCTTCTCTTTAATTACAAGCCGACAGCCTTCTTAATTCAATCTCATTTCCAGTCTCTCTCTCTCCACCCGCGCCCCCCAACCTTTCAGTTGGTAAGTGCTCCTCCAATGGCTGATGGCGTAGACAGTATCGAGCCGGAGAAGCGGCGGCTGCTCAACAGCCACCGGGAGACCCACTTCACCGCCGGCGAGGTCGTCCGTGACGTCATCATCGGCGTCTCCGACGGCCTTACCGTCCCCTTCGCCCTCGCCGCTGGTCTCTCCGGTGCCAATGCCTCCTCCTCCATTATCCTCACCGCCGGCATCGCCGAAGTGGCCGCCGGCGCTATCTCCATGGGCCTTGGCGGGTACGATCTTGATCTCTGCGCTCTTGTATTGCCTAATTAATTTTAAACAATCGATCGAGTGTCGGCGCCCACCTTGACTGGTACGATTGTTTCTCCGAAATCATTATCCATTTGGCTCTCGGGAATTGAATCGTTTTTTTTTTTGGATTAATTATATTGATAGGCCAGGCATCCAATTTCTCGTTCATACATATTATTTTTCAGAAAATGAATGGTAACCTTCAAGAACTTATCTCTTTGTGCGCGATTCGATCATTAAGTAAGTCATTGATCTTGTGACAAAGAAGTTTGGCACTTAGGCATCCCTCCGCCGGATCTAGAGATCCTTATTCTATACTATTAGGGCTTTCGTGCCATTTTGTTTCTGCTTTTTCACAGGGGAAAAAAAATATTTAAGGAGATGCGACAGTAGCTGGAACATATTTGTCTGATATTTCACTATAATATATGTACACACATGGATTCTTGATATGGGGGTCGGCAGGTATCTTGCAGCAAAAAGTGAGGCTGACCATTACATGAGAGAACTCAAAAGGGAACTGGACGAGATTAACACTGTCCCCGACACAGGTTCTGCCCACTCAATCCTGCAATCTCAATAGAGCATCTGTAACTGAAATTTGTCCCGAAAACCACAGCATTCCGTTGTTACGGTTCTCCCTGGCTATTAGACATCAGGATTAACGCATGTCAATTGTCATCGCAATTATCAATAAGCTATAGCCCGTTTTGAATTACTCTAATTCACAAAGCAGTCAGTCCTATATGGCGGACGAAGACTCAATCACGACGGTGTAAGACTAATGCATGTAAACACATACATACGCACGCTGATTTAAATTGCAGAGGCTGCCGAAGTGGCGGAGATACTAGCAGAGTACGGGATTGAGCCACAGGAGTATGGACCGGTGGTAAATGCCCTCAGGAAGAGGCCTCAGGCGTGGCTGGACTTCATGATGAAGTAAGTTCTTCGATTCAATAATTCTAGATGTTTCATTTTGCATTTTGGCATTTGGTTGCGGTTTGTTGATGCTAGTCTATACATTAAATCGGTTGATCAACAATATATGCAACCGGGATCAGATATGCTACACATACATTTGAAATAACCAACCATGAACATGCTTATTTTATACCTAAGTCTCTTTATTGACTAAGAAGTTTGTCTGGAAGGCCTTGATTAAGTTGCTGCACGGTAGACAGTCGTCTGTTCATTAGGAAGCTAATTATACACTTGAGCATCATGCGTGGCCAACGGTAGATGCTACACTACAATTCACGTGCTTTGAGATCTCTGGTAAAGACAATTTATATACACGAAGATTATATATGTAGAAGATTCTCTCTCTCTCTGGAGTCTGCGGACTGGAGCCTGGACGTTTGTGAGTCAATAAAGAAAGGTCTGGGGCAGCAAGCTACAGCTGCTGCAGCCCTGAGGTGCTGCCAGACCCAGACAGGCACAGCATCCTCCTCTCTCTCTCTCTCTCTCTCTCTCTCTCTCTCTCGCACAGACTATGATAAGAAACATCAGGTCAGATCGCTGAGCACAGCTCATACACGGTATGTTCACCCGCTTAGTGATTGGTAATTAGGGGCGGTTCGAGTAGCTCCTTTAAACCGATTTTGTATTGTTCTAAAATTGGTCTGAATTGTTGATTATTTTTAAAATTAATTTTTTGTTTGGTCTTTCTATTTTTTTTATTATGAATAAGAAAGAAAAAAGAAATTTCGAAAAAATTTAAGGAAAGTATGAACCACAACACAAGGATGAACATAAAAAATAAATTAAGGGGCGAAATACAAAAGACTTAAAAAGGGAAACAATATAAGAACGTATTGAAAAATAAGTAAGGTAATAAAAAAATACGTATAATTTGTAAAATTTATATAATATTTTCCAATTTGATTTGCGTTTGTAACACATTTATTTGGGAATATATTTTAAAATTATTTATCTGATGCATTCTGGGAGGGTTCTTATAAACGTTAAACACAGTCTTGATGAGTAAAACAAACTATGATTTGACTATTATAATATTATCAGTTCCTCATTATTGCAATAATGATTAACACTTCAAATTCCTTTAAGTGTCCTAGACACCCAAAAAAAAATCCCTTAAAACTATCTGGTTAATTTCCCATTACTTTTGAATAGTGATACACAATGCCACCAGTTAATGAGAGTTTTAAAGAAAAAATAAAGAAAGAAAGAAAAAGAGAGGAAACATTATGGCATATCGTGCGAAGACTACGATATTACTTTCTGTTGATGGCCCGGGATGGGAAATCGGAACGTGATAACTGACTACTGACGGCAACTGGGCCTTATTGGCTGGTCCAGGCGTGTAGCCGAAAGCCAATAGGAACAGTCCAAACGTAGAATTCATGATATGGACCTGACCGACTTTTCTCCTGTTCCTTTGCTTGACTGCATATAACCCAATGAAATGCTTACTCAATAGTTGTATTGTAATTTTTCTGCCGATTCAGTATCCCTTTCTCCTCTAAATATGTTGTCAAACATGAGTCCCGTGGATTGAGAGATTTCGCTATTTGAGAAGATTTTATCTTGATATTGACTCTCACAATTCAAATTTAGATGGGTCGGAATCTAATCAACGTGATAAGTACATGTGGTGCAAACTGGATAAGAGTTTTTGTCTGGACTTCTCTGGCCCCATCTGCCCGCATTATCATGCCTTCCGTGGTCTTTGTCGCACTCTCTTTTTTGCTTTTATTATTCCACTGGACCATCACTACAGCCTGTCTCAACTTCCAGTTTCAACAATATTTTGAGGAGCAAAAACAAAGGAAACAAAAGGTTTTTCTTTTTATTGTTATTTGTGAGACCATAAAAATATGAATCCATGATTCATTTGTTGCAGGTTTGAGCTGGGATTGGAGAAGCCGGACCCGAGGAGGGCCCTGCACAGTGCCCTGACCATAGCGGTCGCCTACATATTGGGAGGACTGGTGCCCTTAGTCCCATACATGTTCATCCCGAGGGCCACGGAAGCCGTGTTGGCATCGGTCGTCGTAACGCTGGTCGCACTGTTGATCTTCGGTTATGCCAAGGGCTACTTCACCGGAAATGAGCCCTTCAAGAGTGCCCTCCAGACGGCCCTCATCGGTGCCGTCGCATCCGCGGCCGCTTTCGGCATGGCAAAGGCTGTTCAAGCAACATAGATGCGGGAGCCGGCAGCCTGGTCGGGGGGAGTTCGTTCGTAGAGTTGGAAGTCAATGCTGTGAGAGGGAGGGGGAAGACCGTCGCTTATTTCCTGTAAGAAGAAAAGAAAGAAAGATGTTGCCGTAACCGTCATGCTTGATCTGCTGCTGATGTTTTCTGAGGTAGTTGGTCGTGTTCTCGTTTAACACGCATCGAGAATCAAGCGGAATACGGAATCATATTCCATGATCTACCCGCGTAGTAATCGTCAATCAGTCTCCCCCTTTTATTTATTTTTCACGAAAGTGCTGTGACGTGGAGAGACAGGGAAAACACGCGAAGCTCCGACATGCATACTTAAAACCGTGATAATAAGAACTTCATGTCTAGGAATTGAACAACTTGACTGTTCCACTTCTTCTGCACAGCGACATTAGCATACATACCATACACTCCTTCTATTGTCAATTCTGTTTTTGGGTTAGTTTTGAAGATAACGGGAGGGGGCGGGATGGGTGAGTTACACCTACCTGTGGACTTCTTGTCGATGCTTTCGTGTATGCCTTCATGAAAGGGCTACAGCTGCCTCAAATTAACCTAAGTATCATATATAATTTAAGAAAAATTAGAGTGAAAGTCCTATAAGTTTAAAAGTGGCTCATTCAATCCTAAAAGTTTAAAAGTGTTGTAACGTTAAGTCGTATTTGTCAACCGCCGTTAAACATGTGCGGAACGCTATTAATTAATGCTTATGTGCCGTGTGCTACGTCAACGTCAACGTGCCACATCAGCAACCTGGTCATGCGTGAGCGTGCCACGTTAACGGATGATTGCCAAATCGGCACTCCGTTACAGGTCTGACGGGGAGGACTTAACATTGTAACGGTTGTGAACTCTTTGGACCGAACGAGGCATTTTCAAATTTTTAGAACTGATTTATACTAGGGAGCAAATTTTTTTCTACTTCCACTATGATTATCCTATATAATCCACATCCATACATTGACGAGAGGTTAACTCACAGTGTTCCACGTTTCATATATTATCTCGGAGCTCATCGCGACGTTCGCTAAGGGCTAAATGAGTTCATCTCAACCGACTCATGTTGTTCCGGAGCAACCACCATCCCACGTCATTGCCCATGCCTACCTAAGTTGGATTGTCTCAAACGTAAGCTTTGGAGTTTCCATATCACAAGAGAAATTGAGATTATTACGATGAAAAATCGTGTTTATCAAAAGATTTCATTTGGCTGTATGTGGAAATATGAGATCTGATTTATATTATAACTCCAATTATTTTAAAATATGAGATCAGTTATCAAAGCTAGTAATTACTGTCAAAGTGATCCTAAATTGCAATGCAGTAACCCAGGTTTCGTCCGACAACGCCCGGTGAAGACGGATTTAACTTGAAGCCTCGGGGCGCAAAGTGAATTACGTCCGGCTTCTTAGCCCAGCCCATGTTCTTTTTTCTTTTTTCTTTCTTTTTTAAATTCAGCTGCCTTCTCTCTTTCCTTCTCTTAACGGGTGTTTCTCTCGTTGGCTTCGTCGTATTTTTGCTCATTAGCTGCTGCTGTTCCCCGAGCCTCTTTGGACTGCTTGGAGACGTTGTCTCTCTCCCTCTCTCTCTCTCTCTACCCTCTGTCGGCAGTCTCTGATCTGTAGCGCAGCTTCACCTTCTACAGCCGCCTTGTTGTTGCCGTTCCGAACTTAGATAAGGTGAAGTTGTTCATTTCAGGGTTTTGTGATTCGTGCAATTCGAGACTAATTGCCGCCTCTCGTGGTCCATGCGGGTAGGAAATTGATTGATGCTGTTCCAATTTAGTGTAAGAAGGCAGCTGCTTTTTAGTTGAAGCTGGTCTCACGGGGTTCTAGATCTCTCTGTGATCAACGGGGGGTAAAGGCTTGCCCGGCTTGTTTCCTTCTCTTCTCGCGAATTGTCTGTTTTTGGGGTTTTCGAAAGACTGGTCGAAAAGGATCAGAAGTTTCCGTGGTTGTTGGAATAAAACTTAGGAATGGCCGATTCTGTGTCAGAGGATAAGGGGATCAAGAATTTGATATCCGCGAGGAAGTCGCTAATGCTAAGCTTGGAGAAATCAAGAGCCCTAACTTCAGCTCTTGACAGAGCAGGCCCCAGATTTGCAGAGATTAACCAAAGACTGCCGTCGTTGGTGTTGGCAGTTCGGCCCATTCGGGCTGACAAGAATGCCCTGCTTGCTGTAGGGGGCCATATCAACCGTGCGGTGAGCCCTGCAGCAGCTGTGCTCAAGGTATTCGATGCTGTGCATGGCCTTGAGAAGATGCTATTGTCGGACCCGCGAAATGATCTACCTGGGTACTTATCGGTGTTGAAACGCCTGGAGGAGGCTCTTAGGTTCCTGGGAGAAAATTGTGGGTTGGCAATTCAGTGGTTGGAGGACATAGTTGAATATCTAGGGGATAACGAGATGGCTGATTCTCGGTACCTCTCAAGCCTGAAGAAATCTCTGCAGGGTTTTGGGGATTTTCGAAGCAATGAGCAACGGACTCATCTTGATGGGGGGCTATTGAATGCTGCCCTTGACAAGTTAGAGGGCGAATTCCGCCGGCTCCTGACAGAACACAGTGTCCCCCTACCAATGTCGTCTTCATCTTCTCCGAATGAACAGCCTTGTATTGCTCCACCACCCTTGCCTGTCTCAGTTATTCAGAAGTTGCAGGCTATTCTAGGGAGGTTGATTGTAAACAAGAGGCTTGAGAGGTGCATATCAATTTACGTCGAAGTACGGAGCTCCAATGTGAGGGCAAGCTTGCATGCTCTAAATTTAGATTATCTCGAAATATCAATCTCTGAGTTTAATGATGTACAAAGCATAGAGGGTTATATAGCACAATGGGGAAAGCATCTTGAGTTTGCAGTGAAGCACTTGTTTGAGGCAGAGTATAAGCTGTGCAACGATGTGTTTGAGCGGTTCGGCATGGATGTTTGGATGGGTTGCTTTGCAAGGATAGCTGCTCAAGCAGGTATTCTTGCATTTCTTCAGTTTGGCAAGACTGTCACAGAGAGTAAGAATGACCCCATAAAGCTTCTGAAGTTATTGGATATTTTCACATCATTGAACCGACTGCGGTTGGATTTTAATCGGCTTTTTGGTGGAGCAGCGTGTGCAGAGATTCAGAATCTGACAAGAGAGCTTATAAAGAGGGTAATTGATGGAGCAAGTGAGATCTTCTGGGAGCTTTTAGTACAGGTCGAGTTACAGAGGCAATCTCCACCTCCGGTGGATGGATGTGTCCCAAGGTTTGTGAGCTTTGTGACAGACTACTGTAATAGATTGCTTGGGGATGACTACAGGCCGATTCTAACCCAGGTTTTGGTTATACACCGAAGCTGGAAGCATGAGAAGTTCCAGGAGAGGCTACTTGTCTCCGAGATTCTAAAGATCATCCCGGCTGTTGAGCTGAATCTGGAGACTTGGATGAAGGCCTATGAGGACAGAAGTCTGGCAGGCTTCTTTATGATGAACAACCACTGGCATTTGTTTAAGCACTTGAAGGGTACAAAGCTCGGTGAACTGTTAGGGGATCCTTGGCTGAAGGAGCACGAGCAGTACAAGGATGACTGCATGGCAATTTTCTTGAAAGAGAGTTGGGGGCAGCTCCCCAGTCATTTAAGCCGGGAAGGCCTGATTCTTTTCTCAGGTGGACGGGCAACAGCACGAGATCTAGTCAAGAAACGGCTGAAGAGTTTCAACGAAGCATTTGATTCCATGTACTTGAAGCAGTCCAACTGGGTCATCTCGGAGAAGGACCTGAGGGAGAAGACTTGCCAGCATATAGTGCAAATGGTTGTGCCCGTATACAGGAGCTTCATGCAGAATTATGGACCATTAGTCGAGAAAGACCAGAGTTCAAGCAAGTATGCCAAGTACACGGTGCAGAATTTGGAGAGCATGCTGGCCTCTCTGTTTCAGCCAAAACCAGCTAGGTATGGCAGCTTCAAGGGAAGGCAGCCTTCTGGCAAGTTTGATAATGCTTTACCAGTGGTCCGCCGGACTGCCTCTGCTGTCATGTGAATGACCCAAACTTTGCCTTTATCAGTTTGGTTTCCCGTTGGAATTTGGAAGCGAAGAGTAAGAAGAGCTCAAACATCTCGCAAACTGTCATAGAACCATCATTCATCGTCGTCATCATCATCATCATAATGCTGGAAGTTTGTAGCATTTACCTATCCAGGTCAGGGATACCTTCAGTCAATGTAACTAAATTTTTTTCTCTCATCTCCTTTCTTTTTGTCAAATTCATCCTAGGCAATCAGCTCGCGATGCGGGGTAGCTAGTGGTATAAATTTTGAAATTTGCTGGATTCTATACGTACAATATTATTATCAACCTAAATCGCAGCGCAGGAGTCTAGCAGCAATTTGATAGTGGTACTGTTCGGAAATTAATTCACTCTCATGATCTATTCATTATTGGTTTGTTTGAGGCGTTCATCATCTCAACGGATGGAAGTTAACATGGCATAGATTTTGAGACAATTTGGTGTTTGGTGATTCTACGGTTGAGAAGCGAATTTTGTGATGTACCCCCAACACGATTCAATGATTTTTCGTGTAATAAACCCTTCTAAAAGCTTTCTAGAGATTGTGTGATAGCCAATATTTCATGTGTCCATCTTATCATCAAATAAGCTTTTTCACTGATCACTTTTTATGATGAATAGCTCTTCACTGATCATAATTATTAAGCCTGTGCGCTGTCTTATGTGTGGCTTCGAGCTAATGTTCTCAAGCCCAGCTCCATGTCTAACCGAAATATCCAAAGATAGGATTCTCAGCCCATCCATCAGATTGGCGCATATCATCTGTCTAATTTAGCTGTTCATACGTCCAGCCAATCTACAGACTATTTCCTCATGCACCCTGTCTCATGTCCTTGAGAGGGGCTCACTGTGACTCGTGTTCCCGCAGCATTGAGATGACTGTATAATTCATCTTGTTCACAGTTGCAATCTAACTACTTTAGTTCAACTTGCTTAATAAAATCTTTTAAAAGGGTAATATAACCTAGCAAGTTACGTCAAGTAGCCGCTTAAAGAATCAATAATTAAAAGCTATTTAATCATTCAATACTATTTTTTTTGGTCATACGAGTCGCTCGTCTAGAAGCTTTCGTCTATGCATATTCGCCTCGGTGCTCACCAATCTTTCAACTAACCTGACACGTAGGTGAGGGGCGATTGAGGTAGATGTGGATGGTGGGGATCGTTGCCGGCCACAGCGGCATGAGTTGAGAGGAGCGAGTTTGATGATATTTTGGTCAGCGTCGCAGCGAGCTGACTGCATTATTGGCGACCTCCATCTGATGCGAGGATTTTTTTAAAAAAAAATATAAATTATCTATACTTAAAAATAATTTTGATTAATCCAGATTCAAAAGATGTATATTAATTAAGAGGTAAATATTTTTTTAATACAAATTTTTTATTTATAAGAATTGAATGATATCTTATTTAAAAATAATAATAATAATATTGACTCAATGGAGATGTTGCGGGGAAGATTAGTTTCTCTATGTTACATAGATTCCATCGTTTTTTTAGTTACTTTTTGGTCGATTAATCACATTTTACTTCTTATAAATTCTGGACTGCTATTTCCCCTCGAGTAAATTTTATTTTACTTTAAAATCCGGATCGAACAGATATTCCGGGGAATGTAATAGAATGGGTATTCAACAACCCATTTCAAAGAATTACTGCCTCGTATAGAAGAATGATCAACGAACTATAGGGTCAATAGTTTCTGTTGACGATTTTACAGAAGAGTTCTGTTCCTACGTACGCTCATTCCTCTTCTGCCTCCAACGATCCTCCTCTCAAGTCCAAGATCCAGGTGTCCGTCTTGTGACAAATAACACGTTGATGCGTTTATACGTACGTGTCTGTTCAGTATAATGAAGCTGTCTGGAAATCTTGTTTATTACCATTATTCATCCTTCATGCATAATTTTTAAAATTGGACCAAGCAGATCGGTCAAACCGGTTCGATTGAGTACTGAGCAACCACCCTGTCTAATTTACTTAATTAATACAAGCGCTCTCCAAATCCGGTCACGTCTAGCTAAACCGGCCAGATTCTGATTTGACCTCCATGTTCAACTGAACCAACGGTTGAATTAAGTGAATGAAGAATTATTTTTATTATCAACTCCAATATCAATTTTAAAAAAATAACATTGATGTTGCATTTTATTTTTATTGGACTTAAATTCATACTTTTTTATTGAACTTATATATATTATAATAAATATTTCAAAATTTAAAGTTATAAACATATAGTATTTTAATTTATAATTATTAATAATATATTATTATTTATTAAATAATAAATTTAACCCGTAAAAATATATGATCAATTCTCTAATTTTAAAAATTATTCTTTCACGTCATTGGAATTTTCATTTCCAGATTCCAATTGTTGGGTTAGTAGTTAGAGAAATTTTTGTTTCACATTTGATGAATTTATTTATGATAAATAAATAGTTTGTGACGAAATATAAACTTTAAGGCATAATTTGCATCCAAAATATAAAAATAAATCCTATACAAAGATAAATTTAGACATATCAACAGATGCCATATAACACATAAATTCATGACCTATACAGTACTCTCTCATTTTTTATACGAATCATATCCGATAGTATATTAATAAATTAATTTATTAAATAATATATTATATAGCAAATTATTAGCTATCCACTTGAGGTGACGGGATTTGTCCTCTTGAAGTTGGCAGATGGAAAAGGAATGGAGGCAACTAATGTTACCTTAGCAAGGGGGACTATATATATATATATATATGTTATAACGAATACATATAGACCCACATGTATGTATATATATATATATATATACACACGGAAGCTGATGTGGTCAACCTCGTCCGGACTCTACCACGCTCGAACGTGGTGGTCCTGACGGGTGAGTGAGACGTCAAGGGTTTCAGGGCTTCGAATACAACAGCTTGCATGGATCCCTATTCTCCTGATCCAGTTTGACGTTGGCACGGGTCGAGAAAACACGAGCAGAACAGTGCGTAAGTGTAGATCACAATGGTACTTCACACTTTTTTAACCTTCATTTGGGGAACGTACGGAGCCTTTTCATTGGCACGATACGCATTTGACGTAACGATCCGAGTATGATATGAGCATTTGTATGATATGTGTGTGTGTATACATATATATTATACGATATTATGGAAATTGATTCCTCTTCCACCGTATTGGCCATGTCATGGTCCAATGGCAATGCCATGGGGCTCGGTCTATCACTACTAAGAACATGCATGGAAATAGTATTTTATTTCATTGATTCCTCGCATAGTCAAAGCCTACCAGCCTTGCTACTCTGAAGACCTACCCAGCTATAGGCCTCTGATAGGCCAATATTACTCGTCTTAGGTTAAAAAATCAAATTAGAAAATCCAGATAATTTAATGTAATTATAGTCTTTCTCGACTTTAAATAAAAAAAAATGTTTACTTCACTAAGAAAATTCAAGTTCAATATTTCTCCTTTCTGTTAGTTTTGTTGAGACCAAGGAAGCAGAACATCCCCAGTATGATTATCACTATAGCTTTAGTGAATTAAGCACAAATCAATAATTATAACCTAATTGTTTTTCGGTTCCCCCAAATTGATACCATTTAAAAGTAGTAGCACCTCTCGAGGCCGCTGGATCCCTCCCTTAATGTAATGGGTTCCAAATTGCTTCTTTTTTTTAAAAAAAATTCTGTGATGATTATTTTTTTGAGGGTATCGAACTCAAATCTTATATGCAAGGAAAGAAATCCACATCACTTTCAAGTGGCTAGTGACCACCACAGCTTGAACCAACCAGTGCACATTAAAAAAATGTATCTATACGTATACGTCAACATATTTCCAGTATATAGATTGTATGGGCACTCCCAGCTGCAAAGAACACCAAAGGGGACATGAAAAACTGAAGTAGAGGAATTTTCTCGGCTCAAAATCGCGTGAGTTAATTACCATCTGAGAAAAGAATACGAAGTAATTGATCGAGAAGCATTCAGATAAATATTATTGGGTAAATCAGTATAAAAAAAGTGAAAAAAATAGTATACTCACTTCAATATAATTTGTCTAATTGTATGATTTAAAAATAAGAGAGTTGATTCTAGAAATAAATAAATAAATAAATAAATATAATAATGATGATGATGATGATATACAAGTCTTATATTGAAAATTCCTAATTATATAATTAACCTATGGATTGATGTGATCGTATGATGAAATATATATATATACACCTTGTTTTACTTTTCTGATAAATGAATAAATCTAACAGTAGGGGACAACAGAGATGCTTGCTGATTATGCCAATTATAAAGGACTCGATAAAGCTTGGTGCTAACGCAATTAGAACGAGGAGCAGCTAGCGAGAGTGAGTGAGAGCTCGAACATAACAGAGGGGGGGAGAGAGGGGACGAGGAGGCCACACCATGGGTAACTCAGACCAATTAGTTCTGTCGGTGATCGGCGGTGAGGGGAATAACAGTTACAGCAGAAACTCCCTGTACCAGGTAACGCGTACGTGACCATGTCGTCTCGTGAAACTGAGTCTTGTTCCATCGTTTTCGACCTGTCAATGGAACGAAAAGATTTCCACGGAATTGTTGATCACACCACCGTGGCTACCCTTCATCCAGAGCAATAACAAGAACTCGTTCACCACTCGAAGAACTTTAACTTTATAAAGCAGCTACAGATCCGTTTTATAAGGTTACTTTGAGAAGATCTCTGTTGATCGATATATTTATTCATCCAAAGTGACATAAGGTCCATGGAAAGTCCGATACGTAATTAAGCCTTTTTTTTTTTTTCGTCTTCACTCATTCCGATTGATAATTTGCAGAGACGAGCCACAGATGTGGTGAAGGACAAAATTAGCGAGGAAATAATGGAGAAGTTTGACGTACGAGAGCTCTCCTCGGCCTCTAATACAATCCGCATAGCAGACCTGGGATGTGCCACTGGACCCAACACTTTCATAGCCATGCAGAACCTCGTAAATGTCTTGAAGCAGAAGTACAGGTCCCAGATGTGCCCCGGGGAGGCGTTCCCCGAATTCCAAGTGTTCTTCAGCGACCACGTCTCGAACGACTTCAATATGCTCTTCACTTCCCTCCCTCAGGATAGGCCCTACTTTGCCGCCGGAGTCCCCGGGTCGTTCCACGGCCGGCTGTTCCCGGAATCTTCCCTCCACCTGGTCTACTCGTCAGTCGCCCTCCACTGGCTTGGGAAGGTGCCGGAGGAGGTGGCAGATCCGAGCTCAAAAGCATGGAACAAGGGTAGGGTTCACTACACAAGCGCTCCGGCTGAGGTGGTAGAGGCATTTAAGGCACAGTTCGCCGAGGATGTGGGGAGGTTTCTGGAAGCCAGGGCGGCGGAGCTCGTCGCCGGCGGTATGGCCGTAATAATTTTGCCGGGGATCCCCGACCAGATGCCTCACCGTCAGGTTCCGGCCGGGCTCATGTATGATCTCATGGCATGCTGCCTCGAAGACATGGTGAAAGATGTACGTATTCCTCTCCATATGTCTACACACACACGCATCTGTATGCACAATTATGCTTTCATCGTATGCATCGACCATTCACCGTATTTTGAAAGAAAAACAATTTCAATTGGTTTTTATTTAAATGAGATGTTGAAGTTCAAATCAGTTAGTGGTCCATATGAGGAGGGCATCACACTGTGGTCCATCAGAATGACGTTATAAATAATTTTGGTCATGCATGAACGAGCTATTGAGAATGACGGCATGACAGACATATATACATCGTTGGAAATCGTTTCAATCCGATGCCTAGTCTGCTTAGTTGATTAAATTTAATAATAAAATCTCATTATAGGAACCTGTCATGGTTCATGCAAAGAAAATGATGTTTGGCACATGTATTAGATCCGATTTGATATCAAAAGGTTCAAGTTTGATTCATATGAAATTTCTCATAATGCCTTCATTTTTTTTGTTATTCCTTGATTAATCATATCTCTTCAAAATTTATGAGTTTCATATTAATTACAATTGACTGCCCCCAAATCTTCCAATAATTGCCTGAAAAATATTGGCTTCGTGTCAGCTGCTGTCCATGGTCAAGCAAATCAAAATCCAAATCAGTTCACTGAATTTTCAGATGGTATTTCTTGGGGGTCCAAAATGTAGTATCCAAATAAATTGGATTTAATCTTCTGAGTATTCTTTAATCTAGATAAGTTGTCAGGGCGCGTACTCTTGCTACTCTTACTCTGCTGTTACCTCTCTGTCCCTCAACCCGGACAGAGTCGAGCGAAACGTAAATTACAAATCCGACGTATATGGAGGCTGACGGTAGAGTAGCGTCCCCAATTAATCGTCTGTGTCAGGGACTAGTCGCGGAAGATCGACTGGACTCCTTCAACTTGCCGCTGTACACTCCGTCCCCGGAAGAGATGACCGAGCTGGTCATCCGAAACGGGTCCTTCAACATCGAGTTCATCGAACTCACGAACCCAGCGCCGTGGATCAAGGGCCCGATTGACATTCCTGAGTGGGTAAAACATGTGAGAGCTGCGATGGAAGGGATGGTCAAGCCGCACTTCGAGCCCGGGATCATCGACGAGTTGTTCAGCCGGCTGACTCAAAAGTTAGTGGATTCTTCCGAGGAGCTGGAGTCGAGCTACCGCGACAAGATCCAGCTATTCATTGTTCTGAAGCGTAAATGATCGATCATCCACCGATCATCGATCGGGTCTTCAGGGTGATGGCCGAGTAAGATTTCGATGGAACAGTGTTTCATTTTACGATAGGGTTGAAGGGTCAGATTGGTCACTGAACATCATCGGGCCGAATTAGTCCCTGCTATTCCAAGAAAGACAAAATGGTAATCAAATAGAGGGTGATGCCACGTCTATGTGTACAATTGATGAAAGTCATCTACGCATGTTCTTCGTGTGGGACTGCACTTTAGTTTCAGGCCTGCCTTTTCTAATTGCTCCAATATTTCTCCGCATCTTCGTACTTGACTTTTCAAAGTTCACAATTTGACTGACTTCACGGGCAAATGAACTCCAGGATGGCTGCTGCAGATCATGAGGACCCACTAGATTCTCTTATGCTCTCCGAATGAGTAGCAGAGGTTCTAGCTCGGCCCTATTTAACGACCCCTAACTGATACAAATTCTAGAGAAGTTAATCCATTTAGTGGTGAAATTATCTATCTAAAACTTTATTCAACCGAAAGAGTTGCCGAAATACATTAATCAACTCAC
This sequence comes from Sonneratia alba, assembly GCA_900174645.1. Classification (NCBI taxonomy): domain Eukaryota; kingdom Viridiplantae; phylum Streptophyta; class Magnoliopsida; order Myrtales; family Lythraceae; genus Sonneratia; species Sonneratia alba. The sequence goes on from FWPY01000010.1 coordinate 615,793, forward strand.
TTTGTTAGGACTTAATGACCATCGGCTACGAACAAAATCCTCTTGATCCGTACTAATTACGTGTAAAACTGATGAGGGCTACTTCATGTTTGTTGACTTGAGAAACATCTCCCTTCCCCCCCTAAGTCAAACTCTGGCCCATGAATAATATTCTACAAGTTCATAAATTAATTCCGAGTCTCGACTCTTCAACACATCGCGTGCGGACAAGAATGAAAATTCAGAAGAAAAGCCAGCCTGAATTGCTGTTGCTGTCTCGGCGTCCATGACGAGTTATGCCTGCCCATGTTTACATAAGGAGTGGGGAGAGAGAACATAGCAGAAAGATTAATTGAGGTAGTGAGTCAGTGAAGGCAGAGCCGAAGTGATGGCGGAATCATACGCGATGAAGGGAGGAGATGGCGAGTACGGCTACAGCGGGAACTCCCACTTCCAGGTATACTCTTCTACACTTGCCAGTGTACTAACGGAGTTCAGATAGACTATAGGGAGTTTCAAAAATCTGTGGTGCTTATGGGATGATGAGACAATCATCTAATTGATGCCATCTTTTTCACTGTATGGAAAATTCCCATGGATTGTTCACAACATGCAGGGAGCAACTGCAGATGCTCTCTCTGAGTGCGATGATAGATGAGGCCATCACTCACAACCTCGACAGAGGACTCTCCCGATCGTCAGGAAACACAATTCGCCTTGCAGATCTCGGCTGCTCAGTTGGACCAAATACCTTCTTTGCCATGCAAAATACTGTAAAAGCCATCCAAACCCTGACAATGCCTCATGGACATGGCCAGGGACGTATACCTTCCCCTGTCTCAACTGTTTCGATTGTGCAATATTCTTGAACACAGGAACTTGGTGAATAGATTATGAACGAGTAGGACAGTGCGGACATTTCTTTGTGCAGGGAACAATAAGTGAGGATCAGGCAGATTCATTCGATTTGCCTCTTCATCCTGTCTCTCCCTCCGAGATATCAAAGCTCGTAAACGAGAACGGTTGCTTCCGCATTGAGAAAATGGAGCTAATAAATATCCAAATCTCGCTTCAATGGTCCGGTCCAGTCAATGGCGAAGATGTCAGCAGGCACCTTAGAGCAGGCCTAGAGGGACTGATCAGAGCGAATATTTTGGTGGTGAGATTGTCGATGAACTATTCAGTCGTCTCTTGAAAAAGGAGGAGGAGTTCGGTCTCCCGCATATAGTTCAATCTTTGGTGGAGGAGGTCTCATGGTTTTGGTTTCGAAACGAAAGTCTTAGGTGTATAAAACCCTCATTACGAGCAAGATTGATGGTTCTTATTAAAAATGCATGAACGCACTGTTTATTTCTTTTATAATGTACTCGTGTCCGTAACCATCATTTCGATAGTGGGAAAAAAAAAACAGAGTGAATCGTAGATGATCCCATTTCTATTTATTGATCAGATAATAATGAGAGGCCACTATAGCCTTTACAGCAAACTGCCTGCAATGTCTAGCAGTCGCATACAGCTAAAAATAGAGCAACTTTTTCCAGTCAAAGCAACCTACACATCACAAATTCTTCTAGTCGTCGACATGAGCAATACGTAGAAAACACACTATTTAAGTAATAAGTTCGGTGCAGGAGGCAGGTGCACCCAGGTTCTACCTTAATAATTCATACAAAATAATGGTGATTAAACGAGGCATCATCCATCAGGATCTTATCTTAAGCTGTGCGAGCACTCACTACCTGCCTCTTGATGTGAAGAAGCTTGTCGTAGACACACCATGGGAAACTGAGGAAATGATCTCGACTCGTCGTTTCCTGACTGGAATGGCCCCAGTAGCTCGGATGGTACGTAACATGGTACCAAGCTGATGCCTTAGCACACAAGTCATTATCCTGTGGGGCTGAGACAGTCGAATTGCGGATATCCGCGAGCCACAGCCTAGCTTCCTTCCTCAGTGACCTCACTGCACAGTTCATTCCTTCTAGATCCCTCCTCTTATCGAACGATCTCGACTTTGTCACAACACTCCCCATCAGTATTTCCGCCTCGGTTTTGATCCCGTAGTAGTCCATCAGGGTCCTCAGCTTGTCATCGTATAGACTCTTGAAGTATGCTGCTTCAGCAACATGATTCTCATAACCATCCACCTCCATATCCGGATCATAGAATTGTTTTGCAGCTTCCTCTGTGAAGGGATTGATGAGATCACCGTGGAGCCCGATGCTCTTCACCCTCCGGAAGAGCTTCCCAATCACGGTTTTAGATTTGTAGCTGTCACGGTCGGGCTTCTCCATGAAGTCAGGGTACTTTTTGATGCGGAGGTGAGGGGGGATTTGAGCACGGATGCCAGTTTTTGGGAAGTCAACAGCCAAAGAGAAGAGCTTGGCAAGGTCGATGCAGGCTTTGCTGCGTGCCTTTGAAGGCTCCTTGTCAGCAAAGGCGGTGTGGGCATTTGCAATGATACCTAAGCTATCGTTTATAATGTACTCGGCAAAATACTCCATGACTTCCTGCAAAGATAGTTTTGCTTAGCAAAAATGAAGTATCCACTGAACTGGCGGACACATGTTTTGGAAATAGCGATAGTGCATCTTAATAATAGGTAATCCAGGCAAGGTTCTCGAAGAGTTTATCCATTCAATTGTTCTTCATCATATGCAATGACCATTTTTCTCCTGGAAAACGGATTATATTCCTTTAGCAAAAAACTATACTTGTTTCAGACACCCAGAGGCTTGCAGAACAGACTAAAATGCAGAACACCAAATCTTCCGTTCAATCATGATTCATGAGTATAAAACAATTCATCTTCCACTGAAAAAATGATAAGTACCTCAATCGTGACGTCGTGGTCGACCAATGCTGTTGGGACTGGAGCATAATCCATTGGTGGAAACTGCTGCGGAGGAATTAGATCGGGATCCCAACAGACGAAGTAGATATCTCCGTCTAGATCACTCCCCGAACACTCATTTGGATGTGGCCTGTGTTATTAACCAATACCGAGGAATGAATAATCAGGATGGTTCAAAATTGATTGTTGAAATAATGTTTCTCCTGTGACTACATGAACACGAAAAATTCGTGTAGGAGTGGAACAGATAATCGATTCAATAAAGCAACTGTAATACGATGACAAGCTTACCTCTTTCCCTTCTGTGGAAAAACGATGCAATCCACCATATGGTGCAATGCCTGCACATCCACAGCCTGCAAGACACGGATATCTCCTGGGTGCAGGCAGGGGTTCTTTGCAACGACCACCTTCCCCTGGAAGATATGTCTCTCTTCACCGATTTCTCTGCGTTTGAGCTTTACGGCATTACCCTCAGTCTGCCTGAGGCCCACATTAGAAAACTGCACAAAAACTTGTCCATATTTCAAGGTTCTAGTCTCATCTAAACATCCCATCAGAGATCTTCCCTTTGGGATGAATATCCTGGACTTCGTACGAACTTCGAGCAACTTTGCTGCACAGAAAGTCTGCAGCATCATCCAAAGATATGGTTCTCCATCAGGCTTATATCCACACGAGAGCATTTCCCGGAGAACCTTGGTGCTCTCTCCAGGGGACATCAGCTCAAGCGCCTGCTGTGCCATGAGAGGATCCGTCAAAACTGCATCCAGTTGAGCTACAGCCTCCTCCTGCTTCATCTCGAAGGCATGGTCCTTGACACCAAGAGTGGACAACAGAGTTATCACCTGTCGGTTAAGAAAGCATGGATGATACTTGGTCCAGGCCAACACATCTAGCTTCGTGTTGGATGATGAGTACTTGGACATGCTGCTTCTCAATGATAATTTGACGGACGACGTTGGATCAACGGCGACGACACCTTTAAAACCACCATAACGGATTTGAAATGCAGAGGGTGTGAAGTTTGCAATCCGACATTTAGTGGCCACTTCTCTAGCGAATTCAGAAGATATTTTCCCAATTCCATCAGAGAAAACATACTCGGTTGCCTCCTTCGAAGTTACTATGTCGGGGATGATTTCAGTCTCATCCTCTTCAACATTAAAAGCTTCGGTCGATGAACCGAAGGATTGGCCAAGTCTGGCAGCGTATTTTGCCACGTTTCTTATCTTACGGAAGTCACCCATCCACTTCCTTATGTCTGCCGCAGTAAGCCCTTCCCTTGATGCAAACATCCAAACAGAACCATCCCTTAACTGACTTGACGAGAAGGCGAGAAACTCAAACTTCTTATCTCCAATGACAATCCCGTCCATCAATATTGAAAGTATCCTCTCATAAAGTTTCGTCCGCTTCTTTTCACTCTCATGTGATCTTGGAGATAACTCTGTTGAATAAAGTTTGCCCAATTCTTCATCCACGAAAGAGACTCGCAGAAAATTCTCCTTCTCCCTCGCATAGTGGCGCAAGACACGATTGGACATATTCACCTCTGGTCCCAAGAAAAATATCTTCGAAGGTGTTACTTGAACCCTGTGTACGTACACCAGTCCGTCATCCAAAGAAATTCTAGGAGATGGGCTGACCTGAGGATGAGCTTGCTGCTTTCTGTACTGCTCAGTGAGCCAGTGAACGGGTTCAAAGCAGCAGTCTCTTAGCTGACTCATCGCTTCAAGTGCCTGTTGAATGCATTCGATTTTCATGCCTGCTCTCTGTGGATCTACCATTCTGAAGAAATCAGCATCAAGAGTAGGTCCTGACAAATACCCATGCTGAACCAATGAATTGACCTTAAAAATAATTTCATATGGCAAGTGAACTCCATTTGGAGGGTCTACAATGGGAACGAGATCCAGCTTCGACGAATAAGAAGTGCCTTCTTCAAGGATAAATTGGCATTCAGACTCTTCATAGCAGGCAAAATACTCGCAGATATTTGGAAGCTCGCAGCAGAGTGGGAGTTCCAAACATAAAGCCGATGATTGCCCGATATAGCCGAATGGGGTGAAGTCAACTTCCCTGATCCATTGGCTAGCATGAGCTTCCATGTTACAATTGAGATGAGAAGAAACATTCTTGAAGATTCGAGGGGCTCCAAGTAACTGCAAGAAACAAGACGTTGTTAAAGGAAAAAGGAAATGTATGGATATTTAACATTCGGTCATGAGTGTCACCAAAAAGTAAGCGGGCAATATGCCTATCGCATTGCGAGGAATTTTTATATCATATGAAAGTTCAACAGAGAGAGTCAGACCTGAACGGCAAGAAATTTTGAAGCCTGGCTGCAGGACTGATGTAGCCTGATCTGCCAAATGTTCTCGTAAGACAGTTCAAGCTTGTAATCTGCAAAATTATGCGATAGAAAGAGATACAATTTTCTCTTGCCAGAACCAAATTTAGCAGAGACGTTTGTGCTTTTCCACAGCACTGAAAACCTCTCCTTTGAAACCGGGCACCCAAAATGTAGGACTGTATAGTCAATGCCATGTAAAGGTTTCTTTGGCTTAGGCGAGATTTCACGATGATGATGCTTGGCGTCCAGGAATGATCCTCCATACACCAGCGAACCTTTATTTGCCAAGGAGATAATAGCCTGAGCATCCTTAAGAGTGGTGAACTTAACTATGACATACGACATATGTGGGTCAATCCTGCGTCGTCCAATCTCCACAAGAGAAACGGTTTTGTCCCCAGTGAGTCCCTCAAGAAATTCTTTGACTACTTCGGCAGATGCATCCAGAGGAAATCCATACACCCGGACTGTCTTACCCATACTGTGGTATAGACCTTAGCTTCAGTTAGTGATGCAAAGAAGACTTCACCATCGAAAGATGTATGTTGCATAAAATGAGTCCAATGTATATAACACGAGAAACAAGCATTCTGGTAACAGTCAATGCAACTCAGAGGATACTATAAGTTTTCAATACTTAGCAGGTAGCCACAAATGGTAAACAACAAAGCATCATGGCATCATGTTAGATTTAACAAGTATTGTCAACTGATATTGAGCTGCTTCTGTTTTGAGGTTCGAAACCGAGTTACTACGTGAGGGATGAACCGAGGCATTTCAACTTTGCGCGTAATAGCAAGACCAACACATGCCGATGATATGAACCGTATGATTTTCTTGTAATTATTAAAACTACTCCATCCACGATTTACCAAAAGAAAATAAATGGAAATAAGCAACTCAGTTATTCGATGTCCATGAGAAGAACAACCAACAAAAAAGATCATGTTTAACATGAACAAAGAAGTGCGTACCTGTGAGGAGAGGCAAACTACGAGCAGACAGAACACAGAGGAATAACGGTGTGGCAGCAATAATGTGAACCGACAGAGGGTGGAGAGATTGAGCAGTAAGTAGGTTGTGTGATCAATGAGCTTGTGAGGATGAAGCCGAGAGCTCATTGCCATACTTATAGTTTGAAAGAACTAGCCCCTGCAAGAGGAGAACTTGAGCCCACCTCCTGAAGCTAAATGGAAGCAACATCAACGAGAAGGACCTTCGCGCTCCAAACACGGCCCCTCTGAGCATCTTTTGTGCCAACCACGTCTTCTCCTATTATAAGATTCTGCATGTCCTAGAAGTTAGTAGCATACAGAAGTTGCAAGAGGAGGGTATCTTGAGGAAGTATTAACTTCGGGCACCCCGGATTTCATGTGGAGAACACTCCGTATCAGGCTACCATTTGTGCTGTTTCGATCGGGTTAAGGGTGGGGGGCGGTTTATGGTCGGGCTACCGGGTTGCACGAGAAGAACCGACGGGTCAACAGTAAATCGAACTATAGCATATGCTTATACCATGATGGTGAGATTCAAGTACATGCGTGATCACAGTATGAAGATCGAGTCTGACATAGTTGGGGTGCTGGACCCTACACTTGACAAGAGAATCAAACTTTTATGCCTCTCTCGTTCTTTTTTTTCCTCTTTTTTTATTTATTTTAATTGTATTGTTAATCATGCCTTTTAGTAACTTCTTATGGAGAGAACTTCGCCCAGATGCGAAGTTGTCTACTGTTACTGGCCACTCTATCCACGGGAGGGTTTTCCTGCGAGATGGATTTTCTTGCAAGCCAAGCACAGCAAATCAATTTTAATTATTGTTTTTCAATTTTCAGTGGACTTATTAACCATAGACTCAGTGATTCACTTTGATTTCAGCGTGTTAGATCGAAAGTTTAATGGGCATTGGCCGAACTAGAACCTGTGAATTCTCGTTATTTCGGACAATCTGAAAATCCTGATTCGAGCACGAATTCTTGTGCTTTGGGATATCCCACCCAATCCGAATAACACAAATAATTATTTTTATAATATAATTCACAAACTAATCTAAATTTTTTATTAACTTAAAAATATAATTAATTCGGTTTTAATTTTTTTATAATTTTTTATTATAAAATTTATTTTAATATTTTTTGGACTGGCCCAATGTCTTAGATGGCTTATAAACCCTGACCCGGGCACGATTTTTTCGTGTTATACCTATGTCGTGCTTTTAGGCTATGCTAAATTTTAATAGCACCAGATCGATCCATATCCAAATGGAATTTACTATCAAGAAGTAGAGGTCTGTCACTTCTTTGAGGCCCGAACCCGAGACTTACAAACAATTCCTGGTGTTTTCAAGCATCTGTTTGGCATTACGACCCAACGTAATGGTTCTGTCCGACTTCGCTTCGGCTTTATTATCCATTCTCTTAAGTTGGGGCAAACACAAGTGGTAGGATGGCTCGTACAGCCTATCTTGAGTATTGATGATAGGCTCTTTTGACTTCGGAGCGCTGAATGAGTCAAGCGACCGTTGGACCTGCCTTTATTGCTTGGCCGGGCTAACAACAAAGTTTTATACCCATATGGAACTTGTGCAGAAGAAGGCTTCTCCATCCTTCTGAGAAAGCTCATTCTTCAGGAAAAGCTGTCTACCGTCATCACTGGAGTTAGTAACATGCGCGGATGTAACCAAGCATAAGATTAACACCGGACCTTAACAGAGAAAGTTGATAGAACAAAATTTCCCATACAACACTTTTCTAAAGAACGGAAGCGCATCAACCGACGATAGTAGTCCTACAGAAAACCAGCTGCTCAACCTTATTGTCTCAGACCAGTACCAAATGCAAATGCTACAAACCCTGCCCCTCTCAAGTCATGCTGAACATTTATCAAAACAACCTTTTTCCCCACATGCACCAGAGCAAATTAATAAAGTAAAACAGGCCCGCTCCATAGAATGAAGTTCATCAAATCTATAGCAGCAGCTCTGCAATCTGCACAGCATTTAGAGCTGCCCCCTTGCGTATCTGATCACCACACACAAAGATGTCCAGCCTGTAGAGAATACCCAGCACAAATGTACGATCAAATCAACTTCAAGAATAATGCGTATGAATTAGAATAGCATAAGAAAAATTAAAATGCAAAATGCAGCTCCACGAAGACCATTTAACTCTCTTTTTTCTTTTGGAATAAGAGTTACAAACTTTTCACGAAGCTGCAATCAGCATTTAATTTTAGAAAACGAATCTCTCGTTTTCACCCAATAAATAAAGACATAGAAGTTCAGAAATAAAAATGAAGAATTGTATTCCATTTGGTTCTTCAATGAATTGCAGGTTCCCGTTCACTATCTTCAGGAAATGAGCAATGAATATATACATAAAAGAGATGCCGAAGTGCGCTTGAAATAAACTGTAATTAAGGAAAAAAAAAAAAGGTCCCCTGGCTCAACCATTTCTCATTTTTGCCAACAGCAAACACTTTTCCCACTTTTCCAGTTACCATAGTGTTTGGTCCTTCTCAATTCAGGAATCTGGCTGACTCTACAGTGAAAAGGGTGCTGGTTTCAAAGGCACGGTGATGGAACCATCCGGTCTATGCCAAATTTATATCAACTTATGAAGCAAAAATCCCATCCAACAGCTAAATTCCATGTCAGCAAAATTTGGAGCATGTGCAGCTCCTCGTATTTCTGATAAAAGGTGCATAGTCCTCATGTTAATATAAAGAGAATGCCAACTTACCCCGTATCTCCATCTTGAGACACATCCTTACGTATCCTCCCAACTGCAACATCATCTTTATTGGATACTTGCAATGGTGTAGGGAAGCGATTGGCTGCCCGATCATCAATAACCACAACACCAGGAGCATTCTTCAAAATTTCCCTTGCTGTCTCCTGCATATTAGTAAATGTTTGCAATTTCTGAAAAATGGACATCATATTGAATAAACCATGGCCTCATAAAATCAACTAGAGATGCGCCACAGCATCTCAATCTATTGGGCCAACCACTCAACAAGAAACACATAACATGAGTAAATCATAGATGATGTACCATAAAAGAAAGGACATTAAGAGCAAAAGAAGAACATTCCTTTAGAATGGTCCAAAGAGGTGGTCCATAGAAAGAACATCAATCATAAGGACAGTAAAAGCTATGTGGTATATGCATGAAGAAATTACAAATTTTCATGTTATATTCGCATGTACTGCCTTGAAGCTCCAATTGGAGCTCAAAGAAAACAATTGAAATGCTTGTAAACAGGGCATGCACCTCATGAATAAAATATCCTTTTTGAGCACAATGAGACAAAAATTTTTCTGAATTTCTTCATCCAACATGCATACCAGTACTACAAAATATTACAATATCCTTTTGGATTCAGCAGCAAGTTTTCAAGCTTTATGTCTCATATTAAAACTTGTGGGACTCTACATAAGAACAATAAAATTCAACATTGGTAATTTTGCTCATATAATTCTTCAATCATGAGAGTAAATTTTAATGTTCATGATCCAAATCACATGTCAACCCAGAAACAAACTTTTCTCTTTACCTCATCGAGCGGTTTCTCAAATTGGAGGTTCACACTCTCAGCATGAGCACGCATTACTGGAACCCGTATGCATGTAGCAGTCACCTTCACATCCTTGTCATTCTGCAAGCAGTGGAAAAATGTATATAAGATTTTATATAGAGCAAATCCCAACAGTTCAGACTTATTTAAAGTCAACCCATTGATGCTTGTAATAATCTACATCAGTTGAAAACTGAATCTAAATGACAAGGTTCAACATTTACCCAGATTTTCCCTGTTTCCTTCACCAGTTTCATTTCCTCCTCATTGTATCCATTTGAGAGAACAGGGGCATTGTGAGAGAACAAATTAAAAGCATACTACAAAAGCAAAATCAACAATCTCAAGAAATGTAAGTAGGGGAATCATCAATAATCCACAATAGAACTGGAAAAGGATGTATATCAGGCATGTACCTGTTGCTTGAAGATATTACAAGTTGGAGGCTTGCCCTCCAGAACCTATTCAAACACAAAAATCCAGAGGGAAAATGGTTAAACTTCAGCAGCTAAACTAATTTCAATTCTCAACTAAAGGCAAAATCTGGAACAGGAGAAACCTCACGAGTTTGAAGAACAAGCTCCTCCATCGCAGCTGCACCAGCACCGCTGGCTGCTTGGTATGTACTAACCACCATGCGAACCACCTGCACCAGGCTAAAAAACCAATAATTGGTAGTAGTTTGGCGGGAGCAATACCCAAGGGAATTCAGTACTTTCGGATAGAATTGATGCGTTCACTGCAGCATCAGGCCCTCCTATCACCTCAACCTTTTGAGTTTGGCAGACAAGGTGATTACTTGAATATCTAGAAAACTACGTGGGCCTCCCTAACTTAGCAACATTTCATAAGCTAGGTCTAAAAGCTCCTGCAGGGAAAGGCCGCTAACTAGCAAACAGAAGTGTGCACATTAAGGGCTTCTGGGGGCTCATGAACTTCATGATTGTACAAAAGCCCTGGCCCTTTGATCAAATCACCCTTTTATCTTAGGATTCATAAAACTTCAAAATGATTTTGTGTTTCCACTCTAAGCCGGCTAACAAATGAGGAAAGCATTGAGCTGCTTTCATCAATTGTTACAGGTAATTGTATCAAAGGTCTCACCTTGGCATGTCGATGGAGAGGAGTTGCGGCCATCAAGCAGATGATGGTGGAGCAATTAGGATTTGCAATGAGAGCCCCCTTCCCCTTACCGGCCTTAATGCCCTCCATGGCCTCAGGGTTCACTTCTGGGATGACAAGAGGCACGTTCTCGTCCATCCGAAAGGCGGAGCTATTGTCGACCACAATGCTGCCCTTGTCGACCGCAATGGGCCCGAACTCCTTGCTTATGGAACCGCCGGCGCTGAATAGAGCAATATCGACCCCCTGGAAGCTGTCGGGGGTCAGCTCCTCGACCACGTAGTCCCGGCCCTGGAACGTGACGTGTTTCCCAGCGGAGCGCTTGGAGGCGAGCATCTTGACGGAGCGATAGGGGAAGTCACGGTCGGACAGGACGGAGAGGAACTCCTGGCCTACGGCGCCGGTGACACCCACCACGGCGAGTGAGGGAGCCGACTCCTGGAGAGACATCCGGATCCGTGTGGCGGGAAAGCGCCTGGGTCTAGCGGCAGCGGCGCCGGCGAAGGAGGAGAGTAGGTTGTTGTGTGCACGCTGGTGGTAGGTTAGCTGAGTGGACGCTGCCATGTTCGTGCGTCTGAGAGAGAGAGAGAGAGAGAGAGAGAGAGGGGCGGCTGAATGTGTAGTATGGAGAAGAAGCGGTGAAGGCCAGGAGATGGTGTGGGGTTTTAAACTGAGGAGAAAACAAACGGCCGAACATGCAAATAGCAGAAGTTTGGTAGGGTTTTGGGTTTGGTTTGCAAAAACGATTTGCCGAATTACAGCAACGACGGCCCCCCGGAATCCCAATTCCATTGCTTGCCTCTTCCTGCCCTTCTTCTGCCTCTAATCTTTTTAGCTCACGTGCAAATGGAATCGGAATTGTCTTAGAATAAAAGAAAATGTAATGAGAATAAATGATTTTGTCCCATTTTTAAAATTGGAGAACGAAATATAATGTAAAAACTGTATATCTAATTTTACAATTATTTATATATAGTAATGGTTAAACTTATATATATATATGTACAATAATTCAGAATCGTCCAATACTTCAATAAATTTTAACATGTAAAAAGCAAATTCATCCTAAAATTGTATAGAATAATATAAAAAAAAGAATGAATTGTATATTAAAAAAGGTGCCAAATGCTCTAAATATGAATAATATTTAGTATATCGTACATCATTCTAGTATATGTTTAGCACATGTACTTCGTAAACGTAACAAGGAGGGGATTGGGGTTGAAGGCGATATAGGATCGGTCTAAGAGAAAAGAAAATTTCAGAATATATATATTTTTGAATTACATAAAAAAATTTATAAATTTAAAATAGAATAACAGATTTTAAAAGAGAATAAATGGGACGAAAAGTATGAGAATCAAATTTATAATAATTTATTAATTATTAGGTTAATAATAGTACTATTATACCAACTCTCATTTCTCAAAATTTGGAATATATTGAAAAAGAAAACCTAGGACTAGAGATGCTAAATCTTTCGGATTTGGCCCAGAACCGCCCCGAACCTTCCCCAAATTGGCACGTACTTGCTCTTATTAGGTTGAGGGGTACATTTTCTTAATGGACCGACCCGGGGTCATTTGGAAAGGGGCCGGGAACCATAATTGGCACAGAACAGTTACAAAGCCGACTCAAACCGGCCCGAAATATTAAAAAATCATGCAATAAATAATCAATTTTTTGTCAGTTCAATTATTTAAATTTTTTTAAAAAAAGTATTCATTTTTAAATAATTTTGAAGAAGAAACCGAGAATAATCACGTTTCACAATTTAAAGCTGACACAAACAGTCAATCGAATCAGCCTATTAAATATGGCCTAATGGTTTAGGACCAAATTTAAATCGGTCTCATCTAATATCTTTACCCAGTAAGATGCTCAGACCAGCCTCAGTCGGGCTCCCTAGCTGTGACATACTACACCTCTCTTCTCACACTACATTGCTGAACTTCAAATTAGGTTAACGAATTGACCACCAACTAATTAAGCCCAGAGTGTGGCATTTACGTGGATGGCTAGTGTCACAGGGCTCAGGCTTGGCCCGAATTTTTCCTTCCCTGTGAGGGTGCTGAGCAGGGCGACACGCACTCTCAGCCAACCCAAACACGCAGCGCAATACAACTCGACCCGTTAACGCATACAACCGGGACAGAACAGAGCACTTACAAGGGAAATCTCACTTGTATTCACAATTCGGTATACAAGAACAAGCAAAACCCTTACACAAGTACACGGGACACTCCAAGCATGTGCCTCGGTGCTTCCTACACCTGCACTCCTCGCCTGGACCGGTGATCTTCGCCCGGGAAGGTCACCTTGGCAGCAGGGACTGGAGACAGCTCTTCCGGTCTCCCTCCTGGACTCGTCTGCTTGCTCCTCTCTGCTAGCTAGCCAGGAATTCCCCCTTCCCCCCCCCCTTTCGCCAGAAGTCGTCCCCCTCTTTATGCTAGCTGGGTTTTCTCTTCCAGCACCGGCCAGCTATCCCCCTCCTACCTACCGAGCAGGAGTTGGTAGCTGCAGCAGTCGGGTTGACAGCAGCAGTTGGACTGATTGTTACCAGCTCAGTCCTTTGGTCAGTCCTCTGACCGGGAGCCCACGACCCCACGACCTGCTCTGGTCCGGTCCGGCTGAGAGCCACCGACACTCAGCCTGACCGTGGTTCAATGCGCCTGCCTCCAAATCCATTCCTGGTTCCCGAAATGCCGCGCTGCCACGGCCTTCTGCTTATGGCACTCCTAGCGGTAAGGTCACCCGCTTTCAGGGGCGAGGTTGCGGGAGCTCTCGAGCGTCCGTGGTATACCAGCCTGACTTGGCATGGTTCCTGGGAGGGTCTGGTGTGCTCCCGTGCGTCGCCCCCGAGCCCTGCTTGCGAGAGCAGTCGCGCCTTGCCGCTCCCTCTCTTAGGGACATGGTCTTCCAGGAGGATCGTTAGGGCAGTCCCTCCCTGTTTCGGGCCCTCCGTTGCTAAGCGGTAGAGGCCCGCATAGCGGCCCTTTGGGTCGGGATGCTGAGGGGCTTACAAACCTCCCCCACTTGAGGAAGCCGACGCCCTCGTCGGAATAGAGCGGAGGTACGCCTGGATCTTGTCTTCGAACTGCCAGAGCGTCGCCTCCTTCTCCCAGCTTGCTTCCGATCTTGGCAAGCCCTTCCACAGAACTAGGTACTCTGTCCTGCGGTTCTTCTTGCTGTATCCGAGCACCCGTCGGTCCAGCACTTGGTCAAGTTCCTTCTCCAGCTCCGTGCGAACGTTCAACGGAGCTCGCCTTTCCCTCGCGCGTTCCCCGCCCGCGTCCTCGTGGTAAGGTTTCAGGAAACTGACATGGAAGGTAGGATGAATCTTCATCCTCTCGGGTAGAGCCAAGCGGTAGGCTACCGCGCCAACACGCTTTACTACCTCGAACGGACCATCATAGCGCCTGATGAGGCCCTTGTGCCACCTCTTGCTGGTCACCTTTTTCCAGATCTGGGGAGTCAGCTTCAACATGACCTTGTCCCCGACCTGAAACTCCAGCGGTCGTCGCCCTTGATCGGCATACTTCTTCATGCGGCGGACAGCTTTGGCAAGGCTATCCTGGGCTTCCTCCAGCATCTCCTGCTTGTTTCGGGCGAAACGGTAGGCAGCAGGACATGGTCCCTCCTTCTTCTGGAGGGCTACTTCGGAGGGAGTCAGGGGTTGGTAACCCATGGCGAGCTCAAACGGACTGAATCCTGTTGCCGAGGACCGGTGCAGGTTGCAGCAGAACTGCGCCGTGTCCAGGAGATCTAGCCAATTCCTTTGGCTAGCTGTGACATAGTGTCGCAGGTACTCTTCTAGCAGCTGGTTCATCCTCTCCGTTTGGCCATCCGTTTGCGGGTGGTTCGCAGTCGAGAACTTGAGCTCTGTCCCCATCATCTTGAAGAGCTGGGTCCAGAACCTCCCGGTGAACCTCGCGTCTCGATCGCTTATGATGTCCATGGGGATCCCGAACAGCTTAACCACATGGCGGTAGAACTCATCTGCCGCCGTCTCCGCCGAGCAGTTCTTCAGGGTAGGCCTAAAGATGCCATACTTCGAGAACCGATCTACCACCACCATGACTCCGTCGAAGCCTTTCACTTCTGGAAAGCCGCTGATGAAATCCATGGAAACCGATACCCAAGGTTTCTCAGGGATAGGCAGGGGTTGCAGCAACCCTGCCTCGGAGCGCCGCTCGACCTTGTCTTGCTGGCAAACAAGACACGTCCTGATGAAGAGTTCAACATCAGCCTCCATCTTCGGCCAGAAGTAGGAGCGGGTCAAGAGAGCAAGCATCCTTTCTCTGCCGGGGTGCCCTGCCCACTGCGCGTCATGATGCTCTCGCAGCAATTGAGTCCGCAGCCCTCCGCTGGGGACAAACACGCGGCCACCCTTCGCATAGAGCAAGCCGTCTTTCACCCAGTACCTCCTCACGGTACCGTCCTGGGCTTGTGCCACCAGCTTCTGGTATGTCCGATCCTCCTTCGCCTGGTCCCTCAGTTTCTCCACGAAGTCGGACTCCAGCTGGGTTAGCGCGGCTACCATCTCTACAGCTTTCCTGCTCAGCGCATCAGCAACCTGATTGTGGCGCCCTGGCCGGTGCTCCCACTCAAAGTCGTATTCCGCCAGGAATTCCTGCCACCGAGCTTGTCTTGGAGACAGCTTCTTCTGGGTCTTAAAGAAGTGTTCTATATCCCACAGAAAGTTTTCGAGTTCCTTGGAACTCCGAGCGCCAATAAAGGCTTTAGGTTCAGGTATCCTTACCTTTGCCCGAGATCCTTCTGCCTCAGCTGCTCCCGCAGCCAACGCACGACGGAGGAGGGACACATCCTCCTTCAGTCTGGCAATGTCCAGAACGAGGGACGCCAGGACTTCAGCTACCGTCCCAGCTACCTCGGACATGTCGCCGAGTGACGCTTCCAAGGTCGCAACTCGATCTTTCAGTGCGTCCATGCGTGACATTCAGGTCCCCGGTCGTTTGTTGTTTGCTGGAGACTCACTCCTTCCGCTGAACGCAGCTCTGATACCAACTGTCACAGGGCTCAGGCTTGGCCCGAATTTTTCCTTCCCTGTGAGGGTGCTGAGCAGGGCGACACGCACTCTCAGCCAACCCAAACACGCAGCGCAATACAACTCGACCCGTTAACGCATACAACCGGGACAGAACAGAGCACTTACAAGGGAAATCTCACTTGTATTCACAATTCGGTATACAAGAACAAGCAAAACCCTTACACAAGTACACGGGACACTCCAAGCATGTGCCTCGGTGCTTCCTACACCTGCACTCCTCGCCTGGACCGGTGATCTTCGCCCGGGAAGGTCACCTTGGCAGCAGGGACTGGAGACAGCTCTTCCGGTCTCCCTCCTGGACTCGTCTGCTTGCTCCTCTCTGCTAGCTAGCCAGGAATTCCCCCTTCCCCCCCCTTTCGCCAGAAGTCGTCCCCCTCTTTATGCTAGCTGGGTTTCTCTTCCAGCACCGGCCAGCTATCCCCCTCCTACCTACCGAGCAGGAGTTGGTAGCTGCAGCAGTCGGGTTGACAGCAGCAGTTGGACTGATTGTTACCAGCTCAGTCCTTTGGTCAGTCCTCTGACCGGGAGCCCACGACCCCACGACCTGCTCTGGTCCGGTCCGGCTGAGAGCCACCGACACTCAGCCTGACCGTGGTTCAATGCGCCTGCCTCCAAATCCATTCCTGGTTCCCGAAATGCCGCGCTGCCACGGCCTTCTGCTTATGGCACTCCTAGCGGTAAGGTCACCCGCTTTCAGGGGCGAGGTTGCGGGAGCTCTCGAGCGTCCGTGGTATACCAGCCTGACTTGGCATGGTTCCTGGGAGGGTCTGGTGTGCTCCCGTGCGTCGCCCCCGAGCCCTGCTTGCGAGAGCAGTCGCGCCTTGCCGCTCCCTCTCTTAGGGACATGGTCTTCCAGGAGGATCGTTAGGGCAGTCCCTCCCTGTTTCGGGCCCTCCGTTGCTAAGCGGTAGAGGCCCGCATAGTGGCCCTTTGGGTCGGGATGCTGAGGGGCTTACAGCTAGGGTCACAAAGTTCTTCCTTTTTGTTTATATCACATCATCCACTAGATGTCGATCGATTTTTCACATTGAACTGTCAATTACCTAACCAACCATAAGATAATTTTCTTGTTCTTTTCATTTTTCGGATAATATTATGTATGATTTCTTCTATTAAATAAATAGTATTTCGATAGTGCTATTAATTTGTATAGAATATTAATTATGAATGAATGAAAAGACTTTACTAGCTAAGGGCCGACATTAACGGACGGACGCATTTTATAAAATTATGGGTTCGGTTTATCCTCTAAACACATATATTTGCAATATCTCTCCCCCAAAATCGGTTGACTCACCTCAAATTAGATTAATCCATAGTTAATGACTTCTGGACATACAGTTAAGTTTGTGAAAAAAGAAAATCCCTATTTTCATAGTCAAAATTAAAATTTTAATGGATATTTTTTGAAGTTTAAAAAATGAGATATTCTTTTTCCTGGATAGTGAGGAGGGTAGGTAGGAATAGGACATGGACAAGTTTTACATCTCATCTCTCTTTTTTTTAAAGCTATTTTTTATATAACTGAATTAGGTAGAGAAAAGGTATATTAAAATTTTTAAGATAATTTTTATCCTTGATAATTCTTTAACTTAATAATTAAATTTTTATAAATTTAATTTTTATTATGATATTTTATGTATTCATTTATTACCCTATTCTACTATTAATTTTTAGATACTAAACCTATTATGTAATTGAAAAAAAGATTTATTTTCTAAGGCCAAACTCTCTCTTCATATATTAATGTAAATGTATATTGCATAAGTTAAGCAACAGATTACATTGTCGTAAATCGTAA
Source organism: Sonneratia alba (assembly GCA_900174645.1). Lineage (NCBI taxonomy): Eukaryota > Viridiplantae > Streptophyta > Magnoliopsida > Myrtales > Lythraceae > Sonneratia > Sonneratia alba. The sequence goes on from FWPY01000010.1 coordinate 633,554, forward strand.
GGATCTCACTCACTCATATATTTCCTCACTTCATGACATTATTATAAGATCAGTATCTTGTGGTTGCGAGGAAGAGCCTCAAAGAAATCCACCTACAAGTCATTTGAAATATGAGCATGTGCGGACAACGCTCCACCGCTTGTGGCTACCAACTTCCCCGTCCGATCCGGCACATTTAAGTCGTGGATGCAGTAACTCATGCCCCAATAACGTCAAGACGAGAGAGGAGCTTCAGGTGGGCAAAGCTCAATGGGTAAAAAGCAGCAACAGGAGGAGGCCCCTCCTTCCACACGTGAGGAAGGATTCAACAAGCTTTAGCATCCATCCGCACTCACTCTTGGAGGGCAAGTCGACGAAGCCATTGACAGGATCGAAATGAAAGCGCATGATCCAATAAGGCTTAGAATCTCTTTACCCTCTACGATCTCGCCTGGCTGAATGCACGGCGATGATTAATAAGGTCAACCTGAGTTCTTCGTATGAGTAGAATTACAGCCCTTAGATGCATCATTTCACACTACATGATCCGGGAATGCTTTTAACTTTAACCATCCAAAGGAGGAACAGCCACATCTTGAATAGGTAGGAGCCTTGCCCGACCCCCATATTCCTCCGGCACCTCTTCCTCACCGATTTCCTTCACGAAATCTCTTCTCTCATCATCATCATTGCTTACAATCATAACCTGGAATCATGTATCACAAAAATGGGGCAATTTCAAGATTCAAAACATCTTTTCTTTCCCCACTTTTTGCTTTGAGTCTAACGATTTAGAACCTTTTACTTTTAGGACATCATACAATAATCCTCGTAATACAGAAAATTGCAAACGGGTTTCATTTTTCGACTAGTATGCGTAACCCATGTTTAGGCCAAGAAGCTGAAATGATGAAAATATCAATGTAGAAATAGATTTAAGCAGGTAAGTCAACTTCCAGATTTTTTTTTTGGGGGGAGTGGGTTATGAACAGTACACTGTTTTCTGTTTCGTTACCTGGGTAATGAAGGCAATGAAAACAGAACAATAGAACAGTTTGCTATAACAAGAGGAGCAATCTGCACTACCTTGTCAAGCGTTGCCTTCTCAATAAATCGAGAAACCAGTCTCCACACGGTGACGAAAAATCTTGGCATGCTCAAAATGAAAAGCTTGGCCAATCGTTCCGGGTAGTAAGCCTGCAGGGGGATATCAAGCAAGATTTGATGAAGATACAAGAAGAGAGAGGAATCGTATGATGTAAAAGTGCCTTGTTTTATAAAAAAAGTTAAAATACCTTATATGCTGTTAAAATTGCCTTATTGGCTATCGTGTGCTATTAAAATGACATTCTTTTTGGCTCAATGCTGTAAAAATGACTTATTTTTAAAGAAAGACAGAATGACCATGCACAATCACCTGTAAAAATTGAAAGCCAGTGATTAATCCACGAGCATCAACATTTTTGTAGCTTATGCTTTGCAGATCAAGGACTACAAGTAGCTTTTCATGGCCTATTTCTCGTCCTTTGAAGGAGCTGAAACAGAAAGTTGCGTTTTCTAATTTAGCGTAGAGGAGGGGCAAAAGCAACATGGCACTGTGGAAGAACATTAGTATTGATACTAAGTTTGAGCCAGACGTCAGGTTATCAACAATCACAGATATGATCCTTCAATAGTAGCTAATCTACATCAGGAACATAAGATAAACAGGGATTTTCTTAGCACCTTGCAATGGATTTGTCCAGCACATATACCACGAATTCTGTATCAAGGGTGAAACCAGGAGTAAGTTTAGTTGGTATCTGATACTCTCATGAAACAGTAAGCTGCAAAACAACTACTTTCACCCTCTTCACAGAGAAATTCGAATCCGTGTCTGAGAAACTATATCAGTAAAGATTGCATGACAAAAGTCTATATGGAGTCAATGTCTTATTTAAGGAATTGGTTGGTCAAATTAGAGAACAAAAGAAAGAGTTCCTAATCTTTCTGACTTATTCACCACACAAAAGATACATGTAAAATGAGAAGCAAAACATAAGATTTCCTCTGGATATTTATTCATCTCGCCTCAGCGTAGCAGGTAACTGAGCCGACCCAGCAAAATGTACAAGCATTGATAAACTTCCGCCTAACAGCCTTGGCTCATTGTCTCACCAACACTGGCTTGATCATCGCATGATGGATACTACGACAAATTACTGAAGAAAATGGTATCTCCTAAAATTATCTTTTGCATTGTATTGCATATCGTTTTCCTTTTCCTCAAGGACTCTTTCTTTTCCAGAATGAGGTTTTCCCCATCTAAATAAAATAAGAAATGCCAGTAGGCATAAGACTATGAAAGATCAATAGAAAAGCAAACAAATAGGAGAAACTCACAGGATTGAATATAAGAAATAAGAGATCCGAGGATAAGGAAAACAGGTTCTCTCAAGCACCAAAACAGGAAGGTTAAGATTTGATAAGTTTTTCTGAAGACATATATCCTATGTTTTGCCATTTATTAATTTGGTCTATTGGGAAGCTGGAGATTTGATAAAATTAATATAACATGTGGTAGACTAATAAAGACACATATTTTATCAATGCAGGACCCGCACCTGCTTGCATAAAAAATTATTGGTACAAAGTTCACCCTTCACCATCTTTTGGTTTTTTTTTTTTCTACTTTTGGCTGAATACCAACTTCTGGTATTTCTAGATACGCAAAGAGACAAGCATAAGAATAAAATCCCCAGAAGAGTCCATATGAAGTGGATGAAAAGCATACCGAATTATAATAATTGCACTGTCCAATGCTATTGACAAGCATATCGAGAGTTGATGAATCTCCACATTATTGTGACATGATAACAAGAAAACTGAAATTCTGGGGCCCAACGTGTGGACCTATTTAGGCATAAAGGCTTAACACCAAAATGAGACATGCAGCCCATGTTGCTCCAACTCATTCTGTTCCATCTGTTAGGAACCTTTCTTTTATTAGCATATTCAAGATCAGCCACATAAAAAACATTCCAATCAACAAGCATCTTATATCAATCCTCAGCTTTATGAATAGGGGCACAATCATGCATGCTCTCGCCAATGTAGGATTCTATGTCAATGTTGATGCCACCTAAGAGCAATAAACAAGGGCCACAAATTGAAGCTCTAATTACTATTTCAAACAAACAACTGATCACAATCACTAAAAATCTGCATTTTCAACTGTATTATGAGACAAAGGAAGCTTGGAGACTTGGACCATGCCACTAATGCTTAAACAGGAAGCAGAAAAGAGTAAAATCCAACACCTAGAAACCTGTGAAAATGAAAGAAACCTCATGAACATACAAATTTGTAGAATTGAGTTCTCCGCAGTTAAAACAGAATCAGTAGACCCACAGGCAAACCTTTATCGATCCAAATTATACGTTCCGCTGCAGCTCCATGTGTTGTAACAGACCGTATAATGATTAGAGAGGATGAAAAAGTCAAGAAAAGCAACCGCATGAATGATTGAGGAGAAACAAAGCTCCATACTCTTGAATTGGAGCTGATCTTTGGAAGGGAAATGCTTGCAAGCCTTGATTACCATGAGAGGTGGCCGTCCAGTTCTAGATGATACCTGCAAGTAAATTTTTCTGGCTTCCAACTCCTCTGTGATTTCTGATTCAGAAATAAAACCATTCGGGACCATATTAACTCTCCATTTCTGCCACTGCGCAAACATCTTTGCAGCCTTTTCTGGGTCCATTGATCTTGCTACCAAGAATCGCATGAGCGTCGGGTCACTGAAATTCTGATCCGAAACGAGGACTACATGAGTGAGCAGTATAGGCAGTCTCACCTTCTTCGAAGTTACTCCTATTAGAACTTAGATAGAAACGGAACAGAAAACGGCAGGAAAAGAAACGTATTGAGAACTTTGTCCATCTCTGAAATAAAAAATCTCTGCTTTGAACATCATGAGTATGTGCTCCAAGCTCGTTTGAACGCCTCATTTCAAGAAACCAAAGCAATAAGAGAAAACATCAACGGAAAAGTTGTGACATTACATGGACTAAAGTCCCGGATGGATTTTGATCACTTGATTTTTATTTTTTTTTTCGCTAGTTAGAGTACCAGTACCTGGGTTGAAGCACCAAGAGTTTGAACCGATTTCCGCATCTGGGTCAGTGCTAATTCTTGATCGTCCTCCATCTGGGATGACTGGTGGACTCAGTGTCGAAGAGATCTCTGCTCTCAAACTCCCTGTACTTTAAATGTCACACGCAGAGGGAGGGAGGGAAGAAGGGAGAGACCTTGAGCCCCTGTGAGGCAATTACAGGAGAGGATGAAGGGGGCAGAAACAGGGACAGAACTGAAGGCAAAAAAGGACAATGGCTTCGACAATTCTCTGCCTTGAGTTTGGATAATGAAGAGACAGAAGATGTCACTATAAACCCATAAGTAGCATTTCCCAATCCATGGGAATGTAGATGAGATAATCCGGGTCTCGTTTCCCAGTACAATATCAAGAAGTCCCGGCTAACTCAAAGGACAAAATCTTCTGTAATGGTGGTATTCTCTCTTTTACCAGCCTAAATATGATAATTTATAATTAAAGATGTTGAATAGCTAAATTAATCGGCATTGGCCATCTAACAACATCTTTCAAGATGCTAAGCATGTGGAAAAGTCACATGAGCTCCAGGAAAAAAAAAATTGAAATCTGTGCTTGGAATTTTTTTTTAATAATGAGCATTTAATTTGACTGATTTGTTTCAACACCTGCTCTGAAAAGAAAATTAGAAAGTGATGCTTGATTGGACTTAAACGGTTGATAATCTACAGATAAATCGGGGAAACAATCCATAATAGGTAGCTGGTGGATCCAGGTATTGATTCATGCATAAAGCTATTTTCATCTGCATCATTGGTGTTGACCAGGTCATCAATGGATCATCATAATGTTTGCGCCATCACGCCGAGTAACAAATCCGAGTCCCGACGAATAGGTAAGCTCGGGCACTAAAATTCAAAGTATACCATCATGAGGATGGATGATCAACAAATAATACAATTCTTGCTAAATATGCAGAATAAATTCCTGCATTAACTAGTTGCCAACCAGTAAGGGGCAAGCAGACATGTGCGAAGGAAATTTCCACTGACAGCATTGCTACGTTGAATGCTTGGAACGAATTGCTGAGGTAGAGATGCAATACTGTAAGGGAGATTCTCATATGAACAACGATTACAACTCCAGATGCTTTGTTTCACGGTACATAAGCTGAGAATCCTTTCCTGTTCAACCATCCAAAGAAGAAAGTACAACGTCTTGGATCGGCACGAGCTTCGCCCGACTCCGGTATTCTTCCAGCAGCACTTCTCGCGATATCCTTCATGAAATCTCTTTTCTCATCCTCACTGCTCGCAATGATAATCTGCAACCGTGTATCACAAAATGGGGCAATTTCAAGATTCAAGATATTTATTGTTTTGTAGGTAAAGCTGAATTTTTAAACTTAGGTTCTGACTCTAAGAATATAGAATCTCCATTTAAGACAGGATACCACGAGTTTCTTAATAGAAAAGTGAAGAGGGCTGCCAAGAAGTTTCGTTTTTCAACTAGTAGTTGTACACCAGATTCGGATCAATAAGTGTAGGTGATTATCAAGACATCGATTTAGAAACTTAAACGAGCAAGTAATTCAACTTTAAGATCCTACTTGCAGTGAAAATTGTTTAATTTTCTGACGATGGGAGGAATGGACATGGTAACAATATTTTATTGGGTAATGAAAGCAGAGATTGCCACAAGAAGAGGGCAAATCTATGTTACCTTTTCAAGCGTTGCCTTGTCAAGAAATCGACAAACCATCCTCCACACGCTGACCAAAAACCACGGCATGCTTAAAATGAAAAGCTTGGCCAATCGCTCAGGGTAGCAAGCCTGCAGATGATGCACAGTGAGATATTGATGAATAATAATACATTTCATAAAATTCAGCCCCCATACTTATCATCTGAAGATATACTATTAAAAAAATTCTTTTCTTGGGAAAAAAAAAGGACCCATGCCGGTGAGCTTCACATGGAATGATCTAGGGATTTTCAAGAAAATTTGCAGTTGCTGTCACTACAAAAAGAAAAACAAGGATAAGAATCATACTATGTTAAAATCCCATATTCTCAATTAAAGGATGGAATAACTATGCAAGAATCGCCTGTAAAAATTGAAACCCGGTGATCATTCCTTGTGCATCAACATTTTTATAACCGATGCTTTGCAGATCAGGGACTGCTATTAGCTTTTCACCGCCGGTTTCTCGTCCCTCGAATGAGCTGAAACAGTACAGTTGCTATTTCTGACTCAGTAAAAAGAAGGGGCAAAAGTAACATACCATTGTCAAAGAACATCAGGATCGATACTTGAGCACGCAGATTCAAAGCTATCACCAATGATGAAAGTAACTATCAGATAGTAGCTAATCCATAAATGGGAACAGAGATAAAAAGGATCTTCTTAGCACCTCGCAATGGTTTTGTCCAGCAGATATACCTCAAATGCTGCATCAAGGGTGAAACGGGAGCAATTAATTGGCCGATGCCAGATACTTTCATAAAGCAGTAAGCTGAAAACCAAATTGATTGATGCGCTTGCTCATCGGCAGACTGATGCTAACCAGCCTAACCTGCTATGTATAGTGTATGGGTTGAGAGGAATTTGAGAGTTTTTAAAGGAAAGAGTAGCAATTATCTTGTAATTAAAGATATAATACTACAACTAGTCAAGCTTAGAGTAGCATCATTTCCCCAAGTGGAACACAAAATAGAGTCTGGTGAGCTCGCACAGACTTCGGGGATTCCAGGACTTTTGTAAAGCTCTGTTATGTGAAATTTTCAAGTGAGTAATGCAATTAAATTCATTAAAAATAATAATAATAATTTTCACTCTCTTCCTATGGATATAAATATGCTTCAAAAGTTAAAATTTTTTAAAAAAATCAATGAAGTTTGCAGCATGTGATATGTCAACAAAGTCAAGGTTTTCATTTCTTTAAGGAACAGTGGAACAAAGGAGAAGCAAAGAGAAAGAGTTCCTAATCTTGTGAATCACCCATCTGCCACACCAAAATGGATGGATAGATGGGTCCAAAGAGAGGCAAAAGATAAGACTTCGTTTGGCTTATTCGGTTTTCATCGTCAATAGAGCAGGTAATTGAGCTGAAGCAGAAAAATATGCAGAATCTGAGTGAAGTAATACTGCAAATTTGTTCTTCTGGCCAATAGCGTTAGCTCATCTTCTCACCATCAGCGACCTGATCATTGAATTAATGGATACCATGACAAATTATTGAAGAAAATAGAATCTCCTAAATTATTTTTTGCATCACATCGTATACGTTTAACTTTTCCTCAAGAAAATTTTCTTTTTCAGAATGTGGTTTTCCATCTTAACCAAATAAATATGCCAGGTCTCAGATGATAAAGGCATGAGTTATCAAAGATTAATGGACAAGGAAACAAAATGGGGAAATTCTTCAGGTGTGAACAAAAGGCACAAGAAACTCTTGAAAAGGAAAATAAGTTTTCTCAAGCTCCGGAACATGAAGGTGAAGATTTGACGAAGTTTTCTGAAGGCACAAATCCAAGTTTTCCCAGTTTACTTACTAATTTGATCTCTTTGATGGGTGAAGATATTGATAAAATTAATAAAGCACGCGATAGACTGATGAGGACACGGAGTTTTCATCAATGCAAGTGTCAGCAAATGCCTGCCTCAAAATTATTAATACCAGTCCACCGTTCAACTACCTCTGGTATTTTTGAATGTACAAATTGACAAGCATAAGACTAGAATCCCCAGAAGATTCCCGATAATGGAGATGAAAACTGTACCAAATTATAAACAATTCCCATTGTCAATACTAGATCAATCTCCAAATTCGTGCAATATGATATCAAGAAGTCCCAAATTCTGGGGGCCAAACAGTGGACCTGTTGAGGCACAGGGCTTAATACCGACGTCTGAGACTCACTACTCATGCAGTTCCAACTCATTCTGTTCCATCCATTCGGAGCCTTTCCATTATTAGCATATTCACAACTGGGCACACAAATGACATCCGCTAAACAGGCATCGTGGTATCAATCGTCTATTGGAATCCCGGCTTTATGAAAAGCAGCAGAACAACCATGCATGCTTACCACTGTAGAATTCTAAGTGACTGTTACTGTAATTACTAGTCAAACAAACAACCAAGTGCAAGCACTAAAATTATATAGTTCAACTGAATTGAAGAAACAGACGAAGTTCGGAGATTTGGACCATGTCAGTGTTACTTCAAAAACAGTAAAAAGAAAAGAGTAAGTCGAAATCCCAGAACCTTGTGAAAATGGAAAAAAAAAACCCAGAAAATACATTGAAGGTTAAATGGTCCGTAACCGAGAAACATCATGAAGCGGAGGAGGCAAGTTAAGAGTGGGAAGCAAAGGTGGATGTGGAAATCGAAATTCGTTCAGATAGTCACTATAACTGTTAAATTGGCTCGACAGCGGACCTGAGTCAATCTGGAGCAGCTGTCTGTGATAGTCTACATAGGAACTAAGAGTAGTCTTTTTTTCACAGGTAAAAATAGTCTATTTGAAACATGTGGATGTAGATTTGATTTCTCCATAATTAAGCAAAATTTGTGTGGACTCACTGGCTGACCTGGATCTACCTAAACTTTATATGCTCCATTGCAATTCAATACGTTTTAACAGACCATGTAATGATCAAAGAAAATGAAAGAGATGAGGAAAAAAAACTCTATGGATGATTAGGGAAAAGATAGCTCCGTACTCTTGAATTGGATCTGATCTTTCGAAGGGAAATGATTGCCGGTCCTGACTATCATGACAGGTCGCTTTCCACTACTAGATAAGCCCTGCAAGTGTATCTTTCTGGCTTCCAACTCTTCCCTAATCTCTCATTCAGAAATGGACCCATTTGGGACCGTATTAACTCTCCGTTTCTGCCACTGCACGATAACCTTTGCTGCCTTTTTTGGGTCAATTGATCTTGCGATCAAGAACCGCATAAGTGTCGCATCACTGATTTTCTGGTCCAACTAAAAGACTAAGAAGTGAGCAGGACAGACCGTCTCACCTTTTTTAACTAAATCTACTAAAATTTAGAATGGAAATGAATAATAAAGAAAGGGAGTGGCAACTTTGATTCACTTGGTTGTTTCATTGATCAAGTGCCTGCGTTGAAGAGCCTAGGTCTTGAACTGATTTCCTCACCTGGGTCAGCGCTACTTCTCGATTATTCTCCATTCGGGATGACTGATCCATTCAGTGTCAGAGAGAGCCTATTCGTCTCTATGCTTTAGCGGCCACACGCTCAGACAGAGAGAGAGAGAGAGAGAGCAGAGGCTGATGGTAAAGAGAGAGACGGAGACAGAGTTTACGTCATCAGATGATCAAACACGACAAAGGACCGAGAAGAAGGCAAAAAAGACACAAGTTTGTCAGTTTTCTTGTTTGAGTTTGGACAGCGGGGGGAAAGAAAATGTAGTTGTTCCCTCGGGAGATGCCGCCTCCAAGCCACAGGATGGAGACAATGCGGTTCCCTATGCTCCTTTAGATTTCTCAATATCGAGAGGAGACACCGGAGATTGACATAGACGAACTTTAGCTTATCTTTTGTCTAAATATTTATTAGATCTCATTAAAAAGTTACAATAAATATTGAACTAACTCATATTAGAAATATTAAGGCCATTAGTTTTGAAATGATTTTATAAATTGATTCTTTGCTTAATACATATGAAGTCTTCGCAGTCATTAACTCTGTTTGCAGCGAACTAACTCTGTACTGTTTGACAGTACGAGGTCCTTGAAATCATTAAGAGTATGCAGTGAAACACGAGTAGGTGTTCCCGTCGGTGATCGCATTATGTGATAATATCTGGTTTTTGTACTTGCGGAATTAGCTAAAGTCGGTAGAATGTATCGCTGCTTTCGAAGAGAAACCCTCTTGCCTCAAGGCCTTTGATCTGCGAAGGGAGATATATGATGGACTTACTCCAAACAATATCGTACTTTCAGCTACCTGACACTTCCAATCTGGTTGTATTTTGTTGTTAGAACTAGTTGCTAACCTGCTCAATATGTGGCATCTTTTCACAAAACGTCGAGGCGTGTATCCAAAAAGGCATAAGTGAAGCCCGAGAAATAAAAGTTCGTTCGGTCCCTCAAATAGCCAAGAAATTTTATGACGCTGAACATGGGGCCAATGGGTTAGGAGACTTCCTCAAAACGGTGGACCGTCAGGAAGAAGCATATACAGAGAAACTATGTGCCCAGATGCACTTTCCATGTGAGACAGAACGAGGATGAGATCTTGGCAATATATGGAACCATACTTCTGTATCTTCAATGCCATAACTGCAAGTCTGGGCACGAAGGATCAATCGGATGCTGCTGTCTGTTAAGAGCCTAAAGGTTGAAGTCATAGAATGGTCTGAGAACAGCTGCAAACCAGATGACAGACAGAAGCTGTTTTCAGCATGGTACCACCTGAGTATCCCACTCATCCTTATGTGGAGAGAAGACATAAACTTCCTCATCTTCTCGTGGACTCTAGATGATACCCTACTTAACATCAAGGATGAAAAATCGAAGAAAGGGGTCGGGCTGGGCAATATCTCAGGGACGAAGAACTTGAACCTTGTTGGATTGGGGACTCCATGTGAAAGTAGATGATCTGATATGGTAATCTCATCATGCTTCCCAGCCATTTTTCTCGTAAGGATAGTTCATCTATGTGGCCTCTCTGCCGTTATATATGCGGAGAGTTACCAGAAAAATCTTGTCGATCAATCATCTTGTTCTTTACTGATGAAGCTTGATATACACTCCCTTTTCCTGTTTATCTAACCGTACAGCTGGGAACTCTCACCCTCCTGAGCTATTCTGCGTCTTCTAATCCTTTTTCATTTACTGCTATAGGTGCTCTCGAGGAGAAGCTGTAATATCAGGGCAAAACTTTGAAGTTCGGCAGCCGGTCTCCTGCAGTTCGGTCGGTACTTGTTGAAAATTTGAGTTGGAGGTGTTAACCAACAAGTGATAATAATAATAAACAATAGGAGGGATTGGGGGCAAATACGAGGTTGACGCGGCTTGATTTCATTAGCTCCACAGTCCAATTTCGAATGGATCCCATGATGATTTCTTCTCGTCCGAAAGCCTTTATTTTCGGATCTTACCTCTCTCATACCAATAAAATATTCGGATATTGTGACAATTTGTTAGTAGACCTATCAAATGCTAGGAAGCAAAGCAAGCTTGCAAATGATAGATGGTTTCCTAGCTTTTGACCAGAAAACGACCCAAATTGCTAATGGCTTTAGTGGTCTTTGGCTACTTTGTTGGCAACATTTGGTTTGGCTTGGCACAATTTGAACCTTTAAATGCCTATAATCGACCAGATGACCGAGATTAAATATGAGTTTTCATGCTCCACATTGTTCATAAGAACCACTAACCCAGTTTCCATCTCGGCTCAAGTAAACCCTCGGGTCTCAACTGGTCTTGGATTCCATCTAGCAGATCCATCCATGTTTGATTTTAACCAGCCTTACCTGGATTGACCCAACAAGTACAATACCAACTTTTCATTGTGGAATCATTACTTCGATGAGTTGACCGAAGCCCCCTTAAAATGGTTTCCTCCTTCTCTGGTTCCATAACAGCACACAAGAGAGCTACCAACAGGCACAATTGTTTCTTATTACAATGCACGTTGTAGAACCCATCGCTCCATCAAAACTGACACATATCTTAATCACAAGATCAATTAAAAAAAGAGATAAGATCAAGGGAAGTTCTATAAATTTATAAGTTCTACATATTTCGAATAAGTTAAATAGTCCTAAAACGTTGTCTAGTCACTTAGTTTAGCCTGACTCGGATGACTATTAATTGAAGATGGACAGGTACTAACAATATTACCGTCTATTGTTGTTTGCTGATGCGGTGAGAACATGTTATGCAATGGGTACATTAACTTAATTTGTCACGTTATCTGTTTGTATACGTGACTGCGCACTTACTTTATATCATATGGGGACGGATGAAGGCACTGTTAATATCATTTCATTATCAGTTAATGACTTCTTGACGCTGCACACCGAAAAATTAGTTACAATGGTCTTAACTAACCGTTAATCACTCCTTCATTGCATTATCATCAAGTGCTACACGCAAATGTATTAGACATCTCTTTTTGGTTGATGAATCCATACGGTGAGTCTCACTGTCTACCGAATTTGATCCAGAAACCACATGGAAGGAAGCTAACCACACGGTCATTTTTTTAGGTGAATATAAAATTTACGCTTTCCCTTTCCACCAATTCATTTCTGTTTCGAGGGATCCCTTGTGCTCAAAGGCAGGTTGATTCTTCAAGGGATAGCAACCGACTAAAAGGGCCAAAGAGCTGCAGTCTTTTGCCCCTTCCCCTTTCTTCACATCTCTCCTTCTTTACATTATCCTTACGTATTCGTATAAATCGAAACTACACCCTCCACTTTAGATGGGGATAGCGTGTATAGAGGAAAGGACAGACGCAAACAGCCCAATTATGATCGGATTCTGCTTTCCTGCTGGCTAACTGCCCATATGTACCCCACCAGTGTGTATGCAGTCGGGGGATGATTGTGGGTCTTCTGCAACTGCATCACCACTTCAAAGATCATTATGGTGCTGCTCTTTGTCACCTTCTTCGCTTTATGTCGGGACAGTCGACCTAAGACTTCGTGCCTAATACTTAAAGAAAGCCTTCTCCAGGTTTCTGAATCATCGGTTTGGTACTTTTGGACTCCTTTGCAATGAAAGAGGGTTTCTTCCTCCTGTACATCGTCGAGCATTTAGACACAATCTTCAGTTTCCCAGTTACAAGAGTATGTTGAGTTTAATTGGATTCGTTTTAACATTTTTTCAAGACATTGAACCTAATCTTAACTACTCTGACGCCGACCTGACCCCCACATAGCATTGAGTCGAAGAAAATGTGTTCTTGTCGAAGGTTTTGATTAATACATTGCAACAATTTATTGAATTACAGGCAAACATTTCCCGAAATAATTTGTTCGAGAATTTCTCGCAAAATTTCAAATAATTTCGCTGGTGACATTTTAGGGAAAGCATCGAAGGCTCTGTCATAATCATCAATTGAAAGCATAGTTTTAAAAACCAGGATTGGGTTGGCTAGTTGGACTAGAACTAGCCACACACCTGGTCCAGTTTTCAAAATTAACATAATTATATTTTAAATACGATCAGTTCTAATTGAATCAGTCGAATTAGTAAATCTAATTGAAGTGTTAAAAAATTCGTCAATTTAAAATTTTTAAAAAACTATTATAATATTTATTTTACTTTTTAAATTTATATTTATATTGTACGTTAAATTTGAGATTAATATAATAATTATATTAATAATTTTATTATAAATTATTATTAAATTATGATATTATGTCAATTAATTAGTAATATTATACTATTAAATATACGATTTGACATATTAAACTTCTAGTATAACCCATAAGTCCATGAATCTATACATTGATTAGTTCTCAATCCGTTCTAATTTTAAAAACTATAATTCAAAATATAGTGTGGGTGCTTGAAATTTTCTGGGATAGATTAGTGTCAACATACGAAAGACGGCCTCAGTCGGAAATTTTGTTTTGAAAGGATTTAGATGAACTAATTTGTCCGTAAGTCATCAAAAGAGACTATGCAGCTGGTCGTGCAGAAGCTAAAGCACTCTTGATAGCCGCAGACATAGCGAAGCAGCAAAATTGGTCCTCAGCCATCTTTCATTGTGATGCCTGTGAGCTTGTCCTATCTATCTGTAAATAGGAAATTAACTCATGCTTGGGATTGTACTCATGTCTTAGGGAATTTTTGGATCACCGCTCAGTATTTGTCATAATGGTCTTGTCGATAGATCTCTAGATAACATAACTGTATTGCCTACAGTCTAGTTAGGTTAGGCTTTTTATAGTATATCTATGATTTTTTTTAAAATGATGTGATTTTATTACTATCTTAAATTTTGAGTCATTTATAAAAGTGATATTATTTAATAAAGAAAAAAGGTCATCGAAAGTCCAAAATTCATATATACTAGAATGTGATCGTAACGGCTGTCGGCCCCTGCATTCCACGTGTCATATAACCGATACTACACACATTCCCCTCGCGGCAGAACCCACCGATCCCCTCAGCACACCCAAACCACCGTTGTCATCAGCCTACGCCTTGGGCGACTCCGACGGTCCCAAAAATGTCTTGACTTCGTGTCTATTGAACATGGACAATTACCTTACAAGATCTCGAGATTGTGTTGATTTTGCAATCATTTCCTCATATTATTTTGATAATATCAATGGTTAAAATGAGAATCCTAACATCAGAATAAATCATCACATCATAAATCCATTAAAAAAAACAATAAGAATGACGGATACTTCTACGATAAGAATCGCAAGGAACAATTAATGATTTACAAGCAAAAACTTATAAGAAAAGAGTCACTATTAGCAAGATTATAAGTGTGAACATTTAGAGTTCAAAAGAAAATATATGTGATGATAATGAAAAGAAACTTCTAAATCTGTATAATTTATTGGTAATTAAAAATAGAATTAAAAGTGTACCTAATTAGGAAAAAAAGAGACATTTATATTGCAATTTCTGGCTACAGACGGTGGCCTGTCTAGGCCGAAGGGATCACTTCCTCATTCATTCCAGCTCTCTATCCATCTCCCTGATAATTGCTATTATGACCTTGGCCCGTTCCCTGTACTAAAAACTTGGGTATAATTAAAGAACTCAACACATTTTAGACTTAAACATTTTTTTTTATAAATCATATGGAAAATTTTTAACCCGTCCCATCTCATAATCTTATGATGAATTTTTACAAATGTAAACACAATGTATATAATTTATAAATCAGTGTTATACCCGAAAATAAAAATCCAGATTTTAGTTTGACCAGATCACTCCCAAGTGCCAGTTCTCAATTGATAGTCGATTCTTAATTTCAATTGGGTGCACACTGCGCACCAGATGCTCATTTTTTGCTTTGAACTACACGGCTCTCCAGCTAGAAAACAAAAGAAAAATCCCAATGAAAAGAAAAAAGAAAAGCAAAAAAAACTATTTTTGGGTATTCCAATGAATTATTTATTATTCAGAAATTTAAGTTATATTTGAGTAATAGATTTATTAATAAATAAAATTAATGAAAAATTTTACAAATATATATGCACTACCTCAACTAATTATCGGGATTTACAATAAATATTAAAAAATTGCTATTATTAAATAAAAAAAACAGTGAGGGTAGGAGGAAGAGAGAGGAAGAGAGAGCTCACTTAGCACTCCAACTCGAGCAGTCAAAGGGCGCAGAGCAGAGCAGAGCACTACAGTTCTCTGCTTAACAGCAAATTTTCTGCTAATCTCTCCCTTTTTTATTCTAATCCGCGCATCATAATCATGATTATTAGTAGTTAATCCCTCTCGTTCAGATGTATCTCTCTCTCTCTCTCTCTCTCCCCCCCACGGCAGAGCGAAAGCAAATCACACTGCCCCTCTCCCAGTCCTGTCACTCTAAACACACCAGATTTAAATTCACGTTGTAGAGAGAGAAAACCTCATAAATTAAGTCCCATTCACCTCTCTCTCTCTCTCTCTCTCTCTCCATTCTCCGCTCAGATCTACACTCTTCAGCTCAGCACCGCTCCAGCATCCTCCGCCTTTTCAGGTCAGCTACCTGCGCGTGCAAGTGCCTATCAAGATTTGTATCCGAGGTGGTGTGATCCATTTGGATGTGAGTGTGGGAGCTTGGGGGAGGGGAAGGCGGTGTGTTCACCAGATCGACCATGGCGGAGGTTCCCGGCGACGGCGGTGGCTTCTCCCCGGTGGTCCCCGAGCTCGGAGGCGGCCGGCCTGAGCCGACGCCCCCGCTCTCTGTGTCTGCCTCCTTCAAGGAGGGCAGGAGCTCGTTCCGGCGGAGAGCCTCCATGAGGCCCAGCTTTGACGCTGACAACGACTTCATAACGATGCTGCACGGGTCTGATCCCGTCAAGGTTGAGCTCAATCGGCTCGAGAATGAAGTCAGAGGTGCGAATGCAGCTCGATCTGGGCGCTTTTCATGTTGATTCTGTGGAGGACTTGCCTTTCCTTTTGTCTGGACTGAATCTGGATTCTCTTCTCTGTGCGCCTGGTGTTGATTTGGCTGCAGATAAGGACAGAGAGCTGGGGGAAGCACAGGCGGAGATCAGGGCCTTGAGATTGTCTGAGCGACTGAGGGAGAAGGCAGTTGAAGAGGTAATACTTATTATTTCCCCCCCAGAATGCCTATTTTTAGAATTATTTGAGATAATGCCCTACTTCTGTGAAAACAATTGGTCTATTAAATGCTTATCATCGTCTTTCTTTTTATATAGCTTCGATAATTAGCTGCCATAAATATCTGCCCTAGCGTTGACTGTTGATTAGCGTCGACATGACTCTGGAAACCGAACGACTTAGGCAGATATTGTCATTTCTTATATGGTTTTTGACGTTTGTGACAACTCTCTGCACCAATATTCAAGGAGTGGAGCTACTTGAGATTTCTTGCAAAATCGATGATGCACTTGATGTACTCATGGAATCTCTCTTTACATAGTTATCAAGTGAAGTGGCTAGTTTGATAGGAAATATTAAATACAGAATTTACCTATCATTTGTCAGTTTTTCTCTGAAAGGTTCTTTATAACTCTTATCAACACTGAACACAACTTAGTGTCTGTTTACCAGCAAGTGTCTTTCCTCAGCTCCAGAAAAGAAGTGACTTGCACTATTGAGCTCCAGTGTATATTCATATTCAGGATGCCAATCTAGATGAGTCTAAAACTTTTAAATTTATAGAGATAGAAAAAGTCAAGTTTTGATGATTTAGAATTTTCATTTTACAAGTCCTCCTGATTCAGTAAATTTCTTTTGCATAGTATGCTGTGTAGAGTTTGAGGAACATGTTCATTCTTGAAGATAATATTTGGAGTGCATTGTTACACTTAGGATTTAATAATTTTTTAAAAATATGTATCCGAGCCTTAAATGTATCTGTTGCGTCTTAGGAGTCCACTCTTACGGCTATTCTGTGACAATTACTTCATTTGTCACCCGTATTTGTAGCTTGTAGCCTGCAGACTTGAGTATCTTTTCTGTTAACTATCCTGTATGATATAATGCAGCTCACAGAAGAACTGTCAAAGATGGAAGAGAAGCTCAAGCTGACGGAGAAGCTTCTGGAAAGCAAAGTATGTAGTAAAAATTCCTGAGCTTATGCTTGTTGGTTGTCAACAATAATGCTTATCACCAAACTAATCTGGAATGCAGAATCTAGAAATAAAAAAAATCAACGATGAAAAGAAGGCCTCTATGGCAGCACAATTTGCTGCTGAAGCTACTCTACGAAGGGTTCACGCTGCACAGAAGGATGATGACATGCCTCCAATTGAAGCTATTCTTGCACCACTGGAGGCTGAACTCAAGCTTGCAAAGCAGGAGGTTACTGCTCTACCATGTGGATAGAAAAAGGCATAAATTTGAAAAGTTGATGGATGAAAATTATATTTCCTTACTCTTATCTTTGCAGATTGCTAAGCTTCAAGATGATAATAAGGCATTAGATCGACTTACGAAATCCAAGGAAGCAGCTTTACTTGAGGCTGAGAGAACTGTTCAGGTTGCATTGGCAAAGGCCTCTATGGTAGATGATCTCCAAAACAAGAATCAAGAATTGATGAAGCAGATTGAGATTTGCCAGGTAGTAAGAATGACTAAGCTTTGGGCTTTTTAATCAACTTTCTAGTTATCATAAGTTAGAGTATATGTTCATATAACATGAGTAACCTTCTCCTAAGTCTATTTTTCTTTCCTGAACTAGGAAGAAAACAAAATTTTGGATAAGTTGCACCGGCAAAAGGTTGCTGAGGTTGAGAAGCTCACACAGACAGTACGGGAGCTGGAAGAGGCTGTTCTTGCTGGTGGTGCTGCAGCAAATGCTGTGCGGGATTATCAGCGGAAAGTTCAAGAAATGAATGTAATATGTCTACTGTAGTTGCAAGCCTGCACTTGGAACATGGCCTTTCCGGTTATTTTTAGCAGTTTGATTTTGTCTGGTGGGCATGCCAGCATAAAGTCTTAAAGACAATTGGTCATTGATATTTACTTTCCCCCACATTTCAGGAGGAAAGAAAAACACTTGATAGAGAGTTGGCTCGAGCAAAGGTCACTGCAAATAGAGTGGCAACTGTTGTGGCAAATGAATGGAAAGATTCTAATGACAAGGTAATGCCTGTGAAGCAGTGGCTTGAGGAGCGAAGATTCTTGCAGGTACTGATTGAATTTCTACACGTTTTCTCAAGCTCTTTGCTGCTTCCTTGGACTATGGGGAGTTCAATTGCTTAGGCTATTCTAGTCCTAAATTATTAATTGATGAAAATCTGTTGTTGCAGGGAGAGATGCAGCAGCTTAAAGACAAACTTGCTATAGCTGAGAGAGCTGCGAGGTCCGAAGCAATGTTGAAGGCAATTATCGACTTGCTTCTTTCTTTATATTTACACTAGGCACAGTTTTTATCATTTCTAAAAGTTATCTTTTTATTTTCAGGAAAGATATCATATGAGGCTCAAGGTTATAGAAGACAATCTAAGAGGAAATTCAGGTGGCAATAATCGTAATGTGTTGGAGGGAAGAAGCATAAGCAATGGGCCTTCACGTCGTCAGTCCCTGGGTGGTGCTGATAACATGTCCAGACTTACAGCTAGTGGACTCTTGTCCAAGAAAACATCTGCATCTCAGTCAAAATCTTTCTCTTCTGGAACTAGTACAGTGTTGAAACATGCTAAAGGAACATCAAGATCATTCGATGGAGGCACAAGGTCTTTAGACAGGGGTAAGATTCTTCCAAATGGAACAACCCCTAGTTATTCCCCTAATCAATCCTGTGATGCAACCAAGGAGCAGGAGGAAAATAACTTCTCAAAAGAAAACCCTGATGATAAATCGAATGAATTCACACCAACTGAGACTGAGGATATTGTTCCTGGGGTTTTGTATGATATACTACAAAAGGAAGTTGTTGCTTTGAGGAAAGCTTGCCATGAAAAGGATCAAAGTCTTAAAGACAAGGATGATGCAATCGAGGTTAGTATTCATCTTCTCTTGATATGATGATGGTTCATGTATCACAATTGAATTTGATTAAGCTGTTATTCACACTTCTGCAGATGCTGGCAAAAAAGGTAGATACTTTAACTAAAGCAATGGAGGTTGAAGCTAAAAAAATGAGAAGAGAAGTGGCTGCAATGGAGAAGGAGGTGGCTGCTATGCGTGTGGAGAAGGAACACGAAAGTAGATCCAAACGGTTTGGTAGCTCAAAAACTCCTATCAGCAGTTCTCAGCTGCTGAGTGGAAGGTATCTCTTATTGTGAAGATCATGTAGCTATGATTCAGATTCTCTTATTCATATTTCTCATCTATTGTTTGCCTATGTGATGCTTCATTTTCAGGTAGCATAAGTTTGCTCTTTCTAATTTAGTTTCCATTCTTTTAATTACAAATGCAACACATGTTTTCATAAATAATCTGTAGCCCGAGGCTTTTGAGAATAGGGAAAAGGGGTCTTTGATATTTTAATGAGATTAAGCTGTAGGCATCTTTCCTCTCAGAAAAAAAGCAACAAAAGTATAACCATGTCATAACTTGGTAGTCAATTCCTTTGTTTGCTGATGCACTTGCCAGAACCAGTCTTCTTCAACAACTAAGTGGTACTCTATCAGCACCAAAACATTCATGTAACTTGGTTTTTATAAATTGGCATTGCACATGACATATTTTACATACTGAGAAACTTCGTATCAGTGAGAAAAGGCAAAGCGAAAAAGAAGAAAAGTTAAAAGAATAATGTAACTGGTAAAAGGAAAGGACGTACCAAAGTCATTCAATTAATTAACATAATTGTAAGATTTACTTATTCTCTGGGGAGCTTTGTGGACTATCCTAATTGACAGTAATTTAGTGTTAGTATGGGTCTCTCTCAGAATGTGGTGCTACTGTTATGAGCTTAACCATTCTGATGTCTAGGATTATCTTATGTTTGATAATTATTTTCCCAAGACATGAGGTTTGTTTGCATTGATGTTTTGGTCAATTTACTGTAAGAATTGAGGTTCGAGAGTTGGACTGTTTCATTGATCACAAGTTGCATTCTAGATTGTTTCTCAAGTTTAGGTGCTGTTGGTTTATCAGTCTTTTACATAAGCATATGCACACCCATAAATTTCCCAATGGAAGAGAAGTCATGACACTTACTCTCAATTTGCTACTTTGATAGGAGTGGTGTTTTCATTTTTAGACACAGTTGCCTATAATTGACAAAATGGTTATAGCAAATCACTGGCAGTACTACATGACCTCTATATTCCGTCTTATTATACTAGAGAATGGCTGGCCTGTGCTATGCATGGTCACATTCAAAGGTGTATTACTTGTGGATAAAATGGAAAACTAGTAAAAAAAGATATGTGAAATTAATAAACATGTAAGGAAAAAAGAAATATAAGTAAATAGGATATATCTGAAAAACTTTACACATTTCATAATTTAGTTTAGTGGTTGAGAAGAATATAATTGTAGGAGTTAGGGGTTCGAATCTGAGACCAAAAAGTGGTGTAGTGGCTTAATATAATGGAGATATAAGATTCTCTCCAAGTCCATTCATCTTGAGGAGTACATATTTGAAGGGACATCTGATGTATTTTTAAAGTGAAGAACTATGATAAGTTACCACCAAGAAAATTGCAGGACTTTTTCCAATGTTTTGACTGCATAGTTGCCAATTCCCAGTTATCAATTGCATATTTAGAAAAGAAAAATCTTCACTTAGGTTTTCATATTGACTATTTAATGATCAAAGTGATGTATGAAACTATGCTCTTAGGTTTATGGCAGTCTGATCTAAGTTGATGTCACTGCACATTTTAAAGAGGAAAAGAAAGTACAATACTGCCTTGCTGCAGATTTTATTGTTTTGGTTCTGATATCAAACGTATCAATTAAGCATCCTTCTACTTCATGTTGCTTAGATATTCTTCACACCACATGCCTTTTTTTTTTTTTTCTTGATACCTAATTTGTGCCATTAAATATTAACAAAAGGTCTCTCTGTGCAAAGTGAAAAGGCACTTGTGAAGGCTGATGTTGGCAACATTGTTTTCACTCTGCAAGTTTACATATGGCTTTTCAAAAACTGAGTATAGGACTATCTGAATAGTCTTTTGAGTACTAGGCGGAACTAGTTGTGATATTTGGTTCTAGGGTTGCATCTCATCTGTAATTCTAGTGCTTGTTACTAACCTCTCTTTTTGCAGAAATGTTGCTCGAGCTGGGTTGACTCGGAGCACCCAATGATGAGGAGCCCCAAAGCGCATGCTAGAGTGCAGAGGATCAGATCTTGCATAGACTTTGGTTGTGAGTTCCTCAAGATTCTTCTCTATTTTGTGTTGAAATCACACGTATTCCTCCAATTAAAGGGCCACCTAAATGCTGTTGTCTTCATAGAGTTGCTAGTGAAGTCAGTCAAAGCAGAACCCGACCAGGATATCAGTAAATGTTCCTTCTGCGTTAGACTCGTTAAACTCCATCGGTCATTTCCATAGAGATCAGGAAGAAAGGCGAAAGAAGGAACTGATGCTGGCCTAACATTTTTCTTCTTTCTTTTTACTGTGTCAGATTTCTGAGTGGGACACTGGTTGTGTTGTTGTATAGGTAGTAGCTTATCGGGCTTCAGTTTCTTTTCATCGGGGCGAGGGGTCCCCTCATTCTAAATTAAGTTTCACTTTTGGGCAGTTTGTATGTGTAATTCATGCAGCCACGGTGATACTGTTCGGTCCTTTGATTTCTATTTGTCGATATTCTTGTAATCCGAGATGATGCTTGGTTAACTGTTTGTGGTGTTTACCTATTGCACCTAATAGCTCTCGTGTATGTCATTGATCTATATGTCGAGTTATCAATGCCTATTTCTTTTGGTTTCCCGCTGAGTTGTATTTATAATGTCGAAACTTGCTGCGGACTGGAAGTGCTGCGGTGCCTTTTCGATGCCAATGCTGTTAGTTGTTGCCATTACTTCTCATGAGGACGATACAGAAGCTATGGTAATACATGGTTTAGATAATTTTACTATATCCAGTATAATTTTCAACCAAATAAGTAAAAGCAGCTTGCTTAGAGAAAAAGAAGGACGAGGCTGAATATGAACTCGGTAGAAATGAAAAAAAAAAAAAAACAACGAAGATGGAAGCATTCGATCAGCTGGGAGTAACCGCGGTGGATGCATTGTCGTCGAACGAGCGGGAGCCCACCATCATCATGACCTTAAACTCGTCGAAGCTGATTGTGCCATCCCCGTCGCTGTCAACGCCGCTGATCATCTTGCGGCACTCCCCGATGGAACACTCCTCACCGAGGCTCTGCAGAACCTTGTGCAGCTCCTCCGCGGTAATCGACCCATTCCCGTCGATGTCGTAGACAGAGAAGGCCTCCCTCAGGTTCTCCATTATCTCGTCCGAGTCCACACCTTTGGTGTTCAGCTCGACAAACTCGTTGAAGTCGATATGACCATCCCCGTCCGCGTCCACCTCTCGTATCATCTTCTCAAGCTCCTCCTCCGTCTCTGAGTGCCCTAAGGAGCTCAAGATCGACCCTAGCTCCGATGCCGAGATCTTACCTGATGATTTTTGGAAAAAAAAAAACAAAACAAAACAAAGAAGGCTTTAACTTGACACATGCCGGGGCAAGCAATATTACCAGGTTGGTTATGCGGATCCTAAGTTACTCGCATGTCCATGCTGGCAATGTCTGCCAATCGCACCAAAAAATGCAGCAAAAAGGAATCCAGAACAAGAAGAAAATCTGACAGATTTGGCTAGTCTCGGGTTGAAAAATGCGACTTACCGATCTCAATGAATGGACCAGGTTGTGCTTTCACTGGAACTCTAATTAGCATCTTACCGATCTCAATGAAGTCGTCCACAGGTTTCTATACGCAGTATTAATACATAGAGATTTGCACATGTCCCTCATCACTACAAACAACAACATACGAAGGGCATTTCTTCTATTCATGACCAATGAGTACCGGAGTCGACGCCCCTCGGCCAGATGGGAAATGAGAATTATACATAGAATTGCATCAAACACCTGAGTAGTCTTTCATCCAAATTCATGGAGGAATGTCATGCTGTTTTCACTCGTAAGCTTAAATTCCGTATACTGTTCTCACAATTTCAATGATGGGGGCAACGCGGGACGTGACATGTCAAGGAAGTGCTGACAAGGATATAAGGCTTGCTGCCTATTAATTAATGATATTACCATCTCCGTTAACATCGAATTTCTTGAAGACCTGCTCGAGCTCCTCGATCTGGTACCTGTGGCTGATCGGGGAAGCTGTCGATCCCAACGGCGTTGCCCATGTCTGAGCCGACGTGCTGGATGCTGAGGCGGATTTCTTCTTCTTGAAAAGGGATCGGAAGCCCATGTTCTGGTTTTGACTTCGCACGGATGCAGCTGGCTGCGATGGGGGATTGAACCTCGCGAGAGTGAACCGGGAGGGAGGATCGATGAAAGTCCGAGAATGATCGAGGATGAACAATCAATATGGCTGAGAAGTGATGAAGAATATTGAAGAGGTTAATCTCTGCATTTTTTTCTCTGTTGTTGTTGTTGTTGTGTTTTTTTTCCCCTCTTTCGGGGTTTCGTTTTCCTGTTGTGTCTGTGGCTGAAGAAAGACGGGATGTGATGAGAAAGGCTCGAGGAGGACGCCAACAGAATGCCATATGAAGTGGGAAGTTTTATGGTTGAGTTTCCTTACATACTATTATTGGAAAAATGATTTCTTTTTTGGAAAATAAAAAAACAGATTTTTTTTATAGTTAGCTTTACCAACAAACACCCCCAAAAAAAGACTGAGAAACAGGGAGAATTTATTGAAATTTTATTTTGATACGGTGATGTGATTTTAATTTTTTTAAAAATAGAAATAATTTATATTTTTTATGTCGAATATTTAATTTTGCAGGCCGAAATTTGATAGCACAGGCGAACTAGGCGTCCATTGCAGCTTCCAACCATTACCCGAGTCCATGGTACGTGTGTTCACTAGCATCTCTTAACAGCTCAAGGTTCACTGGCCCCCAATAATGTCATATAGATATTTAGACCCAAATGTTAAACATAATATAAATATTTAGGTTAAAATTATCAAAATTTCAAATATTAAGGCCTAGAAGCTCCATTGGTCAAAGTGTTGACTCGCCCTCTATTGCCGTGAAGCTTTTATTATCACCATAATCTCCGATCTGACGTTTCCCTTCGGTCATCGCGGCTTTCTACTGCACTTTGACTTTTCCTAGGAAAGATTTTTATGACACGCATTTTTTCTATTCTCTGTTGCGACGAAAGCCACCTGAGGTCCGGAGAGGATTGGGGCAGGGCTAATCTCTTCCAATTTTGGGATATTCATTCCCATGTGAGCAATAACATTTCCTGTCACCACCACCCAGTCCCATGCGTAGAAGGCCACTTGTCGATTTTAATTCATGTAAATGAATAAATTCATTAGTGAAAAAGTTCTATCACACATTTAAAATACATGAACTTATGAGAAAGAACCAGTGGAGGGGTTATGGGTCGATTCCAGCACAGGATTGGGGCAGGATATGACTCAAGCGTCTGGGTTGGTAAGAAAGCAGTAGAGTCAAAGCATACCGCCTATTATCTGGTATGGTTTGTCCATAATCCAAACCCAAGAAACGCTTCCCGATTCATTTCTGATTATGATTTTTAAATATGTCAGTTTGCTCATTTCATTGACCGGGATTACAATGGTTAATGTTGCAAGAGGCAGGAAGAAAACAGTGAACGACACGTACAGCCCGATTCGGACCAATTCAAGCCTAAGACAAAAGAGTTGACCTCTTCCTCGAGTCTGACTGGGGCCAGTCAAATCCGCAACCTTTGACCCAGACTATTTTCCACGGTCAACACATTGGCTCCTGGCTCGCCGTCTCTGTTCCGTGGTGAAGCCTTGACTTTCCGCACCCCCGGAGGCACATATTACTGCCCCCACAACCATTCCACATTAGAATCACAGCGGACCCTTTATAATTTCATCCCCTCCCGCCCTCATCCTCCGTAGAATCTCCTCTCTTCTCAATAATCCTCTCCTTTGTACTGAATACAAGCATTTCCCACTATGGAAAGGAACACACCAAGTGTGAGTTTCGGAATGTCGGAACCAGCTCCTGATGTCGGGTCCCGAGCTTCGCAGCCCGCCTCTCCTCCTCCTCCTCTTTCTCCATCTTCTTACTTCACCATCCCGCCCGGCCTTGTCAGCCCGATCGGATTCACAGAGTCGCCCATGCTCTTTCCCACTTCACACAGTGTAAGTCTCGCAGTTTAGCTGCTCCGGGGCTAGAAGGGAAACAAACTGAGGATGAAGCTGAATTTATAGTCTACATGAAATGATTCTGACGCTTATTGTTTTGGCCTTGCGTGTTGTAACCGTGCAGGCTTCGTCCCCTGTTTTTGGGGCTTTTGCATACGGAGGCTTCAACTGGAGGGGCAATTACAGTGGAAACCAGCAGCAGAGTGCCATCGCGGAAGACAGAATCCCCTCTGAGTTTTCATCTCAGCCCCAAATAAGACCTTCAAGCATGATCTCAGTGGTATGTTCACCTCGGCTTAACAAGCTTATCTCATTCTACCTAAAAGGATTTCTAGGAATTTCCTCAAGTCCGTTGTTTGTTCCTTCATTTAACATATTAATTGACGCAGAGAACGTGATGATAGGTACTGTCAAATTAAAAAGCGTCATCTTCTTGAAATGATTAATGAAGTGAGTTTCTGCAGCCAAATTCTTAATGTCTTCGGTGTCATGACCCTTTTAGAAGTCGACGTGTTCAAATACTTTGGTGATGTTAACAAAAGCATTTCTGCTATACGCAAATCCCGATTGTCTTGGCATATCATTCTTTTCTGACAGGAGGTATCATCAATATCTTCCTGATTGTCTTGGCATATCGTTCTTTTTTGACAGGAGGTGTCATCATCAACATCTTCGAAAGCCCCCGAGACATGGAACTATTCCGGGCCTTCGTCACAGTTCGTCTTCCCATCAGAGCAGAATGCAGAAACATTGGAAATTGCTCCCATTCAGGCCCAGACGAATAATCAACCAGG
Source organism: Sonneratia alba (assembly GCA_900174645.1). Taxonomy (NCBI): domain Eukaryota; kingdom Viridiplantae; phylum Streptophyta; class Magnoliopsida; order Myrtales; family Lythraceae; genus Sonneratia; species Sonneratia alba. Next base: position 659,864 of record FWPY01000010.1, read on the forward strand.
AGTTCCTCAGCCGCCTTATAGTTACTACACCCGAGAACAGGATAAAACTGATGACGGCTACAACTGGCGTAAGTACGGGCAGAAGGCTGTCAAAGGGAGTGAGAACCCACGCAGCTACTATAAGTGTACGTACCCGAGCTGCCCGACCAAGAAGAAGGTCGAGAGATCACTGGATGGACATGTGACCGAGATCGTGTACAAGGGGGCTCACAGCCATCCCAAGCCACAGTCTAACAGGAGAAACGCATATCAGTCAATTCAGCAGAACAGTTTGGAGAACATTTCCGATCAGTCTCGCCAGATGAGAGCAGACTCCAATTATAACAGTGCCCATCAGGACTCGTCGGACTCAAACAGGGACGAGGAATTTGAGCAGGACTCTCGGATGAGTAATTCTGGAGAAGATGATGAGGAAGGTGAAAGTGACGCCAAAAGAAGGTAGAGACTGCAACTGTGAAACTGGAACATTCGCTCTGTTACTGTTAGGAAATCGGAATATTAATTTTTTCGGGTAATTTTTGTAGGAAAGGTGAGATGGAGGACGAAAGCATCTCGGCCCTCGGGAGTAGAATGGTGAGAGAGCCCAAAGTCGTAGTTCAGACGATGAGCGAGATTGACATTCTTGATGATGGTTACCGATGGAGAAAGTACGGCCAGAAAGTAGTAAAGGGAAACCACAACCCAAGGTACTTTGACATCCTAATGCAGCATTTAGCAGCAAATCTGTTTTCAAACATCAGTCGGAACATTTTTCCCAACAGAAAGGTTCTGATTCTTTTAATATCGATTTGCAGGAGCTATTACAAATGTACATATTTGGGTTGCCCAGTCCGGAAGCACGTTGAGCGAGCATCGCACGATACACGGGCCGTGATCACCACATATGAAGGGAAGCATAACCACGATGTTCCAGCAGCTCGGAGCAGTGGTAGCCATTTGATGAATAGACCCCAATTATCCAATTTCAATTCCGTTGCGCCTGCACCTCGGAGGCCATCAACAGTCACAGGCCACCCAAGCAATGCAGCTAGCTACATAGGCTCGGTCAGCAATTTGAGGCCGCAGGCATCTGCAAGCAGCACGGCGTCCATCTTAGAAATGCTGCAGAACCCCAGTAGCTTTGGGGTTAGTTCTGGAATGTCCACTGACTTCATGTAAATGGCGAATGCCATATGTAGTTCTGTTCCGGATATGCTTAGAGATTATGGTTGTCAAATTAAGGCAGTTTCTCTTACAGATCAACACTCGAAAGAATTGATTTATTCATTTATTAAAGGCTTTCTGATACGATCATACTCTCCTGTAGGAGGAATTCATCACCAGGTTAATACAGCAGGCATCTTGTAATGGTCACCCACTGGACACTTCCAAAGTTATAGTAGCGCAACTTTTTTGTTCTTCTTCCCCTGCTAGCTTTATCAAAGACGTATTCATGGAGATGATTGAGAGATCATCATGAGCTCTTAATTTCCATAATCCGAACCAGTATGTATGGAACATATGAGCGAGCTCAGCAGACAAGGGAGATCCAACCACAATTCTCTCCAATAACTGCTTCTGTCCATCATATAAGATACTAATACCGTATGATGATTTGTTGTGGAACACAATAATGACCTCCCAGCGACCTGAGCCGGCAACCTAGATAAGGTTTCACACTAACTCGAACCTGGATGGAGCAACTCGCCACCAGAAGCAACTACCCCACCGGCCTGAATCACTCAACTGTGAGGTCAATCTTCACCATAATTGTTGCAGATCCATAAGATTTATGCCCGAAATCTCCCAGCAGATTATTAGTACTACCTAATTACGACTGCACTTATTGGTTTCTAAATGTGAAAAACAACGTGAGTGTATAACAACAATAGAATAACATAAAACCAGAATGAAAGAAGCCTGCTGTATAAAATATATATATATATATTTTCTCTTTACAGTCTCATTGCACAATATTTGCCTTCTTTACTACCGTATAAGAATATTGTGCCAAAAGACAAGAGCATTAGCTGTCCTCTGTTTCCTGCCATATAAGTTGGAGCTAACCTTAATGGAGAAGAATAATGAGAATGAACAAGGACAAGGATATGACTGTGTAAAGAGCTGAAAAGGCAAATATCTAGATATAGTATTGTGTTGCAAGTTTGTATCCAGAAATAATTGCCGATATGGCAAGCGAAATGAATGCAAAGAATGACATGCTTATGGCCGCGGCTGAGGAGTCAGTGAATATGTTGTCGGCCCCTTCCCTGATTCTGTTTGTCATTGGAATAGCAGCAGATGTTGATGATATCAAAAGGTATGCCATCACCTGCAGATGTCCACTAATAATCATTATATGAAATTTAACTTATTTGTGCACAAATATTTCATACATACACACACACACACACACGACAGAGAATCTGATAGTCTAAATGCATGGTCATAAAAGAGGCGATCGCTACGAGCCAATTGATAGATACAGGAGAGAAACATATCAATGGATGGATGGACATCACGAACCTGATCGCCAGAAAAATCGATCAAGGCAGAGGTACGGTCATGGAACATGCATTTTCCTGTAGAGAGCTCGTGAACGTGCCTCAATGCTTGGGCCCCAGTGTACAAGGATGATAGAATTGCTATTGCCAACAGATACCTGCTTTCATTTTGATGGGGATTGATTTTGAGCCATTAGACGGGGAATTGTTTCTTAACTTCCGGATAAACAACGAATACATCTCGGCATCCACATTTCTTGGATGCCCTTCAGCTGAATGCATGAAATTGACTATGTCTCAGATAGCGTTACCTGTATTCCTCGTATTCGTTGAAATTCCTGCCTTGACCGTGCTGATTGCTTACCGTGATGATGAAGGCGAGCAAGGAGAAGAGCAAGGCCAGTCCTCTGAGAGCCAGAGAGCCCTTCCTTATCAGGTCCTCCCGCCTCCACCGCCTCAAGATGTTTGGGACCCCGAAACCATTGGTCTCGGATACCGTCTGACCCTCCACGTCAAATGTCGAGCTATGAGCTGGTCCGTTCCCCGATGGATGAGCTTGATCGACATGAACCTGCGGTTGCTCTGAGTTCGACATATCCATCTGTGCGTACAGGTTTCTCCTTGTTTTTGATGTTGAGAAAGAAACAAAGAGGTCTCTGTAGTTGAGATGCCTCTGTACGAGGTGGATGGAAGAAGAAACCGAGAAGCTGATGTTCTTGTATGCCAGAAAAAGTTCGGACCTTTTCGCTTGAAACCTATTCCAGTTTTGACAGCTCAGCCCTCCTCCGGCAAGTACAAATTTAGGTGCGGTCAGGATTACTACGTCTAGGGTGATCAGCCAATAGATTTTCAATCAGAGGCATAATTTGCCAGCTCATATTGTACGCAGCAATCATAGATGGCTGCGTGGGTGAGACAAACAAATTAGAGAGTCAGTTACTCAGGGCACAGCAGATCCTCGATGGTAACGAACTTCCGTTGAAAAGGTCTAAAGGGGAGAACCTTTCGCCGGGTCGAGCTGTCTCTGGTTCCAATTCAGGGAAATTCCAGAAGACCTGTCAAATGAGGGCACCGCTCTCGGTCGGTCGTATGGTGATACGGAACGCTAAGGGCCTTTAGCACGACCCGGAGTTGACCTTTTGACAGGTCGATCTAGCCCCGACAAGGATAACATTGAGAGCCATCGAACCACCAAGTTCCCGTTGTCCTTACGATCTCCCTTGTCCCCTTTCCCTGGCCTTTTGGTCCCGTATGTCTTCGTCACCTTCCCTCGAACTTTGTCCTGCCTCGAGTCGCAATCAAAGAAAAACAATGGACGAACTGATCTCTCGCTGATCTCTTGTCGAATGTAGAGGCTGACGAAATTCTTGGACCGCCTCGGATTATGCCCAGCCATTATCAGGCACCAGAAGGGTGGAGCTTCACCGTTGATGAACGTGTCGGCGGCAAGAGGCCGTGACCGAGGCAGCGGTGGCAGCTCAGGAGTCCCTCTTTGTCAGCCTCTCTCTATTGTTGTCTGCAACGTCTTATGATGAACTCGACTTATCTTCAATCCCTTCTTTCAAACTCCAATTAATACTTAGATTTAAGCCTCTAAACATTGTTTCCCAATGATAATATAACATCTCCTACAGACCCCCGCATCATCAACGTTTCGGTAAGAAAGAGTCATGGAATCTGAACCACACCATCAAAAACATGAAATCTATATCACAAGCATAATTAATTTACCCGACGGCTTTAATTATCCTCAAAAGGGTTATCTATTGAGGGAGATGGATTAATGTACCTCAAGATCCACGTAAACCCCATCATCCCCTTTTTCTACTTTAAACAAGGCGGAAAAAGATGACGTGCATGGACTTTGCCGTTCTTTATGATGCTAATTTCAAGTTACACTGTTGGAATTTTCCTTTTTATCCCTTGTTCTACACGTTTTTTTAGGTACATATATATGACACCCGATCCCTGAGCACTGTCCACAAAATTCTATGCCCTCAGTGTTGGTTTACTATAATATAATACATGTAATCTACCAAGTTTTTTTCTTCTTCTTTCCTAATAAAACAGTTCAAGAGAGTTTAGCAAGAGAGGCAAGAAATATAAAAAGAATAAAAAACATGAAATGAAATGAAAGAGAGATTCAAAATGGTAGACTGTCCTCCTTTTGATATCACAAAAGCTAGTTTGCAATATTAAAATCTAATATGTACAAATGGAAATCTGAAGGTGGGGAAGTTTCCTGATAACAGGGAGTGCTCACCTGCATGCGGTGCCCTATAAAAGAACCCTCGACTCCGTCCCAAGCACCACATACCCACCCCCCCACCCCCCCCAGCTGCAGCTCACAAGCTTCAAAGTTGAGATACATATCCCATCAGCCTCAATTCGTTTCTCCTCCTCCTCCTTATCTCGTTCTATCTTATTGCGATCAAAGCTTTAACCCTCCCCTTCCCTTGCCTTCCCTTCTCTTCCTTTACAAAGTTAAAGATATGGCTGTCCCTCCCTCTCAAGCTGGGATTCAACAACAAGGTTCATCACTCGTCCCGCTATATCTCCCTTATAACTTTTTTAAGTGTAATTAGGCTGATCAAATCAGTCCTTTGAGGGAGAAGAGAGTCTGTGTGGCATACATCGATCCATTTCAATCCACAGCAAAGAGATTTCGAGCATGATTCTCATTGTTAGGAAAAGCTCAATTCTATGTCCCTTTTTAACCCAGGAAAGCCGCTGGTTTACCAAAGCTCGTTGTTGCCCTACGGCTGTCCCGCTGAAATGACATTCTGCATGATGTTACTTAAGAGTTTGCATTTATTTGGGAACCTCGAAGCTTCATGAATTTAGTTGGTGGTGAAATGACATGTATGCTAATGCAGGAGGTGGGAGACCCTCAGCAGCTGATCAGAGTGTTCTCCAGAGGCACGTGTCCTTCTTCGATCGGAACCACGACGGCATCGTTTACCCCTGGGAGACTTTCAAAGGTGAATAAATAAAAGAGAAATTACCCTATATAGTAAATTGGAAACTCCATTTTTCTATATGTTGGAGACTTCTGATATTCACGACTTATTTGTAAGTATATCAAAGTGGGTCTTGCATTTGCAGGCTTTCGGGCAATCGGGAGTGGGATTCCCCTCTCCACCTTCGCCTCCATCTTCATCAACATCGGCCTCAGCCAGAAAACTCGTCCGGTAATCATATTATTCCCCTTCCACTCCCCCCCTTTTTCCCCTTTTGTCTCTCGGCATTCAGCCTTAAAACTTTATCATTAATCGATTCAAATTTAAATTGAAATACGTCCACGTATCTTCATATCTGCTAACTCGGCTCCGTACGCAACTATATATTATTGTTAGCATCGACCCCCCAAAACGATAAGTTCGCGTGGCCCAGCAGGAAACGTTGTCGACGCCCGGGTGAATGCTTTCTCGCGATAGATTCATTAATATTGCCTCTATTGGTTCGCACACCGTGTGAATATATGTTGAAGTTGGTATAATCAGCACGCACGCAACACCATCGTTGCTTGCTTTCCCATTTTTTCGGTGTTCGCACAAAGTTGATGTGTCTTTCTAATTTCGCCCCGCGAAAGGTTAAGAACATACATCACTTGTGTTATACTGGATGTCATGTACGCACACCCAACTATCCACCGGCTCAGCTTAATTGGCAGATATCACATGATAATTATTGTAGGGTTCAACTCTGTGGGAGGTGGAATTCTCGACACGTGCTCGTGTTGCATGGCAGATAAGACCCGGCTATGAATACTCTTACGTTTGCCGCGATAATTGTTTTCTTGCTCGAACGACTATGCTCGTAGATAATCCTTTCCTTCAAAAAAAAAGAAAAGAAAAGAAAACAGATCGAATGCATTTACAATACTCATATATATATATATATACGATTTTAAAATTATTTTTTTTCATGCTTTAATATTCTGGGTAGGGGTCACTTATTGGATAACCTTTGTCGGAGTATTGATTCCACACCCGAGAGGAAAAACAATGGGACGTGACTCATTGAAGTAAGAAGGATGTGCTTTCGTGTACACAAGTGGCGGTAGTGCCAAAAGAAGGCGGAGGATGCCCCTTTCGTTAACCCTCACGGAATCCATTGATAAATTTCCAATGGAGACGCGTAGTTTTCACGACTGGAATATTAGTACTTCACCATAAGCTCACTCTTCTTTTTTTTTTTTTGGCAAACTTAACAGCGGTATAAGTCAATAAATAATTTACCATCCAGCTCCATTAATTAAGGTCTTCGATTCGAATATCGTGAATTGAGAAATTATTGTAAAATGTTTCAATCTTCTTCATAGTCAACTATGTCTTAACTTAAGATTGAAGAGGTTGCCCTCTTAGGACTCAAATCTTTAAGGAGGAAAAAAAAAAAAAGAATCTACCTACAAAGAACCCGACCCACTAGGAACCCACCACCCTCGTCACCCTCTTCTCCTCTGTTTTTTTTTTTTGGATAATATCACTATTTGGGGGAAAAAAAGTGATTCATATTTGATTTGTAGGGCAAGTTTCCTTCGTTGTTATTTCCAATTGAGGTTAACAACATCCAGAAAGCGAAGCATGGAAGCGACTCTGGTGTCTACGACACCCAAGGAAGGTGCGTGAGACCCAAGTGTATAATAGATCATGATTATCTTATAAAAAAAAAGAATTCAATTTCCTTCCCTTTGAAATCTAGTTGTTCCATCTTAATTTTAGAATGAATTAATAGCAGTACATTGTTCGGTCATCAGGTTTGTTCCCGAGAAGTTCGAAGAGATCTTCACCAAGCACGCGATGACTTATCCCGATGCGCTGACTTCGGACGAGCTGAAGCAAATGCTGAAGGCCAACAGAGTCCCCAAGGACTACGGTGGATGGTTAGTAATTCTTACAGTATTCAAGTTATCAGGATCGCAGTCGCTGTTACTGACTGCCGTACGCTGATGTCGTCCATTGGCGATTGAAAATACTAGCCAGTCCTTTCTGATTGAAGAAAATGTGATGACAGATCATAGAACTCATTTAGTGATCGATTCTCAGGTTAGCTAGCTACTCGGAATGGAAGATCCTGTACGTTCTTTGCAAAGACAAGAACGGTTTGCTTCAGAAGGACACGATTAGGGCTGTTTACGACGGAAGCCTGTTCGAGCAGATGGAACGCAGCCATGCAGCGGCTCGGAAGTAAACGTTCGCTCATCAGCTATCTCATGGGCACCTGCTGGACCAATCAATTATCGAATTCAATTTAATCACCCTTTTTTTTATTTTCATTTTGTGCTTTGGGATTTGCTTGTATGTTAATGGGTTGGTTACGCTTTGTGATTTGAATAAAATTATGCACATATACAGTGAATTCTAATAATGCGAATGATATGGAATCTGATGGGCATATGATTCATGTAAGTGATTGGAAAATGAAGCAAAGGAGATGATTATTGGGTCCCCGTTTATTTTTATCCTTATCTTTTACCTTGCTTCTTAAGAAAGTTTACGTAGTAATCGATCTGAAATTTAAAAAAAAACTTTAAAAATCACATTCAAATAAGATAAAGAGAGGTTAATATATAATATTTGATAAGTTTTCCATAATTCATAAAAGGCAATTTCCCCCAAAGATCCTCTAAATTTATCCTGTTCTGTCTATATCTACAATCAATGTTACTCGAAAAATTCGTACGTAGGGCTGTTTGAGAATGAAAACCAGTTTTTCTTTCCTGATATCCCATAACATTAGTGGCAATTGCATTACGTACTGAAACAAACATCAAGTTAGGCCCGATAAAAGTAAGCGAGATTGACAGATCAGGGGGCAAGGTTCAACACTTACTGGATGGATTTCGCCTTGCTCCTTTCGAGCTTTCTTGGTTTGAGCCACTGGCTGTTCTTCATGACATGAAGTCCGACGTATACGGGTTTGTTTGAAATGTTTGAACTGTCTCCTGTGCAGGCGATGACGGGGCTGGGCTCCAAATGGGGAGCCTTATCAAGCCCACTTTCCTGAGGTGTTAAAAGGATATTATGTGTCTTGGAACTAATTATCATCTTGACTGGACGACAACTGGTTTTACAAATCACTGAGTTCAGAACCCTCCATTCTATCTGTTAATCAATACTGCAGAGCTAAGCGTTCAATGCTATATTAAATATTTTGCTGGAACAAGGGATTGGGTCACATTCCACCCAAGATCGTATAGCTTCGATAACCATGGACTTTGTTTCTTGTCTACTCTATGTTTTGGTGGTGTTGAAAATGGGATTTGCTTGACTTGTTACTAGTGCGAAATATTCACTTAATTGACTGCTTGTTCAAAGTCGAGGTGAAAACTAAAGGAAGGAGCATCCGCCCTTTATGGCGCCGAGGAGGAAGGCTGACAAGAGGATTTTCAGAGAATATGTTCTCCGACTATGGAGAGGCAGTTGTCATGCCCAGTTCAATTTTCATCATCTTTCCTCTACTTCCATAATCTAAAGAACACGGGTCAACATGGTAGTCTCTCACTCACTAGACAAATGAAGGAATGCAGCAAACTTAATGGAGGAAAGCAAGTCTTAAGAATCTATACTTTTAAGTATCGCGAGCTAGCCTCAAGATCGATCTTTCGGTCTTCTATCTCTTGCAGCCTTTTTTTCCTCCCCAATTCTCCATCATTTGAAGGCGCCGTTGATGTCTTGATATTGCCAAATTAATCTGTGCCCGTCGTGCTTTCGGTCTTCTTTCTCCCGTTTCCCTAGAAATTAAAGAAGCATATAGTTAAAATTAAAGGAAGAAGGCTGAGTCCGGAAAGCAAGAGTGGAGGCTTTAGTAGTAAAGAATAGCCGGTCTCTCCTGCCTGCAGCTTACATTCCCCCAGATTTTGTTCCAATGCTATTTCCCACCTACAACGCTCAAGACTTGAACAGGGAAGAACATCTGCACGGTCAGCATTATCCATTGCCTAATTGGTCAACATGCACTGTTCTGGAGTACGAGGCATTACCGCATTATAGTAGTATCCTTAATGAAACTGTGGGAGAGTCAAAGGAACTAATTAAGTATCTGGAACAACTTTGCATCAAACTGAAAAAAACTCAACCGGAGAGATAATTAACCTAAGGAGTATTAAAAAAGAGAATTGAAGATGACAGGAAGAAAGCGAAAAACTGAGAAAGAATTAATCAAAGAAGGGTCAAACATACCTTTAACTTTTTTGACGCGTACGTTAACGTTTGGAACAGCGAGATGGATATAATTAATGATCACCACTGCAACCCCAGCGCAGTGAGCAGCCACAGCTAGTACCAATATCATTTCCTCCTGACACCTTGTGTCTTGTGAGTTCATTTGTCATGAGTCCGGCGGTCGATGAAGTCGGTAGATCAAAACATTTGGATCGATTTCTCTGTCAAAGCCGGTTTTTTCCTACTTGTCCACAGCTCATTGACCGTTCACAATTCAACATTAACAGCTTTGGTTCGTTAGTTCGCTGTTGACAGAGCGCTTAACCAAAATTTACCGTGTCTGTTTTCAGAATTCAACAGTGGATCTTCAAACCTAGCTGTGGAACGCTGCATATCATTTTTGTGCTTGGCAATTTCAACCGAGTACACAGTGGCTGGGTTTAAAATTTTGTAAGATAATGCCAATCAAATGCCGCTGCTTTTGCCTCCCAAGTGGTCGATGCCTTTATTAAGCACTGAAAACTTTCTCATCCTGCCCATCCATTGGAAGAAACAACGTGAGATGCTAAAGCAGTAGCTTTAGCTTAAAGCGAATGCCTTTTTTTTTTTTCCTTTTCTACGGCCACCTGGCTAGAGGCTTCTCTCGGAGTTAGTAATTGAGATTTCGATTGCATTTACCTCGACTGATCAGAGCAGGGATGGATTTAAAAATTCAGTAGGCTGAAATTGAATTAGAATGTAGATATATCAACCGTACATTTCATTCTTTAGCTCCTCCAATACAGACATGGAACAGACGATATTATACCACATAGTTTTATTGGAACAAACTTAGGTTATTCCAGAAGATCCCGTAGGTTCAGCCAAACGTTGATCCCCAAGGGTTGCGAAGATCACACACAGCCAGAATAAAAAACTGAAACATGGGCCAACCATTTGCTGTGGCCGAGCTGCTTACCGTTTCCGCTGCCGGAGGAGTCGCCGCCATCCCAAAACCTAGCGTAGCACTTGGCTAAGTACATGTCACCCCACTTGGCGCCCCCGCAGTCCGATTTCAGCTGCCCAATCGCCTCCGTCATGCAGTCCTGGCACTCGCCTTGATCCAGATCCTGCACGCACTGTGCCTCTGCCTGGATGTTCCCAGAGCCACTGAACCGATATGGCTTATAAGTCCCGTCATCGGCGCCGATGTAGCCCAGCACGGCATCGCTCCGAGTCATCAAATCTGCAGTGTATCCGACCAGCGGTCCACATTTCTTCAACAGCAGGGTCTTGTCCTCCACGCCCAAGAACTTCGCGTTGTCATACTTGACGAGGCAACCTGACGAGCACCCGGTCATGACGGAATAGCAGAGTACAAAAATTGATGGGAAATCGAGTTAATGGAAACAGCTCTAGGTTTTAAGTTGCTAGCTTTATCAGTTTTAACCATATAGAGATGCAGAGCCAAAAAAAAACAAAGAAAAGAGGGGCGAACCTTCGAGCTGCAAAGCTCCACCGGTTGACTTCATACACAGAGCACTGAGTTGGTTCACTGCATGGGAGACGCAGCTGAAGCAGGTGGACGGGCTGAGGTCTCCGCGGCACTGGAACAGGCCGTAGGCGGTGTCTTCGGGTGTTGGACCCGTCATGGTGAAGTTGTTGTAGGGGGCGGAGTTCGCGGAGTTGACAAGGGAGGTGAAGAGCGAGTTGACGCCACTCTCGTAGGCCGACCCGGAGGAGTACTTGAACTGGGAGCAGCCACCGTACACGAAAGAATCTGCAGCGGACATTGCAGGCGAAGCAAGAGCACAGAGCAAGGTGATCAGCGGGAAGAAGAACGAGGGAGGGAGAAGAGACAGGGCCATCTTATTCGATTATTTTGACCGACGAGGCAAGTAGTATGCGGTGAGAGTCTTAATCATCCATGAACTCCGCCAGTGGGGGTCCCAAGAGTCTCCGTTGGAGATTCAGCGAGCCGGGTCTAGTCACTTGTGTTTGCCGCCCTTCCATTATACCATTAGATTCGTCCTTACATAAGTGCCACTTAACCCCCCGATTGGTAATAAATGCATCCATAATTATTCCCCAAATCTCGGATTTATTATGGGGAATATTCTTACCAAAGGCTTCCAATAGTTATTGTCATTTTAAATTTACTCCAAAGTTCTGGGCCAAGGCCCAAATCCAACTTTGACCACAGAGTTGGGCCAGCTGGCTCAGGGGAGAGGAAATAGGAGTCATCCCGCTAGGATGATGTCCACGTGTCTCACCGAATGCTCCGCTTGTACTGAGACCGAACCCTACTCGTCGTGCCCTCTTTCCTCGGCGAGGGAACCCACCACGAGTCTCCTTCCAGTTCTTCCTAGAATACTTCATCTCGAAGAAAACGCCCTCTTAGATCGAAACACGAAACTTCGATTCGTAGCTTCAACTACAGATCAGTCGTCTACGGTACCAGATCGATGGCTCTCGAGTGGGTTGTTCTCGGCTATGCCGCTGGGGCGGAGGCGATCATGGTCCTCCTCCTGACAATCCCGGGCCTCGACGGCCTCAGGAAGGGCCTCGTCGCCGTCACCCGCAACCTCCTGAAGCCCTTCCTCTCGGTGGTGCCCTTCTGCCTCTTCCTCCTAATGGACATCTACTGGAAGTACGAGACGCGGCCCAAGTGCGAGGGCGACTCCTGCACCCCCTCCGAGCACCTTCGCCACCAGAAGTCCATCATGAAGAGCCAGAGGAACGCCCTCCTCATCGTCGCCGCCCTCGTCTTCTACTGGCTCCTCTACTCCGTCACTCACCTCATCGTCAGGATCGAGCAGCTCAACCAGCGAGTCGAGCGGCTCAAGAATCGCGAGTAACCGATTTCGCTCACCCAGTAGTCTTCGAGATCTCTCCGATCCCTCTTATCGGAACAGACACGAGTCGTCGCTTTTCAGTTTGTGCTTGCTGCTTCTCTGTTACTGTGTTTTGAGTTTTTTATGCTATTTCGAGGATTATCGATGCCTATGATGAATGCGGGAATCCAGTTTCTTTAATATAATAACCGAATTGAAGATATACTCTTTCCATTTCCTGTTTATTGATTTTTCTTTTTCTTTTTCTGGGGGGTGGGGGGGGGTGGTGAGCTATCTTGGATGATGTTCTCCGCTTTTGTTGATGATCCATGCGATACCTTGGACAATGTTTTAAATGTAGTAGTTGCTTTTCGTGGAGAGATGTTGGGTAGGAGGAGCTCATTCGCTATTAGCCTGTTTTTATGATGATTATCTCTCTCACAACTTTTAGAATCGAATCAAATATTTTAATGGTATGATTATTTTTGTTCGTCATACCTTATGAGATTCTTCTTGGGTCCCTAACAACTCGTGTGATCGAAACAATTCTATTGTCCTAAAGATTTGTTTGAGATGTAGCAGTCATAGATCAGGTGATTGGATGGTGGGTTTTGGATGTGTTTCGATGAGCGGATGCCTTGTTGTCAGCTACTGGCTTTTGAGATTGGTGTTCTGATCTTGCTAGCTCCAATATGGGCATTCTTTGGACCCACAGCAACAGGGGCCATCCATCAAGAGGTGTGAAGAGTCTCAAACTGCTCTCATATACCCTTTTATTGAGTCAATTGGCGAGCTGTTGTTCTCTGAGTGCAGGAAACATTATCATGTTTTGCTTGGTGACCCTTTTGATTGGTGAGTAAGCTAGTGTATGAGCAGATTGAGCTGAAGTTTGGTTTTCTGATTGGGATAGTCCGAGCTGAGATAAGGGGTTGTACTTTTGGATGACATTGTTAGTAATTATAGAGGCTGATGATAGTAATGTCTTTGGCAATGAGATGACTTGTCAGAAAGAGGTATATACTTGGGATCTCTACGTGCCCACTTGGGCTGTTCTAGAGCAGAATCCTTGGAAGGGAAATGTATTTATGAAAGGGGGAAGGCATCTGTTTCTGTTGGAGGGGTTTCCATGGGAAGAAGACGCCTAATTGAATTGCCCTTTTGAACAAATAGAAGCTAAGCAGAAGATGCTTTTCGGCACAATCTTTGCCGCCTTTGAGGAGGACATTATTGGATTTGCATTCAGCCCCAAAGTTCAGAGAATGAAAGCAATTTTATGGTCTGATCACTGATGATGCACCCAGAGTGTTTAAGCTAGCGTGCCATGGAAGAGGCGATTTGGACCCTTCAGAACGTGTATGGGTACTGAATCTGCAACTTGCATATTCTCTGTTGTATCTAGGTGGTATTCAAAATGTCACTATCCCGATGATGGTAGCATTTGTTGCGTGCACCCAATAGCGTTCACCGTATCTTCTTCTTCATTGTTGTAGCCTCATCTTCAAATCTCTGACTCTGGTTCTTGGTTGTCTCGTGAGCTTCTACTAAGTGTAATTTCCGTATATTGATCCCCCCTCACCATATGTCTGTTCTCAATCAGTCGGGCCGTCAATCCTTTTGATTCCCTGAGGATGAGGTACGGTGCGGTCATTGGGTCATCGAATTGCTCAAGTCGAGCTGCCTCTTGTGGATGGATGGGCCGATGATCTTGTACTGCTCTACCTCGGAGAAAAGGTGTCGACAGGCACATCCACACACATGTATTGCATAACTGCACAGATCCTCCTCGAAGGGCTTATACATGTATGTTATATATTATTCTGGGTTTCCTAAGATGAATATAAGACCAAGTCAAGAAAGCCTCTTTATCTTGAGATCAAGTTGCCGTAGTTACGTGTGGAATGGGCTTCTCACCTTAGGCTTATCTTAATGTGGGGCTTGAATTATTTGTTCCGTCGCCTTCTTCTCACTCTGGAAATCAGAGGGCGAATAAGCTTGGATACCAAATCCATTGACTTGGTGGAGGGTGGCTCAGCAGAAATTGAATATATCAATGTATATAATACACCGTTGGTAAACGGTATGGTTGCATTTTATAGAAATATCATACTGTGGTTGATTTATCCCCCAAAAAAAAAAATCATTCTATGGACGCTAGCCTATTGGTATATATACGCTAATGTACTCGCAGATGATCGACACAAGAAAGCATTTCTGGTGCAATTAATTTTCCATTTTGTGGGGTGGCAAGAGGAAGAAGTTCCTTGAAATCAATCATATGGGACAGCCTGAAGCGGGGCAGAAGAGCCCAATCTGTCCACCACCAGGGGCGCCAACAGCAGCCGGGATCCCGATGTACACCCAGATGCCATCAGCACCTGCTATCCAGCAGCCGCCATATCAACCGCAGTTCGAAAGTGGTGGACAGTGGTCGGTCGACCTATTCGACTGTTTCTCTGAATCTGGATTGTGTGAGTTGAAGTTCTAGACCAGTATCAACTTCGGATCATATGCTTTTTAGTTTGAATCGAATCCCTACAAATTGATGGCGCAATTAATAATCGAGTAATGAAATCCAAATGCTTCCATTAGTTCATGACAAGTATGTGTGCCAATTTCTGACGCCCTCCATGATATCTTGTGCAATCTTGAGATGATATATATCCTTGGTACCCTTCATTTTATTACTTGCTCTCCGACAGGTTGCCTTTCTTGCTGGTGCCCGTGCATCACCTTCGGCCAAATCTCTGAGATCATAGACGGGGGAATATCAAGTAAGCGGTGTAGATATTTATGTACAGAGAACACGATCTCTAAGTCGTTCTCGATCTGACCGTACGGCTGATGAGCTTTAAATAATTGCAGCTTCCGGACAAAACACAGGGCTCTACTTCCTCGTCAACGCAGTGACTGGTTGTGGTTGGATATATTCATGCGTGTACCGCACAAAGATGAGGGAGCAATACAAGTTGGAGGGTAGTCCCACTGAAGACTTCCTCATACATTGCTGCTGCGAGCCTTGCTCCCTAACCCAGCAGTACCGCGAGCTCCAAAACCGTGGATTCGACCTTGCCATTGGTATTATTATAAGAGAATAATTTATTACAATGATGACTTTGCAATAATTGTATTTATATGTTGAATTTTGAATGTACAAGGCTGGCAAGGGAACGTGGAAAGACAGGGCCGCGGGGTAAAAGCCACGGCGTCTCAGATGCCGCCGGCAGTGCAAGGCGGCATGGAGCGTTGACTGAATCGTGGGGCTGAAGTCAATGCAGGGTTTCATCGCTCCGGTGTATCATATATACATATATATATATGTGTGTGTGATGTTTTATATACTATCTCCATGGCTGTATCAGTATGCATACATGGGCGCAGTATGTGAGTGAAAGGAAGAGTTTTTGGAGTTTTTATCTACCGATGGAGAGGGAGCTGCCATTGCCATTAACCTCAGGAGCATGCGAGGCTTCCGGCAGCCCCATGATGTACATATACTTGGCTATATTTGCACTCAGATTCCCAATAATGAAACGTGTGCACTGCTTGTTGCAAACTTTGACATTTCACATTATGGTCTTGGTCTTGGTCTTGGTCTTGGTCTTGGTCTTGGCATGAGATATTTTATACATATATATATATATATAATAGCCAAAATTTAGTCGATTATTGTTACAAATCTTTACTCCTAATAAGGTATAAGAAATTATTAAATTACATCCAATAACACATTACCATAATTTACGGCCATACTTTATATTATTCTGAGCAACACAATTTGATGCTTCGAATTTTAATTCTAGAAAGTTTTTCCAGTGTTCAAAATTTCCCCCCACAATCTTGACATTCCCTTTATGGAACAATATTGAAGCCAAATCTCTGCAACTAAAACTTTCGAGTTTTTTTAATATTTTCTGAAATTTACGTGCTAGTTCTTGTTTTATTCAAAAACATAGTTTTAAACTGGACTGGGCCGGCCGGTTCGATTGAAAATCCACCATCCACCTGGTCCGGTTTCCCAAATTATTATATTATAAATACGGTAAGTTTCAATTAAACTGACTTGTTCTCGATCGGACCGACAAACTCAATTGAACCGGTGAAAAAATCTATTATAATATAGTTATTTTATTATATTTATACTTTATGTTGAATTTGGAATTAATATGATTAGTATGTTAAGGATTTTTCTTATTATAAATCAATATCAAGTTATGTTATTATATTAATTTTTTGGTAATATTATTTATTAAATATATGATTTAATCTATTGAACCCCTAATTTGACTCATAAACTCATGTACTCATGCCTCGCCTCGATCGATTATTGGTTTGGTCCCATTTTAAAAATTATATTAAAAATTTTTATTCTCTGAAATAGTTTAGATTTCTAAAAATTTCTGGATTTTCTATCATTGTTTTTGCAGTATTATGATATTTTCTGAAATTTGATTTTCTATGTTTAACTAATCTCTGTCATTTACAAGTCCAATATAAAATCAAGGAAATCCTCCCTGGATATTTCGTGTCATCACCCTATTGACACTGGTTCATCTCCTTCTTCACGGTCTGACATCCTTCTACACTCAAATGGGTTCTTGGTTGCCCCATTACACTCCCATCGAGCATAATTTCCGTGTAACGATCTACTACTCCATATGCCTGTTCTGGACCGTTCTCGAGATTCACCATCGTCCGGGTCATCAGGTTAAATTCCTGACGGCACGATCGTAATGTCTCGGGAATGTAATTTGATGGCCCAGATTGCCAGTCCAATCGTCGGGTTACCATACGGTAATTAATACAAGATTTCACGAATGTGTATTGCGTAACTGCGTGATTCCCCCTCGAAAGGCTATGGTATATGTCGATAGTGTTGGGTCTACACGGGCAATTTGGAAGGAGGAACTGGGCCCACTTACTAATTTTCCTGTTAAGGCTTCATTTGATGAGGAATGATGTGTTATTAGAAAGCAACTGGTGTTGCAAGAGAAGCCAACATCAATGCAACGAGTAATTGTCGAGAACACCGAACAAATTGACACTAAAAACCGAGAGAACGCCAAAAGAAAATTCGACGGAAAACAGGGTGCAAAACGAGGAAATTTCAGCAGCATGGTGCAGGGAAACAGGGGAGAAACAGGGCAGTCTTTTTTACGGGAGAGTAGGAGAGATCGAACCTCGATTGGAAGGGCAAACGAACTCTGGTCGGAATAAAATCTGGACATCGGACTCGCGTCGGCCGAGGCCAGATTCTGAAAGTGCCATTTACTCTCAGTTTTGTAAACCGCCCTTTTAGATTTGGAATTTCGTTGATCAAGAGAGCAACCATTAAATTGGGATCGATCAAGTGTTCATTCTTCAAGTCAATTCTTTACTGGTTATTGCTCGAGCCTACCTACCCCGACTACAATAGAAGAAAGAGGGATTTCTTCATTGCATTACTGGTTGTCGGACCCACAAGCTGAGCAGCGTAGGATCCAAACTAAGACCAAGTCAAGAAAACCACGGTCTCATGGTCAAGTAGTCGCCTGGCCACGTCTGGGGTGTTTGGGCTTATCATCTTCGACTGATTTTAATGTGGGGGGGGGCTCGAATCGATTGCTCCATCGCCTTCTCAACCTGGAAATCAGAAAGCAGCGGTATAAGCACGGAAACTACTATTATTCCATTTGACTTGCCATTTATCAATTCAAGAACAGGTGACAATACACCTTTCTGTCATCGTAGTAGCGATACGATCATTCAGTAGTGACATACACATTTGCCATCCAGTAATTAATGTACCGCTAACGATTTGTTTACCGAAATGTGTGAGTATTTAAAAGAGATAGAAGAGAATGAAATCTTTGGTCAAGAGTAGATCCTTCAAGTGGGCTAATTTGCTTCTATCTTCCTTCAAGTTTCAATGCCTGAAGCATGTACATATGTTGTCCAATATGTACAGCATGTGCTTAGTATATCTTTCTTCGGATCTCATTCGCCGAAATTGTGCTCAGTAATAACTGTAACATTGCACATTGAATGGGAAAGCGGAAAGACAGGAGAGCCGCGGGGTGTTAGCCAAGCTGCCTCAGATGCCGCCGGTGGCGGAAGCTGGCACGAAGCGTTGACTAGACCATGGGGCTGAATCCAACGCAGCGTGTCACCAATGAAGTATAGTAGTAGTGTACTGAGTCATATTTGTGTGTACATACATACATATATCGCTGTATACATATATATATATACACGTGGCAGGTGTGATTTTATTATTGTCCCCCATGGTGTGAGGATTGTATCATTTCCGGTGTTGCCCATGTGTGTTGATATTATGGTCTTAGTTTTAGTATGGGATTATAAAAGTTAAATAAGAAAAAAGGTTAGATTATAATTTTCTGGCTCTCCTAGTCAAAGAGGCAGTTAGATATTCATCCGTCAAATCGGTGGGTGTGAATCACATGGGTGTGCTATACATTCGAAGACGATGGCGGAGTCTTTAGGAAATGATGCGTACGGACAAATGGATAAGGGGGAGGAGAAGGGGACGGTTGAGAAGACATTGAATCAGGGATGGTCCCTCCACGAATTTGGCATCCTTTCTTTAAAGCTAATTTCTGTCCTATAAATTCTTCTTCATCGGACGAACGAGAGCTCCTAGTGCCTCTAGATTATGCACGAGCACATCTGTGGTCCTCCTTGAAGGGCAGACATATGCATGCTTCACATTAGTTCAGACGATAGAGGTATCTCTTTGTCGACGTGCATCTTAGATCCGAGACCAAGAAATAAACCTCTTCTTCCTTATTGTTCAACTCAAGCCGTCGCAGTTCCGCGTGGAAACGACGCTTATCTTCTTTGGCTGCTTCTGACGTGAAAATCAGAAAATTGAAATCCATTAAGCATGGAAACCTCTCCATTGACTCGGTAAACGGCAGCCATAGTTTCATAATCATGTCATATTTTATTAATGCTGGCCTGTATCCATGTGTATGTATCTATACATATATATATATATATATATTCATGTACTGATAGATGATTGGCACAAGAAGAAAGCATTTCTCGTCCTATAAATCCTCGATATTCTGTAATAGCTAGCAAGAGAAAGGAAGTCCTGAAACTGCAGAATCACTCATCAAATGGCGAAGCCTGAAGCACATCAGAGGAGCCCAATCTATCCGCCACCGGGGGGGCCACAATCTCACGGAGCTCCGATGACTCCTCCTCCTCCTCCTCCGATGTACACTGGGATGCCAGCGGCGCCTGCTTTCCAGCAGCCACCATCTCAACTTCAGCCAGAGAGTGGGGGGCAGTGGTCGGTCGGCCTCTTTGACTGTTGCTCTGAATGCGAAATATGTAAGCTGAGGTTCTATTATCAATTCTGGATCTTGTGCCTCCTCTTTTTCCGTCCTTTGCTCCCCTGAATCTTTTTTAAAGAAAGAGATATGTGGGTGTGATGGAATATGCGTGGAATTAATTGATACATGCTGTGGTATAACTCGAGGAAATTTTTGTGTGTATACTCTAACTGCAGGTTGCTTGTCTTGCTGGTGCCCATGCATCACCTTTGGCCAAATCTCTGAGATCATCGACAGAGGATCATCATGTAAGTGTCATACAAATATAATACACCTGAGCTGAGAACTCTCCACGGTTCTCAAGGGCGACCGGCCATATGACTATATGCCTATATGCGATTGATCTTTCAAATAACTACAGCTTGCGGGGTCAACGGGGCGCTGTACTGCCTCATCGCAGCAGTTACCGGCTGTGTTTGCGTGTACTCGTGCATTTACCGCACAAAGATGAGGAAGCAATACGGGTTGGAGGGAAGTCCCGCCGGAGACTTCTGCGCAAACTGGTGCTGCGAGCCTTGCGCTCTAACCCAGCAGTACCGAGAGCTCCAAAATCGTGGATTCGACGTTGCCCTAGGTATAACAGATCACTGTCTCTATGACTTGAAAATTTGGTTGCATAATTTAATGATTTGAGCCATTTCTTTGACAAGACAACTTTAGTTATTGATACTATTTGTTCGTTGGACCTTGATTCGTTGGGCGGCCAGTGATGATAACAGCTAAGTTTGATTACATATATACACCGAGCTAATCAAATTTCGAAAAGGGATTTGGTAAAAAAGAATGAAGTCTTTGATTAAGTTAGACACTTCAATGGGGTGACTCGCTGCTATCTTTCTTCAAATTTGGATGCTTGTAACTCGTATGTTGACCCAACAAGTGTAGCATGCTTTCAGTATTAATTATTTCCCCCAAGTCGGCAGGCTACAATTATATGTATGGTCCATTCGAGTAGACGTGTTTGACTTGGAAATCATTCAGACAATGACATGGAAATTAATCAAATTATATATACATATATATAAGAGGGCATGTTGGACTGACTCTTCAGCGAGGGATCCGTGTGAAAATTTGCGTTTCAGATTTTTATTATTCTAACGACCTCCAGATTTGAATTTGTCAGTGTCCAAGTCCATTTCATTGACTGGAAAATGTAATTGATTGTATTGTATATTGAATGAAATGTCTAAGGCTGGCGAGGGAACCTGGAGAGACAGAGCCGCGGGGTAGCCATGCAGTACCAGGTGCCGCCGGGCGTGGAAGCTGGCATGGCGCGTTGACTAAGCCAAGTGGGGGCCGAAGTCATCGCCGCGTTTCACCATTACGGTGTCGTTATGTTGTTCATCTGTGATCTTATTATCGTCTAGGGTGAAGTAAAATTTAAGTTTATGTGCCGAGTGGGAGGTGTCAATAATTTTCCGGGACGCGTGACGGCTTCCGGCAGCATTATGATGGATGTACAATAACTCAGCTATTTGCACTCGAATTCTCAATAATGAACCGTGTGTTTATTGCCAACCTTAGACGACGGCTTGTGAATTTTATGAGATCATACGCTCGAGATGGAACTTGTGCACTCTATTCTGACGTGATTAATAAGTTGGGGTAGAGTGTGTATATGCAGCAGACCCTTCTAATTGGTTGTTCATATGTATAAAATAATCACATCAGATTCAAGTGAGGACAAAATTTCTGCCATCTAATTTGACCATGCATAGGATGACTCGGGCTAGGTTACAAAAACTTTGAAGAACAAAGCGGAGCTAATGGTGTACAAAATTGTGAATCAAGGAAGCTAAAGAAGAAAAGCAAATCCTCCCTCAAATGGAACCCCCTGTTTTTTTTTTTTTTTTGTTTCCCTCCTCCCTTTTTCGGTTGTAATTGATGAGTGATAAACCGATCCGTGCCCCTTTCAATGGTTCACCCGCAAGCAATCACTACTTGATCAAGTTCATTGAGTCCCCGAGCAATTAGGTGACTAGAAAGTTATCAAATCTGGTATTTCCTGTCTGTAAGGCTGTAGATGAAGATTGTTCGAGGTATTCGGGTAAGCCGCAAGAGGATCGGTGGCAGTGATGACGCCCATTGCCCTTACGTTCGAAGAAGATTCATCATTGTCGGCATCATCAGCCTTGAGACTCTCGTCCTCAAAGACCTCCCATTTATCGGTCACTATAGTCGTCAGGAATTTCTTCTGCTGCCCCACGGCCGAGAAGATCGATCCGGCTGCTTCCCTCACCGTGATGGCTCCACTAGTACCCTCATCCTGCTCTAAATCATCCACGCTCTCCGTCAATGTCTTCTGCCTCGTCGAAATCCGTCCGTCGAGGACCCGCTTGACTACCTCGATGTCTTCCATGTTGACTTGCTCAACTTTCGGAAACTCCGACGTGCTGAGCACTCCTAAGGTGTTGCACAACTCGAAGAACCGTGACAGCTGATCGGCCTGCTTGTTTGCCTGATGGAGGACTGAGAGGGCTGTGGAGGCCTCGTCCCTGGTGGAATCATGGACACGAGAGAGAACTCTCGCTATGAGTGCGCAGATCTTGCTGTAAATGTTGAAGATCTCGGTGATGACGCAGTTCATGGTCTCGAGCACGAGTCCCACCCTTCTCATGCCTTGGGTCTGGGGCTCGATTTGCAGGAGCAGATCGAGCAGAGACTGCAGCTCCTGCAGCATCGTGAGGTCGGCCATCATAACCATAGCCGTCGTCTTCTCGCCGCCTGATGTGACTGCTCGAGACGTTCCTCTGGGCCGCCCCCGTCGGATTGGCCAACAGAGGAAGGCGGATTTCTGGTCGAGGAAGGTGAAGTAGGCGCGGATGAAGATGTTGTAGCCCCAGGCCTTGTCCGGGCTCAGGTGGGAGTCGGTGAAGTTGGAGAGGTCGAAGGGAAGGCGACCAATCTGCTGGACGGCGTGTGTCTTGCAGTAGAAGACGCCGTGCATCAGCATGAGGCCCTTGAGGGCCACTGGCCAGCTCCTGGTCCTCTCCATGCGGGCCGAGATGGCCTCCACGAACGGCCTGAGGTAGGTGGGCGACATGCGGACCCAAGCGAAGACGCGCTGCACGTTCTTGTAGTCAACGCACGACTCGTCGTGGCTCGTTGCCCTTATCACGGCCGCCTCGAGGTCCGGATTCCGGTAGACCGACCGTCGGGACACGGCCGCGATCCATACGCTATTGTGGTCCTTGAGAGCCCCCGCAGCCCTCTTCCACAGCTTCATCCCTCTCTCTCTCTCTCTCTCTCTCTCTCTCACCCTCTTTCTTCCCGGCACACCCCTTCTCCTTCTTCTTCTTCTTCAGATCGCGGGGTTTCTGGTCAGATTTTCCGTTTTTTTTTTTCAGCTTAACAGATTCCCACCCCAAAAAACAAAAAAGTTGAGAGCAGGCAGGACGTGCTGGTAATACGTAAAATTCGGAAGACTGAAATCGCTGCCTAATATTAAGAGGTGACAATTTGGCTCCCTCTCTGTTGTTCGCTGTGTTCCAACATAAATGTAGGAAAATAACAATGTGCAGCCCCGACTCCAGAGGGAATCTTGCTAGGTGTCTGAACAAATGTCATCCGGACGACTCGTTACACGAGCTTATAAGCTGTTCTCAGATTAATGAATTGAAAGTATGTTGAATGCTGCTGGTGGGTTGTAACTGATTATATGCGTAAATGTCAAAATCAATGCGAATGTGACAGAGAGAGGTGGAGGAGAAAATCGAGACTCTTACGTAATTTGCATCGAAGACAATCAAAAAACCCATGGATGACGGAATACCTTATAAGGCCATCTCCCTAAGAGATGATACGGAAGCATTCCGAACAAATGAATCATCTTCATCCACCATGCTCGATTCTCTAAGTAAAAACCTTCCCAACGTTCAGTCCCTTCATTAAGCTAATCTTGATCAGCTTCAGCATTCTCCACTGCCACCATCGCCAATTCCTTCTCGAGCTTCTCCTTTCGAACCCTCGCCTGCTCTGCCCTCTGGCACCGGCCCTCCTCTAACAGCTCAACAAACCTGTCCTTGACCTCGTGTAGGGGGTCCCGATCAATCAGACCACCATCCCTATACGCCTCCCGCAACATCGCAGTCCTTATCCCTCCCTTCAGTGACAAATAGAAAATCCCTGGGTGCCTCGTGAACACACTGGTAAATTCATTAGAGAATCTGTAGTCCTCTGTAAACTTCCCCAATATCGGCACAGGAATCCTCTTGAATAGTGAAAGGGACAACAATTCATGGAAAACCCCGACGGTCCTCTTCTCCATTTCGCGAGATGCTTGGTCCAGATGTCCTACATCCTCGTATGGGGAGATGTAATCCAGCTCCAGCCAATCCCGGACCCATTCTCTCATCTCCTTTCTGAGGAAAAATCCTGGGGGCAACTTGACATGGAAATTTGGTCTTGTCCGTATCCCCGTCATCCTTGACTCCTCCTCAGCCCGCGTCTGAATGACTGATCTCGCAAACTCTGGATTCCACGATACCAACTCCAAGAATGACCTGCCTTCACCTGGAGATCCAATTAGCCGGAAGTACTGAGGATACCTTGGAACCAAATTGACAAGGAAATCATTTGGGAACCCAAACTCCCGCTTAACATGAACCAACTTATCTGCACTGATAACCCGGTCCTTGGACATCATCAGCAGCTTACAAAGCTTGGAGATGATCAAGCCCTCATTATGGACACTGATCCTCTGCTCCTCCTCAAGGAACAGTCTGAGTCGATTGCTGGGCCGAAGGAAAGGGACCAGGTTAGATTTGGGCCGGATCCGGTCGTAGTAGATATCGAAGAGGCCAGGATTCTGGTCCAAGAAAGTCTGGACCTTGACCTTGAGGTGGAGCCTCTCACGGCGTTTCTCAAGGTATTGAAGCGGGATGACTTGGCCTGGCTCATTGATGACCTCACGAACGACACGAGCACAGAGCTTGTACTTCTTGTCATTTTCGATTGCCCCATCAAGCTTCGGGTCCTTCCGCCATACCACTTTTAGGCTTGAGATTGGCCGCACTAATTGGAGGGGCAAGAGAAACGAGGAATTGAAATGGAAAATGGGAACAAAGGGGACGGAGATTGAGAGGTTTCTCAGAAGCATTTAGGATATTTCCTTCAGGATGTTTCAGTACATCTTCTACCTTCAGTCCATCTTGTGTAAGTCTAATTTCCAACCTTACTTATTCAGTACTCCCAATTGGTGAACCTGCAGAAGATGCATTGCATGGGTAAATGATCAAAAATATGAAACTCTTTGAGAGAGCACCCTTATGAATTTTGATTCCAAAACAGATATTAAAATGAGAAGGGCTAAAAGCCCTCCACCCGGCAATTACATTCACAGCTCAAAGTCATGTGTAACCAAGCAGGTTCAACAATATCCTTCCACATTATAGGGCGAGCAAACTGACTGTTGCCAATTCCAGACCAAGTATTGCTTCTTTCGTTAAATTAATCTTTTCACTCTCCCTCAAACTTAAATATAGTGGATGGATTTAGCATGCATTTCTTAAAACAGACAAAAACCGAAAGGTAATGATCATGAAAGCTCCAACATTTAATTCAATACAAACCAGATTTTTATACAGGTTGAATGCATATTATCAGCCATTTGGCAAAGGATGAGGGGAAGGACCTTTCCCTGTCGGGGTAGGAAAATCATGATTGGGATAGTGGACCCAAGGCTATGGAACTTGGGTGTGGGTCTTTTGTCGAAATGAGGGCTACCTATACTCACAAGCCACGAATGAAATGTAACACGGAGCGATGAAGTCAACACGGTTCAATACAAGAGAAAAAAAAAATTTCAGATATCAATACAATCCCGAATGATGAACTCAACCTGAACATGTCATGGAATGAATTACCAAAAGAGATAGGGTACATATAACACGGCAAATTACAATCCAGACATCAACACAAGGATGAAGTATGCAATCAATTATTAACATCTCAATAATTCCTCTTTAACATTTAATCGAAAATATAGTAGCAATTGGGAGTAGCGAAGTCAGCATGTAATGCAACAATGCAAGAGCAAGAAAACGAGTTCGAAAATTGATTCTAGACACATTTACTTCAGCCAAGACAATGGTACAACATTACCCAGTAAACCCAAATAAATAATCTCAACATGAAAGGAGCGATACATATTTCTGATCAAACACAATTCTACCTTCATCAGTAACAGAGGATATACCAGCCATTCTAGACAGGATCCCAAAAATATGTTTCTGATCATGCTCTTTTCAGCTAGAAGAAAGACCAGTCCGCCCGATAATCAAACCCGTCATCGGTATTATCTATAAAACAGAGCAATAGTTACCAACATCGATTTTCTCTGCAATATAAGCACAAAATACCATCAGTGGCGGTGGACAGACCAGCTGCCGCAGCTAGAATCCCAACACTAGACAGCAGGCTAACGGGGAGATTAAAGCAAAGACGAGGGCAATGGCAATATTCTATGAACGAAGCGCCCCAACTTGTCCCACACAAAAGCAGCTCATACAGACAGAAAACCACAGGGAGCGCAAGGACTCGGAAGCATACCGTGGCCTCGAGATTCGGTGATCTGGGTTCCGACAGTTCTTCGATAAAGATCGATTTGGGCTAGTCGGGGGTCTAACGCTATCAAAGTCAAGCGTACAACGAGCGACAGTCAAAATACACTCAACGGGGAGCAACGCAAAAGGGAAAAGGGGAACCTCAGATTGAAACCCTGCTATGGACTATGGGCTGCGAATCTGCTACTGACGCCAAGAGGAGGCTCAATGGAGGAATATTTACAAACCGCTTAGCAGCGTGGGCAGTATGGGCCAGTCTCGGTCCAGTTTACAAACACAGCCCCGACCAGGAAAGAAAGTAACCATAATTTTGAAAATCAGATCAATCATGGACCAGCTAACATATGAGTTCATAAATTTCGACCACATGTTTAAAAAATAAATATAATAATTATGAATTTCGTGTTGAAAATTAAAAATATTATATCAAAGTATTTCAAGAGGCAAAAATTAATCACGACCACACAAAATGACTGTAATTAGTTTTATTGGAGACTAAACACCAATAACTCCTCAGTCTGTCTGACCCTCACTGAATGGCTTCGATTCTGATTTTCCTGGAAACCCAGATCCTCATTGACTCCTCTCATCAATTCCCAGCCAGAGCTCCCTCCAAATTGCCCCCAAACACACCTGACGACAAAGATCCTCAAAGATGCTAAGGACAAAATAAAACAAAAACTTGTCTGCAATTTCTACCTAACAGAAGTCTTACCCAGTTACCCCGCGCGCCAGAGAAGATTCAATCGTCGAAGAATGCAATAACAGAGGCCAAAAGGCAACATCAAAACTTTGCTCTCTATTTAACATTGCCGGGTCCATCAATAACAAACAATGGCAATCAAGTTTTCTACTCCAGTACGGGTCAAGCATGTACAAGAAAGCAAGATCTCAAGCCTATGTGCCGCAGCTGGAGGTACCTCAGGCAATGGAGACACATTCGGCTGAACAGAATCTTTGAAGTAGATGACTTAGCGAGGCTTGAGGGGGGAAAATCAACTTTTGGTTGAGCGGAGGATATGGTTTTTGAAATGACTTACATAAAATTTATTATTTTGTCTGAAAATATTCTCGTCATTCTAAGCACCGCACGAATCGTGAATGCCACATTAATTCCGCATGCAGGACAGAGCATTTGACTTTGACTCGCCGTAAGTAACAGGATATATTTTTCTTTCTTTTTTGGCTTCAATCGTAAGATTAGGACATAGATCCACGATACGTGTAATGTAAGATCTGGGCAGATCTCATTGACCTGTATTTATTTATGATAGATAAAATGAAAGCTGTAGTCCCGCCGACGGTTTGGTTGATAAGATAGAAGGGTTTCCCGTCCTGAGGTAGGGATTTGTAAGCAATCGTATCAAGGTGAAGGCAGTCATGATTCATCACCAACAATATACAGTCAAATTGAAATGGATCGACATAATATCTGTCGAAAATGTAGGAGGCCTTTAGCCTTTTCTTACGCTTTGATACAAGAAACCTGCTCAAAGTCAAAGGGAGAGCAACTCAGTTGCCGGAGGTGAAGTTGAAATTAGAGCATGTCGTCTGGAAGAACAGCAGAGAAGAGCTGAATCCCAACCTGTTCCCAATTAGATCAAACAGCAGAAAATTATCATCGATCTGATGCGAGCCGATCAATGCCGCCTGCTCTGCCTTCTCTCCTCCATCCACGAACGCGAGGCACGCCACGCCGTCGCTCACCTGCTTCATCGAGTTGGCGCCGAATATGGTCCAGTTGCGGCCGTTGCCCAGCACGAGATCTATCTGGGGAACCGGCAAGCCGACCCTCGTCGAGCCCAGATGGGTCGTGTTCAGGCACAGGCCGAATGGTTTCACCTTCGGCGCGCGAGGGATCCCACGCGTGGACCAGGAAAATAGTTTCAAGAAAGGTCGGTATATGTTACTCCGGAGTGTTGTGTAGGGGACCGTCATGCTTAGCTTCACTCCGCCGTGCCCGAGGGAGTCGAACTCAAGCATCCGTCCGAGGAATTCCACCGATCTCCCATTGATGGTGATGCCTTTAACTTGAACGTAGTAATCACCATTTGTGGGGATGATGGGATTCTTTAGCAGCGGGGTGAAGGAGAGGAACTGGGTGATGTTTCTTCCAGGAGGAGGGAGCAAGTAGTACGGCCCACTCCCAAAGAAGATCACTCCCGGAGCTGAATAGCCCGGCAAGCAGATCGCAAACTGGGTTTTTACCACCGACCGGAATTGCATCGGCAGAGACAGCGGGGCTCGCGAAAGACTAGCAACCCCAGAGGAACCTTTGGGAAGA
The DNA here is from genome assembly GCA_900174645.1 of Sonneratia alba. Taxonomy (NCBI): domain Eukaryota; kingdom Viridiplantae; phylum Streptophyta; class Magnoliopsida; order Myrtales; family Lythraceae; genus Sonneratia; species Sonneratia alba. Next base: position 688,510 of record FWPY01000010.1, read on the forward strand.
GACAGGAAGAACGGCCTCGGAGCACAGGCAAAACCGACGCGGTTGATGTTAATCCTGACGGTCGGAGAATGGCCGTCCGTCCAGGGGAGGATGACATCATGGTGGGAGAGGACTGACCAGGCGCACGACTTGGAGATCGGATTCACCGTAGTCACGAGGCATCGGCTACACCGGTCGGGCGTCTGCTTCCCAGATGAAGAATTATTGGTGCACCCGGAGACGATGTACCTCCGAGCAGAGGTGCACAGGGGCGCGGTGCAAGCGGCGTGGGGATCCCCCTTCCGGCAGTGGCGCCAGGGGAACGGAGATCCGAGGTCGATGACATATTTCTCGTTGGTGTTCAGAGTGATGCTGTAGAGAGAAGTGGGACTGTCCTTGGAGATGGGGGCAACCAGGGCCCTGAAGGGCTGAGCTGAGGCAGTAGGCGGGAAAACAGTGAGAGCTAATGCCACTATGAAGAGAGCAGAGGAGCCAGGAATCGCCATGTTTAGGATGATTCAAAATTGGTGAATGATGGGCTATATTTTTGCTTCGGCAGTACATATATACATATACACACACACACACACACACATATTTATTTGTAAGACGTGATAGCCTGATAGGGTGGAGGAGGCTGCAGTTGACCAGTGACCAAATTGGAAGTCCGCACGCAGGTGGCTCTCAGGGAACTCCAAATCCATCTTCTCTTTACTAGTTTTGTTATGGCTATATCAGTGCCGTAGCCGGTGGCGCTATATTAGCTTCATGATGTCCTATCAACTTCAAACGTGATTACAGTAATATATTATGATAAGAAACAGTTGTCAGTCTTCGTCGCCAGAGAAACATTTGGATGACCGCTCTTGAGTTCGTGGGACACCAGTGATATAATAATAATAATAATAACAATACCTACATGGCATTCAGGGGCACAGGTATCCTCTGGATTTGATTTGGACGGCGAGATGTCAAAGATTGAAATCTGCCCTGCCTCCTAAATTGAACAACCCGACTAACCAATGCGAATCCTTCCAGGTCGAAATCAAGGGGGCGATGATGAGGCTCCTATCTGTTACGAGGAGGGAGGGGCATGCCATCCGGACGCAATACAGCTTGAAGAGGACAAGATTATTTCCAATAAAACAGATTCGCCTCGAGCCACAATTGCCGAGGATATATGTAAATGAAGACGTTATTTAAGCTGTTTTATATGTGACAATTATATCATATAATATTTAAAAACAATTATCAATGTTAGCTTTTTAATTATTAAAAATTAAAAATATTAAATAAATTATTAGAAGATTAATATAGACATCTATTAGATAAAAAAATAATAATAATTCACGAAAAATGCCAACCCTTTACACGACAGTTCATTAGCGGCATGAAAACAGGAGCCGGAAATACAAGAGGCACGAGAGGCAAGAAAGCCCACCTTAGTACTAACAAAGAAGTAATGGATCCTTGGGGACCCCATCACAACCCAGTTCCGATCCTTGAACGAGCAGACGATGCATTCATTTACAACGTCATCAACAAACCTGAGAATGGGGACAGCACATAGCGACAGAAAACCGAGATGATGAATAAACGATTATTTCTACCCAAGGTTTTCCAATCTGAATCCTTCGAGCTACATATTTTGAGGGGCTCCTACATAGATCTGTTCTATAACCTTTGCTTCACCCGCCTCCCATTTGCGTCACTGCCATCAAGAATGCCGTCATTCCGCTGGCTGCAGACGATCACTGAATGCTCATTTGCTCGGGCCACATACTCCAAGAGCTCAGTCAGGAGCGACGGGCAGCTCTCTTTCAGGTACTCAAAACCCTCAGTTTGCATCACAGCTGACAAAACAAGAAGCATTGAACAAATAAAACTCCAGTGCACAGAAAAGGTGTCATTATTAAGATATCTGTGCCTATATATCAGTCTAATCAACAAAGGGATGCACGTAAAACAACTGATGGTTGTTTCATATGACAAGATGAAACACTAAATTCTGTGAAGCCTTTTCCAGTCCGTTATAACAAATGCGATGCAAAAGGCACGAGTTATTGTCAAGACCGTGAAAGGATCTCCTCCTTTTCCTCTCTTTCAAACACTCACCGCAAGAAACACACGGATACCATATCATGAGAGTATTCCACAAACCCACAACCCCACCACCAAAACCCCCCTCAATACGTATTATATTGTCCCAATTTGGCTAATCCCAGATCAGCATAAGACATTAACCAGGCAAGACTATCTTTACATCATGATAAACTATTTGCAGAGAAGGTGCTTTCAATCTTTAACATCATGATAAACTATTTGCAGAGAAGGTACTTTCAAGCTGTGTTTAGCATAACATAGCCAATGAAATTAATCTTCTTCGCTCATGATTTAAGTACCACTAACAGCATATTGATGTTCGCAACAAAATATTATTATTTGCAGCACATCCATATTGTTTCCATTTAAAATATCTCTCATAGCTTTGGAGCAGGAAAGGGGGAAAACAGAGGAAGGAAACTCACCCCTCAGATTCTCTCGCATTGCAACGAATCTGAGACAGACAGCTTTCAGCTGGGAGCAATGGTGCTGTTCTGCTAAGGCTAATGTTGTTGCAACAGTATTTATGGCCACAGCTTGACACAGATTAGCTTCACACAAAATCCTGAGTCTCTCTAGACCATATCTGTCTGCTGCTGCAAGCAGATGCTGGCACATCAAAGTGAACGCCCACTTTGAGTCCAAGCCCATAAGCTCTTCCATCTCAGGTAGTGCATCCCAGTAGATAAAATGAAGTAAAGCCTACAAATTGCAAGCAGCATGTCAAGAAGGTAGTTCTTTCCCCATCTTTACCAAAAGTCATGAGTATAGCCCAGGAATTAAAGAGCATTTCTTATAACAGAATCACTCAACCCCCCAAAAGGAAATAATACAACCACACCACCTTTTTTAGAAGAGATCAATGAATAGAACAAGCTCTAAATGTTGGAAAGAGCAAATAAAATGTAGGAACAGCCGTACTGGGTTCATAAAGTAACAGTAAGAAGATAATGAGGCAAGAAGAAATAAAGCTACTTCAGCACTTTGCAAGTAACAGGACCTTTATATTTTTAATTTCCCCACAAGTATGATATTCAAATCGCAAAGCCATTTCCAATTGTTACAGCACACCACAAAAGAGTATGAATTAACCATCTGAAGCAAATTTTTTCAAATCGAATTGGCAAAAGAAGACAATGATGCATCATATAGAGCGCATTAACTTCAAACTGTGGATTGATCAATCTTTCTATTTATAAAGAGAGAATAAAGATTGAAAATTTTATTTCTAACACTTAAAAAGATGACAGGTAGCCAGGAAACTTGATCAAAACATACCCATTTAAATTCAAAACTAATTGATCAACAATTTTCAAAACAAGTAGCACAAATCACAGGCGCCTGAGCACCACATCAAACAAGGAAGTTACCCAAACAACAAGTTAAACCAAAAATTTGCTAAGTGCTCATCCATCCTAAATGTATCAACACTAACACACATAAACAAAATATTGTTACTTCAAGGTAAGAAAGATTATATAGATAACACTAAGAAGAGCAAATTCCACCAAAATGTGACCTGAAGGAAACAGCAGAAAGTACATACCTTGAAAACAGGTGCCTCGATATCTTCAACTGTTATCTGCCGGGTGTTTTGATCCTTCATTGGACCATAAAGTTGAGCCCTGAAAACTGGTGACCGGGCAGCAAGTACCAACTTATGTGCAGAAAAAATTTCACCATTTACTTCAAATGTTACATCAGCCCCCTTCCTACTTTCCATCATTTTACCAAGATGCTGACCAAGATTGGATGGTGGTACTGCTATGCTGTAGATTTTAGGGCCTTCCGTGTGGGACCTGACTACACCAACACTACAGTGGACAACTAGACAATCATCTTTGACGTAATCCGATGTCTCCAGAAGTGTCCTCTTGTAAAACCTTTTGTATCCCCTGCAGCAGTAAAAGATGAGTGGACCACAAATAAGAAATATGTGTCCAGGATTTGGACAGTGCTCATGAAGCCACCATTGTAACAATGCAAAACATGTCTGTAACTTGCCTCCAAGACAAACAATTACCAAGCAGCCAACAAAGAAATAATAGAGGGAATCTAAAAATTTAAAGGAGTCATTCTTGATCATTAAGGGGGAAGTACGGCATCATAATAATAAAACTTCTCTAGGATCTGCCAAAAAGATGTTCAAAACTGCTGAAATCACTAGATGGGAAAAAAACCCTGAACACATCAACTAATGCACCATCCAGTATATTCCTCCCTAATAGGAACAATTTTCTGCTGGCTGGGCAAGCCAATAACTGTTTACTATTTAAGTGGATATTATTGTAACATTCGCCAAAAAGAGATTAAGATCTATAATATGGGAGAGATATAGTCAGCACACAAGTAAAATACTAAAACTGTGAAGATATCTTGACATCTCCGCCTCTCCAATACAATTATCTTATTATTCATGAAGATTAAAGTTGTGCCCACTTTGCAATGCTCGTATCCTGTGAGAAGGGAAGAATAACATAGGAACACAGTGTGGGTAAGTTTAACTGGTGCCCAATGACCAACTATATCTCAACCTCTCTACTCTCACAACAAACATCAAATTTGGCACCTAAAAAAAGCATGGTCCTACCCTCCAGGGAATCTTGGGCTTACAAGACACAGCTAAGGATGAACTTTCCATTAAATGCATCACCTAACATCAGTCAGAGCCCAACAGATCTCTTCACAGAATCCATAATACTCTATGATTAGAATTGAAGCAGAAACGCAAAAGTGTTCCTTCTATGAATAGGGAAAACATTCCTGGAGTGGTGAACCCAGAAGATTACTGCTTTAAATTAACTGACAAAAAACCAACACTAGCTATCTCAAACCCCTAAGACAAGTTACAACTAAAACCCAAAAAAAAGCACCAAAATGATCCAGTAATAAGTATTTCAGGGCTAACCACATGCTGCCCCGGTACTTTAGGGTATACGGACCACTCTCCAAGATCCTCCCGAAATGGCTATGCACCTTGTGCCTCTCCCTCCCGCTCTGATCCAAGAGGGTCAACTCAAAGAGAGCCCTAACATCCGTCCCCTCACTAGCAAGGGCAATAAAGAGCGATACATACGTAGCATTGTCCTCAGGGCTCTTCCCATCGGGATAGAAGTAGATCGCCCACTGGTACCCACCCACCGTGAAGGTATCGGAGGCCCTGTACTTGCCAATGCCAAGTCCTTTAGAAAGGGAGTAGCCCGTGATCCTAAACTTATGGGACCCGTTCACAGTCTCGGTGATCGACGTCGATGTGGTGGTGGGGACAGAGGTCGAAGTCGAGGGCTTGGACGTTTCTCGGAGAACCATCCCCATGCCCTAACGGTCGTCAAATTTGCGTCAATTCAGCGGTGGCGACTTCCAATCGGAGCTCGATTCCGGGTATCTTACCGGGATCAGAGCGCGGCGGAAATTAAACCGCAATTGTGAGCTTCCCGAAACTGAGAGTGTTGCTGGGGGCTCAGAGCAGGGGGGAGCAGAAATTCCAGGGTCGGGAGAGGGTTTAGCTGGAGAGAGGATTCAGGGATTCGAGCAGTGGATAGATTTCCCGGAGTATCCGGCGAGACAGAATTTCTAGGGTTTCGTTTCTTCTGGTTTGTGAGGGAGGTACAATGAAGCGAAAAGGAAGTCGTAAGGCCGCCAAGGGAAAGGTGGGGAGGATGGATACATGCATACATACATATATATATACACACACACACACATATACGATGACTTGGAAGTTACTACTAATAATACAATATTACATGTGCAGGGAGACAATGCCAAGTGAATGTTTATTTGTACTGATACTGTCCCTGAAATCTAATAAAAAGCATACCGCAGGAGTTGCTTCTGAACTGCAGTGCTGCATCGCCTACCCAAAGCAGAAACAAGAGAGAGCACCATTGCTGGTTTCATCAACAGCAAGCAGCAACCAGAAGAGGGGTCATTTTTCCACCGACTCACACGGATCATCCCGCCCTTTCAAGAGTTATCAGACTGCTTCATGAACAGTTAAACCTATTGTTTTCCTTTGAAAAAAAAAACTGTGCGGCCTGCAACCTTTTCTGGGATCTGGGATTGCTTTTGAATAGGCGTAGAACCGTAAACAACCAGCCCAAGTTCCAAGTCAGCCGGGCTCGGTCTGGTAAAAATTATCCGTTTTCGATAAATGAGGTACTTCACTCGTAGAGAGAGAGAGAGAAATGATAACAGTAACAGAAAATACCAACCGTCTACACGACAGTCCATTTAGCTATGACATGAAAACAGGAGCCCGAAAATACAAAAGGCAAGAGAGACAAGACAGCCCACCTTAGCACTAACAAAGAAGTAAAGAATCCTCGGGGCACCATTATAACCCAATATCGATCCACAAATGAACAGACAGTACATTCATTTGACAATGACAACGACAAACATAAGAAGAAACGATTATTTCTACCGAGGTTTCCCAACCTCAATCCTTCTTTCAAGCTACAAATTTTGAGGGGCATCTACAGATAGCTCTCCTATACCCTTTGCTTCACCCGCCTTCCATTGGCATCACTGCCATCGAGAACGCTTTCGTTCCGCTGGCTGCTGACAATCACTGAATGCTCGCTTGCTTGGGCGACATACTCCAACAGCTCAGTCAAGAGCGATGGGCAGCTCTCTTTCAGGTACTCAAAACCCTCAGTTTGCATCACAGCTGGCAAAACAATAAGCATTTGAACAAATAAAGCTCCAGCGTACACAAAAGATGTCCTTTTCGTGTGTGAAACAACTGATAACCCATTTGATAAATCGAAATGAAATGTTATACTACAGGGATATTAAGCTGAAACTGTTTCAGAAAGTTATACCAAATGGATGCAAAGAGCAGCCGTCATTCTTAGGACCATCAAAAGGCTCTCATCCTATTCCTCTCTTTCAAACGTTGATGTTTGGAATATGTTATAGTAAATTGGTCCAACACCCATTATATTTTCCCAATTTGACTACCTTGGATCAGAAAATGCAGCAAGAATACAAGAGACAGGTTGGGCTGGATTGTTAGACCTTATATGTTTGATGACTTGTAAATGGTCATGCAGGCCTTGGTCTAATTGTACTTATACTTCCATGACAATAATTAATAAGAATGCCACTATTTTGCATGAAAAAAAAGAGAGAGAGAATGCAGCAAGAAATAAACAGGACAAGACTGTCCTAACATCATGATGAACTACTTGCAAATGAAAGTGAATTTTGGCTGCATTTAGCTTAGAATAGAGAATGAAATGAATCCTCTTCCATTACCACTAGCAGCACACTAATATTTGCAAAAATAATAGTAATATTTCCAGCACGTGTAGTTTACATTGATTGCAACTAAAATAACACTTACAGCCGGGAAGCAGGAAAAAGTAAGACAAAAAATGGGGAAATAGCAAAAGGGAACTCACCCCTCAGATTTTCAGGCATTGCAACAAATCTGAGACAGACAGATTTCAGTTGGGAGCAATGGTGCTGCTCTGCCAAGGCTAAGGTTGTTGCAACAGTATTTATGGCCACATCCTGACACAAATTGGCTTCACACAAGATCCTGAGTCTCTCCAGACCATATCTGTCCGCTGCTGCAAGCAGATGCTGGGACATCAAAGTGAATGCCCACTTGGAGTCCAATCCCGTAAGCTCTTCCATGTCAGGGAGTCCATCCCAGTACATAAAATGAAGTAGAGCCTACAAATTGCAAAGCAGGATGTCAAGTGGTTCTTGCTCCATTTCTACCAAAATTCATGCGCATGTCCAGGAATTAAGTAGCACTTCTCATAACAGAAAGACCCAGAGAGAATTGATTCAACAGCACGAGCAAATTTTTTTTAGGTGAGATCAATGAAAAAGAAAGGGCCTTAAATATTGAAAGGAAGAATAAAATGTAGGAAATCGTAGACAAAAAATAAAAATGAAAACAACAAGGTAAAATGTGCATGTGCAAATCCTTTATTCTATCAGATACAGTGCATACTTATCCACAAAAAAAGATAATAAAAAAAATTCGAAACTGTTGCTTGGTCCAGTTTATTTAATTGTGCGATTCACTTTCATAGCAAACCTCAGTTTTGGAGATAGACAAGATAAAGAAATGGATATTAAGCGGAAAAAAAGTAAAGATGGAAAATTAACTAGGCTTGGGAACATAGTGCCACAATTTTAGCATCTCCACATATGTGACCTCTATCAACAAGAGTTCCCAAATGTGATGTAAATTTAAATAACATTGTAATGGTTAATCCTGCAGTGGTTCAATAGTAATTGAGGAGTCCCGTTGACAGTGTTTAACAGAATAGATTCACTGAGTAAAGCAGAAAATGTTAAATCTAGTATTTATCAAACAAGCATACCCATTTAAATTAGTAACTTTATAAAGGGTAACACTAGGCACAGGTAACTGAGCACTGCATCGAGTAAGAAAGCTACAGATGCAACAAAAACATTAAAAGATGCTTAATAGACCAAAAGTTGTTGTCTCAGAGTAGGAAAGAGTGTATAAACATCTAGGAGGGGCAGATTCCACAAAAATGTGATTTCAAGAAATATCAGACAGAGCATACCTTGAAAACAGGTGCCTCGATATCTTCAACTGTTATCTGCTGGGTGTTTTGATCCTTCATTGGACCATAAAGTTGAGCCCTGAAAACAGGTGATCGGGCACCAAGTACCAACTTATGAGCAGAAAAAACTTCACCATTTACTTCAAAAGTTACATCAGCCCCCTTCCCACTTTCCAACAGTTTACCAAGATGCTCACCAAGGTTGGATGGTGGTACTGCTATGCTATAGATTTTAGGGCCTTCTGTCTGAGACCTGACCACACCTACACTACAGTGGACAACTAGACAGTCATCTTTAAGGTAATCCGATGTCTCTAGAAGTGCCCTTTTGTAAAACCTTTTGTATCCCCTGCAGCAGTAAAAGATGATTCCATCACAAATAAGAAATATATGTCCAGGATTTGGACAGTGCACATGAAGCCACCATTGCATCACTGTAAAACATGTTTATAACTTGATTCTAAGACACAAATGTTAACCATCAAGCTGCCATAATAATAATAATAAAGGGAATAGAAAGATTCATAGAAGTTATTCTTGATCATTACGTTTTACTTCAATCAAGCGGGACATCATGAGATAGTGATAATAAAACTACTTTAGGAACTGCCATAAGGAAGTTCAAACTGCTGAAATCACAAGGGGAAAAAAACTCTTCGAATACAACAAACAAAGCAACATCAAGCATATTCCTCCCTCCTAGATACATTTTTTCCTGCTGACTGGATGAGCCATTAACTGTTTACTGCACGAGTGAAAATTATTATAACATTAGCTTATCCTTGCCAAAAGGAGATTAAGGCTATTATATTATGGGAGAGAGATAGTCAGCCCACAAGTTGACCACTAATAAATTTGAAGATATCTCAACCTCTCAAATACACTTATCTTTTTTTTAAAGCATTTTTATAGGGTGTTCAAAAATAATAATTATTATCTTATAATTCACGAGGACCGTAGTTGTACCCTCTATGCACAGTCATCTCAGGTAAGAAAGAAAGACGATGATGATAGGCTTAAGCATTTCCCAAAGACCAACTATATCTCAAGTTCTCTACTCTCATAACAAGCATCAAATTTAGTGGCTAAAAGAACACGTTCCTAGTCCTCTTGGGAGTCTCAGGATTCAAATACAAAAGTAAACATGAAATTTCCCTTAAATGCCTTATCTGGATTCAACCAGAGCCCGATAAATCTCCTTACAGAATCCATGATATGCCATGATTAGAGGTTCAACAGTACTTATACAAAGGAAGACAAAATTCTAGAGTGGTGCACCCGGAAAGGTACTGCTTTAAATTAATTGACCAAACAAAAAGCTCAACCTGAACAGAATTTACTCATTTAAATCAGAGAGAGAGAATAAGAAGCCGATTCATAAGCCCTATGGCAAGTCACAACGGAAAACCCAACAAAAAGATTCACAATAATACAGTTATAAGTATTTCAGGGCTCACCACATGCTGCCCCGGTACTTTAGGGTGTATGGACCACTCTCCAAGGTCCTCCCGAAATGGCTATGTACCTTATGACGTTCCCTTCCACTCTGATCCCAGAGGGTCAGCTCGAAAAGGGCCCTAACATCCGTCCCCTCACTAGCAAGGGCAATAAAGAGCGATATGTATGTAGCATTGTCCTCGGGGCTCTTCCCATCGGGATAAAAGTAAATCGCCCACTGGTACCCACCCACCGTGAAGGTATCGGAGGCCCTGTACTTTCCGATGCCGAGTCCCTTAGAAAGGGAGTAGCCGGTGATTCTGAACTGATGGGACCCATTCACAGTCTCGGTGATCGACGTCGATGTGGTGGTGGGGACAGAGGTCGAAGTCGAGGGCTTGGAGGTTTCGCGAAGAACCGTCCCCATGCCCTTACAGTCGTCAATTCAGCGGTGGAGACTTACAATCGGAGCTGGACTTGGAGGATTCCCGCCGGGGTCAGAGCGCGGCAGGAAATTAAACGGTAATTGCGAGCTTCCGGAGCTGAGGATGGTGCTGGGGTTTAGAGCAAGGGGCACGAGACATTTCCGGGAAGGGAGAGGGTTTGATCGGAGAGAAAGTTCAGGAATTCAAGGAGCTATGGAAGGATTAGGATTTTCAAGGGCTCCCGGTGAGGCAATATTTCTAGGGTTTCGTTTCTTCCGATTGTGGGAGAGAGAGAGAGAGAGAGAGAGGGGGGGTGAGGATACAGGACACGTGAAGAAGCGAAAAGAAATCTGACTTGTAGGAAACAAAAAAAAAAAAAGAAATCTGACTTCAAGCGTAATGAATAAATAGCGTATGATTTTTTTTATTACACGTTAACCAAATCGCATATTAAAATTAATTTGTATTGATATTTAAAATATCAGTCTTTTTTATTTTAAATTTAATTTTTAAATAACTTATTTCTAGAATATAGTAAAATAATTATTATTACAATCTAAATTGATACAGTATATGATAAACTCTCACTCCCATTTAACTAATATCTCAATTTTAAGTATGTGGATATAAAATATTTATATTTAAAAGATTTTATTTCATTAATGGATGAATTAATTTTGAATTTGTTAGGTAAAAATTAACTACACGTGTTTTTGGGCTTTTAAAATTCCTATAAAAAAAGTTAGTTAATAAATTTATTATATGGTACACAAGAATATTTGTTTGCATAAGTATAACCTTCACCGTTATTACAAGTAAAAAAAAACGAGGAGAACATCAGAATGTCTAAAAGTGTCGACCCCGAATGCAGAAATTTTCCAAATGCGGCACGTAGTTGGATTGGGTTTCCACATTTAGAAAAAAAAAATCGATTGGACAAACTCGGGTAAGAATCCGAATTTATGCAAGGGTAATAATTAAATGTCGAAATCTCGATGGGTTAATCCGCCTTTCTCATCTCTGTTCTTCCTCCCGACCTCAATCTGCATTCTCTCGCGTGAGTCGCAGCTCTTGTACTGACAGCAGGAGCCGCAAAATTAGTTGGCTGGCAATTTTTGAGTGTGCAGTCTTCGACAAGTGGTGGAATGGAGATCAAATGGTGCCCCCCTTCGCCTCCTCGTTCAATCCGCGAGATCCGTCGAGAGGATGCAGAGAGCTCGTGATCGCTTACAGATCCCTTGCCTGACTGTCGAGGAACTCTGGTCGTTGTTCCGTCAAAATGCCCGATCGATCGATTGGAGAGTGAGATTGTGACTATGACTGTATTTCATACGGCAACTACATCGAAGAGCTTTGGATATTCTGAGACCAAAAAGGGGAAATCAGGAGGGAGCAGGAGATTGCTCAATGAGTGAACAAGATTACCTTTCGGTGGTTCAAAAAATCTAGCTTTTGGATTCATATTTACCAACGAGACATATTTTAGATTCCTTAAAATTAGCTAACTCCCCGAGGAATCTTCCCACCCTCCCAATCTCACCAGCCTCTCTCCTTTCCGACCGTCCCATGCATTCCATCGAATAGAAAAGCCAAAGCTCATGTCTCCGACCTTCTCTTAGCTTTGCCCCAACAATGGCTGATGATCCTCTCTCCCTTATACTCTCTCAATGCATATAGCTATCTTTCTCCCCCGTACACTCGATCGAGATCGTTGGGACAGGATGGCCCCTCGGGGCTTCTCTTCCCTTCCACTCCTCCGCGGCGGCCTGGCCTCATCTCTTCTCCTCCTGCCGCTTTGCCTCGGCGGCGTCATCCTCGCTGAGGCCCGCACCGGGAAGACTGTTACATTGAAACCATACCAGAACGAAGCACCCAGAAACATCTTCCGTGAGGCACCGGTCTACAACAACGGCGAGGGATGTCAGCCAACTGGCGGCGCCTCGAGCAAGATCCACGTCGCGATGACCCTGGATGAGAACTACCTCCGGGGCACAATGGCGGCGGTCCTGTCGATCCTGCAGCACTCGATGTGCCCCGAGAACTTCGAGTTCCACTTCCTCGAGATGTGGTCCAACCCGAAGATCTCCTCCTGCATACGCTCCACCTTCCCTTACCTCAACTTCAGGGTCTACCGGTTCGACTCGAACCGGGTCCAGGGGAAAATATCCCGGTCCATCAGGCAGGCCCTCGACCAGCCTCTGAACTATGCCCGCATCTACCTGGCCGACCTGATACCGAACACCGTGAAACGCGTAATATACCTCGACTCCGACCTCATTGTGGTCGACGACATCGCAAAGCTCTGGGGGGTCAACTTGGAGGGCAAGGTGCTGGCGGCCCCCGAGTACTGCCATGCTAACTTCACGATGTACTTCACAGACCGGTTCTGGTCTGACCAGAGCTTGTCCTGCACCTTCGAGGGCCGGAGGCCGTGCTACTTCAACACCGGGGTGATGGTTGTGGACGTCGAGAGGTGGAGGCGGCTGGGGTTAACTCAAAAGGTGGAGGAGTGGATGGCAGTGCAGAAGCGGAAGAGGATTTACGTCCTGGGCTCCTTGCCACCATTTTTGCTAGTTTTAGCTGGGAACATAAAAGCAGTAGACCACAGGTGGAACCAACACGGCTTAGGCGGTGATAATATCCGAGGTAAGTGCAGGAGTCTCCACCCCGGGCCAATTAGCCTGCTCCACTGGAGCGGAAAGGGCAAGCCGTGGCTGAGGTTAGATTCGAGAAGGCCGTGCATCGTAGATCACCTGTGGGCCCCCTACGATCTGTATCGGTCGTCGAAACACTTCCTGGAGGAATGAGAAATGATAAATGGGCATCGTAGGCAGCACGGTTCTCAAAAATTGGTCGAAAACGGGGGAGATAAAGGAGAATGATACACGGAGACGAAGAGATTTCCTCTGGGTAAAAGAAAAAGATAGGAGTGGATGGATGTAGATACGTACACGTACGTAGGGATCCTTTCATTCAAAGGAAAGAAGTGAGAATTGCTCCTGAGGGTTGAAGGAAGGCAATGAATACTCCATAATAATCCTCCACAGGCGTTGCCCCGAGGGAATTCTTCGCTTCAAGGTGTAAACTGCGTCAGAAGATATGCCCCCCGAAATCTTCCACGAGTGTAGTATCCAAGTAGTACGTATAATTGCAGCAAGCACAGAGTTGTACCATTCTCTTCAGCAGTCTCGTTTATCACTCTCTCTTTGGATTATTTACTACGCCTTGTAATCTTATGACTGCAATTGAATTTAATCAGCTTACATAGAAAATTCCCTCTTTCTTGGGTAGATTAGGAAGACCCGTAAGAAACCAACAGTCTACAGCCGCTGGAACTTGCGGGAGTTAAATGTCAGCCTACGTTTCTATTCTCACCTTCTGCTAAGAAAAAGACAGCTCAAACTGACGACCAAGAGCAAACACAGACATCCCATGTTGATTGAAGCACAAAAGCATTCCCCAAATTGGGTTGAGAAAACATCGAACGCACTTTCCGCAGCTGTAGCCGGTGTTTCTAGTTCCATCATTAAACCCCCCAGACCTCCACATCTTCCCCCACATCGGTCCAAGTTTCCGAGCCAGCCTTTTCAGTCTCATCTCTCGATTTTCCTCCCACCAGTAATGGCGAAGAACCGGGCTACTTTGAGGCCTGTGGCCAGTGCCACGCTGTTCTTAAGTTGCATCGTTTCGGTCCGTGCTATCCTCGACCCGGTCGATTTCTTGGCCCTCCAGTCGATCCGGAGGTCCCTCTGGGACATGCCCAGTTCGAGCTTCTTCTCATCCTGGGACTTCACCTCGGACCCCTGCAGCTTTGCAGGAGTATACTGCGACCGTGATCGGGTATTTACACTCAATGTCGGTGGCCCCCGGGCAGGAGCTCCAGGTTTGACTGGCAGCATAGACTGAGCCATTGGGCAGCTCTCCTCCCTCCTCGAGCTCACTTGGGTCCCCGGCAGAGTCTTCGGTCCTCTCCCTCAGTCTATCTCAAATCTGAGGAACCTCCAGTTCCTCGGTTTTAATGGAAACTTTCTTATCTGGAGAGATACCGGATTCTCTCGGGACGCTCCAGAATCTCAGTGTCCTCGATCTCGGGTTCAACCAGCTATCTGGATCGATTCCAAGCTCGCTAGGGTCCCTCCCTCATCTAACGAACCTCATCCCCTCCCACAGCAAGCTGTCTGGTCCTCTTCCTCAGTTCATCTCCCCAGTTTTATATCGAATTGACTTGAATCCCAACGACCTCTCTGGTCCAGTCCAAGCCGGCTCCTTCCCACTGTCAATGCAGTACTTCTCACTGTCCTGGAACCAGCTTAGTGGACCAGCTCGACCAGCTGAACTGCCTAGACCTGAGCATGAACCAGTTCACGGGCAATATCCCGGCCCGGGTCTTCACCTTCCCTATCATGAACCTTCAGCTCCGGAGGAACTCATTCACGGGCCCAGTGGAACCGGTCAGCCCAGTGACGATCCTGACTGTGGACCTGGAGTTCATGTCGAGTAACGTGCCCTTACCTTACTCAGCGATGAAAAAACTCAATATACCTTCAATATTATATATAAGAGTACTAATTTTAGTCTACTTTCTATTTATGAAACTTGAATATGATATCTTATTTAAGAGAAATAATACGTGGAACCACATTTATTTTTTCTTTAATGTTAATGTCTCAATATGGGAAAAAAGGGGGGTAGGTTGATTGCATGAATGGGCATCCCCATCCTATTAATGGGTGCATGCATGCATTTTCCCATGGGGACTCCTCAGCCCTCATCACCCTTCTTGATGGTGGGCCACTTCAAGTGAATTTTTCGAATGGGCTGACAAATGAAAAATCTAGTAATATTACCATTCTGAGCGAGAAAATGGCTTGAATCTTACCCAAGAAGAGGCCATGCCCCATGGAATTTTCTGTCATTTATGGCCTAATGAAAAAAGGAATATCAATTGTAGTAAAAGACCCTTAGACTGATGAAGACTTTGCTATAGACCTTTCAAATTTCAGGAATCTCTACCTCAAGAAGATCCCGAAAATGAGAAAAAGGACTTGCACGAACTGGACTGGGGCAACTGGTCAGTTGTTGGAGAGCATAACAATGACAGATCACATAAAGCAGTGCCTTCCAACATGAAGCGTCATAAAAGAAAGAAAAAAACAGCAAGAAGAAATTGCAGCAGGTCAAACGAGTTGAACAAAAGATACACCAACTCACACAAGTTGATTACTACATTAATAATAGATGCTCATGGAAAATCTGATTTCCTCACCATCGTTTGCAGGTAGCTTACAGAGAAGCACATAGGTAAATCATCGGGGTATTGGTTGAACAAGCAATATAGCTCGAGTACTATCATAAGGCATGAAAAATGATATACTTGAAATTAACTGCATTACCCTTTCAGATGAGAACTTCACCGGTATCTCTAGCACTCCGATGTTCGAAAACTTCCAAATTGAAGAGGAGGGCCTTTATGCAGAAACCTATTTAATTGGGAGCAATATTAACCTTGATATGATCCGCAGCAGATAACAATAGTCTCAACTTAGCCACATAAAAAATGCAGAAGATTAACTACTAAATAATCCTGTTCATACTCCTCACACTTGGCACCTGACCCTGTATTACAAGGCATCAAATTGGTTGTCAACATACAATTCATTATTATATGTGGACAAAAAGCTGAAAGATTATTGATATTTAAATCTGCAGTATACGTGTACCTCTTATTATAGGGTCCTTTTAAGGCCTTGTTGCTCGTCCTAGAACCACCAGATGCTTCTTACGTCATAGAAAGGGAAAAAAAACTTTTTTATTGGTTACCTCATTTCTTTGTTGACAGATACATATAGGCACACCGATGAAGTGGTTGATATGAAGAAGGAATTCAGGTCTTGGATAACTGACCCAAAATAAATAGGTTTCACAAGTTGCCGATCCTGTTGACCAACGGTCTACAGCACGCAAGTATGCAACCTTGAGCTTTGGAAGAACATAAAGGTAAACTTCATCTAGAATGAAGTATCTTCTCCTTCCAACTGAAGAAAAAGTCAGGTCATTAGGAAGAAAAATAATATTTGACCGGTATTTTAAAAGCCAATTCTGTTATTGAGATTTAAGAAATTGAATTCATCAAATGTTGCTTTCTTAGGTTTTACGAAATAGAACCACTGATCCTTTGTGCCTCTTCTGCTGTCCAAGAGAAAAAAGTGCTTCTTTGTCCTTTAGCTGAACTAGTTGGCCTTAAAGAAGAGGGGGAAAGTAAAAACACTGATGTCAAGATGCTCAAAAATTAAATGTTCCCGCAATTTTAAGTTATAATAATAGAGAAAGATTTAAAATTGATCATATGGGAACCTGATGCTGATGAATGAGTCCAACAAGATGCGCAAATGGCAATAATTTAAAACTCGTGTCCAACAAATCTTGTGATACGTGTAAACTACCGATATGCACCACATGGCACACGGAGCTAAACCAAACGAAGAAGTTTGCTTCTAAAGAAACGTGGGAACAAGAATATCTCAACGAGTAAGTTGCTGAAATTTTAGTAATTTTACAAGAAATTCTAGGTTATTTAAGGATAAAGTTCCCGTGATCTCATATTACTGATTCATATTAAATAGTAATGAGGCAAAACTGACTGACTTTTAGGGCCCAAAAGCACCAGAACCTAATGGGCATATACGAAGGAAGGCAAATGATAGAAAAATAAAGGCTCCAATTGATCCGGATAAAAGGTTTGGGCTCCACCAATTGGATAACCATTTAAGCGCAGAAAATCATGATGCAACCATTAAAAAAAGGTAGAGATGTACCACCAAGAGCAAGATAAAGCCATAATATTTATTTGAGGAAGCATCAACTAGATAAATGAATAAGTAATATAAGGATTTCATCTTTTATGGCTGAAAAGATCCAAGGAATGGTCCATGACACAGGACCGGACAATGAAAGTCAAAGACTTAATAGTGAGCTTCCTACAGAATATTTTTAAACTATTACACTATGTGAGAAAATAATCCGCTAAAGTTAAGTGACTTCAGTGAGGAGTTCAGCCATTCAAAAATAAGTATCTAAAAGTAGACCTGGCAAATTTCCGCCCGGCACGATAGCCCGGCACGGGCCCGGCACGATAACACCGTGCTGGGCCAGTGCTTATCGTGCCGTGCCGGCACGGCCCGATATTTTATTGGGCGTGCTGGGCCCGATGATCCCCGGGCCGTGCCGGCACGATAGCCCGATTAGGGATTTTTTTAAAAAAATTAATAAATTATTAGATACTATTGAAGGATAAAAAAAATTTTTATTTGTGATCTCACTTGTAGTTGTAAATAAATCACGATCAAACGAGATTTTATCGGGCTATCGGGCCGTGCCAGGGCCGCCCTGTCTTATCGTGCCGTGCCGGCCCGGCACGATATCTTAAAGGGCCGTGCTTGGACCAGCCCTTATCGTGCCGTTCCGGCACGGCCCGATAAGACCGGGCCGGCACGATTTGCCACCCATATCTAAAAGAAGGGAAATATCTCAGCAAATTGTATCCCAACATATCATCACGCTAATCCGGGTAACTCAGTTTTAAGGCCACATATTCTCTGTGACAGAACAGAAGCAGACAAAGATCCATTAAAAAAAAACGACAGAAGCAGACAAAGATTTCATCAACGTTCTTGGCGCAAAATCTGAAGAGTAACACATTGAATCATATGGGAAGTTTTCTATTGTTTGCTAAACCATCTTGAGTTTTTATTTATGTTATAATGGATGTCTTGGATGAAATAATGATCAACTTGGACCCCCGTCTTTTCCAAAAATATGTGCCTAATCAAGAAAACAGCCAATCAAAGAAATTAATTTTTTCCTGGAAAAATTCCAAGGAAAGAAGGTGCAGTCAACGTTATTGGATAGGTTGGCTTACAAAAGTAATAAAACATGCATATATACGTACACATACAGTCAAATACATATGGTATGGAGATATATAGCTATGGCTAATCTTAAAGAAACACTATAATACCACGTAGATATTGTTTATACAGGTATAGAACTAAATACCAGAATATACCCAATATTTTACTAACTTGTGTGACATCAGATGAAGATCAATAAAACAAAGCTTGACATAAAAATTCATAAGCAGTTTCCTCCACAGTCCAAAAATACAGAGTGCGACGAAATAGTCCAAACAAGGGATTTGAAATTGTTGCAAGCCAACCACAGCTTGATATGTACCTTAAAATGATATTATAATTCCTCAATCAATTAGGAAATTACCTAATCGCCCTCCATGGGAGGTCTCACTTCTTGAATGGTCAAGAAAGCCAACTAATGTGCGACCAAGAAAAGAAAGCCAACTAATGAATTCTCCATCCCATCATCGTCAAAGTCAGCATCTCTCCAATTCATCCCCATCCATCTCAGCAATCCAAGCCAGTTTTCTGAAGGAACAAAAGGGGGGATTAGAGATTCCGAATCTCAAATTCCAGAAGAACCATGGACAGGCTCGTAAAGCTGGATGTCAGGGAGATAGAGCTGATATTCAAGAGTGGCCAAAAGTGCACAAAATCCTTCAGACTAACCAACCTGATGCACGCCATGCCAGTGGCAATCTCTCTATCCACCACTAAACCATCTCTCTTCACCTTCAATCAGCCTTTATCAATCATCCCGCCCCTCTCTACTGTAACATACACCATAATCTCTGCACCCACGGATCAACCCGTCATCTCCTCAACTCCCGATTCGGTTGCTGTGCGATCCTCAATGCTGCCAACTGGGAAAGCCCATGAAAACGACCTTCGACGCCTCTTTGCCCGGCCAGGGCCACATGTCTTCAACGATGCAACCATCCCCATCTCCTTTGCAGGCTTCCAAGTAATTGAATTTCTCATTCGAAGAGCTACCCAATTCCCAGATGTCGACTATCTTGTTAACAGGTCCATCCCTTGGTGCGACCAAGCCCAGCTAACCACACTCCTGAGGTCAGCAATATTGTGCAAAGACGTAAGGACAATTCTTGCTCTGATTGATGCAGGAGCAGATGTGAATTATCGAGAACCTGGTGGGAAATCCCTCCTTTCAATTGCGATCGAAGCTGGGAATCTGGAAGTCTTAAAGACCCTTGTTAGCTCTGGTATCGTAATAGACAATTCGGTTGACCTAGTCTTGCATGAAGCTGCACAGCTCAACAGAGTCGATCTAATGGAGCTCATATGCAGAGGATTGAATGAAGCTGAAGTCAACTGTGTGGACTCGGACGGAAGGACTCCGATCCATGTGGCAGCTGCTAACGGGTCCGTTGAGGCGGTTAGGCTCTTCCTATCGGCCCGAGGAAACCCAAACACCGTGGACTCTAACGGGTGGACTCCGCTCCACTGCGCTGCTGAGAATGGCCACCTAGGAGTCGTCGAATTCCTGCTAGAATGCCCCGAATTCAATGGAAAATGTGTAATTAACAGCGATGCGAAGACAGCGTTTGGGCTTGCCGTGGAGAACAACCACAAGCATCTCTACGACTCACTGCAGTTGGGGGATTTGCTGCACAGGGCGGCTCGCGTGGGCGACGTCAATGGCATAAACAGCTGCCTGTCGCAGGGGGCCAACGTTAACTCCAGGGATCAGAACGGGTGGACCCCGCTACACAGGGCGGCCTTCAAGGGGTGGACCGAGTGCGTGCAGGCGTTGTTGAGCGGCGGGGCGGACGTAGACGCGGCAGACCAAGAAGGGTATACGCCGCTGCACTGTGCAGTGGAGGCGGGGCAGGTGGAGACGGCGACGGTGCTGGTGGCAAAGGGGGCCAGGGCCAGCATGAAGAGCCTAAGGAGCTGCTGCGTCCCCGTGAAGAAATCAGACCGCTTCAGGAACCACCGTTCTTCATCCCCTGAGTGAGCAACCGAAATGAGATCTGAAAGTGCACACTCTACCTGTTCGACGAAATTACTAACTGGGATTTCTGCAGAGCGTCAGCAGGTAAAATAAAAAACCCAACTCCAAAATTTTCAACGGATTTCTGTTCTTGCAATCGGATCTCAAGCACAGAAGTAAAATTCAAGATTTAGAAAAACTGCAGTAGTGACAAGATGAAGCTTTTTGGTTTTCAATGTTCTTTTCTTCTGTATGAGTGCTTCAGATTGCACATTATCTGTGTTCAAAACCATTGCCAGCATAAATTGCTGCATGATTTGAAAGAGAGAAGTACTTGTCAGCATGAAAATAATTCCTGCCGACAGAGAATATTGAAGGATTGGTGCAGTTGCAGAGATATTTTTCCATGGCCTCAATGGAACAAATCCGATAATGAGATACAACAGAGGAGGTTCTCGCAATTCAAAATCGGATTTGAGATCGAAACGTCGAATACTACGACTCACACTATCTGTTAAGTTATGGGTTATTCATGGCAGCAAACACACACGAGAACCTACCTACCAGAAACTAAGAGAGGATCAGTTGCAAGTCGAAATGATTCAGTAAATAAAGTGTTATAAAAACCCAAGAGCGAGGGTGTCGAACGTTCAATCCCCTTTTCCAGTTTTCAGCGATTGACCTATCCAATACCGTGGAGATCATATTTTAAGCCAAGGAAGGCTGACGCTTGACAATAGATTCTACGGGCATAGCCTCAAGGAAGCCACGAATTGAATAGTTTTCTTCGGATTTCAATATTAATCAACTGTGCATTCACTGGTCAAGAGAAGGAATCATATTGCCAAAGACCTACCCACTCTGAGAGGCCCAATTCAAACAAGATTCCAGCAGCCCATCAAGGTCCTATGCCGTGACCCCTTTCACTCGCTGTACACTCTAAAAGGGGGTTAAGGGATGGGAGGAAAAGCAGAAGGTGCCAACAAACGAGAACAAAGAGAGCAGCCCTCGTTCCAAAGGCAGCTAAATACATAGAGAAATTCTCGGAAACAACATGACCCACATCACAGTTGAACAGAACCCAAAGAGCTCATGACCTCAGTGGAAGCAAATCAGATGGCAGGTTCTGGTTCTTGTTTTGGCCGTTCAAGCTCTCAACAGCAGTCCTCAAGTAGGTCACCTCTCGCTGAGTGTTGTCAATGTTCCTCTCCATATGCATCAACCTCAGCAACACATTGTCCATTTTATCATGAAGTCGGGACATGCTGTCCATGATCTGCCTGAACATCTCCTCAGGGCTTAGGTCAGCATGTGGCGCGATACCAAAGCTAGACGGCCTTGCTGTAGTAGTGGGAGCTCGATTATGGACTGGAGGATTAGGCATTTGGACTTCACAGTGGAATTGTCCCCCCTCCAACCCAAAGGTATAGCAAAATGCCTTGCTTGTGTTAGAAGACGAACCCCCTGCAAATCGCAACAAGTCACAGGATCACAGAACGTGTTAGCGACAAATTCTTTTAAAAGCTTGGTTCATCTCCCGAGATGGACCCTTTTTTTCACTGAGCAATAAAAGAATTATTTGAAGTCGTAACTTAATATGTCCTTATACGCTGCTTAACAATTAAATGTCAGCAACACCTGACTACTAAGACCCAATGTTCTTTGATGTATTCAGACTAATTCCTACAACTCTTTGTCAGCGAAAAAAGAAGAAGAAAAGGGATTGGTTTCCACGATCCTCAGCCTCATCGGTGAAATCCAATGGAGTCAAGGATGTTACTATGAGGCTTTCACATTCGACTCGCACAGTTTCTTTGATACAACCACACGCGCAAACAGAGATTGAAGCGAAAGGAGAGGCCGAAGAAAATAAGGGACATATTTGGCAGCAAAGGAATTTGCCACAAAGAGATCTTTCCAACTTCACCCAGTTTCCCATGGCCATAGCAGCAGAATTCAATCGGGGTAAAACAGCGAGTCATGAGCCAATAATCAATTGTGAATAAATCCGCCCACTAGCCCAGTGGACATGCAAAAAAAAAAAAAAGAAGCACGAAACCCTAGGATGAAAAATCATCACCTCTTTCAATGCATCCGAGCAACAAAGAAGCGGCTGCGGGGGAGGCAAGATTTAGGTTATACAGATTAGGTATCCCCGAGTTTGAGAGCGAGGGAAGAGAGAAGGTGGCAGAAGGGGTCAAGCAGAGAGAGAGAGAGAGAGAGAGGGCAGAGCGAAGCTTCAGGGCGGGTGAGTAGAGAAGGAGGCAGACAGAACATATGGGCTGGGCCTGCAGAGAGAAAGATTGAGGCAGGCCCAATAGAAATTATATTGGGCTTCTAAGGATAATACAGGCTGGGCCTTCAGAAGAAAGATTGAGATGGGCCCAATAGGGACATTAAATTGGGCTTCTAAAATTGTTCCTCTCGGTTCGATTAATTCATTTTACTCTACCAAATTACCGCAACTACTGCTACTAATAATAATAACAATAACCATAATAATTACGATATAATAAATATATCCTCCTCCTTATATGTATTATTTAAGGGAGGAGGGAGGAAAAAAATTAATCTCATTTTTTAACTTGAAAATTTATTATTGATAAATATGAATTTAATCAATAGAAAATTAACGAGTTAAAATGACAAATTTAATTTTAAAACCACAGCCACCACTAGAAAGAGTCATACTTCCACTTCAGAGATTTATATTATTGCGCACATTGTCATTTAATATGACTCCATACATCTTCTCTTACAGTCTTCTTTAAGGAGTTCAATTTTCTTCCTTTTTTTTATGTCGATAATGACAACCGACTAATTTACCATACAGTGCATTATGTAGAATGGTACATACAATTAATCCCTAAATACCGATTCATAAGGATTTCGATCTATGAATTAAAAAGGTTTGTAAAAGCATTCAAATGAACGTTCACAATTATGACTATTTTAATGCATGGCTTGTTTTCGTTAGTGGAGAATTTTTAACATAAAATTGCTTTTTAGAATTATAATTATAGTAATTATTTGACCGGTCAAGGTTCACTCCCTTCCAAATAATTTCAAACTAATTGACATTTTCTTATATTATTAGAACATTTTTTTTTGGCGGTGGTAGTAATAACTATGAAGAAGATGACAACGCTTTTGGCTCCAATGAATAAGTGATGAGAAAGGGTTATAGTGCAGTAGTTTTGTTCATATCCTTTTTCTATTAATTTAAGTGGGTTGAAATCATTTAATATTTTTTGATAAATTTTTAATTTTAAATATTATAATTAAAAAAAATTATATTTGGTGAGTTTTTATTTCTTAACTATATGTTGGCTAAGATAGTTTGGTATTTTTCCCTCTTTAAGTGAGCTCTCAATTTTGAGTTTACTGAATACAAGAAATTTATGTTTGATTAGTTTTATTCCTTAAATAGATTGACTTAGCTTGAACTTTATATGATTTCGAGATATCGTTTATTTATAATATATATATATATATATATTCGGTGAGTTTCCTATTTTAAATATTATAATTATAAAAAATTTATATTAAGTGAATTTTATTCCTTAAGTATAAGTTGACTAAAATAGTTTGGTATGTTTTTCCTCTAAAGTGAGCTCTCAATTTGAAGTTTTGTCAATATAAAAAGTTTATATTCAAAAAATTTTATTTCCTAAATACACCCACTTAACTTGAGTTTTATATGATTTTTAGATATTAGTTATTTATATATATATTTCCCATTTTCTCACGAACATCTATTTCACTGCACCCCAATGTCTTGAAACGCAATTATTATCTTCAAATGTTTAAAAAAAATTAAATGTAGCCAACATTCTTGGGTTTACATGAGGCAATAGTTCACTCAATTAATAAAATTTACCGAAAAATTACCCAATTAATTAATAACATAATTGATTGCACACAAAAGCATTAAAGGAAAAGGCCGAATGAGCTGTACAGCTAGGCGTTGGAGTTGGGACCATCTCCCAAAGAAAAACAATATAATAGTAAAGCATGAACAACTCCCTAGACCTTCCCATCCTAACGGTATTGTTATAAGAGCTTAAAATTTATAAAATTTAATTATTAAATTATCTTAATTAACTTATTAACTCGATATAATTTATCATTTTCTCATGTGACGTTATATAATTTTAAAAATTGATTAAAAGAAAAAGGTAGGATGATTTTGATTGTAATAGGCATAGTTTTAAAAATCGGACCGGACCGGCCGATTCGATCGGTCGACTAGGAACTGGCCACTCACTCGGTCCGGTTCCTTCAAAAAATCCAATTGCACATTAAAAAAGAAAAACTCTGATTGAACCGGTCGGTTTTCGGTCCGACCGGTGAACCCAATTGAACCCGTGAGAAAATCGGCTTACTTAAAATTAAAAAAAAAAAATAAAAACCTATTGTAATGTACCTATTTTATTTTACTAAATTTATATTTATATTTTATATTAAACTTTTGTTTAATATAATGGTTATATTAATGATTTTTGTTATAAATAATATTCAAATTATGATGTTATGTAAATTTATTAGTAATATTATTTATTAAACTTGCAGTTCAATCCATTGAACCCCGGCCGACCCATGAATCCATGAACTTATGCCTACACCGGTTTCCGGCCCGGTCCGGTTTTAAAAATTATGGTAGGTAAAAGAAGCGGGTCTGGGTCCGGGTCCGGGTCCCAACACCGGCGGCCATCCGAGGCATTCGCTGAGCTGATCTTTTGAAAATTTTGGGAGCTCTGATTGATTACCTTCTGGATCTTTTTTCTGCAGACGGTGATCGGATTTTGGGACTTTGATCGGTGGTGCAGTCATGGGCTCGAAGCCGTGGCTACAGCCGGCTCCCACCTACCGGACCCTGGAGACCTTCTGGGACTCCGACGAGGACGCTCCCGGTCCCCGCTGCGGCCACACCCTAACCGCCGTGGCAGCCACCAAGAACCACGGCCCCCGGCTCATCCTCTTTGGCGGCGCCACCGCCATCGAGGGCGGCCCAACCTCCTCCGCCCCCGGCATCAGTAATCCCCGGATCCTACCTTTACTAAAATTGTCAAGCTTCAGCTGATCTCTAGCTTTATCTCCTTAGCCGTAAATAGCTAATCGTTCCTTCCTCAAGTTCTTATCTTTACTGGAGGTTATACTCTATATACTGTTTGTTGGTCTGATCACTGCATCTGACTGAGTTTCGGATTTTACTTGAATGCTTGCTGATTAGGATTAGCTGGGGTGACAAATTCAGTGCATTCATACGACATTCTCGCCAGGAAATGGACCAGGTGACCGCTTTTCTTTCCTTGGATTTTATTCCTTTTCCAATTTGCTCTTTTCCATGTTTATAAGTACGAGCCACCTAATGCAGAATTCAGCCCGCTGGAGAGCCGCCTTCTCCTAGAGCTGCCCATGCAGCTGCTGCAGTTGGAACTATGGTCGTTTTTCAGGTAATTATGTCTGCATTTCAGTTTTGACTCAATCTAAGCTAATGGTGGTTCTAATAAGCTATCAATCTCTACTACCCTTGTGCTTAGACCTGCAAACATATTGTGCTAGAGCAGTGGGTGGTGTTTTTGCGGTTATTCAGCACGAAAGTTCTTGATTTCATGGGCAAACACCATCTTTTGTCTTGGTGTCTAGAAGTTTCTATACTGATATTCTTTATTGGTTTCTTTTTGTGGATAGGGTGGAATTGGTCCAGCAGGTCATTCCACTGATGATCTTTACGTGCTAGACTTGACGAATAATAAGTTCAAGTGGCACAGGTTAGCTAATGTAGCTGAGCTCAGTTGAATTGGTGAATGTGTTTTCTAATTGCACATGATGGTTATTTCTTCAAATTTTGAATACAGAGTGGTAGTGCAAGGACAGGGCCCAGGGCCTCGGTATGGCCATGTGATGGACTTGGTTGCTCAGAGATATCTTGTCACTGTCAGTGGGAATGATGGTAATAATTCATGTTATAGTTTAAATTTGTTTTTAAAAACATGCAAGTGGAAGCACATAGCAGTGTTCTCACTTGGCATTTCTTGGTGCATTTTCTTTCTGTTTTATTGACACTCTTGTACAATGAGAAAAAGAGTCAAACTTAATCCATCAAACTGCATTTTCTTCTATCAACCAAATTTCTCATATCTTCTCCTTTGTCCATTCTTCCTCTGCAATTAAAAAAGGTCTAGTTTTCTCAGTTAAGTGATCCACTTATTGATGTGCTACTTGCAAAGTTTTAGGATTTTCTCTTATGTGGTGTATTGCCCTTAGACTTCTCATGGCAATTGTTTCTGCCAAAAATGGAACATCAACTAATGTTGTTCTATGAGTTCAACTGTCAATGACTTGTCACCTGGTTAGGCTTTTACTTTCTTTATCATGCATCCTCCAAAGAACAGTTGATGTTTGATATTTGCATTATTGGCTGCAGTTGATGTCTGCCATGTATGTTTACTTGACATTATAAGATCTACTATGCTTAATTAGGCTCAAGTTAGTACTGTAATTTTGTTGTGATAGTGTTTCCAGGACTGTTAATCTAAGGATGGTGCCATTCTTCTAATAAAATTTCAATTTTATTAGTGAGGAAGTATTTATAATTTGGAGCCTCTGCTAATCATCAGCATATATCCTCTGGATTGAAAATTTTGCTACTTTCTATACCAGTACAAAATGTCCAATCAAATAAGAGACAAATAATAGGGATGTAAGAAGCAGTTATCTGCTGTATCTCAGACTTTACTTGTCCCTTGTTATGAGCTCTTTCTGCATGTTCCACACTGTATTTTTGCTAGTCATGTGGTGCCTTTCTTTAGCCTCAAGAATATTTTTGTACTTGGATTGTTTTGTAAACATTTTAAACTTTTGTTTCTAGGGAAAAGAGTACTCTCTGATGCTTGGGCTTTGGATACTGCACAGAAACCATATGTGTGGATGAGGCTCAATCCAGAAGGTGATAGACCTTCTGCTAGAATGTGAGTATCTTTCATGCAGTTCTTTTTTTTTTCTCTTTTTTTAGTTCACTGATGCAAACATCATGTTTCAATCAAGAACTATACTTTTCTTGGAACCTTCCATCACTTTGCTTCCAGTTGCTAGCATAAAACTCTCTTAGTCTCCTATTTGGGGTATTAGGTCCAAGGTTCCAACTAACATGTTGCTCCTTTTAGGTTCAAAGCTAATTTTTAGTTACCAATCTGACTACCTATGCACATCTTTACAAAATGCTGTCAGGTATGCAACAGGTAGTGCCCGCTCAGATGGAATGTTTCTGCTTTGTGGTGGGAGAGATTCTTTAGGCGTGGTATAGTTGCCCTCCATTTCAAGCTTCAATTCCTCCTTGAGATACTCCTAAGCAGCATTTTCCTGATATTAGGCAATTTCCTTTATTATGGATGACATTCGTTAATTGAAAAGTTTATGAAGCATCCTTCAACCTTCAAAGAGTTCCAGCATCCTCACATGATATATGTCTATAAATTGATCATTCACTGGCATATGCAGCCACTGGGAGATGCTTATGGCCTCCTCATGCATAGGAATGGTCAATGGGAGTGGACTCTTGCTCCTGGGGTATCTCCTTCACCAAGGTACCAGCACGCTGCGGTAAGTTTAATATTGTTGTAATTTCCTCTATCTTATTGTGACAACACATTTATTTTGATTTAATTCGGCTATGGCATTGAGTTAATAGTAAGTTTCATGCAGAAGTGTCCTTACAATCTCCATATTGGCTAGGGTGTAGATTATTGTATTTGTTGCTGAATTTGTTAGTAAATTGAAATTCCTAGAAGATGGTGGATGGTTTGTGGAAACAAAGGACCAATTACATTTTTCATTCAGTCTTCTCTTTTGGTTGGATAAATTGAAAGAAATTTTTAGAGTACTTTTTGGATCACTGTAACTTTATTTAGTGTACTCTACATAACATATTTATTAATCCTGCAATGTAGATATTTCATATATCTCTTGCTTCTAATTTTGCTATAAGATATTTCCATTATTAAAATTTAGTACATCTAATTTTCTATACAGAATAGAGACTGTAGTTGATTTAGAATTCCTTGGTTATAACTGACCTTGACTTTGTGATTGTAGGTCTTTGTTGGAGCCAGACTACATGCAACAGGTGGTGTCCTTAAAGGTGGACGTGCAGTAGAAGGTGAAGCAGCCATTGCAGGTGACTCGTGTCCCAATGTTATGTCCATGTACAGTTATCTGTCTGAAACTGTGGGGCCATTCTCATATTTCTATATCAGGACAAATTTTAGCGATAGGCTCCAAGTAATATAACAATAGCATAAGTTTTCATGGGATGAATAAAAAGATATATTTGAATGTGACTAGTAAGTGATTGTGGTTTCAAAGAATTAATGGGGTGTTCACAAGAATATCTGCACATAAATAAATAGAAATTCTGAAAATGAGGGAGGGTGTATTGTCTCATCCTCTCCTAGCTGGTCCTGTCACTCATTCCAATCGGGCTTCTCATGCTAGTCAAGGTCATGGAAGATGAAATATAATTTTACAAAAGCTTCGTAAAAATTCACAAAATTGGGGTTGATTGCCTTCATATTCAGTCCCTGGTTATAATATTATCTTTAGTGAGGGGTTTCAATCATTGGCCCTTATTATCTTTTATGCTAAAAAACATTCTCATTCTGATGATAATAGGGATTCATATACTAATCATTGTTACTCAATATGATTGTCTTCTTAGTCCCTTGTTATATTACTGACTCCAATGATAGTTTCATGCTGATTTGAGGTCATCGGGACCCTATTATCTTTTGATAATCTCCTTTTTTCTCTTTGGTAATAGTTTTGGATACTGCTGCTGGCGTTTGGTTGGATAGGAATGGACCAGTGAGCTCCCAGCGCATGAGCAAAGGGAATGCTGAACACAATACATCTTTGGATCTCATGAGACGTTGTCGTCATGCTGCTGCTTCAGTTGGTGGTCGTATTTATGTCTATGGTGGTCTTAGAGGAGGTGAGAGGTTAATTAGATGAGCACTGTTGTAATTTATATATCTTTTATCGCATAAATCTAACTCTAGGGAAAGGACTAATCTGCTTAGTTCTAGACAAAGGACTAATTTATATTTCTTTTATCACAAAACCCTATATGAGGAATGATCTATCAGAATAAGAGAAACATTGGCCAACAAAAGTCGTAGACTGTCATCCAACTGATTTCAGATTTAGTGGAGAAAGTAAGAAAGAAAACGTCTCAGCTTCATTCACTAGCCGGCTGAAAGCTCAAATGAATGTGGTTGAGATTCATACAAAACAGAACGGTTTTTAAGTGCTTAATTTTACCTAGAGAAAATTTCTTGCTCTGTTGATGGTAGCTATGTTCATCCTGTTGAAAGGACAGTGTTGTATGCATAATCTGTTTTAGCGACATGAAGATTTGAGGGTAAAATTGAGCATGCCAGTGTCTGTGCTGACACTATTATGTCTGCAGATTTGTTGCTAGAAGATTGCCTGGTTGCTGAAAATGCCCAATTTCAGCCTGAGGGAAATTCTGCTCTGTTAACATCAGAAAGAGCATCACCTATTTCAGGTTCCAAGATGAGTATTTCCACTCCTGGTTCTCATGAGACACCGACAAAAGTAGTTGGTCAACCTGAGAGTCCCTCTTTTGGTAACATGAGGTATTGTTATTGTCTTGTACTTATCTATCACATACATCTGAAGTTCATGATTCTGGCTCGATGCAAAAGGAATATCAACCCGTGAGTTTAGGCACTTCTAAGGTGCACCATCTATCTATTCTGGATTATGTAAACTGAATCACTTTCAACCAAGTATGTCTTAACATTTTTCTCTGGTGTCAGCCTGATCTTGCACCTGTAGATTGAAATTGGAATGTTGCACAAATTTAGAAATGGGAATGTGTCCAGTATTGGAGCCATGAAACTTAGTGACTAGAATGTGATATATTGTTCACCTTCCCATGCCTGGGAAGCTAAATGATAATTTTACTCCTGGTGCATTTTAATCCTTTAGGTTTAGCTTTCACAGTTTGAAGGCTTGTTAAAGATGCATGACACACATACCATGTCAGTAATTGTATTCCGACAACTTTGTGTTGGTGGGAAGCTGATATCACCAAATAATCTACATTCTACAAAAAAGCATGCTTAATGGAGCTCTTGCATAATTAGTATGAAGTTGTTAATGATATGTTGATGTATCTTTGTCCTTTTACTAGCATGGACAAGAACTCAATGGACAAGCTGAGGTTGGCTTCAGAAGCCGAAGCTGAGGCAGCTTCTGCTGTTTGGCAAGCTGTGCAGGCTTCTGCTGCACCTGCAGAGGAAACATCACTAACGGATGAGAATTCTCAAGCTGCAGGAACTGCCTCAGATGGCAGCGACAATGAGGCAGATGTTCGGCTTCATCCAAGAGCTGTACGTCTTATTTCAACATGTCCATATCTGATCATGTAAGCTCATTTGGACTGCTTATAATATATTTTCATCACTGTTATAGGTGGTTGTTGCTAAAGAGGCTGTAGGGAACCTAGGTGGGATGGTGAGACAGCTATCTCTGGATCAATTTGAAAATGAGAGCAGGAGAATGATCCCAATGAATAATGGCCTCTCCTATCCAACAAAGAAATTCACTAGGCAAGAGTCTCCTCAAGGATTGCATAAAAAGGTGAACAGCAGGATCCTCACTTTAGTATTCAGATATATAGTCATCAACTGCAGTCTGGTTAAGAAGAAGGGCCTCTTTCTTAGAAACCAAAACCTTGCTTCTGTGATTTTGCTATGTGGCACCAGCTGGTTGTGAACAGAAAATCCAGGGCTTACTGCTAATTTTTGTTTTTAAAGAAGGGAATTCTTCTAAAGATTAAGCAAACTCAATATGGTATCACATTATTTTGACCCTTAAAAAAATTGTTAAGACTGATTTAGCTGTTCCTTGTGCAGATTATATCTACCTTGCTGAGGCCTCGGAACTGGAAAGCTCCTGCCAGTAGGAGGTTTTTCCTGGATTCTTATGAAGTAGGAGAACTCTGTTATGCAGCAGAACAGATATTTATGCAAGAGCCAACAGTACTTCAGCTAAAAGCTCCAGTTAAAGTGTTTGGTGATCTCCATGGACAGTATGGTGATCTAATGCGACTATTTGATGAATATGGTTTTCCTTCCACAGCAGGAGACATAACGTATGCTCGTTCATCTTAAAATTTCCCTTTGCCTTTATTTCCTCTCTATTGTAGAGTTCCTAGGGAGCTGCTGATTGATAGGACACAAATTAAATAGTTCAGTTAACATAACGTAATTCTGCCATTTTTATTTTTTTAGTTCAGAATTATGGGTAGAATATATTGAGATGTCTGACTGATATTTAATGATATTGTTGAGCATGTTTGAACACGTCATGAGATTAAATTATACAAACTTTTGTCATAATTGAACTCTGCTATTATCTACAGTGCATGTTTTTCCCCCTCTTTGCTTGTTACAAGTAAATTAAAAATGTTTACTAGATTTTGATGAGAAAGTGTTATAGAGATGATAGTTTGATTGACCTGTAAATTCAATAAAGCAGTTATATCGACTATCTGTTTTTGGGAGATTATGTCGATCGGGGCCAGCTCAGTTTAGAGACCATCACTTTGCTGCTTGCTCTAAAGGCGAGTTCTCGACTCTAAATGAAAATTTTTCTTATCCACTTTTAAACACACTTGTACCTGCGGTTATCTTCTGTTCTGTAAAATTGACCTCTTTACCAGCATGCTTTTGCAGATAGAGTACCCAGAGAACGTACACTTGATACGGGGAAACCATGAGGCCGCTGACATAAATGCACTCTTCGGTTTTCGTATTGAATGTATTGAACGAATGGTAAGAGTTGAGTAGCATTAATCTGTCTAATCATAGATATACAACCATTCCAGTAAGTTACAATCTTAAGTTTTAGATCAATTGGAAACTTGACTTTAAGATTAACAAATACTGGTTCAAATCTCTGCTCTAAATCTTTTGTATCCATTGTATTCAATTACCTTTATGTCAGTTCTGCTTGTCTGCCTTAATCACTTTGCTTCTTGTTAGTGGAGGAGAACCTTAAGCAATAAATACTGTTCATCCCTTCATCTAAGTCTCTAGATCAGTTATAAAGTTACCTGAAAATTGAATTAAATTATGTCACTATTTTTGACATTTAATAAATAATCTACAGGGAGAAAATGATGGGATATGGGCATGGACACGATTCAATCAACTTTTCAACTGTCTTCCACTTGCTGCACTCATTGAAAAGAAAATAATTTGCATGCATGGTGGCATAGGGCGGTCAATACATTCAGTAGAGCAGATTGAGAAACTAGAAAGGCCCATAACAATGGACGCTGGATCTGTAGTTCTAATGGACCTTCTCTGGTATGCTTTGATCAGATTTATGCATCTATTCGCTGTTAGCAACACATTTTTCTGTCTTACTGCAAGCATTTTGTACAGGTCAGATCCCACAGAGAATGACAGTGTTGAAGGTTTGAGGCCGAATGCTAGGGGCCCTGGTCTTGTCACCTTTGGGGTATGACACTACAGTTGTCTTGCACTCAGCTTAGTTAATTCACATGCTATTCCGGTGCATAATTGTCTACATGACAATGCAACACATTATATGGGAATTCCTGGTTTCTGTCTCATTTTTATTTGTAATGTGCTAAATTAGATGGTATTTTATACTCTGCAGCCTGATAGAGTTACGGATTTTTGTAAGAGAAACAAACTACAGCTTATTATAAGGGCCCACGAGTGTGTTATGGATGGTTTCGAACGGTTTGCTCAGGGACAGTTGATAACTCTTTTTTCTGCAACCAACTATTGCGGTAATAAGATAAAACCTTTTGGATATAATTAAGAACCATAAAAGTAATGTGAATCCCATTTAATATGTAGAAAATGCATTTGCTTTAGGGACGGCGAATAATGCAGGAGCACTCTTAGTCATAGGAAGAGGCTTGGTTGTGGTACCAAAGCTGATCCACCCCTTGCCACCTCCCCTTCAGTCTCCTGAGGCTTCCCCTGAACGCTTTGTAGAAGAAAAATGGATGCAGGTAAGTGGTTTTTTACTGGTGTCTTCTCATTTCCATTTAGCATCTTGCTGTATTTTGGATTCACTTGGAGCATATTCTATACCTGATCACACTACTTTTTAATCTGGGACCAATTTTGTCCACATACAAATTTCCTTAGGACAGTGACTGAAACCACATGGAAGTCCCCAAAAGGAGAGATTATATTGTTGACAATTTGGATGACTCATATGGTACCTGAAACCACATTCTTTCCAACGAGAAATACTTCTTTTGACAATTCCATCACACTTTCCCTGTGCATTTCTTCAGTCTTGGTTCGAGGCAATGCTGTATTTCCCATTTTGTACATGATCTTTGGTTTTATCCAATGATATTGACCTACCGCAACTGTTCCATATACCATCAAAACTTTACTATCTTTAATTTTATCCAGGCAAGTGACCCTTAGCTGTTAATACAGTTGTCTTTGTAAAGGGAAAAACAACCAGGGACACGGTCTTAAGAGCATAAACTGGTTGACAAAGAGGAATAAATCAATTAATAAATTAGCCCAAGAAAGGTGAATTTTGTTGATCATCTTTATTACAGTCTGGTGTCAATTAAAATTTTCTTCTTCATTTCTTACCCCTGCAGGAACTTAACATTCAACGGCCCCCTACTCCAACCCGGGGTCGTCCCCAACCTGACCATGATCGAAGTTCTCTAGCATACATCTAATCTTCCTACTGCTCCAACACTTCTGTGTGGGAGGCTGGGAGGCTCGAGCTTGCCCTGCTCAGTAATTCATTATAGATCACAGAGGAGGACACGCATGATCTGTTCTATTTTTTCGGTATGGTTTCGCGGGAACTCTCGTTGCTCCATTGTGCGCTGTTGTCTTGTGAGGGTGATAGACTTACATGAAAGTTTATTTGGGTTAGGTGTGGCCGTGTTCTTTTGTTTTTTAGTGTATGTAAGATTCAAATTAGGTACACTGCGTGTAAGCGTCGTCTGCTGCCCAATAAACCGAAAGTAGAAGAGAGAGGGGAGGAAGAAGAAGAAGTTCATTAGGCTCGTGTATCTAATGTAAATTATACTGATGATTTTTGTCCAAATTTGTCTTGGTTTCCATGATTTTTCTCTTACATGTACTGAGGAAGAATTTGGAGAATTTTTCGAGACATACAGCTTTCAAGGAGATCTCATTTTGGTGATGTTTATATATATATATATATATATATACATATACATATATGTTTGTCGAGTACATTGCAATTAGTTGAGATCCCTGTACCACTTTTATTGCAAGTAGTTGTCCCCTCCAGCTCCAAGAACGGTGCTGAGAATAAGAACTCAGTTAATAAAAAGAAAATTCTTGAATACGACTGGATTTGGCATCCTGGTTGGACACTATCTGTACGGACTACTTATGAGTCTAATGGAGACTCTGCACCAAACTATTATTATTGAATTCTTGTGTCTACGCATATGTGCGGTTCAGGATTTCTTCTGCACGTCAGGTGCCCGTCTCTATTAATTCTGTGCGTTCATCGATTAGCAGTACCTGCCCTCTGAGCGTCCGGTTGGACAGAGAGTGAACTGTATTTTGCTTATGTTCTATTGTAATGGTCGAATGAATCCGTGCATGACACGGCACGACACGGATTACTGTATATAGATGTCGCTGGACGAAACCAACTGAAGAAAGAGGCAGAGGAGAGAGAGAAGAAATGAATGGCGTAAAACGGCAAGCATGCAGAACGTCATAATTGATCAACCCAGCAGGACAGATCGGAACCTGTGGATGTTCGTTTCTGCTTCTGTACATAGCTTTCGGCGGATCTGATCCGCGATAAAGTTGGAACGATATATATAGCTCTCAGTGGGAGGAAGTAATTAGAGCTCCGACGCTTCAGCATCGAGCAGAGAGCCAACATCACCAAAGCACCGACGGTGGTGCCTACTGAGGTGAACGTGGCTCTCCAGAACTGCGGGAGCCAAGAAGCACGAGGCTGCTCCGGCGGCCGTAAACAAGCCGTGAGGGCTGATCTCACGATGGTGGGAACCATTGTCTGGACTGAATATGCGCTTGGGGTTGACGAGCGATAATCTCCCAGCAATCTGTTATAAGGGGTCCTGTTTTCGTCATCGGGAAATTGCCAAATTTATTTGATCGTAAATTGCCGAAGGCAACATATTACCGAAAGGAATCGAGAGGAAGGGCAATATTTAGTGGATTCATCGTTGAATTATCAAATTTTGTTTATGCGTATACACTCAGACCGACACATATGTTACTCTTCCCTTTCCAACCTCAAACAAGGAAGTACGGAAGAGAAATTTCCTGTTCGGGCTTGGATCGATATCTAAATTCCAGGAGTTTCCTGATAGAGACTAGAAGGGTGCTGGCCCATAACTTATGATAATCACATATATATATGTATGTATGAATGTGTATGTACATGTAAATAACACAAAGGTCTGAAGAATTTGAAACCAGCTTGACCTCGTCTGCAACCCCAATAGAAAGCGTCTACCCCGCCAGCCATGAGGTCTCTCAAGGCTCGTTGCCGGATTCCTCCGCCACCGCCGCCACCGCTACCACCACCACCACACGACTCCAGGGTCTGGCCAGGTGGCCAATTACATAACATCTACTGGGTCGTCTTCATCGTT
Organism: Sonneratia alba; assembly: GCA_900174645.1. NCBI lineage: Eukaryota > Viridiplantae > Streptophyta > Magnoliopsida > Myrtales > Lythraceae > Sonneratia > Sonneratia alba. The sequence goes on from FWPY01000010.1 coordinate 724,593, forward strand.
CTTGGAGCGATCATCTCCCTCGTGGTGTGCATGATCGCTAGATGCCGCTCGAGGAGGAGGAGCAGCATCCGCGGCCACTAGGAACTACTGAGACTGCTAGCTAGTGATTAGCTTTAAATAATGCAATCATACCATCGATCCCTCGTACGTTTTCCGTTTGCCTTTTTTTTTTTTTTAAATTTCCCCTTTATTTAGGTTTCATGTTTTAGGACCGCGCGCACTTGATTGGTGTACCCTGCGGCACTTGATTCATCATCGGCAAGAATAAATGCCAGCTATTATGTTCTAACTGGTGGTTAATCAGATGACTGCATGCACGAACTCATTCGGCATTAATCACGGAATCCCCTGCTTGTGCCCTTGGCCTTGTCATTTACAATACCGTGAGGTGATCCTCAATTTCGAGCGGAGCTCTCGGGCAGACCAGAAGATGAGCGCCGCTCTACAAGATCCTCGGAGGACTTGAGCTTTAATTGCTTGCATTCCCGAAACCACTGCCTGATCCTCTTCGTATTACTCGACAGTCATACTTATCAATTTCTCCATTCTTACTACAATGTAACTGCAGGTTCCCATGAATGATATAATTGGTCACTATATATCATTTTCCCGTCAAAGTACTAAAAATTTAAATTATAGTAAAATTTTCGCATTATAATTAATGTAAGTTTGTCTTGTTAAAAAAAAAAAGGTGTAAAATTGATAGTATATATAGTTTAACAGAAATATGCAAAATTGTTGTAAAGTCAACTGTTAAATGGTAAGAGTTTGACTAGTATAATCTCATATGGCAGCAGTAAACTTTATAGCTAAATGCCGTAACAGGCAATATTGTCCGTTTACGTCTCACACTTGACATCCAACTAAAGACAAAACCTTAGGAGTTTTTATTTCTTTTTTTTTTATAAACCGCCGGTATCCAATTGAACTTTATTTAGCTGATTAATTCGGATCGTCTTAAGTCGGCTCATTTAAGAGGTTAAGAGCTCCCCGCTGTAGGTGGAACTCAAACTCGAGTTCTCCCATTGGGATGATGAGTATCGAACCACTCGACCACGCCTACTAGAAAAAACCTTAGGAGTTTTTATTTTAGACAATAGTCTTATGAGTATATTTATTGCACAGTGACCCAAAATATTCGAACAGTCTCGAAGAGGCAAAAGGCGAGACATACTAAGACTAGACAGGTGTCACATTGACGAAAAATCAATCAATAAATCATTAAAATGTTACAGGGAATGATCTTTGCACAGAAGGAATCCATAAGTTACAAGTTTGTGAGGGGCTAAGGATACAGAGACCAAATTACAAAAGCAGAGATGGACCGAATAATACACACCGATATGTACCGGTTGCCCGTACGTTATCTGATCGACCCTACTACAATTGCTTTGCCCTGCACATCTTTTTTTTTTTTTTCCTGACCCGACTTCCTCCTAAGTCAATAAGGTTTACTTTGCCTGTTGTCTCTCTTGAGCTGGACTTTCAACTTGTTACCTCCGTACTGGTGCCCGTTCATCTTACCAATAGCTATTTGGGCCGATTCAGGAGAATCATAACTAACAAATCCTGAAAAAAATAATAATAATAGTGACGATCATTTGTCAAAGCCTCAGTATCCTGATTATTATATGTCTATATTGGTCCCGAGGAGATTCAGGCAACTTCTCTTACCGAAACATTTGCTGGCTCCGGTTGCTTTGTCGATGAAAACCTTTGCGCTCAGAACCTGACCGAAAGGCATAAAAGCAACGGCGAGATCTTGATCACCAAACTCTTGAGGTATGTGATAGATAAATAAATTAGCACCTGGGGGGCCTAGATTCCAGTAAGAGTAAGGAAGAGTTAACGGACATGAAGAAGATAAAGAACAGGGAAATGAATACCCAATGGGCCGCCAGAGCATAGATGAAGCACGTTTAATATCAGCAACATTAAAGGCTAAAGTTCTCATATATATATATATATATACACACACACACATATATATATATATCTTAAAAACATCCTCGTCCACAAGTATCCTCCCAACTCAGATAATGCTGTACCGGATGGCCCACTTCCCAAAACCCCCTTCAGGCCCTTCACTATACCTAAAGGCTTCCCCTCATCCTGCTAAGCATAAAACCAGGCTGCCCTGACTTTGCATGAAGAGGACCTTGACTTGAAGGGGTCAGCTTTGGCCTCATGAGGGCACATTACACCTCAATCAACCAAAATACACCCCAAAGACGAGCTAGATGCCCAGCATGATGTGGTATGGGGAAGCTGGAAGAGCTGGTTGAGCCATGAGTATTTTGTGTATCAAGGTCAGGCACGCTTTTAATATTTTCTATTATAGTTCCATCTATTGGGACTAAGGAGAAATTTGACAGTAGAGGGAATAGTCCTTCTAATCATGTTTATCAAGTAAATCATACCAAAATAAATTTTCAGATCACCCACTTCTGAGGAAAAGATGAAAGGAAGGAACAGAGGGAGACGAACCTTCACTCTGCCCCCTAGGGCTTTGGTTGAAATTGGATGACGATGCTGAGTTACTGTCTGCAGAAACAGCAGAACCACTGAAAGGTTGATGACCCATTAGTCCACCTGGGTACGCCATGGGATACTGAAGGCCAGGGACAGCAGGATATGCTGACCCCACATAACTTGCAGGGGGCATGGAATAGTTCCTCTGTGCAAGTTCAGGAGAAACTGCATGCAGTGTTCCACTCCCTTGGTTCACTGGAGGAATAATGTTGTGAAACTGACTCTGCATGGGTGGCATTCGGTATTGCATAAGTCCATAAGATCCTGGAGCCTACAAAGGATAATCATTGACAACTTGAAGCTCAGCAAGTATGTAGATTGGTCCAGGGTGGAAGGAAGTCAGTTAACTAATGAAATTGATTACAATCGTACGTACACAATCATTTTTTATAGAATAATGTTAGACTATATCATATAGCATATGATACTATATATACAAGATGTATTAGGGTTGCAAAACAAAATACTATTCCTTATAGTCTTATCTATTGTGATAAGAAAGCACTCTTAGTTCAGTTCAGTTCAGTAGAACTTGAGTCTCCAAAACCCAATGTTCAAATCAAATCACTTCATTATTTGATTAGGTTAAGCGAAACACGACACTCAAAAAATTGAACAGGAATCTGAATTTGACATTGGGCTCCCAGAGTCAGCTAACTACAATGACCAAACGGGAGGGTCAAACACAAAAATACCAGGTATATGAATCTCAAAAGCTAAGTGCCAAGGCCATTGCGTTATTGACAAAAGCAGGCAAAGATTCACATCCACTGTAACTTGTGCAAATTTAATTTACTAAAATACCCCTGACAAAAACATCATATTCAGACTAACCTGATAACCATATCCACTGTAAGAAGGAATATAACTCATCGGCAAGGCCCCAAACAATGATGGATTCTGTGGGTCAGTGTTAGGCATATTAGCAGCCTGTGACTGTGCTTTCTGAGCCCTCCGTGCTTGTCTTTCCTTCTCAGTGTCAGCCCATTTGACAACCAAAGGAACAGTTGAACCCTAAGTATAAAAGGTAAATATAAGCCAACAACGAATTGTTCACGAGAATAATAAAATCGAGAGGTATAAATATATAAACAAAGGCTTAACAATATTTTGATTGGTCAAGATTATCATTGCCACAGGGTACTGAAGACAACAGGGCATTCAGTTCTCGAGTTGGCTTAAGCAATGGAAAGATTCGAAGTAAAATTAATCAGAAACGACCACAGTAACAATTCACAATATGTAACTTTGTCAGAATTCACGATATGTAACTTTAGCATGCAGTCACATTTGAACCCTACTAAAGATGGAACCTTTTAAATATGAATATAGTTTTAAAAGGGTAGATCTGGTAATATTATGTAGTCCTGTTGCACTCAAAATCCTTTTCAAATGTGGTCAACCTTCATATCTTCCTAACCTATGATAAGCAACCCTTAGCATTAATTTATTTCATCTTTTCATCCTGAACCACAGTTCAAAGTGGATACGGTGCCATTTGTCTCACATTATAAACAGAAATCAAATGGCAATGAATTTGAAGCCAATTCAAGCAAGAAGATAAATGGCATGATCATCACCAGAAACAAGTGATGATGCTCTAGAACCTCAAGTTGGGAAGCATAATAGCCAAAAGCTTTCAACTATGCTGAACATTTTGACTAGGATTTCTAAATTAGGCAATATAACAAAGTACAGTTCTAAAGGATCCCTTTTCATTTCCTTAATTTACATGTATAGAAAATATAGATTAGAAGTATGTGTTATATAAAATAAATGGGCCAAAATAACCAAGTATTCTGTATTTGACATGAAACCTCTTTCTAGAAAGTATTATTTCTTAGCATGATTTCTTCTTAATATAGATAGCTATCGGATCAATTGGACAGTCCTAAAAGGATTTACTAACCTACTTTGGCATATAAAAAGTATAAATGCAAGTAGGACGTCAGTGATTTCTTACGTCCTTTGGGCAAAGATAAGGAAGCAAAATATTTTGAAAAACATCTTGAACTTTGAAGAAACTTCCTTATAACTGCAGCCTTCACCAAAATGGAAAAAATGCAAAATTAACTATAGATATTCTACAAATCAACAGGGGTTCTGTTCTCTTTTTTCTTTTCAGTAATTGAAGTGAGTAAATATTTAATCGTAAAGGTAATTCCTACAAATTAGAATCCCCAACAAATGTCAGAAGAAAAGTCATACAAACAAATCAAACCTCCATTTTATGCTTCCCATTGAGAGCATTTAGAGCTTCAACTGCTTGCTCCTTGGTCTCATACTTTAGAAATGCACATCCTGTTATGGAAATATAAGCAGCCAAATAAGAAGATGATTGAAACAAAAGGAACTTCAGTTCTTATGGGAAAAGCTAAAATATCATAAACCTTTACTAGTGTGCTGAGAACCTCTTAGAATATGCATGTCCTTTATATTTCCATACGCGGAGAATAAAGCAGAAACCTCTTCATCAGAGACATTCTTTGGCAGCATGCCAACAAAGAGTTTGTGCTCTAGTTTTCAGGACACGAAAAATCAAAGTTACAGCATGGAAAAAGAATTACACAAGGGCATTCAGTAATACAAAGAGAGTGATTGCTATGAAATAGTCATATTGTCAGAACATACAGCAACAACTAACAACAATTATCATGGTGGTCATAAAAAGGTCAAATAATTTCACCTAGTCTTTCCAACTCGCCATTAGCATATTTCACTTGCAGAGGACTAGATGCCTACAGTGGGGGAAAAAAAGGATTGCCTTTGATCAGAGAGAAAATAGCATCAATCTGCAGAGCAGTAAGATCGACAATACAAAAAAGGACAAAGAGTTCAGCATCAATTCAAGTAATAATATGAAAATCTGACTTGCATGGATCATAAATTTCATATATTAAAAACGTTAAGATTTAACTAGAGCCAGATCGTAGTAATCAATAGAACAGGTATGTCCACACTCCTCATCATGACTTCCAATACTTCTCTGAAAATGGATCAACATCAGTAACAGAATAATCCCCAAAAGTGTTCAACTTCGTGAAAATAAAAATAAAACATCAAACGGAGACCACACCTTAGTATAGAAAGGCAAGAGGACAACATAACATTCTCTAACGGAAAAAATTTACCTATTATGTCACCTACTGAATCTGGCTTATTATCCCAAAAATAATAATAATAATAATAATCACTCATCATAGAAACGGAGTGAAGAAAAAGGTTTTGAATTGTCTTACTTATACATGATGAGTATAAATACATTGCAAGGACAGGATGCAACATGAAACAAATGAAACTAACCCTTGCAATGCCAAATGTGATTTACATGCACCAAAACAGTGCATCCTACTTCAAGTAAGATATACTTATGAAGCAAGAAGCTTCCTAGGAAATTAACAGGGAGGACGGAACTGCTTCATTTGTACAACTGTAGCATAATTAACACAACAAATCTAAAGGATTAATATAAACCGTAAACCATCTTCGAGAAACATCCACACAAAATATTCATCAGATTAACGATGTACTTGAAGTAGATGCTTTATTTTTCATGATAGAGAAAACAAAAAATATTATGCTCCAAATAATTAAAGTAAACACATGATTTTCAGCTGTGGTAGTTGATATGATGCCATAAAAATGATACTAGATTATTTTCTCTAATAAATGTTCATCTGACCAGTCATACAAAGGACCACCTTTGTTTTGTGAACTAATAGAAGGTGAATTTTAAATTTTCTAGTACATAAACATAGATTAATTGGAAAAACCATCAAAGAAAGTGTTACATATTGGAAGATAAAACATTGTCAAGACAAAATCAAAATTTCTTTCGTTAATTTACATCGTGCTTCTATTAATGGTTATTGAAATGAATGTGCTATGATAGGCAAGAAATATAAGAGAAAGTAACATACATAAATGAACTGTACTTAAAATTTGATTCGTAGTCCTGACAATCATAATACTTTAGAGGAAACAGTTAATTGCAAAAAAAAAAAAAGCATCACTTGAATAATGAAAAGTCATCACAAAAAAGTAATCACTTCGCTGTACCTAAGTAAAGATACTCTGACTCAGTAGCACGGTGCTACAATATTTGATCAATGAGGGAATGTTTTTCCTGAAATTTTAATGATTACCTTTTTTCGTGAATTTGAAAGATCAATACTTTATCCCCTTAGAAAGTAATCGCGCAAATTTTAAGTTACTTTGCCTAGATGCATGTCACTGCTCCCATAAGAAGCATATCCATTTTAGCCCTGGAAGACCGCACGATATGTGTTTATATCATGAATATTATTGCCTCATGGAAAAGAGTCGCAGCTTCTCCACCAGAAGAGTTTAATAACAACGATCAACTAAAGCTGAAACAGATGCTTGAACAGAAAACATGGCCATACATTAGAACTTGCAAGGAGCCCAATTCCAAAGAAGAAAGCAACATCGACGCGCATTGTGGCAACGTTATCAGCAGCGGAATAAACAGATCGCAAGGGAAACCGCACTAACCCCGGGTAAGGTCCGCTTGTTGTGGCACGCGCTGATTGCCTTGTCTGCCTCCTCCCTTGACGGGCATATCACAAAGCAACATCCTAACGACCACCAGAGAAGCACCAAGATAGGGAGAATTAGGGCCAGAGACTCCTGCTGGGCGGCAAAGCCTCTCCGAATCTCGACCATGATCATGTGAATCACGTTAAGTGAAGCAATGGGAGAGAATGCACTAACCGCGGGGGGCTCGGGTGGACTTGTCCCTGATGACGTTGACCTCGTCGACGAGGGCGAACTCCTGGAACAAGGCGAGGAGCTGAGCCTCGTCCATGTGCTTCGGCACTTGGCCAACAAAGAGCTTCACGCTGTCCTCGCTCTTATCATTCTTCGTCTCCGCCATTAACGACCTTCCTCGCACAAAAACGCGCAGTTCCCTCCTCTCTCTCTCTCTCTCTCTCTCTGAACTCGCCCGCCGGCTCACACTCTCCCTCTACAACTCAGTCCCTTGTCTCTCTCTCTCTCTCTCTCTCTATAACGAAGGTTTCTCTCTCCAGAAATCGGTTTTCTTCTCTCTGAATAGGGAATGCGTTGGTTTTTTGGTTTCTTCGGTAATCGTTCCTTTGGGTTTTTTTTCCCTTTTTTTTTCTTTAATTGATTTAATTTTCTTGGTGAGGGGCAATTGGGGGATTTTCTTTAAGTATTATATATTTATTATATAATATCCTTCATTTAATGCTGTAAATTGGATATAGTATTCACTACAGACGTGGTAGAATAGTTTGAAGCTTATTATTTCAATGAAAGAACTTGAATTTGAGTTTCATTTGCGACGTGGAACTCTTAACCTCTTAAATGGACCGACCGGGGCAATCTAGATTAGTCAGCTAGACAAAGTCAAACTGGATACCGGCCGTTTATACCAAAATTGGGTGTAGTTTTCCAATTATTTGCGGTTCTGCCACTAGACTGCTCGGTGGGACTCCTCTGAGATCTGTAATGGATAAGAATTGATTAAGTCTGACCGTATCTAAGCACTTCTTTGTCCTGAAATGAAAATATATTAAAAAATAAAAGAGACCCAAAAAAAACATGTAAGTTGATTGACAGGAGTTAGGTCGTCGACCAATTTAACACCTTTTTATTTTAATTAAAATTTTATGTTAAATCTTACAAAACAAAATTTTTCATGAGAGGGACATTAATCTCCCCAGACGTTTGTGGGATATTCAACATAAATTTACGAGCTTAAATTCCCCTATGATAAGCAAAGGCCTAGGAGATTATAAGTGGACCTATTATTAATATTGCACGTATAGCTGTGATGCTTCCACTAGGCGGGGGACAGAATCCAAAGTTATCATAGGGGGCCAGGTGCAATGACGGTTGTGTCCCTCCAGCAACTGTTTAGGTGGGAACAGCTGGTTCTTAATGCCAAGATTTGAATCCACCAATTGCAATAGAGATTCAGGGATAGTCTTGTTTAAGGAAACGATTGGCGTGGGACCAGATCGTGGAAGCTCGACACATGGCCACCTATGATTGGGCAGCAAAAATCGTTGAACACGCGGTCGTATTATCAAAACCCATCTACTACACGCTCCGACAAATTGCCTTCGACTGCTGGGAACATTTTCCCTTATTCATTTGTCTTTTTTTTTTTTGGTTTGGCAATCTCTAAGGACATGGGATATGATTAATGAAAGTCTACAAGGAAAAAGACAATCCCCAATCTTCCAAGTGGCTATTTGTTCATTCTTTGCTTCATCGAATAAAATAATTATTTAAGATATTATCTAAATGTCATGAAATTTTAGACAATTTTAGAGAAAATTAAAGAGTTCACTCCACATATGCACACATAACAGCCGTCAGTGAGAAGCTGGAGGCCATGAGTGAACAGTCACAAGACATTCTTAATTGTTTATCAACCATCTCATTATAGTTACACAATATAGAGAATTTTTCGTGAGTCCACATACTCTAGTGTAATATATGTGGGCCTAGCTCCGGTTTCAATTCCCCATGACAGTACTAAACTCTTACACGGATAATTATCTCATCTTATTTATTATGTACTAGTATTTTTATTTAATCAAAATCGAAACTGAAGACCCAAGTAACGTTCTGAAACCGAGTATTTACCCTACCTCTAGTAACCAATGGAGCACCATGTTTGATTGAAATGTGCTTGTGCATTTACATGATCAATAATCAATATAAATTATTATATATCATTTTCGTATTTCTACCACTAAAAACTCATTTCTATGCTATCCAACTTCCGTCACTTCTTGAACAAGCAAACCTCTCTAGCCCTTTAGTGTCATGTGCATGGTGCTTTAAGTTTCTACTTAACATGAAATATGAAATATGAAGAAAAAAAATAGAGGAGCAAGAGCTTGCAAGAACATGTGAAATTATGACTATTAATAATCAGCACCACATATATATATGTGTATTTAATATGTAAAAACTCATTAGAAGATGACACACATATATTTTTAATATGAGAATCATAAAAAAATCCTTTAAAATTCATATTTAGATAAATTTTACCCAATTAAATTATTATATAATACTAATTGAATATTTAGTCGGGTTTTCGACGGAAAAGGTCCGCATCGATGTGCATGCGTTTACCGTTATCTCGCCCCACTGCTACGCTGTCTGTTTAGTTGGAAGTTGTTTGATACTTCGAAGGTGAAGGGGTAAGACTGGAAATTTACAGGAGAGTTGAAGCGGATAAACGAGTTCGAATATGATCAGGAGCACAGCCGTAATCCAGGACTTAAAAAAACAAGCCCGCCAGCCCGACTGTCTCCCACCGAGGGCCCCACGGGGTACTGCCCTGGCTCACCCACGCGACAAGCTCCCCAGTGGACTCCACGCGCCCGCCCGCCCGCAGTCCAGCACAGCCCAACCTGGCTTTGCTGTCTTCTGCCTGCCCCAAAGCCGAAGTAAACTGATGACTTGTTTTTCCTCGTGGGATAAATTTTCCAAAAGGAGAAAAGCACGTATTTTGACGCTTTTCTCAATAAATACGAGCAAGTAGCAAAAGGATTAAAGCGAACGCTGCAATTTAAAAACCTGTCCTAATTAACGTCACAAGTGGTAACGTACCAGTCTCCACTCGACATAGTCATTGCAATTTAAGTAAATGCTCAAAGGCTGCCAAGATCACCTCCTGATTCGACACTACACTCATGTCAATAGTCAGTGTGAGCGATCGCTTTAAAAGTTTCCCATATAAAAGTGCCTAAAGACTGGATCCAGAAAAGTGGGGGAAGACAATATGGCATCCACCCAATAAATAACCAGCACGGTCAATTACTACATGATTTCCCACTAGTGTGGATGAGATGAAGGAATCAGCCTCACCACAAGGAGGGCTGATGCCGACCTCATCACGTAGGCGAACCAGCAATATAAAAGAAAAATAGTGTGTGCAATGATCAGTTCATGATGACACACTTGGGGTGGATTGATTATTTGATATCGATCTCGACTTGACTCTGCACTAGACTCGACCGCTCACGTATGTCTTCCCTTAATGCTCAAGCTCTTGAGGTCACACTTGGCATGTTCGAGCTCAACTCGGTTCTCTTTCGATGACAAGGCAGAGGAGGGAGAATTTGGGCTCGTCTGATGCTCAATATCAGTTCAGCTCTTCCGAAGCCTGAGCTCACAGTTGTGACAATTGCTTCGAGTGATTAGAGGGTCTAGTTGTGATTTGGAGGACTTACGAGGATAATCTCACTTGTGCTCGCACTTTCCAAAGAGAAGAACAATCTATCCTTCTAGGAGAGGTATTATCTATTAAAAAGTATCAATAATGTCTTTATATTTAGGGAAATTCACTTGATAATTGTTGAGAAATCCATCTTATATTAAATTTTTTGTCTGAGTATGATTAAATTTTCAATTTAAACTGTTCATTTGATAGCTACGCCATCCAAAGTATCTTCTCTCCAAATCACCTTTACAAATTCTTTGTATCATTGTTAATTACCATCGTAAGTCTCTTTTCTTTGATTTGACCAGTGATCAGTATAACGATACCTTAGTATCAATTTAATCCCCATTCTATTTTTTTCCCTCCTTTCAAGATCATCCCTGTCCAACATCACGATGTTGATGATTCAATTCATCCTAAAGTTGCGTCGGACACAGCAAAGTGCAGGATCTTGACATTCCGAAAGGTAAGTTAGTCCTGACAGAAAAGAGGGAAAGTTTTGCCAATTTGGCAAGAGAAGTCAATATCTTCGTTGTTTGTTGTACCTAAGCTTTTCAAACCAGGAAACGTGAGTCAACACCGCTTGAGACGATCTTAAATAATTGTGTAAGGCAAGCTGCTCATCAAACAGGTAATCAGCTGACAGGGTCAACCCCAAAGGGAGATCGCCCTGATAATTTCCGTACCACACACATCACGGGAATGCCCCAAAGATAGGTCAACGGATGCCCTAAATTCAACCCCCACGTACCCTTTGTACAAGCCCTTGTCCCTTCCGTAAGGGCAAACCCGAAATCCTGACAGCAAAATGGGCTCCAGAAGGCAAAACAAACTGCTCACAAGTAATTAGGGGAGAAACTCTGCGAATTTCTGGGGAGGGTAGAGCGGGAGAGTCCCCTCGGTGAACAAAAATGCTGGTCTTTAGAGAGGGTAAATCAAAACCTCAATTTTAAGGATGGAAAGCGGGCAATAATTTTACCAGTCTCGATATGTCTGAGGTGATTGGCTCTTTTCCAAGCACCAGAGCTGCCCAGTCTCGATTTAGTAAACTGGTAAAATTATTTATATGTAGATCAATGGGCTGAACCCATGGAGGAAAGTACCCATCAGGCTGAGACCTATCGCCGACTAATTGATATGAAACCAATGTTGTGATGGAAACTTAAAGCCCAAGACCAGCCCTTTTCTCCTTGGCCCAACCCCCCCTACACTCCCACTTTTCCTACATTTCCTTCCAGCTGAAGCAACTCTGCGGCTGCAGATAAAACAAGACTGAAAAAGTAAGAGGAAACAGATATGTACAACGCAAAACCATAACCTAGAAGAGACGCAGAGAAACGGGAGAAAGAGGAAGCGGCTGCAGAGGAGGGAGGGAAGCTACAGAGACCAATTGATGTCAGATTTATTATATCAATTTATAATGTAAAAATTCCGAGAAGGTTGTTTGGAATGCATCAACGCAGTTAAACGAATGTCCAGGATCGCTGGGCCGGATTGAATCATGTGACAGTCCCACTCCCGAGGAGATATACCACCATTAATGAGAAGATAATGATTCAACTAGATGAGGGGGAAGAAATGCAGAAAGCACCTCCCCCAGTTGTCTCTTCAATATTTTCAGAATTCTCTATAATAGCTTTGGCCACCATACGGCTTAACAAGTTTAGACGGCAATCCTACCGTGGGTGGTAAAAGAAAATGAAAGAAATTTTGTCAGGTTGTGTCGGCTCATTGGACAAAAAGGGAAAAAAATATTTTTTATATTTTATATCATCAACTATTAGGAAAATTTTCATGATTTCAAACTTAAAAGTAATAAAAGAATTATAATAAATATTTTAAAATTTCCCCTCAACGTGAAGATCGCTTATTTCATGATCTTTTTTTCCTGTTGGATGCTTGTGTGAAATCGGAGTCACCGTCCCCAGCGTTATTTCTACAGGTCCGGTGGTCCTGGTGGACTGCTAAAACCTGTTCAGATAATCATAATCTTCTCTTCTGCTCTCCTATATATATATATATGTAAGCTAGATAATATTGTCAGTTGTGACGATCTACTTTCCGATCAATCGAGGGGAATAGAAGCACGGAAGAGGCTACCTCCTGATAGATCACAGAATGGATCAGGGAAATCGATGGTCTCTTCACGGGACGACTGCACTTGTCACCGGTGGGACTAAAGGAATCGGGTGAGCTAAATATATTGCAAAATTTACATGTACATAATATATATATCACGGGCTTAGATTTTGGAGCCCATGTGATGCTCGGGGAGCTTCTTATAATTCCATTCCTTTTTAGCACTCTGAGCTTCACCTATGTGGTAGATCAATTTCACCAGTTGTCTAATATTGAAAATGCCAGTGAGAGGATGAAATTCAGGTACTGTCTTCAGGCTAAGCCTCTACTTTAATTAGGAAACTGCATATTCATTCATCTTGTTGATGTATATGTAGACGCGCGGTGGTGGAGGAGTTAGCGAAGGCAGGTGTGTCTGTCTACACGTGCTCTCGAAACGAAGCCGAGCTCAATGAACTGTGCCAGAACGAGTGGAAGGCAAGCGGGCTTCAGGTCACCGGATCTGTCTGTGATGCTTCCTCTCTAGCCGAGCGAGTAAAGCTGATGCAAGAAGTCTCCTCCTTCTTCGGCGGGAAGCTTGACATCCTCGTAAGTGCTCCACTGTTCTCCGGTGAAATCCATACAGATGTTCAGCTTACGTTAATCCATCAGATGACCCCTTGTTGATGAATCAATCGATATCTTTTTTCCTTGTTGGTGAAGATAAACAATGTTGGGACGAACATTGCTAAGCCAACGACGGAGTACACGAGCGAGGATTTCTCGTTCATCATGAGCACGAACGTGGAGTCCGCATATCACTTCAGCCAGCTCGCCCACCCTCTACTGAAGGCATCAGGAGCGGGAAGCATTCTGTTCCTATCTTCTGTTGCCGGAGTTACATCCATGAACGTCGGATCCATTTATGGAAGCACCAAAGGTGCGGTTCGATATACACACAAGAGTTTCAATAGCAAGAGTAGATCCTTATTTCTAGAAACCGCGTTGATCTTATGTGCAGGAGCCATCAACCAACTAACTAAGAATTTGGCTTGCGAATGGGCAAAAGACGGGATCCGGGTGAACTCGGTGGCGCCGTATTTCATGTGGACCCCTCTTGCAGAAATTGTAAGCTTCGTCGTTTTAATTATTATATGATAAATGCAATATTGATGGATAGTGCTGCCTTTGAATCTCTCTCTTACTTTATTACTCTCCCGTCCTCAGTGGTTGAGTGACGAGAAATTTCGACGGGAGGTGGTCTCGAGGACTCCGATGAAGCGCATAGGAGATCCAAAGGAGGCGGCAACGGTGGTGGCGTTCCTGTGCATGCCGGCAGCCTCTTACGTCACCGGCCAGACCATCTGTGTTGACGGCGGATTTACTGCCAACGGCTTCTGCTTCCCCTAGCCCAAGCCTCCGCGATATGCCTGCATGTACCGTCATCTCCGAGAGCATAAAATCCCTGAATAAGAACGAGCGCCATTTATGTGTATCTCTGATTGATATGAAAGAGAGGCCAGGCCATATGGGCTTACTTAGGGACATTGAAAGAGGAAAGTATATGGGAAGTATGATCAATAAACATCAAATGATAGAACATGATTTTCCCATTGCGCTGGTGCATAGGGCGTCCTCATCCTTCTAAACCATGTTATTTCTCTTCTAAACATCGTGTTATACTCTCTCCATTTTGGACCACTTTTGAATCCCTCTAGTTTGAAATGAATCCCTAGAATTTGACGTACAATTATCTTGTTCATGAGAATTTTGACATCCAAATTTAATTATACGGCAGCAATTAGGATCGTGTCTAATCCCTGGTAGAGAGTTTCGATGCATTGTTTCAAAAACAAAAGTTGTGAATTTCTTGATTGTACGCTGTGTGTCCACACGTCCCCATCGCAGTGTTTTATCGCATCTGGCTGTTTCTACCACCGGCGGTGATGAGGATAAGAACCTTTTTGTATTCGTCCATGATATCACGTGACAGAAAACAACTGCAACAGTTGTAGGGACCGAATGGTCTCTGATCGATCGGGAAACTCAGCTTCCTACAGTAGAAATGCCCAAAAAATCTAGTATGCCCTTGAAGGGATGTGAGATACTCTCTCTATTAATTAACTACGATATCATGCATAGGTTACTCATAATTCATTCTCATGCATAACATGTATCCATGCGTTTGTTTCACTCAAAATTCACAGCAGAATCTACCGTTTCACGTCAACCCACGGGCCTCTTATTGTGTGCAGCTGCTCGACTGACAAACCGGAACCATACTCCGTCCTGATATTGCCCGTGGCCTCAGGATTCATCAAATCTCGGAGAGGAGAGGAGAGGAGGCCACCTGAAAGACCCCTCTCCCTCTTATTGGGAGGTATCGTATTAGCCAAAATAGAGTCTCGTTGTAAGAGCGCAAGAAGTGATCACAGAAGTGACTGATATCATATTTCCCATCGATCAACAGAAGTACTCCAGGGCCCCCATGGTCCGCCTACCCCAAACCCCGGCCCTCCAGCATCGAATCCCACAGTCCAAGCCCACCAGGTCCCTGGGCTATCCTGCTAGGAGGCTGCAGACCACTGAGGTCGGCTGTACTACCACCGTGATAGATAGTGCTAGAGTTGTTAAACAGGGCGGGCTGGTCCAGAACCGGACCGGACCGCCCATAACTCGGCCCGTAACCACTCTTATTGGGTTGAGGGGCAGTTACGAGCCGGGTCAGTAATATAGGCTCGTTGAACCGTAACCAGCTCGGGACCGTTAAGAAACCAGCCCGGACCATGAACTATGGCCCTCCGCCCGCCAAATGTCACAATCTTCTACACTTTATTGAAAAATAGGTGAGACATACCATCAAATCACTGTTCATCACATAAAAATACTGTTTACCCATACTTGGCACTTTACCAATAAAAAACATTGTTCACATGCACGGTTCACCAATCAAAATGCTGTTCATCGGTTTTTTTTTTAATTTAAAAATATGGATGGTTCACGGGCCAGATTGGCCTGAACAGTTAACCGGCTTGTTTATAAACGGTTTCGGACCAGTTTATATTCTCAGGAACCGTGACCTGTAACCGGACCGGCCCGTTACCGAATCTAACAATTTTAGACCCATTTTGAACCGGCACAGACCGTACTGTACTTTTAACGATGCTAGATAGTGCTCCTTGGGATGGCTGCATATGTAGAACCAAATGTTGAGGAACATAAGATAATTAATTATCGGTAGCGCAGCTCATCTGTCGTTGTACATGGTATATATTGCATCCGCATCTGTTTCCCTCATAAATATATGTAGGGGGAATTCAGTCAGCTTCCTAAGCACCTAATTCACTGCTCTCATCTACCATTCAGGATTAGGTGTTCCCGTTTATCCTACCAAACTCTCAACCTTGTGGTCCTTTCCTGTACCTATTAGGGTACCGTGATCTTTCCAAGTACAGAAATGTGATGATATAATCTGAAATAAAGATAATCGACGCACCATAGTACAGCCAGGATTTGTCCATTTTCTCTTGAACCCTCCTCTTATATTTTATAATTTTCTTTTTATTTTTCTAAGCATTTCAACACCTACCAACACAGCATTTTCGGGCAAACAAAATTTCACCGATATTCATGATTTCCAGCGAAAAAGCTCGACGGCCAGCTCTCTGACGACTCTTTTGTCGGAAAATCGACCGGAAATTTTCAATGTACATATATAGGTACATCGAATTGGGAACGTTGGGAAGATGCTCAGTTATTCTTATATATGTATAAATGCGCACGCATGCTCTTCAGCGTAAAATATGTATAGCAATAACTCGCCCCAATTACTTAGATGGCCATCAAAATCAAAGCAAAACATCAGATACCCAATGCCCCTCCAGGAGAGGAAGTATAACACTGTTCCACGAAACATTTTTAAATGGTATGAAAGAGGATATTTATTTATCCAACGAATATACTATGTTATAATTATGAATAAATTAGGTTAATATATTAAATAATTATTACCTTATAATATATATTACGTAATATATCTATTATATATAATTTTTTTAATTGGGCGTTCATCATCACGGGTAAGCAATTTGGCACCCACTTTATGATTTCGACCTCAACACCTGTGGGCAGCATTAAATTTGGCATCTACTCCGGATCAATTGCATTGAATTATCATCAGAGACCCTGTTCTTCCTTTCTCTCTCCATTAGTCCATATATACTCTTGCTGAGGTCTCCTCCACTGCAATAAACACTATCAACAACGACCCGCTGTTGAGCCGCCGAAGCATCCCGATAGTCGAACACCAAATCAGATGGCCAGTAGTAACAGTCGGGTACTTAGCGAGTCAACCCCCAAGATGATGGAGGAGGCGGCGATGGAGCGGCAGAGCAGGGTGGAAAGGATGTGTGAACTGGGGCTGAGGGTGGTGGCGCTAAGCCTGACGCTGGCGGCAGCTCTGATGGTGGGAGTGGACAAGGAGACCAAGATCGTCTCCGTCACGATCGCTCCGAGCTTGCCCGCCTTGCATGTTCCTGTCACTGCCAAGTGGAGCTACATGTCTGCTTTCGTGTACGTGTTTCTACGACTGTTCAAACCGTGTCTTGATCACCCTTAATAATTTTAAACATATCATAGTGCCATAGACGTTGGTAATTAGTCGAGACATCTTAATATCTGTTTTTCTATACAAATAATATATTAGTTTTAAACATTATAAATAAAAATCATAATCGGGATAATTCTTTTAAAAATCATAAACCATTATTCATAAGCTCAAACTCTCTCATTACACAAAATGAGAGAATTCGTTACCTTCTTATGCTAAAAATAAAGTAATTAATAATTTATTATATTTATAAAGCGTGGCGTGTAATTTATTTTCCAAATTATAAAGTATATATATATATATTATATGGTGTGTGTAAATGCGTGTACGTGTATTGTATTTTTTTTTCTTTTTGATATATACGCATTGCGATTTTCCTTACGTTTCTCATCAATTCCTTAAAAATGACGAGTTTCCTTTCTCGATCGGGAACTGTATTAACGTCTAATTGGTTCATCAAGTACTGACGACAGGTTCCATACCGAGTAGTAGAGCTCATTGATTCGACTGTCCTCCTCCTTAATTTGGCTAAGGATTACTTTTTCTCGTCTTGATCCCCGTTCAAATATTTTATTTCTTAGCAATTTATTTATTCTTTCTAATCTCGTAGGCACTCCGGCAATGCATGGATCCATGTATTTATGCATGGACATCGGCTACATAAGAGGAAATTAAATGGAGAGGACAATAAGGATGTTCAATCGGATCTGTTTAATGATGGTTCTGACATTAGATCGACCCTCCTTCGTGGGATCTAGGGAGTACGAGAGTCAATCCTATGATACAACTTGAGGGAGATCAATTCGTGTGTGTATATGTATCTAATATACGAAGCGCGTAGAATGAATGCATTGCTTACGAATACGTATCACGAGTGTTGAGAAATTCCTGAGAAATGAGACAGCTCAACATCCTCGGGGAAGGCACCTGCAGTAATCTGGCAGTCGTGATAGACAACAACAATAATAACTACATCTTTTAATGGTCCCAACGACCGCTCTGCTGTAGATAGGACAATCCCAACTCTCCTGACACTTCCACAGCTTATTAATTCTTCGGTTTACTTCACGTGATGTGACTATTACTTGAATAATTTAACCCCAGATAATTAATTCTTAGGCGTACTGTGTCGTGAACTTAGGCTTCTAATTTACCCCCATATGGGTCCGTACTGAACGATTAAGGTCATGGCATACGTACTGGATCCCAAGCAGATTGCCTGGTCAATATTGGTCGTTGAAAAGTGAACATCTATGGGGAAATAGCTAGTTGCCCATTTTACGCGGATACAGAACTTGCAGGTTAATGCATTTACAGCGGCATGGGTTTTTAGCTAAAGATATCTTGATGTGGACTAAGTTATGATGTTGTGCTTGACCCATCTTCAATTTCTTCTGTTCGATGCAGCTACTTCGTGGTGTCAAATGCCATCGCATGCTCCTACTCAGCCTTGTCCCTGTGCTTCACTGCCTTCCGCCCAGGAGGGGAAGCTACTAGACTGGTCCTGGGCATCCTTGATGCTGTCATGGTCGCACTTCTCTTCTCTGCTGATGGTGCCTCGGCAGCCATCGGGGTCATAGCCCGGGACGGCAACTCTCGAGTGCACTGGAACAAGGTCTGCGGTGTGTTCAGCAGCTACTGCAACCACATGGCGGCTGCCTTCGTCCTATCCCTGATTGGTTCGTCCTCATTTCTGTGCCTGGTCGTGCTCAATATGATGAAACTGCAGAAGAAATCGATATAGATGATCGATCTGGCTGGAAGTGGCTTGTCATGCATCACATCTAGCTAGGGTTTTTTAGTGCTTGGTGGGTGAGGTGAAGTAAAGAGAGAGTAGGCATATCATATATTGGGCGTATAACTGAAAAGAGTAGATTAATGGTGTTGTCTTTGATGATTTAGGTGGTTGTGGTAAACTTGGCGAAAATCGCTTTCGCTGTGTTGGTGTGTTTCCATCGTACAAGGAATTAAAGCTTTTTGTTTGCACTCTTTAATTTAATTTAATGCCCCATATTCTAAAAAAAATAGAAGAAAATAAAACTATTCTGTCGTGAGGAATAAATGCTTATTGTATCAGGTGGCAGACCTTGTCCTAATGCCATTTTATCAGCTTAATTACCATGGTAAGAATGCTTCTAGCTAAAAAGTTGAATATGAGTGACGATGCTTCAATACAAAACCGATCGATTGAACTCAACTATCGTGTTTAGTGCTTTTCTTCTCTACAAAGAGCAATTGGACTCCTATTTTGCACTTCATATATTAAGGAAAATCAAACCAAAAGTAAACAAGGACCAAAATGAAGACACATGATGGGTTGTTGGCTGGTGTTATGAGGTGATCGACTGATCGTAATCCACGGAAACAGTCCACAAGCTTCCACTGTCCGTTTCGAAAATGACTGGAAGCACGACGAAGGGAAGGATCATTGCCCCAGTACAAGTGTCAAAAACCAACCTGGAAGAAAGTAAAAGTGCAGTTGTCGACTTCTGAAATACAGAAATCTTCAGCCGGACGGCTAACTACCAACAGACAGCCGTGTATTGGACGTTGCAAAACAGCCGAACTGGACGACTGAATTCCCGCCAACATCTAAATTGCTTCAGCCGAATGACTGAAGATTCAGCCTAACTGCTAATCGTCAAAGACAATTAACCATGTGTGGTTAACGGAGAGTCAAGGGTCGCGGTCAACGGTCAATAACAAAAATCAAAATAAGACGTCATTATTCCTGAGAAATCCCCGCCAACCGTAGCTCGCCGGAGGGAAGCCGATTTTTCTCAGTGATCCCAAAAGATCACTTGGGAAAATCTCTTTGCCGGGAGATCTCTGAGAAGATTCGGTGGGGTCTCTCCTGATTGATTTCCCTTGAAGTTCTGCTGAAAGTCTCGGGAACTTCTGTCGCCCCCCCACTTTGCGAGAAGTTGTTCAGAGAAGAGAATCTAATCTGCCTGACTTGGAGATCCATTGCACTGTTCACTTCCCTAAAGAAATCGCGTGGAATTTTCAACTTAGTAGCTAGTCTCACTGACATTGTGTGTGTATATATATGTATTGAAGGAAGAGGAAAAGCTGGCGAAGGAATGCGATGCCTTTGCCTTTCACCTGATACAAAGTGGACGAATAAATGTTCAAAGTATAATATACCCGCCTCCAATCGAAGGAGAAAGCTTCGGAATTTCTTTTCGTTCCCTTTCGCTTTTTGAATGGATGGTGGCTGACCTCTGAACCCACCGAGATATGTATTATGTGCAAGAATTTTAAGAGAACTCCCGAAACCCCACTTTTGGGAACACTTGGGGGTGTAGAGTTGTTAAAAAGAGTAGTTCGAGTTAGTTCCGCATCGATTTAAAATGGGTATACAATTGTTTGATCTGATTACAGTTCAATTCGTTTACTTAATAGACCGGTACGGTTATGAATTACAATTCAGACATATATGAATTACTCCGAAACTGTTTATAAGTGGGTAGATTTATGGTCCAGGTCGGTTTGACTTATGAACCGTTTATCTTTTTTTTTCTAAAATATTTAAATGAATTTAATTTTTTTAATTGATCATACAAAATTCGGTCATTGATTTACAAGATTTTGGTGGTTCATGCCAATTTTGCAATAGTTCGAAGCCAATTTAGCGGGGTATGGTCTATGCAAGTTACGGTTCAAGGGGCCTGTATTTCTGACCCGGCTAGTAATAGCCCATCAATTCAATAAGAGTGGTAAATGACAGATTAGGGGCAGTCTAGGCTAGTTCTGGTTTGGATAGTTTGATTTCGAATCAGTTTCAAGCCAGTTCGGCCTGTTTAACATCTCTATTTGCGAGTCTCGACCGAGTTAGGAGGAATTTGGAGTAATAAAGGATTATGTAAATACTAATTACAGTGATGAGGATCGGTTTCAAGTCCACTCTATAATTTCACGATGATATATAATGATGTTAATCCATCGGATACCCATTCTCCCTGCATACACGCATCCATATTTCTTTCTACATGGACGGTCATTATCGATGTAAATACCTCTAGTATAGTGAACCTTGATTCATTTCCTAATCTGATAAGAGTCGCACCATTTGGATATATAAAGAAGGGAACACTTCCCATGTGTTCTATATATATATATATATATATATGTTTGTGTCCTCATCGACTGTTGCATAGATTTGAATGACTCATCGGAGTTTGACCTTCAACTATGGGAAGGTAAGCTTCTATTGTCCTCTCTGGTAAGAACTGCGATTCGTTGAAATATTTCTTCATTATATTCTTATGTTAATAAATTTTCTTGTCATCGCGTCCAGGTGATCAGTGGATAAATGGCAAACAGCTAGCCTCGATTACTATGAATGGTTGGTTAGTCACTTTTACGTGTAAATATGTGAATTTTATTTTAGAGATAAAGATTCCTATAAAAACTTCGAATTTTAGCAAAGCAAGAATTTATTCATATAATTCACCCAATAAGAGAATATGACACAGGAGGGATAGGCACATATACAAATGAGACCAGACACACACACACCTGCAGCTATAGCTGGCTGGCGTTTAGAAAGGCTTCACTAGCGTCTACTGATTGTTTTGATTTCTGCAAACCGAACCCTAAGTTTCTTCTTCTTCTTCTTCTTCTTCTTCTTTAATTTTTTTAAAAGAAATGTTTACTGGATACATATAGCTAGCTGCACGAGCTATACTAGGCAAAAATTATACACTTAAGGTTGGGCTTGCCGACAAGACTTGAGCAGTGGGATCAGTGACCCGCCGAGGTGAAGAGACATGACCTCGTTGGTCGATCCAATGAGCTTGCCGCCGATGAACACTGCCGGCACGGGGGCTTTGCACCCCATCCTGACGAGGGCCCGCTCGATCTCCCCGCAGTCCGGGTCCTGGTCAATCTCGTACACCAGCGGGTTGACCCCGAGTTCCTGGAACAAGACGCTGACCGTGTAGGAAAGGCAGCACGAGCTCTTGCTAAATACGACGACCCCTTTGTTCGAAGCAAAGCTCGTCACCTTCTCCATCCTATATGCAACAGTTCAAAGTTGTTTCCCTCTTGCTAGAGGAGTAACTAACTGTTGAACCGATGGGCAACCACAGACCGGATTCGAGAGGGCCGAACACGGGCTGTGGTCGGATGGAGACTGAGACGAGATTTACTGTGTATTTGAAGTTATATGGGAGTCGGGGATTCGACGGTAGGGTATTTATAGGGATATAGACGGCTATGGCGTCCAATTATTCTTGGATCTCTTTTGTTTGTCCGGATGGAGAAGAATTTTGAAAGGCCGATGGTTCCACGCAGAGATTCTCAAGCTGATTGCAATCTTTTCGGACAATGACTTCTGTTTTCCCCACAGGCTGCAAAAAACATTGGGAATAAGAATGTTGCGGATGCAATTAAAGGTACTCATCAACACACACACACACACACACAAACGCACGCACACATGTTCTTTAAGTTAGGCCTGTGGCCATATACAATATACAGCTCATCAAGTCCCAGATCGATGCGTGGATCAATAAAGCTTCTTCGTTAAAATAAGAATAGTGTAAACAGACACGGCCAATCAAACAATGCCGAGTCTCATTATTTTTCGTTAATAAATTTTCCTTCATACAATAAGAAGAAGAAGAAGAAGAAGAAGAAGGAGAAGAAGAAAAGTATATATGTACGTAAGTGAATTCTTGGAGGACGCGAACAAAAGATCGATACAAGTGGGGGGATGTGGAGACGGTCAATTTATGCGAAATTCTCACAATCTAATAAGATTCTCGAAGCCACTTTCTTTGCTTTTGAGTCCTTAAATTATGGAAAGACAGAGATGGCGGAATAAGAATGGCTTTCAGTGGGCAGAGATTCTTCTCTGTTGCCCACCAGCTTGTATTGATTCTTTGAATAAGGTCCCACCCACCACGCCAATCCGATCCGATCGTGTAGCTTATGAGAGTTAAGACTGGATTGCGACAGTTTCTCTTTCGTAACAAAATAACCTCCCGCAGGGTCCAAGGGGCACTCACCTAAAGCAGAAATCAAACAGCCAATTCAAATTGCCCATCGGAGAGGACAGAATGGAAAAAAACCAAGATGATGAACCTATATTAGTTCACAAACCGAGCCTGGCAAGTTCCGCGCCTCATCCTTCCATACAACTCACAGCAACAACTTCGAAGCACAGTGGGCGCTCTCCCAGTTGTAACGTCATTCTGCGTGTTTTATTATCTCAGCACAAAGATGAACATACAATTAAGATGCACGGTTGAAATTTAAAAAGACAGCGCATCAATTTGTTTCTGTACACCTTCGTTATTGCAGTGTACTCACCATGACTTCCTTTTGTGTACTCTTATGTCTACCAATATCGGAGCAGCATACATAGGATCAAAGAATGCGAAGGAGATTAATAATACACGTGCACATTTCAAGATGGAACAGGGAGTCGGAGTCCTCGGAATTGTTGAAGGGCAATACAACTACAGCCAGATCAGTCTTCAAATTTCGCATAAAGGAAATGAGCTAAGAAATATCACTTACAGAGGAAATAGAAAGCAAAAATCTGCCTGGCAACAAGGCAATACATCAGAAGGCAACACCTTTTGTACAATTGCCCGGAGACAATTCAATTCTTCCCTTGCTAAAAATGTTTGCATGCAATAAATTGCGTTGCCTTCAAGAACTCAGGAATCAGCTGGAATTTATCAACATCAGATTTTATTGGGGCAGCCACTTACTGGCAGTCAACTCAATACCCCCAAGGAAAGATGAGAATCCATTTAAAAACACACCCTTTCGAGTCAAAATCTTAGAAGAATTAAAACGATTCTGGGGATCCAAAGAAATCCCAGAAGAAGAAAATCCCGAAAAAAAAAATCCAAGCTCCACCAACGACGTTCCAGCAGGAAAATGGCAGACGGCGAAGGGAGAGGAGGCGTCCACACGTTGTCATGCGTCCTTTCTCCCCTCTCCTCTGGTTAACTTCGCCGCAGAAACCGCCTTTTAAGACACGGGAAAGGTTTTCTTTTCATTTTTTTCCCTTCCTTTTTAATTTTAAAATAATGTATAATAATAACTCGGCGAGAGTAAAATCCTCCCGGGCCAAGTTAGATGAGCCAGCACGTTGAACCGGTTCATTGTTGATCTGGGCCGGGATGGATCAGGTCGAACCGCTGGCTGGAAATGAAATGTACGGTAGTTCACTTGTTCGGCCCGGCCCAAGAATAGGCCTAGGTTTTAGCTCATCCTACCCTACCTGGAGGAGGTTGCTTGGATAGATGGCACTATTCCCGGGTCCGATCCTTCCAAGAGAAGATTTTACAGCTGGTGGTTGTAGGAATAGATTGTCAAGATTCAGACACTGAATTGCTAGTGTGCCCCACGTTGGTCATCTATATAATTTAAAAATATTAACAATACGACGAGGTTGACTCACCATATTTGGGTTGTAGTCTCACACCTATCGAGTCACCATTCCGGTCGAGCTCGGGTTGCTTTGAACCGTGACAGTCTTCAAGAACCTACAAAAAAGTCGAATCCGGACATGGCGGTCGAAATTAACCCTTTAACGCTTAAATGAATGTATGAATCAAACCTATGGAAAAAGAGAGGAGGAGAGGATGGCCCTCACCAGAGAGCCCATATGTACGCGTGAGAGGAAGAAAATTGCCCCGTCCCTTTACCTGTAAGTGTATGTATGGAGCTTAAATCGGGCGACTCGGATAAGAAAGTCGGGTCGGGTTGGACTCGAACGCTCGTGAGTGTTGTCCATATCACAATACATTATGATCACTGAAAATCTTACACAGTAAAATATGATATCTGCAATCGAGACTAGTCTTGCGTTTGTTGACCTCTGCTCCAAAGTCAATGAGGAGGAGACCACTGCTAGTGGGGAAATGATTCTCCAGCTAGTGAGAGCGAATATCCCACAGACCAATCCTCTGCAAAATCAATCTAGAACTCCTCAAAGTAAAAGATCACGTGCTTTATTCCTTGCGTGAACTAAATTCCAATTGTAAAACTTACTTTAAACATGACATACATATATATATATATATATAAAAGCATATGTCCATATGGAAATTGTATTGAATTGTCTTATCCATCAATCTCTATATTTGTTAAGTAAGATTCGGTGTAATATCTTGGAAGAGAATAATTAAAATCGAATATAAAAATGTAAACTCAAAATAAGAA
Organism: Sonneratia alba; assembly: GCA_900174645.1. Classification (NCBI taxonomy): domain Eukaryota; kingdom Viridiplantae; phylum Streptophyta; class Magnoliopsida; order Myrtales; family Lythraceae; genus Sonneratia; species Sonneratia alba. Next base: position 750,209 of record FWPY01000010.1, read on the forward strand.
TAAAAGAATTAATTAAGATGTTGAGATTAAATAATTCAATAATAGCACTCATCGCAGTGGCATTCCTCTTATCTTAACAATCAAGAGATTTTATGTTCAACTCTTATCGTAAGGTTTTCGTATCATTTATTATATTTTCACTTCTACTATCTTATTTTGGATATATAATCATATGTAATCGAAAATAATAATACTAATAATAAAAGAATAAAACTGATGTTATTTATGCCAATCCTTTTATAATTTCTCCCAAGTCCATAGTACGGCACTCCGCCGGTGCTCCCATAAGTCTGTTCCTGCGATGTGTGAATACCTGCAATATCTTCAACCTCTTTTTTTTTTTTTTTTTGCTTGAAACCTGCAACATGTTCAACTAGTATAGAGATTAGCATGCAGCTCCGAGCTCCTCTTTTTTTTTTTTCTTTTCCATTTGTTTTGGGTGGGGGAGGTGGTGGGAGAGGAACCTCAGCACTCAGACTTCAACAGCATATCGATCTTCTCTTTCGGGTGTCCCTGGGAAGAAGCTAAAATGCAGATTCTTTCATGTCTGAAAACAGGGGAAAATTAATGGTGGTGGTGGTGGTGGTGCTCCATTTGGTTGATAAGCCAGGCAGGCATCTCCGGGAAAGACACTCGGCACGGATGATTAATTTCATCCACTCCGCGCCGGAAAAGTTCGATATATATATATATATATGTGTAAATGTTCACTTATAATTACTAGCTAGACTTACCTAACTCTTTTATAAAGCAATGGATAAAGTACAGAATACATAAGATCGTAAAAATGGAAAGCCTTCCAGCATCGTCTTTTTTCTTTGGATATCAATAGTATCTGACGTTATAACAACTAACTAATTTATTAGAATGTGTATTATATAGTCCGGAATCCACCATCAATCTCCAAATATCGACTACTGAAAAATTCGAAACGTGAATTTAGTTTACTATATGTTATCAGCTTATCAGTAGTATGATAATTATTTTGGAGGCTTTGCACCGCCCTACAAATGAAATAAAGGTTTATCTTCCAAAAAACATCTATTGTTCGATCGGACCAACGTATATAGATATATACACACACACACATGACATCAGAATCTTCTGACATACTATTTATTCTTTATCGCATGAGGTGTAATAGAAAGCATAAATAGAGATGCATAGATTGAGCAATATCAATGGGACTGTTCATCCGAGTGAGATCACTATATAAGGGTCCCAAACCCAGCCCGACCCCATACCATCTCCTACGAACACACACACTCTCCGTCCGTCATCCGATAGCACACTCCACTTTGCGTCACTACTTGCACATTTCCCGAGCAGTACCCGAACGAGATGGGGACGGATGCAGTGATGGGGCTGGTGAGGGACAAGCCGGTGGTGATATTCAGCAAGAGCTCGTGCTGCATGAGCTACACGGTGAAGAAGCTCATAAGCAGCTATGGTGCCAACCCGACCGTCTACGAGCTCGATGAGATCCCCGATGGGAGGTCCATAGAGCAAGCCCTCATCCAGCTCGGGTGCAGGGAGGCTGTGCCAGCAGTGTTCATCGGGCAGCAGCTCATCGGAGGGACAAACGAGCTCATGAGCCTCCAGGTCAGGGGGAAGCTCGTCCCTCTACTTCGAGAGGCCAAGGCCATCTGGGTCTGATGATAATCTAACTAACTAAGCTGAAAATTGAGCAGCCGCATGTCATGTCTCTAGTCACGATTAACTCTTGCATGCATGCAAGCAATCGTGTGCAGTTCTTATATATATACATGTATATATAAAGATGAAGAAAATTGCAGCAACTAATCGAGTCGATGAATTGGCTAGCCGAAAGGGTTGTTCCTAAGCTAAGTCGAAGTACTTGAAATAAGAACTTTATATAGTTTTAAATTCCCATGATTGATCACATTACTACGTATGTACCTGATAAATTAGACATGCCCATTACGTAAATCTCACTACAGATCAGTTTTTATCTTCCTTAGCCCTCTTTCTGATACAGACTTATGGATGGTTCCATTTCCACAATCTCAACGGGTAAGAAGGGAAATAACCGAATAAGTAGGTAATGTTTAATATCCCATTACATATGTTAATTCCAAATTGAGGCATCTAAGTCCCATGGATTAGGCAGATGAATACATCTGAGCAACGTTGACAAAGGATCTGCCCATGATGAGTAGGGTAACACTATGACGATTCTTAAGTTTTAGATTTGAATTCACATGTGAAACCATGGAGAGGACTCCATAAGAAACTTATATTATGTGATAGCTGTCGGATGCACGCTGACAGTCATTCGTTTTTCTTCTCATACGAATTGCTTCTGCCAAGTTATAAGAATCTATGATAGGTTTTCATATAATTTTAGCCTGGCTTTGTCAGTCTAGCATAACTAATTTTCAAGAATTTTAGTACATATATTTCAGTTGAGTTCGGTTAAAATCATCAGTAATTTCTATTATTTTTCACTGCCAATAGTTTTTCCAATATTCTGGCTATAATAAATTTATTGATTACATATGTTAAGTGAGAGCACATACAGTAATACAAGTGACTGAGAATTTAAGCACGGATCGATTCAAGTTAATCCCACAAACCATATAAAGAACATATAAAAATGCACAATATGGAAATCCCAACTGTTATATCCAAACAAAGACGCATCCGGGCAGGTTGGCCAGTCATGGGGGACAAAAAGAGCTACAACTCGAGGGGCACATGACCCCCGGCTAGTCACCAGGGCTTCTGGCCGACTCGGGTTCGGCATCCACTGCAAAACACGGAGAGACTGGAGCTGGGATTATTCCCTAACTAATGTATTCTCTTAAGCTAGGATTATTCCTTTTCTCTGCACTCGCATTCCTCCTCCAATTCTCCACAGCTCGTTGAACTGTTGCATTGGCCTCCTTTATTTCCTCGGCTGAAAACTTGTGCTCTACTATCCCTAGAGGACCAGGCTGAAGGACCCGGACCACAGTCTCCATTTCTTGCTCTAACTGCCTGTGGGTAGGAAAAAAAAAAACAAAGATTCAAAAGTGCAAGTTGTATAAATAGGTAACCACCTATTCTGCAGTTCACTGAAAAAAAGCTATCTCTGATGTTGCATTCGCCAGAAAGTGAGCAAAAGTACACCGTTGACAACCCTCTGCCAACCAGCTCAGAGTTTATTGTAGTAAATGAGTAATATCATCATCCGTTTTCAGATGATAATTCTTTTACCAAAAAGCAACAGGATCAGTTCAAATGGAACTGCCATAGATATTAAGCCACATCTGGCAGTGAACTGGTCAAGCTAATTTTCTGTTCTGATATTGTTTCTTAAGAAAGTAGAATAGGAACAAGTATTCACAGATCACGTATCAGATATTCTAAAAGAACAAGTTTACTTTCAAATCACACCGTGTGTTTGCCAGAAACATGTTCAGGAAAAACTTCACTGTGCTATCAATGTTGGTTAACATTAATGACGTGCCAAGCACAACATGTAAAGGAACATACCCTAAAACACATTGCCACATAAGTTTCTGAAAGTAGTTAAAAAAGAATTTTTCTCTAAATACTCCCAAACAGATGGCCCACTCAAGTTAAAATGGCAATGGATTAAAACCAATCAGCACAATATACTAAAATCAGTATCCCGAGCAATCGACTCAAAATAAATTCGCAATGACAAACAGAAACTTCAGACAAAAAGGAACATACATACCGAACTACTGAAAGAGAAATGCACAAAGAATGAGGGCCTACTGTGTCCATGATTTTGGTATAAACTACAATCCCTGCCACAGTGTTTATTTCTACACAAACCCCGGCAGAGTTTTGGGTGGAAATACCAAAAACTTATAGTATCTGCCACCGAATGATGCAACCTCTCAAGCCAATTCGCCAACATAATTCGCTAGGGTTTTCTTTCTTGGAACTGGTAACAGAATGTGTACGGAAATTCTCGATCACATCAATTATCCAACACCGTCGAAATGACCAGCTCAATCAGAATAAATACAAACAGAACATTACAGAATATAACAAGAATCCAATCATTCAGGCGTCTTCACCACAAAAAAACTTCATCCTTCATTCCATAAACAAGGGACGAAATCGGAGTGCCTTCGAGAGGATATAAAGCCCATGCAAGATGATGTCGGCTAAAATGCACCGATGCATCCTACGAATTCTCAGTTGCTACAAATTCATTGACATATTGACCTAATCAGAGGCAGCGTAACCGGCTAAGGGAAACCAACTAACAACAGCTCCTCTCGCTGCGTAGTCGATTGATCGACACAGAATTCAAATGGCTTGACTGCAGGATTTTAAAGGAGGTGACAAGAATGCAACGCGAAGCTTCAAATTGAATCAATTGTATCACCTGAGGAAACCGGAGAAGGGGAGAGAATTTGTTAGCCATGAAAACGATACCCTCGGCATGTCTGAGAAAGCAGACCCGAACAACCCAAGCAGAACGTTTCAAGAGATGGAAGCTCCCACCGCTGATTCAAGAGCGAGAAGACGACCGTCGATCAGGTCTAGCGATAGCATTCAGCAGAAAATGTATATATATAAAGGGTAAAGTAATAAAAAATTCGAAAAACGACTCCACTGGGGATCGAACCCAGAATCTCTGGTTCCGTAGACCAGCGCCTTATCCATTGGGCCATGGAGTCTTCTTAGTTTCGTCATCAAATATTTTAAATACTTCTTCAAGGATATTAAATTTAGCAGCAAGCAATAATGTGTGCTGATATTGAGCGAAGCCAAAGACTGTATCCATTGCTCGATCACTCATGTGCAGCCTTACTTGAGCACAGCTGTGCGTTGCTCGTCCAAGAGCAATCCTTTCTCAACCATTACTATGCCATGCTTGATCAAGAGCAACCCTTGCTTGATCACCTAATTGCCTTGCCTTGCTATAACATTGCTAGCCTTGATTGAACAACATTGTTCTTTTGCTCGATTAGCAGCAGCCCTTGATCTGCCAATGCTTGTGCCTTGCTCGATGATCGATCAACAGCTGCCCTTGCTAGATCAAGGGCACTCCTTGATCGATCACAAACATAATGTGGCTCTCATCCTCTATGGCACCCCTTACTAGGGAACTTGGGCTCAGTCCATCGTTGAGGACACTTCTCCACATTACAACTCAAGCACCATGGCAACTTGATTTTCATGGTAGGCATTTCCCGGCTCGCTCATCATTACTATGGGAATGCTTGTTAGTTTTTTTTCCTTCGCTTACTGATGTGTTTAAACTTAGTAGGTGGCCCTGCCTGGCCTGGGGTTGCCTGTTTTTAGATGGAAGGCCGTCAAGTGCCAAGGGAGAGACAGTCCAAATTATTGTCTGAGCGGTGTTTTTACCACCACCATGCGTTGTAGAGTTCATTCCTCAATCTCTCATTTTTGGGCCAATCAGAGCAGGATACCACGAGAGGCCAACTTCCGCACCCCTCACTGTTGCACACTCGTGACGGGACGTGGGCAAGAGGTAGTTGGGGGCAACATGTCAATCACTGCTCTACCTTGCTCGACCACCAACATATGCTTGCTAAATCACTCTTAAGCCTTGATCGACCACAAGCAGTCCTTGCTTGACCACACCTGCCCCTTGCTCAATCACAAGCTGTGCCTTGCTCGACTAATAGCAACCCTTGATTAATTACTGGTTGTGTCTTACTCAATCGGAGCATGCCTTCATCCATCACCTCTCTGCGTTGCTCGACCACGCATGCCCCTTGCTTGAACAGTTTTATGTCTTGATCAACCATGAGCAGCCCTTGCTTGACCACAATTGTCTCTAGCTCGAGATAGAGGCCCACGGTTTGATAATGGCCATGCCTTGCTCGATCAGTGCAGTGATTTCATCCACCATGATTGCTCACTACTCGACCACAACTGCCCCTTGCTTGAGATAGAGGCTCACAGCTCGATCATGGTTGTGCCTTGCTCGATCAATGTTGTGCCTTGATTGACCACGATTGCCTCTTGCTCAATGATGGCTACCCCTTGCTTGACCACGAGCAGCCCTCACTCGGCCATTGCAACGACTTTCTTGAGATAGAGCCTCACAGCTCGATAATTGCTGCATTTTGCTCGGCCACAAGCATGCCTTGACCGATCAATGATGTGCTTTGCTTGACCTTGGGCATCACTTGCTCGATCATTCATGTACTGTACTTGGTCATGAGCATTCATTGCCCCTCGATCATGAGCAGCCCTTGCTCAATCTCACTATTATGCTCAGATCGACCTCAAGCAGTCATTGATCCATCGCTGCTCGGCATTGGTCAACATAGACCAATCTTTCTCCATCAATGAGTTATCTTTGCTAGATCACAAGCATTCCTTGTTCCATGACCAAAATTCTTTGCTATATCACACGAGGATCACAACCATGAATGCCTTATCGATCACCACTCTATCTCAACCATGCTTGGGCACCACCATGCCTTTTCTCAATGATGAGCGTGGTTTTGCCGAGCAGATCGTGCCCATTCCATCTTCTCGGCTAATAATGATATGTCATGGGGGCCACCATGCTAGCTTTTGGTGTGCGTTGCTAGAGCACGGACTGATGGTGCAAAATTCTTTGGTCATAGTATTACCTTCTAAGAAAGGCAAAAACTTAAAATAAAACTCTTTTAAGGGGGTAATGTGTAGCATAGCTACCCCCTGGCATCCATACCAGCATGCCGCGACATGATTCCTACTGATCTTAGAGCCATGCTTTTGGCGCTAGGCGTGCTTCATCTGGCACCGCGTTGATGCTGGCCTCACCAATATCCAGGGTCGTGGTCAAATGCAGCTTGGATGCCTCTCATCATCACATTTTTTAGCTCACGGTAGTTGCCACGCATCGGGAATACTGTTGACTAGTTAGATTGCTCGTGCTTCTCCCTATATCTTCTCACATCTGTCGCTCGGTCATGATCTACTCCCCACCTGACAATGTCTTTCGCCGAGATTGGCACGCCAATGCGGAACTTAGATCCAAAAGAAGGGGCATTGCCTCACCTCTCATTCACATAATAAGTCAAATAACGATTAAAAGTGGTGATACTTCACTTCTGCCATAAGGCTCTCACTTATTCTACATCCCTCGACTTACTTATTTTACAAGTTTGTACTAAAGTTAAACTCAACCTGGTCTTCATTCCTCACTGATTCAACCAAGCCCACTCCCTTCGTTGTAGTTTTGCTGGATAGTAGACAAGGCAACGGGAATTCTATTAATCCATTCGTCCACATCACTAATTAGATAACAAAGCATTAAGCTACCTTAAGAGTCACACTTATTCCCACCATTTACCCACACTTGATTGTTAAGGATAACAAAATCGACCGAATCCTCAGCTTGATTGTATGATACTGGGAATGCTACAGCACTACATCCAAATCCATGTCATACAGAATGAAGGGCTCATCTTAATTGTATTACACTACAGAAGCTATAAATTTTTATTTCAAGAAAATATTGACATTAACAGTCTCACCAAATGATAATGATGATTACAACCCTAATGCTGTTTTAAATCAGACTGGGCTCCTGATGACCCTAATACCCAGTAATATTGCTGCCTCTAATTACAATTGCCCTATTTATCATCATTATTATAGTAGTAGTAGTCACTGAAGAATATAAACAGCAATCTAAAACTGCCACTGGCACTGGCTCGCTCACTTCGGCCCCAAGTTGATCTAGCCTGAAATATAAACATCCCCACTTTCTTTGGTATTTCTGCTTGGGCTCAAGGGACCTGAGATCTGGACAGGGAGTTAAACATCAGAGATTGATACAGGACCCATCTGAGAGAAGAACATCAGGACCACTGAGCTAGTCGTGTTGCTGCCAGAAGGAACTTGGACTTTGGAATAAGCATCATTTGTGGAGGAGCCCAAGATAAGTTCAGACCTAAGCTCCGAGGACGGTGGGGCCAGAGTCTCTCCTAGAAAGGATCCAACAGTGTTAGGGCGCAACAGGCATGTCAATGAGAGATGAGGCAGATGGGTTGTACCTCATTGGCCCGATTGGATGGTCAAACTTGCAGGTTGACCCAAATTTACAGTGCCCATGTTGCAGATAGAAGCTGCAGGGTTGCACGCCCTATAGAAGATTTTACAAGATTGTTAAGCATCACTAAGATTGATAAAATAAAAAAAGAACTTTTTTCTTAATTTGGTGAAGTAAAAAAGCCACATGTACGACAGTGATTTAAGTGACATTCAAAATAAATCCAAGAATCTTTGCAATATATAATTAAAAAAAAAAAAATGTAGCTGGGGAAGCAACTACAAAAATTTGCATACCGGTCGCAAAGGAAAACCGAGTGTACTGAGGACGAAATTTGGACCTTGCAAGAGTCGGTCCCTAGGATGGTGAAAATGACAAGATGATCCAAATTTACAGTCACCAGTTCTCATATAGTATTGACATTCCATCTGACCGGGCCTCTCAGGAAACACTTGTTCCTTTTGTCTGCCTCTTGAAGGTCCAGCAGGAGAGGGAGCAGGAGAATATGCTACTGTAAGTGCAGAGCTTGAGGAAGAAAGCTGTGCTACATCATATAAAGAAGCTGCTCCAACTGCAGGTTGAGCGCCAGGGGACAACGCTGGGCTTACTGGGGCTGGGCCCTGCAACAAGTTGCAGCAATGATATTATATAAGTTAGTCATGGACCTGGATTTTGCAGGTTTAAGTTTCCTACCATAATTGTTTATTTTTGTTTCTAATTTCCGTTCTAGTCCATATTATAATTTTGTCAAAGGAATCTCTTTCAACAAAAAACCTCTTGAATTTTAAGATTTATGTGCAGAAGGAACTTTATTATTTTCGTGTTATTCACATTCACATAAAACCTTTTTCACATTTAGAAAATGCATCAAATGCCAGATGATATAGGATAACTAGTTCACTAATTTAAAAGATCCAAATGAACCCAGAGCACAAGTTTTCCAAATACAAGCTCAGTGTAGGATTCACCTCTCTTCTGCAGCTCATATTCAGAAAACATAGGGACAAACTGTACAGAAAAATTTTCAGAACATGCTTTTGGCATACCGAGTAAGGACTCCAACCAGAAATCGGTACAACTCCAGGAGAAATCAGCACATGACCATATGCCCCAGGAACATATGAGCCAGGTAACAAAGTAGGCCTAGCCACTCTCAAGCTGGTTGTTGCCCCTCCGTATTGTTCAGGTACAGGTGTAACTGTGGGAGACTGCACCGAGGGATAAAACTGAGGTGCAGAAGCTGGAATTGAGGATCCAGCAATTTGAGGATGGTGGAATTTACAGGTTATACCAAATTTGCACTGCCCCGTTTTCAAATAGTAGGAGCATTCTTTCTCACCCTGATAATTTAATTAAAAAAGTCAAGAAACTGGAAGAGTAGATGATAGATAAGAAAAGAGAAAAGCATGGCTGAAAGCAGTACCGGTCTCAATGGGTAACCATAAATATTTAGTGGGACACGACTCAAGGATTCAGTGGCATGTTTAGGATGGTGGAACTTGCAAGAAGCACCAAACTTACAGGTTCCAGTCTTTAGATAAAACTGTAGATACAGCAAAAGCATCCTCATGATTTAACATTCAAACAGATGGAAATAACAGTTTGATAGAAAATTTGAAATGCATATACAAGAAATCCAGATCCCGCAGACTTCTAAGTTATCCATGACACAGTGGCAAATTTCATATATGATTAAAACTTAAGAGTTTAATTACCTGACATGAAGGTTCTCCTGGTCGCTCCGGGTAGTCCCCTGTAGCTCTCACAGCTGCCGCCACCTGAATATTGGATGCAGTGGTATTTAGAAAGTCAACTGGCGATCTCAGTAAGTGTAACTACAGGTACATTATAACTTGCCAGAAAATGCATGAAACATACCACTTTCTATAACATACTTGTTCAAAAAATAGCAAACTATCCTATATGCAGGGGCAAAAAAAGGAAGCAGCCTATCAACTCCTTATCTTACCACTAACAGACACTGTCAATCAACAATATCTACTTAAACTACTCACCAAGAAGACCAGCATTTCCTCAATTACCACTATAATAATCAGTGCCTTTTCCTACAATTTTCTTTTCAGCGCATACATTAAAGTTATGAACTATGTCCTAAAAACTTATAATCACTATATGCATGCCCACAGAATATGCGAACTGACAGAACACTATATGCAGGCACAATCACCTTGAACCATGTCAAATGCAGAACGCTCAAACACAGCAGTCAACCTAACTTGATGAAAAAAACAGTATCCATCTCGTGCCCACCATTAGTCTTCTAAAAACCAAGAAATAATACTAGGATCTGCATGGATCTATGGTTTCTCTACAAAAGGAATGGACTACCGAGCATTGCAAGACCAGAAGCGACTTCTGACTCATGATGTAGAATAGCAGAAACCTATCTTGGAATAACACCACTATAACTGACTTCAAGACCCACCAATCAGAGCTAAAGCACGCATAAAATACATTCTTGGAGTAGCCTACAGATAAACAGGACAGAGGCACAGCATATTACAACAAATACGCCGAGGCACTCCATACTACAACAAATACACCGAGGTCTAGCGGCCTAACAAGATTACCCCAGCTACAGGATCCTCGACAGATTGACCAAGAGACGAAGAATGTAGAACAACTAAGAACATTACCGCGGCGCGGTCACGGGGGTGATTATAGCGGCAACTCCTTCCATATCCGCAGAACCCAGTCCGCATGTAATACGCACAATCGGACACTCCAGGCCGTTCCGGGTAGGACTCGCTGCTGCCAAGCTCCAATTGCCACATAGACTCTGCCACATTTTTCAGGAGGACAGAAAACCCTAATCAACCGCCGCATTGCAAGTACGCAAAAAGCAAACCACAGAGGACCCAAAAACCAGGAATGCACGGATCAGAGTTTACCTTCGAGCCCGGTCTCCCCGCCGGCGGGGTCCCACTCCGCCGGATGGTGGTCCGACTGCGACCCGTTTCTCGCCGAGCTGAGTCTGTACAGCTCCATGTCCGGAATCTAGCTACTCTCCTCCTCTGTACAAGCGAGAGACAGATTTGACACGCAGATTTTCTACAGACAGCCACTGAATGATTGATCGGAGACGTAAAAAACAAAAAACAAAGAAGGAATAGGGTAGATAGATACTATGATACAGTGAGTGAGCGAGTGAGAAAGAGGAAGGAAGAGAGAGATAGGGAGAAAGCTCAGAGCTTTCTCACTCTAAAAACCACTCTCTCTCTCTCTCTCTCTCGCGAAAGAGTACGTATGATCGATCTAGTTTGGACTTTTTCCTTTTCACTTTTTATTTTATTTTTCAAAAAAATTGAATTTTCCCACCACCTCCTACTACCCTCCTTCACATTCAAATTAAATTAATCGAATATTCAATAAAATGTGTTTAATAATTAATTTTTATATTCATAGAACTCCAGAAAAAAAAATTAATTGGGATGCTGGAGGATTTTTGTTTCATTTATTTATTTTTATTTTTAAATTTATTTTGGTTCACGTAATTCCTTTTAGCACCCGCTCAAGACAGCACCTGAATTTGGGAATTTTTTTATAAATTTTTTTCGGTAATAATCGGTTAAACATCTGTCGTTAATGGAGTTAAGCATGGTACCGACACTCGCTGGCTTTAGTCTCCAGTGGAATTACCCGGTTGCCCCCGACGGGAACCCCACAGTGTGTGTATATATATATATGTATATGTGTGTGTGTGTGCGTGCACGCGCGCTAATAAATAATAGCGTTACCGTAGACGAAGGAGGGTCCGAGATACGGGCATGTACTTGTGCATCCGGGCCACTGTCAAATTCACTGTTTGTCCATTCTTGTTTTTAGTAATTTACACGAACCACCTAACACCCGATCACCAAAGATCCACCTGCCCAAGCCCTAATTCTCTAATTAATCACGTTCACAAAAAACCCGTCTGACTCGGGAGAAAAGTAATCATGCGAAACCGTACAATCACAATTTTAAGAATTACATGCTTTATCTCCTATTCTTTAATTATTTTTTCTTTAAAAACCCGGTCGAATATATAAACCGTCAAATCAGTACCGGTCTAATAAACATTCGACCCGGTCTTGACAAATTATATATATAGAGAGAGAGGGTTGTTTTGGGGGGGGGGGGGACAGTTGAGCCAAATGACGTCATCGTACACTTTGTCATTAATTTTTTATATTATAATAATTGTTAATAATTCCCGCATTGACGTCATTATGCTAAACAAAGTCAAACGTGCGTATGACTTCATTGATTACAAGAAGCAATATCTCTTTTAGAGAAACACACGTGCACATTTAGTGGATGCTCAAACGTACATCCAAATCCATGGCAAAGTCCTCATTGTACAGACACTATAGGATCATAGGAAGGAAGAACGTAAGTGGCAAAGGCATGAAAGTTTTTTGGACTGGTCCTTAGATTCATTCCCTGATAGTTCTAACGTCGTCGTAGCCCTCAATGGAAGTCATCCAACTCTAGGTTGCGGCCATTTGACGCAACTTCCACCAGCTCGAGCTGGGGCTACTGGTAAGTACGCTACACTAAGCTCGTCCAACAACTGAACTGGCCGACTGTCGCCAGGTTTTACTAAACACATCGCAAATCTATTTCCCTAAAATACAAATCAGGTGAGAATGATTGAATATAACTGATGGGATTCAATGTTTACACCCTAAGGCATTGACATCCCCTGTAACTAACAGCCCTATTCAATCGACCCATCATCAAGAACCAATAGAAGCCCCAAACCTGTAAAGCGTTTCCCAGTTGAAACAAGTATCCTCCGAGATAAACTAGCAGCCATATATAAGTACAACAGTTGGAGTACTTGCCGCCCTATGTTAGGAGTAAAATCTTCATGAGGAGCTTACCTCCCTCCACAGCAAAGATGTACAGTTTTCAAGATGCGATGAGGCCAAGAACAGTGAGACATTATCCAGCGGCAGCACCAGCAGCAACAGACTCAGCAAGCTCCTCCAGGAGTTCCTTCTGCTCCATTGCAGTACAAGCCTGCAATAGAATTTTTTATTTTACAGTGAATTTAGGCGTCTTCCAGATGGGCATTTTAGAAACAGTGCTTTGCTTTCCAGAACACCATAGAAAAACCGGAGTAATAATATCTATCTCCGAAACATATTTCAAGTGGCAGGATAAGAAAATTTTGCTCATTAGAACCATTTACTGTGTCAAGTCATTAGAGAACTGCATTTCAAGGAAAGGTTTGTTGGCCGTTTGTAAATGATTTTACTTTGTTGTTTCCATCCTTTCAACCTCGGCTTCAGAGGAGCAATTTAGAACGATTTGGAAATATAACATTTGGTTAGATATATAACAATTAGCCATGGGATGATCATCTTCTTTCGATCCTTTTGTCTCCTCTCTCTCTCACACACAAAAAAAACGCACACAAACATTTTCCTGTATTTGGTTAAGTGGCTTTCCTTATATTAAAATGAATCTCTGCAAAGTCCTACCTTTTATTAAAATATTATACATTGTTTCCTAAAGAAAATGCAGAACATCTCTAATATTCAGATAAACAATAGTTTTTTTAGTGTAAACTCATATGTTACATAAGTCAATAACATTAAATTAGCTGAAAATAACTTTCCAGGCCCAGTTTGGTTCTACAGAACCAAGAAAATCTCTTTCATAATTTCATTATTTTTCAAAAAGAAACTGAGAAGAATAAAGGAGAGCTTGGTGGAAGAAATGCTAGAAGAAACAAATTACAGAACGAGCATTCTGTGCAATGCAATCAGCAAGCAGATTCCTCTTCTTTTTTCTTTATCTTTTGTTAGCCCTTAAGATGAGGATTCCATAAATTTTATCAACCCATTCTCTCTCTTTCAAACAGTAAAACCGATTTTACAATTGATCTTACATCAGGTGCTTTATCCCTGAAAAGGATTAATCTTGGACAATGACAAAGATGATGAATTTTTCCCGTTCTTGAGCAAAATACATGTAACAGCGAGAAACTGTACCTGGACTGCATTATCGATACCACCATCAAGGAAAGATGTGAGCACAAAGTTCATCTTCAATCTATGATCTGTAACTCTATTATCCTGATCAAATAAGACACCAACACAAACACTTGTTTAGCTTTATAATCAATAAAATAAATAAAACTAGTGGGAATAGAAGTGTATCCCAAAATATCATGAAGGTATCTCTATGTTACTTAATATATACCTAACTCCTGCCACCATAGTGGCACTCAAGAACAGGACACAATCATGAATCTTGTTCATCAGATGCTCAGGTGTTGAGTTGGTGATTTAACTCAGGGTAATTACTCCAACAAATGCTTATAGGCAATAAAAACAATCTTATGGGAATCTATATGAGATCTCCAGAGAGCTTCAGAAAGGGACAGAGCAAGCAGAATGAGATATGAAAAATGGAAAAAGAGATCAGGTAATACAATCACTTAGCAACCTTGTAATTGTATGTTCTGATCTTTTCAGCACGAGCACCAGTCCCAACCTGCATGTTTTAAGAAAAAATAAGAGGTGCAATACATCTAGTGGAAATCACAGTCTAGCAAAGAGGGGGCCGCTCCAGAGAAGAAAACTGAGGATTGGCTAATACATCCAAGAAAAAAGACAATTATTGTATGAAGCAAAGTAAAAGAAACTGAGCCAAAAAATTACAGGAGTGTGAAAATTCACACTCGATAGATAACATTCATCAAACCTGTGATTTTCTCTGATTTCTGATCTCCTCTTGCTGCTCTCTTACTTTAATCTCATAACTGTGGCATATTTTTTGCATATGATTTTGAGAAAATATAACTAAAGTCCAAAAAAAATAAAGATTAGAGGAAACTTTTCTTAACATAGATGAAGTGAAGTCAGCTGATGTTGCAAGATGAAACATACAGTTTTGCTCGCAGCAACTGAAGAGCACGATTTCTATTTTGAAGCTGGGTCCTCTCTTCAGTGCAAAAAATACGAATTCCAGTTGGTTTGTGGAAAAGATCAACAGCTGTTTCCACCTTATTCACATTCTGTCCTGCATTAATAACCTAGCATCAGAGAGTAGATCATGTGATCTCAAAAACATGTAATCGATAAGGATCTAACAAATCTGCAGACAAATGATTTAAATCATAAGGTCCTATTCTATTCGCATAAACTCATACTCCATAGTTGGAAGAATTATGAACTTAAAATACAGAATGACATGCCCATCTAGTCATTACCTCCAGCACCACCAGACCTTGCAGTTGTCAGCTCAATATCCTTTGGATCAATGACAACCTCAACTTCATCTGCCTGAATGGTTTATATATTGACCAGAAATCAGCTAATTCTTAAAAGAATATATGTTAGTATCTTAATAAGCATTACTCTTGGAAGCACCTGTTAACAAGCTGAACACGCATAAGAATCCCAGAAGGCCAAACAAGGATCAATTAGATTCTAGAACAGAAAACCTCATCATGAACCAGTAACATGATTAGTTGAAATCTGGATGCTTAAGCAATCAGTAAGAGGTATTCCAGCATAAAAATTCTCAAGCTAATCTTGGAAGTGGATGAAACAGTCTTATCACCTAAATAAAAAGCAGAAAACCACAACCAAGTATCTATATACTCCCCCAGAAGCATTTTTTTTTCCTCCCAGTTATCTAATGAAACAAAAATCCAAACAGGCATCTTTTTCTCCCAGTTAATCTAATTAAACAGGAGTGTATAAAAAAATATAACCGTACCCTCAGAGAAGAAAATGTCATGTAAATTATTACACTAGGATAATCTACCTCGGGCATTATTGCCACAGTGGCAGTGGAGGTGTGTACGCGTCCTTGTGCTTCTGTTTGAGGAACACGTTGAACCCGGTGAACACCAGACTCATACTTCAATTTGCTATATACACGGTTGCCTCTGATTTCCATGACATAGGTTTTGTATCCTCCTTTCTCAGCCTTGTAGAAATGTAAATAACCAAAATATTCTTAAAGAAAAATCACAAACAGAAAAAACAAAAGCGCAAGGCAATAAGAATACCTCAGAACTCGAAACAAGGGAAAACTTCCAGGAATTCCGCTCACTGTACTTTTGATACATGCGGACCTGATGATCATAGAACAGAACATGATAAAGGCGCATTAGGTTTACTCACAAGAACCTAACATCTGAAAACTGGTTAGTGTTGCAATGGACACGATTATTCTGCTTTGGAATGGCATGGAGGAAGCTTATGTTCTCCTCTAGGAAATTGAATATCACGAAGTTAGTCTTCCATTCTTCTCAAGAAAGCTTGCATGTTAGATGCACTTTTGGCTCTACCTATGATTCCAGTAACAGAGTAAATTTTCAAGATTCAGATTTTACTCATGTTGATTTAAGAGCAAATGTCTCAATCTTGTATTCTATTAGCAAATAGAGTATGAAGAATTTGTAACGAAGTACATGAAATGAAAAGGGAAACATATACCTACAAGGTCACCAGCCCATAGACCAGCTTCATCGCCACCAGTGCCAGCTCTTACTGAAGACAGAGATATGGTGCAAAGTTAGAAATGAGCTCAAAGAAACAACTCAACACAAGATAGTATTCATTGACCCTACACGCCAGCCTTATGGAACTTTATTACCTTTTTTTATGGCTGTAAGCACAGTATTGCATTTTTTTTAACAAAAATAAATAAATAATGACAATAGGAAACATCAACCTCCTGATTGCCTTAACAGAAGATTATTTAGGTAGTTAGTGCATACACAGGATAACTTCAAGACAATCATATACAGTAGAACACCATGAAAAAATAACAATAATGATATTTACCTTCAAGCATTATGTTTCTTGCATCAAGAGGATCAGTAGGAAGCAATAAGACCTGCAACCCAATAGGGTGAACCAAGTTAAACTTGGGAGAAAATGCAAATATAAGATGATGGAAGCGGAGTAGAATCAGTAAGCAGACTGAAGAAAACTAGGATGACATTGACAACAGATGCACATGGATCTATCTTGGAAATGCCAGATGCCCAGTAAACATTCAGAATTGGTGTCTATCAAATTTAACAGCAGCATTTTCATGATGTTAGAGTTTCCTGTGTAGTACCTTTGACAACGATTAATATCAATTAATTGTTGGAGATTAACATATTAAACAGTACTCAAAGGGTTATTTCATCTAAAAAGGCTCTCCTGAAAAGAGAAAACACCTTTAACTTCTCTTCAAGCACTTTGATTTTGTCACTCAAAGAATTGATTTCATAGGCTATCATCTCAGCCATATCTTCATCATCCCCTTCATCCTTTGCCAAAGCTGATGCAGTGATAGAATTAAAAAAAAAACAACAATTGTCAAAGAAAACCTTAAATACACTGAAGTTCATCTATGGAAGGAAAGAATTTGGTCAAACCTTTAGTCTCTTCCAACTGCTTTTCACAATCCTTGTACTTTCTATATGTTGACACAACCTATAAATGCAACACAGCAGAATATTATTTTATGGCTCTGAAAATGCTAGGTTGCATTAGTACCTCATAACTCATATGAGGTAGAAAAGATATATCACGCTACCTCATCAAGTTCTGCCATGGATTGTGCCAGCTTTTGATATTCTGTTGGATTTGAAACTACATCTGGATCTGCCAGCTTGACCTGCAAAATTTTCTTATGTGAATATATGATAATATATGCCATCACAGGTTCACAATTTTATCCCTGTATGGTGATAAAAAAATCATTTTCAAATCAATTAGAAAATGGGGGGAAAAGAAATACCAGGTAAATATTCAGGGAACTAGACAAAATTTAGCTCATGTAGACTGACAATTGCTTTCTTCTCTTACAAATACTAGCCAAAGCACTTTAACACTTCAATAAAGAAAATAAAAGATCCATAGTACAAAACATATAGAACCACGGAATCTCTGCCAATGAAGGATTCAGCAAAACTCCAACAACCAGAAACTAACAATTCATGGACATGGTGATATTCCTAATGCAGACACTAACAGCCATTCATGGTTCAGAATCTGCCTTGTTTTTCTCCAATGGAATGAATCATCATGAAAGCCAACATAAACAAACCAAGACATCCTAAAATCTCTATCCATGATACTTAAAAACTCCAGTCCGAGCACTGACAGAAATAACAGCAAATTATCTATCTATTAATTTCACTAGTTGCAAGTGAAACTGATATATATATATAGTTTGGTTTAGGCCTTTAAACTCGATTTTGAATGTTTAATGAAATAATGGCATTTTTTTATGTCTAATATTCAAGAATAAGTTAATTGAAGCAGCATCTCACCAAAGTGAGCTCTCCTGTGTAGATTGATTTATTCAAGAATATATAAGATGTTTGCATGTTTGAAATTTCATGCGGACAGTGGATCGGCCCAAAGGAAGGACACTGTTTGGCCGAGTTATCATCTCCATTCACCAGGGACTAAGGGTGCAGTTAATCCAAACATGATACAAATTATCGAATTAGGCTAGTCTAGGCTCATGTGGTGGCTATACAGCATCAAACAAGCATACGTAAGTGGATTTGAGGCATATTGCCATAGCAAACTCTCCTCCTCAAACCCTTCATCTTATGCTTGGACTTCTATATAACTAAAAAATAAATTTCAAGAATTTCCCATATTTTAGTCTTGCTTAAATTTCATAATTTGTTAAGTCCAAAAGAATTTAGCATCATCTCCATCAATATCTCAACAAGTAACACTGTTCAAGCATAATGGCTGGTTCCTGACCCTCTAAACAGGCTGCTGTAACGCAGATATATGTCCCACCCACAGATTAACTCAAAAGCCACTAAGTATATTGCTCAACCATGGGACTAAAAGCTTCAGACAAATTTCATAAACAGCTGCCCATTGGACAAAATATTCACAGATAGAGCAATATCTACAAACATAAATGTATCATAGGAGACAGTGTCAATGCTCTAATTTCAGGTAGTAGTAAAACCATACTGATAATTCTTTCCATGTTTTCTCCGCAGATTCCAGCTTTGTTATTAGATACGGCTCCTGAAATGCATACAAACCAATCAACTGAAGATTAGATGGATCAGAGATTCTTCAACAACCATAGCACGGAGTGATACACATCACGAATCGATCATCAAGTAAAACTGACAGCACTCAAATTTAACGTGAACTTAAAACAAGAACTTGATACGCTGATCCGCAATAAAACCAATTCGCCAGCCCTAGCTATTAAAACAACGAAGCACGCTAGAAGAGGAGAATATAGCCTCGTTTGATACGGAGCAACACGACTAAACAAAATTTTTCCAAGCAAGAGCCCGGCGCTCTACCCAGCACAAAGAATATGAAAATTATGAATATTAGCAGTTGATTAAAAGTCCAAATGGACGAGAACTCTAGTCCCCGCTTGAAGAGCGACAACATTCGCAGGAAAAATATCCCCAGTTGATAGAAGAGCTTGAATCTCACATTCCCCAACTTCTCCCAGAAATCCAGTTTCTCGGTTGTATGAAAGGGAAGTTACTACGCACCGCCATGCAAACGATCCTCAGAGCTTTGAAGGCCGGGAAGGACCGAAAGAAGGCGACTCTGCTCCTCGAAAGCTCCGAAAAAGGGCTCCGCAACGGGAGCTGTCTCCGCCAGAGCCATAGCCGAGCAGTGGAGTTTGTGGTTAAGCAGCTCATCTCGTTTCGCGTGGAAGGGACGAACTCTTCCCGGTGGTTTTGATTTGACAAAACAGCTGAGACGCTATCGGGTAAGAAGAAGGCCCTGTTTGGCAACGAGTTTAAGTCTACCCGAAGCGCTGTCTTGGTAGAGTTCCTTGATGGCGCAGGGATGCGAGAAATCGGTTTGGAGATTGACCTATCTATCCCTCTTCCGATCAAGTCCGTTTCGTTCTCTTGCCGTTGTTCTTTGGTCGATGACGAAGACCCGGGTACTCTGCGCTAGGAAAACCCGACGCCGTAATAACCGCTTGGGAAATTGGATAAACTTAACCTTGTCGCTAATGAAAATAAATAAAAATATAAATATGTAATTTGATTGGTGCAAATTTTTATTATTGAGCACATTATTATTATAATAAAAGTAAACAAAAAGATGAGTTTGGCTTTTAATTTTGTCCATCCACGACACTGTGGAACTAACTGATCGATCTAGTGTCATCGCACCGTACAACAGTTACATTGTGCTGTCGTGGGCTTTTTTTTTTATTTTGTTATTTTAGTCATCCATAGTATGAAATTCGTCGATTATGTCCTTAGCTGATGTGAATCGAATGAAGATTACCAAGTGCCACGTCACGTAATAAGCACACGGACAGGGTTGATCCGGGTTTCACTGACCTGGTCAATTTTCTGCACCAAATTCAGATAAAAAGAAATTTTCAAACTAAGATTTGTTATTTGAACGATCAAATCATGAATCCCATGGATTCTACAGCACATAAGCCACATTGACAGTGGCAATTACAAATCAGAAATATGGGTTGGTTTTTCTTGAGATGATTTTAAAAATACTATTATGGAAAAAAAAATTGACCTAACTCAAGTCTAAGATTAATCCGACCCACCAAATTTTTTAATACTTAGGATTGTAAAATTCACATAGAACACAACATTACAGAACATAAAATATTAAGTCGCTTTATTTATTCTTCTTTTAAGCGTTACATTCTCAGAGAGCATGCCAGACACAATAATACAGTAGAATGGGGGATGACATCCCAACAAATACTCTTCTATATGTAATAAATAATTCTACATTAGGGGTACAAGCAGAGCAGCACAGTTCCACGGTTGAAACAAAGATCCAACTAGGTGCAACTCGTACTAATACACCACGACCTGCAAAACAAAAATTATACATGGGAAGATCTACATGCAGGTAGAAAATCAGAAAGATTGGACGGAACATGGCTCCTTATCCTGCAGTTCATGCAAAAGAAACAGAAACGGAATCCTTGCAGCAGAATGCCAACGTAGTGGTTTTTGTGTGAAATGAAAATTACGATAAGACTTCCGAAAAGGATTTCATGACTTCAAGGTACTAATACCTCAGGTATGTAAAATCCAACATTGCTGGAACTTCTGCCACACCTATGCCACAACCTGCAAGTTCCATCAATCCAATGATGCAACTTTCAAGTATTTTGGCGGAGGTACAGTTCACTGATGAAAAGCAAAAACAGTAGAGATAAGCAACAGATTTAAGTGGACCTCTTCAGTAAATAATCCTAATTCACCATCTACAGAGCTATATAGAGAAAAGGGCATAAATTAACTGGCCATTTAATTTTTAAAAAAAAGGCTGGGTAAGATTTTAGTCAACCAAAAAACATCTTTTGTCACAAGGAAGCTTCATTCCATTTACTAGTATAAACAATTACAGCAAGATTTGATAAACACTTTACCTTATCATCCTGGGCAGTGAAAACAGTTTTAACTGCCTCAAAGACCACCTCAATTGGCTTTGCAGCATCAATCTGCATGAAAAAGCAGCAAAATCAGTCTGTCATACAGCCACTAGCAAAGTTAGCAATGAAGCCCTCTGCATGAAAAGAGCATAACCTTACGAACTTTCCCTTTGGATTCATAGTATTCCACCACAGGGATGCTAGACTCCACAAAAACCTTGAAGCGTTTCCTTATCGTTTCAGTATTGTCATCTTCTCTTCCCTTAACCAAAACAAAAGGAATGAAACCATTTTAGAAAATAAAATTGATAGCAGATCCATGATCGCTCATGATCTGAAAATGTAATGGCCTTACCTGGTTTCTACCAAGCAGTCGCCTCTCCATCTCCTGTTCAGAGCACTCAAAGAACAGCACAAATGCTGGTTCAATTTTTGTCTGCAGTACCATGTATTGCCAGCATGAAAAATAGTATGTACAGCAATATTTCAACTTCAGTAAGAATATGAACTATGCCAAAAAATGTTCAACCACAGTATAAGAGTTTAATAGGAGCTCACAACTTTCTCAAAAGCAGCACGATTCTCCTCATTACGAGGAAAACCATCAATAAGAAACTTGTCATTGCCACTTTCCAGCATAGCCTTTTGAAGAAGCTTGACAGTTACCTCTGAAGGCACAATCTTTCCCTCTTTAATCATATTCAGAATCATGGTTCTGTGACAATGGGTAAAAGCACTTTTGTTTACTACTACATAAATGCAAATACAGTGGAAAAGAAACTTATATTTGAACAGGGATGGATCTATTACGAAGAATCTTGCATGACCTCCAGTACAGAATTATTAGGATGACAGTAACAGACAAAGAAGATTCACTGAAACATTACTAGAGCTGGATGAAACCAGTTAATGCCATATTACAACACAATTTTTGCACAGTGATAAGGAAATTAACGTTTCCATAGACAGCATCCTTCTTGTGAAGAGCCACATCAAAAAAATAAAACTCCTTGATGATCTCTGAGGTAGAACTCTATAAGCACCAAACTGTTAACAAATTTTGACTTTCTTTACCATGCCAAAACTGTCAAAATCTGAGATGGCTGTATGAAAAATTTTACAATTTAAAATACAGCATACCCATTTTCTGAACCAGACTTAATTTCTGCTCGAAGAAGATCACCAGCACTGAAATGCGTATATCCAAAATGTTCAACTATGTTTGCACATTGAGTACCCTTTCCACTGCCTGGTCCACCTGGAAAACCAAAACAAATATATATATATATATAAATATATCACATAGATTATGGATAGAGGTGTAACTTAGTTGGGATAAAAAACACATATGTCATGTCTAGATAAATTTCATTGTGCTGAAAAAAAAAACAAAGACTACCCTTGAGTCGCCTATGTTACCCCAAAAATATTAGGACAAAGAAGACAAACAAAGGAGTGAACAATCACTGCAAGAATGCAGTCTTACCCAAAACAAAAACCACAGTTGGTTTCTTCTCAATTAAGCTTCCAGTTGTCTCCTGTAAGCATATTCGATTTTGAATATCAGCACCATCACAAGCCAGACTAGCAGTACAATATTTTGGAATAACTTATAAATGGAGAGATTCTTCAAGCCATTAAGAACTGATTCATTACGATTGATTTATTCTCAACAGAATACTCAAGTTACTTTGCAACTTATTCAATGAATAAGCACGTGATGCTCTTATAATATTCTGCTAATAAAATGAAGCTGCTTTCTTCTATTGTTAATACAAACAGGTGGCGATATATATGTTTGATACGAAAATCAAGCTAGTCATTAACATGTTTTAACATCAACAAAAGTATGGAAGACTATTCCTCTCCCTGAGTCCTCGTGAGAACTGATGATGGTAATGAGCGAATTGGAATAAGCCCCAAAAAATTTCGCTTGGCTGCCCATTTGGCCAAGTTGTGGGCAAAGAAATTTTCTACTTGGGACTATATTCTACAGACCACGAATCACAATGAGATAGAGTGTCACTGGATAAGAGGCAAGATATCTCTGGCGTCACTATTAGGCTATTGAGGGCATTAGAGAGTGCAATTTCAGACTTCAGAGATCAGATAATAACTCAGGCATAAATCACACAATAACCAAGATCCATAAATAACGAGAATGCATCAAGTGGCTAAAGAAATTTAAGATCTGACCAATATTAATAGAATATAAGCAGATCCAAACAAGAGAGAGAAACTACATAACCATGAAACAGAAACATCACCAACAAAAAAAAAAGACCATACCGTGGTTGTAGTGTCGACTTTAGTTCCCATGACAAGAGAATCTCAGATGAACGCTACGACCTGCATTCAATATGGAGGGAATCATTAAACCAATGTGAACACCAGACGCATTTGACTGACTTGATCTACACAGATTCACATCATGCAAACAGAGTAAAATCTTATCCAGGTTCGTTTCCTCATGCTACGTTACAATTCTCCGGTGAAGCACCACATCCGGCGGCGCACGCATGAGAAGACGAGATTTCATGTCAGAATTGGCAGATCAAAGCGCAGATCTGTAGGTATCCATGGATCGGGCTTCTGAGGAATAACAGCGCGCCATGTAGTTTGTCCGCGGAAATTCAAATAATTGACCGCAACAGGGAGGCGGATGAGGAGAAAGTGGATCCAAATTACAAATCGACAAAGTACCATAGAAATCGCTCTCACCTCTTTCAATTCAGCTTCAGTAGCAGATCAGAGATCGCCGAGAGAGCGCGAGCGAGAAGATGAAAAGAGATGACAAATCAAGAAAAAAAAAGTTCATGGAAAAGAAAATGAGTCTCCCGACTCAGTTAAGGATATTTATTATATATGAGGACATATATTTTGAAGAATTAATAAAAGACCCCCCCCTATTATTTTCTTTCTTCGAAATATCCACACAACACGAAACTCTCCTCGGGCAGGCCTGGCACTATCGAGCCGTGCACGGCCCAGAGGCCCGGAAATCTCTGTCAATGCACGAATTTTTCGTGTTTCGTTTGGATATGGATCACATAAATAATTATTTTTAAAATTTTTAAATTTATTATAATTAATTAATTAATTCATCTAAATTTTATATTAATTTAAATAAATTATTAAAATAATTATTAAAATATATTTTTATAATTTTTATCATACTATTTATTAATATAATTAATCTATTAATCTAAATTTTATATTAATTTAAATAAAATATTAAAATATGATTATATGTGTATAATTAACTATTTTCTAAAATTTTTTAAAATTTTCCTTTTATTGTAATATCTATTTTCATAATTTTAGGTCAAGCACAAAAGGTGGTCCAAAAACACCGACCCATACACGATTTTTCGTGCTGTGCCCAAGCTGTTTTTTTGAGCCGTACCAAATTTTCCCACTTTTATCCTCCGGCGGATGGCAGAGGGCAACCAACCAATCAAAGTCGATTTGGCCTGCCCGCCCAACTGTGCACGGTTTGCTGGATCTGACCCGCCCGTGCGCGGTCAGTCGGATCTGAATCTCACTCGGAATGGACCTTGTCATTGTCCTTGAGTCTTCTTATCGGACAAATATGAAAATAATCCAATACATGCACCTTAAGGATTGCTGAATTCTGCCTCATTGGTGGTGCGTCTTATTGACCCTCGAGGATTGTGTCGCTCCCACTGCATCCTCACACGTTCTGGGGCTTGAGTGAGCCCTTCGGGAACGGTGTTGGGAATTTAGCAATAGAAAGTGTCAAAATTTCAATGAGATTATAGAATGTCTAAATAGTTCATTAAGAATTCGAAAAATCCATCGATCGAGCTTCCTTTCATACCACGTCTTGGGGGATGACATTCTTAGGAGGAGAACATTCCTAGATTTTCGATAGTTCTTCATGAGATTTTCAATTTGGATCAGTTATCACCGGAAGTTAAAAATCTTAAAGTGAGATGAATATACCACTTTAAATAAATTAACATTTTAGATTAGTTAAACTTGCCTGAAACTAGACCTACTCTGGTTGAATATATTTGCTAATCTGATTGAATATTTCACAAATTCATATATTTATGGGTAGATTCAACCATTCATATGTATCATATTTAAATGGGTTTATATTAGAAATCGTTTAACTTATACACAATCTGTTTATTAAATCGATTAGAAATATTTAACCTAAAGATGACCTGTTTAATTATGGTTGACATGTCACAACACGACCTATTTCACTCGTATAACTTAAGTGTGTTTAAATGTGTCATTTATACAATATACGATTAATACAATTAATATGATAAATATCGTATATACACACTAAACATGTTAAATGAGTTAATAAATTCAATATATATTTAAACTAGTTTAGTTAAATAGGTTTAATTGTATTTCATCATGTTATATAAGTTCAATTCATCTTAACACATTTTATTTAAACGTGTTATATAGATTCAACCAATTTAAATGCAAAACACTATTACACTTAATCCAAACCCGTATAATTCTATATCATGTCAGACTATCATATCATTTTAAAAATTGTGATTCATAATAGTAGTAAACTGTATCAAATTTAAATTGATCTGGGCATGCGGCTTGGCGTGCGAACCCCAACTTGAAGTCGTCCGCAGCCTCATCCCGGACGGTACGCGCGAGAGGGGCCACGAGAGCGATTGAACAGGCAACTGACACCACAAAAGGCATGAAATTATTGTCGATCCTCGGTACCATCCAATCGTGTTCGTTCATTTGGCAACTTGAATTGAGGGGAAAAGAGAATCGGGGTACAACGTTTAAAACAGCAGGATCCAAAGTAGGCAGCGGAAGTGAAAGGGGCATACCAAGCTGAGCTTAGAGAAGAAATTAAAGAGAAGTCTATAGGGATTGCAAGATGCTGTTCATGTCGTATTAATGATCAAAGGCTGTTGCATTTACAGTGACATATACTAACATGAATAATGTCTATAGTAAAATAATTTAATCATTTAATGATCAACCTGTATCAAATGTGAATTGTGACCCATTAGAGTTGCGAATTTGCATATCTAAAAGTTCACAGCGGACTCATCCATCGTACCCGAGGAAGAGGCCCACTCTAGTCGGATGGTGTGGGAATATGGAATCTTAACCAAAGTGGGGAGAGGTGCCAACTTAAACAAAAGAAAAGGATAATTAAACAAGAACGAATCTTCCGTTAGGCTTTTTATTAGGTCGCAGAGCAACTTGAAGAGTTTATTAGGGAGAATTTAGACAGACTCATTTCCTTAGCTGATTTGGCTGCGTGCTGGGAGGGAAATCGATGACCGATAGTTCGGACCAATAAGTAAATATTGTCCAGCCTCGTACAACGAAAAGAGAAATGACAATGTGAAACGACTTCCGTCGAGAAATTCAAGTTTAACGTGGAAACCCACCTCCGTTTGAGGAGCAAAACCACGGAATCAGGGCATCGGCAGACACGAGACAGCTGTAAAATTGACACGAGGTGTTCCTCCAATGTCACACTATGTCTGAGCATTCATCAAGAAACAAGACTTTTTTTTGTTTTTGGGCATCGAGGACTAATCAAAGCAGATTCTGAAATGAAAAGAAGTCAACAAATTAGAGCAGAGAACCACAAAAAGGGGACCCCGCGAGGCTCAAGATATAAAATCGCACGACTCCAATGTCAGGGACTGATTAAAAAAATGTATTGAAGGGATGGAAATCACAAAAAGGAAATCAGAGGAAGAGTAAGAGAATTTGGCCATATTCGATCCAATGTGTCGTTGTGTCCCATGAGATGGAAAGGAACAAACCCTCATTACTAAGAGGAAAAGCGAAAGAAATCTAGTCTTAAATTTAAGAAACCTTGTACTTACATTCAAGTCATGATTACAAATATCAACGAATCCAAACAAGTTGATTCAACTCATATTTAACTTCCATTTGGTGGCACATAGAGAGAAATCGTACGAAATGGCAACAGCAAAGCTAAGACAGTAAGTAAACAAATGAAAGAACGAACTGGATTGGTCGTGTACCCGAACACTGCCGTGAGTGGCTCTTGCTTTCATGTTCATGTTGTTTTTTTCTGTCGACATTGGTCGGTGATCTGCTCGGTGACTGTTGGCAAAAAAGGGTTTCCCGTATTTGATGTGAAGTGGAATAATTAGGACCACTTGTGCTTGTGCTCCCCGTCACGCTGTCTAAACAGTAACTTCACGACACCCGAGTGCGGGTTCCTGTCTGTCCTAGATCAAATGCCCTTCAAAACTTTTTGGTTCAGAAACCAAGACGGCTCCATTAGAAGGGAGTGATAATACTCCATTAAAATGAGAGATATGGATCGAGGTTATCCCGAACGAAAAATAAAGGTGTATGATGGATGCGATAGGGCACCAGTTATGGGTAGGCACATTCATAAACTCAGGCTCAAGGCCGTGGGCAAGACGGCCGGCGATTCGGGTCGGGTGGTTTTTTGCACAAATTGCCGGGTTCCTTTTTTTTTTGCCAGCTTTTTTGAAAGGAAAACCCATTTAGGAAAATGGGAGACTATTGGCTACGGTTTGGTATATTCAAGTTATTTTTTGGGTTCCCACTTAGAATATAAAAACTGTAATTAAAGCATTATTATCTAAAAATAATTAAGGAAAAAATCAATTAAGACCATGATAAAATAATCCATAGAATATCCTTTGAAATTTCATAATAGAAGATTAATCAATGTTAACATTAAGGACATGGTTAATGAGAGTAAATATTAAGTATATGATTGTAATTATGAAATTTGGGTTTGCCTCAAAGCCCATGGGTTCTTATTGAGTCGGGGCCGGCTTTTATCAGATTTTTTCTTAATCTAAAAAATCACTCAAATTTTATGCTGCGACTCAAAAAATATTCTCAATCCGCCTTGTCTAAATTTCATTTTTTCCATGTTTTTTCATTCATAAGTAATGGGCGGTGACGACTGAAGACGAAGCCACCAAGTCACACACACACACACATATATATATATGTATGTATGTATACTTAGAGAAGTATGGGGATGGATTAATGGCGATGCCGGGCATCGGAGTTCAAAAAAATGTATGAGATTTTATTTATTTTATTCATTTATGTATCTAATTAATTTTTTTATACCACGATAAATTTTTGAATTAGCATAAACATATCTCGAGATTAATCTGTAATTTGGTCGGGATTCTTGAAAAAATTCATGTCGACCCTCCCAATCTGATATTCAATTTTTAAATAACTCATTTAAAAATTTAATGAAATAATCACTAATCAAATCTCAAATTTTTACTTATTAACTTAATTACCTCTACAAAGTATACCTATTCGGAGGAAGTTTTTGAATCTGTAGCGTGCGTGTATACATACATAGATATATAATGGACGCCCCACGTAAATCATGTGACGTAATGGCACACGTAGGCCTACATTCTTAGCCTAACAGGTCCATCTTTCCCGTAGGAAATTCCCCTACCCTGAGTCACAGGAACTTGATAAGGCTTTTCCTTTTTTTTTTAAAAATAATTTTAATTAAGAACTATTATTTGCGATGGCTTTGGGCAAATGACATTAATTATGGTGTTGCTAATACTTTACATTGGAAGTAGGTAATCTCTGTCCTAGGTTGTATTTTTTTTCTATGCTTATTATTTTAAGTAGGTAAAATTTTGATATAATAATATATTTATTAATGTAATAATTAAGAGATTTTACGTTGAAGTTTTTAAAATATTTTCGATTACAAAAGATTTATTTTCCTTAAATAATTGTAAGCCTCTCGTGTAACCAAAAATTATACCAAAATTATTTAAGATTTTTTTTCAATAATATAAGAAATTTGAGAAATATTTAAAGAATACAATTATGATATTTTAAATTCGAAAAATAAAAGCTACCATCCTCCGTTTCGATTTTTTTATAGTTTTCTTTCATGTTCTAACTTAAATATGAAAATGTAATTAAAACACTAATATTAATTTCATCTAATAATAAAATAATTGACAGCACATTCTTCTGAATTTTATTATAAAATTTTAGTTAATGTTGATACTGATTGTATAATTATAAAGATGAGTAATAAAAGTGAATATTAAGTATATTATTATAGTAAATAAAATATATTATTAAATATGATTATGAAATTCAGGTGCCACCCAGCATTTTTCTAGGTTAGGGTCTCATTTTTATTGCATTTTTTATTGACCAGAAAAACCCACCGAAATTTTATGTATAGCTCGAAAAACCTTGTTTTTTTAAGGTTCCGTCTAGGTTTGATTTTTACGGTTTCGCTTTTTTTTTTTCCCTTTCACCCCTAATAATATACAAGTGTGAATACGTTGGTTCCATGCAGCTCATCAATCAAAGACACGTGCCTTTTTTTCCCCCACCACATATTTGACTCTGCTCGGTCTATCGAGTGAATTAAGGAAGCCAAATTAATAACTCCACCTAATCGGGACCACAAATTCAAATTAACTTGGAAAATGAAAGGATGGTTACGAGAAAGATGAACATAGGTTAGGCTATCAATTGAATAAGTCCGAGTAGCGTCTGACACCTTTTTTTTTTATCTCTCGAGATCAGATCTGACCGATGAAAGAAATCTAATCTGTAAGAATTTTATCTATTAATACATGAATTAGACTTAAATATGAATGAGTAAATTACATCAAGCAGGACAAGGAGGAGAAAAGTTCTGAATTAGCAGACAAACACTCTATTGTGCATTGGAGAGCTGGAGCCAGTCTGTCTTGGCATCACTTTGGTGCGATTATTTATTGCAAGCAAATATCTTACTCATACATACGCTCGGGCAAAGATACGATTTTCGATGGAGTCTAATGTCGCGTACAGTTAAGATTCATCGTAAGCCGACTTGTAACACACACACACACACACACACACATGGACATATTCGATGTTCCATCCAGAGTACGGTTGATCTCTCCGACTTTCAAACAATGAGATCCAGAATTTGATTTTCAACCATATAAATTGTTCAGCCGACGGAGAAAATTGCCCATTCAAAATGGGTTAAAAAAATATATTTGTATTTAAATTATTAGTTAGATTATCTGTGTTAATTTATTTATCATAATCATCATATCTCTTGTACGTTCAAGGATACGTTTTTCAACTCGAAGGAAAAAAAATTTTTCTCTGTCCTCTGCCAAATTAAAGGTTTTGACTTCACTTTCATAGTGCGCAAAAGCATCTCATCTTTCACAAGCATATTTAAATCGGATGATGCTCGTAATTCTTTCTCAATTTGGCCGTATTATATAACAGTGGAAATGATTTTATATATATACGTATATGTATATGGTATTTTATTGATGTAGTACATCAATTTACAAAAGTTCTGCAAAGGAGTTTGTATCTAGGTGAAATTCAATCCTGCACAATGCTACCCTCCCACGTAAATCCTCACTTGCTCTCTAGTTTAGAGATATAAGTAAATTATTTGTAGACCAAATCATATAAATGTAGGTCGTCCACATCGGTGTCTACAAGGTGGAGTCCAGAGAGCGACCCTTTCGACTTAGGACGGTTCGAAACTCCTCGTCCCGGTCGCCCGGTGAACGGAACGGCTGGAGTAGGTGCAACAATCTACCCAGATGGCTCCGGTGAAATTAGAGCAAGAGAAAAAGAGATGAGATCTCGACTCGTTCATTTACCCACAGAACTTGCATAGTAAATTAGGAATGATTGACCAACAATAATTGCATATATTCAAATGACAACTTCATGAATTTTATATAACTATTGGAGCACGATTTTTTATTAAAAAAATATTCCGAGTAATTAATAACGTTCCAGAAAATGAAATCTTGTTGGACTAATGAAGAGGCTTTGGTAACATCTTGATCTTGCATCGCACCCCACTAACCATAGAATAATACTATCCAATAAATCGATCACATCTCCTCACCTCACGGGAATAAACCTCCTCGAGCGATTAATACCTTTGACTGCACGAGAAATATGGTGAAATTACATTTTAATAACAGTTTGATACTCCTAAATTTAATTAGTCATAACTAATATATATTCGAATGGTTGCGTGGATCCGCATCAAATGATGAATTAAATTATCACCTAGTTAGTAGGCTAAAGTGTCATGCCTTAGCTCTTCTTTTCCAAGGTCCCACGTGAAGTGGATTGACGCGAGAAATTATTATACTAGACTCCATTCAATCAACGGAGCCATAGTAGCGTGTCTTTCTTCGGGACCAAAAAACTCTCCCACCGTGTCTCGCCAACAGAGAGGAAGACATTGACACGAACAGAGAGAGAGAGAGAGAGAGAGAGAGAGAACAGAACATGGTCGACAACAATTTCAACTTCAGCAGCATCGATTCAGGAACCAAGTACAACAGCTTCACTGAACCAGCGGACTCCTCGGCTTTAATCAGGGAACAAGATCGGCTGCTCCCAATAGCGAACGTGGGAAGGATCATGAAGCAGATTCTTCCCCCGAACGCGAAGATATCAAAGGAGGCCAAGGAGACGATGCAGGAGTGCGTCTCGGAGTTCATCAGCTTCGTCACCGGGGAGGCCTCCGAAAGGTGTCGGAAGGAGAAGAGGAAGACCGTGAACGGGGACGATATTTGTTGGGCCCTCGGGGCTCTAGGGTTTGACGACTTTGTTGAACCCCTGAAGATGTACTTGAACCGGCATAGGGAATTTGAAGGTGAGAAGGCGGCAAACACTAACAACAGTAAGGGCGCTTCTTCATCAACGAATAATAACGATAGCAACGAAGGGATGAACGGTGGCGGAGGTTTTGACCTGTGAGAGTGAGGCCGGTCTCTGATGTTCTTGAAGTTCAATCTGGTCGAGAAGAGCAGCAATGGATCTCTCTCTCGGCGATGTTGAAGGAACAAGTTTACTCTGATGAAGTTAAGAAATTGCAACCGAAGATCATCACGGTCCTTGGGCGACTGTATTGGCTGATAATCTGTACCTATAGGAGAGTCGGTATATCAAACATCCTGACAAACCTTTTAGTGTTAGGAATAACTATTTCTTCAATTATGTTGATTTTGTTTGTTCTTGTTACTCATAGTCAGTGTGAGGCTTATCTTGTAAACAAGATCATGGCGTGTGGGTTTACAAAACTTTTTCTGATTCCAGGGTTGTTATTGTTCTGCTTGACTGCTCTCTAGCTCTTAGATTTGAGGCGTTCCCGGAACCTATGTGAAAGCGGTTTGTTGGCCCTACTTCGAAAACTCTTTTTGGAGAAGCTTCTGCAGATTCATCTTGCAGGTTAACGTGTAGAATAAGGAAATTGTTTGGCTCAATTTCGTTGAAATGATTACTCACAGTTGGTCTGACAAAACAAAAAAAAATGATTACTTACAGATGGTGCTCTAGACCAAAAAACATGTAAGTTTAAGCAGTGATTATCATGATATCATGTAAATAAAAGAAGATGAATAATCCGAAGGTTGCCATGCAATTAGTAGTAGTAGTAGTAACGATCTATAAACCATGAAAGAGATTTGAAATGCATCTATAGAAGGATGTGAAGCTGTGTATGCATTGTATCTAATGAGATTTCCATTTAATTACCATTGTAAGTTGAGCTCCTTTAGTTCAGTTTAAACGCATGAAGTCTGAGGATACATTTTTACATAAATGGACATTGCATGTAAACGTTGGAGTTTTGATTTCATGTTCACCATAGTCGGTGACAACTTAAATCATCTTCTGATAAGAGTCAAGCTTAAATTAGGATTGTTTCCATTTGCACTAGACTTAGATTTCAAGCTTACTATTTTCTTGTGATAGATAGAAAATAGGGACAAAAACACCAGATTGGAACAGGGTTGAACGCTCTTGGAGGAAGGTCCCGGTGCCATGGGGGGTTTTTTGCCCCCACTCATTAGCTCGGTGATCCGTTGTAAACCTGTCAAGGAGAAGTTCAGATAATTAGGGCAACTGCAGATAATTTCATGTAGCATGTCATTACCCGCTAGACTTCCGATGGTTGGGTTGAGCCAGAACTATGGATCCTTGTCAGCCCTTTGAATAATTTCAATTGTGGGAAGTGTAGCTAGATAGAGAACCGATGTGGCTCCTGATTGGCTGTAGACAAACTGGACTTACTTTTCCCCGGCCGCTTTATGGCCTAGAAATACTGTGTACACTAATTTATTTTTACCCCCTTTTAATTATATAACTTCTAATTTTCAATATATGATCTTTATCTAATCAGTAAGCTCTTCATTCGTTGGAACTAGTGATTTCAAAGCGTGGCAACCGAGCTACTTGCCCTTCTTTGCTGATATGCAAGAAAGGGATCCCTTGCATCCATTGCACAATAGTGTCAATAGGATGTCTAATCATCGTCTACTCACAGGGACAATTGTGTTGGTGTTAGATATTAGTCCTTTCCTTCTGTGTCTGCTGCATCACGGGGCATGCGCGATTCATGCAGAAAGGTTCCCTTCTTTCTACATGTCTGATGTCCGTTCATCATTCTCCTCCTAAGTTCATTGTTAGCTATGATCACTCGATCGAGGATTGAAGTGCCGTGGAAAAAGAACATGACTTCCCGGCTGTCTGTGTAGCCCGAGACAAACACACGCTACCTTAACATCGTATCGAGGCATATCAGTACGTCCGATGCGTTGCCTCTTTTACTCTGTCTGAGGGGGGAGGCGATGACGCCTTTGATGTGGGATCGCACACAAGAGCCATTGATTTGAGAGAGGTGACGTCTTCTGTGCGGAAGATGTTTCCTCGTATTGGTTCATGAATGTAAGGCGAAAGTCAACAAACCAAAGGCTAATTTCATAATCTGACAACCATGGGCAAATGATAGTCAAGATCTCTCGTCACAGGCTCACAGCAGGTAATCTTAGTAGTTCCACTCTCACTTAGTACGGTACATAGGAATGAAATCGAAATAGCCTTAATAATGTAATTTGATGAAATGAGAAAAAAATAACAATTATATATCATTATTCGGTTTAGTACTGTCTTTAATAGTTATATAATGGATTCTTTTATCAATTATGCCATTATAAGTAATCCATTAAAACTTTCCTAATACTTTAAAATAATTTACAACATCTACATTTGCTTAATTTTTAAAATTTCATAAATTTAATTTATAATCTAAATTTCCCATGATTTTGTAATTAAAATTTGCAATTATTTAGGTGTTATGTGACATTTTTCAACAAAATTATAATGATTTTTGTCACTTTCAGAATTTTTTGAAATTCATAAAAAAATATTTTTTGATAATTTTATATTCATTATTTTATTATTTTTACGTAAAATTATTTCTCGTAATTTTGAAAGTTTGAGAATTGATTTTATGAATTTTTATTTTTATTTTTAAAAATAAATATGATGTTAAAATTGATAGAGCATATAAATGGATAATCATTCATTAGTTCAAGCAATGAAATAAAATGAAATGATAGGAAGGAGGGGAATCGGAATGGTCATTCCGTTTATTTTCCACACAGCCAAATGCAAAAAATAAAAATAAAAAATAAAAAAGTGAAATGATTATTCTAATTCCGATTCCAATTTCATTCATGCCTACTAAATGGTGCCTTACGATTAAGTTGAGGTACTTCACCTAACCCAATGCTGGCCGCGCTGCAGCTAAAACGCTAATGTCCCATGATTCTTCACCAGCCAATGATGTGACATGCCGTCTCCCATGGAATGGAAGTCTCCGTCACGGCACTAAGATTTTTGACAAACCACCTGCTCATGATACCAAGCGATAAGCCGGGCTTGTGAGACACCAGAAGAGGTCCTGAAGTGGCTCTCCAGATGCCAGATTTTAAGGTTTTCTAAGAAACCCGTCTGCTTCAAATCTTTCATTCTCAAGAACTAGACACCGGACATGGCTCAGGGCCAACTTGCTGGCCATGCGTATTCCGAATAATTTATCGAACCCGTGAAATCTCTCACGTGGAGAAATTCTTCTCCTTAAGTGGGCGTACAGTAAAAATACACTGTTACCGTGACAAATCATACAGCTGGATGGTCAAGATGGAGAAATACAAAATGTTCGAAAGACATCGTCGACAGCAAGTTTTTCATTACCAATCTGAATCTCATACGCACTAAAATTTTACTGGCAGATACACCTCAGAAAGCTTGGTGATAGATTTTTCCTGTTATATATATATGTGTGCGTGTAAGTATTGTTCTTCTTTTCTATTTATCTATTCTATTTATTCATCCCTACAACCGCATAATAAGTAGACCTTTTACTTTAGGGTTTCACAACTTTGGGAAACCCTAGCTAGCTAGCTAGCTAGATCGGGGGACCACCACGTGTGGTGCTCTTTCTTATGTGTATTCAACGGTCCTACAGTTGCTGATCTGCCCCGAAGGACTCCATCAGGTCTCGGTTATGCCGACGCTTTCACATACAGAATGGTCGGTATCTTCTTCCCACAAATGAGGATCGATTCGGCTCTTCTCTCCACGTCTCCTTGAAGATTTCTCTCTCCCCGAGGATCTCTTGCGGGCACTCTCAGAGAATAGGGTAACTCATGAGAGTTCAAGGCGTTGAGGTACACCAGAATTTGTCGTCCATGGCTTTTGATTAATAAAGTGACCCGAATCACTTGGAAACTCTCCCGATCAATGAATTTTTCTGTTCACGATATTCGAATCCGGTACCTCATCTATATGGGACGGAGAAAGACCGAGAGAACATGTGGAGTGAGCCTAGTTCTTGAATTATGATATTGATTCATCTGAAAACTATACACGAGTATATATGTACCACGGGTGCGCTACTGTCCTGCACCACTTTATGTGTGCTCATCGCCTCCGGCGTTGTGCCGAATATGATCCTCAAAATTGTCGGGCTTATTTTACTCGACAAAGATGTCCGTGTAAAGAAGGCAGAACAGAGGAGGAACATGTAGGGGGAGGGTAATTGCCTTACGTACATCCTCTTTAGTTTATTATAAAGAAAGTGTGCAAACCCATACATGTTACCGTACGGACATGTTTTTGTCCAGGTAATTAACTGTAAATTCCTCTCGGATAAAATCATTGTGTTCGAGACTTATAAATAGAGAAAATTCAAAATTTATAAGATTCTGTCGGTATCTATTTCGTATCTGAGTTAATTAATCGGTACTTATCAGATTTGCTTAGTACCACGATACGATGGGTAGGTAGGTCGAGCCACAAGTCCTCAGTATTTCCTTAATTATGTGTTTTTTTTTGTTTTCGTTTTTTGATAAATAGGTGGACATCTCGGGAAACATATTCTGCGTACGTATTTCCCTTCTTCTTTCGAGAAAGTGCCTGAAAAGCAAGAATATATTCTCGGGGGACCATTAATTAATTAGTGCGTGAGATTGGTTTACACTAATAATCCTACGTATTATTAAGCATTGTATTGCTCCATTGAGTAGGGTTGCAGTGAGTTTCGCAAAAGGTGGTATCATCTTTTTAGCATATTCCCCCACCCAGCGGGGCCAACCACCTGGAAATCGATGCTCAAAAGGGATGAAATCTTAGTACTTTCATAGCAATTTGGTTGATAGTTTAAGGTAAAAACCGTCAACTGGATTGGCATGGGTGGGGGGCAATACGGGGCCTACACTGTATATCAATATAATATCAGCACCATCTATCTCATAAAGCTTCTGCGCATTAAGGGTTTCTGATTTTAAGGCTTACAATAATATTTAAGCACTAACCGCGCACTAATCATTTACACATCGATTATCTCATAGTCAGAAGTGCATACCTTCTCCTATTAGCTTTGACATTGCTCGGTCTCTAGAGCTCGTTAGTCATCCCCACCTTGAGCATCCTCTTGTGGGGTATATCGAAGATCTCCTCGCTCAGTCTCAAGTTCCTCTTCAAGAAATTGTACGCGTAGTCTATCAACACCCTCTTCCAGATCCCGGCCCCTTTCCCCGCCACCACCTCATTCTCTCCGATCAGGTGAACGACTCCCGCCCGCCGAGCCTTCTCCAGCACATCGAGGTCTCTCCCGGCTAGCTCCCACGCTCCGATGTTCGCCTCCTTGTTCTCGCCATCGTCGTCCTCTCGCCGGTTACTATTGTTGTCGTCGTTGTCATCGTCTTCAACTGGTCCATCGCAATGAAGGGCGTAGAGATCCTCTCTCACGAATTCCATCAGCCTCTCGACAAGCATCCTCTCGAATGGCTCGTGCTCATTCCTCACGTCTGTGTATCCATACCTACATAATGAAATTCATAGGGCCAATTAAATAGCTAGGAAGGTGGAATATTGATGTCGTTAACCGGTAAATTAGATTGAAGTGTCATACACGAAGTAAGAACCTTCCTCGATTTCGAACGAATTGAAAGCCTCGTACCCATTATTACCTGACCATGCAGCGGAACACATTCAGCTCCTTTGGCTCCACTCTCCGGAAAAGAAACCGATCCTCGATTGGGACCTTGCTTATTGGCAATGACTTAATCGAGACAAAGACAACCACCGAGTGAAGGGACGGCACGTTCTCCACGTAATGCTTGAAGATCGGAGGCATGCCCTGGACGAGCTCCGAGTAGAAGATCCCGAGCCCTGGGATTCGGCAGAACTTTGTCTCAGCTGCAATCTCCTTGAGCTTCTCAGGAGAGATCTTGTGGTCGAGCTCGTAGTAGTACTTCCTCCGGTAGGCATTGTTCCAGACATACATTACAGTCACCAGAACAGCTGCGAATCCGAGTGGAAGGTACCCTCCTTGGTAGAACTTGTAGAGGACCGAACTCAGATACAGAAGCTCGACCGATCCAACAATCACAGCGTACGAGATTACGAGGAGCATGTGGGTTTTCCATATCATGATCATGATCAGCACCAGGAAGGACGACGTCAGGGTCATAACGAAAACCACTGCAATTCCTGCGAGGCACAAACTGTAAATTAATTATTGTGAGAGGCTAATCAAATCTCCATTGAAATTCAGTCGGTTCGTTACCGTAAGCATTGCCAATCTTTTCGGTGGTTCTGAACCCGAGTGTGACGCAGACACAGGCAAGCATGAGGAGGTAGTTGATCTCGGGGATGTAGACTTGGCCCTCGTACTTTGCAGAGGTGTGGACTATCTTAACTCGGGGGAAGCACCCGAGCGAGAGGGATTGCTGTATGATCGAGAAAGTTCCCGAGATCATGGCTTGGCTTGCTATAATGGCTGCCAAGACCGCTACCACGAACATCGGCCGGTATAAGGGATCTAAAAACGAGTACGATACGTTAGACCATCTCGGATGTCATCAAAATGTAGGGCTTGCAGTCAATTCTTTTACCTGGGACGGACTTGAAGAATGCATCAGAAACAAGATGGTTGTGGCTCCGGAGGAACGAAGCCTGTCCCCATGTACGCTAATACTAAAGCTGGATACGTTACAGAGCACATGCTTATTTGAATCGACCGAACAGTTAAGTGACCAACATCGGCAAATAAAGCTTCAGTTCCTGCATTCGATGCAAATGAAAATATTTGTTAAACGAAAGGAGGGTGGGTGATCAAACCCGATCACGGGTCTTGATACATGGGCTAAACATAAAGCATTGGAGATGTCACACAGTTTTGATCTGTGACCTGTTATTGCGAGCACGATTCCGCCGAGAGAGATCCATCCCTCTTTCCCGTTCCTTCTGAAGTACTCGACGATGTACACTGGGTTGATGGCCCTTATGACTCCGGGGTCGAACTTGAAGAAATTGTAGAGACCGATGCTGCCAATAAGTGCGAGCCAGACGCAGATGATCGGAGCGAAGCTGTAGCCGACTTTGTCGGTCCCAAATCTTTGTACCATGAACAGGCACACCGGTATCGATACCGATATCCAAACAATCCTATCTGTACGGGAGGAAAGCGCATCAAATAAATTCGATAATAACACTGCGACAAAATTATATCATACAAAATAATAATTTCAATTACTAATTAGAAAGTGTTGCACATCAAAAGACATGCAGACGATACCTTCCGTCATGGCGGAAGTAGCTTCCTTGATCCCTCCTACAGCCGACAGAACTGTCCATCACCGAGTTGGCATATAAAAAATGTTAGATATAAAGATAACATTGTCAACTGGAAAATGAATAATCAATCAATGCGACAAAGATACACATTATAAAAACAACAGCGTTAGGATCTGCTAAACGCGTACGAGGATAGATGTGAAACCTGAGATGCAAGGGGTGAGGACTCCATCGCCGATGACCATGGAGGTGCCGAGCATGGTGGCAAAGAGCAGGAAGAACTTGGCGAACTGGCTCCTCCCCAGCTTAGACTTCAGCCATGAGGCCAGGCGACGCCGATTGTTCGGCAACTCCAGCCGAAAGTTGGACACGTCTCGGTCATCGGCCTGTTGGGTCGGGATCAAACCCACCCTCGCGTATCTGCATACCAATGAGTAAAGGGCAAACGTTCCACCGGCAAAACACATTTCCCCATAAGTGGAGCAGTGAGCAAATTGCAATTGAAGACGTGCTTCCCTGCCTCGATAAACAGCATTCAATTTAGCAAATTTATAAGCAGTTGCATGCAGTAATCAATTTAGAAAATAATCGAAATTGAAAATTGGTGCCGATGATAGACGACAGCCAAGAACACAGCCAACAGTTCCTTTTTTGTCGATAGTGAGGACTTGCGAATGAAAAAATTCACCAAATATATTCTTTTAAAAATAAAAAAAAGCTTCCCAGATTTCCCTTTTATGGTGCTTCCCATCGATCTCGCACCTTCCCCATCCCATCTATCATATCTTATCATGTCCGACCCATGACTTAAACAACTATCCATGGATACTCTCAATATTCGAGCAATTAGACTCACTAGAGAATCACAAAAGAATGAATTTTATTTTTTGAAATTATATTTAGTCGGATGATAACTGAACCGACTTGTACGAAACTGAACTAGGCTTTGCGAATTCATGGGTATAACAATATCCAATTAATGTACCTCTTGGTTTCTATATTGGACCTATATGCTTTTCTCAGGAAAGACCAGCCATAAGGGCCACCAATTATCAGGCGTGTTAGCCGATAAACCCCAAAAAAAAAAAATTCACTTTAAGTTTTGGTGTCACCTCTCGAGTTCATGTTTGTGTGTGTGTGCGTGCGTGCGCATACATCAATTGATACTTATAAATATACATGCACATATATACATAAATCAACTGATTTTCGATTCTAATGTGTAGAACAAAAGGGAGTGAACAAATCTAACAAGAAACTAAAGGCAGGAGAGGCCTTCACCAGTTCAAATCTGATGAGTGTTCGTGGAGCACTCTAAAGATTACTACTTTGACCTTTTCTGGCGGCTTCTCAATCAATCATCCGCCTGCTTTAATCGGTTAATTAATTGATTCATTCGGTTGTTCGCACCTAGTTGATTCGTCGTGGCTGTTCCCTCTATACATAGTATGTGCTATACGAGTAAAAATATGTGCGCATCTATCTCTCTTAGAATCTTGGCAAATTACACTAGAAAATTACATTGTCTTTTCGAGCTCTGTTTGCTAGTTGTTGCAGACGGTAAAGGTACTGTCTCGTATCGATTTGCTGTAAAGGAATAATAACTCGGAAATGCGCGGAAATGAACAGGAATTGATCGATAATCCGAAGGAGTCATCGGATGGATATTAATTACCGTCGCCGCTGTCATCGGCGCGGAGGACGATGAAGACGTGTTTGACGAGAGGGATCAAGTTGATGGTGTAGAAGATGAGGGACAGGGCGCCCAGAACGTCGTCGTCGTGCTTAATCCCCCTCCGTGAAGGTGCTCGGGTACACGTACAGCGGCGACGTCCCGATGTCGCCGTAAACGACCCCGACGCTCTGGAATGCTAGTTGTAGTATCACCGACCATTGTTCCCGAGCCTACGTTACGCATAATAATTATTAGTAGACACGATCTGACGGAAGCATCGCTCAATCGATGACGAGCGGCACGTTCGGTAGAATTCGAAGGTACGCAGCAGAACCTGCTTGGGGCAACGTGCGTGGCGGCTCGAGAACTTGGCGGATTCGATGTCCAGAGAGTCGTGTCTGCTCAGCTTCAGCCGTGAGAGTTTCTTCCCAAACCCATCGGCGAGTCCTTCGCCTTCCTGAGAAATCCTCTCCGGGCTTTCTTCATCCGGGAGGTTCTGAATTCGATCTTCTCCGGGCATTTCCGAGCTCATTGAAGAAAAGTCTAAGTGGTGCGGGTATGTAGCCCTCACCTAATTAACAATTCAATGGCGGTATTTATAGACAACATCGTCACTCGCCCTCGGTCCCAACTCCCAGCTCTTATTTCCACTCACTTGGGCAAAATAGAACTTGTTTGTTTGTTTTTTTTAATATAGTAATCCTATCTCGTCATCTCTGACTGAAGCAAACGATTCATCAATAATGGAGTTTTCCTGCTGCACGTAGACGCGGGGACAGAGAAGAATTATACGGATGAGGAGGGATAATAAATATCGACTACGTGTTGATCGATGGTGACGACGATAATAATGGTGGGTCAATTTTACTAGACTTAAAAAAAAAATTGTGTAATATTATTATTCTCGATTTAACGATTAATAAATTTTAATTTCACATATTTCATTATTCCAGTATTCTATTATGCATTTATAAACACATACTCATAAACTATAGCAAACCAAATTTAGAAATGAATGTTTCTAAAAAGTAGATAATATCTAAATATAATACTGGGATATTACAAATAAATATAATATAAAATTATCATCACGACTTATTTTGTAATATCATATATTTTATTTTTGATATATAATATTTCTTGAGGTTTATTTTAAGGGATGAAAAACTCAAGAATAGTAAGGAGAAATGACATTGGCAAAACATGATACGAAAAAAACATATTTTTTTCAAAAAAAGGAAATTTTATAAACAATTCTCTTTTGGTTTTTTAATTTTTTTTGCCAAATCCGATCGCTGCCTGATCGAGGGACGTCGTCGCGTGGTCAGACATGGTTCTTGCCTCTCGGTGTCATGTAGCTTCCATCAAAAGCAGTCCGTTAATAAGCCGACCCAAATCGATGAGTTCGTGCTGCCGTTGGAGAAGCCGAAACAGGAGCTGCCACTCTTGGACAGGTCCGGATCGATGAGTCGACGACATCTGGTTCGGGACGAGATGGCGACTTACGGACGAGCGTATCTCCTTGTCCGGTCGAGCCGTCCCCATTGTAGTTCGTGATCGATGCTACACAGGCAAGGGCTTGTCCCTGTCGTCGTAGCAAATTACTTGTCTTCCTTCATTGCTTGCAAAACCGAAATTCAGAAATTCACTGGGTTCTCATTAATAAACAACCTAATGTCTCGCCTTAAATAGTCAGTGTATTATATTATGAGCCTATAATTTTCCCTCATTTATTTAGCATATGCCCCTCTAAAATAGGGAAATAATATTTATAATAATAAAATTATTTAAAAAATTGATTAATTGTACATCAATAATTATATTTTAATAATAATAATTAAAATTAATATAAAATTTAAATTGATTAGTTAGTTATATCACGTAAAAAATTTATTTTTAAGTAAGTGATTATTTTATTCAATTTGGACCGAGTATCTACTTGAAATGTAAAATACTCTTATTCGAACGAAATTTTCAAGTAATTTGAGATAGTGGACCGTGTTGATATAGCCTGAATTCTTCGGACAACCCCAAACAGCTCTTCCAAGCCTGAGAGGAGCACGCACGAGCGTGACGCATTAGCATGTGATAAGAGGAGAGCGCAAGAGCCGTTCGATTAAGAAACGGCCAGGGTACTCTCGGGACGCACCAGAATCTGAGAGCGGTCTCGTTCGTGGCGCGAGCAAAGAACAAGATTGTCACGGAGCGATACGCTACTGCACTAAGGATCGATCTTACTTTGATTATCTCATGTGGCTCGGTGTCCGTGTCTTCTCTAACATGTTTTCAGTTCCAGGTTCATCTGGATCGTTAGGACACCATTGCTAAGCATCGACCACTCCTGCCATACCGAACCTTGCCAGGATATTGAACAAGCTGTCACGGACGAGGCTTGCCCGAATTTGTTAAGTGTAATGACGGCTGACCTAGTACATGAACAGAAGAAACACATGAAGAACAACGGTGGCATGCAGACTCGCCAACCGCTATGCTAGGCTTCACTATGCAAAATTGGATTCTGGTGAATGGGCAACTTCCCATCGCCGTAGCATTTAATGTGCGAGTTACAACATAGCGTTCCCTGTCAATGTTATCTTCCGAATAATTTACAACTTCGGCACCGTTGTTGTGTACAAAATTGGTGCATTAGCAGAACAGATAACTCCATGAAGAACCTCCGTTGCCAGCCTTGAATTCGATTTTATTATGTCTTCCTGCTCCTTGCAAATCTGTCAAAGATTGGATTTTGTACCAAGTCTATTGCAGAAGGCCGCTGGATTGGGTCAGGATCCACCATCATCTATTGAATAAGAAAATTTCAGTTGAATTTAGAAAAAAAAGTAGAATACTTCTCTGGGTAAATAAAGTCAAGTACATTATTAAGAAGCCGATACTATCGAATACAACTACAAACAATGATAAAATATCTCCACACGGGACTTCCAGTGTGGCTCCAGAAAAAATCTGCTCTGAACCTGTTGGGTAGAATCAATTTTGAAAGTATTGTATAAGATTTTCTTTGCATTGTATTTGCCAAATATTTATATAAGTAATTTGAAACCAAATACCAAAGACCGGAATCAGAAACCGAAATCAGAAAATGGCTGGTGCAAGCAGTGGACAGTAGTAATTATGGCAGTGTGACGCTGTGGGCTAAAACTTCAGCTTTTCTCTTTGAATAAACCAAGCTGCTTCGGGAAACTTTTCCAGAAACAATTTCAGGAACAGTGAGAAAACACTTCAAACAAACTAAAATGGTTTTTTATGTTTCCAGAAAGCACAACACTACATTTTGAATC
Organism: Sonneratia alba; assembly: GCA_900174645.1. Lineage (NCBI taxonomy): Eukaryota > Viridiplantae > Streptophyta > Magnoliopsida > Myrtales > Lythraceae > Sonneratia > Sonneratia alba. The sequence continues at coordinate 794,553 of FWPY01000010.1, forward strand.
AGTTTTAAAATGGTCTACTCATTCCCTAAAGAAACATAATTTTAAAATTTTCTACATAGAAAATGCATATAGGGACTCTCCTTTGCCACTGTAAACAGATGCAAAAGCAAAAGTATACATCTGTCCAGTTTTCCAGTATAAGGAAAACAGGAATTGGTATAACCGTTCCATACCCGATGTGAAGATCAAAACAATACATAGTAACAGCAACTTGTCACAACAAAAGGTCAGTGCTTCACAGTTCTTGATAGGAATAAAATCAGTCATTTCTCATCTCACAAAGTTCAGAGAGAAGAGGATGATTACCTTGAGTAAATTCTGGAATTGCAATGAATGACCCGGAAGAAGAGGAAACTTTCCCCCCCTAAGTTTGAGAAACAGCGGACCTGAGTCTGGCAAAGGTGAACCGCTCACAAGCCCATAAATGGCAACCCCCAGAGAAAATATGTCGACCTTGTCCAAATGGTCAAAATTGTCGTTCAGGATTTCTTGGGGCATGTAGCGAGCATCACCCTCCTCAATAGGAAGGCTCCTATTCAAAAGAGTCGCACAACCAAAATCACCAAGCTTATGTACGCCACTCTTGACATAAATATTATCTGGTTTCACATCTAGGTGGGCAACTCCCTTGTTGTGTATAAACTGCAATGCCTTGGCAATCTGTTCAGAAAGTCAGACAGCAAAATTGTCAGCAAATAGGATACATTTCAGTGATGAAATGTGAATATCTAGATTGACCTCAAAATCTCATCAAACCAGTGAAATGGGAGACATCATTTTATAACCAAAAACAGTGATCTAGCTGTGACACTTCCAAGTAGACAATCACAAATAATGAAACTCAACAGAGTGCTCCTTATCTTATCATTAGTCATACAGGTTTCAGAAGTCGGAATTTATCTTTTGCATGAATGAGATAAGAAAATGTCACTTTTCTAGGATACACAGAAGTCGAATATGTTTCTGCATATGGTTTTCTTTGTGCCAAAGTTTCTTCCAATTGCTTAGCAGGAGACACATGGCTAGTGAGTTTTCTGAGATATTACAATGCACTGTTTGATTAATTCCTGATTTAACTAGGACATAATTTGTTGGCAGAAGATCCATTTCCAGGAGAGCAGACTTATCAGTTGAGAAATGCATGAAAGCATATAAAGCTGAACTGAACTTAAAATATGCCACGTGATTGTACAAGGATCACTGGCTCATTATCAAGATTGCAGAGAGTCCACAAATCAAATGGCTAAATAGAGAAATCAGCATGTTTGAGAAATGTTGGCTAGACAGTAGTACAAAATGGAGTGAACAATGAGCAGGGTATCATCACCACATTTTTTTGGGGGCAAAAAGTAAGAGCAGAACTTCACTAAATGCCATTGCTTATGCCTTTCCCGTTCACATGAAGTGCCAAGACAGTAACAGAGAGGAGCAATACTATTGGGCTTACTTAGTAGAGGCCAGAGCAATCTACAAATCATAGATTCTGATGATGAATGTCATCAAAGAAAAAATTCATAAAAGTGCACCAACATTGTGCAATTGAAGCATATTGCTACTATCATGTTATGCACACAATTCTATATTATATCCATCAATAAGAGTAAACCTGGTACAAGACTCCCAAGGCTTCATTCTCAGTAAATGGTTGAGAAGACCTCCTGAAAGATAAGCTGCAGTCACAGAGCTCCATCTGAATGTAGAGGTGCTCATTTTCAAACCAAGAAGAGTAATAGCCAGTGATGTTCTCGTGCAACCCTATTAATGATGAGAACATATTCAGAGGGACCATTGTGCTTGAAATATGAAATTGATGAAAAGGGCTATCGTGTGCACCTAAGGCAGCCAAAACTTGAACTTCCATCAAAGCTTTTCTCCTGCAAAAAGAACTGCATAAGCATCCCAAACGAGAAGTAGATGTATGAAAAGTGCAAACAAGCTACCTGTCAGTCTCTTCATGCAATGGTCTCGTGCTATGTTTCACAGCATATAAACAACCATCAATCCTCTTTAAAACTTTGTAAACACAGCTGAAGTTCCCAGCACCAATTTGCTGTTTCAAAAGATTAAGATTATGTAGCCGCAAAAAGCTCACAAGTTGTCATTTTGAATTTTGAACATTAGGTTTAACCAAGCACATAACATAGAAGCAATACCTCAATTTCATGGAAATCAGTGTGATAGCGTGAAAGCCCATCTCCACAAATCATTGCAGGGAACAAACCTGCAAGTTTGTGATATCAGTATGAATTCAAAGTATGTTGTAATTCTATAACTTGTATGAGACAGCAATGACAATTATCTGGCTTTTTGAAATAGTCATTTACTTTCGAAGATGCAATACAAATCAAACATGTACTCTCACAAACTATAACAGCACGATGGTTAACCTGCACACTTCGATCTTCGATTGCTAAAAGGATCTATATCTATATCTGAAGCTTCATCGAGGTACGGATTCTTAATGCAAGGCGGCGGCATCACACGACAGCGTAAAGCAACGGCAGATTGCGGAACATAATGCTGCACCTTTTTGTCATCATTCACTGCTGCTTTCTCTATCTTAGCTAGATCGATTTCAAGATCATCCTCATCAAGTTCTTCTATCTGTTGATTTCCTGACAGGGAGGGACTTAACAGGTTCAATGAGAAGCTTCCTGACCCTGCCACAAGTTGTACCACAATTTTTACAAAGGAACTTATTGTATAGAATATGGAAATGGGAAAATGATATGGAAGCATAAGAAACAAAAAACGCCAACCACTTTTAGGAACGGCAAAACGTTAGCAGAGACTGTAATTAAAAAAAAAAAACAAACGTTACGTTTGCCTTATCAGGCTTTCAATAATCCAAACTGCAGTTAGTTCAAATACTAAGATACAGATAATCTCTCCACATTCATCATATATTCATCAATAATCTCTCCACATTCATCATATAGTCATCAAGTTAGACTGGCCTTTTCCATCTCCTTAAACTTATCTTCAAGTTAAATCAGTATCAGTGGATAGGTCAAGGAAGAAACTTCAGACACTGGCCTAAGTAGCAACAATAAAACCCAGATGGAGGTGGATGGCAGTTTAAACAAATTATTTACCCTTACCTGACCAGAGGAGTCAAATTATCACTCCTTGGAGCTACGATTTATGTAATCTAGAGAACCCAATATGTAATTTGCCTAACCAATTTCTTATCTTATTATGGGTAAGCTGCACGCCTACTTTATGCCGCATGTACAAAATATCTTTGTACCCTCCTCCTGTAGGTTTATCAGTTGCAAACCACATGTATAAACACGTTTCTTTTTCTCACATCAGGCTAGCAAACGCAACTTTTTTACAATCAACGGGACTTAAATTTTCAAAAGAAAATTGGATGTTAATACGCAACGTTCATAAAGAAACAAGCATTTAGAACAAGCAAATGTGCGACAAATTGCTGACCTTGTCGACTTCTTTTACGAGTGGCAGTTTTCACTTTCTCTGGTGACTTTGGGCAGGGAATGTTTTCCTGCAGAGGCTAGAATATGACGGTAATATATCCATATATTCAGTCGCGATTTGAAGGGGGTAGTAAGGGCTCATTGTCAATCACCTTATTAAAATCGACACTGTTCAGTACGTTCTGATTATCCGGTGTGATATAATCAGGAGTGCTGCAATCAACATTAACCAGAACAGCTCAGTCGACATCAGATCAAGTCGAAAGACTTTACTAACGGAAGAAATCAAAAGGTCGCCTCGATGAGGAACGAAAATGTCAACAGAATCGATTACCAGAAGAAATCCTGACTGAGGATGAAATCCAAGTTTTCGTCAGGGGCGTCGGAGTCGTGAGCTGACACAGGAGGCTGGTTACGCTCCAGCTGAGCCGACTCCGAGTCTTGGAGATTCTGAAACGGAGGGAAGGAGGGAGGAGGCGGCTGAGGGCGGAAAGAGAACAGAGAGGTCTGGTGAGTAGGCTGCGAGCTCCTCGCCGGTGCTCCCCTCATCTTCCTCCCCTCTCCTCTCTTCCGGCTGCCACCGCTGCTTCTCTTCAAGCTCTTCCTCTTCATCTCTACCTCCTCCCCTCCCTAGTCTCCTTTCTGGTGAATTTTTTTGGTCGAGGAGATACAATTCAAATTACGCGGGTTTCGATTATCAGCAACAATCAGGTGCGGATGGAAGTAAGTACATGTAGAACTCAACCGTTAGATTGGTTGACGGAAGATAGATACAAAATCTTCAGCCGTTGATTGACGAATTACACTTCCGCGGTGCGTACCGCGTACGCCTTGTCGATTTTTCGTTGCGGGGGGCCGGGGGGGTTGATGGTGGTGGGCGACAGGAAAACGGTACTCGTTTTTTCATTGCCTCGAAAAGCGAAATTTTATATTTTTTGTTTTTATTTTCTCAGAGAATTTTTTTTAAAAGTAGAACGGCATAATAAGTTGATAAATGAATAATGAATTGCCGAGAGAAGAGAACAGTGATTTACCACTTTTAAAATAAGCCCCTCAACAATTTAATATATGCACTGGAGAATTACCGATAGGTCCCTGAAGATTTGGGCTCGACTGGAGTGCCCCCCCTTAAGTCAGTTGGTCCACCTATGTGTACATACCTATTCGTACAGTCGCAGTCCTATAACAACGCCAGTAGGCCTAATTGACTTAGTCTACGGATGTACACTTTCCCTGGTAAGGAAAGAAAGAGATTGGAATTAAATATCAATAATCGTATATTACTGAAAAAAAGAATTTATTAACTTTAGAAAGTTAAAAAAACGTCACCATTTGCACTAACCGAGTAGTTAAAAGGTTTTTTTTTAAGTTTTCTAAGAAAAAATGTTTTTTAAAAGTTTCCTCTTGCAGGTCTGTGCATTTAAATAAATTTATAGGTCAATACAATATATAGTGTAATATGGGCAGTTTGGTCCGGATCGGGATCAATTTAAATCGACATGAAACAGTTTAACTTAATTATATATTTACTATTTAAGAAATTATAAATTAGTCTAATCAAATCTATTCACCATTAACGTCAATTTAAATAAGGGTTGCAATATTTTTTTTTTATTTTTTTAAATTATTTTAAATAATAAATTTTAATTAATTTACATTTACATATTTTACTTATAATAAAAAATTATGAATTTAATATTTATTTCATTTACATAAGTAAAATATTATATTTTTGAACAAATTTTAAAATTTAATCAAACATTTTTAGTAATTTGGCAATTTCGTGACAATTTAGGCCATTTTTGTAACAATTTTGAGCCAATTTTTAGATGACTTTTGTGTTAGTTTAATGAAAAAATATGATTGGCTGGTTTGATTTAACATACTCATTTCTTAAAATCGGCTTATAACTGTCACTCGATCTAATAAAACAAATTATTTGCCGATTTATGGTAGCCTAAGTCGGTTCATGATTTTGACGTACTGGTTCGGGACTATAAATATATGCATATTACCTCATTAACCATTACAGAAGATGAGATTGAATTTGTAGTCTCGCGATATAATTACTCATGTCTACTTTAACAAACACTAACCCCAACGTGGAGATTATTGCTTCGAATGTCTTTCATACTTTATTGTTTCTAATGCCGGTAAATGGATTGGCCAAGCGGAGCTGGATCATCGGTGGATTTTGGGTTTGGCGGCGTTGACTCCCTCGGTATTTTCCGTCGACTTTCCGGGGCGGTCCATTCTGCGGCCCTGTGTCAATAAATTGAGATTAACCAACTCTTCGCTTGCCGAGAAAGAAGATGGATAGCAGGCTCTTGGAGATAGTTATCGTGTCCGCGAAGGACCTGAAGAATATCAGGCACATCACCGCGATGGACGTCTACATCGAGGCCACCATCTCCGGCGACCCGAACGCGAAGCAGACCACTCCTGTGGCCAGGGATGGCGGCACAAAGCCGACATGGAACTTCCCCGTGCATTTCACCGTCGACACCGCAGCCGATGTCCTCCGGAGGAGCCGCCCCGTCCTCTTCCTCAAGCTCAGGTGCGCCCGGTCCGTCCGAGGGGACAAGGATATTGGCGAGGCACAGGTCCCCATCGAGGACCTGCTCGCACTCTCCGGCGGTGGCACATCCGCCAGGAGCGTGTCCTACCCAGTGCTCATGCCGAACGGGAAGCCGAGAGGACAGGTTCACTTCTCGTTTAAGTTCGGCCCGGGCAGGGACCACAGTTATCCCTTGATGGCTATCCCGTATGCAGTGGCCTCCCCGGTGTCGCCGCACCAGGAGACCCCGCCACTGGGGTATCCACCGGTTGTTCGACCGCAGCCTCCAGAGGTAGGAAATGACGCTGACGCTGGCCCAGAGGCGGTGCCGCCCGCAGAAGTACTGTCAAATACTGTGATCGCGGAGATACTTCTGAGCGGGATGTCCGCTAACACCATGAATGCAAATCGCTAATCGAAGGACGATGAGCAAGATGCAAAAAACCGGGGCGGTTTCTGACTTCAGCTCGATGTTTTTTATAATTATGTCCGCGTTGTGTTTCTCTTGTGATTGGATCATGGCCGATGGAAGATCCTTGTATATGTCTCGTTCTTTATGGAAATTCATGTAGACCGTTCTCTTCCAACCAGAATACTTCGTGATCTATGCATGATGCTATGCAAATACGTACGGTCTTGATCTCTCCGTGATCGATCAGAATACTTCTCCTTACCGCTGATGAGCAGATTTGTAGAATAAATTACAAACAGGAGGTTGCCGATAAATGGTCAGCTGATAATGTTGGTGAAGGGCTGACCTCATCGTGCGATTAATTTGTCAATGTTTGGATCATGATACGTACGGAGGTCAAGCCACGCTGCCCACCGAATTGCCCAAATCTTTAGTTTTACAAAAAATTAAATTCAATTACAGCTAGCTTTTAGAGATCAAAATTTCCCCTCCTGAAAAAAAAAGACAAAACATAAATAAATTGTTCGGTCCGTCTTCAACGATACTCCCACTTGCGCATGGTTTATTATTAAAGGACTTTCAGACTCTTAGGACTTTCATTGCAGCTTATGATCTGGCTTCCCTCATACACATGGATCACGCAATTGATTCAGCTTGATATTTCATGCATTAATTAAATCACATGGTTGCCGGATTTCTAAATTTGGTCAAATTACTCTCCCACGAAGGTTCGTTCTCATATTCGTTGCCGGACTAGTACAACTTTGAACTCGTTCAATTTTGCTGCGATGCCGAGTGACCAGAATAGTGAAATGTTGCATTTTGTTCAATGTAACTAAGCTAAAATGGTAAACGGTAAGGCAATTCGAGTTGCTGATTTGAAAAATCCATATGCAACACCAGGAAGAAAGACCTGCTGGACAGAGCTGCCAAGGACAAGAGCCCCAAGAAGGGAACTTGCCCCGTCGAGAGAGACCCTCCGGAAAAGAGAAGGGTGAACTTTAAGTTTGCGTTCAAGTTGCGCGAGAGCGTCACCGGGGGAGGATATATGCTGGCACCTTCTCCTCCTCAGACGGCCAACTTCATGCCACCGGCCGCCTATCCCGATGCAGTGGCAAACATGCCCTACGCCATGCCGGCTCCAGACCTGATGGCAATGAGAGATTTCTATGCGATGCCTCCACCACCACAAACGGGTAATTACCTGGGTGTTTATGCACCGCCACCACCACAAGAAGAGGCTCCGGCTGGCTATCCGCCACAAGCAAATGCTCCAGCTATCAACCCGCCGCCGGGATATCCCCAGCCTGGATACGGATACGCCCCACAGGGAAGATATGGGGCTGCCCCGATTGGAAATCCGGCTGCTGTTGCTGTGCCGGGATACGGGTATGGACACGCTCCAGCGGCGCTGCCACCACAGCAGTCCAGTCCAGTAATGATGGTTTTGGCGTCGGGGCTGCCTTCATCGGTGGAATGGTTGGGGGAGTGTTGCCGAGCAATATGGTGGAGAGCGACAACGCCGGTGCTGCTGCCTACGAAGAAGCGCGACATGCTGCCGGTTATACCGATGGAAGTGGCTTTGAATGGCTTAGTGCTTGCTTTAATTGAGGTCGATCCCCCTTTTCCCCGCTGAAACTTAACGGGTTGTCCGACGATAATCTGTTGTCGTTTTGTAGTTTTAGGTGACGACGCCTTTTACTAGATGGACTGCACCCGACCGAATTTATGCGAGAGGGCCCGCCGAATGAGACGTTACTCCCACTCGGTCACATAATTTTCTCTTTCTATCAACATAAAAGCATTTTACCAATTTGAGAATTGATTAATTGAAATTGACCGAATTTTATGATACAAATTATGTTTATATGAATTGAATTTCAATCCAAATAAGTCCTTTTTACAGGAAAAGAAAGGGGACTGATTTTAACATTTTCAAGGCTCTCACGGGCCCAGCCCACTCACTCTCCTCTTCCCTCCCGCATGTCTCCAGCCTAAAAACCCTAACGAAGTTCGTTCCTCCTGACCCTCACCGTCGCCACCGCAGCGCTTAGAGGCCCTCCTTCCCGTCTCCTGGTGCCTCCACTGAACCTACCTTCCCTCCTTACCTCTTGCAGCTCGCCCTCCGCACCACTATCTCTGTCTTCCTCAGGGACTCCTTCCCTCCACCCAGTGTGCCATACACAACCCTCCGTGGCCTAATAGTGTCGCCGAGGAGAATACTAGCCACAGCAAGCTGTCCTAGTTCTTTCTTCCCCCCACAGAATTCGTACCAGCTTTCTCCTTCGAGTTTGCTTGCATTTCTTATGGTAGGTGTCGATTTCTACTGCTTTCCACTACAGATTCTTGTGCCAAGATGACAGAGGAAACCGATCATATATATATTTTATTGTGTTTCCTACTTCCAGAAAAGGAGAGCAAAATCCCTCTTTTGTACAGTGTTTCTTACAGTGTCTGTTCTTGTCCTAATGGGGGCTTTGCAATGTGCAGGAGATGTCGGAGGAGTTAGAAGCAAAAGTAAAGAGGTATTTGAGAGGTGAAGGTGCTAATTTGGAGGTGAGACGATCTCCATGTTATTTGTCAGCTAGCAACAGCACCGTGTAGCCCTTTATATTTTCTCTGACGTACTCGAGAATTGCAGGTATTAAATGATAAGAAGTTGAAAACCCAACTTGCAATCCGAGAAGATTTATATGGCAAATCTGCGAAGGCTGCAGCAGAGGTGGAGAAGGTATATCTTTATCATACCAGACTTCTATGATATCTAAAAGCTTGCAAATTTCAACGAATGTATCCATGTTTTGTGGACTTAATCCGTACTGCAGAATAAATTTGTGATGAGAATTTGTTTAGCTAATAGTTGATGTTCTATGCACTGTGTCTGATATATGATTATCTTTATCAGTGGCTTATGCCCAGTGAAGGAGGGTATCTCGAGGCAGAGGGTATAGAGAAAACGTGGAAGATCAGGCAAGAATCTATTGCTCGTGAGGTAGACATATTGAGCTCAAAGAATCAACATGATATCATCCTTCCAGGTTGATTTGCAATTATCTGATGCTTTTATGTTCTTTAACAATTATTTGGGCCTTCCTTTTTTCTATATAACTGGGCAAAATTCTTAATTTTCTGGGTTAGCATGTGCTATTCTTTTCCATATTCTAGCACTATAGCAGATGTTATTTCTTTTCAGTTCAGCACTTGTTTATTTAAATGGAGAAATCTCTGGTTGTTCACTAGTTGATAACAGTTGGTCTTAATGCATCATAGATCTTGGCCCATATACTGTGGATTTCACCTCCAGTGGACGGTACATGGCCACAGCTGGGCGCAAGGGCCACCTAGCTCTCATTGACTTGAAAAACCTGAGTCTTATTAAAGAAATCCAGGTAGTTGCCTCATTCTTCGGTGTTTGATGCATTTTTGAGAAATTCCTAGGATGGTCAAAGTTCCAAGTTTACTCTCCCAGACAGTTGCTAGATATGCTTTTGCTTTGAATTTTTGACATGCTAGACATGTTTTTGCATCATAAAATGCATGGAAACTGATGTTCTCCTTTCATGCAATGCAAAATTCGACTGGCCATTTCTGTACTTTGCTTGAAAGACACCGGCGCCCTTCTTTCAGAAAAGGATTGCAACCACCCTCTTCCTACATGATGATGTGGCATTTTTATTGGTGTTTGCAAAGCATACCAACTCCATAGTGCCTCATCCATTCACTGGATGCCGGATCATCAAGCAATATCTTTAAAATTTGTTGTTATGATTTTGAAGAAAACATAATTCTGGAAAACTAATAAAAGGAATTACGTAACCCTGGTGGAGGTGGCTGATTGGCTATTGGCAAAAGGTGGCCACTGAAGCCATCAGGCCTTCTTTGTCGATGTTGGCAATGGTGACGGCCCCAGTGCCACAGAGGCAATGGTGATGGGTCACTGGCCACTCCATCACTTTGGAAAATGATCGAGTTTCCAGTTCAGGGTTGAAATTGTCTGATGGTTGTGCTTTGTGCTGGCTGCTCAGTACTAGGCTTTCCCACAACTGGTTATGTTGATTTTTTTCCTCTTTTGTTTGAATTTATTTTTTTGTTAAATTTCATTTTCCCAGTTTTTTCCACTTGTATTGTCACCATCCGTTAATCTTCAATAGATGCTAAGACCTATGGCTTCCAATCCACAAGGATTTGTGTGTCCCAACTTGACTTAAGAATTATCTGAAAAATGCGCATCATAGAAAAAGTGCATTGTTAGTCTCTAATCTTAAAGTCGGCATCAGCATTGTTTAAACAAACTAGAGGAGGTATCAGTTTAATGCACTCTAAAATAAGCTCAACAATTTTTGAGCCCGCTAGCTCTCACTGTTGTTTTATGCAGAAGCTAAAAATTTGGCATGATTTGGTGCATTCATATTATTTACTGCCAGTTTATTTCCTTACTGGTTAATGTTATTTCAGGTGAGAGAAACTGTCCGTGATATTGTGTTCTTGCATAATGAGCTTTTCTTTGCCGCTGCGCAGAAGAAGTATGGGCTTCCTGTTTCTCACACATTTCATTGAAGTATTTTGTAGCATTATATTGGGTTGATTAACTGGATTCCTGATGTAGTTATGAACTCTTTGCAGATATCCTTATATCTATAACCGGGATGGTACAGAGTTGCACTGTCTAAAGGTGAGTTGGTGCATTCTTGATGTTGATATCATTCATCCATTTGATGTGCATTAGTAGTTTTACCATTCTTACCACTCCTAATTAGTTAGCAATTATGATGTTACATTGACTGATACAAACCTGAGGAGTTCTTCCTTGCTTCTGTCGTCAGCGGTATACTACTTAGTACTTGCCTGTACATTGCTGATTCTTTCTTTGGTCTATGTTTTTCTTATCCCTGTCATTGTATGTCATCGGCAGCCTACCAGAAAATTCAATCTTTTATCTTGAAATCTCTGCCTCTATTTGCCACTGTTTGTCTTTCTATTTAAGACAGTTTTAGTAAGAATGATGATTAACATTGCAGTAATCTAGATCGTTTGCTAGTGCAATAAGCTGAATAAATAGAGTTGCAATAGTTAATATGTTTTCTATCCTGTAAATTTGTCTCATAAATTGTGGTGCACTACTATATAAGAGTTACTCGTGTGATTGCAGGAACATGGTGCAGTACGCAAACTTCAATTTTTGAAGAACCATTTCCTCTTGGTGTCAATAAACAAGATTGGGCAGCTGCATTATCAGGATGTGACAGCGGGACAGATGGTTGCTAATTTTCGAACAGGCTTGGGCCGCTCAGATGCAATGCGGGTCAATCCATTCAATGGTGTTGTCTCTTTGGGGCATTCAAGCGGGACAGTTACCATGTGGAAACCCACTAGCTCTGCTCCTCTGGTCAAGATGCTATGCCACCATGGGCCCATATCAGCCCTTGCATTCCACCCAAATGGCCATGTAATGGCTACTTCAGGCAAGGATCGGAAAATCAAGATCTGGGATTTGAGGAAGTACGAGACACTTCAAACTTTGCCGTGCCAGGCTATCTCATTAGACTTCAGTCAGAAGGGTTTGCTCGCTTATGGGAATGGATCCTCTGTACGAGTACTGAGTAATTTCTCAGATTCACAGAGCTACGAAAGATACATGAGCCATTCGATTGTGAAAGGTTACCAGATAAATAATGTGTTGTTTCGGCCCTATGAAGATGTGTTAGGGATTGGGCACTCGATGGGGTGGTCTTCAATTCTCATCCCCGGATCCGGGGAACCCAACTTCGATTCATGGGTTGCAAACCCGTTTGAGACATCAAAGCAGAGGAGGGAGAAGGAAGTCAGGTCTCTTCTGGATAAGCTTCCTCCCGAGACCATCATGCTGGATCCATCGAAGATTGGTACCTACAAGCCTCCCACAAAGAAGGAGAAGCCCACGAATCAGAGGAGAGAGGCCGAAATGGATGCTGCAGTCACTGCGGTGAAGAATGCGGAAGTGAAAAAGAAGACCAAAGGGAGGAACAGGCCATCAAGGAGGCTGAAGAAGAAACAGGAGAGTCTTGCGAGAGCGAAGAGGCCGTTCTTGGAACAGCAGATGAAGGAGGACGAGGCGGCCCTGTCGAAGAAGAAGCAGAAGATTAGTGGGGAAGTCCAACTCCCCGCCTCCCTGCAGAGGTTTGCCAAGAAAAAAGGAGCGTGATCGGAATCTGTGATCCAGCACAAATTTTTATCCGAGCGTCCTTCTTCTGGTGAAGTTCTCACTCCTGTCACATTTATATGCCATTTTTCTCTGCATTTCCTCTCAGTTTGTATACTCGCCGAGTTAGTGCAGCCGATTACTTAGTACGTTTTTTTTGTTGTCCATGACAGGACTCTATAATGGGAGCTCGTCAACGAGTGGCGTTTGTGCACGCGTCGCATACATACTGACACCAACACGTGTTGATGGGTGGTTGGCACCCCCCCCCCTTTATCAATCAATTTCTTGGACATAGATGGAGAAAATATGCGATCAAATCTTGGACTTGCGATTCTACTAGCTTGACTTTTTGGGCGACTGTTCTTCACGACACTGGATCAAGAAGTATCCATCAAAGGGAAGTCTCAAATGAAAAGTTGAACAGAAGGTATAGCCCGAGTAAGTTAGGTCAACAATACGTAGACAGATGGCCTCTTTGGTCGCGGAGGATATTCTGATTTTTCAATCAGTGCACCCATAGCATATTCTAAGAAAAGTAAACGCGTTTCTCTCTCTACCCACCACGTTCCCTCCCACGCACGTCCCCACAGCAACCCTCTCCCCCACCCCCCGGCACGTCCCACGAAGTTCCCAACTACTCCCCCATGTGGAAGAAAACACACAAAAATGGAGAGGGAAAATTAAAAAATAAAATAAAATAAAATTTGATGTAGCAAATATGATTTTTCTTATTAAAGCGTGTTTTATGTCTTTTTGCTCCCATGTCCCTCTCACACTATAACCTATTATGGGCCTTTAAAAAGGGCAAATCTTTCTTAATAAGGGGGACAAATCCTTCAATGGTAACGGATGAATTTTTATCCTAATTATTATAAGGGGAAAATATCTCAGATAAAATTATCTTTATCCTAAATTTAATGACAGAGCATTCCAGAAGGTCAAGAAAGCGAGGTCCGATTTCCCCACCTCCGCTATAAAAATTGAATCACCCCCGGCTTCCTCATCTCATCCCACCTTCTCACTCCCTCAAACCTACTCCTCTTTAAAGCTTTGTTTGGGCCTGCGACTTTTTTCCGTACGGCTGAATTAGCTCGCAGGCATGGCCGTCATTAAGGTTCACGGCGTCCCCATGTCCACCGCGGCGGCGAGGGTGATTGCCTGCCTCTACGAGAAGGGCTTGGAGTTCGACCTTGTACCCGTTGACATGAGATCCGGCGAGCACAAGAAGGAGCCCTTCCTTTCCCTCAACGTGAGTTCCGGAGTTCCAATACCTCTCTCCCTCTCACTTGATTTGTGATCGTGCGAGGACCTTGTTGAAATTGATGTTTTCCATGTCCTTCCGACTCCTGTCTTGTCTTTCACGGCTTTCGTGGTTTTTCATCCCCAAACATCTCATACCTAACACGTCCTTGCGATCGGACTGGTGCAGCCGTTTGGGCAGGTTCCGGCATTCGAGGATGGAGATTTGAAGCTCTTCGGTACGTACCCGGTTACAGCAACAAGGAATTTCAGTTGCTTAGAAAGAACCTGGCCAAGTTAATCTTAAATCAGTGAGGTTTAAAATTGGTTTATGATAGATGTCCCTTAGTGGTAATAGCGAGGTATTGTGAAAGAACTGTGGATTAAGATTGAAACAGAGAAGCTGTATTACTGGGTTTTTTGGCTCTCTGAAAGAAGTGCTCCCTGTCTACAGAGTCGAGAGCCATCACCGGGTACATAGCCCATGTGTACTCCGACAAGGGGACGCCGCTGGTATTATCAGGGAAGGAGATGGCTGTAGTGTCTGTGTGGATGGAGGTGGAGGCCCACCAGTTCGACCCGGTGGCGATGAAGCTTGTGTGGGAGCTGGCTCTGAAGCCCCACTTCGGAATGGAGGTGGATGCCGCAGTGGTGGCAGAGAACAAGGAGAAGCTCGGGAAGGTTCTGGACATATACGAGGCCCGCCTGTGCAAGTCTAAGTACCTGGGCGGGGACGTCTTCACCCTCGCCGACCTCCACCACCTCCCGAGCCTGACCTACCTCATGAACACCGAGGTCAGGACGCTCTTCGACTCGAGGCCCAAGGTCTGTGCCTGGGTCGCCAGTATCTCGTCCCGCCCCGCCTGGTGCAAGTTTCTGGAGTTGAGGAACCAAAAGTGAGTGGGAGCACTCCCATCTGCCCCGACCACTAGCTCTTGAGAATAAAGATGGGGGTTCCATATTATGTGAGGTCCGTGGTAGGTGGTCCGTGGTCCGTGGTCTGTGGTCTGTGGTCTGTGGTCGGTGTCTTCCGTTGCGGAGGATAGTTTCGTCTTTGTGTTGCGTGTGTTCAATATATGGAAGCTAGGGTTACTCTCGTACCATCTCCTACTAATAAAATAAAAATCTTAGGGTTAGTCTTGTCATTTTAGCCCAACATTGATACCCATTCTGTGAGATGCTGTGGGTGCGATGTCACACTACAACCGAGTATTTTCCGATTAAATATTTAATTTAAAACACTCGACGACTTTGGATTTATGCTACTAAAATTTCACTTGTTCAAACAAAACAAATCATGGAAATCAAATTCACCTTGTTGTAAATATTAAATGGTCTGACATCCGATTTTTTAAGCAACAATTTAATTTTAAAGGCTTCTGTAAAAAATTTATTATTATTATTTTTTAGGTTAGGTATTAAAGACGATTTTGTCGTGACATGGGTGACTTAGTCCAAGCTCATCTTCTTTCATTGGATCAATGCGAACTTTATTTCAGCTACAATATTTTTTTCTTTTTTCTAATTATCATTTCACATTTTCTCGTAATTATTCTTACATTTAAAAAATCTTTTAATAACCTCTAAGTATATAAGGATGAAATTCTTTAATATATTATTGTAGCTAATTAATTCAAGATGTAGACGGAGGGAACCATTCATGATAAAGTGTCTCAAATACAATATGATTTGTTGGTGTATTATTAAACTTGTCACCAAATAAAATATTTGCCACTGAAAGAAATTTTGGTAGCAACATTTTTAAGTATGGTCTGACGACAACCAGTTCCGTGGTGAGTTTTTGTCTGGTCCAAACCGGGCCCAGCGTCCCCGCCTTGGCCATAAATATCAAGCATCCCCGCTTTCCTATTCCATCCTCATCCCTCATTCTCACATCATCTTCGTCTCCTCCTCTCCTTCCTCGAACCGATTGATTGTTTGATCCTTCGAGTCCCCTGCTTTCGATTCGCTTTCAGACACGGCGGTTATAAGGGTTAACGGCGGCCCCTTGTGTAGGCCGCGACGGGGGAGGGTGCTTGCCCGCCTCTACGAGAAGGGCGCGGAGTTCGACTTTGTCCCCGTCGAGATGAGACGTGGCGAGCACAAGGAGGAGTCAGTCCTTCCTCTCCCTCGACGTGAGGAAGAGGTAAGACTTCATTTATAAGGAAAAAGTTTTTAAAAAGGGTTATTGAGTTTTACTCAACTTTTGGTCTTACAGATAATATTTAATACTTAAAAACAGTGATATTGTTTCTTTAACAGTAGTAAAAGGTAATTTTTAACCGAAATTATTTGGCAAAATTGTGTGATTTTCTTCTAATTAATTAAATGCGGGCATTAAGCATCATCTCCCTACCTTAACCTCTCCACTCGCTGGTTCCTTTCTGTGTTTTTTTCCCCTTAATTCACAAATATTTTTGCTATTTAAATTAGATCAAAACCGAAAGAATTCTATCTATCGCAGGCACATCGAAAACGCATCATTGGAGGAATACTGAAATTACAGAGAAGGGACGGAGCACAACAACACTGGGGCTAGTGTTGCTAAAATAATGATCCGGTCTGGTCCAGTTTGATTATGGGTCACGGTTCAGGTAAATTTGAATCGGTCCGAAAACCGTTTATAAACGGGCTAGTTAATGGTCCATGCCGGTTTGGCCCGTAAACCGTCCATCTTTTTAAGTTTTTTAATTTTAACTTGATCTGACAAAATTCGATTGTTGATTTGTAAAATTTTTGGTTGTCCGGGCCAGTTTTCAACGGTTCTAGGCTGGTTATGGTTCTAGGCTAATTTCTAAACTGTTCCGGGCTAGTTCAGTAGGGTAACAGTTCTGGCCGGTTATGGTTCAATAGGTCCATATTTCGGAACCAGCCAGTAACTGCCCCAAACTCACTAAGAACAGTTTACGGGCCAGGTTAGGAGTTAGCCGGGTCAGTTCTGGGCTTGGATGGTCTGGTTTCAATCTAGTTATGGCCAGTTGCTCCATTTAACATCTTTAATTGGGGCGTTGGAAGAGGCAAAAAAAAAAAAAAAGGGGCGTAGGAAAACTTTTCCAAGAAGAAGTGCGCATGGTTCACATCAACCAATCCCTTTCCTTGGATTAGATATGTTAAATAGGTTGGGCTCGTACTGTTCCTAACTTAGCATGTAACCGCTATTTATTGTGTTGATGGATGATTATGGGTCGGGTCAAAAATACATATCTGTTGAGCTGTAATCGGCCTGAACTGTTACTCCACTGAACCAACCTACAACAGTAATTAGCCCGGATCGTCAAAACTTTACAAATCTACATCGGATTTTGTTTGATCATTTAAAAAAATCATTCAAAATAATTTTAAAAAAAATAAAAAATTTTGGATGGTACATGAACCATCCATTTTAACATCGCCACTCTCGGATATGAGTGATTGTGTCCACATGTCTGTAATTCGCATAATAAATAATTTGTACAATCGATACTCTCGAGGGATAAATGCCGGGGGGGAATATCGTGCGAGAAAATGTGTTGGGGATAAGGTCAGATCACGTGCTCGATCAAATCAAAGTCACTAATACCGACGGCGACGGGTGTGGAAATTTCTTGAGCCCGGTGAGGGTAAGTATTCCCCCGAGATTATCGGCCTTTAGACATTAGACTTGCCAGTCCCTGGCCCAATTTTGAGCAATATTTTCCATAAATTATGACATAATTAAGTAACCGCGACGCTAGCGTTTTGATGGGAAAAATGTCGATAGAGCAAGATTGACAAGTTCGTAAAGAGCGAGGACCAGAATCAGCCCAGAGAGGTTTAGGACCACGGTTGAAAACAGTGGAAGACCTTGAGATCTCTCTACCAGCCTTACGACCGGAGCGGTCGGTCAGTCAAGACACGCCGAGGTGGGCATGACCGGGATCTTGCAGCTGTGATGCAAGTGGTGACCCGGAGGTTGCGAACCCAACCATGATGACATCCGACGATCGCTGAGTTCCCCCTTTTGTGTGGCGACTTGGATGTCATCCCAGGACGTACTTTTTACTCATGTAATTTGTTCACTTGGGTCGTCGACGGTTGACAATTAATGACGCGGTGAGGATTACACTTAAGTTATATCAAAATAATTCTCCAACACTGTGTTTGGTAGGTAGGAATCGGTGGAATGATATGAGTTTTATGAATCAAATATACAAATAATTTAGTAAAATTTGCGACTATTTCAAAGTCATGATTGAATATTATTATGAATGAATGATTGTTCATTAATCTTTTTCTTAAGGAAATCACGTTCCACCAAATTGAAGAAAAATATTATATCATAATGGAGTGCACTGCATATGACAAAACATTATAAATATAATAAAGTAAAAAAAATGAAATAAAATGTTAAGAATATCAATTCATTTCTATTTCTCACCCACAATCAAACAAAAGAACACTCTTAAAAATATTTTAAGTAATTTAATATTTGAAAATAAATTCTATATAATATAATTGATGGATTAATATAAAAAATAATTAAAATAATTATTTGTAGATAATGAATTATTTTAAAAAATTTCTCCTAATTTATTTATTATAAATATTTACTAAACTTTTAAACTAACACGATTTTTTTCAACTATATCATATTACACGATAAGAGATATTGCTCAAAAAATTAGATCATTATTATTAGACCACTCTCTTATCTCGGTGGCCCCCGTTGAAACTACATTCATATGAGTTGATTAAACTATATCCAACAAATTGGGGTCATAATCTGTACAATATATTGTTCGGTAAATTAATTAGTTATTATGATATTGGATATCACTATATAAAAAAAACTTATGCATATAAATGATATATATCCCCAAAAAAAAGCTTATCAATTAATCTGTAGTGCAAGAACTACATGATTTTAATTTTAATAAATTATTTTTTTATTTCCATCAACCGGGCATATTCCATCTTCCTCTGCCCAAAATTCTGATCGTTAAAAATAATCACGTTTCTCCCATTAGCATTAGTCAAAGAAAGAAGACGAGAAAATAGAAAAATACTCGAATGACGTGAATTATTGTGGGAGCATTCCAGAGCAGGAGGTTGAACTTGTCGCCCCCGCTCCCCCTCCACCTCCCCATCTCTATAAATAAGTAATCCCCCAGCTCCTACGTTCACTCTCGTCCTTCGCATTGTCTTCTTCCTTCCCCTGCCCGTTTAATTGATCTTGAAGATCTCAGCCGAGCCCTCCACCGATCAGCTCCAGACATGGCGGTTCTTAAGGTCCACGGAAGCCCCATGTCCACGGCCACCTGCAGGGTGCTCGCCTGCCTCATGGAGAAAGGGCTCGAGTTCGAGTTCGTCAACGTCGACATGAGATCCGGCGAACACAAGAAGCATCCCTTCCTGTCCCTCAACGTGAGTCCCGATTCACAATCTGATGAGGAATAAAAACATTCCATCGGACATATTGTATACAGTTCCCATTGATCTCTCTCGCCATTGGATTTATTCTACACGGATAAATTTCTGTTTGAATTTTGAGTTCTGGCCCTGGGTATCGAAAAATAAGGAAAACTCCAACTGGACCTTAACCTGTTCCGTGATCTAACATGCGATTGCCATGGTTTCTTGGTGCAGCCATTCGGTCAAGTCCCAGCATTTGAGGATGGAGACCTGAAGCTCTTTGGTAAGTATTTCCAAAGCTTTTTCTTTTTTTCATTTTTCTTTTCTTTTTTGGCTCGAGAGTATTTCATTTCCACAGCATAATTTGATGATAACACGCACTTTCACTTTGGATCCTGTTAGATGAATGTTCCTGGCCCAACAGCCTGTATAGATTGTGACGAAAGATGGATTGATTTCTCTCTGTGCAGAGTCAAGAGCGGTTACCCAGTACATAGCCCACACGTATGCGGACAAGGGAACCCCGCTGGCCATCCCCGGCAAGGAAATGGCGACCGTCTCCGTGTGGATGGAGGTCGAGGCACACCAGTACGACCCAGTGGCGTCCAAGCTCCTCTGGGAACTGGGACTGAAGCCCTTCTTGGGATGCAGACCGACACCGCCGTCGTGGAGGAGAACGAGCCGAAGCTCGAGAAGGTCCTCGACGTGTACGAGGCCCGGCTCTCGCAGTCCAAGTACTTGGGCGGGGACTGCTTCACCCTCGCAGACCTTCACCACCTCCCGACGCTCAACTACCTCATGCGCACCCAGGTCAAGAAGCTCTTCGACGCCAGGCCGAAGGTCAGCGCTTGGGTTGCAGATATCTCGTCCCGACCTGCCTGGTGCAAGGTCCTCGAGATGACGAGCCCGAAGTGAGCGGAGTCCCGAGCCTTGGAGCCGGATCGATCTGAGTATTTTCTCATGGAGCTTTTCTCTGTAATTTGTCGTTGTTGTTTTGCAGATGCTGGTGGGTGCCTGTCTTTTCAAAGAGTTTTTTTTATGCATGCGTCTGAGGGTGTGTTGAACCTTCCATGTGTCTTCAACCATGGAAGTTGATGTTATCACTACCATTAATAATAATAATAATAATAATAATAATAATAATAGAGTGGAGGAATCCTACTTCTCTGTCCATGACTGTGTTGGAGCTTTATCCTTCAATAATTATTCTCTTTCTTTTTAATATTAAAAAACTAGCAAGTTGATGCATTAGAAAAGTCGAAAAGCAACGAGGGAATGGAAAGAAAAGTTAGGGATTAATTTGTGATTGGATTAGTATTTTTTCACTAAATTTTTAAATGACTTATATAAAAATTAAATTTTAGGTTGTAAAGATTACCAAAATTTTTTCTAAAAATTTCGACCCGATTGCAGATTAATCTCGAGATACATTTCAACTGAAGCGGGATACCGCTGGTATAAAAAAAAAGTTGAGAGGGCCACAATGTGGAGTGTTGGGTCCAGGAATATTGTTGCACAAAGCACCCACAAACTCTTTATATATATATATATATTGCAATAATTTGATATATATTTTTGGTTTAAATTTGTAAAAGGAAAAAATCAATAGATTGTATTTTTTATAATTATATTAGTTTAATAAAATTTATACATTAAATTTGATATTCATAAATTACTTTATTTCTGTCCGCCCTTTTATTACCTAATCCCCCAAGTTTTTCCATTCCTTGGGAAATTTGACATTGTCATTTGTGTAAGACCGCTTCAAATGAAATTGCCATGTGATTTGATTTGATTTGATTTGTATCATGCAAGTATATATATATATATATATATATATCCCAGGGTTCTTTTCTCCTCCCTTGCATGTCGCGATAAGTCCGGATTCTTGTCATCTTAAAATGTGGAATGTCAGCTTTTTTTTCACCTTCATATTCTTTAGTTAAGCGAAGTGTATTTTGAGATTAAGATATGATGAAATTGAGATTTTTAAAATTTTTTTATCAATTATTTTAAATAAAATTTAAAATTTAAATTATTTATTTAAGAATTTAGTGAAAAAATTATTAATTCAACCATAAGTTAATTATAATACCATCGCGAATATCACCTATAATCCAAAAATACGTTTGTATTGATGGTAATCTTATACCAACATTTCTATAGAAAAATAAATAAATTTCGGCGTCCCATCAATTTACAGCCATAAAAATAAGTACGATTCTTAAGTCCATTAACAGGTCGTCCTGATTGGATAGAATACGTTACTGGAGGGGGAGGTGAAGCTAACTCGTGGGAACTGGAAAAACATTCATCAATGCCGAGATGAATCGATATTAGGACGTGAGAGAAGTTTACGGTCTCGATAGAGGATATGACAAGAAGATAAAAAATTTTCATTAATCGAATCAGACCCAATTATTTTTAACTTAAAATATGATGTTATTATTGGAAACCAGCTCAGTTTTATTTTAAAAAAATAAAGGCCCTAGAAGGTCTAGAAAAGCATGTGCGCATCCGGGGAATCGAACCCCGGTCAGTACCGTGGGAGGGTACTATGATACCACTACACCAGATGCGCTTGATTGGGTGCCTTGCTAACATATAATAATGGAAATATTACTGGATCAACGCTTGATATAAAAAATGGATTGAATGAATTATATTTGTTACATCTCGGTCCTTAATGAGTCCAGACGATATAAAATCATATTAATTACAATGGAGTTAAAATTCATAGTGTCTCATGTGTAAGAGAGTTACAATTAAAAGACCGTGTTGATTGTAAAATTAACTCGATCACCTTAAGCGTAATTGCAAAAATATATTGTATTGTATTATCAATTTTTTCATAATATCAAAGTAAGTTGCCCATGAGAAGTCTGCTATGTAAAAGATGCTAACAGAGTAGCACGATCAAACAAATTGATAATGCAGCAACGAAAGCACCGATTTACCTCCTATAGTTTTTGAAATTAAAGAAAAGAAAATTCAAACTGGTTGATTAAACTTTTAAAGTTAAGAAATCTCAAGTTCACATTGATTTTTCGACCATTGAAGCAAAAGATGCTTAAGTCGATTTCCCTCTTATTATAGAGCCAAGAAGTTTCGTTATTATCATCAATTTTTCATACGAAAGTGCCATATCAGAAACAAAAAAATATTTTTGATGGCTCAATTTTCTGGAAAAATAAGTTTAGGGGATGAAATGAAATTAGAGCATTTTCCGGACATCGAATTAGGCGCGACTGTAATAATCTTCCCTCCAGGCTCCCCCGTCCCGCCGCCGGTCAGATCAGGCTGACAGGCCAATGAAGGACGAAGCGGAACTTCTCAGGCAGGTCTTCGGAGACTCATCAGACGACGATGACGACAACAATTTCGAAGGGATCAATCTATCAGGAGCTGGATTCTGTTCAATCGCCGGGGAGAGCGCTGATTCAGGGCTCTGTGGAAATCCTAGCTGGGAGAGAGTGAAGGAAATCAGAGGGCTCTGGGTCTGCAGGGACTTCCTCTCTCCCCTGCAGCAGCTCTCCCTTCTCTCTGCGATTCAAATCGGTGGGTTGTTTTCCTGATTCTCCTGTTTTATGCACTATTACGTTGTGTAATGGAGTTGAACGAATCGATATGAATGATCAATGGTCCTCTTCATGTCGTTGTGGCCTTTTTGTAGAGGGATGGTTCCTTCAAGAATCGCATAACCAGGTACTCGGGAGCATCGATTACTCGTTCATTAGAAGTCCGTGGCAAGCTTGGGCTGATTAGATTGAGCCTCTGCAGCTTGTTTCTGGAACGGAGGGGTCTTTCAGTTTGTTGCTTTGAAAGATGACATACTTGACTTCTCTTCTTCCTAAATTCTAAATTCATCTGCTTCGTGGATCAATAGGGTCGCTCTGCCGTGATTTTTCAACTGTCAAAATGAAATTATAACGCGACTAGACGACATTGCTTTTGCTGACTCAAATTGCATGGTTGTTTGTTTTCCTTGGCTAGTCAAGCACGGGCTACCCGTCTAGGTATTATTTTTCCTTGTTCACTGATATATCAGCTAATCATACTGTGACCTTTTAATTTTTATGACTCTCTCCTGATGGCCCTTTTGAGGTTTCATGAAGATTTGATGTTGTATACCTGGTTCAGGCTCAACTTGAATTGGATGAACTGCATGGAAATGGAGGACGTTGATCCGAAAGGAAGATTTTTAATTAATGAGTGGGTTTGAACTTGCTAGAAATGTGGAAATATTCGATTCTCTCACTGTCTTAGTAATTTAATTGCAGAACTTGATCTTTAGTGTTAGCTAAGATATTGACTAGGATTGAGCAAGGACGGCCAAAATGAATTGAATTGGCATAATCATGATGCAACATGATGCTTATATCTGTCTTCTTTGGTTGCAGGCCATGAGGTTCGGGGATCTCCCGGGATGGGTAAATGATCTCGGTCATTCCATTCGGGAGGCTGTGCTTTCGGGTGATAACCGTTCAGAACATAGCTTTATATCATCAGACGGACATGAGGAAGAATGTCTGTTCCCGATATTGCCGCTGGAGTTGCTGGGACGAGAGCCGCTCTTTGATCAGTTGATTGTCAACCTATACCACCCAGGTCAGGTGCGACATGTCTCTCAGTTAAGTTTTGTTACCATAGCTTTTGAACGAGCGGAAATCCAGTCACAGCACACTTGCACATTGCAGGGCATTTGTGCTCATGTTGATCTGCTGCGCTTCGATGATGGGATCGCGATTGTGTCCCTCGAGTCACCCTGTGTAATGCACTTTACCCCTGCTTCTTCCAACACTAAAGAAGAAGAAGAAGAAAACTATGGGCATCCCGTGGGGCCTAAGGTAGCCGTGTATCTAAATCCAGGTTCACTAGTTATAATGTCGGGAGAGGCTCGATACAGTTGGAAACATGAGATCAATAGGAAACCTGGGTTTCAGGTTTGGGATGGTCAGGAACTTGAGCAGAAGAGGAGAATCTCCGTAACTTTAAGGAAGTTAGCTCAAGCGAAGTAAAACATCTACTGATTTTGCAAGCCTTGGTTGATGGAACCTATCCTGTGGGATGAAAAGAAAAGTTTTTCCTCTCTATTCGAGATCAAATTGCTGTGTTGAAAATTAACATCTGCTGAATTCATGAATTCAGGGCGGGGATTGATTTCTCAAAGAACTGCTTTCTTCTCTCTTTACTCGGGCATTTTCATTTTTCACCTTGAGCCTTTGAGTCCAAGGCAAGTCGACAGATCTGATTGATCCTAAGGAAGAATAGTAGAACATCGTCTCCTGGGCTGCAATGTAGTGTTGAACGTCTATCAATCCGAAATGCACATGAACGAGGAGCAAGTAGATACGGGTGAGAATGTTGCACCCAATTATGGAGCTGTGTATCATCTTACTTTTGCCTGCATTTTCGATTGTGATTAGAGTCGACCTCGAGGAATCTCGGTTTTCGTACGAAACATTCGACCGGATGACGGAAGAATGGAATGGAAAAAGGTACGAATTATAGTTGCCAGCTTCCTTGTCTTCCCGCTCCTTAAGTTGACGATTCCTACCATGCAAAAAGGATATATATATATATATATATATATTTCTGAATTGGTATTTCTTTTTTGAAAGGAAAAAAAAGTGGAATTTTTTAAATAATAATATTTATAAATATTGGAGTTTTGTTATTAGACAAGCCTATTTTATTAATAACCTACCAATATATTTTAATCAATAATTTGCAAGGAAAATAAAAATTCATGCATCTCCACTTGTTTACGCTAGAGTCTTGATTGTGTATTATTCACACAGGCAGAACAGATGCAGAACCGGTTCTATCATATCTTTAACGACGGCACCGGGATAGGGTTATGCACGACCGTCTATAGGGGTTGGCCTCGGCTCTGAGCCGGCAGTTATAGTACGAGGCTCCCCTCTGGGAGCACGGGATCGAGTTGCTCCTCAGTGCCTGGTAGCTGATGAACCGGGAAGTGGCCAAGACTCGCTGGTTTACTTCCAAGTCCATGATCCCAAGTTCATCCTCAGCCAGGCACCTTGCAATCGATCCTCGACACTGGGCTTTCATGGCTGAGACTGTTCCGACGGTGAGGAGGCTGTGACCTGCATCTGCAACGAAGATGGTTAGGGCAGCGATGAGGAAGATGGCGAAGGGTAGGAGGGGAGATGGATATGCTGCCATCTTTGTTGATGTGAAGGAACGCTGGTGAGCGAGTGGGGTCTCTTGTGGAGAGTCCCGATTATATATACTCGCGTGATGCACTTCTTATGGTACAGGGTTGAAGGTGGTGGATACGAGGGGATTTTCGTCAGTACACTCATCAATAATAAACCCTTGTCAACTCACAGACCTTCAATTGAATCGATTCTGACGGAATATTTAGACCAGAAAGCCAGTTTGCCCGACGACATCTAGTGACTCATTTATTTAGATGAACCTTGATTATTAAAAAAACAAACTTTGGATGAAGCTCGCCGAGTCATCAGTTGATCTACCCCATCAGAATTTCAAAGGGAGTGGGATTGCCGTCGAGAAAGGTAAAAAGAAAGGAAGTTGCCGATCAAAATGACGTTCCATTCATCAGAGCCGGGGAGGGGGAGACAGAGAGAGAGAGAGGGAGAGAGCTTCGATGGACTTCACTTCAACTCATTCGCAATTTGACCATAGCCAAAGGGAATTTCATTTCTCCAAAGAGTAAGCTCGAAGACCCTCTTCAAGATATCATCACAGGCTATGTAAGCGTGATCTGATCTGCATTTCTTTGCTCGTGTTATGCTTCATTTGCTTTGCAGGATAAAAAAATAAATTCAGAAAAAAAGAAAATTGAATTATCATCTAATTGTGTCTCTAGTTCTAGAAGTGAAACTACATCTGATTTCACCGGCCCATCTTACAGGATAAGGAAAAAGGATTACAGGAGGGAGAGGAACTGATGCAAGATGTGTCAAACTTAATCATAAAACCACGTGGGAAAATTATAGCTCTTACCTTATGGCTGATGTAGGCTTCCCAGGAAATAATTCACGCTTGACAACCCTGCGGGTGTGCTATTTATTCTCCGTGATCCCGTGTGCCCATCAATCACCATGCCATCATCAGCATCGACAGAGTGATGTGCTAAATTAGGTGATGAATGAGAAGAAGGAATTCAAGAATATCGTATCTACGAGGTAAACAGACCTCTGTAAGCCCCCTACCTACGACGTTGTACAACCTGTCTCTGCTGCGGAGCAGGCTGGATCGACCTCACCACTCACCAGAGGTTGTTTCTTTCCAGCACTGAAGGGGCGGCTGCCACCCCCACCTTGGGGCCAGCCATGGACTTCGATAGGCTGGTTACTGCCCCATATTTCCTTTTTACTCGATTGGCGTATAACTCTCAGTCCATCAAGTATTACGTTTCGATGCTTTACCATCTATTTTACGATCGGAATGGTGATGCCCTGGACGATCTCTCTTCCATCTTTCTTCAATTGTTAAGTCCACAATGAAGTGAGCTTAGTTGGCTGTTGTTTGAGCATGCATACAGAAGATCAACGTTGCGACTTTAAATTCCATTCCACCCCATTCACGGGCGACCGGTTTTAACGTTGATATACTCATTAGTTATTATTTGAAATGTCTAGGTTCGGATTTGTGTGCGACTCTGCTAATAATGACATGATAAATGGTTATGGTTGATGTGCACAGGTATTAAATTAGCATCCACGTATCCTCATCAGCTTGACTTGATCATTCTCAATTTGCAGATGTCTCGAAGTTTTAAGACTCAAAAGCCTAAGGAACGAGGTGGAAATCGGCTTAGAAACAAGAAGAAAGTCAATGGGAGCAGTTAAGATCGATGCTCTTTCCCCACTTTTGTGATAAGTCAGTTAAGACCGATGATATATGGCCAAGATCGCCATCAAGAACTCAGCAGAAGCAGCACACTGTGGGCTAGTGCCTTGGTTGACTCATGCCATGAATGGATAAATTAATATATTTGTCAAAACTTTCTTCAGGGTAATAATCAGTTACAGCATGCAGCAGCAGCCGCAGGAGCAACATATCTTTCTATCTTTCGAGCTTGCTCAGTAGCGCTTCCATTGGTGGCAACTCCTTCATAATTTGCTGCCAATCAGGCATCCCCTATAAAGCATTGAGGGGGAAGAAAGTATTACTGATGACATTCCGCAGATCAAGTGCAAATATTTGACATCCTTCTCAACCGGATAAGTTTTTCCGAACTAGTTTTCTTTTTCCAATAGATGTTTCTAAAACCAGTCTAGCAAAAATCTTGATCTTGTTTTTAGTTGACAATCATGCAACAGAAAGAACAAACAAGGATACTAACATTGAAAATGAATTGACAACTGGACCATAGGCGTGGGCTTGAAGGTTTTGCAGTTTACTTACTTTGCCAGACCTCCGGACACGGCCATCGAGCCGCAGTATTATGTAAACATCCTCTCCGGGAGTCACCCCTTCAGATTTTTGCTGATCTTTTATCCACCTTATTGAAGACAGACACATGGAAAATGCATATCAAGATTCATGCAGTAAAGGACCAGGAAGACTAAGCAAACCCAAAGAGCGAGACCATATTACATAAAGCGAGTGACTGCAATGCTAATAAGTGGGGAGGAACAACATAACCATAAGGGCCAGATCAGACGTAAGCCTTGGCAATAAAAGATGAAACTAGACCAGTACAAAGATAAATGTCAGGGACCAGGAAAAGGAGAAAACATTGAGTGGGTAGCCATGGGGAGAGAGGAAGAAGCAAAACTAAAGAATAAGATCAGGAGCACCTTTCCCATTCAGCAGATGACACAACCTCCGCTTTAAATCTTACTTCGGCTTTCAATCTTGACTTTGCAGTTACAGACTGAGCCTGTTTCTCAAAATCTTCCTGTGTCGGTGTCAAAATAAAATTATAAAGGAGAGTGTTAAGCACAAGAGAATCTGCCATAGGAATTGGATCTTAACATTTTTTTGAAGATGAATTTAATCTAAACAACTATCATTACCCCAATAGAAGGAAGAGAAGTAGCTGCATTTGGAGATGCTCCAAAACCCTTTTTCTCAACTTGTGGTTCTCTTCCTTCACCCCATATAATTGGAATCAAAAGAACACCTCGTCTAAGGAGCTCAGTTCGAAATTTTTCTGCTTTCTGAATCGCCAAAGCAACAGTCTCTTTCTTACCCGCCAAAATAACCTTAAAAAGAACAATCTCTTAGCAAAGTTGACCAGCCTATATGAACTCAGCAGATCAAGACTGGGAAAAATAAAAGGATTGCTTAATTAGTAATTAACTGCACTTCCCTCAAATTTCAGTTTGATTTACACACTCAACAGAAAAGAAAATGGAACAACGAAGGTAATTACGATGAGTCATATATTTGAAAAGAGAAATACTAGAAGTTTCTCTTAAGAAAAAAAATACCAAGCTACCACAAAGGATGCCGCCCCTTTCAATAATGAAGTTATCATTCTTCTTGTCTACCATTACATTGAAGATATTAGAAGATTATATTTGAAGCACGTAAAGGAAGTTGAATAAATATAGCAATTGATTTTCTATGTCAAATCAATGATAAAACATACTCCTGGGAAATTGGGACATAAAAGATGTATCATTCTATATATACATAATATAACAAAGTTGAGAGCTGTCATCTCATGTCACCAGGCCATCAAAGTTGATTTCTCATGTCCCCACCATGTGAAATTGATGTTGTTAAGGAAAGAAATCATATATATTTGACAGCTACAGTTCTTAAGTATAAATTATCCATATTATGTTAAGCTAATATCCTGGTAATAACAAGAAAATAAATATATGACAGTTTCAGTTTTTAAATAGATTTGATACTTTCCATATTATATTAGATAATATATTTGTTACAATAAATTACACTAATATAAATATAGATTATAAGGCAAGGTTTTAAATAGGTATTACATAATCCCCAACTTTCTCCATCAGTCTTTCTGGTTTTATGAACTCAATCAATCAATGCAGATCTACTATGATATTCCTTCAAAATTTCTCTGAGATTTTGTTTTGTGAAGTACACGGTTGTTAGGCTATTTTATAATAAGAGAAAAATGAGATTTCAATCAAAGAAAAATGGAATACGCTGAAAAAGAGAAAATTCAAACAAGAATATGAGTAATCTACTGCTTACTGGTCTAACTGTATCTCGGACCTGCACAAGTTCAACCACTCGATTAGTTGAGAGGCGCAGAGGTAACCTTGATAAAGTTTCATCTCGAGATATCTGTGCCAGCTGCTCTTCCTCCTTTTTGTTGTCCCAGAGGAAAACCGCAACAAGAACAATTATACCTATTCGATTACTGAGTCCAAAATTTAGTCATTTTCTAGGAGTAACTTCATATTCATCTGATTGACTGTATACGTGAGTTAAATATCACAGAAGATATCCACCAGTTTATAACGTAGTTTTTCTAAAAGTTGAAGCTCCAACAAGCAATTTACACCAAAAGTGGTTGAACACTGGCCCTGCCGCTTGGAATGGCAGATCTTTCTCATAAGTCAAAGCTTGCAGAAAGGTACACCACAAAGGCCTATAAATCTCTATTGTACAGAACCTGAAAGTGAATATCCATTGCTATTCCCAAGGTAATCCGCATCAATATAGTGTGAAGTGATAAGTCTAGTTTAGACAAAGCCGAATAAAAGGTATAACAATTACCTCCAATATTAATGGCAACATTTTGAGCAGTTTCTATGAGGTCAGGTGCACCTTCTCCACCTTGAATAGCACGTATCAGCCTTGGTACAGTAAATAATAATGAAATCCCAGCAGCTGAAGATAGTGCAACAGAAAAGAATCTGCGAACCCCTCGAAATGGTGCTTGGACTTCACTAATTAGCTTTAGATCTCTCCGGAAACTGTAGCCTATATCTTCTCCACCTAGTCTAGCCTGTAAATTTGAATGTTGACAATGAGATGCATATCTTGACCACAGTACCGAACAACCAGAGATATCCGTCCCCAATTTTTCCATTATAACATCTGCTAAAATTTGACCAATTATGATATTGTTAAGTTTTATCAAGTACCCAAAATGTAGTAAGCTGATAACCTCTTCTTGAAGTTCCTTGAATTCAGGTAATGCTCTGAAAGATGCCAAGTCTGGGTCATTGAGGATAGTGCCAAACTTGAGGTTGTACTCCCTCAGTGCTAAACGTAAGCAATCTGCAGCTTTCTTTCCTTCCCCTCTATCTCAGGAGAAAAAAATTTAAAATGTCACAAACAACCATCAACAAACTGTAGAATCTAAATTAGCATAAAGCATATGCAAATTTATTTTTCTTGTTATCATCACAAAAACATATAATAGTTTTAGCAGCTACATTCTTTCAGACAAGTAGGGTAGGTAAAGGAAATAATTTAACAGGATTGCTGTGATAGAAATCTCTAATATTAAGATTCTATATCTTCAACTGATAAAATCTCATTTTGGCTCCAAAATCATACCTCTTTAATTTAACCCAAGAACAGAATAAAGAAATGACATCCAAATATAGTTTCAGGGAACTCAACAAATTTCTATAGAAGACTCTAACATCCTATATCAGTTTTGACGTATGCCTCCAATAACACTACAGAAGAATCACTCATTAATTCCTATACTAAAACCAACAGACAAATTGAGGCAGTAAGAGAGGTATTGGAGACTCTGTATATCAGGTTTTAATGAGAAAATTACATCCACAATTGTTCAAAAAAAGTATGGTGGTTCACATAAAAAATAACATTAGGCCCAAAAGCATGATGGAAGGATGATGTGAGAGAAAACATTTCCATGACCTTCTGCATATATCATGATTTACACATTGCAAGTGGACAAATAACACTTCACTCGATTTCATCTCAAATCATCATCAACAAAGTAGTGTAAAAAAAAGAGGATAGAGTTTAATTAAGAGAACACCACCAACTCCTACCTGTAGGCATGGCAGCAAGCTTTGTTATAAAGTGCTGCCTGTGCCTCCATGGCGTTGGGATTCAAAGTGAGAGCTGTTTCAAACTGGCTCAGAGCTTCTTTAACCTAGAAACTCAGAAAAAAAATAAAATAAAATAAGTACGTCAAATAAAACTCATCGAGATGCATTCATCTCTTACATTTGGCAAAATTAGAATGGTATAACATATAGCATGCTAAAACTTTATTGAACTAATTTTCATTTTGGATTTGAAAAGAAGTAAGTTTCAAGAGGAAAAAAAGATCTATCTGAACCAGATCCCAAGGATGAAATAAAAGGAAACAGATGAAGATTGTACTGTGTAATACAAGAATTCACCTACGAGCAAACTTGAGGTCATATATTGTCATAGAATGAAAGGATATTGATGCCAAGTACACAACTTTCACAATGCTAGTTACTGAGCTTCTAATGATCTCTGCACCAACTGTCTAACAAGTAAAAACTACTCACCGTGAGAACAAGAAACGTATAACCTCAGCATCCTACTAATTCATGCATCCGACACAAGCGAAATCTTTCCAAGTAATTATACGCGCAAATAAATAATTGAAAACTTCAAGCACCCACCAAGGGAATCGGTAGTATCCAGAATTCGGGTCACTAAAAAAAAGTGCCAGAATTGCATAACATAATCGGCGTACCCGCCCCTTGGAGAAGAGTTGGAGACCGGTGTTGACACAGGACTCCGCCGTCTCCGCGTTGGCCTCTCGGGGTTGCGAAGTAGAAGAAGAGCGAGTGACTACAGAGGAGAAGCGGGCTCTCTTCCGCAGCTTCAAGAGGGTTCCCCTGCTGGGCTGCCATGGCTCTGCTCTCGTTCTTGAACTCGAGTCTCTGAAGCAGGGGACCTGGTGGCTGGATGCAAGAGTAGCCACAGCCATCGGGAGGGCAAGTGTCCAATTCCAGTATGCTAACTCCATTCTCATTTTGTTGTGGCTTATTTTATTTTTTTTCGGGGTAAATTAATTAATTATTTATTTATTTTTGGGTGAATATGTGAACGCCCCATCCTTTTTTTTAGTTTATAAATATTGAAAGTATATATATATATATATATGCGAAAAAAAAATCATATTTGAATATGTTGTACTAGGGATCTCATGTGGGTGTTGTAAGGAGGAGATTTTTTTAAATACATTTATAAGGTTTATTTAACACTTTTCAGGCAATAAATCAATCGATGGGATTACTCACACAGTTTTGGCAATTGATAGCCCCATGGCTGAAATTGAGAGCCGGAGAGTTTTCAAATAGGTGTTTGAAGTTGATTCAATGTTTGGTCAATCTACCGGTTAAATCTGTTTTGAATCAAGTTGTAGTTGATTAGTCAGTATCTAATTATGGCTTTACCCATTGAAATATGTGAACTCTAGAAATGGGAAGTTAAGTTTGGGATGAGGACCAAATTTGACCCTTCAACATTCAAATGTGTCGTTGATAAAAAAAAAGGGGAAGAATGGACGAAATAAAAAGTGGAAAAATAAGTAAAAATCCTCCCTAATTTTCTCTTGAAGTTATTTATAATAAAACTGAGTGGCAATAATGTAAATATTTTGAGGCATACACGTGTGAAGTAAGGAATGATTAATATTAGACTTACGCACATACCTGCCTACGTGTAATGAGATATTTGCCAACATATATAAGACTAATTTACCCTTATACCAATGTATTCCTTGTCATCGGCAAACATGGAAAACAAAATGTGAGTGCAAAGAGGATTCTAAAATGACCTTAATCTTTATTTATAAAGATGGAGGGCGTCCCCTTCCACCCATTTTTCTCGCACTCCATTTTTTGAGAAGTGCATACGCCTGGACTAGGAGCGCAGTATATAATGTCTAGGCACGTGTGTGCACGAATTCACTTTGTCAGTTGATAGATATTCGATATTCACTTCGAGAAGCGCACGGAAATGTTGACCGAAGAAGATTCAAAATGAGCTTCATCGCACTTAATGTCTAGAGAATTGTCGGTCGCTTGAAAAATTGTTCGTGATGACATTTTCAGAAATCCGTGTCGACAAAGCAGACGGAAATCCTCCACGAAGTTCATTCGAGA
Organism: Sonneratia alba; assembly: GCA_900174645.1. Lineage (NCBI taxonomy): Eukaryota > Viridiplantae > Streptophyta > Magnoliopsida > Myrtales > Lythraceae > Sonneratia > Sonneratia alba. The sequence goes on from FWPY01000010.1 coordinate 827,818, forward strand.
ACATCATATAGAATAAGTGAAGTGAAGTGAAGTGAAGTAACAAATCATTGTCTTTAAACTTCTTAGTTGGATATTCCCGACCCGATTCATCGTCCCCGATTTGGTACGTCTTTTAAGTGTCACTGTAAATTTCCCAATGGTGCGAACTATGAACAAATTATGAGAGGGGACGGTGCAATTCTGTCCACGAAATTCCTGCCTTAGAAGTCTTTCCAAGACCCTTCGTTTTCAAAAGAGCAGCCATTTCCCCACAACATCAAAGCCCTTCTCTGTCCATGTTTTTATCCATTCTCTGAATGAATTCATCTTCAAACGGAGACTTTCACCATGGGAGGAGCCTCGAACCCACCTCCGCCGCCGGTTTCGGGCCCCCCGGAGTGGAAGTACGACGTCTTCGTGAGCTTCCGGGGTAGGGTTGCACGGAGGAAATTCATATCCCACCTCTTCCATGCCTTTGAACTGGCCGAGATCCGCTGCTACCACGATGTCGACTGGGACCAGCGGGGCCGCATCGTGGAGTCGATGCTCTTGGACGCAATCCGTGGCTCGAGGATCGCACTTATCCTCTTCACCACCGACTACGCTGACTCTCATTGGTGCCTCGACGAGGTCGTCGAGATAATGAGGTGGAACGGGCTGTATAGAGATCACCGCCACATGGTGGTCCCGATCTTCTTTGAAGTGGAACCGACAGATGTCCGGAGGCAGAGCGGGGTGTTCGGGAGAGGGTTTGAGAGCTGTACGGCCGAGCACGGGGAGGCCAAGGTTCCCTCCTGGCGGGCTGCGCTCGTTGAGGCCGGTTGCCTGTCGGGATGGCATTTAATGAACGACGCCAATGGGTACTACCCTACCTTAGCTCTATGATCTATCGTCTCCAACAGTCAGTCCAACTTGTTTTGTATCCATATTTTGTGGAAATTGCAGAAGTCCTCACTCTGCTGAATTCTTGCCTTTCACACCGTGGACTTTCCGTGTTTTTGAAAATGCCTCTTTAAATCATACGATCCTGTGATTCGACTTGCCCTGCTTACCCTTCTCAATACGCACAACCTGCATGCTGGAAATCTAATGAATTTAATGAATTTCAATCATATAAATATGAGATATTATTAAGGAGAATAACAAAGGTAATATCGAGTATAGATTATATACGAGAGTTAAAAGAGGTGAAAGGCACATACTAAAAGTAATAATTCTTGTCTAAGTCCTCCATATAAGTTCTTCTCCCAGTTATCGTTATATCCTTTTAAGACCCAAACTTGTTAGATGAACTTTCTATTGGCCTTTTGATTTCACACTCGCGTACTACTCATATTTTCTTTTGGTTGTTCATCTCAGGAATTAACTATTGAAGATTGATCAATGTGAATATGATAGTATAGCATAGTGCAATAGGTGTTAGTATGAACATTATCCGCGCTGTCAAACCTAAGCTAATTTTTCCTTTTCGTATTTGAATCAGGGATGAATCAGAGTTGATCAAGAAAATTGTGGGACGAATATTTAAAGAAACCTCCTTCACAAATTCACCCTACTTCATAAGAGATGCGGTGGGAAGAGATGAGAATGCAAGTGCCGTGATTTCCTTGTTAGATGTCGGGTCTGATGATGTGCGAGTGATCGGTTTGTATGGGATCAAAGGGATAGGAAAGACAACCTTGGCAAAACTTGTATGTAGTCGAATATACTTTGAATTTGAAGGTGTGAGTTTCCTGGAAAACATTGGTGATGCAAAACGAGAACGCATTATTAAATTCCAGAAGAAACTCCTTAACGATGTTTTGAAGGTAAAACGACAGTCATTGGACGAGAATGACTGTAATCGCAACCTTGATCTGATCAGGGATAAGTTGTGCAAGCAGAAAATACTTCTGGTCCTGGACAACGTGAAAGAAAAGATGCAGGTGACACTACTTGGTGGACGAAGAGGATCGCTCGGTCCCGGAAGTAGAATCTTGATAACCACAGAGAATGAGGTGCTGCTGGATCAAACTAGGGTGAACTACAAATGCATGGTCTCAGGGCTCGGCCCAGAAGAATCATATCAGCTCTTCAGCCGGTACGCATTTGATGGAGATGATGATGATAATGATGAAGGTGGTCATGAAGCATTATCCAAGAATCTTGTCCACTATGCAGGAGGGTTCCCATTGGCCATTAAGACGCTCGGCACTTGCCTTTTTGGTAGAACAAGAGATCAGTGGAGTAAGTTGTTGGAGCATTTAGTACAAAATCCTAATCTAGATTGGATTGAAGCATATTCAGGACACCAGGACTCGTTTCTCAGTCCTTATAAATCCAAGGTTGGGCCATATGGAGGTACTGGCGGATCTTCTAAGTATGATGATAAAGGATACAAGGGCATAAGGCAGATGAAGATTGCCATCATCGCAGGGAAGATTGGGTCTATCCGCATTGACTATGATCATAATGGATCTCTCGTACGTACATCTCATTACGGTGGACCTCATGCAGACCAAATGTTTACGGTTAGTCCTATAGATTCGGTAATGCTGTTCGTTTGTTATCTTCTGTTTAGGTCCCCCTCTTCTCAAGCAGTTGTTGAGACATACTTTTCCGCATTCCTTTGTTGACTCGGTTTAATATAGTAGAGAAACCTGGCACTCGAATTCTCTGGGAAAAAATGAAAAGGAAAGAAATACGGCACTCTAGACCCTAAAATATACATTCATGAATATCTCAACTTTAGAGTTTGTGGGTAAGGACTGTTGGAATTACAAGATTTATTGTCAAATAACACTGATTCTTATTTTGTTTTAATTTTCTAAAGCACGAACTAAATTATCTAACTTGGCCCTCCCGGGCTTGCTAAGAGATGTGATCATGTTCCTTCACTTCTCGCAGGTTGCGCTGGATTATCCTGACGAATTTGTGACTTCAATCTCGGGCTGTATAGACACTGATCTCCGAGTCATCCAGTCCCTAACGATTCATAGCAATCTGGACACTTATGGACCGTTTGGAGAAGAAAACGAGAATACTTTCTCTTTTCCAGAACAACGGGTTGAGGGTGGAAAGATCATCGGATTTTATGGCAAGTGCGACTCGTATGTGAATTCCATCGGAGCCTATGTTGGCCCAACCTCGCATCCTTATCCATTCAAAGTGGTAGGTCCATTTGGTCATCGGAAAGGAGATTCTTGGGACGACGGGAAGCACGCAGATATAAGACAAATTGATGTGGTCTTTGGTTCAAAATTCGAGTCTATCAGTATCATCTACGATAACTATGGTCACTCTGCGAGTCCTTTCACGCACGGTGAAGAAGGTGGAGGCAGAATCACCTCGGTATCTTTACTTTGATTTACGAGTACAACTTATCCATAATTGTGATGATGCGATGTCATGTGAAGGATTGACGCTTTGTGTTTAATTCTAGGTTAAGTTGGACTATCCGTACGAGTACTTGACATGGATCTCAGGCTACTTGAGAGAAGATCATGGCACACTCATTATACAATCAGTCTCATTCCATAGTATCACCACAAAGTATGGTCCATTTGGTCAAGAGATCGGGATACCATTTTCCAGCCCTTCGTCCGGTGGCAAGATTGTGGGATTCTATGGAAGCTGCGATGGCCACCTTGAGTCCATCGGAGTGTACCTTGAGCCGGTGTCTCATGAATATCCTGCAAGGAATATCGGACCTTTTGGAGGCAATGGTGGAAGCCCCTGGGATGATGGGCAGCATTCTGGCCTGAGGCAAATTGTTATCAAATCTGGATGGTTTATCGATTCCATTGAATTTGTATATGACGAGGATGGAATCGCTCTGGAAACCACGAGACACGGTGGAGATGGTGGATCGCAAATAATGGTCAGTTCGCTAAAATTTTCCGTTTACATCCTCTGATACTTGAATTCCCACCGCCCCTAACACTACACATTTTATCTGTCTCGATCACTGTCAAGTGTTATTAAAGTCTCATCCTGTATCAGTGGTACATGTTCCGACAGGTTCAGTTGGATTATCCAGATGAGTGTTTGATTTCGATATCTGGCTACATGGATCAATGGGGTCCCAATTATCTTGTCAGATCGTTGACGTTTGAAAGCAACAAAGGAGTGCATGGTCCATATGGTTTACAAGAAGGCACATACTTCTCGTCCCCACCAAACATCGGAAAAATAGTTGGATTCTACGGAAGGTGCGCCTTGTATCTCAATTGCATTGGAGCATACTTCGCTCCAGCTTTTCATATGGAGCCGATAAGGAAAATTGGGCCTTATGGGGGTGAAGGTGGAAGCCCGTGGGACGATGGGAGACACACGGGACTGCGGCAGGTCTTCCTTTCTTGCGGATTAGTCATTGACAGCATATGCTGTGTTTACGACACGGGCGAAAAATCAGACCAACGCGGCGGTTCGGGCGGATCTTCTCTCACGGTATGTTTGAATTTCCTAGCTCATCATGATCGTATTGGTTGAAAAATTAGTAATAGGAGGAAAATTGTATTGATAGTACAGAACTTCTTATTAACATAATATTTTAATATAAAATATTTAAAATATAATTTTTTATTATACATCATTACAAATATGATAAGGATTAGAATATCTCATTAATTTTTTACTACTATCATCAATTTTAAATGATATGAATAATCTATATGATATGGCTGTCATGCTATATCCTAAATGGAATCACATGTGTCATAAAGGTGGGATCTCACTAAAAATAAAAAGTAATAAAAAAAAGAGGGGAAAAGACATTAGGGATGACTCACCGCCGCATCTGGATCTGACGCTCCCTCTGGTGAATGTCACCGGCGGGGCTGCCGTATTCGGCAAGGTTGCCGAAGGGACCAGCGAGTCGCCCCCAACTGTCAATAGTCTTTAGCTGATTATCTTTCTTTCTTTCTTTTTTTATAAAAAAAAAAAAAATCGTCTTAGAGAGAGATGGGGGAGGCTGGCCCGGAGCTCCCTCCACTGGCCCGATCACCCTTCGGTGAAGTGGCTGGAGAGGGGTGGCTAGTGGCTAGCCCACAACCGATCTCCCTTCGTTTTGCATTTTTGTTTTTTTAAATTCTTCTTCTGGCTGGCCTTCCGGTCCAGGTCCACAAACAATGGATAATACGAAATTATATTTTAAGATTTTTATATTAAAATAATATATTAATGAAAGATTTTGTATTAGCCATGTAATTTTAGCATGAGTAGAAAGTAGATCAAAGAATTGATAAAAATGGATAGTATTGTAACAAATCTTCATGCTTTCATCCTACTCGATCTTTAGTTTGTCGTCGGACCAAATAATAACTAGGTACTATCGCGCACGTTGTGTATGTAGGTCAACATATTTAATTTATTGATTTTTTTAAAAATTTCTTGATAGAGTTGATGATTATCTGAAAATGGAAAGAACTTTTTTTTTTCCAAGACAGATTTATGATTTTCTTTTAGGATTTTTAATATAACAATGTGGTATTATAAGTGATCGATCAATGTGGTTACACTGTCTACCATGACTTTGCAGATTGAGTTGGATTACCCCGACGAATACTTGACATCCATGTCAGGAAACTACGGACTCCTCGGTGCATATGAATTAGTCACATCGCTTACATTTCAGAGCAATAGAAGCACGTACGGGCCATTCGGCTCCGGTGGAGGAAAACCTTTTTCATTCACATCGGGAGCCGGAAAAATAGTCGGTTTCTTTGGGCGGAGTGGCATATACCTTGATTCAATCGGTGCATACATTGATCCCTCCCCAAGCAACTAGCATTCCATGAGGATGGCCGGCCGGTCTATGTTTCCCGGCTGGAGGGCGGGGAAACTTTTGCTGCTCGATTAGTTGTTACTCTTGTTTAATTTGTACTTCAGCGTCAGGACTGAATGTACGTTGGTTGAAATTGACTTTGAATTTCGATAGAATTGAGCTTGCGATTTTAATTCCGATTAACTCAAGTGGACATGTCAAACAGAGTAATAAAGTGGTGAGTAGACTATCGTCTTTACATAGATCATGTTCAGAATATCAGTAGTAAAATTGCTACAATTGAATCTTGTCCAAGCAATCGGAATATGAGAACAATGAAAGCCAGAGAATAGAGCCGAATGCAACTAAACGCTAACAATTTAATTATGATTGATGAATGGCCTACAACTTTCCTTAGTTCTAATCCTAAATCCAGTTCTTTATCTATGAAATCGGTTGACAGAGTTATTCTTGTAAGATTCTATTATCTACTTGGGCATCTTTCCGAATATTATAAGAATGAATTAGCTTGTGGGGTTACATTATAAGTCAACTCAATGATAGAATATATAAGGTTATACCCGTACATTTTGATATAAGTTAGCCTATACTATACTTTTTGGTTCGGAAAGGAGCTTCATTCATTCAACCATGGTCAAAGGGAACAGCATTATAACCAGCATCCACAGCCCTGAAATGTACTATGTATGTCGTTATACAAAAGATCACCTGATGATAATGGAATTACAGAAACCCAATCACGAGAGTACATCTCCGTTTTATACCATTGTGCTATGTATGATCAGCACATTCGTTAGCATCTAGCTTAACCAGGCCTATCTGCATCCTGTCAAAGATCCTCCTTGCTTGCTTGATCTCCTTGACAGCTTGATGAAGCATCCAAGGGGTCGCATCGCCCTTTGATGCAACAGCTTGGAGAGCAAGTGAACCATTAAAGATTGATCAATGTGCATATAATAGTATAGTGCCAGTAAGAGCTGTTAGTATGAATATCCGCAAGTGTCAAACTTCTGACAACTTTTCCTTTTCATATTTAAATCAGGGATGAGTCAGAGCTGACCAGGAAAACTGTGGGACAAATTCTTAGTGAACCTCCATTGTGAAATCACCCTACTTCATAAGCCATGCAGTGGGAAGAGACGAGAATGCAAGTGCTGTGATTTCCTTGTTAGATGTCGGGTCTGATGATGTGCGAGTAATTGGTTTAAATGGGATCAAAGGGATAGGAAAGACAACCTTGGCAAAACTTGTATGCAGTCGAATATACTCCAAATCTAAAGGTGTGAGTTTCCTGGAAAACATTGGAGATGCAGAACACAAAGGCATTATTAAATTCCAGAGGAAACTCCTTAACGATGTTTTGAAGTTAAAACAACAGACATCGGACAAGCACGACTGTAAACACAACCTTGATCTGATCAGGGATTAGTTGTGCAAGTAGAAAATACCTATGATCCTGGACAACGTGGAAGAAAAGATTCAGGTGACACCACTTGGTGGACGAAGAGGATCGCTTGGTCCCAGAAGTAGAATCTTGATAAGCACAGAGAATGAGCTGCTGCGGGATGACCTTGGGGTGAATTGCAGATGCATGGTCTCAGGGCTTGGCCCAGAAGAATCATATCAGCTCTTCAGTCATTATGCATTCAATGGAGATGACGATGAGGAGGAGGAAGGTCAAGAAGCATTGTCCAGGAATATAGTCCATTATGCAGGAGGATGCCATTGGCCATCAAGACGCTCAGGACTTGCCTCTTTGGAAGAACAAAAGATCAATGGAGTAAGTTGTTGGAACATTTAGCACAAAAATCCTAATCTAGATTGGATCAAAGCATATTGTGAATCGTTTTTTTCTTCCTCATCAACTCAAGTTTGGGCCATATGGAGGTCAAGATGGCTCTTCGTATGACGATAAAGGATACACAGGCATAAGGTAGGTGAAGATCACTGTTGTTGTGGGTTTATTCGGGTCTATCTGCGTTGACTATGATTATAACGGTCCTCTCATAGGTTCATCTTGGCATGGCTGACCCCATGAAAGCCTGACTTTCACAGTTAGTTCATCAGATTCCCTGGTACTTAATACACATGGGATCTAACATATTCATGGAGATTGATATCTCAAGTGGCATGGAAAATGATATATTCCTGAGGAAATATGCTCACTTCTAATGTTTTTCTGGTCCTTCGGCTGGTGGTAAGATTGTGGGTTTCTTCAGAAGCTGCAGTGGCAATCCTGAGTGCATTGGAGCGTATCTCGAATCAGTTACTCATGCACATCCCATGAGAATGAGCAGGCCTTTTGGTGGCAATGGAGGAAGCCCCTGGGATGATAGGAAGCATGGGGGCATAAGAAAAATTGTTATTAGATGTGGAGTCATAATCGATTCCATCAGGTTTGTATATGGTGATGATGGTGGAAGATCTTTGGAGCCACCAAAACACAGTGGATCTATCGGAGAGCATCTGCATACGGTTAGTAATATACATAATCTTTCTTCCTTACGATCATTTACGTTGCTGGTATGTTACTGACTTACCAACTACTTCCTTTGATATCACTTATATCTGGGTGTATCTTATTGGATCGTGTCACTGCATCATTGGACAGGTCAAACTGGATCATCCAAATGAGTATGTAACTTTAGTATCCAGCTATATGGGTCAATGGGGATCCACGATGTATCTCTCATCAACTCGCTAACGTTCCAAAGTAACACAAGAGAGTATGATCCATATGGTGGAGAAGTTGGCACGTACTTTGCATGCCTGCCAAATATTGGAAAAATAGTCGGGTTTTATGGAGGATCTGGCTTATATCTCAATTCTACGGGGGCATATTTTGCACCAGTTTTTCATTTGGACCTGATCGAGACTGTTGGGCCTTACGGGGGTACAGAAGACATATGAGTGTCTGAGAGATCTTTATTCCTTATGGAGTAGTCGTCGACGGCGTATGCTGGTGCAGGAAATCCAACCACCATGGTGGTCATGGTGGACATTCGTACACGGTATGACAGAAATTTCTTGCTCTTGTTGAATTGATCAAAATCTCCACATCCAGAAAATCGATCATCTTACAAAGGAATCGGGTACTTTTTTGCTTTCTTACAGATAAGCTTCGTATACATTGAAGTACATTCTTGGTACTCAATTAGCTCTTCTTTGATCTTTAACTTAATGGGTCCAACCCAATTATACTGCGCTTGTTCTGTCATCGTCTTGCAGATTAAACTGAGCTGCCCAGATGAATACTTGGCATCATCAATGTTGGGTTACACTGGAAACTTCCTCAGTATAGAAGTCATAATGTAGCTTACATTTCAAAGCGACAAGAGGACAGACGGGCCGCTCAGCTCTAACGGAGGAACTCGTTTTTCATTTGTGCCGAGTACCAGACGAATAGTTGGATTTTATGGGCGAAGCGAGAGATGCCTTAATTCGGTCGGAGCCTACCTTGTTCCGTCTCGGGACAACTGATCTTCCAACAGAATGCGGGAATGAACATACTATTGCTGATGGGTGGCCCTGATTTTCTCTGTGTTTCTGATATAGGGTTAGATTTTTAAGAGTTTGAGAACTTCAATTAGATTAAAATAAAATATATCCCTTATTTGATATATGACGATCTTACAATCATATGAATGATGGTTTGGTGAATTCAACATAGGATTTAGCGAGTATGTACTATCGGACCCGATTGTGATCCTTGTACCTCGAATCGAGTCGGTCGATAGGTTTTAAGATAAACGACAGCGTTTAGTTCGCTTATGAGCCAAAACCCCACCCTAAAACCTTCTTCTGCGGCGTCCTATACCCCTCACGATCTGAGAAGGACGCTGAACCACAGGAGACGCGGCGGACATGGGGAGGTCTCGAAGAAAGTACAAGAAATCGAGACCCAAAGTTCAAGTAGGCCTCCCAAAGAAGAACCCTAGGGTCGTCAAACCCGCCTTCAACATCCCCCCCAAGCTCCGCTCCCTCCTCGAAGAATCTGTCAAGTGGGACGAGAAGGGCACGGTCATCAGAAACTATAAGTCTTTTGGTGTCGTATCTAACCCTAACCTACTCGGGGTCCGGTCTCGCACCTCCCACGTCGTCGAGAGCGACTCGCTCCAGGTCCCGCCCCCGCCTCCACCTGAGCCGTCGGATGAATCCGATGACCCTAACCCGGAGGTTGAGCCCATCGACTCAGGCAGCGACGTAGAGGAAGATGGTTAGTCTTCCACTCTCCCAATAATTCCTTTCTGTTGAATTTCCGGATTAGGTGAAGCTCAACTGCTGTTAGCCGTCGGAAGGAGCAAATTGATGTCAGAAAAGCCCTTTTTTCCCCCCTTCCTTTTATCTTCTGCTGCAGTACTTACTATCTTACGATGGAATGATTAATTCAGTGTAACTGATTAGTGTATATAAAAATAATAGTTCAGGGGCGCCAACGGAGCTGGTCCTGTGATATCCTGATGCAGGAAAGATCTTAGTGACTTAAACCTTTACTGGGTTTATCTTAGCTCAATGGGTTGATGATGTGCTAGGGTTTGATGTAGTTGGCAAGAGTTACATTAATTTCTCTTGTTTTATGAAGTTGCAATACTAAAAGTAACTCTCACCGAAATGATCTGAATCTTGATGGAACTAAAGATAAGGCTAAAAGCAATAGGATTTGCCTATGATTCTATTGAATTTGAGTGCCAAACATATCCATTGAGCTCATGTTTCTTGTTGGAATTCATGTGTTATTCCAATATTAGAAGGAAAGAGATGTGTCTGCTTCTGATAATGAGATGTATCAGTAGTTGTACAAACACAGAGAATTTATAGAAATATATATATGTACCATGAGTAGGATAATTGTTTGATACCATGCATATGGATATAATTTTTTGAAATTTCACGTTTGGGATGTGAAAGGAGATATTACTTGACCATCTCCTAAGTTTTATTGAAAAGGGAGTTTCTTAATGATGTTGGTTTACCCTATTTGGAATTCATCTGAGTTCGATGGAAACAGACTGGATTAAGTTGATTTTTTTTTAATTACACCAAATATTGGACAGGATAGAGATACCATGCTTTTGGACAAAATGGTTTATTTCCTGATTTTAGTTTATAGAGGTCTTGGCTTCCATCATGTTAGATGGAGTTGCACAGAATTCAACTTTAGATTATTTAGTCAAAGTCCAGATGGGTTCATTTTATGAAGTATTGGAAATGCATGTATCATGGAATCAATATGACTAATCTTCAATCTGCCCTCCCCTGGAGCGGTCAAATGTTTGACTGACTTTGTTGATGTAATGAGTCATTATTTGCTAAAATTAATTGGTGTTAGTTTTGGCAGCCAAAGAAAACAAATGATGTTAACGATGCACTGAGTTCCCAGAGCTTGCATTCATCAGAAATAAAACAGAAAAAAAAGGTTCCCAGTGCATGCTGTTGATAGAAAGCATTTTTATTTGGTCATGGAATCTGTAGGGTTAACTTTCCCACCTTTTTTTTCCCTTTTACTTTGGGTGTTAATTCTACATCTTATGAGGTCACTCATGGCATGTTTAGTTGGATAGAATCACAAGGGAATTTGAAGAAATAACTTTATGAATTCCTTTATCATGGAATTGCTTTTATTGACTACTCCAAGATTTAGATCAGCCCATGGTTCATTATTGGTATCCAGAATCAGAAAACAGTGCTTTGTCATGCTGATTTATCTAATCACAATATAATATCTGTTTGTTTTGGCAACCGTTCCTTTGTGTGGGTCAACAGATCTAAAATCAGCTCTGGGAAAGAAGCGGAGAGATGGGAATTCAGCACCTTTGCAGCCACTCACAGCAATGCAGCGGGTGCACATTGGTCGATTAATTGAGAAACATGGGGATGACTATCAGGTCTGTGAAGTCTTATTTGTTGATGTCTGTTTAGGTTCTTTGTTCTACTTTGCAATGCATGCAGTGTTCCTCACTGTTTGACTACGGTTTTCAGGCAATGTTCATGGATATAAAGCTGAACATGATGCAGCATTCAGTAGCAACCTTGAAGAAATTGTGCAAAAGGTTTCACATGCATAAGCACAGGAATCCTTTAATATTGTCCCGTTGAGAATCAAACAGTTGTATGGTAATTTTGATATAAATTCTATTGTTTGCCCTTTCTGTGATGACTGCTGAGCTATGTGGCAGTGGAAATCCTTGTGCTCAAAAAACAGCTAATATATGGTTCACTTTATATGACTCAATACTCCATGCCTCCATATTCCGATTTGTCAATTGGATGCACATTGGCCTAACCCAAATTTGGCCGAGTTCCAATTTTCTCCACTAATCTTTAATTTTGTTTTAGTAATTAGCCCCCTCTTCCGTTTTTCTGCCCCGGGATGTAGACAAATCTATAGAACTAGAATGGATTCAAGGAATGGATACATAAAAATTACTGGGAATACTAGACTTGGACAAAAACTTTTGGTCCTAGGTCATGTCACTTTCATGCCGTTTAATACAACAATTGAGTATAATAATTTCATTAATACTGAGATAAAAATAGAGAGAGTTTACAGAGAAGAAGGTTTTCAATGTTGAGATCTCATATCACACAATTCAGCTTTCATCGTAGCAAGGGCCTTCTTATATTTTTCTACCTGGTTAATGTTGTGTAAGTTCATTTTTTTCAAAGTAAATTAGAGGGCTTACAATATTTTTAGTTCACGTTTTTTAAATTAGATTTTTTCTTTTAGTTTATTAGTGGAGACATTGCGAAAGAAAAAGTTAAGAGAATAATTTCAAACTTTCAATGCATACTAAGGTATAAAAGGAATGAGAATTATCATGAAGTTTAGCCTTTTCCCTACAAATATCATGAGCCATGTTTGGAGAAATTGAGAGTACTGTGGGAATCGGTTGGCGGATTCAATGAATGTACAAGAAACAATTACCCCCTTTTTTTTTTTTACAGTAGTTGATTCACCCAGTCAGGTGGTGGATCCAAGAACCCAGCGGACACTAGACTGCCGCAAGAAAAAAAAATGTTCAGATAGTAACTTTTCATAATTTGATTTCGTTCAACCTCCTGGAAACCAGAATCAGTGGCAGCAGCATGGCAGCAGGTAGTCGCCAGCTGGTTCTGTTATTCTGATCCAGAGTTGATCCCGACTTAATGAATGATATCTCTGATTGTCACTTACGTTTCATGATTTATACAAGCAGAATGAAGTTATTTTGCAGGAACAAGGATCAGTAATTGCAGGAGTGATTCCTAAAGCAAACTGTGTTTTTAATTGATCGTTGCAGGTCTGCAACTCTGTTACGGATCAAATAGCTCATATCACAATATGATGTAAGCATAAGGACACCTGCATCGTTTAATTTCTCTAGCAAAAAGATACGTATAGGATTGACTAATCAATGCATCATTCCATCAATACAAGAGGAGGAAGCTTTAGCTCAGGTTAAGCCAAGGTCGAAAGCATATGCAAACAAGGCCTTGCATTTTATGGGTGAACAAATTTTTTTCATGGTTCAAGATCAAACTTCTAGTGGAGAGAAAGCATTAAGATGAAGTCCATCAGATGCCCATGAATGCCCGACACTGGGATTCCCAATGCTCCTTCGCTTGTCGGATCCTTTCGACCCTCTCCAGCTGAAGTCGTTGCTGCCAGTATTCGGGACAACTGTTCCCAAAGTTATTTATTTATTTATTTATTGCAAAGTGAATCATTAGGCGAATGAACTAAATGATGAAATCTCCTTGTTGAAATATGAAATTTGTTTGATTGGACGGGTCCATGAAGGTCAGATGAGAGCATACCTTCTAGCAAGCAATACATTGAGCTCTTCCAAGTGCACAGCGCCTTCATATACTCCTGCCTGCAAAATCAATTGGTAGAGGAAGAGAATCAAATTATGCAGAAGAAAGGCACTAATCTTATTTGCATTCGAGTGCCAATTTTTTGCATCATCTATCGATCCTAGCAATGCAATCATCACGTATTCTGAGAATTCCTGCATGCTGAAGCATAATAATTGCTCAAAGGAATGAAGTATAACCAACTAGAGCAGAAATTGACTGTAGTAGTGATAGAAGCAGCACCTCACGGCATAATGGGCATTTCTCTTTGGGATCCGCAGTTTTCAGTCCATCAACAATGCTCACAGATGCAGCAGAGCAAGCGCACATGTAGCAAAAGATATGGCCGCAAGTGAGAGACACTGGATCGAACACGGTTTCCTGTTTAGTGGCAAAAGTTGATGGTAATATTTCATAGTCATGTCTGGTAAATATTTTGTACCCACTTGAACAATCATCAGATGGAGCATAACAATGAAACAGTTGTATGAATGAATTTTGATTCCCAAAAAACATTCCCAGTTCCCAATTTCTCACGTTACTGATCTTAAAAAACAGAGAACATGAGGAAAAAAATTGAACAAGAAAGTATACTAGCTATCTAATGATCCAACGTGCCTCATAAGGATTAATTTGACTTGTCTTTTCTTATGAGCGTCATTTGTTGAAAGAGATACGATGAACAATAGAATTGCTTTCATTTTCCAATGCCAAACAGAGCACATCGTGTATAGAGCAGACAAGGCTAATCCAGTAGAGAACTTTTCAACCAAGATACAGGCAACAGCTTCTGTATATGTATTATCTGACAAATAGTACAACTGAAAACTTACCAAGCAAATAGAACAAGTCAAATTGATCTCAAGCTTGAGGGAATCAAAAACGTCACAAGAGAGAGAGGGTTTTCCATCATCTAATACGAGTGAGCAACCCTCGAAGAGTGCTGGCGCCTTCCTAGAGTTCCCCTTAGTTTCCCTCATATTTATGTGGAAAGCCATGAGCTCACTCAACCATGGAGATTGTAAGATCTCGATGTGCATTCTCTGTGCATGGGACTTGAAGGCCTGTCCTTGAGTAGACAGATGGATCTATACCCAACAATTGAGTGTTATATGGATATTTGTTAAACAGATTAGTTCGTAAAGCTTTATCAAAAAGAGAGGCACCATTGGTATGTATCGCGTATATTTTGCAGGTTCAATCAGGTGCCACCAGAGCTAGATATTACTGGAAAGCGCACAACACAGAGATAGGCGACATCAGCATACAGGAATTGGGTTTATAATTTCCAAGACCCCAACAAAAGTCACAGGGATGGATTTGCAAAAGCTCAACTAGTTATCTCAAGCATGATTAGATATATAGTAATCCAAATCACCCTGTAAGAGGGCAAACCACGGTAGACAAAGGGTAGATAGCGGGGGTACCTTGTCATATTTCTTTAGAATTTTCCGGATTGCGATGGCATTGATCAGGGCATAAGCGACAAGATCCTTTCCTTCTTGGATCAGAGCAGCATGGTTACCTCGGGGCTTGCCTTTCAACAACATGAAGTACTTCTGGAAGCCCGAAGCAAGGTGGAGCTCCAGCAACTTTCGTGCCCGCTCATTGAAGCATCCCACAACCACAGACATCTCTTTGAGAAGGGAGGGGAAGAAGCTGCCATCACACACTGATCACTCACAACAGATTTCATTGTTAGTGCGTGAGCAAACAGGTACTCTCGGATGGTTCAGTCACTCAAATGAATTTGATATTACTAACAGAAACACTGTGATAACAATACCACCACGCCACCCGGCCAAAAAAAAAAAACATTTTGGAAGAAACAACGTGGAATGTTTTGCCTAGTCATTCCAATAAACGACGACAACATGGTCTAAAACCAACAAGAAACTCATCAGCCGAGTTTGTCTTCTCTACCACCAACCCAGAACATGGTACCGGCACAAAGGAAAGAAGAAGCTAGTCGATTTAAACTTCAAAAATCTTTTATATCATGTGAAATCAATCTCCATTAACAGGCAGGGAATGGCAAAACAAACTCCTTGCAAGAAATATCACAAGCTCATTCCAGAGGATAAAAGCGAGAAAATTTCCCACCCATGTAGAAATTAGAACGGAACAAGAAGAAGGGGAAAAGAGAGGGTGATCAACCTTGGCAGTGTTGAGGGCAGACAGGGGTTTTAGCCAAAGGCTCGGGGGCTTCTGGAAGGCCGTTCATCTGAGACAGAGAAGGGAAATCTCTTCGTCTGCACCTCTTCAAGATCTTCTTGAGCTTCTTGAGGCCGACACCGGGGAGTTTCTTCTGGTCTTGGCCTTGCATGAATTCCTGGTACTTCTTGCAGAACTTCATCCTCAACCAGTTCTCAAGATTCTTTAGCTATCCTCTCTCTCCGATTCCACAGGATTCGACACGCCCAGGAACAGGAATTCAACACCCAAATGTACAAACAAACAAAGAGCACGGAGCCGACGAGATTGCTGTCTAAACGGTTCTTGGGATCTGGGACGGGGCTACGGACGATGATTGTTCTTTTATATTGGAGAAGCAGGGTGTACGCAGGATTCCATCATCACGACAGAAATTGTCAAAACTCTAATTTATCGGAAATTTCTCGTGCGGACATTAAGCCATTGCCGCGGTGACGTGCCCCAGCCCCACGGCCAGGGCTCCTTCGCACTTTTTCCCCTGTTGATTTTCATACCATAGTAGATCATCTACGAGGAAAATGGAGGTCCACATTACACCCTAATTTCATAAGATATGGTCAATTGTTGGAGGGGTTGTGCGTTACCTTCCTCTGCGTACGAATGGAATGAACCGCGATTCCAAAATTTGACCTTGAAAATGTTTCCATCAAAACATCCTTGAAAAAAAAATGGTTATGGTAATTAAAAATTTTTAAAAAAGAGGCATACATATTTTTGGATTTTTTAAAATTAAATTATATATATATTTTTTGAAGCGATTAAGTCAGTCTCCCACGATGAGAAGGCTCCCACTCTCTACTACCGATTTCTATGCTCCTATCTTGTGCTGATCCTTGCGCTGTCCTCTGTCGATTGCCCTTTGTCAATTACCCTCTGTCGAAGTGTTGCCCGCCCTCCCTCCCTGAATTGCCCACTATCGATTCCCTCATTGCCTCCACCTTCCGGTTGTCTCCCTCAGCGGCCGGTTCAATAGGTAATGGGTAAATGAATAGGGAAGCACAGAGCATTAGGGTATAAATGTGACAGTAATTATTAGCGTAAGATAATTAGTTAGTATCAAACACCTCAGTACGATACGGTTAACAGTGAAGTGTCCATGTCAGCTCCATTTTAACATAGTGAAAGAGTGCACTAATTGCGACGATAGATATAATCATGTATGGCTTTATTTAATCAGTTCAAAATATATAGGATTTCACTTTAAAAAATCTAAAATAAGTTTGAGTATTTTTTCCCTGAAATATGATGTATTAGCTTTATAACGAGCAGCATCGGAAAAAATATTAAGAAGGAATTTACTAAGGATGTAAAATTGATTTTGAGAGGAGGTGCAGAATGTGAAACTTTATACAAATTTTACTTAATTTATTAATTTTCATTTTTATAACATTTTTTTAATCTACTTTCACCACAATTATCGTATTTCATATAATAGGTCCATCATTTTATTATTTAATCGAATTAAACACCTTCGGTCCGGGTTATAAAACGCAGATACGTAATGCGCGTGAATCGTCAAGTTTTCCGATACAACACGTCTGGACCGGACGGCGACGGACACTGCTGTCCAGCTGCTCGTTACATGCGATAAATTGACGCACTGTGAGATGATGTGAAATTTAAATATCGTCGAAATCTCTTCTCTCGGGCTGTCGCTTTCCCGCCACGTGAGATAAGATAAGACTTGCGGCTGCAAGCAAGCAACGATAAACGATAAATTGCTTGCACCACCTGGGCTTTTTCTTCTTCTTTTTTTTTCCCTTTTTAGTACCGGGTTCCTTTCCTGAATAGAAACTTATATATATATATATATATGAAAAGAATTGAAAATTTTATATCAATATTCAATAGTGGGTCTATGAAATTAAATTGATCACAGTTGATTAAATTTCTAGGCGTGGGCGTGGGACGGAGGGGCAGAGCTCCTTCGAGAGTGGGGGATTGCGGGGTGGCGTGGTGGGCGGAGGGATTGTTGCTTGTCGTCCACGGTAGTATAACTGCCTTTTTTCCCGTTTCTTCTGACATGAAATGATTAATGATAGATATGCGGGACGGCCGGCGGATGGCATTGGATCTTGAGATCGAATTTGGTGGGTCCCGCTTAAATTGCCCCGTCCCTTCTTCTCCTGACTCCTTTTTAAATTGGATAAATGTTCATTGATTATTCTACATGGGTGGCAAAAAAAAAGAGATATTTTCACATTTTTAATTTTTTGTGATCTTATAATTTCCATCATAAATCCTTATTTTTTTACCATTCTTTACTTAACTTTCTTGATTTTACCACTTTAGTCCTATCTTAAGACTTTTCATTACATGCCGCCATTGGCATTTTAAAAAATTAAAAACATTTCAAAAAATCCTCAATGAATAAATAATATGACAGACAGATTAAAACAATGAAAAAACATAAAATGAAAAAAAAATGAAAACACAAAAACAAAAGAAAGAGAGAAAGAAAGAGTGGGTCTCGTCCGTGAGTTTCTATTCAACTGGAGCTCCACTGACCATCTGTGTCCTTAATTTCTGATAATCCCTTCAATTATTTTTTTTCTTTATTGAGAAATTTCATTATTATTAATTGATCCCAAAAAAATTTAATTTTTTAATTTTTTGGGAATATTTTTAAATTTTAAAATGCCATTTCAGCAACATTAACAGAAAATTTAATGAAGGATTAAAGTGAAAAAAAACTGAGGATTGAGAATAAGAAAAATAAATAAAGGCCCATGATGAAAATGGTAAAATCATAAAATGTTTAGGACCAAAAGTGTCTTTTTCCCCATATTTGCTGACCGGCAATTACTGCCGATTCCGACTTCATGCAAGAAACGACCGCTAATACCCCGTAGGCTGAGGAGCAAAGGGGACGAGTGTGCCCGAGCAGGGGCTCGCGTCATAAGATCCCTCTTTCTAACTGGAATTAATAGATCTTGTCGACATGGAGAATGTATCTTATGTAATATGATTGTATACTTAACTGTTTAATTATTTAAAAAAATCAAAAGAATTTAGTAAATAAGCTCTAAAACGAATTAATGAACTCCAAAAAATACATAATTATTTTATTAAAAGGGACATAACATTATGCTGCAATTGCACAAGATACCCCTCCTATCTCATGATGTCTCTCGGAAATTCTTTATTTGACAAATTTTATAACATAAGAACGCCTCTCAAATGTTTTTTTTCCCCCCTCATCCTTGTGATATCGTAACTTTGGGGTGGGAATTAATGAAAATGGATTTCCTTGTAGGATCCAAAGTTAATTATAATTACATTTTTTAATTAAATTATTTTATTTTATCTTTTCGCACTCGTTCTCTCTTCTTCTCTTTTTTTTTTCCATTTTAACTATCGTTGACTTTTGTATCGAATTTGTCACATTCAACCAACTATATGCCGGCCCGGTCAAGTCCACCCTGACAGGAATTGACCTACATATATTCTGCATATGGTGGACTTTAACATATCCTGGCCATTTGATTTATCTCTTATATTCTTTATTTTTTTCCAGTGCCTGTTTCCAAAAAAATAAATAATAAAAAATGAATTCCATTGGGCTCTCCTGTTTTGCATGCGTTTGGTGGGTTAGAAGCTGGCACACTATTTTCCATCAAGATTCGAAAAGCAAAAAAGGGGCCATCATGAAAGTATATATTCCATAAAATATTCCACGGGTAGAATACAGATTATTATTATTATTATTATACCGTATATCAAACTTAGTGTACCTTAAATTTCTGGCATGTTGAAGACAACTATGATCAGGTGGTTCTGGACACTAATTTATCATGAGAGGATTGGATTTCTTCTTCCAAGTTAGGTGAGGGACCAACAGGGTAAGCATAGACATCAACATCGACATCGACTCCCATAATAGAGAAAAAGGATAAACGGACATGTCACCTGATACTACTCGAGATATAACTAAAGTGATACATATTCCGAGATAAAATACATATACCCACATGTTCGGTCTCTCACCTTTTTTTTTCTTATTAATAGAACTGGATACAGTCAGATCCATCAATCCACTGAAAATAAAAGAAAAGAACAAAAGTATCGACTTAAATTGTCCCCCGACCATAAAGGATCGAGGAATAATCCCCGACCCATATCAAGTCTCCATCACATATGTATATTCATTTATTGTCAAATTCAATATATTATATCAAGCTATCCCTTTCGAGGGTCGCCCTCAAATTTATCTCTAAATTTGGTTCTGACATATTTCATTCGTTTGAGCTTATGGCAATCTTACTATCGGATTTCGAACTCACACAGACAATTAATTGATTAATCGGAGATGGCGATGAGGCTGGTGGTTTCTATTTGCACGACTGAATTTCATCCCCACGTTTTAGGGTTTCCTTTTATTATTTTTGACATTCAGTTTTCCACCGTAATATTTTATGTCAAGTCTAAGGTGGCTGTTATATAAACACACATACACACACACACACACACATATATATATGTATGTATATGGAAATGGGATGGGTAGTGCATTGAATCATTCATTATTGGATGGATTTGGACCAATGCTTTACTCTGATCGCCATGATTACATATATGTATTAGTGGGGTGTGGGGGTGGGGGAGAGGGAATCGTAATAAAGACTCAGTTGAATCGTGAGTAGTTTCAAAGGGAGAACAAAACTTCTAGTGGAAGGCAGGCAGGCAGACCACTACGTATTGTCGAGGCTCGATAATTCACTAGGGGCTATACAAAACTGGGAATTGGTAATCTTCCCATCACTCCACACATACAGATATGTATGTGTATATATATATATATGTCTTTGTGAGTGCATTTTTTTCCCCTTATTCTTTAGAGAGATTTTCCTCTTATAAATTAGAGAGATTGTACACGACTGTAGGTTAAAAATGTACTAAATATATATATTATTGAATGAAATTGGTTAAGATCTTGACCTGTACATGTTTATTAAAGCCCTAGTTACAGTGGATGTGTCCAACATATAGGTAGAGAAGGAAAGATGAGAGGAGAGAAATCCATCGCTAGTGGAGCAGCATAATGAGAGGGGAGAATCAGACCCAGTTGAGTTAGATGGTCCGATTTTTTTAATTAATTTTGATTTAAAACCCGTATCTTTTAAATTTAAAAAAAATATATGATCAAGAGAATTTTAGCTACTGTGAGCTCATTAATTATGATGTTTTACCCTAAGACAAATCAACCCGAGATCTTACCTTCAACCATTAGCCAACTCTCTTTAGCTGCCATTCTCTTCCAGATGCAAGCTTGGGCAGAGGCTCAGAGGGATTCCTTCAATAGACCCTGGATTCACAACTCTTCAGTAGCGCGGCAAAATGGATATCACTTCACGCTGTGAAATGCTATACGAGTTTAGAACAAAAGGTAGGAACAAAAAGGTGGGGGGAACAAGAGACAGGATGAAACCAAAGTGGTACAAACTAACCCCCTTAAGCCAGCTCTTCCCCACACCTTGTTTTCCCGATGGAGATCAAACGTTCATCCTTGGCAGGTGATATTCAATCTACAGACAGACGGGAAAAAAAAAATCACTCGATGATCCCATTTATCATCAACAAAACAAAATAGAGAGCCTCCATTGCTATACGATCTACTAAGGCTGAGCACTTTTTGCACCAGAAGATCGAATCCCACCGAGAGCTAGGCCAGATCGATATACTAAGCTTTTATCCATTTTCATCTCGCATTCAAATCGAGTTTGCCAGCTTCACACCAATCATCTTGCCCAACTGTATCCCCATTGTCAGTCTCTTCATCATTCAAGAAATCCTCAGAGGGCTCCTTCTCATCCCTCTGCGCATTGTTTGCCCACCCATTCATCATTTCCTCTGGATTCTTGTCCTGCTCTTCAAACCCTTGATTCAGTGGAATATTGTTGCCTTGTAATCTGCGGACACTCGCTCTAATTGGGCCTTGTGGTGACTCAAATCGAGGATGCTCCATCTGCATCCCTGATTTTTGCACCTGAGCCTCATGAGCTTCTCTCCTAACTCCATCTCTTGGCTCTATCGCAGCCCTTAAATGCAACAGAGCTCGCTTTTCCTCTTGCAATAGAGCCTGCTCAATCATCAATCTTTCTTCAGAGCGGAACTCACCCGTTCTTCTCTTACGGTTGATTATATCAAAGGCAAGGACCTGTTTCTCAAATGTGCTAGTAAACTCCACAACTTTGGCAGCAATGTTGTGATCCCACTGCTGAGATCGAGAAAGCACCTGACCTGTCGTATCAGAATCCAGGATTCTGTCATCCTCCTCTGCCTCATAATCTGCTACCACATGATAAGGTAGCAACCTATGCATTCACAAGAGAAAAACAAAAGGGCATGAAGCAAGGCAACTTCAAAATGAAACAGTGGTAACAGCAATTAACTGCCACAAGTACACTGCAGCGAAGGCACACAATAATATCTCCATAGTTGTCATGCATAATGCATGCTCAACCAAGCATAGCAATGTAATGGGACAATATCTTCTCCATTAAATCTCACATGCAAACAAAACTCGCTAAGACTCAACAGCTTGGTCGGTGCAAATTGAAAACAATTTATGGTCTATCTCATCCTATCAATAAAAACTTCAGACATCTAGAAGTGCAGAATAAAGGAATGAGCATGCCATGTCATATTCCTTACAAAAGCCATTGTTTGTTCCTTCCAAGCTACAGGAACAAAGAAGCAAAAACAAGATGTTCTGCTGGGTCTGGAACAGGTACAAAATGATTGATGGGTTGTTTGCTGCTCTATCCAATATTATACAAGAATTTGGATTGAAGGCTTAGCAGTCTGAGGACAGCAATTTACTAGTTACTGTCAATTAATTGCCGGAAAATCCAAAGAATTGCCACTTCCTCATCAGCTTCAGATGAATTTCACCATTGTTCCGAATACATATGATCTATCACAGATATTTGAAGATGTTTACATTGCATAAACTATACTCTTAATCACATCATATTTTTTCCTTCCCATTAAAATGATCAAAGTTGAAATTGCCCACAAAGAGAAGATTGATATAAAAATAAAACCTCCTCCAACTTGTTTATCCAAGCAAAACATCAACCTATTACTTTGACATAGCACATTTACATACATGATTTTTAATCATTCAACTGTGGTGGAAAGAGAGATATACCCCTTTAATCTGCCAAAAAGTGAAAAATCAAGTAATACAAAGCAGAACAAATCGGAGCATCCAAATTTAAAAGACACTATGTGAAATTCATCCCTTAGAAAACCCCAATTCTCTCCTAACTAGCAAACGGTATTTAACCGTTTCAACTCAAATATGAGTAAGCAGAACAAGACCAAAAAACAAAAAACAGAAAACTCGAACCCTAAATAAATACAACATGAAATTATGCGCCTTGCCATTGGAGAAAACAAAAAACACCTGCATTTATCCCTTTAACAGCAAAAGTGAAAAAAATATTTTCTCCACATTTCAATCAGGAAGAAAATTCGGAAAAATGCGCAAAAGAGCTGAAGAGGAAAGAATGGTAACTCACACCTTTCGCAAGCATCCTCCAGGGAAGAGAATGGACGCTTCAAGTCAGGGTGACAGACCCGCCATGCATCCTGGTAAGCCATCTGCAGCTCCATTCGGTTCTCGGGTCGGATAGCCTTCTGCTGTTGCTGCAGCTGCTGTTGATGTTGCTGTTGCGTCTGCTGTTGCTGTTGATGTTGCTGCTGCGTCTGCTGTTGCTGTTGCTGTTGCTGCTGCGTCTGCTGTTGTTGTTGCTGCTGCTGCGTCTGCTGTTGTTGCTGCTGCTGCAGCTGCTTCTGCTGTTGTAACAGCTGCTGCTGGAGAGTAGAGGGTGCAGACTCAGCAACAAGATTCTGGTTTTGCTGGGCGAGGCGCTGGACAAGGCCGGGCGGTCGAAGATGAGCATCGATATTTGAGGGGAAGCGAGACATTGCGGCCGCCTGCTGCCGCTGCCTTTGCAGCTGCTGAAGGAGCAGAAGACTCTGCTGCTGCTGCTGCTGTTGCTGCAGGATCAGGTGCTGATGTTGTTGTTGCTGCGCAGAGCCTTTCGCCTCCTCCATCTCCCTCCTCTTTGGGAAATTAAGGTTTCAGATTTCTCTTTTAGAATGATGGCAAGGGGTTCGATGCAGAGGGAATCTCGATGGAAACAGGGGAATGCAGGGCAAATTGCTAGATGAATTGGGGGGAACGAATCACCGAGTTCATTGATTCTGGACGTAGGGTTTCATCGGAGGATCGAACCTGAGCAACGTAACGAAAGGAGGAGAATCCATCAAACGACGCAGGAAAGAGAAGAGAACATGGGATAGGCTAGCTTATCGGGCTTTCGGCCCATTACATTGATGGGCCCGGATAAGCCCATATCACTTTTAAGTAGGAAATATAATTTATCTATATCATTGGTCCTCGATCAGTCCCCACGTTTCTGTTTCGGTCCCCAATCTCTAATTTCGGGTTTATTTTCATCCTTCGGTCCCAAGTGGAAAAGCTATGAAATGAACACACAGAATCTTCAACCAACCTTCAACCCTAAAAACCAAGGGTTGCTCGGCTGATCGACTTGCCGCGATCTAAGGTTTGATCTCCCCCTTTCGCTGCTGTTCAATCATTTGCATGCATCGGAAGAGTTAAAAATGTCCGTTTTCCTCTCCCAAGATGGAAAAATGTCCCCACGGACAGTGTAACGACCTGAGTAAATTCAAGTTCAGTGAGTGTACAATCCACTGCGGTGATTCACTCCACATCATGAGGGTCTCATTATTAAGTTTCATCATGTTTATTTGGTGCTGACAAATTCTAATGGTTAAGTGTCAGAGGATCAATCCAAACTGCCGGCGGGCTCCGACTTCCACGTGTGTTTTTCTAGGGGCCATCAGAGCAGTCAGCAGGGGTCACTTCGAATTAGAGCCCAGTAAGTTTGGATCCCCGTCAGCAGCCCTAGCATATTCTTGACCCATATCCAGAGCCTACTACTATTCATGTACCGAAGTGCTTCGTTTTAGTTACCAAAAGCCAAGCTATATTTTCCCATAAATTAGAGCATAGATTAGGTGACCACAGTGCAAAAAGTGATTCGAGAATTGGAAGACATTTTGACCGAGACAAGCTATTAAGTTTGCGAAATAGCCCCCATGAGATCGAACCTCGAGGGCAAGATGGGATCTCCTCCGAAATCAAAAGAAGACTGCTTGATCTATCGGGAAAGATCGACTCCCTCATTCCCTCCCGATATAGCCCAAGATGACCATTGAACTATGGACTCGTAATGTCATTACCTCGAGAAGAATTTCCCATTATAACAGGACGATCGAGGTTGGGCGGATCCTGGATGCTATTATTAGATTTAACGAACCAAAAAGATTCGCACACATCTGCTGCATGCATGTTACTCTTACATCACGGAGTCAAACATGCTTGAGGGTCAAAGTCGCTCAATTACTCTGCTCAATGAAGCAATCCCTAATTTCAACTGGCTCTTGGCTCGTGGGGGAGGGAGGTTGGCGCGGCGGGGCGGCGGGCCACCTCCAATAAAAAATTTGTGGTTTTTATTACTGAAAAGATTGACGCATTTAAAAAGGGTCAAATGTATAACTGATTTCTCAAATTAAGTATATCGCACATTCGGCTAGATTGAATTTTTAGCGGCTAAGGGATAATGGTTAGGCGGTGGCTGTGAATGAAGTCAACAGTCTTTGATAATGATGACGACAACTGCCAAATCACTGACAAAGAATCATATTTAGGGTAGGGAAAAGGAGCGCACCACGCCCAGCCCAGAGATTTGAGCAAAGTACTGAAATATTAGGCAGCTTTTAAAAGAACGAAATAAAGCTATTTTTTTATTTAACGTTAAATAAGGTAGCAAAAATGCATTTTCTCAAATGTCAATATTTATTATCGGAAAATAAGGTGGTGGGCAGCCGCCTAATTCTCGTATTCTTTTTCCCTGCACGGCACGAAACCGGCTTGAGACTCACAAATCGGCATTGAAGGTGACGAACGACTGAAAATAAGAAACGGACGTCCTCCTGAGATTTTCTATGCACGTCGGAGGGATTTGATTTTGAAGCTCAAGCCAAACAATATACACATATTTATTTATTTATTTATTTTTCAATTAACTAGAAGTTTTAATAAATAGATTGATTCAGTAATTTTTTATACGATACGATAACTCGATATGATATTATACATAATTAAATGGGTCCATGTTGATCCATGATAGACCTGTGCAGATTGATACGATATACCGATTTTACCTAATTAAATATATTTAAATATGTATTAAATATATATTAATATATTTTACCTATTTTATTATGTGTACTATTAATTTAATTTATTATATAAAATATGTTAAATTTTATTATAAAAATTTTACCATTATGGTAAATATTTTAATCAAATTATTATTATATTATTATTAAAAATACTAATGGTATATATGTATAATTAACACGTGCATGCGACCAAACGAATTAATTACTGATTTGAACACCTTTTCAAATTAGAATGAAAGATGATGTCTTGATTTTAGGTACTTTGGCTTTATTATGACAATGATTTTGATTGTTTGAACCCCAACAACTTCAATATCGTAATTCCACTTTGACGATCGAAATCCACCAATCAATTCTGTCATGGATTTGTCATAGTACCCTCATCAGTTACCCCGCACATCGCGCCGACCGGCTCGTCTGCTCAAGAACGAAACATAGAACCACCGTTCCAAGTCTACAGCGAGTCCCACAAGCACGCGACACAAGCACCTTTCACAAATTGAACTCCCCTTCCGGCTAAGTTTCCCTGATTTTATTTTTTTTAGTATAGATCAATTAAAGGATATCCCTCCTAATTTTACATATTCATGTAAATAATTTTAAAAATCAGATCGGATCGAGAATTGATCAAAATATGAGTTTATGGGTTAGACCGAAAATTTAATATGTGGAACTATAAATAATATTATCAACAAAATGATGAAATACAATATATTTGACTCTAACTTATAACAAAAGATTATTAGCATAACCATCATATTATTCCAAGTTTAATATGAAAACATCAATATAAATTTAGTCAAATAAAATAGTATATCATCTAAGTTTAAATAAAAAAAATAAAAATAAAATAATAATTAAAACTGAAATAATTTAATTGTGATCATTTTACACAACTCATTTATTTTTTTTTCATTTTTTAATTTTAAATCGATCAAATTTTTTATTGATTTAATTGAATTAATTTTATAAACCGGATTGAATGAATGGTTAGTTCCTGGTCAAACCGGTTATTCCGATCCGATTTTATAAATTATATTCACAGTCCATATAAATTTTAAATAAATATTCATTTACCAGTTATGGTGCCTTAATCTCATCCAGTCGTGGAAATGCTCCGCTGTCATGCATTTACTTGAAAACTAGATCCAGTTTATACTTCCCCCCACAGAATTTGCCAATTCTACAATTAATATAAATTGACAGCGGTGGAATTTAACCTATACTTGTACACGAAATACAGGATATATAAAAATATAAAAAATATATATGGGCACTATTATATATGTAATTTTTTTTCATAGATCTGATTTCAGAGATAGACGATATACGTACATAAGTAAGTATGTAAGTATGCATACTTGATTCGGTCGTCCATAAAGTGCGAGTGGAATTGGAACGGGACACAAACAGGTACGGGCCCAGCGGAGAAATTTCGAAAACCACTGCCGCCCTTACCAGACATCTTCCCCCACGTAAAAAGGCAAATTAATAAGTAACAGTAGCCCCGATAAAATCAATGATTAATTCCCCCTTTTTTTCCCTCCTCCTCTCGTTTTTTTCTCCCTAAAATTCTGCTTTCTAATTAATTATTCATTTAATTTTATTTTCCTTCTACCAACCCATCGATATTGAAAAGGGCAATGTGCAACTCGGGTGATAAGTGAATTTTTCAGATTTGAAGCTAAAATTTAGCTTAATTTGGTTGATTTAAATAAGATGAAATTTCTGAAAATGGGGTTGTCCCTTTGGATGCTATTTCCACATTAAGTTCCTCGCGACGGGCGTTTACTTCTCAGAGGACCGAACCAATGCGGCCGAATGGCAAGGCAGTGAATAAGGTCAACTCGAGCCCCGATTTTAATACCACTCCCCTGCTTAAAGACCGAAATCTACCTCGCCCTTCCCCTCGCGTTCGTGAAAACGCTCCACATTCTTCTTCGTCATCCCAGCGCCGGAGACCAAGTTGAGTCCTCCGGCCGTCGCTCCCGAGAACCCCCTCGCCTTGCAGTTGCGTTTTGGTTCGATCGAGGAGGTAAATAGGAGGGCCAGAATTATGGCATCGGAGCTTATCTACCGGGGCCACGAGGCGCAGCCCGCGCCGGACTCGTACTCGCCGAAGCCCAACAAGCCGCTGTTTTGGATGACACGGCCGGTCAGGTACATGCTTCGGGAGCAGCGCCTTGTCTGCGTCCTCATCGGCATTGTGATCACTGCAGTGTTCTTCTCCATCCTGCCCTCCAAGTCGGCCACCGTGGCGGTCTACGGCGCCGCCGGCGGATCCGGATCCGGGTACTCATTCGACACATTGCCACACAACGCGCTGAGCCGGCTGGAGGAGTACCAGCACAGGGCGGCTTACCCCCACCAGGTGCTGGGCTCGGGAGCGGGGAAGGTTCCGCTGGGCCTGAAGAGGAAGGGGCTGAGGATCGTGGTGACCGGAGGGGCAGGGTTCGTGGGCTCCCACCTGGTGGACAGGCTGATACAGAGAGGGGACAGCGTGATCGTGGTGGACAACTTCTTCACGGGGAGGAAGGAGAACGTGATGCACCACTTTGGTAACCCGAAGTTCGAGCTCATCCGCCACGACGTCGTCGAGCCAATCCTCCTGGAGGTCGATCAGATCTACCACCTGGCCTGCCCGGCCTCCCCCGTTCACTACAAGTTCAACCCCGTCAAGACCATCATATCCTTTTTTTCTTAATGTATTCGACCCTTTTAAGAACCTGATCAAATTCCGTCCTTTTCCGATTGAATTGATGGGTTTGATATTGAAATTGGGAATGTGGGACTCCTTAATTTTTTCGGTGATTACAAGACGAACGTGGTGGGAACCCTGAACATGCTGGGTCTCGCGAAGAGGGTTGGAGCCAGATTCTTGCTGACGAGCACAAGCGAGGTATATGGTGATCCCCTGCAGCACCCTCAGGTCGAGACTTACTGGGGAAATGTCAACCCCATAGGTAAGCAATCTTCCATCTCCCCCATCATTCCTGCACCACCCTCTCGATTCACCGCCCGGGACCCGGAAATTCTATGATGGTTCCTGGTCCCCTCCCTTCTGTCCCGTAGAAACATGGACATCTGTAAAGCCTGACCTGACGGATTTATGATGCATGATAAAGTTAGTTTCCTGTTTTTTTTTCATTTCTCTTTGCCGACATCTGCTGGGAAAGAGGTGATCTGGGATTGCGGGATAATTAAATGCGCATATTAACGCCCGTCACGTCTCATCGTACGGAATGCGGCATTAAATCATGCCATGCCGCGTTGGGGAGTGGGTTCGGTGGGGTTGCGCATGAAAACTTCCCGCTCCCGTGGAACGTCCCGTTTAACCTCTTACTGACCGGCGGGGCTTCCAGCTTCTTGCCGATTGACGGCGAGATCTGATCTGAGAAGCTCGTCGACCGAGTCATAATGTGGACGGTCCACTTAGTTGGAAGTCTCGGGCTCACGGACTTGGCCGTAGGCGTGGTTGCGTCGGATAGAACACTTGTTTGTCTGATTATGACAGACCGTGCCATCTGGGGTTGTTGTGGTTGGGACCGGGACAGGTGTCAGGAGCTGCTATGACGAAGGAAAGCGTACGGCGGAAACGTTGACCATGGATTACCGCAGGGGTGCCGGCGTTGAGGTTAATCTCCTCGTCTCTCTCTGTTTTCCTCTGTTTCTGTAGACAATTTTTTTTGTTTCTTCTTTTCGTATTTTCTTAAATTATTTTCGGTTCCAATAAATTGGTTGCAATTGGATCTCTCTCTCTTTTTTTTTTGTTCTAAAATGAATTTAAACGAATATCTGTGATTGATGATCGGGGGAGACAAAGAATTAAATGGTGGGAGCTCACTGAAATGTCCGTGCGATCGGGGGTTGGGGTTGGGGTGCAGGTCAGGATTGCAAGAATCTTCAACACGTACGGCCCTCGCATGTGCATCGATGATGGCCGTGTCGTCAGTAATTTCGTTGCTCAGGTAAATTTCTTAATTACCGCTTTTTGGTATTATCTGAAGTTAATTATTCGAGTAAGATTTGCAAAACACTGAATATTTCTCACGTCTTGCAAAAGGAGCTTCCAAGATCTCGTATGGAATGTACCGTAGTACGACGTCTGTTTCCAATACCGATAAATTTCTATGAACATTAAAATCAAGGGAAATTTTCCACTGGAGAAGAACTTTCTTGGTTGTAATCCAGGAATTTTACGTGATTTTTTTTTAATGTAGAATCTTACCAATCAAGCAGTGAAGTTTTAATCATGTGCTCTTATGTTGCAATGTTGTAATGGAGAATCTGGGGGGCAAATAATGCAGGCACTGAGGAAGGAACCCATGACTGTATATGGCGATGGGAAGCAGACGAGAAGTTTCCAATACGTATCTGACTTGGTAAGAAGGTCATCTCTTGACTTGAGTAATGCACACAGAAACGTATAATGAATTCAGAGACATTTTCGTATAGCTATCCCTTAACCTGCCAAACTCTCTCTCTGGTCATTTGCCAACAACCTCAACTAGGAGACAAGTTAGCTCATGTCTTTGACGTACAAACTCATCTCTCTTACCGTTCAAGTTTGGCACATGGGGCTTATGATGACCCGTCAGATGTGTCCTTTGTGTCCGTAGTTTCTGCCTGTTAGTTGAGTCCCAGAAGCACATGGGAATGGTGGTACCGATGCCCAAATGCGATGTCTTTCTTGATAAGGACACCACACACCTTAATTGATACCCATGTTAGTTGGCCGATAAACTGGATGATTCCCCTGTAGAAGCATATGTAAAGGCTTCTCCTATAGATCTGCTGTACGTTTCACAAAGATACGGCTTCATGGGCATGCTCATGGTTTCATTAGTTTCAAGTTTTAACTGTGCTATGCCGATCTCCTGCAGTTTCTTACAAAGTAGATCACCATGCATCTGATGATATATTAGTCAATAGTTTTAACTTTGGCCTCCTCCTGATTTAAAATCTTTCAGGTTGAGGGTCTGATCCGGCTAATGGAAGGGGAGCATGTGGGACCTTTCAATCTTGGGAATCCTGGTGAATTCACAATGCTTGAACTTGCCGAGGTCAGTCACCTATGTGTCCTTTTCTCGTGTCTCCAAAAGACATGGCATAGGTTCGTTTGGACACCTTAAATTTTCATATGTCCAAAAGAAAAATTATGGTAGTTGATTAATCCTCTTTACAGATATGGTTTCTGAAAATAGACATAATAATTTACAAGCAGAGAACTATGTCATGTTAAATTGAACAGGTGGCATAGAACAGAGGGTTAGCCCTACAATAATCTGCTGTGGTTCCTCTTTCCACCTCATCCGGAAGGAATTCTTCATGATTGAAACTTAAGCTTTGACTCCAAATCTGACCTCAAAACTGACATGATTTGAAAAATCTATGCTTCAAATTTCCTGAGATCTCCGACTGTCTTGCAGGTGGTTAAGGAAACCATCGACCCGAACGCAAAGATCGAGTTCAGGCCCAACACAGAGGATGACCCGCACAAGAGAAAACCCGATATCACAAGGGCCAAGGAGCTGCTTGGATGGGGGCCCAAGGTATCACTGCGCAAGGGTCTCCCTCTCATGGTCACAGACTTCAGGCAACGCATCTTCGGGGACCACAAGGAGGGTAGCTCGGCTACTACATCATCATCATCTTAGGTAGTCCAGAAATAACATTGATGAACAGGGCTGAGACCCCTAGAAAGATATATTGGCAGTAGACAAGTTCGGTGATGTATTGCCCGAGTCACGGGCAGTTAAGACTCCCTCTGCTTTCCTTCAGGACTATTAATAGATTCTTAGCTAGCTGTGTCTCTCTTCGCCTTCACTTAAATTTCTAATTTACCATCTTATGTAGTCTCCGATGGTCATTTTGTATTCCCTTAGAATTAAATGGGTGGCATGGAGAGCATTTCAGACTCTTCTTTCGAGTGCAACATCCAGCATTGCATCAGAGTGCTCCGAATAGATTTCTGCTTTTGCCGCAGCTACTTCATACATGCACCAGTTTCTGAGACCCAATAAGATGCGCTTTCTTCCCATCCATGCATTTATTTCTAGAGGTGAAAGTTGCATTAGTACGTAATAGAGTGTGTATTTTGGTGGGTGAGGTGTAACATCTGTTCAATAAAAATGATTAAAATCGGTGCTAAGATGAGGTCGAAGCCCCGAAATGTGACCTGCGGAGATGCTTTTTTCTATTGAACTGAAAATAATAATCACTTTTCTGCGACCTCTGCATCTCTTTAATCTGCTTTTGGATGAGTTGTGATTTTGTGGCGTGGGTAGCATCTCGAATTTTAGGTGGACCACTGTGAAAAGATCACTATTATTATTCCCTGACAGGTACATTTGCCTGGACGGACATTCACCTATGTTCGTTAGAATAATGTGAAGATTCGATTATCAAATTCTCCAATTCTCCTTCCACTGGTGTGCAATGGGAGGATTCAAACAACAGGGACGAAATTCCGATGAACGCACATGAATGTCCGTGAATATATGGTGTTTCACCGTGGTCCGGAAGAAGCTTCGAATAACTTTCAAAACGCATGCAACAAGCATCACATATACGTAAAAGTAAATCAGCGTGATCAGGAAAGTGCGAAAAGTGATGATTAATCAGTTCCACAAGCACCCTCACGAATTAACTGGAGATGCATATTGTATATGTTCAGGTGGGGACTTGGGAGTTGTGTGGCTTCTGGATTAAGGGCCGGGATCCATGCAATTCTGCAGTAAAACACACCTCATAGTGCATTTTATTTTCAAGTGATGACTGACACATTAGGAAGAATCTGAGTTCTTGTTCTCTCCGCATCATTCATTTTTGTCTCCAGATGATGGCCTTTTCTTGTGGAACCTGTGATGTACTCCTGTGGATAAATTACGGAGGCAGGGAGTAGCCCGAAAGATGAAATTTACAAGCAGGCGACCAAAGTTCAGACTATTCACCTTCATATTCATATGAACCTTAATGAACTCTGAGTCAAGGAAGTTTGAACAAGAAATTTGGTCGGAGTCCATATGAAAAACTGAACAGAAAGCAAACTAACCCACCCCCACCCCCACCAAACCGCCCCGCCCCGCACAACCACACCAGCCCCCCAGAACACACCACCATCCCCCAAATCCTCTCCTCTTTCCTTTTTTCCCCTTTTTATACTTGGTCCCTGGAGATATTTATGCTGATTGCTGAGCATATAAACGTCAACTTTTCCATGCCATTTGGCAGCTCAAAATTCATGTCTTCTTCGAAAATAGAATGTCGAAAAAGAAGGTTGATTCAATCAGATTGAATGCTACTTCAATTCGTTCTTGTAAATTCAGCAGCAGCGCTAAAAGCAGAAACCAGACAAGCCATTCCAATCACCTGAGTCCAGCTTCGAGTTCCAGCTGCAACGACTGCACCAGCTATAGCTCCTCCAATGCAACTATTCACCTGTAAGAAAACAAACTATCATTAATGTGCAAATTTTCTTCAAGCATCTGTTCAAAACCAATCCAGAACCTGTCAAAAAGTGAGCCAATGTTCCCTGACAAGCAGTGTATCAAATCAACCCAAGAAGAAATCCTGGCATCTGACAAAGTTGGTCAAGTAAATTTAGATGCACTTGAACTCTGCACCAGTCATGTTCCAGTTTATTTATAGTACTAGCAATTTACCATCCAGTAAAAATTTGATTAGAAAACTAATCACAATATCCGCAGGCAACAACTATAGCATCTGACATTTATTTCAACTTTGCAGAAGATCTTCTCAAGATTTGGAGACAAAAAAAGAAGAAGAAGAAGAAGAAATTACTGCAAGCAGCTTCTATTTCCTCTCAAGTTTCATAATATGCAGTAATACAAGATACCATTTTTCTTTCCTACTCCCGACATGCAAAACAATAAACTAAAAGGATGTATAACGTGTCTCCCATAATATCTAAAACATGCTGCCTTTTGGAGGTACTTGGCCACTTTGGGGGAAAGAATCTACATGACCTATATATTATTGTCATTAGAAAACGGAGACGGATGCACATGAAAAATGGAAATTTTATTTGCAACTCTGCTACCAATTTAACAAAAACTAATGGTATATTCTAATTACAAACTTACCCAATCATCCCGCCTCCGATACCTTTGCATTCCACAACGAGTTGAATTAAAAATTCCAGCAATAAGCCCTAATAATACAAAAAAGCATACATGTTCAAAATAATATGACCATGACATAGAATATGAAATACCATAGAAACAAATGTATGACTCATTTGATGATATTAATGGAAATCAACAGAGAAAAGGAGAAAGCATAAAGGGAAATGATAACAGGGCAAACAGGTCCACAATTACTTTTATGGCAAACAAGAAGGGTGTTGAATTGAAATACGATTAAATTTCTCCATATACTGAATATTCTTAGTCCCAAAAATTTCTGAGAAACATCAGTAGAAACAAGCATCCATCAGACTTCTCAAATGATAACATGCGATGCGTGACAGGCTGCAAAAAGTACAAAGCCCTCAAAATTTTCATGCATCAAAGTCCCAAACCATAGAATATTAACGCATAATGGAGCGAAGCAAACAAAAACATATTTCCGGAAATGACAAAATATTTTATGTCATCAAGATACAGCTTCCTTACGAACTTATTCATAACAAGAAAGACAGCTTACCGCATTGGAAGCTGAATTGTCCAACAGACTTTGCCTGTCAATGAAATAAAAGGATAAGAAATTACGTATTGGTGATTAAAATTAGCATATCAAAGCAGAGGTCCTCTAATCAAAGAAAAAGGCCATACGACGAAGGAAGCTCGAGGGACGCCTGTAAGACCTGCAAAGACGAAAAAAGGGGGAAAAAAAGAAGAAGCAAATCTTGGGTTGGTTAATATGTCTGGAAATTTGATCTTAATGGTTGTTCAATTCAATCGGAGTTGCAATCTGACCCAGTTTCCGAGCATCATATGGACCTGAGCACAACCCCCAAATTGCCCCCGCCTGCGTGAAACCATAGCTTGAAATGGTCAGCTTACTGGTGTTTGGGACAGTGAAGGAGCGAATTTGGAGTAACTCAGTAACGTTAGGAATTACAGTGCCAAAGCGGAGGATGGAATCAACAGCAAGAGAGGAGCAGGGAACTACGTCCTGCGGCTCTTCCATCTCTCATCAACGGAATCTCACCTACTTCTTCTCCTTTGGACTAATTTATATGAATGAAGTTTTGGGCCGCCAGCGAATCAACTAAGTCCCGCCGGAGAGAGGGCGTTGTTCGTCTGGTGGTGACGGCCCGCGACATTAGCCAGCACTGGGAGGGAACACATTTCTCCAGTTTCTCCTTCCTTAGTCAAATAGCACAACTGCCCCTGAAATTTGCGATATTTCTCCGTTGAGGTACCACGCGTTTTATTAATTATGTGTAAGTCCCTATATGTTATGGAGTTACCTTGTTTAATCCCTCTGGGAAGACACCCATGATGGCATTGGGGGGTTTCAATTAGATACGTTAAACGGGTCGGGCTAATCTGGAATTGAACTGTCCAAACCTTGAACTTGTCTGAACCATCCCTAACCCGACCCATAACTGTACTTATTGGGCTGAGGGACTGTTACAAGCCAGATCAGAAATATAAGTCTATTGAACTGTAATTAGCACAGATTGTTACCCTCTAAACCGGCTCACAACAAACCTAGAACTGTTGCAAACCCGGCCCGAACCATCAAAATTCAACAAATTAAAAGTTAGATTTTATCGTATTAATTCAAAATTAAAAAAATAATTAAAAATGATTTTTAAAAAAATAAAAAGATGGATGATTCATGGTTAAATTAATCCGAACTGTGAACCGGCCAACTTATAAATGGTTCTGGGATGGTTCATATATATATGAATTGTAATTCATAACTAAATCAACCTGTTAAGCAAACGGACCGAATCGTAATATGATCAAACAGTTCTAGGTAGTTTTGAACCGGTGTTTTAACAGCACTAGCTTCAATTACAACGCAACTTCATAATTCCAAGTCTAGGCCCTAGGATCTTGGAATTACCTATCTTCACATCAGGGTCACCAATCGACTCAGTGGCCGCTTGGGCACCCATCCCCTCCCAAATCCCTAATGAGGACCCATTCTCGGCGAGTCGGCGAGTCACTCGGGTGATTCTAGTTTAGGGAATGGTGTCCGCCGGCGGCAACTCCGCAATCCCATTGAGTTCCTCCCCTCTTTGGCATGAAGGTAAAAAAATGGGAAATAAAAATGACAAATAATGAGTTTTAAGACGAAAAGGAAAGAAATCTAGAAAGTTAAAATGAAAGGTGCTTAAGCTTCCTTCCCCAAAACACCCCCCATCAGAATAAATCCTCGCCGGAAGGTTAGCGGGTCGAATGAAAATTGTTAGGTGTGGTCGTCAGTCGGATTGGTGGATGAGACACACTGTAATTGTATCACAGCACAACTCATCACCGTCTCCCTTTCTCCTCCCCAGTAGACAGCAACGAATCCACAGCATTAAATCCTTTCGAGGGCCTCCGAATATCAACGGACAGAACCAGCAATCCTCGGTGAGAGTAAAGGCCTTATCCCCATTTCTTTAACCCCGATGGAGCCCGCTGCCCAATTCACCGAAATCCCAGAGGCCGACGTCGCCGACCAGCAGAATCCGCTGGCCTCGGCTCCTTTCGCCACTGCCTCCCTCTCACTCGCTTCGGCCCTTCCTACCACCTACTTCTTCCAGCAGCCCAAGATCTCGACACTCTTCTCCGCCCAGCCCGCCAAGGCCAAGGTCCCCACCCAGGCCTCCTCTCTCGTCCACCTCTCCCTCTCCTCTGCCGCACTCTCCCCTTCCCCCAGCAAGATCTCCTTCAAGTCCACCATCTCCCCCAACCCTCTCCAGAGCCCCCTGACTCTCGGCCCCCACCGCCCCCTCGACCCCAACTCCGGGGCCGGCCTCCGTAAGTGCTCCATCGTCCTGTTCCGAGCCGACCTCCGCGTCCATGACAACGAGTGCCTCAATGCTGCCAACGAGGAGTCCATGTCTGTCCTTCCCGTGTTCTGCTTTGACCCTCGGAACTACGGGAAGTCCCCTTCTGGTGGGTTTGACAGGAAAGGGCCGTTCCAGGCCTCGTTCATGCTCGAGTCCGTCGCGGACCTCAGGAACGGCCTTCGGTCCCGCGGCTCCGACCTCGTTGTCCGCGTGGGCTGCCCCGAGGAGGTTCTCCCTGAGATGGCCAAGGCTGTAGGGGCTGATGCTCTATACGTCCACAGGGAGGTGTCCAAGGACGCTGTGAAGGCCGAGGAGAAGATCGAGGCGGCGATGAAGGAAGAAGGAGTCGAGGTCAAGTACTTCTGGGGCAGCACTCTGTTCCATGCCGACGACCTGCCCTTCAAGCTAGAGGACATGCCCATGAACTATGGAGGCTTCCGGGAGAAGGTTCAGCGCTTGGATGTGAGGAAGACCATCGCTGCTTTGGACCAGTTGAAGGGACTGCCTAAGAGGGGCGATGTTGAGCTCGGCGAGTTGCCTTCACTGGCTGATTTGGGTGTTAACACGATTGCCCAGGTATATATCTGCTCGGTCCGGTGTTTTTATCTGGTCTTCGTTAACAATTTTTCTCTTTTACATCTACAGATTTTTTTTATTAAAGCTGTTAGCTTGGTCTTGATTCTGACTAGAGTATTGCCGACTTCTTTTTAGTCCACTCTTCCTTGGCTAGTCAGAATTTTCTGAAAAGAAAGGGATTCCATATTGGTTGCCTTGACAGATTGCATTGAATTGCTCTTCTTCATAGAAGTGGTTGGGATATTTATTGAAAGATACTAAGGTTGTGGAATGCTAGATGTGCTAAAATAATCACATCAAATGTCTCAACTGAAGCAATTTGCAAGCTTTAAGATTTGAATGAGTTATGCTGCGGCTTCCGCAATTTAAATTATCTACATTTGTTTGGGAAACATGAAACAGAATGGTTGTGTCAATACATAAATCATTGATCAACTAAACTATCTTTGGGCTTTCTTAAGAATAAGAAAGAGGAATCTCTTGTACATACCATGGCACAATGTTTGATCTTATCCTAACATCAAACATAATGGCTTTTTGTTCTTTAGCACCAGACTGGAACCTTGTATTATACTAGTGTGCCTATCTAGTGATTTTGACTTTATTGTTTGCACATGCAGGAGGGGAAGGCTGCCTCTATGATTGGAGGAGAGACTGAAGCCTTACAAAGGATCAAGAAATTTGCAGCAGAGTGCCAGCAGCAACCCAACAAGGCGACCAACAGCAGCAACATTTATGGGGCAAACTTCTCCTGTAAGATTTCACCGTGGCTCACCAATGGATGCATCTCCCCAAGGGCAGTGTTTGATGAGCTCAAGAAGACCGCTTCCAGGTAAAGCAATTTCAAATTCGTCTTGTTAAGCTTGATTTGACCATGTATTTTTACATTTTCTAATGCATTATTGATGAGAGAACTGATTATTCTGATGGGTTTTGGGCGACAGTGCAGTCTCTGCTGCTATTAAGCTGAATGATGGCAGTGATGATGGATCGAACTGGTTGATGTATGAACTTCTGTGGAGGGATTTCTTCAGGTAATTCAACAAACCATACTAGATTATACCCTGCATATGTACAGTCCTTATGATGGGTATCAAACATGATTTCCCAGTTGTAGTTTGCGATTGGCAACCTTTTTTGGAACAGGAAATAATTGAACACGATTGTGAACTTGTTGGCAGTGTTGCAAGCGAGCCAATGTCGTGCAACGTCTAGTACTACCAAACTTGGCTAACTTTTCTATTCCTTTTCTGATAATAGATGTTTCTTATTCTCATCGTCTTTCAACTGTGAACATGGCTAACTTTTG
Organism: Sonneratia alba; assembly: GCA_900174645.1. Lineage (NCBI taxonomy): Eukaryota > Viridiplantae > Streptophyta > Magnoliopsida > Myrtales > Lythraceae > Sonneratia > Sonneratia alba. Next base: position 866,755 of record FWPY01000010.1, read on the forward strand.
TGAACATGTTTTTTTGACAACGGTCACTGGTTGGTAACCTTCTCTGGATTGCATTGTAATGGGTCAAAAGAGCCACTTACTGATGGGATATGGTCGTGTCTATGCTGATTGCAGATTCATCACCAAGAAGTACAGTTCACCAGCCGGCACCCCAAGCACAGTGGGTGCAGGAGCTGTGGCTTGAGCTTAGGAAACGGCAGAGTTTGTTAGATCTTGGGGTCGGTCTCCTCCAGCTCTTAATTTATGTTGTTACGAGTTTGTAGCTCCATAAAGGTTTGGGCGGTGGAAGGCTTCTTCAAGGGGTTTGAGGGATGGATCCATAGGGTTGGTCTTTTGTTTGGTGTCTTATATGTTGTGGGGTGGCAAATAAAAGTGGTGGAAGGAAGAGATGGGAAAGAAAGCATTTTGTTACTGTTTCTGTCTAGCCATTCCTATGAACGACATGTACTAATTGGTCCGGCGCCTCATCCATTTTCTGATTCAATAAGCTTTTGTGGAATTAAGGATCCATTCTTTTGAAGCTCTTGGGAATAATTCCTATAGTTTGAAATTGTATATTTGGGAAAGAGAGTTTATTATGTTATTCCGATCCTATAAACATGCACGGTAGACCATGGACCTAATGTAGAATTCCCATATGGTGTTTGAGCTATGCCATTCAACGGAACATAGAATTAGAGTGACACGATTCTAAAATCCTGGTGGGACGACTAAGACAGCTCGAACATTACATGGCAAGGTGATAGGAATAGAAACTGCAATGGTATCTCCAATATCTGAATGTCATCACCCTATGTTATTCCTAAGCGTGAAGTTGGGACCCAGGTTTCAAACCCCATGCCTATGGCTGAGAAGGGTAGCTGGAGGTGCGAGTAGGTCAAATTGCTCTCAAACCAGCAACTACTTTGACTTGACAAGATAGTACAGTCAACTTGCCTTGATTAGTGCAACTATTATTTTTAATTTGAATTTAATTCTTATAAGTGATAATTATTATCATTTTATTTCCCATTTTTTCTTGATTTAAGCACTTTAATTGCAACAGATAACCAACAACACACTAGCTGACTTTCAAGGGACTACTGGAAAACAAGGAAACTCGGCAAGTGATCTGACTGCACTGGAGGAGAGAATCAACGGAAGGATCCCTAAGTTGCCGTTAAAGGACCAACTAACAATTTTGTCACACCTAATTAAATCCAATATGTCTGAAGGCAAAGATCAGAGGAGGCTCCATTCAATGAGCAAGCTCTCATCACCTAATCGTCAAGATTGGAATATGTGACATGCGTAGATTCAGCGCCATTTTTCTTTTACATAATGAGCAGTCGATTCTTTTTTGATCATGAATACAGGCGCAACCCAACCACTTCCATGTATGGACTTACCATCAAGAGTTCAATGTGAAAGGGAGAAACAGAACTCACAATAATATTATGAACTGCTAAGAGAGCATACACGCACTGTCTAATACTTTGAAGTTACTTCAATGAGATATTGTCGTATATACATTAGATTAACAAGTAGTTAGGTCGAGTCTTCTGTAAACATCGAATTTGTCCTGATGTAAGTGTGCCTAAAAATGTAGATAGCTACCTCATGCCGATCGACAGGCTCAAAATACTTATTACGCCAACTGAAGATGAGCTGTTCTTAGTTTGCCTCTAGACTTAAAGTTACCCGATGAGTTCTTCCGATAATAATCGATTCTTCTCTCTAAGTTTGTTCAGCTATTATACTTCGGTGATTGACTTTTATCCAAAAACATCGGACGTTTTTTGGGTTTCTTCGTCACCCTTTTCTAATGTCGAAACTGAATGCTGTATTAAGGATGAGAGATGTCAATGGGTTATATACACATCAAGCAGCTCGGTTTGCAATATGGCAATCGTTAACTATCAGCACCCAGTTGTTGCTCACAATCACCATATATATATATATATACAGATGGCAAGGAAGTTACGGACAAAAAACTTTCGCTTCAATCTGTTATACTCCCGAGTTGTTACAGCGGAAAACATCGACCGTGTGCATGCTGCAATAATTCTAGAGAAAAGAATAAGAATGCCCCTCATCTTACAAACACTCCTAAAGAAATTATGCATCACGATATCGATCTACCTATCTGTATTTGTGTGTAAACTGGCACCAACAAGTGATCATCTTGGGGCTATGGAAATCGAAGTGAGCCTCTGCAGCGACGCTACCCCTTCTCCTTATACTGAGAGGAAGTCTTACCGGCTGATCTATTTCAAACCTGAATTTGTCGAAGTGAATTGGAATCAACCAAATCAAGCTCATAAAAGCGCATGAACCATGTGTGGTGTTTCAGGCCCAAGAGTACCGACACGACTAGCTAGAGGTAATTCTTCCGGTGGATTGTTGTCACATACGAAGCAATCTATCTGTATATATGTCTTCTTTCTACTTAGGATGAGCCATTGTTCTCAAAAAGTTTAGGTCTAAGAAGATGAAGATGTACGTCACGAGAATGACTTCTTACGATCATGTAACAATTTCGGGAAAAACAATTTTAAATTTTTCGATAGAAGAGAACTCATGAGAGAGACTTAATTAATATCTAGGGGAGTTTTGTCAATTAATAGAAAAACTCCCAAAAAAAAGTGACCGAAAATTTGGACAAAATGAAAATTGAAGCGGGCTGTACATCTGGCGGAAGAGAAACACTAGAATTTTCCAGCAAAAGTCCAACCCTCCCCCACTAATGCTGGGCTTCGTTTTGTCTGTGTTGAAGCTTAGGATTTGATCGCTGCCCTCCTCAGGAGCAAAAGCTTTAGGCAGTCCTCTCTTGAAGGATTTCATGGAGTCTCTGATATATATGATGTAACACTTGTTAGGATATGAACCAGAAGGGCAAAAAACTAAGGACACGTATAATAAGAAAGCACAGAAGCTGCTGACGAAGCTGATCGAATGGAGGTCGTGGAGAGGCGGAGAACCCATGTTGGAGAAGGGGAGCACGTGCAAGAATAAAACTGTAATTATGTGTTCTTATTGTTCACAAAGCTTGAATTATAATTCTTGCACGTGCCCTGCTTCTCCAGCAAGGAGCTGCCCGCCTTTGCAAGAGAGAAGCACAGATGTGATTCATGAGCTTTGACGCAGAGGCACAGAGACAGAGAGACAGAGAGAGATGTCTGTGAATGCTGTGCTTCTTCAGACCACGAGGAAGATTTGAAGAAGGCGACGGTCTATTTATAGGTGGAGAAGGTTGGAAAGAGAGAGAGAGACTAGATGTGTGTGTGCGTGTGAGAGAGAGCGAGAGCGACAGAGAGAGAGAGAGAGAGAGAGAGAGAGAGTCGTGCAGAGAGATATAGAGTGATCATTAGATCTCTCCCATTAGTAAGTATGAAAGAGATAAAAAAAAAATCAAATTCGAGAAGTGAACTCGGTATAGTTGTCATGGGAGTGGAGATCATCTGATATCTCCCCCTAAACTTAATATCCTATTAATAGAAACTTTATGACTTTGACCAGCTAGCTCATCGAGCTATGATGGGCTGGGGATGGTCATCATGCACATCTGCCTTCCACCATTCGTTGTGGGGTCATATAATTTCTTTATTCAATGGCGCATTTACTGTGTTTGAGGATTGGAAATCTAATCCATCCGACTTCTGCCACCAAGGCCATGTCATTGGACATCATTCTCGCACGACAGCAAGTGAAGAAATTCAAAAGGCTGAGACCGAGACAGAGATCTTCGATCGACAGCAAACATTTATTGTTCCAGCCCTCATAAATATTTCTTCAAAACGCACCAAACTCTCCCTCCCATCCCAATTCGTCCCCCCTTCAAGCTGGATAAACATTTTCTCCACGCCAGCCTGTTGCACTGACTCATTACTTTCAATGTAAGAGCGGCAATTCCTTCTGTTTCCAAGCAAGTTATCTGTACCAGATGTGATGCATTTGTAAGAATTCGTTCCTATGATATCCCAATTAAATTACTGTCCGAGCCATCATATCGTTGTTCTTTTGTTCATTATTTGTGTGCCATAACCATCGCCATGTCGTAATTTCTTGGTTCCACCATGCCGAGCCTGAGAATAAATTATACACTATTGTCGGGAAAAAGGCTTCCTCTCCCCACCAATGTCTGTGTAAACTATGATTTCCAAGGAGTAGTCTTTCAGTTGAATGGGGATTCTACGCCTCCCAAACAGAGCATCCCACATCTATCTGCAAATGCACACTGTATAGTAGATAGAGAACTCATGTTTTGCAATGAGGGTTTAGTAGTTTTTTTTTTCTCTGAAAAATTTATGGGTCATAAGCGGGCGCAGATTGTGAGTAAAAGTGAGGGTCTCATGGTTGGGGCGAGACTTGCTGCTTCGATTTGGCACCCCCTCCCGATTATCTCCAAAAAGCTTATAAGGGCAGGCATTAGGGTTTTTGGCCGGGGCATCATGCGATCTTGGAAGAGTGCCAGCGCTGGAATGCGCTGTCACCCTATACATCACTATTCTGTCTTGTGGAGGAAGAACATAGATTCGTAGGTGAGGTCATGGCCAAATCTAGCTATTAGACATAAATACAGGAGCAAGCAAGCATGTGCACACGTCTAATTTGTACTTTTTTTCGATCGTGGGACAGGAGGGAGATGGTCAGTAAATGCTTTACTTGGTCATACACTCCAAATCTTTCGTGTCCTCGAGCATTGCCGTCTTCAAACTCAATAAATCATGCACGCTTTGTAAATTCCACCCCCTACTCGATTGCTCCCACACGTTTGATTTTATTTCCCCCAATTTACTTCTCACCTGTCAGAGCAAAAGGAACAGCAAGACAACAAAAATGCACGATAATGCTTCAACGTCAAGGTTTGGCTCCAAACTCGTGCAAGAAAGGGGACTGTGGCTTCTTCTGTCATGTCGGGGCTTCTCCTTTGCCCTCTCTCTCTCTCTCTCTCTCTTAATTTTAAAATTTTTAATTTTTAATATATCAATAAGTAAGCTGCTGACATAAGGAGCTTGGAATAAATATAGCCAATGACACTCAGTTGATATAATTATTAAAAAAAAATCGAGCATCTTCAACCCCTGATAATTAAAATGTCACAGTAATTAGTACTCATACATTTTTCGGGGGTCTTTTTTTTTACGTTTTACAGATTTCTTAGAATTTTAAAGATTTTTTTAGTGTTTATTTATCAAGTTAATTTGAGAAATTTTCGGGGTTAAAAATTTTAGGGTTGATTTTTTGGGTTTTCAAGTTATTTAGATTTTCTAGAATGTTAAGGATCGAGGATGTAGGATTTAGAATATTTTAGTCTTTATTTCAAAAATTAGGGATAATATATCTCTCGCTCTATTATTGATTTTTTTCTTATTAATGGCAATTATTTATTACTAAAACTGAATTTTTTAAAAAAATTTGTAATTTTGGTATTGAGGTTATAACAATGAATAATGATTCCATTTATGCGACTAAAATTGAAATTCATTAATCAAAATAGTCAAGTAACACTATTGTTCACCAATAATCTCCCGACGGTAAGTCCAACTATGTCCCCTAACAATAGATCCGACACTTCCCTTGCAAGAGAGTCGAGAACACAGAATATTCAACGAGCCTATAAAATCTTCTTTAGTTTTCCCGGCGAGGAGATCCGCCACCCTCTCGGCCTCCCTATACACCGATACGTCGTAGACAAAATTCTCGAAATCCCGGCCAAGTTTCCTCCGGTCCAAGATGTTTGACGTGAGCGGGCGATTCATATTATCAAGCTCAAAAAAGGGAACTGGTTGCCTTGTTTTCCTTGGGACATAGTAAGCTTAATCCAGTACTCATTGAAAGAATACAAAAGCAATTTCAAACCGAAGAGCAGCTTGCATCACTCTCAATTTAACAATGAAAAGATCATAAATTTAATTTTTATCGCAAGATTTATCATATCCATTTATTCTCTTAATTCTCCTAAACTCATATATCTTGTATGTAGTAGGAAAAAAAAAAGAAGGTAAAAGGTAGGGGGTGTCCATGTTTGAGACAGTCCTTGTCACCATGAGCCAACGACCTGGTTCCTCCTCCTCCTCCTCCTCTTCTTCCTCCTCCTTTGCCATTCTCAATTCTTCTAGAAGAAGCCGCTGCACTTCCTGATTCTTCCACCAGCTGTCTCGCTGTTTCCCCCACCATGTCTGCTCCAATTCCGTCCATTTATCGAGTGTCCAGTAATTTTGCGAGATTATTGCCGGTTGGATCGGTGCAAGGGAGGATGGGGGCGGACAAGGAAGTTAGCGGTAGGCGGAGGTTCATTGAACGTGAGCAGTCGGCGACCGACAGCTCGGCTGGATGATTGGCTCCGCAACTACTGAGCGGCAGATCACAGAGGGGCCGCTGCTTTCATGATATTGATTTACTTCACTAATTGATTTGCTCCAATTTTGCGAAATCACCCGCCGGAGACCACCGGTGACACTACTGCTTGTAGTAAGAGGATATAGGCCCGATACTCAGACCTTTGTAGGCTAACTTAATAAAATCCGAGTGATTGAGGTCAAATTATATTTGTCTGAGAGATGAATAATAAAATTTTCCTATTTAGAGGAATTAAATAAACCAAGCAATATGCTATTGACGTGGACTGTATAATATCGGAAGGAATTCTTCCTACGGCTCCATGTGGCAACTGCCAGATGGCATAGGAGGAGTGGCCCCTCGCGTGTGCCCTGGGCCCTACTTTTGCGATGGCCCCTCCCTCCGACAACCCTAGTGGACGCCATTTCTCTCCGAGCCTGCCTGTCTCTCGTCTCTCTTATTAACGGCCCCCGTCTTTCCTCGGACTCTTCCCGATCCCCTACCGCCCCTACGTCCTTTGGCTTCTCTCCTATATATACCCGTCTTTGGCTTCTGTGGGGGAGAGGAGGAGAAGAAGAAGAAGAAGAAGAAGTTCACATTTTAATAACTCTCTCTATTTTTCTGCAGAAGCGTCGAATCCTTTCGCGATTTTCTTTATTTATTTCAAACCATGGCCCGGTCGCTCTCCAAGGCTGGGATCCTCTCTGCTGCTCTCGTCGAAGGAATCTCCTCTTCCATCAAAAGGTATTGTCCGTTCCACCCCCGTTTGGTCTCTCCAAGGAAAACAGAGGTTGAATTACTCTGTTTCCGAGAAAGCGGGAGAGGAGATTGCTCGATCGAACTTCCTACGTTCGGATGACAATCAACTGTGTTTGGAGAAAAACCTTTTTCGGGCATCGGTTGATTTTTGCAAACGTCCTATAAGTAACATGTCACATGCACAGATGCACATGTCGCTGGCGGTTGGCTGGTTGCTATCTTTTGATGATTGGAATTCATCTAGTTGATCATTAACATTGGTCGGCTCCTTGTCCAACACAGGCGAGGTTTCTCCGCAGCGGCATCCGGAGGAGTTGCGAGAAGTGGAGGTGGGAGCAGCCCCGTCACCCCAAAGAAAGGTGTGAACGAGAAAGTTGGCTCCGCGCACAAGGTCTCATGGGTGCCCGACCCCAAAACAGGATACTACAGACCAGACAACGTGGCCGCGGAGATGGATGTGGCCGAGCAGCGAGAGGCGCTCTTGAAGCAGAAGAACTAATAAAGGTGGGATTGATCCGAGCAGGAGGACTCAGAGGCTCCGGGGAAGTCCGTCCTCGGCTGCAGATTTAACAATAAAATTGGGGCTGTACAGGATTTTCTGGTCCGTTTATGTTTTGTGGAATTCATATTCTTGATCCGCAGTTCATCACATGGAACGGGTTCGATGTGAAAGTACTGCTCCTGTTCTTCATGGAGCAGGGCAGGCTGTAATTTGAGCCTTTCTTGGCTCTGAATTGAAAACTTCCCGTCAGTGCTTCTCTTTCGGTTTTTCCGTTTAATTGGCTGAGATTGTCCAAGGCGAGATGATTGCTAGCACAAAGGTTTAAAGGAATTTTAATTACTCAAAAGTATAACATGTAATGATTGTGATTAACTATTCAACCCTGGACAATGCTGGTAAATTTAGTTGCAAAATAAGAATTGTATCTGTCCCACCCAGAAAGGAAGAAAAAAAAATCATGTCTCAACGGGCTTAATCATGCTAAAAACCTGGTCCAATTGATTTTAATTTATTTTTCGACCGTACCCTTTTTCGTGTGGATATAAATATTAAGAATTGCGTTGCCAATTCAAATACGGTTGATCCTTACAAGTTCCGGGTCGTTCAGGGATCGAACTTACCATATCCGACAAGATTGTGTGGTTCGTGGCAAGGGGATGACATCGATCACGAGAAGAAGATTCTGTCCTTTGCTGGTAGACAGTAATAGCCCGTTCCACACGGAGAAGGGAGGGGGGGGGATAGATATTATGGTGGTTGGATTTTGCCTTCTTGTGGGAAGCTAACGAGAAGAAAAGGTCACGAGAAATGTCGGAAGCGACGAGGATGCTGCGTGCGAATCGTCGAATCCTTCCACTCACACGATGTTTCGTTTCTTGGCCTTTTCTTCCCTCTCTAATTTTAATAATGATTATAATAAGGAGGAAAAACTGTCAGAATTTGAACTCAATCTTTATCTTGTTCACAATTCTCACTCTCTCTCTTTTTTTTTTTTTAATTACGTAGAGACTGCTAGAGGCTCAAATCTGACCACCCCACCCACCCCCACCAAAAAAAGTCTGACCATTTCTTCCAATTAGTGAGGGTTAATTACACAAACGATGCATGAGGTTTCAAAAAAAATTAAATAAATTAGTAAAAAAAAGAATGTTTGAAAAAATTATGTTTTTTTATTAATACAAACCGTGAAGATTATAGTAACGATGTTATAATGGAAGAATGTTCATTTCCCTTATAATATAAAAAGTTCAAAAAATATTTCGTATTGATACAAAATAAAGAATTTATTTTTTATATCGACAGTGTCCGACGTCGTAATAACAGACTAATTCATTAAATGATATATTATACGACTTAGGACCTACTATTAATTATCAGATATTGATTTTTAAGAGTTTTAAACTTTATACTTGACTTATCATTTATTGTCATATACAAAATAAGGAAAAATTTTTTATATGAAAATTAACGTAAAAATTAGTTTTCAATGTAAAAAAATATTATTTTACATTTTACTACTTATCCGTCACCTTTTACTCCGCTTAAAAGGCTGATTATGCTATCATTTGCATCCATAAAAATAAAGTCCGGTTCAACATTTTCTTACATCTCAGTGAATGTGCGTTACCTTGAGCATGAGCTAAACGAGCCAGGGGATGAATTTACAACATTTTCGTACTTATCGGACACAAGATTTTCATTTTGTATTAATTTAAAACATTTTCAAAACTATTCATACTACTAATACAATTAAAAATAACAGCATTATCATGATTTTGACGATACATATTAAGGGATAACATATTCGTAACCTTTTGTATTGGCATAGAACAAAAAAAATCTTCCATTTTTGTCCAATTTTTTCTTTTTTGAAATTTCGTGTACCATCTGTGCAATTAGCCCATCTAGCGAGGGTAGATGGCTGGCAAATTCCTTGTCAAATTGGGAAGATTCAGAGTCTTCCGCACATCAATCTTTGATGCACATGCATGAACGCGTATTGGAGGGCTGTTTTTTTTTTTTTTTTGGGTTCAATGAGGCAATATTGGAGGGCAGTTCAAGTTGAAAAAAGAAGTAATGCAATGGATGATGCGCCATCTCACACGTCGGGTCAACGATGGGATTGGTTGACCCTTGATTTTTCTATTTCATCGCGACTTCTTGTTACTCTCGGCTCGTATCTATTCCTATAAGAAAGAAAATTGAGACATCGGTTCTCACTTACACTTACCATCTTTGCTGGACTTCCAGCCATGTGGAACCGTCCTGCTATATACCTAACAATAGAGATGTTAAACGAACCGGTTTAACCCAGAACCAACCCATCAAAATCCGTAACTAGCTCAAACTTGCCTATAACCGCTCTTATTGTGTTGAATGATTGTTACAGGTATAGTCCAAGAAATAGGCCTGTTGAATCGAAATCAGCCCGGCATATTTTCTAGTTGAATTGGGCTGAAACTGTTGCAAATTCGGCTTAGACTGCCAAAAACTATGCAAATTAATGATCAAATTTTGTCGATTCAATTTAAAATTAAAAAAAATATTCACTTTAAATAATTTGGAACAAGAAAAAAAATGAACTGTTCACGGTTCAAACTAGTCCGGACTATGAATCGGCTCGCTTATGAACGATTCCGGCCCGTAATCCAACTGACCCATTATACCCAACCGGTCAAATCGTAACCGGACCAGACAACTTTAAATCCGTTTAACAACTCTGCCTTATGAGAAGCAAGAAACATAAGCAGACATAATGCTGAGAAACAGTTGTCTACATGAATTTATGTACAGGTTGAGTTAAGTTGTTTTCTGAACATACGGGCAACCTTGAAAATGGCCCGCAACTCATCGGAGTAACAAACAGGGAATACAGAAGATCCCCTCCAGAAGGAAGAAATACTAATCCCTGTGTTGAATATACACATGAACTCTTACATGATAATTGGATTGCCATTTGCACTGATGCCGCTTATTTCAATGGTAGGGCTTACGTTGATGGATCCTCACTGTCATAGTAATCAGAACAAAGTAGCAGCGTCACCAGCCGAAGCTCTAGTTTTAGCTCTCACTGAGGCAGTTCATAAAGGATGGAGTTCTGTGCTGATTCTCATTGATTGCTATGTTCTGTATAATCTCTCGCAACCTTTTGAACCTGTAAGTCACGTTTTATGACCAGTCACAGGGACATCAACGTTTAAACTCTTTGAAGCTTTCCAAATGGCGAAAGGAAAGCCAGGAGAGAGCTGTGAAAATGCCCAGAGGACATGGCACCGTCGACATTTTCAAATCGCTGAGGAGCTTCGCTTCGTCTTGAAGACCACTCCACGACGCTCTTCCAGTCAGTCCGTGCTAAATTTATAGGATCGGGCAAAGTTCCGTGTTTTGGGTGTAAAACCAGAATGAACCAGAAATTCGATAAACATGGCCGCACTTACTACCAACTGGATGAGGGATCATTGCACGATGGTACCGCTTAGAAGGGTAGAAACTGGTTTTCAGTTGTAATAACTTTAGATGCATTCCTAATGGCCTATTTTTGAACCAAACAGGATCAATATGGACAGGAGCATGGTTTGTTTGGAACTCGCAGTCAGCATCAACCGGTTCTGTTGTGCTCCGCCATGCATTCTATATGTTGCCGATTCCCGTTCCATTTCGAGTGAGGCTCTGAGCGCTGGATGAGAGCGAGTCATTGGCTGAGTACTAGTTGTCATTCAGTGCCACCATGGGATCGGGAATGACAAACGACCCGTACAAAAATTCCACTTGGTTTCGACCCGACATCGACAGCCTCCCACGAAACAGAGTCGCTCGCTAGTTCTGGGAGATCAACACTGGTGTAATTGCCCGACATGTCATTCGGACAGACAGCTCAAACAATGAGCCCGAGTTTTGGTTTTCATGGACCATGTCTCCGATCTAGAGATTGCGACTCGCAGCAAAAGGCCCGGTCAAAGGATGTGTGAATGCAGGATCCGTCATTAGAATTTAGAATCTTATCCGTGAGCTTCCTGGATTGGGCTGTCGCATTTCGCCAAGCTGTTGCTTAACCAGACAGTGAGTAAGCTAGACGGGCATTTCAGGTCAAGAAGCATCAATATTTGGTGACAGAACTAGCAGACGCCTACCGCACATTCGACATCTGGAATCGAGCATCTAATTCTATTGACCGGATGATGGTTAAAGCTGATGAGAAATCCCGAGAGAACCAGACACCGTATGACGGCGGAGCTGAAGTAAACAGATGATTCCGCAGATCAAATCCTAACCTGACAGTTGATTCCCTAAGGATGTACGAAGATTATCGTTGAGTATGCTCGATCTGCATAGCAGTCCGGAGAGGACGAGGACTTTAAAAGACGACTGGGAGTCGTCCACTGACAAACGCAAGACTGTACGACCGAATGGCGGATGGGAAGAACGAAAGAGCTCCACCTCCCGGGTTAGCTCAAAGTTTTCAGAATGCTACTCTATCTATCAATGTCGACATCATTACGCGAACTCAATTATCATGCAACCGGATGGCAGATGAACTTAGCACTGGAAACTCATTAGTGGGCCATCAGTAACTGTCATCTTCTAAGCGATTTCATCGAGTCAGGCAGCCTCCTTGCAACTCTTCATGTAATTGGTCGAGTTAAAAGAACCTCGGTGTTTTTGGATGCAGTGATAATGGATTTTCAGTGTCTCAAATATGAGAATTGAAGGATTATCTTTGTTTTCAAGTTATAATTGAGGTGATTTTTCTGTCCAAAATAATTCATTATCCAATTTTATTCGAGTCCCATAATTTCAGGTATCTTCAACCATTACATGTCTTATCTTTTGGTATAAACCGCCGGTATCCAGTCGGACTTTATCCAGCTGACTAATTCGGATCGCCCCGAGTCGGCCCATTTAAGCGGTTAAGAGCTCCCCGCCGCAAGTGAGACTCGAACTCGAGTCCTCCCATTACATGTCTTATTGGGCAACGTGGATGTAGACAAGGTGGAGAAGACTCCCAACATTTAGGTGACCCGAATTTATGGCAGGCCCATAAGTTGATTCCTCGGTGGATCTTATCATATGGGCTTTCATTTTCTCTGAAATATGGCAAATTCCTCTCCTTTTCTCTTGCTGATTGAGAGTGCTTCATACTTAATTGTCCAGTAAGTTCAGATCTGAGTTAATCAGATCTGTTCGACCTCTAGGTATTGGAAAAATGAAAAGTCCAAACTCACACAACATTGGTCTCATAAAGCTGGAGGACCATATATAAGCCAAAAGAAAGACACAATCATGAGCCAACTGGAATCGAATCAGATAAATGTTTAACATTAGGCTGAACATGGTATCGGTGAGGACACTATTAAGAAGAAGATAACAACTTAGACAGAGAGGACTTGATCTGCTTCCCCTTCCGCTCGAGAGTCTCACAGTCGAACCCACACCCACAGGTCGGACTCTCGTCGAAGTTACTCACCGGGAAATCAGCTGAGGCGATCCCGACCGAGAACTCGAGTTCATCATCATCTCGGACCACCTTAACTATGCTGAGCCACAGGAAAAGGACCTTGACCTTGATCCCGCTGAGGTTTGTGAGCTTGTCTGTGGAGATCTTACCAGTGATCTTCGATTTGTACTTGAGCTCGTAGGAGTCGATGGAGAAGGTGCAGGACCCGTTCAAGTACACCGTGAACTCACCTGTGGAATTGTCCAGGTCGTAGCTTAAGACACCCGTGGGGAGGATGCCCACAGGGAAGTCATACTCCTCAAGGACCTCGTAGGCAGTTAGAGTATTGCCATCACTACGCGAGGCTGTTGCAAATGACAAGAAGAAGAAGAAGATTAGGAATGTGCACAGGGATTGTGTAATCAGAGACATTGTGGCTCTGTTTCTTGCTGGTGTGAGAAGCCAATACGTCGTCCATTTTTTTTCTCTATAAAGAAAGAGGAGTTTGACTGTTTGGTATGAGCATACAGACGGATGCTAAGGATGAGAAATATAGAGTGGGTAGGTTGAAACTTGATGGTAAGGTGGCAACACTGAAGGGCATATTCCTCTAAATGTCCACATCAATGGGGTAGTGTCCATGAAATCTTTATCAGATGGATAAGTCTCAATTGATTTTACCGGCTTAGCCAATGTGAAGAAATCAAGATTCGGGAGCAGTTAAAGGTACGGAGGAAACTGTATGAAACATAAAATTTTGCGGTTGGAAGACACATTATGAGATGTTGGATAGAAATATCTCTGAGCAATGAATTCTTGCTATGCCCATTCCATAGCAAGTGCAGAAAATAAACACAAGAAAGGGATAAACCTGAAATGGGTTGATCCATGAGATCATTCTCTTGTGTGGTGTAAAGCAGCTCCTGTAATTTCATAATTGGGACTAAGTTGCCAATCCTTTAATTAGGTTTTACCAGAGCAATAGAAGCTGATGTAGGTCAAGATTGGAGCACCATACTACGCCCTGAAAAAACTTTTGCTTAGAGCGATGATAAGAGAGATCAATACAGCAGCATCTGACAGGAACACAGGCATGATCAGCCAACAGGAAGAAGAAGATGCAGTGGCATCATATAAAGACATTGCCATGATCTGTCAACTTGGTTACCAGGTGAAGGATGAACCAACATCATCGGACCCAATGGACAGCAAATGATCAGATGATGCGCTTTTCCATGTGTTTTATGAATCAAACAATGCATATACATTGGTGTCCCAAAAAATGAGTATAGAAAAATTTTACCTTCGTGAAGAGACATGTTCCATGCAGTTATAATCATCGCAAAGTGAACATGATACCCACCATTTAGGTTGATTTAACGTGACAAGAGCAAGAGGCTTATCCCCAAGAGGAATGAGAGGAAGGTCCAACGTTCCCTCCAAAGAGAATTGGCTCATAATATTTCAGTAATCTGAAGCTGCATCAATTTGTTTTAAAACACTAAGAGCAGGTCTTCAGAAGTCCTTTTTCGCAGGTGCTTCTTGGATCCTTTTCTATATGCATATTTCCGTAATCTATACCTACTTCCATCATCACTCATTAACAAAAGGTCAAAACAAACAACCCAGGGCTGAACTGTTCGATCTCATTCTCAGCATCAGTAAGTTTGCTATCAATTGTCTGCATGTGTTGATACATATAACGATAAGAAAAACAAACCACAGCAAGAGCTCAGCTTGCTAACTCATAAATGCCTCTTCAAAATAAAATAACTTGTACTTCTTGATGGAGAGAGTCAGTGCCACCATCAAATTTGTAGCAATAACAATGGTCAGGATAATTTAACAACAAAAGCTATAAGGCGGAAGATTTAATCAGAAAGCAAGCATTTGGCCAAAAACCAATAGTGAAGCATGGTCTATAGAAACTTGTCAATATGGAATCAAAGAATGATGTAAGGAGACAAAGTAAAACATACAAAAAGAACATAAGCAAGTGTTGATAGAAAGCAAGGAGAAAATTAACCACCCTTTCCCCAGTAGCAAATAACACATAAAGCACACCATGAAAGTTTTTACAGAGCAACCAACAGAACAAAAGAATGAGCCTTCACACCTGAAGCTCCCAGATGAATCAACTTGCATCCTTGAGCCTCTTTATGAGAATGTCAAGAGATTTCTTTTTTGGATTCTGCCTCAATCCCCTCGTCCCAAAGGATGAAAATAGCCCATCCGAGGTGTCCTTCAATTTCTCTGATATTGCTACTAGTCTCCTGTGGTCCAGGGCACCATAGCACCTCTCCCTGATAACAGGATTCAAGAAATTCTCTGGGTGATTGCTCAAGAGCAAGTTGATCATCTGCCTTCCCTCAGCAAGTGCAGCTTTCATCTGACTAGCTTCCTCATCTGAGAACAGGGAACCTTGATTATCTGCAAATGATTCCAATAGTCTTATATCCACATCAAGCCCCATTATCGCATTAACATTAAACCTCTTCACAGTGTCACTATATAATGCACCGACAATCTTCTCTGAGATGTGAGAGAGAATCTCTTGCAACACTCTCTTCAAAACATAAGCAGGCAATATGGGCTGAGCAGTAGAAACAACAGTCTCCAAATAAATAATAACTTCATTCACATATTCATTTCCACTCTGTGGAGGCTCATCGCCCATCCAGTTAATGTTCTCTACCAATATCATAAAACCATCGACCTTTGCCTTGAGCAACCCAGAGAGCATCTCCTCTGCTGCATACCGAGCCCTGTTCAAAGGGAACTGCCTCCTGCTCCTCTCCACCATCCTCAGAGGAAGCCCTGAAAGATGTGCAGCATGACGGAAGAAGAAATCACATGCTCGTTCGAAAACAGCCATGTTAGCAGCAACTTGCATAGCATGAGAGACTCCATGAATAGATGTACTTATAATATTCGACAAGGCACCATCCAAAACTTCAGTCAGAAGCCGATCCAAATACTTCTTTACAATATCATGGAAATCCAACTGTCCGCCATATGACATGAAACTAACAGAATCCTCGATAAAAGAACGCACAATGCGGCAACAATCTGGTACAGTTGATGAAAATGGTGCAACATAAGGAAATGCAGGGACAATATCTGACGTTTGGAGCTGGAAAGAAAGAACATTCATGGAGTACTCGTACTCTTTCTTCATCAACATCTGCTCAAACTTATCAGCAGCTAGGGCTTCTGCTATCTGTTTCTGGCAATCTGATAACAACAGCTCATGGTACTTATCTCTGTGCTTACTCAGGACATTGAGCAATGCATCAACTGCGTATCCATATCTTCTGAGAGTCACTCCTAACAAGCTGACATAGTCCTTTATAAGCAAAAGATGACTAGCAATCTGCATCTTAGAGAACTGATCCTCTAAGACAGAACGTATTTTACTGACAGCAGTCTCCCAGAGATTCTCAACGTCCAGTTTTGAGATCAGTCCACCACTATTCCGCATGATCCGATCCTCTACAATAAAGAAGCCTGCAATTTGGGCGAAGAAAGTCTGGTGAGATTCGAGGAAAGGGGCCATGGAGGAAACCTGAAAATCGGAAGTCAGTTGGAGCTTCCTGTTCTCAATGTAGTACTGCCTGAACCGATCCTCGAGGCCCAGAGTCTGATGAATGTGATAAGCTTTATATAGCGGAGTCAAATCAAACACTAATACTACGTTATCTGAGTTCCCGCCGGCTTCAATACCACTGTTGAGCACATCATCATCGTCCTCCTCCTGCAGGGCGTAAACACAGTCCCTCAAACTGAGCCGACTCTGCTCCTCAGCTTCCCTTTGCTTAATTCTCAGATCCTCTTCTCTCTGTCTCGCAGCAGACGCCTGTCGAATGGCCAATTGACCTATGTGCCTACTCACCGCGCGGATCTGCACGAGCCAATCTCCAAATTCCTTGCTCACTTTCCTCTCGATATAAGAACGAATCTCCGGAATCTTTCTTTGGAGCATCTTCTTCAGTGTAAGCGACGGAATCTCATCGAGAAATTCACCTTCGATGGCGTCCACGCACTTGAGGGCCATGTAGAAATTGCTGCTGGAGAGATGGAGATTTGCTCTCGAGCAGAAATCCAGTACCTTGATGCATGAGAGCACAGAGTGGAGGGCAAGGTGGATGTTGCCGGAGATATTTCTAGCTTCGAGCAAAGAGTCGAGCGAGTTCAGAAGAGGGGCGGCGACGGACTGGACGGTTGAGTTGGAGCGGTGGAGGGAGGATTTGAGGGAATCGACGTCGGAGAGCAGAGAACGGAGGTCGTCAACTGCTAGGATGAAGTCCTGGTAGTGAGCCTTGCAAACCTCCTCGATCTCGGATTCCTTGGACCGGGAAAAGTTGCGGAGTTGGTGAAGGAGCCAATCCGGCTTCCCGGTGGCGAAAGCCTTGCGGATGAACGGGCCGAGGTCCTCGTTGTTGCATATCGCAGAGGACAGGAGGAGCTGCTCCTGCCTGTCAGCGGAGTCTACGCCATCGGATACGGCCAATGGCGCCACCTTGCGACGGATCTTGATGGCGTAGTTCATCGCCAGCGCGGGGCTCCCGAGTAACGGTAAAGGAAAGCAACTGTGATTATTCAGAGGAAAGGGTTTGATCCGAAAGAGGAAAACAAAAAAGGACAGAGGGAAAACGCGGGGGATTATGCGGTTTGACCAAAATGACTAGAGTGGGTGAATCGTTCATCTTTGTTTTGGCGGAAAGGTTCAAGGGCGAGACAGTCATTTTCCATGCAGAGGGTCTCCCCGGAGAAACGACAGAAGAAACGAAAGGCGAAAAAAGGGTGCCGGTGAAAATGGATGAATCTGACTTTTGAGTTTTGACTTCGTAATGCCTGTCCTGTCAATGTCTGAAGATGTTCGTCATTGTCCTCTCCACCGAGTGTGCGAGAATAATAATAATAATAATTGCATCTTTGGATAAATAATTAGGAGGAGGATGTCAATATGAGGATCACGTCCTTCATATATAGTGCACATGGTACATGCCTTGGAGGTCGGGTGTAGAGCTATTGAAAGCAGGTTCCTATGACTCACGACCGCGAGAACTGGACCGTCTTACATGCATTGAGGCCGACCATGATGAGTTGAAGACCATGAAATGTGGAGCAAGTACGACGACGGTCTTGGATCGAGCTGAGCCGGTTCATGTCCAGCCCTTCATTGTTCCTCCTTTATTTGTATCAATTCGCTTTTGGATTGGCTCGGGCGGATCACCTCTAGGGTTGTAGCCTGCACAGTCTTCCGATTGATATGGGCCAACAGGAAGAGCAGGAGAGGTAGTTTGGGCCACTGAAGCAGCAGGAGGAGGAGGAGGAGGAGGCCCAGAGGATATATTAATTGTAACGAGAATCTCCTGCGTACTACGCTGTCGAGGTCGGACGATGCTGGGGAGGAAGTCTTCTCGCCGTGATTCCTAGCAATGCCGCCAAGTGTCGTCAGGCTGACGGTCAGCTGAGACTTGGTTAGGTGTTGCAGACGGTAACAGCTTCTCAAGAAAGAACCTGGAACCTCCATGAAGAACTCGGCGACATACGGACGATGAGGGGTCGTGGATTTGAACAGGGAGATAACCACATCAGAGCAAAAAGGGCAAAAGCTAGGTGAACGGCTGCAGCCTTGTTGCCCTGAAAGTTGTAAAATGCGATTTTACATTCACTTTCTCTTGTTATAAAATGAAACTGATCACGTAAAAAATGATAAGAGAAAGAAAATGATAAGATGATACGAAAATTCTTATTAATAAAAAAATAAATATAACATCTTCGTGGTTTAGAATTTTGCTTCGTGGTGGTGTTTGGCGCAACTCCCTGGCCCCCCAAGTGGATAGAGCGTAGGAATCATTGGCGTTTGGTGCATCTTTACCGTTGTTTGGCTCGTATCAGTGAATAGAGTGTGATGATGGTGCTTTCAATGATTGTGTGCTCTTCTAAAAGTTTTGTTTTCCCAAAAATAGTTATCTATTAGCCACTGGGAAATTCATTTATGGTTGGGTTACTTCATTCATTTAATTATTCTTGCCATCCTAAATCGTTCTTACCGTTCCATCATTGTTCTATCATCTTCCCTCCATCTGACTCGTGGACATTCCATCCCCGGTGTTTTGTTTCCATTAGCTAATAGTTCCATGGATTTGGTTAGCTAGAACGTGAGAGGAAAGCCGTATTGGGAAATCGGATCGAAGAGATGGAACCATATGAACCCTATTTGATGGTATTGTTACCACCACACTGAACCCATCTGTCTTGAAAAGTAACTCTTTGCTCGTCATTTAATGGAATCATTATTGCCTGTGTCCATGAAGTACCCTTCAGTGGTTAGGTTTCTTGGTTTTTCTTGATTCCTGACAAAAGTAAGACACTTGCCGGAAGTCACACAAGTTCTGCTTATAAAAAAAGACTCGTAAATATAAGAGAGATAATGGAACGGTATGATAAACCTCATGAACAAGAATATACCTTTAACAAAAGTGGAATTTCATGAAGTATAGCATTGGTGAAATCATTTGGTCGGGGTACAACCTTTCAGAGGTGATGCATTATCCATAAATGATGATTGTCAACGATCACTTTCACTGCAAGCACAATAGGATTCCGGAATGCACCCAAAAAAAAAAAACAAAGTGAATGGTTTTCTTCAATCAATCAAAAAGTGAATTAGCATTTCTTTCTTTCTTCTTCTTCTTTTGGGTGAACTGGTAGTAGGCTAGTTTTGGTCAACTGCAAACTAATTGGTTCTTTCTGCTGAAGCTATTATGATAAAAGGTACTTTAGATTTTTCTCATTGTCGTTGGCTGTTGGCGAGAGAGAGAGGGAGAGAGAGAGAGAGAGAGAGAGAGTCGCGCGCGAGAGAGAGAGAAGGAGAGAGAGCCAGTGAGAGAGGGAGAGGGAGAGAGAGAGAGAGAGGGGGTGTGGAGGGAGAAAGGAATAAAGAAATAATGGGTATGTCATGTGGCAATTCACATATTTAAAACATGAAATTACGTTATTAAGAAGTGCAATGTAGACCGTTAACGTCATCAAAAATTAACGACGTTAGTAAAAAATTAACGGAATGTACTAAAATGTAATATATTTGAAAGAAAATGTATTATATAGTTACATTTTAAAAATTTTACACCAAAATATTACATTATCAAAATATTTTATACCAATATGTTATAAATAAATTAATAAAAAAAAGCTATGATTAGATAGTTTTGAGGCTTATGGACCGATGGGAAGTTGAAGCATGGCTTAGTAAATTATGTCGTGGTTGATTGGACTTAGAATTAACCGGTGAAAAGGCCAATAGGACACAAAATGGAGGAATCCTCTGCTTGAGTTACGTTGAAAATCTTAACTGCCCTTGAGAATTTATTACATCCGAAGAGGAAACAAATAGCAAGAATCAAATAACAAATAGGCCATACATCACTAAACCCCATCTACACAACATGATTGTTACGAACTTTCCTTCTTAGATTTGATCCTTTTGTACGCGTCTTCTCTTTGTGGGAGAGTTGAACGCCTTTTTCGCCTCTTCAAATGCACTCATCACAGCAACCCTCCACTGTACGGGACCCCGGTCTGAGGCAACCAGTCATCCCCGAGCAAGAAGCTCGAGACGGTGAAATTAGCTGCATCGGTGGCATTGATCACATGGTAACCAGGCCATGTCACCCGGCTAGCCGTATCTGAACCTGGCCCGCTATTCTTGTACTCCGCATAGTACAACGTGCTCAAGGCGAAGGTATCGTTCCACTCCTGCCAACCTGCCGGGTTTATAGAACTATCCATGTAGCTCTGCATGTATACGGTCCTCGAGTACTCCTTCCACGGCCTCCCGAGGTATGTATTCACCGTGCTGTTGCTCGAGGCCAAGTCGTTGGCCGGCCTGATGGTGCAGTTGTGGATGGATGTCCCGGTGTTCTGGTTCGGGTCCGTTCGCCCCTGGGCCGTGATGGCATTGAACTGCCCTGACATCGGGAGCCTCGGGTACAAGTTGCAGTCCTGGAGAACTGCCGCTGCGTTGCCGAATATGAAGTCCACGGTTCCATAGATGTCGCATTCTCTGTAGAACTGACGAAGTGAATGAGCGTACAGTGTGTCTTGATAGCCCTCGAAGCTGCAGCTGTAGAACGTTGACAAGTCAGCCCCATTCCGGACCGCGACGGCTTGGTGTTTGACCGCTCCAGCCGTGTTCCGGAACGTAACATTGACCGCCACAAAATTCGGTGCGACCACAGCTGCATAGGACGCATATCATATTGATCAGCATCAGATCAAAGTACAATCAGACGTGGCGAAGACGAATGTCGCCACCATGAAAGAAAGCCTCATTACGAAACGAAATAGCTTGAGAGATTGGCTGACAGCCACGTAAATGCGTCGAATGCTTACCGAATGTGGCAGAGTTGAACGTGGTCCATCCGTCAACTACGCTGCGGTTCCCAGTGATAATGGTCTGGTTGATTCCATCACCAATCATCATCAAGTAGCGCTTGTTCTTTGCGATCGACACGTACTCCTCATAAACCCCAGCGGTCACGTAGATCACAAAATACCCGTCGGTGCTGACACTGTTGTTCGGGGCGGCTGAGATCGCTTCGTTGATAGTCGTGAAGTTCCCGGTGCCGTCCTGGCTCACGACCACGATGTCACTCACTACGACAGAGTTCGTGTCGTTGCCCGTCTGCAGGAGCCGGCGCTTCGCCCTGGCTGACTCGTACACCGCCCGGGTCCTCTGGGACATTGTGAATGACAGCTGGCCGTGGCGGAGGGCGAAGCGATTCCTCGAGGCGGCGGAAGTCAGCCACGCGGATGAAGCGGTGGCAGCCCTCTTCTTCTTTGGGACCCAGATCTTGTTGAAAAGCGCGAGCGACGTGCTGTACAGCTTCGTGTCGTTGGAAAGCGGGGATGTCAAGCCATTCCTCACGCTC
Organism: Sonneratia alba; assembly: GCA_900174645.1. Lineage (NCBI taxonomy): Eukaryota > Viridiplantae > Streptophyta > Magnoliopsida > Myrtales > Lythraceae > Sonneratia > Sonneratia alba. The sequence continues at coordinate 888,710 of FWPY01000010.1, forward strand.
CACGCCGACGATGCGACCTGGAGGCCATCTACACACGTCTCCACGTTTGTGAGGATTGCACTCAGGAGCGTCTGGATGTCGTCGGCTGTGAGGAGAGGAAGGGTGTTTGAGGTGGAGTTCACAGTTCGGAACGAGGTGGACAGGAAGTCCATGTTAAGGGCGGCGAGGAAGTGGCAGTCCTCCAGGGCCCCGACAGCGGTGGCCGTGAGCGACGACCTCCTGGCCAGGTACTTGTCAACAAGTTGAAGGAACTTCCGGGATTGGGAGAGCGACTTGCGGACCGTGTACCGGCCGTAAAAGTACCCATCGGCACTGGTGTTGTACATGGGCAGCACTGATCTGCAGTATTTCGGGTCTGGAGTCGACTGGCATATGCTCCCGGCCGACACAAGGCTCGACGAGGGAGATCCATCGGCTGAGGACAGAGTGAGAAGGGATAGGGAAGAAGAAAGGAGGAAGATCAACAATGGCAGTAGCCTAGAAGAAGAGGAGGAGGAGGAGGAGGAGGAGGAGGAGGAAGAAACCATACTGGGCTCAAAATGAGTGAAAATGGTGGATTAGGTATAGATGAGGAGGAGGAGGAGGAGTTGGGTCTCTATGTATGGAACCCTTATGCAGAATATAGCCAAAGATATGAAATCTTTGGTCGTTTTTGTCGGGCTTAAATCTAGCTGGAGCGAGGGTTTTGATTTTGATTTAAGCATTTCGTTGGAAGTCAAAACTCGTGTAAGGGGGAAGAAGTTCCACTAGCAAAGCGCGTTCGGTCGAGGTCTCAACTCTCGTAACTGTTATTTTAATGATTATAATTCTCTTCTTTATGCATTTATGACGAGGGCACGAGGTGTATTTATTCTAATGTCAGAGATGGAGTCCTGCTAGGGCATCAACTTGCAGCTTGCTTTGGCCCTGCAGTAACCGAGACTAAGGGATTCAGGTCCGGTGTCCAACGAGAGGAGATGGGATACATGATCCTACCTTAAAATGATAAAGCATCCTCCACTAGCTGACACTTCTATTAGCATCTCGCACCTTTGGGCTGCAAGGTGTCAAATCTAGCCGATCAGCGACCCCCCACATACGACGTCCTCTCTGATTCAAGTGTCAGTATAGGTTGATTTGAGTCATGTATATAGTTCACGAATTTCACTTGCTGCAGGAGAGCCTAACCAGAACCAACATTCAACCCAAATGCCCAGTAACGAACCCAAAAACCCAGTAAAATCAAGAGACCATAGTGTTTGATATCTCTTCATTAATTACGATGCAAGCTCCATATAACCTCGTATCTTCCTGCTTGACGACGATGTAATCGATTCGTAGTCAGGGAACAGAATTGTAAAAAAAAAAAAAAATGGGAGGGGGAAATTGTGGAACAAGAGAGGACAAGTCCAAATTCCACGGTGGCTAGATTATTACATGTGACAAGTCAGATCGATGGAATCGCTCTTTTCCCATGTCAACCAGAACTCGTCCACGGTTGAGTCAATAAAACCCGATCGTAGGGATGTAACTATGGACCCCATTTTTCGCGTTCTATTTTGTCGTTAAAGGATTTTAATTCTGCAATAGTATGTATACCTATTACAATTTGCAACCAACTGAGTTGGTTGGCAGCTAGAGAGCCATTCATAATAATAATAAAATAAGTTATCGCCTATATTTGTTTGGTAAAACTAAAAATATAAGTTGAAGTTTTATATATATAAAAATTATAAATAAAGAATATTTCATATAATGATGAACCGGCTACAGTTGATCGATCTTGAATTAATGTATAAAATCAAGACGGTTAGGCCAAGTGATAAGTAGCTCGGTGCCGCTTAAAGAAGTCTCGAGTTCGAGACCTCGCGTACGTAGACATTCCCCTTGGGAACCTCATCCGCCATATCAGCCGTGCGATCTGGAATGACCAATAAATTAGTTAAATATGATTAGATAATATATCACCATATTTTAAAGGAAAAGTGGTAAAATGCCGTCAATCTTATAGATTTCTCACTTGCCGCCGACACACCAAAAGAGGTTTGGGTGGGGGGGGAGTTGTTGGTGGCGGGTGGGCAGGATTGGGTGGAAATCTTGCCCTTTACTATCTTTCATTGACCGACAACTTTCAGTATCCAGAAGCAGCAGCTTCAGCGTATGCTTCATTGGATCGAGCGAGGTATGGGATTATTACATCGTCGTGAATCGCATCTCGTGATGGCGTAGAATCTGGAAAATGGATTTTTCCAATGTAATTTAGTCAATATTTTTTTACTATATAAAAAATTCATCAATTAAAAGTGTAAATTTATACTATAAATCTTAAAAGTTTTTGTTTTGTAAATTTAAAAAGTTTTAAAGTATTCTATTCAATCATCAACATTTGATTTTATTGTAACGTAACATCTATAAACCAACCGTCATTAAATATGTGCAAAATATCATTTATTAATTTATACATAACGAACATGTTATACTGACGCGGCATAATACATCCGCAACTCGGTGGCACATCATCATGCCACAGCCCAAACATGGTGCAACGTCAATACATCTTGTTGCATTGTTGTACCTTGTTGGCAAGTAACTACTACGTTAGCACGTTCGTTATAGATTAATAGTTATAACTTAATTTTGTAATGTAATCATACTGAACATGAAGATTTTATTTAGACCACAATTTTATCCTTATGGGGAATCTCTTTTTTCTCATAATCTAGCTAATATTTAATTTATCACCTATACGAGATAAATCACAAAAGCATAGTTTTAAAAACCGGACCGGGCCGGCCGGTTCGACCGGGAACCGGCCACTCACCCGGTCCGGTTCCTTCAAAAAAACCTAATTGCACATTAAAAGAGAAAAAATCCGATTGAACCGGCCGATTTCCGGTCCGACCGGTGAACCCAATTGAACCCATGAGAAAACCGGCTGACTTAAAATTAAAACAAAAACAAAAACATATTGTAATGTACCTATTTTATTTTACTAAACTTATATTTACATTTTATATTAAACTTTTTGTTTAATATAATGGTTATATTAATGATTTTTGTTATAAATTATATTCAAATTATGATATTATGTAAATTTATTAGTAATATTATATTATTAATATTATTTTTTAAACATGCAGTTCAACCCATTGAACCCCGGTCCGACTCATGAACCCATGCCTACACCGGTTCCCGATCCGGTCCGATTTTAAAAACTATGCACAAAAGTTTGTCTTGGATATTATATATATATATATGTATGTATGTATGTATGTATGTATGTTTGCGGCGTGCTGATGGTAATTCATCTGCTCTCTCTACATAAAATATCAAACACCTTTTCGTTATTTTGGAATTAAAAACGTGGTCATTAATTATGGCTTGATTAAAAATCGATAGTTCATGGGCAGATAAGACCTGCCCCAGGCTTGCCACTCATTTATTTATTTATGGATACATTTATCCACCACTCTTACATTACCCAATATAATACAACCATAGGTGATGAGAGACATGCACGTGGTGCTGTTACCCTGCGAAATTTTCGTTTTGCTCCACGTGTGGTTTGGTGGCCACCCGCCCCCTTCAAGCAACGCTCCCCTCCCTCGACGAGCAACTCGCAAATGGACCGTATCTCACCCGTACGAGGAAGGTGCGACAGGCCTGGAGCAGCGGTGAGAGATCCGGCCGACAGGATCGCCACAGAAGCCGAGCACCCCGGACTACCGCGTGAACGGAGTGGAGTGACCAACGGCTCGCGAGCGGGCGAGCGAGATTGTCGTCCCGGCCACACTTCTGTGGTCGCTGCCATCACGCCTCGCAAGTTGGTGTGCAGTGGATGAAACATATAAATTATATCCATAGATTGATACTTACTTATAGCAAGTTTGTGCGTGTATCCCAAAATGGAACCTCCGAAGCTCCACGCGGAAACCTGCGTACGGCGAACTCCACGCGAAGGTCCCTTCAGTTTTTCCTTTTTCTATTTTGTCCCTTCATTCTTTTTTCTCTCTCTCTCTCTCTCACTCTTTCCAAAAAGAGAGGGAAAATAAGAAGGTAGATACTTCCCATTATAAAATAGATATAAATAAAGATTGAATGTCAAATTTGTTCAACATATAAAAATGATATCAATTTTGTGAAATCTTGTTCTGATCTTAATATTAAGAATTTGATTCAAAAAAAACATGCTTTAGTTATAATATTTGTATGTATGTATGTATGCATCGTGCATCTGCATTTTGTATAATATTGCATGGAGCCGTACTTCCCCCCCTTGCTTGACCCGGTGAGGCAAAGAAGTCGTTCTCGGAATCTGCCTAACAAAGTCAAAGTCGTGTTTTTTGCCCCCTCCATTGTCTGTGCCAGTTTTGGGATAGAAGTAACTTTAATTTCAGATTGCGAGTATGCTTGACTTATTCCAGAAAGAACTTAATAATATATAAAATCACAAGAAGAAATCCCCCGTTCTTCACCGTACTCTGATGGAGTAATGCATCCATGGATCAACTAATCAGTGAAGGCAAGTTTTATAAATAATTAAAGGTATAAGAGAGTAGTAAAACTAGCCCTTAAAAGTTAAAAGAGATCATAACCATCCTATAAAAAGTCCAAGCTAGCTAAATTGTGGGTAATACAGTTATGTGATCTACAGATCTATTGACAAGATTAAGATGACAGGTACGCAATACTGATCTAAAATTTTCCTAAGATACGAGTATATTCCCAAGCGGGAGATAGTTTCCTGTTGACAAACAAGATGAGCTAACGGGCGCCACAATGAAAGATGGTTGGGGACCAATTTTGCGGGTTGGCTATGTCTGCTGCTAGCAGGAGTGCTTTAGCTTCTACGTGACCGGCGGAGCATGCGTAGTCTCTTTTAAACCGACTGATGGCCTGCGTTTAAGTGACAGTGCAACTAATTCAAACCCAACGTATGGTTTTTGTTAAATTTCAACTATACTTGTAGGATCCAGAGATTTAAACGGCCGACAACGTAAATTTCTGCAAAATTATTATCGCCAAAACAGGTCTTAGCAAATACATCCTCACACTCACGATACCACATTCAAGCTTCACTATCGACTTTGGGTCAACTTGGGCCGCCATTTTCTTCTTCTACTTCTTCTTCTTTTCTTAAGTCGGACATGTTTTGTTGTTGGGCAGAAATTTTCTCTCAGCAAGCTCGTAAAATGTCTGTCATGCTCAATGCGACACAGCATTTTTGAGTTCATGTAGCCAATCGTCAATTTAAACTTTTTGTAACAAATGGGTTCAGAATAAAAGGGAATAACCTTGGACAACTATATATTGTGGGGGTGGGTTGTCGGGGTGGTGTTCTGGTCCGATCTATCAGTCTTCTACCAGTGTGGGCTGTAGCTCAATTAGTAGGATACCAAGACACTCTACGTGCGGTTTCTGCTGCAGTTTCACCAAGAGCGTGACTTCTACTGCACGATCGATGGCATAATTCATCTTCATAGGCCTTTTCCTTTAATCTGGAAGATTATGTGATTAAAAGGTACAGGAACTCTGAACCATAAAATCAAATCCGCGCGTGATTCTTCAGTTTCGGATCGATAGTGACGTTGCATTATTATAAGTCTTCCATCTTTTATGCGATTGTATTTTAGATAGTAAATATCTCATATATGTATAATTATAAGATATTTATCCATACTACCTTGAAGTGCCTGGGAAATTTCCATCAATTTGTTCTGTGTGCGCGAGGGGTTATACCTGCCACATTCATGACGACAAATACGATAATTGAGATTGACGGCTGACGCGATTGTCAGAAAGAGCTAAAGGTTGTAATAGGATGGCTGGGCTTAAACATCCGCTGGGCAGATGCGACTGCAGCTAGCAGCAATTTGTGGCCATTTTACTTGGGGAGTCGGTGGCTGCAACTTTTCGGTGGTATAGTAAGCATTCGGTACTGACAAATTGAAATAAATATTCAGGATGGATTGGGTATATTATAATTTTGAATTATGGATGCATTTCCCCCCACCAAGGTCGATTTTCCACGCCCTTGGATGTGCCCCCAAGAAGATGGTCTGGCCGGACCATTGCTGTCTAGTGCCATTAGATTCCCCACGCGAAGCAGCGCCTCCTTTACATGGTGAGTAAGGAATAAGGAACAGCGATGGTAGATGGGACCAGCTCGACTGATGGTTGATTGATCGAGACACGTCAACAATGAAAAGGAGCCAAATCCATATCCAAATCCAAATCCACTCATAGCTGTGTGAGTGTACGTATTCCCTATGTGCATTTATATCTAGTTAAGGCCTTATTTTTACATCAGAATTTTCATATTAATTTCCCCATGTGGGAATTTTGAAATCTCAGCCTATGCCGTTCGAGCTTTATTATTATTAGGTGGTTTCGCTCGTCACGAACCATAGCATGGATTGTAGTCGATTGTCGGCCGAGCTTGTGTTGCACGATAATAGTGTGGGTACGTGGTGGACAGAAAATTGAATTTTGGCTTTAATCATGATGGGAAGACGGGGCAAGTGACCAATTAATGTATGCAATAGAGAGCCACTGCTGCACCAATTTGAGCAGAACTTATACCCCACTACATACATATATATATATGGTGTACCTACAGACCATGTGCTTGCTCATCAGGACATTTATAGACCGACTGAAGGATCACAACTTCTTATCAATTCCCCCATCTACACCTTCCATGAGGAGAATGACCAACAAGGATCATATTTAACACCTTTAAATACGTACATATTATATAATATTGCAAAGTTTGATGAGATAATCGATGCTTACTTAAAATAAGCTTGGTCAAGGAAGAGATAGCTGTAGGGTGATAACCGAATGAGGGCCGCCCTCGTTGCTTGAAGATGTATTTAGCACTTAACGGCTTTTAATTAGAGAAAGAGTGGCAGATTAATCTAAAACGTAAGTTAGTTAATTAATATCCGTCCACGGTATGGGTGGGGACAAGACGACTGTTCCATGTGACAACCAATGAGGCAGTCGAACAATACCAGCAAGCTTAAAAAGGGAACTCCCTGCACCACAAATCCTCCGTTCTCCTCCTTCGTTCTCTTCCCTCCATCCCCTTCACGGTCTCACCACCATGAACACTGCCCGAAGAAGAAACCTCCTCTTCTTCTCCAGTGCTCTCTTCCTCACCATCTTCTTCCTCTTCTCCTCCTCCCTCAGCCATGCCACCAGTCCCACGAGTAACACCGTGACACTTCGAACCCGAAACCTACGCCTCCACCGCCGGCACTTGCACGAGGAGATCGCCCGATCCCACTGCGAGGGCACGCTGTACCCCGAACTATGCGTCTCGACAGTGGCGTCATTCCCGGGCCTGGCCTCCAAGTCCCTGCGGCAGGTCGTCGCCGCCACCATAAACCTCACCATGGGGGAGGTCCAGGCGGCTGACTCCAACTGCTCCAGCATCGAGCATAGCTGGGTCAAGCGGCTCGGACCCCTTGACCGGCGGGCGCTCGACGACTGCCTGGAGCTCTTCCAGGAGACCATGGACGAGTTCCACGACGCACTGTCCGATCTCTCCGGGACAACCTCCGCCTCCAAGCACATCCACGACTTGCAGACTCTCCTGAGCGGTAAATTTGTCTCCTGTCCGGTAGACGAGTTTTTACGGTCTGACAATCACAGTTTTCGGAGTTCCTGGGGTTCACTAATCTCTCCCGATTTATCCATTTAGGCGCTGACAAAAAAAATATATCCAAAAGTTGGATTTAGATTCTGTTACTATGAGCAAGATGCATGACGTAATAATTGTAGTAAATTATCACCAACCTATGTGGAATTCTTGACAGGTATAGTGTGTATTAGAAAAAAATTATAATAAATTATTTTAATTTTCTAGGTGCAAGCTGCGAACCACTTGTATGTGGAGCGATTATATATACACTATGGAGTAATTTGTCCCTGTAAATTATTTGGGTTTCCAGTAAAACTCACACAAAAAAAAAGTGTACATTACACAGACTAAAGAGTTTGCTCCTACTAAAATTTGTTATATGAATTTTATATAATTATGAAGAGATTTACTGAATCTTTTAGTAAATTATAGACTTAAGCAAGCAATTTACCCACTCGATCTCCTTAATGAACTTGTCTAAATTTCATTCAGGGAGTTTAAACCACGCGGATCCCATTTATTAAAGAAAAGCATAATTCTTGACTTTCCATTTTCATTTGGTATGCTTAGACTTTCCCTTGACAGAACACACGTGTCGGCAACATATTTTTTTGGTAAAAATTTGTCGGCAACATATTTTTTTCTTTTTTGCATACATACATACATACATACATATATATATATAGAATATTCACTGGATGAAATAATCTCAAACTACTCTTTCGCCATCGATGACAGAACAAGTACCGTGTAATATGTACTAGTCACAGGACATGTAAAATGACCCAAAAGTAGTTTATGATTAAAATCAAAATAATTTTCATATGATTATAAATAATTTTCATTCATTCAAGATCTACTTTATCCACCCAATCTCTCTAAGTATAATATCTCAATATCTATTGGATGATTGATATAATTAAGAGTAAATTATACTCAATTAATCATAATTACAATAGATATCCAGATAACAAGCCATAACTTATTATTATTATTATTATTATTTTGGCTGAATAAGCCATACTTAATTTTTTTTGTGCCACAACCTCGCCAATCTTTAAAAGTTTGTGCCAAATTGAAAAAGTCACGTGAAAAATGAAAGCCAATGCAACTTGAATAATGGAAAATAGTCACTCGCCTGACAAATTCTTAATATGTGTTATCATAGGCGCGATGACGAATCAATACACCTGCCTCGACGGATTTGCGTACAGTAACTCGAACGTGAGGGACAAGATCGAGAAGGGGCTCGTGAAGATCTCCCGACATGTTAGCAACTCCCTGGCCATGTTGAAGAAGATACCGGGGGCCAATAAGACCCAGTCACCGGCCTCGGAGGTTTTCCCGGAATACAGCAGCATCCGGGAGGGATTCCCATCGTGGGTCTCCCCGAAAGACCGGAAATTGCTGCAAACATCGAGCAGCGGCATTAAGTATAACCTCATTGTTACTAAAGATGGCACGGGGAACTTCACCAACATCGCGGATGCGGTCGCGGCTGCCCCTAATTCCAGTACGACTAGGTATGTATCAGGATAACCCGATCTTTCAATTAGCTCAAACATATCTAGGAAATTTCCGAGACAAGAATTCCTACTTCCTGCAAATCACTTCCAACAAGTAGGTAATTGGGAAATGAGGCCTTTTCTTTTGCTCCAACGAATACGCGGGCAGGTTTGTAATATACATAAAAGCAGGAGCGTATTTCGAGAATGTCGAGGTAGTCAGAAAGAAGACTAACCTCATGTTCGTCGGAGACGGCATTGGGAAGACGCTGGTGAAGGGCAACCGGAACTTTGTCGATGGGTGGACCACTTTCCGATCAGCAACCGTCGGTAAGTCCTCCCCACACTCGTCATGGTAAACAACATTATCTCGAATTATATGACTGGTACTAGAGTAGGAAAGAGTGAAGTGTAGTTACAGATACAGAAAATCAGCGGTATATGTAATTTATTTCAAATTTACGATGATACACAACAATCCTCAAAAAAGACTAACCAAAGTGACAATATGAATAGGAGGAATCCAGTTGATTCTGTATAGTTCATACTGGTCGAGTACTAATAAAATAGTTGCGTCGTACTTTGACGAATCTGTACAGAAGAATAAGTCACCGCACATGATCAGACAATCACCCAAACGCATCTTCATGATCATGACGACTCCAACTATGGCATTACCCGTGATTCTAGGACATGCAATTATCCGGTTCATGTGTATTATTGTAATCATAGAATCTCGTAGATCTGACTCGCGCAATTGGCTAACTAATCAATCTATAAATAGGATCGACCTTGGAGGGTGTCGGTGGGGGGTGGATAGCTGGTCCCCGCAAATCGCGTTTGCTTGCTATAAAGTCACAGCGACCACACCTGCTCTCCCAATCAGTGGCCCCCTTGTCTCATGGTAACGACGAGGTCGAGGAGGAGCCGCGGGACTCGAGCTAACCCGGTCATCTTGTCGGGAAAGAGATACTCGATCTCGGAGGAATCACGATAAGTTAAAGTATGACGTCCGTGCATTTTCGGCGTTCAATATACTATTCCATGTCATTTACGGCATTTTTTCTGTGCATATCTGATTCATTTAATAAAAAATATTGATTAATTTACATTTAATTGTAACCGTTAGATCATCTACTCATCTCCAGTACTACTGAATTGAGACTCACGTCCAATGCTCGCCGCGCGTCCACCTCATTATTAATCTTGTCCATCTTCAATTTCAGCTGTGGTAGGAAACGGGTTCATAGCAAGGGGCATAACCTTCGAGAACTACGCCGGGCCCGACAAGCACCAAGCCGTGGCCCTCAGGAGTGGCTCCGACCTGTCGGTCTTCTACCAGTGCAGCTTCGTAGCCTACCAGGACACCCTGTACGTGCACAGTCTCCGGCAGTTCTACCGGGACTGCGACGTCTACGGCACGGTCGACTTCATCTTCGGGAATGCAGCGGTGGTGCTCCAGAACTGCAGCTTGTACGCTCGGAAGCCCAACCCGAACCAGAAGAACATATTCACGGCCCAGGGCCGGGAGGACCCAAACCAGAACACGGGCATCTCGGTACTCAACTGCAAGGTCACCGCCGCAGCCGACCTCATCCCGGTGAAGTCGTCGTTCAAGACCTACCTGGGCCGGCCCTGGAAGGAGTACTCGAGGACGGTGTTCATGAAGTCGAACATCGATGACGTGGTGGACCCGGCAGGGGTGGTTGGAGTGGGATGGAAGCTTCGCTCTGAACACGCTCTACTACGGGGAGTACATGAACCAGGGGAGTGGCTCGGGCACGAGTGCCCGGGTGAAGTGGCCGGGCTACCGAGTCATCAACAGCTCGGCGGAGGCCAGCCAGTTCACAGTGGGGGCGTTCATACAAGGCACCCAGTGGCTCAACGGCACCGGGGTTCCATACTATCCCGGACTGAGCTGAGGATCATATCATTGGCAGATGCAGGAGAACTTCTCTGGACCTTTTGTATCTGTATTGGTTCAAAGATGATTGCTGAGAGACAGAGAATAGTGCCATTGATATTTGAATAAGCATTCACATTCTTCATTGTGCATTTTTACGCCTAGATCACTTATTTCTAGGCGATGTCATAGGAGTAAGAATACTCCGGCCCTGTAATCTCTAATTGGCTATAGCCCCTCTGCTCAGCCTAAAAAATGTCAATGTGGAGGTGTAATTTGTGCGCAAGATATGTGCCAGCACTTTGTTGTTTTCTACGGATAAAAAAATAAAAATAATTATTTTATAGTTTTCCACTTCATGATTTTTCCTAATTTCAGTTAGATTTGATATGATTTAAAATATGACAATATTTGTATTTTTAAGAATAATATCTATAAACTAGATAGAGTCGAGATCTTCCACATAAACTAGGCATTTATCATCGCCACCCTAAAGTGTGCCGGGAGATGTTTCCGGGGTGCAATGCGGGTCTTTTTGGCCCAAAATAGAGACATGAAGATCCCATCACATTTAGGCCCGCCAATTCCTATCTTATTTCAACGATTTGGATCGGAAATTATTAAACTTGAATACGACCATTTATTATATATATCAGAAATACTTAATTTGAATATGACTCGTTTAAATAATAGATTAATACGGCACAATCTAATTAACTTATTTAATTACATGTGCAAGTGATATGAGTAAACGGTTAACACGATTAACATATTTAATACAAATAACACATAATTATATATGTCGAACGAGTTGGTCATGTCTCAATGGGATAAAAATGTTTAACCCAGTTTAATATATTTATTTAAATATGTTGCATAGATTTCACATGTTTAAAATATAAAACATGTTTAATTTTAATGTAAATTAAAATTAAACATGGGTCCTCGATTTCAGGGAGTTTTTCACCCAGCTTTCATCGACAAAAATAAAACTCATGGGTTCCTGTTCTCAGGCAAATGCACAACCGCGTACCACGTTCCATCTCAGATTTTGCATACAGATCCCTTCTAGATCTCATGGGAGACTGCAGAAAGCGGGCCGGCGGGTAGAAAAAAATGAAATGAAATGATGGTGGCGATGGCGATGGCAGAGAACGAAGAGATTTGTTAATGAGCCACTGGCACGACGCGCCTTCCTTTTGGACTTTCGAGCAACTCACGAACACGCCGCTGTCTCAAAATCTGCGAACATAGATTCGTACGCTATGTTTGTTTCATAGGATTCCCTTCCTCCGCTCCCTCTTGGCTCCACAGAATAAAAGTAGGCGGCGAGTGAACTGAAATCACGGGAGAACTACTATTGCATAAATAATACAAAACCGTTGAAAAATGATCACGTCTCATGGCTCAACAATCATATGATCCGCCCTAATCTCCGAACAGTTTTGCTGTTCACTGTGCGTCCCCCCTTCAGATGTGACCGTTGATGAAGGGGTATACGTATAACCTTCCATCCTCAGATAATCTTTCCCATCAGCTCTCTCGGCACGACTTAAGCATCTGACCCGTAGCCATACGTTTTGTCTCTTCATTGCCTCGATTTCTAATGGTCATCGCAGTGACTCCATGAAGTCTTTTTTTCGTGAGGGAGATTAGGGATGGACGATGGTCTAGGATACTGTCACAGAGGAGAATCAGCTTTTCTAGTTGCAGCTACAGGTGTCGTCGCTTGAGTCTCTGAAACTGCAACAGCATAGGCTGTGTCAAAGGAGAAGCAGAGTAGGTGCCGTCTTAACCGGGAAAACAGAAACTGATGACAATAGCATGTGGGAGAGTCTCAGAAGCCATGTGATTTTATGACTCGAGTCCGTTCCTATTTCTCTTCTCCCAAAGCAAAGACTGCTTGGAGTCAAACATGTCCCCGACTTTGCCTGACCTTTGTGTTGCCCTTGCCTCTTTCGGGCTTGGCAGTTTCCTTTTCTGTGGGTGCTGGCCGACATCGACCGTGATTCCCATCTCTCACAGGGGACAAGAGCACCACAACAGTAACACAAATTAAACCACCAACCAAGGTTGGGGCCTGTGGACCAAATAGACGCCACGAGAAGACTATAGTGACAAATGGTATGTACATTATCAAACCAATCCCATTACTTGATTGACTACTTGTAATTGATCTCTCTGCTGAAACACATGAAGCAATTTGTAGATTTTGAGGGGGAAACTTTACGAGGAATTTACAACTATATAGAATGCTCTCCTATATGGGTAATATATGGTGTTTTACAAAAATAAAAAAGATCTTGGCTGGTTTATTTGTAAATTTAATTCATGGTATTTCGTAAAAAGATTAATTTAGAGGTAAATAAAGTGGTGTATGAGATTTTATTTGTGGTGGGTGATAATCTAATTCCACTTTTTCTAAAATAGGAAAGAGGACACGTGGATGGGGCTCATTGACATGGGGAAGCCATGAGGGGAACCCCAGAAGGCATTAATGCCAGCATAAATTCCCACGTGACGAGGCAGTGGGCCCCGAATTAAATGTCCCCCGGAATGTCCTACGGTTAATATACTTCTAGGAGGAACAGCTAAGCCCAGAACTGACATTTCACTTGGACGCACCAGGCAGCTTGTCAGCCCCAGTAGGATTGTAGTAACGACGATTCTCCAAAGAACCCAATTATTAGTAACTACGATTCTTCACACACGCAGAACCCTTTTGAGGAAAACATAAAAAAACAAAAAACAAAAACAAAAAACAAAAGAATAAACAAAAATAAATGAATGGCATAGTAAAATGCGCCGACAATTAAGGGGCGAAAGAATAATTTGACTCCTATAAACAGCAATAAATTTAACTAATAACAAAAATACAATATTAGTTTAGATTTTTATAGGGAAACAGCCAGATTTTTTATGTATACATAATAAATTTAATATGATATCAAAGTTAGTGCGATTGTACATTGATCGACTCAAGTCTGGAAGCTCAGTTTGTTATCGGTTGATATAAGTTTGAGTGTAAAAGAAGATTATTCGATAACTCGTAAATAGTTATTAAAAATAAGTATTCAATACTATATAATTAGATGAATCTTGTTATTACATGAGCACCGATATTAAAATATAAGTTCTCATATTAATCAAATGGAGAACAAGTTATAAGTTTATATAAAAATTATCAATCACAACCTATTAATTTATAGAATTTAAAAACACAATACACATTTATTATAAATTTATTCAATTTATAAGATTCTAATATAATAACTAACTTAAAAAAATTATTAAATTATTTCAAAGAATTTTGAGCATTTAAAATCTTGTTAATACAGTTTTTCTTTCTCCGTTATTTCATATATTAACAGTATCAATGTAATTAATAATAAATATGATAATTATTCAGATAATTAATTAATACATTTAATTTATCCTTCATTTGGTGAAGTAGGATAACGAAGAATAATTTCTCACACTTCCCCTTCACTGTTTCTCCCTGCGTGCTGCCCCTACAAGAGCGGGAGTGAGAGGTTGGCCTTCGCCCCTGCTCAGTCCTTTTCTGCATCCCCGCCGGTCTCCTTGGAGATTCACGGGAGGCTTCTGCTTCTTGGGGACAGCCCCACAAACTCAGCCATGGCTACTGTATCTGCCTTCTTTCCTTCCTTCCGATCCACTGGTTCGGTGGTTCTCCTGTTGGTCCTCTGTCTGTGCTCTGCTCTGGAACTCTGCAATGGCTACTTCTACAACATCAACAGGCACACGTTCGGGCAGCACCACCGCCCACGCTTCGCCAGCCACAACTACAGGGACGCCCTCACCAAGTCCATCCTCTACTTCGAGGGCCAGAGATCTGGGAGGCTGCCTTCCAGCCAGAGGCTCAGGTGGAGGAGAGATTCTGGCCTCTCCGATGGCTCTGCCGCCAATGTATGCCTGCTGTTCCCCACACTCACCGTATTTCCTGTTTTCTTGATCCTCTTTCGGACTCCTGGGTACCACATTGTAACTGACAGGCACATGGAGAAAATAAAGTTCATGGCCGGTTTTCATTTACGGTCTGGAGCTTTTAGATGGGTAAAAAACATTAGCCCATCTCTTTTTCACTCTTGAAAGGTGGGGGAAGGCAATAGATTCTCTCCTTTCGTTTTCTATCCATAGATGGAAATGTTATGGACATTTTCGTTAGTATCTGAACAATGCAGAAGTGAGTTGGCTGTCTTCTTTCATTGTTAAGTGAGGAACATGGTCTGCTTTTCTTTCCTCGTAAACAGATACGAGATTAGCTTTAGATCCTTATTTTTGTCTAGAAAATCGAATGTGAAGTAGATTTCACTCGAATTTCCATGTTTCTTTTGAGTGAAATGGAATGTGCAACTGAGGGGTTTAGTCATATCTCTTGATTATGTTCTGAGAGTAAAATGTGAAGCTTCTTTCGCTCATCGGTTCAATTATTTGGACAATGCAGGTGGATTTAGTAGGAGGGTACTATGATGCAGGGGACAATGTCAAGTTCGGGTTCCCCATGGCGTTCACCACCACCATGCTGTCATGGAGTGTGCTCGAGTTTGGAGGGCTGATGAAGTCAGAGCTCCCGAACGCCAAGGAGGCCATCCGTTGGGCCACCGACTATCTCCTCAAGGCCACTGCCCATCCCAACACCATCTATGTTCAGGTCTCAACCCACGTTAATTTGCTTCGCTGGATCAAACCCAAGTTGATATGAGCTCTGCAAATGCTAGTATTTTCGCGTTCATCCTAATTAGTTTGCGTTTGTTTCACCTCTTGATCATAGGTTGGGGATGCCAATAAGGACCATGCTTGTTGGGAGAGACCCGAGGACATGGACACGCCGAGGAATGTCTACAAGGTTGACAAGAACTCTCCGGGGTCTGATGTTGCTGCGGAAACCGCTGCAGCACTTGCAGCCGCCTCTCTGGTCTTCAGGAGGAGCGACCCCTTTTACTCCAAGTTCCTTGTCAGGCGAGCTCTCAGGGTATCATCAATCTCGATTAGCTGAACAAAAGATGAGATCTTTAGGCATTTTTAGTTCTTGGGGAGACTGTAGTGTTGTGTTAAGTAAAGTGATCTATGGATTGGTCGGTATGCAGGTTTTCCAGTTCGCTGATATGTACAGGGGACCCTACAGCAATGGGCTGAAAAGAGTCGTGTGCCCTTTCTATTGCTCTTACTCTGGTTATGAGGTAAAGCTAATTGTTTTATCCACTTTTTTTTATATGCATAACTATTTGGTTTTCGAGGATAAAAGAGGTCGTGAGCTAGCGAGGGTTAATAGAAGAGATCTGTGCTGATAGTTTTACCCGGCAACTCTTGATGTTCAACTGGAGAATATACTACTGCAAATTACTCTCTCCATAAAGGTTTTAGTTCCTCAATGACCTCTGTGTCACTTTTGCTTTTTTAAAGAGAGGTGGACTGACAGGAAGAAAACTTTCCTCACGAGAATAGGCCCACACGGTTTAAAGAGATCATTAATTTGTCGGTGAACTGCTGCAATATCGTATTGCTTGATGTATACGGAAGTCGAATACTCGCCGTGCAAAAGAAATTAATGATCATCACATGAACTCTGCCTGAATCGGCACACTGATGAATGAAATCCGGGTGCGCAGGATGAGCTGCTGTGGGGAGCAGCTTGGCTGTTCAAGGCCACAAGGAACCCGATCTTCCTCAAGTACATCCAAATCAACGGGCAAACTCTCGGAGCCAGTGAGTACGACAACACATTCGGGTGGGATAACAAGCACGTAGGTGCAAGAATCCTTCTCTCCAAGGTCGGTGGCTCTACCGTTCCCATCTTCCACCTCCTACCTTGATCGGTTCTTCAATTAGTTCTGCAAGAATCAAATATGACCCTTACGTTTTCGGATTGGACAGGCATTTCTGGTGCACAAGTTGCAGTCGCTGCATGACTACAAAGGCCGCTCAGATAACTTCATTTGCTCGGTCATACCGGGGGCTGCTTTTTCTTCCACCCAATTCACTCCTGGTATATTGCTTGCCATCGCCGTCCGATGTTTGGCTGTATCCGACGATTGTAACGGCTATTTCCTTTACTGTTGTCTTGTCTTGGGTTGAGATTTTGTCTTGTTTTGTCCTGTCCTTCGGTGGAATTAATGAAGGCGGATTGCTCTTCAAGATGAGCGACGGCAACATGCAGTACGTGACATCCACCTCATTCCTGCTACTGACCTACGCCAAGTACTTGACTTCCGCCGATAAGGTCGTTAACTGTGGCGGCGCCACCATCACTCCCACCAGTCTCCGGTCCATTGCCAGGAAACAGGTAATAACTATATATTTATCCTACAAATAAGTAATAACTACATTTAATAGAACCCTTTTTTTTCACCAAAAAAAAACTACATTTAGAATTCACTAGTTTCAAGTTGGGGACCATTTTACTATATGACAAATCATATTTTTCAAGGTAATCTATATCTACTTTTTTTTTAAATTTATGTTCACGCTGTGGATAAATGAAATTGTGGTCAATTTCTATGTTCGGTGATTTTAATATTGTGCAACAGGTGGACTACTTGCTGGGGGACAATCCCTTGAATATGTCGTACATGGTGGGATACGGCCCACGCTACCCGCAGAGGATCCACCACAGGGGATCATCACTCCCGTCCGTCGCCGCACACTCGGCCAAGATCCAGTGCTCCGCGGGCTTCGACTTCATGCACTCCCCCGCCCCCAACCCCAACGTCCTGGTGGGCGCCGTCGTGGGCGGGCCCGACAAGAACGACCGTTTCCCGGACCAGCGGTCCGATTACGAACAGTCTGAGCCTACCACCTACATCAACGCCCCCCTGGTCGGGGCCCTCGCCTACCTCGCCCACTCATTCGGTCAGCTCTGAGGAGCGGCCGGACCACGGCCGAGACACGCTTCTAGAGGAAGCTCGAACCATACCTAGTATTTGGTCCGACGCGTTAAGTTAGGGTGGATTTCCATCTCCCTTTATCTTTATGTCAGTCCGCTGCGATTAGGGTTTTCAGTCAATGTGGGGCCGAGCCGAGGCCTAAAAAGATGGAAAAGGCAAAGGGGCTCGAGCCCCGGAGCTTTGACCTGAGTCCGCAACTGTAGATAGGTATGGATTATGGAGGGACTCGATGGGTGAGATAGGGTTATATTAGTAATTTCCTAGAACTAATATGGCCACGATGTTCCGTGCCTAGGACGGCGTTACTTCGTATGGTATCGCCGTGTAACCTACTCGGTAATGCTTAATTTATTGGACTTGGTTTTGAGAATGTCTTTGGGACTTGAACTGTGTACTGTTGCGCAACTATCTCTTTTCTCTCCTATTATGAAGGAGTTTGGTAGATATGAATGAAGATTAAAAAATTTGAAATAAAATAATATGAAAAAGGAAAATAAATAAATGAGTGTAAAAAGGTTAATAATAAAAATTAAATTTATAATAAAAAGTTCAATTATTAAATGAAAGATAATATTATTATATTAATTTTTAAAAAAAGTAAAATGTCATAATTCTTAAACTGAACACTTAGATTGGGTGTCGCTCTGTTTTTACAGGTCTAACTAACTAGGCGTTGACCGTTGAAAGTGAGAGAGAGAGCGGGAGTTATGGAGGGAGGGCATGTGAGGATACTTGGGAGTCTGTCTGGCCGTTGGACAGTTTTCAAAATGTCTGTTTATCTCCAGACCGGAGGGTACTCGAGGATGTCTTCTGCACGACATTACGTACACGTATATAAGACGACTTATATACTCATCACAGTTTTAAATTTTCGCATCCTCGTAAAATATTATAATTCTTATTTGGTTTCTTTTAATTCTCATGCACACGATAATTTTACCGGGAGATTATTGATAATATGCATAGATATATCCTTATTCATATTACGATATTTTGGTCCACAGATATTTCTACTTTCATCCGATGAAGACAAATTTTATCCAAAAACAAAAAAAAAGTGTGATTTTGGTAAACAGAAATTAGATTCTATATTATTTCATGGCCGCGAAACTCTCCCCTTAAAACATTGGCTGTCAGCCCTACAAGGCGGTTCCTGTGCTTGTGGGAAGAAAATCGTTATTCGTACGAAAAGACTAAAAATATCCAAGTTGAACAGCTGCGGTCCTCTCGGACGACAAAAGCCCAAAAATGGTTGATCCGGTGACGATGATATAAAAAGAGGACGGAGAAGCCCACTTGGGAGGAACAAAGCAGGCAGCTGATATTGATCGATTGGGTTAAGCTCACAGGGCCACAGCTCGACCATGGCCGCACCGAGGAGATCGTCACGATTGTTCGGAAGGGCTGCTCTTTAACAGCGTTGCCGTGTTAGGTGTAGCCCTCATGATGATGTCCCATGTTTGGCCTCGAGGCTTGCCGTGGCCCGTGGCCTCCCACCAGGTTCATCAGTTGTCGATGTTGCCGCCTTTGGCGCCAAGCCGAACAACCCGTCGTTGGATAACGCACAGCTGAGATACTGTTCTCGTGTACACATCAGAGGATGCATCCGTTTCTGGAAAAAGGAAAAACACGTAATAATGCATAACCACGTGAAAAAAAAAGTGACAAATTCCCACGGTAACGGAGTAGTTGATGTAATTAAAGTACCTTCTCAGCTCGAATAAAATCCCATGTTTAATTTATATAAGTAAAAAAATATTTATAATTAAATAATTTTATATTTTAATAGATCATCTTATCTTATATTTGAATTAATTAGAATTCATCCAACATTTAAATTTTAAATCATACACATTAGATAAATATGCTCCTTTTTTAGTATATACACCTAAATAGATAAAATTATGGCATAAATTAATTTAAATTTAAATTAAATTCGTTCGAAAATTTAAGCAATCAATTTGTTGTGCATAAGATGCACGAGGCGTATGCTATAGTGGAAAATAATGTTTTAACGAAAGACCATTTTTTTTCCTTAAAAACCTAGCTATCATGCGAAGTGACAGATGAATTAATGATGTTGGTGAAATTAATGCCGCCGGCGTTTATTCAAGCATGGAATGCTGCAGCTGCACGCAAGAAGGGGCCCGGACCATCAGATTAAAGTTGGTGATCCCACCTGGGAACCATATAGCTGGGCAGGTCATCTTCCAAGCCCCGTGCGCCTCGAGCCCTGTCACAGACGAGGTCCAGGGAACTATCACTGCCTTGCCCGAACCCAGCACGTACCCTAACGGCGACTGGTTCATGTTTGAGATGGTCAATGGGCTCGCGCTCAGGGCCGGCGGAGTCTTTCATGCCCAGGGCCAGATCGTCTGGAAGTAAAAACGGTTGCAAAGGCGAACCCCGACTGCCAGCACCTTGCTGTTGTAAGTAGCCCCTCCAAATTCCTACTAAGAATCGAGAGCTTTCCTGACAACCTTAAGCTTCAGGCCTCCAACATCATCGTCGAAGACATCGTCATGGATGGCGTTTGGAGCCCCATCATCATCGACCAGAGCTACGGCCACTGTAACAGTTCATAAGTAAAATATACTATGTCATTATACAACTCGCTCATACAAAATAATATTTTTACGATTAAGATAATTTAATATTTTTTTTTTAAAATAGATTATCGGAATCAGATTTTATAAATAATTGGGTAAGATTCATATGTTTGACTCCGCTTGATGCAGGTATTTAGTGTGGAGGTGAGTGACAAGCACTTCAGGAACATAGGGGGACCTCAGCCTCGGCCATGGCCGTCTCGCTAGCCTGCAGCTCGCTAGTCCCATGTGAAGACGTCCGACTTGCTGACATCGACTTGCCGTTCGCCGGATCGAAGCCCAGCTTGGCTACTTGTAGCTATGCCAAGCCCATCTTCAATGGGAAACAAAATACCCCTCCTTGTGCGGTTGTTTAAGACTCGATCAATTGTTAGATCAATCAATCAGTTAGGTTCGCTAACTGATGGTAACATCGCCAATTTTCTTTCCCCCTATATCTTGAAGTTGGAAAAGTAAGAAAAGGTAGGTGACGTAGACCGGTAGAAAGAGTCCGGCTCACTGGCACTCTTGTGAACCGGTTCACCGGTGTGCCAGTGCCACCATCTTACCGACTGTTGCCGACTTTAAAGTATATCTGGACATAATTAGACGAAAAGTACGTAATCTTAGGCCATATAACACAGATCGTGGGCTGTACAATTTTGCTTTCTGGGTATCCATTTACAATCCCAATCACTTAGCTTACCAGCAGAAACCCAAAAGTCAGATAAAATGGAATTAACAACACCAAGAGCATCAGAAAGACCAATTTCCCCCCGCCCCCCATTTCAGTAGCAGTTTCCGCAGCAGTCAAAATCGCTGTAAGTTCTGCTCGAGTTGGGAGAATGACACTAGCACTTTTCTGAACCATGAGTGCACAGTCGAATCATCCTTCATAGCAACGCCAGCCACACGAGCCTCCGATGGAGTCCATGCCGCGTCTGTGATGATTTTTCAGCTGCTCCCTGCGTCTCCTCCCAGACAGAAATTGTACGGGAGATATTGCTGGACTGCGAAACAATCTCTAACCGATAGTGTAATTGACAATGCACATGGCGAACACCCCCTACTCGGTATGACTAGCTAAGTGTCGACCAATGGTTGTTGGAACTTGAAATATGCGTATTTGGCAATATTTGGTTTATTCCCACGAGCATTTTTCTTATGTTGATAATATGATTTATATTTATTCTCAGGTTACAATTATATATATATATATTAACAACACAGTGCCATATGAGATGCATAAATTAATGAATGAAAAAAAAATAAATTTGGCCATCGACAATAATTTTTTATTCATTAAAAAGTGAAAAATACAGTAAAATACAACACTATATCACCATATGTATAAGAATGAACCAATGAACCTACTAGCACTTGCAGTCAATTTTCCCACTCCGCCCTTTTAGTCTCACCTAAAGATACAATAAGCCTCAAGGCCAAAAGGGGGAAAACAAAAAAATGAATATAAATATCTCTCTCTCTAAGGGATGCCATTTGTGTGGCCTCTGCTTAGCTCCATACATCTCCCCCCCTCTCTCTAGATTATCTCCTTCACACCGCTTCCTTCCTCTCAATCGTCGCTGCTGCTGCTTCTTCTTCTTCTGTGCTGTTCATCTCCCTCGGCGAAATCACGCTGTTCCGGCGATTCGAAGTTGAGGGTCTGGGTTATCTCCCGATAAGAACTCGTTTTATCTGTTGTACAGAATTTTGAAGAGTTTCTTGTGAAGGAGCGTCAGTCGCGTCCCGTCGTGTTTGTCGATGATATTGCTCTGCTCAAATGCTTCGCGATAGGAATGGCTTCTGCTCCTTCGATGTCTGGTGAGTTTGGCCTCCTTTGGGCGTCATTTTAGTGATGAAATGTGGACGGAATGATGAGTTATTGGATTTGGGACGTCGTTCTATATTTAGTAGGGGGCCATGGAGCGATTGATATGGTCATTCATTTGTTAACGTTGCCTTAGTACTTCCATTTCCTGTATAGAGCTGATAATTTTGGCTTTCCATGATTGGCTGCTTTAATTTGGAGATTTTGATGCTTAACTTTGCATAACTGAACGTCCCGAACGTTGCCGAAGTGGCAAAGCTGAATCTTGCAATGAGAAAATTTGCTTATATGGCATAATAATTGTCGTCATGGTCTATATATCCTTAATGTATACATTAGTTTGATTGGCTTTGAATAAAAAAAAAAAAGTTCTTTGGATAAGTTGAACGAAAGATATTGCATTGAGTCTGAAAATGTTGCGAATAATTTTATACAAAATAATGCATGATTATAGGCGTTATTTGGATACTATCTTTGATCGTATTTGAGATGGATCACCCCTCAGAATCATCAAGTGAGAGTTGCTGTGTCAATCTCTCAAGTATCAGAGCCAAACATCTGGCATGCACTTTTCACCTGTGTTTTCAACCTCGATGTATGCACCACAGCTCTTATTAGCATATCTTTTCACCAAAGTAAAATATCACTCTTTATCTAATTGGTTCAGCTGAATATTTCTTATGTCTTCTAAGATTATTAACTTCCTTTCATTAGGCATACAATCCCTGATTTCATCTTGAGCTTAGACCAGCTTTTTATTAATTTGCAATTAAAATATTATTTTATGTCAAGCATGCTTTTGCATACTTTTCTAGTCTTTAGGGGTATCATTTCTTAACTTCTCATGCTAGATCAATTAGTCTCTATTTTTATGGTCCCAAGAGATGGGTTTTCTTCTTGTTGCTGTTATACCAGTATTCTCATGTCTTCTATATTTCAACTTCTGGCACACTTCTATCCAATGATGATTTTCTCCCAAATTCTGATTGTCTCTTGAATCACCAGAGTGTTTCGATATCATGAAGTTGTCTCTCTTGAGATACTGTTTGGGAATAACCGGAGTTTTGTTCTAATCTGCAGTATCTGTGGAGTGTGTGAATATATGTAAGTTGGCTAAAGGAGATGGCAATGGGAGATATGACTGCAATGTACTTTCATGCACCTTGAAAGCTCCACGTGTCTTGTCTGGCCTGCTTGTGGGCACTACACACCCTTTCCAATGTTTGCCATTGTCATTTGGGAGGAATGGTGGAAGGAACCATAACAGAAAAGTGAGTTCTTTCATTTGCTACTTTTCCATGTTTGCTTATCTTTCATTAAGGTTCTAGACTTTAAAGTATGGTGTTTGTGTAATCTCTACACCCTTGATTATGGATCTGATTCAGCTGACTACTTTTTTATGGGTCTGAGTTGTATATCAGGCCTGTCATCTGTATGAAACAATCAAGATATTGTCTCTACTTGAAAACATTCACTTTGACTGTACATATTTTTTATATGCTAATATTTTTATATTTTTTTTCTTAATATTTGCTTTTGAAATTGTGTTATGGGAAACATACTATTATGATCGATCTTTCTTGAATATGGAATCAGCACTTCTTAAGACATGCCTATATGTAGAAAATTTATAATGCACATTAATAAAATATGCTGACTTATTTAGGCATTTAAAATTTTCTTTTTCTTGAGTGAGCTTTATGTAAAGGCTATATAATTAATGTTTGGATGCTACAGGGTGGAGATATTTATCTATAGGGCATGCAAAATTGATCATAATTTTAATTTAAGTTATAAGAGACAAATCCTGAGTCAGCTATATAATTTATGTCGTGAGGAATTGTGGGTCCAGGTCTTGGTATCATCTGCCAAGAAAACTATACTCTCCTTATAATTTTTTAAACAGGCTGAAATGTGGCTCATTAGGATTGGCTTATTTATTTTAGTGAAATCTACTTGCAAACGTGACTATTCTATTTAGGAACTTCTACATGGAATCAAGGTCTTTAGTGTTCTACCAAATGGAGAAGGTATTTAAGCTTTGAAGCATTCAAATGATCCCCTTCTGATTTGTAATTCTACCGCTCCTCTTAAAATAGATGCTTGTGTGACCATCTAGACCTTGGAATCAATCAATTATAAGTGTTGGACTACTGCATAATTACCCTGACTAAATTTTGAAGTCGAATCTGGAAGTTGCTGATTTTATGAATCTATCATTTTTATCTTACGTGGTCATGATGAACTTCCTCTAGGATCTTTTGCTTAAATTTCATTTTTCCTTCCTTTTCCTGTTCCTATCCTGGCAATGTATTATGTGATCCTTGAGGATGCGTGGATGCCAGTAACTGTCTCTAGGTTGTTAATTCCTCATACAAACATATAATAAGATATGGAGATCATGATGATCCATTTGCCTTTTTTGTGTTTTAGAGATGTGAGGCATCCTGTGCTGGAGATTGTTACTTCACTAACGCGCCAGAGGTTGTGGTCTTTGGACGAATTTCTGGACATTACTCATCTTGTGTTGCATGGAATAGATGGCAGTGTCGTTTGTCATTAGGATGTTCTGATTCCTTGGATGGGAATTCTCCTGAGGGTTTGTGGGAGGTATGCACTTCAGACCATGTACTTGGTGTCTTGATCTAATATTTTTCCCCAAAATAAGCATGTATTTTCATTTTCAATATGATTGCTGGACATTGACGTTTATGATGATATGCACGTCTACAGTATTTAAAGCCAACAATTTCGTATCTTTCAGCGAAGGAGCTGGAATTGGTTTACTCTGCTCTGAAAGTATGCCTTTCTTTTTCAAGACACGTAGCTTGATATTGTCCTTTTGAAATGATTATCATAACAAAATGTAGTCTTCTGTCTGTTGCAGCTGGCTTTCGAGGCTCATGATGGTCAAAAAAGGCGTAGTGGGGAACCCTTTATTATTCACCCGGTTGAAGTGGCTCAAATTCTGGGAGAACTTGTTAGTTTTCTATTGTTCAGAATTTTTTTGAAATATATTCAAATTGATCGTGTGATGCACTTACAACTTTGAGAATTCTATTCTTCCAGGAGTTGGATTGGGAATCGATTGCAGCTGGTTTACTCCATGACACTGTTGAGGATACAAATGTTGTTACTTTTGAACAGATTGAAGAGGAATTTGGTGCTACTGTACGCCGCATTGTAGAAGGAGAAACTAAGGTGTCTAATGTATTTCTTGATGGTAGTTTTGCCTCTATTTATTGTTACAGAAGTTGAACCGAAATTAAGGTTCTCTCCCTGAGCTAAACAATGTTTATTGTATCTCAATTCTTACTTTCTTGCTTGATCCCTAGGTTTCAAAGCTGGGAAAGTTAAAGTATAAGAATGATGATGACTCAGCTCAAGATGTTAAAGCTGATGACCTTCGGCAAATGTTCTTAGCCATGACAGAGGAGGTAACCTATTAGCAATAGCACTAACTAGTTTTTCTTGTCATTTATTTACCTTTTGAGACTGAAAAGCATCCATTTCAGGTTCGTGTGATCATCGTCAAACTGGCCGACAGATTACATAACATGCGTACCCTATCACACATGCCTCCACATAAGCAGGTGAAGGTTTATGACCTACTACTCGCTGGTGAAATTTGCTTGTATTCTAACTTGGTTGTTTGATATGCAGACAAGCATTTCCCAGGAGACATTGCAGGTTTTTGCTCCATTAGCAAAATTGCTGGGAATGTATCAAATCAAGGTGAATCAGTCCTCTTCTACTTTTCTGCATGGCCTTGCCTACTTTTTGGTGCCATTGGATAAATAATATATTCATCTAAAGTGGCATCGTAGTTTTAGTGTGATTTTATTTATCTGTCTTTTCTTTTCAATTTGGAGAGTTAGATCATCATTTGGGTGAGCATGTGACTGATAATGAGTTGTCTCTTCTTGCTTTTGTTTGAGGAGATCAGAAGTAGTCAAATTTTAAAAAATAAAATTGCCACTTAAACTATTGTCATGTAGATATTCTTGCAGAGTTAAAATTTCCAAATATCAGCTGCTTTCTCACATGTGATGTCTCTGTAAACAGCATGTGTATAGTTCGCTTCATATCCTGCTGATGCTCTTTATCTTTCTTTAGTATTATTATATTTTGCTTTACTTAATAAAAAACCTACCTTTTTACCTTTTTTATTTCAAATCCTGGGACTTATGGGCTTCTGGTGCTTTTATTTATTTTTCATGCCGTTATGGAACTTCGACAACCTATTTTATGTGGCAGGCTGAGCTTGAACATCTGTCCTTCATGTATACAAGCCCTGAAGATTATGCTAAGGTCAGGCAAAGGATTGCTGACTTGCAGAAGGAACATGAAAAAGAACTTGAAGAGGTAGGTTATCCTTCTTGTCTAAAAGGATCTGGGTGGTAGACTAATAAGGTGCTGCTCAATATAGCTGACTGCTGTGGTCAATGCCAGGATTTATTTACAATAGGTTTTAAAATTGAGCTGTTTGTCAAATTTTGGCATGTTAGGCAAACAAGATATTGATGAAGAAGATAGAGGATGATCAGTTTTTGGACCTCATGACAGTGAAAACTGAAGTTCGTTCTGCATGCAAGGAGCCTTACAGGTGAATTCCATCTGCTCTGTCTGGTTTCTTGTTTAACAAGGTTGCTGGCATTTTTTATGCCATTCCTGTTTGACCTTGCCACAAACTAAAAAATAAAACTGTCTTGACTCATAGAATTTATTAACTATGCTAAATCTATTGAGAGTCTACAAGCTTGATCATAGTTAACTCGATTGCATTTCATTAATGAGTTTATCAGTTTAACTTTAGGGTATGATACTCATGTTTGGACATCTTGTAGTTTTATATTCTAATCCTTTAATAAATCTTACATGAAGTCCTTGAGTATCTGCACACTTAAATAATATGATTTTTTTCCCCTGGCAGTATTTATAGATCTGTGCTCAAGTCAAGGGGTTTAATCAATGAGGTTAACCAAATAGCACAGGTTTGAGAGTTTGTATGTGCTTTGAGTTAAAGTCTAGCAAAGTGCAACCTATGTTGCTCATCCTTTATAACTTTGTCATTTTCTTTGAAACAGCTCCGCATAATCATAAAACCAAAGGCAACAATAGGAGTTAGCCCTTTGTGCAGTCCACAGCAGGTAACTTCTTAGCTCAGGACCTAAATATTATGGCCTTGCATCATTGTGCATAAACATCATTCTCGTTGCCTTTTACAGATTTGCTACCATGTTCTTGGTCTTGTTCATGAAATCTGGACTCCCATTCCTCGAGCCGTGCGTACTCCAATCTTAATTTAGAAATTCATTTTTTTTGGGTATATTACCAGTATAATTTTTTATTGTATCCCTAAAGTTTTTCATCCTTTGGCAGATGAAAGACTATATTGCTACTCCAAAACCCAATGGCTATCAAAGTCTCCACACAACTGTGATCCCATTTTTGTATGAGAGCATGTTTCGTTTGGAAGTTCAGGTAAATATAATTCTACTTTTTGCTGCATATTTGATTATAAGTAATATGGTATAGAAAATTGTCTTGGTTGACTATTATTTGACTACCATATGGAATCTTGTATCCATATGATTTTCCTCTCTGGCTTTTCATTTGTTGGTGGAGAGATAATGTATCTGCTTCTTATTCACAGATTAGAACTGAAGAGATGGATCTTATAGCTGAAAGAGGCATTGCTGCTCATTATAGTGGGAGAGTCTTTGTCACTGGCCTAGTTGGACATGCAATGCCAACTGGTAAAGGTCCAAGGGGGAAGCCTGTCAGTCTTACGAATGCAAATATTGCATTAAGGGTACAACTTGTTGCCCTTGATGGACTTCATTGACAATCTTCTTTTTATCATAACGAATTATTTGAAGTTCTTTGATTCATTTCCCATTGCTGGTTAGATTGGCTGGCTTAATGCCATAAGAGAATGGCAGGAGGAGTTTGTTGGCAACATGAGCTCCCGAGAGTTTGTAGATACTGTCACTAAAGATTTATTGGGCAGTCGTGTCTTTGTTTTTACACCTAGAGGGGAGGTAAGAAGAGCTTATTGCTTTAAATATAATTTTTTCCCCTGAAATAAAATTAGAGTTTTGTTGAAAATTCCACTAGCTCATTGCTTATCATGGAAATTGGAAAAATGTTGGTCCTTACTGTTCGTATTAATCCTTTTTGCAGATAAAGAATCTGCCTAAAGGTGCTACAGTTGTTGACTATGCATATATGATTCATACTGAAATTGGAAACAAGATGGTGGCTGCTAAGGTATTCTTACTGGACATGGTGTGACCTTCCTTTTTTTTAGCAATTTTTCCTGATTCTATGTAAGCGGAGACACAATTGACAAAATTTAAGTGCTTCTTGTATAACAGGTCAATGGTAATCTTGTTTCTCCAACACGTGTGCTTGCCAATGCAGAAGTTGTTGAAATTATCACCTATAATGTGAGATTTCATAATTGCCTATTTAAACCATTGACCTATTGAATATTGAATCGACTGCATTTGAAGATGAGATTTAATTTTTTAAACATTTATTTACTCCTTTTTACACTACCAAAATTTGAATCCCTCTTATCATATTGTCGGATATTCTCCAACACTTTCGCTGTCTAAACTATGAGTTTGGTTTTTGCTAGTCGCTCTCAAGCAAATCCGCCTTTCAAAGGCATAAGCAGTGGTTGCAGCATGCAAAAACACGCAGTGCCAGACACAAAATTATGAAGGTAGCTCTAGTCTGATAAACTGATTTCTCCACTCATTTTGTTTACTTCTCTGTCGTAATCTGATGCTTCAATGTAGTTCCTGCGAGAGCAAGCAGCACTATCTGCTGCTGAGATAACAGTGGACACTTTGAACAATTTTATTGCTGACTCTGAAGATGTGACTGGAGTAGAAGAGCCCTCTGAACGCACCAAAGTCAACAAACCCATTTGGGACACCATTCTAATGAATGTTGTGGGAATGGCTTCAAAGAGGAGAGGTGAAGATGTCCTAGCTTCTAAAAATGGCAGCGTCAGGTCCACAGAGGTCAATGGGAAGCATCACAAGGATGCTCAGGGCCTGAGTTTGACTGCTATTGGAGAGTCATTATCACAAGGGAATGGTGTTGCTCGAATGATACAAGCTAATATTCCATTATATAAGGAAGTCTTGCCTGGTCTTGAAAGTTGGCAAGCTAGCAAGATTGCCTCTTGGCACAATCTTGAAGGGCACTCAATCCAATGGTTTTGTGTGGTTTGCATTGATAGAAAAGGTAAAATATCTCCTCTTTTCCTTGCATATACTTCTCAAGTTGCTCTTGATTGCCTTCAGGTGCTCTCACCGAGAAGAATATGAAACTAGAAAGCGAGGGCTTCCATTGCTGAAAATGGAAGAGAGGAAAACTAGCTATTCTTTTTCCTCAAATTATTAGGGAACAAAAACAGGCTTTTCTTTTGTTTTTTCAATTGGCCAAAACGATCACTTTTCATTATCGTATATCCTGCAGGTTAATTGGTAGCTCAAATCCGAGTAATGTTTGACACGAGTTTCACTTGGAGCTCGAAAAAATGGCTAAGATTATCACTCTTTAATTCGTGAATAACATCAATACCAAAAATGCCCAATTTGCTTTTTCCTTTTTATGTAGTGCAGATATTATCGGCATCTCTACCTGTTCCCCAATCAACGTAACATCTAATGTATGAGCTATAAATTTGCAGGTATGATGGCTGAGGTTACTACAGCTTTGGCAGCTGTTGGTGTCGCTATATGTTCTTGCGTGGTGAGTGATCATACTGAATTTTATAGCTTCTAATTTCCTTTCTTCTCAGCTTTTTATGTTTTTCTGTTTTTTTTCTTCTTCTGGGTATTCTGATAATTCCTTCAATTGCATTTTGGTCCAAATCAAAGGCCGAGATTGACAAAAGGAGAGGAATGGCAGTAATGTTGTTTCATGTTGAAGGGAGCTTGGACAGCCTGGTAATTTGCACTTGCCTAGCTCGGGCCAACAATTGGTTCTTTCATTGTCTTCCTCACTGTTATCTGCAGCATTTCACATCACTATTGTTATTGCATCAGGTCAATGCATGTTCAAGCATAGACCTAATCCTCGGGGTTCTAGGATGGTCTACAGGCTGCAGCTGGCCTAGCTCAACCGAAACCGATCAACTTCTAGCTTCTTGACTGATCGAATAGAATCAAACCAGACCACAGCTCATTTCACTCTCCAGGGGGCATGAGCGTGAAGTTTTGTCAGAGCGCAGGATCCTCTTTTTATGCACTTACGATAATTAGTCAAAATCATTTGGTTTCAGTTTGCTGAGATGAAGGACGATGCAGCAAAAGCTGCAGGAGCAGCTGGCAGATCATATTTTTCCGGGTCCCAGGGCACTGTATATATAGGAAGAGGGAGGAGCTATAGGGTTGCCTGAAAAACACACCTGTAAAGATTCTTAATTGCCGTCCGACTGAAGGTATACACCGGGAGGAGGACCTCACTGGTATCATTAGCATCATCATATGTTTGTCCCATTTGCTAGAACTTTTGAGATATACCTTCTTCGACTCGGTAATGCGTGTACAAAACCGGGTATACTTACATTGTACATAGGGGGAGTCTCTGGCCTTTCCAGCAGTGGATGGTCGGCCGGAAGTTAAATCGGCCCATTAAATCTATTGCTTCTGTTGTGACTATTGCACAGCATATAGCATGCATGTCGAGATCATGAAATCAGCAGATACATGACATGAACACGGTTCATGTGAAGATGGACCGACTTTAACTCATCTAAAATATCCAGGACTCCTCAAAAGAAGAGGAGAAAAAAAATCACAAACGCATAAACTAGTCCAACCTAACCCGTTCGAACTTAGTAGAGCCCCCGCTTATCCGATACGTATCTCGATTTCGATGTCCAATCGAACAAGAAAGAGAACGTGTGCCCGCTAGACTGGCTTACAGACGTGCGATAGCTGTCTCTGATAATTAAACGCGCGCGCACACAAAAAAAATATTTAAATGTACATCAAGTGGGGTAATTAAATTTAAATAAATAGAAGTTCCAGTCCTGAAGAGAATGCGGGCGATGTGGACATCGGTCAAATAGAGTACTAATCCCATTCAAAATCAACGGATTGATTGATTAATTAATTAATTAAAGCAGTGCCATGAACTAAATTACTTGCTCTCTAATCCAAGACCTTGTCCCCCGGCAGCACTAGTAGTAGTAGTAGTAGTCATATGAGACATCATGCCATGACCAGAAAAAATTATACAAGTATAAATGTATGAAAAAAATCTATAATAGAAAAAAAGTTATGAAATTTTTTTAAAAATATTTTATATAATTATATTTTAATATTTTACTCAGATTAATATAAATTTTAGAATAATAAATTAATTATAGTATAAAATTTTTATTTTAAAATATAAGTTATTTAAAACTTATTTTTTTAAAATAATTATTTGTATGATTTGTACTGAACTCAAACTATCAATGTATGAAATATTCATTTCTGAATCAGAATTTTTAGACTGCCGGAAATGATGGGCGGCGCCAATACAGTCTGATGATAAATTCATACCATACTTATCCGACCCGAAAAATCCAGACTGCCGGAATTGCCATAGCGCATGGTGCATTTGCTCAAATATATATATATATATATACATATATATATCGTCAAATTGGCGGCTGCATGCAAGTACCATTATGCCCTTTCCATCTCGTCATCATAATTTTTATGGAACCAATTGATCATTGCGAGATTTGCAATGTCAATTCAGCAAATTGGGAATTGTATTTATTTTTTTAATTTTCTTTCCTGCCGGGCTTATAAAGCGCCCATGATCACAGTTGACCCCCCCCTCCCTTTTTTTAAAGAAAAAGAATTGGGTGGATACGAAGACCAAACAAAATTGGCTTTCTCCATCCTAAATTCCTAATACCGTACACAGTCGAGAGCGTAAAATATTGCCGTTCAATTATGGCGATCGATCAGCTCGTGCGACGAGGCTAATTGCATGTTTTTGGGTTGGGGGTTGACCATGTCATGCATTATATAATAGCACCCATCTTCAAAAGTCGGGACAGTGAGGTCAAAATGAAGGGAGGGCGAAGCAAAGATGGCCTTGTTATAATGCTAATATGACTTCAAATTAAAAATGATATCATTAAAATTTAATGATAGTATCGATATGATATGAATTATAGTACTGGCCAACTCTACAAGCACAGTTATTATGACCTTCCTATTTTGTACTGTATTTTGTTAAACTAATTTACAAGTACGATAAGTTTAATATACACGACCCATCATATCACAACTTTTAATCGAAAATTAAAATATTTTGAATTCAATTGTTACTTGATAGTGTCATTCATATCAGTTTCTTCATCGTTGCCATCCTTTTTTTATTATATATAAGACTCATAAATATAAGATAAGATAAGAGGAAAAGGAAATAAAAAATCATAAAGAGTTTCAAAGTGATAATCAAATGTATAATATCTTAATTATTAGATCAAAAGTGGTATCACTCCAACGAATCTTATTTCTCTGTTCCCTTTTAGTATATGGGTATAGGCTAATTGCAATTAGAAAAAAAAAGGAAATTAATGAATGGATAAGCAAATTGGAATCAGACTTCCTACATATGAAGAGCGAGAGCGAGTAAAAGGAGCTCAAAGTCACGCACGCTTGTCCTCGATATCCGGTTAGTGCAATATTCAAATTTTATGACACCGGCGCCATAATAGGCTATGCTCGTAAAATGATTCATACTCGATAAGAACTGAACCGGTTTACTAATAAATAAGAACCTTAAATTATATGTTAACCGGTGGCCTGACCTTAAAACTCAAGTCCAGGAATTTTTGTCCATTTTATGCTGGGGGAGATCATGAGCCCGGATTGGCTTTTTTTTTTTAATTTTTTAAAATAATTTTTTGGGTGTGTATTCAATACGCTCATAAAATTGACTTTGTCGCCCTTAAATTCCTAATCCTTCATATATAGAGAGCGCACGTAACTTTTTATTATTATTATTCGTAATGGAAAATTTATAGGTGAATCTAGAGTTATATTATAGCTTTTAAAACAAGACTTAGGTGGTAATTAGTCAAAATATGTTTATGGGTCAAATCAGATTCAATTATATATTTAATAAATAATAATAATATATAATTAATAATTATAAGATAAAATACTATATAATAAACACCAAATTAAAAATTAAAAATATGCATAATAATATCTAAATTTAACTAAAAATATAAATTTGAATATAATAAAAATAGAATAGAATATTAATATTCTTTAATTAAATGGATACCTAGATATAGTTTTTTATTTTTTAAAATAATTTTTAATTCACCTTGTTCGACCATTATTTAATTGGATTTGACGATCGAATAAAAAAACTAGGTGGTTTCTATGGATTTAATCTGATTTAGATTGTATTTGGGTTAATTAAGTAAACTGGACCATGTGACTATCCGATCATCGGTCAAACTAATATGACCGATCAGCTTAGTTCGGTTTTAAAAACTATGATTTATATGAAGAATTTACATAATTACATTTGGAAGGATTTACAAATCCTATGCAAAGAGAGCAAAACTCGAGAAAGATTAACGAAAGAGGGGGGAAAAAGACAGATCTTAAAGGGGACCAAAATAACTTGGTAAATATATATATATAGATAAAATAAATAAAAGTATGTGAAATTTCTCTCAAATTTAATAAGTGGATAATTCTCATTTACCCTTCAAGTATGATATGCAGTTTGTGCCACGAGGCTTATTAATTAGATACGGTGAGACTGGGCACGTTGATTATGTCATGCATTTAGATAAATGGGCTCAAGGCTCAAGTTGGGAATGTGGTGATGATAGGGATGACGAATTAGATAGAGGAGGAGGAAAGCGAGGATGAATTACGGCACCGACAAGCTCCCGTCCAGTACGCTCTAGCACGAATCAAATCTTTTTCGCAACATTTTCTAAAAGTATGTATGTGCATATATTTATATATATAATTAATTGCTGCTATGATCGCATTAGTTTATGACATATTTTTTTAATATAAAGTTAGTTAATTTAGTATATTTTAGTTAATATCACGTAGATTTTTAATTTATTTTATTATTATTAGGCGAAGCCCAGGTGCAGGCTGCAGCATTCAGATCGTGCAAGAGAGATATCGTTCATGGGAAAAAGAGTGTACGAAGATATTAAGACGACAGAAAAAATATTATTAATTATTAAAAAAGAAAAAAAAATATAGCTTCTTTTTTAGTCTGCGACACGCGACCGTCTCGTTCGAGTCGGTGCCGAAAGTGAAGGGCCTCAACTGGCGTCGTCCAGTGAAATGACAATATTAACCTTGGCAGAGGAAAAGCGGATTGGGATTAGAGGGGTAAGGCGCGTAGACGACGAAGGTTCCGATTGCAACTGTTCCCCGTATCTTCTCTCTCCCCCACCTCCGCTCACTTCATATATAAATGCCTTCCCTGCACCGACTGTCTTTCATGCTATTCTTCAATCTTCAATCTCCAGTCTCTTCTGACGTTCTCCTCCTTCCTCTCCCTTACACCATTCGAGCAGAAACCCCTCAACACTAAAACCCTTCATTCAACCACCTGCTCCGTGATAGCTCGCTCTCTCTCTCTAACAATTGTTTCCTGCTCAAGCTGAACTCCAGTAATGTGTGGCGGTGCTATCATAGCTAAATATATCCCCCGCCACCGGGGGAGTGGCGCCGGCCGCCGCTTTCCCTGCCCCTCCGACATCTGGCCTGACTCCCCTGTCTTCATGAAGCCCGCCTCCGCTGACAGCCTTGCGGCAGAACTGAACCATTTTGAACCGGGCGAGTCGGCCCTTGCTAAGCGTCCCCAGGTCCCTCCCGGTACTACATCTCACTCCCCTTTCTATTCGTTCATGAAATCGCCGGAGTTTTCTCAGTTCTTATTTTATTTTTTAAGAGTGTGTGGGTTTCTAAGGTAAGTTTCGTCGATCAGGTGGCATGCATGAAGAGAAGACGGCAGTGAAGAGGCAGAGGAAGAACCTCTACCGTGGGATCAGGCAGCGCCCATGG
This sequence comes from Sonneratia alba, assembly GCA_900174645.1. Lineage (NCBI taxonomy): Eukaryota > Viridiplantae > Streptophyta > Magnoliopsida > Myrtales > Lythraceae > Sonneratia > Sonneratia alba. Next base: position 924,157 of record FWPY01000010.1, read on the forward strand.
GGCAAATGGGCGGCCGAGATCCGCGACCCTAGGAAGGGGGTCCGCGTCTGGCTCGGAACCTTCAACACTGCCGAGGAAGCGGCCCGCGCCTACGACCGTGAGGCCCGGAAGATCCGCGGAAAGAAGGCCAAAGTCAACTTCCCCAACGAGGATGAGCCCCCCGTTCTGGCCGCTCAGACCCACCGCCATCGTTTCCCTTACCAGCTCTCCACCTACGGGGCAGATGATGCCTCTCTGCACGGGAGCCACTATAACCCGAACCAGAACTGGACGGAGAAGACCATCAGTATCGGGTCCGGGCAGTTATTCTCGTGCGGTCTTGACGCCTCTCCTGTGGAGCCGGTTGTCGTGTCCAGCGAGGAGGTCGGATCAGGGTCCGGATCCGGGTCGGAGGACACGTACCACGAGCCGGTTAAGGCGGTGAAGGGGGAAGAGGGGAAGAAAGAGGCGGAGGCGGAGGACAGAGAGGTGCAGAAACTGTCAGAGGAGCTGATGGCCTACGAGGACTACATGAAGTTCTACCAGATGCAGTATCTCGACGGCCAGTCGGCAGCGGCGCCGACCAATCCAGCCCAAGAAAGCGTTGTAGGCGAGCTCTGGAGCTTCGAGGACGGCTCGTCCAATTAATTGAGTGCTGCATCCTGAAAATATTTCTCAGTTGTTCGTTTTGACGTCTTATGTTTTCTGCTGGTCGTTTAATTGATGAAGTTTCTGTGGTTGTCGGGGGTGGGATGGTCTGTACGTAATTTTGGCAGAAGCCGACGGTCAATATGGTGGCTAGACCCCTCACGATTGCGGGTGTCTTGTTATTATTCATTGCCGGAGAAGGGATAAGTAGTATGAGAAGTTGTGATCTGTACAAAGTTCAACCTCTTTGTAATCGGACAACTTTGCCAAATAAAATCTCAACTGCAGTTTTAATATTTTCACTTTCTGCCACGCGGGTTCGGTTCACCCATGAAGTGGTGATATGCATTCGCTTAAATGTTCCGTGTATGGGGTTGGATTCATTGAAGTCAGATCGGCAATGTAATGCATATAATTCGAATAGTCATACTTCGTTTTTTTCCTCTTTTTTTTTTTTTAAAATTTGGGGCAAGCTGAATAGTCATATTTCCAAAGAAGTCAAACGGTCAAAGGTAAATTGGAAAAATATCTAATGACCTCCATTCCCAGCGGACCGGTATGTTGGAAATCCAAATCCAATTATGGGACCCCCCCCCCCCCCCCAATTCGAAATGTGGGGAGGGAAGGATCAAGGCGAACGCATGGCTACATTTGGCGGATTGAAGTAAGATGATCAAACAAAAAGATTAATGAAGGTAAACATTGCGATTCAAATATTTTCTCTCAAATTTAGAGGGTGGTCACAGCACTAGACTAGAGGATCGGACTGGTGTAGGGTTGGTGGATAAAAATGAAATTTGCCAGAATGTTTGGGGGGTAGTTAGGCAAGGTCGCGGGAAGCCCGAAACAGCAGGCGGCGGCGCCGGTGGTTTTTTGAACCTTTCGTTTTTTCCGGGGGACGCTTGCGGCGGTGGGCGCAGCCCCTGGGATTGGGAACGCGGTGACGTTAATTGCTCGTACCGTACGAGTCCCCCACCCCTCCCCACTCCGCGGTCCACCTCGTCCTTTTTCGACTTCGTCCACTCCACTTTGTACTGCCGCTCGCCCCACCCTACCGCGACTTGTGTGTACTTCGGCATGTGCACCTCACGTGCTTCACGTACTCCTTCCCAGCGGTAGTTTTTCTGGGCCGACAACGGTCGCCCTTTTCCCGGGAAAATACTTGTACTGTAATATAAATTGTCACGAGCACAGTGCATACATATATACACACATATATATATTAATTATACTATGAATATTCTTTCTTTTATAATTTCTTTATCTTCCCTTAGAATTTTCTCTTAATAAAGTTGAATTTAACATCATATTTCAACACAGTTTTTTTATATATAAAAAAATTGTACCCAGTTCATGTTTAAAAAAATACATATTTACTTATCCTAAGATTATATTAGTGATGTTCTTTAGAATGATATAATCCTCTTATGAGATCGGCCCCCACATTAAACATTTTACCTCATTTTATTTCATACTCTACTCGGTTAGAAGGTTGAAAATATTTTTGCATCTCACGTGAAGAAAATATATTTACTCGTAAATTATCGGTTAAGAGTTGTGATAATTTGAATTTTAATTTAATAATTAAAAAACTTAATGTTATAATAAATTTATCTATATATGAAAAAGAAGAGATGGACCCCACAATTTATCACCTGCTTCTTTGGATGCAGCGGGAATAGTTGGCTCAAGTCCCACCTAATCCTAATACATAAATTTTTATTGCAATCAATAATATTTTTCTTATAATCTAAGGTCATGCCCACAAGTAGGCCCATTCACAGTATTGAATAAAGGTTGAAGAGCCCAGCCCACAGAGTGGGAACCCTCCCCAAACCCTACGGAGGAATACATGCATCACTAGTTTCTCATCCCCTTCGCTGTACCAGCAACTCCCACAGAGAGAGAGAGAGAGAGAGAGTGGGGGAGGAAGAGGAAGATGGTGTCGCTGAAGCTGCAGAAGCGCCTCGCCTCGAGCGTGCTCAAGTGCGGCAGAGGGAAGGTTTGGCTCGACCCCAATGAAGTCAGTGAAATCTCCATGGCCAACTCGCGTACGGATTTCTCTACCGATTTGCACTCTTCATTCGTTATGCTAATGCTGTTGACTCGTTGAGTTTGTTCTATCAACATCGCCTTGGAGCAGCTTGATGTTTAAGAGAATGAACTGGACTGTGAAACATGTTGCCGCGATTGTGCAATTTGCGGTTCGCTCAATTTCACTCGTCCCTCCAATTTTCATGCGGATGTGGGAGGTTTCTGCTTGGAGTAATAGCTGTGTCCATTTTGCTGTTTGTTTTAACCAGAAACTAGTGTTAATCTTGAGATTCTCCAACTATCCAGTGCTAAAATCTCTCTTTTTTTGGATGGCAAAGCTGAGGAAATCTAGAAAATCGAGATAAGTATGAAGCTTTATCTTCAGCTGCTTTACTGTAGAAACGTCTGGACTTTATAACGTTTGCCTGCAAGATGACATGTTTACTAATTCTCGTTACTTTGCCATGGCAGCTTTGTGCTTTGCATTCTTCCACTATTAGTGGTTGCAATTTTATAGACGATTGCATTTTCCCTAATATGTGGAGCTTTCTGATTGACGTGATTGGACTGTCAATGCAGGCCAGAACATCAGGAAGCTCGTCAAGGATGGTTTTATCATTAGGAAGCCGACTAAGATCCACTCCCGGTCTCGTGCTCGCCGCATGAAGGAGGCAAAGAGGAAGGGACGCCATTCTGGATATGGTAACTTCTGTTTCAATTAGTTGGAAAATTGCAACTTAAGATTAACGTTGGAAGAGATCTTCATGTATGATAATTTTTTTCTTGATGATATTATGAATGAGTTCAGGTATAAAGCATCTGTTTTTAGGAACTTTGTCCAATTCACCAGCTTCTTTTGTTTATCTTCCACTTCTATGTCTGTTAATAAACAGTAAAGATTTCCATGCTGCATGATTTGATATAGGAAAATACACACTCTGCTTGATTGCTTTCATATCTTATGGATTTCCAGGTAAGAGGAAGGGTACTAGGGAGGCAAGGCTGCCCACGAAGGTCCTATGGATGAGGAGGATGCGTGTCCTGAGACGTCTGCTCCGCAAATATAGGGAGTCGAAGAAGATTGACAAGCACATGTATCACGACATGTATATGAAGGTGAAGGGTAATGTATTCAAGAACAAGCGTGTTTTGATGGAGAGCATCCACAAGTCTAAGGCCGAGAAAGCAAGAGAGAAGACATTGTCCGACCAGTTTGAGGCCAAGAGGGCCAAAAACAAGGCCAGCCGAGAGAGGAAGATTGCTAGAAGAGAGGAACGATTAGCCCAGGTGAGACATCAGGGCTTGATCTCAATAGTTAATGTAAAGAGATAAAATATGGGAGAAAATAATATTAGTAATCATCTTTAAACATGATCAGGGACCTGTGGAGAAAATTGCTGCAGCTCCACCAGCTGCCACACCTCCTGCTGCCGTGTAAGTGAATGAAAATTGTAATATGCTTGTCCTTGTATTGACAAAACTGCAGTTCACAATATTGTTATTCTTGGGTTTGCAGGGCACCTAAGAAGTCAAAGAAATGAGGTTTCTACTGAAGATAAGTGCTCCGTCAATCAAATGGAGTCGGGGTGTTTTAGTTCCTCTGGTAAATTAATACTGTCGAATGACTGTTTTTGTCCCCGATGGAAGTTATCACTCTACACCTTGTACGGAAGGATTATGATGGTACCTTTCTTTCCAAGTAATAGTTCTTTTGATTCACTTGTGTTTCCTGTCTCACCTTTTCAGTCTAATGAACACTTGTGTGTTTTCTGTGCAAAGCTCGGGGTTGTGGGGCTTCAGTCTATTGTGCAGAATGCACTTTTATACGTTGGGAGAGTTGGGAGATCAGTGGGATGTATGAGACTTGCAGTGGTAGTTTCTTAACGAAATTATAAAGAGTATAAAATTAGAAATCATTCTTTTTATTCCATTAAATCCACTTGCCATGACATATAATATCATGGACCTGGTGCCTAACAGCATTAAAAACTAGTAGTTGAATTTGGCAGAGTTTGAGAAATAGGACTTGATACGGAAGTATCAGGTCGATCGTGGTTTCAGTTTCTACTAATAGATTGATTCTTTGTAAAAAGCGATATCAGTCCTATCTTCCCCATAGGCGACAAAAAGTTGAGGAAACCAAGGACTCCTTTAGACTCATGGATGATGTCGAGTAAGTTACATGACTGTTGTCGCAATCTTATAGGAAAAATTGGACCGAAAAGGTCTCTTGGCATGGACTTTTATTGTTATTAAGTCAATTGTCTACATCATTGCTTCCAAGGAAAGATGAATCGGCAATATCATTAATACATCACAATTAGTCCGAGAAAATTGACCCTGTCCCAGCAGAGTCAAGATTGGACAAGCGAAAGCCTCTGCAACCGTGCGTCCTTGCTTGCCCTCAAAGGTGCAGGTAATGATGCTCGAGCTCTGTCGGATCTGAAGGCGCAACCTGCTGGGCTCCTCTCGGCCGAAACGCTGGAGGGTCTGGCACTTACTGAATCTAAAGATTCGGCGGGCCGTGATTGAGGGGCCACAGCAGCCGACTATTACGATGTGCTTGTCTCACTCGCCGGCAAAGCCTGAGAGCTGTGTTCCTAGTTCCGGTCAGACAAGGATGTGAAAATCATGATGAGGATTAGGACGTCTCAAACAGTCCAGAGCTCCGCATGCTGACAGCATAGAGGAATACTTATTGTCGTCTTTTTCTTCCTGTTTTTTTTTTCCCCTTGTAAACTTGTCTAAGCTAAACCTTAAGGACCTAATTGTTGACTTGGAACCTTAATTAAGACTCCTACAAACATATTAAAGCAAAATGGGATACGCAGTATTGATCTTCTCAGGAAAGACAGCTTCAAGCTCAGCATCCAACTTCAATCACCACTAATCACACAGGTGACGTTATATCTGCTCTAGCGTACTGTGCTGTTGAGTCCAAATATGATCTCGTCAGCGATAAACAGCAGAGCAGTAGCACTCAGCCACCATTCTCCCGACGATGACCTGCCCATCACTGGTAATTTGGATCATATCGGGTTCGAATGGTAACTTGGGAGGATCTCTCTTTATCGCATTGGGGAGGTTGACGGACTTCTGAGCCCCCCGAACTGCGTCAGTGGAATTTGCCCTCCCCCGGGGTATCAGTATCTGCACAGACGATAATAAAATTGAACAATGGCGGCTCAGAGCAAAAAAGGGTCAATAAACAAATTTACCTATGGAGGTTCTGAATCCGAAATACCATCAAAATGAGCAGATCGGCATCCCAAGGTCAGCTCGCTGCTCGCACATCGTCGAAGAAATCTTCGAGTTTACTCCTGTAACGAATGGCGTCCTCCTCGTGGGATGCATCTCTGCCGCCCTGCCACCACGAAGGAGCGGCAACCTTTCCACACATCCTTATCGATGCATTTGCCATCGCGACAAGGTTCCAGTAGAGACCGAGCTTGGAATTGTGTGTTGGACGTGTATAACTGTGTGCCCGTTCATCCTTGTCGGTCCAGTCGTAAGCACATGGAAGGAGGCCGATTGTGCCTAGACTGGGGTTCAGCTCCAGGACGTGCCTTGCAAAAGGCATGCTGGGCCCGATCCCCGTGACCCTCGGCGTCAGAAATATACCAGCGCGTATTGGCTCTCGTGCCTCAGCCAATGAGAGCCTTGCATCGAGTCGAAAGATGTCTGGGTTCGGCTGGCACTCTGTGGGCACCTAACCGTCCCAGAATTTCTGACCATTTGTCCGTTTTCTGACCCCAACATAACCCACCACGTTGCTCTGACCGGCGAACAGAAACATATGCTCGGGTTGAGCAGGTGGACAAGTTGAAGCCACCACCGGGACAACAACAGACACGAATAGATCAATCATCGACGTGATCGGTATGAACATTCCCATAATCCTGCCCTGCACAGGAACAATCCCCATTTACTGATATTGTACCAAGATGTAAAGACAGCGCAAGAAATGAAATGCATATCAGCAGTCTTATGTGTGTAAATGAGAAATCAACCGGAAAGGAGCATAACAGGGGCTCTCGCTTTCTCCAAAAATCTCGATGAAGAAGACAGCAACTACAACCAAATATCCGAGCAAAAAATATATATACATATGTACACTACCAGATACAGAAGTAGGTTATTTCTCTGATCTAAACTCACTGCATTCGCCAATATTTTCTGTAAGGGCACATTTACCCTGCTTTTGTTGGATGTTTTCAGATGGTGCATGTAAAATGACACTCAACTGAAGATGTTAACTCATTGATATGCGATGCCACCTGCATTTGTCCGTTTAGATAATGGTAATTTGAGTCCAACCGAGAGAGAGAGAGAGAGAGGTGTTTGTTCTGCGGCAAAGGAGTGCCGTGCCGCCCTTAGTGAGGGTGGAAGAAAGCTGCTTGTCTTCGGTCGCTGTTAAGGGACACGGAGGGAAGAGAAGGAAGACAAGGAAGACAAGTGATGAACAGGGATGTGGGGGAAGGAACACGACGGGGAACTCCTGTATCTATGGTCGATTAACAGACCTACTTGGTCGGTAAAGGAAGAGGCTTTTTAGGTTTTGTGGAATATGAACAAGGCAGCTTAAAGCATTAAACTCGTACATCTGGTACCTTTGTCTTCAAGCTGGCCGTGATTCCCCGTTAATTCCCATTCGGTTTTGATGAATTACATTTGAGCTTGAGGCTTTAGAACTTACCACATTTTTTTTTCTTTCTGAAATTTCTACTCTTTCTCATGTCCCTATCTTAAAGGAGATTACCACACATGCATTGACTTGTTCAGGACTTCAAAGGGTGATCAAAGAAAGTAGTATCTCTCACTTTAGCATAAATAACACATCACATGGCATACTAGGAACTCGGCATGAGAGACATAGCCATAGAGAGAGATGATATGGTGGCATCAAGTTGATTGGGTCATCACATAAACTCGTCGGTAGAATGAACCGGCAGAGCTTACACGGTACTACCGAGCCGAAACTTGTCAACCGACGACAATATAAGCACAAAGGGAGAAGAATAACACAGCGGCTATTTTATTCATGCACCAAAATTGCCTCAATAATGTTCCTCCGTTGCAAATTGCAGGTGACTCTCGATGACAACTTTTTGTCGAACCACTTGAGCATTGAGTTACCACTGAAACTCCATTAAAGACGAGCACCTAATCGAGTAAACCTCGGCAATAATGTCTCTAAGAAATTTGGAAATAAAGTCAAAATAGCTCTTCAACACCTAATCCGGAGGGTTGAAGGTCTATGTAGAAAAAATAAATACCAGAGTAGCTTGGCCTCGTCTTTAACTCTCTGCCTATCAGTCTATTGAAGAGCCGGTCATGGACTTCAATCAGTCGGTCCAATCATTTTCTCTGGCACAACGAGATTGTCAAACTCTTCACTTGTCAAAACTCCGAGTTCCAGTGCAGCATCCTGGAAAATTTAAGCAAGGATTGTTGATTAATTAGGCAAGAATAATTTGACAATCCTAATGCAAAACCAGCTTCTATGTGAAATATGCAGCGACACTCCAGACAATAGAGTTTTTGTTAGTTCGAACATGATGCCAACATAAAGAGGTAACCAACATGCCGATATCCCAAGAAACTTGAATGAAAGAATGGCAAGTCAGCTTTCAAATGATGCAATTCTAGTTAGCGTAACATCACCTTCAAAGTAGTTCCCTCCTTATGGGCTTTCTTGGCAACAGCAGCAGCATTGTCATAGCCAATTTTCTGCACAAAGACACAATATATAATCTTGGAGTACTAAAAGAGGAAACTGTAAAAGAATCGAAATGCCCAACGGAGGCTTACAGGATTTAAGGATGTCACAAGCATCAGTGACTGCAAGACCATGAAAATCATCCGAAATCAATTAAAAGAGAGAGCTTAATTCTAAGCACAGCACTAACTGTTGCATGATTAAACTAACCTCATGCAGCAATTTTGCTATTCTTTCCTTATTAGCTTGAATCCCTCTGACACAATTCTTCTCAAAGGAAGCAGAAGCATCACCAAGTAATCTCAACGACTGACAAGAAAGAACAGGGAGATGTAGTCATTCAATACAGCCTAATGCATTCATGAGGATAAGATAAATAAAGGCATTAAATCAAGATCATAAGACAGAGAATAGACAAATTGACCAGGCATTGCATAAGAATAAATCTCCAATATATGCATTGCAGTAGGTAAACACCAAAAGACCTTACATGAAATTAAATTTGACCTGGGCACACTTTTTACTACTATCATGCCCAAGATCTGGTAAGTTTGATTCTCCTAAGCAGCAAGAGATTTTATTAATCCTAACCTCATACACATTAAGAGTCCCCAATACCCTATTAAATCCTCTTCAACCAGTTCAACAATTCAAAAACCAATAATTGTTTCTGTATTAATCAGAATATATTCAGAGGATCATGTGCCTGGAAAGAACTTGAAACAAATGAGAGAACGAATAACTGCTCCAAGAAAATCACCTGTAAAAGACCACTAGCAATCATTGGCTTGAAAACATTCAGTTCAAAATGACCATTTGAACCACCCACTGAAACTGCAACGTGATTTCCCATCACCTACATTACAATTAAGGCATTGATCATCTTTGAGAGATCAAGTGATTATGATACTAACTGTCATATTTCAATGTGCAGATAAATGTCAATATGTAATAAAAGAGGAAACAAGACTCCAGCCATCGAGCATAATTTGACTTCTTTTAAATGGCATATTTGAATCATTAGAACAAAAGACACTGCAGTATTACCTGGGCACAGACCATGGTCAAAGCCTCACATTGGGTTGGGTTGACTTTCCCCTGCAATTGAACAAATTCACAATAGCAGAATGATTTAGTGTTGAAGTCTGGCCACTGGCAGTCTACAGAAATAATAGCAGACTTTGAACAACAATATCATTCAAGACAATGAGAACATTACTGGCATGATACTGCTGCCTGGTTCATTTTCAGGAAGAATAAGTTCACCAAGGCCACAACGTGGACCGCTGAACAAGGAACAAGAGAGTAAATCAAAACAACACTGGCAGAACAGAGTAATGAAAAAAGATAGCCTGTGTAGATGTTAAGCAACCTTCCCAACAAACGAATGTCATTAGCAATCTTCATAAGAGAAACAGCAACAGTATTGAGTGCACCACTGGTTTCCACAAAAGCATCATGTGCAGCCTGGTAAGATAGAAAGGTAAAACTCTCTATTTAAGCACAAGCAATAATTAGCCCATTCTATAAATAATAATCTTGCATATACAACATGAAATAATGACGCAATCGGAAGATAGAAAGGAACAGAACCCAGTTAGAGGGACTCAGGTTACCAGAGCCTCAAACTTGTTTTCTGCTGTGACAAATGGTAAACTTGTTTCCTCAGCAACTGCTGCAGCTATCTTTACATCAAACCTAATAGGTAGACATGGAATTAAGAAACACTGCCAACTGAAAGTGTACCAAGTAACAAAAATGTTCTATTCACAGTTTCAGCAAATCACCAGTAAAGTCAATGAAGAAATATGACAATAAGCATAGAGGAAGCAATAATAACAGCAAATTTAATTTATTATTAACAGAGTTCATGGAAAAAAAAAAGAGCACTTAATATAAGATTTGTGACATTCCTGAACATACATCTATTTTTCATCTAACAGCAAGGTAGAACTCATCACTGGGCAAATTTCATTCTATAGAATTCAGCTGTCTCGTTTCCATTTTTATTTTACTTTCACATAATATCCCAATTCCTATATCTAAGCCCGAATATGATCATCGGTAATTGATGCTTCTGATATTGGCAGATGCCTGTGTGTCTCCTGAAGATCAAAAGTTGAGTGTCCTACAGAATATGTCTGCTAACATTTATGATGAATAAAACCTTGGACCATGATGGAGTATGCATCTAGTTCTTAGCCCTCGTTTGCATGCTAGCCACTGTCAAAAAACTCCTCTTAAGTCAACATAGGCCCTCAATCTAGTAGCTACACCTTAATCCAAAATCTGCATTAACTCAACCAGGAGGTATTTGAAGAAAGTTCCTTGAGTATACACACTCTTGACTAGACTAAACTAGATAGGAATCAACCCAGCTCACAAGCCGGTGTTCTCAGGTGCTCAGATCAACTAAGCCATCCAAGCTTGCTTAAGAATAATAAAGAGGAGTTTCATGTAAAAACCATGGAATAAGTTTTGATCCTATTCATGGGAAATTTTTGAAAATCTGTGTGGCCTTAAGGAAGCTGATGTTGAAGTAAGAGAAAGAAAAGCAACAACTTGAGTGGGAGAGTCCTAGACAAAAGAGGAGTCCTCACTTCTTTCATTCAAAACCGTGCATACAGCTTTCATCTTGCACAGCTCCAAGTGATAAAAGAAAGAAGAAATCATTTTCTTTCTTTTCTTATTACCTTCCTCGCATAGGTATGAGAGCGAATCCATTCAATTTCTAAAAAGGATTGCTAATCCTTAACTTTTCCAGGAATCCTGATCAATGGTTGTGAATGACTGATTTTTTTTAACAATCTTTTTGATATTGATTCTGTGGGAGCAACTTAGAAATTAGAACCATCTGATTCAATTCATTCTCAATCCTCATTACACATGAGATGATCATCTCAGCATGATCCTTTTATCGACAGATGCCTGCTCTTATTACATTCATAGTCTTTGAAGACATACCAGACCAAATCAAATTGCACATAAGAACATGCTTGATGCAACATGCAAGGAAAACTAAGGAGATGAGAATATGATGTACATATTCATGTACATAGTTCACATAGAAAAAGGAGATTGGGAAATAAGATGCGCAGATTCATGTGCATGGTTCACATCGAATAAAGGAGAGTTGAAAAGCCAAGTGCAATTTACCGACCCTTTCTTGGTGTTCAAACCAGTGCCAACAGCAGTACCGCCCTGTGCAAGCTGCTCAAACCTCAACTAGTCAGAACCCTGATAGAGAGGAGATGAAGATGGAGAAAAGCTAAAACATAGATATCACAAACCTGATACATGCGAGGCAAGGAGCCATTGACATGCTCAATATCATATTTCACCTTCCAGAAAATTCAGGGAATTTTAATCATATGAAATTGAACAGTTAACTCCCAAATAATCCTAAATCATGATAAAGAAACTCTGTAAGAATGTTAATACAACAGAAGAAATCACATAAAAGGGCATACTTGTGTTGAATAACCACTGAATTCTTGTCCAAGAGTCAATGGAGTTGCATCCTGAGTGTGGGTTCGGCCGATTTTGACAATATCTTTGAATTCCACAGACTGTAAGAGAGGGAAAATAGCATAAGATATCTTCATATAGAAACATTAGCAGCAATGAAGCAGATACCTAAGATTGAAGATGCTGAAAACTGTCCAATCAACCAGACCATGCATGAGGCATGTTTATCCCTTCATAAGAAAAGCAGTAGTGATTGTTGCTTATGGTACATGATAGAGCCTAAGTGCAAGGGAAAAGAGGCCTAATATGCTCAAACCTCAAATCATTCTCCTTAAAATAATCTCTGTGCCATGGGCATGGAAAAAGAGTGGCAGCAGAAAGTATAAATAATTAGAAAACAGCAAGAATCTAGAAAGTGAAAGGACATAGAATATCCTCCTGTACACGATAAGAAGAGCTTTTATTCACACAAATACAATAAGACATTACACAAAATGGTACAAAGACAATGAGATCCAACCTTTGAATGCAAAGTAGTATGCAAGGTCTTTAAATTTGGTAGCAATCTCGAATTGATTTCCATAGCAGTTGCAATGTGCATCACCTGCAGATTGCTGGACAAGTAATTACAAAAATAAGAAAACCAATAAAAGGAAACATGTTCTCAGGTCTCAATATGTTACTAGACATTGTAGCTATTAGTAGTACCATGGAGCCAAAGCCTTGGCATGATATTTGTACAGCACAAAAAATGAGGAAATTAAGCAAAAAAACAGCACAATCAGCAAAGAGAATTCAATGATATTGTCACATGGGTATTGTTCATAGAGGGGCTTCAGCCCAATCAGGTTTGTTGAAGGCACTTGGGATGCATTTTTTAGATAAAAATAATAGCTTCAATATCTTGATCCCAAAACAAGTGCTTTCGTGCATTTTCCCTTTCTTTGACGTGTTCCAAGTAAGCAGCTCTTGGTACTACTATTAATTGAAGACCCTTATTACAATTTAAAAGAACAAAACTTGCAAAGCTAAGGTTAACCTCTAGAATAATTTTGAAGAATATAAAGATTTACCGTGGGGAAAGTGTCATTAGAAGATTGAGATCTATTGACATGGTCGTTTGGATGCACAAACTTCTCACCACGCTTATGACCAAGGATTTCAGCAGCCCTGTTTGCAATAACCTACAAGAACCAGCAGCAGAAAATAAGTAAGCGGATGTATTCTAACTATAATGACCATTTTCATTTCTTATCATCAGCATAGACAAAGGAGGCCCGTCAGAGAAATTAAGAGGAAAAGTGTCTAAATTCATGGATAAAGCTCCATCAGAAAATGTCAAAGGCAGAAGCTCATACCAATATTTTTTTCTAAAAATTACAAATTTTAGAGAGTTCCAATGCTTGCTATTCATATTATTTTTATTATTTTTTTTCTGTACAAAAGACCTAAATGTTGAGTTCAACTTTATGGCAAGGACAGGAAAATATATGTATTTAAGAAACTATGTATATTCAAGAAGTGTATAAATACATGGTAGAGAAGCTATATTATCATGTGCAAGCAAAAGATTTGCAGCCACACCTGCAAAACAATATCCAGAGAATAACTTTCTAAAGCAAAAAAATGCTTTGCTTTGGCACCACGCTACTGCCTATCATTTGCAGTTCAACATCATTCCTGGCTTTGGCAAAGCAGACAGCCCAGCCATGATAGAAAGTGAAATTAATCTACTTATAAGCCATTTTATAATGAGGAAGCATGTATAATACCAGATTATAACCATAAAAATCTTCCTTTACATAATCTAATTAAATGAATGAAACAGAGAAAGTCTGCATCTTTTAAATGTAAGTGCAATGACCTCATTGGCATTCATGTTACTCTGAGTGCCGCTGCCAGTTTGCCATACGACAAGTGGGAAATGATCATTTAATTTCCCCTCAGCAACTTCTTGTGCTGCTTGCATTATCGCTTTCCCAACATTTGGATCAAGACCATACTCCATGTTAACCTGCAGTAGCAAATCCAGCCTAAGACTTACAAGACGTGCTTCCAGGTTGCTTTAATGGACGTATAAGGTTCAACTAACTCAATTGATACTATTTGCGCAATGCAGTGGTTTTTATGATTAATGCTGCTCAAAACTGACTACTTCATTTTCAAATTTAATCACTAACTTATATAAATATCAAAGAAGCGGACCTAAGAAAGCATGTCCAAATGACAGTGATAAATTAAGCTCATTGACAACTCAACTCAAATCCGAAAACAATAATCTTTCTAATGGGATCCTAAGATGCACGAGCAAGATAGTCAACCCACTAAATCCGCCGACCATCCAACTTAGATATCAACTGAATGATTATCATACTGTAAGCAAAGTTTGCTATTTTAAATGTGAAACGAGTTCCACTCTTCATAATCACATCGGAGTATACAATAATTTTGTGAATAAACCAACCTTAGCAGCACACTTTTTGAGGATGCCAAAGGAGCGGATGATCGGTTCAGGCATCCGTTCACGCTCTCCTCCAATCTCGAAGTTCTGGAGCGACCTCTGTGTCTGAGCTCCCCACAGCCTGGACATGCCCCGTAACTCACGTATCAGCTTCAGATACATAACCGCATAGACTCGCCACTCTTCTATAAATTACACAGTAAGTGAGAAAGTGACGGACTTGTCAGAGGGAACCAGTACGGGGCCGAAGGTATCTCGTTCCTCCCTGAAAGCAGTCGAGTATGAGCGCAAGTAGGCAGCGTAACGCAGAGTTCCCACGAGCTGAGTCGATGCCACTGATCCGCCGGCGAGACGCCTCGACACGATATACATCGCCATTTCTTCTCCTCTTCAGCCCTGAAATGCGTTAATTGATATCAATTAACGCATGAGAACGTGTGTATGTATAGTAGAGGTGTTTGACAACTGGGGGTACTAATAAAAGGGAGGGATGAGCAGAGAAGGAACGAACCGGACAAGCAGCGACTGCAGCAGCAGAAGAAGAAGCAACAAGAGTAGAATGCAGCAGTCGCCCAGGAGACCGGTCGAGTGAAATGGGGAAGGATGACGAGGACACGGAGGAAAAAGACGGAAACTTTTATTTCTATTCCTATATATCGCAAGTTGTCCCTAAACTTCGAGTATTCTTACTTTTCATTCCTATACTTGTATTCAATCCATTTGAGTCCCTATACTTTAAGAAAGTTGTGTTACTTTAGTCCTCTCGTTACTCCTTTTACGGCTACGACGATCTCCACCAGTCCACCTGAATGGACAGCGGATTAATAAGCGAAAATCTGATAACAATCTGTCAGAGTATTACACATATATATGCGCACACATATTTTTCGAGCTTTTTTGCTGATGATCTGTTTCTGTTTATAGCTTACAAAGCCAAATTATAACTTCCATGGATCAACGATGCGTATGGAACCATCTGTAACAGATCAAGCATAAGCACTAGGATTTGCCAGTAAATAGGCTTCAATGGCTTTGTAGACCTCCATGGCCCTCTCCTTGCCGAACTCTACGTCCTCGTCCCTGAACTCGATGTCCTGGTCCGAACAGTAATTGCTCGACATCCTGCAGATGCACCCGCCATGCCCATCGTCCGTGAACTCGGCCTCGTACTCCACGTGCTTGAGCTTCCCGTCGATTATGTCGCCCTCGATGAGAGAGTACTTGCACCGGCAGTTCTCCACGTCTAGCTCGTCGATCCGGTGCTTCGCGTATCTGATCAAGCACCCTGGGAACAATTTACTGACCAACAAGTGAATAAGGGAGCGTGCTGACCCGTCTTCGGTTTGGTTTTTTAAGGCCGTTGCGTACCTCGGGCGAAGTTGGTCTGCTTGATGCTGCCGACGCCGCCGCAGCCCTCGCAGAAGACGATGCTCTCGATGGACTGTGGGATGAGCTTGGGGAGAAGGGTGTGGGAATCGAGCATCAGGGCTTTGAAGAGTCTGCTTGCAGAGATTGGTGACTCGAATTCGTGGGCAAAACTAAACACACCCATGATTGAGTCCGTTCCGTCTCGCGCAGAGAGAGAGAGAGAGAGATCTTCAGCTAGTTGGAAACTATGAAGAATCGAGTGGACTGCTCTGCATTTTTTTTTTTTGCAGAGAAGAATTGAGAAATGCATGATGTAAGAGTCGTTTGGCATGTAATGCAAAAAATTCATCATATGTATAATTAAACTTGGATGAGTTAATCCCATTAAACCTTTGAACGTTAAGAGCATTATAAGTTGAATTTTCAACTGAAAAGAGCAATCGACCGCCGGAGAATTCCGAGCGTTCCTGAATACTTTATTGGCCCACGGAGGCATCGGCGAAGTTCCGACGAATCATGAGCACTTACTAGAAAACTGGACTTTCTACTGATGGAGACTGGTGCGAACAGGTAAAGTGTATCGGTCACGCTTAAAAAGAAGCCCCGTGTTCAAGAATAAACAGACTATATGCAGCTGGTGGCTTTATTGCCCTATCAAATCAATCGTACTTCGTATATATATATATAAATATGTGGGAAAATCCCGTTCAATCCTCATCAATCTTGCTCTTTTAATTAAAAAAAAAGGAATAAAAAATTAAAAGAAATTCTGAATGGGATATTATTACGTGGTTAATATGAATCTAATTATAACCTGTTATTGGGTCTCCTTTTCCCGTTAGCACCAGCCTGCTGCCTTCCGTTTTGGTGCAGCGGGAGACCTGATCCGTTCGACGGCTTCCTGGACGGGGAAGGGCCTTGAATCGGGTGCAAGATCCTAACAAGGATATAGCTGTTAGCGCAAACTAAGCAACTGGATTTTGCCGGCTTATTTAATGCAATCTTTGAGTAAGTTTCCGACATCAAAGTCGTCATCCCTCTCGTTTAGATTTCTTTCACTATAGTCTAGCTAGTGTTAGCTAGATGGTCACAACGGTGAAGCCCCACTTAGATGTGGGAGCAAGGTCTTGATGCTTCATGCTGTAATCTCCAATAAAGTTCTATTTAAGGCGTAAAGCAGATAATTCTGTAGAGCAGCAACAAGTTTACCAGGATTACCTCAAATCAGCGCTCCTGGCCAGTTTTGATCCAACAGGCTCGCTGGCCTTCATTCCAACCCCATTTGTGATTCTGTTCTGTTTGGTCTGAGTGAATTGCCAGAGCGACTCGGGCTCAGAGGAGTCGCTTGTGGCAGCATCAAGATGATCAACAACATCTCTACCTGTGTTGCAAAAGCCGTTGCCTTCAGTGAACATGTTATATGTTTGCTCGGAGAAGTTATTGGAGTAATCCTTGAGATATTTCTGGCAAAAAATGTCAGCCGAGTTCCCATTCTGGGAGTCCCAGCAATTTGAAGATACTTCATCTTGTTTGTTCAGCATGACCTTGTCTTCCCATTCTCCCGAGGCAATCTCCTTCTCATCTTCCGTCTGGGCTGGGACTGGGGGCCACGGAGGTGAATTCCCAAGTAGCTCATCAAGATCGGAGCTTTGTTTCTTCTGCTTCACTGCGGAACCTGTGAAGACCTGCCAAATCAAATAACCCGCAATGAATGTAGTAGAACTAACGATGCGCATTATCAAGCTCTGGCATGTTTCTGTATGTCATGTGAGACAGTTCGAATGGATTAATGCCACCATGAAAATATTGATCAGAAAAGCTCTTGAGAGTGCTCGGAGAAGAGTGGGGGGAAAAAAGAACTTTCTAGTCCTACTTGCTACACTAAAATGGAATAAACTGATTTTTTGTGTTATTTTGAGTGAGGGAATATTGGATATAAGTTCCAGAAAAGTAGTGTAATAAGTAATCTTGATTTTTTTATTGAAAGAATATCCATTCAAACAACTTTAGGAGACACAGAAATTATCCCCACAGCATGTATATTGTAACACTCAATAGTGCAAGCATATTAAAATATAGAACGAGAGGATAAAATATTCATTTCATTCTATTCTTATTTACCAAATATTAAGAGTTATTCCAGATCTATCAAAATGCACTTTTAACTTCTAATAAGCACACATTTTTACAAAAATAAGAAGCATTTTGTGATCCCCATTGCCAGTAATTACATGATGTCACATCATCCGGCAACACTCTCTTAAAACATGGGAAACATTTATGATGCCTAGGACCCATTGACGACAGACATGCAACCTTTTGAGGAACAATGTCAAATAAGAATTAGAAAACAGGGTTTACCTCTATATTGCCCACATCACCCATTGGTTGCCTGCAACAACCATTCATCACATCTAAAGGCAGTTGATTGGCATTTAAAGACGACAATCCTGAAGTTTTCCTTCTACGTCTTTCTGAGCTCATAGGAACAGAGTGTTGCACAAGTTGTGACTCTTCCTCCTTTCTGGCTAATGCTGCTTTAAGACTTGCTATCTATAAATTGGTTCAAATAACGAATCAAGCAAATGTTTATGAAGTTGATCTTATCAAGTCACTACTAAATTCAAACCTGTTCCTTGAGCTCTTTTACATCTGAACTATCTTTATTTACTTTGGCAGCACCAAGTTCAACTGTTGCAACTCGCTCTGCAAACTTCAATGTGCTTATCGTCTCACCGATAGCATTGGGTTCAGGGCTGATATGAACAAACATTAAGGTCTTGGCTTGCCCACCTAAAGGGAAGAGCATGATTAGCAGCATATCTAAAATAGGTTTCCTGTTTTTAAAGGATTAACTATTAAGTTGTTAATCCATTTAAGTGTAAGAAATGGCATTTCTAAGAATATGCATAGAAAAAACAAATTATTTACACTGTTAGAAATAGAACTCTAGTTTCTTCCAGCCGCAACCTTGATTCAATAAAATCTAGCTCTTGCTTCTACCAGCCACTTGCCACCTACGCCAGCCGCCTGATCACACTTACTACTTCCAGTTCAAAATTATTTTACAAAAGGCGCTATTCATTAGAAATACAATCTGCAACATTGTGAAGTTAATTCAGAAGGCAGCGTTAAGAGTGACAATACGGAGACAATTTCAAACTTTCCTAAGGATTTCAGAAAAGAACAGTACTGCATGTCACGATTCTGTGGCATAATTATTACAAGAATTCTTTTGTTGCTCAGCCTTACCAAGTGAATCTTGGAGAAGCTGCGTGAGTTTGCTATTTCTGTATGGTACATGTGGATTTTTCTGGGCAAGTGAAGAAATCACATCGCCAAGGGCCGAGAGAGATTTGTTAATATGTTGTGCCTCTTTCAGTCTATCTCCAGTTGCCTCGGATTTGTCCACTCTTTCACTTCCTGCTAAATCAACAAGATGCATACACCCTCGAAAAATGGTCCCTGAGGTCAAGTCTCTTCCTTGAACATGAACAGTCAAACAACTGCAAATTTAACGGAAGCCATAATCATTAGAAACAGTGTTCAGGACTAGAGATTTTCCTCTAGATAACTGTTCAAAAAAAAAGGAGAAGAAGACAAACAAAGCATTCATTGGCGTGGATCCATCACAATCAACATGAGATTACAACACTCGCTGATAAATTGATTGAGTTTAATGAAATCTCTGTGCACTCATTTCAGACAAGAATTTTAATCATTTAAAGGAATGTCTAACAAAATAGAATATTACCTATGAGAACGGCTACTTCGATCATTCAAGGCGGTTGCACCTACAGCACGATTCCTCTGCCCAAGGTTCATGAGATCAAGAACATCTGATGTAGATGCCACAGGTACCAGACTTGCGTTGGGTACACTAAGACCTGTTTGAGAACTATTGCGAATTTCTAATGTAATAGTGATTAAGGTTCAGCTGTGAATCACTTCAATCAATACAATATTACTAAACTAATAAATAAAATTCAGAAAATACGTGGTTGGAAACCTTTTATATTCAATGCAGTATTTGATCTAATGATGAAACCTGCAAATAGCTGTTTCAATTAGAAAAAGAAAGAAGAAAGAAAAAATTGGAAAGGATATCTCTTATTAGTTCCATCTGAAATTAGGAGGTCCCTCACTTGCTCATTATATATCTCAATCATTTGTACAGCAACATTGTAGTGAAAGATGTCTTTTCTTTCTTCAGTTAGGTAGAAAAGGTCACTCAAGGCCCGGTAATTTACACCTTGACTTTGCTCAGTGAGCTGCTTAGGACCAGTCTGCAAAAGAAAAAAAATGGCATTAAGGTCTGCTGATAATCTATACATAAACAATTAGGTATTTTATTCATTCTGAATTAGAGATACACTTGTCTAAGCGGTCAGTGAAGATTACAAATTAAGGATAAAAAAAAACCTTACCATGGTATAGGTTTTTCCCGATCCTGTTTGTCCATATGCAAATATGCAAACATTGTACCCATCAAGGACTGATCGTATTAATGGCTGGGTATCAGAGAAGACATCCGCTGCAATAGAAAAATCAATGGCATGGAACCTTGGGTATTTTTCTTCCAGGTAAGTAATGCCTTTAGAATAAATTGATATATAAAAATTTAGTAGACCTTGTGTTGCAGATGGCCCAAAGACTTTGTTAAAGTTAAACGATCTGTGCCCTTTCCCATATTTTGATGGGGTATTGATGGTTATGGTTCCCTCCTCAATATTCTCAACAATGCTCATACAACTTGATTGACCATGCAGGAAGGGTCTCACTCGACAGTAGACCCTGATGCTTCCTGTTCAGTGAAAAAGAATATATCAGAACTTTGAAGATTACCAGAATGGGAATGGTGCTGAGTCATTACCTTTGAGGTCCTGCACTTGGTTGTAAAGCTTCCGATTCTCTTCGAGAACCCTATGGTATTGTGATGCAGCATGTGCTAAACCCTGAATATGAACAGCTGCCAAAAAAAATAGAGGATCAATTACCATCTCCAAGCCTCGAGAATGCTTATATAAGTGAAAAGATTAAAGAAGAGCAGGAACTATCGAGTCACTCTTGAATTCTCACCTAGATTGCTAAATTCTTCATGAAATTTCATTTGCATGAATTGCATACCAGCTTTTGTAGTATGAAGAGCACCTTTTAAGTCCTGTAGGTAAATGGAATAGTTGGATGCAGTTACAGCTGACACATGATTTATATAGATTTTGAAACAAATTCAACAATTATGTTTTCATACCTCAATATCTTGTTGTTGTTCATCAAGTATGGTTCTCTGCTTTAGCATAAGGGCCTTTGATTCCTCATTTGAAGTTTCAATCATGGTGAATCTTTTGTCTTTCCTCAGCATGCTGACATTCTTGTCTTCAATCTAATTACAGAAGCAAGGACAACAATAACAAATATTTTTAAGGTATGACTTTTACTGCAACAGAGAACTACTCTCACTAAATCCTTGCTATATATGAAGCAGTCTCTTTTGAAATTAAAAGGTCGCAAGCTAAATTACCATTCTGTCGCTCAAATTAGATTTTAGCTGGGTCTTGCTGCCAAAGTCATCTGTGGAGCTTCTCTGGTCGTTAATATTTTAAAAAAATGATGAGACAGTATTCATTGCCTAGTCAACTGAAATATGTAATAGAGTGTAAAAGACAGAATTTTCTAAAATTAGGCCACAGTGGCTTCAACAATCCACCTAGAAAAAGTTTTGTCAAGAACTAAATGCTATTTAGCCATGCAAACAAAGATCTAGAATGTGGGGAAATGACAAGGTAGAGAAGGGTGACTTACCAGCTCATATTGATGAAGTATTCGATTCTCAAACTCCTCAAATGCCTTACTTAACACAGATTCCACGAACTATCAAGTATTGGAGAAAATCTAGTTAGATGAAGAGGAAGCAATCATGACATACAACAGAAAATTTATCAGAATGATATACCCCCAAGATAAGGGGGAAAGCAGTCTGTTTCATATAGAATATTTAGGGTCTCATTTCAGGAATCTAGTACTGAAACTGAAATGAAACTATTCAGTTCATTGAAGAGCCAGACAAGTACACTTCCTTGAAGAATATCAGAAGCAGATGCTACCTCCAATGCCATATCATATATGATTTTAAGTGCTAAGCATATTTATTAGCTGCTAAGCTTTCACAGAACAGATAGTTGTTACTGTAGTACAACTAACAGAAAATCTACAGGATATAACTCTTTTTAACAAGTCTTGTATCACGGAGATATATGAAGCCTATGGTGGTAAGTTCAAACAAAAAACTACTCTGGAAATGAACATGTGACTCATAACAACAGGTTATCCGTTACTTACCGCTGGAACTTCTTCAGGCCTCTTATCCAAAAGCATGGTTCGTACCAGCCCGCCCAGAGATCCAGTCTGATCATGAAAATTTGGTAATCCATGATAAGTGATTTCCCTCAGAGATAGATCAAAATAACTAAGACTCCTTACTGACATAGTCAAGGCATACCAACCATTTTATTAGGGTCCGTGCCAGGTGCAATAGCACTCAAAGGTTTTTCATTCATCGACGTGTTTCTAGACAAGGAACTTGTAAAGGGCTCCAAATTTTTCCTCATGAACAATTTGCTAGATGTCATAGGCTTTATATTTCCACCAAATTTCCATATTCCACTTCCTCCTGCTTGTTTCCAATCACTAAATGATTTTAGTGCCAGAATGCAATTCACGATCCTCGAAGTTTTTCCTCCCTGCCCAGATTGGTAGGTATCAATATCAATAAAGTTAAGTTGCCGGATTCACTAAAATGTAGAAGAGAAGAATAAATGAAGCTGCATTTGCTACCTGTTCCAGATCAGATGCTTCAAAAGTAGGAACACCCATCTCTTGGACAGCAACAAGGAAATTCCTCACATTTTCAAAGTACTGATATGCTGATAAAGCTGCTCCTTCAGGAATGACCATAGAATCATATGGGCCTTCAACAACCTAGGAATGAAATTACAGTTTTTAAACAGACGATCCTATGTAATGCATGTGCAGCACACAAACAAAAACACACCTTTGGCACTGCCCCAGGCTGGATCTTGTTAAGAGCATTGCAAAGGATTATGCCGCTTCTCAAGCCAAGCCTAAATTCTTCTTCTGATGGCTCCACAGTCAATTCTCTCGCTGCAACAACTCCTACCAATTTTCTTAGCCACCCTGCTGCTTCGAACCTCCTCAGTGCTACAAAATGGAATTAATGCCCACTTACGAAGTAAAAAATTAATTATGAACACCAGCATAACAAAGTCTATCAATGTAAAAACTTTTGATGTGACAGAATCTATACAGAAGCATCATAACGAACATTTCTCAGATGTAGCCACCATTTTATACTTGTTACAGTGGCAGTGAATGGACAAAATGATTGAGATAGGTAGGATACTTATTACGTTCACTAAAAAACTGGTAGATACGAGGGTATATCAAGAAATAATGTGAAATTTTATCCAGCTCTGTTGAGAAGGGATAGAAAGAGTCACCATATAGAAATCACAGATTTATATTTAGTTACTGCCGTGAAATCAGAAGGTTCGAGGCAAAATGGTTCTTTTCCGGAACTCTACTAAGAAATAACTTTAGGAAATTGGATCAGAAGAAAAAGTCTAGATGCTGAATTTATGTAGGTAAAGCAATATTAGCCCTGAGAATTTAAGTTGATATAGGAAACTAATTGACGATCCATCGTAGAAAGTTTAAGTTTCACCCCGAGAGTCTCTTGACAGATGGAGCAGAGAGAGAGAGGAGAACAGTAGCATTATTGTATACAACCAAGACCATCTCCTCTTTCAGGTGTCTGATTGAAGTTTTTTCAACTAAACAGCAAATTTAGAGGCTGCAGCAAGGCAATTAGGCCTGAAGAACCCTGAATCAGAAGCAATTAACACCTCCTTGCCTCATCCAAGGCTCTTCCTCGTGAACAAATGGAGGATCACTATGAGTAAGAAACACTGGGCAGTTGTATTCTTGCTGAATTCCGGATTGATTTTCTTAAATATCTAAGACAATAGAAAGTTATGTTCTAAGCACATTGCGGTTCCTTTCCTCCTATATTTTTCAGAAATCAGAATGATAGAATACGATGAAAATCAAGGAACATCTATTTTCTTGATTCTGAACGAGGATAAAAAACAGAAGCCAATTTTCAAGAAAATCCATTTTTATTAGGAGAACAGAGAGTATGAGAGTTACATAAACTGAAAGACAAAAAATGTAAAAGCGGACGGAAGTTTTCCAGGGGAAAAAGATCTTTCTAAACGAGGAATGTGAGAAAAAGAATAGAATAACTCAGTCAACTATTGCAACTGCAGTCACGAATGCTGACTGAAAAATGTGCGTATGAATCATAAGACCAATTCCGATCAATTATCTTGCGACCAACAGCTCATTTTAGATTATTAGAGCCGGGTAACACCAATTACGGATGCTGCAAATTCTGGGTCAACTTAACCCATATCTCAACGAGCTAGTTCAGCTGATGGTAATTTCAAGGACCAAGAGAGAGAGAGAGAATACCAGCTTCTTCAGCCTTCCGGGACTCCAAATCGACGTCCCTGGGGCGCGTCGCGTGCTGCTGCAGCAGCATATTCTCCACCACCGACGTCATCGAGAAACCTAGGCCCGCAACGTCTGCAGCCATAGCCGAGGTCCACCGGAGCTCACAGTCCGGCAGAAGTTCAGCTCTAAGTCCCTAAATTATCAGCTCGCGACACGCGGCTGGCCTCTGCTCGTGAAACTTACCATCAACGGCGATCTCAACAGCTGGAGTGTCCGCACATATAGAGAGAGAAAGAGAGGTAGAGCAGAGATATTATGGAGGAGGAGATAGAGAGATTGCTTTGTGAAGAATGAAGCACTACAAGGTCACATTCACATTCACCATGACCGACCTTTTTCGCTTTTCTTCTTCTCCTTCATCATCGTCGTCTCTTCCCTTTATACACTGCTCTCTCACTGCCTCAACTTTCCGAACTGGTTCGCCGAACCTGAGGTTCGGGGTCTTTTGGTGTTTTATATTATTTTCTTATTCGTGCAAGCGGGAGTTATGACGGAGCGTGCGGCCCAGTCTCCCCAAGTCGCGTAGATTCTCCGAAGACTATTTTGAGTTTCCAGGATTTCAATAAGCTGAAGTTGGGTGAAACTGCAACACATTCTCTTTACCACAGACAAAATATATGAGTCGAGTCTTCTCACATAGACAATTCAATTGCATAGTCAATTGCATAGTTCGAAGCTTAATGAGTGAGGTTCATTGGACTTGCATATACAAGTGATACACATTAAAATAAATAATCTAATTTATATAACTCTAAATTAGTTAAATTAATTTAATATCAATTTAATTTAATTTATATCTTCTTGTACATCAGTCATATATATTTCAAAATATCTCTTTTAATTCTATATATTTAATTTCATAAAACACTTTGATCATAATTTTAGTTACATGATAGTTATTTATTTGCGTGATATGTTGATGTGGCCTGACACAACAACAAATTTTTTGTCATGTCATCATATCATGTCAGTTAAATGTTACTATGTTAACTTATCATCATGTCATTATGCCACGTCATGTGCCATTAAAATTAGGATTCAAATATGTTATAAAATTAAAATATAATAATAAAAGAGTTATTTTAAAAATATAAAATTCAATTACCAAAAAGGCTGTGATTATTCCCATTTTACTCAAGTCTTTGGATTCATGTTTTTTCTTGGTTGATAAAACTTAAAATTGCTTGAGTAACTCAGCTTGAATTTTACATTAGCGAGCTTACATTATGTTTCTAGATAAAAGATAGTGCACAATAAAAATATATATATAATTCTCTTCTTTTTTGGGGGATAAAGGTGTATAAACTGGAAAGACAATTAAAGCAACATAAATAAAGAAATAATAAATCCTATAAATGAGAAAGAATTGAGCTGAAAATCTGTAAATTTTGAAATCTAGAACAATATCATTATACTGAATAATATCCGAGCAGCAATAGATGAGGTGCAATTGTCAAGGAATGTCACAGAGGGAATACAAAGTTGATGGACTCACTAATAAAAAAGGAACGTTAAAAATGCTGAATCCATATAGTAGTTTAGATATTGTGAGATATGTTTCTATTTTAATAGATTTTTTAGTTTTCTCATTAGATATTACTTGTATTTTGCATAGGAAGTTATCAAAACAAATAAAATGAAATATTGGGAAGAATCTATTGTGTTATAAATTTTTGAATAATGATTTGTTTTAAATTCGAATTAGATAAAAATTTACACATGATTTTGATAGGTTTTCCAAATAAAAATATCTTATTTGAGTTTAAAATATATTAAAAAAAGTATGTAAGTAAAAAAAAGGAAAGAATTTATATTTTTAGTGCATTCTTGATTTTTTTTTGTATTTAAATAGTTTATAAATTTTAAGATAATTTTACTAAATAATCCATATTTTACAACTGATCTTACTATTATAATCTAATTAATAAATAATTTATAATTTATTTTGTGTGTTCAGATTTCAGACCACCACGTTACCATTCCTTCCACCTCATATAAAATTTGACACCGTGAGACTTAAACCATATTTGGAAACCGGAAGATTGAGCGATGTTCCCTAGACGGTAGAGAATCTCCTTCAATGGGAAAATTGTAAAACGGTCTCCTGGCGAAGAAATTATACATTGCACGCTCACGCTTATGTTCTCCACTTCTCCACTACATCAATGGAGCAGTCCGAGTCGCTTGGTGCTGCCCATAACATAGTTTTTAAAATCGAACCAAATAAAAACCGGTCAAGGCATGGATTTATGGGTTGAACCATGAGTTTAATGAGTTGAACCGTATATTTAATAAATGATTATAATAATATATAATTAATGATTATATATTAAAATGCCATATATTAAACGCCAATTTGTAACTTCAAATTTTAAAATATCCATCATAACATCTATATTTAACCAAAAATATGAATTTAAGTTTAATAAAAATAAAAATATAACATTAATATTCTTTTTTTAAATTGATGCAGGGTTGATGAGAATTTTTTTAAAAAATAATTTTTAATTCACTCGATTTGACCATTGGTTTAGTTGAATTTAACGGTTGAACTAGAAATCAGCTGATTTAGATGTATCTAATCGAATTTAGATTGTATTTGGATTAATTAAATAAATCGGATCGGGTGGCTATCTAGTTCTCGATTGAACTAGTCTAACCGACTAGCGTAGTCTGATTTTAAAACTATGGCCCATAATAATCTCCAAATCAACATAAATTTATCAAGAATAAATGAAGATGAGAATTAGGACGACTAGAAATATTAAATAAAACTTAAATAAGAAGAGCATGAAATCGCATTTGACTAAAATAAATCTTCATGGAATAAAAAGGATAATATTAATCGAAACGATTTTACTCTTTAAACTTGGATATGAATAAGTAATAATATAATAATATATTGCATATACATTTTAAATTTTCTTCTTTTTTATGGTTTTTCGAATTCGGAAGTGGGTGGACTAGGTAACCTTTAAGGGTGCCTTGGTACCCTTTTGTGTATGTCTAACAAATGTCCAATAATGAACGGGGGATCTATTCCTTCATTAACAATCAAGGGAGAGTGAGCTCAGTTTCAAAGGTAAGGAACAAAAGTAAGAAGGGAATAAAGGGGGCGAGAGGTTTTATGATAAAAATTAAATTTATAATTTTTTAGTTATTAGATTGAAAACGATGTCACTTACTAAACTCTCATTCTCTTAATTTCTTCTACCCATTTAGGGTGATAAAGCTACTATATGGTTAAAAATTATATGTTATCTATGTATGGCACATACATTTATGCTTATATCAAGAGCAAGAATGTTTCTTTCGTTTAGTCTATTAATGTATCGAGATATTTATAATGAGTAGTTTTTCATTAATTGTAATAAATTTTATTTTTGCTTATATTAATGATCAATTTATTGCTAAATTGAACAGTATCGCTCTACAGTACAGTGGGAGATGGGAGACGTTGTCAATTTCACCTTTGCGGCAGGCGGTGGTTGAGAAACGGTTGCCAACCCCATTATCTTTATGGTAGAAAGTAATTGAAAGTTAGGGTGTGCTTAATTTGTTGAACATGTAAATTTTATTACTAATTATAAATTCACTGTGGTTTGACATCATCACACTTAATTCTTTTTATTGTGTGATTAATAAAATTTCGTGTTCAAGATAAGTGATATTATTAAATTAAATCTCAATTTATCATAAACTTTAAAGCTATTTTATCTATAACTATCAAATTTTACAATCATTTTTCTATTCTTTTTAAACATCACAATTGGCCCTTCGACTCATAACCCAAATAAGGTTCACATTCACATTGGTCAAAATTTTTACTGTAATATTAATAATATTCCCCGTTATGACGTAATGAAATACACCTGTGTGGATTAGATTAGATTAGATGAAAAGAGGAAGATGATGCGGAATGCTTGCATTCTAATCAGGATTCAATGCCCAATATCCATCATATGGAGAAGGGGCCCTACCTTTTTATCATAAGCAAGGGGAAAACACGACTGCTAATTATAATTGAACAGTAAATCATAAAGCCGAATTCGAAGGTTTTAGGAAACAAAAGATCTCTTTGTCGATTAGGTAGATTCGAGCATTTCAACAAGTAGGAGGTGAATTTGAATTTGATGGGCACTCATTCCTTTATATTCTCGAGAATAAGTAATTTGCAAAATTAGAATTAGAAATATTACATAAGTTACCATTTATGTCATTAACGATTATCTATAAATTTGAATTAAAATTTTCCTAGTTAGGGGAAAGAATTTTAACAGAGCGATGGAATTAAATTTCAATTCATGACTTCATCTTCACTCTTCTGTGACACCATCTGCGTCAGCGGCGGTAGGAACCTTCCGAGCAAGCTGCTCATAGGACCGGGAGGTTCTTGTGTGACAAACTGGCCATGTAGGGCAAGATGGTCGGTACGAAGTTAACGTTCGAGTATTTCAAACGGTTGGTCCGGACCCGAGCCTGAGAGGTTCGGGAGGGCGTGGGGTAGATAGAACCGGAACCCGAGCATCTCCGCCGGACCCACTTTCACGGGAATTCGGTCATAATTCAACAAACGACCAGGACTTTTCAGATACTGCCTTCTTCTCCGGGCTCGTCTCAAGACAACCAATAATATCTAGACACGTGCGAGGGAAGAGAAAGTCCCTCCCATCCGCGCGTGTGGTTCACAGGCTCGACAAGAATAAAACAACGTTCATGTTTCAGATTTTCTCATCTCTTTCCTATATTTATCTTTAAAATTTTTATCATTAACCTTCTCCGATTAGTTAGTTCACTTTTGATTACCGTGGAGGAGTAAACCCTTTTCCTTCTTGTTTTTTTTTACCTTAAATAAAATATAATAAAATTCTCGAAAAATAAAACTGGAATCTACATTAATGTTTGAATTATACTTATTCTCGAGAAAGCCTCCAGTGAAGTCGTCACACCAATCCTTCAATGCTGACATGGTGCATCCAACCGATCAAAATTTGACAACAAATCACCACGATCAAAGTTTTTAAAAATTAAAATAATTGACGTTGCTAAAAAGGCTGTCGTTATCTCTTCCACCTACATGTTTCCCTCTCCCTCGCCCCCCACCCCCCCTCTCTCTCCCTCTCTCTCTCTAACCTGCCGTTACCTCTTTCCACGTGAGATTCAAAATTCAATCAATTTCAGTAAGTTCTTTCCAACGACTCTCCTTCTTAATCAATTGAAATGTTTGTGGATAGATCGGGACGGGATCGCGGATGTAAAATCGGGCTTTGGAGTCCGAGAAATTGAGAGATTAGGAGTTGGAGAGGCCAGGAGAGACGGAAGGTTGGAGAAAAATGGCGGTTTCTTCAATGACAGGCTGTCAATTATGATGACGTGTAAGCTGATGATTAGTTGTTGGATCGGGATTGGCCGGAGGTTCCACGTCACCGCTGCCAGGGTGGTTGGTGCTGGTAACCGCTTAATCAGAGACTTTCCCGCTCCGAAGATCATGCCATAAGGGACAGAGCAGCGTCCCATCCGCTAATGATGAGCTAGCCCAAAAGGAGCAATCATCGGGCCCCACCCCACACATTATCCTATGGGTGCCGGCCATGCTTTGCCCTTCAAGAATCAATCATCGGGCCAGTAAAAGCATGGGATTCCACGATTCTCTCTCCAGTGGTTGTATCTAAGCTATGATCACCAACAATTATGCACGATTTATTTCTCCTGCCTCTCGGGTAGGGGTGGAAATGGTTCGGGTGGTGCGGATTTCAATTGCATGATTCTTTTGTATTTGTTTTTTTAAATAAAAAATTATACCAAAATCATTTAATCGATGAAAAATAGCTGGATTTTTTAGCCCACTTTTAAGTATAAAAGTAATTATAATATTATTATAATTAGTCAAAATTGAAATTAATTATGATATGGAATAACTAAGTAATAAATTTTTATAAATTTTATAATTAGATATTAACAATGCAAATTTTTTTTTATATTGATGGTGTTCGGTACTGTAATAACCGATTAATTCATCGAACGGTCTATTATGTAGCTTGAGACCCACCATTAATACCTATATATCAACTTCTAAAAGTTTCGAATAATACTGTATATTATCAATGTATTAGGAGTGGTCCTCTCGGACGCTAAGAATAATGTGAATATTAAGTAAGTATATGAGTAGTGAATCTAATAATTAATATGAGTAATAAATGTATGTTTATAATTAATAAAATAAGCAATTAAATGTAATAAAGTGTGTATGGGGGTGACTTTTTCGGATGGATTTTCTTAATATAAGAGATCACTCAAAATTTTAAAACATAATTTTTTTTTCATTTTCCTGATTTTTTTTCTTTCACCCCCTGCCTTCAGCAACTTAATCCATCTGATGAATCTAAAATGATCGGTCTTGATGAATTCCCTCCATTTATCAGGAATCAAATTTCAACCCAATACGTACTTCTCAGGGCAAAAAACCTCTTGAGAATTGAGATTGCATTTACTACCTCCACGGATCCTCAGGTACTCTCATGATAAATGGTCTCTTGATCAAGAGTAATCTGTCCTCCTCTTTCTTTCTTACCTTCTGCACTGTTTTTTGCACTGAGAAGGGCAGGGCGGCAAGTGGAAATTCCAGGGGCGCAAAATCCTCCAAATGCAGATTGTGAAAGAGTATGTGTAGGGCCTAGGTTCCACTATTGCTTGGTTACTGGGAGTGCTAAGATTACGATGGGAATTTGAACTACGGTAAAATTTACTTAGCTTAGAAGTCAAAACATGGGATCTTTTTTGGGGGTGGGGGGCGCTGAATTGGAGTTTTTGGCTTACGACACCTAAACACGGACTTATTTTTGAATTTATAGATCTGTGGAGCATTCATGAATACATAGAATAAGCAGAGAGGAAGAGAATGGGATCATTAGGGATGATGGAGAGGGGTCTGGGGTCTCCCTCTGCTGGAAAGGGAAAAGCTGATCATTCCATGTCAATCCCTTCTATAGCCACACGGCAAACCCTGCACTAAAAATCTCCATTGTGGGTAGGTAGGTACCATATCAAAATCTAATCCTTTGTCATCGAGCAAGGACAGTCACCTTGGCATCTTAAACCCAAAAGAAAAGGTTAAGAAAAAAAAACATTGTCGAGAATGTTACCGTCCGATATAGGGACAATCTCGAGTAGTCTTTTTATTTATTTCAGCATCACAGAAGCTGCTATTTGTTTCTGTAGCTGGGTGTATGCACTGATGTCGATCAGGGTTTTGGCACAGATTCGACCAGATTCGGGACACTCATATCCAATCACTGAGTACAGGAGAATAAACATGAACAAGCTCGATCCTCCAAGGCGGCCAGCCAACTCGATCAGTGATCTTGGTGTCCATCAAACAAATGGTGTCTGGGTTATTCATGCTTGTGGTCCGTCAAATTTGAAGGAAGGAAACGAAGGGGACAGTGGGGATGTTCGTGGTTATTCATTGTACCCAATTCTAAATTTATGATGGATCCTCCTTTGCATTTGCAGCCTTTAGACATCTCCCAGGAAGGTCTTGCCGAATTTCGATGTCCGCCTAAGGACAACCTTTGAATAAGGAATTTTGCTTAGCAATGAGCCATGAATTAAACTGTTAATTCCTGTTTCAATATTTTCGAGTGGGATTCGACCGGCCGGTCCAGGGCATTTTGATGCGTCCATGCAAAACCCAATCGTAGGATGTCATCTCCACTGCAGTGAAGTTGTAAGATGGAAGGATTGGGGAATGAATAGTGTAGCGGCGAAAAGGGAAACCCTAATGAAGGAACCTAGCCGAATTAGAAGTGTTGATTTTGGTCTCCTGGCATTTCGTCGGAGCCATCGGACTGTGTTACGGGTTTGTTTTATGGCTGAAACCAGGACTCGTGTCTAACCACGTCTACCCTTTATGCCATCCATAGTCAATGCACCTCGAGGCCAATAAAATCAACGCGACCATGCTACATCCACAACAAATGTCTAATCGCACGTGTTCTATATATATATATATATATAAAAGAAATACTCGAGGCTTCTTTGTTCACTGAATGGGCTCTCCACGCATGCAAGGGTTCGTCTAGATCTTCCCCAGAAGAAGAGAGAGCTGCAGCGAGAGCACCATTTTGGCCAGAATGAGTTGGCTTTAAAAAGAATAAAAGGGACGTACGTACCTCCCCCGAATGGATCGAATTAACGCCACCGGCAATTGTTGCAATGAGTTCGTGAAGGTTATTGTTTAGCAAAAAGCGATGTGCCAAAAAAATACCCATGGAGTTGTCGGGTGGGTATGTTCCATTGAGGATTGTAATTGTTTCTGTCAGATCCAGTAAAGCAAGAAGCCATCTCAGTGACTAGAATCTGGCTAAAAGAGATTTTACGTTCCTACAAGTTAGAGAGCTCCTTGGTCGAGGACTTTTTCTGTGCAGTTGAACAACTTTCAAGGCCAGACTGATGGCTTCAGAGTCCCCTGGACACGATCACTCCTCCGGAAAAATACATATCCCGAGTCAAAATTAGTACACGTGCCTCGCGTTCTCTCGTCTACCTCTAACAATGATTCCTACTTTGTGGCAAAGGGTGCCCAATCGAATGGCCAAACACTGTAAATATCGTACACCAATCTCGTTTACAGCATGGACCACCAGGGTACCTGATCCCGAAAGAGAGTTGAGCCAATCCCAAAAATCAGAAGACCGTCCACGGGAACTTAACTTCCAGTAAACGAAGTTCGAGACCACCAACAATATCCATTCTCGTCATCATCAAATTTCGATCTATGTAGTTACAGATTCATTAATGACGGTAATGAAGGCAGGTGAAGGTGTTTGTTTGGGTTCAATGTCCCTATAAAGGAGAGGTACTAACAATAAAAATAAGAAACCAGTCGCTTATATGTGATGCCGGTGTTTGCCAAGCCTCACAATGTGTGAGGTTGCTGACTTGTAGCTAACAATGTGAGAAGCGATCTGTGGATCATCTCGAAACTGGTGAAGGTTATGACAGCCGCGGGAGTGGTTCGGACTAGGTTGGTGGCACACCCACGATAAAATCCTGGGATGCCCTCCTGTTGGATAACTTTCTTGATACAGTCAAGCACACCAGAGTATCGCTTCTCGGAGTGGTAGCCCTGTTCTTGGAGCCTCGCACGCACCACCTCCAAGACAAGAAGATTACATCAAATACAATGTAGCACTCTCTTTTCTCCCTTATCTCTCTCGTTTTCCCCACTGGTTAAGTGGTAGAACTGCTTGGGAGTGGAAACACAGCAAAACAGTTTTGACACATTGGTAGTTCACTCTATACTGCAGAAGCTTTAGACCATCCAACAACAGATCATTGGATCAAACTTTGGCAGATACACACGTCTAGGGCACTTTTTTTTTTTTGTGTATTTCATGCATCACCAAGATTGATGGGATTGACAATCATACATGCATAACAGGAGCTTTAGGTTTTACGGCCTTTAGTGGGGGCTTCGATTTATGCAGGGATTGGAATTGGAACAAAGAATCAGACAGCTTAAAGAAATACAAGAAACAGTTATGATTCCCACAAAATTTTCCTGGCTGAAATGACCTAAGCTTATCAACTAAAAACACGATGAAAGGTGATACAGGCAAAAGCAAAGAGAAAATAATTTAAAATAAAAAGATGCAAGGTAAAAAGAGATGAAATGGTTTAATAATATACCTCATGTGGATATGTCAATGTGGAAGCAAATATTTTAGAGACTGAGGAAGCGACAGCAACATCACTTGCACCAAGTTTATCCACAGTGGTATTTTCTGTTGGGAATTAAAAGCTTTGTCAACAATAGAGCTTAATGCATTCTATATAGAAGACTAAATTTTTGGGTTAGCAGTAACCTCGATCTGCCAGGTACATTTTAATCTTCTCATATGTGGGAAATTGTATGGCAACATGACTAATACCTGCCAGGGCAGGAACAAGACCACTGACAAACATTCCAAATTATGTTAATATCTTTTCAGAAACATAATATTTAGCCACAGATATAAAGAGAGGAGTTTTCACATGAGATATCAAACCTGTACAATCCATGGATACCCTCCTCATGCGCTATTTTCCTCAAAGCAGACAACGTGCTCCTATATGGCATAATCCCTGGACGCATCCCTTGGGTCTACAGAAGACAAACAGACAAAATTAACTACTGACAGGTCGAAGACTTCTATGCCTCAGCTAATATTCAAATAATCCACCTTAATCATTTTCAAGTGACATGCATAACATAATGCATGTTCATTTTTTCTTATTTGAACTTCTTTAATCTTGTAAATATTTGATACAAGATTGATATCACATTGAAACACTTAGTATCAAGGCCGTACCAATGTCAAGGAAACAAAACATTAGCATCAGGAGACCACACAAATGGATAAGATATCAAAAGAAGAAAGGGAATATACTCAACACTTATCTTTATGTGAAATAATATCACGCCAGCATCTCAATGCAATATGTAATTATATGAAGTCTGAACTCAATGCAGCTCTAAGAATGTTATTGACAATATTTAGAAAGATGGTCACTAATGTAAAAAAAATGCTTCTATGCAACGAACAACAAAAGCCAGAGGAAACTGTGGATAGTAAATACAGGTTTACAGCAGGAAAAAATCTGACTGTTATGGAAGTATGGATAGCATGTGGCACAAGAAACTTTTTTCTCCCATCCATCACCAAATTTATGCTAGAGAAAATGCAAATGTGTATGTATTGACTGTGACGCTCACTTGAAGTCTTGTTTTCACAACCCAAAGGGGATTTGTGGCAATTGTTGTAGCAGCACCAGCACCAGAAGCAGCTATCATATTTTCACCTATAGATAGATGATTTGTATCTGTATGTGCACCAGTATAAGCAAAACAAGGCTCACTAAATTTCATTATCTGAAAATGAGTATTTATGATTCTCTGTTCAATCACCATCATAGATGCTGGTTTGAAACTAACCATTGGCACCGAGTAAACTTTTCAGCTGCTCATAAACTGTAAAGTACACCTGTGTAACAGAATAAAGCCATTAAATTCATTAAAAAATAAATTAGTAGAGACGTATGATCCTCCACGTGATGAAGCAGGGGACAATGCAGTATTACCAGTAATTTAAATTTTAAGAATGAATGTCTACATTTAAAAAAAAATTGTTGCATTTTAAGCAAAATTGAACCTGCAGAACTAAGACTATTCATATTGACAGGTAACAGCAAAGCAAGAGCAATGCCAAGCAGTTCATTACATAATGCTTTTACTGTTTGAGCAAGACCAACTGAATTGAGAAGTGTCACTTTGCCCAAAGGAATAGCATGATATACAGGTGGTTGAATTCTAGTGGTTTAGCTGCCATTGATCAAGGTATAATATTGCTACAGTACATGTCTCATGAGTCGCACCAAATGCATAGGAAAGAGAAAGACTCACCGCCCAGTTCGGTAGTAAAGCCAGCACGGTGGGGGCAAGCCCACGATACATTCCCCGGATGCCTTCTCTTTGAAATATTTGTTCCAAGCTACCAACTATAATACTACCTAACCATATGAAAGATTCCAAACTCGTATGAGCTTTCTGTCACGAGTATGGTGATACAAATATTAAAGCATGCTTTCAACTGGTTGGGTTGTAATAGGAAACCACTCGTCCAATAATCGATTTTTCCAGTCACGTGGGATCAGAGCATAGAACAGATGTCAGAAAAGCTGGAAAACATACCTTTAATGTTGTCTCTACCCACGCTCGCCAACCCCTGGACTTGAAATCTAGTCTTAATAACATCTAAAGGACACACAAATGTAGCAGCAATGACACCTGCATCAAAATTTCATATTTCCAGTCAACCTATTAAGACCCGTAAACCTAATCGAACAGAGAAGTAATGGAAACTCTGGCGCGTAGTTTGACTCATAGATAGTCGTAATTGACCTCGTCAACCTCAGTTCTAAGATCAGCCCCAACTATTTCATGTTCCTCCGGTACCAGGTTCTTCTCCGATAAAAATATTAACAATCAACAAGTAAGCAATAGAAAACATAATAACGGAACGTACCAGCTGCAGCACCGGCTCCGGCATGGCAGAGGAGGCCCCTGGAGCAAAGGGACTGAGCGTCCGCCGACATGGCAGAATCCTTGCTCGGCACAAGCGAGAGAGAGAGCGATTCTCAAAGTGCAGTCGATGGAGTCCTATCTCGAGGTCGAGATCGCCGAGGACCAAAGTCGCATGGCCCGATGGGAAGGCAGCGGAGTGGCCTCCGTATCGAGAGGCAGGAAAGGGGAACGTCAAGCTATGGATTGGAATCGGCGAGAAGCTGGGAGACGAAGGCCTGCTCGGGGGATAACTCCGGTGAGATTAAGAGAAATCGGCGGTGGAGGGGGGAGCGAGAGAGAGAGAGAGAGAGAGAGAGTGGGGAAGACAAAGAAGAAGACATTCACCTCTCCTCTCCGTCCGTGGACCGCCGTCCCTCTCCTCGATTTCTTCATCAAAAAATTTGTTCTGCGTTTTTTAATTAAATAATTATTATAAATTTTCTGAGGCAGTCGGGGAGCCTTGAGTTCACGATCAGTTAAGGCCCCCAGTCAGTTGTGACCATACGAATCGCCCCAAATGGGTCCCACCTTCCTGAGAATGCCAAATGCGGAAATTAATAGTCAAATAATTTTAAATTTTTGATATAATTGGATATAATTTTTACACCCCAACACATCAGCTCGAATTTTCTTTTAGATTTTAGATGGTAAAAGCAAACGAAGCAACAGCTGTGCACGAGCTGGGGTCCACTTGGTCTCTGGTCAATGAGATCCTTCCAAAGGCCCGAGGCTGTTGAATTGAATGGGTCTCCAGGCCCATCCCCTCGATGTCTTCTCGGCCTCCAACAAGCCATCCATCCATCCATCCATTCATTCATTCATTCATGTTGTGTTCTTTCGCTCGAATTGGATTATTAGGTGGCGCTCCTTGCATCGAGTCAAATTTACCCCCAAGCAACCGATGGAGCCTTATTAGAGCGTATCCAACGCCCAACATTTCAAGTAGCCCCATCTAAAGTTTGTCGCCGTAGAATGTCCGATCCGCATGGGTCCCACTGGGCCCATCTAGAGCTCTCTTTCTAGGGTCCGTTGATCAAGATCTGCTCGGCACAGATCCCATCGCAAGTGAAAGCGAGCGAGCTTCAATGAGGAACATACAATCTCTTCGGCCGACTGAGACCACGACAAAAATGTGGAGGACCAAGGAGAGTGGACGGTCCCCTCTGAGGACAGAAACGCTGCAACTGATAATTAGATGGATGGTTTCAATTCAGCTGCACGGCCTTTTGGTTCCTTTGCTGGCACCATCACATGCTCTAAATACAGCGACATGAGAAAGGACGTGTTTTTTCTATATGATTTTTGTCATTAGAACCCCCCCCCCTCTTGCTCCTGTCAGCTTTTTAATCCGTCTATCTCTTAACTGCTCTGCGCGATTGGCATACCCTCCCAAAGAACGCCCTGCCCAGTGAGAGTGCTGGGGTTCCTACAGTAACACATCTCAGCCTATCCTTTATTGGCTAAGTGAGTGGGTCTCTGGAGAAATGTCCACATTAAAATACACACTTCTGAGCAAAACACTGCACGATTCCAGCGGGAGGAAGAATGGGGCACCGACACGACGATCGTTTGGTTTGTCTAATGCACCTATTCAGCATTCAATTCAGTGCGCACAAAATGGTACGGAACAGACCACATTTTATGCATTGGTGATGAGACCAAATTAGCCCCAAGTACAGCCTCCGGATGTGGGGGACCAACAGGGCGCAGTACCTAGAGGGAGCCATATTCCGCATTCAAAAGATACCGCCACAGGCAATCTGGGCCCCCAGATCTCTGTGCTCAACCCATTCCGCATGAATAATAGCCAACCCATCTCTTCAACCTCGCGTCTGGTTGAAGTCTTTATAAAATCAGATAACATATCTCGCAATGGACTCTTCCTTTTTTTTTTCCCCCTTTTGTTCACCTGGTGACCCTTGTCGAGGTAATTTGGGAAGCTGCGGCTCGGTACGGTTGTGGATCAAAGCAACAATTTCAACCCGTCTTAAAAGGGTTGAGATTAGTAGGAACCGGAGGTTAGTGTCGGCCGGTGAATGGGAGAAATGTGCCCGGCTGCCGTTGGGAACGCTGTAAGAAATTAGATCTCTCCATATGATCCAACCGTAGAGTTTTCGCGAGTGATTGTGGATCTATCAGAAGGAACAATGGCAAATCCTGATTCAATGAATCTACTTGTTCCCTTTAGAGGCATCAACAACGGAATTGAGTAGAGATTGACCCAACTTTATAGTGATAACCAAAAAGAATACGAGGCCTAGGATACGTAACACAGTAAGGATGAGAATAGGGCAGAAAAATCGGAAATTTAAAAATAAATCAAAACAGGGAGAGGGGCAAGATTCATGGAATTTACGGCCGGTGGCGCGAGCTGCGAGTCGGGGTGGCGGCGGCCCTGTAGAGTACGAGGAATGCGCTCCTTGTGTGGTCATCTCCCCGTTCAGTGGCTGTGCTCGTACAAGTCGTAGGGCGCCCAAATGGAGTCGAGTGCACAAGGCCGCTTGGAGTCGAGCCGGAGCCAGGGCTTGCCTCTGCCCGACCAGTGCAGCAGGCTGACCGGGCCAGGATGTAGGTCCCGGCAGCTGCCCCTGATATTGTCCCCGCCGAGGCCGTGCTGGTTCCACCGATGGTCGATGGTTGCCACGTGTCCCGCGAAGACCAGAAGGAAGGGCGGCAGTGAGCCGAGCTCGTATATCCGCTCGCCCTTCTGGATCTCCATCCACTGCTCGATCCGCCTCGTGTACCCGAGCCGCCTCCAACGTGCGAGGTCCATTACCATGACCCCCGTGTTGAAGTAGCACGGCCGCCTCCCGGCGAATGTCTGGGGGAACCGCTTGTCTGACCAGAACCTGGCCGTGAAGTACTTTGTGAAGTTGGCGTGGCAATACTCCGGCGCTCCGATCGTCCTCGAGCCTAGGTTTATGGACCACAGCTTGAAGATGTCGTCCACCACGACCAAATCGGAGTCGAGGTATATCACTCTCCGCACACACGGCTCCAGCAGATCCGCTAGGTAGTTCCTAGCGTAGTTGAGCGGCTGCTCGAGCGCCTGTCTCACGGAGCTCGATATCAGGCCTCGCACTATCTCTGGATGGAAGTAGTACACCTTTAACTTCAATTTGGGGAATGCGGACCTCACTAGGATTTCAGGATTGGTCTCGGAGATGAGGAAATGAAAGAAGATATTCTCTGGACAAGAAGAGTGCTGCAGAATGGAGTGCACAGCGGCGATTGAGCCCCGGAGGTATTCCACGTCAAGAGTAATAGCCACGTGGGCGAGGCTCGGATCGCAGACGCTGTTTTTCCTGCCGTCGCCGGAGCCGCATTCTCCGGCATTTGTGAAAATCGATGCGTTCCGGAACGCTAACCTGTCACGGACCAAGGAGGGCAGCTCCACTCTCGGGAGCCGGGTATAGGAGGAGCGAATGGCGTGCGCGGGCGGGGAGGACTGGAAGGAAGGCAAGAGGAGGACGATACTCGCTATGGCTGAGAAGAGCCCGGATACTCGAATGATCCATAGCATCTTCCAGCTGCAGATTCCCTCACTCTTCTTCCTCCTCGACTTGAAATCAAATCGATCCTCCAGGATTGACGGCAGCAAGGACTGGAGGAGCGCTGACGCTCTGTTTATGTCCGCCAGGGCTTTATAGTAAATTCCTCGATCTCAGTCTCACCGTTTCGATTCAAACCCCGAGAGCGAGCTACCAAGCCTCGCCTCCGGCAAAATCAGAGCAAAAAACTCTCAGCCTCGAAACGCGGTCGGCTGGAACCTGAGGAGATGTAGAGTAAATGAGCAATAACTCGTCGCGACCCCACCACCGCTGTCACAAACTGCAGCATAAGCGCGGCAGGCAAAAGTTCGCCGGCGAGCGAATCGCTATGACGGCCACTCCATTCACACTCCCGCCCTCCCCGTCTAGCCTTCTGAGTCCCTGACACAGCAGAAAGTTCCTTGCTTCGAGGAGAGGAAGAGGTAGGAGAGAGAGAGAGAGAGAGGCAGCACAGTCTAGAGAGACGGGGAAGAAGAAAGTAGGAAGAAGGACAAGGTTCCAAACTTCCCCGTCAAATTTTCTCTGGGCATCCGCCCGCCATAGATGGTCCGATCATGCTTAACATATATTGCTAGTAAACCAACGTGGATTGTTTTTGATGCTGTCGTACTTGATTGAGTATCTAACTATGTTTTTTAATAGGAAAATAATTATTTTGGCCCAAAAAAATAGAATAGAAAAGTTTCTGTATGATTAATTCTAATAAAATATCATTTTCAGTTTAATGCAGAATCATAAATTAAGTTCCCGTAAAATTTTTTTGCTTCGGTTTAATTATCAATTCCTTGTTAACATTTCATGCCATACCACATCTAATGAAGTAATTTTCTTTAACTAAGAACGTAAACCATGTATGTGGAAATTCAATTCGATGAACATAGTTAACGGATTCCCATGGCATGGTCAATTTAATGCTGGATTGTAAGTTAGGATTGTCGTTGCCATCCGAATCGATGACAACCTAACACACATGGATCATGTAAATGGAACTGACCGATCATGACGTTGACCGATCAGCTTCCTATGCTGTTGAGTAGACATTATACATATGGAACCCGAAAGCGTGCCTTGGAGCAAGTTGCCCTTTGTGGCGACATTTATGGGAACACATTTTCCCCCTCAAGGGTCAACGGTAGCTTTAGATACATACTTTTATGGATGCATGATGTGCTGTTTGAGATCTTCCCAATTAAATTGAGATTTTAGCTTCTTTTCACCATGAAAGGGATCGTAGAGCTAAGCGATTCTTTTTTTAATGGTAGAGGAGTTCAATTGTCATGCAAGCACCGCTAAAATACTTTTAAATTCTTTTCCTTTTAATTTTTTTATTTATAAAATTGAAATATGAGATTTTGACGAAGAAAATACTCACGATATATATTATCTTAATAAAATTGATTAGATAGTGGGTTAAATAAAGTTGAGGACTCTAATTTTTTGTTAATTTTTTAATTCAAAATATATAATAATTTAAATGCAGCAAGATAAAAATAATTTAGCATAGAATTACTTATGACTTTTAAATAACAGTTATAATTTCAAGAATAATTCTATAATTTCATCCTTATTTCGCCCTTTATTTTCCTATTAGTTGAATTTATAATTATCAATGAAATTTGAAAAAGTACGAAAATAATATTGAACACCTCTCGCTGTGAACTTACGTTAACGAATTAAGATAAAATTGACTAGGCAAAACTGCGTGATTCTAGCTTAAGAACTCGGTTGGGCCACGGTACATATATACACAGGATCAAACGGTATCCTCATTCTATTGCGTGAAACTCGTACACGAAGAAAATTAGACGGCGTTGGCATACGTCATAATTGTGGTGACAATTTTACCATTTTTAATATGTAATATTTAGATTCTTGTATTTAATCGCAAGTATACATACCATAGAGAGTAGCTGGACTGCACATGTTCCACCAAGTTTTTTGAGGGGAAATCATGTCATAGAGAATACCAATTGTACGGGCAATTGATAAACAATCGGACAATGAATGTAGCTTGCCATTGAAGACTTCAGTTATTCACATAAAAAATACCGTTTTTAAGATCTTGAAATTAATAAAGAAAATGGGTTGCCTACAGTCGCATTTCATTCGACATAAAAAAACTGCTCACACCGAACTAATTATTCGTGTTATTATTTCATATGCATAATTGTACAAGAAACAGATGGGAGATTAAATTTAGAATACGGGGGAATCGGTGATAGAAAACTGTTGTTCCCGTCAGATTGGTCGGAGCGCGATACCTGCCGCCATTGGCCGGAATTTTGGGTGGCTGATCCCGTCGCCGCTCGCTGGAATTGGGCTAGGATCCAATTCTCGTGGAGTGTTTTCCCGTACCCTGCTTCCTTCCCCCCGTTTTCTTTCCCCTAATTTGTTACTGTCGGCAAACGACGATGCCGGAGCGTTGTTCACCTGCTTCGCGGGGGACGAGCTGACCCTGCGCGACCATCAGGGACTTGTAGATCTCGATCAACATCTTCTGGTCGTGCTCCTTGAGCGGTGCCCTACCGAAGCTGCTGATGCCGGCGTCGGCGACGGAGCCGCCGTATCCAGCGCTGCAGACCCGGGAGGTGGCGAGCCCCATCATCATCTTCACGTAGGCGTCCCGGACCCAAACGAGGAACCGCTTGGGGGATCTGACAATGAGCTTCAGGAGCTTCACGCGGGGCGCGACCTTCAAGCGGCGCCACCTGAACCGCCGCCTCCGGGTCCTAGCCGCCGCTGTTGCGGGGTCGCCCAGCCGCTGGTAGCCCCTCCGAACCCAGTATCTCTTCAGCCCCTTATACACATTGACGGAGACGCCCTCCATTAGAAACTTCGCAGGAGAGCTTCTGATCTGCTGCTGCCTTCCTGTATTCAGCTGGGGGAAAAGCAGGAGAGACTTAAAAAGGAGTTAGAGACTCGAGGGGAGAGAGGTGGCCGGTAAGAGGATGGAGTTAATTAATGGTAACGGAGGAAGAAACGAAGGTGCGACCGTAGGTAATGAGGAGGTGTTAGCTACGCCGGGTGCACAAATTAATTACTCATTTATTTCTCTCTCACTGGTGAGCAAAGCAAAATGGTATCTTGTAATTATCCGGAAAAAAAAATGTATCTATCTTACACCAGGAGCGCACGTGGTGCGACCGTCCGACAGACAAATAGTAACTTTTTAAATTATTTTAGATTAAAGAAAAATTAATTCCAACAGTTTTAGTGAATTTTTAAAAAGTAATTAATTATTATATAAATTTTAACAATATTTCATAAATCTAATAAATCTTAATTAGTCTCTGTACTGAAGATATTATACCATTAGTACCACAGTGATAATACATACACGCTACAGTTACTCTCGTATTTTCTTTTGAACGGACTAAATGTGGCCCAATAAATATTTAAAAAAAAAGCGGTTGGGAGATTAGAGGATAGGAGTGCAACTTGACTCGATTCCACTCGTGAATCTTCATTTCAACAACAGAAGTTCCTCTAAGCATATGTGTACTTACATTGTTTTTTTTTTATGTAATTTTGAAAAATAAGGACAATTTAAACATAGTTATAGTGAGATAGATAGTGTTCAGAATAATGATTTAGTGATTCAAAACTCATTCTCGTACAATTTAATGAGTCCAAAATTATACATTCAATTCTCTCTGGAATGCTTCTAGTATTTCCTAACTATGATCATTTTAAAGTTAGGTTGTACGGGATATCGATTTCTTGAACTTATACCAGATCATCAGTTATACAACTGTTAAATGTGTTCAGCAGTGGTGTTTCTATTATAGCTCCATCAAGAAATCTTAAAGGTAAGCATTGCAGTTCATGGCCTAAAATTAACCATAATTTAATTCATGAAATTATATAAAGATAATCAACGAGAAAAAGGGAGTTTAATATAATAAAACACTTTTAATATAATAATTAATAAATTATATAATTAATTTTTATTATATAATTTCTTATATTTATTTATTTATATCTTATCCCATTATATTCTAAATTTATGAATATCTTATATAATAAAAAAGAAGAAAATATTAAAGGAAAATATACTGAAGAAAAAAATTGTAATGGAAAGGATTTTAAAGTTGATTATGGTGATAGCACTTTTTACATTTGATATAATCTTACTGTGCTTAGTCCTAGAATCACTTAAAAATTCAAAGGTGACAATCATGATATGGAGACGGATGTATGTATGGGATTGCGCGAGCAAATTGCATCCGATCCCACGACCATCTGACAGCAGAAGATCTTGGCCGTCGATTGGGTCGATATGCTCGGAGATAGTGTTTCTGTGGGGGGGGAAGACTCGATGGGGTACATCGCATTTTGACTTTCGTGTGGTTTGGCTGGTCCCACAACCTCGCCCACGTGGCAGGAATGAAATCACGGGCTTATCAGCTAGCTAGCTAGCACGTCGAGATCAGTGCAGCCTAGGGAGGTTAGGAAAGGAATCAGCTTGGCAAAACAATCTCACAAACATGGTATTCTTACTATTGACTTTTCAATCATTTTACCTGTACTCTATAAAAATTTGCAATAAATTCTGTATCTTACCAAGCAATTCATTCTTAAATTCTGACCCATCCTAGAAAAATGTCTCTTGGCAATTGAAGTTGTTCCCATAATTTGAACAATTTCCCGCCCGTGCTCTGGCAATATTCGAATACATAATGAATTAATTTGAGAAAAAGGGTTTATGTATGCCAATAACAAATGATGACCAAATGTTGAATTTTGTACTTATCAGTTAAACCCCATACACCTCTTTTACATCCACGTGATCACTTGCTTTTGATGTTGGAAAGAGAGAGCAAATTGCATAATTTTTTTGATCATCTCTCGAT
Source organism: Sonneratia alba (assembly GCA_900174645.1). NCBI lineage: Eukaryota > Viridiplantae > Streptophyta > Magnoliopsida > Myrtales > Lythraceae > Sonneratia > Sonneratia alba. Next base: position 968,933 of record FWPY01000010.1, read on the forward strand.
TTGTGTTTGTCGTCACCCTTTCACGATGGGCATGCTAATCTTCTCTGCATCGTCCTAATTTCATTGGATGTATGCGGGACAGGTGTTTGACTGGGTCCATGGTCATACGGCCCATCGGTCTTTTGGTAGGGCCGAAGCAACCCCCAAGCCCACGCTATAAACCATTCTATCCATTCTTGTCCCATTGCCAAGTGGCTCATTCGGCAATTCGATGTGAATAATGCATTGTTTGCATGATAATCTTCCCATGGACATCTACACGTGTTGCTCGCTCTGCTTAGCCGATTCATAAGTACCACCACCTCCTCTGTTCTCGAGGTGTCAAGGTTTCGTCAATGCTACTGTAGATTTTTCCACCCGACTGATGGACAAGCTGGCTCTGGCGTGGCTTCAACATCACTCAAGGACCACATCACCCCTTGAAGGCCGATATGTTTAGGCAGTCTCGATTGCTTCTAAATGTCCTGAATATACTTCTTCTCCCATAGAGGTTGTTGCCAGTTTGTGTGTTTGTTCGACTTATCAACAACCTCTACCTTCATAACTCAGCTTTCGGGGTCTTCGCCCATCTCCTCCCAAGTCTTATCATTAAACAAATTACTCGATCATAATAGATTTATCGAAGAACACATGGTGATCTTATCAACTGCATGCACGCTCATCCAAAATAGAAATCTTCCAGCAGGCATTTAGATACGAGTTCGAGAAGGAATTCACAGTTAGGCTGTTGTGGGTTGCAGTCTCACGGATTTCATGACTAAAAATGTCCTCGAATTTCCGGCGTGAAAACTCTTTCCTCCGGCAGCCCCGGTCGAATTTCAAGCTCGAACCCTCCAACCGTTTTCAACGTCCATCAATTTGCTGGTTTTTCAAGTTTTGATCGAGGAACAGCCGACCGGAGAAGTTTTTCTCCAATCGGAAAATGATGAAAACACGTGATTTTGTTAGGCAAAGGATCGACAAGGCCGAGGGGGCTGTCTCTGTCCCCCTGCGCCAGAAAGGCAGGATTTTTCGTCTCAAGTTCGATTAATTTAAAGTAAAATTACAGCTCAAATCTTCAATCGTTCAAAGTCAAAATTTTTTTCTTGAAAAAATCCTCATCTCCCCGTAGTTTAATCCCAGAAAAAGAGTACCCTCGAGAGCTGTGATTTCCCCACTTTCACTCTGTATTCTCCCATTTAAAAACCCTACTAAGCCGTTCAGAAGCTCCTCCATTGGACCTTACTCGGCTCTCCCCCGATGATGGACGGCTTCTCGTCCGGCCAGAGGCCTTACGGATGGGGCGCGTTCGGCGACAGGAAGGTGCAGAGAGTGAGCGGCAGCAGCGCCGCCCGACCTCCTCACGCCTTCGATCTGCCTCCCCGGACGAGCTGGACGGGTCATGGCCCGGGCACGGCGGCAACGGCGAAGTTCTGGGAGTTCACGGATCCGGAGACGAGGAGGAAGAAGAGGATCGCGAGGTACAAGGCGTACGGCGCGGGGGGGAGGGTGAAGGCGTCGCTGAGGAGAGGGATCAGGTGGGTCAAGGACAAGTGCTCCCAGATCGTGCACGGCTGCTGAGCCTCTGCTCTCCCGAAACGTGTCATGGCAGCACAAAGCCAGTGCCGATTGGGCCGTAGGATCTGCTGCTGTGAGAGAAATACATCAGCAAGCGCGACCGAGACAGCGATTGAGATGAAATTTATCCATATTTGATTTCTACTTCCATTTTTTCGCCAGCATTCGGATGAATCTTCCTATCTTTTCACCGTTTTTACGGGGTAAAAGACAGCTCAGGTAATATGTGAAGATTTCATTAGCTGGGGCTGTCAAAGATGAATTCAGTTAAAATGTGATTTGACTTCAGTCAAACTAATTATTCCAAGTGCTGTCTTAAATGTTGGGATTAATGCTCTAAACCCAATCACAATTGATGTAAGTTTATTCATGAAATAAAATTAGGATATTATTATTCATCATATGCTGTTATATTCTATGATGAAACCCATAAACTATGATAATGATTTTAAGGTCATGATGAGATCATGCCAGTGAGACATAAAATTCACAAGTTTTAGTTTAAAATGTTCATAGTTATAGGATCACTGAACAGGGGATTGGTAATCTGGTAAGACTAGTACACTTGTTACATACTCTAAGGTAGAGGGTAACTGATCTCACAGTTACTTGTGAAGAGTCACTAATGTAAGAGTGTAGGTACTCATTATGGAATGAGTTTACTGAACTGATCCGCTTAAGGATTAACCTAATAGATCTTTAAATAAATGTTAATAGGTTATTCCTTATGTGATAGTAGATGTAAATGATCCTTAGACTTGAGATTACCATAGTATCTTGTAAGAGTTAAGTTGTGTTTTGGTTTATTCCTTTACATAGTTCTCTGAATCATGAGTAGGATATTCTGGACCCAACAAGACTCTTATGGAGATGGTGTGTAATCAATAAAGAATCAGTTACTTCTCATGAGAGGAGAGAATGTCCTATGTATTCTATTAAGTATTGACTCAGAAAGTCTCTGGTCAGAGTAGGATGAAATATCAGAAAGCAGTTTCCGATATTTCATTGTTGAGTTAATTACTAGAGAATTGAGATGCATATGGATAAAAATTAGGGTTTGACATTTTATCCATACCTTAATTTATTCGGGACATCGTATAACTGAAGGATTGAATTACATGAAAACTAATCACCAAAGGGTGTTAGATTCTTTGATTGAAATCTTCACTATCCGGGTGGTCATGATATGTTGCTAGACGTTAATCTTGACTTGTGAAATTAATTGATTAAGAGTTAATCGATGATCTTATTAAAAGGTTTAATAAGATAAATTAATTCACTACCGGCTTAGTGTGGAGCCCAATGGGTCACACACAATACAAGTCATTTCTAGTAACCAAAATTTAATTGATTAAATTTTGTGTTGGACAGTTAATTCCGCTAGCACGGAATTGTCCATATCGGTTACGCGTCTTATTAGATAAGGTTGTTTCGGAATTAACTGTAAAATTAAATTTATAGAAATTTAATTATACTCTCGGTTATATACGCATGCTAAATTATCGAATGAGATTCGATAAATACATGTCTATATGTATGTACATGAGTAGTACATGTCATGTAGACCAATTGTTGGTCTATTCTCAACGGCATAATATTCAAAATGGCATAACGTATGCCAATAGTGAAAAAGCACATCTCTTCGGTGAAAGAAGGGCACGTCTCTTCGGTGAAAGAGGGATGTGTCTCTTCGGTGAAGGAGGGATGTGTCTCTTTGGTGAAGGGGGGGCACATCTCTTCGGTGAAAGAAGGGCGTGTCTCTTCAGTGAAAGAAGGACACATCTCTTCGGTGAAAGAGGGACGCGTCTCTTCGGTGAAAGAGGGGCGCATCTCTTCGGTGAAAGAAGGGCGCGTCTCTTCGGTGAAAAGGGCGCGTCTCTTCGGTGAAGGAGGGACACCTCTCTTCGGTAAAATAATTCTAAAGGTGAAAACGTTTCACCCACCAAAGGGGACAAAAGTCCCCTTTCGTGTTATATATATAGAAAAACCGAAGGGCATCATGTGTGTTAGTTTGAGAGAAGAAAAGAGTGCTACCCAAAATACTATATCCGAGAGTGATTGAAGAAGATAAATTCTACTAAGTGCTATATACAAGCCTTTTATTCCGAAACAAAAAGGCGACCGATTGTTGGGAACAGTTCTCAACGCTTACGAGAAAAACTTGGTGTGGATACCGTGGAGGGCGTACACGTGTGCGTCTAGTCAGAGGATCGACTCTTGAAGTCATTCGTGAAGGCGTTGTGGGACATCGCCGAATTGAGGATTCAAATACAATGACCGATTCAAAGTCTTTGTAGGTATGTATATTCTCTACTTGTTTCTTCATATTTGAATTTCAAATTGCATCAAAGGGATACTGGGCTCGGGAATATAATTTAGATGAAATTAAAATGCACGCTTCCGTCGCGTCCCGATTTCCAACATTAAATTGGAGAATTTTATCCTTGATAATCATCCATGTTTCACATTCTACAACGAGGGGTCTTCAGAATTCCACTCGACAGTCCATTCCACATGCATGTAGACTTATGGGTTGGATCTCTTGAAGAAAAGTGACAGGTTAATTATCGAATATTCATCTGAAGCGATGAGCGTGGAATAAGATGAAAAAGAGGAAGACATGACATGATCAAGGCAATGTAATATCTGAGATGCAGCAACTGCTCCAGACAGAAACTAGCTATGTTAAGAGCTCTGACCGAAGAATCAAGTCCATGAGGTCTTGGACATCGTGCCATCCTTCTTGCAGCAGCTATCATTTTCTGCTATGAAGTTGAGATCCTCGGCAACATCAAAGACCGTCAAGAGATTTGGAAGAATTAGAATGACGGACAGCTGCACCTCGTTTTCCTGGACCTATTGATGGAGGACAAGAAATCGTCGCTCTGGGTTGCTTGGCCGAAGGTGGTTCCAGCCAGTTCAAATTTCGTTTTTTCTCCCCCTTTTCCCGATCCCTTCTCTGAATTTTCTTCCCATATTTGTCGATGGATATCCGGCAAGAGGCGATTTTTTTCCATCGAGAATCTGCATTCGCGCAGGAAGAGGGGGTGGGGATTGGAACAACTCAGTCTGCGCAATGCAATAAAAGTTGGAATGTGGCTCTGGGTAAAATCTGCTGCTGGTGAAGCTTGCTTCTTCTCGCAGAGAAGCAAGACGCCACAAGCAGGCATCTCAGCGGAGGCGGGGAGGCCAGAAGCTGTGGCAATGAGCTTCTCTTATGCACTTGTTGGGGGGCCCGTGCTTCATAATTAAACGAGGTGACAGCAATCCTAGGCTGAGGACACGGACTCTCAGTAAGGGAACTCCACTTTCGCTAGCGCAAAGGGCGAGTCTTATGAAAGAGAGAGCGCTACAAGAGTGCCAAATTCAGGTAAAGATGGTCTATCGAGGGGCATTTAGAACGTACACTCAGACTCCCGAGTCAAGATCGTGGCTCTACCCTTTTACAACGATGGTATGAGGACGGGCTTTCGAACACAAATTGAGATCTATTAGGTGATTGGGTGGTGCATAATGAAACTCGTTCTGCAACATTTTACGCTGTGCATCCGCGACCACATATTGTGATTTCCAGGCACCCATGTTTACCTTGTAATCGAGAAAAAAAATTGAAATCTTCACTTTACTGCTAGGCTTCTTATTTCTTATTAGCTTCACCCACCATGCATTTTGTTTTGGGTCCTGCAAATTGATTAACGCCAGAAGTGCACGCAACAAAAGCACACAGAGCTGGACAAATTGTAGCTGTCATTAAAGGTTGACAAATAAGTACGCTACATCGTTTTTGCTCCTCAATGATTAAACGACGAACCTTCCTCCCGAATTGCCCACCAACGAGCCCATATGTAACATACCTCTTGTGTGCCAACAAGACCATTTTTTTACGGCTATTATTTAATTACAAAAGAATTTATAAGACATATAAGTTAAAAAGAGATAGTAAATAATAACTATGTGGACTTTTATTTGTATGAACCAAATATGAGATCTATTCATAAAGAGAGGTTGATATAATGATATAATTATCGGTTTAATAATCGATCGATTGTATTGTCTATTTTCATATTTCATATTTTCCTTTATTCTTATGTTATTTATTTTATTTTAAATTTATAAATTTTTATCTGATGTAATAATAAAAAATCTAGTAATTAACCATGAATCCCCCTCCTCACCCTCATATCATTTCAGCCTAAAAATTTGTTCGCTTCACCGTTAACATAATGCGTTGCATTTTGACTGACGACTATAGTTTCCCTCCCCGGGCCCTCCAAGGTCAAGCTGTAAGCCACCTACGCAAAACGAGCATTCCCATGATGACACGTTGACACGACATTTCTTTCGGTTTTTTTTTTAATTCTGAGAAATAAATATACCGTGGAACAGACTGACAGCTTGACTTTACTCATTTATTGTAAGTCATTAGCCCGCGGTGTCAAGCCGCGTACGCCGCCCAATTTTCCCTCTCCACCCCGCCACCTGCAGCTGAACTGTCCCCTCTCTGTCCTTTCTTCTGTATACACAACGCATACACACGCACACACACACACATATATATATAGATATCTGCTCCCTTCTCATTTCTACTCAACAGACCCTAAAAGAAAAGCTTCAGTTGCTTACAACGTTCGCGTCACTCAAGGCGGCTCTGTTGAATTTTCCTTTCCTCTCTTGTTTCCTCGCCTCGCTTGCTTCTCTACGTGTACGCTACGCGCACCTGATTAACCGAGACAATGCTGAAGAGGAGCCCGAGTTTCAGCCGGAGGGCATGGAGCCTCGTGCGTCTTACGCTGCTGTGGGCCCGGAAGGGCAGCCTCTTCAGGCGGCGGCTCATGGTGGAGCTCCGGCTCGTTCCGAAGCTCATCAGGAGCATCGGCCACATCGGCAATCCCCGGAGGGACCAGATCGGCCGGTACATGAGGGAGCGCGAGCTCTCGTTCGACGAGACCCCGGTGGTCCACGTCAAGATGCACCGGCCCCATTCCATGCGGTTCCTCCTCGCGCCCTACATTCCCTGCATCAACCCTCAGATCGACTTCGACTGTGATTTTGAGGGAGATGGCGCTGAAGGAACTTACGGGTGGGAGTCGTCCGACATTGCTCTGAGGAGGAGCTTCATTGAAGATGCAGGGCTTGAGTGTGGTCAGGCGGGTGATGATGAGACCGAGGAGGGAGAAGGAATCGACCGCAGAGCCGAGGAGTTCATCGCCCGGTTCTACGAGCAGATGAAGCTCCAGAGGCAGATCTCACTCCTGCAGTACAAATCAATGAGGGGATCGCCTGACCAAACACACGCGTAAAATCCACACGCTATTCGTCATACATTCGTGTTCAGTTCTTTGGGCTATCGATTCTTTTGGCGTGTCTATCTATATTGTAAATATGGATAGCTCATTTCGAGATTTAAGTGTTCCTTATACAATTTGAAAATTTACAAGCCGGACGAAGGTGATGGTCTACGAAGGCCCTATACGCTCAATCTATGCCCGAGAAGATTCGAACTTGCAGGCACATGTGATCGCTGCTGCAGATCGCCAGACAAGAATTAACCTTTGATAAACGAATGCGTGGTTGATTGTTCATTAATCATCAAACCATGGGAACCTTCCAGTCGAACTCTTGCCGGATCTTGGATCTAGTCTGCCCGGTCCTCGGATTAAAGCTCGTGCTCAATGTGATAACTGCGGTCATCAGTAATCCCTCTTCGTCTGTGACTGACATGACCAACCTGTAACTGGTATCCAAAGCTCTTTTCGTTAATCACCCCTTCACCGAACACTAAACGATGGGGGAAGTCGAGTTAAGTTGCTGAGCGGCATCCAAGTCATTCCATGCACGATATGCAATCTAATTTGCCAAATTCTTCCTCGTAAACAATGATGCAGTAATTAATAATTCCTCTTTCTTAATTGTTTTTTTTCCGTTGATGTACGGCTTGACAAATTTTGTTCTTTTAATGTTTTGAAAATCTGCCCTTCCTTCTATGAGCGGTAATTATGTGCACCGTAACACTATTTAAATTAAAATTTTAAAAAAAATAAAATATATAATATTTTAATTATTAGATTAAGAGCTTTTTCACTCATTAGATTAATTTCATTTAAATCAAAATTAGCAAAAAATCATCGAAATTCTAATACCATATGTCGAGAATATTTTATGTATGACACGGTTTTAGGAGGATCTCCGTCAACATATTGTAATTCGGAGGGGTTGCCGTCACGGAACAATTACATAATATATTTATATGTCCTTCAACGGAAAAGTTTCATAGATACGAAAACAAGATACAAAAGTCATCAGCCGACCAACGTGTCAGTACATAGAAAATCATTGTGTTTTCACATATGGCCTACACGGTCCGTGTTTTCTTCTTCTCCTTAATGTTTGGTAACAGTGGGACATTATAATATTATCAATTTTTTTATTTAATGGTCACACCACATCGATATGTCACATAATATAATCGTTGTATAAAATAATTTCAAGAGAAGTATATTAGGGATCTTAGAATTAACTTCTGTGACCTACTTAAGTTCTCGTCGTTACAAACTATTAAATCACGTTGACGTGGACATGATGATATTAACAAAACAGTGATGAGGCATTGACACGTTAGATATTATGTCATTATTTTAATACAGAAAAATCTAACATGTTGCCGTTATGTCAGCATTTTGCTAATGTGATCATATCCAATCAGCGTGATTTAATGGTCTATTACAATAATGATTTAGGTAAGTTATAAGATTGAAATTTTAAGATTTAAAAGTACCATTTTAAAAGTTTCATAATTTAAGTTTAAAAAATCCCATAAATTTAGAATACACCCGTACTTTTCCCCACTAATTTCTCCTCCCACACAGCCCAGCAATAGGCAACTAGACTGTTTGTGGTTCCAATAAGGTCACTAAAACCACCCACCCAGCCAGGTTCCATTATCGTTCCTTACCGAGGCCCCGGCTCCAGCTTTCCCGGGCCGTCTCTTCACGGACCCATCTGTATTGAGGTTGACCGATCCCCGCAGCGGTGACTTTCAGCCCACTAAACTCTTCGGCTTGGGTCGTGCGAAAAATTCCACGGCTGACTGGAGACACAGCTGATCCAAATCTTCTCTGGGCTTGGTAACCGAACCGCCTGAGGGAATATGATGCTGAGGATTGGGGGCGAAGAAGTTATGTGCATACGTACCTATTTCAATTATGTCCCTGTTGATATCGGCGAAGTGAAACCTGCCGTGTCATCATATTCCGAACAGAAGACATCGGTACGACTGAATGGAGAAAATACAACTTCGCAGACGAACCAAATTCATAGAAAAAAAAGGTAGAAAGTAATATTTTGTGTTAATTCATGATAGAGTGGTCTGTCTGTGTCTTATTTAGCAGGGATTCTTGTGTAACAGCACCTGTGTAATCATACGAAGAAAATTGGCAGACATTTGTGCACCCAATTTTATACATCATATTCTAAACAAGACTAGGCATGACTGAGCTCCACCAGAGCTTGTTGCTTCAAGACATTTTGGTAGACAGGCCAAGAATCGAGGGTAAACCACCCATTAAAATGGTGGGCGAATATTGGCCACTTAGATATATACAATCGAGAAGAGAAGAAAACGTGATGAAGCCCTCTGGGCATTGAACATTACACTGTGCTGCCTTTTCGAGTGCATTGAGGAGCACATGCACGAATGGTTGTTATCGGGGCGATAAGCCTGAGGATTGGTAGCGTTGCGCTGTCCCTTCAGAGGGTTATAGTGATGAGATCTGTCCCTTCTAGATTCAGGTATAGGTATCACCTAAATTGAATATTCTGCAGCCTTGGGATCATCTCTCGGGCCTCTTCACGAATAAAAATAAAAAGGCAGTGACAATTTTGTGTGTGTGTGTGTGTTTTTAATCTTATCAAAGGTCGCATTTAAGGTTCTCATACTGTTGCAGTTCGACAACTACCACCTGCCAATCTGCCACTATAAAATATATATATAAATATATGTATGCTAGAAATGGAGCCTCCGTGGTTGGTATGCAGAAATTACAGATAGAGACCTTACCATTTCAACTGATTTGTTTCTCTTTATTATCTCCCGGAGCCACATCCTATGCCATAATTGCTTGCGTTCACTGCTGGACCATGTCATGCCGGTCCACCAGACTTAAGCTCGGCAATTTTCTTCACGTGGGTCAAGTTGCAGGCTATGGCAGGCATGGCTGAGCATTGATTGAGGAACTCAAATGTTGCATTTGTTCGAAAGCCACAAACGAGCATGATCCTCAGAGAGAGAGAGAGAGAGAGAGAGAGAAGGAAGTGCTGGTGGTGCAACCAACGGTACCGTACTCGACTTGAATCAAGTCATTGTTGATTTAGAACTCATACGCATACCCTATCCATTCCTCATTTCCTCCTACAATTCTAAATCGAAGGCCCTTTTGCGGTGGCCAATAAAGAGATCGCTGAGGGAAGTATGGAGACATTGTACCTAACTTGTCCGGGATGGACATAAAAGTATGAAAAACAAGGCTGTCGAATTTTGGAGGTCCACGGCCATAAGTGTTGGCAGTAAAACGATGCCAAGTGGAAGCATGTGTTGGGCAGCCGGAGTGGCTTCACTTGTCAGTACCATTGCTTCAAATTTCAATGCCCCCATAATTGATACTCTCTTCTTCAGAAAAAAAAAAAGTACGAATAAGTGATTCGATATGTAGCTATAGAACTTATCCTATCTGCATTGACAATGATAGTTGCTGCTGCTGCCACTACTAATAATAATAATACTTTTTTAAATTCGCTTTTATCTGATTGTTATTTTTTCCGATTAAAATAATTAAAAATCATTACTTGATTAAAGGGAATTTTCCTCTCTAAGCTCGTTAGTACTCCCTTTTGATTCGAAATGTTCTTCGGGTCCACTTGTTGTGTACTTTTAAAGGCGAGTATAATTCTTTAATTATGTGAAAAAGACATTACCATAAAAGGAGATAAAGTTAGAAAAAAGAAAGAAAAGAAAATTAAATAAAAGTCGAACTTAAAATCGGTTAACTTCAACTAAAACTGTTCTAAAATAAAATTCAATTTCTCCATCTCAGTATAGTTTTCAATGTTAATCTCATTTGGTAATACAATCTAGATTTAAATTTCTCTGTAATCCTGTCGTATCCATTTTGTGTGCATTTTATGTACATTTACTTCATTAATGAAGTTAAAATTATCATTCGGCAAAAAAAAAAAAAAAAAACACTCGTGCAAAAGATACTATAATGCCAATAGCTGAAAGCGTCTTAATTTCTCGTACACATCGAACTCCGTTGAGCAATAGCAATACCTCCTCAAGTTGACAGCTTCAGTGCCACGGCAGTAATTTCATTTTTTGCAACAAATATCAGCAAACATATGAGATTAGAAGTGGGGAGGAGTTTGGGGAGGTGGCGGGTGTGGTGGTGGAAGAATCAGCTAGGCATTCAGGAACATTACAAGGCAATGTATCCCATCGCTATTCCGCAAATGACTGAGATGAATGCGGAATGGCAAACTGGAATCTAATGGGAAGATTCATCATTTGCTTTGGAGTGGTCATCTCCGACCGATCCCGTGAAGTTACGCCTTTCATCAGCAGTAGCAGTTATGACTGGCATCCATACATCAGAGGTGCCGCTCAACAGGGACTTCACTTCTGGGTCCGAGGCCATAACAGAGGATATCATCCCATCAACATCATCCAGCTTTGCTGATAGTTTGTCCAGCTCTTTGGCTATGTCAATCTGTCAAGAATGCAAAAAAGCGAGTAAATCATTTTGGAATATATATTATGATAGTCCAGGCTCAAATTGGATGATATGCATCAGAGATGACTTTGACAAGAATCACTACCTCTTGAAGATTGCTGGCCGACTTTGATGGGACTTTAGTAACTTCTAGTCCTAGCTCTTCAATCTTAGATCGCAGTTCAACCTCTTCTTGATTGGTAATCGTTTCCACCTAAAGAATAAATCATCGTCAGAATAACCCCTTGATCAACACCATGAAATAAATAAAAAATAAATGACAGGAGTCCATGCCCATGGATTGCTGTTGCAAACGAACTAACAAAAATTGCATTAGAGCTTTTAATAATCTTGATGGCACTGTGACCTCTCCAGTTCATCCAACTTAAATGTCTGGTTTAGTGAGGAAACCAGTATTTGGCACAGGCTACATGATATTCTCAACCCAGTTAACCTGTGAAGAAGAAGCCAGAGACAAACTACCATTTGGAAACTGATTCTTGCCATCAAATTCAGATTTGTAATGAGCGAACAGTTTAAAACACTGTCAAGGCTTTATTAGTGAAAAATGATGGCTTGAATCAGGCCATCAATGACTAGCTCTCTGTGCTGCAACCATCACAGCTATCAATGGGTACATCCACATGGCTTCCCAATTCAGTGGACTGCCAAGGCAGCAGGAATGAAGATTTTATAGTTAGCAGGGGTGGCTCAAGGTAAGAACAAATCACGGTCCTCAATCCTCTTGTGCTTGGAAATGTTGAGTATCAAAAGCTGCCAAGCTTTTGAAATTAACTGACAGGTGCAGAAGTATTGCACATGATACTAACTACTGTGTATCAAAAGGGTAAGATGCTTGAAGCAGGTGCTTCAAATGAAAACAGATGTTATTAATGATTACCGAGGATCCACCATTGCAAATTTATAGCTCTCAGGAGTCACAAGCAGGGACAATGAAGAGTGCAAGGGGTAAAGTAGAGCAGATAAATGATTCTAAATCCAAAGAAAATGAGGATTGTTGGAAATTGGCAGCAGATGTAGAAGCACAAGAAAGAACCACCACACTAGACTCTCTAGGGAGGCTATAGATATGGATTTGTAGGATTTTTGCAGGTTTATTTTTCTTACCGTTGGAACAGGATCAAAGCCGACTGAGTCACCTACATAATTTCATTACGGATTTAAGATATGCAAGGCTATACTCTTTCAGACAGTCTGCCTGCAAGGGCAAGGGAAATGGAGCAACTGTCACAGGAATGGAGAAGTATTCTGAAATGATGAGAGAGAAAAGCCTACTGGAGGATGGTGTATCCAGGATTGCTGATAAGGCAATGATTACACATGGGATGATCGATGGCCCCAGCAAGGCAAACCATTTTCATATTTGACTAAAAAGGCAATGAAGGTGGCTAACTTGATCGGTAGAGATCAGAAGATCTGGTATTTGCATAAAACATTGTGATGGACATGTTCCATTTCCACCTGGCTTTACAGATGATCCAGAACAGTTATTCGGAGTACTCTGCAGAAGTTGAGTGTAAGGAAGTCCATGATTGTTAACTTTTGATAATGTAATCAGATATCCTGATTGACAAAAATGGGAAAAAAGGAACTCTTATTATCAAAGGACATGAAAAAACACAATTATCTAATGGATACAACAAGAAAACAACAAAGACTAAGACCTACAATCCTTCGTTGAGTAAATCTATAATTCTTCCAGATTCATGTCCGACCTGGGAAGAACAATCACATTAATAGACCTAAACTCCTCTGATTGCATAAGTACCAAAGCAATTGCACCCGGATTGCTTACATGCTAAGACCCTAACATTTTTTTTTTGAAAAGTGAATTGTATTTCATCGATTTAACTTTCCTGCGCATCCTATAATCCTTTCAACAGAACAAAAAGATCCAATCTTTAAGAACTCTGATCAAATTCAAGTACCCGTTAAAAGTAAAATCCATCAAATTCAAATGAAATTCAATTGAACAGCACCAGCACTGGCTGGCATAATTAGAATTACCCCCAATTCAATAACAGCGACTAACGAGGAACAATTCGTAGAATCGACAAGTGTGGGAAGTGAACGACCTGATGGAGGAGTGAGGAAAGGAGCTCAAAGAGCTGAGCATCCGCCGGCTTCCCGGATTCTTCTGCCATTGCCTGCTGATCTTCATCGACGATTCAACCGTCAAGTGATTTGAATACTGATTAGAAGAAGAATTAACAAAAGAAAAGGATAAGAATATACCGGCTCGGACCAAACCTCACGACTTCCCAGATCTTCTTAGTCTAATTTCATGAATTGGAATCACAAAATTAGGGGAGAAGAAGATGACAGCTATCTGTAAAAGCATAAGTCACGATCTACAGGAGAGAGACAGAAGCACCTACATTTTGAGATCAGTAATGGGAAAAGCGAGCTAAAGCGGCGACCGTGGGAGCGGGGGACGAGCTTAGGCGAGAGATACAGCGTTGGAGGGAGAGCGGAAGAACGGCTGGGGAGTGATGGGAGGGATAGGCGGACGGACGCCGTAGACGGGCCGCCGAGAAAACGAGGATTTTTACTTCTAGGCTTTTTTTTAATAATAATAATAATAAGTAAAAGGTAATTAAAAAATATGAAAACTCTGACCAATAATTTATTAGGTCTATTATTATAAATAATGAAAGATGATGTCAATGAGATTGAGTTATGAGTTGTACAATATATCATACGATAAATTAATTGATTACTATTACGTCATTCCCTATTTATATAAAAAGAAAAGAAAGAAAGAAAGATGGGATCAATTGTCGTGTTTGTGATGGGAGAAAAATGCGGATAGGGCTTTCTCAAGCCGGGCCTGGATGGCCCAAATAAGTGTTACTTTCTGTCTCGAAGGCCCCGCTTCTTCTTTATGTCTTATTTACTTGGATTCGAAGACAAAATGCAAGGACAGCTGTCTCGACACAAGAAAGTACTCCCGACAAGGACGAATTGAAGGGAAATGATTAGAGATATTAAACGGGTCGGGTTGGCCCATAATCAAACTGTTCAAACTCGGAACTAAATCGAATCGCTCATAATCCGGCCTGTAATTGTTCTCAGTGGGTTTGGGTGGTTGTGGGCCGATTCTAAAATATGGACCTGTTGAACCGTAATTTATATTGAACCGTTTAAAAACCGGCCCGGAACTGTTGGAAATTGGCCTGGACCGCCAAAAATCATGCAAATAAATGGTTGGATTTTGTTGGGTTAATTTAAAATTTTAAAAAATATTTATTTAAAATATTTTTTAAAAAAAATTAAAAAGATGGACGGTTCATGAGCTAAACTGGCTTGCACCGTTAACTAGCCCATTTATAAATGGTTCCAGACCAGTTCATATTTGCCTGAACTGTGACATGTAACCGGATCGAACCGTAACCGAATTAAACTGTTCCAGACCCATTTTGAACCGGATCGGACCACACTTTTAACAACATTAGAAACGATCCCATTATAGGCATGTAAAGGCACCTGGACCAGACCAGTGAACACGGCCAAGGACACGTACAGGTCAATGATCTTGGGGTTCTCAGTGGTCGCTGCATAAGCGGAACGAACGGGGAGAATGAAAGAGACCTTGAGCATCGTTGCTGGTAGATCTCGCCATTCTGACTCTCTTGTGCTCTTCCTCCTCGTGGCCTGCTTACTGTGATGTGCGAATTTCCAACTAAAGAGTTCATCTAATTTACGTTTTACCTGATATTCAATTTAGTTTAAAATCATTATAACATTACGTCATCTCTGTTAATCGCCATTAATCATGTGTAACCATAATTAATTAATACTGATATATCGTACCATATTAGCAATTTGGTGACAAGCAAGCATCTTACGCCAATAAAATTTTGCTACATTACTATGTTATATTAATAACTTGGTTATACGTAAGGTATTACATTATTAAATAACTGTTACATTAGTACTCAATTATGGATATTAATGACATTTGACGGAAATAACTTAATATTATAATGATTATGAACTTTTAAAACTAAATGAAATACTTTCAAATTTTTAGAACTGACTTATAAAATAGAGTAAACTTTTAAAACTTACCATAATTGTCGATAAATTTTACCCCTAAATCTGGCTCTAGCTGCCATAATAATTTTTTTCTTGAAATTCTTGTTATGAGAAACTCCGACTAAAATTTTTTAAGGGCTCAAATTTGCGAGAAATTTTAGGCAACAGTTTCACGGGCAATAACCGAAAGTAGAGATGGTTAAATGGGCAAATCAAGCCGGTTCAAAATGGATATGGAATTGTATGGTACAATTGTAATTTGACTCATTTTCTTACCGGGTTGATTTAGTTATGAGTCATAGTTTAGACGTACATGAACCAATTCGAAACCATTTATAGAAGGGCTAGCTCACAGTTCGCGTTGTTTTGGCACATGAACCATTCATTTTTTTAATTTTAAATTGATATGACAAAATATGACGGTTGATATATAGGGTTTTAGTGGTTCAGGCTAGTCTGGGTCAGTTTTGCAACGGTTTCGGGTTAGTTTTTGTTCGACGGGCTTATTTCTTTGGCTTAACCTGTAACCACCCCTTAACTCAATAAGAACGGTTATGGGTCGGTTTGGGGCAGTTCGGGCCGTTTACAGGATTTGCCGGGCCAATTATAACCGCAAGCAGAGACCGCGTGAGGTCTGCCATGCGTGTCAGATGAATCAGTCCGTGAGAGTGTGGTGACGGACGAGCTTGAAACGTTTCAGTGGACCAGAGCCGGCTATCCCCAGCGCTAAATTTCCGGAGATAGGCCCCACCTACTGGGGCATAGACCATGGAATCTACCGATTCAAATGGTGGGGCTGTGATGGAGGCTTGATCATTTAATAACGTGCTGAGAGAGAAATGGAATGAGAATTAATTGAATTAATTAGCACAGAAAGTTGGTGGTAGTTTGGTTTATGTTATTAGAAAATGGAAATTTAGTATCCTTTTGGTAGTTTAGTTTATGTCAAAATAAATGTTATTAAAGAAAGAAAATTTAGTATAGTGGTACTATTTTCAATATCATAATAAAAAATTATAGAATTAATTTTTATTTTAAGATTTTTTTATACTATTTTAATATTCTCTAACCTTTTATTTAAAGAGTCGAGGAAAAAGAAAGTGTTATTATATATGCAGTGAAGGTCATCGGACGGACCCTTTCAATTTTTCAGGAAATTGAAGCCAAATAAAAAAGGAGAAGAGAAAAAAAAATCCAGGAAATTGTCACGACGTGGTTTTCTCTATTTTCTATTTTTCCTTTGGGCTCGTCGCTGAAAATGGATGGAAGGAAGACAGCCTAAGTAAAGAGCATTGAATGATAAGAATATGATATTGAAAAGTTAATAAAAATGTGTGAACATTAGTCTTGTCATATATCAATTTAAGATTTATTTACGCGTACCATCTTAATTTAAGTCCATGAATTTCCATCCCCTCAGGTCTCGACGGTGCCACAA
Organism: Sonneratia alba; assembly: GCA_900174645.1. Classification (NCBI taxonomy): domain Eukaryota; kingdom Viridiplantae; phylum Streptophyta; class Magnoliopsida; order Myrtales; family Lythraceae; genus Sonneratia; species Sonneratia alba. The sequence continues at coordinate 985,751 of FWPY01000010.1, forward strand.
AAGGTATAGTATAGACCCGGACGACAAAATCTATTCAACAGAGAATATCATAAGTGAGCGTCAAATTTAAATTCCTTTAGTTACATATTGAGGATCATGTATGCATATTATTAATTATATCAAATCCGTGTTCTCAACTCGAGAGTTTTATGACAGGAAAAAACGATGACGAAATTTAAAAGAAAAATAGCCCCTAAACAATGACGTTCAATTGTAATTAGGTATATATTATATCCAATGACAAGTTAGTTAGGTATCGCAACGAGGTTTCAACTAAATCCAATCTATGTAATGTACACTGCGCAGTAGTCGTAATTGCTAGAGCACTCTGATTTTATCGGGTGTCACCGGAGAGACATTAGATAACCGCCTGTATATGCCATTGTTGTTCGACGACTTCATGACTCAGGAACTAATGAGATTATTTTAGTGAAACTCAACTGTCTCATCAACTCTCGGGCTGCTGGTCTAGCGATCCTTCCAAGCCGCCGCGACCGCTACGAAAAGCCCCATCTGATTTCAACCTCCCCAGAAGGTAATTTTAATGTGGCGGACTTCCTCTATCTTATTATTGATCAAGCATTTCGTAACCCAATATTGGTTCACAATCAACAACATCTTCACCATCTAGGGAAATGGATGGATCCAGGAAGTATATTTAGGAGCGGTGAAATTCAATATAGGAGTCTAAGATCGAGTTTAAATAATTGAAATGGGATAATTAAGTAAAATTTTAATAAAAATAAGTAAGATTTATATGGTATTTCAATGATTTTCTCGAATTCAAGGGGAGTGTTCGCTTGCCGCTACACCTCTCTAAATCCATCCCTGCCAAGTATTGGAGAAAGATCTAGAACCACGGTATACATATGCTCGCAGCGTTGCCACCAGTATGATGAAATCTCAGAGACTGATCAGAACCGCGGTTGGTACAGGAAAGCATTAGGAAATTGGAACCCCATCTACGATCATCGATGTACACGCCCCGGCTCCTCCGATTGGCTCGTCGCCCATAATTGCTTACGTTCACCGGTGGACCTCGTCGAGCAGATATATTCACATTCGCAGATCCATTCTCACGTGGGGAAAGTGCAAATTGAGCATTGAATGGGGGGAATTTAAAGTCTCCAGCGGCCTGAGGAGCCAGAAGCAACAAGAGCGTTGAGTGGGGGAAGGATGAGGAAATTATACACCAAACTCATGCAACTGAAAATCAAAATGAAAATGAAGGCCATAAAGATTCTAAGGTCCACGGCCATGAATTTTTGGCAGTAAAACGATGCCAAGTGGGAGCACGTGTTATGCATTCGGAAATGGCTTCACCTGTCATCATAATTTCGGAATTATATATATATATATACATATACATACACACACACACATATCTTCTCCATTGGAAGGAGGAAAAAAATGTTATTTCTTTGTTCAGCTGGATTGAAAGAGAAAGGAATAATGTGAATATTCTCTTTTGATGCCAAATTCCATGTTCATTGGAATTTTCTTATTCGTACAGTATAAATCTGAGAATAATTTCAAGGGACAGGTTGTATAACACCAGTCCAGAGATTATGAACACTTTTGCTCAATTGATTCAATGGCCGATGAAGTACGTAAGAAAAGATCACTTAAATTAAGTACACAATAGAAAGATAAATGTGTCATTTTATGACTCTAAATTCTATTTTCATCGATGTGTTAATATGTTTCGCGGTATGTCATTATGCTTCGTATCATGGACCCGTGAAGATGAGAAGAAAAATATATATGTAGAGAGGATATTAGTTAATCTAAAGTCAAATTATGCTCACATTTTTTCACTAAAAAAAAATTCTCTTTTCACACATTTTCACCAGCCGGATTTTGGAAGTTATTATTTTTTATTTTAGGTTTCTTCAAATTTCAATTTTAAGGATAAACTATTTAAGCCTTATATAATATACAAGCCTTATATATATGTATGTATATATATGTATATATTCTAAAATTGGAGGAATCGATAGAAACAATAATGGCTACATGAGCCAATTTTTACGGGATCTTTTCCCGAGTCAAAAGTTTGTGATAAAGCAATCCAGAAGATTATTATCTATTTTATTTTAATTGCGAGAAGAAACACCCCCACACACAAACCCACAAATTTAAGTAAGTGTATAATTTCAACAACAACAAAGACCATATTTACAAGATTTGAAGTAAATCAATCATTTCGTGGATCACTTATCAACTATATATATATATATATTCTATCTGTTGGGGTTAATCCTCAGAAGCAGGAGATTACTATCGTTATACTTTGGTTCTAAATTTATTTCAAAACACTGGGTTTTAGTTTTAAATGAAAATAATCAGTCACTATGATTCTAAGACTAACTCTATTATTCGATTTAAATTTATATTTGTCAAGTACACTTTGGAATGGGTCCGACTACCCCTACTGTTTGCTTAAGTACCGTAGATGTGACTTAAAAGAACCGTGTCATTTAAAAGATAAACAAGAACAACTGAAAGCCTATGTTCAAAAGTATAAGAGAATCCCTCTAACTATCATACTATTGTACGAATATTTTATATTGTGGAATGTTCGAAGTGTGTTGGGGTTCATTCTCGCATTTCAAGTAAGAACGACCGTTATGGTTGTGTTAAATCAATATACATCGATTCTCATGCTAGCTCCAATGTCGAAGGTAACATAGCAGCGGTCCAGGAACCACAACTCGTATAGGATTGGTATTACGGAGCGAAAGAAGGGGTTCATGTCGGTGGAAAAAGGCCTAAGGATGGTCTCTCTTAGGCAGTGAAAGACCCTCGTCATCGATCAGATGGACCACCACGAATCAATCTCCTCTCAGCCCATTAGTGCCAACTACGGTTTAATTTTTAGACGTGCAAATCGCTGGTATAATAAATTAACGGTTGCCCGACAAGCAACGTGATAGTGTACCACAATTCCAAGGTTCGAAATATTTAATTAATCGTAACCAAGACGTCGTTAGGTTTATCTGAAAAGCATAGTCAAGATACTCACTCATAGGTTTTTTGACATGATTAATGTTGTTTGCTTGCGTGCGTCCATCGATTAATTAGATAAGAGGGGAAAATCCAACATTAATGAAAACGTGAGGATCCATGCTCATCTAGAATGAATTAATAACAACACATGTAACACAATATTCAACATAAACCAACTTACACTTTAATAAAAAATATATATATATATATCCGTACCGATTCCACACTTATTTTTTTTTCTGCCCTATATTTGTATCAGTATCTTTAATCAGTATCGGGGCTCAAGCTTTTGATCTTGGGTTCGGTGAATATCGACTGACAGCATGATCAAGCGGGAGTGGTGTTCGATTTTGTTACCTGAATGCATCCAAATATTAGTGTATGTAACGTATCGCCATGAGATCATTTAATAGCGAAGGAGGACTCTATGTCTCATCATATCCAATCATATGATTCAACCTGAAACAAAATGACACGTACATATATTCCATGTTACGAGCGTATGAGTCTCTAACAGGAGACAGGAAATGACCATAAATCTCAGTTGCCGGCTGGGTCTCATTTACACAGACTTCTCACAAGGTGGTTCGAAGTTAGGGGTCCCATTACAAACTATAAAATCCTTTTGATCGATACACACTCAGTGGCATTACGATATCTTATTGTATAATTAAGAGATCATGCATTTAATTATTACGAACATAATTTTTCATATCATTTTATTCATCCATTGATCTCTCATATTTCGCACATACTCCGTGTATGCATGACCCCTCCCCCTTTTTTTTGGAAAAAAAATGTTACAAACTCAAATTTTATCCCATGAATTGCGTATATTTTATTTTCACTTTGTGTGATTGTATTGGGTAATATGATGATAATTTTTTGTATTTTTCTCGATTGAGCGTTTTTCATGTGCGGATATTTTCGTAATTACAATATATCTCCTAGTTAATTGAAACATTATATTAGTCCAGCTGTAATTCTTCCATCCTTCTTGATTTAGCATGAGTCGAAAATTTCAACGCGGAAAACGACCGATATTGTTTTATTCTCTTTAATTTGTATTCAATTTGCACGCACTATTTCACAATATAGTTATTGCTTTGGACTAAAGATATATTAATAATATCTTTATATCTGTAATTACCATTTGAACGGGGCAATTTAGGCAAGATACAAGAATATCTGTGAAGCCCTGTAAACTGAGTTTAACTATGCAGCATACGGTTTCGACTTCCGAATTAGGGGCATCGATTTTTTATTTTATTTTATTTTCCTTTTTGTTTTTCTCACTTGCCATTTTTTAAATTTGTGCATATTGATCAAATAATAGCGGGGGTTTCCTATTTAATTATGAATAGTATATATCATTATATATATTAATAAACAAATTAAAGCTAATGTAACTCCACCAAAAAAAAAAGCAAGGTATGCATTAGCCCTTTTTTTCCCTAATAAATTTCTATTATGTCAAATTTCCATGACTATAAACATGAACATATAAATCGCCTTCAAGATCCTTAGTATATGCCTCTTTTCATGCATTGCGTGTGCTTTGTACATAATAATATTAGTTTTCTACAATTTAAATTAATAATAATTATTAAATAATAATAAAAACCAAAATAATTCGAAGGTGGTTGAATTGAAATAGGCATAGCCGAATCACGGGAAATGGATATTTAATTGGAAATTTAGTCGAAGAATTTGGATTTCCTAACGCGTGTTGCTGGGAAGCCATATCATCATCATCATCATAAATCACATGTGATTCCTTCTGAACTAGAAATATTACATGATTGCATTTGGCATGTGCAAAATGTACTGGAGAAAGTGATATGTCGCATTGGTAGGCCAACAGTCTCTTAAGATGTGAAGCATACGTAAATTTCGATATTAAGCTGGAAAACTTGAAAGTTGGGCGTCGTGATCCGAGAGAGGTGTTGATTTAATTACGACAGAGAAATTCATTAATTCTCGCCGATCGCCCTTGGCTTTTTCGACCAGCTGGAGGAGGTTCGCAGTCGTAGGCCTTTCACTGACGATGTTGGCTGCTGCTTTCGATACTTGTCAGACTACCAATTATCAAGTAAATTCGTTCTAGATGAATTACAATTACCACCCTCTTTGGATTGCTCTACCATTGAATCCTCAGCTGGGAGTCCAACCCCCACGGGATTATTCATGGGTTAGCTAGCTAGCAGTATCGAAAATGAAATTAGAGCGGAATGCTATTTAATAAGAGCAGTTTGCCGGGGGTCCAGTACATGCGTCTACTCTTCGAGTAACACATTTCTTATTGACGTAACTCCTCATTGCAGGAAGGGAAGGGAAGGGATCGACTATTATATCCGTGCTCTGCCCGTCCACTGTCTAGTTGCCAATTATTTATGAAAGAATTGTCATATACAGCAAACCGTCGTAAAATAAATATTAATGCTATAGTTATTATAGAGCTTTTGGCAATCTATGTTGAAGCTTAAAAGTAGATCTTTTCCACGATATATATATATATATATATATATATATAGGTTTATTTATGATTTAAAGACATAGATTCTTATAGATATATATATCTCAAGATGAAGGGAGAACGTGTTATAATTATATATATATATGTTATAATCAATGTTATAATTATGCGTGGTTGGTTGCTTATATTGAAGGCAACAAACCTCTCGACACATTCTCATCCTTTCAATGGAAATAAACACCGAGAGTCTGGTAAAAAGAATGGGAGCTTAGAGCTCTCACTTATTTGATGACAGCTAGAACATAAAGTGCCAGTTCTCTTATTAATTGTAATAAAATTTTGATCCAACAACTACTGCAAGACACAGCTATTAAGGTGGCCTAGTCGACGATGCCAAGCGAGTTCATCGGCTGTAGAGGCCCGCTGGGCGAAGAGGGCTGGTGGATGTGGATCATTATTTCTGTGCGGTCCCTGGTAGTTAGGTCATGTCATCAGAACCCGTTGCGCCAATTAAATCCTTAATAGAAAAGCCGTGAGCATCAAACTCAAAGAAGCTTGAATAGTCTTTCGTCAACTGATAAACAGATATTGAATTCTTTTGTATCTGCCATGCCACCGGAATATTACGAAGTGGAAGAGAATAATTTTTCCCTATTTTCGTATCGCCAACATGAGCGATCTGCAACTGCTCACCATTACTGACAATCACATTGCTAGATCATTGATAGAGAATTACATTGGTGAGGTTGCCTGGCTTATTGCTGATGTAGGCAGTTGCACCGGAGTCAGAATACCACCCCTCTTCCTACAAGTCTAAAATGTGTAGCTTGCTAGTGTTGGTGGAATGTCATTTGGTTGATAGAGATTATCGGATCGATTCAAGCACAGCAAAACATCATGACTAGCTTGTTGGAAAATTTGACAAATTATGGGGGTCCAGGTGAGATTGTTTTGGTTCAATGAGCCACGGTGGGGTCCGGATTGCGAGAATCTTTTTTGGAGTTTGGGGGGTTGGAGTAGGAGTATTGATCAGTTGAAGTCCACTATTGTGACTTGTTTGGCTAAAGCCACATCCCTCAGAGATGAAGGATTCACGTCTGTGCCCTTTGAAATTACCATGACCTCTCTCAAGTCTCTGGCTATGCAGTAGGGGCCATTGAATAGTTTGGAATGGTCATTGTATGTCTGCAACAGAGTTCATATCTTTGCAACTGCGAGACTACTTCAACATAAGATGGAATAGGTGACCTTAGCATGGAGGTTTTGAAAGTCTCGTAACTATCATCTAGGCCCTCAAGAAGTCTGGACACCTTGCTGGTGTCGGAGATAGGTTCGTCAATAGCGTTAACTGGTCGTAGGTGGACTTAAAAATCATGAAGACAGATTAGAGAGAGAATGATTTCCTTACCCAATGTCTTGTAGTTGAGCAAGGAGATTAAATTCTCAAGCCATCGAATGAAATGATCAGCCTTGGGCTTGACGTATTTTTGATGCTACCCTGAGGCCGATAGCATGTCCTAGGATCTCTTCTCTGATCTAGCACTTCATGAGACGGTCAACATACGCGTGCACGATGTCTAATCTAAATCTATCGCACAATGTGTAATTTGAAATTATTGCTCAGGAAATATTCTGTCTCAACAATAGAAACCTCCAACTTTTTCAAATTTTTAGAGGTGTCAACAAGGATTGCAATAAATAACTATTAATCTTAGATAAGAATAAGGATTCATATTTTATTGAAATAATAATGGAGCAGCTTACACAATGCAACAACAATATTAAAATCCCGCGGGACTCGATGACAAAGGAGAGTACGTAGGCCCGTAAAGGACAATTTCCCATGTGTTCAATAATTCCGCACCCATCAGAAATGAAATGGGACATTTTTATGCGGGTGTTTTTGGGTGAAGTAGGGGACCAGGTCAAAGCAAGATGATCAAAGAGGATGGAGAAAGCCCGTGACCGTAAAAATGTTATTATGTTACTCAAATTTTAATTAGTTAAAACCCATTAACTGTCCAAAATACTACCCTCTTCGATTTGTTAATAATAATAATAATAAAACCAACTATTCATATGTCCATATAAATTGTGTTATTTAATTGTCTTCATATAGACAGATGATACCAACAATTTAGGGATCCGAATGTAATAGAAGCACAGAGTCAAATTGATGCGTAAAAACGAGGATTATCATTTAAAAAAAAAAATAAAACTTGGAATAAATGTGATCCATTGTTATTACTGAATCGATTTTAATTTCCCACGACCAATCAATGCACACACACACACACACACATAATCATTCTGCTGCAATGAAATCAAAATATTAGAAAAGGAGTCATCTCTTTAAATTATTCAATTCCATTCTTATTTTAATTATCACAAACGGATGGATTTCAGGTGGGCATGTTTGCTTGTTCATATATAAGCAATCATTGAAGGGTTTCTTGTGCTGGTAGGAATTCGTACTCCGATCTAGAGGATGACTCGTGCGCCGCATACACATTAACCCTAACCCTAGAGACTTCAAAGATTAATCAGATGACCAATATCACTACCTACCAATGCTCCCACCAGATGAATTGAATACACATTAATTTCCTCAGCGCATGCATGGTTGTGGAATTAAAGCTTGGTCCCATTTCTACAATTTGTGGTGAGCCGACCCTCACCACCCCCATTTGAAAATATTACACATGTATTTTTATTTCTTTTGGGGGCATTGAATCTCATTTCCAGTCCCTTCGTCTTTTTTTTTTTTTTTTTACCGTTGAATACATTTTTTTGTGGCGTGCGCTTACGTTTCGAATCAATTTCTTCTCAGGTAGGTCATAGCAATTTCATGCCACACTATAGAGATGATTTTGCAACAACCATCTATTCGTATTTGATATGTCACAAGTGCTTTGTCGTTTTTATGTGTCAGACGAACTTTCACATTTTTCTAGATATTATTGAGTGGATTTATGGCAATCAATTTGTCCACATTATCCTTCCACTTGACCATATTAAGAGTCTTTCCAAAAATGGAAAAGTACTGATAAAACAACTATTTATATAAAAAAAATATGATGATGATGCTTAAGATACCGGTTAATTTCATACAATTAACCCCCTGCATGGATAACCGTGGTGCCGCCCCTTAGGACCCTAACCAACTAAGTGTATAATGTCATTATATGTTTTCGATATGAAATTAATAGATGTTAGTGCAGTTCTTAATTTTTTGATCAATTGGGTGTGGTTCTTGTTAACATAAGTTTTATGTGTCCTTTTTATCGATCTCTTTCTCCTATATATATATATATATATTTTTTTTTTTAAAAAAAAATAACTTTTAAGTCTCTTTTGCAATGGAAAAAATATCTAAATATATATTTCAGTCATTCAAGCAGCTGAGTACCCTTTGAATGGGAGTTTGTAAGCCATCTACTCCTCGCGCTATGACTGTTAATTCTCCTCTAATTAATTAACTTGTAAGCAGTCACATGGATATGACAATATTTTCTTGATTATCCTTACAATTCTTTTATATATACATACATACATACATATATATATTAACATGTACGTATTCTATAACACTTACCGATAATGATCTTTTTCACCCTACCCTATCGCACAAGGCTCTTTTTCCCCGGTTAGCTATGGCGAGGAAATGCTCCTATGCAGTGGCATTATTTGCTTCTCGACCGTCATTCCCACAAGGGATAATCTTGATAGGCTCAAATTGCGATATTGAAAATCGAACATAAAATACTGATTAAACTTTTATCTCAGTTCGAAAAACAGACTATTACCTTGATATAAGTTTCACTCTTGGGTAACTTTTTTAAAATATGTCACTCTTGGGTTGGTGTCAAGAAATAAAGCAATACTGGGACACGTATGAGTCGAGTTGATGTGTCCTCTCACACACTCGCCTGATCCGCATATGGAAGTGTCATAAGAAGGTGTTTATGGCCGGATCCACCTATGGGACAATGCAATTATGTTGACTCCGTACGTGTCTTCTCGTCTTGAATTGATCCAACCAATTCAATCGGTAGTAAGACTTGAACGAATTTCGAACCCTTTAATGAAATATTATCCAGGCGGGCATCATAGAAACAACAGAAAATGAACGGTCAAGGACAACTTGTAAATTACTCAATCTACAACACATAGATATTTTTTTAGTCATATCACTATTGATTTTGGATTAATAGGTCTATATATGAAAAATCATATATACTGCTTTTGGGCAACCCTCTCAACATCTTCCGGTTTATTGGACGGAATTTCACATCATCTTTTTATGACTTTTAGATTGAGTTTTTTTTAATAATCTAAAAATAATCTAAACATTCAAAAGGAAGAAAAGATTAGTGTGGATATTAATTAGCATATCGGCTGGCTAGTCTCTTTGCATCCACTACCTCATGCACGATCCTTGCTGGACGCTGGAAAACCCCTTATCGATAGTGCAAAACGTAAAAACTCTTTAAACAACTGATTAGTCCGATCTATTAATTTCTTAGTATAATGTGTACATGGATATGTTGCTAAAAATTGATTTAGTTGATTGAGTACCTATCCCCAGATGTCGTGCATGCTCTAAATCGATGAATTACGTAGCTAAAAGTTCAGCAGTATCACAAAATAATAGTCATGTACATATCATGTTCTTGTGACAATATTTTCATATTTCCTTGATGTGTTTTATATTATGTTAATTAAGTTTCAAAATTCTAAGGAGAAATAGTTTATTATAATAACATTATCATCATTATATCATAAATTAAATTCTTATTGCATGAATTTCTTATACAGTTTGTTTTCATTTCATTCTTTCAAGTCCTGAAAGCCATGCTCAAGGTAAGCAGATGAGGAAGAGGACAAGTGAAAAGAAGAATGACATACTCCACTTATGAAAGAAGACCAATCCAAATTAAACAACATGATGAAAGATCGAGGACCCAACAAGAAAAAAGGGGAACCAAAAAAAAAAAAAACATGGGGTGTGCCTGCCCTCCGTCTACTTTGATGTTTCGAGAATTTCGATAGCATACACAGCCTTGATTAGGCAATACTAGAATGAAAGAAGGGACAGATTATTTATTCACTCCACACATTTATTTATCTAATAGATCACCCACAACTCTTATCAACCGCAAAACTCTCTCCTGATGATCACAATCCCTTAAGAAAGAAGCCAGCTGACCATTTCATTTTGCTTCTCGAAATCCACCGTTATTCCCAAGTTGCCTCCCTGGCATGGATCCATGTCGTTGTCACTCTCCCACAGCCAGCTGAACAGCTCCCCGGTCTCATTATGCCCTGCCACACCCTCGTCGTTCGCTTGAATGAGAGCCTCCCAGTCCCAATCACTGACACTCCCGATATCGTTGAAACTCGAAGAGGCCGCTGAACTGTTTGACAAGGTGGCGTCATTTGGGCCTCTTCCTCCGTAGCCTGTACTGGGGATAATGTAATTACTCGGGCTCGTAGGGACATTGTAGAAGTTGATAAGACTGTCCTCTCCATTTGCAGAGCCATCCATTAGCAGCACACTGGGGTCCATAATCTCATTAATACCGCTCAGCATCTCCTCATCAATCCCCTCAAATGGTCCTAGAATTTCATGGCTAACCTCACCACCTCCAGGGCAAACCATCGAGCTACCATTGATAATTTTATTATTGTCGCCATTTGTGTTCTCGTTGCTCGTAGTTATGGTATTATTACTCTCACACGATATTCCAATTTCATTGCCTAGAGAGGGACCCCACAGCGTAACTTTCTCCACTTCCTTGGAAGGATTAGAAACCCTTGTCTTGCTCTTGTTACCAACAGAGGTTTTGTTGTCCCTTGAGGAGATCCCGACACCCTTTGGAGAGCCATGATTGATGCGGTTGCTCTTTCCTCGGCAGCCACTGTTTCTGCCTCCTTTATTCTTGGAAGGGACGCTGAACTTTGCCTGGTCCACTATGGCCTGCAGCGTCGGGTCGAGGGTTGTAGGCCTGCGGAAAGTATCGACTTTACGGCTCAAGTGAGAGTTCCAATAGTTCTTGATCTCGTTGTCTGTTCTCCCAGGTAGCTGACTTGCTATCAAAGACCACCTGCACCGATCACCGGCAACCACATAAAATATTGAAAGATTATCACAGAGCTATTATTAATTGACGAGTAGTAGGTATTATCCTCTTGGAGAACAACAATCTGAAGTGAAGGAGACTGCCAATCACGAATGACATGACATCGCAATATTGCATTCATAGAAGAACATTAATTAAAGGGAAAAAAAAGAGGTAAAGCATCTTTCCACCCGCATCGACGAGCCAGTTTTGAGGTTGTATCTTGTACACACTCTAATGGCCATGCTTAAGAACATTACACAGTTCTTAGCACTCTAGACATTCAATGATGTCTTCGACTGTTATTGCTCAGCAGGGAATTGCCTGCATTTGAATTATTAAGGCTGTGCAGTGCATTGTATGCAAATACGATCCTAACATTAATCGAATCTTTTTTAAAAAAAGGGAGAGAGAGAGAGAGAGAGAATGGAAACGTCCGAGCTTTCTTCCCGGCGATAAAAAAACGAAAAGGTAGTTATTGGGAATTGGCATTTTCTCAAACATGTCACATCTTCTTCTACCATAGAAGATATAATTTTCAAATATTTCATTAAATACCTAAATGTGCAAAGAGGTGAAAATACTATGTACTCTTCTCTTGTCAATTCCCGTGCTTGCTCCATTTCGACATGTGTTGTGTTACGAGCAAACTAACAGACTGGGTTGTGCTTTCCCTAAGAAGTTTAGAAACTAAATGACGACTTCCAAAAGATGTTTTCTTCTTTTTTTCCCTTTGCTTTCCTTTTAAAGATGTGAAGTAGAATTTAAATCGAGAGATTAAAAATCATAATAAAAGGGAAAAAAAAGGTGAAATGAGATAATTTAATTAAAAAAAGTTAAAATAGTAAAATTTATGTAAACCTCACCTCTTAAATCTATCACATGCAGTTGTAGAGGCTCTTTCATACTACAAAGTGAAAATAAGAAAGATAAATATAAATATATATATATGTATATCATTTTGAACGGCAGGTGGCCGAAAGAGAGAAGCCAGGCAATGGGAAGGAGAAGGTGGATATAGAAGGTGGGGAAAAATGCTATCTGACAAAGCGCAAAAGGCAATTGAATTGCTTGAGCAAGATGCGGCCTTTCAACATTGGAGAAATCACTTTTCATATTAAATAGTTTCAAAATATTTTATTCGGCTTCTCCTATGAGAAATCCTTGAATAATATTCGCATGATTATTTTGGCTAAAAGAATATCGATAAGATTACGTCAATTATATACTTTTTTTTCAATTACTGATTTAGGGAATCATTTGAAATATGCGAAGTCGCTGGTTATCACCTCACTCCTATCAAAATGCTATGTATGTACCAGCCCGAGTGATAATATGAGGTTAAATAACTTGTTTATGGAGTGGGTTCAGGTAGGTGATATTATTGCTAGCCGGGTAGAGCTTCAAACGTTAAGCGAAAGGGTGATCACTCGAATCGGTTTCCATGATGGCCACTGACCTGTTGCCGAGAGAGGCATGCAAGTTGATGATGATCTTTTCCTCTTCGGGAGTTATGTTCCCTCTCTTCAGGTCATTCCTCAGGTAATTGACCCACCTCAGTCTGCAACTCTTCCCGCACCTCAGTAAACCTGGAGATAGTGAGCTTATCAGAAATAAATATGTGCGGTTTACAAAATTACAAAGAGGAATACGTAATCTGTTGCCGAGAGAGGAGTACAACAAATAGGTGCAGTCATAGTTTAGTCCAGTTTCATTTATATGGTTTAAGTTTCTTTGTCTTTGCTCGATGTAAGCTCTTTTGCTTGTCTAGTGTCCGTGATTACTTCCTCTCCTTCAGCACTGCACTAGGATCGGACCTTGGGCTGCTTTCACTGTGATTTCCGGGAACGCATATCATATATATATATATCGGGTGTCAAATTGTGCCTTAGCAGTTCCCTTATCGAAATAGATAGCTGACCGCTCAGATTGTTTAAGAATATGTGCAATTCGACTCATTAGAGCCAGAGATAAACACGAACAAGGTATATATGACAACCCATGATATTAGCTGGCAAAACCTGACATGCCAGTGTCCGAAGGTGGTCAGTTATCCCAAAATCTTCGTAAGCTAGTAGTCAATATGGAGATACGGTGATGCGATACAGATGAACTGATCTGTTATACCAACAAAATTGTAATATCGCACGTAATAGTTCCGCATTTTCTTTGGTGTAGTGTGCAAGCTAATTCCAGATAAAGTTTTATGAAACTTTGTTAATGTGATCAGTCTTTACCTGCATTCTTAGGTAAGGACCTCCAAGAGCCCTCTCCGTTGGCCTGAATGTACTTGTTCAAGATCTCATCCTCCTCCGCTGTCCACCGCCCTCTCTTGAGCCCCACTTTCTCGCAGCACGGCGCCCTCCCCATTCTTATCTGTAGGTGCAAACTGATAAACTCTCTCGCTCACGCAAAAGAATGCCCTCTTGATAACCGATGCTCTGCAAGGCAAGTGAAGTAAGCAATGAAGGGAGACGGAGAGAGCTTCCCCTTTCTCTGCTTTTCCCTTCTTTGTTTGGAAGAGAGAGTATGTGAGAGAGAGAGGCGACGGGGGCGCTTTGTTTGCAGAGAGACGACAGAAGTGAGAGACGTTGTGTATCGTCGTCTGAGAGACTCGGAAATTTGTTCACGACATTTATAGAGAAATGGAGGGTGTAGGGGTGTAATTGAGGAGGAGAGAGGCAGACACAAAGAGCCCCACTGTGCCTTGGGGTTTCTAGTGACGGAGAGCGACGTGGCGGGGGACGAGTGGTGGATGAAGGTGCCAGGACGAGGGAGCTCCGATGCGGGCAGCCATGGCGAATTAGCAGCGGGCAGTCGAGGAGGCAGTGAAGCTGTGGCTTCCAAATATATTGGGAAATACAATATTTAAAAATATGATTATGTCAACTAAATGAATTAGTGCTGATCGATTAATCAAACAAATTTCACGTTTTTATTGTTATGACCATATAGTAATTTTATCATTCTCCATAAATCTCTTCCTCTTTTTAATTTCCATTTACGATATTTGTAACATATCGATCTCGGTTGGTCCGGTGCAGCTACACGTAAAGGCATTCTTCAAATACGTGTGATGATCACTATGGGTTTTACCTCATATTTTAAGATATGATGGGGGTATATGAATTAGAACGATTAATCCATAAATTACTCAATCTAATAAATCGTATTTTATGCTCATAATCTACAAAATTATCTTCTTATTTCACTTTTCTTCGGCATCTTCCCATGTTGGTGCGCCTGCCCATCAGCCCTCTTCACATGCCCTGCACACAAACTGAACTGCTGACCCCTTTTTTTATGTTTGGAAAATCTAATGGCAATTGGCTAAATCATGTAAGATAGATGTGTTTGGTGGTAAAATTATCATAATCATAAATTTTGTTGATTTTAGAAGGTTGAAAATGACATTTTACATTAAATATTTAATAGAAAGAGAAAATTAGAAAAATATTTTAATATAATAATATCATTTTTTATTTAACAATTAAGAAATGGTAAATTTTATTCTATTTATTCATCTCTTTCCTGTCACATTTTAAACTCATATATTGTTTTATAATAAAAAAAAGAAAGAAAAAAGGAAAGAGAGTTGAAACTATTTTAATCAAGTTAAGTTACATGCTGCAGCTACCAATTATTTTTGGTATGTCAGACAGGCATACTCCGATAGATTGTTATTTACTCTAACGGCCCCACCCTCAACTGAGAAGGACGACAATTTGGTCTCAACTTTTATTGCAGGTTTTGTTGAGTACAATATGGCATATTTATTTTATGATGATCTTGGGGCTATTAAGCATGGCATATTTATTTATTACGTGATGATCTTTGGCCAAGATTGTGGCCCTTTTTCTTGTCGTTGGATGCAAAAAAAACGTGCCAGATTCACTGTCAATCTCTCAACCACTGCGATGCGGCGAGGAAGAAGAAAGCCCGAGAGCGTACTATATCTACCAAACACCTTCACCTTCTGCTATTACTGGTGCCTCTCGAAGCGAATATTGTGAGTTTGGGTCATCCTATTGTAAGTCGTGATCTCAACACCTAATAAACGCGGAATGCTAGCTTGATTTTAGAATAACCCTCGGCCTAGCTTGCGGTCGGGTCCGTTTTTTTTTTATCATGAGCTGCAATCTCTGTACTGACCCATCATCCATGCCAAGGTCGAGAAATCCTATCGTAAAGATGTGGTGGCGTTGCTTAAATGGAGCATTCCATCGTCCAAGACCAAGACAAATCCCATATTAATCCTTGTTGATGTGAATACAGGAGCGCTCTAATTCCGTCTGACGGTGAAGGATCCGAAACGATAGACACTGCCCACTTGAAAATAGACTGCAATTGAACCGAAGTCAGACGCTCGGCCTGTCATGTCCCAGTGGTACATGTCTGTCTCACTGTCCACCATAACTTCTTTCCCTGTCGCTCCTTCTTTTATTATTATTATTATTATTATTATTTCTTTGCCCCCTTAAATATATTCGATTTTTGCATGGACCTATACCTATATGATATTATTATTCCCCACCATTCCCCTCACGATAATTATTTTGGCTAGGAAGGAAAGGTTCAAAATTTTTTTTTCTATTGTGGAATAAGAGACTGGAATGAATATTTAAAGAGATTTGTGGCATATGAATGAAATATTCAAAATTTAAAAGCCGTTCTTATGTTGGACGGAAGAACCACTCGGTTCCTCCAGTACTGCCCAGGTGAATGGAAATTTGCTTTTATTATTCTCAGCTACTTGCGTTGACTGTTTGGTTTGGTGTCTCTGGGTGCCCAACATGTGGTCTGAAGGAGGACCCATAAACTTACGATCCAAATAGCTTGTGTTATCCGCACTCTAATCACACGTGGGGTAATTGGATGGAATGATTCGAATCCATGGAGGGATCAAAGTAGGAAGATCATAAAAGGAAGGGAAGGAAGAGAGGGAGAGAGAAGAAGAATCAGAGAATTGCGAGGGAGAGAGAGCACACTCGTATTCATGCCTGCCTACAGGACTCCGGTGCCCCAGCCTGAATCGCGGTGGCCGCTGCAAACCGTCAACCGCCTGACTTAGAGGGTTTACAATGAAAGATCCCATCTCTCAGTTCTTACTATCAAGTCCCTCAACCTTTACAATGAATCCTTTATTCATTACAATTGGACCCTTAACATTTACAACTATTACAAGAGTTCGCGCGTTATGGCCTCAATTACATCTTTCTGCACTCCTGGGTAGCGATACAGCCTGGTATTAGCCGGTTTAGATCCCTCATTCAAGGGAATACGATGGTCATGTGAGCACCAAGGGGGCATACACTTAGGCTCGTGGAATACCTCTGCAAACTCTTTTAGCAAGGATTCCACAGCTCGATGCTCGGGTTGGGCCAGCTTTGGGGTAGATGCTCTTGCCCATCCACTGTGAATCGCTTCGTCATGTCACGGAAGTCCCATGTGATAGCCCCTAGGGTCGTCAGCCACTCAATTCCCATAATAACATCAAAGCTACCCAAAATGAGGAGCATCATGGCCTTGCATCTTCCAGCAGAGACCTTCACGATAAGAATCGCAAGTGAGCTCAAACCCATCTGCGACCGTGATGCGGAGGGGGCAGGTTCTCATGGCCACACAGCCCAATCGCTTGGCCACTTCCAAATCCAGGAAGCTGTGGCTGCTTTCTGAATCAATCAGAATTCGCACCCCTTTCCTGCCGAACTTACCCTCTACTTGAATGGTTCTTTGTCCCTTAGCACCAGAGATGGCCTAAACCGAGATTTTGGGAAGAAAGTCACCCTCTGGGTCGCCCCACTCCTCATCGTTGTCATCGTCCACTCGAATCACGAAAATTTGTTGTCTCTTGGGACAACAGTGGCCGGACCATTCCTCATATCTCCATTGCTTGCGGTTCCACTGCTAGTCATTCCCGGGTCCCATTTGTTGCTTTCAGATGAGCCGTACTTGGGCTACAGCCGCCCTCCATATCGAGCCTTTCGGGCCTCTACATACTCCGGCCAGCTTAACACTCCGTTGGAGGTGCGGTTCTCCTAATAGCTCTGGTGCCAGTGCAAAGCGCAAAGCTTTCCCCTCCATATGGATAGCCGCCAACTTCACCCGGACATTATCAGGCGTCTCATCCATTTTGAATAATTGCTCGCAACAAAAAAGCCAACCATAAAAAAATTTCCCATTGAATTTTGGAAATTCGACCTTGCAAAGTTAGATTGAATAAACTAGTAAAAAAATTGGTCCGGCCCGAAAGTACGGCCGAGGCATGACAAGAGAAAACTATGCCCAGGTTGGGATTTTTTTGAGGTACTAGCCCATAAGTACTAAAATAATATTTGCAATAAATAAAATAAATTATGAAAAAATTTAAAAGATGATTAGTTATATATAAATAATTATTTTAATATTTTTAATTAATTGAATATTTATACAAATTGTTCTATTATATTATATAAAATTATTTAAATTATATTTTAAAAATAATTATTTTATTTGATTTGGATAGGCGAAATTGGTAGGTCTAGGTCAAGCGGAGATCGTAAGCGCCATTGCCTCGATGGAAATCTCTGCTGGAGAACTCTTCCAACCGTAGGTTGACCCCCACGATCATCTCCCACAGATCGTAAAGTTGCTTCTGAGTGTCCTCGTACTGCTTCTGGCTCATGACCGGCGCCTCGCGGAACTCAATCCGAAGCGCCTGCAACCGGTGTTCCTGCTCTCAGGTGAATGCCTCCGAGTTTCTGCGAGCGCGTCTCCATCATAGGCCCGAGAATGCTCTGATGCCAATTGGAATGAATCGAATCGATGGAGGGATCGGAGTAGGAAGACCCGGAAAAAGAAGGGGAAGCAAGAAAGTGAAAGAGAAGAAGCATCAGAGAATTGCGAGGGGGCGAGAGAGGGATCACATGTATTCATGCGGCCTACAAGACTCTGGTGCCGCAGCCGAAGTCGCGATGGCAGTCGCAACCGTCGACCGCCTGGCTTAGTGGGTTTACAATGAAGGAACCCATCTCTCCGTTCTTAGTATCGGGTCCCTTGACTTTTACAATTGAATCTTCTATTCTTTACAATTGAGCCCCAAATATTAATCATCATATCGTATTGAAGATTCCAATCATTACCTAACCCAATCCAGCTACAACCATATAACTAAATAAAACACAAAAACCAGATGCTAATAATCAATTAAGTAACTTTCTAAACAATTCAACTTATAAGCATTAGATTAAAGAAGAAGCATATGCGAGAGGGCCAATTGCGTGTGGTCGGACCATTCCCAATCTCACGATTTACATTAACCCCATGGCTAATGCTCCATTGACTTGCTCACCCACAATTGGTTATGGCTAATTTGACATTCTTTTTTATCTTCATATAAGGTTGGAGCTCCATTAGGAGAGCATTTATATATAATTTGGGGAGTTATAATAATTGTGAGTCGACACACTGCGCGAACTTCCAGGAGACCAAGGGAAAAAAAAAAAACTATAAACAGAGGCGCACTGAGCATAGCTTCCATAAGCAACAATAAAATTGAAGACGGAGATCGACCTTAGGAACCGGAGCTCGAGTTTGCAGCAACATGAGGGGGAAGGGTTGGTGCGGTGGTTGGTTGAAGAAGAAGATAGTTAGTGTCCTTAATCTTTTGTACTTCCGTTAATTTCATCTTAAACCTAAATTTTCAAATTCTGTTTTTTAAATTTAATGTAGTCCAAAAATTAAAATTGTAAAAGAGAATTTCCAAAACAGTGGAGGGGAGAGGAGGGCAGTGAGGCTATACTATTGGGAAGGGCTCATCCCTTCCAAAACTGGGACCCATCTAGATCCGGGACGAGTCCGGATTTAGGTGGCGGTGGTACCCTCGACGGCTGCCACCGTCTCCTCAACCGAGTTTTCCGATGATCGCTGAGTCAATCGGTAATCCCGATCGAGGAGGATGGTCGCGGCCATCGACAGCTTGATCACACTCCTGCCCTCCCAATTGTTTATTCTCTATTTTTTCTTTCTTTTCTTTTTGAATTTTTCAAAGAATTATTTTTTGGATGAAAAGAATATCGGTAGAGTGAAATTGGTATAATTGCAGGAAAATAAGAATAAGAGCGATAAAAAGAATAATTGTAGGGAACGATAACGACAAAATACGAAAGATTGAGGATGGTAAATATATATATGTTTTTTTCCATTTTTTTTGACGTCAATATGTATTCCCGACAAACCCGTTGGCCGAAAAGTTGGAAAGCAAATAAGAACACGTGAATTGAACCCCGCACTTCCCATCGCCATTTTGACCAAACTTGAAGTCCGAATTTATGGAAACCCGAACAGTTTGACTGTTAGTAAATAAATCAGTACAGTGGTCTAGGAGATACAGACACTGCACCATTATAATGAGCTCGATGTCATATATACCCACATGACTTCCTGTCTGTGAAAATGAATGTGAGCAAGTAATATATAATCATTGATATGCATATAAAATGTTATAAATTTATTCTCGTGATCGAGTGTTGTCTACACCCATTTCATTTTCTTCCTCTTCCTAATTTTATTTGACAACGACGTACTAAGGAAATCTAAACTATCCACAAAAACCATTTTAAGCAGACCCAAAAACAAAAAACAAAAAAAAATCCAAACACCTTGGATCACCTCGGTAGCTCGTGTGTTTTGGATGAAGTCTTCATTTATTTGGTCACTTGACGACGATCGATGTCGCAGAGAACGCCCACGAAATAATATAAATAAAATAGCTCACACTCAGGAGGAGACGATATGTTTAATATCAGTATCTTGTGGGAATTAGTCTATGCTATGAGATGGAGACGTAAAACCCCAAAGCCTAGCGGGTGATTATGTGTCCTTACGCATCTCTCAGTAGTTAGGATCCTATTAAGCATGGATGAAATTAATGGGTACGTGTGTGAGGGCATAAGTATACACTTAGATTTTGAAGAAAATTAAAATAAAGTAAAATAAGGAGAATATAAATATATAAAAGATAAATGTGATTTATCATAAGTCATAATAATATATTTTATTATATGAATCAACTCAAGATATTACATCAAATATCATCCCATTTATAAATAAATAGATAAGTTAAATATACGAAAATACTACTTAACATATTTATCCTTATTATTATGAATATCTCATTACATAATTAATAAATATAATATCTCTATTATTCCCCTATAGACATGGAGTTGAGACGAAGTGTTCATCTTAGAATACTGATTTGCTCTCATAGATTTTTGTGTAATATGTCGAGTAGTTACTCCATCATTATCCATGACAATAGACCCAAAAAAATGAGCTTTTAACCCAAAAAAAAAACTCTTGGAAGAGCTCTCCATTCTTCTTCTTGTATATTTTTCACGGGGGCATACCACATGACCTGTGCACGTCTTCTAAATATGCCAGATCTAATTGACGGCAGCATCGAACTCCTCTAAATCAACTAAGTCACTAGAATTGATTTACTATGATACCATAAAAAAATAAAAACCAAAATAATGTAAATAGAATAGAAAAGATAAATATGGTTGGCCATGAACCATAATCACATATTTTATTATATTATTCAACTTAAAAAAATTATATGGAACATAAGCTTATTTACAGCCTTGAGATAACAAACTAATTTAGTAAATAGATAAATTAAAAATACAAAAATTATATCAAAATGGCATTATAAAATCTCAAATATATTTATTTTTATTATGAATATATTATTTCCTAATCGATAAAAATAATGCATCTATTAGATTTTATTTATATTTTACTAAACTATCCTTATACTCTTGTATTGAGTTTGGCCAATATGATAAACTCTTGTAATTCGGCCCTCATATCGAGTGTTAATTAATTCAAGTTGGAGCACATTTTCTCAATTATAAATTTTTTATATTTATAATACTTAAATCCGAGAACGTTACCCAGGGGAAAAAATATGTCGAAATAAAAACCTTGTCGTCAAATCATATTAGTGATGTTTGGTTTCCAACTGAGAGGTGAGAACCACGGAGATTGACTTGAGAGAGACATACGACACAAAAAAGTGGAGATTGGAGACCTGGAAGCAATCCAACTCCCCCACCATGGACTCTTTAGCAGAAGCAAGCGGGGGAGAGATGGAAATTAGAAGGAGAGGGTGCAGTTGCGATTCATGTGAGACAGAAACAAGGACTACATATCAATACTTGATCATGAAGTTCTTGCTCGTGAAAAACGTGGGAGGAAAAATGCATTTGATTGTACTTATATTGCTTTCCCTTTGGTTTCTACACTCCAATAGTGGGCTAGAATGAGAAATGTCTACACTTATTCATGTCTTTTAATAAAATTTTATAAGTTCAAGTGGAGTCGATTCCTCATGATTGTATATCAGTTATACAAGGGGAGAAAAAAGATTACGAAATTAGTTTATAATTCAACCGTTATGAGTATTGAGATACAATTTTTTTTTATTGAAAAGAAGATCTTGTAATATAAGATAAGTGTATTATACTATCTTATCAGTTTAAATTATTATATTAAATATGTTATCGGTTCTCCTATAAGATTGGTTCAAATTTTACACGGTATCATAGAAGTTTACTATATGAGCTCATTCATCGCCAAGACTCGAGATCCAAAAAAGACTCCTGGTTAATTTGCTGATGAGCTCGAGATCGGAAGAAAAAAAATGTCAACCTATAGCTCGTAGTTGAGACTGAAGGCCTTTGGTGGTCATGGTTAGTTGATCCCTTGTCCAAAAAGTTGAGGGAAAAAAATCTATGAAATATAAGAGGATGTGTTCTAATTTTTTTTTTTTAAGAGTATCAATAATATTTAATATTTTAAATTTAATTCTTATTAATGGAATATCTAGTACATTACCTTTATATATATCCCACTTTAAAACTTAAGTCATCATTCATGATCTACTTGCTCAATTCAAATGTAGTGATTTTGGTAAGTATTTCATCCAAAAAAAAAAAAACAAGACGTTAGAGTGAGATTTTGCTTTCAAAATTTTGAGTAAACAAAAACTTTTAATTTTCGAATATATTAGTTTTAAATTACTAATTTTTTAAATTTATTTTAATACAAAATTTGTCAATCTTACCAAATATCTTGCCGTGATTTTTCTTTTTTGTTTTTTTTTGGTGATCAAATAGAAGACTACACTCAGATGGTTCTAGAGAAATGTCGATGACTCGATGCAGATAGAAATCGAAGGGTTGAAAGAAAAGGAGTCTGATCAATTTGTGCTCCGAATTAATACAGAGATACCAGTTAATAAAAGTGATAATGACACTCGTACAGTATGGTTGGATTGCGTACGTGAACAGTACCATGTAATGATCAGTGTCGACCCCTTCTCCACCATATTTAATGGACGGCGAGGGCTCAGCACAATAGAATGCGAAACTTGACATAGGACCACCAATATCGATACCATGCGCCTACATGGGCCGATCGTACGCCTCTGTCGGACTTCTCTGGATACGATGCGGCGCACAATAGAAAATATCAGTACATATGCTTGAATTTTGCGGGACTTTTTTCTTCGAATGTACTGGATTTGATCGTATATAATTTATATTTTACGTCACATGTACATAAAAATAAGGGTACGAGCCAATATGTGTACATCTGCCACCTTCTTCTTCTTCTTCTTCTTCTTCTTCTTCTTTCTTTTTCAAGTCTTGCTGAGCAGTTTAGAACATTGTGACGTCGTATAGAATTTTTCGTGCCTCCGGGTTGAAAATTTCGAGATCAAATAATCTCCATCGCCAATTTTCAACATCGTCCATAGACTTTCTTCTGATAGGGACAGAATGCGGGGGCGTCCGGATACAAGGGATGTCTTCTTTTAGTGTGTAAAATCAAGTCGTAGGGAGAGGGTAAAACCTAAGAGCGCCAGCTCCTTGTCGATTGAATTGACATTCCATCTGCTTTTTCGCCCTGCACAGCACAGTAATTGGAAGCCCACTGATTCACCACGTTTTAACTTTCGCCCTCTTTGCTCATTTTGGTTTTGCGATTGTCCACTGGCTTCTAGGGACAGAATGCGGGGGTGTCTGGATACAAAGGATGTCTTCTGTTAGTGGGTAAGATCAAGTCAAGTCGTAGGGAGAGGGTAAAACCTAAGAGCGCCAGCTCCTTGTCGATTGAATTGAGATTCCATCTGCTTTTTCGCCCTGCACAGCACACTAATTGGAAGCCCACTGATTCACCACGTTTTAACTTTCGCCCTCTTTGCTCATTTTGGTTTTGCGATCGTCCACTGGCTTCTCACCCTGTCCCAGTTGAATCATGTCCTCAACTGTATACGTTGATCAGACTCTTTCCCTCCCACCGATGGCCGTGGAGTCATTCCAAGTCCTTGGACTAAATTCCCCGTGCATCTCTGAGTGCGTGGACGATCGAGTCTCAGATTAGGCCCATAATAAAAACGTTCAGCTAGTAGCCTCGATTCTCCGATGATTCAATTCGAGCCGTGCATGCTACAGGTCCACCTGCTATAGATCAATTTATCGATCCACCAGCTAAGTCTGCGAAGTACCCGGTGTGGTAAAAAAAAGTTGTACCACGTAATCAATGACTTTCCAGCGAACCGGACGGTGGAAACAACGCCACATCTACTCCATAATCAAAACAGTTTTACTTCCACCTAAAATTAATATTGATAAATAGTAGTATCTAATATTTTTTATAAGTTTATA
Source organism: Sonneratia alba (assembly GCA_900174645.1). Taxonomy (NCBI): domain Eukaryota; kingdom Viridiplantae; phylum Streptophyta; class Magnoliopsida; order Myrtales; family Lythraceae; genus Sonneratia; species Sonneratia alba. The sequence goes on from FWPY01000010.1 coordinate 1,010,071, forward strand.
ACTTTTTAATCGTATTTTTTATATTTATCGTAATATTATAATATTATCCACTTTATTATATACCATTAAATATCTACTTTTAACAACTGTTTATGAGTAATATATTCATTTTAGGATAATTGGGACTAGCCGAGCAATTTTTTTCGAGACTCAAGCTTATATCAATTGATCACAAGCCGAGTTTTCAAACTCGGATTGGGTGAGGTGTGAGCTAACTGACTCTGATATCATACTGAATTCGTTATGAATATATAACTAATCAAGTTTGTTCCCAACTAAAAAATAAAACTAATATGTGACAGCACTCAACTTTACTATTAGTGTACAACTTTTATCTTAATTGTCCCATATATTATGATAATTTTTTTACCAAAAGTAGTAACCGCCTCCAAGTCCAACGCTCATACGAGTGATCAATAGCAAGGAATTCGAGCCTACTGCACTGCTAGAGCCATCTAGGACCTGATCGAAAGGGAAGGCCAGAGCGTTCTTTAGGCTCATATATATTTTTCCTTCTACTATAATAGTTCATTTGTTTTATTTATTATATTACTTTATAGCATTAGCAAATTTTCTATTATTTGGCCTCAGAACATCTCCACAAACAAACACTTAGTTTTGTCGAAGGATCTAAATAATAAAAATAAATAAATAAATAAATCATAAAATGCAAAAAAAGAAAAGACTAAATCTTCACTATTTTTTTAAGCAGTACTTTATGATATATGCGTAATTATCAGTTATAACTAAAAGACATATAATTTACGAATTTAGGGGGTATGTTATTAAGTAGTATAACATCCATTTAGATTAACATACAGAATATCATAGAAATTATGTAGAGCAAAATATAAAGAAATAAAAGGAGATATTCATCATTTCATTTAAAATATATATAAATTAGAATTTCTTTTAAAAAAACCGAACCGCAACCGAACTTCCACATTCAATAGATTTTGTAGATTATCGCATTCTGAATCACGCTCTAAGGCATTGACAGATGAAATGCTCTAGACACAGATCTAGGCTAGGGTTGCATATAAAGAACTGGAGAACATGATTGAACTGTAAACCAAACCGAACCGAACATAGAAATCCGGTTCAGGATGAATTGGTTCTCATATAGTACGATTTTTTAAGGTGAAGCAGTGCAGTTAGTTATTAAATTCAAACAATTTGGTTAATCAATTCGGACCGTCAAATAATATTTTTTAAAATATATTTAAAATATTGTAAATATAATAAAAGTAAAATATAAATATGTGAGAAATATTTTTAAAAAAAATTAAAAATAATTATATATATTATTTTTACAGTTATATATATATATAATATTTTCTAACATTTCATACTAAATTTTATTCTAAATAGGTCAAATAATATTAATCTAGTATGTTTTATTTTTAACTGAAAGTTTTATGATTTTAATATTTTTATTTTTATTATATATATATATTCCATTTTTTTATATTTTGATATAATTTTTTGTTTAGTTTTAATTCAGTTTATATTTAATTTGTTAATTATTTTTTTAAAAAAATTATTCAAACAGGTCAACTGAATTATAGAACCAATTTGAAATAATTCGATTCAATTGTTATGTAATGGTTATGGTTGGGGGAAAGTAGTGTCCGAACCAAACCATGAGCACGGAACAGAACTGGAGTTTTGCATTTTTGTTTTATGTTTTTTTTTTCACGCGCACTGAACTGTAAAATATGTATCATGAAACTTGATGAAATTAATGCAGAAATGGACATTTCATAAATGCATGCAATATAATAGAATATTGTAGAATCCATCACATGCTCATTCCCTGATATATTATTAATGGATGAAATATTCCGGGACGTTCTTCTTCTTGATTGGTGGATGGACGAAAATCGTCGACAGGGACATTGGAGGTCCAGTGGGGTGATGGCCTACAATTTCACCTCGACTCGGGTGGGGCACGTATGATCGTTTAACGGTCCTGATCTTCTGACAAATTATTTTTTATTTCCAGCAACTCGATCTGACGACCGGTCCACCATTTCACCTTCATTGTCATGACATTGGCAGGAAGCGGGCGGAGTGTCTTGAGGGCGGTGAAGATTATTAATTGAGAAGGCGCTATGAAGCTAAACAAATTCGGTCACATTGAATGGGAAGGACGTCATGTGGGGTCATTCTTGTCGTGTTGGAGTAAAGTACGGCCCGGCAACTTTCGATGTGACCCGACCCATTATGTTCGTGGTAAACTTGTGCAAATCGATAAGGTACGGTCGATTTCATCAAATTCAATACATTTGAATATTTATCAATCTATTTTACGTATGTGTATTGTTAGTTTAATTGGTCATGCAAATTCTGTTAAAATATTTCTATTATATTTTATTATGATAATTTCATTATCATAATCCTATAATAAATATTTTAATAGCATTTTTATTATTATGACATTAAATATGCTAATTATATATATATATATATATATATACAACACGAAATAACACAAATGATTAGATTTGGAATAGAGGGTTACTCCTTGGGCTGGGCTTTCATTCTTCACAACGAGAAAATGGAGGAGACAGAAGGAAGAAGAGAATGGGGATATCGAGACGAGCTAACTCGAACAAAAAAAATCTGTCATATCATGCAGCTGGCCGGAGTGTGATTATCGGCTCCCGCTTCGCTCGCTGGTTTGTTGGTCAGTAGAAGGCGGCTGTGAGCAACATTTTATCGAAGAACGTGGCGCGGTCAATGGAGTTGAGGATCGGAGGCGAAATCGAGTTGATTGTCATCATGATAACTTCGCCGGTGGTGCGGCGAGGTACCAATGACCACACCGTCCAAATCCTTTATCCTTCTTCTTCTTCTTCTTCTCCTTCTTCTTGTCACATGTTTCAAATATCATACATTCCGAGAGGGGGAGATCCAATCGTCAAATCTAACAACATTATTCAGATTAAAAAAATAAAATTCTAATAGCACTACAGACCGCAATGAAATGGGGCCAGCATTAATGAGGAATTGGCACCAATGCACTTATAGTCGCCTTAACAGAGATAAGGGTCGCATTTACTACCCTATCACAGATTTTATCGGCAAAAAAAATCATTTTTTTATCGGGTCTGAATTGTCCGGCACCAAAAAAACTTGATGAATTATTTCAAGTCAAGTTTGAGTCCGTTGAATATGTAGGGTGTTAAAATTCCTAATCATCTAGTGTTTTTTCCATTTTTATCAAGTGAACATTTTTTTTCCTTGGCAATATTCAAGCTCGAGAGATCTATTCATCTCTAAGTTAACTCACATTAATAGAACTGGTCCACATCCTCCCCTATAATTCTCATCCATAAGCTTATTTGTACATTTTTATTTCTCTCTGTCTCCTATTCCAATCATATCCCTCCTCGACCTATATATTATACAAGTCTGTACTTGGGAATAAAAAAAATCGCTTTAAACATTGGGTATGCCTGCCTCTTGTTCTCCTCGTGATCACATTTTTCAACTAATTCCAACATGCACGTTGTCGAATTTATGTCCCCCGGGACAGCTCTTGCATTCTTCCCATCTTTATTACAAACGCCACAAAACCACATGCACCTGCGCCGGTTTCGTATTTAATGTCGGTCTCCTCTTATTCGTAACTGACGTTACATTGGTGTGTGTAGTTTCGGTAGTCCATGGGGACGCAATCGTAGCGTATCGAACGCAATCTTGCCACACAGTTTGATTTCGATTCGGTTTACTGATATCCACGTCCCTCCTGGCCTTAGCTAGTAGTTCCTACTCGACGAGCCCTTGAAGTGTGTGTGCATCGTAACGAGAATTTAGGCCAACCCGACCTGTTGTGGTTATTCTCAGGGAGGGTTACACGTTAAGTCCATGACATTGAGACGGACCCAAGATGCGCGAGTATCGCACTCGTGTCCATGTTGCACGGCGAGACAGCATGTAAAAGAATCGATAGACTGTGAGAAAAATCTCGAGGGCGGGTGCGCATCACTGCTACCCATAGGATTATAGCTGGGCACGCAATTTTATAAATTTGATTTGTCGGCCGATCTGACGCGGAGAGATTGGACACCAGTTTGTCTGCATCCGCGCGCAAAGACCGCGTAAACTGGACCGCAATGACGATGACCGGCCATCTCGTTGATGATAGGAGCTTGTTTAGTGCGACGACCTCTTGCTCAACCCAGTTGGTATCATTGCACATTTTTGGTCCCCAAGAAGAGAATGCCGACAGTATGGTTGGCTTATATTCGCTACCTAACACCCTGAAACCTCACCGAGCTTGAACAGGAAAAGTACGAAGCAATCCTTGAGAACTTAAGCCCCAACAAAAGAAAAAAAAGGGCTAATGCGACAAAATTGCCGGCGGTGAAAGAGAATCTCCGACGTCCGACAAGGCCGAGTCTTCAAGTGTTGCACCACACAAGAAGAAGAAAATTGCTTGTTTGCAACAAAGGATAGCGTCCAGTTTGTGTCCACTTTCCAGAATCCATCAGAGTCATAGCCCATAACCTAGAGCGAAGCCTGCTTAGAGATATGGCTCTCGATTCAGTCTGGCCCATGGACCAGTGGTATGGTTTTTCGAAGACCATATTGATCGGAGCTGCCCTCGTACTCGATTGTTGGAATGGACAGACGAACATATCATACATGGATGACATCGGTATCCATACTTCAAGAGCCTTATACACACGATCAAACTCTACTACGCGAGAACGATTCGGATGCTACACGATCATATATATATATATATATAATATACATATAAGTCCCCATTCACATCCAATTTTCTCATATTAAAATTTTCGAACTGATTTTCTTTTGATATTAAAAGATGGTATAAGTGTGGAAAAATTAATAAGAGGTAGCAAAAATACAAGAGATGTAATATCTTCATCTATTCACATAAATTTCGAATTACAGCACGAGCACAAAATTCCTGTTAACCAAGTGAAGATGGTAGGTACTTTTTTCCACGAGGGTCCTCATTTTTTCGAAAGAAGATGTTAAAGAAAAAAAAAAGGAACTTCCCCACAAGTCAAATTCGACTCCAATTTCTCTGACTTGCTTCATTTTTTTATGAGTTTTTTTTTGGCGGGGTGATAAGTCTCTGACTTGCTTCGTAAGAACCAAAACTGCTGGCTCCGACATGTACGAGAGACGAACATCATTAAATTTTTTTTAAAAAAATTAACAATTAAATTTTTTTTTATAGTGACGGTGTTTGATTAATTTATCAAATGATATATTATATAGTTTAAAATTAATTAATTAAATTTTAAATATCGACTTTAAAAATTTTAAATTATAAATATAACTTATTACATGTTATTATATATTATATGTTGTTATATTTCTACAGAATTATTACTCTCAAGAGCAGTAATTGGGTATTCATATGCCTTGCCTGGTGGCCAATTCCTCAGATCTCCGATGAAAACGCGCTTGAATTTAATTATTTTCATGGTACAAATTCAAGGATTTGTTTATTCATGCACGGATTAAAAACAACACAAAAACTTGTATCCTTCGACCATCGTGTTCCATAATCGTACGCATGTCATCTGTCAGCTTGAAATCCGTAAGTCCGCGGACAGAATCATAAATACTTTTTAATCGGAAAATAATAAAATACAAATTAGAGAAATTACACAGAGACAGAGAGAGAGACGAGATCCAGGGAAGTTTCTGTCATCCAATTATTGGATCTTCGGCGTATTATCAGTGGGTCATGATTATTAATGATATGGAGTTTAAGAAAGTGGACCATCCACATGATTATTTCTTCAAACGGGCAGTTGGAGTTTCCGGATGAGAATTTATATTATATTATATTATATCTTATTCAACTGTATCATACTAAGAAGATACGTGTAAAATAATTCTCAACCGGTAAAAATGTTGCGGTCAATCTCACGGAGAAGATTTGGGCACGAACAAATCGGGCGGGGAAGAAGCCACGTGCGTGCCCAGAAGTGACAGATCTGACCAGAGGAATAATAATTAATAGCATAAAAACACCCCCATTGATTAATTAATTCAATTCCCCTTCGCTATAAGATCAACATTTTGCCGATGATAAATAAGCAAATGGGAAAACCCTAGACGTGGGATTTGACGTGCTTCACCGTCCCACTTCTTCCAAACACATAAATTGGCCACGCCTCTGCATGACCGTACGTACACACACACACACACACACATGTATTATGTATTATGTCTTTTTATAAGAAATAATTCAATAGTTGGTTCAAATAATATTTGCCTTTTACTGACCTCTTTCGGAAGCTTTTCAGGATAATGAGTGGATGTGCATGTGCAGTCACGCGAAGCCCAGCCATACAATGATTCATTCCATCTTCAGCAGCATCGCAAATTAGGGTAAAAAGGAGAACCAACTTGCATCTGTATCTGTTCTTCTGCTCGTGAATGTACATTGGTAAAAATTACCTTGTCCTCAACTTACTCTGATTCTGCCCCCGCTTTTTTTAGCAATTTTTGTTGTCTTTCTTTTTTTTTTCTTTTAAAGAAAATGATCACATTAAGCGTTCGATTGACACATTACACTTGTTGTGTAGTAAAATATCTGAGAAAAGTGATGGGGCACTTTCACTTCTGCCCTGCCTGCCCCCTTTGGCTCTGTCTGCACCCAATTATTTCACTCACATGTACATATATTCACGAAAATTACAAATTTATGCTATCTTTATTTACGTATTAATTCCCAACGATAATATTCCATTATTTTCTTCAATTTTTTCGTGATAATATTCCTTGTACTCTTATCCCGTTACGCCAGTTGCACGAATTGGCGCTACATCGGCCGGAGTTGTGTTAGTCCATACCGATATGGGCTGTGGAAATGGCTTTCAACAACCGCATATATCGCTGTTTATTTGTACGTGGCGCTGGCGCCGGCACCGTCGTGCTGGTCTCCAGTCCAGTGCTAACCTTGGCAGCCAGAAAGATTATAACCAGCTTGGTATTTGGTGATCTATTGGAAAATAATTCTCCATGTTACTGCACAACAGGAAAACATTTTCCCAATGAGTTCATGATCTATTCCCACGATAACGCACCAGTGCAAAAGGAGACAAAAGGGTATATGAGGTCTTATTATATAAGACAATTGAACTCAAAATTTTCAAGTTCTCACTCAAAATTGATATCTATTAGACCAAACTCAGTCCTCCAAGTGTGTGTGTGTGTGTTTTTTTTTTTCTTTTTTGGGTACTTATTTTTGGCCTGGTTTGAAATCTAAAACGAAATCATATGCAGTGGAATCTCAGAGGTTGTCAGGTTTACGGATCAGCATGGCACCAAATAGATTAGATTGCTTCTCTCACCAATTAACGAGAGAGACAAAACGCTTATTATTAAGGCACAGTAGCATAGCAGACTCTTTTTTCTTTTGAGAAAAAAAAAGCCGAAAAAAAGTACTGTCTGCGGCGTACTGTGTGAAAATAAACGCCAGACACAACCAATTAGCAAAGCTACCGAGAGTACGGAGGTGGGTGAGGTGGGATTTTCCACCTCAAGGGTGGATCAAACTTGATGCCGACGGGGGATTCATGTGGCAATCCTGACAAGGCAGGAGCAGGAGGTGTGCTTTCCGAGATGAGCAACGGGCGATGGTTTGGTGGATTTGCTGCTCATAATGTTGGGATTGCCTCTGCAACTGTTGCCGGGCTGTGGGGGAGTTTTCACTGGACTTATGCGTGCAAGGGATCTTGGCTTCCGTAACCTCGTAGGGGAGATTGATTCCGAGACCGTCATGAGAATGATTGAGTCACGGAATTCGTGTGCTCCACACGTTGAAACCTCGATAGGGGCAATTAGGGAGGTTGTGATCCAAGATTGGCGATTGGAGATCATGCATACCTATGGGGAAGGAAATCATTGTGCAGGTTGGATAATTTGGTTGGGTTTGTCGAAGCCATTGGGCTCTGACTACTTTACTCAGCCATCTATTGGCATTGGAGCACTTCTACACGGCGATTTGGTCCGGGCTTATGTGCCCTGTCTTTGCATTTTGTTAAATCTTCCATTATATTCCTTTCCTTACTTTTCACCGGGGAAATAATAATAATAATAATGTCAATCGGGTGTTGCAACTTCCCAATTTGAGCTTATGGAATCGATAATGTATTTGTCACTAGATATTCTAATACTTCGGTAGAAAAATCACGATTGAACGACTATTACTTACCCTAAAAATGGTTCTCACTCTGAGGTTTAAAAATCGAGCACACCCCAGGAGCCACTCAATGCAGTGTGATTATCCTTACTCCAATATTAATATATTTTAGATGTAATTTTTATTAGTGAATTTATTTTATTTTATTATCATTTCCAACTCAACCTTATTGGTAACCTATTTCATTGGTTAAGACCCGATTACCCATTATTGGCTCCTAAACGAAACCCTCTTAGACTATGAAACCGGATATAGTCATGAAAAAATCTTCTTAGTAGAGGTAAGGTTGAGGCATTGGACTATCTAATATCAGATCATGATCCAAACTTCAGTAGAATTCATATATGAAAAAAAAAAGGGAAATATGACAGGAAGAAATTTCTGTACGGACGGATAAAATGCCAATATTTTCTTAAGGACAGGCTGACAAAATTTTCCGGCAGAATTCTTGAATTTTTTTTAATCCCCTTTGTACAAAATGTTCTTACTGCCTGTTTAATTCCTATCTCTTCTTTTATCTGTCCCAACACTTTTTAAGTTAACAACTAAGCGCCTCGTACTTCACTTGAAGCGGACGGTTGAAGCTGGCCTGGGACAGCAGGTTGCTGACCGCGGCTAAATCCCTGCAGAACACCCCTTGGTACACTGCCTGGTTCTTGATCTTCCTCTCGCCCGAACAGGTCCCACCGTGAGCTTGACCACCCTCCGAGTCCTTCGGGTTCCTCGTAGTCCCTGGTTCTTGGGCCGTGGCTGCTGCCTTCTTCCTCTGCTTCTCTGGAGCCCCATCGTCCAGTGTGTTGGCCATTATGCTCGCGTAGCCCTTCTGGATCAGCCTGTAGAGCAACAGGGCTGACATTTTCGCGCGATCTTTCACTGAGTCGAGGTCCTGAGCTTCGGCGAACTCGCACCTCTCGATGAAGCTCAAGGCCTTGTCGGGCTTGTGCCTCAGGGAGAGCAGCAGGTGGGCTCGCTCGAGCTCTGACCTCGAGCAACCCCGCCGGAGCCCCATCAGGGCGTAGTAGTCCACATTCTTCCCAGTCTCGCCCAAGGCCACCCTCCTCTTCAGCTCTTGCATTTTGACGGTTAAAGCGCACAGCTTTCCCGGGATTTCCCGGTATTGAATGTTGTGGCGCTTCCAAGGTGGACCGGGGAGCTTCCGATCACGGAGGATCGAGTTGTACAAAAGCTTTAGGTACTCGAGATCGTGAAGGGAATCGGGCAGGCAGCGGATCGACTCCAGCAGAGATGCCCGGGTTTCTAGAGCTTGAATGCAAGCCTTCTCGAGGGCGAGAGCCTTGTTGCAATCGGAAATGGACTCAGCTACCCGTCCAGCAGCACGGTAGGCGGAGGCGCGGCCCAGGTAGCACTCGGCAAGAAAGCCCTGGGGCGCCCCACGACGGCCCTCCACGACCTTGTTGAAGTGACGGATGGCCTCGGAGTGGAGGCCTGCGTCGAGGGCCGCTAAGGCAGCCGTGCGCCTGCGGATGATGAGCTTGATGTGTGCCAGGAGGTGACTGATCGACTCGGCCTCCGTGGTGGGCCGCTGAAGTGGGGAGGTCGGGCCGCCAGAGACGGTTATGGAGTCCCCTGGAAAGGGAAGGGCGGAGAGGGAGAAGCTGTCGTCGGACCAGCAGATGCTCTCGCGGCGGGAAGCGGCGGAGGCGAGGCGCTTCCCGGTCTGGAGAAGGACCAAGGCGTCCTCCATGAGGCCCAGGTGGAAGCAGGCTTGGCCGAGAACCGTGTACCTGAGTTGACAACACGAGAAACTGAGTCACTGTCCCCCGAGTTAGATCGATTTGACCGACGTTGCTCAATTCTTGAAAATCCATATTATTATTAACAACAAATTTTAAACAAAATACGATAACTTATTATGTATACTTTACTATAAATTTCATACAAGAATAAATATTATCAAATAATATTTTTTTATGTCTGTATTTAGATTAATAGGGAAAATGTGAAATATTTTCCAATAAATCTTCGCTTTTTTCTCATCGAAAGTCGAGAACATAAATAATTTTTTTTATTGTTGACTGAAAAGAAAATTCCTAATCCAATAAAACAGTAATTTATTTATTTATTTTTACCTCCACTGCCCTTTCTCATCACAGCTCTTACACAAACCCGCCATGACCTTCTTCTTCAGCTCTGAGACGGAGAAGCACTTGAAGCTCGGATCCCGCTCGTCGACCTCCACTGACGAGGACGACCACGCCAGGAGCTTGACCCGCTCCCTCGTGAGCTGCTGTGACGAGTTAGCTGAGATGAGCGATCCTGATTCGTCACTGCCATTACCGGAGCCGTTCCCCGGCCTGAGGCTGGGGATGTGGTCTTGCAGCATGTCGGCAACGTCCCTGAACCGGTGCAGCTGGAGGAGGCACCGGGCGCGGAGCTCGAGGGCCAGCTCGAGATGGGGCGACGCCGCCAGGGCCGAGTCGAGGAGGCTGAGGGCCGAAGCGAGGTCGCTTGGGTCCTGCGTCGCCATCAATTGCCTGGCTTCTCCCATGTACTTACTCGCAATCTGAGATAGCCAAATGTGAATTACCAGTAAGGCCTGAATCTGGGACGATCGATCTCGACCGATCGGATGCAGGCAGGGGGTGAAGACCCGCAGGGAGTAAACCGAAGCCCAAGCGGGGAAAATAGCAAATTGTTCCCGAGGATCGGACTGCTTACCTTTCGGCTACGGAGCCACCAACGTTTCTTCTCGCCGACCAGACAGGGAGAAGCGGCCATTGTCATTGCTCTTCTCCTCCTTTTCTCCTTTATTACGCCCTCACCCGTTTCCTCTCTATCTGTCTCTCAGACGAAATTGCACATTTTTTGGGTTTCAAAGAAGGGAGGGAGAGAAGATCTTTAGAGAGACAGAGAGAGTGAGAGGTAGGAAAGACGATGGGAGAGATTTAAAGCTTGGAGGAGAGAACTGAGAGAGAGAGAGAGAGGAAAGCTGGATCTATCAAGTGTGTAGATGAGATCAACATGGTTGGGTTGTGGGGGACGACATGAGGAGAGGTGTTAAAATGAGAAGAATAATTTATCCGTTGAATGAATTAATTTTTTTATTACACACAAAACTTATAAAATTTTAAAAAATAAGAATAAGGTAAAAAAAAGAGATACAAAATATTTTATAATGGAAATTAATCTTATAATTTTTTAGTTATTGTGTCAAAAATAGTATCATTAAATTTATTTTCTTCTTGTTAAGGCTATAAATCCAATATAGACATTGAAAATATAGTAATTATTTGGAATAAAATTTATCCTTTAAGGTGGACTAAATTTGCTCGAACCCGAAATTAGCATAGAGTACTTTACATTTGTGGACAAGAGATGCGCCGGAGAAATAATGATTGGACAGAAAATGGAAAAGGGGAATTAAATAGATAAATCAATTTTGCCAGCTTTGACGTCTGGGAGAGCTTTGATCATTCGAGTTCATAGCTGGCACCACACTCTGGATTCCCTCCATACCTCTCGGTCAGATGTCAGTGCGCAACACACCGGAAAATAAAGCACATACAAATGTTTTATGACAGCAAACTAAAAGGTTTACTTGCAGCATGTCTATGGTCTGGTGATGTCACAGGGGTCGTGTCGTGTGGGCCCGTAATCGCCACACCGTGGTCCGAGCTGTTGTGTTTATGATGACTGGCCATGTCTCGGTCACCATCTTTTAACTGCGAGGCTGATCAATTTCTCTGATTCCTGCCTCGTTGGCAAGGCTTCAGTGAGTTCATCTTTAATGTCTAGTTACAGCACACCGTACAGTAGTTCTGGTGCACCGCGTGCTCAAATTGTTAAGGGAAGGGAAAAAAGGCTTGAATTATGAATCTTATCCATGCGGGGATTTACCGGTAGATTCGGACGGTTGATGCCAGGCGTGCTGCAATTGGAAACCAAAGTCATTATGAAGTCTTTACTGTTTGATTTGATTCTTCGAAAAAACTTCTGTTAAGCCATTTTATCTTTCTAGGCAGCCTTGTCCCATTTCGTGCCCATCAATGTCTCTTACCGTTCATTTATGATCTAAAAAAAATTGCCCCCAACTTACGTGTCCAGCTGGTCTCCTAAGAATTTTGCTGGACAACGTACGGAGGAATTCACTTTTTAATGGTTTTAACAAAACAAAAGGGCGCTCTTTATTGATGAACGATTGCACGGTAAAAGTTGGTGGGCAATCGACTTGCGCAACATGCTAAATAATCCGCCAATTAAGAAGATATTGGCTAGGAGAAAATCTTGATTCATCATGTCTCACCAAGTTATGATCATATTCTTGTGTATTTCCAAGAGGAAAGTGGGGGCGATACTGATCCATGAAACTAGCACGGGCATCAACAGGTTACCCTAGCACTTCCATGAACATGCTGGATGAGATGGCAACAATAAACGTGGGGTGGGGAAGATGGGTAAACCAGTGACTATGCAAGGGAAGCACATTTTCTTTCACTGTTGGGGAAAGGAGAGGGGGCACTCTTCTCTCACAAGGAACAAGGATCATGCCCTTTTCCTTTTGGGTGAGGCTTGGCTTGCTTTCCCTTTTTTTTTTTTGCCTGCCTTTCACTCAAATTAAGTGAATCTAATGAATGCACATGAATGTGGATGGGTGGGCGCAGATGGATTTGCCTTTAAGTTTCTCTTACCCTTCTCTCAAAATAAAATCGATTAGAAAAATACGATAAAATGAGAATAGGAAAAAATTCTTGTATAAATATTATGTAAGTAACAATCATTTGCGGTAAATAAAAAGCGCTTAAATGAAATTCATTCTAAGTTAAAATGGAGATCATTATGCCCCACATTCCTTCGGGTGGTCTCTTTTGTTTTTATCTAATGTTTATAATGATTTAATGTACAATAAACTTAAATTTTATTGAAATATTTGATCATGGTAGATGTCCCAATGTCCTCTCCACCTCAGCCTCAAATGCAATCATGGCCATAATGTACTTCACGTTATTGTCCCCACTTGTTATATGCATTCGGTATGTGTATCGTAACACCTTATCAGAATCCATTTTTGCTTGGGCCACCTATATATATATCATTAGATGTTTTTCTGTACTATCACCTTTTAGCTGGATGAACTCAAAATTATTACAGCCAATCTTCAGCGTGCATGATAACATAAGCCCATTCAGATTCAATTTACTTCATCTACCTACGTACATCCACAAAAAGAAGAATTACATATAAAGATTTTGCCGTTCATCACATAAAAGTATATATATGTGAATGCTTTCACTAAGATTTACACATACACACACACATATATATATAAAGGAAAGATGGAAGATGACAAATATTTCAAAAGGGTGAAGATTTTCTTCCATCGCATTCTTCAACAGTGACATTTCCTCCGTCCAGTTGAGGGCTGTACGCTTCTGATGTCCTCACGAGTGTTTAAAGGGCAACTACCAGCTAGCATATATAGCTCAGATATACCCTCCTTGAAAGTGGACCGCTTCCCCTTCTTTCTTCCTCCTCCCATACCATTCATAACTTCAGTTTTTTTTCCGAGCTATGGAGATCAGTGAGTAACTTGTGTTCTTTGCCACACTGGTCTAGTGCGATTCGGGTTGGTATCAAGAGGACATCTTGGCGGAAGAAACATTTTCTATTGCTACCAAGTTACGAGAATTCAATGTAACCAATAGAAGATGCTTTCAGTCGCTTACCCTTTTTATTTATTTTATCTTCTTCTCGAGTTCATTTATCTTATGCTTCTCCTGCTGCTCTGAATTCTGTCGCTGCTCCCTGACAAGGATGGATGTAAGGGAGTCTTGGCTAATCTCCCCTTTAAACTCAGCAAACTATGGTAAATATTTCCACAAATGTTATTAATCCTTAGCTACTGTACATCTATACATATAGGGATAGTACTTTCTGAACGTAGCATTAGACATGGACGTATGAATTACGGGGCCACGCAATTTCGTCCACAGATATAGGACCCAACATCGGCAATTAAGCGACGAGGGGCTTCATTTTTATGGGTCTCTTTCGATTCTGCTAATATTCTGGAAGGTGCAAGCTCTGATACAGCTAGCACACAATAAGGGGCTAGCTGGGCTTCGTCATTAATTTTCCTCCATCTTCCCCACTGTGACCGGATACTTTAGATAAGAGATATACACAACCGGCACCCTAATATATATGCACACATATACATATTTAAAACTTCGCTTTCATCAATCATGTGATTAGTGATATGTATTGGTAGTCTGCAATTTGGACAACAAATCTTCGGGGCTTGTCTCGGTCCTCAGGATTAGTGTTGCGTAAGATTCTGCCACATAACCGAGACACCTACACGAACAAATACGAAGGCCTTGAATATGTATCCTTACTACGTAATTGGACGAGAGCCAACCACGACACGGTTCTTCTGCTTCGTTGCATGACATAAGAAAGCACTAGCAGGAATGCAGCAAAGGTAGACTAGGCTTCATACCAGCGGGAAATACTTGGGCAGTTGCATCTCGCATGCTACGATTTTGCGATCCGATCCCGACTGTACGTGAGCTTGTGGATCTCACAGAAACTGTTTGCTTTATAGTTTGCTCGAGAATTAATTGGAAATTGCTTATACCGATAGCTTTGATAATACAGCGAATAATTTTATTTGTATTGCTACGGGGATAGTGGGACATAAATTAACATAAATAAAAATTTCATACCTGTATTGGGCCATGCTGAGATTTTTCATTTTTTAAAATTTATAAATACTGCATAATACTTCAATAATTGAACTAATTATAGGTAGGCATCGAAAACTTTGTGGATCCGCCCAAAATATATATGCTTGACAGAGTGGCTTATACATATATGTGGGTGCATCTAGTGTGTACATATATGTATATACCAACAAGAGGACACTCACATAAAAGGGAATCAGAACATGAGATTTATCTCTTTAAGATATATATATATATACACACATATGCTTTTTACCTTAAAATCATCTTAATAAAAATAAACACAACAATAAATTAAATTAATGTTTAATAGGTTAACTTATGAAGGTGTAGAATTATCTCAATATATATTTGTTTATAAATTTTGAATTTGAGAATTTCTTTTAAATAATCAAACGCTAAATAATTCCAATTAATAACTGCAAGCAAAAAATGAGAGGATATTTTTTCGCGTACAAAGGCAAGAGGACATTTACATAGAGAAAATCAGCATGAAGTGGATCGTCCCTCTATCTCTCTCATGTACTCTATACCTGAACATTATTCTTAATAACAATTCCCCAAATAAATTAACAATTTACCATTCCGATTTGATCTTAAATTATACCTTAAACATGGTTTAGAGTCTATGCCAAGCTCTTCTCCGTTCTCTAGACATGTTGGCACCGAAGGGGAGCAACTTGGGTGACGTAAAACCTACCCTAAAGATTCTCTCTCTCACGGTCATGGGAATAAGTTTGTCCATTATTCTCGTATGGATATGGTTGCCTGGCTAATCATACATACATCCTACAATATGTACATTTAGCTTACAGTCAGGATTGGATCCACCCATTCTCACGAAGGTAAGCGTAATAAGATAACTTTTTACCCAAAAAAAAAAGAGAGAGAGAGAGAGAATAAAATTAGTAAATTTTATAAAGTATTTCAAAATTTTGCAGGGTCTTAAGGGGTGGACAGCTGAGTTTTGTCCATCCACGCTTATAATTGCCAATCATACAGTGATACCAAAGAGCTCGTCTAACGTGTACCAGTCTACGTATTGACCATGGCTATTGACATGCATCTTCCAATACCATTGGTCCCAACATCTTACACAACGAATCTCACTGGTCTAATATTCTAATGCTGTGAAAATTTCATCTTTGATAGATAATCTTTTATTTTCAAATTAAAAAACATATCGAGATCACTTTGACCGATCCGGGGATGGAGGAGTCTGGCACATCATGGATTACCTCAGATTAGGATCAGAGCTCATGGGCGAATACTGCAGCTTTGGTCCCCCACTGCAACTTGGAGAGTCAGGCGGCCTCTTGCTTGCTCATTTCGGCACTGTCCGACCACCGGTCATTGATGGAGAGAGAGAGAGACACTCGCCGGTGACGCCCTTTCTGGATGTCTGGATCGAGGGTCTTCCACATGGCTATACAGGAGCAAAAATGAAGGACGAAACCATGAAAAACAATTGCAACGATTAATGCTTAGTCGCAGTATCATAAATTCGAGGGGTATCTTAATGTAATCACGGGGAACAATGTTGTGATTAATTTTTTTTGAAATCATCATTATATTTGGTCACAGTATATTAAATTGTCCCCAAAAAAATTACAGAATTGTTCATGAAGTTTCACGTATATGATCAATAATTGTAAAGTTAGCTCTAATCCAATAAAAATCACGCCTTTCGAGTACAAGTACTCCACTAATTACACTGTAATGCAATATCCTACTATATATGATAAATTCAACAATTAAAATTAGTAATTCCTTCGTAGAAAATTAATTTAAATGACAGGGTTGAAGGATTACAATGAAATTAATGAACGCGTCAGAAGACTATTCTCTTTTTTTTTTTGTAAATTAAATGTTAGCAATTAAATTTAATTTTTCATATTACGTCACCTGTAATGCAATAGGGTTGCCGTTATATAAAATAATTCCTCAAAAATTGAAACAGTGACGGTACGTATATTGGGAAAGGGGCTGCGAGGAAAAGCGCTCCCCTGCTTTTTGGCGGCACAGAGAGGTGGTTGTCTTGTTGCGCTTCTGGGTGGATAACGGAGCCTCGGAGTTTTAACCAAACGGTGTCGTTTCCTGATCTCAAAGTTCTAAATATCCCTCTCTGCAAACTGCAAATGCTCAGAGGCCTCAGAAAATCGCACGTGCCATGGCATGGGGTACCGTTTCCGTGCACGTGGGTGAGTGGAACGAAACGCGGGAGACACCCGACAAAACGACGTGCATGCAGCTTTTTTTTGGTTCCGGGGGGGTGGCGTTGTGTGTGGTGGGTTTGGAATAATTTGTGGCGTTTCGAGCTTAAATAATTGTCTCCTAAAAACAGTGGGCAGCTTAATTCATTGGGTGCTTAGTTAGGGTCTTTGGTTCAATAAACAGGGAAAAAAAAGTGATGGTGCTTTTAGCTAACAAGAGGGGCCAAACAACCGTCGTGCAACTAATCATGTGACAATGATATCCGATTTAATAAGAAATGGGACACACCACGTATATTTGATTTGGGATCAAGAGAGGTGTTTGATTGTCTTCATACACAATCTGGGCGCTTGTCATGATGGATGTGGATGGCTGATGTGCAGGCTTGACAGATGGATTGCACAAGGGAAAGGATGCTGGACACTGGGGTTGCATGCATTCCGAGGTTTTCGATATATACAGTACAATGGACATAAAGGAATCAGGGATTGGATTGTGATAGAGAGGAGTCGGTTGCTTGCATGCTGTAATATGCTCGGTGGCGTCGTACATCAATCACTCAGACTAAGGCGTATGTGATCAATAGGAGTTGAATAACACAGTCTTATCGGCGAGCTGTGATCGACATTATGTGGACTGTGTGCTGTTGCTATGGCTTGGTCAGAGGGTAATGGACCATTATCTGGATGCTGACACCATATTCATGGATTGAGTGGGGCGTAGACAATGTAGACCACAACAGCAAGACAGAGAAGGCAACAGCTGGGCGATTTTCCACTTGTGGGGGCGATATGGGGGACAAAGAAACTGGAAGGGCAGTTGCCCGAGAGTTTTGGCATGTGCTTAGGGTTCATCTACAAATGTCCGTTCAACATTTTTACTGCCCAAAGTTTAGTCATTTATAGTAATGTAAGAAAATGAATACGAATTTCAATAGGAATCTTACGCCACCATATTAGCTTCACTCGAAGCTTAAAACACATAATAGTTATGTCATACATTGAACCATTCATCGAGATTCATACGTTTAAACATAAATTTGAACTGAAGCATTCTAAAGGAGGAGAACAAAAGTGAAGAAATTGGTATGTAGAATGATGCAAGGGCTCTCCCTATATTGGTATGCGTGGACATCCATTGGTCCACACTTATGTGTCAACACTTACCGTGAAAGCTTGGCTTGGGTTCCTGCCCCCGGCCATTTACTTTAAGTCAAAGACAGCGCACGTTTTCATGGGCCATGCACGTTTGAATTAAGGAGCATGGAGCTGGCAATTCTGAGGCTATACGTGCATTTGACATCAAGCAATAATGTGTATGTAGGGCTATAGATAGTCTGTGACTCGAAAAGCCCCGTCTAGAGCTCCTAAACGTCACATATGGTATCGCCTGGTTGAAGCTTTGAGGAAACATGAAGCAAGGTCGCACGTGATTTCTCTAATCATTTTACTCTATATATTAAGACCTTCATTATCCAGCTGACCCTCTCCAACTTTGACATGCCGTGTTCATATGCTCCAATATTATATAAAATTACAATGAGACTTTATAAGAGGTTTAGAATTATATCAATTAAAAAATCTTAAATTGATAATAGTGATTCTTAATTTTCTTATAATTCATTATTCTTTTATTTATATTCTGATATGATATTAAATTTCTGGACATTTATTTCTAACTATTTGTTATTTTCTTGTAGTGAAATTGCCTATCGATCTTCCTTACACGTATGGATGCCGTTATTATATGTAGAACCGATAGTTTCTATCGTGAGATATGAAGGCATGAGACACATAAATATGAGAGCGGTGATAACTAGATACGATACCCGTCTGGCTCGGTCCGGCCGATCCCCTCATGTGTGCAACTATAGGTCTGATGCCCATATAAATGGTAAATTTTGCAATACACCATGATCGGTACAATTACGACGTTTGGTATCAGTTACCACTTCAAGATTTGTGCTCTTAATTTTGACGAAGGATGTGATTTTAAAACCTAAAAACTCCACGATTGTGGGGATCGATCACAGAGCTAACAAACATATCATAGCTCTTATTCCCAATTTATGATCACCACGTTGGACCAAACATAAGGGATTATAAGCTTCATAAATTAGCTTGCAGTTGAAGTTAGCTAATGGGGGAAGCCAGTGCATTTATTGGAAGAGAAGGAGAGCATGTGATTGTGAGCAGGCCATGAGGGAAAGAGGGCTTTTTCACTTTTTAATTTTTGTTTTTCCCGAACCAATCCCCTATAAGCCAGCAGTGCTTTGCGTAAAGATTATTGTACCAAATGTAACGACACTACTTTAATTGGGATGGTTGGAATCCATTTTTCTTGATTCTTATGTTGGTTCTAATTTTGTTGATAAAAAAATTATCATCATGGTAGTTTTTTTCTGAGTGAACCGATCACATTAAGAACCGGATTAGTTATAATATGACGTATGAAGACAAAGAAGGAACCAAGATTTAATAATGATAAGGAAAATATCCAAAAAGAACTGTGAGAATTCTTCTGAAAGTAATTGTTGCAAGCGGAAAAGAAGTTGGTCCTTGGACCAGAAGCAAAGTACAAGGCTGCCAACGAAGAAAGGTTAACAATCGAAACCCATTTGTGCACTGCTACCATTGATTTATCCTAAATGATCTTTGTGTTATGCTTTCCAATAAGTTCACAAGGTATCATTTGCATATTGTCTTGAGATTAATTTGGAATTAGACACCGTCATGCTTTCTTGCAAAGTCCTGAATCATCCTAAGTGAATACAGAAACTCTTACCTGATGATGAATATAGAGGTTCGGAATTCATCCCTTTTAAAAATAAATTTTTGCATAAATTAGTGGTTCATCTTATTTCAATATCTTGTGATAGAAAATATGGTTCTTGTCTCCATCACTGGGCAACCTCTTAAGGAGTGAGAAATGGAGCGACGACAAATCACTGCATATGACGACAAAACGGACTGTCCTACATGGAAAGGCAATGCATATGACTGGTCATACAATGATGATTTAGCCAGGGATTAGCATTGGAGATGAAGGGATGCTCTTCCATGGACTGAGAAATCACTGCATAGCCATAAAATGCCAACAAGATGTCCAGATCATACGCAGGCCATGTCCCTTTCTTTCTGCGAGACCAGATTCCTCAGTGTATGGCCGCCTTGTCTGGATACAAAGTGCATAAGCTCGATATTGAACATTTGACAACCAGTTTACAACTTCGTGGTTGGCTCAATGTTTCATCCTCAAACATGAGATTAACACTTACGTTATATCAGACACAAAAACTTTACCATTGGTGTGTACTCTCCCTCTCTCTGCAGTGCAAGAGTATTCATTACCAGACTGTCAGCCTCCCATTTGGCCCCCCCCTGAAATTAGCACATGAGAGTTGGCTGCGTTATATATGAGCAAAAAGCCCAAGTGGGATGTCTTCTTTCTGCTGGGGCAGTTCCGTGGAGTGGGCACATGCAATGGTCTCTGATCTGCGTCTGCAGGGACCACAACTCATCACCAACTAATTGGAGAGGCCCACTTTCCTCATAAGAGCACAGTACGAACGTCCCATCAACCTTGGAATTCCTCATTCCAGCAAATTGCCTCCTTTCTTCTATCAAACTCCGGTTCCATCAACATGTACTTGACAGCAGGATAGCTAGGGATGGGGAGGGCCAGAGAGTATAATAATAGCACATGCAAGTGGGACGTTTAGTAAGGATAAGCTTTTCCCGGATATTGAAAATTTTGAAAAATATTGTATAAATTTCACTTAATTATATATATTTTTCATTAAATTATTCTACTTTTGTCCTCTAAACTTCGTTATTTACTTTCTCACTGAGCTCTACCCCCTTGACAAGTGTTTTTGGATCCGTCGCCAAGCGTATGGATGACTGTTTCCTCACAAAAAAAAAAAAAGAATCGAATGTCTCAGCAGCATTTTCATATTCTACAGTGGCGAGAAATCATTATGGACCTCATCTACCACGTCACTACTGAACTGAGCCCATCATCTTTGAGCACTGACTGGCCGTCCGCCTATGCTATTTTGATCTTATTATGCGCAGTCTCCAATTCCAATATCTTGATTTAGAATGGACCATCAATATGGTTAAAGCTAAAGAAAGCAGTTTGCAGTGAATCCCCCTGTTAAGTAGTCATGCATTACGGTAGGAACAAGCACACTTGGGGAGCGCAGTCCAACGGAGAGTTGCATGCTGGGTTCGGGAAGATCCAATCAAATGCAAAAGATAAAATCTCCTTCAAACCCTTGTTGTTGGTCTTCGTAAAAAAATAGGATTTGGCTCACCAATCTTGCTTGTACAATGGAGACAGCCACTGAGGTTTTGGTCCCGGCATTCGGAGGTTCGGATCCTAGAAACGCAAGACAACCAGCTAGAAAAGTCACGAAATCCCCGCAAAAATTTCACCACTCCACTGGAAATTCCCTCGCAAAAATTCAGCCTGATTTTTTCCTAAAAACTCGAAAGGTTCCGCCAGGAAGAGTTTGGGATTAAATTGTTCGGTGAGGTGCCATGAGGATGTAGGAATGTGAGCAGTACGGCTGTTTCTTTTTTCATTTTTCTTACCTTAGCTTGATACGATATGTGGGGACCCGGTATAGAATAAAAAGCGAGGTTAATGGGATTTGAGAAGCTGTTGCCGTCAAGGTCCATCAGCCAAGCTGCGCCGGCCTTGGTACGAACAATTACTTAGTTCAGGGCACCTCGTCCCTTTTTTTGGAGGTAGAAGGCGCTCAGCTGGTGGGATCCTCGCAGACAGAAAAGGATTGATTGCAGTCGGGTTAAAAGCACAGAATGTATTTGCTTGCACCATCCCCATCTTCTAGGAAAAACTCAAACGACCTTCAATGAAGGGGTACCGAGGGCAGGGGGCATAGATGCCAAACAAACCTGGAATCTGTGGTTGGTCCGCGACCCCTAGACCTATTGTTAAGAATAGTGAATTACTATTCACATGTTCTTCTTACCTTTCATATTCAGTTGTGTGGTGGGAGAGTCTGAGGCACCTAATGGCCAATTTTACTCCCGGCAGTATATTCCAAGATGAATATTTCATAATTTCCTATTGACTCCACGCTTTTTCTCTGTGGTCTAACTTGAATCACCTTTCTTCCCCTGGTTCGATTTCCAGCTTGAATTGAATCCAAAAGGGCCGAAGAATCACTCAGGCCTATTTATACATGGCTTTTCTGAGCTTGAAAGACAAGGACTGTGGCTTTTCTGTCGGATCTATTTTCCCGAAGAAGGTCCTAGTTGTCCTGTCTGTTGTCTTGGATGAGTCCTGAGACAGGAGTCGGCTTCTCCAGAGGCGACAAACTCTATCGGATGTAATTAGATCCTGTACTTAGAGGGAAGGACCTTGATCGAGGTACCTTTTATAAGAATTGGCAAACTGTATGTCAAACTAACCAAGACTCGGGTATCAAAGAACCATTGGAAGTAACATAGAAGAACCTGAGATTCGAGATGCTGCAATTCTAATTCAGCAATCGCTAAGTAATCCGTCAAGGCGAAATGAGAAGGGAAGTTGTTCTGGTGGGCTGACCGAGGAGAATCTTTCGTCTTCACGGGTTTACCGTAAAGATGTCAAAGAAGGTCGGCCATTGATTCTACAGACGCATTACAGCAACGAACAGCAGTTCGACCATTGAAGAAATTGAACCCTCTGTGCCCCACTATTAGCCACTTCCTTCTATTCGGTTTTCGGTCACGGTCACCTTCGTAAGCAAAAGAAAAAATGCACAAAAAACGAAGAAGAAATTAAGATTTTTATCTTTCCTCCCATTTCAAGAACAATGTAGAGATGCTCTGCTTTTCGCAGCTTACACTTCCAACGCTTGCAAGCAAGGATTATTTCCTTTTACCCTTTTGGGACGCATGAATAATCCTATCATATGCTATGACGTCCGTCATCGACGGACCGATGATCCCAAGAAACTAATTGAGAATCAGTGCCATCATGGGTCGAGCAAAAATAAACTCAAGTTTTGATCACTCCAGAATCGCAGCCTGGAGAGTGACAGAGTGACTAAGGTCGCCAATATGAAGGCTGTGCTCGCCCATAGGAACCCTTCTGATCCCCGACCAGTCCACCACGCTCAGGTACTTGCACACGTGAATGTTGATCCCGACCCGCTGCTGGGCCCCGGCGGGGACGTGGACCATCTTGAAAGCCACCAGCTGCTTCTTTGGAGCCCATTGCCCCACGGCTGGTGGGGTGGAGAACACCAGCAACGTGTGAGCCCCGTCCCTCGGCCCGGTGTTCCTCACATCTATCTCCAATCCCAGCGAAAGCCTGCTGCATCTGGTGTGGGTCACCCTAATAGCCTTGCCCATGGTGGATGAGTTCGAGACTCGGTGCCCACTGAGTGGGACAGAGAAGACTCTGGGTGCGGTGACGATCGTGTGGGCGAAGCTCGTGTAGCTCATCCCGTGCCCGAATGGGTACACCACGTTTCCGTCGTAGAACCGGTAAGTCCTTCCAGGGTAGCCCTTTGATGGGTTTGATCTCATTGCCATGTTTGTCATGGGCACATTAGCAAGATACTCCTGTGGGTACCATGTCATTGGCAGCTTCCCTCCTGAAAACATGGAGATCAATAAGCAGAAAACATCTATGTCAGGTAAGTTCTGACGATAAGAAAGCCGACGTTTTCAACCTTCTGATGTAGTCGAGACCAAACATTAACAGCATTGACAAAGAAGCACAAACCCGGATTAGCAGCTCCATAGAGGATATCAGCGATGGCGGCACCACCAGCTTGTCCTGGGTACCCGGCCCACAGGATTGCAGCAATCTTCGGGTTATCCTTAGCGAAGGACACATCGATTGGCCCTCCAGACATCAGGACCAGCACCACAGGGCCCTTCGATGCCGCTGCCACCTTTCTCACGAGCTCCTGCTGGCGGCCAGGGAGGAGAAGATCTGTCCTGTCCAGGAACTCTGCCTCGATTGACTGGTCCAGCCCCATCACGAGGACCGTCGCATCAGCTCCAGTGGCTGCATCGATGGCCCCAGTAAAGAGGCGATCATCGGAGCATGCCACATCTACGCAGCCTTGCTGATGGACCGTCCGGGAGTATCTGCTGATTCCCTGGAGGGGAGTTGTGTACCCACATGCCACACCTAGTAGATACAATAAAAAAAAAAAACCATTGTAAGGCAACATTGTAAAGCAAGTCAGTGGTTCCAAAGGAAGAAAATATGCTGCTTTACCGGCATAATTTCCGATCATCGTGACAGTGACGTTGGAATTGGGTCCAATGACGGCAACTGTGCGGTGGTGGTGGGCCAAAAGGGGGAGCACCGGACCTTGGTTCTTGAGGAGGACGATGCCTTGCTGTGCCGCTTCCAGGGCCAGCTGCTGGTGAGCCGGTGTGCACGAATCCTTCGCACCAAGGTGCCCATACGGCTGGGCCGACGGCTCACCGTCGAACATCCCGAGCCTCATTTGCACAGTCAGTGTGTTCACCAGAGCACCATCGATGTCAGACTCCTCCAGTTGGCCTCCATTCACGGCCTCTTCCGAGTGCACAGCGAGGAATGGCCCGCAGTCCAGGTCCAAGCCTTCAACCAAATCATATCAGCATTTTTGTCGAATCGTTTTACGATTAAGAACACCAAGAATATGCTCTAAAATGGACCTGCTTTAATCGCATCTGCTGCCGCTTGCTCTGGGGTGGATGTGAAATGCTGTTTGTCATAAAAGACTCCGACTGAGTCACAGTCTGAGACGATATAGCTGTACAGAACCCAAAATTCATCAAATTATCAGATAGGTCACTTGTTTATTAATCGGTACGATTGTCTCGCTGATGGTATGAACAAAGCAATGTCCTTTTTAGTAGGCGTACCCGTTGAGACGCCATTCGCCACGGATAGTTTTACGGAGGAGATTCGGGTTAGCGCAGGTGGGAACTCCGTTGACCTGGTTGTACGAGCACATCACGCTCGCGACTTTGCCTTCCACCACGCACATCCTGAACGGCACGTTGAACGTGTCTTCAATGTCCTGCTTGCTCACCTGCTCAGGTCAATCGGCACGGAACTCTCTGAGTTTTGTACGAAAATGAGAATATATGCTGTTTAATAAGGAATCAACAAAAGAACAAAAGAATCATTTAGTCCTTAGCGCGCTGTGCTAGGCACATGAGTTCTTCTTACACAAGTATACTACATATTATGATAAGATAATCAGGTTAAATTAACAAAAAAAAAACACAAGAAATTATACTAAACTAGATTACTTAATTGTGATTAAATATTAGAAAATATAGATATAATTGGGGACGTAAGCTTTGACCATTTCGTGGGTCCCACAGATTCATCGTGCAAGGAGGAGGAGGTGGAGGAAACAGAGGACCTTTGACTAGACCCGTATCACTCACCAGAGCATTGAAATGGAAGCGGTCGAACCCGTTCCAGTTGTCGAGATCATAGGCCGTGAAGTGCTTGCAGCAGGCCGCCACCTTCAGCCGGTCGCCGGCGTTCCCCTGGAGCCCCCTCACGTAGCTGGCGGCGTACTTGCCGGCCAGGAGCGGGTCCTCGCCTGGAGTCTCCTGCCCCCGGCCCCACCGTGGGTCCCGGAGTATGTTGATGTTCGGGCTCCAGAAAGTGAGCCCGGCCACTCCCCCGTTGTACATTGCTCGAGCCTCGTCTGACACCGCCTGTGACCCATATCAAGGAAAGTTAAAAATAAAAACAACTGTCATTGTCGGAGGATCGGGATGGGACCGGACAGGATGGGGACAATGTTGGAGCAAGTTGCACTAACACCTTTTACAATAATATATCATTTTTCCTGACCCCACGATCACAAGAACCTATTCCTTGGAGTTGCTTCCCAATTCATCCATCGACAAGAAAAGGATAAAAGGGTAGGGAAATGTGCGACTCTTTTTAATTTTTACATTCATGTGTTTTTTTTAAAAAAATAAAATGTGTATTTGATATATAAATACCACATGATGCCTGCGCTCTCTTTTCTTCTCCTAATCTAAATTAACAAAATCAATTCATCCTTCCATATTCATTGTATATGTAATGGTCCCATTCATCGATACCTCTAGCCTTTACCGGCCCAACTTCAATAATGTTCATGAATTGAATAACCTAGGTACATATGGTTGAAGATTTAATGTTATTATTATTAGAAAAATATATTTTAAATATCTAATTAATTAAATAATTTAAATTCTCGAAATATCTTAAATTTAATTTAAAATTTTTATAATATTTTAATATTATTTATTTTCATATATTATTATTATTTTAAATTTATAAATGCACATATAAACTGATGAGTCACTTAATAAATAGTTATTCTGTGTTCATTATCTCTAATCTTCCTATACCTTATATACAAAGTTTGACTCATAATATAATGTATTTGTCGGGCATTGGAAGATGATATATAATTATTCCTAATTACAAGCTTGGTTCATTCGTAAAACTCAAGTACAGTAAGATCAGGGTAAAATGCCGGTCCGTATTAAGTTTATAATTTAATCACCATTGATATACATTATTGTGATCCACCTAACGACACAACACTTGAGGACAAAAAAGCCTAATTCTGAAATGCTCAAATTCAGATGACCAGTACAAGTGCAGAGCATCGGATGTGCTCTTTCACACAGAGGGGAGAAAGAGCATAGTCACACTGTAATGCGTATCGCAGACTCTATTCTCCCGATAACAAAATATTCCTCATTCCTCAATCCTATCCTAGCAATGCTCATGGCACCCATTCTCATTGTTATTATTATTAGATGATATCCATATATTAAAAAGAGTTTTTGAATTAATATAAGTTCGAGTATTATCGGTTTATTCAAATGTAAATTTTTTCGATCTAATAATTTTTTCACCCCATCATCTTGACATTATCTCTTTTTTATGTTAGAAAACAATGTATGTCAAACATGGCAATGCTAATGATACATGTGATTCAGACTCACCTGTCCGATCGCTTCCCACAGGGACGCGTTGAAGGAGGCAGCGGTTGTGATGACCTGAGGGAAGCTGGTGGCGGCCGGGAAGTCGCCCTCGAACCGAGTCCCGGGCCCCACGTTCGAGACCCCGTGGAGAGCTTCCGACCACCACTTGTAGCCCTTGATCCCGAGCCGGGGGACCGCCGCGGCGTCGTCCACCAACAACTTCACCTTCTCCTGCAATGTGAGCCGCCCAATGAGGTCCCTCACCCTGTCGGGGATCGTCTTCGACACTTGGCAGAACGGGAAGCTCTTGGTGTTCGGGTCTGTCGGGTCACACGCAAACAGCTCACGGGCTAACCCACTGGGGCTGACGAGGAAGAGGAGGACGAGGATGAGGCAGAGGGACGAGGGGATGGCGGGCTGGCCCATTCTCTTCGCAATCAATCTTGAACTTGAAGAGAATGGCAACGTAGGGTGAGAGGAAAACGGAGGTGAAAGTGGAGTATATATAGAAATGAATTTTGAGATCTAACTGGGAATTATTACATACGGAAGTTTTTTTAATTAATAATTTTTGTAAATTAAAAAAAAAACGTTGCACATACTCTGTACTTTTTGTAAAATAAAGTGAAGTCATCTTTGTGGGCTGTAAGTCAAGTTGCAGGATTCAATGATTCCCTTCACAGCTGAGCCTACCAGCCAATGGTAAATCTTGACGGTTAAGTCTTGCCAAGTTAATATCATATTTTAATTTTAAATTTTGTAAATAAATATAATTATAATAAAAATATTATAATTTAATTTATCAATTTTATAGCGATCTAAATTAGAGCATACTGTAACCTATGCCCATGTCTAGCCCAATTGAGGATGGTAGGAGGGCAAAGGTAGGTAGATTATTCATTATCTCTTTATTATCATCTCAATTGCTTAATTTGTAATCTCGAAAATGGATAGATATTAGACAATTTCCATCCATCCATGGCCCTGTGTGTGTGTGACTAGATAGTTAATGTGCCACGTCAAGTCTGAGCCATCGACCGGCTAATGGGTTTACCAGTGAACGGAGGATGGGCTTCAGTTGTTGGATTTGTCAATGCCGATATATTGGAAACGTGTAGGGTAATTAAAGACATTAATCAAACCATGATGGATGATTCATCGCCTTTCTGGTGAAGTGGATGATCACCCAAACTGACTCTTATTTGCCTCTTCAACCAATAATTTCTCATTCCGGCACGCATCAGCTCAATCTCCCTGGAAAGCACAGAGAAATGACAGCAAACTGCGAGGATTATTATCAACGTTTAGATGGCTTAATCGTCACTTAATATGATGATTACTTAAACCCTAGCAAGCCAACCATTGATTGGGTCAAGTAATAACCAATCCCTTTTAACGATAATGATTTGGGGACGCTAGTTGTTTGAGTAAAGGGGTTGTTGTGCAAATCTTTCCCGTAAATTGAATTTGGGAAGACAGATAATGTTGATGTTCAATGGAACTGAAATTCGAGGTCAATTTGGCAACCTTTTCTACTGTCGGCTAAGGGATAAAATGAGAATAAAAAAAAAGTCGATGCGGGCTGCCCTTTTTCTAACCTAAACCTGAACTTACGCTAAAGCACTGTATCAACTTTTTTCCCTCTTTTTCTTTTTTCCAAAAGGAACTCTAAAATATACTAAAATTCAATTCAGTGTAAATTTTAGTATTTAAAATTATCCAATTAAAACTCAATTTCACAGGCTAGTAAAATTTGGCGGACTTACTTCTTCGTGGATGGCTCGAACACCATAATGGAAACCTCGGACTGGGGCGATGCACTTCAGGCGGGGCCATTACTTCATAAACCATCATAAGTAATTTCTCCAACATTGGACCTGACTAAGACAATAGTTCTCTTCACGTAAGCGTCAAATAAGATATCGTGTTCAAATCCTTTAACCGGAGCAAATCAATAGCTCATTTATAGAGCTTGATTTGCCGATAAAACAATCAAAATTTGAAATAATATCGGTTCATATCACTGAGCTTCCGGGAGACTTTACTAACCCTTCTCCAGATGTAGCTGTCCAGAGGAATCTCTGGAGACAAGAGATGGCCGTACTGGATACTGATACAGACACAACGAGGGACAGCAGATAGAACCAGAGGAGGGAACAGAAGGGCGGGGGAGCTCCACCGTCGACCGTATCACATAATCCGAAGACAGAGCATTGGCCCCACCGAACGTCCCAAAGATTGGCCCATATAACTAAATATTTGGTGAATATTACTCGTTTATAATATTAGATAAGTATATAATGGATTAAAATTTGGTTTAAATAGGAATATGTGAGGTCCCACCGGGATATGTTCTCCACCTACTACTATAAATGAATGATCCCCACCAAAATGTGCTTATTCCTGACAGTACGAGGCAGAGATTTTTATCGCAAATCTGCATCTTCTCTTTGTTGCTTCGCTTGCAAGGGAAGTCACACCCACATTACAAACCACCCTTGTCTCTGCTTTGTTGAACTTCGACCCTGGAAGCTCAACCCCCACCCCACACGCCGAGCGAATACGACGGTGAAAAGTTGTACATGATTGAGATCTGTAGTACCCCTTCTCGTTGCCTCGGCGAAGAAGTAATTGTATCCTCTGGAGCTCCCGTCTTCTCCGAGGAAAAAAAAACGAAGAAGATGCCGAGATATCTGGACAATGGAGCGTCGAAATACAAATTCACCCTTTTTCGGCGGTGGAGATCATCTTATTTTTAGCAAAATGAGAAAGACGAAGCAATGGAAGGGTGGTGGATCAAAGGTGTGTTTGTTTGAGTGTAAAGTGGAATGTAATCCCATTTTATACTACAAATCGCAACGGTCGAGCGTAAAATTTATCGTAATATGATATTATATTGGTTAAAACTCTATGCTATTGTTAGTAATTACGTAACGTTCAAAACACATGATATTATCATATTATGGCTACTTTATAACTAACTTTACAACCATTTTATCTATACCCGCTAAATTTTACAAGTAATTTTACATTTTTTTCTCAAATAATATGAAACCACGTTACAGAAACAAAATAAAATTTGCAATGATTCAAGTTTTTTTCCATAATCTTAGCTTTCATCATAATGTAATAATATTGGAACCAATGGGTAACTTAGGGTTTACTAGTGAGAAGGCAGGCAGGATCCAAAAGGATAAGGAGGACAGAAGACGGAGACTCCGATATTGATCGATCTTGGGAGATAATGTATTTAAATTCACCGTCCCAGCTATGCTAGCTGGGAGCCGTAAATCAGCAACTTTGCTCTGCGATCTAAACGATATAGGGAGGTTTTTGTCGTATCATATGATCCCATACCCGGGTGACTATCATGCACGATATTCTACGGAAATTAATTTAAGTGAGAAATTAATTCTGCTATGATTTCATTTATTTTATTCAATATTTGCTTCCTCCAATCTAATCTCCTGTCCAGCCCTCCTCGGTGTGCTCTCCTTGGGAATGTGCGTAACATGGGGTCAACTCCCAAGAGCTATCACAGAGTGGGTTGTTAATTCCACTGACCATCTCGTATGATGGAAATTAAATCGTAACTACATTTGTATTATTATTTATTAATTTCAAATTTTAAATTAGCTAGGTGTATGTGTCCTGTGTGGCTACTATAGCGAAACGTCCACCGGCAGGCACGTTCGTCCATGTTGCTGCACACTCGTAAGCATCGCTTTCAGTGGACATGCATGTGGTGGATTTCATAATTAATTCACCATTGCGGTGCTTCGATTAGGAAATTAATAGCAAGAACAAGCGTTAAAAAGAAGGAAGATCCATCCACGCTGAGACAATTATAAAATTTAGTTATTGATTACTGCCGATCGACTGCTGCAAATTCCATATTGATTATTGATTGTGGCACGACCGCACAGCCATGGATTTTCTGCCCTTATGTTACTCAAAATTTCTCCCGTAAAATTCGATTGCAGTGATTAGTTTCGTGGGGCATCATGTGTCATGCATTGCATATCTCCATCGCAAAGCGTCCATGCATGGTTTGTTCAGGCATCGGGTCTGATGCGCAAATTTCACCCCTCGATCGGACATTAAGTTCGCACATTAGATGACCGCATGCCGTAATAAGACTTGCATTTCGATGATGATCCAAGTGATTAGCATTCATTTCCTAATTCATTCATCATTATGATTACAATACCTATTTTTTTTTAATCAAAACTTGTCCATGACAGCCGAGTAACGATGAGCTGGACCAGACCACCTCTAGTTATGGAACATTCCGATGAGAAACCTGGCGGTTGTTAAAGATGATGATTGCATGGAAGATGGGGATGAGTCGGATGGATGAACTTACAGTTAGTTGCGACACCATGATGTTTCTGTTTGGGTGGCACTGGAACTCGCACTGGCACTGACCCGGAATTCGATCTGATGGGAAATTAATGGAATTATTATTTCACTAACCAATCATATCAATTACGTGATAACCCCCGAAAAGATCAAAATTGGAGGAAAAAAATTATATGTTGTGTACTATAATATAAAATATTTTGATTCTCTGATACAATTTTACTGATTTCAATAATCCAAATCACTTCTCATGAAAGAAGCCAAGATTCCCTAACAAGTAGCACGACGGACATATTACGTCAAGAACAAAGACAACTAATCAAGATTACGAAGCTCCCCATGGGGACAATGCTGATATATATATATATGTACACAGCATTTGCTTGCCCAGAAAGCCAAACGCATTTCTTGAATCGTGGACAACGTGTAACTCACCGTTGGCGTCACCTAAAAAGTTCATTTCTAGTACGACGGGGTTGCCGTGTCCACAATCCAAGTTGTGACAGTCAAAGCGGCCGCGTAATTTTGAGGTTACTTAGAGGTCATGATGTCTATCTACATTTTCTATCCCATTACTAAGGCGATTAACAGTGGCCATTTGCTCTAAATATATGTTCTTTTCATTCATCCATCAATCGATTACAGTTAGGGGATGTGTCCTAATGCATGCCGGTTGGAACGCGTCGTCACTAAGGATAAGACTCTCTCTCTCTCTTTTCATATGTCTCAAACCTAAGGCGTCAAATTATCCCAATCGGGAATTTTAATTACGTTTGGCATCAAGGATCGATGTACTCCGAGAATTGCCTCACATACAAAGCTTTTTGTTCCTAGTGGAATTTGTCGATTCAAATCATGTCATTTGGAAAAAGAAAAAAAAAATTGTACATGTCAAAAGAAAATGTGAATGGTTATTTTTTAACTCGATTAAATATTTAATTTTTTCAGTTATAAAAGAGATGGACCGTTCAGAAAACAAAATAAATAAATAAAATAGCACGAGAGTTATACAAGTAAAAATTATGCTCATAACTTCTTAGTTACATGTCAAAAGCGATAATAATGCATAAAACCCTCATCTCACATATTTTACTTTGAATTGAAGGACAAAATGGAATAGGATATATGAAGAGGGCCATGAAAAACCCGATTACAAGCCCAAATTCTTCTCTTTTTTGGGGCTTCTCTGAGCCCATTCTTCACGGTACCCTGAAAAACCAGAGCCCCCAAAATTGACACGAAGTATGAGCGCTTCCATATTGAAGTTCCACGCAAAACTCTAACCTTGCAGCTATGTGAATTGCACATAATTCAAGCAATCATTCACACTGTGCACCAACGAACTAGTCCCGAGATAATTAATGTTCACTCTCCCTCCGAAAGAGGTACTCAGGTGTTGGCACTTGGGGGGTGAATCATGACTTGTATAGTACTTGGAACGTGGTTGTAAGGCTGTAAGGCTTCAAAGTATGATTCTGGCAACACATTGGCTGGCCATATTTATTATAGCCTGTGGCTATGTTTTATCGTCTTGTTTGATGTAACTTTAGGAAGCCTAACGCTCGATAACCCATGAGCAGTGTCATGTCAATTCTATCGTAAATCCGAGTATCGATTTGGAAGCCACAGGGGGGGTTGGGTAGGAACGATCGTGAGCGTTTTATGCTCCTCTTGTACCAGACTTTTATGCTTTGTGAAAGTCAAACGTTAATTTTGACAACTGAACGACAGAAGAAAGAAATGGTGACACCTACTTGGAACCCTTAACCCGTTACTGATCAAAATAGCCAATGAGTTACCCTCTGTTCAATCTTCGTCTCTACTATAGTGTCCAGGCTAGGCTTCCACCCCTTCCCGGAAAGCTGCTGGCTCAAATACTCTGGCCAGCCCTCCAATACATCCGGCAAGTCGAACTCCGGCGTCCACCTTCCCTGCCCAACCACCGATACCACCTTCTCCTCCCTCTCTTCTGTGCCACTTCCATTGTGGCCCTTCTTCTTCTTCAAGGCAACATGCGGATAATGCCTCTCATCACCCCTGATTCCAGTGGTGCAAACTCGAGCGAGCATTGGGAGGAACCTGGAATACGGGAGGAAATCCGAGGAGTTCCTTGACCTTAGGGCTGAGCTGGCGATCAGGAGAACCCGCTGGGCTTCCTCGGCAGATAATGAGATGGGCTTGCCCCGTCTCACGGGGAGCATCAAGTACACCTTGCCTGCTTCCAGCGTCTCATCGGCTGGTAATGGCCTCGGCCTTTTTCCAGTGACTGCTGACTGGAGCTCCACCACCACTTGCCGGGGGTGCTCCAACATTAACTCTGCCACCGTTAGAGTCGACATGCTGTCGAGTTCTTGCACCGTGCCATCCCAGAAAATGACCTTCCCGCTACCATGAGAGGGATGTCCCGAAGCAGTGTTGCCCATCCGACAGGGTGAAGAGATGAACGAACGGGAGGATTTTTGAGCTAAAGAGAGGAAGGTTTTTGGTTTAGGTAGTGTATATGGAGCGGAAGGAAGCCGCGCATAATGTGGGAAAAGCGTTGGTTAAGCGGCTCCATCTTGTGACGTATATAAATGGTGAAATTGGTAATAAGATAATGAGACTAACAGAACAAAGGAGACATGGTCGTTAGATTGATGTAACTGCATGCTACAACTACAAGTTCTGTCGCTGACTCTGCTAGCCAATCTCGGAATTGCACGCTCAAAGTGCATGCAGCCAATCGAAATCACATAAAGCACTTCGTAGCTGGGATAAATCAATACCCGACAAGGTTAAGTCTCGATTGATAGATCGAAAGCATCCCGTGCCCCCAAAGAGAGAGTTGAGGTGATGATAAGTTCGGCAGTGGGCCGGAGCTCGTTTGTGGTGTGGTTGAACGGGCTCCCTTGTTCTAGAACCAGACAAGGAAAGGGGGAAGTCAAGGAACGGTTGATCTGTAACTGTACTAGCTAGCACGGCTGTCAATTACGAACGGGTGACGTTTTGAATTGGACATCCCAACTCCATTCTTCCTCTTTACGATATTTCCATGACTGATTTATTTTAATCCTTTCTTTCATTGCTATGAATGATGGAATGTTTGCTGGTTATGGCAACAACTCCTTTTTTCATTTTTGTCGAGTGTACAAGCTTTAATTTTTCAAGCATGTTGACTTCAGATCAATCCTCGCCCAAAGTACTACCTCGGTTTAGGGTACTTTATAGTCGGTTCCCCCGATGGTAAAGAGTAGGATTTGTCCAGTCAACAGTTTGCACAATGTGTCATTAGCCCTTGTAAAAGTAATTAAGAAGATAAGAGTCGTATGTTGCTGGTTGCGGTTTCACCTGACCAAGTGAACTGTGTACTACGAGTACTGGGCCGACATAGGGTTTGTTGGGGCTGGCCTTCATGGTATCATGATGTGCCCCAATTTAGCTCATGAAGCCCAGTAGATTTTAAGTTTTTGAATGGCAAATGGGCTTGACGTATTAGGCTGCTCCTTGTTATTTAATACGTGTAAAATTAACCTAGATAATTAAATAAACACAATTTTCGGTCTTTTTCGATTGCACGCACTGGAATTCAAATGCATTTTAAGTTAGTTCCCTAATTGGAAAGATTCAAATTTAATAAATTATTTAAGATAAGAAAAAATATAAGATTAGCTCGATTGACTTTACGTTGATTCAAGAAAACTTTTTCACACCAAAGGATTAAGACGTGGGTCCAATCGTGTACCAGAAAAAATAAGGCTTCTTTTTTTTTTAAATCTATTTCGGTGAACATCAAAGCTATGTGAGGTGAGGTTGAAGGCAACCCCTCCTCCAGAGGCTCAACCACCGACCCTTTGATCCCCCTCCCAATTTCCCGTATAATAATTAGATATTTGCTCAATCGCATCATCATCGTCATTCGTCCTCATTTCCTACTGCACAGCTGGATTTCAGATAATTCAAGCTCGATCAAGAAATTCTCGGGCGATCATATCCCGAACATGGTTAATGAAAGAAGTGATTGTGCCGATTTCTTCCTAGCCACGTCGTCGTGAGTGATGATCATTCGAGAATCTGTCCTTTTCGACAGCCATCCGAACTAACCCTAACATCCGAAATGTGTCCTCCCTACTCTTTGCAAAGAACACTGACTAATTGCATTAGTTATTATATTTCCTTCCACATGCATCAAAGCTTCATTAGATGTGACGTGACGAGTGATCAATTAGTAGTACATCAGGATGGACCTGAACTCGGTTTTTGCTTGAACTGAGATACCGAATCATGTGATTGTGTCTCATCTAAACAACAACGATGATTCGCTGATTAATAAATAAGCTTAGCCTGTAAAGGTAAATAAAATTATTATAAATTTTGGGGCCTACGAAAGGGACGTGGAATGGATGAGGCCACTGCCTCTCATTAGGCGGAGAATTCAAGTGGAGAGGCTGACGCAGGCTCAAGCCCCCCCCCACAGCCGACCTCTCGCGAAATATTGAAACTTCTATCATCACCATCTCTCTCTTGAATTAATTTTTTAATCAAGAGAGGATCATCCTCTGAAGTTTTCCGTGTGACTTTTAATATAAATATTTTCCGAGTTGGAGTCATACATAAATTTATAAAAAATTGATAAGTAAATACGAAATTTTATATAGTTTTCGAGTAAAATTTCTCTTAAAACCCACTAGCTTTAATGATATAAGCAAACATACAAGCGTCATTGGCTTACTCGAGTAAGGAGAAATGGAGTCAATGCCATCACAAACTACTTGTAGGGTACACGCAGACCCTGCCTACCTGAACTAAAAAATCATTAATGGAAAATATGGTCACGGCGCCCCATGGTGTAATTGTAACAACAAGGGTTAGACACCCACCCAGCCACTCCAAATTCGAGTATTGTCATCGTGAATCGGTAGCTACTCTGTGGTGGGATCATCTTCAACTTGGGAAACTCCAGATAAGCCGAGCATATACGCTCTGCGCATGTAGCACCTTCCCAAGGAGTTGCTTTTACAAAAGGTGATTAAAAGTGTCTCAGTTGTGTGATTGCAGCTGACGATCCAGTCAACTCTGTGATTTCTCCTCACTAATAATACAAGGGAGGAAAAAAAGCTTGCCAGAGTCACAATGTTTTTCATGCCAATTGTGGCCTTGGTATGAACAATCTCCTAGGTATAAGAGAGGGAAACGGAACCGATAAGAACGAGAGAGGGATAAGCACAAATGTCAGCATCCCTTTCATACAGAAAAGATAAACCCCTTCTTTGTCATCTAAATCCAAATCCTACATATTTTTTGGAGTCACCTTTTTAAGTATTGAATTCTTTAATAATATTTTATGGAAAAAAAACATAATTATTCTATTTTCCCTTTCTGATGGGCCCATATATGCCTCCTTCTCTTGGATTGGATATGAATCATTGGTGGGGGTGTGTATACATTAATACCATTTGATTGGTATAGACGATTCAATTGCTACCACTTTCTGTGTAATCCCCAAGTTGTTCGTCGCCGGCTGAGGAAGACCTCGCAGTTTGTCGAGCGCACGATGACTGCATGTGACCAAGACGTGAACGCTGTTTCTATCGCAATATCGAGCCTTACAACCAATTTTAAGCTTTTTTTTAATTCAGATAACCCACTAGATCTTACTCCAAACCATAACAATATCATATTTCAACTTATAATTCAAGATGTTATTGTCAAAATATGGTATAATAATATTGGAATATATATCGTGCCATAAGCCACTATGGATTCATGGAACTGCTTATCGAGATAGCCTATAATTGACTACAGCAAACACCAATATATGAAATTAAAGAAAACGAAATCTCCAATAAAAGGTGGATAAGAGTAAGATGTTTCGGGGAGGACATGAACTTTCAAAGGAATTAGCCATGACATGATGATTCTAATGAGGTGTGCACATTTTGACTTCTCTGATAGGGCACCATATATATGCTTATACACTTCTTCATGAATTCAATAATATACAATCAAGAAGAAATTATAATATATTCCAAAGTCATTTTTTCTTGTGCAACAGTTTTATATATGTAAAAAAAAAATGCCACTCACCAAAATTTTTTACATTTATACACGATGAAGGTTGTCTAGGTATATAATCTTGTTATCGACAACGAGTTATTCTCGAGCACTATCCCGGTGACTTTTTCAAGAAATATTTGGAAGGAAATGTTCCAAAATAATCCAGTCGATTTCTCCATGGGCAAATCCAGGGCAGATAATTTGAATTCTACTCGTGGCAAAAACATAAGGAAAACAGGAGAAATTTTCAGGGCAATTGAGTTCATTGTATCATCTTATCTGTAAACTCGATTAATAATTATTTAACATATCAATAGCATGTGCTATATCAATGTTCGTGCTCATAGGAAAAGGTTTTGGGGCTCGTCTGAGACAGAGTTCTTTGTTGAGGGCGAGTAGCAAGGAGAGAGATGGCGAAATGAAAACGAATGTTAGTCTGAATTGAAAGAAATGGGTAGGATTGTTTTTTTGTTGATTAAAACATTTTGAATTTCATGGTCTGAAGAAGCCAGAAGTTTTATGGATAAATCCGACTGAATTCTCTGGACCGTTATGGAAACATGAAATTCTTTACTAGCCAAATCAAACTAAATCTCGACCAATCAACATCATTCTTTTTCTCCTTCAATGTACAGGCAACGTACTTCACTAGTGGATTAGCCAGGAAAAAAAAAAAAGAGGTGGAAATAACCCCACCACTGCAACTTCGAGGCTGACCCCAGCCCGGCGCACCATTGCGTTAGGGACGGAACAGATAGATGAATGCAGGGGAAGACACCCTCTGATTCAACGGCAATTATAGAAGAGGGGGGAAAATCCAAAACTGCCACTTTGAGGGATCAATTTCATAGCTCTCCCCCAGCTTAGACGATCGTGCTTGACTTTGACCCCCTGCCTCCGTAAGTCCTAGTTGCCATAAGAGTAGGGTCAAACCCCGTTTTAAGCTGTAGTTTCTCGCAACCGCGTCTTGATTTGATCTCATGTGCCCATAAAAATACAAAATATATATATCTAAATAAATGGAAATATTTATTGGGAGGTCATCGAGGAATTACATCTTCACTTGTTCAAAAATTGTACAAGTACACAATATATATGTGGTTACAATATCTTATTTATTTAGTTTTCTCTAAATATTTATTTATTTTTATTTTTACATGGAGAAACGAATTTCATTTTTCCTCTATGTATACCTATATATGTATGTATGTATTTATTTATTTATAATATTATGAGCATTTGGTGTCCGGATTTATATTTTTGGTAAAATATGGGGCTTAAGTCCCCAGTGCATCAATGTAAATTAAGTGATATACCCACCTCCCATGACAGAAGTAGTAAAGCCCACGATACGTGCTGACCCTCCAAGTCAATTACCCTGATGATCCCGTAATAATCCCGCAGCACAAGCTGAACTGGGGTTCCCTTTTCCTGCTCCGTCTGTATTTAATTTAATCCATTCGTTGTCTGCGCTGGTCCATCCCACCTCCCTCCATGTCATCGGTTTCGTAATTGATGGTCCAGTCGAGCGCCCGACATTGAAGAGAGTGGCTGCATATCCAGCCAAACCTTCGCCTCCTCGATGATAGGTCGGGTCAAATAAAGGTCACGTTCCTCCAATTCCAAAGCTTCCAGCACGCTATTCCAAACGTGAAGCTCCATGGCACTCGGTGTCCGGATTTATATTGGGCCAATTAACTACATGTTAAACTCCTTATAATTATAAATTGAATGAACCATATTTAAATTCCACCTAGCAATCGTTAAATCCGTATTATGAATGGACGGAAAATATTGCAATATGAAATTTCAGATAAAACTGATATTTCCGGTAAAATTATGTTTTTTTTTTTGGTGTATAATTTTACCCTAATATTCAAGAGAGAGAGGGGCGAGGACATTCTTGGAATTTCATGTCCCTTTCTCTTGCCTATAAGGCGAGCCTCCACCCATGGAGAAAATTACAGAGACGGAGAAAAAGAGAGAGAGAAAGGCAGACTTTTGAGTTTTGTTTGAATCATTAGAAAGCCCCAGACAGAAGACTTCATCATTCCCTGGAGCCACTCGGAGAATCATCAAGAAACTCAGAAGAAGAAGAGAAAATTAAACAGGAAAGATGGAAGAGGTCGCTCTGTTCCTCGACGATCTGCGATCGAGCGCGGCGATCCCGCACTGCAGAATCTGCCACGAAGCAGAGTTCGAGAGCTCCAGGGGCTTGGAAGCTCCCTGTGCCTGTTCAGGAACTGTCAAGGTAAGTCCATCGACACCGAAAGCCATTCTTTTTGGAGAAAGTTTCACGTTGGATCATTGAGGAAGCATCCCGATCGTTTTCTTTTCCCGACTTGTTCGCTCCATTCAGTTCGCTCACAGGGACTGCATACAGCGGTGGTGCGACGAGAAGGGCGACACGGTCTGTGAAATATGTCTGCAGGTAACCCAAAAAACTACAAAAGTTTTTTTTCGAGCGTTGTCCGAGAAAGCTCCTTGGTCTATGTTTCTCAGTTTTGTCGGATTGTCGGGTTGGTTTTGTCCTGAATTTTTTTTCCCGATTATTAGTAATGTCATGGCTTAAAAGAAGAAGAAGAAGAAGAAGAAGGACAATGATGAATGGGCACGTCGGCCGGGCTATCTAAAATCTCTTCATTACCGCAATGTCGAGTTTTCTATGTTTCTTTTGATATAAGGCGTAATAATCAAATATTAATTTTGCATATTCAATTTAACTTACATAGAAAAAAAAAGGCATCATATAGTGTTCTCACACTGTACATAAACTGCGATCTCTCTTCCATTTATGTATTCGGTCGGAATTCAGCTCAATGCGATGCCCTTAAAAGTACCCGCGAATTCGATTGTGCGTGCAGAGCTACGGGCCAGGATATACGGCAACCTCCAAGAAGTCCCAGTTGATTGAGACAGCCGTGACTATTAGGTACCTTTTTTTTTAAAATAAATTTTAATTAGTTTACATTTATTGAGTTGCTTCTTCTTCTTTTTCGCATAATCTTTATTTATGAATAATTATATTATTCGGAAAGTTTTTTTTTAATGTAAATAATAATTGAATTAGAAAAGAAAAAAAAAGCCAAGCCTGGCACGCTTCAGAACCAATTATTCCGCTGACGTGGGACAAGTCGAACCCCACAGGGATCCATTTTGACCAGAGCTGGGCACCTTCGCCGTTGCTTTATTTTAAATTTCAACCGTTATACGTACCATGTACATTCGATATATATATATATATATAAACACACAGAGACTGCTGAGCTCTCAATTTATAAGTGCTGGTGGGGGGCGGTTTGATGGATTTGATTCTGCCAAAATCGTGCCTAGGGACAGCGTGCAAGTTACCGGAAGAGAGCACGAGCCCACGAGCCCGAGGGATGCAACGGTGTCGGATGAGGAGATGGATGACCCCGTTGTTGGCCGCTCCGAATGTACCTCGGCGGCTGATCGAGGCGCTGCATTTTGCCGATCTTTTGCTCTAACAGTAAGTCCTTTTCAAATCTTTATCGTGTGTGTTCGTGCGCGCTTCTATTATATATATATATATATATATGTATGTATGTATGTTCTCGTCTTGCTTCACCGACCCAACAACTTTGTGTCCTCAGAGATATGAATAAAAAATATGGTGTGACATCAAGAAGCGTCCCTAGCGCAGCAATCTAACCAGAAATTGGTTTTAAGACTTCATCAGCCTACATTTTCCCCTTCTCAAGCACTGAGATTTGAGGGTTCAGATTAGAGAGAAATTATAAACTATTATTGTCTTAAATTTTATCTGACTTCCGTAAAATTACCTTATTACACTTTATTATCTCATCATTCTCACTCCTTTTTATAGTCTTTCCCCTTGATTAAGTTACTTGTGATGAGCAGTGTGGTCTAATATCAGTACGAACTTGGATTTAATTTGATTTTCACTGCTGAGATTCTTTTTACATTTATTCTCCCTTTTCACCCCCCCTGCAATTTAGGAACCCTCCCCCGTCCCTGTCATCGGCAATCTGGCCACCAAACATAACCAGAGAATTGCCCTCTCGTCTAACGTGCAAAGTGAACTTTTCGTTCGGCTGTCCGCTCGTTTTGGTGCTAGGTGGTTGGTACCACATATCTTCTTTGTCCTTTTTCTCTCTTCAGGATTCACCATACTGCCCCCTGATTCCGCTCCCCTAAATCTAATTTTACTCTACTACCCAAATATTCCGATATGTTTTTTTTTTAAAGTAAGTTTCAATATGAGTTTTACGGATGAAGAAAATTCATGGTGTTGTGTTCTGGCAAAATGGCAGTTCACCGGCTTCTTGCTCCTGAGGCACACACTGGACGTGCTGGATGGCAAGCCGGAGCAGTACCCGTTTTCACTTCTTACGGTGAGTCCAAAGCAACCCTAGGTTACCATAAAATTTGAAGATCATTTTAGATTATGTTTAAGAAAAAAAAAAAAAGGATCTAAACCTCGATCTTGCCCGAGATATTTATGATTTCACGGCTTCGAATGTCATTTTCGCAGGTGCTCTTACTGCGAATGAGCGGAATCATCATCCCCGTGTACGCACTGATCCGAACCGTAACGGCTATTCAGAACAGCATCAGCCGACCACACCATGTCAGATTCCTCTCCCTTGTTATAATGGTTAATTTACTCCTCTCTCTCTCTCTCTGTATCTGCTCGAAAAGTTTTGTAGCTTGATCGTTCTTATTTTTCAATTTTAGGACGTTGTCGATGAGACATCTGACGGTGAAGATGACGAAGAAGAAGATGACCGGGGAAGGCACCATATAGTCTAATTAATGCCATTAATTACTTTTAGTTCGCATAATTTATGTTTTAATGGCAATTTATCGAGGCTCTGATTATATTCTTGTAAGTTAGAGCTCCTGAGTGCGGAGCAAAAAATATGCAGAAAGAACACGATCCTTCTGGGAAATTCTTTGATGGATATATAATAAAATATAATCACATCATACATTCGAGTCTCTTTTTCCTTCGTAGAAAGAGGCCGCCTCTTTGTAAACCAACAAAAATCGAATTAAACACTCTTAATCACGGATTAAAGATGGTATTACTGTAACCAGCCTCCTCACTGTATTCCAGTGTACTTTCCCTCGTGTGCTAGAAGGGCAACAGGAATCTCAGTAGGAAAAGAGACCTTTACTTTGATTACTTCTGCAAAACGACATGCCGTTTGGTCAGCGTGATGAGCCACTCGACCGACCTACTTGGCATAGGCCCGCCCAATAGAGCCTTTTATTTAGTCCTCGATTATCCCCCATATTTAATATAGATCTCGACTAATTCATGTGAGATCTGTTTTTGTCCCTGTTAATTCTAATCATCTCTTGCTTGGAAGAAGATGAGCTTCACTGTCAAGTAACCTGTTAATTCTAATCATCTCTCTATCCACATCAAAGTTTTAAAAACCGGGTTGGGCCAGCCGGTTCGACCGGGATCCGGCCACTCACCGGATCTGATTCTTATAAAAGACCCAGTTGCACTTTCAATGAGGTCAACTCCAATTGAACCGGCTGATTTTCAGTCCGATTGGTGAACCCAATTGAACCGGTAAAAAAATCGACTTGCTTTAAATTAAAAAAGAAAAATCTTATTATAATGTACATATTTTATTTTATATTAAAATTTTGTTTAATATAATAGTTATATTAATTATTTTTATTATAAATTATATTCAAATTATGATATTATGTAAATTTATTAGTAATATTATATTGTTAATATTATTTATTAAATATGCGGTTTAACTTATTGAATCTCCAATCCAACTTATGAACTCATGTCTACACCGATTTCTAGTCCGGTCTGATTTTTAAAACTATGCTAAACAATCTTTCAACAAATGTATGAATTTTTGGGTGCCTAATTAGATAAGATTTAGCTGAGCTACTCCAAGTTTGTAATTCTGGTTTGCGGCCATTGTAGGATGATGATAAACTCGTCTCCTATACAAATATATACATATATATATGTATCATACACTTATACGTATTTAACTGACAAAGAAAATACCCAAAACTCTGTAACCAGTGATGACCCTTAGTTAAGTACACATCCTATAGGTGATTCTTTTTTTCTATGGTTTATTGCATTGCTACAGAGCATCAGATCAAAGCTAGAGAGAGCATGGTAATTTCACTTAGACCGAACAGTGGAGTCCGTGGGTCTGAAGTACACACGTGAAATTTCCACTTTGGCATGCATGGGAGGGAGCGACCTCAAGATCAAACAGAGACATGACAGGGAGGGTGATTATACTACTACCGACCTAAAGCAAAAGGTCGGGGGGCAAAAACCTAGAGGAAAATAGGTGCTCTGCAACAGACTGTCAATCACTGCATGTCCGCTTTGTTGAAGGCATGATTTCATGTGATTTTTTTTTTCTTTTTGAGAATGATTTCATATGAATTTAAATGTGATAATCAAATGGGGAAGTCTAAGGACATCTCATTTATTCTCCCCTTCCAATGCTATGTCGGCCCTTTATCCCACTATCACTTCGCTACAGTAAGTTCTTCGGTGATTGTCAAAAAAGTTTAGTTTCCCTTCCAAACGACACAATGGCAAATTGCATTATCGATGCACTGTCCGAG
Source organism: Sonneratia alba (assembly GCA_900174645.1). Taxonomy (NCBI): domain Eukaryota; kingdom Viridiplantae; phylum Streptophyta; class Magnoliopsida; order Myrtales; family Lythraceae; genus Sonneratia; species Sonneratia alba. Next base: position 1,054,167 of record FWPY01000010.1, read on the forward strand.
AAAATCTTACATAATAATCCTCAATCACAATGACATGAGGAATTGCAAACCGTTGTACTTGAAGTGTGTATACCATAGGCGCGGCAAGGTATGACTCATCGTTCTTCACGCTCTTAATGCTAATTTCTCATGATGCAATTGCTCGTGGGAATGACTTTGCTTTGAGCTCATTTTAATTGTGGTGATCATGATATTTTTAATCTTGTTAAAGATGATTAACTGACCGCCGTAAAAATTATGCTTGTGACTTGTTTTCTTGGGTAATATGTGCTTGTACATTCTTTGTATACCAACTGACGGAACACTAAATAAAACTTAGTAGATAAATTCAGGCACAAAAGTCGAGCTTCTAGTAGCAACTACTGTACATATGTTTGAAAATTAAGGCTGAACTTCGCTGGCTGGCCTTCCGCATCATTATACCTCATCAGATTTGGGTAAACAAACGTAACTTGCATCTGCATTAATCGATAGTAAACTCTACCCGTTATGAAGATTCGTTTATCTATTCTAGATGCTTCCGCCTATTTTGCTTCCTGCTTAACGTTTTCCCCGGTTAGCTATTATGTTCATTATTATAATGCAGGATGTGCTTTGATCACCAAATGGCAATTAATGCAGGCTTTGAATATTGCAGTGTAGCAAAGGCATTGAATTTACTCTTGTTTTTTGCTCTTGAAAGCACTAAAGAATGCGACAATTGGATTTTTCTACAGCCTTGAAAGAGGATATGAACGCTTGAGATCCATTAATTCCGATTTCAGCGACATAACATTTTCTCTTTCTTGACAATAAAACAGAAGAACCACAATCTGCTCCTGCAGATATAATGCTACCTATGTCAATTGTACACCTCGTAGGCTCGCTAGATGCTTGGACATGTATGGAGATCTCACGTCCACCGCGCAATTTATCGGTTATTTATGATGAAGTGAAGTGACCCGGCTGATTAAGTTCAATTATCCTGTTAGTAAATCGACCATTTTTTCCATTTATTACCTGCTGCAATTAGTTGCTTTATGTGATTGTAAAACGTACCAACACAACCTTCCAAAAGCTATTATAATAGGAAAGTGTATCTGACATTAATATTCTTATATCATTTTAATTAAATGTTGTCATAATTTTCTCACAGAAATATATATATATATATATATACACACACACACAACGATCCTTCCTCGCGATGATATGTTAGCCGGAATTTTTTTCCTTTCAAAGTTTGCAGTTCCTACGTGACAAAAGAAGTATGCTAATATTCCGAGGCACGGAATGAAGATGGCTGTAGAGATCTAGAAGGCACTTTACCTCCATGGAAACGCTATGCAGATTGAATGTTGGATTGGGTGAATTTACTCATTAATGTTAGCAGAGGTGAGTTCCACCTGAACCTATCAGTAGACCATTTGGTTCACCAAATTCAATGTCAGAAATCGGTAATTCAACTAATCTATCTTTTATAAATTTAAGATCCGCACTGAACAAATTTGTTCAATAAACTTTTTTCCCTAGGAGAAGAGACGCTAGCTATCCATCAAAGGTAAAAGACTCCTCTAAGTTGGGATGAAGATCGATCTCACCTTCTAAACTTTGCTATTGACAAATATTGTTTATTGATTGTAGCAATTGCTGTCAATACCAAACTTGGGCACCATCTGGCATCAACACAAATAATAACGAACCGAAGCTTGCTTTCGTGATCGTTATCCTGTAGCGGCCAGGGCAAGTAATGCCTAGCGGAACGCTGACACCAGCAAAGCACAAGCCGAACGTAGGCCTAGGCCTACAAATTTCCAATTTGGACAAATAAATCGGAGGCTTCTGCATAAAAAAGGGGGGGGGGAGTTGAGGAAAAAATGCGAAAGTTTCATGAGATAATGCACAGGTTCTTTTCCAATCGTTTCAAGTCTCTTACAGAGTTATCACATGCACCGGAAGGTGAAACATGAACATCAGATTATGCTTGCTACGCTTCATGAGTTGTAACAAAGAGAAGCGGATACTTAGTTCTCTGTATGCGTAATTGGCTCCCTTGAAATCTATTTTCCTACCCTTTTCAAGCAGTTCAACTGATGGCAATGCAGGCCTATATTATAGTTTCGAAGCACTAAAGAAAGAAACGACTTGATTTTTCCTCAGCCTCGAAAGATGATGACTGCCTTCATGTTGTTGATCTATCCATTAAATGACATGATTTTGGCCCTTCATAAATCTGTGATTAAACCCGATTTCAAAAGGCAGAACATTTTCTCTTTGTTCAAAATGAAAAGGGATACCGCGCATGCTTCCATATCGATCCAACAATAGTACAGTAATTATTCGACTTTGCTCCCAATATGAGTTACCAATGCCACTTGTAGAAGAAAAACAACCTTGGCGAATCGCTAGAGACTACGATATGTTCGGAAGGACAACAACGGCATTCTATCTTCCAGATATATACACTATTGATTTCCCGGAACACGAAATACAAGATTCAAATGCATCATGATTTGCACGTTTAAATGCGATCATACCAATATGGGAAGTTCAAGGAGATCCCACGTCTTCGGTTAACTTGATCGTTAATTCCAAGCGAAGTGAAGTTACCCGGCTGATGAACTCATATTATCCTGCTGCTAATCAGCCTTATTTGCCCCTGGTATATCTTTTGCCACAGCTAGTTGTTTTCTGCAATGGTCAAAATCCAGTCCACCCTTCAAACGGCCAAAAAAAGGAAACTATATCTGAAACTTATGTCCAGATATATGTTTCATTAATGCAATTATGAACTCCCGTTGTCAGGAGAAAATTTCAAATGGTCATTCCTCACGATGACATGGTGGTCAAGAATTTTTTTTCCCTTCAACGGGATTTGCAATCCCTCCGTGACGTAGAGAAGTCCGCCCACAAAATAGTCTTCCATCCCTCCCATATTCATACTACTCCTGGTTTCATTTAATTAGCCATAATAAAGAGAACACCTTTTGCCATAATGTCCTGATTTTGTTCTTAAATGCTATTCAATGAAGTGGATTTTGTTCTGACCAGGGTCTTGAGGAAACACAAAGTCAACTGAGTCTTCTATGTCTCTTTGAAATCTCCATAAAAGGGGAAATCCAGAGTTCCTTTTCTTTCACCAGTCACCTCTTGCTGCTCCCTAGTACTCTTAAGGCTTCTTGTTAAGGTATAGTTTTCCTTTATAATCTGCTTCATTCTTGTCCTTCCCCCACTATCAAGCAATTAGAAGAAATTCATAATCTTTGGATTAGATACATTCTGCAAGATAGCAAATATGTTCATTTTCTTTTCGGCTAGAGATATCTAGACTCATACCTGCATGCATTTGAGAATTCATATAATTTAAACCAAGGAACTGGCAGAAGTAGGATGATCACCATCATGATTAGTTCTGAAAACTATGAATATCTTTGTATTTTACATCTTAAGAAGTAAATGACATAGATTTTGAGAGAGAACAATCTAGCATAGACAATTTTATAGTGACTGTTTTCTTAGGCTGTATCTGGTAACAATTTCCGAAAAAATGTGGCACGGTTATAAGGAATCATATGATCGGCACGTTACGATCAACCACCTTTGGAATTATTGGTTTTGATATACTAGAACGGATGCGTTACGACGTTGAACGGTCTTAACACGTGTTATATGAACATGAGGATTGTTTAGAACTTAGCATATGATTCAAGAACGTTAGGGCAAAAGCTAGAGTAAATGTTCATTTCTATATGCACCGATATAACAATTAGAACAAGAATATCAGGATATGAATTTAAGAACACTCAGATGTAAAACATGGAATCATGCATGTAAGCAAGAAGCCTTCAATTATATCATGCTTCATTCCACCTTTGATTTGCTTGCAATATTGGAAGATATCCTGCCAAATCCAATTATCTATATAACATAGTATTGCTCCATTTAATTCTCACAAGAAAATTATAATTCTAAGTTGAGGCGCTGCGGTCCTGATTAGAGCAAATTAACAATGTTGCATAGGAATCTGAATCTTCCTCTCAGTCGTCGAAGAGGAAACCATGGGACCCAGCTCCGTCCTGGTGTTACGACCGGTATGGTTCTTCGTACTTTTGGTAGGTATTTCTCATTGACTCAATCGCCAAATTCGGGATCTCACCCCTTTTTTCGCTTTTCAATTCTTTCCCTGTACTCAAGCGGCATTAGAATAATGATTTCCTTCCATTGTACTGATGATATAACTTCATATTCAGGCAATTGTGCTGCTCGTGCTACTGATTTCAGTTATACCATTTTGGCATGGTATCATAAGCCGTATCGATAACCAGGTCGAGTCCAACTCAGCCAGCTTCACCTCTGTCTTGATTTCCAAAGTTGAAGACACAGCAAAACTGTTCCCTCCCTTGAATTCTACAGCCATGGGTATGGCTCGGATTCTCAACTTTTCTCTCAACACCGGGACTAAGCTATCTTTTCCAGATATCAACAGCAAGGTATAAATTGAATAACCCAGCGTTTGAGCAGTTACAAGTTGATTGTTAGTTCTGAAATTCACATATTGAAGTGCCTGTGATAACAGGTAGTCCCGTTGATGTTTCACATATTGTCGGTTGTCCCAATGATGTCAGAGATTTCATACATTGGATCAGACGGTCTGATCTTCTCCTACTACTTTGATGGGAATAGATTGGTGTCACTTTATGCTAACACATCAATTGCTTCCCACCTGAGCCCGTACAACTGGTACAAACAGCTTGTGGACCCTAGCACGGGAAGTCTTTACGGCAGGGCTGTTCTTACCCAGCCGATGTTCCATACATATAACTCGTCTTGGTTTAATGAGGCGTTTTACAGTCCAAGCGGCCACCATGCATCCTTCAAAATGGGTTGGAATCGTGTTGATGACCTCGTACTGGTCAACGCAGCCCGTGTTGGGGACATTGGCTTAATTTCCGCTGGGTTCCCAGTTAAATTATTGAATAAAATCTTCTCGAGCATAGATCTCAACGGTGGGAGCTTGTACTTGACAGGTAGAGATGGAAGAGTTCTCTTGCAAGGCCTACCGAACACTCATTTATCTCTTACTAGCAATAGATCTGTCGCTTTGAGTCCAATGAGTACGCAAGGCAAAGTGGAGCAACTAGTGAAAGTTTTGTGCAATTCTTGTGCTGGTGATGGCGAGTCAAGAGCCCCTAGAATAACCCATCATGGAACCAAGTATACACTCTATTGCTCGTCGCTTGAAATACTAGGAACGCAAGTGGTATGCCGTAGCCTTCTACTTTTATTAGCCCTTGAAAGTTCTTCAAACTTTTAATTAATTATCTATCTATTAAGAGTAAACAAGACGGAGCGTAAAAATCTGGGGAGGAGGATGAATCTGAAAATTGTGTGAACTGGGGTATAAAATGTAAGCAACAAAGAATTAGGATCAAAGTAGAAAAGCATTCAAAGCATTTTGTGGTGAAGGAATAGTATTTTGTTTATCTCTTCTATTAACTTCACCGATACAATTCCCGGAGTACGGTCTTTTCAGGTATATGTGCTTGCCATTCGAGAGAATTTCCTGGAGAGCTTCATCCACAGGAGGAGCGAGCATGTGCTCATTTCGCTTGTGGTGTTGACCGTTCTTCAGCTCGTAGTCATCTTCAGCTTCATATGCATAATCATTGGGGCAGCGAGGAGGGAGATGCACCACTCAGCCAGGTTGATCGAGCAGATGGAGGTGGCTCAACAGGCTGAGAGCAAGAGCAAGAATAAGAGCCTTGCCTTTGTGAACGCAAGCCACGACATCCGTGCCTCCCTTGCCTGCATTAGTGCCCTCATTGATATGTGCTATCTAGAGGCTGCCCTTATGCCCGAGCTAAAAAAGAATTTGCAACAAATGGACAGTTGCGCCAAAGATCTGTTAGGTAGGAATGCCTCATGCCCCATATAGATACTCCCTTGAAGAATATCTGCATTATATTTATCTCTTTGATTTGATTTTTTATCAGACCATAATAGTTGGTTGAATGATCGAGCTAGGGTTTGATTTCAGCATATAGATGCAAGCTCTAAAATCTTGGAATACTAGGATTAAACTGTTGTAACTGCCAGAAGGTTCAACTGATCAAGCTAGGGTCTTAAGCCTATATTATAAGAGACAAGCTGTTCTAAACTGGAATTTAATGATTAAACTATTTTAGTTGCAAAAAGGTTCAATCGGTTGAGCTACGGTATGAAGCCACCAAGACAATAAAGCTTTTAAACCTGGAATCATTAGGATTAAACTGTCATAACCGCAACACAGCAAGGATTTGGTGATTTGACTGGAAGCAATCCTATTAGTTCTCTCGTGTAGTATATTTGAGGTGTCTACGTTTGGCAGTTTTGAAAATAGATTTTCCTATCTAGATGAGAACATAGTTTACTATTGTAACTTAACGAATACTATGATTTACAATCAATACACTGGCATTATTTCATAGATTGTGAATTAGAGAGGAAAGGAATGGCGAGAGATGGGGTGGAAAACATAAAAGCATTTCTCCAAATATATATTAAGGCCCTGGAGGGTAATGCCTGTGTTTTGGGAAACTGATGATGGGCAATTATGCTATGTGCAATCTCTTCAGGTTTGTTGAATTCTATACTTGACGCAAGCAAGATCGAGGCTGGGAAGATGCTGATCGATGAGGAAGAGTTCAACTTGATGCAACTACTTGAGGATGTGGTAGATTTGTTCCATCCAGTGGCCATGAAGAAAGATGTTGACGTGGTCTTGGACCTCTTTGACGGCTCAATTCTGAAGCACTCAATCGTAAAGGGAGACCAGGGGAAGCTCAAGCAGATCCTTAGCAATTTATTGAGTAATGCCGTGAAATTTACACCTGAAGGTCATATAACAGTTCGGTCATGGGCCCAGGAACTGACCTTGGAGGACCCAAGCCAATCTTCTAATCAGAAGGTCCAGCGGGACTGGTTGTCACGCTTGTTCTTCTGGAAGAAAGAAGAGTCCAAGGACACCACGGTGACCAGCACAATCCAGAGGAACCCAAACTCCATGGAATTTGTGTTTGAGGTGGATGATACAGGGAAAGGGATTCCCGAAGAAAAACGGAAATCTGTGTTTGAGAACTATGTCCAGGTTAAAGAAACAGCTCAGGGACAAGGAGGAACTGGTTTGGGCCTCACAATCGTTCAATCTCTGGTAAAATAATAATGAAGTATTCTTTTTTGTAGCGTGAAAAACGTGTCTGGTTCTTCCCATTTTCTTTCCTTTCCTTTTTTTTTAGACAAAGCAAATTTCGTTTTTAAGATAACCGAGTTCAGGAACTTGGGCTCTTGCAGGTGCGTCTGATGGGAGGTGATATAAAAATCATGGATAAGGAGAGGGGGGAGAGGGGAACATGCTTCCGCTTCAACATTGTGCTTGCTGTTTCTGGCGAAATCCAAGTTTTCCCCAAAAACTTGTTGAGTGAAGACGACACAATGAACAAAGAATTGAGCCCAAGAGTCCAAGACCCAAGCCTCCAGCTCCCCGGCAGCCTGAGAAATGCAAGTTCATCTCTGGCCATCTTATTCATCGGGACTGAGGAAAGGAGGAGGGTGACGAGGACCTTCATGGAGAGGCTTGGGATAAAGGTCTGTGTTGGGAAGGAATGGTCTGATCTTCCTTCAATCCTGAGTGGGGTGCAGCAAAAGCTGGGCATCTCTCTGGAAACCATGTCAAGGAAATCTGACATGAGCCAGAAGACTGAGAGCCTGGCGAAGTCAGCCTTGAAGAACCCAAGCAGTGGCTTAGACCAGATTCAAGCAATTTCTAGCCTGTTCTTGCTGCCCGTGATTGATACGAGTTTTGGGCCAATTATGGAACTGATCAGACTCATGTCGGAATTCCGAGGAGGCCTTCAGAATAGCGGTGCTGCAGCTGGCTGCAAGGTTGTGTGGCTTGGTAAGCCATCCGTCTGTTACAGGAGAGTCCTGGAAGAGGAAGGCAACCTTAATTTATCGGGTGATGTCATCATTTCCAGGCCATTTCACGGAACCCACTTGATCAAGGCGATCAAGCTTTTGCCTGAGTTTGGAGGCTCCTCAATGGTGAAGAATGAGAGTGGAAAGCTGGAGGAGATAGCGAGCTCTGGTGAGACTGTGGTTGCAGAGATAAGAGAAGAGGTTCTTGACGAGGTGAAACCATTGAGTGGAAAGAGGGTGCTGTTGGTGGAGGATTCAGCGGTGCTATCCAGGTTTGCAAAATCAGTGCTCCTTGCTCTTGGGGCGATCACTGATGTCTGCAAAAATGGGGAAGAGGCGTTCATGACTGTTTCCAGTCGGCTCAGTGAGCAGATGAATCTTGCTGGTGGAGCTTCTTCCTCTTCTGGTTCGCCATACAGTTTTATCCTTATGGATTGTGAGGTAACAATATCTTAGTTTTGGCATGTGCAGATTTTCTTTTACACAAGAATTTAGCTGCAAAACATTTGGCTACAAAAACAGAAACCCAGATCAGTCCTTCAATTTCCTTTTCCTGAAAATAAAAATGATTGAAACAGAGAGTTTGAGAGATCACCGGAGACAATATGGTTTGTCCATGATATCATGAAACATAGTTTTCAAATCGTTAAGAGTTTCCCAAGTTTTGTCCCATCTGCAGAAAAAGACTGGTGACTAGGGAGTAAGGAAACAGAATTGCCGGAACCGACTGATATGTTCCAGATATTTGCTCCCTCATGAAATTTGGTTGTCGTACAACTGGAGAACATTCTTGTTCCCTTTTCCTGAATTTTCATTACGAGGACAACTGTAGGAAGCAGTTTCTTTAGAGAATTTTCTGTCAGAATCTCTATTTCAATTCACCCAGCTTTTCGATTTCTTAAAGTTACACTAGCCAACGCCAGGTACAGACATCCTTTCAGATTGATTTCTAGCTTTACCTCTTAGCAGATGCCAATAGTGGATGGTTATGAAGCGACTCGAAGGATCAGGGAGGAGGAGAAGAAATACAACGCCAGAATCCCAATCATTGCGTTGACTGCACATTCTGAGGGGACCGAGTTGAAGATGATTTTCGAGGCTGGAATGGACTCCTACATCGACAAGCCTCTCAAGAAAGAGAGGCTCATCGAGGTCCTTGAGGAGATGCAAATTACGTGATTTGAGCAGAAATCATGCATTAAACTCACCATGAAGTTTTTAACTCCAAATTCTAAGATAGTGAATAAAGTTGAGTTTCCATTTGAAGATATATTACATGCATGATCTGTTTTAAAATGCCCATCTCCCAATTGCGCTATATAGCCTGATTGCTGACTGCAGGAGAAGTTCTTGGTTGACCTTTGATCTTGAGATTCCTACATTCCTAGCCAAGGGACCAATAGTACGAAGTGTTTCACCTGTGATTTTGCGGGAACATTCCCTCGTAATAGAACAAACAGCTCAAGATCACTCATCCTAATATCAGAGATCGTGATCGATAACACTTCATGACATTAGATGTTCTCTCAAGTGTTTCCTATCAATACAGCATTGAGAGAGAGGAGCCAGCGACTAGTTTCTCTCGGTCTTCTTGGACTTACGTGGGGCTTCTCTGTGATTTGAGCCTCATCTCTGGAGTTCATTCAGCATATCGCACTGATCAATGTGCCTGGTGATATAATACTCCCTGAACTTGAACATCGTCTTGGTTTGGTCCATTGAGACCAGCTGCTTGGACAGAGTTCCATCATTTGCTGTGATGGACTGTTTCTCTGATCCTGGACAAAGCAAGACTTTTTTATAAGAGATCCGGGAACAACTCGAACCTGAGACTCCATGGCTATACTTCAGTCTGTATAAACAGAGCTGGACCCACAGTATTAACCCCTTTAAGATATTTACCGATCTAGAGCCCAAACAAATGTGAAATCAGAGCAATCTGCACGTGTTCTATCTCTCATTTGGTCAAGATCCATTTATGGGTCATCAACAAATCTTACATGGGTAAGGGACCTCAAGAAGTTCTGCCTCGCACCAAGAAAGTGAAACTGAAATCCACAATTTGGAAAGGAAAGTGCTTTTATAGAGCGGAGAGGGTATTGATCGGAACAGTTAATCTCAGTTTGGTGTTTATAGTTTGTAGCATGTGCAATCCACAGTTAATCTCAGTCCCTTCACTTCCTTTTGCCATACTCAACTCACCATCCTGCCATCACCATTATCGACCTCCATCTCCGGCTTCTCATTGGTAACCCGAAAGTCCAAATTCTCCACCACCCTGAGCTCTCTATATGACACCTCCTTACTGCTGCAGAGCCTGCAGGGTCCTGCATTTTTCTCCTGGACATGAGATCTCATAGGATGTGTGAGTCAAATTGATTAAGCACCTCAACATGCTCATCTGCTCGAATTATTATGATAATTTCAATGTTACTCTAAATTGTTATTGTTTATTTTAAAGAAATTAACATGATAATAAGGTACAAAAATCTCAGTTATATGAATTGAATTTAAATTTCTTAATTTCAAGTTAATCAAGAGCTTGACAAGCTATGAGTCAATGAGTCGGTTCTTCTTTCCGTGTGCAGGGATAACTGATCAAGAATTGTCCACTCGAGCCTGACGAATTATGAGTCAATGCAAGCATTTGATTCGAAGATATATCCAATGTCTTATAAACTGGTGAAGCTTTAACAAGATTGAGGATTCGACATCATCTTCACCATTTCCCAACTTGGACCTAGAAAAATGAAATGATTTTGAGCAGAGACGCCACGGAAGTGTTGCTTGCTTGTGTGGGAAGCACGTGGAAAAGATCTGATTCCACTCCTTCCCACCTCTCTCAAAAGTCAACTGGTTGCTGCATCTGAGTGCTATGTACAGCAAAGACCCATTTCATTTATTTTGTAAAATTGGCAATATCCTGGGGAAGTATTACGATGGATGGAAAAACATATTATGTCATTGCTGGCTAATGAAATGATACCACAGCTACCTTGCCAATCAAGAGCCATACATACAGTTACAAGACTGCAGTATCTATGCCAACTTTCTGCCATTTAAGCTGCAACATGCGAAGCTTCTGATGCCAATTGATAGAGCCGAGAATTCTATGCGCCCTTTGGCCAACAGTAACTGTACCTTGGACCTGAAGCCGGAAGGAAGTGGATCAATTTCGGAGTTCTTGATGCAGTTCCCTTGTCACATTAAAAGCACTTTCAATAAAAGGGCTCTCCCAGCAGTTCCTTTTCCTGACAAAGTGCCCAACTCTCCTCTTTTTGTTCACTTTTCTGCTGGCCACCCTTTCAACTTTATCCAAGAGAAATATCGGTAAATCCTCAGATATGATACAGAATGCGTATTGCTCATTTGTTGATAAGAGATTTCCCTATTAAAAATAGTTTGAAGAAGGGGAATTGCGCATCACATCTCTTTCAACAATTACCAGCCGTGATCAATTGGTTCATTACTCTCAACACCCGACCAAGCAATAGTCTCACTGGAGATAGATTAAAAAGCAACACTAAAAGAGCTTGGTCTGGGGCTACATGTAGCCAAATTCAAGAAGTGTATGTCAATATGGACATAAGAAAAGAATCTCTGGGTTAACTCTTTCCTCTCTTATTTCCTTCCGGCTTCGGCAACTCTATAAGAGTCAAACTTGACTGTTCTAATAAGAATCAAAATCAGAAAACAGCAGAAGAAAGCAGGACACTTCTGCACCTAACTCCGAGGAAAATGAATCTATTCATGGGGAAAAAAGCCGCCCCTTCTGATTGTTTTATCACTAGCTAAGATGAACACAAGCTAGTGGACATCAAAAAGAAGAACAAACAGATAATTTATTCACTATAATTATATATATATATATATATTCCCTTGAGGAAACGCTGAAAATTTACCCTCGAAGAAAAAAAGGAAAGAACGGGAAAATCAAAATAAAAATGAAAAAGAAGAAGAATAAGAACAAACAGACCCACCTGAATGTATTTTTTTTAGGGGAAGCAGGGGAAGCTATTGCTGTTGCTGTAGTAATAGTAATTCCCGTTGACGAGACGAACGAACCTCGACGGCCTCCTCCGGCAGTAGAGGCCCTGCCTGAGCTTCCACAGCTTCGCCCACACGAGCCGTCTGAGCTTACGGGCCGACCGGAGCCTGAACCAGACCAGCCGCTTCACCCGGACCACGGACCTCCTGATCCGCTCGGACAGGCTCCTCTTCCTGCTGAACTGGTAGCTCCTCAGGAACACCTGCCTCTTGCTGCTCTTCTCCGCCGCCGCCCCGTAGAAGTAGCCGCACCCCGGCTCCGCAGTGTATCCTGTCGAGTCAGTCCAGAAAATCGGGCGCATCAGTGACGAGTAGTTCATTCCGGCCACAGCCATTTCCGCTCTCCCAGAGGAAGAAAGATGAGGAGGAGGAGGAGGAGGAGGAGGAATTTCTTTCTGGGTACTCTGAACTGTGACGTGATCTCAGAAATGAGACGTATATCGTTGTATATTTTGGAGAAAGGGAGGACGGAAACAGGGCGGAGGCCAGCGCAATGCGGCCGCCAGGGAAGGCGAGGCGGGAGTGAAACGGGCCGGAGTTTATGGAATTAACAAACAGACACGTTCTCTCGCTATCGTCGTGCCCGTTCTTTGCTACATATACATGGGAACTCTTGATCAAAAATTTTTCCCCAAAAAAATAGATGAAATGTTCCTATTTATTATCTTTTTGCCCATTTCCGGCTACACCTTCTGATAATTTCATTCATAATTGCCAATAATAATAATAATAATAATAAGAGATCATTTCAGTTGAGGCAGAGGCAGTTCTCGATGACGACGACGAGCAAGTCCATTTTTATCAAGACAAAAGGGTCACCAGATTCGAATTCCCAGAGTGCACCATCGGTCTGGTTGGTCTCGACGGTCAACTTGGAAATTCGCAGACTCCAGTCCCCCTTCACCATTTTCGAACATGAACGCAATGTCGTCTTATGCAGCCGTAGTGTTTCCCGTACATACCACGAATCAGAGGCCTTTGTATGATGGGCATGGCGTGCTACATTCAGGCACCATGCTCAAGGACCTTTGCGTTAAGTAAGTGAACCGAAGATCAAGCATTCATTTCGAAGCACAGCTGTAAGCAGTCACCATTCACTTAATGTCCTCTGGAAATTGTTCAAATCACACGTCACACAGTAGGGGGGGGGTGGGTGGGGGTGTTGGCCAACGTGGAAGCGAAGGCTCAGACACGACCAGGACATGCCAAACGTACGTAACTATCAGGAGCCGATGTGATCAAAAAAATTCGACAATGGGCTTTTAAGTAGTTCTTCCCTAACGATGTTCAATCTCCAACCTAAACTTAGGCAGCAGTTGTTTTCGGGACGTCGCCATCACATCTTCGAAGAACTGCTGAAGATATGAAGGTAAGTAGTCTAAAGCTATGGAGACAGCATTAATGCCATTAAAAAGAAATGTGGAGAAATTCACCCCACAAGTAAGGAATTGCGTCATCTGCTTCTCAACTTTAGGATGTGATGGAGGTGAATGAAAACGACTGATCACGAGGGGTACAAAATGGCCGCCAACGACGAGGCTCAAGCATGTACTGAGGTTGGCGGTTGATCAAACCTATCCTCGTAGGTCGATAGATCCAATCATCTGGCAAAGCGGGGTCGTATATCACTAGTAAATGGAGCACCGACCCAAGAGCGGAAGCCTATCCTGACACTGTAAATTTGTGAGTATCGCAACGTTTGCATCTACAAATGTACACAGGATATGTGGACCATCAAAGACAATACCAGTGGGAAGACCACGAAAGTGAGTACCTCAAACCGACACTGTTGTGAGCAAACAATGCTTCCCAGACTGAAGGATGATATCTGAACCTTGTAAGATATCTTGCAAACGATTCTAACGCAAGAGTAGCCCATGCAGATATTGTCTTCCTTATCATCTCTTCCCTTCTAAATCAGCAGCTGGAACTTCAGCTGGATAGCTGTTCAGATCGATGAGGGACATATCATATGACACAGAAATGGGATCTGATGTGTCAACAAGAAGCAGAGATTGGGGGGCCTCAGAACTCATAGAATCAGGCACCATGCCACCATTGTTCAGAGAGCTCGCGGCAGAAGAACCAGAGAGCTCTATTTCATCCAGTTTGTTTCCAAACATGTGCTTGTTCTTTCTGACAGCTTCCATCTCGTGGCCTGTTGGCACAAAGGTTCGTGATCGGTACTTCTTAGCTCCCTCATCACCCTCACTGTGATTATAAAGCACATATTCATGATATGTTGGTGCAAACTGCAAGTTTTGAAGCATCAAGAATTATGCAGATAAGTCAAACATTGGCTAGAGAATTGTCGATTGAAAATAATATAGTGGTCAGATCTCTGCAGTCACCTGATGGACAGTATCGTGGTATAAGTCATTCAACTTCACAGCATGCGCAAGGCTTCCAATCAAACCATAAGAACCACCAATATTAGCTCCTGCATACTCTCTGTATGGGAAAGCGTATAGATGACCAATAGCTGCAATCAGCATCTCAATGCAGATGATGAAATCTTGAAACCGGGCAGCTTGGTCAGCATCTTTTATGAACCCAGATTTTGCAGCAAGGAAAACCAAGACACCCTGCAAGAAAAGAAAGGAAAACAGATAAGTGAAGAAAAATAAGTAGGTCCTTCAAGTTATACTTATTAACCAGAATAGAACTAAAATGATTCTTTTCAGAGACAAAACTTCAAAAAAAGTCCATAAAGTAATCATTACTGAACTTAATGGGACGCGAGAAGAATCAGAGGCAAGCAAGCTTCCACTTAAATCCAATCTCGAATTTAGAAGAATTGCTCAGCAGTTAGGCTGGCTGCTCTAAAAAAAGATCACAACTACATGTCATAAGGCCTCAGCTCTATCATATCTCAAATCTTTAATAAATATATTTGTTGCTTCTTCCAACATGGGCACAATTTCCATGCTCAAGCATCTCCAGAAGTGAGAAGGAGCGTTAGTCTAGCAATATTTGCAATGTAGGTTGTCAGCAAAGAGTACATGCTAGCTAACATTCGACTCCTTTAGCTACTAAAATTGAGTTTGCATGCATCCCCAACCCAATGAGAGCTTAAATCTTGCTGACTTATTCAATATTAGGTTCAATGTTCATGTATCTGTAATCAAGCATATATACATTAAGGACAGAACCTTACCTGCCAATATGTCAAGAAGACAACAGACTTGATGATTATGAATTTTGGAACAGGGTTGAATGGATGAAGTAGATCCTTGCAGGCTACATAAAACAATGCCAAAGCATACAGAGCCAGCGAATAGGATATGGTGTATATTATTGTGAGGTATAAGTAAGATTGCCTGGGATTGAAATTTCCATCATGATACATCCCATTTGCATAGAGTATAAGGGTTACAGCCGCTAGAAAGGGCTTCAGTATCACAAACTGCAGACATCCTTGCTTGCACCTCCGTATAAAGCGCCTACATCAAAGGTTTAATAATCTCATCATCCCATCTGTTCAAATTCTAAGTTTAACCAGCACTAAAAAACCTCTGGAACTCCCTTGATGTCATAATGATAAACCCCTTCTCATAAGGGAAAGAAAGATTTACACATATAGAATACAGATATACATAGTTACACGCAGGGAGAAAGAGGAAACTTATTTAATAAAGGTGTCATTTTCCCATTGAAGTTAAATAATTCTGTTCCAGATGATACAAATCTTCCACATGTAAATGACATAGCGGTATGATAGATGCAAAGTTAGCACATTAATATCACTTAAATAATTAAGTGTTTCTAATTCTAAGAATTTGCAGATAGGGCAATTCATGTAGATCATCCAACTATCTAAATATTTCCAAAAAACAGAATAAAATATTAAACAGACAAACAGAGCTTTCCATTGAATCTCACCCATCCAGCGGCAAAGGAGGAAGGCAACAGGTCATTAGGTAGCATGATGGCTTTAAGACTCGACCACTTAAACTCAGTACCACTGCTCCTGGGCCACCAACCCAGGCAAGGCAGAGTGACAAGAAATTATAAATGACCCAAGCTTCATAACTGAAAGAGATTTACATGAGAAGTATTAGATAGGGAAGAGAATTATCAGTAAGAAATATAACATACCCAAAAAACATCATTTACTATCAGAATAAACTAAAAGCAATAATTGTGAAGCTCTGACCACAAAGAAAGGTTACGAATAGCAAAGAGGCAACATCTGCTGGAGTTAATAAAAGATCTACACATCCTACCAAAAGCCAAATAATTCTGAAGTCTACGCTGATGATTAACACCACCAGGGTGGGGTAGTACAGGGTTCTGAAGATCTAATAGAAGAGGAAATCCTAGAGCAAATCAATTTATTCCACTGACATCTATGCCAATGTATCTCAGCTTTCAGTGCCATAGACAGACCAAAGCATGCAGTGCAACGATTTCGCGATGAATCATCCAATGGGGGACAGGATATAAGAAGGCCTTAGAAGGCCCAAACTAGAGTTGACCAAGAGTTAAGAAAACAAGATAACAGAAATACAGTACAAGATAAAGAGGACATGCAAATGCAGCAAGAAAAATCACAACAACTTGAATTTGAGTGTAATAATAAACTTACACTTCTCGAATGGAATTAAAGTATATTGAACTGTCTGGCAAGATGAGTGACAAGAAAGACATCATTGCATAGACCTGCCAAGGAAGAAACAATTACACAATACCATCCAATTCACAAATCCAAACTAGCTTCAAAATGAATGGCATACTAAAAGCTGATTATACAATTTCCAGAAATAAGGATATAAAACTCACCGGAACCATGAAAATGATGCGGACAATGTATCTCTGGTAAATGGGCTCAGTATAATTCAAAAGGTGCCTGTATATATGGAATATCGCCAAGGCCATGGACCCAATGGTGCAGAAAAATGCAGTGACAATGAAGACAATTGACTCCAAATCCGCCATTCCAAAGTTCAAATCAACCAATAAGACCTCCAGATCACCAAAAAAAAAAAAAAACCGCCACAATTAGATAACCAGAACCCCAATGTGAAAGCGTGGTGCCAATTCAACCAAAGCATAGGCACCTCACCGGAAGATAGAACCAAATGCTATAGCCCGAGCATTGAATTAAGCCAGGAGTCGGGGGAACGGCCCGTACGTAAGCTCAAAATGGACACGTACATCGGCGAGCCCTAATTTGACCTGCAATTGACCAGCCACCAAATCCATCACTCCCCCGACAAAACATCAATTGCCCAAAACCCCACACAACTAGGGAGGAAATTCAATCTGGGCAGGTGATCGAGGTTTAATTCGACGGAGCAGTTATACCGGGACTGACCTGCCGGAGACTGCCGGGAGGAAAAGCACGGCGCCGTCGATCAGAGGAAGGGGATCCAGCAACGGGGAGAGGAAGGAGAGGGAAGCCTCGAAGGGAAGGAAGGTGGGGGGTGATGCTTCACTGGCCAACAACAATGGCGGCTTTAGTCTTCTCGTATGGCTGTAAAATGAGAATGCGATCCAAGAGTCGGACAATCGCAATTGTGTTCTCGTTCTTTTTGAATTAATATATATATATATATATATTCAGTTACTGTTCGAATCGGTATTTTGGTCTTCTTTTTTTTTCTCCTCTCTGAAGCCGAACACTGACGCGTAACCGTAACTTGAGGCTGTCTTTCAATTACTTATCCATTTCCCTATTTGCTATGTATGTATGGGCATCTTTGCTATGTATGCGTAGGCGTGTATGATTTAATCCTCTCTCTCTCTCTCTCTCTCTCTCTCTCTCTCTCTCTCTCTCTCTCTTATATATATGCTCTTCACAGATTTGCCAATTTTCTGGCTTGTGGCTAACTTTGACCGTGTCTTACTGCATCAGAGTGCAAATCCTAAGAGCTCCAACCGTGTCGTACTGATTATGGTGCCTTAGGGGTGCGCCGTGATCGTTTGGCAACCGACAACTGCACTTGTTGACTTCGAATTCTAAGTAAGAAATGAAGCTCTAGATAGATTCTCGATGCCTGTTACAAGGAGGTTTCAACTGTCCGGACAATGGTCAGGGCAGTTGGTCCAATCCTTCCCATATGAGCTACAGGTGCTCAAACTCATTCGGCAAATACTAGAACCCAAGGGATTATGGAAAGACTATCCCCCCCCCCCACTCCTTTAACTTTAGATGTTTGGCCCCTTAACTTTTTCTCAGCAAATAAAGTCGAGAAAAATCACATCCGACCTTTCCCGATCAATGAAGTCTCTTGGAATCCGACCTTACCAGAGCCTTAAACTTCCACCGTTCAGCCAATCCAGAGAACGGCAAGGGCTGGTATCACTGACACAATGGAAGGCCAAGGTCGTCGTCCACCCGGCACTTTAGCCCAGCAAAATGGAAGACGACGGGCTGACAACTATTGTAGCTAAAATGTTAAGGGGTAAATTGGCCCAGCCTCAGAATTTAGGGGCTATTGTATAAATTTTCTATCATATAAGGGCACATATGGTGATAAGAAATAGCACAGAACAAGTGCATTTGAGAAATATCGGCACATCCATAACGAACATTGAAATAAATCACTAGATACAATGATGAAATCCAAAGATTCACAGGCAAACACAGTTACATACTTCACGCTACCAACCGATGATGTTACCTCCTCCAGAGATTATCAGCAGCTCTATCCTCTTTCTTGAACAAAGAATGTAGGCAACAGAGGAACCGAAAAAGTAAAAACAATGGATTGTATAGAGAGAGAGAGAGAGAGAGACAGCATAAAACATAAAGGATATCAGCAACCAATCCATAGTTCTCCAAGGTGGATGGATAATGCATACGCCCTAAGCATCAGGTCCATTCAGATAGATATCATCATCCTCCAGTCTTTAATCTTGTCAGTCGAGAAACTCACAAGATCTCCTTCAGGCAAATATATGGATCTTATACGGTCACACTCCATAGCGGACTCAAAAAACTCTTCCCCGCCAATTAGCGTGGAATATGCCACTATTGACCGAGAGGATTCAGTATAGCTCACATGAACAGGTCTGCTAATTGCATGGTAGCCATCGACTGAGAAGCAGGGGCTGGAGTATCGTTAGTACCATTGGATGACTGCGAAGTAGCAGCAAATTCCTCCATTCCAAGCATGTCTGATAACTGTTGGGGTGGTTTCTGCACCTCAATCTCTTTGGTTTCTGGCTCTGAGGCAGGACCTGTCACCTTCTCCTCCTCCTTGGGTCCTCCACTGCTTACAGTAGAAGCAGTATTGTTATTGCTCTCTTCCTGAGCAACAGATGGAGCAGGATTGCTTGATGATGGTGATGATGAATTGGGGGCTTCAGTATCCTTCCCAGGTTCTGTAGTTCCACTCTCTTCACCTTGTTTTGGAGGACTAGAAGCAGCTTCTGATGTTGGGACTGCTGCTTCCTTAGTGGCTGTTTCTGCTGTAGTTGCTGGCACTTCTGTAGTTGCCACTGCCGCTGCCGCTGCCGCTGCCGCAGCTGGAGGTGCTTCCAACAGCATCGGTTTATTACCCTGTTGCTGCTGCTGTTGATCAGGGGTTTGAGAAATGGGAGGAGGCTTCTTCTTCATTGCAAGTGAAGCCGAAAGAGAAGGCATCCCTGGGGGAAGAATCTCAATGGGAGGTTTCTTTGCAGCCTCTGCCAGACTCGTGAGTTTCGGTTCCTCAAGGGAAGCCAAGATTGCAGCTGTAGCATCAGTTTTTGTAGATGGAGTGTGCTCAACTTCCTTTTGCAGCTGCTTGTTCCAGGCCTCCGCCAAGTTCTTCAGTGAGGGCCTCCCATGAGCCTGCAAAGGGCATTCAAATAAAACAGTCAGGGCATTATCAGACAAGTGAGATTAGAGGGCAACTAGAACCAGGGGGAAGTCAACAAATTATACATGAGCATGAAGCACAGCTTCAGCGAGCATCCCAGTGTCTTGCCATGCCTTCTCCATTAGAGCATTGTCACCCAAAACAGCAGCTGAAAAAGCTGCTTCACGACCCAAGCCGACAGATATCAAGTTGTTCACCAATACCTGTGATCAAAGAATTCTTCTTTATATGACGGAGAAACCATAGAGCTAATCATCTCACACCATCTTGATGTTGAAAGCAAGTATTAGTGGTCCATCAGACAACTATTTGACAGGACAAGTCCTCTTCTTTTTGAGGGGTAAACATCAAGTTCCAATATTGCCAGGTGTTATTTCTTATCGAATGATTGGCAAATATGACTGGAGCAGAGAAGAACCACATGGATATTTGTCAGAAGAAATGCATGATCAAATCATCTAACATCACGCAAAAACATGACAAAGGCATGTAAATTGAGTCCAAAGAAAAAGGAATTTTGCAAATACTTTCACATATATAATCAGTAGCTTACCAACCAGAACCATTCTTCATGAATGACCAACAAGAAATTAACAGAAGAATAAATGATTTGTAGGAATTATTAATATCTTAACAGCAAAGTACTCAAGAAATTAATGAATTAAGTTCCAATGAACATTTGCTTACACTAAGACGGGTCAGCTCTCCGTGATTAGCAAGCCGCAAAGCAAGTCCTCTCAGCTCATGCCCCTGCAGAGCTCCTTTCACAGAACCTGCAGCAGCTAGTCTTTTTAGGGCTTCTCGAGCAATATCAGCTTGTGCTGTTGCATCTGCTGCATCAACAAGGTCCAAGAATTCCTTTGCAAATTTCACAATTCCTTGAACAGCTTCCACAAGATTTTCTTTCTTGACTGTTACAGTGAGGATATCTTTCAGATCAAGTCCTATGTTATCTGGTCCCATGTCTCTGCTGTTGCTCATTGTGAGAAGGCATTGAAGAGCTCTTTTCAAGTCATTACTCTTCATAGCCAAATCAAATTCTAACCTGTACAACACAAAATGGAGATAAATTTTAATTTGTTTAATAGAACTGCATAATGGAGATAAATTTTCATTCTGCAGTGTAACGTATCGCTGCCCTCATGGGCCCAATTAACATAGAAATGATAAAACCAACATAAACCACAGAACTTTGGTTTTTTTTTAATGATAAAATAAACACCTTTCCTGAGGGGATAAAAGATAAATGTTACCAACCAGAGAATCGATGCACATGAACAAGAATCAGATCTAGCAGATGAAGTTTAATAGTGAACATGAACTCAACTGAAGTGAATGAGTGAATATGACGAATTCATACCTAGAGCACCTGCCTATCTCTTCTTTATGCATTATTTTGACATGTATATTTACAGGATGAGAATTAGGGCAGTTCATATAACATTAGCTTAAGTAATCCAGCAGAGTATGTTTTACATTTTGAACAAATTCCTCCTAACACCCCATAAGGATGACCATAATTCGCTTACCAATGGTTGGCTTTAAATTCCTATGCAGCAAACCTGCCTACCTAGCATTGAGAACGAGTTGCACAGAAGAAGAGCAAAAAGTCATCACAGGGAATAGCAGAACATTACCTCTTCGAAATGCCAGGTAAATGCAGTGCTTCAGTGGCATAGCCCATACCAAGCAAAAATTGAGCTAGATCGTCATGGTGTTCTCTGGCAAGCCTACTTGCCCTGCAGTAGCAAACAGAAGCAATTTAGTTTACTCCAGAATCACTATCCAAACTTGCATCCATCAAGTTGAAGATGGAAATGCACCATTTTACTGCACTGACAGCATCACCATAGGCTGCAAGACACCTACATCGAATACCAGGATGATTTAAGGATATTGCATGAGCACACATGTACCTGCAACATAGGAAAACTGAATAAGTATAAGCAGTTTTCATAAATTGAACCTTTTCAACAGAAATGGGAAGAAAGAAAGGAGTTCGGAAAACTTTGCAACCTAAACTCATCTCTCTCAACATTTCCAGGTCAATGAGATGTTGATCCTTGATTAAGGGTTATGAGAAACCAGAAATTGAGGACTTAAAACTGACAAACACCAGTCGTGTGGCTATGTAATGCAATATGGAAGGAGGGGAGACAAAAGATAGCTAGATATTAAGAGACAATGGAAAAGTAAAAGATATTACCTTTTCAGCTCAGATAACTCAAATGACACAGGCACATAGGATCTATTTGTATTGGACAGAAAGGGAGGGGAGGGGAGGGAGTTGATTTTTTGGAAGGCAATGACAATTTATATTACTAATAGAACATTAAAACAATGGACTCAACCACGAACAGCTCATTCTAGCAACCTCAAAACAGCACCATCTTGGTGATTCTAAGGTGGGCAATGAACTGCACAAGCTATTAATACCTAGTAATATTTGAAAGAACAATTACCTATCAATTAGCCAGAGAACTCCATCTCTGACTCCAACAACAACCAAAGGTCCTACAGGCCGTTTCTGCTCCATCGGAAAACGAGTAACTGCAACAGACACCCCGCCACCACCCACAGCTACCTCATTGACCTTCCTTTCTTCCATCTCCTTGGGCATAGTTGCATCATCCGCATCCACTTTGGATTGTTTCGGCAGACTTACAAATGGTGGAATAGAAGAAGCATGCTGAAATGAAGCTAATCGAACCATCTAGGAGAAGACAAAAGGTAGATTCACCATCATTAGAACTTAAGCATACTCCTGTTCAACAAGATAGGCAAGGTTTAACCACAGGTAGAACCACTTTAAACAGTCACATCAAAACCTCCTCAATCCATTAAACAATTGATTGGAGGATAATGCTAAAAAAATTTTCCTTTTTGTGCATTTTATCTTGTTATGACACTGAAATTTTGAAGCCTTTACCACTACCAATGTAAGCGTCTTTCAAATAAATTTATACTATGCCAGAAAAATGAACACTCAACAAGTTCTGACTTGCTATCCCTCCAAATCAACAGAAATATTGAACTATAGGCAACAAAATTTTAAATTCAGTAAACAGGTAAAGTATGAGAGATGATACTTCAGAGAACGAGAAAATGTTTATTTGTCACAATCTCCAGCAAAAGAAAAAAAGGTAGTTAAGTGGTAACATGCTGAAGGCTAGAGATAGTCAACCTGTAACATTGGAGGTCTCAAAGTAATTCTTTCTTGTGCAGTTACTTGGGGACCCTCTACTGCAATTAAAGCCAGTTCTCCGTGCTCTGCAACAGCTCGTGCCTGAGCCTCCTTTATTTTCATTTCTTCTTTCATTCTTCTGGTTTCTATATCAATGGGAGCAACCCCAGCGTCAACGAAAACACATCTACATATACAAGATAAAGAAAATGAAGAAAAAGATCAGGCCATCACCAAGCAGGAAAGCCAACAAAGAAAAATGTAGTTCTAAGAAAACCTTTGGATCAGCGTATTATACTATAACTTACTCTATGGTAGTTGGTGTAGCCACAAACAATTGCCTCCTATGCCAAACACCACCAGTAGCATATGGAATTGCAACATCTCCTAAGTACCTATATTGGGGTCTTAAAGAAGATATAACAATATAATTATGATAAGCAAAAGCACAGTACTCAACAGTCCTGTCCCATGCAGTCCACTCAGGCTGGGGAAGGAGACCACCGACTGGTTCGAAACTCTCCCAACTGCCACAGTAAGTTTAGTTAATCAGTAAAAGTAAAAGAGCATTGATAGTCTTAGCATTCAACAAACTACTGAGAAAAACTATAATTTCTAAGTGATAATGATAGCTAAAAGCTTAAAAAACGAGTAGATAATAAAAACTTATGTATGGCTGACCTATACAGCTGGAAGCTTGGGGGTGCAGCCTCAGCCGATGATCTATGAGGTAATCCATCATCTAAAGCAGCAAACGATGAGAGGCCACTATTTCCATATCCTGACAAGGGCATTGATTGTATTGTCGAAATTGCAGTCGCAGTGACAGGGCTGATCCGTCGAGATGTCCGGTAAGCAACACCAAGTAGTGCTCCACCATGCAAGCCTGTGACCTACATTTATGATAATGAGTCAGAGATCAAAAAGATGACATAACTAGTGAATTGAACAACACTCATAAAGAGGAAGATTGACTTGGACTGTGAATAGGGCAAACTACAGGAGTTTAACAAAAAAGAGACTCCTGAAACCTCAAATAATCTGAATATTAATTTAACTCAAGAGACTCCTGGAACCTCTAATGATATGAATTATAAAACACCTGTACAATAGGCCAAAGACAAAGCAGTTTGGATACGAAATAGAATAAATATCTTCCGCAGCAACATACCATTTTTCCTCTACACTAGAACAGTTTGTAGGGCACTGAAAAAGCACAGACACTGTGAAAGAGATCAAAGAAGAATGACAAGAAGTAGGAGCAAAACTGACAAGGACCTGCTCTTTATGTGATCATATCAATGTATAAAACTATAGACTAACAGAAGAACCATAGAATGGAAGGGGATTTTAAAACAGGTATCAAACAGTTCAATCGTTTTTTCAGATACTTCAATAAGCCATTAATATGTCGAAGATCTTTTGAACATTTTCAACCACTTCAGCACTTATCTATTTTAAAACAAGTAATTTAATGACAATTATTGTTCTTTAAGAAAACAAAAAGAAAAAACAGTTCAGCATTTTGCTCCAATACACTGCCTAAAAATTTGTATATTCATTAAGCAGCTGCTGAACCCTGACTAAATAAAGTCAAGCAACTCATAATTGTGCATTAATATGTGTTACTGTGAAGATGTATTACCACCAGAGAAAATGAAACTTAAAATCCATAGGAACTTTACGAGGGCAAGAAGCAAAAGTACCGGTTCACTGCGGCTCCCAACCGATCTCATTAAGATGTTAGATGTCCCATCATCCAGCAAGATACGAACTTGGACACTAGCTGAGGAAGCAGCAGATGCAGCTGCCGCTGCAGCTTGAGCTGCAGCAGCAGCAGCCTCTTTTGCTTTCCTTGAGGAACTTCCTTTTGCAATGACAGGAATTCTAGGGGGTGGTGCAGATTCTAATATGGCAAATTTATCCTGACATGTATCCCATGCCAGAAGCCTCGCACTGCCAGAATCAACAGTTGACCAATCGCTGACCTTGTAGATAGAAAAGTAAGGGATATCGGGCCACACAATTGCAAGATACCTGCATCCAATTATATGATATGGAAAGCAGCCAAATTGTCAATTAAGCATATTGATCTTAAGATGGAAAGACAAATGCAACATAAATTATAAAAGAAAAGGCACAGATGCAAGAAAGCATATGAAAAAGGTCCCAACCTTCCATGTGCAGAAGACAAAAACGTTATATAATAAGGTAATGAAAGAACGACTCAGTTTCATGGATCTCATGATTTTTGTCAAATTCTTTTAGCCCTACAAAACATTCTATTGCTCATTTAACAATTAAAAAAGGCTATGTACAGATTCATGAACAATTTCTAAGGCAATAGAACTAGACCGTGGGTCAGCTCTTACTTTCCAGAACTGCTGACAGAAAGAACTGAATAAGAATCATGTGGAACTGATGTGCTTATATGCTTCTTCATCTGCTTCATTTGTAACAATTCAGAGGAGTCACCCTTGGATCTTCCTGTTTCAGATAAGGAGCCATTATTGCCAAGGGATGGATTTCCTGTTGGGGACAACTGAAAGTTTAATAGCTTCAGCTCCCTTTCAACTACATAGACTGCAGAATGCTCTCGGCTTTCTGGTGGTGTTGGTAATGGAGCAACAGGTGGAAGAGACTTCGGATCAAACTCACACATAATAATGCCAATATTAGATCCTGTAGCAACAAGGTGAGGCTGCAAAGGATGTGCAGCCATACAATAAACCTGCCATATATAGCATTAAGATCAATCCTTCACAATTTCAGTGGAATAGCATTCTTAAACTTAAAAAAAAAACAGCTCCATGAATAAAAAGCATGAATAGAAAAACAACACATAGTTCCATTAGATATTCAATTTTGTAATAACCACCAAGTATTAAGATTGCTTGTTTTTTCATGTTTGCACAATATATTTGGTTTTATTCTACTTACTTTAAGGAAAAATCAAAGAGAAGAAGGAAGATGCATGTGAAGCCTTCAACCAGTATAACAGAAAGAAACGGTTGTCTAATAAGAGTATATAAGTAGCTCTGCAGCTTCTTACTAAAATCCTCCTCCAGATGCAAATTCTAGTATTACACAACCTTTTTTTTTCACTGAATCTCAGTGTTACCCGCAAAGCACCTGGCAAATAACTGGTTGAAGTTTATGCATTTAGAAGCCAACATTTCACTTAGATATATTAAAAGAAAGGCCTGTTAATAATACATACCCTAAGTTTTTTATTTGGTGCAAGAAGTTGTGGTGGAACAAGAGAGGAAAGCTCACACAATGGTCTTGTCAGAGCTGAATATGTTGGGTGCTCTATGGCCCTGCAAGAAACAAAAATTGCCATGTTAAGCAAAAGATAATCAGAGTATCATGAGAAAAGTTTCTCTATTGAAATCATTATGACAAAGATAATTTGAGTGTAATACATTATAATACTATCTAAAGGAATTTGAGGAGAAACTGTTTCATATCCACTACAAGAGGGTATGTGCCATCAGTGAAAATAAGTACTTTTCTATGTTGAGAGTACAGATTGAGAATCCCAAATCAAAAAGTAAAAACAAAGATAACAAGGAAACATCCCCTATAAGATTGCAGAGATGCAGTTATTTCAGGTGTACGAAGTTATCTATGAGGAGGAAAAATCTGACGAGAGTATCTTGATGGAAGCATGAATTTCTCAATCTGGCTATAAGATCCACTCTCTACTAATCTTTGGCCACATAAAAGAAGGTACAGATCACATAGCCCTATGTCCACGAGTCCATGATCACGTAGCCACCCCTAATTATTTCCCATGCAAGTATTTTCACAATCTTCCAGTTTTCTAGTATTTGTCGACTGATTACCATAAAAGCTAATGTTTTGGTTCTATATTTAAACCTTTAAAATATTTATGGGAATAAATTTTTCTGCCCCAACAACAAAGACCAAAAATTTTCACCACTAAATGACTCCCATTACCAACGTAAAGAACTGCAGAATAGGAAAAACCAGGCTAAGAAGACAAGCTTAATGCAAAGACCGGATGAAATATATAATATTAAGGTCCACCATACAAAGTCACAGCTTCAACAATTGATTCATGATCATTGCCAACATAGAGAAGGCAAGAAGGGAAAAGGCAAGTTAGATAAGAGAGTATTGACAAAAACAATATAAGACAAAAAATCAAAACCTTTACTCAAACCTGAGGAAGTCATCAGGACATGCATCTAGTTCTACTAGTTTTCCCACTTCTCATGAAACACATACTGTTGAAAGTTGGAAAAGAATGAAAAACAAAAAGAGAGTAGAGATGACATACCATATATGGGAATCTTTTACACAAGTTAAAATGTCCAGGTTTGGAGCTCGAGGATGGCACCAAGATGTGACACTGTGGCAAGCAAGTTTTGATACTGGTTTAATTCGTCGTAGCTCCTAAAGAGATGAGATAATGCTAACATGTTAGTACCGTGCTGCCACATTTCAGCAATGAAAAGTAGTCCAAATCAAGTAATCTTAATTTATACAACCTTAAATGATACTGTGTCCCATAAGGCCAGTGTTTTATCTGCACCAATTGTAATAAGCTGCGGAGCACCTCCAATGACCCTTGACAGTTCAACAGCAATTACACCACCATCATGTGCCTGCAGTCAGGATAAATAAATATGAAACTTCTTTCTTGTTACAACAAGCAGAATTCAATCTCCATGCATGAGATCATATTAGAGTTAAAATTTTCATCCTTGAAGATTGCAATGTTGAAAAAAATCAAAGAAACAAAAATATTCAAAAATGATCCAAATGACAGAAAACTAAACCATATGATCACCAGTTGCTAGGAATTGCGGATAGCTTCAGTATGATCATGTCATTTATTTTAATACAAGGGCAAGACATGGATCAGATCCTACAGCTCTCTTATATAAATGCCATTGCGTTCAATTTGTATCCACCTATTATCTCTGGTTGTGTCAGTATCCTACATAATTCTAATATATAGAATATTAGTAGCTATGCAGTTTGGGTGACCAAGGGACTTAAATGACGAGTTAGCCATCAATTACATCCAGAGATCAATGAAAGAGAAAGATGAGAGGGATGATGACGGGCACTTACCTTCAAACTTAGCTTGGGTACAAGTTCACGCGAATCTTGACCATGATCTGCATTCCAAATGATAAGCAAACCATCACTTCCACCCGAAACCAGAAGTGCCTACAATCATTAAATAAGGCAATCATTAGGGTGAACTGTGAATTCAACTCATTGACTGTGGGTTAGATAGGATTACAACTTAAAATTTTTATTATTAAATTAAAGGAAAAGAAAAGATACAAGCAAGTTTCAAATCCTAAAGCCATGGAACCAACTTAAAATTTTCGAACTTCCAAAGAACCCCTAACAACTTGATTAAGCCTAAGCTTTGTAGGCACTTGCAGCTCAGCATATAAACAGATGAGCAACATGGACTCATATGTAAGAAGGGAGATTCACATACTTCTGGAATCCAGTGATAAACAGATTTTTTTTTTTTAAATACATAGTGAAATGATGACTTCTTTGCAATAATGGGTAAGAGAATACATAAATCCCCAGAGTAAAAGACAAGGGGAAAAAATAATTGAATGACAAAAAGAAGCTACCATCTAACTATCTAAGAGAGCTGCAAATTAAATCATGCTTATGCATAAACTGAACCTAGCACATACTGAAGAGATGAATAGAGAAAGGGAAAGATAATTTTGGTTAGAGTCAAATCCAAAGGGAGAAAAACATTTTCTAAGTGTCAAACCCTTTTTAACTACCCAATAACAACACCAGCAATTTATAATTTATCACTGGTAGATGTATATCTGCAATACTTCATAAATATAATCCTAACTAATGCTTTATGCTCTTAGAAAAATTTAGTGATTTACTATGTTTCAGTAATTGAGTATATACATATAAGAAAGGTGAGAAGAATCAGAGAAAGAGACTGTTCAGGGAGAAAGAATAGTGTAAGAAGGAGATAGAGAGAAGGATGAGTTAGTGGATAGTTGTAAATGATGTTGGCTAAATAAGATTCTATTAAATTTATCCTTGTTTTTCGATTCTTATTTCTGTAACAGAATTCTTGAAGGACAAACCACGAACCTAAATGAATGACCAAAGAGAAGAATGAACAAGATGTGTGTCCACTAGTCATTGTCCATCCTTTTAGATATCTTTTATTATGAAAAGATTTATTCCTGAGCACCGAGAGGGTGTTATGAACATTATTAAAAGGTAAATCAAACACAAGTTTGTCAATGATTATGCAAGACAGCGAGATACGGAAACATGAAGAAAACTGACCAAAATTTTCACAGCCCATTCACTCTACTGATCAAGCTGACATTCAGCAATCAAAGGAACAATATTGCTCACTAGAACCAAATTTATGGCTACTACTGTCATTTGAATTTAGATAACATTTTTTTAAGAGCAGGTAAAGCACGAGGACTTACATAATAGATACAATAATATAGCTAGAGAGGTGCAAATAGCTTTGGATAACTTCTATTAGCTTAATTACATTACTAAAGATCCCAAAGCTGACTGAAAAGATACATCAGAAAAGCACATAATGATCAAGGTACCAAAAACTACCTCGCCAGAGGAAGCCATGAAGGTCATCAGACAAGAAATAGACCCCTTATGACCTCCGGTGTATCTTCGTACCAGCTGCACCAAGCAGACAATTAACAACAATTGCAGCTTAAGAACTTGATAAATGATGGAAAACGGCTTATAAGTATAAAACCTTCCATGTTATCATTGAAAGCACTCTAATAACACCATCTGATCCACCAAATGCAACAAGAGGACCCTCTCCAGCAGTAGATCTAGATAGAAATTCCATGCTGTAATGAAGAGATGAAAAATGGTAAAAAGAATGAATAAAATAATTATCCACATACATGCAGCAGAAACATAATCAAGTATGCCAGCACAACATAATTTATCCATAGTAAAAGAGAAACAAAGGAAAAGAAAGACGACGACAGGTGAGACAATGATGATGTTGATAACCTCTGCAGAATAAAATTAAATATGTCATGACATAATTCCCACTTGTGCATTCAAATAATTATAATTAATCACACATAACTGATGAATGCAGGGCATATGTGCAATTCACACTAGAGAGAATCATGAAAATGTGTAAAGCATCTCTCAGAGAAACACGCTCCTATATTATGGCATGGCACTAGGACATATCAGTGTCTAGACAGAGACATAAATAAGCTTTCTGAACACATATTACACGCAAAACGTTCACTGCAGTAGACTAGCTCTCAAACACAAGAACCACCAACAAAGAGAATAATTTGATCTAGTACAACTCAACTAAGTAAGAATTTTCGCCTGCACTACAGAACTACCTACTGATGTACAGATTCTCAAAATGAGAGACCAAATAACAGATACTATGAATGTCCAAATATCAATGTAATCAATGGCAGGAAACTGGATAAAGAACTTGCCAGAGAAGTGATCTGTTGTCAAGTTCATGTTTTGGAACATCACGACCTCGCATTGTAACCAAGTCCAAAAATATTGCCTTATTCTCACAGCAGATGACAAGAAAATGCCGCCCTTTTGTTGATGGAGCTGGGGAAGCAAAAGCTGAGGTGACATTCCCAGCAGCTGATGGAGCTTCTGCAGCTGCAGATCGGTTACACCAGAGTTGCCAATAACGTACATCATCATCATAAAAGCTCACCTGCTTAACACTTCAACGAGAAACACATTTCCAAGGAATAGGTTCAGCATCTATCTTGGAGTTTGATATCCCCTAAAGAAGGGATGAAAAATCTTTTTGAATTGAAATAATGAATGAAAATCTTAGAAATGGGTAGCCACCTTCCTCCCCTTATAGCCTCTGTTGGTTTCCCTCTGGTATCTGCCAGAAGAAAGAAATTTACAGTCATAAAGCCTTTGAATTTGCTATGAAGAAAAATTGACAGCATTGGATATTCTATCCAGTCTACACTACAATCATGTTGAGGCTATTTTTGAGATGTGCCAAGCTAACTTTACACTAGGGTAGGCAAGCAGAAATACGTTCCTCTCATTACGATCAAGCTAAGCAACAGTTTGCAGCATTGAAATCAGTAAAGACGAAGGCCTGCACCTGATTCTCCCTCAGCAAGCTTCTCCAACTTGGCACCAACCAGACGCCTCTCATCAACACCGCCCGCTTTCAGCTCATAAATCACCTGAAGCCACAGAAATCAATGTGAGAAGCAGGAGGAGAAGGAGGATAGTTGCAGAATTTCACCCCCGACGGCATTGCCCTTTACATCACCTGCCGGTGCTCCCAATTCCAGACGGAGACGAAGTCCGATGCATCCGCTGTAACCAGCCATGGATGAGTGGGATGCAACTGGATCTTCACGATCTTGTCGCTCGTCGGCCGAAACGCTCTCAGCCGAAGCATCTCGGGGCCGGAGTTCGGTCGTGGAGGGAACTGAGCCGAGCTATCAAGGAATTGAGTCCGATTTCATCTACCGGAAGAACAATTGCAAAGGAGACAGAGATCAGTAAGAAATTGCAGATCCGCCAGGAAGTGCAAATAAACTGCTGTTTCGGCTCAGCAGATCCTCGCGAGCTTCATCAACAACGGGCCCTGCACATGGGAGAAATTGGTCGTCTCCCTCTTCTTCGTCGCTTCTCCGGCTGTCCTCCCCGATCTGCCAATTGTTGTTGGGTCATTGAAAGTTCCCAGGCAGGCCGAGGAAGATCGGCCCGGATTTATCACGTGGGCCGCGTAATTTCTTATCCTCCTGCATTCCATTTGTTTTGTAAATACTTTTTACCCCTCTTGAGGTAATAGTGGACGGACTAGCAGTAGCGATTAAGACAAACCGAACAACCAACATTTATTACCGTTACATCGATCAAGTGTCACTGAAAATCCAGCTTAGGTCAAGAAACCGGTGTTTTTGACCCATGAACCAGCATTCTCGGCTTTCCAAATGCCTTCTGTCGTTTTTTGGTCGTGATCAAGATAGTGGAGGGTACGGGAGTAGCGTGGGAATTTTCGGTCCGACCCGATAACTCAGGCCAGTCCATATTAGGCAGCAGCATTATTAAGTCGGCCCGACGGGCCCGATGATTGGTGGGCTATTGCCAAGCGTGGCCCGTTAAAATCCAAAATTCTTAATTAAAAAAAATCCCCAAAAAAATAGTGACGGTCAAGCCGTACGGTAAATTTCTTACCGGACATCGGTTTTAACTTAATCCTAAAGATTCTCCTTTCCACTTCCACATTATGACATACATATATATATATACACGCGCGCGCGTATGTGCTAACCTTATGTGTTGGGACAATTGATTTAATGGTACAGACAGAACGTGTTGAAGGAGCATACTGTTCTGATAATTTTCTAAACTTGGATTGGAATCACACCAGCCGGTGGGAGGTTCGATTTATACGTGTATGTTATAATTAAATATCAATTTGTCATCAAGGGAGGGAGATTTAAAATTCTCCCCGTGATCACGGATGGATGCCGTCGTCTTCCTTCTCTCCCACGTGATCGTGGAATTTCCAATTCCTACGGCTCCTGATCGAACCGATGGAACCGCCATCCTCCTCCTCCTCCTCCTAAGATGCTATAGAGTCGTCATGGCTTAAGAGGACAGCGCTCCCTTTCCAGGACGATCCCTTGTGGCTGCTCCTGTCACGCGAAGAGGCCTTGCTATGGCTCTGGGAGAGGCTCCCGTCGAACTTCCCATGGCTACTCCTATGGTTCGAGGAGGAAATGGATCTCTTGCTGTTCGAGTGCCCTAAAGAGACGCTTCCATGGCTCGACGATGGGGAGATGCTTCCTTCCTTGGACATCCTCCTGCTGTTGCCCTTCTTGTGCCTCTAAGAAATGCTCAAAGTCCGTGAATCCTCCTCCCATCCGGAGCCTTTTTCCTCTTCCTTGCTTTCCTAGCTCTCATCGCCAGATCAGGTCTCGCTCCCCTCGTGGTCGGAGTCTCCTGTGTCCCCCGATGAATCCCCATCATTGGAGCTCACGTCGCTTTTCCCAGCCACTTCAAGAGAAGGTGGGGTGGGGTCTAGATGAGCAGGAGCAAGACCTTCTGGATCGTTAGGAGGAAGCTGAGAGTAGCAACGACGTCACTCATGAGTGGACGGACCAGAGCTTCTTCCTGTGCACACATCGCCGCTTGATTCAAAGCCTTTTCCAGGAACCTCCTCTGAAGAAGCGCATCTGCCATCTTCAGGAACATCTTCGGATCCCGGAACTTGGGTTGTGCCCAACGGACCAGAACACTAATTGGATGAAAGAAAGAAGCATAGAACCATGCAGACTTTTCACAGGCAAGCAGAACATGAGAGTCTTACCCAGGCTTCATGCTCATCATTTGGCCTTGTGGTGTCCATTGCTTTCCGTCCAGTAATGAGCTCTAATAGGATGACTCTGAAACCGTAAATATCGGGCTTTAGTGTGAGGTCATCGATTCTCGTGTATTCCGGGGCACAGTATCCACAAGTTCCCATCACTCTAGGCGATCTGGCTGGTCCCAGCTTCGCTAACCCGAAGTCTGACAGCTTAGGATTGAAGTTTTCATCCAACAAGATGTTTGAAGGCTTCAAGTCTTGATATATGACCGGGGGATTTGCTTTGTCGTGAAGGTACTCTAGGCCTTGTGCCACACCGCAAGCTATCTTCATTCTGGTGATCCAGTCTAATGGCTTTCGATCCGGTCCAATATCTGCAAACGAAAATCTTACTGATGTCTCTTCGTGTTTTGGGCTTAAAACATATATCTTAAATTGCATCACACATGATGTTCTGTAATTGACAACATGCTACGAAGCAATAGCAAAGACGTTTTTCTTCTCCTGGATGAGCCTATTCCGATCATCTTAATAACCATAAAAGCGGATCATCGGTTAACTTCTTGTTGATTTTTTCAAAAACCAATGGAAAGTGAAAATAAGCATTAAGCGAGAGAGAAATGATTAAAAATGTAATACCAAGAAGATGATCTTCTACTGGACCCCAGGAGCCTCTGATCTCCATTGGCACAGGAACAAATGAGATTCACGAGATTGTCATGGCGTAAGTAAGAGGCTCAACATCAAAACCTCCGCGAGCTGCTCCTTGTTTCCTTGCAAGCCATTCCTATCTAGTTGCTTTGCTGCCACCACCTGTAATGCCAAGAATTTCAAGTTTAACAATGGTGGAGGTAGCAAAATCCTTTGAAAAATGGAGAGCGACGGATAGGTTTACTTCCCAGGAGCATCCCGCGGTATACTCGCTTGAGCCCGCCCTCGCCTGAGAGGCATTCCTGGCGGAAATTCTTTGTGGCAGTGGCTAGCTCCCGGAAAGTGAAACTCTGCAGCTTGATACTGCCATAGTCAACGTTATCCTCTCTCTCTCTCTCTCTCTCTCTCTCTCTCTCTCTCTCTCTCTCTCTCTCTCTCTCTCTCTCTCTCTCTCCGTGTTCTGGTGAACTACAAGCCTTTGTTTCTTGCCCTCTGGAGCGCAAGGAAAAAGCCGAAAAATCAAGTAAATCTTCCCTACAATTCCTTCGGTAGAACTCGTTCTAGCTAGTAGGAATCGTAAAAAGTGAACTCCGCACTTCTTAAGTACGAATAAACATCACACATGAAGCTTCCTTCGGATGCAGTAAGATTCTGCTTGTGAACCATATACACGGCTCTGGTAGATTTTGCTTCGAAGAAGAGAGCAATCGATTCACTTCAAATGCAGAAGGTTGTAGCATCCTGTCTCTTGTGCAGCAGTAGGATATACAACTAATACTCTAGAAACATCAGATTGTCCTCCATCAGAATGGTTTACACATGAGATCTATTCACATAATTGTTACAGAAGGAGGCTCGAGAGCAGTGGACATTGGCCTAGCTAGTCCCCTGGTAAATTTCTGTGATGAAAAAATATGCATGCAGCTGCAGGAGACTAAACACGGAGGAGACCGATTAGGCAGCAGGGAATCTTCGTCGATGCTGGAAAATTCTTTCTTTCCTCTCTCTCCCTCTCTCTCCCCAGATGGTGTAGATGAGGTTAGTGTAAGTAGAGCTTGGGTATCGTTGATAGGGGAGCACTAGTCTTGTTTAAAATCCAAACACAGTGATGACACTAAAGCAATTAAGCTGCAAAGATTATCACCACCCAATCTTTCAAGAGCAGATGAAAGGAATATTATAAAATAAAAAAGATAAATAAAAACTGCAAAGCCATCCATGACAGATTCTGTGCATGGAGTGGATAGAAAATAAACCATAAGAAATCAAGCATTAATTTCTCCAAAAACTCCACACCGAGTAATCAAAGAATAGTAAAAACCATGAACATGAAAAAAAAAAAAGAATCCAAAATAATTTTAAATATCTAGGTAATTCTATGATTCTTATATCTAGATGTAAATATGAATCTTTTTTCCAATTTCTTCTTGACATATTAAGTCATAAACTTTCAGCTTCATGGAAGTCTCCGTTGAGTTGAGTAATGGAATTCCATATAAGAAAATTGAATAAAAAGATCACGACGTATAAGAGACTGGGTATCACTATCCTATCAGCTTAAAGTTTTTGGTTGGACATGAGCACATTGCTCTTATAAACCCGATAGGATTTCTACATAGTATCATAACAGGTTATTGTATGGGCTCATGTCTTCCCAAGACCCGAGACCAAAAGAAGGCATGAGGTTAATTGTTGATAAACCTGAGAACAAAAGAAAAATGTCCGACTCATGGTAATTATTGAGAAGACCAATAGTCCAACTAACTATTAGATCAGTTGACCCCTCACTCAAGCACAGAAGGATATGCCCGACTCGTGGACAGTGATTGAGTACGGGTGTTCATGGCACGTGGCACATGTATGCCACATTATTACGTGTGGGCGAGTGTTGAGTAATGGAATCCCACATCGAAAAATTGAATAAAAAGATCTCGATATATAAGATATTGAGTATTACTATCATGTCAGCTTAAACTTTTGGGTTACACATGAGTCCATCGATGTTATAAACCCGGTAGAATTTCTATAGTGTCATTGTCTATCATGGGCCGGCCAACCCACTCTCATATAATCTTCACTTACTAGTTTGCATGCATACACCATGTCACGTATAGCTTGGTCATGCGATAGTAAAATCCGACAGTCTAGCAAACCGAATTCTCCTAAGTCAGTACGATAGTTTCTTGAAATCAAGAAGAACCTCATCGGGTAACCAATCATTTACTTGGAAGGGTTTGCAGAGCCGTAAACCAACAACTAAGGAAGGAATATTACATGAAATTAGGGAAGGTCAATCCGCTCGACTGCGGCTTGATCAATGGATCCCCAAGGAATTCGAACTCTTTAATTGGCTACTGCTGCTGATCAAGCCCTCGTTGATCCCAGCGTGGAAGTAGTAGGCTGGATAACAAACAATCCAGTGCAATGGAATACTGATCTATTGGATCAGCTATATTGCTCGTGAAACAATCTCAAACATGAGAAAAACCCGTCTCCCTCATGTAAGTTGAGTGTTCATGATGAAGCCATACGGTAGCAGACACGAGTAGGTGAGTTTTCAGTTAAAAGCGAGGGCGCTGCTACTCGCAGCCGAGGTCGCCGGCGACAACAATTGGGGGCAAAATCCTACTATTTCGAATGAAGATTCGTATTATCATGATGTAAAAAATGACAACGTAGTGTCTTTTTCCCGCCGGGGAATTGATCGTGTGATGGCCACGGATAAGCCAATGACCATTTTGCCCCTCGTGAAAGCCCTAATTTGGGAACCTCGCCCACTTCGCTTGTCGTCTACTACCTCCGGCGACACAGTTCTTTGAGCTTTACGTACACTCCCGTCGACGACGGCCACCGTCAGCACCTCCGGCGACGGCGGTTTTCCTGTGACTGCGGACTCAGTAGCCTCTATCCCCACATGTCATCTCTTCCCACGCTGATCCTCTCTCTCAACTAGACCTACTGAATCGATTATCATTGTCTCCTCCAACGGAGAGGGTTTCTGCCGATTCTTCCCGAAACTGAATGAACTCGAGGGGATTGCCGCTGACTTCCTCATTCCTCTGGAGTTTCGAGCTGCTTCAAGGTAGCTCAGAGCAATCTTTCTCACTCTCTTTCTCTATCGTCCTGGCTCCCTGGGCTAATTTGAGGTTCGATCACCTAACGCGCAGCAACCTAAGACGCTTTCAGTAGCGCCTTTGTTGAATGTCAAATACTTATCCACTCGGATTGATTTGTGTTCAATCAATTGCTCCTTCAGTTGCTTGGACAAATTGATTAGAACAAAGAAGATGTTCATTGTCAAGATGGAGAAAAAAAAATCATCGGACTTTGTGACTTAGCTTTAATTTTTTTTCCTTTTGGCGGCAAACAACTGAGGAGCATTAATTTGAATTGTATGATTTTGTATTTTACCCTGTTCCATGTATGGATTTGCCGTTCACTCACAAGTAATATGTATACGTGTGCATATTCATGTGTATATATACATTCTCAACATGGGCATTTTGAAACTTCGTTTTTAGCTAGAAGAACAATGGGTTTACAGAGTCTATCACTCCAGGGCTATGACATGCCTAGCAAAAGGGGAGAGCTTGGGACTCCTTAAAAGTGAAATTTGTATTTGCTGGAGATGCATGAATAATCATCTTGGTTAGAGCAGTAATTGCCTTTATCGAAGAGTTATATTTCTTGAGAGTCTCCGCAATTTTGAAAAAGGCAAGTCATATATGGTGAAAAGGCTGCCACTTGTTCTTTCAATTTAATGGTAACCATCCATCAATTGTGACATCCAGATTCCAGAGTTTAAATTTCTGTGATTTTCAAGGGTAAGTTGTTATCAAGCTGAATGAAATTTGAGTGTCTCTGTGGATTGTTAATTGTTTTTTCTCTGGTATGTTGAATCAGTAAATTGATTGTTGTGGCTTTGATTGATTAGAATGGTTGTCTGCTGCTGGGGAACTTGCAATAGGGCCAGATCTCCAATTATTACATGCAACTGAAGCAATGAATAATTATTCATCTTTTCCCTTTCATGGAGTCTCATATGCTGGAAAATCCCATATTTTTTAGTGGCGGAACCCATGAACTATTAGTCAGATTCGTTCATGTACCTTAATGGCATCTCAAAGTATTTTACTTGTTGATCCCATCACTAGGCTGTTGAGGAATCATGTTTCCTTCAGATATTAATAATGTGATTTGTTCTTTTGATGCAGAAATGTTACTGTTCTATCAAGTGGGACCTTTTCTCCTTGGTCTCACTAAGCTAACCTGGTAAAAGTGTACCCACCAACTTGAGTCTCTGATTTAGCTCTTGGCTTTCTCATGTTTAATACTTTCTGACTAGTTATTGCTTTTATCTTCTGCAGAATGGATTGCTTTTTGGAGTTTTGGTTGTTTCTGGGCCCTGAGAGTGTCTGCAAGAAACTGCTTTTGTTTCACTTATTCAATGTGAAGAATTCCATAAAGTGGCTTCTCAAATTTCCATTTCATCCTATTTCCCTATGGCGGATCAATCTTTACTAGTTGTCAATGCTGAGTATGACTCTTTACATGTTGCAACTGCTGCTCCTGCTATTATTGTTGCCAAATCACCTCTATCAAACTATTCTCTAGCTGTTGGCCAGGAATTCCCGGATGTTGAGACTTGCAGAAGGACATTAAAAGAAACTGCCATTGCACTTCATTTTGATCTTCGTATAGTAAAATCAGATCGGAGCCGTTTCATAGCCAAGTGCTCTAAAGAAGGTTGTCCCTGGCGTATTCACGTGGCCAAATGTCCTGGAGTTTCGACTTTTTCTATAAGAACCCTACAAGGGGAGCATACTTGTGAAGGAGTTTGCAACCTCCACCATCAACAAGCCTCAGTAGGTTGGGTTGCTAGATCTGTGGAGGGGCGAATCCGTGATAACCCACAGTATAAGCCCAAGGAAATCCTTCAGGATATTCAAGAGGAGCATGGAATTGTTGTCTCCTACATGCAGGCTTGGCGTGGGAAAGAAAGAAGCATGGCGACACTACATGGGACTTGGGAAGAAGGTTACCGCCTCCTTCCTGCTTACTGTGAACAAGTAAGGAGAACTAACGCAGGAAGCATTGCTTCAGTTTTTGCTACTGGACCAGAAAACTGCTTTCAGCGCCTATTCATCTCCTATCATGCATCAATATATGGGTTCATAAATGGCTGCAGGCCACTCTTGGAGATTGGTAGAGCACATTTGAAAGGGAAGTATTTGGGTGCATTACTCTGTGCTGCAGCTGTTGATGCTGATGATTCTTTGTTCCCTGTTGCCATAGCTATAGTTGACATGGAGAACGATGAAAATTGGATGTGGTTCATGTCGGAGTTGCGAAAGCTCCTCGGACTAAATACTGACAACATGCCTAGACTTACTCTTCTGTCCGAGAGACAGAAGGGTATGGTTGAAGCAGTGGAAACACATTTTCCAAGTGCTTTTCATGGGTTTTGTCTCCAGCAGGTTGGTGACAACTTCCGAGATACTTTCAAGAACTCTAAGTTAGTGAACATATTCTGGAATGCTGTCTATGCACTTACAACAGTTGAATTTGAGAGCAAGATCTCTGAGATGATGGAGATCTCGCAGGATGTAATGCAGTGGTTCCAACACTTCCCCCCTCGGTTGTGGGCTGTAGCTTGCTTTGAAGGAGTTCGCTATGGGCATTTTACACTTGGGATTAAAGAAATACTGTACAAGTGGGCCCATGATTGCCACGAGCTGCCAGTCGTGCAGATGATGGAGCATATTCGTGATGAGTTAGCTTCTTGGTTCCATCAGCGCCGGGAAATGGCCATGACATGGTCATCGATTCTGGTCCCATTTGCAGAGAAACGGATTCTGGAGGCAATTTCAGATGCCCGGTGCTATCAAGTTCTCCGTGCGAATGAGGTTGAGTTCGAGATTGTCTCAACTGAGAGGACAAATATTGTTGATATAAGGAGTCGGATCTGTTCTTGTCACCAGTGGCAGCTCTATGGAGTGCCCTGTGCTCATGCAGCTGCTGCACTCATTTCTTGTAGGCATGATGCCTGTCTATTTGCTGAGCCATGCTTCACTGTGGCAAGCTACCGTGCAACATATTCACAGACAATAAACCCTGTACCAGACAAGAGTTTATGGAGGGGTCCGGGGGAAGGAACTGAGACCGATGGTGGAGGGGCAAAGGTTGATATCACAATTCAGCCACCCAAGATTCGGAGGCCTCCTGGTAGGCCCAAGAAGATTCTTGGTGTCAAGAACTTCAAACGCCCAAAAAGGGTTGTCCAGTGTGGCCGCTGCCACTCGTTAGGACATTCTCAGAAGAAGTGCACCATGCCAAACTGACTCGGTATAACAGAGCCTTCCTTTTCCTTCTCTAAGTGAATCTCTCTCTCTTTTATTCCCCTTAATGTAGGCAGTATACTAGCAGCTAGATTGCTTGTAATGTTTAGATGCTGCACTGCAGGAATTAGTGCATATTTTCATCTGGTTCAACAGCTGCATATTTGGCTTTGCTGGCCTGTTCCTTCAAGTCTTACCGGATTTGGTTTACAA
This sequence comes from Sonneratia alba, assembly GCA_900174645.1. Lineage (NCBI taxonomy): Eukaryota > Viridiplantae > Streptophyta > Magnoliopsida > Myrtales > Lythraceae > Sonneratia > Sonneratia alba. Next base: position 1,094,712 of record FWPY01000010.1, read on the forward strand.
GGCCACTCTAACATCAAGCTTTACCAACTCTCTTTCAAGAAGTTTGTCTTGGAATTCAAATTTCAGAATTTCCTGCGAGAAATCAAGGGCATGTCCCATCGTACATAGCAATGCATTGGTTTGAAATGATGTGAAGTTTGCAGTGGGCTATGATCAACATCTTGTGGCATATGCTTAGCATCGTATTGTAATCAACTGTCTTATTGAAGCCTTCCACTCACTGTCTGAAAAGAGTCTCGGGGCATTCGAACGTGAAACTCATGAAATGTGCACAATATCGGCTGTGAGGAAATCCTGGTCAGTGCATCTCCTACAATAATTCAAGCCACGGAGGAGCCATGACAGCGGGGGCACTAAGGTCGGATCAACATAGAAAAGATTCATAGAAAAGATTCGGCCTTTGTAATGGAAACTGCTCACATTTCAGAAACAATCATCAGTTGTACTGAATGATCTATACAGATCAATTTGCCTTTCTGCAAAGGAATCATAGAAGATAAAAGTAGGATTTCGTTAATACAGCAAACTGACCCCAGGCTGCAACATAAAATAATATACAGTTGATGTTGCTCTATAATAAGTAGAAACGGGACTAAGATCCGGTATCACCTTGAACATAAAGGAAATGCCATAAAAGCTTCTTCGAGGATGTACATCTCACTACCATGTTATAAGTGACACATTTGGCAACTCTGACCGTGTTCTTGTAGAAAGGACTAAAAATAATAATTTTCAAACATAACTTCGTGGAAGAAGGAAAATATGCAGAGAGTACAGTAATCATAGTTTTCACCTTCTTGTCACTTACATAATTGAGATCAGAGAAAATGAAAGTCCTTGTTATGTCAAAACCACATGCAATGATATTTTTAGCATTCTCCCTGGCAAGTCTCTGACTTTAGCCCGCCAAGAGGCTTTTCCACATGCACTTCTCATCATATGTTAGCTGAATAACGAGAGGTGCCTTAAAAGCATCTTGCAAGTATCTGCAGAAAGGGAATGAATCTATAATGAGCTAACTTACAACATGGATTCACAACAATGCCGGAATGAAAGTAATCCCCATAACAAGACAGAGGTGCACAAATCCTCATTAATAGCAAACTCCAGCAGCAAGTGAAGCAAAGTACTCAAATATAAAACAGAAACCGCTTACGTTTACCTGGAAACAATCAGAACCTAGTGGAAGCGACAAAATGGATCTTGGCAAACCATTAAAAAGATGACAGAACGGTGAAGTTCAAACTTTTTCACCAAACCAGAGGGGCCACCTGGGCTGTAAATTGATGAGATAAACAAGTCTCTGATCAATTGATCACTTGATTACTAAAAGAATGCACGTAACCGGGATAAGATGCAATGAGCACCACAGAGATGTAAGCGAAATAAGCAAGCTTCAAACCTTGTAAACTTTCTTGGTGAACGTGAAAGGGACCAAGTGGCCCCAGTGCGGGGCCTCCATAGGACGGCCCTCTGCCCATATACAACTAGAACTTGTCTCCCCTCTCGTATGCATCCAAAATCTCGTTGAAATCTCTAAACAACAAAAGCACCACAGAATCCAAGCTCTCCCAGTTACATGCAAAGCCATCGGTAAAGCATCAAAGACTCTGCAAAATGCTGCTCATCGTCCGACCTGTGACCGCCGCGGAGAAAGACGTGCAGAGACCGCGAGCTGAGGCGGTGAACGCGGTCAATGAGAGACTGATCGAGCCTCCGGCACCCGGACTTGTCGATCAGCTTGTCGCAGCCGATCTTCCGCGACACTTCCCACGGGTTCACCTCAGCTTCCCCACAATGTATGATACGGAGGGAGAACACAGAGGTGAGGAAGCTCTCCCCCTACGAAGAGGAAGAGCTTCTCGTCATGAAGAACGAGTAGGGACGGCAACTTCTGGGTGTTAATGGGCCCTATTACGTGCCCATTTGGCCCAGTCCAGCCCAAACAGAAAATTAGGCCCAATATTATTGTTTGAAGCCTCACAAACGCCCGTTTCAGGATATACGCTTCCACTTCTTGAGACACGGGGTTCGCGGCCTGCGTTAATTCGACGCCTGAGCCGAGTTCACTTTCCACAGACTCAGATCTCCTCTGCATCTCACCGGAGAAGTAAAGGTAAAGACTGAGAAGGAACCCGATCGGCTATTTATTGTACCTTTCATACTCAGACCAGAGAGATCCATATTTCCGATTCAATCATATCCAGAGGCCGGTCCAATCTGGGTTGGAGACACTGCAAATTGATACCTAAGAGGCATACTAACCAATATCTTGCAGTCACAGATATGCACGTAATTGTAGGACTCAAGATCAACTGGATTACAAGAAAGCGTTGGCCTCTTCATAGAAAGCTAAGGAGGTGTTTAAATCAGACTGGACCGATGGAAGAATGCATCTATAGGCAACAAGAACACAACCAACAGATTCATCGGCTCCAAGAAATGGAGATCAAATGTCAACCATGCTTACAAGACGGGTAAAGTAACTGAAAAATTGACCCCACGATCTCCATGGATGTGTGTCCAGACCGGCCATTTGTTTAGATCCAAACAAGCACTTTACAGCAAAAATTTACAGTGCACCAAATCTGGGATTTGACAGAATTAGACTTACCTGGTGCATATCTACCTTGGACCCAGGTAGAACACACCACAGACTCATAGAACAGGAAATTGCGCAGGTCCTCTTAACTAGGACATACCGTAACTGGAGCTAGTTCTAAGTTGACAACACAAAATAGATGTACTTCGCTTTGGACTGCTTCTTGGAGTGCCAAATAGGGCAGTACGAAGCGAAAGGAGCTCAGTAATACTCTGACATGGGCTATGGTGATTGAAAATGAAAAGTACACGTACTTTACATGCATGGATATCTCTAATGGGTCAGCGAAACTGAACAAGTAGCAGCTTTGTTAAAGGGATGCACATCACTTCCCACCCTGCAAATTCCACAAAGAACGAGCCATAATAAGTTTGATAGCATCAAACTGTAAAATATGCCCACTGTGCAATAAATACGGCCAGCAGATGAATGTACACAATCCATTTTAGATATGATGCAGAAGGACAACGATCTATCAGGCAGACAGCTTCAACAATATTTGAAGATTACTAAGATGAATTTATCAGATACTCATTTGAGCTGCAATCTGAATAGAACTACCCTTAATTACATTAATGCAGCAATAATTATGAGTTTTCCTTGTCATTCAATTATCTGCTGACACAGCCATCATCTTTCCATCGGATTAACAGGAAAACATGGAAGAGTATTTGGGAAATCATTGCCCCAAAAATATGGAACTTATGAAGAGGGAAGAAGCATTGGCAGTACAAGAGAATCTGATCAGGAGCAAATTGTTGAGAATGAGTAGGTATAATTTTTGTCAAGAAGAGGATTCCACAGAAACATGCGTTTTTCTTGCATGTATGGACAAGTCACGGGTGATTTGAGGTATCAGGTCTAAGGATCGAAAAACAAAGAGTCGGTTCTTTAGATTGTCGGTTGGAACACCACATATTTGCTGGGAAGATGACTGGGGTTGAGGGGAAGGATCAACTAACAAAGATTACTTTTGTCTAGTGTACATATCAAAGTGAAGGAATGGAACAATCTTTTACAAAGAGAAGACCCAGACTATTAAGCATCATTGATAGGCAGACGAGCAACAAGGCAGCTCTAAAATTTTAGTGAAAAAAACAGGACTGCAGCTAAACTTGTAGCAAAGGTACCAGGAGAATGCAGAGACCACTGAGAAGGATGTGCTAAAATCAACTGCTGTGATTCTATTGATCCCATGATTTTTTATTGTTCAAACTCAGAAGGGGTGATGATAGGAGGCCGTGGCAGTAGTACTTTTATTCCATCAGCAGAACTCATTGACGCATTGGCAGCCAGTGAAGGAGTAGAGCTTGCAAAGGAAAATAACTGGTGGAAGGTCATTATGGAAACAGATTCCACAACCACGTTTAATGATTTGACAAAGGGAGAAGGTGGATGTATATGGCAGCGGACTCCTCTGATCAAGCAGCTACATAAGGAGAAGACAATTTTCTAGATTTGAGAATTAGATTAGTTAAGAGGACTGTAAATATAAGTGCAAATGCAGCAGTGCAAGGATTTAGGAAGAGGATGTACAGAAGAAATTGGGAGTCATCATCATCATTCTCACTAGGGATATTAAGTGATAATTCTTGAAAACTATATCTGATGTAAGAATTTGCAATAAAAACAATATCTGATGTAGGAATTTTCAAAGAAAACTATGTACATGAGATAATTCTTGATACTAGGTAAATGCAATAAAGTGATGATTCTTGCTTGGCCTGGGAAAAAGAATATCAGCTGACATAAAAATCACAGTAACAGACAGCTCAATAAGATTAAAGAAAACATACGAATGCAAGTTACATAAAGCACCAGCCAAAAAAAACAGTTAGATAAAGCACCAAACTTACGACCTGTTAGTGCGAGCTCTCTTGTGAGCCTTTTTCCTGTTCTTTTTCCTCTTTTTGGAGGGATCGGGAGCACCATCAAACTGCTTCTCGTAGGCTGCAGGGACAAAGGCAATTGGTAGGTTGACTTTTTCAGTGGATAGTCCTGGTTCCGTAGGCAATAAACTAAATTCACGATGTGGAGGGACAAATGTGATCATAGTATTGTCAGCAAGAGCTTCCTTGTCTTTCTTGATTGAGGTTGCACCACCAACAACAGCATTCTCAACCACAGGCTGGGTGTTGTTAAGTATAGGAATTGAGTCTTTTGCATGTAGAGTCGCATAAAGTCTTGCCTTTGCCTTTAAAATTGGTGCTAGAATTGCCTCTGACTCAGCATTGCCTGCATCATTTAGATTTAATTTATCAGCCAAACTAGCATTCAAGAACTCACTTATTTTGGACTGGAGGCATTAGGATACCTAGAAGAGACTGAATAGCAGCACGTGCAGCCAACTGTTCAGCTTCTTTTTTGTTTTTGCCAATACAAGCAGGGTAAGCAATATTGTTAAATAACAAGGATGATGCAAACGATGGAATGTCCCCCTGTATTTGACATGTCTGGTAGGTAGGCTTTTTCAAGTGCATCTTTGTTGCAAACTCGTTCATTATAGATTTGCTAAATACTAAGTCCTGCAACAAGAAAAGAAAAGAAAGGGACTATTATGTATGGGCACTTTCTCATTTCCTTTATGAAATTTAGATTTTCCTCCATGAAGATAGAGCCATTTACAGCTTGTACAGGTTCTCACAATTAGTCAATCCATAGGTGAGCGGAAGTAGAGAAAATATTTACCGGTTATAAAATAAGTGATGCAAAGCCCTTCAATGCAAGTCAAAGAAAACTCTCAATTGACATAACACAAGCCTCCACGCCTTTTTTTTGTGTGCAATACCGGTATCTAGAAGCCCATTAGCCCTAACTATTCCAGGTTGGAGCAGTGTCAGTCCATTAAGAGATAAAAATCTACAAATATAAATTTTCTATATCCAAAAGACTCAATTCAGAACCTTACTTAAGGAGAATAGACGTCGCACAACCTCAATCAATGCATTTTTTACTGGACCTCTTTGTTATATCATCAAATCTCAGCTTTATCCCTCATTTAAACTTGAATATCAGTGAATTGTTCAATGTTATTGTCTAGTAGTAGATCCAACCAATAATCAATAGTGTCCATTGGTAGATATCTGAGTTTATGCAGCCTTAAGTAAATTGAATGTCTACAGAAATCTCATTGATTAAACATTCATGCCTTATCATATATATACCATTTCTTCACTACCGAAAATATGAAACAAAGTAAAATGCAAATGCTATCCAACATGTTTGATCAAGCCTGTACAAAATCAGACCATCCAATTTTACTTATATTTACAAAATGAGCTACTCATCAGCTAAAAAGGCAGATACCTCATGAACCGGAGGGATTTCTTCATTGTTAACCTTTTGCAACAGAACCTCATAGGCAATTCTTGCAACATCTTGTTCAGCTTCCTTCCTGTGGAGGAATGTGTTAGGCGAGGTGTAACTTTTTCCATCAACAAACACTGTCGCTCGAAATCTCGGCAGATGTCCTAGCCCTTCGTTGACAGTACTATATGTTGGTATGGGAATGGAGGACTTGTGAGCAAGTTCTTGTAATCGGTTTTTGTAAGCATGGTGATCCAGAGCAGCTGAATGAAATTTGCAATTACACAATTCAGAAACTGAATGTATCAGAAGTACAAGATGCATTCCCAGCACAAGATCGTCATGCCATCATACGAATACCAGTTAATACAAAATCACCCATAAAGTACCTATCTCTGCAGCAAATGCAACATCTTTCTCTTTTAGGGGATAAAAAAGAGAGAGAGTTAACAACGTAACCTAAAAGTTCCTTCTCGAAATGGGGAACATAAAACATCTTCCACTACGAGTCGGGCATTCACCTCACTATCTAATAGCCACCTAGGAAATATCCTCTCACAATAAGCAAACAAATACCCACAAATTAAAGGGCAAAAGAGAGTTGCCGCAAAACACGACCGACTCATGGGCGTGTCTCGGTCAGTAATCACAACTGACTCACAGCAATATCAGAGCCCCGAACATCCGAACATGAACCCTAAAAGAACCCAATTAAAAAAAGAAAAGAGTTTATAACTTGCAGGTAAAGCAGGACCTTTCGGCGGAGCAGGAGGCTCGGGCAGCCGGGGCTGAGGAAGCTGGCTCGGGTCGGCCATTTACAAGTCGGCCGGAATGAGATCCAATTCCACAGACGGACCAGTAGATTCTGTGGCAGAACAGAGAAAATATAGCGCGCGGTGAGTACCATTGACAGTGCACGTTTTTTTTTTTTAAATCAATTTCCTTTTTTTTGTTATTCATTTATCTTATCCTTTGCCATTTTGTATTAGGTTATACCAACTAATCTCCAATTAATACAAATGTGATCTCATACATAATCCCAGTATTATAAGTTGCTGTCTCTAATATGTTCCTATTCATTTTCATTCCTCAGTTTTTCTAGTGGATCTTTTACCTCGGGAACATCTTACAATTACCTTAGCGAGGAGTTAGCTGCAGCTAGCCTGCTCCTATGTATAGTTTGATATCCATCATCCTTCAAGTAAAGATGTTTAAACGGTCCGGTTGACCCGAAATTAATCCGTCAAAAATCTCGAACCGGCTTGTACCGCCCCAAATTGGGCTGAAAGTAGTTACAAGTACAATCAAATAAATAGGTCTGTTAAATCGAAGTCGACCCGGCATGGCTTCTCACTCAACCGTCCCGGATCATCTGAAACTTGGCCTAAAATTGTAACCGGCCCAAACTATCACCAAACCGCCCTAGATCACCAAAAGCTTTCGATCAAATTTTGACCACTGATGCAATGATTTTTTAAATCGATGCATCCAATTTATTGTAATAAAAATTTTCAATATTTGTTCAAAAAATAACATTTTATTTATATAAGTGAAATAAATAATAAAGTTATAGTTTGGGATTATAAGTAAAATATATAGAGATAAATTAATTAAAAGGTTAACATTTTAAAATTTTTGAAAAAAATAAAAGATAAAAGGGTTACTATACGCAGTTCAAACCGATCCACTTAGACTTGGTTTGGACTGGTCCATAATTCTCTTGAATTGTCGCATGTAATCAGACCATCTTGTTAAGGCTACTGGGTTGAACTGTAATATAATCAAACAGCTCCAAACCTATTATGAACTGGATCAAACCGTCCCTGCTGTATCTCTACCTTCGAGTGGTGTGAGTGTAATAGGAACGTGCAACAAAAAAGGATCACCTTAAGATGATTAATTTGTGGCTGTTGACAGCAAATCAAATCAGATGCAATTCGAGGCAGCGACATATTCTTTGCAAATGTGGGAATTGAGGGGCAGAAGTAGTTTTCAAATTGGGGTTGGACTGGGATTCTCCCGCTAAGTCTTCAAATGAATGATCTAAGGATTGAATCTCATGTTGGGAAAGTCGATGAAATTTTTTTTAAAAATTCCAATATGATCATAGACTAGTCTTAAGATACGTTTCGGTTGGATCATGAATACTACGTGGTACAAATAAAAAATAAGTTTTCAGAATTTAAGACAGATCTCAAAAGATTAAAAAAACTAATTCAAGTGGCACGGGAGTTGATGTAAATGAAATAAGATAATTTAATAAAAAAATATAAAAATAAATAAAATTTGCGTAGTATCGTTGAGAATTGTTCGTCAGTTGATGTTCTCATTTCGCGTTTCTTGCTCTCCCCATTAAATCCGCCACCGCGCCACGTTCACCCCCATATGTTCTGTCCCCTCCGGCGCCGACTTTGGACAATACGGCCGTCAAATGGCGGGAGCCTGCTCAAAGATTTCAAGCCATCTTCGCAGCTGCTCTTTCCTTGGCAGCCCTCCTTCCCTCCGCCATCTCCTGTCCTCTCCTGCAACAACCGACTGCTGCCCTCGCTTTCTCGCGTCGCTCCACTGTTCGCTCCCGCTAGCTCATCTTCCGTTTCAATTCCACCGACAGTTTTCTGCAAGCTCGTCGGGGGACGATTCGGAGCTCTGGGGGTTAGGAGAATCGACGAGGGCGAGGATTGAGCTTGATGATCTCACTAGCTCAGGGCTAAATGAGGTTGCTGGCAGAGTCACCGGTGCAGGGTCAATTCTTCCAGTAGGATCCCTGACGTCACTTCTGGATCATTACCATGATCTCACAGGCTTCCCCTGGTTAGTTTTTCTATCATCGTCTTTCTTCATTCAAGATATTCTGCTGACAGGCAAGTTATGCCATTCTCTCTCTGCATCAGGAAATGCTATTCGCAGTGTTACACAATTGATATGGTTCTTCACAAGACGCCTTGTTTACATCCTGATTCGACAAACATTCTCAAAATGCTGAAGATGTAAAGTGTTCTCCTTAATAGCTCTTCTTATTGGCTTTGATTGAATGTGTAGGTGGGCAGTGATTGCATCCTCCACACTGGCAATGAGAATCACGTTGCTCCCGATATTTGTCTTGCAACAGAAGAAATTGAAGAAAATTGGTGAATTCATGCCCAAATGTGAGTTGTCCTCTATCCGCATTTTACTGGAGTTGAAACGTACAATCTTCAGTTGCTTCGCTGTATCTGAATTGCTTGTTTGTCTTTAGGGTCTAGATGTTAGATCATGAAAGCGTGCATCGCCATCTTGGTCCAACTCAAATCTGTATGGATAATATCACAATTCAGTTTTCGACCTAAAGAAACAGGCAGTGTTTTTCATGTTATGCCATTTTTTCTTTTTATCTGGAAGAGCTTCAGATGTGCTTTTGATGGTTTATTATCTATTAGAAGTCTTTCTCCTTTTGGTATAGAATTTCTGATAGATACTCACGTGCACTCTTGTAGTGCCTCCGCCATTGCCTCCACTTTTCTCAGGAAGGAGTTACTTTGACCATATCTCACTTTTTCGAAAGGAACGACGTGCATCTGGGTGCCCTTCATTGTTGTGGATGTTTGCATCTCCTGCTGTCCAGGTGCTTTTGCATATCTACTTGATACATGATCACTCAAGACCAATTTTTCTTTATCTTAGACAAGGATGTGAGACTGGTTGCTTTCTTGCTAGCTTTATTCTGTGCAAAGTACCTGACATATTGCACCTAGATCAGATAGTGGTTGATAATGAGCACTTGTTTAAGAGAATAAATGTGGACTTCCCTGATACGATAACTCGGGAACACTGATTTGTTTTTCCTGGTGTTTCTACTTCCATTTCTAAATCTCCAGTGAGTGTCCAGACTTCTTTTGCTGCTGAAATTTCTCCTGTTTTTCTTCCCTTCCTTTAGTATGAAGATGCTGCTTTCTCATATAAGAAAAGTGCATATAAATATATGAAAACAAAACAGAATTCAGGTGAAACATTTTTGTCTGGAATTCTCAGTAATTCCCTGAGAAAATGTGGGCATGCTCTTATGATATGTAGCTATATAAGAAAATAAATCAGTAGTACCTAGGACTAATGCAAGGGATTAAATTGGCACTCTTATGCAATATTTTAATCTTATTATGAGGAAAACGGCAGGCTTGCTGCTTCATGCAGTAGTATGATTCTGTCCATTGTTCTGCACAAATAGAACTGCCTTTGGACCTCATTTCAAAGAACATAAGAACTTACACATCTCACTCTTCTCTCTGCATGATAGTTAAGGGAAATAGTTCTTACATTTTCCTCTGGCTGTATGTTCTTTTGCAGGTCCCATGCTTTATCTTATGGATGGTTACTATCCGAAGGATGTCTTTGGATAATCATCCGGGATTTGATTGTGTAAAACCTTCATGCACCTATTTGTATAGCTTCTTTTTACTCATTGTGCTAAAGTTTTGGATGTATTCTTGCCTGTTATACTGTCAAGCCGTCAGTGGAACAGTTTGTGTTCGAGAAAGAGGATGATTGGCGTAGATTTTAACCCTAATCCATGAAATAAGATAATTCTGTGATAACATATTCAATCAAGTAGTGCACATCCTGTAGGATGCTTTATTTTTATTCTTTATGTAGAAAGCAAAGTGGAGCATAGAATTTGCTTCATCTGAGTATATTCAAGGGATCAAGATTAGGTGATCTTGTGTAGGAAAAATTTAACGTTCAATGTTTGATTGTTGTGCAAGTATCTTTAATTTCTTATTCAAGTTTAACCTAGTTCTTATTAATTGCATTCAAAACACATGAGCAACTAATAGAGGAAGCAAAGTTTTTATGCCAAACATCAAATTGTGGTGCAAGTTGTGCTTTATTGAAGGATAGAAAAACAAAGGAAAGAAAGCAACTTATACCGTTCCTTCCGATATCTGTATTATCATTGTGGTATCTAGCACATATATCCACCTCCAACTAATGTAAAAGTTCTTCTGCTATGTGTTGATATAGTATTGCATATATAAGAGGGATCCAATGTAGGAGAATAAAAATAGTGAATGCAAGGGATTTGTCAAGCCTGATGCTATTCTGTTGGGGGAGAGAAATTTTCTTAGCAAATGTAACTTTTCAATATGGTTTTTCAAAGAAGTTTCAACAATTCCAAATGTCAAAGAGTGAACCCAGACAAAGTACTCTTAGAGGCACCATTGGGGGAAACCCTTCGATCAAGTCAAGAGTATCAGTCCATTTAGCATGTAATACCACAACGAAGCATGCTAATCTGCTGAGGCAGTTTTAATTTATTGGTGCATGTCTGAATGCTGGTGAATTTGAAGTAAATAAGTTTGTCTTTCACAGAGTGAAGAATCCATTCCCAACTTTTGCAGGGTGGCATGTTTTGGTTTCAAAACTTAACAGAAAATCCTCAAGGCGTTGTAGGACTTATTCTTCCATTGCTCATTGGTGGTTTGCATTATACGAATGTACAGGTGCTTATTCAACTACTACAACTCTCATTGCAGAAAATTATACAACAAATTAGATGCCAAACATTACTGACTTGAGTTCTGTCTGCTGACAGGTGGCTTTTTCAAGATTTCAGACTCGTAAATATCCTAATCTTATTGGCCTACTGGCAAAAGTGAGTTGTTGAAACAGATGCAAGTAATTGTATTGAAATTTACTGTTGTATTTTCTAGGCGATAATCACAATGTTTTGTTAACTGATAAACTTTTATCAATTATTGTTTCATCTCAATAAGATCAAATGATGTTTGTTTTTGTAAACTTGTTGCAGGGCTACAAGAATTTTTTGGCATTTATGTCACTTCCAATTGTGTATGGCAGCTGTTGTCTTCCTCAGGTAATTTTCTTTGAGAGTTTCAATAGGTTGCATCACTTTCTGAAATTGATAAACCTATATATATAATTCAATAGATCATTGCTAATGAATGCCAAACCAAAAAGTATTAATATCCAGAAATACATAATACATAAAACTTGTAGATACACTGTGTCTGAAGAATTTTCGGACCAGAGACAAATATATTGAGTCAAGAAATTTGTGAGGATAACAGCGATATCCTGTTGCTCATTAGAGATTGCATTGGGGGATTGATCTTCCCTTCCTTTTTGAGATGATCTTCCCTCTGTAAACTCTAGGAGAGCACCCTGGATGAATATTCCTATGTTCAAATATGAGGTGTTATGGTCCTACATAACTTTCCAAACTTTATACAGGCTAATCAGATATCCTTTTAGGAGTTTGATCTCTACATGAGGGTACAGAATTTATATAACAGATCTGTTAAATGGGACATCACCAGGTAGATGGTTTAGCATTTCAATGTGTAAATGGTTCTGATTGAGATTGTAGGCTCAAGGATGGCAGTTTCTGTTGCTTTCGACATCATGCTGTCGCTCTTTCTTGTTTCACATCTATTGGAATATGTTAGATTCATCTTTTTGCTGCTGATTTATTAGAATTTTCTTATGCCCAGGATAATGCAATTCCTGACATGAGGGTAACCTCCTCTTCTTCTTTATACAATGAAGTTAATTAAATCTTTGCTTTGATTTGCAGGGCTGTTTAATATATTGGATAACTAATTTGTCCTCAAGTATCCTGCTGGTATTTGGCTCTCTCCCTATCTCTTCTTAGCAGTAGCAGTATCAGCAAACTAAAGAAGACTTTCTTCTTCTTTTTTTTCCATAGCTTCATATTCATATAAATTGAATAGATATTAATTGGATGGCCACAACTAATTTGCAGCAAACAGTTATCCATCATCCTGGTGTTCGCATGAAGCTGGGATTGCCAACAGATATTATTCCTAACAAAGATGCAAATTCTGACAAGATCATAAAATCTGAATCAACATCTTTGGATCCAAACCGAGGTAGAACCTCTATACAAGACCTGGCACCCAGAGAATTGCTTGCTGTGAGTGTTCAGAATGCAAAGAATATATGCCTATCTTTCCAAGAGGTTGATTTCATGGTATGCTTACATCTTATGTGTCACTGTAAACAGCTTTCAGTTCAAGTGATCTCCAAAGGGAACAAGAATGAAGGAATTTCATTGCTAGAGTAACTTTGTTGAATATATTTCTCCCTGTCACTTTTTTGTGCATTTTGCGAATTTTACCTTGTCTTCAAATGACAATCACTACCATTTGCATGCAGATTGGCACTTGAGAAGGATCCTGAATATGTAAGAGCTATGGTTGTTCTGGGGCAGACTTTGCTGCAGACAGAAGAACCAGAAGAAGCTGCTGAATATTTAGAAGGTGCCATTTCCAAGGTCTGGAGACCCATATTTTTCATGTCCTCTCTTGATTCTTCTAATTTCTCATAAATCTGGCACTTTTATTTGTTCTAGTAAGTTTTTCCCCTAATTAATGACATAATTAATTTGGGATAATTGTGTAAAAAAGTTCCAAACTTTTCCAAACTACAAAAAGTCCATCCTGCCTGAATTTTCTTCTCATGTCAATTGAAGAGAGAGATGATTTAATGGCTACTTACATTAGCCGTCTATTCTAAGTGTTACTTGCATGTGTTTGTGGTCCAGCTATTTGATGCAGGCAATCCAATGGAAAAGGAAGGCGAGAATCTTGATCTTCTAATTTTGGCATCTCAGTGGGCTGGTGTCGCTTATATACGGCAGGTATTCTCCCTTATGCTTACTCAATCAAATTCCTGCTCACAGTTAAGCCAGCAATGAAGGACAGTAGCCATGTAAACTTGGAGAACACCCTAAACATCATTTTCAGGTAGAATATGTTCTTCACTATCTGGTTCATCATTCTCTTTGATTAATTGGTCAGCAAGGAAAAGTTGTCTCTTGACCGATGTTTAGCATGTTAGTTGACCCAAAACAAAATTTAGTTCTTAAGTCCTCCCAACCTCCAAGTTCAGGGGCTATTGGTAATATTTCCTTTCATTTGGTTTCATCTAGATATGAGAAGACTTCCAGAGAAAATTCATCTATACTTGCTAGTATAACTTTAAATTTTAAGAATTTATTCAGTGGGGGAAATATGAGAGTTTCCTCTGCTGATGGAGAAGATAATGAGCAGGTATTTAGAAGCCAAGTCCAATAACCAATTTTCAGATCACTTTAGCTGAACTGGAGTCTTTGGAAGATGTGTCTCAATTATAATACTCCTTATGAAACTGTCTAATTTGGTTTTACTTCTAATAAATGTCAGTCGAAGTGTGCTGAAGGATTAGTGCATCTTGAAAGAGTTGCAACCTTGAAAGAGCCCAACGAACCAAAGATCAGGGCCCATTATTATGATGGACTCATACTGCTATCGAGGTAATGTACAAGCTTGAATAATCAATCATGAAATAATCTGATGAATATTACCATGCGTATGTGTGCTTCTGTTCTTTGCTTCCCAAACATCAGTTTCTGAGAAAACACCTGGTGCAACTGTCTGCTGCAGTGCCTTGTTCAACGAAGGTCGTACGGCTGAAGCTGCAAAGTACCTACGACTAGCTGCTGCTTATGATTCCAAGTATAACGAACTATTGGAACAATGTGAGGAGAGTTGAGAGCTCTGTGCTAATATGCGAAGAGGAGAGTATAAGCTGAAGAAGAATGAATTCCTCATTACCAGAAATTGGCGGAGGGGAGATTACTGACTGGGTCATTCTTATCCAAGCTTATACCCCAGTCTGAGATTGCAGCAACCAATCCAGCGATGAACGCAATAGAATGAGGATCACCCGGTTGCAACAGGTTAGTGCCAAAACTTCTGTGTACTACAAGATGACCCCACGGTCCTTTCAGTCCGTGTTCAGAAACAGTTTTGTTATTTTTTAAACCAGTGTGTTCAGAAACAGTTAGCATACAAGCAAGATATACTTGTAGCTTACTGTGTGAAGCATAAATTATACACATCTGATTTCATCTGAATTCCTTTGAAGTGCTCGTGGGTGCTTGAATGCTGATGCTTGCTTCAGATGATAGAGCTGTGCAACTCTCCAGTTCGATTTGGTTAGAGATTAAGTCTAAACTATATTTTACCTATAAAACATCCGAATTTGATAGAATTGATTCTTGTGTTTCGCTTAACTAATTAACCACTTTTTTTATAATAAAATATGTAGAATTTAAATGAAACTCTATCAGTAAAAAATATGTACGAGTTAATTGATTTGTTGGTAAAAGGCGCAATTTATACGATTTTGTATCTTGTTGATCATTAGAACCGAAGGGTAGGGTATAACCAAGCAAATGCTCCTCGAGGAGGATGCACTCTTGACGTCGACAATATTGAGTTATCCCCAAAAAAACGAAAACAGGGAGGGTAGTGAGAGAGGGAGAGGGAGACATATTTCAACACACTGTCATACGTCCATTCGGTCGTCCAACATGTCTACAAAAACTTCGCAGTCAAACAATCATTCATGCCACGTACCGTATTAAATTCGTCTCTATGCCTAGCCAATCTCATCCACAACCCAATCTCTCTCTCTCTCTCTCTCTCTCTCATATTATGAGTCACCACCTCTGAAGATAAGAACACGGAGCGCAAGGAGAACAGTGTGAGAGCTTGATCTGCAAAAGCTTACTACCTTTCATGGGCTTCATCTCTTCCGTCGACGTCTTGCATGGCCAATTCTCCTGGACTTAGCTGCACCGGCTCCATCTCTCTCCTACCGCTCCTCGTCGATCACATCCTACCCATCACCGCCATTAATCTGCTTCTCATCCTTCTCCACTCACTTTTATAGCTCCTTGCTCCTCCCACTGGTTCTTCCGAGGTATTCCATCCCCTGAACCACCTCAGACTCCGACTGTTCTATTGTTTTGTCCCCTTTCCAATTGAGGAGCTCCCATCGCTTTGGTCTCCCCTCTTGTTAGTTTAAATAGACGGTCGTCGTCCTCTCACCTTTTTTTCAGGGCTTCCGAGGTTGCCTTTTGCTCTCTATTCCATCGGACCTGCTTGCTCCCGGTGAGTAAACTTGAGGTACAAGCCAAGGAAATTGTTGAGAGACTGTCGGTTGAATTCTTTTGTGACGATTCCCGTTAAAGCTCTTGCTTTTTTTTTTGGGTATTCCATTTTCAACACGGGAAGCATGGCTTCGGTGTTTACATACCATGTGGTGGGTGATCTCACGGTGGGGAAGCCCGAGCTGGTGGAGTTCCTCGAGACGGACACGGTGGAATCGGCCATTCAGGCCGTTGGGGAGTCCACTGAAGGGGGGATCCCCGTCTGGAAGAGAAAATCGCACTTGGGCATGGCTGAGAACTGTGAGATGAGACAGCAGAGGTTTGTGGGCATCCTTGATTCTCTCGATATTGTAGCCTTCTTGTCAAGAAGCGAGTGCTTGCAGGATCAAGAGAAGGCCATGAAGACCCCTGTCTCTGAGGTGGTTGTCCCAAATAATTCCTTGCTCAGAATGGTTGATCCTGGAACCAGGTTGGCTCCTGCTTGCAGGATTCCTTGTTACTCTTTAGAAATTCAGCTGTCCTCGCTGGGGTAGAAGAATTCTTGTGCTCAGTTTATTGTAGCTGTTTCCAGTTATTCATGCACCTAGTTCTTGACTATACCAAGTGAGGCATCAGATGTGAGATACATGATCTTTACTATGTTTCCAATATAGGCAGCAAAAACTTTTAATTTCAGATAGTGTTTGTACATTCATGATTTGAGACTATTCCCTATCTTAACAGGCTCTATTGATAATTGTACATGTTTCCGATATAGGCAGCATTTTCTTTCCTGTCTTTGGAGCTGTCAAATTTCAAGGAGCTATGACCTTCGTGCTTCTTTCTGTTTACTGATTATCGAGAGTTACATCCATCCATTACAGCACTTGCATCAGTATGAAAACCTGACGTACAAAAGTACAAAATTGGAGATTTTTTCGGGTACTATTAGTTCTTACTGTATGCTGAACTTTGTTTGGCATTCTCTTATTGGAAACGTGGCTCACCATTATAACGCTGTTAAATAGTTGAAAAATGTTAGTGTCTATTCTAGCGGTAAGAGCCATCTGTCCACAGCTATAGATATGGCTTTCATCCAATATTTTTATTAGTTATAGATTTCAGGAAATATTTCCTTTTCTTCCCCTCTTTTGTTGCTTATCCACTGCAATTTGGATAAATACTGACATTACTGTATGTTGATTGAAATTTATTGGTTGTGTTTAACAATGTCCTGTTCACAGTTATATATATATATATATATATATTCTCCTGACTGGTACTGGGAAATGGTGTTGGAAAAGAATTAACACGCCCATAACATCGTGCAGTGGCAAGAGGTTTTATGGGACAACATGCTGTTTAATTCCAAACATCAGGGCCCTGAAGTACTTTGTCCCTTTAAGTACTATCCTTGGTTTCTAAATTCGTTTTTCATTGTGATTAGGTGATCTTGTTTGTTTGGGTGAATAAGTTATCTCTCGTGAATATCAGATTAACCACATTGAAAGATGATGACACCTGTTCTATCATATGTTGCTGTAATTGTCAACTCCTCCTGTTCTCTCAGCCTTTGCTGATCATTCTGTTGCTGTGGAAGATTGATAGATGCCCTGGAGACGATGAAGCAGGGTGTGAAGCGCCTTCTTGTCCCGAAGAATGTGGTGTGGAAAGGCATGAGCAAGCGATTCTCTATCCTCTATAATGGCAAGTGGCTCAAGAACATTGATCCTCGGAACAGCAGCAACAATCATCTCCCCCCAAGCACAAATCGCCCTTCGTCATCTACTTCTACAACAACCTCCACCCGAGACAAGTTCTGCTGCCTCTCCCGTGAAGACGTCATCCGATTCCTCATAGGTTGCCTTGGAGCACTAGCCCCTCTCCCACTCTCCTCCATCTTCTCCCTTGGAGCCATCAACCCAAACTATGTCTCCATTGAGGCTTCTCTTCCTGCCACAGAAGTTACTGGGAAGCACCCAAGAGATCCTCGAACTGTTGCTGTCGTAGAGCCCTCTCCTGATGGTCAGTCTAAGATTATTGGTGAAATCTCCGCTTCGAAGTTATGGAAGTGCGACTATATAGCTGCGGCATGGGCCCTAGCGAATCTCTCAGCAGGCCAGTTCGTGATGGGGATTGAAGACAATGTGAGTCCACAGATACTTCCTGAGTTTCAGGTCAGCTCAACAGATACCGGAACTAATGGAGTGGCCATTGGAGGAGCATTAGGGTCAAACAGGTCTAAGAAATTCAGCAGCCGCAGCGTAGGGTTCTTCAGCAACAGGAGCACAAGCTTCAGTCTAAGCCGCAGCATGTACAGAGGCCGGAGCGCTTCCTTGACCTGCAAGGTCACGAGCTCGTTGGCGGCAGTTATGGCTCAGATGCTCTCTCACAGGGTTACTCATGTATGGGTTACTGAGGCGGAGAATGAAGTTCTTCTGGGCGTGGTGGGTTATGCAGATATTTTAGCTGCAGTAACGAAATTGCCGGCCCCCGGCATTCCTCCCACCCGATCTATTGAGACCTTTGGGACGACAGAAATTCAAAGTTGAATAATCTCTGAAGATATTTCCTTTTTCTTTTTTTATTTTCTCTTAAGGTTTATCCGAGACATTATATCCTTTGAAGAAGCGTAAGTTGGGTACTGGTCATTTATGGAATGACCGAATGAGACACATCAGTTGGGGGCTGTATTGGGTTTGGCTGCGTTCCTGTGTGTATAAATTTGGTTGGATTGTAGCAAATAAATATGAAGGTAAATCTTGCTCTCTAATTGGGTTTTCTCGAACATCTTACATTTTATTTCCCATCCTTTCATCTTTTCGGATTTTCCTGGATCTGATGTTCCACGAGAATCACTTAACTAAAGGATTTTGGTTGAATATCGCGCAATCTCTGTTTGATTTGATTCATCTGGTCGGATTTTCCCACCTTAGTTGGTGTATGCACTCGACGGAGCCGTCCGGTGAACAGATCTTTTCGGGGTCAGAGCTCTCGAGGGCCTGTTATATGGAGAGCAGGAGCTCCCAGGTAGGTGAAGCTACACACCGATCTTCCTACGTTCAGTACTAGGTACCCACAAGACCATTTTAGCATTTGACAACAAGACGCATATCCAACCAGTTGGCCAAGACACAGAGTACTAATCTGCTGCATCGATAATAAACGAGGTATAACTTCCGGTTCATTATCCAAGACTACGTGCTTCAGCAGAACGTTAGACAGGTCTTCGAACTCGAATGGAGTCATGATGGACAACCAATCATATAAATGGGATCAAGTTGAGAACATTACAGGGAAGGCAATATGTGGTTTTCCCTTCACTTAATACACTGGAAAACTTATTCAGAAGAACAAACCAGTTCTACGACAAACAAAAGAAAATGATTATTCGCCATAAATCTGTAGTAAAGTTGATGTGATCTTCTTCGAGGTAAAATGTGAAGGTAAACTGACTTGAAACCAGCTCCATGACCGAAGGCTTATCACGGAAAGCCTATGAGGGCTTGAGGAAACATGGTACCCGGCGCCGATGTGGATGTGGGCTCCATGATGGGGAAGCTCGAATTGTAGAAGTGATCGTCCTTCTGCTCCTGCTTCGGGGTGAGGAATCTCACATCCTCCTCCTTTATCTGCTGTCCTGAGGAAAATGGCCGAGCTAAACTTGCAGTTTTCCCACTGTTATAGTCGAGGCCAACCAGCGGACTGTTTGCAGACTGGTTGAACTTGAAAGGTATCGAGCTTGGGAACTCCGGAACAACAGAAACCATGGCACAGCCCTGAGGGATTGGACTTGGGCTGGTGCCCAGGCCGAAAGTACCACAGCTCTGCAGGTGAGGGAATTTCATCGGGTACATGGAGGGCGACCCGAACCTCATCTCATTCCCGAAGTTAGTCAGCAGACTGGTGGACCTAAGGAACTCAGCGCCAAAGTCAGGCTTCCGATCAAAGAGCACGAGGTCCTGAACTTGAGACTCAGGTTTGAAGATAATGTTCGGGTTATTAGGCATTGCCAGGGCTGAGGACTGAGAGTGGGGAGGTGGTGGAGGTAAGGTTCCACCACCACCTTGATTTCCATTTCCGGCTCCGCTGTTTCTTGCTGCCGGCACATCGTGATTGTGCTTCCCTTCATAGGTGGTGATTACGAACTTCAGGTCATGAGAGGCTCTTTCGACATGCTTTCTCACGGAGCAACCAGCACTGGTGCACTTGTAGTAGCTCCTGTGTTATTAAAATGCGTCAGACAATAAACATATTACCACGAATTCATTATGCACGTCAAGCTTTTCGATCAACCGGTGAGTATCACTCCAACATTCTGCAGAGTTCTGCAGTCATTTGCCTACTGCATAATTTATCGATTTCACGCATGCGTCTAACAAACCGAAGTGTTCCAGGCCAAAAACAGCAGCAATATCGGAGAAAATATTTAAAAGGTATAATATGCAATGCATATGAAGCGTGAAATGAGTCCTGCGAGTTACCTCGGGTTTGGATTTCCTTTGACGACTTTCTGGCCGTATTTCCTCCAACGGTACCCATCATCAAGAATGTCGATCTCGCTCTCAATCTGAATGACGACTCTTGGCTCACGAACCGCCCGGGATGCCAAGCTCGACTCCACCAAGCAGTTCTCTGACTTCCTAACCAAACATGAACACGCATGCAAGTTATAAAGAATTAATCTATGACCCATGCTTGTGCAGGAAAATTAAGCAGCAGCACTTGTTTCAAGAATATGACCTCCTCTTGGAGTCAGGCTCATCGTCATCGGCTTCCTCCAGAACTGGTAGTATGGCGCCATCTTCATCATCTTCATGGCTTGCAAGAGTGGAGGAGAGCTCGGGTGCTTGCGGGGACCCAAACAAGCCTATCCCTTTCCCTTGAGTGGTCGATGACAGTGGTTCGGAAGCATTGGTCCTAACGGAGGTTGGGGAGGTTTTTCCGAGACATTCAGGGTTCACATCCTTAGAGCTCAAATAGATGTTTCTCCAGATGGGGCCACCCTCGATATTGACCGATGTACCTATCCCACTCCCTTCACTGATCTCAGGTACATTTTCCGGCAAAGAAAAGGCCGCCCCGGTGGCTCCACGGCGTTGTGGCTGAGGCTTCGGATGGTTGTGCGCACCCTTGTAGATGATCTCTGTTATCTGACCGTCATGGGACCGCTCAACCTTCTTCTTGACCTGACAATTCGGGTTTGTACACTTGTAGTAGCTCCTCGGGTATTCGCTTCCTTTAACCTGCTTCTGTCCATACTTCCTCCAGTTGTATCCATCCTCGGCAGTTTTCACCATTCCGGGAGAATCGTAACGACCTTTTGGTTCTCCGTCCTGGTTCCCGCTGTCATCTTCTTGAACGACTTCTTTCTCCACTGGAGCTGGACCGTTGCTATCCTTGCCACTGTCACCTTCGGAGCCCATGTAGATTGGTTTCAGCTCTGCTGTACCACAGACTTCTTCACTGGAAGACAAATTCACGGGAGATCTCTTCTCGTAGTCACTCCCGGGCATGTTTGTTTGCATATCGAAATGCATCAGATGATTTCCATGGAGAAAGTCTCCATCAAAAGTAGCGGTCTCCTGCAAACAAATGCTTCAGTAAAACTCAGTTGATATTGGTAAGGTGCGTGGGATTTTGGTGTATTACTTGTATTCTGAATATGAATTGATTCGAATTACACATGCCCTAGCTTAGGTATCTATATGCTTTTGCCTGGCAGCCATTTGATAAGGAGGATATCGAATTTATTTTATTGAGTTCGATATCATCAATAATATTTTATTATACAAAATTAAGTACCCATTAGATACAGTTTTCTGGCCGGTTCAAGACACATTTTAAGCCACTTCATTGTTCAATCAGGTGACAATTGCGTTACTAGGTGACAATTACTGATTAACTATTTCTAAGTAAGTAGACTGATTTCATAACAATTTATCAGGATCAATTGATTGCAGGACCATTTTTAGTCCATGAGTATAGTAAGTCCTCCACCTGTGCTTCTACAGTGAAAGACGTCTATCATGCAACAGTGCAGGCAACAGCTCTCATCAGGTCATCGGGATGACACGATATGCCGATCTAAAGGGCATCGGTCCAAGAATCATATAATAATGTCGGCTCAATGTGTGGCGTCTGAGTACATGCTCTCTAGTTTCTACCATTGGTAAAACATGATCGAGTCATCACCTCCTATCCGAAGGGACCTTTGTTCAATTGGGCTTCCCTGATAAATGTCAGATCTCTCAATTTAACAAAACTGGCATGGTATTTGGGTTGAAAACCGAACGTTCAGTATTTGCTCTAGACATAAGTACGGAGTAAATCTGTGACCTGATCTGGAAAACATGTATGAGAGACAGGAGACGATCCAGGCTTGATAGGGAAATCCGAGTTGCCTTCATCGCTTCCTTTATCATCCTCCGAGCTCATGATAATACTCTCATCGAGAAATGGTGGAAACGAGAAGGTTCCAGTGGTAGGAGACAGCTGGGCCTGACAACAATGCACAGTTCGACAGGATTTGGAGAAATCTCCTTGGATGAGTAACATAACTCGACATTCTAGAAAACTGGAGTAATATGACACATTCTGGAAAGCAGAAGCTCAAAATGGGAATATAACCTCAGAATTTGGGAGCATGACTGGGGAATCAAGCAAAGCCGTGGGGCTGATCCCCGGTGGTATAGTGATGCAGGGGGTGCAGCCACCCGACCCACCGGGGGAAGCCAGAGAGCCCGCGGTCCTAAAACGCGGTGTGCTGATCCGGGCAGCATTGAACCCACACTTGGCTGCTCGCCTCTGGGCAATGCTGCCGGAGAGACTGATTCTCCTGCCATTGTGGCCATCAGTGCTGTTCGAGATTGCTGCTCCTTCCATCTGAGGGCGAAGGAGGGTGATGAGTTTCGATGGGAGAAGAGATGTCCCTGTGGAAGAGGAGGAGGTCCAGTGAGTCTCAGCCCCCAGACAGTGAAGGAGCTGAAACCAGTTCGATCACTGGGGGAGAAGGAGGGGAGATAAGGAGGAGAAGACAGGGAATCATGAATGGATGAGTGTTCCTCTGGAGGGATTGGATCTCCATCGGGAACTGTTTGTTTGAAGAGAAGAAGAGAAATTGAAGGAGGAAATGGAAGAGAAGAAGAGGAGGAAGGAAGAAGAGAATCTCTTCTGTTCTCTCTTGTTCCGTCTTTCAGTGCACCCATGCAACCAACTTGACTACTCTCTCTCGCAACCCATCAACTCCATCGTCTTACTTGACATTCATTCCTTCGCATATAATACACATGCATATATATATATTTATTAATTTGGGGTCCGCAGGCCATAATATTAATGCCATATAGGGAAAGATGTACCAAATCCACACACCACACAAGGGCTTTTATGTGATAGCCGTGTCGTTTCAAAACATGGACGCACAGGAGACCATTAGTACGATGATACCGATTCGAAAGGCCACTTCTGCACGCGCGTGTAGCTGCCCGTTACCATTTCAATAATACTAAGGATTTTGTGTATTGGGGCCAGGCAAAAGAAGAGTTTTTCAGATTCCAATTAAGAGGTTTTGCTTTTTGATGCGAGTAGCGCTTTGTCGTTAATGATTCGTATTACATAATAAGTGGAATTGACGCATGTATATATATGAGATATTTAGAACTTCAATTTAATAAGTTTGAGAGTCGGTCGATTTATTGAGATATAAAACTCTTATAGATATGAATTTATATTATAATTAGAAATTTATTATTTTTCCCCTAAACCATTTGAAATACAATGAATTATATCTAATTTGGATTTAACTGCATCGAGAAATCTCCAAAACTCTTACTTATCTAAGTGTGAGCTAAGTTTATCAACAAGAGATAGAGATATCAAATTTTAGATTTTTTTATCCTTAAAATTGAAAATTTTTATTTAAGTAAAAACTTAAAAAATTAAATTCAATAAGATAACCCACAATTTAATGCTTCAACTGTTAAATTCAAAATAATAAGATCAATTGTTAAATAGTAAATTTCTTTCAAAATGGCAAGAGATTAATGACAGGGAACCCCCTTCTCTTCAAACAAAACCCTATCCAGCCATGGGAATTATGCCAAAATAGGAGAGGAGCTCGGGAAGCTCCCCATTACGTGGAACGGAAGAAGATCGGGGGACGAGGTTTGCTTTTGGACGGCCGCTAGACACCGAATGGGGGGGGGTTTCTGCAGATCTCCACCAGCAAGACAAAACGTGGCTAAAGTGGGTGGCTCTGGCGCGTGTCAAGTTCTTGATCCACGAGCGAAATCTAAGTTTCCAGAAATAGAAAGATCTGTTGAGACAAGATCGTATCGATCTTCGGAGAATTCAGATCGGATCCCCCCCCACGAGTTGCTTTCCCTGGGTGCGGCCGTAGATTTTCACATAGAAAATTTCTGCTCAAATTGAGGAAACTGAAACCGGTATTGAGCTGTGACGTGGACGGGCGAGATTGCCTCCTGCACGGCCACATGCTCATCACTCCATGCTCGTAGTGCCATGGAAGGCAACGTGGAGTCCGATTTTACGAGAACGACAGAACCTGCTAGCTCTTGATTCCAATTCGACGGCGATGTCATCAAATCAAAGCCCACTTTTTTCTCTTGTCTATAATTAGCGAAACTAATCTCAGTATTGAGTCAAAGCAACCCGATGCTTATTTAAAATTTAAAAAAAAAGTATCGTCATTTGCAACAAAAGAAAATAGCATTATTCAATTTGAGCCCAATGTGCCCACTGAGATAATAGACACAGTTTAGCATCTTCTAGCAATTGGGCTTTTTCGATACGTAGATTATCAGCCAGGAAGGTGGAGAGAAATGGAGTGTGAATGCTAAGATCGATGACTGCTTCGAATACGATTACATATGAGATTTATGTGTGTAAGAGAGGATAGAATAGAATAAACGGAAATAAAGAAGTGCGAGAATTTCATAATAAAAATCGAATTTATAATTTTTTTTATTAGGCTGCCAACTTTCTCATATTGATGATGAGGAAGTTTTATTTGGAAATATTATGATCCATAAGCAGCAAAAACCGGATCGTCATGTGATTTCTTCGGTATGCACTGTATACCTAAAAACTAAACATATATTCTCGATTGTGCTTTTTTAAGACTCAATCAATTAGGTGGCGAAGACTATTTTGTGATATTGTGTAGCTGTTAATCGGGCCAAGGATGGCAAGACAATATTTTCTCATTTAACCCTCGATGCAAATAAATTATCATGGATTTATAGCGTAAATCTCTTCGGATCATAGAAACTGCATTTCGCAATGGCCATGGAAGCTCCTCGCACCTCTCGAATCCCGATTCCCAGCGCCCTCTTGCTCTCTGTCCTCGTCGTGATGTCGATCTCGGTCCATCCCTCGTGCGCTGTGACCGAGCTGGTGGACAAAGTGTGCAAGCAGACCTCCAACTACACCTTCTGCCGCGACGTCCTAAACGCCGATCCACGGACCCGGAACCCGGAGTCCGATCTCGTCATCTTAGCCTACGCTGCCTTCAAGAGCGCCTATGACACCGCCATCAACACAAGAGACTACATTGGATCGCTGCTCAACAGCACCGACGGCCCCATCTTGCTGCAGAAGAGTCTTCGACGCTGCCAGGCCGACTACAAGCGTGCAGCGGAGAAGCTCCTAGAAGGTTACGACTGTCTGGACTCGGAGACATACGATATCATCGATGAGTTAGCGGACGAGGCTGCCAGAAAGGTGAACGACTGCCAGACGGGTCTCGATGGGACAGCACCCCCGCCAGCCCTTACCGAGAAAAACCGAGTGCAGAAGGATCTTTGCCAGATCGGTGCGGTCATAGGGAGGTTGATCAATAATCCCGGGGCGGCCTTCTGACCGCGTTGTACTGTACAGTTTTCACTGCGTCGTATATATCCACTTCTCGGGCTGGAATAATAGATTGCATTGGTGTTGATCTTCGAATGAATGTTGAGATCTAGACACCATATTTTTCTTGTTCGATCCAGTTGTCCGTCAAAACTTTGAATCAGTTCGATCACTACATATGGGGAGCGTTGTTCATTCCCGATACTGGCAAATTGACACCTTATTTTTCTCGGGCACAGGGGAAGAAAAAAAAAATGCATGGCATCAAATAAGATATCCTATATTTGCAAACGCTCAACTGAAGGCCTTCATTCATACTTTCAGAGTTCTTGAAATCAATCTGTGGACCTTAAGCATTCCCATTAACAAGTGATCTCATACTTTTAAATTTCTACAATATGGCGCCTCAAAAATTTCGACTATTTATTATGATTTTATTGGCAGTCATGGTGAGAGAGAAAGCTCTGATGGTCTGAAAGCATAATCGCAAACGTGGTGAAGGAGACGAACGATGCATACCGTGGGTTTTTATAGGGCAAGGGCACTCACATAATTTTGCCAATCATTAATTCCCATAGTACTTACAAACGGTCACAGGGTCGGGGAATTTCAACCGGTGGGTGTGTCCACCAACGCCACCATTTCAGACATTTCAAACCACGCCTCTTCCCCTCAGTTTCCCCTCTCCGACTCACCAGCGACTTCCACCTTCCCCTCCTCTCCGTCGACTACTCAACGGCCTTTTCACTCGCCTCCCGAATTTCCACACTCGACCACTCCGACATCCATTCCATTCCCCAACTCATTATTTCCGACATTTGTCTCCTTATATCCTTCCTACGACCAAAATGATGTGTACCTTACTCTCAACAAGAACAACCAACTTGACTAAGAAGTCGACCCTTCCAAGTGGACGTCCACCAAGATGGCCTCACTGAGGCCCTCAACGAGTCATCCCAGACCAAGTTGCCCACAACCCCTGCAAGTCGTACTGTCAAGACGGCCATGACGTTAGTCCCCCCTGGGATCCCGAAAGTTAGCCCCAGCTCCAATACCATCCGACTCGTGCCCTCCATGCTATCAAAGATGTCTTGTCCCCCATGACCACGTTTGGAAGATAAGTCATATCACTTTCCAAATGATTGGACTGTCCATATATGATCATGTCAGAACATACCAAGTCATATCGGGCTCATGTGAACTCTCACTTATAAATACCTCTCGGGGTTCAGGTAAGACTTTCTTTGAACACACGCTTAGACTCTCTCTAACTCTCATACTCCCCTCTTCTTACATTCTCACTAGTTTAGGCATCGAAAAATCATTCTGGGTAATCAAGCTCGGCCCTGGCTTCTTGCAAGTCTCCCAGGAGCACCTGGCGACCATCATCACCACACTGCCACCTCCCGCATCCGAGTCACGGCCGACCCAAGTCAATCTCCGGTGGGTCATCCTTGAAGAACCCATCACCTGGCAAGCGAAATTAGAAATGTGGTCGCTTGCACGTTATTATTAACCTTTTACAGCTATTTTAGAAGATTATAGGGTTGATTTTTTACGATAAACATGCATGATGATTTCCCTTTGCTCTCGTCCCTGATTTTATCTTTGGTAATTCTAATTTGTCTCGCCAGTTGCAGGTTGCTGACGGCAGCATGACGGGGAGGAGTGGCACGACAAATTTTCCGGAGTGGGAGGCCAGCCTGTAAATAGAGATGGAAAAGGCATTGGAATGACGAGCCGCCCACGAGATAAACGAAGCCAAGACAAAACGTCAATGTGGGAATTCTCAGGACAGGAGCCCGGTGAACAATCCGAGCTTACAACAATTCAATTCAATTCAAAGCAGACCAGAGAAGAGAGGAGAGGAGACTCATCAGCAGTTCATGCTGAGGGCCGCTCCGGCTGCTCGTATCCAATTCCAGTTTGTTTTAAGACGATTAGGTTAATTTGAAGTTCTTCCGTTGAAAAGCTGCCTGATGTTGAGATTTTGCTCCATATAATTGTCCGTGCGTCTATGGATAACAGCGACTGTTAATCAAGAATAACTGAACTGGATCATTAAGTGTATTACTCTGCAACTGCAGTGGATTCATTTATATGATATGCATCGGATGGTAGATGCACATCTTGACCTAATCAGCCAGCGACATTCAAAGAGATCGCAAGAATTCTCCCAGCAGTTGAACTGTGTTATATACATGTGAGATTATGCTTATATTAACTGGCCTAACCATGTTTTGGACTCATGTATCTGTGGGGGATGACTATGAGAGCCTAGCATGGCTCAATAATCACCACACAACGTCACCTACACTACTTGGGGCTAAAAGAGATGTATCGGTACTCAGTTTCTAAGTTCATACCTTCTTGTAGATGGAGCTACAAAACATCGAAGAGTAGTATCCTAGGACTACCGTGGGGGGCGAATGATTAAAATCAGACATCCCAGTACACCAATCCTTGGTCCATACATTTTTTGGGGAATAACAAAAGAGCGTGAATATATTATCGGTGTGGATAAATTATTGGCTGGTTGCCCCCCATGGCATGGGTTTCCACCCCCACTCTGATCCGAAATTGCTGCGCCGGCCACCATTAGCGCTACCTGCAAGATCGAAGAAACTGCGGTTTTCTGTCTATTCCTGAGCTTCAGGTCTGCTGGACATGTGATAGATAGCCCTTACTGTAGCATGGAAAGCTGCCAATCTGCTAAATGTGGTATAAACTAAACAAATAGATGCAACCGACAAAGGTCATTTGATATTTGTTCGATACACACTCAAATGAAATTAGTTTCTAGCTTTTAATATATATATATATATTGTTATATTTTTTAATCACACTCACCCACTTTGGATGATTTTTTTTTTTGCTCATTTAAAATTATTAATAGAATCATCAATCTTTCAAAAAATTGAAAAATTGCCAATTTTACTATTTTTAATTTAATAACATTCTCTTTACCTTGTGAAGATAAATAAAGAAAAATAGCAACTTATTTTATTTTATCAAACTCTTTTGTGTTGCCTTAGTAGGGATGAATTTGGAGAGAAAAGAAAACTTTTATTGCCCCAAATTTAAAAATATATATATGTGAAATATTATATATAATTTATCAAATTTATATATTTATTTGTCATACTATCCTTTTTTTTAAAAGCAATTTTCAAATTGTATTATTATACTTTGAATCCATACATTTATTCATTTAACTTTTACCTTTTCCTACACAAATTTCTTAGATCCGTCTCAAGTACCAAACATAATTTTAGTAGACTCACATGGTTCCAATTTAGACCACCAAAATCACATTAAACCTTTTGAATAATGTGCGATACATGCTGCAGAACACGCGGGAATGGCAATGAAGTCCACACTCATTACGTTCTTCTTTAGAAAAGAATCGCTTGTGAGTGACGAAAACGACTCATATCGACCATCCGTAATGTATACGAAACACGTGAAATATGTTGATTATTAAAGGCTAATTTATGTCATGTATGACCGGACCAGCTAGACCAATAATTCCTCGTAATATTTCATATGCAAGCAAATTGGTCCGTTGCTCTTTGACGTCCAACCGGGGTGGTGCTCGCTAACATGGCCTCCATGTGTGCATGTGTGACCGACCTTCATCTGGATGATGTCCAAAATACGTTCACATGTTCTCCCATCATTAAACTGTAACAGGTTCCATTGAATCTAGAGAGACCACGTCATGTGTTTCACTACAATAATATCTTGGACTACCTTTAAGAAGATTAACAAAGGGAAGATGGGTCATACATAAGTCATTTAAATCGTTGCACAAATCGACACAAATTAGTTAAAGTTGATTTGGTTTGTCTTTTTCCTTAATGGTCGGAGAAAACTGACAATTATAAGAATTTATCTCTTAATAAACTGATTTATTTTAGAATTATTCGAGAAAAATTAATGGACGAAATCATTGAACTTTGGACACCGAACACTACTAGAGGATCATTACCTTATTCGAAAGCAAAAGCAAAAAAAGAAAGAGGGTACCAACCATAAGTTCCATTATTGTCACGTTTTTCATATGCAGCCACAAACCTCACCATCATGGTCCATCCCCAAGTCTAAATGCGCCCAAAATCAAGATCTGCAATGATGTTGTCGGGTATGCCTCTAATTGGGCAGTATGGTGCACGTCGTCCGAAGAATAGCAAATTTTTTTCCCCTCTGCTTTAGGGTGCTTGAAATCATCACTGTCCACGACTGATTAACCACTTAATTTATCAATAAAAATAGTTATCAATCTTTACCGGTGCAAGGAGGACCATAGAGGAATACTGGGAGTCCTTTCGTGGGACACAGTCACGTGCATGTATTTTTATAATTCCAGGACCCTGAAAACTATCAAAGTCACTTAAAGGGAATGGACTCTCAAATTTCTCATTGTTTCCCCCCGACTCTTTTGACCCAAGAATTTAGAATTAACTGAGGAGATCGGATCTGGTGTACCCTTGATCAACAGCACAAGCCTGTTGACCAAGTGGAATGTTGAATGAAGACTTCCAAGTGGGTCTTTAATCCAGGTTGGATTCTTAATTAATTCAGCAAATGATAGATTCGCATGGTTAATTTTCTTCGACCTCAAGAATGCCGTAGGAGAAACTAGTATGAATTGAAACAAATAATTTGATACCACTTCCCCTTCAGTAAACTACCAACGTGCCCTTGCGTCTCGGCCGGCTAGATCTTTGATCCGACCAATGAGGGGACCCTATCCGAATGTAGGGAAGAACTACTATGCACCTGAAACGCCAAAATTCTTCTTCACAGACGACTTCCTCCGGGCATCTGGCCGAACATTGCTCCATTCGGCGTGACTACTTCACAACAGAAACCAATCGTGATTAAAGAAAAGATGAAAGAATATGTCAAACGATTCGACGAAATCCAAATTCCCGAGATCCTACATGCAAAATTATCGATTGTATATACTGTGATTCACAACAATTTTCAAGGAGGAGAATTGATTTTGTCGGGTGTCTGAAATTATGTTCCACATCGCGCGGGGGACAGCTCGATGGTTGAAGCGATCGGACGCATTCATGTGGTGGAATCTTCTCTTGAGTCCATGATTACTTTGAGCCCAACATGTACGCATGTCTATTTCCAGTATTCCAGAATGGAAGATGCCCATTAATGAATTAAAAAATGGCACGTAGTTGATATCAAAATTTTGATTTCTCCGTTACTCTTCACACATATTAGTTTTTTTTCCGATTATATACAAATATATGAATCTATAAGAGGATAAATAGTAGTTTAATTAACATAAAAGGTGCCGAATTTTAGAAATTATAACTATTGTTTAGAATATATATATCTATTTATTTTAATTTCTCCGGAAACCCTTGTCATATTTCGGTAGAATTACGACCGGAGACGTAACCAATCTATAATGGAGGAAACCTGTCGGGTATCGCTTTTTTTTTTTTAAATAGAGGGAAATTACATAAAAATCTAAAGGGTGACAGTCTCTCTAAACGACGTAGTTTGCTCCCTGTCAACTGTTACGAGGCCTACCTGGCATTCTTAGCCGAAGGAGAAAGATGCCAGAATCTATTAATGGCCTCCAATTACGCCCATCACACCTTTTCACTATTATCTTTCCATACTGCACTGAGCTGCGCTGCGCTGCACTTACTTATCCGACAGCACATAGACGAGCTAGCTACACTGTTCTTCTACTTGTCTGGCAGTAGCATCTTATCCAAATCATATTCATTTGTTGCTGGCAATCTCATCCTAAGTTTCCTCCAACTGGCATATCTGTATGGCGTGAACGGCCCATCATCCATGCTCACATGATAATATCCACTATGATGAATGGAAGATATGAAAATTTAAAGTAAAAATAAATAAATTCACGTCCAATGCAAGTGATAGAAATGTATTTACGAGTCATTGAGATAATTTAACACTTAATTTTTCGTAATAATTTTTAATTATAAAACTTATAAATAAAAAATCGGTAATTAAAAAAATCTCCAGGTCCAATAGAGGCTGATTAAGCTTTTCGATCTCAGGTTTTGTGCCGGAGGAGAACCATAAGGGGTCCCAAGTCTCTGCTTCGCCAAGATTTCTTTCCTCTCTTTTTTTTTTTTCCAGAAAAGGGGAAGAGAAAGTTTACGTGCGGATGAGGTAAGATTATCTGATAAAATATGGATAAAATTATTAAAATTTATAGGATATTTTACTAATTTTATTAGGATGAACTGAAATGCTTGAAACCCGTCCTTTTCTGGTTAAAAAAAAGCTAAAATAAGCAGAAAATGTTCTATTTTTTTTAAACTAGTGCTAGAAAAAAGGTCAATAATTAATTAATTAAACTTTTAATCCAAAATCCTTTTTTTAAGGGATAAAATACTTCCATGGACGGCGGTGATCCATTAGCAACCTGCCTCGAAGTCCCATCCCCAATCCTCTCCGAACCGATTGGTTCTCTCTCTTGCGTTTCCGACTGTCACAGACAAATCTTCTCCGGCTCGGTCCTCTCTCTCTCTCTATTCTCTCTCTCTGTCTAGGAGCTCTCTTGGGAGCTGGACCTACACGTTTTCCTCGTCTTCTTCGGACTATTCTTTCGTTCGAAGGCCGCCGCGGGTTCGTTCCCCTTACCCCCCTGCTCCCTCCTCCTGTTGCCTTTTAATAATCCATTCACAACCGGAGCTCATCAATGTTCCGTCTCTCCTCGTTCGCATTCTCTTCCTTCCGGGTTTGCTTCGATTGGGTCGTTAAAGCGCTCTGATGGAATCAACACCGGAGCTTTGATTTTTCTGGGTGCCGTATTTTGAGGGTATATCTTAATTCATATTCTTTTCGTAATGTGTCGGAGGATGTGCTGCAAGGAATGAATGGAATAAGCGGTTGCGTGCGGCCTTTTGAAAGTCATGTATTCTTTATTGGGTGATGGGTATTGATCATTCTTCTCATATCCGTGCTTTAAGCTGATTTCTTTGTAACTTATCCATTCATTATTTGTGCGATTCTCAAACGGGGGAAGCAAGATCGAATATTCATGTCTTTTAGGGGCCACGGCCCCCTTCGAGCGTCGTCCCCCACGAGAGGCCTTTCCTTGCATAGCAAGTTGAGAACTTTGCCAAAGCTGGATCCAATCAGAGGTGAATTGCTGCAAAATGTTTTCAGTTTTTGATCGGATCACGAAGGTGACCAATTGATTTTTGTGTAAATCGAGGATTCGAGAAGAGACATTAAGCAGTTGTGAGATTGCTGAATTCTAGAACGCCGTGGGGTCTTGTCAGCAATTTCCGACGGATCCAATTTCGGAGAACGGGAGCTGCAGATCTGCAGTTGGACTGGAGTGCTTTATTGAAATTCTTAGAGCCCTAAGGATGGGGTCCTGCTTCTCTCTGGAGGGCGGGACCCCTATCCCAAGCTCACCTACTTCACCAACCAGTGGTATTCAGAAGAGCAAGAACTTCTTCAATCAGAGGTTCGACCTTACATATTCGAAGGATGAACCTCTGCATAAGGTGCCAGGAAGGTTTTACAAGAATGGCTCAACCAAGTTCGCCTCCTTGTTCACAATGCAGGGAAGAAAAGGAACCAATCAGGACGCAATGATTGTTTGGGAGGTTATCATTCTTCAACTTCAATTTGTTATAGTGCTAGTTAGTTTACTTTGTAAACATGAGCATTATTGTGCATTATTTATGGTTCTGTGAATTTAAAATATAGTTTCTATCTCCTCCATCTTGTGTCTTAGGACTTTCATGTCTGTAAGCATGCCTATGGTGTCTGTTTACACTCTCTAATGCGATCAGTTAGCAAATAAAATTTCTGAAAAGATAAGGGAATTAAAATCTGTGTCACTTATGCTTGATATGATGCGGCTGTAAATGCTAAATCAGCAACTCCCAGTGACAGTGACCATCCCAGATTTTAATGGGTAATTTAGCACTGATAGATGTGCTCATTTATATGTATTTATATACTCATATATGCATGTATTTGAAGCATTCATCTAATAGAAAAAATCTGAAAAGCTTATCAAGCTTGCTAGCTGGAAGAAAATATGCTTACTAGAGGGTTTTATCTTTTGGAGCTTTTTTTTTTTTACTTTCTCTTTCTGATGGTAGCCTAAGCAGCCGTATATGGCAAGTTGAGCAAGTTAACTTGAGCAATTGAGTGAACTAGATTTTCATTAGCTGCCTGGTACTGGCTTGCTTCTTTCATGGCATTCACTTGGAAGTGAAGACATCTACTTTTTCATGGTTGCTGATTTGAAGAAATGTAATTTCTTCATAGCCCAAGCCTGCGGCTTAGTTATTTATTCCAAGTGGGAGCATGTTAGAATCATTTAAAAAACAAAAATGGTTTGAGTCCTCCTTTAATTTGGTGCATGCTGTGAAAATTTGTGTATTTTCAGAACTTTAGCTCAAGAAAAGACACAGTTTTCTGTGGCGTATTTGATGGACATGGTCCCAATGGCCATTTGGTTGCAAAAAGAGTGAGGGATTCTCTTCCTCTGAGGCTGAGCACTCATTGGAAAGCGAACTTAAATAGTGAAGATGTCCTCAGGGAGATAAACACTAATATTGCTCCTAGCCTGAGCAATGAGGATACACCATTTCTCTCTGTGTCTGAAGAATTGAGGAACTCTGTTGAGCTTGGGCAAATTGAGAAGCCTCCAGAGATCGTGCAGTCACTCAAGGAGACATTCTTGAAGGCTTTTAAGAACATGGATAGAGAACTTAGAATGCACCGAGATATTGATTGCTATTGTAGTGGGACAACAGCTGTAACACTAGTCAAGCAGGTTCGCGTTAACTCTTTGAACCTTTGCAGTTATCTTGATCTAAAACCTTTGCATGTGTCATGATGTCAATTTTGTGGCGTATCCTTTAATCATGACACAGTATATTCTGTTAACAGGGTAAGCATATTATGCTCGGAAATGTAGGAGACTCCAGGGCTGTACTGGGCACACGTGATGAGGATGGTTCTCTTGTAGCAGTTCAATTGACTGTTGACCTCAAACCGAACATTCCAGGTAATCTCCACTTTCCTCCTCCTTCTATCCTCGAGATCACTCATTCTTGTGTTACAAACCTTGCTTCATGCTCACAGAGGCAAAATCAATTATCATTGGAAGATAGACCACTGCAATCATGGAATTGTGGACCAAAAGACGTAAATTCACTCACAGAATGATGAAGTTTATTTATTAGACCATTTGGGTCATGCATCTTGGATATAGATATGTTACTGAAGCATATTCAGCGTTCACTGATTAGTGGGATTACACGTTGATATTCTTTCCTTTTTTTTTTTCTAGTTATACCTTGGCATGACAAATAAATAAGTCAGTTTGTGGGAGCTGAATTTTTACAAAGGTCATATGATGTCAATGTTGGTTGAATGATAATAGCTACTTGATCATTTCCAATGTAAACCCTAAATCATGAAGGACATGTTGTAGGAGGAAAATGTTGATGTTCTTTGGAAGGAACTTCTTCATTTGTGTTTGTCGTTGCTGTACTGACCCGGTTCCATTTTCCATTACAGCTGAAGCAGAGAGAATTCGCAAAAATAAGGGTCGCGTTTTTGCTCTTCATGGTGAACCCGAAGTTGCCCGGGTTTGGTTACCTAACTCCCTGTCGCCAGGTCTTGCCATGGCTCGGGCATTTGGAGATTTCTGCCTCAAGGATTATGGTCTCATCTCAGTTCCCAAAATTTCCTACAGGTGCCTCAGCGAGAAGGATGAATTCATTGTCTTGGCAACTGATGGGGTAAGTCACTATAGTTCATTTCCCATTTTTTCTCTTCTAGTTCTCAAAACCAATCTGGAGATTGAAATGGATGTTTTATGGATATATCCTGGTTTAGTATGCCCAATCTGATTCACAAAAGATAACATAAGATATTATTTGGATGTATTAATCTGATAAGGAGAATCTGGGAAGAACTGGCTGGTTTATATAGAATTCTGGCATTAAATTCTCCACTGAGCAAGAGCTGGCTGGTTTGATTGTTCCGTTGCAGATCTGCTTTTTGCCTGCGTTGTTCCCTGTTGGAACAGTCTTAATGTCCTCCTGGTTTGGTTTTCTGAAGTATGCTTATACGATTTATCACCTGTCAACAGATCTGGGATGTGCTTTCAAATGAGGAAGTTGTAGATATTGTACAGTCAGTGCCAGTGCGTGCTACAGCCGCACGATCGCTTGTTGAGAAGGCAGTGCGAGCTTGGAGATACAACTACCCGACCTCCAAAGTTGATGACTGTGCAGTAGTCTGCCTCTTCTTTGAATCCGAAAGTTTTTCTACTGCCTCAAACTCAAAGCCCACTGAGCAGCAGCCCACTTCTGTGAACCAAGCCCAGACCACAATGGAAGGAAGCAAGGAAGATGCCTCAGAGTCGGAGTACATGGACTTGGAGGGTGACTGGTCTGCACTTGAAGGTGTGTCCCGTGCAAATACTCTTTTGGACCTGCCAATGTTCCTTCCGGGGAAAGAGGGAAAACAGGCTTCTTGAGGTCTGACGGCTGGCCCTGCATAATTGAGAAAAGAGGCGTGCTGTGTCCGTGTTTTTTATTTTCTTTTTCCTCAAAGATTTTTACTATAGATATTTTTTCATTTCTCTTTTGGTACAGAAAGGGTGGGAAAAGGAAAGGGATTTTTTGTGGCCATTGTCAATTGTTAATTTCTTGATGGGAGGTGAACCCGGCTGTATTAGGATGCCTGGGACGTTGACCATTCGCTCTGGGGTGTTGTGGTTAGGATTGATATTGTTTTTCTTCTCTGTTGAGTGTCCCATATCTTGATTATTCTAAGGCAACTCTTTAATCTTTAAAACCTTCTACTCTTCAGCTTCAATGATATGTGATCTAATATCTCCAATTGTTCTACCTTCCTATTTGATTCTTTTGTCCCGTTTAATCTGATGAATTTGTAGAAAGCAATCTTGTTCTGGAGAAATAATTACAGATCCTGCATTTTTTTCCCTTATATTTTTTTTTCCCGTTCCATTTTGCCAAATGAGGGATGATTTAGGCTAAACGAATGCCCATCATAAATTTCAGTTGCTCAGGGTAGTTTTCTGTAAGAACAAGGGACTACTCCATGAGGTAGTAGACAGATCTGAGGCCGCTCTTCGGTTAGTTTAAGCTAGGCTGGCATGGCATGGCAGGATACAAGTTTGAATCTCCTTTGGATTCTAATGCAGATCTTTTGCAGACCTAATTACCCGTGGTATAAAACAGATAAGACCATAGGTTGCAGTTCCTAGATTCGATTGGAACACCGTCCGGGAAGACAACCATCTGGGGCCCACCTGATCTAGGAATGAGGATACAAGTG
Organism: Sonneratia alba; assembly: GCA_900174645.1. NCBI lineage: Eukaryota > Viridiplantae > Streptophyta > Magnoliopsida > Myrtales > Lythraceae > Sonneratia > Sonneratia alba. The sequence goes on from FWPY01000010.1 coordinate 1,131,776, forward strand.
GTCAAAATGGAAGCACGTCTCATCTCGCCTTATCCAGAAGCTAGAGGAGAGGAATCACAAGACAACTGCATCTCTTAATTCTAACCCCCACACATAATATTGAGGACCAGTATGGGCGGATATGAGTGCTTCTGCTGTCACCGCAGCTTCCTCTCCCATCGCCACACACATAGGCTGTCACTGCCGGGGCAAATGTATCCCCGCCACCTCCAGGCTCACTGCTTGTCAGCTGCCCCAGCAAGGCCGCCTCCTCCGCGATAGGTTCTCTATCAGAGGTACAATTCTTCCCAACACTTCTAACATTTTCCAGCTGCTGGCAAGGATCATTTCAGTTTGTCAGACCTTGTGGTAGGCTGGCTGCAGTGGTGGTATTATGACACGTTTAAATTTAACTTGCGCATTCAAGAACGATCTTAGATTAGATTGATCTGATCAGTAGCATGATGATGATAGTTAAAATGTGAATTTGACAGGCTTTGTAAATCATGGTGAGCAGCTTTTATTTAAACAGAGGCTCTACGTTTCAAGCTTTTCATAGCAATGATTGGCTTATATAATAAACTCACGCTCAAGTTATTGCAGACAATGCCCCGTTCAATAAGATGGAATGACAAGAACTGGTGCTGAAAGACATTCAAACTATAGGGTCCTGGAATTGCATTGATTTCTTTAAATGTACCAGTTCGGTTGATATTACACACTAGGGGTTGCCATGCTTAGTGGGAAAACTGGGAATTCCTTGGTATTCCTGAGCAGGAACTTCAATGTGTCTTGCAGTGGCAAATGAGCCGAGGACTGAGATATCGACCAACCCAAGTAACAAGAGATCTGAAGCTGACAAGATAGTCGATGGGATGGATTTTGGTGAGCTCTGCAATGAGTTTGAGTGTATCAGTAGCCCCTTGGTGGAGTCTACTGCAAGACAACTTGTCCGCGATATCTTAGAGCTTCGGGAAGGCAACCGTGCCCTTGGAACCTATGCAGTATCTGTCAAATACAAGGTGTTCCTCTCATTCTTTCATCACTCTCTGCTTGATACAAATTGCCAAAGCACCTCCATGCTGTATTTGGATATTAAAAAAAATCAGTTGTCAATATGATATGCTTGTTTTATATTGTCAGTTTTTGTCCCATCATTCCATGTAAAGTACTTCCTTTCACAAATCAAGGTGCACTAGGAGTGTAATATATTGCTATCATGTAGATTGTTGATGCTACATCTATGAGTTTAAGCTTTCAGCAGGCTCATGTTGATTAAAAGGAGACAAAACAGCTAACTTCCCATCACTCAAATTGTGCATCACAGGACCCAGTCAGGAGTTTTACGGGGCGTGAGAAGTACAAGAGATCACTGTGGGTGACTGGTGCCCTCGAAAATCCCTCTGTGGTAAGGATTCTATACTGAAGAACTCACATTCTCGAATTACATCTTTGGGAAGTCTAATTGAGCAAGTGACTGTCCTGGTATTAATCTCGAGCTATTTTTTGTCTTGGATTTCTATTCTTATGTTTTGTAGTCCGTACAAGAAATGGCGATGTTGTCCACCAGTGTCCTGAGGATCAGGTGGACAATCAGAGGGAAGCCCAAATCTGTAATTGCTGCCATAGGAGGAGACCTGATTGTTCGAGTGAATTCTCAATTCACCCTGAACCAGATCAGTGGGCAAGTGATCGAGCATGAAGAATCTTGGGATCTTTCAACATCACAGCCAGTGGCACAGGCATTTTTCTGGGCTTCACGTCGTCTGTTTGCTACTGTTGAGACTGGAAAAGATTTGGCTGAATCCATTAAGAATCTAAGTAGCCGTTTCACAACCGAAAGGGAGAACATAGAGATGTATCCAGACCCTTCTGGTGATCCAACCAAAGTAAGTCCTGAACTGGCAAATACATCTCCCTTTAAAAATAGTTGCCTTGCTCATTGCTGAAGCTTTTCCGTTTCGATATTTTGTTACATCATATCCAAACCTCTGCACTTAATTATAAGCTTTCAGGAGAATCAGTCACTTAATATCACACTGTGAGCATATGAATCCCTCTACGTTATCAGACAAAAAAAATTGTTCCATTCATGAGAACAGCAGAGTGTTTCATTCTGTCGAATTTCTCTTCTGCATGTGTAACGTGGTAAATAGCACGGAAGTTATCTGTTCAATTGTTCTTTGCTTTTAAGTAACCTTTCGGATCCTGTGTATTCTGGATTCGGGACAGTTCTTCCAGAGGGACAACAGCTTCCAGCGGGACCTATACCAAATTGCGCTGTTTCTGGCGGTTCTCTATTTTGTTGTACAGTTCTTGAGGACAACCTTGTGAGAACAGAAACCAGAGCTCGTGCTCTATTCCGTGATCAGAAACACCCTGCATATATTTCTCTGCACACTTTCTATGTCGCCTCTCTGTCTGCTTTGTTGAGCGATCAGTCACTGTTAAGGATTAGTGTGAGATGTATATCTTCATTACAGGGTGAATAACATCTTCTCTTTCAGTTTAACAAGTCTGTAAGTATTGGAGTCAGACAAGGTACGTAACAGCATGGTTGGATTGTACGATCTGATAGATCTTTGTGAAATCCTAGTATCTTGGAGTTGGCCATAATCGGCAATGCGATGGCATGACAGGGCTCTATAGATACAGCAGATGAATGATGTCTGGGAAGCTTCTTTGTTTCCGAGCATTCATCCTTCACAGTCAATTTTTAGCAAAACCATTAATAACGGAAATACTAATGGGTAGGAAAACACGAGATGCTGGCAAGCTTCATGTGTGTACAAACACACACGGTACTCGGTTTGATGCTACTCAATGTATTAAATCCTAACAGGGGGTGTTCCTTGTAAACTCATAAAAGATCGGACCCGTTTTTACTTAATTCAATTTAAAAGTTCAAGCTAATAGGTGGCAGTACCTAAATTTCTTATAAATCCACAACGTTTTCCTCATTTAATCGATATGAAATCGTATATCTCAACACCCGTCTTCATGTGTCAATGTGATCTACTTTGCCATGGCCATTAAACACTCGCCCTCAACAAGTGTTTACGAGCCGGGTACTCTTATTCCAATCTCGAACGAGGAGGACAACTGGCCACAAGTTGGACAATTTTCTTCCGTACTCGGACTTATATCAACTGACTACAAGCTAGACTTCTGAACTTAAGTCGGGCGAGGTGCAAGCTCATTGACTCTGATACTAACAAAATTCGTTGTGAGCTTATAAGGGATTCGATCCGTTTCCACTTAAAAAACTCAAGCTGATAGGTGATAGAATCAGACCTTCTTATAAGCTCACAATATTTTTTTTATTTAATCGATATAAAATCGTATATTTTAATAAATGATACGTTAGTAAATTTTAATTGCCCGATTGATCTCAAGACTAAATAAAATATCTGAAATATAAATGATTGAATTTTCCATTTTATTTTCTGGGGTGAAGAATATACCACAAAGAACTGTATTAGTCTCTGCAAAACTTCAAAAAAAAAAAGTGTCCAATCTCATCAATCACACTCTCTTCATCGTTTTTATCTCTTCCATTCTCTCCCTTTCTGTAATCTTTCCTCCCCCTCGGCCACTGTGAAACTCTTGACTGTAAACATAATTACAACATGAAACTGTACAGAATGGCAGGCACAGACAGCAGCCATGTCAGTGTTCCTCCGGTCATCAGAGCAGAATCTGAACTTAGATCGTGGGCACCGACGGAATATATCGCCCCAGATTTCTCGTCTTTGACTTTGACAGTCGATGAACCTGCAGTTTGACATTGCAGAATGATGCAAATATAAGGTGGAGAAAAAGGCAAATTGGTTCTAGAACCAGAAGGCACTGAGAACCTTAAACATCCCGATATGGCTGAGTTATAAAATTTGGCAAGGAATTGTGAATCAGTGGAGAATACTTACAGTTATAATCGACCCATCCAACTGTCTGGTTCACGAGGTCGTACAGTACAAGCTTATTTGAAAGTACCAAATCTGCAATTCGAAAGGGATCATTAGAGTGCAGAGTCTCACACGACAATTGTTAGCTTCTTTCCAGGAATGCACGGAAACACGGCTACGTAGTTGTGATGAATTTAGTAGGAGAACATAAAATTCAAGTCGGATTTGCTGCATATTTACCTCCCAAGAGGGTTACATCCTCTCCATCCTTGGACTGCATCGAACTGCTCATCCAGCCAAAGCACCACTTATTATCCTGCATTACAGAGTTTGTTGGAGTAAAAAAGATGGAGCACGAAAGGGCAAGTGCATAGAGCGTCCATATGTAACTTCTTTTCAACGTCGGATGTTCTAATGATGGCCAAAATTTGATGCGTCTATGTAAAACACGTTCTGGTACTCTGAAGTTTGTTGCTTTCTGAGTTTTTATCCTCTTTTGGGACGACGATGATGGCATATGAAATGGACAATGAAAAAGTTTCAGTAACATGAAACGAAATAAATCGTGTACAAAAATGTTTACACCTATGACATTACTAAGAAAGTTCAAGAACTTCGGATCATAAAAGGTCAACTGAGACCAGTGAGGACTCGCAGTTCTAGTTCTAGCGCAATTCTCATTTCTGCTTCGGTTTCACACCCAAATATTTAATGGAGAAATAGATAGTTAAGTACTTACACTAATCCTGAACAAATAATCATTAGGATATACGGTCAAATTAAGGGAGCCAGCAAACTGAAACTTGACAGCAGGAAACCCATCATCCAAACTGCGGTAAAACACCCGAAAACGTTAAGGAAGAACATTTGGTGTTCACAGTCCATGAATGAAAGACACTTTGCTAGGAGACCTTTGAATTCATAATTGACAATTCGGCCAAAAAAATCCATAGGAAACAGAATGTCATTGTTCTATGCAGAACATGTTATATCAAAACACTAGTATTTTGATGCTGGACTTGAAAGATGTGATTCCTTAAAAATTACTGACATATATCTTACCTTCCAGAGAACTCAAAACAGGAAAACTGACTGTCGACGGTAACTAATTTTAGTCCAGGCTGCCTTGCAGTAATCTGGTGAATCAAATAAGTTGCCAGAATAATCCATAAAAATCAGGTTTTTTCCAAGTCAGATGAAGTCTACAAAATTCATTCGTCGTATAGTATGCAAACCTTGGCCATAAGCGAGTCATAAATGTAGCCAGGAAGATAGGCCAAGGTTGTCCCGCTGTCGACAATTGCTTGTTTGTCATTATCAAACAAGCCGAACAGACTCGTGCTAAGTTGTATTGCCTCACCATCGACCTCAATACCCTTCATGATAATGTTGTAATGTGACCTAGGATAGTTTATGAGGGTCAAAATGACAACCAAGGAATGAGCAAATCAAGTAAGGAAATACTGTTAGTTGATGGACAAAGACAAGGGCAAACAAAATCGGTTGACTTTTGTGTGAAGGCTGTGTCAAGATCATCAACAATGCAGCAATAGGTGAAATAGATAAAGTTGTGAAACATACTGATTTGGAACCAATGGAGTGGTTTTAACTTTCGGCTCTACAACTTCTCCAATAGTGAAGATTCCACCTCCTTGTTTGCTATCCAAGCAGTGAGCAAAGATCTTTTTCACCTTTCCAGATGAGGCAAGCTGAGAAAGTATAGAAGAGTTTGCCTGCCCAAAACCCATAAGTCCAGACAGAGCTCCATCAGACGATCCCAGATCCCCTGATTGTTTATGTGCACACCTATGTACCATCAAGAAGAAACTACTCAGAATACTGAAGCCCACCAACCCACAAGAACTATGAACAATCAAACTCTCTGACTTGAGAGGCCAAGATATTGATTTTCTTCAAATTTCTGAAGTATCATCAGAAGCCCTATGAGAATCAACTATATCATGAGTTGATATTTGGAACAGCTAGCTAGAAGCATGGTCTGCTTGCACTTGACCTAACAGATATACAAAGCATCCCCTTCCCTTAAAAATAATATGGAATATCCAAAAGAGCAGGACTAGATCGGCAGTTTACCCAAATTTCACGCTCGCATTAGTCAGTGATGAATGAAGATTTCCAGTCACTTGGTCCAAGTGCACATAATCCTCAACAAAGTACCCAGCAGTCGAGCTTCCATCTCCATAAACGACATTATATTCACAGAGCATATTCTGCTTGCACCCTGCAACAGGAGCATTGGTTGTAGAAATGCAGAATTCCTGACTACACATCACCAATTTCCCAGAGGACGAGCCCTTTGGATCATATGGCTGGAGATTTATCTGCGCTCGATGAAATCCGTACAAACATAACATAGTATCAATAGAAAGAAAATCCAATCCATTGAAGGCAAATAAGAATGAATTTTTATTAGTATAAGCGTACTCCGAGATCGCTCTTGGTAGGGCACTTGTCACAACCAGCGCAATTCACCCACAGGATATCGCTACCGGTGTCGACTTGCACGTAGAAATCCTCGGAAGGATTCCCTATTCCGATCTTGGTGTAGTACAACCTAAACCAATGCATGTTTCATTGTCAGCAGATTTTGTGAATGGTCCTTCCGTACAATATAGCCCTTGCATCATATAACAGATCAGATCCTCATATTTTGTTCTACATTGGTTAACGTACAGTGGAAATGAGCAGTGGCATATATAAATGGTCTCATGTCGGATACAGAAGGACAAAAACAAAAGCCTCATTTCTCCCCAAGAATGTAAAAAGTCAACTTCCTGACGATATTCTTCGACAACATCCTAAAACGTCTCCTACATAAACTGTAATCATCGCCACAGCGAGGACAGACAGGAATCCTGTATCGGGGCTAAATAAGAGAACTTCGAGGAAAATGGGGTGAAAAAACGAACAGCTGCGGAGGGGATTTATGGAGAGCAGGAGAACAAGAAAATTACCCGCTATCAGAGGGACTGCCATTGCCACCCAGCGGGAGGTCAACGGAGAGAAGCCTCCCGTGGCGGCGGGAATCGTGCTCCTTCATTGCGCTGAGGGACCTCTGACGGCCTTTGAGCTTGCTATGCACTTCGAACGCGACGTTGCCTGAGGCCACGGACACGGACAGCGTCAGCAGCGCCGCCACCGCCAGAAGAGCCCTCATATCCATGTTTTCTTCGTTTCTTTCCCCTTTTCTCTTTCAAAAATTTTTTTTTATCAAACCAATAGACGGAACAGAGGAAGGAGGAGACAAATGGGGTTCATGGATGCCCGAGGAGATCGAGGCATAGCCACGAAGACTCGAGGCGTAGAGTTGAGGGAAAATAGCTAAAAGGGCGTCATGGAAAACGAAAGAAAAGGGTCGGTCTACAATTTCAGGAGGTATTTTTGGGAGGTTGCTTTCATCATCCTCCATTCTCTAATTCCAGTGTGCTCTGCTCATTCACGTTGTCACCTCGCTTCACGCTTCTCCCCTCTACTCTCTCTCTCTCTCTCTCTCTCTCTCTCTTCTCCACTCCGCCCCCTGTTCCTTCGGGTTAGCAGAGTCATAGTCTCGTAAATGTATCCCGGTACTTCTACGCTTGTTGCATTTTGATCCTTAAAAGCACCAACACAGTTGGTTTCTCGAACATAGTTCGATTATAATCAATATCCCACTTATGCAGCTCCAAGGAACTGCCAGTCGGGAGACCCACGCCCTTAACGTAACATTCATTATAGGCCTGATCGGGATGTTTGGCCTCTTTTCAATGCTTGGAGCCAAAATCGGCCGAATATGACTTGAGGCATTGGCAATCTCGTATGTGCATGAATCTCCTAATCCAACCTTCTCACGAATTTTACTTGAGAACACGAGTTTGAATGTTAGGGAGAACTTAACAAGGGCATATTTTGAATGCCGACCAAGCTATGGGGGCAAATTTGAAAGAATTGTTTTCTTGGGGGACTAGTTGCCATCTCCGTCGTCATACTTCCTCACGGTGATGTGCACGTCCAGGGGCCTACGACAAAGTCAACTTGTTTGACTTAAGGACATCTCCCCATCAATTGGATGACATGTGATCCTGTAGGTCTAAACTGATACATATTCTTATTTAATGTTTTGCAGTAAATTTTACTCGAATTGCTAACGTGCCCCGACAATTGAAAGGGTAGACTCAAGGTAATTGGTTCGGAATCCGTGACATAAAAAAGAGATGTAACCTAATTTAAATATGGTGATTTTTGGATTTTATAAAAATTTAAAATCTTAATTCAATTTTTTAAAATAAAATTTCTATTAAAAAATTTTTATTTTTAATTTATGGGATGATGTATAATATTTGCATTATTTTTAAATATGAGGTGAGCCACATCCTGACTTGTACGGTAATCTAGATAGTTTCAAAGAGTTAACTCACTAATAATATCCAGTATTATGTTAAATATAAGGTTTGAATTTGTTAAGATTTAATATTTAAGAATTGATAACTGATCTTAAGTTATATGATATATAATTTGATAAATTAATTAGATGTTACATATTTACCATCTGGACAAAATCATCAAAATTACCCTTATATTTTCACGGCCGTTATTACCCAAATTTTTTATTGAACTCTCACCGAATCTCCCGCTCTAACCATTTCCGAATGCCCAGTCATCTCAGGGGCATATCTGTCCTTTGAAGCTTAAGCATTCCGAAGTTCTTCTCCTCATTCTCGTTTTACTCCCGCCCTTTCTGTGTGCCGGAACGATCCCCAACGGTGCGGTGCTGAGAAGCGACAGGCAACTGCAAGGGCAGTATCGTCTTTTGCGGCACTGCACGTTGAACTACAGTCTACCCAGGCAGTGTACCAATGCCGATGGCTCTGGAGTTCATTGAACTCTTCACTCACTCCATCTCTTTCTTCCTCCATCAGTGGCTCTTCAGTTCTCTTAGTCACCTCTCTTAATGCGGGCCGACGGCACCGTACCTTACTGTGCCTCAGCTAAGAAGATGGGCTTGGCATCTCCGTTTACGGCGAGCCGCTTATCGCTGTCAAAGGACGTGAGGGTGAAGCTGAAGTGCGGGAGGTGTAGTGGGGCCCGTGGAGTGGAGGTGTAGCTTGGATACAGCGAGCATCGGACAGGTGACGGAGGTGAACATGGACAACTTCTGGTCCATTGTCTGAGCCGCCGGCGACAAAACCGTCGTGCTTGACATGTACACCCAATGGTGTACCTCCGATCTGTCCTCTTCTGCTGACGCAATTCCGAAAGGAGTATGTCTATTCACTTTGCGAACACTAACCTCGATATCGCCGAAACTGATCTCCCTAGTGTAACGTTAGATGATAGAAGCCTGAGTACTGGATTCTCACAAGTCTATTTGAATGATAAAACTTGTAATAGTACATCTAACTATCTGAGCAAGTTTTCATGGAAATTGGAGATGAAATTCAATCTCCAGTTTATAGCCATCAGTTATGAGCGTCAACTAAGTCGCTTCAGACTTTGAAAGTCATAACTAAAGTTCCATAATTTGGCTAATCGAAGAAGAACGTTGTTATTGAAACCTATGCATCTCGCTGGTTTTTCTAATCAGAATAATTGAAGACATTCTAGGATTTGGGTGCGTTCAGCTTTTATTGGGACGGAGGATTTAGCTGTGAGAAATATGGAACAGCTTATTAATATGGAGGTGGTGGCTTCTGAATTTTAGATTGTGACTTTCAGTTGTTGCCGTCTCCAGTCTAATCCACTAGGATCATTTCATGAAGATAATAATCTCACATTTGATAAGAAAGCGCTCAGCTTTTAAAGATTGATAGACTGCTATTGTGCTAGATAACCTTGTCGTGTTCTTTTGGCATTGCTTTTGTGCTAGAAGTAGTTGGGTGATGGATGCTGTAATAAAAAACCATCCCATTGCAGTCGCTCTAATCTAATCAATCACAGCTTCGCTTCACGTTTCACTTTGTCTTGTATCTCTCAGTCTTTTTGATCTGATGATGAGCAATGTCTTTGAGTTCTTTCTTGACGTCTCCTTTCTGATTTGATTCTTTCATCTAGAAAGTATCATAGTGCATAAGATGTGTTCATTATGCATCTTCTTTATATTTGATGGTCGCTGTTAATTTTGGGTCATACTAGTTTATGTGCTTTGCATGCCAGTGAATGACTCTACTTATTGAAGCATATGTTTCCACACGCAATGGTTGACTCTGCCTTGAGTCATGGGCAGCTGCATCCAAATGCTATGATTGAGTATGGTTTTTTCCTAGATAATTTAAGGATAAGCAGGAGATAATGTTCTATATCTGTTAACTATGTCCCTTATCCATTCCTGAATCAGATTTTTGAGCTTGTAGTCGGTACTAGTTGGCTGGTAGCAACACACTCATACCCATATGCCTTTGTAATGGAAAGTTTGCCTGCAGCAGATGTTCCTTTATCTTTTCGTTTTTCAGGTGTTTGTGGCACGTCTGCATTTTGCTGCAAAAATTGAACAAATATCCACGGTATCGATATGTCAGCGCATCGTGGTGAAAAGATCACTGGTCATATGGCTCTATCCGGATGACTAGCTCATTTACGACCTTCCTTGAAACTCCAGCTGTGGTCCCTGCAAGGTGATGGCTCCGAAATTCCAAGATTTGTCTGAGAGGTACCAGGATGTTTGTCTTTCTAAAGCTCGACTGCAACCATGAGAACAAGGAAGGTTTATGCTTACATTTGGATACTGACGTCACTGAAGAGCTTATGATTTCTTAACATCCAAACTGCACATGGCAATTCTCTCTGTCTCCACATATATATATATATATATATATATATTCTAAGTGAAACATTGCTGGCAGCCTCTAGCGAAGGAGCTTGGGATAAGGCTGGTTCCTGCTTCCAAGATTCTCAAGGAATGCCAGATTGTGAATGAAGTTACTGGGCCCAGACTCGACGGCTTGGCTATGGCAATCGAGGCCGTCCAATGTCAAGCCAAATCTCTCCTCCTCTCTTGGCGCTGGTACATGATAGAATGAATTTGTCGACTTAATAATAACTGTCAATGCTGAAAACAGGGAAGGGATTTGTACTTGAGATCTGTTCAGTGCTGTAAAAGCCCGTTCACCTCCATTTTAAACCGGTCCCAAGTCGGAAGCGAGCTGCCCATCTGCGTATTTAGCTTAACTGTCCACTCACTCTCTTCTCTCTCCTCAAGATATTCAATGGGCCAGGTCGTCGAGTGGCATTTGCCTTCGCAATGATCTACTCGAAATGAGTCCAAAAGGATGATTCAACTTTGTCGTTTGACAACGCGGAAGCGTAACCGACTCGATGAAACAGAGAATGACAGACAATCCCATGGCAATGCAGGTGCGTTCCAAGCTCTCCGCGTGGAGTACGAAGGTCTGCCTCCATGGACAATGCTAGAGATGTTAGTTTCGGAGTACATATATGCAAGTTGTTCATTATTCGGGTCCACCCAAGGATCGCGTGAACCTAAAAATCCTATTGGGTTTTTGGATTGGGCGATAATAGTTTAATTTATTCTAATAAATAGTAGTCTGCTTATGCTTATTAGAATAAATTAAATTATTATTAGAAAAGTAGCGATCGAGTAAACATTCACTCGTATATCATGATATATAATGCATTATTAGAATTGATTTCAATTCGAATAAGTATGATAGATAAGAAATTTGTTATATAAAACTCATTTAATAATTAATTGTGTTTTAATTTTACATTTCTCATCATTTTTTGAAAATTTTGATATTTCAACTTGTACAATACCGGCAAGGCATTACCGTCTTTTTACGCATAGAATGTTAGTCTCGCGAATATGTGCTAGAGGAGGAGGAGGAGGAGTAGGAGGCACAGCACGTGACCGAAAATGCCAAAAGTGGCCGAGCAGCCCAGCACAGCAGCGATCGAGTGAGCGAGTGGCGAGGCGGCACATCGGTTTCATCGACCCCTTCCCCACTTTCATTTCATTCCCCCGGCTCTCTCTGCTCCCCTCCACCGGCGGACTCCCCGAAACGCGCACACGCTCTCTCTCTATAAATCTCTCTCTCTCTCTCTCTCTCTCTCTCTCCTTCTCTCTTCCTAACCCTCTAGCTTTCCCTTTTCTCTCCCTCTCGGACGCTGCCGAAGAAGGTCCGAGACAGCACCAATGGCGTCGTCTCTCTTCACAACTGCCTCCACTCTGCCCAAGGCCACCGCCAGTCTGGCTCCCACCCGCCGTTCCTCATCCGCGTTTCGGCCTGCGTCTTACGGTCCCAATCTCCCGTTCCCCGCCAAGGTAACTAGCTCAGTTGATTTCCTCTCCGCCTTAGCTGGATTGTTGTTGAATCGCACGCCTCGGAGGTAGTCATTCTTTCGTTTCAGCTCGGAATCGTCTGCCGCTAAATGGGGATGGATAGGATTCTCTTTATTGCGCCTTATAAGAGTCTATTTGACATAGCATTTTGAGCCCGTGATCGCTGTTTGTCGGATATCGAGGGAGCAAGAAATGGTCCTCTTTTTTTTTTTTGGATCATTTTTATCTTGTACTTGTGAGTGAAAGCAATTAAGTGCTGAACTATAAGTTTCTTAAAGGAGAAAAAGTGCCTGTTGTGCGTATTGTCCCTTATCTCCTAGTGGTAGAGGTCCTATCAGCATTGCTTACAGCGTCTTAACGTTGTGTACTTGTTCAACTGTATAAGGATTAGAATCAAGGGTCTAATGTGGTCAAGCTATACGGTTGCTTTATATGCTTGTTTCCTTTTGGTTCTATCAGTTGAACATTCATAATTTTTTCTTTGAAAATTTCCTCAACCTTATCTTGTAAACTGATTGGCATTTCTGTAGTTATTGAAGGGATTTCAGTTTATTAACCATGGGATCTGTTGCAGTTGGTAAGTTATGTTACCAATAGGCAAACTTCACCGTTGCTCACCCATAAAATGAAGGAACACCAGTGGATTATTGGCTGGGTGGTGCAGGCACAGATCCAACTTCTGTGTCCAATTCTTTGGCAGAAGTGCTCTTGACTAACATCAAATGCTCGTAACTGTATCCTGTTCTGCTCTTCTAATTCAGAAATTTTGGTTGAATTTCCCATCAAACATTTTTCCTCTACGGCTGAACCGCAAGTAAAATCTACTACTAAAAGTATATCCAAAGGCTTTAAATAGTTTTGGTCTGTCTGATATGCATCATATCCTCAGATGGACTGGAACTAAATTCAGCCTTCAGGGATAGCAAGCCTTATGCTAGTATTCTCATTCTTTTGAATATATTATGTGTTATAGTCGGTGTTTAGCGTATGTTATAATTCAGTGAGTCGCATGGATTTGCAGTCACTGAGTAGATAGTACTAAGGCTTTTGCTGGTTTGCGATGTGATTTGGTAGGCCGCTAAATTTATCTGTTAAATTGATATGGAACCGTGAGAAGTTTGCAGTCCACCCACCACTCTGCTTAGTTTTAAATAGGAGTTTCTCATTAAATTCTCCTGCCTCCGTTCTGTGTGAGTTAGTGATACCCTTTTGTACCAACCCTTTTTTTTAAGACCTCTACTTTTATTTGTCAAGTTACACGCTTTTCCTTATTGGTCAGGTTCTTGTAAACTAGGTTTACCACTGTGCTTTTGTTCAGGCTCTTAAATGCCCATATTCAAAACTGAAGACCATAAATTCATGACATGACATGATGGTTGCATTTCATTTGTAGGGTTTGCATCATACTTGGAACAACCACACCGTCATGAAAGCCCCCCAATCAAAAGAGGTAAAAGCCTTCCAATGGTTCTCTTTACTGTATCTGCTCAAAATTTGGTTCTTTCTTGGACATGCTTTTGGAGTCATCTATTGCCTTCAAGGTTTCTGTTGATGGATCCTTGAACGCTGCTGCTATTTCTGCCTCAAAGTCTGGGGTAGCTCCAGCAGACCCCGAAGATATGAAGCCATCTGCTGCTACCCTGGCTACTGAGGAGTCCATCTCGGAGTTCATTTCTCAAGTGGCAAACCTTGTCAAGTGAGTGAAATGATATTGATCACTTAGTGATGGTGAGATTTAATGTGTTAATTGTAACTCATTCTATATTTCCTTTTCAGGCTTGTCGATTCTAAGGACATTGTGGAGTTGCAGTTGAAACAGCTTGACTGTGAACTCCTAATCCGGAAAAAGGAAGCCTTGCCTCAACCACCAGCTCCGCCACCTGTGATGATTCATTCTCCTGTTCCTGCAATGCCAGCTGCCCCTACTATGCCATCTCTGTCACCTGCTGCAGTTGCCCCTTCAGCTTCAACCCCATCAGCTTCACCAGCTACAGCCAAGTCTGCTGAATCATCACTTCCACCTCTTAAATGCCCAATGGCGGGAACCTTCTACAGGAGTGCTGCACCTGGTGAACCACCATTTGTGAAGGTGAGCTTTCTTCTGGTTTCAGTTTAATTAGATATTACTTTTTGATAATTAGATTTGACTTGTTAACTCCAACAATTATCCTTGTGCTTGAGAACTTCTTGAAGTGTACTTAGCCGCATTATTTTTCCCTCAGAAAGGAGACAAAGTTCAGAAAGGGCAGGTTCTCTGCATCATTGAGGCTATGAAATTGATGAATGAAATAGAAGTAAGAGTTTCCCCCTCTCTTTCACTGAATATTCATGAGCATTTTATTTTTTGCCTTTTTGGAATACTATTGCCAGTCATCTAGCATTGAAATTCTATCTTGGATACACATTGTTTGACAATACATACTTTCACATTAAATTAACAACTTGTCTAACTGTTGTTTTGACATGAAAGTGCTTGATTGGTTACAGCAATGGAGCTGATCCACCACTGGGCACAATTATATTTGCCCAACCTGCTAATTCTCTCCAAGATAGATAACATCTTTGTGTTCTAATGAGGATGAAGCATTGTTTAGATGCATTTGTTCTTGCAAATTAAGTATCTGTACATTGTTACATCACCATCGAATGCTTGGATCATGCCTATTTTGACCTGGAAAAAACGGTGTCTTTTCTACAGGCCGATCAATCTGGAACTGTAGTTGACATCCTTGTCGAAGATGGGAAGTCTGTGAGCGTCGACATGGTGAGTTCCTCTCCACTTTCCTCACTTGCAATAAATGCTTAGCAATTAAAGGTTCAAGAAAGGTAAACATGGCCTTTTGTGCGGGTCCCTTTGCAGCCTCTTTTCATTATCAAACCTTAGAGTTCATTCTCGCACTGGAGAATAAGACAAAAGATTGAGCAACAAACTAGAGCAGCTTTCTCAAAAATGAAGGCAACACAGTGGGGGGATTGCGGCATTCATTGAATTTAATGGTAATGTATTCAGAGAGGTTGTAGGTGTTTGGAATAGGAGAGGCTGATTTGCTTTTCCTTTTTTTTTTTTTGGGTTGAATATTTACTTACTTGGTTGTCAACTGCAGTGTTGAAGAGTTCATTCGCATGTACACTCGTGTATTTGCATCTTGAGCCGGTACTGCACCTGCAGTGGTTGGCAAAGGTTTTTGCATATCCTTGATATGACATGGTGCTCTTTAGATGGGATGGTAAACGTTACTTCATATTTGGTGATTTCATTCCATCTCCTTCGGGAGGCACCGTACAAGATGCAGGGTCTCCCTTTTGACGCTTCTGATTCCATCTCGTGGTACAATCCAGAACTCGACTGCATAGTCTTTGACTCTGTTGTGCTATTGCCACAGAACCCCGTGCATAATGGAGTAGATGTTCAATATATACGGTTTTTCAGGGGGTGATAGTTGTGTGTGCGTGCGTGTGTGTGTGTGTGTGTGTGTGTGTTTTTTTTCTAAAATTAATTAATAAATGAAACAATTCTCAGATGTGTACACGTCACTATCTGATTAATTTTAAACATAATGAATTGTACCCTTCCGTCGAATGTCCGTTGGATGAGATTTTGTTTGTCTTGTCATGTCATGGCGACGAAACTCTGTGCATATTAGATCACCCAATTAAATCTGTGATCCTCATGTCGGTGCCCTATATATATATATATATTTTTATGGAATGTGCAGGTTACATATTATAAAGGGGAATTTCAGTTGTTTACTCCATATTTTTCACTTGGTTGATTTGGATTGCACGGAAGTTTCCTGGGAAAAAAAGGGCTTAAGACCTCGTCAATTCATGTAGTTACCAGTTACGTGCGTTTTTAAGATAAATATGAAATCATAAAAATTATTTTGTTACATTTCTCTCTATTAATCCACATAATAAAAAAAAAGAACCATTAGTGTTTTTAATTATTATTATTATTATTTTCCAAATAAGGATTAACAAAATAACAAAAATGTCTACCGGATTCAGCAAAAACGGAATTTCTAGCGGTGGCAAGCATAGGCGAACGGCGCGTAACGGGCCGGGGCGGTTAATTAACAGGCGGCGCGTGTTTTTGCAAAGCTGGATTAATCGCGTGATGGCGGGGAGAGACGAAATTCTTCCCCTTCGTTCTTCTCTCTCCTCTCATTTCAGTTCAGAGCTACCTTCCCTTTCCTTAACAAACCCGAAAACAGGAAGGAAGAAAGAGACTGGTCGGTTTCACTGCTGTGATCCTCCGTCCACCTTCTCAACCTCAATCAGGAGAGCTCCAACTTCACCCACACAGTTCAACCCTTATAAAAGGAAGAATATAGAAAAAGAAGAGGAAGAAGAACTAGAAGAAGAAGAAGAAGATGGGTCTTCACCGTCGATCTGCTGCGATTCTGTGTTTCTTAATTGTTGCCCTCCCATTGGCCCAGTCGCAGGATTCCATCTACGACCACCTCCGCCAGTACGGCCTCCCCGCAGGCCTCCTCCCGAAGGGCATAACCGACTTCTCAGTCGACCCTTCCGACGGCCGGTTCCAGGTGAACCTGTCGCAGCCTTGCAACGCCAAGTTCGAGAACCAGGTGCACTACGACTTCAACGTCACTGGGATCCTTAGCCCCGGCCAGATTGGCGAGCTGTCGGGCGTCTCGTCTCAGGAGCTCTTCCTCTGGTTCCCCGTCAAGGGCGTCCACGTCGATGTCCCTAGCTCCGGCCTTATCTACTTTGACGTCGGGGATATTGCCAAGCAGTTCTCCCTGTCGCTATTTGAGTCCCCTCCCGATTGCGCCGCTGTGGACCCTGATGATCCCCAGTTCTCTATCCATCCCGAGGAGGACGGTGGCTCTCCGCCGGAATCTCAGGTTCAAATCTCTTGCAGCTTTGACCCCCTTCCTTTAACACCTCGTTTGTTCCAAATTCGGATAATTTCTGCTTAGTTGTTTATGCTAGGGTTTCAAAAAGGAAATGCTCGAATTTGTTGAATTCTTTCAATTGGATCGATGGTGAGATCATGGAGTGATCATGGATTTTTGTTCTGAGAAAACTTGTGGGTGCATGACATGATCTGGGTTGAACATGCTTTGATTTTTTTGGCATTCTGTTTGTGGGACTTTCAGTCATTGATTTAACATTAGACAAGAAACGCAATTGATATGACTTTTCAATGACCATTGGGCTGAGACTTAAATTTTTCTGCCTCTTTCTCTCCAGATTTTCACTTCTTGTGAAGGTAAGTTGGAATATAGTTTGTGTTTCCTGAGATCCTGAATAATGATCATGGATTACTTTCAGTTTTAAAAAATGTTTTTCTTTATTTGCTACATTTTAAGGAAGATTGAAACTAAGTGTTGAATACAAGCTTGTATTCATGCCAAATTTTTGAATGAATGGTTGAGATTTTGCATTTTATGTGCTGAGGCTGCTAGAGCTCGCAGTTTTTGGAATGAGCTTCTTCTTTAGATAAATTGTTTGTGGTTTGAATCTTGCAGCTTGCGTTAGTGAAGCCCTGCTTTCATAGGAATAAGAACTTTTCCCCATTATAGAAGTGTGTTAATGCTTTGAATTGTTCAGTCTGGCAAGCTGCTATGGTAAATGAACAGGTTTTGTAACCTTATTGGTCCTCTGATTGCTCTGCCATGGCCTGTAGTTCCTGAATTCTTGTTAGTACCTGAAATTGCTATCCTTGCCTGTGAGATTCTGCTTATAATGTTAGTTAGGATTTCTGGATGTCCTAACATTGTCTGTTGTTCTTAAGATCCTTCCCTGAGCCTCTTATCAGTTTGAGCCAAATATTCTTTACGGTATTTAATGGTTCTCCTCACTCTGGAGATTATTCTTTGCCCCCTGTATTGATATTTTCTTTTGAGAAAAGATCTATTGTTATTTTGTCGTGGACCATGGCTGCCGTGGAGTATGATCTCTGTTTGTTCTTTATTCCTAAATGTGTGGCTATGATGGTGGTTATGTTTTTTCATTGTCATTGCAGGCTGACTCAGGAAAGATCTGTACCAACAGTGAGCAGGAAAATGGGCTCAAGGCTGATTCGTAGTAGCCGAAAGGAAAACCCAGAAGCCATCAGAAGCTGTGTCCTAACAGATGGGATTTCTTCCTTTCATGTAGGCTTTGTGTCTTTGGAAGGTTTGTGCTTTCAACAAGTGGTCCTTGCTACTACTGTACAGGTCTAGGGCACCATGCGTGACGAGTCTGTAAGAGGAGAGGGGGAATGTAGATACTTGGTGTGTGACTCGTTGGTTTTATGGGATTCAGTAAAAAAAAAGGATAAGAAGTGATCAGACATATTGTATTTGCCAATTGCCGGAGTTACACTAGTCGGAGAGATGAGGATGGGATGTTTCTGTCGATAAATATTTGCAGTGCTATGGTGATGTATGTTTTTCATATAATAGAAAGGAAAGCTCTTACTATGCTTCCTCCTGTGATGAGAAGCATTCTAAAGGCATGCTCCTGCAAGCCTGCGTAAGTTCCCTGGTTTGTAGGGACAGCAGTTCGAATTGGACTAATTTTGATGGTTGAGATCAACGGTCCCTTCGCTTCAGTGTACTCTAGTCATTTGGTGTTAACAGTAAATGCCGAAAGTTATCGCTGGGCAAAGGTTCATGGGGGATCCCTAGGCATTATACAGATTACGGCCGTGTAGTAGTAATTCCTGGAGTCACTCTGCCTCTGACTTTTAGTTGGTTTGTGGGCAGGACTTGACCTACACAAGGAACTAGTCTACTCTAACAAATAGAGACGGTGCATGAGCAGACTGTCCGATTAGTATGAGGCACTAACACAATGCCTGGGGATCATGGGTTTCTGACACATTTGCTCAGGGCTGAAAATTCTCGATCCAGAAAAGAAAAATCTCGACATGGGTACATGTCTGGAAGACCTAGAGTTTTGTCTCCAGATGGATCCCGATGCAAACACAAGTACTACAACACAACATGATAGGGGAATATTCCGTAATGTTACAATCCAAAATCATATGCTGGACAGCATCAGGAGTGAAGGAAAAATATATTTGATAGTTCAGCTGAAGAATCATTCTGATCCTTGCTGCGAAACCAAACAAAGAACTGAGGCTAATGGCTCCATTAAAGCTCATCCTGCATGGCAACATCAAATTTTCAGAATTAAGAGTGACATTGTAGGTTAATGAATCCTGATTATCGATAATGAAGATGTTCGTTATGGCAGTTAAATGTGGACCGTGGGATTTAACCAGTAGTATGGAACCTCTTTCAACTGTCCTAACAGAGATTATGACAGCAGTTGGAATTCCAAACAAAGGTAAGAGAATCTTTGCTTACATGATAATCATCAAAGTCATGGCGATCACGCTGCAATTAACAAGTTCCAAATCAGCATGCGTGTCACATATATCATTAACATTCAAAGAACTAAAATGCCCTGGAAAATATGTTACAATGAAGTACCGTCACAGTTGAATGCTATAAATTCTCAGGGCATGAAATATACTAACCCTTCTATATTTGTCCTTGTAGCTATCTCGGTAACGCCTGTCATGACCTCTCTCCTGACGTCTCCTTTCACCTTCCTCTCTCGCTCTTTGAGCTTCCTGTACACAAGGATGAAAAATGTTGAAAATTTTCCATGGTTCAAAAATCAAATGCAATGACACAGCCAGCTCTGCAGGCAATTCACCTCTTCCTCTCGAGCTTTTCTCACTTTTTCAGCTTCCTCAAATGCCTCTTTCTCAGCCTGCAAAATAATCAACATGAGAATTCAAACACCTGTGACAAATGTCTGCTACACCATTACAAATAGGACTGACCTCTCGATTGGCAAATACTTCTTCCACCACTTGTTTTGCATAGTCAGGATCATCACAAATTAAAATGTTGTCGAACACTGATCCTGCCTTGACCTAAGTTCCAAGTAATAAAGTTGCCACGACAATTTCAAGAAACAGTTGTTTCTGAAGTAAATCTGTAAGAAATTTCCAGATGAATACCCACCTGCCAAACCTCAATACCTACATACTTTATTGGCTTCAGCACATAAAGATCAGGATCGTCTTCAAACTCTGTGAACAAGAAGAGGAAGTTAATGTAAGACGGGGCTCTTTTTTTTTTTTTTTCCATGCAATTATGCAAGAGAACAGATGGCTAAAGAGTAGACTGGTGACTACCTGGATTATTGATCCAAGGGATTTTCCATTTACCCTTGTAGTTTGGGTTCTTAATTTTCTGCATGCCAAAAAAGGAACACTTATCAAAGGAGTCCCACAACCTAAGCCTAAAAATCTCGGAAGTAGGTGCCTTTACCCGACCTTTTGTTTCCATGGTCCCTTGTATGCTGGGTTTGGTACTTTTGGCGGTTTCCAAACACCATCCTCTTCCTCGTCCCAATTATCAGGCTAAATAAGAAATAAATGGCAGGTAAGCAAGCATATGTCACTCTTTTCACCAATGCTGACAAAATGGAGTTAAAAACTTTATTTTCATGGCAGTGTGCAGCAAACAGAAATTGGACAGAAAACTAAGGCAGCCTATTGAAGCAACCAAACAAGGGAGCAATAACCTCTCCACCGATAGCAGCATAACTGAAACGATTAAACACTAACCTCTTTAGCTTTTGGATCAGGAATCTCAGCTGGAATTGAATTATATCCCTGGATAATATCAAATTCCCACTGAGTGTATTTTCCAACTGAAAATAGTTAGAAAAAGAAAAGCATTAAAGAAACACCTCAGGTTTGACATCATTAGGGTCATCAATATACTCTCTGTCATCCCAATCTGCAGGCTGTGGTGTTTAAAAGTTAGAATTTTGAAAAATCAAGATCTGGAAAGGGCAGCAAAGTATCTCTCTCATGACAATACTTTGTTGTACTTGGTAGATGACTGTCTAAGACAAAGATGCGGATTTAAAGCAAAATCGCAGTGACAAACCTTCTTTGCTTTGACATCTTTGATTTTTCTGGGAGGAAGGATATCCCAATCGGTGTACATGCTTCCCGAGTCCCTTTCTCTATTATCAACCAGAATGCTATAAGAAGCATCTGGCCTGAGAATGAAAGTATAAAAATGGGTCAGTTTGTCAGTTTCGCACTGTAAATCCTTTTTTATTGGGTAATTTTGCCCTTGGTAGGAGATAATGACATGGAGTTTCTTTGTCTGGCTCCCACAGAGATCTGGTCCAAACATCAAACTGAAAAGAGAAAAAAGTGAGCTGACTTAGAAAATGAACGCAACCAATAATTAACATAATATGCAGAACTTATCACAATAAGTTTTGCTAATAAATGAGCAGCCACATGTGAAATGAAAATGGAAAGAATTTGCTTTTCTACTTTTGCTTATATTCACAAGAAACCAATTATAAGCCTGAACCTAACATAATACGCATTATCAGGACAGTTTGTTATGACTGAATTGGAATAACCATTCTATTCATATTCACAAAAGGAATAAACACTAAATTCATTTCATCAAGGAAGATACATAAAATAAATCTACAATTTCTACTCCTCTGCAAGATGGCTAAATTAAAGTGAAAATAAAACTCCCTTGAAGTTATAAGCCATTAACCTGTAAGGCGTGTCACCACCAAACTTCTTCTGATTGACATAACCTGAAAGAAGCTTTATGTAACCACCACCACATTCAATGTCCTGCTCAAACTTTATAGAGTACTGGAGAACTAAAGTCTGGTTTTTGTTGCTGAACTCTGGTATTTTAGCAGATATTGCAGAGTGTTTGGCATCAGAGGATGATTGGATACCTGCCAAAAGGTGAGCATATTAAATGAGAAGCTGCCCCCTTCAGCAATACAAAAGAGATAGTAACACCTAGTTTAGGCATAACATGTTGAATTTCCAAGCACTTTGTTCTACTCCCTGTTATAGGATTTCCACATTTTGCTAACGCATAATAGGTACCTCCATCTAGAAGCTCCACAAAGGTCTTGTCACAATAAACAAATAGCAAGCAAATAAATCAAAACAGTAATAGCACAGTACCCTTATCATCTGGATCCCCTGACCACTTCCCAGCAGTATGCTTGAATGAACCCGCCTTCCCTTCAGCCCTTTTCCAGTCTGACAAGACCCACCGGCCCTTCCAGCCATCTGAAACCAAAGAAACCGAACAAACATGAATTAAAGATATAATACCCGGGTAATAGAGATCACTGTTCCACTCTCACGTTTCATAAAGGAGAGTGGTATTCAGTTGTAGCAAAATCACTGCTTGAGTAGAGGTTTCACTAGTAGCCCGAAATCTATTTTCTCATTTAGAAACAAATTATTCAGGATACAATCTGCTTATGAGGAAGCAGCAGAGTTTAACATTAATCTGATTTCTCAAAAGAGGAAAATATTACATTTCTATCTTAGGAATCGAGATGACCGAAAATGACCAAACGACAATCTCATCCCATCTTAACCGAAAATAGAAAGATCTCATTCTTTCCCAAAAGCAAGTAAACAGCCAACGCGAGCAGTCAACTATTTGCTCCTTGGGCCAAAATCCAATCTATCGAGCAACTTATCCCTTTAATATGATTCAACAGTAGAGACAGCAGGTCCACCAGTACAACGGCAATAGAGAGAACTGGGGTTACCTTCAAAGCGCTCTTCGAAGATGATCCCTGCTATAGAAGAGTGTACGAGGAAGAAGAGATGCAGCGTTAGAACCAGTAGAGTATGCTGAGACTTAGAAGGCCGCCCCGCCATTGTTGGTGGGTAGAAGAGGAACAGCTCGACCTCCACACCTCCTGAGGTGCTACTGCGTGCGGCGTGCGACTCCGCTTCGGACTAAATAAGGCTGTTCTAGACAAACAATTGACCTCATTGTTTCCGCTAATTACGGGACATGCCATTCTTTGCTTCCAGTGGCAGTCTGGGTCTGACCGTTGACTGATACATAAATAATAACGCAAATGAAAGAGTCGAGGGAAGGCTCTAACCAATAGGAATGAGAGCGCACGTAGCGTCCTCCAATGGGCTGCCTCCACTTCAGCTTTGTAGGGGCCCACTCCCAATTATTTTCTGATCATTTTTAATGTGGGGAGTATTACACTAATGGTGGCCAAAGTGCACCGTCTAGAGAGGACCCATGAAAGTAACATTGCAGGAGCCATAAGGCTTGTACCGTATTTTCTGAATCCTTAAAGGAGCCTTTTAAATTTTCTCAATTCTTGATAAATGTTCCGGGAGCATATTAGTAGCGAGCCCAAATGCACTCAGACAATGAAATTTCCATAACTCGATGATCCATAATGACCGGAAACATCGGTGAACCTGAATCATGTGTCTAGCTGTGGAAGGTACAGTAGGGAGACCTCGGATCCTCCCGAGCTGGTCTTTCGGTTTGACTTTGACCCCTGCCCGGGAAAGACTACGGCTAATGGACTCCTTTTTTTTTTTCATCATTTCCTTTTTTTCGTGGAATTTTATATTTTAGATGGGTCTTCAGGAATAAAAAAGTATATTTATTTTTCTAATGAATTTTTTTATGAATTAAAAGGAATATTCCAAAAGCTTGAAACACGGGAGAGGGCATGGAAGGATGGCACACAGGAAAACCGAAACTCAGCACACTTTGATAATTTCTAGCAGCTCCTGGCATTATGAATAACTTGTCCTTAATCAAATGGACCGGTAAGAAAAGTGCACCAAGCACCAGTACCATGAATGTGTTTTGTACTAGGAAGTTGGAGAAAGCATTTAGGTGAAGCTAATCCTCTCTGAACAACAATGATATTCAAGGAACACAACAAAGGAAGCTTCACGTCAAAAGCCTGGAACAAGAGTTCAGTTGACAGCAAAATACCTAGAAAGCATAGGAATGATGAGATGAAAGCGACAACTCTTCAGGTTCATCTCTCATTTTGCCTGAGGGTGAGAAGCAATGAAATCTACTGCAAGATTAATAGAGTTTATCTTGTCCGCTTCATTGTCAGGGATCTCAAACCCAAACTCTTCTTCAAGTGCCATAACGATCTCAACTGTGTCCAAACTATCCAGCCCGAGATCATTCTGAAAGTGAGCATTTGGTGTAACCTACAGTGAAGGAGGCAGGCAAAGATCAGCTACAGTTAGATGCAACTGAAAAGAGAGCAATTACCTATCAGCTGCAACTTTATTCAATCTAAACTCGAGGGGCAATGTAGGAAAAGTTACAGCCCAGTAGATACTTCAAAATACCAAAGATAATTAAACAGACATTTTAATGTTAAAGAAAAAAATACTATAATATAGACTCGGGTAAAATGGAAAATACTACAATCTAGCAATCAAAGGTACTGCAGTATCTCATTGAAAAATCCAATCCATCAATGCAAGCGGCTGGTACAGAGGTAAACTTAATTTTGTACATGCTATATAATCAAGCACTGTGGTAAACTCCATGCTCTTGTTCTTTTGACCTGTAAGTCAAGATGAGCAGCTAATCTATAAGAATACCAACTTCGAAAAATAGCAATTCAATAAATAAATTAATACAAACTCCCAATAGAGTGGAGTAATCACAGATGGAAATCAGATTGATTGGTCACACAGTAATAGCCCCGAGTAAAACAGGCTGGAGACTCCAGCAACTAAGATATATTACCATTTTTCTCTGTCCCTGTAGAAAAGAAAATTGAAGAAGCTGCATAACCTACTTACGCGAGGAAGCTATCCCAGAATAGGTTGTTTCTTTCCCTTCATTAGACTGCCTCACCCAAGACCAAGTATAATATGTAAATACCAGAAACCTCACAACTGTATATCTTTAGGAGTGAATAAATTTCAGATCTATATAGTAAATTGATACTCTTTCAAAATAATCGAATGGAGTAAGTTCATATCAGTCCCATTACAGTACTTATTATTTCAAGAACACGAGTCATCAGTTTAGTCACTAGAAAAATAGATAAATAAACCTAATGGGAGAGCAATATCATATATTGCGAAATGTAATCTTCCTTAGACACTCACACAGGAATACCTTGATCACGACGATATGACTCTAAGTAGTCATGGAATCTATGATCTCCATAAGGGAAATACCATAACAAAGCGACTTTTAATCATATAAATAATACATAGACACAGATTCGCAATCTATGCCTGATATGTTCTTATTAATCACAAAGCACTATGACTTCAGTAAGATCCTATGAACCAAACATAAGAATGAGTCGCAGAAGTCGAAGCTCAAAATGCAGATTTGAACTTGCAACCGCCATGGAAACACACAAATAAAGGATGTGTCTATCCCAGCAAGCAATTAGAAATTCCTTGTCTTATATCAGAAAAATGACACGCTATCAGAACTACCAATGAAACACTAACATGCAGAAACCTTGGGAGTTCCCAATTACCATCTAAATGAAACGCATCCGGCGTACAATTTTCAGTAATTTTGCCACGGGAAAGCAATGGGACTGGACGAGCCAGAAAATGAGCTAGAAGTGAAATGGTAGGAGAAAGCACCTTGGAAGGATCGACTTTCTGGAAGTTCTTGACCACATAGATGATGCGATCGGTGACCTCCGACTTGTCGAGGAAGGAGCCTCTCACCTCCTCCGAGAAGAGTCGGCGGAGCACGTTGAAGGAAAGCCCGACTGAGCTGTTAAGGTTAAGTTTACGGGGTAGAGGATTGACGTTCACCCTCAGGCGCTTGAGCAGAGCCGACCTCGCCGCCATTTCTGCTTCCCCTCTCTCGCTCCTGTCAGTGTGAGCTAAAACCTCCAGTAAGCTCGAAGGATGAAATCGAACGCTCCGGACGCCTTCTGGGCCGAAGCGGAGGCCCAAATTTAGCCCAACAAAATCCAAGGCCCAACTGTTGAATCGGACGGACGTTCCGCTGTCGTCATATATCGTTCAATTAATTTTTTTTTGTTTTCTTATATTTGGCAATTGGCCATCTCGTTCTTTTAGAAGCTTCCTGGAAGGTGTGTTGTACTCTCTTTTTCTTTTAAATAAGCAAATCGAATTCATATTATCCATTAACGGTGAAAAAAATCTGAAAAATCGAGGACCGAAAATCCGAATCAAGATCAACCCAAAAAGTCGGGTTTTTTGACACCCTATATAAAATTTAGACAATTTTTTAGAGGAAAAACCACCAAGAAAGTCGAGCCCTGAATCGAAAAAGACCGGAGGAAATTTGTATTTTTTTAATAATTCAAGACCGGCACAAATTCTACAATTATATTTACAATTATATTTTATTAATTATAATTATATACCTAACACTCA
This sequence comes from Sonneratia alba, assembly GCA_900174645.1. Classification (NCBI taxonomy): domain Eukaryota; kingdom Viridiplantae; phylum Streptophyta; class Magnoliopsida; order Myrtales; family Lythraceae; genus Sonneratia; species Sonneratia alba. The sequence goes on from FWPY01000010.1 coordinate 1,158,177, forward strand.
CCTTTTATTTATTTATTGTTCCACTCCCTAATTATACACTTAAGTTTCGAATTCATCAATATTTTTTAGTGTGGGTGTAGAAGAATTGTTTTCAATTATTTCATCATTTCTGGTAACTGATCATGCCCCTTAATTGATTATAAATAACAGCATGCTAATAATATCTTTTATTAAAAATCGGGCCCCCGAAAAGCTCACCCGGAAAAACCACACTCGAAGCGACAAGTTTTTCTTAGCTCCAAATGGTTCTTGATATTGCTTTTTTTTTTTAATATAAAGAGGCCGGACAAAAAACATGAGGCCCAACTATTTACGAAAAAGTCTACCCGACCCATGCCACTGTCACCCCTATCATTTATCGTACGAACCAGAGGGCATAGACCTGGTAAAATTTGGCTCAGATAGCCCGACATGAACCTAGCACAATAATATTGTGCCTGAGCTCGGCTTATCATGCCAAAAGCTTATTGTGTCATGTCAGTAAGGTTCGGTAATTTTATCGGTTGTGTTGGACCCGATGATCCCTAAGTACGCCGATATAATAACCAAGTTAGGGAAATTTAAAAAAAACTTAATAAACTATAGATACTATTAAATAATAGACGGAGTCTCATTCATGAACTCACTTGCAGTTGCGGACACATCGTAATAAAAAAATATTATCGTGCTATCGAGTCGGATTTGGGCCAACCCTTATCATGCCCTCCCCTTATTGTGCCAGGCCGAATGACCTGCTTAGAGTCTGATGCACCGTCAAAACAGCAGAAGTCCAAAAGTCAAGACATGCAAAACCCAACTGGCTAACAAGAGTGGGCTGTTTGGTTTTGAGGTCTTCTAATCCGTCGATCACAAGACCAGGAATCAAAAGGGGATTATAAGGCCCAAGGATGTCTCAATTAGAATTGTCAAATTTTGGTAAGAAGAGGGTACGGTACCCCAAAAAAACCGCTCATGAGATCGTATTTTTGAGCCACCGAGATATGGCATAACCCAAAAAAAGCATACTGTACGGAAATATACAAAAAAAAATTATGAGAAAATTTTTAAAAATATTAATCATGTACATATAATTATATTTTAATAATTATTTCAATATTTTATTTACATTTAAAGTAATCGAAAAATTATTTATATTTATTTTTAAAAATATTTATTTATGTAATTTAGACTGGACCGTCTAAGATGGTGTGCCGTGCTGGCACTACCCAATAGTAGATTCATGTCGTGCCGACACGACACGAAATCATCGGGCCAACCCAAGGCATGAATTGACAGGTCTAGTTTCAATAAGTTGTTTAACTTCCCGCGGAGCTTCTACGTCTTTCATTATCAAGAGATTCGATTATTAGTAGCATTCAGAACGGTGCTTGAAACTTCATTGTGTTACTGATATCCAAGTTGTTGAAACTTGAGAGAGAGAGATTTGTATGGTGATGAATATTACGAATCCATGTATATAAGCAAGTGGATGATAGTACCAAATATATTCCCCACTTTTTAAAAAAAAATTCATTAGCAAATTAATGTAATTGAAAAAAAACTATATTTTTATCAACAAAAAACTATATTACTATCAGACCGTTTATCCCGCCGAGGAAGGGTCAAAACTATAATGGGCCCACGATAAGTTTGAAGGATCGGCCCGGCCCGTGATGAGGTCTAGTGCCTAGAAACCTCTTATCTCTCGTTCTATTCCAAAAATGCCCCCAATGATTGGTCTAATTTCCCTTTCCTCCTCTGCTCCTCGTAAGCACTCCTTTCTCTCTCCTTATCACCGTCTACTCTGGACTTCTCTCCATTTTCACCTGGAAGTGCATCGCCGCCGCGTCTCGGTGCCGGGCGAGTCACCCGCCGAGCTTCTAGTGTTGCGTTCCATCTTTGGGATACCGGGTTGGCGATCTCTCCGACACTTTACCCGCCGTAGAACTGATGCAGAGGCCCGATTGCAACAATTTGAAAGAGAGTACTTTCTTCTGAATGTGGCGGAGCTGAAAGATGTCGTCTGTGAGTGACGCTGAGAGACATCAACGACTGGACGGTTAGTTTTCACAGAATTCTGTTTCCTGGCTCTTCCGTTTCTTAGGACCATATAACCTCTTTATTTGGATTGATATTGGTCAGTCAGGAGAATTTTAGTTGACTTTGATGTCTCCCCTTTGCTTGAAAATTTGAGAGGGACGGTCAAGATGGCGTCTCTCGCATTGCCTGTATTGTGATTAATGGATTAGACGAAGACTGAAAGGGTCTATCCCTCCTTGTATTTAGGTGGAGACAACAAGTTGGGGATTCGTGATACGGGTGCAGAAACTGGATGGTACATTCTGGGCCAGGATCAGGAAAGCATTGGCCCCTACTCGTCTTCAGAAATACGCCGTAAGCTTCTCGATTTCTTCCATCTGGGTGACTGCATTTTGTTGCTTAGAAGAAACCTCAAGTTACGTTTTTCTTTTTCCTCCTCGAATTCTTGAATAGGATTCACCAAAAATTAATTGGCTCGGTATTTAGCACATCGGTAGCTTCTAACCTTCTGCTGCCGTGGTCTCTGCTTCTGATGGACAGAGCATTTCTTGGACGGGTACCTTTCTGAGGGTACTCTTGTATGGTGCCAAGGGACAGGGGAATGGAAGCCCATATCATTGATCCCTGAGCTGCTGGCGGGACTTCTTCAACATGGAGTCAGTAATTCAAATCCAGATGAGAGTGAGGACTTTCTCTTAGTAATCCCCTTTTAGTAACACCACCCCCTGCTTATGCAAACATATATATAGTGTAAAATTGCAAGTATTTGGACAGCTCCTTTAAGTAGCGAGGATGAGTTCCAGAAATGGCAAAAGGAAGTTACAGAAGCAGAAACAGAAGCTGAGGAAGTGAGTCAGAAAGATGGATCTCTTTCTACAGAGGATGATCAAGCCAGGCCTACGACGCCTCCAGAGGGCGAGGAAGAATTTACTGATGATGATGGGACTACTTACAAGTGGGATCGTGGTCTTAGAGCTTGGGTCCCTCAGGTTGGTCTTACACTTGACTCATTTTTAAGTCTGAATCCAGTATTATTCATATTATATGTGAGGAAATTGTGCTTCTTTGTAGGACTAATGTCCATCCTTTGATTGCTTTTTACTCGATGCAAGAGCAATTAATGAAAGACCAAAAGCTGCTTTGCATTGAAATTGTGCTTCTTTACTGCATAAGCTTAGTATTGCGGATTTTTTGTTCACATTTATGGTAGTTTCTTAAGGATAGGGTAAACATTTCGTCACGTTACATTGACTTTATTATTCCATTATTGGTCTCAGTTGATTAATTTTTTGTTGCTCAATAAAGTTGTACATTCTTTTCATTGCTGTTTGAACTTCATTGTCATGATTATGTTCTATCATTATGCGGGTTAAATTGTTCTATGATCATATAACTAATACAAATGTGATGAGTTGGAAAGATTTTAACCTTAACGTCCATGAGTAGCAGGAAATACTCTGCTTAATAATGTCAAAGCTATTACCCTGATGTATTCAGTCCCAGTTTTTACTCTAGAAATATTATGGAATTTATGGATGTTAACTTGAAACGTGATTGTTTATTTATTATTGGTGTTCTTGAGTAATGATCTGATTAAACTCAAATACATTATCTCATTCACTCATCGTCAAGATTTTGAAGGGCAGCATATAAGTCCGACATTTAGGCAGTCCCTTACAGGTGGTCATATGTTGCTCTGATGAATGTCCAGCTAATTGATTTGAGTGTTTTTCAGGATAATGTGATAGCTGGAAATGACCAATATCAGCTGGTGGACATGACTTTTGAGCAAGAAGATGAAATAATTCCCACATTGAACTTATCAGATTCTTCTAGGAAGGGAGAAGATGATGAATCTAGTGAGAAGGTGGAAGCAACTCCTCCTGAGGAGGTAGAAGAAGTGAAAGCTGGTGTCAAGAGAAAGCAGCCACCTGAAAAGCAACCAGCTAAGAAGGTTTGTCTATCTTCTCCTTGTTGGTTGTAACAAGTGGTCCCAATTAGTTCATCCATTTACACTATAGATTTGTTGCTGGATTTCTTCATATTGCTACCTCTATCCTGGTCAATTTTTGCAATGCTGCCCACACTAATATTTTCTTTTCAAGGTCTTGTCACAGAATAGTACCAATGTTTGTTTCTGACATCACTTCCTCCTTTATATGCTATTCCTTTGCAGGAGGCAAACAAAGCTCCCGATAGTTGGTTTGAATTGAAGGTTAACACACATGTTTATGTTACTGGATTGCCTGATGATGTCACTGTGGATGAAGTAAGTGATTCATACCCTTCTCTTAGCTCGATTGCTTTTGTAATGATGAACTGAACTTGTAATCTGGTGTGGTGCAAGATAGTGGAGGTGTTTTCCAAGTGTGGAATAATAAAGGAGGTGAGTCATGTTTCTCTACCCCTTTTTTCTTTTAATTTTATAGTTTTCACTAATCCTGCCTATATTAGTAATTTTAAATTAACAATCCATGCTATACTGATTTGTACTTATGAAACTTATTTCATTTTGATTCAAGCACCTATGGCATTGTTTACCTGTCAAAATGTTTAGAAGTTGATCATCTCCTGCCTACTTGCCAATATCTTGGAACTGCATCCCCTTTTTTGGTGCTTTCATTTTACATTGGCGCATCTGCTGTGTTTGAATTAATATAATATGTTGATTGTTTCATAGGCTGGAAATTATGTGGTGGTTGCTGAAATTGATCTCTTTAAGCAATATACCTGTAATAACTATTTAATACATGTTTCACCCAAAAATGTAATATCCCACATTTATGTGGACTATTGCAGGATCCTGAGATGAAAAAGCCACGTGTAAAGATCTATGTTGACAAAGATACTGGAAGGAAAAAGGGGGATGCTCTTGTTACCTTTTTGAAGGTGGCAGACTATATTAACATGAATGCTCATGCTTATCGTAGGATTTTTTGTATGAACTATTTAATTGTGCATGTTAGGAACCCTCAGTTGCTCTAGCTATCCAAATTCTGGATGGGACGCCTCTTCGACCTGGTGACAGGATGCCAATGTCGGTAACCCAGGCCAAGTTTGAGCAGAAAGGTAATAGATGTAGATATTACTTAATATTGAAATTTGAGATGCACCTGAGGATTGATGAGTATCTCATCTTATACTTTTGTGGTTTGATGACTTTTTATTTCTCATGCAGGGGAAAAATTCATATCAAAACAAACGGACAGTAAAAAGAAAAAGAAACTCAAGAAGGTGGAGGAAAAGATGCTGGGTTGGGGTATGTTATTTTCAAATGACAAGCATGTAGGTTTAATGCCAGCCTGGGGCATATATGTATGTATATTCTCGCTTTTATGTATGTCAATGCCATAAATGTCTAGCTTGACCATAACAAGCGTATAGTTAGTCTTATAGAAGCTCCACTGAATATTTATGCTCCATGCATACATATCAATCTCTTTTTTAACAATGATTTTGTTCTTCTCCCATGTTTATTTATCTTGTTCAATAAATCTTCTCTTAAGGTGCCAATTCTGTTAAAACAATGTACTTGTACTGTTGATTGTTCTATGGTCACTATGATTTTGAGATACTTTATGCTGGAAATCTGCTTTTAGATCAATGCCAAGTAAAAAATAAGCACAAGCTGTTGAATTTAGGCAAATTCTTTCATGTGAAGGCTTGACACTTTGCATAAGCTTGCAAATGACCATAAATTTGTTGTCGGAATTAAATGATAATTTAATATATTTCTTAATTTCTTGGATTAATTATTTTACGTGCATTGCAGGTGGCAGGGATGATGCCAAGCTGTCAATACCAGCTACTGTCATTCTACGTAACATGTTTTCTCCTGCAGAGATCATGGTAATTCACAGTGATTGTTTTGGTATGAGATTTAACAGGACTTCGTCAGTTGCTTTGGTTCCCCTAATTAGTTTTAGCGGCAGATGTTTCTCCATGTGTGGTTCAAAGTCTCAAGACTCCACCTTGGTGTGAAAACCTTGTTCATCCTCTCATAATTCACCTCTGACTTTAGAATTATATTGAGCATCCGGTATGACAAAATGACAAGGGAATGGGCTGAAATATGCATATACATTATAACCATACAGAGCAGATATTTCTCTTGCCCATGTCATTTAGACTCTTATAACAGTAGACGTTTGTTTCCTAGGACAAGAGAACTGGAACAGGGAACTTGCTATTGTACACTAGAATTTTCAGTTGGATTCTAATTTTGCTACAAGAATTGCAGGCCGATGAGAATTTGAAACCTGAGCTGGAAGCAGATGTTCGAGAGGAATGTGCTAAACTTGGTCCAATAGATTCAGTGAAGGTCTGAAATCAAGCACTTGCTTTGATCTGAGAGATCGGTTCTGACTTGAAACTAATTCTTAGGCCATATTTACGGTTCTTTCAGCTGAGTTTTCAATTGTCACTTTGTTTCATAGGCTTGTGAAAACCATCCACAAGGGGTTGTGCTGGTGAAATATAAGGACCGAAAGGATGCCCAGAAATGCATAGAGTTGATGCATGGGAGATGGTAATTCTTTCTATGTAACATTTTGATGTTACTGCTTTGGGTCTCATGTTACTTTTCAGGGCTACTGGAGTAATGTTTTTCGCTCAACAGTGTAGTGTATATAGATATTATTTCGTTGCTGTGTTTTTGGGGGTGAGACTCTGGTTTGCCTACTTGGACCAGGTTTGCAGGAAGGCAGGTACATGCGATTGAGGATGATGGAAGTGTAAACCATGCTCAGATCCGGGATATAGATGCTGAAGTCACGAGGTTGGAGCAGTTTGGTGCTGAACTCGAAGCTGACTGAGCTCTGTCCCCTCTCTCTTTGGTCCATTAACTTGACAACTCTCGGGATTTAGTACTTGTGGTTAAAAGTCTCAGTATCTTTGCCATATCTGCTATTTTAACTGAAACGCTGTCGTGGCTTAGTTGTGTGTATAAGCTAGAGATATTTGGCACATTTTTGAGTTGGAGAGATGCCGTTGGTAACAAATATCTGAAGCGTCCATTTCCTTGGCGGCTCACAAAATGACATTTCACATTAAGAGGAACGATCACTTGATGGCTTCGATGGCTGGCCTTTAATAAGTCATCTTTTGGGCCACGACGATCGGTTACAGTCATGACAAGCCTGATCAGGCTGTGACTGAGGCTCACAGAGCCACCGAGAGAAACGGCATGTTCCTATTTGGGTGGCAGTCAGATGGGCGGTTAGCTATTACTCCGATTTCGAAACGCGTGCCATTGATCAGCTCCAGTTTGTTCTTATTTGCGACTACATTAAGTTTATCAGTTCATTATCGAATTGAACTATGGGGTGCCTATTCCGGTTTCGCGATGCTCGGCTTTGTCATCTCAAAAGGTTGGTATTCCAAAAATGGAGTTGAACTGATTCAAGCAAGATCAGCCAACTGTTGGCATGGCCCTATTGTAGGTGGGTATGACATTCTTTATTTGCATGAATTTAGATAAATCGATCCATTGAGAATTAGTATTTTGAACTTACCTGGGTTGAATATAACATGCACAAAATGGGTACTCTTACAGCAGTTTATAAGTTTCTTTACATCACTTTTATCTATGTAGTGTGGAGAGAACGGAATAATTGAATATTTCGGGACAATATTTTTAATATCAATATTATAATAAGTTTAGTAATGAATTTATTAAAATCGCGTATAAGATCTTTACTTCACTTAGAGTTAAGAGTATAATAATCTTATTTAAATCCTATATTAGGGGCTGAAGGTTGATGATATTTTGATTTTTATAATATCAATGTGTATTTTTTTAATTAGTTGATCAATGTAATATATCAATTATTAAAAAAATCAGCTAATTTTTAAGATAATGCAGTACTTGCATGTAATATTGCCAGATAAAATTTAACAACATACGTATATTTCTGATCTAGGATTTTCTTTCGTACCTAATAGTTAAAAATTCGACATAAATATTTGCACAACCAGCCGAGTCGCGGCTCCGAATCATATATAAATAAATAAATAATTCAAAGCAAAACCCATATGTAATTAGGTAATTATTCATCCGAGAGAGTAGAAAGCTACTGTTACGGCCATAAGCTATGAGCCGGAACGATGCGTACCGCAGGTCGTACCTCGGGACTGCGGGAGCGCATACGTGCTTATGCGGGGCACGTGGAAAGAAGGTTCGTGGTCAGGAGGCTAAACTGGACAGGAGACTTGCTCGAGCAACCAAGCGGAGTGGTGCGGAGCAAGGACTTGGTGGATTGAAGGCAAGTGCCAAGGCCTTGGGGTCGATGCTGGTCGACCAATGCAAGGTGGATGATCGCAAGACAGCCTAGGAATGCTAAGGCATGAGCGGAGAGTGATCGAGAGGCGCTTGATCACTTCATGCCAGGGACGATCGAAGGAGCCATGTGTTGCTGGTCGGCGACAGTGCACGGTGGACGAGTGGAGATGCAGACACGCAAGTGAAGTCTCGATCATGCGGGACCCGATGATCGAGTGCGTGGAGCGCGACTACTCACAGAAGGTGCACGGGATGCTGTGGAGCACAGGATCGGTGCTCACGGGATAAGGATCACTGACACCAACATGGAAAGGTTCGATTGTTTCCTTATGCGGAGCGGCTGGTGATCAATCAGGAACCAAGTGGGGCGCAGCTGTCCAGGTGCGTCCGAGAAGCTGTCCAGGTGCGGCTAAGAGCTGTCCAGGTGGGACGAACATGGTCAAGATGAAGATCATGTGATAGCAAACAATCGGGGAAAGTTTCCCTAGGAATATGGCAATCAATCTGTTATGGAAACAATCCTAAAGGGATTGGACAGTTATGGAAACAATCCTAGAGGGATTGGACTGTTATGGAAACAATCCTAGAGGGATTGGACAGATTGGAAAACTGATGGAGCGAATCAAGGGATTCGCATATATTAGTTGCCATATCGGGTTTGCTAGGCTCCTCTATATAAAGGGGGTCATTCTCATTCTCAAGGAGACCACAACTGAGAGAGGACAACCGAGAGGGCACAAGGAGGAGCGATCCAGAATTCTCTGAGGAGAAACCACGAAGGTCTCAAGGCGTCTCAGAGAGGAGAGCCAAGGAGAGCAGCTAGAGAGAGCTGGAAACACGAGGGAGAGCAGGCGAGGCAGAGCATAGAGTTGCGGCTGCAATTGTAGCTCAGCAGTGAGTGGGAGGTGAGTCCCGTTTACCCTTGTAACGCCGAAGTGTGTCGGGTTAGGGTGTGTCGAGTGAGGAGTGTAAGCGGCGCGGAGGTCGTCAGACACATACTCGACAAGCTGAGTGAGTTTGCTCATGTAAAGGGTTTTTCATACTTGTACAATTGTGAATACAAGTGGAGTTTTTCCCTTTTGTATATTGCTCGTGTTCGTGTGGTGTGATCGTGTGCCAGGTGACTTCGGAAAACCTCGGTTGTGAGTGAGGGCTGGTTGGCAGGCGGTGCTGTCAACGCCTAGCGGGGTGCGAAAAATTTGTGTTCCGCATCGGCCCCGTGACAGTTGGTATCAGAGCCCGGCTGGTCCAGGACGAGAGCCCGGCGGTCCAGGACAAGTTATCAGAGCCAGCAGGGTTGGCGTGCCAACAGGGTTGGTGTGCCAGCAGGTTGGGTTGGCCGTGACAAAGCCAGCAGGGTTGCCCGTGAGAGTTGGTGGCCCGTGCCAGGGTGGTTGCTCGTGCCAGTTGGTTGCCCGTGATAGTTGGTATCAAAGTGGCGCAGGGGAAGCGTGGTGGTCCCATAACCCCCAAGTCCCAGGGTGCCCGTGACGAACTGGTATCAAGTGCCAGTGGGTTTGTGACAATTGGTACCGGAGCTACGTCCGTGACAACTGATACTGGTTGAAGGTCTGGTAACGCCTAGGAGGAGCCTAGCGGTATCAGAGGAAGGTTGACTGTGAAGAAGGTGCTGCCGAGCTGATCGTGCGAAGGGTGCCCGGAGTCTAGGTTGGGAGAACCTAGAGGTATCCAAGCGAAGCTGGTGGTCACAACAGCACAACCCGTAGCAACCGTGTGGACCCGATCGATGGAAGCGATGCGAGAGCGTGTGCAGGCTCTTGAGGGTCAAATGGCGGATGTCACAACCAGGACTCCTTCAATTGACAGATTGGGGGAGCGGATTTCTGCCCTCGAAGACAACGTGGGCGAAGGCGATGATCTTGGCGGGACGCTGACAGACATCGTGAAGGCATTGCGACGGGAGCTCGATGCCTTGAAGGACGACATGGTGTTGGTCAAGCGGCAGTTGGCCACACAAACCGCGAGTGGGTCGGCAGGTGAGACTCGTGGGAAGATGAAGATCCCCGAGCCGAAGTCGTTCGATGGTTCTCGGAGTTCCAAGGAGTTGGAGAACTTCATATGGGACATGGAGAACTACTTTGTCGCTGCAAAGGTTCCAGACTCGGAGAAGGTATTGATCACAACTATGTATTTGGCTAGTGATGCTAAGTTGTGGTGGAGAACTCGTGTCCAGGATGCGATCAGTGCCAGACGATCCAGGATTGAGACATGGGAGGCCTTGAAGCGGGAACTCAAGGAGCAGTTCCTACCAAGCAACAGTTCGTGGGTTGCTCGGGACGCGTTGGCCAAGCTGAAGCACGATGGCTCTGTGAGAGAGTACGTGAAGAACTTCAGTTCCCTGATGCTGGATGTCACTGACATGTCCGAGACGGACAAGTTGTATACCTTCTTGAAGGGCCTACAGCCGTGGGCACAACTCGAGTTGAGAAGGCAGGGCATGAGGGATTTACCCGCTGCCTTGACTGCAGCAGATGCACTGGTGGATTTCCATTCTGCTCAGCAGGAGAACGGATCCAAGGGGCAGGACAAGGTGCAGGAGAAGAAGTCAAGAGCGAAAGGCAAGTATGGTCAACCGGCCAAGACTGAAGAGGACAAGGGAAAGGCGGTCAAGGGTGGGCCAAGGAAGGACTCCCAAACTCGCCAAGGATGCTTCATTTGTGATGGTCCTCACCGTGCGAGAGAGTGCCCGAAGAAGAAGAATGGAACGGGTACAAGTCGACGGCAGGAGGAATCCGATGAAGAGCCGACTGAGAGGGCGGCGACACTTCAGTTGCTGAGTGCATTACGGACCGAACGCCAAGGAGATCGCTACGACTTGATGCACGTGAATGCTGTGATAAACGGCATTGAGGTGGCAGCATTGGTAGATACTGGTGCCACAAGCGTGTTTGTCTCTGAGCGGATGGTGGCAAAATTGGGGTTGCAGGTGCAACGGTGCCCAAACCGTGTGAAGGCGGTGAATTCTCGGAGCCAGCAGATGAGGGGCATGGCAAGAGATGTGCCAATCCAAGTCGGAGAGTGGGAAGGCAAGCTGGATGTGATGGTCGTAGAGCTGGATGACTACGACGTGATTCTCGGTAATAATTTCTTTGTCGAAGCTTCTGTTACCATTATGCCTTGTATAGGGGGATGCTTGATAGGAGATCCCAAACAACCGAGCTTTGTGCGGGGAATCAAGCGAGATGGTGGCAGCAAGGGCAAGAAGACCGAGAGTGGAACAGCCTTGCCGGTGGCTGTGAAGGATCAACGGAGGCGAAGATCCAGATCCAGCATGCGCGATGGAGCCCTGTTGACGAGGGCGTCAACTTCCTCAGGTGGGGGAGGTTTGTTACGGCCATAAGCTATGAGCCGGAACGATGCGTACCGCAGGTCGTACCTCGGGACTGCGGGAGCGCATACGTGCTTATGCGGGGCACGTGGAAAGAAGGTTCGTGGTCAGGAGGCTAAACTGGACAGGAGACTTGCTCGAGCAACCAAGCGGAGTGGTGCGGAGCAAGGACTTGGTGGATTGAAGGCAAGTGCCAAGGCCTTGGGGTCGATGCTGGTCGACCAATGCAAGGTGGATGATCGCAAGACAGCCTAGGAATGCTAAGGCATGAGCGGAGAGTGATCGAGAGGCGCTTGATCACTTCATGCCAGGGACGATCGAAGGAGCCATGTGTTGCTGGTCGGCGACAGTGCACGGTGGACGAGTGGAGATGCAGACACGCAAGTGAAGTCTCGATCATGCGGGACCCGATGATCGAGTGCGTGGAGCGCGACTACTCACAGAAGGTGCACGGGATGCTGTGGAGCACAGGATCGGTGCTCACGGGATAAGGATCACTGACACCAACATGGAAAGGTTCGATTGTTTCCTTATGCGGAGCGGCTGGTGATCAATCAGGAACCAAGTGGGGCGCAGCTGTCCAGGTGCGTCCGAGAAGCTGTCCAGGTGCGGCTAAGAGCTGTCCAGGTGGGACGAACATGGTCAAGATGAAGATCATGTGATAGCAAACAATCGGGGAAAGTTTCCCTAGGAATATGGCAATCAATCTGTTATGGAAACAATCCTAAAGGGATTGGACAGTTATGGAAACAATCCTAGAGGGATTGGACTGTTATGGAAACAATCCTAGAGGGATTGGACAGATTGGAAAACTGATGGAGCGAATCAAGGGATTCGCATATATTAGTTGCCATATCGGGTTTGCTAGGCTCCTCTATATAAAGGGGGTCATTCTCATTCTCAAGGAGACCACAACTGAGAGAGGACAACCGAGAGGGCACAAGGAGGAGCGATCCAGAATTCTCTGAGGAGAAACCACGAAGGTCTCAAGGCGTCTCAGAGAGGAGAGCCAAGGAGAGCAGCTAGAGAGAGCTGGAAACACGAGGGAGAGCAGGCGAGGCAGAGCATAGAGTTGCGGCTGCAATTGTAGCTCAGCAGTGAGTGGGAGGTGAGTCCCGTTTACCCTTGTAACGCCGAAGTGTGTCGGGTTAGGGTGTGTCGAGTGAGGAGTGTAAGCGGCGCGGAGGTCGTCAGACACATACTCGACAAGCTGAGTGAGTTTGCTCATGTAAAGGGTTTTTCATACTTGTACAATTGTGAATACAAGTGGAGTTTTTCCCTTTTGTATATTGCTCGTGTTCGTGTGGTGTGATCGTGTGCCAGGTGACTTCGGAAAACCTCGGTTGTGAGTGAGGGCTGGTTGGCAGGCGGTGCTGTCAACGCCTAGCGGGGTGCGAAAAATTTGTGTTCCGCATCGGCCCCGTGACAGCTACCATAATGAGCTCTCTGTTATTTTACAGTACTGCCCACGAACCCTCGATGAAGGTAGGCTGGAAACAGAGTACGCACAGACATCGAAGACAACACCCATGAGCACCGAAATTTGAGGCCAACATCTATGCCCCACACGCATGAGCATCGACATCCAGAGTCGGATTGACGAAGATGTCCATGTAACCGTCGGGGATCGGTGCGTCCTCGTTCAGCCTCTCGTACTCGATGGCCAGCTTCGCCACGCAGCCCTTGGCCTTCGGCACGAGCTTGCATGTGGCTTTATAGACCTTGTAGTACTTTTCGAGAGCATCTCCCTCCATGCCATGGATGGTGAAGGTTAAGTTGTTGTCATCGAACTCCACCTTCTCCTTTAAGACCTCCGTTTTCCCATCTGCATAGGCAATCATGCATATATAAATCTCTAATAACATAATAAATCAAATAGAAATCCATCCGCTACTGCTTATATATATATAATAGCTACTGCACAGGTTTATGGAACCGCTGGGGGGCACGAACTCGAAACTTCTTTATGCAGGGGGAGAGCATATATGTAAGTATAGCTGGTTGGCTTACCGATAGTGTATTTCCAGATCTTGATAGCTCCATGAGTGTGCCAGTCACCTTCATGAAGAGAAACCGCCTGAATGTTTCCTGGCGAAGCCTTGGGGACCGTGTGGCACTCACTCCTAAATACCTTGTAATAACCTCGCGCCGTTGATTTCAGGTCGATATCCTTCTGCAGCCGTCCGCAAAGTGCCTCCCGTGTCGCCATTTTCGCTGTTCGATCGTCTACTAGTACGTGCTGTGTGCTGATCGATGTCGAGATGCACTGTCAAGGTGCCCTTTATATATATACACTACTATTCTTCATGTCATATAGGGTTTTGTGGGTGTCTGTTTTCCCATTGATGTATGGCCCCAGAAGTCATAATTCACGTTTTTGCCACTGACTTGATTCAACCCTGGCCACACATTTACGCTAACAGATATTGGGTGAGTATTACCTACTTTTGAGTTGATAAGCAACACTCGATGATGTCCTTTTTCGGCTGCATCATCCTCAGGCGCTTCCTAGAGCTGTCAAAGTACGGTTGATCCATTCTAATGAGACTCGGTAGATGGGTCAGCTATGCCTGTTTAATGGATCCATCCTTCGAGCTGTTATCGGCCTTCTGGTGCTCTTTTCCTGGATGAAGTTGTCACAGTACGGTCGTTGATCATCTTGACAGCAGAGCGGGGGGACAGGTTAGGTACAGATATCAATGTGGTGGGAGCCGTCGAGGACTCGGTCACGATACGCTGCTGCCCAGGCCACCCTCCCCCACTGCTAGATGGGACACCAGTCACGAACAATGAAATACAAATGAGTTCAACGGAATTTTACTATCTATAATTTCTTCTAATTTTTTTTAAATCGGTAGATTCTATGATGAAATTTCCTCTTTATCCTTTTAAAGATAGGGGATCGAAGATAGTATTTTCTATTTAGTGCATTCCATTGTTTTGGCATTATGAATCTCTAAGTTCCTGTGACACATTGAGCATGGAAAACTCATCGCATTGTATAATCTCAGCACCATTTTCGATTCCCGGAAGTTCATCCAGTCGGAGACCAAGCCAACTCTGGTTTCTTCTTTTCTTTTCTTTTCTTTTTATAATGATATGAATAAAGACATTAGATTTGGCCGGGAGACGGCCGTGAAAATCCACTGCCGGCTCGGGCAGCCCCTGAACTAGTACATAACCTCACTTGCTAGGTCAAGATATTATTATGAGTTGAGCTCAAGAAATAGACCTATTTATCATGAATTGATCTAGCACATTTTTTCATTGAACTTACTCGAAAACTTTTGTGAAACTTGCCTAAGCTAGTAAAAACTACAAAAACCTTGCAATCAATTACCAATTTTTTGACGGTTTATTTTTAAATTTTTTTTTAAAAAATTATAATATTATTTATTTTAAATATTTTGAAAATTACGATTCACGGTTCAGACCGATAAGAACCGTGAATCGGCCTGTTTAGACCTGATTCCAAACCGGTTTATGATTTGTTGAATTATGACTTACAACAGAGTTTGACTGTGTAATCAGGATAAATGATTTCGGACCTGTTTTGAATTGGTACTAACTACCTATATTACATCTCTATATATGAATGACAAAGACAACAACTCTAGCATTATGGAGAAAACTGTGAAGAAAATTTACAGATTTCTATGATGATGGCCCATAAGGTGTGTAAATGGGGGGCATGGGATCAACTATCGTTTTCTATTTGCGCATATAAATTTTCTGACACACCAATTAATTGTGCTCATATATATATGTATGTATGTATGTATTCTATTTATTACAACCGACACGAAAATCAGTATCATAAATTGGATCGACCAATTTTATATTTAATTAATTTTATAAATGATCAGAATTAAAATTCTACCCACTGGATACGGCATGCTACCTTGCCAGCAGATGAAAACCAACTAGTACAGCGATTGGCTGATTTATAAACTAATACCCACATAGCTGCGTCGAAACAGGCGTTTTACCTCTACATGATGATGATGATGATGATGAGGGACTTCCGGACAAACCAAATCGTCTCCACAGGCACTCTCGAGTTGAACCGATGGAGGGCGATCTTGTGACTCATGCCATCACTCAGACGTGGTATTCTTCTAGTTGAAGGCTCATGTCTGACCTTCACCGGATATCCGATAAAGAGGCCGCAAGCAAGCCTCTGGATCTGCCTGTAGCAGCATTCTGTCTGCAAATTGGCTGATGGCTAAGGGCGTTGATTACTGCTTAAGAGTCGATCAAAGTCTTACGCATTCCATTCCATGTGTTACTGATGTCTCACAAGGATCGGAGAATCTCTAAACACGGAAGTGCTCTCCCTTCTAACACAAGATGAGATACTCTTCCAAGTATGTCTAATCTACCAATGCTCAACTGCGATACTAGCTGTTGTTTATAGTCAGTTATACTTCTTGAATGCATGTCGCACTAAGTCAGCCAGTGGCGTCTCATCTTTCCCCAGAAAGGAACCAGCCAATGCCTGCCGCCCGGAGTGGTTCCAGCGTCCAGCCCATAATAATTTTAGCAGCAGAAAGCCAGGGGGAGTGCAAAACCGGGACAAGTGACCAGAAATTGAGCGGCTGGACAAAGGAATAGTGTATACAATATGCAATCAAATTGGAGAATGTACCCGTAATATCGAGCACGATCCTGGCGAGATATGCTCGTTGTAAAGTGCTGGCACCCATGGATGTTCGATCACTGATCCCTCGATCGTAGTCCACGTCCAGGGCTCTTTGGATTCTCAACTGGCATCTAACCAGCCTCCGAATGCAGAGGAAAAAGAGTGGCAAAAGCATTCATGGGATGAAACTTGAATGAGCACCAGTATTGCGAGTGCAAGGGGAACAACCGTTCCGACAGTTCCAGCACAAGACAAGCAGAAAGCTGTCCTCGAACAATCGAAGAGACAAGAAAGTAGTTCTTCTAGAAATACACTTTGGTTCCCATAGTGTATCCCAAGAAACAGTGCAATAAAGAAGTTCGAGAAGACCTGAAAATTTTCAGGAGCTCCCGCTCGAAAACGAGAGCGATACGCTCACATAGCATTAGATGATCCTATGCGATGTAAGCATGGTCGGCGATGCTTAAAGGTTCACAGCCAGGTTATCTATGAGATTGTATTACCGAGTCAAATCATGGATTTTTAGTCCTAATTCGAGTCCTAATTCCTCTTACGATAATAATCTCTTCTCTGTTCTTGCTGCAACTTTTTGCAAGCTGGACAGCGTCTTCATGAGGGAACAACCTCCGGAGAGGAAAATCATGGACAAAGGGAAACGAATTGTCTCAAACAAAGAGCTTGTTATTCATATATTGGAATCCCCTTACACCTTACATAATGCTCTCCAGCACGAGACTCTCAGGGACAATGACTTCATCATCATATGCAGAAGAAGACCGATAGTTGTCGCTCCTCATCACACACACAGACAGAATCTAGATTGTAATATATACAGCAGTGTCATTTTCTTAATTAAGATCAAATTCCCAATAAAAACCATCAGCCCCAAATCTCAACAGCCTTGACGTCAGTCTTCTTCTCTTCGACCGTTGGGATGGTCACTGTGAGCACCCCATTCTCCACTGAGGCCTTAGCCTGGTCCGTCTCCACATGCTCCGGAAGCCTGAACCTCCTCATGAACTTGACGGAGCTGCGCTCAGCCCTATGCCATGTGTCGTTCTTGTCCTCCTTCTCAACCCTCCTCTCCCCGCTGATCTGAAGGACCCGATCATCCTCGATCTCCAGCCTTCACCTCCTCCTTCTTCAGGCCCGACAGGTCCGCCTCGAACACGTGGGCCTCTGGCGTCTCCTTCCAGTCGATACCCGCGTTCACGAACGCCAAATTCTCCCATAAGTTAGAGGAGAGGGTAGTGGGATCAGGTAAAGGGAAGTCCTTCAAGGGATCCCAGGGGTCGACGAAGGAGGGGTCCACATTGCTCGCTGGTAAGACAACCCCCCACCCGCCTCGATTTCTCTTCCTCTCTCATGCTCACTTTTTGATTGTGTCTACAGTCGGACGAGATGAGAGGCCCCATCGGCCACATTGTCACGGGACCGATGCGGAACACAAATTTTTCGCACCCCGCTAGGCGTTGACAGCTCCGCCTGTCAACCAGCCCTCACTCACAACCGAGGTTTTCCGAAGTCACCTGGCACACGATCACGCCACACGAACACGAGCAATATACAAAAGGGAAAAACTCCACTTGTATTCACAATTGTACAAGTATGAAAAACCCTTTACATGAGCAAACTCACTCAGCTTGTCGAGTATGTGTCTGACGACCTCCGCGCCGCTTACACTCCTCACTCGACACACCCTAACCCGACACACTTCGGCGTTACAAGGGTAAACGGGACTCACCTCCCACTCACTACTGAGCTACAATTGCAGCAGCAACTCTATGCTCTGCCTCGCCTGCTCTCCCTCGTGTTTCCAGCTCTCTCTAGCTGCTCTCCTTGGCTCTCCTCTTTGAGACGCCTTGAGACCTCCGTGGTTTCTCCTCAGAGAATCTTGGATCGCTCCTCCTTGTGCCCTCTCGGTTGTCCTCTCTCGGTTGTGGTGTCTTTGAGAATGAGACTAGCCCTCTTTATATAGAGGAGCCTAGCAAACCCAATATGGCAACTGATATATTCAAATCCCTTAATTCGCTCCATCAGGTTTCCAATCTGTCCAATCCCTCTAGGATTGTTTCCATAACAGATTGATTGCCATATTCCTAGGGAAACTTTCCCCGATTGTTTGCTATCACATGATCTCCATCTTGGCCATGTTCGTCCCACCTGGACAGCTCTCGGCCGCACCTGGACAGCTTCTCGACCGCACCTGGACAGCTTCTCGGACGCACTTGGACACTTGCGCCCCACTTGGTTCCTGATTGATCACCAGCCGCTCCGCATAAGGAAACAATCGAACCTTTCCATGTTGGTGTCAGCGATCCTTATCCTGTGAGCACCGATCCTGCGCTCCACAGCATCCCGTGCACCTTCTGTGAGTAGTCGCGCTCCACGCACTCGATCATCGGGTCTCGCATGATCGAGACTTCACTTGCGTGTCTGCATCTCCACTCGTCCACCGTGCACTGTCGCCGACCAGCAACACATGGCTCCTTCGATCGTCCCTGGCATGAAGTGATCAAGCGCCTCTCGATCACTCTCCGCTCATGCCTTAGCATTCCTAGGCTGTCTTGCAATCATCCACCTTGCATTGGTCGACCAGCATCGACCCCAAGGCCTCGGCACTTGCCTTCAGTCCACCAAGTCCTTGCTCCGCACCACTCCGCTTGGTTGCTCAAGCAAGTCTCCTGTCCAGCTTAGCCTCCAAACCACAAACCTTCTCTTCACGTGCCCCGCATAAGCACGTATGCGCTCCTGCAGTCCCAAGGTATGACCGGCGGTATGCATTGTTCCGGCTCATAGCTCATGGCCGTAACAAACCTCCCCCACCCGAGGAAGTTGACGCCCTCGTCAACAGGGCTCCATCGCGCATGCTGGATCTGGATCTCCGCCTCCGTCGATCCTTCACAGCCACCGGCAAGGCTGTTCCACTCTCGGTCTTCTTGCCCTTGCTGCTACCGTCCGGCTTGATTCCCCGCACAAAGCTCGGTTGTTTGGGATCTCCTATCAAGCATCCCCCTATACAAGGCATAATGGTAACAGAAGCTTCGACAAAGAAATTATTACCGAGAATCACGTCGTAGTCATCCAGCTCTACGACCATCACATCCAGCTTGCCTTCCCACTCTCCGACTTGGATTGGCACATCTCTTGCCATGCCTCTCATCTGCTGGCTCCGAGAATTCACCACCTTCACGCGGTTTGGGCACCGTTGCACTCGCAACCCCAATCTTGCCACCATCCGCTCAGAGACAAACACGCTTGTGGCACCAGTATCTACCAATGCTGCCACCTCAATGCCGTTTATCACAGCATTCACGTGCATCAAGTCGTAGCGATCTCCTTGGCGTTCGGTCTGTAGTGCACTCAGCAACTGAAGTGTTGCCGCCCTCTCAGTCGGCTCTTCATCGGATTCCTCCTGCCGTCGACTTGTACCCGTTCCATTCTTCTTCTTCAGGCACTCTCTTGCACGGTGAGGACCATCACAAATGAAGCATCCTTGGCGAGTTTGGGAGTCCTTCCTTGGCCCACCCTTGACCGCCTTTCCCTTGTCCTCTTCAGTCCTGGCCGGTTGACCATACTTGCCTTTCGCTCTTGACTTCTTCTCCTGCACCTTGTCCTGCCCCTTGGATCCGTCCTCCTGCTGAGCAGAATGCAAATCCACCAGCGCATCTGCTGCAGTCAAGGCAGCGGGTAAATCCCTCACGCCCTGCCTTCTCAACTCGAGTTGTGCCCACGGCTGTAGGCCCTTCAAGAAGGTATACAACTTGTCCGTCTCGTACATGTCAGTGATATCCAGCATTAGGGAACTGAACTTCTTCACGTACTCTCTCACAGAGCCATCGTGCTTCAGCTTGGCCAACGCGTCCCGAGCAACCCACGAACTGTTGCTTGGTAGGAACTGCTCCTTGAGTTCTCGCTTCAAGGCCTCCCATGTCTCAATCCTGGATCGTCCGGCACTGATCGCATCCTGGACACGAGTTCTCCACCACAACTTAGCATCACTAGCCAAATACATAGTTGTGATCATTACCTTCTCCGAGTCTGGAACCTTTGCAGTGACAAAGTAGTTCTCCATGTCCCATATGAAGTTCTCCAACTCCTTGGAACTTTGAGAACCATCGAATGACTTCGGCTCGGGGATCTTCATCTTCCCACGAGTCTCACCTGCCGACCCCCTCGCGGTTTGTGTGGCCAACTGCCGCTTGACCAACACCATGTCATCCTTCAAGGCATCGAGCTCTCGTCGCAATGCCTTCACGATGTCTGTCAGCGTCCCGCCAAGATCATCGCCTTCGCCCACGTTGTCTTCGAGGGCAGAAATCCGCTCCCCCAATATGTCAATTGAAGGAGTCCTGGTTGTGACATCAGCCATCTGACCTTCAAGAGCTTGCACACACTCTCGCATCGCCTCCATCGATCGGGTCCACACGGTTGCTACAGGTTGTCCTGTCGTGACCACCAGCTTCGCTTGGATACCTCTAGGTTCTCCCAACCTAGACTCCTGGCACCCTTCGCACGATCAGCTCGGCAGCACCTTCTTCACAGTCAACCTTCCTCTGATACCGCTAGGCTCCTCCTAGGCGTTACCTGACCTTCAACCAGTATCAGTTGTCACGGACGTAGCTCCGACACCAATTGTCACGAACCCACTGGCACTTGATACCAGTTCGTCACGGGCACCCTGGGACTTGGGGGTTATGGGACCACCACGCTTCCCCTGCGCCGCTTTGATACCAACTATCACGGGCAACCAACTGGCACGAGCAACCACCCTGGCATGGGCCACCAACTCTCACGGGCAACCCTGCTGGCTTTGTCACGGCCAACCCAACCTGCTGGCACACCAACCCTGCTGGCACGCCAACCCTGCTGGCTCTGATACCAACTTGTTACGGACAAACAAGTTCTGGTACCAACTTGTCCTGGACCATCGGGCTCTTGTCCTGGACCAACCGGCTCTCGTCCTGGACCAACCGGGCTCTGATACCAACTGTCACGGGGCCGATGCGGAACACAAATTTTTCGCACCCCGCTAGGCGTTGACAGCTTCGCCTGTCAACCAGCCCTCACTCAGAACCGAGGTTTTCCGAAGTCACCTGGCACACGATCACACCACACGAACACGAGCAATATACAAAAGGGAAAAACTCCACTTGTATTCACAATTGTACAAGTATGAAAAACCCTTTACACGAGCAAACTCACTCAGCTTGTCGAGTATGTGTCTGACGACCTCCGCGCCGCTTACACTCCTCACTCGACACACCCTAACCCGACACACTTCGGCGTTACAAGGGTAAACGGGACTCACCTCCCACTCACTGCTGAGCTACAATTGCAGCAGCAACTCTATGCTCTGCCTCGCCTGCTCTCCCTCGTGTTTCCAGCTCTCTCTAGCTGCTCTCCTTGGCTCTCCTCTCTGAGACGCCTTGAGACCTCCGTGGTTTCTCCTCAGAGAATCTTGGATCGCTCCTCCTTGTGCCCTCTCGGTTGTCCTCTCTCGGTTGTGGTGTCTTTGAGAATGAGACTGGCCCTCTTTATATAGAGGAGCCTAGCAAACCCGATATGGCAACTGATATATTCGAATCCCTTGATTCGCTCCATCATGTTTCCAATCTGTCCAATCCCTCTAGGATTGTTTCCATAACTGTCCAATCCCTCTAGGATTGTTTCCATAACAGATTGATTGCCATATTCCTAGGGAAACTTTCCCCGATTGTTTGCTATCACATGATCTCCATCTTGACCATGTTCGTCCCACCTGGACAGCTCTCAGCCGCACCTGGACAGCTTCTCGACCGCACCTGGACAGCTTCTCGGACGCACTTGGACACTTGCACCCCACTTGGTTCCTGATTGATCACCAGCCGCTCCGCATAAGGAAACAATCGAACCTTTCCATGTTGGTGTCAACGATCCTTATCCTGTGAGCACCGATCCTGCGCTCCACAGCATCCCGTGCACCTTCTGTGAGTAGTCGCGCTCCACGCACTCGATCATCGGGTCTCGCATGATCGAGACTTCACTTGCGTGTCTGCATCTCCACTCGTCCACTGTGCACTGTCGCCGACCAGCAACACATGGCTCCTTCGATCGTCCCTGGCATGAAGTGATCAAGCGCCTCTCGATCACTCTCCGCTCATGCCTTAGCATTCCTAGGCTGTCTTGCAATCATCCACCTTGCATTGGTCGACCAGCATCGACCCCAAGGCCTCGGCACTTGCCTTCAGTCCACCAAGTCCTTGCTCCGCACCACTCCGCTTGGTTGCTCGAGCAAGTCTCCTGTCTAGCTTAGCCTCCAAACCACAAACCTTCTCTTCACGTGCCCCGCATAAGCACGTATGCGCTCCTGCAGTCCCGAGGTATGACCGGCGGTACGCATTGTTCCGGCTCATAGCTCATGGCCGTAACACTCATCCACCACCTCAGGGAGGACGTATGGTCCCACTGACTGATGCCATCAACAGAGTCTATCTAGGTAAGTTCTAAAGACAGCTAGGAAGTGAGCATGTCAGCATTAACGTACTGGTTAAGGTTCACAGCAGGTAGGTCTGTGGATAACCAGATCCGCTGGCATCCGTGATTCGTCCTGATGGGAGCTAAAAGAGTACTAATGGAATAATCTCAACCAAACAGCTTCATTTATAATTTGATGGTAGATTGCAATCCCATTACAATTCACACGGTTCTCCTATACAGCGTAAGACTCCCAGGGACAACAAGGACACAGCACCTTCGGGACCATTTAAAATATGATTAGATGGTTCGAATAGGTTAATTGAACCATTTAAATTTAGTGACTAACTACACCCTCCACCTTAAAAAAATTGAATTATATGAGAATTAGTTTGTCCTGAATTAGTTTTTTGGCTCATTTTGGTTCAGCCCACAGTTCGATCCGGTTCTCTATGTGCAACACCACATGAGCCCAATCTTCGTCCCTCTCAAAGGCTCGGCTGCTGCTTTGTCCACGTTGACCTCCATGTTTAGACTTCGAGGTGTAGAGAGACTACTTGGTAGGCCTAAACCGGTGAGAATCTACCTGATACTATGAGCTGCAGATTGATTGTCAGGAAAGTTGATCTCCCGTCAAGCTGCGGAAGACACATGAATTCGAGAATTGATCATGACGCTATCGTCTGTATTGTGATTTCATCCAAAGTTGGGTGCTAATCTTGTAAAGTATTAGTTATTATGTTTCATCCCCCTACGAGTTATAGTACTAGTTGTTTACCTGGTAAGAGCAGGAACCTCTCATTATACAAATCCCCGAGGCCAGCTTATGAAAAAGAATGTGGCATTGTCAATGTTAGCTTGGATTTCACATCTCGGTTTGCAGTGAGAGCACAAAACGAGTATCTCGCTTCCATTTCATATCAGATGGTGTCTTATGTCAGTCAAATGGAAGAGGATCTGAGAAAACACTAGACAGTCATTTGGCTCTGTTTACATGATACACTGAAACCAGCACAGCAAAGTGGCAACACACGCTTCAAGAACAAGTGACTGAACCATTTAAGACATACCTCAGTAATATTCTTATTATATCTTCTGTGCAATCCAAGAACTTCTTCACAAGATCTATACTGGGACTTAGTTGGAGAAAACTTCGAGATTTCACTTTCTGCATGGGCTCTACTGCAATGGAAGAACTGTGCTCCTCATGAAATACACAGCTATTGCAAGCAGCATGATCAATACGATCAGCCACAGGCTCAGTCCCCCTGCACGAACATGATTCAAGTATGAATGTTTTATGTGAAGGCATATTAAGTACGTAAAAGGATAGGCAAGAAAGTATATTCGATAAGAGGAAATCTTCCAGTTCCATTTTCTTTCCAGTGGAAAACTATTGTGACATTCTGAACTTTGCACAATGCCCTGAAATATTGTAATATGCCTTGTGAAGGATAATAAACCATCTTCCTTTTTCTTAAGTTACTCATTCTTTAAGATGAAAGATGGTGAACCGTACCACTGGCCTTCTCATCCTCAACTTGAGCAATTCGAGCACTCGAGTCCATGGATACGGAAACAACCGCCCTGTGTGAAATTCATTAGGTATTAGGACGACTATCACAATTTGTTATCATGATGTTACTAGGAGCAAGGACAGAATGGGCACACAGGATGTGTCATGGTTAACAACCTTGAATCGTGTGAGAAGCTTAGTGCGGTTACAAAACCCAGATGGGCTTTCTTAAGCAATGTTCGGGCTCGCATACTGGTTGAGTCCAAAATGAGAATGTCTCCTTCACCAGTGCCCCTGCATACATAGGAAATGAGACAAAACAAAGCAGCGCCTGTTAATGCAGCAGATGGGAGTTCCTACACAGCAACTTCATAATTGTATGTTTAACACCGTTATAAATTAATGAATAGACTGCACAAATAATATATCTGCTCTAAAATATGCATGGCACCTTACAAGACAAAGAAAATGAGGGGGCAGTCAGCATGCCTAGGCATTAAAGGTCAGCATGGATTGAACTTCAAAGCAAAATAACCAGAAAGAAAAGATGAGAACAAAGAAAAGTTCAAAATTTTCATCCTCTTCATTGGGTGTCACTTTCCAATTTAATGCTCTTAATCGGTAGCAATGATTAGGTTCAACCTTAACACAAATTACTTACACAGCAAGCAGCTTTCCATCAGCAGAAACATTGAATGCATTAATTGAATCGCGGACTATGTGCTTGGAGCCTGTCCTCTTCCAGGAGCTTGTAATCCATGTCAATATACTCCCTCCTCGACCTATTCAACACATATATACATAATATCACAATTAATAATGATCTCAAATAAGGTATACAAAAGAGGGCACTTAATCACCTGTCACTGCAGTAACATACAAAACTTGCGTCCCATCATTAAGTTGAGAAAATCTGCAAAATCCAAATCTCTCATCCTGAACCAAATACTAGTCCATTAGTTATGAATCCAAACAAAGCTAGAAGCAAACAGCAGAAAGGACGATATTTGATTAACAGTATATGAATCTGTATGAGAGACAAGTTCAACCAGTTAAATCTCACGTTAATAAATTATATTGAGTATTACACACTGTACAACTCACTTTTTCTTTTGATAGTGAAGCCACAATTGTTGAGGAAGTAACATCCCACACTCTACAAGGGCCAGAATTTCCCAATGAAACAAGGAATTTTCCATCGTGGCTGCATAGGTAGAATACTTTATAGATTAACATATGTGACAGGAATAAGTGACAGGAGCCAATAGTCTGATCAAAGTAAAAAATCAGAAGAGTCAATCCTTTCCGAAGAATGTTTCAAATATAATTTTTCATTCAGTGCTATTTCAATGCTAACCTGAAATCCAAGTCCTTTACAGAAGAATGGACTTCACCCTCTTCAAAAATAATGTCCATGCTAGGCCACTTGAATAATCTCAACTTACCATCCTGTACTGTACCAAAATCAGAGCATCACAAACAACACCAGTAAAAAGCTGTGCCTTTTCAACTTAAAATCCACATGTAGCACAGAAGAAGCACCTAGTAGTGCAGATTAGAGCCAGATAACTGAAGAATGCTCATCAATGAAAAACTGCAGATTTACTAATAAAAAGAAAAGGTTAAGAAATGAATATGAAGCCACCTCATTTTTCCCCCTGTTTTCACCTCATGTGCACCTACTGTCAGGAACTGAAGATGCACTTAATTATAAAATGACAATAATGACTTTGTACCTCACCACCAGCAGCAAGTGCAGAACCATCCTTGTTGAAAACTAATGCTAGCTGTTGCCCCACGTCCTCCAACTTACCAAGGTCCTTCTCAGATGTTTTAAGCCCCAGCTTGTGGGTTTCAGCAGAGTTTGTTTTATCCCATTCGAAAAATCTGCCCAGGTAAAACATTTGACATGTAAATGAAGAACAGGCAATCATGACTTCACTGGTAAACGGCATACCTACAAGTGTTGTGTGTGCCTGCTTCTCATATATTGGCTTACACCCCAGAGCTATAAAAGGAATGGAATTGCAAAGGCTCTAATTTAGCTAGGATTGGACTCACGATGGCCATGCAAACCAGAAAAGTAACCTATAACATTGATCATAAAGTATGTAAAACTGCCAACGAAAATGGGCCTCTCTTTTTTATTCCTCTAAAGACATGTAAAAATATCATCAGAATCAGTGAATGATATGCAAGCCTTGAAGTGTATACAATGTAGTAGGTAGCAACAGTCAACCACCAACCCTCCACAAAATTTACATGATTCTGCGGTACAGGTGGTTTTACCATCTTCTCTTGCACCTCAAACCTACACATGAAATCCAACACCACATCTACTCCTAAATAAGATCAATTCTGAGCTATAGAAGGAAAAAATATATATATACCTGCAATCTTTTGGCATTGCACAGATGAGGCCATCTCCTAGTGGATGGACAGCCAATCTATAAGGCAAGTCAGACCCAGTGTCGTGCTTAGCTACCTGAAGCAGACAGGTAAGTCCAAGCATAAGCAAGAATTGACTATACTACCAAAACAGTTCAAATATAGGATGATTAGCTGGTAGATATTTCATCTATGTGGCCATTAACAGACAACCTGACTGAACACAACTTAATTGAAATGGAACCAAAAGCGGTCATTCTTCAGCAAATAAGCAGTACAAATGCAACAAAGATTGTGATAATTCGGATTTCTCGGCAAGAGAAAGACAAGAATACGCTGGACCAAAGCAGAGATCTTCAAAATGGACAGGCTAATTAGAACCCAACAAAATGCACGCCGACATCTCTGCTCTCATCGAACTACATAGGAACCAAATGAAACTTCCGCTGAAGGCTGGCTTCATGAAAGGCACGATTCGGGTGTAAAGATGAGGCATTTGGGCTTACGGGCTCCGGGGAGAGAGAATTGGAGGCGAAGTCGAAATGGGCAAGGACGATGGCATTGGGGATTCCGCTGCGGCCCTCTCCACCGCCACCGGCGAGGACGACATGGTCACCCGGGACAGCCGACTGATCTTTGCCGTCGTCTTCTTTGCCTTCATCCTCCGATTTGGAAGGAGATCCGATGTACTTGTAAGGAACCCAAGCGGCCCCATAGAAGGGGACACCATACTTCTGCATGTTTGCAGCGTCAGGGGAGATCTTGCTCTTCCCCATTCTCCTTGCCCTGTTGAATGTCATTCCGATCCCTTCAGCTGAGTTGAACTGGTGAGAGCATCTCCCGGTTAGACGATGGCCGGTTCAGCTTTCGGAATCAATTTTCCATGCGCTGTCCAGACCGGACTGTAAAACCCGACCGTAATTGAACGAGCCAGCGGACCAGCGGTCCCCCCATGAGCGGTCAGCGGAAGGCGAAAATCGTCTTTTTATAATTCTACTTTTTGTAATTAAAAGAAACTGTGATTATGGGGCTGGGCTGCCTATCAGCCCATCGTGGCCTTCAACATGAAATCCTGAATTCGAGAATGTCGCTTCCCTTCCCTTTCTCCTCTAAAACCCTAGGGCCTAGAACCTTCCTTTAGCCATCGAGGTTCCATTTATGTTCATCGGAGGGATCCAGCACTACGGTCAATCTACTCCGAAGAAGTTGAAGCTCTGATACTCCTCCTCCTGCCAGTTGCTGGTGGAAATGGCGAAAAGATTAATTCCGAGCCTGAATCGCGTCCTAGTGGAGAAGATCGTCCCTCCTTCCAAGACCTCCGCCGGCATTCTGCTTCCGGAGAAATCCTCCAAGGTCCCCTCTCTCTTTCTACACTTTGTTGTCTGAATTCGAATTTCCATCCGGGAGTCAGTTTGATTAGTTCTGGTCCTGTGACCTCCGGCGGCCGCAGCTCAACTCAGGGAAGGTGGTGGCGGTGGGGCCGGGGACGAGGGACAGCAATGGGAACCTGATAGCAGTATCCGTCAAGGAAGGCGATACTGTTCTATTGCCCGAGTACGGCGGGACGCAAGTCAACCTCGGCGACAAAGAGTAAGCGAAGTATCTGAATTGATTTCACCTCACCGTTGCTCATCCGCAGGCCCGTCCAGTGGGGGAGATTCCCGTCTGATCAATGCGTGGAAAATGTTTTACAGGTACCACCTGTACAGGGATGAAGACATCCTTGGAACTCTCCATGACTGATGAGGCAAAGCACCTGCTCAGTGATTGCAGTTCACCGAGCTAGATGGGGAGAGGCAGATATCCTAGTGTTTAGTCTAGGATTTGGAATCAGTTCGTGCTGTCTGTAATAACTTGAATCGAGACCCAAATCGGAATTGAAACCTCTTATCCCAAGTGATCAATCAGTGCTGGAAACTGGAAAGCTCATACTATAGCCACACTTGTATATCGATTTAGATGTTCGGTTTCTCTGTCTCCCGACACAAAACCGATCTCCGACGAAGGCTCGATTCCATGTCTGGCTTCACACTGTTTTGGAACATTCTTTTTGTTCTCATGACTTCAATATAGCGGCCAGGCTGAGCGACGTTTTAGCAGACGACCAGCCTGAGAACGGACTGGCGGTTAATTCTCAAGGCGCCGAACCGATAGAAATCGTCTAGCGAATCAAATTTCTCGTCTTCAATTGTGGCTATTGCGGGCATTTGATTGTCAGATTATATCTCACGTGATGTCTAGTTGGTACACGTAAGGTGAATGTTTATGTGGATACGCCATTCTCATGATGGGTAGGGGAAAAAAAAAAATCATGCATGGATGGTAAAATTTTCTTTGATTGTATGACAAACATAATATTGTGTTATTTGAAATTTTGTATATTATGTTATATATATTATAAATATAATAATAATGTCATGAAAAATTTTTGAATCATGGTAATACTAATGTGCAAAAGATTCCAGACAAAATCCTGCTTTTGTTTTCCTTATGTGTAATGTTATAATGAAGATTGTAAACATGGTAAAAAAATTTATTCCCCGACAGTTAAATTGTGATATCATTTTTATTGGTAAGTATCTTACATATGGTATAAATTTGGGTAAGTATCACTGAAAAAACAATCTAAAATTGATTGTAATTCAGAAATTTCCACGTTCCTCGGACTAAAATAAAAGTATCGATCCCATAAAAAAATTGACACATATTACAAAATGGTGATAAAATTCGCAACAAAATATTGTAATTCCATAATAAAATTTATTGCAATTTGATGACGTAATAGTGTCCAATCGAATCTATAAATCCAGATTCCAGTGGGGAGTGGGGGTGGACCTGTGCCGGGAACGCTTCTCCGCCTCCCTCGCGCCCCGGTGAAAGAACTGTCAACGGGCCGGACCGGTGAAAGGACGCCTTCATCATAGAGCTCTATATTACATTGACAGTATGCTTCTGCTCTCTTCTCCTTCTCTTGACCGGTTTCTTAGCCTCTTCCACTTCCTCCTATTCTGCCTTGAAATAACACTTCAAGTTATTCCCCTCTCGATCATGAAAAGCTAACGAGGCTGCCGCCGAGAGTTCTTGTTCTGAGATCATCTCTTGCTAGAATAAAGCCGTGTCTCCCGTGACCTTCATGCTTATTAATTTCTGAATCATTCCAGAATCGACGGTCACCCAGATTTTGGGCCACAGGTTTTGAGTTTCGCTGAAGTTGCGCCATGCGAGAAACGTTGCTTGCCTTCCTCAGTCACGCCTCTACTTTCCATCGATGAAAGCTCAGAAGCTGCTGATGATCCTGAACTCTGGCCTCTCGGGAGAGATTCTCTCGGACCGCTTTGCATTGCGGCGCCTATGTAGCTGTGTCTACATTCCTACACGGCCTTTGAGCTCTCGTGTCTGCGTGAAGCACGCCAGGGTTTCTGAATTTTCCGAGAAGGAATGGACGGATCGGCAGTCTAATCATGATCTCAAGGTCGAGTTTGATGCTACCATCGAGTGTAAGAAGTTCCCCTCGATTATTATTGGCAGTTCAAAGAGAGTGGACTTGTATGATGGGCCATCAGGTTGCTCTAGTTCGGCTCAGAGTCATCAGGAATTTTTCTCAGATTCAACTGGTGAAAGCTGGGCGCTTCCTGCTAGGCTTTGTGAGCCTTGGTCTCCTTTGCCTCTCCATTTTCAAGAAGCTAACTCCCCATCGGATGAACTAGAAATTGATAAAAATATTGAGACTCTGCTGTCGCATAAATCCCTTGAAAAGGAAATTGAGAGACTTGTTGATAATCCAGTTATAGCGGAGAAACCTTCAACAAAAGCTGGTTCAAGTTTGAGATCAACTTCAGATGTGACAATGGTTGAGGTATTGCTTGATCAACCCATTGGTTCAGTGCATGGTTTAAACAAGTGGCAAAGCAATCGATTGGAGAAGCACGGGTTTCACACGGTGTGTTTTCCAATAATATTATGAGTTGAATCCATTTGCTTTTTCATTTTATTTATAGGCATGCTTCTGAATCATTTAGATTTACTGTACATTTCCTCTTCAGTTGCGGAAGCTGTTGCACCATTTTCCTCGAACTTTTGCTGATCTGCAGAATGCACATAGTGGGATTAATGATGGTGAATACTTGATTTCAGTTGGTAAAGTTGAGTCTTCCCGGTAAATGGTTCATCCTTACTTGACTGCATTAAGTTGTACATATGATAAAATGATTATGGTACACATTCTTGCTATGTTAGAACTATCATGAATTGTATCCATCTTAGACACCAATTGTGGCTATTGTGAACTCTTCATTTTCAATAAAGTGCAGAATAATCAACTGAAAACCAGTTTTTTCAGATTTCAATTCACAAAAGAGATAAAACTTGTCCATGTGTTGATTTCTTATTGTTATTTATATGTTACTCAACATACTGAAAATTCAATATTAAATTCTCATTAGAAAGAAATGTCAACTTTAATGTTTGACTTATAGTTCTAATGCAGACTTAACTTTTAGGAAAAAGGAAGGAAAACTTGCTCAATCTTGCATAGTAAGTTACTCAATTGGGTGCTGCTATGAATAAGCTTGAATTATTCACTTTTTATAGTCTCTTGAAATGTTATGCAATGAAACTGGTACCAAATTTAACTTATCAAGATAGAGATAAAATAGACCATGATGGGTCAAATATTTCATTTTTGTAACTTTTTGGTCTTAAGAATGAGGAAATGGGGTGAGTCAGATTTATCTAAGCCATCTAAGAATTAGTTAAATTGGGAGTTCATACTATACTGTACTTATCTGATCTTATCCATTTTTAGAATTTTTTTTTAATTTACTCTTGTAAGATGCCATACATTAGCTCCTCTAATTGTGTTCTTGCTATTGCTATCCGATGTATCATTTTGTTTGTTCAAGTATTTTCTGCATCAGTACTGACTTGGTTGCATCAAAGAGTTGATAGAAAATTTTCAAAACTTGATAAGAGTTGGCCATTTCTCCACAGGGGAATCAGGACAAGAAATTCTTTTGGATTTCTGGAGGTGGTTGTGAGGTGTGAAACAGTGGACACTAATTCATCTCCCGATAATTTTGGTACTTGCAATGACAGAAGAAAGTTGATCTATTTGCATCTAAAGAAATTTTTCCGTGGAACTCGTTATACTAGTCAACCTTTTCTCAAAAAACTTGAGGAGAGGTACAAAATTGGAGATACTGTATGTGTGAGTGGCAAGGTTAGTATTCAGTCTCTTGACCTGCAAGATTGTGTAAATTGATCCTCATGTATTATGACTATACTTGTATTAAGTCTGGAAATTCTTAATTTCCATTCAGAAATTAGTTCCAGTTTATGGTTGTTCAGGTGAAGACTATGAGCATTGAAGATCATTATG
This sequence comes from Sonneratia alba, assembly GCA_900174645.1. NCBI lineage: Eukaryota > Viridiplantae > Streptophyta > Magnoliopsida > Myrtales > Lythraceae > Sonneratia > Sonneratia alba. Next base: position 1,190,204 of record FWPY01000010.1, read on the forward strand.
AAATGAGGGAATATAACATTGATGTGCTTAAAGATGACAGAGGCTCATCAGTTTTCAGTAAAGAGACGCCCTATCCAATATATCCTTCAAAAGGGGGTTTACCTGCAGCTTACATTAGTACTGCAATAGCAAGGTTTGTCTGGACGACAGAGGATACATTGTTGCAAAAATCTGGCTCCATAAATTATCACCATGTTGGTTGTATGTGACAACACTTTGATTTTCCTAACCAAACTATTCTCAACAAATCTGATCTGTTCTTGAGTTGTAGCAAAAGGTGGACTGGTAGAGTATGTGTTGCTACAAATCAATGGAATTAGTTACTAAAATACATTGGCCAGTGAACTAATTGATTTCTTCTATATCCATCTTTTTCACTTATTTGCCTACTTATCTCGCAGTGTATTACGATCCTTGACTGTTGATGTTGATCCCATTCCTCAAGATGTTATCCAGGAGTTTGGACTTTTAGGCCTTTATGATGTGAGTGGGATTTCTTTCATTTGCATTTATACTTTTTGGTACTGAATTATTCTCTGCAATGTTCCTCTTTATTTTTTATTTTTAGCGAAATACTTATGGAAGATCCAAGACAATTGCACATATTGCTCTAGAGTCTCTCTTTTCTCCCAATTGAGTTGTTTTACTATTTCTTATTATTCCATTGTGTTTCTTGTTTATAGTTGTTGGTCTTCATAGTCTATTACCTACTGTCCTGGGTCAGGACAGATAGGGAATCAGAGTGAAGGCCGTTCTTGGCATGAATCTCCTTAGTTATCCTTACACAGTGAATATTATTAAATCTTCTATATATAATGCAAATTGACATGTGACTGTCTTTATGAAATATCTGTCTCTTAAGAGATGATAATGGGCAATGCAGGCATACATGGGGATTCACAGGCCAAAAAGTATATATGAGGCGGATTCGGCTCGCAAAAGGTTTATATTTGATGAGTTCTTCTACTTGCAGGTACTATTGATCACCAAAATCGTTAGTGTCTGTTCCATCGTATTTTATATAGTGATTTTGGTGTACTTTGATGGAGCTTCAAGACCAGATAGAAATTGATCCTCTTTTTGGACTTAGTGTTCTTACCGGCGTTACATGATTATTATTTCCTTGTGATCAATATTAATATTTTTCTGGGGACTTATACTGCATGATACACATTATACCTTTTTTTTTTGTAGTAGCTATGCATGGTGATCTTGCATTTGGTGTTGGGAATCTCATGGTGCTATATTGGGTTAACAACTAGACTTGCAATTATTTTGACAACCTGTCAAAAACTCTAATAATCAATGACCCTTCAAGATTAGCTTAAGTGGATAGAGTGTTGCATACAATAGTTCACAAGGGTTTGATTCTTCCCATGGGCATGTTGCCCTCGGTGAGGTCATCCACATGTGCATGCAATGGACTTACCTAGATCCATGGCTCGTGGGATGTTCTTGGGCCGGTGAGAAGAAACTCCTTATTATAAGAAAAAAAAACTCTATCAATCAATGGAATGTTCCTTAGATTTTTTTTGCATGTTCCATGTGTTTTAAATCAATATAGTTCTTCATGAACAGTGAATCTCTATTGAGATTTTGAAGAACCTTCAATGACAGTGGACAAATTTCTTCCTTACTGAACATAGTTACATTTTTAGTGATATTTGTGGACTTCTTGTATTTTGCACCGGATTAAATTATTTGTTTTTATTGTGACAGTTGGGGCGGTTATTTCAAATGCTTGAAGCACTTGGTACAGAAATAGAGAAAAATGGATTATTAGACAAGTTTAGAAATCCTGAGTTGAGCTCTGCATACGTTGATGATTGGTGCAGTCTCACGAAGAAGTTTCTGAAAATGCTTCCATACACCCTTACTCCTAGCCAGCTCACTGCTACATCAGAGATCATATGGGATCTAAAGAGGGCAGTTCCTATGAATCGACTTCTGCAGGTTCATATTTATTTAGTTATCATTTGTCCCTTCATTTGGCAAAATTCTGATGTTCCATGTGTTCATTGAGTTTCAAAATTCTAAGTTCTAAAGTTAATCTTCTTGCTTTTTGATGAAACTAATTGTGCTGAATTTGTGTAACCTTTGACACAAGGCGAACAATGAATCACACTGTTGGGAGATATGAGTTATGACAGCCCATTTGAAACTGACTTTGTCGTGTGATATTTGTCTTAAGCCAATAATGTTTTGCAGTGTCTTAGGTACAAATAATGTGTATTGTTTTTGTATGCATTCCCTCAAAATTCTCATGATGTATAATATTTTTTTATGCAGGGAGATGTAGGATGTGGGAAAACTGTGGTAGCCTTTTTGGCTTGCATGGAGGTTATTGGTTCAGGGTACCAGGTTAGTCACTTCATTCTTCTTAAATTCTATTTCTTGTATATTTTCATACTCTTTAAAATATATGTTTGGATTTTTTTTATATATAATTTCGTCTTTCCTTTTGTCTCCTCTGTTCCAACTGTAGGCAGCTTTCATGGTCCCGACTGAACTGCTTGCTATTCAACATTATGAAGATTTGCAGAACTTGCTTGAGAACATCGACCTCAAATGCAAACCCTCTATTGCTTTACTGACTGGTTCAACCACTGCAAAGCAATCAAGGATCATTCGTCAGGCATGTGACCATCAACTGAGATTTACTTATTATTTTGATGTAATTTTTGCCCGCTTGTAATGCTTTTCACTGATGAATTTTTCAGGGTCTTGCAAATGGAGAAATCTCAATGGTAATTGGAACTCATTCTTTGATTGCTGAGGGTGTGGAGTTTTCTTCCTTGCGAATTGCAGTGGTGGATGAGCAACATCGTTTTGGTGTGATCCAGAGAGGAAGATTTAACAGTAAGGTAATCCTCAATCCACACTTTATCAATGTCATTTGCCTTTCTTACATAAACATACTCCGTAGGCTTTTTACTTGCCTCAGGTTAGTGTGCTCTTGTTTTCGCCTTCTTTACTAAGTTATGTATTGTGCAAGTTGGTTATCTGATAGCGGGGTGATCTATTCTTCTCTGCATGATCTGCTAATGATCATTCTCATGTAGTCAATTCTTTCTAGCATAGGAGGTAGTTGGATAAGTTTGTTGTAGATGTGCTTTGCTGACACTTACAGTCCTGTAAAGGAAATGATATTTCATGATATTGGAGTTCTCTATTTATTTTGGATGAGGACTTTCTGAGGAATATAGCTTTTGTGATTAAGAGGGTTGATTTAGTTCCCACAACCATAAGCATAGAGCCGAGCGACATGAAAGTACAGCAGCATGCGGAGACCTCCCATTTCTCTGTACTTGGTTTCAAAAAATATTTAGACTTAAGATTGGCAGTAGTTATAAATTTCTCTGTACTTTTTTGTTCCCATAGCTTTGTTGCAGAGGGAATTGAAGATGCACTAGGCACAGTGACTTTATAATTTCTTTTATCTCTTTTGTACATTTTAACGAATTTTCCTTTCAAGTGAAAAGAGTACTTGTAATAAATTCTTTATAAGATGCAGTGGTTGAGTTGCGTTAACTTTTGCAGCTCTGTTATGCTTCTATGAATCCAAGACATGTGAAGTCTCACAACGATAACAAAATGAAGGGTGATGCTCCTATGGCTCCTCACGTTCTTGCAATGTCGGCAACTCCTATACCAAGGACACTTGCCTTAGCTTTGTATGGAGATGTCTCTCTCACACAGGTTTATATAGTTCATTTTCATGCTGGGGTCAATAGCTCATGCTGAAATATTCCTTGTTAGAGTTTTATACAATTATTCAGTTATAGATTTGCATAGTCATAGATGATGTACAGCTTGGACTCCCTCTGATTGTTCACGAGTTAATTTAGTAAATAGAACTGGTAGAATTTTATGTTTATCAAGCTTATTCAAAATTAACTTCTGGTTACAGGTTAATTGTGCCTTATTTCGTTTAGATTATACATAATGGTTCTTTACTGTTTATATCATGCACACTGTTATTGCACGTGTTGCCTGTGGACATTCAACCGTCTTTTTCCTAATATAGATAACGGAATTACCTCCTGGAAGAATTCCTGTTGATACTCATGTTATTGAGGGGGACGACTCTGGATTTGAAGAAATGTACAGGGTAAGCTTTTCCATTGCTTAATCATCGCTAGAAATTATAAGTTTTCTTTGAATCCTGATGATTGTGGACTTTAGAAAGATATATAGTTACTTGATGCAGAAATGCACAGTCAAGCAGGCTCTTAAAGGCTCATACTGTGTTTTTGTGCTTAGATTCTATAATTCTTTATTTTCAGATCATTACAGATTTTTTTCTATTGTCAGTTACGGTATATGACATTTGTTTTTGCATCCCCCAATGAATGATGTGATGTGTTGCACCAGATGATACTTGATGAGCTGGAATCTGGTGGTAAAGTCTACCTTGTCTATCCTATCATTGAGCTATCGGAGCAACTCCCTCAGCTTCGTGCTGCTTCTTCCGATTTTGAATCTATATCGGAACGATTTCCTGATTACAGCTGTGGCCTATTGCACGGTAAAATGAAAGCTGATGACAAGGAAGAAGCACTGAGACGATTCCGATCTGGGGAGACTCGGATTCTCCTTGCTACACAAGTGATTGAGATCGGGGTCGATGTCCCTGATGCGTCCATGATGGTGGTGATGAACGCAGAGAGATTTGGAATCGCCCAGTTACACCAGCTTAGGGGACGTGTCGGGCGTGGGGCCCGAAAGTCCAAGTGCGTGTTGTTGGCGTCTGGTCCGAGCAGCTGTATGAGGTTGAAGGTGCTTGAGAATTCGTCTGATGGGTTCCACCTGGCGAACATGGACCTATTGCTGCGAGGGCCTGGGGACCTGCTAGGGAAGAAGCAGTCCGGGCACCTCCCCGAGTTTCCCATTGCCAGGCTCGAGATAGATGGAAATCTCTTGCAAGACGCACTTAATGCTGCTCTGGTGAGCTCTCCCTCCATCTTTTGCAAGTCCTACACTCTTTACTTTTCGATCAGTATGGAGATTTCAACTTCGACTCTGATCCTATTCCTGTTCCTTCAGGGCATAACACTCACTACCTTTAAATGCTTTCCTGATCTCATGGGGATATAAAGTGTCATAATCTCTGTGCTTTGGTCGCATAACCATTTTATTTCTCTCCTTTCGTATGTAGTAGAGAAACGAGTCTTACTGCAACATTGTTGCCTTCTTATTTGTGCAGAAAGTACTGGGGTCCTCTCATAGTTTGGATCTGTACCCGAAGATCAAAGCCGAGCTCAGCATGAGACAGCCGCTCAGTTCCCTAGGCGACTGAGAGCATTATCTGGAAATTTGACATCCTTGATGCGAAGAAATGTACTGACATAGAGATTGCCGGAGCTCCAGAGCAGGGTTTCTTCAGCTCTTCCCTTGCATAGAATGATATCTTTTCGTCACCATTCTTCTTGCAGGTGAAAGTTAGCATAACCTCGTACATGGATGTAAAGCTATTTTTCTTCAAGCTGACGGTCGATAGTGCTATATAATTGAAAAACCGAGGCGACTCGGTGCTGTTAAGGCTCTTAGGTTAACGTCTCTACAACATTCTTACTACCGAGCAGTCAGTCATCCGCACAAATTGAAGCACCACAGCCAATTCTAATATTTGAATGATGTCCACGCTACTATTCGGTGATAGAGAGCCATAGCCCTGGAGTGATAGATTCCCTAAGTTTTCCTTGACCCAGCCGGTTCAGGTATCTTCAGGTATAGGTTGACTCCTCGGATCCGGGCCAAGGACGGGGCTCAACCCAGGTGGGAATCGAGCCATGAGGAGTGCGGCCACGGTAATCTTGATACGATATCATGAGACGGTCATGAATTCAAGCTCGTTCTTTCGAATTTCTTACTGATTCTTCTTGCTCCTTCAAGCCACGAACCGCTTTAAGAGGAATCTCCGGGGGGGAGTCAGACATAAGAGAAGTCAAATGAAGGGCGAAACGAACGACCGGACCGACGAGCAAAAGCCGAAGGGAGGAGCATGTTCGTGGGTGTGTGTGTGGGGGGGGGGGGGGGGCCTCGCGTGTTGGCCACCGAGTGAGAGGTTGTTGAGAAACGTCCATTCTTTATCACGATCGATCAGGTCACGGGGAGGACAAACGGACAGGTAGGGCCCACCCTGCTCCCCACCCAATCATCAGGACGGGGCTCACCATCTCCTTCCCCACGTTACACGGATTGCCTGCCCGGCTGGGGCCGCTCTCGCTCCTTTCCGCACACGTAAATATTCGAGGAAAGTGAAGAAGGGTGCCTGAACTCTGAACCCGCCAGAAAGTTAGAGATGGATACGGGTCACCGAACTCCATCCTTGTGAGTTGATGATTGATCGACACCGAAACATCATCCGAATTCCGACACATCCAACCCGAAGCGAAGGGCACACATTCGATTTCTGGATCATTATTGAAATATCTTGCAGGACATGAAGCTAATCCCATCCTTCCATGGTGATGATACACATTACCCATTTGCCTATTAATAATAATAAAAAAAAAAAAAGAAGCCCATCAGGAGTTCCGACTTAACCATGAATAACGACCTAATTCGTGAGCTTCACTTCAGGGTCTTCTAGGGTTTCTTTGCCTTTTCCAACCGAAGCTCCAACAGGTTTTTCGACAGTAGGCTACACATGTGTACATATTTTTAAGTGTATGTGTGAAGACGAACCAATTAATTACCGATCTGAATACATTAAGGACTTCTTCACCATGAGCTTAAGGATCTATCAAGAAGATTTGTCGAAGACCTGATGGTGCAATCTTCTGGCACTGACAGATATTGTCTAGATACGGTCTTGAATCTTGGTGTGCTTTTCGGTCGGAAGGATTCGTTTTGTTTCTGTGACGCTGTCTGAGGTCGCCCTAAACATAAGAAGGAAAGAAAATGGACCAAATACACCTACACGTACAACTCCCATCCCAGCAAACAACCACTGCAAGTAATGAAAGGCGTGAAGCGCGATCGGCACAGCTTTCGCAACAGTCACACCGCCATTAACAGGTTTAGGAGAGCCACATTTGCTCTCTATGACAGCATTCCTTCCTTTTGGACCAAGCGTGCGTAACCCCTACAAAATCTTCGAGCTAGTTCGCACCATTCTACAGAAGAAAAGCAAACGATATGTAGAAAGTTTTTCAATGATGCCTCAGTTATACAGTATCATCCCTGACGAATCGAAGCTAAGCATATTCGTATTAATTTTTTGTTGGCGAGTTTTTCTCGTGCCCTTTTATTTTTCTCGCCTCCTCTCCTCTCATTTAATTTAAGACTATGAAAGTATTTTTATGATTGAAAATTAGTACTCAGTGTTTTTGATAAATACAATTAGTACTCAAGTTATAGATATTGGTACATTCCATCTACCTGCTCATCTCTTTCCCTTGCTTCTTCATCAACCCAGATAAGTTAGCTGCTTCTTAATCTCTTTCGAATAAGCAATATCTCGAATTTGAATCTTGTAAATGAAAAAATTTTGAGATATAAGAGTTTTACCCCCCGAGTGGACCCACACGACTCGAGCTAAATTGATTAAGATCCAATAACTTTTATATACCAATTAATTTATAAAAAAAAAAAGAATCTCATTTCTTATATAAAAAATTGCCCCATTTTGGTGCTAAATGGTTCTCCTCCTCCGAAGGGAGGCTGACTTCGGACTCTTGATAGTGCATTTTTAATTACTACCAAAAACAAATGAATGTGTTTTAAAATTTCCCGATTAAATCACTTGACTTCTCGTGTTCACTGAATATATGCAGACATACAATGGGACAAGATCAAAGTGCTGAGAAAAGGCAAAAACACATATCATGACATTTTTTCCACCTCCAAAACAGTGCACCCCATACATAGTTACCCAGTGGAGCTCCTCTTTTGTCTTCTGATAGTTAGGTACATGCTAGCAAAGATGCTACCAATAATGGAAGAATATGAGGCCCGGGAGAGGGTTCGAATTGATGACCCTTTTACACGGACGTGTGGCTGAAAATACGAACTGTATGTATTGAATTTTGACGCACTGTTCAGTGAAAGCACTAAAACCCACCTACCAGTCAGTGCTATTACTGGTCAATTACGAAAGTCAAAAGTAGAACAACTTGTTGGATGTGAATCCAGAAAGGCACTTGGAACACGAATGTTGCCCCAGTTCATGGGACTGGACTTCATGGTCTTCCTTACCCCTGACTGTCGAATTTAGATAACGATTGACCATTATCGTTGATTCTGGACCCAAAAACAAGCAGATAGACGGATCACGATCAAGAGTAATCGTGAGCGATCACATTACCAGATTATCTATTCGGTACGCATGTAGTAGTATGCTCTACTAACTATTGAGACCACGATATTCATATATGAAGGTAAGTTATATATTATTATATGATAAGGTTGGGGTGTGGAAAAAGATGGAAGAGAAGGGCAGGAGGCCATAGCCGTAGATGAGCAGTAACCAATGGACACAGGCGATGAAGAGATCAATTATTGATTGCATAAACAGATAAAAAGAGTACTAAGACATTTTCCCCTGTGGGGGAATTTTCAGTGTTTATTTAATAAGAGCTTTTCTGGAAATGGAGTCCACAAAAATAAATTCACTTATATAAATATTTATTAGAAAAGTTGTCTTCCATGCTTTTCAGATTCATATAGAAATAGGAGATTTTTATTATTTTTCACCTCAAATTAATTAATTATTACCATATAGTTAATTCTTTTTACCATGTACAAATATTTAAGTTGTTTTATTTTTTACCCTTTGTCTCGTGTAACCTGATACATTTATTAGTAAATACATTTTTATATATTATTGATAAAAATAAATCCAGAATATGTGAAGAAAAGTGCAGATAAAAGTAAAAAGAAAAAAAAAGTTTTATTGGAAGAAATTGAGAGTGGCTTAATTAAACTAAATCTGATTGATGATCTTTCCATAATTGAATGTTTTAAAAGTAAACTGCCCTTCATATATACTTACTGTGATTTATTGAAAGAATTGGGGATTGGCTTGATTGATCTAAACTACCTAATTGATGAGCTTTCCATATGGAGCAGTGGACCCAAAAAGGCAACAAATCCCAAATTGTATCCAACGATTTTATGTTCTTCGTTTTACATTACTCTGCCTTTTCCCTAGATGATATTTGACCTTTCATCCCAACCCTCTCCTTCCTCCTCTGCCCCCCTTTCGTCTTCTTCTGCTTTCAGCTGTACCCCTTTTTCTCCCCTTCAAAAATGTGTGCGAGAGGGGTGGGGTGGAAACAGAGACAGAAATTTCTCTCCCTTAATATATAGTGTCTCTGTGTAATGCTCCATAACCATCTTCCTCTTTGCTCTTCATATATACCTTATATAGCTCTGAAACTGCAGTAGATCAGGATCATATCCATGGCTGCTCTTCCAAGAAGTCCTTCAAGCTTAGAGCTGACCATTTCTGTCCGAGGCTCGGCTTCATCTCCTCCAAGTAAGAAGCTATTGGAACACATGAATAATGATTCTCACACGGGACTTCCTTTTTTTCATTTTCTTTTCATCTTAGACCTTCATTTCTCCCCTTCAAACCCTTGAAACAATTGCTTGATCTTGATCTTCTCCTCCTTTTTCTTTAATCCAAGTTCAAGAAGATTTGAATAGCTCATTTTGTTTGATTCCCGGCCTCTGCGAAGATTCTCTTTCGTGAAAAGTCATGGAGAGAATAATCCGCTCAAGAATAATATCACTACACCGATCATGTTTCTCCTATATTTTCCTTTGTTTGGACAGTTTTGCTATTTTAGAAAGTTACCATTCACCCCTATATTTTGCCGTTTGAAGTGAAGCTGAGGCTAGGCTTTTCATGATGAAGGTGTAAATATCAATGCCGGCGGGTTCCCTGTGAGGGATCTGGACATAAACCGAGTACCGTCAGAGATCGAAGGGGAGGAGCAGGCGACGATGAATGCATGCACAGAGGATGAAGAGGAGAGCACCTCCATTAACGGCGGCGCTGACGGACCTACCCGCAAGAAGCTCCGCCTCACCAAGGAGCAGTTCCGCCTTCTCGAAGATAGCTTCCGACGGAATCACACCTTGAACACGGTACGTCTAGTCTCGAAACAACATTTTCCACTGCTCTACATGTGCATGAATATGTAACACGACAGGAGAACGATACTCGTTAATGATCTCATCGATGATGATCAGCTCATGCTCCATATATATATATATATATGTATGATCGAGAGTCGCATGTGTTCGACAAACCCTTACTCCTTCTTGATTAGTTCTAAAACCCTTATTTATTTGGGTACTCAATTATAGTTTCAATTTCTTTATTATAAATTTGATGATAATTGTTTTGCATTTATAAAATTCAAAATTGTTGGGTCATTTTAATTTTTGCATGGTTGTTGTACTGAGAATTTAAAGATTATTTAAACACGTCTCTTTTTTTTCTCCTGAGGATTTTCTGGGGTTTGTCTGGTTTTTCAGAAGCAGAAGGAGGCATTGGCGATGGAATTGAAGCTGAGACCTAGGCAGGTCGAGGTCTGGTTTCAAAACCGTCGGGCCAGGTACTGCTCTCTTCCCTTTTCCTCTTTTACTCCCTTAATCATTTATTTGTTATTTATTTATTTATTTTGGGAAAGAATTTAATACACCCTTGTGTTCACACGCATAATTAATAAAATAAAATAAATATTCCCAAAAATAGATAATAAATATTCAAAGGAGACAGTCCCTAATTGGGTGGTGTCAGCGGTTGAGACTGAAACAATTGGGTCATAAAGGGTATGCGATGGCGGTCGCTTTTGGCCCAGGACTGAGAGTTCCTAGGCTTAGTTCTTGTTAATAGATTTCTATTTCGCACTTACTCCTCATCCACTGTAGACTTCACACCTCTTTTATAATAAAAAAATAAAAGAAATTAAATTGCTGGTTATATATATATATATATATAATTAACTACTTTTGATCGTATCCTAAGAAAATGATCTCAAAGTAATAATAATAAAAAAAAAGAACCTAGACACACGCATGCTATGCATATCGTAATCTCAATTAGATTCGTGGCCCCAATTATACAGTTAAATGTAGATAGCTAACTCATTAGAGTGCTATACATCCATATCAAATTAACTTCGATGATGTGTGCAATAGGGTTAGGGGGACAAGAAAATAACTTGTGTCACTTAAAGTAGATCAGAAATCGACAAGTAGGGGATTAAAAAATATAAAAATTAATTATGCTTTTCTCAACTCTATTTTCTTTCTTCTTCTTCTTCCTCTTTTTTGGGTTAATTTTTGTTTCGACGTTGTGGGAGCACGGCATGCATTATTGTCATGCGTCGGGATGTTTATCAATAGCTTCAACGTAATTATAGCAATTGCATTAATTTTATGTGGGCAGAGAGTTAATGGCTTTGCATGTGTTGTTTGGCCCCGCGTGCTGCCCTGTACTTTGACCGTTTCTATTTGGACCATCTCCATGCACTGTTGACATCAATGAAGTGCATTCATTAAGAGCATGCCCCACCCAAGTGAAAAGAACCCGTATCGGAAGGAAACGAATTCAATATTACATCGATCTTGCCTCTCGTGGACATTAAGAAATTATAAATTTAATTCTAATTGGAGTTATATAATAATCTTGGGATTCGTCAAAGCAGGAGCAAGTTGAGGCAGACGGAGTTGGAGTGTGAGTACTTCAAGAGGCGGTTCGAGTCGCTGACGGAGCAGAACCGGCGGCTGCAGCAGGAGGTTGAGGAGCTGAGGGCTATGAAGGTTGGGCCTCCCGCCGTCCTGTCCCCTCATGGCTCGCAGCCACTCCCCGCCTCCACCCTCATGATGTGCCCTTGCTGCGAGCGTGTGTCTTCCAACGCCGCCAAAACCACCGTCGCCGCTGCTGTTCCGCAGCTCTCCTCCAAGCCATCGTCGACACCGTCCTCTTCTCTGCAGCTGAGGCAACCATCTGCCGCCTGTTAGTCATAACCCTTTGACTTGTTTTTGACCGGCCGAGGACAAGATGAAGATCAAAATGTAGCTAGGATTGTTCATAGCAGGCTGTAGCTTCAGCCAACAGATTAATCAATTTATCAGAGCATAGTGAGGCTTGGCAATGGGCATGGCATATATTATAATACAAGAAAGATATAACAGTCATGGGCTTCTGTAGCATTTCATGGAAGACATCACCAAACCTACGACCTTTTTTTCTATACAATTTGATATAAAACATCAGATCAATCTCGTCAATTTCCACGACTTAAATGTACCATCGGCAAACTGGCTAGGATTTCATGGTGAAATGCAGGTAAGTCCACGGACCTGTTGCCCCGGCGGACACTGAACGTGTAGGGTGAAACGATAATGCCCCGACATTAATAAGGTGACGAATTGTGGAAAAGAGGCAATAGACATTCGTACCTCCCAATCAGCCAGTACCAAGTGGCCGCCATAAACATCGGAGACCTTACTAAAGTTACAAAGCCGTGCCTAGGTACCTCGATTTTCACCTGTCTCAGTCCAAACGATGTGTCAGCAAAGCTCAAGCGAGATAATGTATCGGACTAACTACAGTACACACATGTAAGATATGGAGCAAGACTGAGACAATGTGAACGAATGGGATGGGCCAGTAGGGACAAAGGATGAGAAGTCAAGGGAGACATTCTCGGATGCTGTCTGCTGTACCACGCACGGAACTTGTTCTCCAGCCAAGGACTATCTTCCTGCCTCCTCCGTTCATTGACGAGCAATTAGGAGTAAGGACAATTTATCCCGTGAAAGGAACATGCAATTACGACAAAATACTGATATGCTTTGCCGCAATTGCTTTATTTCAATCGTGAGATCTGAGCAGGAAAACCGATGACAGCATGCTCAAAAAGGTATTGCAAGTTCTATTAGCCTGCAATATTTGATATCTGGAATTCAGTCAGCATGATTATAAGTATGGAATGCGAAAATTTGTCCAGCACCTTCCTAAATTCATCCCTACTTGATGACTAATTCAACTAAGAGCACTTTGCTTCAATAGTTGAGGATTTGGCTGGCAATTACGGCTGCCATAATTTTGGACCAATTTGTGTTTTTCATGCCATCAAATCTCTTACTCGGCCTTTCTCACATCTCTACGCATCTAAGGCTATTGGATACAAATTTAAACAGGCCCAGCCGAGGAAAGAGGCATTAAATCACTTTTTTTTAAAGCCCATTCGATTTCATCTAAACTGTTCGGATGAATTCCAGTGCCCTCCACTTCTTGTGCCATTCTGGCACTGAGTCTATCATTCCAGAGTCGAATCAAAATGATTTGGTCCACTTCTTTCATGCCACGTTAGACATCTGCATTATTGAAGTACTTCCCCGAGCATCGATGGATTGACACAGTTTGAAGTATATCACATGCCACTCTTCACCAAGATTCTAATTTCCCTTCGAGCATCATCCAGTGAGCGTGAATATAATAACTATTGTATTGTTTATCTGCAATGTAGAAAACCGGCGCTGCCCATCAGTTTGAAATAGCATGCATGCATGGCTAACCTTGTAATTGCCTTCTTATGAGCTTAGAGGACGATTTCAACTGCAAAGCCCAATTGTCAGTCTTTCTCCTTCTACTTGTTGCCGAGTATCGGTACCTATGAAAGACAACCCCTTGATGCTTGCCTGTGGGTCATCTGAAGAATCTTTGTCCACAAATGCACCAGCATAGAGAAATCACCAGACAGATCGCTTTTTCTCATTTTCCTGTATTGATGATGGACTCTGCCTGCGAGTCCTTCCATGATGAGTACAACTATCGACATGTCTCACTGTTTCTTGTATGCCAAATAGGATCGATCACCTAGGAGTTCCTTCGAAGGACAGTACTCGACTGAATTATCCCCTTTCAACAGGTGAAGCTGGAAAGCTTGATAAAGAGAATCTGCTTCCCTCTTCGTCGAGACCTTGGATGAAATATTGCCAGGAGACTTCGTGAAGTAGTTCTTACGGTTAAGACGCGACGGACAAATGTTTCTGCTTGGACCGCTGGAGGAATAATTAGCACATCTTGATCACTCTTATCGATTACACACGATTACCTTACATGTGAAGTTTCCCTAGGCAAAGCAGCCTTCCACTTCGAGGACATCACCTTCTTCCAGAAGATGGTCCCAGACGGCTTGGAGCCGTGAAAGTTAGACTCATGAGATAGACGCTCAAGATACGAGATTACGAATGATGATGGTGCCTCCGTTGAGAAGACAAAGCCACTTGGGATTTTCTATGTGGCCTTCGCTTTCGTGGGGGACAGGGACGCCCCGTCTGCTCGGTGGGGGACATGAGAGAGGGAAAGGAGGAGGGATGTAACTTAAAAGTACAGTGAGTGGGAGCAAAAACTACCGGCCATTAATCCATGATTTCGTGTGAGAGAAAGAAATAAACAACGAATCCAGGCCTGTGTAATGGAGAAGCTCCAACCACATCAATGTCGATTGGGAGACATTTTCAAGTACTTAAACCCTGATGGTGTTCGTGCAGAACTGTTTACGTCAAAAAAATTTATGATAATATAGGATAATTTGGTCCAATCACCTCATGTTAGCTCAAATTCTTGGTGTCGGGTGTACGCATCTTTTTACAAGCTCTATAAGGATACTTAACAAGCCCGAGAATAGAACCGTGGTCAGTAAATTCACATTGGGAAAGCATGAGTCCAATAAATCAACAGTAGAGCGAATCAACCTTTCCGTTCTAGTGCAATCAAGATAGAATCAAACAAAACGTAATAAATAAAGAAAATAGTCACCAAGATTTACCTCAATGTAGAGAAAAATCATGATTATAAGTTCAGAATCAACTTTCCATTATTCAATGGAGATTGAAATAATTCTTAATCGAGGGAGCACCTACAAGTGAGGAGGCACCCATCTTAGATTATTTAAATTCGTCATTCACACAAGCAGGTGACAAATATCACATAATATGGTACTTACAGAGCTCTAACTATGATATTCACCTTTCAGAACTTAGCCCAAATGTTGTGAGGTCGCTGTTAAAATTTTGTCATAATCAAAGCTTGTTTGCCCTTTCATCGAGATTTGATCTCAAACTTAAACGCTTGTTGCTCCTCAGTTTTGATCTGTTACTGCAGCAGATCCCCCTGTTTCTCCTTTGTTTTCTACCAAATTTCAGCACTTCCTATCATCACTCGCTGCAGCTGTCTTCCGATCATCACACGAAACCCTAATTGTCTCTTTTTATATTTCTTTCTTTATTGACAAACTTAATAAGGAGATTAACTTACCGGACCCAAAAAATATTAATTAAAAACCAATTGATAAAGACTGGTCCTCCTCCAAATAGGAAAGATGACCCAATAATTTGTACGTGGAAGAGAGAGCTCACCTTCTGGTATAGACAAGAGCACATCTTCCCGCACCCATTTAGCTCATTTTACAATTTGATTTGATTAACGAAATTACATCTTCTTTTCAAAAAAAAAAAAAGAAGGGTCATATCTTCTCCTTCAAGAGCTTGTCAAGGAACAATCTCCTTTGGATAATGTGACATCCCACTAGTACAGTTGTGTCTCTTCATCCCGAGGAAGGTCGTCGACGTACTCTCGACAATCTGATGGTGGAATGATCATCCGGTGTTCACAACCCCCCCCAAAAAAAAAAACCCTGTTTGACGTAAAAGATCACCCAGATTGATCACTGATGACCACGAGTTTTGACCCGACATAGTATCCTACATCTTTCTCAAATATTAGTCAAAGAGATTCTACCTATAATTGACATTAATGGCTTCTCCAACAGCTGCTCTTACAATTTTGTTAAGTTTTTATAGTGTGTTTATAAGAGATCGGATCGCATCCAATTCAAAACTAAGGAAATAAACTTTTCCGTACCCCTTACACGCAAAATGTGAATGTGAAGTTAAATGTGGTGCAAAAATAGCACGCAAGCCAGCAGAGATGTGAAACTCAGAAAACGTATGCACAGCACGAGCACTGAGTAAGATGCAAGGCGGCATGCTGTCTTGGGTTTATCTGGATCGATTGCTACAATTTTTAATGTAGTAGTGGGAATAAAAGAGATTTTGTCCGTTCCACCCAAGTGGGAGGTGCTATTTAGGCTATTTATATTTTGGAATTTTTTTCTTTATATATATATATATATTTTTTAATATAAGATTAGCTCGACCAAAATAAGTACCTGTCATTATCATCTTTTAGCTGTGATACATGCATGATTAACTCGACAAATGCATCGTTCTTTTTTAGGACAAGAAGCTAAGTGGGATCTCAACCCCAAGCTCCTCCATGATTGAGCTGGAATCTGATAGATATTAGCTACCAAAAAGGAAGGAAGAAGGCAAAAAAGTAAAAAAAAAAAAAGAAAGGAGAAGAAATAATGGTGATGACCCACATGAAGTGAGGTTGAATGTGGTCGACTGTGGTGGGTTTTGCGCGTAAATTGTTGAGGTCAACATTTTTGGGTAGATTTTTATGGTCTTAAGAAATCATGGATGAACTATTTGGAACGGTTATAATCAAGCACACAAAGGTCAGGCTTGGGATCTTATCAGGTTCTTGGTACGGGATCCGATTTCCATGGATCAAGTTTTTTTGTGAGTCCTCAAGAACAAAAATCAACCAAAAGATATGCAGTGCTCCAAACGCTAGAGTTTTCAGACTTAGAGTCGGACCGAATTTTTCCGGGTTTTTTTAGATAAAGACAGACGAGGTCCCACTTTTAGGATCCACTTGTTGAAGGGGGTGTTTCAGATTTAGCACATGATGGCAAAATGACAGCCGTGCCACATGATCGGTCGACTTTCTAAGCACTCGATGGTTCATCCTTAGATTCAAGAGATTCAAGACACCCTCCTCCTCCTCCTTCTTCGCAGGGTTTAAGATGTTATTGGTTAAATTCTTTATTTCTCTATCCTTTATAATAAAAAGAAATTAAATTTTAACTTTTATATTTAAAATGGGAAAAAAATTTGAATTATACCCGATTTTCTTTGGTGGTCAAGTTTTGATCTGTGACTCACAAAACTTTGATAATTTTCATGTACTTCTCGCAATCTGACCGCACCCCGTAATCTTTACATTCCCTGCGGACAGATCTAACTCTCTTTGATTCCCGTCTCTTGAGCAGCACTGTATCCGTGTAGTGTGCTGTTGGATCCATCATAGATTCATCCAAACTTGGCTCCTCGTCCAATGTCCTTATTGCTCGCTTATCAGCATCCACTGAGATCCACAGTCTTTAACATCCCCTCTCTGATCGTGACACTGAAGCCAATATCTTTTTGTTGATTCAAGTGTCGTTTGTCTCCCCTGCAATGCATAATTGAGGTGTTATCCATTTCCTGCTCTTAACCACACTCTAAGCCCGCACACACACGCACTCTTTCTCTCTCTAACATTTGCCGTCTGATT
The DNA here is from genome assembly GCA_900174645.1 of Sonneratia alba. Classification (NCBI taxonomy): domain Eukaryota; kingdom Viridiplantae; phylum Streptophyta; class Magnoliopsida; order Myrtales; family Lythraceae; genus Sonneratia; species Sonneratia alba. The sequence continues at coordinate 1,207,638 of FWPY01000010.1, forward strand.
TGCCTCCTCTTTTGGGTAGTTGGAGAAATCACATTTGTGGGTTTTCTTGAATATGGATGCTACTGCAGTTTCTGTATGGTGGGCATTATGATTGATCTGCTGATTTGTTGGGCAGGTGAAGCACTGAAATTTCGTCTCAAGATCAGAAGTCTAGATTCTCATGGCCGGGGAAATCGAAGACTCACGTGGCTTTAGCTTTGAGGTTCTATCAAACTTCATCTTACCAACACTTCATATTAACAGTATGGGATCTGGTGTTGACTCGATGTGAATTCTATTTCTGGCCATCTGATCTGCTTCTCTCTTGAATCAGTTTATGAGTTCGTTGGGATTCTGCTGATTTGCCATGTCCGATATCAGTAGGGTCTTGAAAATTGGAACTGGCTCCTACAAACTGCATCCTCCACATCCCATCAATGCAATGAATATTTTGACTATGTAACGTTCTGTGATGTTGTTCGATATGAGTGACTGGATTAATATGTTACTTCACGAGTATGGTAGCATCATTGTTAATTAGCAATTTCTTTAATCAATGCGTATCTTTCATGATATTGTATCATGTAAAGTACAATTTCCTCGGAAGATTGTAACTAGTGATGGTATACCCACTCCAACTTGCTGACATTTTCTTGCTCATTTAAAAAATGGCAGGCAGATTCTGTTCACTCTGGATCAATATCGTTTGGAAAGTTCGAGAATGAACCCTTATGTTGGGAGAGGAGGTCTTCTTTCTCCCACAACAGATATCTCGAGGAAGTTGAGAAATGCTCAAAACCCGGTTCAGTGAACGAGAAGAAAGCTTACTTTGAAGCACAATTTAGGAAGAAGATTGTATCAGAGAAACAAACTGGTACAGAGCGCCAAAATAGTGATCATGATGCGTCCGAGAGCACGGATTACGGGGAAGAGGTACAGTTTGTAAATAAGGATAGCCAGTGTTGGCACTTTGACGGTAGCCCTGTAAGCTCAGCAAATGGTGGAGGAGAAACCGAAGTTAGAAGCAATTATGTAGAAGTGTCTCGAACAGCAGAAATGCCAATTGAAGTTGATGTTACAGTGGATATTGTTCTGGCGGAGGATTCTGAGAAAACAGGGATAACTACAGAACAAAGACCTGGAGGTGATGAAAAAGAAGTGGAAGTCTCGTCAGAAGTCATTAGTTTGCTCCAGAACAATGACAAAAGTGAGACTATCAGTATAGCTGAGAGAAATCACCCTGCTCCAGAGGTGTGAAATGAGTTCAATTGATGCTTTTGCATCATTCTTAACTTACTGGAAGTATGACCACTTGTTTTATTTTCTTGATCTTAGGTGGCAGATGCTGTTGAACTCAAACCTAGCAAAGACAGTCCAGAGTCTAATCCCTCAGTGGTTCTTGTAAGAAAAAATGTTCCTCGTGAAATAGCTGAGGATTCACAGAAAAAGCCAAGCAGGAGTATAGCAAAAACTCCACTGAGGACATACAAAGAAAGGCCCTTGCGGCGAACTCCATCTGCAACGATACAATCAGTGGGAAGAAAACCAAAGTCAGATGTATGCATATTCTTGTTTGCAAAGTAGGCTCTAAACTTTTTGTATCACTTTCTTCAATTTGGTAATGCTCGTCTTTCTCTGTGCAGGGTAGAGATAGCCAGAAATCAAAAGTATTGCCCGAGAGTAGAAGGTATTTCTTTTTCCATTAGTCAGGAAGGTGGTCATCTTATTTTCCTGATCAATTCACACGGGTTGTGCTTGACGATCTTAACAGTGTTCGGGAACTGAAAGGCAAGAAGTTTACTGAATCTTCAGTACCAGCAATTAATAGGATTGAGACCAGAGGAGCTTCTACTGGTGGCAGGTCCATAAAGAAACCCCTGCAGAAGATCTTCGGATTTTGGCCCTTCTTGGACTTGTAAATTTACATACAGATTCTTTTTTTCATTTCTAACAAATAGGCTTCCACGAAGAGAAGAGTCAAAGAAGTCTGAGGCAAATCAAAAGACTGGGACATTCAATTTCAAAAGCGATGAGCGTGCTGAGAGGAGGAAAGAAGTGGGTGTGCTGACTGATGTTTCCCTACATGTTCGAGTGATCTTGTGAATACTGGTCAATAACGCTTTAGTCGTGCTTTGTTTTGATTCAGTTTTATATGAAGTTGGAGGAGAAGATGCATGCGAAGGAGGCTGAGACAAATCAGATTCAAGCAAGAGCGCAGGCAAGATTTCCCCCATTGGTTACTGAAAGGATGATGAGATTACAAATATTTTCTTCCAAATTATGATGGGAAGTGTAAACAGTGGATCTCTGTCTCGTATTATCTGTAATAACTTCTTTGCTTTCGGCATGAATATAGTCGTGTATTAATTGTTGCAGAAAAAGACAGATGTCGAGATTAAGCACCTCAGGAAAAGCCTCAACTTCAAAGCAACTCCAACGCCTTCATTTTATCACACCGAGGGAATCAAGGTACCAGAAGCCAGGAAATAAAAATTTGCATTCCACTAAGTACACCTTCGGAGCAATCTATTGAATGATAGCCTGCATATTGAAATGTTTTCTGTTTCTGCAGTCTTCAAGAAGAACCAGACCAACCCAGTTATTGAATGAGTCTCCCGGTCCAATGAAACAACCTGCTCTAAGATCCCGACCGGATTCCAAGACTGGAACTCGATCCGTCTCCTCATCATGGGGTGTTACGAAAGTAACTGATTCCCTCAACATCACCAGCGACTCAACCTCAACTACTGCTGCTGCTAATGGCCAGAAAGGTGTCGGGACAGCAGCTGGAAGTCAGAGAATGACTAATGAGATGTTGGGGAAGGGAACCAGGAGCAGCGCCGGGATCAGCAGAACAGGGCATGCAGCGGTCAGAGGTGTTTTCTCCTAAGAAGGCGGACAACTGTATAGGTTATATTTATCTACGGTGGCATTGTTGTGGGAGCAAAGATGTAATTAATTATGATTCGTTCACTAGCTATGTTAGGTCCAATAAAACCATCATGGGATGAAATGGTGAAGCACTGGCTAGAAGGGGAGATCTGCTGATGAGTTCAAAAGTTTTCTTCTGCTGTTTTGATCACGTACTTACTGTAAATGCAGCAGCTGCAAGAGATCAATCAGATGAACATTCTACGAGAACTGGCATGATTATCAACCTGTAGATACGGAATCTGTAGATACGGTGGCGGCGGGGAGGAAACACTAGTGATGTTGCTACGGGAATAAGAGCAGGAGCCGCTATCGTCCTGTAGCACGCACTTTCCAAGGGGAGATCTTTATCAACATTGTAGTAGCAAAGTCAACGAGGCGATCACTGTCACTCAGTTTAATCTTCCAGCCGTAATTATGAGGCAAGATGGTACGATTGATGTTTGTCACTTAATCAACCGACCCATATTGGGTCGAGATCAATCAAGTATGTTAAATTAGTGATCTCTGTACACATTGCTAAGATATGAAAAATCCCATATGAAAATTTGAGCTAAATAATACCGGTATATAATTAAGAAACTATGAATAATTATCTTATCAGGTTCATAAATTTTATAAAAATTTTATATAATATTAGAGTGAGTTATCATATAGACTCTCACTCAACTTGTGAACACGCACATAAGATAAAATCATAATTTTTAAAATCGGACTGGGTCGGGAACCGGTCAAGATATGGGTTCATGTGTTCATGGGTCGGACCGGGGGTTCAATGGGTTGAACCGTATGTTTAATAAATAATATTCCAATAAATCGATATAATATTGTAATTTAACTATGATTTATAATTAAAATTATTAATATAGTCATTATATTAGTCTCAATTTTAATATAAAATATAAATATAAGTATAATAAAATAAAATAAGTATATTATAATAGGTTTTTATTTTTATTTTTATTTTTAAGTTAGCTGTTTTTTTCACCAGTTCAATTAGATTTATTGGTTCGATGGAGAACCGGTCGGTTCAATTGGATTTGACCTCATTTAAAGTGTAATTGAATTATTTATGAGAACTGGACCGGGTGAGTGGCCAGTTCCCAGTCAAACCTGCCGGCCTGGTCTGATTTTTAAAACTATGGACAAAACTGCTCTCATCATTTTTTTTAATTTTTTCGTGGCAGGTATTAACTAAATCATTGACAATTACGTTGGTTTTCCTTCTTAATTTATGTGGGAATTACTGGACCATGTCCATTGCCCGCCACCAGCGACTACCTAAAAGTGACAAATTTATTCTACAAGTAGCCATCTTCGGGATTATACGCATACCTACATTTATGTAACATGGGCAGGCTGTCTCCCATGCATGAAGTGTCACTGTTGCATGCCAATTCATTATCTCGTAGGGCAAGTTGGTCGCAAATTAAATATGAATGTTTCATTTGGTACATAGAGAGTACGCAATTCATTGTAAGCCAAGAACCCAAGACATTATCACTCTCATGCTTGCACAGTTACTTAAATTCATTCTTTCTAAAAGTAGAGTTCCCTACTTCCTTCCTATCAGCAATATCAGTTTTTCCTGTTTAAAATAATTTAAATATTGTGAATTGAGAAAGTTTGTAATCGAAATATTTTATTACTTTACGGACCATTCTAACTCAAATATGGGTTAACCTTGTGTTGGGTGAACTTCTGAATGCACGTTGAGCAACTAGTTAGGTTCTTCGGGTAATTAGCGGCATTGAAGCCCGATGTCTAGGCACGGGGCTGTTGGCGAAAGGCGGTCCCAAGAGAGGTCCTGCCCATCGGCTATTTGTGACCAGTGAGGAATTCCAGTTGTACATTCAAAAGATAAATAAATTATTGCGTTTGAATCTTATACAAATAAAAAATTTATAGTCACATAACCCAATTGTATTAATAATTTTTTTCATATTAACTCAACAAAAGCAACAAAACATTATTGAAGTAACGAATCACATCTGGACATTGTTGGGCCTGCAATCCCTTGACCGGGTACAGGAAGCCATCAATACCGAGTAAAACGTCCATGGACATAATAATCAGGAGATTTGTCCAGTTCGAAAGAGGGAGATTGCTGCATTGAAGATTATATTCACGAACTCGAGTCTGGATACATCTGACCTCACATAGAAGAGATTAAACTGAATTATCATCACAAGCTGACTTTTTGTGCCGAGTCACAACTTGCGGGGACCGAAATGCCACGACGGCGTCATCATCTGAGAGCCTTCTGGGATGTTGTGTAGCAAACACATGATGGGTAGCGTCACTACGTACGTTCTTCTGCCTGCAATTTCCGGAATTGATCATGGACTTTCACCGCTCCCATAGCCTTTATTTGTTTCCTCAGACCGACTTCCAACTCGTTTCTCAAGTCCCTGCAGTGCCTCCAGACTTGAAGTTCAATTAACGAGATGCATCTCTTAACTGACATGTTTTTGAGCAATTAGTTGATTGAACTTCACAGCTTTGAAAGGTGTCAGATTCCCACTACGTGGATGAAGAACTAGACCATATATGAAATAAAAACATCCTCATAAAAGTTGAAGGGTTGGAGGGGGTTACAAGCAAGGATTGGTTATTACAGGAATCGCCTGATTGTCTCTGATGCAATAATAGGAGGGAATTCTGTAAAAGAACGCCTTTTGAAACCGGTAACTACATTTGCCTGTACTTAAAATCAACCATAATGGTGTACCTAAGTGCAAGAAATTAATGTACAGATGAAGTACATGTTAAGAAATATTAGTGTTGAAGAACACTGTGCGACAAGCAGTGCGGGATAGAGGATTCCAGACCTTTTCTTTGTTACCTGCAATGAGCAAGCCATGTAACAGACCTTAATTGTTGTCTCTGAACCGCGAAGCTTAGGAGATGTCGAATTCCATGCAGAAGCCTTGTCAAATAACCAGTCCTTTGCACGTAACCTCACATTCGTGGACTGTTTGACCTTGAGTACTTGCATCTATACTGGGGCATACTGAATTATGTCGACCTGTTTCTATATATACTTCTCCAAATGAAGGTGAAGGGGAAAAGTAAAGAAGGCAAAAGGAAAAGAAAAGAAAACGTTAACCTCACTTGTTTCCAACGTGCGTTTTTGGTCTCTTAACACCCGACAGCTAGGCTTGCACAAGTTCCCATAAGTCATAATTCAGTTACCGCGAACCCATGATACACAAGTCGATGAAATATGCTGTGTCGGATAAATAGAGAGATCATGAGGAATCTGCTCGATTCCTCCTTCTCAAGGTATAATTTATACATGAACGTCATTTGTACGACGTTTATTTCGGAAGCAAGCATCCGATGAAAGCTATCTGAAGTCATTTGAATGGTAATTTTCGGGCAGACCGGTTTGACATCTTTCATAACATATTTGTTCTAATACTTTAAAAAAATCTAGATAGGAAATTAGTTAGTTGCCTTTGTCATCATATCATTGTTCAGCCGGTGTTGCATCTGCTTCGAGATGTTGGTGGATACCACGAACAGATGTCCTGAGCGATTTTTATGCAACTTCACGGGGGTAACTATAGGGTACGCAGTCTGACTTTCCATACACCACCGTCAAAAATTTTCTTTGTACTGAGAATGCCTTAAAAGCCCAGACTACTACCCGAAGCACATATCTTCATATATCAAATGGACATGTCTCACTTACCCTCGTCGGTGTTCCATAATTTAGGGATAGAGGATAACATGTGGGGTATTCCTCATGTACTTTTTTTAACTCGAAGACGCTATCAATTAAAGCTTGTTGGGTTTCTATTTTTCATCAATAGGTGTCAATATCAAGATCGTGATCCCATAGCATGGATGGAGGAATCCACGTTGTTATAAGGAACATAGACTGGATGTAACTTATAAGGTCCCCTATACCGCATAACTTCAGGGGAGAAGACGCTGGTTAAGATTATTGCATCTAGGGTTTCTGGAAGACGTTCTACCAGTGTCATCAAGGTCGAACAGACAACGAAGCAAAGGTTCTTCACAAAAAAAAAAAGGACTGCTTACTTCACAAGGATCTCATGGAATCCGCTCACCCGTAACCATGAAACGGATCGAATTTTCATTCCGCGGACTGCACCTATAGCAAAGCAGCACAGAAGAAGAATCAACAGAAGTAAAGCATGGAAACAAACAAAAGGGGTTCAAGGCTGAGCATAGCAACGTAAGATGTATAGGAGAACAGACGAAAAAGAAGATCAGATCAGACACGAGTACCTTAGCTGCTCCATATCTGCGAACGACTCCGCTGACCAACGATGTCCCGAGTTCTCATGTCCATCCAAATTTATAGGGGAAGATGGGGCAGATTCCCTCCTTTTTTAATATTTGTTATTATTAATATTTATCAGTTAGGAAGATTCAAAGACTTTATGATGAAAAAAAAGAAATACATTATTATGAAGAATTTTATTGAATCGAATATTAAGCTTCTTATACTTTAAGTGTCCAACTAATATCCTTTTCTAATTTTTTATTATTACTTAATTTAGTGGGGGAGGAGAAATTTTCTATAGTACCTTCTCCCACATTGTGAAATCTTACTTACCAGCCACGTGAGAGAGTTCAGTGACTCTTGTGTGGTAGATAGAGACTAACAGGAAAATATCGATTACATGCCACTTCTCCTGTTCACGCTTACCAATAAAATGTTGTCATGTTCGATGCGATGGGATGAAAATCGAATTGAATGGGACTACCGAGTCAAGTATGACAATTTCGTATAGTAATCGTTCTGCTTGTCTTTCTCGCAGCGGTGTCGAACGTACATAATAAAAGCAGTCCATGGATGGGAGATGTGCCAGTTGTCTGGTTGAGTAGAGAAGGAGAAATTAGCTAAAGAGGGAAAATTTAATGGACTGGAAACTAAAAAAAAAAAAAATCCATGGAAAAAGGATTAAGCAGTGAAATTTTATTCAATTACATTTTTTCCTGGAATTATAAAAAATTTGGCTAATATTTAATCAAAAGCTTTAATTTATTGTGCGGTTGGTTTCCAAATTCATAATTTATTAGGATTTTATTGTTAAATTTTTAGATTTAAGATTCCAATTCCCGACATTTGCCCATGCGAGCGATACTAGTCCTTTCCCGCCCTGGATACCTTCCTTAATGACTGATCTCAAACTCGAAGTTAGGTTTTTTTTCTCTCTCTCTCTCTCTCTTTAGTGCTCGGGGAGACGGGACAACATTTCACGAAGTGGGATACTTCTTCCGTGCATAGCTTTAGTGAATGTGAGCTCCGTAGTGTGCTCTACCAGAATTTGAGCTCATATGATAACTTAGTTGATACCAAATAGAAGGGTGATGTTATATTTAATAGAAAAGTTAAAATGTTTTGAGGTGATGGTATCAAATGTTTGCTTTCGGGTTAATCTAGGGGGTGATTTTGGGTATCAAATGTTGTGGTTCACTATTGGCATCAAATGTTCCCTAGACTAATTCCCAACTCTAGATTCAGCCGCAAAATCCGAAGAAATGGGCAGCCGGATCAACCGGCACTAACCCTACGCTCGCGCCGAGCGATCATTTCCCGGCATCAACGATCCGCGGAACATCCGATGAGGAATTAGGCACGTCATGTGCTTGCGCCTAACGGTCACAGGGAATCTACGTGTACAACTGTGATCACTACAATTCGACTTCTCTCTCTCTCTCTCTCTCTCTCTCTCTCTCTCCAATCAATGAGATTCTTCGCGAGGAGAGATTTCCTCACCGTTGCGCCTTCACCTTCTTAGGTGAAAACCTGTAGGAATGGTATATTTCATTGCTAATTTATTATAGGAATAACTACATATGAAGTTTTATAGTTTTTATACTTAAATTTTATATAATTTAGAATAATTCTTCTAATTTTATATGTTTTGTTTAATAATATATTTTAATTTTAATTTTAATAGTACCCTAATATGACCGTGATTTGATATTGTGACATAATGATACGTCAATAAATTATTGAGATTGCATGCCAATGTGGCAAAGTTAGGTGACGTGAGGTGATGGCGTAATGAAAATTCATGTAATATTAGTGTCACATTAGTAAATCGTTAAAATTAAAATTCAAATATTTTATACAATAAAACATATGAGATTGAAATGATAATTTTAAAAAATACATAATTTATATCTAAAAAAATAACAAATACATCGAATTTATAATGTAAACCATCATATATATTATATATGGAGCAATCAGTTGGAGTTGGAGAGGAGGGATGTGGGGGTCATTGGCCCGGTGGTAGATGCAAAGCATGTGATTCTGAAGCGCTGATGATGGAACGAATGGATATTACGCTTCGAAACTCGCATGCTCTCTCTCTCTCTCCACACTGGCCTCTGCCCACATCTATCCATATCTACCATCACGGGGGATGGATTCAAGGAATGCTGGAACAATCATTTCCTTTTGATCTGAGAAAATCGACGACGCTACATGGAAAATTTTTATTAACATATATACAATTTGTTAATTTATCTTATTTCATCATTGAAATTCATTTTTTATGTTTACTTTGATTTCTCTCGAATTTTCTTATCGCATATTTTTCTACACCAGTCTATATCTACGATTGCTTCCCTTGGTATGGCTCTATGACTCCGATGAAGTCTAATTGAAAAAGAAAATCAGAACTAATTTGAATTATTTGAGATAGTTTGATATTTCTCTTTTTTTTGAACAAGTGTTGTATATATGAAAATTTTATGATTAAGAAAGTTTTTATCCCTGCGTGAATTAACATGAATTTATGTCAATACGTTACACTTATGAATATATTGGAAAGTTTTATATGGAACAAGAAAGGACCACAAAGAGTTGGATACAGATGAGACCATTGGATGCCACCGAAATTTGAAGATCAAATTTGATGAGGTAAAGTATTATACTTCAACTGCGTTACATCATATAAATAAATAAATAAATGTATTTTTCTTATCCTATCTCAGAATTTTCCTCGGTAGGGCCAGCGGTTCGTGGGGTTGAGAGAGGGAATGGGGCACGTTTTTTCTGACCGGTAGTTGAGCGAGAGCTGCTAGGAGTAATCAAGGGCTCAGTCGCTCGTTAGATGGATATGGTCATTTTCAGAGCTGGTCCATCACTCGCGCTCTCGCCCGCTCGTGTGCCCCACCTTTCGTATGGACCGAGAAAAGAATGGCCAGACGATGATGGTACATCCTACAGGGAAGATGACGATGGCGGCGCAAGCTCCCGTTTGTTTTGAATGGTTGTTTTTCACAGGGAAATTACTAGAAAGGGATCAAACATGTTCTCATTATCCAGTTGGATACTGAAAATTCATGCATGTGTTTTTATACATATTATATACGCAAATATTCTTCTGTGGTATGAGAAGCCCATGAACTAGGGCTGGGATCGTTGCCCGGCTGGTGCCGTTTGACTGAACTAAAAGAGCCCAGGACCAGAGCTCCATAAAGCTCAGCCCATGTTGTAATACAGCCGTGGCGGTGAAATGGATAGTCTTCTGTCTGGTTCACGCAGCATCTTGCATCACGGAGAAACAGGAAGTGGGGGTTGCGGATGGCGCTCTCTGTGCTCTTGCAGTTACATCTCACTTGAATTTCCCTATGCTTCAACTCTAAGGATCGGGAAAAAAAAAATGCAGAACATGGGATGACCTGGCTTCCAAGAAATCTTCTCCCCCGGTGGTGCAGTTACGCCCTTATGAAGTTTCTTTTCTCGATGTCTATCTTTGTGGAGAAGGAATCGTAAGTGGCATGTTGCATGTTCCATTCTTGTCACCTTTTCTTACACTTTCTCCTCCTCCTCCTCCACTTCTTCTTTTTAAAAATCTTTTTGTCCCTTCAAATTTCAGGATCCCTGACCTTGTTTAGCCTCATACTCATCATGCGTTTGCTTATTTCTGCAGTGGTGCCCTTACACATTCCGCTATGGCTCTTGACGGTTTCGACTCTATGAGAGATTGTTCATTTTATCGGATGGAGGATAGAAGACCATCTCGAAATATGACCCGGGTAACAAATTGATCAGGGTAAGATTTTACGAGCTAAAGCATCCCTCCCGTACGTGTGGTTAATATTCATACGCATCAGCCGGGCTTTATCATCCTCCCTTATGGCACGCAAATTGAGATTCAAGCAACCAAAGTGGCTTTGGAATCGGGCCGCGTAGCAATCCAATCACACGGAATAATCGACAAAGGAGACAAAGGGAAATCCATTCTATTATTCCTTTTTTTTTTAATTTAAAGCTTGTCCATTTTATTGTGTGGTTGAGGTAATGCTCACTAAAGATCCGATATTCTCCTCCTGATCGACAAGTTGAATGGAATATTTCGAATTTATCATATTTTTTTGTTTGTCATATTGTACAAAAAAAAATCAAAAAACATATCATCATTACTTTTGATTTTTTTTAATATTTTCAATTAATTCCCTCTTAGAAATAAATCAACTTCCGGGCCCTTGTTCCCTTAGGATACAATTTTTGTCCATTTCATTTTTTTCACCTTTTTTTTTTCCCATAATCAGTCGATGTTCTCGCGTACCGTTGTGTGCCATGCTTTTCCGCCCGATTTTTTAGCTCCATCCAACGATCATCAATCACAAGTCGACTGATGGAAAGTATATTGTTCCGGAACCCTTTCTCCACTGTTGGATGCGAAGGATCCCACCTATCCAATCCGAAGGCATGAAGGGGTCCTGAATCGGATACATATATTAGATTAGTATCATCCGTTCACCCTAAATTTCATGTAGAAAAACCTGTTCTCGTAGTAATTTGTGGGAAATTTCAAAATCAGGGTTTGATAATGTGATATGGATTAGTGGCTTGGGAAATGGCTCACCAACGAAGTCCATTTTCCCTCTCCAAATTTGCCCGCCCCGACTTCGGTAACCCCGAAAAGTGCCGCGAAGGCACGCACACATCATTTTAACACCATGCTCGGTTGATGTGGAATTCGAATATGCCGAAAGCCGTGCCCGTATTTTTAGTTCAATTCCTAACTTATTAAAAAGAATCTATAACAATTTTTTTCCTTGATTACATATAAAAATTATAAGTTTAAAATTGAATAAGAAAAAAAAGAATAAATAAGTACAAAAAAATTTTTAATTTTTATAATTAAATTTATAATTTTTTTAATATTATATCGAAAATTGTGGTAGTATAGCAAAGCCCACTTGCTTGAGGACAAGAGAATATTGATGGATATGTTCTCCCAACTTTTCCACCCTTAATTTTATTGATAAATTATTGGAGATCGGAAAACAACACAAAACCAAACCTTTTCTTTTTTTCTTTTTTTCCTTATTGATTGGAAGCAAGGAATTTCTTTTTAAAAAGGGAAAAAATCTTGAAATTAGGAAAGAAAAAGCACCGAGTACGTTGGTATGATTTTCGATCTGTATCTAGCTATCTTAACTCAATTTTTTTATTTGTGAGACTTCATGTCCATTATCTTGCTCATAATTATAAAAAAGAAGATCGAAATTACTTTATGAATGGAAATGAATTTGGCTTCTCTAATTAGCATTTCATTTCTTAGGATAAATGATATGTTATTTTGGCTGCTTCTGCTATGGCCTTTCGGTCCAATGCCGGTTGTTGACAGCCAGGAGTCATGCATAATTTTAGAGTTTGGAATTATTTTTCCCTTAAAAAAATAAAATAATCAAACAATATGGTTCCAAAAAATATACTTTATTATTATTATTAAAAGAGTGAAGGCACTAACAAAATATCTTGAATCTAGGTTGAAAAGGATATAGCACTTTTCTTTTTTTAGTTCTTCATTAACAATGCTAAGGAATAGTTTTTCAAATTTCCAATGTAATTGCCCAAATTTCGCATGTACTTATAGTAGTTTTTTAGTATGCAATAAAAATGTTATTCTGATTACGATGAATTTTTTATTTATAAAACTTGAAATTTGGTCAATTTTAACTAAATTATACGTGAAATAATATATTTATAGATTCTTTTTATTGCTCAAAACTCAAACATAGAATTTCATTTTAAAGATCACAAAATTGAAAAGGTATGGAAAGGGTGCCATGTTCTATGACCAACGGTTGAATTTAAAGGAGGATTAGCTCGATGCCTTTTTCCGAAAAGGCAAACTGATCTTAATTAATCTGTACTACAAAGAAAAGAATTGGTAAATAGAACTTTAATTGGTCAACTAATTGCGCCGGCCATGATACCATAGCCTGACCATTGGACCGATTCGTCCTTTGGCTTAGCAAGAAAACAAAGAGGGATAATTAGAACGAAGACCTAATCGGGATTATATGGCAATTTGCACGTTGGACGCACCCTCTTTGATTGGCATATATACCGACTAACTGACAATAATGAGTCAGATGGAAATGATGGTGATGACAAGACCCCACCTAAGAATTTAGTAGCTAGGACGGTTCACACCTTGTCCGTCGATGCCCGGCCCGATCTGTATGATGAGCTGCATGTAGCCTTACCTGTATGTGTCAAGCTATAGTTTAGTCTTAGGGTGTGTCAATATCGCATATTTATCATCTATTAATATCCTCATAAACTTATAAGAGAATTGTATATAGTTAAGCATGTGATATGTAAGCCGTAGACTCCAACATTGATGACTTGTTGGATTCCATGACAAGCTCTTTGGTCACAAGTCCCATGAGTACCTCGATGAATAAAAAGGAAGTAATGGAAGGTCTCCATTGGTCGTGTGTGCGGATACAGATGGTGCTGGAAAATGTATGCCAAAAATGGGCACACTTTTCATCCTAGGGCTGTAAGTGATTTCTTATCCAGAGTGGTGAAGCCAGAAGCTTAGCTTAAGTGGAATCCTTACTATTATAATTATCCCCTTAACTTTTTTTTTCAAGTTCAATGAAAATATCTTACTGAATCAATCAATTTACAGGGGCCAATATAGGTTCGGCTTATATTCAACTCGAGAGGGCAAGAACGATGGCCCACAATGGAGTCGCCACACGGGGGCTATATAAGTTTTATATGGTTAGTCGTGTACATCCCATTTATATTCTTCTGTACTCTATGCAATCTTACCGGTGTTATTATGGATAGAGTATAACTCTTATAATCGAGAAAATATATTTTTTAATAACTAGTTATGTTTCAAATTTACTAATTTTATTTTTATTTTATTTAATACTTTTTTAATTTTTAAATAATTTATTAGTAGACGATTATACCACGTTAATATATCACGTTGTATAATATGCTCTCTCCTCGTAACCGGTTGGATTTCAAATGTTTATTTTGATTTTTCTTTACATTCTTATGTATAAAATTCAAGTAATTATCGAGAATAAAATTTAGGGCCCCTCTATCCCAACACATATTTTATTAGGAAATATTATGGTATTACGTGTTAGGAAACTCTATAACTTTTGCAAATTACGGATTTCTATATCACAGGTTGGATAATTAGGGATATCTATAAACTGCCATTCCCTAATATCCATAAATTAGTCAGCAAAACCCAAATAGACAACTAGTCTATATATATATATATAATTTTAAAAGAAATCATTCCCTTTCTTTTCTTCTTTTTTTTTTTTGGCCTCAGAAATCATTCCCTTTCACATGAAAATATGGATGAGCCCACCGAATACGGGGCTACTGGGGATTGATCATATACCGTAGAGTAAGTGCGCTTTTCTCTATGGGACATGTAATAACCAGTCAAACAACTTTTTTACTATCTCTACATCCGGCAGATTGGCCAACCTAACAAGCGGAAGGAAACGAGAGAGAAACGTATCGAGAGTGGACTCGGTGCCTTGACCCACAGGCACGGGTTTACTGGCAGCTGGTCGGCCGGGGTGGGGACTTCTCGAATAGGTGGGTGAATGTTTCGCATATGCTAGAGAGCAAAGGGGTAAGTATAAGATCGAACATTCGTTTTACTTATTCATAATCGGCCGCGATGCCCCCCCCAAGGTTCCAATTTTTCGGCCCCAAAGCAGCCACAACCCCGGTTTTGCTTTTAGAAAACAATAGTTATCGGAATAAAACGGTATTCAAATTGAAACCGAAGGATTATAACTATAATTTTTATTAGTAAAATTTTTTATTTTCTTTTATTGTCACTCTTTTTATCTAATTGAAAGGAATTTTTGGTATGCCAATAAGTATCAATCTTCGGCTCAGCTCGGATGTGTATTAAGATATAAATAATAAACTATAGTTTTATCTTAAAAAATTTTGCTTATTGCTAAAGAGTGATTAAAGAATATAAGCCTATCATGACCAGCTTCAACCTTATTGGTTTTAAAATTGCAACCCCTAAAGCCGAGTCAGCTGCACGTACATTCTTCCCATGGCAGCTCGGCGAGGCTACTAAATTAATTCAGTCTACATCAATTTCTTCCTCTTTTCTTCATTTTTCATTTTTTAATTAAAGAAAACGTGCTGAAACACTTCTGCTGAGAAATCCCCGCCGCCGTCGTGCTGTCCACATAGGTTACACGTCGGGGAGCACACACGCCCTTAACGTATGAAAATAAAATATCACGATGGTCCACTTAGTCAAGACATAACATCGCGACCGGATCAACAATAGCTATCCCTCACATGAATTATAAGAAAACTCATCCGCTCTGTCGGCTCCCCTCAAAACGCGGCTCGCTCAGAGCGCTCAATGTTCATGTGTGTTGTACCGGTCTAGGCTCGTGACTGATAGGCCTGAATGCTATCTTAAGCAATATATAGAGGATCAAATTTATACATCTAATGCATACAGTATCTAAACTAACCTATTGATTTAAGAGTAATTAATTACATGTAAAATATCAGTCATCCATCCATAAGACAAAAATTATCCCCGATTGCGTGATGGCACTTTTTTTTAATCCATAAAAGGGGTGGAATTCTAAGCAAAATTAAACCGCACTATACTATCATCATGTGGACAGAGAGGATTCCAATAAGGAAACGTAGAAAGAAGAATTTGAACGCCCTCGCAGAATTATTAGTCACACGATGGGACATAAAGTCGGTATTTATGACCAGCAGGAGATGCAAATGGAATCCTCATTGTCCTCCCATTTTTCTTTTTCTCTTTTTTATTTAATTAAAACAGGACGAGGGGGAAAAAAAAAAACCAAGATGAACAGGATAACATATGCTCACATAGGACATAGGGGAGGTGATGAGTCATGAATGATGGTGCTGGTGCAAATTTGTCCAGGGGGGGCGGCCACATTAGTTGGACCATTATCACATTACTTTTACATATATATATATATATCTGTGTGTGGATGTAGATCCAAGGCAGGGATGAAATGATGCAAACTTTCAAGGCAAAGGTCTCTTATTATGTTTCAAGACAAATTTGAATATAAAATTTCATTGACAGAGAGGTATCAGAAATATCTGAATAAGTTCGGATTACTTATTTCATGTCCCATGAGGAAGGGAAAATGCCCATTTGCTCAAACAAGACATAGAACAAACTCGGAGGAATTGCAACAGATGCTGGAGAAATGACCCGCCTTTCGGTTCACACCGACGAAGGTCGAAGCAATCCACACACATTTTTTTTCCCCTTCTTTGACCCTCTTGATCATTTTCCCTTTTAAAGGTGTCGTGTTCTCACCAAACCAATGCCAGGGCCAAGCCCGCCAAACACCATGCCATACCTATCAATTTCGCATCTAGAACATGCCAACTTACTCACTTAAACCGCATCTTTTACTAGTGAAAATCTTACTTTTTAATAAACTAATTGGATTAAAAATATATTGATCAAATTTGGTTAAAATTTTATGTATATTAGATGATGCGTAGATGATTCAGGTGTAAAATTTTGAGAACGACCCGGATTGCGATTTTCATAACTTTGTAATCGTTTGTTTCATTAAGAAGAAAAAAGGATAGCCGGATGAAAATGGAATACTATATGAAATTACAATTTTTTTAGATTACATTTATTTCTTATATATTTTTGTATTTATCTAATCAGGGCCCAACAAAAGAAAAGTATATATGAACTTTTTGGGCACATAAATAAAAAAGTACAGTTAGGCAATGCAAGCGCCTAACTTGAAATAAATCCATGGTGACGATAAAGAATCCCAAACTTACTTTAGTTAGTCCAAGCATTTAAAGAAGCATGCTGGCATGCTATTGACAAGAATGAAAACCTAGCCAATATGGATAGTAAATACATATATTTTTTAAAATAATATTTTATATTCAAATATTATAAATAAAAAAATTTAATATTGAGACTCCTTTTTAACTAGTGTTCATGAAAATTATTAATACTAAGTATTACACATTAATCTAAAAAAAAAGAGAAAAGAAGCATAGTACTTCATGAATTTTTCCTTTTCAGTCACAAATGAGATCAATAAACTTATAAAAAAAATAAAAGATACATAAAATATTATTAATAAGAGTGGAATTAATAATATTTTATTTATATATTCATGAATTTCATGGGTACAAAGAAATGTCTTATTGTAGTTACCTTCTATAATTTCAAATTATTTCTTCAAATCGTATGTTAAAATGCTTGAATCTCTATCTTTACCTCTCCAATTTTATCTGAAATTTTGTTAACTTATTCATATATATATTTATTCGGTGCCTTAATTGACCGAATTATAATACACTCGCCGACACGTTTGGAAGATAGTCAACGCCACAAAAAACGGGTAGCTGGAATCTTATGGCATCGGAGTTTGAATTAGGGTTTTCCAGAAAATATCATTTATATTAAAAGACATAATTTTAATTTTGTTAGGTGAAACTTTCCCTAATTTTTATTCTCGACTTTCTCTCTGACCGTTTTGCATCCATGGACTCTTGCGTCCGAGGAAACAGAATTAGGGTTTCGACGTCTCTCGGATAATTCGGCCATCGAGACCACAAATGGCATCCCAGATACAAGGTTGGATTTCGCTTGCAAAATACGATTGCGGGTTACTCTCTTCTCTTGTTCTCAGACGTGGGGAAACGGGTTTTCCTTTCCACCTTCTGCTTTGATTCATTCTGAAGCAAAAGCCCAGTTTCCACGGTTGATCTCCGCGACCTAAGACGTTTTCCATCTAACAATCGGAAAATGGAAATAAGGAAGGAAAAGGCTTTTGCCGCCACTGGTTTTGCTTTCCTAATAGGGAACCTAATCCGTGTTACCATGATTTAAACTTTCTAATAAATAAAAAAATTATGATGAAAATTTTTTTATCCCTGATGAACATCGTAGTTTAACACCATATTAACATCATCTATATATATATTTATTTAAATGTGCATAGGAAAAATAATTATTATGTCTCATCTTTTTCGCAGAAACAAGAGAATATTACATGGGTGAAAATTAGCCATTAAAGGTACTATGACGATATCCTTTTTAAACTCGAAAAAATTTGTCAAATATTATGTAAATTTTATCGATTTTTTAAAATATTTTTCTGAACTGCTGCTCGAGCAGCCAAGTGCCCGTGCATGCACAGTTTATGACCAATGAAGTGTTGATCGAGAGTTCACCAAACCTAATTATTTAGTTCTACCCACCCACCTTTTACTCGTGACAAAAACAAAGGAAATAAATTACACGTCACTGTGCTAAAATCGCCATCAGCACACCACTTTCTTTGTTCCTTTTCTTATCAATAAATGGAAAGAAACGGTGGTGGCAATTACGTTATGTAATATTCGGATTTTTGTATTCAATCGCGAATATATTAAGCTAGTCAAACAATCGGTGTTAAACACTAGCCCTATCAACGCAGTACTACCACAATAGTGGCAATTATGCCGTCTTTCGCTACATAATATTCGGGTTCTCATGTTCAACCGTGAATATATCAGACGAGTCGAATAATTAGCGCTGAACACTGATCCCATAAACGTAGTACTACCGTGATAGTGGCGATTTTGCCACCTCTTGCCACACAATATTCGGGTTTTTTTGTTCAACTTTGAACATTTTATACGAGTTGAGCAATCGGCACTAAACACTAACCCAAAAGGCCTAATATAGTCCAAAAAGCCGTGATCCTCCAAGACCCAACCCAAAGAAGAGCACACAACTAATAAATATTTTTCAAGCAGACATGCTAGCTAGAGGAGATATGAATCTAGATGTAGTATTCACCAAATCATATGAGAGTAGATTTTTAATTACTTAGGTTATCGCCTAAGTGGTACCAATTTATTTGTTCAAATTAAACCATATATAATTATTTTCAGCATCCTCCCGTGGACTCAATGTTACATTATTGTGAGGCATTGCAAGCAACTAATTAAATTTAAATTCATGCTCCCTTAATTCATGACCCTTCTTTCTCAAGAAGGGGTTGCATTTAATACGAGCTTAAATCATGATCTATAAATTGTTTTCGGTAAGAGAACTAGTGAGAAATGGCTATTGAGAAGTTTTTTAATGAATGTGAAATAAATAAATAAATAAATAAATGCTTAGATATATATATATATACTATGGTAATAAATAAATAGGAATAGTAAAAAAAAGTCGACAAGGACAAACCCTATAATTAATGAACAGGAAGGATAACTTGTGTTGCATCAAAGTAAAGGTTCACAAAAGCCCCACCTCAACTTTGATGCAACATGAAAGGAAAGATAACTTATGTTGCCATAAAAAAAAGGGTGGATTTATTTTTTTTTTATGGCAACTTGCACTTCACTTCCCGCCATGTAATGGTAAAAAAGCAAAAAGAAGAAAAAAACTAGTTCTTTAGTCAGTTTCATAAATATGTGTTAAAAAATTATAATATATTATTACTATTGGAATTCGACATAGATTCAATAAACACTGATTGAAACTCTCAAAATTTTAGATTTTTATTACTTTTTTTAATGATTAGTCATATTTTTATTGTATTTTTTTTTATAAACCGCCGGTATCCAGTTGAACTTTGTCCAGCTGACTAATCCGGATCGTCCCGGGTTAGCCCATTTAAGGGGTTAAGAGCTCCTCGCCGCAGGTGGGACTCGAACTCGAGTCCTCCCATTAGGATGATGAGTGCCGAACCACTCGACTACGTCCACGGTGGGTGTATTTTTATTACATTTACACTCTATATCATACTTAAAAAAAGGGTTGAATTTAATTTAATGGAAAAAAGTCAGTGAAGTGACAATTAAATTAATAGAATATAATCCATTGAATTTCATTACAGCAATATCGATCTATAAAATAGAAAGAAGCAAATAAAAAATAATATTATTGTTATTCTAAAATAATTAAAAAGGGGGGAAAGAGGGGGAGGGAGAAGCAGAAGGGAGAGTAAAGCGTGGGAAATGAGAGCCGGGAAAGAGAGTTGCTGCGACAGATACAACAGCAAGCAACCGCAATAGCAGAAGGAAGCAGCGATATACCCAGAAGGAGCAGGAAGCTGTATGGTGGTGATGGTGGAGTCCTTTGAGATGCGAGCCGATTCCGTCAGAAAGGGAAATTTCTCCGTTCTTCTCCTTTTCCTCCTCCTCCTCCTGATTCTCCTCCTTATCCTGTCCCGCATTTAAATCATCTCCCCACAACCCCCAAGTTCTCAATTTTCTCCCTTTTCTTTCTTCTATTCTCAGTGAAGGTTAGTGGGTGTTCTTGGGATCTGTGTTCTTGGAACCACAATGGTCTCCAGTGGTGTCGGATGCTCCGTCGATCGATCTGCGGTCTTGGTAGATTCACGGTTTGGTTTGTTTGGGGGTCGCTTTCTACTAAGCAAGGCTTGCTCTTGGTTGCCGTTTGGATCGGACTAGATTTGATGTACATAGCTTTGTATTGAGGGAGTGGTTGGTAGTCTTTCTTCTGTTTGTTCAGTGTTGAGTCCTTTCCTCCATTGAAATAATTTTGTGTTTACTTTGGAGGACATTACTTTTAAAATTTTTTTTGGATGAAAACCCCCTCTTCAGGAAACAAAAACACATAAAAAGTTCACCTATTTCTTCACCTTCGATTCCTAAATCACCCACCATTTTTTCAGTGGGTTCCACAAGACTGATTTTTGTTTCCTTCATAGACACCCAAGTTTGTTTTTTTTTTTGTTTTTTGTTTTTCCCTGCAACAAAGAGGGAATTATACACAAACACTTGGTTTGTTTGAATTCCTGTGGTGGCCCTATTGGATTCTATGAGAATAGGTGATAGCATACTCCTAGATCTAATAGACAAGCTCAGGCATTGGATTTCCGGGGATACGACTTCCAGCGATTTGAAAATGCTTTGTAACACCAATATCAGCTGTAAGATGTGTTGTGAGAGTGACGCAAATGTTGAAGATCATTTGCTCCGTTACCAATGCGTTGGTTGCAGCCGGGTTTTGTGTGCCAACTGTGTTCGGGGAACTGGATCAGATGCAGTTTTAGGCTCTGAGAAAGGGGATATTAGAGTGAACAGCTGTAAGTTTTGTTCTGAGATTAGTGCAAGAACTGATAATCGAAAGAAGAATTGCGAGAAGGTGCATCCTCAAGATAGTCCTGAGCCTCCATCTCCATGCTTCAGTGGATTGGGAAATGCCGATCATTTGGTGAATGTTGCAACTATACACAGAGATTTTCTCTCTAGATACCTCGAACACGAAGAGCATGCTGACTCACCTCATGGAAGCAGCGTGACGGACTTTAGTGCTCACCCATCGCCTGTATCTGCTCGATGCTCTCCAAACCGGTCAGTTTGGGACTTTTCATTTCTATAAGCCGACTGAGCCAAAAATTATCTATGTGACAGATTTATTTGCTGAACTTGTTAATTGTGTATGAAAATCAATCAGATGCATCTTTAACTGCACTATTATTTTGGATTTGTTTTCATTGGCTAAGGTTGGTTTTGGTCTTCTTTTTTGCTGTTTAATAACCGTAGGATGCGATTCTTCTGTTAATTAATCTAATATACTGTGCTGAGGTGTATTGTGTGATTTGCAAATACCCATTTGCTTGGTGGTTTTCTCAAAACTGCTATATGTTTTCTGTCATGTTTTATCAAAAAGTATGCTCAAACTTGATTAGCAAGGTCAGGAAATAGCTAGGGTTGGATGAAGGTTATTTAGTTTCATGCCATGTCCATTGACGCCATCTTAGTTTCCTAATGCTAATTTTGCGTAAAATTATTTGTGTCCAAGTCCAAGATATGCATCTTAAAAGGCCATTACCTTCAAGTTCTTCATGTAAAAGATTCTGTTTTTCTCATTTTGCTCTTGTTTTCAATTCAGTAGATCAATTGACTCTCTGAATTATTTTCTAATCTCTCAGGTGCGGAAGTGATGAAGAAGAGACGGATGGTTCAGGGAAGCACTTCTTCAGCCCATTGAGTGAGTCTTCCCGTGACATCTCAGACGTAGATACACGTAGATTTAGCATTAGACATGACTTTTACAGTTTCAAGTCCGCGGGGTCGACGCCCTTGGACAGCCCCTCTAGGATCCATTTTACATCGAATAGAGGTGGGCACCTTGTACAGCATGAGCAGGAGGAAAGCGCAGTTTCTCGAGATGATGGTCCCTTTAGTGGAGAAGACACCATGGCCGTTTTAACTAGGCCAGGGGCAGGGACTGAGGACACAGAAAGCAATGACTTATTCTCTGATGACTTGTCAACCTTTCGTAGCCAGTACAATCGATTTCAGAAGCAGCTTGATTTCGAGAACAATGACCTTATTTGGTATCCTCCACTGCCTGATGATGAGAAAGATGACATGGATGGTAATTACTTTGAGTATGATGATGATGATGATGAGGATGACTATGCTGGGGACACAGGACTAGTACCTAACCCTAGCAGTAGTCTTTCTTGCATTTTTTCTGTGAAGGAGAGACAGCAGCAGGGTAACAAGGAGACTCTGAGTGCTCTGGTGCAGGGCCACTTTAGGGCTCTTGTATTGCAGCTTTTGTATGGTGAGTGCATCAAGATGGGCCAAGAGAATGGACCTGAGGAGTGGATTGATATTGTAATGAGGATAGCGTGGCAAGCAGCAAATTTTGTGAAGCCAGATACGAGCAAGGGAGGCAGTATGGACCCCTGTGACTATGTGAAGGTTAAGTGCGTGGCTTCGGGGAGTCCAAGTGAGAGGTGTGGTGGACCTTTTGCTTCTCATTTCCTTCTGGGCTTGTAGCCTTTTTTTACTGCTTGCATGGAAATGGTTCATGATATTATATTCTAGATTGTTCCATTCTGTTTCAATCCTCTCATTTAATATTAACAAACTTTGTTAATGGATGAATTTTTCCCAATCTTTAAAGCCAAGTGCTTTATTGTCTGTGCAGCACCCTAATCAAAGGGATAGTTTGTACCAAGAATGTGAAGCACAAGCGCATGATTTCACAATACAAGAACCCAAGAGTACTTATCTTAGGTGGATCATTAGAATATCAAAGAATTCCCAATCAGTTGGCATCCTTCAACACTCTTCTGCAGCAGGTATTCTTATGGCTTGCGCATTATGTTTGAGCCCTTTTCTGCTATATCCTGGCTCTAAGTATAAGGAACAACTGCTTGGATATGAGGTTAATATTTAAAAAATGCATGATGTTTCTTGTTTCTTTTTGTGGAATACTTACATAGTTTGGTGTATGTAACCTTTGAATAATTCTATCCCTCCCCTCCCCTCCCCTCTAAATCCCTCAATTCAAACATACCCTAATTAATGCTACTTTAATAAAGGTTTTCAAGGTATGTTCTAAAATGACATCTTGCACATTTTGAAATGTTGCTTTGGCGTAGGAAATGGATCATCTCAAGATGATTATTTCAAAAATAGAGGCTCATCATCCAAACGTTCTGCTAGTAGAGAAGAGTGTATCTTCATATGCAGTGGAATGTTTCCTAGCAAAGGAAATCTCACTCGTATCAAATGTTAAGAGACCATTGCTCGAACGCATATCAAGGTGTACTGGTGCTCCAATTAGTCCATCCACTGACAGTATCGCCGCAGCAATGCTGGGTCATTGTGAACTCTTCAGATTAATGAGAGTGTCTGAAGAGCATGAGGTTGATGATCAATCAAGCAGGAAGCCTTCCAAAACCTTGATGTATTTTGACGGTTGTCCCAGACGTTTAGGGTGCACGGTAATTCTTTAATTATTCAATGATTTTATCTTTCCTTTTTATTTGCTTTGTCTAACTTTTATTCTCTTCATTGTAGTTTTGTATTACTAGTTGAAAGTTGTTTATGCCTTTCATGGTTTATCCTTTATAGCACAGCTTTCTGGAAGGATGGATAAGTTTTATAACCTTCTCTTGAGGATTTTTCGCCAGCAGTTTTCTTTCTTTTAAATGATTGAAGCTTCAAAGAAGGTTTGAAGCCTAACCAAACCTAGATTAACCAGTGAATATGAACAAAAAATTTTAGTGAACAAACTTTCCCTATGAGATTTCCCATGAAACATAAATGCATGTTTTCATCTTTTTAATTATGGCTTACTGTTTGTTTCCTATAGGTTCTTTTAAGGGGAGCTTGTCGTGAAGAATTAAAGAAGGTTAAGCATGTTCTTCAGTATGCAGTGTTTGCTGCCTACCACTTATCCCTTGAAACTTCTTTTCTCGTGGATGAGGGCGCCACTATACCTAGAATGCCCCTGAATCCCTCTGTCTTTTCACTGGAGAAGGCAGCTTCAGATAATCAAACTTTAATACCTCCAACTTCCAGTGGTCAGAACATTCCTGAAGTGGTGCTTGATGCCTGCAGTCATAAGGGAGGTTATACAACAGATTTGGAACTTCTGGATCCAAGATTTGCAAGTTTGGCCTCTGATGCATATGATGGTGACGTTGGCCTAACTGATTTTCTTGATTCGAAGGATTCAGATTTTCTTCATTCTCTGGAGTCTCAAATAACTCCTCACCCTGAACTTGTTGAAACCATGGATCAAGATGGTGAAAATGAGGTTTCAGGGGTTTCTGGTGAGTATTTCTCTTCTACTGATGCCAATCAGAGCATATTAGTATCCTTTTCAAGCCGTTGTGTGCTTAAGAGGGCTGTATGTGAACGATCCCGGCTTCTTCGCATCAAATTCTATGGATGTTTCGATAAGCCTCTTGGAAGGTATCTTCGTGATGACCTCTTTGATCAGGCAAGTAATTTTGGCTTCATCTCTCTTGTTGATGTTGCATAAAAGTGTCCTTGCCTTTAAAAGGTGTATCTTTAATTTAATAGTTGCATAAATCATGCCATATCAGCAAAGAGCATTAGCAGAGCAATGAAAACGACCTTAAAAAATTGATCGACTTGGCATGAAGATAGAACATGGACTAATTTGCTCCAACTTCATGGTGCTGCTAATGTTCTTATTCCTGTCTCTGGATAATGGTATGGGATTTTGTGTTGACAAATTCTTTCTTTGTTGACAGACATCCTACTGCAGGTCCTGTAAGGGACCTGCTGAAGCCCATGTATTATGCTATACTCATCAGCAGGGTAACCTAACAGTCTATGTAAAGCGAGTCCCTTCATTAAGACTTCCAGGGGAACCAGATGGGAAGATATGGATGTGGCATCGATGCCTCAAGTGTGCTCACGATGCCGATGGCGTTCCACCTGCGACCCGTAGAGTGGTAATGTCAGATGCTGCTTGGGGTCTGTCCTTTGGGAAGTTCCTTGAGTTGAGCTTCTCGAATCATGCAACAGCCAATCGTGTGGCAACATGTGGCCACTCGCTGCAGAGGGACTGTCTCCGTTACTATGGGTTAGTGCTTGAATCCAGAGTTAAATCTTGACAGTACAGCTCGATAGGGTTATTGACTGATGGCTTGGGATTTTAAATCTTGGCAGATTTGGATGTATGGTGGCATTTTTCCGCTATTCTCCAATTGACATTCTTTCAGTCTGTTTGCCCCCTCTGATGCTTGACTTCAATGGTCATGTTCAGCAAGAATGGCTAAGAAAAGAAGCAGGGGAGGTACTATTCTTTGGATTGGGATTTTATGTGCATGTAATAAATATACTATTTGTTTTATTCCTCTGCCTATGAAAAGCCCCATAGCTGTCCACATGGGCATGGAGGAAAAACTCGGAATTGTCTAGAACCATGAACTTTTAGGGCATTATGCAGCTAGGTCTTAGCTCCTTAATGGTTCTCTCTTGCACCCTAAAAGGAAAACAAAAGAGAGAAGGAAAAAATTTTGAGGAAAACAAGAAGGGAGGTTCTGTAATCATTATAGTTTTGCTGGCGTTAATGATCAGCGACTGTACTTTTCTTTGCTTTTCAGCTCTTGGATAAGATGGAAGCCTTGTACCTGGAGATATCCAGAGTACTTGATGCCATCGAACAGAGAAGTGCTACTTTTGGAAAAGAATTCATCATCATGCGTGAGCTGCAAAACTACATCTGGGAGCTGAAAGGCTTGCTTGGAAAGGAAAGGACCGACTACAGGGTATGTTATGGGGAGTGCAGATCTGCCCATTTGCGACACTGGTTCCAAGGTTGATGATAGTTTCTTGAATTTTTTGCAGGATATGCTAGAACCAGCTATTGCAGATTCTTCTCAACTGGGTCAGGTGAGTGTAGACATTCTTGAGCTGAACCGCCTGCAATGGTTGCTTGTGATGGGGTCCCATGATTGGGAACGGAGGCTTTATCCTCTGGATTTGCTCCTTGAGACGAACTCTCCAAGAGCTAAGAGAGATACTGCATTACGTAATGAACTAAAAGAGTTGAAAATTAGTCCTGAAAACTACATCACTGAGCCAGTAAACTTGGCTAGGTCTTCTTTGAGTGGGGGCCAGTGGGAAAACAAAGAGGACTTGCACTCTGAAAGGGGGACACTTCCTGAAACAATGGTTGCCTCTGATGAGCCCAATCTCTCCGAGAGGATAGATTCTGCATGGACTGGTAGTGACCACATGTCATTTGGGGACTGTCCCACATGTGGGTCCGTTGGTCCAACAGGTGGAACTGATAGCCCACCACAATTTAGAAGGAAGATGGCACCAGTCAGGGTTCATTCTTTTGACTCAGCCTTGAAAATTCTGGAGAGGATCCAGAGAGGAGTCTCACCCTCATCATCGCATCTCTCAACAATCAGGTCTTTCCATGCTTCAGGAGATTACCGTTACATGGTGAAAGATCCTGTCTCCAACATAACAAGGACCAACTATCAAATGCTCCCTCGGGATGTTCAGAAGTTAAACCCATCACTGCTATCCTTTGGAGTTCACTTGGCCATGGGAGCTCGCTTATTAGTTCCACATATTGGAAATAACATCATTATTGCTGTCCATGATGATGAACCCACTAGCATAATATCTTATGCCCTCAGCTCAAAGGAGTATGATGATTGGATTTCAAATAGATTGGATGAGCTTGAAAATGGTTGGAAAGGAGTGGAGGGCAATAGGGAGAATATGAGTGCTGCTTCGAGCTTTTCTTCTTTGCAATCTTTTGGTGCTTCAAACATAGACCATACAAATACTTATGGCAGTTGCACATCTGAGGATGCTATGTCTTCCTCTGTTGGGTCACTGTTCCGGGACCCCAAGAGGTCTCCTCATCTTCGGATTTCTTTTTGGGATGAGTCTCCATCTTCTGATGGCAAGGTAAAGTTTTCAGTTACATGTTATTTTGGGAAGCAATTTGAGTCCCTTAGACGGAAGTGTTGCCCTAGTGAGCTGGATTTTGTGAGGTCATTGAGCCGGTGCAGGAGATGGAGTGCTCAGGGAGGGAAGAGCAATGTTTATTTTGCCAAGTCTTTGGACGAGAGGCTTATTATAAAGCAGGTTACCAAAACAGAGTTGGATTCATTTGAGGATTTTGCTTCTCAGTATTTCAAGTATCTGAATCACTCTCTTAGCTCAGGCAGCCCAACTTGCCTTGCTAAAGTCCTCGGACTTTACCAGGTTTCTGCTTCATCCTTCCCATCCCTTGATTTTAAATGTCCCTTTCCTTTCCACGGGAACTCAGCAGTTAATAACTGCTGCATTTTAGTTCAGAAGCTGTGCTTTTTGATGAGAACACTTGAACCTTTTTCAATAAAATTGAGTAAAAAATTTTCTTGAGCCCTGCAGGAAAGGGAAGTCAGAAGCTTTGTGTTTTGTTAGGAATAGAAAATAAAAGCGGTTCTGCATAGCCAAACTTGACATTAGTTTTATGTTAATTATGAGTACGGAGATGGTGGTTAACAAGTCTTCTGATATTCATTAGAAGCCCGCAAGGATGGAGAACATGCTTGGAGTTGCTCCATTTGATTAATACTTTCTATAATATTTGCAGGTCACGGTGAAGCACCTGAGGGGTGGCAAGGAGACAAAGATGGATCTGATGGTGATGGAGAATCTCTTCTTCGAGAGGAGCATCTCGAGAGTATATGATCTGAAAGGGTCCAACAGAGCTCGATACAATCCTAACACAACAGGGAAGGATGAAGTTTTGCTTGACATGAATCTACAAGAGACACTCTGCACTAAGCCCATATTTCTTGGAAGCAAGGCTAAGAGGAGTCTTGAGAGGGCCATCTGGAACGACACCTCGTTCTTAGCGGTAAGCTTGGATCACTTAAAGTTTAGCTTACTGACCTTCAGGGGAGTTGGTCACTGCAGGATTGGCCTCTAAATTTGTCTCTCTCCTACAGTCGATCGATGTGATGGACTACTCATTGCTCGTGGGGGTGGATGATGACAGCAAGGTGCTCATTCTGGGAATCATCGACTTCATGAGGCAGTACACATGGGACAAACACCTTGAGTCATGGGTCAAGGCATCAGGAATTCTGGGCGGGCGGAACAATGCGTCCCCAACCATTATCTCTCCAGAGCAGTACAAGAAAAGGTTCAGGAAGGCGATGACCGCCTACTTCCTCACCGTGCCAGACTAGTGGTCATCATGACTATTATCCGATGTGCCCTCGGCAAACGTTTTCCTCAACTGGATAATGTATTTATTCATTCCTAAAACAATAAGGTGGCACACCTGCAGTAGAAAGTGCAGCAAAGCAGGTCGATTTTATTTACTTGCTCCGTTTTGGAATTTTGATCTTTTCATGAGCCATGAAGGTGTAATATTTGACAGAGCTCTCATGTATGACAAAAGTGGTGATTCTTTTGTTCGATATATCTTTCACTAATACATATACCCCGCTACGCATCCTCCTCATGAACAGTTGCAGTCCCCCGACTAACCCTCCTGCTGGCACTAATCTGGGTGCGCAGGATCAATCGCATCCCCTGCATTCACACCTCCAGAATTCAAATAAAATTCTCTTATTTTATGCAGTCTTGCCTCGCTTCAAATCCCTATGCCCAGCTACCTTAGGCCTTGTAGTCGGAATGACCCAGTTGCTTTTCCCGTCGGTGTAAGATATGGGTGTCAAAGATAGCTAGTGATCGGGTTACTAGTCGAGTCATCTGACCGAGCATTTAAGGCGTCTCAACTCACCCGATTAGCTTGCTCCAGCTTTGTTGGATATGTATGCAGTCTACAAGATGTTTCTGGTCATGAAGACGTAGGGCCTTCCCATGGCGCGAACGTGAAGATTTTCGGTTCTTTTTTTTTTTTTTAAATAATAGTTAGGCTTTATCAGAGGATACCATGAACAGAGGTGTATACCTTTGCCAGCTGATCAAATCTACAGTGATCAGAACTCATAGCAGAGCTTCATTACACTGCAAATTTACCTAGAAAAGGAAGAGAAAAATATATGAATCGAGGCACAACTAAAGTTCACAGCAGATCTCTCGTATTCAGCTCCGTGTGATCATCTCTATCTTGTATATCATCTAGCCCTGGATTCAGTCAGGAAGCCACTGGGATTTGCATTCCTCCTTCTTTGGCAGACATAAAGCTCACCCGCTTCTGCATTTCACAAACAGAAGAATTAGACAATTCAATATCAGAAAATTGTCCTGATCCCCTATCGGATAACATAAGTGATTACACACACACATATTCAATGAGGACACGAGCATAGTCTCAGCTTATTCGATCTTTAATATACTTTCAGTTGACTGTACCTGTTGCATCGACAGTAGATGACTTCAATTTGCCTGAGAAACTATATACTATACTGCCGTAGAAGATATAAAGTTCACTGTCTAAGAGGGAACATACCTCACGTTTCCTGAGACCTTCCTTTCTGCTTCCCTGGTTTCCATTCAGATGCAAGGGCTGCTGCTCCATGAAGTTGTCTCTAACACTTCCCTCATCGCCAGCTTCCCCAACTTCAGTTTTTGTTGTACTTCCATCGTTGCCACCGTCTTTCTTGTAATCTTTATTTTTATCGTCATCGCTGCCGTTCTTATTAGATTCCATGTATAATCTCATAATCTTCTCAGCTGCTTCAGCTTCATTTCTGCTCTCCCTCATCAACCTCTCCACTTCTGCCTTGGGAAGCCTGACTGTCACCCTCAGACCACTCTCCATTGCCTCCTTTCCTTCGCCTCCTCTGGCCTCCGCCCTGGGCTCGGAATCGCTGTCCTTGCCCGGCATCACAGGGCTCGCCATGACAGACAGGTCCGAAGCCGATCTGCGGGCAAGCATCAAGCTCTCGAGCCTGTCCTTGGCGCTCATGTTGATCCAGGACCGGACCCGCCTAGGGACTCCTTTTTCCTCGGGCAGCTCCACGAGGAAGTAGAGTCTCCCAGGCTCCAAACTCTTGTGGGGCCCCAGGGGCTTCGCCCTCGTCCCGTAATGCTTCACGGACTCGGACTCCAGCAACACGAGGCCGGGGTGGTCCTTGAGGATCTCCCCAGCCTCTACCGGCGCCTTGAGCTTCAGGGTCTCGCCAGTGATCTTCATGATCCTAACGTTCTGCCTATCCTTCCCTCCTATGGTGTTGCCCATTTCTTGGAGCTAGATCAAATGGAGGAAAGGACTGGATGAGATCTAAGGTTTCTGCGTCTGGTTTCTGGGATTTGCTTGCCAGCTGCTGGCTTGTTGCTTGGTGGGGGTGTCGAGAGAAGAGATAAGTTAATGCACTATATATACTCGTGCTTGACGTCTACTAGGGGCCATTGGTCAATAAAAAGGCCTGTTTTGAAATTTCTTTGAAAGGGTTGCCAAAGCTATACATTCTCGCACAATCACTCGTATAAATTAGTTAAAGGAGATCAAATATATATATTACTAATGTTGCGATTCAAGTCTTATTATAGAAGAAGATCAATAATTATAAAAGTTTTAACCCTCACAAGATTTATATTATATAAAAATATGAATTGCAGGTTACTACACAAAAAAAAAAAGATGCTAGATCCTCTTTTTTTTAGCCCATAAAAGTATATAATATTTTTGAACACCACCACATATATATTATTAACTTATTAATCGAGACTAATTTTTATTCATATATCGCCTTATCCACGGAGATAATATAATTTGTCGTGTGAGTGTAAAACATGAATTAAACACATTACGTACCAAATACATATAATGATCTCCCAGTGGCATTTCAACAACCAATGTCCCCATAGCATCATCCTATCGTCAGTTCACCCGACACTAAAGGAAAGGATGACGAAAATACACAATAGGACGCGACAAATCAGTTATCGCAGACATTTAGGGCATCCTCGTAGCTTCCTGGCTCTTGACATGCAGATACGGGAATGATTTCAATGAAAATTCTTCTTCTTGTCAAAGGGGCTCGGCCGTGAGTTGAACGTATTTTTACCTCCGATAGATAACTCAAGGCATGCGACTTGTGTCCATTCGATATTTAAGAGTCAATGCATCGATGGCAAAGAATCACGGTACCCATGTTGCACACAAAATTTTCGGTCTCCGGAGGCGGTTTCCCGACAGCTAGAAGAATCAACGGCCATACGTTTGGTCGTATACGAGGAAGAGAGATGATCACGAGTCCTATTCTTCGGAGAGGAGAGGAGGAAAACAAGAGTAGAGGGTCGTGGAGAGAATTAATTTAGAGGATCGTGGGGTAAAACCCCTTAATGTTGTATCTAACATGATAGTACTGCACCAAATCTCGTTTTCTCGATCGATTCAATTGAGCTCTAGCTGGAATCTTAGTGGCGACCCAGTGGACCGTGGAGGAGACGCATGGTGAAGAGTTGCAATAAGTTATTAGATCTCCTCTTTTGGCTCGTGATCTAACGATAATCACGGACAGGGATTCCACGGTCACCCCACTTTAGCCTTTGGCTTCAGAATTTAAAATGAGATCTCGAAACTTCGTAATAACCGGCAACATGGGTAATATAAAAATGGCTCCGCGGCTGGCTGATTCCAATCTTACACGGCACGGCATGGCACGGTGTGGAATGGTCCGGTATCCGACTCGAACTTGAAACCAAATGGCCCGGCGCACATGAGAAGTGAGCGGGTGACCTGTGAACTGCTTGTTTTCGAGTCCCTACGAGCTGTCACCCCTGATTTCTCGATAACAAGAGGGTTCTCCATGGATGTGAATTTATGTGGGGGCAGAACATGGAATTTCTTGCTCACACCTGTCAATTTGTTGCATAGAGCTTGTGGTGAGTCAGGCTTCTGCTGGCTCATATCCCAAGACTTGGTCTAGCACGTGAATAATTTTGCCTCTGGTCGTTGTCAAGATCGATGCCCCGAAGACTAACTAAGAGGGAAAACTTAGAGAACAACGTAGTGTTTCTTTTAGATAGATTCAATATT
The DNA here is from genome assembly GCA_900174645.1 of Sonneratia alba. NCBI lineage: Eukaryota > Viridiplantae > Streptophyta > Magnoliopsida > Myrtales > Lythraceae > Sonneratia > Sonneratia alba. Next base: position 1,240,118 of record FWPY01000010.1, read on the forward strand.
TTTTGGATAAAATCATGAATTTGAATTTTGTAGATGAGGTGAGATTTATTATTTGAAGACGTTAGACATCTAAATATCGAGCATCGTGATAAAAGGAATTTGGTGCAGTATCATTTCTCTTGATCTAATAATGAAGAAATTATAAATTTAATTTTTATCGTGTAATTTTTTATACTCTTTTATTCCTTACTAACTTTTCTTATATCGTTCTGAGCGTATAAATTTATTATGTAATCGAAGAAAATTAAGTAATGTAAAAAAAAAAAAGACGGGTGGAGTTTTTCAGGAAGCAAAGCTGCACAGGAATCTCGGCATTGACTCCGTCAGGGGGAAGCTATACCGCTGGGGGAGTAAATAAACAGAGACCGAGTCCAACTCAGGAAGTCTCTGGTGATCGCCATGGACGTACGATGCCCACCGTCGGATGGAGGGAGCAGACCTTTTAAGCAGGGACCTGCTCAGGGGAGAAAGGGATGGGCTCGTCCGGGGGACCAATAGTATGTACAGCAGCACTAACTGGGAAGAGGAGGGCCCCGCTTTGGGTCTAATCATACTAATTGATGATCAAGTTGCGCGTGGAATTTAATCAGTTGATGGAACGGACGCAACTAGCTGGCAGATATGGTCAATGGTGATCTTAGTATTAAGAAGATCTACGTATCTAAGAAGGGCGAAGGAAGGAAGATGGAATTAAGCGGATATTATGAAATTTTATCCATAAAAATTAAAATGGTATATTGAAAATAATACCATAATCATGTGTGCAGTAAGATTGTCGCTATTGGTGGCAATTTCTCCACTAGATATTGGACATGCTCTTGCTTTAATTAGGTGATGTTGCAGTAAACCTAGTTGCATTATCGACCAAAATAAATGACGTGTGAGGAGTTCATGAATGATCCTATCCCTCTCTTGCTGGAATCATCAGTGTCACGGCGGCTCCAAAAATATCCATGTGTGTCGCCTCCTAATTGGTCAGGAAACGGGCTTCGGTTCTCTCCATCCCCGATCCCTTGTGAGCGAACTCCGCGGTAGCCCGGTTGTATCGACGGATCAAGAATTTAAGCACAATTAAGTAGAGCGTAATCCGCCGGAGGAGTACGAATCCCTTTCTCCTTGGGAATTAAGGTGAAGGGGGTACGACGAATCGATGAATTCTCCCGAACCAGGGAGGCCCGTAGAAGGCTTATATGCATCAATGACAAAGGGAGGAGCGAATGTGTCCGCTGCTAGTACAAACCATCGGAAAGGACCGGCCGTGTGGGGGGCCTTATCGACCCCACGGCGCGACCATGGAATTGCACGGTATCAATTATTGTGGAGACACTTGCTAACTTTTTAGTGGGTCCCTAGAGGGTGCCGTGTGGGGGGGCCCATCGGCCCTACCACATATGACTTTTTCATCGTACAATATTAGTTTCGAATTTGAGGAAAGATATATTAAATGACTCTAACGACCTTATTTAGAGCATATTCCGGGGTGCCGTATCTCGAACGAAATCCTTCGAGAATTTTAAGACCCGCAACCGCAAAGCGCGTTTACACTGTGATGACATCCCTAACTAATCCTTTTTGTGCCTTCGGACTCCAAACACGTTGAGGAACGTCTCTAGCCGGGCAGAGCAGAGTCTGGTCGTGACTCGTGACTCCAAAGTTGTCGGCTTATTAATTCGTCAAAAAGCGTCATCGGTAATCTAATTTTTCGTACAGATTTTCGAATACGTGATAAAGGGAATGGAATAAAAATGAATAAATAAATTAATGCTAAATGGAAAAAAAAAAGGCCTTTTTTTCTGCGAAAGAAATGTACGACTTCTCTGTAGGAGTCGGTCAGCGTCCTCGTGCAGCCCGTTTATGACGGGAGAGTGTAGCAACTCTCATTATATAAATATATATTATTAATAACGAAAATATATCCAATGGGTATATATTCAGGAGTATGACTCATTCATAATTTTTATAGTTTTAAAAATTATTAATTGGTATAATTAGTTTAATTAAAAATTAATCATTCATGCGATCTCATTTTTATAAAAAATTAAATTATATTTTTAAATAAGTGAACTTAAGTTGAACAGAATAATTTTCAGTCCATTATTATATCCAATTAAATTGATAAAAAAATTAATTAATTTTAAATTAAAAAATAAAAATATATTATAATATATATTTATATTTAATAATTATATTAATAATTTTTATTATAAACTATATTCATCTATATAAATTTATTATTAATATTATTTATTAAATATGCTACACATCCTATGAGTTTTTAATTTGACCTATAAACCTATATTTATATTGATTTTCGGTTCGATTCAGTTTTAAAAATTATGATAATTTTATACAAATAAAAAAATTTATTCTTATTTAAATGGTACATATTACTCTTAAATTAATTCTAATTTGATATTATTCATTTAGATTAATAATTGAGCAAGTGTTAGTTAGGACATCTCGACGTGAAGCCGATACCATCGTGGGCTTGTGTCTTATAGCCACCCGGCCGGCCGGTCGGCGGGTACGCATGCCAAGTGCGGGTTGTTTGAGTCCTTGTTACGAGTTTCATTGCCTGATTTCGTGATGTGGGCATCAAGAGGACGTGTAACTGGTGTTGCTGAATTGCGTGAGAACTAGGAAGTTCGATAATTCGATGTAGCTAGCTTGTGTATCGCTTGAGAATGTACAGGGAAACCAGAATGGCTTTTTTTTTTAATTTTAATGTGATGATATTATTATTTTTACTTGAAATTAGAAAATTATTATTTTAATTCTCATCACTTCACTGGTATCATTTATATATATTTTTATATTCTTTTAATCCATTTTTATATTTGTGGGTCTCTCTCTCTCTCTCTCTCTTTCTTTTTTTTTTAAATCGAAAGAGCTGACTGAAACCCTTGAGCACGAAGAGGCAAAACTCAACCTCTAGGATTTTTCCGAAGCAAATCTGAGTACGAATCTCGCGCTGACTCAGTCAACGAAATTCTTCAGAAATTGTTGAGGGGGAGTAAAGTCAGCAAAGTGACTGAGTCCAGCAGGGGACTGATTGGTTCATGATGAGTCGTGTTATGGTTGCTTTATCTGATGGAACTTACGCTTGAGTCGTTTTAGGTGCAATGTCTTTCGAGTGAACCCTTCAGCAGATGATCACTCCCTCGTCCAATAGTAGGGATTGGGTCAAGTGCAGATTTATTTAAGGTGACTTAAAAACTTCTCCCTGCTCCTTTTTCGGTGTCGGGGGCACTGACTAGCTGGAAAACCGTACTTAGGTCGAAGATCAACTTGCAGGTGGGATTGGCGAATGACATTATGACACTACCAACTAGCTAGTAGATAATAGACGATGGTGATCTTGTGATTCTAGCGTGGGAAATTTCCCAACCAGTTATTGGATATGCTCTTTACTTAATCAGGCGGTGCAGCAAAAAACCTAACAATGACCCGACTAATTAGGTGAGTAGCTCATGCTTGACGTTGCATATTATGCCTCTCTAATTTCTGGAATTACTACTGTCTCTCGGTTCCACAAAATCCAAGTGCATCGTCCCCTAACCGGTCGAGGAACGGGTTTGCACCGCACCCTCCACTACTACCCCTCGAAGGTGACATTGATATGTACTAATATCAACTCATGGACAAATCTAGAAATTTTGTGTAAAGTATGAATTCCTTTCTCGACATAGAGGCATAAGGGTTGAATCGTTTTCTGTTTTCGCACATCGTGCGTCTTCCCTGGAGATAGACATACCGACCCGATGCCCCTGGGCCTCAGCAGTAATAATAACCTAAGCAACCAAAGACCATGGCATAACAACGTCATGCTAACGAATTTTCCACTACTGCGAATTTCCTTTGTTAATTTCTCCTGTGCTAGTAGTACTCTTTGTCCATATTAGATCTCAATGCCGTTCCCGACACGAACTCCTTAGAAATTTACGCGGACCGCAATTTAAAACGCGTTTACACTTATCCGATAATGACATCTCCATACAATTTTTTTTCCCCTTTTGGACTTCAGACATGGGATAAACGTTTCCAGTCGAGGGGAGAGCACAGAGTCTGGTTTTGATTGATTTGTGACTCCGATCTTGTCCTCCTGTTAATTCGTCAAAAAGGATCATCATTCTTTACCTAGATTTACGTACGTATCTGCATCATAGAGTAAATGAATAGACATATGAATAAATGAGTGCAAAACGGAAAATATGACCCCTTTTTATGAAAGGAAATTTGGCACATCTAGGAGTCGGCACGATCTCCTTTGTCCCTTTTTATAACCAGAGACCACAGCAAGTCTCCTTACGCATATACGTTACATATATAACAATGGTAGGAAGCCCACAAGCTTTAATTCTTCGATTGCACTTGAGATTCCAAAACTATTTGATCATCGACGAGTGTGAATGGACTTAATTCCTTTCGCAATCAAATTTCGAGGAGTGACTTTATCAAAGACTTTTTGACTAGCAGAATAATAGGACAATGGTCTCGGTAGTTGCTAATAATCCCTGCCATTTCCTCAAAATTCCCAAGGATATAAAATTAACCCCCCAAAAAAAAACAAACAAGAAGTAACTAGCCCTCGACGAAAACGATAATTATGCAAACAAGACTTCAATAAAATAAATCCCCCACCCTCCAAGTTCAACACAAGCATTTCAAGGCTGCTTCATTAGCTGGCTATCAACGTCTGAACGAGTCAAGGGACGGAACGATGTGCGATAAACACAACCTGTGTAGACCATGTTGTGCAATAGATGAGAGTCAAGATGATCTCTTTTTCTCTTGTTTACCTTCTCAGCGATCCACCGTGGGACCGCTGGCGACGATATGTGTGGATTACCAGAGTACTAAGAAAATGGTCGTGTGAATTCGAGCGTGGTCGCATGCCTATATCTACTACGTGGCGGGAAGAAAGGAGAGTAGGAATCTGTCGAGATAACCTTGAACCCAGTGAGAGACAAACTGTTAGGGGTCAAAGGTTTAAACCTTAACGAGAGGTTACCCCACTCAGTGCTAAGGTACCAAGAAATTTAGAGCACCACGAGTGATCTAAGCTTGAGTTGAGTAAAACTGTCTTGATCATTTTTTTTTTCATAAGGTTTAAATTTGGTGGATTGTCCATTTGACCAATATTCGGTGCGGTGCGAGAACAGTGCCCCTTTTGAAATTCTTCCACTTGGGCTCGCACAACCCATTAATTGGGTATGGCCGGCCCGATGATGTCTTCCCATCCCTTTTTTCGTTCGGGGGCTTCACGCATCTTTTCGGGGTTCTTAGGCAACGCTTAAAATTAAATATTCATATCTCAGAATGTAATGCCCACAACAGAGTGTATGATGATGATATCTCGGCTTTTATATATGTATATATTGTGACCTCCAAAATGAATTTGTTCGTATCTTACATACCAAATATTTACTTATAGTTGAAATATCCAACGAATTTGCTATGTATTTATATCAATTTGAGTATGCACCTAGAAAGCTAAGCCCATGTGATGTGACCCTCAGGGTCAAAGCTATTTAGGCCTACTTGCAGGTTCATACACATAATACCCATTGAAAGTACATATATATGTATTCAGCTCCAGCAAGGGAAATAACACTAAAGGGGCATCAATAGTACTCATACTTGGACAATAGAATTAATTGTACCGTACACAAAATTCGATCTCTTTCGACGATTTTCGTCGCCACACACCAACGGCTATTCTTCCTGACGTCCAATATCATCAAGTGTTTCGGTTTCGGTATATATATCACAGTAATCAAGAGGCTGTGTAAAGAAGGTGACGTAAGAAAATATAGAATAACATTTATGGTAATTTATCAATTTATAGCACACATGAGAGATCTTACAAAGGAGAGGGATGGGAATGCATTCTTCACAACGAATTTCCGAAAATGAAAATAACCAACACATCAAATGAATTTCCCTCGCACGCACTTCAGTGAGTTTGCTAATTAATTAAGCGGAACAACGAGACTCACGATTCCTCATCTCTTGCCCCCACTCCCCACTTCAGTTCCAGTCAGTTTTGGATCCCCAGTAAAAATGAGGGCAAAAACATTTTTTTTTTTTAAAAAAATTCCGGAATATGCAATAGTCCGTGTTAAAATCAAGAGGTCCTGAGGCGGAGGGCTACTGGTTGTTTAGTCTGTCAAGGAGCTCGAGCAGTGAAGTGGCCTTCCTCTTGGCCCTCTCGGTCCCGGTCCTGGCGATTTCTGTGAGTGGAATCATGGCCCCGAGTCTGCTGATGCACCCGAGATTGTCGGTGTCTCGCTTGCACAGAGAGAGCAGTATTGCAGCGGCATTCTCCTTGTTCCGCGGGAGACCCGTCCTGAGCAGATCGATTAAAACGGGGATCGCGCTGGCCTTCACCATCGCTATCTTAGCCTCTTGACAGCTGGCAAGAACTGAAAGGATCGTCAGGGCCTCGTCCACCATACAGTGGCTCAAATCAGTCAGCATCTTCAGTAACGCTGAGACGATCCCTGCACGAACTGCTCGGCCCTTGTTGCCCTGATAGATGCAGAGGTTAAACAGGGCGGTGGCAGCATCCTTCCTCCCCCTGGTGCTGCCTGTTTGGAGCAAATCTACAAGTGCAGGAATTGCCCCGGATGCTCCGATGATAATCTTATTCTCATCCCCGAGTGAGAGGCTAAAGAGGGTCGCTGCTGCATTCTCACGAGCTTCCATGCTCCCTGCTCTGAGGACCTGTACGATAGAAGGAACCGCTCCAGCAAGCATTATGAGCCCTTTATTGTTCTCGTAGATCGAGAGGTTAAGAATGGATGTGACGGCATTTTCCTGGATCAAGACATCTTCCAAAGCTAGCAAGTGCACGAGAGGTGGAATAGCTCCAGCCTCTGCAATTAATATCCTGTTATCTGTGCTTCTTTTGGAGAGAGATCTGATTTCTGTCACAGCTGTTCTGATCTCCTCAGCAGACCGGCTTGAGAGCTTTCTGACAAGGGCCTCAATGGTCGCTATCTCAACGCTGATGTCACGGAAAGAACCATCGCTATTCTTGATTTTCCCATTGACTATACCAGTGGGTTGTTCAACATTGTGGGCTGAACACCACTGACTGATTAGACTTCGGAGGACATAATTCGGAGTGAGTGTTAGATTCAGGAGCTTCTGCTGCGTCTTTGGGCATGTCATGTTTCCATTATCGATCCATCTCTGAATGTATGATCTCTCATACGTCTGTAAAAAAGGAACCATGTGGACATTAGAGGAAAGGTAGTGCAAAGACAAGTTGACATTTGACTAAAGAGAAGGCATATATGTACCTGTCCAGTGGCAACGATGACAGGATCTCTCATTATCTCCAAAGAGATCGGGCAGAGAAAATCATCAGGTACAGAAATAGCATCAGATTTCTTATTGTCCTCAGAGATCTTGACTTCTTGATTAGATGCTGACAGGACATTTCTATCAGCATCCGTAGAACAAGCTTCTGATGACGTAGAAGAACCTGTGGGAGCCTCAATTATATGGTCAGCAGTACGTATTTTTGAAGCAATAGGTTTTGAAATGGGGCTCAAAGTTGCAGAAACTTCGTGATCGACATTGCCAATGTTCTGAATATGCAAGGTTCCAATGGCCCGACCCGATTGAATCGGGACAAAATCCTCTAAAGCAGGTTGGGACATGGCCCGGGATAACAAATTTGAATTCATAGGTCCATACTTGTCTGCAGCTCTCTTCAACTGAGCTCTCACCAATGCAACCTAGAAACAAGAAGGAAACAACATTTTGGAGTTAAGATGGTCGTCTAAAAAGGCCCGATTTGAACAGTTCCACAAGTCAAGTACCTGTTCATGAACTTCTTCAGAGATGTCAAATTGATCATATGGTAGCTTCCGAAGTGCTTTCTCCAACTTCCACGTAACACATTGAAATTGAAAGGTGATTTTCTTTGCTTCCCCCTCCTTCAATCAAGAATGTTATATTATTCTCAGGGAGGAAAGGTGACACCTTATCGATTGTAGGTATCAAAATCATTGCAAATAACATAACAAAGCTGTCATACATAAAGATCAACAAATTAAGAGCAACTAGAAAATGACCCTGATCTATGAGTGATTTTTAGTTTCTCCAGTATCAGGCTGCACAAAATTCTCCACATAAGATTTTTGCTTTAAAGGAGAGTTAATTACCACATTTCTATAAAAAATAGCTATGTAAGAATAAACTGTTATAGAAAGTTCACCCTAATTGAGAATTAGAGATGACGTTCAAGAAAAATCTTCCGGGCAAAAGGACATTTTTCTCTAGAAGGCTGGAATTCTTCCATCAGTGATTCAGTCATAACCCTTCCACTCAAACCTGACTCAGCCGAAGAACCACATGCGCAGGGAGTACTCAATTGAATCATTAATCCATGAATTCCTAATTCCCATTTCAAAATCTTGAACACATTGTTTTGCCGCTAATAACATTTTCTTCCACTAGAAATCACCAGAAAATAGTCATATAGATATTGTCGACAAAATTGAAGCCACACTTGAGAACTCGCCACTCATTACGATTTCAAACCAACAAAATATATGAGAAAGCAAGCATGAGAAGAAATCGTTAGCACAGACTGGAAAATGCGGAAGAAAGGCGGCTTACAGAAGATGAAGCGGAATCGAAATTGGAGGCAAGGGAGAGGAGGCGTTTCGCAGCCTGCAGTGCGGCGGCGAGATCCGAACACCACGAGCGCTCCGGCAGAGAACGAGAGCTGGAGCCACCGGTGGAATCCCTAATCTCCTCGAACAAGTGAGTGAGCAGCGAGATCTTGCGGACCAGATCCGTGCAGTCTTTTCTGAAGAGATCTCCTCCACCGCCGGCAGCGGCAGTCTTGTGGCCATCACTTGTGCTGCTGGAGATCCGGACAATGTCATGGACGAGCTCCAGTAGCTCCGCCGTTGGGTCTCCGGCTACATTGCCGGCCATAGTTCCAAAGCTACGAAGCTCTCTCTCTCTCTGTCTGTATCTCTAGAGCTCCTCTCTCTATCTAAAACTTTGCGAATTGTACAAGCCTGTGCCTTAAAATGGAGTCCTGTACAGTGTCAGCGATTAGAAGATTAAATGCTTGATTAATTAATTATTAATTAATTTAATCAAAGCCAACAATAAACGACCACTTAGTATACACCAATACCCACATTAATTTGATTATTGATTAAGTTCAAATTATATAAATTTATTAACTGATAATTATAAAATTTTTCTGTTCAGTACTCATAATATAAGAAACGAGTACATAGGTAGCCAACTTATCCTTGAAAAAACCCCATCATGAGTCATCTTAAGAACCCGTACAATCATCTTGTCCAATTTTTTCCATACTATTTTTAAGTGTAAATAATCTGATGTTCAAATATTAATTAAATTTTAACTAATTTAAATTTTAATTAGATCAACTTATTAAAAAGTAAACTCTCTTAGTATAAATAACCTTTATTTATAGGATTTGAAACTAAAATATTATATAACTAAAAAATATATCAATCCATTCCAATATATTTATGCGGATTTTCTTCGAGCATTTGACATAATATTACTCTATCAATAAAAAATTAATAAATATTAAAATTTTAATTATTAAAAATATTAAATAAATTCTAAAAAATATAGTTATTTTTATAAAAAAAAATAATTATTAAATAAAAAAGAAAAACAAAATAAATATATATATTTTTGGCAAAAATTAGCATTTCTTAACATGTTTATGTTACGTGATGGTTTCTTTTGACTGTGATTGCATGGATTGCACGCAAAATGCGACTTAATAACTTGATTAAGCAATCAACCAAACTTTGGATTGATAGAAGTCTCAGTCATCGCTCACGGGGGGAGAGAGATTGTCGAGGGATATGAAGAGGACAAAGGATGACAGTTGGGTTTCATTGGAATATTGCGAAATGTTAGGGCTCGCCAGAAATTTCTCACTTTTTTAAAATATAAAAAAATACATATACTTTTTGGAACCATTTATTCAATTTTTATTAATTTAGTCTGTTCTTGTTATTTAACTTATTGTATGATATTGATTCTTATGGGGGACCATAGACAAAGCTCTAAGTAGTGCTCTTCTACTAACTTGTGAATTGTATCGCACAATGCTGGCATATGGTCTCTGCAAGCCTGTAAAGAGAGTTTCTCTCTTTCATTTTTTTTTAAATAAAAAAAGAGAAGAGGATGATGTTCATAAAATTCTTTTGTCTTTTTTTTTAATATATATCATCACATGATATTGAGGAGTCAAATAACCACCAAGTAATTTAGACCTAACTAAGTCAGTTTATTAAGGTGTTGAATTATTCTTTCAAATATAATTCAAGTAATGCCAAATTAATTAAATCAACTCATGTTCGTCTATTCTAGTTCTATATGGGTTCTTTGTAATGCCCACAAGTTGAAGTTCTCTAATCAAGATACTTTTGATAATAAGGAGTTTATTTTTTTCGAATTACTATTCAGACACCTTTGAAATCTAGTTAAGGACTAACACAAGTGGAATCAAATCTGCAGTCTTGAACTACCTACAAGACATATATATATATATATATAAATTACTTGAGCAGAATCAATCTACTAAAAAGTAAAATTCATTAAATTATGTATTATTTTTTTATACTGTAAAAATCTTACTTAATAGGGAGATATATTACACACCTTAACAAATCCATATAACCCTAATGTTCCTTTGATGGGAGAAAAACATAACGTGTTGAAACACTAACAATCAGTCAAATCCTAAGCGCAAGTGTAGGATTGATTAAGTGAATATTGTCTGGTTGGGGGTAACTATAATTTCTCAACTTTGGAGTTAATATGACCCAAAAATTTTAAAAAAATTTTAAGGCTTTCACCCCGCTTATTTTACATCCTCTTCCCTGTAATTTCAAAAAATATTTATATACATAAATGAATTTTAAAATTAAATAAGAAAAGGGAAAAAAAAGGGAGGGACATCTCTAATGGCCACAACAACTGTCGATAGGGCGCCCTCGACCCCAAAAGACTGAGAATGACCTGGATTACATCTAGGCGAGCAGAGACCGACTCCTTCCTAGACAGATCTAGCACCGGCCGAAGCGACCTGGCACATGGCTATGGTCGCTGATAATCCACCTTCAAGCAAGGAAGAGATTAATAAATTGGCCTTCATATGTAAGCTATATATATATATATTATAGCCTTGCTTTATGGGCCGATTCCAGCCATGCTTCCACTTGCTCTATTGAAAATCCTATATATATATATATACTCTTTCCGGAATCTTCAGAATCTGAACAAATAACTTATTCCATCCTTTAGCTTACGAAATAATGATGATATCTTATGATTGAATAGTTTTCGCCAAATTCAGTTCATGTTTCTCTTTGACAGTTCACATCTGACCGGGTTGACAGGAAGAGACTGAAATTACGCGTTGCTCGGGGGAAAAACAGGGGTTTTTGAGATTTATTTTCCAAGCAAAAACCCTAAATTTTCATTGAACTTTTTTATGTCTCATAATTTTCTTTATATTTTTTAATGTATAATTCTATTTCGGCCCTCCCCTCATGGAATAATGAGACCGCACTTGTCATATACCCATAAAAATCTGCCTTAAACAACCAATTAGTAACCGTGCAGTTTTTTTTTTGCCCTGTACTTGGTGATAGAAGACAGTTGAACATGAGATGGGTACCTCCCAGCACGCACGTCGATAAGTAATGATCGAGTTTCACACAATGACTCCGAGATGAGAGATCATACAATGATCGAATTAACTTTACACCGTATGTTCTTAAAAGAGTTTGGTCCCTTATAAAACCAAGAACTCGAAGGCCACATGTGATGGTGTCTGACTATCTCATGCTGTCGGGATCTTCATTATGTTTTTTTGGACGTGATAGTCAAACTATGAAGCATTTGACAGGAAAAAAGATATGCTTCCAGGCGAAGCAAGCTGGCGAATTGTAGGTGGTGTGGTGTGGAGCCGAGCAAGCGGAAAGAGAGGATCATGGCCATGTTCTATGGTTTCAGGAGAGGGATCGAAGAAAGGAATTAATGGTTGGAGACAGACGAGAAAGGACATAGACATACAAACATATGCTTAAGGTTTCCTTATTCCTTTCCTTTCCTTTTCTTTCTATGTGTATGATTTTCGGTATTCCAAATGAATTCTCCCGAATAACTTATATTCGAATTAAGTCAATTTATTAGATAAGAAGTATTTTTAATAAAAAAAATTATTTATAAGATTCAAATTCAATACTTGATAAAACAAATACGTTTGGACATTTTCATCCAAATATATAGTGCCTTAGTTTATTGGCGGGTCTTGTGGGGTTGACCTGAGAATGTGTTTTAAACATGCAACAGACTGGCGAAACCGCGGCAGCTGATGATCGAGTCCCACCCGTGTTTTATCTGTCACACGTTGTACCTCCCCAGAAGGAACGGACCGCCGTCAAGTCTATCTTATTCTTCGAAGATCATTACAAGATAAGAAAATAAAATTTTTGATTCAACGGCTTGCAGGTGTAATGATCGGTTTCTTTCGAGGAGTCGCTCCTCCTCTGCGGCATCGACCGTTAAACTGTCGAGGCTTTACTGTCCGCCTAGATTGAATATGCGCCGAATTAACGAGGATGATGGTAGGAGGAGGCATACGAGGGACCTTGCCCATCTAATATTCCATTGTCGGGCCGACAGCAATAGAAGAGCGCGTAACTCCCGACGCCATCCATCGTCACATGCATGGATGGGTCGTATGAACTAAGATTTGAAGTGAATTCCCCTTCCGACAACTCTTTGCAAACCAAGCCCTATGTAGCCACTTATGGGAAATTAACCCTCAGTTCCACCCTCGATTACACTATATGAAGAAAATCATAAATTAATATTTACTTAGAGATATTTAAATTAAAGAACCTTATTCAAGAAAGTAAGAAGGAAACCTATCATAATCAACACATATTAATCCCGTTTTATTCTACCGGGAGCTGGTAATCATAAAATTGGAATGATAAAAAAAAATGAAAAAGAAAATAAATAAATGATCATGCACAGAGACGACAACCACAAATGGTGAAAAGGCAAATGGATAATCGCCAGCTGGGTTGGCCTGTTAGTACGCGAACCCGTCAATTAAGGTGCCTGATTGGGTCCTTCGATTGACATTCTTGTCCTGTGTGTTATCCCTAACCGATTAAACTTTGTGATTTGACATTCCGCTGGCAATGGCTGAGCCGACATCATGAACGAGCAACTCCCATGGGGCGGCTGATTTTGACGCACGAGTGGCGAAGGACTTCCCTTTTCGGCTCGATGGAAGCGATACAGCTTTTGATGAACCACTTGACGATTTACCGAGCATTTTAGCTAGTGACTTGAGTGGCCCTTTTATTTCTAGGCAGATTACTTTGCTCTACTATTGCATCTGAGTCAGCCGGTGTTATGGCTGCCAACTCTCTCCTATGGCTGTGTTGTATGATCCATCTTGCGCCCTTTTGATTATTAATATCATCATCCTTACTATAAAAAAATTTAAAAAAAAAAATCCCCTTATACAGTCTACACGCACGAATCTTCCTGACCTCCCAGGTCGGCTCTTGCCCGATAAAGGAAATTCACCAAAAGGAAACCGTGTGAGATGAGTGGGAGCCAACAATGTCCTTTCATTGTCAATGGTATAAGTAAGGACTTTGCACCTAAGAAGGTGATTGATTTGAGTCCGGTTAGATTATAGAAAAAGTTTGAATCTTGACAAAATTTTACTTTATAATATAAATTTGTATTATTTGAAAAAAAATGTAAAATTGATTGCATCATTTAGTAGATATAGGTAAAGTTGTTGTAATACCATAATATAATGGGTTTTAAATGTAAAGTAATTACCAAATATACCGTAAAATTCTAACGAATCTAATATCGTATTACAACGAACTTTATAGTGGAACACTGTAATCTATAACATAAAGTGGAACATAATATGGGATTACATTTAGGCTGAACAATTCATATATTGCTGTATGTAAATAGATTCATATCATAAAACCCTCAACTCATACACGATTTCTCTATTAAAGAGGTAAAAAACGTCTAATTCGAACACGATCCATCTAAATTATGAGTTAATATGACATGATTCGTTTAATGCGTACAACTTAAATATGTCTAACTATACCATTTGTACGATATAACACGATAAATATGGTAAATACACATTTAAACATGTTAAATGAGTTAATAAATTTAATACATACGTAAACACATTTAGTTAAATGAGCTTAATCATGTTTTATCATGTTACACAAATTCAAGCTAGTTCAACATATTTAGATATAAAATACATTTATATTCAACCCAAACCCTTAAAATTTCGTGTCGTATTAAAAATTGGTAGGCCTAGTTACATCTCACATTACATCCAACACAAATGCCCTCTAGCCGTGTCATTCTTAACTTAAAAATAAGAAATTTCAAATTCAGTCTTTCGTTAGTGAAAATTCTCATTTTACTTCTAGTTATTTACATACATGTATTGACGAGGGGTAGGGGAAAATCATCCTATAATTTCCCTATTAAATCGAAACTTCATATCATAGTTTTTAAAATCGGACCGGGCCGGGAACCGGTGTAGGTGTGAGTTCATAGGTTCATAGATCGGACCGGGAGTTCAATGGATTGAACCGCATGTTTAATAAATAATATTAATAATATAATATTACTAATAAATTTACATAATATCATAATTTGAATATGATTTATAATAAAAATTATTAATATAACCATTATATTAAATAAAAGTTTAATGTAAAATATAAATATAAGTTTAGTAAAATAAAATAGGTATATTATAATAGGTTTTTGTTTTTGTTTTAATTTTAAGTCAACCGGTTTTTTCATTGGTTCAATTAGATTCACTGGTTGGACTGAGAACCGGCCGGTTCAATTAAAACTTTTCTCTTTAAATGTGCAATTGGATTTTTTTGTAGGAACCGGACCAGGTGAGTGGCCAGTTCCCGGTCGAACCAGCCAGCCGGGTCCGGTTTTTAAAACTATGCTTCATATACATATTTTTTATTCTCTTCCGCAAGATTCTGCTTGGACCGGGCAGCTTTGGACCGTTTCCCGGAGGATTTCAATCCAGTGAGTCAACTCGAGCTTAATTCGATTTTCATTATTATGTGGCTCGCTGGGCCCAATGGTTCAAGTCTAGATCTCAACGTACCGACTCTATCAATAAGATTGTCCATCCAAACAAAAGAACGTAAGCCGAAACCGTAAGGGCATCTGAAGTTCCCGACAGCGAAAATGGGCCCAGTTCTGTATGGGCCTTCGAGGAAATCACCTCCCGTGAAACCCTAGATTAAACCATAATCCGAGTTTAGAGCCAAAATTGCTAGCATCAGATCTGATTTGATTTGATGCTCAACACATTTACATTAATATACAATTGGTGGTTCGAAGTACCATGTGACTCAGAAAATTAATCTCGGAGTACAGATTCGAGATTACCATATACTTCGGTGGAATCATTTTCACTTAGGCACGTCTTGACGATAAAACCTCAGGAAGTACGACGAGTAGCACGATAACCAGGTAAGATCCAGGACCAAGAACAGCACTTTCAACAGCGTGGACACACGAGGAGAGGAGACTTGCAGGTAAGAACACAAACGTGGGAGCCTACATGAACTCGCAAGATTTTCAACATTATGCTGCGATTTGGAATCGGCTTTCGTACTCTACACGGAAATGGGGACAGTTTACGAGGATTCTACTCTATTGGTCCTCAAGAACACAAAGAAGAAGGAGAAGAAGACGAAGATTAATGCGTTTTTCAATTTTTAATTATGTTTTTCATTATAATATTCAGAAATTTAGGCCAATTTTGACTAGTTTAGATTGTAATATGATTGACTTATATGGTTGAAAACATGCTCAACAATTTTTTTTTACATATTTACAAGATTTAAATATCAAACAATACTTAGGGATAATAAACATTTTAGTATAAACTCTTATTTGATTATTTTGACCTAATCTATTCACTCGATGGGTCAATTCCTATTTGATTATTGGACGCCGATAACGAGTACGTTTCTTTACCTTCAGATCGGGGAATACTAATAAATGGCCAGCTGAGTCGATGGACGTACATAGTATTTATACACACGCATAATGTATAAAGCCAGAGAGCGAGTGAGGAATAGCTCCCGCCCAGATGAACCATGGGGTTCTTATAATCAGGAATGCAGTGTCGAAAAAACAAAGAATGGCAGGTGAAGGCCTTTAAAAATGGATTTTAGTGTCAAACTGTAGTGGATTTTACAAGTTGCAGTATTCGATTCATGTAACTTTATGACTTTCGTCTCCCTTGATCTACTATTGACTTCGATACACCCACACACCATATTAATTGCTGATGCCCCGACGTGTCTCCTGTCCGATTCCTCGGCACCTCATCCCTATCCTGGAAATCCTTCTGAATCTATAAATCTCTGAAACCGAAGCTGCTGAAGAGGCTGCCATTTCAGGTTATCTTCACGTCTAACCGAATTGTTCTTCTGACCTGAGAATCTACCAGTTATTAGCCCTCACACAGAACAAACTTTCCAGTAGCGAACGACGTGGAAAGGCAAATATCTTTATGGGATTGGACTCTCGCCTTTTCAGTTACTTCTCTTTCTTATGTGTCCTTCAGTCCAGCCCCGAATATTAACATTTTTTTGGCTAAAGGAAATCCTCCTTTGTTTCATCTGTCTTGACTGTCAGGTTTCCGGAAAAGATTGGTCTTGCATGTCGGGATTGGATCACGAGGAGCAGAGAGCAATAAGTGACTTTAGAAACTTAGATTCCAATAAAACTCCCTCGGGATGTAGATGGGTACCCATCCAACAGTCCTGCTCCTCTGTATTTCAACTCTTGTACCCTGGACAGCTTTATCACATACATACAATACATCCTCTGGTCAGACACGTAGCACCGAGATTTCCGAGGTTATTCGACATAATACTGTCTGGCTTCAGAAGACGAGCTTTTCTATACAATCAAATCGGTTGTCAGCAATATTTATTGCTACTCGATATCCAACTGAGACGCCCCTCTCAAAGCTGTGGGACGATGATTTTCTCAACGCAGTCAGTTGGTCGCTCTACTTGATGGCTTTGAATTGGCAAGTGACTTAATTACCAGACATGCTTATCAGGATAACTACCGCTCACGACAAACTCTCGGTAAAAGATAGGTCTCCTAAAAAGTAAAAATTGTGGACTAGGATTGCTCTTACGTTGTGCAGGCCGGTGATTCTTGTTGACTAGTTCATACTACGTAGAGCTGTACGACGGTACGATCAATGTGGCCTTCAACGTCTTGAACTGCCGTACCCATGCCAGCTCCGAAAGTATGCACAGTATGTTCATGAAAGAGGAAATTCATGTATACCATTGTTGACGGTGCATATGCTGGTACTTTGCTCGTCTCTGATATATATATATATCACTCAATGCTGAACTTAAAGGGAGGGAAACTCTAACATATTTTCTCAGTGTTAAAATGATGTAAAATTCTCATTTTGGAGGCAATTGATAGGTTAGGTGAAAAGGGCTTCAAGTTTCTTAGGGTGGGCAAAATGACTTAGATGGCCAATAGAGACCTGCATGAGGCTTTGTTCAGTGGAACATTGACACCTAATTTGTACAAAGAGGTTGGAGTTCATTTCTTGTTAATGCGATTTGTGTGCCTTTATTTCCTCCCTAATATCCCTCCATGATTTTTCCTCATGAAGTGTTAACCTAGTGATTTCTTTCCTTTTTTTTTTGGCTAAGTAAACCGAGTATTAAGAAAGACTAATAATCAAATACGATAAAATATAAAGTAATTCAGAGAATATATAATATGAGTTTTACTATTTATTGCCTTAGACATTCATATCAACATTGACTCAATATTTTATTGATTAATTTCAAATTTAACCCCAAATGCTTAATTACGTACAAACCCTCTACCTTTCCCTTTCCTTAGGGTTTTCTTTGGGTAGAAGGCCAACCACCAACCTTCATCCGTCCTCAAATGAAAATCCCATTTGGCCCTCTATCGTGAGAATTCTTCTGTAACAAATCCCAAAAGTGAAGTGAAGAATCTCAGTTTAATTCGAAATTTACAGGAAAATTAATTGAAAAAAAAAAAACCAACGGTGGCTTTTGAATTGTCCCCTTGTCGATGAACTCACTGACAATACTCCTGTAATTTTATCGGATGCTTGGACCTTCCACTTCTGGATACCTGATATCGTCAGACCCAGACGGTACAACTACTGAAAAACCCATAGAATTTTATGTGTCTAGCTAGTCACAAACTCAAGCCGAATAGATGGCATCAACCGAACACTCAGGGCGAATATAAATCCCGAGTGCCAGACGTTTGGTGTTGATCAGCAGTTCCATTTCTAGAGATAGTCCAGGTAGCTAGTCATGGACTGACTGATTATCTAGAATACTGAATTTGATTTGGAAGATTCATTCACAGCTCCAAATCCATGCATAGGCATCAAAGATACGATCGGGCTCGGCAGGAATCGATAACATGAAAAATGAAGAAATGTCCGACGTAGCCAGAGCTCCCGCATCACAACTGTCCAACCCGTTATGGAGAGGGTCGGATGGGCAATCGCATTGAAGATAATACCCCACGCGGTGTAGCACAGACACCTGGACAGCAGCAAAGAAACAGCCTACGGGGATCAACCTCCCTAGTTGCTCCTTGGATACGCTAAAAACATGTGAAGACATATCCCTTCATGCTCAAGGAACGCATATGTGATTTAATGCGGGATGCGGGCATCGATTCTGATGCAGCTTACGGTAGTTGCCAACTTCTTTTCACATGCTGGTGTGCAACTACCACCAGGCCAGAAGTGACTGTTTGGTAACTTGATAAAATTACTTTAACTTCTTAATCTAGAGCACACTTCTCGTATATATGTATCTATACATATTATAGTGGAGAGGAGAAATTCCTTATGGACCCATTTTCAGTTTCAAGCTTTACAAATCAGCCGTAATTTTTTATTTTTTGGTCATAAAGGAAGGTAACAGCATCTTGATATCGCCAAGAACGGAAAAAACAAAATCCAAGGATCAAATTCTGGGGAGATAAAACTTATGTAATCGTA
Organism: Sonneratia alba; assembly: GCA_900174645.1. NCBI lineage: Eukaryota > Viridiplantae > Streptophyta > Magnoliopsida > Myrtales > Lythraceae > Sonneratia > Sonneratia alba. The sequence continues at coordinate 1,259,298 of FWPY01000010.1, forward strand.
CTCCATATGTCTTCCTGGTACTTCAATGTGATAATTGCATCAGCCTCACTCTGCTTCTTTCTCTTCTTATTCTTTATTTCATCTGTTCTCTTGACTCTAGTGAAATTTATCCTTTTATGCATTTTGACTTACTAAGTTCCTAGGTCTTAGTAGAGTGGTAGACCACAACTATTAATGAAATTATAATTGGGCGAAAATCCATTGATAGAAAATAAACCTACATGTGCATGCTTGAATGAATTAATAAATTCGTTGATCAATGCCTATTCCTTAGTCAAACCACATAAGGCTTCGGTGATTTCGCTGAGGAGGTGGTGGATAATGCTGCGGCCGCTAGCCGCCTAGGAGAAAAACCCTCGATTCTACGGTTCCCAATGACCTTGTCGAGGGGGATAAGTACCCATAATGGAACAATAATCGAACGGATTTATATGACGACTATAGGGAATTTTGATAGACCAGAAACAAATGAAAGCCGGAAAAATGGTACACAAAATTATGAAGATATCCGATTTCTTTCTGACAATAACACAAATACATATGTTTATTAAGGTGAACCAATGTACATTTACAACGGGATAACTTGTCTCGGTTGAGAGATTTGTAGTTCGGATTATTTCCTGTAACTGGAAGAAGTACTCCTGAACCACAGCTTGAAATCTTCGGAGGATCATCCAGCCTTTGCTTGGTACTTCGCCAACTTCCATTGATATCACCTCAACCAAGAAGATAAACTTTCTGGGTATTGTCCCCTAGTGAATAGGATGAGCAGAAAAAAGGTTTGCTTATCCTTTCAGTGTGATATTTTCGGCACACAGAACAGGAATAGACCAAGTAGTATCACCAGATATATAACTGTATCCCCTTATATCTCGGGATGGCAGCCGTAAGCTCTATTATTTTCAATTGTTATCGAGCCCTCCTAATAAGTTTACGGTGTCAATTGTAATGACTTTATTCGTGACTTATTTGAAGAGAAGCAAAGTAGGAGATGGTGCACTTTGGGAGCCACCTGCCAGGTTACACTCGGTACAGTTGGGCCCCTCTTCAGCTTTGGCTTGTGAGGGAGATTGAAAGCTTATTGTGAGCTCGAGGTTCAAATCGGGGACCTCTTCCGGACAAATTCTCTCATCATCACGTTCCTTCCTGTCATAATCACCGTGATGTTTCGCAGGAGGAGAAGTATGCACGTTTAAACTCAAAGAGGTGGCATCGGCAGAGACATTGTTGGTGATTTCAGTAGTTGGGCGAGGGATGCCATGGTTTGGCCGGTGGTCATTGGGATCGATGCCCATTTTCAATAGCTTTCTTCGTAAATGAGAGTTCCAGTAGTTCTTCACTTCATTATCGGTACGTCCAGGCAATCTTCCAGCAATAAGAGACCACCTGAAAAATAAAAATTTCTTTATTAGAACATCATTCCAAAACAACCATACTGATACCACAAGGGATAATAGTTTATATGGTTGATTGTTCAAGGGCATATAGATAAGAGACTCCCCAGATCTAAGCAGAACCTGGATTTCCAGAACATTAGTTGCTTCGAATTTGGAAAACTCTCATTTGGTATCATAATACAGAGGATTCAGCCTGCATACATCTAGTTTTTCAGTGGTTTGAAAGACCCTATATCAGATAATCTAGGTCGAGTTTGGTCATACTGGAAATGGTTGAGCTCTATAATTAATTATGAATTTTTTTCCAATACATAGAGCTCGAATCTTGGGACCTTTTAAGGCAATGTACATATGGTTTCCAAATCCATTTTTACTATATGCCATAGATTTCTATAGCGTAGTCGTACGACACATACATATGCCTTTGATTGCAAGGTTGAAATTGTACATACGGTGGAAGAAATCGTTCAAAACAGATTTGCCATATAGTAGAATTATTAAATATAAGGCTAAAGGTCAGATTTTTCGGAAATTAGATAAGGTACTATGAGCATAGTGCAAATTGTGTTCTGGAAATGGAAACCAGTCGTTCTCTTTTTCTAATATAGGAGAAAGAAAAAGGGAAAACGGTTTCACCGAATAAGAGAAAAACGGAAGACGAAAATGGAATTATTTGGGAAAACCCACCGGTTGCCAAGAAGTGCATGGAGTTTGATGATGAGATCCTCTTCGTCCTCGGCAAAGTCTCCTCTCTTGAGGTCAGGCCTTAGATAGTTTATCCATCTCAGCCTACAACTTTTCCCGCACCGAAGCAGGCCTGCTCGCACCCAACAAAAGAGGTGATCAGAAAAAGACCACGGCTATAACTAGCATTGTCAAATATTTCCATGAATCCATTTGGTTTAATTTTGAAGAGTTATGTGAATATCTAGCCGATTCATCCACCAATTGTTGCTGGCTTCAAGTACCTGCAGCCTGGGGGAGAGTCCGCCAGCAGCCCTCACCGTGTTTGTGGATGTAGTCGATGAGCTTCTGGTCTTCTTGCTTCGACCAAGCTCCCTTGTTCATGTCTCGCTTATCGCAGCACGGCTTCCTCATCACTTTGCTTTTGAAGAAGAAAAAGGAGAAGCGAGGAGAAGCAAGACTAGGTGGAGACTGTTATATATATGTGTAGACATTTATGTGTATACGATGGAGGATGAGACGAGCCTATGGCCAGAATGTGGGGTAGTTGTTGAGATGCATGGAGGAGAAGTGAATGAGGAAGAGGATGAAAAGGGTTGACTAGGACTGGCCGGTTTGTTGCCATGCTTGACCGCCTGGTTCTGACCTTGTGAGTGAGAGGCGGTGACGGGCATTTGAACAGTGATTACATTAGACCCTTCTGTCAGTTGCCGTTAAGTATCGGTCATTTTCCTTCGCTCGAAACCCGCCGGCCCTCGGAAAAGAATCGGCTCAGTCCAAAACCCGCCGGTGACAATGTACGATTTCTGCAACAGGCTCCTCTGGGTCGTACGTCTATATCCATGTATAAGATCCAACACGGTTTCATAGACTCACTCTAGGTGAGCATCGAAGCAATGAATTTATGTGCGGATAATTAAAGAAACACACACACACACACATATATATATATACATGTCAAACAAGTAAAAAGCAAACTCTCCACATGATTTTGCGAGAATTTTATTAATAAAAATTAAATATAATATCTTCTATATTATTATATTAAATATTATTTCTAGAGTTAATTATTTTTTCTTTTCTAATATGAAGAACCCAATTGAGAATACGTGATAATGGAAGATACAATATAAACTCACAATGTGTTAGATGACATTTTTACGTATAAAATTGGCTGCAAAAATTTATTTTGTGTATAAAAAGATGCTAGATATGATTTTCGAATGGACCACGAGGGTTCTACTCGCTCCAAGTCTCGAGATTTACTTTCCACGATGAAGGATTGACTGTCCAAGGTGCGGTTACCATTTATCGTGACGCGTACATCTAAGGATGTGCTGTTTCAAATTTAAATTTCAAAATCTAGTTCGGGGGATCAACACTAACACACATCATATTTTTACGATAAGCTTAAGCTAGAGGCTGTGGTGCTACGGTTGCCCAAACTGCACCCAATCCGAATCTTTCTGGGTGATTCAGGTTGTCTGGCTTAAACGGCCTCTTGTCATTTTAGGACAAAGAGATGCCCCATTCTTCGAGGATGAGCTTTCTTTCCTTATCCTTGCTTTTGACTGTCGTGTGTGATAGTTGATGATCTTTGAGCAAGCCCCAAAAGGCCGTCCCTATGCGATCTTTTCCATGAAAATTGACTTTGAACCCTTGAATTGAGATGGAAAATAATATTAATTTTCGGATGAGTTATAAGTAAAGAGACTGAGGAGGAAAAAGGGGACAAATTTGGAGCACCACGATCTTCGCTATCTTAAACTTGAAAAAACTCATATTATGTTAAATAAATTTCACTTGTTATTGCCTATTTTCTATTAAATTACCTTAGTTAGCCTCTTTAGAAAAATATTTTTTTTCTATAGTTCTCCATTGGACTTCACCCCCCTAAAGAAATTTTCTAGATTTGCAGAAAAATTCTCCGAAAAAATAATAATAATAAGTCAAACCTTACAATATATATTTCCATATTCCTAAACCTCCCAGCACCGTGATATTTTAGTAGGATAATATTCTGAATTATTAAGTCCATATGATTAAGTCAAATTTTGTGAGTGGAAGGAAGGAAGGAAGCAAGCTAGAAAGTCGCACGTTTTCCCTGTTTGACTGACAGCTTTGATGATCCGCTACGCCTCCCGATGATACGTGCCAACGCGCGTGCAACGGACGGTCCCTCCACCTCTACTGTTCCACACCAATGTGACATTACGTGCACAGCTGTTTTATTTGATGATGATGCCCCACTACATGATCAATGTCACCATGTTAGCTTGTCCAGTAAGATCACACGTTATTGCATCCGATTTACAGTGCATTTAATAATATAATAGAAAATTTTAAGGATATTTATAAGGTTTGTGATATATATATATAATGTTTATTTCTTATGCTGGATATGATAGATGGACCATCTCATTAATACCCTTCACACGAGTGCGTTGGCCATGCGAATTCACATTCAATGTGGTCACGGAATTTCATCGGCGCTCCCCCGCTGCAAAACCGTCGGGTAACTATTGCCATCCCCTTATGTGTTTTTCCCTTTTGATGCCATCAATTATGCCAAGTAAAAAAAAAAAATCATTCATTAATTTAAAAATAATAGAAAAAAAAGGACCTGATAGAATAGGCATAAATTGGGAAATTCAGCTTTCTTTAATGGAATACATGGGAGAGAAACATGGATATAGTTGATAAATCAATCTATTAATAAGATGATAATATATATTAGATTATGTTTATGGTTCAAAATTTTGAAAGTTAAATATCTAAAAAGTTAATGATAAGTACCAAGATACATAATATACCATTAAATTGATTAATCAATTCTTATAATATCGAATATTGTCATCCACACTTCAACAGTGACAGTCCTGACGACCATCAATTCATCACAGCAAGACATGCGTTCAGCCACCTAACAATTTGGTCTTGATGTGTGTGGGTATATATATATATGTACGTATAATGTATATATATATATATAAAGGCCGAAACGCGCATTTATGTTGGGAGTCTCGATGTGTAGGTAACATGTAATTTTTTCAATGGAATATACAACTTATTGCCATGCTGGAAGACCTCGATCCACTTTGTAAAAAATTTGACACCTCACGTGCCACTTAGGCGTCCTGCCGCGGCGCTAGAGAGGTGTTGATGGAGTGTATTAAGGAGGTGCAATTTTAAAAGTTTTCATATTAACCGCAGCCACTGGTTCAATTAACCGAATCGATATAGTGCCCCTAACATATTATACTCCGCGTCAATGTATGCTAAAATTTTGGGATATAACTTTCCAATTTATGCCTCCTTAATTAATATATATATCGCATAACTGATTAATATTAGATTAAAATTATTATCTTTAATTTTTTATTTACTCAGCCGTCTTCATGTATACATGTTCCATTTACCAGCTAATGGGAATATTTACAATTACTTTTTTAAATTATACTCTTAGATGTCGATATAATCCGCTATTTATATATAATTTTTTCCTTTCCTAAATTATAATGTATAAAAGTATGTTAAAAAAATTGACATGTGTTAATATTAAATTATTTAAAAAAACTAAAAAATATTAAATAAGCCATAAAAAATTTAATAAATCCTCAAAAATATAATCACGTGATAAAAATTTAGTATAACCATTATATAAGATTAATTTGTGTGATAAAAAGGGATTCAACCGAAAATTAGTAATTTTAAATGTGAAAACACACTATAAAAACAATTTCGTGTAACTATTTTTCTGACACCGACCCGACAATTTGACCGTCCCGCATAACATTTTGTGTTTATTCTTCTCTCGTGTATGAGGCATAGTTTGGCTGCCTGATGAGCACGTGCTTCTCGTGCGTGCTTGGTTGGTGGGGTGGCAAATACTAAATCCACGAAGGAAAGGCAGTTGAAAACTTCCACGTATATATGCACACACACACATAATATTTTCACATCAACGTTCGATAGAGAACATGTATGGTGGCTCATCGTGTACGCATTGGATCGGAACCCACGTTGAGATAATTTATGGATAAGGTGATAAAAAGAAATTAATTAACGGGAGAGTTAAATTTCACATTAAAACTTGGAATTTTCTATTTTATGCCGTAATAGTACAAGACAGTTACTATTCGTTTGTATTTTTCTTATGAGTTTCGGCCATTCGGATAGAATTCATCGATCCATGCGGAATATTGTTCTATTAACCTTGAACTTGTTGGAAAATTATTGACTATGCTATAATGTTGAAATTAAGATGTGGAGCTCCCGACCGATATATTTGAGTACGGAAAAGAATGGCCTATTCGAGGGTCAGGTGACTGATTAAATGTGAGCCACTGAGATCCGACGTGGAAACAGTGTTTTTACTATAGATTAATGAGCCTTATGGTTCTAAACTAAGTTCTTGGGTGAATCTAAGCCCCTGTCATTTTTCGGTGACAAGCATATTCGTGCACGTAGCAGGTAGGGCGAGAGAGAGAGAGAGGGGGGAGTGAATAAATGTATAAAAATATATAATTAAAAAAAAAATTAGTGATTTTTATGTGGCGAAAAATTTTATCATATTTTTAGAGTACAATATTTGTATAAATATCCATATTTTTTTTATTAATTAAAAGTGTATGTCGATTAGACCATGCATTAGGTTCGCTCCTACTTACATAAATTAAGGTTTAAGGGGAATATACTTTATAATTTGGTTCGCTACACAATATTTAAACTTTTGTACTATAATTAGCGTCTCCTGCTACTTTCAGTAATAATATATCGAGTAACACTAATTTAAAAAAGAAAAAAGAAAATGTGTATTAAAGTACCCTCGCTATAGTTCTGAATCGATTTATTATTTTTTTTCAAGTTCGATTTATTATGTATATAAAGATATGTAATACCCTTCATTGGCATGGGCCTCGTTCTTAAGCATAAGAATCGAGGGGTCACTCTGATGGTGCAATCATCAATCGGTTGAGGGATTAATATCATAAAGGAGTTGAATCCTCTCACCTATCATGTTCCGGGAGACCTAAATTAGTGGCACCGCCCTGCTGTCTGCAACATGGCATGTGAAAAGACTTTGTTTCAGCCTCTCTCATCCACCACAAACACCTGCAACCAATAGAACAATAACACTGACCCGATTATGCTAAATAGGAAGAATATCACCCAAATTGTTTTTTGAAAATGTACGAGGATTGGAGTGGGGTTTGATTTGATTCCCCTTTAGTGGCATGGGACTCCAATCTAATTCTCAATAATAATAAAAAAATGGTTCCATATTAAAAAATTTAAGCAGCAAATAAGTTTGCTTAAAAATTTAAATTTTGTGCTCCTTATCCTTATACCCTTTTAGGTTCATGGAATTACCGCCCGGTAAGTGGTCAGCTACACAGCTTGATTTTAGTAGCGTTTTTTTTTTGGGGGGTCTGGTGACAGATTTTGGAGCATGCATGGAATATGGTTGGAGTGGTAGATTAGAATGACTAATGGGGAGTGAATAATTTGTCGGGGGTTGAGTGTCTGAGAAGATCACCTCAAAAGAAACTAAATTAGTAGTATTATTCACATGATCACGAGGATCAGCCTTTTGCTCCCAAATAATGCAGATGCAGTCGCTTTCAATGCGATAAGCAGCACATCAGTGCAAATCACACTATTCGACCGCTCAAAGTCGTGCACATGTGAGACGGCCTCGATCTGGCTGATACCGTGGAGGAGAAACACGATACTGTGTGGCACAGCCTCTCTCTCAGCCGTGGCACCGGTGGGTGCAGTCTGACCCTCTTCGATCTCTCGCGCCTGAATCGGAGTATAATCGTCGGCATTTAAACCGTGGGATAGACCTAGCTTTCATTGTCCGGCAGAGTTGTATTAGACATACATGGGCCACCATCTACACCGTTTTTCAAGCGGAAACCACAGGATATTCGTCCATGGATCCATAGGCCACCATTCCCCATGCGGAGTTCGGTTCGAATAACGTCGATATCACCATCAACAAGCATACGTCCCACCTCGCAGTGGTCGAAGGAGTAAAACACGTGATAAAACAAATTTTCTTTTTAAATTTCTCTTCATGTAATGAGGACTTCTACTTCTCTGATATATATATATGTATATATTGTACCTTAATATTATTTTTCTCCCAACAAAAACAATATTGTCCAAGCTCGGGTCGATGGATTTGAAAGCTATCTGAAGCTGCCAATCACATCAACGTGGTAGATTGAAACTGGTGCTAATAATTCTTTCCTAGAATTTTCTTTTTTTAATTTTTTTTCTCTCGTATGATTTGTTGCCGGCTGACTTCTAGTTGGTCGACACTCTCAGAGTGAAGCCAGATTTCGACAATTCATGGGAGCATGAGTACATTCAGCATATAAATATACGAATGTATGTGTGTGTGTATATATATATATATATATAGAGGGAGTGGGGGAATACAAATAGCTGTCGCCCTCACTTTTAAATTCGAGAAAAAAATTATAAATTTATATACATTGTCACTAATATTTCTTGGTTAAATTACTCTATCTCTTCCGCTTGATTTCCATTCTCTAACTCTCATCAGATGCTTCACTTGTTTTGATTCGATTCCTAGATCCATCCAGGCAAGAATACGGTTATACAAGCGACTTAAATACTATCACTGAGTGATTTATCCTTCTTGTAATATGACACAAGAGATCCATATAGCAGTAGAATATTAATAATGAGGAGTACCATTCTCAACTTGACTTTCTTTTTAATATTTATTTTGAAATTTCCATTTTTAGGTTCTATTATTGATTTAAACTATATCACAAAAATCTCCCGGTTTCTAATTTTTAGTGGATTTCACTTTCATCGGGTTATTGTATCCTTATCATCACCTCACATCTCATGTTCATTCCACTTAAATAGATATAGATTGCAACATTTTTGTAAAGGTATGCCCATTAATTTCACTACTACAACTACAATAACTCGATTCACACCAAAAGTGTAATTAATAATAAAAAAAGAAGCTTGTAAAAAGGATGAGCCACATATCCATCCAAGTCTAGATTCATTGGTCGGATTGGATTAATATTATTATCCAAATCCTGCCCCTCTGTAAAATAAAATGTTTTCATGTAGAACAAGGGTAGACTAAGATTAACTAACCTCACCAACATTTTGATTTTGTTTGTTTGTTTGTTTGTCCGTCTTGTGATGTGGGACATGCTTTTGGCCAAGTGGGTAGCGAAAAAGATCATCAATCTGAATCTTCACCGGCTCCCGTCCTCAGTGGCCCCCGCTTATCGGTAAAAGAATCCAACTGGAATCTCTCCGCCTCCAAGACTACTAATATAATTTCTCAGTTGTTTTAAGCCAACTGAATGCGATAGGACACGGCACCAGGGTCAATTCGACTGACACCCTGCGGAGTTGACAGAGTTCGGAGACCTGGACTGGCAAATAGCAATTTTCAGCATTCACTCCCACTTCGGCCAATCAGTAGAAAGACAGTGTAAAGGATCGAATCTGAACACTGCAAATGCCGATGGAGAACACCAAAGGTTTTCGTATCAGACTGCAAGCCTGCTCGATGACTGTCGAAAAGACTGTCATCTTTAACGAATGAGAGAAGCCTCCTAGTAACGACCAGTAACCACGAACACCCTATAAAGCCAAAAAATTTCGTGTCCATTGCCCAAGTTTTCAACGGGCGGGGAAAATCGCGCTTGGTCTGCTATTAAGAGAAAAATCTTTCTTATGATGTTTATCTCTGTATCTCTAACGAGACTCATGACAGGCCTTACAAACATCAAATTTGTATGAATGAGACCGTGTAGTTCCGGGCCAGTTAAGTTTGATGGTGACAGGCCTCAATCGAGACTTGAAGGTAACCCTGAATGTCAGATAAACAACTTTGAAATCAAGCGAGGCAGGAGAGCCCACTGGCAACAACTCCATTAGAGAGCCAATTATAAGCGTCAGCTTTTCCCGGGAAATGACCCTCTGACTGGCAGTTTCTTGTTCCATCTGAATTCAATTAATGTTGAAAATCTCCGTCAAGTGCCAAGATTTCCCACTTCGCGTCAGCAAATTACATTTTTTAATACAAGATTATATCCTTTGCTTAAGGTGGTAAAAAATGGCAGGCCCAAAAGCAGGGCCTGGAAACGGTAAGAAAAATTTATATCCGAACTGATGTTATGGGGTAATTTAATTTTTCGGGTTGTATCGACCCAAAAGTATGAACATATATTTTATAATAAAAAGAAAATATATAAAAAAAATTAAAAAAAAGATTAATTATACACATAAAATCATATTTCAATAGTGATTTGAATATTTTATTGAAACAATATAAAATTTAGATTAATCGGTTAATTATATAATATAAAATTATTTAAATTTATTTTTAAAAATAATTATTTATATAATTCATACTATACTTATACCGACATTTTCGGACTACTCATTTTTTGTGCTGCAGAATTGGCAGCTCTATCCTTTGCCACGTTTTACCAAATGGCCGACAACCAACCAATTCACCTGCTTCCTTTGACAGAATACCGGGCGGGACCTTCTGTTGTGCTTTCAAGAAAGTCAGTCATCCTACACAAAAGGACAAGGTCAACAATTAAGACCGAGTACCTAAGGGAGAAAACAGCAAGGATCATCACCGTATGGGCTTTACAACCTATAAAGACTGCTTTGCAATAGCCACTGGTATTGACACCATCCGAGGGGTCACCTGAGTCGGCCTACAGCCGGGCAACGGACACGGCACCTTGCCAGCTAGGTTCTCACCATTGGGCTTGGCCCACTTGCAATGTTGTTAGAGCCCAATTATTTTGCAATCTTTTTACATGCAGAAGCGCACAATGGACCAGCATAATCAGAGCCATTGTAGCAAAACCAAATTTGTCTAGTGATAAAGTAGGTAGGACACACTTGTGGTTGGGCACATCTAAATGAAATTCAGATAAGGTATGGGTGATAAATTAAGGAAATGCTTGGAAACGGTTCCTTTTCTGCAGGTTCCAACCACAGAGTGCATGGAACTGGTGCATAAATCGGCACAGGTGCGACAACAGAGATCATTGGGACACATCTGAAAGAGGGTAGCAATCGGGTTTCCTGCAAGAACGAGAGTCCGTTCATTCACCACAGGAAAGATTACTACTGCACGACGATTTCTGATCCGAGACAGTAATAGCTCTTAAAACAATTATGGATATATGCACCATTCACTTAGAAAGATGTCACATTTTGAACACATGACACGATCAATTACATGTATGCTAATTGGTTGTAGGACGACAATATAGGATGTTGTTCGGACGCCATTCTTCCACAACTCAATTTTTTCTGTCCCACTTTTGGCATGTTATGTTCACGCGGAATAATACTCACAACTATGATACTTAGAGTGCTTTAATTAGATCCTTATTGATCGTCCTATTATCATGCAAGAAAAGGAGAACATAACAATGTGCATGATCTATTACTGGATCTCCCGAACAAGTGAAAAAAAAAAAAAACCCCCTATGAAAATTGATCAGATAGTGTACCATCGTCGACTGCCCAGAAAGCCTAACTCAGTTGATGAATTTTAGCGGCCTCATCATCACATTATCTTCGTGGTCCAGGATCTGCATTTCAACCCACAGAAGGAAGGAAGGGCCACATTAAGCATTCATAAAACATGGAGGACCAAATTGGAAACCCGAAATAGAGCATGAAACTTAAACCATCAGTCCAGCTGTGTGCACGTGTATAACAAGGGATAGAGAGAGCACTCACATGGCAATGATAGACGTAGCCCGGCTCCGACGTCGGATCAAACGGGTAAGATGAGTTCGAGTGTATGTACGAGAACCTCACAAGTATCCTAGTCACGTACCCCGGCAACATCTTGTACACGTTCTTCCACCCTCTCTCGTGCGCTCTGACGCCGACACTCTCCCCTCTCGCGTGTCTGCTCAGATGACACCCCTCGGCGTCCTTGATCTTCATCATACAGTCCTTGAATGTTTCCAGGTGCTTGATCTCCGTCTGGTCTAAGACCACGAACAGCCCCAGATGAATGTGCAGTGGGTGGTTGTCCTCCGTCAGGTTGATCACATACCAGAGCTCCGTCGACCCCGCCCTCGGGGTCTCGGTCGCCGGGTCGGAGTAGGGCTTCCCGTTCAGGTACAGGTGAGTCGGCTCGTCGGTGGCGCTCGTGTACTCAAACATGGCGACGTACCGTGTTTGTGATGCATCGGACAAGTTGGGCCTCGGGTATCTTATCAGCCTCTTGGGTACTCGCGACGTGTCGAATTCCAGCTCCTTCTCAACGATGAACTTCATGACTCTGCCGTTCGCCTCGTTCACCGGGTCGCCGGAGGGGTAAGGGTAGGACGCGTTGTTAGCCAAGACGGCTGTCTCGGTCTTCGACCTGGAGAAGTCGATGACCAGGTCGATGATCTCCGACGGGGCGAGGAGTACGTCCTTGGCCTTCACCGGCTCCCCGAGGTACGCCGAGTCGGAGCTTACGACAACGAACTCGAGGCCGTTGGTGAAGAGGAACTTGAAGAACCGAGCATTGCTCGCGTTGATTATGCGAAATCTGTACTTCCGTCTGCGCACTTTCATGTACGGCCAAGCCTTTCCATTCACTATAATCGCGTCCCCGAAGTACTCCGGCTGCCACTGAGGATGTATGGAGGGATTATTCCCGGTCGAGTTCATGTATATGGAGCCATCAACACGGAAGCTGCGGTCAAACAGGACGAGAACACGGTCGAACTCGTCGCCGGAAGGGAGTCCAAGAGGGCGTTCGATTTCCGGTTGGCGGATGACGTAAGCCCCGACCAACCCCGCCAGTAGGTTGACCCGGGTCAACCCCATCGCATGATCATGGTACCAAAGGTTCCCGGGCTGCTGATGGTTGTGGTAGTGATAAGTCCCCTTTGTCCATGTGGGGCCCGTCTCTCTGAATCTGGCGGTGAACCACGAATCCGAGTGGCCGTCGCTTTCGGGCTCATCGATCCCTCCATGGAGGTGAACCACCGTGGGGATGCCCTTCCGGTCGGTCGGCACGGCTGTGGGGATCGTCGGGTCCCACGGGAGTATGTGCTTCCCAGGGAGGTAATTCAGCCACGTCACGAACGTGTCAACGCCGTGGAGGGCCTCGATCGTGGGACCGGGAACTGTTGCGGTGGACCTGGATGTACCGTATGCAAACACCGGTGTCGGGGGCAGATCTCTGTGGAATTTCTGCAAAAAGGCAACTTGCTTCAGACTATTGCAGATGTTACTGGCGGACCAAAGCTGGTTCACGAGGACCAATCTGCACTTGCATACATATATACTGGTGAAAGGAAACCGGCCGCTTTTTATGGATCAAACCGGGGTCAAGCTGGGATTGGAATAGATGTTGTAACCTGACCGGATAAGTGACTGGTCCTGATTAGACCGGTTCAACCGATTAGCCCAATTCGATTTTTAAAACTATACTATCTTGCGGTCAATTTTTCACCAGTCAACTCTTATTTTTTTTTAAAAAAATTATCATAGCATTTTTATAGAATCACAGGACCTTTTACGTAATCGTGCCAAAAACAAAAAGGTAATGTGATAATTTCAAAAAGAAAAAATAAAACATGTTGGAAGTGTGAAGCAACCGATGGCCCATTATAATCAAGAAGTCAGTAGCCGATTATTAAAGAGTAAGGCATCCTCATCTTGCTGGTTTCTTGTGGAATTGAATAGGATTAATTGATTGCGTGGATTTCAAAATGAGAAGGCTTTAATTTCTACTTTCTAATTCTCTTCTAATCTCTTGCCAAGTGGACAGGTCCTTATGCTCTGTGCCAGTCATTTACACCATGCTCTTACTGCTGCTACCTTGGACTGACTCTTTAACATCCAAGCGATGCAAACTGGAAGACCGAAGGAAGAAAAATCGACAGCAACATCGTTGGTGTGGAGGGAGAACATCATGGACGACGGAATACACACACACACATATATATATATAGTTAGCTAAGGATCAGGGTCTCTTACCCAGAGTGTGCTGTACATGCCAATCTTGAGAGACTTGGGCCTGGGGACCCCGCGGACAACCTCGAAACCATGGACCCTGGGCATGTCCTGAAGCTCGTCGACGAACATCTCGAGCTTCGATGGGTTCAGGAGAGCGTCCTCGGCCCATGCTGTGGCCGAAACGACTCCCACAAGGAGAGCCATCATGAACATCGTCAACGCAGACATGAAGTTTTTCTCTGAATTAGAAATAACCATCTCTGTCACTGAATCATGAGAGAGAACACAGGGAACAGTGAAAGAGCTAACACGCACGGAGAAGGGAATTAATAAAGGGAGTGAAGAATATGATGCGAGGGGTGGAGAAAGAGAGAGAGAGAGGGAGAGTGCTGCTGAGCCCAGGCCTCAGCGATGTCTATTCTTTGTCTCTGAGGGCATCGATGTCTCCGTGAGAGGAGAGGAAGACAGGGACTGTCCAGAGGGACAAGACTTTTTATCATCTTTTCCTCTCCCTTTATAATTGAACGCCTTTTCTCTCTTGCTCCTCCCCTTTCGAATCAGTTCTTCTTTTTTTTAGTTAGTATCAAATATTATAATAATTTATTAATTTATTAAACAGTATATTATATAACTTAAAGTTTAATAATTAAATCTTAAATATTGACCAATAAGAGTTTTAAATTCTCTAAACTTAATTTATTATATATTATTAACTTATCAACATGTTATAAGCCGAAAGTGAATCTGTTTCCTTTGCTTTTGCTGGTTCCTTCTTCTACTGTTTTCTTTACTTTTTTTTTTCTATGATGATTTATGAACAACATCCCTTTTTTAAGAATTAACATTTCGTAAAAATTTTGGTAAAAATTTCCAATTTATCATAAATTTTTTTATATAACAATGAGTTATCAACTCTATTTTATTTCTTAATTTTAGTATGACATCTATTTTTCATCAAATCGTCGTACATGATATATTAATTTTGCTAATATAACTAATAAGATTTTACGTGGTATTGACATGATACAGTATCACCTAGGATAACTTGACGAAAAATGAATTGTTTACTAAATTTAATAAATGACATATAATTTATGCTTAGGATTCACAAAAAAATTCTTTCTAAATTAAAAAAATAATAAAGTTCATGCTTAACTAATTTTTTTAATACAATCTCGCTTTCAACCTCAGTAATCGTGAAAACTTGTGATTTCAACTCAGTAACAATGAATTCGAGTAATATAAATTCATTAAAATATAAAACTCTATTAATTGATAATTTTATCAATACATAATATTTAAATATAAGATCTTATTTAGGGAGAAGAGTTATATTTAACTATATGAATTTGCTGATACACTTATCAACTCACTCGTGTTTAGCATACTAATCCACCATTAGAGAGATAAAAGGATCTTATTGAGCACATCCAATATGGCGGCCGGCCCGCGGAGCACTTCTCACCCCGACGACGTTGGTGAGACAGGCCAGTCAATGGGTAAGTACCGAGGAGATGCGATTGTAGTAGGCCTCTTCCTGCACTTGCTTCTTATAATATTGTCGAGAAAAATGATCATTTAAGAGCTCATATACGTATTCACTCACTAGCTGCTTCTGGCTAGCACATGTGTACCGGGCAGATGACAAACACGTGTAGTACATAACCCCTTTTTGTGTGATTAATGATATTGCAAATTGTATATCGAAAATGGGTAGAAATTTCCCTGTTTTTATATCCTTATTCTAGAAATAACATTTCAAACATATGATAGCCGAACCCAAACACTAATCCTGTCTACAGGTGAAGGCACCGGATGCATAGGTGGAGTTCTCAATCATGTTGGACCTTCACAATGGTTTAACTCAAGCAGATTAAACATGATTACACTTTTATGAGTAATTCATAACTTTGAATTCCCTGCTTATTTCATAAATTAAGGGTTTGTGGGGTCTTCATGAAATTAGGATGAGCAAATCTGTCAAAAAAATTAAAAAAGTTTTAAGGGCTCATTCTTTGAGAGAAAGTCAAAGAATTGCTCGGCTGATGTCCACCCTTTTACTCCACTTGCTAATTTGATCGATATGTTAATTTTGATAAGAACTTTCAGATTTCTTAATTAGTGAATTCATCAGTATCATTCTTTGCATCTTGATTTCTCCGATTTCACGGCTTTGCAAATAAATGAAGAGCACCAGCCGCAAGGTCTTTCCCCTTATAAAATAAAGATTCATAAATTACAAATAAGATATGATAAAATAATAAATAAATAAATGTAAAAATCTCACTAATAAAACTAAATTTAAATTATGTTTATTTTAAATTAAAAATGATATACTATAGTATATTTCCCCGATAAAATTAAAAATTTACAAATGTGTTGGATCAGTCAATGCGCACCATAACGATGGTTGTCCAGTGGGTGTGCATGATTTGATCGAGGCAACTACAAAATTTCGCAATAGTTTTCGTTTCTTGTTTGAATAATTATCCATAGACCATGAGCAAGGTTGTTTAGGGAAAAAATCGAGTTAATATGTCTAAGTGAATCGAATAAAAATAACTATATAGTAAACGGATTGATTAAGAAGGGATTAATTATTTATTTTGACATGATTGGTTCAATTAACCGTGATTAGTTAAATCAAAACTATTTTTTCAAATGGCAATTAAATAAAACTTATAATTTATGAGTTTTTAACAATTTGTTTCGGTTAGTTTCAGGTTTTTTTGAATCCACCCGAATCAAGAACTCCGCAGATGTCTCTCATCCCAGCTGACAAGACCAGATAATCTTACACGGTAGGATGACCACTCGATGAACTCTAACCCTTTTGATCGATTCTTATCTTTAGAAAGAAAGGAAAAAAAAAATCTCTCAGGGAAAAGACTTACCCGGGCTAGCATTTCTAAGCCGCATGGGCACCCGTCAGAATTCTCTTTGGACTTTACCCACCTTTTCCCCTCGGTGTCAGATGGAGGTACAGTGTACCTTGGAATATGTACATGAACGATCCGAAGAAGTTACATGGATGCCATCAGATTGACAGATATTTTATAAGCCACAAGAGTAGAGCTCGAATTTCTGAAATAATTATGGATCATTAGGAATATTTGTTCATATCGAAGTTAATTACCGGATATTTCAGCTCTAGATACACTAATCAACCGAGTGAATATTAATTATGTCATGCACTCGTGGCCCCTCCATGTATGAACATGGGAGCTTAACGATAAGCAAGGTGGGGGTCCCCTGTTCCTCCACATTAAGTCACGCGCTTCCACTTTTTCATTTTTTCAATATGCCCTCGTGGAAAAGTTGAAAGCTGCAATAGCTACACTATGAAGAAGCTTCCAAGAAGGCCATTAAACCCCATCCGTCATTACTACAGACTGTTAAGGTCTGACGTTGAAAATTCTTGATCATCAGTCGTAGTCCGATGCTGCAATTCATAAGTTTCATAATGGTTAGGGTTATTGTGCCCGAATGAGGATAGCTCTTGGCCGATAATTGGAGGACTGCCTTCTGATATTACCTTTCGATTGGGTTGCAAGAATTGATATATATGTATATATTTTATCGGATTTCCCCCATGGACAGTAATATATGTCTTGCCCAGCTAGCTGTATACTTTGAACTGTTCTCTCTGGGGAAAAAAAATCTCTCAGGGAAAAAAGGCTTGCCCTAACATTTCAACCACATGTGGACTCAAAAGAAATGCATTTTTTATAGTTTTTCTCCACCTTTTTTCCAGCATACATTCTGAATCAACAAGAGAGTTACCCGCATTTGGATCTCGATAGAAATATTGATTTGCTATTGAACTGTATTTGGAGTTTTACAGAAAATTCTATATCAATGAGGAAAAAAATCTCCAAAAATTTCATCGTGGACCATCCTGTTGCATACCGACAGTTTGTGCCAGCAACCATGAATCGACTGAGGTTGATGTTCGTGGTCCTCGCCACTATTTCTCTAATAACACACAATGTGCTTGCACTTGGACTTTCGAAAGTCTTTTTTTCTTGTCTTCCTGCCGTTTTTCCTTATTAACCAGCAGAGGACGATGATTCTGTTGTCTCCGGTGACTAAACACCATATAAAATTAAAAGAGGCATAATGTAACCATACAAATACCAGCTTAAAATTAAGTGGTACAAAATTCCAGAATTAAATGGAATTCCTATAATAGTTTATTTCCATATTCATTAATCCCTACTAAGATTTATGAGAATTCCTTCCAACGGAAATTAAAGATAAGCTATAAACATTCTATTCTGCACATCAAGACACACTTGTACCGGGCCCAATAGCTTTTATCTCTATATTCCGCCAGCTTGCATTAGACAGTCGCAGAACTTACTACTTATTCATTGTATCGGCATGAGAGCATGCTCTCGTTTCTAGGCTTATCAGAGTTATCGGGGATGAATCAAGATGAGAGTGAACTCGAAGATGTGTATACCAAGAAGAGATTAATCAGTAATTTCATGAAGCCTTGTTAATGATGCAGGACCAGTATCGGTTTCATTAGAAAATTCCAAAATTTATATTATGCACTTGTGGCCTCCATGTGGACATGGAAATTTGTAATGGGCAAAATGGAGTTTCGTGGCCCGCCACATCTAATCGTGCATCCACTCTCTCTCTCTCTCTCTCTCTCCCTCTCTTCTTTTTAATTTTCATTACGTTTCGTGGAAATGTCGAGAGCTACCCTACATTATAAATGAAGAAGCTTCCCAGAATTGCCTAAAAATCTCGGACATTACAGACTTTTAAGGTCCGGCTTTGAAAATACTGCGTGTCATCGGCCATCGTCCTATATCGCAATCCCTAAACATGTAAATGGTTAGGGTTATTATGTATGAATAAGGTTTAGCTCTTGGCCAACAAATTGAAGAGACCATGTGATCCATTGATTAGTGTAGTTATCATATTGAGGAACCTAGTCACTTCTAATAATTTAAATTTAATCTCTATTTAAAGCAAAAAATTCTTCAATTACATATTTTCTCTATTCACAACAATTGAGCTTGATATCTTCATTCTTAAAAAAGGAGAGGAAGTCAATTTCTTGTCGTGAACTAAGTTTGAATATATGTATTTTTTAATTATATATATTATATGATATTAGAAATACAATTAGTTAATATTAATTAAAGTTCAAGTTCAATCAATTCAAGAGGGATAATAAATACCCTTTAGATATCAATTTTATCAACTTATAAAACTAATTAAAATCAAATTTTTATTTAGATAAAATAATGTCAAACCACCCATATCCACTAATGTTAGTGCTCGTACGTGTCCTTTTTAAGCACAAAAAAGTTCACAATCCTAAAAGGAGACTTACTTCAAGGTCATGGCGGGCATCATTACTCTCCCTTATGATAATTCTTTCCTTTTGTCTCCTCACCCTTTTGGAGTCGATAGGTAGTGACGTCTTATTCAGCACTTGAGCTTCCCTGTAATATCCGATATCTCTGCGCTACCACCTCGTTCAGCTATAAATCATGGCAGTGGTGGTGATGGTGCTCAAAAGCTATATCCTGTACGAAATATAAGTAAGTTCGTTCATGATTCTTATTTTGAATATACATTTGGATGATATTAGTGGGTCTGCTAAGTGTAAAGCACTTGTGAGTGCGGTTACCACGAGGAATCTGCCCACACTTCGTTCCGATGAGTTATGGTATCTACCTTTTCCTTTGTTTAGGGTCTGAGTTATTGTCCTAACTCTGTCGCCCTGAATTGAAAATCGGCAAAACGCGGTATCGTACCTCATAAAATACCATACTTTGTTAGGACACAACCACCGCGCGCAACATCAAACCAAGAAGTGGGTTAGGTAATCAATTCATGATATCAAAATGCCCGGACTTCAGTTCTCATCGCCGAGGCTCGATGATCCGCGGGTTCTCTGCAACTATTGCTTCAGGTTCGTGGTCGAAATGAAACGAGTTACAGGAAAGGAGACCCAAGCCATCAAAATGTCCATTCTGCTTACTCGTGGGCTTACTTCCACGGCCATGGATGACATAATTAGATGAGAGGGCCACCAGCGGGCTCGTAGAAATTTGGGCCGAAACAAATTATTTATCTTTAAAAGATTTTAATTAAAAACTCTTTTTTAAAAAAAAATTAAGATATGACTATTAATTCTTTAGTTTTCCCACCAGAGAACAATAATTGTTGGCTTTAGCTTCTCCAAAGTGATAGATACGTATAGATACGGTGCGTATATATCCGAAGACTACCAATAATTGACGCCAACGCCCACAGGAAGTAGTGACTTTCTATGGCCAGTCACTTTCTTCAAATTTACAAGTTACGTATGAAAAAAAAAATGATTGGTATTAATTTAATCTCAAATCACAGATTATTATAACTATAAGTTAATTACGCGTTGTGCTTAGATCTGTCTCTGTTATTCAAAAGAAGAGATCATAGACGGTCATAGTTTTAAAAATCGGATCCGGCTGACCGGTTTGATTAGGAACCGGCCACTCACCCAGGTCCGGTTTCTATAATTAACCTAATTGCAATTAAAATGTTGTAAGCTCTGATTGAACCGGTCGGTTCTTAGTCGGATCAATAAACCCAATTGAACCGGTAAAAAAATACCGGTTAACTTAAAATAAAAAATATATTATAATGTACTTATTTTATTTTACTTGACTTATATTTATATTTTAAGTCGAACTTATGGTTAATTAGTGGTTATATCATGAATTTTTGTTATAAATTATTGTCAAATTATAATATTATATCAATTTATTGATAATATTATACTATTAATATCATTTATTAAATATGCAGTTTGATCATTGAATTCTCGATCTGACCCGTGAACCCATGGCTTGACTAATTCTTGATTCGGTCTAGTTTTAAAAACTATGTAGACGGTCTTCATTTTGCAATTACATGATCTAAAATTATTGATAAAATCTCTCTAATTAAGTTTAGTGATAATGATTACTTGGGTAATCAACCCCCACCTATTTATATGTTATCGTAATACTTCATTAGAGTAGAGTAGGATTATAAGGAAAAAAAACCGTGTTATCCCATGAGAAATACCGAGAGGATTTCATTCACAAAAACCGAAACCGAAGACTCCGGCTCCTATTCCTTTTTCGAGGCTGAACCGACACTGAGCTTGTTTCCATGACTCGGTCTCAAGTGAAGAACAAAGCACGAGGCTACTGAGCAGCATGTTGTAACCGAAACATTCTCTAGTAAAATGCCCTGTCGAGGGAGAGGTGCGCTCACGACGCTAGACAATAAACACCGAATCAAATCTCGTCGTCATGCTAGGTTGGGTATCCTCTTTCGCGATTCTGAAAATTATGGCGTCACATCTGCCTCCTGCACACCCTGGTCTAATTTCCCTTTCGGGGGTGTCGGTTGCTATTTCAAGTCAATATATAGAAAACGAAAAATTTATGGGTACGTATCTTAATGTTTTTTGCCCCCTTGATGACAATTCGTAAGCCTTTATGCTTATCTCTGATTGGTTTATTGTATGTCGTGGCATATTCTTGACGTGCAAGAGCTTTTGTCTATGAGGCTACCTGCTTAGATCAGCAATTAACAAAGGTTGCATGCATCTGCAGAGGCCCTCCCGTAGATGGAGAAGAAATATGCCACGCGCATCTTCTCGAGCGCACCTTCAAACACCAGTTCATGTAGTACGTATAGAGAGTACAAAAAGTACCGCAAATGAGAACTAAATACAAAACAGGTTGATTGATTTCATGCTGAAAATGTCTGTCGCGGTGGACGAGCAGTTTCGGGTTGTACTGACGAGACTCTCTGGGATTTTTTTTTTTTTTTATAAGAGAAGGCAAACATTTCACCAGAGAAAACCACGTGACGAAATTCACTTGACGGAGTAAGATGGGGTTCACACAATCGACTATACGTACTCTTAATTAGCTCACGGATCTCTTAATTAGTACCTAAGATGATCACATGATGGAGCAAGCGTTCGGGTCTTCCTCGTTGAAGAAGTTCGCCAGCACCTCGCCGGGCGCAGTCGGATCAGCACGAGCTTGGGGCACATTCTTCACGAAACCTGACGGCGCCCTCTTGTCGTACGCTCCGGCCACGTACGGATAAGCCACCAGATCATGAGCCACGTAGGGCCAGAGCTCGGCCCTCGTCTTTCCCGTGCTCTTCACTTCCTTCAGCACCTCTTTCGGCTCTACGTAGCCGCTCACAACCACGAGGCTCTGCTTCCTGTTTACTTCCACTGATCTCACACCTGACATATATATATATATATGCATAATCGAAACTGGAGGAAAAGAACGTAAGGAAGATAATAGTAGTTATATAGTCGAAGAAGAATCTCGAAGAACCTTTCATGGACGAAACTGCATTCCTAACCCTCCTTTCACAGCCATCACAGTCCATCTTCACTTTTATCTTGACTGTCTGCAAAATTCCACGCATGGATATACGCAAGAGTTATCCTTTAAAATGTTGAGATTACAAGTTAAGTCTCGGTAATTGCCGAGAAAACGTATGATCGAGAGGCACCTGCATCGCTCTGTGCTTCTTCTTCAGAGAAGAAACGTCGAAGAAACGGTTGAGAACGCCCATACTGTCGATTCCTCCGTCTCTACTAACCGAAAGGAGGAGAGGCAAGCTAGATGGAGCCGCTCTATTGTATATTGCATCAAACTGCAGTACGAAGATATTTCGCCCTGACCACGATTTATAGGGGTGTCCGTGGTTTGTAACCGAATCAAACCAAAGTTCATTAGAATAAGAGAATTCAAACCGTACCAATATTACCTCTAAATAACCCAAATATATAAGACTGGTTCCGGTTTACTTAACCTGTTAATCGTTATATATTAAACCAATATAATTTAATTGACAAAATGTAATTGGTTCAGATAAGTATGAGATTAGCCATATCAATTCTTTCATTCTCTTTAAAATTATAATTTAGAATACAAGTTAAATAACCGAATCGGTCATATCGTGTAACCAAGTACACCAACTGTAATGTTTGGAGAATCGGTCTGAATTATTCGGTTACTTTTTGTTCGGTTGGATTTCGGTTCAATGATTCAGCTCAGCTCGGCTCTTTGGTGTGTTCTTGCACAAGTGAGCAATTAAACAAGTGGCTTGTAAACCGATGGACACATCATGAAGTAGAGATAGGGTTTCCTAATAATTACAGCAAACCCTTGAGAGAGACATATTGACCATTGATCTATCTATGCCTAGCCCCTTAATAAATTATGTTTTTGATATATTGCATGTTGCCTATTTGCACCCAAAAATATGGTGCAAGGACGACAAGTTCGTGGAAACAATTGTCCATTGAAGTTGATCGGATCGGATGAGTCAGTACGTCGTCCTTATGCTGATCTGTTTTGTCCGCGGAAAATGATTTTGGTGAAATAGGACTGCAACGTAGAGAAAACAATCGCTCGCTCCAGTCGGGAAAGCTTTTCCCAGAAATGTCATGATACTGCCCAGATTTGATTGAGTTTGCCATCGGTCTTTACAGAGAAAGATAGCTTAATGATCGAATTTCTAAGATGCCATGAGTTTTCCAGTACACATCAGAAGATAAGTACAGACAGATACATGTCGATGTCGTCGTCGCCGTCGTCAACAAGAAACCGCCATATGGAAAAACCAGCCAAACGCAGTTTAATAATCTCCACGTGACAAGGATTTTTTTTCGTCCACAGTGCTTCAGAAAGCGATGTGGAAAGGGCTGAGGGAACAGCCATGTGAAACCCTGCAAGCCCATCATCAAATTCGGAACTTCTATTTGTCGGAACGATGTCGAGTGGGACGGCATCGAGCCCCTTTCCCAAAACGAAACTGTACTCGAAATGGTGGGCTTGACATTGTGTGGTGGAAAGTGGACATCATGGCTTGAGACCACAATTTGTTCATGCATAATGATATTATTCAATGATATGAGATCAAAGAATATGTACCGGTATGGGATTATATCAAGGATAAAATCGTGCGTCATGTGATCTAAAAAAATCATTTTAAATAAAAATGGTCGATCAATCGTATATATATCCTACTGAGCAGTATCCAAGAGACTGATTGCTCAAGGGGAAAGACTACCCAAATTGACACCTCAACAACTATATATCTCGAGAAGGTTATCCTGTCACCAGACCAGCAAGATCCCTCCTCCCCATATCTCGAGACTCATTATTCAACGACTTGGAGATCCATAGTAAACGAAATAGATAAGGACCACGAACGTATGATCATATTACTAGTTTCTGCGAATGTATGATCGTGGATGAGGTGACCAAAGACGACGCTGCCGCCACCACCATTCCCGCGGCTGCCACCGCTCTTCTTGGCAGATATCGTCAAATATGTTGTCGGCGACTTTAGTCGAAAAATATTGGATAAGAGTAGAGGGCGAGCGAACTGTGGAGAGGGGACTGAGAAACCGGACGGCAGCCGTTGTTTACAGAGAAGAAGATGGGTGGCATTTTTTGAGTTATGTAGCTGTCTTTTGGGAAATACCCATTTCTATACCGAAAAAATTTTGATCTCCGATGTACTTTGACCCCCAAGGTTTGTGTTGTTCCCCTTCTGCAGCATGAACGCATGTAGCTTACGTATTTGACAGATTTCATGAATGTTGCCCGACAAACTCGGTTGGTACTGATGTCTTGAGAGTAAGAAAAGAGGGGATTTTTATGTCTGATTTCATATAGATCTCCCTGAAAATATTCTTCTCGTAAGTTGTAGGGCTTCCGACGCAAAATGAAAACATGTAAGATTAATCGGATCCTCGGCTAGCAACCGAGGAGAATTACAGTTACTGCAGTGTTCTCGATAAAAATAAAATTAGAAAACCTTCGGTGGTGCCCGATGACATTCTGCTCGAGTCTTTTTACACATTCAGAGTCAGGCGCAAAATTGAACATAGGCCCGATTTTCGGGGTGCCTAATGGGACAATCATAAACTTAATGGCGTAAAATTCAACACTTCTCCCGTTTCATTTCTGGGGGTTGGGATAACGGTAGTTTTCCTGTACATTTCTGGCGAAGGGGACTTCAGGTTATCGGCTGCTTCAAGTTGTGGCCTGATTGGAGTCGAGATGCACAGGAACGATGCAAGCAACGTTTTTGAAGGGAAAGGACATTAAATTGGTTGGCATGAATCTGTGGAGTGAGCAAGTGAGTCCAACACCTCAGACCACTTCAAGATCGAGTTTAAGAACCATGGGCCATCTCTACCTTATCATATTAGCTCAGTGAGTAAACCAGACGAAGTTGGGATCCATCATGTATGTATACTTGAGAAGCCAGACAGAGAGACGACAGTAGTAGTAAATAACCTGCAGCTTCCAAAGAATACATTTCCTTTCAAAAGAATGAGGTGACAAATTTAGCTCAGTAGTGTGTACAGCACCTAACACGTGGTAACATTCGTACAGCAACTAAGCTGATCCCCCTTCTCGAAGCCCTGATCACATCACTGGTTTCTTTCTTTTATGAGTCCCAAACATTTCCATCTACAACTGCCTGAATTTCCCTAATCCCTCCCATCACTAGACAAATTGGAGCCTTTGAAGTAGTGATCGGCCCCACCCTGTTAGAAAAGAACAGACTTCAAAGCTGAAAAATATGCAATTCAAAGACAAGCAGCCTCATCTTCCATCATTCACCAAGCTCAAAGATATATGGAGACGGTCCCAGAATACCGTCTTTTGATCTTCATTTGCACTGATTTGCTTGTGCTTTCATATCATCCATCAGGTTCGTCATGGTTTCTTCCAGCCTCTTTGCCAGTGGCCCAGGCCTCAGAACATTGACATCTCCCCATTGGGAACACGGGTCATTCCACCAACTGTCCCGGCCTGTACACCAAGCCCCAGGACTCAACCGCCCCTGCCCACGGTATAGAATCCTCTCGTCAATAAGATCAAGCACAGGATCGTCCTGATGAAACTGCCTGCCAAAAGCAGCCCCACTCTGGGCAATCTGGATGAAATCAGACAAGTTGAGAAAGACGGGCTCCATCTTTGGAGGGTTGTCCCAGATCATGAACCGAAGGTCAGAGTTCACTGTAGTATTCATGAACTCAGGAGAGTTGCAGATGACTGAGTGGAAGTAGCCTTCTTCAGACAGCATCACATTGTTGAAATACATAAGAAGCACACGGGGCAAGTTGTCCCAACCAAGAATGCAATACTCTAGAAACTCTCGGCTCAGAGTTACCCAGGAAGAGCCTGCACATTATGAAGATTAGCCATTGATGATTAACTTTTCAGCAGCGTACCATTAGGAGAGAGTGCCCAGAAGCAAAAGGTCGATTTTACCAGTGAAGACTTTGAATGTATTAGGAGTGGGCCGTTTCTGGGTGGCATGGAAAATTTGGCTTCTCCGAGCCAAGTAAATACCAGGATCAACCACAATAGGCTGGATCCTCTGTTGCCTGCAAGGACATCAATATTACAGACAAATTAGATTCAGTCATGATGAAACAACAGAGGAATTTTAAGGCAATATTCTACAACAGGAAAAGTAACGTACTCTTTCCATCCAAGATCACTAGTATGATCAATGAAGTTCAGATCCCTCCTCAGAGACGAGAACACATGGGCCAGATCTGCCAATACGAAAAGAGGTCAGTGAGTTGGTCAATAAAGGGAGCTTAGAGTAAGAGTTTCCTAAACAGGAAGCTCGGACATCACTGCATTTATAGCACTGAACAGTAAGGAAATTAGAGTGGCCAAACTAAGCAGACTCACTAAAAGTTCTTTTCTTCTTCACACTAAAGCGACTACACCAGGTCCACTGAATACACAAAACTAGAACATTGAATCTAAGAGCCAGCAGATTATGTCATGCTGTTACATAAAAGAAAACAATTATGCTATTGTCCTCAAAAAGACTGCCACTAGTATACTTCCCACCCCTTCTCCTTTGCTTGCACTCCAGTTGGATGTAACAATAAGAACAATAAATGCTGCCTTTGGCATAATGAATTCTTCAAACATCAACAGTGGACGATAGTAAAATTTACCATCTTCGTGCCTTATAGTTAAACCAACACAAACAATTTACGAACTTCCACCAAAAGAAAAAAATTTATGAACTTCAGGCGAAAGAAAAGCTGTCACAAAAACAGAAACTTTGCAAACAAGTAATCTAGCACTGCCTACTCCAAAATGAAAACCACTTTCCATCATTTTGCTTCTTAAAACTGTATTTATACTTAAAATTGTAAATAACGTCAAATCCAAATATCCTGGCATATCCTAAATTGAAGACGATTAAGCAATTCATGAATTTCATGCTCGCATGACAAGCAGGATGTCTTATGGCAGGTGCATCCATTACAGGCACAAAAATATAACTACTTGGGACACTTTTCTTAATCAATATAAGACCAATATTGCCAAAAACTGAGAGGCACATATCATTGCTGAAGTCCAACATATAACACAAAAGACTGCAGATTGTTCAACAGAATTTCAACCAATGGACAGCCGGTGCCTCACTAGATTTACAATAAGAGTGGGTAAAATGAATTCCAAATCCAAATGTAGCTAAACAAGCATGAACCCTTCTATACATCAGATTAAATGGTCATAAAGAGTCATTTATGCACACTAGAAGGAAGGGTCCCTTCATTCAAATTCAAATCTGATTGATCAAATCGTGTAACAGATAAAAGCAATCGTGACATCGAAAAGATGTCTTTCTCTCTACGACTGAATACAAAATCTGCTATTTGGCATTCAACAAAGCGTATCTTCCCAACATATAAGCTGGCAGATCACATCCTATTTTGACCGAACATCACAAAATCAACAGACCAGATATCAAATCAGATTGAGACAGTCCAAATGATGGCTTACCATCCTGTGTAATAAGCGGATAATCAGACGCGCTCAATATAATGAACCAGTCCCACCCGCTATCTACCTTCAATAGAATGGATGCAGCTCGGAGAGTTGAGGCGATATTGGAAGCGCCCAAGTAGGTAATCCGGTTGGGCTTTCCCACCACGTCAGCATTCCCGAAGCTCCTCACAGCAGGGACTGCCGCCACTTCAGCTGCCAATGTCCTCCGCTCGTCATCGGAAGCATCCGCCCCGAGATGCAACAAGTAGCGGTTCCTTGGGTGGTAGACCGCCAGGAACAATCGGAAGATCTGGTTCTTATCACCCCGTCCACCCGAGATGTAGTACGCGAAGGAGGGCGGGTAGTGGGGCCCATGGTGGATCGGGGTGGGGAAGGTGTCGCCGGATGTGCTGAAGGCGTAGATTGAGAAAAGAAGGATGAGGAACAAGGACACCATTGCTGCGGAGAAAAGTGTGAACAGCCATTTCCTCTCAGCTCCCATGGCAGAGGAAAAATAGCCCTTTTGGCCAACAATGTCGCTAATGTCGTGGAGATCCTTCTCGCTCTAAGGATGATTCAGCTGTGAAATGATGATTAGGCATGTGGGTCATGGATCAAATGAGGAAATCCTAGTTTCCAAGAAGAGGGTATGTTGGGATCTTGATATCTCTGAGTTCCTTGCCGCGATCTGCAGACAAAGAAGCTCAACTCGGGTCCAGAAACAGGGGAATCAAATCAAATCAAATTTCAACAGACGCAGCAATTCCTTTCTGTTTCTGCAGGCTCTGTAACCAGGCTTAGATTACGCGTCCTGCACTGTAAGTCTGAACAAGGAAGAGGAAAGCAAGATTAGGTTTTTTGAGGTTTGACTGTAAATGGAGACGTAGATCAAGAATCAAGAAACAACTGTTCCCCCGCCCAGGCAGGCCTCTGTGCTTCTCTCTCTCTTATGTATGCGATAACGTTTGCCCATGGAATGGGATTTGACCCTCGTACCATTAAGAAAATTTCATAACATATTTTATTTTAATTTTATATATGATATTATTTTCAAATACGTACTACATCCATTTCACACAGAACCACCTTCAAGTTTAGTAATCGAACCGTCCAGAAGGTTGGTTGTTCGGACGTCCGGCGCGAGACAAATTGCTGTAAACAGAGGCAGATGTCCGGGATCGGCGTCGGCCACATCTGGAGAGGTCTCGGAGCCGCCGCTGTCATTCAATTAGAAAATCCAAAATAAATTAAAATAAATACGACTGGGGAAAAATAGTAAATATCACAATTACACCCCCAAAACTTTTGACGAACTAAACTTCAACCCAGTTCGTTGACGGTTATGCTCTATCTGTCTGCCGTCAAATTAAGTACGCTCATTTATCAACTACCCCATTATTAAAGAGAGTAATCTGAGCGTACACTGTTAAATATAGCGAAAACTCAACCTTGTCAGATCATTTAAGAGTCCATCTACCAGGATTTCACGAACCATGAAAGTCAACTGTGATATAAGACCAGAAGAAGAAGAAAGATAACTATTTTCAGCTATTCGAGGGTTGAGGGAGAAAAGGCGATAAATAACGAAGTCTGGGGACTCGATCGTGAATACCCAATAACTCAGGGATGGTTAAATTAAAGACGTGGTCACAGATGAAATAATTGATGACGGTCACGTGCCTTTCAAGGGCGCTTGGACATTCGTCCTTCTCATGGGCACTTTTCGGTCGGTGTCGGTAACGTTCTCCAGACCGAGGAAGGCGGGTGAAGCTTCAGTCGATTCTGCCCGTTTTCGCTTGTTTTCTTCGGGGGAAAAAAAATGAAAGCATGTACGAGGCAAATTATTTCTGGCTTAAATAACATAGGTAACTACTCATTTTATTTTATTTATTTGTGCATATATATATATATATATAACTCTTGAATATTCTATACTTAGAAATAAATATTTTTTATTGGGTTTAAAATTATATTGTAATAATAGTTTTAATATTCCTAACTCAAAAACCTACCCTATAATTATTAA
Organism: Sonneratia alba; assembly: GCA_900174645.1. Taxonomy (NCBI): domain Eukaryota; kingdom Viridiplantae; phylum Streptophyta; class Magnoliopsida; order Myrtales; family Lythraceae; genus Sonneratia; species Sonneratia alba. Next base: position 1,289,276 of record FWPY01000010.1, read on the forward strand.
GGATTGCAACTTGGGGGTGCCGACCGACCCAGCGGCTTGTCATAACCCAAATTATTTAAAAAATGATTAAAACAGTGCTGAATTTAGTGTAAAATACAATCTAAATTTACATAGTTTAATTAAAAAATGAATATAATTATAATAAAATAAAGTAAATATCAAGAATTAAGTTATTACAATCAAATCGTAATTATTTTTTAAATACATACAAAAGTGAGTCAAATAGAGCGGAAAGGGCCACAAGCCATACCCAGATCCACCCTGCCCAGTGTGTGGGGACGGGTCTGGCCCGGCCCAAAGCAGATCGGATCTTGTGGGGGGCGGGGCGTTATTGCCATCCCTAATAATTATAGATGTAACAATGAAAAGTAGTGAAAATTAAGGGGGGGAAATGTAATTAAAGGCAGAGGATGATAAAAGTCAAAGGAAAAGAAGTGACCGGCCGTATAAGATAATAGGACATAGGAGGAACGGTAGAGCAAGAAATGCCAAAACTTCCATCCTTCCGCCTCCATGACGTGCCCGATGCCACCACTCAAATGTAATATAAAAATAGAAAATTTTCTCTTAAAAAATTGGGAAGGATGATGAGAAAAATAAATATGACAACTCGATCAAAAATCGTGACATAGGACTCAAACTCTCTTACGGTTCCTGAAGACAATCGTTCGCGTCACTCACGGACCAACTATTGTCGTCCTAACTTTATAAATTTGATGGTTTAGCTCAACTAACAAAAGCTTCGACCAATTAAATTTTGTTTTCTTTTTCTTCTTTTTTTTAATTATTTTTGGAAAAACCACTTGGACCGTCATGTGTCATGAAAGCAATTGATAACTGCCCATTGTGCTAACATTATGTTATTTTTTTAATTTTTAATTTTGATTTTTGGAGAATAATCGAGTAAAATAATTGGGATGGTGATTATGAAAAGATTTTTTTTTCTCTCAGAAACAGTTTAGATTATCTGTACATATATTGCTTGTCGTGAGCTGTCAGTTCATGAGCTCTACTTGACTTATCATGTATAATTATCATTTTTATATCTAAAGGTTATTAAGAATTAGCTTCATTAGCTCATCGGTGGGTGAAACAGCAAACCTAAAAAGGAGACTTAGGCCGGCAATCATCGACACAGCACAATAACCCCATGCTACACCATAAAATTAAGTAAGTTCAGATTGAGTTATGGTAAATATGTATTATTTAATACAATATGATTAATTATATCTAATTGAATGTATTTAAATACGTATCAAACATATTAACTTATTTCACTTATTTAACTATATGTAACATAAATTTAACTTATCATATAAAATATATTAAATTTTATTTGTTACATTTTAGTGTTACAATCATATTATCACTATTATACAATAAATATTTTGATCAAAATATTATTATTATAATATTAAACGTGTTAATTACATATTTATATAATTAACACCTTTAAATACGTTTAATTTATACAATTAAATAAGTAAGTCAGAAGTTAATAATTTTTTTAGACGATACAAAAGAATCTCTTAATATAAAATAATATATTTTTTAGCCAAAAAAAAGAAAGAATCTATTGACGAAGTAGATGGGTCGGTGGTAACAGGGCGAACAAGACAATTTCGTCGATCGGGACACCGATTCCGTCGTCAAGTCGATTCCATCACAACAGTTTAGAATTCAATTAACGGGTGTAAATCCTATAGCGTGTGTATTAATAATGCCTCCTCGCATCGACCTTCCAATCAGTTCCCATGACTCTACAAGTCCTTCTGTTTAATGATGGGAGTGAGCGCGCATGATGGATCAGTCATGGACGCATGATTTACTTTAATCCTTCATTAATTAATATTTTCCTTTTTCTTTTCTTACAGTCTCGGCCCACGTGTCTCGGCCCCTTAATTCGTTAGATTGTCATTAATATGCAGTTATCGATGATTACATTGTACGTAGCACTAAGATTGTCCCGAACTATTTTTTGTTTCCGAGAGTCCGATATCACAATTGATAAAAAAAAAAAAGGGAGGAAGTGACGATGGATTCAAGATAGCCATAAATAAACGGAGAAGAATAACCGTCACATACGAAAGCCTTTGGCCAGAAGGAAGAGACATGAGATTGTAGATAAAGCTAACACATAAGTCCATTGAAATTAATATCGAATTTAAATTTTATAATATATTAGTTAATACTAATTTTATATGGTGGAAAAAATATATATGTACCTTGCCACCTACCTATTAATAATTTAATATCATATAACAAAATTATGTTTGATGAGATGGGCAGAAAATCATCCAGCGGCAGCGCTCAAATATTTACAGACATGATTTTCTGTCTGGGTTAGATCAATATAAATTGAACTTACATTAATAAAAATCTGCTTTCGGAAGATATGGGAATGAGAGTCACAGACTGACAGGGATGGCTTGTGATGTGCTCGAAGCAATTTTAATTGAGTTCTTGCTCTTCTCAGTAGGGAGACGAGTGAGGCTCCAGCGGCCACCAAGACGTGGGGGTGGGGCCGGTGGCCAGTAAAAGAGCGGCGACAGCAGCTGATGAACATGCCCCAGCCGCTCCATCGCCCGATAAAGCCATTCCAACAGGAAAGTTTCACCACCAAAAAAGGAAAAAAAAAAAGAGACAGCGTCATGCCCCTTGGAATCTTCCTGCTGCCATCATTACGCTGTTAGAGTCGGCCCAAGATTCAAAGAATGAAATTGAGAATTGGACAATTGAATGAAGTCACCGCACCAGTAGTCGGAATGAGCACACAAGGTCATGAAAGTTGACTGGGAGTCGATATGAGGGAGACAAAATTATCATCCACGTGGACTACAAAAACAAAATGCAACAAAGTCAAATATTTACAGCAACGTGCGACAAGATTTAAAGCAAATTTCAGTGATGAGACCTACCAGTTCGAGAGCAAAATTGCGGCTATTAAAAAGCGTATTGGATTCGTGTGCTCAAATGCTGTTAAGCAAATACCACTTTCGGCTCAAGAAATGAGAAAAGGCTTAGATGAGCTGTTCAAATTCGTTCACCGATCACATGCGTAACCGGATTCTTGAGAGTACCACCTGTTGATTTTCCCAGTATCGAAGTACTAAGTGCCCCTCGTTAGATCAGGACACACGGGTCTCAATCAAAACAAGCTAGACGGCATTCAACCAAGGTATCAATAGTTCCCTGTTGAAGACAAATGGTAGACTGTTCAGCATACAAACAGAAAGAAACAAGAGAGCCAGTCACATAGCACCGAAAGAAACTTAAGCGAAGTGATCGTTGAACTAACCTGACATAATGAAACGAAGGACCTTAGGACAGACTTTAAAACTTGTTACTATTGAATTTGTCGTCATGAACATATAATTGATCGAACTCATTATCACCTAAAAGTCTGAATTGATGAATTTCGGTACCTAACTTTTTATAAGTTTATAGTTTTTCTCTTAATTATTCGATATAAAATCGTATATCTTAATATTTACTAGGTGCAACGTTATCCTCATCTCCACGAGACATCACTTAGTGAATTGATATATGATTGATGCAAGGGAGAATGCTCACACTGCAGGGTGCAATACTTTCTATGGGGATGGATCGGAATATGAGGGAGCCGAGTATCTCAGACAGCGATCGGGCAGAGAAGTGGTTTGAAACTCGTCAGAAAATCCTTTGTTGAATGATCTTCTCGTAATGCTGACGCTCTGTATCCCCATAATTAAGACCCATAAGAGGGGGAAATCGGGGGCCCTCTCCGATGCTTCAATACGAACCGAACCGTAAATTCAAAAATTGAGAGTAACGTATATGAATGTGCGAGGAGTCGTCGATAAAATACCAAGACCCCCACTTCCTATAAGGCAATTACTTGGGGTTTTGGAGGGGTGATGGACAATGTTTCTTGGAACCATTGGTCAACCCACTTGGCTAAGCTAAATATTCTTTTGCCTTCACCCCGGAAAAAGAAATGTACTTATTGGAAGTTTGGTTCCATCTATCAAAGTTAAAGACGTTTGCTTCTCATATCAGATCGGATTAGATCACATCAAGTGCTGTGTATTCAGCATGTGCTTCACGGTGCATGCGATGAGATTGTGTTGGACCGTCCGCACCATTGACATATTTGTCGGGTTCTAGACGATGCATGTTTTCTAGATAGACAATCTTTTCTTCTTTTCTTTTTTTTTGGGAAAATTTCTTTCACATTAATTAATAATATGTCCACTAGCTTCTGATTTTCTTTGAAAATAACGGGTAATGGGATCAAAACTTAGGATGCCGTGTTTTCGATAGCCGTCCCATTTCTTCGAACCCACTCCTTTCCGATCCTAACGGTCTACTGTCTCCAGGTGGCAAAGGACTTTGAGGCCAAGCGAAATACTATAGTGAGTTCTTGGCGGTCTTGAGTCGACATATCCCTTCGAAATGAAGGATGAAAACGAACAAAAGTAATTGGAATCATTCATACGATTGATCCTCAACCGTGTCTTGATCATGTGAACTCAACCCGGCGCGATTCATGGGACGTAACATTTACCGATTACTTGTGGTAAATTCTCAGCCAGGTCAAGCATTCTTACAAGAAAATCCACGAGACAAGACAACCAAACTATTGTGTTCCATATAAAATCATTATTATGTTATATAATAATTACATCACTCTTAATTCAATATTAACAAATTTCATACTCATCCAATTTTTCTTACTAATTCAATCCCCCTTCCACTTACCCTTTTTAGCACAATCACTTTCTTTTAAAATAGAAAGAAAAATAGAAAATCTTCTCCCTAGGACACGCTATGTCATCTTCCTTGACATTGACATGCCTGCCTTCCAATGAATCTATCCCACAATTGCAAGCCAACAAATCAACACCGTCCTTTGTCCCTTTCAAGACACGGTTTAAATTATCAGGCGCCGTCTCCTTTATCTTCTTCGTCCCATCTTCCACGTATACTCCTTCAACATTCCATTTGCTCGCGTAACACCGCTACACTTCCATATATATATATATACACAGGCATATATTGAACACACCCCCACATAAAATTGCTTTGATTCATTCTCGAATCAGATTCGAAAAAGAAGGCGACGAAAAACACATGGAAGCAACCGCCATATCCTTTCCATTTTCGATTTCTATCTCCAAGTCATTGCCGAACCTCCGCGGCCCGAGAAGGGCCGCCCCGTCTCCGAGAATCTTGGCTCTGAGGAGAGGAGGGAGTGAGGGGGGTCGTGGTGGCAGCCGGATTGTTGATGAGGGCATGGTCGTTCTTCGGATGCGGATCCGGGAGATACAGCAGTTCGAGAAGAGCTACGAGGCCCCACCCGAGTGGATGGAGTGGGAGAGGAGCCATTACGACGAGTACAACTCTCTGGTGTGTAAGACCGTCGGGTTCCTTCAGACCCAGTTGATGAATTCTAGGCCGGGATTGGCTCTCGGGATGTTGGCTCTGATCGCATTCAGCACTGCGAGTTCTTCGGCTACGCTGTTGATTCACCTAATAGGGATCGCCCAATGGATCTCTTCTGCAGTACGTGCCATATAATTTCAATGATGAGATGGCTGCTGCAATTGTAATGCTCATCCGCAGTTTTTGTCTTCTACGGATTATAATATCCGAGTGGTGAAAATGTTGTTACAAGGGCCTGATGCACCTTCTGTCCAATTAGTTGCAATCGAACTGGCTTTTCAGAATTATCTGGATGCCTATGTCTCCACCGATGTCGTGGAGAAAGAAGGGATCGAGCTCGATTGACCTCATGTTCAAGCCATTCATCATCTATTGAGTAACTTGTCTTTGCACTTCGAACTAATAAATACCAACTTAAAAACCTTCTACAAATTCCATCCATACGTGGGCTTGTAAGGATAAGGGAAAACATTTCTTGTATAATATATATATATATATATATATGAATGTAATACTACAGTTTCAATCTCTACACTCCATCTAGCTGAATAAAAAACCATATAATCTAATTTAATTTGGAACCAGTTTCCTATTTAATGATGAATATGACGTCAACAAATACAAAGCTCAGTCTGCGTACACAGGATGAGAATCGAAAAACGACAATCTCCCGAGTCAAAATGTCAGCTCTCACCCTTAAAAATTATTTAAAAAAACAACAAAAAAAAACAAAGAATGCACTCACCCTTCATAAATAGGATTAGTGGAAACCCCTTTGATGTATCTCTAATCCAAGCAATGCACCTTGGGAGATTAAACCTGTCATTCTGGACTTTGATTTGGCGCAGGTTTGACAACTGGGAATGCCTATGGATTGGCATCGAACTTAACAAGGAAAGCTCATGACCTTGGGCAGAATGGCAAGAATAGCCTTTTGATGGTTTGATTTTGCATCAGGGAGTGCCAAGATATGTCCCAAGTGCTATATTATGCGATGATGCCAGTACTGGCTAGTAACGTTAATGAATTTACCTTTTTATAAAAAAAAGATTATTGGAAACCCATAAACAAAATAATACACTCGTATTATTTTTATCTAACAAAAAATATACCAATAATCTTAAAATTATCCGATTTTTTTAATTTAAACCCTAAAATTTTCACAATCAATTATAAAATATTACTTATTTAAATCATTGTCGTAATTGACCATTATATTACATTGACATGGATGTGACGATATTAGTAAAAATATTGACGTGATAGTGATAAGTCATATTTTTTTTTTGCAATATTATCATTATTGATTACTATTTTAATACACTCAAAATACTATATAGCTAGTTGATAGATACCATTTATGCAATTATCTTAGTAATAGTTTTTAAAACTGAATTAGATCAGGAACTGATTAAGGTTTGTGTTATGAGTCGAACGATAAGTTTAATAGATTAAATCGCATATTTAATTATTATTATTATTAGTTAAAATTCTATACATTAACATAAATTTATAATTTTAAAGTTAAAAGTATTCATTATAATATATAAGTTTAGTAAAAAAAATATAAATATAAATTTAATAAAAATAAAATATAACATCATTATTCTTTTTTCAAATAAATGTTGGATTGGTGGGGTTTTTTCTTTTTAAAATATTTTTTAATTAATCTAATTTGATTGTTAGTTCAGTTGGATTTAGTAGTCTAATTAGAGATCGGTTGATTTAAATAGATTTAATTGAATTTATAATATATTTGGATTAATTAAGTAAACTGAACCAAATGATTGTTCGATTTCTGGTCAAATCAGTTCAACCAGTAAATCCAATTCAGTATTAAAAACTATCATATTATATTAGTACAACAAGGTATAGTGTAATATTTGCAATTTACCCCAAAAAAATGTGCTCCTTGCAAATAATAGAATGCAAAAATGTTATTAAAGTTGATAAGGAAATCTCAAAAATAAATTTTAAAAAATTAATTCACAATCCTTAAATTTATTTTATGGGATTGAAGATATTCAATCTCTTATAAATTTATAGAAATTTAACCTAATGCTAGTGCTATTTAATGTGTGAGTGTACATTTCGCGTAGGATGGAGCGTGAAATCCGTACCCACTAAGCCTAAGCGCCGAAGAGTAAGTCTGGCCTGTGCTCAGTCAGAAATCCATCCATGTACTTCTAATTAGCAAATTGTGTACAAAAATTATGTACAATTGAAATCCGATAGTAGGTAAGCCTTGAACTTTTAGATATATATATATATATAGTATAAAATTATAATAATTTATTTATTTATTAAATAATATATCATATAAATTGAGACTCTCTCCTGATATATGGAGCACGATCTACTAATTTCAAATCTAAATTTTGGCTGATTATATGTTATTGTTTTACTGGTAAACTGTCCCAGCTAGCAAATGGGCTTTGGTCTTAGATGTAATAATTCTGAATCGCACGTGGCCTTTTCCGTCGTCTTCTCCATCAATAATTCATGGACGAGCGTGAACGCGCGTGAAGTTCTTCATCCTCGTCCACTCTGCACCTAGAGACTAGGTTAGATTTTTCCATACAACAGTTTCTTGTACTGAAATTGGCTATCAAGCTCCGTTCTTCTTCATCGAGACCAGACACCCTCCTTGGATCTGTAAGCTCTCTGTCTCTGTTGCATGTTTCATCAAGAACCACCAACATCTTGGCATGTTTTTCTTTGCAAAAGTCGGAACTCCCTGCAAGATTAGATTCTTGTCTTTCCCTCCGTTTGGGTGTTCGACTTCGAGGTTACTGATAGCCTGAATTTGCCTGTATGAACTGTTCCGTTGGTGGCGAATTTCCTTCGAGTTGTTGATGATTGATGTGTGGTCCCTGTTTCTGCTCTCGGATGAATTCTCAATTGAGGCCCAAGATTGTTCTCTACAGTGATTTATGTTAATCTCGATCTTCCCCCTAAATTCTTGCAGATATCCTCTTGTATTCCACTTGGGGAAGAAAACATGTTTCGGATCCTGTCCGAATTGTATCAAACCAACATGAGATCCACCGGGGCAAGTTTCCTGAGCGCAATCGTGCCCTTGATGAAGCTCATATCATTGACAGTCATAGGGCTGATTCTCGCTAACCCGAAGTGCCAAATGATACCAAGAGCAACCTTCCGCCTCCTCAGTAAGCTTGTTTTTGCATTATTTCTCCCGTGCCTGATCTTCACTGAACTGGGCGAGTGCATGACCCTTCAGAATATTGCCCATTGGTGGTTCATTCCCGTGAATGTATTGATTAGTACTTTAACCGGTTGCCTACTCGGCTGTCTGGTTGTCATTATATGCCGCCCTCCCCCACAGTTGAATCGGTTCACCATCATAATGACAGCATTTGGAAACACGGGGAATCTCCCGCTTGCTGTCGTGGGATCTGTATGTCATACCAAGGACAACCCATTCGGCTCACAGTGCCACTCCAAGGGAGTGGCATATGTTTCGTTCTCCCAGTGGGTTGCAGTGATCCTTGTCTACACTCTCGTTTACCACATGATGGAGCCTCCAATGGAGTTCTATGAGATCGTTGAGGAAAGCACCGAGATCATCAGAGAGGAAGAAGAAGAAGAAGAGCATCAGCCTGCTGACATCAGTAGACCTCTCCTTGTGGAAGCTGAGTGGCCTGGGATCGAAGAGAAGGAGACGGAGCACTCCAAGACTCCTTTCATCGCAAGGGTCTTCAATAGCATATCAAATATTTCTCACTCCACTCTTTCAGACGTTGACTTAACAGGTGAAACAGGTGGGAGCAGTCCAAGGTCCATTCGGTGTCTGGCTGAGCCGAAAGTGGTCAGGAGGATCAGAATTGTTGCAGAGCAGACTCCGATTCAGCATATAATGCAGCCCCCTACAATCGCCTCTTTGCTTGCCATTGTAGTCGGAATGGTCCCACAAGTCAAGGCCTTCTTGTTTGGATATGATGCTCCTCTATCCTTTATTACCGACAGTTTGGAGATTTTGGCTGGAGCAATGGTGCCATCCGTGATGCTCATTCTAGGGGGAATGCTCTCAGAGGGCCCCGGTGATTCAACCCTCGGACTTCGGACTACTATTGGTGTCATTATAGCTAGACTACTGGTTCTCCCACTTGTGGGGATTGGAATTGTGTCTATGGCTGATAACCTGAATATACTTGTGGCAAATGACCCAATGTATAAATTCGTTCTCCTCTTGCAGTACACCACTCCGAGTGCAATCCTGCTGGGGGCAATCGCCAGCCTGAGGGGTTATGCAGTTCGGGAAGCTTCAGCGCTCCTCTTCTGGCAACATGTCTTTGCGCTCTTCTCCCTCTCTCTATACATTGTGGTTTACTTCAAATTTCTCTGAAGGATCTTACTCTTCAGTGCCCATCCTCCAGCAAATGGTCCGTTGATGCCGTATATCTTATGTAATTCCTGTGTAGGATTTGGGCTTGTCTCTCTCTCTTTAGCTCTTGTGTCGAGATTCATGATCACATGAGATTCAATCTTGTCAACTGCTGCAATGGTTATTAGGACAGTTGGGACCTCACTAGTCAGCTGACAAATCCTGTTGATTCTCATGTAATCAGTTGCTCTGCTGAACTCATTTGAGGATGATGCAATTATGTATTTGTGAACATTATGAAGCTGTTGCATCTGTGAACTGTGGTGAGATGCTGTTTGCAATATAGAATGCAGCAAGTTATGAAATTATAGATTCATGTGCTGTGGCATGTACTAGTAAGCTGCAGGTAGATAGATTTAGTTGCAGTATCACCCTCAACTTACCTCATCAGGTACCTGCTGTTCTCATTCATGTTCTTGTTCACTCGCTCCAGTGTTAATACTTTTCTTCCACTCTAAGAAAATCATCCGTCTGGTCGATAGGTTCCGCATAGCAAAGGTACAATGTCAGGCCTGTTTTAATGCACATGTGGAATTCGGTAAAAAGGCTTCTCTAAAAAATGTGGCTCCAGTATTCTAGTATTTGCCTATTATATTTTCCTTTTGAAGTAAAATTGCATTCATACACCCTTTAAAGGAGCTGTTCTTTACACTGTAAGGGGTTTATACAAAGGACAATCAGTAATCTAGCTATGGATATATGACTACGACCATAATCCAACCAGTGACCGTATGGGCGAGCTACGATGCCAATCACAAGTTTCTTCAGAGGAGGTGGTTTTCTGAAAGACCCTTGTATTTCTTTCTTTCAACCTATGTATGTGCAGCAAACTAGGAGAGTTTTTGAATAACTGACCCCCCAGCCTCTTACCTTTCCAGGTTCTTATAGCAAAATTCAGCTCATCCTCCCATGTACTTGGTTCTTCTGTACTGAAGAAGAGCAACTTGTCTCTTCCTTCCACAGAGTTCTAGTTGTAGGACACGCATTGACCAATCTGTCCTAGAATAGCGGGTGGCCCGACAGCCACATTAATGGATTGTGCCATGGGATTTTCGCCCTAATGCCAAACAAAAGAAAGACGGTGAATCTTGGGGAGTCATCCCTGCATAATGCATCTCGAGTTGCTGAAGGGGTCTGAGCTGAAAATTCAATAATCTCAGCAGCTAAAGAATTAGTGCTCCTAGGCCGCAACCAGAAACCTTGCTGATAAACAGATCAACAGTTTGGCTTCCCCATCAGATGGGGAAAGCAACTCAAATCTTACGAGAGTTCCAAGGATGTACCCGGAGTCAAACCAGAATGAGATAAGAATCATCATTCCTGATCCTAAGGATGGCAAGGGATCTGGCTATTTCTGCAGGTAAGAAATTAGATCCGCCCATGAACCTAAACTCGAATCCGGTATTCAAAAAGTTTTGTAACTTCCCCTTAATGAACCAATTTATTACAATTAATTGGCAATGGTTACAGCTCATTAATGAGCTAATATTGCCTTGAATGGCTGAAGAATAAAGAAGTCTTTCAGCCTCCATTTGCTCGAGGAATTGACCGAGCAATTGAGGGGGACCGGAGAGAAGACAAATAGAGTTCGGTTCTATGTGTGGCTTCCATTAGAGAACAACAAAGAAGGTATTTGTACTGTGGATTGAGATTGGTTCCCGCTCAGTTACTTAGTGAGAATCCACCGTTGGCTAGCGTATTCGTGCAGATGTATGTGATTCAATTCTACACTACGATGTTGGCTTAACAATTTAGTTTTTTGATGCATTTCTAAAATCTCTCTTAAATTTTATGATGTGGGAATGAAATTGATATGTATTATGTATGTGTATAGAACTCCAACATTGGTATAAGAGCCAATAGGGATTGTTTTTGTACCATGCATGTAAATATTTCCTCGGTTCTGTGATTTTTGTTCTAGATCTGATATTGATATTTTTGTGAGTAATTTTATATAATTGGATTCCTTGTTTCGAGAGGATTTCAACGATATGCTATATAAGCCATTTTTATGTCGGATTGCAAAGTTATGGTCAATTGAAGTTTTCGAGCAAATCGAGAATTTTCTGGGATTGATATTTGCGAAGAACAGCAAGAACAATAAAGAAATGCTTTCAGCCACTCTTGGATAGGAGAGTATGAGACACTCCAAGCTCCGATTGAGACATCAAAAAAAAAAACTGCAGCATGCTTCACTCGCCTAGTGGGAGCGACAGGTGTTAGCACGCGCCGGAAATTGGCCGGAATAACGGCGGTGAAGTGCACTTGCCAACAACAGTGAAAAGAAAGTGGGGGAGACGCTGCGGCTAGCTCGCGCACAGTGGCGCGTGGCTAGCGCGTGCGGCCATCTTGGGCATCCGATTGCCCAGCAGTTTTTCACCGTTGTGACCGTAACGCATTTCCCATTTTATGGTATATTGTCGAAAAATTATGAAATTTTTTCCTAGCAATCAGCGAGACGTCAAAAATGATCTGAGTGCATTGTCTGATTTTTTGCACTGTGTATGATATTTTTCCTAATTTTGATTGCATTCATTGCTTAATTCATTAAGGAAAAAATGCCTAATTATTCTAAATTAGTTAGAATAATTTATGGAAAATTTTGTATAGTAAGTGAACCATTGCGCCCTATATTTAGCGGGAGATTTTGTTGAGTGAATTAATTTTCACTCCAAAATAATATTTTTTGCGCAATAATTAAATTTATCGATAGTTATAATCAAAGGAGCGCGAGTGATGATTAGGAGCACTGCAAATTTTCGATCTCGTATCTTTTGGTTATTTCTATTGATTATTTAGATTATTGTTGCAAAGATTATGTGATTGTTGTGCTAATCTTTTGAAAATAACTTTGTGCATGCGCGTAAATTTATTCAATGGCATCAAAATCCATTGTCGCTATTTGATGAAGGGTGAGAAACTGGATGACGACAATTATGATATTTGGCGCAAAAAGATCCAGTATCTTTTAGATGAGCAGGAAGTCTTAGAAACTTTGGACCAAGCCAAGATAGTGCCTGAAAAAGGTGATACACCTCAGCACCAACGTGATCTTGAGGCCTATCAGAATTGGCTCAAGAAAGATCGATGTGTGCGGTTTACTATGTTAAGCAGCATGCACAATGATCTCATTGGTGAGTTTGAGATGCATCAAACTGCTCATGCGATGTGGGAAGCCCTAAAAGCCAAGTTCGGCGTGATGTCTCTCACTAGACTTAGGGAATTGAACATGAGGTTTGATTCTTGTAAAAAGAGGCCAGATCAAACAATGAAGCAGCATCTTCGATGCATGGCTACTATGATTCGAGATCTCAAGGCTAGTGGAGTAGTCCTTTCTAACGAGTAGCAAGTTCAGGCAATGATTAGATCACTTCTTGATTCTTGGGAGCACATGAAAGCAAACATGACCCACAATGAGAGCGTCAAAACGTTTGACAATATTGCTCGCCACTTGGAGTTGGAAGATGAGCGCTTCAAGGCTGCTAAGTCCAACTCAAAGGCAAATGTGGTAGCCTCTAGTTCGCGCAAGGCTTTTGGGCCTAAACGCAAGCAAGCTGGAGGTGCTCCTAAAGAATATGGAGAACTTGCGCCCAAGAAATCTAAGTCCACTAAGCGCAAGAGAGGAAAGCGTGGTGGAAAGAAGGGCTTGAGTAAGATCAAATGCTATAGCTGTTAAAAGATGGGACACTTTGCTCGCGATTGTGCTGAGGCAAAGAAGGTACTACCATGCCAAAATTCTCACTCTAATTGTTTAATGGTCACTAATGGTTCAGCTGCTAATCCTACTCCTTCGTGGATTGTGGATTTAGGCACAACCAACCACGTAGTGCAGAGTCAACATGGGTACGTAGATTACCGTCGGGTCCCAACCAGAAGAAGTGTCAAGATGGGGAACAATTCAAGTGTGCAAGTGCATGGAATCGGCACTTACATGCTTAATTTGTGTGGTGTTCGCACATTGTATCTCCATGATGTCCTTCACACTCCTGAGATTTGGTAAAATCTATTTTCAGTTATGGTCATGTTGAAACTTAGTTTTAAGTTTATTTTTGAGGGCTCGTCTGTGAGCATATACCTTAGTGATACCTTTTATGGTTATGGTTTTATCTTAGATGGTTTGATGGTGCTAGATATTGATTATTATTATAATAATAATATTGATGCTTTTTCTTTAGTTGCCATGAGAAGTGATGATGTTTACACTAATTCAAGTAAATGACACACTAGATTAGGCCTTGTGGGCTTAGATCGAATGAACCGACTTGCAAGAGAAGGCCTTTTAGGCCCACTTGCAAAGGTTAGCTTGCCAACTTGTGAACATTGTCTTAAAGGAAAGGCAACTAGAAAACCATTTGGTAAAGCTAAAAGGGAATATGTTCCATTGCAATTAGTCCACTCAGATATATGCGGACCAATGAATGTAAGAGCATGTTCAGGTGCATATTATTTTATCACATTTATAGATGACTATACACGCTTTGGTCACATCTATTTGATCTCCCATAAATCTGAAGCATTAGATTGCTTTCAGAAATATATGAGCTTGGTTGAGAATCAATTAGATAAGAGCAGTTCAAAAAACTCTGTGATGAAAAGGGAATTGATAGGCAATTGACTATTCCTAGAACTCCACAGCAAAATGGAGTGGCAGAAAGGAGGAATAGAACCCTCTTGGATATGGTTAGGTTCATGATGGCACAAGCTAACTTACCTGTCTCCCACTAGGGGGATGCAATATTGACTGCTGCCTACATATTTAACTGTGTGCCCTCTAAATCAGTTCCAAAAACCCCATATAAGTTATGGACTAGCGAAAAACCTAATTTAGGTCATTTGCGGCCATGGGGATCGGCAACCTATGTGCACAACTCTTCTCATAAGCATGGGAAGTTAGGCCCTAGGAGTCACAAGTGTATCTTTATAAGATACTCTGAACACTCCAAGGGATATTGTTCATTGGAGAGAATGCTGATGGAACGGTCTTTGAGATTGAGTCTTGGGATGTGGATTTCTTGGAAGATGAATTCCCTAGCAGGAGTGAGGTTTCAAATAATATAGAGTTATTTGAACAAGAGGAATCCAACCAAGTCACTTCATCTGGACCTATTGAGGATAAAGGATTAGAGCCTCCACCTCTTGGGAACGGTGGGAGTGAATTGAAAGCTGATGAACTTAGTTCATCAGGTGGAGCTCCACTTGAACCTCAATTGCGTAGAAGTAAACGTGGAAACATTCCCCGTTGTTGATTTGAGATTGAAGGGGATACCTTCATAATTGCTGTGCAAGATGATGCAGAGCCTAAATCTGTGCAAGAAGCTCTTTCATCTCCTGCTAGTAAAGAGTGGACGAATGCAATGAACAAGGAGATGGAGTCCATGAGGACTAACCATGTCTGGGACTTGGTTGACCTTCCCGCTAATTGTAAGACTATCAGGAACAAGTGGATCTTGAAAGTCAAATGCAAAGCTGACGGTTCCATTGCAAGATACAAGGCTCGACTCGTAGCAAAGGGCTATACCAAAAAAAAAAGGTGTGGACTATGAAGAAACCTTTTCACCTATGGTGAGGTTTGCTTTGGTCCACTTAATTCTAGCCATTGTCGCACATTTGGATCTTGAATTACATCAAATGGATGTGAAAACTGCTTTCCTTAATGGAGAACTGGATGAGGAGATCTATATGGATCAACCTAAGGGTTTTGTGATACAAGGTCAAGAGCGCAAAGTGTGCAAGCTCCAGAGATCTTTGTATGGCTTGAAACAATCATCCAAATAGTGGTATTTTCGATTTCATCAAACCATCACATCTTACGGGTTTACGATGAACGAGAAGGATCACTGCATGTATGTTAAACGCTCCAAAGGAAACTTCTTGATCCTATCATTGTATGTTGACGATATTTTGATCGCTGGAAACAACAAGCAAATGCTTGTTGAAGCTAAGGAGTGGTTATCTTCCAACTTCAAGATGAAAGACATGGGAGAGGTAGATTATGTGCTTGGAGTAAAGATTCTCCGAGATTGTTCAAGGAAATTTTTGGGATTATCCCAAGAGAATTACATTAAGAAGATTCTTGAACGATTTTAGATGCACAATTGTAAGACATGTGACACTCCTGTAGCTAAGGGTGAGAGTTTGAGTCTTGATATGTGCCCTAAGACCATAGAAGAGAAGCAACATATGTCACGGGTCCCCTGTACTAGTACTGTGGGAAGCTTGATGTGTACTCGGCCAGACATGTTATGTTGTTGATTTGGTCAGTCGATTCCAATCAAATCCAGGCCCTACTCATTGGAAGGTAGTAAAGTGAATAATGCGCTACATGAAAGGCACAATGGACTATACACTATGCTATCATGGTACCAAGTTGTGCCCAATCGAGTATAGTGATGCTGATTGGGCTGGAGACTTGGATGAAAGGAAGTCAACTACCGGATATGTTTTCTTGCTGAATGGAGGTGCCGTCACCTGGGCAAGCAAGAAACAGACCTGCACAGCCTTGTCCATGATGGAAGCAGAGTTTGTTGCATGTTCTGCTGCTGTGCAAGAAGTAGTATGGCTGAAACGCTTCTTACATGACCTCAATGTTGAGAGTGATGATTCGGATATAGTATTAATATGCTGTGATAGCATGGCTGCATTAGCTTATGCTAAAGATCCAAACTATCATGGCAAGACAAAGCACATAGAGGTCAGATTTAACTTCATTAGAGACATGATTATGCAGAAGGAAGTGGTCATAGAACACAAATCTACTAGTCAAATGATTGCGGATCCCCTAACTAAACCTATTACTGTAGAGAGTTTTAGAGCTCAAGTAAGGGAATTGGGACTTCGTAGATGGTGATTGTGTTTTATGTTTTTGAGATGATCATTTCCAATTAAGATGACACTTGTTGTGAGATGATTAGCACAACAAAAAGATAAGTATGTTAACAGGCTAAGATTGGCTCTCTCACATGAGCAATCGCCCTTGGCGCCTGAAGGGTGAGCAAGGATGAGACAATATGGGCTTCAATCTTTGATAGAAGATGTGATTTGAGATACCATTATGTCTCCTCGGATAGAGCCGGGATGAGGTCATAGATCTATGACTAAAATGAATATCCCCACTCTATTCATTATGCCTGATCGTAATATCCAGATGTGAGACCTTAGTCATGGCGCCTTAAAGGGCGAGCTAATAGAGGACTCAAGTTAGGCACTTGAGAAGTGACTGAACTAAGATCTGTATGGTGTTTATAAAGAGCTTGACATACACTCTAAATGAGAGTAGCTCCACCATAGCATGTATTTCATACTACATGTGCTCGAGCGACCTATTTAGGAAATGGATGAATAGATCCCTGCTTCATCATTGTGTGAGTCCTAAGTATTATTTTAGTACCCTTAGTCACTTTTGACTATATCACAAAGTGAGGAATTGATGATTGCTACTCTGGCATGTTACCTATGGTCATGATTGATTCGGCCGGTTGGGACACTGCTAGGAAAGCAATCAATTCCAAATGGAGTGATAGAGGGCAAAGGGAATGCTATTTCGATCACATCATGAGATTTGTATTCAAGGATGTCCCAATTGTGTCGCTATTTGAGTAGCTTAGACATAATTGTGAATACAAAATTATAAGCGTAGGTAAGTATGCTCCTTACGAGGGATTAGAGATACTTGACTTGATGTGATTCGAAATTAGTCTAGGGCACTCGAGACACTTCTCTTACAAAGGGTTGACACCTCTATGCTGGTTCTAACAAGTTTCTAGTGTAGAGCTCCCTGCCTCTTTGTGTGCTCGGTGGTCGCATAACACATTTACCTGTATGAATCTTTCTCTAATGGATGTGAGCAACATAGTGTTGAGTCGATTCCCAAAGTGCGAGTGGGAGATGTAAGAAATTAGATCCGCCCATGGGGAATCCGATTGAACCCGAACCCGAACTCGAACCCGGTATTCAAAAGGTTTTGTAACTTCCCCATAATGAACCAATTAATTACAATTAATTGGTAATGGATACAGCTCATTAATGAGCTAATATTGCCTTGAATGGCTGAAGAATAAAGCAAGTCTTTCAGCCTCCATTTGCTCGAGGAATTGACTGAGCAATTGAGGGAGATTGGAGAGAAGACAAATAGAGTTCGGTTCCGTGTGTGGCTTCCATCCATTAGAGAACGATAGAAAACGTATTTGTGCTGTGGATTAAGATTGGTTCCCGCTCAGTTACGTAGTGAGAATCCACAGCTGGCTAGCGTGTTCGTGCAGGTGTATGTGATTAAATCCCGTACCACGATCTTGGTTTAACAATTTAATTTCTCGAGGTATTTCTAAAATCTCTCTTGAATTTTATGATGTGTGAATGGAATTGATATGCAGTATGTATGTGTATAGAACTCCAACACTGCAGTTCCCCAAGAAAAAAATGGAAGGATATGTTCAGAGGCCACATTCTCGATAAGGTATCTATAACACCAAGCAACCAAAGAGAGCCGGACTAACAGAGTAGTAACCAACAACTGTGCCGATATTTACGGTTACATAACCTTTTCAAATATAACCAAATTCGTCACACTTGTTGATCGAAAACCTACTTCAGATCCAATCAAAATATGTCAAGATTCTGGTCAGATGGAGAATTCAATTTTCATTTTCCTTCCTTGGTCGGCAAGGAAAGAATTGAAGAAACATGTTTTTCCTTTTTTTTTTTTTTTGAGGGGGGGCTGTAGAAAAAGAATTGAAACGTGTAACATGGCATGGGTCGGAAACATGTATTACTGATGGCATGGGCTTCTTCTGCCAATTTGACGGTGAGTACGCGTTCAACACAGTGAAACTCACGGGTCAGCTTTCTCGTCTTTCCCTGCCTTGTTAAGTCGAAAAGCTCATCGTTGAACATGTGCCCAAACCATTTTTCATTAGTCTTGCCATACTCGTTCTCCTTTCTAGGCAAAATCATTCAAAATTCTAAGGGTTCTATCGAGATTCCGTACGAACAGGAGAAGAGAATTGCCATCGGGATGAATTTTGACTTCAAGAAAGTCTCGATAAGACACATACGACGGGGCCCGAATGGTTGACCTTGCCAAGAGATAATGCCTTGTCATTAGTTGCTACTCAAATCCCTCAGATAAGTTGATTAGATTTTTAAAATATAAAAATAAAAAAAACAAAATCATCAAATTTTATAAATAAAAAAATATACTTATAGAGTCTTGTTCATTAATAAATTGATCAAACTCGAATATAAATTAGTTAATATCAATTAAATTTTCTTTTTTATATCGAATGCTAACTATCAAAATGGTTATTCATAAAACTAGTTGTTTAGAACACATATTGTTGTACTATAACATAAAAATCCAAATATTGTTAAAAGCGTAGTTGTAGTTGTATAGAAATTCGAATATAAGTTAATATACTTAAAAAAATAAATTAAATTTGAGAATTTAACATGATTGACGGAATGGATTATTTTATTTTTGTTAATTCACGTGTTTAAAAACATATACAATTATAAAATTGAACCAATATAATAAAATTATATCGTAGAAAGATAATATGTAGATATATCGATAATGATTTCTCAATTTACGTGATGATTAATTTAAATTTAAATTCGATGAGTCTACTTAAGGACTACTTCTCCTAATAATTAATTATTGATATTAATAATGCTCAAGTTCATATTAAAAAAAAGGGTATATAATCACTTTGACAGACTTATTCAACATAGAATATATTCGTTACCTAAATATATCTATTTAGATGTATGCCAATGATGGTGTGAGTGATGTGGACATATGCAGAGAATGGTAATGAGAGCTAGACCCATGCCTTGTCCAACTTTTCATTTAATAATAATAATAATAATAATAAAATGGCATCATTCTTTCCCAAAATAAATAAATATATAAACAGGATAGGCACCATAAACTTGGCCCTATTCTAAAAATATGAACCACAAGATCTTTTTAGGATCACAAGGTAAGGTCATAATATATTTTTCAATTTATTTTCGATGGAAAATTGTGTTTGATCATGCAATTTGTATGTTTTTTTTATCTTATTAATTACTAAGTACAAATGATTCGCATTATATATAATATTTTTATTAATTTATATTAAAATTTATTCTAAATATATTAATTAATATTAATATTATATGTTTAATTTATATTTAATTAAATTTTATATTGTTTTAATATTTTTTATTTTGTTATGTTTTGATAGATTTTTATTTAATTTTGATTTATTTATATTTAATTTGTCACATTTTAAATTATTTAAAAAAATTATTCGAACTAATTAATCGAAACATAAAACGGATTTAAAAAATTTTAATTTAATAATTATGTAATGATTATAATTTAAGAATATAATACCTAAAATAAACTAAATCACACTTTAACGTTTATTAAGACAAACCATGAGCATCCCTACCATTATTTATACAACTGGGAGCCTATCTTAACGCAATATTCTCACTTCTTTCTCGTTGATTTGACAAATCCAAGAGTGGATACACACACACACATATATATATATATATGTTGAAGCCAAAAATTGCGGGGGGAGGGGGGGGTGGAGGAAAACAAGTAAACGAAAAAGCATGAGAGGGCCCTTTTCTGGCCGATGATAAACGAACCAACCTTTTTACATGGAATAAAGAGCGAATGGTTGATCCTGTTGAAGATATACAATTACGAGCACGCGGCCAGTGGCCAGCACTGTGCCCATGCCTTTTTTCTGATATCCCTTCTTTTTTTGGTTGCTAATCACGGTATCCAAGCACAGACCTTATAAACGGTGAGATGATATCTTTCAGTCAATTATATTTGACTAATCTATTAGTCGTCTTAGGTCACACGTCTGACATGGCGAGTGAGGCTCCCAAAGAGAATATTTGCGTATGCGAGGTCTCAACCTCCTCTTTTTCGATAATCCTTCTTTTTTTGGTTGCTAAACACGGTATCCAAGTAGGTATCATTAGCAGTGAGACGACATCTTTTAGCCAACCATATTTGACCAATCCGTTGGTCACCCCGGATCGCACGCCTGGTATGGCGAGTGAAACTCCTAAAGGGAATGTATACGTATGCGAGATGTTCGAGACCTCCTCTTTTTCCATACTCCTTCATGCTCGTTGTATCTATGTTACCATGCCAGGAGGAAAGTTTTGGTCTCCAACAATATTGTCTTTCTTTCTTTCTTTAAAAATCATTTTTGCCATAAGACTCCTTTTTTTAAGAACATATTTGATAATCAACCTTTTTATAATAGTATATATTTACTCATTTTTTATTTTAATATTAAAAATTTTTAATAATGCAAAATAATAAATAGTAAAATAATGATTAAAAAATGAAATGAAAAGGTAGAGGAGGCGGAAGTCACCAGCCCGCAGCCCCCCATCTACGGTATCATTCACGAGCTGCTTTTTTCCAGTAATTTTTTTTCATTATTTGATACTCCATCCTCTTTCTTTATATCTTATTAAATGAAAAAAATTATATATTATCAACAAAATCTATTGCACACATCTTATTTCTATAGATACGCAGATAGTCTCCCCCTTTTCGTCTCCAAATGTTTTCAATTTTTGCACATATCACATTTATTTATATTAAATAGATTTTTTTAACTCCCTGACCGGGCATGGATGGCTCATGGAGCGAATGGATTACTAAGCGGCACTCTTAGGCACTCTCTCCATCTCTTTTCTTTTCTTTTTGTGAGTATCATTATTTTAATATTTATTTTTACGCATTATCAAGGTTTCAACATTAAAATAATAAAAATAATAAATACTAAAGCTGTATCTCTAGTGAAATTTGATGAGCAAATACGTCTCAAAAAGAGAGTATAGATGAAAAAACATGACAAAAAAAGAAAAGGTTGAGAGCTAAAATTATACTTTACTCATCATAAGAAGAAAAGAAATCGACTACCCCTTTAAATCGCTAAATATTGTATATTCAATTTCCAATCGATGTTACTACCTCGTGCTAGAGAATATATTTGTCCATTATTGGGCGCTAACACTAACGTAGCATGAGTAAACTTATGCCTCGTTGTTTTCATTTGTTTCACATTTTTTATGTAATTTTTTTGCCAAAAACATATATATATATAGTGCGTCTTGTGAGAGATATAGGATTAACTAAAAAAGTATAAATTTTATAATATATTTAACCTTTTTTTAGAGAAAAAAATCGAAAATAGGAAAATACATTTGCTTGGAAATTTGGAATGCACCGAGGGACAGCAGACGCCCAGACGCCACGGCGGCGGCAGAGGATAGGCTTCTTCCAGGAATCTCACCCCCGGCCCACCCTGCCCCTTGCTTTCTCCCTCTCCACTGCCATTAAATACCCCGGCCCGACGCAACGTAGACCTTCGAATTGAATGCTTATCTCTCTTTGAACATTGGCTGCTCCGAGAGATTTGCAGCCAGCGAGAGAGAGAGAGAGAGAGAGAGAGAGAGAGAGAGAGAGAGAGTTCTCAACTTTCTCCTCTTCCCGGCAGCATCCAAACAGCCCCTCCAGAAAACCCTATCCCCACTCGCTCGCTTCCCGTCCATCACCACACATACACGATCTCTCCCCTCGTCGCTCGCTGGCACAGATCTCGGATACTCTGCAGTTAATTTTTCTTGCTGCTGTCCATTCTCACTTCTTCCATTTGCCCCTTATATATATACGCCAATTGGTGTAAAATCTTCTCCTTACCCTTTTCCTCCGTGGTTCTTGCTTCTCCATGCGGGCTCCAATTGACTTTCTATTGAGATATTGACACTTATTCTGACGAACATTGTTCTTGTCTTCTAATTCCTTATTCGGGATCCACAAAATTTTGCCCTTTTTCCTGCCCTCATTCATTTCGGAAGATTGAATCGAGTTTCTCTTTGATTTATTTGGGGGAGAAACAGCTTTCAATGGCCATCCCTTACCCCTGCTTCATCGGTTCAGAGCAGCCGTCCATGGAGGCGGCCCGACTGGGCCCTCCGCCGTCTGCACAAGCCCCTCCTCCAGTGAACCTGACCCAGGAGGACCTCAAGAAGATTGCTGCCTACAAGGCGGTGGAGTATGTCAAGTCGGGCATGGTCATTGGCCTTGGCACGGGTTCCACGGCCAGGCACGCTGTGGATCGAATCGGGGAGCTCCTCCGGCTGGGTGAGCTCCACGACATTGTGGGGATCCCCACCTCCAAGAAGACCCACGAGCAGGCCCTGTCCCTGGGAATACCCCTGTCCGATCTTGACTCCCATCCGGTCCTCCATTTGGCTATTGATGGTGCTGACGAGGTGGACCCACAACTCAACCTCGTCAAGGGCCGTGGCGGGTCCCTCCTCAGGGAGAAGATGATTGAGGGTGCTTGTGAAAAGTTCATTGTGATTGTGGATGATTCAAAGCTCGTGAAGCACTTGGGTGGGAGTGGCCTTGCGGTGCCCGTTGAGATTGTGCCCTTTTGCTGGAAGAACACGGAGATGAGGCTTCGCAACCTGTTCAAAGACTCAGGTTGCGTTGCAAATCTCAGAACTTCCGGAGAGAAAGCAGAGCCCTTTGTCACTGACAATGGAAATTACATTATAGACTTGTACTTCGAGAAGGATATTGGGGATCTGCAGGCTGCAAGTGATGCAATTTTGAGAATTCCATGTGTCGCCGAGCATGGGATGTTCCTTGATATGGCCACTACTTTGATTGTGGCTGGGAAGAGAGGGGTGGAGGTGATCAATAAGAACTGAGAGTTTTTAGTTCTATCTCTGACAATATTCTAGTAGTAATGTGTTACCTTGGATTTTTAGATGAATACAGTGGAATTTCGACAGATGATAATTGAAAGAGTGCGAAGGGCATTGCTATTTTTCCCTATAAGAGTCCCTGGTGATATAATCAACGTATGGGAAGAGGGCTCTCAATTTTGTTCTCATTAGAGAAGGTTTAGGAGCTTAAGGTGACAGCTGATTGAGAAAGGTTCATGTGTATCAGCTGTCTGGCTCTATCTAATATGAATTATGCTACTTAAGTGCTGAATTTTTCCAAAAACTGAATGCAGGATTATTGTTCTTTTGGGAACTCAATGGCTCATTCTTCTTCTTTCTGTTCTTTTGTAATGGAATGTCTATTTGCAAAGATCTTTGAATTGCATCTTCGTTTATCGACTTGTAGTTTGATTATTACATTGACAGTCGCTCATCTTTTCTATATTGCTGACTCATTTTATGTTCCTTGCGTGATGTTTCGCATCAAACTCCAAAGATGAGTTTCTTAAATTTTGTGCATCATTCTTTAAATGCTTAGAACTGGTACGTTTTGTTGGTAATTTAGATTATTGAGTGGATTTGATTTGCCCTGACTTATTACTATTCCTTGTTTCATACGTTAGTGGTGCTATTCATGCATCCATCACCATGAAAATCTGCCTACTCAATTCTGCAGATACTAGCCTCACCATTGTTGCTTTTGGCACTGAGCATAGATTGAATAAACAGTTAAATTAGGACAATGATGGTTGGCCGCCATGCCAGTCATCCATCCATCCATCCATCCTCCTTTCTCTAACGTGGAACATATCGTGCATTGGGAGACTGTAGCCGGTGCTTTTTGTACATGGGTTGGCACTGACTTTGAATGTCTGTCTTTTGTCTGAAGTCAAGTTTTATCAATTGTTTCAAGAATTGTAGATTCTTCTTGGATGAGGACCGGTTTCCCTGTTGACCACGTAATTAGTTAATTCATCTGAATTGGTGGGTATGTTATATCATTCACTGTAGCACTCAGCGGTAGGTGAGGTATACTTGCCATTCTCTTGGAGCTTAGCTAGTCCATTTTGAAAAAATTTTCTGGTCATCGTAGAACTCCGGAAACATTTTTGCAATGGAGGTTATTTGTCGAGTGGCCGGCCCAGGAAATGAGTAGGGGATTTATTACTGTGGCACAAGCATGGAAAAAGTTGTCGGGTAAAGGGTGTTGCAAGACATCCCCATAAGCTGACTGTGCCTTGTACCGTGGCTGGATTCCAAGTTTGTGTTGCAATGCCAGATTCACAAAATCAGGACCAGGCTCTAAGAATCGAAATACGGTGTCGGAGTGAACACGGTGAGAAATCAGAGACTGTGAGCATTTTGGCGGGTATCTAATATTTGCAAGGGTTTTCTGTGTTTGTGTTGTTGTGCAGTCCAACTAGGTCCTTTAAAGGATAGTGGAAAAATGACTTGAGAGATACTGCTCTCTTGTACAGCATACGTCCAGTGTGTTTATGTTACTTTGTTGTCACGAGTTCGATTGTCCCCAGGACATCTGGTCTGGCCACAAGAAAACTCATGCCTCATTAAAAGAAAAATTAACAATATACTAGATGAAGGAACCCCCGAAATAAAAGAAGATAGACACTCTCTTCAATTTCCATGTCATAATTAGAAGGGTCCGCAATCCCATTCAATTTTCCTCACTATGTTGTTTGTTTTAAGTTTTTGTCTCATGAATTGTCTAGGAAAGATCACTGCTCCCTGTACATTCCAACTTTGCCATTGGTGTTGCAAATACATCATAAGGGATTAGAGCCTTCCATGGATATTTGTCATGAGCAGTAAGGTGAATGCAGCAATCCAGCAGATATATAATTCCAGATCCACTGGGCGAGATGTTAGTCTTCGGCTTCATTCGAGGAGCCCGGTGAGAAAGGTAACAGTACGGGTGAGAGGTTGGAAACTGTTTAGCATCCAGTCGTGCTGCCTCCAAACTGCTTGCCCGCACTTATGGATGCAATTCTATCGCTGGAACGCTGCTTTCTGCAGGCATAAGAGTGACACTGACTCCATGAACGCATGTTAAGCCACTCGCTCCGATACATGTTGGCAGAAGCAACTGTGACTCCATTTGGCGTCAAGGAATTACCGATCCCCCTTGACTTCAACGATGAAACCTTGCACTGTCGTCCTTATGGTAGTTCCTATAACAGATCAGTCGGATCAGTCATTGAGAGCTTGCAGGTAACCGCATGCCAAGAACGATTGAAGGGTATTTAGTGATATTGCCGATGTGGCTTGTAAAGGATTCGTCTGTAGGGGCGTTTTATAATAGTCAAGAGCATCAGTCCTTGGTATATCGATCACATCAGCTGCATACGAAGAAGCCACAACAGGGTAACCTTGTTGATCTCATCAACAAATTGGGCACTCTAAAGTAATGCCCACCATGGTGTATTGATATCCAATTGCAATTGGATCAGTGTAATGTCGCATAATGAGGATTTTTTAGTTCAGGCTTGGGCTCTGAGATGGGGCCTGGTCCTGGAACTGAGTGTTTGAAGAACTTGATCTCGAAGATAGCCGAAGTGCTCATCATCTAAATTGGCAGACTCATAACTTTCACTGCATTGATCTCAATCTCTCCAGTCGGTGATCATGAACGAGGGATTGGCATTCGTCATCTGTAATATGGAGATCCGAAGTGGGGACGGGGCTGGAGAGTTTCCAAGGGAAGGCAAGAAGAGAAGAGGCTCCAATTGGAGGCCAAATTCTTGCGGACTCTGAGCTGCAGACCCGGCTTTATTCGGACTACCCGCTAAACCCGCGGGTTCGAATTATTACGGACGTACACGCGTCAAAATCTTGAGGTGGCCGCGCTCCAAACACGAAACGTCTTCATTGGGACAAACTACCAACCAACCAATCACACGGGTCCAGCTGGGCTCCGCCTGATAATTTCCCAAATCCCAATCCGCTCATTGAAGCACATTCCGATTAGGGTTTCTTCTAGTCTTCTCGATCCCTTCTACAGCTCCGGATCTCAGTACTCACTCCTCAATAAATTGCAGTACCCCTTGGCTTTGGTTTTACCTTTGCAGATCATTTCGAGGTAATAATTTTATGCTTCAATTGTTCTGTCTCTCATCGTTGTGCGACTGTCTACGGTAGTGATTCTATCCATCTGAATTTCATTCATTTTGGTGAAGGTGAAAGGTTGAATACTTTTTAGATTGCGTGTAGTGTTTTCGAGTTATTGTGTTGGGCAGCGTACAGTCGGTGCTTCCCGTTTATGTCTTGTTGGATTGACTTCATTTCACTTACGGATTGCTTGAGTTTGGATCTTCCTATGTCTTTGCGTCTGAGTTGACGGGCAGTAGGAGACTCTCCTTCACTGGAATCTACCCATTTTGTTCTGAGTTATCATGACCTTCGAGCTTTGCCAATCTCTGGCAGATGTATATGGCCTTATCTGAATTCTCAAATTTGCCCATGTGTTTGCTGGTTTTTTTTAATAGTCTAATTTTTTTTGATGATCGATTCTACCATCATAAAAAATAATGGAGCATAATTTGATGGCTAGTTAGGGGTAGGTGCATTCACCTAATTATACAAATTATATAATTTAGTGTTGTTTGGTCCAAGGAAAGGCCGATTCATCACCCTCAACAGTTGGTTTCTGAAAGATGGGAACTGTTACAAGGGACTATTCCCAACAGGTAACTGTATCCAGGGAGATGTTGTTGAGGACTGGAGAATAGGGTTCTGTCAATTAAATCATAAGCCGCTTTCAGTGACAGCCTTTTTCTTGGAATCACTCTCATTGTCTTATTTTGGAGATGTTTTGAATTGTGTAATAATGAATGATAGCACTGTAGAATGGAATGTCTGAATCTTTGCTTCTAAGTTGATTTTCTTAAGGAGACAGACACGAGAAGGTTTCACCAAATTTATGTTTGGATATGTTCTTTTGAAATACGTTGTGTTCATCACATGTTTCAGGGTGAAACATTTGTCAGATATTGATCATTTTCTCCATTTGACAGGACTTTTCTACTGTAATTTTACAATGAAGTTTCTGGAGTACACTCCTCTGGAACGGTAATTTCAGAAACTTTTGTTGCTTCTTACACTGTGTTTGCTGTAGAGGATTTTCAGGCTTTTGATATTGACGTAGCTCTCTGCATATTCTATTGCAGTGTAAATGATTTCCTGGATCATTTAAATCTTGGAGAAAGGACCATAAAGGGATGCCTCGAGGCTTATTCTTGTATGTATACATCTTCAACCTCTCGTTGATATGTATTTTAAATGTTTGGAAGATAAGAGTGTTCTCCACCCTGTGTCTTTTAGGCAAGCACACTGGAACAGATAAAAGATTGTCTTTCAGCCTGGAAAATGAGGTAACTAGAGCATGCTAAGCATCATTTCTTAAGTCATGTTTTAGGCTGATTGTTTTGTTGTTGCCTTTTTTTTTTTTTTTTTTTTGAGGGAGGTTGGGGTAATGGTTTATGAATTTGCTCCTTTTGCATTCCCCTTTTTTTGCGTTGTGTGTGTGTTTGTTGTGGTGGGGGGCCGGTTGGCACAACTGTTGGAGGTTGGGGATACTGGACAGTTTGTAGCCTGACTTTCTGGAGATTGATAAATATGTTATCATGTGTACCTCTTCATGGTTAACCCTTCCTAAACTTTTTCCTCTAGATTTTTGGTTAATCTATTACTTCTCGTATTATTGTTGTAATCAATGGCTGAATCTCCTCTTGTCTGCCTTTTGTCTCCTTTGATCCTTGAACTTAGATCCTCAATTATCCTGGGAGATGCTCTGACTCTGACTCTTCTTCACCAGCTGATTCCATTTTAAGCAGGCGCAGGTGCTAAGATTCGCCTTGGTCTTGTGATAGTAGATTATAATTATGTCTCTGTTTGACTACATCTTCTTAATTGTCATTACAGCCGAAAGACATTGATATATTTGGTTCTGACACTCTATCACATGTACCCAGATTATGACTTCAGGTATCTCTGTATGTTCTCAAGCACATTTTATACCGCATTAAATAAGTAAAAGGATTATGGGTAATGTCACTGTCAGCTGATTAGGCGACATGACAACCCATTGTATAATCCTTTTATCTTTGTAGTGGGAGTGTTGTCAATGGTTGACAGACAGTTCTAATGACTGTTGCTCTTGGAGGAGCTGAGAGTTCAAGTCTCTCCATTTCCCAAACTGCTATCTTCTTTGTTTCCAATTCAGCTTGTCTGTACAAAATTGACCTTATGCATACCTCAAGAACTCATCCTTTCATTCCTAGGCCAGTACATTTAGAATTTTTATATTGTGCCATGGTATTGCCTACATCTCTGTTATTTTTCCAGTGTGATGAAAGCTCACCAGTTCTTCACTGAGGAAACCTGGGACACCTTTAAGCAGATTTTTGAAATTTACATGTTTGAAGCATCAAAGGTATGTGAATGATACCTTTAGTGATTCATATTATTATATATGGGATTTTCAGCTATACAAATTATTAGTTTTTCCCCTTCCATGACCTTTCCTATGAGTATCCAAAATTTTGCAGTTTTAAACCATCTTGCGACGTTTATTCTCTTATCAGATATGCTTGACTTATTTGCTTGTTCCTGAACCAACTCTTTTATATTGTTGGGCTTTTCTTTTGATCTTTTACAGGGTTTGTACACTCTTGGTTCAAGCACCATTGAACATAAACACTTTATATACCATTCAAAGAGGAAAAGAGATGGTCTATCCTAATCATGTCATATCATATGAAGGATATACCACTGCGTGGTGTCTATGTCTCTGCCTTCATTGTTGAAAAGTTAACTAATTAGAATTTGATAGGAGATAGAAAATTTAATAATGGAAGTACTGATTTACATATCAAGGTTCCTCATCATATTGCTTGATCTACTCACCAGGAGATTGGAAATAATTTGCTCTAGCCTAAATGATGATTCTGAGAGTTCTGTAATGCAAATTGTTTTAGCAATGTTGTTATTGTATTCTGGAGAAAATCATAAAAGTTGCTTCTTTCTATCTCCAATCCTAGGAATGGATTGAGGTCAATGGGGATGGTTCCCTTCTGGAAGCAATATACGTGGCTCTTGATGAGGTGGTATATACATGATCGTGATTTTTTCCTGTATGAGCTGAACACCTTTTTCTCATTCTATACTGTAACTTGCAGGTTGTAAAGCTTTCCGAATGTGAGATATATAGTTACAACCCAGACTCTGATGCAGATCCATTTGCTGAGAGGGGAGCAGTGTAATTTTCTCTATCCGTTTTATATCTCCCTTCTGTTTCTTCAGGTGTTCTCTTTTGATGGTGGAGTTATTCCCTTGTTTCTTTCACAGATGGTCCTTCAGTTTCTTTTTCTATAACCGGAAGCTAAAGCGAGTGGTTAGTTTTCGCTTCTGCTGCTTAAGGTGAGTCGAGATTCTTAATCTCAAGAATTTCTTGGCTCATGGTCCCTTTTGACTTAACCTTTACCTTTCTGATGACAGTAACTTGGTGGGGGATGCATTTCTTCCAGAGGAAGTAGGCTACTATGACGATGTGGAAATATGCGACGGCATGGACATGTAAATACAACCACCTTGTTGTATGTACAGCGTGTCTATATTGTCCAGAGCAGCTTAGGCATTAGCGCAGTAGATGTGAATGCTTCTGTATCCACCAATCTGCTCCACTTAGGCTTTCGGTTCCTTCAGTTGCGTGCAGTATCCTTCTGTTGTAAACGTCGCTAGCATGTTTTAAGGGTTATTAGGGTAAAATGATCTAATGAGGTGTATGACAAATTTGGGGTACTACAATAAGAACATTTTCTGCTGCTCGTCTGAGGTTAATGGATGTGCTATCTTCTCCAGTTTACTCACTGAATTTCCGTGTGGCTTGGTTACTGCTTTGTTAATTTTCATGTGGCGCAAGGAATAGAACTATGTGTCCGACCTGTTTATCCAACGGGTATGCCAGTACCGTATGGGAGCCCAATACAATCTGCTCAACAATTCAAGTAAATAATTATGTTTTGAGCAAGCAAAGTCTACGGAGATCATAGAATAATACATTATAATCTTTGACTGATACAGTTGCAAAGACAGACCAAACTCCAACTTGCAGATCATGAGGAATTAAAGTATACAAACGGTACGATGGTGTGGGATATCTCCTGCTAGTGGAATTCTTCAAGCTCTCTGAGGTGGTCTATCTTTGACTGACGGGCTCTTCCCAGATGGTCTCTGGCAAAGGTTTTCTTGATCCGCTAGAAGACAACTTTGTGCTTATATTTTGGCAGCATGGAGAGCAACTCGGCATGATCACGAGCTGATCCAGGGTCCTCGTACTCTATTTCCTCTGCACAACCCCAGTAGGATCAGAGAATTGCCCGGAACCACAGTTGGCGCCCATTAACTTGTAGGGGGCTTAAGTCAAACTGCCGTGACTATGGAGTTCAATCTCTTCCTGGGGAACGTGACGTGCAGGTTCCCTATCTATCCTCCTCTGCCCCCTGCGCAGAAAATCTTCTGCCAATGTGAAGGGAGTGAGCATTATCAACACTGTCATCCCACTTGTCAACTGTTAAATAAGCCAAGATAGTTCTCACACATCTAGTGAAGGAAAAAAAATTGAATCAGATCGATTTTCATGATAATTCGATAACTCTTTTTTTAAAAAATAAGATTGATTTGAATATTTGTAAATGAAGAAAATATGGAATGAAGAGAGTTATATCCTTCATAAATTGAGCCAACCCGAAACTTGGACTAACTAGGATATATTGTATTTTTAGGTGTATTGGAAGAAGAAAAGTTAAAAAGAATAGTGAGTAAAACTTAAACATGTCAAAATATGAGGTTTGTATTATAAATATTTGAAGTCTAGGGACCATATGAGGACGAAGAAAATACTGAGGGCTAGAGTATAAATAATAAATCTTCGAGTGAGTCGGTCTGGTTTCTTTCTTCACGCTGATCCGATCCGTGCTCCGAGCTGGAGCTCCGCCATTGAAGGGTGCAGAGCAATTTCACATCCAGTGGAAACTATGAGCAGCTAGCAACCTCTATATAGTTCGATACACCTACTTCCCGTCAAACCCACAAGACTAGCTCTCCCGACTGCGGAACGGAATCCGGTGCCGCACTCAAGCTCCTCGAGTAAGTCCCTCCCTCAATTCCTCCGACTCCAATTGCAGTAGTCTGTAACTCTCGCTGTCTGGCTGCACCTACAACTCATTCTGCGCAGGAACTTGGTACAATTTCAGCAATCTTTTAATTTCTATGACGCCTATATTATGGAAATGGTATTTTCTGGTTCGGTTTTTGAGCATGTCATCGAATAATGAACTATTTGGAAGTTATATGATAGATATTTGCATGAATCATGACTGCGATTTGTTTGAGAATTGTCAAACTCGGTGGCTCCCTGTCTATATGAATTTTCCATTTTTTAAGGTTGAAGTCAACCGTCAGAGTTTTATGGTTACTCTTCTAAGATAGGATTTCTGGTCCATGTTTTATGAACGGGGAGAATAAAAAATTGGGAGTGCTTCACCTTTGATTAATCGACCTCAATTAAAACTTGAATTAATTATAACCCAATGAATTTCCCGGTACTTTCTAGCCTACAAATATAAACTCCATAATCTCTAACTACAGAAGGTATTTAATGACAAACCGTGGACTTAAGCTGTAGCCAGAGAAAAGATTGTCCTACTCCCTCTCGACTTTGAGACTGGAAGATTCATTTGCTATGAATGGAGGGGATGGGCCCAACAGCTACACTCACAACTCCAAGTACCAGGTGCTGTCATCTCTTCTCTCCTCCTCTCTAGTGCAAATTAGTCATATCATAATCAGTGAAGATGTCTTGGAGAAAGACTTGCTGTTAATTCGTGAAAAGATGCCCTATGATCACCCAGATACTCAAAGTATCCCTGTATGGTTGATCGTCCAATTTTATCTTCAAGAAACTAACCATAAGCCTGGCATGGATGTGGTACAGAGAACTCACAGCGATCAGGCAAAAGTACTACTGTCATGCAGCATCCTAAAGCATCTTGTACTCCCCCCAGATTCGAAGTCCATGTCAAATCAAGTGTTCTGCATTGCTGACCTAGGATGTTCAGTGGACCCCAACACCTTTGCAAGCATAGAGACCATCATAAAATCTGTTGTATCGTAATACAAAGCGAAATTTCTCGAGTTCAAGATCCCAGAGCTCCAAGTTTTCTTCAATGACCAGGTCAGAAATGATTTCAACATGCTATTCCAGAACCTCCCTCTGAAAAGGCCATACACTGCTGCCGGAGTCCCCGGTTCATTCCATGGCAGACTGTTCCCAACCTGTGAGGATCTTTTCCACTCAGCCTTCGCCCTTCGTTGGTTAACTTGGGTTCCAGATGAAATGAAAGCCCCATCTCTCCCGCTTGGAACAGAGGGAGGGCGACTTATGCTGATAGTGCCCTGGAAGTCACTGAGGCCTACAAAGTCCAGTTCAAGAACGACATCAGGGCCTTTTTCTTATGCAAGGTCAACGGAGATTGCACATAATGGTCCTTTGGCGATTCTGATGCTGTGCAGGCTGGATGGCAGTGCTGCATCCGTTTCGGTAATAATAGAGGGGATCGAGTGCTTAGGGCTTGCGCTTGTGGACATGATCAGAGAGGTAAAATTTAAGCAACAACAACAATGTGTAAGCTGCTTGGATATTGGAAATATTGTTTTCTAGTAGAAGCATGTTCTACTCTATCAGATCTGAAGCTAATTTCCTTACCATGTACCTGTGCAATTATGTGACCGGAAAATTAGTTTTTGCAAAATCGACACATTTTTTACTAATATAATACAAAACTAACTAATGCAGGGATTGATTGAAGAAGTCCTTGTGGGCTCATTTAATGTGCCAATTTTCATCCCCATGGCATCTGAAGTTACAGAAGTTATCACAGAAATCAAAGACCAGTGCATTGAGGCGGTCGAAGAGATCCAATATTCTAAGCCGCTAAATACCTCTCAGGACATCAATGTGTGCTGTTTGCACTGCCGAGCAATCCTTGAAGACGCACTGACTCAGCACCTGCAACAACCAGTATGCTCTTTCAGAGACTCCTGCCAAAGCCAAAGCTTGGCCAGTTTTCGAGATCGCCATCTTTTACCAATACTGAGAAATTTGAGAATCTGTTTCTACTGCTTAAGAAAGTAGCGCGGTTTCCAGATGATGTATACAGTTGATAATATGATAAATGATGTATTAAAGCAATAAATCGTTATGGTAATATATCAACTGTTATGCATTCTACTGAGATTGGTAAACGGAATCACTGGACCCAGCGTTGCAGGAAGTGTACTGCTATAAAACCTCTCTAAACATTAGGATTCCTCCTGCACCATGTTGTGCTGCAAGCGGGATCCCTAGCTGTCCAGAAGACCCGACAACCTGTTCTTCATATCCTTCTCTTATTGTGCTTTATGGAGAACTGTCTGAAATAAGAAAATTGCACCGTCAGCGATTCAACTGTGATGGGATGATCAGTACAGTCCAGCCGGGCAACTGATATAAAAATTAATTATCCATCCTATTTCAGTCGCTCTACAGTTTCAGGAACATTAATTTCCTTGATGTGTATATTAATTTTGCACAAAAATAGCCTTCCGCATTTTATGCGTGAGTCAGCTCGGAAGCGATAAGGTACTTGTGTCGGTAAGTCTTGACCTGTCTCTGAGTTGTCACACTCGGTGGTCTACATCAAGATCGCTTTTTCAGTTTAAATTCCAGCATCTCAATTATTGTGGATGGGTTTACGGACGCCTCTGCTGCTATCCTTAATGTAAGGTGTCTTTTTTTTTTTTAAGATATATGACTCGAGAAAATTTTTGATGGAAAATCTCCTCTCTGAATTGACCAATCCATTCAAGGACTGATGGTGCAGGATCTCACGTAACAGACTGAGAAGACGCTATGACATGATCAGAAGACAAGTCTATCCCTACCTCGACTTTTGCTACGTATGAGCATGAAGGGGAAGATCGGGGGCTAAGTGAGATTCAAGAATGGAAGATTCATTTGGAATGAATGGAGGAGATGGGCCAACCAGCTACTCTCTCAACTCCAAGTGCCAGGTACTGCCTTCTCTCCTCAGCTTTCTGTCATTCGGAGAAAGATGTACTACTGTTAATTCACGTGCAGATGCTCACTCACTGGTCGGTTGTAATACTCGATTATTTGAGTCCACGTAAATGGTTGATCTTCCAAGTTTTATCTTCAAGAAAATTGTCACAAGCCCAGCTCAAATTTTATACAGGGGATTCGAAGTGATGAGGCAAAAGTAGTATTGAAGTGCAGCATCCAAAAGCATCTCGTACTCCCCCTCGATTCCGATTCCACTTCGAATCGAGTGTTTCGTATTGCCGACCTAGGATGTTCGGTGGGCCCCAACACCTTTGCATGCGTCGAAACCATCATAGAATCAGTAGTGTCGGAGTATAAAGCGAAGTGTCCCGAGCTCAAACTCCCAGAGTTCCAGGTTTTCTTCAATGACCAGGTCAGAAATGACTTCAACACACTGTTTAGGAACCTCCCGTCGAAAAGACTTTACACAGCTGCAGGAGTCCCGGGTTCATTCCACAGCAGGCTGTTCCCTAAGGCCTCTGTCGATCTTTTTCACTCAGCCTTCGCGCTTCATTGGCTAACTGGTATTCCAGATGAAGTGAAGAGCCCCATCTCTCCGGCATATAATAGAGGGAGGGTGACTTACGCTGAAAGTGCCCCCGAAGTTGCTGAGGCCTACAAAGCTCGGTTCAAGAAAGACATCAGGGCCTTTCTGGATGCAAGGTCAATAGAAATTGCGGATAACGGTCTCTTGGTGATTCTGATGCCATGCCGACCGGAGGGTACTGCAGCATCCGGTTCATTAATCATGGAGTCGGTCGAGTGCTTAGGGCATGCGCTTATGGACATGGTCAAAGAGGTAAAATACAAGGTCAATGTGACTCTTCCAATCAGATCCAAAGCAGGGATTGACTAATATCATACATGATAAATGCAGGGATTGATAGAAGTCCAGGTGGACTCGTTCAATTTGCCAATTTTTATACCCACCGCATCTGAAGTAACAGAAATCATCTCAGAAATCGAAGGCCTAAGCCTTGAGGTGGTCGAGGAGATCCAATACCCTCAGCATCTAAATAATTGTGAAGACATCCGTATGGGGTGTTTGCACTTTAGAGCAATTACCGAGGACATTCTAAGTCAGCACTTCGAACCTGCAATAATCGATGTGATCTTTGAGAGAATCCCACAGAAGCTCGAGGAGTTTTCGAGATCGCCATCTTTTACCAATACTGAGAAACTGGAGAATTTGTTTCTGCTCGTAAAGAAAATCCCGGTTTCTACAGAGATTTAAAGTTGATGATATGTATCGATACAGTAAACAGGAAGCATCAACTCTTTGTATCCCACTAAATGTGATGAGGTCCAGACTCATGGATTTACCATGGTTTATTCCGAATGGGTGTCGACTTCTCTTCATTTGTCTGTTGATTTAAAGTCGATTTTATAAAACTCTGTCCCAAAAGGACAAACCAGGTCCACTACTCGTGCTATTTATAGCATCAAAGGGAAGAAAGCGGCCCGAGAGAGAGAGAGAGAGTTGAGAATGGAAGATTCATTTGCTATGAATGGAGGAGATGGCCCTAATTGCTACACTCACAACTCCAAGGACACGGTATGTCATCTTTCTCTCGTCTACTCTGCATTCTACCTTTGCAAAATTTACTCATTTCCTGATCAGGAAAGATGTTCTGGAGAGAGATTTACTTTTAATTCATAGTATGATGCTCTAGGAACACCCAAAAAACTCTAGTGTTTGAATTGAGTCCATATAAACGGCTGATCCTCAGAATTTATCTTCAAGAAGCTTATCATAGGCCTTGCTCAAATGTGGTACAGAGGATTATAAATCTTACACTTCCAACATATGCCATGCATCAAATTTATATAAATCTTACAATGCAAGTTAAAAAATTCCCACCCCCGCCCCAACATGTCTAATGGCACTATCCTGGGGATGTAGCGAACTGTGATGAGAATAACAAAAGGTCTTTTAGCTGTAAAGCATTTGCAAAATCATTCTATGCATGATCACAAAAATGAAAAGCTCTCGTGTTTCTCTTTTTCAACACATGATCAACGTAGCCAGAAAAGGCTAGCCTGAGTGTAGTTGTCTGCAGACATCTCCCCCTCATGGAGTTGATGGCAAAAGTCGATCAACGTCCTCGTTCCCTGTAGCTCGTGCTATCTGAAGATTGCTAAGGATATCTATCAAAGGTTGTTTGGTTACATAGTAGGGGAAAAAAAAAAGAGAGAAGAAAAGATAGCTCGAGCTATTACTAGACACGATTTTAGGAATCTCTTAATTTCTCGGATGCATATATTAATTTGGCACGAAATTAGTCTATTTTCCAGGCCGGTTTATGCGTAGGTCAATGCAAATTGTTTGGAGGTGATGGTGTAGTTGTCTCACTCATCTGTGATTTGTCAAATGTACATATCAACCTAACTTTTATAAGGTTAAAGGCCATCTCAATTATTTGTGGGTCAATTGGAATGGTTTCATTTTCTCCTATATCAACGAACCCTTTCAGGTTCTTGTAGAAAATGCAAAATTGCTATATACATATATATATATATATATAGCTGAGACGACCAGAACCTGGGGTAATCGTGGTCCAACAGAGTTTAAGGATACATAATGGGTGCATATTAAAAAGGTTCACCATCCCTAACCATGGGAGGTATTTGGCAAACTGTCATCCTTCTTAGCAAAAGATTAATTACGTGATGTGCAAGTTGTCATAACTTACAAGAATATCCCTGTGACTGATGCCAGACATAGAATTTTGTTTGATTTTTATAGACTGAGAACACTCATTGTATGACCAGGAAATAATAGAGTCCATCTCTCCATCGAATTTTGCAATTTATAAGCAAGAAGGGGAAGGATAGGGGGCAGAAGAGAGTTGAGAAATGGAGGACTCGTTTGCTATGAACGGAGGGAGGAGATGGGCCTAACAGCTACACTCACAACTCCAGCTTCCAGGTACTGTCATTTTTCTCTCCTCCTCCACTCTGCGTTCTTCTATTGCAAACTAACCACATCCCAATCAGTAAAGAAGTTTCGGAGAAAGACTTGCTGTTTATTTCTAGCAAGGCGATCTATATAATCACCCTAAAAACTCGAGCACTGTTTCAGTATGGCTGCCCGTCCAAGTCTATCTTCAAGAGACATACTATAAGCTCTCAGCTGAAATGTGATACATAGGACTCACAGTCATCAGGCAAAATTACTACTGTCATGCAGCATCCAAAAGCAGCTCGAACTACCCCCTGGATTCCAAGTCCTCATCAAATCAAGGGTATTGCATTGCTGACCTAGGATGTTTGGTGGGGCCCAACACCTTCACAAGCGTCGAGACCATCATAGAGTCAGTAGTATCAGAATATAAGACCAAATTTCTCGAGTCCAAGATCCCAGAGTTCCAGGTTTTCTTCAACGACTAGGTCACAGATGATTTCAACACATTATTCTGGAATCTCCCACCGGAAAGGCCATACACTGCTGCCAGAGTCCCTGGTTCATTCCATGGCAGACTGTTCCCCAAGGCTTCTGTGGATCTTTTCCACTCGGCTTTCCCGTTTCACTGGTTAGCTGGGGTTCCAGATGAAGTGAAAAGCCCCGTCTCTCTGGCATGGAACAAAGGGAAGGTGACTTAATTTGAAAGTGCCCCTGAAGTTGCTGAGGCCTACCACAGGGCCTCCTTCGATGCCAGGTTGATGGAGATTGCCCATAATGGGCTCTTGGCAACTCTGATGCCATGTCGGGTGAAGGGAACTGCAGCATCATGTTCGGTAGCCATGGAGGTGATCAAGTGCTTGGGGCAAACACTTGCGAACGCAGCCAAGGAGTTCAGGTTGAAGCAACAATATTAGCTTCATCAAATTATAGGCATAGTTTTTTTTCCACGTACTCACGCTATCATGTGACAACCAAATTTGTTTTGGCGAGATTGACAGATTATCGACGAACATAATACACGACAAATGCTGGGATTGATAGAGGAAGTGCTTGTGGACTCTTTCAATTTGCTGATTTTCATCCCTAATTCCCTACAGCATCTGAAGTAACATAAGTCATCTCAGAAATCAAAGGCCTATGCGTTGAGGTGGTCCAAGATACTCTCGGCAGCTAAGTCACTCTGAGGACATCCATGTGGTGTGTTTTCACCTTAGAGCGATTACTGAGGAGATACTGAGTAAGCAAAGCACTTGAAACCTATTAACGTCATCTTTCAGAGACTCCCGCAGAAGCTCGAGGAGTAATTTAGATCGGCATCTTTTACCAATACGGAGAAGCAGCAGAATTTGTTTCTGCTCACTAAGAAGGTCGCGGTTTCTATATGATATACGTAATATTAGCACCCTGTCAACTGTTTGTGCGTCTTGCTAACATGTAATAAGATTCTGAGTTGATTTTGTACCGTTTCATTTCGTCACTGACAGTTACAAAAGAGCCGTGGCAAGTGTTTCTGGCGAAGTTTACTCAATTGCATGGCAAAGTAAATTTGCTGCAATAGAGTCATCTTACTGAATCTGGCTGATTAGTGGTCCGACATTGTTGTTAGACTCGAGTTGGATCCATGAAACTCCAATTTCACTGTGAGTGCCGAATAAACGGGCGTTTATGGTCTCTCGATTGGGTACCTTCCATCATGGGAGTAGATCTAGAATCTAATTAAAATATTCAATGTACCTGTACATCTGCATTCGAGTTGGAACAGCTAGCAGTAGAATTCTAATAAATGACAAGAGAAGAACATAACCGGCCTTTATGTCGGATTCATATCTGTCTCTCCTTACCCTTTATTCCCATTTTTAGATATTCTATAATAGGCACATAATCATTTTTATAATCCAAAAAAACAAAAGAGAACAAATGCTCGAGGAACCATATATTCGTGATTATGTTTTTATTATCTCACATTGTCATTGTGATAACAATAATTAGATGATGTGTTCTAGACAGATGGATTATGAGTTATGGATGTGAATCTTCCCCTGGAAGTAGCTAGACCAGCATTTGCTTCGTAGAGGTCTAGGATGCTCGCTGCAGATGAGCCAATAATGGACGCGGAAATTCAGTTGGCTATGCATATAATATAATATATATATATATTTCCAGTAAGAAGTGATACAGTATGATGTGTTGTTATCTATCATAATATCTCAATCGTAAAGTAAACTTAGATAACAATATATGAAATAGAAAAAGGTGAAACTTACGATATGAAATCATAAAAACAGTAAGGAAAATTAATAGAAATGAAGAGGTAATTGAAGTCGAAGCCTATGGCAGTTATAATGTACTTAAGATAAATTTGACCCTCCTAGATGTGCTGAAGTGATTTGGTCAATTGTCTCCTAAGATACAATGATAAGATGAGTCGAGGACAGAGTCGGAACTTGAGCTCGGAGGCAAACCAATAGATGGAAGAATACCAAGATAGAAAACTGTACTCGAAAACAAGAGAAGAAGTGCTTCCTTTTTGTTGAGCAATTTGCTCAATATATAAGAACAAAATAGGGGTGATGCTTAGCATACCAATAGACACAAATAGCCTTTAATTGTCGAATTAATAATATATTATCATTAATATGTCCATTAAGGATTGATTCATCATTAATTCAAATATTAAAAACGAATTCGAAAAATCACTCTTAAATATATGATAACAATTTTTTATTCATGATCAAATAAATATTATTAGTTGTTCGTACCATAGTTTTTAAAGCCGGACTAGACCGGGAACCGGTGTAGGCATGGGTTTATGGGTTCATGGATCGGACCAGGGGTTCAATGGGTTAAACCGTATATTTAATAAATAATATTAATAATATAATATTACTAATAAATTTATATAATATCATAATTTGAATATGATTTACAACAAAAATTATTAATATAATCATTATATTAAACAAAAGTTTAATATAAAATATAAATATAAGTTTAGTAAAATAAAATATGTATATTATAATAATTTTATTTTTTTTAATTTTAAGTTGACTGATTTTTTCACGGGTTCAATTAGATTCACCGGTCAAACAAGGAACCGCCCGGTTCAATTAGAATTTTTCTCTTTGAATGTGCAATTGGATTTTTTGTAGGAACCGGACCGGGTGAGTGGCCGAATCCCAGTTGAATCGGTCGAACCGGCCGGCCCGGTCCGGTTTTTAAAACTGTGGTTCGTACCATTCATCTATCAGGTTGCTGGAGGCAACGTCGTCTTCATTTCATGCACATCATGCCGAGAGGTAAAAAATAAAAAATAAAAAATGAAGACAGCAGGGACGGACGATGATTCCCTAGGAAACATTCCAGCTGGATGCGCAATCCGTAATTTAAACGTGTCTTAGAGAATTCTGCGGTCGATATTGATCGCAAATCGAGTCTCATAAGAGATCCAGTGCGTGGGAGCAAGGATTGCTCCCCAGGATTACGTGTGGGGAAGGAAGGTCGAGCAAGCTATGCGGCTCGTTTCGGAGAAAGAAACGTGTTAACACTCAGCGAGGAGGACATCGACGACAAAGTGACCGTTCAACCTACTTTTTCGGTCTTACACTTGATGTAGATGTTTCATAAATATGAATTAGTCTATGCACGCCATTCACATTTGTATCGAGCAAAGGACATATAGCGTGCAGATTTTGAGGTGTATATTAATGTCTGACGTTAGACAGTTGCATTATATTCACACACTGTCAAATAAGATCTCGCATGTTCGAATTGACACTGATTGAATGAAACTCTTATGATGATGATGAAATTCGAACCACACCCTTCTTCAAGTGTCTTGTCATCGACATTGAAATGCTAAACTTACGAAGCTAGGGCCATCATTAGAGCGTACATGAACCGCACCAATGACCTGTCACGCTTGGGAGGCCCGAGCCTTTGCTATTTAAGGATCGGTGGACGAAGAGCTATGGAGCAGGCAACTGGAAAACAAATACAAACAAGAGATACTGATCAGCCTTAATAAATTGTTTGAATAATGAATACCTGACCAATTGATGCCAAATGTTTGAATACCTAATCGGCCATCTACCTGTGGATATGGTGAATGGAATGCTTGAGCATGGTTCCAAGGGATGCCATACTGTAACCGAAAAAGAAAAAAGAAAAAAAAAAGAAGATGTGATACTGAAAGCCCAAATATGTTGCAGCAACCCACGATTTCTCGGTCAAGTACTGAAGCAGAGTACTGAGCCGCTGCTCACTGTGTTGCAGAGATGATCTGGGCTCAACAATTTCATTGCAAACTGGGAATAAATCTTGCTTCTACTCCCACGGTCTACTGCGACAGTATCTCCGCCATCTACCTAGCTCTCAGCCCTGTCCTTCAATTAAGCCCACACGAAACATATTGAGTTAGACTTTCATTTTGTCCGTGAACGAGTTGCTTGTGGAGCTCTACGTGTCCGCTACATTCCAACTGCTGACCAGTTAGCAGACATTTTTACAAAGGTTCTCTCGAGCCAACAACATGCTCTTTTACGCTCCAACCTCCTCGTGGTTTCACCCACTTTGGATTGAGGGAGGGCATTGGTGTGTATAGTGCAAACATGTGTTGAAGGACATAATTGTAATTACACTTCATCATATATAGATAGTCTCTTAATCCCAATGAGGGTTAAGCACCTTCAACCACTTTGTCTCCTTCTCCTCTGCTCGGCGTAAGTCAAAGGAAAAAAGAGCATGTAACGCTCACGGCCAGAATGGAAAGCCATGTTCCATAGTTTTAAAAACTGGATCGAGCCGGCCGGTTTGACTGATTCAACTGGGAACCGAACCTCATAAATAATTCAATTACACTTTAAATGAGGTCAAATTTAATTGAGCCGGCTGGTTCTCAATCGAACCAATAAATCTAATTGAACCGGTAAAAAAACCGATCAACTTAAAATTAAAAACAAAAATAAAAACCTATTATAATATATTTATTTTATTTTACTATACTTATATTCATATTTTATGTTGGATTTGAGACTAATATAATGACTATTAATTATTTTATTATAAATCATAGTTAAATTATAATGTTACGTAGATTTATTAGTAATATTATATTATTAATATTATTTATTAAATATGCAGTTCGACCCACTGAACCCCCGGTCCGACCCATGAACCTATGAACCCATACCTTGACCGATTTCCGGCCCGGTCCGGTTTTAAAAACTATGCCCTGTTCTCTCTTTGTTCACGTTCATGGTGCCTTGTCTGGCTCTTTAGAGCAGTGCTTCCCGCAAAAGTTACAGGACGAAGCTTGAAATGAGGCTCCAATGGAGCAAGCAGGGAGGGAGGCCCTGTACTGTGGTTTCATCATGACGACCACCACTATTTGTCTGGTGCCCTGATTCAAGAGTGCACTTGCAATGACATTCTCTTGGACCCATTTTTTACTTGATTACCATCAGAATCTTCCAAAATTTTATGTTCTTTAACATTTCCTTGAAC
This sequence comes from Sonneratia alba, assembly GCA_900174645.1. Lineage (NCBI taxonomy): Eukaryota > Viridiplantae > Streptophyta > Magnoliopsida > Myrtales > Lythraceae > Sonneratia > Sonneratia alba. The sequence continues at coordinate 1,332,446 of FWPY01000010.1, forward strand.
AGAAGGAAGGTAGAAAAGATGAGATCCTTTGCACTCAGTTTTTCTATCAGTAGTGTCGTCGTTTGGGAATATTCAATTAATGTCATGTTGGAGTTTTCGCCTTTTCTTTCCTGTAGGAAAATTGTTCGGCAGGGAGGAAGAAGAAGAAGAAGAGGCCGAAAATGGAAGTGAAATCCTCGAACGTGAGTGGCAGATGCTCTTCTTTTCCACGTCACCCATTCATTTGGGTGAAGAGGGAAGTCCACGTAGGAAATAATATGCCACGTGGCGTCCCATGTAAGCACTTATTAACGGCATGAGAGGGTAATTGATGGAATGCATTAGTGAAGAACAATTTTAAAAGTTTACGTATCAATTAGGCAAAAAAAAAAATCTTCGTTTTGTACCACGAAAACACATTACCTAAACATTTTTGTACATCCGGTGTAATTAATCATCCTATTTCTATCGCTTTACCATTTCAGGAATATCATTCATGTCCTTGATTTGCACAAAAATAGTCTTTTGGCATGTCATGCGTAAGTCAAGCAAACCCAATTACTCGGAAGCCATAAGGTACTTGTTTCAGTAGGTCATGCTTTGTCCCTGAGTTGTCACACTCCGTGGTCTACATAAAGATAGTCTAAATTCCAACGTCTCAGTTATTGATGATCGTACCATTCATCTATCAGTTTGCCGGAGGCAACGTGTTCATTTTTTGCACAACATACCGAGCGCTAATATATATATATATATGAAGACAGCATAGACAGACGACGATTCCTAATAACCTTTCCAATTGCAGTCCATAATTTAAACATGTTTTAAAGAATTCTGCTGTCCACATTGCCCGAGCCTCCGCTATTTAAGGATCGGTGGACGAAGAGCTATGGAGCAGGCAACTGGAAAAGAAATACAAACAAGAGATCAGAGAGAGAGAGAGAGAGTAGTTTGAGCAGAGCGAGAGAATGGAGGCATCGTTTGCCATGATCGGAGGAGCTGGCCAGACGAGCTACAGTCAAAATTCCAAGTTCCAGGCAATCGTGTTTGCCCCTCTCATTTTACCTAAATAGCAAACTTACATAGATCTTCATTTTGACATTATATGGTCATGTCCATTACTTTCACTTCTTCTTATTCGATTCAATTCGATTATTTATTATACTTTTGATGGTTTCTTGAAAAATCTTTAACCATGATAAGCTATTTTGGTTCTATAGATCAAAATCAACACCTAGCACTTAATGTATCGTGGTATCCAATATATTAAAATGAAATGCTAAAAAATAATTCTTGGAGGAGCTCATAAAATTTGTTCAATGGAGGAATTCAAAAGAACAGTGAAAAGGGGTGGATATGAAGGGAAACGGACAATTTAACAACTAATGCAAAAGATTAAGTAAAGTTGATATAATATTTCACGTATTTTTTCAAGGGAATGATAGCCCACATGGCACCCCTAAATCCATGCCTATTTGCTATTAAAATAAAATTAGACAGTGAATCCATGTCAAAAAGTGCGGGTGAATTAATAATGAGATTGTAAATATATAGGGAATAACAATATAAATCATCATATATTTGTTTTTACAAATTCGAAATCTCAAAAGTTTTAAAGATAATTATATAAAAAAAAAAAGTTCTAATGTGCCATTTAATTTCAATTTTTGCTTAATGATTTTGAGTGTGGTACACACATTTGACTTGCTTATATATATACATATATATATAAAGGATAAATTGAATAAATTGATCAGTATTAGTATGCAAGAAATATATGAAATAATCTCAATTTGCGACATGGGGCATGGGCTGTGCAACTTATTAATGCAAGTCCTGTAAATTGCAATTAATTACGTGTTTCAGGGAGCACAGATACAACGGGCAAGGGCGCTGCTGATAGATGGTATCCAAAAGAATCTCGTACCTGTGCTGGATCCCCGCGGTGCACCACATTACGCGCTCCGCATCGCCGACCTCGGGTGTTCAGTCGGCCCCAACACTTTCACATGCGTCGAGATCATCATCGAGGCAGTGGTATCGAAGTACAGAGGGAAGCACCTCGAGTCCAAGATCCCAGAGTTCCTCGTGTTTTTCAATGACCAGCTCGGGAATGACTTCAACACACTCTTCCTCAACCTTCCACCGAGCCGGACATACAGCGCTGCTGGAGTCCCCGGCTCCTTCCATTCCAGGCTGCTCCCTATGGCATCAGTGGATGTTTTCAACTCGGCTTACGCACTTCACTGGCTAACTAGGGTTCCGGACGATGTGAAAAACCCTGCGTCTCCGACGTGGAACAAGGGGAAGGTCACCTATGCCGAGAGCAGCCCTGAAGTTGCCGAGGCCTTTAAGGACCAGTTTACAAGAGACATCGGGTCCTTCTTCGAGGCGAGGTCTGAAGAGATGGCAGATGGAGCGTTGCTGACGATTTTGATGCCGTGCCGGCGGGAGGGAAGCTCCATGTCCGATTCAACGTTGCTGAAAGGGTTTGAATGCATTGGGCATGCGCTTGTGGATGTGGTCCAAGAGGTAGCTCTAACTATTAATTAGTCGGTATAGATACTGATACGGTGATTTTCCTTTCTTTGAACAGCACTTGTTTTGCAGGGTTTGGTAGAAGAGGAGCTCGTGGACTCATTCAATCTGCCAATTTTCATCCCCACGGCATCTGAGGTCGCAGAAGCTGCTTCAAAAGTGGGAGGCCTGAGCGTTGAGATGGTCGAAGAAATACAGTCGCTGGCCCCGTCAGGTACCCCGGAAGAAATTGCAATGTGCAACTCGCATCTAAGGGCTGTTTTCGAGGACATACTATGCCAACAGTTCGGTTCTGCGGTCACTGATGTGGTCTTTAAGAAACTTCCTGATAAGCTCCAGAAGTACTCCAAGATGCCGTCTTTTATCAACTCCCGGAAGGTGGAGAATCTGTTCATGCTCGTAAAGAAAACTGTGGTTTCTGTCTGATCAAGTCGGTCGCTTAATATATGGCCACAAAAATATAAACGAGAATGTCGTAAGCGTGACGTAATGTACTAGTTGTGGCGGGTCTATCGTCCAGCCAGATGTAAAGCTCTAATGGTGATGTTAGGGCATATTATGTGGAGCCAGGCCTCGTGGTCTCATATGCTACTGGCTTCTTATTATTAAGTGTGAATTCGTGTGTTGATGTGTTATCGAATAAAGTTTGATTAAGTATAAGGTTATGTGTTATTGGCTCTTTACTTGAAAAATAAAATTTTAATAAATACTTATTAGTTCAGATTTCATTATACTTAAAAGTTACTTACTATTTGAGTAATTGATCAACCTTGATAAATTGTCTGAATAATGAATATCTGACCAACAGATGCCAACTGTTCGAGAACCTAATTGGCCATCTACCTGTGGACATGGTGAACGGAATGCTTAAGCCTGGTTCCAAGGGATGCAATACTGAAAACCCGAATATACCCATAGATGGTCCACACAGATGATGAAGATAACTTCATGTAATAGTTCGATTCGAGCCTGCTATCATTGATCTGCTCTTCTCGAGACCGCTGGAAAAGGGCACATTGAGAAGTTGTCCAGGTCACCTTCCTCACCATGCCTCGACTCGAGCAACAGTGACATATAAGAGTATTATTCATGTTGCTTAAAATATCTGAATTCAATTCTAATGTGAACCGCTGATCCAACCTATTCCGTCTCTTACATTCTTGGCAGGGCCTGGCAGGCCGACCTCCTCCATCAATGGGAAAAAAAAGTAACGCAAATAATCTAAACCGGATCCGGGCACGGATCTAGTCTGACCGAACCGGGTCGGTCGCCTCGCGCGGCTCCGTGGCCTCCACAGAACACTGCTCGCGTCTCTTTCTTCTTCTTCTTTTTTTTTTTTACCTTATTAATTTATTATTTATTATAGTTTTTCTTATTTGATAGAAGCTTCTAGAATTCTAAACCACCGGAAAGGCCGAGCTGCAACCTGCACTCCGAAAAAGTCCTGCAAACCCTTTCGTCTCTCTGCCCATAGATTCGCTTCTGCTCCGACTTCTGGTAAGGTACGTCTTCTGAATCCTCCCTTGGCTTTGTCTTCAACATAGGTTTGGTGTTTTGTTTTTCATCTTCTTCTCTAGCTTGCTTTGAGGTCCTCTTCGCGGCATCTTGATTCTGCGACTCTGAGATGTTGTTCTCTAGGGTTTCCCGCGCTGTATGTTTGTCCAATTTTCTGATCTGTGGCGAAGATCCGCTTGTATGGAATAGTTGGAATATAGGGCTTTCTTGGGTTATGAAAGTCTTTCCTTGATTTGATCATGACTTGAGATCTCTTGAGGTATGTTTTGATGGGGCGGTCTTTCGATGTTTTGGCTGTGCTTCAATTCGGCATGGATAAGTGGATCCTCTTCATGTTTTTGGAATAAGTTGGTTGCATTATGTTTTTTAAGGACTGTTGGTGGAGGATAATTGTTACGTAAACTGCTGTGAACTTCATCTGCTTTCATGTTGAGAATGCTGGTAGTTTGGTCTTGCTTGACTAGTGGCCTACTTGATCATGGCCTGCGTTATTGGCAGGGAAACAATTGAAATGGATTACCCCATCTTTCTGCAACTTCTTTGAAATGTTATTTCTATTACAGGTCATCATCTTCTTGCGTTTCTCACAGAGGATTGATGGCTGACTTCAGTTACCGTTTATCCCTTAAACAGATCTGTGTTTGGTTGTGCTTGAGCGAAGATTCTTTATTGCAGGCTGTTCCTACTGCCACCCATAAGGTAAGAAGCCAAAATCAATTGGTTTGCATTTTCTAAGTACTTGACCTGCCAATTTGGTCTTTAGTAGGGTGGGACAGAGGAGTACGCATTAGCAATTGGTCTTTGGATTAACCATAGTATCTGCCTTGTCCACATGGATGGATGACTTGAAAGTTAAAGTGATATTAATTGTAGATGGTATTCTTCAAATTGGAGTGGCTGTTCTGAAGTGTAGAGGGCATTCAGGAGATATATGATTTATGCTAATTTGAACTTCATGCTAAAATTCTCCTTTGATGTTGCGTGGTGGATGCTGTAAACTCTGAAACTCTTTCTAGTCTTGTTAGTTGTGGCATCTCGTGGATGTACTCAGTCATCTTGTTGCATCACTCCCTGCAGTATGATGGAATTGTAGCAAGCTTTAGATAATATTACATTAAACTCATTTGAACCAATTGTGATTGAAGAACTAACTATGATTTTTCTCTTTAGTGAGATGTACTTCCGGTCATTATCATACAAAAATGCAGGAATTGAGCTGGTATTTGTATCTTCAAAATGGACTGCAAGAAGTTCATCCAGTTGGTCGAGGAGAAGAAGAAGAGAGCACTTGAGAAGAAAGAAGCTCCTTTGAAATGGGAACAGAAGCTAGAAGCTGCTGCTAAGGCAAAGGTTGATACTGATGCGAAAGAAAGGAGGCTGAAGTCTCAAAAGAACAGGAAACAAACTTATTCAGTTTCTGAGACTGACAGTGATGACGACACCAGTGATGGCAGGAGAAAGAAGAAGAGTAGGAGATCTCACACAAAGAATGGCTTAAAGAGGAAGGACAGGAAATCAAAGCGCAGATCAAAGAGATGGTCGTCACATTCCAGTGATGAATATGATAGTGACTCTGAAGAAGAGCAGAGGAGATGGAGGTGCAAGAAGTGCAGGCATCATGATTCAAGCTCTGATTCTGTTGATTCAGATTCAGCTAGTGATGATAAGGAGGAAATCAGGAGGAGAAGACGCATGCGGCATCATAAGAGGCATAGGAGATCTGGGTCAAGTTCTTTGGAGTCTCCGAGTGAGGAGGAAGGTGAAATCCAAAGGAGCTGTAATGTTAAGTAACATAGAAGACACATGCATTCTCGCTCCTGTAGTGTTGAATCAGGTTCTGACGACTTTAGGAATGATAATGGGAGGAGCCAATCTCTGGGGAAGTCTTCTGATGAAGACAATGGTAAAGGCTCAAAGCATAGGAAGAGTCATCATCATTGCCACCATCATCACCTTTAGCATTGCCATCATCGGACTGATAAAGAGAGGTCTTCTCCCATCCTCATGTGGATGCAAATGGGAAGCAGCTGGATCATGTTATTGCGGGGCTGAACAAATAGAAAGCGGGGGGGATAGAACAGGAATGGCATGATCTCATGGTGGTTTGCTAAAACTCTCTTGATTTAGAACTTAGGAAGTCGGGGCCTTTTACCTCATGGATGCTCACTGTCATCATGTCTTAACTTAGTCTACTCTGATTGTTGGGGTTGACAACTGAAACGTAAGGTCCATAATTTCATGAGGATTGCATTTTTTTGTCCTTGCAAAATTCGTGCAATCCTATAGATACAACATTCAAGAGCACTCACCGTTGTCGGGGAGTACGTAGGACGACTTATAGGAGTATAACTAATGGACGAGGAGGATGGTCTGATACAAACACCATATAGATACAAGTAGATGGTGATTACCAGCATCTGTACTGATTGACGCACTAAAATGGTGACCCCTCGAACGCGGATACGACAAAAGAAACATCTTTATACGAAAGGGCCCATTTATTTACTTCTCATATTGCAATATTGGCAAAATCCTCCTTCAGACACTGGAAAAGAACCATCTGAGAATAGTGTAACTCATCATCTATAGTTCACAGCATGTTGAGGTACCTGGCATATTTCTCAAGAGGTCGAAAACTAAGACAAGCTCAAATTCTTTATTTCGACTGTCCCAGCAGAAATATTGCTCCTCTGGGAGTGAATAAAATAGCGCCATTACAGTAGCCGACACCTTGCATCAGTGGTTCGTCAATATCTTCTCTCTCGGAACTCCATCTTTGACTAGAATAGATGTTACTTCCTGCAAACAGAGAAATTAGAGCTATTATTTCTTAAACAATGACAAACACAGAGAGAAGAGATATGGGTGATCATCTCTGTATGTAAGCGCAAAAGAAGCAGCAGATCCAAGGTAAACAAATAGAGAGAGATGATGCCGCGATATTCCTCACATATTATCCCTAGCAATGTCAAATCATCTACCGATAACATCCAAATGCTCATACACACTTTCAAGAGATGATCTGGCAGCTGACAAGCGATGAACAGGATCGCCTGTATGATGGTTTTGAACAAGAGCAAAATAATAGAGAGGAATACATTTGACAGACAAGATTTTCTGAGACCAAGACAAATCGCTCTTCTTAGAGAGTTGTATAATTGCTGCAAGCTACGTAGCCCACAGACCCGTGAAAGATGTCTACGCATATCACCCTTTTTTTTTTACAATATTAAGAACATCAGCTCCAGGAGGCTCAGTAGATAAGATCCAAGTTCTTGAGATTTTCGACTTTGACCTTCATTCTGGAGATAAATTTTTTACCCTCTGTCACATTAGATGAATAGCTTTCCCTTATGATAGGATTCACGTGAAGTTTTGTTAAGGGGAAATTTTGCAGATATAACTCTTCTAAAAAACTCCGTGACAATTGTTTAAATGATGACAATTTTGTTTTGTCAATGAACCAAGCAAGCAGGAAGCAGACACCCAATGAATGATAAATCAATTGCAGAATTATAAGTGTGGTGATTGGACTTGAAAATGCAAGTGTCCTGACAGCCTCATGAGATATTAGAGGAGACCAATTGTAGGATCCTAACATGAGGTGACAGAAATGGCACTAAATTATTCTCTTTCTAACTTGTAGCCAAAAAATATGCCAGTCAGGCATTTGATCATAAATATTCGCTAACCTTCTTAATGAGAATTTTACATTTAAATTGATATGCCAGGCCGAGTTGGGAAAGGGAGGCAACAAACAGATGATAGAACACTATCTCTAAACACTTGGAGGCAACAATCATGTAGAACTAAAATAAACTAACCTCTCTCATCTGCCTGTGACCACAGATAACAGCACCAGAGGAAAAGGGGCTGGGAATCTTTCTGGCTCTACTAAATGCAGCCTGTAAAGAACATATATCAAAGCAGGCAGTATCACTAGGAAGTAGAAGATAAGCCAATGGGAGGTATAAGCCCGGAAAGTGAAAAGGTCAAATTACCTGTACACTACCAGTTTCACCCATCCAATTACGATCGGGCTCAGAGAGTACTGGAATAATCTCAATACCAGATGATTCCCAGTACTTAAACCTATCCTTCAAAATGCAAAGAGAACAACTCTTGAGAATCTCAGTGGTTCAATCAGACACGTACTGTCAACAAAAATTGAAAGACCAGAACAAACCCGGAAAATGAACAAACCTGGTAAGCCATTCTATGAAGGTTCATAGCGCCATAGTAAAGCCTCACGTCAGATCTCCTGGTGGCATCAAATCCCGACTCAATTAGGGATCGGATAGGACTGTACATAAACAGGGAAGCAGAATCATAATTACATAAAAAGGATCAAGAGGATTTAAACTTTATATGGCAGCGTAAACTAAGATGTGATGATCCGAGCAACCCGTGGCATGTAAAGTAGGATGTTGAAACAAGGCAACAGAAGCAGAATAAAAACTGGATCCAGCATCAGCAAAGAAAAGATCAACATTTTACCTAATTCCCGATCCCGTGGCGAACATCACAACCGTAGGGTAATCCTCCGGAGGTTCTATCCGATCAACGTCGAATCCCTCACCCATGACCCCACTCAGCTCCACCAGATCGCCTCTCTTAAGCCGGCAGAGCTGCTCGGCAGTGGACCCTGGCACGCTCGCCACCAGGAACTCAAACTCCCCCTCCGCAGCCGCTCGGGCGGGTGGCGACGCGATGGCGAGAAAGGTGGGCCAGACGGCGCCGGGGGCGCGGAGCTGCAGGTACTGGCCGGCGCACGTGTGGGAGGATGCCAGGCAGGGGGCGTGGGAGACATCGATGCTGACATGGAAGAGGGACTCAGCAGCTGGGGAGACCCGAGAGACTGGGGCCTGGGTCCAGGGGACAGGGTCGGAGAGGGAGGCGCACGCGGTGGAGAGACTGCGGCGGAGGACCGGGGCAAGGCGGCGGAGGGTAGACATGAGAGAAAGGCAGGAGCTTTTGGGGCATGGGGGAAGTAATGCAAGCGTACCTCTTTGAAGTGATCTCTCTCGGACGGGGGAACGAACGGAGGGGCGGCGATGAGATGGCAAACGGCAAGTCAACCGTCAACGGTGATTTAATTTCTTGTTCTAAGATTTTCCCTTCAGAAAATGTTCGACGGTTAAATCTTGTAATTAGGCGGTCACAAAAATCCGATCATATTCTCCGACGATGATGCACCACAGATTGCACAGTGATAGTTTTTTGACGTCACTAAACCAATATGATTCTCTAAGATTGAGAAGTCCTTCAATAAGAAAGATAACTCTAATGTATAATAGAAAATATTTTTATGATTATATAAAAAAATATAAATAAGAATATGATAAATATGCTGTTATAATGATTATTTAACATTTATGTAATAAATAAATAAGGGAGGAGGAAAAATAAAAAGGACGAAAAGACAACGTCAGCGACTGCCCCTGCAAACCGGGCAAAGGAGGGCTCAACCATAGTACGCAGACTCCCATTTCTGAACTGCAAGTCTGCCTGGGAGCTTCATCACTAACCCTAATTCCTCTCTCCCTCTCCCCCTTCTCTGTGAAGCCTCAGAGTATGGCTTCTCGCAAACTCGCGTCGACATTTCTCAGGTCCTCCTTCCGCCGATCCGCATCCAAGCCCCCCTTCTTCTCAGTGCCCAAATCTCCACGTCCCGCCGCAGCCCGCCGCCCTTCTGCCCATGGCTACCTCCTCTCCCGCGCCGCCGAGTACGCCACCTCCGCCGCGGCCGCCTCTCCCCCTGCACCGCCTGCCCCCGCTAATAAGGGTGGTGGCAAGGGGAAGATCACCGACGAGTTTACCGGAGCTGGAGCGATCGGTCATGTGTGCCAGGTCATCGGTGCCGTCGTGGATGTGAGGTTCGACGAGGGACTGCCCCCGATCCTCACGGCCCTCGAGGTGCAGGACCACTCGATCAGGCTGGTGCTTGAGGTGGCTCAGCACTTGGGAGAGAACGTAGTCAGGACAATCGCTATGGATGGGACTGAGGGGCTTGTCCGAGGCCAGGGCGTGCTCAACACTGGCTCTCCTATCACTGTAAGATCTGCGCATATCTTAGGATTCTGCCTCGTCATTGACACTACGGTTTTGTTCTCTCATCCAGCCACCGTTGGTTTGGTTATCTGTTTGATGTGCGATGTAGTAGCGTTTTCATTGCAAGTTTAGATCTGAAAGTCCAGCTTTTCAAAAGTGACATCTTGTTGATTCTGATGATGGCATGGAATTAGAAATGTGCTTGATTTTCCATTTTGAAGATTAGACAATTTCAATCGTTTTGTTGGGTGTTTATAGGTGCCTGTGGGTAGGGCTACTCTTGGCCGTATTGTGAATGTTATTGGAGAGCCTATTGATGAGAAAGGCGAAATCAGTGAGTAGCTAAATAATTTGAAGCACAATTTGTTGTTGAAATTTTTTTACTTAACTGAGCTGAAATTAATATTGGTATTTAACAGAGACCGACCATTATTTACCCATCCACAGAGAGGCTCCTGCCTTTGTTGAGCAAGCAACCGAACAGCAAATCCTTGTTACTGGTATTAAGGTAACTATGACATTTGTGCAATTTACTTTTAGTCTGTCTCATGGCAGTCACTAGGACTGGCTCCGCTGATCCATCTGAATTCTACCATATGCAAGTTACTTACAATGTTTTCCTTTGAAGGTTGTTGACCTCCTTGCTCCCTACCAAAGGGGAGGCAAGATTGGGCTGTTTGGAGGTGCTGGTGTGGGGAAGACTGTGCTTATTATGGAACTTATCAACAATGTTGCCAAAGCTCATGGTTCTTTTTTTAACACGAATCCCAGTTTTGTTTACTCCTATTCCTACAGTTAGTATTGACATTAATATAATTTTATTTCTACAATTAGGTGGGTTTTCTGTGTTTGCTGGAGTGGGAGAGCGTACTCGCGAGGGCAATGACTTGTACAGGGAAATGATTGAGAGTGGTGTCATCAAACTAGGGGATAAACAGGTTACTGAAATACATCCTGCGTTTCTCTTTTCTCTTTCTGTACTATGTCCCTGATGTGTTTTAACTTGTGAATTACACTTGAACCTTGAAAAAAAGGCTGAGAGCAAATGCGCGCTTGTCTATGGCCAAATGAACGAGCCACCAGGTGCTCGTGCCCGTGTTGGGTTGACTGGGCTGACTGTTGCTGAGCACTTTAGAGATGCAGAAGGGCAGGACGTGCTTCTTTTCATAGACAATATTTTCCGATTTACCCAGGTAAGCATCTCATGGTGTAGGAGATAGAAATTAACATGGTTACTGCTTGTTTTCTAATGTGATGCCTCCTTCACCTGTATCCAGGCTAACTCTGAGGTGTCTGCTCTGTTGGGTCGTATCCCTTCTGCTGTCGGATATCAACCCACTCTGGCCACTGATCTTGGAGGCCTCCAAGAGCGCATCACTACAACCAAGAAAGGTTCAATCACATCTGTGCAAGCTATTTATGTGCCTGCTGATGACCTGACGGATCCTGCTCCTGCTACCACATTTGCCCACTTGGATGCCACAACTGTGTTGTCACGACAGGTATTAAGTTTGCTCTAGTTGTCTTTTCTTTCTTACCTGTTTGGTTTGCTGGATGGTTCCAATTTGGGTTTCTCTTTTCTCACTAAATCACATTTAATTCCCTGATTCTTTGTCTCATGGTCTCAATATGTCACCTGATTCTTTTCTTTTCTTTTCTTTTTTTCCTGTTAGAAGGAAAAATTAAACAAAAAACAAAAAAAATGACTTTTTTCCATAACAAACTAGAATTAATCTTGAGAACCAAACGACTCTTTTATGCTATCCATTCTTATGAATTGGGTTCTATGATACTACAGATTTCAGAGCTTGGTATCTACCCTGCTGTGGATCCCCTGGATTCCACTTCTCGTATGCTCTCTCCCCACATTCTGGGTGAGGAACACTACAACACTGCTCGTGGAGTTCAGAAGGTCCTTCAGAACTACAAGAATCTTCAAGATATCATTGCCATTTTGGGTATGGACGAGCTCAGCGAAGATGACAAGCTTACAGTGGCTCGTGCTCGCAAAATCCAGCGTTTCCTGAGTCAGCCTTTCCATGTTGCTGAGGTCTTCACCGGTGCACCAGGGAAGTATGTGGAACTGAAGGAGAGCATTGACAGCTTCCAGGTAGGATTTTCCTTCTCTATTCACCCTTTTTCGTCTGTAGTCAAGGTGTTCGTATGTCAGGAACGTGAAGATTTCAGAACTTTTCTTGGGTTGTCTCAACTTTTACCGTTCTTTGCTTTTGCTTCATAGGGAGTCTTGGATGGAAAGTATGATGATCTTCCGGAACAATCCTTTTACATGGTTGGAGGAATTGAGGAGGTCATTGCCAAGGCAGAGAAGATTGCCAAGGAATCTGCCTCTTAATTGAGATCCTCTCCCCTGTCCTCTTCCTGTTCAGTTTTATCTCAACGGTTGCAAAAAAATAATAATAATAATTTGGGTGTTGTCCTGTGAGAGATTTTCTTCCGTTCCATTTTTTCCCCTGAGAACAGATACTTAAGGATGACGCACTACATTTCTGAATCTTTGCCATGGAAAGGAAATGGAGTTAAGGGCCTTAGCTGGCTGTGCCTCATCTTGTTTGTTGAATTCTTTTGAAGAAGGTGATGGCATGTACATTTACGAGTTTGAGATTATTGGCACATTGGATGCCCCAGAAATGATTTTCCTAAGGTTCTTTGATCTGTGTGATGTGCATCCACGTCGGCAATAATCCCCTGTTTATCAAATGTGTAGTTCTCTGTTATTGAAATCAGAGCCTCTAATTGTCGTAATTTTAAGGTTGGATGGGGCTTTGTCTTCTGTACTTGATTTAACAATCACGAGATGATTCATACTGAGTCTAAAGAGGTGCTCATGTAAGTGGTGGAACCTGAATTGAAGGTGAGATGTTGACCGAGAAATGACCACTTTGGCAGTTGCAGAAGCTGCATGTCCTTGTAAAAAGACCCTCGGACAGGCATGTGCACACCCGAATTGTCAAGAAGGCATTGGTATAAAGGAAAGGATGAAGTTGTTTGATCCTTTTTGGGTCACTAAAGCTGGTCAATCGGTCACTTACATGATAAAATTGTCGATCAATCACAAGCTACCTTCTATTATATTAAGGATCAGTCGTCCCCCAGTCACGTTCTCAATCTCATTCCCAGGGAGCCTGAGAGAGGACGCTGTTATCGCCATGGGAGACGCAGAGACAGCCAACGACATGGGGATGGAGAGGACCGTGCTGATTAAGAACAGACCCAGAATTGATGGGGACGAAGAAGAAGCCCCGAACGAGGAAGATGGTGTTCATATCTCAGTTTCAGCTCCACCAGCTTCACTTACACCATGGAGGAGGAGCCTGAGGTCATTCAGTGAAGAGGTGAAGAGGGTTGGCTACCTCGCCGGGCCCATGGTGGCGGTGAGCTTCTCGCAGTGCATGCTGCAGGTGATATCCATCATGATGGTTGGCCACCTCGGCGATCTCACCCTCTCCAGCACGGCCATCGCCGTCTCTCTCTCCAGCGTCTCCGGCTTCAGCCCCCTGGTGCGTTAGCTACTGTCTTCCATAATTGTCTCTTCCCCCGCCGGCTGTTCTGCTCTCTTTCGAAATCTACTGTGCATAGAAAGTGGGACTGACGATCCCATTCCCGGCCCCGCCAATACAGCCGGACGTGACGGATTGGTTGAATCAGTCACACTACAGGAAAAAGGGGAGGAAGATTGGGTCAACTGCTACTTTTTGGTATCTGTTACCATCCCGCATCACATGGATCGAACTACAGCAAGAAAAATGCAATTCTCCACCGATCAGAAAAGGGAAGGAAGAAACTGTCCATTTTGAGTGGAACACAGCTTGTTGGCCCGGTAAACATTGTCGGCTGATAATGAAAATCACTGCCCACAACGTCTGAGTTTGAACACTCTGAATAAAAAATTTTAAAAAAAAATCATGACAAAAGAGATGTTCATCCCACTACTTGGATATTGATCAGCAGATCCATTAAATATTTTAATATCAAATGATGCACCTAATCCACTATGTGTTGCCAGTCCAACCTCACGTGTACAGTAGAACCTGTGCATTTAATGGATCATGCTAAATATCTGCGAAGAGTCTGAGTAATCTGTCTTCATTTTTTTTTTAATCTCTTTGACTGTCCACTTAAATTAAAGAGTTGCCTTGGGCAGCACGTTCATATTTAAGCATATCTTATTCTCTGAGATCTGGACATGTTTTGTTCAATCCGTAAACTCTGGAACAAACTGTGAATCGTCAAAATTGAGTATGAAAAAAATGAGGAATTTAGACACAGACGGGTACCTTTTGGTCCAGAAATGAATACGGGTGAGTCAGGACTGAGGAGGCATGATCGATGAACTTGAGTGATTACTTTACAAATTGGGTCCATTAGGAAGGAATTGTTCTTAAATTTATATGGCAAACGCATATGAAATAAAGAGATACAATAAGTTTTAAGGAAGAAAAAGAGCCACATGTTTTAATTTTTAGGTCGGGCCAATCTTTGTTATACATGAACCAAAGCCATCTTGAATTGCATTAATCTAATGTCTAGGTTCATAAGGCTACTCCATTTACACAGTTGCAATAGTCAAACTCGGATGGGGTTTGGCTGCACAGACATGAAACTAAAACCTCCATGTTAAGCTGATCTTGTTTTTCACTAGCTCCTTGATGCTTGGAGATTACCCCCATGGATGTGCGATAACCCACAAGTTCCTGTCTTCAACCCATGCATGGATCGAGGACGGATCGAATTAGGACAGGACTGCCGTGGAAACTGATCGAGTTCTGTTGCTTCTGTCTGGCAATTCCATTCCTTCCAATAGAGCATGGCCTTGAAACTGCTCTTCTGTGTTGAAGTTATTTCGTTAGGCTCCTGGACTGAAGCAAGCGAATGATGGTCATTTACATACTTTCGAATTATTTCTAACTTACATGGGGAAAAATTACAGATAGGAATGGCAGGTGCCTTGGAAACACTGTGTGGCCAAGCTTATGGAGCTGAGCAGTTCCACATACTTGGGACACAAACACAAACCGCCATCTTCTGTCTTAACCTCTGCTGCCTCCCGCTGTCCCTTCTCTGGCTCAATGTTGAGAAGCTCCTCATTCTCATGGGACAAGACGCTTCCATCTCCCACGGGGCAGGAAAGTTTACCAAGCACCTTATTCCTTCCCTCTTTGCCTATGCTACACTCCAGCCCCTTATCCGGTTCTTCCAAATGGAGAGCCTAGTGGCTCCATTGCTCGTGAGCTCCATAGGGACCTTCCTCTTCCACATCCCGATCTGCTGGATGTTGGTGTTCAAGTCTGGGCTCGGCAACCTTGGCGCTGCACTGGCAATTAGTATTTCATATTGGGTTAGCGTGGCTTTTTTCGTGCTGTACGTCAAGTTCTCACCTGTGTGCAGGAAGACATGGGCCCCTGCCTCAATGGAGACGTTCCGTGGAGTGGGGATGTTCTTCCGCTTCACTGTTCCTTCTGCTCTGATGGTCTGGTAATTAACTTAGCACTCTAAAGAAAGACACGTTTTTCGTTTTCCCTTTTTCTATTTGAGATATCTGATGGTATCTGTTGTTATTCATAGTCTGGATTGGTGGTCATATGAGCTCCTTATTTTACTTTCTGGGCTTCTACCAAATCCGAAACTTGAAACTTCTGTTTTGTCCGTGTGGTAAGTATTCTCTCTTATGACAAACCAACGAACGAAAGTCCCTTGTAACTATCAATCAGAGAACAAACAGAAGCTCGAAAATAATTCCCTCATATATTCCGTGGATGGTTCTCATTGCTTTCTAGTCAACAGTTGTATCTAATGAGATGATATTTGTTTATCCTCTGTTTTGCAGCAGTCTATCAACTATTTCAACACTCCACGATACCCTATGGCCTTGGCGTTGCTGGAAGGTTAGTACCAATACTATCTGTACTAGTGATAACCGACATGAGTGAATTACAAGAAATGACCACAAAGAAAAATGGACTCTTTTTTTTTCCAGCATAACAATTTTATTGGTCATCATCTTCCCTTTCTATTGTAGCACTAGAGTTTCAAACGAATTAGGGGCAGGGATACCAGGACTAGCTTGGGCTGCTGTCTATGCCACTATGTTCCTCTCAGTAGCAGAGACGAGCATCGTGAGTACAAGCCTGTTTGTTGGTAGACGTGCCTTTGGATACATATTTAGTTATGACAAAGAAGTTGTCGAATATGTGACGAGAATGGCTCCACTCGTATGTGTCTCTGTCATCCTCGATAGTTTACAAGAAGCTCTTTCTGGTAACTCAGTATAAAGTTGGTCTCCTCTTCTCTCCATCATCGCAACCGGAACCAAATGTTAATAATAACAAGATTCTTCTATTCTTTTCCCGTTGCAATTAGTATTTTTAGTGAATCCCTTGATGGATCGGTACTTGACACAGGGATTGCTAGAGGATGCGGGTGGCAGCACATGGGAGCATTTGTAAACCTCGGAGCGTTCTATCTCTGCGGGATTCCAATCGCTGTCATTCTGGCCTTCTGGGCGAAGTTGAGGGGAGTCGGGCTTTGGGTTGGCATACAAAGTGGCGCTTTCATGCAAACTCTTCTTCTAGCAGTCATCACCAGCTGCACCAACTGGGAAAAACAGGTGATCTTTACTTAATTGCCTGATTGCCATGGCTGCATTTTCTCCGAATTGACCTTTTACAGACAGCTTCTGATTTAAAGGACGCTTCCTGTTCAAGAATTATAAATGGTCATTTTTTATGATCAAGATGCTACCATTCTTTGTACAATTTCTAGCTGTAAGTAATTCCCTTAGCTCTTGATCGTGTTACAGGCAACTATGGCAAGGGAGAGGATATTCGAGGGGACTCGGAGCGATTTTGCAGATTCTGGTTTGTCATAGTTTCAACCTTCGCGCATGAAATGGATTCCCGATGGTTAGCGGGACTGATAAGTGCAATGTAGTATTGCCACAACACCAATGAATGACGATACGCAGACGGTGGAATTGTACGAGTGTAGCAGTCATTTGCGGTGATCTTAGTCTCCATGTGTCCCGGTATTATATGTGACCCAGTCAAAGGGTCATTTATTTAAGGAAAAAATGTTTCCGACATAAACAAGCATTGGACTATTACTGTCAAACTGCACTTGTTCCTTACGAATTCACCTCTTCTACCATCGTAATTCATGGCTCTGACTGCTCGATGATTCGTTTCTTCTCCATCTCAGTTGGATGCTTCAAAAGCTGGGAATCATCTCTCTCTCTCTCTCTCTGTGTTTGGAAGAAAATTGTACATAAAGGGTATAAAAAAATCTTATCAATGCTGAATGAATAATATTTTAATGATTCCACGTCTTTCCCTGAGTGAAACCCTATAGCAGTCCTCTAATTCCTGTTTCCAGAAACTGTTGATCGAGGGCTCAATTGAAATGGGTGTCGGAATCGATAGTTCTTCGCCATGGTGGTGGGTTCCTTTGTGCTTTACCTTTCTCTCCTTGGTAGCCTCGGTCCTCTTCTATGTCTTCCTGTTTAGGAACAGAACAAATAACTGCGGAAACGACTCGCCCTCTTCCATTATCGGGAATCAACCAGGGTACGAGTACGAGGTTTTCCTGAGCTTCAGGGGACCTGACACTCGCAAAGGGTTCACAGACTACCTCTACAGTGCCCTCATAGATGCTGGGATCCGTGCGTACCGCGATGACGAGGAGCTCCGCAAGGGGGAGGAGATTGGGCCCGAGCTCCTCGCAGCGATCAAGCAGTCGAAGGTCGCTGTGCCCATATTCTCCAAGGATTATGCGTCCAGCAAGTGGTGCCTCAAGGAGGTGGCGCAGATGCTGGAGTGCCGCAACAAGATGGGGCAGGTGATACTGCCAGTTTTCTATTTTGTGGCTCC
Source organism: Sonneratia alba (assembly GCA_900174645.1). Lineage (NCBI taxonomy): Eukaryota > Viridiplantae > Streptophyta > Magnoliopsida > Myrtales > Lythraceae > Sonneratia > Sonneratia alba. The sequence goes on from FWPY01000010.1 coordinate 1,350,412, forward strand.
AAATGAAGTTCGGCACCAGACAGGCGACTATGGGAAATCATTTTCTCGGCATGCCTGGAGATATGACGCAGATACTATTCAGCAATGGAGGGATGCTCTTGCCGCGGTTGGAGCACTGAAGGGATGGGATGTGGAGAACACAGCTAACGGGTAATAGGTTATTTTGGACTGATTGGATGATCATTATTCAATTGCACCAGATAGCAAAAATTATCGGACCTGGATGCCGATTCTGACTCTGAATTATATTAAGTAAACATAATTGAATTGAATTTGGATTCTAAGTTGATCCGCTTATAAAGGGGAATTAATCATATGTTGCTTACGATTCTGTCCTCCAACTCCAAGTACGTATTACCTTGCATATGTAATTCTATGTGTTTGAGCTCCCATTTTCCCCTCTTTTCCAGACATAGTTTATCCAATGTATAATTTTCCTTTTTATCCTCCTAATAAGTTGATATAACCTGCAGCCATCAAGGCCAATTGGCGAAGTTAGTTGTTACTGAAATTCTGAAATTATTGAAGAAAAGGCATCTTCTTGTCCCTGAGAGCTTAGTGGGAATTCAGGATCAAACAGAAGATGTCATGCAACTGTTGGAGGTTGGTGCAAAAGATGTAAGAATAGTTGGGTTATGGGGTATGGGTGGGATCGGTAAGACGACTCTTGCAAAGGCCATCTATAATCAAATTCTGGATCAATTTGAGAGTTGCAGCTTCCTTAAAGACATTCGGGAGACATCAGAGTCACGATACCATGGTCTAGAATACTTGCAGAGTCAATTGATAGCTGATATCACTAGGCGCGAGAGGCAGGATTTTGCTAGAACTGATGATGGACTCGATGAGCTCAAAAGAAGGTTTCATGACAAGAAAGTTCTAATTCTTCTTGATGATGTTGGTCATCAAAAGCAGCTCAATGCTCTAGCAAAAGAGCTTGATTGGTTTGGCCCAGGAAGCAGGATAATTGTCACGACTAGAAATAAGGACGTTTTGCAAGTGGCTCAAGTGAATCGGAGGTGGATATACGAAGTCAAGGAAATGGACCGAGATCAGGCCCTTCAACTCTTTTGCAAGCATGCATTCAGAAATGGCTCTCCCGTGGCAGAGCTAAGTGCTCTGGCTGAGGACATAGCTAGGACAACCGGAGGACTTCCTCTAGCACTTGAGGTCATAGGTTCTTTCCTATCCACCAAAGCCAAAGTAGTGTGGGAATCTACATTAGACAAGTTGAAAGCAATGCCTAATGTAGAAGTCCAAGATACGCTGAGAATCAGTTATGATGCATTGGACTATGAACAGAAACAGATTTTCTTAGATATTGCATGCATATTTATCGGAGAAGATATACAGGTTGTCACACACATGTGGAAAGACTGTAACTACTTTCCGGAAGTTGGAATTGAGGTCCTCTTGCTGATGTCTTTGATTAAAATTGGAGATGACAATAAGTTGTGGATGCATGATCAAATCAGAGATCTTGGAAGGGAAATTGTCCGGAAAGAAAACTACATTGAACCTGGGAAAAGGAGTAGGTTGTGGCAGAGTGAGGAAGTAAGAGATGTGTTGGAATATGAAAAGGTACCATACAAGTGCTTTTTTTCCCCTCCCTTGATGGGACCCAATTGTGATATTAAGGTCCTTGTGCTTTTTATGAATTCTATTTCATTTTGGAGCAGGGATCAACGGAAGTTGAAGCAATCCGTCTTGATTTTCGAATTGTATCAAAAGACTACACTTTTACGGCTCAGCACTTCACAAATTTATCGAATCTGAGGTTTCTTCAACTGGAGAGTGCTTATCTCAGTGGAAACTTCCACAATCTTGTGCCAAAATTGAGATGGCTTCGTTGGCACAACTCCTCGTTCGATGTTACAGCGACTAATTTAAATCTATACAACTTAATCATTCTTGATCTATCACAGACAGAGGTTGGAGATGATTGGATTGGTTGGAGCTCAGTCAAGGTCTTTGGAATTCAACTTCCTCTTTCTTAGATTAAATGCTATTTGACTAAATTTTTTCTAGCATAATTTTATATACAAATTTTGTAACTTGTCTTGCAGATGGCCACGAAGCTGAAAGTTCTTTATCTCAACCATTGCAATTACCTCACCAGAACTCCTGACTTTTCAGGAATTACCAATTTAGAGAGACTAAGCATGAAAAGTTGTCATAGGTTAGAGTTGATTGACCCGTCAATTGGGAAGCTCAAGAGTTTGATTTACCTAGATGTGAGTTTCTGCTGGAACATTCAGAAGCTGCCGGATCAAATTGGCTCTTTGAAGTCATTGAGAGAGCTCATTGTGGATGGTACTCAAATACAAGATATACCAATCTCGAGGTACATGAAGAAGCTTGAAATTCTACATGCAAAACACTGCAACTCATTGACGCGGATTCCCAATTCCATTGGTTATGCAACTTCTCTCTCAGAACTCGAGCTTGATTCGTCTAACATCATTGAACTACCAGACTCAGTCGGGTCAATTGGGAAACTTAGGCACCTGTCATTGAGGAACTGTTCCTTGTTAAGGGAGATTCCGGACTCCATTGGGCAGTTGAAGTCTTTAAATAAAATAAACCTATCTTGCACGAGCATCACAAGCCTGCCTGATTCCTTCGGGAATTTAGAGAGCTTAGAAGTGCTTGACATTGACCACTGTGGCTTTCTTCGCTTCCCTAGGACTCTTGGAAACTTGAGGAAGCTTAACGAGGTAAATGCTTCATTCTGTACGGAAATGGAGGGAGAGCTTCCGTCTGAGCTTGGGCAGATATCACTTTTGACTGTCTTGAGATTAGACCAGACAGAAATTACCTCACTCCCAGAATCTATTGGAAGTCTCTCTCATCTGAAGATGCTAGACTCGAAATCATGTGCAAGTCTCCATACTCTCCCTGCCCTTCCTGCTAGCCTTTGTGTCATCCGTGTCACTTCCAAGTCATTGGCTCCAATCCCGAATCTCCCTGCTTTGATTAATCTGAAAGAGTTGACATTTTGGTCATGTAATGAGTTGTCAAAGTTACCTGCAGAGATTTCTGAGCTATCTAAATTGGAGAAGCTTGAATTCTGCAGGACTGGTATTAGGGCCTTACCAGACGGGATTGTCGCCCTTTCTCGGCTCAAGTCACTCATCATTTCAGGTTGCACGATTCGTTCCCTCCCCACCCTTCCCCCAAGCCTATATGAGCTATCAGTCATAGGATGCAATTCGCTTTGGAGGTTGCCTGATCTATCAAACTTGCTGAAACTATCGGAATTGCGTTTGTGTAGATGTGATGGGCTTAAAGAGATTCAAGGCCTGGGGAACCTGGTCTTCTTGACACGCTTGGAGGTGAGTGGCTGCCCGAGAGTGACCAACATTGACGGCATAGAGGGGCTCGAAGGTCTAAAATTCCTGGAGGTTTCATTCTGTGGGAATCTTGACAGGCTCCCTGATTTATCAAAGCTGAAGAAGCTGTCGGAGTTAAAGGCCAATGAGTGCACAAACCTCCACGAAATTGAAGGCCTTGATGACTTGTGCTCCTTGAGGTGCTTGGAAATCAGCTATTGCACAGCGCTGGAAGCTTTGCCCGACTTATCAAGCTTGAAGTTGTTGGAGAGTTTGGTTGCCCGAGGCTGTGAGAAGTTGCAGGAACTAGAAGGCCTTGATGAGCTGGATGCACTGCGGGAGTTGGATATTAGAAACTGCAAAGCGATGAAGAGGCTGCCGAATCTGTCGAAGCTGAAGTCATTAACCTGGTTAGAGATCTCTGGATGTGAACATCTAAAAGAGATTCCAGGTCTGGAAGAGATAGAGCCTCTATCTATATCTAGATATTAATCAAGATTCTATTTCTTTAAATAACGATTAAAATGTTTGTTCTGATTCTCTGCAATCACTGCTTTCATAATTCCATCGTTGTTCTTACTGTATGTTATATGCTTGACATGTTTTTGAGTCCGACTGATTGGGAATCTGAACGTTCCTGAGATTAACTTTTTTGTTTTTTTTGGCCTCGGTCGATCTTCTGATCTACCAGCAAAGTTTGGATTAGTCGGATGTCCTCCTCATGCGGGCTTCCATCGGAATTTCGGTTGCAATAGTGAAAGATAAGTCAATGTGTCGGAATGACAGGAAATTGGCTGTTGGCGAGGTGGAGCTCATAGAAGCAAGCATCTCAAGGCTTATTTAGCTCTATTCTATTTTTGGAGCGGGGATCAACAGGACTCGAAGCAATCCGTCTCGATTTAGGAATCACATCAAACTACTTCCACTTTCATAGATCAACATTTCTCTGCAGGCGGAAGCTCAGAGTAGTACTTCTGACAGACCACGCTTCCAGAATCTATTGGAAGTCTCTCTCATCTGGAGACGCTCAACCTGAGGGAATGCAAGAGACTTTCCACTCTTCCCGCACTTCCTACTAACCTCCGTGCATCTTCCATGTCACTCCTAACTCAGGGGATACGATCCCAAATCTCCCTGCTCTGATTAATTTGAAAGAGTTAACGTTTAGCTTTTGTGGGCCGTTAAAGCTTGCCGGGATTTCTGAGCTATCTAAATTGGAGAAAATGGAATTTGTCAAGGCAGGAATCAGAGCCTTCCCCGAAGAGATTGCGGCCCTTTCTAGACTCAAGTTGCTCAAGTTTTCAAAACGCTGTTTTGTGTCACTTATTCGAAAGTCCTAATGTCCAGGAGACTGAGAAATGGGTTTGCAGGGCTACCCGTAATATGATGAGGGATAACCTTATCATTACTCAATAAGAGCAGCTTTTCCCTTATAAAATTTTTCAATGTACTTGAGACTGAAACGTGTTGGAAGATGATTTTGAGTTGTCACAACCTTCACAGATATCTTATTACAGTGGGGCAGACGGTAGAGATTGAAACGTGGGTAAAGAAGAATGGCTTGCAGTATGATGGGCTTATCCGAATCCAGGCCGTGGGAGTAGGGCCCTGTTCAGATCCATCATCTCCTCTAGGTTAACGGTTACGTCTACCATTGAGAATCTCTTGGTTTGTCATAGAGAGCCTGTTGAGGATACATGCGCAGGAGTTGCATTCGTATGGTTGCGATTTGCCAACGAGGTGCATGCTTATGATCTCGGGCATTTTATTTTGTTTCGCTCGGTCTAAAGATATACTAATGATTGCCACCAAATCCTCGTAGCTTTTGATTGGATGTCAGACTTGAGGGCCTGACGCTTCGTCGAATCAGCAATGGTGAAAATGGAAATGATCCCACAGGGCTGATTCAGAAATGGTCAGTTTCATGGACAGGAGAATTCAGTACAGAATCACTCGGGCCAATAGATTGATGAGGAAATCAGGATTACCATTCAACCCTAAGAAAAGAATAACTACTGCCTGTACAAGACAACACAAGGGGGGGGGGGGGGGGGCGGAGGGGAACCTGAGACCCTATAACTTATCTACAGAAGCGTCAATATGACACCGACCCATCAGCAAGGGCTGAAAATCCCCTCTCTAATATCCAAATTCCACTACTCTCTAAATAAACTATGACTTCAGCAACTGGACCAAATTCTAGCAGAAACCGGTCCATTATGCCTGTTGAGATGCACTATCCCAACCATGAAGATCTAAAATGTTTCATCAGGAGAAAGAACTCTTGTTGGCCTGCAAGTTTCGATATGTTCATCGGGAGAAAGAAATCTTGTAGGCCCGTAATTTTCAAGATCTCCAGCTTCTAGCCATCACCTGAACTCCAAGGCTATCAACATTAACGATGATCCTTCTTGCTCTTCTTGAGCAACATTGACATTTGGTCAATATACCCAGGTCCACGCTGGTTACCCATAAGCCATTGAAGGGCTTCGGCAGCTGCATCCTTCTCAGCACTCTTCTTGTTGTTGCAGGGCTGTCCCATTATCTGCATCCCATTAAACTCCACCGTGGCCCTGAACTGCCCATTCCTCAGCTGCTTCGTCTGGTAGGTTGGCGCTGCATACCCTGCCCGAGTCACTAGTGTCTGCAGCTGGCTCTTCGAGTTGTCACCTCCTGGCCCACTCTCAGTCCGTGAAGGAGCCATGCTGAGCTGTGTTGTTGATGGGACTGATACCTTCAGCGGGGTAAGAGCTTGGCGGCCAAAAATGAACCTACCGTAGGATTGATCCTCGGCTAGCAGTAATCGTATTCCAGAGAGTAGCTCATGATGGCCATTTATATCCATCCTAGGGTTCACCAACTGCCCCAAATTCGAAAAGGTACAATTAATCCAAATTGATTAAATTTGTATTCAATAGTTATGTGCACGCCAAGCCACTTACTTTATTCTGAATGAGCTCATCAAGTTCTTTCTTTATAGTCTCATACATTTCCACCACAGATGGGTTCATGAAGAATTCCAAGTAGCCTCCAAGCATTTTTATGTGCCCATCCTGTCAAATCACCAACAAAATTACACATAGAATCTAATGGAAACATGCAAAACATCTATGCATTCACATTTGCTTTGACAGACGAAGACATTCAAAAAAAAATGTACATTGATTAGGGATTAGAGTAAAAATTTACCATGTCTCCTCTTTCAATGCTGCCTCCAAACAATAGAACCATTGAATCAGATACAGCTGTAGAATCCCGGAGGAAAACGGATTTCACTTTTATCTTCTCATTAAAGGCTAGCCATGGATATGGAATTCTGGATTCACGAGCATTTACAGAGTTCTGAGCAGAACAGAGTGATCATGCATCCAAATAAAAAATGAGAGACAGTACCACTGACAAACCATACTCCAACACCAAAATATTTCAGTAGTTGTATAAGTGCATGGACCTACCGAATACAGAAGCACCTGGCCATCTTCCATAGTCTTCAGTGAAAATGATTTCTCATTGTTCTGCATATAGATTCAGGTTATTGAGTAGACGGCAACAATGCAAAAAAAAAAAAAACGAATTAACATCTGACTGTACTAAATATTCAGATTCTGCTAGATTGGTTGTTAATAGAGATGGGAAAAAATGGGAAGACTCTTATTTTCCTATCTATGACATTTTGTCTGTTTTTACACATGGCATTGTACCTCTGGTGTCACTAATGAAAGTAAAGACTCACCACAACAGAGCATATACTGGGGTACAAGCCATAGCAAACAACTGCTCGGATTAGATGCTCATCATGACTCAGTGAATTGCTTCTGGACATATTTCCATCAAGTAGGCCAGTATCTCTAAGCAATGAGAAGAAATCTTTGCGAAGGGCATCGATAGCTTTCATTGATTGTACAGATAGGAAATTTTTCCAGCAGTAGTCATATCCACCAAAGTTGATTTCAGCATCCTTCCAGCCCTCATAGGCCCGAACAAGTGCTAGATGGTCACTGTAATCACGTGAGAATTGAGATTTTGCTGCTTCTGCTAACTGCAAAGACTTAAAAACTGAGAGATCAATTCAAGTCTATGCAATACTTGTCACTGACACGATTATTCACATAATTTAATATTTCCCTGTTTCTTCCTGACACTGGAGAGACTTCTGTTTGTAGAAGGTAAAGCATAACTTATTTTTCTCAGAAGAGGGCAAGAATATACAACATAGTGATTTCTATATCTGAAACTTTTTGAAGTCATTTCACTCCACTTTATTTTTTTAACTAAACTCCCCTGATTTAAGTTCCACATCGGTGAAAATTGAGAAGCCAAATGAGTTAAGTTCAGTATGTCATCTGCCCTTCTGCCCTCCATACGCTAAATTATGCTACCTTAGGAAATACCATGTCTGATGCAAAGTCCAATTATGTTACTCCATTTAATCCTAGTGAATCTATACTTATCAGCATGCACATTTAAACAAATCACACAAATCCTACGAGATTGGATGGAGCACATGCTCTCAGTATAGGGCAGCATGACGAACATACTTGGTTCTAAGATTGGGAACAACCAAACCATACAGCAGAAATTTCTGAGGATCTTATAATGAATTTGCTTCATTCTTTCCATTTGCTATGAATGTCTAAAATGCATAGAGATTGACTTACATCCTTTTTATCGAATGGTGTCAAGAAAGGATCTCTAACACTAAGGCCAGCAACAACAGTCAATATGGGATCAAGGCAATTTAGTATGGCACCTAATATCAGCATCTTCCCGAGTTTAGGCTCCACCGGGAGCATACTCAAAAACCGTCCTGCCAAGTGACTTCAATCAGATTAAGGTAATTATTTCTAGGACAACAATGAAAGGAACCAAAAAAAGGTATGTGAGAGGGAGAAATTTTAGAAAAGTGATATTTACCTAATACAGTCAAGTTCTCATTCTCGTCTAGTGCCCCAATAATTTTCAAGTAATCAATGGCATTCTGAACCTACATATATAGATAGGTGAAACCAAGGTATAGCATAAGCTGAGCTGCAGATAAAAGAGAGCAAAAGAAAGAGAGAAATAGAAATATACCGCAAGTAATTCAGGTGACTGGAGAGCCCTAGACAAAAACTCAGATATACTACCAAGTTTTAAACTTTTTATCTGTAAGCAAAGAGACTGCAAAGGTGTCCTCAGAATTTCTGGCAATTGGTATTCTGCAAAAGTATCATATACACATCTGGGATAAAGATGGTAGCATTCTCCAGGTTGAACACGGCCAGCTCGTCCTCTTCGCTAAAAATAAATTAAAAAGAAAAAAATGTAGAAAACAAAAATGAATATGTTAGTTAAAGCAACAATGGTATTATTTGAAGTTTTTGTTACATATTTTTTGGTGATTGTAGAAAACTAAACAGCCAAAGCATTCAAACCAGTTATTGAGGCAAAGCTCCGTGCACATCAAAACTAACCAGCAACAAATGGCCAAATCATTCATCAGCCAACATCTTCATTTATATGGCACTTTTTCTTTTTTTCTTTTTTTGGATAACTGATATGGCACATCTAAGGGGGGAAAAAGACATTTCAACGAGTCTTATAAAACTAAAGCAGGAACTATTTGTTCAAGTTACATTTGAAATTGATCCAGCCAAAAGCTTCTTTTTTTTTAATTCAGTGCTCTACAAGTACAAAGAATATTCACTGACCTGCTGAGCAGAAACCTTCGAAATCCAAGAAGGAAGCAAGCAAGGAGTATTATTGAGGGCATCATAGGAGGTTTCCTTTGCCTTTCCACAGTCAAGAACAAAAACCACATCATTGATGGTTATACTCGTCTCAGCAATATTAGTTGCCAGAACTATTTTCCTCACTCCATCAGCTGGCTCATCAAATATTAACCTCTGCACAGATTATACTAAAGCTTCACTAGAAAGGAAACAGGGAGGTGTAACCTGGAAAAACGTTCATGAGTGGTTGAAAAACGAGTGCAGCAAAGCACTAGGAAAATGAAAAATGAAAGAGAAGAAGAACAAAGGAGAATTCACACATTTTCAGTTGCTTACAAGGAAAATAGGGGCTTTAAAAAATGGTGAACTTATGACATTTTGAGAGGCTTAGTGGAATTTTGAATTCATATTGAACTGGAGAACACTGAGATGATATGCCTATATCTTTTCTGCTCAGGTCAATGAAATTTGTCAATGCGTTTCTCTTGTACTTGCAGATTAATCTCAAAAAATCAGAAACTAAGGGAAAAATGAACCAACAAAAAGTCTAATTTAACAAATCAGATTCTCTAGCTTAGACATTACAGGTTACTATTCATTCTTTGAATAAACATTGTTCTCAGGATATCAATCCAACATTGCATCATTATGATGGGACAGACTATGACAAGCTCTCCAGAAAAAAACTTACTAATACATTTCCCTTTTTAAATTATGCACGTCTATTTACTCAGGCATATATGAAACCACACGATCATTGTTTTCAAACAAATGCAAAGGTAACATTCATCAGTGCCTCACAAGGAAATGTTTCTCAGTACCAGACAGGATAACCCACATAACATGTATCGAACCAAGCAGCAAAGAAACCACTTTATGTTTAGCCAACTCTAAAATTACCTGCTCTGAAGTGGCCATAGAACCATGACATGCAAGCAATAACACTCGATTAGGATCTCCCACTATTGGATTAGCTTGAAGTTTGTCCTTCAAAGAACTAATATCGTCCCATCCAGTCATGAAAACTAGAACAGCACCAGGCCGTTCCTTCTCACATATATGGCATAGAATATATTCTATTAGGTTAAAACCAATACAGTCAGGATTCCAATGTGACAGAGACTCTCTAGTGTGGGAGCTATAATCCGCAAAATCTGCTGCTCCAAGTGCATCCTAACCAAACAACAATATTTGAAACAAGGTAATTACCAAGGGAAATTTAACAGGTTGATTGGCAATAAATGGGTGATATTATTTTACAATACCTCAACTGCAGAAGCAATTTGACTCTTTCTTTTTCCTGGAGCTTGCTTGCCCATTTTCCACATTTTCTCTTGACCATAATCATCAATTTGGTTGTATGGGGTCAATTTGTAACCCGATATTTCCAATATATCCTCCAGAAAAAAAGCTTGAACTGGGAAAGTGAATCCCTATGAATAAAGTTGACAAGTATTTATTAGACTGCATCAAAAAGAATTTTTAAAACAGAATTTTGGTAATGGTAAAAGGGGGATTGGAGGTTAATATAATGGTACAAATAAGGCAAAATACAAGAAACAGAACATTTAGCCACACAAAAACAGATTAGTGTTCACTAAAAGCTTAAAGAACAGGAGTCACCCTCCTGATAGATAAAATGCTGTTGAAGAATGTAGTAATAAGTCCATCACTAACTTATCAAAAAATATATATATTTCAGATCAAGAAACCTGATTCAGGCTCCATCAGTATTTCATATGATGCTTTCCAGTTGCTTGATTGGTTTTCCTCACTAAGCACCAAAGGGCTACAATGGCAATTGGGCACATGAACATGCTAGATTAAATTTTTCAAGTTTCACAACAAAAGACACTTCTTGGGTAATGTCTTGGTAACATTCTCCAAGCAGTATTTCAACAGCAAGTTTTTAATAATACAAGGAGGCCTAACAATTGAAACTCGTCCTGCAGTCCAACAAGTCTAAAGTTGCACAACACCATCTCCTCATCCCCCATTTCAACACATGGTACAATGACAAGAATGCAAACAAGACTTATCATACTTCGATAATTCAATTTGAGACAAAATTGAAAATTCTCATTTTTTTAGCAGTAAACTGTAGAAGATTTTCTTGGGATCTCTTTATCCAATTTATTTAAGAGGAAGTGGTTATTCCTAGAGTAACAAGTAAGAAACAATCATTTAATTAATAAAAAGGAGAGAGAACAACGAAAACGTCAGTATTTTAATATTCAATAATTGTGATGTATACATTTTTTGGGTTATCAAAGTGAAAAGTTGTTTCTTGAACTCACTACGAGCTCAAGATTTAAAAAACAAGGAACATCGTCCTCTGTTGGCAGAAGGATTGAATTAAGTCTAAACGAACCTCAATTATAAGCAAATCAATCGATTGCATTCTCAACAATTATAATGGCATTCGAATGTAGAATGACTTGTGGAAGTAGAGAACACACATGGTGGAAGTAAGAAGGTTCGCTAAATGAAGTAAACAGAAGGGAAGGGAAAAAACAAACAAGGTGGTCTTTGTTTGCATTTACACACCGGAATGTGAACAATTGGTGCCCCACCAAAATAGGATGAGAAAAGTTCAGCATCCAATGTTGCACTCATCAAAATCAACTTCAATTCTGGGCGATGAGGAAGTAGATCTTTGAGAACAATAAGTAGAAAATCTGCACCAAAAGTGAAAACCATTAGAACACGGCATCCTAAAAGTAAATTTTCAATTCTCTATTAAGCAGACACTTCTACCTTCATTCATTCCACGTTCATGAATCTCATCCACGATCACATGAGTTACACCTTTCAAATTTCTATCAACCAGCAGTCTCCTCAATAAAATGCCTGTGGTGCAAAAGAGAAGGTGAGTATCCTTCCCCTTTACTCCTTCCAGACGAACTTTATACCCAACCTTTCAAAAAAAAAACAAAAAGGGAAAATTATTCATTTACTTGAAGAATTAACTAAAACTGTCATTCTTCAGATATCATGCTTCTTTATGCATATTGACAAAAGTCTTACAGATTCACCCAATTTCTCTCCTCTCTCAGAAGCAACTCTTTCAGCGACAGAGATGGCAGAAATTCTCCGAGGTTGAGTGCATATGATATTACAAAGAGCTCCATTGCCAGAATGTATCTGAGATTCCAAAATAAACTGAGGAATCTGTGTGGTTTTGCCACAGCCAGTTTGACCTGAGATGATAATAACCTGTGAAAAAAAATGTAGCTTCGCACATTAACAACAAATAAACAAAGAATTTTCTAGTATCCTAAAGTCTACTAAATCTAAGTGCTTCTCGCACTAAGCAACTGTCCAACAACCATGTTGATGACATGGGGAGTATCTAGACTATAATGCAATAATATAACAGAAAACAGTTTGCTCATACAAAGCACATTTGTTTTATGAAATTTAACTAATCATGTCCTCAAAAGTTAGCTGACAGGTATTAACTAAAGAAATGGATGAAAGGAGGGAAGAGAGAGTGAAGATTAGATGAAATTTTATCTGTATTTGGATCACCAATAAGTCAAAAACCCATTCCATCACATTGAATCTCCCATTTACTCACTCACTTAGTAGCTTTTGACCCAATACGTACTCATTCCACAAACTATTATTTCCTCTCTTCCTCACCCTCCTTTCCTAAGACAAACTTGCAAGTAGCTTTTAACACCCAAGCAAACTGTGTTATGAAGCACACCCTAGTGTGCAAGATGTATGCACGCTTAATCAAAGATTCATAGAAAAAGCCATGATAAAGAAATATTTGAATCCAAAACATCAATCAACCAAATCTGGCAGAAATGGCCAAAGAGGAGTCATTCAGGAATGCTATGTTAATAGCAGCGGAATATCATAGCATACCTGATTCTGTGAAATAGCTGTCAACAACAAATCTTTCTCTTTATAAGCAGGGAGACTTCTGCGAAATTCCAACATCTGTCCACCCTGCAGAGATTCCTACACTTGAAGCCAAAGAATTCATCATTCTTTCTAAGAATTTGGTCAGACTATAATGAATACAGGTTAGAGGAGGACAGCGAGGGGATTTACCTCTTGCTTACAGAAAATATATAGTGGAAACATTGCAATAATACATTCAAGCAGCATGTTTCAATAATGTACGGAAAACTCCCTAGCCAGCATAACTTTTTTATGTATTTAAATGGTATCAAATTACTGAAAACATTTGGAAGTCATTGCATGCGCAATAGAAAAAAAAAGAACAGGAAGAAAGAAATGAACCTGCCAGGCTTGTTGTTGCTCTCGCAGTTGCAAATTTCTCCGTGCAAGAATTTTCTCCATCACAGATCTACTCGATGCAAGAGGTTCCAGTTGCTCAAAAAGCCCTTCATCAGTAGCCATACTACCACTGCTGCTTGATCTTGAAAATGAGTTCCCCAAGGTTTCATTGACTATTGGCTTGTGAGATAGGAAATCTCCTAAATGGGCTTCAACTTTTCTAAGAAGACCAAGGGGCAAGCTCACCTATAATTCAGGAATATTAAGAATTCTTCAATTTTTAAGCAGCATGATAATGAGAGAAAAATAAGGTATATTCAAGCAGGCAAACAAATAAATATATGGGAAGATGAGAGATGTCTCAGAAGAATTATGAACATATAAATCTATATTACAAGTTTTCAGGAGATACAAGTCAGGATTAACAATCTATTAAGACAAAAAGAGAGAAACACACAGAAACCCCTATAACCAATACAAGCAGAGCAAAGCAAGTTAAAATACAGAGCAACCAACATGGTAGAGGAGAAAAAGGAAGGTATAAGTACCTCCCTCTGTGGACGCTTATCATCCAAATCAAATCGATAGTTAGGCAAAGGAACCTTGCTAAAGACCACCACCTTTGAGTATACTTGGCTGCAGGCAGTATTAATAATTCAAAATGCGGGAGAGTAACATATAGTAGCAGATATTCAACTACAATAAACAACCAAAGCATACCTATACAACCCCATCTTGCTCGCCATAGATGCTATTTGCTCAAAATCACGCTTGTCCCTTTTCTCCCGTGAGATCAATTCTTGCTTGTCTTTACTGTGCAATAACATGATTAACTTCCGTTTCCACTCATCAACATGATCCATTGGCAATGCTTCCTTTAAAAGCACAATCCAAAAGAAAAGGCAGCCATAATAAGGGAAAAAATAGGGATGACCATAAGAAGAGCTCATAAAGCATCTATAGATAAAAATAGTCCCCATGATATAAATATTAACCTTGAAAATAAGAGAAGAAGACACTGCTAACATCTACTTTATCCTAAAGATGAGAATAGAAAGTCCAGAGTTCTTTCTAAAGCAGCCGTGAGACAGTATTGCATATATAAAAGGTAGAGCAGCTTGCTCGGCACAACCCATGATATTAACGGATCACATCCCATAACAAGTGAAAAAGAGATTGAAGTTTCCTGCTTTTTCAACTCTTCCAGTGCTTATCCCTGACCTGAGCAGCGTAAATGTGCAAGTTTTCTTTCTTTCCGTGACATGTTTTCATACAACCTAATCTTTTCTTTCATATAATCATGAGAAATTCTTCAGCAATGCTATGACGGAGCACCTATAGGAACACAACAAATAGCTCAATTCGGTGTTAATAACTCATGTGATTATCACATTCACTGTTATGTATATTAATGTTGTTGGTTGTTCCTCATAGTATAATCGTGAAATAGGCCCACTTAAAAAATATATTAAATTTAAAAAAAAAGCCGCTTCGACAGCAGTTGCCCTCGTACATAGAGCTTCCACAGAACACATTTAGCAGCACTCAGTTGCACGACTGAATCGAATTTTATAAGATTCGCCCGCCTGAGCAAAACCGAACAAATAATAGCAGCTCAGAACTCTACGAAAGTAAATGTGTTGTGCTTAACTTACTGGAGACAACGACCAGTTAGAATCAAGATCGCAGCCCTCCTCAGAGGAGCAGTCATAATCCTTCTTATTGAGCTGCGGCTGCTTCGGCGGGTGGTCCTGCTGACGGGAGGAACGTATAGGGTTCAGCGCAGCCTCGTATCTGGTGGAGCGGGATTTAGTGTCGGGAGAGGGGGTGGCCGCAGAGGTGATAGCGGAGCGCAGCCGCTGGTGGGGAGGGATGTAGACGCCGCCGCTGGACGGCGGAGGCCGGTCCTTCATCTCGAGCAAGAGAGCTGTAGGTAATGGAGACGGCTTTCCGGCTGCTCTCTTCTTCGAGAGGAAATGTGCCCCTGGAGGTCGACAAGGAAGAAGAAGCAGGAGGATGGAGGCGGCGGGCATGCAAGGTGAACAGGCGGAAAACAGGCGTCGTTGCTGCTGTAACGGGGTCTTGCAGAGATCGAAAATGGAAGAAAAAACAAAGGCGTTTCCTTTACGATGAAAACGAAACAGTCGCGGAGAGAGTAGAGAGGAACGACAGACGAGAGAGAGAGAGAGAGAGAGAGAGAGAGGAGACAGACACGGAGACGGAGAAAGACAGACACAGCAGCAAAAGGGCTTCGGCCCGTCAGATAGGCCCCGTGTTCACCAAAAATGGGTTTTAGGAGCTTTGGGTTTAAACAGTAAATGATGTTGAAGTAACTACGCAGACTATTTAGAACGTTCATTGCCTTTGAAAGTCCAGATAGCGGCAACTACCTCTCGATAATTTAACATTCAGTCCGAACGAGCAGATCAAAGGGGCTTCTTATACCATTGAACAGGCGCAGAATAGAATGCTCATAAGTACATGCTGTAGCAGTGCCACTATGACAACGAAATATTGAACATGTTCAGTGTGTAACCTGAGATTGTATATGGATACCATAAAGGGATTTCCGAATGGAAGACCAGGCAAAAGGTTTCCTGTGCACCTTCAGTGCGTTAATAAAGAACCGGCCTTATCTAACAATCCCAGCCTCCCTCCAGGTCACTTTTTTCTAAATGAACCAAATCAATGGAAACAGATAGAGGAGGAGCTCTGAAGCAACTTATGAAATTTGAACAGTCGCAGCCTCCTCACTCAGGTCCCCCGAGTCTTAATATAGCATTAAGAAGGATCATTACACACTGGCTTTGATATCACTAATACCATCTAGGCAAGGCTAATTGAGTTAACATCCTTTTCGATCCCTTCATGGAGGCATTATTGTAAGCTAACACCACAAAGATGGCAGGAAGTATTATTGGCAATCAAAGGTCTTCATTGTCAATAACTAACAAGAACAAATGCATAACAGCAAGCAGAGAGAACTAAGCGAGGCCAAGTGACAGAACCTCTCTTACTGTAACAGCTCAGTAAGTGTAGCCCTTCACAAACATTCCTTTCTTGGCACCCTCACTCTCACCCTCGGCAGAGTACCTTCCGAGTTGGGCCAGCGAGTTTGCCTTCGCCCGCACCAAGAGAGCCTTCTGAGCAGCTTCAACATTCTCAGGCTGTCCCTTCCATGTCTTGAGGACGGTGTTCTGCAGAGCACGTGCATAAGAGAAGGACACATGCCATGGGTTAGGGCTCTGGTTCATCGCATTCAGGTTCAAAGTGGCTTCAACCTCTGACTGTCCCCCAGATAAGAACTAAACACAAGAAGATCTCCCCAAATTAGTTGAAAACCAGCAACAGCCTTAGAAAGGACACGGCAGCATGTATGATATTGTCATATGATTAAACAATAAAGGTTATCAGCAGAGATCGCACCATGATTCCTGGAACAGCGGGAGGAACTCTCCTCCTAAGCATGGTGAGAGTATATTTGGCAATTGTCCCTGGAGAAGCTTTCTCCTTGTGCTCGGCTCCAGGAGTCACCATGCTGGGCTTTAGTAGGATTCCTTCAAACATAACATTGTTCTCTGCCAAGTAGAAGAACACCTCCGACCAGACCTTCTCTGCCACTTCAAGAGTCCTCTCAATTGGGTGATCCCCATCAAGAAGAATCTCAGGTTCCACAATAGGCACAAGACCATTGTCCTACTCAACAATATTACAAGACAAAACTTAAGTAAAAGCAAAAAAGAAAACTAAAATTTGGATGTTTCTTTCTTTCTCATCGACAACTGTCAACTTTAGCAGGTAGTTGATCTATGAGCCAGCAATTTAGTAGGAAACATATAAGTCTAACATACACGTAACTGTGAAATCCCATAAAAACTAAGGTCATGAAGAACAATTGCCTGAACTGAAGGCTTGATTTTACAGCTTAATAAGATGCCAAAGTCCCACTTAAACTAAGCAGCGTTTAGTGGAAATATACATTGAACATAATGAAACCTAACAAATGCACAAAAACAATACAAACTACTCTCCTTAAGTGAATCTCTGTTTCTAGCAATGACAGTACCTGAGAAATAGCAGCATATCTTGCCAGTCCCCAAGCAGCTTCCTTAACGGCCAGTGCAGAAGGACCACAGGGGATGCTCACGACTGTTCGCCTGCATTCACGTCCAGTGACTGTCACAATTGGATGAATTCTTATGTATTGGAAGTAAGTTACAACTATGGCAGTTATACAAGTAAATTGCTAACTTGGTATCTAATTTACAAACAAAAACAAGTGAGAAACCGTGAATGCAACAGATGAGAAACTCTCAAAGCCAATTAGAAATAGAAGCTTTCCAAACCCAACGTTTCAAACACACAGGACATCATGCTGACTCACCATTTAGCAAATCGAGCACCCTGCTTGTAATACTCAGCAGATCTAGATGCCAAACCATCCAAACCTTGGCACCAGGACTCATTGTTGGATCCTGGTAGAGGGACTAAACCCTAAATACAGCAGAAAAGTGCTAACACATAAACCTCACAAAAGATGGAGAACGTGTAGAACAGATCAGAAGCTGCAGTGCCTTGGATCTTTTCAAACCTTATCGACTTTGATGCCTGGCACAATGTTTTCCTCTTTTAAGCAGTCCACAAATTTCATGCCATCAGTAGTTGATTGGTAAAGGGTCTCCTCAAACAATATGGCACCAGAAATGTATTCACCAAGGCCAGGAGTGGTCAACAAGAGCTGTCTATATGCTTGCCGGTTGGTCTCGGTGTTATCTAAGCCAATAGATGCCAATCTCTTTCCACAGGTAGCATTTGACTCATCGATGGCCAAGATCCCATGACCAGGTGATGCAATCGATTTCTATGCAGCAGAGAATAAAATCATAAATCCCAAGCTCAAGAGTGATCCATCTGTTTTCTCCTATTGAGTAAACTTTAACTCATTCCCCCAAATAGATAATCAGTACACTAAACAAAAATTAGTTGCAAGAAACAAACTTTTACCAATAACAAAAGACTCATACTACCCAGGATGTAAATGGATAGGGGCTTAAATTGTTCCAACTCATCCTAAGCAGACTTCGTAAAAAATTGTGAATGAAAGTGATTTAGGTTGGCAAGAATAAAGTATGACCAGCCTGATCTTCTTGACGAACCATTTGCAATCATATAAGTAGTTTTACCCATTAATCGTGACTTCACAAATCACATGATTGCAAACAAACAAAGGGATCACATATATTGCCAAAAAATCAAGATTAATCGAAAAGTGGATGCGGATTGTAGCTTCAGATCTCATAATGCGCACAAAAAAAAAAAGATTTTGACACAACAAAAAGGTCATCGGGCAATGCATTAGAGCAAGCATGATGAACTTGCATGTGACCAAGTATCCGTCATGATCGACCGACGAAAAGAACACACGCAGACCTAGACCGATGGTCGACCAAAAAAACATCGAGGAAAACGTAAACCGAAGTAAAAAAGATCGGAATTGAAGCGACTTGAAATGGGCAGGGATTGGGAGAGATTGAGAACTGACAGCGGTGAGAACAAGCTCATCGGCATAACCACCGGCGGCGCGGATCGGGACGGAAACTCGGCGGGGTGCAGAGAGGCGAGCGGGGCGCTGGGAGGAGGACTGCTGTCCGATCCACTGGGAGGAGGAAGAGTTGAGCTTGGCGAAGCTTGAGCACGCCATCCCTTCTCTATTCCTTCAACAACCACTACTCGATCCGGCTCCGGCACCGCTTTCTTCTCTGGTTATATAGGGTGGAGAGGAAGACGACAATCGACACGATACGAGGCCGGAAGAGCTGGGGACTGTTAGTTCGATCGCTCTCACCTCGATGGCTCCGCCTCCGCACGAACTGTAATGAGACAGTAGTGGTTGCGGTCGTGACGAAGCGCACCTACTCGGCTTCTTTGACCGCCTGTCAATTTACACACCTACCCTAAGATTGTTAATTAATTGCACAATTAGGCGAAAATCTACAAAGTCAATATGGCTAAGAATTGAGAGATTCGGGTCTTTTTTTTTTAAATCTCGAACTAGAATGCAACAGGACACCTTTCTCATAGTAGTTCTAGTCCACAATGATGTATTGGGAAGTTATTGATAAAATTATAAAATTGGGAACTCTCAGCTTAGATTATATGAGGATACCATGAAGAAATTTCTTCACTATACATCATTTGGGGTCTTGTGAGAGTTATCAATCATACACTGTCTGATTACAAGTTACAATTTGTGACATTGTTGAGTTTGTGGGCTGTAGCGGCTCCATCATGATTATCTGGTACACTGAGAACGTGTCTGGGCAAAATGTGTAATGGTTGACTATTAACTCCAAATTCATGAATTACTCTTTTCTCATGGTTGGAAATCATTTTATGTGTCTTCTTTTAGCATATTCAGTTTTATACTTTGCAGGTTTCAGCTCAATAGCCAAATTCTTCGGTTGTGCAGCAATCACCAAAAAAAGTATTACTTCGCTGTCGCAAATGCTAAATTCATGTTGGATGAAAGAGGAGCACTCACTTTAAGATGGGCTTATCGTCTTGGTTCAGTTCCATCTGGCATTTGCTTCTGAACTTCCTTTCGTTGATCAATATTTAACTTTTGTTTGTTCATTCTTGCGGGTTGACCTGTTCACTGTTTCTCGATCTTGCTTTCAGGTTCATGAATTTGAGAGTAGACGGAGTTCTAGCAGAGAACTTTGAAGCACACGGACTAGCTCTGGCAGAGAATCCGACTCGACTAGAATTTGATAAGCCGGAGAAATGGGTGGCTCCGTATCCGAAATATGAATGTGGCTGGTGGGAGGCATTCTTGCCTGCAGGATCCAAAGGGTAGAAGAATTGGTATTAGGTTAGCTGCTTTTAGTTACTTATTCAGCTCAGTAGTGCTGCATATATTGACATTAAGCTCGCAAGGCGTGGTTTTTTGTTAGTAAACTGCAGTTGAGTTAATGAATTTATTGCTCGTATTAGTTTTATGAAGCATATGGTTTCTGCAATTCTTGACCTGTTGCCCTCATCATTTAAGTAATTCTTATAGATCTAATCCGATGTAAGAAAGGAAATAATGTGGAAAGCAGCTGTGTGCATATATGAAGACATTTCACGAATTTTGCAGATGTATTCATCTTGTAAAGAGGGTGATCACATAGTTACAACCTTGATTCGATCCTGAAGAGCCGGGTTAATGCCAAGTAGCCCTAGCTAGCTTCTGCTGTGAGGAGGAGATCCATAGATCTTATGTATGCCCTTGATCCTTCAACTGAGGCTGGTCATAAATCGGAGGAAACTCTGGCTAGTTAATTATGTAAAGACAACAGCACCCTAGCAATTACCAACGAGGAGCTGTTCATTAATTAGATCTTAGTAATCTGTACCAGGAAACCTAGCAGATTCTTATGTTCATAATGCAATATGCATAGACAGATTCTGTGTTGTACTCAGACTCGTGGATTATTGGGGATCATGCTATTGCCATTTGGTTTGCCAACCGGCCGCTGTCATGTTTTCTGTTCACATGAGAATGATTTCATTATTCCCGAGTTTGATTATCATGAATCCTTTAGACTGCTCTCCTGGATTCCATATCAGAAGGATCTCTCATCAGCTTTAGTGTTCCTGAAAGGAGCCAAGGTACTCAGCTTTGGACAAACTTGAAATTAAGCAGACCAATATGAGGATTGCCGAACAAAGTGCCCCCCTGCCAGAGAACTTGCCACTCTTGGAATTTACATCTTGATACAAGTGGAGATCAGATCATCTTCTTTAACCGATTTCCTGATTATCTGCATGATCCAGTCCTGAGGAACTGACTTCAACACTGCTGTAGCACTTGGCAGAAGTTGATCATTCGAGTCTGGAAACTGGACTTGTAGATCAGTGACTTCTCGTGGAAGCAAGGAGTTTCCAACAATGGAATGGTCACAGCCCAAATGGCATCACTGATCTATCCATGACAGTTACAGACTTCGTCATGTCACCAAGGGACATCTTCATCTTGCAGACCTCCAGACATGCGACGTTCTCCATGATGCAATACCTGTTCCTCATCGGTTGCTTCGGTGGAACTTCCAACCATGTATAGCAATTCTCTCGGTCTCTGTGGCATTCCAAGCGTCATATAGCGGATCAGTTCCCTGGTCCCCAGAAGGGTGTCACTTGTCAGGAACTCCTCGAGAAATCGACTCAACCAGTAGCCTCCTTTCAGTAGTCCAACTGGACGCAGAGGCATCTTCTTGGTCTGTTTTGATAGTAGCGTCTCTCATCATTTTATAAAACTGTTTCCAGAAGTTTTCACAGGGGGAGTTAGACCATCTCTATTTTGACTTCCTCAACTGCTTCGAGACATCCTTTGTGTTTGTCGACTGCCCACTTATCCTCTATCACGTATAAAGGTCATCGATGATAAGCACAACGCCATGTCAAGATACACTCGCCAGATATATGTCCCAAGCTAAGAGTATGAGATGTTCCTGTCTGCAGGAACCAAAAGGAAGGAATTCTCATATGCTGATGTGGTAGAGATTACTGGGCACAAGTACAAGAATTTACAAACTAAAGTTCTTTTTGGTGTAAAATGCAATCAACTCAATGTTTGAATGCAAAATTTATTATAATATAACCTTATATAAGACCTTGCAATGCTTTAAAAAAAATAATATATCGATAAAATCTTCTCATATGAAAGATATAATATCTTGTATTATAACCAAATTTACAACCATTTTTTCCAATATTTATCGAGATTTTATGTCAACTTAGTATATTTGTCAGACAAAAAAATCATATTTTTTTCATCTTCTAACCAATCTAATTTTCTATATTTACAATTAATGTACTTTTAATATTTCTTATAATGTAATAGAATAAAACAATTTATTCGATGAAGAATATAGTTAATGTCTATTGACAAAAATGAAGCAATTCATGTCTTAACATCAAAATATTATTCATAGGACAATCACAATCAGCATATGAGCTCAGTGGCATTACATCAACATACATAGACTAAGAGTTTATTATCTGATTTTCATTATTGGTGAGATTTGTTATATTCCTTTACAACTCTCTTGTCATGGCCATGTCGCCCTCCCAACTAAACTTAATACATCCTTTGTAATTAAAAAAAAAAGAAAAGAAAAGGGAAAATTAACAAAACAACCATGAACATTTAGTTAATTTAAAGTTTTACCACGAACTTTTAACTTTAAATAAAATAACCAGGAATTTTATGTTTAATAGATCATCTATCATTCGTTTAACATTTTATCTAGAACGTTAACAAAAGGTATAATGACCGTTGAAAAAATCTTAAATGACCTAAATGTCTATGCAATTAGGGGATGAAAGTAAAAAAGTACCCCTCCTTTCATTTGAAGAACCCGCAAGAGAAATTGATCTACGGATGGAGTTATGATGTGGGGCTGTTTTGATCAAGTGAGTAGAAGATCATCAATGTGAAGAGTGTTTGTTGTTTGTCGGGTGTTAGCAAGTTGAAACCTTGGTGTGAAAGCGTCAGAGGTGGAAACAAAAGGGTTGTGTAACTTTGTGATTCTCTGTTGGCTTTAAGTGAACAAAAGAACTTTTACCTTCAATCACATTATTTTCTCATTGTCACTCTCCATAGAATGCATTCATGAAGCAAACATTTTCGATTGCAACCCAAATTTTTACAATTGACTACTTCTCTTTCGTGCTCTAATTTTCAAATGCTCAATTTTACATTCACCGATCTCTGCAAGTTGTCACATGAAGAAAAATGAAGGGCACATTTGTCATTTAAGATAAGGGTGACGAGGCTAAACCTTTCGTCAATGATTTGAATGAAATGTTAAACAGACGAGAGATGGTTAATTAAAACAAATATTCATAATTGTTTTATTTAAAGTTAAAATTTGTTATATAAATTTATATTGATATAAAGTTTATAATTTTTTAAAATTATTTTTTTCCAAAAGAAAAAGAAGGAGTACAAAATGATTTTTAGCAATAATTACTTCTGACATCCAAAAGACAGAGAGAAGCAAAGCCAGCACATGGAAAGGGAGGAGAGCTCGCCAGGATTTTCAAATGCGCAACTTGGCGGCTCCAGCAGTCTCAGCTGATACTTATTATTTTTATATATAATTTTTTAATTAATTATAATTTAGGCGGATACGCGGATCTTTAGGACGTCTGAGATTGCATCTTCTGCTCCCTTCCAGCGCCGATCCTAACCTCCTCTCCTCTTAATCTATTATTACCCCTTAATTTATAAATGTTCATAATTTATAATTAAAAAAATCGATTGAGGGTATTAATCAAGAAAACGGAGATCGCGGGCCGGATCTGCCCCCCCACCTCCCCAGTGCGCGCCACTTTCCGAGTTCGACGTCTAAAATAACCATAATTTGAATTACTTTATTTTTCCTAAATTAATTAGAATTAATTACAAAGTTTGTTATTTGTCGAGCTGAAAAAAGAAAGTGGTAGACAGTTTCAAACGGAAAACACAAGTTCAAAATCCGATATTATCTCTTATTTGAATCTAAAAATTTTAATAAGAAATATGGTTAAAATAAGATGAGATAATTTAGACATAAAGATTTTATAATTAAAATCTTAATTATTAAGTTGAAAATAATAAAATTTTATTAAATCTAATTTTTTTCATTGGGTGATATTTAGTCCCTCCTCATGTTGCGTCTTTGCCAGCTGATACTTCATTTGTATGTATGTATGCATATCTAATTTCAACTGTAGCAGCTGCTGTATTAATATGCCATAAATTGGAATAGACGACGTATGCGCGTATCTTCAAAAGATGCTCTCTTAGGGATAATGAAATACAAATGCTCTGCGCTCCCAAGATACATTCCATCTCCGTAGTTGGTACTCTCCGTGTCCGCATGTCTCGTCCACGAGCAACATTCCACCGACGAGCTCGATTAGCGAAGGTTACGGGTAGGTTTTGGGCTGTCTCCAACTCCGATTGAGATGAATCAAAAAATAAACAGTAGAGGGTGCATACGGAAGTTTTAATATCATGATTTTATATTACGAAAATCTTATTTATTAAATGGATACACTCAATTCTAATATGAATTAGTTAAAAGGAGAATGAAAACTTAGATCCGGCATTGCATCCATCAAACCACCACATGAAAAAATAAAAATAAAAAGCTGTTAGCCCCACAGCACATGCCGTCATGAATAAATCATCCCAAGGGGCCCTACCCACCATCACCAACTCCAAACCCAACCCCTTCGGCAAAGCGTCGCCTTCTCCAATTGCTTCCGTCTTCTTCCCACCAGCAGATTCTTTCTCAGTTCAGAGTTTGTCTGAATCAGAGCCACTCACCAGAGAGCAATGGGCGTCCAGAGCCACTTGAACGACGTCGCATCGGATTCCATCCCTCTACTCCTCCTCTCCCTGCTCGCTGCCTGCTTCAGCCGTCTCCGCTCCTCCCTCTCCGCCATCTTCCACTCTCTCGGCATCTCCCCATCCCCGCGGCTCCACCTCGGCCCCGACGGCCCCACCCTCACCTCCCTCGGCTCCGGCCTCGTCTCTCTCGCCGACCTGCTCAATGTCAACCCCGCCCCCTCCGGCCGTTTCTCCGGCGACGCTGCCTCGGATCGGCACCGGTGCATCGTCTGCCTCAGCGCACTCAATGACGGGGACCGCGTGCGCAGGCTCCCCTGCCGCCACGTGTTCCACAGGGCCTGCTTCGACAGCTGGCTCGACTGCCGGAACTTCAACTGCCCCCTATGCCGGGCTCCACTGGTCTCCTCCGAGCAGCTCGATTGCACTGCCTGGCGTGTGGGGGCTGCACTCGTGTCTTTGTTATCCAGGCGGTGAGACGACGGCGGCGGCGGCGGCGCATGAAGCTCAGAGCTCGTGGTATCTGCGTAGCCAACGATGACGAAGAGCCGTGACGCGAATGCCAGCCATCCTACTGGCCACGAATCCTGAGAGACGGTGATCGATGTCGGGCGATCCTTTCCTATTTTTCCATTTTCACCCTTTGTTATCACTTATTCAGACGCCTATTGTAATGGTTCACGAGCTATATTAAATGATTCAATTTATTTTACACTAATTCAGATTTTAACTAACTCACCATGGATTAAAGAGTAAATATATTTGAATTATATGTGTTTTTTTTCACCAGACACGGATATGGGTTTTATCGGCAAGTTCGTGGCATGTCTGCTTATATTTCACCTCCTATTTATGGGAAAATGGGAAAATACTTTTAAAAAATTAATATTCTATATCCGGTTGTAATGGTACCACGCAACAACTACTGGGCCAGCAATGTGTGTATGACGATAGGTAGCCCAATTTTTGGAAGTCCACGCAGGTAAAGCAGTAGCAATCACCTATGGAAAATCGGACATCGATTTTTTTAAATAAAAAATTTTAATAGAAATAAAATAAATAGCACTCAAGGTAAGGTGCCGACCGATTTTACGTGTAGTACGGAGATTCAATATGATTGAAGGTGTCTCATGGATGAGGGCCAATTCGGCAACCAAGCATAATCGAACTCCATTGGTAGATTAATAGTATACTGTAATATCTGAAAGTACGCTGTTTAAAAAAAATTCTTCCCATTAAAAAAAGAAGTCCTATTCGACTTTCAAATCAAATCGAACCAAACCAAATAAAATATAATCAAATAATTCCGAATTAATTTCTTGGTTCAATTAATTGTTTGAACCCATTTTTCGTGTAACCATTGGAAAGGGTAAAAATAAGGATCAAGATGACAGCAGAAATTAAAATGTAAGCTTCACGATTGGACTTGGGTAAATTTCGAATCAAACCATAACAATTCTATCGTTTATTTATTAAAAAATGATTAAACTGATTAGTTTTAGGGTAAGTTTTATATGGTTTGATTATTTTGAAATAAAGTGAACATAATTCAAACTCTATATCTTAAATCTTGGTCGAAACATTTGGTTGTCCTCAAAATATTTTTCTAATAAAATTGAATCTTGCACATCCCCACTTAAGATACTTTGAAAGTAAATATGATTTAATAACTTTTTATGACTAATCACCGACGTAAATCAGTTGAGATGATTTAATATCTATTCTTCTAAAGTAAAATCTCGGTTCGAGAATTTATACCAAAATAGTTTTACCTTATTAGTTAGTCAAATCAACTTGAATTTAATTAGTCATTATTTAACGTATTCTCTGAATATCAATTAGTTTACAATAAACCTTCTTATAATCTGATTACATGATTAATAGTTCAGTAACTAATGGCAACTATCCTGTGGAATGTTACGATGAAGCAAACTCTTGTGATACTCAGCCTCACAAGAATTATCCAGATCATGGAAATGAGTGTAGATGCTCCATCAGATGTGAAAGTAAAATGACAAATGTATCCTTTAGGATATTTATTTATTTTAAGTTTCTGAAAAGTAAATTAATTTCTGAATTTTAAAAATTCATTTTAAAAAATAGGCGTGGAGTAATAACAGTACTCCCAAACCCTCTGTGTTTTTTTTTTCCTTTTATATAATATTTTTAATAACTAAATATAGAAAACTTTGAATATAACAGTAACTCACCATTTTCTATCTAGATCTTTTAATGGCAAAATAATTGGCATATTTTGACCAGGAGCATGCCCAGACCTTACAGCATGAAAAAGGATTAAATTACATGCCAATTAAGACTAAGAACAAAATTAAATTGTTTTTTTTAAGTAAAAACCAATATATGAAAAATGCTCATCAAAATTAATAATACCCATTAGAGTAATTTTCATAATTTGCGCATTTTTGGCGAGATGGTGGGAGTAGCTATTTAGTAACTTTTACGTACCAAAGATGTGCTTGACCAACAAAAACACTGGCGTGGGAAGGAGGCCGAAGATATTCGTGGAAAATATATCAGATTTCTTCCCCATAATTCGGACAATAGACATTTATTTATACTTTTTTTCCACTTGATAAATTTTTAGATCATTATAACCCTTCGCCTGGCTTAGATTTTTTTAGAAAAGCTTATTATTTTCAATTCATAATTCTAGAAACCGTTTATTTTCTAAAAAAGGTCACATGGGCTGATTCGATAGAATAAAAGGAAAAAAAATTTCGACCGATAAATACCAAATTCAAAATCTTTTAGTCTCCATATGATAACAAATGTACCTATCAATTTCTTTGTTTTCCATGCCTTTTCTGGATTAAAGTCAAGGTAAAAATTGCCACGTGGCAGTGGTCAAGGGGGAGGACCAATTTTTATTGTTCCTCGTATGGAAGTCGACGAGCTCGCCGAATTGGGAAAGTTCTGTCACGGAAACGGTCAACTGACTTTGACTCATTTTCTCATGGCAGTCAGCAATTTGTTTGCCCTTTTGGTATTCTCATTAAAAAGGAGCTCAGGCAACAATTTTATGATTTTTTTAGTATAAAATACACAAGAAAAGAGTAAAATACTAAAAATTTGTATATATATATTTTTCTATGAGTATATTTAACGCATTTCAGTTGTTGTAGTCACTTGTAAAAAAAAAAATTATGAAGAGAAAATTACAATATTTAAATTTACGAGGAAACATTAGGTGCCCATTTGTCGGCAACGTTGGTCGCAGCGAATGCGAGACGACAGTGTACTTATCCTCCAGTTGTGTCTCTTCAATTACTTACAGTAGCGCTTGCGTCAGTCAGTCCATCAGTCCATACTATTACCAAAGAACAAAACTTGACATCTTTATTCAACATTAGCTCTTTTTTTTTAACGTATATAAATGGTAAAGGAGAAAAAAAGAATAAATAAAAATTCATTAAAAACGTGAAAAAAGAAAAAAAAATTGATGGTTGGAGCTAAGCGAAGGCCCTCCCTCATAGCTATATATACAAGACCCCCTTATGGAGTCATGGATCTATCACTCCCATTGACCTCTCTCTCACCATATCGATTCCAAATCTCTTGATATTTGGGATCAATTCGATCGTGTGCGCAGCAGTTTATATATGAGCTTTCTTGTTGAGTAATCATCATCATCTGTTGTGAAAATGAGAGGGACAGGTGAAGCTGATATGCAGAAATCAGTGCCGATCTTCGCTCTTGGTCTCTCCATATTGTTGGTGGATCACGATGCCTCCTCCCTCGCATCTATAGCCTCGATGCTTCAACGCTACTCATACAATGGTAATACGCACAAAAGCGCACTTACATGCATATTTGATACAAAAGGATATGACTCCACGCTTCTTTTGATTTTCAGGGTTTTGACCATTTTCAGTATTCCGGTAACTCGATGATTTTAATGATGATTTTATGTTGGTTATGTATGATTTCCGGTATGAGCCGTATGTTATATGTACACAAGTATGTGTATAGAATAGATCTATGTCATATAGAGATGGTGGCATGGAACACCATAAGAGAGGATGACGATGACTCCTTTCGGGACACCGATTCACTTGTTGTCTAATCGATCGGGTTGCGACAGAAACGAGATCACTGCTTGCTGAAAGCTACATATGTTAGGTGTCATGCACACTGAACGTGTCAACTCGTGCACACATTTTCGATGGTTTTAAAATCTTTTGGTCCATATGGATCTCATGCATTTTTCTCACTTTCGGCTTTTGTGCTTAATCTTGTATCCCATCAGATCTTGTAGCTAATTAACTCAAAATAACGTTAATACGATCCCAAAACATCGCCATGCAATGCAATGACCAAAGGCCGAGGTCGCCTAGATTTGATAATAGTTGATCCTCTATTTACGCACGATCTAAACGGGAACAATCATGTTCTCGAGCGAGCAATTGTTAATTGGATTATATTTGGCATGTTATGATTCCTATTTTCCTTTTGCACTTCCCCCCCGATATATCATTGTAATTAATCGAGTTATGGTTGCGAGAGATGCGGATAAAAATTCAAGTTTGCAAAGGATTTTCGTGATCTTTCACGATATTTGGTGTGGGAGGAAACATAATAAGTTAGGTGGAATAATATACAGAGAAATAGAGTTTGGTATAATGATACTCCGCTCTCAATCTAATAATTAAGAGATTGTATAATTATTTTTTTTTTCATTTTGTTTATGTTGTTGTTGCAATTTCATGGATGGGCAAACAATGATCATCATCAGGCAATGTTTCATGGCAAATAATTCCATGGAGGAGTCAAAAATGAGAAAGCTTCAGATTTAGTAAATGAAGAATTTCTTTTCTTCTTTTTTTTTTTTTTGATATGACCATTGTCGTGTGCTTCATTTGTAGTGTTTCTTTGAGCGTTTTCATCGTCACCTGTCTACTTACATGTTCTTCTTTTCTGCCAAATGTTCAGTGACGACGGCTCCATCGACCACTGCTGCCATGTCCATGGTTCGGGGCGACAAGGACCGCTTCAAGCTCATCATGGCCCATCTTAATTTGGCAAGAACCGAAGATCTTTCATTTCTTCGAGGGCTGGTGAAGGCGGGACTTCCTGTCATCTGTGCGCTACAATTCCTCTCTGATATTCGTTTGAGTTGTGATTTTGTCGTAGTTTTCTCCATCGAATTACAACCGTCCAACTGTTCTGATTATGCAGTGATATCATCTAGTAATGATGTTAACAGTGCTGAGAAAGCGCTGGATGAAGGCGCCTGCTTCTTTCTTGAGAAACCGATCGCTCTCTCGGATCTCAAATACGTATGGCAGCATGCTTGTCAGAGGAGGATGAACAACCCTGTGGCAGAAGAGCGTACGGCCAGAATGAAAAGAAAGAGGAAGCACACCATGGTTCCTCCACCAGCTAACTTGAACAGCAACAATAAAACACATACTGTTCTGAAGGGGAAAACTAAACAAATTAGTGCGGCAGCTGAAGGAAGCCACTCGAAGAATGTTCAGCAGTCATCGATCAGTGGACTGGAGGGTCGAAAGGCTGAACCATCTCGTTCTGAAAAGGCCACGAAAAGACCGTTGGACAGTGAAAATGATTGTGGGGCAACGGTCCACAGTAAGTTGAACACCGGTGCACAAAAAGTAGACTCGGGTAAGCAGAAGGTCATCGAGCAGGCTAAGGAGGTCGGCAATACTAATGGAGAAGTTACAGCAGAGAAAAGGTCGCGGATCGTTTGGACTTCTGAGCTGCATCATAAGTTCATTGCTTCTGTCAGTGCTCTCGGTGAAGCAGGTGCACGTCCGAAACCGATCCTGAAGATGATGAACGTGCCTCATTTAACGCATCGCCAGGTTGCAAGTCATCTGCAGGTAATTTGCACCGTCAACCTTCTCTTGAAAAGCTTGCTTCTCCATAAGAATTTATCTGTATGTACAGCGAACTCATAGTTTAAATTTGAATGAACTTTTAGTTTTCTGGCAGTATGCAGGCATTCATACATAGATATTAGACACACTTTTTTTCATCTTCTATATTATCTTTCGCTTTTCAGAAGTACAAAGCTCAAGTGCAGCAACTTTGTCGAGTCGGAACAACTGGTTCTCCTTCACCCAAGAGACAAATTGAATCTTTCACAAGAAGCGGAGCCTTAGGAATGGAAAGTTTCGGCTATGAAAGAAGAGCAAACGCAACTCCATACCTTCCTCCAAGCGATCCCTTCAGAATTCGGGAATTTGACAATTTCCTTTATGGAGACTTGCAGAGAAGAGACACGCTTGTACAGCCAATGGAGCCTTCACACCTGAACCATACTCCATGCACCTATGAGAATTCGGCTTCAGCACTCTACTGTGGAGGAAGTAATTCAGTGAGCGGAGATGTGAGTGACAAGCAATGTGCCTCTGAAGCTGAAGGGATCAAAATTCGGTGTCCTGAGTTGGACCTGCCAAACACAAGTTCACCATTAGAAGCTGAAGGAGATATGGATTACTTCTTGGATCTCGCATCAATCTTGAGTCCCATCCAGCCCTCAACTGAGTTTATCATGGATTATGGGCCTCAGTATGAGCTTTCTGTGATGCAGATGGAGCAACTACCAACTCTATCAGCTGCCAACTCCACCCAAAATATGACAGAATATTCTTCCAATCTAGCTTCTGAAGCTATTGTTCAAGATGATCTAAGTGGAGAAAACTCAATGGGGTACTTAATGAATTCAAGCAGCTCGACCAGTTCTGATGACTTCCTGATGGCCTTCAAGGATGAGAATTCAGTCCAGAACACAATAGGTTATGATGAGCTCCTGAAGATGTTTGAAGAGGAGCCACGAGACCTTACAGATCTTCAAGGACAACCGAACTTTGATAACTTGAACCAGTGCAGCGAGTGGCTAGAAGAACTTCTACAGGCACCAAGTGAAGCTAAAATTGGTTTCCAGCTGATGCATTTATTGAAGATGTAAAGAAGGAATTAATTTAGCTTGATCGTGTGGATGCTGGAAGATGTGTACTGCGAAAGAAAACAATAGCTGTTCTTATAATTAGTGAAGATATAAAGTCGAATGGTGTCTGAAATAAAATGTAATTCGATGACTTAATTATCTTTTGACAAATAGACATCATACATTTGTAACGATCAAACTAATAGATTCTGTTTTAGGACAAAGCAAATTCTCCTGAGCCAACCAACCTCTTGTAATATTCCATGAGCAGCCTCCCATCTACATCCTCGCCGGTGGAGGCCACATGGACTGGTTCACACCTTTTCACTCTCTTTCCTCTTAGGAAGCCGAGGCCTTTCGGGTTCCCGATGCCGTTCACCAGCCGAATCATCATCCACACGTGAGCTTTGTGGAGCTTAGCCAACAGCCTAACGTGCAAAATGAGTTTGAGCCTCCGCTTTGATGTACTCTTCCATGGCCCTCTGCCACCAGGCCTCGTTATCTTCAGCCTCTTCTGGCTATTAGTAGGACTGCTGGGTCTTCGCTACCTTCTCCTTCTCAGGAACCTCCTCAGGTTCTCATGGCAAGCACAGGGAACGATCTCCATCTCCTCTTCTGTCGCTTCCTGCCAGATTTACAGGGGATGCCTGAGAATTTGAGGAGGACTTGTTTTGGAGAAAATGGTGTAAAGGGCTTTGTATATATAGGAAACTTCAAGAAGGCTTGCCTCTTGTTTTGACGTAAAGGCTATGGATTGATGATCATTCCATTAGATTGGTCAATATTTAGGGACTCTATCAAGTGGACAAATTAGTGGATGCTTTTAATAGTTCTGTTATATGTCCTTTTGCTTTCATTTATTAAATTGTCCCTTTCCAGGGCCCAACTGATAGCTGCCTCGCCCTATTTTGATTTTACAAGAAACTCAATTACATAGTTGATCTATAACAAACCGGGTTCATATCAATCGAAAACTTACTGACAGGTGGTGCCATCATGCAGTGTTAGGTTCTCGAAATATCCTATATATATATGTATATATATATATATATCTTTCCTATATGAATTAGCCCTTTTTTAATCCTCCTCCGATATACAACGTAAATGTGAAGTCAAACGACTTGCGAAGACAACATGCTAGTAGGAGGTAAAACCCAGGGTGCAGGAGAGATGCACAGCATGACCAAAAGAGCACAATGCAACAAGCTAATTGTTGAGTGGCATAAAGCTCCGGTGGCGCCTGCTCTGTTACAGTCTTTTCCCTTTTCCAAGAAACTGTTTACTACATTTCTTTAGTTTTCTCCACTGTCAATGCCATTCGGTAAGATTTCGTCTAAGATTGATGTTCCACTTTCCGGAAAAGGAGAAAATAGAAGAGAAGAACAGTATCTGAATTGATATTGTATGATCACTCGACACGATGTGATTTGGCATTGTCTCTTCTTAAGCAACTTGCCAGAAACAATTTATGTTCGATCACTGGGTCATGTTTCACACGAATATATCCAAGCCATATCGAGTGGCCCACTGGCCCAGATCAGAACTCCCACATGTATGTTCATCCTGGGTAATTTCTGTGATGTTAATCTTAGTGGATCTTTCACTTCAGATAAGGGTTCCAAAGCAATCGAGATAAAAAGGAAACCCGAGTCCAATAATCAACAGAAACAGAACAAACCTGAAGAGATGGGTATTTAGGGGGCAGTCTCATTGCGGACTAACTACTAGCACAACCATACTCTACCTTGCTGTGTTTATTAAAAGGGGGAAAAAGAAAAAGAAAAAGTTGACACCGCAGTTTCGTCTATTGCATGTACAAGATTACGAACTGTCAAACTTCAGTATCACCTCCCCGTGGATTCAATATCAAGAGGTCAGCTGGGCTCGTGGCCCACCAATGTTTCCCCATAATATCCTATCATCTGGCGATTCACGGCCTGAGCTTCCATCACCTGTACTGATAGTGCGTTCACTGGACACAGCGTTGTTGAGTTTGCTTGTGAGGATTCGATTGCATGGAAATATGCGTAGGGGCCCCAACCTGTGGTTAGTAGAGGCATGAAAATTTTTTGTTCAAAATTGCAGCAAGTGACGATAGAAGCAAAAGTGGCACAGCAATGCTTGTCATCGAAGTGGAGGAATACCCTGGTCATCATAAGGAGGAGGGAAGAACTGATGGTAGCAGAAGGTTGCAACAATGAGTCCTGCACGTGATCAATCAATCACTTGGCTTACTATATGCAGAACTCCTTTCATAGATCACCAAGTTTCTATAGTGGTTGGAAAAAAAAATGAAAATATACCAAGGAGACCGCCTGCAAATACATCTTGCCAGTGGTGCCAGTAGTCGTCCACCCGAGAGACTGCCACAAGGGATGCCACAAGTAGAGGAAGGAATACAATACACAGTTTTGCTATGTGTCCTTTTCGATCAAAGGCTTTGATTTTTCCTGATAGGTAAAGAGACAGAAAACCTAATCCTGCAAATGACCCTGCACAGATAACTTTATGATGAAGCCAAAAGGGTAGTCCTTTTTTTCCCTATCTCTGGTCGAAGAACCAAGGTTTACCAAGGATTGTCTGCCTAGACGGTGAAAGCAAAAATGCAGCAACTTTGAACGAAAAGTAATGATGTAAAGCCCGTATTTCATCATTTGATAGAACTTCAGTGACCTCTTTTATAAGAAGTAAAATCATCTGTTTGCTGCAAATATGTAAAAGGAAGCAGTAACTTACAGGAAGTATGGCCGCTTGGGAAGCTCTTGTGGCCTTCCTTGATGACGCTAGCCTTGCCGTTGCATATAACACCTCCCAACTTATCATATGCCTAATAAAAAGAATGATAGCACTTAGGATAAGGTTGGTTGATGTGCATAGTACTTATTCCACCATTTTATGTTAGGAAGCAACCTACCTCTACTCCATCAGGAAAGCAACGCCAGAAGAAGTCGGGCCGTGGACGGCCTGTTGCATTTTTAATTGCATCAGTTAGGACCGCAGTGATCAACACAGAATATAAGAGCCCTGCATCACATTGACACGTTTGAAATTGAATCAAATGACTCGTAAAAAATATCCCAACTGACGTCCCTTGCAGCTTCTTCTTGCTCAAAGGGATATAACATATAGAGTCACCTAAAATTCCGTGGTGAAGGTCGTAGACGTCTCTCCTGTGAATGTAGACTAGAAGGAAAATGGCAATTGGTAACAGAACTGCATACATCTGAACATCAAAAAGAAAGAGTTTTACAGCTCCAGGGGGAACTCCGAAGATTCAGGAGGGAAAAATGGAAGGATAATTTACTATATAATTTGAGGAACAAATCAGTTTAGTCAAAATAGTACTCATCAGAAATTCGGGAAGTTTCCTCAACCTTTGTTAGTTCCATGACAGACGGAAGGGATGGACAACTAAAGTCAAATAATCACTCACAGGAACGGCCCAAATGGGAACAGTGTTGTCCTTCAGGGGATACTTGAGGTCCGTCATCATGTCCTTCCCGACAAAGCGGTAGAATGGGTGGATGACAAACAGGACAATCTCCATCACGATGAGGAATAACAGTACGAGCCAGTCATGGCGGTAATCCCTTGCTAGCGAGGCTCCATGGGATCTTATTGTATGTCGTCCCGATTCCACCTGTGGCAGTGGCAATCTCCATTGCCGCTGATTCAGGAGTGCAATGAACAATCCACTTACTATGCGGTTAGAATTATTGCCTGAACTTACTTCAGGCAGGTAGAAAACAAGGGAAGGAAAAGTATCAATCACAAGTGCAACTATTGTCGCATAAAATCTATAGTGAGCTTCTTCAATATCATAATTCCATTGATCCAACCCGTTTATCAGATCAAGCATACGTGAGTATTATCTTCAGGTCATCGGGTTCTTCAGACATAGATGAAATCAATCAGATATGAAATGAAGAATTTGGAAAAGGAATGACTTTTAGAAATGCATGAAACAAGGGGATAAAAGAATATCCTCTTACTGCAAACCGACAAGTTCACCGAATGAAACAGATAGAACCAGAAGGTCACTCCTGTCAGACTCTTTCACAAAAACTGAAACCTTGGAAGTCCATAGAATGATGAATCCTGTGCAAACACCCAGTAAGGAAGATTTACTGACCTCACGAACAATGCTCCTTAGACTGTGAACCGGGAAGAGGGACGACAAATATCTCCAAGCCATCGAAAGGTCCTTGAAAATGGCAGCAGATTACAGAGCTCACTTCACCAGTCACTGTGTTTCCCTCCAAAAGGGCAAAAAAGCAGACTGTTCCCCAGCAACAATTCCAACACGGAGAAGAAGAAAAGAACAAAGAAACAGAATCTACCCTTTTCTTTTTCTTCTTCTCTCTCACAGACAGTAACTTGGAAGAGGCAAAAGCAGTGAACCTAACCAGACCACAGAAAGAAGGAAAGCTGGATAATCTTGATATTGGCTCTCACATCACATCAATACAATACCTTGTTGTTAGGTGAGACATGAGAGCAGAGAACACTCCTCCATGAACGTCTTATCCTCTGTAATTATGGATCTTTTGCTGATATTTTCACTCGTGATGGTCTTTCTGGATATGATTGTGATTACGATTGAAGAGGGGAGGAGATAGAGCGGTTAAAAGAAAAAGCAAGACAGTGTGTTTTGACTGTTTTGGAACAGTTGATCTGGAAGAAATGGTAAGTCAGCGGGTAACTGTCCTTTGGTGGCGACTGATGTGCGCCCTGTTAATGGAGATAATTATGTTTTGGTGC
The DNA here is from genome assembly GCA_900174645.1 of Sonneratia alba. NCBI lineage: Eukaryota > Viridiplantae > Streptophyta > Magnoliopsida > Myrtales > Lythraceae > Sonneratia > Sonneratia alba. Next base: position 1,386,781 of record FWPY01000010.1, read on the forward strand.
TTGAAGTTTCTTGCTTGTTGAAACATGCGCCCTTCAGTATTGTTGGTTCTTGATGTTAACGCCATGAGCACGTCTTCCCGCCTTGTATCTCATTTTGTGCTCCTTAAGTGGGTCCATGGGCTCCACGGCTTCGGCCCAAATCCTTAACGGGTCTTCTCTACTGGCCCAAACCCAAAACTGCTGCTCTCATCACTTACTCTTGGCTGGCTCAGAGTCTCCTCTATTGATCAGACGATGGAATTCGTCGATAATTCAATATATTATTGCCAAAATCCCCAAATATGATCTTAGCTCACAATCTCGGCTCCAACTAAGGTTGCCTGCGGTGTCTGTCGCTGGTCACCTTGGTGGTTTTCTTCCTTTTTTTTTTTCCCCAGATTACATCCATCACCGAGTCCATTGGGTTGGGATTTCAATGGCCAGAGTCCAATGGTGATTGATGTTCGTACATACATACATATATACATGTATATATATATATATATGATCAGAGGTTCTGCAATATCAAAAGCATAAAATTTAATTCGAGAATCTACCCAATTATATTTGCGTTGTTTTTTCTGTCCTTTTCTCCGTAAATTAATTTAATTAAACGTGTCTAATTAGACGAATTTGACCGTGAGAAAGTGAAGGACACATTCGATGGCAACCCTAGCGACGATAAAGCAACCGACTTTTCTGTCAGGGATTCGATCTACATTGATTAATCGCATCCCCGTTGTTTCCCGATTTCATTCTCGTGAAAATCAAACAAATCGTATCATCATCATCATCATCAAATCAATCCAATCAATTATTCCATGCTCATTTTAGTGGGGAATCCTCTAAAAGTCGAGAGTTTGCTGCACGGGAACGACTGAAACGAAATGTAAAGTTCCATACAAGACATACCCACATATCATCATCATCAATTATCTATAGGTGGGAGCGAGATTTTCCCTGAACCTCAAGCTGTTTCAAATCAAAACCCTCGTCATCGTCCAAGAAGGAATCGGTACATGTTTCCCTTTCCAGCTATTTCACGGTTAGAAGGGTTGCTGATCAATATATGGTTCTGGTTTAAGAAGCGGCTTTCCATATTTCTCTTCTTCTTCTTCTTCTTGGGCATGGAATCTTGGAATCTCCTACCGGTGAGAAGCTCAATTACGTACATCCATTCATGCATGAGTGAAATTTAGCCCTACATATATCCCATGGTATGTAACGCACGTGGATTTGGAGGGAGAACGTACAGGAAAAGTTTCTTTTGGAAAGGGTTGTTTCATAGGGCGAAAAATATATAGACAGGGGGGGCTTGTTTTGTTCTTCTTAGTCTGCAAGAGGGAATCCGCTTGAGAGACCACCCGAAAGGTGCCAACTTATGACCGTTTCAATCTACGGAGAGTGCCGTGGCGCTGAGTCGGACGAACAGTTCCTTGTCTGCTTATCATTCGATATTCTATGCCAACATGAAATTGTACAATCTCCTCCCATGTACAATTAACATCATTTTTTTTGCTTTTGGGGAAAAAATTAGGGTAACAGTAGGGAGACCCGCACGTTTTTCTCTGTAGATTGAAGTTGAGAGGATTCCACACCTATTGCTCTTAAGTACTATTTCTCAAGTTTAAACGAAAAGTTCATGTTAATAAAGCATTAACTCGTCAATTTAAACACGGGATAGTCATGGCTTATGAATACTAGATTCTATATATACATGTAAAAGAGAGAGAGAGAGAGAGAGAGAAGCCATTCTCGTGTCAAGTTAGTTTGCTGGATTGCGTATCTTTAGGAAGACGTGGAGAAGTTTTGTGAACGCTTTTACGATGTAGGAAGAAAAAGGGGGTCTTCAAAAATTCAAGAGATTCCAAGAAAGATATGGTTTTAGCTGAGAAATTTTCCCATCGAGATGACCTTTCTACTTGTCCGCTTCTTACTTGGCCACTCATTTCCTAGATTTACATTCAACATAACATTAGAAGATGTACCCGGTAACCTATAGGGTGTAGCACAAAATAAGTGGATTCAGATTTACCATGTGCAGTCAAATAAATTAATCTCAGGGTGGCCCTAGAGTCAAAGGAGAATTCAAACTTGTATTCAGTGTATATCTTCTATGATCGTCAATGGTATGCATAGTTGGAAACTTGGTCAATCGACCCCCATCATCGCACAGGGAAAAATTATCTTGCGACCCTATCGTGTTCATTTTACCCAAGTTGGGGTAAAGGACAAGAGCAAATCAATCGACGTGGGGTGGCTTAACATCCATAGAGGGATAGGAGTCCAATAATGGAGGGTTGTTGGCCTAAATTTGCCAACTGATTGAACGATGCCAATTATGCTGAGCCATTAATTCTCATTTTTGGGAGATACTCTTTAAAAATTATTCTGTATAAGGTTATACCTTTTTGGGTAGTATGTACATATCTAATGATCACGGCACCGGAAAGTGATAAAGAAGAGTCGGTCGGGTGGTTCTGCCATCCCTCAGTAGGAACTTTCAACCCACCTATCTATTATTAGATGCTAAAGTGGATCTCGTATTAACCGGTTGATTTTAAATTGTTTGTCGCATCATTCTTCTTAATGAGACTTAGAATTGAGTTTTGTACATAAAAATAATCACGACTAAGATATATATATGAATTTATCACTAAATGAACCGACCAGTTTGAACATGGTAACATCAGTTATAATGACCTTAAGAATGGGAGTAATGGGGGCGGGCTTGTCATTCTCATCTTGCCCACTCTTCATTCGTATCACTGCGTCCATGTCCATTGCACACTATCATGAAAGTAAAGAACTTAACTAATTGACTATAGCCTTATACTCTATGCTTGTCGCATGTCATGACAAACAAACATGAATATGCCCTCACTTTCAAATAAGTCGAGACAAAGCGGGGGGGAAAAGAAAGAAAAGGCCATGGCCATGCCCTCAGTTGCAGCCGCGGGCTCAGTGCATGCTTACAATTTGTGTAGCCAAATCCTGGATGGAAGACGCACTTGTCAAATAGGTCAGGGATTATTCCTTGTTCTTTCCCTCCATTTTCATTTATTATAAAAGGGGGGAAATTCTGCATATTTATTCTTATATACTTTGAGAATGACAGAGGAAAATGCACAGACAGATTTCTTCAGCCAGTTGTCTACAACATGGACAGATGAAACGGAGACATGTCCAACATATATTTCAATAATGGCGAATTTGCGGGACCCCCTACGTCATGACTGTAAAATGAGAGCTGAGAATCACTGCGACCCGTTAGCTCATATATTTGATCGCAAAACTCAATGATCATGATTGATTCGAATTCGAGCATACAGGGTCGGATCATTAATGGATAAAACTCTCTTTCAATCATAGAAATTCTCTATTCTTGAGACTTCAAATCCGAAAACAGAAGGATATGTTAAATCATTTCAACCGACTCGAGCCTCTCGTGTATATTTGATATTTTATATTCTAAAAAGAGATGAGCTGCCTGGTCTTAATTAACTCTACATCTTCACTTGCATGCATAAGTATCAGACTATATGATGGCAAGACTATCAATGGACATGAATGGTCTTTTTCTGCATGCTTTTTTTTTTCCCTCCCTTCAAAGTGAAGTATTGTGTCTCTAGGGTTCCTACCTCCAGCGAGCGGGAAAATCAATTGTTATTCAATTAATGTTGTGCCGATGTCCGTGTGGATCCCACGCTTTCATAAAGGAAGCAACCTGTAATCAAGGATCCTCCTGGAGCAGTTCAGATTCTCTCACACGTTTAAGGACTCTCAGGCCACTCATTCTACAGATTTGTAGAAGAGGATCGAATTCCGAGGGCCATCGGTGGGCTTTTGCCGACGCTGATAACGGAAACATGTCCCCTTAGTTAAGGAATCAGACGGAGATCTGTTCCTTGAAAGTGGTCGATTATCGTCCGTTAAGTGGAGACCAGCCGTCAACCAGCCCTCACAAATACACAAACTTTTGACACTACTGACCTAATATGATGGAGGGTACTCCTTTTATTCAGTATAATTAGTAATTAATATTAATATAAAATTAATGATTATAAATTAAATTTTTATTTACTGAATATCAATTTATAATTTTAAAATTTAAAATATTCCTCCTAACATTTAAATTTAGTAAAAAAAATATAAATATAAATATAAATATAATAAAAATAAAATATAACATAAATGTTCCTTTTTAAATTGATATCGGGTTAATAATTTTTTATTTTTTAAAATAAATTTTAATTCACCAAATTTCTATTGGTTTAATTGAATTTGGTAGTCTAATCGAAAAATAATCGATTTAGATGAATTTGGCTAAATTTATAGGATATTTGGATTAATTAAGTAAATCGGATTAGGTGGTTGTCCAATTCTCGATCGAACTTGTCCGACTGGCCAACCCGGCTAATTTTAAAAACTATGCTTCTTTTATCCGTTGTTGGGTTACCGGTAAGCCAATAACGTCTTTTTTTCAATTATTATTATTATTATTATTTCAGGAAAATAAATATATTATTGTATTGAGACGAGAAAATTGCCGGCTGGTGTTAATGGGTCGTTTGCTTGGTTGGTCGGTGGGAGCCTGCGGGCGGGTTTTCTTCTTCGTGTCCTCGCACCCTAAACTCGACCATGAACTGAAGACATAAAGCTGAGAAGGAATTTGCTTTGGCGCCATGAAATTTTCGATTATCCCATCGGCTCCCCAAAAGTTTTGGCTTCTGCATCATTTTGCCCCCCCGACTTTAAATTCTGTCAAACTCCAATGAAGATTTTTAAGTGCGCTCAGCGCGGCCGTCTCCATTTATTGCTAGTTATCCGGTGTGGATTATGCTTCCTGCACTCATGCCACGAACTCAGTGTAAAGGCTCCAAAATTACACTTTTGGTGCCATCAGTAATAAAATATTTCATCTTAACTTAATCTGCACAAATGGAATGGAATAATGTGCACGGTATCATCTAAGTCCATCTTTCATTGATCACATGGTTTATAAAAGTTGAAGAATACTTGCTTAGCAATTTCTAACAGATGCATTCATCGTTGTGTTGTTGAGATTGAACTCAAAAAATATAAGAACTTCCTCTTATAGTATAAAATTTGTTGTAATATTAAACTTGCTTTAAACTTTGCACCCCAATTTACGGCGCTCTGTTATAAAATCTATCGTAATTTAATAACATTTAAATTAAATACTCATAATTATATTATATTTTTCATAGTACTATTTTATTTTCTTCATCACACTCATCCATCGCTTTTCACTCAGACGTGCTTAACGTGTCCTTGCTGTCAATCGACTTAAATCGAGCACGGGCTTCAGGTTGTGGTGCCGTTGCACAATCCCCCCAAAAAAAATTGAAACTTTAGGATCTATAATGAGGAAAACCTGAACTCAGGGATGTAAAATAAAATTCCTGCGGCGGCAAATGCTGTGGCGGCATGCTTGCCGACATTTACTGGGCAAGCAATTATTTGGTCAAAGATTTCACTAATCTTAACTATTGGTTCTCAGCCACAACTCAAATTCCAACAAATATGTTTTTTATAATGAAAAATCTATTATTTTTGGACTACACAGTATCTTGTAATCTTATGAGAAATTTTATGAAAAATTATATATTATAAAAAATAATTCTCAAGCATTAATTTTTTTAATATAATAATTCCAATATATATTGTTAATTTTTGATGACCAGTTATCAGTTGCACATTTATTCAACCTCGTCACATTTCATAGTACAGATATCATGTGGCATAAGAATTTAATCTAATTTTTTTGACCATGAACATCGCCACAATGTACCGAACGAGTAAGAGAAAAAATAAGAATAAAATGACATATTGTTCTATTAGTGAAAATTAAATTTAAAATTTTTTAATCAATATTTTTGTTTTTGAATATTAGTTAAGAAAATTTATAAATAAGAGAGTTTGAGGGGACTTGTGGGATTATTAATTCCCAAGAATTGCATTCCAATTGATTGTCGTACTCAACGTGTATTTATCAATTGGCCGTGAAAAGCTGCGTCGAATATTTCATTACCTTTAGAACAGCAGCTAGGATGTCGCAGACGCTGTGTGATATATAACATGCAAAAATTAGGACACATGTACCACAAAATAAAATAAAATAAAGATAATGCAATTAAGATCGCAAACTGGTCGCCTACAGGAAGAGGGATGGCACTGCCAGGCATGCTTTAGCACGATTTTGTTATTCAAATGGTTGTCCTGTGTTGCCTTCATAGCCCATCTGCTTTCGGTTTGGTTTGATTCGGTTCGCTTTACTCATTGAACCATTAAAATGGTTCAATTTAATTCACATACTATATTCCTGAATTATAACTATTATATAGTTATCGTACTAAATTATTTCAAACTGATTATATAACTCAGCTAAACTGTTTCTAATAGTTTTTTTAAATAAAAGTAATAAATTAAATATAAACCAAACCAAAACCAATAAAAAAACTCATTGAAACATAATAAAATAAAACTATATAAAAATAACAAAAATAAAAAATATTAAAATTTTTAATTAAAAATAAATTTAACATATAAGATTAAGACTAATAAACTTATTTAGAATGAAATTTAGTATAAAGTGATAAAAAATATGCTATACATAGTAAAATAACATAGATATAACTATTTTTAATTTTAAAAATATTTCCAATATATTCAAATTTTAGTTTAAATAGTTTTTATATAATATTTTAAATATTTTTTTAAAAAATAGTTATCCGGTTTAAACTGATTAACTGAACTAATTGAACTTATAACTAATTGAACCGCTTCACCTTAAAAAATCACACGATATCAGAACCGATTCATTTGAATCCAATATTTTAGGTTCTATTCGGTTTGTTTAATAGTTGGATCCTATTTTGCAGCTCTTAGTAAATTGAGTGACTGGTAATTAAAGCCTTACACGATGTGCCCTTACAATATTCCTCCTCTCATCCTCCTTAAAAAAAAGGTCAAAATTTCCTTAATATATATTTACATTAATATATGAGAATTTTTTTTTTTCATTTTTAAAATCCCATTTTGCATAGAAAATACGCAAACCTCACTAATAAAAATTAGATTAAAATTCCTCAACGGCAAATTGAGGTGTCGTTGTGTATCGAGTGTATTTTTCTCCCCCACCCAGTAGATAACCAAATGAAGGCCGTTGATTTAGCAAATCAGGCGGTGGGCCGGTGGGGCCCGCAAAGGAACAGTGGATCAATGTGCGTGGGCTGCAATTGCCTTTTGAAAAAGGGGGCGACAGGTATACTGGGACTGTCGTCGAAGCGCGTGCATCAGATTTTCCTTTAATTCTACGTTGTGATTGCATCATGGCGGCTCGGCCTCCGTTGATTGCATTCGGCCCCGTCCACGAGCAGTCATCGACCTTTGTCACCCGAGAGCGGTCAACAATCCACGAATCGGAAAAGGCACGTGAAATGATTCCATCCATTTTACATTTTTAAATTAGATCATCTTATTCTATAATAGAATTAACTCTTTTACCATTTTTTTCACCATTTCATGAATTTCACTTGTTAAATACATCTTTCAATGACCATTGTAGTTATTAACATATTAAACTATTACAACTAATTACTTTTTTAATGATATGATTGACTGGGTGAAATTATTTCAAGACGGATCAAATGTGATTATTAGTGTATTGAATTAAATTAATATAATTTAATTAAAATAATATATTATTTACCTTTTGAAGGTAAAAATTTAGTCCTAAATATTCCAAATATAATAAATTCATAGTTCAAAAGCCTTTTTACGTTCCAATAAATCGAATAAATTTGATTCCTTGATCGGATTATTTGATATAATATATTATGTATGGTAAGAAGAAGAGATGATGAAAAAAAAAAACAGTACCTTATGTCGGACTAGATTTGGTCAAATGGTCAGAGCAGCTGATGATCCTATATCCGGACATCTCTACGGGAGAATCCGAAAACTGGTTGGATGCCATGGGCCCACTGTCGACGTGGCCACGTGGACGAATAAACTCAAAGCTCGCCGTGGTGCTCGATGTAGCTGATAGTACAGCAGCATTTTCAGCAGAGGGGATACAGTTCCCCCAACTGGGGCCAATCAGTAAGGCTAGCTGTCAAAAGCCATTTGACCGTACGCTAATTTCTTTCGCCTTTTCCTAAATTTCCTTTTCAATTTTCTCAATTTTTTGCTTTTTTCCCCAGAATTTACACATAATAATTTTTAAAAAAGTATTGCGTGTCCACGTTCACCTTCCTCCTTTCCTCTCTCTCTCTTCGCAAAACCAGCAGCTCAATAATAATAATAATAATACAATTTCTCCTCCTCCCAGAAATAAAACCCAACCAACTAATTCATCCAGCTACTGACCCTAGTGAGCTGTAATTTTTTTTTTGTCGCTGGCCATGCTATCCAAACATGTCTTATTAGTGGTGAGATAATATTTTTCAGCTAATCATATTTGACTAATCCGTTGGTCGCCCCGAGTCGCACGTCTAGCATAGCGGGTGAGACTCACATCTCGAACTCGAGACCTCCTTAAGTGGCATCGAGCTACTTACCACTCGGCCCAACTCCCCTTGGTGACCCTAGTGAGCTGTATTGCTAATGCTCTATTACGAGAGTTATAATATTAAATTTATTATGAATACAAAAGATATCGGATTTATTTTTACTTAAAAACTTAAATTTATAAGTAGTGGTACCAAACTTTTTTATAAGTTTACAACTTTTTATTCATTTAATCGATATGAGATTGTATATTTCAATACTCTAAGATTCTATTATGAGAGTTATGTGTTCATAATGTTAAATTTATTATGAGTATATAAGATATCGAATTCGTTTTCACTTAAAAGTCTAAACTTATAAGTAGCGGTACTCAACTTTCTTATAATCATACAACTTTTTTTTTATTTAATCAGTGTGGATTGTATATCTCCACTCTTGCCTTCACGTGGCAACATGGTCTACTTTGACGTGTGTCATTAGACACCTGCCCTCAATAACTATTTACGAGCCGAGTATTCTTTTTCCAATATTGGATAAGGGGGATGATTGGCTACAAGTCGGGCAATTTTCTTTGATACTCGGGCTTAATGTCAACTGATCACTAACCATGCTTCTGGACTCGGGTTGAGTAATGTGCGAGCGCACTAACTCTGATACCATGTTAAATTTGTTGTGAGTTCATAAAGAATTGAACCCGTTTTTAACTAAAAACCTAAACTTATAGATGACGGTGTCCAATCTTCTTATAAATTCATAATTTTTTCTTCATTTAATCGACATGAGATTGTATATCTCAACACATAATAATATCAATATCAATGACCTTAATTTTATTTAAGAATTTCGGATAGAATCCGTAACATAAATAATTCTCAAGAGTTCTGCAACAAGTTCAGAAAATTCCTCGATGGATTCTCATGGGTCACATGTGCTTCTCGTCGACCATAGTTACATCTTTCTAGCTGAGTTTGTCGAACCACACTCATCGCATTGTCAGACTGATGCATTCGGGGAAGTGCCTCACAAGTCACACACCCGACTCGAGTCAAGTGATAGATGACATTAATTTTTCCAGTGCAAGTCGTGCGGTCCAAATCAGCCGATAGGAAAGCTTAGGATATATCGAGTAATAAGCACAGAGATGGGACGGGATGGATGACTTAGAAGGCCAGTAAACTTTTATGTGACTCATTTGGTACGCAACAATTTGTTGCACAAGCATCCTCGATTTCCTCGATAGGAAAAATGTGCTACTTAATGCAACAGAGCCTAGATGATTGTGAATCTAACATGGTAAGTTTTCCCTTTTTAGTAAAAATTTTAAAACCACCAAGGATAGAAAAAAAATAATTGATTAGTCAATAACAAAAAGAATAATAAATCATTATAATTAATAAAAATACATAATATTTTATATGTGTATCATCTAATATTAAAAAATTAAAAAAGAAACGTAAAAAAAAACAGTTAAGAAGTATCAAGTGGGCCTCGAGCAGATTAGGTTTGAGGATGAATAATGACTCACGAGGTGACTGTAATTAGTAACAATTGCTGTAAATTAATAGAGAGTAACTAATTCTCATTAAATTAATTTTTTTATGTAATAGGGAACTGAGAAAATAGAAACAGCTGTAAGAAGAGACCAGGCGTTAAGTGACCATAGAGCATATATACTTCCCTCCCCCGCTCCTATCGCTTCTACCACCTCTCACTCTCTCTCTTCCCACTGCCCTTCTCTCTCCTCCACGGCGGAGGGACGGCACGCCACTGCAGCGATGGAGCCACCGCCCCCTCAAGCGCCGCCACCTCTGCGGCCGTCGGATTCCGCCGCCTCCTCCCCTAGCTCTCGCGGTGCGGAAACGTGGGACCCCAGCTCTGCCGCCACCGGGGAGCAACCAGGGCTGGCGTCGAAGCTGCGGCTCATGTGCAGCTACGGCGGGCACATCGTCCCCAGGCCCCATGACAAGTCCCTGTGCTACGTAGGAGGCGAGACCCGCATGGTGGTGGTGGACCGCCACGTCACCTCGCTCACGGCCCTCTCGGCCCACCTGTCCAAGAGCCTCCTACTGGGTCGCCCCTTCACCCTCAAGTATCAGCTTCCCAACGAGGACCTTGACTCCCTCATCACTGTCTCCACCGACGAGGACCTCGAGAACATGATAGACGAGCATGACCGTACCGTCTCCAACCCCGCTCTCAAGCCCTCCCGCCTCCGCCTCTTCCTCTTCCCCCACAAGCCCGAGTCTTCTCAGTCCAACGCCGGTCCCATCCTCGATTCATCATCCTTGAAATCCGAAGACTGGTTCCTCAACGCCCTTAATCGGGAATTCTCTGACTCTGCCCCTGTCAACTGTCTCCTCGGTCTCGACGATGACGTGGTGGCAATTCAGGGCAGCAGCGCTGATTCGGGGAGAGACGAGAAGGGGACGAAGCAGGGACAGGATATCCACTCTGTCCCTGATTCTCCGATGCTCGAGACATCCTCATCCTTTGGATCAACCTCTTCATCACCCTCCATTGCGAACTTGCCATCCATTCGGGTCCGAGCTGAGGAGGGCGGCGGCCCAAAACTGGGTATTGAGGATCAGTTTGCGAACATGGTTATGGGGGCTGGCATGGGGCTCAAGCAGGATGAGAGCTTCATAGTCTTGTCCTCACCTCCGCCACAGCCTCCTGTGCCCATTTCAGCCACTGGAGTTACTGTCAGCTCTGCCGCTGGGGATTATACGAACAGGGCTTTCTCAGATGATGAGAGATCGGATCACGGGATCCCGATCGGGTTCCTGAAATTGGGCGTGGCCCCTCCACAGTCACAGCAGAAGTCAAGTGGAGGTCTTGATTTTCCCTCCCCAGACTCAGTCTCTAGGTACTTGATCCTGTCCAACAAGTCTCCGATTGTTGTTTTTCTTCCCAAATTGGAGTTTTTTTTGTCGATTGATAGCTCTGTAAATTACATGCATGCTGATCCGCTAGGAGCAGACTGCGATTAGAGGGTCATGACTGTACGAGTTGGGCCCCTAGCTTCATGGTTTCGCCATCTAGATCGATATCCCTCTGGATGTAGTGCAAGTCAAGAGGAACAAGGCAGTTTAGAGATGGATGAATCTATATGTAATCTTTGATACTTAGAATCTGGGACCAAATTAAGGGATTTATATGTGCTCTAGTAGGTGATTGATTGTGAGGAATGGGAAATGAAGCTAAAGATGGAGAAATCGAGTGTTAAAAGTTTTAGTTGCAAGTAGACTGAATGTATCTCTGTGTAGTTAGTAGTACTTGTTTCACGTCTGTGAGATCAGATGATTAAGGTCCTTCAGTGTTTAGTAAGTGTCCGGTAGAGTAAGGTAGTTTCCTTGTTTGATTGATTGGTTGGTTTATTGCTGATACTTGTTGTGAAGAAACAACTGTTTATGTTTGTTTTCCAGCTCTATTTTTCCACCATGCATATATATATATATATTTATATATGGTCTTCAACTGATTGATATCATATATATATACACAAAAACTTCTTAGGTAAATAGAAGAAAGATATCATTTACACAAGTCATATACTCATAGCACAAGATATGAGACATGTTAGTGATAGAGGCATGAATTTGTAGCATCATAATTCTTGAAGATGGTATTTTTAACCTTGGGAAGAAGAAGGTTCTTGCTTTTCTCTGATGGTATCTGATATTTTCCCTGCTCGTGGAAAGAGATTGGGATACCTTACCTTTTTATTGCATGGTGTGACAGGTTTCATATCATGCACGAGCACATCTCTTTTTCTTCTGCTTCTTGAAAAATTTCCCCCTCTCATACCCATGTTATATTGTTGGACAACTGATGCTTCTTCCTTCTATATTGAAAGTTTCAAGCAGATCTCTCTTGCCTTAAAGAATATATGAAAATTTTCAACTCTACAAGCATCTTTGCTGCATATGCAGATATTGTGAAACTCATGTAATGCCTTTGAAACTTGACTTATCTCCATTTGATTGTTTCACAGCTATTACTTAATTGCTCTATCTGTGAAACTAACTATTGCTTTTGTAATGTTCAAGGAAATATGAACTATTAATTAGTTGGGTGGTCAAATGAATCATCCTCATTGAACTGAGAGCAATTTGTAATTATCTTGATCTTCACAGTGACAGTAGCTTGACAAATGTGATCTCCCATCAGAGACCTGTTATCTATCAAGACCAAGTCATACAGCTGGCCTCAGGAATGAACAGAGTTCCCAGCAATACCATGGAACCGATCATCAATATTTCTGATCCAAACACAGGAATGCAACAGAAGCAACAAATGCCGGATTCAGGGTATGCATTGCAATCTCAAGTTGATTCCAGGCAACAACCTCAGCAACATCAACAACCTGCGCCCCAGCAGCAGCAACAGCCTTTCATTCAAGCAGGGTCACAGTACATTCATCAGCGCCCTGCAGGGGCTGTTCCAGTCACCACCTACTATTCTGTGTTCCCACCTCAACAACCTCATCTCCATCACCACCCTCAGCTTGATCAGCAGTATCCCTTATACTATCTGCCCATAAGTCAGGCCCAGGGCTACAACTTATCGGCTCAAGCCCAACAGCCCAATTCAAGTGATACTGCTAAGATGAACCTGAACTCAAACTCAAATCCTCCTGCTCACCCCCGGACTATGCCCAATCCCACCTTTATCTCTCAGCCTGCAAGCTATAATCTCAACTCTCTCAGAAATGCTCCAGCTAGTAAACCTGAAGTGGCTCAAGGCAGCATTTACAGAATGGCAAACCCTGCTGCTCAACCTGTTCAGCAACAATACATGGGTTACTCTCAGATTCATCACCCATCTCAGTCTATGCAACCCACTTCCAGTGGGACAGCTACTTTTGCGTACGATTTCACAAACCCAGTCCATTCCCAACAGGTATACTACACTCAACATCTAGGGCCAACGCTGTCCTCTCAGTATCAAACAATTTCAGCAGTCATGCCTGAAGCCTCTGGGCCACACTCAGCGGATGTGATGAAGCAGCAGATCAGAACTTCACAGGCACTATGAGTCAGTTCAGAAAGGAGAGAACAGTTTTGAAGGAACAGCTTGGCTTTGGTATACTAATATAATTTTCCCCCATGCATTGGCATTAAGTACTGTGCTATTTGATTTTCTGGGCATGTAATTGTGATAGATAATAAGGAACTGCTGCGTTGCTTCTTCATCCTCTCCTCATTCTCTTGTATGTTAAAATGTTCTGCTAGTCTGAGGAAACGAAAAGTGGTCTGAGATTATTATACTGTAAAAGCTAAAGGCTTCTTCATATGCTTGGTTCTGCACATGTATAAATATTTTCTGAAATGTTGAGAGCTTTATTGGTAGTTGTATCTTCATCTTGTTCTCCTGATGCGAAATTCAGAGCCGTTGTGAAGTTTTACTCTGGACTTCTTGATATCGAATTAGGGTTGACATATTCACTCACAGGCTGCTGGATTGAGCAAGGGAGGACACAGAATCGTCTCAGATGCAAAATTGTCACGGAATAGCCGGACTACAATCACGGGTAGCCAATGTGTCGAATCTTTAAAGTTCAACCACAGGTAGCACAAGGTGCGGAATCTTTGAAGTTCAAAACATTCCTGCAACTATTATGATTATTAGGGCATTAAGTACATAAATTCTGCAAGAACAGCAAATTTAATATCCAGAAAATATCCAGCCAAGGCGACAAGATAAAATAAGTGGGCCACTGAAGAGTGTCATGCGATCTTGCAATTACAAACTAGATTTTACCTATGGTGTGGTCTGGCCTGCCTTAATTTTTTAGGAGTTATCTGTGGCCATTAAACTGTCACCCACGTGTTTCCACGTCATAGTTTAACCAGGGGAAGTACGAGGTTTCAGTCTGCTAATGACAGGTCAATGACGTGGCGTGGCTATGATGCTGGATTGTAGAAATAAACAAGAAAATGTCATGGACCAGCCCTGGGTGAAATTCTGATTTCAAGCTCAGTTGAATTATTGATTATAGAATTTTCTTTATATTAAATTCCCTTGAGCTGAAAATCGAGATTTTATTTAATAAAATTATCACCTTTTCCCCTGACAAGTATGCTAATAAGAGCGATAATTTTTTCTACCTAGAGCCCTCTTAGTCAACGGTGGGCGTCCTTTTTCTTAGTGGTTAATATACAGCCATTTATTGAATCTTTCACGCTCGAGAATAAGGGAGAAGGATGAATTGTTGCAAAGATCAATTACTGTGAGGAAGAACGATGTCGAAGAACTCACCGAATTTCTTGAAAAATTGCATGTTTGGAATTGGCCGATGGCCACTATCTTGTGCCCTCGTGAGCTTTAATGCGTTGGAATCCTTATGAAAAAGTCCCGTATATAGGTATGTATCTCCCGAATATCTCCTTTATCATATTGTCAAAACGTGGTGACTAGTTGCCCCTTTTTTATTGATGAATATGGAGAATAGTTGCTCGCATGCGAGAGTTCATAGTCTCCTCCGTAGTCGCTTTCTGAGAATTAGAATCACATTCCAATAGAAGGGTATGATGAGGAACCAAATTCTGAATTTGCCTTGCCTTCGAATCCTCCTTGACTAGAAGAATTCTCATTGGTTCGTACAAACTTTATCTACCATAATTAAAACGGAAAATGGAGACTTGTAGAAATCATGCCAAAAATGAAAGGACATCTCGAGTTTCACGATGTAGTGACCTGTTTGGAGATACTGCAGTACAAGGTCGGCTTAACGTACACAGAGAGGCTTAATCAGCTCTACAAGAGGCAAGCTGAGGTTCTGGACTCCTCTCCCTTCTTGATTTTTATCCGCACGAGATGATTTACGGTGGAAACGTGGCACATCAGTGGATTGATTTTAGCGGCAAGGGAAGCACTGATCTTGGGAGCATTGGTATCTATCAATTCTTCTGATCTCAGAGTCTACAGTTGGATGAAACCATTTTCCATCCCCACG
Source organism: Sonneratia alba (assembly GCA_900174645.1). Classification (NCBI taxonomy): domain Eukaryota; kingdom Viridiplantae; phylum Streptophyta; class Magnoliopsida; order Myrtales; family Lythraceae; genus Sonneratia; species Sonneratia alba. The sequence continues at coordinate 1,402,253 of FWPY01000010.1, forward strand.
GCTAAAAGTCCATGCTTCTGCTTCACAGTCAAGGCCAACCCAAGAAAGTGCAGTCACATGGCCAATAGACTGTGGAAGAGTAGAGATTTGCTTAACTGAAGATTCCCATTCCAAAGCCCAACCTTTTACGGTCTTTTCTCGTGAGCCATTCGTAGCATTGTGACCAAATGGGTTCAGCTAACAGTCTCAAATTGTTCTCTCGTGTGATTCTTGGATTGCTAATAATTGGTGAACAATTTCACTGTGCCAACAATGGCCAGAGGTCAGAGCATTTGATGCTAGAAAACATTAGCAAGGGATGCACATGAGCCCATTGTATATGTTAATCAAGAAAACAGTGTGTTGTATGAACAGCTAAAAGCATTTTGTTGTTGTGACAAAATTCCATTTGTGTCACTGTTAAGCTGTGAGGATGCTGGCGACCCACTGCCTTCCGAGAGAATTGATTTAGTGAATTGTGACGTGACTGCTGGAAAACCTACAAGAGGGCTTTGGTACAGAACTGATTGATTTGGCCGTAACTCTAATTACCCTTGTTGGTTTTATACATTCATACAATAATTTCATCAATTTCCTGCATTCTTCCTTTGTATGATGCATGTCAGTTCAAGGATTTGGCACTTTTTTGGATTCTTGGAAGGCTGCTGGGTTGAGCGAATGGGTATGGACTTCCAACAAGTTCAGCAATCTGCCTATGCTGTCTCCAATGAAGTGGAAGCAGCCGCAAAAAAATGTAACTTGCGGAGCTCTTCCTGCACTGCAGGAATCATACAATGATTCCAGTGCCTTGATGAACCCAGAAGCAGCCAGTGCCAGAATTTACTCTTAGTCATTGACACTGCCTGCAGCTGGGGATGAACCAAAGCTTGTTTCATGTCTGACACAGACCTCCATGCGCTTGTTTGGAGGGCTCTCTGGTTTTCTTAGAGGTCAATCAAGAATCTTGGCTACCAAGTTGTTTGACCAAATAGTAAAACAGTTGGAAGATAAACCTGACACAAGTATTGGAATGGTTTATCGAGATAAGAGCTTTTCTTTCAAGCTTGCCTGAATCAAGATAAAATACTGGAATTGCTTACCAGATCAGAGAGTTGAGTGAATGACTGGTGAACATCATTGAAGAAAGCAAGCTTTCAGAGTCACCTTCATTATGATTGTCAAGAACGTTTGTCTTCAACTGTAGTACGTGATTCTCAAGGGCAACTTGATCTGATTGTGAAGACTGGGATTTCCATCATTGCCTTGAAGAGGATGCTCCTGCTGCTGTGAGGTGGCGTTTCATATCGCTAAAAAGGCTATAACATGATTGTCTAATCTTTGTCATCGCTTGTTTGGTAGAAGAGCTTCCATATGCCAGTTCTCTGCTTTCCCAAACTCTTGGAAAAGCTTATCTCGAGCAACTTTTTGAATGTGAGACCCACTACACTCTGGTTAAAGTCATTATTTCTGGTCTTAGTCATGTCTCATATTCATACACAAGTAGGTCAAGTGGCAGTTTAGTGATGTAACTCCACTCCAGGTCCAATGTAGAACCAGATTCTGAAGTAAAATTCACTAATTCCCATGATCTCATTATGTGTCTAGAGCTGTCAACTGTGAGTAATCATTTGCACAAGGGCAGCTTGCTAATCTAGGCCCTTGCACACTTGCAATGGACAAGGATCTGATGTGCCCTCCTGAGGCAGTTGAGGGTTCTCTTAACTGATTAATGAGACTGTTTCTTTTCGATGATATTGTTCCAGCATTCTTCCATCTCTTTCCAAAAGATGATTTATGCAGAAACTGTTTTTGGTGTTTTTCTCAGCATCTAGTCACTTACAAGATTTTCAGAAAACCAGCTGACCCCATTATGCATTACGATCTAGTGGGAGGATGAATTGTAAGCTCATAATTTGCTTGGATGCTCTATGGTTGTTGGATTCTAGTTTGAGTTTCTTCACATTCCAACTGACGTCGGTGCTTTTCCTCTCTTATGTCTATGGCCGTCCAGCAAGTATACCCTTGCATAAACGAGTCTTTAAGCCACCGTTGTAACTGTAATAAATAGCGCCAATATAGCTCCCCCTCATTTTCTTGCATAAGAACTGATGGATTTTCAATTGGACAGATATCATTCTCACCATTTTTTGCACGATCTCAAACTCGAGTCAGAAGGGGCATAACATTTAAACTGCCATGCTTCGCTCATGGACCAGCTCAAGCTGCCAATTTCCCATTGAAGACCCCAGCTTGTGCACATGAGCCAAAATCTTAAAGTGAAGTTGTATAGGTATTATATAAACCCTCCTGTTAATGCTTACAAATGATTGATTCCAGAGTGCACAGTGTTGATTGTCTACTGAAAGGGGAGAGTGTCATCTGTTTTTCCATGGAAGCATGCCACGTCCTTCATGTTTTAGTTTATTCTCATAATGATCAATTTGGAAATGAGTATTCCCATATCTTGGGACATCATTTTCAGATTTTCAATGTCATGTTTGGAGCAACAAAATGAAAAGAGAATCGAATAAAACCATGATATAATTTTGAGCAGTTGCACTTCCACAACCACAAATTTTACTTCCTGGCACTTGACGCAGCTTGGGAGATGTCCTTTCGGTAGATATGAAACTTGCATAGTTGTAGGCAACAAAAGGGGGAGAAGCAAATCCAAAACTGACTCTTATTGTATGACACAAAACTTTGAAGTTTGAAACACCTTCTTCTGGAGAAATTTCTCATCCAGACTCTTTTGCAAGCCTCGGTTTGTGAGGCATTGCTTCATCTTTGCAGACGGGGCACGAGTTCTTGCACCGAAGCCACTGCTTTAAGCAACTGATGTGGTATGAGTGGCCGCAGTCCAATCTTCCAGTCTCATTCCCAGGCTCGAAACCATCCTGTCCACCCAGAAAACGAAATACATTGCCTTGTGAGTCATGATATTCAGGTATAGTATATAAGGACTAAACTAGTTCTGCCGTAATGTTTTGCAGAAGCACGCCGCCTTATGAAGCCGATTGAGGCAGATATGGAAAATCGTCCAACTCAAAAGAAACTAGTTGTCATTGAGGATCCGTCCCAGGGTTTTAGTTATCTGAATGAAAATCAATCTAACTGCTGAGAGATCTGTCTCAGTTTCTGGAAACAGGGTGAGAAAACTCAATTGATGATGGACCTAAGGCAGATTTTTCTGTCGCTCTCAACTCCACAAAAGAGTAAAAGAAGTAGAACTCACATGGCATATGCTGCACTTCCATTCTCCTCCAGCATGGAGAAGCAAAGGCAGCATTTCTTCCTCGTGGCTTCTGGCCTTTCTGAGGCAGCGAAGCATCTCGTCCTTCTTCAATCCTGTGCTCTCATACCCAATCCTGTCGCTCAAGTCTAGCAATTCCTGTTACAAGCCGACAACATTTATTTCGTTTTAAAATGTTCGGAGAATTTTCTGTCCCAAATTGATCGGTGCAGTTGCATTTCAAGTCTGAAACATAAAACCACTGCTCTCACCTCGTAGGACATATCCTCTATGTCAAGCCTCCATTCCCGGAACCGATCATATGCACTGGGACTTTCCTCGAACAGTGGACTGAAATGAAGTACTACCTCCTGCAAAAGTCATGTCTAAGTACCCATTAACTCACAAACCGTGGCACGAATGTAATTACCCACATTATTTTCACCTTTTCAGGCAGATGGATGATGAAAAAAGATCACCAAACAAATGAAACATCAAAAGTTTTATTTAAAGGAGTTCCAACTCCTACAGATACCTCTGCTTGCTTGGTTGTTACAGCTGCAGGTCTTCTTCTTGACTGAATACAATCCACAAAGGACGCATCAGAGGAGAACAGAATCCCGGGACCGCAGCAGACATGGGCAATAGCAGGAGACACCTCTGCTTCGTTCGGTGTTCTTCGTCTACTCATCCCATCTGTTCTCTGATCGAACTTTTGATCCCTCCTTTTCTTCTCGCTCTGGGTCCTCCTTGCTTCTGGACCCCCAAAACGAACAGCTCTTGCTTCCTTTACCGACGATAGGGAGGTCATACACCCGAACCCTTTTGCAATCATTATCAACTTCAACTTCATTTTAGCCCGTGAGTTTGACTTTGATCTCACAGCAGGGTTGGAAGCAGCACCAGCGCTATCACGGGAGCAAATCTTGCTCGCAACCGATGCCCTCTTGGGTGGACCTTGGTCAAGCTGGTTTCTGCATCCGAGAATTGCTTTGCATCCAGATCGATCTGATTCCATTGAGGCAGGTGACATATTGAAGCATATGGAAGGGTCGAAGTTGAAGAAATGATCGGGACACTTAAACAGTGGCATTAACAAGAAGAGGAAGATATATTCTCTCAAGCATAGAAGAAGGCATCTCATGGATCGGTATGCACTGTATCCATATGGCCCAAAAGATCCATCAACCAGCTCATCGTTTGGGATACAACTGGTAGAGATTAACGTGTGAAAAGATATCCACGTGTCTGGAAGTCATGAGAAGTCACGTTCAATTCCTTGTTCATTTAACTATCAGATGGAGTCTATTTGTACATTGAAATCGGATCTTTTGGATCATATTCTCTGGTATTTCACGAACCGTATCCAAGTGGCAGTGTAGTTTATAGATTTGAGACCGGACATTGAACAGCTTACGGATTTTGAGGAGCGGAAGTTCTCTCAGGGAAGAGAGGACAAAACGGCCTGTGAGAAGTGCACATGAAGGTGGACAGATAGACGCCCTGACCGATGGATCCCGTGACCAAAGATGGAGTACACAACTGCACAGTGATAGCTCTGTTTTCTAGCTCAAGTTTAGGCTACTATGTGACAGTGCCCTTACATGTGTTACTGTGTTGGCGGGTGATCACATAAACCCCGCGACCGAGTAGACCGTCGATTGGGCAAATGATGAGTGCACCCCGACGGTCAGAGTACCATGCAGAATCATTGGATGCTTCTTATGCCCTCATAATTTCCCACGTCAGTAAAGCTGTGCGATGATTGATAGAAAGTGCAGTAGAAAAGATTAATCATAAGATTATTGGTCGTTGGATTCAGATCAGCCCTTCCTCACCCGACTTTATTGTGATAATCATTATGCTTTGAGTTGCCCATTAGATCTGAAAACAAACGAGAGTCCACGTCATATAATTTCGCCGTACCGCTCGGACCGGATTTCCCCAGTAAATTGCACCAGATGCAGTACGCAGTGTCTTATGCATCCGCTGCATATGGGTATGAACGGCTATTAAACTAATCTTACCGATCAGTGCAGCTGACACATGCTGCCCTTCTCGTTGCAATTTCTTACAACGAGCTAGGGCATGATGCAATTGAATTTATATCATGAACTTGCAAGTGCTTACGAAGTTATAGATTTAGGTAATAGAATTGAAAGAAAGTAGGCAGTTTCCTGGCAATAGCTTATGTTGCCTTTTGGGACATTGCCAGGTAAAATCTTGTACACATTTTTTATGGTCGGCGAGGTGAATTGCCATTGGTCAAACTAACAGTGACCCCGATGTCCCAACCATTTTATCTATCAAAAAGAGGTTTGTCGTAAAGGTAGTATCTTGATCACAGTGAATCTTTAGTGGTATTCATGGACTTCTCATTTGCTTTTACCTCCAATTTCTTCCACCTATTTTAAGCGCATGAGCTTTCCACAAAATCGGGAAAAAAATATTTACATTTAACCGTGCAAGAGAGGCTGATTTCCACCACCAAGAGCTTTCGTAATCACAGATAGAGGCTGTTTGCAACTCGAACTTGACATGAATTATTGACTGCCCTTGAACAACGCGCCCTATGAATGGTTAGTCCCTTGAGGGGAAGTTCTACTTGCCTCTGCTTCTTGATTGTTACTTTATTATGAATAGCCTTGAAAATGACAGAGTCAAGAACAAACAACAGAACCACCTTCATAGACCAGAGAGCAGCAGCAGCAGCAGCAGCTAGAAACTACAACACAGACAACAACAATGGACAAAACTACATCCCGTACTTCACGTGCTACAAACAGCCAGAAAAAGAAAGGACTATTCACGCGCCTTGTGTTCTGATCATAGTAGCAGAAACCTCCACACCCATGCACTCTATCCCCTCAAATCTCATCAGAGAAGAAGACAACAATAATAACCTTAAGATTCCACAGCCGATGAACAGCTTGCACTGCATGCCTCCACCTCACCCCAATGCCATTCTGCGAAATGTACATGAGATCCAGTCTTCCTCTGATGAAGAAGCTCAACCTGACTTTCACCATCACATTCATGCCTGTCGATTCAGATCAGTTTTCCGGTACCTGATCTCTTCATTGTTATGTTTCTCATTCTGTTGATATGGCCAATCTCTCGAGGGCTTCCGAGACATGCCTCATTGTGGGCCTCCGCTCTGGGCTCTCATGGACACAGGCGATTGCGATCTTCAGAGATCCGATTATCTCCTCTTCCATGTCCGAGTCGTCAGCCAAGTATGGGTCCAGCACATCAGACAGCGGTTGCTTCTCCTCAATGCAGAGCTGAATCCAACGGACAATGTTCATCTCCGAGGGGCCCACCCGAACAATTGGATATCTCCCCGTGATCATCTCCAGTAAGATTACCCCAAAGGAGTACACGTCCCACTTCTGGGATGGCTTCGAGACCTTGAGTACCTCAGGAGCCTGGTAGTAAGATCCTAGGGAAGCTGATGAAATGATGGTGGCAACATCTGAGCATGTGCTCTTATGCTGCCTCTCCTGGGGCTTCTGGTCCGAGGTGGGCACCAACTGACCTGATTGCAGGGTAGGAGACCCACCAGCGATGTTAGCAAGGCGCCCAAGACCAAAGTCAGATATACGAGGTTCCGTGTTATGTCCCAGGAGGATGTTGTTCGGGTTCAGATCTCCATGGACATACTTTTTGGGGCTGAACTCGTGGAGATAGGCTAGACCCTTGGCCACTCCTTTCATGATTCTCAATCGGGCAGACCATGGTAGCGGCATGAATGACACCATACCGTCCTTCCCTGATAAATTAAAGTTTACCGAGAAAATGAGAAAAATAGACAAGTCATGAAGAGACCTTATGAACTCATACATTTTTACACCTGGCGTCTGCTAGTCCATCAACATAAAGTTCCAGATGAAGGCACTCCTGAGTATAACATTACCATGAAAATTTTAAGTATACATCCATTGCCTAAGATTTATACGCCATTCTGCTTCTACACATTTACAACTCTTATTCTCTACTTGTATCAGAGGTTTCATAATAAATTTTCTTGGAAAGTAAACATTTACACATCGCATTTGGTCCTAATTCTCAATATTGCAGCAAATAAATAATAGCTGAAACTTCAGACACTTTATCACAGAGAGAAAAAATCCATTTGAACTTACCATGAAGTGCAGCACCAAGGCTTCCATTAGGAATGTAATCATAGATGAGCAGCTTCTCATCAACGGACCAGTAATATGCCCGAAGAGTGACGATATTTGGGTGTCTCAACTTTCCTATTGCTTCTACTTCTGTCTGAAACTCCTTAAACCTCTGTGACCCACCTTCTCCCAGTCTTCTCACAGCTAGGGTAAGTCCATCTTCGAGCACAACTTTGTACACAATTCCAATCCCACTCTTTCCTAGCACGAAAGCAGATGCTTTGAGCAGTTCGTCAAGATCAAACGCCACCTGAGAATCCAACGGAATGAGATCGTACTGCTCCACATTTTCAGACAACGTCTCTGATTCATCTTTTCTGAAGCATAAGCACTCTTTCTTTCCCTTCCTACCCTTGTCATTGCCATAATTATTCTCGTTTTTATTGTTAAGGCAAGAGCATGCACGTGAATAACAGTATGAGAATAGCAACCCCACAAGGCATATCCCGATCACATCACTGATTACTATGGCTATCACAGAGCTCTTGCTTAACCCTCTAGGATTTCCACCCTGCAGTGACGAGTTGTCAGGGTTCCCAGAAGGGTAGTTGCTTGGCCAGAATGGATATGAGGAAGGTGAGGCCGCAGATTCCACACCCGAACAGGGATTCTTCAACGGGGGACCACAGAGACCAGGATTACCGATGAACGCAGTTGGTCCTCTATTCATGAGAGCACCGTTTTGAGGTATCGGACCCTTTAAATTGTTGTAAGTAAGGTCGATGTAGACCTTCTCGGGAAGGTTTCCCAGGCTGGCAGGGATGGACCCGCTAAACATATTATGAGACAAATCAACAGTCCCCTGCAGGCTAGACAAGTTCCCCATATCACCAGGGATTGATCCGTTGAAACTATTGAATGAGAGGTCAAGCTTTTCGAGAGAAACCAGTTTAGTTCCGAAACCGTCAGGGAGAGGACCGGTGAAGTTGTTCTCACTGAGGTCAAAGGTTCTAAGCCTCTTGCACTGGAAAATAGAGGCGGGTATCGAGCCGTTGAACGAGTTCTGCGACAAGTCAAGGATCTGAAGGTAGCTGAGCTTGCCAATCTCGCTTGGCAAAGACCCGAAGAGGGAATTCCCATAAAGGACCAGACTTTGCAGCCCCCGAGGTTGAAAGAGCTCCAATGGCAGGGGCCCAAACAACTTATTGTTCCTCAAGTTGATGTGGCGGAGGTTAGAGAGAGACCCAAGTGAGGGAGGAAGAAACCCGTAAAGCTTTTTCTTCGGAATGCTGAAGGAGACGACTCTCCGTTCCATACAAGTAATCCCATTCCATGAACAGGGGGTCTCGTCAGAGGAGTTCCAGTTACTGAGGGACCCTTCTGGGTCTGAGTAAATCGACTGCTTGAGCAATAACAGCGCATTTCCTTCATCATTCAGGCAGGTGACAAGAGCACTGGAGTTGCTAAATAAGAGAATAAACAGAACCAGAGAAAACATCTCCTCCTATAGAAAAAGGGTGTAAAAAAAAAAGGACCGTTGGAAGGGACGTATTGCGCAGAGATGGAGTTTTCTCGGCAGGAAGCTTACCTTTCTAACTCCCGAAAGAGACCGAGCTCAAAGGAGGAGGAAGAAGAAGAAGAAGAAGAAGAAGAGGAAGAAGGGTGAGAGTGTGAATTGAACAGTGGGAAAGCGCCTGCGGAAGGGACGAGAACGTCAGAAAAGGGAGGGCGCAGTGCAGCTCACAGACAGGCCCTTGGGAGTGTAGATAATTCAGGAGAATGGGGAAAAGAGTTAAAGGGACGAGAGGAACGGCGAGGAGATGAACGAACAGTAAGCAGACAAGGTGGTCAGAAGAATACTCTCACATAATTAATTTAATTTGAAGAATTTTACTCTATGGAGCGGATGTTTACTCCTCCAGAATTTATTCTCACCCCATTTAATAAATTTAAGTCCCTATGTTTTAAATCTGCCCTCTTACTGGTGGTCAGGCGGACCCTGCTAAAAGGCCAATTGGTCTGTCTGAATCTACCCGTTAAAAGGTCAAGAGTCAATGGATTGAAGGGCCACGATTGCCTGGCCAGAAACAAGTGGGTAGGGGTTGTGTTGCTGTTATGATTACTGTGAGGGTCCCTAAAACCGTTAGGAAGCGCATTGATGATCAACGCTGGAGCCGATCCCGAAAGTTCTCTTGGTACATGAGCTGCTGTAATACTCATAACCAATTTTTACTCATAACATAAATTTTTATAATGAGTCTAATAATAATAGTACCTTATCCGATTCAAAGTACGATATTCCTTAATAAGTAAAAAAATATGTCAAAATAGTTCAACAATGATTCTTCTATTTAATTCAGAGGTGTCCGAGTGAGGATTATAAATAAAAAAATTACACAACATTATCAAAACTTGCATATATCACCGAGAAAATTGATTATTAAGGGTGAAGGGGAATATACCAAACCCAAAACAATTTTTTAAGATTAAAAAAAGAAGAAGAAGAAGAAGCAAAATTAGTAGGGGAACCGGTTCTCTGAAGTGGGGTCCACTATTCCCCGCGACCGTACAAGTGTATGTTCGAGATGCCGAGCAATCTCGCGATATCTTGGCGGTAAATAGGTTCGTGGATCGTGATCTGAACCCTCGATATCTCGGATCTCGGGAGGCGCACCCTCGCTGAGGTGGGACCCGCCTCGAGTTCCCTCGTCCGACCGGGGCAGAAAAGAAAAGCTAGATATACTTGAGGGGGTCAATTTTCACAGATCTCAAAAGCTTTAGCCTTTAGGAGGTTGGTTCCTCAGGAGGAGGAATCCAGGATGGAGTGAGAAAGGGAACGTGCCGCGCCTCGATAACTGTATGCCTCGACTAAGTATACACGGTATGGCCAAAACGTTCACGGAGGGACGGGACGCAATCTGTCCTCTGCCATTTCCGTGAACCATCCATCCCTCTGCAACTCTGCGCATCCATAGTAGTATGAAACATAGGATTCGTTGTCGATGCATGTCTGTCCGCAGTATGTACGGATTATATATATTTTTTAACGTGATCAGGATAATGAATAATAATACATCCATCTATATCATCAAATAAAGTTTTAAATGTAAATGGCGAACATATTACATAGGTTCGGTGGGCCTTGGCCTTGTTACGTAGAGTGAGACTCGTATTTTTATCCTCATTTAGCTGGTCGGCTTTGCACTCCTTGTATGTGCTCTATGAAATACACTTTTAATAATAGTCTATCCATTAGGACTATTGTCCTTTTACAAAAAAAAAATGTATTCTTCACATGATTTTTTTTAATAATTTATTGAATCATCTTAATTGATCAAACAGTCAATGGTAGAGGTGCTCAATGTCATGGGCATGGCACGTGAATTTATCTTTAATGGGATAAGCGAGAGAGTTGATCATATAGGATCTCGCTAGTTTTACCTTCCTGTGTACTCGAAACTTGGCTATAGCAAGAGTGGTTTGTTGGGTTTGGTGAAGCTCAAGTTGTGCCATATCACATAGGATATGACATTCAAGTAACCGAAGTATTCCATCTGAGATTATTTTATGAATAGGACAGACAAGAACATGATCAAATATTATTGAATTGGAGTCTTCTGAAAGGGGTTGCGTTGTTGGACTGTAAAGCTGTCCCTCGGTTGCATGTGATATATCCTTTCTTGTGTTGGGTGGGCCAAAAGCAAAAGGCTCATTAGATAAATAATTGGGCCGAAAGAAGAAATCATAGAACAGCGTGTAGTGTAGGGTAAGTTCTCATACCTCATGAAATTGAAGGGTGGCGCCGAGGGGTGGGTCCACAAGTCCCAAATAAATAAATTAATTGTGTTGAAGAAAAAAATAATTTAATATGATAATATTGTTCTTGATATAATAATAAAAAATTATATATTTAATTTTTATAGTAAAAGTTTTTATACTATCATTCATAATAAATTTAGAAGGGTGATATATCAATTTTCTCCACTGTTAAGTGGACTCAGTCCAAGTATAGTCAGTCCTCTGTGGAATTTAATAGACGCGTTTTGTATCATTATTTAGCTTGCTCTATGGAGAGTCAAAGAATATCGCGTTGGAGGCGTTAATTAAGGAGGAACCCCATCGATACGACATCGTATATGGAGTTATCCGGCAGAAGCGGACAGCTACAGGGGGAGGCCGGAGCTGGCGCTGCCGCCACCACTACGGAGGCCGTGGAAACGAAGATGATGGAACCTTCGCTTCGAGCTCTGATAGAGGCCATTCATACCTCTTCGACTCAGGCCGTTCTGTACATAGCCGGTGGCGCCTCCCAGGTCCATCATAACTTCGTTCCTCATGCGCCATTATGAATGTGCATCGGTGAATTAGTTCGTATCTTCTCTTGAATATTCATTCACGAGGCGTTCAATTGCGCTTGAATTCAGGCGATCGGGTGGTTGCTCTCTGTTCCTGGAGCTTCCAACACTGTTCTCGAAGCCGTAGTTCCTTATTCCAGGATGTCCACGATTCAGTTACTCGGCAAGGTTCCATTTTCCAGTCCTTTTCATAAGAAAACTCTTGCGAATCTGTTTGAATTTTGCCTTTGTAATGCTCATGGATTGCCTATTGACTTATACGGGAGCAGGTGCCGAGCCAATTCTGCAGCAGGCAAACAGCCGAAGAAATGGCTCTGCTTGCGTATAATCGCGCTCTCAAGCTTTCTAAATTAGGTATACTTTATTGATTGATTTGATTCATCATTTGACAAAAACGTTTCTTATGGTTTGTCAACACTTCTTCGGAAGTTGTAGTAGTTCCTCCCTTTTATTTTGGTTGGGGGGGGGGGTGGTGTTTGTGGTTGTTCTTGCATTGCTGCAGCAATAGCTGAAAACTATTTTTAACCTCTTAAGATATCTTCGCAAAAGGATCATGTTTTATGCTGAGCTCGAATATTCTCCCTCCTACACAGCTCGAGCTTAGGAAAACAAGCTCAATCATATTGTCCTGTTTATAATAATAGAACCTCTAGGATTGATTTCTTGATTCTTCTTGTTTATTGCTAATGTCTTGCTTCAAAGATTTTTGATCCATTTTTCCTGCCCTTCATCGCTCTCATTATGAATGAGTGAAAATTCATCTCTTTACTTTATATTCCATACGTGAGGGGAATGCTTGGAAGTAAAACTAGTGGTTTAGACAGCTAAGTCCAGAATACCCTTTTAAAGATGATAAAGCTGAGTTTATTTGCTGCCATATGCTTATCTCTGGCTTGACCACTGAATATGCTTGTATTGTCTTCCTGCATCGTAGATTCTCCTGTTGTTGGAATAGGTTTCACTGGCGCATTGGGTGGTGCACAACCAAAGAGAGGGGACCATAGGTATTTCACGAGTTCTCTATGTACTTTCTCATATCAATTATATATTTACTTCATTCAGATCATCTTTGGCCATTAAATATGGTCTTTAACTCATTGTTAAAAAAGTATCTACAACTTGATAGTGTGTTACTGGTTTTCATATTTAGAATCTTGCAACTAGCTAAAACCCTTGTGTTTGACCTACCAGCATGTTACTGTTCTTTATACACGACAAGTTCTCTATTTACTTTGTCACATATTGTTGCTTGTGTTTTACTTCATTCAGATTATCACTTTGGACATAAAATATGGTTTTATTTTGTGCATTTAAAGTGTCTAATACAGGAGCAGCATGTTACTGTTCTTCATATTTAGAACAATGAAACTAGCTAGAACCCCTTTTGATTTCTAAAAAATCACCTCTAACTTTCCTTGTTTTAGAAGACTAATATTTTTGAACAGTTTTTAGATGACTAACATTATCTTCCGCTAATAGTGATACAAGAATATGACAGGGAGTTTCCTTTAATTTTCAGTTTTTGAGCTCTTGCATTTTTTTTTCTTGTCAATAATTCTTCCCAGTATCACTCCCAGTTAATAAGTTGGCTCATGTTTTAGTCTCCTATTGATATAAGTAATTTATACCAATAAAATAAATTCAAAGTTGAGTCAAATTTTCTAGTTGATAGCTATCTTCCAGTTTGAGAAATACTGTTGGATAACATATTATACCTTGCTTTAGGTAACTCTAATGTATTGTATCTTTTATAGTAATTCTTATATTCAGTGTCCAACACTTTGCTTTATTTTATTGACCTTGTATGGTATTATGTCCTATTGTAGGTTCTATGTCTCCACAAGAACATCTGACCAGCTTTGGGTGTCGACTGTTACTTTATCAAAGGTAACTTTAGAACTGCTTGGTCCTAAAGTTGCCATTTTCATCACATCCATGCTGGTAGTGTAATCCACCAAAAACAATTGTAGGGCCTGCGAACTAGGGAGCAAGAAGATGAGGTCTCAAGCCAGGTCTTACTCAAGGCAAGTGGTAAATGTTGAATTTAATGGTGAATATTGATGATTCTGTTCTTATCTATGATAATTATCTGAATCCATTCTTTTACTCCAACATATATAGCCACTTTTTTACGAGTTTATGCAACATTGCTATCTCATTTGGAGAAGTGGAATTCTTACTCTTCTGATTGGTTACTACTTCCCTCTAATTTATGGACTCTATGGGGATACATACATTGATTCACTCACAAATTACATTAGAACTTCTGACTCTGGTTTTACAGGGAAAAAGGAAAAGGCCAACTCTGCTGACTTGCTTGATTTTGTACCTTAAGGAACTTTCTGAGATAGCCAGTTCTTTTCTCATCTATCTATCAGCTTATTTAATTTCCCTCGTTTCTTTTCTGAAATCAGGCAATTGCTAATTCATGTAAAGTACCTCTGACATTCGCTTCAAAATTGACTGAATCTGATGTGTTTGAAGAATCAGAAGAAAGGTTCAGTGAAAATGAAGAACTAATGCAGTTAATCGAGGGGAAGATATGCTACAAGCTTTATCCATTCTCCAAGGGTATGATTCATTCTGTTTGGATCCACTCATGTGACACTTATGGCTGGTGGTCCTTAGCAATTCCTTTCTTGCTCTGCAGAATCACAGCCATCTGAAGCTGACAGAAAAATCATACTACCGGGCTCATTCAATCCATTGCATGATGGTCATCTGAAGTTGTTGGACGTTGCTACCAGGTATGATCTGACTCTTTTTGAGTGCTGGACAAGTCTTCCAGGAGTCGATGAGTCATGTTTATATTTTTAGTTGAAACCTGGATCTTTAAATAGAAAGTGGCAGTTCAGTTACCTCTTTATATTGTATGCAAGTGTTTGGCTCCTGATCAAGTCTAACAGGGAAGGCCAACTCATGATGAGTTTGTTCTTGGAAGATGATTGATGTGATTTTTTTTAATTTTTTTTGCATGGTTCACATGTTTTGGTTGATGTGGGTTGAGAGGAAGAAATGGGCCTACAAAGTCATGGAGATTCCTCTTCTAATCTTGTAGACATGGGTGCAGAAGGGTGCTTTCATATTTATGATATAATCGATATTTTTTCTTGTTACCTCTTTATACATTTTATCTTTTTCTGCTAAGTATGCATATTAGTTAGTTTGCACTTTTCCCTAGCCCTCCATCCCTGTTCAAGAAAAGGCTGCATGTGGAGGAAACTTTTGCGGATGTTAATTAGATTAGATATTTTATCAACTCATCATTTGTTGTTTTCAATGCAGCATATGTGGCAATGGATATCCCTGCTTTGAAATTTCAGCTGTAAATGCTGACAAACCTCCATTGTCAGTGGAACAGATAAGGCAGCGTGTTGGTCAATTCAAAAAAGTTGGTAAAGTTTCTCTTTTTATTCCCTTATTTTACCGACCAGTTATATCCCCATTTATTCCATAATCACAAAAACCCATTTGTCCTGTTTTGAATTTTTGGTTTATGCTGATGATAGTGTAACAATATCTCCCCACATGTTTTTATAATGTTTAAGTCATAGCTTAAAGCGATTGCCCCCTATCCTAGCTTTTGCTTCAAAACCTGCATTTCCTCACATAAACAGTCCCTCCTACTATCCAGGATGACTAGCTAGTGCTCTATATAGAAGGGGATGGAAACTATGCCGCTTCTACCTTTATCCATTCATTGTTCTTGATGTGTTAATCTTTATCCAATGCAATGGATGCTATATGGATGCCATCTTAGCCTTGAGAGAACACCCCTTTCTAGAATTTCTCTAATAATGTGAGATAACAGGAAGTTAAAGAGTGCTGCTTATAAGGGGCCGTTGAGAGTGAGTACATCAGCATCTCCCTTTTACACTTTTCCTACCATAATCTCTTTTCCTTTCCTTTCCCCCCCCCTGGAATTGCAGGGAAAACAGTAATTGTATCCAATCAGCCTTACTTTTATAAGAAAGCAGAACTCTTTCCAGGCAGTGCTTTTGTAATTGGTGCAGACACCGTAGCAAGGCTAATCAATGTAAGCGTCTGATTACTCTCTTTGCTGCTTGTGGTTGAGTCAATACAAGGAAGTCTGTCAGGCGTAAATGCTTTTCGTGGTATTTTCAATTTTTATAGCCCAAGTACTATGATGGGAGTTACAATAAGATGGTGGAGATTCTTGCTCAATGCAAGGCCACAGGATGCACATTTCTCGTGGGAGGCCGTAACATAGATGGCGTCTTCAAGGTTTTTCTTTCATAAGGATTTTGGTGAATGCACAGATAAAAGCTTCACGTCCGTCCATGCTTTGAGACTCTTCTTGATGATCTGTCTTATCGCTCTTCGCAGGCTCTTGAAGATTTTGAGATTCCAGATTTGGTACAGGACATGTTTGTTCCGATACCAGCAGAAGCATTTTGTGTGAACATTTCCTCTACCGAGATTAGAAAGAGCCGTGGACTCGAATGATAGGATCAGACCAGATGGGCCCGCCGATTTAAGCGGTCAATGAAGTTTGTTGTTCCATAAATCATAGAGGCCGGACTAAGTATTTTCCCTGTGCAGCTGAGATAAATGTGCTGAGTAGAAACTCTAAAAAAATCCATGAGGTATATGCATGGCCTTGCATCCTGTGTACGAAATAATCAAATTCTGAAGCTTAAGTAAAGGGCCTTTTACACAAATTCAAGCCTATCTGGGTCTGCCAGAGATGGAAAGGTTTTTACTGTAGTATCCTATCCTATCATATTGATATTATTTCCGAGTCGCACCTCGCTTAACAGATATCTAACTTTGCATTTGGTGCTTTGGACCGGATTATGTTCAATGGGCACAGACGTGTTTGGTATTGCACGACAGGCTGCGGTATGTTCCATAAGTGTGTAGAATTCAATTCATGGTTGTGCTGTCGGTCACTGATTTAGGAATGAGTCCCGTGGCTAAAACTGATAATAAGAGCAGAGGACAAGGTTGAAATTGGAATCGAGATAGAACGAGCCTGGGACATATGCTCAATCGTTGAAATAAACATTCGCACATTCTTAAAGTTCGCAGCTAATAAAGCATATATGCTCCTCATTAGCATCATATCTGATATTGGCTGTGTACTCCAACAGTCCTAATCGCATTGCATTACGGGAACACGTCGGTGCAATGAATTCATTCTTCACACCATTGACAATTGAAAAAAAAAATGAAGAAGAAGAAGCAAGAAGCAAGAAGCTGAGCTACGTGTGTTCTTTCCCGGACACGAAAGATTCGCTAAGCAACCCAAATCCTGTCACCATCCTAGATTACTCGGCCGTTTCCAGGATGAGGAGCTGCTGGGACTGGGAGGGATGGGGCTCATGCACCGCAAGCACCGCCACAGCCTGCCGCACAGGTGCTGCCGTAAGTTTCAGTGTGGGCCCCCGCAGAGGCTCTGTCTCTTGGCACGCCGTCAGCACAGCTCAACATGGCAGCCACCACGAGAGCGAGGGAGAGCAGAGTCGCCCATACGGCAAACACGATCATGCCGGTCCACTCATCTTCTACATCGCTCGTTCTCCTCCATCCCACGCCCATCCTCTGTCTCTGTAAGAAGAAGAAGAAGAAGAAGAAGAAGGAGGAGGAGGAGAAGAATGGTTGAGGGAGGCCGGGCTTATAACGACCAGCGGATAGGTAGTATATGACCACTCTGCTGATATTTATGATCGATGAGCCTTTTGGTAGTTTCGGTTGAAGGTTCCGGCTCTAAAAAATTATCAAGCGGTCGGCCTTTACTCATAGACTATTGGACGTATGGAATCAAACACAATGCAAAGAATAAGATTATCTCTTATGTGTTGATCGAGACAATTTAACTTCTTTTTTGGAAAAAAAAAGATAAGGACTAAGAAGAAATTTTACATTCAGTTGGCTGATCTATTGTAAATATTAATCAGTAAAGATGGTTTTTTTTTTTCAATTGTAAGATTGGTGGTAGGGAAGGATGATGAGCTCTCTGTGCCTAGCCTGGTGAATGTGAATTGAACATGATGGTGGCCCTCACAAATATAGTCGGCTATATTAAAAGGGAATTTCGTGAACATACACTGGCTGATATATTCAATATCTCTTCCTTCCTATCCAACTAATTTAAAAGGTGACAATCCTTATTAAGGGTTATACCCCTAATGAAATGATCATAGTTCTGGATTCGGAAGAGACCAAAGTATGCTCCTTGCCCACCTTTTCTTCCCCTAACTTTTTCTGGGTCATGGACCGATGAACCATTAAGGATCTCCTTTTCATAAAGCGCCTAGATTCCTAGCTTCAGCTATGACGTGGCTCGTTGCAATTGGTGGTCCGCAGATAGCTGCCTACCGCGTATAAATTGTACTCTATCACCAAAAAAAAAAAATCGGAGTACTATAGAAATTCATAAAAATGAGCGCATGAAATTCTAGTCGGAAGAGCTAGATCTAAAATCTCAAATGAAGCTGAATGCAGCAATGCCAGAAACAGTGAAGCACAGGAGGAGGAGGAGGAGGAGAATTTTGATCGTTTAATTATGACTAGATATTATTATTAAAGTTAGGCGGGCTTTCAGGCTCTCCGTGCTGACGATTTTATGTGAAACTGGGCCAGAGCGAAGGAGTTGACTGGTCCATGGATCGAGGGGCGGCTCTCTTCACATGGCCGTAGATGAGGACTCCTCGTTGAATTAATAACACGCTCTTGATAATCCCCGCCCGCTGGATTTTATGTGACCACGAGTTCAAGTCAAATAAGTGGGCTACCTCTTTCATACCCGAGCTTGATGACTGCTGTAAGTTCCAAGACCAGGCATCCTGACTCATACTTTTCTTTCATTATTTTGAGAAACTGACCACCGGACGGACTTTCTCTTCTTCTGCACACGGTTTAGTGACCACATATCCACACTCCGGCCTGGTGCCATGTCCGTGCAGTGTCGAGTACAAGCCGTGCACATTCTCGACATGTCGCCATGCTTGTGTGTAGATATGCAAATCCCAACTCGCTGAAAAAAGTCGTAAAAGCTTGAGTCATGGCGATGTTGATGATGTGGTGGAAGCTATAGACATCTGATTTGTGATCTTTTTAAAAAAAATTTAGTAATCAGTTTCATCGTCGAGTCGCTAACAGAAACAAGATTCTGTTGAAGGACTACAGGGAAAATAGATCACTGAACTGCCATGGAGGCTGAAAGTTCAAATTGAACGGGTCTCTCCTGAACCCAGCTTCTCTCCCCTGTAACATCAGGTAGTTTGCAGGAGCAGTAACAAGGGTAAAATTTGAATTACGGGCACGCTTCAATGGGGGAAGAAAACAGTCTTTCTTTCTTTCGCGATGAGATTCTTACAGCGAGGAGATTTAGAATCTTGCTCCTTGAAGATCAACCATTTCCAGATTTGAAGAGAAATCATACGTCTGGCCAATACACGCACAACTCCGTAAATTTATGGTCTGCAATGCAATGTCCGCTTTGCCCGATAGCACCCATTTCTATTATTCGTAAATTCCTAAAAGCTCAATGTTCTGTTTTCCACCAGAAGAAAAGACGCACAAAGAATTGCCATATCCTCGGTGTCCGCTTGTTCCCTCTGCTAGTGAACACGACCGCAGTATGAAGGCTCTTCAAGAGCATAAATATGCTTTGCAGAATGAAACCGCCACCCTCGATCGTCCTTTTTCTTCCTGGAAAACGTTCTTGGGTTGGGATCCATGAAATTTGATTTTGCAGAAAAATGAAAGAGGCCTGTCCGGTCTCCACCATGGAACATGCCCGCCCGGATGTCCCGTTGATACACAAGCCTTTCCCATTAGTGAAAACCATACATACATTCATAACCCCCATAGGGCCCATAACTTGCTAATACACACTAGTAAGATGACCCTATGGAATAAGCCCTCTATACATCTCATGGTTCTCTCTCATGGCAATTGATCGTTACATTCACTTGAATTTCTTCTCTTTGACGGGTCCCCTTGGAATCTTGTCGAGGACTTTGGAGTCGAACTTATCGTACAGCTTCTTCACGTCTTGGCTGCTCTTTCCAGCGATGTAATCGACTTCCCTCTCATACCTCTCGTACAAAGCAGGCAGTGTTTCCATGCAGATGATAACTTTTCAAATGGTAAAATTCCAATCAGATCAGGAACTCCGAGATAGGAAGTTGATAAGGCATGACGATATATTCAAATGTAGACAATTAGTCTCATCTTCCCAAATTATTCATTAGAGTTCGACAAATGGGGATACTATATAATCTACGGCAATTGAGAGCTTACCGAAGTATAGAAGGTTGTGGGATTCCACATAACTTCCAACAACCGACAGAACCCACAGGAAACCTATCACCTGGAATTTAATTTCAGCAGAATGTGATTGCAACTAGTTATATTAAATCCGTAATTCTTTGATCATGTAATTAATTTTAGACTATAATTTTTAGAGGAAAATCTCAAAACTTTTGTACCGCAAAGAACTGCTTCCAATCTCCCCCGCATGAAAGGTCGTATGCTTTCATCAGGAGGCTGTTGATATTCGTGGACACATACGTAAAGGCCGACTCCGGCAGCTGAAATTCATACGCTCTAGGAGTCTCTCTGCACACCACAGAAAATTGTATTACTGGTTATATATTTTATAAATTTACGGTTTCGAATCATATTA
Organism: Sonneratia alba; assembly: GCA_900174645.1. Lineage (NCBI taxonomy): Eukaryota > Viridiplantae > Streptophyta > Magnoliopsida > Myrtales > Lythraceae > Sonneratia > Sonneratia alba. The sequence goes on from FWPY01000010.1 coordinate 1,422,599, forward strand.
CAATTACCTTCGGACAAGAGAGGCCACGTTAGACCAGATGAATAGGAGCAACATGAGGGCCAAGATGGTGTGACACACAAGGGTGATGAAATGGTACTCTGCCACTTCAAATAGGAACCATATCACCGTTGCCCCTATCAACATCCCTCCCGACACAGCCTTGTCCTTCCATAGCAGCACATCAGCAACTGCAAGACAGCTCGATTATCGATCAGGCCGAGCCGGTCTGGTAGATTAGTTGCCGCTTAGGGATCACAGACATAGTACATACCTTTCCCGCCTCCAAGAGTTTCATGGAGAGGCCTTTGAAGGCCGAATAATTTCATGGAACCTGCGTGTTGGCGGTTGTTGGAATTGGAAGATGAGTAGATCGGCATGTCTGCGATTGACCGGTGCAATTTGTGTTTTCCGATGCTATCGAAAGTTGGCTATTTACACAGTGCCCATGTTCAATTGAACGTGGGAATTTATATAGGCAGTGCAAGAGTTGTCTTTTTTCCTTCTGGTTCTAACCTTAGGGTTCAAGAAAGGTCAGTATAATGAGGAAGAAAGGTATGCTTTAAGAGAATGATATAGAACATGAGGAGTTTGGAACTTGGAAGTCTCTTATTCTGTCATCAATTTAATTAATTTAATCAGCTCTCTGGTCCTTAAAGTGCTTCTGATTTAATTTCTTGTTTCTGCGTGCCATGGAGGTCATTAGATCTTCCAAGCGAACAGATTTTACTGTGAAATTGACAGAGTTGGGCTTCAAAGCAGACGGTTGTTAGCTGCAGCCTAGTGGCTCAAAACTCTCAAGTCCACGCTGTAAAATAGGCAAAGAGGGCAGTCACGATATGATCCAAGTTAGTTGCACCTGAATCTATACTGAACATGAATAAGGTCGTTCAGGTAGAGTTGGGGATGGCTCACAGATCTACTTCTGACAAGATGAATGGACTGATTCAGGATCACTCGCTGCATTTTATGGGGAGAGATGTTTTCCATCAATGGACTTGAATGCAGATGTTTCCTTCGCTCTTAAAGAAGGAGAATGGATTCGGCCGAGACGTTGCAGTAGATCATAAATCATGTTACCCACTCAGTTCAGCAGACTTTCTGCAGATAGTTTGCATTGGGGCGGCACAAAAGAAATTTATCTCATCCAAAGTCAGGCAATTTATAAGACAGGAACTCTAAGGTCCAATTGGCAGCATGTTATTTGGTTTCAAAGGTATGTACTCCGAATCTCTTTTATTTCGTGGTTACACATCTTGGACAGGCTAGGGTCCCAGCTTGGGTAAACGTAGCACTGACTTCACCATCTCCCGAGCCTCAGGCCCTCCTCAGCATTTGTATCGCCCACTTTTTGCTGCTCCAGGGTCTTCTCAATGAAGTTCATAGCTTGTTTTCTTTGCAAGCAAGGCATTTCACATTGCTCAGTACAAAGTCGAATAGTTACCTCCATCGAGATCAACAGGGAATGGAAGGGCACTCCGATTATCAGAGGCTCCCCCATACGATCAGGTGTCGATTTCTAGCAAAGTGCTCTGATCATGATTAATTAGGTTCAAATGGATGGATTCATTAAGGAGTAAGAGTCAATTTGTTTATATTGCTGAACGGAAGGGTTACGTAGACATTTTTGTAAAGGCAGTTGGCAAGGACAGGGGAAATGAGTAAAGGAATTGATGCTCCAAATTACATGTGTATATAGGAGAAGATATCTTTTGCAATATAAAAAATTTATAAATATTAATTTTTAATTATTAAAAAATAAAAAATATTGTACTAGTATGGAGATTTCTTCTCATTGATACAATACATATCTCTTTCTTTCTTTCTTTTTTTTTTTTTTATCTGTCAAGATCTCATGATAAGAATTTTGACGAAGATTCAGATTACATATTTTCCCTAATATGTCCTATTTGCGAATTACAATTGAAAACGTATTACCAGTTCGGTCTTTCTTCGTTAGATGGGGAAACGTATGGTGGGTACAAGGACGGTCAACTTGGGCAAGTTGCAAGGTTGCCATAGAATTTCAACAGTCTAAGATGTGTGGCAGACAATGTGAGCAAGCTTTCCAGCAGTGGTGTGTCAAGTTGGATTTGTCATATTCCCGTCTTACCTTCCAAAAACAAGATCCAACATCTCAGAAAACCTCTCTCTCTCTCTCTGTGCCGGTGTGTGAAGTGTGAATACAATTGATTGATTTAATGATGTACAGCAACACCGACACCACCATATCCAGTAATCATCAGCCATTGGAACAGCTCCTACAGATGAGCAAAAGCTCTCTCTTGATACTAATCCTTGCTCTGCCCATCCTGTTATCTAGAGTATCTCTTTGTGCCGTGGATCCTCAGTTCGAAGTCTGCAGGAACCAGACAACCTGCGGCCACCTGAACATCTCCTTCCCGTTCTTCATCCAAGGGCGGCACACAGATTTCTGTGGCTTCCCGGGATTCGACATCTCATGCATGCACGACCATCCGATCCTTAACCTCTCCAACGCCCTGTACTTAATCGGCGAAATTGATTATAGATCACAGTCTCTCCGCGTCTCCAACGCTGCGGCGGTAAGGAACTGGACAGATTCTTGTGAGCATCCTTGGCAGATTCAGAACCTGACCCTCCCTGGCCAGTTCGAGCTCGAGCACGATGTCAGGACTCTGTTTCTATTTTACAACTGCAGTATGCCCCGGGTAGCCAGGAAGGGTGGCCTCTCACAGCACCAGGTTAACTGCTCGGGTGCAGCCGCCCGAAACAGCACCCTTCTGGGGCTGTACGATGATGATCCCGAGATGGGCAATGCTTTGAGGAGCTGTAAGTCGGTGGTAGAGGCTCCAGTGGAAGGTAAGAACATAAGGGAAGTAGCAGAAGCACTGATCAGGAGAGGGTTCCGGTTGAGGTGGACGGCGAGCGACTGTAGCATATGCGAGAACAGCGGTGGGAAGTGCGGGTTCGACTATGAAGTATACCACTTCAAGTGCTTCTGCCCAGACAGAGCCCATGCTTGGCACTGTACTCCTGGTAAGTTCGAAACTACAGTGTTTGCGTTGTTATCTCTAATTTTTCTATCAACCAACGGATATATCAATAGTGAAAATCGAATCCAATTTAGGCTTTCTTGGTACATGGACAGGGCTATCTCTGTTTTAGGTGTTTCCGTTCATTGCTCTATAGGTTCTTCTCGTCTCTTCTCGTTCTGTCAGAGAAAGAATGCTCCAAGTTGCCACTGGCATTGCTTGGCATCACCACGTCCGCTCATATCTCACACCCACTGAGGTTGGACATAGGCTTTCTCAGACCCCACAATTAGCAGTAGAGTTGGCATAAAGTAGTCAAAACATTCATCATGAAGATCCAAAGGTGTATGCATGTCCTGTCATTTTAAACCTTATCCAGAAATCCTGACCTAATCCCCACTTTGCTGGAATGATGAACATGGCTGCTTATTAGATCTATGACTAAACGAATCTGTCCATAGAACAACACAGTACACCCTCGAAATCTAAACTATTTCGCGTCTTCTTGGCACCCTTGGGCTCCATATGGATGTATGAGGCCCCTTTAACCCTCTAAATATGCCATTGGTTTTTGGATGGACCCTTTAGACGCTTCATCCACATCATTTCAAGTAGATGTCTGGCAGATTATCAATACAACACCAAAAATTATGCAATACTATCTTACATGATACGGAGAGCATAATAGCATTTTCCTGATGGAAATGCCAAATATAGGAATATGATCAAAAGATGTTTGAGTCACCGTGCAAATAAGAAAAAATCTTCGTAAAATCAAAGAATTACTGAAAAATGATGAGAAGCTTTTGAGCAGAAAATTCTTGAAGAATTAAAATGGTTAAGAGCAGCTGTCTTGGTCCCTGAAAGTATCAGTGTACTGATTGCTTGGGACAGAAAACTTATGATTGCTACTCCCAACAGCTCCTGTTAGGAAGGGATGAGGTATGATGTTTCCACGTTCCAAATACTAGGGAATCATGATGTTGTCAGTCATGTTATATGATAAAACAAAATATAATTAAAAATCTTTCATCTGCTGATTGAGATTTCCTTGTCGACTGGCAAATAAGGGCAGTCTAGATTTCACATCAACAAGTTTTCTCAAAGGCAAAAACTTCCCCATAAATCTCGTGTTGTTGGATTAACAAAGAAGGAGACCTTGACCAAAAGGCCTCTCCTGTATGTCCAATAACGAAATCGATGGTATTTTATACACGTAGTCCACATCATGGGACATATATTTCTCACTGTCTTTAACTATTTTATTCTTCTACTCGGAGAATGCTCAACTGGGTGCGTGATTTTAAGAATTTTTTGTTTTGTTTTCTCCCTGGATGGCATTGTTGACGTCTCTGTTTTCAACGAGGAAACTTCCTATGACAATGTCAGGATAAAAATCAATACAAAATAATGAACAGAATTTAGCCTATAAAGCTCCCAGTTTTGACAGATCGTTTGAGTCCCTCCATCTTGGTCTTCAACCATGGGTGACAGATAGATCCTGATGCAGGACATAGACAACATCAGATCCATCTGGAACATCATGATCATCACCCTCTTACCCTACACCCTTATACCAAAGTCAGTTGTTTCAGTTGGTTCCTCAGTTTCGCAGTACAAGGATTGTGAGCCAAGGAACCGTAGCACTAAGGGCCCAATGATAAGTTAACCTTTCTTCATCCCTGGTGTCCAACAGGAATACTGTGGCATGGTTGGCTTTGAGATCTACCGTGAAGGGGGAAACCCCATCTATCGGACATCCCAGGCTCATCATATAGTTCGGGAAATTTCATATGAGAAGAGGTCCTTTAGGTTGGTGAATGATGCCGTACTCAATGACACTTGTTCTGTACCACACAAGAACTTCTCCCTCAACCAATCATCCATGAACTTTGTTTCTATTACGGATGCGACCAATCAATCTCTGTCATTAGATCTGCTGCGATCCAAGTTAACTGCCAATCAGATGGGTGGAGTCAATCACTCGTTGGGTTAGCCTCAAGTCAGAGATGTGATCAAGAGGTCAATTGGTATACAAAGTCTTGCCAGATTTTTGTTGCTGCCCCTGTTCAGTTACAAAAGTGGCAATCAAATTTAACTATCGAAGAGCTCAGCTATGAGAATTTATTGGAGAATGGATTCACTCTGTCGTGGATGGAGGATGGCTGTTTATTAGTGGTGGGAGTTGCGGTTCTGAGAACGGGACGAGTGTGTGCTATTGCTCCAATGGAACTTCTGGCATGTTCTGTGAAGACGGTAAGCAACTATGGCTCTATGACTGATGTTTTCCCTCTTCTTCCTGATTTTTCCTCTCTTCAGCCTCCCTCAACCTGTTCTGGTCCTGAGAGATGGGACATGATCAGAAACAGGAAAACCACTCTTGCTATTAACCCTCGGTGTTCTTTTCCGGTCGTATTAAAAAGTCTCCTGTCCTTTATCGAGTCTAATCATCATGGAGTGATTTTAAGGGAAACCCAAGACTACATCCTTTGATCTCATCACACATAAGGTCTACAGTTGTCGTGTCGAATCATTTAGTAGGGTTTTGTGAATTATTCAATCGGTCAGCCGATCCTTCTTATTAGGACTATAAATTCGATTAGTCTACGCATTCTCCTTTGTATTGATTTGATCATTTTATCCGTGTGCTGCCTCTTTAGTGAGATTGTTGCATAAAAAAAAAACCCAAACTTGGAAGCATAGTTTTAAAAACCGGATTTGGCCAATCAATTTAACTGGTTCGAGTGAGAACCGACCACTCACTCGATTTAGTTTCCAGAATTAGTCTAATTGCACTTTAAATATGGTCAGCTCCGATTGAACCAATCGGACCAGCTAACTCAATTAAATCGGTGAAAAAACCAACGGACTTAAAATTTTTAAAATTTAAAAATTTATTATAATATACTTATTTTATTTTAGTATATTTATATTTATATTAAATTTAGAATTAATATAATAGTTATATTATGAATTTTTATTATAAATTATTATCAAAATATAATATTATATTAATTTATTTATAATATTATTTATTAAATATACAGTTCGACCTATTAAACTTCGTTCTGACTTATCAACCTATGAACTCAAGTTTTGACCAGCTCCTAGTCCTTTTAAAAACTATGCTTGGAAGCAAGCTTCCTTTTGCAGTAGTAATGTGCCTGTGAAGTGTGTCTTCTTGACCAAGAAAGGAACCTGCAGTCCTCGAGGTTTAAGAAAACCTAATGTAACAGTGGCCAGCCATTCTTCGGTCTAATCTTTGCCCGATACCATATTGCAAAGAATCCAAGCTGACAAACATGGGAACAGATCAGATTCATAGAACGGCAAGCCTCGGACGATTCCCATGCCATGTTTATCCCAGTTTCTGTTCCCCTTCCCAATCAAGTAATGGCCCAGAAGATGGCAATGCCTGTCTAATTCCTCTCAGCCAAGACAAATCGAATCTCTGGAAAGTGTCATCTTCCTGTTAGTGTTACAGCCCTCTTCTTCCAACATGCACTTCCATTGACTTGCACTTTGAATGGCACCGTCCAGTCTTATGTTGCCTTGGCTATTCCAAGTGATTCAGACTACCCGTCATCAATACAAGAGGGCTTTAAGGGGTGACTTTATAAGATGCTCAGGCAAAGAATTATTGACGAGGACTGTAAGGAGTGCTGAAGCATTGGTGCGATGTTTAATATAAGCAATCCAAAGAAGACAAATTTCATTGTTTTCATTGTGATTGCGATGAACCTCGAAAGTTCACCAAACTAAGCTCCATTGCTTTTCCACGTGAATGGATAGGTAATGGGCAGAATCAACGAAAGAGCTCCGATCTGTTGCTTCTTCATGCTAGATCTTTGAGAACTTCTCTTACATATACTCCGATTTCTCCTTAAAAGTTCTTATCTTCATTTTCAGACATCTAGAAAACAGCACAGGATTGCCATTGAATATTCCCGTCGGAAGCCCTTAATGTTGATCAACATCGCATAGATTTCAGTTGCTATCGCTTCAGAGTATAGATGTTTTAATAAACTTTCAATGCGGTTTGCATTTTTAAGGGTCTTTTGATGATTCTGATGGACATGAAAGAATGCAGGAGATGAGTTTAAGATGGACATGAGGGGAGGATACTTTTGGGATTATTGCCTTCTGTACAAAGTTAGAGTAATTGTTTGTTGGTTCCAGTAATACAATTGTCGTTGCTGTATTCATATTTCGGGAACGCATTCAATGCGTAATCCTTGAAATTACTCTACTCAGGCTCATGACAAATGTTTCACAATTCTTTTTTTGCAGCAAAGAGCTACAAGCCCTTGAAGATAGGACTCGGTAATGTTGAATCCCTCTTAGCATATAGAAATCAAACAAGATGGTTTTGCTTGTGATATGAATTGAAATCAAGCATGCAGGAAGTAAATTTTACCGTAGAACAGAAAGGCTTCTCTAAATTCACGTAACAGAATCCACAGAAAACCAACAGAACAAAGGAAAATAGTTGTCTGTTTACGTTCGCTCGTCCTGCTTTCCCTACGGTAATAATGACAGGAATTAGGCTGTGGTTCAGGTGCTGGGGTTGGAGCCTTGTCTATTATTGTAATTATCCTCTCCATCTGCATGATCCGCTACAGAAGGATGCACAAATCCTTGAAAGTCCTCACGAAGAACAACTCTGCTCAGAATTCCTCGATGTCGGAGAGCCATGTCTACTTTGAAGTTCCCATCTACCAATACAAGGAACTTCGAGAAGCCACCAACAACTTCGACTCTTCCCAGGAACTCGGTGACGGAGGTTTTGGAACGGTTTACTATGGTATGAACGAAATAGCACATATTAACCCCCAAGACTAGAGATAAATTGCAGAACCTAGAATGCTTTTATTACTTCTTGAAGCATTTCCACATTAGTTCACTTGCCTCCTTTTCTCTGTTTCTTTTTTTTTTTTTTTCGCAACATCACCATTGCATCCAAGTGGTGCATCCAAATTTCACACTTAATCTCTTTCTTTCGACCAGGCAAGCTCCGGGATGGGCGAGAAGTAGCAGTCAAGCGATTGTATGAGCACAATTACAGGCGGGTCAAGCAGTTTATGACTGAAGTTCAGATCCTCACCCGACTCCATCACAAGAACCTTGTCTCTCTTTACGGGTGCACTTCCCGGCAGAGCCACGAGCTCCTCCTTGTGTATGAGTATGTCCCAAATGGCACAGTCGCAGATCACCTCCATGGAGACCGCGCCAAAGAGGGCCCACTCCCATGGCACATCCGGGTGAACATTGCAATAGAGACGGCCACAGCTCTAGCCTACCTTCATGCATCCAACATCATCCACCGCGACGTGAAGACAAACAACATCCTCCTTGACAACAACTTCTGCGTCAAGGTTGGTGATTTTGGACTGTCTAGGTTGTTCCCAGACGATGTGTCGCATGTTTCCACAGCTCCCCAGGGCAGTCCAGGTTATGTGGACCCGGAGTACCACCAGTACTACCAGCTGACGGAAAAGAGCGATGTGTACAGCTTCGGGGTTGTGCTGGTGGAGCTGGTGTCATCGTTGCCAGCCGTCGACATTAGCAGAGATAGGCATGAGATCAACCTGGCTAACATGGCAATTAACAGGATTCAGGTACATGCATTTCACGAGCTGATAGACCCCAGCCTGGGGTCCGACTCAGATGCTGGAATCAGGGAGAATATTATTGAGGTCATCGAGTTGGCCTTTATGTGCTTGCAACAGGAGAAAGAAACGAGGCCCTCGATGGTCACAGTGCTCGATCAACTCAAGGCAATTGCGGCTGGAGCAGAAATTGCTGCTGGGAGCGGGAGGCTTTCGCCATCTCCGGAGTCCGATGAGGCAGTCCTTCTGAAGATGAAGAATTCCCGTTCTCCCATCTCTGTAACTCAAAAATGGGCTAGCAGTGGCAGCTCTTGCACGCCAAGTACAGGTGCCTGAGATTTACTGTTGTTTCCACATGTAACCCTCAGAACTGTGCGCCGACCTCAATCTTTTCGCATTGTAGAGTGGTCGACGTCCTTGCAGTTGTAGGTATGAGCAGAACGATTGCTCTTGCTTTTCGATTCTGACTGTGTATTTCGTGTTCCTGTGAAGTAGCAGCACACGGAATGAGGGAGCAGTGTATAATACACAGCTTCCTTGATTCAGAGAAGAAAAAAAAACACACACACACACACACACACACAGCAATTTTTTCCCCCCTAAAAATTGAATTTAAGGTGTCATAATCTCAACCTAAGGAGAAGAGTATAGAATTTGTGGAACGAATCACATTTGAACCGCAAAGTGGCCCAATTAATAATGCACGAATTTACATCAAACACGAGACAATGCAACATTAAATTTAAAGCAATAAATTCTCATGGAGAACGGAGCGTACTACGAGCCCTTTTGGTGCACTAAGGCTTATGGTGGGATCCTCCCGCGCTAAATTTGTGCCGGAGACAATACGCCATCTCAGGTCAAAATTCTTCGATTAGTGTTCTTCTTCTCAAAGTAATAAAAAAAACTTTAAAATATTTTTGCTCTGATTATTAATTATCAATTAATATTCTCAAAATTACCTTTTTTTTATTTAGATATATCTTTAAATACTGAAAAGTATTACAAGAATAAGTAATTTAAATTTAAACAAATTTACTTAATACAATCCATATCCAATATGGTCAGGTCGACCCACTATGAAACGAAACTTTTCTTATATATGTGTATGTATATGTATATGTATTCTCCTTTTACCATATTCAATATCCGACTATTGCTTGAAGGGATGGATGTGATCTCAACCAAATTCAGGAATTAACATAATTATAAAAAAAATAAACAGACATTTTTTTTTATATAAACTACATATTATCTAAAGTTAAGTAAATATTAATTTTTTTTATCAGAAAATGTGTTTAAAAAAAGTTATTTCAATGAACAAATATGAATATAATTAACATTAAGAATATGTGGGATTTGACAATGCCTTGATTTGGACATTGATATAATTGTTGGAGAGGTCAAGTCTATCTTTGTAACAGTGCGGGTGTCTTTTTCTAAAGACTCGATTAGCAATCATAAATGCGCACTTTGGAAGGTACCCAAACACAAACCTATTAATCATTAATTAATGCACTTAAATTAAATATAGAAATTTCAATTTTTTTAGTGCCACTTGCCTTCTTCGTCAATCAAATAATAAATCCTAAATTAGTGATTGATTAGGGGCTCGATCTTGATGGCTCCTCCAAGAACATGATACTAGAAATAAATTCCCTCCGAAATTCTCTTTTGACTGTGGTTATTTTTTTTCCTATAAACAAAATGTGGGTTGAAGGGATTTCATCCATTCTATCATTGCAAATTGTCCATGAACATATTTTCAGGGGATAGAAACAGTGACGATGTGTCAGCCTATCCAAAGAAACTCTCGCAATTAGCAACTAAATCATCTCTTAAAAAGACTGCACGATCAACTTTTTACATTGATTTGTGATCTTGCTGGATTGAACTTACAAAGATTTTCTTAATACGCATTACTTGACAGTCATAAACTAAAAATGTTACGATTAATTCAAATTAAAATATAAATTAAAACTTTTCTAATGATGATTCTCTATATTACAAATAACTTGAATTAAATACTATTATTATAAATTAATATAAGTTGGTTAAGACGATCTGATATATTTTTTGTGAGTAAGATTTTATATTTGAATTTCATAATAAGGGAGAATTTATATTAAAAAAATTATTTCTTAAATCTTGAAACAATTTTTTATACTTGCCAGTGGAGTGGCTACAAGCGTAGTCGCTTCATACACAGGGAAAGTGCCAAAGCATGAACTGGCAGAACTTTTATGTCCTCCCCGATGAATGATGTACCAAAAGAATGCAAATTGCAAAGGCAAATGTTGGAACTTCGAGCGACCGGCTGGTGTCCGGTTCAAGGATAGGCTGAAGTACCCAAAGTACCCCTCAAGAGTGTTCTGCTCTCGAAAGAGACCAGACCTGACCTCGCCTCGCCTCAGGAGACTTGGACAGAGTACCTGGAAGGATGAAACGGTAAATCCACATAGCTAATCGAGTTTACCTTTCAATGTGGATTACACAAATCAGCAGGTTAATTAGTTGTAAACCGGCAATCAGTTAAAAAACGCAAAAACCCACGCGCGTGGGATGTTCGTGCGAGGCACGCCAGGTCTCCTCTGTCTCGTGCCGAGGGGTCAAAAAAGGACGAAACGGACTTTGATAAAGACGGGGAGACTCGCCACGTGGCATTCTCCCCATGTACCCGCTGATTCGATGATTGTAAATTCTAAACAAGGGCGAGCACCGGGGTACAGCGCGGGTTCACCACAATGGTGACCGCTTGGGTCCGGGGCCCTCCGTGGCCTACTCGAATTTGAAACCACTGTAACGAGTGCTGATCACTCCTAAGAGAGATTGAATTTGAGCTTATTTAATCCACGTGAAGTTGAAATAATTGTGCTTGAACCATTCACGAGCTCTTGAATTTTCACTTTTACCCTTAATTTGGGTAGGAATATGGTGTGTAATTTCTATGCATTTATTTAATGTATGGATTAAAATTTTTCTTTTTTGTCCCCCCTAAGGCCGGTGTATGACAAACCGTAACACATGACAACCGAGTAAAACCTTATTATACTTCAAGGTAAAAGTTAAAAAGAAAAACAACCCGACCCCTTCGTTATTTTTCAGGTGAAAAAAAACATCTTCCAAGTATGAACCTAATTGCTCTTAATTTAGGATTTTTACATTTCTATTCTTAGCATTGATATTATTGGACCGTTTATTTTCCTCGTATTTTTAAAGATTTTTTTAAGCTTCTCCACTCTATCATAAATACCCTTGATAGCTGCATTATTTACATGTCTCTCTCCCAGACTCCGACCACCTCTTCCTCTTACCCTCCTTTACAGTGACAGAACTCTCACTTCACTCCACTCTCAGCTATCAGAGTCTCTCCCTGTTCATTCACAGGACAAGCTATGGCGATTCCCGTCCCAGCCCTCTGTCTCCTCCACCTCCTCGTCCTCCTCTTTCAACTGTTCTTTCTCGGAGCTTCGACGACCCACCCAGATTTAGAGCCTCTTTTAGCCTTCAAGGCCTCCTCGGACGCGGCGAGCGAGAAGCTCTGGGCGTGGAACTCCACTGGCGATCCCTGCTCGTGGCCGGGTATCTCCTGCTCCCGCAACCGCGTCTCACACCTCGTCCTCGAGGACCTCAACCTCTCCGGCTCCATCCAGCCCCTGACCGAGTTGACTCAGCTCCGAGTCCTCAGCCTCAAGCACAACCGCCTCTCCGGCCCCATACCCGACCTTTCCAACCTCACTGCCCTCAAGCTCATCTTCCTTTCCAACAATGGCTTCTCCGGCGAGTTCCCGCCCTCCCTCCTCTCCCTCGTGCGGCTCTACCGCCTGGATCTGTCCCACAACAACCTCTCCGGCGTGGTACCCCCGAGCCTCAACCGTCTTACCCGCCTCCTCACCCTTCGCCTCGATGACAACCATTTCTCCGGCACGATTTCGGAACTCGCCCTTCCAAGCCTTCAGGAGTTCAACGTCTCCGACAACCATCTTGAGGGCGAAATTCCCAAGTCTCTCTCGGCCTTCCCCGAATCGGCATTCTCCCAGAATACGGCCCTTTGCGGGCCCCCGCTGCAGAGCTGCAACGGCATTGTCAGCGACCCGAGCAAGGGATCCGGATCCAACGGGGCGGTCGCCTCCCCACTCACGCCTGGGACAGGCCCAAGCATCGTTGCCTCGTCACCGAGCTCACTTCCTGGGAGCAAGAACCCTGCAGAGTCGGGCAATCCCCACCGACCTAGCCAGGCAAAGATGAAGCCAGCTGTGCTGATAGCTATAATCGTCGGAGATGCAGTCGTGCTAGCTGTCATCTCCCTCCTCCTCTACTGCTACTTCTGGAGGAATTATGCGGGCAAGATCGGCGGAGAGGGAGGGAAGGGCTCCAAGCTCATGGAGAGCGAGAAGATTGTCTACTCATCTAGCCCATATCCGGCCCAGGCAGGGTGAGGATTTGACGGGCTTTCTTGTAGATGCACTGCCTTAGCTCTTCTTGATTCTCGAAAAACGGTTTCTTTCTTGGTCGGGCTTCCATAGTTTGATCAAGAAAAGTGGAGAAATTCCATGTGAGAGTCTTTATTACTCAATTGCAGATCTAATTCATGTGTTGTTATTGATAGATATGAGAGGGGGAGGATGGTGTTCTTCGAGGGAGAGAGGCGCTTCGAGCTGGAGGACCTGCTGAGAGCGTCGGCGGAGATGCTGGGGAAGGGAGGTTTTGGAACGGCGTACAAGGCGGTGCTTGACGATGGTGGGGTGGTGGCGGTGAAGAGGCTGAAGGACGCGAGTGTGGGCAGTAAGAGGGAGTTTGAGCAGCACATGGAGATCCTCGGGCGTCTCCGGCACCCGAATCTGGTCAGCCTGAGAGCTCACTACTTCGCCCGAGAGGAGAAGCTTCTGGTCTACGATTACATGCCTAACGGGAGCTTGTTCTGGCTCCTTCATGGTACGATATTTCGCACCTTGAGGTTCCTGTCTACAGTTTATTCTAATCTAATGATTAATTGTTCCTTGGTGTCGGGAATTCCATTTCTTCTAGCAATTGTCTCTGAAAAAAATGGCTCTCTAAATTTAACTATTAGATAGTTCGACACCTTTGAGCCATCCTGAAACTACATCAAATATGACTCGTTATATTCTGAGGGAATAGGTTTTACGTCAACCGTGAAACACATAAATGGACATTGCGTTTAAGGGTGGCGTTGAAAATTTGCCAGCTGTCGGGTCAATTGTGGGTATAAAAAAAATATAAATATTCTTTTTTTTTCCTGGGGAGATGACTATTTATTTATTTGCATATGAAGCAGTGCATGTGTTAATTGTCAGGATGTGCACGACCCTAATAATGAGGTCATTCATGTGCTCGTGTTAGGAGATGATGGGTAGTGGGTGAATGAGTAGCTAATCAAGGTTGATCCACACATAAAGATTGGGTGAATAGAAAGTCCCATATCATGACAATCATATTGCACCCAGGTAGATCAAACGAATTAAACCGACCCTAATCAGTTGAGGTTCAAGCTTGATCCACACAATTTATAAGTAGTGAATTTTCTTTATTCCTAAAGTTTAAACCTGCAATGGAAGAAATGTAAAACTATCCAATGGTATGTTGGAATTAGTGCCTCCTTTTTCACTTTTTAGCATTACACCAGCAGAACATGTTGCAATGATGACCAAAGCGGCTCCTAACATCCTTCCATTGAAGCTATCATTAAAGGCCGAGAATCTTCTACATGCTTGCAAGGCAATACAGGAATCTTAGAACAAGAATCTTCCTTTGCGCAAAGGCCTTCTTTAGTTCCTCCGTTCAATCAGTTTTCTTTTTTTTTTTTTTTAATATAAAATCATGTCCTGTTATTTAAAAGTTAAATGGGTTTCAACTAATAAAAATTAGAGGTAAATTTGCTTGTGCGGTTTATGGCTTTTGACTCACCCCTACGGTGGACGGTAGAATCTCATTAAGGCGAGCTACCAGGTCATAATACAGGGGCAACTTAAGTACTGTTTTGCCAAAGTAATGCTTGCAGTTGCCCCGTATGTAGTCCTTCTATTCCATTATATATTCATTCCATAATAATAATTGTTATTATTAATATTATAATAGTGGTAGCAGTAGTAATTCAGTCTCTTTGTGCCTATAGGGACTGACATTTTCTTAAAAAGAAACGTATTTTTACTTTAATTGGTGCCTGTCCTTTCTATGTTTTTCGTTTTTCTCCTTTTTGTTGTTTTATGACCAGAAATGGGGTCCAGGCGTCCAGCTTTCTTCTTTTCCAGATAAGTTGTCCTCCCAAGAAAAGCAGTGCTGTTGACTGTAGGCCTCCACCTGTAATGATCACTGTGACCAAATTCTGCAGTGTAGTGGCCACTCTTTGACGTAGCTCAGATTCTTGGATTATTTGGAGGAAGAAGCATTAGCGCTTATTTATAAACTGATTTGTTGCTTGTGCGCTTGGTGAAGGGAACCGCGGGATTGGACGGACTCCTCTTGACTGGACCACCCGGCTCAAGATTGCTGCAGGGGCGGCTCGCGGGATCGCATTCATTCATGGCTCGTGCAAGTCCCTCAAGCTCATACACGGTAACATCAAATCCACCAACATCCTCATTGACCAGCTGGGCAACGCTCGGGTCTCCGACTATGGCCTCTCGATCTTCACTCCCCCAACCACTGCCACCACACGATCGAATGGCTACCGCCCACCCGAGGCGACTGTTGACCCGCGCAAGCTCACACAGAAGTCCGACGTGTACGCTTTTGGGGTCATCCTGCTGGAGCTCCTGACAGGGAAGTGCCCCTCGATCGTGGACCATGCGAATGGGGCTGAGTACAGTGGTGGAGTCGTGGACCTGCCCAGGTGGGTCCAGTCTGTGGTGCGTGAGGAGTGGACGGCCGAGGTGTTCGACTTGGAGCTAATGAGGTACAAGGACATCGAAGAGGAGATGGTGGGGCTGTTGCAGATCGCGATGGCCTGCACCGCTGGCTCGCCCGACCAGCGGCCCAAGATGTGTCAGGTCGTTCGGATGATCGAGGAATTGCGTGGGGTTGACGTTTCCCCCTGTCATGAGAATGCCGACTCTGTCTCAGAGTCACCGGTTCCATCAGAGGGGACGTGTGGGGCGAGCCAATGACTTAGTGTAGTGCATCTTGCTGGCCGGACGAACCATTAGCAGCTATTTCCCTTGATTTCGATAAGTTAAATGGATGAGAATCTACCCTTCTGTCATTTCCACCTGTTTGAGATTTGAATTTATATTTTTTTTCCTTATAGAATCGTAAAAAATTCCTGTCTTATTGGTGGACTATACCATAGTCGCGTATCTACTATTCAAGTGAGTGCTTGGGCCCGTCTACAGGACGAGGGATAGACTGATTGTGAATGGATCTAAACTGCGTTCTAATCCAATGAGAGAAGTATGGAAACAGTTCCACAACAGAGCAGCAACTGATGTAAACTTAAAAGTACCTAAAGTTCTACATAAACATACATCTCAGTGATTCAATTGAATAACCATTTGATGGAAAATGAAAATAGTACCAACCGAAATATTTTTCAATCTGAATTCGATCTGCGACTGCTCAGTTCCTCTGTGTTCAATCAATTTACCAGAAGCAGTCCGATTGACTCCCTGCGCCAGCTTATTTCCGGAAGTAAAGAGGCAATGGGATAGCAATAAAAGAGATCCATCTGCATGTATGTATGTATGTGTGTGTGGCCTCTACCTATCTGTTGAAGTGCATTATTTTGGGTGCGAACTTCAGCAGCCTATCCAATGCGTTGGGAAGGAACTTCCTCGCGAACAGGAAGCAGACGGTGGTAGTGTTCCGGTTGTACTCGCACTGGCTCCCGCTCCTCAGCATCTCGAGGAACCCCGGGTGGACACTGGGCCTTATGAACCGATTCGGGTGGGGCCCGCCTTTGGACCAGTCAACCCAGGTAAGGGTCCTGTTCGAGTTCCTCTCTCCGAACCGTATGTTCATTAGCGTCGGCAGGTAGTGCTCGTCAGCGTAGCAGGAGTCCTTGCAGAACTTCTGGAACACAGGGAAGTACTTGGTGTCGGAGACGACCTCGACAGCGAGGTCCCGGTCGATCTGGAACCACTGCGACCCTTTACGCCAGTCGCTCAGGGAGATCTCCGGGTACATGTTGGGGCTGTACCGGCCGTGCCCCACCGGGCCCGGGATGTCAAGGACCTCCACGAAGGTCTTGGTGGAGCTCATGAGGTAGGAGTAGACGGTGGGGAAGTTGAACAGGGGGATGCACGATTCCGACAGGAGGACGAACCACTGGTTCGAGATGTCGAGGAGGGCGTTCGCCAGGAGGCGGCGCTCGGCTTCCACCATGTTGACGTTTCCCCATTGCACCTCCTGAAATTTATGAAGACATTTACTCTCGGACCATGTACCAGACAGACAATCTAACGACAAGAATAAGTAAGGGACATTAATATTCTCCAATACTAAACTAAACTCCCAATGAATCCACCCACAATTTTGTATTAGCAAATAAAATTCAAGACGAGAATCGGCTAACGTTTGGCCCGCGGAGACACCGACAATGCTGGGGACCTCTCTGATCGTAGCGCCCTTCCCTTTTCATTTTTGAAATTCAATGTGCCGGTGGCTCAGCAAGCAAATACAATCTATCAATGCATTCTCCAAAAATTTTAAATTACACCCAAAAAAACGATTTTGCTCGTCTATTTCCTATTTGTCTTTTGATATAATTCAGGGAAAATTCGAAAGATTTGAATGTTGGCATTTTTTTTGGGGTGTTTTGCTTGAAATGAACATTGGATTGATAGGTTGCCAAAGCACGGAGTCAGATCACATGGCAAATTGGATGTGTGTTGGAAGGGAAGCAGTCAGAAACAAGACCTAGGGGGCTTATCACACAGCAGAGACTGAATAGATTAATCTCATCCACCGTGCACAAGGATATTATGATTAGTTAGATTTATTTAAGTCGAGTCTATCACGGTTAAAACTCAATTGGAACAGGCAATACGATTCAAATTGTTAAATTTCAAAAATGCTATTTTCATTGACCGGAATTGACCTCAAGGTCCATTTCTTTGTTTTCAAGTTCATTTTGGTCATCACTACAAGGATATCTTTCCATTTATGTTTAACGCGTCTGGTCATATATGGAAATTAAGTCATAGCATTAATAAACTGCTAAAAAATATTGACAAACAAAAATCAGTCTTTGTATAAGTTTGGTGTAATAGTATCACTTTCGGTATAATAATCAAGAAGTTATGATTCAATTCTTATCGTGGAATTCTCTATACATCTTTATTCCTTTTCTGTTTTTACTATTATATTTTACATTTATAAAACTCTTATATACTAAAAAAATGAATGATTTTAAACCATGAATTGGTTAATATATTATATAATGAAGAGAAAATTTGGACTCAATTTATTTTTCATACATGAATGTTCCGGTATCTTGTGATTCGTTATTTTCATTTTCTTCATATTTCTGTACTCAATAACAAATTTCATTTATAACTGGAAAATACGACTTGCCTCTTTGTTTATACGTCGTCAATGTTGTCAAGTCTTTAAGGGCTCTAGAGCTGAATTGCGAGACAGACTGACCTGGCTGGGAATTCTCCGGCCATAGAATACCGACCCGGCCGGATCCGACCCGCTCCACGACGGACTCGAGTGCACGTAGATCGTGTACATCCCCTCGTGGCCCTTGAGAAACCTCTCCCACAGTGGGGCCAATGGGATGGGACCCGTCACCAGGAACAGGAAGGCGATCTTGGGGACTCGATCAAAGGGGTACTCCCGGATCCTCGGGGCCATCGACGCCCTCCACAGGAGCTCCCTGTCGTCCATGCCGTGCCTCACGTCTGGCGGCTTAAGGTAATCCTTGAGCCCGACTGGAGAAGTGGTGAGTGGCAGCGACTCGTTGGCGGCCTCGGCGGGGTGATGATGGCAGAGGAGGGGTTGCTGAGGCGCTGATGGCGGTGGTAGCTGGGATATGTTCAGGCTGAGGGACAGGTTGTTGAGGTAGAAGCTGAGGATGACGCCTAAGGTGAGGCCGCAGCCGAAGAAGACCAGGTAGGAGAGGAAGCGAGGGAGGTGAAACTGTGATGAGATCATAGGCTTGAAGAAGACTGAGTTTAGAAGACCTTTGCTCCTCATCTTGTTGTGATCTTTTGAGAGGAAAAAGGAAATAAGAGGTTTCTTCTGTTCTATATGTCACGCGTTTCAATTTCTGAGTGTAAACGAATTATGGAGAATTCATTCTCTATAAATGTTATATACATACATATATACATAGATGAATTATGAAGAAAAACTTATTTATTTATTTTTTTCTGGTTGCAAAGAAGGCATGCAATAAAAGGGAAATGAATGGTCACAGACATTTTCCCTCTGACGACAACCACAACTCTGGATCGAGGGTGATTAGGGCATGTACAGATACAACTCAAATCCCTCACTGGTGACATCTGTTTTGACCATTTTAAGATTTCAAGTACCATAAAAAGGAAAACTAAATGGGAGAGTGAGTGAGAGAGAGCCGTGAAGGAAAGATACCGCAACAGTGTGTCAAATTGACTGGGGGATGATGAGATTAAATGCGAATTAAATGGTCCCACGTGGGTCCACGGCAGACACACACAATGGCAAGAACCTAATTAAGCCACGGTACCTTGCAAGGTTTCGATACGAAATACATAATTAGAATATATAGATGGAGAGTCATGTTTGAACGACCATGACGAATCAGAAAATCATCTGGAGGAAGTCCAAGACATGAACAAGAACTTAATAGACAATGCTCCAAAGATCGAAATTGATTAATTAAGAGAAGGTTGAGAGAGACCATGCATACTATAAATGAGTTAATTGTCATTAGCAACTTAAGCTTTTTTTTTTCTGTTAGATAATTACCAATTAAGATTGATTCATATGGTTCGGTGCATATATATTTTTTAAAATTTAAACATGATTTTAAATTTGAGTATTTTTTATGTACGAGCTCAAAACTTTATTCATTAATATACTTAGTTAACTCGAATTTTAGTTCATTAAGATATATTAAAATTTTAAATATTAGTGCATTTATATCTAAAGAAATATTCTATTAACTGAATTTTATTAGTAAAATTATATATATTTATTTATAGAGTGCTTTTGTATCTGAATATTATTACTCATATCTATTGATAAAAAATAGAAGAATGGAAATTCAGTTTTGTCATCTTATCGGACGCTGTTATATCCTTGACGTTGACCACTCAGCACTTCTTTCTTCCAAGTGATATGGTCACGGAAAGAGACTCCGAAGTCGGACTATTCTATTTCAGCACTGCTGCCTTCAGAAGTCAAACATGTCCATGTCATGTGTTTACATCCCGTGCATATAGTCCGGGAGTACCCTTCCCCACCCCCATCAGATCAAGTAGCCAAGTAGCCGGGACATGAATTTCGATTTTTTGCATTACTTAAGTAGAGAAATGAGATTCCTGTGGATGCATGAACCCAGGTCCATAGCAAGTTGATCGTCCCTTTCGTTTTCCTTTTTCATTTTTTTTATCCTGAAAAATTCGCTATAATGCTCCGGTCAAGGTGTAATTAGTTTTGTGTGGCTGAGGAAAATTCAGCAATCCAAACATTGACCCAAGACTTTTTGCGTTAGCAGGTCAATAACGGCTTAGAATGTATAAGACCGTGGACTCTCTTAATTATGTGATAAGATCCAATTCACGCAGAAGAGTAAAACTTGACTAGATATTAAAGATTGTAAAATGCAAGTATCGTGTCTGAGCTGTGCGGTAGTAAGTTTAAGAAGAAGATATCATAATAGGTACTTACCATCTTTTAAATTTTAGATAAAAACATATACTACCATATAAAACCCTTCCTCTCACCATAGAAAGGGCCAGTTCACCAAATTAGGCTGGTACTGTTACCGTTTTGGCTTCTTACTTGTTTCATCTATTTATTAGGCCGCCACAGAATATTTCCTATTGGAGTAAGGTAAAATAATAGTTCATAATCTTATATGACTCATACACGGTTAGAAGCTATAGAGGGAAGGGTTTAACCCTTAGAAAATTCATCTAATTCAAATATGAATAAATTAAATTTTTGAATAAGTGATTGATGAAAAAAAAAATCATATAGCAAAGTAGGGAAATAAATCACAGAGAAGGGGAAAGTGAACGAGAGCCCTCCAAACCGTCTCTATCCGTTTCATAGGATTCGCCATGTAATTGTTGATAGGGAAACAAAAACGAAAGAGAAGAAATACAAGAAGAAGCTGGCAAAATATAATCAATTGCAAGATAATTTTATCTGTTATATCGTAAATAAATCCATGATTAAGAGACTTTTACCGCTTATCAAACCTAGTTTAATCGTCGTTCACTATACTTCTCAGTGCGAGACGGAAAGCGCAAAAAAAAAAAAAAAAATCAATGCTCTTCGTCAGCCTTTGTCTTATGATAACTTTCGAGACGTGGCCCAATTTCGGGTATTAATTAGATATTGGACCTTTTAGTGCTGTCCAATGGGCATGGCCCAACAGATGGCTTGGCTCGATCGCTAGAAACACTATCCTCTGTATTTGGATAAGGTTAAGATGAGCATGTGTAAACTTATGTCTATATTAGCAACAAGCAGACCCAATGAAGGGGTAAAAATGAAAAAAAGAAATAAATTTGTATCGGAAATACAAAAAAATGTGCTGATAATTGTCTCGAGTTGAGCTTTTATATCAGCTCGATTCGATGATTTATACGTGAGATTGAGCTTCCTAATATCCCCCGTTCTTCCTTCTATTCTTTTTAGTCTATATGTCCTTTTTTTTAATGGAAAAAAAGACAATAGTGGAGACTATGTATAGTTCTCTCCGCAGATTAATAAATTAGCCATAGGATGGTCCAACGTCGGACATGTTTTCAAGTAAATTAAGGTTCCATTGTCTACGGGGAGAATCCCACAATGATGAACTTTGGAAGCTTTTGAAAGAATCCAAAGCAGAAACACCCACCACCCCAAAAAAAAAAAAATCCATCTCAGCATGCATGCATGGTAATATTATAGGCTTGTCGTGCACTAATCTAACCTAATAATTTTAATTTATTCAATTGGATTTATCATTTATTAACATCCCTTTTACCATGAAATCATACGGATGAGCTAGAGGAGTGACCCGTCTCGGTGATTTTCAGATACGGATCAGCACTATTGGAGTCGAGCCTCGAGGTGAAAACGATAAAGGGATAGTGCGTGGTTCCAGCAGAGCTGTCCACGTTCAGTCCATGCTTCTAGCTCGATCCGCACCTCCACGCAGCCCCTAGAGTGGCTGAATCCATGTTTAGAGGACGAGCTTGGGTAGTTCGAAAGCAGTTCATGGAGTCCTTGCAAAGTAAATTGAACATGCCTTTTTTTGGGTCATGAAGCTCACAGGAGCAAAACTCGAGGTTAAGACGGCGGTTATCTCATCTTTTATTGTAAATTTCATATTTAATTCTTGTAAATGAAAAGTATATATGTGATTGGATTAAAGGCTCTCACTTATGGTTGGACAAACTTAGCGTACGAGTGAGACCAAGAATTCCTCTTAGAACACCCCAAAAAGAAATAGGTAAAACTCACAATAACGACATCTCCCGGGAGCATAGCGGCAGCTGCCACGATTAAAGTGCATATGGAACGTGTATGGACGTCACAAACTCCCCCATAAAGTACAATAAATCCTCCTAAATGCACATCTTAATTATTCGGTTGAATTAAAATCAATTGGTTGTTGAGAATTGAATATCATCAACTGACCGTTAAAATAATGAAAAATTGGAGGGTAATTGCTCTACTCCTTGAAAAGAAGGTGCGGCAGAGACATTTGAATAGGATAATTACTTCATTGTTATGTATATCGCATAGAATGTGAGTCCACTCAATACGAGATCCATTACAGTAACAAATCGGGATACTCCACCTGCAACCACAACCCTTCTGCATTCTCCAGACATGCACGCGCAGCCTGGCCTGCAGCCCAAACCTGATCCTTCGGTTTTCTAGGGTGACTGCCTCATGTAAAGAGAGCGAAAGCCAAGTGCATGCCCTCTTCCTTGTTTCCTCTTCATGAGGCAAAAAGCCTTAAAAAAAGGGTACACCTCATCCACGCCTTCAGGGCAGTTATCCATACACCGAATGCACTTTCTCCTAACTCCCATCAATTGCAACTGATTTCGACTTGAGGACGTTTGGCACAGTAAAAAGTAATTCTCTCGTAATCATAAATTTTTTTCATTCACAAGAGTCGATTTAAAACCATATTTAAATGTGAAAAATAATTGTCAAAACATATCTCATGTTGGTCATGCACTACTTCTATCAATTATTTCGAATCAAGCTACGCTTGAAGGTGCTATGTATAGGCAGGCATGGGATGCCCTGCAATTGGTAACATTATCCTAAGTAAAAGCTGTGTTTATAACAAATAATGGGCCATCAATGCCGATAATAATATATCGAGAGAGAATTGTAGCCATCCGAAGTGACAGTCTGATAAACAAACGTGGCACATATTATTAAATACTATTATATTACCTTCACATGTAATATAATACATGATATTCATAAATTTAATGATATAATTATTAATTCATATTCGAACTCAAGTGACCCATTTGGTGATAAGTTTCTCATTACCATAGATTTCCTATCCATAATGATCTAGATCTACGATTGTGCAAAAATAGTTAAATTTGCAAGGGTATAAAAGATCAACAAAATAGCATTTTCGATGTCATGTGCATATGTTCCCAATGGCCTATGACTATAACACTAAGCATGTCATATGATTGTATATTATAAATATACTAATATAGACGTACGTCTCTGCATGTCTAGTTTAATTAATGGGCTAGCCTCAAGCGCAGCTCTTTTATCTAATCTCAATTGATTGACCAAACTCCTCACTTCCCTTCGGTTAGATTCAACTTGTGCTTATTTAAATTAGGTTTACATGCGACGAGAATAATGTTAAACGACTAGCAATTCACGGGGACTTATTCTTATTGTGTCATCCCAATTTATTTAAAAATAAATAAATAAATGAACCTTAGTGGAGCTTTATTTTTGGCTATTGTATATTTTTGTGGATATTCTAGACTACGTTCCAGCCTTTAACTTCATGTTAGACACGGGAGAATCTTTCCTTGTTAATACTCATTTATTTTGTTATTCTTCATATCTCTTATTTTTATTTGTAAGATTTCCATATTACTGGAAGAAGACTGAAGAGCCAATGGAAGGAAGTGAGACTTCTCTCTGACATATACGATAGGGCCATGTCTCTAATAATCTCTTGATAAGTTCATTATATAATGGTTTTCATCGGTTGATTGTTCCTAGAAGGCGCAACATGGTAGACCGCTCTTTCAGATTCGGGCGATCTCTAAACCATAATTTAGACATCACTTCAATCGACAACAAACAAGAGGGGAATATAATAATTACATGTTCGGATATTTTACATTGATCTTGGGTCCCTATATATATATGATCCAGAAAACTATAAAAGCATGAGAACGTCTTTCACGGTGACCCCTGGTTCACCGCGGAGATTTCTCAAGTTTCTATCAAAGAGATTTAAGTCATCTATGTATTTGAAGAAAATTATTTGGTTGGAAACCCTTACTTACGTGCTGCAAGCTTAAAAAGGGCCGTGTCAAGGGGACAAGCTGCTTGTGCATGAACATGGACCATGATTGGTTACAAAAGCTTGATTGATTGGGCGTGGGGTCAACCCGAGAAGAACTTGCGGATGTGGTGCTTATGCGTGACGTGTGGGCTCTACCATAGTCCGATCAAGACGGCCAAGAACCTACGTGGTAGCAACCTCCACTTGTGTTTCCCTACATTAGTGGATCAAATCTTGCGACCGTGTCCCACCACCTCTTGCCTCAAACCTCATCTTTGTCTTTGAAATATTAAATGGTCCTATTTTCTCATAATATATTGAGAAATTATCAACAAAATTGTTCTAATTATTAATAATTATGTGACAATTACTAGTCTAGTTGACATCTATTTACCTGATCGGTGATTTGTTATTGGGTTATATCATGCCGTAGGACCCAAAGAGATTCCGCATCTTTGAATTATCATAAGTTTCCAATTTCTCTAGCAATAATTATTTCAAATGGATCTTGACGCATGTACGCGAAGTGTAAGCGCAACACATGTATGTGAACGCTCAATGTAATTCCATCCGTCAACACTTTGACACTGATGGAGTACATATGGTTCGGAAGATGTAATTTCATTATTAGTTTAGGAAGGAGTAGAAAAACGTAATAAAGGGCATGGGAATGTCACTAATGAAAATCAAGTCCATGGACTCCTTAGTCTCAGGTCAAGGAACATTGCACCAAATCACTTTCCTCATAATATCACAGCGCTCACCCTATTTACATTGTACACAATTTTTATTAAAGTCCTTCGCCCTGATGATGGTCTGATAATAAAGCCGCATCGCCTTGTTCCTCCTAGCTAGCACTGATTATTTAACCACAGAATTCCAACGGTCGGAAAAGAATTTAAGCTTTAAAGCCCTATTGTCGGCTAGGTAAAACTTTCGATTTCAAGGAGCTATCTCACTAGCAATTAAGCAGCCTGCAGGAGATCCATGCACCAATCATGTGATATATTTATCGATATATTTTCACTTAAAGATAAATTCGAACAATGGTATTATCCTTAAATCTATTATTATAAAAAAGAGTAGGTTTGGCACTAATTTTCTACTGTTAAATTTCGTCTTTGGCATTGAGATCAATTTGAAAAATCAAAATATTTCAAGTTGAATTGTCATCTGTGGCGCTCACCGTGCCGCCCGTTCTCCTGCTCCTTCAAGGTCCATGGAGCTTTCTTGTAATAATTATAAAGAAGAAAAACTGAAAGAAAGGACAAGGTTTCCCTCGTAGTTAGTAAGATTCTCAGAGATCTCCAGTAGAGAAAGAAAGCTAAAGTAATGCAAGATTTCAAACGTCAATCACGCAGACAACCTGAACGGCTGTCCATCATAAGCACGTAATTATAGGTGGGCCAAGACTTCAGAGTTGTAAGCTCACCCGCGAACAGACCCTTTCAAACAAGTTAAGGAGCATCTTCTTTTCTTCTTTTTTTTCTTTTCCCACTAGATGGGGGCCAGAAACCCTGGCTAACCTAGCTTCCTTCCCCCCCACTATCCCACGAATCATTCAATTTTGTCGACTGGACCATCTAGCTTTGATGTTCGTATTGTTTTCTCCGAAGTCATTCATGGATGATTCCATCGACTTGGTTAGGACGCTGCAGGGTTTACTTTGTCTTAGGGTGGACACTTTTACTGACCCCCTTTTTTTTTACCACGCTTGCTTCAAAGTTTGAGATATAATGATACCGATATTTTCTCGAACCTTATGCTGCAAGAAATCATGTCACGACTCCATATGCCCTAATTAAGTACAACTCAAGTATCCCCGGCATTTGGAAGTTTCATATCAACGGGTATAGCTTGCTACGCTTGATTTTATGTAGACAGGGAACCTTAATCTCCTTTGGTTCATTTGTTTATTTTTACTGTGATGGAAGAATAAGACAGCTGACCTAAGTATCCAATAGAATGAAAACTGAGAATATAAGTTTTTAAAAAATTATTAAAATCCTAAAATGATAGAATCCGGTTACCATGTATCCAGAGGGACCAGACAGGCCCTCAATTGGACACAAACACTGTTGGGTCTTTGCCCTTCGCATGGATCTCTGACTTTTGAGACTAAAAAAAAAAAGAGAGAACGGAAGTGGGTGCGGGTGGAGGCGTCGGCTCCCACTCAAAAAGCTTTCTTTTCTGTCGATAAGTCTCTTAATTATGATCCACGACGACATCTTTAAAGGACAATTGATCGTAAGAAAAAAATAATTTTTGTGCAACTCATAATACCACGTCACTAAATTAAAATAGTTTGATATTCTTTTTATTTAAATAATATTGAATTAGAGTTGTGGGAGACGAAAAGGTTTCGTATTAAGAGATTTTGTCTTTTAATTAATTAATCCAACTTGAATTTGAGTTAAATATGACATATATAAATTCTAAATATCATGTAAAATACAACAAAAATAAAATTTGCACATATAGTATCATAATATACCTATAACTAAGAAATGTATATCTAATTCTAATTAATCGATTTTTTTAATAGTTTCGCCCTTCGTCCGGAGAGGGAAAGTCTTTTGGACATCAATCAATTCTTCCAATAGCTAGATGGCAAATAAACAAATCCTTTTTAAATCATTTTTTTTCAAAGATTAATATAGTCTTAAATTTATGAATGCTTTGCAAAATTTTGAGAGGAAAGGTTAGTATGACTTTAGTCTCTTTTGGTGCTCTAAGAAAAGATCCACATGGGCTCCACCTCTAGTTATCGGTAGGCACGGGTTTAGAAGACGTACAAGTGTGGAATTACCCTTCGACTATCATATAAATTTCGATCAATTCTCACTCCACCATTTTGATTCAATTCTCACATTGGTCCTCTTCGATCTTATATATGTATGCATGTGCGTCTAGGGAAGGTTAGGTCTCTGATAATCTATTTTGCTTTAGGAAGCTAGTAGCATGGCAAGCCATTTAGTACATATGTATATATATATAATAGTGAATGTCATGTATATAGAATAGCAACCAGTTGTGTTGTCATCAAATGAGTAGGGTTGAGATTGGCTAGTGATATAGATGTGTAGCATGTATACATACGTATATTTATTTATTTATATTTATAATTACTGATGTTGTAATGGAATATAAATTAATACATCTAGCAATTTTTTTTAAAATTTTTTTCTACTTGACCCAACTTTGCTCACTTCTAACTGGTCACCCGTACAATAATTTCCACCACCCATGAATCAGAGAAAGTGACCCCTCACACAAGCATCACCCTAATCTATAACATCATTTTCTGTAAAAAAAAAAAAAAGAGGGCTTTCGTGAGCCAGTGTCATTTTTTAATTTTCATTTTTTAGAAAAGAGATTCCATATTTGATATGTGTGAGCGAGATTTTTTTTTTTGGAGCCCTTATGTCTTTCTAAATCACGAGCTTACTTTAAAATATAATAATATTATGGTATTATTTTTCTAATGATTTCGTAATTTCTCCCCCTCACACAAATGAAAAGTTATTCCCCTCTTCTTCTTCTATTTTTCCTATCATTTCGAGTTTTATTAATCTCTCTTATAATCAAAAAATATAAACTCCCATGATAATTATTCAGCAATAAGCCCTCGGAATTAATAGCAGGGCTTCCTAGTTTCAATAACTAAATCTTGACATAGTTCATTCATTTGATGTTCTTCACATTGGGTTATATATGATAATTGTATTCATTATATCCAAAAACACGAGACAAATAGTTAAAGAAGAAGAAGAAGAAAGAAGAATATATGGTAACGAATGTGAATTTTAAGGTAAAAAGCAACGATGAAGCGTCTGTTGAGTGAGTGATGATCAATCAATTGATGTATACAGTCCGTCAAGGTGTCATATGAGACACTCACATGCATCACATTCAGTTTGCTCTTCTCAACGGAAACTACACCTAAACCCACAAAATGCCAAATGGACAAGCCGAGACAAGCGCAGACCTTGGACCCCATTGATTGTGCTATCGGTCCGTGCTCCGATGTTACATCTTCTTTTCCCCATCTTGGGTACTGCCTGCTGCCGACAAATCCTTTCCCACGCCATCATTATAAGATATCTAGCCTTCCTTTCGATGATTCGTGTGTGTGTGTGTGTACGTACGATAAATTTGTATGGATATATATATTCACGCATTTGGACGAGATGTGATATTATCTGAATCGTATTGTATAATCTTAGGCATATGAAAATGACCGGTTCTAAGAGATTGGATATGGTTCCTTCCCACCGAGGGTCATGAATGAATGGGATCTCACCAAGAAGGGAAGAGATGTAACAACTTTAAAACGAGGAGCTAACCCATTAACCTAAAATTCTTCCTTCCTTTCTTATGCAGTAGCCATTATTCTATGCTGAACGCAGCCTAATCTTCCTCGGATTCTTCCAAACAGGCTATTTAATCAATTCCCACTTTTGTAAAAATTTATTTACAATATTTAAATATAAAAATATATATATAAGTTGACTTAGTCGAAAATCTCTTTTGAGTTTTGAAATTTTTTGTTATAAAAAAAATTAATCTAAAAAATTTACAACATCTCAACATCATATTAACAATTACATAAATTATAATAAATATGTTTTTCTGCCTGTGAATTTTATTTGAGTGACTGAAGAGTGACCCCATTTCTCGGGAATATACTTAATTTACCTTTTTACAATAGTTATTTATTCATCACTTATTACTATACTTATTACTATAGATAACTACTTTCTTTTATCACATAAAATATTTATAAATTTAAAATAACATGATAGAAATATGGATGAAATAAAAGAGTATTGATAATATTATAATAAGAATTGAATTTATAATTTCTTAATTATTAAGTAAAAAACGGTGATATTTTACCTGAACCTCCTCTATATAAGTAACTATTGCATGCGGCATCTGTCTTGCAATTGCACCCCTTCTTCCGGTCATTTTCTTTCTCACCTTTCGACTTCAACTCTCTATTCCTCAGTTTCCCTCTTCCTTCCCCTTAATCTCATCCTTCAATGGCGGAATCTCTAGACTGTCAATCCAAGTCCAATTCCAATTCGAACCCCACAAGATTAAAGCTCTTCGGCTTCAGTTTCTCAGACGAGGAAGAGTCGTCCCTATCTCTCGATGCTGCTGCCACAACAACCAACAAGACCACCACCTCGTCTTCGGGGTCGCCTGACGCCGGCCTCGGATTTCCACCCGACCGGAAGTACGAGTGCCAGTACTGCTGCAGGGAGTTCGCCAACTCCCAGGCCTTAGGTGGCCACCAGAACGCTCACAAGAAAGAGCGGCAGCAGCTCAAGCGCGCCCAGATGCAGGCCAGCCGGAACGCCACCGTCTCGTTCGTCGGGAACCCCATGATCCCCGCCTTCGCCCCCACTTCGCACCTCCTGGCCCCTGCCGGTCCCGTGATGGTGCCGGCAGGGGGCTCAGCGCTCCCTTCATGGATCTACTTTCCACGAACAGCCCCGCCGTTCCACGTCTCCCATAGCTGCACATTCGCGACCTCCAGTGGGGGTAGGCCGGGAGCGGCGGGTCTGTCCTACGGTGGCGGAGCCGGTGATTCCTCCATAACAACGGTCGAGTCCCGCCAATTAACCAGCTGGGCTAACGGCAGAGCAACCATGGATGAGCCTTCGCTGAGAGAGTTCTCGAAGGGGAACGGTGGTCCCTGTTTTGATGATAATTTGGGCCTTGACTTGCATCTCGGTCTGGCGCCGGCTGGCTCCTGACGCCGGCTCCCCTGGGCTCGTGTTCGGTGCGGGTTCAGCTTTAGGCTCCGAAAAGCAAAATGGGTCGAATCTCTGACGTCGTGTCGAGACTTGTATATGTTTCGAGAATAATTTATTGATTGTTCCCCTCCTGATCTTTATTGACATTGTGCCCATGTAGCCGCCTGAACCACTTGCAAGAACTCACATTAACAATCAATCATTTGAGATTAATTACCAGCCAAAGAACATAGACTTTGCGACTGATTTTGCAGCTGATTTTATCCGATTCATGTTAGTAGCAAAAAAATTGAGTGCAAATGGACTACATAAGTAGTTCAAAAGATCAAATTGAACAAAATAACATCAAATTTGAATTAATTAGAAAATATCCCTCCAAGTTCCATACCGTCTATTTTTTGTATGAAGGTTGATGAATTTCTTTCTCAACTCTGAGCTGTGTTTGAGATGATTCCCTATTAGGGTTTTGTAATCGACCACCTGAAAAAGAAAAGAAAAGGTAAATGATCATCGTGTGATGATGATTTCTCCCAACTCAATTGGTTGTTTGAAAGTTAAAGGCATGTGCGCAATAATTGATTACATCATATAAACACATAATAATCTAAAGTTCCGATTAGATAATGAATTTGTTCTCTTTCTTGATTCGGTTGCACACCTTAGTTTTACATCTTCCACAGCGGCCAATCGAAGTTCCTCACTGCTGCCTTCATTTGTACATCCACTAATTAATGTACATCTTGTACTAAAGTATAATCAAACATCATTCTATATACATATATGTTCCATTTTCATAGTTATGTGCCTGAGGTGGCAAAAAAATGTGTATAATAAGCCTCCGTCCTAATTAAAAAAAAATAGTTGATTGCACAATGTAAAAAGAAAAAACAAAATTCTATCCAATGGCTGCATGCGATTATATTATAAAATCGACATATAACTGGCGTAACAATTTTTGATTAGTTGGCTAAAGATAAGAGAGATGTATATATATATATATATATATATTAAAGAATGGGTTATACGATAATTGATGAGAAATCTAGTAATTAGAGCCTCATATGTTGAGAATTAACTAATTATCATATTTTCATTATATAAATATTTTTGAAAATCATATTCAACACCCATATAGAATTATAAAAGATTATCTGAATGAATTATTAGACTAGTCGACAATGAATTGACGGTTTATCATAAGTTATAATATAGATATAAAAGGATAATTCATTTACTTAATATGAAATCTTTTCCACCTTCAAAATCTTGTCCGTGGTTTCATGACTACATCCCTTTTCTTCTCATCAACTTCAACAACCGACTTGATGTCACTTGGGGTGCCTTATAGTTATAGTGCTGCCTCACGGCCTGTCTTCAAGGAAACTCAGAATGTAGGACCAATCACATGAACGCCCGAGACTTCCTCCGACAGTCGAAGAGAGTGCTTTCCATTTGCTCTTTATTTATTTTCGCGTACAATTTGATATATAAAAATACGACATTTCCCAATAAGTTTAGACTCTAGGCGAGTCAAGCTAACCGACGGAGTCTTCTAGCTAGTTGTCAATTCACTCAAGTGGAAAGGCATCGGACTATGTATAACAGCCCACACTAGTTAGTTCGAAATCCAAGTGTTAGAGCTCTCAATGTTCATCACCCCATCGCACAAACAGGGCTTCTATCTTGAGTTCAAGTTATTCACAGTGGAATTGTGCCGGGCTTCAAATCAGGCCCACTGAGATATGTTAATTGAACCAGACGGGCCTTCTGATTGTGTGGACACTCGAGCTCCTGCCCCGTCCCTTGAAATCCATATAAAAAAGTTTGCCATGTTTTTTGGGTTGTAAAGAAAGGAGAAGGGAACAAAGCATGCATGGAGGCTTGTCGGTGATAATCGAATTGGGGATCCCAAATCTACTGCTGCCTCTGTTATCGTGTACCTCGAATGGTACCCGGGTGCCTTTACTAGTCGTCGGTCGGCTTGCACGTGACCTTAACCATGCACTAGGGAGCATCAGTGCACGTAGAAGTTCTCTCTCTCTCTCTCTCTCTCGTCTACCTATTTGGACTTGTAAAAAAATGTATCCATTACACTGTCTACCAGAAAATTTCAATCATTATGCACTCGAACTTATTGAGGAACCGAGATTGAAAGAAGAGAGAGACATTAAAGTAAATACACATTTCCGCATTCGGGAAGGAAACTCGGAATTTTTTAAGGCAGCCGAGAGCAAGCAATGGGATAAAAAGGAAATCGCTTACGAAAACTCTCTGAAATGATCGAACTGCTAAAACGATTCTCTCCGCTGCATTCGCATCTCCTCGTAGAACTTCTCGATGAACCTTTCCGCCCTCTGATCCACGGAATCTTCCTCCTTGTACGGCGATTCAGAAACCACATCCTCCAGAAAGGCGTCCCCGACAGCGGGTGGCAGGGCGAGTGGACCGTAATCTATATCCATTGCAGCACTTTTGGTGGCCTTCCCCAGACAGCCACACAGATACGACAGTGGATCACAGATATCCCGAAACCTTCTGCGGTTCAGTCCTCTCAGGGGGTAGAAGGTAAGAGGCGTGCTCGATGGGGAGAATTCGTAATCCAAAAGTAACTGGTATTGGTAGCTCTTCGGGCCCGAGACCTTCCTGGATCTCTTGAGCAGAATGAGTCTGGGGATGATGGGTTTGGTGCTCGACTTGGCAATGTAAAATGACCTCTTGAGGAGGCTCGAGACCTTCCTGAGGATGACTAGGGGCTGCCTTTTCGGCATCTTTGTTCCGATATCGGGATTCGGTGAATATAAGATCTTCCTTATTGTCGATGCAGGATGAGAGGCCGGAAGACTTAGAAAGTGAAGACTGGAGCCTCTGACAACAAGTGAGGAGTGAAATTGAACGGTGAGCGTTTTATAGAGGAGAGAAGAACGTGCAGGAGAAGCAAGCAGAGGGAGCCGCCGAGCTGTAAAGGTGGCAGTGGTCGGTTGGGTCTTGAGAATTATTAATGAACGAAATGGCAGGTAGCCGTTGAAATCTGAAAGCCTCCTAGACGAAGGAATTCTTGCTAATTCCGTGTGTAGAGCCTAATACAAGAAGAACTCAATTAAATTATAATAATTCGGTAAATAAATGTTAATCATCCAAATAATTATTATTGTCATTTCTAAAAATCTTTATCAATTATTAATAATGATTCGGGGGCAGCCGTGTGTTTTAAATTACTTAGTATGGTTAATCTCCGAATGCCATATAGCTCAACAGATCCCTAGATCACCTAATAATTAGAGACTTCTCTAATCATAATTAACAAATTGCCACGAGAATGTGTTAATAGGATGACAATGGTGATTATATCGCACGACTCCGACATCCCTTCACCGATACCTCAACCTCCAGCGAGCACTCCAATGACTTGAAGCTCGCGCAGATCAGTGACCTAAAATTGAGGATGGATGGAGGTCCTCATTTTTCAAAATCCAGTTATCGTATATATCGAGAGACGAGTCCTGTTAGAACAAGATCAGGAAGTAGATAGGGACCCAGCATCTGTGTCCAAAAACTTGGGGGCTGTGACACGAAACTAAAACAGAGATATCCATCGCTATCTTCCGAAGTCCTGCGAATGCCCAAACTAGTGACTAGAGCTGTTTGAAGAGGAGCAGCATATTACCATTTGTCTGTTCGAGGATCGTTATGACCTAGATCTTGTGATTCAGCTTCTGATACCGGAGGACGAAATGGGTCCGGTTTCTTTAGGGAGTTAGCTCTCATCGAACCTTGGATGTCACGGACAAACCTGCAAAATAAGCATAACACGGGTGGTTAAGTTAGCATATTGAATGGAGAGAGGATTTTATGGGGAAGTGAAAGTATATGGCCTCTTTGGAGTGTTCAGAGAACTAAACTTCTTCTCCATGGTATAAGATATTTATAACGATCATGCTGGAAGCGAACGTAGCAAGCTGACTAAGAGAAGCCGAGCTGGCTGACTTACTGACTGTCAGCCGAGGTGTGGTTGACTGAGCAAACCAATTGAGTGGAGTGGAGCCAACCGACCGGGTGTTGTTGGGTGGTCCAACTAGTTGGAGGCAAAGTGTGGTATACCAACTAAGCGAAACCGGGTGGTTCGAGGTGATTGAATGGAATAGGGGTCCAATTGAACTGAGTGAAAGCAGATGGTTCGACCAGACTAAGTGGAACCTGGTGGTCCGACTACATGGAAGCAGTTTTCCTATCACTTGTTCCCCACTTCGCAGTATACTTGTGCGGCAGCCGGAAAGTAGATAGAGAGATGTGTTGTTGGATGGGTCGGGGGCGAGAAATGGTGTGGTCTGTGTCCCCTTGTAGAAAGGAAATTAGTGTCTTTCAAAGCTATGGATATTCACAAATTTTGAAATATTAAAAATGATAATTCATGGCAATATTGTCATTTATCCACTTGATCCCATCTAGTATGGTATAACTATGTGGCAAATATGAGCTCGGTCTGACATTATCATACCATGCTTGGGTTACAGCTTATCGAGCTGAAACCTTATTGGACCATCTCAACCCATCATGAAAATATATTATGTCGGGCATGGGTTAAATAAATGAGGTCCGTCACGATCAAATAAAACAATATCATTTAAAATGTGAATTAATAAAAGAGAACCTCTCGTCACTCATCTAGCATTCATTCACAAGGACTTATTTATTTTCTCTCGTGCGGTTTGTTAAGTTCAAGCTCCCATGCTTAAATCTCCTCTTGCATGTACACTAAAAACGTTCACTAATTATGTACTCGATGACCTGGACCTTGAGGACATTGGCTTCTTCAATTATACTATATTATTCAATTTGTCTCATATATTCATAGTTAAATATAAAAGTCTAGTGAGAGACAGGTAGGTTGTCTATACTATACCGTTCAACTTATATATATATATATATATACAAGCAGTTATTTCATTTCTTGTCTTCTTTATCCCTTTGTCATGGTAGAAATACAGGTAGTTCCATCAACATCAAATTTATGATAAAAATACTTGAGATAAAATGAATATTACCATGCTAATGGGTAATGTGAGCAGACTAGTAATAAACACGTGCCTCGTGTGACTGTATCGTATTAGGTTACCTCCTTATGGGGTCAGGCAGGCACAACCCAGTAAAGTTGATACATCATGGCAGCAGCCCAATCTGATGATGCTGACCCAGCAGAAGTGCCCAGCCTATTCCCTAATTGCAGTTCCTCACCCCCTACACCCCCCCTTTTTGGGCATATGATCCAACCATAGTTTCTGGAACTATCAAAAACAAATCTTTGTAATGACTTACAAAATGTTATTTGATATTATTCCATCGGTTGATATTGGACTTAAATAGTGTGTTTGGTGTCCTTTTGACATATGAGACATATCATTGGACTGACTTATTCATTTAGATTTTGTAATATGATATAATTTGTGGGTCTAGTGGTTTAAGTTTAATTTACATTTGTTATTCCCATATATATTTACCAATTTATTTTTACCAAACTTGGACTCGAAAAAATCACCGCAAAAAAAACTATGATAATTACAATCGATTTTTTTAACTTGAAAAAAATTCAATCGAAGAAGTTTGGACCCGATTATCTACAAGAAAGACTCACGAGAACCAATCACTTTTACCTATAGTTGCTGTTGAGTTATCACACAATTTGGTGCGAGTAGTTAAAACTATGCTTGTCCCCTCCTCCTCCTCCTCTTCTTCTTCTTCTTCTTCTTTTTTTCCTCCAAAAAAGTGTCTCCATGGTTGAAAATTTTGTTTACCTTGACTTACTTTTGCACATTTAGTCGTTGAGACACACTCTACCTGCCGTAAACTTAATGACACAAATCTCGAGTCCATTCGGCGTTGCTTGATTAAGGAAAGAAAGAATGTTTTTTTTTAATTAATTATTTAG
Source organism: Sonneratia alba (assembly GCA_900174645.1). Taxonomy (NCBI): domain Eukaryota; kingdom Viridiplantae; phylum Streptophyta; class Magnoliopsida; order Myrtales; family Lythraceae; genus Sonneratia; species Sonneratia alba. Next base: position 1,458,580 of record FWPY01000010.1, read on the forward strand.
TTTGTCGGAAATAAAGGGCTAACTTGCTCGAATTCCACAACTTAATTCGACCGTGTCCATCAATCATTGTTGCCGATTTATGTATATGCTACAGTTAAAAATGGATGAGAAGTTGCACATCGTTGATCACTCCCCCGAATGGAATGTAGTTGGCACTCACCTTAGTGTAATGTTCGGATTGAAGAAAATCAAAATAAATATGATCTGCCACGAATCATAATCACATTTTTTATTGTATTATCAAACCCAATGAATTATATAGAATGTTAATTTATTTGTAGGATTACAAGAGCCGATTAATGTAAGAAATAGATAAATTGAATATATTAAAATAATATCAAATACACTATCTAACATCTTTATATTTCTTTCGAATATTTTTATCTCTTAATTAATAAATATAATATCTTTAATATTCCCTAATCTTGATCTTGCAATGCTGAATTGCCTTCGCAGATCTCTGTGAAACCTATCAAGTAGTTGCGCCATCATCGTCCATGGACGATGATAAGATTAAAAGAAGAGTTTTTTTTATTGTTTTTTAAACTCCTAAAAGAGCTCTCCATTCTTCTTTTCTTCTTCACGAAGGTATGTTACATGACCACCTATGCACGCCTTCTGAATGAGCCAAATTTGATTGAGGGCAACGATAGACTTGTTCAAATCAATTAGGTCACTAAAATCCACACGAGTTGATACCATGAGCAAATAAAAGTAGAAAATATAAATGCGGTTGTGCACCGGCCATTATGGCATATTTTATTATGTTGTCAAACTCAATGAATTATATATAACATTAGCCTATTTATAGGCTTAGGGGAACCAACTAATTTAAGAAATGGGCAAATTTGAGTATGCTAAAATAATATCAAAATGATACTATAAAATCTCAAATTATTTATTTCAAATATCTTATTTACTAGTTGGTAAATATAACATCTCGTCTCTAATATAGATAACAAAATTATGATAATCCCCTCGAACGATGGAGAAGATTCCTTCATTTTTCCAGCCGGTGAAATAAAATTAAAAAACTGTCATGTTGCTATTAAGGTACTTATGACGTGCAAAATTCTCAAACGTAACTTTAGAACTCTGTGATGAATTAACAGCTTGGATCGAGTGACGGGATAGAAAAATACGAGCAGGAGTCGTGCGTTCGTGTCAAATGTATCACCTGCCATTATATAGATGGCGAGGTTATCCGAGTAAAGACGGAAAGCAGATGGATGAAGCCATTAGATGTTGCGCTGAAACTGTTGAAGTAATGTAATCACTTCTTCTTCCAGACCTTTCCATTACATAAGAACGAGGCGAACCCGAATAGATTCACAGGTCCAATGGAGATGTGGGGCTGGAAATTCAGGACAGGAGTGATCCTCAGTCCATTGAAGTAACTCCTAGGATTTGTGGGATTAGTCTTCTGCTGCTGCCATGAACTGTATGAGTACGGCATCCCAAAAGATGATTTCCTACCTGGGATGGATTGCTGCCTCTGGAAACCCTGGCCCTGCCTCTGGTTCTCCCTCGGGGCCGGGTGCTGCTTCGGGTTAAGTGGGGAGCCGGTGGAATTGCTACGCGATAAGAAGTGCAGTGAACGAATCAGGCCTTTTCTCCGGTTGATCTCGCAGTTGAGGCTACTGCTCCGCTTGAACTGCCAGAATGATTTGGGCTGCGGGGGGTTCTCGCCCTCCTCTGCATCAGAATTTGACAGCAAGAACTCCTTGAGCCGCTTTTTCTCGGGGCCTACATTGCTGGAATCCCGAGGACGGGATGGGAGAGACACTGACACATGACGGGTTTGGGGTGGACTCTTGAGTCTCGCCTTCTTGATCTCGATCGGCAGGATCTTGCCATCGGAGAACAGCTCCTCTGCTGATGAGAGTTCGTGGACGGAGGCGGCGCCGATGCAGAAATCAAAGTTGGAGCTCGACTCCACGAGGTTGCCATCCGATCGCCGGCGGCTGTCTTCGACAGGGACCCGGTCGCAGTCCTTGAGATCGTGCGAGAAGGAAATCCTAGGACTCATTCCTGGACTGGAAATCTCCGAGCAGACATCGACAGCCATAGACAGATATTATTCTTGGGACTTCACCCAACAGGAAGAGGGACTCTCTGTTTGAGGTGAAAATTGAAAGGTCAGGTTTTCACATACGGGGAGCTCAGGGAGAGCCGCGAAAAGGGTTTCAAAAACTCGACCGAAGGACAGTGACAGAGGGAGGTTTTTTTTTTTTTTTGGATTTGGAAGGGAAATGGAGGCATTAGGAGAAGGAAATCAGATGTTTCAGCTTTGACCTTTTTTTCGCTCTGTCTGGGGGAGAAGGGGGAGGAGCAGACAAGAGTTATTGTTTGAACTTTGAAGGGCTAAGGGGGAGTTAATAGTTGGGAAAAAATTGTTTGATTTTTGTCCTCGATTTGAAGCTTTCTTTGCTGATTTTTTCAAATATTCTAAGTAAAACTTATGACCTAATTATATAATAAAAAAGATAAATATGAGGATATTAAATTTTTATTTATCAAATTCATATTTATAATTTACTAGTTTGAAATTAAATATAAGGCAATTACACTAAGTCTCTTTTAGCGATTGTATGGTTTTAGTCCTAGAACTATTTTGAGACCATTTTAATCCTGAATTTCAATTGTGACGTTGATGACTGTAGACGGAGCATCAACCATCCCCTACTCTCCATTCATATTTTCACCTTGTTTTAGTTTTGAGTAGGGCTCCAGTCTATCTATCACCAGAGACCCTGATCGAATGGTGATAGCCGTCAGCAAGTTATCCTACACTTACAGAGCGAGATTTGAGCAGGGGTAGAACAAGATTTAAGAACCATAATTTGGTCCATTTTTCCTCCAAGGTTTTCGCCGAATACGGGAATTTGTGTGATGATTGGGATCATTTGATGGAACGGGGCTTGAAGAGACTGGGAAGGCAGTGGGGGCCGCAATGCGAGACAGGCGAGATAAAGGCTTTATTGGATTCCTTTCATTCAAAGTAATCAGTGACGGAAGGGAAAAAGGAAAAGCGGAAACGGTTGAATTTAAGCACCGAAAGCCTACTAATTAGAGGATCTAAGCATGGTAGCCTTCTTATTTGGGTTTCCGATGTCGCTTTTCTTTTTACTCCTCCTTTTCCCTGTTCTGCGATGCTAACCACCACCACCACCAAAGCAACTCAGCTCGAAGAACCATCATTATCTTGTCTAATGGGATTTTTCAGGTCACCATCCAACGTGACTGCATCGCCAAACATGACTTGAACACATGGGATGGATACATATGGAGATGACAGTTTATATGCGATTCGCTTTCCTTGTTTTAATCTTGCAGACCATCGTCCCGGGGTCATTGTTACAAGAAACTGTCAGTGTTTACTTATCATCTGATGGACTATTAACTGTCAAGGAAATCACAGTCAAGGAAAACCTTAGGAAGTTGAACCAGGGTGACCAGGGAGATCTTGTGGAATCCATCCTAATAGTTGGTCTTGATGAAAAATGGACCAAATTATGTCCATTTCAAATGAATGTACCGTCTTCAACGTAAAAGTCCATAAGAGCATTATTATGATGATGACCCATAAAAATCTCCTTCGATTATCATAAATTGTTTGCCGCATGACTAGAGACAGCAGTAGGTGGCTAAGAGTCTTGTGGCAATGGAAGAGCTTCGACGACAGTCACTTGAGTTGAGTCACCTGATCGAAGCAAGGAGCTGACGGCCCAAGTTCTTGGCCTCAGCTTCCTGTTCCCCGCGGCATTGGCTGGAGCTGAAAGTCCCGGTGGATGGAAGAGCTACCTGAGCAGTCAGATCGGAGCAGTCCCGGTCCATGATCTTCCCTTCCTTCTGGAACCAAAACCGAGGCAAAACCACGGAAGAGGCAGGGGTCCTACAGGTTGCGACGAAGAAATTGAGCATACACTTGGTGAGCTGCTCCACGAGCGTTAGTGGGAATTAAGACTTCACGAATTTTAATGATAGAATATATTATACTGCCGAATATCCTGTATAAGATAGATCCTGGTTGACTTGCGGGGATGCTGAATCCTTACCCAAATTGTATGCGCCCTCTCTGGTTTGACCGGTCGTTTTGACCTGAAATATCCTGCCCCACTGTTTCCCCAGCGACCGTTTCCCCTGAAACAGCAGCCTTTTCCCCAAAAGAAATTTTCATCATCAGCATCTCCATTCACCTCCCAATTCCCGCATCCTTGAAAACCTCCACAGAACATCCTGGTGAGCCGATCACTCTCTTGACTCAATTTGATGGCGGAGGACATATTGTCAGGAGGAGGAGGTGGTGCAGTGGCCAACGGCAAGAAAGTGATGGTAGCCATCGAAGAGAGTGAATACAGCTACTATGCGCTCATGTGGACCCTCGACAATCTCCGTGAATCCATCTCCGGCTCCGATGCCCAGCTCCTCATCTTCATGGCCCAGCCCCCTCCCCAGCACGTCGTCACCTACGCCGCCTCCCTGGGCTCTGCTCGCTTGTACTGTCCCGTTTCAGCCAGTTAAAGCACCGCTTCTCCTCTCATTATCTTCTCCTGGTTGAAGCCAAAATATACACTCATATGAACATCCCCTTGTGACTCTCCTCTTTCGGTTGCTTATTGCATAGTTTATGATCAGGACAAGCACTAATAATTTGTGTTTGCGATGACGAAATTGCAGCTCCAGAGTTCGCAAATTCGGTTCAGGAGAATCATAAGAAGCTCACAGCGGCCCTGCTGGACAGAGCTAAGGAGATCTGTGCAGAAAGAGGGGTATAAAAAGTTTCATCTGCTCTTATTCCATTTATGTCACTTTTTTCGTTGATTAATTGGAAACCCTAGGACCCGATACTCCTTTAGTATGTGCCTGGATAAAATTGGTTATCTTCACCCGTGGCCTTTCCTTCTCCTCCTGTAATGGTAATCGTCTAAACAACTAAGGAACAATCATAAGGACAGCAAAGAAGTTGGTCTTAGAAACAAATTAATTTTCATCTGTTAGATCTAAAAAATTTGCTATCTGACTTCTAATCTGGAAAGATTAATTCCTTTGCATCATTTCCATTAGATGTGACCAAAATCACAGCCTAACTTGTCTTAATGGTATCCGATAAAGGTCAAGGTGGAGACGATCGCAGAGGTTGGGGATCCTAAAGCAGCCATATGTGATGCGGTTCAAAAGTACAACGTTGATCTTCTCGTTATGGGCGAGCGTGGACTCGGAAGAATTAAAAGGTTCTTATTTCGTCTCGTTAGTTCCTTATCTGAACACAGAAAGATGCCGCATTCACATTTTTCCAACAGCAAATCTGCCTTGCTGTTAGATTAATATTGATGCTAAAGTTTCGCCACACTTCATGGGTCCTTTTTAGTCCGCCTCCGTCTGATGGTGTCACAGGACCTTTCTCGGGAGCGTGAGCAACTACTGCATACACAATGCAAAGTGCCCTGTTCTTGTCGTGAAGAAACCACAGTGAGTCAAGTGAAGGCCGATACGTCAACAAAATCTGTCCTACAGACAAACAGACCGAGCCCCTGTTTCAATCTACTGCTGATGCATTTCACTTAATACAGCTTTGTAAACTCTATGGGTCGAAAAATGCTTTTGGCTGTGTCCTTCACATTGTGTTTGTTCATATAGTTTCTGCCTGAGTGTAGACCCTTCTAGTCGAATGTGAACTGTAAATGATCTTTACTGAAGACTCTGTGCTGTACATATTTCACAGAACACGGAATGATACGTGATGTAATCATTCATTCGGTATAGACTGCAAGCAGTGCAACGATGGCGAAATTTCCACCTCGAATTTCCTACTACTAGAAGAAAAACAAACCCACTATTTCTATTGCGTTTGTTGAGTCGGATGAAGTGCTAAATGGTCCGTACAAGCACTGCATAAAATGCATTTGAAAATAGAGGTAACAGCCTTCTTTGTTCTGTTCTGGGAGTCCATAATATACAAGCGTGACATCAAGGATGTCACCAAAATGACGCTGGGATCGTCGGTAACCCAGGCTTACTTGGCTTTGCTAGCACTAGGCTACAAACCGAATAAAAAATTGTCCAAGACAACGAGGTCTAAGAAATAGGTCTTAGTATCCGTAAACTAGTCTCAATCTTTGTGTCTATAGAGAGCTGTCCGATTACTTCTGAGTTTTTTCACTTCAAGCTGGCTGGGATTGTAATTCCATACAGGATTTCCCCCTTTTTTGATTTTGCAGCAAAACGCCCGAAAATGGTTTGTTGAGGAATTGTTTTCGACTGTATCCTCTCTATTTTTCCGCCAAAAGCTCAGATACGAACTCGGATGGTGAAGTTAAAAGGCCAAGGTGTCCTCAAAAAGTGTCTCCCGTCAATTCGGAAGTACGCAGGCCTGAAATCCTGACAGATGATTAGGAAGAAATGATGGATGAATACTTGCCTCCTGAGGATATTGCTTGCTTTGCACGGCCGAGATATTTATAGAGATCTCACCCTCATTAGAACATGATATTTCCCAGAGCTTAGTAGAAATATTCTCATATATTTGATATATCATTTGGTTTGACAGATCATGATCTGGATTCTTTCTCTGTGAGCAGGATTTGTAAGGAAAGATTTAGAAATAGAATTGAGACAACTCCAATTTGATTGGTATCAATCCTCATGTAAGATGGCTCAAATAGGCCTAATTTGATAGCCGCTGGATATAGCCCCAAAATCAAACATTGCTCAAACTAGGCAATTCACACAAATTTCACAGCTGACAATAGAGCATTTCATCTCTTTCCGAACCCGAATATCCCTTCTTCTTGAACACCTGCTTCTTGTGGCCGCTTAACTTTGTTTTAGTGAGTCCTTCCAGCAGCACTCCGGTCCTCTTTCCTGAGGAAGCGGGAGCTTGAATTGCCTCATAGCACAACATTTGGATTGAAAAGATCATTCCTTCCTTGACAACAACTGGGGAATATGCTATACCTCGTCTCATCTTGGTTGATCTCGAACCATTGCACATGGCGATTTGGGAGACGTCTTGATGCCTTCTGCTCATTTGTTCCGCTTCAGAAGGCGTACCTGTTGAACTCATGAAGTCATGATCTTCGATCCTTCAAGAAAGTACAAATGCAAAACATAATTAAATGCACAAACAGGTTCTATTCTTTTCACATGCACCTGGGTATCGCCATTAGTTTTGCAGCGAAAGGAGGCAATTGCCTACCGGTTTCTCGTCACGATCAACTTATTTTTTTGGGCTGAGGCAGTTTGATCTCCTCCTTGTCGGTCCAAGAAAATCCCGTGAGTTTTTGAACGAGAGCCTTGAAGTCGGAAGGTTCGACTTGTATGACCCTCGGGGGTTGTATGTGGATGATAACGGGGAGCTCCTGCTGCCGCTGCCACTGCTGCTGCCTAACCTCCTCCTTATCGGTCCGGGAAAATCCCGTGAGCTTTTGAACGAGCGACTTGAAGTCGGAAGGTTCGACTTGTATGACCCTCGGGGGTTGTATGTGGGTGATGACGGGGAGCTCCTGCTGCCGCTGCCTAACATGAGGAGACGGGACTGTTGGAGTGCATTTTCCCGTTTCTTGATTTTCCATTTTTCTTGATTCTGCGTTTTGCACTCCCTGTTAGTTACTGGGAAGTGAGATGCTAGGCGGAGGAAGTTCGTTATGTAACCATTATATAGCTCAGCATCTCATCATCCCCTACATATATAAGCACGTAAAAGGAGTGAGGTGAGGTGCAAGACTGAATGAAACTCTGTTCTTGATTCTGTGATATGGACTTCGACAAATCGCGAGCCAGAAATGAAGGTGACGAGTTATTATTGCCTGGGATTGAGCGGCAACAATGAGAAGTGACGATGGCTCTGGTTTGTGTATGAGACTCGATTCCTTGCCGACCTTCGAAGACAAAGGACGAGTGCCATTGATGTCCCTGTTCATCTCAGACCGTGAGCGGCAGTGGCGCACGCACAACTTCGAAGGGCACCTGGTTCGGTAGCTCTTCTTCGACATGGAAAAAGCCGGGGAGACACTGTGGCACACCGCACACATACATGCATAGCAACGCCCTGATTGCTTTCGGATTTTACGGGGATGTAGAATGAAGAGGAAGACTATAAAGTTTATTCCATGTACACATGAATACCTCACAAACTCATAAATTCAAGTAAATTCATATGCAAGTACATATATGGATAATCTCACCGAGGATTATGCGCTTATGGAAGAATCGGAACACAAACTCATAGACAACTCACGAGTTGTGAGTTATTTCATTTTTCAAACTTACGTATAATTATTACTCTTTGCTATGTATAAGTTCTTATATTGTTCAAACAGTTTAACCTTAACCTTTTTAATTCAACTTTTCGGTTATATCATTTAATACAAAATTTTCTCATTTAACACGTAAATGGACACATCTTTTACACAGTTTTACTGAGAATTAAAATCAGAAAATAAAGAAGAAAAATGGAGTCGAAAGGGAATTATGGTTGATTACCGAAAGAAAATTACTTGTCAGCCCGACTGGCTCTACGGCCCACTATGGGCCTCACGATTGGGCTCCGCGCGACTGTGGACAGAGTCGAGTCTCCGATCTCAACCAAGCAATTCTGAATCCTCTCTTCTGAAGATTTTCTTCATTCGCTACGCGGCAGTCGATAGTATGATACGGGGGAAGCAGATGAATGGAAGGAAGGGTTTTCAGCTTCACCCAACTCTGGTCTAAGTCCATACTGTAAATGGGTATGAATATGTTTGTTAATCACCTGTCTAAGATGCCATAATTCAAGCCAATTAGAGTAATTAATTGATAAATTCTTCTTCACCCTCGATTAAATCTATACCTCAAAACAGGTTCTTTTTTTTTTTTTTTTTTGCTGTATTTGACATTAATTATTGGGTGAAGTGTGTTCGCAGCAATACATGGAGAGGGTGGACATACGGGAGCAGGAGGCAACGCAAACGCCACTCTTCTAGTCTTTGTTGGGAGGGAAGCACTGCATTGAAACTGGCCAATAAATTTAATTACAGTGAACGATGACCTGAGTGACAGACCAGCTCGTGGGACCGTGTGCATCTCAGCCGCACGCGTTTCGACTCATTTTTTTGCAATCAATTACTCGAGAATATATGATATAATACTTTCACAAATAGGGTATCGCTAATATATGCGTATACAAGCACACACACAGTTTACAATCAAATATCAAGAAAAAACGTTAAGGAAATAAGTTTTACTATAAACTCCTTTGAACAGTGTATCGAACTCCAATTTGGGAGTCGGGTATACCACAGTACACGTGTATCTTCTATCCATGCTCAAAGTAGTTTGTCGGGTAATGTTCGGTTAAAAAATGCCGTTTCTAGACATGCTATCGAGGCAATGGAGAGGTAGATCGGCGAATGAGCTCCTCCAAATTAAGCATAACTTCTACCATAACCCCATGTGGACATGCCATCAACACCCTGTTGTTGCCTCATCCGATCGAGAAAGCGTAGGAATGTGGCATAGTTGGTCACTCTTTTGGAAGGCCGAGCTGTTCTACCCTCTTCTCGGGGTGTTTGTCTTTTCAGTCTTTGCCATCTCCTAAAATCTCCCATTTTATATATATATATTCCCTCTTTTTAAGTTCTCTTGGCCATCATTCAAGGGAGGTGATCCCTCCTTAAATCCATCTCTAGATAGAGACTACTAGTGGTATGAGAGAAATTAGGAGTTATTTATAAAATAAGGCACGTATAATCAATCATTCACATCGTACGGGAAAGGAATGGCTGTCGATCAGTACCAGTGTTACAAGCTCTAAATCCAAGAGGCCTAACTCTTGGCACATCTTTTTTTCCAGCAAAAAAGTTTTCTAGCCTAGAAAACATACATGATAATACATTGTGTATTTATTGTGGCGCTTCATTCAGGCCAGTGGGCACGCACATTCAAGAATCCCCACCTCCTTGCTTCGCTTTTAACGGACCACTTCCTTGTACTTTAAGCATGCATATATATATATATATATATATATCTATGCTACCCATCTCTCTCAAACTAGGGAAGCATAGACTGCAACTGAGATGAGGACGAACATGTGAAGTAGGTATTGTTAGACCAAACTAGGATCAGTAGAACCTATACGCATTTAATTTTTTCTGCAAAAGAGGTACATGAGCCTGGCGGGAGGCCATGACTACACAACTTACACGGTTTTCGCGGGGGATTATGGCGCAGTGCCATGGCTTCTCTACCATACCTTACACTAGAATTTACGGTACCTAGTCCCTACTCGAGTCTAATTTATAGTCATAGGTAGATCTAAATGGAAATGAGAGTGGTTGGATGGAATATTAGAATCTAGAGTAAGGGGCTCGGGCCACGTTGCGAGCCCCTCCTTTTGTTGGTAGTCTCTTTCAAGTCGGCCAGGCACTGCAAATGCATCATCTTTTAGTGCACCCCAAAGTAGTGAAGTACTTGAATTGTTCCTTGGACTGGACTCTCCGAAGGAGAATTATAATGCAAACACAATAATACCAAACACTAACATAAGCACCACTAATTCTAGGTAACGTATGAAGAAAATCGCAAACGGTGCTAGTCCATAAGTTCTCCTTCCGGGCACCCCGAGAATCGTGCAATATTAGGATAGAGTGGCTGAAGTTGCATACTTAGGGTCCATAATTTTCTTCATGCACATCATGCAACCTCTACTTGTCAACATGAGACGTTCGAAGAGGATAAACACACGGTACGGTGTGCAACTTTCTCACTCAAAAGTCCACCGGACTGCTTGGTGAGACCGATTCGAAACTTAATGTATAGGTCCCTCAACCTTGTGGGCGGCTTGCATATTAATTAACGAGTATGTAAATTTGACTGTTCAAACAATCTTGACCGAGTCGATCCTTCTTCTTTGCAGAGGGCCCAATCGATCAACTGTAAATGGAAGAAACGAGCGTGTGTATTTTTTGGTGAAATAATAAGCGTATGCTCAATGCACTGACTTTTATCACGTGTCACTCGCACGGCAAGAGGTCTCCTCGTTAGTCAGCTAATCCGATTATCCAAGCCTTGACCTGACCCGTTAAAGCCGGTGCATCTCATATCGTGTGAGACGAGCTAATACGTGCATGATATGTACCTACCACCTGGCCATTAAATGAGAAATGCCAATTGTTATTTGAAACAAGTATGACTTCCATTTATGAGTTAAGATATAGTTTCATAGATATTCATGAAGTTAATAGTTGAAAATAATTTTGTTTATTCTGCACTACTACTCGTATGTGTAGTTGCGCATGGGATTCGATGTCCATCCCCCATGTGATCGAGACATTGTGCTGCGCGAGCACCGAACAATTTACATAGGTAATCTACACACACACATATATATATATATATTATGTATGGAAGAAGATGAAGGAAAGCTCTAATCACGAGCTGAGGAGTTGCTTTTTGATCTTAAAATTTAGAAGCAAAAATACTGACGACAAGGCGGGAGGAAAATTGGGAATTGAATATCATCATAAGATAAATGCACCCACCATCGCATTATTATTATTATTATTATTATTATTATTATACTAGCTGAATCGGAAGAATTTATGTGATTTGAGTTGAATAAATTTATATTATTGTATGATATACTTATTTTCGATCAAATAAAATTAATTAACTAAATAAAATTTCTTCTATCGGAATCTCACATGAACATGACAGACTCCATGCTCGTTCATAAAGCATGGATCTCCTGTGCTTAGGATCGACTTTACTTCAATATTCCCTGCTTAAATTCACTCGGGTTCGAAATGAAGCAGCGTTACAAGTCCTTCTACTGTGATATTTTCTGCCTTCTGAATTTCTAGGACCGTCGGTGACCAGACTGTTCGCTTCCAAAGGGCGACATCGAAATCGGGGAAACCCACGTCTGGGAATACACCACGCCACACAATTCAAAGTAGCGCACTGTCGGTGTCGCTGTACGTTTGATAGTAGCATCGCCTAGCTAGCATGACTTGGATTTCTGTTGCGGGTCGTCCGCGGGACACCATGAGACGAGTAGTTGTTTTCTAACTGAAGCTTCGTATGTATTGTTCGTTGCACATGTCGGCTTCATTTGTACGTCTCTACGTACGAGCGTTTACCTTTCTGCCGAGCTTATTAAATAGCAAATAAGCAATCGGACTCCAAACATGGGGAGGTAAAAAGAACATTTGGGCACTGAGACCCACGGCGGGACACGAGACTTGATGTATGGTCCTGCCGATGAAATGGACATCTCAGAACGTGGAGATGAATTTTAATTTCGAATTCGGGTGAAAATTGAGAAATTTGGCCTACGTGGTTTCCCTACCCTCCGGCAGGCTCTGCAGGTTCTGTGGTGGCAGAGACATGGATGGGAGAACTCGCATTTCATCGTTACCGAAACGGGGGGTGGGAGGTGGAATTGCCTCTTTCCATTTCGGATCAGAATAGGAACCCTTTGCCCTATTTCTTTCGCTCCACAGTTACACACCATCGTGCATATATATACACACACACATAAAATAATAATAATGATGAATTATTACGGATTTAGATTCTAATTTGATCTGCCATAAAATAAGATTCTCTAATTATAATTCTTCTTTATTCTGAATCCTTAAACTGGGGACATCACATTACTTGAGGAGGCGTATGCCACGAAGGTAATTTAGTTGATTTGGGACCACTTTCCTTCCCCTCTCTTCGTACACTCCGACCGTTTGGGCTGTTTCCAAAGAAGAAAAGAAAATGTGATCCATGTACATGCCTGAATCTAATCTAATGGCTGTATAGGTGACAGCCATGCGCTTACTCCGGGATTTTTTTTTGGGGCGCGCAAATGCGAGAAATTTCAACTCACTTCTTCACCAAATGAATTGGGTTAATGATTGTTAAATCTGCTCCGACCTCGCTGGTGGATGGAGGTTTATGGAGGGACCACAGAGAAAGAAGGGCTTGAGACGTAGCCGAAGAGAAAAGAGGAGTGATTCGTGCTCATTTTATGCGCTAGAAAACGACATCTGCCATTACGCAAAATTTACAATGTCCATTTCCATACATCCGAAGAGAAAAATAACACAAACAACAAGAAGCAAGGAGGGAGAAAAGCAAAATGCAAAAAAAAAAAAACTCTCTTTCCTTTAGTAACCTTTGTAGGAAGAGGAAAACCAAAACCCGACTCTTAATTCACGAGGTTCCTCTGGCCATCCGGCAATTCTCAAGCCTAGAAAAACCACCCGCGTCCGCTTTCCGCCACGAATGCTTCTCCCGCTAAAATCACCCGCCGAGTTCCACCTCCAAGATTGGCCGCTCCGGCCCCGTATATTTTTTTTGATCCATAAAGCAATCTATCCGTTCATCTATGCATTAAAGTGTAGCTGAGTTACTACCTTAAAAAATACAGTTTAAAGTCGGTAAAACTTCTCCCCAGTTTTGCCAACGATGAGCTATATCATTGGCGACTCTGGGTAACCAAATACGGTCCAAGTTAGCCAGAGACCCTGCAAAGTTCCAAAATTCATGCACTCCCTGATAGCTATCCCAAGTTGGCTGAATTCTCCCATTTATCGAGCAAGAGTAAACTAGATCATAAGAATCAGAATGGGAGAGAACAGATGACCAGCACTCCTCGGTCGCTACTCTTACGGCTGCAAGGAGGGCTTTAGCCTCCGCATGGCATGCAGATTGGGCATTTTCTTCCTTGTGCCAATCGAGGAGTGTTTAATCCTTCAAAAAAGCAACTCCAGCAATGCTTGCCTCCTCTTCAGTCCACGCCGCATCAATGAAAATGCTGATCACCCCTCCTTCATCCTCCAATCCTGCAATTCCTTGGTCACCCTTCAGCCTTGTAGCTCCAGCCCCGTATAAGATTCAACAATTCTTCTCCTTCAAAGTTTCCCCGAACGCGGGACTGGAGTTCGTAGTGAAAATGAGGTTAATAACAAATCCGCCCTCCAAGAAAATATGACCCATGGGAGAGAGTGCGTGTAAGTGAGAAATTTGGTGGTGGACCTACTCCTATCTCTACTCCTCCAAGAACCGCTTCACAATCTTAGCACCGGGGCCCAGGACCTGAGTCTCCCAAATCTCCGCCCACTTCCACCCCTTACCGGGGCCTGGGGCCGCCATCGCCTCCCTGAATGCTTCCGTGGCGTCCAGCCTCCTCAGTTCCCACCCACCGTCCCTCAGTCGCAGGATCTTCCCTATCTGCCTCTTCGCGAGCTGACATGTGTTGTCCTTTATCTCCCTCACTGCCTCCTCGTAGGCGGCTCTCTTCAGGGGATCCAGCCCTTCCCAAGTGTCCCTCCTCCGCGGTGGGTGTCTCCTGAAGCAGCGTTCGAACTCGGCAACCCCGATGGCCTTTCTCAGCCCGGTCCGGGTTGACGGCTCGACCCGGCGTGGGTCGTAGTACTGAACTAGCTCCTCGAACATCCCCGAGTCGAGCATCTCGTCCACTCGCTTGCGTAGGTATTCGTCCAGAAACGGGAAAGACACGTCTACCCAGAGAAAGCAGCAATTGAACCTCAGCTCGTGATTCACTGAACCGGAGCCGCCGAACACGTCTATGCCAGGGTTGAACCTCTCAGTTAGCAGAGCGTAGATGAAGGAGTTGGACCCGCCGGCAATGAGGGGGAGATTTTGACGGGAAATGATGTCATCGATGACGGATTGACCGAGGGCACGGAAATCGGAGGGGGTGAACTCGCCGGCTTCCGGGTCGACGGAGCCGATTAGGTGGTGGGGGATGCCGAGGCGGTCTTCGGGTGGGATTTTGTTTGTGGTTATGTCGAGGCCCGAGTAGACCTGCATCTTGTCGGAGTTGATGATCTCGCAGGGGAAAAGAGTGGCGAGGTCGATGGACAGTTGGGACTTGCCGGAGCCGGTGGCGCCCATTATTACAACAACCTTGTCTCGGCGGCGGCGGCCTCGGAGGATGATGGGGCCGGTAGCGATCGGGGCCCACCGCCTGAGGGCAGGAGAGGGGGAAATGAGGATGGGGTGTTTGAGTTTGGGTTGCCAGGAGGTATTTATCAGGGGAAGTTTCATTAAGGCAGAGTATGTGTTAGGAGCAAATTTTGTTTGCTTGCTGAGATGTCTGCCTGCAACAGCGCACTGGCAGAGAATATGCCTTTACGCACGCGCCCGTGCTCCCCCGAAGAGAGAAAGAACACAGGGAAGAAGAAGAACAGAGAAGAAGATGGTGATGAAGAAATGGTAACAAACAATCACCAAATCAATGGAGTTCTGGGGGTAAATTACATCAAATAAATGTTTTTTTTATCAAAAAGAAAATGTTTTGCCAAATCATAGTTTTAAAACCGGACCGGACGGCCGGTTCGACCGGAAACTGGCCACTTACCGATCTGGTTCTCATAAATAATCAAATTACACTTTAAATTAGATCAAATCAGGTTGAACCGGCTGATTTTTTTTATTGAACCGGCTAACCAACTAAACCAGAAAAAATCAATCAACTTAAAATTAAAAATAAAAAATAAAAACTTATTATAATGTACTTATTTCATTTTACAATACTTATATTCATATTTTATGTTAAATTTAGGATTAATATAATGATTATATTAATTATTTTTATTATAAATTATAATTAAATTATAATATTATATTAATAATATTATATATTAAATATACGATTCAATCTATTGTACCTCCGATTTGACCTATAAACCTATAAACTAATATCTTTACCGGTTTCCGATCCGGTCTAATTTTAGCCAAACTACTACAAAATATTTGAAGAATGTCTCTTGTTGATACATTCCGTCAAACTTCTCCTTACGGCGTTAATTGGTGCTTTTGTGGAATGCCATGAAAAGCTGACATGGAAAACAGAAATATGGGCCAGTCACGTGCATTAAACGGCACCCCTCTTTCGTCTTCCCCGCTGGAGACCTCTGTTTTCCCCTCCCCTCTCCTTTATCTGCTTGTCTGTATCCCCTCCTCTTCTCTCTCTAAATGTATTGGGGAACGGAGGAGTTCCTATCTGGTGAAAGAAGGGAAAACCACAGTAAGGCTATTGAGATTGCAACACCCGGAGAGAATTTTAGAGAGAGGACAGAGGAAGACTCAGAGACAGAGAGAAAGAGACCATTTGTTCTTCCCAATTCGTCCGATGAGATCTGCAACCTGGGTGGTTGTCTTTGGTTCTAGGCTTTTGGGAATTCGGAGTTGGAGGGAGTAAGATAGGTTTGTTAAGCAGAGGATTGTTTCGAACTGTTCTCGGTGGAGCTTCACGATGTTTGACCGGAACTACTACAACTCCAAGAAGACTAAAGGATGTGACTGACGCCTGTGGCCATGTAATCCTCCCTCTTTGCCTATTTCAATGCCTCATTTGCCAACGTTCCAATTGACGGAATTGTTGGGGGATCATTTCCCTAAATTTAGTGTTTTGGATTTTGACAGTCCAGTGCGCTCCACATGCATGAGCTTTCCCCTTTCTTTCTCCGAACATGCTCTGCAGCAAAGAAGGAGAGAACGGGTGTTGCTCCACGCACGTGAGCGGCACATGCTCCTTTTCCCACATCGGCCGTTCGTTTGGGGTGAAGAATGTTAGACGACTTAGGAAATAACGTGCCACGTAGCGATCCACGTAAGCATCATTAACACAGTAGGGAAGAGTCTGACGGAATGTATTTGTAAGATAGAGTTTTAAAACATTTTGTACATTTTGTAGTAGTTGCTAGGCAAAAAGTTTTCTTTTCTTAATCAAAAAGACACCTTACTCAAACTTTTTGTCCTATTGATCTAATTTACCCGAGTTCTGGGTACAACAGTGACATATTGTCTCCTCCGTCCCTGAGTGGAACGAGAAATGGGTCGGAGCCAGCCGGTACCACAGCCCCTCCCCCCGCAGAGCTCTGTTTCGATTTCCGATTCCTTTGTTCCTATTCACTCACCGTGATATTGCTTCTCTGTTCGTCTCTGGTTCCAAAGATGGCTGATTTCCATCTCCGTCCCTCCTCCGATTTCATTGCGCACCGAGTGGAAGCGAAGATCTTGTCGGCCGAAACAGAAGGTAAACTTTCAAATTAGGGGGAGGATAAACAAGGCGAAGCTCAAAGTGCATCTTTCTGACTCCCTGTGGACGCATGCTTCGCTCGTCTACGTCTATGGGATAGGGTTCCATAACCCCTTTATTTTATTCATTTTTCAATTACTATATGTACAAATATAATATTTAAATTTAAAATATTATTTAATAAAAATATATATAATTATATCAATTAAATTATGTATTGAGTTGCTCCTCATATTTATGGAATTATTGAAAAAAAGAAAGAAAGAGGGTATGTCATCCCTGAAAAAAACATAAAATGTCAACGGGCGACAACACTTACTGAATAGGATTTCGTTATGTCAGATGTAGCTGTTCTGCATAAAGTCCTGATTTTATGTAATTATCTTTCACGTAAATGAATAAAGGGGGATCAAGTATCAGAGTTAAAGTTACGAGAAGTGTATATATATTGTGAGGCGTGTGTGAGAACGAGGGTTGTGCGTCCTATTATTGCATGAGGGCCTATTACCTTTGGCTCTTGTATACCACTCTTGCTATACTTACAGTAACAATCCAATTGACTGAGGCTCAATAGCCTTCGTGTTAAGAAATGTTCACGGTGGCCAATGACCGGGAAGAATTCAAGGGGCAAAACTAAGTTTTATTCTATGTAGAAATCCCACTAACCCTGATGGAGTTCGGAGTAATGCAGTAGTTCTGACCTCAACTGATGGTGGTCTGATCGCAATCGAGCACAGACATCCTGCAGTGTCTAGGCTTACCCCGCTGGTGGTCAGCTGGGCTCGATTACAATTACCAGGTTACTGGAGATTAAAATCTTGACTCGGCCGGCCGTCCGTCTTCCTAGCTGCAATATATACAGCTTTGCCACACGGCAGCAATAGGGTTTTTACAACCCCTCCGCCATCTCCCATTGATGGATGTTTAGATCATATGTCGACCGCGGTGGCAAATAAAGGGATAACGAGCACGTATATCGTCTGGTGTGTCACTGCTTGGTTTTAAGGCCAAATTCTCCAACTTAGTGAGGTAGGTAGGATTAGGGGAAACGAGAAGCTTAATGGCCGGGACAACTATCGGTCAACGGGAGCAGAGCCGCCAGCCAAGAAATCTATTCGAGCAATAAGCTATTTGAACAACCGTGATTAAACATGTCCCTTCAAGAGCAGTAACCGTGTGACATGCAGATATAAACTGATCCAATAACTCCTTTTAGATAAGAAACCATATCCAAGAATGCAAAAAACCCCACTGCTGATAAAATTTTACTACTTTTTGAGTTGCCCCAACTTGAAGTTGGGTAGGAGAAATCCGCACACCAAGTGAAAAAAAAGTAGATTTCCCCTCAACTTAGTGGAAAAAAAAGTTAAAGATATTACAAAAGTTTCTTTTTAAAAATAAAATTTTAAATTTAAGCATGGTAGATAGAGTTATATTGAAGTATATTTACTCGATAATATCCCAACCTAATTTGAATTTAGATTAATTACTTTTTGTATATAATGTAATATGTAGACCGAAAATAGAAAAATATTATGAAAGTTAATTTTCTTCTTAATGTAATGTCGTAATTGGCATGGTGCATCTTCCTCATACACATTACCAGATTCGGTCAGGTCGTGGCTTTATTAAGTACTTAATTAGGCAACACCCTAATCGTACTTAAGAAAGGGGATAGTGGTACATTCATAAAAAAAGCCCTAACAAAAAGGCTTCCCTTAAGATTGATTAATTAGTACACTGTTTGAATTATAAATACCCATTTGACAATGAAACCCGAATTCCTGAGCATTAACTTTGCGGGCTGCGAGTCTGCGGTTGCGTGTTCATGTTTAATACAATGAACTTGGTTAAAAAGTGCGCACACGATCTTGAAAGTGAAGTGAACATATTAATTGACATGTTTATCACGTGAAATCTGAGGCCTAATTAAAAAAAAAAATTCCAGAGGGGGATTTGATAAAGCACTTGCAATGGTCGTCCACCTATGCAGGTTAGTTTAAACTACCTGGGCCCCGGTACGATGTTGCAAAATCGCACTTTGGTAAGTCCGTTGGGATTAGAGTTGGTAATTTAGGCAAGCACAGTATTTTTGGACCATATTGGCATTACATGAATCTACTATCGGACTGTGTCGGCATAGCCCCACCATTTCTAACTAGCCAAAAACCCTAGTTTAGGCACAAATATTTTATACTTTGAACAAGTTAGACTCAACATGAATGATACAAATGCTTATTTTTTAAAAATAAATTTAAATAATTTATATTTTAAAATAAATTTTTATGATATAATTGATCAATTAATCTAAAATATATATTAATTTAAAAAAATATTAAAATAACTAATAAAAATATAACTATATTGTATAATTAATAATTTTTTAATTTTTATCATAATTTTTTATTATAAAATTTATTTTCATACTTTTAAGTGGACATGGCTCAATCTCTTACACACTTTTTTCATGTCATGCCTGCATCATACCAAATTTCGCCACCTCCTATCAAGATACTCCACGAACTACAACTTTTAAAACCAAACCAAGTTGGCTAGTCAGATTGGTTCAATCAGGAATCATGTAGCCACCTAATCTAGTTTACTTAATTAACCCATATATAATCTAAATCTAGTCAGATCCATTTAAATCGAGCAATTTCCAATTCAACCGCTAAACGTAATTGAACCAACGGTCGAACTTGGCTAATTAAAAATTATTTTAAAAAAGAAAAAGAACCTCATTAACGATGATATTCATTTAAAAAAACATTAATATTACATTTTATTTTTATTAAACTTAAATTTATATTTTTTTCAATTTAGATATTATTATAGGTATTTTAAATTTTAAAATTATAAATTTTTATTCGTATATGTTGTTATAATTTATAATTAAGTATTATATGTTATTATAATTATTTATTAAATATATAATTTAACTAATTAAACCTATAATTTGACTCATTGAGCTTATAATTTGACGTATGAACTCACATTTTGACCGATTCATGATATTGTATTTTCAAACTTATCATGCTAGGTTTGTTTCTAGTATATCACGGTCAACTTTTTTAATATAAATATTATAAATTTATTTTTAAACTAAAATTGATGAAATAAAATTTTGGATTTTTTTATAGATAAACAGAAAAAAATTTAAACGATTTATTAAAAGCAAAATAACCAAATTAAGAAGTAAATTAAATTCAGAACGAATAGAATAAAACTCTAAATGTAAGACAAAAAGAAATTCGGAATAACGATCACAGGTAAAAGAAAAAGGAATCTTAAATAACATAAAGAAAGGGAGATAAAACATATCATCTTTAAAATTAGATTTGATCGAAAATGAGTTTAAGTATGGATTTATGGATTACTAAGTTATATCGGGTATTTAATAGATATAATTATATATTTAATAAATAAAATTAATAGTATAATATTATTAATAAATTAATATATTATAATATTTTGACAATAATTATGATAATAATGACCGTCACAATAATTATAAATTTAATATAAAATATAAATATAAATATAATAAAATAAAATAAATATATCATGATAAATTTTTATTTTTTAAAATTTTGGATTAGTTCACTTTTTTTATTAATTTAATTAAATTTACTAATTCAAAATAGATCGATTCAATCGGAACTAATTATATTTATAATATATTTTTATTAATTTTAGAAACTAGATCTAATGAGTAATCGGCTCCTCTCCAACTGGCGATCTGGTTCAGTTTTTAAAATTAAGGTAAAACACTGTCATTGATCGTCTCTTCCTGTCGTAGTCTCTTTCACCAGCGAACAGCTACCATGAACAAGAAGACCTCTGTGAATAACAAATAACCCAGAAACCCTAATCTCCACTAAGCCCCAGAATTTATAAGGGAAAAAATTTCGGAGTTTGTCCATAAGAATCCTTTCCATCAATCATCACCGACTTCCGTTATTTCTTACCGAAGCTCTCTCCCCTCCTAAGCTAATTCCATGCATTTTCCTCGGGGGAGATGGGAAATCGAGTTCTAAATGAATTCCCAGGAAACATTAAAATGATTGATTACGGCAGAGGGAGTGTCTTCTCTGATGATTTCTTTAACGGAAGAACCAAGATCTGGGTCCCTTTTTCATTTTAACTTAGGGTTTCTGATAAACTTGGCCTTGCCACAGCACCTCTCCTGTCCGCCGTCGCCCGCAACCCCGGTAGGCACAGGGACGGTGGCACCAACGTTTTCGCCCCCTTCTTTCCCATTCCATTCTATTCTTCTAATTTAGTTATTTAAATTGTTTAGATTTGAAATCATCTAGACAAAAATTGATATAACTGGAAAAATCCGAGCTTATTAGAGGAAGTTGATGGATGCATTCATTCCAAAAAACAATAGTAGAGGAAAAGCAGAAAATTGGACGAATAAATCGAGAACTGGCACAAATGTTTTTGCCCCCATTTAAAACCCCTTAAAAGAGTGCAGTTTTTTTTTTTTTTTATGAACAATTTATTACCATTCTGTTTAGTTTATACAACAGGATTATTTCTCATTTTCAGACCTCCAATAATTTTCTAGTTTCTTTTGGTTGAAGGGGGGCAATGAAGTGACATTAATTCAACGACAAGCGCAAGGGAGGAGGAAATGGGCAGCCTGTCCAAGAGAAAAATGAACCACCAAAATCAAAATATGTCCTTTCCAACACGGCGAAATTTAAATCTCCGTCGGCAATCCCTCGTCACAGTTGCTCCCTGGTATCTTCTCCGCCTTGTGGGACGATCTTTCCAGATCTCGTCAAAACATCCAAAATCCGACGACGTATCGATTTGTTCGAACCCGGTCGAGATCACCATTAACAACTGATGCTTGGCCATAAAATACAGCTTCCTCTCCCTCTGGGATAGTGCCAACCGTTTCCTCTCTCAGCATTTTAATAATTTTTTCAACACATTTCTTCTTCTTCTTTTAATATGGCTCATCAATCTTAGAAGTGATAACAGTATTAAGGAAATAAAAGAAAAGGAAAATATCAAAGTTAAAAGTTTTTAATTTAATGCTGTGATATATATTATTATAATAAATTAATTTTCTTCTTTTTCTTACTATTTTTTTTCCCCTTCCTTTTCCTGGACAGCAATTTAATCCTTCTGCACTTATTGTGAATGGACAGAAGCTATAATGCTACATAGGAGCCGGTGGCGTGCGACGTTGATTGACAAGGGTTATGTCAATCTGATAATTGTAGGGTTTCCACTTTTTCCTCCATGCCTTGACCAGAATCACCAGACCACATCAACCAATGGACCCAGGAGTGATACAGATGTCCGTGGAAGGATTCTATCGTAAATCAGCTAGTAATCGCTCCGGAGAATGATTATTTTTTTGAAACATTCTATCGAGATTTAAGCCGCGTGGACGCCGACGTTCAGTCATTGGAACGAACAAAACAATAGCAATTAGATATATCATTTTATATCCCTTTTTTCTGGCTAAACTCGATAGTTGTATACCATACACATATCGGTCTACTAGAACCGTGCGCATGATTGCTCACTCCAGTGTTGTGCATAAAAGATAAAAAAGAGAATTGAACCGAACCATAAATTAAATAAAGAGGCCGGTTTATGATGAACTAATTCTTATAAACATATATATTTTTACACAAAATTGTATGATTAATTATTAAATTTAAATTATTCTATTAACCGGTTCGAACCGTCAAATAATATTTTTTTAATTTTTTTTAAAAAAGTTAAATATAGGCCATTTATGTTGTATACCATATTTTTTACCACTTCATATTAAATTTCATTCTAATAAATCTACTAATATTAATTTTATATATTTAATTTTTTTATAATTTTAATATTTTTTTATTATTTTATTTTTTTCTATTTCTTATATTTCGATACTGATTTTGTTTGGTTTATATTCAATTTATATTTGATTTATTAATTTTTAATTATGTTTTTAAAGAATTATTCAGACAAATTAATCTAACCATAAAACTGGTTCGAAATAATTAAGTATGTAATGACTATAGTTTGGAAATATAGTGTTTGAACTAAAGCAAACCATTCTAACAGTTTGGCAATGAACGGTTCGGTTCGATAAACCAAATTATCATAGGATTTCGGTCACAGAACAGCCGGTGAGGTCACTATCCACCAGAGTAAAGGACGCACGACCGAGCATCATTTATAGGAGGAAGATCGTCTAGAACTCGGATTCTGTTTGAATTGTTTAGTATTTGTTTGAATTACATATACAACGTGACATGTATGAAAATAAAATTGGAACATAAGAAGATTGAGATTTTATGTATTAAAATATTGAAAGAAAATATTATAAATATAATTTTTATTAACGAAACTTTTTATATATTTTTATCTCGAATCTCATTTTTTACTTAATGGAGTTTGACCCGAAGGTGCTGATAGAGATAATTTCATGGAGGCATGGCTCGACATCTCGTCCGTGTTGAATAACTTGCAGCCAAGCTTGAAAAGTCGATCGGGGAATTTTCTTTATTTTTAAAAGTTCGGTTTCCTATGAGTTGGCATTTGCACCATATGTGTGGGAAGCAGAGAACTTCAACTATAGAGAATCTACGCTGTGATCTTTCAAGGTTGCGGAGGTTGAAAAAAGGGAAGAAAAAAGAGTGACATTACCGGGAACATGTAGGTGAACTATCTCACTCCATCGTGTACTAGTGATCTCTTTCCCCCGCAATGGCATCATTACGAGGATTCATCATTGGATGGGCGGGACCGACTTAGTATCTTTGCATATCCACAAAGTTTGAATTGAGTGACGACGAGCTGCTCCTCCCCCTCAAGCTCTAGCAAAGTTCGGAGGTAAAAACAATCGTTAAAAATACAGAATTTTTTCGTCAATATATGTAATATATATAGCCTTCCAACCATGGGGGCGGGGGGTGGTGAACCGTGAACTACGAAGACTTGGTATACAATATTTATCCAGACGTTATAGGATATGAAGTAGTTAATATTCCAAAAAAAACAGAAAATTAAAGCATGTACATACTATTTAGAAATTTCAATTAGGGGGGAAAAAGAAAACTCCCTACATATGCATCCCTAGGGTTGAATCCTCGACATTGCGATGGACGTCCTTTTGTCAAATGAAAACAAAGTGACAGTCAGTGACCGCGGCGATGGGACATGGCTAGGAGGGGTTTCAATGTTCAAGAAGATGTGGGGCTTCGTAAGAGACTATATTGGCCATATACCGACCTTTTGAACAAGGAAAAGGGAATAATCAAGCGTCGATCCGCCCTTTTAATTATATTCTGATTGCAGCAGCATTGAAGTTTATCTGAAGGTGGGGTCTACCCTTAGATTTGATAGTTGGGCCATCGCCCACCACAACAACCCCCCCCCCCTCCCCCCAACAATCCTCTCTTCCTTCTATGCATTGTAATATGGTTACGCTGCATTATTTATGGTAAATTATAGTATTTAATCGTAAATTCTATTGTACGTAAGTTCATAAGTGGTACTAGAATTCTTCGGTATGGTCAGTAAATTTGTACGTTCAAAACGTGCATGTACATATGTAGGATACTTAGATAATATCACTATTTTTACAACCAAGATCACAACAATTATATATATATACACAAACATTAAGCTTTATTACAGATTTTACCTCCTCCTTTTGAATTCGAATTCTCGCATTTCCTTTCATGATGCAACAAAAGTTTACTGTATATAAAACACATCCATTAACCCTTTTTTACGTTTTTTTATTATCAATTCGTTTTTAAATCAATCACATCATCTTAGAAAGCACTAATGATATAACATTTTGACTAGGGTGGATCTATAAGATTATATGTTTCCCGAATTTTAAGGCGCAATCTCCCTTCTCCAAGATCCATCGCAGATATCTATGACTAGTATTTTGGATCATATGGCATGACAATTCTACGGTAATGACTCTCGATTCAATCATCCAACCGGGGTGATATAAGTAAATTGGTGGGTGAAGCTGATTCCATATTAATAATAATCTTTATGGGATAATAACACAGATATCACGATGACCGCTACAGTGCTGTCCTTTTTCTCTGTTCGATAGTGAAACGGGATCGGGATGATTAGTGCCAGTGGTCCTTCTAGAAGGTCCCTGTCGAGGTCTCTATATTTTCGGCAAGGAGACCTCGAGAAATTGATCGAGCATCATCGCATGGTTTGGAGGAAACGGCTAGGAATTATCCAAAAAGAAAAAGGAAGAGAGTTTGATAGCCATACTGAGGAAAAAGCTAACAAAATCTTTGAATGTAAAGATGAAGTATCGAATTTCCAAAGGTTTTAGTTGAGTGCTCCAACATCATATATAGTCCACCTCCCGTGACCAATATAAAACATGGAAATGAATATAATGATTTTTCACGTGGATCGGGAGGTGGACTTACTCAATTAAGAGACGTGTTGACCGGAGGACCAGGGATTCCACCGAGCCCAAGTGCTACGAGGGGACCCGCAGGACAAGCCTAAGCCAAACAAGATCGCTTGGAAAGACTCCCTTATGGTTAAATTAGTAAATTGATGATAAAGAATTATTGGTAAATTGTTGGAAAGGTGAAACTTATTTTTTCTTTTGTTGCTCGGAGTATTTATATGGATTGTATTAGAGGTGAGCATGTCAAGTCAATCGAGTGAGGCTCCACTGGTCGGCCTACCACCAACTGAGGTGCGGTCGTTCGATCAATGGTGACCAAGAATATCAGTAGGAGAGGAGTAAGGCGGGGTTGCCCGACTGGGTACTGTCTAGGTGTTCGACCAATTAGGACATAACATAATTTGCCGAGTAAATGAAGACCATACGGTCCAACCAGGCATTGTCGAGCCAAGTACTCCAATCAGTTGAGAGTGATTTCCTCGTCAACGGGCTCGGTATATGAAGTACTTGACCAGTAAGATTTACAAATTGGATAGGACTCTCGAACCCAAAATATTGCATATGAAAGGAAAATACGGGATTAGCCCCAACCAATATCTCTGGTGTAGATATATAATAAATTCAAAGGCTCCTAGTCCTACTCCACATAATCATATATAATCTTATGAGATTGGGATCAGATTTAAAATATAAGTGCGACAACAGTTTAGAGTTTTTTAAGCTTATTATGTTATGAACTTGCAATGGGCGTTTGCGTGTGTCTGTATATATATATATAACTAAGGGACAATTATGCAGAAATTATTTCATCTTAAACAGTTCAATTAGAGTCGGATCGACTCATTGATGGATAAATCTTTCTTAAAATATTTTTTTTGCTAAAAGATTTGAATTTGATACCCTAACTAAAAAAATATATAACGAATTATTTTAATTAATATTGACTCATGAATGATCCATATTTAAGAATATATCCAACAGATCACACATATTAAATGCATCTACGGGTGCATCGTATTTATTTATGTCTATATTTTTAAATATGCGTAACGTATAAGTAATAACTAATTTTATAGGGAATTTAGACACCATCTACCGAGCTGACATCATCTAAAAATTCTTTACTCGGGGATGATGGACACGAGTACTCAATCCTACTCACGAAAGGAACAAATAGTATATACTACAACACAAGTAACTTATCTCATGCATATTTGTAGTATTTCTTCTGGTTGTCATAATCATTTTGTGGATGTAACCGAGAGGGCATTCAAATACTCCAATTAAAAGGTAATTGTCATCCCGGTTGCCCATTGATCCTTAGAGCTCCAAGTAACTTGCGAATAGAGCTTGAGGGGTCATTGTCTCTGTGTCAACTAGAATAAAATTATAGTGATCAATTCGTTATTGTATATGCATACATAATAATACACTATAAAATTGGATGATAGTGCCTTATTCTCACGTTCTAATCACTATTCTTTTTCCCCCAACCTCAATATTCAAACGACCAATATGGCTCCTTGAATAAGTAAGGGACAAAACTGATCTGTTAATACAAATAATATTTTTATTCTGAGGAGTTCCTGTATTGATTTATATAATTCATTTTATTATAATTTTTTGCTCAATAAAACATGTCCAATTCGATTGATGCTGCCAAGCGTTGCGTCGACTCAAGTGACGCTGCTACAACATGTTGTGCTGGCTTTAAGAACGAACTGAAAAAGTTTTAGAATAAGATCCAATTATATATATAATTTACGAAATAGCACAAGAAATAAAATGTTTTGGTTGATATGATCTGCATATAAATCAATAAAATGATATAGATGAATCGCAATCAATAAATTGGATAGAAAAATTATGATATAATTATATGGTTTTCTCCATTTAAGATTAATAATTTATGATTTTAACCCTTGTGATTGCTGAAGAATCGGAACAACAATTTAGCCGGTCCCTCCCACTCAAACATTTGATTAACTATTTTTTTTTTCTGATAATGCATATTAGCTTAAATCAAGACATATATAAGGGAGATTCTACCAAAACATCAATCTTTTTAATAAAAAAAATGCTCTAATTCTCTGGATGCATATAGATACGAGGGACTAAATATTCTTCGTTCAATATATAATGAATTTATCACATAAAAATAATCTAGGTAATCATATATGTAAAATTTTAGGGTTATTTCTAATCTTTTTAGAATTTTTAAAATTTTTAACTTGTAAACTTATTTTTCTATAAATAAATTTTATCCAACGAATCCATTATATCATACACATTAAAAATATATAGGATATGAGGATCACCGCCAAATGCCATACTCTTGTTTGTCCAAGACTAACTATTTTAAAAGTCAATGAATTAATGGTCCCACGTTCAGATCTCTTCTCCTACTTATGTTAAAACATCTGCTTTTCGGCCTTGGATCTTAAGAGCGTAAGTTTCTTGAGCTATTATACTAACATTTTCAGTGACACTACATTGATTGTATCATATGTAATACATATATATATTTATGATAAAATCACGAAAATTCCAGTTTAAATTCATTCTCTAGAATTAGCTGCAATGCTGAGTACTGTACCCATTCCAACTTATCTAGAAGTTGAACTTATATATGCCAAAGTTTAACGGAGCGTAACAAGTCCAAGAACTTGCGTTCACTGCGAGTGCAATGCAATTTGGCTAGTCTCCTTCGACACACATTATATTATATTTACACATGCACGTATTTTACACAACATGACCAGAAAGAATAGTTTCATGAAAACCCCGACAGATGCAAAGGCACATGAACATGAATACTCGCCGCCCAACTCACTGTAAGATAATGTTATTCCTTGACCATATCGTTGTATTTGATTCGTAGTTGTCCGTGCCCTGCCAAGGCTTGAGTTGACCAGTCATTATGTATGCTAATTAATTAATTAATTAATTCCATGCCGTTATTATTTTCCTTAGAAAAATCATAATCAACAATTCATTCATAAGTTGTTTTCTTTCTATAATTACGGGATGGACCGGAGTCGAATTTATGAATATCAATTCTAGATGAAGAACTTTGTGAACCACATTGATTAAATCCTCATTTAGATAACTGTTTTCTCCGATGGTGCCAAGTGAGAGAGACCGCACAAGGAAAAGACTGACATCCTAGCAAAACGAAACAAGACAAGAAATATGTATGATCTGTGTGCGCACACATTAAATCCAATTGCTTCCACTTGGCTGAGATACAACTGGGTTAAGAGTCACATTACAGTTTTGGCTTTACATATAACTAGATAAGGCATTGAAGATGCCGCCGTGATCATAGCTAGTCGATGAATTCTTTGGTTATTTGAGATGATTAGATGATTATGGTTAGAAACTCATTAAATAAATACATGAACTTAGTACGCACAAAACATGCAAAGCCAAGTTGATTTATAAATTATGTTGGGACTTAATAATTATTTTGGATCAAGCTAGGTTTTCTTAATCTATCCAGATTTAGATTGTTAATTTATTAAGGATTTTAGTTCCCTATCTATAAATTTTCTATATTCATAATATTTAAATCTAATTAAAAAAATAAAGATAGGTGTCAAGCCCGCTACAATGGTTGGTGGCGACACACGGTGCTTCTGTTCACTGCTTTTGTCTCGGGACATGGTTTTTAAGTTTATTTATTTATTAATAGTATGGTTACACACTAGACACCCTCATCGACTAATTAAATAGACCAGCAACTAAGTACAAAATAAATCTTGGATGTCGAGAGGAAGCGTACTACTACAGCATGATGTCGTCCTCTAGGAAGACTGATTGCGTAAAATACGCGCAAGTTGGTTTCACTGCGCACATGCCCATAGAGTTGGCCTACTTGTCTGCCTAATCCTCCTGCCACATCATAATTCATTTGTGCCCGTCTCAATTTCTAAGCTCGCCGGCCAGAGTGCGCTGGCTGAGGAAACCACCGTCCGTAGCCAGGTGTGAATTTAGAGGTGCATGTGCGGTTGTCACCTGAATTCAGGAAAGAAAAAAAAAACATGTAAAAGCGTTGTATGAATTTTGTCCATTCATCTTCTAATTTCTCTGAAAAAAGCTGTTGGATTCTTCCATGTCTCTGGCCCTACGGTTCAATGTCCATCAGGAACAATTTCTCCCTGTACAAACAGCATTAGCATACCACGAAGTGGTTTATGATATTTGTGACAAGCGCCCTGGACAGTGTACACTGGCTTCGGCATTTCAACGAGTAAAATTTTCCAGCTAACTGTGAAAAAGAAGCAGCTGCAGGGCTCCAGATTGGACTTGTAGCTTGCACTATAAGGATATACGTGACTAGGAAATGGGCCCAAGAATGAAGGTCGCCCCATGGGTATGGGAATTGGTGATTTGGATTAATTATGGGCTTTATTGAAAAAAAAAAAAACAAAGTTTAGGTGGAACAAATGTTTAGTGCCGGAAATGTTCCGAACAGCGGTCAAGCACATGCTCAGAAGTTGATGGTCGAAGGTTGCTCCATTAGGTGACGTCGACCAAGAGGTTAGCACGGTATATCTTTTAACTTTAGGGACGTGGAGGGGGTATTGAGATGCAGTGGTTTTTGCATCTTGGTGAGCCCTCCTTTTGGACGGATCATTGTATTAGGAGGGACTCCATGGATTTCTAGGCCCAATACGCTGAAAAGAAGAGATATTATCCACGGACAATGGCGCTGGGGGAAGGAAAGAAGTCAACCGGCACCAACTGGGCACGTTTCTCCGACACGTGTGATCGAGACCCCGGAGTCGTCCCCGCGAAACACTGAAAGATCTCTGTATTGGCCAAGAGATTGAGCTGAAGATCGGTCGTCAGCTGGGGACTTCTTCGTCGCAACTACGTTTGTGCGCTGAAAAAGGATCCGTCGTTTTTGTGGAGCTCCGATGTCGCTCTTGAATCAGCTCTTCAACAGAGGGGTTTTCGGAGCAAAATGGTAACTTTCACCTTCCTTGAAGCCATAGACTGAGCCCGTAACCGTAATTTTATTTGGATAACTCTCAATTTCTCGATCATATGGGTTTGATTCGCTAAATGGTGTTAAAATTTTGCTTTTCTCCACTTGAATTTCAGGTGGGTCATAGCAGATATATGGTTCTATCAATTCTATCATCTCTTTTGCGCGAAAATCCATTTATTTGAGATAAATGGCAAATTTTGCAGATGGCTGCTATAGTTTTGTTGAGCCATATTATTCTGTTTTTTTTCCATGCTCTAATTGTCGACTCATTATTGGTATAAGCCCTGCTGAATCGAGTGGGTCTCAGTAATTTTTCTTAATTGTTCGTCCTTCTTGATGGATAACTAAAGCCTAAAGGCAGTTTTGAACTTTCCCTTGTAGCAAAACAAGCTTGACCTTGGCGGTCTCGCGCATCAAGTTGCTGCAGAACAAGAGAGATTTGCAGCTTAAACTTATGCGGAAGGAGATAGCCCAATTCCTGCAAGCAGGCCAAGAACCTATAGCCCGGATCAGAGTAGGTGATCTTGGAGAACTTTGTTGAATATATTACCAGCACGAGTCATTTGACATGAGATTGTTATTGTTGCTTGTGTTATTTTCAATGTTATTGTAGGTGGAGCATGTGATAAGAGAACAGAATTTGACTGCTGCTTATGCTATATTAGAGCTATTCTGCGAGTTTGTTCATGCTCGAATCCCCATCATTGAGAGTCAAAGGTATATCGTATCTGAACTACTGACCCTGCACTGACTAGTCACTGAAGTTCTCCTGTAAAAGAAGCTCATGTTGAGATCTCCTGTGTTGTGTAAACTAGAAGTCTGATCACCCATGATGTAACTCAGTCCTACTCCCTGTAGACAGATAAGTGTGGATATTACATACTCCTACAACATGAAAATGGTTTTACAAAATATAGGCCATTGTGTTCTTTTGGTTCGTTGGACTATTTGGGAACACTGAATCTCCAAGTGGGTAAAAGCTCAAATATCAGTCAATCAATTCTGCTCACTGTAATCTGCCTCTAACCAATTATATGATATCTGATGAAATGAATTTAGATCAGGGGACAAGTCTAAGAGATATGCACTTCTTTCCATTTGCCTTCTTCCACAAAATAGCCTTTATAGATGAATGATTGTCTTGAGTGTTTACTTGGATTTCCTGTTCTACCACAGAGAGAACTGAGGCAAATGGCTATCTTTCTCCAACATTTGAATGGGCATGGTTGCAAACTCTATAACTGCTATCTTTGTCATCTGAAAATGGACTACAAGTAACTAACACATGGATCTTTACAAATGCTGTGGTAGCTGGGAGAATTTCATTATCTATAATACTAATAATGTGAGAAAATAAATTTGTGTTCTAAAGAGCCCTCAAGTTGGGTGGACGTGTGTGTATATATATATATATGTATATGTATATATGCAAATATTTGAAGCATATACACTTGAAAAGGCATTTTTTTGGAATTTACAATTACTTTGTGGGCACACGACCTTTTCATTGCTTCAGTCAATCCACTAGAAACTCTCTTTTCTTTTTCTGTTATGATTATCATGCAGTAGCCAGTTTCTTTCTTTTACAGATATGATACTTTGGTTGTTATTTTGGGGCCAAAATTTTGTGCATATTATAGTAAATGCAAAAGAGGGGGTTTCTTTTATTGAATTAGTAACTTGAATGCAAGTATTTCATGTTAAAATCTTTGATTTGTGGATGTTTTTTACATTACAACAGGGAGTGCCCTACTGATTTATGTGAAGCTATTGCAAGCATAATTTTTGCAGCTCCAAGATGCTCAGATGTGCCTGATTTGCTTATAATTAGAAATTTATTCACAACAAAGTATGGAAAAGAGTTCATCTCTGCAGTGGCGGAGCTCCGTCCTGATTCAGGCGTAAATCGTGAGGTTAATAACGTTCTTGGGAAATTTACACTTCCTGAATTTTATTGGAATATTGAATTGGTCACTTACTCTTGTGAACATAATACTTCAGTTGATTGAAAAGCTATCCGTTAGTGCTCCATCAGCTGAAGCCAGACTCAAAGTAATGAAGGACATTGCAAGTGAATATAATTTGGCGTGGGATTCTTCAAAGACAGAAGCAGAGTTGAACAAAAAACATGAAGATCTCTTGGTAAGATCTCCGAGGTTCTAATTTACTCTTTATCTTTTCAAAATTGTGCTCAATTTGGCATAATCAACCCAGCAAGTATGGTCACTGTGGTAGATGTCTATGTAATCTCTGTTTGCCTGCATGGTGGTCCAGGATTTTTCATCCTCTTTGCTGAATGGCATTTTCTTAGTTGCTGGTTGCAATAGGAAGGTCGTACAATTGTTTGTGAACTTGGAGCTACTCACACTCACTTAGTCTCGGTCAAAGAGTTTTTCCCCACTTATTCCAAGATGAGTCAATCTCAGCTGTTGATGATGATGATTCATTCATCTAACAAGCAGCAGTCCTGATTACTCCTGTCTAGGTGTCATGTGCAATTTTCCAATCAAACTCCATCAACGTCCATTCTGCTCCGTTTTTTGGGGGGCAGTTTGCTCCTTGCACATAGCTCCTGACTTGTTTTCCTTTTATGCAGGGAGGCTCAAAGCAAATGAATGACACCTCGCCTTGTGTAGGAGCTCCTAAAAAACGAGTCTCCTTCAAGACATCATCTTCTAACGGTCCTCATGCCCCAGTGATTGCAGATGTCAATGAAACTCTGCCTCCAAAAGTAAGCTCTGAGGTTCCAAGTGAAATTAAAACTTCACCAGGGAAAGATGATGTAGTAAGGAGCAACTCCAATACTAAAACTGAGACGAGAGCAGAGTCTTCAGAAATCTTGGAGAGGGCCAGGGCAGCCATTGCTTCTGCTGAGCGTGCAACTGCTGCTGCTCGGGCTGCCGCAGAGCTGGCAAAAATCCACTATGTTCCTCGTAAGCTTGAAGGGAAGTCGTAGCCTTCATGGCAAGCCAAGAGGAGATCAAATGAGCTATTTTCCGGTCTTGCATGAGAATCAATTGATTTGCATACGAAATAGCTCTTTCTGAACAACTTTTGTCAATATGCTATATATACGAAATGTATCTGCTCATGCTATATTATGATTTACAAGATCTTGTCAGTTGCTGAGTGTTGGTTAGAACAGTTTATTCGTAAATAAAAGTTTAATTCTACAGTGTCCGTCTAATTAGTAGCCTTGTCACTAAGAGCTCTCTTTGTAATGGGCAGGACTTACTGCAGCAATTTAAAATATCCTTCTCGATCTGATGATCATTCTTAGTCTATTTATTATTGATCCAGGACGATAAATGTGTCCGAACAATTGTGGAGTCATGACTGATCATGTTGGCTGAGAAAGGACGCTGAGCATCAGCTGTTGTCATGTAGCAGAACGATGAAGGGTCCTGATTCCTTTGCTGGTACACTCAAATCGAACTGATCCATCATTGTAAAATAACTGGAGATAGAAAATGTCAGAGCATCGTTAGAAAAATTACGGGAAAAAAATGTTTCGAAATTTAACTCGTGTGTTTGAAGTTGAAGAAGCATGTCAGCCGTACCCCGGCAGTATACCTTGCTGCATCTCTGCGACTCTGTCTTGAAGGGTCCGATCCAGCTGTCAGGACATCAAGGATTTGACAATGACGTCGTTCCCTCTTTCTCAAACCGACTCATGCCAGCCTAGAATCATAAATCCCACCATGTTCATTGGACCATCTTCTCTTGCCAATGTTGGACAGTGTCTTCAAGCATCCTCGGTGAAAACAATAGATATAACAAGAATTGAGCTTCTATTATATAAACATTCGTTTATGAACGTTGACACAATGACTAAAAACCAATTATGGTGGCATCATCGCTTTTTACTTTTAATGTATTACACGCTTAATATACAGAGGATAAGAACACAAGAACAAAAAAAGGGAGGCGTGGGGGTGGTGGTGGGAGGAAGAAAGGACTGGAGACAGCAGAGCTGAGATGGAGAAAGCACGCAAGGCATCTTTTTAAAGCAAGGTTGCAGGACCCGACGGCAACAGAGCAACAACAGCCATAGAGTCAGAGATGAAGGATCTTTCTGATTGGTCAGATGATCTAAAAACATTCTTGTCTCTTTTCCCAAGCTCTCCAATCTAAGCTACTCCTCTATTCTGCCTCCTACCTAACCATATCACATATATATATATGTATAATCACACATATTTATCTTTTATACTTGTCATCTGATTATTAAATCATATTTAAATTAAATAATAAAAATAAAACGTTCATAATTACTGATTTATGATATTTATAAGTCATCTAAAATATGCCTAAAGAATGAGAATGAGGGACAAAAAGAAAAGACAGTCTACATTTTCGAGCACCTGATGCTTCAGTCTATGTACGGCTATTTATGGCTCAAGTTTGCCACGTTTAGAGTCAATGACAAAAACAACCCCACATTGCTAGAGCTTCATCGAAGCCGCAAGGTGTTGGCAAAATGGAAAACATCATATATAATTCATTTTAGATGAGAATATTCCTATAATGATCTCATGTATCTCACCATGAAATTATTATTATTATTATTATTAGGTATGTGTAATTTTATTCCTTTTATTAAATCATATATGTACAAATGTAACTTCACAAAAGTTTCCCCAGGCCAAACGCAGTGAGACAAGTGTATTCAAGCTCATCTTATGACTAATATTGGGAATGGAATAGATACTAGTTTGAGCTTCGATTTGAAAACTCTGAAATCTTTACTTGGCCTGGATTACTCATCCCTGAGGAAGAAATTGCCATGTAAATAGCATGATTTGATTGACTCCATGATTAGATAAATTTAAAGTTAAACTCCAATACAGGAGCTCATTAATTCATCTTGCTCTCAATCTATACTAAAAACATACCATATTCAAATAATAAAATTCTCGAATATTTTTTGTTCCCATTTATCATATTTGCTCCTACACTAACTTGGTTATATATACTTAAGAAATGGATCCCCATGCGAAGGGGGAAAAAAGAGAGAGAGAGAGAGAGAGAAGGGTTTGGGACCTTGGAGTGCACCTCCATTTCCGGTTCGTATCTAACTTAGCTTCCTTTCCCTTGTCCCCCTCCATCTCGTCATCACTCATCGTCCTCCTCCTTTAGCTCCTGATCTCCAAAACAGCCCCACTAAATACCAGTACAAACCGGACAGGCCCTTCTCTCTTTTCTTGGCTTGAAGCTAAACTGGTCGGTGAGCTGAGAGGAATAGAGGCCCCAAAGGGAGCTGTTTATGTCTCTGTGCACAAACCAAAACTTTCCTTTTTTTGGTAACTAGCAAACCAAAACTCTCTCCTTCCCTGCTTGTTCCCCTACTGTGTTCGTTCTGTTCTGTCATACCGTCTTGCTCAAACTGAACTTGATCCTTCCCGCCCCTCCAAAAAGGATCACTCCTCTTGTGGCTGTTTAGAAGCTGCGATCTTGAAACCGATTCGTAGACAGTGGTGGACCCTGGACCGGAACCCCAGTGCATGAGTAGTCCGAGTGGCGCCTACCGCCAGACCCATATGTGTAGGCCCCATCAGTGCTGCTGCTCAAGACATGGTCGACATAGTAGTCATTTGCGGAGTGGTGAGTGATTGGAGAATGGAACTGTGATGGGTAGGAGAAGAGGCGGGAGGGAGATGGATAGAGGTAAGCTCGCCGTGCTGGCTGTTGAGAAGGCGCATGTGGAGGCTGCTGAAGGGTGGCCGTCACGGATGACGAGGCGCCAGAGTAGAGCCGAGCATGCGGATAGACTGATTGGTATGCGAGAAATGGGTCCCCCATGCTGTGAAGTGGCGGATAGGCTCCTGATAGGGATTGGCGGCTGCAAAGATGAGAAGGATTGAAGACATCCAATTAGCTATTTGTGTAAGATATCATGACTTCAGGCCCATGTAATTGTCTAAGTGTTCCTTTCAAGCAGAAATAGATTTGTAATTACGTATACTTGTCTTGTTGCCAACTTATTACACGACGTACATTGTAAAACCGTAATGTACAATCCTATCTCTCCATGTCAATATTATACATCTCAAGTGACACGATTCATTAGTTCCACACTATTGGCGGGAAATAATGAGAGAACGGACAACGATGCTATATATATGCATATGAACACACACATGAATGTATGATGATTACATACCCATGATGAGGGACGGCTATGTTATTATGGTCGGCACCGAAGACCATTTGACGGGCCCGATTCATTGCCTCCGTCTCCCTCTCTGCAACAAAATCCAACGACGATTCAACTCAAACAATCGGTCAACCACATCAAATCAAAAATAAATTCACATTAAGTGAAGTGTTACGTAG
Source organism: Sonneratia alba (assembly GCA_900174645.1). Classification (NCBI taxonomy): domain Eukaryota; kingdom Viridiplantae; phylum Streptophyta; class Magnoliopsida; order Myrtales; family Lythraceae; genus Sonneratia; species Sonneratia alba. The sequence continues at coordinate 1,495,375 of FWPY01000010.1, forward strand.
TTGTACCATCCTGTGAAGATCGCATGTTTTTTTTTTTTTGGCCCTTTTTCCTTTCAATGATACATAAAAAGTAAAGCAATAAAAGAAATCGGATATAGGGTGTAGGAGGGGACGGCTGGCCTTGCCGGTGGCGATTCATGTGGCCCCCGAGGGCTTGAGATTTGCAGAACTTGAGGGAACAGAACCTACACTCGTAGGCCTTCTCCCACTCTTCCTCTCCACTGTTCTTCTTCTTCCTACTGTTACAACCTGCGATTTCGTCCCCACAAGAAAGAAAAGAAGAAAATCACGAAAAGCCACTAGAACCAGCTTCTTCAAACCTCTATTTGGCCCAAAAAAGCTAAACCCTAGTTGTTGCTAACGCATAAGTCCAAACTAATCAACCTGACTGACAACTTCAAACAGACACCATTTGATGACCAAATGAAAGTGTCAACTTCTGGTTATGCATGAGACAAGTAAAAAAAAAAAAAAAGAATCAATACGGAATTATGTCTCGTGGAAGGAAGTTAGCCAGTACCAGCTACTAAGGAGGAGCTGCCCGCTTCAAAAACGGGTTTATTACCGTCTCGAGAGAAATCCTCGGGCAGGTTGTTGAGGTCAAGCGGGTTGTTTTCAGCTCGCCTGCAAGGAAGGAAAGACAAATGCTTGAAAAACAGAGACGGAGTGGGGATTATGAACTCAGGAGGGGTGTTAGATAGTGAAGTCAAAAGAGATGGATACAGATGGAGACTCTCCCGGAAGACCTACATGTTTGGCACCGTCTGTGACAGGGGAAGATAGAGGACAGTATTTGGCTGAGGCTGACAAAGATTGGCCAGATTAGATGTATATCAATCAATTCTACGCTTTCACAGAGAGGAGATCAGCAACCAAAAGAAAATGAATTCACTGCACTCGCTGTTGGGACTGTAAATTGTTGGAGGGCCGATTGAGTTCCGTCTATGGGGATCTCAGGAGGAAAAGAAAAGTAAGAGACCCTCTTGAAAGTTCTCTATCATGTCAGCTCCTCTTCTCCCTTTCCCTCTCACTCTTTCCTTGGGCTTTTATGGTTAAATATTGGCTAATCAAATCTTATCAAACCATAGATATAAGTGCTACACAAGAATTACCTTTTTACTTAAATTAATTTTAATTAATTGTTATTTATTTATATTAAATGAATTTAGCCTCTTGTTCCTATATGAAAATGAATTAAGCCTTTGATTAAATATTGAGGGAACAAGGCTGGGTTAGTCCTTCAAATGATTAGAAAACAAAAATATGAGAAAATAATACACCAACAAGGTTATATATGCAATTGTAGGTCAAATATCAAATAAAATAATGCAGATTGATAAGTCATTTGTAAATTGAGTATTTTCTCGAGACTGTGATGGGACGGGACAGTTTGTATTTATGCTGTCGAGTGTTATTACATGATGAAGAAGGGGCCGCCCCCCTCGATAGCTGCTAAATAGCTACTAATGGCATGCGTTCGAGCCTCTGAGCCCAGAGGACACAGGGTACGGCCGACAACACGTGCCGCAAATGTGTGCATAGATTCTTTGGACAAAAATTAGACTGGCACGGAGAATAATTACGAAACGTTTAAGTATTTCGGTGAAGAATGGGGCTGAAGCCTAGGATCGAGTAAGAAGCACAGGAATAGAGTAAATAAATCCCAATAATGTCATACTAGACAAGCGGTCTAATGCCACTTGACGGGCCAATCAGAAGCTTTCCTATGACTGGTTGAGTCCCTCATGGCAATATTTGGCATTAGTATTCGCACAGCAGATTGAAGAAAAGGAGTGATATCGGTCTAACTAATAGTACACCCTCCACTCCGCCAGTTAAGATCACATATAACCAAATGAAGCATGGTAATATCCACAACTTAGATTAAAAAGTCATCGGCACAACTTTTACCAGCAGAACTTCCCCCTAACCGTCCATTCGTTTTTCATTCCATCGCTTTTTTTTTTTTTTTACTTAATTGTTTAAAGGGGGAATCCCTCGCGATCTTGTCTAGGAATGGTATGTCTGCTGGCGTTTGCTTCTAACCACAGGCCAAAGGTTTGAGTGGGCCACGTGGGAAGCTCTCTTAAAGTACCTTCCAGGGTATCACTGTGCGTATGGCACAACTCCTGTTCTGGATTCATGGAAGGGTTACTATCACCTTCTCATTGTGCTACTACCATGCCTCGATCCAGTTCATATTGATGAATATAGACGGTGACAAATGTGGGAAATGAGTCTAAAGAGGATGAAACTTAAAGCAACAGCAAAAGAGCGGGTTGAAATGAGTTTATTTAATTAACATAATAATATATAAGATCAGTAAAACTTATGCAACATCCCTATAGTTTCCCTTATAAATTCAAGAATCATTAGACCATAACTAATATAGCTCAAGAAGGATTGTAAAACTCTCTAAATATAAATTATTTTTATTTATAAAATTTAAATAAAAAATCTTACTTTAAAAAGAAAGAAAATATTGAATTATTTCAAATAAATATATTTATATAATTTTCTCTTTTCTTTTTCTTTTCTTTAGTTTGAGGAGATGATTGCACTGAGTCCCATAAATATGCTGATCTATATGGAATGCATTTGAATGGAGGAACCAGTGGTCGGCTATTATGAAGGGTCTAACCCCCACCACCCCCCGCCACCAACAAGCCAGTCAGGTTGTCTTTTTATTGCTTGGAAAGGTTCATAGGGTCTGGTCTGTAAATAATACATGCAAAAAGGTCATAGTCGTTTCAATATGAACATGTGGGGACAAGCCTCGTTAATTGTCACTCCTCACGTGGTGTCTCGAAATAGCCACGTACGCTTTGACTAATGAGTTACATGGCTCTTCGTCGAAAAATCAACGTGCCCCGGTGCCCGCTAGTCGATTCTCGGGCTTTTTCTTCATAGAAGCCCAGAGAGCTCCTTAGTCGGTACGGTGTCGGCCCAGCGAGAAGGGAGTTATCAACCCATCTGGAACTGGAAGGGAAAAGGAGACTCTCTTTAAAGGCACCTTAAAACTTTGCAATTAGCTAAGAACTTGTGACTTAAAATCTTATTGGCAAAGTTTCTCAAAATCCTTAGCTTTTCATGCAACCCTTAATTAGTTAGACGTGGTGAAAATTGGGGGTGACATGTGGAGGCGAGTCAGATTACCAGCAAATCCCAAACTTGACCCGCTCTCTACCAAAAATGATATATAAAAATTGCTCGCCATTTCCTGATTTGAACTTTTATTTTTTACTGTTATTTTGGATTTAATATGGGTCACAAATTTATTATCTTGATGCAAGAAAAGTGTAAAAAGCATGATTCAAATGTAAAATCCATTCTTTAGATTTGTGCAAAAAACTTCCATACCGCTTCCTCTTTCCATCTGGTCCTGTTGAATCTCGCTTTACAATCACTGGAATTCCATTTCTTGAATCTGAGAAAAAAATTACTATAAATGGTAAAAAAAAAATTAAAACCAACGAAGAACATGTATGGGAACAGCTCAATCAAATCATGCTGTCGAGGAGGAGGAGCCAGCCTCGGAAACAAGATGGGTGGAGGAACGTGATCAGATGTGTGACGGTGCAGATGGATTAACGTGATCCTCTCGTATCTCTCCTCCGCTACATTTTCGACCGCCAATTTAAATATTTTTTAATGTAATTTGTCTGCCATTTTACTATTTTTGTAAGGGGAAGAATTTTTTATTCGCTTTATTGATCGATAAATCAACGAAACAAAAAAAATCATCGGGAATAGTTCTCTTGTTCGCTTTTTCTTCTTTGTTATTTACTGTTAATGGCAATTGGCAGCAACCGCGATGATAATAATAATAATCACGTGGGAAGAGAAATTCAAAAGAAGAGAGAAGCAATGCCCTCCACTGGCCCTGCAACAGGCCACGTTCACCAACTTGTCACGTGACACGTGGCCTTGCTCCGTAAGAGCGTCATCGCTGGTTCCTCCCCCGACTTTTCAAGCGGCGAGCCGCCTCAGTTTTTCGCATCGTACGGACATGGTTCCCCCTGGTTCAGAAAATCATAAAGCTATATATCGAACATTTTATTTCATATTATTTAATAGATTGTTGTTTGAGTAAGGAACCCCCCGGGGATCATGTGGCCTATCTATTTCATAAATATTTTTGTCAACGAGCAAGAATTAATTCAAATAAATATCACGCTTTTTAATTCAAAAAAACAGAAATTACCTTGCCTAGGCAAAAGCATTGAAAATATGCAAATCTGCAACCCGGGAAACTTTACCTTTTAACAAAGTGCATGAATAGACTGAATTTATTTCCTAAAGATTCATTTACCATCAAAGTCAATAAAAAAAATATTATAGTGATTCTGAGATAATGAATTTGGATTTCACCGTAAGATTATGGAAGGGGAATTGACTCAACAATGTTTTAAGCGTCTAAGAAAAATAGGATTTTCTGCCAAATCCAGTGTATTGCTATTTACGCAAATGGTGAGTTTGATTCCATCGTCTCTCTGCCTGCTATAGATAAGATGAGATGCCACCCACATAAATATATGGACTTGGTCGTGGGCTCATATAAATTAATAGACGGACAGATAATTATAGTAAAAAAGATATAGTTTGCAAATAATTAAATATCTATTTTTAGCAAAATGTTTAAATTTTATGTATTTTCGAACTCAACTAACGTGCGGGTGCGATCGGAGTCGGTGGAAGTGGCTCACGAGTCCGGTCGGGCAGTGGGCCCGGAAGGATGAGATATTTAAGATTTTTTCTACACGGAAAGTAATATTAAAATAATAATTAATTTTGAATGGCCGATTGGGATGGGCACCAACCGGGTTGAGATGATGATAATAGTAATTATTATTCCAATAAATAATAAGCAAATTTAATAATTGTCATGAGTTAGTCCTACGAATCCCCCGTATCCTTGAAAGTTGAAATTGGTACAAGTAATGGGTTCTTTTATACATGATATAAATTAAATTTTTATATATCACATATTGTATATAAAAGATATTTTCCTTATAAAAGAAAATATGCTTGATATGTATTTTTTATTTTTATCATTAAATTCTTCTCGAGCTTGCTCCATAGCTTTTGCCTTAAGAAATCGGAATCCATTAGCGTATTCTATTAATTAATAAGACTGGTATTCGAAATCCTAATCACCAATGACTAATGCGTCAAACTCACGTGGGAAAAGCCAAAAAAAGAAAGAAAGTAAACTGCAGAGCGTCATCTATGCTAAAATTTAAAAATAAAGATAATTTTTTTCCCGGACATTGCCCGGCCCCGTCAGATGTCCAGAGAGACGTTATGGCAGCCTTACATTAGCAGGTCCCCTTTTCCTTTTCGCCTCCGTCTCTTTCTCTCGTTCGCCATTTTTGTTGCCCAATAGCTCAGAAGAAGTCTTCCTCTCTCATCTTCTTCTTATTTCCTCTTCCCTTTCCAAGTTCTCGTTTTCCTCTTGTTGATAGATTCTCTCCGCCTTCTCATTTTAACTCGGTGCTTGTATAAATTTCACCGTGTCTCCTCTTCGATGGGCCTTTTCCCCACATCTCATCTAACCCTCCTCCCCTGGTTGCTTAGCTAGTGCCCTTGGTGCCCCTTTCCTCTTAGACAGTCCTAGTCCTTGTGACGAGCTGTACAGTTATAGCTCAGGTGCGTCTCTTTGTCCCTCTCTTTAGGCCTCAGCCTTTCTCTCCCTGTTCTTGGGCTGGGCGTTCGTCTTGATGGGTTAGACTGTTGAGCTTTTATTTTGGTTAAGAGTTCTTCGCCTCCCTGTTTCTTTCCTCAACCTGATCCGGAAATGGTGCTGAAGCTCGTAAAAGTTCAGTTTTTTTTCCCCAGTTGATGATATCTCAGGACTTGATGATTTTCCATGTCTGAGCCCCTTTTTCCTCGAGGATTCCATGAGATGATTTGAATTATTTTTACAATTTTAGCAAGCTCAGCTCTCTGGGTTCCGCGAGATAAGATTTTTGGGGTTTCGGAGTTCCCAAATCTGTATTTTTTTTTGTTCATTTTCCATTGAACAGGATAAGTTGACCAGATCTTGAGCCTGAATCAGATCACATAGTTCCTCAGCGCCTAGATCTGCTAAATTTGCACGCAAAGTTCTGATTTTTTTAATTAACCGTCCAATCATCGAAACTGCCTCTAACATCAATTTGTTGTTCTATAAACAGCTCCTTGTTTGTAGAGAGATATACCAGAACGAAAGCCAAAAATACCACTCTAGGAAAAGGATGAATCACTGCGTGATCCAGCAAAACGCCTTATTGGCTTCCGAGGAGATGAGGAGGGATGCGGTGGTTTGCCCTAAACCCCGCCGCCTCGGCTTATTAGCCGCCACCATGTCCGACCACCCCATGAGGCCCCTTAGGTGGCAACTCAGGTATCTAGTTTTCTTTTTGCTCTTTCAATCTATGTGGTGTATCTATATTGTGATGAGTAATATCTCCTGATCTGGGAGGTGGGCTGGTTATCTGTCATCTGATTTCCTTTAATTCAATTATTCATTTGCAGCAACCAAGCGGAGCTCTATGACTCCAGCGCTGGAGCTGATGTTTTGGACATCATCCTTATGAAGGTTCGTCCTTTTCTAGTCCTGAAATTGTGTTACATAGTTTGATGTGTGAGTTTTCATGTATGTTAGATTTCTACCACCTGATCTGCGATATTTTTTGCGAGATTGAATAGTTGTTAGCCTGGTCTCGGTTTCTGACATGATCATCCAGTACTTGTGGAATAAACTTGGAAACGAATAGAAAAGTGTGGTCTCCTGCAGTTGTTTCATGTGAAAGTATTTCAGACTTTTTTCGAACTTCCGGCGAAAAAAAAAACGAGTTTTCTTGGTTTCATTAAAAAAAAAAAGAAGAGTTTTCTTACTTCCATTGAAAAATAGATCTGTTGAAGTGCACTTTTTCTAAGGAAAAATTGTTGAGGTGTTTGACCTGCTGTTTGGGGGAGAAAGGAAATCAAGGATGCCAAGGACTAATTCTTGACTGATCTATGCAGGACGGTGGTTATGGTGCGGAACAGGCTCATGCACAAATTGCCTCATCGCCCCCAATTTTTTGGGGGTCACCGCCGGGCAGAGTATCTAACCCACTAATTAAAGACGACAGGTTTGGGGATGAGAAGGTCCTTTCATTCTCTCCGCTCTCGCCTATCACAGGTCCTTCTTCCGGCTTATCCACTTCTCCATCATCATCCTCACGGAAGGGGAGCTGCATCCGAGCAAATTTTCGTGACAAGCCAGCGGTGAGGATTGAGGGGTTTGATTGCCTGAGTAGGGATCGCCGGAGCCATGGCATCCCTACCCTGGCGTGAAAAGATCCCTTTCCGACCCAGACACGCATAACACTGTTTTATAATTTATCATCATCACTCACTGAACATCACATCACAACTACTTGAGAGGAGTTTTGAGATCCGGAGTGGAGTTAACAGGAGAGAGCAAAACACAGTTCCCATTTAGTTTGTGTACATAAGTTGTCGTAAGGTTGTAGTAATCTTGTAAATGCTGCAAAGGTGTCCTGCCCTGTAAGTAGTAGAGGAGGATGGAGAGTTAATCTGGTTGGGCTCGAGGGCTTGCTTGAGGTTTGTTTTTGTTAAAAGGTCATTGAGCTATTAAATCTCTTTATGTCTCTGTCTTTCCTCTTCTGGAATGATGTAATTAAGAAGAGTCAAGGGGGGAGGATTCAAGTGGAGATTTTCGAAGTTTTTGGTTTCCCTTCTGGGTTTTCTTTGGGACTCAAACGGGCTGATGGAGAAGGTGAAGTTGTACATACTCAGGTTCGATATCGAGAAAATATGATGTCTTTTGCCTGTTGCCTCAATTGCTCTTTCATTTGTGGTTGTGGACTCTTTAATGGTGGAAAGAGATTTCAAAGTGGTAAAATCTACTCCGGTTTTCTTAGATGATAGGTCAAAACGGTATTTTGATAAGCATATCGGATTGACAAAGAATTGAATAATAAAGATATAAAGTTGACACAAATTTGATTGTAATTTAACAAATTTATGAATTTTAAATGTAAAAATTTTATTGATTAGTGATTGTAAATTCTGACTCATGATGTTAAATTACAGCTGGTCTGCGCCTTAACGTGATATGCAAAGGTTGTATTTAGTATGGGACAAGAAAAGGGAAAACCATACCCCTGAACCGGTGATATTAAGAATCTCTCGGGTTTGTTGTTTTGTCTAATCCAGTGATTGGATCTTTTATGTCGATCCCCTTAATTGAAACCAAATCTCATGAAAGTTCCAGGTGGGTGTGATGTAATGATGATGTTTCTTGTGTACAATGCTGGTGGTATGCCATGCCGGTGGGCACATGCAACCTTTTGTCTTCGGCAATTGAAAGTCAGTCTATCCTTTCCGTATGTCACCGAGAGATTGAATTGGTATTACACAAGAAATGCAGAAGAGGAAAAGGTAAAAGAAGGAAGGTCACAGGTAGAGAGAGAGAGAGGCTTGATGGTGGCATTGTTCATTGATGGCAGCCGTAGAGCCGAAAACTACTGGAGAATGGTAAGAGTTAGGTGAAGGAACCTAATCATCACTAAATTTGAGCATGCTCTACGTTTTGGTTCTAGCAGCAAACAAACATCATGAGTTTGTCTGAGCCAAGAAAATCTCCCTCAAGCCTTTCTTTGCTCATTTGTCTAACTGCGTGGGTCGTTCCTGAACTCTATTGTTCAACCAAGTACCACATTCCACTGGCCCTGCCATCGAGTAGAATAAGAGTAAGGTCTACTACTAAATATGAAAGCTCATTGACGCAGCTTCGGTGCCCGTTTCAGCCCTACTCAATTTTTGCAAAATCAGCATAAGAACTTCTCGCTTTCCTATGCCTTAAAAATCTAACGAAATTAGACCCATTTCCAGACTTAATCGAGACTCCTCGTCAAAGATGAGGTGAGCTTGATGCAGCACCTCTTGGACTTCGAATCATATTCCTGGCTTCGGCGGCCCTTCGGCCTCTAAGGAGACGCGCCTTCAACTCCCACGGCCTTTCCTGTCACGGTAGGCGTAGGACCACTTCCGCCTTCTCGAATTTAATCAGAAATGGCCCACTGCCTTCAAAACGTTTTTTCTCTCTCTCTCTCTCTTTCTTCCTCCCCGCTATACTATTGAAAAACGTAATTGCCAAAAATACTGTGGCAGGTAATAAATTACATTGATTGCATTAAATTTAGGAAACGGCCAAAGGGTCACGAAGCCTAGGGTGGGGAATAGGAATATGAAGATTATTTTTCAGTCCGTGATGATCGCGCTAATTGGTGCAACTCGCGCAACCATACTCGCCGTAAGTGCGGAGCGGGACTGGAAGTTGTAGGCGACTGTCGGCCCAGACGAGGAATTGCTCGTCATCGGGCTTTTATGGGCTTCTATTGGGCTCTGCATTGCGGATTGCCACGCCACCTCATTTGCTAGTTCCCATCCCTGCACATGCGTACGCACGTCTGTAGTTGTAATTGAGGTTTATCTTCTCTTTGGTTACATGCTCGAATTTTGAATGAAGAAAATTAGTAATTAGGACAGGTTTACGCTTTAATGTGAGCCAACCGTACTCGACACAGTTCCCGTCCATGTAAAAGCGGGTAATACCATAAGATTGGACCCCAATTCCTTAGAAGCAAGATCGGATCATCCAGTTGGTCAAGCGTTAAGAGTTCCTCATTTCTTTTCCTCGTGAATTGAATCAACCGAACTCAACTTGGCTGGATTGAGGGTAGGGGAGGGGAGCAATTTAGGGTAAGAAGTTTGTTTATAACCTTTATTTTGATAGAATTATGAAGGGGAATTAAATAAGAGATTAGTAAACGAAAATAAACTATTATATCCTCCATAAATCGATTTAACTCTTAGATTATTATTATTGTATCATATATAGAGGCTAATTTATGTCTTCATAACCTTTCACTCTCCATCCCTCCTGATCCTTCAATTCAAACACGCTAAGACTGGCATTGGTATCCACCCCAATTACTACAATGCAATAACATTCGAGGGGGACTGCCCGGCCCCTCCGGAGCCCGGGGGGAGTATACGGGTCGATTTCTTACAGCTGTGTGTACTGGCCCTCTCGAATTTAAAGCTCTAAATAGCATGGGTACACATCGATGAATGAGCAAGCTGTACACGACCAGGGCATTGAATTCATGAATTATGAGTAGAAATAAGACAGCATTTTGGAAGTAGGGCTCATCGTAACGATCTTCTATCATTTCCCACTATGCCAAAAAAAAAAAAATCGCGAGTCGTCTGATTTCCATTTATTTCAGTTTGCGCGTCCCGTCTTTACTTCCCCATCTCTACCACCTAACCAACACGAATGGACACCCAATCCGGTGTTTTAGCTCAATGTTTCTGTGCCAAAATGGATTCCCCCAACGATGTGTCGATCTTGACATGTTGAGACGGCGCCCCTTGAGCTTCGAAATGCACGCACAACCTCCATAAGTACCTTCATGGCGAGATTGAAAATCCAGCTAAGATAGTGTACAATTAGCATTTGGTTTCGTACCGTTCTCACCTCCATGTCCCTAACTTAGCACAGACCATTGATTTGAATTTCAGCTAAGAATCCGGTCATGAATTTTTTTTCTCCATTCGTATAACTTAAGTAAAAGATAAGAGATATTAAATTATTTTAAATTCATGCATATTAGTATCATTTCTATCTATCTAATACATGTACGAGAAGGTAAAAAAAAAGTCATTTTTTTTATGATTACAAGAAGACTGACATTCTATTGATTTGAATGAAAAAGGCAACTGAAGCGAGCTCACAGGATTGCATCAGAATTTGAATATCCGGGAACCCAAAAGAAAATAAAAGAAAAAGGATCAGACGGTACGAACAGCTTGTAGGTTGATGGCATCGACAAACGATGGCCGTCCTGCACCGGCACAGCCGCGAGATTCCCGGCCCAGCCCACCCTTCCCTCCCCCAGACTCTTCCCATGACCTCTCTCCTCTTCCCGTGTCGCAATATATTTTGTACGGAAATCGTCCAGTAGAAAATTAATAATTATTGGCAATTCATTAACGAGTAAGGGTCACGGAGACCCAAGCGCGTCTGGTGAATGCAGCAGAAGAAAATAATAATAATTGTCCTGATGAAATAACATTGATGTTATTGGTTTAAAAAAAATATTGATGTTAATTTGAGATATTAAATTATCCTATTACAAAATTTAATAGTAATATTTTTATGCTCTCTTAAAATTTTTTGTAATTAATTTCCAAGATGATGAGTTCGTCCGACTTATGAGGTGTGTTTCTCTCTCGATGTCTTAGTTTGACTTTGACTTGGGGTAACATCAAATCAAATGAACGGTAGAGTTTATCGGTGAAATAGTCTAGCTGTCCAGCCAACTCGCGCATCAGGCGCGTGTCCTTTATTCGCTCAAAACCCCTGGAGCTGGCGCTCGTGTGGGTTTTACTATATTTGACGAGCTAGGTTTTGCGTTGCCCTATTTTTTTCAACATTGGTTGTATATGCCACACTTTGTTAATCATTAATATAAAATGGCTATAGTCGTAATTTCCCCTTCATAACATATACTTGTATGGAATATTATAAATCCATCTACTTGTAACTCTCCGAATTTTACCCAAAATAGTTATAAATGCTTTAAGCAGAACAGAGAGAGAGAGAGAGAGAGAGATGGAGAGAGAGCCTATGCCATTGAAAGAAGGGAACCATTCATAGCACTGCCCAGCAGCTCATTAAGCCCCCTCCAAACTCCACCGTTTGAGAGCAAAAATTCCGCACTACAATTACGATTGAATTCTGCAGGTCCAGCGTCGATTGGCGTCCAAGTTATTTCCATGCCAGTGAGAAGCTAGCTATGTCGTTTCCACGCATCCGGGTGAGGACCATGTCTCTCGCAGCGATTCTTACCATCATCCTCAGCCTCATACATATCTATGCCCACCGAGCTTCGGCTTCGAGGCTTTTCCCGGGAGTGAACTCCGGTATGGCAACAAAGAAGACTAGTGATGATCTGTTGCACAAGTACTTCCCTGGAAGCGCTTCCAGTTTCAATTCCAGCAGGCCGATCACCGACAGGGGACGAGGAGAATTTGGAGAGAGCAAGCGGAACGTTCCCAGCTGCCCAGATCCTCTCCACAACTAGTCAGTACAGCCTCTCCTTGATTCTTCTAGCCTTTTTTCAGCTACAAGGGCCTCCAAGCGGATGGTAGGAAGAAGGATGTAGCAAGAAGAATGAGCTGTATCGGTGAGAATGGAACTCGGAACATCTTGACTCCAAGTCAAGACCATACAACTGCGTCAAACACTATTTCCTAGTTTTATGATCAAATTGCTACTTTTTTTTTTCCTGGAGTGCGGTTTAGTAACCAAAATACCCCCGATTTTTCTTATTGTCGTGGCTCACCGTATAGGGAAAAACTGAGGTATTTTGGTCTTCTTACCCGTATATGGTGATCCGGAAGTGAATGGAAGATGATGATCAGCAGCATGTCTATCGATCATATTGTACTGTATAGAATTGCCAGAGAAGTATTAAGAATTTTCATCCCTACCGATATTGTACTGTCCCATAGAATTGCTGCCTAACTAGCCAAGCTGATCCTTTCGACAGCCTAACCTTTCTTCCCTGAACACAATGCAGCAGTAGAGTCAAAAAGTAGGGGGGAGGAGATCTAACTTTTTGAAAATTTCCAACCCCTCTTTGTAGGAAAAGAGTTACCAAGAAGTCTCCATAAAGGTGAGATTCGTCATCTCCTCTATATTGCTCTGAAGGTAGATATTCACTCCATTGGACAGGAGAAAAAGGCTTCAGCATGCAATGATATTACATCCCTCCAACATTATATCATCGATAGATTGCATTAAACTTGATTCTCGTCAATGATACTTTTTGTGCCCTTCTTTTTCATATTTTCCTTTTATTTTCCTTCTTTTCTCGTCAATTCAAATTCGGAAACCTCACTTATAATCGGAGAGAAAGAATAGGACTGCTGAAATGTTTGACGGACTGTGGTCTGTGTGGAGGTTTAGTGCAACTGCAGAGACTCGCATCTTCCTAAAATAGGCCTCAGGTAAAGACAACAGCAATGCATAATTGGACGCGAAGGTTGAACCTTTACGCCAGAAATCCACTGGCATTTCTTGTCCGGCTCACCACGAAGTTCATGTGGTGCCAAGAACATGTTTTTCCAGCATTTTCTTAAAGGAAAATCTATACCGCTCAAAGGACAGAAACACATATGGTGTTCTTGGGAATATATATATAATCTTAAATATATATATATATATATATTTTTTCTGTCTTATTATTTCCCCTCTCCTCTCTTAGATATAATAATAATAATTTCACTTATCATACGAAATATCAAATAAAACGTTACGATGAAACTGAAAATTACAAGAACAAGAACGCTCTAGTGTAATCTTGGATGGGACATGGAAGAAAATTCACTGGGAATTGTTTGTTTAAAATCTTTTTTAAGGGAATTAATAGAGAGTGAGCGACCGAGCAGAGCAGAGCGGAGCGATGCCAGAAAGAGTCGCGTACTATGCGGCGTAGGCAGCAAAGATTGTTTGTCGGGTAGTAATTTGGATGGAATCAAATTGACTCTGAACGCACAGTCCACCACAGAACTTACCCCTCCTCCTCTGATTTTCACAGCTCGTTTAGGGACAAAGTATCAGCTGTCCATCGTTTAATAAAATTATTTATTTGTTTCCAATAATAAACAAATTAATTAATCTAACCATTTATTTTCATAAAATCTGTAGTATTAATAAGGGGATAATTATGATAAATTTTTATATTTCACTGTACTTAAATTGAAAACGTCGTGAAAGATACGAGATAACGAACAAATTCCTCTGTTTTACTCCCTTCTTCCCCCCTGCAAATTTCCACGAGCAACAAGATATTTAACGTGTTCGTCTTCTCCGAATTTTGAGTCTTAGTGTTTCGAGCACTTCTACGAACTCGTAACATAAGCACCAGACCTGTTCAACATCTTCAGTAGTTCCCAAGGCCTCGAACATCTACATCTATCTATATATATATATATAATGAACATATATTACTTTGACGTTAACTTACCGTAAAATAAAATCTTTAAATTCGAATAAAAAAATATCTCCCATTAGGAGAATTTTATGTTTGCTAAGTAAACTTAAATATGAATTTTTAGACCCATTAGTTTTACTCATTATCGCGCATAGTGCATGGAAAAATATTACTAGATTATAATATATATATATATATATATTTCGGGAAGTTCTTATGCAGGTTTGATGAGTTTCTGTAGTTTGGATTTTGTAGGTTTCACCTTCCGTAGGCACGTGACCATATATAGCATTATTATGCTTTATATATATGTATGTCTCTCTAACATAAATATCATAATTCTGGATTATTTAGCATATTCTGAAAATTGTTTAAAAAATAGAAAAAGAGGATTCAGTATACTAGAGTGTTATTGACTTAGTAATAAAAATTTTATAAGTTTAATTTTCATCTTGAAATTTTCTATATTCTTTTATTCCCTCCCTATTTCTACTATTTCATGAGTCAATAAAAAAGAAATTTACTCAAAAAATAAATTATTCTAATAAGTATGACAGTAAGTTATTTCAATAATTAGATGGTATATGCATTAAATTTCATTTAATAATTATTGCTCCATAAACTCTTTTTTTTTATTTCAAAGCTTATTTTTCTTACCATGATAATTATATAGTGGTCAAATATATATATATATATTTGCATTATTTATTTCCATAATTTTTTTCCTTTTGCAATTTATAGAGGTAGACATTAGTTATTAGGAAAATTATATATGTATACATATATATTAGATTCGATAAGAAGGTTTTTTTTTTATATATAAAATCCATGTGGATAAAGCTTTGAAACTTCCAGTGCTCTACAGACAAATGCTTTTAAATATATAAATTGCGCGCTCTATTATTTTAAGTAAAAACAATATTAATTAAATTTCTAATTAGGGATCAAAATGTTTGGCAAATTTATTAGGGGTAAAAGTTTCTGAATATAAATTATTTCTATTTAAAATATTCGAACACGATATCTTGATTAGGATAAGAGATATCGAATCATTCCAACTAATTTATATTAATTAGTAAAATAAAGCCGTGCAGCTTAGACATTGTAAAAATCTTAAGTCGTGGACACAAACAAGAAGCATTAGCAAGCAGATCAGCTACCGATTAGCCATCTACATCATCCTGATAGGCCGAAAGGCCCATTTAGGAGTGACTTGGGCCGCACGGGAGACTTTTTCATTTTCCCCCAAAGAGTGGACTCACGGATAGCCCTACCCCGATAATCGAAAACCCTAATCGGAATCTCGACTCCAGGGGAGGGGTGGTCGCCTTCCCAATGGCCATAATGATTTTGACGGTAGTAATCTCGTTTACGGCCATCACTTCCTAAATGAAATTGTGGATTATCATAGGCATCAGTTCGCTTAGTGGATCTTGATTCCCATCTTTGAAGATGGTCAACCTCGATCTTTGAAGCGGTGGTTGCCGACCAGACAGACCATTCGACACTGCGATCACCATCCCTTCTTCTGTTCCTTGTCTTATGTATCGCGTGATTTACGTTTTCAACCCGACCGCGGGCGGGCGGAATGCATAGAACCGGATTGTGGATGGCAATAATATGCATAAGAGGGTAGTGAAGGCAAAATACATTTTACTGACTGATCTATATTTCAGATCCCGTTGACCTTTTTGGAGTCGTACTTCCCCCCAACTCGACTTTCCTATGTTGTTTTGGCGTGCACAGGAGGCGTCGACATAGTTTTATTCAACCTTCCCTAAGCCATAACTGATTCTCCCAACCAATAGGTCAAAGGCATCGTATACGTTGGGATCATGCTCCATAAACATTAACCTTCAGCCTCAGGAAGGATGTGACCAATGATACCTTTCTTAAAGCTTGATAAATGATCCCTTTTTTATTCAATTTGAAAGATGATTAAACTATTTAGAAGAGAATAGGTAGGAAAAGAATTTTTTAAAAAAAATGAAGAATCTCACTATCTTATAATAATATTTAAAAATTACTAATATAACTGTCCTAATAAGTAAATAGTTACAATTTTTTTTATACTTAATGCTCCATTTACGGTCGTATACTTCAATTTGATCGATACATTTTCATTATAACATGGTGAAACAAGATCACCCAACAATTTTTTCATTCTCACACTCAATCGAGATTTAATTAGGGCCAAGCATATATAGTGGAAGCAGTCAATGGTCTGTCTAATAACAACATACAGAATCACGGATGCACTTTCTTTTCCTTTCTTTCATTTAATTTCCCTTCCCCCCCACCTAAACGGTGGATGGCCGTGGATTTGAAGTTTATTTAGAGAAGAAAAATAGCGCGCTCTCCTTTCGGGAATACGCGTTTAAAGATCATCCCCGATGAATAATCTATTGTAATTAATTCTCTAACCAGACTTGTAAATTAGATAGGTCTCCATACGAGGGACCCATGGTCTCGAGTCTAGTTATCGACTATGGCGCTGCATCAATCTCTTTCTTTCTTGAATATGGGATTTACTCGACGCTTGTTGAGGTCACAAACGCTCTATGCAGACTTCCCTCCTCTTAGACATAAAGCTAGATTCTTGTTGATCGTATTAATTTTATTTTTTAGACTCCTTTTTATTTATTTAATATTTGATGGACAATTGAATAGGACCAACCAACCCCCCACAAAAAAAAAAAAGAAGAAGAAACAGAAGAGGAGGAGATTCAGCCACGCCTACAAATTGATCGAGCTAATGACGCAATCTATGACGAAAACAGGTAGGCTGACCTGTACTTTGTTAATCTCAAGTTCTCAACAACATCGCTGCATCTTGACTTGGGGAGCCGTATTAATAAAATACGAGCTACGAACATAATCCGAATTGAGGGACTTAAAAGAGATTATTTATTCCTTCATCGTACAATTGATTTACAGGTACTCAAACACCAATTCTCTTCAACTTGTTCAGGTGGACAGTGCGAATATGAAGAGACGGCAAGTATACCGAATTCATAGAAATGGAAGATTTTTGGTAGGCATGCTCGGTGCGAGAAACGTAAGTGAAGAAGCAATTCGAACAGAATGAAATGTGAAAGTCAGTGGGGGAAGAGAAGATTAAGTAGCTGTTGGGAGGTTGGTCGTACGCTCCACACTAGTTGGGAAAAAATTAATGGTTAGATTAGCACGGTAATAATGGCGAATAATTACAGATTTTAGATATATTAATGACTCCATTAGTACAAGATATAAATATTAGGGGCCCGTGTGGACGAAACCGCGGGCGCATCCCAAGCGGAAGCCCACGGTACCGAGAAAGCCGAAGAGCAAAAAACCGGAACCGGTCTCTTAACCCGTGGACCGGGTTCATGAAGACCCGGTGGGAGGGGGCAGGATATCTGGTCAGTGTGAGGGGGTTCCCGTGGACCCGGTCTATAAACGCAGAAGAAGGGGGCCGACGACTTTCTTAGTTTCCACCTGGGGGCGCGTGGCCAGCATAGGCCCAGATCCGGGCATCAGCGTGCGCTGCGCCACATAACCTTCTTCCATTTCCGGGTTCCCGGGAGACCAACAGAGACCATGAACTTACATGTGTAGAACATCATTCGAAACTGGTGACTCCATGGCATTGCAGATGGTTGGTTACACGAGGCAAATTGGTTTTAGGTGAACTTTTGATTGACTGTGTGTCTTTTGGATGACTCTGTGTATGCGTGTGAATTTCCTCAAGTTAATAATGTTACTTGGACTATTTATCAACGACAACAATAATAATAATAAACCCAGATCAGGAAAATACAAGGAAGACAATGTTTGGGAAATTCCTAGAAAAATTCAAATTATTACATCATTAATGGAATCAAATAATAGTTTTCGACATTGTCCGTCAATTTTTCCCCCATAATTAATGATGTATAATTTTCAAATTAGTGATATACTAATCCAAAGATAACGCAACACTATCTATTTCCTTTTCGTTTTCTTTTTCCCTTCTAAGTGCAACGCGTTTTCCTTCTTCTCCATAATTATTGCTAATTCCTGGGCTTCTCATAGTAAAAAAGCCAAAAAAGAAAAAAAAGAAGGAAGATATCCATCGAGATGGATTAATAGTAGTTAAAGAATCTCTACCATTGAATAATGTTTAACAGGTACACTAGAAGTATTACCTTTTTTTCTTCCCCATACATGTCTAGTAGACTACTAGACTTGTGGTTTTGATTAATATTCTACGGTCCACAGGCAGGAGACGGATGAAACCACTGGGAAATCAGAACCGGTTTCAACCGACTCCTACTTGTCCTTGTAATTAACAACGACATTGCGCCGAAAAACCCATTTGCATTTTTCTATAGCAGATTCAATATTATATGGGGTGTATCTCACAATGTATATGACAGGGTAGGACGAGGAGGCCTCTATATAACCTCGCCTATCTTTCACAGATGCCCACCGATCCCAGGGGCCTCTCCGTACATCTCCGCGCAGAGCACCGCAACCCTCCGTCTCTGTTGAAGAGTTTGGAGATCTCTTCCGCCGTACGGAATCGGCTGTGCTGATCCGCGAGAATGAGCTGCAATGGGTGCAGGGCGCTGAGAAAAGGGTGCAGCGATGACTGCGTGATCAGGCCGTGCCTACATTGGATAAGCTCTCCTGACTCGCAGGCCAACGCCACCATGTTCCTCACCAAGTTCTACGGCCGAGCCGGCCTCATCAACCTCATCACTGCAGGCCCGGTGCACCTCCGCCCAGGTAATTGTTCGAGGGTTTGCAAAAGGAGAAGAATACTGTTCCCGCATATCGTTTGTTTTAGTGCTTGGAATTACTCTGGGCTGAGTTACAATCCGCAGTTTACTTACTGCTATAGTACGCATGGATTTCCGATAGGGATCATGAGCTAGATTTGTTCTTGAGATGGCGATGAGTTGATCTTGCTCAATGCTGATTTCGGTATCCAACACAACAATTAAACGCAAATATGAAAAGACTTTGTGTTTTTTTGCCTTGAGATTGGCTCTTATGCTTTTATTTCTCGGACCAGTCCATCGGTAAGACTATATATGATTGATAAGTGTTTGACCAATGGTGCAGCCATATTCAGGTCGCTACTGTATGAGGCCTGTGGCCGGATAATAAACCCGATCTATGGATCAGTTGGTCTATTGTGGTCCGGGAACTGGAGCCAGTGCCAGTCCGCGGTCAATTCAGTTCTGAAGGGTTCTGCTCACTTCATGGGCCATCCAACTCTCACCGACGCGGCCCAGACCTTCACCGCCCTGAAAACCTATGATATTCGCCACATACGAAAGCCCTCCACCCCCACCACCTCTAACGACCTCCACAAGGTCCGGGCAGAACCCCGGTTCAAGCGGTCCTTCCCCAAACCGACCGAAACCAGGCTGGAGAGCCGGTGGCTTTATGACGTAGCAAGCTGCGAATCCACATGGACGAGCCAGCTGGTCCCCAAGAGGGACAGCCCCGAGGTCGCTGACAGTGCGTTCTCAGTTGAGACTATGGAGGCCTCGGCAGTGACCGGGTCAGCATCCAATCACATTCTGAGATTCGATAGCCCAAAGAAGACACAGAATCATGCGGTGAAACTAGAGCTATGCCTGGGAGTGGGGGCACACGCCTCCGCGCGCGACGCTGAGCTGGCGGACCGTCAATGAATAATTTTCTTAGAGAATGAAAAACCCTGCTTCTTTCTTAATCAGACTAGATCAATCTTGGCTTTTCTTAGGGCAGTTGGAGAACTCCATGACTCATCTTTCCGTTTTGCTTTCTTTTTTCCCTATTAATTTCCATATTAGTTGCTATTGCTTTTCTTTCTGCCTAGATTCCATTAATACTAATGGTTCCTTTTAGGTTGTACTTAAAAGAGTGGCCTTGATGTACATATGCATGGCAAATGACAGGGACATAATGAAAGCAATGTTGGCTTAAGAGTGGAAGTGAGTGCCACAGATATACTTGCATAAGAACACTTTCATTAATTGAGCTTCTCTAAAATCTTTGTTGAATATATGTCCAATGGTCTCTCTCTCTCTCTCTCTCTCTCGGGGTTGGTTGTTTGAAGCAGGTAGTATTCAAAAGTTCAGTAGAATGAGATTATCGGCTTACAATGGAGTAAAGATATCCCAATCAGGGAAAAGATTGACCGACTCATATTAGTTCCCTGATAGAGCTTTACCGTTAATTTTCATGTGGTTGTGAGGTTTAAGAGCATGCACAATTATAGTAGTGAAATAAGATATTATTGAGAATATATTTCCTTTTTTTTACTACCGATGAAAGTGCATTGGGATCAAGATGCATGTGTAAAATAGGAACCAAATATTCCTATCCTCCCTAGATTGTTTCTTCCTTATTTCTCTCTCTCGAGGTAGATCTTAAAACTTCTAAATTAATTTCAATTTCGGGAACATAATCTTAGTACTATGAATGGTCGCGGCAATTTTGTGTTTCACCGAAGCCCTCGACTGGTTTCTTTCTTCCTCTTCTTCCCGTTTATGAAATCTTGTGGGTTTTGCTTTTGACTTTGGAAGAGGTGAGTTCCTCACTGATTTTCCAGGACCATATATTGTGAATGAAGAGGGGAGAGGGGCTGCCAAGCCAGATTAGGAAATCTTGGGGGTCGACTTGAAAATTTAAAATCAATTGCCTCGTATACACGCACAAGTCAGAAAAGGCCAATCTTAGAAGTAAATTTCATGGGCCATTCCTGCTCCTATTCAGTTTTCCTGCTGTCATCGTACGCTCGTTTAGGTATCCACCATCCAGTATTTACAATTTCAATGCCTTAACCATCGTAAAATTGAGATAAAACCCTCTAAAGTATAGATTTTGTATATGAACTTAAAATAGAAATAGAAATATTACTTGAGAAAAAGAGGTCAATCTCGCTTTTGTTGTTCTGAGGCTGCCATAATCTATAGAGTATGGCTAGCGAGGAGGACTCCTCCCAGCTACAATCGGTTGTACATGGAAAGCATGCTCCGTCGATGACGACCCAAGGGAGATTGTTGCCCAAATCGAATCCAGCCGATCCCAATATACGAGTACGTTTGCTGGATATGCATACAGTTGATTAACCTAACAGCACACACTAATGTAAGGGAAAACACAAAGCCAGCACTTCATGCAGTTGTGATAGACGGAGGGTGGCAGTCCCTCCTCTGGTCATAGGATGATGACATCCCACGTTCAACGTCAGTAACAGCACTCCGTCCGGGCTTCAAAATATACATAAGATATCTTGCAGGACTTCAAACATATCACATCATCTGTACAAGAGTGGGTCGATATCCATACGAGGACTTGCAGGGAATGCTACTGTGTTCTTGGAGAGTGCGTCTCAGGCGTAACTCGAGTTTACCGGCTTAAATATAGAGAAAGGAGTCTCTGTATACACATCCATTTGCTCGATGGACTGTGAAATAAGTACACATATACCAATGGACAAGCTATATGCTAGCATTTTTCCTTTTAGTAAGTACTGTCCTACAATGCAATTTCCGGCCGTTACAAAGAGGCAAAAGCATGTATACACATGTATGTTGAGATTTTATTCGTCGCAAAACTCGGAAGAGCCCTATTTATTATCTTCTGCTTTATACGAGCGACTCGGCACGTATACTACACAAGACAGACCGAACTTTATTGTACAATAGCAACTATCTTACAAGCGTGCCGAGCATGGATTTTTTTCCCCAGCGCAGCCAAAACTTCACATATATGAACATATCATTATGGAGATAATATCGTCTCGTGTGGTACACTCGCATGCGCTGGGGAGAAGCCGTTGCTATGAGCAGCTGTCTAGTTGTTGTGTAGAGGGAAAGATGTGGGTACTGAAAAGGAAGCAGGCCTCTTAACGAACCTCCCCTTCATCCTCGGCCTCTTCTCGGCGTTGAGCCTTCGGACCTCATACCTTATTTTCTTCGAGAACAACCTCGTCCTCCTCTTCTCTCTATAGCGCGAGACTTTGGCTTCCCTCCCGGCTGGATCGCCCATCATCGTGTGCCATCCGTGCCCTCCTGCTCCTGCTAGCTCCCCATAACTGTTCGGAACTTCTCCACAAATTCCCTGAACAGCATTAAAAAAAATTTAAAAAGAAGGAACAATAAAAATAGAGTAACGATTTAATGCCCCTTACAATGGAAGTGGTTTCCAGAAGATTGGCAATAAATGTACAACGTTTAGGATTGACCTAGACAGAGACTTCAACTGCTCATACATATGAACTGTGCGAATATGCATTGATTCAGTAACCCTATGAACTGGATTAAAGGATGCAGCAACTTTAGTCTAATTAATATATGTAATCAAGAGGTCTATGACTCAGCCATGATAATGGGATTTCTTATATGGCCTTCATTTTTCCTTAGAGAGACCTATGAACTCTCACCATCGGCATGTGCAAAACCAGCGAATTATATATCATTTGATTGAAGGGCCTAGAAGTTCATGGGAAATCCACTTATATTTTTTCCTGAAAATAATAGGATCCTATCCATCTATCACTTGATAAGTGGAGGACCACGGAGGCAATAGTCTGTCATCTCAATCTGTTCTTATAAAAGTTAGTATAATTTTTGATGTTATAAAGCACACCATCTTTTTTATTGAAAAGCTCCCTAACTTCATCATCCATTAAGGGGCATGATGAATCTCAATTAGTAAGAATCGATGACACTGTATGCACAAAAGCTTTTTCTTCTTTTTTACTTGGGGAAATTTCATGGCCCTTTTCCTTCTTGCCGGCATAATCACATAACCGTAAGAATGAACAAAGCACATATGAAGTGCAAAGAGAAGGCTGATTACCAAGCTTTCCTGCCAGAAGTCATCTGAACTGAGATCTGGCCGATCCCCAGAGGTCCACGGTGATCCTTGGCTGGCCCAAGCTGTCATTACGGATTCATAGTCGAGCTTCAAAAAGATATTTCTCCTCTTCTTTCCATCTTTTACCTGGTTCTTTATGTTTGTATCGGCCTCCAGCTTGGCCACCTTCTCATCCTCCTCCTCTCCACAAGTCGTCGGAGAATCATAGTCATCAAAGTTCAATTCGAATGTTTCCTTCGAAATGTCAATCTCTGTAACTCGCTTGTCTTCAGCCGCATTTATGGCAAGAATGCCCTCTTCCTCAATCTTCACTTGTTTCTCGCTCTCTAAGGAACAATCGAGAGAATTCTCCCTTTCCTTATCACAATCCATCAGTCCGAGTCCTTCCATTCCAAACGACTCGTTCTCGAGGGCCTTCCCGAGCAAGCCCTCGACATTGGCAGCAAACTCCGCGAGGTCCATATCTGATGGAAGAAACCTGTGCAAGCACTCTGTATCAACCCCACAACTAACAGGAATCACTTTCCTCTCCTTGCAGCCAAAAGGGTCACTGATCTCCGGTTCCTTCGAGCTGCAGAATTTGGAGGCAAAAGGTTCATAAGCAGGAACCTGGTAATGCAGCTGCTCCTCATTCTCCTCATTCGAAGTTTCATCGCCACCGAACTCTGGGACAAGAGGCATCGTGTTCCGGCTCGATATTACAGATTTTGCTTGTCTCGGAGTCCGTGCCTTCTTGGTGAACCCTCGGTGCCACGATGGCACAGAATATCCCATTTTTGTCTGCCCGGGGAGTTCATTCAGGTGCCTCAGGGATGCTGTCACAAGCTGAACCCGCCCGTGCCTGCGCGCAAGGGGATTGGCGGAGTGCACTGAAGCGTCGCACAACTGGCAGAGGAACGCATCGTCAGCGGCGCAGTACCACCGGGCCCTCTTCCTGGTGCAGTTGTCGCAGGCCCTGGCGGTCTTGCCACCGACAGCGTTTGCAGCGTGTTTGTTATGAATCATCGAAACAAGTTATCGTCTGACCGACAATCAAATCGACGCAGAGGTGGGAAGAAAAGAAGCCTCGAAAGTGTTGCGACGACCGAATCTCAACGTACGCCTTTCTTGCAACTGGATTGGACTATGGAGCTGCTCAGAAAAGGCTTGCAATAATTAGTGAGTTTGAGAGGAGGCACGGTTTCTCTGCAGAGTGATGGGCCCGGGTAGGGTGTGCTTTTTGCAGTCCGCTCCGAAGTGGAAGCCCCTTTTGTGGGGGCGAAAATGGGAAAGGGATGGCCCTTTTGGGCCCACACGGAGGCCTTATCTGGTCTCCTATTGGCTGAGGGCAAAGAGTTCATCCGTATCCCTGGCTTCCTATTGGCTGGCTCTTCAATCGAGGGATTTCCGGTGGGACCCACATTCATGGATGACGCCCTAGAGTCGTCGATCCCATCTCTACTAGTCTTCATCGAGGAAAATTTCTACACAGGTCGTAATCGAACAGAATAAGACCCATCACCTTATGGATATCTACTGGATATAGCTGAACCTCACAGAAATACGTTACCTGTATACACTTTTTGTGTTATCAGATAAGGAAAAGCCGAAATGCTGGAATCCAACTTGAGAAGGGAGGAGGAGCATTTAACACTGCAGGACAAGGACCGAACCACCTTGCCTGGAGTTCCAAGTGACACTCTTCGACACATCATATTCCGATTGGTAAGACCGGTTAGATCGGCTGAGATGGGTTCAAGATTCGGATGGTTACATTCCTATCGATCGAATCAGTCATAGTTGAGAAAAAAGGAAAATTAAACTTCCCGTCTGTGTATTCTTTGCTAAAATTGTGAAGTTGAGACCCTTTTCGGGTAGTTTGCGTGCCCCACTCCTCTGTCCTCTGTCAAAAGGGATCAGACTCTACGTTCTGCGGTCCCGTGATCTCGCTTTCTCTCTCTCCCATGCAGATGGGAAATTTAGGGCTTCTTCAGCTCCTCCGAGATAAACCGCGATGATACAACACCAGTTTGACGTTCACAGCCGTGATGTTCTCCTCATTATCCATTCTTCTGAGAAGAACAAAACTTTGGGAATTTTAAATTTAGAAGTCCGTTTTTTATATCAATAGTTTTTAGGTATTTTAGTTTCAAATTGGATAGAAAGAATCACATTTTTCCTTTTATTGATAAAACTTGAACTCATATCATATTTAATAGGAAGAAATAATCATACCGATTAGAAGTCTTCCTCCTCCATATTACCATAAGTGATTGATTATCATATCTCTTTCGTCGGATAGTTTTGGGTGCAACCAGATGATGAGAGTCTAAGAATTCAAGCCAAAGGAAGATCAACTCGGGTTTTTACATTGACAGTCTTCTTGCTTCCTGTTACTGCTGTGACTTAGAAACGGGTTTCAATACAGTAGAAATAGGCTCCATGTAATCATATCCCTCCTCCTCTCTCGACACCCGCTCCCGATCGAGGTCATCAGAGGCTTCATTCGGCCTCCTGCAAAACAACAGTATGGGATTCGATGGCCAAAGGGCAGCCCCAGTCACCGGCACCATCCCCCACTCTCACTTTGAAAAGAGATAGGGCCGGAGAGGGCTGGTGGTCTGAGCATTGCAATTTGCTCGTGGGACCCTCGATCTATGGGACTCTCCAGAAGCCACACTTTACCCCACCTGAGTGTCGAGTTCCCGAAACAGCATTGTACTTAATTCACAAGGGGGAAGTTCTTATCGCATCGACATAAAATGAAGTTATGAACCGGTTACGAATCCAATGCATATAGGAAAAATTATACAGCATCTATGAACATGAATTGCATGATCATACATCCATGATAGAACAAAAAGTAACCGACTTGATATAATTCAATCCAAGGAACACATTATTTTTCTTGACAGGAACTGGACTGCGATATCGAACCAAGTTTCCCTGTGGACCCAGGCATCTGGTACCGCACAACGTTAACTTTCAGTGTCCCTCCAACTTCACATGCAATTCCTATTATTTATTTGTATTATGTATTTTCTTGTTGACGTGTGGAATGTTCCGAGGGGGTGACCACTCGTAGAGGGGTCCATTTCATTATTAGTCATTTAAGCCGTGGATACGTGGCAATTATATAAAAATTTTAAAATGAATTGGGGAAATATCATCATTTTCAATAACAAGCTAAGAAACCTATGAATGATGCTCATCGTGCGACTCTCATATTGACCTTTTATAATCATGAAACCCCTTTGTGACCTGGATTTACATTCCACCAACGGATGATGAACTCACAAGTTCGAAGTTTGACAGTCTATTTTTGAATAAAAACGAGATATAGGAAGAGAAACGGGGAAATATTCTAAAGTTCAGGGGGCACTCGTGCAATTTCCTAGCAGCACCCCCATTAAGGAAAGATGAGATTTGCAGGCCGACTGCCGCAGCCCAAGAGAGATAAGTGTGAACGCATAAAAGCTTCCAAGGCCCGATAAAGAAATTGCACTGATGGGCTAACCTGACTTGAACTTTCAGGGTATCAAGTGATGCTTAGCCCAGAGATAAATAATTGATTGAATGTGAAATTTATTAATTTCGAATTGAGAGAGACCACCGTCATATCGAACTCCAGGGACGGATTCAGGAATTTCAGCCAAGGGGATGAAGCTTATACGAAATTTATGAAGGAAAAAATGAGTCGATTTGGGCTGGGGGTGGGTTTTAAGGTCTCCTTATTTAATAAGGACATCGACAAAATTAACAAATATATATAATTTGTAGATTTCCGGAGTTCAAAGAGGCGATCTGCCCCCTCACCTCCCTGAAATCCATCCACGTTGAATTTCCTTTATGCGATATACAGTTAGAAGTCTGCTGTCCAACTTTTATTACTTTTTCTCTCATTCGAACAGAAAACTGCAATATTTACAACTTCATGGGTGGTGTCGATAGATATTTTCTTATTTCTGATGGATAATAACAGGGACCATAAACTACTCTAAATATAATATTCTACTCAGTTGAACAGTCTGTTTCCATACAACTGTGATCTCGACGGATTGGCTCATTTTTCATGGCTGCGGACAGATGGGCATGTATGAAGCATGGTTACGCTCCTGAGGAAATGGGCCTACAACTTGGACCGACCAATCCGGGCTCAAAATTTCCATTATTTCGTGAATCAGTGAGATTACTGTGGCCACCTACAACCGCTTGGAGTCCGAGAGATGTCCAGAGTTGACTTGCCTCGTCCGACATTATTATCTCCATTCAAAATTGAGAAATTGAGTGCGTGTGACTGATATAACATGATTAAAATAGTCTGATATCTCTTATATTTAAGTAAAATCTCAACAATGAATTGATCAAATTTACGAACAAAACAATTTTATTATATAATGAATTGAGTAGACTCGAACCCATCTTTACTATGAATTATCGAACTTAGGAATATGATATAGTGGAGAACACATGTCTGAATGTACAACCGGGCAGCCGCTGGAGTGTCTGTCTAGGCACAAGGAAGCAAAATCTGTCGTGCCAAGAAGGGTTTTAATGAAGAATTTCACCCCTGAATTAGGTCTTACATTTGAGCTGGTGTTGATAAATCGTACTCCTTCATATTACTCTCGTCCGTCTCTGTTTTACCAACGGACTTTTCTGTAAGATCGTGATCTTCGGGAGTGGTATGGATGGTATCGTCTCGATCTGAGACCACCGACGATTCTTCTAGGTCATACCTTCAACTATGAACGTAAACGTCCAGTCAGCCTCCCATGTTGATCAACCGGAGGCGTGCACGCTAAATAGATTATTCATATCAAACACCTCCTTCACCATGTGGACTAGTGCTGCATCGACTCAACAAGAGCCTCGTGAAATTCCAATGAAGATAATTTAGAACTTTTTATGGTCATTTTCCCATTTGACGGACTAACTTGGCGAACAATGCACCGACTTAATGAATGAAAATCGGTTTGAAATTCGGTCCTACTGAGCAAAATCAGTTTGATTTTACGATTAGAAGAGAGGGCTATGAACCTAACTAGGGCAAGGGAAAAAAAAAAAAAGAAAAAAGCGAATGGAACAAACATGAGGGTAAGATCGATGAGAGTCCAGTTCTTACAGCCGAGTTGGACAACGTCAACTTGTGTTCGGGCCGTGTTCTAGTATTTACTGAGTTCACCTTTTCTACCTAAGTAACGTGAACTCCACTCATGGCAATTGATGAAACGTACAATGCCATCTGGCTGGCTACATTTATGACAAGCCAGAGAATAATGAATACATACTTGTAAATCAGTGTAAATGAAATGACAACTGGATCGTATTAAAGAGATTAGGGTACTGCTGATTGGGTTGCTCATAGATCTCACTCTTACCAATAAATGGTCCATAGATCTCACTCTTAGCAATCAATGGTCCACCAGAAACAAATGGTCGTACTCCTCTTTTTCCGGTAATAGCCATAAATATTTTTTACACGTCGATATGCAGCCACGTGTTACAGAAGCAATTAATGGTTGATGCGTAGGATACATAATGTGCCAACTGTATTCGATGGCCCTTTCACATACATGTATAGCGATTATGCTTATTTGTGGAACTTAGATGTCCATGACTCAGTGCCACATTTCTTGGATGGTCCACCCGACATGCCCATTAATGCTATACATATACACGCACGCGGCTCTAACTGATTTTCCATGTTTAGTTGGAGATTTTACATTTCCCTAAGAAGCAATTAGGATGTCATTGTTGCTTAATAATATTATGTTTAAATTTTTTTACTAAATTTATAAGGATGATAAGTTTATCTAATAAAAAAATTAAATTAATAAGATAATAGTATTAAATCTCCCATATCTTTTCATTTACACTTCAGTTGTGAATTTATTTATACCTTAAAACGTACTCTTACACGATAACTCTTTATATTGGAATGAATGGGTCAGCTAACTACTACCACAACTAGAAGCTAAGGACGGATCTAAGTGGGGTGATTGCCCCCCTAACCTCGGGAAATCCAGAAATTTGTATGACTTCGCCCCCTTACAATTGACTTCTTTTTTCCTTCATAGACTTCGGCTAAGTTTTATGGATGAAATTTCTGGATCTATATCTAGCCCAGAAGGGCTTTTGACCTCAAACACTAACCACGCAAGCCAGTCGGGCTTTCAAGTATCAATAATAAATCACAATCTGATCGCATAATAATCTATTTTGATATTATATAAAATTTTCTATCAGATTTTTAATAACAACGAACTCATATTTAATTCAAAAGTTTAAATTAATAGAATGATGATACACAATTTTTTATATATCACAATCTTTTTATTTAAACTTCCCATTATAATGTTAGCACTTTTATTTTTATAAGATTTTACCTTGCAAGAGTAGTCAATCCGTTGACTATATATATCGTTCAGGAATACACAGAATGATCTACGAATTGCAGTAAGCACTTCCAGGAATTAATTATAAGTCTTGGAATGCTCTAAGAACATTCCACAACCCAGGCAGTAGGAGTCCATGCACTCTCTTTGTAAACTCTGAAGAAAACTATTCGGTTGAAACGGTTTCAGCTCACGAATAACTCATCCATCCTTTTACGGCTCGTGCCAAGGGCCCGAAGCACCTGTTGCTTTCTACACATATGTATGTATGTATGTATGTATGTATGGACATCTCGATCACACATTCGGTTTCCAAATTATAACAACTTCAATGGTTAATAATGAGAAAATGAAGTACGTTCATTTACCCCTTTGTGAGCAGCAATAAATAGCGTTGATGAGTCAAGGTAGTCTCTGTACATGAGGAAACTACTGTACGTGCAAGCCGAGCCCCGAGGAGAAAGAGGAAAGCGGAAAATAGACTCCCAGGTGACTTTATGCTCTGGCAGTCGGGTTGGTGAAGATGTATTTAGCTATCTACAAAAGCCGTCTAATAAATAAGATGCCTGCGTTGAACATGCACCAGCATCTCTCCAATAAATGATTCTGGAAAAGTAAGCAAAATGAACAAACTCAAAAGTCATTTGGTTGCACACATGAGCGAGAGAGCTGTATCCGGGTGCAGGAAAGAGTTACTAACCACCGCCATAAACCAAGATGTGCTCAAACAGTCTTCTTGTCATGTTGCTATAACAGGATGATAAAATCGACTAATAGGTAAAGAAACAACGTGAAAATGAGGTTTAATGTTGTGATTCGATTTTGGATAAAAAGGCATTATATTCAATTATTACATCTATTGTAAGTTCGTTGGTTTTACTGCAATAAGAACATAACATCTGTATGTGTGTCTATGCAAATTAAATTTTAACGGCAAATAATAATATTATGGCAGAATACAACTGTTCCAGATACAAATCATGAACCACAATGACCGAGGTAATGGAGAGGAATTAATACATGGAAAGAGATGGACACCGAGAACTGTAAATGTAAATGGAATGCCACACTTGTTTTTCCTATCCCCTGCAAGTGCTGAAATTAGCAGGGCTTCAACCCTTAATCCACGAATCTTTCACCTCTTCAATCTTAAACCCTTTCGAGATCTCCGCTCTGTCTGCCTTTCCTCTTGTTGACTTTCTTAAAGCTTGACAACCTCAGGAATGTGAACGGGATACCGATTGATGCAGCTGGTCCACGGCCCGTCGACCGGCATCTTGATGCTCCGGTTGCACTTCCACACGGCACTGTTGCACTTGAACCCGCTTCCGAATGCTATCTGCCAGACCCGGTCGCCTCTCTTCATCCTGCCCTTCGACTCGATGTAGTTCATTTCGTACCAGAGGGATGAAGATGACGTGTTGCCGAACCTGTGTAGGGTCATTCTGGAGGCCTCCACGTGCTCCGCTGAGAGCTGGAGATTCTTCTGGAGCTCGTCGATTACCGCCCGCCCACCTGCGTGGATGCAGAAATGCTCGAACGCTTGCTTGAAGTCGGGGATGTAGGGCTTCCACTTGGGGTTGAAGATCTTCCGGCCGATCAGGGTCATGAGGAAGAGGAGCTGCTCCGACGCAGGCAAGACGAGCGGGCCGATCGTGGTGATGTTCGACTTGAGCGCCTCTCCTGCGATCGCCATGAGATCCTTGGATAGGTTGATCCCAACCTTGCCTTCCTTGTCCTCCTCCTCGTAGACACACCGGTAAGCTTTGTCGTCAGCTCCCTTATGGGTCCTCACCACGTGCACCAACCGGTACTTAGCCCGCTGGCGGTCGGATCGCCTGTTCGACAGTAGGATTGCCGCCCCGCCCATCCGGAACAGGCAGTTAGGGAGAAGCATGGCCCTCTCTTTCCCTTGGTAGTAGTTCG
Source organism: Sonneratia alba (assembly GCA_900174645.1). Classification (NCBI taxonomy): domain Eukaryota; kingdom Viridiplantae; phylum Streptophyta; class Magnoliopsida; order Myrtales; family Lythraceae; genus Sonneratia; species Sonneratia alba. Next base: position 1,526,579 of record FWPY01000010.1, read on the forward strand.
GGGTGATGATCTCCGTGCTCATGATGACTGCGTTCGAGTTCGGGTGGACTTGAAGGAGATCGCGGGCCAGGTCTATCGATATCAGCCCAGCGCTGCAGCCCATGCCAGAGAGGTTGAAGCTCTTGATGTTGCTCCGAAGCTTGTACTTGTTAATCACCATCGCGGACAGTGAGGGGGTTGGGGAGAAGAGGCTGCAGTTGACGATGAGGATGTCGATGTCCTTGGGTTTGAGGCCCGTTTTCTGGAAGAGGGAATCCATGGCTGAGAAGATGACGCGCTCGGCCTCGGCGCGTGCTGCCTCCATGGTGGGCTTGGGGGGAATGTAGTGGATCGCTGGGGGCAAGCAAGTCTCCTCCCCGAGACCGGACCGCTCCAGGATCCGCATCTGGAACTCGACACTCTTGGGGTTGTCCTTGAGTATGAGCCTGGAGTGCTCCATGAAGGTCGAGTACGGGACCCGGCACGTGACGGGGGGCTTGTAGCAAGCGTAGTCGACGAGGAAGATGGTCCGGGGCTTGGACATGAAGTAGACGGTGGCGATGAAGGTGACAAGGAAGGCCGAGCATAGGACCTGGACCAGGTCGAAGTGGAGAGACCGCCAGAGGCCAAGCAACTCGCCGGGGCCGAGGCGGAGGACCTCGACGAGGATCCCGAGCATGACGGGGATGAGGGTGAGGGTGATAATGTGGTTCACCAGGTACTGGTACCCGAGCTTCACGTACTTGAGCTTGACGGAGCTCGAGAAGTCCGGCAATATCGGAGGCATCTTCCTGGGAATTACGGCGAGTGCGTGAGGTGTGCTGTTTCGTGCTGTATCCTGTGCAGAGAGCAGAGGGAGATCGGGTTCAATTACAATGAAGGAGGGGGAGGTGGGGGCAATTTAAAGGGGTGGTGGGAAGACAAGGCCGACTGTTAGGGTGGAGACAGTGAATAATGGGAGGCAGATGAAAGGATTTAATGAAGTTTCCCATCGGACTGTTGCTCCTCCTCTTGAATAAAATTATTTATTTATATTTTTCAAATGAGAAACTTCAATGATTATTAATATTTTTAAATAAAAATAATTTGAATTTAATACAATCACATATATTCAAATATAATAAAAACTTTAAATTTATCCATACTATAAAATAAATTTTCTCTTTCAAATAAAAAAATATATATTATAAGATTTAGTAGAAAATTTTGCATTACTGATCACCTAATTGTATTAATGTGAAGAACCATTATCCCACCGTCTTCATCTTCCCTTGCCTACTTCTAAATTTAAAATCAACACAGATTTGCCTTAGTCGCACGAGCATGAAACAGACGATTCTATGGGTGCTTCTCCATCGCCATTTACCTGCAAATTCATAAGGTAAGTTAGTTGCATATGCAAAGAAAAGACAGTGAAGAGAAACACAGAGCTGCGTAATTAGAAGAAGCTTAATCATTGTAGAGCCATCTTCTTTTCATGGAAGAGGTGACCTATAATGATCTTTCTCTCAATTTTCGTGATTGTTTCCTACTTTTTTTCCTGCTGAAAATTGTTATATTTAATCGAAAGCAGAAAAACATTTGACGTTCCAATTATAGAGTGGAGCAACACTTTTTGCCCGGTGGGTCTTATAGTGAAGCAACAAATACATGCACATATATATATATATATATATATATACACATTCATAGCCGGAATTCTAATAAACTTTCCGGCATGGAATTTGTCCTGTAAACTGAGGTAATAATATATTGACAACATTTTACCCACCACATACTTCTACTCGGGATCTCCTATTGATTTCTTCCCTTTTTACATTTTATGTTGCAAGATGAGTACATGTGGTCAGTTTTATTATGAACAAGAATTTAAATCAGCATTTTTTTACATTAAATTATGTTTTTTTCAAAAGACTAGAAATCTAAGGTAGATACACTTTCTTTGACTTTTGCCACCCCCTTTGACCGCAAGAAGGTACGTCGTCGGCTGTCCCCCTGCACTACTCAGTTGAACCGACGCGGCAACATTGAAGGTTTCTTTAATTCACGTGCAGACTGAAACTGGCTGTTGTGTTCATGATCGACCCCCATCTTCTATTAAAGGCAGTTGGAATAGTTGGGACTTCTGGGAACTAACAGGATCCTTATCTAACCCCTAACCTCACATTCCAACTTCTGTTGTACCCAAACAAACATTATCCATGCATCAATAAATACTTAAATCTAACACTACTTGCTATATATATATATATATATAAAAGAGAAATGTTTACATAAAAAGCATACTTTTCATCACCAATATGCTGTACTAATAAATTTATTAAATAAGAAATACATTTAATATAATAATATTATTTTCAATCAAATAATTGTTATACGACTTTCTGTATCCTTCATTTCCCTTTTCCATATTCCATTTTAAATTCATAGTCTTGTATGTGCATGAAATACAAAGTGCTTATTTATGGCAGATGAGATGAGGTAAAGTGTCACATTTGGATTCATTCTCACACTTACGTTAAAATATTTGTTGGAGAGGCTGGATCATAAGGGATACTGTGCCAATGGGGCTTTTATTTTATATAAATCGCCGGTATTAAGTTAGATTTTGTCCAGCTGACTAATTTGGATCACCCTGAGTCAACCCATTTAAGGGGTTAAGAACTCCCACCGCATGTGGGATTCGAACTCGAGTTCTCCCAATGAGGCCATTACTGAATATTGTCTTGCTCAGTTCGCATGATGTATGTTCTCGAGGTCTCAACATAATGTCAAGAATGATTAGATCGCCATTATATGTATGTATGTGCTCGTTCACTGTCAATTAATGTTTTGTTGGCTTTCGACAATCTTACACGAAATCACTTGAATAAATTAATTAACTAATGAGAAGATTAGATTGGGGCGTACGTACAATAATTAGCGACAGCTACATTCACCAGAATTACACCTAAAAACTGATTTAATATATATATGTATATATATACTGCAAAGCACACTGACCATATTTAAGCTGAAAATAGTCCACATAACAATAATCTACTCAACAAAAATATTTAGTAAGATTAGATTAGTCTAATTAAGATACAATAATTAAGACTTTAAACCTGGGAAGGCGACGAATCCAGCCAGCTCTACCTAATGAGAACATACCGAAGATTTTGACGACGCCTAAATAAATTCGAAATAACATATGCATTTAACACACATAAAATATCGACACACATGCCATTTAAAAATGGTCTCTCATTTCTCTTACATAAGCAAGTTCTTAGTTTCAACGCTGCAAATGAAAAAAAATAAAAATAGTCTATGTTGGAGTTTAGTTTTTTTTCCTTCCGTCTGAACCATCTTGTATCTTGGGATTTATTAGTTTCTGGTTAATCTAAATTCGAGATAAATCAGCTCTATTTAATTGGTAAAATTCATATTATTTTTATATATAATATTTAAATTCAAAATTTTATTAAAAAAAATTGAATTATATCAGTAGTTTATGTTGGTTTTATCTTTAGGCAAATATTGTATTTTAGTCAAAATCCTTTTGATTATCCTAATGAAGAAATCATTGGAGGTAATTTTTTTTTAAGAAGATACACACACATATATATATGTACACATATATTAAGTCTGAAGAGTTCGTCTGCCAGGTCTGCTTCGATCTTAATTACCGGTCCTCTTAATTTGATGCAATTAATTTCAACCGGACGCCGCTGTCCAATGATGGTCCTTTTACTGACACTTGGGCCTTCCAATCCGAGCGTCCTGGTCAGCATCACATTTACCCTCGTTGTGGCAATCCACAGGGGCACCGCTGGACAGAAGTGAGCTACAATTTCAACCCGAAAGACCCCGACGGCTTGACTATATCCAGCCACCAATAAAACCAAGCTTTTCCCTTCCCGTGCAAGCAGTTTCACTTCAGCTCGCGCTCTAGTCATTATAACTCGAAATTCACGTTCTACTTTTAGGATAAGCGCTACAATATTTTGCGTGGCGCACTGATGAGGCGCTAGAGTAGACTTGGAGTGCGACTAGACTCTTTAAGTAATTTATTGCAACGACTTCTAGGATATTCGAGACAGAAGCTCAAGAGTCGTCGAATACGTGTCCGAGGTGGGAGCTCGTTGATATTACCGTATTTAGCATAACAAGTCTTAAATTTCATAATGTTTACTCGACAACCATCAAGAATATGATCCCCAGTGATCCTTCTCATGGGTTGGTCAACAAGTCAACCGCTCAATTCTTATGAGATATCCGAAATGTCGATACGATTTGTTAATCTATAGCATACTTTTAAAAACCGGACCAGGCTGGCCGGTTCCAACTAGGAACTGGCCACTCACTCAATTCGGTTCTTACCAAAAATCTAATTGCACATTTAAAGAGAAAAACTCTGATTGAACCGGCCGATTCTTGGTCCGACCAGTGAACCTAATTGAACCTGTGAAAAAACCGGCCGACTTAAAATTAAAAACAAAAACCTATTATAATGTACATATTTTATTTTACTAAACTTATATTTATATTTTCTGTTAAATTTTTGTTTAATTTAATGGTTATATTAATGATTTTTGTTATAAATCATATTCAAATTATGATATTATATAAATTTATTAGTAATATTATATTATTAATATTATTTATTAAACATACGATTCAACCCATTGAACACCCGGTTCGACCCATGAACTCATGTCTACCGGTTCCCGGTCCAATCTGATTTTAAAAACAATTATCTATAGGACTTTTGATCCATACACACTGAAATACCTTCGAGCCGAATGTTAGGGATCATTTTTGTATGAGGTAGACCTGGCAAAAGGTCCGGGTTGATAGCCCAGCCCGGGCCCGCCACGGAAAATCGTCATTGGGCGGGGGTTTCGGGCCGAATGTTCTGTGTCAGGCGAAATTTTTCGGGCCCGAAGGACGATTTTTTTTAAAATGTCGTATAATATAATATAATAAAGAGGAGATGAGGAAATCAGCGGCGCAGAACTTAACATCTTAATGCAGAGGATATCCAACGGTCCTCAATTTCCTTCTGCCTAGGGTCTCATTCTTCACTTTGACCGTGTTGGCTGTCGCAGGTTCGCAGTGCTGCTGCTTAATGAACGCTGCATGGCTGATGAAGCGTCGAGTTACTGGAGAGCAGAGCAACTCGAGGAGTGGTCAGTAGTGATCAAGGCCGGCTCCCTGCCCCTGGCGCTCATCGGGGGAGCTCTCTCCTCCTCATGCCGAGCGCCCCACCAAAGCCGAGCACAGTTGGGACCACCGCGCCAAGGCCGTCGCCCGCTTCTTCGCCAACTCCCTCTACGGCGAGAAGGTGGGAACTCCGTGATTTTGTTTATTTCTCTGCTGCTCTTGTTCATTGAATGGGTATTTCTTCTTTTTTTTGGGGGGAAATTCAAGGAATTATATCATTTAGACCATGATTTTTCTGCAGATCCCGGACATTCAGGAGCTCCAAATTGATCGGATATTTATACCAAAGACCAATTGATCGATTGGTAGTAGGAGGGGTACTGACCCAACATTTTTCCCTCATCAAATATTATTTTATTCTGTGAAATTTATACCTATCAGACAAATAATACTACGTTTGTTACTTGTGGAAATCAATAACTTATGTAAATAATACCACCAATCCGACAATTATGTTACAAATAATCATACTGGAAATTTTATTTCAATGTTTATAAGTTATCATAAAAATTAGGTCAATCATCCGATTTATACTACTTGAGAAAATCATTTAATTTTATAAAATAATAAAGAGACTTGTATTCGACCAGGCTGGGCGGGCTGAAAGTTCGAACTAACCGTTCATGTGCCTACGCAATTCGGGTTATGGTATTTTCGGGCCGTCCTACCGGGCCATCTCGAATTGCCATGCCTGAGTATTAGCCTGGGGAGCCCAATATCAGGCTGCAACTTGGGCTGAATAGTAGGAGTGAGCCCAAGATGTAGATCCTCTGAAGCCACCTGCATAACCCGACCCGATCCTTTCGGTCCGGCTTCTTCGAGCGCTGCGCCCACGATTTCCTGCACCAAGGGCAGCGCCAAGACTGCCTCCGGAGCCTCTGGCAGTTGGCACGTGAACTGACGGCGGGTTCGAGCCCAGTCGTCCTTTGAACGACTCAGGTAGGTCCCTTGCGGTACGAAAGTTGCGGCTAGCTTCCTGTTGCAACAGTAGAGCAGATAAATTATCCGTAGTCATGGCAGATAGCTTTGGTGCTTGGGCAAGAATAAGAAGCTACCATTCTTTTCCAAGTGCTGGTAGGATCCTGTGATTGACATCGTTTGTTCTCTAGAGGTCGACGTTTCATCGCTCATTGCTTGATCTCTTTTCATAGCGAATTTCATGCCAAATTTAATTACTCTAAGAGCATCGATGGCCTCTCTTTGCCTCTAGCCAAACCACCATCGCAGCAGCAGCACTGAGTTGCAGCTACCTTCGAGCTATCTCAATGACCTACCAAAGTCAGGACCCGCTCCATTCGGTTGATTTTTGCTCCACTATTCTCTCTTCCATCTTTTCTCTAAAATAAACTACCCAATTATCCGTTTAGTATTTAAGATGAGTTAGATTTTCCCTTTTCAGGTGCATATTAGCTCAAATGATCCGCCTTAAAGTCCTCTGGTAGAAATAGGATTGCATTAAGAGGCATGTTATGTGCTGCTATCATTTACCATTAATATGGAGTTTTACGGTCCAAGAAAGTGTTAAAGCCGCATTTGGATCTACAGCATTGCATCCGTTGCCATAACAGGACGCGGCACTATATGTTTTGCAATTTATGGATGACTTGTTTGTTGAATTTGTCCAGACCTTATGTATTTCCTGTGTGTTGGAGATGATTAACGAGAAGATTTCATCTGTCTTTAGGAATTTAAATTCAATGGCTTCAAAAGATGGACAGAAAGATCTGGAAGACTCTGCCTTGATCGAAGGAATCCAGTCCTTCTTCGACTCAGCTCCTCCCCTGAGAAACTTATCTGAAATCTGTAAGAAGTTGAAGGACTTTATTGAGCGGTATTCAACACATTTAGGTGACCTTTTGTTATATCTATCTATTTATTCCATGTTTTAAATTTGTTAAATGCATTTCTTAAAATGATTAAAAAAACCAATAGTTATTTTTAGGCTCAATATCATAACCAATGGGTTTCTGGGCAAGTGAAAAGGCAACTGCCAGTAGTTGATGAGCGTAATTTTGCATGTGTAGCTTATTAGCTGAAGGTATTCACAAATTTCAGCTTCTGCTATGAGAAATGATGCAGACCAAATGATTGAGGGGGAATGTTATGACATTTAGATTTACTTGTGAAAATAGTTGCTGTGGTCAACTAAATGTTCTATTGGCTGGATCTGGTGTGTAGATATATGGTGGTTTTTTAATTAATAATGGGAGAAACGCGTTGCTTATGAAATGGAGGCCTGTACCCTAAAGAGAACTCTTTGTTTTGCTTTTCCTAGATAAGAATATAGTTCTAGATCTGAAGATAGATAGTTAATTTTACTGCAAAGGAATCGGGCAATCATGTTTTTTCCTCACTAGCTGATGATTCTTAGTAACAAAGATGATATAAGCTTCATATATATTGATGACGTATTTCTAGCAGCTTTCATTTGCTAGCTATTTTACCATTAATTTTATAAATTTAGCTGTTGTATTCATGCTAAAGATTAAGCTCTTTTCGAAAAAAAATGCAGAAAATGGGGGAGCTACTAGGGTTGTTTGTGTGACATCAGGTGGGACTACAGTGCCTCTTGAGCAACGTTGTGTCCGCTATATTGACAACTTCAGTTCAGGGCATAGAGGAGCTGCATCCACCGAGTATTACTCTATATATCTCCCCATTATATTGATAATACGTGCTTTTTTTGGAGCAGAAGATTATGTTTTTCAGAAAATGGCTTTCTCACTATATTGCAGGTATTTTATAAAAGCTGGTTACGCCGTGATCTTTCTTTATAGACGGTATGGCTCCTTATGGAGTGTTTCCCACTTCATGTTATAGACATCTTCATAGTTGTAGAGATATTTTCACTGATTACAAGGAGGCCCATGGGTCTAAGGGGATGGGAGAAGTAGTAGTTGCACGAAGTTCTAACGGTGAGAACTGAATGTGAGAACTCTTTGGTTCTAATGATGGTAGATAACGTTGCATCAGATGCACCCCTTTTCTCTACGGAGAGAATTTTGTGCTAGCTATCTGAACCATGATGTACAGGTCAAGCTGTGGGTTTAGGGATTAAATTGAGGTTGGCTATGGCAATCTTCGTAGAAATGAAATATGCTTTAAATACTTTTCTTTAAAGAAAAACAGAATCAGTTAAGAGCAAGGTTTCCCTGGTTCGCTTAGATGGCTAGCCTAATCCTGAAAAGACCTAATGGGATTGCTTTGGGAGTTGCACATTCTGGTGATTTCTCAGTAAAAAACTGCTATTACTGTTTACTCAATTTGAACTGAGAGGTGTCTTCACATTCTACTGTATGGACGATGGTTTGGCAAGCAAGGGTCTGGCAAAGGTTTGCTTTTTTTCTTGGGAGGCAGCTTGGTATCATAACTTAATGATTGATAACCTTAAGCATCGGGATAAGATTCTAATCAACCAATGTCTCTCTGGCAAATTGGATGGCAAATCTGTTAACCATTTCGTTTTTCTACTGCTTTATGTTACTGGATTTCAGTAGTGCGACAGCAAGTACTGTTGGATTATTTTTTGGTCAGCATGATTTGTCTTTTTATTTTTTTCTATTATTTGGACTTATGAGGGAGTTGAATCTCCTTTACTCATATAGGAATTAGAGCTGTAAATTTTTGGTATATATAGGGGTACAAGTGGGGCTTTCATGTTAGAGATTTCTAACTACCATCCTAATAAAATACTGACTTGTTCTAGGTTCTTATACAAATCTGGTTTTCCCAAGAACATAATTTATCAGGCTTGGGTTCACAGTTGAACCAATCCAATCAACCAGAGTGATCTAGTATATAAACTTTCATATTTAACTGTAACAAAATGCAGCAGTTTTTCAGTGCTCTATACAGTGATTGTTGAGTGCTCTTCAACAGGGGAACCTGTCAGCCTTATTGTAGATCTCTTCCAGATGATCCGTTTCTTGAATGTTTTGAGTTCACCAATGATTCTCAAATTCGAGGTTTGACCTATTCTTTTGAAGTCTTACATGCAATTGTGAGCATAACCTACCATCTGTCAAGAAAAGACACAATTTTAGTGGAAAAGAAGTGATCCAACTGTACGTCTTTCCTAGTGACTTATTTGCAACGAAGTTTTAGCAATAAGTGAGCCACTTTCATCATTAAAAAATGACAGTTTAGGTTCTATGCAGGGGCAAAAGTAATAGAGCCTCACATGATCACAGATAGTAGATTGTCAGAAGTCATATGCATATGATATCCGTAATCTTAACTGGAAACTCTGTCTCATATTCCAGTGCGCGAGCCACACTCTGAAGCAGTGAAGAAGGCCATCAGCGAGCATCGTGTAGTATGAACTGTTACTATGCTCTGTATTTTCAGTCTTGAATTTGTTTTGTTTAATATTTTTCTTATTTAGTCTTTGATTTATATTATTGAATCAAATATCTGGTGCATTATGACATTATTATTGAATAAAACTGGGTTTATACTTTGTTGTAGGCAGTTGAGAAAGGATTATTGCTCAAGCTTCCTTTCACTACAATATTTGAGTATCTTCAGGTTAGCTTCCATTGGCTTCAACTTTGTTTATGGGAGAATTCCTTTGGCAAAATGGAGAATCTTTCAGCTCTTTTGTTGGCCATCTACCAACTGTAAAGAGGCAAATCTGTTGCCATCATATGTGAACGGAGGAAAACTTATATGAATTATGACTCATAAAGAGGAACTGATGAGAGAACAAGGAGAGAGAAGATACAGAATAGAGAATTGTAATTATTCACCATATCTGTCCACATCCTAGACCAGCTCCTTTATGAGCACAAGAGACTCGCAGTTTTGAGGATACAAACACATGCTACTTAGATGATTATGAAGTATTCTACTATGATCAAATATTGAACCAAATGTACTATATTCATAATTTTGTGGTTGCACCTAAAAATCTGAAAGAAAATTTCAATTGTTTCTTTATCAAATGCCTTCTGCTAACCTCTTGGATTTGCACAACACTTGGTAACTTATTGCTGTTGTACTCTATTCTTATGTCATATAGTTTATGAATTTTACCTGGTGCTGTTCTGGAATGGTGGGAAAACTCCATCCTGATTTAATAGATTCTTTATCTGTATCATGAACAGATGTTACAGTTGATTGCAGCATCTGTTGGGAGTCTTGGGCAACGTATGATGTTTTATCTTGCAGCTGCAGTATCTGATTTCTATGTTCCTTGGAACAGCATGGTAATGGATTTAAATGTCCTAAAAACTTTTGGTGCCTTTATCTGTACGCTGCTAAAAAATGGTGATAACAGGTCTGGCTGCATTTTGGTTGAAATTTGCTCCAAGGGAACATGAATACTTTTGTATGTTGCTGGTAGCCTGCTTCTATTTGCCTGTGGAGCATTCACTGAAAGATGATTGCCTCAAAAAGGCACCTCTCTCGATTTTCCTTAAAAAATTGAAAAATGAAAATTCTTCACAACTAGTTCGAACATTGAACTCACTGAATTGTATGTTTATGCTATCTATTTAACAAGAGTTGAACAGGTTCAACCAGATAAAAGAATCACATAGAAATATGACTTTAGGTGGTGGATTCAAGGCAAGTACTGCCTGGTTGACTGAGAAAAATGTCAGATAAATCATTTAGGGTCATCTTGTTTTAGCAAAACCAGATTGAGAGGTCCTTTTTCCCGTTGAACTGGTATAGTAGTTTGATCCATGGTCCTGTTTTAGAATAATGTGAAAGGAGGATATCAAGTGCATCTTTCATGCAAGGAAACAGATACAAGACTTTTCTGGTGAAACCGCCTCATTTTCTTTCTTCTATAACCTATCGTGTCAAGTGCTCTACTTCACAAACACTTACTGGAGGAAACTTATTCTTGTTCAATTTTGTACAAAAAACGTACAGAAATCCAATTTCTGGTACAATTTAATTTGTTTTATGGAAACTGCATCACTTCAGTCCCTACTTATTGCTTGACCAGTAAATATTGCCAGTAAAAAAATGGGATGGGGTATTCTGTTCAATATATTCTTGAAGGAAATGTAATTGGGCAGGCAGAGCACAAGATTCAGTCAGGATCAGGTCCTCTTGACATGCGACTAGTTCAGGTGCCAAAGATGCTTGCTGTCTTGAGGAAGGAGTGGGCACCCTCAGCCTTCTGTGTCTCATTTAAGGTTGGCCAGTCTTTTTAGTCTTGCATCATTGCTTCAAACAATTGGAAGTTACTCTAGCTGAGTTGCTTCTGAGAATTTCTCATGAAATTTGATCTTGCTTCTGAAGAGCATGAGTATATGTTTTGATGGTTCCTTTGAAATGACTGGACCTTTTTTCTACTGCTTGGTGCAATGAAATGCCGTGAGAATGATTTGGAGTATCCTGCATATTATGATGTTGCAAGATTATATTTCCTTGATGAACAGGCCATTGTTTCATGACCAACTATAAAAGTCCCCTCATTAAACAATCCATTGCATTTGCTAATTGTATGCTCTTTTAAGTAGTGCAAATTATTTGGATCTTAGTTATTCTCAAGATTGATTATCTGAAAAAGCATATTGGGAAAAATGTATTTCATGACTGGCACTGAAAACATGGAAGGGACATGTGCACTGTCATTGCTCCACGGGATGACTTCATTGGTATAAACTTACGTCTTTCTGTTATTTTTCATGGGTAAACAGCTTGAGACAGACACGAAAATCCTTCTGGAGAAGGCTGATATGGCCCTCCGCAAGTACAGGATGCATGCTGTTGTTGCGAATGAGCTCTTGACCCGTAAGGAGGAGGTCATAGTCGTTATGAGCAACGAGAAAGTCCCAGTCCGCCGAGACACGGCTGATGCTAGCAGTGACGTGGAGGATCCCCTGATCAAGTTACTTGTCAACAAACATCGAGCCCACGTTGCAGATTCTGCATAACAGATCAGATAGTTTTACAGGCCATGGATACCACTCTACAGAAAAAAGTTGAATTCCAAGTTCTTACAGGTTCTGAGACTCCATGTAAGTCAAAGGCTTAAACGTAGCTTAATAATTCCTTTCTTGAAAGGGTTAGTACAGCAAGTGATAAATAAGTCGGTATCCTTCTTGGCGGAGCCAACCGTAATTGGTCTTCAACTGTGACATCAAATACCTAATGATATGGATGGGAAAGAGCATTCATGCTCTGTCCTCGGGCGTGTGACGGAACAGTATTCTCTATCTGTTTAGGAGAACATTACTCCCGATTCTTCGCTAATGCCCTTTATGTTGTCCTCAGTCAAGCAGCATTAGAGTCTCTTTGATTCCAGAAAGAAGACCGGTGCTCAGTGGGAATGATGCTGGGAATTTGGCGTGCGCTGGTCCACATGTTAAAACGTCAAGCCGAAATGTTGGAATTTAAGTGGGAAGTATGGATAACGCTAATTTGAATGTCACGTTAGACGCCTCAATCGTAGGAAGATGCACTGTGCCACATTAGAAAGGGGGAGATGATTGGAATAGGAGGTCCACGGGCAATTTGCACATCGGGTGTGCTGGTGGTGACGAGTTCGCCCAACCCACAAGCCGCAGGGCAATACCCTTCCCATGTCAAGTTTCCATCAAATCGACTCCATGAAGACTTATCTGGATTCCAGCATGGTCAGCCATTTAAAGGCAATCATGAATTCCGTACTATTACTGCACTCACGTGTACCGAGCAGAACTAATTTGGAGCAAGGCTTTGGATGCATACTAGATACAAAACAAAAACCGAAGAACTGAAAAATCAACTCGACTCGAGGAGGCTGAATTTTAGGGTCAGATATAAATTTTGGTTAGTTTCTTATGCATAAGAAGAAGAAGAAAAAAAGGCACCCAAGAAATTCGGACCCAAATCGGAAAAACGCGAGGTTGGAGAACAGCTCAGCACAAAATGTAATAGAAGAAGAGATATCCTCTTTTCTCAGATGTCTCTCGTATCGTTGCAGATGTGCTTTGCTTGTCCAAATGCATTAAATTAAAATTAAAAAAAAGAAAAGAAAAGAACCCACAAGCATTCCAAAAGAAAAAGAGAATTCGGGTTCGGGCCTCTCGGCCTGTACTAACCATCACGTCCTCTTGTTCTGATAACAGACACTCTCTAATCTGGCTCAATAAGAGCTCCCAGCGAGTAGAGAGATGCAGATTAGAATAGTTGCTGAACTGCAGAGGCTTCCTGGGGAGCTGCTCTATATTGCGCTGAGGCCGTAATTCGAGCCCATACTTGACTGATTGCTCACTTCACTCTCAGGATCAACGAGTCACGAAGATTAGGAAAACGTTGTTTCAGCCCCAACAACCCACAAAGATAGGAAAGCAGAGCTTGAGATTCCACCCTGTTGCTTTGGCCGTCCCCATACTTCCACTCATAGCACAAGAACATTCGACAACTTGAATGACACACAACAAATGATAAGATGTCTTTTGACTGAATAATGCGTGTACAGTTTGATGCAAGAGAACAAGAGTTATCTGTCCGAAAACTTGTATCACATTTGAGTCAGGCATCACGGTGCAGCGCTCAGCACGGATCCCTTTGGAAGGCTCTAACAGCACCACAAAACCCAAAGGGCTCTCTCTTTATTTATCTCGGCAAATCCGCTCAATCCCCCAGAACTCAGCTTTTGAGTCCCCGAGAATGGTACACACTTGATAAAATTATGCATCATAAACTCATTCCTAAGCTGCAAAACCTATGAGCAAGTAATATTGAGGGGTGACCCTTCAACCCACCGACCGAACTCGTCATTCTCGAGCTCAAAATCAAAGTCCGGGAGCTCTTCAGCTGCATCCTCATCAATGCCGCCAAAATGTATGTCTTCGATGCTGCAGAAATCATTCATCAGGTCACCGAAGTCACCCACAAAGAGAGCATTGAGTTCCTTCCCAATGTCGATGTTGGGCAGCTCCATCTCAGGCATCTTAAAGGGCTCCTCTTTGAAGCCTGGGATTTGTTCAGTAGTGACCATTCCTTCAATAGAATCACAGCCTCCATTGAAGTTTTCATCTGATGCAGAGGCGTCTAATTTGAGGACAGAGTCTGGGGAGGTATGGGAAACCACACTAACGGTGTCGTCTGGGGCAGCAGCATGCTTGGTAGCAGCAGTAGCAGAGGAAGAAGACTCTGGCTGGGGGTAATTCCGGCTCTTCTCAGAGGAAGCTGCAGCGGCAGCCTGCAGCTCAAACTCAAGCCGCTTGGCTTCATAGGCCTTGGCAGCTTCCTCGGGGGTATTATAAGTCCCAAGCCAAATTCGGGTACCCCGATGGAATGGATCCCTAATCTCAGCTGCCCACTTGCCCCATTTCCTCTGCCTCACACCTTTGTAAGGCGAATTTGATGGCCTCCTCTTCAAGACCCGGACCCTCTTGGGATTCTCGATGTTGTTGTTGCTGTCCTGAGAAGAGCTCTCAGTCTCGAGGGCATTGGTGCAGACAAGAGAAGTGGAGATCGGCATGTCCATGACCCGAACAAAGAGCTTCTCTCTTTTCTTGTAGGTCCCCTCACACTCATCCTCGCTCGAGTCTGAGTCCGTGGCATCCGGATCCCGACAGAAGACACGGATCCTCCTCACCAATTTCGGGTGTTGGGCCACACTAGCTGTCCTTTTTGGTTTCTTACGAAGATTGTCAGGGTCCAAGGTAACACCCAGAGACTTGGGAACCCCAGCCATAGCCACGGTTAAAAGCCTCTCAAAAAGTACAAAACCCCTCAATACACACGAGAGAGTTTAACCGGAACAAACGGCAGATCTAGATCAGGCGCAGCAGCATCAGGAGAGACCCCCTCTCAGGAACAAGAAGAGGTAGAAGAATCGTTTTATGTGGAAACCACCAAAACACTTCACACCAGAGCAAGTCCTGCGAGGCAAGAATCGGAAAACCCATCTCAAATTCTGACTAAAATAAACAAAACCTAGCCCATGAAGAAAAACAATGAACCAAGAGCCGTGAGGGAAACTAAAACAGGACAGAGAAATAGAGCAGAAACCACAAACCTCCTGGGTCTCAAACGCATCGAAGCGGATGGCGACACCACGTTAAAGCTCTGCAAGGAGAAGCAGAGGAGCATCAAGCAATAGACACAGAGCAGCAACAGGGTCGATACAGTAACTGCCGACACGAACTCAGCCAACATATAACGCTGCTGCTTCCTCAGCTGTCGCCCTCGCCTCCTCCTTCAAAGGAGAGTCCTTCCTAATCGACACAAAGCAGCACTCAGCAGAGAGAGCCACAGAGAGAGAGAGAGAGAGACGGAGGAGAGGGATCAAATAGTCAAGGGATCAGGTGAGACTCCACAGATAAAGCAGAAGCAGCAGGGTTAGGGGATTAGGAATCTATGGCCACGATTCGGTCTCTGTGGAAACTGACAGAGGTATAACGCGGTTCTATCGACACTGGCAGAAGCTAGGAAATGAGACGGTGGTCACTCCCCTGAAGAGAGAGACCTCTGAAATCTACCAACAATCCAGCAGAAGTTAAAGAATAATGGGGGTGGAAAAACCAAGAAAAAGTTCGGAATTTTACCTCCGGCCGTTTGGGTCTCTTTTCCAGTCTCTCTCCCCCACTTCTGTCTGTGGCCGCGGCTACTAAGAATCCTTCAAGGTCTCTGTCTGCGGAGCCGCCACCGAGACAGCCTCACTCTCTCGCTCTAGTTTCACTCTTCTTCCTCCCGCCCCCACACTCGCTGTCCCCCCCCTTCAGAGCATACTAACCATTTGCCCCAGCAGACAGGACGCCGTTAAATAAGCATTTTGGCTAAAGCTCGAACAGTTATCAGCATTTTTCACCCCCAAAAAAAAAACAACAATTATCAGCATTCATTGAAAAAATAATAATAATAAGGCAAAATACTTCACCTGTTTTCCTTAACATCCATCCACCCAACTGTCCTCCCACAAATTCAAGTTCTATATATAAGCTGGTTGGAAAAGATAAATTCCTTCAAGTCATAGTTTACTTCCACCTTTTAAGTGCTCAAATTCAAAAAGAAGACATTGAATTGCACTAATAAACCCACACTGATTTCCCTTTTTTCTTCTTCATTTCAATTCACAGCTAGCTGGCATTGACCATACAGGGGCACTCGGCACCGGGCAACGTGGCTTCTTACGTATAATGTACATGAGATATGCCCGTACATGAAACATGGCTTATCCTCCTCTCTCATATGTCGTGGTGTAATTAATCATACCATTTCACTCTCCCATGATTTATCAAAATAATAAAAGTATAGAGCTTATAATACGGCTAAGTGTGATGGTGAAATCGTTACCTTTCAACTTTCTTCCCGACAGACATCAGCTTCGGGGGGCCAAGGAGCGGCGACATGGAAAGCGTGGAACCAAGAGCTCGCGACCACAATGCCTCATATAATATATATATATATATATATATATATTGGTACTCGCACTTAGATGATGGGTGCCCAAATTTAAGAACAAAAAAATTATAAAGATATATTACTAAGAGGTCCAAATAGGAAAATAATGTTATCAAGTCCACAATCCCCTATTTTCTGATCCAAAATACCAGTGGTATAACTATTTTTTTAGGCATTTGATTATAATTTCCACAATAGACATAATTCATGATCACACATCCAAGTATATTTATTTATTGTATAGTATAATGTCAAAATTGGAAAGTTCATTTTCAAATACAATTAACTTGGAAAATATTTTTTTTTCACCTTTTCAAAATAAATTTGCATATTTTCTAATGGAGGAATACCATCAATTCTCATTTCAAGCAAGCACACGGAG
This sequence comes from Sonneratia alba, assembly GCA_900174645.1. Classification (NCBI taxonomy): domain Eukaryota; kingdom Viridiplantae; phylum Streptophyta; class Magnoliopsida; order Myrtales; family Lythraceae; genus Sonneratia; species Sonneratia alba. The sequence goes on from FWPY01000010.1 coordinate 1,543,503, forward strand.
CAATAAAACTTTCAGTTTTTTACACATTAATATTAGAAAATTCAACCACGTATTGATCATGTCAATCCGTTAATGAATAGATTTCCTCATACTATTTCCTTCTTCTTCTTCCTTTTTAAAGTCCAAAATTTTATTTTAAAAAATTACTGAATCATATTAATTAATTAATCTTATTATCTATCAATATATTTTCCAGTTTTATAGTCGCCGCCGCCTCGTTGGATTATGTTTATGCTAAACGAACATAATGGGACGTACGTGTGTGTGTATATAGAGAGAGAGAGAGAGATTAATTGGTGGCCTTTTCTTATAAAACAATATCTTAAAATGTATAAAACAACTGTGTATAGTGAGCTTTTCTGACGCAATTATTACATCATTAACTGGCGTTTCATAATCACAATATAGATTGGGGATTAGCGAAGAGATCTTAACCCTTCAAATTCATTTTCCCCTATTTTTTTTAACCATTATCTAAATTGATAACCGTATAATTCCTCTTTTTGTATGTAGTCATTAAAACTCAAATCAAAGATAAGTTCACTCTAGTGGTAGATCTGTTAAAAATGGCATGCTCCGAACATGATATGAAAAGACCATACTTGGGTCGGAATTTTTTGGATCATCAGATAATATCGAGGCTGTATTGGCTCAAAAAAAAGTATACAAAAATTTATAATAAAAAATTCTCATAATTTTTTAAAATTAATTGATTGTATATAAATAATCATTTAAATTAATATAATATTTTAATTATTCAGTTAATTTTTTATATAAAAATTTATTTTAAAATATCAAATTATTTAAATTTATTTTAAAATATTATTTTCATTAAATTTAGGTTAAAATTTTTAAGTCAACTGTAATAATGAATTGTACAATATGATCCAAAAATAGGATTATATCATGCCAGTACTACTTAACTCATTGTACCTGCCCAAATTGACACTTCTAGTTAAAATGAAAAGACTGCACGTGCTCAAACAGAGCCTCGTCAACGATGCCCTCGGACACCATCCAGAATTTTAATTTTGTTTTTGGCGTACTTTTTTCTAATAAAAAAGTTTGTAGGTGTCCGTGAAAGGTAAACTAGTTTTGCCACATGCTCCTATAAGTGATTATCTTAATTACTCACGACGGAGTGTCTAGAGCAGAGAGCGGTGCTCGATGAGACCTCGAGCCTTAGATTTTTTTTCTTTTTGCAACTTAAAACGGATAAATTGACAATGTCGCGTTCTGGCAAATGAACCGAGTTGACATTGAATCGACCTGAACCTATCCTTTTCGATTCCATACTCACACGAACAAAAATCTCTATCTTATTAGTTAATACAATATAACGGAAGGTATTTTTTTTCTCTGACGGAAAACTGCGCGTCGCGTGGTGGTGTCTGACTCAAGATCGGGACGGTTGACAGAGGGGCAGCGCATTCAAGAGAGAGCCGGTTCGGTCCACACAGACCACACCACGGTGTGATTCGTACTAATGTCTGCTAGATATTTTACATATTTAAATAAATAAATAAATAAATGACCATGTGATACCGCAGCAAAAGCACGGGGCCCAGTCACATGCCTCGGGCATGCACGCATTCGTTCATACATCATCATGAAGACCGACCCATCAATCAACATCACGATCCTAGTTTTACTTAATTCATGTCTGAAATTTTTTTATTTTTTTTAAGTGGATAAAGATCCGTTTGAGACTGAACTAATAATGACTGGTTATGCATTTTGCTTGTGTATAAAGAATTTAATTGATAATAATATAAATAACTTTTTAACTTAATAAAAAGATATTATTATTATGTTAAATTTTAGAACTCATTTTAGGATTTAGAAGATATATAAATAATGATCCTTTTGAAAGCTAAATAAAGCTAATGGTGACAGTTATATTGAACAATCGAGTCACTTTAACTTTTCTCTTTTTTTTTTGTTGAAAAATGGTACAAATTAGTAAATTAAAAATTATTTCTCATATATTTTTATACTCGAATTAATTAATATATACTCATATTATCTATTATATATATTAATAATGTGTCGGTTACTCATATTCATAATTCATCGATTACACATGTTAATAATATGTTAATTACACATATTAATAATACGTTCATAGGGTATATTACATATTAATAATGTGTCAGTTATGCATATTAATGCCATTTCCATTATCATCTCTCCGTATATATATATAAATTATTTGCTAAAAAAAGGAATTCTACTTTTGAATTATTGACAATAGCTCTTCCTCTATTTTCTCGTGTTATCCATCCGTGTTCCACTTCTATTGGAGTTCCCCACTTAGGGCTCGGAATGGGTGCATCTTCAGCTCGTTGAGCCGTTGTATCCGGGGAGTCACCTCAGCACACTTGAAATTAAGGAGTTGAATTGATCTTCATAATACTGTGACACCACGTGCCTTGCCTTCTTTTTATGCCGTCTGTACTCCTATAAATTCCGTTGTTCATTTTATATTATTATAACACAACTTTTTATCGTAAAATCTTATATTTTATTCATCATTATCCCATATTACACATAACATTTCTACCATGTTTTAGTTTCCTGACAAAATACTAGCATTTTTATGGTTTTCTTTTAAATATATGCCTCATACACACAGCACACTATGTTAGAAACTTAATGGTCATGGTTAATGTCGGCCATCACATAAACTATGCCTTCCGAGAATTTGGAACACACTACTCCAAAAATGACGATTAACAAAAAAACACATGATGTAAGTCAACTTCTTCTTCTTCTTTTTTTTTTTTAATATAGAGAGAACTTTATAAATCTAAAAGAAAATAAGAAAAAAAATAAAATAATATGAAAAATTCTCTTGTAAGAGAGGATTAAATTTAAAAATGGTATTGAGAGTAAAAGTGGCATTCCATGATTAAATGTCATTCTTCTAATCATGTGAACGTTAATAGCCTCATTAAACTTTTCCCTAATTAAATAGCTGTCCTTATGCCTTATTTCTTATGATATGATAAAAAAAGAAAAAAAAAATCTGGAAGTTCGTTTTTCCTCTATTGATCTGACGTTGACTAGTGGACTTGCGACGGACGGAAGCAAAGTGGATCTCGCAACTCCCGGTGAGTGGACGCTAGGTCGTTTTCTTCCCGCCAGAGACGCCGCCGTGGAGCCCACGCGACTCCCTTCCCGCCAAAATGCCTCCATCTTCCCGCCATCACGCCGCGCGAGGTGCAGACACGTACACGCCGTCGTTGAAAAGTGTCCAGGACCCGTTGGCCCCCTCGAAATAAATGATTACGGCTGTCTAGAACCGCTCGGTGAGCTTCCGCCCGGCGACAGGCAGAGTAAGCCGTTACCTTACCCTGACGTGACTGACCATTGTACCCCTCCGTGAATCGCGACGATTAATATTGGAGAAAGATATGCCGGGGGGGCCCGCCACGCGAGGATGACGTGTCCATGGGCCCAGCGATGGTAAATTGCTGGAGACGATTTTATCTGGGCTTTTGAATGGGCGAGCACTGATAAATCCACCGAAAGGGCCCCTAAATGTAAATTCCACCTTTCACATTATTCATCGGTTGCATATTTAGGAATAGCCGAACCAGCTGTTATGGTCACGTGGCAAGCTCGTTGTGAAACTTGAGACACGAGGAAGATAACTTGGGTGCACAGAAATTTATTCAGGGTCATATTACGTGCCTTTGCCTAATCTCTCATGGAAAGGGATGAGCATGATATCTTCTCGAGCTCAACCACCTGTCCTCCACAAATGGGACCGACTATTAAAAATCGCAACAACCCGAAATAGGATCAGAAGAAATGGTTCGGATCCACGAGATCCACCCGAACCAAGTGCTTCCTCAACCTCATATTCCCATCCTCCATGTCATCACAAAGTTCTTACCGACCGGTAGCTTCAGCCCGCCGATCTCCACCATCACGGTCTTCGCATCCCTAACATTGTCCAACTCCTCCACGAACTCGTGGTCCGACAAGCTCACCTCCACATTCGAGGTGTTGCCCTGCGACTCGCCGTTGATCCCGAGGGCAGCCGCCCTTCTTCCGCTGAGTCCAAGCACCGATACCTTCTCTACGATCCACCCATTCTTCAGAGCAAAGTCACCCTGCTGCACTTCCGACCACACTTTCACTTTCCCTGAGCTGATGGTCGCGTAGAATTCAATGTACGAGGAGTATCCGCCCCCAAGCTTCATTTCAGGGAGCTCGTCGTTGTCGAGGAACAGTGATCCTTTGGCTTGTGCGTCACTGGCGCCAGGAGGGAACGTCACCACGAGGCTGAAAGGTGTCATCCGGGCCTCCTTGGATATCATCCCACCTTGTTGCATTGGCAGTATTGTATTCTCATAGACGTGGACATTCACGACATGCAATGGGGCATCCAAGGTGACGTACTTCCCCGATCTCGATGTTACTGTCTGTGTCATATCAAACAGGCTGTACCAAGTGCCAGGTGGAAAGAGTGCCGTGACCTCGGACTTACCCTGCTCGAGGACAGGGGACACCATAATGCTGCTGCCGAGCAAGAACTGGGTGCTCAGACCGTAGCTCTCAGTGTAAGTCGGGAACGAGAAGAAAACCGGCCTAGCGATGGGAGCCCCGTTAGTATGAGCCTCGTAGCTCAGCGTGTAAAGGTAGGGCAAGAGCCGATACCTCATGCCTAGTGCATTTCGGGCGGACTGAGCAACCGACTCCCACTGATAGAGCTCCTGTCTTGGCGAGTAGTAATTCGCATGGTCCCTCGAGAATGGATAGAATGCACCAACTTCGATCCAGCGGTTGCATAGCTCCTCTGTAGGAGCCGGATAAAACCCGCATATATCAGAGCCGACCATCGGCACACCGAAGATACCGAAATTCAACATGGTCGATATTGAGTACTTAAGATCTTCCCATGTACCCTTGTTATCTCCAGTCCAGTGAGCTGCATACTTTCCTGAACCGACATAGGTCGAGCGGGACAGGATGAATGGCCTCTTCCCTGCAAGCCCTTCAAGTGCTTTGTGAGTTGCAACGGCTTGTGAGAAGCCATAGATACTGTGAGCATCATACTCCAAGACACCATTGTAATGCACAGCGCTCGTGGCAATGGTCTTGAACCCGATCGGGACCTGCATACCGGATGCGTTAATCTTATAGGGTGGGTCATCCCAACGTGTCTTGGTGATATTCTTGCAGTCCAAGCAACAGATCCACCCCGGTCCAGTTCCGCTAGGGCACTGCTTATTCTTCGGGATCGTGCACTTGCCTGTACAGAAATTGGAAGCTTCATTCATGTCGATCCATAAGCCGTCCACAGGGACAAGCATGTGGAACCGTCGGATCTCGTCACCCCACCATTCTACTGTCTTCGGGTTGAGGAAGTCTGGGAAGTTCACAGCCCCTGGCCAGACCTGGGCCACATAGGGCTCTCCATCATACTTGATGAACACATCGTTGGCAATTCCCCGCTGGTACACACCATAGGTCGAGTTGATGCCAATCCCGGGGTCGATAATGACGACATACTTCATGCCCCGGCGGTGAATCTTGTCGAGAAAGGCCAGGAGCTTCGGGCGGGGGTAGTTGGTGGGGTTGAGAGTGAAGTCCTTGTGGCCATCCATGTGGTCATCGTCATTCCATATGACATCCAGCGGGATCTGAGCCTTTTCGTAGTTCTCGACCACATCTTCAACAACAGAGAGGTTGTGGTATCCCCACCGGCACTGGTGGAATCCTGCAAACATATCACAACACAACAAAAGTAAAACACAAGCCTATTAGCTTGAGCTAAATTCTCTCACACATGAGAACAACTTGCTTCGATTTAATCGAAAGAGATTAGAGACAAAAGAATCCGTCAATATAATCAGCTTTTGTAATCATTCATAATACTCCGAGGACAAGCACCAAAGGGACACAAACCTAATGAAAAATAGTATAATCTCTTCTGTTTACTGAGTTACAAGGATCGCAGACAAAGCACAATTAGCTCAAATTCGCTTAGCATCTACAGGGACCTAACATGTTTGGTTTAGAAGATGCTTATCCACACCAGGCTTATGTATCTAAGACTGTTTCTGGACAATAGCAAATTCAGACCGCCAGACTTTGTGAGTTACCAAGAGGACCAAATCCGCAAACCCGACCTGACAAAGAAAACCATTTATCTGATAAAAGCTTCCTATCATAGGATGCTAACATATGGAATCATAAGAGAAAACCAGTGATATGAAGCACACTACCCCACGTCCACAAATTATTGAGTAAGGTGCACAGCATCTAGTGTGGTCGTACTGGCATCTGCATGGGCTGGCATCTAATAGGTCCATTGTAAAGAAATGTCCCACCCACCCTTGACCAGGTCAGTGATATAGTTTCGTGCATCTATCCCTAAAACAAACATCAGATTTCAATCCTATGAATAGAGAAAATCTATGATTACGAGAACAACATATCGATCTAGTTCAAAATTGAATTAGTTAGGATCCATCAGATTTCTGGATGCATGGTGCACATTTGAAAGAAAGAAAGATATGCCACCCCAGTGATTAGTATAAGAGGGGCAAGTGCTCCAATTCTACATTTTGTAGGACAGATGAGCCTGTAAATAAAAGGATAAGCGAAGCAAGTGATCCCGTGCCTTCTGGACCGACCTACTTGTCGCTTTCTTTCTTGCGCGGAATTCGTCCACTGAAAATAAAAAGAGGAAACTTTTGGATCGTAAAGGCTGGAAAAAAGAAAACGAGCACCACAGCGGCAATATCCAGAAGTAGAAGATGTGTTTGAATTCGGGCATGGCCTTATCTTTTTATCCTGTGGAACAGAGATCGGTTTTCTTCAACAATTTGTGGAAGAAGATATATACATATATATATATATACACATATTTTTTGCTCAACATTTGTGGAAAAAGATTTGTGAGTGTCACGATGAGAGACACGGATAATGCTGACAAAATATAAATAAATTCAGCAAGTAAACAAACTGGGGACCTACCCAACAGTCATTAATGAAAAGGAGCAAAATATCTCTAACCCCAGAATCACCATCGGATCCTATACTTGTCATCGATTAGCTGTTTCAGCATTTGTAATTACTATATTCCCACTAATGGTGGGTGGTGGTGGTACTTTTACTCTCTCTCTCTCTCTCTGTCCCCGTAAGATGGTGATTATTTCGAAACGCAATAATTTCACAATTAAAAATCCAAGAAAATTTTATGACAATCAAACCCGCTAATCTTAATGATCCCCATAATATAAGAATAGCCGCCTACATGTGCATAATCCTTCATTAGCAAACGATTTTCTTCCTTCAAGGTCACAATCATGACCCACACACACCAAGCAAGCGGGGTCGTCTCGATAAAGAACTAAAGTAATGGAAAAATGCGTTCTACCCATTCAGTCCCCACCGCTTTCCATAAATTTTTTTTTCCAAAATGACCGTATGAGAAAAGAGAACAAAAGATTGCGCTTCTGCTGTTATCATTCGACCCATTATTCGACACTGGTAATTCTTAAGGGGAATTCCAATGCTACCCACTGTTAAAAAAGCATGTGCACTTCACAAATAGAATAGCTTAGGATTCCTATCATTCCAAAGGTCCAACACAAAAAAGACAACGGATGTCATAGCTCAGAAACGAAAACTTAGATAGGGACTAGAAGACACCGAATGACTGAAATGGGTATTGTACCGATGATCGATTGATCTTTCTTTAAAAATGATCAACAATCATAAGAATGTGTAACAATCAACAGCTAAGCCAATTCAGAGTAGATTTCCTCCTTACTGAGGGGAGGCAAAAGAAGACTTACCGAATGCCCAGTAAGGCATGGGAGCCGGTCTCCCAATCAGCTGCGTGTACTGATCCACCACCTCCAGTGGGCTTGGCCCCGCAAAGAAGTACAAGTCCATTACGCCCCCTATCACCTACTCAAAGATCAACATTTGCTCCAGTCATGACTAATGACCTCAAGTCACCGGCATCGTCGTACAGTCTCGAGACACAAAAGTCAATTAAATGGTTTTGCTCAATGTGATCACAAGAATCGATAGAATCGATAACAGTACAATATTCAATGTTCGGATAGGACAAGATTTTCGTAGTCTCTTCGCACTTTGTCGGCAATGAAAAATGAATGCCCTTTCTAAGGTCACTGTATATGTTTACTAAATAAAACTAATAATGCGCCTGAAATATACGATCTCTTTGATCAAATTTTGAGGTTTACCTTATACGTGAGAGAAGTGCCCCTATAGAATACGTCCATGCCGTTGCTGTTGAGCAGCAGGACGGCGTGAGCGGAGGCCTCGCCGGCGACATTCCGGAGGTCCATGTACACCGGGTGGGACCCGTACAGGTCGGTGTTGAGGTTAATGGCGGAGACGTCTGTAGTGTACAGCGTGTAGGGATCGCCGGGGAACAGCTTGATCCCGTGCGGCTGCGTGTTTTCCCCGAGGCCGTACAGCGCCGCCTCCTTCGGCAGCGCCGTCGACACCTCCAGGTACTGGTCCTTGAACACGAGGCTGCTGTAGGGGTCGGATCCGCCGCAGCTCGTGTTGAACAGGGTCTGGCCGTTCGACTTCCGCCGGACGGCGAAGCTGAAGGGGTCGGCCGTGAAGCTGAAGATGAGCTCCGGCCCGGAGTACTCCGACACCGTTATCGGGTTCGGGTTCAAGTCCTTCCTCGCCCTCCACAGCGCGGCCTTCTTCAGCGGCGGAGGGGGCTGCTCCCTCGGGAGGAGGTTGTACGGGACCTCCCACCTCTGCTTCTCGGCGTCAGTGATGTGAACTCTCAAGCGGCTCTCCGTCTCATGCCTGAACAGGGATCAACAGAATTCTTCGATCAAATCAGCGAGGATTTAAAATCATCTGGGCTTTCCAAATGGGGTAATCTAGATTAAATCATTCATTAATTACTTGACGAAGAACTGCAAGAGAGGGATGTCGGGGCCGTAGACGGAGGTCTTCTCGTTAACCTGGAGGAGGCCCAGAATGCCTCCGTCCGTCTCCTCGACGGAGACCAACCGGTAACCTTTGCCGATCTTTGCCGGGACGGCCGAGCTTGCGCCAGCGAAGCAGAGGATGAGAACAAGGACTGAAGACAGGCACAGGAAAGAAGACGATAGTGGAGGAGGAGGAGACATTTCCGCTCTCCCTCTCGCTGTGCTCTGAGCTCAGTAGCTCAGTGAGTGAGTTACTGCAGCAGTCTGAACGAAAGCCAAGAGGATTGTTTAGGTTATTGCTGAGACGAGTGAACGCTTGGCTTTGGTGCGTATATAAAGACCCGACAGAGGGCCTTAGAAGTAGTAGTCATCACGTACACAGGACAACTTGCGACTTGACTGGCATAATTTTAGGCGTGCACCGTGGCCAATGGACCTCGACCTATTTAGGCGTCAATTGAACCAGCGTATCTTTGTAATTATAAGTTATTTTTACTTTTAAGAGTTAAATATGAGATTTTTATTAAAAAAAAGATATGGTGCAGGCGCATATGAATTTATAGATAGGATAAAATAAGTTATTTTACTACTAATAATAAAATCTACTTACAGTGTTACATGTATTCCCACGAGGGACAACCATCACTCTGTACCCTACCTATATTGATCCCTTAATTATATGGTTAGTACGTGGATGGCAAAGATTGAATAGTCTTATACCATGAATTAATTGATTACCTATCAATACTTAGTCTTCCCAATATCATTTGCTTGTAATATATGTATATATATATAATTGTGTTAATCCATTAATTACTTTTGCTTGTAATGCTAAATGTACATTATTACTTCACTTATTTTATTACATAAATGTTATTGATATGCTTTCCGATTATATATATATATATATGGTGTATGGGTGTTTGGTTGAGTACTATTTAATTACTGGGAAAATATTATATTATAATTGTGTGTTAAAATATGATTCTGTTCTGTTTTGATGAAATTGAAGTTGATGAGAAATCCTAAAATTTCACACATTTAAACAAAAAAGAATTAAAAGATAATTTCTTAACCAATTCCAATCACAATTTTTTTTCCTTATAATTCACATGGTACCACACGAACTATTATTCCCACGAAAAGGAAAAAAATGCACGGTTCGGAATTGGATTATTTTGGCACTTGCGGAACAGACAATTGGTCGGACATTAAATTGGTACGCACGAAATAACTTTTTAATCGCACAAGCCACATGTGATGAAAACCGATAGCCGTGATACAATCTTTGCCATGTGATCAAACTGGTCCCTCCGGAGCCCGGCCACTCCCACATTATTTTTTTCTTCATCCTCTTCCCTCATTTTCCATCGACCACGCCGTGGGACCACACCCCCACTGCCAATTTCATGGGGCCAGGCTCGTCCCCATTATTTATTTATTTAAAATTATTTTTTAATGAGAAAAATACATGATTTAAAGAATTATACGACGGAAAGGGAAGTAAAGAAACATACTGATTCACTAATAAAAGTGACTTTTTTTTTATTTTGGGTTGAGCTAACAGAATTATTAAAAAAAAGTTCCTTTTCTGTGGAAAAAAATAACAGAATATCTATTCAAAGGTCCCATGGCTGCGCCCAAAGCAGACTTGCTCATCATAATATCCAATCAAACATGCCATGTTAAAGATAATTTCTTCAATTTCGATGGAAGACTCGGGGCACATCGCAGACGTCCCGGCGTGACGATTTCCTTCACATTAATCTATAATAAATTGGTGTAATAATTTAATATATTTTAAAAATAAAATTTAAAATTCGGATATTGTGAAATAGGAAAAAATCACGATTAAAAAACTTCACCGGCGGGCAGACCACGCACCTTGTTATTCGACTACATTTATTAAGGGGGTATGTGCTAGCCATTTGATTATTCAATAAGTTCAATTAAATAGACTAAAAAAAACATCGCCTCGGGCGCCTTCCAAGAAATTCAGACAGAAATCCACTCCATGGGTTTTCCTCCATTCGATTCAGAGGGCAGTTCATGCACTCAGTAAAAGAGGAATAAATTAAAGGATGAAAAATCTTGCCGGTAAATACGTTATTATGGGTGGATAGTAGTAGAAATTGTACGGTCATTCTCGACCGTGTTAAGCGCTCGACCTCGATCCAGTCGGATGAATGGCCAGAACCACTGTTTCGAGGGCCCGTCGGATTCGGATAGAGTGAAGTATCGCGATGACATTGAAGACGGTGCACGTAAACGCAGCTCTGCATCCCAAAGAGAGAGAGAGAGAGTAAATGTAATTCTGTTGGCAAAAAATAAAAATTAAATATAGTTCATTCGGATGAGGGAAAATCGGAAGCTTTGTCGGCGGTTCGGATCATCTTTCCTTGTCCCGTGACCCGCCATGGGATACTGCGCCCCACCACCTCCACCACCCCGCGGGCGGTTGCAGCGGCGGTCCGCTAGTCTATATTATTCTTTTCTGTGGCTGGGGATTTCAAAATCGCGAAATCCATCGGAATCAATTTGGTTAAAGCTTCGGAGACACTGTAAGATTGGAACGGATCGTGCGGGGGCGGTGTGTGGGCCCCTTGAAAATCCTGATTCTGTGCCTGAGATTAGGGACGTAGAGGAGCCGTCGAGGCGATCTCTGATTGAATTCAACTCTGGAGGCATACATTCATTATAAGACGTGAAGAAGCCAAAATTTCTTCACATGAATGGGTGTTCCTGAAGTCGGGTGTCGGATCTGACCTGCTCCAATTTATAACTAAATAAATAATAAATTTAATATTATCCCAAGGAGAATCGAAAGGCTCAGAGCTCCGACAGCATTCTTCATTCGTTAATTAACAAAAAAAATCCAAAAAGAGGGTCTCAGTCCGATCTGATAGAATTGCATGCGCAAGTCCCTCCGTATTTTATCTTGGTACCAATGAGTCCACTGGAAGCATGAGAACAAAATTAAATAAACAAATAAAAAGTATAAATAGACCCAATTACGCATAGAAAAAAATGGGACAGGGTATTTCTTGATTCCGAGTCAATCCCGACTAAGATTGTTGGATTCGTTTCTGATTGTTGAGGCCCCTTGATCAGCGGTGCTGGAAGGGAATTGATTGGCTCCAGTGGGCAGCGTGGTTTAGCTCGCCGTATGTGAGCTCGGGACCATCCCGGCCGAGGGTAGTGCAAGTCCATCGACATCAACGATGTGCGCCATCGCTACCACAGACAGGCTCATGGCCAGCACATGGGACACGTCCCGGTGTTTTTAGTTCCACGTGGAAATGTTCTTCCCTGACCGAGCCGGTCGAGAATCTTAATACACTTCATCGACGTCCACTTCGTGTTTGGGCCGGAGGAAAGTGGGGGAAAAGGAGGTTGCAAGGGACCTTCCACCTGCTTATTCAACGAAGGTATCCTCCTACATGCATAATCTACCTAAAATCTTACTCCACCCTATCAATCAACTCCTAGAATGATCCTACCCAAAAAACAAGAAAAAACAATTTAATCTCTTATAGTAATAGCTTGGCTGGAGCCTGGATCGGTAAACGACATGGATTAAAGCGATCTCAGGACACCTGTCTAGTTGTCTGCCAGTTCGAGCTTTCAATCAAGTTGCCTCTCGATTTGGAGTGATGGAAATCAGAGCTGTGTCCATCGGGTCAGAAGGCATACGTCAGTCACTGCCATGCATTTTCAAAGACGAGGTGATGTAGTGGTTTTAGTCTCTGGGAGGAACATCGTCCTTGCATCTATCAATAACACAGAATTAAATTATTTCTCTTCGAGAATATATGTATATGAAATATTACCAGTGAAGGAAAAAAGGGACCAGAAAATATTGGAATTTACAATGGATAATCACCATGCCCCTCTTGCATTGCCACAAAAAACAAAATCTTGGCTTACCTTTCATCTGAAGAGACCAATCACTTTGCCGTATAGCGTGTCGCCACGCGCTATTAGCATGCCGTCTGATGCATGAGTCCAACGGCTCGTATGTAGCGAGCCCACCTAATATCCCACGTGGACGTTTCTCCCCGTTGATGCGCGTTGTGGTCATTTGGTATCCCAGCCCTTTCTAATCCTACATAAAATATCTAATAATTACATTTACGGGAAAAAAAGAGCGAAAAAGAAAAACCGGGAGAGGAAAAAAAGGGAGCACTGTTCTGGGTGTTGTCTCTCTCGGTGCCATCACCGATCGCGAGAAGGGGAGAGGATCGCCTGTTCGGGAAGACATTCGTCAGAAGATCGGCAGACATGAAGGTCTTCGTGAAGACTCTGAAGGGTGCTGGCTTCGAAATCGAAGTGAAACCTGAAGATACGGTTTGGCTCCCTGCCCTGTATCACTGTTCTGCTTCCGTCATCGAAATTCCGGGATATACTGTGCTGAGCGGAGTGATTGGTTTTGAATTGCGCTGCTTGATTAGCTTGGCCTCCTTCTGCTCTTGTCGAGCTTCAATTAGGGTTTATTGTGCTGCTACTGTATTACTCCGCAGGGTCGAGCCTCCATGGGAGGTTTTGATTCATGCTTATGCAGTTGATTTCTGCGAGTGAGAAAACGAATGTTTCTGGCTGTTTAGGTGGAAGATTACTCTGCCGAGTCAGACTGGTTAGTTATGTGTCAAGCCAGATAATTAGGTGCTAATTAGTAGTTAGTCGATTCGTATGAACTGCAGAATTGCAGTGCCGATTGGGTTCGGGTAGTTTATTATAGCTTGTGAGCATGCAGCTGATTATTTGTTTGATGGCTGAAACCTGTTGACGGTTTTTATGAGACAGTTGATGCCCAGAATTCTTTTCTGAGCCACTTGCATTGCCTCATGACAAGAACTGAATCTCATAAGAGCGGGAGTGTCTTGAATGACCTGTCATTGATGAGAATCATCCGACTGTTGTTAGACCTTCACGTGGCTTGGACTATTGAAATTGTGCTTCTGCATTCATCTTGTCAATCTCACTTTCTATTGGAGCATTCTATATTATTGCTGATCCATTCAGGTTGCTGTCGTGAAGAAAAACATAGAGACTGTACAAGGAGCAGATGTTTATCCTGCTGGTCAGCAGATGCTTATTTATCAGGGGAAAGTCCTTGCAGATGGTTCAACGTTGGAGGAAAATAAGGTTGCTGAGAATAGTTTTATTGTAGTTATGTTGTCAAAGGTAAGCCAGCCTTTCCAATTGCTGTTCTATGCATTTTATGAACCCATTACCTATTGGTATCGATTATAATTTGTTGAGCTTAAAGTCCTATCTGCCCACTTGCTATGAAAGATACCATTTAGAACTTAGGGATCTGAGGTGCAGGTATGTTTTTATCCTCGGAGAAGGTGTATTTCGAGTGTGTCACATTCTGTAATTTTCCCATGCGTAGTATGAGAATACCTTGTTGCAGTAGAGAGAATAAAATTTACCCTTCTCCGCCACTGACAAAAATGTGGAGAAGATTGGTAGATTCCCAATCTTTCTTGATTCTGCCAACCTTCTCATGCAGGATCTTTTGAGGATTAGAATTTTGTTTCTAATATCTTGCAAGCAGATTCATTTTTTCTGACAAGTGCATGTAAACTAGCAAGCTTAAGATATGAAGTTTTTCTTTATATAGTTTTCCTGGATACTCTATCTAGTGAGTCAACCCTAACTCTGCTGTTAGAAGTGATACATTAACAAAAATCATTGTCTGTCATTTCTATACTATGTGTACTTAATGATACAATGCCCAAACATGAAAAATTAATCACCGTGTATGCTGGAAGGATATTTGCATGTTTTTGACTGGACATATAGAGGAGGTCACCTTGGCTAGCAGATATCTTTTTCCAATCATTTACTAACGTTACCTTGTGACACTGTTTGTGCTATGTACGAGGTAGCATTCCCTTGGGATTGGATCAATTATCACCTTTAGTAATGCTAATTTATTTAAGTATTGTAATTATTGTCTGCATCAATTTCATGTAGGTGGAAAGTTGCTGGGTTTTTTCCCTCTTCTTTCATTTTATTGAAATTGAATGGAAATCCAAATCCTCCTGCTTATATATGTGTGTGTGTGTGTATTTTGAGTTTGGCTGAGCAGAAAATTTTACATTTTTTTTCGTTTTCTATAATGTTCAAATCCTAACAGTGTAAAGAGTGCAAGTTTATTGCTGAGAATGTAATAAGCCTATAGATAACACAGTAAGAGTTCATACAAAGCATTTTCTGTTGCAATGCTTGCGCCTCCAAGAGGCAAGAACATTCAACCTTCTTGTATCTTGATTTTACCAGTGTCTTTTGAATCTTGCTAGAGTAAGAGCTCATCTGGTGAGGGTTCAGCAACATCTGCAGCTCCAGCAACTAAGGTAATAGCAAATAATGCTGGCATTCTAATACTGATAGACTTAAATTCCTTTTTACTACTGTGATAATAGCGAACTGCCTTGTGAGACACAGAATTTCTATAATAGTCAAACAGAATTGGCTTACAGATTTATATATTGATTTTGAAGTTTACAATAAGGATGTAAGTGTGTTGTATCATACATATGGCTACTTTCTACTGTCATCAGAACATGCTGTAAAACGT
Source organism: Sonneratia alba (assembly GCA_900174645.1). Classification (NCBI taxonomy): domain Eukaryota; kingdom Viridiplantae; phylum Streptophyta; class Magnoliopsida; order Myrtales; family Lythraceae; genus Sonneratia; species Sonneratia alba. Next base: position 1,559,037 of record FWPY01000010.1, read on the forward strand.
GTTTGACTGCAGGCACCACAAACAAGTGCCCCACCTGCTCCAGTACCAGCTTCAGCACCATTGCCTGCTATGTCGTGCGTCTTCATTCTGTTTTTTGTTTTAATAAGATTTTTCAGGGTTGATTTATTTTGGAAAAGTTTGCTATGCACTTGAAGTAATTGACTTTGCTGTAGGCCTCCTGCGGTAACACCTGCTCCTGATCCTTCAGCAGCACCCACTCCTGCTGCTGTTGCTTCTGGCACTGCTGGGTAAGTATGTATGGTTTAGTTGTAGGAGCTTCATTGGACTTTAGAAATGGAAATCTGTTGCTCCAGATATGTAGAACCATTGGAGGTTTTGCTTAGACATGTATATATTTACTTTACATTTTACAGTTGTAATGACATGTGAAAGTTTGCTATTGTTTTATTTGGGACAGGTCTGGGTCAGATGTCTATGGCCAAGCTGCTTCTAATCTTGTTGCAGGAAGCAATCTTGAAGGGGCAATCCAACAAATCCTTGATATGGGTGGAGGAACTTGGGACAGGGATACTGTTGTGCGAGCTCTTCGTGCTGCCTATAATAACCCAGAGAGAGCTGTTGAATATTTATACATGGTATGTTGGTGCAATAGTTTTACTGATGCATTACTAACATAAAATGATGGTTGTGCCTGCAATGCCTGCATAAATTCTTGTTGACTGTTCTTTTTATCTTTTTGAAGGTTATGTAGTTTTTTTGATATACTAGTCAAAATCAACCTGATTAAGAAAGTCGCTCTTGTTTCTGCCATTTTTTTTCTTTCTAATGATATTTACTTGTTAAGGTGGTTGTTGCAATCCATTCTTTTATTTATTTGCTCGTTTATCTATTGGGTTTGGTATTTTTTTTCTCTTAGATGCATTCGAGGTTGCATTCATTCTCGCCTAGTAATAATGGAAGTAAGAGGCATTTATGAGATCATGGGTTGCTATGTTCCATGTTGTCTCAAGAATGGTGAAGTTTTTGAAGAAATTACTGATTCAGGAAATCACTTTATGATTTTCAATGTTACGCAAGCATTTACTTTGAATTCTTAGACAGTTCAAGTTGGTTAATATTGAATTAGAGATATCAGTCCTCATATAATATGGGTTTAGTGGGGGTGTTTATGTTTATGAAGTTACTCCTGTGGATTATTCGTGTCTAAAAGATCAGCCTTGTCTCTATTGAAGTCTGGTACTTTTACTATTTCAAAAATTATGTACATCAGCTTGCTGAGAGTGTATCATATTTTTCTGTCCTTTCGGATCTAAAAGCTTTAATAGAACTACTTGATCAGAAGTATTACCTGTTCTATATCAGGGTATACCTGATCCAGTGGAAGCTCCGCCAGTTGCACAGGTACCTGTCTCTGGGCAAGCTGCTACTAATCCTCCAGTTCAACCAATGCAACCTGCACAGCAAGCAGCTGTCCCTCCAAGCGGGCCCAATGCAAATCCCCTTGATCTCTTTCCTCAGGTATTACCCTTTTGCAGAGTTTTCTAGTTTGTGCGTTTGGCCATGGTTAAAACATGGAATTAAATGTGAAAACAGGGTCTTCCAAACATGGGAACGGGTGCTGGTGCTGCTGGTAGCCTTGACTTTCTTCGCAACAGTCAACAGGTTGCCTTTTTCTTCCCCTTTGCTTCCCTTTGCAAACTTCTCTTATGTCGGCTTGTGTATACATAATTTGATCTTTTTTTTCTTTTCCCCCTTTCAGTTCCAAGCTTTGCGAGCTATGGTGCAGGCAAATCCCCAAATATTGCAGGTTTATAACTTCTATGACCTTTTATACGGTTTTGCTTGGATTATTGGCTTTCTGATAACTCTCTTTCTTTATATCCAGCCTATGCTTCAAGAGCTTGGAAAGCAAAACCCTCACCTGATGAGACTTATTCAAGAACATCAAGCAGACTTTCTTCGATTGTTAAACGAGCCCATGGAGGGTGGAGAAGGGTTTGTATTATTGTCTGTTTCTGCTATAGAATAGTCCGAGGACTTCAGTTGGGTTGTCATATGACTTACACATGTGAAACTGTGTCAGGAACATCCTTAGCCAGTTAGCTGGAGCCATGCCGCAGGCCATTCAAGTGACACCAGAGGAGCGGGAAGCCATTGAGAGGGTGAGATTTGCCCCCTCTATTTTGATCCATTGCATACTGTGAAATTTCATTTTGGGTTTCCTTAAAATGCATTGTCCATCTCATGTTGAAACTTGTAAGTCTTGTCCATTCATCCTCATGCCATGTTTGTGATTTTATGCGTACTGTTTGGTTGTTCTTAACATTTGACTTGGTTTCGATTTTCCCTTCTTGAAAGCATGCAAGATGAATATAGTAAGAATATGGGAGATGACTTGTTTTTTGGGCTAGTGCATTTTAAGAGGGGACTTGGATGACGGAATCTAGATGCATTTCTCGTGAAAGATAGCTGAAAACTGAAACAATTTATTAACCTGACTGGCGTTGCATCATGTTCCTCAGCTTGAAGCAATGGGCTTTGATCGCGCAATTGTTCTAGAGGTGTTCTTTGCATGCAACAAGAATGAGGAGCTAGCAGCTAACTACCTCCTGGACCACATGCATGAGTTTGAGGAGTGATATTCGAAGCAGGATGGTCAGTTTCTTTAGGGTAACCCATCCTCGCTCAGCAACTGTGACTTCTCGTCCCTTTTCGACCCATTCGACTGCCTATGAATATGAATATGGATATGGATATTCTCAAGTTTAGAACGTTCCTTGGCTCTGCTTTATATGATATATATAATCTTGGGGAGTCTCTAAAGAGTTGCACAGATGATCCCGAAACATTAGTGGCATTGTTTGCCTTTGTCTCCATCCATGTTTCTTCTGTGTCCAAACCCTGATTATTTTAGACACTGTTGGATATTTCTATTCTTATGCTACAAGTTGCCCCGTTGCGTAGACCATCAAAGTTCCCTTGTAGTTAAAGTGAAGTTGCTTTGCCGGAATGACAAAATGGCGGTCCAACACTCATTCTGGCCGTAACACCACGCGGATGAATGGCACCGGTTGCTCAGCGACGTGATAGAGTCCAAAAGCATGCGTCTGGATCCGTGGATGGGATAGGATCCACTAACGCTTCTGACAATCTTTGAATCTGAACACGTGGACGACGGCCATCGTAGACAAGACATCAGCATTACAAGACTGGATTCGCACCTACGCGTGGTGAGAGCATGTGAGTCGTGGAGAGTCCGTCTTCTCTCTCGGAGCTGTCAGATGGTCCCGCTCCGGTATCTTCTTTAGTCCCCTCAATTATTCTGGCAGGCAATGGGCGTGACATTGCGGGGGCCCTTTTCTGGATATGCGTCACGCAGCCTTTGTCCAAGAAGATGATGCTCGTAACCCAAAATCCCCGAAAAGAGTCCAGAAGTTTAGGTGTGATCGAGTTCAATCCTCTGGTGAATTGATTTGACTTGACTTAGATTTGAATTAATCATGATCTATGAACTTGTCAATACTAAATGGTGTACGCCTAGCACAAACATCATCGTCACCCTCATCCATCTCCTAATGCTGTATTTGCGAATGGAGGAGCTAGTTAGTTTATTTTCTCTTCCCGTTGTTCATCTTGGGGAAGCCTGACCATTTTTAGGCTGAGTGAAGACGGGGAAAATGAGTGAAGGATCAAAGTGGAGGAAGAAGCATCCTTCCAAATCGGAATACCCGGAATTGTGCGGAAGGCTTGTCGACACCATGAAAGGCGACTTGGTGCATAAATGAAATGAGCAATAATTGCCTCGTCGGTTTCACTCTTCGGGCCGCTTCACTACTTCCAATTGAGTTCGTAGTTCGGTAAGGTTAGAGGGTCTTTTCAAGGGACACGAGTCCTTTCTCCTCGGTTATAGACCAAGTGGACTGCAACTGGAAAACAATCGGGCCGGTAAATTCTAACCAGATCAGCCTAAGCACCAACCCCACCACCCGCAAACTTGCTTTTCGATCGTCGTCACATCAGGCTAAAGCGACCCCCGACTGACTGGGACAGGAAGATCGTGATCGTGGGAAAACCACTCACGAATCAATCACACTGTGCAGATGAACACGCGTGCCCCAGCAGGAATGAGAGCGTTCATACACTCAAAAGACCGCGTAACAATTTCTAGAAACAACCGGGCACGTGGGAAGGACCAACTCCGTCATGATCTCATCATCATCCTACCGACTAGGCTTGATGTGGGGGTGAGAAGGACTAAGAAGAGATCATTTTCTCTGTTACGGAAGAAAGAGTTATATGGCATCCAAAACAATGCGTAGATTCAATGACAGCGAGGAGGTGCATGATTGATACGTACCCACACACATAAATAGAGAAGGAGACAAAACATCCTTTGAATTGGTCCAGCTATCAGATTATTATGTGAGCCGTGAAATTGATCGTCCTCTTTTTTTTTTTTTTGGGTCCTGAAAATAACTCATATGCTTGCTTGCGTCATCTCTTTCGTCAATCGAAGAAGGTTCACGTGGCCACGCACACAAAAAATAAAATAAAATCATTAGGCATTAGAGATCATTTTTGACGAATTATAATTATCAATATTTACTTTAGTTCTCAAACACTATATGTATTAAGTAATTCTTTACTTCCGAACATGGATTAATTCACAATCGTTAGACGTATTCATTTTATTCGGAACATCTCGAATTCAAAACTTATAAAGTGATTGTTTTTATTATTTTATGATTACAATATGAGTATATTATATTTAAATATCTTGTTGACATGGATTGAGTTTTGAATAAGGAATAGTATATATTCAAAATCCTTTTTTTTTATTATAAACTTAAGGTGGAGATCGATTATGCATTAATAGAAGAGGTATTACACTGTTCAGCATCATACATACACGAGCCATTAAAGGTTGCTCTTACCCCACTTTGGGCTAGGCAAGGCAACGAGCTAAGCGGTTACAATCCCTAGCAATCCACCCCAAACACACTCCCAATCCATTCCAAGAGATCACTAAGAACATTTCCAATGTCCAAACTGAGGTTATGAATTCCCCAGGGAGATTGGGAGGGTGGCTATGATCGCATCGATTTCCACTTCGGCATCTGACAACGATTGGATTCCACCCCGTGCTTGATCCTTGGCAACCTTCGGTCCTAACGAAATGGCTCCTGCTTCCGCTTCCGCTTCCGCTTCCATGTTGGTTGGATACACTGCTGGATTTTTGGGTCCAGCCGCGGAGACAGCCGAGCGGACTCTCGAACCCGATTGCACTCGCACAATCCAGTAATGGTGGATTGATTACACGCTCGACGCACGTGTAAATGGGAAATCTGTATATCCAAAGTGAAAACAAAAGGTTATCTTGCAGCCTTATATTATGGGAAAGTTCACGGTGCTGAGGATTTGAATCAAATTTGTACTAATAGAATGTAATAATCAGAATTTGAACTCGGATCTCACACGTAATCATGGCCATGTACGACCGGATGACATTTTGTCAGTAATTAAAGTGCGGTTCGGTTCGGTTCTATTGGCCGTGTTTCTTCGAAATTGCATATCCTCTTGCATTGCAACGTAAGTCGAGCTTCCTGTACTTGTGCATCTTCTCGTTCTCATCTATCGTTCCGCACGGTGAGAGCTTCAATTTTCATTTCCGAACATCGGCTACTCGATCATTTTGTGTCCCGTGTCGACGAGCTTAACCATTTAGGCTTAGTTAATCTCGGCCGTTCTAAGAAGATTCCACGGGCTCAACCCTATAATCTAAGCGAAAATGATATACAGTGACAGATTTTATATAAACTAAGGGAGGGTTAGGAGAGGATAAATATTAAATATATTGTGTCTTGAAAACTGAACTCCTGTGAGTAAGACATTTTGTATCAATCAATGATTGAAGAATTACAATAATTAAACATAAATCTTACTTTATACATCCAACTTGATCATATCACTCCTATTTAGAATAAAAATATATATATTTTATTGGAGAATAAAATCTCATCTCAAAAAAATGATACTAAAATAATAATATATAATAAAATGGACACTATTATTATATAACCTTAAACTTTTATATTAAAATTAGATATAAACCTGTTACTCTTATAAGTTTGGTAAAAAATTTTATATAATATCAAAGCTCACCCTTGTCGATGCCCAAAGGTTAGCGCTTGATAATCCTAAGATCGATAGAAAAATGCATGGCTCGATGACAGTTATTGAGAGTGAGTATTCAAGGACACTTGGTATATGTAAAATATATTACCAATTTCTATATAAAAAAATGAGATTAAGGATCATGATATATAAGATATTATGTACATTTTTATAAGTTTTAAATTTTTTTGTTAAATTAAGCTTATCTTCGACGAAAATTATACTTTTCTAAAACCTATATATATATATATTATTTTGAAGAGACATAAAATCAAATGACTATGATAGCAATAAAGGGAAAAGTATGCAATTACACAGCTAAGAACCCGCCAAAATCTCTTGAAAATGTGGAGAGCCAAAAAGCAACTATAGATGGTTTTCATATATTTTCTTGACCAAAATTTCAAATTCAAATAATATGGTTGTAAAAAATTCCTTAAATGGATTTTTTGCATCCTAATAAATTAATTTATTTAAACTAAATTAGGAATTCTTTGTTAAATTTCACATTTATTATTTTAAGTAAGGATAATTAACAAAAAAATCATGAATTTTGGGTCAATTTAACTACAAATTTTTATTTTAATAAATCATCTACTACCCGTTTAATGTTCTATCCAAATTCTTAACAAAAGCCTTAATGGCTGTTTAAAATGGCTAAAATGACCTAAATACCCATGTGGTTAGAGGTTGAAAGACAAAAATACCCTTCCCTTCATCTAAGGAGTTTGTGACAAAAACTGTTCAACATAGACTTACGCTGTATGACTGTTTTGATCAACTAAGTGGGAAGATAATCGGTACGGAGAGTGCTGGTGGGTGTTGGCGAGTTGAAGCCTAGGTGTGGAAGGGTTAAATGTGGTAGTAAAAGAGTTGAAGACTTGGAGCAGAGCGTCATTAAAATGTAGTTTTTTTTACCGAATGCCCCCATCTATGGCCTCCAATCACATTCTCTTCTCTCTGCCAACTCTTCCTAGAGGGCCTTTGTGAAGTTAACATCTTCAATTGCAAATTGTAAATTTTCACAATCAACCAATTCTCCTATGCACTAATTTTTAAATATCAGATTTTGCCTTCATTGATCTCTACAAGTCATTACATGAAGAAGAATGAGGGGTCACGTCCATCATTTAAGATAGAGGTGGCGGATGTTGAGACGTTTATGAAGATTTTGGACACAATATTGAACGGGTGGTAAATGATTTATTAAAACAAAAGTTTGTAATTGTTTTATCCAAAGTTAAAAGTTCGTGGTATGAGTCTAAATTGACCTAAAGTTCATGAATTTTTTTGTTTGTTAATTTTTCTTTTTAAATAAGATTTTAAATTCAAATTATAAGAGTTGAGAAAAAAAAAAAGATGATGTAAATATTTTATTTTATTATATTATGGATGAGCTCTATCTAAAATAAATTATGCATGATTTATTAGATTTCTATATACCATATTTACTGGTTTGAACAAAAGACAAAGCAATCAGCTGTGTGGCTACAGCTCGTCCGGTGGATATTTTACCTGGGCATATGGGAATTTCCCTTATAAATACGAGGCATATGATCCACAAACTCACTACTCCATCGACAAAATCCAGAAACTCCTAAGAAAAGGGGGGAGGAAAAGGGGACCATGGAGGAGAAATTAGGAAGCCATGGCAGTAGGAAAAAGGGAGGAATGCTCACTATGCCCTTCATCTTCTGTAAGTCCATCCTCCTTGGTAACATATTGTTGTTCCTGTTATGGTTCACATCACAATCCATCCCGACTGAAGAGGTGAGCTCGGGCATGGTGCAAGAAGCACCTCTTGTTGTTTCATAAAACCCATGGCCCGGGGTTGCGAGCTAGCTAGCCGGTTCGATGAAACTAGTCCTTCTCAAAGAGCTAGCTAGCTTTTAACTTTTCAACGAGTAATGAGACGTTACCTTGACTCTCTATTTCGGTTCTACGAGTACGGAGTTAATTCGAGGGTTTTGTGGGTGGACAGCAAATGAAGTGTGCGACAAGCTGGCCGTGGTGGGATTCAACGCCAACATGATAAGCTACCTGACCACGCAGCTTCACATGCCCCTCACAAAAGCCGCTAATACCCTCACGAACTTCGGCGGCACCGGCAGCCTCACCCCTCTCCTAGGCGCCTTCATCGCCGACGCCCACGCCGGCCGCTTCTGGACAATCACCGTCGCCTCCACCATCTACGTCATCGTACGTATATGCTCAAGTTTCTACCTGCATATGCATGGTTATGATGACCTTTGTTACTAATTTGTTCAATATCCTTATCTCTGATAAATATATATCTTATCGTCGAGGGACTCTGCACATTATATTCCACAGCGGTTGCAATAATTACTTTTAATCAACAAGTGTATATATAATATAAAATAAAAACTATGCTTTTTGAAAGAATATAATAGAAAAATAAGAGTAAATGATATATATATATATATAATTGAAACTTTCTACTGACCCGCGTTGAAACCGATCCCCTCTCTCTCTCTCAATTTTTATTTTTATTTTTTGGTTAAAGGGCTATCAACATGTATGTTACGATTGGAGGCCATGACAAAGATCAGAAATTTGACATTGACATTATCATTATTATTATCATTTATCTCTGCCATTGATATTCTGGACAATGCTACTACTAGTAAACGTGACAACACCACTTTATGTATGCATGTGTCGTATCAATTTCCTATGAAAAATAGAAAAATTGAAGAACAAATTCTGGTTAATCAAATGTGGTGTTGAAGTGGTCATTATTGATTGGATGGCCTAAAAGGATGAGATCGTACACATGCAACTTGTCGCACTACCTTACGGAAACATGCAGTCGAAAACAGAGGAAACGACAAATTTTATGCCAGAGCCAACCATTGATTTATTTTATTTTATTATGACAGTTTCATTTCTTTCACTTACATTAAATCTCAAATTTCTGTTTTTTCTTCTCAATGAACAAAAATCTTAATTAATAATACATCCTTACCCTTCAATAGAAGGCGCCAATCTTATGTTAAATAACAAAATTTCCTATTTGTTGACGTGGGTATGCCAAGGCATGGAAGCATATGTATGGCAGACAATTCTTGGACCAGCATCAATGATTTAACTCCCGTGATGATGGCATCGATTCAGGTCCATCTGAAGTCAGGCCTCCCCCCCAGCCCTTCTCAATTATTGATCTACTACATGGAAGTGAAACTTTTTTTTGGGGGGGAATATAATATTAGGTGCATTTAATGTAGTTAGAACGATTACTAATATCGATCCTTTATCCCATCACCTGGTCTCGATCAAGATCCACTTCAAAATTAGTTATGTGGAAAATTGCTTCACTTTTTATGCCGATGTTATGGATTAAGAATTAAATATACAGTGCTTAAGGATAATTTTGATCTAAGCGAGTTAGCATCAAATATTGTACACATACTTATCTAGATTCATAGGTCTAAAATTTAAGCTTAATCAATCTTTATCAAACGTAGTTTCACACTTGATTAGTCACCCAGGGAATGACGCTGCTGACGACCTCAGCAACCCTCCCCCAGCTAAGGCCGCCTCCCTGCAAGCCAGGAAGCAACTCCGACCAGCCCTGCAAACAGGCCAATGGCGGGCAGCTGGCGGCCCTCTACATAGCCCTCCTCCTCGGGGCCCTCGGCTCGGGAGGGATCCGGCCCTGCGTGGTTGCATTCGGGGCGGATCAGTTCGACGAGAACAACCCGAAACAGAGGACCCGCACGTGGAAGTACTTCAACTGGTACTACTTCGTGATGGGCGGGTCGATGCTGGTGGCGCTGACGGTCCTCGTCTACATCCAAGACAACATCGGCTGGGGCTGGGGGCTCGGTATCCCAACTTTACTGATGTTCCTGTCGGTGGTCGCCTTGGTCTTGGGCTATCCGCTCTACCGGATGCTGGACCCGGCTGGGAGCCCGTTCACCCGGCTGGTGCAGGTGTGCGTATCAGCATTCAAGAAGAGGCAGGTGAGCTTCCCCTTGGACCCGGATTCGCTTTACCAGAACGACGAGCTGGATGGTCCGATCTCCATCGGAGGAAGGCTTTTCCACACTAAAAAGATGAAGTAAGTCTTACACTTTTTTTTTTCCGGTTACAAGTAAATTCATGAACTAGTAGATAATCCATCGGTGCATATCTTTTTATTCAAAGTGGCCCATGTTGAATCGGAAATTTCAACGAGTCAAATGATTCTCGTGTTCAGAATTCAATAATTGAATATAGCAAAAATATAGTATAAATTATATATGGTTGTTGTATTTTATATTTAAATCATATATACATTACTTATATATATATATTATTTTGTAACATATTTAAATTCTATTTTTAATGTCATTAGTGTGACATTTAATGATACTATGTGACGTGACGTGCAAGTAAAATTTCCCCTACATTAGTCGAATTTGGCCTTATTAGCAACTTGATATTATGTTAATGCGTTATTAAAATTTAAGAATAATATATGAAATCAAACATATATAACTGAAATAATTATTTTAAAAAATATATAAAAACATTTATTATATAGGAAGCTTATGAATTTAGATGGAATAGCAGAATCGGGGAAATAATAAAGGGATACATAGAGTGTTACGATAAGAATCGAGTTTACAATATATTAGTTATTAGGTCAGGAGAATTATTATTGTATCAAATATCATTTTTGAAATAAGTAGAAAAAAAAAAGAGAAGGGAAATGGATATTACTTCTACCATAATTATCCCAATTGACGGGAAGAGCAATGACAACATGGCACTGTCAACAATAATTGGAACCGTGGTTGAACACTGATTTGGTACGCATCGATAAGTGTTCGTTTTAGATTAATGAGGTCTAATTAATTAGTTTGTCATTTGCGTCAATCCCATGAGTCCTCTTAGCCCTACATAACATGTTGTTTGACTTGGAGTGACTCGTGTCTCCCAAGTCCAAATGCTATGACCCACACACGAGCCCGGACAGACCGGGATCTGGGACGGAGAGGTTCTTGGGAGCTGAGTCGAGAATTTTGGTATATCGAATTGAGTTAACGTTGTCGTGCCAATTTTATCGAGATCAAGTTGTGAAAACTAAGTTAGTCTGATGTTCATTGGATGTGTCTGATCAAAATGCTTTGCTGAATGAAGATTTTTGGACAAAGCAGCCATCGTGACTGAAGAGGACAACCCGAAAGCACCGAATCTATGGAGGCTGAACACCGTCCACAGGGTGGAAGAGCTGAAGCAGGTGATTCGTATGGGCCCGATATGGGCCGCCGGGATCCTCCTCTTCACCTCCTACGCCCAGCAGAACACCTTCTCTCTCCAGCAGGCCAAGACCATGGACCGCCGTCTCTCCGGGTCCTTCCAGATCCCGGCCGGATCCATGTCCGTCTTCACCATGTCCGCTATGCTCCTCACCATCGTCTTCTACGACCGCATCGTTGTCCCTGTCGCCCGCCGCTTCACCGGCCTTGACCGCGGCATCTCCGTCCTCCACCGCATGGGCATCGGCTTCACCATCTCCATCCTGCCCACTCTCATCGCCGGCTTCGTCGAGGTTAAGCGGAAGAAGGCTGCTGCTGACCACGGGCTTACCCACTTGGCCCATTCCACCATACCTATCTCTGTGTTCTGGCTCGCCCCTCAATATTGCCTACACGGGATCGCCGAGGCTTTCATGTCCATCGGCCACCTCGAGTTCTTCTATGACCAGTCCCCCGAGAGCATGAAGAGCACCGCCACTGCCCTGTTCTGGATCGCCATCTCCCTGGGGAATTACATGAGCACCCTCCTCGTGACCCTGGTTCACAAGTATAGCGCACGCCCTGACGGGTCGAACTGGCTTCCCGATAATAATCTCAACGTAGGGAAGTTGGAGTACTTTTACTGGCTCTTGACCCTTCTGCAGGTCCTCAATCTGATCTACTACATCTGTTGTGCCAAGCGATACGCATATAAGCCCATTCAGTTGCATAAGGTAGAAGCTCAGGATTCTGAGGAAGATGGAGTCGAACTCACAAGCCGGGTCTAATCTACGATTTAAGGGCAGGAACCTAAACGTTCTCCATTATCTTGTAGAGAAATCAAAGGAAGTTCAATCAGTTGAACTGTGGTTCGATATTATGTCGTATGTATAATATGTAAAAGAGCAGACAGAACAGGTCAAGAGAACAACCTGTGATTGTCCTTGCTTCCAGATAAAGGTAGAGGAAGAATTTACTGATGTTAATTCTGAAGATTGTAGGTGTAAGTTCATTATCCACTATCCAGATTCCAGAGTATGGTCAATAGTGTGAAGCAAGGTCCCTCGGAGATCTTTATATGATGGAACATGAAGGCGTAATGAAGATACAAAACACTAAACTGCTCAGCTATTAAGAAAAATAGTAGTGGATTGAAGAGTCTGTTGAGACCCAGATGATCCAGAGGATTAAGAGAAAAGGTCTTCACATTGTAAGGCTTTCAGGGTTTTCGATGATCTTTGAGAAAGTCAGGAGGAAAGAAGCCAAGTCTGCCCCGTAGATGATCCTGTGATTTGCCGTCACATTCACCTCACCCGAAAGTTTTGCATGGACAGTCAGATTCCAGTAGACATTTTCTTCCCGAGTCAATTGCATTACTTCAGAACAATTGAAATCTGCTGCAACAATCTCCAGTACAATCAGTAATCTGCTATGAATTATAACAGAAACCTGAATCTGCTTCAAGAATCTCCTACTTAAGCCAGTGGCATTACAGGAGAGATTCAAATGTTGCATATGATACTTTTCTTAAATGAAAAAAAACGTCTGCATTATCGATTTTATATCTGCCACAATTTATGGGCCACAACTTCTAACCTAAGCAGTGGGCCGATTCTTGAAATCATTTTAGAAGTCCAGAAACTGAACATTGAAAACTACATCATAAATTCAGGAAAAGCTATACACAGTGTTAGGAGGGCATAAGAATATGAGATGGCTAAATCGTTGAATAACACCATGTGCCTTGGGATGACCAAGGTGAAATTACCAGCATTTTACTCTTGACGCTGAAGAAACAACCAGAATCAGCTACAACAGTCGGCTTTGACGCTCCAACAGCCATGATAGTCCTCCCTGCATTCGTATATATATTTATATGACTGAGCAATTCATAATTACTGAAAAAAGGAAGAAGAAGTTCATCAAACAGCAAACTCCTCATCACAATGAGAATAAAGGCAAGCACATGCATTTGAGAAGCTAAGTTTTTCTTTTAATTTTATTTACCTGACCGGGGGGAAGAATAGCATCAAATCTGTCCACTCCAAACATACCCAGGTTTTACATAGTAAAGGCTCCTGCAAGAGAAAATATAAAAGATTACCATACAGCACACTCAGTTGCAAGAAGGGAATCATATCATCAGCAGTTTGACCTGAATTGTACTCGCGGGGTTGAAGTTGCTTCGAGTGGGCTTTCTCAACCGACTCTTTCCATTTCTGAGACAGCAAATAAAGATCCAGCTGTACCAAAAAAGGAAAAGGTACATAAGCATCCAGCAATTGAAGGCTATGCATGAAAGAGCAATTTAAAGCTGGTCTAGGATCGATAAGTGTCAAGTTCAAACCTTGTCAGCGTGTTGAAGAACTGGGGTGATCAGCACACCATTAATGGCCACTGCCACTGCAATGTTAATTTTACGATTATTAGTAAGGCACTTCCCATCTTTGCAGGTAGCATTCATGACAGGATGCTGGGCAAGAGCCATCGCAAGCAGCCTTTGCTAGCAATGCAGTCATTGTAACACCCTTTGGCTTCATCTATAACCAACAAAACCCACATCAGAATACAAGTGAATTTCTTTAATGGATATAAAATCTAGAAAGAAGAAGATATGAGATGATAACACTCAGCCTGTGACAGTCTTGCATACATTTTCCAGCTTACTGTCATGCAATAGCATAAATGATACTTTCTATCTCAGTCTTTGTTCCCAGGAAAAAACAGGTAAGTGCACAAATTAAAACAGTTGAAAGAGTCCAAATTTGTTCTTAGCAATCAACTTCTTTCACAGTGTTTCCTGATCTGGAAATAATCGAGGAAGGCAGTTATCCCAGATCACGCCCAAGCACATATTAAATCACCATTTGATATTTGAAATCCAAATTCAATCACAGGGCAAAAATGATGCTTGATAATCTTATGGTGAATAATCTTATTCCTACAGAAGAGAATGTACTTTCTCATAAAGTGCGCGGAGGGCATCAGTTGATGCGGGATAATCGACCCCGAAAATCAGAACAGCGAGGGTCTCCACCATGTTTTCCGACACAGCAGCCTGCATTGTGGTGAAGGGCACTACCGTGGAGCCAGGCAGTGGAGCCGGGCCTGCTGCAGCCACGAAAACTGCTGGCTTAATCCCTGCTGCAGCCTCCACATCAACCCGAGTGACCCTCCCACATGGCCCAGTTCCCAACAGTTTGTTAATATCCACCTTGTGCTGCTTTGCAAGCTTCTTTGCAAATGGGGGTGGCTACAACTTTTCCTGATGGCTTGATAGGTCCTGGAGCCTGCCTCGGCTATAGGAGTGCTAAGCAGGGGAGGAGCCGCCCGATTTCGTAGCTGCCTTGGCCTTTGCCTCAGAAATCTCGTCCTCAGTCTCGGCAAGCAGCCCAATGGGAGCGCCAACAAGGGCTGTCTCGCCCTCAGGGACCCCAATAGCAGCAAGGACACCATCGTAGAAGGTCTCGACGTCCGTATCAGCCTTGTCGGCTTCGACCGCGGCCACGCTCTCGCCCTTGGAGAGGACGTCACCCTCGGGCCTGACTCAGGAGATGATCTTGCCTTCGTCATGGTTGAGCTGAGGGCAGGCATGAAATCTCACGGATCTTGGAGTGGACGGTGAGGGAGCGGCGGCGGTACGGGGAGCGGCGGGGCCAAGGGGAGAGGGAGGAGGAGAAGGAAAATGCGGGCTTGGAGGGGGTGGAGGTGGCGGAATTTGTGAGGAGAGGGGAGGCCATTGCAATCAAGGAAATGATTCGATTAAGGAGGGGAATGTGACAGGGACAGAGAAGAGTTGAGGGAAGAATGAGTGAGGTGGAGGAGACGAGCCGGAGCACATTGGGAGCATTTGCCTCGTTTGGCTTCACTATGTTTTCATCGCCTTCTTCCCCACCCGCTACACAACACTCGGCTGGGTGACGTCCGGCAACTGACCGACGGCGCCGGACCAGCCGACCATTTCACTGTCTATAAAGTACCGCTTTTTTTTTTTTCTTGGTTTGAGTACTGTTGGCTCAACTAATATTGCATTTGGTAACTATATTGGGTCCTTCAAAACAATATAAATGATTTTAAAGTTCAGATTTCACATTCAAAGCCTTTGGATTACATCAGAACAAGCACAAGTCTGGTCCAATGGACCCGAAATTCATGAACCACACTGAGAGTTTAGGCTTGGGATAGCTTAAAGCTTTCCTAGAGGAGTTCTACAAGTGAAATTGGGCTCCAACCTAGCTGTACTCGGCTCGAGCTGGCCCTGTTACTAGAAATATATAAGATTTGGATCTTTGTAGAATTGTAACTGGCACGTGTTTGGATGACAGTAGTCAGTCTTAAGCAGCCTGGAGGTGAGCCATTAGAGAAACTTCAGCGGCTGAAGGTAAACAAAATCAAGATACAATAACCCTTTTCGTGGGCAGTAAAGTCCCAAATGTTCTTTAAAGCTAACTTTCTGGGTCCGAACGTGACTTATTTCTCAAGAAGATATTGAAAAGTTTCGATATTGTATGAACGAACGAACAATCAGGGATGAGAAGGAAGGCCATTTTTTTTTTCCCTCTAGAGAATCAACATATGAAAATCCACGTTGCACAAGCGGGGGAAGAAAATAGTTAATCAAGCATGTCAGTGTTTTCTATGCAAGCCAGTTCTGTACAGAGGCAGAGACCCATCATCTTGCCCTTTTCGATTCATACACATCATGAGGCTGTATATCCAATGAAGAATGACTCCTCCCAGAATGCATCTGTACCTCTCACTCTTCTGAATTAAGTGCGTCGAAGTATCTTCTTGATAAGGGCGATCTTGCTGAACGATTTCCTGTAGATCGCCAGAACTTGTTGCTTTGGGGCCGTGGCATTGGCGGGATACGAATATCTACAAGAAAGCGTGACCTTCTTCTCCCTTACGCTCACTATGATGGACTCTACCTCTGCAAGTTCGGAGAGAACAACAATCAATCGTCAATTCTTCACTGTCCTTTGCTCCTGAGTTTGGGATCCGGAACCTAATAATCGGGCCAGGAAGGGAATCATCCTCGAGCCCGAGCCCACCCCGCGTTTTAAACACCGGAATCTTCCAACTTCATGGTGACTGCACTTAGCTATCCAAGAAGAAGAAGGGAAGTGATAAAAAGGTAGACATACCATTCATTCGGGACATCACCTCGGCAATTCTCTTCTGGCATTCGGCACAGCCAATATCCGCCGAGAGAACCACCTCCTGCATCTGCCCTCGACAGTATACAAAGGAAAGAGAAGGCCCTCCCAGTTAATCTGGCCGCTAGAAAAGTTACCAATTCGACCGAGGAAGGAAAGAGAGGAGAAGAGAATACAAACAGGAGGCATGGACAAGGACTCGACGGAGGCAAGTGTAGACAATGCCCGACTGTGATCCGGTGAGCTTCCCCGGACCGGCATGACCTCGGAGATCACCTCCACGCTCTGCCTCCGGTCATTCATTCGACGCAGCAATACTCTTTCTTGAAGAGAAAGAATCAGGGAATGACAACTGATGGTGCACTGAGCGAAGTACAGAAGTGTGCGATGGGGCTCGGGGGAACTGATCGACTGTCGTTCTTGGAAAACGATTTAGGAGCGGCGCTTCCTGAGCTGGCGACAGAGCAGACCCACCTTTTCGATGGTGCTTCCTGTGTTGGAGAACCAGGAATTCCTCGTTGAAGATACAAAGAACATGACGAGGGAGCCTCCGCACTGAAACAGTGGAGGGGACACACGAGCTAATTAGTAAATAAAGAGGGGAGAAGAGAGAGAGAGAGAGGGGCCTTTGTATAGGTAACTTAATTTTCTTAGCTGACAAAGCTGTTCTGTTCACACTCGAACTGGCTCATCCCGTCCCCACCCACCGGCACCATTCTTTATACCCTAACCATTCCAATCATAGAGCGGAATGAATCGAACCGCATAATCTGCAAATCAGGTATTAACCGTGGCTGGTTTTTGGACAGTAAATTGTTTCTGATTCCAAGCAATTGCCATGTCATCTTGCCCCACCCGATCTTCCTCTTTATCATCTCTCTCGTTTCCCCCATTAACTGGATGTGAAGATTTCTCCTAAAGGCAGAAACTTCTAATAATCCTCATCCTTTTGCTTTGAGTTCAGTTGGTCAATCAAGTCGGCAACTAATTCAAAGCCATGATTGACAGCTAATGGGAAGTTAATTGGCCCTCTCGATTTTCTCTTCATCCTTCAAATAACTTGAACTTTGAAAGTTCAACAATATTGGAGTTGTCCGCCCAAAAGAAAATCGGATTAATGACTACGCAAAACACAGGACGGTAGTTGACAGTACCGGGTTATTTAAGATTTTCCAGTATGATTTGCTGACACAAGCGTCAAGCATGGGCCAAGACCGGCGCTAAATTGGACCACAGCGTGGAGGACTTTTTTTTATGTGGCCTGAAAACTATTTTAGATATTGCAGTGACAGATAAGAGAACATGTTATATCCACTTAAAAAAAAACAAATTGATAGTTGATGGTAGCACATTGCATACATTCATAGAATTATATGTATATATATACGAAATTATCCTTTCTTAATTATTCAAAAATAGGAGCACCTTATTTTTCACTCTTGAAACTCAAACAAAACCAACCCCTTAACCATGTTAAAAATTGCATGCTAAGTATATTGAATTCTTTTCTTTTTTTTTTAGTATAAACCGCCGATATTCAGGTGAAATTTATCCAGCTAACTAATCCGGATCGTTCCGAATTTGCCCATTTAAGAGGTTAAAAACTCTCCGCTACAAATGAGACTCCAACTCGAATTCTCCTATTGAAATGACGAGTGTTGAACCGCTCGATCATACTGAATTCCTTTTCACCGCTTGGCTTTACAGTTAAAAAAGGGATGGGACAACAAACATACCCCGGCTGGGGAATGTGAACTCTGCAGAGTGGCATACAAATTAGTCCGTCTGATGTACAGCAAATTGGGTCAATAACCCATGGAGTTTGGGCGCCTGCTCCATCATTGGATCCCTGTCCTAGGGGTCCCCACTGCGATGCTTAAAGCTCAAATCAGTACCACCTCCAATCCCCTTTGATCACTTCACGTCAAAAATCATAAAATTCTTCAATTATATTGCGAACTCCACCAGCAATTCATTATCTCATCTTTGACCATTCCCAACAAGAGAGAGAGAGAGAGAGAGAGAGAGAGAGAGTGGGGGGTGTGGGGGAGGAGCAACGGGGAATGAAGAATAGTGAAAAAGAGTGGGAAAAAATGATAATACAGTAATTTATATAATAATATATTTTATTACATTTTATAATTTAAAATATATATGAACTATAATAATTTTAAATTACACTTTATCCTACCCATAAAAGACAATTTTTTTTTCGAAAATTTAACTATATAACATGATTTAACAATTCAATATATATTCTCCTCTCCCTGGCAGCTTTGGATCCGGTCTGTGTTCTTGGGAACTAATATGCGTCCTGTGTACTATCCTAGCCCCTACCACACTGGGGAATAAATAGTGGCATTAACTGCTGGTTGATTTTCTTCTTGGAAATCGAGCACGAGAAGGAGAGAGCTTTTATCGGCATTATTTTCCTCGCGGTCACATTGGTTAATGATTATTATCAATCTAGGTGTTTCCTCTTTCCCTACAAGAAACTTGCACTTTCACCACACAATCCATGGTGGCTGGGATGGTAGTCCCACCGACAGCATCCTATGGGTCCAGCGGGAAGTAAACCCTAGCCAACATCACATAGGTGGTGACTTGACCTAGGTGACGTTCAGGGCCAGGCCGGTCATATCGGAAGCAAACTCCGGCGACAGTGGTCACCGGCACCGCTCGAGTGAATGGTCCTAAGCCCAGCGGCACATTTTGAGTGATTACCACGACGGATTTGTCCAGGGAGGCCCATGTATGAGACCGACCTGGACTTGCACAGGTGGCTGTCATGGCAAACTATTCCATCCGTAAAGCCGAAAGAGACACAGACGGGATGGATAGAGGATCGAATCAGCATTGATCTTTCCTTGATGTTATGCTTCCGAATGAGAGTCGGGATTGATGTTAGTTAGACCTTGAGACGACCTCTGATCTCACGAGTGGCCGGAAAATAATTCTTGAATAGTATAGTTTCGAGGAAGCCTTTGTTCAAGAACAAGGCCACCCACATAATGATCATGGACCTAAACGTGGCCCATGTATGCCCACACAATCATCTCCACTCTCTAGCCCATGTTCGAGATTTTTTTTTTCATGGTGTAATTTTCGAACTTGAGCCTCTTTTTCTTAATGTAATTTTTAAATTCAATTCTTAATGAGATTCAAAATATAAGTAGATTAAATTTTGTTGGGCTTTTGAATAATAGAGATATATAAAATAAGGAAAAGAAAAAAAAAACAAATTTCCCATAATGGAGTGTGACTAGTGGTTGCCTAAAACAACTCCCCTTTGAGAAACACTGTCAAGTATGCTGCGGAAAGACATAATGACAAGAGAAGTATTTTTTTTCTTACATAAATTGTTAAAGAATTTAAATCCTTTTATTCAATTATAATCTTTTTTTTTCTAACTGTATTGCATGGGAACATGGATAACCTTTTTTTTTTGTTTTTACCAAGAACGCTAATAACCATTTTAACTAAGAAAAATCAAATCTCATTCTGACCTAGTTTGCACGATTGATTTTTATTTACCCAAAAATTTCATATTGATGCGTAGTTGAATTCCTACCTCCACGATCTTTCATTGAACATATTAATAACATATTGATAATTTATTGTCCTCGAAAATACTAATGGAACATAGACACTAATGATGAATAAGTAATAAAATACACTAAAATCTACACAAAATTAACTGAATCCCACTAGATTTGTGGCGATACAATTATTATACTAAACTAAAAAAAATAAACTAAACTTATGAAAATCTATTATAAATCTAATTAATAACAGGTTAACACGGACGTATTATATCTGACATATGTAATGTAATACAACTTTTAAGTGGGATTGGGGTAGAAGAGAGTTTTGATGAAAATTTGCCATAAATCTTATTCAGAACAGGATTAGAAAATGATGGGAAACATAATGATGTATGGGACAGGATCACCCTGATCAGGGAGATCTTGAGAAATGGACTGAAAGGGGTCATCTTGGACTTTGGATTCATCGAAGGGCCAGTGCTGAACAGAAGCAATAAGAACAGCTCCTCCTTTTTGTGGATCCGGCGTCTGGTATCTTCTCGAATTAATGATTGTAATTGACATCTACTGAAGCAATAAATACACACGAACGACTCGATCGACCTGTCATGTACTCCAAGAAAAAGAAGAAGAAAGAATCCAAGTAGAAAGAAAACCCAGGCGGATTCCAGATGAGAGAGGATATACGGGATATGAAGTTCTGACCATAAAAGATGCACCACCAGAATTTTCTGATTGGAGATGAAGGTGGTAACTGTTATATTGCACCCTTTATTGATCTTTTTATGTAAGCAAGATTCCTTACTCCATGATAACCTTTACACCAGTAAATTTCAGGACAAGCAAAAGGAAGACAACTGATATTAGTTTTGATACGAAATTACACAATTTTGGCATTTGATTTATATTAATGAGGCTCACAGTGTACCTTCATTTCCTTCACCGTTTTACCTGCTTGCTCCATAGAGCTGGCTAAAAACGAGGATCATTTAAGATGAATCTATTCACGAGCATAAGCTTTTAGAATAATTTTCGAAATCATGTGTTGGAAAGGGACGAAAGAGCAACTAGGACTTAATTTAAGATGGTTGTATCGATTTGAACCTTTTAGGCCAGATGCACATGTGTGCAGTGACGATGCTCGAATCCCACTTTTTTTTTTTCATTTGATCAAAGGTTGAATTTTTCAACACACAAATACACACATATATATATATCTGTGTGTGTGTCTGTGTGTAATATATATATAGAAAAAGTTTAAATAAAATCAAGGCATAGCTTGTTGATAAGCTTGGAAAATAGGTAGGTGGGACCCGGAATTAACCTCGCGCACCAATCGCTGATGGTTGATTCGAATAATAAATCATATCGTTTTAGCGTGTGGTGTGAAATCTTCGGACAGCACAAGATTCGAGCACTGGATATCTAGCTAGTGCCGTGCCCGAATTCTTCCTAGAGACAAATTAAAATTATTGAGATTAATACCCATTACTGTAATCATGATACTATACAAAGATTTAATATAATAATATTACATTTCATATATGAGGTTAAGCTCATGCTTGAAATTAATAAATTATAATTTCATTCTTATTAGTAAACGTGTTTTCTTTTATTTTTATATCTTATTTTATATTCACATGTGTATTTTATAATTGAAAAAAATAGAATAAGTATATGATTAATCAGAACAAGGAAAAAGAATATTTATCACGCCAAAACATATTCCGGAATATTCGGTAGTAGGCCATTGACAAGAGAATATTTTACGGTCACAATTCTTGTTGTTTTCTTATGTAGAATTTTGTCCCATCTAACGCCCTCGTGCCTAGCCCACTTCAGGGTCTCTCGTGCTGCCAAGCTCAAATCTATCAAGGCAATTATTGTCATATTTGGTCATGGTAAATGAAGTATGGGTAATTACTGCAAGTGCAAAGTTGTAATCTATAATTTACATAAAGGTGATTTGATACCATTTCTTTAAATATGATATAATTTTAGATATTATGAATTAAAAAAATTATAATTATAAATATTTTACTTATTAATAAATTTATCTATTTTATATGAACTAATAGTATTCATTTAATACCATATGATTAAGGGAAAAAAAAGATTGGAATCTCGAATTTTTTAGTCAAAATCACAGTGGGCAATTCCATTAGCTGGCCGGAAATACATTATCTAAGTATTGTCACTGGCAATTGAAAGTGACAGTCACTTTCCAGCTAATTAACACCTAATCAGCACAATACAATCATTTCGTGTGGACATAAGCATGGATCAAAGTGCATGAACAAAATAGAGTTAGTTTGATACGAGTGGATTAAAATAATTTTAAAGTTTAAGTGTTATTAAAAATAATATTTATATTATAAAAATTTTACTTTTTAATAGAGTAATATATTTTAAAAAGAGTTTACGATATTTCAATAAAATTTTATGCCTTAAAAAATAAATAAGTCAGTGGAGCTGCTGGCCCTGGGAACACAGTATATTCTCAGACCTAACTTAATTGGGTTGAACTATTGATGCGCATTGGGTTTTACGTATGATTCTGCAATTTTATATACCGCATCCATCCCTAATTTCTTCGTCTCTAATTTGTATTTAGTGTCTTGGACTAGTTGAGCCAACTCCCCGTCAAGCAGGCTGGCCGTAGAGGAGCCCCCGTCGGTGTCAGTCCCGACCACCTTCACGGCTGCTCAAACATCGTTTCAATCAGAACGAGCCTTGCTGTAGTTGGACACGTATATACAACAATCCAACACCCTCCCCTGATAACATAGTTGACATCATCGTCAGTCATCCCAGATTTTTGAATTAAACATATCCTTACTTCCATGCAGACTTGATGAGACTCTGGACAAAAGGGCAATTTCTTTTTTTCCCTTTTAGATGAATGGAATGGTAAACTCACGTCACATAGAATAATAACAAGGCAATTCAAGAGTAATATTCCCCTGGCGATTCTTAAGTAGATGAATATTCCCGGAATCCTAAGGAGATGGTCCAATGGCTCCAAGTGGAGGAGTGTGAAGAGAGCTCCATTGCTCGATCCGACGTCTCCAATAACCGTTTCTAAATCATATTCCCTTTCTTCAGCTGCCCGTGCGACTATGTATGGACTGGTCCACCGAGTAGGGGTTTCTTGGGCAATTGTAAACCAATTATTGGTGGCATGTGCGGCGCATAAAGACTGAAAGTAAATATATCACTGAGTGAGTACCAATAGACGTGTGGGGGGTAAGATTGGAATCACGGGCAGGATATATTATTTTGAAAATTTTTAAAAAAATTGAAGTAAACAACAGACACTAGCATCTATTGCCTGACAATCTTGAGTGGGCCTCAGTGAATTCTTCTGATCGAATAATTACTAATGGTCGGTAAAGGGAATGACTAGAAACGTATGTGCTTATGCAAGCATCAAGTCAAACTAATACCAGTGTTATTATTCGGGAAAGATACCCAAGGGTACGGTGTTAAAAAAATTTTAATAAAAAAATTAAAATGGTCGGTCCGTGGTACAATAATTTTGCGGAATTATAATAAACTCTGTGAAGGGCATTTCACGAAAGAGACAACAAAGAGGGGGAAAAAAGTAGCGGAGATTACTGTCTTTTTCGCAAGGTACAGTACATGTTACATGTTTTATATCTTCTGATTCTCAAAAGGATGAGGACCATTAATTTGATTTGTACATTGAGCTTACTTGGTTGATTAAATGATAAAACTAGCCAAGTTGCTATTGACTTTATTCAAAACCATGGACTGGCGACTCCCAAGGTCAGATTTGATCAATTCTGAACGGGGGAAAGAAGTCAATCGATTCAGATTCTTGACTTGGGACGCCCTCTTTTCTTGAGTGGGGAGGTTCTCTCTCAGATCAATCAATGGGCTCAAGGTCCTTCCCGGGTCATCGATACTTAATCCTCGTTTGATCTGCAAAAAAATCCACCCTTTCTTCCCTCTGAGGTTCCGATTAAGAGACAAAAAAAAAAAACCCGTTGAAGAGATCGAAACATAAAGAGCTAAAAGGAGGACAGAGTTTTCAATTTGTTTTTGTCAAAGATGACTCCATGAGCTTTAAATGCCCCTTGAAGAATTCATTTCCAATTAGAAACCTTCTCTTCCCTGGGAAGGAGGACGTAGAACGTATTCGACTCGACCATTTAAGCTGCAGGGAAGGTTGTTGCGGCTACTCTTGACTGTCTGCTAGTCTCCAAACAATTGGTTTTCTCGAATTGGGTAGACGGGCTAGATCGCGGTAATGTTTCTTGATACGGGAAAAGCAAGCACTTTTTTATTGACAAAGAGCAGCCAGGATCAAGATAGCTAGGGAGCATACAATTTACAAACTTGAATGTCCACAGAAATTCTCCCGCACAAAGAAAAGCGAAATGGAAGGGGTTGCAATGTCTTCTATGCCTTTATATCATACTTAATATGGACTGTCCTTAGTTATAGCTATCAACTATGTCACAAAAATTTCCTCATCTCAACGCTCAGATTTTCTGTCACTCTAAGATATATGAAACTAACAGATCAATACCGAGGGGAAGCAGTTGTGGTGTGACTGGAGGAGGATGTAGATGATGGGGAAGAATGCGAGCGGCTGCCTCTTCCTTCTGATTGTGGATTTTTTGTTGAATCTGCCTCTGGGACTGTGACTGCCGGTGGTGGTGGCGCAGCCGCTACTGGGGCATAAATTCCATTGGCTGCTGCAGCCTTGGACGCCTCAGTGGCAGCCACAGCTGTGTACTCAGGTGGCGGTACCCATATTCCTCCAACCACCACGATCTGCGGCCGCTGTGAGCTGCTGCTGTTGTGGATTGCGGGGCTTGGTCTTCTCATATGCAACCGGTACTTCTGAAACCAGGGAAATTTGACATGCAGCCAGCAGTTCAGGCAACAATGAATTTAAGGTAATGAATTCATTCACACTCTTGGTGGCTTGTTTCTTCACCGCTCCATTTCCACATCTAATGGCAAACGGACTGCCTAAAACTCTCACAAGTGAAAACCAATAGCACAAAAACTAATGGGGAATATGGACCTGTAAATGGCTTTTGACCTCATCGTTGGTGAGGCCATCCACCTTCATCAACTCCTTGATTTGCTTAGGAGTTGCAGCTGCAGTCGCATTAACCAAGACAAGAAATAAAATTTAGCGATCAATACCCATAAGAGGATCAAGTAATGACTCTGATTTCAAAGTTTTATATGACAAAACCAAAAAACTAATCATTACCATGTGAGCCGCCAAGCTGTTGAAGGGCTTGTAGGAACCTCCGGTGCAACTCGGGTGACCAACAACGCCGCTGCTTCCTTTTCGTCTGTGTCTGCCCTTCTTTCTCTTCCCTTCTGCTATCTGTGCCAGTTTTGGTGGTGCAACTGGTGGCGGTGGTTGGTGGCGACGATTGCAGCTTTTCAGATAATTGGTGGCTGTTTGCCGAGCCATTTTGCTCTCTGTGGAAAGGCTGGAAAGCTCCGCCGTTCCTCTTCACCTCCACCACTGGTACCTTTCTAGGAGTCTGATGTTCCTGTAATCAAGTTAAAAACCTCAAAGCAAGATTCAGAAGCCGTTCCTGAACTTTGACGAATTCGAATGTTCATTTTCTGTTTTCCATTTTCCCTATCCAGGCAAACAAAGAACACGCCATTGGTAAGCTAAATGCTGCTACATGATTACATCTTCACCTTCAACTTTCCGGAAAAGGAAAGCACGGTATCATCCTCTCTTCCAAAAAAAATAAAAAATTATGTGCTATGCGACCTTACTCTAGGAAAATAACCTCACTAGAAAGGTAAATAGTTTTCCAGGAAACTGCCGCAAGAATGCTGCAATGACTCACCTCTTTGGTCGGTGGATCTGGGGTCTGATTCCACAGCTGAGCACATTTAAGCCAATCGGACTTCTTCTTACTATCGGCGCTACTGCTCTTCTCCTCGTTGCTATTACTATCACGGTCGATCTTCATCTGCTTGTGTAACTGCTGCTCGTCGTCCTCGTCATCTTCAGACACCGAAGGTCTATTCATCGGGATGAACTCTTCGAGGACGGGAGTCCCCTCCGCCGAGGTCTGCTCCGAGCAGTCGGATTGTCCATTTTCATTGTTGTTGCACTCCGTGACACCTGCTGCCGCCAACTGCTGCTTACATGCTGCAATCGCTGCATCAGATCAAGAACCCCCGACCAAAAAACTTTCAGAAAAAT
The DNA here is from genome assembly GCA_900174645.1 of Sonneratia alba. Classification (NCBI taxonomy): domain Eukaryota; kingdom Viridiplantae; phylum Streptophyta; class Magnoliopsida; order Myrtales; family Lythraceae; genus Sonneratia; species Sonneratia alba. Next base: position 1,585,339 of record FWPY01000010.1, read on the forward strand.
CGCAACCCAATTTTACCATAATTTCAGAAAAGGAACCAAAAAAAAAAAAAGACGGGGTCATAAAAAAAGGGGCTAGAAAGTGCCCAATAAGCGGCTTTCAGAGCCATCAAATTTCAGACCTTGGGTAACGAGCTCTAAGCAGAGAGGGAGCTCCCTCTGGAAGACGAGGACCTTGCGCCTCTCCTCCTCCAGAGACTCGATATAACTGCCCATTTTCTCAGTGTGATCTATGCCCATCATTCCACTCCACTGCAACAGGGAAAATGAGCCCACAGCAAGGACTTCAGGTGGTGATACAGAAGAAGATGACGATTCCTATAAGGGGTAGAGATATGAGTGTCGAGAGCATAGAGAAATCCGAGCAAGGAAAACCTTTTTTTTTTCTGTGGGAGACCAAAGGAGAAAAAACAAGGGGTATAATACGAGAATATGTACGGGATCTAAAGAGAATCAGAAACGGAATATGACCCTTGAAACCTTTGATTCTCCATTCTCCATTTTTTTTCCTTTTATTCTATCTGATTCAGAGAGAGAGAGAGAATGAGATGAATGAATCGAACGGTGGAAGAAAATGGAAGAGCTGTCGAGGTCGGGGCGTCGCATACAATATTCTTTTTAAAAAAAATCGAATCTTTCGTTCTTCAATGGTTTTTTTCTTTATTCTTCTGTAGATTGAGAGAGAGAGAGAGAGAGAGAGAAGCACGTCAGGGACCAATGGAGAAACTTTTTTTTTTGTTTTTGGCCGGCCAAAGAAGAAACTAGAAGCGAGCAAGATAATATTCACCAAAAAAAAGTAAAAAAAAGTTTTTTACCCATTTTCCTAATTTCCTATTCGATTAAAACATATGATCAACCAATCACGAGAATGTGAACCAACAATTGTTTCGGCTATCAGTGGACACCCGATTGGCCTCCACGATCGATCTTGGAATACGAATTAATTTATAATCCTGTGGAAAAAAAATTATTTTGATGTAATAATTATATTTCAAAAATGGGAAATATTGTGATGGGGGATCGAATATTCGTGTAGGTGCCGGATATGACGTCACACTGTCTCTCTCTACTCCCATTGTTATTGTTGTCTGGATAAGATCAAAGCCATGTCCTAGACCTTATTAATCCACACTCCGCCAATTCTGATATTATTTTATTACTTTTTTTAAATAATGATAACAAGTCAAATAATTGAGATATATTAATAAGCGATATAGTGCAGGAGGAATAATAATATTAACTAATATAAATAATAAATCAAACTACATTACTAACGTTTTTATTTTTATTTTTATTTTTGGAGAAAATGGTCCGTAACTTCAGCCTTACTTTGCCGCTCAAGTCAAACGTAAACTTACATCTCATTAGATCCAATGGCGGTTTCAATTTTTTTTTCCCCCACCCCCAAATGATGTTTTTCATCATGCGGGTACAAATGTATACACCTTTGATGGAGTTTTGATCATTTGTCTCCGATGATCCAAAAATAGAGACATATCTTGCGCATCGAGATTGGAATTGAGTTCGAACCTGAGTAAGGTCCTAGGTTCCCGGCACCGGGGAATTCGGGCAACAGCCCTTCGATCAGATGATATCACCACTTATTCCAAAGTACAACACTCAACATGGGTCGAATATTCCACATTCATCCACGAACTTTCTACGCCTGACTACATTCCACATTGTATACCATCGACTTCGAGACGCAATCAAGGCCGTCGAGGACCACTCAGATTAACACGCATGTAGCATCTTATCACAACGATGATAGCCACGGAGAACTTATATTTCCCTGCAGCAGGAGACATTTTTACCGGCCAATTGTGGAACATGTGATCCGACACTTACCGGAGACATCTGCGCCCGCAGCTTTAACACGAACATGCTCTTCCGCCTCGTTTCACTAGTCTTTCTTTGCTCAATCATGCGATGCCGCCTTCACCTAAGTGACTCCGGCCAGGTTATACGTTGCTGGTCATTCTCCGCTACCAAAATGCCGAACGGAAAGGTTAAACAAAAGATCACTCTTCGCAAGCCAGAGGAGTATTGTGAGGCGATAGAGTGAGTTCGACTCTAGGGGAGATGCAGGACCTGCACTAGTCTTACAAAATCAAAACCAATGTAAGCTGTAGGATGATGGAATCATTTTAGCAGATGGGAAGGTAACTTTCAGGAGAAGATGTCAGAGTAACAGCTTGGCGAAGAACATATCTTCAATGTACATTTTGTTAAAATCTCTGTGCCAGCTCATGTGATTAGGATGGTGCGCTCGAACTGAGCAGTGGGGCTGGCCATGCCTTCAGCTCGTCAGAGTTGTCCAGTTGTCTGGCCATGTTAAACATTCGAGGCTTCCTGTTGTGAGGATTGGTTCTGCAAGTACAATATGCAATCGATATGGAAAAGTATATGCGTATTTTTTTTTATTGTTATTGTGTGAAGTACTGTGATTCAAAATCTGCAAGCAGAGTTGCACTTCAGTCAAAAGCTACGTGCATCATAATATTCTCTAATGTTCTTTGCAGAATGGAGGGCTTTCATCAATTGCCACATAAGTATCAAGAACCATCACTTAAATATGAAGAACGTCTCTGTTTATAACTACTCAAAGTAGCCGGGTTTCACATAGTGTCCGATGAAAATAATAACCCTAAATGAATCTGACTCATCAAAGCACGAGTGTCATTGGACTGAGGCTTCCATAATTTGAGAAGAAAGAAGATGCAGATCTACAGTAAAAGTTTGACCACCTTCAACCATGCAACCTGGTTCTTCATTGTCAGTCACGCGATTCACAACATGTTAAGGATACTATCAGGAGTAAGTTCTCTGGAGAACCAGTTAAATTCAATTTCATTGTGAGCCTTCCAATAAACAGAAATCAGTAGGCACGCTTCGGACTAAGTGATCATTCTTATCTGCTCCCTGGAGAATCAGAGTTAATGTGCAGTTACCATGGAGTCTTCACAAGTTATCTAACTCAAATTAAGACTACCCTAGATCGCGCTTGTGAAGGCTCTACAGGAAACATAACTACTGCTAATTGTGAAAGTCAATCAAAGCTCGAACAACAATTTACTATGTCTTAGGTGCTGCATAAGAAAGAATTGCATGAGATGCCATTCATGTTATAAAAAAAAAAATCATGATTTTTCAATCATTAATGCTTTGATAGGACAGCAAATGACAGGATACAAATAATATACCCCGGGAAAAATGTTATATTTGCTGATTTGAGAGAAATATATCCTAATTCAATCACAGCTTTCCTTAGTAGACTATGGCTCTTGCATTTGTACAACATATTGATTCAGGTAAAGTTAAACTAAAAATAAAGTGAGAACTTACTGTAATGATGTATGATTGGTTGAAAATGAGATATGGTGCCCACACCATGACGAAGAAAATGCTCGAGTCGACAACACCACAGCCATATTTTCAGCATGCTCACTATGCAGGACAAGCATCTGCTTTGATAATCATTTGATGAACTGCTTTATCAATTTCATCTGTTGTCACAATGGCTGAGGTGAATCAAGAAAAACAATTGAGACAGCAAATGTTGTTAAAGCTTGGCCACTTAAGTTATTCGAAGTATATCCTACTAATCTTGCAAACAACAACATTACAGTAAAGCCACAAGATCTCTTGGGTGTTTTCATTGGTCATAGAGATATTAAATCTAATCAATTTCTTTAATAACTAATTAAGTCGTTAGCTAAGTCATGTATTCTGTTATGATGCAACAGTTTATTCCCTGTGAATATGGAAATCACTAAAAGTTATCCATACCCTAGCCAGCATTCCAGCATACCCTAAAACACGAGCAGCAAGCTCACACATGCTGCTCTCATTCGAGTGATCCCTTCAGAATCATGGATCTGATATTCAGTTTCAAGTTCTGGGAACGAAGGAGACCCAACATAAGGAGGCTTAGGTATACGTTCAGGTACGGTGGCGTGGGAATGAGAACACTTATGAATTATGGGCAGGACAAGAGTTGAAACAATCTAGAAGAGTGTTCCAATATGGATGACCACATGAAGCACTAGAAACGTCCGTTCACAACGATGCCCACTATTCCATAAAAATAATTGCTAGTCTATTTGTTGCCACATACTCATCAGGCTTGGTGCCATGATGTAATCAAGAAAACACTAAGAATATTCCACCCCAAAATTTACGTAATGGTTCCATTCGCTGCTAAAAAATCCATGAACATTACAACTTCTATTATCAGTTCGCGCAGCACTCTAGATAGTTTAGTAATAAATTCACCAACTTTAACATTGTTTCTGATACCGTACTTCAGGATCTAAGTTCTAAACCTTCACAGTTTGAACAGATATTGATAAGTGAAAAACTAATAAAAAAAATTGAAGGAACTCAACATTGGAAGCTCTTCTCTGCAAGCAAAGGACCGTTAGAGAGATGCGGGCAGGCAGGTACCAGAGGAAGAGCTGGGGAGGAAGGTGAACAAAGACCCGGACGGAGCTTTGATGACAAGTGTGGAGATTTTCCATAGGAAGAAGGGGAGAGCCGCACAGAAGCTGTTGAATGAGTCGGGCTGCTATGCGCGGGGAAAAGTGGGGAAAGACAACTGAAGGTATCAGCTAACGGCATGTAGGCAGATGAGATTGATCTCAGGCCGGGCTTCACAGAAGGCTCTCCTACTCAGATCGGGCTTCAGGCATGTTGCCGGGCCCTGGCGACTATCGAGTCCATGTAGTTAGAGAATACTCATTTTATCACTCCTCACAGTTACATTCTCTCATTGTATCACTCGTTTTCTTCAGTGTCAAACATGATCAAAGAAATGAGGAAGGGACCTTTGTTATAGTGTTATTTGTTCTCAACATGAAATTAAAAGGTCATTAAATGGATGGATCTTGATATTGAGATTTCCTCGATTCATTTTTTCTTGGTCGATGGGCTTCTCATAGGGGAAAAAAATGATATGAGTCAGCACTACTTCGGGCTGTTCATGAAATATACAATTGACCACAAATTTCTTCACTTGATCTCTACACCATTGATTCACCTCTATCTCTCTTACAAAATTCACAGAAGTAAAAGAACAAAAATGAAAAACTACTAAAAGTAAACTGAGAAGAAACTGGAGATCATCTTCAAGCTTGCGCTACAAAGCCCAAACCACGATCTGTTTTTTGCTACAATCTAACCCCAAGAAGTCCACTCCTTCCCTCATCCTCTTCCTCCCAACGATATTCTCATCTTTCTTGCCTGCAGCTACCTTGAAGATGTTCACCCCGAAGAGCCGGACCATCTGAACAGCTGCCGGCTCATTCGGTCTCTCCAAACCGGCCCCACTTCCTCTCGGTTTGTGTTCGATGTAGAGCTGCCGGTCAGCCCCTGTGGACCGCTGGAAACAGACCGTGTCACCCGCGCTCAGGTTCTTCTCCTTGACGAACCGGCTCCACCCTTTCGTCAGGACATAACTCTGACTGCTGTTCCAGTAAGAGTACCTGAACCTCCACACTTTGCCTCCAGCATCCTCAAAGTTCAACAAGACACCCTTAGCGTTGACGGTGCTTCTGCCCTGCAACGGGAAGTGCTTCTCCGCGTGCTGCTTTGGGAATACGAGGCGGTTGAGCTTCCCAACGTCGCTTGGTGTGACCACCTTCTCAAAGAGCGTTGCTCGAGCGGCCCTGTCGGCTCGGCCCAAGCCTGAGGTGGACCCGTCGCCCCGGACCTGGTTTCCGTTCCGGTCCAGCACGTACTTCCGCCTGCTCTGCTCGAGCTCGTCACAGTAGGTGTGCTTGCGGAGCATGTCGACGATCTCGGCCTTGGTGTGCGAGCCCAGGAAAGCAGCCTCAACCTCGTCCTCCCTGGCGTGCTTGAAGTTGGTCACTGCATCCCGGCCGCGGAACCGCCGGACCGCGATGTCGTAGGCCCTGGCGGCCTCGTCCTCCTCGTTGAATGTCCCCAGCCAGACCCTCTGGTGCTTCTCGTAGATTTGAGCCCCCCACCGGCCATTCGGCTGTGGGACCACTCCCTTGTACCGCGAGGATGGGAGCTTGCTACCATTGGCGCGGAGCTCGCAGTTATTCCTTGACTCCGCCTCGATCCCTCCCTCCGAGTCCAAGATCGCGCTCGTCCCGCTCCCGACCCGACAAAGGCTGATCCCCGGCAGCGGAGACTTCGTTGATGGAGCAATCTGAGACACTTGAGGAGGTGAAATGGACGCTACGGAGTCAGTGGTGGTGCTATCAGCTATGGAGCTACCGCCCATCTTTGTTCTGATAGGTTTGGAGTGAGATGGCACAAAAGGAAAGCTTCCACAAGGTGAGAGAGGGTAGAATATGAGTTGCTGAGTCCCTTCTGAACTTGATCTACGAATATATATATAGGGATTTTTTGAGCCTGAGTTTGTGCGCGTCGGTAAAATAAAAATAAAAAAGCTTCAAAAGCTCGTACATATATTAGTACAAGATTACTAGTTGTATATATATTGGACAATGAATATTAAAAAAAAGTTAAGTTATTCTAAATTAAAATTATTATTCAATTGAAGGTAGGTATGATGAATAATATTATGGGAGGAGTATGTGTGTATGCATATTGGAGATATGTGGGGATATGTAAGGATGCTGGGTTCAACCCTAGGGCATGGTACAGGTAAGGAGCCAGGAGGATTCTTGGTGCTGTGCCGAGGGTTACCAAAGTTCATTTTAAAACAAACATTGCACCTACCGAATTAGATATATAGCTCAAGAGGCATAAAAATTATTGAGTTATGCAGTGCTCTCACAAATGGCTTCGAATATCGACAAACTGTATTACACACACCGAACATATTCGATCAAAGCAATCGAAACGAGAGCTATTCAACAAGGCCGGCTTCTCACAAGTGGCTCGGGAGCATGCCTATGTTGACAAGCCTACATGCATAAGATCTTGGCACGATTATCAGTAATTTTGACATATATAAGGGCAGGCAGGATTTTCGAGAAAAATTAGGGTCAATATATACACACATATAGCTAATTACGCTATGAATGGGGCACCGTACGTGGGGGACCCACATGACCCAAGTGGCATGGGTTCACATGACAGCTCGATCCGGCGAAGTGCATCCCCCCATGATTTTTTGCTGCACCACAGCTTGGCTTCTCTATATCTTGTTAGTATGTCGCTAATTCAGATATATATATATATATATATTTTTTGTTAAGAGTTTGAATAACGGAAAATTTTTAAAATTATAGGAATTGAATTTTATTTTATTTTTGTCATGAGTAATTTAATTGAGACTGAGTCGCTTAGGAGTCGAGGGATTTAAAAGATCCTAGATCGCAAAACTGAGAAAAAAATATCTCATTCTTATCTGATACGTTTCGCTGACGAGTGGGTGTGTGTTACCCCCCTCCCCTCCCCACCCTTCATCAAAATCTCATCTATTATTTGCTCTTCAGCTTTTATCGCCACCAATCACAACATGTCCACGGATGATCATTCGGACACAGCACAGAAAATGAAATGAAGGGCATCTCTATGTATCTTCTATCCAAAGGGAATATTCCTGAGTCCCTTAGAGAGAGAATTTTATCTGAACCGATGGATACTCCATTTTTACTTACAATTTTGATTACTGGAAAATTTGTGTAGTTGTAGTTTATGCAATCAATCGAGTATATGTGGTCTCATTCTTATTCACTGCTTATGCTCCTCACTCAACTCGTACCTTCTTTTAAGAACACAGGGCTGCTTGCTCTCACTCTCTTTGAAACTCCTCTATACTGTCTCTTTGTGAATGAGGATGAGACTGAATGCCCACTTATACAGTAGAGCTTGCTAAACAAATAAGGCAACAATTGATCCCGTAAAATCAGCTATGGATCCCTCAATTGTAAGGATTCTTTCCATTAGATGCCGATCCATCGTATCTTAGCCTTTGATCAACAATTTCAGGGATTCTTTCCATAACATACAGATTTGCCAAATTCTAAGAGAATCTTTCCTTGATTTTTTGCTTAACTAGATAATGACGACTTGGTGCCAACTCAACAGCATCAATTCGATCAACATCAACTCCAAGGCGCACATCCATGATCACTTCCCCAATCACGGATGTTTGATTGGGATTGTAACATCGAATGGTATTTGAGCATGGTGAGGGGCTTAGTTAATCTTTACAAGTAGCCAATCGACTTCCGCCTTGTGTCGAGCATTGATCAAGCGCTCCATAGCATTTGCAATGCATATCGAATAGCAACAATGAGGTCATGCACTCCTTGAATGCCCTTGCTTGGTCAAGCACCTTGTTTGCCGAGCATTCCTAAGCATAATATCATGCCTTGCTCATGGAAACCGTCACCACCCGTACATGTGCTAGCCCACTTATGACTGTGACACACTAGGGTCACTCTTCGATCATCCCGTCAAGTGACTAAGTCTTGCTCAACTAGTCAACACCGACAATGTCATTGTGCACACTAGCACTGCCATTTCTATCCTTACCCTCACATGGATTAGCAATCTTGTTCCAACTTCTCACACACGTCTGTTGGCTTGCCCTCGCGTGCATGCTATTACTACCACACCCAAAGATATAATTTGTGGTAGGCATCCTCCAGAGTTAAAGATCAAGGGTCTAACAATTATTTTGCATTAATTTATAAACCTAGGATGGGCTTTTATTTATTGAGCCATCTACTTTCAGCCCTGTGCACTTGTTCTATCATACTTCCTTGCCTCGTCCCACATGCCCCTCTTGCCAGCTGTGTTGATCAATTTGAGCCGTCTTCCCCCGTCCGAAAAGCTTCTTCTTTACTGGACAACCAGCTTTGACATATTCCCCTTGCATCGAAGGGGTTGCTCCTGTTTAAAAAAAGAAAAGATTCAATAATGTTATCGTAATGAATATAAATGGGAGGATTTTAAATTTAATTTTTATTAATAAAATTCTTCGAAATTATATGTATTTTTTTTCTTTTGTTAAACTAGGCTTCCCATTTGTTTATTACCCCCCGTTTCATTCATCCAATCTTGAGATGATCCGTACGCACATGCAGGATTGACAAATTCTATTGAAAACCTTGACTTGCGATCCCACCATTGAACTGACTCCAATATTCGTATAGAGTTTGAATTAAATGGATCCAATCAGACTCTACCAATAGAAGTAAAGACTTGCATCTTCAGTGTCAAATAAGATACTCATGAGTTTGAGTTTTGGAACTTTTTTTTAGTTTGTAGATTATACCCGGACCGCAGTTTGAATTCAAGACAATACCGACCGGGTTACCATTTAAGCACATTTTGGCGTTGCTTTGTTAAAGTGTCGGACCCAACATGTGCACCAACACAGAAATCATCTGCCTTTTCCTTTTGGCAAGAACTGAGAATCCCTCCGTTCAAGAATCTCTTCTAGAAAAATTTCCTTTTCAACAATACTAATATTTTCTCCAAGCTCAACTGTGGCAACTGAACACAATGGGTGTAGTCGTCGTCGGATTTAATCCAGCGCCTGAAGGACATAATACGAAACAATGAACGCTGCCGTGAATGTCCGTCCATTATGGCCAAAAGGGGTGGAAGAAATGTACATACGTACATGTATGATCTCAAATTTGAAGTCCAGTAATTTTCGTACGGAGAGGTCCGCTTACCGAAAGGGGCCCCACGTGCAAGTTGAAGAAACCGGAGCGCTCGAGACGGTGGGTCACCGTTCTGAGCCACCAGTTGTGCTGATCTTTTTTTTTTAGTCTCTTATTTCTGTCTTTCTTTTTGATCCATTCCACATTTAAAATTATGATTAGAGCACAATGACATGATCCATCAAGAGGTAAAGACTTTCAATTTGTGTGTTTGGTTCACGTGCGAGAATCGAAGTTGGTAATTTGTTTTGAATTACGCGAGGATCCTGAGCCCATCTGTATTTTAACTCTTTTATTCCATGAACGTGTCTTTGATCTGCTTAGCTGGGCACAGAGTCGGATTCCACGGCTACCCACGCGGTTCTTTTGAATCCACCGATTGATTATTAGTTTAATAATAACAGTACGACTGTGGTTACGCGATCAGAGCAGTTCGCGTCACTGCTAACGAAACAATAATTTTATAATAATCATTACAATTATTCTATCGTTCAACCATGCAAATAGGATTGGGATTAAAAAAAGGGGGGAAATAAAAAAACCATAGAGGGAGGAAGTAGCTAGCAACTGTGTGCGCCGATCGTACGGGGGAAGACGTGTGACGATACGGAAGAGGTGTCGCACGCGGTTGCCTTGATTGTTGTCCCACCAAAATATTCGAAAATTTAGTATAATTTAAAATATTTATATCCAGCTCAGATTTAATTAGTACTAAAAAATAATATTTTCAACTCATAAAAAATTTCACATTTAAATAATTTAAAATTAAAAAATTACTAAAATAATACCGAAAAAAAAGACTCGAATCACACTGTAACATCAAGCAAGCATCACCCGAGCGTACCGCTCCCTACAAGTGGGAACCTATGTTCCCAGTGGGCCCCGCGGGAACATGGGCGGTTTTGTAAAATCACTTGCATCTCGACCCCGTACATGGCGACATGTCCAATCCTATCCATTAATCTGCGAAATTGGAAAATCCCCCTAAACTATGTATGCTATAACAGTTGCCCCCCTAAAGTTCCAAGTCAAGGAGGGTGTCACCCAACGACCCGATTGTATAAGAAAAAATTTAAAAAAAAAAACTGAGCCTCACCCTCATGAAGGTATATAATGGTTTTGGTATGATCCTAAGGCATTTTGAATCGTATCAATAATTTACTGTAATTAATCTATTAATAAATGGTACCTTCTCATTATCTCTATTCATACATACATACATACATGCATATATATATATATATTCTGCTTAATAGTCGAAAACACTATGACTAGATAATTAGTGGAGGCCTACGTTGAATGGTTAGATAAGCTTGGAATGGAAGGGCACCCTCTCTTTAAAGTGCTCTTCATCTTTCACCTTTTTTCTTCTCTTTAATCATCGTTCGTCATCAAATCTTTATCCACAAGATCTATGCTCAACGATGATGGGATCTTGAAGTAACTTATCTCAGAAATGATTGGTCCAATATTTTTACTTTCTAACATGACCATACATATCTCATGTCTGTTGATAAGTGCGAGTTGGTAATCATTGGTTCCCCTCCAACGCGTGCTGAATATACATCATCCTTAACTTGTGCACCGCTTGTGAAATCCGACTAGGCCAGTGGCAGATCCAGTTAAAAGGGAAAAACAAAAAGGAAAAAGAAAAAAGAGCTAAAGGGCACTTGTCTAGATCGTGATCTTTTCACTTTTTCACTTCTTTTCAACAAACAATTGCACCGAACGTGTTGCATCTGACATCCGGGATAATCCTAGGAAAAGGTCACTTAGATCGTATCCTCCTTGTACATATGTAATTATATTTACTTTTAAAAGAGTTTCATACATAATTTTTAAATCGATATCTTATATGAACACTTAATTGTGGAGAAAACAAGTACAAAATTGCAACAAACAAGGGAATGATCTTCTAAGCATGCATGTAAGTAGTCTGCCGTGATTTTTAGTTTTTAATTACCATAGGATCATCATTGTTGATTTTTTTTAACCAAAAGAAAAACAGTTGAAAATCGTCTATTTATTTTCATTTGAAAAATGGAACGATTGGGGGAGCAATTATGTCTTTCTTTTCCTTTTGCGTACAAGTATTGGGGGCAAAATGTTTATTTGTAATTTGGGGGGAGAGAGTGGGTTAGATGGATTAGCTAGTGACATTAACATCTGTACATATTCGTATATACCTAGAGATGCAAAAAGGGTGTGTCTTGAAGATTATCCAACCCCCAAAAGGTACGAGAGAATTGAGGGTAATTAATCACTAATCTCATTGTAGGATATCACTGCTTTTCATGATCGACAGTGTCTTGAAGATTATCCTCAAATAACATGTTTCTAATATTTACATGTATATATACATATATTTAATCGTGTATAATTTCTATCACATTACTAAAGAAGAGTAATCCCACATAACAAAATATAAAAAAATATTCTAAATACATATATTATTAATTTACTTGAATTTTTTTGTGATATAAGCTTCCCTTCTTAAAAATTCATAATAATATTTAATATTATATCAAAATTTAAAATTTCTCATATTTACACATTTACCAGTTATATATTTGTTTATGTCTTATTTGGTGCCCGAGTGTACCGAGTATATCACTACTCATTAACATTTAACGGGGTTGGTGGCATCAACCCATGCACTTCTCCACTTTTTAGATTGGGGCTTTTTAGCAAGTACGTCATAATTAATATTCAATAAAAAGTTCACTATAACCCTACATATATTGATCGAGTGACCTAACTAATAAGGCTAAAAGAAGGGCATAAGCCGCCGCATCGTGCTAACGATCCGTAAGTCCATAGTTTAATTGTAGTTGATTATGGTGATGTCACAGCCACCATGACATAGGTATAGGCATGAAAAATCTTTAACACGTTTAACGACTTACACACACAGACACATATATATCTAATACGTGTATTAATGAGGGTTTCATAATCATAAGATTCCATAAATCATACATACATATATATATATATATGAGACTCTGCGTGCAAGTACATGTATAGGAGATTTCATTAAGGGTAACATGTAGTAAGGAAAAAATAAAAATCTACAATCTTGTAAACCGATAGATTTAATGATTTGTGTATGAGATCTTAGAATTGGTTGCTTTGATAGGAGATTAACCCTTTAAACCCAGAGGCATGCATGCTTCATTTAGTCTTCTAGAAACTGAAATCTCTCATCTAGTTGGCCCATCGATTGGTGCCAGATAAGTAACAATCATATCCTCAAATTATGCACCGACAATCCCAAGTACTTTGCCTAATGGTTATAGGGAGAACATCATGGATAACATCCCGGTTCCATTCTCGTACGATCATTTGAAAGGTAAGATCCAAGTACTTCGGCATATTTACTATTTTTTATTCAATTAGAAAAAACCACCGGAGTGTCGACTGTCGCTTGATCATCTCACAGCTCCACCGACGCCAACAACGACCCAGAATTCGGGGTCAAACTCTGTTCCTTGTTTTTTTTTTTCTCACAATCAAAATATCTTAATACTTAAAAAGAACTTATATATCTTTAAAATATATAAAAAGAATTATTATATTTACTGACTGAATCATTTGATGAAATTAAAATTCGTTCCAACAATTAGCTATAAAACCAACCATCTTACATAAACCTTGAGCGTTGGAATTTGAATTACGTAATCACCTATCATGGTGATGGGTAGGTCCCATTCTTCTTGATATCTCCATGCAGCCCGACCTGCAGCTGCAGCTGAGTTGCTTTAATTGACCAACAAGCAAGTGTTTCCTATTGGCTGACGGTGGGATCCGTGGTCCCATGTGGGCCACCTCATTGGCTGAGGGAGTGTGTCATCTTCTGCGGGCCACCACCTTCATCTCTCTCTGAATTCTCAGTTCCTGAAACGATAAGGCTCGGACTATGCAGCAATCATATCTGCTTTGCTTACTGTCCACGTCACCAACTTATCAAATTCGCATAAAATGATTCAAAAATGTCGCCTGTAGACCGATGGGGGCGGTCAGAGGTAGAAATAGGGAAATATGAGAAATATGGGTTAAATATAAAATATTTTAATTATAAAGTTAAGTATAGCATCATTAATAAACTTAATTTCTCTCTAATTTTATTTTGTTCAGATTTTTTCTCTGGGCCCGACTTAGAATAATTGAATTGGACCCCGAGCAAGGGTCTATCTGACTTAGACTCAATCAACCCCGGTGCTGCACAAATTCTCTATGACTAAGACGAGTAGTCATCACATAGCATTGATTTGATTTCCCAACCACAAAACACGGGGACGGACTTAAAAGAGGGTGCGGATACATCAATCCGCCTCATTAAACTTGAAGAAGCAAATTGTAGATTTTTATAGAAAGTGTATGGCTTTTATCTTTTCTTAATTAAATTAATTATGTAACACATTTGAACAACTCAATCTGTATAATTAACTCCGAGTTTGCAGATGTTGTAATGAAAGAAAGGAAACATATATCTGGACAAAAATGTTGGAGTTTTTTTCCTAATCACTTCCATCACAAAAGGACAATATCCAAACCGTGCCGACATGATTTTATATGTATTCTTTTTTGGTTAGATCTTTCACCAGTTGCGTTTGGTAAGATTTGTTATATATATATATTCTATCTAGTAAAGGGTTGACCTGGGTTGAACAAGCAATCATGGTGACTAGGTAATATTAATTCTCGCACCCAAAAAAAAAAAAAGAAAATTAATGTTGTCGTAATAGATGTTGAGGCGTAGATGGAGGGACAAATTAAAAAGGCATACATATAGACTTCTTATTTTTAATTAATCCCATCGACTATTTGGCAGAAGACATGCATGCATTAATATATTTGACATATTCAGACACAAATTGTTCAGATTAACCACTATTCCAATTGTTCCGGGGACCATAGACATATGCATAGTTTTGAAAACTGGACCGGGCCGGCCGGTTCGACCGGATGGGGCCACTCACCCGGTCCGGTTCTCACAAAAATCCAATTATAATTTAAATGAGGTCAAATCAAATTGAACCGGCCGGTTCTCACTCGAACCAATAAATTTAATTGAACCGATGAGAAAATCGACCAATTTAAAAATAAAAACATATTATAATATACTTATTTTATTTTACTAAACTTATATTTATATTTTATGTTAAATTTTGGACTAATATTATAACTATATTAATGATTTAGATTATAAATCATAGTTAAATTATAATATTATATTAATTTATTGGAATATTATATTATTAATATTATTTATTAAACATACGGTTCAACCCATTGAACTCTCGGTCCGACCCATGAATCCATGAACTCATACCTTGACCGGTTCCCGGCCCGGTCCGGTTGTAAAAACTATGAACATATGCATACATATGAATATATTGCTTAGCAAAAAAAAAAAGAGTAAATTACAGAGAAAAAGGGCGAAGGACGTTGTGTGACAGCACCACTGGGTGGATGTACTATTGTTTTTTTTCCAAATTGCACATCAATCAAGGTCAATGTGAACAATTTTCCCCCCTTTGAAACGGTCAGTCAGCCGCTTAAGTTGAAGCTGCTCCACCGTATACGAGACTATAGAGGCAATTATTGTATAGTTCGTGTGACAGAAAAGTCAAAATTGGATTCGTGGATTGCGTCGATATATATTCTTAGACAATGCATCACTTGGATTTTTCTAGTCGCGAACAATGTCAGAGATATTTGGGGCAGGCCGTCCTGTACACGGTCACCATTTTTGTCCTCTTTTTAAGAATTTGGATGAGAGCCAGTGGAAATGAAGGAAATTAAGAGAGCGTTAATTGAGGTTAGGAAATATATGCAATCTCTCTTAGAAGACAAAATCAGTGTGTCTATCTATGCATCCCGGTCATTAGTCAGCCAATCAATACATCCATTTTGATGTAAGTGTGCATGATTCTCATTGTTGCTTGGCCACATAAATGATCTTATATATCCTTTCACTAGGATCATGCGTGTGTGCGATTGTCTCTTGGTCTGGACACTATGAGGATTATGATAGCCTTAGAGTTGAGTTTATGAATCCGCTTCCTACTTTCGTTAGGTCGGCTCCAAAATCAGCTGCAAACCCGATCTTGCAACCCATTATACAAAAAAGAAGAAGAAGTAATTGTTATAAATAAAAGGATCTAGTACTTGCCGTCACCTATATTTCGGGAGCCCATCATGTTATATGCCATTGTTTTCCTTTTTTTTTCATTTATAAAAATAAAAACTAAAACTATATTTAAGAAAAAAATATTAAATTATCTCAACTAATTATTATAATTAAGTTAAAAATTAATTAATAGGAGAATCAATATCCTAGCTTCTCTCGGTGGGTCTTGTATTTTGCCAAATGGGTAATTCGTTGGAAAGAACTTAGCTTTCAAAATGAAAAGGGTTAGTGCACACAAATGGATTCCATCTCAAATCAACAAACATTAAAAAATAATTTACTGTACCCTATTATTTAAACTTTTAAATATAAACAAATTCAATTCTATATAAAGTGATCATTAATAAATTTAATATGATATCAAAATTAATATTATATATAACCATCAACCATCTTAGATTTTTTATAAATTCAATAGAGGTGATTAATTGAAGCATTGACCTCATTATTTGATTTTTGTGTCATGTGATGCTGATGGCCGCCATTAATTATTCATTCAGGAGCAACTATATGCTATCTTAAAATTGCAACAGTGGCACTCCCTTGAAGTCATCGAGCTGTGTCACGTCTCAACATATATAATTTCTTCATAATATAATATATCTTAATAAATATTTCATTTTTATGGGTACACATGTATATCTCTATGTGCAAAGTCTTTCACACATGGGAGAAGAAATAGCCCAAGTCAGTGTGCAAATGGGTTTTTTTTTATTAAAGAAAAAGAAGGAGAAGAAAATGCAAATGGATATATTATAATTATAATTCTAGTTAAGAACACACTTTGGTATAATTGACATGTTCTCCATCTTAGATCAATTATTGGTAGATTTTCTATATTCTCATTTTCTTTCCTGTAAAATCAATCGTTCACATCTTTTCTGCTTAAAAAAGAAACGATAGATACTTATACTAATACACTGTAAAATCTAATTTTAACAAGTAATGTACACAAATTGTGCGCTTGTTTTTAGCGTCTTCTATTGAATAGATCACCTATGATGCATCCATACGTAGTTGACTAAAGCTGTAAACTTGGATTTGCACACAAGAGACGCTTACTTTTGATATGCACATACAAAATGAGCCAGCCACAAGGTTTGGATTCCGGTGACCTTTTTTCGACTAATCATGAGAATCCAATTTCAAGCAAGATGTAAATATGAAATTTAGGCAAGAGAATGAATTTTAAATGATAAGAACTAGCCATATTCAATAATTTTTTTTGTTGATTTTTGTCATAGATTATGCGAGGGGCAGCCCAAGAAACCAAGACCGTGATAATTGAAGGAGACAAGTGGGCCGAGCCGCAAGTCGACAAGAAAGTCCATTGTTTCCCAGGAACAGGGTGGTATTCAAAGGTCGAATATCTCCCTCGGAAGAGCTAAAAGCCATCGACATTATTGGTGGCAAAAATGTCGCATGTGCCGAATTAGTCTGCAGATCTAGCCACAAAAAGAAGAAGAAAAAGGAGAGAGGGAGTTAGTTTTCAGATTCATTTTATTTTATTCAAGCAGGGCTCGATTATATTGTTCAATAATTCGGCCTACAAAAATCAACAACGGTTTAGTTTCTTTGATAGGCTTCATCACATGATAAAATTAAGATGATTTCAACGCAAGGACTCCGCCGGTCCATACCCGAAGGAACGTGTCCCAATGATGTAGTTCTCTCTCGGATCAATCATCTCGATCATTATATCCGCACGGGACAGACGAAAACCGATTGCGAATAATCACTAAAGGGTTATAGCAACTTTTGTTTTTTTTTTTTTCCTTTTGAAATTCCTACTCGGGCGTGAAATTATTGAATTGAGACATCGATTGATTAGATTATTAACGGGATGCCTGCCTGTGGGATCAGATTTGGCCTAGTCCAGCCATCAAATTATACTCGCCATCTGATCTTGGGAATGAAAGCACCTGACATCACCCGTCTGTCAAAGTCGAGCCCTTAAAAAAACCTTACAAAATAGTAGTTGACTTTGACTTTTGAGCACACAAGATGAAACCCCTACGTACCGGCGAAGTAATGTCAACGGCTGACAATATTAATTCGGCATTAAATGTCGAACTTTATGGTGTTCATCTGTTCTCCCCAACCGATATACATTCAACCTGGTCCATTCGATGTCTCTGCCATCAATTTGTGATTATCCGCTCGGCACTTTTGTCCAATTAAAGCCCTCTAAAATGTAATCTTGGTGTAATTCACGAGACCATACTGATGCAGATATGTATTGCGATACAGTGGAAAGAAAATGGAAACCAACAAATCTGTAACACTACGGTGTTTATGTTCATGAACTGTTGATGCATGAAGAGACTGTTGATGGCAGTTATTTGAAGGCCTCGACATGGAGGGCCAAGGCGTGCTCTGGACAATTTTGCCTGGGTGGAATAATTGAAGAGAGGACTCTCTTCGTGACTTCAAAAGAGATGTGGGAAGGTAGCAATGACATCCCCGGAAATACATCGAATGACTGAATCGGAGGACATCAGCACTGTAAAATCCTCGCCAGTTTCTCAGAATTTGGAAATCGACTGAAAGCAAAAGGGCAGCCATATTTCGAGCTCAGAGTTACTCAATGGCTCCTCCATTTGATATCATCCCACCCAGAATTGGACCTCTCCTTTTCCTTTTTGGGCCGTAACAACATGTTCATACCCATTGTAGCCTAGTGTGGAAGAAAAGCAAATGAACTACATCAAGTAAACAAAATGTTCGCTTAACCTAATTGTTTCTTGCTTCCTCAGAAGCTGAGTTTTCCATCATAAATTAGATGGTATATATAAAATTCGAAAATCGGTGTTCCCAACAGGCTTCCCACAATTTGTCCTTTCCGGGACCTTATCACTCATTTCTAACACCGAATCATTTGATTAGCAGTGTTTGACTCCAGAATGCTGAAAATCTAAGTAGCGAACGAAGTTAGTCCTTCACTTCTGGGGGTATTAATTACAGCATTAGATTTTGTAAGTAACAGGTAAAAAAGCTGCATTTAAACATATGAAATCATACAGTTGAACATGATGAACATACTGTTCCACATGTAAAGTCAAATTGAACAACATCGGAGCAGCTAATGAGCAAGGAGAGGATGTCGGCAGAAAAATGTATTCAATTAAGAGAAAAAAAAAAAGCAAACCATATTAGACATAAATGAGAAAAAGAACAGATCTGTCAATTGGAGTAAAACTTCCTAGTCCCCTGCACAAACCTTTCCTGAGGATCGTCATCAAATGAATTGATTCAAAAGGAGATTGCATAGTTCTCGAGGCCTACTTAACCATAGAGTCACCTAAAGACCAAATAACAAGGAAGGCGATAAAGAGGCCTTGCACTCAGACAGCTGCTCTGCTGGGTCCTGATATTGACAAGCTAAAGAGATGTCATGACAAATCACTCATTCACGAGCAGTGAAAGTTCCGGTTTTCCGGACCGACCCACTGACAGAAGGAGAGACTCTGAGGTTTTCCATCTTTTCATGGACCGATGGATAAAAGAAAAAAACAGCAATCAGAAATATTTTTACTATGTGAAACTCAACAAGACACCTAAGCTTCTCCACGAGGCCAGAACTACGTGTTCACCTAACCTTGGATATGATTAAATTCATCTGAAATCATAAAAGGGGACTTGGGCTTAGAGATCTTGAAGTTCAATCTTTTTTTTGTATTCTTTTTAATTATCACATTGATCCTATTTTCTTTTAGGTTAATATACCTCTTTTATAACCAACATTTTATTTTTATTTCAATTATTATTTTTAATTTCAACATAAATTAATCAATATTTAGTAGAGTTTTACAAACTAATAAAAATACAAATTTACAATTAAAAATAATCAAATTAATGTCTCTTTTTCTGATCCAATTTTAGATATACTACAACATCTACACTACATAAGCTAAACCACAGGCTCTACAAAGACGGATATAATATACTCATTTTTTTACTTAAAATTAATAAAATTTTTTAAGTATAATATTATCATCTTGTAAGAGTTCCCTCCATTTCTTTATCCAATCCTAAAATATTAAGAACTCTGGAGAATCCTCGTTCATGGATCAGGACGACCACCACCCGAGGGACTCAAATACATGTGGACATGTGATACTCGTGAGATGAAATAGACTATTTACGAGAATAATATCAGCAATATTATAGTAGAATCAAATGTAACCCGAATGCATGCATGCATACACTTAATTTTCTTAGTTATCTGCACGTTCACCTTTTCTTCTTATGGTAGGTATGATATATATGGGCATTGTAAATTCGCCCCCATCTTCTAAGTGAGTTCTAAATAAGTGAATTATAAAGGTTTCTAAACGTCGTACTAAGTCATATGCATCGATCTCCAAAGCGCTTAGCCAAAGCGGTCGTACCAAGAGAATTGAAACCAGGCGTTGATCTGTGGTTCCGCGGTTTTTCGAAACAATGTACACTTATGCACACGGGAAGGAGGAAAAAAGGAAAACGCCCCCTGTGTTGTTGCCTTCAGTATTAGGAGTGGTATCCTGCACAAGTTGTAAGTTTGCACCCACAGGGATGAGCTGTGGGGACATCACAAATTAAGGAGTGGATAAGATTCAAAGCATAGTGGAATCTCTTGACGCCACAACATGATATCTCATGACCAAGTTGTTCTTTCTTTTTTTTTTCTTCCCCTTTTCCCACCTTCTCTTCTCCTTTATTTATTTATTACTCAATAAATAGCAAGCAGAGAAGAGGAGGTGGGTTCAGTACATTAATACATTATCCTATTTCCAATAAGGAATTTTGGGTTGTACTCTCCTCTATATCAATATCAGTAATATATTCCCTCTTCTTCTTCTTTGTTTTTTCTTTTTATACTTACGAGTTTTCCTTATAAAATATAATAAAAAGTACATTCACCAAACCTACCACGGCCTTTCCATCAGCTAAATGAGAAATCCTTCCACACATTCAAATTCAACTATGAGTGTAAATATATTGTGAGATTATAATGGGGTTTGATATCTTATTAGATTATTTAAGTTTAAATTTAAATTAATTAAAATTCATTGCACTTTTAGATTAAAAAGTGAGAGAGAGAGTAAGAGGGCTACCATTCTTTTCTCTTTCTTTTATTTTTACAAATAAGTTAAAATATTAAAATTTACTAGAAAACAGGAGCTAGCCACTGCAAAGAATGTCAACATATATCCATTGAGGAACCCCTGGACCATGCCTTACAATGCCACGTGTTGGTTCCACATTGAACAAAAGATGTACGTCAAAGTCGGATTACTCATTCGGTCAAAATTAAGATGCATGGATCAAACAAATAGCACTGTACATCATACACACACACACATATATATGTCTACTGTACCCCAAAAACATGGAGACGAGTTGCATGAATTTTAATACAAATCACTGAAGAAATTACATATATTTTTTTAAAATATTATTTTGATTTTTTGGTATTATTTGATAATTGAAGAAAATGATGGACCCCTTGCGTTTAATGATTAGGTTAAATCAACAACTCTGTGGCCTGTACAATAATTGTTTTTAGCCATTCCGAAATGTGTTCACGAATCTCGTTAGATTCAAATCCCATCCCTGCGCTACACGTTACTAGAAGACCCTCACCTTTTCTTTTGGCACATATGTCTTCCCTTTCGCGAGGGCACCGGCATGGCCAAACGACGTTCTATGTGCGTACCTGGCATTATCCACGTGTGCAGCAGGTATGTGCTCTTATTTATTTCCCGAAAAACTTGTTTCAACATGCACGTGTCATCTGTGGATACGTGCAATATTTCAGTAGCAAGAAGCAATGTCACGCGGTTTTTCTATCGTTGTCGCGAAACTGGTTTTTGAGCAGTACGAGAGCCCATAGGAAAGGGAGAGGCCTTTCACGCTAATAACGCTTCATGGCATCCATCCATCATCCATGCGTATCCATTACTGTGATTACGTACGTAATAAATCAAGTTGTAGGTAGAAGCTAAGATTGTGACCATGAGACGCAATTCCGACAGCTTTCAACTATGAGGGCCTGAGCCTTGAAACTTTCCTGTTATTTAGACTGAGTTCGATGTGTTCTTGCTGCTTTCATCTGTCGAAACTTCGAAAATCTATCCCCCACGGCGGCCGCCGCTCTGTCTCTCCGTCTGCGAAAGTGCAGACAAGGTGGTGGCAGATTCTTTCTTCTTCTTCTTTTTTTTGGGATAATTGAACGAATATGATATCACTAAGTCAAAGAGGAACTCCCCCACTCATCAGCAAGTTAAAGAGGAACTTATTGTAGGCCTTCAAGTGCTTCATTTTTGCCATCGATATATATATTCGGTTTTTGGGTCTGCACCATTCAATGTGCCGGTGTGAAGCCTCATCTAGAGGGGGCAAAAACAAATTAAGTGAGATTCAATAAATATAAAGGTAACTCGAATCAATAAGATTTAGGGTTAATAGCTTAAAAGGTATAAATTTTAAGGTAATTTATAATTTTTGTATAAATTTTTTCTTAACCTAAAAATGTACGAACTTTAGTTGTTATATCATATTTGGCATGTTATCAAATTTTTCATTAAAAATACTAATGTGACACATTAGTGTTGATGTTGTAGCTAACAGCGCTGATGTATTTTCGCCAAATTAGCCAATCTAGTGAAATATTAATATGGCCTTTAAATTTACATTTTTTCAAAATAAAAATGGGGCAATTGAGTAAATTTCCCATATTCTTCTTCTTTCAACCATAACCCTAATCTCCGGTTCCTCCTTCAATGGCCGGCATGGCCACCGTAGTTCTCTGCCTCCTCGTCCCTTCTCCATGGCCACCTCATCCTCCTCTTTCTCCTCCCTATTCAGCCACCGCTGCACTCATAATCGTTCTCGTTTTCGTCCTCCTACCTCCTCCATGGCCACCCGCATCCTGCGCCCCATCATCCCTCCCCATATTCGACACATCATCATCCCCTACCACATCGCCATTACCTCTAAGTCGCCCTTTCTCTCTCTCTCTCTCCTCATTTTCCATCAATTTTCTAATGGCCGAATAGGAAGGAGGAGGACAAGGAGGAAGAAGTGGCCATGGAGGAGGGATGAGGAGGGCGGAGATGGCGGCCATTGAAGGAGGAGGTGGAGATTAGGGTTAGGGTTGAAGGAACAAGAAGATGGAGAATTTGCTAAATTGCCCCGTCTTTTATTTTTTAAAAATTAAATTTAAGGGTTACTGAGTTATTTTATATGATAACCGAATTGCTGGAATCCGCCTCATTACTGTTGGCGACATATGATATTTTAGTGTGCCACATTAATTAATTTATTTGATGAAAAAATTAATATTGTGTCAAGCGTAATATAATAACTAAAGTTAATAGAAAAAATTGTGCTAAAATTGAAAAATATCCTAAAATTGGTAGTTTTTTGGGCTATTAACCATAAAATCTATATATAGCATCTCACGAGTCATACCGAGTCCAATGGGAGGCAATAATTGCAACTAAATATGTCGCTGGTTATGAGGGCAAGCAAGTTGCGTTTATGCGACTTTTGTACACCGTTGGTGCTATCTGAAGGCCTTAAATGACAAGACAAAAGGCCAGAGGACACAGTTTTTTTGGCGCAACTTGCTGTTGGGGGAAGAATCTAATCACGGGCTATCAAATCTACAGTTGGTGAAGCACTTCTAGGTGTTTTTTCCGTTTAAAGGAAAGCTATGAAATACATCATCGGATTTGCAAAATTGGGAAAATTGAGCATTTGATGTCACCCACTTGTTTGAAGTCGGGCCCATCTTCTCCACCTTATCGAAGTTGGTGCTGCTCACAACTGAACCAACAGCTAAATCTGTAAGGGGATGCCAAGTATCTGATCACTTACCTTGTGGAGCGGGAAATGATGAAATAAGTGGGTGCATATCCCTTGTGAAGATGAAGCGTTTCTGTTATTCAATTTGATGTAATGGATGAACCTTGAGAAAGTCTCAAGAGCATTCATTCCGCCACTTATCTAGGTAGCACTCCCTCCCGTTCTTTTCAGACAAGTAGAAAG
This sequence comes from Sonneratia alba, assembly GCA_900174645.1. Taxonomy (NCBI): domain Eukaryota; kingdom Viridiplantae; phylum Streptophyta; class Magnoliopsida; order Myrtales; family Lythraceae; genus Sonneratia; species Sonneratia alba. The sequence continues at coordinate 1,609,183 of FWPY01000010.1, forward strand.
ATACCAAGTTTCTAAACATAAATGCATTTTATTCTATCAAATTTATCCCCTTTTTTCCCCTAAAACTTTATGTCTGTGTGTGTTAAAAGTTGAGTTATACTTATGTAATGGTGGCAAACTATTGGAGTATGGATATGATATTACCCTTCAATAAAAATTGATAGATGCTAATATTTTAATTGTTAAAAAATATTTTCAGAATTATATTAAATAGACCAAAAAAGATTTTAATGAATCATCATAAGAAGGTAATTATCAGATAAAAATGGAAAATATAGATATGATATGTGATATTACTATATATATGTCAAGATTTTATTGGATGGTGTCATCACGTGACAGTACTGATGTGGTGATATTATTGTATAAAATATTCTCTCGTACCTTTGATACTAATAGATTTTAGCTTCTATATTTGAGATTAGGCTTATCTAATTACTCATATAGACAGACTTGAGCACATCACACATTATTTCTGGTGACGTTACTTCCATTTTGCGTATTCTCTTGATGGCTTTTTAATGAATGGCATTTATTGAGAAATGAACATCATTTAACGTATCATTATAAACTATTTATCAAGTAATTCTAAATTTCATTTTTACGAGTGAAACTTCTGATCTTATGTTTGTATCCTCTTCCTCCCTTATGTCAGTCTTAAGAGCACTTTCTGGAACAAAATGAGAAAAAGAATTGACGCGACAGCGCGATTGGTAACCACACAGTACGCGATGAACCACTAACCAGTCTACGCCCACAAGAATTGTCAGCAAAAGGGTCTGGATGCCATCGGCAAACTGAGACCAGTGATAATGATGATTGCATACATAGGGGCTGCGGGACGCAGTTTGGATGTTTTGGAAGATGGATAGTCCAATAATTACATAAAATCTTCGATTAACCCTCCTTATAATGTCAACAATTTGCAGAGGTAAATTACAATCCCAATCAACACCTTGCTCTTCCGGGGATCCATACATGAGAAATTAATTCCTCCAAAATAAGACAAATAAGATAAAGCATACAACATATAGCTATTCAGCAGCATAATAAACTGCTTAAATGGTCGAAACCGCTCAATTTTACAGCCTTATCTACTCATCCATATGGGCAACTTCAGACGTGGGGAGGGTCATATATTGATCTGAAGTTTTCATTTGTGGACTTTTAAGTCAGAAAATTGCATTATGATGGTCATATTTGAAATGACTCGATATCTTTCATATTACAAATAATTGTAAACAACGATAAGAAAATTTCTCCTAAATCATCAACTAATGTCCCCCGTGACCGGTTCAACTTGTCGAGGAAATGCGTGTTGACCCCGCTGTGGTGGGGCCGAGCGAAACCGAATCTGAAAATGGCTGGTCTACAATGGGGACTTGACAGAATGCCTCCTAAATAATTTCTATGCTAAACTCGCTTGCCTGTGAAGATCGATATTGGCATAACTTTGTTTCCTGACAAGGGCTCCGGTTCAGTTTATGAAAGGGAATATGTGAGACCAGTTAACGATGAACCATCTTTGGACGAAATTTCAAGATCAGGGACCTGTCTGTTGTTGTGCTGATTCTCGTACGTTTCTTTTAACTGAAGTACCATGAATTGACACTACCAGGGGGAGTCCGGGAATTATCAGGCAGTACAAGACCTCAGAAATTGCGACAAATCAATGCGGAAGACCAAAAGCCCATTGAGGAACTCCCGTGAAGAGTAGAACGAAAGGTAAATTCTTCATAATGGGATGTGATGGAAAGGTTGCGCGGTGAAATTCCTGGTTATCTCGCCAAGTACGGCAAAAAGACCACCTATAGTTACATGAGTTTAAGTGCCGTCATCTGCAGCCCTCAGACGCACTAGATCGAGGGAAGAATATCCCCTCTCCTGTCCTCACTTCTTATCTGTCTGACTAATCTGATTGAAAAGAGAAAAGGAAATCGAAGGAACCGAAATTCAAAACCACAACCAGAGTCCGGTTTCAAGAGGCATACAGGTCATATATGGACAGCGACATTGTCACGATAAATCTGAGAACTGGAAACCTTCTAGAATGAATATAAGAAGAAAAAACAACAAAGTTGATTAAAAGTACTTCGTCGGTCGCCCCATTTCAGCTCTCGGCTCCTCTTCATCTTAAGCTGATGGTAACTAACGCAGATAATTTCACAAGGGAATGAAAATTGAAACAGGAACTAAGGGGTAGTCAGGAAGTGATTGATATACATGTATTCGATATATGAACTACAAAGCCAAAACCAATCATCATTCATTATTCAATTAATAATCTCTCTGCTGCAGGTAGAGCTGGAAAATGCAGGATCCGCTCCTCTGACAACGATGTCGAGCCCAAAGAGCCGCATCACCGTAGCAGGCTGCTTACAGGCCTTAGTCGTCGGCTTGGAATAATCAATATAGAGCCTCTTATCGGGTCCAGCAGACTGCTGGAAAGAAATCTGGTCGCCGGCCTCAAGCTTCTTCTCCTTCACAAAGCGGCTCCAGCCTCTCGTCAGGACATAGCTCCGGCTGCGGTTCCAGTAGGAAAACCGGAATCTCCATACTCTTCCTCCGTTCACATCACGAAAATTCAGCATGTTCCCACCTCTAGTCCTCACCGTGACATTACACGCGGTGCTCTTGCCCGGTATCTGCACTCCTGATCTGGCCTGCGCTGGGAAGTGTCTCTCCGCATGCTTCTTGGGGATCACGAGCCGGTTCTGCCTCCCAACGTCGCTCGGCGTCAGCATCTTCTGGAAAAGCACTTTGCAGGATGGACCTGCCAGGCATGCAATCGAGCTGCCACCATGCTTCATCCGCTGGAGCTCCTCGCTGTAGGTGTGCGTGCGGAGCATCTCCACGATCTCCGCCTTGGAATGTGAACTCAAAAAGTTGGCTTCCACATCCATATCATCACCATCCACGGCCACCTCCATGGCGATGAAGTTCAGCATCGAGGCGGCACCTTGGCCCCGGAAGCGCTGGACGGCAATGTTGTAGGCCTTGGCCGCCTCGTCTTCCTTGTCATACGTGCCCAACCATATCCTCTGGTTATTCTCGTAGATCTGGGCGCCCCACCGGCGGTTTGGTTGAGGGACTACTCCTCGGTATTTTGATCCACAAGGTCGGGGAACCTTCTGGAACGCCTCAGAATCGTTCGGTACCACACTGTCAGGGGCCTCAGGAGGAGGTAAAGTGGACCTATGGGAGTTGCTACTTATCGTGCTCGCATCACTTGGGCTGCCGTGATTCTTCTTGTCGAGGTACAGCATATTTGAGGGGGAGTGTCGGATGAAGAGAGTGAGGAATGGCTTGTGTTTTGTGATGTTCTGATGCCTGAGTTCCCATCCCATATATATACAGGTTTGGGTGTGGTGTGGTAAGAGAGTCTCTGCACGTTCGGGTACTGCTCAGTTGCTTCAGAATCGTGCCATCTGGCATGCAAATGAGATCTATCCCTGTGTTCTCCTCTAATCCAACTTGTGGTGATGCGGATCTCATCTTAAACTAATTTCACAGTTACGATGGAGAAATGCGATAGGTGTAATAATACCATCATCACATTGAGATCCAAAGATTCGGAATTTTAAAGTATTTCTTCATTCTTATTTTTTCCTTCGACCCTCTTCTAATTACTCTTTGGTTATATCTTATATGCACTAGAATGAAATGATATTAATAGAATAAAATCTAATCACATCAACAGTAATTAGTAAATTTTTATGACAAACCTAAAAACATCATGGAATGAATTTCATATAAATTTAATGAAATTAATGAAGTGAGCATTCATGAGTTTATTTTGAAGGAATGCTCATTCCATCATCTATAATATAAAATTTTTTGTATGGAATGAGCATAATAATTGTCAATAGTATAACAATATAATATTATAGAATGAAAATATAAAAATTGATTCCATCCAATTCCATCCTACCAAACTTAATATTTATGTCCCTCATGTCCAAAAAAAAAACAATTATAGTACATATGTGAAGTCTAGGAAAATACTGAAAAAAAATTAAAGGATATAAGGAGTTTAGGAAAATGAAAATCAAATATATACTAATGTCATGCCATAATGTGTCCTATCGTAATTGATTACAAGATAATTTTAAAAAATGTTATATAAAAAATTACTTACAAAAATATTAAGAAGCCTGCCATTTTCTTAAAAAGCATTCTTAGAAGTGGAATTTTTAAGTCTTAAGCAGATGTAATCTGAATTCTTCTTTTTATTTTTATTTTACTTATGACATCAATGCTACTTTCATGAATCAACTAATACGTTCATATGACATATGGGTATATCCCCAATTATTTATATGCGTAATTTATAGTCTTCTAACATAAATATGTGAAGCTACTCAGCCAATAAATATATATATATGTGATGCTCTTTTTCGTGTAGAAACGTGAAAATATAAAAAGTGATTCTCTCACTAAACTCCCAAATAGATAATTTAAGAATCAAATTTTAGATTGGAAGAGTCGACGGAAATTTTCTCAGGGATCCTGATTAGATCACAGACTAGTCTCGATATGCGTTTTGATTGACTCAATGATATTGTGCGGTTCAAATAAAAAAGAAACATGCCGACGTGGTTACCATGCTAAACCCAAAAATAATAAATAAAGAAATAAATAAAGCATACCAATTTGGAACTGCCACATAAAAAAATCATAAGATTCTGAATTCTACTTGTCTAGCACTTGTAACGTGATATGGGTTATCGTCTCTTAAATCGCCGATGCTCCTGTGGTTCCTTCTCAATCTCCTGACAATATATATATATATATATATCAAGCAACACCGCGGAATCCATACCGCGGCTTGACGTTGTTATCCAAGAAGGTTGAATTCAATGCTCGATCATTTGTTAGGTCCCCACCCAGGATGAATCCTGAATACAGACTCAAGCCGGGCGAAACTCAAGAACAATGTACTGCGGCGAATCAACCGATGGGGAAATAGGATAGTCTAATAGAAAAAATGTAATGAAATTAAGTAAATTCTACCTAGCATTTCAATGATTTTTTTTTTCCAGTTCAAGAGAGAATCGCACCGCGTTCCATCTTAAATCCATCACTGTCCCTGCCTACACATAAGTTTCCCTGCGGTGCCCTGCCTCTATCATTTCTTATCTGCACAACACGGTATTCAAAAGGCCAACGATCTTGTCTGTTCAAAGTTTAAGTCGAATTGGACCATACTAAGGAGCATATCGGAGAGTAAGCATATACTCTTTGCACGACCCATCGACCAGCAAAAAAACAAAAAGATGCTGCGTAATTAGAATCTTTACCGTCATTTTAATATTTTACATAATGTAATAATCCTCGAAGTCGATTCCATTTACTTTAATTTGCTTCCAGTGGAATGATTTGTCTTGGGGCACACAAGAGAGTACGGACATATACAGTGCATTGCATTATGCCTTCAACCAGCCCCAAGAAATTAACAAATTGAAATAGAAAAATAGAATGGGAATATTTATATATTTACACACACATGTATATATATATATATTGCTTTTTATCCCCCCTTTTTTGGCAGAACAGTAATCTGTCTTGCCTAGTTGCTTAATTTAATGCCCTTCGAGCGAGCTTATCTTCAATTTGTGTAATGTTTATCCCATCTAGTTATTAGTACAAGTTGCCGCAACCGCGGGCGTGCATGGTGCACGAAGGTTACCTCTTCATTTCTTTCTTTCTTTTTTTGTAACGTCTGCACATTTCTCTTGATGGAGGATTAGAACGATCACAGAAGTCATTTACTAGAATATTAAGATATATCAAATCGTTAACGTGTACACATCCGAAGGGATTCATCGTAATGTTCTTGGAGCACTCTCTTGCCCCCGGAGTGACTAATCGATGACAATTTCAGCATCGTTTCAGAGAGAGCTAGCCGTCCAGTGGGTCCTCGTCGAGCCAGATGAAGAATCGACTTACTGTGCAGTTGCGACGATGAAATTTTCAAAACTCGATGATGAATTAGTGGAGACTATCAAACATCCCTTATCCCGAAATTTCTAGTTTCTTATTCAATGCACAGAATCACAGATCTCCTTTCTGGGCCGCTGTATAATGATTAGGATACACTTGCCGCCTGCATTTGATAGTGGCCCTGTGGGTGCGAACATCACATTCTTATCTTTTTTTTTTTTTTGGTTTTCGATAATGCATCATTTGTCGGTTGGGTTCGCGACCAAAAATAAATTGTCTGTGAGTTGTAAACCCATCAGGCCCTCTCTTGTTTCTATGAACAATGAATGTACACAGGAAAGGAGAGAGAGCCATTTGCTGATTCATTCGATTCACTAGGATCAGCATCCTATTCCTTTCTTATCTGAATGATCATTCACCACATCCTTAATTAAGTTTTTGTGCAAAATCTTTCATCTACTGAAATCGCATTTGATCTAAAATAAAAATGTCTAAATTAAATTTTTATTAATAAAATTGAGGTACTATTTTTATTTTTCTGTTCTTTGTATGCCAATTTAGATTTATGAATTTGTCTCATCCCCTCGCTACGATGATCGGTTGGGACACGTCAACGATTGCCCTTCCTTTCTTTCTTTCTTTCTTTCTTTTTTTCCAGCTTCTTGCAATTTAAGTTGATTATTTCCTTTTTAATTTCATTTTTGGTGAACCAGCAAATTCTCTCTTGCTAAACGGCTTGCTTTTAATGCCGATGGCGTTAGGGCGAAGTACTGCTACGTCGTCTTTATGGACCAGGTTCATCTGTCTAGCCTTTAATGGGACAGAAGCTACTTGGGGGCATCTTTGGCAATTTGTAGCCTTTGACAATCTTCTCTCCTACCCCCACCACCTGCCTGGTCCGGTCTGTCTCTATTTCGTCCGCGTTCTTGGAGACATGGAATAGGCAAGCCTTGTAACGAAATGTTTGAGAAGATGCCTGCTTCAGATCCATCATAAACAGTGTAATTAGTGTCAACAGGATTACTAGATGCCGAGGACATTCACCGACCTTTCCGGGATCCTGGGTCTGCAAGAAATAGGCCGAATGAGGATGGTTAGAATGGACTTTTTTTAAGTACCGGACAGCACGGTATCGGGAAGATATAACTAAATCGAAGCCAAACCATTGTTCAGATTCACCTCTGAACGAGCTGTATATGCTGGTATGCCGAACCACTGTGTCTGCAAGGATATTTAAATCATCGATGCTCTGTAGATGAATCGACGGAAGACACACAATTTTGTTGCCGAACCCGCATCGGACTGGCTCGACCAAGAGAGAGTTGGTTCAAGTGGGTAGAGCAATAAATGTATCAGATTTTACATGTAGATACATGCGCATCGTCAACGACAACTCGGTTGAGATAAGGTCAGCATATTGCATAGGAAACGAGCGGTCTCATCCTATCTACCCAAGCAAGTTGTATGGTGTAGGCCAATCTTCTATCTCGTCTCTGCGTCATTGGGTTGATTCGAAAAAAAAATCTAGAGGGCCGAATTAGAGGCTCAGAAGCCATCTCGATGCAACTTGTTGCTGGGGGAAAGAATCTGATCAAAGGCCAATTCTAGCACCCCTGTAAATGATCATTAAATGTTGGTTTCGGTTGAATTGATCTGGAGTTGCTCATCAACATCGTGACCGTGACAAAGACGGGTAGCTTTACAGGAGTCGAGTCTGTAGATCACTTCCAGATTTCTTTGGCACTCATCTTGCAAAATTTTAGTTGATCATATTGCGGAACGGTAACACGAAATCGAATGATGCGCATAATAAGGCATTATCCTATTTTATTATCGACTATGATCCATATGCTGTGGGAAATCAAATATCTCATGGGCCAGAAGGCCATTGATATATATGTAATGCTTTCGGGGGTTTTTGTCCCATTATTGAAGTCATCATAAAAATAAAAACAATTACTACTTGTGGGCAAAACCCATGCAAAATAGTAAAATGTTTTTTTTAATAATTTTCAGTTTTCTAATTTATTTTTTAAAAGAATGGATTATGGGGTTTAAGGGGAGTAGGAGAATGGGAGATCAAAGCTGGGCTATCAAAATTATACCCAGATTTCTTTATTTTATATACAAATCTAATTATTGTATCAAAATCTTTTATTTGTATTTTCCTTCATTTTTCTTGTATATGAATGCATGTATTCTGTTTTCCACTAGCGCGTCCAAGTTCAACTTTTGAATTCCTCAGTTGATCAATGTAACTCTTTCATTGAATCAAGATTATTAAGATAATTGACAAATAAACATAAATATTATTTTCGATTTAAAACTATAATATTTTAAATTCGATTATCACAACATGATTCTTTTCACCTGTTTAATTGCGTCTTTCTTCTATTAAAAGTTCACAGTCTCTTTTATAACAAAAAAATTATGGGAAGAACCGAATATCTTTCACACAAGTCTTTATGGCATATTTATAGTAATTATTTTTCATAATCGAGTCTGCCGGGTCATTTAAACCAAGTGCTGTCTAGCTAATAAGATAAATTAAGACAATACTAGTCACGATCTGTCCTCTCCTCAGTTAGGTAGATGTTGGCCAATTTGCATATCCTTAACTTTGCTTATTTTGGCAAATGTTTTCAGGAGCATTCAAAAAGAAGACTTTGTAGGTTTTCCTTTCATTGGCCTTCAGATGCAGACCAAATATTTGTGGCCAAGACAGACTTACGGCCGAATACCGTATTATTATAAACTAAATTTAAATGTTTTGAGAAATAAGAATTTATGCAATAATATCACTTTCGATCTAATAATAAAAAATTATATATTCAATTTTCATTGTAAAATATAGCGTATCCTTCTATTTTCTCGTTCTTCTATTCTTTTTTAAATTTATGAATTTCAATATAATTTTTTAAAAAAAACTTAAATGTCTCTCATTTATTTCCTTTTCGATTAGGTTGGAGTTGGTTGACCCTCTTTCTTTGTCTTCTGCGTTCTCTTCGATTTTTAATGGCTTTCTAGACTTGATAAATGTTGATAAAAATTGATCAAGATAATTTAATTTGTATAAAATTTCGGATACAAATTTTATAAATAAAAAAAATTATGGTACGATAGTTTTACGTATCACTCAGCTAACCAAACTCAAATTCAATTTCTTTTCCCTTCTTTTTTTTGCCCGATCTAATGTCAGTCCATTTATACTGCATTCATTCCTTGTCCATTTTGTAGGCCATTTCCCTCCTGGATATGATACTCTCACCGCACAATTGTAATCGCCGTGTGAAAAGAGTACTGCAAATCGCGGTCTGGACCATGAGGTAGATGATCGTTTCTAATGATGCCAAGATTCAACAACTACTGGCAGTGCCTTCTGATTATAAACAGTAGCTAGCGTATACATATCGACGGTAACATTTTTTTCAGTAATCTGTTAACTAATAATGATTCGTAATCGAATTTTTGCCTAACCGGTTTTCGGGAAGAAATATATTATTGGAGAAAAACATTGACAATTAGCTTTCTTTCTTTTCTTTTTCTTTTAAGTATTCAGTTGGGGGATGCACACATGGATCTGATTACCTCCTGCAGCCTCGCGGTAACTCCAGCCACCGTCAAACTCGGCCAAACTCCGATATGAACTCTTCATCATCAACCAGTTGGATCAACGTCCATATATATATATATATGTATAACAAATTGCATATATGGCACGGGAAGCGTGCCTCACTGAACCCAATTTCCTTGCCGAGTTGGAAGGGGAAAAATCTTCGTATGAGACATGTGTAGACCTGTCTAGTCGAGGACAATTAGATGGTCATCAATTAAACGGTTTGAAGGAAAACATATTGCGCGAGTTGTCTTTCGTGGGGGGAAGAACCTGACCTCGAGCCATCTTTTGATGGCATTTTTTTTCTTTTTTTTTTTTTTTATATGCAGGTGGCCGGATGGCCATCAGATCTAAATCTCATATCCTATTGGGTCTAATAGAATCCAAAACTGGCCGCAGAGTCCATCGTCCATCAACTTGGCGATGGTCGATACTATCTCCGTGGCGCCGGAAGAAATCACGGCGTTCAGACTAATCTTTCCGTCGATGACAACACAACAGTCGGCACCTTTGAATTGAAAACAGCCAAAGTCCCTTCTCAAAAACGCACATGAGCATGAGCTCGAGTGTATAAACTTCGTGATTAATACTAGATTCGATTCTTCATTGCACGCATGTATGTGAGCTTACTAGTTGAATTAGTGAATTCATTTGAATGTTCATAAATATTGGAAAAATAAGCTCATCGTTTTTTTATTGAAAAAATCATGACAGAACAGATTATACAAGTGTGCATAAATTACTACGGGTAGGCAATTCCGTACAAAAAAAAATATTGGATCGTATCTTATTTTCCTTTTCTGGTAAGACAAAGTCTCATCCTCTTTAGGAATAACTAAACATTTTTATCCACGATGTTTTTTTTTTCCCCACTTGCACTTTTCAAGTGACACAATTGTTGAACCTAATTTTCCTGATTTCTCGTTTGACAGGAACGTGGGGTTTTATTGATTAAAGCTCTTCTTGAAAGACCTGATATATATTTCTTTATGTGACCTGCTATTTAGGATGAGAACAGTGTGCTACAAACATGCAGATAATTTTTCCTTAATTTTTTTTTATCATGGCTTGTTTCCATGTGGATGGAATGATATCTCTTGTCGAGCACAAACTGTTGATGGAGAAGACCGCCGGATTGAAGTACCGATCAATGATTGATCCCGATAACGTTGATGCAAGCTACGATTAGCATAAGACAGTGCTTTAATATTTCGCTGTCATGCTGTTGCGTCGGTGTTTCCTTGACGGGTCCCAATTTAACGATCGCAAATAATGTGATAACGATATATATAATCCAAACCGAGGCAAACACGAGATTCAAATAATCCAAGAACATGGAAGAGCATTTCCCTATATTTTCACGCGATTCCAAGAGCATACCTATCAATTCGGGTTGTGTCGGTACGTACAGTATGATTCTATTTTCGGATCCACGATGGCTTGGCCAATCATCCAAGTTGGCTCGAAAATCTTGGTTTGAGCACGGATATTTTGTGCTTTTGGGGTAATCTGCCGACCGGAATTAAAATAAAACAATTGTTATAAAAGATAAATTTAAATAATTTTATATTTAAAAATAAATTTTTATGTGATATAATTATGTAATAATTCAAATTTTATATAAAATAAAATAAAATATTAAAATATATTTATTTATATATAATTAATTATTTTTTCAATTTTATTCATAATTTTCCTCTTTTTACTATAAATATTATTTTTATAATTCTAATCCGAGGACGTTGCTACATGATTCAAAAATCCCAGTTAAGATAATGATTATTTTTCCACACTTCCACATTTGCTAGTTTTTCACAAGTTTACTCGAAAGGTTTGTGTGGGGCGGCGGCGGCGGCGGGGGTTGGTGGTTGAGGGTTGTGGTAGTGGGGAGACGGGGGTGTGGAGTGGGGGAGAGAATCACTTGCGATCGCCCGTGTCAACATCGCACAATAACTGTGGAAACCGTGAATGTTTCTGGGGTTGAAATTTGAAGTGAAGAAAGTACCAGTCCTGGCCAGGCAAAAATCTTCTAAACGGGCCAGGCCCAATTGAGTGAAACTAGAGCAGCTGTTTAGCCTAACCAGGCCCAGGTTGAGCCTACCAACTTCTGGCTCACCATATCCATATCGCCTCCATCCCTCCCGAGCGCTCACCTCCACAAAAAAAAAAAAAAACCCTGAAATGACCAACTGTCACCGCTCCGACAATGAAACCCCCACAAAAAAGTAAACCACTGCAAATTAGAGGGTTTAAGTGTGCGAGTAAAGAGATGTTTCACTCAATACAGCTGCTGGCTCACAAGACCCCATACTATCGCCCTCGCTTCAGCACTTGTACTGCAGAGAAATATCGTAAGAACACTTAAAGAGAACGTGGATGGGCCCAACCGGCGTTGGAATGAGCCTCCAATGGAGCCGATGGATACCCAGAGAGGAATAAAATGAAGTCATCCACTCTAAATACAATAAGAACTGTACACGCCCTCCTCTCCCTTTCTCATCTAATCTAAAATTTTGTCCAACAGATGTACTGGCACCTGCACGTTAAAGCTGTTGTAAGCATGAGGTTTTCCCCTGAATTCCTCAGAGCCATTTCGGGCTCAGATTGGCCGTAAAGGACAGGAGCTCGAGTTCCAAGCACGAAACTAAGCAATGCTCTCTGGCTTTCAAAGGTCAACAGAAGGGCCCGGGATCTGTAGGTGCCGACATTATAATACTGTTGTAAAAGCACATATTGATGTGTAAGAATTTATAATCTTCTCCCTAAAGCGAAGTATGCCGAAGTTCGAAGAGGCAAGAGACAGTACAACCGTATCGCTGATCGAGCCGTAGGGTCATACTGCGTGGTCTCATATGGCGTCTCCTTTTATTTATTAGTTCGAGTAAACGCGAAGTAGTGACTGTTTGAATGATTGTAGAGATGGGAACGAGCACGTGGGGAAACGACTGCTTTGTTCAAACTTAGAAGTAAGAGAAATCATACTCTATTGTCCTACACGGTGATATTGAAAATGAGGTACGAGCAGCCATAGGGATAGTTCCAGTCATAGTTTTAAAAACCGGACCGGGCCGGCCGGTTCGACCCGGAACCGGCCACCCACCCGGTCCGGTTCTCACAAAAAATTCAATTATAATTTAAATGATGTCAAATCCAATTGAACCGGCCGGTTCTCACTCGAACCAATAAATCTAATTGAACCGATGAAAAAATCAGCTAACTTAAAAATAAAAATAAAAATATATTATAATATACTTATTTTATTTTACTAGACTTATATTTATATTTTATGTTAAATTTGGGACTAATATTATAACCATATTCATGATTTTGATTATAAATCATAGTTAAATTATAATATTATATCAATTTATTGGAATATTATATTATTAATATTATTTATTAAACATGCGGTTCAACCCATCGAACCCCCCGTCCGACCCATGAACCCATACCTTGACCGGTTCCCGGCCCGGTCCGGTTTTAAAAACTATGGTTCCAGTAATTCCATCTAAGATTGTCGATTCAAGTAATATAATTAGAAAATTTTATTATTTGAATAATTTTACTTTTTTAAAGGATCAATATTATATAAAAAAATTAATTAAACTACTAAATACTATAATTCTACAAGAAAAAGGAAAAACTTTTAGTCTCCAAGGGGGAAGTTCACTTTGTAAATCGCGAGGAGTTCACGTGCAATTCTGACCTCCTCTCTGTGAAAGTACATCGGGCCAATTTTTGAATTAAAAAGGTATAACACAGTACGTGAGGCCATCTAATTTATTATAAAGCCAATTAATATATGGTGCACGAGGCACTTCGACTTTGGTGCATCAGTTGGAAGAATTTCAATAAGTTTGATTAGTTCGAATTTGAGTAAAATTGATATATTAAAAATTATAATATCTGGTCATAAACCCATTAAGGAATAAATTAAGTTTGTTCATATGGGACATGTCTGGCGATCGGAACATTACACTAGATGAAGACTGAAGCACGAGCAAAACCACTAAGGTAATAAGATAATATTGCGAATATGTTGAGCTTGAAAATATTCCAATCCAGTTGCCACCTCATGATCTGAGACCCGGGCAGTAAGGGCAACACATTATAGAATGAACAAGCACAAGTGCCTGGATCAGAGTTTCCAGGGATCCTATCCCAAAGGATGAAGAGACCGAATCCTACGACCAGGAACTGAGATTCCTACGAGCAGCTAACATCCAACGAGCGTGGAATCAACCGGTGGGAGAATCACCGTCAGTGGCATCTTCAGCTGTCCCCTCCAATTGCACTCAAATGACAGGAAGATGGGTGGAAGGAGCAAACAGTTTGCTGGGGCACTGCACTCTGATCGATATCCCATTGACAGCTTGGTCCTGTTCAGGGAGAAGAAATATAAAAATTTCTCCGAGAAGATAAAACAAGGTATCAGTAACTTGCAGGTTCTGTCCCTGAAAAACGTAAAGAAAGTGTTTGGGTGGAACACAAGACCAAGCAAGTGGAAACCTTTACCATTTTTCCATCTCGTCAGTCCATATTCAAAAACTCAAAAAACAAGGACTAACTTAAATTTAGACTAGGTTAACACTTTATGGAGTATAAAGTTCCTATAAATATAAAATTTATCCAAATACAATATTAGAATCAAATATTTTATTTAAGAGAAGAAAATTTGAATCATTATAATTACTTCATGTAGAAAGTGGAACCTTTGCTTTGATTTATGTTATTGGCTGGTTAATTAGCCACTCCTTGTGACTAGAATTAGTCCTATGACAAAGCAGTGTGATATATTATCATATGAATTATGATGAACCATTTGTTGTAAATTGCCCCTGGAACACAATTCCATGGGAATCTATCTTGATGGACAATGGAAAATGTAACCTCATTTGCATTCATAAGCTGGTGTAGTTGTGAATTTTTACCTGTAATATAGAAGTTGTCGCAAGAAGCACAATGTGTTGAAGGTCAAGGCAATGTCCAAACGACAATTAGTTTCTACATGGAGCAAAGTCTGAAAGAACAAGCATCACATACCTTGCGAGGTAATCCAATCACTGGTGTAATTAAAATATCAGTACCCATAACTCGGCTCCTCTAAGGCCCTTCTTGGCCGTGATTTTTGTTACATGTACACTAGCCCATTAAAGATAGGCATTTTTGTTGTGAAAATCTTGTATTAAGATGAAAACTTCGGATGGAAAGAGTTTTGTGAAATAACTTCATTAGTGGGTCAACTTTGCCCCGTGAAGGAAGGGTTCAAGCGCTTATAAGAACAGTTAGGCTGACTATGAACAGTCTGGCAATAATTGAAACTGCAGTTTCACAATCATGGCGATACCATGTCACATGTTCCAGCGAAAACTCAGCTCGTACTTCAATGGAATTCTCCCTCAATCCAATTCAATAAATGTCGGTGGAAAAAATTATTTCTGCTTCCACATTTTATGGAAATTTTCAACTCAAGAAAACTCAACTCTAAAATTATTTATTAAAAACTATGTAGCAAATTGCCCAAAAAAGCGAAAAAAAAAATTTTTAAAATACACTTAAAACCACAAGTTATGAACCTGAGTTTTAGTTGATTCGGTATCTTATTTGATTGTAAAAAGAAAAATACTTAAAAAGGGGAAAAACGTTTATACTCGCGGTGTAAAATACTTTTTTTGAGCTGACTCGATCAATTAATTAATAAAATTATTCAAATAATGAATTTTATTCTGTTACATTATTTGAAATCGAGAATTTTTTTTAGAGAGAAGAGGCACATATCACCTCAAATTAAGATAATTGTAGTTCATAATCTTATGTCACGACCCATTCCATTTGCCTCCGGGCATTTTGTCAAAATGAGAAAAAAAAAGAGGGCATATTTCTAATTGTATTTCGGAGAGAAATATAGAGAACATGACATGAGACAATCGTGCATTGGGTCATGACACTGTTGTAATGATAACATTTAATCGCAGAGACAAACAAAACCTCCCCACTCCTTTGTATACAAGCACAGGTGAGAGCGTACAGTCACCCACCCATGCCTCTTATAATTGCTACCTCATGTCCCCACAAGTAATATTGGGTGCTTATCATGTACGCATATAGTCAAAGCTCTACGACACAATCCACAAGATCAATTGCCCTCTTCTACACTAAGAAATCCAAGCTGACCTTAAAAATGATATCAAGAATAAGAAAATAAAGAAATATAATAAATTTTAACCGATGTAAATTGAATTTAATAATTTCTTGATATGTAAGATAGGTGGTGATATAAGTGCATGAAACCATCTTTCTCGTATTTTACTAATTATAAAATGAGCTTATATAATTGAACTAGGGTAGTTGGATATTGGGTATGCTACGTAGGTGAATGTGTCCAACCGAACCCCGAGCCATAGCTCAGGCCTGCCATTTGGTGCACCGACATGGGGCAATTAAAAAAAAAAAAGAACAACAATATTGTGTGCAAGCTTAGAATAACCTAGACGAAAATCATCGAATTCGGGCGACGTTAGGATTGTGTTATAGATGTTTTCCATATGCAATTCGCATACGCATGTAATTCCTCCCTAAATTAGAGCCGCAATGTTCATGTTGACGCCGTAGTGCCAATTTTGCGGTCATTCTATCTTACTCGTCTTTGATTTCAATATATTACCGTGTTATTATATTATACTAAAAAAATAATTACTACCAAGCTGCCTCGGGGTTGGGGGGGAGAGAGGGTGAGTGGGGGTGGGGCCCCAAGTGGTGCTTGTCTGGAGAGAAAGGGGACAGCGCACGCTCGGTCGTGCCCCAATAGCTGTCTCTTTAGTCGACCAATTACGTGTCAGGACCACTCCCTATCCCTTCCCTCCTCCTGACTATAAAGAAACCCCTTCCATTCCTCCTGGTTCCTCGTTCAAATCAAACCACTCCTTCCATCAGCTACGCCTCTTCCTCACTCTCCATCATTTTGATTTCTCTCCTCCCCTTGAACAAGGAACAAGAAATACATAAATGGCGATGATGAAGGTGAGCAGCAGCGGAAGCAAGAGGAGGCTGTCAAGCCGAGGGCTCAGTGGCACCCTCCGGGAGCAGAGGGCTAAGCTCTACATCATCAGGCGATGTGTTGTCATGCTCCTCTGCTGGCATGACTAGGAGAACTGGTGACCTGACTTATCGGTCCTGTCGGAATGGTCGTTCCTGGAGAGGTTCCATATAAGTAGACTGGTCCCAAAACCTCAGGAGATGGTACTACCATGTCGTCACGGGCTCTCCCAGCTAGCCCCAGAATCACGATATCTCTATCGGAAGAAAACTACGCTGATCATGTTGGGACCCCTACAATTGCACCTGGTCGTGGTGTCAGTCAATTCTGGATCTGTCCCTCAAGGGCTTATAACTAGAGGCCCCTTTACCCTCGGGGTGGATGTAGTAACGACCACAGCAAGATGCTTTATGGGGGGATTAGTTACAAGTTCCGTTCTTGATGGCATTAAGGGCAAGATGTACGAAGATCGATTAAATCTTGACGTGAAATGAATCTAAAATATTGTACAAGTTTATTCGTTCTTTCAATCCTTGGCCAGCTTGTTTGTGTGTATATGACCTTCTGCGCTTCTGCAAATATCATGCCTAGATACGTCATGGCGTGCACTTGGATTCAGATTCTTCTCTTGAGCATACTATACCATCAGAAATCTCTCCCCGATGTAATATTCGGGATAATTTGGGATTAAGGGTATTAGAGGGTTACGGAGGGGCAGCTTATGGTGGATTACCATACAAATTACACAGTAATCCTTTGAAAAGTGGACACCTTCGTAGTCCTTAAATCTTCAATGCAAAAGAGCCGGAGAGAAACTTTTCGACTGAATCCCCGTCTGTTTTTTCCAATTAAAAGGTGGCATTAGCTTAGAAGAAAGTTAGGAGAAGGATAGTTGAAAAAAAATATATAGAATTTCAATATGAGAATCAAATTTTAATTTATTAATCTTAAATTAAGAATAATATTGTTATATCAAATATCATTTCTCTTATTCCAACTCTTTGCTGAATGATCAATAAAGGATTTCAAAAATGTGATCATACTCAACAGTGCATATTTGTATCTTATGACATATAATGGTTCCTCTTATTGTGCCCAAATAGCTATTTAACTCCCGATGTAACATATGTTAGTTGCAGACAAGAAACTATTCATAAATTCCTCATGATCCTGGACTACTACGATTCTTCAAGTTGTAATCAACTTGTCCCTTGCCCGTCCAAGGCATAATGCGATAATGTGGGCAGTTTTGGTAACGGGGTTTAGATGAATATGTTCGGTGAGATCGTGCGAGTGCTTAGCCAGGATGCACGAATTTGACAGGAGCCTCTCTGGAATTGGCAATGCACTCATTGCCCAACGAAACAACTGCTATTCATGGACTTTTGCACTAATCTATGATCAGAGGAGATCCTCTACTGGTGATCCTCCTGTCTTCAACCTAACGACATGAGCCCATTCCGAGTCCAACCACTTGTAGACCTTGTCTTCCACCAAACAATGGTTTAATCAGCATATTTATGCAGTTTTTTTAAAATTTATTTATGCGATGAATTAATATTGGAACTATATTCGAGGTAGCTGGTGGGTCATTATTTTTTTTTAAACATTTTTCATGAATCATTTATAAATTTCTAAAAAAACTCGAGCACATGTATTTTCCAGTACCAAGAGACCATCACATGAAGGAAGGAAAAAAAAAAACATGTATTTGACTGCAGTTACACTTGATTCTCTCCACGACATGAGGGTTCTGCAAAAAGATTCGGACGGTTTGGATGGACATCTCACTGTAATTTTTGCAGGATGCTTCGAGCTGTCGGTTCTGCTAGACCGAGCCGTGGGGTATTCTGAACTTAATTTCTCTGTAGATCCCATCAAACAATGTTACTATTTGGTGCAACAGTATTTTGCTTATCTGCTTAAACATAATTAAATAAGTGGTAATCGATTGATTCTTATTAATGAGATTTTTGACATGAGCCCTAACATCTTGATGATTTTTGTGGAGCCAAGGGTGAGTGATGGAAGTTGACAGGCTTATCAACAAAGTCCCATGGCACGTGCAGCTCCTAATCTCTTTCAAGGCCCACCAGGCCACCACCATGTCATGTCTGATCTTTCGTCTTTGGTCCTTTTCCAGTCACTAGACCCACCCACACACACACACACACACAGAGATGAGCTCCTCCTTCCTCACATCTCTCTGGCCTCCAATAATTCAAATTGATGTACACATCATCAGTGAGAGGGACAGATTTAGGGAGCGCCAGGGGCAGTCGGTAAGCTCCAACTCGAAGGAAATCGTAAAATGCAATTTAAAATTTTCCATTCCATCCACCTTTATATTGAATAATTTTATCTCATCTTCTTCAAACTCCATTATTTTACTCTTAGTTTAAATTTGATGTCCCTTTTGACTCAATTCTCAAATCCGTCCATGTTTGATGGTCGAATCCGGCATACTTCATGGTAGTAGGTTGCAGAAGGCTCTCGATTCATAAGTTTAGTAAACAATTATTGCTCTTTTATTCAGCCCATGTACACGTGTACATATCCCACAATTTGCTCGCCACATATGGTTGCATCCGAGTCACCTCATTTTCGTCTGTGCAGCGAGTGACGGGACTTCTCGTGCTGCTGCGTTACAACTAAGACAATGAAGGGATTTTGTGTTTTAACCCTAAGGTTCGTACGGGCCACGAGAAAGCAACCATCTTTTCCAGAGCCAATACGAATTTACGATCACCAGGAAGACCGAACCTTCTCTAATTCCTTTTAAATCATTAAGTGATTATCTCAGATCCTGAGCAATGCGGTGGGTGTAATTGACAGTAGAAATCCATCGAGGTGGGATATGTCTGGTGATTTTATTCAACGGTCTAGCTAATAGGGCCACTTCGTCAGCCAAAATAATGGAGCATTTCCTAGCAACAAGACCCAATAAAAGGACTGCCCTACAATTATTATCACCTAAAGTGACTTGACTTAGTGAAAAGGTATTCAATTTAGTAATATTTTTTTAATATCTAATTAAAATATTATAAATTTAATTTTTATTAATAAGATTTTTTGAACTACCTTATTATTATATTGTTATTTGAATCCTTCTCGGGCTATAAAAAAAGTTAGTTGTCCCCTAGAAAAGTGCAAAGCAAAAAAATGCCAGCAATTGGAGCCTCACTAATGGCGTCTTCAACAGCAAGAAGGAGAGGAAGGGGCCTTCCTGCAGAGAAATATATGAATTCTACATATGAACAGGGCAACAACGGCAACCAATGGTTGATCTCCATCCTCTAGGAGTTGGCATACTCTGGGCCCTTGGGACCGTTTTGTCCCTCTCAGGGCATAGCAATCCGACTTGGGTATGATCTGTATTCGCAGCAAAAGCAGGTTCACTCAATCTCTCCCATTTTTTCAGCTGAGTGATCTAGAAAAGAAAAGCTTTAGAAATCCTGTCGAACTCCAGGGATTTAAATATCGAGAGGGGCTCCACCGGTGTTTTAACTAAGCGTGTTGAGTAATTACCTGAGTTTGAACGGGCCGAAGTAATAGCGAGTGCAGTGATACCTCTTGAACATCATTTCCTACTGCAGAAAACTAGAAGAAGGGAGGGTGAATAAGTTTCCTGATTGCCCTCGCAGGAGAACCACTGTCACACACAGCAGCTGGGAAACCCGATTTATTCTTCGAAGCTGATGGAATGGAAACGATCTCTAACATGTAATGCCGGTCCATAAATTCTGAAGCATTTCTTTACCTCATCCCATTGCTTCTAGACACGGCTGCCATAGAGTAAATCATCAGCATCTGGTATCTGCTACCGGCTCTTCAGGTGTGGCGTTTCCTCTGGTAAGAAGAGTACGGACTGAAGAAAACTGTCGCAAATGGACAACCCTTTTAGAAGCTGTTATGAACCCAAAAGACACTACGGTTAGTTGTACCACCACTTGGGTGCTTCCCTGGAGGTGCTGATTCATTATATTCTACCAATCGATGGTCTCTTCACCGGCTGCTCATAGAAATTTCAGACTCTGTATTTCATACACAATGAGACATTGAGGAGAACAACAACACGGGGGACACGAGAAGCAGAGATATTTCACTCGACCCTGCTGTAGTTAATTTTGAAATTTTCATCTCCACTACAACTTCATTTGTCAGAGGGAGAAAACGAGTTCACTTGCTCAATCTAAAGGTGAAGTTGAGAGTCGGGGGCGATGTGGATTAGGCCCCTATCAGAATGGGCTTTCATGGAGGTTCCACGTAGTACAGATTCAGCCCGTGTCCACGTAAAACTACCAAAACATACATCCAATCCAATCAACTAAAAGTGAATGTGCTGATGGGCCCTTAAAAAAGAGCGGACTCATCTCGGCTCGACGCCCATGCATCCAAGCTCTACCCGTAGAGTTGGATGTCAAGGCAGTGATTGACGTAGTTTCGGGTTTGGCAGGGAGAACTTGTTACAGGAGGCTTCGTCGGGATTCTCACCCTTCAGGACGGAGCATGTCTATTGTGAGGCAAATGGAGCAGTCGATTTGACTCGATGGACGTGGGATAGTTGTAATTTACAATGGAATTTCATGCATTTTGACAGTCTCTTGAGTGATTTAGCAGACCTACCGTTCTACGATGCAGCGAGGAGAGATCTACTCCCAGATGCATCTGTGTGATTGAGACTACGCCCTCTTTAATTTTATGACTTTAATATCCATAGTTACTTGATTAATTGACCTAGTAAAATTTAATTTATTGCCCTTTACTTCATCCAATATTCTAAGGTCGGTAATTTTTGACGCGGTAGAATACATTCTTAAAATATATTTTAGTTGAGCAAGATATAATTAATTATATATATTTAAATATACATTAAATATGTTAATATATTTCATTTATTATATTAAATATGTTGGAATTTATTTATATATATATGTATAATTGACATTTATATATATAAGAATGCATTTAATGTGAACAATTGAAAATTTTTTTATACGATCATTTAAATACAAGACAGACGTAAGCACAACATTTGCCGGCCTAAATTTCCTCTCACGATTTCCAGAACCGCTTTCCACTGGTCCCAGCCTTTCTGTTCTCTTCTCGGCACCCATCCATGAGCAGTGCTCGAGCCAAGAACTTCCGCCGTCGTGGCGCTGACGACGACGACGACGATGAAGATGCCTACGGTAGGGCTACCGGTTCCGCCTCAGCCGCCACTAAGCCCCCATCGAAGACACCCTCCACCGTTAAATCTCAATCGAAGCCTAAAAAGCCTTCCGGCTCCAATCTTCTGAGCTTCGCAGACGACGAAGAAGCTCCAGAAAACCTCACTCGCCCGAAGCCCTCAGCTTCGCGCCCCGAAAAACCGGTATTCTCCTCCCGCAAGGCCTCCTCACTGAAGGACCGCTCTGCTCCACCGCCGCTTCCAACGTCTAACGTTCTCCCCCAGGCCGGGACGTACACAAAAGAAGCACTGCTCGAGCTACGGAAGAACACGCGGACCATTGCCTCTAGCTCCAAACCAGATCCTAAACCCGAGCCTGTAATCGTCCTCAAGGGCCTGCTTAAGCCCCAAGCCCTAGCTGAAGAAAAAGCTGAAAAACCTCGTGACGGGCGAGAGAGTGATGTCGATGATGATTTGGAGGAAAAAATCCTCGATCAGGCAAGGATTGAGGCAATTAGGGCTGAGAGGGAGCGGAAGAGGCAATCACGAGAAGCTCCCCTATTCATTGCTCTGGAAAGTGGCGGAAGCATTAGCCACGGGGCGGCTGCATTAGAGGAGCTGAGTGACGACGAACTGGAGTTCCAGGGTAGGATTCCAGTGATCGGCAAGAGTAATGACGGCGTGAAGAAGGGGGTGTTTGAGAGTTTCCGTGAAAGGTCAGTTGGGGTGGAGATGGTCTCGGGGAAGGAGAACAGGCTCCAGGAGGAGGATGATGATGAGGCAGAGAAAGAATGGGAGGAGGAGCAGGTTAAGAAGGGCTTGCTGAAAAGGATTGATGATGGTTCTGGTAGAGGAATCAACGACAGCAGCAGTAATATTGGGAGTATTCCTGTTATGCCTAAGAACTTTGCATATTCAGTGATGAATGTCAATGGAACTCCACCACCACCACCACCACCACCTCCTCCTCCTGCTTTTCCAAGTATTGGAGGGGTGGTGAGTTCAGCTTCACAAGGATTAGATGGGTTGTCAATTTTGCAGCACGCTGAGCTTGCTACCAAGGCTATGCATGAGAGTGTGAGAAGGCTTAGGGTATGTTATCTCTCTTTCATGTCTGTACTAGATTTGAATTACAAGAAAATGATCAAATTAGAGTTTCCTTGTTGAATTCGGTGTTTAATGGCATGGTACATTGAAGAGCTGAGACCTTTTGGAACTGATCTGTTTAACTTCATTAGGATCTTTTGATGTTTATGCTGTTAGCAGTTGGGAATTTAATTAGAACATGCTAAGTGCAAGAAAAAGTGACATTTTTGGCTTTGTCACACCTATCTCGAAGTAGGTCACCCTCACCATTTACGCTTTGTGAAATAATCTTATGGTTTAGGATGAAGAGATAGTTCTATGATAGATTCTTCTCAGGAAGGCATTAGCTATGTTCTGCACATGTACGATAGTTGTGAAATAGTTATTACCTTTTGGCTCCTTATGGAGGAGCATCTAAGAACTCATATTGGTGAAGGTGATCTTGAAGAGATGACAACACAAGCACATCTTGTATTTGAAAGGATAATTTGCTGTGACACTGATCTTTTACTCCCATAATCTTTCCCCAGCACACTCTTACCAAAACAATAAAAATAAAAATAATCTTTCCCCAGTATATTTGGCTTTTATCATCTGAGGTATTCATTTTAGCATCTTCAGTTGTGAAGGAATGCATTATGTTCTCCTCTCAGACAAGACGAGCTTGTGACTCTGCATGTGCTTATCCCTTTGCAGCATGATTTTGTCTTGCGTTCTTAAAATTTCTGGGATGGCTAGTAAGTTGTTGAAATTTCAACGTGTTCCTTTTTCCCAAACTAAAAGAAGTATCTCTTGCATACTGGATCCTAGAGATGAAACCGTTACATTTTTATTGATTCTTGCTCATTTCATGGTCTCCACAACTTATCATTTTGTGATCAGAATGTGATGCTGGTGGACCTTCATAAGCCTGCTTTGGGACATTAGATGTTGTTGTGATAAGATCAGAGCACTCAGATTTTTCCCATGGAAGACGTAATGGATGAAATGTTGATAAGTGAACATGTAACTATATGACCTTTTTTTTTGCCCTTTTCCCCCCAGGAAACTTATGGAAAAACGTTATCATCTCTGACAAAAACTGACGAGAATTTGTCTGCCTCTCTATTGAATATTGATGCTCTTGAGAAGTCCCTAGATGCTGCTGGTGAGAAGTACATCTTTATGCAAAAGCTTCGTGACTATATTTCTGTTATATGTAAGTTCTTGCAGGTATGGCTTATTTAATTATTTGTCTACAATTATGTCTTGTTACTTCTGTCATTTTTCATTTTCATAGCGGGAAATTCATTATGACTGGCTTATGTATGATGCCCAGTTTTGCAAGCAAATTTTCTCTCCTGCTCTCTGTACACTCACAAGCGAGCATGTGCACACAGACAAGGACAGTGTCACAGACTTAAATATAAAAGAGAGTATCATCATCCTGGATTTTTTGGCATATTGATTCTATTTTGCAAATTATGTGATTACTTAATTCCAACTCAAGATATATATGAAGTTACAAGCAGGAATTTTTTCTGACTTCTTATTATTCCTTATGGACTTCTCTCATAGACTCAAAAAATTTTATCATGTGTAATTCTCATGGTGATACTCTTTTATATTACCCCAGTATGTATATTCTTATAGCAGATATTGGTTATTTTGAAACTCAAAATTTGTGTAAACTGTATGTTTGTGATAGTATATCCTATCACAACTTTTAATTTCATTGAAGAAAAATGCATAGATATAAGCATAACCCAAAATGGAAAAATATTGCTTCATGAATTAAGACAAATGTATATCATGCAATAAGGATTGTATAACAACAAATCAGCATTTTTTTAAAAAGAAAATTATTGTATTGAAAATTGGAAAAATGTCAAACTATCTTAATCTCTAAGTGACACCACTTGAAGAGGCATTTTAGTGATGGTGACGGTGGTGCAAATACAAATAAAATTTTTGGGCATATGATAAAAAGGATGGAGTAGGAATTTGAAAATCTCCCCCTAAATTTGAGGGGAAATGGGAAATATAAAAATTTGAGAAGCATTTTTCTCAGCTTCACATTTTATATATATTATATTGTAAATATAGATTCTAGATTAATGTTGGAACTGGGAGAAACAAGTTAACTCAAGTGATGAGAAAATCTACTGTATCACCCAGAGAAAATCTACTGTCTTAAAAAATGATCATATGCACTATATCAGAAATAACATGTCCCCAGCAAGGTAAATGTTATTGACCATGACTATGGCTGGATCTGCCTTCACTTTTTTTTTTTTGGGGGGGGGGGGTGTTGTTTGAACATATTATTGCTTTTTTTTTTTCAGTTTATTCTTTTTGATTTTCCATTTTGTTTCAGTTACAAATGACAAGTCATTGTCTTCTATGCTCTAGGATAAAGCTCCATACATAGAGGAACTTGAAGAGCAAATGCAAAAACTAAATGAGGAACGTGCCTCAACAGTCTTGGAAAGAAGAGCAGCTGACAATGATGATGAGATGACTGAAATAGAAGCAGTCGTAAATGCAGCAATGACAGTCTTCAGAAAAGGCGATACTAGTGCGGCAACAGTTGCTGCTGCTAGAGCTGCAGCACAGGCTGCAGTCTCTTCCATGAGAGAGAAAACAAACCTACCTGTGAAGTTAGATGAGTTTGGTAGGGACATTAACTTGCAGAAACGAATGGATATGTCTCGGAGAGCTGAGGCTCGTCAACGGCGGAAAGCACGATTTGATTCCAAGAGACGTTCGGCCATGGATATAGACAGTAGTGATCAGAAAATAGAGGGAGAATCGAGCACTGATGAGAGTGACAGTGAGACTAAAGCTTACCAATCGAACCGGGACCTGTTGCTTCAGACAGCTGATCAGATTTTTGATGATACAGCTGAGGAGTATGCTAAACTCTCAGAGGTGAAAGAGAGGTTTGAGAAATGGAAAAGAGATTATTCATCTAGTTACCGTGATGCTTACATGTCACTGAGCATACTCAATATCTTCTCCCCGTATGTACGATTGGAGCTACTGAAGTGGGACCCCCTACATGAGGATTTGGACTTTTTTGATATGAAATGGTATTGATTATTTTTTTTAAAATGTGTTTCTTGTATGATCATTCAATATTGTAGTGAGCCTCTTTTTAGTAGTTCAAGGACATTAATATTTGCTTTTTCCCTGTTCAGGCATTCATTGCTGTTCAATTATGGTCTTCTAGAAGATGGTAGTGATATGAATACTGAAGATGCTGATGCTAATTTGGTACCGAGTTTGGTGGAGAAAGTTGCACTGCCCATCTTGCATCATGAAATTGCTCATTGTTGGGATATGCTCAGTCTACTGGAGACAAGAAATGCTGTTTCTGCAACATCCATTGTCATAAATTATGTCCCAACGTCCAGTGAGGCACTGGGTGAATTGTTGGTGGCCATTCGAACTCGTTTAGCTGATGCCATTGCCAATCTAGTGGTATTTATATACATTTCCCCAATATATGTGCATATATGTATATATATATGTATGTATCATTGTTGCAAACTCCATTAAGTTGGTTTAATTCATAATTCTCAATTTACAGGTTCCAACTTGGACTCCCCTTGTGCTGAAGGCTGTGCCAAATGCGGCAAGACTTGCAGCGTATCGTTTTGGTATGTCTGTTCGTCTGATGAGGAATATCTGCTTGTGGAAAGAAATCCTTGCATTGCCAGTTCTAGAGAAGCTGGCTCTTGATGAGTTACTGAGTGGGAAAATTCTTCCTCATGTTCGAAGCATTGTGTCTGATATTCATGATGCTGTCACAAGAACTGAAAGGATAGTTGCATCTATTTCTGGCGTATGGGCTGGTCCAAGTGTTATTGGAGAACGCAGGTCAGGAGACTCATCCGTATAATGATTTCTACCTGGACCTGATTGTTGTTTGGAGTTCCACTTTTGGTTGCCAGAGGTGTAGTCATGATTATTTGTTGATGAATCATGCCTGTTCTCATTAGTGCTCCAATAGTGATTGTGTCTTGCTCTCTTTGGTGCTTCTACTTTTTTGGCAATATGAATATTATATAGGACAACAGCAGTACTGTAGTAACAGGATTTGCGTGAGAAAAGTGGGAAAACTAGTGGCTACTTTCAATCATATCTGTCTGTGCTAATAACAGAATAAACTTAGGGTGCTTGTACCAAATATAAGGTTGACTTTGATTTGATTCCTAATTCTAGATGCACAAAATCATGGTCCAGTTCATGATTGGAATCATAATATGGCAGCTGCTACTATTCTGATCTCAGCTGCCTTTTCTCTTTCTTTGGCACATCGTACATATGCATTCACTGGATGGAGGAGTTTTGCAAATGATGTATTATATCATTGGTTTGAGTCCAAATTTCAAATCATACCTTCATGCTGGTGATTTTATTCTTTTCTATCTGGTTTTATCCTCCCCTTTACTTGCTGCCAGCTCATAAGTATCCTGATTACTCATATCGCTCTGCCTCTTCCCTTTGGACATCAAGTATAAATTTAATCATGGTCTCTTTCATTTTCTATATTTTATGTTGCTTAAATAAGAATAAGAATATTCATTCGCTGATGTATTTAGAGCATGCTGGGAATTATGAATTTGTCCATGCCTTGGGAACATCTTAAAACTGTTAATTATGAATTATCACACGATCGTATGCTGAGGAAGAACATGTCATGTCATTACACCAATGAGCTATGCCGACCATATCTTTGCTTGCTTCAGTCTTGACTCTCGAGGCCCTTCCTTGCACCACATGGCTGAGGAAGATTGCTCGAAAACATCTATTGTTCCAATATGGAAATTCTGTTAATTCAGTATGTTCTGTTTCCTGACTGCCTCTGTACGCATGTGCAGCCGGAAGTTGCAACCCCTGGTCGATTATGTGTTTCTACTGGGGAAATCTCTGCAGAAGAAGCAATCATCTGGGGTGACTGAGGTCGAGACTAGTGGGCTTGCCCGAAGATTGAAGAAGATGCTCGTCGAGCTAAACGAGTACGACAGTGCCCGAGAGCTGGCGAAGGCTTTCCACCTAAGGGAAGCACTGTGAAAGACGGCAAGCTGGTTCCCTGGTCTGGTCAGTTTGTGAGGTTTTAGATGCTGATACGCAGTTGCATGGCATTTCTGCAGTGACTGATGTAGGAAAGCTCTGATGACAATCGAATTGAGGAGCAGAGAGGTCTGAGCCAGCAAAACCTCGAGCGGGCGATACAAATTGTAATCCGAGGTTCCAAGCCCCATCTTTTCTAGTTCATAGAGTAGTTACATGGAACAAAGGCTATGGCAAGAAGCCATGAGGTATGGGAGTAATGTTTAACTTGGGATTTCCCCCTCTCTTCCTCCCGTAGTGTAGTGTAATTATGCGACAAATCGGCGAACGCTTTCTGCCTTTCTGGAGAATCGTTGTACAATTTTGATTTTTAAGAGGAAAAGTCGTTTGCTTTTCTAAATTCCATTTCTTCTTCCTTGTAGTGAACGTGCATGTTCATGTTCATGAGCTAGCAATAATGAGCCTTCAGTTTTATTTTTCTTCATTTTAATGTGACAGTGATTATTTATATTAGATAAATTTATCACATTGCTCTAAAAATTTGCGTAAATTAACCCAAAATATATTTAAAAAACTAATTATAATAAAAATAAAAAGTAATTGATGTATGTTGTATACTGTACGATAGTAGTAGTAGTAGTACTAATAATATTGCAAACTATTCAGTGGACAAAGAACAGAGGAATAATACCCAAGAATTTCAACGTCAATGGCCTCAAATGAGCTTGCTTGGTGAGTGAGTAATGAAATCCGCCCAACCTCTTCCTATGGCAAAGCCTACAAAATCCGCCCAAACATGGGATGCGGTGAGTACGATTAAGACGTGACATATGTCTCTTCCATAATTGTTCTTTTTCCGGAGGTCCAGTCCGGGACAGGGAAAGGGGAATGCCCAAAATTATATTAATAAAAAAAATTTCCTTATATTTAAGATATATATATTTTAAAATAATCTATTCAATAAGATTTTAAATCTTAATTTTTATAATTTATTGACATATATTGTAATGAGTTATCTACTTTATGCGGTATATTGATATAATATAATACGTTCATAACATTATTTTTTCTTATATATCACCTTAAAAGAGGTCAAATGAAGGATTATAATTAAGGACCACTTCTCCAACTGGATGAAATCAAATGATTTATGACCAAAAATAGCCGGGAAAATTAGTAAAATTCATATATAAATATATTAATTTTTCCGAATTTACATGCAATTAATTGTCCTCGCTCATCCTTGAATCTATCTTTGTTTATTGACATCAGCAGCTCAATTGTATGTATATATATATATATATACACGTATACACACAATATCACAATTACATTAACATTCGTATCAGCAAGGGCTATATGTAGTAGGAACCTGTTAGCCGATGGATTGATCTAAGTGGACAGGGACGTAAAAGGTGACGACGACATGGCGTCACCACTTCCCTCGGCGAACCTCACTCCATTAATTCCGGTGGTGACGTGCAAGAGAGAGTGAGAGTCTGTAAAGCAAGAGACCAACAGAGAAAGTACCGAGTGTAGTGAGTTAATTAGTCCCACTGAGTCACTGACTACGTTGAAGTTGGATTTGTAATATAATATAAATAAATAGTTGTTCTACTGTGGACCGTATAACCTTCATTCGAGTAAATCCCAATTAGACGTTGATTATTTACTGTTAATGAGTAATAGAGGTAACTGTCACCGAATGACATATATATATATATATATAACCTTACGTGATATGTATGTATGTACGTACTTGCCATGTTGGGATATGCCTTGAGGTTTCTCCTGCCACGAAAAAGATCTCCACCCAATTTCTTTTTCCCTCATCTGAGGACGACAACAACACCGACAACCCACACCTCTCCCTTCTGATCTCTTCACAATCTCTCTGTCCCCTGTCTGTCTGTCTGTACGTACCACCAGACAGACGATCGCAGAAGCTCAGCATGATGGGGATCATGGGATGCGATCGAGTGCCCACCAAACTCCACTTACAGCAACTCCAACCCCACACGCCCATCCGCTCAGAAGAACGTATCGGCAGACTTATAATTACCGCGGCCTTTTTCTATTTGGGGAGGACATTGCTTGTTACATACAGCATGTGTATTCTAAGGCCTTGCTCTAACTCGATAAAAATGAAAAAAAAAAATGCATGTGCGACTACGTATGTCTGACATTCGAGAAGTGATAATTCCGCCGGACTAATTAGCAAGATTATCTGCCGAAAATAGAGCGTGACTGATAATTCTGACCAATTATATGATAACATATTCCCAAGGAATCACAATCCCCAAATCGAGGGAGACCTTTCTCGCACGCAGATGGAGAAATACATGTGCTCAAAGAATGGTATCACAATTTGGAGTGATTTCCTGAGCACATCGTTTGCCAATTTTTTACACTACTTCTTTAATCAGACACACACCAGACGCTGGGCGAGATCAAGAGTAATCGTCTTGAGGATTAATCCGTTGCAAAAAGAAAAAGAAGAAGAAGAAGAGAGAACTGTTTAACTTCATAGAAATAACTATAAATCCTCAAATAAAAAGAAGACAATATACCGTCACGCCTGAAAATAAACCTAAGGGCAAAGAAAGTAGAACATAGACGGCAGATTGAACGATGGTCACATGGATCTATGCTCGTGGATGTTAATGTTAGTAGTTTGCCGTCTCTTAGTACTTGCCGAAGATTCGTCCACGTTACCGCCGACTTTCTCCATGACCGCTTTAAGAGCTTCCTGAATGGAGCCAATGGAATGTTGCCGAGGAGGCCGTTGATGATCTCCGCTGCTATTACTGCTCGAGTCTTCTTCCCCAGTGATGATCAGAACATTCTTCATGCGACCCCCAAGGGTTGTGATCTCAGCCTTCATGGTTCTCAACTGCATCGCTTTTAGGGTCTTGATTAGGTCGGGTAAGAGATCGGGGCGGTCCTCGCAGCATATTGATGCTCTGATCACAGACTTTCCGTCCTCATCCAATGCATCAACTGTCAGTTCATCAATCTCGGACGGTATCAGGCTTGTCTCAGCAATCAGAGAAGTCTGGCGCTTTAGCTCCTTCACATGTTGAATGACCTCAGCGAGCAAAGAAGCTTTATCCGTCTGTTCCACAAGAATTATCATATGAGCAGGATGAGATCATCTATACATTCACAAGTACAACCAATTCCTCTAAATCGTAATTACTTGTATGAGTGATCAAGCAGGAGTGTTTTATATATCATTTACCAGTTATTTAGAAATTTAAGGATTATAACTAATTCAGATTTACGCATGTATGTGATTAAGGTCAAGACTCTTCTAAATATGGATTTTTTTGTGTACGTAACAAACAAACCCAAAGAATTTTCTTAAGTGGATGGCATACCGAGCTACTTTAAAAACCTTCAAAAAAAAAAACTATCATCCATAATTTGATGGCTCTATAAAGTGTAACTTTCACTTCACTCTTAAACAAGCACAGCAATACATAGTGCAATAATCGAACTCATGATTAAGTTAGTGAATATCAACAGCTCAGGACAACTGCACATGATCTATAAATTTGTGGGTGCGACACGGTTGTGGATCAGAGAGACTCCAATGATCTCATCGGGAAAAAAAAATACTAATCAATGGAAAAGAGGATAGATGGTGAGGGTATTTACTACGAGTCAGTGTTAAAGGAATCGAATCGCGATCTCAAGATTTCATTTTCCTTTTAGAACGGAAATACATGAATCCAGAGAAGAAAGAAACCTAGTAGCAAAAGATCAACCAATAAAATAGGAATATTAGACCCCTAAACGTGATGGTTTAACTAGCAAAGAAGATGTTGGCATATTATAGGGAGGAGGAAGAACTGACAAGTTCGAGCCGTCCGTCATCACTAGTTTTGCATGTTCTCTTTTTCGGTTTTCCGTTTCTCAAAAAATCTGGCAAAAGTTTTCAATGACAAGCTTTTTCGACTGCTCCATGGTTCCTCTTTATCGTGTCAACACAGCGACAATAACGCACACCCTTTCCGGCTTCTTTCCTCGGAAATAGCACAGTGTCTCAGAAAATAATTGGAAGAAGAAGAAAGAATATATAAACATTCGGATAATAAAATAGTTTTAAAAGAAAAGGAGAAAATGTTATATTGGAGAGACAAAATCCAACAGAGTCTGCACATTTTCATATCTTAGTATCTATAGTGGTAGGTTCTTGTTTTTGCATCTTCCAACTAGATTGTCAAGAAGATCTTTCAATTGTCATAAAAAGCTCAATTATAATTACTTATGAAAAACAGTGCACAATGGGACAAAGTGGAAAATGGGAACACACCATGTTGTCTGCATGTTGACTATGTGTGATTTCATTTTTATCTTTCCAATTTTTGTATGATCATGAGTTTTCTATTTTCTTTTCTTTCTTTTTTTGAGTTTTACAAAGAAAAGAGGGTTTATTCTTAGAGCAAACCGACATTGACTAACATTAGATTTTTGGCGAATTCGGATATTCGGAAAATAAACTTACTTTTGTGGTGCTAGGTAACAAGCTCCGAAGCTTAGCGAGATGGTTGTTGATCCTCTCCCTCCTCCTCCTCTCGGCCTCGCTGTGGCTTTTTGAGGCGGCGAGGGCCTTAGCATCCATTATTTCCTGTGCAGTCATCTTTCCGAGCTCGGCCTGCAGGCCAAAAGGTGCACTAGATCCTGGCAAAGCCCCAACGCCGAGCGTGTCCTGTATTATCCTGAGGCAATCGGAGGGCGGTCCATCATAGGTTAATTGCAGGGGACTAACCGGCCTCCTGTTGAGCAAACTCCCATAAGGCGGTGGCAACGGGGGAAATAGAAGTGGTTCGACGATGTGGGGTTCCTGGGGACTTTGGCTGGCGCCGGGGGACAAGTGGTTAGGGTTGAAAGTATGGACAGGAGGGAGAGGCCACGGAAAGACTGGGGGATCTTCGAGGAAGATCAATCTGCCGTCGGCATGACCACCGCCTCCTCCTACTCCGCTAAATATATCGGGACCATGTTGTTGCTGATGACAAAGTACCTGGTCATGATGGTAGGGTTGTAGGTTATGAAGACTGTTCTGTGAGCACTCCCCCTGGTGGTGATCCTCTTGCTTCAGCCCTCTCATCATCAATGAAATCGCTCTTGTTATCTCCTGAATTAACTAATGCCTTTGATCGACTGGGATCACGACAGGATCACTCAGGGGCAGCCTTTCGTTGACTGGGAAGTCATTCGTCCTTGCTTCGAATCAATCCAAAATGATTTCTCGAGGACAAGAAACACTCTCCACGGATTGTTCTTGATCCGAAATGAAGGATTTTGGAAGTTGGGGTTCAGATTTCTCGTGGAGGGAGGCAAAAAGAACAAAAGGGTATGCTAGAAGATAATGGGAAGGGTATGCTAGAAGATAATGGGAAGGGTATGCTAGAGAAGATATGATGGACTATTGCTTTCTTGGGGTTGGGTGAAAAGGCTTGATACGATCACTCTCTATCTGTCTCCTTCTCGTTGTATCCTCCTTCCATTAACACAGAAGTGATAAGAACAGAACAGAAAAGGCCAAAGTGCTCAAAACTTTCATCTCTCTCTCTCTCTCTCTCTCTCTCTCTCTATCTATCTTTTTCACTTAGTAGGTTCTCTCTGCCAGACACACACACACACCCATTGTGGTGGAAGACCCCCGTTTTATCCTTCCTGCATAAAACATATAACAATAATTTAACTTCCCAGGCTGAAAAGCCTCACCTTTAGCCTTATAATTGTATATCTTCCAGAGTTAAATTTATGAATTTAATTTCATCAATACAATTCTTCATACCTTTTTTTTTTGTTTTTCTCATCTTTTATTGATTTCAAGGTATATATTCTTTACCATAGAAAACAAAGCCTTTGGCTTTGGTGGGATTGTTCTTTTTGTTGGTATCTTTGTGGTGCCTCCCACTATTCTAAGTACTACATATATGCATACGTAAATGTGTATTGTCTGGAGAGAGTACTATGCAACTGCTGACCGATGTACATGATGTGTCCTCTGAGCTTTACTTTCCATGGTCTTCCCTTACCTTTATTCCTACGGCTGCGGCACTCCCTAATTCTCTGCACATTCCAAGTCCACCACTGCCACCTGTTGCTATCAGAGGTCGGGGAAGACTCTTTTGAGAGTATGCCTCTTCTTTAACATATATTTTTCTTTGGAGTGCAAACATCCAAAATTTTAATAAATTTTTTATCTATTCATGTCCCACACCTCTTTTCTTCAATCAAGATATTGAATTTTAATTTTGTAAATAGAGAAAATTCATATTTGAAGCATTTTATTTTCTAATGAGCCAATCTAGCTAATTTAAAACCGAATTAATCTTAATTCATTCAACTGTTAGATTTCAGATCATACGTACAGGGGAAAAAAAAGAGAAATCAAACACACCTGTCGACCGACCAATGACCAAATGACCAATGAAACAAATGCTGTTCTATGGGTCATTATGAAAGGCAGGATTTCTAGCCTCTCACCTACACTCATTATCCAATCTTAATCATAAGTAGTCGTATTAATCTTTTTCGTAATTTATCGATCAATCGGATCAACTAAATAAAACATATTGTAGAAAGCTGTCAAACTTGCAGAGGATTTCATTGCCGAAGATGAAGATCGTAAATGTGATTCTGCATTTCAACTAGAGTGTGCTTTGTTCGGTTTACCACTACATAGTACATACAACTAATCCAGTGATATCATCCATGTGAATCGACGATCTTTGCTGTAATCTTCAATGTGTTTATTTAATTATCATTTAGCAGTTATCTTTAAGATAATAAAAAACGAAACCAATGATTTGTTGATGGCTGAAAATTAAGGAATCGAAGATAGTTCAATGAAACAACATAAGTTTCAAATCCAATCCACGAAATAAACATTAATGGTCACGAATTTGATCATCATATGTTATTCATATCCCTTACTTTTATCTTTCATCATAAATATTTGTAAAAGGCTCATGTTTTATAAAGACTACATAAATGAGCTATTAAGAGTAACTCGCAATTTTTTTCTCTTTCAAAAAATTTAAAATTTAGACCTTATAAATAGGAAAAAAATAACTTTTTATCATTAGAGAGGTAGCGAACCAACTAACATCGGAAGTGTAATAGTTGTCTTAAATATCATATGTACATATCAAATTTTTCTATAAAAAAAAAAAAGATTGTTAAGATTTTGGGGAGGGGTACAGAGGAGAAGCCTAATTCCTCCTCCCAGGTTCTTCCATACTCAAAAGTCTCCCATTGCCCATTTTCCATGCCATCCTTTTCCCAAAGAGCTCTGTGTAATCATTGTGTCTTGGAACACCAGACTCCCATCGGCCACCCTCTTACTCTCTCCCCGTATGTCTCTTTGTCCCTCTTCGCCTTTCCCATTAGTCTTTCCACGTAACTTTCTCGGTTTCATACCCTCACCTTTAATTACATTATTCCTCACCTCTAAAAAAACGCAAGCATAGATGCCCTCTGCGGTTCCTCGTTAGCCCGAAAAGATATAAGATCAGGGACTAGGGCAGATTCATTCTTTTGCTCCTATTTTCGGGTTTTTGCTTTGGAGACTCAACACATAGATTCATCCCAAGTAAGATCTTTCCGGTTGAAATGGGTTTTGGCATATGCCTCCTATTCGTATTCTACAAGAAGATGGGTGGAAAAATACATCAATCTATGATCAATTGGGGCGTAAATAATTATCTCATCTTGGAGTCTTGGAATTTGTCGAAGAACCTTTTGTGTTCGGGTTATAACGATTCATACATGTTCTCGGGATAAATATCGATGACAATTTCTTAACCGAATAAATTGATAAAAACCTGGGAAACTTTACATATAGATAATATATCCATATATTTTAAATTAGTTTGAACATCTTAATAAGTCAATAGCCGTTGCACACGCTTTGGTTTTCTTTGAATTATTGCAAACTTGTATTTTAAACCTGTAATTAACAGTCACCTTTTCAAGATAAAGCTGAGAAACTAAAAATGATTTCTTTTAAAGATTTATTCTATTATTCAGAATTTTTACTTAAAAAATAAGATTTTTTTTTTTTTGAAAATCTCATCTCTCATATCAAAGAGGACACAGGACACCGTGGAGGGTACTGGATTCCTGTTACACCCCTGAGCTCCAGCCCCAGGGAATGCGTACCACAGGCCATACCTCGGGGTAGTGGTAGCGCATAGCATGCACGCGAGGATGCGCGGGCAGTGAAGTGCGAGGTGTCGGGAGGAATTGCAAGTCCTTGAACGGGCAAGTAGGGAGATGGTCACGCAGGCGTGCGCAGAGGCACCAGCGGAAGGGACGATCAATCAAGGCTCGGTAGAGTGCCGAGGGATCAATTGTGGCCATGGAGGGTCACACTTCACAAGTCAGCAAATGCGCGGATGGGTGGTAATGATATCCAGGAGCAAGGCACGATGCAACGCTCAAGGATGCTCGGTGTACAAGAGGTGACCGAGCAAAGGCACTCCAGGAGTGCGCACTACCCGATTGGCATGGCAGACGCTAAGGGAATGCTCAACACTTAGCGGCTGGTGAGTTGACTTTTGTGGAGATTGGTTAAGTCCTTGACCATGCTCGAGCACCGTTGGATGCAGCAATCCCGATCGGACGGCTGTGATCGTAGGAGGCGATCATGGACGTGGGCCCCGGAGGAGAGTGGATAGGATCGACGATGATGAGTCAGCGCCTCGTCATCAGGATCGGGTCAAACAGACAATCCAGGAAAGATTCTCCTGGGATATGGCAAATCAATTTGTTATGGAAACAATCTTGGAGATTGCAGATCAACGGCCGAGATTGAACAGATCGAGATCTGATGGAGAGAATCAAGGGATTCATATATATCAGTTGTCATATCTAGTCTGCTAGGCTCCTCTATATAAAGGGGGCTAGTCTCATTCTCAAAACACACCACAACTGAGAGAGGACAATCGAGAGGGCACAAGGAGGAGCGATCCAGAATTCTCTAAGGAGAAACCACGGAGGTCTCAAGGCGTCTCAGAGAGGAGAGCCAAGGAGAGCAGCTAGAGAGAGCTGGAAACACGAGGGAGAGCAGGCGAGGCAGAGCATAGAGTTGCTGCTGCAATTGTAGCTCAGCAGTGAGTGGGAGGTGAGTCCCGTTTACCCTTGTAATGCCGAAGTGTGTCGGGTTAGGGTGTGTCGAGTGAGGAGTGTAAGCGGCGCGGAGGTCGTCAGACACATACTCGACAAGCTGAGTGAGTTTGCTCGTGTAAAGGGTTTTTCATACTTGTACAATTGTGAATACAAGTGGAGTTTTTCCCTTTTGTATATTGCTCGTGTTCGTGTGGTGTGATCGTGTGCCAGGTGACTTCGGAAAACCTCGGTTGTGAGTGAGGGCTGGTTGACAGGCGGAGCTGTCAACGCCTAGCGGGGTGTGAAAAATTTGTGTTCCGCATCGGCCCCGTGACAGTTGGTATCAGAGCCCGGCTGGTCCAGGACGAGAGCCCGGTGGTCCAGGACAAGTTATCAGAGCCAGCAGGGTTGGCGTGCCAACAGGGTTGGTGTGCCAGCAGGTTGGGTTGGCCGTGACAAAGCCAGCAGGGTTGCCCGTGAGAGTTGGTGGCCCGTGCCAGGGTGGTTGCTCGTGCCAGTTGGTTGCCCGTGATAGTTGGTATCAAAGTGGCGCAGGGGAAGCGTGGTGGTCCCATAACCCCCAAGTCCCAGGGTGCCCGTGACGAACTGGTATCAAGTGCCAGTGGGTTTGTGACAATTGGTACCGGAGCTACGTCCGTGACAACTGATACTGGTTGAAGGTCTGGTAACGCCTAGGAGGAGCCTAGCGGTATCAGAGGAAGGTTGACTGTGAAGAAGGTGCTGCCGAGCTGATCGTGCGAAGGGTGCCCGGAGTCTAGGTTGGGAGAACCTAGAGGTATCCAAGCGAAGCTGGTGGTCACAACAGCACAACCCGTAGCAACCGTGTGGACCCGATCGATGGAAGCGATGCGAGAGCGTGTGCAGGCTCTTGAGGGTCAAATGGCGGATGTCACAACCAGGACTCCTTCAATTGACAGATTGGGGGAGCGGATTTCTGCCCTCGAAGACAACGTGGGCGAAGGCGATGATCTTGGCGGGACGCTGACAGACATCGTGAAGGCATTGCGACGAGAGCTCGATGCCTTGAAGGACGACATGGTGTTGGTCAAGCGGCAGTTGGCCACACAAACCGCGAGTGGGTCGGCAGGTGAGACTCGTGGGAAGATGAAGATCCCCGAGCCGAAGTCGTTCGATGGTTCTCGGAGTTCCAAGGAGTTGGAGAACTTCATATGGGACATGGAGAACTACTTTGTCGCTGCAAAGGTTCCAGACTCGGAGAAGGTATTGATCACAACTATGTATTTGGCTAGTGATGCTAAGTTGTGGTGGAGAACTCGTGTCCAGGATGCGATCAGTGCCGGACGATCCAGGATTGAGACATGGGAGGCCTTGAAGCGGGAACTCAAGGAGCAGTTCCTACCAAGCAACAGTTCGTGGGTTGCTCGGGACGCGTTGGCCAAGCTGAAGCACGATGGCTCTGTGAGAGAGTACGTGAAGAACTTCAGTTCCCTGATGCTGGATGTCACTGACATGTCCGAGACGGACAAGTTGTATACCTTCTTGAAGGGCCTACAGCCGTGGGCACAACTCGAGTTGAGAAGGCAGGGCGTGAGGGATTTACCCGCTGCCTTGACTGCAGCAGATGCACTGGTGGATTTCCATTCTGCTCAGCAGGAGAACGGATCCAAGGGGCAGGACAAGGTGCAGGAGAAGAAGTCAAGAGCGAAAGGCAAGTATGGTCAACCGGCCAAGACTGAAGAGGACAAGGGAAAGGCGGTCGAGAGTAGGCCAAAGAAGGACTCCCGAACTCGCCAAGGATGCTTCATCTGTGATGGTCCTCACCGTGCGAGAGAGTGCCCGAAGAAGAATGGAATGGGTACAAGTCGACGGCAGGAGGAATCCGATGAAGAGCCGACTGAGAGGGCGGCGACACTTCAGTTGCTGAGTGCACTACGGACCGAACGCCAAGGAGATCGCTACGACTTGATGCACGTGAATGCGGTGATAAACGGCATTGAGGTGGCAGCTTTGGTAGATACTGGTGCCACAAGCGTGTTTGTCTCTGAGCGGATGGTGGCAAAATTGGGGTTGCAGGTGCAACGGTGCCCAAACCGCGTGAAGGCGGTGAATTCTCGGAGCCAGCAGATGAGAGGCATGGCAAGAGATGTGCCAATCCAAGTCGGAGAGTGGGAAGGCAAGCTGGATGTGATGGTCGTAGAGCTGGACGACTATGACATGATTCTTGGTAATAGTTTCTTTGTCGAAGTTTCTGTTACCATTATGCCTTGTATAGGAGGATGCTTGATAGGAGATCCCAAACAACCGAGCTTTGTGCGGGGAATCAAGCCGGACGGTAGCAGCAAGGGCAAGAAGACCGAGAGTCGAACAGCCTTGCCGGTGGCTGTGAAGGATCAACGGAGGCGGAGATCCAGATCCAGCATGCACGATGAAGCCCTGTTGACGAGGGCGTCAACTTCCTCGGGTGGGGGAGGTTTGTTACACCCCTGAGCTCCAGCCCCAGGGAATGCGTACCACAGGCCATACCTCGGGGTAGTGGTAGCGCATAGCATGCACGCGAGGATGCGCGGGCAGTGAAGTGCGAGGTGTCGGGAGGAATTGCAAGTCCTTGAACGGGCAAGTAGGGAGATGGTCACGCAGGCGTGCGCAGAGGCACCAGCGGAAGGGACGATCAATCAAGGCTCGGTAGAGTGCCGAGGGATCAATTGTGGCCATGGAGGGTCACACTTCACAAGTCAGCAAATGCGCGGATGGGTGGTAATGATATCCAGGAGCAAGGCACGATGCAACGCTCAAGGATGCTCGGTGTACAAGAGGTGACCGAGCAAAGGCACTCCAGGAGTGCGCACTACCCGATTGGCATGGCAGACGCTAAGGGAATGCTCAACACTTAGCGGCTGGTGAGTTGACTTTTGTGGAGATTGGTTAAGTCCTTGACCATGCTCGAGCACCGTTGGATGCAGCAATCCCGATCGGACGGCTGTGATCGTAGGAGGCGATCATGGACGTGGGCCCCGGAGGAGAGTGGATAGGATCGACGATGATGAGTCAGCGCCTCGTCATCAGGATCGGGTCAAACAGACAATCCAGGAAAGATTCTCCTGGGATATGGCAAATCAATTTGTTATGGAAACAATCTTGGAGATTGCAGATCAACGGCCGAGATTGAACAGATCGAGATCTGATGGAGAGAATCAAGGGATTCATATATATCAGTTGTCATATCTAGTCTGCTAGGCTCCTCTATATAAAGGGGGCTAGTCTCATTCTCAAAACACACCACAACTGAGAGAGGACAATCGAGAGGGCACAAGGAGGAGCGATCCAGAATTCTCTAAGGAGAAACCACGGAGGTCTCAAGGCGTCTCAGAGAGGAGAGCCAAGGAGAGCAGCTAGAGAGAGCTGGAAACACGAGGGAGAGCAGGCGAGGCAGAGCATAGAGTTGCTGCTGCAATTGTAGCTCAGCAGTGAGTGGGAGGTGAGTCCCGTTTACCCTTGTAATGCCGAAGTGTGTCGGGTTAGGGTGTGTCGAGTGAGGAGTGTAAG
The DNA here is from genome assembly GCA_900174645.1 of Sonneratia alba. Taxonomy (NCBI): domain Eukaryota; kingdom Viridiplantae; phylum Streptophyta; class Magnoliopsida; order Myrtales; family Lythraceae; genus Sonneratia; species Sonneratia alba. The sequence continues at coordinate 1,649,746 of FWPY01000010.1, forward strand.
CGGCGCGGAGGTCGTTAGACACATACTCGACAAGCTGAGTGAGTTTGCTCGTGTAAAGGGTTTTTCATACTTGTACAATTGTGAATACAAGTGGAGTTTTTCCCTTTTGTATATTGCTCGTGTTCGTGTGGTGTGATCGTGTGCCAGGTGACTTCGGAAAATCTCGGTTGTGAGTGAGGGCTGGTTGACAGGCGGAGCTGTCAACGCCTAGCGGGGTGTGAAAAATTTGTGTTCCGCATCGGCCCCGTGACAATTCCCCAGTCTCTTCTTGACAAGTGGCCAGGGCATCCGGGCCACAATGCTTCGACTCCCTGCGGCTAATTGCTGGCTGGTAGCTGGTCTTAATGTCCGGCCTATTAAGGCCGAGAGACGACTCGCGCACGTGATATGTATACGGAAAATTTCAGGCGCTGTCTCCCTTCTCCCTTGACTTGTCTTTCGATCAGAGGTGTTTGGTACAACAAATTTATCATTAGTACGAATTCAAGAAAGTGACAATTATTCTTTTTGGCCGAAGGGAGAGAAGCAAAATCGTCGAAAAGACCAAGAATTAATGTTTCTCAGGATAATGGGAGACGCATACGTTATCTGTGTATATGTATATTTAATCAGGTAAGTAGTAGTGTGGACTAGTGCGAACGTGGAAACAGAAACCATCGATCATAGTAATTAAGTACGTAATTTTTGCCTTTTTAACAGCATGACACTCTTAAATCCTCACGAAAAGAGGCCTTGTCTGTCTGATGTTCTTCTGTCTTCTCCAGTCCGACCAAATCTTGAACCGAATTATAGTGTTGAAGGCCTTGCGACAGGTGAATGGATGACAATTAATTGAAAGCATTAGAGAAATGAGATATATAGACGGTAGCAATATCCATCTCACCTGCTGTGTTGAAAATTCGAATTTCAATAGCGTGACTTTCTATAATTTTATGTCTTGTTTTTCAATGAGCATTTTCCATTGATTTTCTTATTATGTTTTGGATAAATGCTTGTATCTCTCACTCAATACATGCACCCACCCTCGACAAAATCTACCAGTGACTTGGACATTTTCTTAGGTAATTACCGGTCGAGTTTTCTCTTTCATATTGGACTCAACTGTGGAGAAAGAGTGAACCTTTTTTCTTCCATGTTCGGCAACAATTCACAACCAATTCCACTAGGCTTGACGAAATTTGAGATCCCACCCATTACCCGTCCTAATATCATATCATGTTAAACTTCTACTAAACCTATAAAAGATCATATCCAATCAAAAAGTTTAGGTTAAGATATGGTTTCTTACTATTCATCTACAGGCATCATTTACATTATTTAGTGTGAGATGAGAAAGACAATCATTGCCTGTGAGAGTTGAACCCCATCAAATATGCAGAGATCAGCAAGATTTTATCACACCGTGTTATGGGTCATGCTCTCTCTGCTCAAAAATGGTGTGTGGAGGTCCTTACCATATTAAACCTTAATTTAGTGTAAGGGAAAGTGTTAGAAGAGAATTACCTTATGCTACATGCCAAGTCGATACAGTGCACACGTACACATAGCGATAATTCCTAGTGTGCGGAGCCCCTACAGTCCCTGTTAGGGACCTTTCACATGTTGCTGAAGCAGCCATATCGACTTCAAGTGGTGGACCAACAATCCCTTAATGGACCATAAGACTTTTCCCACCGTTAATTATGTGAAGTCATTTTCCTAGTTTGACTGAAACTTAAATCAAGGTCAAATAAAAAAATAAAAATCCAACTACGCGATCACTTTCTCCTATATATATATATATATATATTTTATGCTACATATTACCATGTGGAGATCTAATAAACCCTACTAATATATCAATGCGTATTTTTATTTACTCATAATAATTGTATCCGAAACTTACTCAATATCCCGTCTCCATTCCACTTTTATGGTTGACAAGCACAACGAAGATTTGATCCGTAACATTTATCAATTCTAATACAATGATCGAGCAAGTGCATCACATCTTATAGTATTACTTAATTTGTTCACCAATTAACTCATTTCATCTATAAAAATGTGCAGTGATCATGGCTTTGATTGAATCGGGGTGGTGGTGTGGGTGGGAGGTTTCGTGGGGGGTTCATCCTCGTTAGATTCAGATAACCTTGTCAAACCGACATTCATTATTTTGTCTTGAACAAATTTTCTAAAATTGATATTACCGAACCTGGTCGATTCGGATTTTCTCCTGATTGTTTCTGTTTCTTCAATTTGCCACTGGGGAAATGTGATGGTTGTACGCAAAACGTAGACACATACAAATGTCGGGTTCTCGTAGCGGTAGCTCCCCTATACTTTTTCTTTTTTTTGGCTAGGGGCCATCCCTCAAAGCTCCAAAGGCCTTCCAGTCAGAAAGAGAAGGCCGAGGGTACATAATATTCTCTGGACCCTTTTCTGGGGGCACGCATGGCTAACTTTGGTCCCCCTCACCCCCGGCCTATCAATAGGAGAAAAAGAAAAGAAGAAGAAGAACAACAACAAGAAGAAGAAAAAGCCTTGATCCCTTCTCCTCTTTCATATAAAACTTTTCTATTTTAAAAATGATAGATCAGTCCAAAAAGGTGTGAGAAAAAAAAGAATAGAAAGAATCCTAGTTACTCATTATAATGAAATCGAGAATATTTTAAATCTAAATTTAAGAGAGATATTATCACACTGTACTATTATCTTTCTCTTCATGTAAAATTTTCAATAATATTAATTGATTTTTAACTCGATGATTTTCCTCTCTTTTCTTTTTCTCCCTAACTTTAAAGTTGTATTCACCATTGAGCGTTCAAACATATGATGATAAACAGCAATATCCACTATCTTACATATGCAAACGCCCCTCTGTACTGTGGAGCTTACGATGACATCAATCCCACGCTGTCATGACGCCTAGTTCTTGATATTAGAACTCCAAGAGTTAATTTAACGGACTCTATACACTCACTGACCGACAAAAGCCGAGTCAAGCCCCTACTCTCTTTTTTCTATATTTTTTTTCCAGAGCTGAACGGCCTACAATGGACCATACCGCCCAATTCCATGCGAGAATCATCAAGAATCAAAGGTAATAAATAATTGAATGTGCTCAGCCTTCCTCTAGTCTAAAAAGACACTACTTCATATGCTGAGATCGGATTCATGGTCCAATAATTGAACCCATACATAATATCAATAATCAGAATAAGATTGCTCTTGAAGTCCCCGTTTGCTTAATGTTCTGGTAGACCTTTGAAAAGATAATGTGCCTTCAGATATTAACAGCAAGAGTTTCTACCTGAAGTGAAGGGGGGGTTAAGTAAAAGATGATAGTGGGAATCTAACCCAATCAAATCTAGTGACCTCAACTAAGACAATGTGGTCTTGTTATCCGATGTAGTCTTCTATAAGTGGAATGGGGTGCACTGGGGATAATATAAACGTACACCCTGATGTAAAGTAAAAAAGAACAAAACCGAGTTCCAAAGGAACGGTATCCCCAAAGTGAGACACATGAAAGACTGCCTTTTCTCTCCCTGCTTTCTGAATTCCACGCTCACTGATTTTCTACGTTTAATCTCACACATTCCTTTCATCAATTGCCTTGTGCTACAGATTAAGCCTTGCCTTGCCTTGCCTTGACCGGCAGCTGAATATTCAACTGTTGCAAAGCCGAAAGGTTAAAGCCAGAGCTGCCTGTTATACTAAATCCCCCAACGCAGGATCGCCCTAATCTACTTTTCTGCTGACATTTGACCTCACAATTCCTAGTTGTCTCTGTATATGATACACATATTCAAGCCCCTTTTGGTTCAGAAACCACGTCAATGGTACAACTAATATATACATACATAAGGGAAAAAAAAACATCGCAATTAGTACGGTTGAATTGAACAGATTTGGAGTTGTTGACTTTCTTCTGGTACTGATCAATCTCTCTCTCACATATATATATATATATATTATCCAATTTTCTGATTGAGCTTGTATTTGAATTATCGCGGATGTAACTGTGTTTGAACCATTGCTTGTATCATTTTTCCTCTTTTAAACAAAATATCAAATTCTATCTAACTCCATATTAGTTATCAAAGTCAAGTTAGGCGGATCAGGCTTTTAACCCTCATGATGTAGCTTGGCTTATAGTTCTATAAAAGCAGTAGCAAGCTAGTGAAATAACAAGATCTCAAGCTTGATTTCCTATGACGGTAAGTTTTTCTGTGTCCCTCCCGTATCCCCTTCCAGGTCGGTCCGTGAGGCGCGAGGCTATGCTCCAGGGCAAAACATGTTCAAAAGGGATGCAATCTGGCTGAGTGCAAGAAATCCTTTCTGAGAGCACCCCTGATTTCTGCGAGTAGCTTGGTAGGACTCTCCGTTACAGCTTTAAAATGACATGAAAACAGTATTTGCTAAGAAAAAGAATTAGAGCATGCATTCTCTTAGGAGTTATTATTAGTTTAGGAGATTAATTAATTTAAATACCGTTATCGAACAGAGAAATTATAAGATACAAGCAAAAGCTTCAGATCATAGCTTTAGCTCCTTTAATGATGATGAACTCTTTCATTAGCGTGCAGAGAAACAAAGGTGTCCCGACATGGGTATTTGGAAAAGGCCATGGGAAATGGAACACACCAGACAAAAAAGAAACAGTTGCTTCCTTCCTTTTTTTCTCATTTTTTTAGATCGGATTAGACTAAGATTCGACGGAGTGTTCCCAATGTGATAACATATGTTAGTTGAATAGTCGAAAATCTCTTCTTCTTTTTTTTAGGTAAAAATTTCATAATTAAACATTTTATATGAAGGGGAAAAATCATTTTCGAGAAAACTTTCTATGTTAGTACATGGATTCAACTAAATTTGAATTAGTTAGACTATTGAACACGATGGACATAGAAAGTTATGGGAAAAAAAAAAAACATTTCACTCATTTCACCAAACAAAGTATTACAGCGAAACGGTTGCTACGCGTTCCCTTCTAAGAAATAGAACGGGTCGGGCTTCGTTTTTGTGTGGGCCGCATTTACGGGCTGGGCCGGATTCACATGAGTAGTTCTGTTGGGCATTTTGTTCAATAGGATCTCGTCCTTTACGTGCCTTTTTTTTACTGTCGCGGTATCCCAGTCTGTTGCAGGGTGATCAGTTCCTAGCGACACGCTGGAGACTACCTTAACTGAAGACTCACAAACGATGATGGTTGTCACATGATTTGAAGGGACTTGAGCGTCGAATTTCATAATTTACTTGGTTGATATCCGTTGACACGACCAATCAGTTATGACGGGAAGGAATTTCCAAGCACACACCAATGGAGCAGCCCTCATCGAAGTTGAGAGATCACTTCAATATAGTGGCAGAAGTTGCAAATCTGGAACCGAGAGGTTCATGCAAGATTCAATCGCTACTAAAATGACTTTGTGCTCCATCGACCCATAACGGAGCTTCAGCCTTCCTCTGCAAGAAATGCCAGTTCTCGATGACCACGCCCTGAGATTATACATAGCATCTGCAAATATGTGGCGAACCTGCATCCACAAATATATAAGACAAAAGCACAATAAAAAAAGAAAAAAAAGATGAAGTACGAGAAAGTGGAAGAAACCCTAAAAAATCAAGCGAGAGAAATGAGCAGCCCAACACACTGATGAAGGGGGGGGGGTGTCTCCTGGTCAAAGATGCATTTTCTCTCCACCCCTCTGTGGCCCTAAAAGCAGAATTGAATAAGTGGGGAGGGTACATATCTCTTCACCTTAAAAGCATTAATATTTAAATTTTAATGATTTATCACTGAGGATTAATCTATTAAGGATAATTTTTTTAATTTATATACTTAAATTCTATAGTTGATTTGAGGATGAGGAAGGCCAAAAAAAAAAAAAATTCAATTGAGTTATGATCGTACATATTCCTTCTTTCTACCACTAACTTGACAGTGACACCGTATCTCTCAGGGCTCCTTAGGGCTTTGACATATAGCTATCCCTCATCTCTACGACCAACTTTTTTATTTCATAATTTGCAGGACTAGATCCCTTCTTTGCTCCGACCGACCTTCACGTGGGTTTGAAAATTTACTGCCACAAGCCATTCAATGCTCCTGTGGATCCTGATGAGTTTGATCCTTACTTGCAGAATTGTACTCAAAAGTTTATTGAACTTGAACGTATCAAGATGAGGTATGCAGAGTTCTCCATGTCCTGTTGATAGATAATTCAAAATTGGAATAGGCATCCACCCTTTAAATTTTACACCATCCATTGATGCTCTCTTTGTCATGCCTAGCGGGATGGCACGACGAGGCTCCAAGCAATCTAATACGGATGAATTTTTAGGTTGAATCCAAGCCATACATATAATGAGAAATGGGGAAAATCTTGACAGGAAGTACCATTGATTTCTGCAGGGTTAGAGTAAGGCGATCAAGTCCTTGGTTATCAAATCCAAGGGTTGTTCTCCACCACCGCCCACCAAGCCAGTCTAGTGTAATAGTCAATAAACACGATGGTTGTGCATAATCAATTTCTTTCGAACTCTCTAAGACCAAAAATAGCATAACGTGACCTTTAAACAAAGGTAAACTCTCAAGGGATCTAATAATCTCAACTTGGACGTGCTTTGAATACAATAAGAAGTGCATAAAAGTTGGGTGGGACATGGCTCTGACGCGATAGCAACCTAACAAAGGTTACGAACCCTTGGGAAGAGTAGATTTCCGAAATATAGCTAACAATCTGCCAGACTGTATGTCATTATCCTACATTTTTATTAATAATATATATAAGAGATAATTTAACACATCTTCACCTAATAAGATCTTAAAAGTAAATTAGCACTATAAATAGAAAAGAAAATCTCATATTTTAAGAGTTTTATCTCTTGTTAATTGGGATACTTACCGTAAAATGTAAATCAAATACTTAAATATTAGAATATTCACGTTCAAAATAACAATTAAATACTTAAATATATGCACGTTCAAAATATATAGTAAATAGGAATGACGAGGGTTGCTATCAAGCCACCACCTCCACCTTTATCCCATGTGAAGTTATCTATGACCACTTTCTCTGGCACCTCTCTCTCTCACCCTCCTTGTCTCATCCCTTCTCTCTAGCTCTTACTCGCTCCTGTTTTCTTTGTCTCTCTCTCTCTCTCTCTCTCTCTCTCTCTCAAGGATCCAAACTTAGCTCTTTCATAATATAGCTGAACAAAAATCTCACATTTACTCATCCTAAATATTCATTGAACATAGGCATGCACGGATGCCCGGTGTAACAAGTTCCTCTCATCTTGCACTCTTGCATATCTCGACCAGGAAATTTCTTAGGTTGCCTATATATGTGATCTCTCATATGCGAGCATCCTCCTCTCATTGTTTCCTGTGTGTTCCTTGCTTTCTGCTAGGGCTACCTTGCTGGCTAAATTATCAGATCAGCTATACTTAGAGAAGGTATTCGTGGATTTCTATGATCAATTGGGTTTCATGATTCATGATTGTTAAATCAAGCATTCACTCTTATATATGTATTCAAGCAATTTAGGGCCAGACATGTTTCCGTCCAACAGCCTTTCCGATCTTCATCTAGAGTACACGAAGAATACTCTAGTCACTGGGAGGTCCTCTTCGCCATTTGATCCGACGCTTTACGATTTGTTGGATGATGATTTAATATTCGAGCAGCTGCTGTTCCACGAAGAGCAGGAGACGGAAGCTCGCGATGATGGGGAGATTAATCTCACAGGTTCCTGCAACACGAGCGTGGAGACAACTAGCAGTATAGAAACAGCAATGCTTCCTGTCTCCCTTGACCGATCATCCCAGTCAAAGGATCATCCGGTCAAGAAAACGAGCAGCAAAGTTGCTGGCTCGAGGAAATTACAGTTGATGCCTCGGAAGAGAACTGGGAAGAAAGACCGCCACAGCAAGATCCGTACCGCGCAGGGACTCAGAGACCGGAGGATAAGGCTGTCAGTCAACATTGCTCGCAAGTTCTTCGACCTTCAGGATATGTTGGATCTGGACAAGGCCAGCAAGACCATTGAGTGGCTTTTAGCGAAGTCCCAAGATGCGATTGATGAACTGTCCCAGCAAAACAGCCGGAACTTATTGAACATGGACACCATGCCTGAGAGAACAATGGCATCAAGTATAAAGGAGGCTGAAGAGGAGGAAGAACAAGGGCAACAGCATGGAAGAAGAAAGAAGAGAAAGGTTTGCAATGGAAAAATTACTTGTATGAAAAGGGTTTTGAGGAACAAGGCACGGGCAAGGGCAAGGGAGAGGACAAGGGAGAAGCTGATGATGAAAGGGCTGAATTTGGAAGATTCAGAACAAGTCCATGAGAAGGGAAACCTTAACTATACAAGTCTTGATGGTGGGTTTCTTGGCCAACCAGAAAATGGCAGGGATTCAGATCATTCCGGTGACAAGGAGATGAATACTTTGAATATTATCAAGAAATTCCACGGATTCACAAGCACGACAAATAAACCCGGCTCAGTCCCTGATATCAGTTTAGGAAATGATTGCAATGAGATGATCGGAGGAGTCAATCTTCTGGAAGGCAATGTTCAAGAATTTGCTGATGGTGACTCATCGATGTTCATGGCATCCTTGAGGAGTTCCCAAGGCAACCCTAGTTCATTTTCTCCGAACATCCCAGGACACAATCGACCAAAATACGCCAGCTCGGTCTTAGGAAGTACGCCAAGTGTCCAAAATCAATGAAAAGAGCACTTGGACTACCACTAGCACCATCCTGGTTCATTCAAAGAGTTGTTATTTTCTGGCAGATTGATTTTCACTTATCATTCGAAGTAGTCATCCCAGCAGGATTCACAAGCCCTACGGAGATCTCGTTTTCTCGCAGGTAATTACTAAGTCTCTTGGGCATCAAAATTAATAGAGAAGTGCGCACGCTTTGAATAGTCTTGATGAAGTGTGTAACTAAACGGTGAACTCATTTCCACATAAGTGCAGTAGTATTTGAAATGTTCGCACGTTCATTTGTGCTTTCTATATTGCTTCAATTGTTGCTATAGACTCATTCATTTCTTTGTAACAGAATGAAATGAACATCTGCTTTGTTGAGATGGGGTTTCTTGCTAAGATTGTTATATTAATGAGACGATGTGGTTGACTTGGAAAATCTTACTCGTCATTTATGGTACGTGCCCTAAATTATTCTCACTATCAAAGATATACATCCCCTTTCATTAATCCATCCTCTTTCTCAAAATGAGATATTATCACCCGTCTCTTAGATTTTCACAACCTGACTGTAGAGATATCTAAAGTTCATATCTTGATTTTACGGCCTATAAAAGGTTGTGGTTCTTGGTTCCTTCATTGGATGCATTATGGTTTTGGTTGAACTAAAACATATGAATTTGAATTAGATCTAGAGAGTGAGAAAAAGTGTTTAATATATTGGTATTGTTCTCAATGTTGGATCACTAAATGATCATGAATTTGATTCTCTCTAGTTATATTTATCATACATATTTTATTCATTATTGTGCTCCCTTATAATGGAGAGGTTTTTTTTTATGTCATGAGAAAAATAAAAGAATTAGGGCAAGTGTAATCCTATGATGAGTTTTCCATGTTTCTACTAACTACTGAACTCCTGGCTGATTATATTGTCTCTCATTGGTGCTTTAGATCAGTCTATGAATGATTATGATTTACACATATTTATTCTTTGTTTGGTTCCAAGTTGTCTTATTCTGTTTTCTTTGGAATTTGAAACATATACAGTCAATCATCAGTCCTATAAAACACCCTAGCAATGACTGATGAGGAGGCTTTTCAGATGTCTTTGCATGGCTTCTAATATTTGTTTTCTGTGCTTTTATGACTAATTTCATACTGTTGGGCATCAGCTGCCCTACTTTCAATGAATGCTTCTATTTTCTCCCCCCAAATAGATGCAAAATTTCACAGCCCAAAAAGAATCGAGTAAGGTTGACCAGGACACGACCCAAAAATCCAATTACTTTCTATTAATCAGATAATCATGAATGATAATACAGCCAGGTCTGTTTTCGAAGGCTAAAAGGTAAGATAAAATATCTTAGCTAAACATTTGCCCAGACTGTATTTGTCTGAAATGCACTATTAAAAGTCAAAACGCTCTCAATGGTGTATTTTTTCTATTTGCAAAACTTGAAAATGAATTCTTATTTAATAGTGGCAATGAACAACATAAACAAATTCATATTGATGAAAAATCATGCTTTTTTAACTTTAGTTATATATATATATATATTTGCAAACCGTTCCCCTTCACTGTCTTCTGCAGACCTGATACATCATTTTGTCCACAAACTTCTTCCATTTTCGTCGTCAGTTTTGAAGGAAAGAATGGCACGAAATTTAAGAGAAAGAAAGAATCTCACGGTGCTATATACAATTTTAACAGAGATAAGTAGCTTTCTTTCTTCTGTTTTTTTTCCTGGTGATAAGTGACACAGAGAAATTCGAGTAATCACCAGTAGAACTGCACTGAATGTACAGACATACAGCGATAATATAACATTATTTAGATATGTATATATATAGAGAGACAGACAGAGAGAGAGAGAGAGAGAGAGAGAGAGAGAGAGAGGAAAAGGTGACTGTCGCTTCTTACTGTATGCACAGACGTACAGCGTTAGAAGGGAAGGGGAGGAAGACCATTGAGGCAGTCGTCTCCGAGTCTTGACTGCAGAGAGACCGTAAAAAATCCAAAGCTTTATGCCATACAATAAAATGCACGAACTCTTAATTTGCAGTCTTGCGTCTGCTCATATGGAATGGAGCCCCCACCAACGTTGGAGACAGAGAAAACGAGAGGGGCCAATTTGTTTTATATGTTACATCATGATTAAAATCTCATCATAGTACATATGTTATCATAATCTAACGATGACTGTACTATAATCTAATAATAATCGCACTATTGTATGAAATCACCCGTACCATACAGCCCTTGCTTGTACTAGAAACGGATACAATCATGCCACAATCGTCACACCTGTGGTTTTTTTTTCTTAATGTAATACCCATGTACTCGTACAAAGAAGATACGCTATTGCCTAGAAGAGAATTTGTAAAACTCACCAGATCGGTGACAAGTGTACGTCTACCTTGGTATATCACAACCCACCCCGATCGTAAGAACTACAATCTCCAAAGGGGGCTGAGAGATAAAATGTACAAATTTTCATATACTAGATCACAGCCGACATATTCCAAAGAAACAGCAGAAGGGGTGACGTCCGCAGCACCATGTAATTAACCTTGTAAATATACACAACACATTATTTCATGGGAAATTTGTCGAGTCGAATTCAACAGCTACTAGAATTGCAGTCACTACTAGAAGATTGGAACTAGGATTTTCTTGCAGCAACTAAGGTTCCTCTAAGGCGTCCTCTAGACCCAGCGTTCTCTGACCATGATGATTGCTTGAATCCTCCCACCAACAAGTCCGAAGCAGCTGCCGCCTTAATTTTCCTCCTCTTTGTTTCGAGCTCCAGCCTTCTTTTATCTGCTGCAAGAGGGACGGAGGAAGAGAAGATGGAAGACGAATTGATAAGTGCCCGTTTATTGTTCCTGTTTCGGTCAAACTTTGGAGGGAATTTGACACGAGCAGCAGAAGCAGTCTCTTCTTCTGACATGGGAAGAAGACGAATGCCCAGACCCATCTTCCTAGATGCAGCCTCTTCTTCAGCAACTCGTTTCTTTTGAGACTACAGCCACAGAAATTCAGAATCAATGTTCAATAATATACAATAAGCACCAAATGAAAGTAAATCAAGTTTGAGGGAAACCAAGGTAGTACTCTAAGCCGGGCTCTGAGGGTCTTGTTCAAAGAATAGTCATCTGCATGTCTAGCATCAGAGAGGCGCTGAATGCGCACTAGCACAGGCTCAGCCTCCTTCTTCTTTTGTAGATCTTCTTCTTGATGTTCCAGCCGATAAAATGGATCTGAGAGCTTACCTCTTTCTGCAGAAAGATGAATTTAATATCAAATTCAAAGTAAGCATAAGCATCAAGCACATAAAGGAGAAAACATCATTCTCATTAATCCTGCAATTATGAACTTTTAAATGCGGTTTTGGAAAACAATTTGGTGACGCTATGTAAACTCCTGGTAAGAAAAGGCCATATAGTTCAAAATACCAACCTTCATCTGCCGGAAGAGCAAATGTCTCAGCATCCTCGATGTCAAAATCCTCAGTTTTACGCTGGGCCCCACTCACAATCACATATTCACAGTTCTTTGGATCTGTCTGGATAACTATCACATGCTTGCAGCATGCAGATTTCATTGTAAAGCTCCATATCTATGGGAAGAGAAAAGGAAGACATACAAGGAAGCTGTTAGTACTGATCAAGCACAGGGAAATCAATAAAACATCATTTTAAAAATTTAAACTCCACATGCAAGTTACTCCAGTACTCTCTGTATTAGCTTCCAGTTTTTGCAGTCAAACACTAAAAACCGTACCTTTGTAGAATAGTAGTTTCCAACTTGCTTCTTCTCCGCATTAAACCGAACACCCTTAGCAATCATAGAGTTGCATCCACCACACCATACATTGAAAGGCATCTCGAACCTAAGACAATGAACAAGAAGAGTCATCATGAATGATTTTACATCAGATCTATTCATAACAGAAAGAAATACTACTAAAATAATTTGATGTTTTCATCATAAATGCAAATATGCAGAAGATAAACTCCATAAAATTTCAAAGAAACGAGAGAACCATCTATCTGAAAAGAAAACAACAACATCCTGAATCTGGAGCTCACAACTAGTGCAGAAAACTATTGAATATATCATCTTAATATATCAGGAGTGTGAACAAATAAAAGCATTCACAACCATTCAACAAAAGATTTTTCCAGCTAAATAGATTTCTCTTTGCCCTTCTTTTGGAAAGATTCTCTTTGCTATGATGTTTTATGTTCAAAGGCGGTACATTATTCATCTCTACAAATTTATCCTCATCCAAATTTGGCAATAGTGAATGAAAGAACCCAGTTTGTTTTAATTCCATATGATGTTTGTAGTTAACTCTAATGTTTGGCCAATGGGATTCAGTCATCCTGACCACAACTTGACTATTTTAAGAGAGATAGTATTTAAGTAACAAAGGACGGTGAGAAAACTCCACATATACATACTATGAAGAGATAGCTGGCACAAGTTTAAAAGTATGCACTATATGGTGCCAAAGAAGGCTGATTATATAAAGGTAGGAGCAGAAGCAACAAAGCAAGCCATATCAGACTATTTAGAGAACTAAACAAACTTTTCTTTTAGTTCAAACAGATGAATATTTAATATGGAGCACCCAGCAACGCCTAAATATGGAAGAGATTAATACCTTATGATCAGGATGCCCTGATCTAGTTTTCGTGCTCTCTCCCTCAGAGCATGCTGACCATGAAACTTGTTCAGAGAACCCTGCTCAGAGAACACATATATTAAGCACTTCACCCACCATCACAACATAGCCCAACACTAGCAATTGGAGGTTATTCATAGATTACCTGCTCTGGGGTCCATTCTGGAGGGTAGTAGAAGTTGTCAGCTCTAGCAGCTGCTAAAGAAGACTGCAAAGATTGAAAAGAAGAAAGAGTTGTAAGCCCAGCAGTAAAAGATACAATTGAAAATCAAGGGATGGAAAAATTGTAATAAACAAAGACGAAGAACCCGTATATACTTCATCTACTAAGAGGAAGCACCCGAAGAAAAATAAAAACAAATCTCTAGAAAACCGTTCCATGAAGATAAATCCACCATAAACAACGGATGTGGATTAGCCTACACAAAAGCAGTGAATCTTGCCTAAAGGATTCCTTGAGAAAGAAAAAACATAAAATTGAGACAGGACGGATGAAAAAACAACTATCCTGATAATTGAGACGAAAATCATGATCTAACAGGGCTTATATGAGTTCGATTTCCCAATCCCCATATCTAAAACCGAATCTTGTTCTTCTACCCATCGATTGGATACTCGTACAAAAGTATTTTAGCGGTAACACCATGACGCAGAACCAAATTCACTGAGTTACGCATGAAACGCCAAAACCCATATCGTTTCCATCATTGGATATGCCAAAAACGAGATTATGCTACAAGAACAGACTCTAATAAAGAAAAAAAAAACCCTAATCGCTCAAAAGAGAACATCAGATAACAATAGCTGGCTCATCCGCCATCAATTCATCATCAGGAACAATTAGAACTTCTACATACCATCTTGTCGAATTCCCTCCGGTTCGTCGCCTGATCAAGATCAGCTCAAGGATTTCTCGCTCGCTTTATTAAACTCTTGTCGGTAACCTCCAACCGGTGAGAAAATAAACATTATTATATGGTCCCGCCGCGTTCGTCTTGACGCCTATTGGGCTGACTCATATGTTGGGCCTCGAGGAGGTATACTAAGGTGGGCCCACAGGCGGCCCATTTTAGATCTTGCAGTCTTGCTTTAATAACTTTTTGGGTTTATTAGTCACGGTTCCGGGTCAAACCCAGCTCAATCCATCCAGCATCTTTCGTTCAAGTCGTTACGAATCAAATAACTATAAAAAAAAACTAAATTATAATTAAAATCTTAGTTATGATAACATTTTTTTAAATTGGGAATTTAATTATAGATGAAAATAAGAAATTGTTATGTTTGATAAGTGTATACTATATTATTGTTTTAAAAAAAAAGGCTATTGGAAGGTTATAAATCCAAAATTACATTGTTAATTATCAATATTGATGTTTGAGTGTCAATATTTTGCTGGGTATAGATTACAATTTTTTTTGGAGAGTAGCACAAACTACTGAGCTACCCCCAAATTGCTACATCGTCTCTTTTCCAATACTTTTTGGCTCCAAAGTTGTCGGATCACTCTCTGACGAGTAGAGTGAATACATTTATGTACATTTACACACATAGGTATGTACGTGTACATGTAGATGGATGCAGAGAATTTCATTCTAGCTTTCTTTAAAAAATCCTTTCTTTTTTCTGTTATGGAGAGGATCTATAGGTTTAAAAGTGATTATAGTATAATCAAATATATATATATATAAGGAATATTATGATAATGTATAGAGTATTAGATCCCATGAGTCCTTTCCACTGGAAGGCATTAGCTTCTTTTCACTGCTCGCACTTTGCTTTGTCCATGGAGAATATCAGATTGTCTGTCCCCCACCATTTTTTTTATGCAATCCACCGAGGCCACCTTCCAACACATGATGCTCAGTCTATCAATATCTCGTAGGTTCCTCGATCGAAGTAGCTCCATATGCAAATTAATGGATGAACATGTGATATTGCCAAGGGTTGCGGGCATGAGGAAGGAACTGTAATTAACAGAACTGTTCAGGAGACAGCACCTTTGACTTTGATCTCAAAAGTAACTTATAAAATTGCTGATGCTATGTTAATCAAATTAACTAAGATGCTGCAAGAGACCATTAATTGGCACATAATAAAGCACATATAATTCATGGTTTGACAATCATCCCAAATTATGACCGTTCTTTTTTTTTTTTCCTTCCTGTTCTTGGGTCCCTTTAATTTTAAGGAACTCTCATTTCATTGGTGGAGTGGGTCCAACTGTCCCACCACTTTTCAATCTCATTCCCTTGCCATTGATAAATTTATTAAGCACAGAAATGTAGCTGTTCTTCCCCCACATAAAGGCAATGAAACTAATAACCCATGACATACGTGCAATGGAATGATTTTCTATACGTGAGATAAATTCACTGAACAAAATGCGAGATTTCTTATTTAAGTTCCATATATTAATCAAGCGCTGTGGCTTAATTAGTGAACTAATCTCCATCGAGTGGATTTATTTGTAGTTACACCTTATGGCGAAAGCCATACCGATATGTTGGTGTATAAGTACACTTTAAAACCTATATGTAGCACCAGCTTCCCAGTAGGGTTCATGTTGTCACAAGCTTGTGGAAATTCTTCCAACTACTAGACGATATTCGTTCACTCAGCGGTCTCTCTCTCCTGTGCCTCATGCTTCCTCTCATCGTCTCCACCCTTCTCCTCCCACCTCTTCCTCCATGGCTATGAAGATCTCCCGCCTTCTCTTCACCTTGCTGTGGCTCTCTCTCATCTTCCTATTTCTTCACTACTTGAATAATGCCAAGCCCTTCTTCAACACATACCACAGGTGGCATGCAGGCACCACGAGGTACCCATCTTCTCTCCATCATGGTGTTTCTATCAACCGGAAGATTCTGGCCAGCAAATTCGACTTCAGTCCATTTCAGACTCGCAATCTCCACTGGCAAGATCACAGGGAAGGTGTTTCAGGTGACCAAGCTGAGGGCGAGATCGACCTTCGTTACGGCGTTGAAAATCGCCTCGTCCCAACAGGCCCGAACCCACTACATCATTGAAAAAGAAGATTCTTTGATTAGAGATGGTCGGGAAAGGGGAACCTGGTCAATTTCTTGTGGGAATTGCAGTTTTTCTTTTGTGAATTCCGGCCTCTTTACATACATGTATTAATCTCAATATTTTGTCAATATATCTTGAGTAGTAATGCTGGACCAATAGATTATTTGGACTTCAATTGATGCGATTATAAGTATACACACTTTTCATATATTTTACGCAAGCTCCGATAATAAAGCTGGGAGCTGATATGAATTTTTATTTGGTTTTGTTAGTGAAATTTCACTTTTGGGATGATCTTCCGAGTAGCTGTGACGGCAAGGTGGTAAGAAAATTTTTCCGAACCATAATGAATAGAGAGAGATATCTATATATATTATTAATGGAGTTTGCTGGCTCTTTTACCTTCCAAATGTTGCTCAAAACAAGCTTACTATTATTCGGCAATCTCATTGCCTCTGACTAAATCAAGAACAGAATCGGATTAATCTTCTAATGGGTATTTACAATAAGATAGGGTTTTTGAGTGTCACAAAACGACTACTCTTGGCTTTCTTCTGGTCCATAGCAAAATAATCAATCTATTAATTACCTATTGCACACATGTATTCCTTTTGGAGATTTCACATAGAAGAAACGCCAATAATCATTATGTTAGGGAGCTATCAAGCAAGCACAAAGAACGGATCTAAATTATGTATAAGAAACTTCTTATACATGTGGTACCGCATGATACGAGGGCTACTCGATCCTCCTTTAACCAAGAGTATAAGGGTGATATCTTATTATTTTACCATCTTATTTAATTGGAAAATATTGAATGATTTTATACTATTGGGATGTATCTTATTATTTCTAATCATATATATGGTGTGCATATATATATATATATATTTCTAGAGATGCCAACGGAGAGAGAAGTGAAAGGGGTGATCATGAATCATGAGGAGCGGAGAAAAAAAAGAGGCAATTATTTTATTAAGGAATAGTAATTATATCAGGTGAAAAATGGACTGGGTCAGGAATGAGATGTGAAAAGGGCCCGTGAAACGATAGTTATGATTCTCATTGGAATTGCAAAAATAAAAGGTTAAAAAAATGAAATTCTGGATGGGGACACTCCGGTTCAAGCATTATATTATATTGCAGGAATGTTAATATTATAATTAAGATTCTAAACTTAATAAAATTTTCTTGATTATGTATCAAAATTCGACGATATTTATGATATAATTTATCATACTGTAAAATAAAAACTTATCTAAGTTAAGTGATAATAAATTTTGTCTAGATAGTGTAATTATTTCTATACTTTTTAGATATTACGTGAAGATTTAAAACTTTATATTGAAATATATAGTACATACATCACTTTTTCTTTTTAAAATGTTACAAAATAAGAATATTTCAAAAAAATGAAAATGAGAGAGAACGATGAAATCGATCCGGGAAGGGGCAGACGTGGTAGCTCGGCACTAGTCACCAATTTAGGAGTGTGGTGATCAACGATGAGCCACACACAATTGTTTCTCATTTTCTGTCTCGAGTTACTGCCCCCTTGAAGAGACAGATGGGAACTATTGTGGGAAGAGAGGGTGGCCGTGGTGGTAGCCAGCAGCAAGCCACCACATCTCGTCGCTCGATCTGTCCTATCCGAATTTTCCCTTTTTATAAAAAAATTTTCCCAATCTGATTTCATAGTAATTTTTACTGTTTTTCTAAAATTAAATACAGATGTATATAACATGAAATTAAACATTTAGAGGTGAAATTTTATTTAACTCTGCAATTTACCTGCGAAAACCAGTTGTGTTGTGGTAACGGTAATTGTGTTTTTTTAAAGAAAGTATGGGAATAATTAGTAAAATAGCCCAATTCTTTTTAAAAATTTTTGGTTTAAAAAGATTCATCGACAAAGCAATCAGTCAATTGATATAATAAATTTGGTACTGAAATTATTGTAAGTTCAACTACCATGTAGACTTTAGAGCAATTTCTTCTTCAAGGCCAAATATAACTATGAATATATATCTCATGCCACCATATAAATGTCTTCATAATGACTCTTTTGGAATATTACAGCTCGTGCCCGGAATGGGGTGTGGCTAGCGTGATGTGCTCGACAGTAGGTCGTTTGATATATAGTCGATTGATTAACTTTGATCCTAGCTGAAATTATAACTGCTGATCGAATTGCTTCCACTAGCTGGGTCTTGGTATTATGAACTAGGAACAGCTTCATGAATGTTAGGAAACACGGGGTGAACATATCTAATTGAGAATATGTACCTAGCAATAGCATCCATATCATTGCAGTAGGTGATGATTTTTCGCCATCCGAAAAACCTAAGTGAGTTGTGGGTGTTGTGATTAACCTACTTTAAAATCAGATTTGCATAGTAAAAATTAAAAATTTTCAAATAGTAAATATCTTTTTCAGTGTATAAAATCCAACCCAATATTTTTATTTAATAATAAAAAATATTAAATTGTATCTATAATTGAGTTGAATTCCAACTGGGTACAGATAGTGCCATCGCTTCCTTATCCTAGACCATGAATGCCACAGGCGCCCCATCATTCGAGACATTGAACAGGAACCCCAGTATGTCGCTGGGAATTTCAGCCCTTGTTCAGCAAAACTTAATCGAAAAAGAAAATAAAGAAAGAATAGTTGTGATCAGATATAATGATACCTATTGCAGCATAATTAATCAACCATGGAGGTGACTGCACCTGGCCAGGTGAAAGAAAGTTCTACGAAACTTTGAAGAGGTGAATCCCGACCCAAGAACCATTCGATCTTGTTTGCAGGTATTGGGAGGAGCAACGAAGTAGACTCGTGCGGTGATGCAACTATCTGGATCGACCAATCTAGAGCAGTCCGTAACCTAGGCCTCACCAGGGTGATGTAGTTCTCCAAGCTAGCTAATTCGGAGGGGAGTATTAATTGTGATAATTGCATCTTAGCTGGCACATATAGTCGACATCATTAATTAATCCTGTCATAAATCCTCCTTGAATAATTGACTGACGGTGGGATGGACTTTTCTTTCATAATTATAACTCAATATAAATCAATGATAATTTATAAAATTTTCAGATATCAAATAATATAAACTACATTTCTCAATGAACAAAATTATATGGTAAGCGCCAAGGAAGTTTTGGTTGATCCGCAAATGGCAGCATGTTTGACGGTATGGAATAATCCTAGCTGAGTTGCATGCATACACTTGAGAATTATTGGTCATCTCTTTCTACTGTAGACAATATCCCAAGGCAATCAGCCCAATCATCTTAGATATGCCATATGTTGATGCATGCCATTTTCGGTGGTAAAACAATCGTCCAGTACTACATCCCCTCACGATCAACAGTCATCGAGTCACGATTCTAACTATGGGGCAGAGCAAATCGTAAGTAAGAACTATTTCGTTGGAAGATTAAATAATAATGAAAGAAGCTACCTTGTCCGATAGAAAAGAAAAGCCTACGTCCTTCACGACTCAGCACTCACAATCGAATGCACTTGGTTGTGCTGCATTTAATATTGAAGTGGGTATGCAGCACATTTGTTATCACCCCTTGTGAAGCATAAAAGAGTTGATGTCGTCTCGAGAAAACTTACATGGGCACATCAATGCGACTTGATGGTCATCATCACTACAAGATTAAGGTTTAAACTTGATTGAGCTCCAAGTAATTAGTTTACAATCCCGAGGGCCTGCAATATATTTCTAGAAGGTGAAGATTGTGATCATTGATGTTTCTAATAAAATTTGACAAAGTCAAATAAGGATAAGATGATCATTTCAGCATTCTCTATTATTATTATATTATCTTGTCAATTACTACTCATTAGGATTTGCTGTTCTAATTGTCTACCTGATATTTTCATGCATGTGAGCTTCTATGTCTAAACCAATAAGGTATACAACTCCACCTTCACAATCCTAACTCTGAGGTATAAAGCAAAAAGGTTGATGAAAGCCACAGAGAGGACAAGTTGGTGAAACGAGAGAGCAAGCACTAGCAGTAGATATGAGGATGGATAGGGCGAACGAGAGAGAGAAGGATATTGAGTCGACAATGAAAACGTTGGAGGAGGAGGAGGAGGAGTCCATGAAACTCAAGGAGAAAAAGGGCTCGATGCTTAGAAGAAATAAGTAGTAGTTGATGATAAAGGGCTGACAGTGCTCAGAAGGAGACAGACACAGTTGGGCTAAAACCCATTATGAAAGACCCCATCGATAAATAGCCCATGAGAGAAATGAAAGTAAACTTTGTACAAGGGAAGTCAGAAACGTTCACGAGTAAGGCTATGCAAAACGCTTGATATTATAAACTGAATCTAATTACGGAGTTGCAGATGTAGGGATTCCACTGCCAATTACGGTCTTCCATCCATTTTGAGCTTCATTGTTGTTGGGACTGTAACTGAGAGGGTAGCTTGAGATTAGCCCTGCACTCTTATTAATCAAGTTTGCTGTTTCAGGATTCAAATTTGGTGATGATTGTTCGATTAAAGTTAGCAAGGAGGAGTATCCCATGTGCTCCCATCTTCATTGTTAGAGAGAAATACGAACAGAGCTTAATCATTAAACAGGAGCAATAGGCCATATATACACATAAATATGAGAGATATCTAGCTATCGGTAAAAGGGCAGTTGCACACTCGCTTTATCCACGAAGGAAGAATTGGGATCACTCGGCACCTGTTTATGGCATGATCTGACCAAATTGCCCTCTCTTCGACCTACGTACATTTTCATCAGGAGCTGCCATTCCCAAATTCCACTCCCCTGGAAAGCCTTAAAAACAGGTTTAAATCCAGAATTATTTAGAGTTTACTAAATCTCTATGTCTTAAAGATATAGAGCTGGTAATTTCTGGATGGACACAATAAGATCGTCCCGAATATTTATTTTTTTATTTTTTATTATAAAAAACCTATTTACGTTAAAACAAAAGTAATGGTTTTAGAGTGTATCTAATATATTTTGTCTATATTAATTGGATTTAGAGGCTAATAAAAGAAATTTTATGTTAATTAACTTAATTGTGTTTTTAATAATTATATTTTAAATGACTTTCCAAAAAAAATTTACAACGATAGTTTTTAGTGGGCCGGGAAACGACCCAATAAACATTCGGGCTGAGCTTGGGCCTAGTTTTATTGGGCCACATCAGGCCGGCAAGATAACATATTGGGCAGTACTGGCCCGGCCCGTTAAGACCGGACCTCCTGCCAGCTCTGATGAGATATACTCGAAAAAACCCTAAAACTCGATGGAGATTTTTCCAATTCCGGCCACTGACCATCCTCTCTACAGCCTTTTTTTTTAATTACTATTTCTTTTAACCGCGCGCTTGTACTTTCTGTGTCTAATATAAATACGGAAATAGATAGATTAACGTGCCTGGACCACACGTCTAATTCAGACCACGGAGTCAACTAGAAATTTAGTTGAATTCTCTGTATTATTCAAATTAATATGCGAGTAATTCGCTCGGTGGAATTTGGAAAGTCCTCTATCCGTGGTTTCCTTTCCTCGTTCCTTACCGTCGATTGCAGGCTTGCTTCTCTTTTGGGCCATTCAAGATCGACCAGGGGAAAATACTAAATCATATAATAATATTATTTTTAATTTAATATCAACAATTTTTCATGTTTAATTTTTAATGATGAGACTTTTCTTTTTTTTTTATTACATATAAGTATCATGAAATTAGAATGAGATATTAGAAATAAGGTGACAATAAAGAGTACAAGTAATCTCACAATAAAAATCAAATTCATGATTTCTTAGTTATTAAATTAAGTATGGTACCACTATACCAAACCCCTTTTTTCACTTCCCTTTTAATCACCCTTCTAGTCTTTCTAATATATTACATCTTTCATAACAAAAAAATAAAGAATGGATCAAATTTAAATATTTAATATTTCTTTATCTAAATAAACCATCATACGAATTTTATAAATAAGAAAAATTCATAATAAACAAAGATATACCATTTATTAAAGAGAATTAAAACTTGAATTAAAATAAGAGTTAAATTTATAAATTTTTTAAATATTACTTGCCGGTTTTTTTTGGACGTCTTATCAATTCAAAATGAAAGGAAAGGAAAGGGAGCACGATCGAGACTGAGATCCGAAAGCGTGCGCGTGGGGACCAGGGAGTCGGAAGGTTGCTAGAAGATGTTTCGAAATTCAAGCACTCGCGCTGAGATACATACAGACAAGATTACTGATGCTCTCGGGCCCGACTCGATCGCGTTTACTTAGCCATCACTGGGTGGTTCTTTGCGCTTCCCTTCAAAATTTCCGAAGAGACTTCAGCAAAGGCACGACAGCTAGCAGACCGCAGGCGTGTGTAAACAGTTGACTTTTAAAAAACGATATTAATTCAGAAAAAAAATGACAGCGAATATAAAGAAAACAAATATGGATAATATATTGGTTAGAGAGAGAGAGAGAGAGAGGGAGACTCGTCAATAGAAACTGTGGGGCAAACAGCCGGTGGTGGGAAACAGCCGTATGTCCTCAACGCGTAAAAGCTCGTCACGTTCTTCAATTGAAATTGTTCTGCTCAGATCCTTCAGACAACCTTTGCACCTTCTCATTAATTGTAATTAACTAACGAATCACATTGCGACACCAATTTTTCTTTTCTTTACTTTTTTTGGGTAAACGCTCTTTAAGATTGGACGAATCTATTTCCTGCCTAGGAATTCTTCCGTCTGCCAGCTGTCATAAGAGAGTGCCGTAAGCTGTAGTAGAAGAGTAAATGGACCGGTCATGCACATAACTCCCACAATGATTACTACCTAGTGTAATTTCTCCATGTTCTATATATATCACGAGGAATTGCAGTAATGAGCGGATGGATATTGATCCCTTAAATAATCACTACACACATTCAATGAAGTTTTCCTCGGTTAGGAGCAGAGTGATGGATGTAGGTTTACCATTTCATTCAAACTCACTTTCAAATATATCAATATCAATTAATAAATCATAAATTCGATTAATATTAATCAAAATTTTTACATTCCATTATTTCTTCTTCTTTTTTATTTCCTTCTATTAAATTAAGGTTGCCTTCATTAAAAAAAAATTAAAAAAGGAAGAAGAGGGGGGAGAGAGTTGCCCTTTTTTCAAACTCTCCTGATGCAAGTATAATTAAGTCAAACTTGAGATTATGATGGGACTTCATTAGATAATTATGTCACCGTATCTTTTGAATATTTGATATATTATTTATTGATGTGACGAAGCATATTCCAAGTAGAATTGAAAATTTTAATAAAAACGGTACGCGTCTATGTTTCGATGATGGCGTGTTATAGAATAGTACGGGATGGGGTTGTTGAAGAATGTTGACCGAGACGTTACGTGCGTGACAAGTCAAGATCTTAGCCAACATGTTTCCGTACAGGACTGTATAGTCTACGTATATACTTTGAGTTGTTGCGGTGCTATATGGTGCGTGGAAAAATAAGTCGATCATCGGAGGCTAGCAGCTAGCCGAGGATCCAGTATTAGTCATTTAGAGCCATTCGTTCATTGCTGGCTGCGTCTTTCGGAAGTTTGAATTCAACAGGAGCAGTTGGAGTCTTAGCGCTCAAGTGTTTGGCAATTGCTACGTCCTAAATTGGAAGAACTCTAAGAATTTACTCTCTCAAACCAAATGAAGGAGTCCTTCTCTTGCTGGCAAAGGGTTGTGGGGGAAGAAATATCAAAGGAAGATACTTGTAAATGAAGAGCTTTTTTTTATCTATTATATATTATTTTAAGTAAAGTTTGACCGAATGTCGGTCTAATCTCCTAGTAGTGATTCGGGTGAAATTTTCGTGCAACACTATTTTCAAATAAGTTACCGAACACTCTGGGCCTTATTGGTTCAGAACGTGTTACTTGTGGTCAGCATATCTCGATGCAGAAGGGGACGATGGTCTCGGGTTGACCATATCCCACATACCATCACCGACATGTCCTTTCTACCCGAAGACTCGGCCGGGGAGTGAGGGCAAATGGGCAGAATCGAGCAATTTCTATTTTCGAGGAGATGTTTTATTTCTCATGCTTCGGGATCTTTCTGGGAAAGTTCGTTAGCCGCCTGAGATGTGGAAAATTTTCTCCAGACTTTAATTAATGCAGGCCGTCTGTTGTTTTTATTGCTTAACTTCATGTCTGTGTGACACGTCCTGCCTGATCTGAATGTATTAAGTAAATTACCGAATTCGTGTTTATAAATAATAAAAGGAAAAAAAAACAGAAAATAAGTAAGTGAATTAGGCGTGTGGCGCAGATCTTGATTCAACATTTTTTTACTTCTGGTTTAAAAACATTCTAACAGTAGAAAATGCGATGTTGACATTTTACATGTGCATTTTTTAGTTATTAACATATATTTGATGTTAGAAAAGAATAAAAGGTATAAAAATTTGGTGGAAATGGTAGAATTTATAATTTTTTATTAGTAAATTATGAGCGTCAACGGGGAGACCCCTCAACCTTTTTTTTTTTTTATTTTTCCCGAAACGGTTTCGTCCTCTAGAAGCCAACCATCCTCTTGAAAAATCCTAGCAACGCTTTTCCTCTCTACTATGAAGGGAAATCCCCAAAGCTCTACAAAGCCAAAAGCTCGTACTTGTCTTCCGATTTTCTCTTCCAATGGTGTCCTCCTCCTCCTCCTCTGCTTCATCTTCTCTGCAGGTTGTCAGGGCCTTCCTCGTGATCCTGCTCATTCTTGTCGGCGGCATCAGCAGCAGCAAGGTGTTTGCCGCTCGGGCCGGCCCTACTGCTTCGATGATCTATCAGCTGCCCATGAAGCCGGAGACGGAGGACCTAAAGCACCGGTACCAAAAACGAGCTAACACCATCTTGAGCTTTGGATGTCGTGGGAGGGCGTTCGGTTTCCTCCCGAAAGGAACGAAAGTTCCTCCTTCGGGTCCTTCCCCAAGGCACAACTCGATCGTCGATTCAGCAGCACCCAAGAATTGAGTACCGTCTCTACTATATTTCTCTTCCCCCTTTTTTCCTTATATTGATCCGTTAATCGTTCATTAGATTCATGTATACGGTGTTGTTCTTAGACGTAGAACACACACACATACATATATATTATATAGGTTGCACTCAAAGGAAGCTGGGCAAATGACTTGATTGCTAAGTGTGGGATGATTCATTTAGATCGATGAAAGAAACAGATGGCAGACTGGATACTGTGTAAGTTTTGTTCCATTTCATTTGCCCCATATGTATTGTTTTATTCTTTCTTCTTCTCAATAATACCAAAGCATAGCATATTTTTCATACCATTAGATGCTTGATCGATGAACAGTTCGCAAGTTGGTTCCAATTGATCTGTTACTGTCAAGAACACCCTCCTTTTGCGGCTAACAAAATTTCTCCCGTTTCTTTTTTCTTTTTTATTTTGATCAAAATAGTTTTTAAATATTTCATTCTACAATCAGACATGGAGATAGTTCAATTTTTCCAGTTTACATGGGTGACTTAGCTCGAGAAAATCCATTCTGCAGTTGACTTTGACCGTTAGAGTAGAAAAGAATGAATTTCGTGGAACGGTAATCCTAAAAGAGCCCACGACCGGACTGGAAGAGTCAGGCAGCCATCTTTGACTAGGCTGGGGTGCCCCCTCCAATGGGGAAGTTGAGCCAGTTTGTTCGCCCACGTCCAAGGCGTGCTTTGCAAGATCATCATATCAATTTATTTCTCTTGGCATTATCTTAGATAAGGATCGAAATTCGATTTATTATATGTACGTATCCATGTATGAGTAAGGTGAAGTAGAACGCCTCTCACGACACCTTTCCTCGGAGAATATGATCGACGACACTTGAAGGGGTGGGGCCATGACCGGCGGCCTCCACCCCTTTGATAGGAGTCACCGGTCGACACTTGAATGGTTGATGACCCCAATCGAGGGGGAAGTAGCTGCCGGTTATGGCCCCACCTCCTCAATTTTGACTTCCATTATGGATCTCAAAATTGAGAGGGTAAGGCCGTCGCCGGCGGCCACCAGCCCTTCACTGCAGCCGCCGGGCCGCCACTCAATCGGTCGATGACCCAGACGGCGGCCATGGCCCCAACCTTTGATTTTCTTCTTTCAATGGGCTGTGTGTTTTTCCGTTTTTCTTTTTCTTTAAAGTTTTTAGAGATGTTTTAATTTTTTTAAAAACAATTATATTTCTGACAGAAATTACACTGTTTGGACGGAATCTTTAAGGGGAGAACAAAGTACTAAAAAATTTGAAAGGTTTAGGATAAATGTAATTAAAAAAAATAAATGTTAAAAATGAAATTGATAAAAGTAGTAAAGGTTGATGGCTAAATAGGTCATTTTTCCTAAATCAAAGTACTATTTTTGTGGTTGTAGAAAAGGATCACGGGAAACCATAGATAATGTGATCAACCACCATATCAAATTAATTAAGACTAATTATGTGATAATTCATTGAATAATAATAATAATAATAATGGGAGGAAGAATCCTTGAAGGGGGACCAAGACGAATGAAACGAGGCCGCATGTCGCATCCCTCCAGCATCTAATTTCTTCTCTTAAATTGGAATATGCATGCGCATGAAAAAAAAGAAACATAAAAAAGAAGATAAACTGAATGCAGAATTTCTTGGGCAAATGGAAATATAATATTAGTGTCCCGAACTACGGTTAATCGAAGAAATGGGTCTGCCTAAATTGGTAGTGTGATAGCAACTGGAGGCCGGAAAGCCCAATTTCTTGAAATTTGAAGCCCCATTTATTTGCAGCAAATGTTCCCTTCGCTTTCGTATGGAGAGGCATAGTCAAACCAAGTCAAACACAGTAAAATCATTGAAAAATGTCAGAACCGTTTTTGGACTTGGGAATGATCATCACGTATTATCAGTAGCGTTGAATGTATTATTAGTACATATAACAAGAAATCAATCAAAATAAGAAACGATAGTGATATGATCAAGTAAACTCTTAGTGAGCCCTGATGGCACCGACCCTTTTTTTTTTTTTGGGTCTGCCTCATGGCGTCGACATCCGACTTGATTTGATCTTCCTGATGGAGTAAGTAGGGGACTCAGAAAGTAAAAGGAGGACTACTCTACACTAATGCTGAGTTTTCTTTTGACAAACCAAACAAGCTCGAGCTTTGTACTGATCACAAATCAGACATGCAAAACTGACAAGCAGGCGTCGCTGCACAGGCTCTTCATATCGACCCTTAAGATAGAACTATCTGGTTCCTTGAGTTGATGGTAGGTAATATTTCACGGGATGGACATAAAATTTCATGTCGATTAAGCAATGAGCCGGTTGGGTGGGATCATACCATTTTTCTTTTGCTACGAAGTGGGTCAATGCTAAAACTACTTTACGCAAGTCTTCCACTCAGGTTCCCTCCCTAAAGAGGTTGCCACATTTTTGGTGGCAAGAGATTTCTGTTGATCCTTCCATCCACTGATCTAATCAACAGTGTGACTCATGCGGGTTCCAGTGTCATTTTCAGTCGACTTCTCCCTTCCTGTATATAGCCCGGCTCTTTCAACAATCCATGCAGCGCAAAGAGATAAATTTGCTGTAGTAATTAACAAGACATGGCCACTTGCTACTTGATCTCTGTTCTTTTTTTGTTCTTTTGCAGTAGCGAATGCGTTTTGGGATTGAACGTCCTTGATATGAACTCCGTGATGCCTGCCTGCGTGACTCCTCCCACAGGTTCTTCTCCTAGTCCTCTTTCACATTTAAATTCGAATTTTATCCAATATTGTCACTTCAGTCGAGCGCTGAACATGGAACTGAGCCTTATGGTTTGCAGGTCCTGCACAACAATATGGAGTGCCGGTGGTTCACCGTCGAGGTCCCTGCTCCCAGCTACGCCCAGACCAGCCCTACAATTCTAGCCTGATTCTTCCCCGGGACAGGGCTCGGTTTCAGCTGATAGCCAGTAAGATGGCATCCTCATGGCACGGGCACAGAACAGCTCCTCCACACGAGCAAGGAGAAGATATGACTGTACTGGTTCCGGGCATGGAGGGCGACTTCCTGGTCGCCATCGGCCTCGACACACCGGCCCAGATGTTGACCTTGATACTGGACGCCGGATGCGACCTCACCTGGACACAGTGCTCACCATGCCCCGAAGGTGGGTGCTACAATCAGGACGTCCCATATTTCGAGCCCTCTGAATCCTCCACATACTCCGATCCGCGGTTCTATCATTCACCCTCCACCTACAAAATTTTCTACGAAGATAAATCGTATTCGTACGGGTACTATGCCAGGGACACCCTCACACTCGGGGCGAAATACAGGTTCCCAAACTTTGTTTTCGGCTGCGGGCAGAACAACAGCAACATCGGTTTCGGGTCCTCAGCTGGCATTTTAGGCCTTGGACAAGGCACTCACACCTTGGTCTCACAGACTGCCTACAAATTTAACAAAATCTTCTGCTACTGCATCCCACCCACACACAGCACAAATGGGTACCTCCTCTTTGGTCTTGGAGCTCGGAAAACTTGCCAGTCTAAACTCTTCACACCGCTCATCTTGGCCCGACCTGCCCAGCACCAGTATTTTGTTAATAAGGCCGACAGTACCATCTTATTCTTCTCCTCCTTCTGCCACTTACAAGACTATGATCGACTCAGGCACAACCATAACCCGGCTTCCTCCATCAGTTTATTTGGAGCTCCGTTCAGCATTCCGGGAATACATGTCTGGACAATACCTGGAAGCTCCTGACCTTCCACCGCTGTTGGACACATGCTATGACCTGGAGGGCCAAGATTTTGTGACTTTCCCCACCGTTGTTCTTAACTTTGAACGAGCAAATGTTACCTTGGACCCATCTGGAATTGTTTGGAGAGAGACGGACTCGCAAGTGTGCTTGGCTTTTGCTGCAAATACTGACCAGGAGAATGGCTTGATCATAATCGGCAGCACACAGCAGAGCAAACTTAACATCCTGTATGATGTGAATTTAAAAAGGGTCGGGTTTGCGAAAGGCAGTTGTGGCATTTGAAAAACTACAGCCTTTTTAGGTATACCAGGAAAATCTTCTGCTGCAATAAATGTATGATTCGAGCTACGGTTGGTCTGGTAGAATAAGATTGGAAGATAAGCATTTAAGTCCTTAAAGAACTGTACAACTCGAATGCAGTCTATAATGCATTCTATGGAAAATGTGATGATTTATCCGACCATTACCAATCTATACCCCCTTGTCTATCATTTGATTTTCAAAATATCCTGCCTCAGCTTGGAAAGTCTAAATTAGACGACTTGGCAGCTTAGGACACAAGCTCTCCGACTAAATTATTTATGACCGCTAAAAAGACATTTGTATGGTGAATTGACATTTTTGCAATCACATTACATACATGCATCTGGAGGAAAAAGGTTCAGATCTGGAAATCTAGCCCTCAGGTGACATGATCATAATAGTTCACAAGGCAAACTAAAAGAAAATCAAGACTGATGGAATTCTCTGTTAGGTAAAAGGCGAAACAAGTAAATTAAGCATTGGGCACTGTACTGAATGGATAAGAAAACAAATTATGTGCCTTATTGGTTGTTACTAGATCCATTCACTCATCAAAATGGTTCTGTTCGCATACGTGATTGTAAACCAGACATATCTTACTGTGTTAGGACATCAGAACTGATGATGTTGTCTGGACTGAAAGTCAAGAATAAGAAATCATCCATATTCTTTTTTTCGATCTTTCCTCTTCTCACATGACAATTTTGTATCCATTACCTTTGGGTGTTTTATAGTCAAAGCATTTGGCTGGTAAACAGATGTGTTTGAGTAACATTATTATTTTCTTATTGACAAGCAAGACTTTTTTCATGTGTGCAGAACGTTTTCCTCAAAAGTAGCAGGGTGGAACGTTCATTACTGATGAGCAGCAGTCAACTAACCTCGACTAGTAATCATTTCCTTGCATAATTATGGGTTAAACGAGTGGAAATGTGCTTTTTCCCTCACTAGCTAGCTCGGATGTAGTAGGACTGGAAATTTTGTAGCCAAACAGATTTGGAGAAGTTGGAGGACTCCATTAATGCGTGGAATGGAGCTTTGGTGGAAGACAATGCCTACTTCCCACTATGTGATACTTCAGCCTCCACTAGTTAAGAAGAAAAGAGAGAAAAAAGAAGATGGTGATTAATCATAATCGATTGCACAAAACTAGTTCTCCTACTAATAACAATAAGAAAGAAGCTTTCAGGATGTCCTCTGCTCCTCCAAGAAGTTGGAAATATAAAGTCTTTATGACTGATTTCTGCATCTTTGCTTTGGTGGAGTTTACACACGCTTTCTTCGTTCAATCTTCAATACTTCGACCAACTAGTAATAATTTAGAAACTTATTATTAATTGGTCAGGAGAGGCACATGTTGAATTTTAATTTGACAATATATTATTGATAATGTGTCTTTGCTATCCAATCGGTCAACCCAATTAAGTGATCTAATTAAGTTTATAAAATAGGGTTGAACAGACAATCTGTAAGGTGTAGGGATCAATATGCAGAAACCATAAAGTGATTTCTGATTTCTATGATGGGTGAAATTAGAAATTAATAAACTGAAGGCACTTATATGCAATTTACGGTTGTGGTCCCTGGGACATACGATATTATCGGCTCTTTTGATATCCCATTAGTCAACGAGAGTCAGAGTGAATCCCACATCCTCTGAAAGATTTTTCGTATAGTCCTAGAAGATCCATATCCGGTCAATCACACGAGCCTTACCTATGGATTCAGGTACGCTTCCGTTTATGTTTAAGCATTCTCTTTGATTTCAACACGTATGATCTTGAGGTAATTTGGATTAGGATAAATTCCAACAATTGGTATCAGAGCCTTTTGCGTGTTTGGATCATTGAGAATTTTAGTTTGATGTGATTGACGATTTGGAAATTTTCGGATCACTGTTCATAGTGAAAAAAAAAATTCCGTCGGTGGTGTTCTGGCGGGCTTCACCGCCACCAACCAGCCGCTGGTTGGCTGCAGGGTGGAGCCTCCATGCCACCAGCCGGCCCAGGCTTCACCGCCACCACCCGCCGGCTACCGTATATTCCCCTCCCGGCCAATCGACGAAGCTCCTCGGTCCAACCTCCGTTTCTCACCAGCTGCGAGTGTTCCAGATAAGGTTAAGAAGCAAAAGCAACAAGATCAAGTTACTACTTGTTTCTTTTGCAAGAAAGATGGACACTTAAAGAAGGATTGTACCAAATATCACACATGGCGTGCAAAGAAAGGTACATCTCTCGCTTTGGTTTGTTCTGAGGTTAATTTGACCTCTGTACCTGCACACACTTGGTGGTTAGATTCTGGTGCTACTACTCACATAAGTGTGTCTATGCAGGGTTGCCTGAATTGCCGAAAGCCAAATAATGCCGAAAGATTCATCTATGTGGGCGATGGCAAGTCAGTTATGGTTGAAGCAATAGGCAAATTTAGGTTATTGTTAAAGACTGGATATTATTTGGATTTGGAGGAGACTTATGTTGTGCCGTCTTTTAGACGGAATTTGGTTTCTATTTCCCAATTGGACAAATTCGGTTATTATTGCTCTTTTGGGAATTCTCAATTTCAACTTCTCCTTAATTCAAATGTGATTGCTACCGGTTCTTTATCCCTTCATGATAACCTTTATTTGCTTAATTCAATTGCTTCATATGGAGAAACCTTGCATGCGGATTCACGCGGTACAAAGCGAAAATTAACTAATGAGAGTTCTGCGAAGTTATGGCACAAGCGTTTAGGTCATATTTCGAAACAACGAATTGAAAGGCTTGTGTCAGATGGAATTCTTAATTCTCTTGATTTTACAGACTGTGAGGTCTGTGTTGAGTGTGTCAAGGGGAAACGAACAAACATTAGGAGATTAGGTGCCGATCGAAAGTTAGACGTCTTAGAACTTATTCATACTGATATTTGTGGACCATTCCATACGGCTACTCGGAATGGTCAACAATACTTTATCACGTTCATAGACGATTATTCTCGATATGGGTACTTGTACCTTCTTAGTGAGAAATCTCAGGCCCTAGATGCATTCAAGAACTTTAAAGCTGAAGTTGAAACTCAACTTGGCAAGAAAGTTAAAGCCGTCAGATCTGATTGTGGTGGTGAATATTACGGTAGATATGACGGATCAGGTGAACAGCGTCAAGGACCTTTTGCCAAATTCCTAGAGGAATGTGGAATCGTCCCTCAGTACACCATGCCAGGAAGTCCTAACATGAATGGTGTTGCTGAAAGACGAAATAGAACACTCAAGGATATGGTAAGGAGTATAATTAGTCATTCTACTTTACCAGAATCACTCTGGGGAGAGGCATTAAAGACCGCAGCCTACATACTCAATAGAGTACCAACCAAAACAGTGTCCAAAACCCCTTATGAATTATGGACTGGGAAAAAGCCCAGTATTAAGCATTTTCGTATATGGGGATGTCCAGCTGAAGCTAGGCCTTATAGGCCAAGTGAAAAGAAACTGGAATCAAGAACGGTCACTTGTTATTTTGTTGGTTACTCTGAAAAATCCAGGGGTTACAAATTTTATGATCCCACTACTAGATTAATTCTTGAGACGGGAAATGCCCAATTCTTTGAGGAAGTTGAGTTTGTGGGGGGAGATAAGGCTAGAGACATTGTTTTTGAAGAGAAATCAATTTCTCTTCCTACAGTCATTGCTTCTAATCATGAGCAACATGACGATGTCATACAACTTCCTTTGCAACCTCAAGAGGTTGATCCAGAAGAACAAACTCAACAACCTCAAGAACATGTGCCATTAAGACGATCCACTAGAGAGAGGAGAAATGCAATTTCGGATGATTATATTGTATTCCTCCAGGAGAATGAAGTTGACATTGGAATGATGGAAGATGATCCGATCAACTTCTGTCATGCCATGCAGAGCACTAATTCTCCAAAGTGGATAGACGCTATGAATGAAGAGATGAATTCCATGAAGGACAATGACGTTTGGGATCTTGTCCCTTTGCCAAATGGTGCGAAACCCATTGGTTGCAAATGGATATTTAAAACCAAGAGGGATTCTGTGGGCAATGTGGAAAGATATAAGGCTCGTCTTGTTGCTAAGGGATTCACACAAAAGGAAGGTGTTGATTATAAAGAGACATTCTCTCCGGTTTCTACAAAAGACTCTTTGAGGGTCATTATGGCACTTGTAGCTCATTACAACCTCGAGCTACATCAGATGGATGTAAAGACGGCGTTTCTCAATGGTGACATTGATGAGACGATTTATATGGTGCAACCAGAAAACTTTGTGGTTGGTGACCCAAAGAAAATGGTTTGCAAGTTAAAGAGATCCATCTATGGGCTAAAGCAAGCATCTCGACAATGGTATTACAAATTTCATCAAATTATTCTCTCATTTGGTTTTGAGATAAATGCAGTTGATGAATGTATATACCATAAGTTCAGTGGGAGTAAATATATATTTTTGGTTTTATATGTCGATGACATATTACTTGCATGTAACGATATAGGCTTATTGCACGAAACCAAGAGATTTCTATCACAGAAGTTTGAGATGAAAGATCTTGGGGACGCCTCTTTTGTCTTAGGGATCCAAATTCATCGAGATCGCTCTCGAGGAATTCTTGGATTATCGTAAAAGAGCTATATTGAAAAGGTGCTAACTAGATTTGGCATAAAGGATTGCAAGCCTCTTGATACTCCTGTTTCTAAGGCAGATAAATTCAGTCTTAATCAATGCCCCAAAAATGAATTTGAGCGTAAGGAAATGCATAATATTCCCTATGCATCTGCTGTTGGGAGTTTAATGTATGCTCAAGTCTGTACGCGGCCGGACATTGCGTACATTGTTGGGATGTTAGGCAGATATTTGAATGATCCTGGTAAGGAACACTGGAAAGCAGTCAAACGGGTTTTGCGGTATTTACAAAGGACAAAACATTACATGCTCACATATACGAAATCAGATCAGTTGGAGATCGTTGGATATTCTGATTCTGATTTTGCCGGATGCCAAGACAGTCGCAGATCTACATCAGGATATGTTTATCTGTTGGCTGGAGGAGCTGTCTCCTGGAAAAGTGCTAAGCAGACACTTGTAGCCGCTTCAACTATGGAGGCAGAATTCGTAGCTTGCTACAAGGCATCTAATCATGGGATATGGCTGCGGAATTTTGTCACAAGACTGCGAATTGTTGATGGAATAGAAAGACCACTAAAGATATTTTGTGACAATAAGTCAGCAGTAATGTATTCCCATAACAACAGGAGCTCTTCGAAGTGAAAGCACATTGACATCAAGTTCCTGGTTGTTAAAGATAGGATTCAGAGTACTCAGTTGTCTATTGAACATATTGGTACAACTTCCATGATTGTGGATCCGCTCACTAAGGCTTTATCACCCATGGTCTTTCATGAGCACACTGCTCATATGGGTGTAATATCATACTATGATGCTAAGGTGTAGTGGGAGTTTGTACAATGACTATATTTGTTCATGATGACTATTTTGAATTATTTTCTGCAGAAATAAAGTTTTCAGTTCATTTGCACTCTGAATCTCGCTTATGAATTAAAATTGATCTCCATAAGGTTTGAGGAGGACCAGTTGGAAATATGCATGTTTAGATCACATTACATGTAATTTCCATGCTGCATACCTACACTTGATCTATGTCGTTGGGTGTGTTGACATACGTGATCATTGATGGTTCTAGTCACAATAAATGGGATGAAGAACGCTTTGGTTCTATGTTGATACATTCAATGGACGAGATTGTTGAGATTGTTGATATGGATAGCATTTTTGAGCTCAATAAAGTATTTTGGTGATACATGACATATGGGATATATTTGTTGGCCCAAGTGGGAGATTGTTAAATTTTAATTTGACAATATATGGTCCAATAATATATTATTGATCATGTGTCTCTGCTATCCAATCGGTCAACCCAATTAAGTGATCTAATTAAGTTTATAAAATAAGGTTGAACAGACAATCTGTAAGGTGTAGGGATCAATATGCAGAAACCATAAAGTGATTTCTGATTTCTATTATGGGTGAAATTAGAAATTAATAAACTGAAAGCACTTATGTGCAATTTGCGGTTGTGGTCCCTGGGACATACGATATTATCGGCTCTTTTGATATCCCATTAGTCAACGAGAATCAGAGTGAATCCCACATCCTCTGAAAGATTTTTCGTATAGTCCTAGAAGATCCATATCCGGTCAATCACACGAGCCTTACCTATGGATTCAGGTACGCTTCCGTTTATGTTTAAGCATTCTCTTTGATTTTAACACGTATGATCTTGAGATAATTTGGATTAGGATAAATTCCAACAGCACAACGACAGACAACGATGAAAGTCAGAGCAGAGTAGCCGAAGGCCTCTTGATTGACCCAAACAGGTTCTCTTGACAGTAGGCAGTCGGGTAATCCAAAGCGATTGATAATCAGCTACTTGAGCTGGTGCTGTTCGATATCAGGAACGACTGGACATCCTGAACTAGTTTCAGTGAACAACCGGAATCTTCGAGGACTATTAGAGAAATTGAATGAGTAAGAGAGACAATTTAATCGTACATTCGTATGGACAAAATCAACGTTCTTGAGCCTCCTCTGGGCACCACTGGTCCAAGTCAACCCAGCACAAAAATCAATCCATGCTGGTCAAAAAGCAGTGACCTTATTCTTTAGAAAAGTGGAGACAATGGGTTGAGCTCGACAGACAATGTAAACCACCATGACCTAAACCAGACAGTTTGTCACTGAACAAATCATTTCATAGACAACCTCCCTCATGTCACATTCCAATTGCGGGCTCCAGAGAGGAGGATTTTACATGGAGCTTCATGTGGAAGTCACTTCCATACTTGAAATGAAATAAGCTCTCGAACCATCGTGGGAAAGTAATCTTATAAATTCAATTTTGGCAAACGTTTTTTTTTTAATTTTCTGAATCATTAGTTTTTCTTAGACTGGAGATTAAGCATGAACAGGATGAAACTGTGGCACGCATTGCTCTGTGAAAGGCCAACAGACCAAAGAGTTGTGCGGTGATGTTAAATGGGTAGCCCCCTTGGAGCCATCTTAACAATGAAGAAACATAAATCAGCGAATTTGGTCCATTCTCCAGCTCAAAAGTAGTTGGCTCTGGTAAGCCATAATATTCTTGGGATGTTAGGCATGTATCTTGGTTTTGTTTCATAGTGCAAATTATGAGAATTATTCCAGAAAAGCATTAGCAATACACAGAGACTCAGACAAAGAGTCCAAAGAACATCTGCGGTACTTGATTGACCGCCATTTTGAAAGCTCTCCACTTAGAAATAATGGAAGCCCAGAGTCTTCAACCACATACCGATCGTTGGTGTTATATATATATATACCTCTCGGGGACCTGGTGTGGATCAAGACAGATAAATACATCATAGAGAAAGAAACTGAGAGAAAATATGGTGACCAGCAAGCTCCGCTTGCTAATTGCTCTCAACTCCGAGTTACTCCTTTTGCATTCTATCACTGATCGTCATTTTGATGATGGATATCCTGAACCCTCTATTACTAGTCATGATCGCCCTCGGCCAAGTATGTTCTCTCTGCTTTGAAACTTAATTATGCATGCATTGCCCATGAGTTTGACAAGACAGCAGAAGACAGCGCCCGACTAGCTAACTATTTAAATTTGATAACATCCTTTAGTTTCTTCTTCTTCATACCTATATGTCTATCTTCTTTGGTTCTCTCCTGTGGGGATATTGAAGAATTTTGGATGTCAACCCTATGAACTGGTGCAGAGCTCCCTCCAGGCAAGAACCTCAATTGGAGTACCTTCAACCACGGCAGAGATTTTCTATTTTTACTGATAAAAATGGGAAAAGATCAAAGTGAGACGATCAATATAACTGTTTGTTGTCTTCACCGGTTGTCTTTGCCAGGATATACTCCGAAGTACCCGTCTGCCGACAATGAAACAAGTGAAAACTATAATAGTGGCTCACCTGCTGAAACATATGGTGACGGCAATAGCTCAGCAGCAGCAGCACCTCCTCCTCCTCCTCCTCCACCTCCTCCACCAGTTCACACCAATAAAAGCAGAAGTGTAGTAGCTGGGAGCCACCCCCACCAGGCGGGTTCTCATGCTGGTAGCAGTACACCTATTCGAATGCGGTTTTAATGTTGCCACCAATAGGTAGCAGCAGCTCTTAAAGTATATAAATCAGAATAACTTAAACCCTCTGTTTGGTTGACTAGATTAAGGTCTGCAAAACGTCAAAGCTCGAGTAAAATAATTAATATGTACAATGATTTGTCCACTGAAAGAAACATCAAACACAGTGTTTTGTATGAAACACTTTGGAAGATTATCTATTCTGGGACTTAGTTGATTACGCTCTTTGCAGTAAAAGAGTGACTGCAGAGTGGAAATTATATAAAGAATTTTATTGATAAGAGTTGAACTCTTAACTATTTTTATAGCCGATTAAAAGGGCAAACCATTGAAGCTAGCTGCCATGAGCAATGATGCGAAATATGCAGCCACAACATGGCATATTTCTAGACAAATTGGTTACGCCAAGACAGCACAAACCTGTATTTGCTCTCTTCCTCCTATTTATTATAAAGCATTTACAAGTGCATTTTATAACCGAAGAACTAAAAGTAGCCGCAAACGTAACCTTATTGTTCATATTTTGAGGATAGATTATTAAACAGGAAATAAAGATTGGGCGTAATTGTGCGACTTCTGAATACAATCAGAAAACAGCCAAACACGAGAGCTTGACTCACCATTGATTACACTTACACTCCTAACAAATTCGAGAGTAGAGCATTATTTCCACGCTGACATGTATCAGTTCATATGATTCAGAAAGCACTACAAAGTCTCGAGATAAATCTCTTATACGTATTACTGAAAGTAAATTGTTCCAAACTAAAGAAACCTCAAAACAATCTTTGCCCTGACCGAGCCGGGATAAGTATTCGAGTCGTGGAATGGTCAGGGATGAGTGCTCCTGGTGGGGGATTCAGCACTCGGGGAACTTGCATTGACAGTAATGGATGCATATCCCAACTTGGTCATTGTAGTTGGCGGAGGATTAAGGAGTGTACCAGAAGGCGAGCTGTTCCCGGTCCAAGAGCCATCTCGATGGGGTTGGCTTCCACCTACTCCGACTTTGCTGTGACCATCATCTACAACACTATGAAGTATCGTTATGTTGAAAAACTCGAACACGTACAATGGAGCTTGTTTTTAGCATGTAACGTGTGTTTCTCGATATACACACATACGACAGACGAAGGAACGTATACACACCAGCAGGAGGATTATCATTGAGCAACCTGCGAGCTGCTGCCTGAGACTGGAAGACGACTAGATAGTTCGAAGCCAGGAGAAAGCACACCATGGCAAGAGATACGAACTTGGTGTTGATGAACATTGTCTGTGCTTTGGCTCCCTGACCTCTTTCTTGCTCGTCGCTTCAAACTAAGCCCGAACAGAAGAGAGAGATATAACACCGCTCACGAAAGAACTAACATAATAATGACTCTTCACAAGTAGTATCATCCAACCATTTCAAGTGCCCAAATTGTGTCAACAAAAACAGAATTCTCTAGTTAGCGTGTGGACTTTTCTGCACCTTATTAATGTTACGTCAACTGAAGTGCAGGAAACGTTTGGTCCAACCAGCTGGCTTAGCGTGGGCCGGGTTGACTTGTTGGTCGTTGAAGACTGGATCAATTGCAAAATGCTCCCTCAATCTTTTGGATAACGTGCTACAGGCGACAGCTATACGTCACAATAAAGTTTAACATTTCGTGAATTGCCAGCCTAACGTTTGCGCTTCTTGCAGTTTCCCCCCTAAACTTTAGAATCATACCGTTGGGACTGTGCATGTTCGAGGCCCATTCTGTGTCACGAGACCGGGTCCATTGGAAATTAAGGACCCGGCCCAATGATAAACTGGCCCATTCAGTCGAATTCACCGGAAAGAACTGGCTCATAGTCATCGGAGTCACAAGCAAAAGCATCCTCACGTCCGACTCGCTGCCAAGCTGAAGAACCTCCGACGAAGCCGAGTCTTCAACTCATCAATGGCGGCTACGGCCTCTTACAGTTCATCTCCCGCCACTCGATTCTCTCTACTCCCTCAGGCAGCTGCCCAACGTCGACCTACCTTCCTCCACCCCAATTCATACTTCAACACGAAACACAGCGTCGGCCTCTGCGGGTTGCTCTCAACGTCGACCGCGTACCCCCTACAGAAGTATCTTTCACTTCTGGTCCTAAGATCATTCCATTAATTGGGCTCTCGGTATATGTCCAGATTATGTGGATTATTTATTCATTGGTAGGTTGGGTTGCTTCCCGATTTCAGCTGGACAACGGAGACCGGCGGTTTGTGCATCTTTTGAAGGCAGTGAGAATGAGACCGACCAGGAAGCTGCGGTGGAGAGTAATCCCGACCCGGTATTCAGTTGAATCTGTCAAAATTCTCTTGGCTTTTGCTGCTTTCTTTAACAGTTGCTCCGCATCACTCTGTCATCTGATTATTGAAATAACCGTGGGCGACGGATTTCTGAGAGCAAGATCATGTTTTTATTGTGAGAGGTGGATATTCATGTAGTGACATCGTTTACGTGTCAGAAAATGGACAGCTTGGGGGAGTCAGACTCACTAGCTTTGGAATGTTTTTATGTAGGATACATGTTTTCTATTGGCAGACTCCAGCTTTATGTTGAACTTAACCCTTTCAGCTTATCGAGATCCTGAGATTCTTAACTTCTGAAGTTTGTATGCTCTTAGAGGGGACATTCTGGATAAGCATTGAGAGAAGCATTTTGGCTTGTTTTATGGAACATTTTATTTTGGTCTTGTCCCGTATTCTCTTGGTACTTGAATAACGTGCGTCTTATTTCCAGGGTGCAAAGATAGACTTGAAGCTCCCCAGAAGAAGATTACTTGTACAGTTTACGTGCAATGAATGTGGCGAAAGAACAAGCAGGCTTGTGAACCGCATAGCCTATGAGCGAGGTCTTATCTATGTGCAGGTGATCGTTTAGATTTTGGCAGAATCAATGACTCAATTGCATTTTCATTGATGTGAGATATTTGAATTTTCTTCTTGTGTCAAATTTCTCTCATGATATTTGTTCTGTTCATGGGCTACTTATTCCGTGGATCACATGTTAATTTCTAGCAGTGATCGATAAGTTTCTAGAGAATGATTCCACTGACAAATCTTTCCTACGAAAAGCTTTATTTGTCATTTTAAATTTCATGTCAATTTTTAGGATGCATGTTCCCATTTAAGCATGTCAATAGTTGCTACAACACTGCTATGATTTTCATTCAAGAAAAGATATGCATATGTGATGAGGAATCAAATTTATGCGTGATGCTAATTTCTTTTGAAATTATTTTGACCCTATCGTGCACATAACTATGAGTCCAAAAAATAACAGTCCTGTTCCTCTTCCTCATCAGTGTGCAGGTTGCCTCCGGCATCACAAGTTAGTGGACAATCTTGGGCTGGTTTTGGAGTATGACTTACAAGAAGAAACTAATGTAAAGTTGGATATGGATTGAGACATATGTTCCTGAAATTTTTGTAACTTTAAAGTAATGAAAAAGAAGATGGAATGCGTTTATTCTTCCCAGAATTTTCAAAGGATACAAAATTTCTGCACCTGATGTCCATCATTGTAGTTTTATTTCTCTCTCATAGCTGAGGGTCCTCGGCTGCATCTGATCTTGCATCCGATGATCATTGTTGTGAAGCACAAAAAATAATCCTTGGCATTGGAATGGATACATCATATCAGAAAATGTGGCCTCTGAGAGATAGAATTATGGCAAGAGTAAATGCAAGCCTTGTCCAGATATCAGGCCTTCCTCCTCGCAGGTATCCAGCAATTTCACCACTCTGTAGAAACGAGTGACAGTGGTTCAACAGCTAAATTTAGTACAGCCACATGTATATGCATGTGATTTATGAATTATCGAGTCCGGCGAGGGTT
Source organism: Sonneratia alba (assembly GCA_900174645.1). Taxonomy (NCBI): domain Eukaryota; kingdom Viridiplantae; phylum Streptophyta; class Magnoliopsida; order Myrtales; family Lythraceae; genus Sonneratia; species Sonneratia alba. Next base: position 1,691,254 of record FWPY01000010.1, read on the forward strand.
CTGGAGCTGCATCCTATCCTGCGTTGTTGTTACTTGTCAAGCTGGGATGGAGGGCTTTATGGGAGTGACAGTACCGGGGAGGGTGCATGATGATGGATCCCTTTCTTGTGCACGTTCTTTCCTTTCTTGTGCTTATGGGGTTCTCCTGGTCTTTGGGCCCGTCCTTGGCACGTGTCGGTACTAGAAGTGGTGGAGCAGGTACAGATGGCTGGCGAGGCACTGTTCTCATTTAGTTGGTCCACAGCAATGTACAACCACCTCCCATGGGCATAAGGCTATGAGTAATATGCCGAGCATCTTGTTGAGAGGCTCAGAGGGTGGGCGCGGACGGGAAGGAGCGGCCGTTCGCCCAACTGGTTTCTACACTTAGTTGCTCCTTTTCTCAACGGAAAGAATTACTGCATCGTGCCTCCACATTCTTGAGGCCCAGTATGCCTCTCCTTACCGCCATCTTATGGTGGGATTTGTCTGCCGTGCTGGCTTCTCCACTGTTTCCGAGCCACTTGATCCTCATTCTATAGGCAAAAGCCTGCAGTTCTAACGGAATGTAAATGATCATCATAAGGATCTTTGCCTCAGAAGACATTTTTCCATTGGGTACTACAGTGATCATGGTAGCAAAGATATGGCTCAGAGTCGTCCTCAAATAAACTGGTTGGCTGCAGTGCATTAAGTTTTAATCCACTCCAAGGAGAAGTCTCCCTTTCTCAATTATCTTTTTTCCTTTCTTGTTATAAAGGAAGAAGATGGTATTAAGGGCTTTGGGCCATTTTCTCCTTGCATTTTGGAGTTCTCAATGAGCCCAAAGGCCATTGCGAGGGTCCTAATTCTAAATTTGAACCATCTTACTCTCACCGAAGGATGTTGGTTGTGGAGGAAAAACATGCAACGTGACTGCCGTGTAGTAGTTGTCTTCCTGGCTCTCTCGTATTTGGTTAGAAAACTCAACGCTTGTTCCATAGTTGCATTTATTCTTGGAAAACACGTGTGAAAATTACCGTGTATAAAATAGGACAGAGTAAGATTTGGTTGGTGATGAATGCATGTCGGATGAATATTACTTGTTTATAAGGAGCAAGTAGTATCTAATCAAAATAGATTTAGTAGTTATATTAATAGCAGGATGTTATATTCTGCTCTCCTTGTCTAACTCTTGAATATGTGTGGAACCAGATGTCGGTCAATTTTGACCACAAGGTTACTATCCAAATGCTATCGCTACTGGCCTACTCGCCTGTAATTTTCTCATTACATACTGCCTATTAATTTATGCATGGCCCTCCATTAAAATGCTTACCAAACCCTCGGCACAGACAAACGTGTGTGCGTGTCTTTATATATATGTATGTATCAGGCTCATCCGATCCAGAACCTAAACAACACTAATACTTTAATATAAAACATGCATACGTCACTTGATAATTTATTAGGGTAATAACCTAATCCAAAAGGGGGGGCTTGCATGGCCAGACATATATAAATATATTTTAATGATGATTTTAATCATCCCTCAATTTATGGTATGAGCTCAGATAAATCTAAGTACAAATAAGTAAACAGGTGGAGAATAAGACCAACTACCTCTTAAACTCCGTATGCCATGGAGGGCCAACGGGGAATCCGTTGCCGGCCATCACCGTTCCCAACCAAAGTCTCGGGCGGCAGCATCAAAGGTCCTTGACGATCTCACCTCGGCATGGTAGCGGGCCGGATAATGAGCTGCCACCTGCAGCCATATCGTTTCCTTTGTTCTCTCAAGGGGAGAGAGAGAGAGAGAGAGAGAGACGGGGTAGGTAAGAATATATAGTACTGATTATTCCGGGCATTGGCGGCCCGGTTACCCCTATCAATTCAGGCCGGCCCGAAGAATTCGGGTCGTGCCGGTTGTGGGCACACCATATTGGGCTGGCCAAGTCTAAATCATATAAAATAATTATTTTTAAAAATAAATTGGAATATATTTTTATATTTTAAAATAAAATTATATTATGTATGGTTGATCAATAAATTTAAATAATTATTTTTTAAAAAATTCTCATATTTTTTTATTTTAAATACTTTTTTGTACTTTCATGCCGACTTCCAATATCTAGCTCGTGCGGTATAAAAATTTCAATTTAAGCACAGTTTTTTTGGGCCGTTCCCAAGCTGTGCTTTAGGGCCACGCTGGTTTTTGACAGGTTCAGGCCTGGGCGTCGGCTACCAATACCGGGGGATAGAGTTATTAAATACTTTTACCGGAGTTTTTTTTAATTTTCAATTAATGCAATTTAATGAGACTCAAATGCTGCTCGGAGTGATTGTGGTCATCAAACAGACCTTCATTCGTCAATTGATGTGAATTTGGTGGTGGATGTCTTCTGTCGTGTCATTGAAGCTGCTGATGTTAGAATCAGCGATCTAGAAAATCCATATTTAAAAAAAGAAGAGAGATAGAGAGTCAAAAATCAAGTCCAAGAATGATTCGAGATCAACCGATAAATGATAGGTTAAATTTAATAATTTTTATACAATTTTTTTTAGAAAGTTTTTTTTCCTGAATTTGAGATTGTGCATGTCAGGTAAATATAATAATTTTTAAAATCAAATCAAATTAGAAACTGGTTAACTCATGGGTTTATGAGTCTATGATCAGACCGGAGATTCAATAAGTTAAATGGTATATTTAATAAATAATATCACTAATAAATTGAGATAATAACATAATTTAATACTAATTTATAAAAAAAATTAAATATAATAATTATATTAACTTAAGTTTAATATAAAATATAAAAAAAAAATAAAATAAAATAAAATAAATGTATTATAATAAATTTTTATTTTTTTTTTAATTTTTACAATACAATTAGATTAATTTTGAAAATCAGATTAAATGAATGACAAATTCATAATCGAACTTGCTAGTTCAATCCGATTTTTAAAACTACACTAAATACATCCCTGTCACGAATAGTCACCTTTATGTCCATTCTTATCTGTCCATCCTTAGTAATGACGGAACTGCTTATAGGGACCAAAGATGTGGCAATCAACTACCCAATAAAATTCCACAGCAAATTTGACATACCGTGATAGGGTGCCACCGGTTCATAGGAAGTGGCAATCATCTTTGGTAAAACATGTTTTCCAAAAGGGTAAAACGATTCCGTACGCTAACACTTTCGATAATTTAATAGAATTTTCAAATACGAGATTTATTAATCTTCCTAATTTTAATATATATACATATTTTTTTTTGTAATTTAACAATACTCAAATTACCGATAAAACTCTGTTATGATAAAAAAAATCTAAGTAAAAAGCCGAAGATTAGCGGTGGTGGTTTTGTCTTCCACACGCACATCAACATTTTCGCAGACATATTTGATCATGAGTCCACATCGCCGTGAATAAAATGGAATTAATTGCCACCAACTACAACCACTGGATATTTCTCTGATAAATGTGATCCATCCAATTTTAGATATTACACGAAAATAAAATTAATATATCCGTAAATGGACCTATTAAATTAGATCATGGTTACGTTGGTATTTGGATAGAAAATTATGCGTGTATAATAATAATAATAATAATAATAATAATAATAATAATAAAAGAACGAAAATCACACATATAAGCAAAAAAAAAACCTGAACTTTAATTAAAAGAAAGTTAGCTTAAATAGATAGAGTACAAGTGCATCTTATAGTTAGGTCACAAAAATATGAATTCGATTTTTCTAATGAGTGCGCAATTCTTAATGAGCCCATCCACGGCTGCGCTCACATACATGGACTAATCAAATCATGGGTTTGCAGGGGAGTCGATCAACTCGAGAGGATAAAACCCTCATTAAGTAAAATATTAAAATAAAAAGCTACAATTTCTAAATGTTAATATAATCAACCGACGATTTCTAATGAGAAGATAATCTGAGGGCTTAAATAATTTTTTCTATATTGGAATAATATTGAATAAAGGCCAAAATAGACCCTGAATTCTACAATTAAAAAAATAAGCCCTAAAATTGGTAATTCAATTATAATTATATTAATGAAAGGGGATATGATCACTGCAGAATGAAGACAACAAGGGTGGGTTGTCTGTTTTTTAGTTCAATCTTTTTGGATTATTCTGCATTCTTTTTTTTTTCCACCCTCTTCTAGACGTGATTACGAGATATTCCCGATTTAATAAATAAAAATTATATAGATTAGAAAATTTACACTCTCAAATTTTAATACAATTAATTATCGCACATCAGATTTGTATGTACTCAGATTACGCATACTAAAATTTAAAAATGTTTCCTATGACGTGCATTTTTACAGACAATGCTTCTTGCTCACTAGCGTGTGAACTAGGCAGTTCTACTAGAAAAGTTCTTATGTTACTAATACAATCCCAATCGGCGAGAGCGAGTATGGACTAGGGCCGAAAATTTTTGATACGGTATGATAATTCGACATGACATAACACGAAATTAAATGGGTTCGACTTGAGTTATGATAAATTTGCATAATTCGATAAGGTACGATTAATTCTATTTAATTAAACTGTATACTTGTATAATTTAGATGTTTTGACAAATTTAATTTGTACTAGTTAAACAAGTATGTTATGGATTGATGGCTCTTTTACACGGACAATTTAAACATGATATGATATGAATTGCAAGCCTTAGTTATCAATTAAATTGGAATGGTATAAATCATTAAGCATGATTTAATAAAAAAAGTTAGTAAAATTTTCAATAATATCATAACTAAAAAATTCTTCCTTTGATTAATCAATTCTGCTCGAGAAATCCCTGACATCACCCTGTCTTATCCCTTGACGTGAATAAGTGCCAGCAAAATTCGAAGCACGGAAGAAGATATTATTTTGTCCTACTTCATTACAATGTGAACCATCGAGGGCTCAGTTTCCATAATTTGTTTTTATTAAAAAAATTCTTGTTGGCTTGAGTATCAATAAGAATTGTAATTTCTAGCAATTCCATTTTATTCTCTGAACTGAGTTTAGGATTATGTCTATTTTATTCATTTTCCATTTGACTGTATGGTTTTATTTTGAATATTTTCTTATTCTTCTCCTGAAAATTATTTTTGTATTTTATAATTTTGAAGGACTGAGTAATTTTGCCCTTGAGGTGCATTCCGACGCATCATCAAGGTGTACTATATGGATTATTGTCTACACCGCATTATAATTAATGTCATTAGATGATAATATTGGTTATATAATATTTTGTAATTAAAAAAAATTTACAGATGCTTTGTGAAGTAAAATCTCAAGCACCTGGTCGATTTAGCTCAAAAGTGAAAAGCATATTATAAATTTACCTTATTCTGAAATAATTTTTTTTAAAAATTTCATCCAAAAAAGAAATAATTTTTAATTTCTATCAAAAGGAGAAAATTTTTTATCGGTCGAAAAAAAAGAGAAAATTTTGAAAACAACCGAAGATGAAGAAGAAGCGAAGCAGAAGAAGGAAGCAGTAAGCACTCGAGAATCCAGAGAACCAAAGTCTACGTTCAAACCGGCACGTCTTATATAGAGAGAGAGAGGTGCCAAAATCGAAGAGACGAACATTCACAATCGCCCGCGTCTATCTTCGTCCCTGAGGTAGCAGCCGTGAGTGTTACATGGGAAGCCCTCTCTCCTCCCTGTTTCTCGGGAGTCTCCCTGTTTGATCCCTCTGAGCCGCAGCTCCTCCTCTCTGGGTCTGTCATTTAATTTCTTGGGGACGGAGATTACATGACCGTAGACTCTTTACGCTGAATCAGTTTCAAGAGGATCAGCCGCTGGGTTATGCTGTGCTGCTCCCCACGTGTCCTCCCGTTACTTCTCTTTACTTGTCCAATCTGTTCAACTCTGCATTGAAAGACTCTGCGCTTGCTCTGCGTGTGTGTGGTTCTTGTCTCTGTCTCCGTGACTGCAGCCACCCAGTCTCGATTTATTAGGAATCCTTCTATCTCACTCTCTTGGATCTTTACAGAGCTGAGGCTCTGCTCTTCTGCCGAGAAAGCTGCACCTTTTCCGATGAACAAGTCACTGGGCAGTAACAAAGCTTGATCTTTCTTCTTCAACTGTAGCTTGGATTGGAATAAGACAGGGAACTCTGCAACTGATTCAAGATTTTGAGAATGGCAGGGGCCAGAAGAAGAAAGCTGCACCTAGGCAACATCTACTCATTCGGGCGTGGGAAATTGTCTTTCAAGGTTGACCATTCACAGATTGGGGGGCCTGGGCCCTCTCGGGTCATCCATTGCAACGAACCAGAGAGTCGCCTGTCCAGCATTAGGAGTTACATGACCAACTATGTTCGGACGACAAAGTACACGGTTGCCACTTTCTTGCCGAAATCACTGTTTGAGCAGTTCAGGAGGGTGGCCAATTTCTACTTTCTTGTCACCGGTGTCCTTGCCTTCACTCATCTGGCTCCGTATAGCTCTGTCAGTGCAATCGTCCCTCTCATCTTTGTCGTTGGAGTAACCATGGTAAAAGAAGGCATCGAAGATTGGCAGCGGAAACAGCAGGTAATTGAGTCTCGACTATGCTTTTGTCTATTTCTCGTGAAAGTGAAAAGTATCGTTTGATAGCTAATTTGATCACTCCAGCTGGGAAGAATCTGACCCTCCATTATGAATGAAATCGTTTCCATGCTAGTTGTGGTTTATGAAACAGAATATGCTTTTCCGGGCTTCTGTTTATAGTACTTTCATCATATTGAATGGTAGGTTTGATGGGGTGAGCCGATGTTGCAAATATCAGGTGGTAGGAATGAGGATCAGTAAAGTCAGCTGACGAATTTTATTAGTTCTCCCGCCAAAAGTTACTCTTAGTCTCATGGATTAGTGTCTCTCAAAAATATTCACTCAATATTTATCGTGCTTTGCGCTTTGATTATTCTCTCCTGTCTTACCTTCTACATACCCAGCGATCTTATGTCTGCAGAAGTTTCGAAATGTCCATGACCATGCTTCCTATTTCCCGAGACGTGTCTGAAGAGTGGGATAGTGCCTTTACTGCAAGTAAAGCATCTGAAAGCAAATATATTTTTATTTCCATCGATATGTCGATGCTATTTTGACAAGCATCTGCATATAAGACCTGAGTTCATAACATTCATAAATGATAACAGACTATGCACCAAAGGAGAAAAACTCTGTAAGATTTTTACCTGGAAACAAGGTGATCAAATAAACCCTATCAATAGTAAAGGTGAGATATCTAGAATAAGAAGGCTCAAAGAGTTTCCATTATGATTCTCTCCAAAGTATTTGAGTGAACAGACACTCTGTAGATAGATGTACAACCTTTTTGGAACTAGCTTGACAAAGAGGACGGCATTTTCTATCCTCTTTTGTCAAGCCTGTTTAGATTTTGGAACTAGTTGTTTAGATGTGGCCACAGAACATGTTACCATGATTGTTTGTAATTCCTTATATTTTCTGCCATTCATGTTAGAATCAGACTAAATGCTCATTTCAAATGGAAGTAAATATACTGCCGAAGGTACTTGTTTGTACTTGAGGGATTGCTTAGGGAGCTGTAACTGCATGCAATGTTAACAGGACACCGAGGTCAACAACAGAATGGTCAAAGTTCACAAAAATGGCGGGTTTTTTTACTGTACAGAATGGAAGAATCTGAAGGTAGGGGACATAGTGAAGGTAGACAAGGATGAGTTCTTCCCTGCAGACCTTCTCTTGCTCTCATCCAGTTATGAAGATGCGATTTGCTATGTGGAGACCATGAATCTTGATGGTGAGACCAACTTAAAACTGAAACAAGGATTGGAGGCAACCTTGAGTTTGTATAGTGATTCGAGCTTTGAGAGTTTCAAGGCACTTGTTAAATGTGAAGATCCAAATGCAAACTTATACTCTTTTATTGGGAGTATGGAGTTTGAACAGAATCAGTATTCACTTTCTACTCAACAGCTCCTCCTTCGAGACTCAAAACTTCGAAACACAGACTACATTTATGGTGCAGTTATCTTTACTGGTCATGACACGAAGGTCATGCAGAATTCGACTGATCCGCCCTCAAAGAGGAGTAAGATTGAAAAGAAGATGGACCACATTATCTATGTCTTGTTCCTGATCCTTTTCTCAATGTCTTTCCTCGGCTCAATTTTCTTTGGCATTTGGACAAGGGAAGATTACCAGAACGGTAAGATGAAGAGATGGTATCTTAGGCCAGATAATACAACAGTGTTCTTTGATCCTAAGAGGCCAGTGAGGGCAGCGGTCTATCACTTCCTTACGGGCCTGATGCTTTATGGGTACTTCATCCCAATCTCTCTATATGTATCCATAGAGGCTGTGAAGGTTCTTCAGAGCATCTTCATCAATCAAGACATTCACATGTACTATGAAGAAACTGATCGTGCGGCCCGTGCCCGGACGTCAAATTTGAATGAGGAACTTGGGCAGGTCGATACAATTCTTTCTGATAAGACTGGAACTTTAACCTGCAATTCTATGGAGTTTGTTAAGTGTTCTATAGCGGGGACTACCTATGGTCGTGCAGTCACAGAGGTTGAAAGGTCGTTAGCCCAAAGAAAGTCGAGCGGATACAATCACAGTGAACATTCAAACGAGGCGAAATCATCCCCATTTAAAGGATTTAATTTTAATGATGAGAGGATCGAGAATGCCAACTGGGTGAAGGAGAAAAACTCAGAGGTGATTCAGAAATTCTTCCGTCTACTGGCACTTTGTCATACGGCCGTCTCTGAAGTGGACGAGCGCACTGGCAAAATCTTTTATGAGGCTGAGTCACCAGATGAAGCTGCTTTTGTAATTGCAGCAAGAGAGCTCGGGTTTGAGTTCTATAAGAGGACCCATACGAGCGTCACATTGCATGAGCTAGATCCAGTCTCTGGTGAAAAGGTAGAAAGGTAACTCTGATAATGCCCTTCTTAATATTTTACCTGGGCGCCTCTAATTTCATGTAAATCTTTTACTAGCTATCTTCAACATTTATTGTTGTTGCAATTTAGAAATGGGTTATTCAACATGTTGTCGGATCATGGTCCTCATTTATTCTTTCCATTTCCTCTTATATTCATCATTTTTGCACTGTCATACAAGTCTTAGCATCCAGGAATGTTAGTCAGTCAAATGGTTGTTACCATTCATGACGAACTCTCAATTTCAAAAAGACTATGTAATGATGGTAGAAAAAAATGTATATTTGCAGGGTCTATCAGCTTTTAAATGTCTTAGAATTCAACAGTTCAAGAAAGAGGATGTCTGTCATTGTGAGAGATGAGAAAGGAAAGCTCCTTTTGCTCTGTAAAGGGGCCGACAGGTTTTTTGCTACCTACTCCGCAAAATTTCTTGCTGCCCTTTCATTGATTTCTTCATGAACTGTATATTACAATCCTTGCAGTGTAATGTTTGAAAGGCTTGCTAAAAGTGGTAGGGAGTTTAGAGACAATACACAGGAGCATGTAAAAGGTTATGCAGTTGCCGGATTGAGAACCCTGGTGCTTGCTTTCCGAGAACTTGAAGAAGCAGAATATAAAACTTTCAGCAAGAAACTGAGTGCGGCCAAAAACTTCATGTCTGCTGATCGTGACGCACTAGTTGATGAGGTGACTGAGGATATTGAGAAGGATTTGATTCTTCTTGGTGCCACTGCTGTTGAGGACAAACTGCAGAATGGGGTTGGTCCAGTAAATTAAAATGAAACTACATTTTAAATAATGTAGTCGGTTAGGCAGCACAAACATATTTGACATTTTGTTCCTTTTCTTTCAGGTTCCTGACTGCATTGACAAGCTTGCACGAGCTGGGATCAAGATATGGGTCTTGACTGGAGACAAGATGGAGACTGCAATCAATGTTGGGTATAAATTTTCTACTAACATCCTCCAGTGATGGCAATCTTGTATATGTCTGTTAGCTTTTAGATATATGAATATGCAGGTTCGCTTGTAGCCTTCTTAGGCAAGGTATGAAACAGATCATAATAACTCTGGACACTCCTGAAATTCAAGCACTGGAGAGGGCAGGGGATAAGTCTGCCATGACAAAGGTAATTAATATTACAGTCGCATTCAGAGCTCCCCTTTGCACTGGTCCACCATTTGAGTGGATCGTTCTTCATTCTGCTATTCTCCAATTTTCTTCTTCTTTTTCAAAGAAATTAAATTTTGGTGCTACCTTTCAGGCTTCCAGGGAAAGTATTCATCAGCAGATAACAAAAGGGAAGTCCCTGATAGGTGGAAACTCGGAAGCATTTGCTCTGATCATTGATGGGAAATCACTTGCATATGCACTAGAAGATGATATGAAGGACGAATTTCTGCAGCTTTCAGTTGGCTGTTCATCTGTCATTTGCTGCCGTTCATCTCCAAAACAGAAGGCATTGGTGAGTTATATGCATTCCTTCAAGCACACATAGACATGATACTTTACAAGGACATGCTGCAAGTTTCCCATCTCTATCGTGTTTAGTTCTGCTTTAATCAATTAGACTTATGACACAGGTCACAAGACTATTAAAATTTGCAACTAGGCGAACAACATTAGCTATAGGTGATGGAGCCAACGATGTGGGAATGCTTCAAGAAGCAGATATAGGGGTTGGAATAAGTGGTGTCGAAGGAATGCAGGTGATGATGAGACTAGTTCTTTTATTTGTTTCTTTAGTAATGTCATCATTCATTTTCATGTGGGTGCACAGTAGTGATATATAAGTAGATATTCATATTATTTATGCTCTCTTACGAAATTTCAGGCAGTCATGTCCAGTGATGTAGCAATAGCTCAGTTTCGATATTTGGAGAGGTTGCTGCTTGTGCATGGACACTGGTGTTACCGGAGGATCTCATCAATGGTTTGGAAATGGATTAAAGTGGAGATTTTAGTTATCATCAATGGATTTTTGGGCAATTACTTGAGCCTCCATTTAATTTTTATTTGCTTTTTTTCTCTTCAGATATGCTACTTTTTCTACAAGAACATTTTGTTCGGCTTCTCCCTATTTTTGTATGAGGTGTACACCTCGTTTTCAGCAGAACCGGCCTACAATGACTGGTTCTTGTCATTCTACAACGTGTTCTTTACATCACTTCCAGTTGTTGCATTGGGAGTCTTTGATCAGGACGTATCCCCGAGGTTCTGCCTCAAGGTAGCTTGGTTTCTTTCAATGATCTTTGATTTGATTCTAAAGCTTAATTAGTGCATCACCTGATCTTCCTTGACCTGCTGGAAGTACACTAGTTGGCAGGTAATCTTTCATCATTGTTCATGTCCTATTACTTCACCCGAATTAAAATTTGTCCCCTTCAAATGGCAGTTTCCCAAGTTATACCAAGAAGGTGTTCAGAACATCCTCTTCAGCTGGTCACGAATCCTCAGCTGGATGCTCAATGGTTTCATTAGTGCAGTGAGTGTATTCTTCCTCTGCACAGCAGCCCTGGAGCCCCAGGCCTTCAACAAAGATGGTCAAGTCGCAGACCGAGGAATCCTCGGGCCTGTGATGTATACTTGCATTGTGTGGATTGTGAGCCTGCAGATGGCCCTATCAGTCAGCTACTTCACTATGATACACCACTTGTTCATATGGGGCTCAATCATCCTCTGGTACCTATTCCTCTTAACCTACGGGGCCATATCCCCTATTATCTCGGCTAATGCCTACAAAGTCTTTGTTGAAGCCCTAGCCCCAACTCCCAGCTTCTGGGTCATCACCCTCTTTGTGGTGGTCTCGACCTTGATCCCGTATTTTGCTTACTCCTCTTTTAAGATGTGGCTCTTTCCTACATATCATGAGATCATACAATGGATAAGGCACAAGGAGACACCACAAGACCCCGAGTCCCATAGCATGATTGCACAGGGGACCTGTTTATCTTCTAGATCCCTCCACACGGAAGAAAAACGGGGTACTTCCGGATGATCTTTTTCTTTTCCCGGTCGTTCCAACTTGGGAAGCAGGGATTCAGGTGGTGCAGTCATGGCAGGATAGACTGTAAAGTGATGCTGAGAACTGCATTTTGTGCTAGTCCCCCGTAGCGATGAAATAAGAGAAGAAAAATGATAAGTCGTTTTATACATCAAAGGCTTAGGAAACACCAGAAAGCCCCAATTATTAGGTATAGTATGCTTCACTTGTAAAGTTTTGTATTATTTCCTGAAACTAGTGTAGATAAGAAGATGGAGGGCGGTTGTCAGATTGTATTCGAACATTCTTGATAATTGAAGAAGAGTAGACTTCCTCGTTTGTACATAGATTTCCTACTTTCCAGTGTGAGCCTCACCATATGTGCTGTAGCCGTTTTGACTCGATCTGATTGAGGCATAGGCCAGCTGATGGTGGGTTCTGTTCAAAGCATCCAATATATCTCAAACCTCGTTGTTAGATCACAAAATTTGAAAAATTGAGATTCTATTAAAAGAAAAGATGTGTCATAACACATCTATCAAATCAACATTCATAAGGAGAGGGTTATATTGCCTTGGTTATAATGTTTAGTGATAAGATTATCCGAGTTTTCAAGTCTCGTCGAGTGCAATCCAAATTCCAATGGTGTTTAAAAGGGCAAAAAAGGGTAACCGATAGATATAGAACCGGTCAAGGTCAACCCATTTCTATTCCCAAGGACAAGGAGATACCATTGACTCTGATTACAGAGCTAAGGCGAGTTATTATAGTGTCAATTTAGCCAGTGCAGAATAGCTTGCTCCTAATCTTAAGAAATATCTGCCAAATTCTGCAAATCTGCTACCAATCCACCTAAATGTTCAGAATTTAGTTGGACAGATGAGGAGTTTACTGCAAACCCTTTTCTTTGGGAACAATTCTCGCTAAGGTAACAGAGCTAGGTTATATCCAAGATCCATGGGATAACAATTAATATGAGGACCTACAAATTTGATGAAATGATTCTGTACATCACTGCTAGAATTCAAATTCTTGACATGGGGAACTCCCAAGCTGTTTTTTGGCAACTAGATGACGACTGGGAGGTCTTATGTTGGATATAGCCCATGATAAAACAGAACTCCAAAATTATCTTTAGCCGGGTACTGCCGGTTTACCAGCAGAATGATAGTTGCAGAAGCTTAGAAGGAACAGCTGAAAGAACATAACACGAACTGATGAATGCTTTATTGGTGCCCGCCACGTAAAAATGGTGGCAGAAAAAGAGCTGTGTCTACATCGCTTATTCCATATCCTAAGTCGTAAAGAAGGGTACATTTTCTACAAGGCAAAGAACGAAAACAAAAAGGAATTGAAGATGCCATAAATATCTCGATTGACTCAGATCAAAAGAAGGGGGGCAAAATATCTATTCCATGTTTTATAGAATACGCAGTTCAACTAGTCATCATAGACTGGCTGAAGTACTTGATGCTCGAATCCTGACTCCTGAACTGCATCCTCCGAAATGCCTGAATTTCTAAAGATTGCCGAGCCGAGTCGAACACCTCACTCTGCTCGAGTCTCATTCCATTGGTTAGGTCTGATTCTAAGAAACTATCCAACGCTCTGACAATCTGCCAATCGTTAGAGGAAAAATTATTTGTGTTCTGGAAAGTGAAGAAAAATAGATGGCGATGATGAAGAAATTCACCTGCCCCATTCGTGGTCTCTTTGAAGCTAAATGTCTCACACAGGCTGCAGCAGCTTCAACCATTCTAAGCATTTCGCTCCCAACATAACTACCTTCAAGCCTCGGATCAGCCAGGTGTTAAAATTCTTCATGATCAAGTGCATGGCCCAGCAAAGGTCGAGCCTGAAGAAAGAAACCCATTTACATTTAATAGAGAGATATCATTCAGAAAGAAAATGGGATCTATTATGAAATGTTGGAGCATTGAGGTTCGCTGTTCATGCAGTTCAGGTCGTGAATTAGAACTTTTGCGATGTAATAGAAAAAGAAATCAGGAATTTGTTGAGCTTGCCCATTCTACTAGGCCCTCATCTCCGAGGGGTTGAGTCGTATCCACAGGCTTTCGTCCAGTGATTAGCTCCAGAAGCACGACTCCAAATGAGTACACATCATACTTCTCAGTCAATTTCCCGCTTATTGCATATTCGGGAGCCATGTATCTGAAATTCAAGGGAGGTACATTTCTTTACATGGATATCCAATGGAAGCACTAGTATCTGGTTTGATATGAGACAGAACTTGAGAACTCACCCGAAAGTTCCCATAACACGGGTAGTGACATGTGTGTGAGCATCAAGAGTTAATTTGGCAAGTCCAAAATCAGAAACCTGAACGGCAGGATCCGAATTTTGAAACCATATCTTGAACAAACCTCAGAATAAAGAACTACATACATAAGGAAAACCAGAATAAGGCTTACTCGTGCTGCAAAGTTATCATCAAGAAGTAAGTTTGATGACTTGATGTCCCGGTGAATAATTCGAGGATGACCTGTGATACACACCAAAGGAACAAAACACAAGTTACTTAACTAGATGAACTAATATAACAACTATTGGTCTGAGTTAAATCAAGATTGCAACCCATATAACAATAAAAAAATCATCATATATTTTATCTTAATTTATGTCAAACTCATATTTGAGATCAATCTGGAACGAAACTAAGTTCAAGGGCCTTTCATCTAAAGCTGGAAAGTAGAGATGCTGAGAAAGGAGTAAGGTGAACATAAGAATGCTTCTCTTCTCTGTTCTCTTATAATTAGCTAACAAGGGTAGCATCGAATCGGAGGCACTGAGGTCACCAACTTACAGTCTTCATGGAGATAGGCCAGCGCACGAGCTGCCCCTGCTGCAATCTTCACCCGAGTAGCCCAGTCAAGTACTGGCTTTCCTTCTCCTATGAATCAGGAGGGTAAAAAGCAGATAACTTTTACTAAGAAATGAACGAAAACAAGGTCAAGAAACTCATAGAAAACCTTGGAAATTTTATTACCATGAAGGTGAAAATAAAGGGTGTTGTTAGGCACATAATCGTACACTAGCAACTTCCGATTATCAGCGATGCAATAGCCCACAAGAGAAACCAAGTAGCGATGGTGTATGCGACTTATAATATCGACTTCTGCTCTAAATTCTCGCTCCCCTTGCTTCGTACCGACTTTGAGCTGCTTTACAGCCACTTCTCGTCCGTTATGTAGGCGCCCTTTATAGACTGAGCCAAACCCGCCTTCGCCCAAAAAATTTTCTTCTGAAAATCCATCCGTTGCCTTTTCAAGATCATCATAGGTAAACCAGAATCCAGAATTTCCCAATCCACCAATTGGTTCGTTCGGCAAGTAGGACTCACTTCCAGAATTGCTACCGATGAGAGGCGCGGAAGAAGGGACTTTCATAACTGAAGAATCAGGAATTCAAAATTCAGGAGACTCGCATTAACTATTTAGAGTTCTCAAAAATATAAGGTGCAGAATTTCAAGGTAAGCACCTGATGCTGTGGAAGTGCTGATGGATGTTGGAATGATATGACCCTTGATGAATTATGAGGCCTTTTTTCGTCGCCGGCGTGAACAAAAAATTACTAGTCCAGTGAAGCTCAGGATAAATACTCCGATTCCTATACCGATGCCCATTGCACTTCCAGTACCAATGCCGGAATTTCTCTCAGCTGTGGAACTCGTTTCACTGGAGTTGCTGGCTGGAGTTGGAGAATCAACGTTCGGGAGTGTACTGGAAGGTGGAGACTCTGGAGACGGGGATGCTGGAAGGGGAGGAGCAGATCGTTTGGCGGTTGTTGCAGGCGGGGCTGTAGGTGGGGAAGTTGAAGGGAAATGTGTGGGCAGCGAAGTGAACTTTGAAGGTGGAGGTGAACTGGTTGGATTGTCAGGAGGAGGAGGAGGAGGAGGTGAAACTTTAACAGGACTCGATGAAAGTTTTGTTGGTGGCGGGGTAGTAAATGGCGGTGGCGGTGAACTTTTGGGCGGTGGTGGTGGTAAAGGGTAAAGAGGGGTTGTCAGAGGTACTGGTGGCGGTGGCGGCGGCGAAGGTGGTGGTGATGGGGGAACCAGCAGAGGTGGGGGCGTCGATGAAGTGGCAGCCGGTAGCGGGGCAGGTAGGACAGTCGAGGGAGGCCATGAAGAGACATCTGACGGTGGAGGTGCAGAGCTGGGACTCGGGGAGTCAGTTGGACTCGCTCTCAGCTGAGACGGAACGGGGGCCACTGGCAGCTCAGAAGAAGGAGGAGGCTGCGGAGGCGACACGGAGGTCGGCGGTGGGCTGCCGGCCGATGTGGGCGGCACCCCGTACGGGGAGGCAGAAGGTGATACACTAGCCATCACTATGACTTAACAAGAAAGCAACAATATGTGACGAGATCTTCAAACTTCAATCTGGAACAGTTCACAGCAACAAGATCTTCACAGCTTTCTCCTATTCCGCCACATCCACATCCTCCATCACCTCAAGGCTCACATTCCACAGCATCAAAGCACTAACTCGAGAACTTGCAGAGCAACGAGAGGATCCCCTTCACTCGCAGACCCAAATCAGAGACAATAAAAAATCAAAACTCTTCTGAAGCTGATTATGACGATAACTCAGTCTCCGATCGAAATGCAGCAGACCAGAGCTATCAAAGTCTAAGCTTTTCAATTCCACCCGGGAACTCTGCACGTCTTTGAACGGAGGAGCTGAAATCAATTATAAGTTAAAGTTCAAATTTAATGATCGGCACCATCTCTGCCTTTTGAGCGTCGCCTGGAAGCTTACGCTTACAAGGAAAGTGGGGCACCCCGGGATCCAATAACGGAGACTGATACGGCGACTGAAAGTCAAACTTTTAAAGTTTCTTGTTAGAAAGTTGGAAATCTTTTATGGTTGTCCCCTTCGTGATCGAGAAATAGGATAATAAAGAGAAAAGGGAAATATCTGTAGACATATATCATCGCCAACGTCCTGACGATCAGAGTCAAAGTATACAGCATTAAATTTGCATTTGCTACGCCGAAGTGACCCTTTTAGAGGATCGATCTTTGTGAGTCATATGACAATGAATAACACCTCTTGAATCGGTCATTCGAAACTGAAGATCCTAAACCCCTTTATGCTAATCAGACTGGCCGCCCTGTAATGGGCAATTCATGCACGAGTGCTCGATTTGAGCGGCACCTTTCAGATTCGATCCTACACCTTGCATCCTCCTTCCGTTTTGTGACTTATTATATTCGATTTAACATTAGAGCCTCGTCTTTGTGGCTGAAAGGCAATTTCTTGATGCAAATTTTTTTTTCCCTAAAGAGGTGCAACACGCCCACCTCCTGTCAACGTTGGAAGAACTACTCTCCAATGATGCGCCCCCGTCGCACCGTAAATTTAGATGGGTGTTCACCCCGTAATTACCGTCCATGTTACTAATCACATTAACTTTATTAAGATATGCCTTTAAAATATCACATAAATCTCATCCAATTCATATTTAAATTAGAACATTTTACTAAATAATAACATGAACTTAGTTCTATTACATAAATTTTCTTTTAATGCTCATGAAAATACACTCGACGAGTTTCGGAGAAAGGAACGAATATTAAATGGGGGACAAGAGTTTGTTGTGTTTGACTATTTGCTTTCTTAACTACAACATTTTTTTAAAAGATTTTTTAATTAAATATAAATCTTATAATTTATAATTTTTTTAGAGAGATATAAAAAAATTAAAGGGAAAAAAAACAAAGAATGAATCGATGTGAGCTTAGCCGAGACTGAGATTGTGGCAAAATGTCTGTTTCTGTCAATCATCGAGGAGACATATGATCGGAATTCAGGAAATTAAGATGCGATCAAGTGTGATCATGGATGAACGTGTGGTATATGGAAGAACTAATTTTATAGAATAAGATATAATATTGGCCAGAGAAAATCTGTAAAAGTAAGTTCCATAGGGTAATATTCAATGTCAGATGGAGAAAAATTACACTCATTATAATCATCTTGAAAAATACGGGAGAGCATAACTGTCATAAGTGAATGGATGGATATAAAATCTTAAATTTTTTAAAGAAAATCCATTTTACAGAATATAGCTATTATGATAAAATATACACAACAATATTGAAATACAATCAAGTAAAAAAAATGAAATATTAAACTAGTATTTTTTTTACCATATTTTATTTGATTCAAGTGTAGTAAACTTGCTGTAAAAATGAAAGATGACATTTTGGAATTTAAATTTGTTGGGGGTTAATTTTTGCTAGTAAGAACTGTGAAGAATATATTAGATGAGTGAAAATTCCATTCCATAACTTCTGATGCCCAAAAAAATTCAAGGAAACAGAGGAAGGGAATCCAATGTGCCAGCATTGCCATCAAATGGATATCTTCGTCTCTTTCGTTTCCTCTGATGAACATATACGGATTTTTTTTTTACTTTTTTAAAATCTATGATATTGTAGTAGCTAGCTGCTCAATCATGATATGCGCTGGTTCATGTTCGTGCTTTTCTTTATGCTGATGAAGTTTCATATCGGAGATAACTCTTTGTATACTGAAGTTGAGAGCCAGAAAGCCTCGTGAGAACTTTGAATAGGTTAAATTCCGTGCATTTGATACGGCGGGAACCTCTCTCTCTCTCTCTCTTCTCTCACTACCTGAACTTGTACCTATTTAGTTTTCCCTTAGGAATGCTTCTCATGTCATTCGTTGCAGTTCTGCTGGTTTTGATTTCAAAGGTGAAGGAGAAACTATTGAGGAGACCGTTGCATTTTCTTGTGTAAGGACTGAGATGATTATTCTATGTATGGAACCCATGAATTGCAGTGAATCATCTTGTGATCGGTGTTCAAGTACAGCAGGATTTTTGTTGTTGATGCGCAAAGCAGAGAGAGTTGTACAATGGGTTTGTGTTGATTCGATTAATCTTTCTGGGTTTTCCGTAATGATCTGCAGCTTCAAAATGGGCGTAGAAGAACACATAGCGATGAAAAAGGAAGGCCTCAGAAGTGTCCCCGAAGTTGTCTTCGGAGAAACTTTATGAGATACTGTCGAGATTCCCTCTCCAGACCCTCATGCGATTCAAATGTGTTAGTAGACGCTGGCTCTCCACCATCCGGGACCAGTTCTTGCCAATGATCTCTTGGTCTATCATGCCCAAGGCTGTCGCAGTACATGGTTCTCGTCTCTTTTTCCTTAGAGGAACTTCAATGGGTCCTTATTCTTTTGCTTGGACCTTTGTGACAGGACTCGCTAACTCATCCACAATTTTAATGTACCTCCTTTCACAAGAGCAAGAGTCTCTGAGACGCTCAACGGCTTGATCTGCTTTGAACTTGACGGCCTCACGTATTTCTGCAACCTCAGCACCGACAAGATGGCCTCCCTCCCAGCTGTCCATCCCGACTTCCCCATGGACTCGAGCATTGTTGCGCCCACTTTGAGCACATTAGGATTAGATCCATAGAAAATGGAATATAAAATCATGAACAGCCTGGAAAACAACGGATTTTGATGCGCATAGTGAAATCAAGAGCTGTCAAAGATCATAAAATTAGGCGGAGATTGGAACAGCGTGGTTGCAGGCACCATCTTTCGTCTTGGAGGAAGCATTTTTCTCAATGGTACTGTATATGTACATCACTTAATGATGGACTTGTTCCGCAGAAAGTATATTTGTGGCCTTCGATGTTGCATTCGGGAGGTTCAGTGAGATGTCTCTTCTAGAAACCACTGCTTTCTTGGGGGATAAATTAAAACTTATGCTATCTATTTAAAGGCCATTTAGCTCGGCTTGATTTTTGAGCAACTCGAAGATGACAGCTCGATCATGGTTTATGAACTCGAGGACTACCAAAATGAGTAATGGGAGGAGCACAGGATTGTGTTGCCATCTTCTACATGGAGAGAATATAAAAAACCTTTCACGCATTCCACATCACCACAGTCGGCACGGAAGAGAACGTAGTGATGCCTAAGATCATGATGGAGCAATTCTACGTCATTCTTTACAACAAGAAGAGTAATAACTTGAAGAGGCTAGGGATCCTCTGGCTTCCAGTAGAGCGGCTAAGCAGATCCCTTATTGTTGATTGTGCTCCAACAGAGGACATCGAAAGGATCTTATGCTTTATAGGAGCTAACCCGCGGTGAAAATTAGGAGGACATAATATATGCTTGTTTATATATATTTTTCAAACACAATGTTCGCTTTTGTCCTATAATCTTAGCTCATGTTGACACAGCAATTGACAGTTGCAGAATGCTCCTACACTCTTCTCGGTAATATGATGATTACTTGGTTTAGCTTGAGACATAATACTCCTTGTTGTAGGCATCAATTTCATTTCCCATTTTCCTGCTATTTCAATCGCAAAAGACGGATCGAATATAGCAGGTAGCTGTATCATGTACCCCTGATCTATCGTTGCATCTTCTGAGAAGCTGCAGCGTTAGTGAGAGGAAGAGAGCATTCAGAGTAGTTCGATTGTACCTCGACCTCGAGCAATGCTTCTTCATCTTTATTTAGTTAAAATTTTGCCTAACTATTCTTCCCGTGATATTTTGGTTACCCTCGTCTCCTTTAGCGAAGTTCATTCTCTGATACGCCCTCACTGAATTTCTTCAGCCCAGAAAATTTTCTTCGGTGGGTTTCGTAATGTCGAGATCTGGGGCTTATTCTCCTAAGACATGATCCAAAGGGCAACATGTGGACTTCAAACCTTTTAAACCAAACCGCACCTTTTATTCTCGGCTGGGCTTACGAGTTCCATGGGCCTCCCTACATACATGTAAAACGGTGTACAAGCCTAGCCAACAATTAGGAGTGTCTCGCACCAGGCTAGGTACGCGGCCGATGAAAATCTAACCAGACGAGGACATCGACATGGAGGTGGTTGGAGGCTTGTGCAGCACAGTTCGAGCTTGATCCGCACATGCGTAACTGTTCGATAAATACAAGTGGAGCTATATTCCAATATTTATCGAGAATGCTAAAGGAAGAAAAAAGGGGAAAAAAAACATTTAGGATCATACGTACCACTCGAAATTGGTCGAGAACAGAGGAAAAATGGCCAACATTCTGGCTGCATATTCGGACGGAGACTTGTGGTCGCAAATCATCAATAATTTTCTTCTGATGGTTCTCATGTTCGTGTTCTACTTTTACTTTTCCATTTCTTCCACTGCTGTGTTTACATTTAAATCCGGCCTCATGTGCGATTTTCCCTCGACCGCCAGCCACCGTGTCCATATGCAATCGTGTGGAACTTGGAGTGTTCAACGAAAGAACATTACGGTAGATAAAATTTAATGTGGTTAACGAGGTTGACACGAGAAGCTGCCATGGATGGATGGGTCATGCAAATTATTGAATTGTTTTCCCCTTAGTGTGTATCGTTGATTACAAGCCATTGATCGAGGTATCAATATG
Source organism: Sonneratia alba (assembly GCA_900174645.1). Lineage (NCBI taxonomy): Eukaryota > Viridiplantae > Streptophyta > Magnoliopsida > Myrtales > Lythraceae > Sonneratia > Sonneratia alba. The sequence continues at coordinate 1,712,579 of FWPY01000010.1, forward strand.
GACCATAAAAGATCCGCAGCCATCAAACGATATAATTTAGTTCGTTCACCAAAGGAGAATTTGAAGAAAAAAAAAAACACGGCTCAAGCTGTGGTTCTGAGAAGTTGATGCGTCCCTCTCACAGGTCTCCCGTTTGTCAACGACCGTGCCCCGCGAATAATCATTTCCATAGAAATCTTGCTTTCCAAAACGAGGCAACTCATCAGCTCCCGTTCATCGATCCTGTCTTGTCGACATGGAAGCTGCAAAGTGAATCTGCATCGTCTGATTTGCAGCAGTGAGAGGATCAATACCGACCTCACATTTGATGACACGGGGATTTTTTTTTTCCCCAAGCCGGAGGTGTCTGACAGGGCCCAAAGGAGATCGTGACGGGCGTCGCTGTTGCCGTCGATTGATTCATGCTATGATATGAAAGAACGGAGATAGGAGCAGACGAAATTCGAGGGCTAATAATGTCCAGACACTACAGGTCATGGGGGGCGTGTATCGCGTTTAGCTCTCTTTTCTCCCCGTGCTACGTTCAGTGTCACGAAAGCGATCAATTCAATGAGGGTCATGGAGGACTCTTTAGGAGAAAACGATAAAGGTAGCATACGAAGGGGGAAAAAAAATCCTATACCTAAGTAACCGTTTCATCTCTTAAAAGAGATAATTTTGAATATTATATCAATTAGTAGACATGCACTAATGTATAGCCAAAAATACAGTTCTCTTGCCTGAACCCAACAGGAATGTCCTATTTCATCGGAAGAATTATGAAACGTACTATTGCTTCGACATCCTCGATAGATGCCTGTGGAGGGCCATGACCGCCATCATCGCGAAATGTGGTGTCAGGAGTTTATTGCGGTCACTGGGTGTTGATAATTGCCAGATCGTACAGATATTGGGTGATCATCCGTTGTTTCAGGTCTGTAGGGAGCATGTATTAAAATTATTAGAATTTCAGGCAGGGCCATGGCCACTGTTCGTGTACCCATAAGATTACAGTAGGTGGAGATTCATCAACTGGAGGGACGATCCCGATCTTCGCGCTTCTATTTGGGGATATGAGAATTGAAATCAAAATCATTGTCATTTAGTCAGATCATCCATTTATGCTCTCAGCCATTTGGAACACTCGGTTTCGCCCCCATCCGCAGGTTGTACACCGCCTCTAACTAGTCAGACCAACCAATGATGCATGGTTGGCTAGATCCACACAGCTCCTATTCAATCGGTCTGCCCGGTCCCCCTCGACTTGTCGACCACACTCCCACTAACAATCAGTAAGTCTGCCAAGCTGGCCACCATGCAAACAGCAAATCCCCCTTAATCGGGTTGACACACTCGCCTCCAACGCACAAGAATCGCACAAGCTGACAGGTCCCCTACATCATTGTAAATGCATTGCACCATGGAGGATAATACAAGTTTGTGTAAACACTCCTACAAGTTAAACATCTTACTTTTTTTTTATTTAATTATCTCTTCCCACAGTTTACTTACTAAATCATCGGAGAGCTCTTTCTGGTAAGCACCTCCTAGATTAGGTTGGCTTGCAAGCCTATTCGTGACACTCGAGGCTCATCAAGATAGCTAACATCCTAAGAAGACTGGGTTCACTCGACCCACAGGCCTGGCAAATCTTCCCAGCGACAACAACTGCATCAAGAACATCCCAAAACTAAGAATATTAGTAAACTAGGTCATCTGTAAATATGTGGACGGCAGGCAATTGTTGTTTTCCTGTTGGTTTTGATAATCACCACATCAGATTGACAAGTATGCGTACTCATGATCATGTGATGGTTGTCCATTTCAATTGGAAGAAATTCATCCCCATATCCTTAAAAAATGGCATCCTTGACTTCGAGGTGTTCCGTGTTCGATCCTAGTTCTCAGTAAAAGCAGAGCCTCTCCCACGACACGTATTGACCCTGTTAGTGCACGACTCAACAAGCCAATGGCCAATGTTGTATCACATGATACCCAGCTTGAGTATCCTCGAAGTATAGAGGACGGCGGATGTCAGCGGTCGTTCTGAGGCCACAAATTTGTTTGACCGAAATCGGATCAATAATATGAACCTTTTGCTCATGGAGAGACGGTTCTGCGGCTTTCAAGAAAACCGTTACTTTTGAAGAACTTGGTGCACTCAACGGGCGGCTGGACATTTTTGCTTCGTTATATCCAATATATATATATATATATATTGAAATACTATATAATTTTTACTTGAAATACTATATAATTTTTACTTGAAAAACAATATACTATATATATTACCTTTCCCCGAATTTGCCTTTGAAGTTTTTTTGATAAAAGTTAATATTTAATCTTTCTAATTCTTATATTGAGATTCATCATTTAGATTAATTTCTTGAATTTAACCCTCTTACAAAGTATTTTGAAAGTTAAATAAATTAAATAATGCAATGATGGAAAGTAACACTTCCAAAACATCTACAATAAAAATATTAATTAATACAGAAAAATATTTTTTACTCCTCAATTAATTGTTTTTTGTGATTTTGCCATTTTTATTGTAAATCTTTTTTTTTTCATTCTTTTCCTCAATCTTATCCATTTTTGCGACTTTAGCCCTACTGTAAGATTTTTTATTAGTGTTACTGACATGACATTTTAAAAATTAAGAATATTCCAAAAAACTTAACCAATAAAAAATAAATAGGTTTGAATCAACTAAAAATTAAAAAGTTTCTTAATAAAAGAAAATTATAGTTAAAGGATTATCAGAAACCAAGAATACAGATACTTGGTAGAGCCCTGGTGGTCTCCGAAATAGAAACTCGCGGATGAGTCCTGCTCTTTCTTTCTTTCTTTTGTTTTGTGTTTTCCTTCCTTTTTTTTAATTTTATGCTTTTTTTCCATTGTTTTTAATCTTTTTGTCATATTATTTATTCATTGAGGATTTTTTAAAAATATTTTTAATATTTTAAAATGCCACATCAAGGGCACATAAGGGGAAATCTCATGCTATGATTAAAATGATAGAAATTAAGGAGGTTGAGGATAAGAATGGTAAAAATAAAATAAAATTTTAGGATAAAAATGATAGAATTATAAAAAAAAAGGAATTAAAAATATATTTTTCCTCATTAATACTTAAAAGGAGAAGTTTGCACCCATCAGAGTCCCCATTGGTGTTAGGTTTAATTCATCCTTCATCAAATTTAATCCCACGGCGATCCCGTAGAAGGCCCCGAGAGATTACGATAAGCTGCATTAGGTTGTCCGGGTCACATGATTTGTCAGGATTTCATTCTCAAGGCAAGAGAAATATGCTACCACCAACTTGAGGTTGTATTAGTAGTTAGTTCACTAAACTCCTAAATAAGTTATCCAACAATTGAATTTCAGGTTGAGAGAGTTCATGAAGATTTTTTCAAGAATTTTGACTCGACCGTAAATTAGTTTCGAGATGTATTTCGACTAATTCAAATGTATTGCGTATCGCAGATAAAAAAATATGCAACAAAAAAAAAGGGCCAGAGAAATCAGCAAGCAGCGACAAAGATGGTGGACCCGTTCAACTCGGCAAACATCTGCCCTCGAAATGACCACATCAGAGGTCCGACCATTTGGATTCTAATTGAAGAATCATTCTGATGTACCCACCATCTGATAAACATGTGACATGCAATACATGCCTCAGTTCCTACCCTAGGTCCGGTCCTTTATTTTTTTAAATGGGCAATCCAAGGTAAAACTAATTCCATTTATGAATGGCCAACTAAGTTTCCCGTTACTTTTCTTTCATAGTACAGTATTTTCAAATCAATCGAAATATATCTAGAAATTAATATGTAATCGGGTTAAAATTACTAAAATATTCTCACTAACCCTCACAACCTAACATTTAATTATTAAATTACTCATATAAAAATTTAATAAAAAAATTACTAATTTAACTTTTAGGTAGCGGAAAACTTAAATTTATGGTCAAATAGGTCTGCTGTCCTTGATATCGGAAGAAAATAGTACGGATGGACAATCTGAGCCACAGGATTCAGTTGGGGGAGAGGAGACTGAGTTTCCATGTGATCCTTCATAATTCCATCTTCATAATTCCATGGGAACAGTCGGTTTTCGCGTGGCCAGGCAGAATATTACCCCGACAACTAAGAATCTGCTGCGTGATCATGTAATGTCGTAGAGAGAGAGAGAGAGAGATCAAATCCCACGTATCGGTAAACTATTAGTCAATTTCAAGAACAGGTGCTAGTTGAGTATCACAAATAACACATTAAATTTTATAGATATAGATTTAATCTTTTACCGTGCCTATTAATAACATTTAGCATGTGAAAGTCCTAGGAGGTGTTAAATCCCACGTGGGTGAATTAACATAGAAATGCTGGAAATATAATGCAATTGGTAAGGTTCACTAATGATATTTATATATAATAAACTTACTAGTTTTATAGGTGTTTATTGTTTTTGTGTTAAACCACCCACAGACTTCTTTTGGGAATCTGGGTGATTCCGGGCGCCTCCCGTGAGGACTAGTTTGCCAAGAATTGATGGAACGTCGAGAGGTGGTGTAGGGTTTGCGGTCGGGAAATCGATGGACGGTCGAGAGGCCAGAGGCTTAACCATTTGGCATTTGGCATTCCAAAATACCATGTACTGTGCTCAATTGTTTTCGGCCGATCGTTCGTTAATAGTCTTTGCTTGCGGGGATGCAAATAAAAAAAATATTATCCTAGAGAAAAATATAAGAATAAACTACCATGCTGGTACCTATTCGGCCTTTTCAGACATATCATTTTCCCCCTAACTTCCCGACGAAATGTGAACCACATTGGGATTTATGAGCTGAATTACTTTTCTAACTCGGACAGCTTTGACAAGACTACCGAGACTCATCGCCCTCATGTTTTCGTCCAAGCGCTGTCTGGTAATGCGATTAGGGGAAAAAAGATACAGTAAGATCGTGTTTGGGATGTCCTACACGAGTCGCCTTCTCATTTGTCGTGGGCCTTTTTGTGGTGGAAGTCTTAATGTATCAAAGTTGGCGGCCCTACGAGTTTAACCCCACACGGTGAGTTAAGACATGAGAGCGGTGCGATCAAAGATTATCTTGATCATTCTCTGTCGGGTACGTGATGAGGTCTTGCATGCGTGAAGGGAGTTTCGCTGAGTCTTGGCAAGAAGAGAGAGGACAATGTGGTGTTTCAGACAAGTTTCTCTATAGTGCAAAAACATGACACGTTAAGACGTCGGAGTCCAAAACTCTTTTTTCCTGTGGACGACTGTGGCAGAGTGTTCATGAGATTAAAAATCTGTTTGAAAACTATAAATATTACCTTCCCCTTCATCAACAGTGAACTGTTTATCCCTTGTACTACGGATATCTTTTTTAAATCTACCTATAAGTATATTTTCATATCGTATTTAAATATGTTATATTTAAATATTTTATATAAAAAATCATCTATCTATAATCTACTCGTCTAACTTATATAAATAAAATATATTTAAACATATTTATTATATAATTATAATAATATTATTATCTTAATATAATATAATAAATAAACTTTAATTTATTTTATATGATAAATTAAATTTAAAATAAAAATTATTAAAAAATAAAAATAAATTAAATATAATTATTAACAATTTAATTATATTTATCAAGTTAAAAAAATTTACCATAATTTAACTTAAATCTATATAATCTCAAATAAAATTACCGTATTTGTATAAAAAATTATTACAATTTTCCCATTCGTAGACTTTTATTACGCAAGTGGTTTCTCTCTTACTTTTCCATTTCTCCTACAGCTCTGACTTACCAGAACCTAGTGTCGTGAATTACGGGCATGAATTTTAAAATCAAACTGCATTGAGAATAAATAAAGGTACAAGTACTTATTTAATTAAGTTTATTGATCTGATTGGTTCGGTCAGAGTTGACTGTATTTATAATATAATTGAATTAATTTTAAAAATCGGATTAGGTTAATGGCTAGTTCCCAATCAAACCAGTCTACTTGGTTCACTTTTAAAAATTATGACCAGGAGAAGGGGAAAAGGGGAACCTGAAATTTCAAATACCAATTCAAGTTAATTAGAAAATTCAACTAATATGGGAAAAATTTTTCTTAATTGGATGGTGGTGAAAGATATTATGAATTTAGGCAAAATATTTTGAATATTTAAATACACTGAAAAAAAATAAAGTTTCCCATCCATCCTCTCTCCCTCCTCCTCGTTCCCTTCTCTCTTCCCTTCCTATTCTTTAGACCTTGGTTGGTCTGATCAAAATCTCAAAATATGCTTTTGCTTAATGTATTTGCGTCTAAGTAGCCTTTTGTCCATCGGTTCACGTGCGCCCAGCTTAACTTTAAGTTTATGGCTCGCTGAAACGAAATAAAAAACGACAACAATAATAATAATAATAACCCAAAGCGTTTGTAACACATTGCAAAAGCCAAAACTCAAGTAATCGATAAATTCAACAAAAAAATCGAATTTTATCATTTAATTTTTAAGGAGCCAGTTTTAATATAGATATAATTTCTAAAATTAGAGACTGGATATAGTTTAAATTTTGTTTAAGCAAAAAATTGCACAAGGAAAACCCTTATAATATTTAATAATCTCGTGTACAAAACAAATATACATGGAGAAAATCCTTCCTTTTTTTTCATTTGGATTAAAATGTAATGTAGTAAGTTTCTTTAAAATTGAGAAAAAAAAACTAAGTACAATGTTATTGTTCTTAGTTGGAGAACTTCATGTGCCCCTGTTCTTTTATTACAGTCCACCAAACTTCCCTGCAATCGGTGGATTTCTTTCAAATTACAATTACTCTTGATTGCGACAACACTATCTACTATAAAAGCACTGCTTTCCTTACCTCCCCGTTGCAGATCATCAGAACGCATACCCAGCTAGGAAGGACATTTTGACATCTCCACACTTAAATATTCGCAGCCTTGAGTTGCACACTGCAGAGATCAAAGCATGGGCATCTTGCCTCTCATTACTGTCTTCCTCCTCTCGTTCTCTACCTTGTTGGTCCTCCGCTTCGTCCGTCGCTCTTCCCTCGGGCGGACGATCTCAAAGCTGATCCCCTTTTCCGTCCTATCGAGCTACACGTCGCTCATCGCCACCCGCCTCCAGTGGGCTTTGGACGTCTCTCTGGACCTGGCATTTTTTGGGCACTCGTTGCAGCCGCCCGCTGTCCCCCTGCTGACCCATCACGAGCTCAGCATAAGCTCGTACGGAAGCATGGTCACGGCTGACGGAGAAGCTGGGGAATGCACCATTTGCCTGTGCAAGATGGAGCCCGGGGACGAGATAAGAGAGCTCCGCTGCAGTCACCTGTTCCATGGAGTCTGCCTGGACAGGTGGCTCGGATCCAACCGCCTGAGTTGCCCGCTCTGCCGTGGTTCCGTGGCTCCTTGGAGGGCCATCTCCGAGCTAGGAGAGGAGGTCCTGTTTTTCAAGTTTTGTGATTTCAGTTCGGACAGTGGAGGAGACAGATGGTGGCTTCGATAGACTCGTATTATCAACTGGTGCATTAGAGCCCAGTAGCCCAGTTGCTTAATCCTATGATCTGCATGTTGGTTATTCAGTTTTTATCTCTCTTTTTTGTTTTTTGTTTTCCTTTTACAAAGAAGGCTCGTCCACATAGAACGAGTGGAACGAATAGGATAGCAGTAAAAAGGTCTGGAGTTCTACGGGTGAAAATTGAAGCCAGTACCTAAGGACATGTCATTATAACAAGCCTATGTTCTCTCGGTTTCTCTTTGGCTTAACAGCCCAGCAGTCCCTTTTTCTTTCCTGCATATCTCTAAACCAAGGTCGGCTTAGGCACATGAGAAAACAGAACGTGTTCTTTAAACAAGTTGCTTGCAGTTAATGTAGCATGATCATTGCTATTGTTGCCTCAATTCTAATGGTACCGAATGTGACTACAGAAGACAGTATAATTCGAGTATAGAAATCCCGACAGGTTCAGGAGAAAATTATGTGTGTTGAATGAAGGAAGAATAATTATGGATTTTCCATCTAAATTTACAAGAGTGTGAGTGTGTTCGCCTTATTGTAAGAGTGGTGGATGTGACAGAGTCCCCAGATGTGAATTGTCCGTCGAATCAATACCGTTTGATGCTGCATTCAGATCGATCAGGGAAGGCAAACTTGTATGCTTCCATTGCCATACACCTGACGTAAAATCGGAAATATGCATAGTCATCTGTCTTGGCACCTGGCAGCCCAAAAAGCAGATCGTGAAGCTCCTCCCATCAGCCTCCTCGAGGCTAGGTCTCCTGCCGAGCAAAATTTGGAGAAAAAGCACCACCGAGCAGTTAGTGTCCGTGCTGGACCTCCCGATTACTATGACACTGCAGTTGAAGCCTGGGCGAGGCTGTCTAGCCAGCCAATCGGTTTGAAAAAGATTAGCACTAACTTATCCTACACTCTTCACCCGTCACATTTCCCATGTCCTCTGCCATGTCCATCAGACCCGCTTGAGCCTTTTCTGCCGCTGCTTATATCTTTCCCCTGTCCTCCTCCTCTTCCCCAAAAAAATCACTCACTCAATGCAGTGCTGGGCCTACTGGCCGCAGGTTTTATTTCTGAAGCCCGCCGATCGCATCGTGGGCTCGTTAACGTCCTCGGTCAACAAAACAAACAACTGAATCAGCTAATAATGTAATTAATGGACACGAAAAGATTAATAAGAGCACACTGACCGGGCCCGGGGGGTGGGGTTGTAGATTGTATTTAACTGTAGACCAGCATCCGACCATGCAAAAGAGATAAATGTATAATCATGTTGGTCCATGCTATGGCTGTTCGCCTAATTCCTACTGTTCCTAGCTTTCACCTTAAGCAAGAAACTTTTCTTCTTTTTTCCTTTAATTTTCCCCCTTTCTTCCTTGACTTTCTTTTCCTAGTTGAGCATGACTTCTCCTTAGGTGGCTTTTCCTTTTACAAGTTTAATCTGAATCAATTTTAATATGTGGGCTTATTGAGAAATAAAAATAAAGTCTTATACAAAAGGGGAAAATATGGAACTGCCTCGACTGATGTGGGACGGATGTTGGTTAACTAGCATTCACGGTTGCCGGCAAGTTCTTTTGAAATTCTTACATCTCTCTTTGTTGGCCAGAGGATGCCTATGCTACAAGCAGGTAAAGAATGAGCGTGGCTTCGATTCGGCCCAAATTCCAAGATCCAAGAAAAGAGATCTGATTCCACAGGCGGGAATATCGGTTGGACCAATCGAATTAGCAGTTTTACCATCACTCTCGCATCATTGTCGAGCTCCGGAGCTCGATTCTGGTCAAATGCAAAAGTAATATACATTGATCTACGACAATTTTTTTTCTTTTATATCTAATGTATAGCTCTTGTGTATGGTTTAAGTTTTTCTTGTGACTTTCGCTTGTCCTTCAGCCGAGGAGGTCGAGGTCATTCATCCTTTTTCTTTTTCCGAACCGATTCTGTGATCTTTAAATTTGGTAAGGTCGCCAATCTAATGAACGAAGCCGACGGTACAAATGCGCCACCCGTATCGGACTCCGTGATTTCAAATTTAACTTCCCAATTTGCATATTACGAATAGTGGAGTGGAGCGGAGGGCTCCTGTGTACTCGAATTAGTTGCAGTTTGCAGGGTTGGATCGTCATCTGCAGAATGCAGCTAACCTTTTCAATTGTGGAAGAGCCAAATCCATTCGAAATTGGCAAGGTAGATCAGTGACTCTCGACTTGCTAGAGAAAATTCGATCTTTCTTTTCCAGGGAAAAGATGCCCATGGACCATGACAAGATAGGAGGAAGAAGTGTGCAGCCGGTACAAATCTTATTTACTCCCGTGTAAAATCCGTACTCTTAGAGCATTCGATCCGGTAGTTGTGCATTTCAGTTAATCAAACCTGAATAAAGACGGGAAAAAACAATTCTAGCAATACGAAAGACAAGATGTTTTGCCGATAATCTATACACTCTCCCACCCAGCAAAGACAGAAAACAAGACATGATTCTATTCTAGGATCTCATGCTTCCGACGACAGATTAATTACTATTATTAACGAGCTAAGTGATTCATGAACCCTGCCAATGCTTGATCCTTCTTCTTGGAGCTGCTCCTGGTCCAATTGGGATGGTACTGCCCGAAGACCCATCGCCATCCCTTGAAGCTCCTCCTGCTGCTCTTCTTGGCCCCCCAGTCCGTCACAGTTGCTCGACATGATCCCCCGCTGAAATCGCCTTCCCCTATGAAGCCATTGATGCTCCTCATGCTCCCGGACGCGGACCTGGAGCTCCCGAGCCGTCCTGCTTTTGCGCCCGCCGATGGGAGTTCGCTGGATTTGGCTTCTAATGGCGTGAAGAACTTCAGATCGATGAAGCCCTTCTCATCCACATCGGTGAAGTCGCTCTCCCTGAGCGAGAATATGCGCCGGTTTGGCTTAGTATTGCAGGCGGCAGCATCGAAGCCGTCCAGGAAGGCTCCACTCTTCCGGGGTTCCGTGAATGTCTCACTAAGGCCGCTCCTCCTGGGTTCGGCTTCGCTGAAGGTGCTCCTGCGTGGCTCGACTTCGCTGAAAGCACTACTCCGGGGCTCGGCCTCGCTGAACCCGCTCTTGCGGTCCTGGTCAAAAAGAAGGGTTCCGTTGACGCTGGAAGCCCTGGCCCCCGAGATGGAGCTCCTGGCGCCCGAGAAGTTCCAATCGCTATCCTCCGAGCCGAACACCCCGCAGCCCCTGAAGCTGTTGAGGGACCTACACCTGGAGGCGGCACCGCCTCCCCTTTGGCCATCATCCACCACCCACATCTCACTCTTGGAATCTGCTGATGAATGACATGCCAGTAGAAAGAAACAAGGAATTATGGATCAAGATCAGAATTTTTTAATGAAAATTGAAGATTTAGTGGAATTTTTTTTTTAAAAATGGAGCAAGAAATCGGATTGAACAAGAGAATTGAATCGAAGCCCACCATTTTTGTCGGGAACTCCCTTCTGTTTCCTCCTCCTGAACAGCCTCCCGATCTTCCAAATCCCATTTGTCTTCTTAATCTCAACACAGCTGCTGCTGCTCCTCTTCAGGAGGACGACCCGGTCTGGCGGTGGCTTGTCACCAACCCGGGCCTTCGAGTTCGTATTCGTGTTCGAACAGGGGAGCTCACCAACACCGCACTTCTCATTCTCAATGAGGAAGGAGACATGGCTCACGCTCCCGACCTCGACGGTGCAGGAGTTGCGGTTGGAGGAGAGGTCGTCGGAGCAGGAGCAGGAGGAAAGTCGCTGCTCGCCGCAGTCTGAGCAGACGAGCTTCACGAGCCGGTCCTTGAGGCAGTAGGCGCATATCCCCACCGAGGACGCCCCGGGGTGCTTCCTGCAGGGGAGGCCTGATGAGCCATCACCATCGCCATTTCCGTCATCATAATCGTAATAATCCGCAAAAGGGTCGCCGCCGCCGCGGGGAGCGTCGTTATACACGTCCACGTCCTTCCCTCTGTTTCTCATGTCCCTAAACAAGAGCCTCTCAGTGAGACAACAGCATGGCAGAAGGGTCGTCTGCTCTGTTTTCTCTTAAGAGGGAGAGTGAGATTGGAGATTTCAATTGAGTGAGAGTGGTGAGGGTGTGAGGGAAGGGACAGATGGAGGGAGATAGAGACGCGTTAGCTTTACGTTTCTTCTTTTTCTCTTTTCTTGTTGACAGAATGGAACAGAATGTGATGGGTGGCGGAAAGGCAGATTCAAGGGCGGAAAAAGGGCATTAGGAAGCAAGGCAGGAAGCGGTGTGGTGCTGTGGGTATTATTGTGTAGGTGAAAGGAAAGGAAAACTGTGGCAACAGACAGAAAACTATATGCAGGTCACCATTTTTAAATAGTAGCTCGGATTCACAACTTCATGTCAACTCACTGTGACGTGAGATGGGACAGGCTAGAGCAGACCGATTCCCTTTCGGTGTTAGAGGTAACCCAAGCGTTGCAAGAAACTCACTACTTTCTCCGTCTTACTGAGAATTGGATATCTCATCAGTTACGGTCCATGGACACGGTTCTGGTTGTCACAAGGGAAGATCCATTTAGTTACTTGATTGAGTTATTGGTGGCCTAGCGTGTCGGCCATCTCTGTAATGGTTCCCATGAGTACTCCCAAGTAGTTGACAGGTATCCTAATGGCTCACGTTGATTGTCTCAGGGGTTCGAGCTGATCAGGTTCCCGCTAATACAAGAGAAAGTCGAGTCCAGAGTTGATCATCCACATGGACACTATGGTACCGAAGTCAGAAAGAGCCCTCGTGGTGAGGCGGGAGGATGTGAATCACTTTGCGGGTCGTGGCGTAGCCAAATGGTTATGTTTTGATGGATTGGGAAACCATGCAGTGTTAGCATTGGTACGCGTACGTTCAATGCCGTTTTTCCTTGTAGGGTTGATGACATATATCTTCCCGTCAAGCATGGAACCTTCGGAAAACATGAGACGAGATTGAACTATCCCTGCCTCTGAACATTATTTTGCGATCACCGGCCCGGGTTTTTAATGCAGAAAACGATATGGAACTCCACCTTAAGCAAGGCAGATCGAGTAAAATTCTTCCGGGGCAGTGTGATTGCATCATCATTCATGAGTTGAGTGTTTCTTGCTGCGATTCGCGCATCCGAGGGTTGACTTCCCCGTGAAAAATGATATCGAGGCCCCCATTTTTTTTCTGGCTGCGCAGGAACTAAAGCTTGGTTTCAATGCCATCAGCCATCTACTTGGATGAGTACGAACTGTTCATTAAGAATGAGTTAGTCTCGGTTAGAGAATCTCTTAAACTAATTTTGATCGAGTGCTATTTACTCATTATAAATGAAGTGTTCATCAGATATGCACGTGTCGGAGGGGGACTCGGATTGGAAGCAGCCCACCAGGACGAGCACGAGCGAGACACGCACATATCCGTTCGTCGTCTCTCCTTTTCACAGTCGGTCATGATTTCTTTGAGCTTTTTAGGGTTTTTTTTTTACATCCAGGCCTTTTTTTCATTGAGTATCATTAATTATATATGCAAATAATTGGATTCTAATTTGCATTTGGTTAGCCAATTAACGAATGAATTTCTTTCAGATATGAATTCTTTCTTTGCATTCTTAAAATTTAAATTTAAATTTTATTTAATAAAAAATATGAACTATTTCAATTAATTTAAGTAGTAATGTGCTTTCTTTCTTCTTTTTTTTTTTCATAAAACATCTGGGCTAATAATATGCTATGAAAGTCATAGTATATGTAAACATTCCAAAACCCTAACACTTTTATATCTTATTGGCATATATGGGTTGGAAATCAGTACTCCAAAATCTTCTTCCGAAAGCGGGCGGTCAAGACACGCTATATAAAAGGCCTCCGACCCCCCGACTTTATATTTGAAGTGGGAACTTAATTGCTAGGGGGACGAGCAATGGGACTCTCAAATGAGTTGTGTATCGTAGTTACTTGAGATTGTTTAGCCGACAACTGATACGGTTTGCTAAGTCGATTCGGTATACTTGTTCCTATAGAATTTTATATTCAAATATTACATATTAAGAAAATCTATGCAGAAATAATTATATTTTTTTTATTAGACTCACTTAGTATAAATGATATATGATAGTTAAAATTGGTTAAAATTTTGAATTTTAGGGTTACATATATATATATATATAGAACCATAGTTGACGGTACGGGGAGCCCACGTATCATGAGTACTGAGGGGTTTATAGGCCAAGTTAAGTGAACTTGATCATATATTAATGAGAAAACGCTCTTTTATTGCCAAGTGCTTGCTTTACTTATATAAGCTCTAACTAAATGACGTACGATATATACTGATGTGGGAGGGTTCACACTCCGCATTCTCCCTTACACTTTTCCCTTCACCAAAAATTTCGATTATAATTTTATAAGCAGAGGAAATAGAGATCGGGAGAGCTTCTACCTTCAGCGCATCAACTTAATTTAAATTTGCATCGGTCGGGATTTACATAGTATTAGGTGGTGAGTGTCGACGTGAGTTGATTTGTTTGATATATTGCATCATCAATTAAATCGAACCTTAGCTTTAACTATTATGGATAGGGAAGATTTATAATTATAAGAGTTTTTTTTTGGTAAATTAATACAATTCAAATATGAATTAATTGAGATGAATAGTAATAGGTTATAACCCAGAAGGAGGGGTTTGTCTTTCTTGGGAGTCCATTGGTACATTAGAATTTCATGAGAAGATAAAATCACTTCGGGGAGAACGATTTTGGGGATATTATCATGGGATGGGGACGCATGCCCGGTCCCAAGAATCATTTGTTTCATATAAACAATTATTAGGGTTTTTCAAAAGCGTGTATCACTTTATCTTAGATTACTAGCTCCTGCTGTTACAATTGGTTGGTTTAAGTAATTCGATTTTCCTTTTCTTAGGTAGTGTTCCATGTTTGAATTTTAAGAAAGAAGAAAATGCATAAGTGAGGGTATTTTACCTTTTAATTTAAATTAGTTAGAACCCATTTCTTGCAAAATTCTGTTGGTGCACGCCGAAGGAGGAAAAACAAAATCAGTGTCCCTCTGTAGTGCTCTTGAATTTGAAAGTGATGATGATGATGATGATTCTCTTTGGTCCTCTCTCCATCAATGATTTTGTTGTTTATCAATCGATCAATTTTATCATCTTGATTAATTACACTTGCGCCCCTTTCTTGATATATGGTGTTGCGATTCATCACCTCTAGCACTTGAACCATCATCCAGTATAGAAGCAAGGAAGAGGAGGCCAAGAGAGGACTCGGGTCATATTTATTTGGGGAAAATTCAATTTTACATCATAAAATTTAAGCTTCAATTCCATCTTATGGTCCTGTGCTCAAGTTATCCCTTGTATGCCGCTAGACTTTTTCGCTTTTATCTTAGTTCACACTACAATCATTAATCAATCATACATAAAAAAAAACCTTACGATTTAGATTTATATTTGGATTCGTTGGAATTCATTGGGTTTTAGTGGGGGTGGGGAAATAAAAGAGGGAAGGGCACATATCGTAGAGAGAGGAACAAATGGGCTTGGGCTTTTCTGGCCCATTGAAAGCCTCACAAAGTCTTAAGGCCCAATCATTAATTCATTGATTAATTAATCATCGTTTTCAATTACGTCCTCCTCCTCCCCCTCCCTCCCCCCAGCAGAATCTCCTGAAAATTCGCCATGAAATTGAACCCACTGCTCTTCTGCTCGAGCACTAAACCCCCTCTCCTTCATTACCCTCGCCTGCTCTCTCCACTCAACGATCCAATTTCACTGAAACTCCCATCAAATCCGAGCCTTTGCCACTCCGCGAACTCGTTCCGGGGATCCAGCTCGATAGTTCCACACGGGCAGCCAAGAGCTCGTGTCGATGAGAAAGGTGAGGCATTTGCTAGCTCTTTGGAGGTCGAAGAGGAGGATTTGTCCCCAAGCAGCCCAGTACACAGGGACACGCTGAGGTTGGTGGAGTGCTCTATGTTCGCCTCGACCGCGGGACTCATCTACTTCCTCAGCAATTCCCTCTCAATCGAGGTTCGTGATAATCCAACTGGTATTGCGGGTGATTATCGGTTTTGTTAGATCCAAATGACCCATTTCAGAAGTTCGCCCAAAGACTGTCCTTGAGCTCGCATTTGATTAGTTTACACTAAATTTCTGAAATATATTCTTTTAAGTTTGCATGGATCGACGGTGCTTGTCGTACACCATTTTCTTTATAATTCTATGGAACAGCTGTAGGATAACTGTTTTGTAAGTTGATATCTGTTTGATGCAGAATTACTTCGGATGCTTCTTTCCATTGCCGATAGTGCTCTCTTCCATGAGGTGGGGTATTGCAGCGGGGAGGAAAACTATGGTATGCGTGTTTTCGCGGAAACTTTGCCACACAATGATATGATCATCTAGAAACTCTCGACTTCAATCGGATTTCATCCTATGTGTGGCACAGGTCGCAACTGCTGTACTCTTACTAGTGCTATCGGGCCCTCTGAAAGCGTTAACCTATCTGGTCAGTAAATATTCAGACCTCATTAGTACTATGTACTGAGGTGGTCACCTGGCTTTGTTGAGCTTACTGCGTGAGAGCTTATCTTGTTAGCAGAGCCCTCTTTTTATTTGTCAAGTGGCAGGAGAGCGATAACAGTGTAAGAATTGGGCTGCGTAACAGAGGAAGCACTTATTACGGGAACTGAGTTTAAGCCTAAATGTTAGTCTAAGCAGTTGCTGTTTTCAACTAAACGAGAATCCTTGCCTTGCAGCTAACGCATGGGATTCTTGGTTTTGCAATTGGATCTTTGTGGAGGTATGTATATTTGTGGACAAGATTCCGGAGATGGTTATTCTCTGATGGAGGCATGAACATGGCAAAGCTATTTGCATTTTATTTTTGGTTCGTTCATAACAATCATATAGCCTAGAATTTTTCTTGCATGCCTTTGACAGTTTAACTAGCAGATCACCACCAATAGGCAGACGGTTTGAAAAATGCGTTTCTGTATCAAGTTGAGCAGAAATAGTTTTGCTTGTTACTATTATAATTATTGAGCTGTGTCAGTGGCAGCCCAAAGTTTCATTTCTCTCTGAATCTGCCATGTGAAGAACAAACCCGTTTTGCTTCATGGTGACATTTTAGATTTTTGTTGCTTTCCTGAAATAATTCCTGCTTGTTGCCAAAGTTAGACTTTCAGTTCTGCAAACCTGAAGATACCCTTTTCTTGCTTCTGCCAGGTTGGGTGCGGGCTGGAGTGTATCGATCTTCTTGTGCATGCTCGTATGCGCCATTTATTTCTTGAGTCCTTAGCTCCTTTCTGAAGCCATGGTCATTTTCAGCATTCACTAAAAGTGGGAAGTTTTCTCAACTTGCAGGTCCGGGCAGTAGGAGCTTTGGGGTATGTTACAGTCACTTCGTTCTTAATAAAGGAAAACATACTTGATTTGGTACTTTTGTTTATCCCTATGTTTATCCCTATATCGTCAACATTCTCTTCAATCACAATCCCCTTTCAACTCTTGACGAAGATACTCCCACAATTGCAGATCACCATAAACCTCCATGCCACCATCTGTATCCTGTTCACTGCTTCCGGCATTAACTCAATCCCATCAATGAATCTAATATACACAATATTTGGAGCAGTGGTACTTTTCTTCCCTTGAACCATGCACTGGATGACCTCCTATTTCTTTATTTCTTCTTTTAAGTTCTCTTCAACTTTGCAGCTTATACTGACTCATCATTTCTCTTATCCAACAGCTTTTGCTTAATTCCGTCTTTCTTGTCTTCTTGCTACATCTACTATACTCGGTATTCTTCGCAAGGCTTGGAATGCGGAGTATGTTAAATCTTCCAAGATGGCTAGAGAAGGCTATATAGCTGTATTGGAATTTTCTCATTTGCTTACAGCATACTCTTTGGTGGTTGATAAAAGCAATTGAATTGGAAAACCGTCCTCCCAAGTTTCCAGAGAGAAGAACATGGAAAGAACAAACTAGAAGGGAGACTCCATCCACCCCCTGGGATCGGTGAGTTGGCTATGGATAGGAGTAGCAAGTATATGATTGGCACTCACAGTGAATCGCCAGCACCTCTTATCCTTTGTAATCCAACACTTTGGCCATGGCCATGGGAAGGGTCAGAACTCCATTTTAAGATTAGTTTTCCTTAAAATAGATATTCAGTGGAGCAATACTGAAGTTTAGGGATCCTTTGAAGATCATATTTACGAGGATGTAGCCCCCAATTCCATTCTGACTTCTAGGACTAGTTCTGTCTTATTATCTTTGAACTGAAGTACTATTTTTGGTAGTTGTTGCGTTTCCATCTAATTACTTCTCTGCTTCCGCCACCTTTTATCAAGTGGCTGCGTTTGTGGTGATAGAGGCGATCTGGTGGCAAGGCTGGCGACGACTGGTGTGAGAGCAACAGTTATGGGCCCGAGTTTCAACCATGGTTTCACGGTTGGAGGCCGTGGTACAGGTAGTTAAGGTTAATTGAGTTAATTTGATACTTTTTTTTTCTGGGTTTGAATATTATAAATTGAGAATTATATTTCAAGAGTATTCTTATCTCTCAAGTGAACGGGGTAATCTCAAATATACGTAAGTAAGAAATCATAACTATGATATGATGTATAAAAGGAAAAAGGTTGAGAGTTCATTTCGGAGCAGGACCTGGGGCTTCCATCGGACAGGCTAGCTGCTCGCTTCTTCAGCGTGGAGACCAACCACAGACAGCACGGTCGACCGGACCCCACTCATCGCCAACCACCATCGACTGGTTGCATGTCAATTGCGTCGGGGGGTTGCTGGCTTCCTACCGCTGTCAATGCTAGTCATCAGAAATCGCTACAAACGTATGTTACGTGTTCGTAAGGCTCCCTCACGAATTAAAACGACATTGTAGCCCCGAAGCGGTTCCCTATCAGAATTATAGGTTTTGAGAGACATTTTAGAAAAAATGGTCAGTCGTTAGCGTTCATTCGAAAATTATGGAAAATGATTCCTACTTTCTTCGCAAAAAAAGCCTACATCTCACTTTTATATATATATATATATATGTATTACTATATTATGTTCGACTCCACACATGTTTTTATAAAGAAAATTGTTATCCACATGGTGATACAGAATTCTGCAATGACATTTGACGTTAGCCTACTTACCCATGATATTTAAAGATTTATTCGTAAAATAACATGAGTGATAACGGCATTTATTTTTATCCGTTAACTGCCGACGTAACACGTTCATTTGTTGTGTGCCTTTGACATGTGGTAGCTTACAATGAGTAACATGCCAAATTATCACCGTCACATCAACAGTTAATAGGAAAAATTAACACAATTAGCACGTGTGTTATTTCGTAAATAAATCGGTAAATATTATGAATAAATATATTAATATTAAATGTAGTACATATTTTAATTTTTTTAATATATGATTTTCTAGATTATTTTTCATGACTTTTTTTTTCTTTTCCCTTTTTTATTTAGGGGGAACAGCACAATTGCATAAAAGTTCCTATTATGTTTTATCAGTTATATATTCGATGGATGGACAGTTATCCCCTCGACCTTGTCTTAATCGAGTTAACCATGGACCTGAAATAGTTGGGATTAAATTGCCTATGAAGAGTTCCAATAATAACAAAGTCCAATAACGTTACGTACTATCATGCTATAATATATACCCCGCATCATTTTCCGTCAGTGATGCATATTCATTTGTCTATCTTGTTAAGGGCAGGCTCGATCTTCATCAGATGTTCATGCCACTCAACCAATCGTCTTGTCGGGTATTGAGTATGGCCACGTGAGAATAAATGCGGCCATTTGCAAATTAATTTAATCGTGGAGGCTCATACGCACAGGCTCCTGTTGGTTGGTCACTCTCATATTTTCTTAATCGGTAATGAAAACGACGATAAGAAAAGCTCGTGCGGATCCAAACTTCATTCCGAGCTGTGTGCTTCCATTTTCACGTGCAGCCTCTAGGACCTGTGGTGATCCGCATACGGATCCAACGAGCTGAAAGCGTTCACGAGTTCTCCCAAGCGCAAAGAGGCTATCGAGTGCATCTCCTGAGCAACACCGACCGGTGGTGGTGTGGAACGTGGATGGAATTCAATATGGGCAATTCAATGTTCATGCAGCTAAAGTATTATGGCCCCAGCAAGGCTGTGGAGGTGACGAAGACGAGCGATATCCCAACCGTGAGAGGACACGATTAATTGTACGTTGGATGGACCACCCAACCAACTAATTCCAGCCCCAGCCAGTTTGGGTTGAATCCACAGGGAAGTGTTATCTTGCCTGTTGGATCTTCTTTCTTTTCGATGGCATCACAGGGCTACTCAACAGCATATCGTGCACAGCTGTTCTCCATTCTGAACTTTGATCGATCCCCGACTGCCACGAGCTGCTCTCAGTGGGCTTGCATACTTCCCGTCTTGCTAAGATACTCTCTGTCCAATCACATCATACGGATAAGCGTTTCAAAGCGTCCGACTTTTGTCTAGAGTCTGTCGGACCAGTGACGAGGATGTATCATCATCCACCTCAAATAACTGAGAGGCTGCATGCGGACTTTGATATGAGGAGCACTCAACATTTGGTCTCGCATTGCATGATGAGGTTAGTTTTACCGGATATTTCCTTGATGACTTATGGAAACTCGGA
Source organism: Sonneratia alba (assembly GCA_900174645.1). NCBI lineage: Eukaryota > Viridiplantae > Streptophyta > Magnoliopsida > Myrtales > Lythraceae > Sonneratia > Sonneratia alba. The sequence goes on from FWPY01000010.1 coordinate 1,732,775, forward strand.
AACCAAGCATGACTTCTCTTTAAGCAATGTCTCGATCCGTGTATTGTGGACGGAAATAATTTATATTAGTGGATTAATTCGACTCAAGTTGTATTAGTTAAAATTCAATAATTTCTATATGTCGGGGACTTATACCTAAAGAAACCAGACATGTGGTAGATACGTTTGGCACAATTGATTCATTCCTATTAGAGACATTAAAAGGGCCGGCCCGGCCGAAACCGAACCGTCCAAGCTTAGACCCAGCCAGACCGCCTCTAATCCGGCCCATAACCGCTCTTATTAAGTTGATGGACGGTCGTGAGCCAGGTCAAAAGTATATGCCTGTTGAACCATAACTTGCACGGATCGTTACCCTACTAAACTGGCTCAGAACCGTTTAGAAATTGTCATGGAACTGTAACCGGCTCTGACAGCAAAATCCTGCAAATTATTAGCCGGATTTTGTCGAATCAATTTAAAATTTTAAAAATATTTCATGAATATTCATTTAAAATAATTTTAAAAAATAAAAAGATAAGCGGTTCACGGGTCAAACAAGCCCAAACCGTAAACCAACTCACTTATCAATGATTATGGGCCGGTTCACACATTCATGAATCATGACCCGTAATCGGATCAGCTTGCTAAGCAAACTAGCTGAACAGCAACTGGGTCAAATGATTCATAACCCGTTTTGAATCGGTTCAAAAACCGGCTCGGACCGCCTCTTTTAACCACTCTAGTTCAATCCGAATGGACCAATAGAAAGAAAAAAAGGGAAACCTTTCTCTGTTGGGTTTTTGTAGTCAATGTCAGGCTCCAGCAACCAAGGAATGAGCATTTATGAGCACTAACCACTCGCTCGCAAGTGTTGACGAAGTGCGATTGCAAACCATTAATTCTTCTTTCGGGAAAATTATATTAAAAAAGTAGTGTCCGGGTTGCAAACTGAAAAATATAAAAAAAAATTTCTGAGCTGAACCGAATGGCTAAATCAATAACTCCCTCATTAAATGCTTGCGTGGAGTATCATATATGGGACAGCTTGACACATTTCACTCCCCGATTGGTTTGAGAATTTAGGGGCGGGGGAAAAAATAAGGGATAGAAAGGGGGCAGGATTGGCGGGCTGAGGAGGTCGCGGCCTTGGCCTTGGCCTTGCCCAGTGCCCGCAGAGCCGCAGCCACCGGACTCCCGGAATTGCAGTTCCGTGAACGGAGATAGGTGAACCGAGATTTGTTGCCTTGCTTACTGGGCTGCTAGAACTCATCAAATCCTTGAATACAAGATGGTACGGCAAAGTAATAAGTGAAACCATGGCTGCAACAAGTTATAGAAGCCCATGTACTACTTGTAGAAAGGATTTAACGTAGGGAATATTTTGACAGTGACAGAGGACACTCGGGGGTATTATTAATTTAATTTGCATTTGTCGGGAGAAATGTATGATTTATTTGCAAACCTTGTCCATCATTTCATACCCCGAAATTGCACCATTCACTGGCAGCTGTAATTCCATTTGTTGTTGATGAGTTTGGTGTCCGTTGGATACTGGTCCGATGACGGTGGCAAACCACCTCAGAGATGGAATGCCAGTGGTTATATATGTGTATAGACATATATATATATATATATACACATATGAGGAAAATACATCAAGAGCCCTAAAATCATTTGATTCTTTGAACTTAAATTTTAAAATTTGTTTAAACATCTCTTCAGTCTTAAAATTTTACTTGTATAATTTATTTAAATTATATCATAATATAATGTTAAATCATGCTGAGATAGACTCGATGATATCAACAAAAATACTGATATAATAATGACACATTAAATACCATATCAATATTTTACTGACACTATAATGTTCACATCAATGTAATTTAACAGTTCATTACGACGATAATTTAAATAAAGTATAAAAATAAAGTTTTGGAACGGACTATTTTAAAAATTCGAAATCTTAAATTAAAAAATAAAACAATTTTAAAACTCTTCAATCACTTTTCCCCCCCTATATATTAATATATATATATATATATATGGTGCATTCACAGATCCTTCTATTATGATACATACACTTCATGTATAGCTTCCATCGTATACCTTTCCCCTGCATCGTACACCATTTAATATCCCAAAACTCACCCGTGTTTGCGTTTGACGGACACAAGTTTTTATATTTAGCTTTGGGTCAAAGGTCCACCGGCGAGTTTTCTTACCATTAAATAGCTTCCCCACAGTCGCCCATCAATTAAGACGGGGAGGTGGTTGTCGAGTAGTGAAAACGCAGGTAATTTTATTTTTCCTTTCCGCTTTCCCGTACACCGGACCTGAAATTAACTCAGGGATCATTAGCTGTGGTCAGCATGGAAAATGGGTGCTGCCGGCTTCAGTTGTACGTACGTAAATGACTCAGTTGCTCGCATATGTTTATTTTGTTTTAGGGCACGATGGATAATGGGCATGCTAGCACTTGAGCTGGAATGAATTAGTATCCGTTAATAGTATATCTCGTGTTTTGAGTGAAGAAGTTAGTTAGATTGAATACGAGTTGCCGCTCGCCTGCATAATACATTGCCATTATAAATTCTGTGTATCCGCGGCTAGCGCAAGCACTCGTAACTATCAACTAATCACCATGAGCTCATTACTCCATCGCCCACTCCAGGCCTTCTTCGTCTTCATCCTCCTCTCCTCCTCCTCCTCCTCCTCCTCCGTCTCTCCTAAGTCGACGACGTCATACGACTTGCTGGGCTCAAGCCTGATCAGGAGGTCCAGACAGATACGGCTCCCCAATGTCACCGGCCCCGAGAGCATTGCCTTTGACTGCAGAGGTCGAGGGCCGTATGTCGGCGTCTCCGACGGCCGGATCCTCAAGTGGCGCGGGCCCGGCCGCCGTTGGGCAGAGCACACGGTGACTTCGCCAAATAGGCAAGAAACGACCCAACCTTGACTGATTATGAGCTAGCTATGAGCTCACATCCACGCCTTACAGTGAACTCACAGCTACGTCTTGGATGCCCAATGTTATGAATGAAGGATTCTTGTGTCTTATACAGCAATACATGCGAAACTTTGCTTTCCAGAAGAAAAAAAAAAAAACAAAATGAGCATGTGTTCCACAGATACTGCACTTTTTTATCGGTCTTTGAGGAGGTCCATTCATCTAGAAAGGGATCGGATGAAAGGGAAATAAAACGGCATGAAATTCTCATGAGAGTTCATCCCAAACCCCTTGCTCTAGTACCGGAAGCGCGACCACTATACAAATCTCCCTTCTAGACACACACGTGCACCCTTGAAAGCATTGTTGGTATATGTTCTTTTCTGGCAGTAATAGACACCGAGACGACGCTGAGCGGACAGAAATGGTCAATTTATACACTCCTTTTGGCCCAGACAAGCTATTGAAGCGGATATACCTAACTGCTAAAATTGTGATAGTGAATCGAGCCTTCACTTCCCATCTAGGAGAAACATTCTTCCCCCTTTTTCTGCTGTGACTATTGTGTGTATTTTCTTCATCAAAAGCATCAAGTTTATTTCGTTGACATTGCTGGATATATCAGGAATAGGAAACTTTGTGATCGATCGACAGATCCGAAGATGGAGCACGTGTGTGGAAGGCCGCTGGGGCTCAAGTTTGACAACCGAACATGCGAGCTCTACATCGCAGATGCCTACTTTGGCCTGTTGAGGGCCAGGAGGGGCGGAAGAGCTGCCGAGCGAGTCGCCCCTGGCTATGGCGGAGCCCCCTTCAAGCTAACCAATGCCCTGGACATCGATACAGACACCGGAGAGGTCTACTTCACCGACAGCAGCAGATTCTTCCAAAGAAGGTACAATCTGATTTGTAAAATTCATTCAAATGTTGATGATCCTTCTGTTTTTTTTTTTCCCCAGTTGTTCTTCAAACAGAGAGGGAAATTTTAATTTTTTTTTTCCAAAATTTTTCATTCGATAAGATTAATCATTGTTGTCCCAGCTTCCTATTAATGCAAATCCACCAACCTTCCGGGAAGTAGATAAGATAATAACATTATGGGTCAGGCACTTTGGTCTGGAGGAAGAAAGGTAATTTTGGCGATGGGACAGTCAGACCCATTTGACATTATCCAGTAAACATCGGACTGTTCCTACCAATAAAAAAGAAAACATCGGACGGTAGATGAACTTCATCTATCCCGATCCCATGTACTAGATCGATCTCTCAAGTGGTCAACATTTAACTTTGCCTTGTCAAACTGAATTCTACAGTTGATGGTTGCTGCTACCCACAATGTAGGGAGAGAGTTATAGGAGAAGCACCATTATTAATCCGGACTCGGGTGACCTAGGTAGGATTGAGCTCCTGAGTGGAATCAGACGAGCATTAAATGGTTTGTGTGAGCCGGTCAATTCTCTGAGAAGTAGAGAGTAAGGACAGCCACGATAGTCTGTGGCTTCCAAGGGATCAGCGGTTGTCGTTGATGGGATCAGGACATGGGAAATGGCCTATATTCTGCAATGGAAAGGACTGGTCTGCTCGAAATTAATGGGTCTCAACATCCGCTGTGAGCTGTCCACTTCTATTCATTTACTACTCCACCACACAGCTTCCAGAGATCATGAAATACGATCCATGATCGGATTGTTTAGCACGCTTGATTTCCCTATCCGAAAGGATTAAGAACAGATACAACATTTTCATAGGGAGAAACTCAACTTTCTTTGCCTGTCTTGCAGGGAGATCGTGCTGGCGATTATGCAGGGGGATGCGAGCGGGAGGGTGATGAAGTACAATCCTAAGACAGGTAAGGTGACGGTGCTGCTCAGTGGTCTCTCATTCCCGAACGGGTTGGCCCTGAGCAAGGACAACTCATTCCTATTGGTAGCTGAGACGGGGAAGGTCCAGCTTCGGAGGTTCTGGATCAAGGGTCCGAAGGCCAGGACTTCGGAGGTGTTTGCGCAACTGGCAAGGTACCCGGACAACATAAAGCGGAACCAGAAGGGTGAGTTCTGGTTAGCCCTCGCCAGTGGGAGAGGGGATCTTGTAAGGCAGATCAACTCAGCCAGGGATGACGATGATATCCCATGGTTCACTAAGGATCCCGTGGCAATAAAGTACGACCCGGATGGAAGAGTCGTAGAGATAATAGATGGAGAGTATGAGGAGACGTTCCAGTCCATCAGCGAAGTGGCTGAGTTCCGTCAAGCCTTGTGGGTTGGGTCCGTCACAATGCCCTACGTGGTTAAATGCAGGGTCTAGGAATCCTGTGGTTTGGACATTTCTAGGGCGTCAAACATAGCTATACCCCGATAGGTGCCATCCTCGGATTCCATTTCCTGGTAGTACCACGACAGTTTCTTCTGCTCGACCGAATCTGTAACCTTCATGTTCCATCCACAAATCAGAATATTCATTTGCCTCTTGATGTTCTGATTGATAATATTTCCTCTCATCAAGCTCTCTCTCTCTCTCTCTCTCTCTCTCTCTCTTGGGTGAACTAAATCCATGTATGATCCATATGCATTGCTATAGAAACGAGAAAAGCTAGCGGAAAGTTAAGGTCTGTTTGGCACAGAGGAATGGTATGCCATAAACCCATAATGCTCTCGAAGATGATCAAGCAAATTTCATGATCATGACTCGTCGTGCGTCTTTAATCATGTTATTGATCCCGTAAATACGTTGGTCATAGAACACAAGTTTTGCCATAGAACAATGACATCTTACCTATACAGATTTCCCTCGGGAGAGCATTTAGTATTTCTATTAGGTATCGTATCAGCACGGATTTACTTACCTATATAATATGGGGAACTGAAAATCTTTTATACCCCCGTGGCACTTCTCCAGTTGATCGGCTTCTTGAACTCCCTCACTTGCCTGTCAAAGACGTCAATTGAAATCAACAAATATGCTTCCAAGTTCCAAATGGAAAGCCGTATGAATAGCAGATGTTTGTTACCGTAATTCTGGCGAACCATAGTGAAATTGTAAATCGCTTTTAAGAGGGAACCGTATTTCAGTGAATTCAGAGGTCCCATGTGTCTGCAACAAAATGAGAAGGAAAATGTTTTCAGAATTAAGACAAAGTTTCCATTGTACTATAGTTACCGATCACATCATGAATGCCAGGTTTGGGAAAAATCTGAAAGTTCCCTAAACAGCCACAGTCGATAATTCGTCAGATTTCCAAGGTTAAATTGGACATGTACTGCTAAAAGAGAGTCAACTAAAGGCTCCAGATAGGGCAACTGCATAATTGTATTCGACTTCAATGTCATAAGCATCATAAAGAAATACCAAGAAATGGTACGCCAGCTGAGAAACATTTAATATTTAAACTGCTGCGAAGAGAACTTACACAATCTCCGTATATCGAAGCCTCCACGCTGGAAAACCTAAATGACACCTGGCAGGCCCATATACCAGGAGGAGGTCTGGCTCTGGTCCGCTACTACCTTCATTATTAGGAAAGACGCACTTTAATTTTTCATTTGAAGTTGCAATAATTTAATTTTCCAAACAATAAAGCATAAGAAATCACACGAACCAACAGCATTTAGTGCCTCAGACATGTGGGCTTCAGTAAAGATTTTCTCCTCCTGATTCTCACCCAAACTCCTCAGTTTCAAATGCTTCTTGAAAAGCATGTTAGCTGCGCTTGCCAATGCTTCCTTTCCATCAGATTGTGAAGCAAATTCAAGAATCATAGGTTTTGACTCACATGCTGATTTGTCATCACCTTCCTTCATAGATGAAAAACAAAATTGGGTCACAACATTTGTTTTTGCTTATATAATTATTTCAATGAATGAAGATAACTCTGAGCTATTATTCTCAGTCCATGAGTTAAGTAATCGAGTCAACTTGTCTGCGTCATGTACAAGAATGCAAAGGATTGCCAGTGCAGTGGGCAGGCATGGGTAGCTGCGCTGCTACTCAAAGTTATGGAAGTCACAGCAGTATAGATACAAGAGATGGCATTCTTGGAAAAGCCGTAACAGAATCTGTGACACTAGGAGAGAGAATTCAAGTCTCCTACATTATATAAATGACAAGATTAAAGAACCTCAAATAACTTGGCACGGCTCAATTTCTCCAGTATAATTTCCTTAGATTTCTTAAGAACTCCTGCAACCAAAGAAGAATTAATTATTTAACCCGAAAGAACAAATTAAAGAAGCTTAGATATCAGTGTTTCCCTAATCACGTAGATATCTTTACCTTCACTGTCATATAAACACACATGTTTCACACCAATATCAGCCAGCCACTGCAAAAGTTTAAGTACTTTGTTTATCTGCATAGCATCTTCACTATCCACCGCAACAGCCAGGTAACGAAGCTTTCCCACATTTATGGCCTCATATCTCTTCAAGAACGTGGTAGAGACGAGATAGCTCTCCACTGCATCAGCTATTCCCAACAGAAAGAAGAATATGCTGATGATAAGATGGATAAGAAGCCACAGTGTTCGAAGAGCAAAGGTGCGCATCTGCAACCATAGCAAACTCATACAGATAGCATTAGTTTAAGAAGTAAAAATTTCCATGAAGTATGAACCAAAGCTCACAACTTACCCACTTTTACAATTATTTAACAGGAGATCCATGCAATTATATTTGATATGTTTTAAATATTAAGTTTTTTCAAAAGAGGGAAAAGGCAAATACTGAAAAACTATATATCTTTGATGTTAAGCCAACTCAAATGCAAATTGATGAAAAGAAAGCTACTAATCTGGTTTTACTCATCCCAAATCCACAAGTAGTACAAGATCTCTCGTAAATCATCATTGCCAAACTCATGGCCTGTTCTACAGGCATCCAGATTTTCTGATGCTCTCAGCTTAAAGCAAATACAAAGCAAAACGCAAACTGCAATACTCACTTGAGCCATCCGAGCAGATGACCTCCGGATACTATCTGTGGCAACCATGTTATTGTATCTGAATCAGCAAAAAATGGAAATACTAAAATCAGTAAATTTGACAACGCATATCAGATGACTGCAAGAGAGTTAAGCCACCATGATTAGCTCTACTATACTGATCTCCAGATGCTAAACTATGATAAAAATGAAGCTATATAAATATGAGCAGCAGGATAGTCCAAGGCTCCAAGCTTCGTACGAACAGGAAGCTGAGACGAGTTTCACTATATCTTATTAAAATTAAAGAGAAACAGACCATAAAAGTAGAAGGAAAAATGACGAAGCTCAACTGAGATGGACGCCTGCAACTGCACCAGTTGCAGACGACCACAGTACGTCTCCTAACGACGTCCACATGCACAAGATGTGATCATCGATTGGGTTCAGAGAAGATAAATGTCCGAGGATTGAGGCGAGACGACCAATTCAGGATTGAAGCAGGATCGCAGAGTTCAAGTGAAAAAAAAAAAAAGATGAAGAAATCCTGTTACGTATCCAACGTCAAAAAGATCAACAGGACGATTGTGAAGGCGGATCGGCAGAATTCATGAGAAGCCGAGGGCCTGAAGTCCGAGAGGTGACTGAAATACCTCTGCGAAGCAGTGGATTGAAGAGGCAGGCGCCGACAGCCGGAGAGGTACGAGATTGACGAGGAGAACAGTTGGGAGCTGAGACTTCGACAGCAGACTGGGAGATTCCCCCCGCTCCAACGTCCGTGCTTCTGTGACTGAAGACTGAATCTTAGAACCGAAGTTCTTTAAATCGGATCAGACCGGCACTAAACCAGTTCAACTCGAAATTAGACACGTCACAAATGAGGTGAGGTAGACATTTTATTTTTTTTCCCCACTCTTAAATTTGTTAAATTTCTGAAATTTCATAAAAAAAAACCTTGTTCACAAAAATGTGCTAGGCCTATCAAATGTGGATCCAGTTAAGAGCGTGAAAATTAACAACTGCTTGAAAGGAAAGGAAGTAACTAGAAAAAAAAATTTAATACAGTAATACCGTTATCAATTTAACAATCAAATCTTTGTAATTTTAATTATTATTTTAAAATTTACCTACCAATTTCTTTCTATTTCTTTTTATTTTTTTTAAATATTGTAGTCCTTATGGAATAAAAAAATTAATTAATTGAATAATTTTCTGGCATCGTTGTCCTTACTCCTTCATTCGAATGAGACAACGCACGGCACTTATAATCGTGTGGATGGTCCGGTTTTGCTCCTGGAGAGTTCGGGTAAGTGCTACGTCACTTTCGGTTTTTTTCCGGCAATTTTTATGTGCCACAAAAATGTATTCGAACAGGAGCCAGGAATTGTGTCCTTCGTTAGAATCACAAACGTAACACTCTAATCCATTCAGTCTCTCCCCACTGTCGTGTCCTCCATGTCTCCCTCGTGTGTAGGATAAGAGGGTACGTATGATGATGCATCTTGATCTACCAAATCCGTAGGTTCTTGTTTCCCACCCCCCTTTTTTTTAAAAAAAAAAAGAAATCATATTTTAGAATTCTTGAAATCGATTTGATCCACAGACTAAATTCGAACAATAATTGTCAATTTTTTGTGGTTCAAATCGACATGGTACCGTAATCCATGATATTCATTTTTGGCCCATCCAGAATCTCATGGAAACTTGAACCGAACTCAAATACCATGAGAAAAAAAAAAAAGGAACATCATGCTTTTAGCTGGGCAACTAAGAAAAAGAAATATAAAATTCAATTTAGAGTTAATTGAATCTCTTCTATTATCATAGTCGAGCTACGACCACACTCAACGCAAGTTATGTGGTTAGAGTACATGGAGCTCCAGATCATAAGAGTGGACCGTAATCATAAACTTAAAATAATAAAAAAATTACACATTAATAAAAATTGTGATCCAGTCATATTTTATTATATATAGTAAGAAAATATCAATTAAATTACAGTAAATTGTGTTAATTACCCAAATAATTTTCAGAATAATTGCTGATTAAAATAATCATATTATTATTATTATTATTATTATTATTAGTCATATGATTGTAAGATAGGATCATTTAGGTTTTCTCATGTTGGGATCTACTAGGCTTTGGGCCGAGGAATGTGCCGTTCTTTTATCTAAGGCCCGGCCCGGTATTTGTCTTGTCTATTTTGTATTGCCTGCCCTGTAGGCCCTCCTGGCGGGCCTTCCCCATCCCAAACTCAGAACGATTCATCTCAAATTTTTCGAGAGAAGATTAGGAGCCACTTCAGGTGATCATTATTTGAGTGATTCTAAGGCTAGCAACGACTTGAAGTGCCATTCTGGGATCCAATCCTTCAATTCTTATATATTAAACAGAGAAATGTTAAGTATACGCTTCCCCATCATGAGTACGGTGAATTTTTATTAGTTCAAACCCGAATATGATGAGTATATGGAGGGCAAAAGTCAAGTTCTAGACCTCACTTTAAAGAGAGAAGATAATAGAATCAGCTCAACATCTTCTTACTAGATCCTTCTTCCACTTTTAGAGTTAGAGGACTGATGAAGAGTCATGTGGCTAGAGGAAGATCGCGATAATTTCCCACTCATTTGATTAGTGTTTTCCCTGGTCAACCCTTCACTTTAGCACACATTCCACTCGTTTTGACCTACGATTGATCTCTTTTGGCTCCAATACAATGATGAAGACCGGGGCGCTTCCAATTGCTCATGGTCAATAAAGAGCAATGGCAATAATGGGACCCTGTGGACAAGAGCTCCCTGGGCTAACAAATATCGAGATTACTTCGAGATACATGTTATATACTACTATTATTTTTTATGCAGATCTCGTGATGACAAATGGACGCGAATCACCTTCTATGTCATTCTAGTATTGGAATAAATAATGTTAGCTAGTCCATCGGCAAGCAAGATTCTAATCGTAAGACCAACGGTGGAAATGACATCTTAATATTGTGTCGAGTTTCAGTAAGATCACCAAACTTTCGACTCTCTCGGGTACTTTCAACGTTTGGGGGGAACAAATTGTTGCAAGCTGGTCAAGATTATCTTGACATTACCATGTTTCTTGCCTTTCCTTTTTCTCTGCACTTGTCCCAGATGGAGCTGGAAGACAAGTGCTTGACCAGAGTGGGGCAGAGGAGGGCACCCACTCTTCCCCCTGTGACCTGATACGCCTACCTGACAGATCAAAAGCATCCACCGAAGCTGTGGCAAGTTTTCACTTTGAAAAAGATGCACCCCCACGACACCCTTTTTCTTCAATTAGGCACAGAGAAAGAAGAAAAAGAAAGCAATTAAAAAAATTTAAGAGTAGACTGTGATGGGTTAATTTGGACAAAGGGGGAATTTGCCTTTTAAAAGTCGTTTGGAGGGAAAGAAAAAGGTTATAGGACCGAGTCAAGACCCTGGCCGTGGGGCTTTTGAAATGCTTTTGAAATACAAGTTGATTGAAATGGTTCAATGGCTCTCCTCCCCTATCAATGTATTCGGTTCAGGTCTTCATCTTACGGACGGCTATGGTGAACATTAGAGATACCAAATCGGAAAGCAACCGGGATCTTGCGGTGAGTTTGAAACGTCCCAACAGCACACCCCGTTTCTCAAGAGCCACACTTTACACAACACTATGGCTCCTCGGTCCATTCGATGTCGTAGTTTCAAGACTGAATGGAATTCAGACAGTTCTTCCTTAGTGATGTTATATCCAAGATCGACAGAGTCCTCTGTTGAGAAACCCATTCGACAAATTAGCTGAGAGCTGAACGGTCGTGGCTTCTTCATTGCCATTTTGGGCACCTGTGGCTCCCATCGAACATATCTATGACGATGAAATGGATCGAGATAGAAGTTTATCAATTGCAGAGGACCCAGCTTCATACAAAATTCGTGTTAACTGATATATAGGGTTCGATGTATAAGAGGCCGAACACTAATTATTCCACTTTTCAGTTGCTCGTTGGAACTAAAGATTACTCTCGGTCAAGGTCAATTTGCCTCTCAATAATGAGCCCTAATAGCACCTTTTTCCTTCCCACGGTTACACCATAATTGGCAGGAGAACAACTTTACTCGGTTCCATGATGATTATTTCAGAAGACTCGGTCAAGTATGATCCCTAAGAAACAATAATGCTCCGAAGAACATCGTGGTCCACGTGCATCTACGTACGATGAACTCATCATCATCACAAGTGTTCCCTTTGTAACGTAGCCGCAGAAGAAGGGTCCCCAAGTCCGTCCACCCCCCCAATTTCTTGCTAACTGGCACAAGATATTCCCCGAGCCGTGTACTACCCGATCCTATGGACTTACCATTACAGGCAGACTTCGACGGAGCACGTACAAGCTTCACATGATCATCGAGGATACAAACGTTCCGTTCCCATGTGCCATGACGTTGTTTGTAGATCGAGTCAAATGTTGAAACATTGAGAGCGTGTTGGAGCGTAGCGGTGGATGGTGATGACGCGGCCGTTCTCAATCGGAGCCTGATGAACTTCCAGAAACGTGGTGTCTTGTTGTGATCATCATACTGTGTACATCAATCACATGTGAGAGGGTGAGGGAGAGGCCCTTGCTTTTTCCTTTTTCTAAAGCATGCTTTTGGGTGGATAATTGGTGGAAGTGTCTCTTAATAATTCAGTTGCCTTTACGGTTTGTTTTATTATGAAATCTAATAGATTTGAAATTAATTCTTGTATTAAGTAGGATCCACACACTAATTGGTAAAATTCTTCTCAAATATGAATTTTTAAGTTTGTGAGATATAAAAATAAAAGCTTATTAAAGAAAAAAAATCAAACAATTCTAATTAAATTAATAATTTTGTTCTCTCGGCAGGGAAAAGATTACGCTCTTTTTTTATATTTTATTAATTTCATAATGGAAACTCCTATGGCGAGAAAGGAGCCAAAGACAAAGATGAAAGATGAACAAATAAGTACGAAAAAAATTCAAATAAAAATTTCTTTTAATTCTAGTTTTGATTGAAGTTCCAATCCGGGTGCATAAAATCCCTTTTTCTTTGAGGGATCGAATGCATTTGGCATATGGCTAAGGAAGCACCCTAACAATGTAAAGAGCCGAACAGCTTGGATTATTTTAATAAAGGCAAAAGGAAAAGCAAGAAGGATGACAGGGGATCTCACCGGAAGCATTTCACCCCCACCAATCTCGAGCCCATTATCTCGAGATCCTAACCTCATCCCAATAATTTCTCCTACAGGGAAATGGGATTTTGAGACCACTGACCTAGTTGGCAACCTCAAAGAATGTTGGATTCTCGCGGGAAACAGTGACCTTGCCTGACCCACATCAGACCACTTTCAGTAAATATATAATAAACAATGCACGATAGATATTGCAGTGCTTAACAGCTAAACCCTTCGCTTTTGTCATACTTAATCTTAATAATTCAACTACTGTTAAATGTAGACGTTTTGAATTTGACATCAAACACGCATTAGACATATTAAACGAGCATTGTTTGTATATAATTGAGAAGCCGTTCCTACTGGGGCAACCTCTTTTGCCATTGAATTGCATGGAGATGAAAAAAGGACCATCTTTTCTACCATATCTTTGCTCGGTTAATTTTGCCTCCCCCCTTTTCAAGTTCTTGCCTTTTCTTCTTTGTGAACATTTTTATGGTCTTTCTATTAACAAATGTCCCTGTATTTCCTTTGGACAGTATGGTATATTTGCATAACTCAAAATCTTATACATCAAACTAAACGAAATGGCAAAGCATGAGAGCTTACTCATCAGTATACGGCACGGGGATCAAGCGCCATTCTACTAGCATGGAAAACTTGGGAAGAGTGCAGGTGGGCTACTCATGAGATGATATATATAATAACATCACCAAAGCAAAACCAAACAAAAGAAGGTCTTGATCCACCTCTCCCACATATATCCCACCATCTCTCTACCTTCCTTTCGTCGTAGACCTGCCTGTTTGCGCTTTCTCTGCTGCTGAGCTCTTCACAGTTGATAGGTCTTGAGAAGACATGGAGTTGGGGGCAGAGTTTTTGGTTTTCTTCTGCGCAGTTCTCTTCTGCATGTTGTCTTCTGTGTGTGGTCTGCTCTCTCCTATGGGTGTTAACTACGAAGGTAAGTGAAGTTTCAAGCCAGTTCCTTGACATAGCCAAGTGAAAGTGTTACAGTAATAACTAATATGATTACAGTGCAAGCTTTGATGGGCATAAAGTACGCAATGGAGGATCCTCATGGTTCGTTAGACAACTGGGACGAAACTGCTGTTGATCCTTGTAGCTGGAGCATGGTCACTTGTTCTACTGATGGTTTTGTCATCAGTTTGTAAGTATAAACGATGAAGACACACACACAAGCACAGAATATGTAGATTAGTCGAACTGTGAGAAGGAACTATGCTCATTTTTTTATTGGGATTATGATTTCTGGCAGAGGAACTCCGAGCCAAAGTCTCTCTGGAAGACTCTCTCCGAGTATAGGGAACTTGACAAATCTTCAGAACCTGTTAGTATGACAAAACATGCCTTTTGAGTTCACTTCTTAAACAGCTCTGGCAATTTAATTGTAATGTTATTCTGTCTCTAGGCTGCTGCAGGACAATAATATATCCGGACCAATCCCCTCAGAGCTTGGGATGCTCTCAAAGCTCCGAACTCTTGATATTTCAAGCAACTCCTTTACTGGTAAGATCCCTATGGAGCTGTCCGATCTCAGAAGCCTCCAGTACCTGTAAGTTAGTGCTCCTATGAAATGTTAGAATAGCTCCTGTTTTAAATTTAGTCTGAAGGATAACTCTTTTCGCCTTTGTTTGGGTCCAGGAGAGTCAATAATAACAGTTTATCCGGTGAAATTCCTCCATCTCTTGCTAATATGTCTCAGCTTGTCATTCTGTGAGTTTCTTTACTCTTGGCTCTTCAGACCTAACTAAACAGGCAATCCAAAAGGGTTCCTGATAAATTTTCTGCTTCTTGTTTAAATGTAGGGATCTGTCATACAACAATCTAAGTGGTCCAGTTCCCAGTCTCCAAGCCCAAACAATCAAGTGAGCTACTAATTATCATCATCAACACTAACAGATGAGAATGCATTTTCTGGTTCATGATTGATGAGTAAAATACTTTCAAATCTTCTGATTGAATCAGCATAGCTGGAAACCAACTGATGTGCACTGATGGAGATAAGGAAGAATGCCATGGAATGACTTTGATGCCACTTTCATTTAGCTTAAATAGTTCGCAAAGTAATCAGCTTTCCTGCCTTTGCAATTCCATTTGTCATCATTTAGTTAGGATTTTACTGTAGTAGTTTTAGCTTTTAGCCTCACTGATATCTTTTTCCTGTTCCCTAAAGCCTCAGGACGCTTGTCAAGATCAAAGAGCCACAAGATTGCGCTGGCCTTTGGTACTACTCTAAGCTGCATCTGCCTAATTGTCCTCATCTTTGGTTTCATCCTCTGGTGGAGAAGACAGCCCAAGAAGCAGATATTCTTCGATGTAAACGGTCAGCTCTCAACAGAGTAACAGCATTTTTGGCTTTTTCTACACCAACTGCTTGTGTGAGAGAATTGAAAATTAATCGTTATCCCATGCCTTCCTGCTTTTGATGCTTCAGAGCGGCATTATGAGGACATATCCCTTGGAAACTTGAAGAAGTTCCACTTTCGGGAACTTCAGGCTGCTACGAACAACTTCAGCAGCAAGAATTTGATCGGGAAAGGTGGCTCTGGAAATGTCTACAAAGGGTGCCTCCAAGATGGTACAGTAATAGCCGTTAAGAGGCTTCGAGATGGAGATGCTGTTGGGGGCGAAATCCAGTTTCAGACTGAAGTGGAGATGATCAGCTTAGCTGTTCACAGGAATCTCCTCCGCCTCCATGGTTTCTGCATGACACCGATAGAGAGAATTCTTGTTTATCCATACATGTCTAATGGCAGTGTCGCTTCCCGACTCAAAGGTATAGAATTATCTGTAACTTCCTGGATAAACATATTAACAGACTAATTTCTTTAAAGCTTAACGTGTTAGAAGGATGCAGTAACTATTGTGTGGTCTCATTCTTGCTTGGATATGACCTAGGATCAATATATGTATAGACTGAAGTTCTTGAACAAATATGAAGATATCAAAGCTTGGACAAAGAAATCGCTATATAGTGAAAATTCATATTTTTAAGGACCTTTTCCCCTCTTTACCTGGCAGCTAAGCCGACTTTGGATTGGAGCACAAGAAAACGGGTTGCCCTCGGAGCTGCTAGGGGCTTACTGTACCTACATGAACAATGCGACCCGAAAATAATTCACCGAGATGTGAAGGCTGCAAATATATTGCTTGATGAGTTCTATGAGGCCGTGGTGGGAGATTTTGGGTTGGCAAAACTGTTAGATCATCGAGACTCTCATGTGACCACAGCCGTGAGGGGCACTGCTGGACATATTGCTCCCGAGTATCTATCAACAGGCCAGTCCTCTGAGAAGACTGATGTGTTTGGGTTCGGGATCCTTCTGCTCGAACTAATTTCCGGGCAAAGAGCTCTTGAGTTTGGAAAAGCAGCAATTCAGAGAGGGGCCATGCTAGACTGGGTAAGAAATGCAGATATGGGTTTATGTGATAGTGGAAACATTTCATGATTTCTTTCCCAGAAACAGGCAGATCATAAAATGTGCTTGTCCAGAGCACGATAATCTTTCTTGTTTCCTGATAATTGAAGAAAGAGCTTCCTCAGTCTCTTCATTCTGTTTGAAAACCAAACATATCGTCAATGTTTGTTCAGTAAATTCTTCAGAATTCCTTTTAAAGAACAGGCATCCTAGCCAAAGTCAAGTCCGTCATTTGCATTAAACTTATGGCTCCGATTGCAGGTAAGGAAAGTTCACCAGGATAAGCAGCTGGAATTGCTAGTCGACAAGGACTTGAAGGATAATTATGACTGGATCGAACTTGAAGAAATGGTGCAAGTGGCCCTTCTTTGTACACAATGTCTTCCAAACCACAGGCCTAAGATGTTGGAGGTTGTAAGAATGCTCGAAGGAGATGGACTTGCAGAGAAGTGGGAAGCTTCTCAGAGGACTGAGGCTGGTAGGTGCAGAGCTGCCTACGAGTTCTCCTCTTCTGAAAGATTCTCTGATCTCACTGATGACTCTTCATTGCTTGCCCAAGCAATGGAGCTCTCAGGTCCTAGATGATGTGGACATATTCTTGAGGTAAGAAATTGAATCCAAATAAATCGATAAGAGTGAGAAGTGCAGGAGACTATTGTATGTTATAGTTGGAATGACATTAGTGGCACTTAAGTTTGTTATCGAGATTTCCGTGAATTTCCAAAGTGGATGTAAAGAATCTGTCCTGAAAAAGCAAGCTGTAGTTACCATACCCGATAGTGGTTCCGCTAAATTTCTTTTCCACATTGAACTGTTTGTCATTCAACGACTGATCCTGAGGATATGAATAATAACTACTAAGGAAGACCCTGCAGCATGCGTTTCGTACTCTAGCTCTAACCATCTGATTAACTCCAGAATTTTACGGAGATTACTACATTAATGTTTTTTAACCTTCATTTTGATTTCCACAGCTGTTATGAAAATGCACTCCTGCAATAAGGTTCATGGTCTGAGTTCAACAGTCCGTGGTACTTAAGCAGTAGACTGTAGAAGGAATTGCCAAAGATACTATGATTCACATAGTCCACAGGCGCGAATTGTTGTATTGTCTTCTTGCACAGTGAGATAAATCGATTTCAGGCCACTAAGCTGTGAGCTTTCTCCTAAGTTCCCATAGATCCACGCTCAGAAGTTCTCACATCAAGACTTAATGATCAAGTGAGGACCTATTAGAAGAATTATGACCATTTAACATTTTAGAGAAAAACAGAGAGCAACTGAGACACTGCAAGAGTGTCTCTATACTAAGCAAGCCATCCATATGAGGTTTTATTCATTTCGGGAATTACTTCAGGAGGAGCAAACTCATTCAAGTCTTGTTGCAAGATTTATAGCGTTGAATACCTGCAAGCACAACTGTGTTGGTTTGCGAGTGGCCCAGATAGAGAAACTTGGATATGATGCCAGGAAGGTCCTAATTTTAAAGCTCATAGCTACGGCTTTAGGGTCCTTTCTTCCAGAGGAATATCCTGATAAGGTCCTCCCACCTGTAAAGAATATATTAGGTAGTGTGAGACCTGCTTAAGACCGCTGCGTACTGTATGAGTTTGCACCGTGTGGTATGAGAAACAACGAGAACGCAGAAGGATGAAATAATGTTGTAATTACAGTACTCTAGAACAATTCCACTGCATTCTGACTTGAGCTTGTTCTTGATCCAATCAATTATCTTGAAACCAATGACAGAGTACATATCTGGAGAAGCCATCTTCTCTCCTTCCAGAGTGATGGTATCACCTAGCAAAACTGGGCCATCACATCCGTCCCCGCCAGATAGAATACATTAGCCAGAAGGCACGAGAACTACCCCTACATAACTTTGAAACAAATGAGTTGGCTCAAAGCAGCATTCTGTGGATCGGACAGAACAACCCACTCATCTCTTTCCTGGATCTGGAGCACCGTCAGGCACGAGGGACGAGCAGTAGTTTAGAGTCAGTGGAGGATCACCAGTGAGAGATCCGATAAAGAGTGCTGAGACAATGGGTATGAGCGTTGAGAGGTGTTATATTCAAGACAAGATGCAGCTAATGTGTGCTTGACCGGCATTTGATTCATTTGCTTCATAGATGTGGGCAAGCCACCAAACCAAAATCCCCCCCAAAAATCCTCTGTTTAACTCCAAAAGCCTCAGATCCGAAGTCCATAAGAATTGAGCCATCGCCAGCAATCCCTTAAGGCCCAGTGCATTTGCAAGGAACAAACAGTAAGTACACTTCATTTGGGCGTTGCCAAATATCTGATACATGTTAAAAGTTAGTATTGGCTTTACAAACAAGAGAAAAACAAATTTCCACCCTACACATCGACCAGAAAATAAATAAGAAAATGTTTGCTTTTTTATTTAAGGAAGATTATCCATTACAATGGCACAAAATTGACTTCTGCCACATCTAATACAAGGTTCAAGACAAGAATTCATTCCCCAGATTGAAACAGAAAGGTCTCTACAGACAGCTTGTGTCTTCAGTTTGCTCGAAGGTCCCTCACCACACCAGCAAGGAAAAGCCACCTAAAGAAACATCTGGAAGGAAGCATCAAGATTTTCTGTGAAGAAGCACCCAATGCCGCATCACTGAACTTCCATGGAGTAACTCACAAGCAGGACATTTGAACCAGTCATACTCGAAAAATTTTCGGATCAAAGTGCACAATCCTTGATCAGTCCTCACGTAACTCTGCATCATTCAGGTTAGACATTATATACAGGCGCCATCAAAGATCAACTGACCAATAAAATCCCAAGAGCCTCCTCCTCGTAGAAAACCACCAATGGAAATTAAACCTTGGATTTTTGTATCTGCAGGGATAAAGATCAGAATAATGGGAAAGAATTGAACAATGAGAATGTGAGGGAAAAAGGAATTGATTGCATAAAAGCAAAAGTAAAGCATCTCTGATGGAGTTTCAAACTCTTTGGACTTGCATTTGCTAGATCAAATTACCTTCACTTCAATAGGACATACGTGAGCATATGTAGTATCTTGTGATCAATCTTCATGATCATCCTCATCCTCAGAATCTGGGAAAAGGAGGATATAATTCAAACTTCAACAGTAAAAGAATTGTTGAGTTTTGTCAAATAAAGATGCACACCTATGCTATAATGGTGCCAGTGTTTCTTAGTTTGTGGAAGCAAATTTTAAATCCTTACATGAACAATTCTTCTTGCCGAACTATTTAGCATCAAGAGGGAAAAACTGTCAAAAGTTAATGATGACTTGGGCATTGGGCCACCAGCTCCTTGGCCCAATTCACCTAAATTGAGTGGATGTTATCTGGTTATGGTATGAGCAAGAGGAAACTTGAGAAAGGCTTATATTGTAATGGTTAAATCCCTTTAAAACTTTAGAAAAAAATTCAGCACAACCCAAGTAATAAGCACTGGTATTTGCAAACTAGAATTCTCTAGAGAAACTTATCAAGCAATTGCTTGATGCTGAAGTTTGATCTGGCAAAATAAGGAAGAAAAAACTGTATTCAGTTTACAGATGATTAAGAGAGAATTTCATGCCTGGACATTTTTGCTTTTAATGTACAATAACAATTCATGACTGCAAGAGATAATTAGAAAAGCATGCCCAACTCACCAGATCTCACATCATCGCTGACCTTTCCCCTTGCTTGTATTTGTCTCACAAGCATACGGTATATAAGTACCCACCAGTATATATGAAGAACAAGCAAGCAGAACAGGAGAGTATTAAACACATAGTAATAAATAGATCCATCCACGCGGTGCTTTTCCTTGTCTAATGTGAGTATAACCTCATAGCTGCATATCAGTAAGACAAAATCCATGAGCATAATTAGGCTTTTTGTCCTTAGAAACAAGATGTAGATCCACTTAGAATTTCCTTAGATGATAAATGGTAGATGAAAGAACTCATGAACCTAGAAAGACATTTAGTTATAGGCAAGCATCAATTGCTAGACTTGTCTATCTTATTCTGCAAAAATAATTTTATATTTCATTTTACCCCAACTTTGGGAGGATACAACAGAAGTTTTATGTCCTCAACAGGTGAAAGAAATTTCTATCCAAGATCTAGTGATTGGTACATTCTTGTTGAAGAACACATCTTCAGAAGAACTTTACAGCTAAGGTAGCATCAGGCATGTGACACAGTTCCAGGCCAGTAGGACTAACCTTGTACTCCAGAGTATACAGAAAGGGTAGTAAATAAGGCGCAGTATTATCCACGACAAAACAAATAGTATGAACGAGAAGCTCGCAATGCCCTCAGCGCCACTGTATTTGGACATCTTCCCTACTTCCAAAAATATGTCACTCGCATCATGAAGAGCCAAAACAATGGAACCTACACGGGCAAACCTACAAAAAGGCCAGTAGAAGAAAGGCTGAACCTCTTAGAAATCTTTTTCTCCAAAGAAAATATCCAAAGGAACCTCAGCAAAGCTCATCATTGATCTAAGTCACGAGTTCAACCATGCCAATGCTCTCCTGTTAAACCGATAGAATAGTATTTTTCCTTTTGAAATGTAAGGAATGACTTCTATTAGCAGCCAACCATACACAAGATCAAAACCAAAATGACAGAAGAGCTTGTATCAAGAACCAGCCAAGAGTCAACCAAATCCAAGAAAAATTGTCCCGTCTTTACAAAAAGCATATCAAACTTATTTAAAGTCTTAAACTATCACTACACGACCAAGGATTGATGTAAGTGAAAATCCTTTATGCTCTTTTCTCTTCCTAATCATCCAAAAGCCTGAGAGAGGTTAAAAAAAAATGATCTTCATTGAACAGAAGGAAGCAACAAGATTAATTTCAACAAGACTTACCTAAATATGTAAGACAGCACAATGAGAATGAGGGTTGCCACATGATGACCCATGGAGACTCCAAAGTCTGATCGCCTTGTTTCCCAGAAGATCAAAGCAAAAATAGAGTATGTGTAGAAACCAGCAGCATACATATATAGACACTTCAGTTTCAACCTGAATTCCACAAAATCATCTAGCTTTCAAACTGCATAATAGAAGCAAGCAATCAGGTATCAATCGGAAGTTCTTTTAAATCTCACTTGATCTTCTGGTCAGGCCAGGTCTGGTTGCCTGGACCCACCCAGAAATTGCTCGTGTTAGTAAACCAAGGCTCATCATAGGTTACAGTGAGGGCCAGAACTTCTGCAGACAAAAAATATATGCATTTCCAAGCTGATTCCTTGAACTTGCTTATCTTCTTTCTCCCATCTTCTGATTCGACATCCTCTTTCAGCTGCCATTTTCCAAATATCAACCGTCTAGCTAATTTCTGCAAGTGTGCACAGTGGTCTAAAAAAGCGATGAACATCATCTCAAAGATAAGATGAATTGGCAAATTTCAGAAAACAATAGCTCATAAGGCCAAAACAATAACGACATGTTCAGGGCCATTCTGGTTCATTTTCTCCCCGTTCCTTTATATCAAAACAGCTTTAAGTTAGGTTTTCTCCACATGAATATGTGATCTGTTCACTTTGTTCCATTGGACAGTTATACCCTCACCTCATTACCGCTTCTTTTTTTCTTTTTTTCAAGAGATAAAAGAAGGGCGTACAGAGAAAGCAACTTTCAAAACCAAATTCTAGCTTTTCAGCAGTTATTTCTTCAACTCTCATATACATGCGGACAAAAGGCATTCTGGGTTAACATTCTTGCAACAAAACAAGCAGAAAATTTTGAACTAGATAAAAATCACGAAAAGTGAACAGATTCCCAGTGGGACGAATCAATCGAAGATGTTCAGAAACAGTCGCCTTTGGACGAATCAGGAGCAGAAGCTGCACAGTACCTCGAAGATAAATTTGTCGAGGAAGAACCGAACGGAGGGGAAGAAGAGAGCAAAGAATAGCAGGGCGACAAAATCACCATACTTCGGGTACGACTCTTGCTCCCACTCGAGAAATTGCATGTTCCAAGTCAGACGCTTCAATATTTTGAAAACTACGAACCGGTTCTGGATATCTGATCTAAGGAGAAGATGGGAATGAGCAGAGGTCTCAGGGGTGGCTGATTCTGCGATCGAGAGAGCAGATGCATGAGATGGGGTGCCTCCTTTGGCTCTGTGGGGGAGAGGGAATTTCGTCTGGCTCCAAAAGCCGAGCGAAAGTGGATAAAGAAATCACTAAATATTTTAATTGCTCGTTGGCCAAAACACAAAAAATATATATTTTTTAATTGCTCTAATAAATAAATAAAACAAAAAATTGCCCAAAAACAAATAGAACAACTAAAGAATTGACTTAGTCTCTGTTTTATTTAAATTAAATCTCCTATTCGTTCCTTTGAATAGACATAATTGATGATTGCATATTTTATATCTTTTAATAGATTATTACACTCAAATTTAATTGTCAAAATACCATTAATTTATAAACTTTACTATGTGCTCGTTTTTAAGTAACTAAATGCGAATTTGTACCTTATAAATAATTATCACAATACAAGTGAGTTTACTTAATCATAACAATTTAAATTCCAATGACATTGTGAGGACATGTGAAATAAATAATAAATAATAATAATATACTTAATCATAACTAACTGTTTGACATAAAATATTATAATCTGACATATGGATAGTAAAATTTGAAATAAATTGATAAAAAAATTTTAAAAAAAGCGTTTGAAGTGAGAGTGGAGGAGGTAAAATAGGAAGTGGCAGTTAAAATTGTAGGCAGTTACTGGTAATTTTACTATTTTACCCCCAATTTATTTATATTATACATTGAAATATAAAGAGTACGGGGGAAGAAAAATGTCTTTTCCGGCCATAAGGAAAAGCATAGTAATAAATAATCCTCACGAAATGATAATTAACTTTGGCGGGGCGGGGGAGGGGGGGAGGGGGTGGGGCCGGGGGTTGTGGGTGCTGAGGGGGAGAAGGCTTGTATTCAAGGCCCAGCCCATCTCCACGGGCTTCTCTCTCTCTCTTTCCTCTCCTCCTCAGCTGATGCTGAAGGTGGTCGTTCTCGTCGTCTCCTCAGCTCCTTCTTGTTGCTCGGTCTCACCAAGGCGATCTCTGCTCTCCGTGACGCCATTTCTGCTCTCACCCCCGCAGCAGATATAGTGAAAAGGTTAGCAATTTCGTCTTAATTTCCTTGTAACTTGTTGATTTCTCGCCTGGTTGGTTGAGCGGTTGATCTGCAATTAGCTTGATAATTTAGCATGAAGAGCATTGGGAGTCTGTAGCCGAGCTTAGTTTGATCATTTGTTTGGCTGATTTGGCCACTGACTGAATTCCATGGAGATGGGCTTGATTTGGTGTTCAGTGTGTTTAGTTTTCAAAGCGCATTTTTTTTCTTCTATACTCGAATCCTATCTAAGTACTTATGCTTTTCCTCCATTGCTTTTCTAGGAGTTAAGGAGCTAAAGGTCCTCCTTTCTGCAGAGGGGTGCAGACAAAATGGTAAGAACCAAAAACTGAGGTGCTTGTTTCGAAAGAAATAGATGTTATAATTCGAGATTCGAAAGTAACTTTGGCGATTATTTCCTTTCCAGAATTACCTCCTAGGAGCATTTAAGCCAGCATGTAATATATTCATCACTTTCTCAGATGGAAAAACACGCAAGCAGGTAATTCTGATTGTGGTGCATTTGTTTTTTTTTTATTCAGAAGTCTTGAGGAAGAGATGATAGTAAACCGCTGCATGATTTAGAGTTCTTACTTCGCTTGCTATTCTTTGAGTGGTTCAAACAGGGATCATTTTAGTGTCACAAAATGAGGTTTAATTGTTGAAAGGAAAAGATGAATATGATGAAACAAGAAAGATTTGAAGTCACCTCATTATGGACCAATGACAGGTTCCCATGAAGAAGGAAAATGGTCAAACTGTAATGGTCCCACTATTCAAAAGTCACGAAAATGTTACTGGGAAGGTATTTGTTTGACATCTAACTTGTGAACTTCCTTATATTGCACATTTATCTTATCTTGTCAAAAGAGCTATATTTTGGGTACAACATGAAAACTTCCCTGATTGGTTTAATTTTTAGATCTCTGTGGAGCCAATTCAAGGGAAAAAGGTTGAACACAATGGTATAAAAGTTGAACTCCTTGGTCAGATAGGTAACTGGCTATGTTCTCATAATTCTTGCCTTTTGCTAGTAAGCTTTTTCTGAATAGGAAGTCCTTGTTACATGCAAAATAGCATGTTTATGTGTTCATTGTTCAGAATCTCTGATGATTGACTTTAACGACTTCTAAAATCAAAATGGTGTTGCAGAGATGTACTTTGACAGAGGCAACTTCTACGACTTTACTTCTCTTGGTAGGTTTAGCTTTGCTTGGTCTTCTCTATCACAAGTACAGATATTTGTGTGAAAAGACATGATATCCTTTTTAAGGCTGAATCATATAGTAATTTCTTTGTCTCTCTGTTCACAGTCCGTGAATTGGATATCCCTGGAGATATCTACGAAAGGAAGACATATTCATTTGATTTTTCTACTGTTGAAATGCCTTACGAGACATATAGCGGGGTGAATGTGAGGCTCAGGTAAGCAGCTTTACATTAGAACTTGTAAAGTACTACCTTGGTTTGCTTGGTCATAGCAGCAGATCATGTTTACTGTGAGGTTCAACTTTGTATGTTTCAATTGAAAAAATGAGTTATCTAAGCATATTAAAATAGCATCACTTGCTTTTAACTTTGACATCTTGGTGTGTTTGACCTTTTACCTATAAGTACATGTTTCTTTGTCTTCCATGCATTTCTCAAGAAAGTGTCCTGATCAAGTGATGAAATACAAAGTGTGCATACTATAAAAATTGAGCTAAATTGAAAATTTCAATTCTTTTGGGGGAGTTTTAACTGAAGTTCTCAATACTTTTGAAGATTTCTACCTTCTCATCATGTAACATGAATACATGTTTTCACTATTTCTAGATATGTCCTTAAAGTGACGATTAATCGTGGTTATGCTGGAAGCATTGTGGAATACCAGGATTTTGTGGTAAAACAGCTACTTCTCTTTTTCTATCTGCCTGAGTTTTAATTTCTAGGTCAAAGGCTCCTTCATAGATCATTATTGATTCTTCAATCTTCATCTTGTGAAGCTCAGTTTGATAGAAGTGGTATCTATAATTTTGCCACTCTTGTACACAAATCCGCTTCTCTATTGCTTTCTGCTGAATTATTCCGCATTCAAATATTTCTGCCCATTTTTCGCTCATAATCTGATATTGTTTCTTGTTTCTCAGGTTCGCAACTTCTCTCCACCACCATCACTAAACAATAGCATTAAGGTGGGTGCTCTAGTTTACCTTTCCTATGCCAGTACCTTATGTGAGTTTGAACTTTAATCATCATCTCAATTTTTATACTTGGAGCTGCTGATATTCATTTTCAATGTCTACAATTAGAATAGCCACAACCTAAAGTTTACTGTTTTTGCCACTTTTTGCCACTAATTGATTGGACATTATCTGAAGAGTGTTAATCCTTTTTCTAACTGCTGGTGCTCTTAATGGTTGAGGCCTCAATCTGTGCATTCCATACGTGCTATGCAGATGGAAGTGGGAATTGAGGATTGCCTTCACATAGAGTTTGAGTACAACAAAAGCAAGTAAGTCTATGTTTCTTCAATGAATCATCAACATTCTAATGATACGGTTAACTGTTGTGCCCAGAAAAAGATAAATCTCTCCTATGGACCCTGGAGCATAACTTGATAAGATGGCGCAGCAACAACAATGATTAGTAACATTCATCTTCATTAAACCCATAATAATAATGCTAACTTCTTTCAAGTCATCTATAAGGGGGCCTTACAGTTGCGTCACTTAAAAATCTTTGTTTGTATAGGTATCATCTGAAAGATGTGATCATTGGCAAAATATATTTTCTGCTTGTGAGGATCAAGATAAAGAACATGGATCTTGAGATCAGGCGCCGTGAATCAACCGGTGCAGGGACCAACACCCATGTAGAGACAGAAACGCTTGCAAAATTTGAATTGATGGACGGTGCTCCTGTAAGAGGTAATACTTCATTTATTGCTTATATATAGATGCGTATGAATAATCTTGTACAGTTCAGAGCCTTTGGATGTTGTGGGAATTCTTACTGCTCAACTTGGAGGCATTTACCTATTACAGGTGAATCAATACCCATCAGGCTGTTCCTTAGTCCCTATGAACTGACCCCAACCCACCAGAATGTGAATAACAAGTTCAGCGTGAAGTATTACTTGAATCTTGTCCTGGTCGATGAAGAGGACAGGCGGTACTTTAAGCAGCAGGAAATCACACTTTATAGGCTACAGGAGAATTCATAAGGCGATGATCTCTTTGCTAAAGCTTTCTTCTTATCTCACAAATGAACCCAGCGTTATGATTCTACGAATACCAAGATGGAGGAGCCGCTGTCTGTTAGAGTTGTTCTAGGTTGAATGATGGTCATGCTGTGAAATTTGATCCTCTTTCCTGTATTGCATAGTTCGCTTTCCTTTTTCTTGATAGATTGGAATGACCCGTGTACTCCATGTGTCTTAGCCGGTGATGTAGGATCATTGCACGTAGATATCCAACATAATTTGGTTGATGTTAGTAATTTCAGTGTCGTGCAGGAGATCAAAGATTGGTCTCTTGAGGTGTGTTCAAGTTAAAACTAATTGTGCCTCGTAGTATTATCCTAGGATGCCGGTGAATGGTTAGACACAAGACAAATGGATTCCTTTCAATTCAAGAGATCATAACCGATAAATTATCGTGTGCAAAAGCTTCAACTACGAATATATATATACATATATATGTACATATGTATGTACTCGTATCCTCTGAGAATTTTGAAGATCTCTAGGCTAAGATGTGTTGAATTGTCCTGTTTACAGATTATCAAACTATCTAGTCCCTGTCAAGGAATAATTACAACGATGGTTCATAGCGTCTATCGAGCAAGATGGTGAAGTGATTGATACTGCATAATAGATGGGATTTGACATTTCCTTGACCCAACTAATTGCCGCTGCTAATGTCATTTTATATGTTTAGCGGATAGTTTGATGTCTCTCTTTACTAAGTAAACTGCCAATGAAAAAAATCATAAATATGGATACCACGTTTAGGGAAAAGAATCAATAGATAGGAAAAAACAACGCAATCATAGTCAAAATCAAACCAAAAGAACATCTCGTAACTGGGACACAACCAATGCAAGAACAGCGACTAGCTTCAACTCATAGCCTTACCGAAAAAACTTGACTCTCTGGCTATTTAATCTTGATCATAAAATAATAATAATAATAATAAGATGGAGGAAAGACAAATTCAAGGTTGGGTGAGGTGTTGAGTGTAGATGTAGTCCACGTGCTCCAACATGAATCTCTTGATCATACATTCTTCGCTTTCCAAACTCGCACATCCGTCGTCACTCATATTTACTTCATCTTCCTAAATTCCAAAAGGGACAACATCATATTACTCCACCAAACCTAAATCAGTAGCAGGTAACATATCACCGCATACATCCCACGTTATGTTCGAGAGGGATTACCCCACACTACAAGATAAAACTTCCATCACAAGACCCAAACCAAAGGTCTATTTAAGAGAAAAGGGCATGGAAGGACCCGATCAACATACTGTGCAGACCTTAGTGGTTGCCGAAGATGACATGAATTTGCTTACTTTGATGGCATTACTGCTAACAGGAGGAGGAAGATCAGAGTGGGGCACGCTCCTCGCCATGGAAGCTGCTCTCGCTTGTGCTGGTGATGTCAGTAGTTGGAGGAGGAGTAGAAGAAGAAGCGGTCGTGCGAAGAGGAGATGGCAGACACTTCTTGCCATGTGAAATATTTTTCTTGGTTACAGAAGGCGTTAAAAATGGCAGCAGAGGGAGAATGTATGGCTGTAGCCAATGAAGAAGAAAGCCTGTATGAAATGTATTGGCTCATTATCATTATTGTTTTTCTTTTTTTTTTTTGTTTTTTACAATTTACCAATTTTATTATTCTTTGGTGTCATGGGCAAATGGCACCCCAAATAAAATATGTACACACGACCCAATATGGTTTTGCATTTGATTCATTAATAATGGGCCAACTTAGTCAATAATTGTGGGATATGTACGATCAATACTAACAGACAGGAGAAAATAAATTCAAGCGGCTATATTTTTTTCCTAGGCATCATAAATTCAAGAATTCAAATATAATTATATATACAAATCGTCTCATTAAATATTATTCATACAAAGTAAAAATTATATCTATCAAATTATAAATTACCCCATTCAACGTACTATTATATCTAACTTTTGGGTTAAAAAAAAAGTTAATAAGATTTCCGCAACAGTCAAAATGTAAAATTTTCAAAATATATGTTTTAGTATTGCTATATCGCTTCATCTATAATTAAAAATTTTTATATTCAATTTATAAAAAAAAAACACTTCTCATAATTCTTTTATTTCACACTTCATCTTCCTCTCTTTTAAAAATATAGAAATAGAAAAATAATACAGTAAAATCTTGAACTTCGGCCACCTTATTTACACTCGCAAAAAAGAAAAAGAAAAAAGAGGGGGTAAAATCTTCCCATGCAGGACATCATTTACTAAGCAAGCATATTGAAGTCCTAGAGACCCGAAAAAAAGGTCAAATCATCGGCAGTCCCGAACTTTTTAATGAAGTCAACAGTGCTTCCACCTCTTCACTCATAACAAACCATAGAAACCGTAAGCCTGTGACCTAAACACCGCAGACGACACTGCTCCCCGTGCCACTGTTTACCGTGCCAAAAATGGCCTGAATTTCGATATGACTCTTTTAAATTGATTCACTGAAATCTCTTATACAACCCTTTCATATCATTGAATGAAGTGAAGAGAAGAGCTTGATTGAATTAGTATTTTACATCTCGGAATTTTTCAATTGAGGTTCACAACAAAATAAGGCTTATATGTCATTAAAATATACACTATGTTGATCACTGCCGACAAACATAGATGATAAGCGTGTACAAAACACTCATTATAATTAAATATCATTTACTCTATTATGCCCGATTGATTATATGTAATTAAATATCGTCTACTCTAGGGTTGTACATTTGAGAAATTCACTAAAATTCTATTTTATAATCCACTGCATTGGACAAAGTCTACCATCGCCTAGCTAGGAATACCTATGAACAAGTCATAGAGACTTCATTACTCATCATCTGATCGTCAACACCGTATGGCTCTACATATATAAAGTATTACACCCGGCCGTGTTCACGGCCCTAAGGGAAAACTAATCCGGAACATCATTTGCAGGCTGCAACACGTACGTGCATCATGCGGCCAAAGATTTTATAAATTCGTACATCATGATGCACCATTGTCTATACATATATGCCTATTATTTTGACCTTTCCACGGTTAATCGACACGTTTCTTTGCTAACAGGCATTGCCAGCATATGTATATACCTTCAACAATTGAAACAGCCCAAATTATAATCTTTTATGTCGAAAAAATAGATAGGTAATCGTGGATACTAACCGAACACCATAATCTATCGACTCAACTCTTACAAGTTGAATATAAATTTGAAATGGTATCAAGAATACATGATATATATATATATAAGCGTTTCACCATGCTCGAGTATGGAGCCCGTGCTCGACAAGTTCCAGCGCAGAAGGGAAAGACCGATTCCCTTATTAGCTTATCCAACGACGTGTTCCTTGCTTCTTTCTATTCATTTGGTGATGTCACATAATTAGAAAGCTCCATCATCCACGTGTACGACCTCTCCTTCATAATTATATACTTATTAGGATCTTCCTACGTTGTTCTAATTGATTGATTTTTTTTGTTAATTAATTGTTTTTCTCCCGTGTCTTACGTTCTAGGAAAATCCTACATGCACAGGTGTTCCTGATGAATACTATGGAATGTGGAGTACACAATTTCGTGTATGATGTAGCCACGGTCACAAGGAGGGCTAACCTGATGATGAGTGGAGCTGGATCTTCACAGAATATCCACCTCCCTAATGGATCTTGGCACGATTGTAGGACCTACAAGAAAGCCAGATTGAGTAGGGTTTATCCGGAATGACTTTTTGAAACTTAAGTCAGGAAAGCATTAGAGCATAAGGGTATTTATTGAGAGGACGCGAGTGGGATTTTCAGAGATATCGGTAAAATATCTTCTTCTAATGGGGTATTTACATTTATAATGATTTAGGAGTATGTCCACCAACGTGATCGGTACGTGCTGGAGGCAGCCATGTTGGTCCGACTAAGGGAGGTCCAATACTTGTACAATGGCCGAGTTGGTGATTGTCAATCAGGGTGTGGTTAGCTGACTGGGTATAGTCGGGTGGTCCGATCAGGTGTGAGTGGTTTCCTTATCAGTATCTAATTATTTGTTTCAATTCCAAGAATACAGGGTTTTTATATTGCATCAACGGCCTGCAGTTCTAAGTAGCTGTGTCATCTTCAAATCATTGACTCAAAGGTAGAGTTTATGTAACTATCCGACCGCAAATCCAGTTTATGTATAGAGATCGTGCTAGATTTTGGCTTGTGGAGTAAAACTCAGTAAATTTTATGTGAAGAAAGTTGGCAAGAGTTGTCACTTATTCGCTGAAGAATAAATATATTGTAAGCAAAATCAAAGTACAACTTATTCCCAAGAGTAGAGATGTATCACTTTTAATTTTGGACCAAAATGGATTTTTTGTCAATGTGATTTTATAGTAGGACAACATCAAATCTCATTGTCAACGTTAGATCGATATGCTACAATTCACGGCATCCACCTGCACTTCCTGGCCGTGCGATCGGCCCTGTCTGTTAAAAATTCTCAGTAGCTGATCTCGTCAGCAAGCAAAATGGCCCTGCCAACAGCATGCCATGTGCCCTTGTCGAAAAGCCCAGCCCATGCTCTCTAAGTCAATACCTTACCGTCCATATAAGAACTCCACCGTTATCTCTGTCCTCATTAAGAAAAGAAAAACTCTCTCTCTCTCTCTCTCTCTCTATATATATATATATATATATGTATCTCGTATCTCGCTGCTTGCTTACTCTGTGTCATCCCCTTACAGTACACTTCACTCGTTAAGGAGCAACAAACAGAGAGACCCATCTGAGGATTTTAACTTCTTCAGGCGCCGGGGATGAGTCATCGTACACTACTACGGGCTCCCGCCTTCTCTCCGCCGACTCCAGGGCCGTCTCGGGGCTCCGTCCTCCACTTTCTCTCCGGAACTTACCTCCCCATCCTCGGCCGAACGCATTTCCTCAGCTCCCGCAATTTCCTCCCTCCCCTCGGCCAAAGCCCTATCTCCAAGGTTCCCTCTCCGTCAACTGTCACAAACTCTTATTCATGTTAGGGAATTGACCGATTGCCTCTGGTCCGCCAGGCCTCATCCCAGTTTGGCCCCCCATAGGTTCAGAACCCCGTCTCAATATGACCCGAGAATGGCCAGCACCACCGGATTTCCGATGTATGGTGGCCAATGATGCTTCTCCTTTCGCTAACAAATGTCTCAGTGAGCTGACAAACAGGATAGGCATTAGCCATCAACGCTCTGAGCCACACTGACATGAAATTGAAATCACAGGAGTAAGCAAACAAGACAGCTGAAACCACAAGGGCCAAAAGTGAGACGGGGAAGAAAATTTCAGGAGGCAAAATTATTTCTTTCATCTATTTGAATGCTGTGTTTTCAAGTTCCAATTTTTCGTTTACCCTTTTCCCATTTGAAAAGTACGCTCAAGTTCAAGTTTTTACTTCGAATCACTCTTTAGAGTCAAAACGAGTTTCATGTTTTCTTGTCTTCTAACTCCATGGGATGGACGGTTCTTATTTCTAACAAGTGCTGTTTTCCTAGAAAAATAAAAACGGAAAACACGTTTCAATTTCCATTAGCAAACAGAAAATTACCGCCAAATGTCGATCTCTTTCCTGTCTCTTTGGACATGTATACCACAAGTGCATGAGGATCACAGGCTTCGAATAATGAAAAAGGAAAGCATATTCCTTCTCGAAACCTCGCGAAGCGGGAAAAGTTTGAAACTGTGTCACCTATATGATACAGAGAAAGACCATCAGCAAACATCCAATGGAGAGTGATGACATACACATCTAGCAGATGCAGATTCCTAAGGAAAAATCATTGCCCTATTAATGCTTTAAGTCCAATGCTTTCCAAGATGTTTGTTTAATGGGATTAAAAGTTCCATGAGAGTGTTTCACCCCAAAAAAAAACAAATGGGTCAACTACACAACGCTCACGTGATTAAAAGAAGACTATAGCTGCCTGGCCCTGAATAACATTTGTGCCCTACTGTTATGTGTTACAGGATGTAAGAGCGGTTAGGTTCGATGGCCCTGTCATAGAAATGGAACAGGTGGGAGAAACAGAGGACGGGGATCTGGTTGTGGAGACCTGCATCACGCGGACCCAGCCACC
Organism: Sonneratia alba; assembly: GCA_900174645.1. Classification (NCBI taxonomy): domain Eukaryota; kingdom Viridiplantae; phylum Streptophyta; class Magnoliopsida; order Myrtales; family Lythraceae; genus Sonneratia; species Sonneratia alba. The sequence continues at coordinate 1,765,739 of FWPY01000010.1, forward strand.
GGCACTGACACTCGAGCACGGGCTCTGGAGAATCAAGGAGGCTGTCGAGAAGCTTAAGCTGGATCCCCCGAGCTCCACTGGTGGCATCCTGAGGTTCCAGGTACAGTTTGACTGTGACTTGACTTTGACTTTCGGAGAAGTTCAGTCATGTTACATTTTTTTTTACCATAAAATGATGATAAGAGAATCGGCTAGGCGGATATGGTTGGTCATGACAGCTGTGGCTAAGTCCCATGGCAACTTACTGAAATTTCGGGGTGAGGTAGGAAGCTGTGAGGTCGAAAACAATGGCCGGATCCCCAAAATTACCCAAAAGTGGGGAAATTAACATAACCAAGTAGATGCTCAGAGACCCACGAAGTCACACGCAGAGAGAGAGACAGAGAGACAGCTAACCGGTAGTCGCATGAACAGAGTGCATTCGTGGGCTGCCGGTCGTGTTAGAGATGACGCGACAGTGGTGCTATCTGCGACATCTCACGGCGGCTGTGTGATTGGCTCCGGTCGTAGGCGCTGCTGTGAGGGGATAATGATATGACAGATAACGAGAGGCGCTGGTTTCGAGTGATTTTTTTAGTCTTCCCTTCATGCCCTCACTCACATTATGCTCCGTTTTTTGCACTGTTTAAAATCGGACTGGACACTGATAAAAAAATATTAAAAAAAAATCGGACGGGATATTTAATCGGTTAAATACATGAGTTAATGTTTTTGCAAGTCTAACCAGGGGTTAAACGAGATTTTTGGTGATTTTTAAAAATTATGGCTTAATAAATAGTATTATAAAAATTTTAAAAAAACTATACAATTCTAAATTTTTATTAAATCATATCACAGGAAAAAAAGAAAAGAAAAGAAAACTCTTTTATTCTGTGATGTGAGCCAACGCATCCATCTTTCCTCTACTTCTCACACTTATAGATATGAATCTAAATGCATAATTATTGATTTATTATTCTTGGGATGAAATTAAGCCAGTTTTATTATGGCCGGGTCAACTAGCCACATACACGTTGTACTGTAAGCAGGGCATGTTCAGGTCATGGCCCCTTGGCGCCGATACTACTATGGATCAAAGATGGCTTTGGATCTTGATGTGGCTCGGGTGTTGCTTCTTGCCATGAGAGACATGGAAGATGAATCCCGAATCAGCTGACTGCGTATAATGAGTGGCATCTATCCGTAGCTTGCTTCACAACCTCCCTACATGGCAGATTTGAGAACCAATGCAACAATGATCGAAAATGACAACATAAGTGGGAATTATTCATACTTGAATCGGAAGATAGGCCATGCTGTGATATTGTCCTGTTGGTATGCGGTTACGAGGGAGGGCTCGCACTTAATATCTGTAAATATTTGTAGGTAGCTGTTCCACCCGGTGCGAAGGCTCTGAACTTGTTTTGCTGCCAACCCGAGTCCTCTCAAGTGTTTCCCCTGTTCTTCATTTCCAAAGATGAAGACCAATCGTACAAGTCACTACTCCTCAATGAAACCCGAGGAGTCTTCGGAAGTGGGGCGGCTGCATACTTCGCAGACTCTTCTTCTCGTAACATGAATGGGCACAGTTCCATCAAGCGGTCACTTCTTGTTCACTAGTCTTCATTTGCTGTTTATATTGGCGCAGTATTATACGGACTCGTAAGAAAACATCCTATGCATCTCCTAATTTGCAGGTACCTTGCTAGTGATTCGACTGTGATAACAACTTATGGGTTTGTGGACGTCGATTTCAAGAATGAGTTATGCCTCGTGAAGCACAAGCCAGGCTCATATTACTTCTTCATTCCTCAGGTAAATTTCATTTTTCCTTCTACAGCTTTCTACAGTCTCATATTACAGTTTTCTACTTCTCAGAGTGATGCCAGTTCCTTGTTTCTCCATGTGAACCATAAAAGTTTCTTTTGAACAGATTGAGTTGGATGAGAGCGAAGATGTTTCTGTTTTAGCAGCAACACTCGTGTGGAGTGAGGCTTCCCTCTGCACATTTCAAGAGGCACTGGCCTCTCTTGAATCGTCCCTAGACCAGGTCATTGATCATTTTCTAGTTGGATCTAAGTAATTGCTAATCAGTATGGTGAACCCTTCGATGCTAATTTGACTCATTTATTTCCCTTTCCTTTTCCTTGTTCCAGACAAGTTCCAATTTGCCACACACTACACAGAGATTTGGGACTGGTTACTTGGGATCCACTCTTAGAAAGCTTAACATGGTTGAAAGTAACTTGGTTTCCAAGGTACCCGGTCCCATTGTATTTTAATCCTTGCACCAATATGCATTGCTAACTTGCCGTATGGAAGGTTGAAGTTTTGGCTTAATTGGACTATTGTTTTAACATTGTGGTTTTGTAGGTTTATTGCTATGCTACTTCATTGGTTGCAACCAGTTTTGCTCCCAACTCCATGGAACTGGTAATTTCCCCTTTTCATCTGGTGGCCAATTTCATCAGAGTGGTGTAAGGTAACTTGTTGCATCATTTATCTTTCGTGCTCTTGCAGAAAGAAGCTACATCTTCATGTCAGTTTTGTGTCAGGCTTTCGGCAGTAACTACTGTTTCCAACAACATGGTACGCTCCAGAATTCTTGTCAGACTGATAGGCATGGTGCAATGTCTTGCATAGACAAGGGATGTTATACATTTAATATTTCTACCTTTTAAACGGAAGATTAATTTTGGATGGTTTTATTTATTTATTTTGGTTCCATGCCCCTTCTTCTGTTAGTTGGACCATGCTACCCCAAGCATACGGTGGCAGAATCTTGCCAACATTAATTCTGTCTGGGCATCAATGATTGTTGAAGAATGCGTTCGGCTAGGCTTAACGGTAACCTCTCATGATAAACATTGTATTACACTTTGTGTAATGAACCTAGGACTGATCTTCTTAGGATATCTGCCTAACTACTCTTCATTCCCAGTATTTTTGCCTTGCTCCTGGATCAAGATCATCTCCTCTCGTTCTGGCAGCAGCAAGGCATCCGCTTGTCTCGTGTATAACTTGCTATGACGAGCGGTCAGTTGCATTTCATGCTCTTGGTTATGCAAGAGGTGCCTACAAGCCTGCAGTCGTGGTAACAACATCAGGCACTGCTGTGTCGAATCTTCTTCCTGCTGTAAGTCCTGCCTGTACCTACATTTCATTTATTATCCTGACTCAGTTCTTGCATGCGAAGGCTACATGGGCAAATTTTATGTAACACATAACTGACGATATAACAGGTTGTAGAGGCAAGTCAAGATTTTGTTCCGCTTCTGCTGCTGACCGCTGATCGCCCTTCAGAGCTGCTGGACTGTGGAGCTAACCAAGCCATTAGTCAGGTTCTTTTCCATCACACTGTCCATTTTTTCTGCTGTTGAATTCTGTAGAATGTCTTTCAACATTAGCTTGGGATGTTGACATTACCGAAATAACTCTTGTTTTGCTGGTCTTCCTCTTCGGTGTACAGAAAACTATGTATTTTGATCTGTCTGTAAGTCTTTGCTTTGGTTAGGAAGAACAAGCCCAGTTCTGTCTTTTAATGCAGAAAACGGTTCTAAGCTGTTTCCTTATTCATGTTCTATTAATGCAAAATGCATGTCATGGACTGCGATCTCCTCTAGAGGTGTTATCTTCTATACTTTCACGTGACAGGAAACTATTCGAATGAAATTACACTGTCACATATCCATAGCATAACCTTTTCCCTGGTTTGATCTCTTTCACATTGATACAGGTGAACCACTTTGGTCACTTCCCAAGGCACTTCTACTACGTCCCTGAACCAAGTGATGAAGTTCCTGCCCGAGTGGCACTAACTGCCCTTGACTCTGCTGTTCACTATGCAACAACTGTACCCTACGGGCCTGTCCATGTGAACTGCCCCTTCCGAGAGCCACTTGACAATACACCAAAGAAATGGGCCCAGAGCTGCCTGAAGGGGCTCGACACATGGATCTCCAATGGGCAACCATTCACCAAGTACATTAAGGTTGAGAATTCCAGAGCTTGCAGTGCCACACAAGCTCAAATGGAGGAAGTTCTGAATCAAGTTCATGGATTTGAGAATGGACTTTTAGTTCTTGGCGAGATGCATTCTGAGGATGAAATTTGGGCGTGCCTTCTCTTGGCAAAGCATCTTAAGTGGCCTGTTGTGGCTGATGTGTTATCGGGTCTCCGACTGAGAAGGATCATATCTTCTTTTCCTGAGGTTGAAGATAATATTTTGTTTGTCGATCATATCGATCATATCCTGCTATCTCTTTCCTTCAGGAAATGGATTGAGGTTGATGGAATTCTTCAGGTATGCATCGTCCTCCCTGTTCTAGAAATTATTGCCTTTCCTTCATATAAATTCTTTGACTAAGCTAATTTTGTATGTTCACAGTTTATAGTTTTGAAAGGAGTGGAGTAGTTCTAAACTGATCAGGGGAAAAAATCTTTAGCTAAGGTGCCCGTTGATATGTGCTGAGCGTGCTTTTCATGCTCTCCTTCATGTATCAGATGGACCTGCTCAGAGCAAACTTATAGCTCTTCGAAAATAAACAGACAGAACAACCAAACTAGACAACATCAATGAGTTAATAGAACTTGAATTGAAACCCAGGCTTAGTGTAAGCTGTTTGTGTATTCTTTTGAACTTCCTTTCTGGGGTATAAACAGGTTGGGAGTAGAATAACAGGCAAGCGTACCTCTCAAATGCTAGAACAATGCTTTCCCTGCCCCTATATCCTGGTCGACAAGCACCCGTTCAGGCACGATCCCTCGCACATGATAACCCACAGGATCCAGAGTTCCATTGTTGGATTTGTCGATATCTTGCTAAAAGCTCAAATTCCAAGCACAATCAGCCGAAGGAATGATTTCCTGCGAGCCCTGAACAGTATGGTACAGTGTCCTCCAAAAATTTCAACAAATATAATGTCTATTGTTGATGACTCTATTTCTCTTCTATTGTTTTTTACTTAATTCGTCCTTCAATACTGGCAATCAGGTCCTTCATCAAAAAACATCTGAGAATCTTTCCCCTTCTGCTTTTGAAATTTCTAATGTTCATTCACAGGTATCAGCAGAACTGTCATTTCAAATTCTTGCAGAGTCTGTGCTCACGGAACCTCAAGTTGCTCATGTGGCCTCACGGTCACTCACAGATGAGCATGCTTTGTTTATTGGGAACAGCATGGTTGTACGAGATTTAGACATGTTTGGTCACAGTTGGTCTAAATTTACTGATAAAGTTGATTCTTTGATGTTCCATTCGAACATGCCGAGTCATCTGATCCGTGTGGGTGCAAACCGAGGAGCCAGTGGCATTGATGGTCTTGTTAGCACTGCTGTCGGCTTTGCTATGGGTGCAAACAAACGAGTAAGCTGGTTTCATCTGGTTTCGGAAATCAGTTTCATTTTTGTGCTACCTTGTCTAATATTGCTCTTCAGTTCCATTTAAACTCATAAAGAACATTGACAATATCTTGACATGCGATTAAACTATCAATATCTCATTCTCTACTCCATTTTTCAAGAAAAAGAAAATGGAAGATCATCTCGCTTTTTGTAGTAATTGTGGTACAAGTGGAACGTGGACAATTTCTCTCTTTGTTAAGAATTTCAGCTTACTTCTTCATGATTTATTTTGACTGAAAGCTAATCAGTTTCTGTTCCTGACAATATCTAGGTACTTTGTCTGCTTGGAGATCTTTCTTTCATGTACGATACAAATGGCTTGTCTCTCCTAAGCCAAAAGTATGTAATTGACACTAATGGTCTCGAGGTGTCCACAATTCAGATGTTCAATTTTCATGATATGATACTGATGGGATTTGTTGGTGCATGTTGAAGAACCTCAAGGAAACCTATGACTATAATCGTTACAAACAACAAGGGTGGTGCAATCTTCAGTCTCCTTCCAATTGCTCGGGGCACTGAAGAGGGAGTGCTGAATAAATACTTCTACACAAACCATAACATCTCACTTGACCACCTTTCTGCTGCGCATGGGTAACTTACATAATAATATTGTTGACATGCTATTGCTGTGTCCCAAACTTCTGAATTCTTTTGTATCAATTATCCTTTTTCTTAGAACAACGTGATGATTACAGTCGCTAGAATTTAAACCATGGAAAACCTGTTTCCCCTTTAAATTGCAGCATAAAGCATGTAAAAGTGGAGACAAAGAATGAACTTCACGATGCTTTGAGTGAATCTCATAACCAAGAGATCGACTGTATTATTGAAGTCGAGAGCAACATTCCCAAAAATTCCATCATCCACAGGTTTGACAAGTTTTACTGGCAAAAACATGAACAGTACAGTGATGATTATCCCGTCTTATTTGACACATATCATGCTGGTCTTTCAGTAATTTGAGAAACTTTGCCAACCGAGCTACAGATGATGCTTTGAGAACTCTAGAGAGTTTTCCAGCGCCCAATACTGCGTCCCCTCATTTATATGTGTGCAAGATTCGAAGTTTGGACTACTCAGCATACAAGTGAGGCGACTCAGATTATGCTATTGATTGTCTTATGCTTTCACCTTCCATTCTAATGGCTGTTTTTGACTGATAGAATTCCTCTAAGGGCTCCCTTGACTTCCACTACCAATGCCCATGAAAGTTCAATCAGCCGAGAAGGTTTCATATTGTTTTTGCATGTTGAACATGGAGCCATTGGTCTTGGCGAGGTTTTTCTGGCTTGACACAGCTCATTCTTCTTGTCTATTATTTTTCTTATTTGAAACAACAAAAATATTTCAAGGTTCTCATCAACAGGTCGCACCTTTGGAGATCCATGAAGAAAATCTTGTAGATGTGGAAGAGCAACTTCAGCTTCTCAGTCACAAGATAGAAGGAGCCAACTTAACCCGTTTGCTTCCTTTGCTCAGGGGCTCATTTTCTTCATGGATATGGGAGGAATTGGGGATCCCGGTACAATTTTTTTATTTTTAAATGCTTGAATACGAATTTCAACCATTAGGTTCAATTATGGAACATAACCAATATTGTGCAGCCTAGTTCAATCTTCTCGAGTGTTCGATGTGGTCTCGAAATGGCTATTCTGAATGCATTAGCTGAACATCGGAGTTCGAGTTTGTTAAGCATTCTTTATTCTCAAAAAGATGAGAGAGAAATATCAGAGAATTCAGATGGAGTTCAGGTCTGTGCCCTTCTTGATCCTCATGGATCGCCAGAAGAAGTCGCTTCCGCTGCCTCTGCACTTGTTGAAGAAGGTTACACCACGATAAAGATAAAAGTAATGCTCTTTCGGAAGAGATGTTTCGACCCTGTTTTCTCTTGAACTTTTAATTTATGAAAACGTTCTGATGATTATATTTCTTTGGGCACAGGTAGCACGCAGGCCTGATCCCCTGCAAGATGCTTCTATCATAAGGGAAGTGAGAAAAAGAGTCGGGGACAGGATTGAACTCCGAGCAGATGCCAATCGGAAGTGGACTTACAAAAAGGCTATGCAATTCGCCTCTGCTGTTAAAGAATGTAACTTGCAGTATATCGAGGCAAGGGCCACATATATCTTCCTTTTAATAGATGACGATGTAAATCTGAGTCAGGTTTCTAGACAGAAAATTGGGGCGGAAATTATATAATTTAATATGTTATATATATATATATATAATTTGCAGGAGCCCGTTCAGTACGAGAATGACATTATAAGGTTCTGCGAAGAGAGTGGCTTACCCGTGGCATTAGATGAAACACTTGATAGCTGCCGTGAAGACCCACTTGAAAAGCTTGCCGATTATACTTACCCTGGGATAGTTGCTCTTGTAAGTTTTGCAGTCTCATCAATTTAAGCCCTTTTCTCTTATCAACTTGCTTCTTGCAAGTATTGGCACTTGTTCTACTTTAAATTATCACACTGAATTGAATAAATCGTGCATCATCAGGTTCTCAAGCCAAGCATGCTTGGTGGTTTCGAAAATTCAGCTCTGGTCGCTCGATGGGCCCATAATCAGGGGAAAATGGCTGTTGTGAGCTCCACATTTGAGAGCAGTATAGGCTTGTCATCCTACATTATGTTCTGTCGCTATCTCGATCTGCACAATTCCGATGTATGCAAGGGGAAGAAGTGCAACTTAGCTCCGCCTGTAGCTCATGGTCTTGGAACTTTCCGGTGGCTTCAAGAGGACGTGACCACTTATCCTGTGAAGATAGGTCGGAATCCTAGCAGTGGCTTCTTTGAAGCGTCTGCTGACGATGCACATGAGTATCTGATGAAGTTCCATATCAATAACAAAATTAAAAATCAGGATTTCGCTAAAGAGGAGGTCCATAAATACCACCTGACTGTGGACTTAAACGGGTCTTCTCATTCCATCAAAGTCCTAGATATTGGACAAGGAAATGTATGGACAGATTCAATATTTCGTGTCCATTAGATGCTATAGTTATTGTTCGCCCCAACATAACATCCTTCTTACTGATTCAGGATAATTTAGTAGTCTTCCTTCATGGTTTTCTCGGAAGTAGCGAGGATTGGATCCCAATAATGAAGGGGGTCTCGGGATCAGCAAGGTGCATTTCCGTTGACCTTCCAGGACATGGGGAATCAAGGGTTAAAAGCAGCGATGGAGAAGCTTGGCAACCACAACTGTCCATTGAGGTTGTTGCTAATATTTTGTCGAAGACCCTGCAGCAAGTTTCATCGGAGAAAGTGACACTCGTGGGGTATTCAATGGGAGCGAGGATTGCACTCTACATGGCCCTAAAGTTTTCTGATAAGGTACAATATAAATATTCAGAATCTCGATCTCAGAATGGCCTTACTTGATGTACGTAAGCAAACTTCTTTGACGATATAACATTTTAATAATCAAAAAAGATGAAGGGAGCTGCAATAATATCTGGAAGTCCAGGGCTGAAAAGCTCTGCTGCAAGAAAAATTCGAAGAGCTCAGGATGATTCCAAAGCACAGATTCTAGCTTCTTACGGCTTAGAGTTCTTCATAGAGTCCTGGTATGCAGGAGGACTCTGGAAGAGGTAATTTCTAACTCAACAGTTCCTAGTATTAACCAACTCAATAATCTCCACTGTTACACCGCAACCATGAAAATGTCTTTGGTGGCTCTGCAGCTTGAGAAGACATCCACATTTTCGCCAGATAGTGTCTAGCCGTCTGCAGCATGGTGATGCCCACAGCCTCTCAAGAGTTCTGTCTGACTTGAGCACCGGGAGACAGGCGTAAGTTCTGATGTTAGTGTCTTTTTGTTGAACAACCAAACATTGCTCTCTGCTTTCATCTCACATGCTTCAAATTGTTAGATCTGCCTTCATTATATTCAGAAATTACAGATGATAGCAGTACATGCAAACTAATTTTAATGGAGCCTCTGCCGGACAACTCTTCGTATTTCTTATTAGCTTCCATTTTCTTATGGCAAGATAGGTCGTTGTGGGATGACTTGAAACACTGCAAGGTTCCCATTTCGCTCGTCGTGGGGGAGAGTGATGGGAAGTTCAAGGCAATTGCTCGACAGATGAGCTCTGAGTTCGCCAAAGGCAGTTGTGAGATAGTCGAGATTCCTGAGAGCGGACATGCCGTTCATTTGGAAAACCCTCTGGCTGTAGCCAGGGCGCTAAGGAAATTCTTCACGGGTTTCAAAGAGGAGGTCCCAGATGAAGTGGAGGCTACAATGCAGGATCTGGAAGGAAGGTGACCGGTGACAAAGGGGATGACGAGAATGTCCAGGATTCAATTGCGTCTCCTTCAAGGTTATCAATAAAATTTGATGGATCTACGGGAGGATATCTCTCTCTGTTTGAGCATCATCCGGGTTTGCTCTGATATATTGGAAGGCTTAGCCCTGGAGAAGAATAATTTGATGAGCTGTTTTTATTATGTCCCACATATCAGTGGAGAGCTACAGTTTGTAATTAGTCTTTGCTCCCGATAAACGAGATGGTTGTCTCAATTACTCATCTGCTTTAACACCAGGGCAATCCAAACCATGATTTATATTATGGATGTTTATAGGATACTTGTGCGACAGAATGAATGTGTCTGTACTGTCTACTTGCAGAACATGTCCTAGAATTAAAGAGACGAGTTCCCGAGGCAGAAATAAGAGATACTATGACTTACAATCGAGACCCAGACAGGAAAAAATCACGGCAAATACCATGGCAACCATGGGGGAAAAAATTCACAGTATCTGCTAGGCTGTTCAAATGTTAATACTGTTGGAATGGACTCCTCCGACATGGGAAGTAATCCAAGTCTTTTGGTAGGACAATCCAGCGACCATAAATTATGAATAGGGAGATTTCACGGTAACAAAACACACACACAAACACCCACCAGAAATGTCACTAAAATGAATTACAGCATTAATGTGTAGACAACAGTTCTCCGCATAGGGTTCTTCCTGCGCATCTATCTGTATCATGTTACTTAGCCTATAAATAGGCAACTCTTGGCCCGCCACGGATCCGAGCACAATTCGCAAGCCGGACGGGATGCAGAAACACTCGATGGAACTGAACTTATTATTTGCCACTCCCTTTGTGGCCACCTGTTCGTCTCCCTCTTCTCTTCCGATTAAATTTCCGAAGAGGAAAATACAGATATTAGTTACGATTTCATTAATTATTTTCTGGTGTCACGATAATGATCCATGGTTTTCTTACCATGATATGTGAATGGGATGTAAGACTAACGGGCAACAGATCGAATGGCAGATCCCCGTAAATAAATTTAAAATCCATTTATGGCAACTAAATCCATAACTATTAATGAAAGGAAACTTTGGAATCTCTTGAATTTCACCGAGACATGTCCAAATATTTCTTTAGAATAAAATTTCGAATTCGAATTATATGAATAAAAAATGTTTAGAAAATTCTAATCCTTACGTCAACCAATCGGCTCAAATTTAGACTAATGTGGACCATAGCATTATGGATTCTGAGTTATCAACAGCCAAGGAAATCTTTGGGATTGATCAGGTTTCCATATTTGGGTAGGTTTCAATTTCTTTTTTTTTTCCACTTTAATTTTGGATATAATATATATAATACATCCTCCCCAGAGTCACCATTGTATGGTCCAAATTGCTGCTCTCCCTATTCAGCAGAAAGCAATGAGAAACCCTTCAGTAAGGCTCGGGTTCTTGGTTGTCTTCTTACTTCTCGCCACAGGTATGCAATTCATCTGTTTCCGTCAGTCAGTCCTTCTTGGGTAATGAATGTGGACATTAGCCGATAAAAAGGGCTCTCATTCGATGTATATAGGGCATATCAATCGAGGAGCTGAAGCGAGAGGGCCGTTCGAATGTCCCCGAATGGTTGACTGCAGCAAAGTATGCCAAGGGTTCCCGTACAAATGTATCAATGGGAAGTGTATTTGCGGGAAGGCTTCATACTACGGCCCCAAGGATGTCACTGTAGACAATGACTTCAATCTGATGTAAATAATCGCAAAGTGAGGCCATGTAACCAATGGCACTGATGATCATTATCAGGGATAAGATGTAGTTCAGTCAAAGAAGTAAAATGAGCTAAAAAATCGAATGACATGGTCCATTGTGTAGACTTACCTTCCTGATATTTCCTGGCCTATGACTGCATACTGAGCGAGTATCGCTCTTGCTCACTCCTGTGGGTGAGTACCAGGGATCCAGTACATCCAAGAACTTGTCCTCGACTTTTACAATGTGAATTCATAGGGAAAGTTCTTAGATAACAGCAGCCCGGAAGCAGCAAAACTGGAGAGAAACACCGACTGGACTCACCGACTATGATGTTATTGGAAATTAATCAATGAACAATTTATACAGACAGATATACAACAAATGGTGCAGAAGGTGGCTGTTAGAACTCCTCATGTAACGACTAGGCTAATACCCACAAACCAATGAAGCAAAGGAAGAAACTCATCCATACAGCTTCATGAAACAGGAGACTAGGTTCTCCTTAAAAATGTATGTGGCCAAAACCAAGCATAGGGCCACAAAGAATACCATAAAAAAAATGTACAGCAGGTTAGTGTGCTTTGCCTCAACATTGATGGTTTCACTGGTAGCCGATGAGGTGGAAGGCTCTTGTTTGCCTCCTAAAGAAGTGGGACCTTTTGATGGATCATCCAACTGATTGAAAGTCCAGAGATCAGATTGAATCTGAAGAAGTTCAAAAAAGGAATCACAAGCAATGCTTTAAGGCTTCTTCCATTGATGAAACACATAAAGCAATGTGCGTACAATGGGATAACAGATAATACGAAAATGTTATTTGTATATCAAACTTCAATCATATATTCCATCTGCATAAGCAAATAGCTCCATCTCACAAGTAAACATAGGTGATCCATAAGGAAGCAGGTCTTCAATAGAGTACTGAACACTACTGATCCTAGAACACTGCAAGATAATATTATTACAAAGATAAGGAGCCAAAATGCTACCAAAGAGCGCCAGAGGGAATACCTGCCTGGGCAACTGTGATAGATGCCGGGGACATGGCCTCTTCAGTTATTATGCCATCACTTGGATCTCTATAATTAAATGAAGTCCCTTTCTGTTCAAGGTCACCACTGTTGGTCATGGCCATGGAAGAAAGGCCTTTGGCTTCCCTTAACTTCTCCACCAAACAAGTGTTCTCCTTGGTCAAGGAAAAGAGCTGCATGTAAACAGATAAGCAAAATAGAGGCTTTTATCATGATACGGGCAAATGTCTTAGTTCATAGATATTCCAAATATCAGTTTCATTACCTCAAGGAATACAATATCAAAATAATTCTGGAAAAGAAAGTCGATCAGAAGTCTAGTTCAAGATATGATTAGGACTTCCAAGGTATCAATATTGGGAATCATGGTGAGAGTGCTTTTATGCTTGAGCCAAGCAACTGGCTGACAGGACCAAGTATGCACTTGCATTGATAACTCTCATGCCGTGGAGGTGGGACCATACAGGAATACGCTCAAAGGATGAGCACTGGATCCAGTTAATATAATACTTTTCATATTCTTTTGGTGAAAAATGCAGTACCTGCTTCTCAACACGCTCCCGCTCAAAGGCAATTTGCATTACCATATCCATGACAACCTTGACCCTCAAATTGATTTCCTTAGCGCAAGCACTTCTTAAATCATTAGTCTCCTCCAAACACATTTCTAGCTTCTCAATCTTGGCCCTCAAGAGGCTCAGCTCCTCATTGAGTTCAGAGTTAGCTTCTGAGAGCTTAACGCACTGCTCCTCCACATTATCATTCTTGGTCTCAGTCTTCAACACCTTTGACTTTAAATCCTCAATTAAAGTCTCCATGTCCCATATTGCGGAGTACAACATGTTCTGCTGCTCCAGTGCTGCCTCAGATGATGCTTTTGCATGCTGTAACTGTATTTCAAGGTCCCTCACTTGCTTCTCCAGTACGCTCACCTTCTCTGTCTTGCTTGCAACACTGCCCTTTAGAAAGTTCAGCTCCTCAGTTAATTCCTCATTGGTATCAGTCAACTGAGTAACCTTCTCTTCTGCCACCTCCACCCTACTTTCTGCTGTGTCAGAGCTTTCCTTCAGTGACTCTACAAAATTCTCCATCTCGTGGAGCTGCTGCTCATATGCTTCACAAGATCCATTAGCATGCTCAAGCTCATGATTCAATACTCTGTGAAGTTCCTCCAGCATCCGCACCCTCTCCCTCAGAGTGAGAACCTCAGAGGTTTTGGCTCGGTAATCCATACTGATACTCTCAAGCTTCTGTACGGCAATATCTTTTTGCCTCAGCTGTTTGAGATGGACTTCGAGCTGAGACCTCAAATTAGATTCATTCTGGACTAAATTGTTGAGGTTGAATTGGACTATGTTGTGCCGACCCAATAAATCCTTTGAGATCCCCATAAGGACTTGGGAGGCATTTTCTGCCTCAAGAAATCTTCCCCATACTACTTCTGCTGCTTCTTCCATGTGAAAGGCAACCTGTTCCGTATAGTGAAGCTTTCGGTTTAGGTCCTCCTCACTTCGTCTTGATTCTGATAGTTTCTTCCCAAGAGCAACCTCTCTTGATAGAGATTTCTCAAGCATTCTCAGGACATACCTGGGCAATCGACCTCTCCTCATTTTGTGCTTCAAATTGATGTGTGATAATTGAATATCTCCGGATAAGTCCACATCTTCCATCTTTTCCCCTGAAAATACATACCCCATTCTTCAAATCATTAAGTACGGCCCTTGTAACCACTATTCTTGAAACGCTCAGTTGGCTGCACCAGTGACTCTTCTTCGCAGATTTTACACAAGTCAATTAGATCAACTTCTTCTCAACTAATTAATACGAATTTTTTACCTTTCTAAGAAATAAACACCTACGTTTGCATTCTTTTCTTTTTTAATTTTTGTATAGATAATTCCGTTAAGAGTGTTATATCAAGTGATACCTTCTTGAATTACTAAATTAAAATTGAGATTACTCCAGCCCATAACAGATAATCTATGAGCAAGTACATTATTTTCATGTGAAACCCAAAAACATTGACAACATTTTGACTGAGCAGAGTATGAAATAAAATCAGACAAAATGTTTATACATTCCCACGATTTTGTTCTATCACCTTTCATCATCTTAACTAGTTCAAGACCTACATTTGCATTCTTAAATGGCAGGAACATGTGCCCTAAACACGATTACACAAGATGGAAAGGCCCTGCAAGTGTTATACTAATCAAATAGTACTTACAGTTCTCATATTGAATGGCTTCCAACTCTCCCTGCAGCTTGGCTAAATGTAACTTAATCTCGGAGATTTGGTCCAAAGAATGTTTCAAAGACTCTTCACAGTTACGTAACTTCTCTTCCATAATAACATACACTTCTGTGACATCTCTGCATGAAGATATTTTACTATGGGCATCAACAATTTCCGCTGGTACATTATCCAAGAAATGGGCCACCTCCCTTACCTCGGAATCTAAATAAACAGACAAATACTCAATTTCCATTGATTTCCCAACAATCCCATTAGAGAAGTACTTATCATCACCCTCCAAAGTTGGGTTCACATCAATATCCCGTGCCAAAAGGTGCATTAGGAGAACATGCAAGCTTGATAACTTGTCAGCAGAATAGGTCAAGTCCAAGTCGAGCTGTATTAAATCTTTAACTGCTTTTGCTAAATCACATGGTGCACGTGGACTTGATGAAACGCGCCCTTGTTCAGAAACCATGTCTGAGTCTGAATCATGATCGCCATCATCCTTGTCCATTTCCTGACTATTTACTGTCTTAACACGGAAAAATCTGTTAGAGGAAGGTTCGTCATGCATTGATACAGGATGACACATTCTTTTAGAAGAAAATGAGAAGATTAAAATAAAAATACAAGTCCACAAATCATAGCCGCTTCGCTTGAAGTCTATAGTCCTCTGTATTGGATCAGCTTCAGAACCAGGCAGTTGAAATGCATAGCTTTCTAATGGGAGTAGCTAATAAATAAACTGTCGGAGAACCGTCCTTGGAACACGTCGCAGAAAATAGAAAACGCTGAAAGCAGCTAGATGACCACCAAATCTCTAGCACTAGCAGCTACACTAGTGAATTTGACATTTATTATCCCCTGTTAGTTCGAAAGACAATTACAAAGGTATCTAAGGAAGCAGGCAATACTATGATGAATATGGAATGTAATGTCATTCATGTTCAGCATTCAGTGCTTTTCAGATCGCTAAAGATGACTCTTTTGTGTCTCTTTTGATCATTATAAAAGAAACTTTGCAACATGAGACCAGGGAAATCTGTTACAACATATGAAGAAGAAACAAGAAAAGAAGAGGACGCCGATCGTCAGTGGTACACAGGAGTCGCCGAGAAAGACGATTTCCTAAGGTTCAGGGTGCTCAAGACAATAATGAAATCGACGGCAAGAAGAGATATCCTACGGAAGTACACCCCGGGACCTCATTTTAGACTCGACCCAGATACCATTTCCCGAGCGCACCTCAGAACCGTGCATAATTCCCAGCTGGGTCGTCAGAGGAGACACATACCTGTCAGAGAATCTTGGTCTGCCAGCCACTCTAACTAAGCTCCTCCTCGGCGATCTTTATGACCCTCAATAGAAAAAAAAAAAAAAAGACCCTGAATCTGATCCGGTGAGATTAATGAAGTGAGGTACGAACCGGAGAGGGCTTTGGTTACCGGTGACCTGTGAAATCTTGGATTGGAGCGGGGGAAGGAGCGGGGCAACAGTGGGTCAACAGGAAATTAAAGACGAAGAAGCAACTAACAGCTCACCTGAAGGTGTGCCCGTTTCTTGCTTTGTTTAATGGAAAGTGGAATTGTTATTGTGTGGCACACGTTAGCCTAGTCTAATTATCTCCCCGCTCCCAATTACTGGCCCACCGCTGAACCGGAAAGTTACGGCATGACATGACATCTAAACCGCTGTTACGACAAGGATTTCAGTGCTTAATAATGGTGGCCAGTTGCTGAGATTCGTGCAAATGAGAGCTCAAGGAGTGTTCATCCCATCGCTAAACTAGACTTACGTGATTACTAAAAATGGTCGAATGGATATTCAATTGTTTGAAAGTGGTTGAATGGAAATATGAGAACCGGTAGTACACACAATTCGATAGTAAAGCGGAACAGCTTACGGAATACATATCACATATAGTTCTCTGATAATCGGAACTCGAGAAGGCATTCTGAATCAAAAATTGCTCACCAGCAGAAGAAACCAGTGATAATTAAGAATTTGAGATTGACTTAGCTGCATCAGCTGCTGATGGAAAATGAATCTGTTCATGAAAAGGACAGTGACCTTTAAGAAATTGTATCAGGGAACTCCTGAACATAATACATTCCATCTTTCATTCAAATTCTCCGATCTATTTGACTTCATCCCCTCTGTGACTGTGTTGTTGGTCTGCATCGAGAGAAAGTGAGAAGATCTCTATCAGAGTTGCTGACAGTAAAAGACATGTGACTGTCGACAGTGTAAGCTTAATGACGGAAAACAATGTCTTCAAACTTTCAGGTGCTTCCAGGACAAAAACTTTCACGTTATCATGTAATAGAGGATGTGCCAGTCTATGCCAGGAAACGTGCAGACAGCTTACCAGTTTTTGATTTGCAAATGGGAGGGATTGCCAGAGAATGGATAGGATTTACGAAATCCTGATCAAACAAGTCTGGATCAGCAGACTAGTCCGTGGAAGGAGGGTGGACTATGACTGGATTGAGATATGATTATGCCGGCAATTACAGGCACTGGTGGTTAACATGTGAAATGGAACATATATACAAGGTCGCCTCCTGTTAGGTCTTCGAACAGGCTTCCGGATAGAAAATCAGTTTCCTTAACCATATGGATTAATGTGACACCTGCACAGAAATCTGATTTACCTGTAGCTGGGAGCAGATCTCGATGACCTCAGCAAGTAGACTGGTAACTGATCCCGCTCTTACTGCTGCCGATGATGAAGAGGCCACCCTTGATCTCACCTTCTCCCCTGAAGTTCTGGTCCACTCCCATGGCCTTCGTGTAATTTGTCCTTGCAATTGGGTTCAAAAGGAACCCTGAGATGAACCTGTCCTTGAGCAGCTTCCCATCTCCCAGACAGTGCCTTGAAGAACTCCATCTCCTGATCGAACAGCACAGCTCCGCCCCAGTACCAAGGCCAGAAATCTTTCACCTGGATCCACAAATAACCGAACTGTGAAGAAATATCCAAGTATGAATCTCGTGGTTAACTGATCCTGCTGAACTCATTGAGCTTAATCATCTCCCATTAGATGTGTTCATGGATGATCGCAAAAAGCTGGACTCCAAGAGCATCAAAGGTAGGCATTCTTGAGTAGAACTGATGATCCTTCGCTCTGCACATAATTCACCTTTTTTGTTTTTGCCAATTATAGCAAAATCTGTTAGTTCCAATCACAGAATATGCCTTTCTCATGTTTCAAGGAGCAGGTTTGTGATGATATGGAATTTTTTTTTTTAAGTACAAAAATGGAATAGACCATATAGATTGAAAGAAGGAAAAGGAAACTACCCTGGGCGCTAGATGCAGAAGAGCACAGCAGGATTATCCTGCCATAGCTTGGAGGCCTTCATCGGAGGTGTCTTAGTCTTCACGAGCTGCTTCATCCAGATCCTGTTCTCGGGAGTCAACATCTGCAGTGAGACATTCTTGACGAGAAAATATGGAGCCGCCTTGCCAGTAACCTGCGGTGCCTGGATGCAACTGCAGGCCTTGGCTCGGCTGGTCTTGCCGCAACAATCCCTTTAAATGCGTAGCCATCCTTGATCTTAATCTCAGACAGCGATTGTTCAACGGACCATTCAAAATAGGCGGAACTGGTGCCCACTGATGATTTGGCAAAGCTCGAGATTTTGTTGCTTGCATTGTGGGGTTCATGGCTCCTCTTGTATATGCTTTTAGTCCGAGAGGGAGTGTGGGAAAGCCCTCGGGCTCCTCCTGGTCCTCGTCTTGTCAAGACATTGTAGGACTTTGGTAGAGGTTCGTTGCAGGGTGCTGTTCGATCTACGAAATGGGTGACATGGCCCCTCTTCATCCCGAACTGAGAGTAGGGGTCTCCGCTGTTGAGGTTCAGAAGCTCCGGGTGGCACTTCTCTGAGGCCTCGAGTCTGTCTCCATACTGCATCAGCGCTCGGTTGTGCAGATAGGATCGAATTTCCAGTGCATACTGCATAAGTGAATAGAGCCGCGTACAGGTCTTATGATCGAAATCCCATCAGCAGGTTTCACCGTTCTTACATTGAAGGAATGTTTTATGGATCAACTGGTTCCGAAGAAAGTTGACTTGAAACCAAAGCAGACCCTACAGTTGAATGGAAAGAAGTTCATCCCGTGCGAACCTTCTGTCGTTGGGTCATGCTGAGAGCAGCCATGTCCTCTGAGTTCATGAGCTTTGACGTTGGGACATCGTCCCAGCTTTCTCTGGGCAGCTTCGGCAGCAATCCCTTGAGAGATCCATTTCCGATGAAATCCTCCATAGAGAACGACGCCATCGTCGTGAAGCCAAAGAACTGTTCTTCCCAAAATTAATCCCCGACCAATTTCTCGCCTGAAACTTCAACTTTATCTGGAACAGTCCTCATGTGACTGTGACTAGGCCAACCTTCCGTAGCAAATAGGGAACAGATTCAAACGATCAGTTCTTTTACAAGTACAATTCTCGGGAGATCGGGGAAGGGTGAAAGACGATGAATCGAAAAATAAAAGAAATTTGTCTGTATTCGGTGGAAAGTACGGTAATGGAATGATATACTCCTACGGACGCCGGCAGTATTTATAGGGAACATTAAGCGTTGCAATTTGCTTTCCCAGCGGTCAGTTGGGGATGCTGCAGGATCGCTTCAGTCTAGGCATTTTTCAATTTGCTAAAGGGTTACAGACGATATCATTCAGGGCTTCAAGGTCTTCATATCCAACTCATTAATTGCCTTCCGGCTCCTCATTGGTTCAGCATCGATTAGAACGTTTCTGATCGTTCATTTGATGCCAATAGCATCAGGACTACTTATTAGAGTGAACAATAACTTACCTGAGTGGCCGGCTGCTTAGCACAATATATTTGCAGTGGGGATGAATAATTTGTGTATATTATAACTACAAGATTCAGCATATGATACTGTTTGCCTGAAGAGCACTCCACGCCAGCGCCGTATGTTTCTGCAATGTCAACGCGTATTCTTTTCTTGTCCTTTATACATTTTCACGACCTCAAGCCAATTCGGAGCTGAGGATTCGTTCACATTTTGGCATCCAGAAGTCTGAGAAGGTTTCGGACTGCATTTCTCAGGGCATTTTCAGTCATCTGTAACTCCATCATACGCGGCGGAAGATGTAATGTTACATCTGAATTGGACTCTACTAAAGGTCTGAGCGAGACTCGCAACTGCTGGACCGGTACCTCAGGCTTCTGTTAACTTCATGCCATGGAGCAGTTTCATCAAAAATTCATCCAGAGGCATATAATTTCGTACGATCATTTCAAGATATCGATCTCAAAAGGCATTCGTACGTGGAGATCTCCCATGACACCCAACTTTGCTCTCCATTCAAGCACATGTAATCGCAATCCAGCATAAGAACACTCTGCAGAAGCGAACTCCGCGTGGTGACAAAGAAATAGGCGCGGATGGAAGAAATTAAACACTACTGACATCCGATTTTCGAAACTTCTCCTTCGCAGCAAAAGATGAATTCTTGAAACAGTGCGATTGCTTGTACTGAGCTGATCAAGAATAGAAGTTTCAGCACTCCGCAATTCGCAGATTCATTAATTTTTCAGCGCATTGGTAAATCCCATTACCATCCCAACTGCGACTCAGTAGCTTGAGATCGAACACCATGCCGCATATGGTGTTCTCACAGTCTTAAGAGAAAACTCTATTCATGCCGTGCTTGATGAGCCCAGGGGAACGATTGTTGGTGCCTTCTATCAGAATTTCCTTGACTCTTTTTCACACCGAATCTGATATTGAACCGAGATATTTGAAGTTTTGAGCAGCATCAACACAACACCCATTTTTTCGGGCTCAATACAATCTGAATCTTATTCATTTATAGTAAATGTGTAATGCTCTCCCAATATTTTCATCACCCGGGCGATACGTTAATCTATAATTTCAAATATGTTCATATGATCGAGTGTTCTTTATTATACTTGTCCTATGGTGTAAATGCTACAAAAAGGCCTCTTTTTTTTTGGCAGCATCGACTTTGAACAATCTCGAGATCTTCTCCCTATGTAGTAAATTAATTCGAACATGTACCTTACTAGCATGAGGACCACAAACGATACATTGATAGTGTTTCTAAATTCTACCTGTGTTTATTGTTATATTTTTTATGCTATGGGCATGGGTGTGGGTGTGGGGATAGAGATGTTAAATGGGCTGTATTAGCACGTAGCTAGACTATCCAAACCTGGAATTGGCTCTAACAGCTCTTGACCGGACTCGAAATTATTTTTATTGGGTTTGGGGTGGTTATGGGCTGGTTCAAAAATATGAACCCGTTGAATCGTAACCAGCCTGGACTGTCGAAAATCCTACAAATCAACGGCCGGATTTTTTCTGATCAATTTAAATTTTTAAAAAAATATTCATTGAAAATATTTTTAAAAAATTAAAAAGATGGACTATTCACGTGCTAAACCGACTTGGTCCATTTATAAATGGTTCTTGACCGATTCATATTTGCATGAACCGTAACCCGTTAAACAAACAGACTGAACCGTAACAGGTCAAATGATTTCAAACCCATTTTAAACTAACCCAAAATTGACCTGAATCACACTTTTAACAATACTAATAGAAATGCATAGTGGGCAGACACCAATGCATTGATTTCCTCTTCTAGAGAACATGCTTTTTGCTCTTATGAAATTTAGGGCCACCCACCGTTTTTACCGCCTTCCGACTCTTAACTATCCAAAAATTGAGTTTATCGAAAAAAATCGAATTCAGTGCAACAGCTTTTTATTTTTGAAAAGTTGACCATCACAACTCGTATAAAAAAAGTCATTTTAATAATCACTAAGTGTTATAATAAAGTTTATGTAATTTAAACGGACTACATTGTACTTGACGGTGCCCTTCACGTCTATCCACGCGGGCCATTGCTCCCCTAACTAACATTAATGGTGTACGTGATAGCACCCGAAAAAATAATTCAAATCGTTACGACGGATCGTGTGGAGGTTTTCGAGACTAGAACTAACAAGCATCGATAATTAAATTAAATATGGTGTAGCAATTACATCGATCGCGTGAGATTCTACAATTGGACCTAGTTTAGACACGATCCGTGATGACCCGCCCTGAGTCGACCCACGTGAACCAGGTTTAACCCCCGCCACTGATAGAGCTCGGGCGAGGGCAAGCCGTGTAGGACCTCGACGTGGCAATTGTCGGCTCCTTAATTCAGACGTAATTGTAATTATGATTTTGTCCTTTTTTTTATAGAATCTAATGGCCCTCCTAATCCACTGAACTTATCAGTCCTTTAATTGGTAAAGGTTTATTAATCTGTGGACCTTTTCTCTGGTAAGTCGTGGGCTTTATAATTTAAAAGAAAAGCTTGAGGACCCTAGAACTAGTAATTTTTTTTACATGAAACGATAACTCGACACTATATAAAATCATAGTTTTACAAATCAAACTGAGTCGGTCGATTCAACTAGTTCAATCAGGAATCAAATTCAATTGAACTTGTGGGAAAATCGACGAACTTAAATTTTTAAAAAATAAAAATATATTATAATATACATATTTTATTTTATTAAACTTATATTTATATTTTATGTTAAATTTTTGTATAATATAATTATTATATTAATTATTTTTATTATAAATTATATTTAAATAATTATATTATATATTTATTAGTAATATTATATTATTAATATTATTTATTAAATATGAGGTTCGATCATGAACACATACCTACATCAATTCTTAGTTCATCCAGTTTTAAAAACTATGACATAAAATTAGACAGGTTTGTATTGAGTCATGATAAATATGTTAACTTGATAAAACATAATTGACTATATATAATTAAACATATTTAAAAATATATTGAACATATTAATTTATTTTACTTATTTAACTATATGTATTATTATTAATTTAATTTATAATATAAAGTATGTTAACATCTATTTATTATATTTTATTATAATGATCTCATATAATAAATATTTTGATAATAATATATAATTAACACTTTTAGACACATTTAGTTCTCTAATTTATACCTGTCGAACGGACGTATTACATATTGATGATATTTTTACACAAATTATTTAAATATAATATATCTAAATATGACATTATGCATATTGACACATAACTCATAAGGAAGGGATGTTAGACCACCTAATCAACTTAAATTGACTTTTTTATTATTTTTTTACCGTCGTTATCAAGTATAAGGTAGCCGATGGGCATTACTAACAGGGAATGGAAATCGGAGGATCCTCCAACACCAAAACTTTGAATGGTAATAATTAAATTCAAAATCTTTAAATTAAAATAATTATCACTATTTATATATTATACCTATTTTCTCCTCGGTTCTTTTTAACCTAAGGGCCGTAGTTGAAACCAAGTTACACATCTTTCACTAGAGTGGCAAATAGTAGCCGCCTATTGTACTAATTCGATTATTATAAATTAAAGAAAAAAATTTATATTATAAGAGTGATATTAAGTTAACAATTTATTTGCTTCATTACTATTATATTTTGCACACATAATAAGAAATCACTGTTTTGTGTAAAGAAGAGTAAAGACTAACGGTAGGCAAACTCCCAACCCTAAACCTCGAGGAAGCCTAAACCAGCTCCTCGTCGATCGCATGGCGGCAGACAAGCACAGAACACACACCCACATCCTTCGTGAATTTGACTTCCCTCCTACGTTATTGCTCGTACCGCCAAAGGAAACGGGAACATGCCCCTTTCTTACGTTTCCCAAACTTCCATGGAAACTGAATCCTATCACCGTCTCCTCTCTATCGTGAGGAAATTTCCCGGTGACTATCTCATAAAATTTAACACACAAGGCATTATAAAATTTAAAATTTTTTTATTCATAAAAATTGAATTCAATACTTTATTTAATTAAAAAACTGTCTAACATCACTAAGTTCTCTTATATTTTGTATTCAACTTTGGAGCCTACAAAGAATTTGTCATTTAGAACTCCTTTGGATCGAAGAAATCAAACCACTTCGAGATCCTCGAGACCTTTAGATCCATTCGACACATGTGGCTTTCCCGAAACTCCATGCACGACTCAACTTAGCGTTTCTAGGTTTCGCATGTCTATGCACTATTGCAACTGTGAAAAACCTTTCAAATTGAAACCACATAAAATAGCCAAAAGTGAGGTGATAGCAAGAGTCAAAAGTCTTCACAGCTTCGACTTCGTGTTGAGAAAACCGTCCTCCCTCTTTGGAGTAATAAATTGCATGTGCTTGGAACTAATATAAAGACAAGACCTGTCTGCCATTTATTGCTCTCTTCTGAAACTTGAACAACAGACATACCCTCAGGGAAGGATAGGGAACACTCCAGAGGAAGAACATGGCAGCAGGTGGAAGAAGTTTCATGTGTTTGCTCCTCCTCTGTTCGCTGTTGCTGTTCTCCTTGGCTCACGCTTGTGAAGGTTTGTATGTATTTTCAAGTAGTATGATACTATTTATCAAATATGGGTCGGATTGACACGGTTCACCTTCAACACCTTCTTCTCTTGAGAAGAACATCGATCAAGATCAAATTTGTGAGAGTTCTATTCTTTAATAGATCAACTAAACTTTCTAATCCGGATTTAATTATGGTTTGGGTGGACTCCTAGACATATGATATAAAAAAGAATGTTATATCGCATTTTTTATACTGGCTAGTTCATGTACGTCGCAAGTATCTTTGTACGTATATGAATTAAGTGAACTGACCTATGACGTATTATTGTCTTAATAAATTTTAGCTCGTGGGAGGGACGGAAGCGAATCAGATGCGGCAACTGTTGGACAGGTTAGTATCTCAATTACGGCAACTGTTTGATGAATGTGTTCCTCGCATTGCCATATTTCCCGGTGACCCGAAAGCCAGCATCCATAGTTATACGTTTGATCAGGTCACATGTTTACATTATGATCAATTTCTCTCCTGGTTAATCAGTGACTGATTCTACATACTGCTCAACACAGGACCAGACGCTCCTACACGACAATGTTCATGGTGAACAGTTCGGTTCGGGGAACGGTCTGCGAGGAGGAAAACTTGCGACTCAGGTTGCAAACGAAATGAAGATGGTTGAAGGTGGAAGCGGTGGCGTAAGAATCGGGACCTCATTCGCTGTTGCAAGAACATATCGTCGAGCCATGAAGAGATGTGAAGGAGGAGGAGGAGGAGGAGGCGTAAGGGAAGAAAGAAGGGCGGGGTGCAGGCGGAGGTTGAACGGTGGATTCTCCCATGAAGAGGTTGACGGGGCCAACTTCGTGGCTTTCAATGCAGACTACAGTGCCCCAAGGCATCACCCACCGAAGAACAACTGATCATTATACGCACACAAAACCATAATTTAAAAGAGTTGTGTAACAGATGTTTTTTTCCACATATACGTATCCATTCGGTCTTCATTTTGTACCGAGCTTGAAGACCATGTAATATGATGTCCACCTGAACCTCTACACTCTTAATGAAGAATAATCTCATTACGTGGAAATTCCTCTTTTCCATTAAAATTCTTACAACTCATACCTGTTATCATAAAGATTGCGCGGTAAGGTGATTATGCGGTCTCTTCTCTGTGGAGCATACAGCGTATAAATGAGCCGAACCATCCACATGGTCGCTTCAGTCCTCACGATGCAATTTAATGGTGGATGTGATCATGAGCTCAAGGAGGAAGGCCTTAATCATACATTTACATGACAAAAGAGCCCAAAGACAGCTCTTTTAAGTTAGCATTTCTGTTGGACCCACAGCAAAGAAAAAGGGAAAATGGAAAAGGAAATGCTGGCACTAGTATTATTTTCCTTTGCAACTTGCCTTTGCTCAATCGACTGTATGATTCTAACTTGATTGCAAGCATTTTGAAAATCTCAGTCGGTTACCCTGAGGCATCAGATAAGTATATCCGGTTGTCCACTAAATTAGGATCGCATTCCACCGAAAGCTTTTATTTGGTCGACCAAGGAGCAAGATTCCATGGAGAATTGCATCAGGAGTTCTCCCATGGGCATACAATACTAGCAATTTATGCCCACTGTGTGAGTCAGGCCTTAATGACATCTAACATCTATTTTGCATCTGTCCATATGTCAGAATTCCTTGGAGAGAATCGGAATGGCATGTTATAAATTGCTCTCCATGGAATTGGGATGGTGATGCCAAGCCCTTAATCCTTTTGTTGATTCAACCAGTCGGCTCTCCTCTATCTAGTGCTGAGAACAGATTTTTCACTCTTTATGGTGCCGTGCTTTGTTCATTAATTTGGAAGGAAAGGAACATTATGCTACCGGAAGGGCACAAAAAGAGAATTGGCTGAATTTATGCACTTAGTGAACAAACAATATCTCGAATATAAGTATATGACTGAGTGTAATGTGTTGAATATTGAATCTGTTGATGAACTTCACTGAGATTAGCGGTTATGAACATCTTCTTATTAATTGTGCTATCTCAGGAACAATAGAGCTTCATGAGGACAGCTGCAGCCCTTCTCTACCTTTTGTATCGAGATTAGGGGTAGATCAAAGGTAATGCAGGAATGGAGGATGGAGGAGGAGCAGCCCACATCTACACCGATGCCGGTTGGGCTGCAAGTGGTGCAAGCGCTGCTGGTGTGGCTTTTTGGGAGAAAGAGAGAGTTCTCAGCTGGCATGAGAAGGAACACGCCCAATCTGCTTGTCACGCGGAAGCCAAAACTCTTCTCGCAGCAGCAAAAAATAGCGGTCAACAAGAACTGGACCTCTGTCATCGTCCATTTTGATTATTGTGATCTAGTCTTGGCTGTAAATAGGAAAGTTAAACCGTCTTGGGACTGCTCTCATGTTTTGGAGGATTTTTTTTATCTCCGCTTAGGTATTTTGTTAGGTGGACTTGTATTTGGATTCCTAGAGCTGTCAATGATCTTGCTCGCGATTTGGCAAAACTAGGGGGATCTTTGGTAAATCCGCAAGTCTTACCATTTTTAGAAAAGTGGCCCGACCACTTCCTAAGGCTTTCTCATATATAAATTACTTAATTTACTAATTAAAAAATGACGCAGCAACCACTGGACAAGTCAGTACGTCGATTACGACAACTGTTTGATTTCCGGATGACCCAAAAGCTAACATCCACATTTATACGTTTGATCTAGTCATAGATTTCCCATTATAATCAATCTCACCCTCTTGGTAATCAGTTACTGATTCTGCACACTGCTCAACACTGGATCAGGTGCCCCTGCACGATATTAATGTTCATGGTGAAGATCTCGGTTTGGGGTACAGGCTGCGAGGAAGAAAACTCGCGCTTCGGATTGAAAGCAAAATGAAGATGATTGAAGGTGAAAGCTATGGCAAAAGAGTCGAGACCTCGTCCACCCACGGCTGCGAGAACAAATTGTCAAGCCATGAAGAGACGTGGACGAGAAGGAGGATGAGGTGAAGGGAAAGAAAGAAGTGTAGGGAGTAGGCAGAGGTTCAGCGGTCGATTCTCCCATGAAGAAGAAAGAGGTCGACAGGGCAAACTTCGTGGCCTTCAATGCCGACTACAATGCCCTGAGGCATCACCCACCGAAGGACAACTGACCATTATACACGTTACGAAACCGTAATTTATAAAAAAAAAAAAAAAAGGTCGATAAGAGATGTTTCTCCACGTATACGTATCGTTTGGGTCTTCATTCTTCACCGAGCTGGAAAACCGTGTAAAATGATGTCCACCACATTCATTTCTCTGACTCGGCATCTCCGTTGACCCGTTGTTTTGTCTTTAAATTTATTAACAATCAAACATAATCTTATTTGAAACCAGCTGTTCGTGGGCGTTGGAGTGACACGTTTCTCAAGTCAACTCCGTGGAAGTCTTTTCCTTCAATCTCTCGTCTTCTCTCTCTCTCTCTCTCTCTCTCTCTCCGTGCAGGGCTGAGCCTGAGCAGAACAGAGCCGAGCAGACATGGAGGAGAAGCGCGTCCACTTGCTCGTGTTTCCTACCCAGCTCAGGGCCACATGCGGCCGATGGTCGACCTCACCCACAGCCTGGCCCTTTCGTCCGGGAGTCACAATCACCATCATAACCACCCCGAAGAACCTCCCAGCTCTCTCCTCGCTGCTCTCCGCCCACCCCACACTGTTCACCCACTTGTCCTCCCCTTCCCACCTCACCATGCTCTTCCCCCGGCGTTGAGAACGTCCGTGATCTCGGAAACCGCGGCAACCTCCCCATCATGTCCGCCCTCCGGTTACTACACCGACCCATCAGCGAGTGGTTCCACTCCCACCCCCAGCCCCCCGTCGCCATCATTTCAGACTTCTTCCTCGGCTGGACCCAACACCTCGCGGTCGACCTCGGCATACCCCGGTTCGCCTTTTTTCGGTGTCGGAGCGCTCCTCGCCGCAGTCATCGACCACTGCTTTCGGAACTCCGCCGCCTTGCGTGCGCTGGAGGTGGTGCCGTTGCCTGATCTACCTAACTCGCCTTCGTTCAGGAGGAGCACCTACCCAGCGTGTTCCGCTTATACACAGAATCTGATCCCGACTGGGAGCATGTGAAGGATGCCATGATTGCAAACACTTCATCCTGGGGGTGCATTTTCAATTCCTTGGAGGGCCGTCGAGGGCCCCTACATGGACCACCTAAAGAGGAAAATGGGCCACGTCTATGGAGTGGCCCACTCAGCTTGGTGGGCCTGAACTCTGGACCGGGCCGACCGACCAGTATGACGGCGTGTTCAGGTGGCTCGACGGGTGCCCCGATGGCTCGGTGCTTTACGTTTGCTTTGGGAGCCAGAAGGCGATGAAGAGGGGCCAGATAGAGGCCTTAGGCAGTGGGCTCGAGAAGAGTGGGGCCCATTTCATATGGGTCGTGTATATGGGCTCGGCCCACAATGCGGACGACGAGCTTGGGCCTCTCCTGGACGAGTTCGAGGCTCGGGTGGGTGGCCGAGGCAAGGTCCTGAGAGGGTGGGCCCCGCAAGTGGCCATACTCGGTCACCGAGCCGTGGGCGGGTTCCTGACCCACTGCGGATGGAACTCCCTCCTGGAGGCCATAGTGGCCGGGGTGGTCTTGATGGCCTGGCCCATGGAGGCGGACCAATTTCGTCAACGCAAGGCTTTTAGTGGATGACGTGGGGGCGGCGGTCCGAGTCTGCGAGGGGGCCGACACGGTGCCGGACCCGGAGAGCCTGAGTCGAGTGATTGCCGGTTCGATGAGAGGGGACACCAGGGAGAGGGTCAAGGCGAAGGAATTGCGCGACAAGGCATTGGCAGCTATAGCGCCCGGAGGAAGCTCCGCTAAGGACTTTGATGCCCTAGGGAATCAACTGGCCTTATTTGGTCAAGAGAAGGATAAAAAAACCAAACAAGTAATTGGACATGTGCCATGATATATATATATATAGTTGGATTAGTGAACTAGTTGTACTGGAGACTGATCACAATAATTATCCTATTTTAGTTTTTACCTTAAAGTCCATATTAATTTTTACTTTTTATTTGTCTTTTTCTTTTTTCTGGTCAGCCATTCAAATAAATAAAATTGCTCCAAATATATATATATTTTACTTTATAAAACTCGAATTTTATTTATCATTTAAAAGCAGAAGGTTGGAAACATTTATCTCTCTCTCTGTTTTTGAAATTTTGAACGCTGATGTGGATAAATTTTCGCTTAATGATAATTTTAACCCACGGTGAAGAAAAACGGCCGGGATGAGTGAACTGAGGTTAGAAGACGTCAAGGCATTGAAAAGTTGATCTTGACTTATCGGACAATCGCAGAGAAAGATGGTACGAGAAGGTGGTCCCTATGGACTCTCCTGTGTGGGGCTGACAACAACGTTTAAATGAATCCAACTGCCTACCACAGAGGTCGCTTCGTTCCTGTCGATGCCATTTAATGGTGGATGCAATCATGATGGGCAGCTAGCTCAAGGTGGAAGGCCTAATTGTACGTTTACATAGCAATAGAGCCCAAAGGCAGCTCTTTTAAGAATTGGACCCACAGAAAAGAAAAAGTGGAAAGGGCAAAGACAATGCTGGCACCCGATCCTTGCGGAAATCATGCCAAAGAAATATTCGTTGCCCTCCATGCGCTAATCAACGATCAAACCCAGTTTGATGCATTAACCAGATCGACAAGATTAGATCGGATATAGCATTAGAGAGGCAAAGGACCCTTTTTTTGTTTATCCAATCAGACGTCCAATGAAGGCCCACTTCCAATTTCAGTTCTTCCACTGAATCATCAATGCCAGTTAGATATTCATTAGACCCATCTTCCCCCCCACTGCTTCCAGATGTCAAGAGACAAGACAGCCGGATAAGAGATAGAGCCCTCCCAGATCCTAAGCAAAAGCTGACAATGAAATGGAGTGGAGGTCCCCTGTCCAGTGGAGAAACACGGGCGGTCGGTACGTGAAGGCCTCTCACCGAAATTGCCAATCATGTCGGCTTGGCGATGTACTCTTAGGATCATCTCGTGGACAAACACGAGCAGTTCATCACTGCTGAATAATAAGATGAAATGCTGCTTCCGTAGGGAATAAATTACAGAGAGTAATCTAATCAATCAATCGCTTACCCTCCTCATGTTATTGTTGCGTGATCGGGTGGGCCTCGTGTCCGTGAAGTTCAATTTGCCACCAAACGAACGACAAAAAACATATGGGGGATGGACGATGCTTTACCTTCGAACATGCTTCCTGGGCATGTCTGCTGGGGGAGGAACGACAAAAGTTGTTGCTCTATCAGATCACTAAATTGGCAATCTTTCACTGTCCGCGGAAGACTTGTCGCCGGTTAATCTACATCTTTAACTTGAGAGATGCAGTAAACGTATCAGCTGTCGGTGTGCCGACCGAGATTGATGAGATTGTGCCCTAAGAGAGACGGAAGAGACTCCGGCTGCACTAGTATCATTATCTTTCAGCTTAGAGATGTGAATTCGATGGCCATCTGATGGATTGCGAATCTCCTTTCAAATAATCTCACATCACATTGAGCGCCCAACAATATTCACACGCGCTAAAATTTTTCACGCAAAAGCATAGTATAGTCGAGATTAATCGTACGGCTGTGATATCCCAACAGTGGCAGGAAAAGGACGTGATTTAAGAGTGCGAAGAACTCAAGAGGTCGTGCAGAGCAATTTGGTTTGACCCATCCAGCCGGTTGAAAAGCCACTCACGCCATACACCCTGAAAGTTTGATCCCAGAAAAAGGACCCAGCGTCTTCCACTTTGCATGTCAGCGGGTACTGATTTTCTTCGTAACTTTCCCACCTAAGTCACCTGACCGGTAGCCTGGAAATGTAAGACGGAGTTTTGGTCAGGTGGAGTGGAGTCGCTATCGGTGTGAGATCAGGATTGTGTGGCGACGACAAATGAAAATGCGGGATTGTGCTTATAATGACAAGAACAGTATCGTGATAAACATTACTGGGGAGAGGATCTGCTCGACATTTTCTAGGAAATGATTGACAAGAAACGAAGAAAACAAAGGTAAACGAAGAGTTCCCTGTTTCCAACAGTTACAATGGGGCCACCAGAATTCACCCTTCCTCTCTGTCTGGAAGTAAAACTCCTTGGGATATTATGAAGAGAATCTCTAAGACTTGCTGGGAAGAGAGCAAAAACCGGGGATACACGACTTGCACTTGCCACATTACTGAATGCTCGGTCCGTCCCGAACAAAAACACCATCGCCAAATCATGGGCTGATGTAGCAGCAGAATGTGAGAACAAACATACATACATAGACTCTGTTCTTTTGCAGTTAACATCGTCCTGCAAATTATTTATCAGACAAGCCCATGCACTCCGACGAGGTAAAAGCTGCAAATGAGAAGGAAAAGAAAGAAAGAAATCGCGCAAGACCTTGAAAAGAAAGTCAAAAAAAAAATTACATGGGTATTTCTACATGGCTAGGCACTCGGGTTGACTGCCAAAGAATATTTACAACATATTTTCATCCCTCTGGATCTTCCTACTGCTGCTGCATCCGAAAGAGCAACCATCCCCCCCCCCCCCCCAAACTCTCTCGTTCCTGCAAGCCTACCTTCTCTTCTTAGGATTAACTTCCATACCTTAAGTCATGGAAGCATCCGTGCCAGTCTCAAAACTTGCACGAAGTCCCGAGCCTCTGTCTCTGCCTCGGCCCTAACATTATGGATTTCCGATTGGCAAGCGCAGGGTAAAGCAGTTCCTGGAATTTTTCCATGAAGAGGCCCCATTCCTCCTCATTCATGTCCGCCAGCTTCACAAAGCTCACACTTGCAGGCAGCTGCTCGTTGGCGCTTCGATGCCCTGATGAAGAGTTAGTTGTGTAGCTATCTTCTGGCTTTGCCCCTGGGTACTTGTTCGAGGTCTTCTTACCTAATGTCATATTCTTCAAGGAGATGGAGAGATTTGATACAGAGGGAACCCTCTCGAGTGGTTGGAACCCAACATAGACATTCCTCTTCCCTTTTTCATCCTCCTCGCTCTCTTCCTCTTCCTCCTCATCCTCCTCGATCTCCTCATCCAGCTTCGAGAGTGGATTGCGGCCACAGCCAAAACCAACTATTCCAAAGTGGAAAGGAGCTCTGTTCATAGAGCCATCCATGGCCATCTTTGGATAACTGTCCAACTCTGTCTCCTCACAGTCGATATCAAATTGGAATTCTTCCTCTCCAATATCAGCCATGGGGACCAGAAGCTCCCTCTCTGCAACCCACCTCCTAGCCTCCATGCATGCCAGTTCAAGTTCACTCGGTTCCTCCTCCCCACTATGGAATTCCCGAGTCATCATTTCACCAATTTCGGCAAGACAGAGACCAGAAGCAGCAGCTTCTTTGAGGAAAATAGTACATAGGTAGAGCACACGGAGACAAGCCTCCCGAATCATGGGAAGCTCTGCACGTAGCATTTCACAGTCATGGATAGGATTCAGCTCTTCTATGTACTTAAGTTCATCCTCCGAAAATGGAATCGAAGCTTGGGGCCAGTGAATCCACTCGAAGTAAGGATCCTCCAGAGTCTCAGGCAGGCAGAGCCCATGATCAATTGGAATGAGTTCCACCTTGTCAAATCTTCCAGAACCATCAAGTTTCTTCACAAGTAGGTTTCCTGCGTGCCTGTCTGTGTTAAAGATCCTAATATCTAATATCCCAATGCGATGCACTGCAGCAACAGGAAAGCTTGAGGTCCCATGGTCACTTGCATCGAAATCGTGCGGTATGAACTGCTGGAAAGAAGCAATCTTGTTGACCACCTTCTTCTTGAAAGGACTTTTAGGATTTACTCCGTCATTGACATTGAAGATTGAATGTGTAATCTTCACAAGAGCTGTTGGAGGAACATTAGCAAAATGATCAGAGTCTAAAAGGTATGCTGCAACCTCTCTGACCCCAGTTTCGCCAACCCGGACTGAACGTTTCAAACCCGGTTGCCCCAGTCCTTTCCCAATAAAGCCTTTAGGATTATTTGGAGCAAAAGGTTCCTCGTCTGTTGGCTTGACAATAGCAACAAATTCTCCTCTGCTGTTCCTGAAATAGTAAGCTCCTCCAAGGCCACCATTGACAGGGACTGGATCGACCCCCATCTTGATTGCCTTCATGACGTCCTTCACCAAGGGCTTGACTTTGGACATACGATCTGACTGGCCCAATATCTCTATAGGACCGCTCTTAACTTTTTGCTGGAGGTCCCTTCCTGTAGGTGAGAGACATGGAGTTGATGAGCTTCTATGCAGTGCATTCCTTGTAAGGAGGAGAGGGGAGTCATGCCGAACAGCGCTGAGATCATTCTTCAGCACCATATCACCAAACGACAGTGAACTTTCGTCGGTTGGGACATTAAGGGCAACCTGCAATCTCCTCTTCACAATATGAAGATTATCAATGCGATCTAGCTCCATATCGAGGACACAGCCTGTCTCAGTCTGCACAAAAACCCTTCTTCTTCCAGTAAATTGCCTCCCTTCATGTCTATTATTCCCATGATACTCCCTTATAGGACTCTTAAAGATCGCAACAGCCATTTGTGTCTGAACAGGGCTGTCGAGCTCACGAGGCATGAACTGGAATGGCAGACCTCAGGTCTCTGGAGACAGCAACCAAAGCAAGCTCCTTCCCCCCCAGCAATGTACCACACTGCAATGCAGTCAGCAAAGGGATGCAGAAGATGTATGATGCTGAAACAATCATCAATTAATAAATCCCAAGACCAAGATCATCCACAAATTGGACAGTAGTTGGTGCTACAACGCTGCAGCAGAGAAGAAACAGAAGCAGCTCAATACTACATCGACTGAGCCATTCTAAAATATCTGAATCTCGGGAAGCAAGGACCTGCAAATAACCAAATGAAGAGTGTTTACGCAAGGATCATTGTGTTCGCATTTATACAAATCTAGGCTCCCAAAATCACAGCCGGGATAACACGGTTATGAGTTAAGACACTTAAATATTTAAACCCGAGTGAAGCTATACCGTGAGCCATGAGCACATTCATGAACGAACCAGGTACCATCTGAGTACAGTTGCTCAGTGTCCACAGGCATTTACTGCCACATTTTAAATCTCCAGAAGCTGTCCATTTATCCCACAACTACACGCCTATCAGAAACATTGTAACAAATCAAGATCGGCAGCCAAAGTTGTCGTGAACGGTTCAGGAACTAAAAACCAAAACGCAGGAAGGAGATTAAATCGACAAATAGATCCACTTCGCATCAGTTGACTATCTTTTCAGGCTAATAAATGGCTAGAGTTTATCCGAACTGGATCGTTCGGATGAAGAGGAGATTTATACGTTTCCGAATCAGATTCATAATCAGTCGTTCATGCATTTTCAAAGAAACTCTCATGCGACGGTCATCAATCGCATTTCTTCATCCACTTGCTAGGAGAAATTATCTTTAAAGTATAGCAGAGAAGTTGATCTACAAAGACACAGCT
This sequence comes from Sonneratia alba, assembly GCA_900174645.1. Taxonomy (NCBI): domain Eukaryota; kingdom Viridiplantae; phylum Streptophyta; class Magnoliopsida; order Myrtales; family Lythraceae; genus Sonneratia; species Sonneratia alba. The sequence goes on from FWPY01000010.1 coordinate 1,800,355, forward strand.
TTGATTCTGAGGTAAAACTTCGACATCGCATCGAAAAATGACGACGTAATGGATCCGAAATCAGAAAAGTCTAACGCAACCGCGACTGAATAAAAAACTCGATCAAGACAGAACTCGGAACATGTGACAGACACATCGAAATCGACGAGGAAGAACTCACCGGATCACGAGATCTGAAACCACAGCCAGCAATCGAGCTTGGAGAAGGATGGTCAGGGAGCGGGGGAGAGAGAGAGACAGGAGAGATGAAGCTTTCCTCCCGGCCTCTGAATCAATATAAGGAAACTCGGAAGGCTCAGCAGAGAGATGTAGAGGCCATTGGCGGAGACCGGAGCGAGGCAGAGATTAAGAAGGTTTCCCGAATCGAGGCAAAGGAGCAGCCTCACTCCCTCTCGCTGACAATCTTCTTCCTCTCGAGCCCTCTCTCTCTCTCTCTCTCTCTCTCTCTCTCTCTTTCTCTTTGTGCCTGTCTTCTTCACAGTAACGTCGTCGTCGATCATAATAACGCGCCTCTGAGACCCCGCACGGGTTTATCTACCCAACCATGGTTTGCTCAGCAAGAAAAATCTTTCCCCCGACCGAGAGTCGAGAAATTACCAATATACTGTCATCAATAGCCGTATATTCATTTGTAACAATTCGATTTGCAAGATAGTTGAATTGATGTAACGTTCGATTTGTGCTCGATCGATCATCATCGGGAAGCTTAGATTAACGGCGGATTTGTAATGTATCACGATCCACGTTGTCATATTTGGAAGGAGCATTAATTGACAGTAGAATTCGTTAGTTAGAAGTAAAATTTTTATGTGCGAAAATTCTAAGAAATTTAATACTCCTATAGGAAATTCTATAGCAAATGTGTCTTCCTTGAAAATAAATAGAGCATTTCCAGTAAGCTACCATTCTCTCTCTCTAGATTACGGGTGGCCCTTTCTCTCTCTCTCTCCCTCTCTCGATGAAGAGTGGAAGGGTCTAGAACACGCGATGTGGGCCGCTCGATCAGGAGACGGTGAGGAAATCTGAACCGTTCGATGGTGATAGCTCTCTCTCTCTCTCTCTCTCTCTCTCTCTCTCTCTGTGGGGGAGAACGTGTAGGAAGACCACGTTTGGAGGCGTGACGTGGATATAAGGGATTGGGCGAAGATGACGTGGATGGGAACACCGTTGGGCCAGGGAGCCGACGTGCCCGCGAGCGGTCGTTTCTCGCAGCAAAAACCGCTGTGCCCTCAGAGGAGTCAAAATTACACACGCGCCTGTCACTTTCTTCTTCCATTTTCCGGACGAATCCTATTACCAGAATAAATTCAAGGCCTCAATTTCAACTCAAGAACAATGATGCTAAATTCTGCTTTGCGCTCGACATGTTAATTTGAGAAATAGGGGAACAGATAGTGATGAAAGAACAGATGCTAGGTCCTCCCCTTTATGAATTGAATCCATTAATTGGGCGATTATTATAACTCCAAATTATTGGGAAATTCGTGAGTTGGAAAAGGGGATGGGCAGGAGAAGAGGGAAATCGATTTTGTTTGTCGAGATTGTGAAGCCGTGAATTTATTAGGATTGGTGGGTCCGGGATTTGAAATGGTCTGGTCAAGAGGCTCGGACAACTCGTGCAGCATCGGAGACTGCAACTACATGATATCGTGCAGCATCGTGTATGACCCAAGCAGTTGATTTAGTCTAATGCAAGTATTAAGGATAGGTAAAATCCATAATCAAAAGCGATGTATCTCTTATTAAGCCGAACAAACTCGAACATGAAATATAAGCTCCTATTGAATTGTCGAGCAAATCGGGAAAAATAATATGTTGTTCATTGATTAAAAAAAGTTCAAGAAAAAGAATAAAATGTCCAAACTTGTGAGACAGAATATGGTTGGATGCAATATTGACATCCAGATTATAAGCCTGATCTCCCCTATTTTTTTTTATGTCCTTTTTTAATTCTGTGTCAGTGACCAGTGAGTCGACGGAGGCACCACAAAAATGAACAGTAACTGAATATTTTATGTCATGGATTGGGGAGCTAAAGTAGCAGTGCTCACCCACCAAGTGTGTAGGAATATCTCTCATCCGATGCAATGAACGTGACATTGAATGTACTTGCTGTCGGAAGCCCTATCAGGGAAAGTGAACATTTCCCGTGGATTCCCCGTTCCCAGACCGTACAGGACACAGTCCATTAATCTCCCCTCCAGACGAACGAACAAAGAGGACCCGGGTTTCCCGTTGTTGAGGTGCCAGCGTTGACGATAAGATCCACCGGAGTAAGTGAGACACGCCCACCATGCAGTGATCCGGATACCTACTCGATTTAATGCAGTACTATTAATTTTAATTTAAATTAAAATATACCAAATCCAAACACACACTTATTTATTTCCCTTTTTCTTCTAATCAATTCTATTTTAAATAAATTATAAATAAAAAAAATAAGGGTTCCTGTAGTATTCCTATGCCTATCTTATCCTATCCTCTTCTCCCCCACCATGAAATACACCATCTTTTATCGTCCGTACTTCGGATGCGAACAAAAAAGGCGGGAAAGGGATAAGACAGGGATGCATAGTGCAGTACTGCACAAGCCGCAGTTTGTACGACAACTAGGCACGGTGCTAGTTAGCGAGGGGGCGAGCAAAACAAGGCGAAGACTCATCCGATAGTGTCGTGCCACGTCATCCGGCTGAAGAATTTCCTACCAGTAGCAGGAGCATCTTGACTGGTACTGTACACGCGGAATGCAGACACATGCAGGATGCAAATTAGCTACTTGCTGTATCATAATATTTTACTATTTCATTTTAGCAGACATTTTTTTAATATTCCATACTTTAACCTACCTTCACAATTAAAATTTTATAATATAAATTTTTTTTATTAGTAAAATTTAAATTAATAGATATATCATTTAAGTGAAAACCATGACACAGCCTCAATTAGTGCCTCATACACCATAATGGCAAAATCCTCTCTTAAACGTCTTTTGATAAAATAGTTGATACTGTTCTCTATTTATTGGATTAAATATGAATATTTTTTTATTAATAGAGAGGTTAAATATACATTTTAAATCAATTTAAAATACGTATAAAATTATTTAGCTCAATTATAATTTTAACTTATTAAATATAATATATCAAATATAATATATCAGTATAATTATAGATCATAGTTTAAAATTGCCAAAACTAAATCTAAGTGGCTTAATTACAGTATTTGAACGGAAATCACAATCATTTCCTCTTTTTCTAAAAGAAAATTAAATTTAATTGGTAAAAAATTAACCATTGAGAAAACGGCCAAATTAATTACAATTCAACGACCTATTTCTCAGATTCAGCCCGTAACAGCCTCTCAACCAAATAAGAGTGGTCAAAAGCTTATCTAGGGCCGATCCAATCCAATTTTCAGCCCAAACCGACCCACTTAGCATCTCTCCTTACCAAGATGATGAAAATTTCACATGTAAATCAAATCAGGTTACCAACTGGGTCGTTCATATCTTGCTAAAATAGAGGGTAGAACCTTATGATAATTAAGCCCAAATATGAAAAGAATATCTACCCTTTAACTACTTCCCCCAAATCCGAATCCAAGAGAACAATTCCCGACGGACAACCAGTCATTCGGGCCTGACTATGAAACTCATAGTCACTAAGTTGAGTAACGGAAGAGAGAGAGCTCACGTCTAAGATAATTCCGTACTGTTATATGTCCACTTAAGCCTAGAGAAAGTCCAATTAGGCAATTACAGGTGCTCTCTGATCTCTATTTTTGCGATGCAAACAACTTAACATTCAGGCAGGAGCTTCGCTATCTGAACTTAATGGCATGAGGATCCGGATACAACACACACGATCAAGAACTAACCCAACCATATCAACATAAAACTCCAATATTGTAAAGGATGTTCACAATGCTTGATGGGACAGTCAAGGTACAAACCAAATGAAGGAGCTCAAATTTACAAAATATTAACAGGCAGACGTATTGGAGAGTCCATGAGCGGCATCACACAAATTCATGAATCTATAGACAAATTATTAACAGGCAAAGGAGTTGGTACCGTGTACTTCGAAAAGTCTGTCTGCAACATCTCTCTCATCTCATGATTTTACTGTAGTTCAGAAATGAAAGCTTCACTTACTCGGTTCTTGAAACTTATGCCAGTTTGTAGCTGCTGCCTGTCATGTGAGTTTCTTCTGATGCTCTTCATCCTCATCATCCTACAGGATCCCTGAATTCTGTTAAACTCCAAGGACACAAACTTTTATATCGGATACCTTAGGTTGAAATGCATTGAAACGCTACAAACACACTCAATTAAAACTCAAACTTACTAAACTGTCGATCTTGTCAAAGTCATCACCGAAACTCACTTCACCGTCATCTAAAAGACAATGAAGATACTCATCAGATGGACCAAAAAGTGTTATATGAGATAAACAATGTCAAGTCAACAAAATATAATCAACCAGAGCATACATTTACATAGCAATTATTGATATCTATAAGATGTGATCAAGTAAACACATGCATAACCCTATGAATAAACCAAAATCTAGAAGAAAAAAGGCATAATTATCACTAAAAAAAATCTACAACAATTCACATCTCTATATTTCCATAAAAAATTTGAAATTTTCAGATGGGAAGTTAGTTGGCTTCATTAGTACATGTTTCCCATTATTAAAAAAAATGGTACTTGTTTCCCATGTATTTGACAATCTGGAATTGGTGTCAGAGTAGATGATTTCCCTGTTCAAGATTTAACTTCGCAATTGGTTTTGAAGATAAACAACATCAATATTTAATTTCAAAGACTTAATTAAGAAATCTTTTAGCCAAAATTTCACTTTGGAAAACCAAATACAGTACCTGGACCTCCATCACTGTCCTCAAGATCTCCCAGAAGAAATGAATCCAAGTCCTGCTGATTTGATGATGAAGTTGAGACCTTACTCTCGATAACCTTTCCAATCAGTTGAGATTTTTGGCCCTCTTCAGCCGCAGTTCGCATCAACTTGTTTTCCTTAGCTTGTTCTTCTGCTTTGAGCATGGCCTCTTCCATGTACTTCTTCTCATACCTTATCAAACAGAAGGGATGGCTCATTGCAGAAAATTTTGCCAATATACATTGACATCACAAGTGTGCTTTAAACTTCTTGACACTCAACTGTCCATCAAATTTAGATAAGGATCCAAGAATGTTCTATTTGCAGTCTAATCTTAACTGCACAAACTATATTTTGAAATGAGTGCTCAACCCAAAAAAGTGTACAGGCTCTTTCATTTCCTTAAAGGAAGAAAATTAATAGAACAAAACAACTCAGCCTGTAATGATGTATCACCACATAGAATGGAAAGGCATCTCATCAATTGAAGTAACTTACGGGGATACATAAGTGTTAACGAGAGTAAAATAGATCCTCCAAAATCTCCTCTCCTTCATTACCCGGGGGCATAGTTCATAGCGTAATTTTGATATTTCCTACAGCCAATAGAAGAACTCGATTAGAAAGATTATGCATCTTCCTCTGCTGTGCATACATACATATATTCCATCACGTCATATATTCCAGAAGCTTGTTGATATAATATCACTGGCATGCTACAGATGAACTAAAAAAAATGCTTCATTGTAGAAAGAAAATCATCAACAGAGTTCAGTGCAAGCGAGCTGATAATCCGAACTGTTCATAACATAAAAGATTACTCTTTGAGTTCAAATGGCCATCCATTCGCACAGTACTATCAGAACAACTTCTAACTGAGAGCAGCGGGAGTTCTTTACCTTGACAGTAGTAAGGACAAGAGTGGCGTGCTTTGCCTGCCATTCATTAAGATCCTGTCTCACATTCGACGCTGTAGGAGGCACATCAGACGCCTGCGGTTCATCATCTACACATCAACCAAACGACAGATCGATAAACGAAAACAGAAGGACGCGCAACCAAAAAAAAATCCCAAAGAAAGACACGAGAATGCCCACCTTGTATCGGAAAGCTCTGGAAGGTCGTGGCGGTGAATCCCTCGACAAAGTCCCTCAGATCAGGAGTGACTCCGAGCTTCTCAGCGTCGAAGTCGGGGCTGGAACTGCTGAAGGAGCCAACAATCTGCGGAGCGACCACGTCGGAGATGGATCTAAGCTGGTCTGCTTGCTTCAGCGCCGCAAGTTTAAGCTGGTCTGCTGCCTTGGAGGCTTCCAGGGCAAGATCCTTGGACTTCTTCGTGGTCTCGGAGATCAGATCCGAGATCCTGGCGGAATTGGCGAGTGTTTGGGACTTCTTCGCCGCTTCCTCGGCAAATGTCTTAGCTCTCTTCCACCAATCCTCCATTATTTGCTTGCTCGTCCTAACCTCAGTCCCAAGTCTACTCTATTATCTAAGCTTCGTACTCGGAATCTCTTATGCGACGTCGTTTCTGTTGAGACTAACTAATGTTAACGGGCTGGGCCCATCTCTGGTCCCTTAAGGGGCTTCTTTTCGATGGCCCAAGTCATCATGCCTTCTCGTCGGACCAATTTCTGGTCGCTGTGGCCATTGGATCAACTTAAACTGTGGGTGAAAGTGGTCAAGTCGGGCAGTATTTTTCCCCCACAAAATTAATGGTTGATTCCTGAATCTGTGGGATGGCTTTTCTCCTAAAATAAATATAAAAAAAAGTATTTGGGATAATGAAGAATTAATTCTCGTTGATGTTCCGGTTCTCTTGGGTGGTTTTTCTCGACCCCCAATTCCCAATTACAGCTACAAGAACGATGTTCCTTGCCAATTGCATCCATCAACATGGGCAATAGGTTCCAAGTAACCTACATGAAACCTTATCTCGGATAGTACCGTTAAAATTGCATTGATCCTTGCATCGTTTGGCTCGACTAACGATACAGTTGTCCGAGCCAAACCGTAGGGTGCGCTGAACACTTGTACGAGCCTTGGAATAACAAGGCACGGTGTTTCCTTCCCATCCCTAGTAGATTGCACTTTTGACCTTAGAAGATGTGCTGTCATTTGGACCTTTGACCGGGTACAATCTTCTTTTGCCTCCCGTCGATGCCGAGAGGGATCGTGGGCACAGTGCTAAAAGGGATACGAGGAAAATGACCCCCAAAAAGAATATTGGGCACATTTAAATGTGGGTTAAGAGGATATGTCGCTACATTCGGGGAATTATTATTTTTCTTAAAGAAGAAAAAAATACTTATTGTAGGTCAATTAAGATGATTTGCCTTTACTTTCTCGTCGAGGACAATTCTAATTAAAACTAGTTTTAAATTGCATATTTTATTATAAAGTTTACTCTAATATGAAATTACACTAACTAGAATTTTCACTTCCAAAACTAATGAATTTTTCTTTTGGACGGAATCAATTCCACCGCCATTTCACCTGTCCCTAATGAATTTCACAATCAATTTTACCTTGTTTTCAAATTCCATAATCTCACATTTTTACATATAAAGGTTTGCTGTAATCACAATCTTAGCTTTCCATGTAATTTAATGGAATTCGAAATAAACTCTCCCTCGGTGAGTTGATTTTGTTCAACTTTAAATTAATCATAGTCCATTTCATTCAATTTTAGATTAATTGGAAGTTTCCTCTGACAATTACCATAAGCTCGGAAAGGCGAAAGGAAAGGAAAACTGAGAGAGAGAGAGAGAGAGAGAGAGAGAGATCGAAAAGCTTGAACAAGACTACCAAATATCTAGGGTTATGCTCCACCATGTCGGCCACAAAACGGATCCTAGGCTTCAAGCCATTTAGCTACAAGACAGGCGACAGTTTTCCTCATTTAGCTACAAATATCTATTATAGTAATCTAATTAATTACATTAATTAGTATCCGATTGATATTATATCACTTGGGCAAAATTGTTGCATCCAACCCCCAAAGGGAACAGCTTTGCTTCTCTGATTTTGGAGCCTTTCAAGGACCAACCGGCAAGGACCTGTTGTGGATGGGCCGCCTCCTCTTCACCGGGGAGTAGTCCATCGTAAACAAGGGCGAGCTGTCAGCCCCCTCCTTCGCCCCGTGCTCTCTCCTCGTCTCGTGTTCCCTGTGAACTGGGAAGGCTGGACACGAGACCACTGCTACATCAGTACCTTCTCGGTGACCGCACACGAATTTCAGATCACAGGTCGACTCACATTACAAATGTCTCCGAGTACCGAAGAAAGAAATTAAGTATCGATCGTTAAGAAGTCCAAGTACCGGGTTAGAATAAAAAGGGATGTGGCATCCATCAAGCTCAATGAGTTCATGCAAATTCATGTATGAGTACATGTATACATGGATAGTCTCACTAAGAATCAGAGAATCATCACTGTATTTATTTGACCTAATCCTAGGACCCAATTCAAAGAGGATTAAGGTTAATGTAGTTACGGCCTGGATATTTTTCTGGTTTAATTTCTGACAGGGTTTATAAGATCAATCAATTGCAGAATGTGTGACGGGCGAAAATTGTATCGCTTTTACCAACTTCCACGGGGAAAAAAATGTTATTTTACTGGCGACATGATATTAATTAATTTCAAATTAATGAGCATAAAAATATTTTGCGCAAGAACTATGTTGATAATTAAACGGGCAATGACAATTTTAAGACAGACACGCGCACACACTCACACATATGTAAGCATACTATATCAATCATATATATGACATAAATATTTAACTAATAATTTGTTTATAGCAATTTATCAAAAAGATTGTTTATTGTATATTATATAAGATATACATATATAACCATATATAAAATGAATTTTTTGGGTTAACTATAAGTTACACAGTCATGATCTATAAGATCATACCGTTTAAGCATGGAATACTCTAGAAAAATGATACAAATAAATGAGTATGACTAATCTCTATTAATCATAAGAGTTCTTGATCTCGAATTAGGATGAACAAGTGCACCAAACCCATCTCCCCATCTCTCTATTTTGACTAGAGGAATTAGACAAGGCTGATTAATGCTCGGAGAAGTTCATGAGTTGCACGGTATGCCTGAGATTGTTTCCTTAAAAGAAAAAGGGGAGATGCATAAAGGGTGAAGCCTTTTTGTTTAATGAGATTCAGGTTAAAAAGAGCAGCCATAAACTGCCTGTTTGTCGACTATTATAAATTATAAAAGATGATCGAACAAGTGTATCTCAATGAGAAGAAATAGGAGAATGTGATGATACACAGTATTTTGTTAGTGAGGATTAAATCAAAGTTCTTTCATTCTAAATCAAAAGATATATTGTTATATTAAATCTGATTCTCGTTAACATATATTTTCAGTGAACATATGTGACAGTTAAGGACTGGTTTTGGTTAAATGTGGTTGTTTGGTGTTTTCTTAGGCAAACACATGCGACCTACGGGAGGTTTGAGCTTTTATTTTATATCAACCGAAATTGTATCTAAGACATTAATCCCAAGAGCAAAATTCAAATTATCATAATCAATAATAAGAAAAATAATCACCTAAACTAAAAGGGGGAAAAAAAAAAGAGTTAAGCATCACCTGAGTTATCTCCCTTATAACTTTCGTGGGGTTTGATGTCTTCAGTTGCATGCCCTTTTGCCTATCTTGCAGAAAACATATTGGATTGAAAGAAGTTCGACGGTATAATGCTGATAAAAATCATGTGAGAAGAAAAGGGATGCAAAATAGCCATAACAGATTCATCTCGTGAATACAGAGCTGCAACATTACATGATGAACATCCGTGACTTAGTATGTATATATTAACTTACAGCAGCAGCAGCAACTTCCTCGGTCATTTTCAGCCTCCTCGGGAGTTTCGGGAGCGACAGCTGATGTCCTGCATTTACGGGCCGCAGCAAGTCGCAGATCAAAGAATCAGAATACTCGAACCGAGAGAAGAAGTAGAGGTGCTTCCATAACGGGAAGGTAACGTGCGCGCAACTCTGACATGGAGGGAGGGAGATGTTTACCCTGGTGATTGCAGAAGCTTGGCGGCAACTGGGTTTCTCGAGAAGCACAGCAAGAAGGTTCTATCAGTAAAAAGAAGCCAATGACGCAAAGGGCAGAGATAGATGTCAAGTGAGTCATTGCTGATCTAGAGAATTAGAAGGGGGAGGAGGAGGAGAAGAAGAGACTTACATTTATTGGCATGGGAGAAGACAATTTAAATGCAACTCGGAGAGGCAGAGGGAGAGAAACGAGAAAGAAAACAAACACAAAGCACAAAAAAGCTGAGAGTTCCCAAGTACATCAAAATCCTTAATATTTGCAACCTCCAATAAGGTTATTCAAGTCCGGCATTCGGACACACAATCAACAGAAAAAAAAAAAATCTTAACATTTATGACTAAAGTATACAAGATGAAAATAAGATATAAGAATGGTGTAATTAAGAACTATTAGAGTTTTATTGAGGAAATATGAACTCGAGATTTGTTTATTCGATTGTGAAAATACGAGGCCCACTTCCTCATGTTGCTAATGTTTGCAGGCTTTTAAGGAGGGCTCATGAACAACTAAAGGCAGTGGTCCTCTTCATCTCTGTTCATAAACATTTGTTTCTCTCCTTAAAACGGGTTTATAAATTTGACCATGACTCACGTACATCTAGGAATATAAGCCGCAACGTCGATGAAGGTATTGGAGCGCTAGACCGGCTTCGTACAACTCGTTGTCGGACCGATGATACCATGGTACATGTCCTCTTGGTCAGGACATATGTTCTTTGTCTCTTCGTAATTTTGTCCCGATCAATGAGGTGATCCTTCGTGCTTTTACCGACGTTCGATTAGCCATACAGCCCTTCCGTCTGCTCAGGTGCGGCTTTAAAAAACAAAGAGATGCGGAATACCCTTCAAATTCAATACCCCCGGCCTTCACCGTCTTCGATCCATGGCCGTCGGTCAGTGCGTGGATTCTGTGGCCTGCAAATTTCGGAATGAGATACATGGAAGATTTCGTCGGGGTCGAGCGAGCTTACCGCGACCATCAGTTTCGATATTAATAGCTTTCTCCAATGTTACACGAGGAAGTGAATCTCCTCCCCCCATCTGACGTCCTTGAGGGTAAGGTCAAAAGGCATGCAGCTGATCTTCACGGACGCATACCAAAAAAAAAAAAAAGTTCTCTCAAGCTTCTTAGGTCCTTCCAATGGGCATAGAGATCATCATCAATTGCTTCGGATTGATTTCAATTCGGGAGCTAATAAGCTAAATTTCATTTTGGGTCCCGGAAAATTTTCGCTAGAGATAACAATGCACTCCTCGAACCGCGCAAAAGGAACCGACCAATGACAATTCCGAGAAATAGACGCGTTTGATGGACAAAATCGTGTCGAAGTGTGGGTTTTAGAGATCCAGTCAGATTAGGGGTTCCCATGACGAAGGTGCTCGCACATCGCTTTAACCAATACTTGGGCAACAACAGATAATATTAAATACTGTAACAACATCATATGCTCTCAATAATGAAATGATTATATATATATATATATTATCATTTGCTTATTATTATTATTATTATTAGCCCACTCCTTTATTTTTCATTTTTCTATTAGACTCGTGTAACCCAATAATAGTTAAGTTGTGAAAAAAAAAATATCCTTCCGTCATCTGTTACTCATAAACATAGTTTCTTAAATCCGATCGGACTGAGAATCAGTGTAGGCACAGGTTTATGGGTTCATGAGTTGGACCAGAAGTTCAATAGGTCTAACCACATGTTAAATAAATAATATTTATAGTATAATATTATCAATAAATTTACATAATATCATAATTTGAATATGATTTATAATAAAAATTATTAATATAACTATTATATTAAATAAAAGATTAATAAAAATATAAATATAAATATACTAAAATAAAATATGTACATTATAATAGGTTTTTATTTTTTTTATTTTAAGTTAGCTGGTTTTTCACCGATTCAATTGGGTTCCCAGTATGACCGAGAATCAGCCAATTCAACCGAAGTTGACCTTATTAAAAGTGTAATTAGATTTTTTTATAGTAACCAGATAGAATGAATGGCCGAATTCTAGTCGAACCGGTCTGCTCAGTCCAGTTTTTAAAACTATGCCCACGAATCGATGGATCTTATTAATTTAAATTTTAGAAGATTGTTCCTTTAAATAGTGATATTTTCTTGGTAGGAGGTTTTTTTTTAATTCACAATATTTGTTAGAGGAGATATCGGACTGATTGAATGATTCCGTACCGGTTGATTTTCCTCTTATTTTAAAACACAAAGGAGTGATGTTTAGCCCCCCCGAAGATGTACTCTCCCCCTGCAATTATAAAATATTGAAGAGGTTTGTCTTTATTAATGCATAAGATTGAAAAGGAAAAGGAATTTAAATGAATTTTCAGCGACCAAAAAAGACATTTTCAGGATCATCCTAGTAGGGTCTCACTGCCCCCCATTCATCGAGGGAGATGAGTCGTTCGGTTTCCAGAGAAGAACACGTGCGAGTGCGGCCAAAATTTCCCACGGAAAGACTCGATGCATATGATTTGAGATTATATTAATTATCAAAGTAAGTTGGGCTTCTACTATTATTACTATTACTATCAACGTCGTGTGATATGAGAAAATTCATGTGACGAGAATTTTATTTTTTAATTAATTATTTTGATATTATAAATTGTACTTTTAAATACCAAGTTACTGTATAAAAGGGAAGAAATGACTTTGACATGTACAATTCCATGCATACGATGGCAGGATTCTCGAAAATATAAATAAGATAAATATAATTTATTATCTCATAAGTTTTTATTTAAATATTACAGACAATAAAATTTTATTATAAAGAGACTTTTCGTCCATCAAGGGTACGACCCTACTAGAACTCAAATTAGCAAAATCAATAAACTATTATGTGATGCACACATAAATAAGAAAAATAACCAATTTGGAATTGAACTAATTATTTTCTCGTTAAGTTCTCAAATGGGTGATCCAATAATTGAATCTCATATTAGAAGGGTCGACGAGAATTTTCCCAGAGATTACAGCTCGACCGCAGACTAATCTCGAAGTGTGCTTCGGTTAGCTCGAAAATATTGCGTGGTAAAAAAAAAAAGAAAAGAAAAACATGGATGATTGAAATTAGTTGGCATACCTTATCCTACCTCAATATGAATGAAGAAACATTCATTCATTACTATTTGGAGAATCCTATACCTTGATTAATCAAGATGATTCACATCTAGATGAACTATAATTTGTTGGGCCGAAATTCAAGTGGTGTTTGTCAAAATAAAATTAATTTAAATGAATCAAAAGGCAGAGGGATGGATGCGTCCAAGTGTATTTCCTTTTCGAAAGGCAACTAAATAGTGAAATCCCAATGACTCAGTCGGTCGGCTTACGGCAATATCGAGTAGTCTTACTAGCTCTTGAAGTCTGACTTCAGGGAATTCAACAGCTTCTTCCCATTGAGACCCCGGACACTAGCTAGATGATGAACCGAACTCTTGATGAACTGCATGCCTGCGGGGATACCGGAGGATCGGGGTCGGATCTCATCGGAACTTGACTTTCACTTCCGTAATTAGACTCTGAAATTTGTACTGCTAGGGTGACTGCTCAGCTGCATGTGCTAAATAATGCCCGCGAATTGACTCCACTTGGAAGCCCTTTTAGGGATGTCTTTGATGGTGACGGTTATGTTTGGTTGATACGATGATGACGTGATGATTGATTTAGACTTGAGAATGGGAGTTAGCAATAGTTAACATTGTTATATTGTCTTATTAGGAAACCCGTATTGTGTAAGAGATCGAGAAAGGGCCAAACCTGTTCTATCACCTAGCTAGAATGCTCTGGGGTTGAAGATCTATCTCATGGAGACCTCTGGACGAAAATCGAATGAAGGGCCTTGAGATTTCGGAGGGAAGAGTGTCAGTACACTGATCTTCTGTGGCCGGTTAAAGTTGCACGATGCTCATGTAATGGACCGAGTGCAAAACACCAATAACTGATTATATCAGGAGAAACTACATTACATATATCCATTTATGTCTCAGTAACTCTCCTGTCTAGCAAATCTCGAAGTCCCTAGATGAGTCACGAACTGAATGATCTATCTGCCGGGAGGAGGAACCCATCAGTCTAAAGATCTTTCAGAACTCCGGCGGGACTGAGATTGCTGCTTGCCTTGCTACGCGTAGTTGAATGGAAGCACAGAATGGTCGGCTAATTTCCCTTGTGTAATGTTATTAATGCTCCGCTAAAAGCCGATTCTCATTCAGGTTTCTTAATCTATGGAAATCAGACATAAAGGAATTGCTTTTCCATTTGTTTGAACCATGGAACCCGGGACCAACTCAGACTGGCTTTCGGGTTCCAAGTTGATGCAATCACGAAACTCATTCATTCACCTTCATCACATAGTGCCCTTCATCTGCTTGTATGGTAATTTCCATTTTCCCTCTTTAACTCAGTAGAAGCTTACAATGAAAACCAACAGTTTTTTTTCTTATCAGTCATAACATATAGGAGACTGCTTTGCGTTTATTTAACACCCACCAACGTGCACTGAGATAGAAATTACAGACATGTTATGTGTATGCAACTATACATACGTGTATGCACTAACCTAAATTTAAACTAAATGAACAGACGAATTTAGAATTTACAGCAAAGTAGTCGCCGCATCCATCCGGAATGCTTCTGGTACAATGTCCGATCAGCTTTCACCATTCTAACTGGACTACTATTCCATTCCGACTGCAATCTGCATCCGAATGCGGAAAAGAAAGGAAACAGCAGAGTTGGAGATACATCAGCAAATGATATGAATGGAAACATTGGAAAGCACATACATAATTAGGGAGTTTCTATTTTCTATGGTGATCTTTGGGTGGAGTCATGCGACACTAGGCAAACGGATGTCGGGCCATGGAGCTCTATTGCGTCTGATGTTCGGTTCTGAGATGCATTAGAAATGTGCCACAAAAGGCATCATGGTTTCCCGAACAACTGCTTTAGACATGAGATATAAGAACCAAGTGAGAGTGCAGAATTCTCACACGGGGAAGGCGAAGGATCTGGTGCTGGTGCCGACGCTGCTGTCAGATCTTTGCGAGAGGCTGCCCGAACATGCTACTGGGCCCGAGTAACTTATCAGGCCTGACGAAGGGCCTTCTAAGACGGAGAAAATTGACCCTCCTTGACAGTGCTGACCCCAACCAAAAAACGCATGGCCATCATTGGCTCTGGGCCCGTCCTGGTTATCAAGGAACTCTTTGTTTCCATTGCAAAGACTCTCATGGCTGTCACTGGGTGTTGGTGCGGAAGCAGCAAAGCTCAATGTGGTAGTTTCATTCTCCACCTGGCTACAGCAGGGAAGCTCGTTTGTCACAGAAATTGCCCCTTTCCCTCCCCACTCGACCCTACGATTTTCAGGAAATGTTGGCTTAACATTAATAACGTCAGAATCTTTGGCTGCCTCTGCACAGCTCTCCTTCATTACTTCAGCGGCATCTAGTTTGGCAATGCACTGTGCTGATGATTCATCGTGAAGGACCTGCATTGAAATATTATATTTCACTGTGATTACAATTAAAAATTGAAAAGGCTGATATTAGCCAAGGTTCTGTTAAGTTTTAGGAACTGGTTTTTTTGGGTCACTCAGGGAACAGAGAGATTTCCATCATTGCAATTCAAGACAATTAGACGAAACAGACGAGAAGTTTAAGCCGTGGGACATGATATTTTAATACGCCTGCAACACCAGTTAGAGAGGCACGGACCTTGGCAGATCGTTGTTCAGCTTCATTGCCATGATCAGCAGAAGAATCATGCAGAAGGCCTTCAGTAGCTGACTTTTCAGCTAAGTGGAGAAAGCAATTGCTAACAGGATTCATTGGGCAATCATCTTTGGGAACTTGGAAAACATTAGAAATCGAACCACCGATCTCCACTTCTTCTTTCGTCAGGCTACCGGCTGGATCTTTATCTGGGAGCAGGGTAGTCTCAAGACTCAAATCCCTGTTGGTTCCCGGCAATATCTTCACATCCGAAACCATGCCTTCATCCACGCAGATGTCTCTGATTTCATCGTAATCACTGCCACCCTTGCAACACACCTTGCGTAATAACTCAAACTCTGTAACTTTTTTGTCCGTGAATATATCCGAGTAATTTTCAAGCAATTCCATCTCTCTGACATGATCTCTTCCGATTACCCTAACCATTTCATTGGCCTTTCCATTGGTCAAATCCTGACATGTAACATCACTGTTAAAGTCCGGCACAGCCCAGGACCCATCTTTGTCATTGAGATCAGATGGTAAGGAAACTGCAGTCAGCCTGCTTCCTTTAGTTTCAGGTAAAAGCACACCATGCTCTTCCCTTGTGATTCTCTTAACCACCTCATACTTAGTGGGCTCTGCTTCTGCATTGTTGTTCCTCTGCTGGGGGAGATAAGAATTAGAAATCTGTACCACAGGAGGATGGAGAGCTGGCAAATCACTATCTGCAATAAAAAGAAATTGAGTCGAGATCAAAAATTGAATTAGAACAGAAATTTATAGCAAATTTTTTCAAGGAAGAAGACTGTGGTCATAGAGCAGCTTGGTAAAACAAAGAAGGACAAGTACCTAGCTTCATAATTCGTATGGATTGTACAATGTCGATTCCTGAGAATACAAGTGAAGCGAGTTACTTCAAAGGAATGTCCACCGTTGCCAATAACAAATTATACCAAAACAAGACTGGTAGAACAATAGCTTAGCGAGCAAAACGGAACCTCAAATCATTTGTAACCAACCAAGTACTAAAACATAAAATTTCACCGCTCTCTAAAAGTCAGTTGTAGGAGGGAGCAATGTCGCAGTCTCAATGTCACTCGTCCAGAATCGGAACTTATGTAACAGAGAAAAGGAGTACACGGTAATGTTCAAGCATTGAAGAGGGACACTTCCAGTTAAGCTTCGTCGTTTAAACAGTTCTACAATCATGAATGCGAGCTATCCATTCTTTGAAAATTTTGATCCTAATGATTATTCAACTCAAAAAAGAAACTTAGAAACAAGCTCATATGCATGTGTGTGTGTCCGATTCAACTATCTGCAAATGAAGTTAAAGGAAAAAAAAAAAAGCACTATTCCATCTGATGGACAATACAACCAAGAGAGATTTGAGGAAGTGGAGTTCTCGGAGAAGGAGATCCAAGATTAATTTTCGCCATTGAAACTATCCAACCCTTACTCCCTCTTTTTCCATTCCCCTTTTTTATTCGGCGGACTCCTCTGAAGATATATATATACATATATATAATATAGGTGTATATAAAAAGAACGACCAGGGCCTCTGCCGCCATCACGCAGTCAGGACAAGAGGAAAGTCTGAACTTTTCGAAAGCTTCCACAATCTTTCAGCTACCAAATAGCAATCCCTGGCGTTTAATGTCCACAAACGACAAAGAACACAATTAAATAAGACAAGAAAATTACCCTCTCCCCCTGAGCATTATTCGCCATCTCCTTCGCCTAGCATCTAGACTAGATCGATTGCACAAATCAGAGAGAGAGAGAGAGGAAGGCAGCAATAGATAACTAGAAGTAGAATTCCAGATTGGAACCCGGATCAGATCCAGACTGAAACAAGCACCAAACACCAACAAAAAGAAAAGGACTCCAAGAACTGAAAGGAATGTTTAAACAAAAAAAAACGATGGATCTTCTTCTCATCAGCCATGGAAGTCTTACCCTTCACTTGGTGTGTTGCTGCAAGATACTGATCCAAGAAAGATAATAAAACGTACGCCCAAGGACATAAAAAGGAGCTAGCTTTTCAGCAGAGATGGCCTGACACCAATCAGGGGAGCTTAAATCACCTTCACGAGAGTCTGGAAGAAAGTGAAGAAGACATACCTTCCACGAGTTAAGCTCAGTAATACTGAAGGAGGTGGTCAATCGAGGTATGGGTCGGGCTCAAATGAAGAGGTTGCCGAGAGAGAGAGAGAGAGAGAGAGATGGAGTTGCTAGTTGCCAACATTTATTAGGACCTCACTGTAAAATGGTCAACTAGCTGAGCCTCTGGCCATTGAATCACAAGATCCAACCTTCTTTCTTCTTTCGCCAGAAAAAAAAAAAATTGCCCCGTCAAACCAGGCTTAATAGATGGCATCTTCCTAGATTTTGAAAGGAAAAAGGGTCTGGCAAATCACCTCCTTGTTGATGAAGAAACCGGTCGTTATCCAGCGAAATATGTTAAGTTCTTGAGAATGGATTTGGCACCTAAATATTGCACTTGAGTTGAGATCAATAAGTGATACTTCCAATTACCACCTCCAATTATCTGTTCTTTTTTTCTTCTGCCTGGTTCACATGTCTCTGTTATGACTCATCAGACATTTTTCTCTCTCAGGGGAGAGAAAATGCGGGGGATATGATGAACGAAGGATGGTGAGTGTCCCTGTAACACCAACCCCGAAATTCAATTTCCACTTCTTTTTTGGCTTTTGGACCACAGAAGAGATAGGGGGAAAAAATAAGAACCATAATTTTAGCCGCACATAGTGATGTCGGGAAGCCTTAAGATCCTTACAATTTGCTAAGTCAAATTGCTGATGACTTATATCCGATTGCATGTCTGGCGCTGGGGAATGCTGGAAAGAGTAGTTGCATCTCCAATGAGATTTCATGATCATTCACCGGCACAAGACAATTGAATGTGTAACTTACGTTTGCTTCTTAATCAGCCATAAATGATGTTCGAGTACATATTACTTTCTTGATCGCCGTTGCCTGATCCTGTTTATCCTAGTGTATAGGCCGAAAAGATGTACCTATGAAGCACATATACATGGCTTGAGCTACATTATTATTATTTACTTATTAATAAATAAGAAAAATGCAAAGAGCCAAAAAAATTGGAAAATGAAGGAGAGAGGAGGCGTATGGGACCGGGAGCAGGGAGACTGGAAGATCGACCCCGCAGGCTCACAGGGTCGCATGTGGGTGGAGGTGGACCGAGTCTGAGTGCGCACGTGTTCTTTTAATCGCTTTGTCAGCCCACAGTACAGTGCGCCCATGGGCCCATGTGCTATTCTTCCTTTTGCTGAATGGGGCCCAGTCATACTACTACTCTTAGGCCTTCGTAATTAGACCATTCCTAGCAAAAACGCGTCGTGCGTTGAAAAAGAAAGGGAAAGAAAAAAAAGAAAAGAAAAGGAGAGATAGATATATTATATTGATAAGAGTCGAGTGCATTCTAAGAATAATATCATAAGGTCGAATATGTCTCTCTCTTGCGGTGTCTTAATATAAATGCTTGTAGTTATATGAGTAACAAAATAAAATTGAATTTCCTCTCTTTTAAAAGGAAAAAAATCCCGATGGTCGTCGAGCGTGCCTTTGTCAGTGGCACTAGTCTCGCTGGGGGTCACCATCCCATGATGAAGTAGATAGTGCCTCTTAAGTAGATTTATCCTCTGCAAATGGCCCGATGGCCACCAATAAGGGCAATATCAGCCCTAACAATCGCGACCCTGAATCGGGATCTTCACTGTCGGGAGTGATGATCTCATCGATCGTCGCTAGCACCTCATCGGGCGAGGACGTCGGTCACCTAGGAGAGTGCCAAAGACTTCATCTGGGGGAGATGGCCCCGGACGAAGTCGCCTTCTTGGTTATACATACAGTCAATAATTAAAAATAGAAGAGTGTATTGCATTAGGACGAGAGGAGATTTACTGAGGTAAATTCCATAGCCCGCCTTCACGGTGAAGGCGTCGATGGGCCGTAACTGGCTCGTGTACGTCAGGGTCTGCCCAACTGATATCAATGAGCTGGGCCGTCGCACTTTGACTTTTGCCTCGCATCTAAGCGTTCATATTCTCCCTCAAGCATCGAATTTGAAACCGCACATCCCAGGACTGAATCGCCCCGTAAACCATCGGAGGACCAGGCCGTACGTAGCAGCATCATGAGTTTGAGTTTCCACATCGTATTATTGTTCCTTTATGTCTTAGCCGGGAACCGTCAAAAGATGGGATAATTTCTCGAGAAAAGGAATCGGTCAAAATGGTTCTGCTCTCAAACCCTGCAATGACAGCCATGGAATCCAAAAGATGGTCCCGGTAGTCAAAGATCCCGAATCCGCGTCCAGGTCCACCCCCACACGGCCTCCGCGTTTTTCCTCCATCGGCCAGCTGTATCTGCTCTTCTTCATGTCCCATCCCTGACGGGAAAAAGACAAATAATTTAATAACTGGGACATGCACATGGACGTGGATGGTTTGGTCCATATGTGAAGGAGAATATTTGTAATCATAATGGAACTAATTATATCGACATTAATCATGATCGAAAACGTATGCTTTGCAACAGCTTCTCAACATATGAGGATCACATGCATCTTTGTTTTTTAGATACAATATCACTTAGACTAGTGGGTGAAAATAATTCGAACTAAACGGTTTTCTAATCAAGTTGTTGAGCTCGAATTTTTTTTGTTTGGTTATGCCAATACTATTTAGGGAGAATGAAAAATCAAAATCTATCGATTTATGTTTTTTCATGTGGTTTTCCCAGTTTAGTCCATTAATATAAACTTATAATTATAGTATTATTATATAAATAATTAATTAATGAAATTGATTTCATATAAATGATGCAATAATTAATAGTAAAATTTTTTAAATGGCATTGTAGAAGATTAATTAGTTCTAATATTAAATGGATAATTAGGGAGATGAATTTATAAGAGTCAATATTAATTAGTAAACTAGATATTTAACTATAATTCTAAAAATCTGGTCAGTGTCGCCCGTTGTTTTTTGGACTTAGGGGTTTGGCTATGTTAGATATTTTTTTCACCTAAAAATTTCTCAAATTTTCTAAGTTTTAACTTTCCTGTCTTTTTCCTTTCACCCCTAGCAGCACCTGACACCGTAACATGGATCGTCCTCGACGAGGGCTCGATCCGTAGGCCAGCCAGCCAGCCAGCCAGGCATCCATAAGTACGAGGGTGACCACCATCAGCACATTTTGCCCATTCTTCATGTTTTCCCATGGCAGGCAGCAACTGCCACTAATAAAATATTGGAATCCGACCCACGATAATAAAGAGATGGCCACCTGCTATTTCTTTCATAAAACCCAGCAAATTCACTCACCCATTCATCCGAGAAAAAAGTTCTGCCGAGTTCATCCCTCTTTCCCCCATTTATTGGTCAAACCAACTTTTCATAACCGATCTCATGTCCGAACCAGATCAATTAATTAAAAAGACTGAGATGCTGATAAGTATAACTTCTCTTTTACAATTTATTTCCACCCTCAATTAATTACAGCCTTTTATCTGCTAACGGTTTACTGAATGTTCGGTCGGAAATTGAATGCGCTGAACCAAGACGTGGACGCGGCATGCACGAGGCCCAAATCCGAGCACGGCCTACTAGGTGAGAGTGGGACCCGCGCCGCGTCACCGCTGCCTACCGTCCTCATCCCCTTTGTTTAGGGGTCTTTATGACGTGGGCTGTGGAGTGACTGACCAAGAACGGCTGTTGCGGTCCCCTTCAGAGTTCAACATTATTAAATTGAATTTCCCAATAAAAACAAAACACTATCTGAATTTATTTCATTTTTTTAAGAAGAAAACCCACTAAAGTTGCAGGATCGGCGCACGTGTTGTGTCAATAAAGCGCCATGCCGTCCCACGTGTGAGCCAGCCGTGCCTCTGCTCACGGGACCTGTCGCTGGTCACGTGAGAGCAGCGTGTGTTCCCAAGGGTCTTTTCATATTGTATTGCAGTAAAAAAAGATATAATAATAATAACACTGACTATGAAAAAAAGATAAAACATTAATATTTATTCAAGTCCTTAAAAACCTCTTACTTTGCATCGAGGGATTTTGTTTTGGGCGAAAAGAAGAAACGGCCGGTTCAATATGGTTCGTTGACCGTTGACTCTAAAAAGGATCCGGCTTGAAATCCTATACGTTTTTTCACATATTATGTAATAAAATATACGATATTATATTAAATAAATAAATATAATTTTATAAATTTATAAGAAAATTATGTATTATCACTTATTAATTTACAATTTTATATTAGACACGAGTGTATCGCTCTTATAAGTTTAATAAAAAAAATTATATATGGTATCAAAACGTATTATAATGTGAGCTCCCACCTCATAAAAATCCAAGACCAAAAAAATGAGCCAAGTCAATTTTTAATAAATCCCAAGATTGGATGAAAAATTCACCACTTGCGATTATTATTGATATCGATAATCTAACTAGCTGTGGGCTTAATTGATCCTCTCATTTAAACATGGAAGAGAATGCTCAATAGTTGCTGAGGATAAGTACCCAATTTCTTATATATTACGTTATCATATGAGAGCGTTGATGAGATATATGATTTTACATTGACCAAATAAAAAGAAATAAGTAGATTTTGTACTACCACTTATTATCTTAAATTTTTAGATAAAAATGAATCATATTTCGTATGAACTTATAATGAATTCAATAACGTGTATTTATTTTTAGGTAATTTCAACTAATAATTCGGCTCTTTGGTGCAATTAAGTATTGAATTTTACGGTTTTAGAATAATTTTAATGGATAATCCCTTATTAAACGAGATAAAATCATACCATTCTTTTTTTCTCTCGACAAATGAAAACGGAAGATGAAAGGGAATGTCGTCTTGACCCCCCAAAAGAGGAAACGCGAGCAGAGCAGTGGCACGTCATGCATTGCACGTATCCCCCGTTCGAAGCTGATAAGGAAACCACTCGCTAGGGTTTTTTTTTTCTTTTTATTTCACTGGGGAAACAGCATGCAGACAAATTCCGAGACTTTGTGCAAGTTGGACCTCCATCTTATGCAATCTTCACTGCTCTTGAGACGTAGAAGTCCATTTATACGTTCAATTGAACATGGATTCAGTTGTCTAAAATATGAATACATACATATCATCAGATTTTCCTCATATATAAACTAGCACAAGGAGGTACTATAAAAAATTCGAATAGCCTGAATTGAACCAACATTTGTTTCCTTATGTAAGTATTTGGATCGAGGGAGTTCTTCGTCTCCAGACACTTCATTTGATTTATAGTATACATGGTCCCTTTTCTTTTCTTTTCTTTTCTTTTTTTTTGTAGCAATCATCACTCTAAAATTTTCTAATTCCTCCCCGCAAGTGGAGTCGTGCGTGTCAAGCTCAATGTATAACGGAGAGGTCTTTGAGTTCCATTCTCTTCCTTGAGCATTCATCATACCTCTCTTTATTTTGATTTTTCACCCGCTTCTTCTATGCCTAGATTGGATATGAGAGAAATTAAATAGGAATACAGGGGCATGGGAGTCCATTCAAAAATATGCAATTCAAACTTTACAAGACCTGTAGTAAAATTTAAGGAATCAAACTGGAGACAAGTGAAGGGTGGTGAAATGGGCTACACTAAGAGATGTCGGGAGCACAAAATTGCCCACTTGCTCGCGTAGCCGAATTTCATTGCTGCATAAAGCCACTTCCTTCTCTAGGTGGCTAACACAACCCACTCACTCTACATGAATTTCCTTTTTC
The DNA here is from genome assembly GCA_900174645.1 of Sonneratia alba. Classification (NCBI taxonomy): domain Eukaryota; kingdom Viridiplantae; phylum Streptophyta; class Magnoliopsida; order Myrtales; family Lythraceae; genus Sonneratia; species Sonneratia alba. The sequence goes on from FWPY01000010.1 coordinate 1,823,908, forward strand.
CTTTTAGCTTTACGTGAATTTAGTCCACTTAAAACAAATGTCTCATATTCGTCCATTTTCACACCTACAATCGGATGATTAATTAAAAAAAATTACCTTGCTTACAATTACAAATAAATGGAATCTTACAAGTTCTTACGGTTTTCACATTTGGTACTGTCTTATGCTATGAATTCCAGCGTATCCCCCAGGTTTCTGTAACGCCATCCCGCTAATTCTGTGTGCCAAGTGCGACGTTAGAATAGGGGGGGGGGGGGGGGGGCGCGGTGGGGAAGGCTGAGAGTGCATCGCGGGCTGGGAGGAGGGGTTGGGATTGGGATTATGATAGGATGTGGCAGGGACCAGGTGCCGAGGCGGTGACCAATAGACGCGCCGTAAGACACGCTCGTCTGTGGGCGCGCGCCCGCCCATTGTTGACTTGGGCTATATGTATTTAGCCCACTAGCCATGTGAGGGCTCAGTAAGTAAATGATTCCATATTCCACCGAGGGGAAGGTTAAATTTAATGAAGATTGAGGGGGTGGAGGGTGTTGGGAATATTCTAGTAGAGTTTACACTCATATCTTAATTCGAAAGCCGACCATTTAAAAAAAAAAAAAAAGGCCACCCAACTCGGCCATTTTCGTCCACCTAAAAGTGCCACCCTCTTGGTGCTTCCTCCGCTCCTCCTTCGCGGGAGATCATTGCTCTGCCCTGCGTAAGCACGTGGTCCCTCGAACTACTCCGTGTAATTACGCTTTAACCCCTCCAAGCCTAACGAAATCTCACCCAAACCTCCACTGGCGCAACTTAGCACCATCTGTTCTCCCAAACCGCCGGTCGTTGCTAAAGTGCGCCGCCGAACGGTCCCTCGCTTCTGCATCCGGCTTCCCCCTCAATAAGTATCGCAGAAGAGGGAGCCGAAAATTGATGAGATGCTCCTCCATCTCAGAGAGAGATAGAGCATTTAAAACATGGAGATGGTCTTTTAGAGAGAGAAATGTGTTTCGGAGGCACCTTTTGAGATTGAGAGAGTGAGAGAGAGGAAGGGAGTCGCAGGTCTTGGAATATCGTGTCGGGGGGTTGGGTCTGATTTTGGAGAGTTTTCGGGCTCATATTGCATTGTCCTTTTAAGGTAATATAATATAGACCCTCTCCACCGTACCGATCGCTCTGTACGCATATCACCGTGACTTTGCAGACATATCATCTCCCCCGGGCTTGTGAGATTTGCGATAGGGGGGAGAGAGAGACAGGGTGAGAGAGCTTTTGCCAGGTTTTATATATAGACGTCCCCGTGTAACAGTTTCATTAGTTTCTTGAGAGGACCGACCCAGAGAGAGAGAATACTAGCTTCGGCCGTAGCAAGTAGCGACTCAAGATTCCTCAAGAATCCGATAATGGGTACTGTGCTATCCTTTCTTGTTTTCCACTCTGTTGCTCGTGCTCTTTCGATTTGCTCTGTTTGTGTCGCGGTTTCAGTGCCTTGCCTCCTTACCTTTCACCTGTCTGTTGTTCCTATTCCTACTTCACGTTTCAATCTGTGGATTTTGGTACCGGAGAGAATCTGAGCTTTATTCGACAAATCTCAGATTCCTCGGCGGAATTTCCGAAAGGGGTGTCCAGAAATGGCCGTTTCTCCCGCTTTTGTACCCTCTTGCTGAATAACTCAAATCTTTCTTCTTTTCATTTTCAGATATTAATAGGTGCTTTTCGCCCAACATGGATGATGAGTATAACAAGCTCATCAGGAGAATGAACCCACCCAGGTCAATAAAGCAATTCCATTTCTTCTTCCGATTCTTCAGAGCATTTTTCCAATTTGCTGTTTGTATTCACTAATCGCTGTGAATCATTCCTCAGGGTTGTGACTGATAATGATTGCTGCAAGAATGCGACAGTGATAAGGGTATGCGTCTCTTTCTTTTCCTTCTCTTCCTGTCTCCTCCGTGGCTCTTCTGATCAGGCTCTGACTGATTCATTTTCCGTTGGTTTTTCCATGTTAACCAATTCAACCATCGATTCCTTGCTGCAGGTGGACAGCGCTAACAAACATGGAATACTCCTGGAAGTTGTTCAGGTCCTCACTGATCTTAACCTCATCATCACCAAAGCTTACATTTCCTCTGATGGTGGATGGTTCATGGATGGTATAATTACTTCGTGTTTCATCATTCTTTTTCATCATGATTCGCTTGGATGGTAGAATGGATCCGCTCATTTTCTAATGTTTTCTCTCTACGACAGTGTTCAACGTTACCGATCAAGATGGGAACAAGATCACAGATGAAGAGGTACTAGATCACATTCACAAGGTAACTCCTGATCGGTTAGTCATTATTTCTTTGTTCTTTCAATAGTGCTATCCCAAACCTAACCTTTTTACTGGTCCGGTGATCCATAGTCTCTTGGGGCCGAGTCATGCTTCACGTCCACGGTGAGGTTCATTGGGATCAAGCCCACAGTTGACCACACAGCCATCGAGCTAACCGGGAGTGACAGGCCTGGCCTACTCTCAGCAGGTCAGCGCGGTCTTAACTCATCTTAAGTGCAATGTCGTATCCGCTGAGGTGTGGACCCACAACACTCGAGCTGCGGCACTTATGCACGTGACGGATAGGGATACGAACGCTCCCATCACCGACCTGGAGAGGCTCTCGAGGATCAAGGAACTTCTGTGCCATGTCCTCAAGGGGAGCAGCAATTCCTGGCGTGGTGCAAGACTGTGGTGTCACACGAGCAGACCATTCATACTGCTAGAAGGCTCCATCAGATGATGTTTGATGACCGGGACTATGAGCGGGCCCCGGCAATGAGGAGTCAGTGACGTCGGAGGATGAGAAGCAGGGGCCAACAGTCGAGGTTGTGAATTGGTATGATAAGGACTATTCGGTGGTCACCATAAAGAGTAAGGACCGGCCAAAGCTTCTCTTCGACACCGTCTGCACTTTGACTGATATGCAATATGTGGTTTTTCATGCAAATATCGATGCGGAAGGACCGGAGGCCTTTCAGGTAACTAGTGTTGCTTCCCGTTGTGCATTTGATTGAAGGCTTTGGTTTTACATGTTCTTGTCATTGTTCTGCTTGCAGGAGTACTGCATCAGGCATCTAGATGGTTCCCCTGTGAACTCAGATGCAGAGCGGCAGAGATTGATTCAGTGCCTTGAAGCTGCGATCGAGAGGCGAGTCTGTGAGGTAAGCTGTGCAGGTTTCATTCTAAGAACTTCTATTCGAAGTGTTAATTTCGTGTCTTGGCCATGTAGAGAAAATCTCGTTTCTGCGAAGCCTGACATGATTGTTCCGACCGATCAATGTTCCGTCTCAACCATAGAGAGTTGTTCGTTTGACACCAATCAAGAAGGAATCCCTCTTCGGCTGATTTTGGGGAAAAAAAAAATTCAAACTTGGGGATTGATGGCGTTCGTTTGGCTAGTTGTTTGTTTTCAGCTTATAGTTCTGTGCCAATGTTTCAGGGCCTGAAGCTCGAGTTGTGCACAACAGATCGGGTCGGGCTGCTGTCTGATGTCACTCGCATATTCCGAGAGAACAGCCTCAGCGTCACCAGAGCGGAGGTGACGACAGAAGACGGGAAGGCCATCAACACGTTCTACGTTCGGGGTGCTTCAGGGTATCCCGTGGATGAAAAGACCATCGACTCGATCAGACAGACGATTGGGCAGACAATCCTTAAGGTAAAAGGCGGCCAGGAGACGAAGCCCGTGGCTCAGGAGTCTCCCACAAGGTTCCTTTTCGGGGGTCTCTTCAAGTCGAGGTCCTTCGTCAATTTTGGCTTGGTCAGGTCCTATTCCTGAGGAAATCAACCGAAAGGGGGGCAGTCAAAGGCTAGCCCCCGCTTCTGTACATAAACCCATCCATTGAGTGATGCCTCTTCAGACCGAGTCATCTAGGAGACTAGAGCGATCCATTTACGAGATCCTGCCATTAACGTTGGCCTCAAACAGGCCTGTAAGTATGCAACCGTTCTCCAGTCTTCTCTGTTCCCAACCTGTAATTCGTTCATCTTGTGCATCCAACAAGACGTTGGAGGCCACATAAGCAAAGAAGGGAACTTGTACCAAACAGAATTTTTTTTCTTCAATGAATTGAATTCGCAGTCTTCTCCCTGAACTTTCTGTTGGGTGTTGCACAGTTTCAATGCACAAATACTATTAGGTGGAAGCTACCAAACCGAAAATGGCATATGCAGCTAGACCCAGCCGGTCGGGTAGGCAAGGGTGGATTGATGTAGGTGGACCGTGATGCGGAGTCAAGCATTCAACAGGTCCAAGCCTTAATTAATTAATAAGAGATTTGGACGGGATCTCTTTGGACGTCGTTGTCGGGAAGAGGTGGAGCTGTTCCTTCTTTGTGGATGGGGTTTTACTTGGACCACCAACACCGGCGGCGGAACCCCAAAACTGGTAAATCGAAGGCAATTCCCCTTTCGGGCAGACCAATCAAGAGATGCATGGATTATAATTTGACTCATTAATTTGTTAATTTGGGATTTGTCGATTTCTACAAGCGTCCACACATTTTTTTTCTTTTTCTTGTCTTTTTTAAATTATGATTTCGGACAAACACATTTTCCTTTTTCGATGTTTTACATCGAGGGAGAGATATGGAATTCCATGATACTTACTGTTCGTTCGGTTTTTCCAGTAAGACAACTGTGCAAGTTCAATCAAGCCATCTGGACTAAGCCTCTTCTTCGGGTCCCTGTAAAAATGACCAACGATGATATTATTTATGATTGCAAAGGACACTGGCACATATGGCTGAAACATATGAATAAGTTGAATTATCTCCTTCCTCTAAAGAAACTCTCATATTTGCCATCCATGGTTAAAGTCCCTTTTATTTCTAAATAAATAAAAATATATAAATTAATTAGGAGATGGTGATTGATTTTTATGATGGAAGGTAAGAGGGACATCTTCGCGTTGACTGGTCAACGGTCAACACAAAGTGGCCACTAGGCCGGGCCCCTCGCCCCGCACCAAAAAAATCACAGGTAGACTCACTGAGGGGAGATGTATTCATCCCACCAACCGATTTCATATGACAGGACGCCCTGGACAAGTGGAATTTATATAGTATGATTATTGGCCTAAAATTAAAATATTTTAAAATTAATTCTGTAAATGAAGTTATCCTCACTCGCGCGTGCACATGGTTGACTAAGGAAGTCGTGCGAAGGGCAGGGACGAGGGACGAAAAGGTCCGACTACTAATTAAGATTGATATTAATAAAAGAATTGGAAGATTCACAGTATGTATTGAACCCTCCACAACTTAAAAAATTTTCCTCCGTCCCATGTGGACTAAATTAAGAAGATAATAATCGCAAAATCGTGAGCTTGACTGGTCAAACGTGTACTTTTCATTGGTCGATGCACAAGTCCAGTGTAGGACGACACTATAGACTTCACTTATAGTAGACTATTCTCTTTACTGCTTGTGTTATTTGTAAGGGATGTTTTGTGACCCTAATAAGGATAAGAAAAATAAGTTGATAAAAGGGTATATAAAATTTTACTTATGGGTCTATGTGGTATCAAGATATATGTTTGATTTTTGTATGTATGTATGTATATAGTGTGCTATTTAAAATTTTAATAAGTTATAACTGATATATTTTATAAGGTATAAGACTCACCGGATCAACAAGTGAGGAGGAAATTGAGTTGGGAGTACTTGTGTGCAATATGAAGACTGAACGAGTGAATGAATTGATTGTTTTCTGTCACACGAGGAGCAAGGAATCATGCTACGTTGGGTAGCAGCGGCAAGAGCTGTGAGTCCTCCCACCTGAAACGTGCTCACCACTTAAAATAACAATTCTATTAATTTCATCTCATTCAATAGTTATTACATTTTTTGGGTATAAAGTATTGTTTTTATAAGTTATTAGGATCTTACTAATTCAACTCGATCGATCCATTAAGAGATAAATATCTTCCAATATAAATTCTTTTGATTTATAATATTTATATTTAAGAAAAAAAATTATTAAATAATTTTAACCAATTTATATTAATAATATTTATTGCAAATAGCTTTTTGGTTACCAATGTTATATACTATACGAAGTCATCACAACCAATATATTACGATTTTCTTAATTTTTTTTGTCTATGCACTGTATTATATTAAAATTTTAACTCTATCCATATTCAAGTGCATTGACCACCAATTAAAGGAATAAAAACTCTTATTATCATCAATAATATTGTGACAAATCGTTGAGTTGGTTATATATATATATATATATATTCTAAAGTAAGGTTTTAGATTTAAAATTTTAGAATGAAAATGGCAAAGGACGATGATTCTGAGCTTGGCCCATCCTCTTATCTTATCATTGAATATTTTAAAATACAGCCAAGAATGAACATATACCATTATGAACAGTTGACACTAAGCTAGATGGCCATATAGATATCCTCGTACACATGGAATGCAATATGGTCTTAATCTTAGATATTCATATCTGACCATCCCAAAATATTCTTTGTCCATGTACTTCCTCATCTCCACGAAAATGATCTCTGGATGATCGAGGAGGAGCCGCAGGGGAGAGGACATCCGTCGCCATGAAATAATTGTCCAATACAGAGTTCCCCGGGTTCAGAACCAATCTTCTTCACAGAGACGAGCACGCCTGGACAAGACGACCTCCGACTCCAACCTGGTTGCAAAGACGAGCCCCCTATCCCCTCCGGCTCAAAATTGTGCCCCCGAACCGCGTTCCAGGAAGTTTCATTTCATCTCCCTCATATCTTCCATGCCATCTTCAGGTTCGGTCTTGGACGTGGTATCTACCTCGTCCTATCAAGCCAAAGATACAATCCCTTTGCTTTCTCCTGTCGTGACCATGCCGCCACCCTTGATGGATGCTTCTTGCCGAGTCCATGGTGAAAACCCAGCTGCAGGATCTCATTAGCTCAGTAACATCGTCAAGAGATTGTGGACATTGACGTTATATATATACATATATATTCTGCGTGCTCTATAGCATCTGAAGAATTTGACATTTTAAGAAATTATCTTTTCACAAGATTGAGGTCGTGTTCCTTTTTAAATGGAAGAGATTTATGCATCCTCCATCTTTGTTGGAATCTGGGTATCGATTTCCTTTTAGGTATTCAAAAAGCATTAAAGAAAGAAGAAGATTAACCAATGAGGATCCCTCTGAAAACTATGCATCGATTCAATTACAAAAACTGTTCATATTTCAGGGAACATGGCCACTGTTTCTTTCTATCTCTTCTTTTGCTTTGATCAAAATCCTGTGACTTTTGAGCATACACCCCGCCAAATCCTCGAGAAGTTTTTGAAATGGTACTGCTTTCAAGTCCTCATCTGGAACCACTGCCGCTGGTTGCGGCGACTGGTAGAACTCCTCGTCGGTCGACAGATTAATAACCAAATAGGGAAAGTCGAGTCCGCATGAACGCCTGGAAGAGCTCTTCGTCAGTCGGCTGACTAAACAGCCGCATAGTCGAGTCCATGAGCGTCTGGAAGAATTTATCGCTAGTCGTAGGATCAAACAGTATCCGCGGAATTGCTTATTTGACAATCCGTGGATCAAACTAGATACTAATAATCCGTGGATGCTACCCTCTATTTATAGCTTATTATTAATCATGAGCAATTCTAATGGGATAGAATAGGATATGGATTATATATATATATATATATATATTAGATTTATCAATTTGATACAGTTTAATTTAAATGATCATCATATTTAATATTTCTTAATAGAATGAATTATTTTTACCTCAAAAAAATAAATAATTTAAAAGTTAAGTTTATCACTTCCAGTAATTAATTTTGAAAAAAAGTCAAATCTAGTATATTTAATCAATAAACTTTTTGTGACTCGTGAATTCCGTACTATATATTCGAAATATTTTCGATCAGTCATGTACTGTACGAGTATCGAAGCACCAATAGGATCATATCTAGAGCACAGAAGAAGGGTCATTGCATATATATATATATATATATATAGGGTAAATGGTATGGCCCCACAGTAATTCGATCAGGATAAAGCACACTAAAATTAATTTAAGGGTGCATGTTTTTGTGATGATATTTGAGATATCCAGCAATGACTTGTGTAGTTGTAGCAGTTAAAAACAATCAATTGCTCTCACATCAACATGGTACTTCTTAAGTAACAATCCGATCCGAATTTTGTCAAAGTGAAATTAGATTATTTGGAGATTTTAATTTCTTGTGTGCACTTTTTTTTAATAAAAAACTTGATTTTCAATATGTTGAGATAATCAGGCAAGGAGCCAGAAATCTTTCTGGCGCTTAGTGGTGATCAAGTAGCCGCCGAGCTTCTTGCTCTTCCTCCTCACCGCGATGGCCATGCAATCCGCTTTCTGTATGCAGTACTCCACCACCCCGGCGCCCGCGGCAGTTGCACCGCTGCCCCAGGCCCACATCATCAGCAGCCGCCATGTCATAGGCTGCTTCTTCTGGCCGAGCACCAGGAGCGCCGCCCCTTGTCTCCTCGCCTCTTCCACTATCGCCGGGCCCTTGTCCTTCCGCTGTACCACTGACGTCTCAATCTTCACCTGTTGCAGTCCCAATATACACGAGCAAATTTTGGCGTTGGATTTGTTCAGTTTTAATCGATGACGAGAATGAGCGCGAACAAATCACAAAGTCCATGCGCTTCGAGATAAAGAAGGAATCCTTGTGTATTCTTCTAAGGCACTTCAACTTGGTAAAACAGTTCTCTATAATGGATAACCCGGCCTTTAGACCAGTCGCAGGTTGTGAATACACAGCATCATCATACACGTCCTTGAATTGGACTCACCTCGGGTTTCTTTACTTGGCACATATTCTTCAGAGACTGAACTAGCTCGTACGCCCTTGGGGCCGTCTCCTTGCTGCATTCATCACTTGTTGCTGCACCAAAATTTTGACACGAGTAAGTGAATTCGGTACTAAAAAACAACTGTAACTCGTTTTCTTGACCGATTTGGAAAACAATGGACACAGAGGGTCGAATGTAATTAAGATATCATGCACCGGAGGAAGGAACAATAGAACGGACATTGTTGTGTCGGTTTGATCACATGAAGCAGAACAATTGTGTCATGGCTCTGGATCGCATGAGACAGGGCCCACTGGAGTGCTCCCTCGGCCTCAACGCTCGAATCCACCACGATCATAACTCTCCTTCCAATAGCTTTTGCCGTTTCCCTCAGTTTCTCTTTGACAGCACTGCCTGATTTCTCAGCCTCCTGCTGGTTGGCATCAGTCAAATCAGACTCGGGCTTGTCCTGTATCGGAGGAGGCCGAACGTGAGGCCTGATCCAGTTCAGGCAGAATCCCGGCAACAACGTCTCGGTCCTACCCATCTGTTCGTGGCCTGGGTTTCGAATCCGAGAGTGAAGGAGGCCGATGAGGAGGAAGAACTGATTGTAGAGACAGCAACCCCTGGGACTGGGTGAGGTGAGGAATTCTGTGGGGGGGATTTCTAGATGCTGGTTTGGGACGTTGATGTGCTCTTATGCTTTGCTTTTCCCCCCCGAACTTACATCACATGTTCCCCAAGAATTAGCAGTGACCCTAATAGATGATAAAAACTCTCTTGATTGAATTTTTTTTATTCATTAAATTCAAATCTAAAATTTTCATCGAGAAAGGGATATTAAATCATTTTAACTATTCATTTCCCAATTGAGGAGTGTTTGTTTGAGGGGTGGTGTGGCCGTGTGGGGGTAGGGTAATGCTTGAAGGCGTGCAGGTCATGAATTCGTAATGGGCCGTCTGTCCTAAGTGCCTCTTCTTCTTGCCCATTACATTCGCGTTTCGATATTTTATGTTGCAAGGGAGATTTATACACTTAGCTACATATAACAAAAATATATAAGATCAAGAGGCAACAGTTATGATTGAATTCGAGAGAGTCTTAAAATTCTATGTTGAAAACAAGTATGGTCCATCGAAGGTAATGGTGAGAACCACAGTTCGTGCCATGGAAAAGAGCCTGCATCCGATCATCGACACAACCACCCGGCAATCACGTCGACGAGAAGTTCTTGATTATATTCGTAAGATCTAGTGACATCTTTGTCGATGGTAATAAATGCAGTAAAAATCATTCTATGAAGAAAGACTATTATTTTGGTGGGTGAAAAAGGGAAGGAGAGATGACATCTTTCGGTCTTGGTTCAGGCTATGGTCATGATGATCCCGATGGGCCCTTCTTCGTACATACTAAGTTGCTTGATTTGCCAACATTATTTCCTTGAAAATCTTGGCATCGAATGATTCCTAAGCTCGATTAGGATTCCCTGCCTCGATCACGGCTCTAGAATATCTTTGGATGATCTCATGGTATAAATCCTGGCTGGCACTTTGAAAGGTCATCGCAGTCGTGGGGGCACTCTACTCCATGATGTGGCATCCTGTTACATATTCTCCATTAAAAAGAAGAAGAAGAAGAAGAAGAAGAATTGGATTACCAGGCCGAAAAAAGAAAAGTCAAATAAATTATTTATTACATAGAATTCTTAATGAGTTCAACTAATGGAGAGCGAGATGGATCAAATCATAATGGATAATCAGTTTTTAAATCCATTAATCACGTCTAAAATTTACTTTTTTTAATGATTGATTATAAGCTCTAAATAATATAAATTAATTTCTGACTAAACTCATGAAGTCGTTATGCTGAATAATTAGGGTCACTAACGTTTTAATTTTTTTTTTGAAAAAGGGGGAGAGGGGGAGAAAACCAGCCAACTACCTCATCAGACATTTTACCCATTGGGTTAATTCATTGGAATAATTAACCATGATGGACCGTGAAATAGGATATAGTAATCAGGCCGTTCTAATTGTCCAATTCTCTGCAACTCCCTTTTTGTTTTTTTAAGGTAGGAAGGGTAATGAATTTCGACCGTTACAAGTTCGAGCTATATCACTCTATCAAGGGGTAAAACACCTCCGACGATGAATCTTCAATATTCAAAAGAGTAAAAAAAAATAAAAATCAAGATTTTATTTAGCGGGTCCAGATATCGATTATCTAAAATTAAATGTGGAAGTAGCCTTACGGCCCAAGGAAGCCCACTCTTCACTACAATATCGGGCTTTACGGCCCAGGAAGCCCATTTAAAAGAGCTTTTACATACGTGGCCCACATATCACTAATTGCACGGCACATAAAGGTTGTGTCTCGAGAAACACGTGTTTAAAATGGATTGAGGCAGCATCGATTACTCGGTCTGTGTCAGTACATGACATCAAACAACAGAGAGGGTTCAGTCACTGAAAATTATAAGGTTCATTATACTCATACCTGTGGAAGACGACATGCAGTGCTGACTTATTAGAACGATCGGGATTTGCACGACGTATTGCATAGCCAGCAGGTACGCGGCCAATATAACTTATCACCCGAAGATTCTTATTCTGCACTTGTTCGTTCTATCGACAGCAGGTGGCCCAACATATAAATAACCAGAGCCGCGCGGCTGTAGCAATGTTTCTTATTCTCTAGGTTGATCAGACCGTACCAAGAACCCATCAGCCGTTTAAAGCGTCCAGTCAGGAAGGAAATGGCCCTCCTTTCGAGCCGCAGCCGCTGCATTAACAGGCTCCAGGACCCTTTGATTGCACCTGTTCGTGTTTGGACAGAACCAGAAGGCCAAAATCAAAATAGGATCTGCGTAAGGTATCAAATATACTGCATGTGCATATCTGGGAAGTCCAGGATCATGAACTCAAGCTTCGGGCTGTGGACGAATCTGAAAATCAAACATTCCGATCTTCCATCGGGCAACTTAAAAGTATCTAACGGCTAGGAATGAGACTTCATTAGTACGGTAAAACCTGCAAATATTGTTTTGGGACATCATGCGAAGGTCTTACAAGCCATATTTGGCAACCCTAGAATGCTCCTTGTTGACCAGTAAGTTTCATTGATATTCAATACTCATCTGATTGATTTTTCATACCTGTTCATTTCTACTGTCTTACAATATCCCGAATTATGGAACCATGAAAGTGAGAGAAGCGAATCTAACAGTGATCACTATATAGTGACAGAAAGGAGCTAACCAAGACATCAGGGGAAGAGTACCACTTATGGCCCTACGAATCCCACATTGTAGAATGGTTGCCAACACAACTTATCCAGAAACATGTTTCACAAATCACGGTGGGGAAGTCAGAGAACAGTTCTATAAAAAGACACTTGGAACAGTCTCTCATGTACTATATGCCTTATTTTTGGGCCAAAAAAAGGGAGGAGAAACGAAAGAAAGGACAGGTGATTTCAGACATTCTATGCTTATGAAGAAAGAATATTTAGGGTTAGTTACCCGGTCTGGAAGGGGCCATTGCTGCAGTGGACGAGAGGGTTGAATGAGCCGGGGCACTGCCACTGAGTATCTCCGCGGTCGCATAAGATTTCCTCACGATGACCCTGTTGCCATGCAGATCTAGCTGTAGCATCGTACTCGTCGATCTGAGTTAATTTTCATTTACAAACTGTTAAATCAGCACAAAGTAAAATCGATTTTAATTAATGAAGAAATTGAATGCTATATATTTTTTAGCTTTGCGTTGTTATGGCCTGTAGGTGGTTCAGTTGGCTCAATCCCTAGTTTGATTCTAAGATTAATTTATGGAGCCGACATGGTCAACGATCGCAAGATCAAGTGTGTGCTACTGCTAATGCATATCTATTTCAGTCACGGATCAGCTAGCCGGATCTTCTTGAATGATCAATCATGGATGAATTCAAAATTCCTAAGTGGATTTTCCTTTCCGCTGCAACATTAAAAAAAAAAAAAAAACCAGTTGCATCAGTACCTTCCTCTTCAAGCTTTCGTTGGACTGTAGCAGTGTTTCCTCCTGCGAAATGAGTCAAGTCGACAAAATAAAAAATATAATTATTATTAGTATTTAGGAAAGGTATGTAATAAAAAATTATATGTAATTGAATAAAGCAGATAAGATCGACTCTCACCTTTCTTTGAAGATCAGCCACTTGATTCAACATGTTTTGCATCTGAAACGACAACAGAGTCAACATTATATGTATACGCATGTAAAGATGATTTCCAATACATCGACCATTGGATGCATATCTCACGTATATATTCCATATTAGACGATATTTTTAGTTTATCTACGACCATTCCCTCATGTCTTCCAGATGTACAGTCGATGCCTGGGTCTAGCTGCATGCATCTTCTCGGATACAGCTTGTCTCAGATCTACCATAGTAGCCGAGAAAAAAAAAATGAAGCTGCAATACACATTTACATATTATATGTATAATATATATAGAAGAAGGGACCGAGGGTTTATTAATTTTTTTAATGAAAATGACTGAAATTGGCTGTCTACATCTGCAGTTCAGTGGTGAACGGGGCTCTATGATTAAAGCGATAACTTTTCTTATGCAAGCTGTTACATGGATGGGGATTTCTGCACAGAAGATTGGCCTTGGAATAATACAAAGAAGAGTCTTTATGTAGAGCCCCGAGTAGAGGTTTTCCCCCAGCTTCCCCATGTACTTCGTTCATGCAACTTCAACAAACCTCACCCTGTAGATCTTCCCCATCAACCATCAGTCAAATAGGACTTCTCAAACTTTTTACAGTGATGGTGACGCCAACATGATGTTTCCCCAATTCTGTAAGGATATTATAAGATATTTCTGTATGTGTCTGACTATTTTCTAGCTGGATGAATCATTGCTATATGTGTACCCTAGGTTGTTCAGACCGTACTCTTATATCATTTCAAGGAGACTTCTAATACAAAAGAAACGATTTCGAACAAATCCCTATCTGTTGGATAGTAGGCTTTGCTAAACCCTCCTCCCATTACTACTCATACCACAAGCTGTAAAGATTTCAAACCGTGAGCGTGATCGAATGGTTCGACATTTATCATCTTAATAGAAGGACTTGAATTCGAGTCTCACCTGCGGGGAGCTCTTAATCCCTTAAATGGGCCGACCCGAGATAATTCAGATTAGTCAGCTGAATAAAGTTCAACTGGATACTGACGGTTTATACCAAAAAAAATCCCAAACCATATCTCTAAGGAGTTTACTATCTAACATGAAATTATTATTATTATTATTTTTTGCGTACTCACCCTTGATGTGCTGAATTGATAATGAATTTCTGAGCCCGGAATTTGAAATGAGGATAGAAATATCTTGTGTTTTCGAAGCAATAATTGTTCGTACCTTGGTGTGGTGGATTTGCCTGAGCGACCAATCCATCTTGTGCTCGAGCTGCTCTAGCTCCTTGATGCTCATCTTCTCGAGATCTTCCCCGAGAAGATGCCTGTGAGGAAAAAAACAAGATCATCTGCCGTGATTAACTCCCATCAATTGGACTGTAAACCGAATGCACATGTAATGCAAAACTGAATGATACAGCGTGTATATATATGGTAATACTATCACTTTTTACTGGTATACATAAATGTGGCTTATGTTTAGGGCCTTAGATGCATTCTAATGGAAAAGTGATGGAATCACCTGTATGGATATACATTGTGGACTTTATTAAATCATCTTTGCTTCCTCCACTAGCTATCACTGTGTTTTCTCTCTCACGTCTCAATCTATCTAGTCAACACCCACTTTGTCTCCGGTCAATTATATACTCAGTACAAGCTGAATGGTATACTTTATTTTTAATTGCGCAAATTACTTGTTTAAATGGTTAGAGATATGTAAATTTCAATTATAATGCTTATAAGGCTACGGCTTTTACAAATCATAAACAGAGCCATTTTTGGAATTGTAAGGTCTCTATAGCTTATTTTTTCGAATTAGTTCATATTCTTGATCAATGGTCATGTAGTTGGACCCCTAGATCAAACCATACTGTTACTCATAGTCTTGTACAGATGGGGATGTTTTCCCATATAGAGGGTTTATGTATTTTTGGGAGCATGTTGCCCTTTTTTTTTAAAAAAAAGAGTAATATATAACATGCTTATTGATTAAAAAAAAACAATTGTATATCCCTTTAACAAGATCATCTAGTTATAATCAAGAAAAAGGATGATATGAGTGCGTAGAGTCTCATTTGTGAAAATCAAATTAGTCATAGGTCAAGGACAATATATAATGCTGTGTTAAACCCTCTTTTTTTATATATGAACAAATATGTTATCCCAAGAAATGACATAAGAAAAGCATCTAAAAGCGGCATAGACATCTTATTACCTCTGAGTACGCTGCAGGGCCTCAACTCTCGCTTTTAGCTTTATGTATTCATGGTAAGTACTCTGTTTTAACAGTGATAAAAGAGTGAGCACAGAACAACTAGAGGTATGATTAGTATGCTATGTATGTAAAAATTAACAGAAGTTCAATCACCTGCATATGATCCATCGTCAGCTGGCTTGATCCGGGGGAGGCAAGAGTGCATCTGTGGTACCTCTCAATCGTATTTGCCATGCTAAAGTGAAAGAATGTTATCAGCAAGCAAGTGAAATGCTGTGCCCTTTTCTTGAGGGGGAGGGAGGAAAGAAAGAAAGAAAGGAGGAAAGAAAGAAAGAAACAAAGACAATGTGATTTTCTCTTTTCATTTCGTGGTTAGAGGTTTACAGCGTACGGTGCCCTTTCAAGAGATGTAACTTTCGATCATAGAATCCAAAATTTTATGTTTCGTGCTGTCAAAATTGTTGAATCCGGAAGCCCAGTTAGTAACACGTAACAGTAAAAAGATTATGAATGCGGTTCAGTGCCTTGAATGATTTCCAGCATACATGTGGAATGGTGACGTGTGCTACTGTATTGGCATTTTTCGGTTGGAAACGCTATAGTGAGCAATCACACTTGAGAGTATGCCTTCAAAGAGATTACTGATCAAAAAGACGATGAAGTGACTGCAATAATTTATTTGTGAAATTGACTCGTTCCTTGCAAATACTAATGATTAGTTCCTGCAGAAGCTACTGATTCAACCATGTCCGGGAACTTCGAATAACTGTGCGGACGTTCGATATACGTACGCTCACACTGTTGGAAGCAAACCCGAAAAAGAAGAAGAGGGCTGCTTTGGGAAGATATTTACACATAAACTGAGGCGACAGATTTAGAAGACAGCAACAGCAAAGGTGAAATTAAGAGGTTTTCAGATCGGGAAAGTGGCTGCATACTAACGATGATTCAAAATAAGAAAGGAAATTCACATACCCTGTGAGGCTTTCTAGTTTCGTAATCATATAAATTAGACTAAAAATATCTCATGTTGCTTCAGAAATTAAAAAAAAAGGTACTAGCACGGCCATGTATTCTATTGATTAAAAAAAATTGCCCTAGTAGAGGTATATGAATATCCATACAAACTGCTTACAATTAAATTGAATATATATATATATATATATATAAAACACGAACTACTGGGAGGGAGAGATGACGATCAATTTCTTGAGAAATCAATAAAATTATACTCATCCAGCGAAACAGAGAATAAATTCCCATGATCTGAACTATATATTATAAAGATGAAGATCGCAATTAATTTTTGGCACAAGGAAAAGGATCGTCATATATATATATATAACCATTAATCACTAGGACAATGTAATCTTTGTAGACAGGACTGTGGTGATGATATTCTCATTAGGAAACCCAACATGAAACGGATCCAAGAGATTGAAATTCTAAATAACATGGCTGAGCTTTGAATCTGATCGAGAATAAAGCTGGAAAGATATTGATATAATATAATCAAAAGAACAATACAATTGATTTCGAAAAACAATATGCACCAAACAAGGGACATGTTCTGGTAAATATTATAAGATGAGATGATATAATTAATATAAGGAGATATGTTGATGAGATCCGTGAACGTACGAGGAGGAGCTGCAGAACTCGTAGAGCTTGCCGCGGCTTGAGAAGATGATGGCAGCGACCTCAGCATCGCAGAGGACGGACAGCTCGAAGGTCTTCTTCAGCAGCCCGTTCTTCCTCTTTGCGAACGACACCTGCCTATTTATCTTGTTCTCTATCCTCTTCAGCTCTACCTTCCCTCTCCCCATCCTTTCAGCCCTGCAAACACAAACGATATAGTAATAAAATATAAATTATATAATATTTCCTTTGTACTCCTCGATCTCTGCAACCAACGTCTTCTATATTAAATACTTAGAACACATGAACACCACCCTAGATGGAAATTCTTTCCTTGCTTTTTTTTTTGGACTTTTGTGATTCACTCTATCTACAGCATATCGTTTTTTCATTAATATGGTATGATCTGTGTCTCCTTTCTTCTTGTTCTTTAAGGAAAGAAAGGAAGAAAGAACTATAGTGAGAGGGGGCGGATGAGAGTCGAGGGGAGGGGGAGAGAGAGAGAGAGAGAGAGAGAGAGAGAGACCCAACTCACCTTTTCTTTTTTGAGGTTCTCGTGGGTAGGGTTTAGGTTTCTTGGTGGTGAGTTTAATGCTTCAGAGTCAGATACAAAGAAAGAGATGGACAGATAATGGAAACATTTCTCTGGAAAGGAATGGAATTTTGCTGGCGCGTGAATGCTTATGGTTTTGCTGCCTTTCCTTTCGCCTGAACTGACGAAGTTTTTATTTATCTTTTGTCTGTGAGCTACTGGGTATGGAGCTCTTGTTGGATCATGGACAGCAGGCGTTGCTGTCCAGAGAACAGGAATTAATTTTGTCTCCCTTCCTTTCCTTTCTACTATAGATGTATACAAATACATATGTTTTCCTTCCTCCATGGTTGTTGTAGAATTTTTTTATATATATAAATTGATCGTTTTTTTTATCATTTTTTAATAAATAAAAATATTATTATATTATATTTTTTATTTATAATATTTAAATTTAATATTAACCATAATTATATATTTTCATATGATTTTAAACTTATCATTGATAAGGCAATACCAAAATTGAGACACCATCGAAAGAATCATCAGACTCATAGGATTTCCTGTGGGCAAATGCATTTAAAATTTTAAACTCATGTGCTACCCAGATGATTTGACATGAGCCATTTCAAAATATTTTTTTCCACACACAAATTAATGTATGTGCACACACACACATATATATAGTCATATAGACAGAACAGGATATTTTTTGGCTTTAATGGCACTAAAGTTTGTTCCCCTTCCTAACCTCGCGATTAGTGAATTCAAATCCTGTCAGGAGGTCATGAGAGATGCTCCAATTCGGTCTTGCTTTTATTAAATCACAAAGGAATTTCCTATCGGATTTTAGTTCGTGAAACCCTACAAGTTACAATCAGAATATATTATCCTTCTCGGATTGTTGTGGGAAAAGTAGATTGGCTGGGTAAGGTTCGTATTTTAATAGAATAGATTGAGTGGAGACAACCAGCAGTAGATCTCATTCCGCGCAACCTTAGAGACCTGCCAATTTAGGTTCCCGATTCTGAGCCCCTTTGCTTTTCCTTGACAACTCGTCTAAGATGGAAAGTTCCGCATTTGATCCAACTCTTTTGAGAAAATTCTTTGATATGGTTTGATCAAGTTTTAGCCTCAGATTTCATATATTCTTCGATTTTTTTTCCCTTGTGGACTGTCCTTCTTTTTATTCTTTTTTTCCAGCTTCCTTTTTTTTGCCCTTGTTTTTTGGGCGAATTGAAAGCTGACCGAAAGGGGAACTACATCGCCATCGGGAAGACCAACTCTGGTCTTCTACGTGTCGAGTTGTCAATGGACATCTCAGAGGCACCGTAACTGTCACACTCTTATCTTACTCAGCCCTAGCAGCTCTTCTCGTCTCATCGGCTTTCCACCGGCGGGTACTTCGCTGACAAGACCTGTTCGGAAGAAGACAAAGAGTAAACATATACATGTACATATACACCGGTGGGTAGTTCGGCTACAACGATGCTTCTCCTACCGCATCATATAATAGTAACAGATGATAGGATAGAATTTAGATTAGTTTGATCGCTTATAAATATTATTATATTAATTAACGAACCATGTATTCTTATTTATAAATAATTTAGGCAGGTATTCCATGTCTCTCCCTAAATGTTAAAAGTCTAACGAAGACCGTCCAGATTTGAGCTTGGCGTACTGGCTAGCATGTGAACCTTTAGGGCCCAGCTGATCATTGCCCCGTCTGATTGTGTCTCGCTTCTAAATTAAGTTGAAGTTTCATTGGCGAAGCCTTCATCTCCACATCTCGCCCTCAGCTAATACGGCGATACTAATGTTGCTGGAGAATCTACAGACCTGCTGAGCTAGGCTGCCCTCGTCATCCCATGCATTACTGCCTCCTGTCTCAACTCAGGTTAATCAGCTTGTCCTTCGTGGTCGGAATACGAGGTTGAAGACAAGGGCGGAAAAGATAAGGATTCTCCTTGCCCTGGCCCGTGACATGGAACCTTTAATAGGCACTATAGTCAGTAAGTTATAACTGCTTACTGCGGGAATGATTAAACATGCCAAATATGTAGATATGTAAACATGAGATTATCTGGGACCAATCCACGTTGGTGGAATACATGTTTACCTCTCTTCTAATAATTAAAAGGGCATTTAGTCTGTATAACAAGTAATATATATGTAATGGCTAATATTGTTATTTAACAAGATTAACTTTTATGATAAACAATTATGACAACTTCAAAATCTATAGGATACATTTGCGCCTCAATCCAAGATGTTAATTGAGCCCAGCAAGTAGATTTTGACGAGGGGTATCGCAGGTGGATGCTCGTGGCTTACATTGGCAAGGGAATGCTTTCGTGAATCGAGTGGTTGTTCCGACAGTAAGGTTACATGGGACTCTCAATCCACCTGCAGAATGAGAAACATGTTGGTTAGGATAGAGCTGTCGATGCTAATAATGACTAATAGCTTTAATGACTTGCCAAGGAAAGAGGAAAAAAAAAAAAACTAACTAGTAGCTTTAATTCTACAAGACATAATTATAGCTTAAGTCAGCTATTGATGCTGGGAACTTCCGCTCATGGCTCCTTTTTCCCATCAGTGAATAAATAAATATAATTAAATTATAAATTTATTTTAATAAGTAGTTAACTATAAAAAAATTAATTAATGACCTCAATAAACAGTAAATTTATTTATGACTTTTTTAAAAATAAATACGACATAATTTCAGTGACAGCGTCGTCATCGTCCTTTCCTTTAATTTCGCTCTGACATCCACTGCCTACGTGGCAGGGGAGCTGTTCACCCCATTGACCGTACCGTACCTTTGAAAGCACAGTCCCCCGTGATACGTGTCGATCAACCGTGAGCGTAACGGTGCGCCTTTAATAGGCCCACTTCGTTTTTCTTTTTCTTTTTCTTTTTCTCTTTATGTGCACACCTGGCATTCAATGATCATTAGTTACAATTAATTTTACTTTAAATTACATCAGTCTAGCGAAAAAGCTCTCCAATTATATGTAAAATTTTCATTTATAAGAATAAAGATTATAAAATTTTATTTTACCCATGTCGGTAGAGAGGGCCCCCACGTTCAGTTCCCAAGCATAGTCCACTGCCCTGTCGGGTTAAGAATCATTCGCAGGTGTTTCGTGTCGAGTTTGAGTTTACCGCTGCGTCGTGGGTAAGGTGCTGCCCCTACCCACCGTTTCCAGCTAATTTCCTCTAAAGAAAGTGGAGGAAGAGGACGCTGTCCTTCTTATCTCGGTGTTGGCCATGAAGCGGGCCCTTCGTAGACTGCTATCATTAATTGGGTCAATCTTCCGACAGGTCACATAGCATTTCATAACCCAAAAAATGCCACTGGCGCATAGAGTGGTTGGATTGATTGATCAATTCTCTCTTCTCCTTCTTCTTCCTCTCAGCTGTTCTTGAGTAACGTGGTAGGAGGACCCATCGAGGAAACTGGCTATTATAACAAAAGTTTAGGACGTGCCACTTAATGGCATGTAAACCTTACCGACATGCCAAAAAAATCTACTTTTAGGTTTTAGAATACGCGTTTTCCATGTATTATTTTTACTTATTCAAAAAAAAAACATGTTGGATATTTTTAATCTAAATGATGATCATCGTAAGGTTGCGATTTAATCAACGGGCACAGTCTAGTTAGTATACCGAGCATACTTTTGGTCGTGAAAATGATAAAAGTACAACCTCCCTGCATTATGTACTGGCCTAGATCAAGGAACCTCGCTATACACTTGACATAATATGTAATTTCAAATACTTGTGCATCTGATAAAAGAAAGGCTAACAATGAGCCTCTGTCTCTTCATTTAGGGCCAAGTATGGGCTGCAATGAATTAGAATTTTGCACTCTGGAGAAATTTTATGATTCATCTTTTTCCGAGAATTCTTTAGTTTTTTTTTAATCGAGTCCGTATACTTGGAGGTAAAATTCTTCTTATTGTGCATATTTTGCCATTCACAAACTCGAGTTTGGGACATTTGCATGTAGGGAAGATATGTGGAACAGCATGGATTAGAATGATCATGGTGACAGTCGTTTTTTATCTTTCCCAGCGTTTCTCCATTTTGCTTTGAACTGCTTTCCATTTGCCCGTTGCTCTTCTGTCAACGGCTCAATTCTTGAAATGCATCATCTTAGGTCAAGAGTGTCACATAAAAGGGTAGAATTTAACGAGGACTTTGTAATATGACATGAGACTCTAGGCCTTAGTTGATTATGACCACGAGAACTAACGGTTTAGCTCGATCGGCCAGGAATGTGCGAGCAAATTGTCTTGGACCAGACGCGGTTAACATCTGGTGACCCTTGCATAAGTTTCTTTGGCTAGCTCGGCTTCCAAATCGAAGGTTGTTAAGGTCAGTTTAGTTGAGGGGTCGATCTGTAAATAACAAGAGGGGATTTCCTGTAACAGGTGACGAAATTGAGGGGGCTGAGTGTAAACCGGTGGTTCTGGCCTTGAAGCCGCGGGTGGGATAAGATCCCTGTAACAGAACCGGTGGAAGGTGTGGATGAATGAACGGTTTTCCCTCCTCTCTCTGGTACTGCCCTCTTCGATCTC
This sequence comes from Sonneratia alba, assembly GCA_900174645.1. Classification (NCBI taxonomy): domain Eukaryota; kingdom Viridiplantae; phylum Streptophyta; class Magnoliopsida; order Myrtales; family Lythraceae; genus Sonneratia; species Sonneratia alba. The sequence goes on from FWPY01000010.1 coordinate 1,845,896, forward strand.
CCTCTCGCCCAATCTCTCTTCTTGCTTCTTCTTCTCCCTCCCCTAAGTGAGCTTCGAATCCCCTTCCAGTGACTGGCTTGCTAATTTGGTGTGTAACATTGGTATCAGAGCCGATTGTGGAGCGATGGAGACACGGTCCCAGGAGTCCAGAAGGATCGAGGCGGCTATTAGGGAACATGAGCAGCGAATGCAGGAGTTGAAGCACCAGAACAAATTGGTGATGGAGCAATTGAAGGCACAGGAGTTGAAAGGTGACCAACAATATAATGAGCTCCGTGATTTCATCACAGGCCTTAGTTACCAAATACAGAATATGCATACGGGGGGCCGCCCTAAGGAACCGAAGGCGAAAGGGACGACGTCCCATGACTTGCGGCATTGCAATCGGAACGACAGCTACAGGGCACGAAGGCGGATTGGACGGATCAATTTCCGAAAGTTTAGTGGGAATAACTTCGAGGGTTGGCTGTATGAGGTCAATCAATTCTTCAAGTTCGATGCAACGCCGAGCGAGGAAAGGATCAGGCTGGTCTCCATACACTTGGATGATAAAGCCCTGCAATGGCACCAGTCCTACATGAAAGGGCGTAGAGCAGCTCGGGGCAGATTACCTGGGGTGATTACATTGATACCATGGCAGCTCGATTCAACCGGTCGGAGCATGAGGACCCACTGGGGGAGTTCAAGAACCTCTTCTAGGAAGGTACACTCCGAGATTATGTCACACAATTTGAATTTTTGCTCAATCATGTGGAAATACCAGAGGAGCATGCTGTTAGTTTTTTCCTTACTGGCCTCGATCCTGCAATCAGGAACCTGGTTAAAATGTTCAATCCCATAACCCTCCGGCAATACTATTTCCTGGCCAAATTACAGGAAGCCACCATTGCTACTACAAAACGAAATGATTACCGGAACTACCCCATAAAGCCAACCCTCAGTTCGGTCAAGCTTCCCCTGGCCCACACAAGCAAAGATACCTCTACCAGCACCTTCTTGGCTAAACACATTAAACCAGAATTAAAACCCACTAATTAGGTATCCTACTGGTTCCTGCAAACTCCAAGCCTTTTCCACAAAAAAATACTCGAACTCTGACAAGAAAGGAGATGGATGAGCGAAGGGCCAAGGGGCCGTGTTTTGGTTGTGATGAGAAATTTGTACTTGGACATAGATGTGCTAAGAAGCAAATCTACTCCTTGCAAGTAGAAGAAATGGTAGACAACGAGGTGGTGGAGGAGGAGGGGGGTCAGGATGAGGAGATGTTGCCTGAAATTTCTATTCATGCACCATCCGTGGCCCCTAGTTTTCAGACCATGAGGGTAGAAGGTCTGGTGGGGGCCAAGAAGTTGCACATCCTCATAGGCCCCAGGAGCACCCATAATTTCCTAGACCTTGAGTTGGGGAGGAGGGTGTGCGACAGGGCCACCGAGATATCTCCTTTAGAGGTGTCCATGGCCAATGGAATGGAGCTTACTAGTGAAGTCGCGTGTAATAGCTTCAAGTGGAAAATGTAGGGCTATTATTATACAACTGATGTGTACCTCTTGCCCCTAAGCAGCTATGACATGATTTTAGGGGTGCAATGGCTGAGGACCCTAGGAAGGACAACATGGGACTTTGAGATGTTGGAAGTGAATTTCCAAATTAATGGGGAGGTACAAGTGCTCAAGGGGCAACGGGAGGCCAATATCCAGTTGATAACTGGGGGTAAGCTTGATAAACTCCTCCAAAAGAAGGAACAAGTTGCGGTTCTACAACTATATAGTTTCCAAGGACAGGGGGTGTTGCGCGCTGCAAAGGAAGCTAGGGTGGAAGTTAGCCCACTAATCAAGGAGGTGCTAGTAGAATTTGGTGATGTCTTCACCGAACCAAAAGGGCTCCCACCCAGAGGTCCCATGACCATAGGATACCGCTTAAAGAGGGAAGCCAGCCTGTGAACATCCTGCCTTATTGGTTTCCTATGTTACAAAAGACTACAATTAAGCAACTCACCCAAGAGATGCTGTCTACAGGAGTGATACGACCCAATGGCAGCCCTTACTCATCCCCTATGATCCTTGTCAAGAAAAAAGATAACTCATGGAGGTTGTGCATCGATTACTGGGCTTTGAATTAGCAAACTATCAAGGACAAGTTCCCCATACCGATCATTGAAGAATTGTTGGACGAACTTCACGGGTCCACGGTTTTCTCCAAACTTGACCTTCACTCTAGATATCACCAGATAATGATGCATGAAGGAGATATACAGAAGACTGCCTTCAGAACACACGAAGGGCATTATGAGTTTGTGGTGATGCCCTTTGGTTTGACGAATGCGTCTTCAACATTCCAGAGCTTGATGAATCAGGTGTTCCATTCCCACTTGTGCAAATTTATATTAGTGTTTTTCGATGACATTCATGTGTATAGTCAAGACATTAAGGAGCATCTCGAGCACCTGCGAACTACCCTCAAGCTGTTGCAAGATAATTTGTTGTATGCCAAATGCAGCAAGTGCTCATTTGCAGTTCGGCGCATAGAGTATCTGGGTCACTTCATTTCTGCCGAGGGGGTATCAATTGATCCAACCAAGGTAGCAGCAGTATGCGAGTGGCCCACTCCTCAAAATGTGAAGCAGTTGAGAGGCTTCTTGGGCCTAGCTGGGTACTACCAGAGATTTGTCAAGTCATAAGGACAAATCAGTCGGCCACTGACCAACCTATTAAAAAGGGATTCATTCCAATGGAGCAAAGAGGCCGAGACTGCCTTTAACGAGTTGAAGGGGGCTCTCACTGCAACCCCGGTATTGGCGATGCCAGATTTCTCTCAGCCCTTCGAAATTGAAACAGATGCGTTAGGGAACGGAATGAGAGCGGTGCTGATGCAAAAGGGACCTCCCATCGCATACTTGAGCAAGTCATTCAGCTCCTCTCAACAGGCTAAATCAGTCTATGACTGAGAGCTACTAGCAATTCTCCTTGCAGTAAAGAAGTGGAATCAATATCTAGTAGGGCGAATCTGTCATCCGGACGGATCATCGCAGCTTAAAGTTTTTACTAGAGTAGAAGCTTTCAACCCCCTTACAGCACACTTGGTTAGCTAAGCTCGCCGGGTACGACTTCGTGATACAATATCGGAGGGGGAGTGAGAACAAGGCTGCAGATGCTCTGTCACGAGTAACCTCAAAGGGAGTGGCCCTATGCGCTATCTCACAGGTATCAACGGACTTCTTCCAACAAATTAGTGAGAGTTGAGAACAGGACCAAACACTGAAGGAGGTTATCAGTCAGCTCCAAGACAACCCGCGAGCACATTTGAAGTACCACTGGGTCAATGGCCAACTACGCCAAAGGGGGAGATTGGTGGTAGGCAATGTGCCTGAACTTCACACTACCATTATTCAATTGTATCACTCAAGCTCCTTAGGGGGACACTCGGGGGTACGAGCGACCACCCATAGGGTAACCTCATTGTTCTATTGGAAAGGGATGAGAAGGGATATCCGAGCCTCCATTAGGGACTATGAGGTATGTCTGTGCAATAAAACAAAAAAGTGTGGCTACACCAGGGTTGCTGCAACCCCTCCCAATCCCTAAGCAGGTTTTCATGGATGTGAGTATGGACTTCATTGAAGGCCTATCGAGATCAGAAGGGAAGGACACTATCATGATTGTTGTGGACAGGTTGACTAAGTATGCTCACCTAGTAGGCCTTACCCATCCCTACCAAGACTCACACGTAACTCGAGACTACATAGACAATGTGCTGAAGCTACATGAAATTCCTGACTCGATTGTAAGTGATCGAGACCCAATCTTCCTGAGTACTTTTTGGCAGGAACTTTTCCACAATCAGGGGGTATCCTTATGCTTGTCATCAGCATACCATCCCCAAAGTGACGGGCAAACGAAAGTTGTTAACCGTGGGATCGAATGTTATCTGTGGTGCATGTGTAGCCAATGCCCCTCACAGTGGTTCAAGTGGCTACCCCTCACTAAATGGTGGTACAACACCACCTATCATACTGCTATCAACTGCCCTCCATTTGAAGCTCTTTACGGATTTCCACCTCCCATAAACATACCGTACATACCTGGGGACTCGCCAGTAGAAGCCATGGATTCCCAGCTCACAGAAAGGGAGTCCGTGATCAAAGAATTGCAGCAACAGTTGAGCAAAGCTCAACAGAGAATGAAAAGATACGCTGACATGAAGCGAACAGAAAGGGAGTTTGAACCAGGAACTTGGGTATTCTTGAGGTTACAACCATATAGACAGAACACTCTAGTGAAACGAAGGCCCCAAAAACTTAGTTCAAAGTATTACGGGCCATACTTGATTTTGGAGAAGGTGGGAAAGGTGGCCTATCGCCTAGAACTGCCTGCATCAACTCATGTCCACCTGGTGTTCCATGTCTCCCTGCTCAAAAGAGCTCCAGGTTCAGCTGCTGAGGAGATGCCCATTCTTGCAGCATTCAGTTCTAACTCAACCCCACACCCGGTTGCCATTATCAGTAGGAGGATGGTTCGAAGAGGGAGGAAGCCAATGACCCAAGTCCTAATTCAATGGTCCAACGGAACACCAAAGGAGGCTACATGGGAATACCTCTATGACATGAAGCTTCGCTTCCCTGATGATCACCTTGAGGACAAGGTTTCCTTAAGGGGGGAGAATTGTTAAGGTCAGTTTAGTTGAGGGTTCGATCTGTAAATAACAAGAGGGGATTTCCTGTAACATGTGACAAAATTAAGGGGGCTGAGTGTAAACCGGTGGTTCTTGCCTTGAAGCCGCGGGTGGGATAAAATCTCTATAACAGAACCGGTGGAAGGTGTGGATGAATGAACGGTTTTCCCTCCTCTCTCTGGTACTGCCCTCTTCGATCTCCCTCTCTCCCAATCTCTCTTCTTGCTTCTTCTTCTCCCTCCCCTAAGTGAGCTTCGAATTCCCTTCCAGTGACCGGCTTGCTGATTTGGTGTGTAACAAAGGCACAGGAAGTCGGACCAAATTATCACATATGTTTGATCATATTATCACTTTTGGGAATTTTTAACTGAAAAAAAGAGTAATCTTGATATTTAAGCATCTCACCTCTATTAAAATCTATTAATCTTGAAACTAAATAAGGTAAAAAAAAATCCCCCTCTTTTCTCCTTCTCCTCCATTCACCCTGAACCAAGTAAGGTGCAAGTGATAGACCAAATACCTTGATGTTCTAATAGTCAATAAATATTTTTTCAATCAAAGTACCTCTTTAATTAAAAGATGCGTAATCAAAGTCCTACACAAGACGTAGCAAGCTACTCTGACTCACTCGCGGACGTAAGGAGACAACCATTAATGTGCATGTCACCTGCAAAGGGGGCATTGTAGTCGGCCCACGTTTACTCTGTGGAGCCACTTCAAATTTGCATCTCTCTCGCTCTCTGTACATGTAATATGTATGTACGATTAAAATACGAGAAGGCTTAGGTCATGTTCAATGAGTTGAAAGTTACTTGTGTTCAGAAGGGTGGACAGTGAAGTGATGGACATTAGAAAGAAGATTGAGAGGACAGATTGTCTCGTACAAGATTAATTTCTTCTTTCCCCAACCTCATTTTCTGTACTGTGTACTGCTGCTATTACTACTACTATGTTCATACCATCTGATTGAAGGTACGGAGATCAATCGAATTGTTATTGAGCGATAAGATGACACTGAATCTGGATTGCGGGTCTCAAGAATTGAAGCCGAGTACTTCAATGTCGAGAGTTCGTCGACCATGAAGAAAGAATTAGACCCAAGAAAATCTGCTTCTTCACATCAGTTCAATCAGCAGGATGGTGCATACTAACAGTATGCAGGTAAACTTACGTGAGCAGCCGTGCGTTGTCTGTGCGGCAAATGAGTTAATTACGTCTCTCATTTCTCTTCCGAATGTCTGTAACTGCTAAAAAATGAAAAAGATGGACGCACCCATATGAATTGATTGGCTGGGCTACTCACAATTTAAATCTTATAAATAAAATAAAATTAATGATGGAAATAGTTTATTTTTTTAATTGACTGATTTGACTCAAAACCATATTAGTGACACATTTTTCACATTTGAGATATTAACTAATTATTGTCTTTGTCCTTGATGGCACCTTGCTGTGATCTCTTGCACGTAACCTTTCAAGGGACGCACTATAACAAGGTATATCAACGTGCTAAATTTTGGACTAAACTAACGGTACGATAATTTTCTTGATAGATCTCCTACTCCTCTGATCTTTTTGTGTTAGATAGGTGAGTTAGGATATTTCAAGGGACCGCAAGCATGGTAAGGGCTAAAATTCTTTGTCCATACCAATGCAAAATATGTTCGAACTGCAAAGCATAGAGGTTTCATTTGATCTTAGAGTCGCTGGCTCAGTCCATACCCGGTGCCGTCCTACATCCATCATCAGCAACAAGTGAAATTTGTGCTGCAAATTAGGACGGTGGACACGATTTGATAACCGAAGTATTCGATTGAAATTAGGAAGCCGCAACGTTTGGCTACTTGAGGTCGTGAAAGTGAAGTGCAAGTGCACATTGCATGGTCGCAAAAGCTTTGGATTTTCTCTGCGATGACCATGTGGTGGTGAGCGCAAGTAATGAAGGGGGACCATGTATTTCCTTTCCCCACCTCTAGATTGATTGGTCCGGATGTAATCGGTAATGAAAAATTGACTCGACTGACTCGAGAGGTCACGATCGCCTTGCTCGAAAGAGAGAGTTGGTGATCTTCGATCGTGATACCCATCTAAGAGCCGGATACGAAAGTAAGTTCCCCACAGTGGCTTCGTACGGTTTAATATTTGCAAGAAATGCGATTAAGGGTTTTACGTAGTTTGATTGTCTTTGTTCAAAATTAAATACGAAGAGATAACATGTCTTATTCAAGAGAAACACAACACAAATAAAAGACGACACTACGAGCAGACAACAATGGGACCTAACTGAATTGACAGACCAAACAAAGAACCGACAAAATGAATCTGGCCCGATCGCATGCTTGAAATATAGGTTTGGCATTTTAGAATTCTCTAGGGTTTTTAAAGGGCTGGGTTCCTACTTGGTATGGAAAAGCAGAGTAGAGGGGGATATAAAAGTCTTTATCTTTGACTTTCGTGCACCCTAAAGAGATAAAGGGTCACAAAGGACATGCCTATATATGTGCCCAAATACAGCCCAACCCCGACTCGAGGAATTGTCTTTCCAAGTGGAAGCGCGTAAAATTTCGGTTCTAAATTATATCAATTTGAGAATCTAATATGGTAATGTTTCATATGACAATTAACCACTCAATACATTAAAGGTGGATAAATAATTTTTCAGAACATTTCCTATACCTTTTTTCTCCCAATAACTCGACTTGGTATAAAGGTCAAATAATGTGGATCATATCTATTGTGGTGACCCATCATCATTTTCTAAAAGACTCTTACTTGGGTTTTATTAATAAAGAAAAATTTAATAAAAAAAATATCCTTTCTATTAATAAAAGTTGATATAATTTAAAATTGAACTAATTAAAATTTAATAATTTTTAGATAGTGAGGAAAAAAAAAGGGTAGTGTGGGGGCACTTCAAAAACACACACTCCCTCATCATAGAAAACTATGAATGTGGTAATTTGGTAACTATATAGTGATGACGTTCCCCCACTGCTCTCAATCATTTCAAGCCCGATTGAGATCTCGATTTCTACCCAACCCTTTTGCCCTTATCTTCTCTTCCCTTCCTTTCCTTCCCCTTCGCTTCTCCCTTCACCTTCATAAACACTTCTACCTTCCATTGCTTCAAATTAATCCATTGCAAATCATGGCAGGATCTCTCTCTCCATGTAATGCTCACATTCATCTCTACTAGATGTATGTATCTCCAAGGTGAAACAGTTGTTAGTGCTTCCTTCAATGTCCACGATGGCCGGTGCTGCAGACTCAACTCAAAAGAAATATTCATCGCACTGCTATGGAAGAAAGAATAACTCGGATGAGCTTGATGTGTTTGAAGCCGCAGGGTACTACTCCGGACAGAATGATGGGCCTTTGCATCCTTGGTGGACCTGGAGAATGAGCTTGGACGAGCACGTGAAGCGGCCCTCCATGTTTCTTCCCCAGCGGCTGGGGAAGCAAGCGAGCAGCAGCAGCAGCAGTAGGCACAGGTTCGAGCAAAGGCAGCCGAGGTCTCCTGGTGGGAGGCTTGCAAGCTTCCTCAACTCGCTCTTCAGCCAATCAAACTCGAAAAAGAAGATGTCAAACAAGTCTAGCAGTGGCGGTAGCAGCTCTATGCTGCAGTCGTCGGGGAAGGACTATGAGGATCCCGACCAGCGGAGGCGGAGGAGGAGCAGCATAAGTCACTTCAGGAGCTCTAGTAGCACAAAGGAATTTTATTCCAAGTCTAGTACTAATGGTGTTAGCAACTTTTATCATAGTAATTACAACAATAAGAATTCCAAGGTGACTACTCCCACGAAGTCACATAAGGACTTTAGAAGCTCGTCAGCTCACAGGGAAGCGGATGCAAGCAGCAAGCCCATGGCCTCCACGGGGAACAAGAAGAAAAGTCTGGGCTCTGTCGGTGGCAAATCTAGTTTGTTGCAGTCCAAATCATTGGACGAGGAGGAGATCAGGGGTTCAAGCTCGAAGTTCCATGGGAAGTTCAACAATGACGACAACAACAATGACAAGGATGGTTGTAGTAAAGAAAGTACATTAGTAGATCAGGAGGGAGAAGAGAGCGATTCAAGCTCCGACCTGTTCGAGTTGCAGATAGGGGCAGGAGGCTACTACTCGAGCGACTTGCCGGTGTATGAGACTACACATATGGAGAGGATCAGGTCGGAAAATCCTCCCATTTCCCTCAATGTTATCTCCTAGTTATCCAATGAATCAATGTCTTTATCACTAGCTGTAATCCCTTTGATCTTGCCCATTGCGAGGCAGTGTCTATGATCTTGAAATGTGGGAATACCGAATGTGCTGCACTCACATTTATCCGTAAATGTAATAACATTGCGATGGTGAAATTTGTTTCTTTGGAGATTATCAGTACAAAAATGAATGGATATTGATCATATAGCTTCATCAGAAACATGAGATCTCTAACTCGGGCATAGTATAAACACAAATAAACGTTGATGAACTAACCAAGCTATATATAGACGCAACCTCTTCTGCTTCCAGTGAAAACTAAATTTAGTATCGGAATAGTGGAGAGCACATATATATATACGCTCATACCCGGTAGATCTGAGTGTACGACTCAGGTCAATAAAATTGAGTGCGGAAGAGAAATACGTCAATATTTTATGCAGTGCAACTAATACGTGAGAGCTCTAGCTAAGTATGATCGTGTAGGCAATGGATCACTGGAATCCTCCCCATCCTCCATCGAATACGGAAGGAATGGAATGTGAGACATGTGCTTGTCCACTCGTGTATCGATGTAGAGTGGAATTAGGGCTCATCATGTCTGCAAACCGGTGGACAGCACGATCATCATAAAACGTTATCTGTTTCTTGACTTTGCTATCGTGGAGTAGTGGGGCCTGGTGGTGGGTCCGAATTCTCTGTCACGGCATGCTGTTCACAAAAGCACAGAGGTCCAATCTGATATTTCCCCACTTTTTCTTGACATCGTGCCTTTTCCTTTCCATATGTTAACATATATTTATTTGTATTTAATAGTTAATAAAAGATAAAGGACTGCATATTACTGGAAAAGAAGCACGGTATTCTCAACCCTGATATTAAATATTGAGATTTAATTATTTTCCTCCAATATTTTCTCTTTTTTCTGGAAAAAAGTTAAAATATCAATAACCACTAATTTCCTTTATAATTGGGTAAAAATATCTTCCTGAAGGAAAATTACATTAAACGTGCAAGAAATCAGTTGAATATTAATAAATATGTAATGATGAAGATGGTACGGTGATCCCGATGTTCAAAAATTTGATAATTAAATTTTATTTAATAAATGATCAACAAGTTCGTCGTTGTAGTATAGTGGTAAGTATTCCCGCCTGTCACGCGGGTGACCCGGGTTCGATCCCCGGCAACGGCGATAATTGGATTTTCCCTTCATTTTGGAAAGGCCCATCAATGGCAGATTCTCCCTTCTCGCTGCCGGCTGGCAAGAATGCAATTTCCACGTCGATCCTTTGAATTCAATGTACCGTACCTTCTTATTCTGTATTGAATCTCAGATGGTCCTCATCAAAATTGATTCACACCTTTTTGAACTATGATGAGGAATCCAATATCTCACGAATTGCAAGTCTTCCCAAACATCAGTTCTTGTGAGCGAAAGTGTACAATCTTATTTCTTGATTGGGAAGGAAGATGATACAGTGAAATTTCTTCTTCTTTTTTTTTCCTCTTATGAAGGAGATTTTTTTTTCTTTCCTGCAAATCGGGATATTTGTAAATTAGGACCTCGTTCTATGGACTGCCTGAGACGCATAAGAGATTCTGCGTTTTGTAAAGAGTCAAACAGGTATGGGAGAGCATGTCGATTTGGAATTCTGGTTCTGTGGATTTGGCATCTGAGTTCACTGGAAAGTTCTTCGCTAATACACGAAATATATGCTTTCCCTTCTCCCGTCATGACAGAAGCGAAGATTGGATGAATGGAGTCGGAGGATCTAAGCGATCAGACTGGAATGTGAGTTGCTTTTTGCTTTGCTCGAATTCCGGATCCTGCTTGGTATTCCAAAGAAGGATATTTTTGCTCAAATGATATGAATTAAGTAGCGCTTCAGTCAGATCCGTTGCAAGAAACCATGAATTGAACTAAGCATCACAGATGGTCATAATTCTTGATGAATTCATGTTATGGTTGTTGATGAATTCAACTTCCGAGAATCAATCTTCACTCATCAGAACTTTCGGTTAACAAATCATTCAAGTTAAGACCAGAAAGTCTTGATCGGCACAGATTAAAGATATGCTGCAGAATATAACTTTCCAGGAATTGCAGTGCTTCTGAGCTTTACATCACAATTATCAGTCCTCTTGAATAAGCAACCAGAGAATAAGAGGAACATATAAAAAAGAGTGTATGCCAGAGATCAAAGGCCGAGATGCCGCTATGTTCTGGCAGCGAAATCTACAGAGAAGAGTGAATTCATCTACTTGAGCTATATGCTTTATTAACCTTTCCTGATGAGAGAAAATATAATCACAGCTTCCCCCTCACCCCTTGCTAGCAGCATGAGGAAGAGAATAACCAAAATGGAGGAAAACTGCGCCTGAATCTGATTATGGTCTACTTCTTTGATTCCTAAAACTGCCACAAAATACATCGCCGTACTAAATGCAGTCATATGCCTTCTCTTCAGAAGAAGAAGATCACCTCATTCTCATCCTACTTGGAAAACCCCGAACCATCAAGATTTGAGGCTGCGCTCCTGTCCAAGAACCACACCAGATTGCCTAAACTTGGGCTCACCATCTGTGCTGGCAAGACAGCACAGTTGGGCCCTGTTTCACCCATCATCACCATTTGCACAGCCCTGGCCTTGTTCTGCCCCGTAGCGACCATGGCAACATTAGAGGCAGAGTTTATTACAGGCAGGGTGAAGGTGATCCTCTCAGGGGGGGGCATGGGAGAATTGGTTAGGAAAGTGACCCACTCATTGTTCTCGCCAAGGGCTTCATGGCCAGGGAAGAGGGATGCCACATGCCCATTGGGACCCATCCCAAGGAGGATAAGATCAAACTTTGGACAGTCACTGATGCCAGAGACACAGATTGTCCGGGTCCTCACAAGCTGTCTGATAACAAACTCATAGTCGTTTGCTGCTTCTTCAGCTGACACAGTGTCATTGATTGAGTGGATGTGGCCTGGGACCACTGGAACCTGCAGCACAACATAGGAGAGCCTTGTAACATGCTGCTGTATTTGCTAATCTTACACAAAAACTATATCCTCAAGGTTATGAAGTTTGCAGAAAACATTTGAATATGAATTCTAATCTGACTAATCCCCTAGCGCCGAAAGCCATTAAATGATAATTACTCAACAACCTAAATCAGAGAAAACTGGTGGTTGTTACTTGCTTGGAAATTTCTTCCATTTGTATGTTGTTCATAGGAATAAAATAGACTATGAGCATCAAATGAGTTGACTAATATGACCTCCGATAACACTCCATAGAAATGAATAATCTTTGAGACAAACTCGAATATTAAATAACAACTAAATCTGCTTAGTTGATCAGGACATGGGCAAAGGCAACATAAATATGTGATAAGAAATTACGGGAAAAGTTATTTTCACAGATGTTGCATAGGTACAAAACTAAGATTGTTGAGAACACCTTAGACAAAAGCACATCTTTTGCCAACTTGTAGTTGCTGTCGGAATGGGATTTTGATACCAAACGCTCATCCGCCCAAAAAATATGCCATTGAGCCCAATCCACAGTCCTGTCATAGGGAGCTTCACAGAGCTTCCTGTTTCCCCAGCAGCAGTGGGGGGAGAAAAAACAAGATTCACTGAACATCCAATATTGCAATCAAAAGTAGAGTCACAGAAACTGGAACTTTGTGAACAATACCCCATCAGGCTGATGAGAGAACCACCAGATAGGGCGACAGAGAAGACACCATGGTCCTTCACAGAAGCCTCCGATAGTTCAGCAATATATTCCGCTAAATTTGTGGTGAGGTCATCTAAGCTTTCATATACCCTCAGCTCTCCTCTGTCGTTATGACATATCCTGGAGAAAGCCATCGCCGGAAGGGCAGAATTTGTAAAGGAGATCTGCGGGAGACAAAAAATAGAAAAACAACTAAATCTCCGAATAGCCAGGAAAGTCATGCTCGAGCTCGAAGAAGCAGGATCATTAAATATAATTCATACTAAGTGGAATGTAAAATGATGAATGGTAAGTAAGGACAATCAGTTACAGAGAGCTGACCCAGTAAAAGAGAAGAAAGGCAGCAATAAGCAAATGATCAGACTTTTAGAGGCGAAGAACATAATTGCACCTTTTGTCAAGCAGAGTACAATGGCCTGATAATTCAGAAGATCTTTCCTGCAGGAGCTTACAGATAAGAAGCGTACAACTAAAGAGCAAAGAAACATGTAAAGATCGAGAGGGAGAGAGGGATCACTGCTGAGAAGAAACAAGACTTCTGCAATATCATCAAAAGATGCACATCTAATGTAATGAAATGAGCTCCAGATCACGGAGGAACCACCACTAAACACTGATTACTTCAGCATTGGCATTAATCACAGAGAGAGCACATGGCCCAACAACAGGGTGCAGAGATCAACGCAAGAACCTCAATCCTCCCCAAAGAACAAAAGGTGGGGAGAAAAAACCGGGTCTTTGAACCACCGGAGAGAGACAGAGAGAGGAGCTTACTTAGGAGGAGAAGCGAGAGTGAGGAAGAGGACAATCAAAGACGCGATCTTTACATACAAAACAAGCAAGCAAGTGCTGCTCTAACCCACCCAAAACCGTCCTCCTGATATATCAAATGTTGCAGAGAGGAGATGAAGAAGGAAGCTGAGAAGAATTTACCTTCCTTTTGGCTTCCACGTGCACCCAACTCCCTCCCGCCGTCTGCCTTTCCCTCCTCGATCAAAAAGTAAACGGATAAAATAAACAGCCCTCGCTCTCTCTCTCTCTCTGGTTTCCGGGTAGATCCCTGAATCGTAGTGTTTCACAAACTCTATTCCACGTGGGGAGTCCAATGGGAACAAATACATGCATTTTTTCATATTTATAATTGAGATGCATGAATGTTGAATTTAACCCCCCCCAAAAAAAAAGAGACCTTATTTTAAACGTGTCAGTAGAAATAAATGAATCCAAAACCCCTCCGTCTCAAGTAGATGACGGTGCCGTTGCACCGAGCCGTGCTTCGCCCCTGGCTTATTTATTAGTTAATATGATAGTTCTTGCAGTCTAACCTAACATTGCCAAATCAAAGAAAAACGTCTTAATTGCCTTAACGGCTGTACCAAAAATGGTGTTTTTTTTTCCCAATCTTTCTCTTGCCAACACTTGCAAAGAAATGGCCATAACTTGCCAATAGGCCGAGATGATTCATCAACAACGTTCACTTTGTTGACCACTTCTAAGGAATGAATAAATTAACATCAAAAAGGTCTACTCTTGAGATACGAATCTTCTCGGATGAAACTTGTTTGGGTATATAAAACAATTTTATCAGTGAAAAAAAATCTGTGAGCTGCTGCTCTTGCCAAAGGTGCCCTATGGTTAGTCGAGAAAGAGCGCACGTCGAAGTAGGGTCATGATTTTTTACGTCTGACACAGAGATTTAAGTGAGTAAAGAGAGGAAATGCAATGCTATGGCATGTGCCCATTTCAACGTTACTCGAGAGAACCAGCGGGGAAATCTGCCCTTTAACATCACATCCAATTCCAGCCGATGCGACAATGCCAAGCATTAACTCCAGGCCATTTCAGTCTCTGGAACGTCTCGTTAATTATGCTCTAACGAGAAGTTCTTCAATGAACCTACTCTATCTTACTGTCTAACCAAAAGAAAAAAAAAACCCCCTCCAATCAATCGAATTGCAGCAGAATGAGTCAGCTGTTTAACTCCCGGAGTAAAAACTACGGTTATTGCCGATCACAGTGATACATGCTTAACTGAGCCAAATGCTTTGTTATGTCATGGTGCTTGTTGGATGACAACGTTCATGTCTTAAGCCATCATCTCCCTCAATTTCTCCTACCTCGATCTCCACACTAGGGCATGATCCAATATGCCAAGAAAAGAAAGGTTTGGCATCTCATGCCTATCACTATCCCAGCAACAGTAGAGAGAGAGAGAGAGAGATTACACTCATATTTTCGGGGCGTCCCGCCCATCGAATCCTTTGACAACTGAAACGTAAAGAATACACCTCATCGATGTCACATCATGCGGGGGAAAACGAAGATGTCACGGGCATGCATACAAACTGATCTATAGACCCGCTTTTGTCATCCTAATATCTTCCCACTCTGATTTCTACGAGCAAAAGTCCTAACATGTAAAATGTTAATAACATATGCACAAACATTAATTGGGTTCGGACATATTTCTCGTATGTACGGAGATGTCTACGTACGACGTAAATTCTGCCGTTCGATCCTCAAAAGAATCCTGAGATTATTACACACACAACATGTCCGCTTTGAAATAAGAATATCCAAAACATAGTAATAAAAACCACCACCCCCCGCCCCCGCAACCCCAATGCTGCCTAGTGGGCTCTACTACCACTTTTTCTGCCTTTTCTTTTGGAGCAGAGCAGGGAGGCAGTGAAAATTGTTGGGTGGCATCATTTCCCCCGCTTTCAATTTTTCCTGATTCGAGCACCTTGACAAGAAAGAAGGTACCTGCTCTCTTGATCACGTCTCAGTCTCAGATCCCCCTCACCCCCCACAAAAAGAAAAAAAAAATCAAGTCTTTCGAGAGGGGAGAAGAAAATTCATATAAATATTTTCCCAATTAAAGCAAAATGGGATATACTAAGCTTGATTCTCACTTTGCACTCCCCTTTTGACGTATTAAACATAAAAAACCGGCTCAATGATTAGACATTGGTTGATTGAATCGGTTCGACACTTTTCTCTCTCAAATACGATCTCGAATTCAAATTTTTATTAATATAGGAAATTTATATTATAAGTAAATTTGACTTAAATTTAAATTAATTAAGTTTCATTAAATTAAAAAATATATATAATCAATGAATTTATACTTATCTAATAATTTTTTTCAAGTTAAAACTCCCGCTAAAATCAAACCACCTTAAAAATATATGCATAACATGTCATTGTGATCATGTCCAATGAGGAAAAAAGGGCGTAGAGAGAGAGAGAGAAATAAATCGATTTTTTTTAAATGGAGGAAAAGAATCTATTGAATTCTAAATTGGAATCTGTAAGATTCTTAGGAATCACAGGATCGGCCGATAAGCATAACCATAAACATCGGTTTTTGTCTGTCCGCAGGGAATTCGAGCTGGTAGATCCAAGATTCTTCTGATATATTGTCGTCTAATTATATAAAAAAATAAAAATTCATGCAGGTATGATTCCGCTGCTATTTCTGTTAAATAATATTTGAAGTTTAAGCGTTAAGGATAGAGAAAATTTTTCATAATTAAGGAAGTTTAATCATTTAGTAAGTTGAGTGCACTCAAAACCGAATCAATTAGAAACTTATTAACTTATATTGAAATATATATATATGTATATAAAATAACGCAAGTGAACAAGTCTGTTAGGAACAAAAAAATCTTCCCCTGATTATTCTTTTAATGTATATATATATGTACACACACATGAATAAGCACTAAACATTTGTATTTTCGGGAAAAAAGAAAAGCGACATGTATATTTTGCATATTGTGTAGGTGTGTTTTTTTTCGATTATATAAGAGATTTATGAGTTATGAGAGAATTGGAGAATCGAAACCCCTTTTCTCGCAAGTATGTATTCAAATACTAATTACATGCTAAGCCAGGGGCAAACCAATTAGGCAATTAATTAGTGCATTCTAATCTCCTTACGTGTAAATTATGGTTGTTGAATAATCCTCTAACTCGCTTCTCAATCATTGCTTAGTCTATAATAATTAATTAATATATGATAGGGTTTGATGATGTATATATATATATATATATGTTACCTTCTCGTACACTTAAAAAGCATTTTACTGTCAAATGCGTTCCCTTCAACAACCCTTTTCTGGAATTTAAATTTTATAGATGGAGAAAATTCATATTAGAATGGTCATTCCATCCTTAACCGGTTGGATGATTGGGTTTGGAGGCATGTACATTGACCAAAAAGGCTGCCTTTGTTTCCTTCTAAATGCACATGTTCTTGTTTCTGGCTTAAGATCTGAGAAACTAACGGCGCCTTGCTTTGAATGAATTAGAAGATTAAAACTCTCCAAAGAGTTATTAATTGGGACGTTCATGGAAGTCAACAAAATACGGTTAGTCATCTGGAGAGATTTCTCGTTTTTGATTAATGGTGGGATCGAAGGTCGGTGAATCACAACCTAACAATACCGACGTTATTCGAGATTTCTTAGTTTCGATCTCACATTTGCAGGATATTGGATCGGACAAAGACTACAGCTATAAATTATCGGGATTAAATTTATTATTATTTTAATCCATATATGCATACGGACCAAATTGTGTACTCTTTATTATTCGGTATGCATCACATGACATGCTGGGCCATCTGAACTGAACCAGAAAGACCTCCTATTCTATCAGCCTAACATTAATTAATTCATGACATTATTCTATTAGAGATTCCTGATCATCTAATGCGACGCTTTAATTAGTAAATTTATTTTCTGCCACTTAATTAACCTTTTATTTTATAAGTTTATTTTTTGTTTTTTCAATAGGGGAGGGCACGATCCACGGGGAATGAAGGAGAGAGATGGATCATGAGACACAGAGTCTCGTTGGTGAGATCTACATAAGGAATCACTCCATCAATCAATCTCAAGCCGAAGATGATGATGATGATGATGATACCGTGTTAAACTGTCTTTCTCATCTATGAATCTTTTTTTTTTTTTGTCAATTGACTGGGGAAAAGAATGGGTGGCATGGCACCGCTGTTCATCCTTGTCAAGCTCCATTACTTTCAAGATGTATAGCACGAATTCAAACACCAGCCACAGATTAATATTTAGCTTAAAGATCGTGTACACGTTGATCCTGGGGGCATCGAACCAACTCAAATTCGTTGAGATAAGATTTTGTAAATGGAAAGAATTTATATTAAGTCTTTCTCACCATCATCTACGTATATGCAAACTCTTGGATGGAAAAAAAATGATATCATGAAGCGCGATGAACCCGAATTGATCGTGGAATGGCCGTGATCCACATATTTGCTGTCGGATCATGAAACAAAAAGCCAGTTATGGTATTAAACCTAGCCATGGATGGGACTAAGAAGAGAAGTTTGTTCGTCTAACTTCATGTATCATACGTGCAACAACCCATTAAAATAAAATTAATCACCTCACAATTGCCATTAATATATGATCCCGTAATGATTAGATCGTATAGTTTTCTATCCCGTATGTTTCACATTTTCTCGAGATGTTCCATCATGAACATTCGACGTACCATGAATTGGAATATGAAAATCCAATACAATACGTCTTTGACGAACCGGACCCTGCATCGAAATGCATGTTAATAAAAATATAAAAATCAAATTCTACGAGTAACAAAATTTTTCTACGAGAATTGTACGCGGCAGCGTAATATATTTACTATCGTTAGGTGGATAGTACCAATTTATAAACCCTCACGTAATCCAATTGCGTTGGTCGGTCGATTGACTGGAATATTAAGATATTCTTGTTGTACCCTTTTTTTTTTTCCTTCTAATAAAAAAATATTATTATGTGTAAGAGTAAGAGCCCTTGTCAACAACACGGGAGAGGAACGGAGAGCATCATATAGTCCATTTTCATCAACTACCTCATAATTGGTGCCTTGAATAGGGTTAAGGGTTCCTCACCATGGCATCGTCATTAAGTCACATCTCCACGTGGTGACCGCGACATGTAATATTTGAATATTTGTCTCACTCTTTATTCTTTATTTTATTTTATTTTTTATCTAATGCTATCCATCGATTTTATTATCCACAGCCTTTTTTTTTAATCGCACCATCGTGGCTCCGGACAATTACATGATTCGTGGTTGTTGGGATGCTAGAATAACACGTTAGATTCGAAGAAGATGAACTGGATCTTCTATATTATTATTATTTTTTTATCGATTTTCTATAGATTAATCCATGTCATGATTGGGGATATATTCAATTTCTGTATTTGTTTTTCTCTTTTTCAATACGTGGCTTTTGCATAAAGATTAATTAATGGGCCTTTGCATAGAGCTTAATTGATTACATGGACCACAGGTGTATTCAAGAGAAGGAACATAGTTTCGCGTTCTGTTTTACTTGTACAGTGCGCGAGTGCTTCGATACCCCCAACCATATACTTACCATACATGCATATAATACGTAGGGCATGTATTGTTGAATGCACATGAGAGATGGGTTAGGTTAACTTTCCGATCATCGATCGACTGGTCTAGCTTAGGGATGACAGACATGTCCCCGTCACATAATGTGAATGAGGGGGAAAATGAAAAAACAAGAGGAAGCCCACTTGTTGTATGCATGCATTGGGTAGGTCCACTTGTCTCATCCCGATAATTAAAATCAAAACCAGCCCAATTTATGTTTGCACGTAGACAGTGCACATGCAACCACAACATCGAGCGAGTCGCGTCATGATCAAACGAAGTTCATCTGACCGGGAAAGTCCCCGTGGTGTGTCAGCTAGAGGCCTCGGCTTTGTGTCTCAGGGGTAGCAAGAGATGCTTTTGATCGTCTTTCATGTCGGATGAGTGCTCCACGCTTCGAACCTGCGAAAAATTATATGATCCGAGCTACTTACTCTTTTTAACATTCACAAGTAGGAAAAAAAAATTCGTAAGGAATCGCTCGATTCTCTTCATTAATGTGCATTGTTGATCTATGTATGAATCACTGATTAAGCTGTCCAACGGTCTGACTATCTGTGGTTCTACGTCCTATCAGCTTTAGGAGCCCAAGTTGTGCCGTGACAATCACCCGCCACCCATTTAGTCTGCTCACCCACATCGACATCTGCCCTGGCACGCACAAGATGCGCACATTCGAACTTTGGATTGAGCTTTCCAATCATATGAACAGCGAAAAAAGAACGGGTCAAAAAGATCGACCTCCTAGGATAGGATACAAAAACTGAACTTTTATCGCAACAAATATTTTCTGCAGCAAAGAGCCTCCGGACTACGAGCGGAGGATCGTGCGAAGGGTGTCGGAAAGATTCTGAATGGTCTGTTGGGCTTGCACTGTGTGCAGTTCCTGTAATGGCATCTCCTCGTGACACCTGAGATTAATCAGAGGAGACAAATGGGGGCTAAAATCGTTTAGCATGTTGAACCGAGAGAACCGAGAGCGGGAAAATTGAGATGCCAGATGGTACATTTTACGGTGAGCCAGGGCTTGTGCCAAGTTCAACAGCGTAGAACTTGATGTGAGTCTTTTGTGAACGCCTGGAGGAAGAGGCATCTGCAGCAAATCAGAGAGTTTTGTCTCATTAGGATTATAAATATCAGCACAGATGCAGAGATAGGGATAAGAGAAGGGAGGGTAACCTCGCTTTGCCTCAGTCGACCCTTCTTAGCTTGTCCATCACTGGTAAAGAGCTCCTGCAGTGCTTCCACGGTTATGGATCCACTGTTACTATCCCTCTGTGCACCTCCTATCACATTATCCGAAAGGAGGGCAATAGGGGATATGTCCGTTGCCTGTAAGAAAGGAATCGGAACTGTATTCCCGGTGGCATATATGGACCAAAGCTGCCCATAGAATTAAACAGGAGGGGAGCAGGTGAGTAAGTTCCACTAGAGCAGTGAGGATTCATATCTAAGCCTGTGAATTCTATTTACCTTATCTTGAACAGAAAACCCATTTTTACCAAGGGTCTCCTTCTTGAGAACACTATCGGCGCCTCCAATCCATGCTTGAGCCTCTGTTATCTTTAGGATCTGCTCAGGAGAACCAAACGCTGATGATTTTGCTATCACTGACTGGGCGACCTGATGAGAATCTCCCACTGCAGCAACACCCACCTTGTTCTCAACCCTGGACAAAATCTACTGATCAGTCCCTCTGATTTAACACGAGATCAAACAGCTGGTTCCTTATAAGCCATTGAAGAGGATTAACATAAAAGTATATGGATAATCTGCAGAATTACAGGAACTACGGACAGATGTGAAAACTCTGGGAATTCAGAAAAAAGGAGGCGACAAATGTAAAAGGAAAACCAGAAAGGAGTAGCAAACTTTGACAATTGAGGGAAAAGAGAGAGGAAAAGCAAAAGGCACCTTGGGTTAGTCAGCTCACTGCATTTGCTGATAAATGAAGTGCTTTCAACATGTGAAAGAGCTTGAGGTTCTTCTGCAACAGAGGTTTGACTACATGCAGATGTCTCAGCAATCTCATTTTGAGCATGAACTACAACTGTCCCAAAGTCATCTGTCAAATATGACTGGAAATTAATTTGTCGTAGAAGTGGAAGCTATTGTCATATGCATGCACAAGGTCCAGGGGAAGCAGATATCTCAGATCATGTTTGTGCCAGGAGACAAACATAGATCACTGACTCTGCTACACTCATATACAGAGGAATCAAACTAAAAGCCTAATCAAGAATACCCAACAAGTTTTCCTACTGCAAGATACCCGATTCTATATCAAAGTAGTGCATCCACCTAGAAAATTTAAGGCCTGAGCATTAAGAGCAGGAAAATAGTTCAGTAACAAGTAGAATTGGAAGTTAATATTTTTTTCTATGAAATTACTCAGAGGGTGATGTCTGATGAACTATGACATAAGCACGATGTGCTTACCTCCCCTATCTGCTTCAAGACCATCTTCAAGAGGTTGCCCTCTTACAGTGTTAGTTGCAATCACTTCATCATTTACATTAACCCCCACATTTTGAGGAATTGATGGAACAGTATCCCTGTAATCTTCGCTTACTCTTGGACCAACAACCGCCTGCTTGGAGGACAATACAAATATTATTGAGAGATGCAGCTACAAGTGTGCGACTCAAGCAATGAAAGATCAATTGCTAATCATACACCATCTGTTGACAATGTCGGAACAATATGTTGCACCAGCTCTACTGAGGTCCTGATCTTTCTGGCTTCCTCAATCTTGGGCAGCATTGCAGAAGCTCCACATTGGCATTTCTCAATGAATTTGTGCTAATTTCACATGAAAAATTAGCCTCATGTTAGATACCAAAATTTCTTCTCTCAACATTTTAATAATTCCATAAATAAGGAGAAAGGAACAAGCTCGTATTCTCAAAGCAATAATAATAATAACAGGCCCTTTTTCCATACCTTCAGCATCTCAAAAGCAGTAGGACGTAATCGTGGCTCCTTTGTAAGACACTTTGCAACAAAATCATGAAAAATAAGGGACCTACAGAGAACAAAAAAAGGTTAGACCCCATAATGCCCAGCTCGGTATCTTATAAACTGAACAATCAGGGCAGATATCACTATCAACAAATGATGCTAAATATAGCACCTTTCCAAACATCACACAAACAAGGGTACTATATACTTGGAAATTGAGGAGCTAGCAGAAAGAAAATTTGATCTGGGACATCATTAATAACAAGACTAAATAATGGTCCCGATGGAATAGATTAGATGGAAACAACGCAAATACTTAGGGGTGATTAGTAAAATCATAATGTAACCTAGTCAACTTAAATATTTAGCATCCCTTGTTATGAAAGGCCAACTTTCAGTCTCCTCCTTTCCCCTCATTTCCCAATCTTTGAAATTTTCATAATGAGTTCATGGATGCAAAGGAAGCAGAACAAACCATTTTTCTTTATCCTCAAGCATTGGAGCTGGTTCAATGGAGATCATAAACAGCACCTGTGCAAAACATATTTTCATCAACCTGATCAATATGCATTAAATATACTGGATTTGCTCAATTTCACTACCCGCATGGGATGTACAGAAGCCCGAGGAGGAAGTCCCTGTAAATTAAAAAAAAAAGGTAGTATTAAATGACACGATGATATTGGAAATTCTGACGACTCCAAATTTACAAGAGGGAGGAAAAGAAATTGTTGTAAGAATTTTGTGGCATGGGTGCTCTCTTTTGAGTAGAATGACCGGCTTTCTGCCCAAAACATTAACACATAGGATAATGGATAATTATCTCCTAGCAAAAGAGAACTTCTCATAAGCAAAACCAGTCAAAAACATTCTAAGTGACCAGGATCCAGTTAAAAGAAAAGACATAAAGGCATGCCTAATACAACTGTTCTGTATAACTTTTGCAATCTCGGCTAATGTCGGGAATGTTAAAATCCCAACAGTACATACTGGGAGAAACAAAAGCCCATTTCCATGTATATGTTGGTTCAACCTATGGTTTTCCTGATGGCTATTAATCTCAGTAGTTGATGATGTACCTCTGCCATTTCAATTGCAGACACACCAAGAGCCCACACATCCACCTAGTTAAGTAATACAACATTGCAACCGGATATTAGCAGGATTCCGAGAACATAAAAGAATGGGACAGTTTAAACCTTCAAAAGGAATTAGTAAATCCACTTTTAGCGTCAAACTTTGTATCCAAATCTGATAGACATAAAAGTAGAGAAAGACATAAAGCACAAGAGAGGTTGAAAATACCTTTCCATCATAGTGATTCTCCTGAATAACTTCAGGAGCCATCCAGTGCGGAGTCCCAATAAACTGCCATAGATATACAGACAAACAAATACCATTCAAATCATCTGGTTCACACTATATTTAACACATAAGCTTTTGCAATTTGTCCAGAAGTGAAATCACAATGACTACCATCCTATTTCCACATGCAAGTTATATGTTTTACCATGAACAGAAGCATCTACCAAAGCATATCTCATCCCATATTAAGAAAACACTTACAGTATTACGCTTTGACATGGTTCTTGTGAGCTGTGCAGCAACTCCAAAATCACCTGCTCAAGTTGTCAATTAACATTAAGTTCAGAGCGAGTAGCAAAATGTATTAATCACTAACCAGTAAACATAATTTCATCATAAATCTTAACAGCAATATTCAAGTGAAGCCTGTTGTAGAGATAACTTATTTTGCATAAAAATATATTCTAGGATGCACTCACCCAGCTTGACTTCTCCTTGTTCAGTCAATAAGATATTACCACCTTTAATATCTCTGTGGACCTTGAAAATTGAATGCAGATAAGAGAGGCCCTAAATGAATAAAAAAGGCACAATCAGGCGGTGAGTACAAAATATGAGGATATACATTTGAAAGTGTGATTTGCACCAAAATTCATAAAGTAGCAACTTCAGCAACCTGTTAACCATAAGGGACATATAAAGGATATGAATTTAAATGGGTCAAATTACACAAAGGTTATAATGAGAAAGAGCAGAAGTTCCTCAAATTCTGTTGGTTCAACAACAAGACTATATTCCACTATTGGTATTGTAACATGTCAATGGAAAAATATACCTTAAGAGCTTCCCTGCAAATGTATGTGATTTGATACTCTTCTAAAGGCTTTTCAGTGACATTCATTATATCAGCTACACTTCCACCTCCACAGTATTCCATCACTATCTGCCCTGTCACAAATGGAGTCACTTTTGACAAAATAGCAAGAAAACATAATTTACAAACAATGATAAACAGTCTTCACTTCTTGTCAAATTCAAGAATTTTCTATTGAGATTTGACGAACAGATCTTGCAGTGACAAAAAAAATGCAAAATGTGGTTCTGACCCATAGATATTCTTCTCCCTGATAGCTTCCAAGGTAGCGCACAACATTGGGGTGATTGCACTGCTGCAAAATCTCAATCTCACCACATATCTCCTCATATCCTTCCTCCTGCATGCAGAAAAGGACTAGTATACTTCAACCAGACCAACATTGTTTCAAGCATTTGATCATAACAGTTGTTACAGTTGTCATACCCCTTCACATAATGATATGACTTTGATGGCCACAAGCTCTGAGGTTCTCCTGTCTCTAGCCTTGTAAACAGCCCCATAAGAACCTTTACCTGCCAAGCACAAAACGCAGCATTAAAACTCTGTGACTCAAAACCGAAATGTACTCTCTTAGTTCTCATTCCATGGCAACTTATCAATCTAAACACTCTCTAACTTGAATATTGAATCCATAATCAAGATCGCAGACAAAACCTGCACTACGTACACAGTTAAGTGGCAGAAACAAACCTAGCTCGCTGAGCAATTCGTACTTGATAGTGGGATCCTCCCTGGTAACAGTGTCAGGAATGGAACTAGACGAGATTTTAGTGGATTGCTGCCTCCTCGCTTCCTCTCCCAGCTGAGACGAAGACGACCCGGTCCTCTTCCTCTGCTGTTTTGCTCCAAATCCTATCTCTCCGACAGCCTGCATGCCGGCCATGGCCATCCCCATCGTTGAATCCTCGAAATTGCTCCTCCTAACCACCGTCCCGCTGACAGACTCCTTATCACTTGATTTCACCACCAATGTCGAGAACTCGCCGCCACCATCATCATCCTCGTCGTCCTCGAAGGTCTCAATCCTCTTCTTCAGCGAGCTGTTATTGAAATCGGAGTAGTCGATTGGGGGCCCACGTGAGAAGGAGGAGGAGGACGGCCGGTTACTGTTCCTACCACCGGCCTTGACGATCATGGTGCCGAAATCCCCAGCGCCATCGTCGTTGTCGTAGTCCATGGAGGTGCCAACACCGAAGTCCTTGGGAAGGCGCTTGAGGAGCGGGGGAAGCGAAGAGTCGTCCTCCTCTTCCTCGTCCTCGTCGTTCTTGTAGATCATTGTGGAGTAGATATCGTCCTGCTTTCCATCGTCGGAGTCGCCGTGGACAACGACCGTGGAGTAAAGCTCCGGCTTCGCCGGTGGCTTTCCGCCCCTCCGAGCTGGGGGAGCCCGATCCATGTAAGCGCTCACATGCTCCGTTGGCAGTGAGAGCTCAGAGGGAGTCTCAGTTTGCATTTCACATTAATGTCAATGATGACGTCATAGATGATGATGTTTCATAGGAAAATCTATCAGACAGTTTGTTTTTTTTTTCATTAAAATTAATTATTATATTATACAGAAATATGTACAGTTCTGCGAGTTGGAATTGTACTAATACAGGACCAAACTTATCAGCCATCTTATAGACAGAACTTTATTGATCACAAATTTTCTACTTTGACTCGAACTCTCAGATATCTCATCTGCCGTTACACTTTGCCAGCAAGAAACAGCTCTGTTACAAATCACAAGAAACAGATCTCTGCTATCAATGTTCGACTCTGTGGAGTTCATCAAGAACTCGGTTATCAGGTCGAAGTGAGGAAGATCGGCTGCTGTTTATTTTATTTAGGGACTGTTCGAGCTGGAGTTATCCCCCATCTCCTCTTTACATCCTCGAGATCCCCGTGGAAGTGCCGCTCATAATACACGCACACGAGATCGGTGCACCGAGCGCCCGCCTGTACTGCCCAGGGGAAATAGTGCCGGAAGAAAACTGCCCTCTGCCTCTCGTTAAACCGAGCCGTGCCTCCTACGACGGATAGAAGACACATGGGGAGGTACATCTGCTCGAACTCAATAATCTTGAGTGCCGACTCGCCAAGCAAGTTGGTGGGGAGGCCGAAGAGGGTGTGCCAGAAGTCGTGGACTTCACGAGCCCGCATAGCCACATAGGCCAGTTCATCGGTGCCCACGAATCGGACTGGTGGCCTGTCATCGGGGGAGAAGTTCCGGGACCCCATGAACCGAGCATACGCAGCACCAAAGGTGTTCTCTGGTAGGTCCCATGCATGGTCCACCTTCGTAGATATCACTCGTGGCCTTTCCAACAGAACTGCCTGCATAGTGAGACCGTGGTCCACAGTAAAGAGTAGTGCTCAATAAATTAGTAGAACAAGATGAATGGTACGTACAGATCACAAGGAAAAGAAGATTCAGTTGATACGATATGGTCATACTTCAACTTTCAGCACAACAAAGAGGATTTTCATGAACAACCCCAAGGAATACGGACAAAAGTTGCTGAGGACTCTTTGAAAGCATACTCAATACATGCTCAACAAAGTCTATTTACCAGAAATAACATGCCAAGTTGTAACGAGAGGTCAAGCAACAAGAACTATGGCGAATCGACAGAAGCTCTGAAGCCTCGACTCTTACAAGGAGGACCTTTGACGCTCCCAAACACAGGGCAGAAGTTAGAAACAGCTATGCTGACTGTAAACAACCCAATTCGCTATTTATTGCATATATTAAGAGCAAATGAGTAACAAGTATCTGTACTGAGTCTCACCCGGCCTTCAGGACTACTCTTCATCCTCTCAAGTACTCTTTCAAAAGCAGGTTTTCCAGTCGTCCCTCCGAGAGCTGCTATAAGATCTGCCCTGCGTGGATCGAGCAGTGCCCCCACTGCTGACCCAACAGCAACGGCAGCCTGTTGCCATCTGTTCAGGTGGATCCGAGCTACTTCTTCTGCCATCGTAATTATCTAAGTCGATGAAAAGTAGTACGACTCAGACTCATATAAGAATATACAATACAATACAATGACAACCAAACATAGAAATCATGCAAACTGAATATCTAAACTGGGATGCAGCAGAGCTCTAGACCCATTATTAGAACCCAACGTCTGATCTTATTAAAATCTGATCGACGATGTTATGAGTTGCATTTTCCAATCGAAACTGAAGATGAGGGAGGTCCACAGAGTTGCTCATCTATCTACTATTGCCCTCATTTCCCAGCTAAAAATTGAAACTTTTCTTCACCCTCGTTGCGACACAACCATGAAGCGACAACTTACTCGCAAATCAATCAAACCGTTCCCTAATTAGTGGGGCAGAAAGGCCTGCGAATTTACAGAGCCTTTAATTGAAAAGCCGTCACCTCTATTCACTTCACCTGAGCAGAGACGGAAGAAAGCCAGCTGAAGCAGGCGTGATCAGCTTCACCGCCCACCACGAGACGTTGCACCGGAAGGGGAGGACGAAAGAAGCGGTAATCTAATCGAGACGTAGACAATAATAAAATGGGAAGTTCGAACCTTGAAAATGCTGAAAGACGGAGAGAGGCAGGCTCCCGAAAATAGCATAAACGGGCTCTTGATGTCGGTCCGTTTTGGACCTAAGAGGTCTCGACGTCGTCGGCCCCATCAATGGCCCAATGAAGATTGGCCTTCGAGGACACAGAGGCCGGGATCCTGATCCCGCAGGACTGCTCCTCGGTCAGCTTAAGGTGGAGACAAGAGCAAAGGAGGACGAGGCCCTCACGGAGTAGAGCGGAACTGAGCAGTAAAGGATGCGCGTCAAAAGTTCGCGACTTTCCATCTTGAATCGCAGCGTTCCAGCGAGTTCATAATACTGCGATCAGAACAATCATAAGCTACACACACACCTTCAAAAACATTTCACTAAAGTTGAAACAAACTGATTGTTATCAATGACAAGTAAACATTCTAGAATTGCTAAGAAAACTCTTCCGGTAATGGGACGTCTTAGTTTTCTACGCTCTAGGGGCTCTTCAAGTGGTGGCCGGTCCATCACGGGTCACTTGTTCTATATTCCCAAGAATATAGTTCACTGCAGCTGTGGCCAAAACAAAACCTACCGTGACTACTTTCACAGGCCAAAGTGGACCTATGAGATTCCAGCTCTTCTGGTCATATCCACCACTGTCAGCTCTAGATTTCCCGACTGTGGTCATGGAGTTCCTCGATGATGCACCTGCCTTAAGAAATGAAGCGTATGAGTCAATCTCTGCCTTTGTCAGTGCGGGCTTTAGCGACTGCCTGACTGCCTGAAAGTGGCAGTCGTGGACAGATGAAGCGTGTATATCTTCTCTTAGAGCAACTATTCCAGCCTCTCGGCATAAGCCTTCCAATTCGGCCCCCGTGAATAGTTCGGTATCTTCTGCTAATCTTCTGAGGTCAACATCGCTTGCTATTTCCATGTTTCTAGTGTGAACATGGAGGATCTCAAAGCGGGATTCTGTATCGGGCGGAGGGACATAAAGCACCTGCATTACAATTTGGTAAAAGGGCAATCAGATTGAAGCCAATCTGTCATCAAACTGATAGGCTAAAGCTTGAAATGCTTCCTTTTAGCTTGACTGGGGCTTCCTGGTCAAGCATGCCAAGAATTAACCCCAGCTCAAGAGCATGCAATCTTGATAGTGTTCATTCCATTCGATTAACTTTTAGATTAGATATTGGCTTCTGATATATATTTAACATTCAAAAGACACGACAATCAAGATTGCATGCTCCCACTTGCATGTATTAGAACACCAACCTCAGTTGAAGGAGATTCAGATTTATGATGCAAAATGGGATGAGAGCTATCGTAGGCTCACAACCAGTTGCAAATTGGACGAGGAAAATATTTTGATAATCTGTTTCTCACTTCTAGGAGAGAAGATGTAGCTTACTAAATCAAACCGTCCAGGGCGCAGAAGAGCAGCATCAATTGCCCGAGGGCGATTTGTTGCAGCCAAAACAAGGATTCCCTGCAGCAGAAACAAGGACTCAGTGATGCAATCTAACCTCTTTGGTCACAGTTACCCTGTTAAAAGCATGTGTGATGACATAAACCAGACCTCAACTCACCTTTGCTTGCTCTAAACCATCCATTTCAGTTAGCAAAGTAGAAAGTAGCCTCTCTCCTACTGAAATGTTGCCACTTGATTTCCCGCCACTTTAAAGAAAGAGTTTGTCCAGTAAAAAGAAGAATCACTATATGCACTTCCACTTGTTGAATGCTTGTATTCATAAGATTAAAATTGAAGTCTTACAAATGACTTGGAGAAAGATGGAATTGGCAGCATCAAGTATTTACCAAAATTATTTTTTTCCCCCTTAAGCAGGTATACTACACTCATAGAGAGTTGACATGGATTTTTGAGATGCTGAAATGATTTTACCCCAGTTTAGATCTCCATATACTTCACAGAAAGAAGCACATTTAAAGCCATCTCTCTATAATGAAGGAATAGTAAAAAGAATTAATAGAGTCATTATCTTTCCATGTGTCGTGTAAAAATATGTAGCCCAGCTATAAAATATGCTTATCCAACAGATTAATTTTTAGCTCTAACCGTTTTCCAGCAACAACATCAGCCTCATCAAAGAATATTATGCTTGGAGCTGTAAGCCGAGCTCTACGGAATGTATTGCGCAGCAGTGCTTCTCCCTCTCCTACATACATTGAATACAATTCTGCACCACTGAAAAACACTTCATGAATCCTAGAGAGAAAAATTCCAGTCAATTGTAAAACACAATCTAAAAAGCATGAAATAAAAAGGGCTCAACGGCCAATTTAGGAACCAAAACCAAAAGTGACACAACAATTATGAGTTGCACTGACTTAAAGTGAGTAAGAAGCCTTTTGCTTTCAAGTTAAGTTTCCCTAGCCAAAATGGCAGCCTAAGAACACTGTCAGAGTTCCACGCATATGACACTGTGTTTCAGAAAACCCTACACCTTCTAGTAACAGTAGTAATTTCCTAGATGTATTACTGCACTGAAAACATTTGACCACTCAGGAATTATATCTTCAAAGGATAAGGAATCCACTATAATCTGATCAGTCAATTAAAGCTTCTAGTTATGCCATGTCTCAACAAACTTTAGCTATAAGCCTTTTCCAGATTAACTTCAATTCATAATCTCACCATTTGACCAGCCTACAAACCTTGGAAAGAAAGAGCAGCTGTTTGAACCATTTTCACCAAAAAAACAAAATGGAAAAATCTAACATGATTGGTAAACACATAAAAGGTGAAGGTAAAATGCAGTTCACTAGAATAATAGGGGAAAAAAACTGAGGTTCTTTTTCCTCTCAAGGAGGTCCAACTGAATGCAAATATCCACTAAGAGAGATGAAAATATAATCAAACCTCAATGAGAAAAATGAAGCTTGAGCAGCATTTGCCACAGCTTTAGCAAGAGTAGTTTTTGAGCACCCTGGAGGTCCATGTAGAAGCACCCCGCGAACTGGTGTTATTCCCAATCTCGAGAATGCAGCAGGATGTTTAATTGGCCACTCAATAGCCTGCTGAAGCTTTCTCTGTTCACAGAAACAATAAGCCACATGCACTGGTATAGATACATAAAGCATGGGCAACAAATAAAGCTACCAACCTTCAAATCTTTCAGGCCACCTATATCATCCCATGAAACTTTTGGGACTTCAACAGTTATGCCTCTTGTAATGCTTGGCCCAACAATAAATCGAGCACATTCCCAATCTTCCAATTTCAGAAGAAGCTCAGTTCCATTGAAATCTTCACTTGAAGATCTTTTAAGAGCAGACCTTGTGGCCTCACGACATAAAGCTTCCAAATCAGCTCCAACATAGCCATTGCATGATGCAGCTAAGGATTTCAAGTCAACAGAAGAATCCAACAGAAGCTTCTTTGTGTAAAGCTGGAGGAAGAAAAAATTTAATTCTGTCATAGCAAATTATGAAAACCACCTTGACTGAGTTTGTTGGTCCCACAACCCAGCCTTGCACTGTATATATGATATTGGCAGATGACCATTTGGAGAAGGTACTTGGAGTTTCTCACAGTGGGGTGCGAGATACAGCCAGTCCAGGTCAAAATATGTTGCATTACCTGTAGAATTTGAAAGCGCTCTTCTTCAGAGGGTGTAGTAACTTCTATTTCAGCATCAAAGCGTCCTGACCTTCTTAGTGCAGGGTCAACTGCATCCACTCTGCATTAAAGATAGAATAGAAAACAGAAACATTTAACAACAAACAGACAATTCCATGTGATGTTCTTCACTGGATCTGCAATTGCCCTTCTCATTGACTACTTAATGGTTAGACAGCACTGTTGATGCTAGTTAGCTATTCTAGTCATGGATCCCATTCAATTAAAAAAATAGCAATGAAAGCAACCATACAAACACATGAAGATATCGGCAATATCCAAGAGTGAAAATAAAATGAAATTATTGGATGGTTATCAGAAATCTAAATTAGATCTTCTATGACATAGTAAAGCAGCAGACTAGAGAAAAAAATGGTGGATTGTTATAATTAAGTAATTATCATAACTTAGAATGCATCCCCAACACAATCAAGTTAATATTACCCACCAACTAATTCTCACATTGATTTCCATAATAAAAGAAAAAATTATCTAACTACAGCTAACAAATGGAGGAACAGGTAAGATAAACTAAAATGAAGTCTTCCATTGAAAAAAGCAGGCAGATTCACTTAAATTTAACACACATTTTAAATAATTTCCAAGCCAAGCTTCACAAAATATAAACGAACCTGTTAGTTGAGGCTACCACGATAACGTGTGATCCAGGTGATGGCCTATTTGAATCCATAAGTGTAAAAAGTTGAGATGCCAAGCGAACATCTTGCTCTCTTCTGCACTTAAAGGTAGCTTTAATATGTAAGAGAAAATTTCATGAAATCCTGGAAATCATGCTATAGCTACAGAGCTGCAGTGTGACATAAGATTAAGAATGATCAAAATGCTTGTAAGTGACTCGAGTTACTAGGATACAACAAGGATACCTTAAACCTCATTGACATGACATACCTAGAATCACGACGAGGACACAGCACATCTATTTCATCTATGAAGATAACTGCCGGCTTGCCCAATTTTGCTTGGGCTAATGCCTCCGAGAAAGCCTCTCGCAGAATCTTCTCACTTTCTCCAGCATGTGCTTTGTGAACAGAATATGGACTGCAGAATTTTCCAACACAAAAGATCAACTGTGAAATATTAGTAGGTGTTAAATTAAAAAATAAATAAATAAAGAGCTGCAAACTATAGGCTTGGCCTCATTACCTTTGGAATTGCTGATTAAACTAATTACAAGAAACTGAGAACTAGAGATTAACCATTTATATAAACAAGTAATATGCATCATTTGAGAAGATCTATCCAGAGAATACTTGAGGTTAAATCACCAGCATACAGTAGAATTCAGAACACGATACCTGATAATGGTTAGATGAGCATTACATTCTTGAACAACTGCCCGCACCAAGCTTGTCTAGAAAAGAAGATACTATTCCTTAGATTCAATCAATAATCTTATTAGCCAGAGCTTAGATTAATTCAATGCTGCAAGAAAATCAAAATAGCATGGAACCATTTATAGCCAGCTCAGAAAACTCACAAGCCTTGCTTGCTAATGAACCAAAAGGGGAAAAAAAAACTGAAGAAGCTCTAAGATTGAATAAACTGTGGCTAACCTGAGTTAATTAATGTCCATTGCACTACATTGATACACATATGATCACTCAAATTGGCACGGTGAAGAACAATGTTATGCAACTTATCTGACCTCTATATATGAGCATATGAGTCACAGATTAAACATGAAAATGGACAGATAAAGCTTCCTCTCTTATTATCAAGAAAAACACGGTCTGCAATTACAATATGCTTGTTCTTGCTATTCTTTGTACTCTCATGAATCATAAGAGGCCCTTATGAACAAGAAAATAAAAAATATAACGAAAGAGGATCACATTGCGGAGAGAATATTGTTTCGTCCAATCCAAGACCAAAACATATGGAGAATTATGATTCATATTGAACAATTTTCACACAGAAAGCAACATAATAACTTTATACGGAATAATAGATACTCAAAAAGACAGACAGTGAGCTATGGTCTGCAGCAACAACATACCTTTCCAGTCCCCGGCGGTCCATAAAGAAGTAAACCTCCCGGCCACTGACAGAAATTACATCATCGCATCAGAGCATTCGAGAGAAACATTAATGAGTAGTAATCACTAGGAAACTGAGAATTCAACAGGGGGTGGAGCCTCCATTTACCTTGAGGCCGAGCTTTCGAGCTTCGCGTGAGTATATAATAGGGAAGCTGACGAGCTCTCTGAGAGCTTCGACCGCCTCACGGTTGCCGCCGATGGCTTCCTCGGCCCTCCACTGGACGCTATCGGCGTCGCTCTTCTCGCCTTTACTATCGTTATATACGCCACTGCAGCTGCTGCTACAGGCACTGACCTCCATTGAAGAAGGCGACTGGGCCTCACTCGCGATACCGCTCTTCCCCTCCCTCCGATTCTCTCGGCTGCAATGATTCTAAACTGCGAATAGGGGG
Organism: Sonneratia alba; assembly: GCA_900174645.1. Lineage (NCBI taxonomy): Eukaryota > Viridiplantae > Streptophyta > Magnoliopsida > Myrtales > Lythraceae > Sonneratia > Sonneratia alba. The sequence goes on from FWPY01000010.1 coordinate 1,879,684, forward strand.
AATTTGATTTTGCACCCTGAAGTTTGACCTTGTTCCCAGCGTGACCCAACGTTTGGCCTTATTAACATTCTACCCCTCTATTTCCGTTGCTTCCATTAAGCACCTCCATTGTTGAGATTTTATTTCACTGTGCTCCCCAAAATGGAGTTTTTGCCCCCTTGAATTCAGGAAAATTTGTAAAATAATACATAAATTTTACTAATTTTATCCCTTTTTTAAATTACTTTATTTCACTTACTGCACTTGTCTTTTTACTGTTTATTGCATTTCTCCTCTTAAGTTTCACCGCTCGTCAGACAAATTCTCAATATGGTAAATGTTGAGAAATGTTGATTTGCTAGCTAGGGAACCTTCACAAGCTACAAAACCAAGTAACATGGATTGAACAGGGCAAAGAATCATTTGTTTGGCATTTCAGAACAGTATATGTCTATAAACCAATTTCATCAAGATACTCCTGCCAAAAAACAGAAAAAGAGCAGCCATTATTGGCCGACTGCCGAGATACTGATACACAAGAACCAGTCTCAGACATCTTCCAATAATACCAGCATAAAAGGGGAGAGTTCATCGAAGTTACTGAGCAAGCAGTCCACTCTCTCCAAGCAAAGCCCTCCAGCTATGGTAATTAATACAAAAGTGCTAGCTTGACCCTCAAACGGTGCAATGACTCACAAGAAATGTTCTGGATGCCTTAGTTTTCCCCTTTTGTTCTGCGTACTTTCACATTAGTAACCTGACCGGGTTCCAACAGTGGATTATGAGAAAAACCCACCTCCTTCTCTGAGAATTGACCTGCGGACAAAAATGAAATCCTCCGAACATGACAGAGCAACTGAAGGCATTTGAAAGGGAGGCGAGCCTATAGAGGTTGAGATCAAAGTCAGCTCCAAAGCCTGCTACTGCATGCGAATAGTTACACTCCCAGCAGAGGCCTGGTTAGCCGCACGGTTACTTCCGAAATTCTTCCGATTCAATTCCCTTGCAATTCTCGAGCCAAACTAATATGCTCCAAGCAAAGAAAGAGGATTGAGTCATTTTTCAACCGAAGCCAAAGTAATCTATCAGCATGAAGGGCATACAAAGAAGGTGGATTCCAGTAAAATTTGTACGTAATTCCTCTTGGAATGGCCTCAAAGACTGAAAATTCTACTTCGACTTAAGAAAACATACAAAAGAGAGTTTTGATTCCAAGAAGTGTGCCTTGAATTCTAGGTTTACCATTCAGAGCTCACGATCTATTGATTCCATACAAGTAATCGAAATATGTTGAAGGATAAAACTAATGCCAGAGAACTACATGAGCATCTGACCGGAATGCTGGCAATAAATAATTAGACCAAGGAATAATGAGCATGGGGATAGCTGAATGCAAGTTTCTGCGTATGAATGATAAATATAAGGAGATCACCCTAGTGATAGTGATTGCATCTCAGCTTTGGTCCACGCAGATACTGAAGCACAAACATTATGGACATGAACATAAAACCCTAAGAGGCTAAAAGTAATAAAGGAAATTAAAAATAGTTTGACAAATCACACACCTGGATTGCTCTCTTTGGTAGAGTTGATGATTCAGATAAACCTAGCAGCCTGGCAACCTTCAGAACAAACATGCATAAATCTTCAGCACTCAAGACACTACCATGACCATTAGACTTCTCAAGAAATATACCTATACATATGTCAGGATAAAGTAACTCCTTAAACAAATCAGTAAAGGGATGATCTTGAAACTCCCAGTTCCATGAACTGAGGATAATAGCTGTCTTATTTTAAGAAAATCTCAATTTTCTTCCAAATATTGGCTCATATCCGGAAATTTGAGAATTACACCAGGGAGACAGTTCGTAAAATATACAATCTTTTACATAAAAACCAGAAACCTTAAGATCATTCCTCTCATTATTCATTTGCCCAGGTATTTAAGCAGAAAAATGAACATAATCATGCGTATCAATAGCTAGAGCTGACCTCCCGCAGGATCTTCTTATCACCTGTTCCACTAGGTTGTTCAAGGTTTGCAATCTCCCACAAAGGAATATCAAGCAAAACCCTTATAACATCTTCATCCAAAAAAGGAAACCTAGCCTATCAGAAAAAATATATATCATAAATTTGTTAACTGTTCTCCATAAGATGAGCAAGAATTTTATGGCTGAATTATACACACCTCTCTTCCAACATCAGAGATACATCTATCATCTCTTCCTAGATTACGTTTCCAAATTCTCTGCATATCCAGTCTCATTTCCTCTTGAAGCCCAACCCAACTGATGGTGCATGACGAATTATAAAAGGAGTAAGTAGTGAAATTTACAGCAATGATCTCTTGACAGGAAAAATGCAATTGATCCAACCACACCAACAGTACAAAATTGCCAAAACCCTGAGATATATCTTATCAGGCTGAGAGTTAAAGGATCAAAACAATGACGTAAAGACATGAATAGATTTCAGTCCATCACATGCTAAGCTGAGATACACTTTGCAAAAGACTAGACTGGTCTGTGACGATTGGATAACATACCCTCCTTGTCTATATTTTGTTTTATGCCGGCCATAACCAGCACACTGTTCATCTGCACCAGATCCGATAAGAACGATCCTCGCAGGAGACTTATAATCGTAACATTGAAGAGACTCCTTGTCCTCGTCTTCATTTTCTTCATACACCCAACCATTACCATTTGCAGCAAGCCACAAAGCTGTTCCTATATTTAGGTCCTGCAACAAGATCAACAAATAAGTTGCACCAAAATGAAGAGAGACCTTGAAGTACATCATAACCTGTGATAACAAAACAAACCTAAGCCCATCACCACCATTAAACTAGAACTAAAAAAAGGTTAAAAGGGAAAAGGAACATATGACATATTCATATGGATATCTTATAATGGAGGAATATAGTTGACCAAAAAGTTATGTATCCTTTTCTATGACCAAATGTTCTCAGGTCCCACGGCAAGAAACTTATTTAGAACAAAATACCATGTAGGTGTCGGATGGATAGATGAGTGACATAACATGCTTCATTTCTGAGGTCAAACTTGACAAATCAGCATCAATCTCCACCAGTCTCCATCTGAAGAAGTATTTGGCACACTATTGAGTGAGGAAAGCTACGGTTTCAGTAAGTAAAGAGGGGCTGAAAAACCACCAGCTTAATCCAAGAGAATACAATACTAACTGGAAATCAAGCCAAAGAAGAAAGAAACTTGAAATAATCCCCTTAATGGAGAGCGATGTTACCTTCTCGAAGGTGCAATTCTCCTAAGTTCATTTACTCCCATCCGGGCAGAAATTCGGTCAGGGGCCGAAGGACCATCAAAGCTGACATTAAGCAAATCAACCTCATCTGCAGATGATGTTGTCATGAAATGCGTAACTCAAACAAATAACTTACAGATCTCTCTGGTACAACATTTTGCCTTTCTATATGTTGTCTTGAGGTTACACAACTAAAACATTAATTTATGTTCTATACCCTCAGTAAAGTTAGTTATACAAGTGCATAACAGATACGCACTAGAAAATCCAGACCTGGGCATGCCAGTTAATTCCAAGCATTAGAGGATTTCACCATTCAAAAACATTATCTTGTCCAATTTTTAGCCAGGACAGAAATCTCTTAGTAAGAGATACTTTCATGGAAATCAAAACCTTTCAATACACTATAAGAACATAATAATCCTTGTTATAAAGAAAACTCTATCCTTGAAGAGAATATAAGCTATCCAATTGACAATCGCTGCACAGCTCTACGAGACCTGAGATCAATTCTCTCAGTCCAATGTCAAAGAACAAATTATACAGAGAATGATTAGGACAATTCAGCACAATGCGAAGCTACATATACATACATATATATATATATATATGTAAAAGAAATGAAAAGAAGCAGCCTTCTATGGAAGCATCAATCAACCAAATAAGGCATAGTAGATATTATCAGGGCAAAAAAGGCAAACCTTGCCTACACCATGTCATATCAAACAAGACTAAGCCACTGATCTAGAATACTTACACTGAGGATCGAGGCACTGCTCTAATAATGCTGCCAGTATCATGGAATCTAATCCACCAGAAAAGAGAACAGCAATTGGAACAGCTTGTTTTCTTCCATCACATGTAACTCCCTATGCATTAGATAACAATCAGAGTGAAATATTTAGTAAGAATAACAAGCGGAATATCAATTAGCAAAGTCAAGGTGGCTCAAAGAAAAGTCAGTATTAAATTGGTGCAGCTGCAGTATAAAATCACAGAAGCCCACTGTCATACAATTTACATACAAGATACATTCCAGAGAAATTGATTTGGTGCATAGATCATCCTTAATGAATTGATCATAGATATTTCATCAACAAAGCAATGCAAGAGTTTTATTGGTTAATTCCACAATAAAAAATACAAGAAGTTTCCTAATGAATAGGTAGTTGTATGTGTACCACTGCAGCCAAAATATAACCGATGCTGAATATTACCAAAACATTATAATGAAATGACTAATGGACTAGTAGAGCTCAATCAGATTGGACCTGAAAAAATGTATGCAGTGTAGTACGGCGCATCACAGAATCCCTTAAAGCTCTCAGAACTATTTCTGCAGGCCGCAGGACAGAAACTTTAGGAAGCCCTAAAAATTCAGAGGAAAAAAGAGCATTAAAGCTATGAAAACCTATTTCAACGAAACCACCCAATATCATTTGTTCTCTGCTGTATGGAAGACCTCATAAACAAGGTCCCATTGGAACAAAAGTTGACTCGAAATTGTGGTTTTCACCATCATCAACACTTGGTTCAACATAGTGTCTTTCCCATTGAATTAGCTCTTTCAACATGGAATTACTCCACTCGTGTTTCTTGATTCCACCAACTAGCTGTGCATCCGAAGAGGAAGCATTGATTTTTATACTGTAAATCCCACAAGGAAGCTCTTCCCAGAAGTCAAGCTGGCTATGTCCGATTTCCAATTTAAAATCTGCGGCTTGTTAACAATGTCAAATAAGAGAAAGTGTGAGATTTCTCATTCAGATAATAATTAGATACAGATAAAAAACTGGAAGGCCACAAACTTGGCATGGTTCAGACAGACCAGAAACAACAGATTATGAAGGAAGAAGATTATAGCACTAGATGGTTTCACTGGCAAGGATAAAGCGTGTGAAACCAGAATTGATGCATTAGGTGTTTTTACATAATGAAGCACAAGATTGTCCATTTAGTAGAAGAAAAAGTATAGTAGAACTGAGAAAAGAAGAATTCTCACATCAGAGTCAGAGTTCAGCTGAAAAATATGAAGATAAGCATGATTTACCAGAGATATGCTCGACTGATATTGGTGATACAGATGACAGCAGAAACCGAGAGTCCTGGACAGAGGGCCAATGTACGAGGAGGCTCCTTCTACCAAAGGCATCCCTACCAAACCACAAGGTTTTTGAACACTCCTGTTACATGAGAAAAATGTTACATTATTATATGAGCAAAATCGTTTGTAGAAGACCTTGCAAGCAGGGATCAATTCAAACTTTTAATGACTTTAAGGTAAGTCCTATAAGGGATAGCCAAAGTACCAGAACAAATTAAAACTTACTGCTTAGAATTACCTGCCAATAAATAACAGCCCATGGCCCCTTAATTTGTGAGAGAACTTCAGGGACAGAAGGCTTCTTCTTGGAGACCATACATGAGCCACTAAGGTCGTGAGAATTACAGGAGCAGCAGCCTCCTAGATACTCCAAAAGGAGTTCACCATCATTGCAGTCCGCTTCCACAGGGATTCCACCAAATATTTCACCTGCAGAGAGTTAATGGCTGATAACAAATGCATCACATTAACAATAGAGAAAACAACGAATCATAAACCTGAAAAGGTCGATATAGAAACTTCATAAAACATCAGACAGAGCAAGATAATGCAAAATAAACAAATGCTTTGCAACAGAATGAACTTCTACTTGAATTTATCCTCATAGAAAGCTTTCTACCCAATGAGGTCAATAATTTGTTCACTAGATGACTAAGGGAAGATGAACTCACCATTATACACAAGAATATTCCCAGATTCGTCCATGAAAGGCTGGAGAACAGGTTCAACCCCCCTAAGCTGTAAAGTGGCACCAATGAAGTGCATTTCCCCGACAAAATTCTTGAGGCAGTGCTTTCCGCTGCCTGTATCGCCATCTACCTCATTTTCAATACAAGCACCACACACTTGCTCCTCTGCAGAGCTCGAAATGTCGAGGAAGAGCTTCTTAGAGCCCAAGCTATCGGGGCCTCTTCTCTGCAGAGCGGACTGGAGATCATCCACTGAGAAAACAGACTGCAGAATACAATTCATCCGATTGAATTAAAATCCCAATCAACAGTTGCATCCAGCAGAATAAAAAGAGAGATCTTCACAACGCCATTAACGCCAAAGAGAAAGGAGGTCAACATCGTCCTTCAAAAATTGCAATGAATTGAATAGAAAGTAAGACGCCCAACAAACAACAGAGAAAAGGAAGCTAAACGGGAGAGACCCCTCTGCTCAAATACCGGAGAGATGAAAGGGGACTTACATGCAGACCGTTGGGTTCCAGGGATGAAGGACCGAGACGCACTCCGGAGACTATCAACGCAATCCCACACATCTCTCGCTCCTCTGTCTCTCCGCCCCTCTCAGCTTCAGTAAAGTGGAATCAACAGGTTTTTGATTTCACCAAAAAAACAATTGTTTTTTATTTATTGGACAAAATAATGAAGTATGTTCAGCAAAGCTCTTCACATTAGAATGCCTATTCTAATCGATCTGTCAACCGGCCTCCGTAGCATAGTGGTAGTGCGTTCGCTTCGTAAGCGAAAGGTCGCGAGTTCGATCCTCGCCGGGGGCTTCGAAGTGATGATTTCATCATATTTATATCGCAGAAAAAAAGGTAAACACCTTTTCTTATATTCTGAGTCCCTTTAAATTCTATTCAACGAGTTTGACTAATCGTCATATATATTAAATAAATAGGGAACAAGTTTAACTTTTAGAGAAATTAAGAAGAACACGCGATATTATCGGAATTTTACGACTTTGAGGAGGATATTTAACTTTTTTTCTATTTTTCTCTTGAAGTTGTATGCCAATTTTGGCACTTAATAAGCAATAAATACTGCCTATTAAGTGTGTTGTATTTTGTTTTCTGGCTAAATTAGTTACCAATAATTGATGAAACGGCAAGTAAATAAAAATGGGAAGAAGATACACTCGGATTTTTTTTCTTTTTTGGTGGGGACGGTGGAAATTCAAAATATTCGCAGTTACCCTTTATTTTGTTAAATAAATTTATTTTTGGTAGATTTTGTTAAATAAATTTCTCAACCCCATATATTGCCAATTGCTCCCATGCAATCAAATGCTCAGACGGCCCCCCACGCCCATCACATCACAACCGTTGAAACCGGCGATCAGATCCTGATTCCTGGCGCAACCTCCCTGATCTGTCACAGTGGGTCCTGTGGGGCTCGCCGATGCCTGTGCACGGTACACGGTATCACTCTCCTCGGACAGCGAGCCCATTAAACCCTCGTTAGGCGAGAGATTTCATTAGCCCTCGAGCTCGTGTGCCAACTGCTACTGTGCCCCCCTCGGAGGTTTAACCTCTCTCCCTCTCCTTCTCGCAAACCCTTCTCGTGTCGCAGTTGATCGGTTATGTTTCTTCTTCCCTGAGTTTGCCTTGGCAAAGTTCGGCGCTTGTTTACTGCAGTCCATTCATCCCGCTGAGTCGGGTTCGATTAGTGTTGGTTGATCGCTTCGGAGGCGTGTGGGAAAGCTTTGATTTTTCAGTGATTTAATTGTGATTCGGCCCTAGATTTCTCTGTCCCACTTGGGTCAGGTTTCTCTTCAATTTCGGATCTGGAGTTTCGCTAATAAAGTTTCGACCTTTGTGCCGTTAGGGTTCGCGTTGTCCTCCTTTGTTCATTCTCTGTGATGAATTTGCTTGCGCTGGTTGAAGTGCTAATTAAGTTTCATGTTTCAGACTTGCTTTTTTGTTTTTGCGGTCACGATGCAATAGAAGAAATGTGACCATTTTAGTAGAGAGTATTGGTGAGTTAGTTTAAGAAACTTCTGCATCCTCTTCATGGATTGGAGCGGGAAAAGGTCGTTTTGTAAAGAGTACGGGGTACTTAATGGTTAACATGGCAGAAGTTTCTTTTCCCAATTAGGGATTTTAATGTTGTGAGCTCTGTTTGATTATCTAAGCTTGAATAATACGATTGAGCCCACATGGTTGTGTTCATTTGATTGGACCAATCACCTTTGCAAACTTGATGACAGATTCTTATTGTTGTAAAGTTGTGTTTTTATAAAGTCCAAAGCCGCATTATGTTTTAAATCTTAATGCCTGTGCGTATGCATGTTTTTCACATAAGAATATCGCTAAATAAATGCTGGGGTCATTTCCTGTTCCCAGATATGGCGGCACAGACCAATGGTCACCCTGCTGAGCCTGACCCAATGGAGGTGGGCAATGCCTTCATCAAACAATATTACCCTATGCTCCTTAGTGCTCCAGATCATGTTCATAAATTCTATCAGGAGGGAAGTGTGCTGAGCAGACCCAGCCCCAACGGTGAGACAACTTCTGTCAAAACCATGCAGGTAAGGCTCATATACTGTGTATGCGGCCTGACTTCTAAGTTACAAGCCAGTGTTGTTGGGGTAGGTTTATATATATATATATATATATATATGTCTGTGTGTGTGTGTTTGTGTGTGGAATCTCTTGTGTTTTTGAATCAGTTGCTTGTAAGAATTTGGTCTTTGAAGTGAACTTGAGTTTTATCTGCTTAAATTTCTTGTAACTAATGAATTAGTCCAAAATCTATAAATAAAGGATATAAATACAGATAATTTTTCATGTGGCTCTATCTTAAAAATGGAGGTGCGATTTCTTTTGTGTTAATTAGGTTGAAGACAAATATTTATATGCATATATATATATATGCATTCAGATCACTTTAATTAAATATAAATTGCATTTCACTTGGTTGTATAATGGAGAAATGACTCCCCAACAGTAACTATTCAATTTAGTTAAATTACTTCTGATGTTATACCTGATTAATGATCAATGCATCCCTTTAGAAGAATGGATCTCTGTTAGTATTCAAATGACAATGATTGACTAAAGAGGTAAAGACATTGAGGACCTTTTTCCTCATCTCTGCACTTATGTTGTCATGAAATGCATCTGGGTTGACTGCAATGCGTTCAATATATGAAGGAAATTTTGACTCTGACATGTCTTTCTCATCTTCAAACTTTCCCATAAGAGCTGGTAGTTTATCCTTTCTTTGTCTGAGGGGGCCTTTTGTGCTCAAAGATAGTAGACTTTTTGTGCATTTTGTTTCCGTATTGACTGGGTTAAGACATTCCATTACCAAGCACATGAGTGATCTAAAACACCTCCTCCCCCTCCTCATTCTACTTGGCACCTGCATTTTATGCAACTCCATGTGTTATCTTCTGCAGGGCATTAATGAAATGATTCTCTCTCTGAAGTATGACAATTACAAAGCTGAGATCATAAGTGCAGATGCTCAGACTTCCTATAAAGGCGGGGTCTCAGTTCTAGTGACTGGTGTTTTAGTGGGAGAGGATGGCACCCAAAGGATGTTTACACAGTCCTTCTTCTTGGCCCCACAAGACACAGGCTATTATGTCCTCAATGACATGTTTAGATATGTGGAGGGAAAATCTGCTGCACCTGTCTCTCTTCTGACAAGCGAGGACAATGCTGAAGCTCCCGAAGCTTCAGAAGCTCCTGTGAACCCAGAACCTGGTAAATTTATCTACTCACATTGCATAAAATTTTCACGATCTTCTTTTTGAACGTTTCTGTCATATCGCTGAATTGGATTTGCAGAGGTTTGTGATAAACCTGAGGAGGAAAATGTATCTGTTAAGGAGGTATCTTCTAATGGGGAAGATGCTACATTATATGTGGAAAATGGGGAAGCTCCCCTTCCTTTGAAGGAGACTATTGATGAGTCCCCTGCTGATTCAAGTACAATTGATGCTTCTGATTCTGTTGCTGTCGCTCCTCCTGTTGTCCAAGGAGATGGTTCTAAGAGGTCCTATGCATCAATTGTAAGTGTCATGAATTTGTATGTTTGAATTGTCCAACTACGCAAAAAAATGTTTGAATTATCTAACTTTGTTTTATTTTGTGCTCATTCATTTTTGGCAGGTGAATGCTCTCAAAGATAGCTATGCTCCATTTCAAGTGAGGGCATCCCCTGTTAAAGTTGTGGAGAAGCTCCATGCACTTGCTGTTGCACCTGAAGCTCCTGTCCAATCTGTCCCTTATGTCATCAGTAGTGCGGAAAAGTTCAGCAGTCAAGCAGGTGGAATCATCTTGTTTCCTTCATTGTGCATCTGTAGAATTAATCATGTCTCTTGCTCTTCCCCTCTGATTTTAGATGATGTTTCTCAGTGAAGCGCCACTCTGTCTTTGTTGGCAACTTGCCTCATGATGCGACCTCAGCACAGCTTGAAGCAGCCTTCAAGAGATTTGGCCCCATCAAACGTAATGGCATTCAAGTCAGGAGCAGCAAGGTGGTATCCTTGTCCACCTATTTACATGTGAACTCTGTGGTTCTTGATTTTTCAACTTTTCTTGTTCACGGGTTTCTTCTGTGTCCTTTTCAGGGTTCGTGCTATGGCTTTGTTGAGTTTGAGTCCGAGAGCTCCATGCACGCTGCACTTGAGGTAATTAGTAAGATGTTGTCTTTGCTGAAAGAGCAGTTCATTAACAGAATCAACATTTAACTGTTTTGAAGCATAGAATAGAGTAATAGATTGATGGTTCAAACCCATTTTCCTGTACACAACAATCTCCTGTTATGATTCATCAGCACCCTATTTCTTCTTATATCAACTTCTGTTTACATTTAAATCGTTCACTATCCCAGGAAACTTCGATTCTGATTGGAAATCGGACAGCTCATATTGAAGTGCAGAAGAATGGTGAGTTTCTAGTAACTGGAATTGCGATTATTTTGTTTGAGTTACCTGCTGATTTTTGCTGCTCAAGTCTCTTTAATAGCTCAAGTGATTTCTCAAAAACAAAATGTGGATAATCTGCTTTGTAAAACACTACTGAAACAAGTATCTGACCTGACTTTACAGGGAATAATTTTATCACACTGTGTCAATCACCTAGGATAATATTAGGCTATGTAATTAATCACCTTAATCTAGGTGAGTGATCTTTTTATATGCTTCTGATTCTTAGATGGTGACAAGGGAAAAGCCCAACAAGGAAGGAGCGGGTTCCGCAGTGATAGCTTCAGGGGCCGCAGCAACTTCAACGGAGGCCGAGGCTATGGAAGGAAGGACTTGGACAGGAAGTTTGAGTACCCTTCTCGAAACGGTCGCAATGGAGGAGGGGCTTTCAACAGGGAGTATCAGAATGGCTCGGGCAGGACTCCTCCCTCTCGGGTAGTTTGAGTGAGGAGGAGGAGGATGTATCTGAGGGGGGTGTCTTGTTCCCCTGGAAGAATTTTCTCTCTTAGGAGAATTTCGGGTTGTTAAGGCGGGTTTTCGGCTTTTGGACTTCATCCTTAAGAGTCTTTAGCATTAATATTTTTGTGGGTTTCCACACTAGTCCCTGTGTTTTTCCTGATGCTAAGAGGGGAACAAAATCCCTTCCATTCCCGTGTAACAACCTAATAATTCTTCATAGTATTTTGCTTCCAACGTGAGCACCGTGGTTTTGGCTTCCTCTCTTCCTGTTGGTCCTATGATGTCTGGTTGCATGAAGAATTCATCCCATAGTACCCTGAGTCTGACAATGTATAGACCGCTGAGATATTAAAGTTTTCCTTTAAAAAAGGAGAAGAAGAAACATGATATCTCATTGGGTTGTTAGTTTTTGAATTCATTTTGTTAGTCAAAACAGCTCTATGTGAATGTCTCAGTTGATTCAACTGTCGAGAAAGAGAGAGAGAGACAGAGAGAGAAGGAAATTGATTCTTTTGCGAGATAGTGCAGTGTCGCTTGACCTGTTCGTTGTCAGTTTCTTTTAAGGTATGCAGGGATATCAACTTCCATGCATTCGATAACCCTTGTAAGGTTTGGAAGATTTTCTGCACTTTGTTATGATGTATGTGGTCTCGTATCTTCTCTCCATTATTAAACGGGCCCGAAATCGTTCCCCCAAGCAAGCGAAAGGCCATATATGAAGGGACAGCCATGGGAGAGGCTTCCAACATCCGCTGCAATGGTGACGGCGATGAGATTTTTGATGATATGAAGGAGGAGTTGCCACCTAAGCCTGCAAGCGACGTCACCCATCACCACCGTAGCAGATGATCCCAAATTGATTCATCTGGAGGGGAAACCAAAATAAAAACAAAAAAGAAAGGTTGATCTAACTGTGATCACATCACAACCATCTCGAGCACTTCGATTCAGTGCCGATGGACATATTAATTAGTATGAATAAGTAATCCCCAGCCCATATTCATTGAGCGATGAAATTTATAAATATATATATATATAAAAGAAAAAAGACAATATTATTGAGCAAAGAAATAAATAATAAATGAGGGATCCACGTGGCTAGAATAGGAAGAGACTTAGGCCCTTGATACCTATGAATGAAATTGGAATTGGAATCGGAATCGGAACCAGAACGTCATTCCGCTCTCCATTTCACTCATTGCATTTGGTTGCAACAAAAAGAATCAAAATGATCACTTTGATTCATCCACATTCCTCCAATTTCATTCAATTACTTGAGCTAGATCGATCATTCTTTTCGATGTTTAACCGATTTTACTCTTGTATTTATTTTTAAAAATAAATTTAAACAAAAACTAACAAAATATTATAAATGAATTTGAAGTATTTATACATTTATAGAGTTTTTATAAATTTCAAAAAATATATATTTGTTTAAAGAATTTTCAAAAAATTCTGAAAATTTGACAAAATTATTATAATTTTGTTGAAAAATGTCATATAATACCTATTTTAATTACAAAATAATAGGGAATTTAAAATTTTAAATTAAATTTATAAAATTAAAAGAAGAAGAAGAAAATATTGCAAATATTTTAATAAATTACAAATAAGAATATAATATACAAAAAATTTTATATGAAAAGTTTAGATAATACTAAATAAATAATAAGTATTATTAATTACTCTCACTTTGTTCCATTCCACTTTTAAGACTATTCCTCCTCTGATTCTATCTGTGCGGCTATCTCGGTGACAGGATCTTCACCCGGTCGCGTGGGTTGGTGGTAGATTTGACGTGGACCGCATGCGGGGACCCTCACCTACCTCTACGTGCGTCCACCGCCCCCGTCACCGACACGCGGCATCTCTTCCAACACCTGCTGCTGAAATATATCTAAAATTTCATTGAGACTCACTATTCGCTATTAATCTATACTCCTTAGACTAATAGGTCCCACTCATCTCCCCCCCCGAGTCAAGTGCCACGTGTTCCACGCAGCCTTGTCCTCTCCGCTTCTCGGACCTCGCCGACCTTTTTTAACCAGCCGGCACCATCCCGCGCCCCTTTTGCTTTTGTTGACCAGCGCTCTCTCTCTCTCTCTCTCTCTCTCTCTCTCTCTCTCTCTCTCTGTTTTTCTTTACACATTGTAATTGCAGACTTCGAAACGGGCAGCTGAAAATTCAGAATTAAAATCATTTTCACTTTCATAATCATCATTCCACATAAAATAAAACTTAATAAATCTTGAACTTTATTTCGAAGTCCTTTTTTCTGCTAAAAGGTTCACAAAATAATAAAATTTCTCATCTTTCATTCATTTGTATCTGTCTAAATAAATATGTATAAAAAAGTCTTAACGTAATTTACCTATTTAATTTATATACATTAAATTTATTCAAAATGTATTAATTATACATATAATTAACATCTTAATAATATAATAATAATTATAATTATAATAAAATATTTATTATATGATCGTAATAATAAAATTATTATAATAAAATATAACATATAGAATTTAACATATTTTATATGATAAATTAAATTAATAATATATGAAATTAAATAAGTAAAATATATTAATATATTCAATACATATTTAAATATATTTAATTGAGTAAAATATAGTTACCATAATTTAACTTGAACATATCCAACTTCTATTGTATCAAAAGTGACTAAGCGTAAATTCTTATCATATTTTTGGAAAATTGCCGCCATGAATTTAAGAAGAAATGGGTATCCCGACTCCCGAGGCTCGTCTTCCATATTCAACCAACATCTTGTTTTCGTGATAAACATCGGGATGGACCCGGTGATCGTAGGACACAATCGAATTTCCTCTCGTGAACAAGTTGGAGAAGCTGGAAAGCAGATACCTATCGCTGTAGCCGGCGCTTGACCGAATAATATGACCACCGCACTTGGGCCACGGAAGTTTGGAACCACGTAGATTCGGTCTAGATGTTCATATAAAATTAATGGATGGATTAAGAAATTGATATTGACTAGAATGCTCATGACTGGTTCAGTTAAATTTGAATACAATACTGCTGAACTGTAATCATATTATATATATATATATGTATATCAATCAAATTATTTTGAACAAATAATTTTTTAATTTAATAAATAATTACTAGATTGAATATTAATCAAAGTGAAATCAAGTAAAAATTATATTGAAAATAAGTAAACCGAAAAATACATAGAAGCAAAGGAAAGAAGAACATAAAAAATTATATAATTTTTAATTAAAAATAACAAAACATGCAATATTAGGATTAGCATACCTATTTGTGATGAAATTTATATTGAGTAATATGAATTAGGCTGTACAATAATGAAGGAGCATATATATATATATATATAATATTTTTTATTTTAAAATACATTTACATTATTTTAAAAAAAATTAAAGTAATTCAGTAATTTTACCTAATTAATAAAGATATTTGATTATAATAATTAACCGAATTATTTTACATAAAAAAAATTCATTACATGAGAATAGTTTTATTTTGAACCTATTTTTTAAAATTAGTTTGATTTAATTTCTTTTTTTTTAGCTCTCTTCCGACAAAAGATTTGACTGACTGGTTTTTCATGTGGTCACTCGTCAGAGCAAGCGAAAGTGGAGAAGGAAAGAGTCCTTCAGGCATGGAATTTTAATTCGACACGATTAACGTTGTCAAGCTGGAAGAAGAAAAAGGAAAAAAGGAAGATGGCAAGTTGCATTGCCAATCATGCTCCCACGTCATCATATCAAATGATCAATGCCCCCATCATTTACCCACTTATCCCAACCAAACAAAAAAAAAACTACCAATATATCCCACACTTTTCTCTTACAGAATATGAAAATCTTTATAATTTGATTATTAATTGTTAGGTAAAGGAAAATAAATAAATAAAGCAATGATGAGTGGATGATGATTGTTCCTCTTCCTTGAAGGAGCAGCTGCTGCACCCACCTTCTCAATCCCGGCCAATTTGGCATTATTATTTAGACAAAATTTCCCCCGAAATCTAAAATATAAAGACAAATTTATTCTTATCAAGAATTTGATGGGTGCCTGTACATATAATTTCTCATATCACATCAAATTTCAACTGTCTATCTGACGACAAGCAAAAAAAAAAGAAAAAAGAGAAAATAAAATGTTAAACGAGATCGTTAATCATCACTGACATTATTATATTTAGTCTTATTTATAAATATTTTTTAACTGTTGAAAATATATAAATATAAGTAATAAAAAAGAGAGAAAATGGTACACATGCGTTTACTATTAAAAAATATAAGACTTTACTGAATTGTGCTCGAATATACCATATCTAAATAATTTATATAAAAAATTAATAATTAATAATTTACTTGTTTAACTCATATAAATATATCAATTATATATGGTATAATTAATATATTTAATAAAATAAAATAAAATTATTTATTATACTATTATGATAATTAATTATTATAATAAAATATAATAAATAAAATTTAATATATTTTATATTATAATTAAATTAATAATATACATAATATATTATTTATTTTTTATTAAGTTACCCAAATTCATCAAACTCAACTTAAACTTTTTTAAATTTAAGTTATATTATATCAAATTATCGAATGCATTCAAAAATTAGCATTGCTAACCGAAGGTTACGGATTAAAGAGAGCAAAACCATCCGAAATTCTCGAGGGCAGCCAGGCTTCGTGGGTGTTGGCGGGGGGGGGGGGGGGGTGAGACGGGGCAAGCTCAGCGCAGAAGGACAACGCCGGCCGAGCCCTTTTCGACACGGTTGAGCAAGCGGTTCTCCGAAGGAGGCGACACGTGTCCTGTCCTTATTGATTCCTCGACACGTGTCCCACCTCACCTCATAGGCTCATACACTAATTGCCGTAGTTGGCAGTGTATACTGTTTTTTTTCTATACATATCTATAGAGAGAGAGAGAGAGAGAGAGAAGGGCGCCAAAAAGGAAATATAAAATATACGAAGGGAGAGAGAGAGTGTGTGAGAAAACCGTGCTCTGTCAGACCACGTGTCGTCCCTCCACGCCTTCATGATCGCCATTTGTCTCTCATATCTCTCCTATGTCCCCTCTCAGTCAAACCATAACACTGACGGTGAAAATCCTCGATAATTTTACTGCATAAATAGCAATAAAACTGCTATAATTAACCATGACCATGGCTGCTGTTGATTAATATTCATTTTATTTATTTGTTGTGATGTGATTAATCACGAAGCGAGCTAATATCACCGAATAATTTCTTCCGACAGTCCAATTTTCGTCATCCTTGCGAAGAAAAATCTCTCTCTCTCTCTCTCGGAGACAAGACACAGAAGGGCAATTGCAAAAACACCCATCTTACCTGCTGGCTATCGTTTTCTCTGCTTCCATTCTTTTCGATTCAATTCCTCCAACACCCAGCCGTGATAAAAATCCGAACTTTCCCTTTGAATTTTCTTGCTTGTCACATTCTTTATCCCATGGCAATGGAGCAAGAGCGTCAAGAAAGCTGATACTTTTTGAGCAAGCTGACGAAGGATCTTGATCAGTCAATCTATCATAAAGAGGGAAAGAAAAATGTCCCGGCTTTGAATCTGTGTTTTCTCTGTTAATGCTTCTGCCAGCAGTTATTGGTTTACGTTGATTGAGAATTATGGGGTTGTGTTCGTGGGTATTGATCAGTTCTCGAAGGACACGGTTACTCGTTGATTTTCTGGTTCTTCGGCGGGGAGGGGGGTATACTCGCTAAAATTTGCGACCTCTTTGCTTGCTTGCTTGTGTTATGCGCGGTCTTGGTACTGAGAATAGTCAGATGGGCGAAGCGGATGAAAATAGAATTAGTAGCAGCAGCAGCAGCATGATTCAGAACTTGTCCCTGCAATTGGACAGGTACCCGAGGGATCTCCGGCAGAGGTTCATGTCGAGTACCCGCCAATCGGATTACATCACGCCCGACGAAGAGACCGAGGAGCTCGAGCTGAATCTCGGTCTTTCGCTAGGCGGCCGGTTCGGGGTCGACAAGAGCCCAAAGAACAAGCTCACCAGATCGTCCTCGATCGCCGGGTTCATACCCCATCCTGGCACGCCAGGCGAGGATTCGCCTACCCTGCCCCAGGGCTCTTACCCGCCGCTCATGAGGACGGCCTCCCTGCCAACTGAATCAGAGGAGGCATGGAGGAAAAGGAAGGAGCTGCAGATGCTGAGGAGGATGGCTGCCAAGAAGCGGCGGTCGGAGAAGCAGAGGAACTTGAATTCGAGGGGCGAAAAGGAAGGTGGTATTGGAGGTGTAGAGCAGTTGGGGGCGTCGAGCAAGGCCTGTGACGCAGTAGCGCCACCATTTGGGTTGTCCAGCTGGGCGCAGGCGGTTTTGGGTAGCGGAGACAGCGCTGGGTCGAAAGGGAAAGTTGGAGTTTGGGGCGGCAGTAGTGGCAGTGGAGTTATAGGGTTTGGAGCGCAAACTTCACGTGGGTCGGCAGAGTTGCAGGGAGGCTGCTCGCTTGGGATGTCGGAATCTGATAGCAGACCGAAACAAGGTGATGTGTTAGCTTATCGTCCTCATCCTCAAATTCTGCTTTGATTAATAAATGTTCTTTTATTTTAGGTTGTTGGTCATGTGTGGGGGGATTTCTTGATGTTCTCTTGGGCCTATCCAATTTGACAAGAAACGTGCCCTTTTGGTTTGAATTATTCGAATGCTGGTTTCACTTCTCTTCCTATTTTAGATTATCGGGTAATTTTCTTGGCTCTGTTGTTGGTTAGACTTTCACCGAATCTCTGTCAGAACTTTCACTCTGTTCTCTTAGCATTCTTTGGTTTTACATCTTTTTCCGTGGGTTACAACTGTAGATGAATTTGACAGAGTTATATTATTTACATAAAGAGAATTTAGTGTCTTGAATCTTTATATGAACACAAACACAAATCAATTTCTTTATGCAATTTAGGATTTTGATTTTATTCACCTTGACTCTCTGGAATCCTGAGCAGCTTGAGTGGCAGTTGTTTACTGACTCTAGTTAGTAGCTTCTTGTCACTGTCTAACATAACTAAAGTTGATGGAGAAAACTAAGAGAAAGATTATGAGTTGTGGTTCATTGGAAATGATGGCTATTGATAGAACTTATGAGTTGAATTGCTGGCTTCAGAGTGTTGCACTGATACTTGTTTTTTATATACCATCACTTATGAGATTAAGATGGTTCATAGCATGCTCTTTCATTTATGTGTGTGAATAGTCGTATTATGTAGTGTACAAGCAACATCCTGTCAGCTTCATGATTGGGCATTTGCTCAAATACAAAATTCTAGTGTATATAATATAGCAAACCAGGAGAAAACCATTATCTTTGAGTATGCCAAAATAATTATAGTGCATTTATGGCCAATATTCCATTCTTGTTGCTGCCTCAAATTTCATGGCATTTGAGAGCTTATCCTGATCTCTTTTTCTGACCACTAAGGCTTATGCTGATCTTGATTACGCTCTCTTGCATCATGATTGGGTATTCTACTATGGATGGGAAGTGTTAGCCAAGGTATGCTCGGATTATTTGCAGGGCTATGGTCTTTGTGGCCAAGAATGAACTATTTGAGACTCTATATTGGTTCCTTTAGGAAAGAAATCTGTGTAATAAATATACCCACAAAAAAAAGTACCCTGCAATTCTAATCTTTCAGTCCTTAGCAATGGATGGGTGAAACTTGTGTTTCTACTTTATATGCAGATAGAAACTTATGTTTCTACTTAATATGCTGCTAATCAATGTCTGTTCAGGACCATTGGTATATATAGAACTGACTGATTGGTGGACTATAATATCTTTGAGGATTTGTCTTCATGCATTAATATTGTCTGACATTTCAAATTTCTGCAGTTTGACACCAGTGCATTTTGGTATCAGGCTCTCTAGATAATCAACTCGCTCTGTTTTCCACCCCTCACAGGGTCAGGTAGCTGCAGTGGTAGCCCAGTGAGCTACGAGCTTCTGCAGGATCGGATCAGCAATGATGACCCTGCAGGCTCCTCTGGCACCAAGAACAGAGAGACCTCACCCCGGACCTTGAGTATGGAGATGGAAAACCTGTCCAAGAAACACAAGCCTGTAGAGAATCGGGGCAAAGAAATTGGAATAAATGCAATGGAAGATATGCCTTGTGTCTTTACCAAGGGGGATGGGCCCAATGGGAGGAGGATAGAGGGGATACTTTACCAATATGGTAAGAGGGAGGAGGTTAGGATAATGTGTGTGTGCCATGGGAGTTTTCTTTCCCCGGCTGAGTTTGTTAAGCATGCAGGTGGTGGCGATGTGGCACACCCTCTCAGGCATATAGTGATAAACCGGAACTCGACTTTTACAAGGTAGTCAGAGCTCTGAGAAAATGGATGGAACCTGCAAGAGGGGATATAGACTAGAGTTCAAATGTAGACTTCACCTGTGAAGAAGAGGATAATTGGAAGTGTTGGTCTAGGGCGAATGAAAAGGAAGTTTGTGGAGTTCATTTGACCGTAATGTCTGCACGGTGTGATATTGGTTTTCTTGGAAATTCTATTCTCCGTTTCTTCTCAATATGTCATAGTGACAAAGATAAATTCTTGTACGTGTGAATGCCGTTGTAATGTTTTGATCACATTTGCTGTTGAATAGTCAATGACAACATCTTCGATCAGAAGTGTTACGCGTGTTTCTTTGTTGGGGATGGTCTAACGCTCGCCCCGCACGTGAAGTTGGTACCAGGTGGTAGTGAGCTGAATGGTGTTGTGGAATTTGCCGAAGTATCTGAGGTGATAAAATCGATGAACACACCAGTGATGATGAGTTTGATCCATGTCCTTAATGTTACCATCATGCCCATTGTGCGTTACCGAAAACAAGATCCACTTGATGGTAAGGATAAAGGGAGCAGAGCATCCGTTACGGGCGAGGATGGATCCTTCGAACTTTGAGGGTGCTGACTTCATCAGAGCGGATATTCATGACACGAGGGGATAAAAACTTGCTATATGTTCACGATTCTAGATGACGCAACCAATGTCGCAAGAGTAAAGCGAATTTGCCAGTCACAGGACAATGTATGAGGTTATATCCCCTGGTGGTTCATTGATATTATCCTTTCCGTGTTCACGAGTGAGCATTGTTTTCTGCTGAATGATGATGAACATTGTTTATTGAAATGGTATGGGTAACAATCACCGAAGGAAGACATTAAACTGAAGCCATACAGGAGGAGAACTCGCACTAATTTAATTAACCACCAACTGAAACAATGTTCCTAAAAATATTGAGCCAGCAATCTACTCGAGTGAGAAGGAGGGTCCGAAAGTAGTATAGCCCTCACTTTCTCAACAGCACCAGCAGCAAGGCCGAAAACGGCAGGAAAATGAGGAATAGCAGCTGCAGCAGGGGCAGAAAGAACGACAAGAACTGCAAGAAAAACAGGACCTACATGACCGGCATGAACAGCAAGGCGGCCAAGAAGAGCAAGGCCGCCGACAACAAGAAGAAGACCACCAAGAGCAACGAGACCTGCAGCAACAGCGACTGCTCTTACAAGAGCCGCTGTATCTTTTACAAGATAATCTCAAGGTAGGGGAGAGAGCTTGCTCTTGCCCATATTGTTGCTGATACTGCAATTGCTGCCTATATTTCTGAGTGTCTATATTTATTGGGTCGCTTCTATCCACTTCAGTCAGTCTGCAGAAGACGCATAATTTGTTCAATTAGGTTGCATAGTTGATGTTAACTTCTGATCAAGTAAGCAGAATAATGATAATAATATGAATACCAAGGAATCACACAATGAAACGGAGATAATCTTGTGACGAATGGAAAAGGGAAAGATGGTCCAGTTTTTTTACAGCACTCCCACCTCCCACTCCCCGCCGTCCCCACCCCTAGACAGGTTCACATCGAGACAAAGAGAAGGATTGCGTGTGAGAACTGTAGAAACCTAAAAATTTGTAACCAATCACAACTTGCCACCTCATCATCTACCAAATATTTACGCAATTAAAAGAAAATTAATAGTAACAATATATCGAGTTATTAGATATTCTATTTTCCCGATATATCAATAAAAAAAGAATAAAGGAATGAAGGAAATTACACAATATTTCATTCATTGAATATTGCCTAAAAGCAAAATAGGTAACCATATATTACAATCAAGATGGACGGTCAAGATCGATTCTTACCGACCAATTAGATGCCAGAACAAGGATTGCCACATCATCCTTTCTCTTCTATAAATAGAGGACTCTCCTTCGAAGGAAAAAAAAAAGGAAGAAGAAGGAGAAGAGGAAGAGGAGAAGGGAGAAGGCACCAAGACCTGAGAAATCTTTGTCCAACCCGAGACTCTCTAAAACCCTTTCGAAGTTCTGTTACATCAAAGACTCGGAGAAACTCTACACCAATTCGACGGATCAAGCTGAAAAGCCTCGGCGACTCCATTACTCGCTCCGATCGAGAACAAGCTGTGAAGCCCTTACTCAAAGCAACATTCGGATTCGTCGGATCAAGCCCATAGAGCCCCGGTGTTCCACCCCGACCGAGATCAAGCTGCTGCAGCCCTCACTCGAGACTCCAGGAGGATTTGACGGATCAAGCTCAAAAGCCCCGGCAACTCCATCAACCACTCTGATCGAGAACAAGCTGTGAAGCCCTCGCTCGAAGCAACGTTCAGATTCATCGGATCAAGCTCACAGAGCCCTGGTGTTCCACCCCGACCGAGATCAAGCTGCTGCAGCCCTTGCTCGAGACTCCAAGAGGATTTGACGGATCAAGCTCAAAAGCCCCGGCAACTCCATTACCCACTCCGATCAAGAACAAGCTGTGAAGCCCTCGCTTGAAGCAACGTTCGGATTCATCGGATCAAGCTCATAAGCCCCAGTAGTTCCAACCACAATTGAAAGTGCATGGCTCAAGTCTCATTTGGAATCTAGCACAAGAGAGAATCAGATGATTTATTTTTCTATAATTTTCTTAGAAATTCGTACCCACTCAAAAGAAAAAAAAACACTTATATTAAAGATAATTTTGTCGTAATTTTTATCGCGTCTTTATCAAGACTCGAAATTTGTTGCGTACAAGAACAATAAATTCGTTTTTCTGCTACAGTTCTATCTATACCAGAAAGTGCAGCTACTTCAGCTTGGTTGCAGATTGGCCGTTTACAGCAATAGCTGGATGCCCAACTACAACTAAAACAGTAGCATGATGACCTCTTACTTCCACACACAAAAGTTTTCCTAATTTTCAAAGAATAAGTAGGTTTGGATATTCAGACTTCTTTAAGCAAATCAAAGGGTATCTTTCTTGTCTTGTTGGTTCTATGTCTTCGAGAATGCTCACTAGAAAATATGCAGAAACTTGTGCTATTTGGATGCATTCATATAAGAGGAGATGGAATTGAAAAAAAGAGTATACAGTATACAGAGGCCATCTCAGGCTCTTGCTAGATATGCAAGGGGATGGAAATATGACCAGCCTCTGGTGTCATTATGCAAACTGGCTGCATGCCTGCAGTTTCTATCCTTTCATACACAGGCTGGTCTGTCATTTCTCAAGGAAAAGTTAAGTTCTAAAAATATCATGCACATTTTCTTTGATTTGATGTACCTAACGGGCTGAAAAGACCATTTGCAATCTAATTTCCTCCCTTCGTACAATTTGAAGAAACCCATAAATGATTAACAAGAATTTACTAAACCTATTAGGTCTGTCAGGTTGTCGTACCAGGTGAGCATATAGACCTAAGAATGTTTTCTGCTGGCAACTGTGCGTGAAAGCATTCCCAGATTACACCACCAAATTCCAAAGAACTGACAGAGGATTACTTTCCTCACCATGCACATATCATCCCACACTGGTTCCAAGCATGTCAAATAATTGCTCGTGCAAGAAAATGGAATTGCCTAATGGACAAGAGAGGGCAGTAGAACTCACATTGGAAAAGGAAAAAGACTGCGCACTAGTCCCGCTCTCGTCAGAATACTTGGAGGAATTGATTGGCCCGACGGCATTATTCAGAGTCTTCTCTTTCATTTGACAATCATTATTTTCCAGCGTGAATCCTACGGATTTCTAGTGGCTTTTAAAATCTTTTCCACACCAGCACTCGAGTCATCATCAAGCATCACCGCTTCTCCTGGAGGCTGTGAGCTGGATGGAATCAGCTCTGAGGACTTTGGCAACTCAACCGGCTTAGGCATATCACCGCCCCACGTGATGAAATGGTCCCTTGAGAAGCTGCTATTTTCTATCTGTATACTGAACGACGATTCATTGGATGCTATGCTCCACTCAACTGGAGTTGAAGGTTTGCTCCTTGCAAATACTGAAGATGGGATTCTATACTGCTCATACCCTCCAGACCGATCCATCACTTGGACTGGAGGGGATGGGGTTGAGGATAGTTTATGCACGATCGACTCGATGTCAGAGACTCTGGAGGTTGATGCAGGTCCAAATGATCTATGCTCAGTTTCCTCCAATTTAGCCGAGCTGTCACCAGAAACGTAGTCTTTTGGTGATGTTCGACTGTTATCTTCAAGTTTATCAGCATAGTAAACATCCGTATGGGGTCTGATTATTGCAGTCGTTATCACTCGGAAAAGATCCTCAGATGACGTGGCTGAGGAAGATGAGGCAGAAGGAGGACAAGTTCCTAAGTTCTCGTCTGTGGCAAATATGCTGAATGCCAGGTTTATGGTCTCTGAGTTTTTTGATGAGCCATAACTCAAAGAACTTTCGCTGGTATTAATCTCTGTGTCTGAGCGTGGATTCAAGTCATTGTCACTTTCGCTCCCATAAGTATCTTCCAGACGTGGTTTCAGTGGTCTGCTGCGTTCATTATCCCATTCAGTGTCCATAACTGCAAAGGTTTTCTAAGGGTCAACGTGAGCAATGCTCCAACTGAAGAGCATGGGGATCATTTTTCTCTGTTTTGCAAACAAACGCAGAGGTTCAGCCCCTCCCTAGCACTTCCAACCAACTACTAGGCATGCATTGGCAAACACGCAAACACAACATCATTCTTCGATCAGTTCTATGTGATCTTACAACAATAGAAATATTCATAAATTCACCCGGTTCATATTTCAATGTTTTGATCTCTTTTCATTGGCAACACCATAACCATGACAAGAGGGAAAGAGAAGCTCCCCCCTCCAACCTAGATTAGGCGACAGGATAACATTTTCCTGAACTATAGCTAAGATAAAATGGACATTAAAAAGAAACAACAGAGAAGAAGAACCTCAAATTTATGAGGCATAATAAATAGTATAACTGGGTAAGAATCTTCTAACCTGAAACCATTCAATCCCTCTGTGATCTCCTGAGAATCATCAAACAATTGCAGCAACACAATGACAATGATGATTTCACGCCTTAATTCTTTCAAGGTGAAAAGACCCGAGAAGGGCATTCAAAGGGAAAGATGAGCCTTCGAAAAGGGAAAAGCGAATTCCTTCTTGGACCTGAGCATTACGGTTTCAAGTAGGGATCTTGCTGTAGCTAGATCATGAAATTTACGGGGGAGTGCCAAAATGAAACCAACCCCCCCACAATGAACGTAAAGTTTCAGGTAAAGAGTCCTGGGGTTTAATCCTGCGAAATTGGCTGTAGTGAAGATGGAGGAACGGACGAAAAGGGAAAGGTGAAACCGAGCATATGGGCCTCATCCGGCCATAGAAAGCATGCCGACTCCTTCGGCATCCCTCAGTTTCTTCTTAGTAACGAACTAACTATACCGACGCTTCCCTCCCTGTCTGTTTTCTGTTTAGCTAATTCTATGGAGCTAGCTCAGCTGCATGGCAATGGCATCATGGCTTTTATGGCTTCCCTTTAGCAAATTACGAGATTGACCCCTCAACTTCCGGGAATGCAATGGTTTACTCCAATAAAGATAAATACGAATGTGACTTACGAATAATCTTCAAAAGATAATTTTAAATGTCACTGTGACCTTCTAATGCCCGCATTTTTTTTAATGAGAATCTTGTATGTTCTGTAGGCTTCAGAAATATCTCTGAACCCCTCGACTGTACAGGACTCTAATTGATGAAAGGGTTCCCACATCCCTATGCCCTGCTGATGCCATGAGAAGCAGGACAGCCAAGACGAACATGAACAGCATGCTCCCCAGCAACACATAAGTTTTCCTAGATGATCCTCGGTATTCCCTGAACACAACTACTGCCCAAAATGTGCTCACCAATGGAAATGCCTGCAATAAAAGACAGAGTATGTTGTGATGTCAATATTTCCAAAGGAAAAAAAATTCCTCCTGTGAAATCTTTGCATGTTGACTTTCGACTGACCTGAACGGCATCAGCAGCAGCATAGCCAGCAGCCTCGCCTCCCATGAACTGCAGCCCATTCCCGAACCCGCATAGAAGGCCTGAAAGGAAGGCCCAGCTCCTCCCGTCCCAGTCGCTGGCGTAGGCCTTGAATGACGATTCCAGCAAGCCAAGGATTGGGTGGTAAAGGAAGCTGATGTTGAGAAATGCAGATACTAAGAAGCACGAAACCGAGAAGTAGAAGAATGCAGTGTACACAGTCAAGTGAGGGACCCCTTCCTTCAAGGTGTGGAACTGATCATTCGTTGCCAAGTTAAACAGAGGCGAGAAGAGGGAGAAGCAAAGTCCTGCAAACAGGGATATCCCGAGCCCCATAAACCTGTTCTTTCCAAACACCTGGGATCAGTCAAAATTATAGAATATCAGTTTTCGAATGGGGGAAATAAAGGGAGCTGAAGATTGACTTTGAGATTGTTTCATTCTCCGAACCTTGATAGCTCTTTTATGTTCAAGTCCGACGAGGAAATATGCTGTCCCAGCTTCTGCCTTCTCAAGAAAGCTGCTCGCAACTTCCACATCTAATGATTGGGAAAAGAAAAAAAAAAAAAAGGAAGTTCTCTTTTAATGTAGGCATGTGAACATTGTGAAGGGAAAAAGTGGTACTGTTAACAGCTGGTTTGCTATCAAAGCACAAAATTATATACCTGAATTCTGAGACGATCCTTCAGTTGACGTATACCTCGAAGCACTGTAAAATGCACAAAGCATGTTGGTGCTATATAAGTTGGGTAAAAATGATCGAGGATTTCTTGTTCTTCATTAGAACCATATGTATGCAGTAATGGAAGGAAAAGGAAATAAATCTCGATCTGTACAGACTATATTTTCTACTCAAATTCCATGCAGTAAAACAACCTGTCTACTTGAGCATAGTTCACCAAATGATTCTTCAACCTTCCACACTCTGAAACTGTGTTTCTCTCAAAGGAGAACTTTCTTACCCGGCCTCAGCCTTTTCGTCACTTAAGAGGCTGAGCTTCAGCATCTTGTCAGCCTCATTCGAGGCATGAACAGCAGATGCAAGGAATACTGCAACAATGAAACAGCCGACCCCCGGGAAAAGAATCTCTGCTTTGTTGATCTTGTCGTCTAAAAAGTAATTAATGCTTGTACCTACGAAAAAAAAAAAGACAATTCACACATTGGAATCCCTGCAACTGGGCTTGGAACCTCGCAAGGTCTTAGATAAGCATCGAAATGTAAAAAGCAAGATAGAATAACGAGAGACCTATTATAACGGTCATGCTTGCAGTGACTACCAATGTGATGGACAACCCAGCGAAAGCCAGGGCGTATTGCGTTGCGAGGTTCCCCAGACCAAGGAAGGCTCCACTGGAGAGAGCAAATAGGACGCACGGCCAATTATCCTGCATCAGGATCTATGATTTGTGTAACCATTTCCGAAGAACATGACAGGATCTCCTGACACCATAAATTCCAAAAAAGGGAAAGAGGAATCCTCGAAGGATTGAAGTTAGATCTCAGAGTGAAACCTGCCTGAGAAAGCTGGTCCAAGAAATTTGGCTCATCGGCTGTACCCTTCCCGATCTCGCCCAATGTTAAAGCAATGATCACAGCTGCAAGGAAATTCGTGATGCTGTAGTCGAGATACGTATGTTGAGGGAGGCGACCCTGCCTCTCGAGATGAGTGAATATCGCCGGCCATGTCCCGAGGAAGAACAGGGACAGCAGCATACACACTATAGCGCCTGCTTTGCTCTCCACCAAGTACATGTCCAGTACATGAGACGGGGAAGAGGAGACGGCAGCAGCAGCCATCTTCTCTGCAAATAGAGAGAAACAGAAAAAGAAAACTCGTGGTTAAGGGTTGGCAAAGGTCTTTCCTTTATTGGCAGAAGTTCGACTGTCGAGAGAAATAGCCAGTCCCCACAAATGGAATCCCCAGAAACCGAGAAATAAAGAAACACGCGAATCTGAAAGACAGCTGCTGAGAAGAAAACTGTAAAGAATGGGGCAAGAGCAACCCGTGGTCCCGGCCGGACTCACTCAACAATTAATGGAGGAGAAAGAAATTGGAGAGGCTAGGGGAGGAGTTGAGTCATCAATTGCCTACGGGACATGACAGTAGGAGAGAGAATGGGTTTCGCCAACACTGATTGGGTGCATGCTCAGTGTCCCTGCCTCACAAACCTCAGGGAGAGATAGGATTCATGTACCCGGAGCACTGGTCTTATTCCAGTGTGCCCTGGCTAAAGCCATTGGTGTACGAAAAGCGGTCACCGCAGCCAACTGTCACCCTCTGCTGGCGGTTCTCCAACTGCATTGTTTTTTTTTTTCTTCATTTCCACCTTTCCTGTCTTAGTATGGAAAAGTCGTCTGGGGTCTGTACTCAACTCGTTCTCACGTGGATTCTATACCGCTCTCCGTAAGTGCATGGCGGCCCCTCTCAAATTCTCACGATCCCGATAGCATGGCACTGGATGAGGAGTTGGCAGTTAATTTATAATAATTGAATATCCTCAAATGAGAAGTGGCACCATCAATTAACGTAGGTATAAATATTTCTGAGCTCCAAACGTCTTTCTTCCCCGGATCATCAGCGGACCAATGAGGAGCTCTTGCTGCTGTTGACTCCCGTCGCCTCCTGTCACGCCCTCAGACGTGTCATGTCTAATGTTTCATCTGAGGCAATATTTGCCTCCTTCATACATACTAACGAGGGTATGGAACTCATCTAGAAAGGAATTATGCATTTGCTTTTAGTAGTTCCAGCCTTCCAATGCATTTGAACTGTTATATCGTCCAGATTCCACAGCTCTTCAGCCATTCTTTATTGCTTCTGCTTCTCAATACGTGTTAGGCAATACTTACTGCTGTCCCTTTGGCTCTTACTGGTTTCTATCGTAATTGGTAATTTCTCAGTATTGCTTCATCACGATTCATTGCGTTAAAGAAGACGCTGAGGTATTAGGTCTTTGACACTTAATGTTCCATTCACTGTGTATCAATGGCTTCTGTTACCAAACAGTCGTCGAACTGGACTTGCTCCATCGGTGCAATGATTTCAAATATCGCATTTCCCTACAGAAGCATTTATTCGAAGAAAGAAACGATATCACTCGCTCCCGAGACAAGCAGGTGCAGTGCCGAGTCTCTACCATATTAAGAGGCATTGTCCCATGATTCATATGAAAATACTGAAGCAAAACGCAATCTGATTTCGAGTACAGAACTTATTGGTTCTTCTCTATTGTGGTACCCCCTTCAGAATTTTCACAGACGGGACTGGACAGCACGTACGTGTATACTTGAATGTCAATCACCGACCCCCTATTTTACATTTCTCCCGCAATTTCCTGTAAGTTGATTTACGTTCATCCTGTAGAGCTTTGATGTTGATGCATAAGGAGACATAATCACCGGTACCTGAACGCTGAAATAGCTCAAGATTATCCTTTCTCAGTTGAGAGCTCCCAAATGGTGCAATGTGGCTCCGGGTTAAATATGGCATATACTAGTTAAGCTTACTTATTGGAGAACACAGAAGCAGTAACTGCAGGAGCTTTGAAGTTGGAAGGCCTATGAAAATTGCAAGGGGCAAGTCACTTAAGGCCGTGATAGTTCGACTGGCTTCGCATGCTGACATCTACTTCATCTGAAAAGGCTCAAAATGGAAGAATCTTTGCTGCAATTCCACCTTTTGTTGGGATGGTTTGAGCCACCAGCATCAGAATGGCTCTCGGGGTAAAGGAGCTGCAAAAGGAGGTCAAGACAGAAGAAGATCATTCCAACCTGATCAATATCTGGTGCATTCCTTAGCAAACCTCTGTATTCAGCTTCTTCTACTGCCTGTCTTCTAATTGTACCGTTGCTTCTTCGTCTTGTGTACATTGCTCAACTATTTGGTGATCAAAGAGTATTTGCTAAATCCCCAGATCTGGTGTTTTGTCATGTTCGCTGATCTTTGAAACCTAAACTAATTCTAAAGTGTTTGGAGTTTTGTAATCCAAATAATCTTAAAATTGTACGTACTAAAATCGAAGAAAATATTTAGACGTAATGAAAGCGTACTTGAATTGATGATCCGTAACTCCTATAAATGGTGGAATGTGAATCTTATATGTTTACACGTAATCTTTCAGAACGTGTAAGAATGCTTAATCTTTTCTTACTTACTGATAGGTATCAGAAGAGCCGAATTTATATCGTGTGATGTAAAAACCATAATCCTAAATAGCACGTGACTTCTTTGGATAGTTTACACTTTTTTTTCTTTTTTATCCTTTTTTTAATAGTGAAATATAGGTGAAACAGAAATAAGAAAAAAATAAAAAAATTCACTAATAATAATTAAATTTAAAATAATGTAATTAAAATTAAAAATAAACATCACCACACATTTTATTTTCAATCTCTGCATCGAGTACAGCAAAACATTGTATTTCCATTTCCAACAGCAATTCTACGGTCGTAACGTTCAAGAGCATCGTAACTAATGAACAGATCCAGAAAGTACAAGTAAATTATGAAACACCTAAAAAAAGACAAGACAATAGGGAGAGGGCGGGGAATAAATAATTGATTATTGGGAATCTCGAACTTCAGAGTGGGTGCGCGCGCCTGCGTACTGGTTGGGACCTTAACTAGATGGTTGGGTTAAGTTGCGAGGCTGAAACATGTACGTGGGTTTAAGACCGTTTCAGTGAGAGTGATAGGCTCCGCAGTCTGTGAGCAGAGAGCAATCAGAATCATACAGAGCTAAAAGGTCATTGATGGCCTACAGCTTGATATTACCATTGGCTTAGAAGTAAGAAGACATGCTAGATTCTTATGAATGGAGTATTATATCATTTATTATCTATCTACTTCTCCTTTTTAAAATCAGTAGCCTCATTTGTAATCATAAAACTAAGCATCATTCATGGCTAAAAAGAAAGAAGGCTTCTTCCCCGTTAACTACACTTTTCTTTTCCCTTGAATCCATTAAACAGTCAACTTGTTTTTTGACTCATGCTACGCATAAACATAACAATACTGCTTGACCAACTTAACAAATAGAGTATCATTTCTTCAATCAATGGCTTCCGAGCTTGTTTACATATAGGAGAGCAGCTACTTTTGCCACTTCTGCACTCTCTCCCTTTGTCCCCCTCCCTATTCCTAGAGGCCAGCACCCGACCCTCTTCTGGACCTGAACTGCTGCTCATCCTCTCTTTATTTCTTCTTTCTCAGTCTACTCGATTTCAGGCTTAAAAAAGTATCGTCATAAGAAACAGTGGGTTTCTTTCGAAGCATTAGCAGAAGATCACTGTCATGGCTGTTTGGGTGTATTTGGTGCTTCTTTTGGCCCTCTCTGGTCACTCCAGTAAGCTCCTCAATCTTTCTTTAATTTCTCACTTCCAACCTCCGAAAGAAGAAATTTTTATGCTGGAGGGTGGAGGAAAATATTGCACATTTGGAGTGATTCATACATATCTCTGTCTAAAATGGCCATTCATCTGTCTTTATTTTCTGATGTGGCCTTTTTTGTCTTTCGGGGCTGTAATTTACAGGTGCTACATACTGCATATGCAAAGATGGGGTGAGTGAGAAAGCCCTTCAGACTACAATAGACTATGCATGTGGAGCTGGAGCTGACTGCTCGGCTATCCATCAGAAAGGAGCCTGCTATGAACCCAACACGGTGAAGGACCACTGTAACTATGCTGCAAACAGCTACTTCCAGAGGCAGGGACAAGCTGTTGGTAGCTGTGACTTTTCTGGGGCTGCCACTACCTCAGCTACCATTCCCAGTATGCTCTTGATCGATTAGCTTGCCTCTTATGTTTCACTTTATATGCTGCTGTATGTTGATCTTCTCTTCATTTTCCTCTTTTTTTTTTTTGTGTTGCAGATCAAGCTTCTGGGTGTGTCTATCCTGCAAGTCCAAGGTATACCTAATCCTCACTTCCCCAATAAACTCAACAGTATCACACTTCTAAGGATCTCATTACCTTTGTTAAGTTAAAAGATTTTATTATTTTAGCATTTTCTTGTGTTTCCATATGGTATGCATCGACTTGCATTTAGTAGCGGTTCGTGTCGTTATTGACCTGAAAGTTTACCTTTAAGAAAGGAGAGCTCAGATTTGATATGAAAACTCTTTGTTTCTTGAGAAGGAATATTGGGTGCAGAGACATTTGGACGATAGATCCAGAGAAGGATGTCTATCTTGCACCCACCAAGCAGTAGTGTAAAATGTTTTTATTTGTTTTTGAAACTGATTTGATCTACAAATCAGATGAGGACATAACCTGCCTGTTTCTCATAGTTGTGAGCTGTCTTGATGCTGGCATTATAATGGCACTGGCTTGTCCTATATTACCGGAATATATTATCTGAATCTCATGCTTTTTTGACCCATGTAGCCTCAGCATCCAATGATGGAATTTTTTTTAGTTGATTTTCAAGCTCTTATTCATGTATAAAGAAGAAAAGCTTACATTTGCCTCATTCAGCACATGGTTTACATCACGGAATTAGTGAGCTCTGCGCAAATCACATCAGAATTGCCCATAATTTATAGAATTTTTTTCCCTTTTAAAAGTGTAAGACGTTTTCTTTGGAGATTACTTTTTTCAAAAATTGTGAAGCAAAAGGCAATGAGAATTTTCTTTAAATTGAAGGAAATTGCCTTTTTGCTTCTGTATGTTCGTCAGTGTCACGGATCTGTCAGGATCATGCATTCATGCTAGGAAATAATAAAGGCCCCAAAGAAAGGGCGCTCAAGATCTCTCAAGCGTTCATTGCCCAGCATTTGACTGCTGGGGCTCTTCTTTCTTATAAATTTCTGCAAATCAAGGGCGTATGAGAAGAGATCTGGGCCGTGCTTTGACTGTGATAGGGGGCGTTATTTATTTTCTGAACATTAGGTCGGAACTGTTAATCTGATGTCTCCTTGTATCAATCTGTCGTATTTGTCAAATCTTTATAGATATTCTCAATATATAATTGTTAAAGCTCTCAAAAGACAAGTTTTTGTGACCATCTTATTTTCTGGAGCAGCACTGCAGGCACAAGCACAACGCCAAGCACCACCAACTCTCCTCCCATCACCAACACCACAGGGGGTGCCATCCCAGTGTTTGGCAGCAATGGACTTGCCCCTAATGGCATCGATGACACCAGTGCTGCAGCAGGTCTCATTCAAAGCTTCAGCTTGGTCTTCTTACTTGCCTTCTCAGGCTTTTTGCTGCTGTGATGATGATAATGAAGTAAAGGATGTTCCTCTCAGACAAAAAACTGTGGGGGTGGGTGGTTGCATGGGATGTAAGTTCATTGGTTTATTATGGCTACATTGGGCATGTGGAGAAGAAGTACTCCCACTTGTTTTTTGTTCTTTCCTGGTTTTGTTGGAACTTAGAAGAGGGAAAGGACAGGAATTTGATTCCTTTTTGTTGGTGACATGACTTTTATTGGGGGCGTAGGACCTATGAATTTTAACATTTTAACCTTTTCTTTTCCCATTTGCTTTAAAATTTGCGATGTTCTCCCTGTGAAGAACAGTTAAGAGACCTCATCCGACGATTATGCCCCCACTTTATAGCACAGGGATCCTTATCCTAGTGTTGAATGGAGTCTCGAAAAGGGACCATAGAAAAGTTTCCTTGTTTTAGAGATCTCTCTATATATCTAAGACAAGTTTTTTCTTGAATTTTGTTGGAGAAATTGGGTACGGCTACTGGATTCCTTCATTTGTGAACTGGATTTGTCGGAGGATCGAAGTCCCATTGGAAGAATCACTTTAGAAGCTTCTTCAATGCTTATTCGCATTAGAAGCAGATTGTGTTAGCGGAACGTTGAGGCCAAAGAATATGCTACAATCCTCAACATCTTCTGAAACGTTTGAAAGTTGGTGAGCTGTCACATGGCATGGACAAGCCTCCCGCTTGTTGTTGTTAAGTGTACGGATCTACTCTCTTGTCGATAATTTCCTTTACAACCTCAAACTTCAATGGTCAATTGACAGATTTTCGATCAGCTAACAGGTAGGTACCTGTCAAAAGTAAAAATATACAACGCTTATGTATGGAGAAAATTTGGGAAAAGGAAGCGTCATTGCTGACACTGAGGAATTAGTAAGTTTGCCCTGAAGCCTCCGGTTGGCCTTGCCTGTCCCAGAAAATGGTCTGTATCACAGTAATTGCCGAGCATTTCGAACTATGTTTTAAGTAACTATCCTATCTAAGGACGGTTGATTACTACCTATTAGAAGTTGCAGCACTACTACAATGAGGCTCAAAATGGTAGAAAGCTGAAATCTTCATAGCTGTAGTCAATTCTGAATCAAGAACTGAACCGAGTATTCCATGACAATTTGGGATGGGTAACGGAGATTTGTCTTCTCTGCCTTCTCAGTCGTATGCTTGTTCTCGGCCATGATCGAAAGTTTTATTTGATTTATGTACCTCTGTTTCGCCAAGATTGTTTTACTTTGCCCATTGAGCAACACCATCTTAGCCTTCAGGAACTCCTCAGGATTCACTAGAATTGACTGCGGTACAGCGGAGGACGCCACTTACATCAATGATGACAGAAGCACAGCATGTTTTCCAGACAGAAATTACAGACTCAAGAGATTGATCAGTCACATACCTGAAGATTCCATTGTTGCATTGTATATCATTCCATTAATAAGAAAATTCTGAGAATTGGGTACGTGTGGATTCTCATAAGCCATCAAGCTCATGTATAGAACTCGTGGTCAAGAAGTCCGTGTAGAGGTCTACCTCATGTTGCCCCATTATGGAAAAGAAATTTCATCTCGTGATCAGCATTGCCTTATTTAAGAAACAAAGAGTCTAATCACGATTCGGAACTGCCTCCAATCAATAGACCAGGTAAGGCATGTACATATATATCAACCAGTCTTTTTGAAAGAATGTCCACAAAAGAGTCTTTTTGAGAAAAAAAACTATGTGATGATTTTCTTCTTCCAATCTGACATCCCGAGTAGTAGGCCTTCAATATTTACTATCTTTAGGTACATAGATGATCCTTCTTCTATCTGGGGTACTTGAAGCTGACCTTCTTGGACCCTATACAACTGAGACTGAGAGCCGATGACTATAGACCATCACGGACTGTTTTGAGGACAGCTTTGAGGCCATCATCTAGATGTGAACTGAAATTACTGTTGCAGCCAAAATGTTTCAATCATGGAGTACCATGCTCACATCTGCACTTCGAGGATATGCTGAGGACCTCAGTAGCAACAAGTCAAGGAAACTCGGCATTTTGTTCAATGGTGAACATACGGTCCTGCTCAACAGGGATGAAGGAATACTCTCCCACGATCTCAGCACGCGCAAGATTCCTGCCTTCTCTTTGGTCCAGATCGTCAGTGTAACTCTGAGTAATATAGTAATGACTCGAATTCATGTGCTCTTTTTCCCCCCACGGATATAGTTACCAACCTGGCAGTAGATATTCCTGATGATCTAACCTATACTCTCAGTTGAAGAAACCATGACTATGATGATAAGAATAGGATTCCGATCCAACGCCTTGTACAGGAACGCTTTTCTATTGATGATTGTTTAATCAGTTCACCAGTGAAAGAATTCCTTCCATTATTGTGGAAAGAAGGATTAGACCCGCTCTCTGATTTTTTTCAACTCAATTCCCAGCTATATATACTGCAGTTTTTTCACTTTAGGTCATCTGTTCTCTTAATGGTGAAAATCATGAGCATAACATGAATCCTAGTGTGAAGACAACCCCCATGCTTTTTGACATACTTGTGTAGTAACAACAAGAGCAAAGAAGAAAAACTTAGTGCCTGCTATACCATTATAGCTCATATTTTTAGCTGTCTTGCCAGTTTTTTGGGGCTAGAAATGGAGGCAGCAGCACGGAGTATAGCATGTTGAACTCGAAGCTTTCAAAGTGTACCTTTGTAAGAAATTTTGTTAAACTATCAAGTTGCTTGTTTGCATGAAATCACTCCAATATTGGATTTTGCTTGCATTCTTAAGTCTGGGGTATCATTAGATTCTCTAGATGCATGGGACTCATGCGTTTCAGTTATCTGAAGAGCTTGTACAGAGTAATCAATATCACATTATAAAATCTCGCAGCAGAGACAGCATCAGAGAGTGAACATTGCCATAGTTGGTAAATCAACCACAAGAGAAGTCCATGCTGCACAGGAAGTTGTTGCTCAACATGAATCACATTCAACAAATGTATGACATCTTTTTACAGTCAGTGTGACCAGTACAAAATGATCAACCAAGTGAAAAGGGGAAGAATAAAAAATTGCCTAAGAATAAATTGGATGAAAGAATTGATACACAAGTCATTTGCAACCATATTCAGTAAACTGGCTGCTCTTCAGCAAGCTTCATTTTGACAAGTTTCTGTCACAAACATCATCTAATCTGGCAGAGCCAAATCGTACTTCAATGGAGATCCTGTCTCTCCGAGATGGTCTGAAAGAAATCAAGTGCACAATAACACCTTCCTCGAGTAACCCAAAATTCGATCCATCATTCCAAACATTACATGTGGATGTTACATTTTTTAAACCTTGCTTCTCCCCGCTTTCCCCTCCCTTTGCTTGGCAAGTTAATTGCTTTCACAAGGCTGCATTCATCAATAACTGGGTTAATGAAACTAGACAGACCAAACAAAACAATTCATCAAGAAAATATTGCTGAAAAGGAAGACCTTACTGAAGCTTAAAACAATTAAGATCCGTGCTGGTGAGGCCTCCCAGGGACTGAATCAACTATTTTCCAATGAACGGCTTTTGACAAACTAGTAACTGCTGGTCGCTCCCATGTTGAAGGTCAATTACCTGAGCTTGCCAACGTATCTGACTAGCTAGTGTTCTCGCCATCTCTATAACTCTAACTTTATCACAGAGTACAATCCATCCCTGGCAATGATATAATAATTAAAAAAACTGTCAAGATATATGGTGAATTTTCTTCAGCAATGTAAAGCACATGAGATATTGAAGGATCAGAAGAAAACAGAATTACCTCAGGGCGCAGTATCCGGTCCATCTCTAACAGCAAATCTATTACACTGCACCTGTGGTGACTAAGCTGTGATAGTAGACCATTTGCATGGAGCATATCATAAGTCCGTGGATACGTGGGGAACGGTTTACACCTGTAAACCAGAAAATACATCGGGAGCGAAGACAATGCAAAATTTCCATTTCTTAATGGCATAATATTTCATAACTTTCACAATGCAGTAACCAAAAATGGTTGAAAGAGAGAATTAGTAGTTAACAAAGAGAGTTCCTTAGTTTTCTTGGACAGCTAATCTTGCTTTAAGCTTCAAAGGCAACAAAAGAGTAAATGCCAATAACATTACATTTTCTTTGCCTCTGGATAGTATAATTTGATGAATGAACTTGTAAAATAAAGGGAATGCTGTCATAGACTCAGGGTCAGCAACAAGATCAAATATTCAATTTTACATGTTTATTTAGGAAATTATCATTAATATAGAACTAAGTCAGATGCGCACTCTATATACCATAACCCATTTATAGAAAGTAAAATATCTGAGAATGAGGAGTAATATATAAAGATACTTTAAGTTGTAAAAGATGCTTGTAGTCCTATGAGTTGATGGTACAAAATGAACTAGAGCTCACCAGTCATGTAAAACACCTACAAATCCTTGATCAAGTATGAGAGGAAGCGTATTAATAGCCCCAACTGGCACAACATTCATAACCCAAACTGATTTCTTCTCTTCCAAGAGAGCCCAATTTAGCCCCCCATAATGGGCATTCATGTCCATCACATTACGAACCATGTAGAATGGAGGTAATGGATCTTCATCACCAGGCCTCTTTGGATGGTCAGAGAAAATCAGGGGAGTGAGCAGAGACCAATAATTCTTCAGAGCAGATCTTGAGAGCTGCAAGTCCTCAAAAAAGTCTCCAGGTTGAACTCCTGTGATTTTGAAAGGTTTTATAAAGATGTTAAGTATTTCTACTAGGTGGAAGGGAAATGAGGAAGAAACAATTTTTGGTGCAGCAATACTTTCCATGGACTTCGAGCTCTGCTGGGCTCAAATGGAGACCAAATGAATGATTTTGGATTGGATACCAGTGACTATAAGAAGGTTCACTGATGCATGGGACAAGTGGCTGATAGTAGGATAGGGTATCATGTCCTTTACAGACTGGTAAAGAAGCCTGCTTGCTATAACACCCCAAGAACCAACAAATAAGATGACATTCCAGGTATTCAACATAAAGAGAACATTTCAGCTATGCAGTGGAACAATTTGGATAATTTCACTCACCGAGAAGAGTAGCAGTGAATATCCGAAGTTTTCTGCCAAAGAAAAGTCTCATATTGCTGAGCCAAAAGAGTCCAACAGATTTCTTGTGTGATCCTTTCCAGTGGAATAAACATAGCTCTCTTCTTCATATTTACTGAGCTTCCTTCTAGCTTAAATGAGGGTGAAGTCAAGACAACGTAATCTCCAGGCTTAACAATGCGATCAACTTCTAAGAGCAAGATTCCATCTGCAGCACTGATCACAATAAGAATCTCCAGAAAAAATTATGTAAAACATGAAGCAACTTGGTAGAATAGGATTTTTATGAGTACCTTTCTCATCCCAAACAACACCGCATTGTGCACAATGAATCATGTCAAAAGATAATGAAGGGTAAGGAAGTTGTTTAGAGATGAAGTTCCCAATCATTGCAGGGAGACCTCTCTCAAGAGCCAATTGAACTTGACTGCCAGTTGCCTTGTATTCCGCAATGCAAATAGCCATTACCTTCAATGATAGAAGGTGCGACCCAAAACTACCAAAACCACAACCAATATCTAGTACCGTGTGAACCTGTGGAAAAACATGAAATCAGTCCTGGTTGTAGACATGCCTTTCTTTTAAAAAAAATGTAGAAGAAGAAGAAGAAGAAGAAAGAAAACAGAAACTGGATCAGTTACAACACAAGTAAAGGTAATATAATAGGGTTTTTCTCCCGCAATGGTGTCTCTAGAGACACACTGATACCAAGAAAGTACAAAATGGAAATAACTCCTAGAAGATGGAAACTTACACCAGCTTGAGGGAATTCAGCGTCACTTCCTAGTCCTATCATCTGTGCAACTGACGAGAATAATCTTTGACACTATCAAAAACTGACCCATCATCAGCATGGAAGGCAATCTGATTCTCTTCTAGGAGCATCATCCTGGGATTTTAATATTTACAAAAATGTATAGAAGATTAGAAGCAGTACATTCTTTCAAATTACTGGAAGCCAACTCAGAAGCAAGAATTGTATTGACGTCTTAGTCATGCTTCCAGATGAGAGAAATTGGTCTTTGGTAATCTTCACATTGCCACTCCATATCACATCCCGACCAATGGGCCACCTCAGAGGGATCCTATAGTCTTTTGGTGGCCGAACCAGCCGAACCAAACACTGCTCTCCAGTTCTTGACAGCTTGCAATGCCGATCAAACTCCTCACCATCCTTATACCCAGCCAACAGATTAGCAGAAACATTGTAGCAAGGGATGAAGTTTTCTCTTTCTTTTCCACAGAGACTGAGCTCCTTCTGTCCACTACAACCTGCTGAGAGGGACCTTAGCTCGAAATAATCTACGGCTACCTGCTTCTTCAACCTTGCATAGTTTGTGTATATATGAGCTCCTGAAGTTGAAGTGACAGAGTTGAACATGTTCACGGAAGAAGATCCCAAAACAGTAATCAAGGCGAGAAGAGGCACAAGAGCAAATAACTTAAAAGTGATCCTGGCCTGAAGAGCAAAGCTAGTTCATTGAACCATGGGCTTCTCATGTCCAGTATTTGCATGGACCAATTTCAGAAGCCAGGCTACACATCAAACAGCAGGAGCACTCAATCTAGTCCTCCAGCAGGTAAGATAAC
Organism: Sonneratia alba; assembly: GCA_900174645.1. Taxonomy (NCBI): domain Eukaryota; kingdom Viridiplantae; phylum Streptophyta; class Magnoliopsida; order Myrtales; family Lythraceae; genus Sonneratia; species Sonneratia alba. Next base: position 1,919,460 of record FWPY01000010.1, read on the forward strand.
CGAAGCCAATACTAATAGACAAGTTTGCATTGTTGTGGACTGGATAGTTCCTATGAGCATTACCTGCTCGAGCTTCCTGCACACTCTCTTCTGGCAAAGAAAAAGGAAAGAAAAGAAAAAAACCACAGAATCGGCAGAATTCACCAGAAGACCACAACTAGATGCAGCAGTTGGGATTGATGACCAAAATCCAGATCAAGTCAACTGGATATTTCAATGTTCCCACAATATAAGCAGCCCCCAATCACTGCAAAATAAGACAATCAGAAATTAAAAAGAAGAATTTTGCGGCAATAGAACAAGTAGGGGAGGACGGAAGCTCAGCTCTAGATTAACCGGCAAAGAAAAATGTCAGCATCACGCAGAATCACCATGACATCATTTGAACCCTTGATGCTCCCAGAAAAAACCACGAATACCAAGTGGCCGTATCTTCCAATTTTGCGGTTTTAAAGCCAAAAGCCTAAAGGGCAACCATTGGATCATGAAAACGAAGCGGACCCAACGCATCACATCGAAAAAACTCTCCGTGCTTCTGAAAGAAGAGACCAACATTAAGAGATTTCCTGAAGAGGAGAGGGAACCAACGCAACTACTTACATTTGCGACCCGAGAATTGTGTCGAGAGGATGATGACAGTTCGGTGGGGTCAGTTGAACTGTGAGATTCACCCATTCATTCATGCGTTTAAGCGCAATTAAGAACTAAAAAATTGCCAAAGAATTGAAAATGGCGAATTTCTAAGTCCAGGAGGTGAGTGCAGTTGCTCGGGGCTGTTGAGTTTTTATATGAATGAGTGAAGGATTTCCCTTTTTGCATCTGTAGAGTGAGTGAAGGATTCCGATTGATTCAGAAATCGCCCAATCGGATCCAAAAGCTCGCACTTTGAAACGAGCCAAACGGTGACCAGAGCAACTCCAGCAGCTGCCAGATTTACTATTATTATTATTTTATTTTATTTTTAACTGCGTTTCTTGATTATTATTTTATTGTTACTTTATCATTATGGTAATGTTCTTTTTACATTATTTAAATAATTTCTTTTAAAAAAACAGTGTTACTGCTTGGACTCCGGAAACCAAGCAGTCGGAGGGATGCCGGACCTCATGACAATCGCATGTGCGGTGCTCTTGGGCATCTCATGCTGATGGAGATGGAGATGGAGATGGTAGTCCCATGGAGATCTTTCAGAGAGATGACTGGCTAAACCGTGAGCATAGGTTCGAGAGCAAAGTGAAACCAATGTTTAGGATCGAACCTAAAGGAATTTAAACACATTTTATCATCTATAAGATTAAGGAACACTATAGCCTACTATGTATAAACATGTGAAATAATGACTGAAACATGGGAGTTCTACATGCGTGTTTATCATGAGGGAAGACTACGATCCTCTTATATTACGATTCACTCTCGTAAGACACATCTCTTTCACCTTGGGAATCGCAGTTCTTCAATGATAAAATGTACAGATTGCGCTGGAACAGGAACTCTTAGCGAGAGTTTGCCATCTAAATGCACGTCCCAATTACTGAGGCCCCGTGAAGCGCGTCCTTCTGTGGGTGGCCTAACGTCATGGGCCTGAGCGTCCCATATCCCATAAAGTGCCATAACTTCAAACGAGTACATGCCTACTGTTACGGCCATGAGCTATGAGCCGGAACAATGCGTACCGCCGGTCATACCTCGGGACTGCGGGAGCGCATACGTGCTTATGCGGGGCACGTGAAGAGAAGATTTGTGGTGAGGAGGCTAAGTTGGACAGGAGACTTGCTCGAGCAACCAAGCGAAGTGGTGCGGAGCAAGGACTTGGTGGACTGAAGGCAAGTGCCGTGGCCTTAGGGTCAATGCTGGTCGACCAATGCAAGGTGGATGATCGCTAGACAGCCCAGGAACGCTAAGGCATGAGCGAAGAGTGATCGAGAGGCGCTTGATCACTTTATGCCAGGGACGATCGAAGGAGCCATGTGTTGCTGGTCGGCGACAGTGCACGGTGGACGAGTGGAGATGCAGACACGCAAGTGAAGTCTCGATCATGCGGGACCCGATGATCAAGTGCGTGGAGTGCGACTACTCACAGAAGGTGCACGAGATGCTGTGGAGCGCATGATCGGTGCTCACAGGATAAGGATCGCTGACACCAACATGGAAAGGTTCGATTGTTTCCATATGCGGAGCGGCTGGTGATCAATCAGGAACCAAGTGGGGCGCAGCTGTCCAGGTGCGTCCGAGAAGTTGTCCAGGTGTGGTCGAGAGCTGTCCAGGTGGGACGAACATGGTCAAGATGAAGATCATGTGATAGCAAACAATCGGGGAAAGTTTCCCTAGGAATATGATAATCAATCTGTTATGGAAACAATCCTAAAGGGATTGGACAGTTATGGAAACAATCCTAGAGGGATTGGACAGATTGGAAAACTGATGGAGCGAATCAAGGGATTCGAATATATCAGTTGCCATATCGGGTTTGCTAGGCTCTTCTATATAAAGGGGGTCAGTCTCATTCAAGACACAACAACCAGGAGGAACAACCACAAAGGTCTCAAGATGTCTCAGAGAAGAGAGTCCAGGAGAGCAGCTAGAGAAGGCTGGGAAACACGAGGGAGAGCAAGAGAGGCAGAGCATAGAGTTGCTACTGCAAGTTGTAGCTCAGCAGCAAGTGGGGAGCGAGTCCCGTCTACCCTTGTAACGCCGAAGTGTGTCGGGTTAGGGTGTGTCGAGTGAGGAGTGTAAGCAGCGTAGAGGTCGTGAGGCATATACTCGACAGGCTGAGTGAATTTGCTCTTGTAAAGGGTTTTTCATACTTGTACAATTGTAAATACAAGTGGAGTTTTCCCTTTGTATATTGCTCGTGTTCGTTTCCTTGTGGTGTGGTCGTGTGCCAGGTGACATCAAACCTCGGTTGTGAGCGAGGGCTGGTTGGCAGGCGGAGCTGTCAACGCCTAGCGGGGTGCGGAAAAATTTGTGGTCCGCATCGGCCCCGTGACACCTACTATTATGTATAGTAAGATGTCGAATTTAAATTTTATAAATAAGAAAAAATTGGTAATAAAAGTGCACAACACTCAGTAAATTTATTCAACTTATCCAATTAATCTAGATCAGTTAGATCGATTGATGCCGAGGAACGGATCCCCAAGTTGGGAAGAACAAGGGAAATAATCATGGAATTCAAGAGATTATATAACACTGACACATGAGCGTACGAGTCATAATGGAGATATATCAGGGCGCTCCATCTTTATCATGTAAAATTTGTTTAGAAATATGAGTTTTGGAATGGTCCCATGAGCCCGACGACTTAACCAGACTTCATAATTTCTGCACGTGTCCCTATTATATCTGCCAAAATTTCAGCTATTTCCTTGTAGCTATAACAAGACGAACTCCTGGATCGTAGGAAAAGCCACATCCGCCCGCCTTTCCATGGCGAGTCTTCCCGGCTTAGGAAGGATCCCATGGGGAAGGAACTGAGAGTGAGCTAGTGAGTCCCCTCTTGCTCGTCTTGAATTTGGCAATTTTTTTAAAAAATGAATAAATAGGTGACGACATTAATTTGATACTATTGAGGATCCTAACAAGAAGATTATCCATACTTAGAGGAGTGACCATCGGGGCAGCTGCTTACCGTCGTCTCGGACTGGGTTCGACTTGAGTTTTGACTCAATTCGGTCCATTATAAGTCGAATCTGAAACTTACCCATTATAGCGATGACCAGTGTAAAGGCAATCTGAGATTGGCTAGGATTCGACTGTTGAAACGGAGGACACCTACAGGAACGTATGCATTGGCTACTATTTAACTCTTGAAACGGGTAACGTATTTCTTGTGACATGAGCTCTTCTAGTTCATTCCCCCCCACCGTTCCCGTCATCTCCGCGCAAAATTAATAATTTCAGTGGATAACTAATAACTGGCATAAAATTGACAGTTCCCTTCCTTGTTATCCTGAAAATGTTTAAGATTATGTTATCCTTAATTTTGAAATCTCCTGTTGAGATACATATCAAGTACAGAATCTGACAGTAGAATTCCGTATCTATCATGTAACCATAATTATCACGAAGATCGCGAATCCTCTATAAATGACGTGTGAAGTTGATCAGATCCTCAAGACAGTTCGGAGTCACAGTTCAGTATGGCAAAGATGAAGTCCAAAGCGGCCCTGTTGAGTACAATCCTAGTTTTGTGTCTTTCACTCTTTGCTTCTGCTGAGGATGTGACCATCACTGTGAAGAGCGTGACGAACATCGCAACCACAGATGACAACTTTGTGTGTGCAACGCTCGACTGGTGGCCCGAGGACAAGTGCGACTACGGCCAGTGTCCATGGGGAAAAGCCGGCATTCTCAACCTGGTAACTCCCTCGCATCAAAGTTCGGATTTTTATCCCTTTTTACATTTGGTGACTGCATCGCCGTTGCGTCTTTCTATTCAAAAGTTAACCTTTGTTATGGTTTTCCTACGGTTAGGATCTGGACAACCCTATCTTGTCCAAGGCCGTCAAGGGTGAGCTCTCGTTCTCATGGCAAACAAATGAATAGGATGATAACTAGTGAACTTTCCCGTCAATTTTTGACCGGTTCTGTGATGATCTTGCAGCGTTCAATCCCCTGAGAATTAGAATAGGAGGGTCCCTGCAAGATCAGGTAATTTACAAGATCAACTGGCCGCCGGCAAATAGATACTGTCCTAAGTTCACTAAGATGCCCAGTGGCATGTTTGGCTTCAGCGAAGGTTGCCTCGAGATGGACCGGTGGGACCAGATCAATAACTTCATGAATCAGACAGGGTATACAATAACTGATCATTCTCAATCTGATAGTATCGCCTGATCCTTTTTTCTTTTTTTTTTAACTGCAATTTCATTCGTCAAATATAAATTATACAGAAAAATATTCATATAAATACCAAAAAGACTACAAAAGGATCAAACATGGTTAATTAGTGTAGATTCTATTGTATCGCCTGATCTTAATCTGCTGAAGGTGTGAGTTATGTTTTGGAATGTGCGATGACAATCTTCACTATTCTAGCTAGTTCGATCAGTCGGCCTCACAGCTTTTTCCTGCCGAGCGCTCTATGGTACTCTTCTTCTTCTTCTTCTTCTTGATTCAAAATGCGTGTCTTCCGCAGAGCCCTTGTGACCTTTGGCTTGAACGCCCTCCACGGGAGGGTGCGGTCAAAGATCGACAACATCACCTTCGTTGGGCCGTGGAACTTTTGGAACGCTCATCACCTCATTAAGTACACAAAGTTGAAAGGATACAAGATTGACTCATACGAACTCGGTACCGTTAAATTTGCTATATTCAATTCATAGCTCAATTTAGTAGTGCGAGTCTGCGAGTTCACGTTGCCTTACGTGCTGTGGTTGTCAGGAAATGAGTTGAGCGGGTCTGGTGTCTCGGCGAGGGTGGATCCAGTGCAGTATGGATGGGACATGAAAATACTCAAGGGGGTTATAGATTCCATTTTCCTTGACCCTAAGACCCGACCGAAGGTTCTTGGTCCTGGTGGGTTTTACGACCAGGAATGGTTTGAGAAGCTGCTTGAGGTCGCTGGACCTGGAGTCATAGATGGGCTGACCCACCACATATACAACCTTGGTGCCGGTAAGAGAGCATACATCAACGACTTGTCGAACAATTAGTCCCCGATTCTCAGCAAAGGGAGACCTCTGACAGCGAATTTCCGTGCTGTGCAGGAGTTGATAAGACCCTAATCGACAAAGTCCAAGACCCATACTTCTTGGATCAGGTTGCACAGACATACGCCGATGTTAAGGAAACCGTGGACAAGTTCGGACCGTGGACTGGGGCATGGGTCGGAGAATCTGGCGGAGCCTACAACAGCGGAGGCAGAGATGTTTCCCACACCTTTGCTGATGGGTTCTGGTGAGGGAAAATTTTCCATTAGAGATCGCTAAACTTCACACAACTGGAACTACCTATGGAAAAGATTCAATGGTCATCTAGAAATTCTTTGAAAACAGGTACTTGGATCAACTGGGAATGACTTCGGCATTCGATCACAAGGTTTTCTGCAGGCAGGCTCTCATCGGGGGCAACTATGCTCTTCTCAACACCACAACTGTCATTCCCAACCCAGACTACTATGGGTGAGTATTCGGTATGTTTTTATGCAGTCTTTTCGTTTTGTTGAACAGCTGCAGCAATAATCAACTAGACTGGAGATCGAGATTTGATTCGATAATGTTCAACTCACAATAACTAATCAAAGCATGCACCTGATTCAGGGCTCTCTTATGGCATCGTTTGATGGGAAAGAAGGTTCTTGCGACTACTCACTTCGGCTCTCCAACATTGCGTGCCTACACTCACTGCTCGAAGCAAAAGGTAGTAACCAAGCAAACACAATAAACATTCAGTCAGTCTGCAATTTTCGTAATTAAATTCATTTCTGGTTAACCAATGATCATTGTTGCAGCCGGGTGTGACAATGCTTCTCATCAATATGTCAAACTCTACTTCCGTCAACGTTTTGGTCGCCAATGACTTGAACATCTACCCGGAGGAAGAGGACTCCGCCAGAGCCCAAGATAGGGAGGAGTATCATCTGACCCCTAAGGACGGGAACATCCAGAGTGATGTAGTGCTGCTGAATGGAACACCTCTGCAGCTCACAGAGTCTATGAATATCCCGGAAATGAAGCCAAAGCTCGTGGATCCATCCACTCCGATCACTGTCAGGCCCGACTCCTTCGTCTTTGTAACTATCAGAGATTTCAGGGCTCCTGCATGTGCTTGAACGTTTACATAGTTCTAATGGTTAGTTCACGGTTTTCGGTTTAGGTTAAGGTCTAGGCTTAAGGTTTTTTGTTGATGCAATTGGTGCTCTCGTAAGGTGACGATACAAGTCATAAGAGCTCGTTCTTTGTTATCTGTCGATAACAGGAAACTGTCGTTCATACAGATTGACAGCTGCCTGAAAATTTCAATCGCAAGACCCATCGGACATGGTTTATTTCATCAGGTGACGAGCAGTGAGTTCGGTTTCAAGCTTATTTAAGACTTCCCCAGTCACTCCATTTCATTTTTTTTTCTTTAGAGCTACACAGTTCGATTGGGATTAAGGATTTAAATCACCGTTGCAGCTCACATAATGGTCGTGTCATGATTATAATGGTTTTGGACCATTGCGACATTACATAATAGTATCGTGAGTATTGTAGTTATATAATTTTTTTATGTGTACAGAGTGATAAAAGTAAGAAGAAATTTATTTTTTTAATTTAAAGATTTTTCTCTCACACATAACAAAGCTAATTTAAGTTTTGTTTTATTCAAAATCATTTAAATATATGGATATTAGAAGAAAAAAAGAAGAAGAATATCAGTCATAATGCCCATTACGGTCTATATTTATCCGTTACGTAATGCTAAAACACTTGTCACAGTTGAGATTTTAATTCTCTCTAGTATATTGTCCACAAGCCATTTTTTTGGTGTAATAAGCCATTTTGTAAATCCTTGATTGGGATTCAATAAGATGCATGAAAAACATTTCAATTTGTTTTTGGAAAAAACTTAACATAATAATCACTAATTTTACGTCTTTTTAAAAAAGTGACCGTGAAGGTTAAATTTTGGATAAAATTACTATGAATTTTTATTTTGATAAGCTATTCATTAAATGTATAACATTTAATTTAAAATCTTAACGGAGAGTATAATAATAGTTAAAAATACTTGAAATGATATAAATGTCCATGTGGGGGATGGTAAAAGACAACAATACCCTTCCTATAAGATAATTAATACTGACTTTATTGTTTTACTAACCGTTGTAAATGCTTGATCAACCCCCCGGTAACATCCTATGAGGGTAGAGTGGTTAATTTTCAATTCCAGCACCTGCCCAGTAACCAAACAGAGCAGCAACAGTGGAGCAACAAATGCAGCTGTTGTTTAGCAACAGCACACCACCAATAGCACACATTTTCACCAAGAAGGTCCAATTTGGAAACTCAACAAAGTGCACAAACTCACCAAGAAGGTGTAGCCCTAAACTTGAAGCTAAAATGATAATATAGAAAGTCATTGAAACAATTTTTTGGATAGACAGTGGTCTTATAGTCATCGGGATCATGCCACTCAAGGAAAATTGCACCATTGTCATGTTAATGCTTTTTCTATCGAGTTGCTTGGAGACATTCACAGTGGTTAATACGGAATACAAGCTGTTTTGGAAATAATAGCTACGGTATTACTGCTCTCATGATCTCTCCTCCACCTCCTCCTATCTTTACTACATCCATTGACAGCAACTTGCAGGAATTTCAGACTTCTGGTGCAATTCTGTTGTATAAATTTTGGGAAGCTGGGAACAAGGCATTGCTTGACAATAAATTTGTTCATATCTCGCAATTTTTGGTTAATCTCAGCAAGACTGTTAAGGAACACTCTGGTTGCCTATGGAACCCTCGTCTCACAGCGAGAAACAGGGAGCAACTTCTTACTCTGTTGATGCCACACATAATAAAATAGATGCAGGTTGAACAGCGAATAGAGGCCTGGCGTATCGAGGATCTCTTCAACCCATCTCCTAGTTCGAGAAAGAATTGGCTTCTTCTTCTCCTCCGATGGTAGAAGCTCAAGCTATCCTTTTGGCTCTAGAGATGGCGCAATCACGAGTCGGAGCAGAATCCTGCTACTCCTGATTGCAAGACTTTGTGTGATAGTATCAATCATCGCGTTATAGATGCCTCTTGAAAAGTTTTGTCCGTAGGAATTGATATATAATATCTTTTGTTTTATTTTGAGGACATGGTGGAAATAGCATGGATAACTAACTAGTGATTTGAATTTTGATGCACACTCACTAGCAGCCTTTGGTTTTTCCTCCTCCCAAGAGGGCCCTATTTTTGTATGTGACACTAGTTGTATACCCCCTTCCAATTGATGATTATTAATATGATGAATTACTTCTTTTTTTTAAAATATTATATTTATTTATTTATTCAAACAAAACTATAAAAATTAAAATTTTTGCGAAGCAACATCCAAGCATTACTTACCGTCCAATCCCGATACTTTCAAAGTCTCCTTCGTGGGTTGCTAAAGATCCAAGATGACATCGCCTTTGGCTAAATCACACTAATCTATCGCTCTCCACCTAATGCCTCTACCTACTGCCTTTAATTGCGTTCCCTCCCTCCCATTCATAAATTTTTTTTTTGTGAAAAACTGACATCTTTAATTATAACATAAATTCTCAAATCAAAATAATCCACCACTTTTTGTTCTGTATTCTAATTTTTAAATACTCGATTTTATCTCTATCGATCTTAACAAACCGTTACATAAAAAAAAATGAGTGAGCATTTTTGTCATTTCAATTAGAGATGTTGCCTGTTAAGTTTTATGTGAAAGTCTTGGACATAATATTAAAAGGATGGCAAATAGTTTATCCGAATGAAAATTTATTATTATTTTATCAAAAATTAAAATTTTTTTATACAACTTTAAATTGACCTATTTTGTTTTTGGTGTTGAATATGATGGTGAAAACCATCTGGTACGCAATTATGAGGTGATTGATGTCATGACAAGGATGAATTACTGTCCCCATAGAGTAATTTGGAGAGGCTAACAACGATCTTTGGATTGGATAAGGATAAATTTTTTCTTGGAGAGTAGTAAGATTTTTAAAATTTAAAATATAAGATTTTTAAATTTATTCAAAGGAAAAAAACGACGTGATTGGTGGAGAATTTATTGACCTGTCAGGCTCTGACCGCACAAGCGATTCTCCAGTCCCGACCCCAAGAGCCTCAGTCAGTCCCTCTAGCCTGTGTTCTCCAATCCCTCCCTTATTAGACATAGTCGGTAGGATTGATTCAACCGCTGTGTGTACTCTTTCGACTGATTTGTATTACGAAAGTATAAGTGGAAACACTAGGGATCTACATCTGGACTGTTTCATCCAGAGCACGCGTTCTCGAAATAATCTCCAACATCAATCGAGCATGACCCGACAGGAGCATTGGTTGGAGGATCGATTTATCTAAGCCCCCCTCGGGGCAAAGCGCATCCGAAGGTCAGAAGATTCATTGCGATGAGACAACCAACAGAGAGGCAAGCGATTGAATGTTCTTGTATGTGGATGATCGTCTTCTTGCAAGATAGGAGTCCACTCACCTGCCTCTGCAGCTATGCTCTCGTGTCCCGGGATCTTTCAGCGGATTTCCATTGGATCAACTAATGGAAGGAGAAGAATGATCAACAAGGAACCGAGCTTCAATCGTTTCCAGCTGAATCCACGATTGCTCAAATCATATATTATATTATTTTCTGAATTAATAATAATAATAAAACATACGAGACGTAGACCGGACCCCGGCGGACTGGGCCGAGCAGGGGGCCGCGGCGGCCACGTTCGGATATCTGCGCACCTCCGCGTCCTTTGGACGCCAACCTTAAAAAATTAAATTAAATTAAAAAGTCAAAGTCAAGACCGCTTGCGGGGGGCGTCTCAGCTCCACTCAATAGCCGTCCGATCGTAGATCCGGCGGCTCGAGCACTTGCAGGTCAATATTTAGAAAACCCTAGACTGAAGGCTCCGTCTGCTTGCCTACCGTCTCAGACCCACAATCAATTTCTCTCTCTCTCTCTCTCTAACTCGACGAAGTGGTTGAAGCTATGTCGGACGAGGAGCACCACTTCGAGTCGAAGGCTGATGCTGGAGCTTCGAAGACCTATCCTCAGCAGGCTGGTACCATCCGTAAGAACGGCTACATCGTCATCAAGAACAGGCCTTGCAAGGTCAGATCCGGGATGTAGCCCGTCTTACTCTTCCCTGTCTTTCTCTCCCTCTCTATCTTTTTTTTTTTTAAACTTCAATTGCATGTCCAATTTTGTAATTAGTAATATTTTCGGGATTGCTTTTCGGATTTTCTGTGTCATCTGATTTAGCTCCTCCTTGTCGTCCATTAGTGAGCTGGTGTTTATGGATTTGGTGCTCTGGAGGCGTTGTTGTATTTTTGGGAGCGGATGAGTTCTCTTTTGGCTATTAGATGTGCAATTTTGGATGGATTGGTTGAAGGCTTGAGCAAGCTTTAAGAAGGACAAGATCGATTTATGGTACTTATTGAACAAGCAGCTAGGCAGATGTAGGAGCGAGGAGAAAGAAGCTAGGGAGGAGTGGTGGAAGGGTTTGATAGTTTTGGCTTGAGAATTGCACGAAAAGGGTTATGTTTTGGACTTTCACCTTTGTTCCTGTGACCTTTCCATTGAAATAGATGACGATGATGAGTGATATCGGTGTCCTGATGATGGGACCGTTGCTGTTAATGCTTGTCCTGTCTCTGCAGAAATCCATTCTTGACACCAGAAGTATTGGGATGGGATGATAATCCCTTTGAGATTCCTGTCGCACTTTTTTTCTTTAATCAATGTGATCTGTTTATGCTTCTGATACTTGGTGGTAGCTGACGATGAAGTACTTCATTTTGTGATGCTGATGGTCTATGGCCTGACTTCATCTCTGTTTTTATTTTCTCCCTGCTTCAGGTTGTTGAGGTTTCAACATCTAAAACTGGAAAGCATGGTCATGCTAAGTGTCACTTTGTTGGAATTGATATCTTCAATGGCAAGAAGCTCGAGGATATTGTCCCGTCGTCCCACAACTGTGATGTATGACTTGTTTATTCTTCAATCTGTTCAATTAAACCATGTTGTCCTTTGGGGTTGCTCAGATGAGTAATAAGGCTCTCCCGGTGTTTCAGGTTCCCCATGTTACCCGTACTGACTACCAGCTGATTGATATATCTGAGGATGGATTTGTAAGATCACAGATATTGTTGCTGCTATTAGTTGAAATCAAATTACTTTTGACTTCTGAATTCTGAATATTAATTTTTTATGCCCATCTTAGGTGAGTCTGCTGACCGAGAATGGTAACACAAAGGATGACTTGAGGCTTCCAACCGATGAAAATCTGCTTAGCCAGGTTAGTTTGAGGCATTAGTGATTAGTGATGATGATATGATCTTTTCTTGGTTCCCTTCAGCTTTCCATGTCAATGATCCATTATTAGTTTTGATCTTAGTCTCTTTTGGGTGAAGCCAGCAAACTGAAATATGTATCTGATAATCAGAAGTTAGGCCTGAAAAAGATTGTTTTGTACACTGTTTCTTTTACTAGTAGTAGTCAATTGAGTGCATCTGTAATTATCTTATGACAATGTTGCATCACAAACAAATGGAATTGAGTTTGTGGTTCCCTGATCAGGTCCGTATCATATCACATCACACTTCCCATGCTATTGGCTAATATTGCTGAGAAATTCATGCCTAATTGTAAACCTTAATCTTTGACTTAATGAAGCTCCTCTCATCTTGACTGACCATTGACCTTGCTACTTATTTTCTTCATGGTTGTTACAGATCAAGGATGGATTCGCCGAGGGGAAGGACCTGGTCGTGTCTGTGATGTCATCAATGGGAGAGGAGCAGATCTGTGCCCTCAAGGATATCGGCCCCAAGTAGTCAAGTCATCATCATACCCTTATTTATATTAATCGTGAGTGAACTCATAAAAGCTCTAAGCTATTGAGATGGGCTTGCTTTTGCTTTTCTTCACTGTGGATTCTTTCTATTTTGGTTTGGAGAACAGAACAGCAGAGGCTCAGCGTATTGATATGAAAAAGGTTGAGACCTCATATTTGTCTTTGCATACTTGTGGCTTTCTTTGTTTTCCTTCATGGGTTATGTTAAAGGAACCGTCTAAAGTATCTGTGACCCGTATAATGGAGTGGAGAAGTTGGCAGTGTGGAAGCACAAGAGTCCGGTTTTTGCCTACATACATCAATGTCGGCCCAATTCATCAGATCCTTGCATTTAAAATGATTATGCGGGAGTGAAGGGGACCTCAATTCAGGGCCTTTCTCTTGGGATATTCAGATGATCTCTGGATGTCTAATTATTAACATGCTTGGGAATAAAAGGAAGATGAGTTGAGGCTAAGGAGTCTTTTTAAGGGCAACGTGGCTGCATGGGCATCTGAACACGTGAGTGGATGTGGATGCCTGTTCTTCCGAAGCCATTTCCATGACCTGAATCGAATGTTGGCAATCTGTACGTAAGGTACATGATGTTTTCATGAGCCACCAGTAGATGAAGACATAATAAATAATAAGGTCAAGCTCATCTTGGGCGAAGGGTTCCTGCAACGCATCTGTTTGGAGCATAGTTTAAAGACCGGGAATCGGGCCGGCCGGTTCCTTCAAAAAATCCAATTGCACATTAAAAGAAAAAAACTCTAATTGAGCCGGCCAGTTCTTAATCCGACCGGTAAATCCAATTAAACCTGTAAGAAAATCGGCCGACTTAAAATTTAAAAAAAAAACAAAAATCTATTGTAATGTACCTGTTTTATTTTACTAAATTTAAATTTATATTTTATATTAAACTTTTATTTAATATAATGATTATATTAATAATTTTTGTTATAAATCATATTCAAATTATGATATTATGTAAATTCATTAGTATATTATATTATTAATATTATTTATTAAATATGCAGTTCAACTCATTAAGCCCCAATCTGACCTATAAACCTATGCCTACACCAGTTCCCGGCCCGGTTTTAAAAACTATGGTTTGGAGGGTTACTTGCCAACCCATGGATCTTGCTAAAAATTGTTTGATTACCCATTTGAGGGAAGATTTACGTCCTAATGGGAACATTTTCTTTTTAATTTTTTTGCTTGGACCATAATCAGTTCAAGCACATGTTAGATGATTGAAAATCGGATAACGGACCATAAATGAATTATTGAGATCTAATATCCACATGTGACATAGCATTGCATTCATTTTAAATGAATTTTCACCCTCAAAATTATTGAGGATCAATGTATACTTTCCGTGGCCCGTCCGGGGGTGACTGGTGGCAGCTTCTGCCCAAATTATTAGAGTTATTACTATTATTGGCTTAATACCCAAAAGAAAGGACACCTTCTAGATTGAACAAGTGGAGAAGGTATCTTTCTCTTGACATCCCCTACCATCCATACTTTCACCCGCTTGCCTCTGTGAAGTAATTATTTATACATAGATACATACATACATATATATAATTTACATTTGGTATGAAGAAAGGTTCCATTCTTTTGCACGTGCAAGTTCGGGTCAATTATCGAGCAAGATGTACAAGAACTGTGAGTTCCACTGAGCAATATATCTGATTGTATGTAAAGAATTGCATACTATGATACAAGTTTGGAGGACATTTTTTTTTAATAAACTCTCGGTATCCAGTTGGATTTTGTTCAGCTAATAAATCCGAATCCTCCCGGATTAGCCCATTTACAGATTAAGAATTCCCCGCCACAGGTGAGACTCGGACTCAAATTCTCAAATTTGGATGATGAGTGTCGAATTATTTTACCACGCCCACGGTGGATTGGAAGACATTTTATAGGATTAGATTGTTCTTGGATTTTAAAGGGTGAAAAATAACCACTTGGCATAAACTTTTTTGACTTTCAACGGGAGCATCTAATCTGACCTACATATGGTCATTAAGAAAAGGCTAAGGAAAGGTCCTTTGCTGTGTCTATGATAGAGAGAGAAATTGCAAGATTTCAGCTATTCTTTTTTTTTCCTTTTTTGTGAATATTGTTTAGAGAGAGAGAGATTACGAGATTTATACTATTATTATTATTATTTTCTTAATTACAGTGGGTAATGATAAATATGATAACAAATGAGAGAAATCAATTGGTGGATATGGTGGCACTGAGGAAATGGAGCATAATGGTCCTCGAAAGAGCACTACATTAAATAGGGAGGCACTGCCTGCCAGTCTCACTATTGCTGAAAAGCCAAAATTTGGCGCCCCAGTGGGATAAATGGGTAATTCTAAGACAAATCGAGATGGTCCATGGCCAAAAATACAATGCCTCGATGCATAAGAGCCATCCACGGTCGGGGTTTACTGAAACGACTGTTTCTTACTTACAGGTCCATTTGGCTTAAACTCAGTGTGCTCTGTGCACGTCGGTACGTCTTCGTTTTGCAATTCGCCTATTATTTACAGTAGATTGGCTTCCCTGCAGCCATGGCTAAGCTGACATCCAACCGGAGGATATCTCGTGCCGAACAGGATGAAAGGGGAGAAGGTTTAACACGGAACATTAAGAATTAACTAGAAGACAAGAAATAAAATATGATATCTTTGTCCTAACGATATTCCCGTTGTGCAAGCTGTGTCTGTCGTTGTTAAAAATGTACTCATAACACATATTAGTTCATATTAATTGTATTTGCAGATATTTGACAGATTATAAGGCAAAAGGTAACTCTACCAAGAAGGTAAAAAGTTAGGAGAAAGTTCTTTCTGCCATTGATTGTGGGCATGGAAAACAGACAGGCCAACACTTCTTTCGCCTGTGTCCTTTCTTTGTTCCAGGTAAAATGCTTTGAAGAGAGCAAGAGGAAGTGTACAGGGAAGAAGAAGACGATGATGAGGAGGAAGAAGAACCAGCTATCCCTTTTCTATTGTTTATCTTAGTCTTTCATGACCTGTGACTCTGGAGCTCTGCTGCTTTATGACTGAGTGAACAAGACAAACCTTTCTTCTGTGGCACGTTCTTCACTCTGTTCACCATTTACAATAACCATCTCCTTCTCGTTTCGATCTCTCTCTCTCTCTCTCTCTCTCTCTCTCTTGCTGTTGCTTTCTTCTACGACCACTCTATTTTCTGATTAGATCCTTCGAAGAAATGCAATGCATCCCACAGTGAGCCGCCCGTGATATGCTTTTCCCCGGAAAATGAGGGAATTTTGAGCTGATTGGAAGCTCAAAAAAGCGATCTTTCCCTATTTCTCATATATATATATATATATATTTCTTTTGCGGGTTAGCTCTTGTTTCTCGGCTGTGAAATTGGAGCAGCATTGGGATGAGGAAGCACGGATGGCAACTTCCCTACCATCCCCTGCAGGCAAGATTTTCCCTCCCACCCTCTGTTTTCACAGTGAAGTCCTCTCTTTCAATCAGTAGACCAGTCATTTTTGGGTGTTTTCTGGGTAATTTGGTGTGCTTGTATAGGTGGTGGCGGTCGCTGTTTTTCTGGCATTAGGGTTTGCTTTCTATGTCTTCTTTGCACCCTTTGTTGGGAAGAAGATGTTTCAGTACGTGGTCATGGGAATCTACACTCCTCTGGTAAGTGAACTCCCAATGCTTTTATGTCCCACTTGAACTTGTAAATATCACATTTTCTTCAGGATGTTACAACTTTTTAGACCTGTACTTTTTCGGTTGTCTGTTCCTGTTGTTTTCTGATTTATCTGTCTGTTTATCTTTCTATCCGTTTGGATCCTTCCCTCCATGATGTGTGCTCCATTTATGGATTCCTTTCATTTCCCCTTGATATAGATTGCAGACATCTTCAACCAGCTTAATTTGACTGTCATTTTAGTGGTAGGGGGCAAAATGAGCTGGTTGTCTTCTTGGTGATATCTCACCTGTAAGAAGCCACTACAGCATCTTTTATGTTTTGGCCTTTTCTAGTTAGCGTAAAAGCTACTATGTGGCATCATATCATAATTTTCAATTGCTGCTCTTCTAATTATTTGGTCAATATATTATTCTTCCTCGTTGATCGCTGTTTGATATGTTAGTTTGCCGCACTTTTTGGCCAATTTTTCATGCAAATACATGTCAAGTCTTGATTCCTCCAGTATTACTAGAAAGATTCCAATTTTTGGGCCATTGAGAACTCCCCTTTTCTTGTAAATGGGGGAGAAAACCAGTAAAAAAAAAAAAAAGCTACCTCGCTATTTCTTTTACTTGATAATTGGAAATTTTGTGCTTGATGAAATTAAATTCAACCTTGACTTCACGGCTTGATTGTGTCCCTCCCCTGTTAGCATACTTGAGTAGATTTTAAGCTGAATAACAAACGTGCTCTTTTTAGATAATGTGTGTGTTCGGACTACACATCTGGTGTGCTGCAGCGGACCCTGCAGACCCTGGAGTTTTCATGTCAAAGAAGTATCTTCGAATGCGTGATATATGCAAGCATCTTCAATCAAGAGACACTAAACTAGGCGGAGAATCGACTTCTATACAAGATGTTAAATCTGCAACATTAGATGGAAAAGTCCTTGATGTACATGCTACAGCTTTGGAAGCAAAAGGGACCTTCACTGAAATTGAGAAGAATAATGCATCTTCACAGAATTCATCTTGTTTCCTGTGGGCCCTAATCCCCTGTTATTCTATGTGCAATTGCTGTGGGTTGGGGGAAGACCCTTCTGAGCATCAAGCAAGTGAGGATGGAATGTTCTACTGCAGCTTGTGTGAAGTTGAGGTATTGAAGTGTTTCAGTTCTTTTGTACTATCAGGTGGGATTAGCACAGTGTAATGACAAAGCTGAAGCTACCAATTAGGGAGATTTTCTGGGGTTTGCTTAACATGCTCAAATAAAGGTCGTTAGGACAACATAAGGTTAGTGTGGGAGTTGAATGGAGATTTATTTATTTATTTCAGGTTTGCAAGTATAGCAAACATTGTAGAGTTTGTGACAAATGCGTGGACCAATTTGACCACCATTGCAGGGTATGTGGGATCCTAATTTTCCTGAGATAGCTTCATTTTAATTTTTCCGCTCCTCTGATGCTTCTGTTTCTGCTTTTACTTTAGTGGATCAACAACTGTATAGGTAAAAGGAACTATCGACAATTTTTCACTCTCATGGTTTCAGCTCTCCTATTGGTCAGTATGAGAATTCTTTCTTTTCCATATATACATTGTCCCTTGCAAAAGAAAGTCTATTAAGGCTGAGTTAGATCGACCTCATGTCTCCGGGGTTGCAAACCATTTCATTTCAAAGCATATAGTTTCATGTTAAATATTAGCAACTGGTAAATATTCATGCTTTGTTTGGTCTTGAGACTGCAGCTTATTCTACAATGTGCCACTGGTATTCTCGTGCTTGTTCGCTCTTTTCTCGAGAGGAAGAGATCCTCTGTTGATGTCGCTGCCAAGCTAGGAAGCAGCTTCTCTTTGGTGCCTTTTGTTATTGTAGTGGTAATGCTCATATGATTTTCTTCATATTTGGCCATCCTGCTGGCCTTGGATGTGCATTATATCTTGATTTCAGCTCCACAACTTTTATTTTATATTGATTCTCATTCTAATTAAACAGCCTGTATCTTTTTCTGACAGGCTGTCTGCACTTTCCTAGCCATGCTTGCAACCTTGCCTCTTGCTCAGCTATTCTTCTTTCATATACTTCTTATAAAGAAGGTATCTTATTGTCTGAATTTCTTCTTTAACGACTTGAAGGGCATTTCAACTTCACTGTCCAGATCAAGATGAATTCCGTCTTCTTGATGCTTCAGATTGTTATTTTCTTGCATTTAGAGGGCAAGTAAGGGGCCCTTCTCTCTGAGATTGATAAATTGCATTGACTGAATTGTTGCCTGTTCTTAGTGTGATCATTGATTTGGTTTTTATGTGGTTCTGCAAGGGAATCAGCACTTACGATTACATAATAGCTCTGAGGGAGGAAGAGCAGGAGCAACAAGGTGTTGGAGGTCCTCAAAGTCCTCAGATGTCTCCAGTGAGCTCCATCACTGGACTAAGCAGTGCAAGCTCTTTCGTGACCTTCCGCCGGGGAGGGGGAGCTTGGTGTACACCTCCACGACATTTCTTGGAAGATCAGGTAACTTTTTCCTTTTATACATGCAAATCTTGTTACATTTCTTGGAACTTCTGCATCCCAATGTTTTTCGTTCGTGTATTTGCAGTTTGATGTTGTGCCTCCAGACACCAGTTCTGTGAGTTCTCTTGGCCCAAAAAAGGGAGAGGAGCCAATCAAGAAAAGGAATCCCGGAGCAGTGAAGATCCGCCCGTGGACCCTGGCCCAATTAAATGCGGAAGACATTTCAAGAGCTGCTTCAGAAGCCCGAAAGAAGTCCAAAATCCTGCGGCCTGTTGTAAGAGGGGAAACCCCTCTGGGCCTTGAAACCAGCAGAAGCTTCGGCGGCAGTGGGCATTTTATGACTCCAAAGCCGGATAATAGCCGGAGGCGACTGAATAAGCAGGTGAGGCTACCTGCTGACCTGCCAATGAAGCCCCCAACAGCCCTTCCCTCAAAAATTGCTAATAATAGCTTCTTAGAGACATCAATTAGCTCGGCTCTTCAGTTCGAGGCTAGGAGCGCTTTCCAAACAAGCCGGGCCATGTCCAGCTCAGCTGAAATCGTGGGCTCTTCCCCCGAGAGCAGCTTGGACTCTCCTGATATCCAACCATTTCAGGTCTCTTCTTCAGGGCCCAGGGGTGCAAGGCAACTAAGTGGACTTCCTACTGCAGGTCCTACTGCTAGGATGGGAATTCCATTATCCAGGTCGGCTAGTGATGGGTATGAAGCCTCTGGTGGGGAAGATAGTGATAGGGTTCCTAATAGAATGGTGCAGAGGTCATCGAACTGGAATAACCTTCCTTTCAGGTACATCCAAGACGAGAGGATTGCAGGCTCATGAACATCAACTCAGATTGATAGTAAAAAGCTTTGAACAGCAGATCCTTTCAGATTCAAACTGGAATCTAATGTTCACAGCTTACTATTCATTCATTTGTGGAAAAGGTGTGATCACCGAAGGATTAACTGGAGATCTCAGCTTTTTCTCACTGGACTGTCGTCTCTCTCGCTCCCTCAAGGCTTTTATCAAAAGATCTGGTTGGATTGATAGCCCCTGAAGCTGTAAGGAAGGGACTTTTTGTAATTTTCGATATTGCACATTGTTCCATATATGAACTCGGTTTGATTGTCAATCTCTTCCTTTTTAACTTGTCCCTTCACCGCCGTTCTGCATTGAGCTGTCTGTGTCTACAGAGAAATAGACTTGAAAACAAGGCAACCAAGCAAAAGATCTGAAATTGGGAGAGACAGACAAAATCTTGCTGTCATCGAGTGGAAGCTTACGTGATGTCTAGCAAACTCCTCAGCAATCTCCATGGCCAGCTCCTCAGGGATGGCCTCACAATACTTGTACAGCATCACATTAAGGACAAAGGGGCAACATTAACATGGTGATGGAGCTAAAGACCACTTGATCTCGAGCGAAAAATGGCCACCTCTTCCACCTGCCACCCGATTCCACGGACTGCACTGAGCTGCTCAAATAATGCAACTTCTCCAATCTTGAGCTGGTCACCCATCTACCGGCCAATGAATCTACACCAGTAACTGTTCGAAGTAGGACCAAATTTTAGCTGTTACTGCAATTTTCTCACATGTTTAAGTGTGTCATTCTCGACAGAAGAATGAGGGAAGAGACATAACGAGATGCTGTTGGTTAATACACGCTTCAACCTACTGGCATGTGCAAAAGAAACTTCGAGGTGCTGCTTTGTTCAGGCATCGTTCAAGATTGTTACACTGCTTCGGTTTCTAGATGTAAATGTTCACAAATGTTACCAACTTTTGGTATGTGCTCGGGAAAAGAAGCTGACCGGGTCATGACTGTTACATCAGACCATTAAGAGTTCGTACACATGATCTGTTTCAGGTCAAGTTGATGAACATGAAATTTGCAAGCATAAGTGATTTCATCAATCAATCCTTCTGTTTGATGCATTCTTCTAGATCACATCAACGAACAGAAGTATTCAATGCATCATCTGTTAAATCATAGGGCTCGAGATCAATGATCTTTTCCCGTCCTAGTAATGGCATAGCTTTAGGGAAGCTCAAACAGGCCCAAGTGATGTCATCAAAAGTTTATTCAATATACAGCCCTGACCCCTGTGTTGTACAAGATTACGAGAACAAGAAAGTAAAATTGTTTCCCAAAGACATGGATTTAAATGATCTTCTTTTTCTCAAAGAAGGTCTTCAGGTGCCATAGCTGCAGCCCTGCCACCGACAAGCAAACAGCAAGCGAGAGAATACTCATCCATGCCATTTTAGAGTTTGTCGATCTGTTCAGTTCCTGCATCTCCTCTTCCCTGTCAGGAAGCACCAGAACACATGTAAAAGGAAATTCTACCAGAGATAACATACTGGTAAGTCCATGGATCAGATGGGTGGATAAAACTTTCAACATCACCTGTCACGAAGATAGAACATCTCATCATGGATGGAACTTATGGTGTCTTGCAATTTCTTTAGCTCTAGCTCCATCATCTGCCATCAGAAACACAATTAGCCCATCTAACAACACAGTTTGCTTAGGGGGAAAAACAGAGAATGCAATTGTGGATTAGTGAGCTTCCTACAATTTAATGACCAAGAATTTCGGCATAATCAATAAGATTTCCAGTCAATTTTATTGAGAAAGAAAAATGAAAGATTGAAGCAGTAGATATGGTAAACAGAGGTATCCTCAATCCATATATCATGCAGTTTGTGAAATAAAATTTAAAAGTAGCAATTCTCGTGAACAATAATTCAGCGAGAGAACAGTAGTTTGATTTTAATTGTAGAGTATCCTCTTCCAAGACACGCTTGAATACCTATGACAAGCACAGACAGGTCAAGCACTTCAAGCACAATCTACACTTTAATCCTACTTCGCTCAATCAGGAGTACCTCTGCACAGAGAGATAGAAAAGGAACAAAACCAAATAACCGCATGGAATGATCAATCTTCATGTGGTGACTCCATTTCTCTCTCGAAAAATGTGGTACTACAGTACATCCAACAGTCTAAAAGGCATTAACACAATTAGCATAGACCCCTAATGGACAACAACCAGTAAAATGACCAAGGTACAAGGCATGGACCTAACATGAGGTGTCAGCAGAGGCTTTCAATGAGGACCTGAATACCATCACCAGCTCAAAGATGTAAGAAACTCTCATTTGTTCCTGCATTTTACATGCAATGCGTCCCATATATATTCCCTTAGATATATGATCAGCTAGCAACCAACCACGACCTATTTTTTCCCGCAAATAAAGAATTGGCATGTACTGTCTTCCTTGTACATTTCCTGAGTCCTATGAGCAGCTAGCAATCAACAAAATTTTCTTTTATCAATGCATCAGTTACTGAGTCGAGAATATTCAATATTTGAGTCAAGTGATTGCTGATATTTATTATAGGTGGAATGCTGATCAAGCTGATCAAAGCATGCAGATATGAACAGAGAGCAGTACACCTAACTTTGACCTCTGCTGTCAAGAAAAAAGAAGAAGAAGAAGAAGATAGACGTTCTAAATTATACCTACATTAAAAAAAAAAAAAGAGTTGGACAAAAAATATTTTAGAAAAGGGCAAGGACTTACATCTACTTGGCCTTTCTTGGCAACATTGGACCAGTCCCTTGTGGTGACACCAGATTTCCAATCAAATTCAATGGTTAACGCGACCGGAGGATTGTGATCAGGAGTCCAAAAGCAAGCATTATAATCTCCTGACTCTGCAGTTGTGAATGCAAACTGACCCGACTCTACAAGGTCTGCATAATGGTAGCTATTCCCATAGGCGGAAGTAACCTACATGCAAGAACCAATTCAAGCATCAGAATCAACAACTATAATAAAAATCTGAAAACCTAACCAGGTGTTATGCACGAGTTGAGCTCCTCCTAGTTCATTGTCTTGCAAAATTCTTGACAGCAAACCTATGAGACAGAGCAAAACGAACAGCAATGTCTTTTCTTTGCATAAAATGAATAACAGAATTCACTCTTCATCCAGATCAGATGTAAAATTATCGCCTTTGAAGTGCTCCTCGAGCCATTTCCATTCTATACATGGTACGACATATGTATTTCTAATCCACGTACTGGGCCTAAAATCAACCTGAAAGTCCACATGCAATAGCAGCAGTAACAACCAGTTGCAACCTTCGTAGCACTATTTGTCCTTCGCAGTTCCTGGCCCGTATTTGTTTAATATGATTGATATTCCATAGTGCGTTGATCATGGAGCATCAGATAGCGATAACAAATATAATCCTCTAATATCACGATCTTCAGCTTCAAAATAAAAAATGAACAGAAATTGAAACATGAAAGAAGAGAAAAAAACAGAACTTAGGGATACCCTGATTGTGATCTTGTGAGACTCGGGCATGGGTTGGCCTTCATTCGGGTTGATGATGCTATACTTGCCCACTGTCATAGAATTGCTCTTGATGTCTTCTGCTACACACTTCGTGTGACCCGATTGCAGCTCGAACCGGACAGATTCCGACAAGTTAAACAGAGTTCCGAGTAACAAAATGAGGAAGGTCTGAGACCGAAACATGGCGTTCAGCAGGGGAGCAAATGGGCAAAAATTTCAAGCAGAAGAAGAACGAGAAGCACAGGGGCTGAGTCAAGAACGGGATCGTTCTCTGCTGTGTCCCTGTCGTTGTCAAAATGGCTAACTCGGTGGCGCGGGCGGTCAGAGGAGGGAAGGTCTTGATGGCTTGCCCGTCGAAGGAGGTTTCTTACTGGTACGTATAGGTTTCATTTGGGTCAACAGCATGTCGGCCCGGGAAGAGGATGACGTGGCAGAAAGGAAGGCTCTGTGTGTCAATTCCACGTGGCAACTTCTTGTTGGACAGAGAATGTAACGTCCGTCTGTCCTGGCGAATGTTTCTGAAGGAACATAATTCTGTTAAATAGCACAAATAGTCCCTGAATTTGGTTTTCTCATCATTCCAGTATTTCAATTATATCCATCCGAGTCCTTTAAATTCAAAAGAACCCAATTTGACCATTTTTTGGAAATATCTCCTGTCGTGAAACACATTGCAGCAACCTTTATATTGATGACATAAGATATGATCTTCGTTCGAGTCGAGGCTCTTTGTCATGCTAGAGATAGTTTTCGAACTCCTGCAAATTAGCTTTGTTGTCGCTTGGGTTCTTCACTCACGACCACCAGCAAGAGAAAAGACAAACAGAATCAATCTTAAAGGAGGGGCGAAAATAGATGGTTATCAGACGCTTAAGCACTTGATTACACAGCAATTGAAAGTAGATGAGTAAACATGGCAAAGTTCAAATGTTGGGGGTCCCACATATAATATTTGACAGAATCTCGGTCGACTTTTTTTACTTTGACTCTGATTATTTGTCCTATGTGAACACAAATTATATTGTTATGGTATTAATTAATTTAGTTATTTTGCGTTAATTTCTTGCCATTTATATTTCCATTGTAATCGAAAAATAAATATATTTGGTATCCAATGAATATAATTCAAGGTGGAAGGTCTAATTATTGTCTATGCAAGTCCCAAAATTACCTATGTTTACCATGCGTAATTTAAGGTAATAAATCTTATATTTTCCATGCACAATATAGATAAATATTATATTCTGAATAATACCTAAAGGTTACTATATATTAGGAAAATGGATAGAAGAGATAAGGGTAAATTACACCATTGGTATAAATATTTTGATAATGTAACATTTTGGTACAAAATGTTTAAAATGTAACTCGGTTGTACATTTTCTTTCAAATATGTAACACTTTAATACATTCCGTTAATTTTTTATTAACGCCGTTAACTTTTGATGACGTGTACGGTCTACGTGACATTCCTTGATGACGTGGTTTCATATTTTAAATATGTGGATTGCCACGTGGTACATGGTGGGACTCACTATTTTTTTATTCATTTCTCTCTCCGCACCTCTCTCTCCCTCTCTCTCTCTTAGCTTTCTCTCACTCGACTCTCTCTCCCTCTCTCTCTCTTAGCTTTCTCTCACTCGACTCTCTCTCCCGCTCTCTCTCTCTCCCTCTCCCTCTCTCACTCGGCTCTCTCTCCCTCTCTCCCCTCTCTCTCTCTCACTTGGCTCTCTCTCTCCCTCTCCCTCTCGCTCAGCTCTCTCCCTCTCTTTCTCTTGGCTCTCTCTCTCTCTTTCTCTCTCTCTCAGCTCTCTCTCCGTCTCCCTCTCTCTCTCTCCCTCTCCCTCTCTCTCGGCTCTCTCTCTTTCTCTCTCTCTCGCCCCCCCATATGAGAGAGAGAGCCGAGAGAAAGAGAGGGAGAGAGAGCCGAGAGAGAGAAAGAGAGAGAGAGTCGAGAGAAAGAGAGGGAGAGAGAGCTGAGTGAGAGAGGGAGAGGGAGAGAGAGTCGAGCGAGAGAGAGCGGGAGAGAGAGTCGAGTGAGAGGTGCGGAGAGAGAAATGAATAAAAAAAATAGTGGGTCCCACTATGTGCTACGTGGCAATCAACATATTTAAAATATGAAGTCACGTCATCAAGGAATGCCACGTAAACCGTACACGTCATCAAAAGTTAACGACGTTAATAAAAAATTAACGGAATGTACTAAAGTGTTACATATTTAAAAGAAAATGTACCACCGAGTTACATTTTAAACATTTTGTACCAAAGTGTTATATTGTCAAAACGTTTTGTACCAATTGTGTAATTTACCCGAAGAGATAACATCACCAACAATTGAACCTTTTAATTCTCAGGTGCTTTTCCAATATGTAGGTTAATGAGGAGGAAAAAAAAATATCTGACTTTTCATTAAGACAGAAACAAGAAATTTGATTCGGTTTTGGAGTTCCTATTAAAAATGTCAACTTTCAAATGTCCTTTTTATTAGTAGATATGATTATTTTTTGAATTAAATGCGACAGTAACCACCGGCTTGGAGCTGTTGCTACAGAGTATAAACATCGTCATCTCGAACACGGGTAAATTACACAATTGGTACAAAATATTTTGACAATGTAACACTTTGGTACAAAATTTTTAAAATGTAACTCGGTGGTATATTTTCATTCAAATATACAACACTTTAGTATATTCCGTTAATTTTTTATTAATGCCGTTAACTTTTGATGATGTGTACGGTCTACGTGGCATTCCTTGATGATGTGACTTCATATTTTAAATATGTGGATTGCCACGTAGTACATGGTGGGACCCACTATTTTTTTATTCATTTCTCTCTCCACACCTCTCTCTCTCTCTCTCAGCTTTCTCTCACTCAACTCTCTCTCCCGCTCTCTCTCTCGCTCGACTCTCTCTCCCTCTCCCTCTCTCACTTGGCTCTCTCTCTCCCTCTCTCTTTCTCTCGGCTCTCTCTCTCTTTCTCTCTCTCTCAGCTCTCTCCGTCTCCCTCTCTCTCTCGACTCTCTCTCCCTCTCCCTCTCTCTCGGCTCTCTCTCTTTCTCTCTCTCTCGCCCCCCATACGAGAGAGAGAGAGCCGAGAGAGAGAGTTGAGAGAAAGAGAGGGAGAGAGAGCCGAGAGAGAGAAAGAGAGCCGAGCGAGAGAGAGAGGGAGAGGGAGAGAGAGTCGAGTGAGAGAAAGTCGAGAGAGAGAGAGAGAGAGAGGTGCGGAGAGAGAAATACATAAATAAATAGTGGGTCCCACCATGTGCCACGTGGCAATCCACATATTTAAAATATGAAACCACGTCATCAAGGAATACCACATAGAGCGTACACGTCATCAAAAGTTAACGACGTTAATAAAAAATTAACGGAATGTACTAAAATATTACATATTTGAAAGAAAATGTACCACCGAGTTACATTTTAAATATTTTGTACCAAAGTATTACATTGTCAAAACGTTTTATACTAATTGTGTAATTTACCCTCTCGAACACAGGGATTCGAGGGAGGGGCGATGAGTCCTACAACGTTAAGAAAGATGTTGGATTATGAATAATAATCCAATCTTTATTATTTAAATTAAAGAGGGCAGAATTGATCGATGAGAATCATGAGGTTTGCAGCTCTAAATCAGCTGTGGGGTCGGACCCCACCTACCTTCTCATTGAACTTCTGGTGCTCACAATCACATGGCTATGGCATCAAGTAGGCGGCTTTCCTTCTCCTTCCCGTTGAAGGCTCCAAGCCAAGGCCATTGAAAATGCATGCTGTCGCCTGGCTTTGGCCAGAAGTCGAAAACTGAAGGGCTTAAATGCAAATGTGGAAAAAATATTTTATAGAAACAATCGACCCGTCCCGTCGGAAGGAAATATTGAATCTTTCCATATTAGTTTGTTGGGCTTCTTCCTTGAACAGTCTCTTCAAGAAACGAGGATGAAAAGGAAATCTTGACGGTTGCCCTCTCGACAAGAAGTTTGATTAGGAATAAGGCATGCATTTATCGGTTGTTCCTTGTAGGGCGAGCCTTCTTTTCTGACACCCTTCTGTGTGCTGATCGGATTTTTCTTTGTTCGGAAATCTGCGTCTCATCTGAGCACACATCGATGTGAGCTTTCGATTTCCGCAGTTTCAGGGCTTCCAGGGAGTTCTCTTGTCTTTTGGCGGTGCGAGGTGATTTCTTTTTTTTCTTTCTTGCAAATGTGGTTGTCTCTGTTTGAGATCATCCATCGGTGGAATCGCCGGGTTTTTGCTGATTTTGGCTTGACCTGTAGTGAAGGCTGAGCATTACAATGAAGCGGCAATGACGTTCGAGGGAGTGGAGAAATGGAGGTCGTTAAATCGGAGGGTATGATACAATTGAGATGTGATAAGCTTCCGGGTGCAGTTTTCCCAAGGACCCGATTGCAGGTTTGGTTCATATGGGTCTGTTCTAGCGTTCTTCTCTGGACGTGTTTGGTTCAATTAGTGGCAGTTGGAGAGCTTTGGCACCCGAAATTCCTTAAAAGGCTTTCAAATCGATTCTCTCATCCCTTGTCATTAGTCACTGAAGACCCCTTCCTATTGCCGCCACCTCTTATTACCGCAAGTGAGTATTGTGTTTCTTCAGCTTCTCCGTTGAATGTGTGTGGTTTGCTTGTTTAATGGAGGAAGGAATATCAAAGTTAGAGTTTTGCAATGCTTGCTGCCTAGATTTGGCTGATAATGTATTCTTCTGCTTCTTGGGTTTCATCTTTACGTCTTCTTTGCGTGCTTTTGATTTTTCATTGAATTTTGGGCTTTTTGAATGAAGTTGAAAATTTGCACTTTTCGCTGCAGTAGATTGCATAAAAAGTATTGAAAAAATGGAATTTTCTCTTGGCAGAATCAGTCTCTATTATGTTGAGATGTTGAATGGCAGCTTGGTTGATTTTGAATTTCAATGCACTTACATATGAACTGACAATTACATGATTGACTGTTGTCCATCCCGTAGGAGTTGACCGTGGCAGTATTTATTATTTATGTAGCTTGATTATTGATCGAGCACAATCAATTTCACGGTTTTCATCTCCATGTAAAGCTGAATACAATAATTTACTGGTTACACAGTGGCAATAGAAGCAGATCAGTTTACCGTACTTTTAAAATGACCCGCTACTTTATAGTCTTATATAATATATATAGATTTGCCATCTTGTTAAATATGGTAGCATGCTTATATTTATTTCCTCGTTATTCAGCGAAATTTATTTGAGATACAAACTCTGCAGGGAACTATACAAGTAATGGGTTCCTTAAAGTGTCTTGCAATGGCGGTCTGAATCAAATGCGAGCTGCGGTTCGTTCTTCTATGTTTTACCGTTCTCACATATGCTTTTCTTCTTCCCTTTTCTTCTGTAATTCATGCATGGGATTCAAAAATAATTAGCCTGTTATTTCAGATATGTGATATGGTGACTGTTGCTCGGCTTCTGAACCTAACATTGGTTGTGCCAGAGCTGGACAAGAAGTCCTTCTGGGCTGATCCTAGGTAAATATCCAGTTGGACAGGATTTTAAATATTTAGCTTGCGGCGGGGCTAAGACAGCTGATGCTTGAGGCTTTCTGCAGTAATTTTGAGGACATCTTTAACATGAGGCACTTCATCGATTCTTTGAGAGATGAAGTTCGAATAATCAAGAGGCTACCAAAACGATTTAACAGGAATTATGGCTACCAACCACTGGAGATGCGTCCTGTTAGCTGGTCAAATGAAAAGTATTACTTAGAACAGGTGCAAATCTGAGGCGTCCTTCTTTGTGTTCTTTGTTGTACCCTCAATGATATAGAAATCAATGCTATTCAATTTGATTTCCAATGACTATGCTGCAGATTCTTCCTCTTTTCAACAAGCATAAGGTGTTGCATTTCAACAAAACTGATGCTCGTTTGGTGAACAACGGGTTGCCACTTGAACTGCAGAAACTCAGATGCCACGTTAATTTTCAGGCACTAAAATTTACTCCACAGATTGAGGCTTTGGGCTACAAGTTGGTCCGAATTCTTCAAGCAAATGGACCCTTTGTGGCCTTGCATCTCAGATATGAGATGGATATGTTGGCATTCTCAGGTTGTACCCATGGCTGTACCCAGGAAGAAGCAGAGGAGCTCAAACATATGAGGTTTGAACTCCAATTGGAGCTCTTCCTCATTGAAAGAATCCTACTTGATTTCATGTCTAGAAGCCTTCTGCTCTAATTAGGAAAAAATGGAAATCTAATGCTAGGATCTTTGTTAGAGGCAGGCAATACTTTAGTAGGTAAAGTAATGTCTCAAGTGGTGGAAGATCATTTTGTATGTCGAGTTAGTAATGGGAGGTCAATCAAGATAAAGGAAAGCTTAGTTACGTGCCATCCCAAATTTTCTATTATTCATAATTTGCTTACTTCATAAGATGAAAATAGCTGTCTTTGCAAGTGCCATTATGTAGTTATGACTCTTGAGTCTGTTTACACTAGGCTCTTCCAAGAGAGGCTTCAATACTAACTCCAAAATAAGTTATGAGTTTCTGCCTTCAGAATGTTTAATCCTTCATTGTGTACATTGAGAAGAGGCTCCAATAGAGTGACACCTTCATTGAAAATAAATCAGAAATGGGTTCTTTTATGTGAATTAATTCTTTATTTTGGGGTTGTATCTGTTTAACAGATTCTGCTTTGGCTTTTGGTCAGATATGCATTCCCTTGGTGGAGAGAAAAAGAGATTGTGTCAGAAGAAAGGAGATCTCAAGGTCTATGCCCTCTGACGCCTGAGGAGACAGCATTGGTATTGCGAGCCTTAGGTTTCAGTAAGGAAACTCCAGTATATGTTGCTTCAGGAGAGATTTACGGCAGTGAAAGAAGACTTGCGGCACTAAGGGCTGAATTTCCTCGAACTGTGAGTTTTGTTATTATCATTAAATTCATGTCATCAGTCCCACAAGTGAACAAATCTTGGCGGAAGTTTCACTGGGTGATATTTCATGATTCTTTATGTTCAAATTCATATACACAGCATGGGGAACTTCGTTCGGTATTCCTTGGATTAAACATGGAGTTTGATTGGTTATGCAAAACTGTTTCAAGAGGACCAGAAAAATTCAGATGAGAAATGTTTGATTGGTCTTCGAATGAGTTATGATGGAACCACAAAACTTGAATTAACGAACTTTTTATGCAAGCAGCTGGGTGTCATACTTTCTAACTGAACCGGGCATATTGTTGTCCCTTTTGTAGTTGGGTTCGACACATTGCTTGATACATTTCTCTTAGAGTTTAGGCCGTGCCACTTAATTTTTCAGGTGAAAAAGGAAATGTTGCTGGACCCAGAAGAGTTGAAGCGATTCCATAACCATTCCTCACAAATGGCAGCCCTAGATTTTATGGTTTCTATAGCAAGCGATACTTTCATTCCCACCTATGACGGAAATATGGCAAAGCTTGTAGAGGGCCACCGCAGGTAATGCATTCAGGCAAACTTCTTGGTTTTCTTGCATGCAGAGGAGATTGTTTGGTTGTCATGAGTCAATCAGGGGCAACAGTCAGGTCGGTCCTATGTTGGTTGTTCTCATTGTAATGCGATTGGCTTGGAGTACTGCTCTTAGAGCATGCATGTCTGACTATGCAAGTAATCCATTGTCTTTTTAAGTAGAACTTATGATATTTGTGACGTTATCTTATACACACAGATATCTTGGGTTTAAGAGGACAATTTCACTAGACCGAAAGAAGCTGGTGGGGCTGCTCGATCTGTATCAGAATGGGACAGTTCAATGGGACAAGTTTGAATCCTCTGTGCGCAAAGTGCATGAGAAGAGGATGGGACAGCCCACACCTCGCAGAGTTATACCCGATAAGCCCAAGGAGGAGGACTACTTCTATGCAAATCCTCAAGAGTGCCTCTGCGAGGCATCAAATTGTTTGCAGGGCTCAGACCCTGCAAGCTCTACCACTGAAAGTGTAGAGTTGAAGCATCCATATCCACGAGTGCAGACCAATTGAAGTTGTACAGACAAACGCGTGAGACCCAATGGCTCTTGAAAGAAGAGGCAGACTTAAGGGCTCCCCTTTGGGCATCAAGGAGATGATCATCTTCATTTTTTTTTTCATCTTGTCCATGAGTTACAAAGAAAGAAATTTCTTATTCTCTTTTCTAGTCATGAGAATGGATGTTATTAGCATGATCAACAGAATCTCTTTCTGACCCAAACTATCATCTTGAAAACTAAATCGATCGAGCAAATAGCATTCTTGGCAGAGCTTCTCACTGGGGATACAAATGTCGATGACTCAAAAAAGAGAAAAAACAAAACAAAACATAAGGCATGGCAGGTCTAGAACCGGATGAGCAAAAAAGTTCATAACTTGGACAAGTAAGGCAACAGTCAACTGAATTTACGACCTCAATTTGTAGTGGAGTGCAATTATTTCGAAGAAATCCACGAGACAAAAAATAATTTCTTTCGACTGTAATTTCTGACTCACCTTCTATCCTCATTTTGAATGCCTCCACAAAAAAGTCAGAAACCGCAGATGCCACAATCATGGCAGATTAGCATAGCAACAAGGAGATTGTTGAAGAAGAAAGATCATTCAGCTGAAGCTCAACGCCGGTTACCCTGAGACTGCTCGGTTGGAACCTCGAGAACTACAACTCGTTCCTCGGAGTCCTTAGCTGCGGCCTCCTCCTCAGCGGCCTTCTCAGCCCTGAGTATGGGCTCGTAGTAGTCGGAGTGAGCTTCCATACACTTCTTCAGGGCAGCGGTGGCCTGGAAGCATTTCTCGACAACGTCCTCCTGGTTCTTCTCCGCCTCCTCGATGCACTTCTCCCAGTCAATAAATGTGTCCTTGCAGCCGCCTCCTTTCATGAACAGGCAGAATGCGCATTCTCCCTCCTCCTCCTCCTCCTCATCTCCCTCTCCATCCTTCCCCTCAACCTGATCCGCTTCATCCGATTCTGCATCGGCCTGGGGAGTTCCCGCGTCAGTTGGAGGAAGATCGGGGTCCTGACGATCGGGCAGAGACATGGGCTGTGCTTGTGGATCTCGGCGGAGAGGGGATTGACTATGCTAGGGTTTTTGTCAATTAGCAGGCGTGGAGCAGCGGAGGCGGGGGAGGGACTAGGGAGATGACGCCTTCGATGGCGGCTTTACGCCTTAAACCCCTCGAAGTCAAAGTTCAAGTTCAACTTCGAATTGAACATCCCCTTTCCCAATATTTATTTTGTCATACAATTTGGCAATGTTCATAAAACCACTGGTTTCTAAGCTCAGAACGCCCAATAAATAAATCATGAAAATATGGAGAAAATCGACATGAGATTGAAAGATTTTGCATTAAATTCTTATCTATCATATAGAGCTTTAAATTTGGTAGTGATCTATTTTAAATCTGACCGATCTCTTATTTACTAGGGGGATTTCCCCAAAATCACAGGTGTGATTGGCCTTAAGAGTAAAATCATTGGTTGTTGCCACGGTCCATGTAGTTTAGCTGCATGTTTCCGTCGCAATGTTTTGGATAGAACAAGGATTTGGTCTCAAACCATGGCTTTCATCGAAGATAGACTTGACATAGAGGCCAGCCTACCCGAAACATGTATACACATGCATGTAAAGGGAAAAGTAACAAGCCGTTGCGACTGAAACAATGTCCGGTCCAAATAAAACATCGCATCGGTCGCAGCTCTCCCCTTTTCCCGGCGTCCATGATTAAACTTCGATCAGGCTAAGAAGCTTGCAGGTTCAATCAATTCTTTCCCCCTTCTCACAGGATGGTATGATACCCATGCCTGCAGCAGGATGCAGTTGAAGGACAAATTGTCGCAGTTGTCCTGGAAAACTGCTATCTAAAGTGCAATAGCAGGCCAAAACCTGTAATCTGCAACCACTGTAGCGCGTGATTGGATCCATTGAAGGATAAACTACTGAAGTTGGGATGAGAAAGGGAGACATCCATGAGGTTTAAGTATTTTAAGAACTTATCCATCTGTAATTTCATGGATGATCATTTTCCGTGGTCTCAAGTAAATCAACACGGGTGGGTGTTTTTGAAGACTCCTTTTTTTTTTTTTTTTTGCATGCAGGGGACCAAAGAGAACTGCTAGCTGCTTACGTGGATTTGAAGGGAGTACCGGTAGCCCCAACTGGGGTGCTGAATGCAACATCCTGAAATTGACCGGCCATCTTTCCTCGAGGGAACCATCTTAGGTCCCCACCCTTATTCCCAGACGGGCACTCTGAGTATCCTGCAGCTGACTGACAAGTCCATAGGAGAAACTAGTTACTTACACTGAAGTCATAGTGGGAACGAAAACATTTAGCTGATGTATTATTACATCCTGTGCTGCGGCTCCATAGCCAAAACGGATGATACGTTGTCTTCTTTTCTCCTCATCGTCAAAGCGCCGTCAAAAGCAACGGCCGGTTATTCCATTCCACTGTTCATTGCATTGGCATTCAAATATCGGCTTTGCACCATACGACATTCAATGTGTCCATGTGAGGCCCGAATGGAAAATCTACCTCTGCAAATTCAGCCGGAGGAACTTTATCTCTGTTGCCAAGCCAACCATCCTGCAGCTTCTTGTATGCTTCATTGATTTTGCCTTGCTTTTCACATAATATGTGCCTTGCTGCAGCGAGAAAAGCAAATAAGAAAACATTTATAGGATTCATAAGCAGGATGACTTCAAGACCTTTGGACTGTAGGCAGGAAAAGAAGGAATAGCACCTGTGATGTGAGAGACTGCTGTGCATATGTCTCAAAGAGATAAGGATGACTTCACCATTAAAAAGTAAGAAATTTTTTTCAGAGAAGACTACCCGACATAAGTGCAAGTGCCAAATCCCGCCCGACTTCCCCGACTTTCCTTTCCCCTTTGAAGATTCATTGCTTCCACCGCCCGATTACTTGCCCTTTCCCTTGGCTGATTCTTTGGGCTTCGAGTCCTTCCCCATCCACTCCAATCTGAATATTAAACTGCGGCAGAAACGCTTATAAAAAAAAAAAAAAACAAACAATTATTTTAGAGTCCCTCCATATCACAGAAGTGTATATGGCGTGTGAGGATGAAGCACGAAACAAATAGAAAACCTAGACGCACGAGAGTGTTGAACGTGAAATGAGAATAACCAATCGGTGAGAACACGAGGGATGGCCTATGAGATGGATATCTAGAATTAATGTACGAAGTAATAACCAGTGAAAGC
Organism: Sonneratia alba; assembly: GCA_900174645.1. Taxonomy (NCBI): domain Eukaryota; kingdom Viridiplantae; phylum Streptophyta; class Magnoliopsida; order Myrtales; family Lythraceae; genus Sonneratia; species Sonneratia alba. Next base: position 1,953,728 of record FWPY01000010.1, read on the forward strand.
CAGCTACTACGGCTACCATCAAACTCAGGCACTCCGATGGACCTAGCAAATTGAACAAGAGGCAGAGACGTCTTCAACATATTCAGGAAGGAACCGCATACGAACACCATGATTATCAGACACAGGCCAGGCCATCTGATTTCAGGCGCAGCAATCCCACTGGGATTGGACTGCCATCTGAGGCAGGTTAGTAACACGCAAGAAGCACCTCGCTCTTCATTTCAAGAGCAACTAGATCGAACTGTGGTTGCTTCTAGTGAAGTATCGAATACAATCGCAGGAACTACTGGAGTAAATCCGATGGAACAGATTCACAATCACGAGGACAAATCTTAAACTGAGCTCGTTACTTCGTGAAAAAGAGAGAGAAAGGGATACATGGATACCAATAGGTCAATTGTCGCCCACGATACTTTTCCGGAATTTAGAGCCGCACATCCACCATCACGCCGGTCCTTAGTGCTACTGATCGACTCAGGATCTGTTAAAGCGTTCGAGATAACCCTGTGGTGCAATGATCAAATGAATCATGCTTCGACTTCTGCACAAAGAACTTTTCATGTAGTCATTCAATTTCCCTTTGTAATCAAAGAAGCAAAACCATCGTCCCGGTGAAACCGAAATTTGTCTCGAAGAATTTATAGCATCTTTGGGTTCGTTTCAGTCCTTAATTCTGGTAAATCCTTGCCCAGGATCAACCGTAAGCTTTTATCCGTTTGACTAGCGGTCATCATCCTGTAATTTATGTGCACGAGGTGAGGTATACAGTTCTCTTCATGTACTTATATCATTCATAAGTTCTCGGAAGTTTTAATAGTTGATTACATTATGATAACCCGAATGTCTTCTATTTTCTTAGTTTCATTGTAATACATAAATAAGCTATGAGCCATGTCGTATATTTTATGAATGTAAGGTTCAATGTGTCAAGTATAAGTGTATTGCTGCAAATACAGAGGATGATCAAGCCAATGCCAAGAGGAACACCTGAACGAACTCAAGGGATTAGTTTCTGCTTCTTATCTTGCCAACCGGCTATCTCTGATGCAATCTTTGCTTGTACCATCTCATGGAACCCATGGTATGGCTCGTAACCAAAGATCTTCTGCAGAGCCTGAACAGAGTTCGAAAGGTAGATATTCCTCGAGCAAATTTCCTACTCGAGAATAGCAACTCAGGAAATGATACTTCTGCACTGGGAAGAATTGAAAAGACCCACCTCTAGAAGCACGAAGAAGGGAGCCATCAAGAAGGCTTGAGCGAGGTTATCCAGAAGTGCGGGGGCCCGTTTCTACCGCAAAATGATGATCAAGGTCGAGGAGTGTAATAAAGAAAATATGTATTAGTTTTATAGATCATTGAGCATTGTACAGTTTTTTTACCTCAAAAACACCATGGCCAATGAACTGACCGGCCCAACATAATATCTGAGCTACGAGAACAACCTGAGAGCAACTCAAGATAAATTGTCAGAGATTTAGGCACTATAAAGCACAAAAGATCATCATTACACATGTGACTGAGTGAGAAGTTGTTAAGGCTTAACAGCTACGTGTTACAATGGGCAAACTGATATGCAGAACTGAGAGACAGTAACTGGCAAGCTCCATGAGTGAAGCCAACACCAACAGTTCAAGGGAAAAAGAATATGCAGGTCTAAGATTAAAAGGAAAGAGGTTTTACACTGACAGATTTTCATGCCATGTGAATAACAAATTGATCAAAATCACAGTTTTACAAGACGGTTTTATGTGCCACTAAAAAGAAGCTTATGCAAATATGAGATCCAATTGCAGATGCAAAGATGATTCTATGAGAAGTTAAGTGGCAGTATAAACTCCTAAATAATTACAATATTAGACCAAAACAGAAAATTAGGCTCGTGAAAAAGAATATATAGCAGCGGGGAGTAATGCTTAGGTTTCTCCAGTCTCTCTGATCAGTACAAACTTGATCTCCAGTTATAAATAAATTCCATGAAGCATCTAAGACAAAGAATGGGAGAAAAGGATTACTGTTGACGATGGAAAAAAGAGCAGGTAACCAAGTCGGGAGTAGAACAAATTAGCAAGAACCAGCTGGAATCATTCCAACTCTACAAGAAAAGGCCAGAGCTGTCCTAGACTGAATTTGCAAACAGAAGTTTGGTGGGTGATGGACGGTGTTCAACGTCACTGAATTCTGAGTATTATGTGATATGACACAGATTAGTTATCCCTTCTGTGAGGCCTGATCTGGTCCTTCTTAGCTTTCATCAGTGTGGCTCCAGACTTTCTAGGCACAGAGAAAGATCCTAACCAAGGTGGGACGGCCGTTGCACAACCACAAAATGACACCATAGAGTTGCATAACACAATTACTGGAAGATAGCATCATCAATGCCAGGAGCAATAGGGAAAATAAACCAAACTCCCATAAAGGGATCGGCTAAAAAAGAGTGAATAAATCCCCCAGTGGAATAATCAAGATGTAAAATGCAAATGTTCAACAAAATCAGAAATTTAAATTTTACAGCCATCATTTCCTTAAAAGCCGTACAGCACCCGTATAGAAGCTGCCAAAAGAAAACTTAAACGAGAAACATGAGACGTCCCCAGGCAAGCAACCGAGCGGCCCCGTTTCTGTGAAACATAAAAGCAGAGACAGCAAAAGAGAAAATGACGAATGCCCTTAAATCTACATACGACCTTAGCACATGCTAACAGTGAGTGGTTCGTTAGATCCGCAGACAAAATGGTAAAGGATGTTCCCTATTCATTAACTACGAAATCAGACAATCAGGCAAAATAGCTATTTTTTGCTGGATAATCCGGCTAAGTAGCTAGATCAAGCAAGCAGAATAACGTATCGTAACAGGCTGAGGGAAGCCATTCCAATCATTTTATAATCAAGGCAGTAAATAGATTCTTGAAGGACCTGACTAGTATAAATACCGTAATCGAGTTTACAGGGCAGCAGAAGAGGATGAAGGATTTCACCTTCCAGGTAAGGGAGAACCCGAGACGACTGGCGACGAAGCTGCTACCAATCCAGCAAGCCACACAAAGCAGTGCTGCTAAAGTACCAGCCTTTACATCCAAAAGATATAAAACACAGCGTAGATCGCAGTGAACAAGAAACCCGCATTCAAGAGCAGAGTAACATGGGTCCCGAAAAGCGAAAACTCGACTGGAGGAAAGCCAAATAGGGATGGTGTGAAATAGAGAATGAGCAGTGCCGTGAAGACGATCGGCCAAACAAGCAGCATGTGTACGATTACGTTGATCAGGTTACTGTGGCAAGCTCCATAGAAGGCAAAGTGGTTTTCCAGATCAATCAATCCAGTTCTTGACATCTGGCCTTAGTCGTTCTTGGGCGCTTTCTCCCGGGAAAGACAGAATTTTCTCGGGACTACCGAATGAAGAAACTGAAGGGAAGCGTTTATTTTTGCATAATTCCAATTGGGCACAGACAAATTCTAAAATCGAAACGGACTGCAGAGGAATTAAAGGAAGGAGAGAGGAAATAGCGATTCTCTTAATCCAGAGACCAAAGGAAATAGAGCAAGTTGTCTCGACGCTTCGTAGGAAAAGGAATACGGAAAACGATTGGATTGCTCCCTACCTACTCTGGTCCCGTCGGATTGAGTTGAATGTTCGAATGCAATCAAATTTTCAATTGTATGCGGTCGTAATTATGACAGAGGAGAAGCAGGAACGTTTGATCTTCCTCAACCTCGTCAAAATTTTCCGGGGAAAACTATTTTTGCAAGTGGAAATTGGGATTCCCTTCCCAGGAAAACATGGAAAACAAATCTCTGTTTTTCCCGCAAAATATTTTCTGGCCGGGACGCTTCTTGTCGCTTCCCGGGCACTCGCGCGTGACACCTGGCAGAAGAGAGAAGCTGCAATGAAGATAACGGGCAGAACGGTCAGCCACAATATCTGCCCAGAGAACTGAAAATTTCCTTCAAAAGTTTATAATTACATATTATGCAAAAAAGAAAGAAAGAAAGATAAGGAGTAGCTTCACTCCTTCTGTTACCCATGAGTTATGAGCCGGAGAAATGCGTACCGCAGATTTTATCTCGTGACTGCGAGAGCTCATATGTGCTAATGCGGGGCACGTGGAGAGAAGGTTGTGGTCAAGAGGCTAAGCTAAACAAGAGACTTGCTCGAACAATCATGCTGAGTAAGGACTTGGTGGACGGAAGGCAAGTGTCGTGGCCTTAGGGTTGATGATGTTCGACCAATGCAAGGTGGATCATCGTTAAAAATAGCCCGGGAACGCTAAGGCATGAGCGGAGAGTGATCGAGAGGCATTTGATCACTTCATGTTGGGACCAATCGAAGGAACCATGTGTTGCTGGTCGACAATAGTGCACGGTGGATGAGTGGAGATGCAGACACGCAAGTGGAGTCTTGATCATGCAGGACCTGATGATCGAGTACGTGGAGTGCAACTACTCATAGAAGGTGTGCGGGATGCTATGAAGCGCAGGATCGGTGCTCGCAGGATAAGGGTCGCTGACACCAACATGGAAAGGATCGATTGTTTCCTTATGCAGAGCAGCTAGTGATCAATCAGGAACCAAGTGGGGCGCAGTTGTCCAAGTGCATCCGAGAAACTGTTTAGGTGGGATGAACATGATCAAGATAGAAGATCATGTGATAACAGACAATCGAAGAAAGATTCTCCCAAGATATGACAAATCAATATGTCATGGAAACAATTTTGGAAATTGCTGATCGAGGGCTGAGATTGGAAGGATTGATATATGATTGAGAGAATTAAGGGATTCAAGTATATTAGTTGCCATATCTAGTTTGTCAAGTACCTCTATAAAAAGGGGGTTCAATCTCATTCTTAGATACAATCCAAAATTCTAAGAGGAGAAGCCATAGAAGTCTCAAGGCATCTCATAGAGGAGAGCCAAGGAGAGCAGTTAGAGAGAGCTGGGAAACACGAGGGAGAGCGTGGGGGGCAGAACATAAAGTTGCTGCTGCAAGTTGTAACTTAGTGGTGAGTGGGGAGTGAGTCCCATTTACCCTTGTAATGCTAAAATGTGTCAGGTTAGGGTGTGTCAAGTGAGGAGTGAAAGCCGTGCGGAGGTCGTGAGGCATATACTTGAAGGTGAGTTTATTCTTGTAAAGGTTTTTTCATACTTGTATAATTGTGAATATAAGCGGAGTTTTCCCTTTGTATATTGCTCGTGTTTGTTTCCTTGTAGTGTGATCGTGTGCCAAGTGACATCAAACCTCGATTGTGAGTGGGAGCTGGTTGGTAGGGAAGGCAGTCAACACCAACGGAACGCAGAAAAATTCAATCCCTGCATTGGTCCCGTGAGACCTTCCACCTCTCTGCTTCACGCAGAAATTGGCAACCGCTGCCTCCTGGCAGTCAGGAAATCGCTCCTCGCAGCAGAGAATGCCACTAGCCGCCGGAGGATGTTGTGTCGCAACGACCTGACTCGTAGCTGGGCTCCAGTGTCAGGCCAATCCACAAGCGCTGGTGGAGAGCAGGGGAACGCACTCGTTCCTGCTCAAGCGGTTCTTCCAGCGGGGTCTGTCGCCGAAAGATGCCGTGGCTACATAGCCTCTGGGACATGATGGATAGTGTCACAGGGGTCGGAACTCACCCGAATTTTTCCGCACCTGCGATGGTGCTGAGCAGTGTCCCGTACACTCTCAGCCAACCCGAAGCACACACACGCAGCGAAATAGCTTGGCGAGGTTTAGCAATCGAGGATCAAGATCGAACAATGCAAGGTAAGGGAAATCTCACTTGTATTCACCAACACGAATTACAAGAACACACAAAACCCTTACACGACCTTGCACGGCCACGTCCAAGTATATGCCTCGTACTCCAGCACTTGCACTCCTCACTTGGACGGGTGAACTTCACTCCGGGAGTTCACACTCAGCGTCGGGGGACTGGTCACACTGTTGCCGGGACTTCCTTGCTCGACTATCGGTGATAGAGTGTTCTCTCTAACTCTCTCCAGTTGCTCTCCCCTTCTGCCTCCTCGACCTTGGGACCCGGGGCTATTTATACTTGCAGGTGGGGGAATCCTCATCCCTAGTTTCTAGGGAACACCTCAGCTTCCATAACCACCCTTATCCCTTATTCCTAGGGATAAGATCGACTGCCAGCACAGTCCTCGGTCAGCACCTTGACCGAGACTCCATCGTTCCACGACCGAAGTATATCAGGCCTGACTGAGTGCCACCCGCACTCAGTTCGGTCATGGGCACCGCGCCCTTGCCTTGGATCAATTGCATGGAACATTAGCGTCGCTCGCCCCCGAGCGACTTCCCTGGCGAGTCTTCGGGAGAACCCGCATGCCCGTTGCTTGCCAGCTCGCCTTTGAACGGGTCTTTTGGGAGGTTGGGGCGTCCAGCCCACTTGCCCTTGACCGGGTCTTGCGGGAGTGCTCAGGCCCACACGGCCCGCCACCTGTCTTCCGCCTTACTCGCCCAAGAACAAGTCTTCCGGGCGGTTAGGGCGGCCAGCTCACTCCCTGACCGAGTCCTTAGGGAAGTGGGGAAGTCCAGCTCGCCTTCCCACTTAGCTTGGCCCTCACCCTATATATATCCCATTGATCCTTTGGCATTCCTTCCCTCGATCCTTTCCCGGGCTGCCATGCTATCGAGGGTCCGCTTGGCAGCCATTTCCGTGTCCGAGCATTAAGGGGCTGACAGATAGTATGTCATGGAGGTACGTCATCTTCTACATTCGGCAGAAGTCTGCCTATCTATCTCAGGACCTGAAGAACGCTGCCGCCACCTTGCCGGAGGGCCGCTGGAAGGCTTAGGTTAATAAGGCGAATGAGTTGGTGGACAGCATGGCTGAGTTAGTTTGCTCAGCCTGACCTTTTGGTTACATTATATTTCAAACTGGACCCCGTAACTTATCTGTGGTTTTCACTTTTACCCCTCGGATCTGCTGCTGCATTGTAGTGGCAGACCGACGGCTTCAGGCAACATAGGTAGCGGTTCCGTTTTAATTTGATGCGTTGATTTCTCTCTCGGTTCAACTATTTTGTGGGCACGCCTGTAAGAGTCGTACTTGTACTACGACAAGACGCTGAAATCAATAGACGACCTCGTGGCATTACTGGCATAATCTCGGGGTTGCTAGGGATGGAACTCTTCTGGAGTTTGAGATGATGATTTCAGTATGAGGCGACATTCCAAGTTCTTGGATTAATATTTTAGTTATACACACCCTTTACAGAATCCGGTGAAGATTTTACATGGATTAAGATTTTAGCTATGTAAAAGGAGTCCTATATGAGTCTCGGCTCGGGATGAACGTGATTGTACCAAACAAACTCATATCGTAGATCTGATGAACTAAATGAGCATGCAAGTTAATTTCAGGGATTAGGAAAATGAGATGATCCCGGAAAATTGAGAATCCACGGAGACCCAGTTGTACTGGGACGTCCCCTAGCATCGAGATATAGCTATGGTGGAGAGGATGATCAGCATTACGAGAACGACGGCAGCGACGTATGAGCCAACCAACGATCCCGAGATGCGCTCGCAGAAGGAGTTGTACTGCTGGCAGATGGCCAACCAGTTGGCCTTCGTGTTGCCCTTGTGCGCCAAGTACACTATGGCCGCTGCCGCCGAAGCCCCGGCCGTGAGAAGAGCCAGCATTACCTTCACACGAGGACACTGAGAATTCACTTCCATCGGGATAGTTATCAATATAAAGACGTACATTAATATATATTAATTAAGATGATATTAGAAAGAAAAAAGGAAAATAGTAAATTGAAATTATGAGAAACGCAATCAGGTGGGTCAGCTGAGAATTCTCACTTTTTTCCTTACCCCAAATTACCATTTTAAGGGGGGAAATTCAATATTTAGATGATCATGGGCTCATGAGTATTTAGAATATGGTACCGTATCGAAGACGACCAAGATGATCCTAGTGACCTTAACCGTGCTTCTTATAACATGGAAGATAGGCAATGCCAGGGAAAGGACTAAATAGGCGCACACGGCCGCATTCGTGATCACGAAGAACCTGTTTGTCGCACACATTTGGGAGGACAAAAAGCTCTCAGTTTCACAATAAGTCTTATTATCACGGACAAAATGAAGCAGTACTGAAGAGCGAAGCTTACGTGAACGTGGGAAGATCGTTGTATTGTGCTCTGAACTGGAAGAACTGGGTGGCGATTGGGAGCGTCTGATCAGTCGTTCCCATAACCACCGCGCTGGCCAGCGTCCCAAGAGCTGCGAATGCTCGCATGACCAGGTCGGCGATCGAGATTGCCCGGTTCGCCTTCTGGTCCAGTGCACTCTCCTTCGGGGACTGTCCATCTTCGACTGGCTCTGGCTTCATCATGTTCTCTATGGCTCCTTCCTCTTGCTCCTCTCACAGAGTTGAACCCCTTGAAACTCTCAGTCTCTGCTATCCTTCAAGTTGAGCTTACGGATGTTTCAAAGGAGAATGGGGAGTCATTTATACACAATTTAGGGGACATAAGCAAATTTGGAATTTCCCCGGCATGGACCAATCGGCGACACTCAAAGTGGGTATTAGGTTTACAAAGTAGAAAGTGGCTTTGTCTTCTGATGGTGTAATCATGCCATGTGGCATCATCACATTGGCCACATCATCCTAAAAAAACTAATTGGGAATGGGGCTTTGTAAGGTTTCTTGTTAGTAGGATCCTACCAAACCATACCATAAACCTGCCCTGCTATGGTCAGAATATTTGGATTTGATCGTTTATAGGATCTTATCCTAACTCCTTTTTTTATAATCATAAATTGCAATTATGAGTTATTTCTTAATTATTAGCCCCCAACAAATTTAAAAATTTACACAAGATCATACTTAAACATATATTTTTAAGTGAAAATCATATTGATTCTTTATAAATTCATAACGAATTCAATATAATATCAGAATCAATGAATTTATACTTTATTTGAATTGAGTCTGAAAGTTCGACCACACCCAAATGCAAAAGAAAATTACCCAATTATTGACCATTTGTCTTCCTTCATTCAAGACCAAAAATATATATATAATTCGTAAATAATTATTAAGGGATTAGGCACTTTCACTTAGAAGCATCACCTATAGTTCAAAACCGATCAGCGTCAAAGGCTACTTTCACTCCGGTCTACTCAGCCACGAAGCCCAACAAGCACTGTCCAACCATGGCTTCTTGGGCCCAATATTATTCAACAATTTGTAACTTAGGTTTTAAAGTAGAAATAGGTATAATTCATTATAAATTTATAACGAATTTAATGTATTAAATAATAAACTTCTATATCCATTGCAACTACACGTGATTAGAAAAGCACACGAATTGGTTCTGTTCAAACGATCCAAAAAAAAAGTCCATGATTCTAATTTTGAAGGGAAATTGGACGCGAGCCGTACTTTTGTATCAGTGAAGAAAAGAATCATGCAAATTCGAAGCTCTAACAGGCTGTAGCCGAGCACATGTATTGTTCGATGTCTAGGTTGCAGCTTGGCGCTCATGTATTTCCACGTCGACAAATTAAAAACATTGGCAACTATGGGGTTCAGTGTCATGTTCTCCAGTTCCCCTGTCGACATTTCATGCTGATGAACGCAGTACTTAATTCTCCGAAAGGGACTAGAAAATCCAGAGACATGACCTGGTGGAGTAAAAAAGGGTCGATTCTGAAATGTCAAAGAGGGTTCTGGTCAAACATGTCATTGGACTACTTTGACTTTGGACTTTTTTGACCAAGCGATGTCAACAGAGAATGGATAGGAGACCATTACCTACAGACGACGAGGTGTGGTTTTGTCTCCAAATCATCAGCAGACTAGAGGCTGAAAGTCGGGAGGCCGTCACTGTCCTGATCGTGGACCATGGGAAGAAGATTGTCGTACTGGTAAATTCGGTGCGATGAGGAATTTGACAGGTTTTTCCAAGATTATGGTACGAGTTCTAAGCCATGGCCTCTGTTGAATTGGCCATTTTGTTCGTCGATCAAGGAAAGCTCGACGGAAGGGTGTTCATTGATTCATCAGCCCCCTAAGTTCTCCAGCTGTGTTGTCCTGTTGCATCACCTGTTCAAATCTAATTCCATGTCCGGATCGACATAATCGTGTAACCCTCTACCCAGGATTCAGCATCTCCCCTATAAATTGATTGATAAAGTGGTTGGTAAATTTCATCACCTTATAAGGGAATAAATATCCATATCTGACCATGAACTTTAAACTCATATACATCTATGGTATTTTACAAATACCTTTTAAAAGTTCAAATCATCATATAATATTAGATGTAGTTCTATTTTATTAGTATCTAACGAGGTTTATTTAAGTCTAAATGGTAGGTGGACGTTGAAGTTGATGGATTACTTAGAGGTTTTCCTCTCATGTTTGTGTTTAATGAGGTTAGAAAACTGATTAATCTAAATGCAAAGCGAGAGAAAATGAGATTTGGTGTAATTATATAATTTTTAATTTAATAATAATAAAATTTTAAAATATGAAAATTTTTGTATTCATTTAATTTTTTTATTTTCTTAACTTTTTATAATTTTATGAATTTTTTATATAATTGAAAAAAAAAAGATATGAGCCATAACCCTGCACATTCACATTATTGTCTTACCTAATAATACAGCCTAGCTAATGCATAGTCCAAAGCACTATGGTTTCATAAAGTCGGGATGCCCAAATCCCAAATTATTAACGCGGTTTAGTTTCTTTCTCCCCCGCCCCCGCGCCGCCCACCCCCCCATTTTATTAGCCGTAAATGTCTTGAGATTAGGCCGCTGCAAAATCGTATAACCTGTAAATATGCTTATCCCATGTCGATAATGATATTATTAATTCCAAGTCTTACTTTACATCATATTATAATTATCTCACTTTCAAATATAAGAATTAAGTTTAATAAAGAGGGCAATCTTAAGTAAAATTAAAATGACAATAATAAAGTATACGTGATAAATTGGTTTCATAAAAAGTTATAATGATAAATGGGAAGATTTATTTTACATATTTTTTAGTAATAAAATTGTGTAGCTTTTTTTTTACGTATAATATTTATAAATTAAGTAATTATGACTAATTTTAATCGGGTTGGTTCATCAATGAATAAATTATTTTTTATTCATAGTATTCGAATCAAGATCATGACTATGCAGAAGTGTTAACCAACTCATATCGATATATTTATTGCTCATAAACTTTCTTAATAATAGTAATGACCACTAAAATATTAAAATGTGCAATTTAGTTATTTCTTATTCAAACCATCCCATCTACCAAAACAAAATTCAAGCCATCTCTAAGTTTGTAGGAAAATGATGGAGCAAAATATTAGGTTTTAATGCAATTAATTAGAGATTATTAGTAAAAATTAACTACGGGGGAACTAAAGCAATTAATTAGAAACTTAGGGGCTTAGAAGAAAATGAGCCCGGCCTGCGGATTCTACTTCTTCCGATATATTAGGGTTTTTCCCCTAATGGAAGATCCTCTTCCTCCATAACCACCCGTCTTGTCTCTGCGAAGCTTATCTGAATCAGTTGGCCTGTGTCCTCTCTCTCTATCAATGACTGAGTACGTTTCAGGGTAATCCTCCAACTCTTCTCTCTCTTCCCCCCGGAGTATGTGTCTTTGCTTCAGTTGATTTCCTTTGAAGTTTCAATTCTTCTAGGGGTTACCTCTTGTCTAGCTCTTTGATGTCAGTGCGTCCCATTGGTTCTCCCAAAATATGATTTTTTTCCCCGGGATTCGAAATTGGGTAATCGTTTCCAGAGGCAGGTTTTCATTATGCATGATTTTGATTCAGCTCCCTTGGCATAGTGCGGCACTGAAGCGTTGCGTGCAAGAGTTTCTGGTACTTCTGAACTAACAGTATTAAGTGTTCTCTCTTTGGAGGAATTATATGCAAATGAGCTCACGTTTGTGTCTGAAGAGTTGTGACTTACAGATGAAAACCATCCTGAGAAACTCATGGCTGTCTTGAAAGACATTTTGTCTGTTTTTTTTTTTTTCAGGCTGCTGGATGTACAATGACTTATCATTCATAGTGTTCTATGCGGTCTAATTATTCTCCCTATCACTCTAATTACAACATACTTGGTCTGTTTGACTATCTTCTGTTTTTATGTACCAGCAAATTTTTGAAGAAAGTTCAATCACCCGGGGTGCATCGCCCTCCTATGTCTTATCCTCATAAAGGACGTGTACTTTTCATGGAAACAAGAGAATAAGTGAGTGTGCCATTGTTGTGCGAACGTATGGATATTGGACTTCTGAATCCCTGTCTACTGGGAAAGAGGCAATGATTCCAGTTGACAGATAGGGATGAAGCTTGTGTCTCTTACTTCTTAGAAGTAGTGTTTTATGAGGCTATCTAGTTTCAAAAGCTAAAAAATTCCAATTCTTGGGGAGTTCTCAATCAAATAGCTAAGACGGGGTCGTTTTGTTGTGTGGCTGCAAGGCCACATGGGTCTGATGATGCTAGTGGTGAACGGTCTGTGGGCCAACAGGAGCCTTTCTGGCGAACTAACACAAGTTACTCGCCACCTCCCCCGAGATGGGATGCACATTTCCAATTTGAAGGTCTGCCAAATGGTCTAGATGATCCTGATCAACATTATGGATCATCTGCTTCCTCTAATAGCAAAGACAGCAGGAGAAGGGTGAGAAGCAATCATCTGTATATCCATCAAGATTCTGTCTCTGATTTTGGGCCAGAATTTTCACACGCTACTCAATGGACTCCTCCAGCAATTCAGGAAATTGGCATCCATCACAATTCAAGTGGGGTCTCTTGTCCTGTGGCTCAAATGCAATCCATTTGAATTTTTTTGATTCTGAGAGTTGAATGTCATAAATTCGTTTTCCCTTACATATACATATACAACAACGGTGCATCTCCCGGAACTTTAAATTTTGGAACCTCATACAATGACAGTAAAGTTGTTAACAATGTATATTTTACTTATAGGAAAAATATTTGGTGCATTTGGTCTTAGATTCACAGGTTATTATCCATTTTTTACTGCCACAGAGTGTCAAGAAGCATGCTAATATGCAGACTTCAAGTATGCGGTTTTGGGTATTATATTCATTTTTTCTTTCGTAAATACGCTTAAATAATGTGCTTTCATTTCCTATCTTTGATGGTAGACGTACTTGTTTGTCTTGTCTTTTTCCCCTGTTTCTCACTGGATCATATGATTTAAAGATCGTCTATTTTCTTTGTCTGACATATGTCTTTTCCTTTGTTCCAAACCCAGCTTCGCAGTCAATGCACTTTACTGCTCCTTTGAAGGTACTTTCCTCTTGAATTTCTACCTGTAGATTTATTCTTTCACTGTAATTTGATCTCCTTTTGACTGAAATGGACTTTTCTATTTTCCAGGAATCCTCAGAAAATCCAGAGAGGTTGGGCTTCAGTTTATCCCTTTCTGACAGTAGTGAATCTGAGCTTGGATCAAGATTCCGCTTTCACACACAGCGAAACAACTCAAGCCGCTGCCTCTTTGTCTCCAAACCAGTATATCCATTATCTCTTCCCACTAAAAGCCCTGCTCGAGATGCGTCTGACATTGATCAACAGTTGAGCAGTGCCAGCAGCAGTGGAGATTTTAGTTTTGCTGAGGCTTCTGAGCCTTTGGAATCTGAAACTTTTGGGTCGCACAACCTATCCTATGACCATAGATGCGGATTGTGTGACAGGTTCCTGTCACAGAGATCTCCATGGAGCTCCCGTCGCATTGTGAGGAGTGGTGACCTACCTGTGGCTGGGATTTTTATCATGCCACCATGTTTTCCATGCAGAGTGCTTGGACCAGGCAACTTCCAAAATGCACAAAAAGTGACCCTCCTTGTCCAATATGTGCCAAAATGGTGGATGTTAATTCTCCAGAGCCGAGAATCTCTTCTCGGCTCAGGAGTAATTTTCCGAGATTGAGGACATACTCTGAGGGTGGTCCATCAAGGCCTTGGGGTTGTGGGCAGGTCAGGGACTGCGTAGAAGGAGCTTTGCACACACCTCCTCGGAATTCCGTGGTGTTGTTCAACCGGAATCGCCTGAAGAAGAATCTCTCGCTCAAGGGTGCCTCTTTGAGCAAGGAATTCCCCGGTAAGGCAAAGAGGAGTGGACCATGCCCTTCTTCACCCTTCTGGGCTGGCACTTCAGCCAATCAGACTGGGACCCCAAGGGCAGCAGTGTGCCCATCTCCGGAAAGTTGTGAAAATTTGTAGATAAGCAGGGGAACATATGGTCAAACACATTGGATGCTGTCATCTCTGTTTCTCCTTGTTCTCTGAGCTTGGTCAATTAGACACGAGAAATCGGAGCTCTAGTCTAGGCACTGTATAGTAATTCATGTGCTGTGGAGCCTCGTGATTGGACATGCTCAGTTCCCACTTCTTGGTGCATAATGAAAGGTTTGGATCTGGAAATTCCATCTGCTTACTGTTGCTGCTGGGGGACTTGCCATTTATGGGCCTCAACTGTTGTGCTGGGTGGGCTTTGTATGTGAAGCTTCTGACTGCGGTCCATTTTGCAAATTATGATTTCATTTCTCATCTCATGCTTCAGCAGCGGCTGCTATTTTAAAATCTATTTCCAGGAGGGACTCTGAAACAACTGACTTGACGACCTGAATGAGGAGCTCGAATGTCTTGAGCCACTACCATGGTCGCTCTTTTTGTTGCTTTGCTTCTATAGGCATGTGTCCCACTCGATGGAACATCACTTCAGTGAAACAACTTAATTTGTGCTACGGAAGTTGTCATTATCCTCCTGACTCATCGAGCTTTGATGTTTTGAACAGTAAAGGCTCTTGCTGGTGCATCTCTCAGCCTTGCAGGCAGTAAAAGAAAATGAGACTTGGACTGCTTGACTCTGTGGGAGATCAAATATTAACCTTGCCAAGCTTGTTTACTACCTAAATGCGAGATATAGATCCGACTTGAGTGCTGCATGACAGGATTGTCTCCCTCATCAATGTTCAGAAAGATTATGTTTTGTACATGGACAGTATTTTCCCATGAAATGTCCATATCAGCCCACTGACAGTGCTTCCAACCACAACCAATTGAACTGTTAGTCTCCTTAGTACCCTTTTAATATGTACCAGACCACTCATTTGAATCGCACACGCCGGAGCCCATTGCCCCACGCTCTCCCTCGCCCATTGTTAATTTAATTAGGAAGAGGGACCAGTTGAATTTATTTTGACTCTCTCTCTCTCTCTCTCTCTCTCTCTCTCTCTCTCTCTCTCTCTCTCTCTCCCCTCACTGGGAGAGCTACATGTGCAAGAGAAAATCGGACCTACCACCATATGAACTACTCATGACACTCGTGTAAACATCCTACTTGTTTTTATCTGCATCGCTAGCTTTTCTTTTACCAACCTTTTACATATGCAAGTGTCGGCCTCGCACCGGACAATCGAAGGCACATGCAAATGTTTGGGCCCATTTGGATCTTGACACGAGCCTGTTGTCCATTGCCTGAGTAGGCCCCATTTTTTGCAATTTTTTCTATCGCAAAATAAATGATATATACATATATGTACATATATAATAAAAAAAACAGATATTTATCAGCCACATATATATGTCAGAGATTTAATGCTTCATATTATTTATCGAATTCTCTCTTTTTTTTTTAAGAATGCACAGTTTTAAGGTATTATATTTTTTTAATGAGGAAGTTGTCCAGCAAAACATTTTGTAATGAGAAAAAGTACCAATAGATTAATCAAATTTGATGATCGGAATTCATATTTTGAGTGAAGTGAGCGAAGGACTCTCATCTTCATTGTGAGCATCCCATAGTGGGATGAACCAATTGCTTGCTCCCTTGGAAACCTGGAGTGCCATTTCGCATTCACGAGTCCCCAAATAGTGAAATCTGTTCCTTATTGGGATTAAAAACACCGTTCATTTCATTACAAAATTTCGTGAACTTTAAGCGGGGGTAAGAAGAAGAAAAATAAAATTGATATGAGGTATTTTACTGATAAAAATTAATTTAAAAGTCTATTTATCGATAAAGTTACGGTTGGCAAGGATATTGCCAAATGCACTAATGATAATTTATGGCAAATTTTTGAATGCTTTTTTTTTTTTGGTGGGGGGGTCCTTTTGCCCTTTTGGAAAGAGCATGTGATCCCATGTGATGGGAGGGTCCACAACAGCATAGTGCTTCCCCTATCACATAATAATAACTTCTCAGGGGTAATGTTGAAGTGATCAAACGCAATTGGCTCTCAATGCATATGGACTTTGTCCTATGCCCCACCCCAAAAAAAACTAAATAATAAAAAATATTTACTAATTGGACAAACTTCCATACGTCTTTGGCATTATACAAGATGGAATCCTAGCTAGATGAAGGAGAAGGTGCTGCACTGACAGAATCATGGATAGAACTGGATGCGGTCGGTCATCTTATAGATTTTATCGACTTTATTTTATTCCATCTTGCTGAACCCCAATTCATAAATTTGCAGCATGCATGGAGGGTAGCTTTTTTGTTTTCTACCCCAAGTTTTTTTTTTTGGGTGAGCTAGAAAATGGACCCATTCGATGACGAGAACTTAAAGTGCAACTTTGTGTAACCAGTTTCACTTCCTCAGCGTATGCATCCTTTCCAGATTCTTCTTCCCCGTACATCAATCAGTCATGTAAATTCCTGAACGCTTACCGAATCCTAGCACGCAGGGACAACTTCCTAGCCGATAGTAACTCGTAGGCGCTGCGATAAGAGGCCTCGCCACCGGCTCGAGAGAGGGGGAAAAAGAAGGGCACTCTGCCTAGGCACATAGTCTCTCTAGGATGCACAGTTGAGAGGCCAACATACTGGTGATAAAAAAAGCTGGATTCGACTGCCCATAAGTGAGTGAGTGAGTGATGCACGCATAACTCCAACCGACAGTAATGTTTTCTTTCTTTTTTTTTTAATAACAAAAAGAAAATATACTTGCGGCTGTGGGAGTCACTCTGAGCTCCGGTAAGTTATTAACGATCCGAACATGCATTTCTTGTCCCATTTCCCCTGCTGTCTATGTCTCTCTCTCTCTCTCTCTCTCTCTACATATATATATTTGAATATTTTATCTATCATCAATAAATTTATATACATCTTTTAAAGAGAGGACAGAGGAATAAGGATTACAAGAATCGCACACCAACAGCATACTGTATAGGACAATCTCATTACTCATTACGTGGGTCATTTCCATCTCTCTTACATTTTTAGTGATAAAGATTTCCCACATGGGTCGTGCATCTGTGTGAATAGTCAAATGTCAGAGCTGACTCGTGCCCTACCATTATGATTAAAAACCCTATTCGAAGAGCTGAAATCACGGGCCACGACCTCTGACGTGGCCCATGGGCTCAGTGGGCCCCTAGATCCTTTCGCGGCACATCATTACCATACATACTTATAGATCCTGAAAAAAAATATATACAAATTTCATTAATGGATTTTTTTCACAGTGAGAAAAATTACTAATAATCAATCGGACAAAGCAAATCGTTATTTTCCTATTTAAAATATGAAATTCGATTTAGAGTTAGAGATTGATTTGAGCAGTCCAATTTCATCACGTAAGTACAGTTCTCAACGTCCCATTGTCGTGATATCTATGAGCTAACCTGTTTGTGGTCCTATGCGAAACGTACGTACGATGCTGGGCAATCTGCACGAGACCAGTAGCCACTCGGGGAAGCAGGCTCGTTGGTGCAGGGCCAATAGAATTCAATTCTCACGTCCCTCCTTAACCCTCATTTTCTTCTCTCCCGCAAGTCGCCCGATCCAAACATGCCCTTACTGTTGGATGAAGGGCTTGTTGATTTAGTACGGAATTATGGTACAGAAAACTAACACCCGTAATTAACTATGATGAGAATACTTGATTCACAATGAACCAATTCACAATTTAAATTAAATTATGATTGAACATCAATAAAAAAAAAAAAACACATATGATACTCAAAAGGATGTGTGTCACTTAAATTTCCATTTAATTACCAACCAAATCGCAACGGAGAACCTTTTGAACATATTCATCGAATCCCAATGGTTGGGTTGGACACACCTTACTCTTTTCTAGAGCACTTTTGCGCTTCGTTTTGTTCCCTTTTCTTTTCCGCTCCTTCCTTTGTCTTGCAATTACGGTGTCACGTCAGGATTAGCATAGAACATGAGCTAAGAGCAGTGAGACAGGTGGTCAAATTGAGAGAGACAGACCAAATCAATCGGAAAAGATTCGGGTCTCACTTTGCTTCGCACTTGGGGGAAAAAGTCCTCCATCGATCACGGGCGAAGGCATTCAATTCAAAACATGAGCCCTTTTTTTTTAAAAAAAATAGTATGAAAAATAAATCACTTACCCATTTAAATGCATAAAGATCCCTTCCAATTAGTAGGGAAAATTTTAATGAAAGTTTATTTTCCGTTCAATTAAAAAAAGAAAGAAAAAAAAAGCAGAAGCATAAAGACAGCATCTATTTCGATGGTGGGATCCAAGGTGGAGGATTTGATTTATTAGATGTTCCCATAAAAATTGGATATGATTATTGACCGCTTGACTCATCAATCAAACACATCAGCTTTCCTAATAATAGAAACCCAACAGGGTCACCGGCCGCATATGGACGGATGGACAGAAGTCAGAGATTTATTAGTCAAATCGTACATGATTATGTGTCTGCTTAGGCTTCACCCGTCATAATTATTAGATTGCAACTCGTGACCCCCCTTTTTTTCCAATCGACTTGTCTGTTTGATAATTTTTTACATATAGGTGAATTTAGATTGGTTTAGGGTAAGTATGTGCAATTTAATAATATATAATTAATTATATTTAATTAAATATATATTAAATATAATAATTATTTACATATATAATTAATGTATTTAGATATATTTAATTTATAAAAATTAAACGAATACATGAAGTTGGTGGCTTCTTTTATATAAATCATTCAAATATAATACCATACCAACGGTCAATTTTACTGTTTGCATACGTCTTTGACCTACGCGCGACTCCCGAAAGAAATCCATGGCGCAAGGTTGTCCCACGACATCATAATGTGTCGGTACGCACATATAATTATTTCTTTGTCCCCTTTTTGAATGTGGGTAGTTCTCTTAAGTTTGAATTTCAAATACTAGCATATACACATTATCATGACATGTGCGTCATTAATCTTTATGAAAAACATATCTCGTGTGTAGTAATTATACGAGTGACAGAACCCGTGTCATGAATTCCTAGGTGACTTAGCCTAATACGTGGAGGGGCTTGGTCAAGTCTTTACTGCTAGTAGGGTCAAGGGTTTGGCCGATTAATGAGGGTAAGTTGTTGGTTTCGACCGATTGCAGGCGGGTTGGCCACTTGGTCGACTGTGGGTGAGTCGGCACAGTTGACTGCTCAGAAAATTTTAGACGTTAATTTCGGACACCTCCTTTAATGCTGGATGGCACGGTTGGGTTCTCCTTGCACGCTAATGATCCTGTGGAAGGGAGAAGTCCAGAACCGCTTCTAAATTGTTAAATTAATTTGCTTAATAATTTCTCTCGAGTCTCGAGACTCGTAGGTGGACTGCGGTCAAAAGGGACTTTGGGGGGTAGTCAAGACCCAGAAATTTGGACAGACATTGCAGTGAATCTCCCATTAGGATCCTCAGCATCAGTAAACCAGAAAAATAAAATCTCGTACCCCTGGCCCTGTCCCTCCTGCCAATTATTCCCTTAATTTTTTTAAAGGAAAATTTTCATTAATACGCCGGAGGACATGATTGTAGAAGGAATATGCAGGACAGACAAGGGGCATATGGCCCTAATTAAAGGATTAATCTAGAAATCGAATTGTACCTCGAGCTCATGTATCGACTGTTGCATGGCATAACGACCACATGATTTGAAGTTCGAAGAGGCTAGTTTTTGGATCAGTCTCAGCAGATTATCACTAGAGCTCGTTTCATGTACTTGGGAATTGATTTCAATGGCCTTTCTGACTGTACTCAAACTCGGGAAATCACATGGAATATCTACTGATTGATCCGATGTTCTAAATAATCAGAATGTAGCTGTGTTATTTTCAATAAAAAATACGTTGATAAAAAATAAATTTAATATTTATTAAATCGGGTTAAAAATAATGTTACTAATTAAATCTGTTCCATGTATATTTATATTCATGATCACACTTGTCAGAAAAATACTGACAGGTGACAGTGACAGGGTAGGCGGTCCCGAGAACAGTGCCCACAGGTTTAGTTTAATCGTGGGAGGGAAAGGAATAGTTTTGAGAGGTGAGTCTTGGGCACAGGATGCTCTGGGACATATCCAAACGACAAGTTGGTTGTTCGTTATTGGCCGTTAAAGGGCCTTAATTCAATTCAACTGGGGAAAGATCTAACCTAATCTCTTTTATGGTCCCTTCCATGCTGCTGCCGTGTTAAGAACTTGAGACAGAGGAGGGCGGCTATGGATAGATTTTGTGCACCGGAGAATGTCCCTCAGCTGCGCCAAATTTATCGATATAACAATCACCTCATAAATATGAAAAAAATTCAAATGTAGACACTGTTGTGTTTCTTCCTTCTCTGGGTGCGATGAAAGATAAAGAGGAGAGCAAGTCGATCACATTACTGTAGCTAAATGACCAGATTAAGGCTCAAGTCTTGGATGCTCGAGTTTGGACGGGGACCAGTTCGTGCGCCAACAGCTATCATGTGAGAGAGTCAACATGAATTTGACACATGCCCTGTCCTCGCAAGACCAGAGAAGAGATGCAATTAATCAAGTGGACCCTTGTACTCCCGAAAATTACCATCCTAGAGAATCTATGCAACAATATTGTTCTAACCTAAAGCACGGCCTTATCAGTGAAATTATTTATATCCTTTTTGACGTAGTCCTCGTTCTTGTGGGGAGATCTACACAGTCAGAAGGGGAAACAATCCTTGAGCTAATGGTTCCACCAAGTCTTGAGTGCCGCGGGTGAACCTACAAAACAAACTTGGCTTGGGTGGAATCACCCGGTTAAGTTAGTAAGCTGAATAGAGTAGATTCTAGATGAGTTACGGAAATCTCCTTTTTTAGAATATTTTAAAAAATTTATGTTCTTCTTCACAATACAAGATATTTATAAGGATTGTGCTGGAGGTGAACACATCATGCCGACTAAGCAGGGCTGAGATGGCTGACTTGTTGCCACTCGAGGTGTGGTCGATTGGGGAGATCAGCTGAAGGGGAGCAAAGTGTAGCTAGCCGACCAAGTGCGGTCCGGTGGTCCGACTGGTTAGGGACATATTGTGGTCTATTAACTAAGCAGAACCCTGTGGTCCGACTGACTATGTAGAGCTAAGTGGTCTGATTAGTTGAGAGTAGGTTCCTCATTATTTTTATTGTCCTATTGCTCGTATTGGAACCTAAAATTTTTTTTTACGTGTATACGGCTGCTTTGCATGTCAACATAATCTTCCCCTTACACACTATTGATTGTATGACTCATACTCTTTGTATAACCCCTCTTGGATTTTTTTTTATTATTAATATAAATTTACTTTTATACCAAAAACATAATCTTCTCCTCACATGCATGTTTTCTGTTCGGCACAGATAATTTCGTTTTCGGGACAGTTAACTGTCCTTTTGCTGTGTTACTTCTTGGCGAGAGACTTTACATTGGAAGAGAATCTGACAGTCTCACTTATCCGTGAGGAGAGAGAGAGAGGAAAGAAGCCAATTGGGTAATGAAGGACAAATCGAGGAGGGGATGGATCGATGGAGCCAAATCGGTTTGCATGTGCTGTGGAGCAGCAGCACCTCATCTGCTTCCGTCTCGCCGCAGGGTAAACGCCACCATCCAGCCTCCCCGACAAAAAACCCTAATTAATTATTAATCATCCCTTTCAACCTCCAAAACCTGCCACGGTTAGTTCACATCAGACATGCAATCCCACCTCGAAAATGATATAATATGATTATATGTATAAATTTTTATGGAGTGTAAGAAATTCATTGTCCCTGAAAATAATTTCTTTTTGAGAGAAAAATCGTGCCAGCCACATCTACAGGTTTCACCCTCTTTACTAGGTTTTAATTTGTGTGGTGAATTTTCCACAGGAAGACAGGCATGGATTCAGAGTCCGCTGTGTCTTTAATGGTGTGCCGGATCTCTTCAAACAAATTTCGAGCCCCTTTCCTTCTGGGTGGAAGACAAGATGTGTGCACGGTAATTGTTCATGAAGTAAATGAGAGGTTGAAAGACGCATTTAATGATGATGGCAGGTGGTATGGCTCTACCTCGAGCATAACAACCTCATTAAATTACCCACTTATCTAAGAATAGGCCCAGCCTCATTGACTGCCAGAGAGAGCTCAATGCCGACGCCCCGTACTTCAAAAAAAACGAAATCGTTTAAGATTGGTCGTTAGTAGGGAGAATCTATTTTAACCCAATTTTAAGTTAATGTGGACGAATTTACAGGGCAGGAGGTGCTGTAAAACGTACACGAATGAGTGGTTGTTGCACAAGACCTTCTCGATGCTTCCGACCTCTCGTTGAGAAACGGAATACCGACCAACTGCCAAGTCTGCCTGTAAAAGTTGAAAAAACGTATGGGGGGGATGAAACGTGCTTTCTTGCAGGTGCTACCAGCCTTTTCACAAAATCACGTGGCTCTATTTACAATAATTATTTTTATATGTATTTTTTTGCTCAAATATATATATATTATATATTATATTATGTCCTCCTCTCGAGAAGATAAATAAATACCAACCTATTTAAATTTGACTCCGGGCCTCTTTGTAAGGGATAAACCTTTTTTCAAATTAAGAATTTTTTTCTATTAATAAAAATTAAAAATCCAAATCTTACGTCCCCACAAAAGAGACCGCTATACTGCTTGCACATGACAACTATCTACTTTAATAATTA
The DNA here is from genome assembly GCA_900174645.1 of Sonneratia alba. Lineage (NCBI taxonomy): Eukaryota > Viridiplantae > Streptophyta > Magnoliopsida > Myrtales > Lythraceae > Sonneratia > Sonneratia alba. The sequence continues at coordinate 1,976,671 of FWPY01000010.1, forward strand.
TCTTACCCACGATTCACTAGTATATCCGGAGAGGGAGTTTACCGTTTACTATTATTTCTACATCTCTTCTTTCTCTTTAGTATTATTATTATTATTGTTGTTGTTTCGGTAGGATAAGCGGGAGATGATAATATGATATGTGGGTGGACCAGCTACAGATCCGTATATCGTTTTCCATGCAGATTCATTACCAGATCTGCCTGCCCCCAAGATGTTTTCACATATGATCACTGCTTGTATGGAGAAGGAAAAAAAAAAGGTTCAAAATTATGTTTTAAGCAAATCTAGCAGTTGCGTACACAAATTTTCCCACTGCCCTGGCGGATGATCTCAGAAATGGTTAGAATTCATGGAGCTTCTAGACCACAAGATAATTCATAATGAGGTCATTGATAAGGTTTTGTTTGGAAAGGGCAAGAAAAGGGGCATGTGCGGCAAACGGGCTACGAGAAGTGAGCGCAGAGCAAGCCAGGCGTCACTTGCGAACCATCAGGAGCCAAAACCGCTATGGCCCAGTCGGGAAAGCTACAAAACCACGCGGCACCCCCGAGCCACCCCCGCCCCCAAACCGCACCCCATCCGCTTCCACTAGCCACGTGCGCCGGTTTCCCGTCTCCCCAGTCAGCAATGTGGGCCGTGCCCCACCCTAGGCCCAGGCCCAGGCCTAGCACGCCGCCCCACACGGAGCTCTATAAATTGACCCTACTCACTACCCTTTCCGTCGCACAACCCCTGCACCTCATCTCATCTCATCTTCTCCTCTGAAAGCATCAATTTTTCGTTGACAGACTTCACAATGGCTCTTGCGCCGCTTCTCATGGTGGGTTTCCTTGCAATGGCGGCCTCCTCGGAGGGCTATGGCGGTGGGTGGACCAACGCGCATGCCACATTCTATGGTGGAAGTGACGCTTCTGGCACAATGGGTAATGCTCCAGTGTTTGGTAACATCTTTTGTATCTTTAGACACATCTCAACTCTATTTTTGTGGGTTTAACTTACAAAACATCTATGCGTTGTAGGCGGTGCGTGCGGATACGGGAATCTGTACAGCCAAGGTTACGGGACGAACACGGCAGCGCTGAGCACAGCGCTGTTCAACAACGGGCTAAGCTGCGGGTCGTGCTACGAGATCCGGTGCGCGAACGACGGCAAGTGGTGCCTGCCGGGCTCTATCATCGTGACAGCCACCAACTTCTGCCCGCCCAACAATGCCCTTCCGAACGACGCAGGCGGTTGGTGCAATCCACCCCTGGAGCACTTCGACCTATCCCAGCCAGTGTTCCAACACATTGCCCAATACCGCGCCGGCATCGTCCCTGTCGCCTACCGCAGGTATCAAACCAAGTTGGGAGAGTTTTGGTCAATTGTCTAATTGCCGTGTACCTGTCCGTTAATTTGTTTTCACCGCCATTAACAAGAAAGAACAGTAGCTGACTCTGACTGTGGCTGTGTTCCAAACAGGGTGTCCTGCAGGAGAAGGGAGGGGATAAGGTTCACCATCAACGGTCACTCCTACTTCAACCTCGTCCTCATCACCAACGTCGGCGGCGCCGGGGACGTCCACGCCGTTTCCGTCAAGGGGTCCCGCACCGGGTGGCAGTCCATGTCCCGGAACTGGGGCCAGAACTGGCAAAGCAACAACTACCTGAACGGGCAGAGCCTTTCCTTCAAGGTCACCACGAGCGATGGGCGCAGCGTCGTGTCCGACAACGTGGCCCCCGCTGGATGGTCCTTCGGCCAGACCTTCACCGGAGGACAATTCCGCTAGAGATCCGGCATCCATCATTCCTACTCTCACCGACCTAGATTTAGAGGTGACTAGATTAGGTATTATATATATATATAATTAAACTTAAGGGTTACTTCTAGGAGCGTGATATGTGCCAGAAGGATTGAGAAGGGCAACTTTTAGAATGGCACTTCTTGTCATTTCTGTCGCCATTGGAGGACTGCGAGGGTTCCTCTGTAATCTAAAGGCAGCCGTTAAGTTCTCGGGGTTGTCATTTACACACCCCCCCACTTTTGCATGTTTTTACTTCTGCAGTGAGTAAGTGCAGGGTCGGCAGGGGCAGTGGTGGAATCTTACCACCCGCCAGTAGTAATTTGAACGGTTCCCCACCTTTTTTATGTGGGCAAGCTTTTCTCCTTTTATTGTATATCAGCCTAGTCGGCTGATTATTATTATGTCTGTCAGTGGCAATTTTATGGTCTGGTGGGACCTGGGTTCGAGTTCTAAGGTGTATATTTCCAATTTCTGAATATTCAGTAAAGATGTTGGTGATTATCAGTATTCTTAACCGGGACCTTCAAATTCGAGATGATAAGTTTTAGATTTAATTTCCATTAATTGGATTTTGGCATACCATTATTTCTCTTAATGGTACTATTGAATTTTAAACTCATCTTGGACTCCTTCACGTTGGCGGCTCTGGAGTAGTGGGCTGCTTCATCTCATCCTCTTGCCGGACCCTCACTCCATCTTCACTTTGGGCATCTTTCGGTGTTATCCAGGATAAAGTAGGCTCGGCTGCTTTGAGAAGATAACACGGCAACTTGGTGCATATGCATTGCATTCCGACACCAATTCATTTTCAGAAGTCAGCGAGGCATTTGCTAGATGTTGTTATGTATTGTTAGTATATTATAAGGAGAGAAGTCTCCAAATCATGGACATTCTTTTTTTTCAAGATATTTGAATTGGATACGATAAATAAGAAAGAGATGTCAAACTGTGATCTAGATGATTAATATTTAAACACACATTAGGTGTTTGGGTCCGAATCGGCTATGAGCTCAAATGCAATGAGCTATCCATGTGTTGAGATTGTGAAGAGTATGATTTTAGAAAAATTATAAATTTATAAAAAAGTTGAGTACTATTATCTATCAACTTATACATTTATATGGAAATAGATCCGATCTCTTATGAATTTATACGAATTTAACATGGTATCGGAATTCGTGAGCTGGCACATCGCTCGACTTGACTCCAAAAGTTTGACTTATCGTTAATTTATATAAGTTCGAATATGAAAAAAAATTGTCCAGCTAGCGGCTAATTATTCTGTCATTTGATATCAGAAAAAAAATAATCGGTTTGTAAATAATTGTCATTGACGGATATTTAATAATACACGACAATATGAGTATAGAAAATATGATATCATATTAGATAATTAATAAAAAAAATTATAAATTTATAAAAATATTAAATATGATCCATTTTAGAGGCACATAACATTATTATTTTATAATAAATTTAATAATAAAAATAGGATGTACGTACATGTTGACACGAAATTCTCTGGGAGGGAAACACGTCGGGAGATATATATATATTTTTGCCTGTCCTTGTGCGCTCTGTCTCGTCTCGTGTATCAAATCAACAGGACATTTCGTGTCATTAATTAAATACGACTCGTCTCTTCCTCTTCTCCCTTACAGGTCAGGTCGTGCAAAAGGGACCGAAGTCATGTTCACGCATCGTATCTTTGTATCTTTATTCATTTCTTGGAGAAGAAACAACGACCGAGACACGTAGACGTGGCTAAATTTCCCTACTCGTGTGTGTCGGACGTAACCTTCGGAAAGGGGGAGGGCCATTTCTGTCTTGCTCGAAGTTAATTGATGTGTTTGTTGTATCTTCAAAGCTGTCTTGTTAAGAAGAAGATCACGAAAAGCAACCGGTGAACGGACCAGACCTTGTCATTTCTCGGAGCTGTCTCGGTGATGGCGGTTCCATGTCATCATCTTCTTCTAGGTTCTCCCCTTCTTTTCTCTCCTCGAATTAATGTAGACAGCCAAATTTCCTATATGTAACTGGAATGAATGAAAAACAAAGACTGCCACGCATGGACTGTCGATGTTTTTGAACATGTGGAGTTGATTCCTAATACACTCGCTCGTTCGTGTCACTTCATTGGTCACGGCACATCCGAACTCCTTTGCAATTACGAAAATCAATATATCCTAAAGTTAAAATGATTATTAATTAAATGAATTCAAGTTGATGCAACTTCTTGGTGGTAAACTCCCGTAGTCATCAACTTTAACATCGGTAGGGTTTGGATTTTGAGACATCGAGAAGACAAGCTGCGGCACGTCATCGCCGTAGGTTGGGCCCATGCCATGTGCTCCGCCGCGCATTTTGACTATCGTTTCCTTCGTCATTATCCCTCTTTGTCCTTTCGTCGCAGTCTCACGGTCCCCGTTGAGAATCATATCAAGCGAGTTCGATTTTTATTTCCCCGGTGATTCTAACTAAATTTGAGCCGTCGATTTATCAAGCAATGATATAATAATATGGGACGTGATTAGTGTCTTCTTGTCAGACGTTCAGTTCATGGGCATAGGCTGCAACGCCCACATCTTACTGGGTCGGGCTGAGAAGCCCACAAATCTGGTCAAAGCCCAATGTTGGTCAGCACTGCATAGCAGAGCACAATGAGAAGCTAATCTCTATACAGATGCAAGCGGCGGCGGAAGAAGAAGAAGATGGTGGTGGTGATGGCGGCGATCCGGCTGCACCTCCACCAGCAGCCGCTCTTTCTCCCTAGCGCTGCCCTTAGACCCGCTGCCAGGAAGGACGAAGGAGTCCATTCTCCTCCGCCTTCGCTGCCGCCACGACCGAACTCCGGCCTACTGTTCAGGGAGAAGCTCCTCTACCTCTCCAGCCTCAACGTCGACCCCCAGAAGGCCCTCCAAGAAAATCCGGACTTCCGGTCATGCCCTCTCTCGGTTCTGCACTCCGTCGAGGACTGCCTCTCGTCGTTCGGCCTCCCCCGCTCGTCTCTCGGCCGCATCCTGGACATGTACCCTCAGCTTCTCACAGCCGACCCCCACGCTGACCTCTACCCCGTATTTGATTTCCTCCTCAACGAGGTCCATATTCAATTTCACGACATCAGGAAATCGATAATCAGGTCATGCCTCAGCCATTGGTGGAATTTTTCTATCTGCAATGGGGCATTATTTGCTGCTAAATTGCTCAGTCATTAGTTGTATGTGGAAATTGTTCAGGTTCTTCATGTATATTGATTGGATCGATCTCGTTTAAGTTACTGCTGGTTTAACTCTGCCCTTACTGCATTACACTCTCGTCAGGTGCCCTAGAATCTTGATTTGCAGTGTCCCACAACAGCTGCGGCCGACTCTCTCGTTCCTCCAGAGCTTCGGCTTCAAGGGGCCTCACGCGATCACATGCCAGACCACTGTACTGCTGGTTTCAAATGTGAAGTTGACTCTTTTGCCCAAGATAGAGTACTTGCAGGGTCTCGGGTTCCAGTATAGGGACGTTGTGAACATGGTCATCAGGTCACCTGGCCTGTTGACTTTTAGCATAGAGAATAATTATAAGCCCAAGGTAGACTATTTTTTGAGCGAAATGAAGGGAGATCTGGTGGAGTTAAAGAGGTTCCCACAGTATTTCTCGTTTAGTTTAGAGAGGAAGATTAGGCCTCGTCATAGGCAGTTGGTTGAGCATGGTTTATGGCTCTCTTTGCCGGATATGTTGAAGGTTAGTGATGGTGAGTTCACTGCGAGGTTGATCGAGATGCGCTTGGAGATGGTGGGTAATGGGAGGTGATCGCTGTAAATTGAACGCTAATGCTATCTACTTGCAAGCACCTGTGTAGATGAGTGTATTATATGGGAAAATATGATTTTATCTATGGCATAGATCAGATGTACAGTTCATTCCATGTCTATAACAGTTGAGAAAAAGTTTTTTTTTTTCTTCAATCGAGATATCGCGGTCATTCTGCTACAATTTAATAGTAAATCCGTACGATCCTTCACTTGAAATCACTATGACAGCATAATGGAAAGTTTTATTGCGTTTGGGCTGTACATTGGAATACCCCAGGACCAGGAGGCGAGAGTTGGTGGCCTCGCTAGATGTTGGATAGCGTGGAAGTTGAGCCGATCTCGCACCCACAAGCCATTTGATATGTCTTATCTGATCTTGGATCTGTTGCGATTATTTTGCAACAAAGTTCACTTGTTTCGTGGCTTATCTTTTTGCTTGTAAGAAGCATAGCTTTGCACCATAAATTAGTCGTTGGATGTTATTCATCCCAGTCGGGATAGCCAGTGAAATTTCTTGCGCTTCGGGTTATCTGCCAATTTATCCCCCAATTAAGACTTTCCTCGTCAAGCGTTGCGAAGGCAAGGTGGGCTGGAGTCATGCTAGAATTTCTTTGCTTGCTTTTTAATCTGCAGGACTCCTAACAGCGTCATTGGGTACGCTCCAATCGCGTCTCTGCTTGTTGTTTGTATTCGTGATCAGGATCGCCAGCATACAGGGTGTCAGCCTGTGGAAGTTTGCATCGCGGTGTGGTTTCATGTATCGCTTTATCCCCATTTTCCTCTTCTTTTGTCCCCCACGTCTTGGCCCATAGTCAGCCCCCCTGTGACGTGAAAAAGCACAGCTCTGCTATCCGAGAGACAACTGCAGCCCCACTAGGCCCAGCCCCAAGGTTCATGCGTGAGATGAAAATTCTGCCGCTGTCCAGAACTTTTGTTTCTCCTTCACCTTCTCTCTGAAGGGTTCCAACTATATCGGATCGTGTAATGAGTGTCTCGTACATGATGAGTATTAAAAAAAAAAAAACATTGCAGTTTGGGCATCGGTGAAATAGGAAATAGAAAAATAGCGTGCATCTGTTTTCTGGGGGCAAGCAATAGTCATCTGGCCCTCAGTGAACGTATTAGGGACAGAATTGATCGTTGAAGACGAAGCTGCCAACCATGTGCCATTAACTCGTGTTCTCCAATTTCATATGAAGGATAACGCAAAGAATTTCTTGGACAACATGATCGTTGGCTCTGTTCTCCAATCCTTCTTCACTTCCAACTTGCGCATTCCATCCGATGCCAACCGGTTATGAAAAATCTTTAATTTTGGATCTGTACTAAGGGAATTTTATTATAATTAGTAGGATAGTACCTTGTCTTTTTGGCATGTACAATATCATCAACTTTAGAGGATCCATGAATCTCAATTAGTCATGGTTGGAATCCGTCAAACGGTGGCCGTACAGATTGGTGTTGGGGGAGGGGCATCATCAGATTACTGTTGGATTGATTTCTTCTCTCTGATGCAGTAGTTGTGAATAGTGGTCACGATCGGCGTAAATGCTGGATCCCATCTGTCTTCATCTGTTCGCATGTCGGTTTCCGCACGGGCTCACATTGGGACTCGCGAGAGGTAAATCACAGCATTTAGCCCAAAAAAAAAAACTAGAGAGGTAAAACCACAGCATTGGAAAGTTCTGTCCTCCAGGCGTTCGACGAAATGCCACTGATATGAACTACTTGAAATTTTCTTTTTAAAATTTTCCCTGGAAACGGACATGACTCGCTTGCAGCCGGGCAAGCCCCCAAGTAAATGCCTTACCCCTCACACCCACCTCACATTTGCTTCACAGTCATTCATTCATCTGTCAAGTATCACGTCACATCGTCTTCCTACAGTGAATATCATTGATGGGACGTCAATAAGTGAACTATTCAGTCTCCCCTCGGGGAAAAGTGAAATTCACTTCCTCAATTTTTTTTAGACATAGTGGATTTAACAATTTCCTTGCAAATATACCTTCTTTTTGGATGAAAAATATTTTACCGAGGAAAACGCTGTGCAGTTATTAGTATTCTCCAAAGATCTTGGCTGACCATGCGATACTAGGGTAGTGTAGTAATCGGTCATTGGTGCAAAAGCTAAATATAAATACTGAAGTTGGTGCCAGTTGGGAGCTCTCAAATATGACCCGAGGGAAATCCTATGCTTAGGACTACAGTCTCTGATGGCTGTCGAAAAAGAAATGGGACGGTCTATGTGGGGTGATATAACAGTCGGCCAAGGACGTGTGTATGCTTAGCCCATGGCAGGATAGAACCATCCAAGAGTTGAAGGATGACAACTTGCAAAGGAGTAATATATTTGTTTATTATGTTGGTAAATAATGCACCTGTTTGTGATTTGCATTGCAGGGAGGATAGTACATTGATAGCTGGGTAGAGAGGTCCGTGTTTCAAAAGAACCATCAACCGTTGGGCCTGCTTGCTTGGTTTGAAACAGCAGGACGGGGTCTACGCACGTGGGCAGGTACAATCACTTGCTCTGGCATTTTAGATCAGAGGAAGATAATGCTAACAATGTATGGACAGATGTGCAAGATAGAGATAGAGTTTCAAATCTGCACACTGGAGAATTTATTGCCCATTTTTCAGAAAAACAAAACTGATGTATTTTTTTTAAAATTTCAGGTATGACCTATCCCTCCTCCATGTTAGTAAAGCTGTCTGTTTCTCCTGTCAATGTAAACGAAGAGAGAAGAAAGACGAACACCCAAAGAAAAAAGAGGAGGAAAATGTCAAATAAAACCAGTCACTGTGCCCTTCTGTCTCTCTCCCTCTCTGGTGCTACCCACTGTGTACAGCTGCATATCCTCTTACACACATCTGTTTAAATTAAAGGCCGTGCAAAGATCGGAACCAGAATCCTACAGCTTTATTAACCCCTACCACTAGCACCCTATAAGCTGCTCCTCTCTCGTACGACCAGGTTCATGAGGGGATATTTTTGGCCTCTTTCATCTATTCACTGTTGCCCTTATGAAAGTATTACGTTAGTGCTGGTAATGAGTAAGACCAAGTCAATTATCGGCTGTCCAAAACGATGGAGGGCCGGTGGCTCGAAGACTTCTTGTTTATATGTGGATATTGATTGTCCGGCTCTGGTTGTTTTTGAATCTGCTTTGCTGCCGCTTATTATCATGACATTTATATGAGCGCCCAGTACAGAGTGTTAAATTTTTTCCTTTAGAATCTCATTTTGATCAATATGTGTCTCTTCTACTATGTTAAGAAACAAAGAAAATGGGATTTGTGGTGGGTCTTCCCTCTTCCATTAAAGCATTCCTTTTCTCGATCCCCCTTGTCCTCACTCACTCGCACGCGTCCAAGACGTTTTGAAGAGACTTAACAGTGTCCTGAATTCCTCACCCACCTATTTTGCCATTTCTATTGAATTGTTAACATCTTCCAAATCATGTGAAGGGAGTTGGGTGCGTAGGGAAGCTTAAAACTTTGTTGTGTTTGCCAAAATAGGGAACAGTAATATCAGCGAGAGGTGTATGGCTTTTTTAAGCCAAGGGATTGTCCTTTCGTATATCAGTGACTGTTAAGAGCCGTGACAGTTTAACTCCCTACCTTTATTGCATCCATATGTGGTATCATAATCCATACAGAGCCTCCCCTTGTTTGGACAGAAGACGGGGTTGTCACTAGCCCTATACCTTCTTTCTCTTTTCCTCTCCCTCTCAGAAACCTAAGCCTGCTCAGTTCAGCTACATACTGGAGCTTCTTACCCGTAGTGCTCCAGCTTTGCCCCCACCGTGACATCTCAAGCTTTTACCTCAAGACAAGACCCCTTTAATGATTAAATATTTAATTCATAGCATATTATTCATTTATTATAAATGTATAAAATAACTTAGAATTAACTTAAATAAAAAATTGATTTAAGGGTAGTTCTATATGTCTTATTAAAATCAATTTTTATTGGTTTTGTATATTCATAATTGATTAATATTTACCAAATATCATATCATTTAACTCTTCCTTGGCCTTTAAAGAAAATCAGTATGTTCCCTTTTACTGCGTGTTCTTTCCTGTCATAAGGGGCTAAGCGCCTCTTGATCTATCTAATGTCCAACAGAACGACTAACTATAGGCAAAACAAAAACTCAGACATGCGGCGCCCAATGAATCCATGATTCACCTTATTAACACTGGAGCTCTTTCAGGTGGAACCAAGCTAATGAATTGGTTTGTGATGTCTATCAAACATAATCCACGCTTAAACATGCCCTTGTATGGCGTAAAACGGGTTCATTATCACATGCAGACATATTATATTTTGTCTGCCAGGTGCGTTGTGTTGTTTTCTCACAGTAGGGGCGTGTTCACAGTGTGACCAGGTTAAGGGAAATGTCCCCATAATTATGTCAATGCTTTATATATATATATATATATGCATATTACTGTATCTCTGGCATGAGTGCTTCTTGCGAATTATGCACTTGAATGATGAAGATTCTCCTGGAACTATTATTCTTATTTTGCTTTTCATAGCGAAGATGTTGTCCGTCTGAATGAACCTTTGATTATAAATATTTTCCTTTTGATGAATTGAACATTTTATTTTCGGGGAAATACCAAAATTGTGGGTTGGACCCTTTTGATCTTCCTAGTAGCAGAAGTCTCTCTACTAGGAAGGATAAGAAAAGGAGTTTTAAAATCTTTTTTGGGTCACGGGCGTTGCATATGCATCTGGACGGAATCACTGGAGGTCCCCTTGCCGTAATTGAGCCAGTGTAGCTGTTCAAACTTCAAAAGAGACAGAAACGTCATGCACTCAATTTGTTCAGGGAGACAGAAGTAATCTTCAAGAAAAACGGAGTAAAGCTGAAGCTTATTACTAATGATCGAAATTTTCTCATGGCTTCCACAGGCTGAATACTTCTAAAGAGTTTTCTAATGAATTGGAAACGGAAACGGAAAACAGAAACCTCAGAATAAAGCAACCTAATAAAATACCTGCACCAGACTTTTCTCCTTTTGAGATTGAGTTGTATTGCATGTATCTCACTTGTGGGAGAAATTACTTGGCAAGCCGAGCCAAGCAAAAGTGTTCAATCATCTTGGAGGATTGCAGACAATTTTTTTTTTTAATTATAGAAAAGGGTAATGTGACATTTTTGTTGTAATCTCAGGCACCCATTCACTTGATCCATCGATGGTATGGAGATATCCCGGATCATATAATGGTTTCTCCCGAGGCGTTAAGCTTTGAAGGCATTTGAAAGCCCTCGTGTTGGGTTCCTGATAAATTGATGCAATGAATTTATTTCCTCTGCGTGGTCACTGCAATGTGCATGTGACTGCAAAAAGGATGTCTTCTTCATACATGTCCCTATAGTCAGTAAATGAAGAGGACAGTTCCCTCAACTACTCCCGTTGCTATAGCTTCCCCCTGAAGTGAGCTGCTTTCGGAAAACAGCGCTGGAATTTACTTCAAAAGGTACTGCATCAATCACTGTATGTACGCATGCATATGTGCATAGAACTCACAATTATGCATATTAAAGAAGGGTAGCCACGCCCTCAGCTAGGTGATAAAACTTACGTACTGGGTAAATGCATGAACGCGCCTTGCTGTACTAAAGCTTCCTGTATTGATGCAAACAGGGCAGGCAAAACTGTACCCTCCCCAAGTACACATCGATTTACATAATTGCCGTGTTTTCATCAATAAAATGCCTTCGTGAGCAGCTGTATGTGGGCATTCTGTGCAGATTTGGCTTTTATATCTCGTGGGATTGATGAGAGGCATTTATGCTTAAATTGATGTGTCATTATCTGTCCTTTTTCCTCATTGCTGTGGGTCTCAATTGGACCTATGCCTGCAACATTTTCAGGTCCAAGGGTCATCTATAGAAAAACCTCCCCTTGGCAATTAGATGGTGGTTAATCTGAGCTATTCTAATTGTCACCTATTAATTCTTCCTTTTTTATCTTCCCAGCGGATTTTCCCTTTTAGTTAGAAGTATAGTTTTTAAAGCCAGACTGAACTAGAAACCAGTCAAAACACAGGTTAATGGGTCAGATCAATGGTTCAATGGGTCAAACCACATATTTAATAAATAATATAATATTATTAATAAATTAACATAATATCATAATTCGACAATGATTTATAATAAAAATTAATAATATAGTGATTATATTAACTCCAAGTTCAAAGTAAAATATAAAATATAAATATATAAATAAAATAAGTATATTATAATATATTTTTTAAGATTTAAATTGACTGATTTTTTCACTAGTTCAGTTGGGTTTGCCGATCCAACTGGGAACCAGCCGATTCAATCAGAGTTGATCATATTTTAATTACAATTAGGTTAATTTTGGAAACTAGACCGGGTAAGTGGCAGGTTTTAGGTTGAATCGGCCAGCCGGTCCGATTTTTAAAGTTGTGGTTAGAAGCACAAAATAGCTGCATCACATCTTACGGATCATGCCAAACGTGAACCTTCTTAAAGGTAAATATACACATGGCAGGGCCGAAAAAGAGAAGATTGCAAATGTTTTCCTACCCTGTGAAAGTCATTCGAAGGATGTTAAGGGAAGGGGGTTGGAAGGTTTTACTCTTTGCTGGTTATTATTAATCTTGAGGCGCATTACAGTGGGTAACGGCGGACATAAACATCTTCAGCGTCTCGCTGGCCATGATGTGCCTCGTGCAACCGCTGGATAGTGTTCACTTCTCTGGAGGCTGGAGCTGATCAGTGAAGGGCGGTAGCCCTGCGGGTAAATCACCGGGAGTGAATTCACTGCGGTGAAATAAATCAGATAAAATTGTTAATCCTTCCTATAAAGTTGGCAACTGTTATTTCTTTGTGCATCTTAGTATACTTCAGTTGGTCCAATCTACCTTGTTTTAATTTTTGGTAGAAAATATGCATCAAATTCTGGAATGTACTTTGTTGCTTTAATTAGTCGAATCGTGCTTTCTTCAGAATAAGCGGCCCCAGTCTGAAGGCTGCCCTGCTACCTTTCATCATCTGGTGGGGGCTACACGATGATAATTCCATTTCATCATCTTGTGAAATGAGGGCTCCCAGCTATTAATTAAAATGTCCCACATGGTGGTTGCAATTTGTTTGGACTTCTTGGAATAGGGAATCCTCTCATTCCCGAATTTCGTTGGACGTCCCTTGGGGCTGGCATTCGAGTTTGAGGTATTATGTTGTTTTCTAACTTCTTGTACCGTAAGTTGTTGAAATCTCTTTTGCTTTGCCGGGAGGTGATTACGCATTTGCGCGTGATGAAATATGATAGAATGTTTCATGGACAAGAAAGGGGGAGTATTACTCTCTCACAGCTGAGCAACATTTATTTGATTACAATTAAGTTAAATTAAATGGAAAATCGGTCATAAGAATAATCCTCCGCCTGAATAAGATTTCACTGCTTGCAGTCCCGTGGGTTCCTCGCAGCATTGTTACTTGTCTAGCACGCAAACAGCAAAGGCCATGCATGCTCACAAATCAGTTTGTGCTCTATCATCGCGAGGGACCGAGGCAATTCGGAGAAGTCATATAAGATTCGTTTAGATCGATCCACCTTTGAATTGAGCCACAGTCCCTGAGAAGATTAGCGACAGACATATATATATATATATATATATACTTATCAGTGACCCGAACCCTTGTTCTTCGAAGGAGAGATGATGGTGCCCTAACCGATGAACAACAACCTAGGAGACATGCATGCAACCTCGATGCACGTTTCGTCCCTTGAACTGTATTGTTGCCTCGGATCCGCATCCTTACTAATTCACCAGGAGAATGCTCCACAGCGTGAGTGTGACTGGACATTATGTGCCCGAACATTCCTAGCCTTCCAAGAGATTTAGGGATAATGCAATGCTCCTCGGAGTCTCTTTCTGGGTTAATTCATGTCTTTCACAGAGACCTCGAAAAAATGATGCATTTAATTAGCACGCTGGCTCGTGAATGACTAGCCAGATTAACTAGACATGACAATGACATGCCCTAAGCTTTCACATGGCTATCATTCAAATGTTGTCGCCGTACGCTTTAGCAGATGCAAAAAGAGGGGTGTCCGTAAGTTCTCATGATATACGGTCGAAGATACAAGGGAGACATGAATTTGCTTCGGTTTGTACCACGTTGTACAGACTTGGTTGTTCAAGTTCAACAAATTAACCCAATTGTATGTTCGAGTTGGATTAAGCCGTTAAAGATAAATATACTGGAGAACCCTTTTAATTCGACCCTCCTTGAGTCGTTGGTGAAGAAGTGTTGCGGACATGTTTGGAACATGTGAAGTCACTCAATAAGGGAGCGGGAAGGTTTTACCACCTCCAAATCCAAGTAGACGATCAGGGAAGTGAGCACCATCGACAATGGATTTAATTTTGTCCACCGACAAAAATTCAACACTAATGTTTTTTTTTAAAATTTGTTATTCTTAAATTTTGATTCAACCCTTACCGTTCTATCATCAATTTCAGTTTTAGTTTTTAATACAATTGGTGGCGCCACGAGTTAGTAAGTGGGACATGACAGGGGGGGTTGAGCTGCGAGGGCACGCAAATCGCTGCCACTGAAGGGAAAGGGTGGCCAGCCCCTGTCCCTGCCCGAGCCCTCAATACTTTTATGGCCCAATTAAGAGAGAAAAATTCACGTGAATGGTTGGATTATTTTTCTTAATTGTATCATTAATTATGAATTTCTGATTAAATTGTTGAAGTGTTTGACAACTCCACATATCAACTTCCTTCGTGACAAAACTCGGACCGGTTTGTTTTGATTTTGAGGGATTTCCTGTCCTTCCACAGTGAGACAGCTTCCCCATTGAGAAGAAAAAAGGAACATTCAAAGTTATTCAGTTGCAACCTCAAAATAAGAGATGAGGCTGAGGCTTCCAGCCTCTCCTCTCTCTCTCTTCGTTTTCACTTTGATTTATCTCTATGGTTGTTTATTAATGAGAAAATTATATGTGTAGCTATAAAACTATCAATTTTTAAAAAAAAATTTAAGTTTTATAAGTTTTAAATTAAACTTTTTAAATTTAAAATTTCATTTCTATAACTTACTTAAATTTATATTATAATGGATTGTTAAATAATATTGACGATAAAGTGATCACATTAGAAAAATAATGATGTGACATATGACACGTTATTATAACACCAATACTTTTACGTCAATATGATTTAACGGTATGTTATAATAAGAATTTAAATAAGTTATAAAAATAAAATTTTAAGACTGAAAAAATTAATTTAAAATTTTTACCATTTAAATTTAAAAGATGGAATGATTTAGGGCACGTGGTGTATATTTACTGTTTATTAATAGAAATATATCCATGAAAACTTGACGTCATGTGATTGATTTAATGACTCTTTCTCATGATACGGTATCAAGTTAGAGGGAAATTTACCATCCGTAAAAATTTAGTAAATTTCCCCATTAGTGATTGGGTTGAGGAGCCATGCCCGTCCCACAAAACAGGTACACGTGATTAGCAATAGCTTGTCCGTCGATTATACCGGAAAGCAATCCAATAGAATTTCTGCCCCGCAAGGGTGACTAATTGAAAACCGATTCCGGCAACATTTTTTCCTGATAAAACGATCCCCATTTGAGGACTCGTGAACGTTCCATATCCATAACATTCAGATCTCGAAAGAGATTAGAAGAGCTCAACTCACGAGTGACTGCCATGAACTAAGCAGGAGCTTCCACTATTGGTAGGCCCCAAGAGAGTGAGGGAAAAGAGGGCTTAGACCAGGCAAGCCAGCCAGCCAGTCAGTCAGTCATTTGTGGGGATTTTCCTAACGACCTTGCATTGCAAAAGCTTCTTCCCCTTCACTTCCTCCTCGCCCTAATGGTCCCAAACAATAAACATTTCATCTGAGCTGACGGGAGATAGAAACAAAAAAGAAGCTCTAAAGTGAAGTCTGTGAGCTTCTGTTCCAACACAGCGCCTTCTTCTGCTCCTCCTGTTTTCAGCCTTGTTCTTTCCCTGTGTGAAGTGTGTGGGGTTTGAAGAAAAGATGGAGTGAGGTCGTACAGCTCATTTGCCATGACCCGCAACGGTGGCCTTAGCTCTGCTACTTCTTCTTCTTCTTCTTCTTCTTCCACTTCACCTTCTTCAAGAGTAGTGTTGGGGGCGGAGATGGGTTTGGGATCTCTAACCCTTAGCACTAAGGGTTCTGATCAGATGGAAGCAGTAGTTGGTGGAAACAGCTTCTGGGGCACTGACGGTTCAGGGAGCGTGGCTGGTCAGCAGGAGGAGGCCCGGAACAGGAGCTCGGCGGCAAGTGACGAACACAGCATCGGGCAGTCCAGTGGTAGTAACAGTAAGCTGTGTGCGAGGGGCCATTGGAGGCCCGCCGAGGACATTAAGCTCAAGGAGCTCGTTGGCTTCTACGGCCCTCAGAACTGGAACCTCATAGCCGAGAAGCTCGAAGGCCGATCAGGTGATAGACAATTTGTCTCATCTAAGGAAAACAAATCCATAAAAAAAGGAAGTTTCAAGGGGTGAGATATGGGACTTGTATTTGTTTTTTTAGGCGAAACCATCAGATAGTTGTATCTCAGACTATTTAGACGAGACTAATCCGTTTAGATGCCGGTTTGGAATGAAGATATCCGACTTCTCATCGAAGTTCTATTCTGTTTGACACCTTCCTCCCTTCCACTTCCCGGTAATGTCAATTTCCTCACTTCCCAAGCTTATCAGAAACATAAGAGAAATGTAAAAAAAGATCGGTTCAAGATCTGGAAAAAAGTTTGGGTATTCCATTTTCACGTGCGAAAGTGCACATGCTTCCGTCATCCTTTCAACTAGCAGAATGCTCCCGGGGGAGCATCCTAGGATGTTGTTTTCTTGTTTTGCCCCAGAAAATGAAAGCAGGAGTGGTGGAGCCTCGTCTACACTCTCTAAAACTCGTGGTCTCGCTTCCTTTCCATTATCCAAGTTAAAGAATGGCATCCTCGGTATTGATCAAATTCGGCGTCTGATGCCTTGTTTTGATCGAGGTACCCCGAGAGCATCATCCTTCTAGTCTTAGGGAGCTCCAAACGCAGTGGTTAGAGACAACGTAATAGCATCACCTGATAATTTTTCAGCAAGCATTGAGTGACGAACTCGGAAGTGGGCTGCTTGAAAAATTCTGCATACCCGCCTTATTTCATTCATCGGTCCTGGAATTGCACTCCCCTAAAACCTATATAGTTCTTGTACAGGGAAGAGTTGCAGATTAAGATGGTTCAATCAGCTGGACCCGAGGATTAACCGTAAAGCATTCACAGAAGAGGAGGAGGAGAGGCTAATGCAGGCCCACCGAGTGTACGGGAACAAGTGGGCAATGATTGCTAGGCTGTTTCCAGGCCGGACGGACAACGCCGTCAAGAACCACTGGCACGTTATTATGGCCCGCAAGTACCGGGAGCAGTCCAGTGTGTATCGGAGGATGAAGCAGACCCGGTCCATAGTCTACCAGCGATTCAACCCAAGCAGCACCATCGGTCATGGCAACAGTAGAGCTGAAGGGTTCTTCGTGTGTAGAGATCACTATTCTCCGTCTTCGTCCACTGCATCTGTAAGGGTAGAACTTACAGTTCCAACATTGCAATACCGCAACAATGACCAAAGTGGAGGGATAATCACCGGCAGTCTTCCTCCTCATTTGTTGGAAGATTATTTTAATGGTTGTGGTTCTTTGCATCACATGATGACGGGCACTAGCAAAGAAGAAGGTGGCTCAAGTAGGTTTTTTTGTGCCAAACATCTGCCTCTTGATTTCTTCTGAGGCTATAAATATATACACATTTCTTAGTCCATTCCTCATCCCTTCTAGCTAGTCCCGTTCCTGCAATTTATGACAATGTATTCTCGGATTTTAAGGTAGTAGGGGAAAGGTTTCATTGCAAGTCACTCTTGCCAAAATTATGTTACTTGCGGCTCTTTCGATCCTTAATCCCAAATTCTTTCCTCGCATGACAATGCAGGGCCAAGGAGCAACAAGACGATGAGCTTGTTTGGGCACATGAGATCTTGGGACCAACCAGGCTATGATCCTCATCGATCTGTCGAAGACCACTACCAGATCTCAGTCTCAGCGCCGTTGGTTCCACTACCTGGCGAAGCTCCACCACCCAAATTCATTGATTTTCTTGGGGTTGGAGACACATGAAATTAGGCACTGTCTGTCACCGAAAAGAGAGGAACAAGAAGAGGGAAAGGTTAGAAAAGTGGAAGCATGGGGGTTTAGAGCTAAATGTAGATCATCCCAGGTAACCTAAAGTCCCATGTTCGGGTAGAAGCTAAGGGGGAAGAAAAGGTTTGATGGGCAAAGACTGGTCTCAGTGTTTGGTGTTCTCTTCTTTCTTTTCTTTCTGGTGGTGTCAGTGGCAGTAAAACATCCATCTGTCATCTTTTTATCTGCCAGTTTCTTCGATCGAGTCCTCTCCCCAATTGATTATCATTATTTGCCTCGAACATATTCTTATAATTCATGCAAAAACCAAAGAAAAAAATTTTAATATTCCCCTTTTCTTCTCATTTCCCCAATTTCATATACTAGGATTTCAAGCAAAAATTGATTTCGTATACTAGGATGCAACTTTAATATGCACGTGGACTTTCCAGTTCCCAAATGACCGGATGCGCAATGTCATACGTTACCAGCTTTGATGATTTGAATTGGTGCAAGAGAAAAAGGGCCGGCATGAAGAAAGGTCTATTGGAGGATCATGGCTAAGAACATATTTAGCTGGGATTCAGTACGAAATTCGGAATATGATGGAATTTTCCTCGATCGTTTTCATGGATCATGGCTAAGAATAGGTGACATGAATGACCAGATGATCATGTCTTTGATCCCGGAAATCGCTTTCACTCGTTCTTCTGATTATTCCAAGCCAAAAAACCCCCTTGTTCATCAACTTATTCCTTTCATAAAACAAAGAACCCTGTTTTAACAGACGGAAACGTTGTATTTCTAGACCCCAAAAGGAAAAAAAAAAAATTCTTGTTGGCCTCTGCCGAAGGACTGGGGCACCCTTTTCCTGTTATGAGCAAAAAATAATTTCACATGAACCACCATCCCCACCCCACCCATCTCAGCCGTAATGATGGAGACGCTTCAACTTTCTTCACTAATTCGTATATCACTGATGTGATGGTACATGCAGAACCCTTGCAAGTGTAGGTCCTTAATTTGTTTCTTTCGCATGTGTTCCACGCATTTGGTTCACCTCCTATGGCATATTCTGAACGATGTTGTGTTTATTAAACAAAATCATGGGTACATATGAGCTGTTGTGTACAAGGGTGACAGAAAGCGAAGTAAAAGTCAATGTAAAGCCGATGGAGGACCACCTCACATCTTCTCTACATCATATGATTCACTTTATTCTATTAGAATATCTAACCAGGACATCGCTCTGCTTCTCGAGAGTCACGCGGTTTGAGTTGTGAGATGCTTTGCTTTGCATTGCATTGCTTGTATCATCTAGTCGGTTTGGAGTCATGCCGATCGCATGCGAGGGTTTTGCCAATGGAATGTGTCTCCTGAAGCCTCCAGCAAGTGCAACTGGTTTCGGAATTCCCATCATCATCATTTTGGTGTTGGACTCTGACCCAGTTAAAAGCAACACTAACAACGCAACTGAGTTGAATCCGCACAACCTAGCAATTTTTCTCTAAATTAAAAAAAAAAGAAAAGGAAAGAGTAAATCTGAATGATTTCGTGAAGAAGAGCCAAATCTAATGGCCGTGCCGTACACCAAGTCCCGAAGTTAACCAATTGATCGGAACTTATTGAGAGCAGGCACGTTTGGATGCTGCAAATCTCACGCACAGATTCCTGGCCGAACTTACGTATTCATGAGTGATAATAAAACTATACATATGAGATTTGTTATTGGGCCTAAGATTTACTTGTGGGCGTGATCCATCGAGGACGGCCTCTTCGTGGTTTCTGTGTTGACGAGGTTGTCATCGGTCTTTCTCTGTCCCTCATCACTACTCCACTTGCACAACCATTATGCGTACTAACTTTGATATTACCTTCCAAGCGAAGGAAGTTTCCCATCCACTTTATTGCGTACTGCAGGAACTATCAGTTCCATGGCTCTCGTTCTTCGATTACACTAGCTGTTTTGTATTTAAGGTGCCACTTTAAACAATGAAACGTGGTCTAAAACTGGAAAAGAAAACAGATAACAGCTTTTGCAAGAATACTTAGCGCCCCTATCGTTTTACTTGACATCTTATTTGCAGTTTATACAAAGAATAAGAAAGGGCTCGAACTTCCAACCTTATGTTGTGGTCTTAACATGGTGATCATCTATATAAAAGCTCATGATTTTTCTTTATTCCTTTTCCATTTACACATGCAGACCATGACTTTGTGTGTTTGATCAGCAATCTTGGAATAAAATGCTTTTTCATTTCCCACCCCCCCCCCTCGAGTCATGTCATCATATCCAACCCAAAGAGATAACAGCTATAGGCTGTTGAGGGAATCTAATGTTCTGTACTACAGACACTATCTATCAAAAATCTTGAATTGGGGGTGTGTTTTTGCTAAATAATTGGAAGATTGGTGGGGTGGGGGTGGGGGAACGCATGATTCTATTTTGTCCCCATCAATCAAAGCTGCGTGTGTTGGGGCTGTGGTGGGGTCATGACAGTGCCATCATCATGTGGTTCCTTTTTTTTTCTCCCCCCTTTTACATGGTTCCTCAACATTAGACATGACCTGTTAAGGCAAGTTTTACACCCACAAGTAAGAATTTTTCCAAGTACGTCTCGACTTACCCTTTGTTACACTGTGCTCGCACGTATGGAAGAGAGCATTTCATGCATTATTGGTTATAAGATACTAGTGGTAAAAAAAAAAGGACGATCTATTACATTGAGAGTGTGTACGCAATTCAATTACTGATACAAGTGCACGGCATTGAGCAACCGAGTTTGACATAGTGAGCCCTTTCAAAGGGGCATAGACTAATCCTATGGATTCACTACATGCAATCATAATCCTACCCATCTACAAGGGAATATGAACTAGGAGGACTTCTGTCAAGTGATAACTCCATGACTATTTACATCGCAGCTTTTTGAGACACAAGTGTGATTTCATATTTATGAATACATTCAGATAAGCATTTACAATTATTTCTATCATACGAGTTGTCTTAAATAGTTGTAATTCTTCTGTCGCATCAACTATATGATGCAAGGATTAAACAACCTTTCAATTAGCAGGTGGTTAGGCATTCCAACTCCTAAATAAGTAAGGTATAAGTTTGAGTTTTGTCCAATTATTTGCTCTTGCAATAGCGCTATTTCTTGTTTTATCTGACTATTTACATCTCTCCCTCCCCCCCCCCTCTCTCTCTCTCTCTCTCAGGTTGGGACTGTGACTGCTGTTCCTTTATTTATGTTCCTCTTTTTCCTGATTCCTAATCCTGAGGCCATATTCTTCTCTCAGCTTCTTTCCATGCGCCTTTGATCTATGGATTTGTGAGATCTACTCATACTTGTACTACTACTCTTCGACAACATTGTGCCCCATTTGAGGTTAATAATCCATTGAGCTAAGGCACCTTCTTTTCTATAACTAGAGGGAAAAGAAAGAATCGGGCTTCAATGCGACCGTGTTGACCTCAACAATTGAATCAATAGTTTTTGAATATAATTTTCATTAATGAGATTTTTCATATATTTTTATTTAAATTTTCTTCTAATCTATTAATCCGATATTATCTCTTTTCAAAAGAAGGGAAATAGGAGGTAGTGGGTGCCCTTGGCATCATCCTAGAATCCACTTTACCCCTTGCGGAATATATTAAAGCAAAGGGAAAAGGAGCTCCAAGTACAGCAGCACCTGTTTAAAGAGAAGGATAGAAAGAAAAAGTTCTTCCATTACTCTTCCATTGTCTGAGCAAGTTACCATGTGTTCTCTTGCAGCAAATACCCTCACAACCTCCAAATTAAGTGGACGTGAATAAGAATTACGCCGGGTTTAACCGGAAAGAGATGAACCTCGCATGAAGTCCTCCTCATGCATACTTTTTTTTTCCCAATTGGTCCACCGTGGCATCTCACAGCTACCGAATCATCTTCCATCTTGCCTTTCTGGTTTTTCAAGCTTATTCTGGCCACATGACCTCTAGCTACAAGAAACCTGTCAATTTGGTAAAGAAAAAGAAGAGAAAAGTGGGTAAAAGGAAATTCCTTTCTTTGAAATGTCAAAATTTGAGCACTTGCTAGTACATGCACGAGGCTTTCTCAAAGAGAACTCCTCCTCCTCCTCCTCCTGATTCTGATGTATATTGAAGTAGTTGCACGGTAGGTCCCTAAGTACGACCTTTGAAATCCGCCCATGAAAATGTCACCGATAAACAGCACATTGGACCACATATCAGACATCAGGACACGCGTTATAGGTGAGAAACTGATGTGATGAGGTTGTATAGTCAGCATCCTTGTCTTGACAAAGCAATCTGGATGCAAAACCAGTAGTTTTCTTGAGCTAAACTGATTCCCCTTCTCTTGACAAGTATAAACGGATGTCTGGCCTGGTCTCTGTGATGAAATTTTATTACTTAATGAGACAACAGACAATTAGGTATTGTAAATCTGCCAGGATCTGCTGCATAACATGGGCTGTATCAGTGGAACAGGTACACGCGAATGCTTGCTAACGACGGATATACATCCTTGTCTTGGAGACTTGGATTACTTTAGGAAAGCAACACATACCTCCTCGTCACAGCTTAGTTAAAAAACGATTTGTCTATGCTCTGAAAAGGGCTGCTGCTAATTCGGACTGTGCCAATGAGGATACCTATTAATATTTAGCCTCACATGACCCTGTAACCTTTTTATCCCAATCTGTCTGCATATAAAATCTCACTGGTCAACAGAGACTACACCTTTCTTGATCAAAAGCAGAACCCATGCAACGCATGTGCATGTCCTCATGATGCCCGTGTTCCACTATTTTAATTTGGGAGAATACACTTCTCGAAATCTTAGCCTTTAATTATGATTCATAGTTTGCTTTCGTTTGCTTTAAGTTAATTAATTAGTCTTTGGTTGCAATAATCTGTCTGCAACCTTTCGAATCTAATCCGGTGAGCACACTAAGCTTATGATATACTAATATATTCAGCAGCACAGGTGAATGTATGGCACTGAGAATGCAGTGCTTCGATGATACAATCATTAGGTTTCAATTCCGACCGACCCAACGAGGAAAAAGAAGAGAAGAAATCGAACCGCAGCGTGTGGAAACATTATCGAGGGGAAGAAGATCGTCGCTGAACCTTTTTATGATCTGATGTTCAGCATTGACAGCCAGCTCTCGCCCCCTTTGTTTCCCCCTTTTTTTTCCTCCACCTACTCCTTTGTTCCTGAGCTGGGGCGTGAATATGGAGTAAAGGCACCAAAGCGATCAACTGATTATCCTGTGGAATATGTTTCTTTTTTCTGTGGGGGAGTGTGTCTTTATGATGTGCAAGCCTGGGTGTGTTTTCTTGATAGATTGCTTTCGGACTCGGGGAAGAGTGGGACGCCATACAATTTGTGGATGTGGACCTTTTTGTCATTTCCCAAGTGTTCCCACTTTTCTTTTTCCTCATAGATACAAAAGTAATTATCTGAATAATATACATCAGAATCTAGATCAGATTTCTTGGTTACGTGCTGCCAGGACATGTTGTAAGGGCAACCTAGTCATTTGGGGGAAGCAAAAGGTAAAATCAATTCGACGGCATGAATGAGGTCTGACTCGTATTTTCCTGGTTTAGAAATATGTGGCTGGGAAGATATGTGATGGTTTGAGTCCTTCCCCCTCCTACAGAGAACAAAGAGAACCTGACAACGGAGCCACACTCCTCTCAGTGAATGGAATTCACGAAAAAGGATTAAGGACGAGAAAACATAAGAGGGTGGAATCCGTAGCATTTCCACGGGAATTTTCTCGGACTGCATCACGACGATCGGGACCGGAAGGTGAATGATTCCTATTAAGGGATGTCGTAAGTTGAGATAATGATGTCTTGAACAGCCTAATTTGTTCTCTCTCTCTCTCTCTCTCTCTCTCTTTCTTTTGGGTAATACAATAAATTTCAGCACCGTGATTCCTCTGCCGAATTGCTGAGAGCAGGGATCATTCCATGCTCAGCAAGAACATCGGGAACGGCCTCGCCGATCCTAAGCCTAGGACAAACGCAATGGCCCTAAATCCTTATTCTCTAGGTTCCCTTTTTCCAATTAGTCTCGAAATCCTCACAACACTTCTTGAATTCGTTACCAGATAGAAGATTTCACTGCATGAATCTTCCCGACAGATTTGGGAAAAGAACATCCAGAGCTGGTATACAGGGCATATGCCGTCTGTGCTGGTTGAGCACCTGCATGCACGATGTTATGGAGGGTATGGAGTAGACCTAATCCACTAAAAAGAAAAGAAAGAGAGAAGAGAAAACAAGCAAGATGGAAACGAACCTCGCCATGAAAAGAGCACTTGGTGCGATTTGTGTTCCTTAATTTGGAACTAAGAGACATGGATTTTAATCTTTTAATCTCCCTTTAGATTTTCACTGTCCCTTGTAACTGGGGAAAGAAAACCTGCACTTATTTTTAACTGCTCTTTTCTCTTCTTTTGAGACCCCAAATTCAAGTTTGGTGCTTTCTCTGTATTTCCTTTGCATCAGAGATTCTCTCCCCCTTCCAAGTCAAAGAAGAAAAGAAGCAAAAATAATTCAACCCTAAAAAAAAAGGAAAAAAGAAAAGAGAAAGGGAAAATAACCGAAGGTGATGGAATATATTCCCCTCTACCATTGCCCCACTCATGTTTCCTGATATGGGGTGTTTGCGTGCGCTCTTTGAGTGAGAGAGAGAAAGAGGGAGCATAGTACTTCAATCAACAATTTCCTTCTCCGTCCCTAGAAATTATAAATTCGAGCAGTTCCTACCTCATGATGAAGCAAACCTAAACGAAGGGTCAAGACTCTCCTCATCTTATGTTCCAGTCTCCTGTTCTCGTAGGTGTGGTATCAATCAGAAACCAGCAAAGGGTCTGCAGAATATGCAAAGTCACCAGAGCATGAACTTGGTACTGTCCACTGATGCAAAGCCTAGGCTTAAGTGGACTCCTGAGCTCCACCACAGATTCGTCGAAGCTGTCTCTCAACTGGGTGGCGCAGACAGTTAAGTCGAAACTGAACCATGGCCCACTTTATCGTGCTGGGAAATGCTGTTTTGATGTTCTGGTACTTAAAATGGAAACTGATCTCATGTTGTTTCCTCTGGTGTGTACTGTGCAGAAGCGACACCAAAGAGCTTGATGAGAGCGATGGGGATTCCTGGCCTAACTCTGTACCACCTGAAGAGCCATTTGCAGGTAAAGTTTAACGTTCGCATCTATTTCACTCGCATTGGTTTTTGTTATCAATCGGGAGGGCATAAAGTAAACAAAATTGAAAGTAAATGACATATCTTGAATGAACTTCTGTTTTACAGAAGTATAGGCTTGGGAAGAGCCAGCAGTCACTGGAATCCTGTGCTGATGGCAGCAGCAACAACGATGACGACGGCAATAAGCAAGAAGTTGAAGGTTTCCCAGGATCAGAAGATTATGAACGTTCTTCAATTGTCTTGTACTTCTCGTCTGATACTCATGCTAATGCTGTGATCATTTCGTTGCAGAAGATAGAGAAATTCAAGGCACAGGCGACCATTTGGGCCAGGAAGTGAGGAATCCATCGGTTCAAGCCAGTCCAATCAATCAGTAATTACTAGGCCTTCAGAAATTGTGTTTTTTTAATGATTCTGATGAAAGACGGTGATAACAGTGTTTTCCTCTGACTATTCGTGTTTATCAGAAGCCTACAGATAGCTCAGGCTCTTCAAATGCAAATGGAAGTACAGAGGAAACTCCTTGAACAGATTGAGGTAGACTAGAATACACGAACCGAGTCAAATCCGAGAGAAATGTTTTCACTATCTTGAACCGAGTCCTGATCGTCAGATCTTCAGGTGCAGAAACATCTTCAGCTCCGGATCGAGGCTCAAGGGAAGTACTTGCATTCAGTGCTGAAGAAAGCTCAGGAGACACTAGCTGGGTATAGCACTTCTTCAGCGGTGAGCGTAGAGCTTGCAAAAGCTGAGCTTTCGAGGTTAGCCTCCATGGTGAACTCTGGGCCAACGGGTTCTTCGTTCTCTGAGTTAACTGAGCTGAGTAGGCCAGAGGCTAGTGATTTAGTGAAGTGTCAGTTGAGAGGAATGTGCTCTGTGGAAAGCTCATTAACCTCTTCAGAGAGCTCCGGGAGGAAGGAAGAAGAGAAGCTGCTCAAGAATGAGAACTGCATAATGCAAGAGGAACGATTTGTAGATTCTACTGAGCTCTCCTTAATGAACATTCGCCCTGACAAAGAGCCTCATAGTAAGAAGAAGAGAAACTGTGACATAAGTCTCAATGAAGAGGATGGTAATAAGCTGAGGAAGTGTGAAACATCAATCGACCTGAACAGGATGTATCAGAATGAGCTCGATTCAGGACCAAAAGCCATAGACCTAAACTGCCAGGGAATAGAACAATGTTCGGGTGGGCACCTTTGATGCTGTGGGGATCTTTTACACGGAAAATATACTGTTTGTTATGGTAGAGTGATGCTTTGTCTATAGAACATGTAAAATTCATGGACCAAAAGGGGGGGGGAGATGGCAAAGATGGCAAAGTGTATACATGATAAAAAAAGAACTTGATATATTATTGTGTGGATAATTATATTGGCCCGATCTTTTTTACTCATGTTAGTGAATAAATAACCAGGAAACTTGAGATTGCAGTCTAATCATTGAACCACAACAACAACGAACATGGAATGAATCATTTGTCAAGACCATGCGTTTGGTAGATAATATGAGGGAAAGGAAGTTCTACTTGATTAGTACCAATAAGCACTATGGAGCCAAATTATGATACCGGTACCACCAGTAGCGATGATAAAATCAACCCGCTCCCGTCGGTGTCTCCTCATTGCATATGAGTCATAAAGCAATCTAAATGGCTGCTCGACATACGATTAATCGTCTCTCTGTGCTGCTTGTCCTCTTGGTCGGCAGTTCATGGCCTTCCTCACAGCTCCAAGGTAAGTATGCATCTGTATATGCAATACGATCAATCAGTGTCATTTGTAATGCAACTTGAATGAAAGCATAAATAAAGGTGAAAAGCATTCCTTCTGTATCAGGGACAAATCTCCCACACATGACTTCCGATGTAGATGAAGTGTCGGGGAGGTCGTTCGATTACATTGTTGTCGGGGGAGGCACCGCAGGCTGCCCACTGGCTGCCACCCTCTCTGAGAAATTCTCTGTGCTGTTGGTTGAAAGAGGTGGCTCTCCTTACGAGAACCCTTTGGTAATGGAGAAGAAATACTACGGCTTCTCACTGCTCAGCACCGATGAGTTATCTTCACTGGCACAGAGGTTTGTTTCTGTGGACGGAGTAAGCAACCTCAGAGGACGAGTCCTTGGAGGATCATCAGCGATCAATGGTGGTTTTTATAGTCGAGCGAGTCGAGAGTTTGTTGAAAGAGCTGGATGGGACGAAGAGATGGTTGAAAAAGCCTACCAATGGGTGGAATCGAGAGTCGTGTTCGAGCCTGTGCTTACTCCATGGCAGTTTACAGCTCAGTTTGGGCTACTTGAGGCAGGCATTCTGCCCTACAATGGCTATAGTTTGGAACATGTTGAGGGGACGAGGATCGGAGGCAGTGTATTCGATAACTTTGGGATTCGGCACACCTCAGCAGACCTTCTTCGAGGAGGGAATCCCAAGAATATCGCAGTCCTATTGAATGCGACAGTGAAGAACATCAAATTTCACAACAGTAGTAAGCAACCCTATCCATCAATTCTTTTGTTTGAAATGGCCATAACTTTCCGTTGTCCTGCCGGAAGCAGAGAAATGACGCACGAATCATGAGAGGTTATCTTTGTTCTCTCTCTAGGACTGAAGATAAGGAATTGAGACATTTTCCGCATTCCTTTGCAGGTGATAAAAACGAGACCTGGGCCGCAGGAATCTCATTCGTTCGAAGCGATGGAAGCACGGAAGAAACCTTTGAAGCTTTTCTCAACGTGGCAAACGATTCGACCACCCCACAAGGAGATATCATCCTAGCGGCAGGGGCAATAGGGAGCCCAACTCTCCTATTGCTAAGCGGCGTGGGCCCTCTGAAGCATCTCAAGAAGTTCGACATTCCAGTAGTGGTCGACCTAAAGGGGGTCGGCCGGGAAATGAAAGATAACCCCTGCATCTCGCTTTTGGCAGATTCCCGGCCCATGGATCGCCCGGCTGATCCTCCCCAAGTTGCTGGGATAGCACAGGATCTGAGGTTCGTAATTGAGGCTGGAATTCTTCCCATTAGCTTCAATACAACCGTCATCCCGGTAGCAGGTAAATTGGCATTCCCAGTGTCCAGAGGCAGGCTGAAGTTGAGCAGCACCGACCCAAGGGAAAACCCTTCCGTGAAATTCAACTACCTCGGCAAGGAAGAGGACCTGCGGCAGTGCGTAGAGATGGTGGAGCTGCTGCAACAAGTCGTGAGCTCTCAGGCGGTAACGGTCTTTCTTGGAGTTGAGCGTAAAAAGGATAGTCTGTTGGGCCAGGAGCAGCTATCTGGCTTCTGCAAGAAGAACGTGAGGACATTCTACCATTACCACGGGGGGTGCTTGATTGGGTCTGTCGTAGACAGTGATTATAGAGTATACGGAGTTAAGGGATTGCGGGTTGTGGATGGCTCCACCTTGGTGGAGTCACCAGGAACGAACCCAATGGCCACTCTTATGATGCTGGGGAGGTATCAAGGCATGAAAATTCTGCAGGAGAGGGACTCCGCATAACAAGTTTTCACTTGTCCTCAAATTCATGTATTGCTAACTCGTTAAGAAATTGAATTTAGCAGAATTCCGAAAGCACCTGTGATTCAAAATTGCCTGTCCTTGCACTGCAGCAAGCTTTCAAATTTGTACGACACGGTCCCTGTCGGATCAGGCTTCTATCAGTCAAAAGAAAGAACAGCAGTTTATAAATTTGCCAGTAACTATTCTTTAGCCTAAAAGATTCAGACTTCAGAGTACACAAGTGTTTGCTAGCTTTCTGCTTCATGAACTATTCTTTAATTTGAATCAGAAGATGAATCAGACCGGTAACACTCCCTCCTCATCAAACGGGCCAGGACCCAGAATCCTCAGCCACGATAGAGAAATGCAGCAGCTACCTGCATTTAGACCCGGCTTGCTAAGGATTGATTTAAAAATGAAAAGTGTCCTACATTACAATGACTCATCCAAGACTGGACCCCCCACCAAAAAAAGAACAGCCTATCCTAATCTGCTTACGACTAATCACGATCATTAAACTAACTCCTGGGCAGAGGCATCGATGTTCCGGGGTATTCAGTAAGGTCGAAACTTCCTAGCCGCTCTTAGTTGCTGAATCCATTTTTTATCTTGCTCAAACTTGATTTGCAGCATCTCGTTATCTCTGTGAATAAAATCAAATAACTCACGATTTAGCCTCAGCAATACATTAGTTGGGAACATACTTTCACTCAGCAAGATCTAAGAGGAAAAGCAATTACATACCATTTCTCTGAGCTTCTTGTATCTTGGAAACGGCAAGAATCTAAACTGACTTCCTTACACGCTTCTTTGCAACCTGATCCTTCAAACGGTAAAAATCCTCCACAGGGACATCGTATAATTCTCACCTTTCACTGTCTTCTTTCCAGATGATCTCTTATTTTTCTGTCCATTCATTGCCTCGCTTCTTTAAATCATGCTCTGGAAATTAAAAACCAAAAGAAATAAGAAAATAATTCTGAGACTCTAAAGCCATCAAAATAGTAGAAAAGAAAAATACCCTCAGTCCCTGCTACAAAAGCATTCCGAAGTAAAACTGGCTTGTCCATGAGAAAAAGGAACAAAAATTGAAGGAAAAAAAAGACCTTTGAACGAGAAATTAATAAATCAACACCATCACAAGCAGCAACTATTAATGATCATGGAGTAGTCATACAAATCGCCATAATTTCTCATCAGATAAATAAAAACTAGAAAAACAGTGAAGGAAAATCTCCTAAACTGAGAAATTATACACAAGTAATACTGATTCCCAATAGCAACAGGAGTGGTATGGGGTAGACGCCAACGCGAGCGACCTAGAAGAAATAGCGGGCCGGAGGAGCCGGATGAGGAGTAGCAGCTCCAGGAAATTGCCGACAAGAAAGATGGGGTCCTGGGAGGATGCGGGAGTCTGATATCCTTATGGAGGTGGTCGGTGCTCGAGGAAGTCGTCGGTTCAGGGAAGGCGCGGGAAACAGAAAGCTGAAGATGCCAACCAACTACGACGTGATCATAGGCCCGGGAAGGTGGAGGCGGTTAATCGGAGATGGATAGCTCAGATGTGGTTTAAGGGAGGCGAGGAGTACAGGAATTCTGATTTTGGTTCCCGGTCTAACTCTGGTTAAGGGAACCGAACCGGATTCAACCGTAAATCTACCTTGAATTGAACCGAAGGCGGGCTAGGAAGAATTGGGATATAAGACGACCCTGGAATCCAAATAAAAAGAAAGAACTTAAGATCGAACCCATTTTGAAAAAGATGCGACTGTATCAACAATTTTCTTACATTAGATCCATTCATTTGTTCAGTTCTCATGAATCTGACCAGAAATGAAAGGATCTGGGTTTATATGCCCACAAGCAAGACAAAGAAAACACGAACTAAATATGGGTAAGTACACTGGGGTAGTGTCGAACATGATTTGAACTTGCGACTTATAAATTATATTCTATCAATTTGAGCTAGCTACAAGCTGACCCTCTATTGGTCTTAAGATTCATTACCAATAGCTTGGATGCGATATATATAAGCTGTTGCTGAGCTTGCTCTTTCCGACAGATGAAGATTTGGCATGTACAGGCAAAATGCAGCACTCTGCATATGCATTAATCTCGTTCAAAATCTACATGGGATTCCTGGAGGAATAAGTGTCGAAACATAACGCAGATGTTCTCTTAGTAGAGCTTATTAACATTACGTTTCTTGACCAAATTAGAAATCGAATATATATGTGGAAAACTCTCGTCCGTCAGTACTTCCTTTTTTATCTTCTGAATCCAAAATGAACGATTTTAATGGAGAAAATGAATGAACAATTCAGAATATGTTCAACCATCAAAATTAATTAGATATCTTAACTGATTGACTATTCGTTAACATTTGAGAAGTAATATATAATAGGTTTATTGATCAGAAGAAGAGAGAAGTTTAACGTGTTCCATCATCAGATACAGGCTGATGTTAGATCATAGGCGGATGGGTTCGACACGACTGTCACCAATCGCTAAATATGCAGATGAACAGAGAAAACCTTGTCGTTTTAGGTACACTTAGTTCGATTTCACGTTAGAATTTGGCGAACTGGACCCTGGAATCGCATCTTTCCCTGGGAAGAATGGGACACTCAATGATCTCGGTGCCCGAAGTATCCACGCACAGGTACACCTCGAGAAGCTGGCTCTTACCGGACGGATCGACGTTGCACATGAGCCCGGGCACATGGCCCATGCCTTCCTTGATAGCCTCCCTGATGCTCTCCAAGCTGTAGAAGTCATCGTTTGGCTTGATCCCCGCATTCTCGAGCGCCTGGAGGAGGTTTGTCTTCTGTTTCAGCTTGAGACCTGCCTCGAAGTAGTCGTGCTGATCGAGCTCCGACTCCGAGCAGGTCCCATGTTTCTCCCACTCGTGTGCCCAGAACCTAAGGCCGTCATCTCTCGGGCACGACAAAGTCGGCCAGCTCTTCTCCAAACTGCTGACGAGATCTGAAATCTGTTGGAGAGTATAAATGAAAAGGATCATTAGCTACAGCGCGGATCAAACTTGGATTTATAAAAGTCAAATAAATTCCACTAATTTATATCTGACCATTATACATCTAGATAAAATACGAAGCTTGACTGAGCCATAATACATATACAACTCTAGTTTAATGATTCTAAGTAAAAAGTCCACGGTTGTTGAACCGACCAACGTACAAATCATCAAGGTTATGCTAATAAACACGTGTACATGTAAAATCGATCGATACCCAATTGGTAACGGACAGTGTTTTTTTTTTTTTTGCCCCATGTTAGAAATAAACAAATCAATGAAGAAACCAGAGTTAAGCACTCAAGCAATTTATTGTGTAAAAAAATTATACACATATACAAAAATATTCAATATCACTCTCAATCCAAAATCAAAATTATTTTAATTTATTTTTTTTTATCAATAACATTTCATGTATCCCTTTAATTTTATCTCCCTCCCATCTCATTTGTCAACGACCAGAATTTAATAGCGGAGAGAACGACATACTATATCGTGGGAGGGAAATTTTCAATTCCTTAGGCCTCTTATCTTCAGCAAAATAGAGACCATGTAGCGCAAATCGCCTTGGTTGCAGGCTCCCTTCTTTTGAGGGACACCTAAATCTAAAACCATCTAAAGGTTTGACATTCAAATTTTATAAATGGCTCTCGGTGTTTATAAACATCATACAAAATAATCCCGTAATGATCCATATATGTACATAATCCAGTTTTATTGCTCGCAATTTCGATGGACTCTTGAGTACGTATATCAATTAGGAGGGTTTAAGTTACCTCGGACTTGTCGAAGACATGATGAGGATTGCATGTGGCTGGGTAGGATCCATCCTTGTAGTTAGGCCACAGTCCATGAATGCCGAAATCCGCAGGAGGTCTCCCCGTCTTTGGGTAGCAGCAGCCGCGCCTCGAGTCGCAGTACGCTCCTGGCCACTTTTTTTTTTTTTTTTTTTTTATCCCCATCAGAGAACGCACATCCATAAGATCAGTCATCGTCAGTGCTGTATTAAGCAAGCTACAAGAGAACTATCAACAGGGAGAATCTCGGCTCACTTGCTGAACGAAGTAGAAGAAGTCGAAGTCGTCGGCTATGCAAAGCTCAGAAAGGTAAAGCATCGACAGAAGCACGACGAATATCGATTGCTTGGATGGGAACTTCATCTCTCTCTCAATTTTTTGGTTCTCAAAGTTGAATTCCTTCTGTACGTTGCCAAGTTATAAGATGGGACTCCTGCAGGTGTCAATGGGCTGAAAATATATAGAGAAGTAATGTTCAATTAGGCCCAGTTTAAATCAATTTATGAGAGCGTGGTTTGCGGCCCCGCTTGCGCATGCGAAGAAGCAATAAATGTCCTAATCAACTCGTATATTCAGGTGGTTCCACTTCCACCCTCTCCCCCCCTTTGTTTTAGTATAAAATCTAATATTTAAATTTTGTATATTGAGAAATTTGATAATAAAAATATTTCACTCTAAAATGGGTTGAATATGCTCGAACTTGGATCGGTTGAAATGAGGTGGAATAAACAAAATTCATTCTTATATGATTTTGGCCCATCGAGAAGTTGATTGGTTTTAGTTAATCCAGTGTCTCCAATTGGAAGGCTACCAAGAACAATTTCATAATACGAGTACCCAGAAGACGGTGGAGGCAAGGCATGATTCCATTGGATATACTGTGACAGCTAATCCGGATAAAAAGTATCGATAAATGTTATCATAGATTAGAGAACTCTGACAAGTTATTGTATTGATTGATCTAATATATTTTTTTCTTATATAATTAATATCTTGAACTCGAATATTTATAATTATAGAGAGCTTTATTTCTAAGTCGACCAATCTATTTCAAGTCTTAATAACTTGGTTGAGACTTGAGACTGGCCTTACCACCATTATTTTTAAATGCAACCGTGAGATAACGTGGTATTTCTCAAAACGGCTCTCGGTCTCCGTCTCGCTACAAACACTTGGATGAATTCGTTGACTCCAACCTGTTCTCACGAACTCAAGGCTGCTGCGGAAGTGCTTGCCTTCTGCGAGTACTGTGTTTTTCCAATTGATATGACCAGAAATCTATGGAATTGTTGCTTGGACTAGCCAGTGTCGGCCGATTCTTCTGCCGGCTGCCAGTGGGATCCGATATCTGTAGCGTTCAACGGGGTTATCAACAAAAGATAAACGCGTGGGCGATTTTGCAGAGCCCAACGGATGATCCATGATCACCAGGCGACGATGCATTCATGCTATACAGACCAGGATCTCCGGCTGGTTTCTCTCCCTTGAAATGGCAATCTTGATGTTGAATTCTTCCTGATTTATCCTCTTGTTATAGCAAAGTTCCTGATCTCTTGCAAATCAATTTACGAAAACTACCGACCAAGCATCCAACGGCCCAATTTAATTTCCTCCTCCGGATTGTCGAGCCATGCACGTCAATTATATCTTACTAGTGTATGCATTGGCTATTTTCCGTCACGTGCACGTTACTTGTAACCGGAAGTTCTGTTGGAAATCATAAAACGTAGCGTTGAAAAAATATGAATTACAAAAATTATATTCTTAAATCTAGCATCCCTTTCACACAATTCAAAATTCTAACACAAAGAGAGAAGTAGAAAATATATGTACAAAAACTCCGAATTGATCATTATTCTTGAATCCTCGATTTGGCGATATCACCAGTGCCTACACGAACAATTTCAGGAGTCAATCCTCCAATTAGACGCACACGTGCACGTTCTTTACAGTATTCATGCCAATTTTTTCTAATTAAAAGAACTTTCTTCAATCAATTACTCTTGAATATGCTAATTTTTAGTGGCACTCTATTTTTTCATCAACCGGCAAAATTGCTTTCCCTTTTTTTTGTAAGAGAAAAAGAAAGAGAGGACCTTCGGCTTTTTCTCAGACGAATGGCCGAAGTTGCAAAACATATTTCCATTAATTAGCATTGATGGCAATTCAATTAGTTGGCAATAAGTCCAAACAGTTGGTGAATTTAATGTGTCAAGCAATTAGAAGATAGTAAATCAACAAATTTTGAAGGCCACCATTAATTGGCATATGGACATGATATTGCCAGACTAAATTAATTCTAGTACAACAATTATACTGTATAGGTATATATATATATATAATAAAATTATATTTGATAATTTAGTACACATATATTTAATTTTGAAATAATTTTATTTAATTGGGCATGTGATTAATAGGGGCAATTTCATACTAGCGAAATTTAACTATCAAACATAAAGTTACAAGAAATGACTTATATTGTACGTGATTTATTGGAGTCCACACTAAATCAGTAGTGAATCAGTTTATTTTATTAAATCTTTTAACAAAATTATTCATTAACTCTTAATCAATTAAGTTCACAGATCAATATTGAGGTTTACCAACATATCTTTACTCAGCAGAAAGTGAGCATTTCAATCAAATGATCGAATACCCATTGGTGACAAGTTTCCGTGTAATTAAATCTTTCGAGTATACAATATCTTAGATAAATTAGGATATGAATAAAATATCAAA
Source organism: Sonneratia alba (assembly GCA_900174645.1). Taxonomy (NCBI): domain Eukaryota; kingdom Viridiplantae; phylum Streptophyta; class Magnoliopsida; order Myrtales; family Lythraceae; genus Sonneratia; species Sonneratia alba. Next base: position 2,011,780 of record FWPY01000010.1, read on the forward strand.
CTATAATTCTTATATATATATATATATATATCAATTTTCTAGTAATTGACTTAATAATGAAATACTATAAACTCCTTTCTAATTTTTCATTCTACTTTGATTAGAGATTTTTCGAATCAATACTAAATAAAATACATATCACATTTTCTCTTCTGGTAAGGAGTAACCAATTCCATGTTAGTTACTCACCAACTCTATAAGAGTCTCATTAAATCCAAAATACCCTATACATGATTTAGATAATCATATGAAGTAATAAACTAAATAACAACTTAACTCTCACAAAATGTAATGTAATCTCATGTCTAAAAATCATTTACATATACTATCATTTAAGGATGAACCCATTGATAATTATTTGAAATCAATTAAATAAATATTTCAGTGAATCAATTCAATAAACTCATTTCACCATTAGTACCTATACATTTACATTTGTTACTTTTTATAAATAATCATGATATCAATTATTATTTACCTTAAAGTATATAATAAGTATATTAGTCTTACTAGACTAATGATCCCCTCATACTTAATGATCCTATAACTATAAATATTTTAAATTAAAACTTGTAAATTTTGAGTTTTACCGACATAATCCTATTATTACCCTAAAATTAGTATTATTTATTGGTTTTATAATAAAGTACAGTAATATATAATGAATAATAATGTCTCGAAAATTTTATTTTATTAATAATTTTATTTCATGAATAAAAATAAATAAAATTACATAAATTATGATTAAATTTATAACACTAATCCCACAAGTTCTTGATGGAGTCAAAAATTTTCTTTGGTAAAAAGAGTTCTAATATTCTCCGTTGGCTCCATTGCTCCTGTAGTAGAAGGATGGGAACCGAATGCAGGAAGCATACTCGCCGCTAGAGGAAAACCCGGCATCGCCATGGATGGTTGAGCTTTTCTCCTGTTTTCGCAATTCATCGAACAAGTGATTGGCGCAGACACAGAAAATTTTTTAAAAAAACAGAGAGAGAAAAAAGAAGAATAAAATGAAGAACTGCTCTCGTTGTGAGTCAATCCGAAGACAATTAAGCACCCGAGAGCTCTTGCCGCAAATTCTGCACCTTGAACGGGAGGTCGTGAATTGACAGCACTCGAGCCTTAACCATTTGTAGGATCTGGTGAAGGATATTAGCTACTGGCGACGGCTGGCGACGGCTTGCTCCGATAGTTGCCATAGATGGTTGAGCTTTTCCCCTGGTTTTGGCATCTCATCGATCAGGTGATTGGCACAGACAAGAAAATTGAAAAGAAAAAAAAGTGAGAAAGTGCTCTCGTTGAGAGTCGAACTCAAGACCTCCCGCTTACTAAACGGGTGCTCTAACCAACTGAGCTACGAGAGCCCGTGACATATAAATTATTGATTTTTAGGAAACCTTTTGGTTTGCTCTGCTTCCGGTAGTTTAACATTGGCTGCTGGTCGGAAGATCAACATCCGTTAGTATATGTAACATAATGCTTTTTCGCTTCTGATCGTAATTTCTGATTTCACACGATCTACATTCCAATGCACTTCGCACCTTGTGCTTCAACTGAACTGTAACACATGATCATCGTAGAACTATTAGAGGCAATTCTCGGATTCTTGCTTCACCCGGTCGTGCAGTGCTACTTAGCATGTCCCAGGAGTCATAAACATCCCTTCTTGTCTGTTTCTTCCGGAAATCAATGAATATTATAAGCGGTTCACGATTTGTATTCCACATAAAATTCTTCATGATCTGCCTCAATGACGTGTGAGTGCCCCACCGTGCCTCGTTGATCCTGAGGTAGCAGAGGCAGGATGACCAGGAGGAGCAAGGTTACGTTGTTCTGATAGATTCATAGGTGATGCGATATAGAGTATCTTTCTCACATTGAAACGCAAACAAGCACAGCCGGCCATCATGTCCATCCAATCCATCCAACTAAGATCCATGGCCGGAGCACATTTTACTTTGCTTTATAAAACCAGAGACAGAACGAGCAGAGATCAAATGTTATCATCAATTAAAGTCATCCCTATTGTTTATCCTAATGCCGACATTATCTTCCATGTTGATTCGATTCAAACATGCAGTGTCAGCACAAAGAAATTTCAAGATGTGGGCTCTGTCTCGTGGAAAGTAAGTGGTCATCCACAATTGTTTCCGTGGCTCAATGCAGTAATCTTCATGCCAGCAATGAACACCCAACTCATATCTGCACACAATTCCTTTTTTTTTTTTTAACAAAAAAGGGACAATTTGCCAAGTTCTCATCTGTTAACATTAATTCGGATTAATCGGCACAAATTTAATTCCTCTTCGTCGGTAACGGAACTGTTGTGATGGACTCCGATGACTCGTCCTACGATTTCTCATAGTTCAGTAATTATAATACGATCAGTTCATTGAACGTATCGGAGAAAATCCCAAGCGAAAGTTGCTTGCCTGGAGCGAATTAGACAGTCGATATATCTTGCAGCAGAACAAGGGACCATGGGCGACGTTTTCTGTTGGAAGTAGAGTCAGAAATCCACTTCTTCGAACATCTTTCCTCGGGCAATCGAGTATTGGAACCACAATCGATCTCGAGCTCACAAGCTTTAGTCGGGACAGTATCGGGAGCTCACGTATACGCATGTACGATCGGCATACCTCTCGATTACATGATAAATTGAGAGTCACTAATTACTTTGGACAAAAGGAGTTGATCAAAGATGGGGTTGCTTTATCATCTGCCCCAACTTGCCACCGTCCTGGGGAGCCTGTTAGCTGCTGACAAAGTTGAGGGCCCCCACTAGGGAATTATGCTTCGGGGTCTTGTCGACGCAAGAAAGATAGCTACGGGGTTAGGTTAGAGCGTGATTAAGGAACAGTCCACCGCAGTTATAATCACAAAACGACAAAACTAGAAAAAAAAATTGTACCTCCATACGTCCCCTCAGCGTTAATCCAGCTCCAAATTTTATAGTTCAGCTCAAGGGCGATACACACTTAAAAGCATTCAGTTGTACATTAGAGCTTACCCATCGGATTAGGCGTGCGTTGTCATAATCGATTGGTTTTTTCTTCGCTTTACTACACTCATCTAAAGCTCAAACATTGTCATGACATTAATGGGCCGTTACTGATCTCGGATATGACAGATTCTGGGCACGCTCTAATTAATTAGTGCGAGAGCTAGCGAGCAATTTCTTTACCGGCAGACACGAAAGTGGGGGTCCCAAGCCCCTGACGCGTATCTAAGTGTGCGAGGATTATTGTTGGAGCAGGGACAGCCGATGAGCACGCCTAGGATTTGTAAAGAAAATCAAAGTTGCAGAGGATTTTCGCTTGGACTGGTTGTGTCGTCATCGTACGAGGCGCCAGCACTCATGCCTCCTCTTGTGACCCTTGTGGGGGTAGAAATGATCAGTGCATGTAGTTCGTTAAATATATAGTGCATAACTCCCCACAATTATGTCTCCTCAAAAGTTTAGGTGTACAATCGAGAATTCTATTTCTATTTTTTTGGTTGTCAAAAACATTCAGGAATTAAAAAGAATAAGTGAATGGAAAAGGTTAAATTATTACAAAATTTTTATTAATTTTTTTAGTATTAAGTAGTTGGAAATATTAAAATTTTATTTATAAAATTATTATAGTGCATCTCCACAGAGAGAGAACGACGGGATGTTAAAGGTCTCATTTCCAGGGGATACTTAATTAAAGGGAGACAGAAGTCAGCTTTCTTTATAGCGTACGAATATCATGATCGTGCTGATGTTTTGTACAAATACGTAGGTCAACATCTAATACTATACACGCGTATATACATTGGTTTCATTTTAATTGGACCCACAAATCATCATCTCAAGCAAATCTTGATTATGATATATTTTGGGGATTAAGCGTCCTTAATTATGTTTTGTTAAAAGATTAGATATAATCACTTGGCATGTGTGTGTGTGTGTGTGTATATATATATATATGTGTGTGTGTGTGTGGATCTGTATTGCTATGATCAAAGTCACATATCATATCTCCTTACCATATTAGCCGACAAATATTAATATTTGAGCTAGTCCAAGCTTCCAATATGGACTCACCTTCAAACAAAACCAAAACCAGTAGCCCGGCTGCAGCCGACTCCTCCCTGCACCTCATCGAGCAGCCACCGCTGCCGATGGTGGTGGCTGGCTACCGAGAATGCCGGAAAAATCATGCCGTGCGGCTCGGGAGGCTGGCTCTTGACGGGTGCCGGGAATTCATGCCATCATCCACAGGTGCCGCTCTATCTGATGACAATGAAGTCCCCGGGTACCTCCGGTGCGCGGCGTGCGGTTGCCACCGCAACTTCCACCGCCGCGACTACTCGGCCAGCCCAGGCCCGGCCTGGAGCCCACCATCACCGAGGCCCTTATCACCCGTTCCGACTTCCTACTATGCGCCGGCACCGTGGATGCTGAGGGCTCCCGGGAACTGGACCAGTGGGTTCCCCAAGCTGGCAGTGTCGTTACCGGATGTTAACGGTGATGACGGGCGATTGCCAGGGGTGAGAGGGAGGAGGAAGCGGGAGAGGACAAAGTTCAGCAAGGAGCAGAAGGAGAAAATGGAGGCTTTTGCGGAGCAGGTGGGTTGGAAGATGAAGACCGACGGGGACGATGAGAAGAAAAAGAAGGCGGTGGAGGAGTTCTGCAGAGAAGTTGGAGTCAGCAGAGGCGTGCTGAAGATCTGGATGAACAACCACAAGCGCAAGCACAAGCACGGGAAAGTATACCTTGTCGATGGTGATTGTGATTCCTAGACATAATACAGTTCCATTTGCATGACATATTGATTCTCTAGAGTAATCTGAATTGAAATCAAACCGAACTAATATGCCCTTTTGCTGTATCTGCTGTATTTTGTATATAGGCTACATGATCTGCAGTACTTTTAGATGGATCATTGTGAAAGAGTCCCATCCCGTCCCGCTGTACTTGCTATGAAGTTAATACGAGCATAAATAAAGTGATTATTCTCTCAAATTAACAGTCATGTATGTATAGGTCTTACGAGTAAAATTTTAGGCGGTTTGTTACCCGAAAATTCTAAATGGGACCGGATTTGGAAGCTACTTCCCGCGAGTAACAAAAGATTTGGGTTTGAACAAATACTGCACCATTATATCTCATGTAAATTGTGCGTACTTAAAAGAGGATTCCTCTTTCTCCTCCTTTTCCCCCCTTTTTTTTTCTTACTCCCTTTGATCTAACAAAGGGCGAACTCCCTAGTCTCGAATGATTCGAGAACTCCAAACTCTTAAACTAGAAAAATGATGGTCAAAGTCAAAGCAGTGGGACCGGTTCCTTGGATTAATCAGGTGTAGCACTTGGTCGTCGTGGTCGTGTAAAAATAACGACGCCGACAATTCACCAGCGCCCCACCCCCACCACATTTGACCTCCACGAGCATCCGCTCAGAATGCTCGGGGCTGAGGGGCAATCCAAGGAATTACCGGTCCCACTGCTCCCTATCCCGTTGACCCTTCATCGGGCCGCTGATGATCTCATCGCTCTGTTATGCGGAACAGGTCAACATTGCTGCAGTTATCCACCGTCCTGGTCTATACCCTAATTGCACCCTACTGATGCCTCCATAATCACGAAAAGACGTGTCCAGGAGGATGAAGGGAAGTCCATTATCGGCAACTTGTTCGCCATTTCCGATGCTCGGAGGTGCGAAAACAAAGAGGACTTCTGGGATAGTTATTGTTCGCTGGTGACGATTCCTCACCCGCCGGATGAAACCTCAATCCATGATGTATATATATATATATATATATATGACTTCTCATCACCGTCGATTGTCCTCTTGCCAGCCATTATACTCGGAAAACCTTTTTTATCTTCTGAAAAAGCTCCTCGGTGTATATTGGATAGTGGGGGAGAAGATAAGCCGGCGATGAGGTTAAAGTTCAAAAACACTTCGAACAAGTCCTAGTGCTGGTTTCATAAAGAGAAGAGTTGATGCTCAGAAATCCTAAGGGGGAAAAGATAGAGGACAGAGCTTGGAGGAAAAAAGTGAAGAGCCTGGCTACGTGTACTGTGAACCTACGAAAAACTCGGTTGCGTACAAGCGTAAATGCATTAGCCGGCGATCAGTCGACCAATACAGCCAAATACCACATATATTATGTCACATTATATCTGGCACACGGATTGCTCTTACATACAGACATCACCGGTGATCAAGATTGACACGCGGAACATCAAGAAAAGGAAGCCCACTCTCAGATTTGCCACGATTTATCTTGGCAATTTCGGGATTCCTTTCGCCAGAACGTTATTAGGTACGAGATGCTCAATCTCTTTAGCTTTTCCATCTTTTATCTTTATCTTTTGTTTTTCCTTGTCGACTTAGGTGTATTCTTGCTGTTGGCTTTTGTTAATGAAATGAAGGCAGCATCGGATTCCCGTGGCATGTTGATCCTATCGAGTCAGCTAAAAAGTCGGCATGATTGATTGTTCAGAAATTCATCCAAGACTGACCGAACCATTAAAGTCAGTTACACTCCCCTCCGATCGATAAGCAGGTAGATGCAAAGGTTGATGGTCTCTTTTTCTTTTCTTTCTTTTTTTTTTTTGGCCAGAACAAGGGTTGATGGTCGACATATATCAAGTCATACACAAATTTACACACACACACACACACACATATAATATGTACACATACATTTGAAGTGAGGGATGTGTGCATGACAAGCAGGATGGGCTCAAATAGTAATTATATTAGCAGGCCTCTTAGTGCTGATTTTGGGCTTTCTAGTCTTTACAATTTCTACTTGATGTTTGCAATTCTTTTCCCATTTGCGATATTTCTTTTTGAATTTTAAGTAAGATATGAATATTAATATCAATTTTCAATATATATATATATATATGACTCTATATCCACTTTATATTTGACAATTACGTATTCCAGTGTCAGCTTGTTCTGATCGTGAAGGCTCGATCTTCGATCAATTTTGAGCTCCGGCACCATAATTTGATAATGGATTCTGCAACCATGCCGCATCTTCCGATGGATTGGTTCATCGAGCGAAATAATATTATTTTACATTAATTTCAAGATTAGGATTCAAAATAATGTCCCTAAAAAAATTATTTAATTTACTTATTTTCTCGAAATTCTTTTATTCATTGTCATCATACCTTTTTTTTAAGCTTGTATTAATTTCTCATTAATTATTCGGGACGCGCTTTCCTCCTCTCCGGTGCGCAGGGGGTGGGCGCCCACTACTTCATCGCGGATCCCACAAAAATAGTAAAATGAAGAAAGGTCAACAACAGAATTATAAAAAAATATTACTAAAAGGAGAGAGAAAATGTAAAGAACATATGCTAACGTTACCATATCTATACGAATGCGTATCTGGTTGGGGGCTGCATTTTTGGATGATCAGAGGATTCTTAGCTGGCACGATAACGATCATACTTTATCTCTAGAGCATGTTGAAGCCAAGACTCTCCTACAGGTTGTTCGGATCGCAGAAGCAAGTGACCAGCTCTCGAACACGAGTGTTCTAGTATAGTATATGGATGGATAGCAAACAATCTCCTCCCTGTGATAGCTCCGACATTCTGTATGAGTTCCGGTCTGTTGCTGGGTTTTTGTCGACTGGTCGTGTAGCTGGGTTCCTAGATCCCAAAATATCATTGCCCATGACTTTACTAGACAAGGACATTAGTATGCGAGTATAGATTTGTATATTTTTTATGGATTATTTTTTCACTCTTATATAGTTAATGAATAAATAAATACTTTTTTATTGATGATTAAAAAAAAAAAGATGGTAACGTTTTGCCATGCCGGAACATCATAAATACAGGAAAAAAAACTAATCATGAATTTTGGGGTAAAATTAATGATCATGATCTTTTCATTCTAATTGGCCCTAACTTATATTATACCACATAAGCACGGGAAAAGGCCATATAGTTAGCAGTCAAGGCTTTTGAACCCAAGTTGGGTATGATGAAAATTCTGTATTATGTAACATTTCGTTTTTTTCTTACATGACATTACTACTCATAATTGGAACTGATAAATAATTTAGATATCATATTAATAAATTGACTTATTAATGCAAATTATTTGAAATAATCTGAGAACTTATCCATTTAATCAAAGGTTTCGGTAAGTTGGACCAAAGGTAAGAATAGCAAATCATGAATTCTCAGTATTAAACAATGCACATAATTATTGGAGATGCATTAATTCGTCCGAGGACAAGTCGGCGAATTAAAATGGTGTCCACCGTCCGATGGCCAGCCACAGATATGGGGAAGAGGAGCCGAAGACATTGAACCACGAAATTAAATATCAGATCTTGACTTGAGTGGACTCCTGCTGTCGGTGATTTGGAATCTGACTGTGTGTGTGTAGATATATATATATATATGTACTGTGTATATTACATATTAATTAATTCCAAGAGCCCTTTTACGCTATATTTTATTTTATAATGTCCATAAATCTTAATTAATCTTCAACTGATGGGTTGATGAAATTTGGTCCTAAATACTGTCCTGTGGTTGGTGGGAGAGGAAAATACCCTCAACACAGGACGATTTCCATCCTATTTGCCACCGACTTTACCAAGTTTTACTCTGACATTCTAATAGATTTTCGTAGGATACGAGCATTTGAACCGGTTCTAACCGATCTCGCAAGTTGCCAACGCTGAGTGACCCGCGATCAGGATTTAGTGCCCTTATTGGGGTGGATATAGCTGGGAGGAGATCTAGCTTGGATCATGCCTTGGGTTGGCTGTGTGGTCCAACTAGGCTTACATCTGATAGACACGGCAGAAACATAACATTGAGCCTAAACATGGTTCATGCCCTGACCCTTTTTAAAGGGAAAAATGCTAAACTATTATAACTGATTTTGATAAACACAAACAAAAATAATAAATCACAAAATTCGTTAATTAGTTGGAAATAGATATATTTTGAATCTGGTCTTTCTATCTACCAAACAATGCAAAATAATAAAAAAAAAACATATAGATATTCTATTGAAATGTGTCCCTTGCCATGTCCATGAAATCATAAATCCAATGGTAAAACTTCAAGTTGGCGAGGTGATTGTCATAACTTAAGTTTTTGGTAGGAGTTATTTACCTAATAATCGGTAATAGTAAATTAGGATCGGTTTAAATGGGAGACTGATGATGCCGCGATCTACTTATTCTATTCAGATAAATTCTTGTTAGCTGTTTCTTAACTAGCGAAGGCGATTCGCTGGATATATATAGTCAGTTATTGACTTAGCCAGGACTGCCTCTCTGGGCAATAGATTAGAAACAAAGATTCTTCAAAATGACAAAGTATGATCCCATCCCATATAACCTGATATCTTACTAAAATTCCCATTAAACTGTACAAAAGATGCGATAAAGGTAAGATTAACAGATTTTATTTTTTTTATTCTGTAAATGTTTTCTAATAATCGGAATTATGTTTTAAAAAAATAATCTCTCTCTCTCCCTCTCCCACCTCTCACTCCACCCTGCCTCTCTCTCTACTGCCTCGCGGCCTCCGTATTCTTCATAATCTATTATTATGTTTTTTGCTTTTAGTGTCTTCCTTCCTGGATCGAGACTGTCCCACCCTAGGAAGGCCTGGCGAGGGTAAAGGGAAGTCCTGAACTGGGTGAGCGCTAATTTCGCAGATTTCCCAGCTTCCATTCACACTCTCTATGTCTTTGCGCTTGATGTCCTTGTTAGTGAAGCAGAATCATAGATAGTGTCCATTCGGGTAAGCGTTGCTCTGCAATTATCTCTGATTCAGCTGCGGGAGGTCGTAGTCGGTTTGCACGCGTCGATTTCTTCGGATCTTTTTCGACTGGTGAGGGATCCGACCACTTTATTGTCTTTCGATTCGAAAACCCTGTTGTTAGTTCAGGAAGTCGGTCCTTTCCTCTTTTCCCTGTCTCGATCTGGTGATCTGGATGTTTATCCTTCGACGAATTTTCATCTTTTGACGCTCGATCTGGAGCTACGTTTACTCTAATTGTGATTAAGCAACTGAATGTTGAAGATGAATGATTGCTGTGCCCACTTTCCTCGCTAGTCTAATTTTTCGTGTTGTTCTAGTGTAATTTCTGACCCTGTCTTGCCTCCTACCGTGGGGGAAAAGGGAGGAAAAAAAAGGAACCTCGTGAACTTGTAGTTGTACGTATGGATCCTCAAAGATGTGTATCTGGGTATTGTAGCTTCACAACTTTAGCTTTATCTTATATATTTGGGAGTTTAAGCTCTGATATGAATTTACGTGTTCATTGGCTCAGGTCAGCGATGGCGCTGAAAATGAAATCAGCTGATGGAAGGACTCGGAGCTCTGTACAAATATTGGTTGTGGTTGGTCTGTGCTGTTTTTTCTACATTCTTGGTGCCTGGCAAAGAAGTGGCTTTGGGAAAGGAGATAGTATAGCTGTGGCTGTTACAAAAAGTGGGGCAGAGTGTGACGTCGTCTCGAACTTGAATTTTGAGACCCACCATGGGGACGAAGCTGGGGTGGATAATGATTTGAAGCCTAAAACAATTGAACCATGCCACCCTAAATACACTGATTACACTCCTTGCCAAGACCAAAAGCGTGCCATGACCTTTCCGAGGGAAAACATGAACTATCGAGAGAGACATTGTCCCCCAGAGAAAGAGAAACTCCATTGTCTGATCCCAGCACCAAAAGGATATGTGACTCCTTTCCCATGGCCAAAGAGTCGGGATTATGTTCCATATGCCAATGCTCCCTACAAAGCCCTGACTGTGGAGAAGGCTATTCAGAATTGGATTCAGTATGAGGGCAATGTTTTCAGGTTTCCTGGTGGGGGAACACAGTTTCCTCAGGGAGCTGATAAGTACATTGACCAGCTTGCTTCTGTGATTCCAATTGAGAATGGGACTGTCAGGACTGCGCTAGACACTGGTTGTGGGGTATGTAGGATTGATTTTAAATGTCTACATTCAATCTTCATGGCTGATATGTGTTTACTGTCTTGGCCTCTCTTGTTTGTTGATTTTATTTCCTTTCTTCTAACAATAGTTTCCCCCCTAGGTTGCTAGCTGGGGTGCCTATCTTTGGAGTAGAAATGTTATCAGCATGTCGTTTGCACCTAGAGACTCACACGAAGCACAGGTGCAGTTTGCTCTTGAGAGGGGTGTACCAGCAGTAATAGGTGTTCTTGGGACAATAAAGATGCCATATGCATCAAGGTCCTTTGATATGGCTCACTGTTCTCGCTGCTTAATCCCATGGGGATCAAATGGTTAGATTTTTTATTATTTTGCTCTGTTTATTCTTCTCTTCCCTTTTTTGTTTGGCGCATAAATAAGTTTTGATTTTTTTTATTTTTGTTTGGCAGACGGGATGTACCTTAAGGAGGTTGACCGGGTTTTAAGGCCTGGGGGTTACTGGATACTTTCAGGCCCGCCGATCAACTGGAGGACCAATTACAAAGCATGGGAGCGTACCAAGGAGGATCTTGAGAAGGAACAAGGGAGGATTGAAGAGATAGCAAAACTTCTCTGCTGGGAGAAGAAGTATGAGAAGGGTGAAATAGCCATTTGGCAGAAGAGGATAAACACTAATTCATGCCAGTCTCGACAAGATGATTCTCGGGTTAATTTTTGCAAGGCATCAGAAATCAATGATGTGTGGTAATAAGATACTATCATTTATAATCTGTGCTTCACATAATTCACGTTAATTATTCTTTTGTATCTAAGAGTTACTATGCTAAAAATTTCTAGGTATAAGAAGATGCAGGTATGCATTACTCCATATCCCGATGTTAGCAATTCTGATGAAGTTGCTGGTGGGGAATTGAAGCCATTCCCAGAGAGGCTCTACGCTGTCCCTCCCAGAATTGCCAGTGGATCTATTACCGGAGTTTCTGTTGAGACATATCAAGAAGACAACAGTCAGTGGAAGAAGCACGTACATGCTTATAAGAAAATTAATAAACTTCTTGATACTGGAAGATACCGCAATATTATGGACATGAATGCTGGGTTTGGAGGTTTTGCCGCTGCAATTGAAAGTCCCAAGCTATGGACTATGAATGTTGTGCCTACTATAGCTGAAAAGGATACACTAGGTGCCATAGCCGAGCGAGGTTTGATTGGCATCTACCATGACTGGTAAATCTTTAGTCCCTTTTACTCATTTTTGGTTACCGCTGTTAAAGGTTCATACACTGCTAAGGGTTTCTTGCTGATATTGGTTTTCATGGCTATTTTTGCATCATATGATCTTTCTGTCCCAAAGATCATTTATTTCCCGTGGGGTTTTCTTCTTTCCTTCCATATTGTGAATACACTCAGGCAAACGGTTTGACATGTCAGATATTCTGTTTCAGGTGTGAAGCTTTCTCCACATATCCAAGGACATATGACCTTATCCATGCTAACAGGCTCTTCAGCTTATACAAGGATACGTAAGTAAAAGATATGCATGACTGCAATTTCTTGGAAGCAATGCCAAATGGCCTGACAATCTGTTGGCTAGAATACAAAGATTATGAGCCACACTGTTTTGGTCCCTTGGGACCCATCTGCACTTTCAACTATTCAGAAAGCCAGCAACCAAGGCAAAATCAGCTATAATTGATCTGAGTCCCAGGGAGAAAGATTTTGATTATTTACGGCCAGGACAATATCAGTAAAAGATATGCCCGACAATCTAAGAAATTCTAACTAGTTAATCTAAAACTAGGACCAGTTTTTCGGAACTGAATGAATGAATGATATGCCTTTAGTCTCATTTGACATTCACTTGTAGGTGCAATGCGGAGGATATTCTTATAGAGATGGACAGGATTCTACGCCCAGAAGGAGCAGTGATATTTCGGGACGAGGTGGATGTGCTAATTAAGGTTCGGAAGATAGTCTCAGGCATGAGATGGGACACCAAAATGGTTGACCACGAGGACGGACCTCTCGTCCCCGAGAAGATTTTGGTTGCTGTTAAGCAGTACTGGGTTGCCGGAGGGAACTCCACATCTCCACTGTAAGCAAAACTCGAGAAGGTAAATTTTGAAAAGCTCCCAGAACAGCTCCGGCATGGGACATCGGGTGATGTGTTCGTGTCGTCTACCCGAGTAGGGGACTTGTGACACGTGGGGCTTCCAGGATGGGGAGAGGAGGTCAAATGGTTAAAACTGATTGTTGCTTGGCTTATGTTCTACTCCGTAGTAACTCATGTAGGTAGAGAGTTACAGTATTACGATGCAAGAGTTTTGAATAGTTATTTCTTTTTTTTTTTCCTCTCTATTAATTGTCATTTCAACGAAGTATCGCCATTAGCGCCTTTTTGCATCACTTCAATCTGTTAAAAAGTATGAGAAACGTTGCCCTTCGTGCTTCTTCTTTGGTGTCTTCTCACCCTTGTTCTTCCTAAATTTGTTAGCTACGCCTCCCGACCTCGTTCTTACCCCTCGGACAGTAACCTTTGCATCGTATGGTCAGACCAGGGAGTCATCGATGTGAGATAACGGAAACATCGTCTATTAGTCTGGTCTCTACTGAACAGCTGAGATCACGTGCAGGCTAGAAATGAGAGATCAGCAAATCTCATTGATTTAAACATGTCTCTAGAGTCTGGACCTTATCAGCACTAGCAGGGAGATGCGGTGTTTATTGGAATGTTAAGCAAAGTTGCAGTTGATTTAGGCATTAGAAAACTTCGAAGCTAGAATTGGCCTCAAAGAGATTATCTGAGAAATCATCGTCCAATGCCGCTTGGCGCAGCACAAATGTGGGGCATCAGATTATGAAGCTACCCCTTCTGTTCTGCTATTAAGTAACAGTCATCCAACAGCTCTTTACAGCTAAGTATTTGATCTATCTTCTCTTAGATAAGATAGGCATATTGCCTGTTATTGGCGTCCTTTCCTCCTGGAAGGGCTGCGTGGCCGGATCCGCCAGGCTTGGGGTTCTTGGGGCACTACCTTTCCCTTTCTGGGCATTAGGTCCCAAGACCTCGATCATATATTTCCACCCATCTATGGGCCTTCGCCGACTGAATATATGGCTCTTGATGAAACTAGCGATCTGACAGTCCAATTTCGAATCATCATGAACAAAACTAGCAGGTAATAGTACACTTGTGAGAAGGGGAAAACATGTTCACCATTTTCACACTGGGAAAACAGATTTAAGGTGATAATGAATATTTGGGATTCTCTATTCCCAGCAATCTAGACTAGAGCCAACCACTCTCTATCTCGGAAGCTGAAAACTATTTCAATTCTCACTTATGAGAGTGACCCTTTTTCCTTGGCCCCCAGATAGGAAGTTCTATTAACATCGAGAAGATCACAATAGAATGTTTACAGATTACATACCTGAAATTTGCTGTAAGCAATGCGACGCTCAAACTCTTGGACCAGAATGTCTTCTTCCCTCTGTGACATCTCCCATATATTTCCATCCTGAGACTTAGACGTCATCTCCCAACCATCAGGTTTGTTTTTGAACTCAGTGGCGCTCGTTATGTCCATGTTTTCCAACTCATTATTAGGAGAGTCAAAGATACTGCAACAACATTAAATAAATATAATTACCGGGGTAAATTCATTTTGGCGAGTACAATATGAAGGAAGTTTACATTGGCAGCAAACACCAAGAAAGTAGAAACAATTCATCAAGTGTCAGAGGATATGCAATTCCCACTTACGCCCTAAACTTCAGTCAATCGCATCACATCCATATTTGAATGAATTATGAATGCTGCTTTCCACATTTTCATTTTTACAATAATCATGATACTTTGAAGATCAGGCCTATTGGGTTACAGAATATTGTCCCGCTTTACTGTTTTCTTGTATAATACCTCTTATCATCAATTTCTTTACTTGGGATTCCTCCTCACAGAACCAGCCGACAAGATATATATTACCTTGTCAAAAACTGCATTTTCTTTCGAGAATCAACAACCAACTAGATGCCAAGTTCCTAATTTATCTTTCAACAGCCAGCAGGCTTCCAAAATCAAGGACTAGTATGATATGAATATCCCAGATGCTGGATATCAACAAGTTTGGAATCTCTACCAAGCTGATAAAAAACTAAAAGTAAAGATATTTATTGAAAATCCGTACTTGCGTAGAGTTCAGCAACAGAAACATGGATGAACAGTGCAGACATTAAAACGATAAGCAATATGATCCAGAGAAAGCATACTCGGAGCAGCTATCGAGTAACTTCTCTATATCGTCACCAGCAACGGAATCATTAAGCTTGGCCTCCTCCTGCTTCTCAATCTCCTTCATCCAAAGTCCGGCATGTATCCTCTGCTTCCTCAGCCTGTAGTCCTTCTTCATATTCTCCAAACTGTACAGAGAATCCCCACTCACCTGCTGCAGCTGATTCTCTCGGTTCTTTCGGTCCTTCGCCGACCCACGCCTCTCGTTCCAGTTCTCGTTCATATCCTCCACGAACGCCTTGGTGTCTGCGTCGGCATCCGACGGCAAGACCACGGCGGGCGTCTCCGACGAAGGGAAGTTCACATCGGCCTCCCACGGAGCCCGGCTATTCGTAGGCGACAGGTCTTCCGGTATCCACGCGGATTCCCAGGCGTCGTTCCACTCATCGTCGCCGCTCCTGGAGGTGGACAGCGATCTGGCGGCCCAATTGAAGCCGGCACGCCCAGCATAAGTACAGCTGGAGAGTAATTGAGCTCCAACTGACAACGACGATGCTGCTGCAGATCTCGCCATTCGTTGAAGAGCCTGCATAGCTTAGAGTTTCAGGCGGGGTGGTGGTGGTGGGGTGTGGGGGCGGTTGGTTTTGAGCTTGACGAGGGCTCCCGGGCAATACCGGGCTGGGCCTTCGGCCGGCCCAATCCCCAATTTCTTAGGCTGTCACGTGCAAACGTCACGAACGGCATACCAAATGATTACTTTAAAAAACCCGAATTTGTCGCTCGCTATATACTTACTATTTAATTGTTCTGCCACGGGACTTTTACGAATAACTTTTTTTAAAAAAATCAAAATATTGTTGTTTCTGGGGCGTACACGTACTCTCATGAAATAGACACATCGGACCAGCCACTCTGCTCTCCTTTATTGAAAGGATTTGATCTCCGCTGACAATTGTGGGGACATGGCAAACACATACAAATGGGTAATTATTGTTTAACTTTTTTTATTTTTTCTTTGTGTGAACCGTGTGCTCGGTCCGCTGTTTCAAATAATCGCATCGGTTGGGCAGGAGCTGCGCAGTGCATGCAATGACACACACTACCGTGATGTACGACAATGACATGGGACACTCATAGACAGCATCATGGATGACAGCTCATCGCCTCGCCTTGCAGGGGTCATGCATACGGACCGTAACTGGCCCATCCCTTTTGCCCTTGTTGATATAAATATATTATTTCCTATTTCACTGAAGAAAAAAAAAAAAGAATGATTATTTCTTGAAATTGGAACTAAATATATTTGCCAAGGAAATGTCTAAAGTTGCCTAAGGAAAATCTTATCCAATTATAATATTTAGCTCCAATACATCCACTTCCAAACAGATTGATCTTACCCAACAGTGACCGTACGGTTAAATGTAATACTAAAATTTACCATTTCTGAACATGATTTAGTGATCAATTTCACAGCAACAGTCTTCCCTTCTTTTTTTTTTTTTTTTACCATTTTCTCCCTATCCTGTCCAACAATTTCCAGGTCGCTCCCTCCTACCTAAGCTGCCCTAAAATTTAAGCCTACTATATCAATTTCCAGTCCCTGATGGGCCGATTAATTAATTGGCAGTTTGGTTCTTCTCAGGGGCGGCTACATCATGGAGAGCTCCGACTGCAGCAAGGCATAATAGTTAGCCGCCTCGTCCTCCAGGTCCCACAGCGCGCCGTCGCACAGATCGGCCGGCACTTCCACCGGCCCCACCACCCTGTCACACGTCTCCGGCCCAGAACCGCCGCTGCTATGCGATCTGATTGGCAGCCCCAGCTCGTCGTCGGAGGCCTCGAGCAGGTGCCTCATCACCCTCTCCCTCTCATCATCCCCGTCCGACTCCTTCGACCCGCCGCCTCCCGCCGGAGACGGAGACGAGGAGGCGGCATGTTGAGGGGACGAGAGCTCCTGCTGGAGGGTCGTGATGAGGGAGGACACGTCCTGGGCGGTATCGTCTTCTTCCTCGTCCAAGAGGGAGAGGATCTCTTCGTATGGCTTCCGCCGCTTGGAGGCCTCTCCGGCGTCGCTCTGGGATGCCGCCGACTGCAGCTGCTCGTCCCGTGGACGCTTTTCCGTCCACTTTTCAGCCATTAAAAAGCGTGCTGGAGAGAGAAGGTGGAGTTGAGGAGTGGAGAAGGATGAGGAGGGAGATGGGGGGATTGAATGGATTATATAGGGAGGAAAGTGCAATGGCGGTTTGGGTCAAAATCGATACAGGAGAGCAAAAGCTAAAAAAAGAAGAAGAAGAAGAAGCGATTTTGCAGTACAAGGCACTATTTTTCAATATTAGAAAATTAATAATATATTTATTTAAAAGAAATTTGCAAATAAGGGAAACAGAATATTTAATTTAATGCTGTGTGTGTGTGTGTGTGTGTGTAGAAGAGATAGACGTGAGAAATTAAGAAAGAGGGGGGCAAAAACAAAGGAAAAAGGCGTAGTTGGAGATGGGAATGTGACCGGGGTGGGTGACAGCGACTTGACGTGCGTTTTTCGCATCCACCGTTGGATTAACTTTTCCGTATATGGATAAAATCAATCCGCGGGCACGGGAGCCTCACCGTCATGCTGAAAAAGGTCCCTCGAACGGATAATCATATCCAGTTCTCTCTGTTCTGTCGTTTTATAGAATAACGGTTCTATGAAATCTGTCCACTGAGGGCGGGCTGGGGGTGAAGGGGTGATCGGCAAGCAAGCAAGCAATTCGCTATCTCAGGCTGAGTTGGCAGTGAAGGATAAGGGACAGGATGATTCTCCGATCCAGATGGTGCTGATGTGTGGATCGTGCATGCCTTCCTTCCCTCAGGAGGGTGAAGGCGGGGACAAAGCCGAAAAATGTTGTAATAAGCATTACGGTACGGGTCCCAGAGTCTGTCTGAGTCGGACCGTCAGGATCTTGGGCGCCTTTTCTGGAAGAGCAACCCCGGAATTACTTCCCGCTTTCTTATGGTACCCAATTCTATGGCATATAATTGGTTGGGATATCCCTTTATTATTCCTTATAAATAAGTTTTAGTGTTATAAATGGAGAAAAATCATAACCGAAAGGATTTTATCTAAATTAATTACACCCAAACTTAAATTTAATTCAGTTTAAATGGATGGAAGTCAGGCTGAGCAAATCATAAGATTATGTAGGTTTTACATGTTCGGTGCCTAAAACAACATCTTAAATTTCAAATTATAGTTGGCTGAGACTGCTCAATATCCATATTCCTTAATAAGTAATATCTCTAATTTGAGTTATATATGTGTGTGTGTGTGTGATCAAAAGACCCGAGTTTGCAACCAAATAAAAGCAAGGGCTTGATTTCAGGTGAGAAATGGGGACGAGGGCTCTTTTTGCCTTTTGACAGGTAAAGGAGGGGAACTCATAGGGAAGTTTGTCACTTGTCCACCGATCATCTTGCCGCCACTGCATTCAAAAGGGTGTCCCGTGAGGAAAAGACATGGATGCTAAAGAGTTCACTCGTACGGTAAATGAATTTCGCTTGAAGTCGTCGCCACACCGAAGATTCATTTCTTATCGGGAAAGTTTAGAACCCCTTCAGCAGAAGAAGATACAAGGGAGGTATAGCCGACCAGCCAATCAGATGGAATGCACATTCGTCTGCACATGAGCCCCAAAGAATCTTATATCTTGGGATAGAATGTGAACAGTCATATATCACTAGGCAAAGCTAAACTAGCCAGGAATTGGATAGTTAAGCTTGCCAACCGAAATAATTTAATCCTGAAATAATTATTATTTTTAATTATAGAAGATATATATGAATATGTAAAAAAAATATGATAAATAAATTAATATAAAAAATTATATAATAACAATTAAATTTATAATCTTTTTAATTATTAGATCAATAATAATACTATTATAATGATATCTATTTCTTCCTTATGTTTCGAGCTATAATTTAGAAAGTACTGTAAGTTGTGGGCGGAACCGTCCTTTCCCCCAGTTTTATGTTGTTCGGTTCTTGGGTTATAAGTTGGAACTTGGACGGAAAAGCTGATGCGCAATCAAGCTAGCTACTGGCTAAGAAGAGTATGGCCAGCTAATTCCGGACGAGGACGTGAAACCAAGCGTCAATGCAACCATAGACCAGATTAGGAGATGCGAGATAGCCACTGCTGAAGTTCGGCATAAGCGCGCGGCGTTCCCCGTTGATCTTTCAGCGTATGAAGGGGTGAAAGTGACGTGACGGGCCGTGAGCAATTACGAATCACGAAGGTGCGTCCATCGCATCGCCCCGTGCATGCGTAAGGACACCCCGTGCGTCTCCCCCTTATAGGGTTGTCCCTATTTTTCTTTTCCTCTAAAATATAAGGTGAAAATTAATGCGTAAAAAGGAGTTCATACTGTCAATACTATCTTAATACGAAGTTAAAGTATTTTAAATTTAATTCTGTTAATAAATTTCTTATACTTTTTCACTTTTTCCTTTTAAAATACTCTAAATTAAAAATATTCATATGATAAAGTACCATTTTAATCATTATTGTCTTCCTTTTCATTTTTTTAACATTTTTGGGATATACCTGGTCGTCACTTTCTCATAATTGTACATACCTAGTTCTTTTTATTATTTTAATATTAAAAATCTTGATAACATGTGAGATAAAATGATGGTTTAGAAAAAGGGAAAAAAAAAAGAAAAATAAGACTAAATTGTAATTAAATTAGTGATTCTCTTATTAGATCTCAAAATAAGTTATCTAATGATGGAATATCATGTTGGGAGGGTAGACAAAAATTTTTCTAGGATCCCAACCCTATCACATATTATTGTTGAGATGTATTTCAATTGATTCAGGAGTATGAAAACTAAAAAAAAAAAAAAAGATATATAAAGGAGGTGGAAGCATAGTTTTAAAACCGGACCGGGCCGGCCGGTTCGACCGGTTCAACTGGGAACCGGTCACTCATCCGGTCCGGTTCATTCAAAAAATCCAATTGCACATTAAAAGAGAAAAAATCCGATTGAACCTGCCGGTTCCCGGTCCGACCAGTGAACCCAATTGAACCCATGAGAAAACCGGCCGACTTAAAATTAAAAAAAAATATAAAAACCTATTGTAATGTACCTATTTTATTTTACTAAACTTATATTTACATTTTATATTAAACTTTTATTTAATATAATGGTTATATTAATGATTTTTGTTATAAATTATATTCAAATTATGATATTATGTAAATTTATTAGTAATATTATATTATTAATATTATTTATTAAACATGCGGTTCAACCCATTGAACCCTCGGTCCGACCCATGAACCCATACCTACACCGGTTCCCAGCCCGGTCCGGTTTTAAAAACTATGGGTGGAAGGTAACCCCCTCTCCGGCAATATTCACCACATGCTCTTTTTCGTCCCCTTTTTTTCCGTTCATTTTTTATACTTAGAAATGAAAAGTATAATACATTATTAATAAATTTTATTATATACATCTTGTTTTAGTATATTATACCGATATTTTTTCTTTTTTTCGTCTCAAAAGATTTTTAATTTATGTACATATTAAAATGATGAATTTTTAATTCCTTAACTAGGAGTATTGAAGATTTATTAAAGGGAATGGACTACTAGCTACACCCTCCGCTCTTTTATCTTTTCTTATATATAAATAATATTATTTTATTATTTATTTTTATACATTATCAAGTTTTTAAATTAAAATAATAATGACTTCAAATATTTGTTTAGTAAAAGATTGATTACCATATGTCCTAAAAAAGATTTAGGGCGAAAATAACCAAAGAAAAAAATTGATTATAGACTAAAATCGTTTCTAAAGGTGAAATTAATATATTGAAATGCAAAACGTAAAATATATAATAATATATTGAAATAAATATTTTTAAAAAAACATTTTAAAAAATAAATATAAAATATTTTATTCAATTCCAAATTGTAATGCATTGCCCTTTACTCTCTTTGTTTTTATATTCGAGTAACGACCAAGAGGTGTGGTGACCTCTCGTAATGCGTATAGGAGATTGCCGAGGAGAGATTCGAGATCGTCACGAGAAGACACTCGACTCCATTCCACTGAGAAAGATTATCATTAGTCTTTATTTTTACCTTAGCTGGTTCCATACATATATATATATATATACACATACATGTATATCAATTAATGGTAATTTATGGATAATAATAAGACTCTCTGGCTCTATTAATCTGCCTTGTAAAACTAATAGTTAACTTATTGCGTCGCTAGATCCTAGCCCTTCATGAATGTCGAGTATGTTACTGTACGAATTCTACGTGAAATTATTGATCCACGCCAACAACATTCCATGATTAATGAGACCGTGTTGTCGGTCCATGACAGAGCGAGCCCATCTCAGCGACGTTCACAGGCTTTGGAGGAAGACCTCCAGCTCACGAATCACTCTTAGGCTGCTGTCGTGCAGGGAAGCTCCAAACGCGCATATACATAGGTTTACTGTCGGGTGTCTTAATTAGAACCAGCTGCTGAAATTATATGCTACCGGAAAACTTCGATGTCGACCTGCATGCCGTCAAGTTTCGTTTCACGTACTCGTCGATCCATTAATTACTAGCGCAATGCAATTCGGAGGGAACTACTGTTTTGTCTGGGAAGGAAGGCAACCTCAAGAGCTAGTGATGATGGTATACGAATTAC
Source organism: Sonneratia alba (assembly GCA_900174645.1). Lineage (NCBI taxonomy): Eukaryota > Viridiplantae > Streptophyta > Magnoliopsida > Myrtales > Lythraceae > Sonneratia > Sonneratia alba. The sequence goes on from FWPY01000010.1 coordinate 2,033,645, forward strand.
TAGTCATTGTTTGGCAGCAAGTACAACCTATCTCCGTTCACATTGATGACAAAGTGATAGGTGAACTAGCTTCGGATAAGATATGTCAGCCTACGTGGGGTCGAGGAAGCTTTCCATCCCCTGCGATCGGGACAGAATTGACAATGGTGATACTGATATCTTGATGGACTAGGACTTGATCACTGTGTCCCACTAGCTAAAGTTAAATTCTTTAACGTGCAGTATCGCGGTGGATTAGCATGGTAATGGGAAAGACCACTTCCCATCGCTCTGGGAAGAATGGCAATGGGTCGAAATCCCAAGATATGGTACTGATAGGAGAAGCGTATGGGCATGCTCTTACCTTAGGACATCCGGCTCGTACAGATAGCTTTTCAGCACATCAGTCCATCCGCATCTTCGCCGGTAAGCTCATGGTGCAGTCTGCCGTTGCATCCCTTGGATCAGCTCCGAAAATTTTGCTATAAGATCAATCATAGCAGAACACTCGTGAACGAGTGGAAGTGTCGCCTAGAGACACAACTGGATGATCCTTCCTTGCCGTGGCTAAGAGAAGGAGGCCCCCCATACTTAGTATCTATGTGGAAAGAGTTCTTACTCAGGATAACACATCATCCTGATGATACACCTTCAGATTCGCATGAGGTGAAGGCAGAAGACATATGATTTCCGGGCTACTGGAAACATACGAGTAACTTTCACTTATGGCGTTCACGTCCTTATCAAGCCTGGCAAAGTGAAGGGCAAAGTGCAGCAATTGAAGAACATAACTGGAGCAGAACCGAATAGTTTATGGTTACCCCTCTTTGTGCGGCGATCCGGTTTGCAGATTCTTGGGTCTAAAACCTCCATGGATGAATTTATTTCCTCATCAGCTAGAACCACCGAGGAAAACAGAAACACGGGATCGATCCAGCAACAATCCCTCGATCAATCTCCCTTGCAAACATAATAACTACTCAACACACTAGATTTAGGCAATCGAGCATTTTCTGCACCATTCACTGCGCAGAATCTTAGTGATTATAACTCGATAAGCGGGACTAAAATACTCGAAAAAGAGTCCACCGTCAGTCTTTGACAGAGGTTCCAGATAAAACTGGATTCCTTCCATGTGACATACTGACCGACAACTTCTGGCAATCCAATCGATTCATCCAGAAGACAAACAGTGTGGGAAGCAGAAGCAGAAAATTTTTGTACAAACTAGTCCATGATCGAGCAACATCAGCCAATGCAAGGAACCAATTAACGTCCTCATGTCCAAGACATGTATTTAATGGCCATTATTTAGGTCAGCATTTAATGAAAAAGAATTGCAAAGGGGAAAACATCTTATGAAAATGAAGCTAGCCAGCCACATATAAAGGTTTCCAATTCATTCAATACACACACACACACACACACACATTCAGCAAAATGGTATACACATAGGAGAAACACTTGACAGGTAAGCTGCACAAGCTCTTATAATTACATCAGTGTGTGGAAACACGTAACTGCATCCTGCATAAACACTCAAATTACGCGAATCCAAACACATGCAGATGCCAGCAAAAGAACAGAGGTCCTCCACGTATGAGTCATTTTTCATTTTATTCCTAACCATGGACGAGGAAGATGCATCAAATATAGACTCCTGCAAAGGGAGGGGCCACCAGGTTGTCGAAGCAGGATTTCAAAGATCTCGCAGCGTCATTGTATGGAGGAATAAATTGTGACCGGTACATGGACCAAGTAACAGGGCTTATTTTTATCCATTGACGACGCCATATTAAAAGCATCCAACAGCTTGTTTTATACGATGAGCTCAACTTCCACGAGAATATAGAAAAAATTTTGTACAACTAAATCTAGTCAGTCCAAGGAACCCAAGTATGGAAGTTGAATCCACACCAAGTTGCTTGGTGCTTCAATTATCGAATCTGTAGCCTTTGAAACCAAAATTTGGCAAGTTCTCAAGTCAGAAGATGGGAGAGACACCAATCTGGAGGGAAAATGAAAGATGAAAGCTCTGTGAATGAGAATAAGTGGAGACTTCTCCTAAAGAAACATTTTATGAAATCTTGACCAAAGCCTCGAGTCCTGCCAATTGAAAAACAGAAGAAGTGAAAATAATGCTGTGTACAACCCCACCACAAAAAACTGGCTTTCAACATCCCATGACTGCACAATTGCGGACGAAGCTACTCAAACGCCTAGTATCAAGCAGGTTCCATATGGGAGGCCCTTCACTTGGGACCCATGCGTTGAGCTCTATGAAACTTGCACCATTGCGTGGCCCACCAATGACAATGAGGCTGTCTCCACATGCCCGGAAGGCAAGGCCCCACCCCTGCATTGAGGCTGCACGTTCTGGGAGTCCTCCGATGGTGAACCAAACTCGTCTCTCCTTATCGAACTTCATCACTTCCATGCTATTATGATTGGCCGCATAGAGTTCATTATTCACCGCTGCAATTAGAGGAGGTGCTTCATTTGAAGTGGCCATCTGGATTCCAGGGGTCCCACCAGCTCGTACTGGAGCCATGTCAGGGATTTCCGTCCATCTACGTGCCTCCAAATCATATTCTTCACCACAGGTAAGAATTTTTGAATCACGTTCCCCAATGCCACCAATCACATAAAACTTCCCATCCATAAACACGGCAGAGCACATCTTCCTCGGTCTATGCATGCTAGGAAGTTCGTGCCATTCTTGAGTGTCGGAGTTGTACAGCTCTGCAGAGCTTAGAATTTTTTGCTGCTCGTCCCATCCCCCAGCAACAATCGCAATCTCTCCAAGACTAGCGGACCCAAACAAACACCTAGGAGTCTTCATCCTTGTTGCAGGAGACCATGAATCTGTCAAAATACTGTACCTGGATATCATGAACATAGTAAATACAAGGAGTTCAGTGCCCACAGCCAAAGACTCCTTATCTGAAACAATGAAGCATTCATTTGACATCCTTGGCAAATGCATCCATCGACGGCAGATCGGGTTGAAGGCAAGCCACTCTCGGGCATCACAAGAGAAGTATATCCAATGTTCTATCACACCATTTTGCCGCCTTAGCCTGTAGAGCTCTCCACTCCTAATCAGTAAACGGAAACTACGATTCAATGAGGCAAGGGATCCATAGTCAGATCTTGAGCACCGAATGAGACAGCTGATGGAGCTGTCCCTGCCAATGGTGTGAAAGAGCAAATGGGAATCTGAAGAACCGCCAGCTTGGCTATCAGGTAGGTCAGCTTCGACCAGTTCCCCATCGTTCTGATGCTTGTCATTAGAAACAACGTCAAAAGCATTTTCTGGTACATTGGCCTCTTGCTGCTCTTCGGTATCACTGGATTGCTCACAGGAACCATCAATTCTCTCGTCTAGATATTGATCAGAGAGTCTTGACGCCTTCCCCTGTCGATGCTCCCCATCTTCAGAAGGACGCTTGCCACCTTTAGCATCAAACTCGTCGGCCTGGAAACTCATGCAATCCCAGTAAGTTCCTCCCTGGCAGGACCTAGAAAATCTCCTTGATGCCAGCCAGGAACGGCCCTCTAGCATGTCTCCTTTATATATTCTACCAGGAAACAGAGCAATAAAGAACCGATGAATTCAGTATCAATCTACTTTACCCGTTACATACACAAAAGACATTTCCCAATTAATTTACCGCATTGACCATTCAAAACATTTCAAAGTTTCAATTTTCAGATAAAAGAGGTGAGTAAAAAACTATAATGGCTCATTAACTAGCAAGGAGTCCATGACGCAAAGACCTGAAACGCCCCATTTGACTAGATTCCCAACATGCAACAGATCTGAAACTGAAGAACTGACGGTTTTGAATGGGACGGAACCATAAAACCATTCTAGTATTGATGCAGAAGAGGCAAAATTTATTAATATTGGAAAAAGGAAGATGGTGCTGCAGATCTAAATACGAGTTCAAAAGCAGCAACATTTACTAGAACTAGAACAAGATCCAACCCTGATCGCACAAATAAGAAATGAAACAGAAACTTCGGGTATCAAGGGTGAAGAGATTTGATGCAGAGCAGACAGACAGGAGGAAAGGAGGAAACTTGGATAGCAGAAGTGCGAATGGGACTCACAACTTGGATAAGAAGTTTTAGACCTTAATGGGCTCTGTGTCTCCCTCAAAAACTCAGGCCCTCTCTCCCCACTCTCACTCTCTCTCTCTATCTGGGTGCGCTTGCTTCTTTCCCTCGCTGAACAGGTTCTTCTGTTCCTTACTTGTCCTCTCTCTTTATATCCGACTCTGAGCTTGGAACTCGTCCTTTAGATTCTCTGCGAATCAGAAGGAGGAGAGTTTCAGTTGCGGCTTTGCAGCGAAATCTTCATTTAGAGGACCCCTCCACATCTCCACCTCAACTCCCCCTTCTCCCTCTCTCTCTCTCTCTGTGCAAGGAAAAAGTCGCAATTTTTCCAAAGAAGCACGCAGGAAATCTTGTGGGCGGATGCCAAATAGGAAAAGTTTAGGGGGCAGAGTGGAAGAATTTACATGGCCGTGCCACTCCATAATTTATTTGTTCTTCTTTTTTTTTTTGGGTTTATTTTCTCCCAAAAAGCTATTACTTTTTTAATTGGAATTTATTCTCTCAGTATTACTCATGCTTTTTAAATGAATCTGTGTTTCTTATAATTAATTTAAGAGGTAAATGGCCTAAAAATTTATGAATTTTTTTTATCTTTTTTAATTATATTACAATCTTTTAAAACTCATTAAAATGATCAATATTTTTTAATTTTTCTCCAAATCTAATATATTAGTAGTTTTTTTAAATCACTAATTTTAATGATATTAACCATTTTATTCTCCATTCAATTTTCTTATTCTATCACAAATAGGTCGATTATAATTCCCTGGAATCGAAAAATTTTCATAGTAAAAATAACCTACAAACTAGTGTTAGATCAATTTATATGTGAGTGCGATCCCCTGGGAGGTTGTCTCATTACTCGTGATTGCAATATTTTTTCTTTGATTGATTCAATACAAAAAAAAACTGAACCATACTCCAAATTTATTAATTTTCTTGGATCAAATGAACTAGATACACTAAGGCCTCCAGTATGGTAACTGTCGCCCATGATTCGGCCATTTGTTTAAACTAAGATCGGTTTAACTAATTTGCCTGGAATGAATTAGCGGAGCTGGGATTAATATATCTGGACTTGATTTGACTAATTCATAGCCCATGTTTTTTCTACTAAAAATAATTGGCGGTAGAATTAGAGAAATTAAAATTTGATGATAAAATGGTCATTACAGTAAAAATTAACCATTTTTCTAATAGAAATTGTTGATACGGTGTATTTAAATAAGAACTAAATGTTATTGAAGATTTTGATCAAATTTAAAAATTTGTAATATAATAAATAATATAATTAGAATTTGTAATTTTTTAGATCATTTACTCTTAATTTAATTATATCTATAGATCAAGATATATTCTTCGTGACGTTGACGTGATCAATTGAAAGTAAGCTCAAATGGATTTTTAGGCACGATATGAACATGAGACGTCGACCTTCGGTCAACAGTTCATTCATGCATTTATTCAATAAATAAATTTAAAAAGAAAATAGGGGAGGAGGAGGTGCAGGAGTAGGTCTTGGGTCAAATTGGTTCACGAGTCAAAATAAGAAAAAGATGGAGGCATACATTGCACTGCATCCTTATCTACACGTGCTTGATGGCGATTGTCACTGACTAGTAACTAATTCTGTCTTGCACGAAGAGAGAGAGAGAGAGAGAGAGAGAGAGAGAGAGAGAGAGAGAGAGAGAGAGAGGGGAAAAAAAGTAAAAGTAAGAATAATTTTTTTAAAAAAGTTACATTTTCCGAATATAATTTAATTACTGTTATAATATATTTATATAAGTATTTCTTTTTTTTTTTTACTTGTGAAAGTCGAAATTATTAGTCGATGCGGCCGGCTTAGTGATGCATATGTATGATCCCATTCGATTTTTTTTTATTGAGAAATGTTATTAAAATCAATCCGAATAAGTTATACCATCTTCCCAAAAAATTTTGGGAGGCTGACTAATTATAATTACCGTTGTCTAGACGTGACAAATTATTTGGGTCCATAACTCTCCAATTGCCTGAGGGCAAAAGATTCAGTAGGTTTGAAAATTTTGGCAAGGGGACGATGGACGGTAAGCGATGGCCCAAGCTGGATTGGCTCAGGTTCTGGCGTAATCGTGGGTAGCCATATTACCGAACTGGGTCCCAGTCGCTTGATCGGCCCCCGAGTGAACTTCGGCGATGGGATGGATGGTCCGAACGCATCTAGTTCGTGAGGCTGATGATGGTGAGCAGAACTTTGGCTCCGGAATGGAGATCGGCACAAATGACATCAGAAGCGGGCGGTCGCCGACCTGACTCGCTCACAATCGGCGGAGGACCGGCTTACCCGGCAGCCACAGATAGACCAGCGCACCTACAACCGGGCCCAAGATGACCGATCCGATTTGACTCATTACAAGGCTTGTCCCGACCACTACCACTCTGCCGGTTTTGCGGGTGAGAGTTATGCCACGCCATCTCTCGTTTTCCAGTGAAATCTGTGGGTACTATAGTCCCCGGAGTCTCATCTCATGTACCGGAAATTCACCGAGCTAAGAAGGACTCTCCATGCTCGTAACGCTATCCTTCCCCGTGTATCGAAAGGACATAAGAATGGCAATTCACTTAGTAATTTCGGGAGACACACGAAGGTTGGGGATGGCAAAAAATATATGATTTTTTTTTTCATTTTTTTTCCTCGTGGCCGCCCTCTCCACATTATTAGTATTTATTTTATAATAAATATGATTAATTATTATTATTATTATTATTTTGAAAAAGATAAGGAAAAAAAATTTGAGGGGAAGCCCGTCTGTGCCGGCTTTAATTGGCTTCCAATTACTCTGAAGAATTTAATATGTAAGATCGTGATGATGATTCGATGAACATTACGGATCATATGCACCTGTCAGACATCAATTTGCCGATTTTTATAATGCCGAAATGATCAGCAATTTGTTTTGGCAGATTAATTGCTTCTCTCCCTCTTTTTTAAAATAATATATTATCACAGAAAATCTCTTTCGATGGCTCGTTCCCTCTATGATTTCATTAATTTAGTGGGAAAACTCATGAATTTTATAAGCAAGCAAATAATTTTGCAAATAGTGATAAGCGACTGCGCAAATAGTGAATAAGTTATTGAGTACGAAACGGACAATTAATTAAAAGCAACTTCGGGACCACTTTAAAAAAGATTCCGGCGTGCACTAACCTTATATTTTAAAAAATATATTATATTCTCCTATAATAATAATAATAATAATAATAAAATTTACTAAAACTGTGTAAAAGTTAGAATGGTTGATAACATAGTTTTTAAAATTATATTGGATCGGATCGTGAATCGGTGTATGTATGGGTTCATAGATTCATAGGTTCATAGGTCGGACCGAGAGTTCAATGGGTTGAACTGTATATGTAATAAATAATATTACTAATAAATTTATATAATATCATAATTTAAATATGATTTATAACAAAAATTATTAATATAATTATTACATTAAATAAAAGTTTAATATAAAATATAAATATAAGTCTAATAAAATAAATTAAGTATATTATAATAAGTTTTTTTTAATTTTAGGTCGATCAGTTTTCTCACTAGTTTAATTAGATTAATCGGGAACGGGCATATTCAATTAGAGTTTTTCCTTTTAAATGTGTAATTGGATCTTTTTATAGAAATCAGACCAGATAAGTTGTCAGTTTCCGATCTAACCGGTCGGTCAGTTCAATTTTTAAAACTATGGTCGATAATATAAAAAGATTTTAAAATAATAATTAAAATTTTAAATTTTAAAATTTAAGTGAAGGATAATATTATTATATAAATTTTAAAATTTCCATATATAAATTATCGTGAAGGGACTCGGTGGCGATAAAATCAAGGAGTCAAATCGAGAGATATACAAATTTTATTGTCGAGAATTAATGCGTGATCGCGATTCAAGAACGCCCGCCGAGAAGAGTTTATATATATATATATATATGTTTTAATTGGAGGCGATAGACGATGGGTGGGCCCCACTGCCTCCACAGTCGACCGTCGATGTGTCTGTCGGCCGCTGGTGAAAAGATGCGTGTAACCATGTGAATTACTATTGGGGTTTGGGCAGTCGAGGAAATGGCGTCCTTCTGCCGACCAATCGCCAACTCGACCGGCGTTCTGACAGAGAACGCGAGACAAAAGCAAAAGTTAAAAAAGGGATCAACTCAGGTTGATTTGGACCATGCCATGCCCGTTTCGCTCAAATAACCTTTTTTTTTTCTTTTGAACTTTGACTAAAATTCATAATTAAAAAAATATAAGTAAGTTAATTTAATAGAGTTATTGGATCAATTCTTCCTTATTCTTCTTTTTCATCTTCGAAACTGTTTTTATGGAGTGCAAGCTAAGTTACATCGAGGGGACTATTGCCTACAGGGCATGGGGAATGCATGATGGTCTTGTACACACGACATGGGATTAGCAAGAATAAGGTCGTGCGTTTTATCATCGTCAATGGGATGGATGGGGCCACTGCCCAACTTGTACTAAAGTGAGTGGACTTGGAACCAACTTAGCCAAATTAGGGGGGTTGGAGAAAGACGATGTCTCCTAATTATGTAGGTGAGACGCGTTCGAAGCGTGACGTTGGTATACTGCGTGCTTTCCTTTTGAGGACCCGCAGCTCCCGTCCGTATCATGCACATTCGATAACGAGCAGGACGACAGTGCCATAAAAGGACATAGTGAAAGGTTCATATATGCCATTTCTTCTGTGACAGTCACGTGCTCCTCCTGATGTGTACGATGAGAGAGAGATACATCCCTCGCAATATTTTCAATACGAATCACTCTCTGGAAATTCATTCATACTTGAAAAATGAACCATTTTCACCCCTGGTCCTGTCCCGAAGAGGCTAGGGCCACCCATATTCCATCTCGATGATTATTCTATGCGTGAAATCATGAGATTTTAACACAAATGTTAATAATAAAGTTTTATATCTCCACCACATAAATTCATCGAACTCTAATTACAGTACCAAAAAAAATTGATAGTTAGTACACACGTACGACCCAGAGAGCATGGACGAAGGACAGGTTAAGAGTCAGAGTTGCGGGAGGCATTAATGTCGTGGGGATCTTGCAATTCCATTGGAGGGATCAAAGTCAAGATTTAGCGCAAAAGGCCGACGTGCGATGTGTCGACACGGCACGCATTAAATAAGGAACGTATTCTCCTTCGTTCCGTCTCTCTCTTTTTATTATTTCATTTCTTTTTTATTCTCTTTGTTGTGGCCCTCCTGCAAGAGAATATTTACACACACACACACACCCACAAAAGAGATAATAATTAATAAATATGCATATGTGATGGACATTGTTAGGCAGATGTCACCTTCAGTCCTTCCTCCCTCCTTCGATCCGTCCTTCGAGTGACCCTCGTCTCACTGGTGGACTAAAAATCCCAAGGGAGGCTAAACGACTGGGAGGATGAAAATTTCTATAATACTTCATGGGCTTCATCGTGTTCGAGGAACAATTGCTCCGAACCCATTCAAATTCATTTCTGGTGAGGGAGATATAACAGTGGTGGTGGGTATGTACACATATTCAACCCCTTATGAAAAATATTAATTCCACTCTCACTTAACTTAGGTACAAGAGAAACTAATATTTTTTGAAGTTCATATTAAATTTACTCATGACCAATTTTGTATAGGTACCTAAACTCTACTCATATGGATGCTTGGCATTAATTCCAGGGCCGAGACAAGAGTCCGGGCTACTTTCTTTGTGTGGGTTTATCTTAGTATGCACATTGCATTGTGTTGAGTGGGATCACGAGACTGTCATATATATATATATATATAAATACACAGCTCGGTGTAACATGACAGGCTTTGTGAATTGGCCAGATGGGGCAGGTACAAGAGAGGATAATGTTTTAAATCGGACAAATGAATAAACAATAACCAAAGAGAGATCGAGAAGGAAGGGCTGAGATTAAAAGTCGATGATTGTCAACGTGTCATGGCATCGTTTGCTTGCTCATTCCAAGATGGATTTTCCCTTTGGCTACAAACGTGCGAGGCACGATAACCTAAAGCAACCCTAATTCTTACATATATATATATATATATATATAAAGAAAAAAAGGATAATTAATTTTAATACTATATCATAATTTCCATTAGCTAATAATATTATCGAACTCATGTCCCATAAAAAAAAATTTTAACCAACAAATGATGGCCCTGACCTTTTTATTATTATTTTTTCTATTTTTGCTCCTCTCGATCACATGCGGACGACACAAGGCTAATTATATCCTTTTAGAATTATCCTAAGGTGGGGGGAAAAGGGAAATAGAAACGTGTATAAATCTTCTTTCTTGGTACTAAATCTTGGACGCTTTTGCAGAAAAATGGTCGGCAAGTAAGATTTGTCGTCTCGTGAAGATGATTTGCATGCTGATGACATCAAAGGGGTGATGATGACAAGGCGAGTAACTTTGACCAAAGCAAAACCTGGGCTATAGCACACGCATAGGATAATCTCAATTCTGCCGTCCAAATTTGATCTTCTGGAAACGTCAGGGTGAAAACGTGCGCCGGAGAATCGGAGTCCATTAACCGTGCGAGTCAGCCATGGGGACCACCGGCTGACCACCGTCTAGTTTGTGCCATCTGTCGGGAATCCTGGATGCCTTCTATCTGGGCTGAGCGAGCCCCAGCCCAGTTGAGCCTGGCGATTAAAGATTGCTAGAATATCTCGGCCCAAGAAAGGCACCTGCGGGCCGCCACTTACTAATTACTGCAAGAATTTGATTCTATATAGAATGGTGGGACTGTTGTCACTCAACTCCGATGAATGATCACTGGGTTTTCACTCATTTGGACATTGAGTTGATATGTGAGACCTCATCTGGCAAAATCCTTACTTCGATGCTCAAAACTTTCAGATACTGAGATGGTGGTGGACTATAAACAAGAAAAACCGGTCTTGACATGGATGTTGACTGCTTCAGCCATTGAGATCGAGAGACAGGTGAGCTCATGCTCTCAGATGTACCCATTTTGGAAAGAAATCCTTACAATCTTCTCGCACGAGTATGATCATCGTATCATCCATTTTGCAGTGAACGAAATGCTTCCCCTTTGTCTTAGGAGTTCACTGGATGACTAATGTGCAATGATTAACAAGTTTACCTCAAGATTGCATCATAACACGTGGGTTCGGGTGAGGAACTTTAGGTAGTTTGTTGAAGCTTCAGAGGACAGGGAGGCCCTACAGCAGAAATGGGCAGAAGGGGAGAGTCACATGCAGCTATCAGATTGGGGGCGGGGCTCTCATTTCATTCATCATCACAACAGTTGTTCCATGCAATTATAAAGTATGAGGGAACATAGGCATAATTTAGAGGCGTGGACCTCTCACGGTGTGTTGTTCCTCATGTCTCTATGCAGAACATTGCCTTTGCCCTGTCCGCTGTCACTTGATCCAAACTTAATTTCATTATCTGATGCCCCAAACGTGAGGGGGCGGAGGACGCCGACTCCGATCTTTCCATCCCGGATTCATGACATCTTCACCACCTATCAGGGAATTCACCGAGTCTGTGAGATACGGGCAGCGATGAGCATTGGTGGGTCAAGTGGCTGTCAGGTCTCGAGTCTTGTCTCAGCATAACACAGCAAGTTGTCCGAGCATAACCCAGCCATTAACGTATGGAAGCCCGTCCAGGACAGGATGTCATCTCGATTCCAAGCCAAGCCCGTCGAATCGAGATGTCATCACCCTTTTGAGGGTGGTGGCTGTCATAGGGGCCGCGTATAGTTATTACGTAATCGATTGCCTGAATTAGTTAGACAAAGGTTTTCAATGTGTTTGTCAGTCTCCGGGCGGTCCGATCCGGTGAAGACAGACGGTGCCCCTCTGATATTACATGTCCAAACTTGGGAAGAGACGTTACTTAGTAGGCGATTCTAACTCATGTAAATTTCACAACAACCGTCCGAACGACAAAAGCCGACATAATTCTGGGGAGAGTGGGCCCGGATTTGGGCTTGTGGGGACTGGAGAATTGATTTAAAAGTCTAATGGGCCCAAACTAATGGGCTCTGCCAGTGGCATGCTTTGTGGGACCTGTACTTCAATCAGACGACGTTGCCCATCAGATTGGATTTAATCATGCCATGTGATTCGTTTCTGTTTTTTTTTTTTTGTTATCATTTGATGCCCATATGCCTGAACCTGGATGTACATTTCACCGTCCATCAATTGTCAACTAACACTGAATCTGCAGATGTCAAGAACTTTTTGCCCCTCTTCTACCGGGTTCGGTGTTCGGCCGAATTCTGCCCGCCTTCAGGAATCACGTGGAGCCTGCACAATTCTTCGCTCTAACGAAAACTCGAGGAAAACCCACGAGATGCTGGTGGGTCACGTTCATTATTGATAGTAGCAAGAAGGGTCAAGAATTTCACTGTTGCACGATTAATGAAATCCAATGTGAACAATGGAACCACTGTGGATTGGGAGGAAAATTAAATATCAAACATAAAAAACCGTGACTCTCCAGTTGTTCCCCCTTCAAGTGGCATTTTGTATCCATAAATAGTAATTTGTCTTCTCACTTGCACAGTCAAGTCAAGGACCTTCGAAGAGCCTGATTCATGTAAAGGAGTGATGTCTCATATAAGTTTGTTCCCTTTCTTCCTTTCTATCCTTTTTTTTAAAAAAATAAGTTTTATAAATTTGAAAATGTCATATTTAATCGTATATATTCAATTTCGTATTATCGTTAATTTTAAATCGTCAGATACCGTTAAATCTCATGTGACATGTGCGAACTGCCGTTTATTCACACATGCATGATGGATACTTCATTACATCACATCAGCATATTTTTGTTGCACCAGCATGAAGCATTGAAACTTACCACGCCATTGAATGACAGCCACATTGGTGCTACTCTTCGTAATGGATAGGGCTCATCTAGAGTCGTTCTTCAGCCTGAAGGAAGATGAAGAAGAAGAAGAAGAAGAAGAAGAGGACATTAACTCCCGCTTCAAAAAGAATTTTATTCGAAACACTTTACCCATAGTTCATTTTCTACATTTCTCCCAATTATATTCTATATACTAACTCCAAAACAACTGCTTACGTGTCCATTTAGAGCACAACCCACCAAACTGCACTGCCTCTCATGTTTCAATACACAGTAGAGAAGAAAGAATCTGAAGGATCCAAAAGTTTTGACTTCACAATCGAAATGTAAATGCAGACAAATTAACATGAAGAAAAAGGGCAACAATATGATCGAGAGAGGAGCCACCAAACAACTCACTTTTATAGTTTTATTCAATGTCATGAAATAATTGACACGGGTAGTTGTGTTGCCTCCCTCTCCCCTACTGGCACCAGTTATATAAGAGAGCCAATTGACACACTGCTCGCTCCCCTGCACTTAAGATTCCCGTTACTGCAGGTTTTTTTTTTTTTTTTTTATGTATTCTTCTCCTTCTCAAATCACCGAAGCAGTTTCGGGGACCCTTGCTTGGGATTCTTGAAGAAATGTCGGGCAGAAGATCGTCACGTTCAAGGCACTCCAATGACGTGTGGAATAACACGAGGGCAACCGACGAGCAGATATCCAGCCTCATCTCCAAGCTACAGCATCTCATTCCCGAGCTCCGTCGTCGACAGTCAAACGAGGTATACTCTTTTGCATAATATTTCTGTGCTTACAGCATGCGTATGATCCACCGTATTATTATAAGTCTTATTTTGACAATGCATGAAAGTACCACTATTACATAACTTCTTTATGGTTATCTTTTTTGTATAAATTATAAACTACGCACACAAGTCTATCTATAAGAAGATAGAATGAAAGAAACAAACAGGGGGAAGTAGAGAGGTTCACTGATGAGAGGATCCAACAAAAAATCTCTATGTCCTGTACTGAAAATAATGTCAGTATACCTTATCTAACTTGTGTCTGTCCCTATGTGTGTGGTCTTCTTTGGCTTTGGGCAGATAGAGCTATAGTGATGCCTCCTGCTTGTCATTTAATTTGCTCTCCACCACTTGATCGGGATGTGGGGGACTCAGGTTGCTCGTCCCTCCACTCAACCCTGTACTGGGTTAGGGAATTTATGTCTCTCTAGGCTTTAGCTAGCTAGCTAGCTCGTTCAATGAGTGCATGAATCTCCTAACTGTGACTAATATGTAATGACTCTGGATTAATTATTATTTCGAATAGGTTTCGGCCTCCAAGCTCCTCCAAGAGACTTGCAACTACATAAGAAGCCTACACCGAGAGGCGGACGATCTCAGCGACCGATTAGCTCAGCTTCTGGGGTCAGACGACGCCAACAGCGACCAAGCAGCTATTATCAGGAGCCTACTCATGCAATAATTTTTATTTTTCTACTGATACTACCCCCAGCTAGATTTTAAATGTCGACGTCCGCCGAGATGTGTTGTCTACCATGGGTGCCCAACCATCTCGGCAGCATGTTCAGCTTTTCATGTGGGCTCCGTCGATCGACCCACGACATGAAGAGTTGCCCTTTTAGGCAGAAGACAACTTCAACTTGCTATGGTAGTGGGAAGATGGAGTCCTCATTAATTCCAGTCATCGTGAATATAGGCCTTGTAATCAAAATACTGTGTTACTTAAGCGACTGGTGTAGTATATGTACTATCATGTGTTGTGCGATGAAACTACCGAGAATTACGCAGCTATTTCTATTTGCATAATTGAATGTACGACACGCATGGTTAACAATTATATACCAAGGCTGATCCAGAGAGGGGGAATGCAAGAAAGTTTGAGTATCATATTCTCTATCAGCATTATTTTCACGTTTTATTAGATTTCGTATTTAGGCGGCACGCAAAAGAATTGTGGAGCAATACTAATATGAATTGAAAAATATACATAAAGAAATATGATAAGAATACAAAAAAATATGAATAATCGGATATTAAGTTGATATAATCTCGGTACATTTTTAAACTCATTAGAATAATATTATATTGTGATATCTCTCGAGCACTTAATATTTCCTACATTTATTTTTTTAATTGGAGAAATGCAGGCAGCCAGTCTCTCTCGTCTCTGCTGGTTGATGCTCGACTTGGATTTACGGGGAAACTTAATAAGACCTTGTGTTGGAAATCTGGAACAACACAGATAACGACGATCTTGGCATGTCTTTGTCTTCTTCGTCAAGTGAAAATGTCCCCCCGGATCTTTCCATCTTCACAAGAAAACGACCGACATTAATCTTTTATATATATATATATATATATATGGCAATATGTATATTTTATTGGTCCATTATTATCCGATTAATTTCAGTAAATTTTTTTCAAAAGATAAATAAGTCGGTATATATAAGTTACGATGGTATAATTAAATTGGATAAAATCCTTCTAATATAAATTTTTTTTATTTATAAAATTCAAACATATTAATATGTTAATTAAATAGAACTAACACCGAAATAGTTAAACTAATTTTAATTTATAATGATATGTGAGTGAGTCACTTTTTTTTTTTTTATTAAGGAGTGGTTGAAACATGCCGAGCTCAGTTGCCTTCCTAGTGGAGGCAACCGTGCTCAATCGATTGAAACATTCAGTGACAGCTCTTGGCATATTAGAGGATATGGCCTCATCAACGAGCACACTCGATGGTTCGTGATGGATGGACTTTGGAAGTTACATTGGGACATTTATCGTTCGTTTGTGACTAAAATTTCCGAGGGGACATTGCACGTAGCGAGTTAAGTTGGCTCAGGTTCCTGTTCTTGCAGTGCTCCTGAAGGCAAACGTGGATTTTACTGCTTCATTCGTGAGTCCTCTCTTTGTCCGTTTCACAAGGCACAAATAGCAACCTGAGTTCATAAACCTGCACCTATTGAAAATTCCTCTCTAGTCTAAGCATTTGCACGTAGAGGTCCTGGAATACGGGTCTAGTGTCACAATACCGTTCTCGGAATTTAACTAAGATTGTGTATATATGATCCTTATTTTAAGTTTGATTCTTATTCATACGATTTCACGCACTTCTTTATTCTTCTCTTCCTTTCGTTGTGCTAATTAAGCCTAGGAACCCCCTTATAAAGGAGGAAAATTTTGCGAGAAATCATCTAAGAAGAGCCTCATATAGTATCTCTTATAAAGCGGTCATTATTAAAGATGCAATAGCACATCCAACCTCATCTAATTTCAGAAGGTTGCCATATTCGTTGATTTCTACTTCAGGTAGGAATGAGAAAAATGAGATCCAATGCTGTGGTAATCATCATTGGCCGAAGACCTGCATGAGATTTTGAGTTCGGTTTCTAGCCATTCTGGCCTGGCATCCGGGAATTCCGGGGGCGGAGTATCTGTTGTTATCAGCATTCGACTGGGCTTGTGACCGTCGGTGATGGGCGGGGCCTATTGTCTTTTAGCTTGATGGGCTTACAATTCAGCTTTCACTTCGACATCAAAGGCCCATTATTACTCTCTCTAATCGAAAATTTTCCGATCAGTGAAGGAGTCTCATGAGCCTAAAATTGAATGGTTCTATGAGCGAGTCCAACTCTCTCGGTTCCAGATGGAGGATAATGCCGATGCCTGCCTCCTTTCCTTTATTGAGCAACCCAGATGACCGGAAACAATTCCCTCACGTTTCTTTTCCTCATGGGTCATTTTACACGAAGAGGGCAATTTATAGTCCTCAGTTATACTTGTCCCGTCAAAGGAATGGCATGAAATGACCACAATGGACCTGGCTTTGGTAACCACAAAGAAACCAGCTTTCCAATCTTCTTCTTCTTTTTTTTTTTCTATACAAATGTCATTGAGCCATGACGGATTTAACTCGAATGGGGTCGACTCACTTATAGGTAAAACCCTATAAATATAAATTCTTTCAACTCACGGGGAAGAAAAGATGTCGAACAATTTCCATCGATTCATACTGATAACTAGCTTTTCAATTGGTACCGTGATATTCACAGTATTTAAATGAGAGACCTCGATCAAGAGGAATATACATTCAACCGATTGAATCAATCCGATCGGAAGGCATACCCCCCTTCGGATAATGGAGTTGATCCCTTGGTGGGATGTTGGAGTCGCCGATTGGTGGCAATTGCATGTCAATTAGGCTGTCCCACGTAATGTTCCCTCTCAGCATCCTTAATAAGACATGAGTGCGACGTCACTATTAAATCGGATTCGAGAGCCCATTTCAGACTACTGTGCATGTCCCCCGTCGCATATATAATTCGCCTTTAATGGAGTCATATACCTATGCCGAGCTATGTACATGAAATATATGACATGACGTATGTGAACTCCGACCGGCTGATTTCCATATATTTGGTCTCTTGGATTCAGCTCTTCCAGTCAATTATTGTTGATTTTTTTTCTGTTATACATCTTTCCAATCTAAAATATATATGGATAAGAAGGAATCATTAAGTGAGAATAATTATCACTTTATAATTGAAAATATCTTATAAACTATTAATTATTGTGTTGACTAACTACGAAATATCTGCTATGAATTTATAACTTCCACGTTATAAGTGGTAAGGTGAACCTTTTTTTTTCCTTAACTTAACAAGGTGTGTATATAAATATATAAATAAAAGGCGTATGCTGTATGGTCATGGTGAAATTGCGTGGGCCAGCTGACAGATTCGATATGTGGGGTCATGCACTGGTGATGGACCGTGGACGGCTCTGATGAAATGGGCCCCAGCTCCCTTGGAAAAAGCAAGGGCATGACATGACCACGACGATATAAAAAAATTCAGCTGGAAAAAAAAACCTGATTTGAAAAATAAAAAAGGAAAAAATTCATAGAAAAATATCACACCTAAGCAGGGGCCCCTCGATTCCGATCCACGGGTGGTTGACGGATCACTGTCACTGTATATCTCCTTTCCCTTTCTCCTTTCCCAAAAACGAACAACAAAAATGTTGTGTTTTAACTCCAACAAGGAATATGAATTTCGTACCATCCACTGGGCAGTTTTACAAGGTTGAGTTCTCCGATAAAGTCTCGAATTCGATTATTATTGGTGAAAAAATTCTGTGGTAGTACAAGTTTTTCTTATTTAGCGGATCGAAATGATTCAAATAGGGATTGGTAAGCGTTTAATAATTTTTTACATGAAAAATGGATTTTCATTCAGAACAAGAATAAGAACATTTTCTTTGAGAAGTCGGAGAGGAGGCTGTGACGACGACATGCGAGGGAAGAAGAGCACATGGGAGCAGCGGTGAGGTGAGCACAGCGAGGAGGAGGAGGAGGAGGAAGATGACATAGAGTGATCGAGAACATGGATCCACCCAATTTCGACAGGGGGCAGATCCCCCCCAACTGATAAGGTCAGGTGTGCTTGCCGATCATTAATTAGGGTATCATCATTTGTCCCAAAGGAGACTAGGAAGTTTACAAAAGGTAAAAAGAAAAATACGGAAATGAATGCATACATGAGGTCGAACCCATGAACACCTGCACAAAATTTAGTGATCTGAAGACTAGAATCGATTTAGTTATTGCACATACAGCTCCTTTTGGAGCCCATTCACTCACTCAAAAGCTAGCTATGTATCTCCCTTTTGAATTGTTTCCTTTTCAGCCGGGAATCCACGAGGCTACTTCACATACTCTCTTGCATTTCTTTATTTTAAATCACAAGGGTTAATGATACTATTTTCTTCCTTAATTTCCCTTCCCTTGATCAGCTGATGTGACATGCAACCACCAATTGTAGACTCACGCAAGAATTTTCCAATCAAACTGTCGTTTTTCTTTCTTCTTTTTTTTTTTTTGTCTCCTTTTGTTCGTTCACAGGAGCGCAGATGGGGTTTCGGCACAGATCACCCCGTTTCAGAAAGCAGCCTCTATGTTCTCCCAAATGGTATGCTTATCAATTAGAACAGTCAATATCGCATATAATATGGTGCAACTTTAACCGTCCGCTTATGTTACCCCAAATTTAAGTATAGGCACGTATCTTCGGTATCTTTATGAATTCTATTTTGATCCTAGCTTCCTTCTCTCCATTGATGACTGTTCTTCGTTACCTCATGACTGAAGAGTGTAGGTAATCCATACCCAGCTTTTAGTCGTATCTATCTCTCTCATACTCCTCCGAATCGCATTGCCTACGAGCAAGAAGATTTGACAGGACTATTCGCCCCAAGAGGCCGGTCAGGGTCGGGCTCTGCAACTATTCGTCCACTTGCATGCATGGAGGGTGACCGTTTGATCGATAGACAAGATTAGACAACGACAGAGCCGTTAAATATATCATACCCGGGTTCCTGTAAGAGTCCAAGTTTTCGTGGCCTAATTTATCCAATTCTCGGGACCATGTGTTGGCTACTTGTTGTTTTCATGGGTCCGAGGCGTTTGGAAGGGGAAAACAGTTCCCACAAAAATTTTCAACCGGACAGCAGAAGAAAAACAAAAAAAAAAAAGGGACAGGAACATGTGCATGAGAGATGTTCACAGTTCGAGTGTAAATCCCGTGATGGGTCGAGCAAATACCCGGACGTTCACAGGATCGAAGTTCAAGCAATCACGAAGCGTTCTCATCCCGTTGGCACTGCTATCTAATAGTGATGTTTACCAACCCCTGCACGGTGCCTCGTAATTCTAAATCATTTCATTTTCATGTCTTCTATGCATCTCCTTGTCCAATAATGTCAAGCTTCCATCCAAGGGAGTATTGCAGTGGAAAAAGGAGCTGTTGCATGGGACCGGACACAGGTATGACCATCACCATCTCTGTGAAAGTCACCAGGACGAATCTAAGGGAATACTAGCTAGGTGTCATCGTTAGCATCGGATAATGCGGAAATCCTAAAATATTATATAAATTTCTTTTATTTTATGTATTTTCTGTTAATTTATGCTGTCACCCTCCCCTTGATCTTATTCTGTTTCTCTTACTTTGATTTTTGGCCCTCTGAACTCAATTTCTGCATGAATCCTTCCACATGCAAGCGAACTTCGTGACAGAAAAAAGCCTCGTCATGGTCGTCATCACCATCTCTCTAGTCTCCTTGGCCAACCATCTCCAATTCCTCCTCCGAGCTGGTCCCAGCTACTCGAACTCACTGCCACAAAGTCTTCTGCCGTTCGAGTCTCAACCTCCTGTTCATCAACACACGGTTGACGTGGTGACCGATATTTTGGCTAGGTGAATCAAAGAAATGAGTCTCGCTGAGCTCTAAATTAATCCCTCCATGGCTGCCCTCATATGCATATATAATCTGAACGTACTAACAGAGCTCAAAGTTGGTGGTGACGGTGGTACCGCCACCGAAACATCCAACATCCGTCGTGAATTGCAGAGCCCCTCCAAGAAAACTGTGTGTGTGTATGCTGCCACAATCCCCCTCTCTTTTAAAATTCAGTAATATTTTCAACCTGTACGCTTCTATGCTGTGAAGAAGAATCAATAAACTGTACAGCACGAGAGTACGATATATATATATACATATATATATCGAGGGAGAGAGTTTGCTGGCTTCTCATATATTGCAGGCTTACAGATGCTGCTGGGCAAAGTCACATCAAAGTGTTTATATAATCAGTCCGATCGGTTTAGCTTGCATTTTCAATCGGTCCAGTTCCATCAGAAATGTCTTGAACGTAAAGCTGTCTGATTTGTGTCCACGTGCTAACCGCCCAGTGGATAAATTCGACCAAGAGGATAACCCATGGTTCCCCCATGGTCAAATGATGCATTTCTCGGGGTCACCTTCTTCACGCTGAAGAATCACCCCCCGCGACCAAAATACGAAAGGGGAAACAAAAAAAAAAACCCAATATTCATCCAAAGGGAATTGAGCAACTAGAAATGCATTTTCCATAGTACAGCTGTCTAATGGCAGACATTATTAAAATAAGGGCAGCACTATTCATCGCCTGGAGGGCATCGACGTATTAAAATCGCCCCCTGTTTTGGCATTACTATAATGCAACCATGTCTTTCATACTATGTATTAAATATTACTAAATCTACCCACAACACTTAATATATATATATATATATATTTTTAAAAATTTTCAAGAATAGTCTTGAATTTCGGATCATGTTTTTAAAGAAAATCCAAGATTATGACGGTTTTATCCTTTCACGAGTTTGCTTTGATCGAACATAGATAAGACGGGTCTATATGGTTTCTGAAAATTTGGTACCACCCACAGAAGAAAAATATATCTACTGAGTGAGGTCTCACTCTCTGCCAAACAAGCACTTCACCGTCCATCAGAGGGGAGAAGAAGAATGGAACTTTTTAAATTGTTGAATGATTCAGTAGGTGAACAGTGAAAATTATTCACCCCGAATTACTAAATTCTCTTCTTTAATATGGATAGTTGATTGTTATAACTGATTATACTATCGAATAATTCGGTAATTGGACAGTGAACATTACCCAGTCAAGGATTTATTAGCAGCAAAATTTGGGCAGTTATGGTTAGATGCACCCAATAATAATATGATATCTGAATCATAAGGAGAACAACTTTCTTGGCTGTTGGTGAAAGAGTCGGATCAGTGACGAGCCCATCATCTTTCCATTTATACCCATTATTTTCATCTGCATTCCCAATTTCACTGTTTTGCACTGAAGAACCTAGATTTTGTCTAAAAATGAGCCCGGTAATGATGTTACCTTCCAATATCAAATTGAAAAGCTCGAAGATCAAGAACGAGACTTAGAACTAGTTGGTATCACACTCAAGTTCAGATGACTTTCTATAATCATTGATCACTCTTTTTATTATCACCTATTAAGTTAATGATCATCTTTACAACAACGGGGAAAAAAGCTTCATGGTGGATTCTCCTAGCTTTAGTATATAACGATGCTTTCCATGCTCTATCATTTCTTGTACATTTGTTCTTTATTGGAACTATAACTAATGAAAATCGAAAAAAAATAAAATTTTGACTGATAATAAGTAGGTAGTTCTTCCTCAAAACGTTGAGTTCATTGTGGGGGAAAGGGAGCGAAAAAGGAATTTGTGGGAAAATAAAGAGAGAGTAAAGCATACGTGGATGGAGCAAACAAGGTATAAAGGGCAACCCCATTTCAGCATTTTGAGCAGAAGCTCTTCCAATTGAAGAAATACATTTGTATTCCCACAAAATTTCATGTGAAATAACACATTATTGATCCTACTTTTTCGCCCGCCCCTCCATCACATTTCTGAGTGTCTGTCCTCTCAAGGGGACCTCTGATCTCCTCCCCCACCTCCTCTTCTCCCCTCCTCACCTCTCTCTCCATCTCAATTCTCGACATGAAGTCAAGGTCAAGAGCTGAAGAAGAAGATTGTTTGACCGGAAACAGGCTGCAAAGATCGGAGGAGATGCATTGCTGTCATTGTTAGCGAGGTGCATTCATGAGCTGCAACAGTGAGATGGCTTTCTTCCCTGCAAATTTCATGCTGCAGACGGCTTCCCATGAAGATGATCATCAACACCAGCCTCCCCACCCTTCTCTCACTCAAATCTTGTCCTCTTGCACCCCTCAGGACTACCATGGTAATCCATCTATCCCTCCCACCCTCTCTGAGTGTATGTCCGTCATATGTTGGGTACGAAAGAACAGAAATACAGAGAAGAAGGGATCGTCAATGTTGTTGCATTCCTAGATTTGGTATCAAGTGGTCGGGTGGGACAATCTCCTCGATTTGGATCAGTTCTATATATATATATATATATATATTGATCCACTTGATAGCATCGTCCAACAGGCCGACTTTCCCTCTGTCAGCTTTCTACTATAGTCAGCTCAAGAGGTTATCTGTCTCTCTTGTGAGTTTCCGTGTTTTTAGTTAACTCATTTACTGGCTCTGAACTCACACTCCTTTACGGCTAGGAATGGCGTCAATCCTGGGGAAGAGATCGATGTCGTTCTCAGGAGTCGAGGTGAGTGCCGAGGAGGCGCCCAACACGGGGGAGGACGAACTGTCGGACGACGGGTCGCAGGTGGGGGAGAAGAAGAGGAGGCTCAACATGGAGCAGGTGAAGACCCTGGAGAAGAACTTTGAGATGGGCAACAAGCTCGAGCCCGAGAGGAAAATGCAGCTTGCTCGGGCACTCGGTCTCCAGCCCCGTCAGATCGCCATCTGGTTCCAGAACAAAAGGGCCAGGTGGAAGACCAAGCAGTTGGAGAAGGACTACGACCTCCTGAAGCGGCAGTTCGAAGCCATTAAGTCCGATAACGAGGCCCTCCAGGGTCAGAACCAGAAACTTCAAGCCGAGGTGAGTATACCATCACCACAACTCCGAACCGTTGCTGCGAAACCGAACTGTAGCTTTTGCTCTGATACCATATTTGAATAACAAATTCAACGGTAACAACATCTGTTTGTCCTTTCTGATTGTTTAATTATCTCTGTCACTTGAATGTATCATCAGATTCAGGCACTCAAGAGTAGAGAGCCTGCAGAATCGATAAACCTGAACAAGGAGACGGAGGGCTCATCAAGCAATAGGAGTGAGAACAGCTCCGAGTTCAAGCTGGGCATCTCCACGAGAGGACCGCAGTCCATCGAGAGCCCTCCGCTGGCTCCACCTCCTCCTTCCCACCCCGTCACTAGCCGCCAGCTGTTCCCCGCCTCATCCCCTCTGCGATCCGCCAGTGGTGGAGTCGGAGGAGGAATAGCACACCAGCTCCTCCACAGCTCATTGTCGTCCAGGCCCGACCTCATGGTGAAGGAAGAGGCCTTCACAAACATGTTTTGCAGCATCGACGATCAGTCCGGGTTTTGGCCATGGCTCGAGCAGTAGCATTTCAATTGAATGTTAATCCGAAATGGATACCACGAATCAGTCCATTAATTACGTTGAATCTCGAACTCCGGACGGAGCTACGTATCTTCTTCTCTATATATCTTTCCTGCAACTTTTATAGTCCCCAAGTGTTTTTGGTGCCTAGACCTGTGTGTAAAAATTAAGTAGAGAGAACATATAATATATATCCATGGAGAAGATGCTTATTTTTTGTGCAGGAATAAAGAGGTAATCCCTCGTTTCCTTGGTTCTATCTCATGGTAATAATTAATTTTTTTCATCAAAAAATTCAAATAAAAGAGTTTAGTCAAAAGTAATAAATATATTTAATGATCTTAATCAAATCATATGGATAATAAGTTATGGCCTAACTTGATTAACAACATAAGCAATAGTATGTGTCCATAGAGAAATTAGATAAACATATATATATATGTGTGTGTGTGAAGAATTTACTTCCGAAGACCTTTTAATATCTAGTTTTGTTTATTCACATGGTGAAACAACGCATGTTACAGTTTCCGGTCAGTGGATTCCAAAAATCTTTCAATGTTCCATTCAGTTAAATCGGTCATCGCTGTCGGTGCCGGTGTACAGCTCGACGGACCACCGATGGGCCACCAGTGGGCCGATCAAGTGAGATGTGTACGCGCTTTAGGTTGTAGCTGTACCGTGCTGAGCGTGAGAGGAGAGGAGAATCGAGGCACAAATTACAAGGGGGGGAAGAGAGGACAAGGGTGATGAGGATGGATGGGAATAGGACGGAAGAAAACAAAGGAGGAAAGTTGGGAATGGGTCATCCTCGTGAATGCGACGTTTGGCCCAGAAAAATAATAATAATAATTCACAAAGCTACACGAGCAGCCGTCAGATGTGCCGAGTTATCGATCGACCTTCTGTACGTTATCTCTCAAGTGCCCGCTAGATTTCCACACCAGTGATTTTAGGACTGCTTCTTCTTTCTTCGCCTTTCGACAGCTCAATCTTAAGGGGTGGGTGTACTACCCAAGGTTTGGTTCGGAGATGGACCGTTCCAAAGTCGGTTTTGGTGTTTTTGCTGGTAGCGAGATTTGAGATGCGAATTCGTGCGACCCAGTGTCACCCACTCCCTAGCAACCCAACCCAACCCAACCCAACCCAACCCAACACACACACAGAGACACCCACCCATCCATACAGTTCTTCTCTCCCTCATTTCTTTCCTTTCCAATCCCCACTCTCCCTCACTTTTTTCCCCCATGTCTCTGCCTCTAGACAAAGGAAAATTTTGAAAGAGAAATGGGTCCTTCTTGTTGTGCCAGTTTCTTTCTACACTAGCTTCTGAATGCGATGATTTTGACACCATCTCTTGTCCTCTCTCATAGTACATGCACAATCTTATATATATATATCTATATCTATATATAGTAGATAAATGAGTTTTACTAAAATAGTATAATGAAATATGATAGAATTTATTATTTTTTATTTTTACAAGTGATTTTTTTTTATCATTATATTCTTAGTTATATTTCCTTCTAAACCCTAAATCCCTCTATAATCGAGAGAAATTGTTGTCGGAATGCACTTGATTGGTTTGCAGTGTATTAAACTTTGGATGTAATCCATCCTAAGTATTTATATGCAAGCATTGGGAGGATTTTGATGATTCTACTGAATTGGGATCGCACATACACGGAATGATAGCACCGGAAAAAGAAGAGAAACAGCGCCCTTGGTTAGGACTGAGACCCGGTGCAAGAATCCGCAAAACAACTCCAGAAAACCTTGATCTTGAAGCTAAGGTTCGTCAAGGGAGAGGCGAGATTAACTAATTGCGTAGTTGGTTGAGGCAAATGATTAAATTATTATAATGGTCATGTTTGTATGATCCGTTTCATGGGATCATGTGCGGAAGAAGGGGTTTAAAGAAATCCTGCAATTGTGGCTGGAAAATCTTGGCATTTCTGATCGCCCTTGCGGATCCCAACGCATACTTTCCCATTTGTCCTTCCTTTTCCCCTTTTTCTTTAAGCATTTGAATTTAGCAGGATTTAACAACTGTCGGGCCGAGTAGACCTTGTGGCCTAGTGGCCACGTGCTGGGTGGTCCGAGCAGTAGATTTCTTTAATTAAATATTGGTGCCATTACAACTCAAGGTCGTACCCCTAAGTATCTTTGATTTAAATTTGCCTAGTTTTGAAATGGAATTCTATTTTATACATGTCACATCATTTAATTCCTGATGCACCCTATATGGGATGGGATAAGTTTCAATTCATCAATCATTATCGACATAAAATGAAGTGAAATTGATGACCTTGCAACGTGGGCAAAGGTTGTACTCTGCTTGAGCCCAGCCTCAACCATGGAACCATGGGTGTTGTCGTCCAGGTTGAGTTTAGTTGTTCCCTACTGCGATCACTATTCACATGTAGCATGGATGAATTTTAAGATACGATTTATTCTAAGAATGGCGAGAAAATATGGTTTGGTACATTAATTTTGCTCTTGATTTGTTTTCGGCATTGCAACTATAGATCAAATGTATAATCATGAGGAAACCATGTGAAAGGTAACACTAATCTTACTCCATCCTACAGTCCCTTTAAAAGAAAGCACTTTGAGACATCGATCGAATGAGGGTTGAGTCCTTTTTTCGCAGATAATTGCAGAAAAGCTGTCGGAGCTCCTGGAATCAGAAAGATCATACTACACGTCAGATGGGCCCAATTGAAAAACCATCCATGATCCATCCAACTCTGGTTGTTGAAAGTTTCCTCAGCCGATTAACTCTTGAGCAATGGGATTCGGGCCCCGAGCCCGGAGCCCGTAGATTTTCGAGTTGGCTCGATTACAGCTCCAAGAATGTAAGCACCTCTGTGGGAGTCCAATAGTAAGTTTGCTCTCCTGCAAATCAGAAAGCCCAACTTATCCACCAACCAACTCACCCTTGTGTGTCAGCCCACCATTCTAAACCACATTGGGCTGTCTTTTCCAGTCCATACGATAACGATATGCAGCCACTCATGGATAGCCATGTGGCGAATCGGAGTCCAAGAAAGTGGGACCCAGAATCCTCCAGCTACTTCACTGGTTACTGGCTCTGTCCAGCCAATAGGGTGGCAGAAAATCGCAAAATGGAATACTCAGGAATTGAAGCCAAAATACTTTTGAACTGACCCAAGCACTTCTGTCCCACTTTTCCTTGTCCACCTTATCCGGTAACCACCACGATCCATGGCGTCCGCTCCGCTCCCGTCCAACACCGCAGCCACCACCGACCACCTTCCCTACAGGCTACCACTAAGCCAACAGAACCTCCGTTTCTTCAGGCCTCCATCGCAAGCTGCCCGACCTGCCACCAAGCTCAAGGTGTCCGTCCCGCCTAACCCGCCCGCGACGCCTGCAGCGGCCTCCTCGTCCGTCGCGGGCACCCCTAAGCCCAAGGAGGAGACGATCATCATTGATGGATGATGATTGCGGGGCCCACTGCGGTGACCTCGTGGCGAACCTCCTCCTGGGCTTTACCCTCCTGTGGCTCCCCCTCACACTCGCGGTGGTCTCCCGGGCGTTCTTCCTCCGTTTGCGGTTCACCAACTTGCGAGTGACTGTGATCTCGGGGCTGACGGGGCAGAACCAGAGCGACTTCTCGTACAATGTGACCAAGGACGTTCAGGTGGTCCACAGGTTCATCGGGGAGTGGGGGCGATGTGATCATCACACTGCGTGACGGCACTAAGTTCGACCTCCGGAGCATCCCCCATTTCCGGGATGTCGCCAAGTACTGCCTCACCTCGGCCGAGAAGCCAGACGTGCTCAAGGAGAAGGGCTCTAAGGGCTTCTAGTGTGTCATCATCAGTACCAATCTCTGATATAATTGTTTTTCTTTCTGAGGCATGACAGACAAGAATCAGCAAACCATAGCACTGAAAAAATGGTTTAGTCATCGTCGAAAGCCCAACAGATCAACCTTTTATTCATTGAAAAGATAGATCTCCTAAGGAAAATGGTTTAGTTCAAACCTGACCTCAACGTAACTACAACCAGCATACCTAAACGGAAAATAAGAATAACAGTGACATAAATTTCTCCCTATTCATACTCTTAACAGACCCTCAAACGATGGAAATCAGAAGAACTAGCAAACAGCCTCAACAGCCAGTCTCTTTGTGATGCTGCTGTTGCAGTTGGTAGAGCCGAAGATATCCTCGGTCACTTCGATAGAGCAGCACCCAGCTCCTACGCAGTACTATAAAAGTTCAAGAGGAAGGGAAAAATTATTCACCATGTGGAACTGTATGACGTTAATCTAATTATGGAGCAGTTGATCTAAAACACTGGCTATCAGTGTTAAAAATGATCACGTGGCAGACTTTTACCTTCTCCAGGATAGACACTGCATCCTTGGATCCTTCACAAACACCCTTCTGGAACGAACCACCGGTACCCTCTGGGGCGCCAAAGCTTGCAAACTTGATGGCAGAAATTGGGCGTCCTTCGCACGAGATGTTAAGGGTATTCTTCTCGTACGCATTTGCGCGCACAGATCCTACAACAGTGGTGCGGAAGTTCACAAGCGATGGGTTGCCTCCAAACTCCTCGAAAAGGACCAACGTGTTCACATCGTCCTCCAGAAAGGATCGAGGAACATGATACCTGCAACAAAATAAAATAGACAGCAATGACCGAATAATTTACATGAAGTTCATCAATTCAATTGAATCCTTTAAGAGAGACATGAACCTTTAGTACGTACTTATGTTTCAGTATTCTTGTAATGGACTTACCATCTTTGGGTTGGGTGGCCACAATTGGAAACGCACTTGTTGTTGTCATAAGAACCGCGATAATCACAAGCATCCGTGCTGCAACCTTCCTCGGCGATGTAGCTTGGCCAGTAGCGGCCAATGCTCCGACCATTCAACCAGGCTTCGCCCTTTCCTAGCCCTTGCAAGTCCACTACCACGGGATCCGATCCCAATGGAGCCTCGAACGTTGTCTGATAGAATTCATTTGCAAAAGGAAACAATCGACAAGAATATTTTGGAAAAAAACAAGTTCAAATCAAATAAAGATATGAGAAAAGAAACCAAATCTGGAATATTATAAATGCAATCTGATAACAGAATTAGCCAATACTTTTAGAAGATTTAAAAGGGACGTAAATGGCCCGAGATATTAGCAACTAATAACAACTCGAGCAGGTTAATTGTCAACTTACCTTGTACCATGTCATCATCCTGTTGGTGGGGAGATCATCAGATTGCCATTTGGGAGCACTTGGCGAGTCGACTTGGAAGAGTTTGTGATCGTAGCCATGGAGCCCAACCTTGTACGACCACTTGTGCGCCGAGAGGTCCTTGATGATCCTCTCATCTCCTTTCCTTCCAACGATCTCTACGGGTCCAACGACCCCACTTTGGATCATATCAAACATGGGTCCATAGTTCTATAATATTTACGGACACCCACAAATTAAACAAACATAATTATTACCATAGATCAGTTGAAATTAAAAATACAAATCAGACCTATTCGAAATTATAAGTACCTGATAACCAACGGTGGCACTGAGGAGTGCAATGTGATTTTTGCCGTGCTTGAATTTGACGTTCTTCTCGAAAACATAGTTGAAAACCCCGTACTTTGCCCATTGAGAACCTGGGTATGACCAAATAGGATATTATAAGGAGACGTCTAAGTAATTTAATCATTAACTAGTTTATTATGCACGTGCATGGATAGCCTACCAATATATTCTCCATTCACGTAGGTGTGAAGAATGTGCCCACTTCCATTGACTCGAATTGTCATGTTGTCGCTCCATATCGGGTCATTGTCCTTCAGATCCACTCTGTAACATAAGGAAGACATGTGACAGAGTGAATGGCACGGTTTCGAACATGTATAAAGATGGATTCTACCTTGTCATGTACCACAAATAATCACTTGCATCGCTGGCAGCGGCTTTCTGATCGATAATATGAGGCGCTGACATATGCCCCTTTCCGTGTCGAACTGTGTCGCCAACCTTCTCGGGCCTCCAAGTCCAGTTCAGCGAGGTGGGTTGGTCCTCAGCTTGGTTCGGTTTCTTCACCATCACCGAGGTTTGGGTGTTGACCTAAAATTCATTGTAATCAGTAAAAGAGAGACATTTTATGTTTACATGAAGAGGATCCAATGAATTCAGCGGTCAACCTTTGCGGTGTTGTACTCTTCGGTCTTGCAGTCGGGAAGGATGCTGACAGACCATGCCGGGACGGTAAAAGTTTTCCCCCGGAAATTGATGGTCGCATCCGAGGTTTCGTTCGTGTTCCCCAGGAAACAGCTCGACATCTCCTTCGTCGCATAAATCGTAGCCTACCGATAACAGTTGGAGAAAATATTATTCTCATTCGGAACTAATTTCCATATGAAAACAAATAGCAAATCGATGCTACAAACTATAATCTTACCTGCACGGAGTTGCCCAGATCAATGTTGGTGATGTTGCCCTCCGTCAGAGGCTTCTCAATCGAATGGAGCACTGCGTGGAGTTCCTTCAGATGACCCCATTTCGGCTGATTCAAGTTTCCTGCCAATCAAGATAGATTTGTGAATAAAATTAAGGAAATCAATAAATTAATATAAGGAAAAAAGATATGATAAAATTATTTAATTACCATATTCATCAAGGGGAGCATCGTAATCATAAGAAGTGGTGATATACGGACCACCGGCCGTTCTTCCAAAGTTAGTCCCACCATGATACTGAATCAATTCATGGTAAAAATAAATGAGTAAATAAATATTTGTTAGCCGCAAATTAAGAAATAGAAGAATTGCTATATAAAACACTTGAAAAATCATAAATTAAATGTTTAATTTTTTTTTTTTTTACGATTATGACTAACCATGTAGTAGTTTTGGAACGTGCCACCGGTTTGGAAGAAGCGAGCAACTGCATAGGCAAGATCTTCGGCAGTCCTATGCGGGTCTTTGCCACCCCAGCTCTTAAACCTAAAACGATTTATCAAGAACGATTTTTTTTTATAGAATTAATCACTTCGAAAAAAAATACAGCGATAATTCTAAAATCGAAACGAACCAGCCGGTCCAGTTCTCAGTCCACATCTTCGGACTGTTGGGATTGTTGGGAGTGAACTGGTCGCAGTACCATCCGTTGCATGTGTTAATCTACAAAATTCGACTAAATCAAAAGCCAGTAGTTGTTCAATTCATAGTTTGGCCAATATAGAAATCTTTAAAATATGAGATAAAAATAAAAATGGATGCGCCAGCCAATTGATGTATGGTATTGCATACCATAGGTTGAGGTGCATCACTCTGTTGGCACATGATCCAGGGGACTCCGATGTCCTGCGACACGGCCATGTTCGCGCACCAGTCGAGGTAAGCTTTCCCGGCATCCCCATACGACGACATCACGTTGCCGTACTCGTTCTCGATCTGATAAAGAATTAAAATATCTATTACACGAGTGCCGAAACCGATACATTAAATGGTAGACGGTTGGAAGTTGCTTGCCTGAGCGAGGATGACGGGACCTCCTTGAGATGCAAAGAGCTTCTCTTGTTTCACCATGTTGACGATCAATGTCGTGAAATTTTTCATCTCGTCCTGGGTATACGATAATGTTTTTAATGTCGTTGGATGAATTAATGGATGGAGATAACCAATAAATGCTTAGATTATGACAATTAGTACCATGAAAACATCATTGGCAGTCCGAAGCTCTATACCAGGCATGTTATGCAACCATACGGGAAAACCTCTGTACGTGAACACACATTGTAAATAATAAAAATAAAAACTAAAATAAGATATTCAATATATCTCTATTATTCTCAGAATCGATAGTTCAAAATTGTGCTTCAAAAAGGGTCAAGATTTAATTTTTACCCATAATTCCATTCTGCGCAAACGTATGGACCGATCCTGAGGACCGCGTAGAGGCCCTCACCCTGGATGGTCTTGAGAAACCTGATGAGGTCGAGATTGCCGGTGAAGTCGTACTGGCGTCGCCGCGGTTCATGGGCATTCCAGAAGACGTACGTCTCGATTGCATCAAGACCTCCTTCCTTCGATTTCTTGATCAAGTCAGGCCACATCTGTTCACACAAGAAAAAGGCATATTATTATTAACCTACGATTCAACTTAAAATGAACGATGAATGCCAGGAATTTAAAAAAAAAAAAGGCAGAGACTTACTCCAACGGTGCTTCGTGGATAGTGAATCGAACCCGAGAGCAGCACTCGATGCTGCCCGTCGATCGTAATCGCTCTCCCATCGTGTGAAACGATGGTTGCAGAAGAGGAAAACGCAAGTAAAAAGAGAACAAGGAAAGGGAAGAGGAATTTCATGGCTCCAAGATAATTTCACAATTGAGTCTGAATTGTACCAGTTATCGTATTTATATAAATATATATAGTTAAGATATGATGTCTGACCTAGCAATTTGAAGATTTGGATAGGCTTATCCACACAAATCTTCATTTAACTGACAATATTCTCCCGCAATCCAACAAAATCTCTCTCTCTCTCTCTCTTTTTTTTAATTTTAAAATCAAATCTTTAAAATAGAATTCCCAAATTAGTTTGTTGAAATAATATATTTTCTTTGTTGGATAACTACCAGATTGCTTAATATTGTCGGATTAGTTACACTTAACATGGTAATTAATTCTTCACGTCTATCTATATTTGCTGTATCTATATGATCTATATCTATTTATATTATTTATACTCAAATAAACGTTCTTATTCATAATATCATCAAATTATTCATCGAATTTTATCTAATTTCAATTAAAAAAAATTATTAAAAAATTATACTACATTACGATACAATTCAGTGATATGGTTGGGTGAAATTTTTTGAAATATTTTACTTTCTTTACCTTGATAATTTTCTTTGTACGAAACACGATCTAGCGCCTAATATACTTAAACCCCGATTTTTGTCCAACTAGTAAAATAGTGTAAATGTGTATACGTAGATTCACAAATAGATAGAAACTACCTCACACCAAATTTACCATTTACAAGAAATAACTCTAAGCCAGCCCTAGGCTGACTCTCAGACTCTCTTCTAAATGCCTGCACTTAAAATTCGAAGCTCCATTTATAGATTTCAAGGACTTATGTGCACACTTTTTGAGGCTTGCCCTGCACTACCACGTATTCCTCATGCTGGATTCAATCATACGTTTTTTTTGCATGCATGAGCTCTAGACTTTTTCTGGAGTGATCAATATCCCAAAATACTCTTTTTTTTATTGAATTTAAAAAAATCACAAAATATTCATTTTTAAGCTTCTAGGAGAATTAACCTAAAATATCTTGACTTTCTAAAAAATGATCCTTGAAATCATAAAGGAAATCTTATTGGATATATTTTTGTTAATATATTAATGAATTTTCTTAACACTCCTAATTCTGAACTGAAAATCGGATTCAAAAATCAAACTTTAAACAGAAACGATGAGCAATGAGCAATGGCTTCTTTCTCCTTACTCATATTGGCAATGTTTTTTATGCTATTTAAGCCAAGAAAAAGGATAGCTGGTCTCAATTTTGAGGCTTCCAAGAGTAACTTAACTAATATAAATTCAAGTAAAGAGAAATAAAAACATATTATATTCATTAAAAATTTAAAATGATCTTTAAAAATAATGAAGTATAAAAAAATATAAATACCTAAAAAAAACATATTCTTCCCACTTTTTACATATATTTAATTAATTTATTTTATAGTTAAACAAGTCATTCTTATTTAGAAAATCATCCAATTATTTACTAAAATTTGTCTCATTCTAATTTAAAATAAATTATTATTAAAAAATTAATAATACAGTGCGACATGACTTAACAATAGTATCAAGTAAAATTATATTTCACTTTATTTGCTTCCATAATTTTTCCGGTGCGAAAATACACGTCTAGCGTCTAAGTTAAAATAATTATTCCAAACGTTTGATGGCTCGGATGGGCCATTCCCTGCTAGGATTCTAAGTTTTGAGGAGATGGCATCTAACTAATTGCCCCATCTGTATAATTTCTTTTCTTCTTCTTCTTCATTAGATTTTTCTAATCAGTGAAAAAAATAATTAAGTTAATTTTGCTCTGTGTATGGGGGCGTCTCCCTTTGCTTTTCCATTTTAGGCTTTATATTACTCCGTATTCAAAGAAAAGCTCACTCTTTCAGTTCGGATTTAATACACGAGTGGAATAGAATAATTTTTTTAAAAAAGAACGTTTTCGATATAGCAGTGTTTATACTTTTGTAGTGTAATTAAGAATAGATCTCATTTGGACCCTTCATGTCTGTTTATAGATATATGTGTTTATATATATATATACTTATTTTAAAAAGAGATGTCATAGACGTAGAAGGTAGGGGGAGAAGAGAATGAATAAGCCTTGGCGAGAATTGAATTCAATGCATGTTAATATCAGATTGACGTGTATTATAAATTGGACATAGAGGAAAGAACGATCTTGAGAATAAGGATTATCATATTGAATCCTGTACATTTTACATATGGATCTCCTCCTTCATGTCGGTTTCCGCACCCTTAAAATGAATTTGTATGTACCGAATTATTGATTCGAATAGAGAACATTTTACATAATTATTGTTCTTCTTCTCATTATGAGATTGTACACCATCTAAATAAATTGATATATAGTGTACAACAATGAAGAACTAGCAAACAGCCTCGACAGCTAGCCTCTTCATAATGCTGCCATCACAATCCGTGGAACCAAAAATGCCGTCGGACACCACGACAGAGCAGCTCTCAGCCCCAACACAAGCCTGCAAGATTCGAGGGGAAGACCAAAAAGCAAGTATTCAATTACTCGCAAAACTGCAAAGAAATTATTCTAATGAGAAGCAATTAATGCAAAATGCTGGGCGACGCCGTCAAAATCGTCTGTGTCGTCGATTTTTACCTTCTCGAGGATGGGGACGGCATCCATGGATCCTTGACAAACCCCTTTCTTGAATGATCCACACGAGCCCTCCGGGGCGCCAAAGCTTGCAAACTTAATGGCGGAAATGGGGCGTCCTTGGCATGACAGCTGAAGGTTCTTCTTCTCGTACGCCTTTGCACATACGGATCCAACGACAGTGGTTTGAAAGTTCACGAGCGACGGGTTTCCTCCAAACTCCTCGAATAGGACCAACGTGTTCACATCCTCCCGTAGGAAGGACCGGGGAACATGGTACCTGGGACGAGACACAGTGAGGATCAGTCACAATTACCAACTATTCCGATCTATAGTCACAAGTTCAATGATACTCGGCTCACCATCTCTGAGTTGGTTGGCCACAATTAGAAAGACACTTCTTGTCTTCGTAAGGACCACGATAGTCGCACACGTCCGTGCTGCAGCCTCCATCTGCAATGGCGCTTGGCCAATAGCGGCCGATGCTCTGACCGTTCACCCAGGCCTCCCCTTTTCCTAGCCCTTGCAAATCCACTACCACGGGATCCGACCCCACTGGAGCCTTGAATGTTGTCTGATAGAATTCATTCGCGAGAGAAATCGATTGAATACGGTCATCGATTCTTTAATGGAAAAAACCATGTCCGGAATCAAAATAAAAGATAGGATCATATGAAATTCGACTGTATGGAAAGCATGTGAAAGAATGGATGGATGGTGATGGACATGAGATTTACCTTGTACCAGGTCATCGTCCTGTTGGTGGGGAGATCATCGAAGTGCCACTTGGAAGGACGTGGAGAGTCGACACGGAAGAGCTTGCGGTCGTAGCCATGAAGCCCAACCTTGTACGACCACTTGTGTGCCGAGAGATCCTTGATGAATGTCTCATCTTCTTTCTGTCCACTGATCTCCACTGGCCCAGTTATCCCGTTTGGACCCATATCAAACATCGCCCCATAGTTCTGTTACATATTTAACAACAAAATATTATCGTAATCATCATCATTATTACAATGAGAACAATTCGATTAGATACAACACCTGGTAACCAACTGTGGCACTGAGGAGTGCGATGAGGTTCTTGCCGGGTCTGAATTTGACGTTCTCGAAAAGGTACTGGAAAACTCCGGAGTTTGACCATTTAGAACCTACAAATATATATATATTATGTATATGAATGAATCACATCAGGACTTTGCCATCTATTTAGTTACTAATTTTATACATATGTATATGCAGATGCATTGTGCCTGTGCATTAACATTGACATCGAAAGGGAGTAAAAGAAAAATGACAATCCCCTTACCGATATATTTTCCATTCACATAGGCATGAAGAGTGTGTGCGGTCCCATTTACTAGAATCGTCATGTTCTTGCCCCACGTGCCTTTTAACTTCATTCTGTACAGGGAGATATGGAAGATGAAATCAGTGAATTGCACTCCCATACGGGAGATGCTGCTCGAACATCTGTATGGTCGAGTCTTACCTCGTCATGTACCAGAGATAGTCACTGGCATCGTTAGTGGCGTCTTTCTGGTCGATAATACGACGGGCTGAAAAATGTCCCTTTCCGCGTCGGACTGTGGCGACAATTTTCTCGGGCCTCCATGTCCAGTTCAACGAGGTGGGTTGGTCCTCAGCCCCGTTCGGTTTCTTCACCATCACCGAGGTCTGGGTGTTGACCTGAAGTTCAAGAAAACCGGTAAATCGGATATTGAGAAAGGAATGGAAAGGAAACGGAGGGGGGAATGGCCGGAATGCCAATCGATTGCTCAAAAGACGGGACGTGTCTAGTAAGAAAGGGATGAACGCCCGTTCTGGGCGGAATGGTGATTCCAGTCGTCTTAGACATATAACCAGAAGAATGAAATGGAACGGGAGCCAGAATAGTAATTCTAATTCCATTTCGGTCTACAAGACGTGCCGTAATAGAAAAATTATACCTTTGCAGTGTTATATTCCTCCGTCTTGCAATCAGGGAGGATGCTGACAGACCATGCGGGGACTGTAAACGTGTTGCCTCGGAAGTTCACGGTCGCATCCAAGGTTACGTTCGTGTTTACCAAGAAGCAGCTTGAGGTCTCCGGCGTCGCGTAAATGGTGGCCTACCGATAATGGTCACGTTGCAAAATAATTGTACTGTTGATTGGCACAATATTTTTACAGTAAAAGAAAGAAAAATACGAAACTGAGGTTGTATATGATGATCTTTACATTAACAGAGTTGCCCAGATCAAGATGGGTAATATTGCCCTCAGTAAGGGGCTTCTCAATCGAATGGAGCACTGCGTGGAGTTCCTTGAGATGGCCCCATTTCGGCTGATTCAGATTCCCTATTCCACAGATTTTAATTTTGAGTTATACCTTGGGGAATAAAGAAATGAGCATGTAAATCAGAGGAAAAAACTGGGCGATTATAGTAAAGATAAGATGAAGCTATTTGGTTACCATATTCATCAAGGGGAGCATCGTAATCGTACGAAGTTGCGATGAATGGGCCACCGGCCGTCCTTCCGAAATTTGTCCCACCATGATACTGATAGATCAAGATTCATAACGAGCTCGTTGTGAGCGGGAAGCTAAGAAAAAACAGAACAATTTGGAAACAATAACACTCTACAAATTTGCAAATTATTAACGATTTTTTGGAGCCATTTACCGACCATGTAGTAATTTTGGAACGTTCCTCCGGTTTGGAAGAACCGAGCAACCGAAAAAGCGAGATCCTCAGCGGTCCTATGCGGGTGCTTGCCACCCCATATCTTGAACCTTAAAAAGAAAGAAGAAAAGAGTCATCAGGGTCGAGTTTATTTTCATTCAATCCAAAATTAATCGCCTCAAATGTGATTATATGAAAATGGTTTTGAAATCAGAACTTACGAGCCGGTCCAATTCTCAGTCCACATCTTCGGACTGTTGGGGTTGTTCGGGGTGAACCAATCGCAGTAGAATCCATTGCATGTGTTGATCTATTTGCTCGGGAGATAAAAATAAGAATATATTATTTAATCAAGAAATTATGTTGAAATATATATATATATATATAATAAATAAAATTAAGTGAGGTGCCGATCTAAGTATACCATTGGCAGGGGAGCATCGCTCTGCTGGCACATAATCCACGGAATTCCAATATTCTGTGACACAGCCATACTGGCGCACCAATTAATGTACTCTATGCCGGCTTGTCCGTATGAAGACATTATATTGCCATATTCATTTTCGATCTGAGACATTTGCTAAAATATATAAATAACTAAAAAGGAAAATTAATTGCACATATATATATATATATTATGTATGTAGGGATCACGGACCTGAGCAAGGATAACGGGACCTCCTTGAGATGCAAAAAGTTTCTCTTGTCTCACCAAATTCACGAGTAATGTTGTGAAAATTTTCATTTCGTCCTGAATGTTTAATAATAATAATTTTAAAAAATAGCCAAGAAATATAAATTGGGGATAACATTTATAAATGTTTAAAGGATTTAATTAGTACCATGAAAACGTCATTAAACGTCCGAAACTGTACCCCGGGTAAGTTGTGCAACCACATGGGAAATCCTCTGTAAAAATTACAAATCAGTAAATAAATCAATGCACATATATATAAATGCCTGAATCTGTATATATATATATATATGTTTAGGTTTTAGCCATTAGAAGGTATTGTTATCGCAAGATAAATTAATTAATACGGATGGCTGACCCGTAATTCCATTCTGCGCAAACATATGGACCGATTCGTAGGACCGCGTAGAGGCCCTCATCCTGGATGGTCTTGAGAAACCTGATGAGGTCGAGATTGCCCGTGAAGTCATACTGGCGTCGCCGCGGTTCATGGGCATTCCAGAAGACGTATGTCTCGATTGCATCAAGACCTCCTTCCTTCGATTTCTTGATCAAGTCAGGCCACATCTATTCACACGAGAAAAAGCATATTATTGACCTACGATTCAACTTAAAATGAACGACAAATGCCTGGAATTTTTTTTTTTTAAAAGGCAAAGACTTACTCCAACGGTGCTTCGTGGATAGTGAATCGAACCCGACAGCAGCACTCGGCGCCGCCCGTCGATCGTAATTGCCCTCCCATCGTGTGACACGATGGTTGCAGAAGAGGAAAACGCAAGTGAAAAGAGAACAAGGAAAGGGAAGATGAGTTTCATGGCTCCAAAGTAATCTCCTAATTGTGTCTGAATTACACCGGCTATCGCATTTATATATATATATATATGTTTATAGATTGTTAAGATATGGTTTCTGACCTAGCAATTTGAAGATTTGGATAGACTTATCCACACAAATCTTCATTTAACTCATAATATTCTCTGTCAATCTAACAAAATTTTAACTTTTTTAAAATTTAAATCGAATCTTTAAAATAGAATTCCCAAATTACCTTGTTAAAATAGTATTATTTTTTTGGTTGGATAACTATGAGATTGCTTAATATGATCGGATTAGTTACACTAAATTTGGTAATTAATCTTTCATGGTTATCTATATTTTCTATATCTATATGATCTATATTGCATTATTATTCATAATATCATCAAATTACGCACCCAATTTTATCAAATTTCGATCAGAAAAGTATTATTCAAAAATTGATATTACATTATGGTAAGATTTAGGAAATGGTTGGGTAGATATTTCCCAAGTATTTTACATTATTTGTCTTGGTAATTTTTCTGCACGAAACCAATACTTAGTATACTTTTAAAAAAACAACTTTTGCCCGACGACTAAAATATAGTATAAATGTGTATACATAGATTCTCAAATATAATTTTGATAAGTTACACAAAAAATAATAAAAAACCCCATCCTAAATTTATTATTTTAAAAAATAACTCTTAGTCCATTATGAACTCACTCTCAAACTCTCTTATGAACTGGATTTTTTTTGGGTAATTAATATCTCAAAATATCGTTTTTTTAAAAAAGTTTCTAGAATAAATAATCTAAAATATCTTAATACTCTAAAAATCATATTCAAAATCATATCATAATTATTATTGGATACCTTTCTTTTAGGATATTATCTGAATTTTTAATATCCCTAATCCTCAACTAAAAATCGGCTACATAAACCCACTTGTGAGCCAAACTTTAAGCATAGATAGTGTACAATGGCTTCTTCTTCCCATTATTTAAGCAAAGAGGAACGTCAGTTGCTCTCAATTTTGAGACTTCCAAAAATAACCTAACTAATATAAATATTGATTAAATTTGAAATAATCTTTAAAGATAATAAATATTTAAATATAAAAAGTGCAATTACCACTATAAAAAATAAGTTCTGCCCACTTTTTACATACATATTTTAATTGATTTTACACTCAGACAAGTCACTTTTATTTTGAAAATATCAAATTATGTCTAATTTCAATTTAAAACAAATCATTGTTTGGAAAATTGGAGTGCAAATGGCTTAGTAATATGACCAGGTAGATTTTTCCCAATATTTCATTTTATTTGTCTTTTATTTTTTTATTTAAAAATTTATAAGAGAAAGAGGAGGGAAGAGTAACTGGAGACTCCCCCGCCAACCCTCTCCCTCTCTGATAAGGTTGTCAAAGGCCCCCGACATCCGATGGAGGTTGCCAAAGGAGCTTTGGCAGTCATCAATGGAGGCTAGTAGTAGGGTTTTGAGGTTGAGGAAGGGATGGAATAAACTACAACATATTATAGTGAATTAAAAAGACTTATGAGTTTGAATTAGGCTGATAAATAAAAAGAAGGTCAATAGTTCAGATCCCGTTTGGGGCACTTGAGGGGAAATTCCAATCCTTCACCTCTTATTTAAAAAGTTTGTCCAACCATGCATGTCCAAATAAGAACATCCACGCCCAGACTGATAAATTATTCATACCAAAAGGGTAATATCCATTGATAAGTTGTGAAGAGTTGATGATATTGAGGATAATGACGATATTGTTGATACGGAGCTGGAGCTTCTAACTATGATGAATGCGCTAACTATGGATATGATGCCGGAAATAGACCGATTTTATATCACCCTTCAATTCGAATTAACAAAAGCAATGTCTCCTTGCATAATATGGATTCCAAACATTCATGATCTATATGTGAATTAGTATATAAAATGTGTATTTATTTTATATTTATTATATTTTACTTTCCCTTTTATCTTCATTTTTTCCAAAACCTGGACTAAGAGTCGCCTCCATGGGTGAAGGAAATTGATTGGGGCTCCTAACAGTCCCCTCCTTGTTCAACGAGACTACTAGTGGCCAATGGACCTCCGCTGACTTAGCCAGAAGGGGGCGAGAGCCGGTGGGGAGTCGTTAATTAGTCTCTCCCTCTTCTTTCTCTCTCATATAATTAAAAAAAATAAAATAAAAAAACTATGAGAGTAGTTTGGTAAGGGCAGGTTCCCAGTGGCTCTTCTCTCTCTGGCAACCTCATCGACTACCGGAGATCCCCGGTGAGATCACTGGAGGGAAGGAGCCAGCGGCAAGCCGCCCCTAACAATTTCCCTCCTCTCCTTTTTTTTTCTTAAAATTTATTTTAAATATAAAAAATCATTTTTATGCCACATCATGTGTTATTAAAGTCAGCTATCACATCATATCAACTACTATTATTAATAATGTTAGTTAGAAATTAAAAGAGTGTATTAAATTATAATATATTTAAAAAGAAGTGTTGTACATAATTATATTTTAAAAAAACATATTAAAGTCTTAGATTAATAAAATATTTTTTACCATTACAATTTACCCTAAAAATCTGCCACATAAATATGCTCATAGATCAAACTTTAAAACAAACAATGAACAATAGCTCCTGTCTCCTTATTCATACTGGCAATGCTTTTTGTATTATTTAAGTCAAGAAAAAGGATAGTTGGTCTGAATTTTGAGACTTCCGAAAATAACTTAACTAATATAAAGAAAAATAATATATACTGATCAAATTTCAAATGATCTTTAAAAATATTGAAGTATAAAACAACATAATTACCTCAACAAAAAAAATTAAATTCTTTCAAATTATGTAGCAGATTCTGTCTAATTTTAATTTAAAATAAATTATTAAAAATAATATCAGGTAAATCCAACATAATGTTTCACTTTATTTGGTTCGATAATTTTTCCAGTGCAAAATGCATGTCCAGCGTCTAGGTTAAAATAATTATTCCCAACGTTTGATGGCTCGGATGGGCCATTCCCTGCTAGGATTCTAATTTTTGAGGAGATGGCATCCAACTAATTGCCCCATCTGTATATATTTTTTCTTCTTCTTCTTCTTCATTAGATTTTTCTAATCAGTGAAAAAAAATAATTAAGTTAATTTTGCTCTGTGTATGGGGGTATCTCCCTTTGCTTTTCCATTTTAAGCTTTATATTACTCATTATCCAAAGAAGAGCTTGCTCTTTCAGTTCGGATTTAATATACCAGTGGAATAGAATAATAATAATAATAATAATAATAATAAAGAATGATTTCAATATAGCAGTTTTTCTACACTTGTAGTGTAATTAAGAATAAATCTCATTTCGACCCTTCGTGTATGTATCTTTTGAAAAAGAGAGGTCGTAGACATGGAAGGTAGGGGGAGAAGAGAATGAATAAGTGTGGATGAAATTGAACTCAGTACACGTTAATATCATAATGATGTGTATCAGAAATTGGATAGAGGAACATTGCTTCGTGTTTATAGTTGAAAGAACAATATTCAAAACAAGAATTATCATTCTGAATTCGGCACATTTCACATACGGATCTCCTCCTCCATGTCGGTTTCTGCACCTTTGAAATGAATTTGCATGCACTGAATTATTGATTCAAATCGAGTGCATTTTACATAAATTGATATATAGTGTACAACAATGAAGAACTAGCAAACAGCCTCGACAGCTAGCCTCTTCATAATGCTGCCATCACAATCCGTGGAACCAAAAATGCCCTCGGACACCACGACAGAGCAGCTCTCAGCCCCAACACAAGCCTGCAAGATTCGAGGGGAAGACCAAAAAGCAAGTATTCAATTACTCGCAAAACTGCAAAGAAATTATTCTAATGAGAAGCAATTAATGCAAAATGCTGGGCGACGCCGTCAAAATCGTCTGTGTCGTCGATTTTTACCTTCTCGAGGATGGGGACGGCATCCATGGATCCTTGACAAACCCCTTTCTTGAATGATCCACACGAGCCCTCCGGGGCGCCAAAGCTTGCAAACTTAATGGCGGAAATGGGGCGTCCTTGGCATGACAGCTGAAGGTTCTTCTTCTCGTACGCCTTTGCACATACGGATCCAACGACAGTGGTTTGAAAGTTCACGAGCGACGGGTTTCCTCCAAACTCCTCGAATAGGACCAACGTGTTCACATCCTCCCGTAGGAAGGACCGGGGAACATGGTACCTGGGACGAAACACAGTGAGGATCAGTCACAATTACCAACTATTCCGATCTATAGTCACAAGTTCAATGATACTCGGCTCACCATCTCTGAGTTGGTTGGCCACAATTAGAAAGACACTTCTTGTCTTCGTAAGGACCACGATAGTCGCACACGTCCGTGCTGCAGCCTCCATCTGCAATGGCGCTTGGCCAATAGCGGCCGATGCTCTGACCGTTCACCCAGGCCTCCCCTTTTCCTAGCCCTTGCAAATCCACTACCACGGGATCTGACCCCACTGGAGCCTTGAATGTTGTCTGATAGAATTCATTCGCGAGAGAAATCGATTGAATACGGTCATCGATTCTTTAATGGAAAAAATCATGTCCGGAATCAAAATAAAAGATAGGATCATATGAAATTCGACTGTATGGAAAGCATGTGAAAGAATGGATGGATGATGATGGACATGAGATTTACCTTGTACCAGGTCATCGTCCTGTTGGTGGGGAGATCATCGAAGTGCCACTTGGAAGGACGTGGAGAGTCGACACGGAAGAGCTTGCGGTCGTAGCCATGAAGCCCAACCTTGTACGACCACTTGTGTGCCGAGAGATCCTTGATGAATGTCTCATCTTCTTTCTGTCCACTGATCTCCACTGGCCCAGTTATCCCGTTTGGACCCATATCAAACATCGCCCCATAGTTCTGTTACATATTTAACAACAAAATATTATCGTAATCATCATCATTATTACAATGAGAACAATTCGATCAGATACAACACCTGGTAACCAACTGTGGCACTGAGGAGTGCGATGAGGTTCTTGCCGGGTCTGAATTTGACGTTCTCAAAAACTCCGGAGTTTGACCATTTAGAACCTACAAACATATATATATATAATGTATATGAATGAATCACTTCAGGACTTTGCTATCTATTTAGTTACCAATGTTATACGTATGTATATGTATATGCAGATGCATTGTGCTTTTGCATTAATATTGACATCGAAAGTAATTAACAGAAAAAAGACAATCCCCTCACCGATATATTTTCCATTCACATAGGCATGAAGAGTGTGTCCGGTCCCACTTACTCGAATCGTCATGTTCTTGCCCCACGTGCCTTTTAACTTCATTCTGTACAGGGAGATATGGAAGATGAAATCAGTGAATTGCACTCCCATACGGGAGATGCTACTTGAAACATCTGTATAGTCGAGTCTTACCTCGTCATGTACCAGAGATAGTCGCTGGCATCATTAGTGGCGTCTTTCTGGTCGACAATACGGCGGGCTGAAAAATGTCCCTTTCCGTGTCGGACTGTGTTGACAATCTTCTCGGGCCTCCATGCCCAGTTCA
The DNA here is from genome assembly GCA_900174645.1 of Sonneratia alba. Lineage (NCBI taxonomy): Eukaryota > Viridiplantae > Streptophyta > Magnoliopsida > Myrtales > Lythraceae > Sonneratia > Sonneratia alba. The sequence goes on from FWPY01000010.1 coordinate 2,078,234, forward strand.
ACGAGGTAGGTTGGTCGTCAGCCCCGTTCGGTTTCTTCACCATCACCGAGGTTTGGGTGTTGACCTGAAGTTCAAGAAAACCAGTAGAAGGGATATTGAGAAAAGGAATGGAAAGGAGACAGAAATAGAAATGGAAACGGAGGGAATGGCCGGAATGCCAAATCCATTGCTCAAAAGACGGGATGAGTCTTGTAAGAAAGGGATGAACGCCCGTTCCGGGCGGAATGGTGATTCCGGTTGTCTTAGACGTGTAACCAAGAGAATGAAATGGAATGGGAGCTGGAATGATAATTCCATTCCATTCCCTTCCGGTCGACCAAACATGCCGTAATAGAAAAATCAGGAGTAGGGAAATTATACCTTTGCAGTGTTATATTCCTCCGTCTTGCAATCAGGGAGGATGCTGACAGACCATGCGGGGACTGTAAACGTGTTGCCTCGGAAGTTCACGGTCGCATCCAAGGTTACGTTCGTGTTTACCAAGAAGCAGCTTGAGGTCTCCGGCGTCGCGTAAATGGTGGCCTACCGATAATGGTCACGTTGCAAAATAATTGTACTGTTGATTGGCACAATATTTTTACAGTAAAAGAAAGAAAAATACGAAACTGAGGTTGTATATGATGATCTTTACATTAACAGAGTTGCCCAGATCAAGATGGGTAATATTGCCCTCAGTAAGGGGCTTCTCAATCGAATGGAGCACTGCGTGGAGTTCCTTGAGATGGCCCCATTTCGGCTGATTCAGATTCCCTATTCCACAGATTTTAATTTTGAGTTATACCTTCAAGAATTAAGAAATGCGCACGTAAATCAAAGAAAAAACTGTGTGATTATAGTAAAGATATGATGAAGTTATCTAATTACCATATTCATCAAGGGGAGCATTGTAATCGTACGATGTTGTTATGAATGGGCCACCGGCCGTCCTTCCGAAATTTGTCCCGCCATGATACTGATAGATCAAAATTCATAGTGAGCTTGTCGTGAGCGGGAAACTAAGAAAAAACAGAACAATTTGGAAACAATAAAAATCTACGAATTTGCAAATTGTTGACGATTTTTTGAGGCCATTCACTGACCATGTAGTAATTCTGAAACGTTCCTCCGGTTTGGAAGAACCGAGCGACCGAAAAAGCGAGATCCTCGGCGGTCCTGTGCGGGTCCTTGCCACCCCATTTCTTGAACCTGAAAAAATAAAGAAAGAAAAAGGGTTATCGGGGTCGAGCTCATTTTCATTCAATCAAAAACAAATCGCCTCAAAGGAGATTATGTGAAAATGGTTCTCAAATCAGAACGAACCAGCCGGTCCAATTCTCGGTCCACATCTTCGGACTGTTGGGGTTGTTCGGGGTGAACCAATCGCAATAGAATCCATTGCATGTGTTGATCTACTTGTTCGGGAGATAAAAATAAAGAATAAATTATTTAATCAAGAACTTATAGTTCAACATTATATATATATCAAATAAAAGAAAGTGAGGGCACCAATCTTTGTATACCATTGGTTGGGGAGCGTCGCTCTGCTGGCACATAATCCACGGAACTCCAATGTTCTGTGACACGGCCATACTGGCGCACCAATTAATGTAATCTTTGCCAGCTTGCCCGTACGAAGACATTATATTGCCATATTCATTTTCAATCTGGAATATTAGCTAGAATATATAAATAACTCAAATGAAAAATTAACTGCATACACATCTTTTGTTATGTATTTGGGGATTCCGAACCTGGGCCAGGATAACGGGACCTCCTTGAGATGCAAAAAGCTTCTCTTGTTTCACCATATCCACTATTAATGTCGTGAAAATTTTCATTTCATCCTGATGAATATTTTTTTAAAAAAAGGTTAATTACCAAGAAAATTAATCGCGGATAATATTGGTAAATGCTTAAAGGGTTTGATTAGTACCATGAAAACGTCATTAACCGTCCGAAACTTTACCCCGGGTAAGTTGTGCAACCACATGGGAAATCCTCTGTAAAAATGACAAATCAGTAAATAAATGAATGAATGTATGACCGTGCAAATGCCTGAATCTACATGTACATTAAGTTTTAGCCATCAGAAGATATTGTTATCCCAAGATAATAAATATATTAATGCGGATGGGCTCACCCGTAATTCCACTCGGCGCAAACGTACGGACCGATTCGTAGGACTGCGTAGAGGCCCGCTTCTTGGATGTTCTTGAGAAACCTGATGAGATCAAGATTGCCCGAGAAGTCATACTGACGACGCTGTGGTTCATGCGCATTCCAGAAGACGTAAGTTTCGATTGCATCCAGACCTCCTTCCTTCGATTTCTTGATCAAATCCGGCCACATCTGCTTACCAGGAAAGCATCAATATATATCGCTCTTCTTAAATGTACCACAAATACAACAAGCATATTTATAATAATAATAATAACAACTTACTTCAGGTGTACTTCGCGGATAATGTATAGACCCCGAGAGTAAGACTCGGCGTCGTCCGTCGATTGTAATCGCTCGTCCATCGTGCGACACGGTAGTGGCAGAAGCGTAAGACAAAAGGAGAGAAAACACGACGATGTAAGGTAGGAGCTCCATGGTCGCAGAGATCGATTACTGAGATGAGTGGGGCTTTGATGCACACGATTAGCACATTTATACAAGTTCTTGAGAATGTCCGGGATGGCGACGCATCATTTGGACGTGCTAATCCGGTCGTTGGGTTAACAGATCATAGTTCTACATTTCTTACGAAATTTTTTGTTAGTTTTTCTAAATCTGGATGGAATGTGTGCAACAAACTTCCTGCGTTATTGTCTTCGGGTGTCTAAATCTTCCAAATCATGAGGAAGCGGTTTTGAATGGGAGGGTGTGCAACTAAAGGATAGCTACGGGATAACCGACTCCCATGGGATTTTGTCTACGGGGAAAAAATTACGGTGAAGCCGATGAGCTCATTCATTCGGATGCAGACCAAGTGGCGATGAGATTATGTGCAAATGCCTTTCGGAGAGTTTAACACCACTGCTTCAAGAGTGGACCGGAGAGCGTTCTGCGGCTCTGTTGGAAGCATATCACTGGAATGCAAGCAGCTGAATGAGAGAAAACATTAATTTTTCTTTTGTTTTGTTGAAAATAAGATTATGTATTTGGTGTCTCTGTTCCTTTTCAATGTGTAAAATGCAGTAACAAGATTATGTTTTGCTAGTTCAGAGAAATGACGGTCTTATTGTTATTTAGAAAATGATTATAAGGTAAAACTACTGGTCAGAAATCCTTCAGGACTAGTTACAGTAAACAGGCATGCGAGGAAAAAAAAAAAAACCGAATAGGCACAGAGCACTTCTAGATGATCAACTATCACCGAGATTCCGATCCAGATCCAAGCCTCTTATGGACCCAACGAGAACTGGGAAAAGAGTGTGTACTTAAGCCATAAGTCACATAACTCTCAGTCATTTTGTGCAAATACTTGAATAACAAATCTTCGTACATATATAACACAAGACACGAGGATCCTGATCTGATCTTATGAACCGCTATCATAAGGTAACATAAGACAGTGCACACGACATGTTTGAGGATGATAGCAAGATAAAGAAAACGTCGGGAATAACTAGTAATTTAGTACGGAAGATCTTATCGACAAGCTGGCCCGCAAGTTCTGTCCATTTAGCTTGCTCATGCAGTAGCAGCATGAGAACTGTAACTGGACATTGAATTTTGATGGTGGTGTAACTGACTCGGAAGGTGGGTCATGAAGACCTTCATGTCTCCACTGAGAAAACACCACAAAGGTTCGAACTTTTGATAACATCTCTCCAAGAATCCGACCATGTGGTAATCTGATTCTTCAATTAATTTAACATTGAGAACAATATTAGATCTTTTAAAAATTTATGAAACTTAGATATAAAATGAATCAGAAAGACGATAGATAAAATACCCCACGTTCGAGGACTGCTTAGGCTTTATGAGGACATTCATCTAACATATGATGCTTCTTAACTAAGTGGAAAAGGGCATCATCCAAAATAAGCCGATGATCTTTTTCTTTTTCTTTTTGTCAATATGACGGTTGTTGAGGATTGGATCGGATCGTGCGTAGAATGAAGATAAAATGAAAAAGCAGAGACAACTGCACACACGATATATGCAGTTTGGGACGGTGGTAGGGGGCCATTCGTACATCCACACCAAAAGGAGACTCAACGATATCTTCTTAATTGAGTATCAATGGAGAGAGTATAAGTCAGGATAATACAATACACAACCTAACCCTCAAGTCACAAAGACAAACCTGAAAGAGGAACTCAAGAATTCCAGAGAATAATCTCCCACACAAAACTCTCAATACTTAATTGAGTACAGCAAGCGCAACTTATATTAATACTTTCGCTCCAATATATAAACCATGATAAAATTTATATATAATATTTTTATTTTATTTCTATCCGAAATATTATAAAATAAAATAAAATATTATCAAATATAATATTCCAAAAATAGAGCACCACATTTAAAAAAAAGAAAAGAAAATCAAACTGCAATTGTTACTGCTTTCAAAATTCCAGACATAATCCAAGGACTGTTCGTGAACCATAGACAAGTAGGTCTGTGCTTACCTCATCAGCTAGCCCAAAAAATCTCAGTCCAAGCGGGAATGTCTCGTGCTTCAAACCTCCTAGAAAAGCCCACCTCAAAGAAAAATAATTAAAATAATATAATATTTTAAACTAAAATTTTAATAAGTTAATTGGTCGGTTAATTTAAATATTATATTAATTTAGAGATGATATTAAAATATAATTATATTGATATAATTAATATTTTTTAAAATTTTTTTATAATATTCTTTTTATTATAAATATTTTTTTCATGAAATACTTTCACTAAGATATAACACAAAAATAAGGCGGCATGAAAACTCCAAAATGCACAATTTTTTTTACGACACCGTGGCGTGCTTTTAAATTGGATCCATTTTTGACAGTTCTACAGATGGGGGGCCAAAAGGTGGCCGTGAGACCTCTTACCTTATACACTTGGAATGGTGTATAAAACAGGGAACCGGACAGAAGAGGTCCATTAAACATCTCCCATGAAACCATGGTGGCCAAAGTAGAAGGCTGCAACCGAACGAAACCCACCAGAGACACATAAATTTAGAACAGTTTCTCTTCATCCCAAACATGTGCAATATAATTGGCTTCTTTTTTTTTGGGGGGTGTGGGGGTGGGGGGCCCATTCTTTATTCAAATTTTCGTTTCTTTCCATAGTCAACTGGCTCCAACCGCAAAAGGCAAATATGTTCCAATTGGGTGCAATGGCATCTTTGGTGGGAACCAACCAGTTGGCATGGAAATATTCTATTACACTCTCCTTTTTTCTAATCCGCTTGCCCACCCAACATTCGAATGCATCTTTGTTAGCACCCAATGGCTCATAGCTTTAAATCTTACAGGTGATTCGATCACGGTCGTTCACTCATCAATGCCCAGAAAAAGATATTAACAAACAAAAATATGTTGGCTAAATAAGAAGTCCTGGGTATGGTTTAAATCCACCAAGAATCCTCCACAGCGATTTTTGGCTCAACTTTAGACTTATTTTATTTCTCATCCTTTGGAATCTCTTACAACGTACGTCTCTAGTGTCTTATGAGAAGTGGTTTGGTCCGTGTGCCGACTTCTCAGCAGTGGTTTAAATCCTTGTCATCTGCATGGTTTTCCTTCTCCCACTGACATTGCAATAGTCGAAAAGCAGCAAAAGGAAACAAACTCAGAGATCATTCAGAGAGAGACCTGAGAAATACTACTTGTAAAATATGAGAGAGGAGGCGGATCAGAGGAGACTTTCTCTCCTCACCGCCTGCCTAATCTGTGGTATTCACACTAGAAGTCAATTATATCCCTCTGGCCTGTCACACATCCCAGTTGACCTCCAGAGCTGTTGAGCTTCATGCCAAAATTCAACTCGTAAAAAGAGGGGAAATAAAGGCTCGTGACAACAATTAATTAACCGTGCAGTCGTAGATGCAATCTGAAATCAGATCAGAAAGTGCGTATCAAAGGGCACGTTCCACATGGATAATCGAATTTGGTAATCTTTAGGCTCAAGGCAACTGATCAATTTATTTCTGGTGCATGAAAAGCAACGGAAGATTACGAGGACATGTTTGTTGTTTTTCGACATTAACTGTCTGCTAGAAGCTGCAGCGAGCGACAGAGGACCTTGCCACTCCCATGGAGTTAATGGTAGGGCGGGACTAGTGTGAAATCTTCCATGAAATTCCCTTGGCCCCCATTAAACAAATGGCAGAGCAGGAGCAGAATTTATCCTGTGACCAAGAATCAATTCCCCTCAATTCGACTGTATTTTGTTCTATTCTATTGTATTCTATGCATATATATATATATAAATATATATACTGTCAGCTATGAGCCCAAGCATAGAGAGACCGAGAGAGAGAGGAGACCCTTTACGCTTCTTTTGCGTCCACTCTTTTTGAAGGGGAACCCACCCTTCCCCTTCTCCTTCCTCGCGATCTTTCTCGGCTCCTCCACTCTCAGTGGAAGTTTCTTCGAGCTCAATTTCACGCTCATCCATGGCTTGTTCTTCTTGATTCTCGTTGGATCACGACAAGGAAGAGGGGATATCCAATTCTTGGAGGTTTGCTCTTCGAGGCACAATCCAAATGGGCAACTGCGTAGATTCTCCTGCAAGGGTGGACGCTCACGCTACTTCCGGTGAGTTCAAACCAGCAATTTCCAGTTATGTTTGATGAGAGCCCCGCCCTCTTTGGTGTGAAGGAAAAATGCTCTTGTTCTCTCTCTGGAGCTGAGATTTGCATTGAGCTTTTGAAATTTCTATAGATTCTTGAACTGGGCTTTGAACTGAAGCTCCAACGAATATTTACTCTGTTTCTCTCTTTCCACGCTCTGTAAGAGGAGTACCCTTCAAACTTTAAGAATCTCTCTTTCTTGTTTGGACTAATCGAGTTGAAGGCAACTGAATTTTGATGAAGCTCAGCCAGAGATTCATAGAGAATTCGAGCTAATAAAGCGGCTAATTTTGCTGCAAATTTGGAAGGCCTTGTTTGTCTGCTGAATTTTATTCGCAGTTGCTTGTCTCATATAGAGACTTTCCCGTTGTCGGATCTTGATATGACTTCCTGGACATTTCTTGGTTTTCTGGAATCCCTCCAGCATCAGCAGTCTCCAAAAGCTCCAGTAAAACTAGCCATTGCTCAGCTCCATCAAGCCTCGCCGTACCAGCTTTTAGTGATATGAGCCTCCCGACTCCGAGATCAGAAGGTGAAATCTTGTCGTCCCCGAATTTGAAGTCCTTCTCGTTCAGTGAGCTGAAGAGTGCAACGCGGAACTTCCGCCCCGACAGCCTCGTGGGCGAGGGCGGGTTTGGTTACGTCTTTAAGGGGTGGATCAATGAGAATACCCTGACGGCTTCAAAGCCCGGTACGGGAATGGTCATCGCAGTGAAGAGGCTTAAGCAGGAGAGCTTTCAGGGCCACAAGGAGTGGTTGGTAAATTCTTATCACTCTTAAAACTCTTGCTTTGTGCGGATAATTTCTGCTTGTTCTGTCCAGAATTCATGTGATTGGTTTCTGCTCTCAGACCGAACTCAACTACTTGGGTCAGCTCCATCACCAGAATCTCGTCAAGTTGATCGGATACTGTTTGGATGGTGAGAACCGTCTTTTGGTCTACGAGTTCATGCCCAAAGGAAGTTTGGAGAACCACCTTTTCAGAAGTGAGTAGTAATACCATGGTTACCATCCCGATATTTCTTATTAGGTACCGAGTGTTGACTTTTTCTGTTTTCCAAGTTGCACGTAACGCTCGTGTAGGAAGAAAACTAGAATCCGAAGGATATATAAAATGTCCATGCTGGCCTTACTTTATCAAAAATTTCCGTATTCCATTTCTAGAAAAAGTGGGAAAAAGGGAGCAAAATGAAAAGGGAATGGAAACTGGAAGTAAGAGAATCGTGCTCCATGCTTGAATAGGGGAACCCCTTCTAAGAAACTGGAGCAAGAGAATGGAAACTAAAGTTTCCTGCTTTTTCTTATTGGGAATGCATTAGACCTTCAAGAGCTGGCGTGTTATGTATTTCAGGAGGGCCGCAGCCACTTTCATGGGCAACAAGGGTGAGAATAGCCGTAGGTGCTGCCCGAGGGCTCCGTTTCCTTCATGATGCCGAATCTCAAGTCATTTATCGTGACTTCAAGGCTTCAAACATTCTTCTAGATGCAGTAAGTTGAGCATCCAGATGACACCAGATAATGCTCCACCAGTCCAACTATTATTCAGCTAGTTCATTCTGACAAGTGGATGAACAATGGATTTCCTTCCGTGGATGCAGGATTTTAATCCGAAACTCTCCGATTTCGGTTTAGCCAAGGCTGGCCCCACAGGCGATAGGACCCACGTTTCCACTCAAGTCATGGGCACTCATGGGTATGCAGCACCTGAGTATGTTGCCACAGGTTCGTGAAATCTCGGACTTCTTGTTTCCTTCACTTACTTTTTACAGACTATCGAAAGCTTTCTGGTTTTCTTGTCTGTAAATTTAATATAATGCTGCATTTCTGAAAAAGAATTCAGTTATGTCCCTTTCTTGCTTTCAAATTATAAACATGAGCTGTAGTGATGTCAAATTGAAAATCACTTCGTGAGGAGAAATTGGACACTATTTGCCTTGCTTTAATTAATGGTTTAGGAAAGGAAAATGAGAAGCAATCCTTGCCTTTTGCCATCAAACAGTAAAACAGGTTTCACTCGTTTTTCAAAATTTTGCTGAAACTGAAGTTTGTATCTCTGAGCAGGAAGGTTGACCGCAAAAAGTGATGTGTACAGCTTTGGGGTTGTGTTACTCGAGCTCCTGTCAGGCCGTCGGGCAGTCGACAAAATGAAAGTCGGTGCGGAGCAGAATCTTGTAGACTGGGCCAAACCCTATCTGGGAGATAGAAGGAAATTGTTCCGAATAATGGACACAAAATTGGAGGGCCAATACTCCCAGAAAGGAGCTTATACTGCAGCATCCCTTGCCTTACAATGCCTCAGCACAGAAGCCAAAGCAAGGCCTCGTATGTCTGAGGTTTTGGCAGCTCTAGAACAGCTGGAGGCCCCAAAAAAATCCACAAGATCATCCCTAGCAGAGCATCAGAGAGCTCCAACATCTGCTGTAAAGTTCCATTCTCCTTCAAATCAGAAACTGGGTTCATCACCATTGCTATCTCCTCAACGCGGTGCACGAACTCGTTAAAAGTGTATTGTTTAGAAGTTATTAACCATTGGCTTTATATGTTGTTGCTGTTGATGAAGTCTTGCTCTTTCGGTGCATCTAGCAATTTTGATTCCTGAAATCTCTCTATGTTGTATATTTCATTAACGCTTGAATCTAAATGGAAATTATTTGCAAAAGCTTTGACGAGCAGTGGAAACAAAATTGTATGAGTTCTCTTCTTATGCTTCCTTATGGTAAAATCACTTTCTTTTTGTCCTGGAACTTGCTCGATCAGCTCTGTATCAATGATAAAACTCGGAGGCCTCGACATCCTTTTGAAAGATGTGCTCCGCTAGCTCTATTGTGATGGTACTCCAAACCATGATCTGCTCTGAGGGCTATTATGACCCACTTTGCACCAGCTTAGCTCCGGGTTATACCATTCCAGTCAACCAAATCCTTAATGTAAGCTTAGAATTTGCGAGGGGCGACCCATACTTGCTAAGTTTTTACAAATTTATTCTTCCTTACCTTCAAAGAGGAGATATTTCAAGATAATATGTCCTCATAGACCGAGATCCTCTGCTTGTTCATACAGTAGTAACAAATGGGCTTCATTCTTTGCATTGGTTGAACTTGTCGAAGAACCTCTGCTTACTATGCCTTCGCAAAGACACTCTCTTCATTCAGACTGGTGAATAATCAGAAAATGCAGGACAGAATAACAGCAGTCTGATCTTGCAGACCCAACAGCCGTGATTAGCTTGGTAGTAATTAACTCTTACCAGGCAATCCCTGTGACCTTTAGCTCCTGTCATATCCAGCCTTTTAACTACAACCACAAGATCCATTTTTTTCTTTTGCAGCAGTGAGCACGCAGGAATTTATCTGCCTTCTCCAACCAAATGCTAGCTGCTGACCTTGTGGGTGGCTTTCTTCAAGATACTGTGGCAGAAGCAACGGAGACTGAGTCTCCATATCAAGGTTATACCATGTGGGGACAACTGGGCTTTATCAAGATTCAAATACATAATCTTCCATAATGTTCAAGCAAACACATAACAGCTTTGTGTTTCTTTATCAAGCAGCATATGATTTATATACTCCATGGTGCAGAAACTTGTTGGTACACCATTTTGGTTCGGAACTAAGAATGGTTGTAAGAGATTGACGGGACAAGAGGCTGGTCAAATTACCTTTTCTTTTCCTGGCAAATAATTCAATAATTAAGCCAAATTATACCAGCAAGTCTTGCAGATTAGCTTGAAGCATGCAACAGCTTTTAGTTTTCTGTTTCCTTGAATCAATGCTTGTATTGACCTTCAAATCAATGTCGCAATTACTGGGAAAAAGTCTCATATTGTGGTGATAACATGAGAGTCATTTGCTCATCGCCAAGTAAAAGGAATTTTTAGTTGAAGCTGAGATACAAGGGCTGAAGGCTTCAAATTAAACGATAAGAAGATTCGTTTGCAAAAGTTAAAGATCAATCAGTAGTTTCCACTTTAATGGTTGGCTCCAGCTTCATGTTTATATGTAGTAACTATATCTCTTTGTCAGCAAACCTGTATTGTTTTGTCATGGACAAAGACATCAAAGATCGTCAGAATGGCTGACGAATGAGATCTAGAGGAGACAGGAAGACCACTTGAAGAAATAGTGTGCTAATATAAATGCGCAAAAACTTTCAGCAAGCCCATATATGTACACGAATGAAATAAGATAAGAATCACACAGTTAATATAAGGATGCTTTTTTTTTTCTTTTTCTTTTTCAATCCTAAGCTGTAAAATCACTAATTCAAACTTCAGGAGACAATGCTTGAGAAGAGCGATTGAGAATCTAGGACAGGTCTGGAGACACGTATAAAAAGCTCAGCTGCGTGCAAGGCATTGTTTACCATGATAATAACTCCAGTAAGCCTGGGACGACCGTGTTGATAAAAACATAGCTCAACAAAATTGCATTAGGAAAGATTATATGGAAATATGTGCGAATCATATATAAGAATTTACCACGTATCGAGTACAAAGAACATATAATGAAATTCCTGTTCAATCCTACTTGATGAAGATCCGAGATCAGGAATATATTTTGCCTCGTCGTCCCATATTACATGTTTCCTGTTTGTCCTGCTTAGTTCAGGAATTGGCTGGGCGAGATATTACACCAAATTACACCAGCCGATCAGTAGTTACTAGCTCAATCGAATCAGTTGATCAATAATCAGTTATACTAGAAGAGAACGATAATAAATCATTGTAAGTTGCACATTTTGTTGAGAGTTCATCTTATAGATAACATAATGATGTAGTGATGTAATAATGAACTCTCCATCCAACAACCGAGAAAGTTGAGGGTCAAGAGGCATCGGGAGTTCCCCCAAACACTTCAGTAGGAAATTGATCACACAATGAAGTGTTCAAGGGGAACTCTAGAGGACTCCTGACATAAACAAAGCTTCTGATCCATGCTCCCCACAAGTATATATGATCGACCAGGAAGAAATTGCAGAAACAATGTGTGGTTCATTTCACGTGGCTTATCAGGAAGCACCAGGAGTTCCCCCAAACACTTCACTAGGATCTTTCAGATGTTGTCCAATACAAAATTGGAGATCCCATTGAAGTGCTCAGGAGAACTCTAGGGGAGACCTGATTATGGCACTTGGCTATTCACTTCAGATGTTTTGCTCCACTCTCTGATGGGAAACCTGAAGATCAGCCGTCCAATTTATAGGGTCTCGATGCTTTTGAACTTGCTAGAGAATGCAGGCATCCAGGAGAGGGCAAACTGAACCTAGTCAAAACTGTTGGCTCAATCCCAATTGTCATGGTAGAAGAATATTTTCTTTTGTGGTCTCTCTGTCTCTCACTTGCAGATATGCACTCATGCCTTTCATTTTCATCTTTTCAGCTTGGCGGTGCAAACTTTGGCTAATGATGAAGGTCCGATCCATTTGAATCTCCATATCTGCATCATTATGACAGTTCTCTAGAGATTGTAATATATATCCTTTTTCTCCCTTAACTTCTAGTTCTTCTTAATGGACCAACAAATCATGCCTGATGATTCATGTGTTAAGATACGTGCAAAGTTTCTAATACATATTTCCCGATCTAGGCTCCATTTGTGTCTTGTAATAGAGAGTTTTACAAGGTAAGTATTTTGTTGGAATGTGATAGCGATAGGCTCAGTTAGACTTCCTGTGGAACATATATCATCTCTAAAGATTGATTTAAAGAATGAAGAAATGTACATTATTCTGCAGAAATTGTAGCAGACTATCGTATCCAATAATTAACATGATCTTCACTCGCTTGAACATAGCTCATCTGCAAAACAAACACCCAGAAATGAGAAAGGAACTTTGTAGGAGATCATTTACACAAAATAAATGGAGTCCGTATTCTCGAAGTTGGAAGTAAAGAATCAATCTCCATTGGACATTTTCTGAAGTGGAATTGATCAAGAAAACAGAAGGTTGATTACTGCAGGAATAGTCAGCCTTCGTCCATGGACTTGTGATTTGAGAATTGTGGAGGCAAAAGGTACAAAGATCTCTGTCTCGTATGGCCCTTTTGCTTCCGTCATATGTGTGATTCTCCTTCATTCACCTGACCCAAAAACTGAACCAAGTTCATTTGGACTGTTATAACCCCTAGCAAACTGTACAGCATCTCTATCAGGATCTGATCTTTCACCATATTCCTCCAAGGAAAGGCAGCTTCTATTCTTTCACTTAATGTCTCTCAAAGAAATTAAACAAGGAGAGGAGACGAGGATGAGGAGAGGGTTGGGTGCTATCGTGAAGCTTCCTTGACCACTTCATTGGGGTTCATCAATATTCACCTTAGAAGTTACTTACTAAAAGAGAAACAATTAAACGTTCAAAAAGAAGATTATCCCCAGGCAGTTCATATGGACAGCCAAAAGTAAGAGCCGTTTCAGCTCTCTAATTAAGCTCACGCCAAAGTAGACTTTGGTATGCAGTGAATTGCATGCAACGTGGTCACATGTTCGTACGCTGGGGCTCCCTCATGAGATCCGCGAAATTTTACCTTGTCAAGGTCAATAAGCTCAATCACACAATAATTTCTTTCGTAAGTGAATGTAGGATAGTCAGAGAAGTGCACTCTACTGTTACGCACTTTGAAGTTCATTCAAGGGCATCCTCCTGGACCCAGAATTACGTTTTTTGCTGTTGGCTTTGTATTTTTGACACTATCTTTATCTCGCAGCGGAGTTGCAGATGTAGGCATCATTCCTCTTCAACAGATTTAATTCTGTCACGACCCAAAAATTCGGCAGAGTTTCCCCTGTATTTTGAACTAATCAGAAATGCAAAACCTGCTATATAACAGCTCAACACGCAAAATTCAGCAACACCCAATCCACCACAAAATATTCAGGCCGTGACATAAAATCACAACTATACAGGACTTCTATATCTACCCTATCAAAACAAACTTGTCCTAGTTGATCCCCGAATCTATCTGGGCGGCTCCACACGGCTGAGTGTCTCCTCTATCTGTGGAAAACAATTTGCAGAGAGTGTGAGCTGCAACTCAGTGAATACAAAATTCCAGAGTGGAATAACATATGACTCACATATATGTTCTTACACGACTATATCAACTTACACAATTTATCTACAATGGACATGGGGTCGTTGGCACCTTGGCCAACTTCACACGACCCACCTAATGCAATGCATGTAACAAGCATGTCAAATAATAACCATGGGGACGCACTACCTCTGCGACAGAGTTATGACGGTACCGATACTCCTTCTCTCCCCAAACGGTACCGTGACCCCGCACCTCAGTCAATCTCATATCATTCTCCTTCCCGTGCCCTTCCCTTCGCACGCACGCGGGGGCCGCCTATTAACCTCTGGCGGTAATAGTGGACCCGTCGCCCTCAAGTCTCTCTCTTTTTCTTACCTCTCCTCTCTGGTCTTTGTTTTTTTTTTTTTTTCCGACAAGGTCCGTGGGGAGTCAACTCACATATTCCACTGGGGTCACAGAGCCAGTGTCACTCATGTCCCATGCTTATATCCCGCCGAGAACCCGCGGTAGATCAGTAAGGTCCATTTCTATTCCGTCGGCTTAGCGGTCACCATGGTTATACACAAGCACAAGCAATATGCAAAATGAATGAATGAATGCATGCCCACTACTGGTATCACACAAATATCTACTAGCTACTCATTTCTCGATCATAACTGCTATAAACCAAAACACAAACAGATAATTTCACAATGAAAGAATGTACTCACAACCCCTTAGTCGACCAATTCACAAGGCATGATCCTCTAGGTGTTGATCCCGGTTCTCTTCAGCACCTATCATATCACCCACAATGAGATCAATATACACAAACGCATCAGTAAATTATCCTCACCTATCATATTCAAGTAAAATGTATTCTAGTGAGTTAAGGAAAACTTTTAAGGATTTGAGAGGGCTTAGGGCTGCTCCACCGACTGATCTAAAGAGAAGAGTCCCTCCTCGGCATCCCACACTGTTGTTATTCCCTTCTCCCCTCACCAGCGTCTACTCTCAGCAACACAGGAAAACTGCGAATCCCTTCAGCCGAAACGAAACAACCACACTGGCAGCACACACACTACACTTCTCAGCTAGCTTCAACTCGAACCCTAACAGTTATAGAAACTCAAACTCTCAGCAATAACACATAGATTTCAGCCATAGTGATTCCCAGACAACAACTCAGCAACAACCTAAGGAGGGCTCGAGTAACTGAGATTTCTCACCTCAACGCCCGAAGTTGACAGTAGGGCAGTGGAGTTTAGAACCAAGTTCTTGTCCACCGAAGGTCCTCTCATCTAGGCTCGATTGCCTCATGCGATGGCGGATGGGATGGAGACGAATCGGAGGAAATCCGAAACCCTGCAAAACCCTAATTTCTTCTCTTCTCTCGCTGCAGGGGGAAAGGGTCGAGAGAAAACGCGAAAGGGAAAAAGAAGAAGGAAGAAGAAAAAAAAAATAGGACCGGGGGCAGGTGGGCCAAGCTAAGGGGGTGGGCTTTCCTTGGGCCCAAGCCCGTGGGCTCACAAATTCATCCAGCATATCTAGAATGTACTAGGCTTAGTCTATGATGGTGTCTCAGATCACTGTCAAACTAATAAAATAATCTGCGATATGAATGAATCTGTTTTTACGAAATGCTTTCTGCAGTGCCCAAACCATGGAGCCAACATGGCCAACACGAGAAGTATCATGGACTGGCAGATCAACTTGAGGACAGTTTCGAATCCGAGGTTGAGGCGGAAGATCTTCACTGGAAGAGAAATATCCGCTACTCCAGCTGTATCCAACGGGGCAGTCTACTCCACGTCTTGGAATGGGTCCTTGTTGAATGCATTCAATGGCGATTTGCGCAGGAAGCAGAACCTCTGCAAGGTAACTAGACTCCGAGGCACTGGAGTAACGGTGAATGTGACGGTATCAAGATCGACTCCAACAGTTTCTGGTAACCTCCTCATTGTCCCAATTTATGAACCCACAGTTGTCATAGCTGTGACTCGATGAAGAAGGAATCTAGTATGGTTGACTAAGCTCGACCCTCATCCAAGAGCAGTGATAACCACATAAGGAGCAGCTGATATAGGGTGAAGTCACATTTCTTTTAGATCATATATAGCATATATCGAGAGATTCAACTAAGTATCTTCTGGTCATGCATAATATAGAGGGAATATTATTTCGGTGTATCGTCAATGGAGGAGGAGCTACCAGCGAGCGAATGCCGCTGCCATCTGGACAGCTCCGCCTAACGTCACAGAATGCCAGGAGAGACAGAACAACTGGACAATGAGGCCAATGAATCCTGACCAGTTCATTGGACCCGATGTTAACTTCAACTCCATCATTGTGTTCGATATTGGCTTGGGGAAGATCAGGTGGAGCAGGCAGCTTGGCGGGTACGATGTTTGGTACTACGCCTGCTTGATCCCAAACAACCCGGACTATCCTCCCAAGACGGGTACGTTGTGGTGGTCATTGACAAGAGTGGATTTGCTTGGGCTCTGGATAGGGACAAAAGAGACATCGTCTGGTCCAGGGTAAGCGGAAAATTCGAAACTTTCCAATGTATAATGTGATTCATCATAGATTACCTGCCGACTTGTCTCTTCCATGAAACCCAGATTGCGTATTCTATGGTCGATCTTTTGCAGAAATTGGAACTTCTCGCACTCGATACTGATCATCTTCAACAACTTACTGATTTTCTTGATCTTCTGTAGTTGGTTGGGCCGGGAGTAGACGAGGGAGGTGGACAGTCGGGTGCAGCCACAGAGGGGAGGAAGGTTTACACCAACATCGTAAACAGCAACAAGGTGAGGTTGAGGCAGCACAGTCGAGCCAGACCACATGGTGGGGGCCTAGGTAGCCCTGGACGCCAACTCATGTAAAATCCTATGGTCCACAGCAAAACCGACCAGTGACACCACCCAAGCACCGGTGTCGTCATCCAACGATATACTGTTTGCTGAGTCGGTGGACCCAAGTGGCCACATGTGCGTGACGGATGCGACCAACAGGAGTATACTGTGGTCATACGAGACGGGGGCTACCGTGTATGGAGGCATAGCAGTGAGCTAGGACTGCATATTCCTAGGGAACGGATACACCGTTAGCACTGGAGCTACCCACCCGACTCGGACCCCAGGAACCTCTCTATTTGCATTTTGCTTGTGGTGAGGATTGATTTTCAGTATCTCAGTTTTAATCTAAGTTCAAGCTCGTGTGAGAATGAAAACCGCGGAGGAATAAGGATCTAAGAACTGCTGGTCTTTCGGGCATCTGTCGACTGTCGAACTCGATTGGCAGTTCCTGATCACCACAACATTCATCGACCTGAACCTAGAAACACCGAATGCGGTCACAGTACTTGTACCTTATGGATCTCCCCTTTCTTTTTTTTTTTCCTGCTCACAGCACCTGGATTGAGATCTTGCTTCGGGAAAAAAAAAGTTATAAGATTACCTTAATCGATCCATGTCGGCGGCGATGCTATTCATTTTAAGTAAACATAGATTTTTTTTCGATTACATAAGATGCATATTAGTTATGAATAGAATAGTTGAAGTAGGAAGAGAATAAAGGGGTACGAGAAATTACACTCATTTCCTTTTGATGATTTATAGAAGGCATTTTGCTTATATATACATATATGTGTCGGTTGTGCTTACTCAACTCTTATTTCGGGGCACGGGAAAATTCAATTTTGGTCCCTGAAATTTGCACCGTTTCATAAAGCACCCTGAGATTCGAGTTCCAGTTCCAATTTGCTCCGACACAAAGTAGTTACTAAGTAAACTATAATCCAAACTTGTACCCAACGTTTCTGTTAAATCTTCGGCGGAGTTAGGAGCGAGTGTGAATCAAGAAAGATAGATAAGAACTCGAGGTCTTACCGGGAAAACCTGTAAACTTCGGGATGCAAAATCGATTCCAAGATCAAACGAACTTCACGGTGCAAGCTGCGAGATGGATTTCTCCTGAAGCCTCTCGCCAGAGGCATGTGACTCTTGTTTGGAAAACATTCTTCTCGGGAGAAAACAAGGAGAAAAACAAAAATGACGTTTGACCTCAATTTTCTATTTGATTCAATCCATTGTCATGGGTTGCTATTTAAAGGTCGACTGATCATCCTTGATCTGTCTCCCCTTAAGCCTTGATCTACCTGCTTACGTGTATGAACTGTTTGTTACATTTGCTGTCAATCAGTGCGCTTCCGATCTGGATCAATGGAGCAACATTTAGTCCAGAGAAACTGTGTCGTCGTGCTCGTCTTACTTGTAGTGCTGTCTCTACTGAACTGCTCGGTTGCAGAAGTAGGCTTTATTCCCTGTCATTGTCTTAATCTCTCTCTGTACATGCATATTCATGGGAGCTGCAGGCAGTCTACTGATATTTTCTTCGCTTTCCGGAGTTTGCTTTCTGCAGTGGCTAAACCATGGAGCCGACATAAGCAACTCGAGACGAGCCAAAGACCCAAGAATCAGCCCGAGGACGGTCTCACGTCTGAGGCTGAAATGGAAGTTCTTTGCAGGAGGTGACATATCGGCCACCCCTGCAGTTGCCAATGGCATCGTCTATGTCCCTTCCTGGAACGGCTATCTGTATGCCGTGAAAGCGTTCACTGGCGATCTGCTCTGGAAGAAGAACCTCAGTGAGCTAACCGGTCTCCAGGGCAGTGAGATGACCAACAACATCACTGTCTCAAGATCAACCCCGACGGTGACCAATGACCTCCTGATTGTCCCAATTTACGGGCCTGCAGTTGTGATTGCAGTGACTCAGTCGAGCGGGAGCCTCATCTGGTTGACAAAGCTCGACTCCCATCCTAGAGCTCTGATAACTATGTCTGGAACAGCTTATCGGGGGTGAATGTTCCATTAGATTAGTCCAACTTTACCTTCTACGTTCTTCTATCATCAAATGCCGTTCCGAGTTACTGTACACGCATAAGTTGATTCTCAGAGTCTCTTATTATCGTAAAACAGGGCATTCTATGTCGGAGTATCCTCACTGGAGGAGATGGTACCACCCGAGGAATGTTGCTATTTTCGGGGAAGCATGGCAAGTCTAGACATCAGGTCAGGTGCAGTTCAATGGAAGACCTACACTCTCCCAGACAATGGAGGCAAGCTCGGTGGCTATGCTGGTGGTGCCATATGGGGCAGCAGCCCTGCCATAGATCTGAGGCGGCAGCTCGTCTATGTGGCCACCGGGAACCTGTACTCAGCCCCAGCTAATGTCACAGAATGCCAAGAGAGGCAGGAAATTCAGACTACCGTACCGACTGAACCAGATCAATGCATCGCCCCGGATGTTAACTTCAACTCCATCATTGCGTTCGATATGGGTTCAGGCAGGATCAGGTGGGCTAGGCAGCTTGGTGGCTACGATATTTGGTACATGGCCTGCTCGGTCTCTAGTAACCTGGACTGCCCACCTGGGCTGAATGAGGATGCCGACTTTGGGGAGGCTCCTATGATGCTAAGCATATTGTATAATGGCAGGAGACGGGACATCGCGGTGGCAGTGCAGAAGAGCGGGTTTGCTTGGGCTCTTGACAGGGATACTGGAGACATTGTCTGGTCCAGAGTAAGTATGGCTTTGACTTCCATTTGCAATCTGCGAATGGAACTCCGATTGAGACTCATTTCTTGTGTTCGGTTCCGCAGCTGGCCGGGCCAGGTGGACTGGAAGGCGGAGGGCAGTGGGGGGCAGCCAATGACGGGAGCAGGGTCTACACCAACATCGCCAACAGCAACCGGGTGAGCTTCAGGCTAGCCCCCTCAAGCCAGACCACAACCACAGGGGCCTGGGTGGCCTTGGATGCCAACTCGGGGGAAATCCTGTGGTCCACTGGAAATCCCAGCAACGATACCTGCCAGGCACCGGTCTCAGTGGCTAACGGTGTGGTCTTTGCTGGGTCAGTGGCCCCGAATGGCCCCATATATGCGATGGATGCAAGCAACGGGAACATACTGTGGTCCTACGACACAGGGGCCACTGTGTACGGAGGCATATCGGTGAGCTACGGATGCATATACGTGGGACATGGAAACTCTCGTGCCCAAGAGTTCCACCCGACTTGGACCGCCGGAACCTTCCTTTATGCATTTTGTGTGCGGTGAAGATTTGATTTCCCATTTCAACCTCTCAGCCTACTCTGAAAAGAAATAAATTTGTCATCATGAAGAATATAATGATTTGACTTACGACGTCCCTTTGACTGTTCTTTTGATTCCATCCTTGTCCCACTGATGCTGCTTTGCTATCTGAGATTGGCCGCCAGTAGAACATAATGTCACGTTGGAAACAAACCAAGATAAACCAGTCAAACACGCGATACATAAAACTAGCCACACGACTTCGGAGAGGACCAAAGAAACTCGAACCTTTTTCCACTGCCGCCACTCAGTAAGAAAGCTTTCACAGCCTTGAAAGCTAGCCGGGAACTTTACTCAGAAAGATAGACCAGAGAAGATAGTGTTGGAAGATAAAATTCTCTCCGCAACCCTTTTATCCAGGAAAGATACAAATTGATACCAAATGTACGTCTCCCGATTGAAGCTATAAGTGAAGTTGAAATATACTGAAAACACAGCCAAAGTCCGTGGCCGACTTGACAATACTTGAGCCAGATTAGTAATAGCAAGCAAAGTTGAAAGACAATCGACCCAAGTACAAAAGCTGTTCCAGACATAGAGATTCAGTCATGAAAATATAAGCCAGTCCACAGGCTAAAGGAACTTAAAACGAAGCATAGAAACATAAAAGGTGCCTGACAAACCTACATTTATGTTTACAAATTTGACGAGACTCGAAACTTCTTTCTGTCAACCTTGTAAATATGTTCGCTCTTTAACATCCTTTCTTTCTCAGCATTTGCTCAGGAGGACACGACATCATGAAGTCAAGCAACATCACCTCCTCCACTCTGCCTTTATAGCCTTGTCTGCAAATTGAAAAAGGTTGCAAAACAAGTTACTGATGTCCAGGGGTAAACTGCTAGGGGCTTGTGTTGATTAGGAACAATTTTCTTCAAGCTGAAACTTTAGTAAAAGCCAATTCAAAGCTCATAAGAATACCAACTGTACTGTCTATTTAGATCACAAATCCCCATCAGCCTATGTGTAGATTGTTCTCTATTTTCTGTTCATCCTCAGAAACTAGAATGAGTCATCAGTGAATGAATCTCATTAAATATTTTGAGGTTTTCAGTTGTACAGATACAATATGTTACCTGGACGTCCAGCCCCTCTTCAAGTGTGCTAGGATTAAATCAAATAAAACGCCAAATAATACTTTAATTGAACAAGTTGCATAAGCAAAGATGTAAAGAGAGAGAACTTACCCCCACAATCTCTAGAAGACGTCAGAGACTTATCATTTTTCATCACTCCTCTACCAGATGCTTCAACCAATCTATGCACTCGTGGAGAGAACGAAGTTACTTTCCCATTGGTGGAAGACGGAAGAGAATGCCTCCTTGTGACACCATTTGACCCCATATCATCTTGAGTGAATCTTGGGGATCCTTGTGCCCTCAGCTTAGCCTTAGCAGATTCAGTTGAAGCCATATAACTGGGCACTTTAGTTACACTATGTCTCTCATTCTCTTGCTGCTCAATTTTCACAGGGAGAGAGGCTCTTCTCTGACTGCTCTTCTTATTCTCAGTGCCCACACTGCCATCCTGGGAATTCACCTCCTTCTCAGCATTAACATTGCACTCAGAAACATTCAATTGAGGAAGAGATTTTTCATTCAATTCATCGATTGCATCTAACATATCAGATGGTTTGGAAGTTCTCTTAGGTGTCCCACTGTCCATTCCCATGCCATTCACAGCCTCAGCTGAATCACGACTTCCTTGTTCGATTGCATCTGAAGCAACTACTCCTGGGACCTTTACCAAACTTTGACTCAATTTCTTGCTCTCAACCTCTAATTGGTTAGGAAGACTCTTTTCAAGAACATGATCATTTCTTGCACTGAGGGCGCTTTTCTCAGTCTTAATTTGCAAATTCTCTTCAACTTTATCTCCAACATTGCTAGATACTTTCCTGGTAATTCGCTTGAGCTTGTCTGACTGCAAAGAGGAGCGACTTGAGAAATTTTCAGGTTTCGAGCTCGGTTGTTTGCGAACACTTCGTTTGGGCCTGCCTTGATCAATTTCTGCATTGTGATGCTTCACCTGGGACTTCAACTGTGAGTTCTTCTTCAGCTGGGATACAGGTACCCAAAAACGAGACCTTGTCCATCGTCCAAGCCACTCCCACTCAGAGTTCGGATCATCAGGATTGTATTGAAGAAGAAGAGGCATAGAAGAAGGAGATGGAGCAAGAAGCTAACACATGCACATTATCAAATTTAAGTCAACAGAGATGGAATATAACTTATAATTAACTGTCTCCAATCATGAAATGACAAACAGAAACGATCCATATATCATAATTCAATCAAAAAGGAAACATAAATACTTTCTTACCTTGTGAATGAAAGCATTTTTCCACAGCTTCTCTCTATGTTTCCTCTGAGAAATAGAATGCTTTGATCCCTGGAAGAACAGAATGAGTCATAAGAAAAAACCAAGCAAAGCACAATGCCCTAGTTTGCAGAGGTCATAAAAAGAGCACATGTGAAGATTTAAAGAGAAACTTCTTACGTCTCTACTGCGAGCTAACATCTGAAGTTTTACAATGCACTGCAGGCAGAATAAAGTAGCAACTGCTTGCCTTCGAACCAAATGACCACGAATGAATGCTTGCAGCCTCACAATTCCCTTCAGAGTTCTAAAGGCACGTCGAGCCTGGAAGCAGGATTATATTAGAGAATTCAAGTATAATATGTTGCTGTGGACCAAGAATAAGGTGTGGGGCTGGTCCAGGTGAATAGGAATCCAATAGAAGGCATCAGTATCTAATTACGTATAACTAGGCCAAGCTTTTTCTTTTCTAACATACTCTCATATAAGAACAGTGTTTCAAATAAGCAGCATGGCCCATTATCTTCATCAAAACCTTAGCAGTTACAGTTAAACATTTCACATTTTTTGTGGCAATACAGAAGTCTCTAGCTCTATGCACTTACAAATGGACTGGCAGGTGTAAACTCGCAAAATGTTCTCATAATATTTGGAGAGTTTTCAGATATGTGCATCTAATGAGCAGAAACTAATACAAGGTAAAAACCCTGCAATGCAAAAGCTTTGTCCCAAGAAGAAGAAATAGAAGAAAGAAGACCCAAATCTACAAGAAGCATGCTTCAACAATTATAACAAAAAAATTCATTCCAGTCCTGCATAAGATGCAGACAAATTCTTCTCAGCTCCATTGGAAGAATAAAATATGTCAGAAATGATTAAGCGGACAATTTCAACACTTATCAAAAAGTATCTTTAGAGAAGAATACCAGGTAACCTCTAAAAGCAGCCTGAACCTTTGTAGCTGCCTCCTGCAGCCTGACGTTCTCAGGATCTTCCAATGAACTGATACAGACTACTGTCTGTTCATCAGGTACTTTCCCTGCTAATGCATTTTCTAAATTTGTTTCATTAGCAACATTAGTCCCAAGAACTGGTAAGGAACTTATAGGAGGATTTGCTTCGGTCAGCAGTCCCTTGGAAGGGATGAAGTCTTCTCCTCTATTTGTGGAATTCTTCAAAGAGGAAACAAGAGACCCACATTACTTTAAAATAGTAATACAAAAAGAATTACGTAGCATGCAGCACTGGATTAAATTTATTTGGATAATGGTATTAAAAAATCTGTATATAACTTTGTTATTGGAACAAGCTGCCATACTTGAGATCCAAATAGGACCTAGAACAGTCTTTCCATCCCTGAAGTAGCACCTTTTGCAGATAGAAGTTACATAGATTTGGCACACTATCTGCTGTTCACAATAGACTTCTCAATTTTATTTTTAATGAGCACAACTTCTCAAGTTAAAGAAGCACAAAATACACTTCATTTCCATTCACATGCAAATATACATCAAGATGCAATACATATGACATTTGAACTTTTAAAACTGAATTTTCAGAAGCACACTGTATCAAGAAAGTGGGGCAATCTATGAATGTCGCTGGCAGCATAAATTATCTTCAAAAAGAAAGAAGGTACTCAGGATGCAAGCTTTCAGAATTCATGCTGTGACATCATACCAGAAGATCATTTTCCTTCAGCACAGTAGACTTAGACGATTTCTTCCCAAGTAAAGTCTTGAACCATTTCCCTGGAGTTTTTCCCATTGCTATAGATAAAAAGAGAAAACCTCGCTTTCCGCAAATCAATCTGCACAACAGTAATTCATCGTTTTGCGGACGTGTCAACCTCAATATCATAATATGAGTCTGAACAACTGATCAGTCAAACAGAAAACACCGTACACCAATATGTTAGTAAACTCAAACATCCACTATTATCTGCTAGACCAGTTCATTTACAGTGCAGTTATGTATTAAAAATGGAAAAACAGGCGGCTTCTACACCAACTAGCACTCTCGCTGCAGGCTGGTGGATAATGATTAAAGTATAAGGTGAAATCAAAGAGAGGAAGCGATGCTTCAACTGCTATCAAACAGCAAGGTCGAAATGGTAGGGGGAACATCCAGAGATCTAATCTTCAGGCCAGCCCCAACAAAAAGGGATTGACTATGAAATAACCAGACAGCAGGATAGCAACAAGATCGAAGCACTACCAAAGAATGCAGCTGCTCGAAAAACCTAATTCGACATCACTTAGGGGAAAACAGCAGCAAAAGCTAGCTAAACAGAAATGTCCCGGTCACCTCCACACATTATAACACTCCCACCACCGAAACAGAGGAATGCAGGGCAGAATAAAGGCGGGAGAGGATCAAGGGTACCTTCAGCCGAGCTCGAAAATGACGCTTGCTCCGTGCGATCCACCAACTCTATCCCACACAGACGCTCCACTACTGTGGAATCAGCTGAAGCTTTGATGATGAGAGAGGAAAGTGACAGTGCAACCCGGGACAAGGTTTTGTTTTCCTTTTGCAGGCTGTGATTAAAAACGGCGTCGTATAGGGAGAAAGGAATCTTGGGTTCTCGAAGAGGAAATGCCAGCTACCTGTTAGAAGAAATAAGGGTTTTTTAGAAATTCAGTGAATTATTATTAATTTAAATTTTATTATTATTATCATTATTATTTCATAAATTTATAAATTTAACCCGAAGATGTTATTTAAGATAATAAAAATCAGTAATAACTCTCAACCAATAATAATTCCTTTCCACAAATAAAGCCACGGATCCAACTTTATTTTTATAAAGGAAATTAATAAATTAAAAATGGCTTAAATCGACTAACTCAATCTTATATTAGTTTAATTCACTGTATTTCTAAATATAATATTATATATATTTGTGGGAAATTATATGTACATATATTATATATAGTGGGGAAGATTTGATGGCCCAACAATATTACAATTATTTTTATCTATAAATTCAAGTATCTGGCCGTATATTTTAATTAATTAACAATTAATTAGGTAATTAAGGTTGTTAAAAATCTGTAACTCGGAATTAATTATGGTATAATTCATATTTTTTGCTGGCAAGCTTGAAGTAACCAAATCAGGCAACTTCTCTTAGTACGTAAATAAAAGATATCTCTAACGACCGATTGATTAGCCGTAGAATATTTACCCATTTTCCAAAAAAAAAAAAAATCACGAGGTTGCTTTCTCTGTCCACAAGAGAGCTTCACTAAAAGATTCTGATGAATTTTTTTCTCAAGAATTTCATTCATTATTCATAAAGTTATAAGGGAAGATACTCAAAGAAAATTACAAGTCAATATAATAGCATAATACATCTATGTAAACTACTAAAATTTCGACTGAACTGCTAGTTACAGTAATCCCCAATGAAAACTGGGAAGACGGTCCTTAGGATCATAAATCCCATCTAGCCTCGGGAATCTGATTCGGATTTTCATAGAGAACTTCAGTAGCGGAGCTGTGCAGTAGGGTCTTGAGCGCACCTCAGCGTTATCGAGCTAATCACGGCTAACCGGGTCGGGGTAGGTGAGGTTAGCTTCCTGCCGAAACATTCCTATCTTAGCTGGATCTCATTGGGTCTTAGTCGGTACTGTCTACCTTTGATTGGATCTAGGTTGTTTTTTTGTGAATATAGCCGAAACTTGGCTAGATTTCTAAGATTCTGAAAGAATCGACGACCTTACCCTCTCAAACACTAGCGTTGGAGCTCGGAAAATTGTATAGCTAATATGTAATATTTTATTAATTTAATATAAAATTTTTAAAATATAATTATATATTATATATATTTTTTAAAATATACTATATTTTATTAATTTTATGATGTTACTGCCTTTTAGATTAAACAGATTTTCATATACGACAATAATGGAACCCACTGCTGCGCTATTTCTTCTCCTTTCCTTATTTTATATTGCACAACCTACCGAAAGAAAACCTCTCTCTCTCAACGCACTTTCCATTTTCCTCTCTCTCTCTCTCTCTCTCTCTCTCTCTCTCTCTCTCTCTCTCTCTCTCTCTCTCTCTCTCTCTCTCGTTGCTCTTTCCCTCACGGATGCTCATCCTTACAGAAAAACTTTTCTGCGTGGTAGGGAAGGTTAGGTTTTCGGAGTTGAGATAAAGAGAGGGTGTAGGAGCCATGAGAGTTACAGGAGGAAGCTCATAAAAGTAAGAGCTCATAACGCGTGAAGATATATATTGAAAATCCTTATCCCCAGAACTTACCTCAGGCGTACATACGTACACGTATTTTACCATTATTCATTACCATCTGATGAAGACAACCACCAACGAGACTACGACTTTGACCCTGACAGATTATAACCAAGCCAGCCCTACATTACCAAAATCACAGTGATGCAGAAAAATGAACTAAGCAAGGAGGAAGAGCAGGACGAACCACCAAGTGTTTAATCACTAAACAAAGTAGCATTTTTGCAAAAAGAAAGAAAAAAAAGAAAAAGAAAATAGGGTCAGGATAACTAATTGATTAATTAATATATCGTCGTAACCCATACATAATTAAGTAGAACACGGTGTTATGTTCTCCGAAGATAACCGAGTTTATCTTCCACTTCCCAGCGCAAAGGTTGGGATCTTGCTTTCTGATCAATCTTTCAGGAAGGCTCCTCTGAGAAAGTCCGTCAAGTCCATGGCCTCTGATCTCTTCGTGACCCTCAGCCTCCTGCATGATTCCATGAACATCCTGCGTGCATTCAACAAGACCAGACATGTATACCATCACGCATCCCCATTGTCTTGCAATCCCGAGTTTGGTAAAACGGAATTGCTAGAATATAAGTAATGATTTTTTTTTTGTCTTTTGAAAAGTTACTAAAAACTTGAACTCGTGTCATCATGGCTCAGATATGATTGGTCGCAATATAAAGTAAGGAAAGGGGGAAAAATAGTGCAGTGGATGTGTCATTATGCCTCATGAGAATTTATTTAGTCCAAAGAGATAGCCGCATCCCGAAAGGGCTCCACGTATTTCAACCATGTTACTTCTTACGTGGTAACCTGTGCTTCTACGTTTGGTAAAAGGGAATAGGCTAGAATACAATGGAATTAATATTTATACATTTCCATTATATGTTTTATATGATTACAATAATTATAATTAATATATCCATTCCATTAAATAGCATTTTGTTTTAAAATGGATGGAGTGAGCATTCTTAAAAAAATTGTAAATGCCAATTCTATCACTTTTTTATCAAATTCATATTATAAAAATTTATTAATTATTATTAGTATTATTATATTTTACTCTATTAAACCCGTTTGATCACATTCCATATCATTCTTTCTTACCAAACATAACATACGTATGTTAATGTCATGAATGATATCGATTGAGCAAGAACGTGAACATCTCTACTGCATGAAAAAGGAAGCGCTATAGAGTTACGTTGTCCGATCAGAAAGTTTGGGAGTGGAATTTGAAAGGGTCAAGAGTTCAGGGAGTGCAGGAATAATAATAATTTTTTTATTCGATAGACGAAGAAAAATACCCGTCGGCGGCGCTAAACTGACGCCGTTAGCAGGCCAAGTCTAACTAACGAGAAGCGTCGATCGCTCAAGCTTCTGGATGCTGATTCGGATTGCATTGCTGGTCTCGCGTCTGGATCCTCAGGACGAAGAATTTTACTGCGCATGGTCTGTCTCAATTGGGCAAAAATTCACGGTCGTTGGTCTGTGTATTTATAGGAAGGGGTCGATTGCTAAGACTGAAGAGGCTCTCCTCTGTTGGCTCTGACCTTGCACCAGCGCACTCTCTCGAGGGAAGACTCCGCCCACGGCCACCACCGCGACCTCGGTCGCCCCCTCAGGAACCAGTCCCCAGTCGGGGTTGTCATAGAGCCAATCATATAGTGCAATAGATTATCCTTGCTCACCGAAGATCGGCTTGAGCTGCCATGGCTATGCAGTCAGGAATCGGCCTGTCCAAGATTCTGGTCCTCGCCGGAGCTGGTAACGCTACATCTATTGTCATCTCGGCATGTCATATTCTTCTGTTTTCGCCCTCTCTTACCGTAATTACCGCCGTGGAGCAGGCTACACTGGCACCGTCCTGCTCAACAATGGAAAATTATCTGATTTACTTGGCGAGCTTCAGGTACCGTTGTTGATCTATGCGACTTCTCTCCATTGTTTTGAACAATAACTAGATTCTTCGTTCAAGCATTGCACTAGGTTCCTCTTGACTATTTTGGGTTTGAGATCCGGGTGAAATAAGAATACTGGTGTTACCATGGCAACGAGCTCTTTATTAGCGAATTGGCCACTTGACAATATTATAGCGTTGTGCTGTATCCGGTTGACAATCTTTGCCTGAGCGATTTTGTCTGTTGCTCAATGGTTCTCGGAATCTCATTGACTGTTTGTCTTATGGTTTAGTTACGAAGCAGACTTGCTTTGGTTTACTTTAGATCTATTTGAAAAGATATTTTCCACTGGTATGAGGGAAATGGGGCGTAATTACTAGTCTAAAACATGAGTCTTGAGAGGGTCCACTTGGTGGCTTTTAATGTGAATTGAAGGTATTAGTGAAAATTTGATGCCAAACAACAACAGCATCACCATGTAAACTCTGGTGATGTCAATCTTAAGATGATTTCCCGTGAAGGTTGTTGTCATGCTGATTTTATGCTACATCTTCATCTGACCAAGCCTTTCTGTTTCTGGCTCCAAAGTAAAATGTTTTTTTTTTTTTGGTTGCCAGCAATTGGTCAAGGGGTTGGAAAAATCTGCTCATCAATCTGATGGCAATGGCGATTATTCTGAGGCTATTGCAGCCCAGGTAAAATATTGGTTGCTAAACAGAAGCAATGGTTGTAAACCCCGAACAACCTTCCACTACCTGCTCTAAATGCTTACGATTGAGTAGCACAAAAGAGCTGGAGACTGATGTCTCTGAATTCTCTTCTCCACCATCTTTAGGTACGTCGCCTAGCCATGGAGGTTCGACAACTGGCCTCAGCTCAGCGTGTCACTGTTCTCAATGGAAATTCTGGCCAAATAGGTCTGTCTCCATCCAATCCACACACGAATAGTTTTATAAAAGTGTGCTTTTTCTACCCCCTTAAGACACCCATGAAATCCCTGGACAAAAACAGACAATGAATATGTCATCAATTAGCATGCTTTGAATGGCTGTTAAAAGCACAATTAGAAACTTCTGCTCTGTTACCTTATGTAATTGCTGGATATTAAAACTTTTTGTTGTGATTTTTATTTATTGTTGCTTGCTTTTGCTTAGGTAACTTAAGTTCTGTGGTAGTTCCAGCTGCTGGCTTGGGAGCATTAGGTTATGGTTACATGTGGTGGAAGGTATCTTGAACAAGAATGTTTTGCTTCACCTTCTCCTTTCTACACTCTTGGAAATGCCTATTTATGCAACATACAAGTGCTTTTGGCTTTTGTACATTGTCACTGATTCCTGCTCTTGGTTTCAAAAAAATTATTTTCGTTTAAATGGTTCAATTTGGAGTTATGGACTTTGAATTACCCTAAAATGTTGGTTTTTTTGACATATATCATTTAGGGGCTGTCATTCTCGGATCTTATGTATGTAACCAAACGTAATATGGCAAATGCTGTTGCAAGCTTAACTCAAAATCTGGAATGTGTTACAGAAGCGTTGAATGTAAGTGTTGGAATATCCCCTGACTGGGCTGAATGCAGCCCTTGAGTTGAAACTTAT
This sequence comes from Sonneratia alba, assembly GCA_900174645.1. Taxonomy (NCBI): domain Eukaryota; kingdom Viridiplantae; phylum Streptophyta; class Magnoliopsida; order Myrtales; family Lythraceae; genus Sonneratia; species Sonneratia alba. Next base: position 2,108,239 of record FWPY01000010.1, read on the forward strand.
CTTATTCAGCTGTATACTTAATCATTGGATTCTATCTTATTTTTTTAACAGGCTGCAAAAAGACATCTGACACAACGGATAGAGAACTTGGATGGAAAAATGGATGACCAGAGGGTGTTATCAAAAGAAATTAAAACTGATGTATGGCCATAGTATAGTGAAGTTCTATATTCAGCACTCTTGTCAGATTATTTATATTGCAGGAGCAGAATGTTTTGGGACACTCTTCTCACATTTTGCTCACAAGGATCACATATGTTTGTTTATGTCATTTATAATGTTTTCATATAGGTTCAAATTATGCATGTCTCTTTCGATATTTGAAAACAGGTCTGTGCTGTCAAAGCCAATGTTGATGGTCTTGGTTACGAGTTGGAAACCTTGCAGCAAATGGTTTTTGGTCTGGTGAGTTTTCATTCTGTATATTTGTAGAAAGGATGTCTGATAGTCTATACAGAATTTGTTGTCTCCATGTCACATCCAATGCTCCATTGTTTTAGTTACAGATTGATCAGTTAGAGAAAGCCAATGGTTTTATTTTTAACCATTAGATATAATCAGTTGACTATTGTCTTCTGAAATAAAGAGCACAGCAATCTTAAATGGACAGGCAATGCTTGTTAAAATATGATTTCAGCTGTGATGTCTAATTTATTCTTTCACTTGTCCTTCATCCTCACTGGTACAATGAATTAATTTCAAATTGTAATGTAATTTGGTAATTTCCTGCTGTTGCAGGATGGGAGGTTGGGATCTTTGGAGTATAAGCAGGTGTATTTCAGGAGCTAGCATACACTTCCTGATCTAACTTTTTCAATTTGAAGTTCATGTACATACCTTTGTGTAAACAGGATTGGGCTAATGAGGGTGTTAGATACCTCTGTTATGTTGCAAATGGACAGAAGGTGGAAATGCCCAAGATTCTGCAGGTTGGAATAGGCTTTTTTCACTCGAATTAAACTTTCTTCAAAGCGCTTGAATTATTATTTGGATTTACCTCTGATAATATCTTACAATCAATGGATGAATATCCTCATTGATCCTCTGGATATTTAGAGATTATTTCTATCTTGTACTGCTTGTCACTGCTACTGCATGTCTCTATGCCACTGGTCATGTAGCATGAATCAAGGTTTTACATGTTTATGCATGCTATATGATTTCCAAAAATAAGAAACAGAAATACCAGCATTTTTTGTTAACAGATTCATGTTGTATGAGTGCTAAATCCTTTCTTCTGAATGGAAAAGGTGTATGACAAATTTATTGACTGATATCATGTATATTATTGCTAATTACTGGTTTTGACATTTTCTCCTCAGGAACAGCTTAAAATTTCAGGTGCACCTCGTGCCACCCTCACATATCCAGATCCTAAGGTTTGTTCTAAGAAACTCTTACTGTTATCTTCTCTCTTTTGTATGTTTTGAGAACGTAGAATGTACATGGAAGATGACAGAACTAAGCAGCAGCTTGCCTTTTCTGCTGACATAGTTTAGTTGAGAACCACATCTCTCTCCAGCTAGTTTGAGTTTTATTTCTTTGTTGTTTCCACTGCATCAGCCTAGGCCTAGTAGGTGTTAAGTTTAGGGAAATAAAGGGGCGTGGGAAGCCCCACATCCTAGAACTTCTTTGTTCCAGGTCGTAGGCAAGCATTACTGCCTTAAAACTCCTACCGGCCATGTCCCTATATGCACCTGTTCCCCTTACTATTTATAGGTGAACAAAGTTCAAGGGTTATGCTTTCAGCAATCTGTCTGATAAGGCTGTTTTTTCTTTTGCTTCCAGGGTCTTAAGGATATTTCGGATGCGATATCTGAGAGTATCAGTCACACTGCTTTGGATTCCAAGGGGTTAGACAGTGGTGATAAGTTGGATGGGAAGAACCGAGCATTTATCAGGTAAGAACTTGAATTTGCCTTCTGTAGATGTCCTTGCCAAAAATCTCTCTAATTTAGTTCCTGTTACGAGTATATCATAATGTTGAGAGATGTGAAAGATTTATCATCTGAATTGCTTTGTGCTGCCTCATTTACTGGGACAAATCTGAATCAACATTCTTCCTTCGGTCTTATTTGCAGGGCGGCCCCTTCAATCAAATGCTGATCTAAGCTTCCTCGGCAGCAGTGTCTAGCCACATCGTTACAGGGTGAAGATAGATACACAACAGTCAATCACAGGATCTTCATTACTTTGAAGTATATGAGTCATGCCTGAGTACGACAGGAGTACATGTAAATACCTATGCCCTACTTTGTGCACATGAAAGAGCATTTTCTCGTACCTAAACCCTGCACACATGTACGTTGTATTTGTCGCTCTCTAGTTGACTCTACACTTGCTGTGGACTTTCTGCACTTGCTGTGAAATGGGGAGTCCTCTTCAAGATATTCTGCAGACACTTTGTTAGTATATGAGATTTTCCTCTCTCCTCCTCGCTGTTCTTCTTGTTAGGCAAGGATATTATCATCTGCTGATGAGATAGGTCATGAAGATGGGCATCAAGTTTACCGAGGATATTTATGTCAAAGGGGCATCAGATGACACCCATGGAACAAGAAATATTGTATGACATCCGTGCTTCGTTCATGTTTTTCCCGTCTGCTCCAGTAGGCGTGCAATGCACGTGTCTGGGTCGAGGAGAAGATGGAGGCAAAGACAAGTACAAAAAGGAAACACGTTTATAAATGTATACGATATGAACCGTACAGAGTGAAATTCGATGTCTCTCTGTCTGTTGGGATTGAGAGCTGCACCGACTAGCAAGGACGGCGGATCCTGCATCCGAGGGCTCCAGCGAAGCGAGTGAGGCGGGTGACAAAAGTGCCGGGCTTGGGAGAGATCACGTCTGCTCGGGAGAAGGGGACGGTAGCTCTTGGATTCCCTGAGGGCACAAAGAAGGCCCCATTCATCATAACGTCACCCTCTGACCTCCACAGCCAATGCTTCCATTCCGACTCCATTGCATATTCCCTCTTTGTCACCTGATCAAGATCCAAGCCACCCCCATTAGAACATGGATGTCATTGTGTAGAAACCCAAATGCCGAGGATCTTGCACCCGACTACCCGAAGGGTAGTTGATCCCCGATGGGACAAGTTGAACTATATGGGGTTGGGGCATATGCTACTATTGAGATATACGATCACATATCGATTAAATGAAAAAAAAAGTTGTAAACTTATAAGAAAGTTGGATACCGTCATCTATCAGCTTAAATTTTAAAGTGAAAACAGACTCGATCTCTTATGAGCTTACAACGAATTTAACATGATATCAGAGCCAATAGGTTTGTAACCCGAATCCAGAAGCCCGGTTCGTGATCAGTTGATATTAAACCCCGAGTATAAAAAAAATTGCTCAACTTGTGGTCAGTTCTCCCTTATCCGAGACCGAAAAAAGAATGCTCGGCTCATAAACAGTTGTTGAGGGCAGATGTTTAATGGCACGTGGCAAAGTAGACCGCGTTATCATGTAAGGGCAGGTATTAAGATATACGATTCCACGTCGATTAAATGAAGGAAAAAATTGTTAGTTTATAAGAAGGTTGGTACCGCCACCTATCAAATTAAAATTTTAAGTGAAAATATGTTCTATCTATTATGAGCTAACAACCAATTCAATAATTAGGAGAATCATTCTTATACTCCTTCCGGTCATGAGGTTTTACCTCCGTGGCGTTCTGTTGGGGGTCGTTGACGTCAGGAGCGATGAATCGGTTGCCCTGGCTAATGATGGTCGGGTTCTCACTACCGCCGAGGGCATAACTTTCCCAGTGTGTGTAGTCGTTGTTGACTATGTGGAAGAATCCCCGTCGGCACCTCGGCATCCTCTGTTTCAGCCTCTGCCCGAAATGGTTGAAGGCAACAGTGACCTGCATCTTCTCGTCGTGGCTGTATCCATCGCTCGCTCCGAACAGCATCACCTGCAAATCATTTATTTCCAGCTGGGTCACTCGGTTTGCCGTCACGGCCAACATGGAAAACAAGAGCTCTACTTGACCAGAAAAACAAGAAGAAGAAGGTGCCCTGATAAAGTGCTCAGGTTCACCTCATCGTGGTGGGTGAAATGGCTGTTGGAGATGGTGATGGCTGTGGATCCGGCGATGGCATCAATGAGCCCGTCGGCGCATCTGGACATCGAGACATGGTCAACCCAGATGTGGCTGGACCCGAAGATGGAGATGCCATCACCATCACTCACCGTCCTCAGGCCGACGTGATCCCAGGAATCCCGGATCATTCCCCCAGTTCCCTGGACAATGTTGTGGATGCGTATCCCATGGATGATGACGTTCCTTATGAACTGCAAGGTGATCCCGGCTCCGCCCGAGATCAGGACATTGACCCCCCTTCCATCAATCGTCTTGTCGCTGGTCATGATGAGCTCCTGGTTGAGCCTTATGACCATGCTATAGGCGAAGATGATCCACTGAGGCCCTTTCTGGATGACCGCGTGCCGCAGCGTCCCAGGCTTCGGGTTAGACATGTCATTGTCCAGCGGGCTGGTTACCACATAGTACCTCCCGAATTTTCCACCCCGGGTCTTGCGGCCGAACCCAAGCACACAGTTGGCAAGCCTCTTCCTGTTCCTTGCCCAGTTGCGGTTGCACCTCCAGCACCTGTCGATTGGGTTGGTGGCAACGCATGGCCCCCTGTACTTCCCCAGGGCCCTCCTTGTGCTGTTGCTTCCTCTTATAGCCCTTTCCATTTTTATCAAACAACGGGTTAGGCTCAACAGGCTGAAAACGAATCGTAATATTATCAAGGAACGGGAAAAAAATGCGCATCTACACTGGACAAAGGATGATCACTGGTTCGATAACCACTATGAGCGTCACGTTTACCATAAGAAAAAGAGAAGGCTTACTTGTCAACGTTCAAGTTGAGGTGGTTCGTAACTTCCGTGGGGTTCGGGTGGTAAGCTTCGAGAGTGGCATTCTCGGCCTTCCTGGCCCGCTCTTGCCAGTACTCGTCGAACTCCGCAATGTGAGCCCAAAGGCCCGGGAGGGCCAACGCGAAAGACACGAAAACTAGGACGAGCGTGGCATCCCTGCCTCCATACACCATTACTGCGGAATCCCTGGACGGAAGGATTCGTTCGCGGGATGGAGTTTTGAGCTTCGATTCGGACCTGTCCCAAGCTGATGGTCTACTACTCGGTAGCGCTCAGAAGAGCTGTTGTGTTGCCCATGCCGAGACAGGAATCCCCATATTAATGCTGCGATTAGTTTTAACAGAAAACAAAATCGGAGCCTAAAGATGGGTGACAATTTTTATCGGGCAATAAAAATAGTAAAGATTACTCTTTGCTGCTGAACTAATCTCGTCCGAGGATCAGCCTGTTCTTATCGCGGGGTTGCTGAACGGTCGACTTGACTTTCTGTCCATTCTTGTCGATTGTGATTAGTTCCTTCGTTGCTCATGCGATTTACAGTATGAGCGTAAAAGCATCTGGGTAGTTTAGGATGCGAAGTTGTGTAACCCTAAATCTAATCCCTTAAATATATTTAAGGATCGAGAATTAATGTCGACTGGATACTGAGGATATGCATCGATGACGAACATATCATACTGTCATTGTCCAGTGATACAAAGATGTTTTGACTTGACATTGAAGGGATTTGCAGTCTAAATTAGAGCTTGAACAATGACGATAGCTGATCGTATTGGATTACCCATTTCATATTGGAATACAAATAGTCCGCTAATAAATAAAATTATCCATTTGTCGAATCTAATTTTTGGATTCAGGCACTCACTTCGACCGGAATCAAGAGAGGAGCACTTTTTGGCAGATGTCAGCACTCAGCTGAAGAACAAGAACACTAACGGAGACCTCAAGCCATTTCACACTAAAAAATGCGAGGGAAAACTCGCCCCACGGGTACCTTTCATATGATGATATCATGAAGTACTTAGATTTTTGGGATATGGTATTACAGTAAACCGTAAGTTTTGGAGGTTAACATTCACGGTATGGTTTGTGAGTGCGGAGAATGTTGCCAATTCTTCGATTGGAGGGATCACTCTCCGTGCTTTTTTAACATGGAATTCTCTTTGTAAGAGCGACGAAGGTGACAACCTCAACGCTTCCTGCTATCACATCGTTAGGCCCTTAACCAGCACAGCCGTCGGGGCAGAGCTATCCCACAGCTTCTCCACTCAGGACAACACTTGGACAGTTGGGACTCAGCATGCTCTCGACCCAATGACGACGGTGAAGGCTCGGATGAGCAACTGCTGAAGGGCGAGCGCCCTTATCCAGCACGAGTGGCGCCTCAAAGTTACCCTTCACCATCTCGGGAGAAGAAGTGGACACCAGGGGCCATCGAGAAGAGCGCCGAGGTTGGACTGACCGGCCTTGGCTTTGAAGCCCCTAGAGCCCAAAAATCAAAAACCAACTGCTCAATTCGTGAGGTTGAAGGCAGGCCTTTTTATCAGTTCTGTGGAGGTAAAAATGACAGGGTCCCGGCCCTTTTCCCGGCTGACTGGCTGGCCTGCATTTTATGATGCAACTTGATTTCATGGTTTTTAAAATCAGATCGGACCAAAAACTAGTGTATAGCATAATTTATAAGTTCATAGGTCGGACCAAAAGTTTAATCGGTTGAACCGTCTATTTAATAAATAATATTAATAATAAATTTATATAATATTATAATTTAAATATGATTTAGAACAAAAAAAATTATTAATATAAATATTATATTAAATAAGAATTTAACATACAATATAAATATAAATTTAGTAAAATAAAATATGTATATTATAATATATTTTTATTTTAAAATTTTTAAATAGATTAATTTTCTCGATCGAACCGATCGATTTAGTCCAATTTTTAAAATTATGCTTGATTCTATCGCTGGGGTTGTTAAAAAAAAAAGAAAAGAAAAGAAGGAAGAATCCTAGTATGACAGCACCAATCTGTCATCATTTTGGCATTTTCCCCTTGGTTACTTCCATAATCCTTGCGGGACGGTGGTTGATTTGAATTCGTCGTCCTGGCGAACATTGCACGTGGAATTTTGTGCCATTTGCACTGGGAAACGAGCAGTTCTTGCATCCCCCTTTTCTTTTCTGAGCCTAAAAGCTCCGCTGTGAGCAACAAAAAAAACAAAAACGATTTTCAAATCGCACTAGAAAGCTCGGTGTTTTTTCGATCAAATTGGAGAGTCAGCCTCAAAAAGATCAGTCCCATTGAGTGGGAGTATTCTTCGGGCCCATCAACCCTATATTTTTAGCCCGACCCACCGGTTTCGCTTGCGAGGTTCTCGCAGATCGTTTTCAGAACCCAGGCCAGAGTTTCAGATGCCAGCCGCAATTTTTAACATCTCCGAAGCAGGCCAATGTTTGAGACACCATCCATCCATCCATCCATCCAAAAGTAGACCCTATTCTTGCGGTAGCAAGTGATCGGGATAGGAGCCTCCTTTTGTAGAGTCTTATTGCCCTAGTCAGAGACACATCTATCTACACGGCACGCCGCCATTTTGTGGATGACAAGAAAGGCCCATTAAATGTTCCTCCCGACCTCTCCGACGGTACATTCGTCAGGACAACTTTGCTCAATCCCCGGTATTTATTGATTTCGGCAAGCACGTATTGTAGGCGATGTTGTCTAAGACCTTACTTCACGACTCATTTACTACTATATGCACTCGATGACCCTTTACTCCTCCGCGTGTGAGGGAGGTAGACGCGACATGGGACTGCTCCACAAAAGCAAATCAAACTAGGAAGAGAGAGAGAACACACAAATTACCAGCCTTCAGAGAAATTGTTGTCGACAGTAGGTGGCTACTGTGCCGCGTCTGCCTGGAGAAGGCCTTCTCTGATCTGTGCAGCGATGTCCTTGACAGCTCCAGGTCCGTGCGGGATGAAGACGGAGCTTGATTTTGAGGAAGCACCGATATCCTTCAGTGTGTCGAAGTACTGAGTCACCAGGACCATGTCCATTACGTCCTTTGAGGTTGTGCCCGGAACATTCTCGGAGAATGCCAACACGCTGTCCCTCAGCCCATCTACGATTGCCTGCCGCTGCCTCGCTATACCCAGACCAGCTAGATACTTTGATTCAGCATCTCCCTCAGCACGCTTTATCTGCAGAATCTTCTCTGCCTCGGCCTTCTCATTAGCAGCCACCCTCATTCGGGCAGCTGATGATTGTCACAACAAAGAGATCAACATAGCTCAGTTGACAGTGAAGTACCATACCGTTACTCCTCCGGATTAATCTCAGTAATACTACCAGTCTGAAAATACTTTACGAAATTCACCAAGTAATGCACATCTTACCAGCATTAATCTCATTCATAGCTCGCTTCACATGTTCATCGGGCTCAATGTCTACAATAAGAGTCTGAACAATCTCATATCCATAAGCTGACATAGCCTGTTAAGCAAGAAGGCAGAAGAATCGATCAGCAACTTTACCATAGAAATGTCATTCATATGTGAAGTACGGGAAGAAATACCTTCTCAAGCTCATCTTCCACAGCTTTGGCTATATCATTCTTCTGTTCAAAGGTTGAATCTAGATTCAACTTGGGAACACTTGCCCTAATAACTGAGATCTCAAGTTGTCAGTTCCACAACTAAAATATCATCAGGAAACATGTTTGTCATTTAACTAGCTCACTCGTTCACAATTCACAAAAAAAAAAAAAAAAGGGAAGCACTTCCTGCTAAAGCAATAAAAATTTTCTCGTAAAACTAAAAGAGAAAGATTGGAGTCATCAACGTTGGACAGATGCAGTGACTCTGGACAGTGCAAAAGCATGGCAAGAAAAAAAAAATCTGGAAACTGTTCCTCTCAAATTACGCAAAACACTGCATCCAAAATTCTTCCTCTTTTCTGATTCTAGGAACTTGCATTAGCATTCTATGCCAAGAAAATGATTCTCACAATGACACATACCATCAAACACATAGGCTTGAATTTGTGCCCTGGTATTGCTGAGCTTATAGAAGGCATCAGCAGCCTTGTCAGCCAAAGGACGATACTGGATGGAAGCAACCACAGTAACAAAAACATTATCCTGAAAATAAATTGCTTATCAGTTGGTTTCTCAATTTGAATTAATGTCCATAGAAATCATAGTAACTCGAGACTCTTCAATAAGAGCAGCATAACAAAATATCAATGTTAGCAGATCTTAATATAAGTTGATCTTCAGTTCAAATTTTAAAAAAATGTAGTTGTGAACACTTCCCTCTTCACTGAAACTAAAAACTTGATAGATGGCAATGCTTATTGGCCAATGCTGCAAATGAATGTCAAAACTATAAAAGTAGTAAATAATGCAACATACCTTGGTTTTTGTCTCACAGCGTACATCCAGCTGCTGCACTCGGAGAGAGAGATGACCAGCTACATAGCTCCCCAAGCACCAAGGCAGACAGTGGCATCCAGGTTCCAGCACATCATTGAACTTTCCAAAAGTCTCCCGAACAGCTACAGTTGACTGGTCCACTTGCACACATCCAAAGGCTTGTCCCATTTCTCTGTTTCTACAAGTATCAACAGTGTTAGGTCTATCAAGCCGTAGTCACTATAGAGCTGGCACCGTTGAACGCTTTCACAAAGCTGTCAAAGAGTATCTAACAATTCAAAATTTTCTTTAGGACGGGCAAATTCAAGCCACAAAAAGAAAAAAAAACTCATAAAACACAAACATGCACTTTATACAGTTTGTGAGAGCAACATTTCTTGGAGAATGACCGAAAATTCTTAAAGCTATTCTGGAGGAATAATATTCATAAGGAAAGAACAAAATCATGATTGCTGGACCAATTTCAGGAAACGATCAGATATGAAGCTGGAGAAAAAGGTACACAAGATTCCGCTAAAAAATAGCTCTAATTCAATGGAACCCACCAAGTAAAGCGTCTAAACACTATGAATCTCTCCCCAACATAAGAGTAACCTCTTAGACATCAATATGCATAAGCCCCGCATTTATTGAAAAAGAAAGGATTTTAGACAAGATAAAGCTGAGCAAACAAACTAGATTAAGGAGAATATGCTTAACTACAACTGTTCGATGAAAAAAAATCCACTGACTGCAGAATATGCAAAAGATCTAGCAATCTCATCATCCATCAAAAAAAAAAAGGGAGAGACAAAAGATTCTGCCCATTAAATCAAACGGTGAAAAAGAATCAATATTTACTTGGGTGAAGAGTTACCAGAACTTCAAGCTATAAGAACAAAATTGGACCCAGTTGCAGAACAATACAAGTCTCCCGATGATGAGAGGTTGCCAGCGTAACCTTTAAAACTGGCTAAACCATTTCTTATTAAGAAGCCTGGGTTTCTATAAAGATATGGATGGCTGACCTCTGTACTCTTTCGAGAGTTTCAGGAATTGAGGAAGAGCTGAAAAAGGTGTCGTACAGAAGATGGACGTCAACATCCCTGACACCCCACTGACAATATCTCCGGTTACAACATATGTACTGCACCCGATAATCTAATAAATCGATAGAGAAATTTCAAGATGGAGCAGGTGGAACTAGTCCAACAAAACCTTCAATGGTCAATAATTTCCAAGGACAAAGTAGCACGACCTATTTATTTAGGTGGAAAAAATACACAAAAATACAAAACAATCACAATCTACAACATTCAAAAAAAATCACAACCTACGACAAGACAAACACTACAAAACGCCGATTATAAAGTAAAACAAATAAAATAATGATGGCTGACTGCGAGGGGATAAATAATATCGGTCGCAAATCAAATTAAAAATCTCCAGAAAGTTTTCTATCGAGAACAGACACCACAAGGAACCGCTGAAGGATCTCTTGTGTCACTACGGACAAGCAGTCCCGAAATTTATCCGAAACCCGAGAAAACTCTAACCAGCGAAAGGCGGCGACGATGGTTGAGATACAGAAGTGGAGAATCACGCAGAGGAGCGGATACGTGATGAGCTTAGGGCAAAGGCAATAATAAATGGAGGGAGAATCGTATGGAGTATGAGGACACGGAACGGGAGGCTCGGGGAGACGAACCTTGTGACGCTTCCGCGGTGACGATGAATCGAGCTGAGCGATCTACGGTGATCGGTGAGCTATCTTTCTCCTGCTCTCCGTTTTGTCTTTCCAAATAAGCAATACGCAAAGCGAGCGAGGGAACAAAGGATGATGATGTTTCCTTCTTTTATATATTTATATCCGTCATCGCTGTGTGCCGGTCTACTAATAAAGAATTTTAATATATCTTTTATTTATAAAATTTAAATCGAATGATACCAAATCAGCCTGACCAACCAATTCTTGAGCACAGATAATATTCACACCATAAAATTCAGATATTGATTAATACTGCTTTATGCTCTATTTAATTCCTAATTTAGTTATTGACTGTTAATATTTTTCATTGTTAATTGTTATTTTATAGGAAATTTTGGCAATGGATCATCTCAGTACAATAAGAAAAATCACAGATATAAGGTTAGTGTCACGACCCGAAAATCCGGCAGAGTTTCCCGCATACTTAAGACTAACCAGAAAATGCAAAACCTGTTATAAATCAATTGAACACGCCAAATCCAGCCACACCCATCCACAACCATTTCCCAAACCACAGTTATCAACCACAAAATATTCAGGCCGTGACATATGATCACACTATACTGGACTTCTATACATACCCTATCAAAATAAACTTATCCTAGTTGATCCCCGGGTCTATTTGGGCGGCTCCACACGGCTGAGTGTCTCCCCTATCTGTAGAAAACAAATTTTGCAAAGAGTGTGAGCTGCAATTCAGTGAATACAAAATTCCAAAGTAAAATAATAGTTTAACATATTAAACCATTTACCTAATCTGCATTATTAATATTATATAATAGTATATCTCACTTGATAAAATAATACAAACAACTTTTAAATTTATATTCTCTTATCTCAAATACTTACATATGCAACCATTTCATATCCCAAGTCTCCACTATCACTACGAATTACATCTCTCTAACCTACTCAGTCATGATATGTCAGAACCTTACATACCTTCAGTTGTACCCACGTAATACTGTCAATATAATTATTTTTCTTATATATATATTTGCGTTATATATATATTTCTATACCAAAATACATAACATCCACCAATCCGGCCGATACAATTATTGTTCATATATATATATATATATATATCTACATTGTCTATTTCTATAACAATATACATAAACATCTAACAAATGAGCTACCTATAATGCATGAAAACCATTATGCACAAACAATCGCCATGGGGTCGCACTACCTCTGCGACAGAGTTATGGCAGTACCGATACTCCTCCTCTCCCCAAACGGTACCGTGACCCTGCACCTCAATCAATCTCATAAAATTCTCCTTCCCGTGCCCTTCCCTTCGCACGCACGCGGGGGCCGCCTATTAACCTCTGGCGGTAAGAGTGGACCCGTTGTCCTCAAGTCTCTCTCTTTTTCTTACCTCTCCTCTCTGGTCTTTGTTTTTCCCAACCGAGTCCGAAAATGGGGTCATCTCACATATCCCGCTGGAGTAACAGAGCCAGCGTCACTCATGTCCCATGTTTATATCCCGCCGGGAACCCGCGGTAAATCAATTAGGCCCATTTCTATTCCGCCGGCTTAGCGGTCACCATGGCTATAACCAAACACAAACAAAAATGCAGGGATGCTAGATGAATGATGCAAGACTACAAATAATACCAATTCATGAATACATATACGCATATATATACACGATACCGCTTAATAATTTAAATATTCGTAAATATGATATAATATCGCCTTCACATATGAAGCGCAAGCCACATCCATATCCCATAATAATCATGTGTGTATATATATATATAGACGCATATATAAATGTATAATATCCTCCGAGGTGCGAGAAATTAGCGTATTGGCTAATCCAATAACTTATCCCTTAATACCTTACCTTAATCACTTTATTTTTCAAACAGTAGAACGTATTTATCTACCCGTCTTATTTTACAATGGAAAATAGTACTCACCACACCCCGAGAAATCATTCACCGAGCATAGCCTTCAAATGAATTTTCCATAGCCTTCTCAGTCCCTGTCATATAATTAATCGAGTAAAAATACATACGACAATGTACACCAAAACCTCATATTCCCTATTCTTCAATGATGTTAATGTGCAAATATTCCTTTAATTCCTCAATACACTATCCGTGTTAATCCTACTTATTTTCCCAAGCTACTTTTTCAGTCCCGCAATATTCTAAAATTTAACACCTCCAAGATAAAGTTTCCAATCATTCATATTCCTTAACTCAAAACAAGATACCAACCTAACAGTTTTTAATCTATTGTAATTACCAACTAATCAGCACCATTAAGAGTCAATTCAATCAAGATGCATGATATATGTAATATACCTAATCAATTAACACAAGACATGCAAAAGAAATAACTCTAGCAGCTGTGATCAATATACCTGAATCTAAATTCTCCTCCCTACTGTTTTCTCAGTTTCCTTGCTCAGCACCTCCTATGCACCTAGTTTCTTCCTCCTTTCGCTCTCCCTGTTTGACCGCAACTTGCCTGTAAGTCACTAAACTCAACTCCTTCCCTCCCATCCATTCATGCCTTCCAAGAATTTTTTTTTCTTTTTGTCCTTTCTCCCAAGATCTCTCTCTCTCTCTGGTCGTCCTCCCTTCCTCTCTATTTGTTTTTTTTTTCTTCTTTCTTTCCTCATCTTATCCCGCCTCTCGGCCTTCCCCTTTTTCCTTCTTTGCTTGCCATCTCTTCTCCAGGTTTCCTCTTTTATTTGCTACACACCTCTCCTCTGTTTATCTTCTCCCTTTGGCCCTCACCGTCACTCGATTTCTTTCTCTTAGAACCCCTATCTTCCATTTATCTTCCTCACTGTCGGCTTCTTTCCTTCTCCACTACGTCTGTCTCTCTCTCTCTCTCTCTCTCATTGCTCTCAGTAAGCAACACAGTAGTAAGTTTCTTTTTGACCAATATATATATATATATATATAAAGTGGATTTACTCGTGGGGTTTCAGGCACTAGAGGAAAAGATCAAATTTTTATTTTTATTTATTTATTTATTTATTTTGGGCTAGGCTTTGATGGGGTATAGGCTAGGCTTATTAATAAAATTTAATGATCTTACAGTTAGAGGATCACAACTGACGAGATCAAGGACCACAAAAGAGCCACAAACTAGTCTGGTTAAAAATGGCACAACACAAAAAAAAGCATACTTTGGTCAAGATTTTTAAGCCACCAAAGAGCATCAGCTCATTGCCAATATGACTTAAAAAAAATTTTATGCTGACACAAAAAAATGAAAAATATTTATAATAAAAAAGTTAAGAAATAATTAATTATATTTTAATATTTTATTTAATTTATATAATATTTAAATTAATCAATCATTTATATCATATAAACTTTTATTTTAAAATATTAAAATTTTTAAAAACTTATTTTTGTTTGATTCTGACCGGATTAGGTGATCCGAAATACGAAAAAATCATGTTAGACTATGATTTTTAGTCCAACCAAGATGTTGCTTGCCCGAAATCATCGAATCAACCCAAATGGATAGGTCTATCACGAACCCAATCACCACATCACCAAATGATATGGGTCAAGTTGACACAATTAAGGGATAGATTTACATTTTACATTTATAACTAGAGTGATATATGACCGGTTGTAATTGATTTCGAATCTTATGAAGTAATGTATTCTTCTCTTTTAACTGCAAATCCTTTGTTAGTTCTTTTTGCTATTTAGGGTAAGCTTTTTTTTTTTTTTAATGTCCAAACGCAAGGATAGATGATGGATAGGATGACCACATCATCATCCTTCAAATTGAGCTTATCCGCAGAATCACACATTCATTAGATAAGATAGCAATCCTGTGGCCGTTCAGTTTCAACGGTCAATAGATCCATCCAGAGCAGTGCTCAAAGTAAGATTCATTCGCCGGAGAAATAAAGTTGATATTCTCCAGGTGGAATGACGCGGACTTGGATGCGGCAACGTGCACGTACCCCCGACACGCTGGGATCCAATCCACGCGCTGCTTGGCTAACATGCGCCCGGTTCCGTGAAACCTCGTCGTACCCGACGGCTCCCATGTTATTATATTGACGACAGCACAGATTGTCCCGACCGTACCATCGAGGGCCTGCGGCGCGACAGGGCTTGCAGAGACCCTACCTTCCTGGGACCCGACACCACCCGTCCGAGGCAACCGGAACGGCGATCCGATGAAGCTGTCGACGGCCATAATCTCCTCCGCCAGGAACGTCACCCGCTTCCAGCTCGACCTTTATTCCTTCCGTTCTCCTTTCTGCAAGAATCTCACTTGCTCGAAGGGATCGAAATCGTCTCTGGGTCTATCCATGACTACGCGTCCCATTTCTCCCAACAGTAGGCGGAGCCTCTGCGTCTTTTCGAGCTCTAAGGCCGATCATGGTCTCCCTCAGTCTTCGTCTCAGGTCCCTTCGCTCTGAGATTCCTTATACTGTCTAAGGAAGCTCTTTTTTGTTTTTTTGTTTTAATTCCCCCCGAAATCAGACCCATATCTCTCTGTTTTGTCTCGTTCCAAGATGATAAGTTATGAACTTACAGTTCAGTTGCCCACGCGGGATTGTTTTTGAGTTTGACTTTTCTGTTAATTATAGAACCAAGAGATTGATGAGAAGTGCATGTTCCTGCGTGCAGGAATCTTTTCTGAGGAGCGTCCTCGAAAGCATGGAGATTGTGTACGTGAATAGGAACCCCACTGCTAAAGCTGTATTAGATCTTGTCCGGTCAGCCAGGGAAGATCAGATTTGCTACGATCATCTTGCATTCCGCACTTTTGGGGTAATTCACTCTCTTTTCTAAATTACATGAATTCTTGGTATGATTGAAGTTCATAACACATCGGTGGCAATTTGTCATATATCACGATGAATGGCTGGTTATCAGGCCGAGCTCTCTTGTTAAAATCTTCCATCCCTTGTATGAATGTGGAATTCAAAATGTTTTGAAGAAATACTAATCATACCAAACTCAGAGACGTGTCCGAATGTATAATTGGTCCCAACTGCTAACCATTGATGCTGCCTAGTCGCTATTAAGTAATCATTATATTACATTGTCAGCTGGGAAAATGCCCTGATATTATTCTGTGAAATGCTGAAGGTGAATGGTCACGGAATCAACTCCCTGGCAGACTTTTTCTTGGACTATGGATATACCCCACGGGAGGAGTTGCACTTTCCAGCAAAGAAATTGAGGGCCTTGTGGTTCTCACCACCCAAGTTCTCCCTTGGTGGTGAAGGCAGTGGTGTACATGGGCCACTCCCAAGAATCTTTATATCTGAACTTCTTGTCGACCAGATGAGTCCACAAGCACAGGTCTAAACAAGAAATATTCATGCATTAAAATCTAACAGCGAGATAGAGTTTGCTTTTGTTCATGAAGCTGTGACTTCACCTCTTCTTATGGAACCTAATATTCTAGTTCTTTATTTCCAGGAAATAATTAGAAAGTATGTTGGGATCTCCGGTAGTGGGAATAAATATGCAGCCCTTGCTAGTGCTTTAGGAACATTAACGTGGGAAAACCCCCAGCATTCTGAATTTCAGCAATTAGCAAGGTATGCTTCATCCATCAGTGACTTCACATGCAACCTTTTTCTTCGGAGTTCCCCGGTGAAGAATAATAATGGGCTACTAGACTCAGGGCTTGTCTCAAGCTTGTTTGAGCTGCAATTTTGGAATATGTTGTGCATATGACAGGGAAAGTGAATATGCTGCATGGACGCTTGTGAATGGGTATGCCCTGAACCATGTGACTATATCTGCTCATCGGCTGAAATCGACATTGAGAAGTATCAATAACCTGAACAAATTCATTGAAGACAATGGCTTCAAACTGAACTCACAAGGAGGGGTTCTAAAAGGTTTGCTGCAGTTCTTTGGTATTTTCCCCTTCAAGCATTTTAAGTGCCTGCATAAGAAACCTCTAGTCAAGAAATGCCTCATGCCATTCTAATCAGGATCTGATGTAAGGAAGCTTTACAATCATCCTGACTGCTTTTTCACCCATTTAATAACAGTTAGCCCCGATGGTCTTCTTCAGCAAAGTTCAACAGTTGCAGACTCATTCTCTTTCCACTTCTCAGATGGCATCACTGAAACAGTCCCTTGTTCATACATTGAGTTTGCTGAACGACTTCTGCTGCCCCAATTTGAAAATCTACCTGAAAAAGAGGTTTTTAACCTTCTCCATTATCGCTCGATGATTTTGCTTAGTTTGAAGTTTCAGGACATGTGAATGGACGCTGTTGTGGCTATAACAGATCAGGACCAACAGAGAATGCCTCTTATTTCACATTTCATTGAGTTTTCAAGCCAGAAAAAAAAAAATCTTAGTCATAGATGATATGATACTTACTGCTCAGGACAAGATGTTTCGCTCTTATTCTTCTGCAGGTTAAAGAGTTTCACAGGAGGGATGGATTTGAGGTCGGAAATGCGGACAAGATTTTTGAAAGCACGTCAAAGGAGCAGCTAACTCGGAGAGTCGCTTAAGAAGTAGATAAATAAGCCGGGATGTGGACATCATCGTGTGAGATGCTGGCACATGGCCTAAATGCTTTCGTCCACAATAAATGTGCATGACTCTTTTTAAGGAAATATCATTGAAAGGCTACTTTTGTTTATGAACATAAGGTGCCATGATTTATTTCAAATTTGACGTTATGTTCTTCAATGAAACAAACCGATTATCATGACGCATGATCCCACGTTTTCCCTTTCATAGTGAAGTGAAAGTTGGAATAGAAAGAGAGAAGTATGGGTAATAATCATTCTCCAAATACCGCAGAGTATCACAAGAATGTAACATACGCTTCATCGTCCCCGAACACTTTTTTCTGCTAACAGAACATGAAGCTGTGAACAGAATGCAGATGAGAGAGACGTCCTTTATACACAGCCTTTTTCACCAAATCAAGAACAAATGCTCTCTATATAAGTAAAAATAATGAAAAAGGCATTAAGGGACCCGCTATTTAACACCTATCCATATCCGAGTGTCACATCACACTATCTTGGCTTTGGAGATTGGTGAGGATGCTGCTGGTAATGGTAGGGAGACGCATGGGACCCGTTTGGGATTGAGAGGCTTCTCTTCTGCTGCCCGTTTCTCAGGCCATTCTGTGTCTGGAGCCCATTTCTTGCATTTGGGCTGGACATGATTCGATCAGCCCGCATAGTCTGGAAGTAGTGTGAAGAGCTGGCCATGTCCTTGAGGTTTGGGAGGGACTTCAAAGCCTTGACAACTTCAGTCATTAGTGGCCGAGCTTTGGGGTCTCGACTAAGACAGTTAGCAGCCAACTGGGCAGCCTTCTCAGCGCCCTTCATAGAGAAGTTACCCTCAAGCCGAGGATCTATCAACTTATAGAATCTTCTCCTATCCCCAAGATGGGGCCGGGCCCACTCGACAAGGTTATGCTCACCATTGGGCCTGTTCTTGTCCATGGATCTTCGACCCGTCATCATTTCTAGAAGAACCACGCCGAAGCTGTACACATCACTCTTCAATGTAAGATGCCCTGAAGAGATAGTTGGAGACAATTAGAAAGAAGTAGAACAAAAGTACCAACCAGCAATTCTGTAATTCAGCTCTTCATTAGGAACTAGAACGGATGAAAAGCAAGTTATCTCCAAAATGGAAGGAAAAAATAAGTTCCAATATTAGAAAATTTGGGGAACATGAAACAAACATGGAGGAAAGCCGAATGGTCACATTTACCTGTCATCACATACTCTGGAGCTGCATACCCATAAGTTCCCATTACGCGGGTTGAGACATGTGTTTTGCCTTCTTCAGGCCCATCTTTGGCAAGTCCAAAGTCAGAAAGCTTGGCGCTATAATCCTATAATACAATGTAATTAGAAACTAGAACATAGTGAATATTCAAGTTAACATTATCAGAGGCTCTGATGCTTACAGCATCTAATAGGATGTTTGAGGTCTTAAAATCACGATATATGACTGGTCTTTCAGCTTCTTCATGAAGAAATGCAAGACCTCTTGCAGCTCCTAGAGCAATTTTCATCCTGACAGACCAGGGAAGAGGCAGGGACCCTACACATGATAAAAGAATCTCATTCACATTTCTCAAGCATGCAAGCACTGTGGGCAAAGGAAATTGTATATGTCCAACATATTCCACCAATCCTCAAAGAGGAACACATCCCATAGATAGAGCAGGTCCGGTGTTTAATAGAGTCAAATGATAAGGACAAAAATAGCCATTGTCAAGAAAGATACTTCAGTTTTAGATAGGACTTGGAAAATTGCTTACAGTGATTTAGAAGAGGAAATAGTTTGTAATGGTTCAGAGCCAAAGTCAATGAAATAGTATTTTGAACATAACAAACTTGGTGTCCATCAACCTACTGAATATATGATGCATTTCAGAGTCAATATTTAGCATATCAAGTCTAGCTAGAAGTGCATTGTTTCAAGCAATTATAAGTGTCAAGTACAATATAAGGAATAAATAGGGACCAGGAGATAAATTACGTATACTGAATAAATCAAGCACACATACATACTTCTGAATAGGTGATTCTCCAAGCTTCCCCTTGCCATAAACTCATATACAAGCAGCCTTTGATCATCTTCAATGCAGCACCCAATTAGCTTCACTAAGTTAGGATGTACAAGATCACCAAGAAAATTTACCTCAGCCTGCCGAATGCAGCACACAAAGATTAACAACAACCATAGGAAAATAAACTTTAGAAAGTAATCCATTTAACCTACCAGCCATTCTTTGTGACCCTGAAGGCCATCGTGGTTGAGAGTTTTAACAGCAACAGTGAGCCCTGTACCAGGTCTCACAGGGGCAGTTCCATTTTCTTCGATCCAGCCCTTGAATACACAGCCGAAACCTCCTCCTCCTAGAAGACTCTCAGGTCTGAAGTTTCTTGTTGCCAACTTCAAATCATTAAATGTGAATTTCCGCAATCGAGGTGCAAGTTTAAGTTCCTCTTCAAGCTTCAAATTTGAGGAGTTACTTTCGGTGTTACTCATGCATGAAGATGAGACTACAGGAACAACTGGTTGATCTCTACTTGTATCATATGTTGATTTGCTTTCTACTGTTTAAACAGCAAATCAGCATATCATAAGGCAGAAATGGAGACAGGTTTGAAAGCATATATAATATACCATCTGACACCATGATGATGCATTTATGCACAAATATCTCAAGGTTGTAAGTAAGACACCAAAAAAGGAATCCTATTGTTCAAAAAAGTGCGAATTTGCACCAGCTGATCAATTACCCAATTTGAAATGAAATATTGACATATAGCGGCTGGGAAACTTGACATGTGAGGGCAAGGTTTCTCTTGGAAAATGAGAGGGTGAGGAACAGCTAGAACTTGCCCAAAAAACAAATAAGTTATTCATGGTCCAAATTCTCATAAAGCAATGGCTATTTGTACGTCTGTTTCATGGAAATAAATTTCAATTACTCAAGTTGAATCATCTCAATACTCCAATCCATTGATCAAGCCATGGCATGATCAACGTGTGAAACTTAACTCTGTTCAAAAGTTCCCTCTCTCCAAAGGATATCTGTTCCAGCTATAGAAAACATAATTTATGATAGTCACCATATGCAATAACCAGCAACAAAATCAAAAACTCCATTCACTTAAATTCAGATGCACTATTCTTTACAAGATGTATGATTTGTTTTTTCCTCCACCTACCAAACTCTTAGCAGTTTACCAGGCAAACACTCATGGTTAGAACGTAAAAGAAGCCAAAAAGAAAAGACACTCAAATTATGACTAAAACCGTGAAAAAAAAAAAGAGCAATGAAATGAATATGCAAAGACTGGCAGGAGATTGAAGGAAGGCATTCATCTACAGCTCACAGCTTAATTCCTCAAAGAAAAGAGGAGCTACCATAATTCGTGCTGGTGCCACAGGTAGAGTTATCAACTTTGGATCTAGAAGATATGCAGCTCCAGAAAAACCTGAACTTCATCCAACACCCAGTCTCCTCAACGCATCTGCAATCATCATCCTTTCCCGTCACCATCTTCCTACCATCACACTGCTTATTCTTCTGCTTCATGTCCCTTTCCGGTTTGCACACAGTACACGGCTCCACTTTACCATTCCCAGTTCCTCCTCCTCGTCCTTCACTGCCGCCAGCACTATTGCTATTATTAACTTCAGCAGCTACTGCTACTATCAGGAGACCCTAATCATAAGCAAGGAAGCAATGACCTCCCCCGGATAGCACCAGAGTTTCAGAATCAACTCAAAGTCGGTGGAAAAACAGAAGATTGATCGCAGCAAGAGGGGTTCACACACCGGACGGACCATGAAAAAGGCAGTGATCGACGATGGAGCAGGACGCTTCCCGGGGCAAGTGACTGATGGAACTCAACTTGCAGCACAGGACCCTCGAAACAAACAATGCTATCTTCAGTAACCACTGCCCGAAGAAGATGAAGAAGACCCCGAGAGAAGATGCCAACGAATAGCAGGCTGCTTCAGATGAAAAGTGCCGGCGAGCGATGAGGGTATGATCCCGGGACGGGCTGCCGGTTCGGTGAATCGGTGGACGAGCAAAAAGCATAGCAGGAGCTGCCCGAGAGAGACGGGTAGGAATAATTAGTGGGGAATGTCAATGCCCGGAGGACGCTGCCCGTACACAAGGAGAGGGAGAGGGGCGAGCGAAAAGGGCAAGGGGGCAGTTCGGGCAGCAGAGAGAGGTGGGGAAGAAAATGGGTGCGGCTGGGGGCAGAGTGGAGAAGGATATGGCCCACTTGACGGTGATGTGTCATCTTTGACACGCGAACGCCCGCGCCGAGTGTCGACTGGTATTTTTTTTCCGCCCCAATTCTTTTCGCATTTTTCCACTTTTTTTTACTCAAATTCGTTTTCTTATCCTCATTCTTATTCTCTTTTTTTATTTATCCATCCTATCTATAAGGAAAAAAAGAGAGGTAATTACGAAATTTCAGTGATAAAGAATAAAAATTAAATCCATAATAACGTGACCATAAAATTAAAAATAATACTAGTTGTAAGTGGATTTAGTTGTGAGTGGATTGATTGACATTTGATGTATCCTAGGGCTAGCTTGTGCTATAAAGTCACTATAATGGAATGATATATTACTAAAAGAATGAATTGTTTATCATATCAATCAATTGTATAGATGCAATTTTCAACTCTAGGTTGTCTTTGCCCAACCATTAATTATTAAAATTAGAAAGCACTGGTCATAGTTGGGGGTTAAAAGAGCTAAGGATAGTGACAGAAAACACAGTTTAATTCAAATAGAGAAGCAAGACAGCACAGAAGAAAGGTGTGCACAGAGCTAGAACACCGATGAATTGCACACTAGGGAGAGGAGGAAACAGATAATTTTAAGGATGAAGCATAGAGTATTTACTGAGCTTATAGAGGTTCCTGCGAGATTAACATATCATAGTTTAAATGTTGGCTGTGGTGGTTGGCCCTTAAGAGCTATAGGGGACGAATGGAGCCATATGCTAGAATTGCCAAGGGATCGGCTCCCCTTTAACAGTTCAGCAGTCAAGAGAGCTTGCGGGAAAATATAAACCCAATATAATTTTTCTACTGGAGAATAAAAACGAGAGGGATAAACTTGAGAGAATCATAAGGAAGCTTAGAATGGAGGAAGTGGAATATGTTGATCCTTAGGGACCGAGTGGAGGGATGGTGTCATGGTGGAATGGGAGTGGTGTGGTTAAATCTCTAGCAAGACTAGGAGCGTCATAGACCAGAATAAGCATCGCGGGGTCACATTGCTTCATGCAAATTGGTAGATTTGAAGAGAGGCAAAGAGATTGGAAGGAACTAAGGAAAATAAGGAAGGCTTAATAGGGAAGCTCGGGTGGTGATAGGGGATTTTAACGGAGTAGGCTGTCAGGAAGAAAAGGGAGGGGTACGAGGAAAGCACCCAAACAGATTGATAACTTCAAGGAAATGATGTCTGATTAAAGCTGGTGGATGTGGGCTTCAAGGGGCAACATTTTTACATGGAGTAATAAAAGGGAAAGGGGATGGATGGTCAGGTTAGAGAAAGGATGGGTAGAGCATTGGTCAGCGCTGAGTGGTGGGAGACTTTCGAAAAAAATGCAAGTTGCTACAGTCATTGCCCTTGATAGTGGATAGAAATTGGAGAGATAGAAGGGGATCGAAACAATTTAGCTTTAAAGGGATGTGCGGTAATTATTGAAGAATGTTGGGAAGATCTTCGAACTTAGCAGGTTGGGGGAGATTCCAAAGGTGCTAGGAGAGCGTAGGGTTAGGTTGTCTGAGTGGAGTACGGAGCGCTTTCCCAACAATAGGGATAGGATAGAAGAGATTAAGAGAATATTAGCCCAAGAACAAAATAAGGACCCACTAGAGGCAAATATTGGCTTAGAAAATAGGCTAATAACTAAGAAAAGAGCACATGTTAAGTGGCTGCAAGAAGGAGATATGGATACATCTTTCTTTCTTTTCTTTTTTCCCCGCCAAACAGCATTTCAGAGGAGAGCCACTAATAAAATTTAAAGCATCAAGAACAGAGAAGGATGTTGGATGGAGGTGGAAGCTGAAATAATGAGGGCATTTTTTATTTTTTATTTTTTTATACTTTTACTAGGATACGTTTAGCTATAAAGGGATTAGGGGCGAAAATGGGGGTGTTCCAAGTAATTGAGGAGTTTGGTGACTAGGGATATAAATGAGACACTGTGTAGGAAAAGTCAATGTTGGGGACATCACTGAGGTTGTGTTTCAACTAGGGGCAACTAAGCCCCCTGGACTTGATGATTTCTCGGGAGTGTTTTTTAGACATATTAGGAGACCATATGACCAATACTAAGCCCTGCTATTCAGGATTTCTTCAAGAAAATAAGGATGCCACAAATCCCCAACTGCACCGATATCTATCTCATTTCAAAAATTCCTGCTCCTAATTCTCTTTCTAGTTTTCATCCAATAAGTTGGTGCAACTTTGCTTATAAAATCATCTCTCGTATTCTTGTTAATAGGTTGAAACCTATCATTCCTCATATTATTTCAGCTTTAAAAAAGTGCGTTTGTGTATGGGAGGATCATACAAGATAATGTGGTAGTTAAAAGGAAGAGTGCACGTTAAAAATTGATATGACTAAGGCACATGATAAGGTGGAATTGGCTTTTTTAGAAAAAAAATCATGAGAAAGATAGGCTTTTGTGATGTGTGAGTGTGATGGATCAGGAGTTGTGTCAGGAGTGTAGGTTATAGAATAATTGTGAATAGCAAGTATAGTGACAGATTCTTCCCAACAAGGGGTATTGGGCATTGAGACCCATTGTCTTCATACCTTTCCTTGTTTGTTGTTGATGTTTTATCATTATTGATCAACAAGGTTGTGCAAAATTGAAGTTTGTGGGAGATTAAAATGTGAAGATCATGTATAGTTGTCTCACATATTCCATTTTGCAAAATGACTCCCTCTTCTTCATGACTACTACTCAGCAAAATGCACAAAAATTGAAGAGTTGTTAAATGTCTATTGTGAGACAACAGGGCATGCAATAAACATGTAGAAATCCTTTTTAATGTTCAGCAACAACACTAAGGAGAAAAAAGAGATCTATTAGCTCTTGGACATCTAGTAAGATGCAAAGCCTAGGAACTATCTTAGTCTCCTAATAGAACGGGAAAAAATTAAAGGTCAAAGATATAGTTTTTGTAAAGGATAGAATATGTAGGGTTGGGTATAGGTGTTAAAAGCTTGTATTTTCCCTCTAGAGAGTTTATGAAAACTAAGGAAGGAGGTTGAGCATCATGGGTTTGGAGCAACATTACAAGGGTGGAGAAGAAAATTATTATCACATGCTGGGAAGGAAACATTTATTAATTATGTGGTATTTTCTATCCACACATGTAGCATGAGCATACTGAAATTTCCTAAGAAATGGTGCATGAAAGTTAACAATTTGATTGCTCAACTCCAGTGATGCAATCACGAGAAGGAGAATGGCATTCATTGGAAGAGCTAAGCTAACCTCACTAGACTGAAGGAGCACGGAAGCCTCAACTTCAAAGATCAACAAAGCATTGTTGGCTAAGGTGGCCTAGAGGGTAATAAAAAATCAAAATGTTATTTGGGTACAGGTGTTAAAAGCTTGGATTTTCCCTCTAGAGAGTTCATGAAAACTAAGGAAGGAGATCGAGCATCATGGGTTTGGAGCAACATCATGGAGGGTAGTGAGGTTATCAATGATGTAGACTTATTTATGATCAATGGAGGGAAGGATGTAAGAGTGCGACAAGAACCTTAGGTCCTTGCACTAGAAGGTCACTGTCTTAATAGTATGTAAGATGTCAACGTGAACTAGAACTTAAGAGTTGAGGATCTAATCAATAAGGAGGCAAAAGAGTAGGATTTGTGTTGTTTACAAGGTAAAATCACTACATTACAAGTTGATGCCATCAAGAAAATCCCTATCTCACTAACTGATGGTCCACATGTATTTGTGCGGCCTTAAAAAGAAGAAGAGAACTGTTAGTAAAGACAACTTATGCCTTCCTCAAGAATAATGAGTAGCAAGTATTGGGAGATAGACTATTCACTTCTCACATTGTTGAAGCTTCAATCTTGAAGAACATCTAAACCCATGAGTGCCCTGGGAAGTTATGACATTTCTTGATGTTTATGGGAATTCACAAAGGAAGCATGTAATTCATAGAGGAACTATCCTGTCTATGGGGAGCAAGAATCATTAGAGCATGCTCTACTGATCTGTGAGTGGGTTAAGTATGTTTGGTTTGGCAACTTGGGGCTAAGAATGAAGCAGTTGAAGATCACTACTTTCGATGAGAGGCTTAAGTGAATGTTTGAATAGTATGATTTAAAATAGCAGGACAAGCAAGAGTATCAAAGGAGGGCGGCTTTCATCCTTTGACAAATTTGGAAGAGTAGATGTGATGCCATATATAATCAAAGGAGGCTCCAACCCTCCCCCCCCCCCCCCCCCCCTCACCCCACAAAAGAAAAAATTTTGTGGTCATGAGAAAGGTTGAAATGTCCATTACTAAATATGAAGGTACTATTAATTTGGTTTGCACAAAGCCAATGAAACAGCAAGCCAATATATGCTATGAGGAGGGATAAACTATTCCATAAGGAGAGCAAGTGAAGGTTAACTATGATGTTGCATGGTATGGTGAAAGGAGCTATGCTAGTATTGGAGTGGTGATGTGAAATGGTCGTGGAGAGTTGATAGGAGGTAAATGGCAAGAGATTCTCTATTCTGATACACCATCTACAGAAGCTAAAGCTATGCTCCTGTAGATCGTGATTGTAGAGAAATGGCAAGCTGTGATTTTCGAAACTAATTCTACCATATTGCAAGCAAGTATTAAAGTTACGACAAATGCACCCTAGAAAATAAAGGCCAATTGTCGAATATATTCAATAGTTGTAGAAGGGGATGTCATCTGTAGAGATTATGAAGATTTGTAGGAAAGCTAATTGCACACCTAATTGGGCATCCAAGGCTTTGCTCAAAGGAATGTGTTTTATTAATTGGGTCTTAGAATTCTTTTAATGATGTTGTTAGATGAGGATTGCAGAGGGTGTGGAAATGTTTATGCTGATGAAACTACTTTGTGTGATGGCAATAGTTGATGTGCAATAAAGATTGATTTTCATGGCAAAAAAAAAACCATATCAATCAATTGTATAGATGCAATTTTCAACTCTTGCTTTTCATGATTTTATACTTGCCCAACCATTAATTATTAAAATTTTGACAATTTTTTACTCTTGCTGTTCATGAAAAATGCATAAAGAATTAATCTCAACAAAATAAATAATTATTTACATATAAATCATGATTTTCAGAACAGTTACATGATCAAATTTCTTTGAATGATTCTATGATGTGGAGAGCACCCAAGTAAGGGTAGAAAAAAAATTTTCTAGGAAAAAGAATTGTACTTAAACATCTCAATCTCATATCGATAACAATAATAATCATTCTAAATATCGTTTCTCAAAGTATATTAATAGACATTCGTTCGTGTCAAAATAATTTTACCGTTTCAAGTGTCATTTTCTTTTTTTTTTTTCAATTCAAACAAATCATCTAGCTTGCTTCAATTCTAAGATTTTTTTCTACTTTACTTTTTGGAAAAAAAACTCATTAAAAGGGATAAAGCATCTTTTAATTTGAATATTATCAATAAATAGTCCATTATTAAACCATATCCACTTTGATCAGATTATCGGATTTGTATATAAATTAGCTGTTTTTATAAGTGCAAAATTAATTATTAAAAAAATCTCACTCTTTATAGTGTAGAATTAGAAAAACAACCATTTTAAATTAAATATTTTTTAAAAAATAATTACTACATGGTCAAACGTGGCAATTATTGCTCACATAGGGCTGATTCATTGATTATATCTTTTTTTTATTAAATATATTTTTATTCGACTAATAAAATTTTTATCATTTAATAAATAGATGTAATATAATCTTGAATTAATTATTAATATATTATAATGCCAACTATTGAATATCGCACAGTGAAAACGAGGCAATTATTGGTGCGGCACGACGAGGAGAATCTTGAGGGAAGCATTCGGTGCGTGCCGCGTCGTTCGGTCACCAACTGGCGTTTGCAATTGAAAATTGTATAAAGAAAGAGAGACAAGATACGGGTGAATCTCAATCTCCTCCTCCTCCTCCTCCTCTTCAACCTTGGAAATAAGAATAAATTGATCGACCATGTTGACTGTACTGCTCTTGGCTCTAATAATCTTGTACGATTAAATGTTCGGCGAGTACTTGTTATATACTGAAATAAAATACAAGTAAATCATAATTAATTTAAATGGAAAAATGGTTTTAATTTGATTACAATTGCATTTTACATCTCAATAATGATGGAGTGATGTTCAACAAAATTGTTCCCTAGTTGTACGGACATGGACCAGTCCCGGCATCGACTTGGAAATTAAGAATACCTAATTGTAATCACCGTCATGGAGTCCACCATTCATGCTTATCTCCCCTTTCCCCGTCTCTGACCGGATTAGTTGACGCTCCTCCTTTTGTCCTCGATGATTAAATAGGGTCAACAATTCCGGTGAGCTAGTCGTGATCGCATTAGGGGTTGGGTTTTCTCGGGATCGACTGTCATCGCAAGCTCTAGTTGGCCGAGAATGCGATGAGTAGAGGAGAATTTGGGTGTCTCAATTGTGGGCGATGGAGCTGCTCAATGAGGGTGCACTGCACTGACCATTGGTTGTTGTGGGCTTGGGCTACCTTGCTCTAACCTGACATGGGCTCCATATGACGGCCCGTTTGTCTTTTCTCTAGCGTTTTTTTAATTAGAAATATTAAGATTTTTTTAAATGCCGCAAAAAACATCACAAATGAAAATGGAACATAAAACAGTCAAATTTAATAATTAGTCATACTATTTTTTTAAAAAAACCATACTTTATAAAAACTTATTCACTATCGACTGACTTTTTAAATTAAGTAGTGTAATTCTTTATCTGCGTAGGTACTTACTTCCCCCATCCCATCGCCTTATTTATTAGTCTCTTAGCCCCTGGTTTTTCTAGGCCTGTCCGATCCTTAATGTTCCCTTGTGCTGTGTACAGCCCACAGCGTACAAGAACATCGTCCGATAATTTGGCAGCCCACAGGAACATCATGCGCCTGTTCAAATCTTGGAATGCCCGATCGATGATCTCGGCTGCCCCCGTGAGACGTTTAGATTACGTCCCTCCCAAAAAGAGTCTCGAACTTAATTATGAAAAAAAATTGGTATTACGGCAACTTTATCCTTGAATAGGTGTTGTATATTTTAGATTTAGATCAATTAAGTCTCAAATTGACTCGTCACATCATTAGAGTTAATGCTGCACACCGGAAAATGTTCACAACGACAGCCGGGTTCGATTCACCTTTCTGCTACTGACGAATACGTGTTGTCTTCCCGACTTGCTCTGTGGTTTAGTTTTGATTAGAGTCATAGATAGCTTCACAACTTGCACTGGACCTCTTGGACGTGGATGGCGTGTCATGTCAGTATAGTTGGATTGGGACGACCGAGTGAGTGACGTGTTAAATATAATAGAAAATAAATTGTAATTTAGCCTGAAACCTTATCTGCTTATTATTAATTAACGGCAGTAAGTAACCAAGAAAAGAAAAGTTAAATACTAATAATAATTTCCCTATTTTTATGTGGCGCTCGGTGGACGGGCATCCATCGGCTGTCACTCGGCACTTGCGCGCAGTCCCCCGTTCGGCCACGAACTTCAATTCACCGTCGTTATTGCTCCTCTTCATCTTCATCCCCACACCAGAGGGCTTGTCTATTGATTGATCGCAGTCCCTTTCTCTCTCCCCGCACCATTAGTTCCGTGGAAGGTATTTCCCCCGTGTCATTTTTATTAAATTTTAATTTGATAATATACAATATATTTCAACATAATGGAGCTTTATTTTTATTGTTATTGCTTTCTCTTCACTCCTTGGCACAAACTAAGCATCCAGTGTAAATGATGAGATGTCGTTCCTTCCAACTGCAGAATCACCTGCTCCACCTGCCTCCCATGGTTTCACCCATTAATCTTCCATCATTAATATTGGTGTGCTCATACGAATGAGCATGTTTGTGCAAGCCTTTGGCATGCAATTCCATGACTGTCAGCTTATTATTATTTAAGGTTGATAAAGTTGGGTCCTCTTAGTGCCTGGAAATTGGGGGTATACGGATGTGCCATAAAATGGTGGGCACATATGAGCCAAGTGTGATTCCATACCTTCGTGACAAGATCAAAACAAACTAGAGGAATCTGTCCCTTAACATTTTCCTTGGCATCAACTGTTCAGTATCTCAATGCACCAGCTCTCATCAATTATGTGTTTAAAAAAGGATAAGCTAATTGAACTTGCACTCTTCCACAGCGGTCCATGTCCATCCTCGCTTGTGATTGATACATTTTATACATTTTTCTGCAATTGATATGTAGTGCTGCTCAATGCAGGACGCCTTGTCTGAATATAAATGCTCCATTGCATTATGACATTGTCGTTGCTATATCTTCATTACATTCCTTTCTGCTGCAGAATGCATACTTTGTGGGTGTTCAGATCGAAGGAGTCTGCAAGAGTCAGGAGACAGATGGGCTCAGCGCTGAGATGAGGCAGCTAAGCACTGTGGGTGCTGTTCGGGTCGCACTGAGGACTCTATCAATGGGCTCTAACTCTTACAGATCACAGTAAACTTGTGAGACTCCCTGCGTTTGGACCACATTCTGGAAGTATATTTTCTCGTTCCTTTTGGGAGTCCCGTTGATTTTTATGTAGAAGTTACATAACACTGTTTCTCATTCCAAAGATGTTGAATAAACATTACTTCTCACAAATCCAAATGTTCAGTTCTTCATTGATCCAATATGACTCGACTGCTTATACTGCTAATTCTCGAGTTTAGGACGATAAGTCAACCTTATGATAATTAATGGCAAGATCCACAAGGGAATGGAGCCGCTTCTAATTTCGTACGGGGCACAGAATCTCTTTTATGCTAACAAATGATACCAAATTTGCCCTATTCTCATGCGCACAAGGAAATTGTGTTGTCCTCCAAGATCAGGGACCGCATTTCCGGTCTATGTACATGCAATCGGGTTTCCTCGCATGTCTTCATAATCTGTCCGGCCCAGTTCTCTTAGTCACCCCGTTTGACCACTTGCCCAATTTATATGCACATTCCTTGACACATACAAACCAGAATAACTGATAAGCCTGTGTTTGCGCTTCTACTTCGAATTGTCCCTATTCCTCCTCATTTGGTTGATCTGTACTTATACCTTGTAGCCCAGAAGAGGTAGTGCAGAAAGTTGAGTCCACTCAGCAAGCACATCAGCCAATAGAATCTGTCCAAGTGGTAACTGTTGAGGTTGTGTCCAGAGAGCCATGCCCTGTGCCCCGAGCTCCCGGTGGCTCCATTAACAATAGACACAATCACAGAGCTCGTGTAATAGCCCATCGCCAGTGAAGCCCAGGACAGGGAGGTTGCCAGCGACCTCATGCTGTTCGGTGCCTCGGAAAAGAAGAACTCGAGCAAGCCCGCAAGGGTGAAAAGGTCAGCGGACCCAAGGAACAGGTATTGGAGCGCAACCCAGAAGAATGTGATCGGTAACGGCCCACCTGATTCCATCAGGCCCGAGTCAGCCGCAACCCGTTTCCTCTTGATCTCCACCAGGGCAGCCACTGCCATGGCTACAATAGAAAGAGCCAGCCCGATCCCAATTCTCTGGAGGTGGGTGATGCCCATCTCGGACTTGGTGGCTCTCCGGGCGAATGGCACGATCACTTGGTCATAGATCGGTGCAAGTATCATGATGAAGAGGATCGGGAAGATTGGCAGGGAGGCCGGAGGGACCTTCAGGGACCCAAGCTTCGTATCCATAGTGGCAGCCTGCTGGACCGAGAAGGTAGAGAGCTGAGCGAGGCAGCAGTTCAGCATTATTGTGCAGGCGAATATCGGAAGGATTCTGAGTACGGTCTTCACGTCTTCAACTTGTTGGACCGAGCAGTTGAGCGAGGTATGGAATACCTCATCAGTCACTGCCCCGTCTAGGAATCGAAGGCCTTCACCGTCTGTGGCCTGCTGAGGTGATGCTGAGGTGTCCTTCAGTTTCATGCCGTGTTCCTCATAGTGCTCAGGTACCACAGTCCTGTGGCCCTGGTTCGATGGGCTTGTGGCCATGCTCGCAATGGCATTGCTCGAGTTTCGGGATCGGACTCTGTTCACTGTGGCAGCCACCAGAACCTGATCGAAAGAATGCAGAGAAGATTGCACATTCAGTGCAAAATCCTCGCTGAAACAAATTTAACATTTGGTCCAAGCAAATATTACCTTGAACAATGTGGTGAGCGGGCTACCAGAAGGGATCTTGTTCCGGTAAGTGGCAGAACCAGCTAGGAATATCACGACCGACAGAAGTATTGCCAGTGTCGAGATCCCAAACCCCCACTGCCATCCCTTGTTGTCCTCGACCCAGACGACGAGGGTCACCGCAATCAAGCCACCGCACGAGAGGCAGAACACGAAGTAGTTGAAGAAGGTGGACCTCCGCTTCCTACCTCGGACTGTTGACTCGTCAAACTGCTCGGCCCCGTGGGTGGGGAGCGAGCCCTTGATGCCCCCAACCCCGAGGGCCACCAAGTAGAGGCCCGCGAAGAGCAGTGCGGCCTTTCCACCGTGGACTTCCTCGCATGGGTCGACGGCCCGGTTGCAGGGTGGTGGCTTCAGGGAAGATGACTTGGCTTGCACTGTAAGTATCACCAATCCCTGCGACGAGGAGACAGGATTTTCGCTAAAATGTAAAATAAGGAAAATTACAAATAAGGGTGGTTGATTACGCGATCGTAACATTAGACAAAGGGTAAAGTTCATGCACTCCACGTTCCAAAATAGATAAAGCAATCAAATTGCACATTACTTGCATGAAAGATTAGACAGGTCCCTCCCTCTGGCCTTTATATTAAATGCTATTTCCCAGCTAGCTCTCTCTCTCTCTCTCTCTCCCTCTTTAATAATTGGTACCATTAAATACTTTATATTTTAAATTATTCAATAGAATAATATTACTTTTAATTAAATAATAATTAATTTTTTTAAATTTAACTATTAATTAGTAAAATTATTCATGACCATATATTTATCCTTTTCTCATATTTATTTTCTAGCTATCACCTTCACAAAAATAGGTAAAAATAAAACCAACAATTGACTTCACGTTCAATCACGGGACTAAAATGGATATATTTTTTAGTCAAATCATGAAAATTAAAATTTTTGAAATTTCGGGAAGGAAACAATAATAATAATTTTAAAAAAAACCATCCCTTTCCATGCTTCCCTTCTCATGGTTAAACTTTCACCCCAATAAAAGGCAAAAGACTGAGGATTAGAAGTGAAAAATCAAATTCTTATGGGTAAGAAGAGCAAATTAAAAGAAATGTAAATGAACCATTTAAGAGCATCTTATGCTCTTCTCGACTTTTTTCCATACTTTTAGGAAGAAAAGAAAAAAGGAGAAAAACAATATCCTTTTAAGAAAAATATAAAAAATTTATCGTAATTTTAATGAGTTAATTAAAAAAAAGGAAGAAATAAAAATGACTACTCATCCAATCCTCGACCCACATCTACGTGCTTTTTGCCTGAGCTTCACCGCCCAAATTTGGATCAAACTGGGAATAATAATCTCTACCAACCATCGTAGAAATCATTTGATCTCAAGTATGTTATATTTGAAAGATGTCCTATCGCATACATATATCTACAGTCAGTTGAGCCATGGATCAGTGGTAATCGACCAAAGTGCATCCCATCACTCAGTCATGCCGGAGATTCCGCTTCGCTCAAGTGAGAATTGTATCACAAGATCACGGTGACTCGGACAAACCGGGGTAACTGATGATCGGTGAACCATTAAGATGCAAGTAATTCCCTAGTTGATGTTGTGAAGGCCCGTTGAGACCCACGAACCGCTCCCCCATTCATTGACCCATACCAGCCACTGGACCTAAGTTCGGGACCAGACCGTATAATGTGTCTACGTGACGCATCGATACGCCAAAATCATGGAGTGACACGTGGCACATCGATTTAATACTGCTTGGCCCCGTTACAACGACTCCAGCTGGCGCACAGATGTTATATGCTCGGGCTGTGGGGTGTCTTATCTGGCAAATGCCAACAAGGACGTTGTTTCTGTCATGTTAAAAAAGACAGTGACTCGAGCATTGATATTTTGCTTTTCGATGAGAGGGTGGGATTTAAAATAAAAAATTTTAAATTATAAAAAATGGAAACTTCTATTTATTTTTGGCTAAGCGGAACATTTTAGCCGCAGCTGAAAACGCATCATCTTATGAAACTTCCCCCACATCCCGTACATGGGACTGATGAGCTAGGGACCCACATCTAGTAATAGCAAATTTACACCCAACATTTATATAATTTGATTAATTTTATTTAATTAAATATATTTATTATTAATTTAATTTATCACAATAAATATATTAAAATTTGGTAGTTAAATTTTATTATAATAATCTCATTAGGATAAAAATTATTATTATTATCTTATCATATTAAATATATATCAGTATAATCAATATATTTAGTTC
Source organism: Sonneratia alba (assembly GCA_900174645.1). NCBI lineage: Eukaryota > Viridiplantae > Streptophyta > Magnoliopsida > Myrtales > Lythraceae > Sonneratia > Sonneratia alba. The sequence continues at coordinate 2,142,504 of FWPY01000010.1, forward strand.
GTAAGAATCAAGTATGGACTGAGGATTTTTTAATACAAATTGTTTAAACACAATATCCTTAAACATAATATAAGATAAATTGCCAGCCACACTCATATCTATCGATGCCCAAATTGAATCGGGTCTCCTAGATGGCAGATGGAGGTAGAAACAGTAACAGGAGAACACCAGCCTATCAAGAGGAACAGTAACAGGTAGGCGTGTAACAGTACCAGTACCAGAGCTATTTTACATGCGTCGCTAACTCTCTTAATTTATGCATGTAAGCCAAATCTACCGAACAAGAAGTCAAAATTATCGAGCTGAAAGTGGAAGAAACTCGAACCAACCTTCGATTTTTTCTGTAAAGACGTGATGTATTTCTTAATTCAAGCGCATTGCGGTATTGAGATGCAGTTGGGCATGCAAGATGTATCATGGGATGGGATTGAGCGATTACCCAGGTTTTTAATATTTGATTTCTTAATTTATGAGATTTGAATAAAAATATTAATTAAGAAAATAGATGGATAAAGTTTGAGTTATATTACCAGGAATTCGATGGCAGCGCTTATCAGGTAGATTTGATAAGTGGTGAAGAAGACGTCGGACAAGAAGCCGCCCAGGAGGGCCAGGAGGAAGGCCGTGCCCATGAAGTCGGTGACGTTGTTGGCCGATCTCGAAGGCGAAAGGTGCATGTGCTCCGACAGGTACAGCACCAGGTTGCTCGAGTTTGCCAGATACGCCAAGTTCTCAAGTATCTCCACCACTTCAATCAATTAATATCGAGCCGTCCATCATCATCGCGTTCAACAGCACTAGGATGAGTTTTAATGAAAGAAAAAAAAAAAAAAGGAAGATTGGATGATTTCCACATACACAGCACGAAGAAGGCGGCGGTCATGCCACCGTGGCGGCCGACGAGGGCGGGGCGGTTCCTCCAGTCGACATAGCCCTCCCACTTCTGAAGCTGCTCGCGACGGTTTCCTTCCAATTCCTGTGGCAAAGATTCATCATGAGGGACATAGTCAGTGATTTTGGCGTTTTGCAGAGAACTGATTGCTCTTCTGATCAGTTCAGAGGGGAAACAGAGAGAGAGAGAGAGCTCAACCCACCATGGATGAGCCTTGCCCGAGCAATTGAGCTGAGGTATCTGTGGAGGAGAAGGGAAGGCTCTGATTTAGTTAGGGGGGGAGGAGATGAGGTGGGAGGTGGGAGGTTGAGAGATTTAAAGAGCTACTGACGAGAGGGAGAGAGTGCCTAGACCACTCCGAGTTCCCACCCTTCACTCTCTCTCTCTCTCTCTCTCTCTCTCTCTCTCTAAATAGGAAGTTTGACTTTGATTTTGAAAATGTTTTTTGGTTATACTCTAGTCTTTGGTGGTCTAATTTTAAGAATAGAAAAAAATAATATATATAATACAATTGAAGAAAATCATATTCTGATTCAACTTTAATTTAAATTGGATGGATATGTGTGATTCCCATATATGAATGGTGCTATTTATTAAAGCAATACGATATCAATTTTATTATCATGATTTTTTTTGAGTAAGAGTTAATGTACCAATATACATTTCTCCGGGGATGAATCTCGTGGGTGGGTGTTTCATCACGTTGCTGCTTTCACTCGAAGTATGCCGCGGCTTATTGATCCAGTTTGAATATGGAACTATCATAGTTTATTTTACATCTCCCATTTTATATGATGTAAAAAGAGAAAGAAAACACCTAACAATTTCTCGTGCAAAAAAAGGAGGAAGAGGAGGAGGAGTGTCCGGAACATGTCGACTTGTCAGTCTGGTAATTAGGTTTATACTTAGAGAGTAGAAAAAAGGGAAAAATCCCGGACGACCGGACGTAGTAGTTTAGAACCGAACTTGACCCGAGCTGCGAACGGATCAGACCGAGGAATGCCGATAAACAAGTGGATGTTGCATCTCAAGATCTGAGGGACGTTTGGGTTGGGTGCGATCTGGCCATGCAACTGAAGTGTGGGTCAAAGCTCACGAGCATGCACCTCAACCTTACTCTTTTTTTTTTGTATAAAGGAAAGATTACAAGAAAAGTTAATGTCTAAGACGAAATTGGTCTTCTAGAACAAATAATGCCAATCTCCCTTGCCAAGAAAAATTAATGTACGTCGATTTCAGCATGAAAGGGATAGATAGAGGATAAAACGGAAAAAAGAAAGAGGACAATATTGTCAACCAAGGTTAGATAATTCTCCACTCATCGATTCTCTAAATTGAAAGGCCTCGCTTGACACACACACACACATATATATATATAAGTGCACGTGACAAGGCCGGAATATTTGATGGTAGGACTGGAGGTCCTTTCGAGCAACCCTTGTATCTTAGAGCTCAAAACTTGTCCACGGGGTCGCAGCGAATCCCCACAGTGTCATATTATTACACTAATTCTTCCCCATTTCTATTCGGGCACAAATCCTTCTGACCAAACTTCCCATTTTCTGTATTGTGGATATGTCAGCAACTTTTGTACATCATCACTATTGGATTTGTTGTAAATTTACAAGGAATTCAGTATATTTTTACCTAAAAAAAAGAGTTTATAGATAGTAATGCCTAATTTTATAATAAAATAATAACTTTTCTCTCTATTTAATCGATATAAAATTGTATATATCTCAAGAGTTGTATGAAGTAATCTCGGTCGCCTCTCTCTTTAACCAAAAAAAAAACAACTAATAGTAATATTCTCTCCTATGCAAGATTATAAATGTCCAGCTCGGATAACATTTAGAGGAGGCATATGCATCGATCAGAATGTGATAAAAGAGGGAGGGGACGGAGCATCGAACGTATTCCTGCGGCTCGGATTCTTCTGCCTCTAGGAAGCATGGCACATAATCTTTAAGCCCCTCAAAAAAAACCCCCCGCAGAAAAACAAAATTGTAGAAAAAAATGTCGAAAGAAAATGAATAATAATAATAATAAAGCAAGTTACGAAAATTAACGAAAAGGAAATGTGAATTAAAAAAAGAAAAAAGAAAAAAAAAAGATAAGGACACCATACTTTAGGGGGAATAATTAATCCATTGAATAAATAATACGGGAGCATTATGCACTGACCTGCATTCCAAAATTGGAAAACAGCTAAGAAATTTTGAAATATTTTTAAGTAGTAATTTGAGTACGACCCCTTTAAATAGGCATAGTTTAAGAAATTGTGAAGAATTTATTTTTTATTATCTCATATAAGTTGGACATGATTAATAATCGCGAGACCGAGTGAGGAACCGGCAGGGATTTCCCTGATTTTCACGTGATGGGCTCTCGATTAAATCAAGAAGGCTCTTTTAAGATAAAAAGAAAAAAAAGGAACAAAAATATAGAAAACATCTAAGAATTCAGCAGTTCAATCAAATAATCTATAATTAATTAATTATACACCTAAATAAAAAGAGAATCCAACCAGCATTCACACTACATGTTGACATATCCTGCAGTTAGAGATCTTCAACAGGTTGGTTTCACCGGTTCAAACCGTAAATAAAATTATTTATGAATAATTATATGCTAATTCATAAATTCATGAATTATAATTGGTTTGAACCAGCCAAAACTGCCCATTTTAAAAACTCATACCTGCAGCCATGTGATGATAAACTTTTACTAGAAGTGATTCTTCCTTCGCTCATAAATTTGCAGTCCTTCTGCGTTGCTATGCCATTCTGCCGACGCCTGCGAATCCCCCCACCCATAATCAATCGTGAGGGTCGTCGTACCATAGCGTTCAACAGAAGTAGTAAGTCCACATGGATGCGGAAAATCAGTCCATCTGATTCTCCTCACCCTTACAAAGATTTCATCTTTCCAATCACTTTTTCTCTTTCTTGGGGTGCATGAACCTGACATTTCTCCGTCCAACTTAAGTGTTCAACCGATTAAGTCAAAAGCTAAGTCAGTTCATGATCAAATAATGGAATTTTTTTAAAATTTATTTATAGGTCACTGACTATGAAATTTTGGTTAAGAAGGAGGGGGGAAAGGTGAAGTCCGATACGGTCAATCCAATGTTGCAGGATCCCACAAGGGAGACGTGCGCGCGTAAGGCTGCTGTGCAACAGTCAACAGACACTGACTTTCACCCTAGCGGAACTGTTGAGGCTGGCTTCATGGTAACTTGACTCCCTGCCCGATGGTGCGGCAAGTCAACGGGCAATCAGAAAATCCGGGAATAATTAATTATCAATTTTTAAAAAATATTAAAAATAAGGTATTCATGTAATCGGACTAAATATCCGGTGATTCATATAGATGATAACCTATAATTTTTTTATGGCACACTATATTTTTAAAATTTTAAATATATTTATATAAATTTCACGCTGTAAAAATTTTTCTGTAAAATTTACAATCGATTGTTCATTAATACCCATGACCGTTGATTTTGGCAGGCAATTAATGGATTGGACGGGAGTAGGCCAGTAGCGGAAGGTGTGTCCACGTGATTTTCCCACGCGTGAGACACGTGCGGATCTCCAGGCTCCAGGAGCGTCACGGCAAGATAATTTCTCAGTCTCGACACCACCATTACGGTTGATGTTTTCGCCGTTGACTCTGCCCGTGAAGTTGGACCCATCCAATCTCCTTCCTCCTACTGGGAAGGAAAAAACGAACGCCAATCGGATTGCAGGAATCGAGGATGACTCGTCTGGGTAAATTGCAACCGAAGCCGATTACTACGAAAATCCTGCTCACAACTTCACCGTGCGGTCCGCTACTTGAGATCCTCTCCAACAACGGCCATCAGTTCACTAGAAGATAGAAGTCATCGTGCGCCGAACACGATCGCAGCCATGACGCATATTACACTTTCACACTGCACTGATCTGAAGAAACGTATCCAAGGCGATGGCATCACTGTTGGCCGTACCAAACTCATAGAATCTCTGGGTTGCATGCATTTTTACGCAGTGCTGGTGGTTGATTATTCCACCCACCAGGCGGGTCTGTCCCTTTCGGGCGCTTTCGTTTTCATCGATATGGAAGGAATAAGCACATGTACCTCCGTTCAACGTCTCAGTTCCCACTGTTGCCAGTGACCACGAACGATCCTGATCAATTGAACCGTAAGTTTCCCTGCCGGCGAAGGAAAGACGACTCTCCCATTTCGACATGCTGGAAAATTGACCGCCAGGAGTCGCGTTCGACTCACACATGGTCGAATACGTGAAAGCACGGGAGACCGAGGAAAATGGCGGGCACGTTCCTGGAAAAGGAGATCGAGTTACCGTCATTATCATCGCATCGGGGAAACGATTAGGGACGGAGGGGGCGTTTCGGATCGCAATCTGTTTGAACTGAGAGTGGACTTTAATATCCGAGAGCAGAGGATAAAACTTCATCGGCTCTGTCGACACACATGGAATCTGCTACGTTCAGTAACTTACTTGTGTTCATCGGGCGAACGTTGGTTTTTCACTACAATAATACTTTCTTTCTTAAAGAAAAATATAATTTTTTTTTCCGGTTTCCCAACCCCCCCGGCCTCCCACCTCGGACCACGGGCATGTTCTTGAGAAGCTGTTGTCGAGTCGTTTTCATGTCTTAACTGGACACATCTCAAAGCCGGGCAAAGATTCAAATCCAGTGGCCGCTGACTCGTCTACGCTGACATTGAGGTGCTCTTCTTCTCTGCTATTAAAGGGACAAATCTAACTTCGAAAAATAAAATGCAAGTTATCCGGTGACACAGGCTAGTAATTTAAACTTTCAGGTACGTAGTCTATCTTGTACGTCCACTCCTTGCTTTTCATCTAGCCTGTGCAGTGTCTCCGCGTCTGGTCAGTCCATTACAGAAGCTAACATTTGTGTTGTTATCGGCAATAATTATAATAGGGAGACTAGGGAATATAAGTGCTGGGGTGGACAGCTGAATGAAGGCACTGATTCTACGCGGAAATCGCGTTGTAGGCGAGATTCACATGGTTCGCTGCATCGCTTTAACATGGAAATCACGTCGCAGGCGGGACTCACAGTTCAGCGAGTCAGACTCAGTAGGCCCTGGGTCGAATAAAATGAGATCTGAGAGAGAGAAGCAGAACCATACCCGAGATAATACTGGTCTTGTTTCATTGGAATCAAGTGAATGGATGGATGTGACCTTGATTTTTAATGAGAGGCGTCAGAAAGCTCCTCTGCATCTGAACTCCTTTGCATGCATGGCATGCGAAATTTTGGTGGGCTTCATCCCGAGAATTTCGGGCTCCAAATGCGATGAGATGGACGGAAAATTTGACCCAGTGAGCAAACTAATTAAACTGTATAGCAGTATCCCATCTCTAACTTCAGGTATATGTGCCTATTAACCCCCATTCCATGCGGAGAAACAGATGGACCGAAATCCACAAGCTGAAGCAGTGCAGAAGCCAATGGGCCCTCTTCTGCATATTTACAGGTTTCCCTACCATCGAGTGTTTCAACGTGTTCTATCCAGCACATCCCAGATACACTGGCCCACTTCTCGAAGCAGTTTCAGACCAGCACGAGCTCTGCCCACCTTCATATGGTAAATCACATCAACTGCCCTTCACCAGTAATCCCCGCAGGAGCACTCCCCATCCTTGAAATGGTGAAACCGGTTCCTGTCCCTCATGATGATCTCCCGATCAAATGTTCTCGATATCATCTTTGTAACCTCATGACAGTCCCAGCACACCCTGAGGTTCTTCACTATCCTAATGGGCATCCCTTCCCTCAATCTGATCAGACCAAAAGCAATTGCAATCTTCTCACTGTGAAGAGACAGAGTGTCCTCTTTCTCCTCATCCTCTATATCGAACAGAACTGGTTCTGTATTAGCTACATACCCTGCCAACTTCAGCCTTCTACTGATCTCATCCAATACAACCTTAATTTCCTCAGACATTGGGTGGGTCCTTCGATCTCCAGCAAAAAACTCATGGACACCACCATCAAGCTCCAAAACGCTGCAACCTGGAAGCTTTCCCACACCTCGGGACTTCATCATCCCCCGAACATAACTAACACTGTCCCAGTTCTTGTTCACAGCATAGAGGTTGGAGAGCTGGACATAGGCCCCATGGTTCTTGGCTTCGAGCTCGACTATCTTCCTTGAGGCGTGCTCTCCTATCTCCATGTTCTTGTGAATCTTACAGGCATTGAGCAGGGCGCCCCAGGCAGCCGTGTGTGGCTCAATCGGCATCTTATTGATAAAATCTAGAGCTTCTGTTAATTGACCGGCTCGTCCATACAGATCCACCATACACCCGTAATGCTCAAGCTGGGGCTCAATTCCGTAGACTCCCTTCATGTCCTCAAAATGCTTGATTCCTTCATTCACCAACCCGATTACACTACAAGCTCTCAGTACTGAAACAAATGTCACCTCATTAGGGACTACTCCATCATTCTTCATGAGGGAAAAGAGCTCAAGGCACTCTTTGCCAGCCCCATTCATGGCCAGCCCATTCAGGGCACTGCTCCAAGTGTAAACGTTCCTCTCCTTCATGCCCCAGAAGACCTCCATGGCCTTTCTGGTGTCGCCACATTTGGCATACATATCAATGAGGGCAGTCCCGAGTGTAAGTGTGATCTTGAGCCTGTTCCGCTCAATGTATGCATGGGCCCATCTTCCCTGATCAAGCGCTCCCAGGTGGCCGCATGCTGATAAGACCGAGACCATTGAGACCTCGTTCACCCTCACACCCTCAAGCTGCATCAAATGGAACAGCTCTAGTGCGTTCACAGACTTCCCACGCTGGGTGTAACCCGAGATCATCGCGTTCCAAGCGATCGGGTCCCTGTCAGGCATTTGGTCGAACATCTGCTTGGCAAAGTCAATGTCCCCACATCTAGCGCATGCGCTTATCATCGCAGTCCGACAAACTACGTCAGGACTGGGAATGTCAGAGAACAAGCGGTGGCATGAATCGAGACAGCCCATCTCCGCATACATGAAGATCAACCCACTCTGGATGTGCGGGTCCTGCTCGAACCCATGCTTGATGACAGCGCAGTGGACTGACGAGCCTGGCCCTCCAGCAGGCAGCACCCCACACGTACGTATGAGGAAGTTGAAGGTGTAATTATCGGGCCGGAGGCTGTCAGTGGAGCTGAGAATGCGGCGATAGAAGTGGAAGGCGTTGTGAGAAGTGGGGCCCTTGGAGTTGACTCTGATAAAGGAGTTGAGGGCAAAAAGTGTCGGGGCCTCGCACTGGTCGAGGACCCGGATGGAGTAGTCGAGGTTGGCAGGATTCCGAAGGGCAATGGCGGCGGTGAATTGGCCGCAGAGATGGGCGTCGTTGACGAGGCCGCCGTAGATGAGCTGGGCGTGGATCTGCTTGAGCTCCCTCAGGGTTGTGACGGCGTCTATGAGGGCGATGCTCGGGTGCTTGACCGAGCACCTTAAGAAACTCATCGGTCCCGTTGACCCGACCTTAGCGTAGTGTGGTTTTCTGCCCTCGAGGGATCTTTACACATTCCAAACGGCCGGTTCGTCAGTTGAATTATGAGTGGATTTCCGAAATTGACCTCCTCTCGTATCAATTTTACGGGAATACTTTATTTCCTCCTCTCTTCTTAAATTTGAAGTGGGCCGTGGAATTGTAGGATGATTAATCTCTAGCAAAAGCCCAAATTAAATTAATGGGCCTTGTAGGTCTCATCCAACTCTCTACTTCAATAAATAGAAAATTAGATTGATTTAAAGCACCTGAGATTACAAGTTACCCGTAATCTATCTACTGAGATTGTTGTCTGCTCGATCTCATTTCAACCACGGATATGAGGAGTTTCCAGGTTTCCCATGACTGCAGATAAAGTCCGAACATGTGGATTATAGATTATTTGCCTTATGAAATGTAAGTAAAAATCATTCGGAAAACTTGGGTCCGCTGTATATTTTGACAAAGTAGAGGGTCATAGAAGCTCATGCACAAGCATGAATATGAGCCGTCTCACTAGGATACATAAGAGAAAATCTCAATTTACGAGCTGGATTTATCATGTGTACACATGTCCCAATTCAAAGTCTAACAACATAAGATCAATGTGCTTCTTCTAGGAACCTTGATAATTACAAACCTTGAAGTTTAGGGTATACTTTTTTGTGGCCCGTCACCAAACATGTGGGATGTAGATCAGACTTATTGGCATTATTACCAAAAGTTCCAGCTTGGTGCTGCGGGGACTGCCAGAAAGTCAAACCCTGCAACTTGTTTGACAAAATTTGCATGATTTTTGCGACCCGAGACACTGCTCGAGTGTCCCTGTCATCCACCAAGACCTAACCCGGAAATGCAGTGAGATATGCATGAGTATGGAGGCAGCATCAGCAGCATGCATCTTCGGTTCGTCCCTCTCGAGGAAGATACACTGTTTCGGGAAAACCTTAATGTAGTTAGATTTGAGCATGACTGGCGCGATGTCGGTATGCTGGATCAGGCAATCGGCAGCAAGACTGGCGGAGCCGTACCGGGCGATAATCATGTTATTTGGAAGGAATTGACTTGGAGCTTCCTCACCGGAGATGGAATGAAAAAGAAAATGGGCAGTTTTCATGGAAAAGTTAAGTCAAATATGGACAGCAGGATGGTCAGATTCGCGAAATTACAACCTTGATGACGTTACTCCCCTCCAGCTTTGACTTTTAACGCACATTCAGGAAAATCTGACCCACAGGCATAAGACTGAAAAATCATCAGCAACCAATATGATTGATTGAACTGGCTGGGTAATCTTATCCTGATGAATGAAGAAAGTTGATGGTTGTGGGGATCGCCTCGAATTATCTGGTTTCATTCCCATACATATATCATTTTACTATTTCTTTGGTTTCACCACTAAATTATTTTTTTTGGATCAGTGGCTCGTTTGACTCAGCCGGTTGGTGCCCTTCATTAGGATCGTATACCTTCCGCTGATTGATTTTTTTTCAAGGATGATCACATTAAAATACAATTGTTTCCACTACCACTTCAAGCAATCTCTGCCTAATCAGGCCTAATTGTATAAACTGAGATGATGTAACCTCTGCTAAGTATTCTCCCTGATGCTGTACTGGCTAGAGAGAACTTGGGACAATGTGCTAGCTAGTTCTTGTAACAAAGCGACTCCACTCTTTCGAAATTTGATCTCTCATGATGCAGATCTTGGATTGGCTCTGCAGAATCCAGGCTGATCGCATGAAAGATCTGCACCAGACTCCCTTTCTCGAGCTTGATCAAGCCAACTCTTAAACTTATTTCCCGGAGCTTCACTTTGCCTCGCCTTGCTACCCCCAGAGATTCTGTGCTGCTCACATCACCTGGTCAGCTAGCTAAGCTACATGGTTTTGTAACTGTTTTCTTATATGCCCCACAGTTTTCGGGGTTTCAAGTTTCAGCCAGTACCTAAAAGAAAACCATCGACCCTTTTCAAGCCTTCTCCTAATCATGAATTGGATAAGATCAGCACCGGAAGCACCAAAGATCCAATGAAGAAATGAAAGAGAAAGCATTGGCTACTGAGTGCAGCTTTCCCTAACAAAGAACAGAGAAAGGCTCTCCTCTTGGCTCCTACTTCTTCAATACTGTCAGTCCACTCAAAGGGATGGGGGTGCGCCTCTCATCCTCTCAGTCTTTCCACATTGCCGTGATCTTCACCACCAGCTTCTTTTGCCATTAGCCATTATAGAGTATCCTCAAGTCTGTTGGTTGAGTCTCCAATCCATCTTGGATTGTCTATGAAGGAAGGCTATGGCAGATCGACAGGCTTATCCTTCCAATGTCATCAGCTCCTCCCTTCATTCGGATGCCAAGAAGCCCTCTTTCTCCACCACAGAGGCAGCCGATCCTCTTTGGGTGCCCATTCCTTCCCCTGCATTCCATGGTACTCTAAACATCTACGACATCTTTTTCGGGTCATTGCCACCTTTGATGTTTCATTTTCGGCCATCTTCCATGTCCAGATTGATCGTTTCTCATCAATCTTGATTATGAAGTACTTCAGTTTATCTGATTTCATAGCAAATATATTACATTTAAAGATTGAACTGAACCTCTAAAATAACCAGGCCAACTACACTCCTTTTTGGGTGCAGAGTCGATGGTCAATTTTGAAAACATGCCTAGAGATGAGGAGGATGAAGATTATGATGGGTGCAGGGTTCTGCAACTGAGTGCGAAGAAGAGACGGCTTAGTCCCTGCCAGGTTCAGTTCCTACAGAGGAGCTTCGATGAGGAGAACAGGCTCCAGCCTGAGAGGAAAGCCCAGCTGGCTAAGGAGCTCGGACTGCAACCTCGGCAGGTGGCCATATGGTTCCAGAATCGACGGGCACAGTTCAAGACCAAGCAGCTAGAGAAGGAGTACAGTCAACTGAAGGATGGCTATGATAAGCTCAAGGAACAGTGTGATTGCCTTGTCAAGGAGAAAGAGCAATTGAAGGAAGAGGTAATTAATCGATAAAGTTGCTTTTCATTGACTCGCAGAGCAATAGAGCTGTTAGGATAATCAGAGATCGTGCTGTGCTGATGATTCAAGCCATAGATCTCCTATGGTTAGGATCGAAAAGTTTGCCCCAAACAAATGGACTAGTGCCGCATGATGCACTTGCTTGGTATGAGAAAACATCTTCATTGGACGATGAATGTTGTAAAATGTTTATTTTTTACATTAGTTGCCTGTCAGGGATGACAAAAAATTGTTGTTCATTAGTATACCGTTGGAGGATTGAGAGAATTGAATGCAATGGCGGGCAAAACTGTGATGTCAATTCATGTTGAACTTTCCGTTCCATTGTATCGAACTGCAAATTTTCTACTTTCCCTATTCAGGCTGGGTTTCATTACCGATGGCCTGGCTAACGGCCGGAACATGATTCATGCTTTGAACAGTTGCTTTTACTGAAGAACAAACTGCTGGGATGGAAGGAGAAGCAAAACTCGTCAGATCCACTCGAGCCTGTCAACTCGGGCAATATCTCAGGAGATCAGAAATCGAATGTTATCATCGCCAAGCAACTCCAGGACCAGAAGCCCATATCAGGATGCAAGAATGAAGAGGAAACCTCCGCCTACCGAAGCAGTGGTGTCCTTGACTCAGGCAGCCCATACTTTATGGATTCGAACAACCAAGTTTTGCGGTTGGAGCCTGCAAACACCCCCCATGCCTTGGAGGCCGACTGCTCGGACTTCTCACAGGAAGAAGGGGACTGTGTATTCGGGTTCACAGAAGACTGGGATCAGCACCTCTGGTCATGGCCATGCTGAAACTATTAGATACAGCTTAATGTACTTCGGGTTCATGAGGCAATAAATCCTATTTAGAGATCCCCGTTCCTCCGATTTTGCTCACGATATGATCCATCCATAGTCAGAAATCTGGAATTGAGCGTCAATTTGACTGCTTTTGGTCTCTCGCGTTCGTCTATAAGTTTCAATAGCATGATAAGATAAGGGACCATAATTAGTAGTTTCATTGGCGATAACCTGTGAGTATGATCAGAGCCCTACCTATATACCCGTACAGTCACAGGCTATACGATCTCTGTTGTTTAAGATGAGAAACCTTCTGAAGAATGCTAACTCATAACAGATGGCGCGTTTAGACTCACTCCTAGAAGGCGACAGTACTCCGACTACGACAGGCGACTGACAAAAGCATCACCAAGACGACACCGAGCGTGAGGTGAAGTAAGATCCAATTGGTACCCGAGGAGGGAAAGGGACTTGAAAATGAGATGAACAGTGAAGTCGAGATGGTCCCTCTCTCTTACTCTTAGCAGCTTCTTGAGCAAGGGGAGGACTTTTCATCGCCAGAATGGCTCCTTAAAGACAAATGTTGACAGCCCCCATCTTTTCAATAATTTAGTTGAAGATTTACGTCCGAGATACAAATTCTGCAGATCCTCTGCTCAGCGTTCCACTACTGGTGTGATTGGCCGGGGCACACTAAAGAAGATGAATTTCACGTTCACCTTAAAGAAAATAACATAATTTGCATGTTTGACAGTGAAAGACGAGAGACTTCCTCCACAAGAGGAACTCGAAGCAGCTTCTTCCTTATTCGAGAAATTCCCAAAATTTGCCGATCAACTGTATTGAGCCGCATTTTTCTTCATCGTCGTGCTTGGACTTTCCAATCATTCGGTTGAATGATCCGAGAAATTCACACTATTGTGTTCCCGAAAACATTGGCGTATTAAGGGCGTCTTCGGACGTACAAAGTCCTCCATTTACCGAATTGGATAGATCTGTAAGAGCTTACGTCGACCATCCACTTTTCCCCGAATCGCTCCCGTCCAACCTTCCACGCAGACTCCCCGACAAGCTTTCCCTTCTGCCACGGAACCTCAGGTGGGCCTGGCCCCTGCGAGCGGGCGACCTTAGATACCGGATACGTCTTCGTTTCAGGTCCCTCTTGGACTTACCTCTCTTGCTAGTTGCCAGTGGACAAGAGCTGTCGTTGTCGGCTCATGGGCCCGCGACCGGCCCCATCGGCGGAAGGCGGGGGCTCTGGTTTTGGCAGGGATCGGAGACGCCTAGGTGTCCGCCTCACGATGTCATTCAGTCTCGGGTCGCTGTCAATGGACCTGCACCCACTTGTGCGCCTCGTGTTCCTGTCAGTGAGTTTGAAGGCTCAGAGTTGGTGCAGAGTCACCAGCTGGGATCATTAGTCTGAGAGTCATTAGTCACCAGCTGGGATTACACACCAAAGGCTTATGATAAATTTTATCGACGGTAGTTAGAATCCACAATCCCGTAGAATGAGGTGACACAGCTATGTAACACCTTCTTCATCCTCTGAGTCATTAGTCTTACGTTCAAATGTGATCAAAAGGTGGACCCGCGGGAATAGTAGATATGCCCAGTATCTTGTGATGATGTCTCCTATGTATGTATGATGGATATGATAGTGGAATGTCCTTGTGTGCCCGAATCAATCGGGTGTCCGAAAGGCCAGCTATCATGATGTTCGATGTTCACGAACTTTACATGGGGACATGACCGAGGTTCAAATCGGATTTAAAGGGAGCAAGACTGAGGTGCCTTTTTAAAATTTTGGAGAAATAATAAAATATTATATGATTTTGATGATTTTACACGATGATGATGCGAAGAACATGACCAGGCTGAAATGCCAAAACCAACTCAAGGACAAGATACATGGGCTGAGGCCCGTTTAGGTTGAAGCCCGTGCATGCGACTGAAGAACACGTCGTCTACCCAACCTACCTCCACTCGGCCGCATGGATAGCCTGCCAAAGGGCCACTGACTGTGAGATTTGTGGGGGAAATCGGATTGATAAAAGGTGCAAAATTTTCATTCTTCATGCGCCCAAATCTGCCTAGTTTTATGGTGATGAGGCGGAAGAATTATGGAGGTTTCAATATCGATATGTACAAGATAAAAGGTCGCCACATTTTCCCTTGGCTCCGGATCAAACTAGGAGACCTTGGTCTAGGGTCATCGATAAAAAAAAAAATGCTGGAGTAGGAAGCATAGGAGCCCTCCCAGCAATATCGGGTGATGCATGATAACGATAGCACAGGAAGCCATTCATCCTCTCGATGCATGAGTCTGGCTTAACTAAGTGGAGAGAACTGGAGGAGATTTTATGTTTTATTAGATTGAGTCAGCTCAAATTAGATTATTCAGACAAATTAGAGCATCCAGCAAAAGGAGGTCAAGGGTCACCTCCACCACGTTCACATGTGACCTAGTCCGCATCTTCTTGCCCAGCCCCGATTCTCGGACTCGGAATTCCACTGGCTCAGATCTTCGGGTCTACAGTCAGGCCATGACCCGCAAGAGAGACAAACCTTCGCTCTCCCGCCACGTCCCCGCTCCCATATCCAAGCGCCGCCGCCCGTTTCCCCGCCCTCCCCATGACCCATCCACCGCCTCCGCTGCCGATGATGACCCGAAGGCCTCGAAGTCGGCCCCTCCGCCAGCACTTGTCGTGACGGGACTGCCGTCGAACTGCTCGGTTCTTGAACTCAAGTCCCGTTTCGAGATCTATGGCCCTATATCTCGCATCCGCATCGACCGGGATGAGGTGGGTTACATCACTTTCCGCTCCAAGGACTCCGCCGTCGCTGCAATCGGCGCCTCACTTGACCCTTCTTTCGGTATCACCGTCGAGACCAAACGTGTAATTTCACTTCCCTTTCCACTCTCGTTCTTATTTCCATCCTATTGGTATTCAATTTCCGAACTTTTTTATCGGCCCTGCTATAAAGTTTGGATTTTTACTGGGAGTTAGCTGCATCATGTTGGATCTGCCTGAATACACTGTGTTCTAGTTCTGGTTGGTACTAATAACTTGAATTACTTAAGGAAAATGACTCACTTGTATTACTTGAGGTACCTATATTTATAGGTGTGCATACAACTAAGAAATGAAAGGAATCACAGCTGTAATGTAATAATTATAATATAAGAATCACAGTAATATGATAATTGTGGTATAAGATCACAGTGATTGTCGAGGAGATCGAACAATATCTTCATCATGGTTATTAGGTACATTCTGGTGCTCAACTTGTGGTGAAAGACCAAACCCTTTTTTGCCGTCTGAACGAATGTAAATGACATTTGACAGTTCATTGAACTTGAGCTCATCAGAGAAGTCCAACAACACGGTCTGCTTTATTGACTTTGCATAAGCGAGTATTCATTTTTCTTTTTAATCTGCTCAAAGTGAATGTATTTTACTTGTTTGGTTGGACTGCATTACGCAGGCTCTGATTCTAGGTGACAAACTATATTTATCAATCACTTAATTGAATCATTGGTGGTGCTTATTTGTCGGTGCATATGTCTAATCCCACTTTTCTAATCTCACAATGTGGCATGAGGTAGGAAAAAATGTTTTGCTTCTGCATAAACGGAACAGTTACCATCATGGCTGAATCATGAGTTACTTGGATCTCAAATGGAGCTTGAGGAAAATGAAGGATCTTGAAGTTTTGATCAATGTTTTGGTCTTAAAATTTTGGGTTCTTAGATGTGGGGTGAACTTGTAGGTGCAAGTGTCCATGGGCAATGTCCTCTGGCCAGTGGGAGTTGGAGTCAGGTATCAAACCGATCATGAATAGCGGTCCGTCTCATCATAAAGCTTCTGAAGGGCGAGGTGCCCTTTGAGCAGCATGGACAAGTAACAAGCTCGCCTCGACAATAAGTCAAGAACCTCAAGCCAGCATGGGCTCCACATTGGAGGTGCCTTTTCAAAGGGAGAGAGATTGTACATATGATGATATCTCTAGTTTTGGAATTCTGCTGGATTACGACTGTCTTACCATTCAACACAGCCAGAGCATCATTTAGGTTCTGTTCAGAATAGCATTGCTTGAAGTTTGAGTTTGAGTTCTGTTTTTAAGTGCTATTTTAGGTTCATTGGATCTTGTAGAATGCTGCATTTGACGTGTATGATAAGTTGTTGCTTCTTGGGTGTAATTTATTCAGGTTAGCAAGCAGCCGTGAAATAGGCAACAAGTTTTTTCCTTAATTGAAAGTCCGCCCTTTCTCCGCTTCATTGATACTGTTGAATTTGTCTCTATCCTTTCTGATTCTTAACCTGTCTCCATTGCCACATGATATATATCCTTCCTCCTTGTGTATAAGCAGGTTCTGATTGAAAGATGAACTACCTCAGCTAACATAGAACAATCTGGGCTAGAAAAACGAACACAATCGCAGGTGTGATTGGGAAGGTCTCTTGGTATTCATAAGTCATATGTTCACTGCAGTGTAATGACATGAGAATCAATTGCCTAGACAATTTTATAGGTAGCTACTCAACTGATTCGTTAATGCTGTTATAATGTAAGGGTTGGCGCCTTTCAACCTCCCAATTTGCATTTCTTCTAAAGCTCCTAGATACGCAACTGGTTTCAAGTTATCCCAAAAACTCTCGCAAGCTTGAGTTCCCTTTGAGAGCACTGGATCAAAGAAGTGTATAGTAGTTTTTAAGGATTACCATCTTACAACATTCATTGAACCGCCGATTCAGCAATGGAACTGAAGAAATAGGATTTCCACGTTGCATCACTTCGTTTTCCAAACTCCAATGGAAGGTGTACTTGAATCTTGAGGTTTTTAACTAGNGAGTGTGTGTGTCTTATTGCACCGTCGGAGGTCGTGGTATTCTTCATTAATGTAGGGTGAAGGGATATGAAATAGTCAGTAAGAACTAGCCGGCAGGAAATTTTTACCAGGAATAAACTCATGCTGTGGACGAGAAAGAACAGGCTTCTCTTGTAAGCCGCATAAGCTTCTCTCCGTTTGCACTATTGGTTTTTTCCACTTTGTGACCGACCCAAAATTTAATCTTTCAAACGGAACTTGACCGTATTGATTGACAGCAAAACTTTGACTTTCTCCAACTTCGTCATCATGCATCTCTTTATGGTAGAATTAACTTTATAATTATAGAGAAAGATTCAAGCAAGTTAACTGAATAAAAGCAAAAATATTGAAACTTCTAAAAATCTCTTAACCTGATGGCTGTCCCTGAATGGAAAGGGAGCTCCTTACAGTGACTATCAAGAAAGCTTGAATAATAAGAACTAAAATGTCTTTCCTTCACAATCGGCCTCACTCACTGAAATGGGTTGGTGGATGCAGCGGAAAACGCTGTCTTCAAAATTAGACCATTTTCTGGCTAGCAATCTATGTGACGGTAAAGATAAGACTACACACATCTGGAGTGAGGAGAGAGATGAACATCTGACTCAAAAAGACAAATCAAACCTGCACATTCACAGCCAGAACGGAGAGAAGCTTTTGCTGAAGAATTAGGTTTCAGGTAAGTTCAACAAAGCGGCAATATGATCTATTTTCCGCTCGGGATAAAAAACACATCCGAAGGGTAATATGCTAGCATAGTGTTAGAAGCAAGCTACTTCTCCTCTTTTGTCCCTCCATTAATCACGTATGAATAGAAGCACTGATATGAAGTGGGGGTATATTACAGACAGCCAAAATTAATTGCAGTATATTAATCAGATGCTGTCTAAAACTTCCATCCTACCTAAGATAAGTTTCACCCCGGACTTTGGAAAAGAGCTTGAGCTCAATGTACGACCAAAGAGTCAATCATCTTCTTTTCCGCGAGGGACAAAAAGGGTGAGAAGAATTCCAGTAGAGGTCTTTCCAGAAGCCACCCTCGAGGAAACTGGAAACACAGCTGCAAACAAAAACGCAAGTTATATTTATACAAACAATGCATCTTCGCGAGCCAAGATAATCAAATCTTGATGATGTTTAAGTGATGAATTCTGACAAGTTCACATCACCAGTTGCACAGGGAACACTTACATAGAGGGGAATTAGGATTCTCTTCCCTCAATTTTAAATGAGTGTCTTTAGGGGCGGCCTTCTTTCCTCGACTTGGTGTAGCCCTGGCTTAGATCCCGCTTCCTCTCAACAGAGAAGAAGGAACTGATGTGTAGTGATAAAGCAAACAGCATTGAAATATCCAGCAGTCATTTAATTTCAGTCCTCCTGTATTCCCAGATCATCATTGCATCACATGTGAATTTCATCGAGAAACACTGGGTAAGCTTCTTCTTGAGAAACAAAGCTTTTTGAAGCCTCACCATTGGACTTCATCCCAAGGTTTCTTGAAGATATGTCAACCTTCCTGTCATTTGATCACTAATGGAACGTGATGCATGAGACGAAAACAGATTCAAGGCTACTCATGGACGAGGTTTCTGCAATTTGTGAAGCATCGTTTTCTAAGATTGAAGAGAAATATTAAGTTGATGAAGGAGATATGAAACTACTAACCATCCTGAAAGCTTTGATAGTCCTCTTCATAGTCACTCTCGAACATGGCTATAGGATCAAACCATACTTCCTCAGTGCTCCCTGCCAAAAAACCACAACGTGCAAAAGGAAAAGTTTCACTTTGTTGAAACAGATTCTAACTATCTTGAGGAAGCGCGTGCTTATTTTTCGTAAAGTGCTCTCTCTCATTTCAAGAATATCATCACCCTTCTCAGGAATTAGAAAACCTGCATGATACTTGATTGTAAAAACAGATACATCTCCAGATTGTATGTCAGTAGTGCAGCTTAACCAATGGAGATGAGGTTCACATTTGCACTGATCAAGTCCCGGGATTCAGTAGCGGTTTCTGTCACAGCTCCAACTCAAAAATCTATTATCCTGCGCATTTTATCCTCAATCAAATCAAGTCAATTTCACTGTTGCCAATATATCTAGTTTGTTTTTGTTGAAAGCAACCGTTCTGTTGACCAAGCATTCGATCAATATTGCCAACGTCACAACGTTTTGCCTGAAATTTATCTGCTTCACCAGACCACCGTTCGAGCCTAGAGTATAAATAAAGAGGGACTCTTGCAAACCAACAGAACTATACAGACCGATCATCAGACTCAAGTTTTGTAATGAACATGCACGAGACCCGCTATCAATTATCGCACGAGGAGGCTAGAAAGGACAAAGGACAGAATCAATCACCTTGGAATCTTAGGTTCATGAAGGTCCGCTTTCGAAGCTCAGCCAGCTCTCTCTTGTCTGCCGATCCATTAGACAATTGGGATGACGGCACTCTGCTGTTGGCGGCCTTCCTCCGCCTCCAATTCCTCTTCTTCTTCAGAAGCTCCCGTTTTCCACCCACACATGCTCGAGGAGCGGACACGCAGCTCCCCATCCTCCCTTCCCTGAGGCTGTTTATTGCTCGATCATCTCCCCTGCATGAACCTGATCGTTCTCTCTCTCTCTATACTACCATATAGGAGGACGAGGAGGAGCTGGCGAGGAAGGAGAAAAGGTTTTGAGGGAGTTTTTGTCGTATGGAATGTCATCAAGAGAAAAATTGAGGCGCGGCTGCAATGACACGCGGTTATGGCAGTTGCCGTTGTTGTTGGCTGCGTGAAGGATCTGCCAGCGTGGCGTTGGGTCCCACCAGATGCCACGTGGCTGACCCTTGTTGGCTGTGGACTGCATGGCCAGGTGCGACAGTCCGTCCATGACCAAAAATATTTTGCTAGTAACACAACGGCTCAGTAAGAGGGAAAATAAAATCTGAATTTTAGATTTGCTTGCCTTAATAAATCAGGAGAATCATTTTCAGGACAGATTATGGAAAAAGAGTTTGGCACTATTAAATTTGTTATGGGCTCATAAGGGATCGAATTCGTTTCCACTTAAAAGTTTAAGTTGATAGGTGACGGTACTTAATCTTTTTATAAGTCCATAAATTTTTCTTCATTTAATTAATGTAAGATCGTATATTTTAACACCCGCCATTATGCAGTAATATGGTCCATTTTGTCACGTGCCATTAAACACTCGCTCTCAACAACTATTTACGAGCCTAGTGTTCTTCTTCCGATATCGAACGAGAGGATAATTGACTACAAGTCGGGCAATTTTCTTCTGTGCTCAGTCTTAATATCAACTAACCACGAAATGGGTTTTCCGAACTCAGGTCGGACGAGGTGTGAGCCAACTGGCTCTGATACCATATTTAAGCTTTTAAGTATAAACATGCTCGATCTCTTATAAACTCACAACAAGTTCAACAAGTACAATGGTATCAAGGTTCTCATCATAAAATTATTTATATCCCTCTATTCCTTTCTTTTTCTATCTCATTCTCAATTTATTTATAAAAAGAAAATCATCAAATTAAAAAAAAAAGGGGGGGCGAGGAGTTGGGGGGGAAACGTATCACCCCAGGGATACGAATCGATCTCTCAACAATTCATTTGCCTCTTTGTGTATTGTTTTCTCAGGCAGGAAGAGTGGAATGTGGATGAGAAGGGATTCAGTAGTCAATAACAACAATGTGGACGGCATTTCCGCGATCATGTGATCATGCTTGGTCAATCGGGTCACTGTTGGCAGGATGACCCTCCACATGATCCATAAGTACATATATTATGTGTAAAAGCGTAAACAAATTAATAAAATAAATAATCAAAGCAAAATGAGGAATCCCTAGTTGGTGGAAAGAAAGAGGAAAGCTTCCTGACATAGGCTTCCTCGGCGAGACTTTGGGTGAAATCGAATAAGAGATTACTAAATCGAATAACATACCTTAGTTTTATTGGGAATGATGTGTGATTATATTCAATCTTTTTTTTTCCATTCTAACACGAATTTATGTAATATTATTAAACATAAAAGAATTAAGAGTATCTTAACTAACATTTTCATATATAGCATTTCATCAAAATGACAGAATTGCTATCCACAAGTAATGGAATATCACAATCTAAGTTTAATTTGAAAATTAATCTGTAAATTGTGGCATGGAGGCCACCGATTAAGGAGATTATAAATATATCCTTGCATAATACTCAGTTAATATGAAGATGAACTATAGAAAGTTGACAATGAAGCTAGGAAAAATGAAGTGGGGCTAGAAAATATGAGCCGTAAAGACTGATTGACGGTATCAGAATCTTCAAGCATCAAAAAGGTATCAGCAGAGTCGTTACGGTAAGCAGAGACAGGGATGCAAATCAAGTCTTCCTCGAAGACGGTAAGCAAGGTGAACGGTTGTTACGCCGAACGTGTCGACATCATAGGCTTGACAAGATATTACCCCAATCAGAAAACAACAATATTCAGCATCTTGTGGCCGCGGCCATACTGATGCCAGCGAGGATTAGGTGCAGATTGTGAGTATACCATGAGCTCACAAGAAAAGGGAGAAAATTCCTTTAGTCCGCGTGCTTTTGAGGATGGTTTTATATGCATCTTGATCCTTGCCCATGTACAATGAGCTCGGTGTAGATCTAAAATCTGTTTCAGGGGACCTTTCTAGTGGCCGTGTCTGATGGGACAGAACCCTTGAAAGTTGCTCGTCTAGTACATATCAGTAGGACATTCACGCATCACTAGGAAAGCACATCAAAGCAGCCAAGAGTAGGAATTCAAGCTCAAGTCTTGCAAAGAGTTGATTTCATTGACTCTAGCCCAAGAACACAAGAATATGGATTTAGTATACAAGGAAGTGTGTTGCTTTGTAATATTTACAGGCCAAGGATCAAATTCAACAAGGGGGCTCATATAGCAGGCCTCCTCGTACCAAAGGTATTCCCGGCCTGATTGAAGCTATTCCCATTTGACTGGAAGTATGAAGCAGTAGCCCAAACAATTCGAACGAGGAGGATTGCCACAAAGACTGTCCCACCAAGAGTGCATGCTACCTGCAACATTCATTAAAACCTAATATCAAACATTGAGGTTTGCAGCTTGTATTTGAACTAATCCAGCTAAGGAACAAAGTTTTCAAATGCTGCTAAATTTCATAACCACTGGATAATATTGTAGTTAACGTTCTGCTTCACTAAACAGCAATCGAGCACTAAAAAGTGAGATGGGGTCATTGTTCTGCAGCCAGTTTACATGACTCAAAGCAGCATTCTTTCTCCGCTGACCTCTGGAAGTCATTAATGAAGCTATAACAGGGAATGATATGTGTTATTGAGTTATGCCCGAAAAATATACTCTCATCAAAAGTGAACCACTTGCAGTTAGCAGCGAATTGCAAGCAGTATCAAGAGTAACGACCTAGATGGTTCTCAACATGAGAAGGGAATGAAATATAACAAACACCAAACTATAAAGCAGACAATTTGCACAAGCCCTTTTGTTTGAAGTCAATGGTCTTTATGGTGGAAACTGGAAGAAAATAACACATAATTCATGATGGCTTCTGCGTTCAACCAGCAAGAAGGCTCCAGTAGATGCTCCAGTGTTCATCATACCTCGAGAAGTGCTTTGACAATAGAAAGCGAAGTAAGCAGTAGGATCCCATCTACCGCAAAAGATACCTGCATTCCACACATATTTGATGGTAAAGAGCAAGACAAACTCAGGCAAATCCTCCTCAACTGTGGAGTATGATTTATTGCGAGGAAACATAACCTCTAAAGTAATGATCAGTTAATTAAAAAGAGAGGAAAGGGCAATGAGTTCTGTCCGCCTCCACCTTCAACCGACCAACAAAAATGAGATAAGGAAGGTAAATCAATAATTCCTGGTATCGATATGTCAAGAAATTAATAGTTCCAAGATCAATCCTATAAGCTCCTTTTATCATCCTATGCAATCAGAAGAGCAACAAGACAACTCCTTTCAGGAAATCGAGCTCCCGATTTGAAGTACACACACGAACCAATTGCTGCAGAGGCCATGAAATTCTAGTGCCTCAAGCTAATATTACAATTTTCATACTCTCTTGTAACTTGCAGATGAACCATTCGTACACTCCTTGCTGCAGAACTAATCTCAGGAGCAAAAGAGGAACAAAAAGAGATCTTTCACATAGAGAAGAAGACCCACCATCTGCTGCGGTATTGCAGGCGGCAATACAGATCGAGAAGCTCTCTTAGCTTGCCGCGCGACCTTGCGGAACATGTTCTGCAAGAATCTGATTAAGAGATCGAGACTGCTCTCCGCATCATCAGCATCTTCTTCTTCGTCATCGCTCTCCCCATCCTCGGCCAAGTCATAGCCTCCAAAGAACGAGGCAGCAGCAGCAGCAGCCGCTGCCTCTTCCTCGGTGGGTCCACCGTACTCACGAGAGACTCTAGAACCCGTACAGCGAATGCGGACTCCAGGGCCGTTTCGCTTTTGATCAGCTCTTCGAGGGAAGTGGGCCGCCTGATGAGAAGAAGAGAGGCCAAAGGGCGGTGAGAGATCAAAGCGGCAGAGACGAGTGCAAGGACTGGTAATGATGACGGAATGGAGCAGTGTGGAAGACATACTTCGGGAGGATAATGGCGATCGTCGGGGGAAAATGCTTGGGGGAAAATAATAAAAATAATATATTATAGTTCCAGGTCTCGGAGTAAGACAGCATGAGCCCGGCGTATATGTCATAGGGATTGCAGAGGCTCAAATTAACCTATCAGGCTCATGCCCCCGGAGTATGCAATAAATTTCTCCCCGAGGGCAACGCTGACTCCAGCTGGAGGATCTTTGCTTGACCATTTGCTTCGTTGGAATGTAATCTCCCAACCCTTTCGGAGGAGACCACGGTCAACGGATACCTATAAGCATGGCTTCGATTGAGCGCTTGGAGAGGGATATACGTAAGTGACCTTTTGTTGACTGAGAGCGATGCTGGAATCCAGCCATGTCGTGCGCTCAAAGCCTGCATTGCTCCTCGAATGACCTGCGAGAAGACAACCATGGCCATGTTTGGTAGTAACAATTTACAATTGACGGGAAGTACCATGGAGATGAAGATGAGAGCGGGAAACCATAGAAAAGTGCCCGCCTGACAACCACGGAACACAAGTTACGAGTAGTCAAGCTACAGCCTCCTCAAGGACTTGAAGGCATTAAATTCCAGGGACGTCTGCTGCCTTTTTGCTGGAGACCATATTAAGCTCCTGCAAGCTCTCCAGGTTCAATAGGTCGAAAATGAGTTAACCTTGCTCATCAAAATCTCCATGGCGCGAAATTCGGCATTCTGCAATGTCTAGACTCAAGCCCTTCGAACCTCAATGGAAGTGGAGGGAGAGACTAGCTTAACATAATGGGTGGGGAGTCAGGCAAGAAGGAAGGCTTCAAATGCTATGGTGGCCATGATTTATATTCTCAAGTGATATCAGCATCTCGAGATCATCTGAAATTCCAGACATATCTACCTAGCACAAGCATTCAGAGCACGATCAAGTGAGACAAGAGTTGAAAATGAAGGTGGAAGAAGACCGCGGGATTATCTTGAGCAGATTGACGAGCTACGTTCCTATATTTAGAGTATTAAGTTAGAAAGCATACCGAAGCTTTCTCTGGTAACTCCAAGATGACAATTTCCATCAAAGGACTGAGGTTTTCCTGAGGAAACTGGAAGTCCATGTAGATATCTGCATTTCCTCAAGATTTCCAGCAGCTTTGGCAACTCTCAATATGCCGTCACTGGTAATGATGCAGGCAGTGAGAGTATGTCATCTTTTCATATGGATTCTGGCAGAGATTTGAGTGATGAACATGTTCATGGATATGGATTATGGAAGTGGTTCCTCTACAATTAGGACAAGAGAAAAACATATATTTGTCATAAATATAATACTTGTATAGTTTCATAACTTTTATTTTTCATGAATCTAAAATTGAATTAAAAAAAGAAATAAAGAAGTATGAAAAGTTTTACAGTAAAATTAGATTTATAATATCTTAATTATTAAATTGAAAATAATGTTATTATATCAAACCATTTTTCTCTTATAACTTTTGTTTGAATGTATAGATCATGCGAATAAGTACATGTAGTTGCAGTTATCAAAGTGCGGAAATGCATGAAGATGCTCAAAAAAACGCATAACCCTAAACAATAAGGTCCAAAAGGAGTGTCGTATATATAAATCAAGACCTTATCCCATAATACTACCCATAAAGCAAAGTTTCTTTTCTTAGTCAGTGTCAATTTATATAAAATAATAATAATAATAATTAACTCGAGTAGAATCACTCCACTAAGTAGTATAACTTGATTTTATTTATTTATATATTTTTATTTACTTATGATAAATTTGATATTTGATTTAAAAATGGATAGTCAATAAATGATCTTATGGCTTCAAGATGGTCAAAGGGATACTAGAAGAATTTATCAATAAAAATTGATTTCATAAGTTTTTAATATTATATTGAACGCAATAATATTGTATCAAATCTCATTATCCGTGTGTGGATTGGATGTTCCATGATAGGTCATGAGTACACTCATGTAACAGAGAATGGCTTCAGACTGCCAGAGTAATTCTCGACTCAACCTCTGTCCTCCGTATCTAACCAGAAAATAACCCCCCTAAAACAAAAAACTTGTCGGGCAAAAAAAAACCCGAAAATATATATATATATATATATAGTTTGTATTGCCCTGGCCCCAATACAGCTCCTCTCCTCGTGAGATCTACTCCTGGATTTTTAATCACTCGGCAACCATGTCTTCTTGCTGTGTTCTGCTCTCTTGACATTCCTCTACGTCCTTGTGGACACCAAAGCACCTTCCCGGAATCCCACCTGCATAATTTATGCTTGCACGGACCTCAGAAGACGAAGAAGGGTTCTAGCGAAGTTATGGGACATGGTAGTCATCGTCCTTCGCCGGGTAAAGTGACGTTGGAGGCGGTGATAGCAGCTGGTTTCATCTGGTTCCTGCTGTTCATGGCCGACGTGGTGGATGCAGCCGATGGAGGAAGTAGAGCGAGCATCCCAAGTCCGTCGTTGCTGAAGAATGGGCAGTCATCGGAAGGGGAAGTGAAAGCGAAGCTCGCGGCTCGTCCGGAGTCGGAGTCAGATGTCAACTACATGAGCAAACGAAGAGTCCCGAGTGGACCCGATCCTATTCACAACTGGTAAGTCACAGCATCGACTCAACAGAACAAAGTACTTGATATGACTGACAAGAAAATTCCTTTCTCCCTCTATATTCCTTTTCCTTATATTAATCGAACATTTTTCAAACCTGGATATATATATCTATCTATCTACACTATCTGGAGTCATAATTATGCTTTCTCTGATTCATCAAATTCAGGAGAGCCGGAAACTCTAGACGACCTCCTGGGCAAGCATAGGGAAATCGCGAGTTCGGGAAGCTAAAGCTCTGATCAGCGGCAGGACAGAGAAGATGTAGAGCACAATTCGAGATTTCTCCCGATGTCCGGTACGCGTAACTTCAGAGAAATCTATGCATACATGAGGTGCTGCAGATACAATCGGATGAAAGCTTCCCCGAAGAGACCCGGTTCGTTGCAGCTAAGAGAACATCTTCTTCTTCTTCTTCTTCTTTTTTGAAGATCACATTCTTGTGGAAGGCAGTTGTTGAGTACAGAATGTATGGTGTGGGGGGAAGAAGCATTGTGATATACAAAATGTATAGATCATTATCCCGCAGGAAAAGAACATCATGGAGGAGCCCCCACCTTATCTAATTTCCATGTGTTGAATTTGTTTTTGGGGTTTTATGCTTGTGAAAGAATATGTTCATATACAGAAAAAATAATATATATATATTATTGGAAATGTATAATAAGATTTTGCTGCTTATGCTTGTCGAATCTGCTCACCTTCATGTATGGTGTAAATACGCAGATTCAAGCCTAGAGAAAAAAGAATCCAAGTACAAAGATGCAGAGATAAATGCATATGGGCCCGAAAACAGGCTGGTCGGTGGGACCAGGCCCCGTCAAATTCAGACTGGACGGCTGAGAGAGACACGTGTCCTTGCGAGATTTTGGCTCGGCGGAGCCACCGGAGACGGGGGAATACGGCCGGCCAAAAAAAGGATGGCTACTTACTTCATCCAAAATTGGAAAGAAATTCAACGCAAATTTGACTTCCCATCTCATTTGCATTTCATTTTAGTTTCATTTCTCTCCCTTTTTCATCCATGCAGATCGATCCTTTCTGAACCTTTTGCGATCCCCGGAGCCGCGAAGGAGGAAGTGACGCTGTTGAATCGGAGTGATATGACCGGTAGATTCCAACGAGCTCGATCCTCGATCCGCTCCGGCTCGGAGTCCTGACCACGCCGCTGTTCCACGGGTCGTTCGTTTGCTGTGACCGGAAGTAGGTGGGAGCTGGGAATTGTAGCCGGTAACGGGTCTTTAATATCTGGTTTCGCCTGCGATCCCCACGAACCATGCCGTCCCACGCGGATCTGGACCGGCAGATCGAGCAGCTGATGGAGTGCAAGCCGCTGACGGAGGCGGAAGTGAAGAAGCTATGCGATCAGGCCAGAGCGATCTTGGTCGAGGAGTGGAATGTGCAGCCTGTCAAATGCCCCGTTACCGTCTGCGGCGACATCCACGGGCAGTTCTATGATCTGGTCGAGCTCTTTAGGATAGGTGGCAACGCACCCGACACCAATTACCTATTTATGGGAGATTATGTAGGTGCGCTTTTGTTCCTTTTCCGAAGCAAGTCCAGCCTGAGCTTGAGTTGGTAGCTGGTCCAATTATATTGACTATGGAATTATCTTTCTACGCTGTTGGATACTGATTCTAGTTCATGATTCTCGTTTTCTTATTCCACCTTTTTGTTTCTTAATTCTCTTCCTTGATCCATTGCAAGAGTTGAATTTCCCAAATTATTTCCCTTTGATGCTATCAATGGTTCTGATAAAAATCTTTTCTTTCTTTCTTATTTTTTTCTGTTGGAGGTGCGGGGTGGGGGATGGAGATCTCACCTTGCATTTCTTCATAAGCCTGCTGTCAATTAGAGGAATAGTAGATGACAATCCATGAATAACCTCCAAGTAAAGATTCTTCAATTATCAATTTAAAAAAAAAAAGGGATGGGTATATTTATAGGTTGATAAGGGAGAACGATGGAAGAAGGAAGAACCCGAAGAGAATAGAAAGAGGAAGTGCTGGAATGGGTGTAAGACTAGAGGAGTGAGAAGAAAGAGATGCCTTCGGGAGGGAAATTTGCATAAATATACTATTATATCCTTAGTGAATCATTAGTTAGTTAACTGCAATGTGAAATGGGTGATTACAGACATCGGGATTGATAACTTTACTCGAAAAAGAAATCAAACTATGAACAAACGAGAGTTCTTAACGCATGGTGATAGATGTTTTCACTTCCCATTTTGATGTTTTGAAGTGTTCATGTCATTATTGTTCTCATTGAGTAAGAAGAAGCATTGTTGTTCCTGTTCGAGCTCTCTTCACTTGGTTCACTAAACTGATTTTTTTCGCCTCTAAAAATTTAATATTTATGTGTCATGACTGGCCTTTTCCATTGTTTTGCAAATTAATCCATTCGGTTACATAAACTTGCAGATCGTGGTTATTACTCAGTGGAGACTGTCACACTTTTAGTGGCTCTGAAAATCCGTTATAGAGATAGAATTACAATTCTCAGAGGAAATCATGAAACCCGACAAATCACTCAAGTGTAAGACCCTCTCTTAGGCTCAACTGTCCTTTTGTGGGGGTAAAATTGCAGGAGTTGTGTTGATTTATTTATGTTCTATTGCTGGGTTCAGAAGATGGTAACTTAATAAATGAAAGCTATGGTGTAACTTTGAGTCTCTTTTCAACTTGTTAAAGAAAAATTAACTAGAGAACTGGTATTTGTGTTCCAATCTGCTACCAATTTTAAGGCACCTGAGTTAGGACAGTGCCATGTGGATGAAGCTTCCAGTTGGTAGAAATACAGCAGCTCTGATATCATCTTTACATGTCTGTTCTTACCAATTTCAGATACGGGTTTTATGATGAATGTCTGAGAAAATATGGGAATGCTAATGTCTGGAAGTATTTCACCGACTTATTCGATTATCTCCCTCTCACTGCCCTTATTGAGAGTCAGGTTTGTGTTGGATATGCATAAAGATACACTTTTTCTTAGTTGATGGATTCAGTTAATGAGGACTTCTGAATGCTATATGAGTGGTTCTGTAGATCTTTTGTTTGCATGGAGGTTTATCACCATCATTGGACACATTGGACAACATTCGATCATTGGACCG
Source organism: Sonneratia alba (assembly GCA_900174645.1). NCBI lineage: Eukaryota > Viridiplantae > Streptophyta > Magnoliopsida > Myrtales > Lythraceae > Sonneratia > Sonneratia alba. Next base: position 2,171,939 of record FWPY01000010.1, read on the forward strand.
CATCCAGGAGGTAGATGCACTGTTTCTGGAACGATAAGATGTGTTTGGTCTGAAGTGCATTTTCTAAGTAGTCCTCTTGCGTTAGTTTATTTTTATGCTGAGACGAAGTAATTCTTCTTCTTCTTTTTATAAGTTGTTGAGACAAAGTAATGTTAATGCTGTAAAATAGTCTAAGTGATGACTGGAAGTGTTTTACCTTTTGTTTGCTTCCTGATGGCAGATATGCCCATCTTCTGCTATCTTAACAAATGTGGCCCATTTGTTACAATGCATTGATATGAGTAGAACGGAAAAGCATAAAACTTATTCATTTTTATTTTATTTTAATGCTGAATAGTATGCTATTTTTGACATCATGGGCATTATCTTTGATTTTCTGTTTATTAAATGACCGTTAATATTCTTCAGCATGTCAAATTGTGCATCCTTTTGTATTGTACTTTTTTTATCTGTATCTGCCTTTTTCAGGTTCCACATGAAGGACCCATGTGTGATCTCCTGTGGTCTGACCCAGACGATCGTTGTGGATGGGGGATATCTCCACGTGGTGCTGGTTATACATTTGGTCAGGATATTGCTGAGACGTTCAACCACACTAACGGTCTCTCTCTCATCTCAAGAGCCCATCAGCTTGTCATGGAAGGATACAATTGGTGTCAGGTTAGTTGACGAAACCTTATCACCTCTTTTCAAGGTTCTACTGCTTCTGCAGGTAGATCTTATTCACCTTAATTTCTTCCCAGGACAAGAATGTAGTAACTGTATTTAGTGCTCCAAATTACTGTTACCGGTGTGGCAATATGGCGGCCATTCTGGAGATTGGAGACAACATGGAGCAGAACTTCCTTCAGTTCAATCCAGCCCCGCGCCAAATCGAGCCTGACACCACACGCAAGACCCCTGATTACTTTTTGTGATTCTCATACATCTCCCAGCTGTTTACAATTCCTATTTGCTGCCATATTGGTGTAGATTTGTTTTGAGCTAGAATTTTCCAATTTGAAATCTGAGGGAGCTCAGTCTAGCAACGACATTCTTTTGTTTTAAACTTGTGCTGCCACTGCTGCTGCTTTGGTTCATGTTCTGGAGAAACATAATAGGAGAGAGTGACGGAGAGTGTTCTTGTAACTTTTGGCCCTGTGACCTGTACATTCTTTCAAAAGTAAGGTAGCAGCAATAATGTGGTATATCTGTTTCTTTTCCCTCTTTGTTGCCCGCCTGTATTTTGACCTAGAAAGTGAATCTTTTGAAATGTGCGAGTATTTCCCAATGAATAGGTTACTGCCATTGGCTCGATCATGAATAATTGATTGTGCTATCATGAGTCTGTTGATTTTGAGGTCGTGTACATGTTATCTCGGGGGTTGTGGCCTGTACAAAGAGTACAATGGATTAGAGACTGTTGTTGGTTGTTTTCCATTCTGCTGTGTTTGTCTCAAGTGGTTGTTTGCGTTGCTGGTGGAATATCTCGTGATTGAGACGGAACCAAATGCTGTTCTGCCATGTTATTCTATGCTCTTGCCGTCTGGTGGCGGTCGATACTATCTTATGTTATGTTAATAGCAACAGATGGTGATGAACCAAGAAGCATTGCGGGTGGTAGACAGCAAGTAAGCTTTCCAATGGAACCTTACCGAGCAAAAGCTACGAGGGGATATCTCAGAAAGCTCTTGTACGCAAACATTTTACTTATGCAACCGTTACATGTGCTTCACACCCAACAGGGTCCCTTTCTTGAAGCTGTCTGCTTCCTCATCCATAGGGCCAACTCCATGTGATCGAGCTATCCCAAGGACAGCGACAATCAGACGGGTGCGCCTAGGACCCGTATCCCGGCCTTACGCAGATGTCTGTCGCGATTAAATCTATCATCTCAATGTGGGGTCCTGATCAGACATCCGTCCTCTCAATGCAGGACCCTGAGTAAGTCGATCGGATAATGATTAAACAAACCAAACAAGCCATTTATGCCAACGATCATCAAAACGGCAGACCCAGAAGGTGATCCTTCTTTTTCCTTAATAAGCTCAATGATTCCAATTAAACCAAATCTCCACAGACAGATTCAGGCAAGAGGGTGAGAAGAGTCTTGACTATTGAACGAAACACCATTGGAGAAGAAGTAGATCTTCTCTGAGAATTGAGACTAGAAATTCACAGTAGTTTTTAGTGCTACACAGGTCACAATGATTTCTTACTATGGAGATATGGACACAGAGAAGCTATAGGGGCCGCCGCCCTCTTCCCAAGTGGAGATTCACCGTCTTTCCCTTCTAAATACACATTGTAGGTTGAAGTATTAAGATGTTCAGGAGTTCACCTACTTACTCCTTCATTTGGAATCTTGTCTCCCGAAGATCATCGGGAACTCATCGTCCAGTTCTGAGAACCCATGCTTTTCCCCGATAGTCTTCAATGATTCGTAAACTTGGAGCATCGAGGGCCTGTCCTTCAGCCCCGAGACCACACAGGAACAGGCCACTCTCATGACCTTAGTGATCTCGTCATCATATCCTCTCCCTCGGAGAGATCGATCGATGGCATCAGTTTCCCGACCCAAGGCACTGAGCTGACTCACCCAATCCACCAAGCTCCCTTTATAAACGCCATCCGCATTGTACACCTCGGGAGGCTTCTGCCCAGTGACCAGCTCTAGCAGCACAACCCCGAAGCTGTAGACATCCCCTTTCAGAGAAGCCATTGTCGTGCCCAAGTCTTCGAAGCCCCTGTACCCGAGCTTTCCCATCTCTGCCTCCTGCATCAGACCAGGAATATCATTCATCCCCACGAGCTTCATGAGCCCGAAATCTGTGAGGCGAGCCTCGAGGTCATCATCTAGGAGTATCACGTTTGAGCTAACGTTGCCATGCACACATGGTGGCTCAAGCCCATGGTGGAGCCAAGCGAGCCCCCGGGCGGCTCCAAGCCCAAGCCGGAGCCTAGATGGCCAATCCAAACAGCAGTAAGGGCTAATCCCGTATGGGCCGTATTCTTTCTCGTGCAAATGAGAATGAAGAGTGCCATTGTGCATGTGCTTGTAAACCAAGAGCTTCTCCTCCTCGACCACACAGTACCCTAAGAGAGGCACCAAGTTTGGGTGCCTCAGCTGACCCAACCGATTCATCTCTGACCGGAACTGCTTCTCACTAAGGTTACATCCGCTGAGCCGCTTTACTGCGAGTACTGAACCATCAGACAGGACCGCCTGATAAGACACACCGCTCTTGTTCGAGCTCACAATGTTGCAGGGATCGAAACTATTTGTAGCAGCTAACAAATCAGCAAGCTTGATCTTCACAAGGGGCTTCTGGAACAGGGAAACCTGAACGAGCTTATAAGCCCTAAGGAACTCAACCCAATTGCTATCCTCCTTGCGACCTGCCGCTCCGTATCCTCTCTTTCGGCGACTGAGGCAAACCCAGAGCAGGAAACCTAGAATTAGAGATCCAGCTGCCCCTACAACCCCAGCGACGATAATCACAGCGAGGCTCTGACTGCTCAGCCCGCCGCAGGACCTGAGTGGCTTCCCGCACAGCCTGCTGTTGCCTGCAAAGGCTTCCCGACCAAATTTCGATAATTCGGCAGGTATTGGGCCCGAAAGGTCGTTGCCGGCGACGGAGAGCTGCTTCAGCCGCTCCAGCTGGCCTACCTCGTAGGGAATGGAGCCGGATAGGCTGTTATCGTTCAAGATTAGGTCATTAAGGAACTTGCAGTTCACTATCTGCGTCGGGATTGAGCCGGACAGGGAGTTGTTGGAAAGATCTAAATTGACCAAGTAAGGGAGCCAGGAGCAGATTTGGGGCGGGAGGGGGCCGGAGAGGGAGTTTCCAGAGAGGTATAGGTACTGGAGGCTGTGGCAGTACTTGAGGGACTCCGGAAGGTGGCCCGAAAGGCCGAAAGAAGAGAGTCGCAAACTGATGAGACGGCTCTCCTTGAGGTTCCAGCAGGTAACGCCGTCGAGGTTGCAGATGCGGGAGATGGAGGTGTTGGTGAAGTCCCAGCCGGAAAGGCGGCCCTCCGGGTCGGACAGCGAGCTCTTAACGCCCTCGAGGCAGAGGACGTCGTCCTCAACGGCGATGCAGGGGATGACGTAGACAAAGAGTAGGAGGATCCCAACGAAGGCCGAGGGCTCGGCCCTGTTCTTGATCATGGCGGTGGACAGGTTCCAGGCAGGGCCCGAGGGAGAAGATGGGCGGGGAGATGGGGTTTACTGCTGCAGATGATGGGCAGCCACCACCATTGACGCATCAGGCAGGAAGAACAGGAGAGTCGAGGAGCATTCCACCTTCAGCTTTGACCGATATTCTCTCTCTCTTCCCCACTCTAAAATTTGTTTTATCAAATATTTAAAAATTCAATAAAATATCAATTTTATATTGAATCATCACTATCGACCCCTATATCCATCTATGTTCTGCTTCTTCGAAATGAAAAAAAAAAAAACTGTTTGTCCATTGATAGTCAAATTTAGTTTAATTACTTGGATTGGGACAGAAATATCCCAATCTAATTATAGAAATAAAATATAATATTTAATTCAGTTTCAATATTTCTATATTAAATTCATATCAATAAAACTGCTTTATATCATTATTTCTTTTCATCGTTCCAAAAATATGTTCTATTTTACAGTTTCAAATCCACTATTTATTTTAAACACCGACCCACGTAGTCGCATGTTGTCAATTTAAACCTGAACCTCGACGGAATCCTCTATTCTGAAGCACTCTACTCTTCTTTATCCTGAGTCACTTTTGTTCAGACCCTCTTTAATTGGCCATAGCACAAGTAGAGCACTCTTTTCAACCGTGAAGAAATTCGGCGACTTTGATTATTCCTTTTTTCCGGCTACTTTTTCGACGGCCCACCTGCCAATTTTTCTATGGAAAACGTCGTGTCCGCATCTACATCTTTGTATTCACCTTTCTGCCTATAGTGGGTGGGATATAAGATGGATTACCCCTTCCCACTGCACAAACGGGTGATCAAGAGGAGTCGGTTCCATATTTGGACTGCAGCGATAGGGAGTCTCGCTGGTGGGAGTTCATCTTAGTCCCCCCTCTCACGCCGAAGCAGGTCGACCTGCAATTCAAGATTCAATATGACTGGTTGGGCCGGATTCGTGCCCCTTGATTCTTTCTTGTTTCGATTGAATCCGAAACTCCATTCTTTCATCTCATCTATGTACGTACGTCACAAGCGGTTCATCATTGAGATAAGGGTCGAAAGAGATGTCCCCCCGTGTGCTTCGGTGGAAGCCCAAAAGAATCTCATGCTTCTTCGTCTTCTTCCAAAAGATGAAGATTCCGGCTCGGTGGATCTCTTCGTAAAAGAATCAATTCCTGGTCCTCGTCCTTCCTTTCTTTACCATATATTCAAAGAGCACGAACAACTGGCTTCAAGTTGTAGAAGTTGACAGAGGAGTCACAGGCAGAGCGTTCTCTGAAAATGTAAGAATCTCATCCCAATCATTAGCCCAAGGCCCCAAATGCGCATAAACTACGATCGTCCAAAGACCAAAGCCATCTGGTGTCGGAGAGTTTGAGAAAACTCCATAAATCACATAATAGTTTACTCGAGAATATATACATGTGTTTATACAACCAGATAATGATACAGGGTAGAATGTTCAGTAAGAGACACTATTCCTATCTGACTGAAGTTCCTGAAAGCCCAGCAGCAGCAACTGAGCCCATCATGACGGTGATGCTACTGCTCTTAATCTGATGATCAGCAAAGAGGAGAGCCTGGTGCTCTACTCCGACAGGAACCTGCAACTCGATCCCATCTATCTCACATCTAAACACATAAAAAGGGACCACACATAACACACAAGGAAAGCAACACAGCTTTCTACTGCTATCTTTCCCTATAGTTGGTCAACCTGCTTCTGTCGTCATGTATGTACAAACTACAAACAAGAGATCACATAAATTCGACCCTAAGACTACAACAAACTCTAATATGCTTTAATTTATCTAATCTACAGCAAGCCATCAACTATGGTGGCTCTACATTTCTTCAAGCAACAGTTATGGTGCTGCTGTGTCACTGCTGGCATGTAAGGTAGACGATGAGTGTGCTGCTTCAGATTGGGACTGTGCTTTCTGTTCACTGGATGATGTTTGTGATGATGATGGGGTTGAGAGCTCCAAAGACAGAGGCAGAGGCTCCATGATCGCCGTTGCTGTAGCCCTTCTTGTTAAGGTTTAGCGCAGCCATCTTGGAGGATGGAGGGACTGGGAGGATTGGGATCGGGCAGATGGGCTTGGAGAGTCTTTCCAGATTCGATGGGCTGAGATTTTCTGCTTGCTTCTCGGGATCGAGAGGTGCAAATATAGGGTTGAGGGCCACCGGAAAGGAAGAAGATAGAGGGATTCTGCTGACTGAGCTTGGTTGAGGCAGAGGCCGGGTCACCTGGTGCCCTTGAGCCTTCTCCAAGGATGGACCCATTAACTGCATACGCAGCCATTGAAAACATAGAAACAATCAGCTGCAGCTGAATTTGGAGGAAGAGAGTATGAAGGTATCTGAGACCGATGAATCAGTTGGAAATTCTAGGGAACATTTGCCGAATTTTCTTCAGACAAAGGTTCTTCTCCCTCTAACATGTCGTGTTTCATAGTTCAGTCTAAGAAAATGCTAGGAAAATCCCTCCTACATTGAGGATGAAATCCTACCGGATATTGTCAGGTTCAAATCTAGAAATAAAATATATTAAGAGACTAGGGAAGATATTTAGGGATAAGAAAATCCCCCAATTTGAAAATTGAGTATAGGTTATCAGGCGCTTTAAATACCCGCAAGAAAAGAGATGTTGGAGATCTTAATTCTTGCAGAGAATGAATCTTCATGATGTTGTGAGATCCAAGTAATGACCGTGAGGATGGGAAGTCCCTTACAAGAACTGTCGATGGTGGGATTTCATGAGCAGATGACCGTGAAGAGACAACCTCGCACAAAGAACCGTGAGAGAAGATAAAGATATACAAGAAAGCTCATGATAGGGGGAGCCTCTCATGATGAGAATCACGAGAGAAGATATGAGATGACCACCCATTAAACAAAACCGCGAGGGAAAGCCACTGACTGTAGCAGCATGATGGTCGAAGAACAGGGGAATTCAGCTGAAAAGGAGCAGAGCAGAACATAACTGCAAAATAGAGGAGCAACAAAGCTTTTTTTTTTTTTTTCTAAGAGCGCAATCTGAGATCAAACCTTGATCGGAAGGACAGACAAGCTCCGATCGTGACGAAATTTTGACAGCAGACTTCTGGGGCTAAGTTCTAAATAGTGGAGATTGAAATTAAAACTCTGTAAATGCTATTCTCTGCGACGTCCGTGAACCGCCCGTGTGGATGACAGATTTAAATAATCCAAAGGAAGTGTCTCTTGAGTTCTAGTTGATCCAAGGCATTCTCTTGATGAAGAAAGTTGATCCAGGACTGTGTTTTGCAATCTTTCCCTTAGTGCCTATTGGATGCAGTGGGATTCAAATCTAAAAATAAAATATATTAGTAGATTAGGGAAGATATTTAGGGATAAGAAAATTTCCTAATTCAAGATCGGAACCATAGTTTTTTAAACATTCATAAGAAGGGAGACCTCGAAAAGAGGTCGGCCCCCAAGAGAATGAACCCTTATGATGTAAGAAGATTCAAGAATAACTGCGAGGATGGGGTAGGAGTATTGCGAGGGATGATGGAAATCCAAGAGCATGAATCCCTGAGGAGACAACTTCTCACAAGGATCGTCAAGAAGGAAGACAGGATTCCCGCAAGCGAATTAGTCGTCGTGGTGATGGGACAATTTCTCATAAGGAAATGCAGAGGGAAGATAAAGATCTAGAGAAGATTCGTGATGGAAGGGAGCCGCTCATGATGAGAATCATGAGAGAAGATATGAGATAACCATGAGATAGAATCGTGAAGGAGAGCCAACGATCGTAGCAGTGTACGATGATGGAAGAGCAGAGAAACTCAACTAAAGAATGGCACAACAGAGCAACAATAAGTAGGACAGCTAAACGCAACATAGCAATTTTTTTCCGAGTGCACACGATCCAAGATCAAACCTCAATCAGAAAGAAAGGCAAACAAGCTCTAATTTTGATGAAATTAATGACAGCAGCCCCATGACTGCTGCTGGAGCTAAGCTCTGAACGGTGGAGATCGAAATCAAAATTCTATAAGCGCTGTTTTATGTGATGTTTGTGAACCACACCGTGCGGGTTACAGATTTAAGTAATCCAAGAAAAGTGTTTCTCGAGTTTTTTTTTATGGTTGATTCAAGAGTTACTGTAATATTCATTAAATAAAATAGTATAAAGTTCATTTTAAACTTTGTCTCACCGTTTTTCCCCCCCACATCTGGGTTTTTAATATACAAATATCTTGGTTTGGTTTCTGTACAATCATACCTTGATTATAGTAGAAGGGAAAAATCTTATTCGCTGCGCTGTTGGGTTATCAGACTCACGCTTTCCCAACAGAAAATAAATTACCTCCTAAGTTAAAAAAGAAAAATAGCAAAACAGCTGAATTTTGGAGGAAGAGAGATCAAACCCATCTGAGACCGATGAATCAGTCGGAAATTCTAGTGAACATTTGCCGGATTTTCGTCGAAAAAACTGTTCTTTTCCTTCTGACATGTCGTGTTTCACGGTTCAGTCTAAGAAGATGACCACCTTTTAAGGATTGACTTAGAGAAAAACAGCACTCTTCTTGTTGGGGGGGTGGAGTTGGGAGAGCGCTGATCAATCAAATAGTTCAGATAGTTCCGTACTTCCAATTTTGGGCAAATAAGGACGACCAGCAAAGGAGATTACCGAGTCCGTGGTGATGTCAAAGAGGCTGGAGCGACGACGCCGGCGGTTCTGGTTGCTCCGCCGGAGGAAGTACTTCTGAGCATGACTCGCCACCTGAGTCGGGGTTCGAGTCTTGACAAAGTTTCGAGAAATTCCCCGCCAATCTCCTCTCCCCACCTTCTGCAGCCCCATTAGAAACAGCCGGTGCTCCTGTTCCGTCCACGGAACCCCTGCGACCAACATAATCAATCCAATTTCCAGAAATCAACACCTAGCCGGAGAAATCTTCCGTCAATTCCAACGATCAGGTCGAGAGATGAGAAGACAGTCACCTCTCTTCCGCTCCCTGCAACGACCGGTGGCGTGCACGACATCGTCGGAGGCGTAGCCAGCATCGACGGTGGACTCCCGAGCCTGTACCTGGTCGTACTGGGAGAGGTTGTTCATGCTCGCGCTCTTCCTGAACGAGTCGGCGCCATCTGTCAGCCGGACGCCGAAAAGCATGATGCCGCTCTCCTCCGCAGCCACCGGCTTATCGGGTCCACCTAACCCACATCCGCCACCCTCAGGACACGTGCGGGAGTTGTGTCCGTGGTTCCCGCACTGCGAGCAGGTCCGTGACATCTCAGTAAACGTCACGGCTCCTCCTGTCGGTGCCGGTAATGCTCTGAGTAGACGGTGTTATGGGGAGTGAGGAAGAGAGAGCGCTCTGCCGCCTCTGCTTCGCTCAGTCCATGCAAGGAGGAAGAGAGTAATGTCGAGAAGGAACACAAGTTGGCTTTTGGTTCTTGCGTCTCCGACCGGACACTTCGTTTCTGTTCTGTTTCTCTCTTCTGCACTGAGGGTGAAAGAGAACGACCGAAAGATCGAGAACTGAAAAAAAACCGGTTTTTAGGTCCTTCGATAACCTGACAAAATTGGGCCCAACCTGAGAACCACCGGTCTGAATTTCATAATTATATTTAATAATAATAATATACTTAATATTAACTTTCATCAATCATCTCCTTAATTGTAACTTTAATATTATCATTTATTAAAATTTTATTATAAATTATAGAAGAATACTATTTTTTATTATTTTACTTTTGTCCGAAATTAATTTCACTCATTAATTATTTTAGATAATAGTACTTTAATTGCATTTTGTATTTTAAGTTGGAGCTTGAAAAAATCGAACAGGTAGCGGGTGGATTTTTTTATTTTTTAAAATGATTTTTGTATAGTATTTTTTCCTTTGGAAAAAAACTATCCCAAAAAAGTCGGGGCCGACAATTTACGCAAAAAAATAAAATAAAAACCGGTCGACCCGGACTATTTTCACCCCGGCACTAAGATGGGCTAGATGAGTATAACTAATTAATCAGAAAAGGGAGCCTAATCAAAATTAATTTAATAATGAATTTTTCAAATTGAGACTTATATTTCTCTGCTTAATCAATTTTGGTTTGATTTTGCTCATACATTGGAGATTGGATCAAAAGCAACTTCATGGCCACCAGTAAAGGTTCATGGTGTATATTTCAAAAGTTATTCAGTATGTGATGTTGCACAAGTAAAAAGCTTTATTGCATTTCTCGCATTTCAGATATTTGAGGTTTATGAATTAATACTAACTTTACAATTACTTCACTTATAATAATCAAACTTCACTATTATGTTTTTTTTATATATAATTTCTAAATAATTCGACAATCTTATTCAACGTAACAATATTATATTTTGATATTATCATCAAAGAAAATTTAACACTATACCATATTTTTTAAAACCGGATCAGATTGAGAACCGGTGTAGGCATGCGTTCATGAGTCGGATCAGGGGTTCAATGGATCAAACCGTATATTTAATAAATAATATTAATAACGTAATATTTATTAATAAATTTATATAATATCATAATTTGAATATGATTTATAATAAAAATATTAATATAATCTTTATATTAAATAAAAGTTTAATATAAAATATAAATACAAGGTTAGTAAGATAAAATAGATATATTACAATATGTTTTGTTATTTTTTTAATTTTAAGTCAACCGATTTTTTACCAATTCAATTAGGTTCATCGGTCGGATTGGGAATCGACTGGTTCAACCGGAGTTGATCTCATTGAAAGTGCAATTGGGTTTTTTTTATAGGAATCGGATAAGCTGAGTGACCGGTTTCTAGTTGACCGGTCGAACCGGCCAGCCAGGTCCGGTTTTTAAGACTATGCACTATACTACCCAACTCAAAACATTCCCTAACAAGAATTCCTACATATTTACACGAGTCAAATTTAGCCCAGCTATTGAAACTAATCGATCAGGTGACAAAACGGAATTTCTGCTCGGGTCGGTAGTGGAAAGCCGCAACAGCGAGGAGTTAATCACATGGAAATTACTTGGTCACTTTTTCTTTTCTTTTTTTGGAGAAAAAGGAGCCCCAAAGACGGGCAAGCTCGGATTTTTTTGCCATGGAGGGGGAGGATCGGTCATCATTCAGCCGGACACGGCATGAGCACCCACAGATTTAGTTAATGGCAGGCAGAGGGTACACTGATTTCAGAAATGCCATTCCCCACTCCCCTTTGCAAGCCGAAGCATATGCTCTTCCAGTCTTTTACCTGTGTTGCTCTTATGATGATGAACTGGCATTCTGTCTCCTCCGTGTCTAACTCTTCTGAGCTTGTCTCCTTCGTTCATAGGCGGTGTCGTCCATCCTGTAATAGTAAATGTACTGCCCATACTTGTTGTTGTTTTTCTTTTTATGGAAGTGGCTGGCTATTTCCCTAGTTAGTCATGTAAATGGTGAAGGAGAGAGACACAATCATGCTGCCCATGATCAATGTGAATTGGGCAGAACACATTCCGACATGGGCTTGTCTTTGCGCCCCCACACAACGCTGAAATTTCATTGGCCATTAGATTTATTTTATGCATCATTTATATTCAATGATTTTATTTGGATTTCAATTTAATTTTAAGCCAACTCCAGTGATAAAAATCTTTTTTACAAATTGGGCTCTTTTTTAATTTATAAATAAAAATTTTATTTGTTGATAATCTTGATCCCGCAAAAGAGACTGATCTGTCATTTACCCTTTTTACCCCCCCCCCCCTCAGTAAGAATATTCGTATCCCTATTTTTCAAAGAAGAAAAAAGAGGAAAAAGAAAATTGAAAATAGATAGCCGCCGGCACGCGGGGCCAGCCGCACGAGAGAAGTATCTGTGATCCCGGAGCACGGGAAGCCCAAGTTTACAGGTGTGGGCCCTACGACCTATGCTCGACGAATTGCATGCTCCGGGACCGTATTGTGATATCTCCTCTCCAGGTCTCCGGTAGTTGGAGAAGGGCACAAGAGGAGTTCGACGATCCGGCATTTCTCGTCCTCGCCTCAGCTCTCCTCTTCCTCCCGCATTGTCCGTCCGCTGCACTGGTGGAAATGGCTCTCTCGCGCTTGTCCTCCTCATCGCGGCGCCTAGATCTCCTAATCAATCCCCTCGCCGCCGCCATCCACCCCCGCCGCCCGATCTCCACAGACACCACGCCCATCAACGTTGAGACTTCTGTCCCATTCACCGCCCACAAGTGCGAGGAGCCGGCGCGCTCCGTTGAGACCACGCCGCAGGAGCTCATCTCCTTCTTCCGGGACATGTCCCTGATGCGCCGGATGGAGATCACAGCCGACTCTCTCTACAAGGCCAAGCTGATCCGGGGTTTCTGCCACCTCTACGATGGACAGGAGGCCGTCGCCGTTGGCATGGAGGCCGGCATCACTAAGAAGGACTGCATCATCACCGCCTACCGGGATCATTGCACCTTCCTTGGACGCGGGGGCACACTGCTGGAGATATTCGGGGAGCTGATGGGCCGCCAAGTGGGCTGCTCCAAGGGTAAAGGAGGCTCAATGCATTTCTACAAGAAGGACTCTGGTTTTTATGGCGGTCACGGCATTGTGGGAGCTCAGGTTCCGCTTGGCTGTGGCTTGGCCTTTGCGCAGAAATACTTGAAGGATGAGGCTGTGACTTTTGCCCTATACGGTGATGGAGCTGCGAATCAGGGGCAATTGTTCGAGGCCCTCAACGTTGCGTGCCTCTGGGAGTTGCCAGCGATTCTTATGTGCGAAAATAACCACTGTGAGTTGGCAGTCCTGGTGTTTGTTCATATGTCTCTATGTTTGCCAGGAAATGTTAATATTGAATTCGGTTTGAATTTGTTGTTTCTCATAGATGGTATGGGAACCGCAGAGTGGAGAGCCGCAAAGAGCCCTGCGTACTACAAGCGTGGGGATTATGCCCCTGGATTGAAGGTGATATTGACTTAAATTGTGTCCCTTTAGTAATCATGTTTCCCTCTCCAGCATTGAATAGTCAGCTTTCCACGGGTCATAGAGGAAGTTTCAGGGATGACTACTGGGATAATTCTTTGGAAGGAACATGGTTCATATGGACCAGTGTAGTGAATCATTGACATATGTTCATAAATTTTGGTCTTTTGTTACAAAAGGCTGGTTGAACACATTCTTAATGGTTGACGTGGTGTTGTTACTTAGTGTTGTCATTCTAGATATGGACTAAAATGTTAACTCATTGATCATTCTGGTCAAGCTACGGTTTATTTTATATGCTGATTGCATCGTTCAAAAGGTCTTTTAAATAATCTGACTTTTTAGAGATATAAATTGGAATGGACAACACAAATGCTACTTGCTCAATAATTTTCAGCCTGTGAACTCTGTTGTTTGCATATGTCCAACATACTATCTGACAGAGATCGCTGATTCATCACTTCACTAGTAAACATGGTACTATAATCCTGTGAAATTTGTCAGCGTTCAATTTATGTGGGCCCAAACCACCCCCAACCCAAACCAGCCAAATACTTGGAGTAGAAGTGTCTGTGCTGAACGCAAAATGTTGTTTCTACTGTTGGTTGGGGATAAAATAGTGGTAAAAGCTTCCTTTTGTGTGTGAAGTTCTATTTTGCTAGATTGGGAGTTTGTGGAGCATTATTGTTTCACTTCTGGGAAGGTGATTTCTCTCCTCTTGGAGTTCAGATGTAATGCCTACTAGGAAATTTGGCTACAAGGACCCAATCAGTTGTTTTCTCTTGTATGACTGACTTTGCAAGGGAGAGCTGGTCAACATTTGCCTCTGATTCTTAAGCATTAATAGTTAAAAAAAAATGGCTTATAGAATATATGTTTATTTCAGATGTTGTCAGATGTTCTTGTGGTTGGCCTGTTACCAATAGCGATGCTGAATAACACATACAAATGACTTTCTTTTTGTTTTCAATATCAAGTATGGTGCAGTGATTATAATTGAATTGCAACTAGTAGGAATTTGTCAGTGGCAGACTCTGTTGATATTTTTTTAGAAGGCTGATTATCTCTCAAAGAGCTGGTTAGCATTTACAGCATTTTTTTTACTTACATCTAGTAGTATTGTCATAACTAAGGTGCACCAAAATTTACTATTATCAGTGAAAGTTACTGGATAATAGCTATTGGCCAATGTGTTGCAAGCAATGATTGTCTCAAGCTTAAGTTAACAGTTCCCCTTTTCTGCTGAAATATTCTCCCTAAATTAGTTCCAAATGTGTCAAACTAGTAAGCTGACTATGGTTTCCTTTTATTAGAAGAGGTTGACTCCTGAGCTAATACTTGTAGTGCTAATGGAAGATTGAGATATTTAGGTCATAGCCTATACACAATCGGTTTGCAAAGCAATGTGTAGTTCTTGTATGAATCTATTCTGTTCTTTGTTTACAGGTTGATGGTATGGATGCCCTTGCAGTGAAACAGGCCTGCAAATTTGCCAAGGAGCATGCTTTGAAGAATGGTCCCATTGTGAGTTTAGTTATTCTGTTTTTTTTTGCGAATGATCTTACAAATTTACCAGAGGTCCCTGCTATTTGTATTTTGGATTTATCTATAACTATGAAATTTATTTCATGGATATCTCCCTATGTCATCAGATTCTTGAGATGGATACATATAGATACCATGGCCACTCCATGTCAGATCCTGGTAGCACCTACCGAACTCGTGATGAGATTACTGGTGTGAGACAGGTGAATCCATGATTTCTGTTGGAATGTGTGGATTGATTTGCTTAATTATCCATGTTTCTAACTTTTTACCTGTTGTAATTTTTGCTGTAGGAGCGTGATCCTATCGAAAGAATCAGAAAACTAATATTGGGCCTTGATCTAGCCACTGAAAAAGAGCTAAAGGTACCACCTCTTGTTTGGTATAATGTGGTGTCTTACAAACAGTCGACTTTCTCAAATTCCACCTAGTTGAATTTGCAGAGGTTGTCATATAAGAGTTTTTACATTTCTTCCTATTATACATTTTCTGGATCTGCCGTCTCTGATTCTCTCTCTGACAAGAGCCAGTTTTTATCCCTTTCCAGGATATGGAAAAGGAAGCAAGAAAAGAGGTTGATGAAGCTGTTGCTCAAGCTAAGGTGTGAAGCTTGTTGCAGTGTTTAATTTATTCGAGGAAGCTGCAAGTTTTTCAATACAATGCACTAAACTTGGCGCAACTTGTACTGTTGCCTCACAATAAATGCTTTTTCTGAAGATCCCTTCTTTAATGGCTTTCACCCTTTTCCATGGATGTTGTTTTTAGGGTCCATCCATTCTCATACTCTATCTCTTACTCTTCTTCAGGAGAGTCCACTGCCAGATCCTTCTGAACTGTTCACCAATGTATACTCGAAGGGATTTGGAGTTGAGGTAATTATTTGATAAGAACTGCATAGTACAAGGTCATTGATAAAATTGACATGATCCCTCCGCTAATTTATTTAACTGAATCCTCAACACCATACTGCCATACTTTCAACTGATTTGGTGAATTGTGGCTTGTGTTTTGTTGCCACTAACTATCTGACTTGAGGAACATATTATGTAGTTCTGCCGAAACATTTGACTGTCCTTTGGGGGCCCTGTCATCTTCATTTTCCTGAAGCAGCATTATAATCAGTTAGTGCATCTCAAATTGCCAATCAGTGAAGAAAAGGATCATGTGCATGGATTGCTACGTTATTAGTCTTTGTCAGAGGGGAAATACATGAGCCATGAGAGGCTATGAGAAGAAAATGATTATCAGTAAAATGGACATGTTCACGATTAGAAGTGAGGAAAAGGACTTTGTATATGGACTACTCTCCATTCATTGTTCATTGCACTTGTTCACTTGCTTCATAACTAAGATGCTGCTAACCTGAAATTTGATAGCATGCTCGATAATGACTTGCCACCTCGGTTTCTTTGTCTGATGTTTGGATGTAGGCCTATGGACCAGACAGGAAAGAAGCAAGATCCGTGCTTCCATAGATCAAAACTGAAGTGTGAAGTACATGGCACTCCTCCTATTTATTCTGTGATTCGGAGGAACAGAGTCAATAAAAGGTTCTCCATCGATTTGATTTACATTGCCAGTTGTCTTGTGGCTACCCATCAATTTGTACATCATTGTTTGATGCTTCGACGTAATGATATGGTACTCTCTTCATCTATCCGCTTGATCTTCCTTTGAATTGGGTATTTCTTTGCCGCGGACATTGGTGTCTCGCGGTTGGGGGATGGCTGCCGGTACTAATAATGTGGGATATTGGTAAGCTAGTGATTGAAACAGTGCAGTTTTGGGCTACACTACATGCTGCCTTTTTCCCAGGAGACAAATTTTCACGTGCGAAAACCGATTTTCCGCGTGAGTCAAATTTCAGAGGCAAAAAGGGGGAAAGGTAAGGCTCGTTTCACGGGGGATACGAGGCGCGGGCACCTCTTTGTCAGAACCTCACGGGCTCCGGTGACCCCTTTTCGGTCACAGACTCGGAGCTCTCTCTCTCTCTCTCTCTCTCTCTCTCTCTCTCTCTCTCTTCCGTTCAAATTCGATATCCATTAACTTCCGACACTGTATTTCACATGAGATCACGGGTGAAGAAGATCGGGAGCTTATGCTCCGAATCCCGATCAGTTAGTTGATCATGTGATGTGACTATTCCATCAGTTCAAACTAAGACGAACTGAAATCTCGCACGTGAGGATCAAAAGTGGCCGAAATTGGTGCTCTCCAAAGGTGAAGGTAATGTAAATTTCTTTACGAAGTGAAGGAGATTTTCTTTTTTTACATTATCTATTTTTGTCACCTAAATATTAATACCCATTTACTCCATTATTTCTATTAGCTCTTTTTTTAAAAATTGTCAATTTATTGTTGATTGGAATAAATATTAATTAGCAAGGAAAAGAAAAAATAAAAGTGATTATGCAAAAGGACAATGTATTTAGGTTCACCTGGCAAATGCGGGCATGACAATAATATTAAGGTATATTTAAGGAGCGGTGTCAGGACAAAACATCATTGTCCCGCACAGCAATCTGAAAAAAAAAAAAATCACCGATTGATTAATCAGTAAATGAAGATGACAAAGCGAATGCGTCAGAGTATCCAATGCCCATTTGTACCCTTAGCATCTTCTCCTTTTGTAGGAGAGCCCGACACCTACTCCCCCACCTTACGCTCACTAAATATGTCTTATTCGAGTAAGAGGTCTGGTATCCTTCTTCAAGTCAGTATCGAGAGAGTTTCACAAAGTTATTATGTCTTATTTATTTCTTTGTTAGGTGAAACGGATCAAATAATTCATGCAATATATATGCCATCATAACTAATTCCCAGTACGCTCCTCGGCTATATCACATGCAGGTTGCGACAGAATTAGATGAACTACTCGTTAATCATGTATCTATCTATGTACACATATTGGCTAATTGATCGATTGAGGAAAGTGAAAGCTGCCCATTACCCGACAGGCTCATCCCAAATGTTCTATCGGGTGACAGAGGGTGAAAGAGCAGGCAGCTTACCTGTGCGTGCGCTTCTTAGATGATATGCCGGGGAAGGGAGACAGTTAATTCCGTTATTACTAGCAAAGTTGTAATATGTGAATAATCGAGCACTCAGGTCTTGTATAAAATGGCTTGCGGACTTGTAAATCATTGATATGATCAATGACAGAAGCTTGTCTGATTTTCAATTTCTACGTTTTCTCTCGTTCTCCACTCCTCGTCATGCTCTGTTTTCATAGCCATTGAACAGGGAGAGCATCGATGTGAAGCAGCTCTGTGAGCTATGATATGGTATCATGGCAGTCTCTTCGCTGCGATTAACTAGTTTCAAGACCTTGAAGATAGCACGAGGAGCTCAGAATTCCAATCCAACTCCTCCGCCGAGTCAGAATGACCGTTTTTCAGGTTCTTAACACTCTATCTTCATCTACTTCGGATGCAAATTAGTCCGGAGACATACGTGAGGCGACAGATCTCAATGATGGAGCCCCTACCCTCACTGCAGAAGGTGTTCACGCTAATCACTAAAGATGAGCAACACACTGTTAGTTCTAGCACCTCGCCTGCATCTGATACATGGGCGTTTTCCATGACCAATCATTAGGATCAACAATTTGCAGCTTCGTCATCTGACTGTGTACCACGAGCGAACCAAACATATCGAGCTCGACTGTCACGTTGTCAGAGAAAAAAAATTCAAGCACGCATGCTCCAGAACCAGCTGGCTGATATCTTGACTAGGCAGGACCCTGCAACCCAAACAGCTGAAATCACTTCTCGGCAATATGAGTGTTCATAATATCTTCCACCCATCTCGAGGGGGAGTGTCAGGTGACAAAGGGTGAAGGAACATGTAGCTTGCTAGGGCGTGCGCTCAGAGGATATGCTGGGGGAGAGAGACAGTTAATTCTTTCATTAGTGGCAGACTTGTAATATGTGAATAATGGAGCATTCAGATCTTGTGTAAATAGCTCCCGGGCTTGTAAACCACCGACACAATCAACAACAAAAAGCTTCTTTGATTTTCAATTCTACGTTTTCTCTGATGTTCCGCTCTTCGTCATGCTCTGTTTTCATAGCCACTGAGCAGAGAGAGCATCAGCGTGAAGCAGCCCTTTGAGCTGTGATATGCTCCAGAGCATCTCGATCATTTTCTCCTCCTGGAAACCCGGCCGGGTGACGAAGTAGCAACTGCCTTGTCGTAATCCCTTGCCGACTCCTTTGAGGCATTCCACATCGATGGCGGTGCACCATCGACGTCTAGTATGCGTCACTGCCCCAATTCACTGTTAGACGGTATCACTCCACTATGCACGATGAAGAAAGCACAACAACCACAACAAATCCCGATTAAAAATACGAAGACTTGAAATTAATGTTTAATTATTTATTTGGTGAATGCACCATTCAATACAGAGAAGGAGACGAGGTGGGGAGTTTAAAAAGCCAAGACTTACATTAAAAGGGAAGTCTCCTACAAATACCACTTTTTATTATTTAACATTTAAAATTTTAATAAATTTTTAACTAACCAAATGAACTAGAAAAGGGCCAATAATAATTATTATTATTATATTATTACTGCGCACTAAATTCGGAGGGCAGAAAGGGGAAAGCGTAGTGCCACGTAAGCTGATGGGAGCACGTGGCCACATGGGGAATGAGGGGAGCCAGCCAGTGGTAGGGCATCAGTGTCAGGAGGAGTAACTTAGGCGCCAGAG
Organism: Sonneratia alba; assembly: GCA_900174645.1. Taxonomy (NCBI): domain Eukaryota; kingdom Viridiplantae; phylum Streptophyta; class Magnoliopsida; order Myrtales; family Lythraceae; genus Sonneratia; species Sonneratia alba. The sequence continues at coordinate 2,191,319 of FWPY01000010.1, forward strand.
CGAATCACAGCCGTCCGACCCACAACCATTACAGCTGTGAGTCCCTCACCCTCTCCAGCTGGCATTTTCCAATTCCCATCATTGGATGCAAAGCCAGACTACCGTTTTTTTTTCGCCTTTTTCTGTTTCCATCTTATTTCGATATATTTGGGAAAATTAAAATAAGCAAATTTAAATAAAAGAGAGGAGGAAATGAGGGGGGGGGGGGGAATTTTAAATAGGCGGCCGGGGGTGTGGGGGGCCTATGCCCATTCCTTGCTTGCCAGCGTTTCTCACGGATGCTTACAGACTGCCACCATGCTTTTATCTTTTTGTCCATTACCTTCCCAATCCCCGATCCTATTCATTCATTTACTTAGATCACAAGTTACAAGAAAAAAAATTAAAAAAACCATTAATTGTTTATATCATGCAATAAGAAATTTGGGTAAATTTTAAATACTTTTTCCTATTTTTTTTCATTTTTTCGTGATTATATATAATGAAATAGGATCTGATAGGTTGAACCAATAAAAATAGTTCAAGATAAAAGTGATGCTCATGATGAGAGACTGAACATAGTCCAATTAGTATAATGAAAAATAAAATAATTTAAAAAAACTCCAAACTCTTGCATGTAAAAAAACTCATTAGACGCCCGATAAATAATATTACACTCGGCTGTCCTCACGGCTTCATAATCAGAAACCCTCTCTCTCTCTTGATCAAGAGAGACGGCAAGAAAGCCTGAAGACATTTCAGCTGATAGATTTTCATGGCGGAATAGAGAGAAAACACCGTGTCTGATTTTGCATTTTCATCGACGCTCCTCCTCTGCTCCTCCTCCTCCTCCTCCTCCTTCCCTGTGCTTCCATTAAAGTCTCTAGAAACAAGCGTCCCTCTCAGAAGATCCTATCAATGCTCTGTGTCTAGTATTCTCAAACCAGAACCCCCTCATCCATTATATCGACCGCTGTAAACGGAACTGCACCGTACTGAAGCCGCCATGACTGTGAACCCCGCATCCCTGCTCCTCCTCCTCCTCCTCCTCCCCCTCGTTCTGCCGATGCTCTGCCTCTCTATTCGCTCTTTCCCGGCGAGGGACGGTCCCGAGTACGGATTCCGATATGCCGAGGCCCCGAGTACAGGAATGGCGCGCAGTGCCCTGCACTGTCGTCGTCGACCGCCGGTGACCCGGAGGAGCAGGTGGTATCCTACTGCGACCCCAGCCTCGTCCACATAGCGATGACACTCGACTCCGAGTACCTCCGCGGGTCGATCGCAGCCGTTCACTCGTTGCTCCGCCACGCGTCCTGCCCGGAGAACATATTCTTCCACTTCATCGCGGCGGAGTTCGACCCGGCGAGCCCGCGGGTCCTGACCGGTCTGGTACGGTCCACCTTCCCGTCGCTCAACTTCAAGGTGTACATCTTCAGGGAGGACACTGTCATCAACCTCATCTCCTCCTCCATCCGCCACGCCCTCGAGAACCCGTTGAACTACGCACGAAATTACCTCGGCGATATCCTGGATCCCTGCGTTGACCGCGTGATCTACCTCGACTCTGACGTGGTAGTTGCTGACGATATCAGAAAGCTCTGGCACACCCGCCTCTCCGCCAGCCGCGTCATCGGGGCGCCAGAGTACTGCCACGCCAACTTCACAAAGTACTTCACCGACAATTTCTGGTCCGATCCGGTCCTCTCCCGGGTCTTTGGCTCCCGGAGCCCCTGCTACTTTAACACCGGCGTCATGGTCATGGACCTCGTCCGGTGGCGCGACGGCAACTTCCGGAGGAGGATCGAGAACTGGATGGAGGTCCAGAAGAGGAAGCGGATCTACGACCTCGGCTCCCTCCCTCCATTCCTGCTGGTCTTCGCCGGAAATGTCGAGCCCATCGACCACCGGTGGAACCAGCACGGGCTCGGCGGGGACAACGTCAAGGGGAGCTGCAGGTCACTGCACCCGGGTCCCGTCAGCCTGCTGCACTGGAGCGGCAAGGGGAAGCCATGGGTCCGCCTGGACTCGAGGAAGCCCTGCCCGCTCGACTTCCTCTGGGAGCCGTACGACCTTTACAAGCCACTGAGGACCGGGTTAAGGGATCGGACCATCACCGACATCACCTCAACATTGATCGGGTACTCGAGCTACCTGGTATGAGTGAAGAACGGTTCGGTTATCGAGCGGAAAATGCTCGTCAAATCGATTATTAGAATACCCTTTTTTTTCCCTGTTACCTGCTTCCATTGCATTGCTGAGATTCTTTGATAGCTGTGTACAGATTGAGATATATTGAAGATAGGAGGGGAAGATTCATTGCATGAGATTCGATTCTGTTGTTGTTGGGATTCTTGTGTATTAGGGTGCTCGGATTCGTTCAATTTTCAGTGTTCCAATCTGCTGGAACAATTTTGGGTTTGTAACATTGTCATTTGATTGAGGCGGAGGGAGGAAGGAGGAAGGAGGAAGGAGGGAGAAGAAAAAGAAGAAGAATAACATCTGAAGTTGTTCTGTTGATGTCTGACTCTTCAGTTCACATTCTTAAATCTTGTTGGCTTCGTTTTGGTTCAAAGTATTGAGGCCATGTGAAACGTTAAACATCACATAAGAGAATTCTGATTGAACACTTCTGGATTACCACTCACCGTATGCCTTCTGCCTTCTGGAAACAAACTTCTATGTGGTCAAGAATGTGCATAGACACGTATGCGTTTAATGGTGTGCCATTTTGCTTTGTTAGGTGGGAGCTAATCAAATGGGTGACAGCTGTGTGCTTTCATTGCCATTGCTTCTTCCTCTCTTTGGATTTTTTTTTGGCTTTTTCCATTTTTGTTTTCTGGGTGAAGACAGCCATTCACCGAGGTATCATTGGCTGGATCACATATCAGTAATAATTTAATAGGCCAAGGCAATGCCCATCACTGAGCTTTATTTATTTATTTATTTATTGTTAGTTGGACCAGAACCATGCTGGTGGGGATCGGACCAATTTACTAGGTAATAATACTCGTTTGACTTGTACAGTCCATCCATTCATGCTTATTTAAATCAACTAGTGTACCGAAAATTTAAATACCTATAGAATGAGGAGGAAAATATACCCAATTGAAATTATTATTTAAATTAAATTTATAAAATTAATAAACCAATTACACTACTAGAAATAGTCGGTAGGGACATCCTCCAATGAGAGCTTGTTTTTCGAATTTCCTTGTCACGGAGTAACTTTTGCGCCATATATTTAGCTATTAAAAGATTAAAATAATTTTCCAACAATAAAAAGTCCAGAAAAACATTAATTAAAAAAAAGGGCATGCTAGCCCGCAGCTTGAGGAATATGTACGTTAATTGCTGTCATAAATAAATAAATAATTGCCACTATGTTTACGTGCCCCGATGATTTTATTGCCAAAAATGTAAACTAAGCATACAAGAAAATACTCATTATTTAATGTCCTGAGATCTCAAGTAAATAATAATTATAGTAATAAGATTCACCTTTAGGAAAAGATATTTTACTGATAAATTATAATAAATGATAAATCATATTTAAAATTAAAATTTTAATATTTAAGATTGAGTCTAAATAGTATAATATAACGTCCAATAAATTAATAAATTATTATAATATTTCAACACCATCCTTATAATAATAATAATAAGATTCGCAATGTTCATTGCTCCGTCCCCGAGGGAATGTGTCGATTAAATTATCGACGGTCACTTTCTGAATTGAACAGAGCTTGCGGGATCTGGACGCATTCACCCAATTCCAAGTTGCCCACCACATGGCCACAGCGTAGGCCGCGCAGTCGCACCTGCGGGGCAACCTAAACTTGGAAGGAGACCTTTCAAATTTGTCCATATATTTTAAACATAATTTTTAAAATTAGATCAGACCGAAAATCAATATAGCTACGAGTTCATCAATCGGACTGAAAGTTTAATTGATTGATTCGCATATTTAATAAATAAGATTAATAATATAATATTACTAATAAATTTATATAATATCATAGCCTGAATATAATTTATAATAAAAATTATTAATATAACGATTATATTAAATAAAAATTTAACATAAAATATAAATATAAGTTTAGTAAAATAAAATATGTGTATTATGATATATTTTTATTTTTTTAATTTTAAGTCATCCGGTTTTTTCATCGGTTCAATTGGATTCATCGGTCGGATTGGGAACTAATCGGTTCAACGGAGTTGACCTCATTGAAAGTACAATTGAGTTTTTTTTTTATAGGAATCGACGTGGGTGAGTGACCGGTCCCGGTTGAACTAATCAAACCAACTGGCCTAGTTCGATTTTTAAAACTATGGTTTTAAACCCACAATCACCCTAGTCAGGCTCAAACTCATCATATGTGCAAGCCGGTTTATCGAGTCGCTATTCCTCGACCATGTGCAAGCTCGCTAATAAAAAGAGAAAGCGTGGAGCTCTCAGTCTATCGGGGTGTGCCATCGATCGCCCTGAATCAAAATCTTCATGTTCGCACCTATCGGCTCCAATGGTGCCTTGGCCAACTTGTGCAATATTCTGGCAGTCTCTGTTTTCCCACCATCAAAACAATCCACTCGCAATCACACATGAAAGGATAATAACACGACCAGAGCCGAGCTCTGTGAGGGGCTGCCGTGAAGTGGGCCTTGATGGGGTTGGGCCAGGCCCAATATGTTAAGGGACATGCGGCCCAGTACATCTAAATGGGCTCCTAGATGTGACCCATTCTATGGGATTGATTCTAAATGGGCGCCGTGATCCATTGACGTCGACACTTCCCGCTCTGGTCATGATCATGCAAAGGGTATCGATATTTAGGAAGCTGTGATGGTACAGCTGTCGAAGAGCTCCACAGTTTGATTCACGGCTTATAATTAATATCAGCGGTCAATGAGAATTTACTGATCGGACCATTTAATTTTCCTAATATTTTGGTACAGGCCACGGAGAAACGGTGGGCCTTTCCGGTGACGAGTTCAATCATTCATCAACTACAATCTTGAAATTTGACAAATAAATACGTGTACGAGTGGTCACCCAAATTCACATGATTTGAGAAAAAAAGTGAATGGTCCCAATTTTTGAGCAAAAAGCAAAATAGTGACAAAAAAAAGTTTTCTCTTTTTGATACCGATCACTCACACACACACCCTGTGCAATCTTATTCAATTGAAGAAGAAGATGGTGATGACGACGATGATGAAATGATCTTGCATAGAGTTCATGCCACCAAAAGATTTTGGGGAGAGGTACCCAGAATGTGGTAGACATGTTATTCATTCATATGAATAGCTCGAAAATAAGTGAAAAATTAATCGTTTATGATATTAATAGATTTAATCAATCAAAAGAGATGTGGGTTACTGCCTTTCTGATATCCACCACGTGCTTTGGTTAGATGGTCAAGAATAATGGAGGGGTAATTGCAATAGCTCTTATGGATCCCCCCCGGTCGATGATGCAGCATTGGACCATACCTCGTTGTGGGCTCACAGATACTCGAAGAATAAAAAAGATGGAGATGAGACCATGGCCGACGGCTGAACCAGTTCCAGTGACGGGGTCCACAGGTGTCTGAAGCAGATGTGCATCATTAAATGAAAGACCTGTTCTATCTAACTCGCCTGCCAGTGCCCCTGCCACTGCCATCCGCCCCCGCCCTTTCTCTCTCTCTCTCCCCCTCCCTCCCCCACTTCCATTAAAATTTACTTCTCCTTTCTTTCTATTGACCTGGACTGTTGTGATTAATCCATCTCTCCTTAAGGACAGAATCATTTTCCATGAGATGTCAGACAAATGGAGAAAAAAAATAACTATAATTATAATGATGAAAAATGGATGTGTACCATGTGGTTGTCTTGTTTGGTTTCCACGGCTCTTTTGTCGAAATCTTCTCGTGTCAGTCAACTAATCCCATCTTTTGTCCTGCTCAATGCCCTCCATACACGGCAAGGTTAACTGTGAGTTTAATAGGGCCGACCTTTCCCAGGAACTGTAATTCACATTTGCCTTTTCTGTGATTCTCTTTTCCCTCTATGCAGCCGTTCCACTTCTGCTGACTGGGTTTATCGTTTTGGGAGCTTCTAAAAGTACATCAGATAGATAAAGGTCTCTTCTTTTTTCCCCTACTTTCACAGCCAAAGAAAATATGGGGCTTGGAGGCGGTGATGATGCAATAAAAATGCAAGCTTTGGAAGGGACTTTGTAACAGAACACATGCACATGTCAGGCTATTGCTGCCATTTTTCAAGGGTCCTCCTGATTAGCTGCTTCTTGGTCTCTCTCAGTGTGAACTGTGCTCCGTTTGACTGATGAAATGCCCAAGCTAAGCTTCTCACTGCCACTGGGAGAGGTCTTCCCTGGTTAAGATCGGTGTTCTTGCTCTGTGAAAATTAAGGTAGACCCACTTATCCTTCAGATCCCTAGTCTTGGTCTCAAATCTGTCCGTAAATTTTAGCATGCTCCTGATTTCTGTGGAACCCATAGTTATCCAGAGTTGTGGTGTTGAGATCACCTTCTTTCTCTCGTGTTTCTGTTCTCGTGTTAGATGGGAAAGACAGCTGCTTCGAATGCTGCACTTGAGGTATCGATTTCATTTGGTAGGTTCGAGAATGATTCACTCTCCTGGGAGAAATGGTCATCCTTCTCACCAAACAAGTACTTGGAAGAAGTGGAGAAGTGTGCGACCCCTGGATCTGTTGCCGAGAAAAAGGCCTATTTCGAGGCTCACTATAAGAAGATTGCCGCCCGTAAGGCTGAACTAATAGAACAGGAGAAGCAGATGGAAACCGGTCTTTCCAGATCAGATGCTAATCACGGTCAAGGAGATCTTGCTAGGAATGCTGCTGAGGGTGATTATGTAATCGATGCATATGCTCGAGGAACGGAGCAAGTCAATTATGAAGGACGACTGGAGCAGGGAATGGAGCCAAACGAGGACGATCTGATAACGATTGAGTGCAATAGCTTCACGGCAGAGCCTGAGAGAGCGCAAGAAGGACCAGAAGAGAGTGAAAGTAGACCCAACTTAGACAAATCACAGGAGGAAAATGTAGTGAAGGAAATCCAACAACAGGAAGTGACTCCTACTATTACTGCAGCTGCTATCGATGAGTCTCAGAGTCAGCTTCAAGAAGATGCAAGTAACTGTGGGGAAAATGCTGATGAAAAGGTGGACAATACTACAGTACTTCCGGAGGAAAATTTGCGGTTAAATCCTCAAAGGAACGCTCAAAAGGTTGAGCTTTTAAATTCTTTATGTATGGTGTCCAGACGAATTACTGGATGTTCATTTGCATATATTGAAGAGTTTGTTTTCATTACTCAAGTCCTCGTACATGGTGCAGATGGCTAAAGGGAGCAAGGGTAGGAGCACGCCAAAGATAAGGAAGAAACTAGCATCTCCACTGCCGAAATTGCCACAAGTTACCATACCTGAAGTGTCAAAGCCAATTCCTGTTTCTACTACATCGTCTGCTTCACGTTCTTCGACAAGAGCTAGGACTGCTCAGCCCACTCTGAGGAGTAAGAACCTGAACCGACCCTCCACAGAAAACAGCAAGAAAGAGGCTCGCAAATCTTTGCACATGCCCATTAGCCCAAGTCGTACGAGTTCTCTAGCATCTGCTCCTACCACGACCAGGAAATCTTTGATCATGGAAAGCATGGGAGACAAGGACATTGTTAAGAGAGCATTTAAGATGTTTCAATACAATGTCAGAGAAGTGGATCCTACTGGCAATGATAAATCTCCAATAACCAAACAGGTTATTTTAAGGATTTCCTTTTGGGTGGAGGATAATTTCTTTACTCGTTTTTATAATAACTTTTGAGCCTTTATGTACCTTTGCTAATCGTTTTTCCCCTTGGCCAGGTGTCTTCCAGTAGGACAGAGGGAAGGGCTTCTCATTCTAATGTTACCCACAAAGAAAATGGAGGGTAAATTTCATAGCCTTATATAAAAATACATAATGACGTCCCTTTTATAACTATACATAAAAATACGCAATCATGTCCTAGTTGTATGCTTGTGATGCTCATTGATCATGGCTTACTTGCCTACCATTGACAGCCGTTTGTTCCTTCCCATAGGGTAAAGTCTGTCCCTTTGGTGTTAAATTCTTTATGACATTTGATCTTGCTGATATGGGAGGAAGCGAAATCTCTAATTTTAAGTCTATGGGTCATGCTCTAACAGGGCTAGGTCAGGAGCTGCACCGCAAAGAGGTCCTAGGGCTTCTCTGCCTTCCTTTGGGCTTAGGAGTAATGAAAAACCAAGAGCAACTCCGCAAGTAGGAATCTTGTTCTTGTAGTTTGTTGAAAATTTGTTGTTATACATCTATCATCATACATATTACTATGATTGGTGTCACGTTGCTTCAGCATGTGAAGAAATTTCAGGAGAAACCTAATGCCAAAGGGCGAGAGGAAATGAAGCGACAGTTGAAACTAGAGGTATGCATGAGGACATCATACATTTCATCAGAAAAATGTTGCTTTTTAACAGGTCTGGAGAGTGCCATACTTATAGCCTGTCCTGCTCTATTGTTTTTTCTCAAGATGACTCCTCTGGCTACTATTCATATTATCTTTTCATTTTGTATAACTGAAAATATGTAAAGTCTATGTATATCTAATGTAAAAAATTTCGGTCTATAATAGGAGGATAAGGTGGCAGAGAATAAAACAGTAAGACAGGGACACAACTCTAAAGCACCATCAAGACCAGCTTCTAAGAGTCAGAGCGGACCCGGCAAATGTAATGCTACATCCTTGCTTTTGGATGTGGATATGTTCTGGATCCAGATATATAAGCTTGCATCTATAGACGGCTGGGTTCCTTGAACAACTATACCTTTTCTCCTGTTTGCCCATTTATATTACAATAGCATAGTTATAACTTTGGACTTTTGCAGGAGGATTCCAAGGCTGAATTGCATTGATCTTTCTGTATCCACGGGGGGATAAAAAGAGGACGAGTTATCATCAAGACTGAGTTGTAGCTGTTGGGTGCTCAATACACTTGCAGTCAGAAATTTGCCCGCGGGATTACTCTGAAGAAAGGACCTGCATCGTAGTGACTGTCTAGAGATGGCTGCAAGAATACGCCCAACGAGTACATAGAGTATGTCACGGTGTAATTGTTGGTTTTATTTCTGTGCAGGCATGAGACCAGGCAAACCCCAGTTCTGTCATTTGTAGTTTTTCTCGTGAGACTGTATTAGGGAGCAACCGAACTTTTGTACAAAGACATTCCTGGCAGTTCCATCTCTTTCCTAAGCTAATAGTTTGTATGATCATCGTGGTTACCTTTGGTTTGAGGTACTGTCAGTGGAAATATAGTTTCGGAAATCATGTGTGATGATGTGGAATTGAGGTTATGTTTCCCTTTCATTGCACATTGTGAGACGTGCTGTCATCGAATATGTTCAGTTTCCTTGTCCATTGCTTTCCCTGCAAATTCTATCAGGAGCTTCGATATTTAATGCAACAAGCCAGCTGGAAATGCTCTTAGTAGGAAAAAATTTCAAACCAATGTCGAGTCAAACCTCAGCAACCTTCACCTGGCTCCTTAAACAAATCGAATGGACAATCTCTAAAATTCTGATGTAAAAAATTATAGTCAACATCAAACTCGAGTGCATGATATGCATTAGCCGATCAAAGTGAACAGAGGATATGATGCAATTAAGGAATCACTCACTGTAAGAGCTTCTCCTGAGTCCCGATGGGCTTCATTTCCGTGAGCACAGTACTTACAACTTCAGGAGTGAATGCACATTCAACGCATGTTTCGGGCAAAATCCATTTGCCGTTCTTCTCCTAACGTTGTGTTCGACTGAATCTATCAAATTAACAGAACTTAGTTTGAGCTCAGGTTCTCCTTAGTAGACGAAAGACTTTCTTCTTAGATAAATAAACGAATGAACAAATAGCCCATAATTAGTTCCACACAGAGGCTGCTGAAAGACAGTAGTAATGGTTAAGTGACCTATACGGAGCCAGCCATTTTGTCATTTGTCGCGCGTTTTCTCCATATTGGCGTTGGATACGTTTGATGGAGCAAGTGTACCACTTGGATGGTGGACTCCGCTGGTAATCACTGAAACAGTTATGCTCCCAAGAAGTGCTACAAAACCATCGGGATTAATCATGAAGAAGAAGCTGTTGATCGTGATCATGAAGGACCGGAATCAGTAGTAACAAGCATGCATACGAGAATGATTTCAATGAACTGGAGGGCCGCGACGAGGTCACACTGAGACTTCCTCGGCGCTTCCTCTTTCAACTCCCATGCTGGGATCAGATGTCTCTGTCACAGTAATCTTGCATCCGCTTCTCATCGGATACTTTCATGGGCTTTCATATGGATCCCCCAGCTCACTCCTGTAGACAACTGAAACTCGATCCATAGAAAACGGTGAATCACAAAACAGAAACACGAATCTCCCAGAAGTACCAAGATAAACTGCAGCAACTAAAGGAAATGTACCGGTCCGTACGAGCCGGTGTCTTTTCCGATGTCATGGTCACTGCTGGAATCTCCCTTATCGCAGAGGATTCCTGCTGAATATGGTGATTTCAGGGATGAGGGCATAATTAAAATGCGGATTTCAATGGATTTGCCAACTTACATTTACTTTCTTTGGCAACTCAAATCCGGTCATATCGGCATACAGTAAGCAGTGATCATCGAATCCACCTTCAGACCCTGAAAAACCCAAAAATCGTCATCCTAAAGTGAGCATCCCACAGGGGAAAAAGGGAAAAGGATTCCAACACAAACATCAGCTCCATTGATTACTCAGGATTCTAAATTTCCGGGTCGACTCACTTCTGGACACGCAGGTGCTGCTCGATCGGTACAGTTGCAAAACACCAGAGCTCTTATTCCACTGTCAACTGCTGTCACTGCATACACCACAGTCCGATCTCAAACACACTCAACTCTTTGAATAACATGGAATTTTACAATTATTTTATTTAGTTCATGAGGTATATGTACTGTACATGTATTTTTTGAATAAATCACTTAATTCATAATTTTATAGACTAAATATGATTAATTCATTAAAATAAAAAATAAATTTATCTAAAAGTGATTTTTTTTTTCCATATGATCAATCTGAAGCTCATTACTTGGAGCAACTCGATTTGAGTATATTGGGTTGGGATTGTGAATGAGTTAAGATGATGCCGAAAATGGAAACCTACCATAACCAAAATTCCTCGCCAAATTTTCAATGCTCCAGACGGGCGGACCGCTCCAAGCGCCACGTAAGAGGGAAACAATTCTCCGTCCTGTCTCTGTTCCTTTCTGCGTCTTCCCCATGCTTAGGCAACTGTCGCATAGTACAAAGCCTTCCCCCCGCAGATCCGACCCGTTGATCCGAATGGGTCGCCCGCCTGGCCGCCATCACTGAACCCAACTCCTCCTCCCGCAGCTCAATCGTACCACCACCGGAAAGCTTTCACCTTCTTCCTCCTATTCAGCCCCTCTCCATGTGTCGTTTCGCCCAGTCGCTCCTCCTCTGCCTTATAGGGTTGGGCTTCGGCCTTGAACTCGGTGACGCGTTCAAGGTCCCCTTCCGGATCAACGACGTGCTACCCGTCCTGCCCCGGCAGGTATCGTGGCCGGTGCTTAACAACTTCCACAGTGCCGTTGACTTGCTGCCGGTCTTTGTCGGCTCCGTGACTCCTGACAACGGGACTATCGAATGGAAAGGTGCTTGCTTTGATGGGAACGTGGCTAGGCTCGAGTTCACGGAGGGTGATCGGGCTGAGCCTGATTTGGGCGGCGGCATTATGCACCTGACGGTTTGGTCTCTCAGTGACTTATTGATCACAATAATTGTTCATTTGCTGCAATATAAATCCTCTGTTTTTTTACATTCGATACTAAATATTTTCCCTGTATGACTGTTAATATAGTAATTTCTATTTTTAGATGATGCGATGATAGGTTTAGTTTCGAACTGAGATGAGGTTCTGTCTTAGATAAAGTTTCTATTTTTGTGCTGTTACCGAGATTGTTCAGGTCCTTGTTTAGCCTGAACTGATTCTTCAATGTTTTACAAGATGATCATCTGTTAAGATTCTCAGTCTGAAGTTACAAAAACACGTAAAATATCATACTCATATCTGCCATTGGCCCAATCCTATTCCGATGAAATAGTTCTGTAGTGATAGGCGCATGTGAAGATTGTTAGATTATTGCGAGTATCTTTTCGGTTCCACAGACATCGAGTTACTATTTACTACAATGATTTTCGTGCTTAACCGGGTATGAGCAGAAACAAGCGTAACTGGCCTCATTTTCTTCCTCCGTGTAGCACAGAGGGCATAGCAGGCTATTGGTTGGGTCTTCTCTGGAAACTTTGTGATAGAGCTTGCCTGAACATCATATTAATGCAGTCATTCTCTCTTTGTTTACCCCCTTGACAGACGTCAGAACCACATAGTTGGACCTGTATGGATTTGTATGTCTTTGCAACACCATACAGGATAACTTGGGATTATTACTTCTCAGCTCAAGAGCACACTTTCAAGTTTGATTCATGGGAAGAACCTGCAGAGTTAGAATATGTATGACTGTGCCCTTTTCTCTTGCATATATTTCCTGTATGGGATCTCTGCTTTCATTGAGTGAATATAACTTTCTTTGGGAATATGAGCAGGTGAAGCAGCATGGCGTCTCTGTATTCCTCATGCCATCAGGAATGCTGGGAACTCTATTATCATTAATCGATGTTTTGCCCTTGTTTTCTAACACGGCTTGGGGTCAAAGTGCTAATTTAGCATTCCTGAAGAAACACATGGGTGCAACATTTGAAAAGCGTCCTAAACCCTGGCAGACAATTATAAATCCAGAAGATGTTCATTCTGGTGATTTTCTAGCAGTTTCTAAGATCCGGGGCAGGTGGGGAGGATTTGAGACGTTAGAAAAATGGGTTACCGGTGCATTCGCTGGTCATACTGCAGTATGCTTGAAGGACAAATATGATAATCTATGGGTTGGCGAATCAGGTCATGAGAATGAGAAGGTATGGTTTCTCAATTTGAAATATTGAAAAAAAGGTAGAAAAATGATCAGTTGCTCAGAGTATCAAGTTTGGCATTGTTGCAGGTTGAAGAAACTATTGTGGTCATTCCATGGGAAGAATGGTGGGAATTGGCTCTCAAGGACAATTCCAATCCACAGATAGCTTTGCTTCCTTTACATCCTGATTTGAGAACAAAGTTCAATTCTACTGCAGCATGGGAATCTGCTCAAAGCATGTCAGGGAAACCATATGGTTATCATAACATGATATTTAGTTGGATTGACACCGTAGCAGATAACTACCCTCCACCGCTTGATGCTCACTTGGTATGCTCCTTGCGGTGTAGATATCTAATGGTTTCTTGTTGATCGATAGGCCCTTTTTTTTCCCTTGAATTTCATTAAAGAATGTTGCAGATGCTCCTCCTGCAAGTGTCCTGTTGAGTTCAAATGAAAATTTGTTTGTAAAACATAATACAGTTCCATGGATAAGCATGATTTAATGGTTTTCTATCTGCCACCTGATCACAGCACAAGTGTTTATTACGATAGAGCTTCTACTTGCCTGCTTTTCTTAGTAAAATGCAAGAGTAGTCTTTTAATTCCATGGAGTCCCATTTTAACATTCTTTATCTTGATCACATTTCCTTAATTATATGATCAGTATCTCTTGTTATATTTGATTCTCTGGTTGTGCTCATGTGTAGGTTGTTTCTGTCATGTCAATGTGGACAAGGTTGCAGCCTTCATATGCTGCAAATATGTGGAATGAAGCCTTAAATAAGCGGCTGGGCACTGAGGTACAATAGCTAGTTGCCATGTTTCAGTTTCTTTTGGAGTCATTTTGTATGTTGAACTCTTTCTTTTACATATGAAAAACAATGAAACCCCTTATAGGAGTCATGAGGAACTGTCTGCATATATGGTTTCATGTGATGAGACTATTAAGCTGTCACTCCATTGCCTATCAGCAGGGAAATACATTGCTTAAGTGATCATCTCTATTGTTTTTCTTCGATTTGTCTTCCCAAATTCAGGATTTGGATCTTTATGGAATATTAGAAATGACGGAGAAGCGTGGCATGTCGTTCGATCAATTGCTCACCATCCCGGAAAATGATGATTGGGTCTACAGCGACGGAAAATCTACCACATGTGTTGCTTTCATACTCTCAATGTACAAAGCTGCGGGCATATTCAATTCCATTTCTGATTCTATTCAAGTAACTGAGTTCACTGTAAGTCATGAAAAGATTCTCACGCACCATCATTTACAGACCATAGTTCACTGACTTTTTCTTGTTCTCAGCTTCTCAACATTGATCTATAAATGCTTTTGGTATCCTTCAGATCCGGGATGCGTATATGTTGAAGATTTTTGAGAGCAACAACACCCGGCTTCCAAGTTGGTGCAGCAACAAGGATGGTAGGCTCCCGTTCTGTCAGATTCTTGGGGAGTATTGGATGGAACTGCCTGGTTACAACACTCTGCAGCCATATGCCAACATGAATGAGAACTGTCCTTCGTTGCCTCCGAGCTATGAGAGGCCCGTAAAATGCTAAGATGTTTATATTGTGAAGGCAGCTAAATGCTATTAGTTCCCACTGCTTACTGGAAGGCCATATTCATTATCCTGTGTAATCAAGCATCCTGTGAAGGGTTTGTATACATTATGCCAGATAGTCATACATATTTATGTGTTCACCTTCGAGTCTGCTTCTCATGTTGCACTGTGGTGAAGGTACCGCTGTCTGAGCCTATGAACCAGGTCTACGACCATGGTGAACCCATCAACCGGGGTTCTAGAGGCAGCAAAATATTATTGTTGAAATTTGAGATAGTTTTCATGTTCGTCCAGGCATTTACTTCAACAGGTCCAATACACGACATTATTGCCAGAGAACATTCCAAGCCTGTCTATGGCGGAACAGACTGGCAATTGCTTTGACTATGGCCTCTCCATTGGAACCTTCAGTGGCGCGTCTGCCGTCCCACGGACCCCACCCACCTTCAGTCTTAAGCCTGTGCGATTTTATACTTAAAAGCTCTCTGAGTTTCATTTATTGCATCCACATAAAACGTTCTTCGTCCCCTCTCTCTCTCTCTCTCTCTCTCTCTGAACAGTTGCACTGATCCAATACAAGTAAACCACTGATGACAACTACGAGGCTCTCCCAATTGGTCGGGGCCACAATTTGCCTGTCGGTGATCTTACAGCTGTCTCCGGTATCGGCTTATTTCTTCCCCAACATATCAGCAATACCGCGGTCGCTGCTTCCCAATTTCACGTCCAGCGGTCCGTGGAATGTGTTCCAGAACTTCACAGGCTGCCGTGCTGGTGAGAGTCGGGTCGGTCTTGGAAATCTGAAGAAGTACTTCCAGTACTTCGGTTACATTCCTGATGGCTCCTCCGATTTCACCGACGACTTCAACGATGCGCTAGAGGCTGTGATCAAGACCTACCAGAGGAACTTCAACCTGGAGCCCACAGGACTCCTCGACGAAGCGACCATGAAGCAGATCGTGAAGCCGCGGTGCGGGAACCCGGACATAGTCAACGGGTCGACGAGCATGAACTCGGGTAAGACGGCATCGATATTCCACGCTGTTGGGCACTACACGTTTTTCCCAGGGAAGCCGCGGTGGCCTTCAGACAGCTGGGACCTGACCTACGCGTTCTACCCGCAGTACAGCCCCCCCGACACGGTCAAGTCAGCGTTCTCGCGGGCTTTCCAGCGGTGGGCCAATGTCACACCCCTGACCTTCCGTGAGAGTAACTCCTACATGACGGCAGACATCAAGATTGGGTTCTTCACCGGGGACCACATGGATGGGGAGCCGTTCGACGGGGTGCTGGGGACGCTGGCGCACGCGTTTTCGCCGCCTAACGGGATACTGCACCTGGACGGGGATGAGGAGTGGGTGGTGGAGGGAGACGTGACCAGGTCGACGATCAGCAGCGCGGTGGACCTGGAGTCGGTGGCGGTGCACGAGATCGGCCACGTCCTGGGCCTCGGCCACTCCTCGGTGGAGGAGTCGATAATGTTCCCGACCATCTCGTCCCGGATGCGGAAGGTGGAGCTCGCCGAAGACGACATTCAGGGGATCCAAGTCCTGTACGGGAGCAACCCAAATTACAACGGGTCGTCAACGCCGCCGACTGCCAACCCGGAGAGGGAGTCAAGCGACGGTGGATCCCACCTTTCTGCCTTGGGCCCCGCGGCGCTGCTGGCCGTTGGATTCGGAGTCCTGTTGTGTGATCGCAGGGCTGGCATCTAATTTATACCCCTTTTTCGCTGTCCTGCATTTATTGATTGTTTCTTTAAATTTTTATCTTGATTGATAATTAATAGGATTGAATTCCCCTGGGACATGAGTCAACGAAAATATCCAATGCAACTTGCGATGTCCATGCAATTTCAACTTTGAGCTGGTAAGACTTTAGTTACACATTTCATGTCCAAAACTGGGCCCAGTGGCCATGAAGTTTATGGGCCTTAATGGGCCAATTCTAGTCTCAGTTGAATCTAATCGAATCGTGGTACATTGAATTTTCGCATATATGATCATACCGGTTTAGAATATAGTAGCAGTTTGAGTTAATAGCTTGTAAGAATTATCCTAAGTTACTTGCAAATTAACTCACTGGACCGTTCTCGTGTCCAAGGCCTGGATGCGGAATAAGTGACGAAGGCTGGAATGATATGAGCGGCATCGGTACTATGATCCCAAGATAAGGGTTTCCCATTTGAGTTGTGGAGGGACTCCCCTTAGTTCGACAAATCCTATTCGATGACCGAGCAAGCTCAGGTTGATTAATCATGACTAGGGTGGTTAAATAGGGTGGGCTGGCCCAAACCGGCTTAGATTACCCCTAACCTGACATGTAATCGCTCTTATTGGGTAAATGGACAATTATCAGCCAAATTAACAATATAGGCCCATTGAATCGTAATTAATATTGATCATTACCCTATTAAATCGATCCGGAACTATTACGAAACTAAACCTTACTAGCCCATACCATGACCCATAATCTTCCGTGTCGTAATCCCTATAATTTATTAAAAAATTAATGGACTGTTTGCCTCCAATCAAATAACTATTCAGTTAAGTCAAATAATGGTGAATCAAATCAATCAAATAACTGTGAACCAATAATTTTATTTTTTACCATAAATTTTTTTCTTTTTTCATCTACAACTTTTAAATTATATAAATATTTCATATTTTTACAATTTTAATCAATTCAAAACCTCTTCCATCTTCAATACATTCTCAAATCACAGATGAATTTATATGATTATAATTTAATATTTAATATTGTAATTATTATATTAATAAATACCTAATAGAGAGTTAATGCCCAACCCATCATCATATAAGTGATTTTTTAAATCGATATATCTATTTATTATAATAAAAGTTTTTAATATTTATTCAAAAAATATAATAATTTATTTATAAAAAATAAACGGTAAATTTATGATTTAAAATCACATGGAAAATATAAAAATGTATTTTAATTTTATATACTTTTTTAAAAGAAACAAAATACATTGTTCACGTATTGAACTAACATGAACTGTTAATTGGTTCACTAAGACATAATTCTGAGTTGGTTCATGCTATCATAAATAGTGAATTGTAACCAGCTCGGCCCGCTAAACATAATGGGTCGATCTATAATTATGACAAACGGTTTTAAGTCCGTTTTGAATCGGCTTAAAACTAGCATAGACCATTATTTCAACAACACTAATCACAATTTCAAAAGCTCCATTGAAAGGGCAAATAAGTAGAAAAGTCTGGTAATTTAACTAAAATGGTTCTGGAAGTGTCAAAACAAATTCCTAGACATACCCGAAGAATTCCAAGACCAACCCCACCTACCACCAAAATGAATCCTCATTAGTTAGAATGATTATGTATAGTAATAAAATTTTACATTTGAATTGTATAGATAAAATATTTATAAATAAGAAAATTTTATTACATTTTTAAATATAAAATAATATAGATAAGAGGAAAAAAAAAAAAGCACATCTTTGACAAGCATGGTACCCACTGGGACTCAATTAATGTGATTGACACCGAGCCTGCGGAAAATCAGATTCCTTAAGATCCATATGATCAACTCATGTGAACCACAAAAATCAAAATCCCCACTATGTTTTATTTTATGATGACTTAAGGGAATATGCATATATATATATGTATGTATATGTGCGTGCACGTGCGCCTGTGTTTTATTTATTTATTTTGTAATTTATTAGTAGATTGTAGAGAGATAAATAAGGGGAAAAAAGTGAGAGGAAATGAAATAGGTGGGTAAAAGGACTTCATCAGATGTGGCCAAAGTTGAAGACTATTCATGACCACATCAGTTTATTTGTTAGATTTAAATTCAATCTACATGTCTTTATGATTAATACATATTGGGTGATACATACCAAATGTAGACACCAAGCTGCCCAACCTTGCAATCATTATATATTGGAAACCCATACCAGTAGACTGACTCCACGGTTCAGAGACAGACAATCAAGCCGGCATGGGACTCCTCCCCTGGCTCTTGCCTTGTCACTCCAACGGAAACTCTGGCTGTCATCACTCCAGCAGTCGCCATACCCACCGCTCCGACTCCGCATCAGCTTCTTCATCCCTGTCTGCATCCTCGTCCCTATCCTCCCAGTCAAGCCTTCCCTCCGTCCCGTCCCTCACCTTTCAACCACCGCCCTCCCCATCTCTACCACCCTTCCCCGCTGCCCGCCACCTCCCCGTCGCCACCCTCGAGGGCCACTCCTCCTATGTCTCCTCCCTCGCACTGGCTGGCAAGTCCCTCCTCTCCGCCTCGTCGAGTGGCGAGTTGCGGTCCTGGGGCCGACACACCATCGATGATCATCAGACTAGCAACGGTGGTAATCTTAATGGTAATATTGTAGCAGTCACAGACAGCGCAGTGAAAAGTGTGGCCGTTCTCGGAGACAGGCTCATCACGGCCCATCAAGACCACAAGATACGCGTGTGGAAGGTGGACGGGAGCCGCGACCACTCGGCCAATCAGATTTACAGATCAGTGACCACGCTGCCAACGCTCGCGGACCGCCTCACGAGGATATTCTCCGCCAAGAACTACGTGGAAGTACGGCGGCATAAGAAGTGCACGTGGGTTCACCACGTCGATGCGGTGTCGGCGCTCGCACTCTCCGCGGACCACGCTCTCCTCTACTCCGTCTCGTGGGACCGGACCCTGAAGGTGTGGCGGACTTCCGATTTCAAGTGCCTGGAGTCGATCAACAAGGCCCACGACGATGCCATCAACGCCGTGGTCGTGTCACCGGGCCACGATGGGCTCATCTACACCGGCTCTGCTGACACGAAGATCAAGGTCTGGGCCCAGAGGCGGGCCGAGGGAAGCGTGCGCGGTGTGCACAGCGCCGTGGCGACTCTGGAGAAGCACAGATCGGCGGTCAACGCCCTAGCCCTAAGCGGAGACGGGCGGGTGCTCTACTCCGGCGCGTGCGATAGGTCAATCCTCGTGTGGGAGAGGGAAGGGGGCGACGACACGGGCGGAGGAGGAGGGCCTTTCATGGTGGTCTTGGGGGCCCTCAGGGGCCACGCGAAGGCGATCCTGTGCCTTGCGGCCGTGTCGGACTTGGTGATTAGCGGGTCGGCAGACAAAACTATCAGAATTTGGCGGCGGGAGCGAGGGAGGAGCTACAGCTGTCTTTCAGTGATCGAGGGGCACAAGAGGCCGGTGAAGTGCATCGCCGCCGCTGCCTCATGCGACGATGACGGAAGTTCCGGTGGCTCTTATATGGTCTACAGTGGCGCGTTGGACAGTTGTGTTAAAGTTTGGCAAGTTTGGGTCCATCCAGCCACATGAGTTCTCCTTGGAGGCTGTTTTCTACTCTCAAGATCCTCAGGTGAAGCACATAGGAGAATCCGCAAAAACTAGATGTTCATCTTTATGAAATGAACATCATTTTTCATACAGGAAAAAATAAAAATGATTAATTGATCATCAAAGGATGATATCTAATATTTAAGGTGATAATGTTTTTTTTTTACTATATGAATATATATATATATAAGAATTATAACAAGTTAAAGAATTTTTATTGATAAAAAAATCTGAATAACTATACTAAATTAATTGTGATAGTGATTATTTTCACGATTTAAGGGACAAGAATCGACCACTTGTCTGTGCATATGTACATACGTGGACGAGCTGCCTGAAACAAAAATGAAAATCGAGCGGCACTGTCTGTGAACTCAAAGTCAGAGGAATAAGAGTATGGGCATCCGACATATTTTCTCCAAGTGACAATTTTGTCTCCAGACCTAACACTTACAGCTGATTTTAAAGGGCCTTTGTTTTTTTTTTCTTTTCTAAAGTCTGAAATTTCAAACCTAAAATTTAAGATATTTTACACGTTCTTCTTTTTCAGGCTTCGACCTTGTCGAAGCAACAGTATCGAGAGAGGAGTAGGAGGAGGAAACCGAAAGGGCAAGCTTCATCGAAGGAATTAAAGTCGATCGGGACAGTTGGTCGTTTGGTGATGTTCTTGCTGCCTTTCACATCATATCGATCGTGTCCTTTAGCTAATTTCTTACTCTCGGGACCCATTTATTATTATTTTTATTATATAAGAATTTATATATTTAAAATAAAATAGTGAAAATAGAAAAAAAATAAAAAGTTGGCACTCCTTCATTTATTATCATTAATAGACATTTAGAAAATATTATAAGAGACATGGGACCCACACAAACACGACCCTTAGCACGTGTAATGAATCCCTCCAAATAAAAGCCCATAAAAATGGCCGCTGATTCGGAACCATTGATTGCTCTCTTCTTTTATAAATCGCATGTATTTATAAGTTATTCACCAGCTAATTTTGAATTAAATTAATTTATTAATAAATAAAATTATTGTAATATAAATTATTATTATTATTATTAAGATTTAAAGTTGAGACTAGTTTACATTTAAAAAATGTTGAAAAAATTAATTCAATGCAGAAAATTATGTTTCTTATAGTTATTGCAAAAATTATGCTTCTTAAGTTTTTCGTGACCTCTTACTGCATTCCCCAATCAAATTAAACCCGTGGTATTTGATCTTGATCACGTAAGTATAGACATGCACATGGCCCGACCCGAATAAACATCCTATCCGCCACCTCGGACTGGTCCCAATGGGGGGCCGGATTGATTAACCATGATCCCTCCTAATAGGACAGAATTAATGTCAAGTGGTCGTACCTCTTTGGATTGGTTGGAAGAATCGACCCATGATTGATTACGGCGGGTGGCCGTGGCATCGTTAGAGACACACGTCGTGGTGGTCATTCCCAGGCCACTCCCGCGCGATGGGGATGTCAAGGTCCGATGGACTAAGCGGGAGGACAGATTCTTGCGCGGGTCGACGAGTCCCATCCCGCTATTCCCTGGACCTCCGAGACTACAGGCTCCCCAATACCGATCCTCTCGGCCTACGAGGACATTTATTTTATGGGGTCACTTCCAAAGGCCTCCATACCCATCTTTCCATGCTTAATTCACGGACCGATCTGGCCCAGAGCGTTCAAAAAATAAGTCATATCAACTATCATCTGTCGACATGATTTAGACGAAGGCGGCCCACGAAGCCTTTCTCGCTTGGATCCTATCCAGATTCCATCAAGACCCATCAAATACTTGCCCTCTCGAGTTGATTCTTACCGGTCTTCTGTTTACCTTGTTTCTGGGTGCATGTTCTTATATTCCTCTACATCCCCACTCGGTCAACGCTCACATGGAAGAACATTGTCATTGATAAACAAATCCAACGTCTGCCGTTCATTCTACGATGGAGTTGGAAGATTAACCGCTGAGATCGGCCCAGGCCCCACAACCTACATGCAGCCCCTTGAATTAGCTACCAGCCTATCTATCATCTTTTAGACACCTCAAAACGACGCCGTATCACGAGAAAGCACGAGAACTGCTTCGTCGTCGTTTTTGCGGTCGCCATCATCGTCGGCCTCAGGACCTCAGCTTCCCGCTCGGTCTCTCTGAGTGAACCGCCGATATAGCTTCTCCGCAAGCAGCTGCGTGTCTGTTCTCCGTTTTTTTTCCGGCAACTGACGCTGTCCATTCTCCTCATCTACGGTGGTGTGCTCTGCGGTTTCTCCTGCAACGTTTTAGACTGATTTATTGTCACCGTAGTCGGCGTCTAGGTTTTCGGAGCTCGAAATGACGGATAATCCCAGAGGGAGGGTCACCATCACTCTTGGGCGCACTGGCCAGGTATTTCTGTCATTTCATGGCTTGTTGACTAGCTAGGTTTTGGATTAAGCTGCTCGTCTCCCGAAGACCGAAACTTAAATTCTCCACTCTTTCAATGGCGTTCTTTCTATTGGTTGCCGGAAATGAAGAGTATAATCGATTTTCTCGCTAGCTGACCTTGAATAACATTGTTTACCTTGTTTAGATGGTTTGGGAGAGAGAGGTGTAGGAACGATGGGGAGACTGAATTCATCTGTGTCACTGACATTATCTTCTCTACATGGCTTTGTTGACTGGTGCAAGCTCTCTATTTCAGGTAGTGAAGAGGCCTACCAATATAACAGACGCTTTCATTGATCCTCTGCCTTCTGTTGGGAGTAAGCGATCCATCAGAGATAGACTAGGTAGTAATGGAGATGATTACTTCGCACACAGAAGCCAAATGAGCAGCAAACGGTGTGTTTTTCATCACACTTTTTGCCACCATTTTACTCTTATAGGTTTTGTGCTTCTGTACTCTTGAGCATGAAGGAAATGTGATTGGGTTTTGGGTTCAGTGTGAATGGGACGTTCTTTTCTGCCTTTACCCTAGCCTAATATTGAAGAAAAAGTTGTGTCCTTTTACATTGTTGCAGTCAATATGGAACCACACCAAGCTGGAGTTCTAATGTTTTAAATGGTAAGTTATTTAAGACATTATAGAATTTTTGAATTTAGGGCCAATTTAACTTTGATCACTTACTGCAAGTTTTATTTTTGCTGGATTATGAAGATGCTCGTATTGATAAAGATGACCTCCGATATATGCTAATGCAAAAGAATGTGCGTAGACGAGTTGAAAGTGATGAGGAAAGGAATGTAGCAGACCTTCGTGAGAAGCTGGTAAAGACAGTTTACCCCCCAGCATCTACCCCAGACACTCGGCAGCTTGTACCTGAAAGAAAGGAAAATGGTTGCCAGCCGGGTTACTCTAGATTGCCTCCAACACAAAGTGCTAATAATCTGCCTCAGTCGGACCCTTTGAGAAGCTCTTATTCTCCTTGGTCATTGGAACGTCTGAGACAAAGATCCCCTGAAAGATATAGAACTAGTTCTAGGGCTCATTCCCCACAGAGAAATGCGGAAGAATCACATAGAAGGCCAGTCATGAGGACATCGGATGATGTCAGGTCTGTTCCATATGTCAGAAGAGATGTTCTTGATCCCCCTAGACCCATGAGTAGTGCACCCTATGCGACTAGTTCCAAACATCCTGGCACGAACCCTGGCACATCTGTGAGGCCTCTGCCACTTTTGGGCCGAAATCCCCAACCAGGTGGAAGCTTACAGAGGAGTTCGTCCATGGTATAAAACTTGTTGCTCTCTCCATCAGTCTTCTTTTCAGGTTAATGAGCCATGGCAGCTTATT
Source organism: Sonneratia alba (assembly GCA_900174645.1). Lineage (NCBI taxonomy): Eukaryota > Viridiplantae > Streptophyta > Magnoliopsida > Myrtales > Lythraceae > Sonneratia > Sonneratia alba. Next base: position 2,215,050 of record FWPY01000010.1, read on the forward strand.
GCCTTCATCAACATATTTGCATAGAGATGGTCAGTCATCTTGATGAGTTGACTTTTTGCTGGTTATTTTTCCCTGCTATCGTACATTAGGCTCCACAAAGTATGAATATTAATGTGTTGAAGTAGGTGTTTTATCCATTTTTTTATAAACTTCTGATGGGATAAGAACCCATTGATAGTGAAATTTTCTTCTTCTACCTATTAAAGCACTATTAGGACCTGATACTGAACTTCAAAGAGTGAACAGTATTGAAGATGTCCAATAAAATAGATATCGAAGAGTTTGTACGAGCTGTCTCTGTTGACTGTCTTATTACTTTATTTGCATAATCAATTATCATGAGGATACTGCTTTATTGTTATTCAGTACCTTGTTGAATATACCTATTGATTTGCTTCTGATTTCTGATTTCATCTAAAGCGTGGGTAGTTTTACTTTCACCTATTTGAGCTGTGTTTTTGTGCTGTCTTGTCCAATGGTAAGGTAAGATGAGTGTGCACCACTATAATATTCTGCTCATTGGGTTTATTTGCATTCAAATATACCTCAAATCAGTCAGCATGATTATTATTGCTTCTAGTAATAATCGTTGTTAAGTATGTGTTTGTTTTGCTAGAACTTCGATTTCATTAGAGTTTCATGAGGGGATTTCTTTATGAATATGGTAGAGTTTCCTGCACAATTCATGTTTCAGATGGGGCTCCATATTATTGTTGTCTTACTTTTTCAATTTTTTGTGGTCTCTTGTATGCAGATTGATCAACACCAGACTGTTGATGGCTTATTAAATGCATTAGAGTTGGGAAAGTACGCAATCATTTTGAAGGCTGAGGAAGTAAGTGCAGTTTATGGAGATGTTTATTTGATAAACTTTCTCGTTCTGATTTACTGATAACATTTTTGTTTTGCATCATAGTTGGTATTCAAATTATGACGCTCTTGTCTAATTTAACCTTATGTATTTGATAGTTAAATACATAGGTAAGCGCTCTTAGAACTTACAGACGGGTGCAAAAAGAAACTTAATAACTTATGAACATATTACTGTATCTATAGAAACATAAATTCCTTTTTCCTCTTCATCCTGTCTGGGTCCTGGCTTATAAATTACTATTTAGGTTGCTAATGGACAATGTCTCCCTTGTGGCACCTTAGTTCTTGTTGAATATTGGGTTGGTTATTGCATTTCTTCAGTTTTATGTCTTTCTGCAAAGGATTGGAACAGCCTTGATTTATGTCATGTATTTTCAGACATCTGACTTCCATAGATCCCTTGTGCTCCTTCTGTCGAAGATTATTCCGTAAACTTTTGGATTTTGCTTGAATCTCTATCAGTCAGATTCCGCAGTGGGTACAATCCCTGATATTAAGTTTCCTCTTTTATATCTGGCTGCACAAAAGAAGGGATTTCTGTTGTGAATTCCCAGCACCATCCACAGAAAGCCATGGGCAAAATGTTCCATTGAGCTGTGGTGACCTTAAAACTTTGTTTAACCAGATTTGAGATCCACAATAATATGAACTCTAGGCCTAGTGAACAGAACCTAAGCTGTTTTTGTACATACTGTCATCCTTGATGTTGAGTTCCTTTTTAAGATATGAAGAGAGAGCATGTTCATTGAAACCCTCTTGTTGCTTCCAATTATGATGGCTTAGAAGTCTGCAGTGGATACTAGATGATCGTTGCTTGAAGTGTATCCTCAACAAATCCATCCACAACCAGTCTTGATGATTGTTGATGATTTTCAGCAACAATATTAGATCATTTCAGAATATTTAGACCAGAAATGTCCTGACTTAGAAAGCACTGATGATATTAGAATTTTCATCTGCTTTCCTATTTGATTTATAATTCTTCATATTCTGGTCGTGAAACCAAACTGGACTCTGTGCACTCCTAGAAGCAGCTTTTTGTTCTCTCCCATGGAATCTTATTTTGGTTGAAATGGAAGGTTTGAGGCTTATCCATTCGTAGTTCTTTCTTCCTTCAGCCATTATTTGGCTTTGCTACTATGGCTTCTTTTCATTAAATTGGCTTGTACTTTAGTAGATTCCTGAATTCTTGTTTGAGTTGCATCAGTTTATTGAGAAGATGGATCGTGAGACTAACCTACCTTCCAGATTTATGGTTTTCTTAATTAGCTCTTAGGTTTCTTAGTTATGAAGCACGAATGTAAAATTTTTCATGAATATGCATGTTCTATTTGTCGCATTTTATATTTTTTATGGTTAAATGAGGTGATGTTGCTCTCAACTGACTGCGTTATAATGTTTTTCAGGTTGACATTGCAGCACTAAAGCAGATGGGAGAACATGACCTTAAAGAGCTGGGAATTCCAATGGTACTGCTCTTGATTTGCATTTGTGTGGTGTTTTCTTTTTCCTAGTTTCTATCAATTTGCAAATTCTCTCACGTTGTTAATTTGAAACTGCATGCCCCATGTTTGAATGACCGCATTGCAGGAGGAAAGAAACTGAAATTGATTCATTTTTGTCTGAGATTTACTATCATCTTCTACTTGTTGACGTTTTTTCCCTTGATTTGTCATTCTTCTTTTGTGCTTGTGTGTGTGTGTTTTTCCCTATCGGAGGAAGAACGGAATAATTTGTCATTCATTCTCACACACGAAGCTTCACTAATTGCAGGGTCCAAGAAAGAAGATTCTTCAGGCAATCACACCTCGAGCGAAACGGCAACAGTAGCGGCCCCCTATCGCAAGACTGAAAATCATGTATCTTTATTTTTGCCGCAGGGAAGGACAAAGAACCCATTAATAGTTTTAATCAAGAACTAGACTGTATTACAGATTGGCTTGCAGGATGGCCCGAGAAGCCATTGGTAGTAAATCAATGCGTTTCTTTTCTTTATCTTTCCGTTTTTGGTTTGTTTTAGAAAACAATTGGGTTCATCAGTGGGAAGAACTTCTCTTCTGGGCAGAAATTTCAGGATGCAAACACTGTTTTCCCGGATGAAATTCCTTCTACAGAATCGATCGGATAGTGATCCTTTCTTGTTCTTCCTGACCTAGGGGTGGGTTACCTCGCTCACTCCACAAAACTGCACGTCTGCAACTAGTTATTAGAACACGAGGTTTGTACGTTGGTGATCATTGTTACCGGGTGAAAAGCATTTTTCGGTTTCTCTAGGTAAGTCTAGTATCGCAGTTTCCACAAGAAGGTTCCTCCTGCATCGATCGCATTTTACTTGTTTGATCTGCATGGACTGGCTACTGCCGAACGAGATGTGTTGGTGGTGGTGGTCGGAGTGAAACCAATTCCCAAGCCCATGTAGTCTCATACGTGCCACATCCACGGAGTCCTATCAGTTAGCAGGCAGATTGAAATGTATGATCTATAACATTCACTAGCAAGTCAGTGGAGCATGGAATCAAGAATGTGAAGCAGGGGATCAATTAGTAATGTCGTAATAAACGATGCCCTTAATTCATCTTCTATATGTTCTCCTCGTGTCTGTATACATAAACAATGGAGCCTAAAGAAGAAGAGTACTGATCACTGGATAAAGAGACCGCATCTTTCCAACAGAAAACATGGAGAGTATGGCAAAAAGAATCTGATTCGTATCTGCAGACCTACACATGTACAGCTCAAGAGTTCCAATAGTTCTGCCAGTGAGACATAAAAGTAAGGACTTGGATGGCAACATCTATAATGCGGACCGACTCTTCTCTAATATCTCATCCCTGTCGATGAAACGGTCGAGCAGGTCTTGCTCTCGCAGGACTAGGCATTCTTCGTCTTCCTTGCCGAACCAGTTGTAACGGTTCTTTGCGACATAGTCATACACCGCATCTCTCAGAGGAGTAGGAACCATCAGAAGGGTGCTCAGTGCAGAGTAAGGCAGAGGCAAGTACGACATAACCTGCAGAGCAGCTGCAGAACCATCGGAACAGTTCAACTAGCTATGATGCAGCACCAAATAGGGGAGGGAAGCTGATAGCATATTCTCTCAGGAAAAACCAAGAAAAAGCGTTTGGCATATTATATCATGCAGCATATCGAGTCGCATTTTCAACTAAGCAATGCATGGAAAGACCTGCATTTCCCCGTTGAAACCTCCAATGAAGCCGCCAACAAAAAGAACAGGAAAAATCAAACTTTTTCTACTTTGAAGCCACAAGCAGGCGCAAAGGAGATGGCTCTAACCAGTAGACGCCTGGTGGTATAACCCGGGGCCTTCAATGAACAAGAAGCGGCGGAGAACATCCTCCCGTTCAAGACCACATAGCTTCATATACGGCTCGGCGGCCCGGGACTGAAGACAACAGAACTTGATCTTCCTGTGCTTGTCTGCTCTGATAACCCATTTCACTCCTGCAATTTCAAGGATCAAGAACCGATAACAGAAGCCCTTCTAATTAGACAGAACTTGATAACAACTTGACCCTTTCAGGAGCTAAAATCGAGAAGCAAAGGTAGAAGAAAGGAGGAATGGAAAAACTTGCGCGTTGGGCGCTGACAATATCGTACCTCGGTGGCAGAGATGGCAGACTCCGTCGTAGATGACGACACGTGGCTGGAGCAGAGTGGGCATCACGGGCTTAACGACCGAAGACGCGGCGGTGCTCGGGTAAACCAGAACCTGCTCCCCGCCAGCGACATCTGAGACGTTCGATGTAGCAGCCTTTCCAACGGAGCCATACGTCCGCCTACCCAGCTCTAGTGGAGGAGAAGCTAAGCTGCGCCGGCATAAGGAGGACGAAGGGATCGAACATCTCGCCGTTGTCGTCAAGTGCCGAGCTTTCGTCTTAAACGACATTGCCGATGTTTGGAAGCGAGTACCAAGTTTCGTCTGTTTAAGGTTTCGGACCCATCTTTCCAAAATTGCATACCAATCCTCCGAGTTTCATGTTGCCTCGAAATGGTATTCCACATTCAATTTCCTCCTAACCACCCCCAACTTCCAGGAACCTTTCAGGATGGCCCATTCCAAATTTTCCCTATAAATTGGCTCGGCTTTTGTGATGACTGTTACATGAAGTCTAATAGTTATCATGAGAAACTTATAAATATGTAGAAGATTAATCCCCGCGCAAATTACACTCGATGCTTCCATTCTATCACCATGACATTATTGAAAGATTTAATCGGCAAGAATGAACAGAAAGCAAGAACCAGTAGACAGGCTTAATCCACTGATTTATTGAGGCATAAGCAATTCGGCAATTACATGACCCTTAAGCCACCAGGATGCAGAGAAAGAAGCAATGAGATGCCGGCCCTATTCAACAGCCAGAGGGAAAGAAAAAACAAAGGGATGAACTGTCAGACATAAAATTCGTTCTTTTCTTCAAGCAAAAAAGAGGAAAAGAGAGGGACCGGTTTCTTTGACCATGCAGATAAATCAAATGTGCAAGTACATACACCTATAGAAAGATATTTGCCCTGTAGTCACCGTGATCATTCCCGTGGAGAAAGTAAATGAAAAACTATGCCGATCATTTATCAGTCAAAAGCTTGATCAACTTCTGATGGCAGTTCTGATTTCTAATACACAGACCAAATTGGCCTTTTGCATGCCTCGCAACAACTTTGGAAGTGCCTGAGCAACCAATTTGCAAATGGAGATACTTCAATCAGACTACATTCTCCAAGCAAATCACCTGCCACCCCAAATGAATCGTTTTGATACGCCTGAACATCCTTTATTATTCAACTTTCATTGTAGCTATGAACCTTTTAACAAGTCGAGCAGTTTCAGGCCAGCTGAACCACTCGTTCTTCTTCAACTTGACCATCTGCACCAGAAAACATCCTAATAGTGATGAAGGAACTAATGGACGCAATTGCAAGAAAAGTGAACAAAAAGTCATCTCAAGTCTTACCAGCAAGGCTAATAGCCATCCTTGCTTGGACATTAGCCTCCTCGTTCAGGGCCTTATCAAAAATAAGAGAGTGAAATATAAGTGAGTAGTGGAAGAGCCAGCAGAAGGATAGACACTTTCATCCACAAATCATACAGTGGCAGAATAGTGCAAGGATTGAGTAATCCGTGAATATCATCAGTCAGATCAGCAGCTCTAATGTTGCATAGAGCATTTTTTAACCCACGTGAAATGAGACAATCCTCCGTATCTTTTGACAACATATACCCTTTATAAATGCTAACAGGAGGATCACATATCTGTAACAGGGATGAAATGGTGATGTTCGGTCTAGCATATCATACAATTGAAAGTGCAGAAGAGGAAGATCATACATCTTCCAGTTTTACAAATAAAGCATCACTACCACGAAGAGGAACTTCGATTAGTTAAAGTTATTATGATACATGAAGATGAAAACTTTATGATTTAACGATAATGAATCATCACAGAAAATGTAACAGAGAAATGCTATTGGTAAGCCACGCAATTGTATGTGATGCAAACATCATAGAGACTTCACAACAGTATAGACCGGGGAATGCAAGTATACACGCTCAACAAAATGCAATTAAAATGAGCTGCATAGTTTCAAATGCCAAAAAACCATGAAAACGATAGCATTGCCAAGGAACCGACTTGAGCCTGAAAATCACTGGAATTCCTACAAAAGCGAACGACATCACCTTTCTTCACCACAAAGAACGCATCTTTTTTCTGGGTGAGCAGCCTGTGCTTCAGGAACCGTGCTCTGCAGGCTTTAAGGCGCGATTTTCTCACTTTCCGTAGACTTGGGCGCATAGAACTGGAAGCGATAGCTTGGAAGCAGAAACCCCGAATTAGCAGCTGCCATGACTGAATCTGAGAAGGCTCCATAACCATCAACACTCCAAGCGGGGAAGGACGATCCATACGAGGGATTCCTCGGGAACATCTGGCTTGTCCTGCCGCATTGGATAGGAAGTTCATCGGGACAGAACAGCCAGACCACCGCAAGAACACGGTTTTCTTTCTCCTGGACTAATTGAGGGGTTTCTCAGAAGATTTTACAGAGGGGTGTTCTTCTCATTAGCATGATCAAAGCTCGCGTTAGCTTCATACGTAACTCGGATAGAGGCGTAGTTTCAGTGTGCAGTGTGAAGTGTGAAGCTCAAGGCCGCGAACAGTAACTCTGCGGAGAAGACAACGGGGAGAGAGCATCGAATTAGGACCGACCGGCTTGGGTTAAAGCTTGGATTTGTAAATCTATATCGCTGTTTAACCGTCTTAGCTTACTCTGTAGTTTTTTCAAACAATCATGGTGTCGTGGTGTAGTTGGTTATCACGTCAGTCTAACACACTGAAGGTCTCCGGTTCGAGTCCGGGCGACGCCATCTCATTAACCCATTTTAGTTGTGCCGGTTCAAGTTAAGGTCCGTCAATACTGCAAGTCCCCCTAGATATCGCCTTATTTTACTTTGCAAAAAGATCTCTTTTTTTTGGTACTCATTTTCCTGTGATGGTAGAAGTGGGCCAGGATAGGCCCACGTAAACCCAGGCCCAATAAGCCCACAGCCTGCCCCAACTCATTAATGCGCCACCCCCACCCCAACCCAAAAAAACAAAAAAAAAAAAAAAACAAAACAAAAAGGAAGAAGAAGAAGAAGAAGAAGAAGTTGCTGTGTTACCATACTTAAACGGGTTTGGTCTATTCAATAATTGGGGGAGGCGTCTAATGCGTAGCTGCACTCTGATTTAACACTCCCAACTTCACGTTTGTCTTCTGCAAATTGACGGCACTTTTAGGTCCATGTGCCTCTGGATGGAGCAGCTGGCAACCCACAAATGGCATTGATTTTCGACTTACTGGTGTTCACAACTTCTTTTGAAGGGGGGGAAAAGTCAATCAATCAAATAAATACAATGACAAGCATTTCTCCCTTAGAAATGAGGTCTCTCATGTGTGTCGCCACTAGGGATATAAGAAAAATGGCAACAAACTGGTAAGAAAAGTTTGGTCGGAAAGAATCGGATAGAAGACTTTACCATCGACTGAACATGCTTTTTCAACGTGAATAATTTAGTAGGGTTCTGAAGATGAAGTAAAACCGTGACCGACAGCCCACTCACTTGACGGATCACCCATGACTCTCCTTTTCATGGTAGTTATTTACTCAACATCAACTTATAGTCATAAGGAGGAAGAATTGCCAAAAAAAAAAATTTACTCTTTTAAAAGGCATTCAAGGTGCCAACCCTGATTAACTAAACTAGTTAAACACGTCATCCCTTCACTAATTCAATGCATGGACACATTTTGGGTGGGCAAATGTGAGAGATCATGGAAGTGCCACGGCATGGGTTCTAAGGTAGTTGGGGCTATTTTCTCCTGTTTAGAAGTCTCCCTTTTCGATTGACCATCTACTTTATACACCGCATGTTTCATTAATTTCTGTGTATCTTCCCTTATCAAAGTATCTTCTCGTTCGATGACGTTGAGCTCCATCGCGTGCATATTATTATAGCTACGTAAAACCCAAGAATCAAGATTAGTACAAGAAATCGAATTAACAGTGATGGGATTCATTTACTATTTTAAACTGGACCAAATTCTCGTTTAGTGATTGAATTTCATTGATAAATCGTGGTTAGTTTATGAAGGATATCCATTTCATCATTCATCCCGTCTACGGTGGACAGTTTCTTCCCTTATTTATTAGCTGCATCCATATTTCTTCATATCAAAATGTAATCGCCTTATTTTTTTTTGTAAATTTCGAAATAACATTATATATATATATATACTTTATATTTTTAGGACATTTTCCGCATAAGAGAGAATCAGACCATACCATATGCCTAACTCCATTTTGATTATAATTTTTAATCACTTCAAACAGTAATTCAATATAATATAAATTGCCGCAGACACATTGAAGCCAAATGATAGACGCAAGGCAACCAAAGGCAAGCTGGAACGTGGGAGCTTTAAATTAGTGTATGACCTATGTCTAACTAGTACTGGCCATAGTACGATAATTATGTCCAAGAAAAGCATCGAGAAAAGTCAAGAGAACAAACATTATGTGCAGTAACATCGGACCTAAATTTCAAAACTAGGGTTCATACGTGCGTAGAGTGAACATAGGAATATTAGCACTGTGTTGCTGCGTAGATATGTATGTATACATGGAAAGAAACTAAAGGGATAATCGATCTTAAAAATTTATGAATTACTCATATATATTTATATATATAGACATATATATGCACATTGTTTGATTTATTCTAATAATTATTGTCCAATAATTATATCATTGATTACATATCAATAATATACAAATTAATAGTTGATCTGATTGAATGATCTCACTGAGTTTAAGTAATAGAGTTTTAATAAATTATTTATAAAGTATAGGGATTAGTATAAAAGAACCATAAAGTAATTTTAAGTTTTTATGAGATGTAAAATTAGAAATTAATAAACTATATATATTTACGTGTAATTTAAGATTGTAGTTATTGGGTCGTATGCTATAAATCTGACTCTTCTTATATCCTATCAATTAAAAAAGACTAAGCATTTCCACATATTTTGATGGGTCGTGTGTAGGCCTAAAAGATTCGTGCCTAATCACTTACACAATTTCCGGTCCTCGATTAAGGTACATTATGCATTCTTTTCAATTTTAACTTATAATTTTAGGATTATCATATTTCAATTCACAATTCTAACACTATCGACTTAAAATAATCGTTGAGTTATATATGTGTGAGATTTTTTGTTGCTATATCTGCCTGAAGATATATATATATATATATATAGATAGATAGATAGATAGATATGTACACATAAGCATGTTGGAGCACAAAGTCTGTGGCAGTATGAATCGCACGTGGATCCTGTTATGCTCGTGAAGGGGCGATCCAGCTCTCTTCGAGATTCAAGTTGTCACTTCCTAAACCATACATCCGCCACCTTTTAATTTTTAGGTTAACCCCCCCAAAAAAAAAGTTGAGAAGATTTTGAAGGAAAAATAAGGAGAAATGGGGGAACAGACTTCACGAAAAGTATAGTCAATAAAAGTTGAATTTATGGGAAGCCAAAATTCATGAAAGGTATAAAATTCACCTATTATGGAGATCGGCGATGGATTGTCTCCCTTAGTTTGCAAATGGAGGGGATATTTGCATGCCCACTGTACAAAACCAGCTCCAATAGTTCAAAGCACTCGATTGACGAGTGTTTCTGCTATCAAGTTGCTTGAAGAGAGCTGCCATAGATAGAGAATATGGAATCTTTACCCTATATGGAGCTATCCTATTCTATAGATTGTGGGGATTAAGGAACAAAGTCATTCGTAAGGAGATTATTCCTGATATTCATCTCTTTTTGTCTAGGCTAGCGGAGGAATTCAAAAAACATCAACCCAATCTAAACCCAGGGGAAGTACTCCACAACTCAAGAGCCAACACAACAACATAGAACCTCCTTCTGCAAGAAGAATGGATGAAAACCCATGCGGACACAGCCTTCAAAAACAAAGAAGCATGCCTGGCAGGAGTGGCCACTTCTAGCGGGGCGGAATAAAGCCGGCTTGGGCTCGGAGAGCTACTCTTGATTATGCTATTCAAGTTGAAGCAGAAACTATTATGCAGGCTCTTTTAACAGCACTAGAGCATAATCGGAACTGCATTCATATATTTTATGATAGTTTGACTGTTGTAAAAGCTATTAGAAACCCTGAAAGGAGCTTCCTAGAAGCTGTTGATCCCTTTTGTTGAAGCTCCAGCAGTGAAAATGCGCCTGCATCAATCGTGAGCACAACACAATTGCGCGTGACTTAGCACAGGCAGCCGCTGAACTTCCTTCTGGGGGTTGCTTACTCTTGAAGATGTATACTAGAGTAATTTTTTTTTATATGAATGAACTTACTGATAAAAAAAATAGTTGAATAGTAGACAAAAAAATGGCGTTATTGCATTCAATTCTATTGGGACACGTGAGAAATTGACTTGCCAAGTGTTCGATCGATCAAACATTAAATAAATTGCTAGCTAGGTAGCTAGCAAACTCCGACACATTGCTTGACTTTACGGTCGGTGCATTAAATATTACGTCTAATACGAACATCCAGGGAAAAGTTCAAAGAAAAAAAAGATCGCATGGCTTGGTCGGCAGTGTATTGCTAATTTGCTCGTTGATGGTAATACGATTTTTTTTCTTTTCTTTTTCTTTTGGGTAAAGCACACGTGATATGATCCAACTTGGAGTTGGAGCCGTGAATATTATTAGTTTGGATATGGAATGAATTTATTTTTATTTAAAAGATTATATTATTAAGTAGTATTACTTATCTTTTTTTTTTTATAAATCTATAATTTTATTTTTAATTATCTTATGTGTAATCATATTTTTTTAACATTTACACCATGTGATAACGTGGTTTAATTTATCATATACCATTAAACACTCACATTCAAATAATTATCTATGAGCCGGATATTCTTTTTTCGGTATTGGATGATGGTGATAATTGGTCACGAGCCATGTAATTTTCTTTCGTATTCGGGTTTATATCAACTGGTCATGAGCCGGGTTTCTATATTCATGTCGGATAAGGTACGAGCTTGTTAACTCTGATACCATATTGAATTCGTTGTAAAGTCATAAATGGTCGGGTTCATTTTCATTTAAAAAACTAAATTAATAGTGGATGATATCTAACTCGTTATAAATTTACAAAATTTCTTTTAATTATCTGATATTGATCATATATTTGTGATTAACTTGGAATCTGGCGTCACGTGGTACGATGATGAGATTCTAGCGTGGTGAAATTGCTTCATAATCAAGAGGACACTTGTACCGATTTTAGGGTGTCTTAGTGTTATTATCTAATCTGGTATGTGAGTTCCATTTTCATGAAAATGCACGTGCAGATTGTACTGGGCATTGTTAGGCCTCCTCTTTTTCTTTTTCTTTTTCCCTTTTAAAAAAGGGGAGTTTATCTAGTGATCAAGATTTTGGGCTCCTAGTAAAGAGGTCGATCGACGACGTTGAATGATATTTCGGTTTAAGTTCCTAGTTGCTTTAGCTTTTGGGCCGTGGACATAAAAGAGGTAAATATGCATATGCAAAATTGTAGTAACGGACTCAAAAGAGAATGGATTTCACAATAATCAAAAGTTTCCCGCAGCGTCCACAGTAATTGGGTCTATTTATGTAATTGCGTGTTAATTCGTACTGAGGACATCAACCCAACTCAATCAACGTTGGGCCGACGCTCGCGGGAAAATGCAAACGGGCCCCACGGAGTGTGGACCTGCAGCCCATAATTCGTACACGTGTAGCCAGCCCACTGGCTTAGTACAGTGCTTTCTCATGATTCAGATTTCGGTGATAGATACCACGCATATAGTCTAATTATCCCATACGAGCTGTACCATACTCAAATGTCCAAATTGACATTAATTAATTCAAGTAATAAATCGGCGTTGGTTAATTGGAATGGAAGTGAATATCTCCAATCAGCTGTGGAATTTCTTTATAGCATGGTGTTTTGCTTATAGTTATTCCAATAAAATAAATTAATGCAAAAAATTTTAATTATAATTTTTTTAAAACCCAAATTTAGGAACTTACTAGTGATGTGCATATGTCTCAGTCAAGCCTTTTTTTAAAAAAATTAATATATACGCATTTTTGTGTGTGTAAAAATCCAGTCCAAGTCCAACAACAACCTCATATTTATACCCAGACAAACATATGGATTCAAGGAAGACTCCACACCGGTTCTCAAGTACCAATCACGATTAGAAACCCTCGCCAGTCTCTCCACTTGACTCAGTTTCACCACTCATCTCTCTGTCCCTTCCGGCGAGCCTTTTCGATCAACTCGGTGGGACAGTACCGGCGGAGGACATGGAAAGAGAATGAGAAATCATCTGGGACGGTCATCATGTCGATTTCGTACTCTGACTGCCTCTCCGATCTGCTCTGCGAGGAGGACTCCGGTGGTATCCCGTCTGGAGACTCTCCATCGCCGGGCTGCTCGTCGGACCTGGAATCCCCGGCCATCGTCGATGAATCCATAGCCGAGCTCATCGAGGACGAGAAGAACTTCGTCCCGGGGTTCGACTACCTCTCCCGATACCGATCGCAGTCGCTCGACGCTTCCGCGCGGGAGGAGCGCATTGCATGGATCCTCAAGGTACGGATTCGTTCCATTGTCTGACGGAAAGTCCTCCTGTATTTCGACAATGCCACTCACCTGACGACTTCGGGGATTCCTAGCCTCAGATCTGAACCGTCGGTTCCCAGCGTCTCAGGATCGAGCGGTCGGGATGAGCCAGGGTCACCACCCCGTCTCTGCCCCTGGTGGATGGCGTTAACTTTAACGGATGCATAATTTCGAGAGAGAGGCACATAATTAACTGATATGTATTTTTTAAAATCTATTTATATCATACTTATATTTATTTGCCCAACCCGAAAGCGTTATGAGCCAGTTGAAGATTTTTTCATGAATTTTCACGGTGATATGATATTTTATTATTTTAGAATATATGGATAAAATTTAATCTATTAGAAACATCATTACTCCGCTCCGCTCTGCGTATTTTTTTCTCTTAATTTATGTGAATTTGGTTCCGTAATTTTCTGCAGGTGCATGCTTACTATGGCTTCCAGCCACTAACGGCGTATCTGGCCGTTAATTACATGGATCGGTTCATCTACACGCGCCGCCTGCCGGTAAGCTCCGGTCAGCGTAAAATGAAAATTTTTTCCCTGGGAAAGATAATATCTACCTCCTCCTATCGTTTTCTTTACTAATGTAAAGAATAAACAAGAAAAAAAATATTGGAGTAATGATGTTTGACTTTTCAAGTCTGCCGGGGGCAAAAGACCATTGTTTCCCTCGGAGCTCCAAAAATTTACTCTTTTCCCCCGGGGGAAGATAATAGACATGATATATGCATGTTATGTTATATATGTGTATGTATGTCGATGTGAATGCAGCCAAAACATTCATCATCATTAGATGCGTTACCTTTGCACTAATCACGACTACAGTATCACTTTTATCATGCGCCTTTATTTAGATATTTACTCAAAACTTGACCACGTGCCCTGCTGGCAATGTACATTAATATAAAATAACTAACCCTCACTGGGTGATGTCGTGCAAGAGGACAACCATGCACTTATCAACTCCAGAGAAGACATTGCCTGGATTTTTATTGGCCGCTGTCAGTTTCATTGCTTATAATTTGTAATGTGTCTTCATCGCAAGATTAACATGTGAAACTGTAAAGTTTACACTTTGATCCTGTTTTTTGTTTGTACTGTTATAGCAAACAGATGGGTGGCCAATGCAACTTCTCTCAGTTGCCTGCTTGTCATTGGCTGCCAAAATGGAGGAACCGCTGGTTCCTTCTCCTATAGATCTTCAGGTGATCATGATAAATTCGATTACCTTATTATGTACTGAACCAGCTTATCTAATGATCTTTTGATTAGTTACTGGCCATTAGACATTCACGCGGATGGGTTGGACATTGATTGCTTTCAGTTGTTCGGTCAATGCCATAATCCTGAAGAGATTAATCTTTTTGTAGATTGAAGGTGCCAAGTTTGTATTTGAGCCCAGGACCATAAGGAGGATGGAGCTCCTGGTCCTCAACGTCCTGAATTGGAGGCTGCGGTCTGTCACACCTTTCAGCTTCATCTGCTTCTTTGCTTGCAGGGTCAACCCATCTGGATCAAGTGTTGGGTATCTCATTTCACGATCCACTGATATAATCTTATCGGACATTCAAGGTATGCTGCACGAGAATTAAAACTTTTACCACATCAATCATTAATAGATATCCATGATGGAGTATATTCAGCTGAAAGTATAGAAATGCCCATTCCCATTATGACAGATGCAAGGTTTCTTGAGTTCCGGCCCTCATGTACTGCAGCAGCTGCGGTGCTGTGCGCTGCCAATGAGATCCTAAGTCCCATGTTGCCTGTCAGTCCCGAGCACGCAGAGTCATGGTGTGATGGATTGATCAAAGTAAGCTCATCCTAGGTACTGCTCAGAGTTTCAGACTGTTGCAACATGATGTCAATATGCTGACAAACAAATCGGGCTTTTCGCAGGAGGAGATTGCGGGCTGCTACCGGTTAATGCAGAATCTTACGCTCATTAAAAATAACAACAGGAGGAAGCCTCCAAAGATATTCCCGCAGCTCCGCATCACGACACGGCCGAGGGTATCAAGGTTCAGTGATGACTCAACATCTTCCTCTTCATCCATATCCTCGCCTTATAACAAAAGAAGGAAATTAAATAACTCCCTCTGGGCAGACGATGACAAAGGAAGCTCCGAACAATAAAACACACAACCTAAAAATAGGGATGAAGGTGGGGCTAAAGAAAAAAAATCGGGGAAGATTAGATTAAAGAAACGCTGTGGTCCAACGTTGGTGCTGAAACCTCAGCATTTTTTTTTCTAAGAGGGGTTAGATTGATGAGATAAAAATTGACCAAGACGGTGGATATGGACATCAGACGAAGCATGTATATCTTAGATAGCGTGCGTGCGTGCGTGCGTGCGTGTGTGTGTGTGAGAGAGAGAGAGAGAGAGTGAGTGTTTCAGTGGGTTCATAGATTTATTAATTTTTCTTCGTTGGAGGCATGGCCATACATGGGCAACGGCCTTGCAGATTCCCGAGGGAAGGGAGAGCTTGTTTCGCAAAGTATAAAATATTCTTATCTGCGTGAGGGAGGGAGAGAGGGACGTGAAACGTGTTGAGTGGTGGGAGATTCATGGGCTGTGTAGATAAGTGGGTGACATAGTGATTGATCAATTGGTGTTTGCATCATTTGCAAATTCGGTCAACGAGTGTTCGATACTTTCACAAAATGTGTCATATCATCTTTCTCTCTCTCTCTCTCTCTCTCTTTTTTTCCCTTCTCGTGGATGAATATATTTTCAATGCATCGAGGAAAGCTGGTTGGACCTAGACCAGCAATATATGTATATTTAGGGGAGAGACGATACCTGATAAGGTTTGGCAAAGTTAGGGCACCAAGACTTTTGAACTAATCAAAAGCTCTGGAGCACTTTCTGGTCCATCTGCAATCGGCCGGCATGTGAAGTCAAGCCTTGAATTCTTGTTCACCTGCCTTTCCGCAAGGAGGCCACCGGCATCGCAAGTATTTCAGGGCGCGGAGGAGAGAAACAAGAGGGACATAGAGGGCTCCCCTCGACAATCAATCATGGCCAGGGACCTTCAGCTCGTGAGAGCTAAGAATTCATAGTCTCTGTGCATCTCTTCTCTCCTTCTTTTTATCTGGCCTCGGGTCGGCCTAACCACACCAAAGGGATGGATCTTCCTCTTCAAAATTTTTATCTTTATTTTGCTGTTCGAGTGTTGCTCCCACGCGCGATCGGGTTGCGCGTGTTGGCCTGCACAGACATAAGTGTTATTTTTTTTAAGTTAATTTTTCACGGCCGAAGAAGGGGTTCTGGCCCGATGAGTGGCTATTGCTAGAGGTCCTCGGTTGAACTTTTATGAGTGATGTGGCGGATCTGTCGATCTCGGACTAAGTATTTCATCAATTTTCAATTTCTTATTTGTGATTTTTTATTTCATTTATTATAATCTCTCTCTCTCTCTCTCTCTCTCACCGCAAGTGCACGTGTTGACAATGGTGGATTTTTGTAGCTTTGCTTGCCCTCTGTTTCCGGTCATGCTCGGTGATTGCTAAGCTTTGATTTGATTAAGACCCAATCGCTTGGAGCTTTCTGCGGCTGCTTAATGTCATGGAGATAGGTCGATTGAAGGGACTGGAAAGGGCTTGGCCCCGCATGCCATAAAGTAGGGAGCTCGATGGATGAATGTGACTCCAACTTTTGGCAATTTTCTCTTGTGATTGAGTCCCGTGGTCATATCTCTGTTCATACATGTACGATCGAAAACACAATTAAATAAATCGATAAAAATAGTATTTGCTATATATATATTCATTACTCCGACGCCAATTCTAAGTTCAACATTTATATCCTATCTTCTTTTTAGCCGCAGAAAATTTTTATAATTGGAAAAAAAGAGAGATTAAATAGATTTGTATATGCAGCCAGCGGATTTCACCAAAAAAAGGAAGAAAAAAAAGAAGAAAAAGGGTGAGGATTCCATAGATCAAAACAACATTAGCTAAAGCCGATTTCGATAAAACTCTCTGCGTGTAAGCAGTCGGGAACTTTGCACTCTTCAATTTCAAGATCACAGTCTTTTTTTAAAGGATTTTACTATCATTCATCGAATATAAATTATACACAAAATATTTATATAGATATAAAAAAAACTACAAGAGAATCAGACATAATTCATTAGTATTGATTCTCTTGTAAATTAATGTTTGTAATATTTAGATGAGTTATCATAGGAGATAGAGTTTTAATATACAATTTTATCAAGTTTGATATATAAATTGTTTTCAATTGATTAGTCAGTGGGGTGGCATGAAACCCAGTGAACCACCTACAAATCCTTGGACGAGTGGCAAGTCTATAATGTCACCTACTCATCTAACCAACCAAAAAATGTCGGAAGCTTCATCCCGATCCCCACGATGCCCCAGCTAACACAATTCTACAAGTTTTCGAGACAAATTCCCCATCATTAACTGTTGATTGTTTTATAATGATAAGTACCTAATTCTTAGAAATTTGATAAATGCAGATTAATCTAAATTTAAATTGGATCATTTTATATTAAATGAACATAATTATTTCGACTTAAATCCCTTTCATTATAAAAATTGAGCTTAATATATTTTTAAAAAGAATAAAACACCGAATCACATCTATGGATTCATATTAGTACGGTATGTTAAGTTGGTTTGATGTCTCGTGACTTCCCCCCACAAATCTTGAAACCCTAGAAGACAACAAAGCGGGCAAAATCCCAAGAAACTTCCCGTATAATGATGACTACTCAAGTTAATCGCGATATCTCCCCCGCATCAACATGCAATCATGATGAGACAGGCTGGTCGTACGAAGAAGGGGGCCAAGAACTTGCATTATTATTATATTGCTAAAGGCCAGAGCTCCTCTCATGGAGGAAACCTCCTTCGTAGTACACCCCTCAGACAGAAGTCCTCTGGATTCTTCACATTTGTCTTCAAGCTCTGTACGTGCGCAGATGGAGATAAGGGGAAAAAAGAAGGGGGGGGAGAGGATATATATGTAGCCCGTGAGTATGTTGTCATCTCGCCCTAGATCGATCCCCGACATGCATTGTTCGTGTACGGTGTTTTTTTAGCATGATGCTGTGCTAATGCGAACGACCGTACAAATTGTTACGTACCCCACGACGGCACCCCCACACCCCGCCACCTCCCCCGTCCCATTTCCATAATTATCGTTTTCTGTCGGAGGAAAAAAAAAATTAAGGGGGAATGTAAAATCCATCCCCTTTGATTTCCGGTAGAAACTATTAATTGCGTGCATTTTGTGTTATAATATAGATGGTGTCCTTCAATTCACACACTTGGCTAAATGAATTCGTAAGCTCTAATTATGAGACTGGCTGACTTGCAAATCTTTTCCTATAGTTTTCCCTCGTATCGATATCCTAGAAGTCATCGTATCGTTCAGGCTCCGACCCCCATATTTCACCCAAAAGTCGCGTGTATTTTGGATTATGATCGATCTTATAAATTTACGAAAACCTTATATATACGGTCAACTCATAACCACCAAAAACAAAAAGTTTGTTACAATCGAAATTTAATTTTTCTCGACATTCTCCTAAGACTTCTCGTTCTCATGTGAAAGGAAAGTGATTGAGTGACGTGGCTTATTAATTCATTTGACCAGTTTTCAGGGCGCGCATTGGTGTTGGACGGCCGCCCGGTCCTTCCTCAACCGCACGAAAGCTACGCATGTTTTTGCCTTCCCGCCCCGTTGAAACTTGAAAAGTCTCGTTCACACACATTAATGTGGCGACAATTAAGGCTCTAGATATATCTATGGGCCGCTGTGTATACACATCATGAGCAAGATGATGCAGCAACGACTAATTGCAACATGTACCAACATCGTTTGGTTGGAGTTGCTCTAAATATCTTCCCCATTGTGAATGAAGAAAATAAAACCCACCAATAAGAGGGTTTTACTTCTTAGTGGTCCAATTAGATTTCAATCCGAGCTACTTCGGACCTATTGGGTATCGGGATATTAAACGGTATAGATATTTAAACCATGTCTTCCATGTGGGGCCTTGTACATATTAGTTAGATTCCTCGCATTGATTTCAGTTGTCCTATCAATAGGTATACGTACATAGTAGGATAAGAGATCCATCCATATAAGTGCGCACATCGGAGGACAATGAGCTGTTCAGGACCACACTCACTAAATACATGGCCGTCGCTACCTCGATGATTCCGTACAATTATGCTCGTGATCGCATGTGTAGATCTCTCAAGACTAGAAACAGCCTTAAAATTGGAATACAATGATATGACAAATAAACTGCATCTTATAAGACCATAGCACAAGTCCCTGATCTTTCTCAATGGGGCACGCCTCCATTCGATGAGTTCATTGCCTTTTAGCGTCATCCAACGGCTGTGGATCCCATAATCTCCCATGTCGGGATCATAATATCTTCAATAATTCATCCTTTTCTATCTAGCATAGAGAGAGAGAGAGAGAGAGAGAGAGGGAGAGGGAGAATGTCGGTATCTCATGCATCTATCTATCGTATATCAAGTGACAAGACATGATGCGTAGATACGTAATTAAACGTACCACGTAATCATGCACATCATTATATGAGTATTTTTTATTGCATATATTTAAAAGTATATGAGTTGTGATGATAAATTTGACATCTTATTCATGTAAGATCATTATTAGTCCGTCGACTAATCAAATATGTGGCGCAAAGAATTAACCGATGAACAAGACGTGGAGCTTTCTCACTGGCCGACCACACCACGGCAGAGACCGATTTCATCTTAGATTAGATTTTTATTAGCAATGAAAAGTTGCAGCCCCCTAACTTTTTTTGTTACAAAAATAAGTCCAAGTGTATGAAAGATAAGAAAAATAAGAGAATGAATATGGATATACATAATTTTACTATAATTATAAGTTGAAATTTGAACCTTATTTTCTATTTCATACGGACGATAATGGCATTACAGCAAAGTTGTCCGCAACCAGACTTAAAAGGGGGCACATCAGAGACTAGACAGGGGTGAATTAGGTCATCATCGACTTTATGGCACATTAGAAAGAAAAAAGAAAAAGAAAAAGGAGGTGTGGCAGAGATGACGTTGGCCTCCGAAGATCAAAGATTGGGATAGAAAAAGTCTATTAGTAGTGAGACACGAATCACGATTTAGGACAGCTCGGAGACCAAAAAAAGGGCATAAATTATTAGGACAAATCCTCACTACACGTGACATGTTAACGATGAATATGGACCTATTGAATTAGTTAAGATTTAATGGATTCTTAGATACTAAATAATAACTCCATTGTCATCTCTCTTTTGCGATGAAGGAGACATATCTGGCTTCATGAGTTATTCTATCTATTGCCAAATAGTCCCAAACTTCTCGATGAAGCCAAGCCGAGGAACACATTCTCCGGAATAATGGGCATGCACATACGCTATTCTAATTTTCTTGTTTATTTATTATTCATTATTAAGGGAAAGATACATAACAGTTCCATAAGAATAGTAAAAAAAAGAAATAAATTGGCATGAGATATATACTATATTTGGAAAGGTATTACATATAATTGATTATATTATGTAGGTCATCGAGTTTTTCTAGGATTTATTTTTTTTAATTTTTTTAAATAATTAATACTAAAATTTATCTTTTTCTCTCTAAGATGATTGTATCATATTAATATGTCATGTGTTGCAACTTCTGTATAAGCTGACTTCCCACGGGCATTGCCATTATCTCAAACATTGATCTCTAGTTAATAACAAGACACGGATTATGAAGTTGGTTTTTATTTTTATTTCAATGAATAAATTCAAAGAAACAAATCATCCTTGCGTATATGTTACACCAACAATAGACCAACTCGACAACTTGACACCGTGAAACATAATTTACTATTCCCAAGTAAAAACCTCCTCGTGGGAGCAATCCGGCCCCTGTGCGTGCGTGTGTCAGGATGAATGGTTAGGTTTTCCACGAGGGCAATGATCACGAGTGACATAGGAGCCATAATTACCTTATAATGATGATGGCACCAGAGAGATGGCGAATTAAACACGTGTCTGAGTTTCTGTTAATGGAATGAACAAGTGAACAAGTGACGGTACTCGGATGATGCATCGATCCGCTCTCCTCGGTTAAAGAAAGGTTGCTCAAGCATGTGACCCAGCCCATGATGAAGGGGACAACATGGAAAGCGGTGGCATTTGGGACACAAAGGGTCGATGGCTGCTTTGCTTTGCGTTGGATATAAAACAAATCCTCCGATTGAAAAAAAAGCGATATTATTCCCATAGATTTTCCCACCTTTTTTAAACGGTGACACCGTGCACGTGCATGGTTGGTTGGATCCCTTCTTTTTCTATAAGAGAAACAGGGTAAAGCGTTCGAAAAGAAATAGCATGTTACGTGAAATAAAAACGGGATACCGCAACCCCTACAATATCATTAGATAATAAAATATTGTAACCCTGAAATGTCGGCGAAAACCCATTGCATGATGAATCATCTCATTCGCAAGTCAATCTGCACAAACATTTCCTTTACGATAGGCGTGCGTTAAGTTCACTAGTCAATTTTGATCTAAAATCCGTCGAATATCTAAGAGAATTCATTGATGCGACATGAAATCCACTTGTCGTGCTTGTATAGATTTGAGCACTGCTTTCGAGCAACCTTCAAAAATTAACCTCCGGAATTCCATTTTCTAGGCCAACTTAAGACCTTACTTCACAGTCCAAAGTTCGACTCCAATCGATGCAGATAATCCGATATTATGCATGAAACCACCTAACCATCTTTCTGGTTGGATCCCTTATAAGCGGCTGTACGTATAATCGGGGAACGTACGTTCATGTCAATTAACTCTCATGAATTGGAGCAAACTCATCGGCCTCGTGAGTGTAGTTAAAATTTTATATTTATACATACACTTGATACCCACATTACATATGTATACATATATATATATAGTGAGTAAAATTATATTGGAAGGTATATGCGTTTATCTTTCTTGCACTCGAGTTTTATTTATCTCAGAATGCCCACTTTAGTCCCACGTGCTTAATTTCACAATATTATCGAGTCCTAATTTTAACGACTTGTTAACATGACATATAATGGTGTCACGCGACGTGGTAGCTAACATAATTTTATCACGTCGGCATATCATATTAATAACTTATCGATATATTATTATACCATATTAACGAATAACAGCCAAACATACATATATGTGATTATCTATATATATATATATAATTCGGGTTATGTGGGAAATTTTTTTATAGCAATTTATTTATTTTGATTATTCTTTTTGTTTTTTGGATTTGGATTTGTAGCACTTTATGGGCAAAAAGAAAATGGGCTTTAAAGTTTTTGGAATCCTAAGCATAAAACCCAAAAGCCAAATTTTCTTTTCCCCTCCCAAATTGACAGAACCTCATACTTTTTTTAGCCCTCTTTTTTCTCCTTTTGGGGGAGGAATTATTTTCAACTTTTTTATCATAGGCCATGTGGCAAATGATAAGAGACATTCTTATAATTTGAGAAACACGTCTTAAATGCAGTAGTATTTACTCCCTAAATTTGATTTTCACCGACCAAATCCTGGCTAGTTATCCTTTTATACTCAAATTTCTCACATTTCTCATACGCACCCAAAAAAAAAAACAAAAGAAGAAGAAGAAGAAGAGATTTGCCTAGGGTTGCGCACTCGATTGAACAACTCGGATAAAAAAAAAAAAAAAAAGAAACAAGAAATTAAAGGGCATTCAAAAGTTGGAATGATTTCTGAAAGTCCGAGGTCAATTGGCATTTCATTTGCAGATGCTGAATGCGAGACAGCACCATTCTCCCTCTCTCTGGTCATGCAACCGTGAAAACAATAGTTAACTCTTTTTTTTTTTGGCCCCCATGGATACGCGGAGGGAAAAAAAATGGGACTTTCGTCTTCCTCGATAGGAAAATCTTGATCCCCCGACTATACCTAATATGGCGCGAGTGTGTAGCTTTCTCGGTGCACTTTTACAATTTGTGTGTAAAAAATTATTCATTAAGATCACTAGTTCTTCATAACGTACCGATAATAGATTTATCGCCCTCGTACAATCAGATTGGAGATCATAATGGAACATTCGTGATGTACTTATGCCAATTAATCTATTGCATCATTTCATCACCAATTTTTGTGGATCTATCGCACCGCAAAAGATTATTTGCATTGATCTATATCTATAGATTGGGAGTTTATTTTACCTTGTGTTTATTCATTAATTTGAGGAGATGTCTGTCTTCTTCTCCCACCTTACAGCTTGGTTTTATTTTCTTTTATCCGACACAAACACTAGATATGAAGAGTATATATAGTCCTTTCAATCAATTATTTTTTTCCACTTTTGATCACAATTGGCTCTGCAACTCTCACATTGGGCAAGGCCTCTCTGATCTTTGGATACCATTTTTCAAAAAGCAACTAATAAAATCAAAGGGGGAAAAACAAAGATATGCAAAAAGGTTGAGAAATATTAAAGGTTAGTGGGAGGGAAGAAGCGTCTTGATGGGGCTACAGATTTATATATCGAGGAGGAAGGAGCGTCTTGACGGGGGCTGTCGTCTTGTTCTTTATGCTTGTCCCTTGCTGGACCTCCTCCATTACAGTCATCATCCGTCAAAATGGAGAGAGACCAAAAAGAAGTCTCCTGTTTAACTTACATCTTATTATGCACACGGTTTTGTTCATATTCAAAAGGGATTGATCTCCCTGTATGTATGTTCCCCACTTATCCTGAGAGATCCTGTTTGCGCTATTGCGAGATGTCAGTCTTCATCGATTTCGGAGTTCGATCTTGTGATATGGCTCTCTCGGACTGCAGCAGAGGCCGGCAAGTCTGAGACATGATATAATAATAATAATAATAATCGAGGCGTGCGTTAGGGTTTAAGGAAAAGGAAGGATCCCAAGACGTGAATGATAGAGATTTTGTAAGCCGAAAGTCTAGTCCTTCGGCTTGATAGGTAAAGTGGCAAATCTCAAAAGCATAAAGAGAATGGTAAACAAAAATGCCTTCCCAACATCGCTTTCAATTTTTATTGTTATGTAATGTTCTACTCTTTCTTTCTCTTCTTTCTTTCCATGAACAAGACACATGTACACATATGCACTTACGTGTAATTATTTTAATCCCTCTGAAATTAAATGAGAAACTAAGATGACATGCACGGATAAAAATGGAATGATCTCTTTCCAATTTTCCCCAATTAATGTTTATTGATCTACCATGTTAAGATACCGGAGTGTGAAACGAAATAGAACATCCATCGATCGATCGGAAGAGTTAAATACTCATTTAAATGCATCCGGCTTTTCAATTACTAAGTTTGGTCGTTGATGGGTCAAAGTAGTGCTACACCACTCTCTATGTGTATGATTAAAATAACTCATATATAGATCAACTTGAACTTCGTCAAAGTTCATGTGCAAAGTCACCCAAAGACACGACACGTATGATGAATTGATAATTATATACGTGAAAGCAACCAGCGGGGCCTCCTGTTCTCTGTGTCTGATTAAGATCTCGTACTACTGGTCTTTCCCTTGTCTTATCGGAAGGATGGTGTTGCCTTCTGCGGAAAAAAAATGATGTCCAATGAAACAAAGACACGTCACTCGATGATAAAGAAGGGAAAAGGTAAAAAGAAAAGAGATAACACACCCACAAATCATATAATAAGAAATACCTATTTGAAAAATAGAATTTAGTACGAAAATATTATTTTAATATAATATTAGGAGATCTTGAATTTATTAATCGTAAGATTCCCTTTATTTTTTTTTACTGCTTCTCTACCTCCATAGACTTTTTTATAATAGAAAATGAAAAACCTAAGTTGATGTCCCATTATCCATTGGTTGTGTAATCAAGTGGTGAACAGTAATTTCGATTTTCCGGACTGCAGATTTTGAATTTTTTTTTTAATTTTATGCCTAGTACCTTTTCTAAAAAAAATTTACATAAGATAATTTTAGACTTGATTTTGAGTTATTGAGCAGGAAATATAAGTGTCCACTGTCTGACTATTGGGCCAGCGGGGGAGGCGCTGGTTCAGCCCAGTCGGAGGCCCATCACATCTGACACACAGAGGGTTCTCGTCTGTACTTAAAATGCCCACATACTCTTGCTCTTGGTTTTCCGATTCCTGGGCCCAAGCCTATGAACAAATATCATGGTTTCCATAAGCAATCATAGCTCGTGCGGGGCTCTCAGGCACCCAACGGGAAAAAGTTGATGCCGGTGGCAGAAGACAGCAGACAGAGAAGGCTCGGAAGCAGCTAACAGAAGGCATATATAGAAAAGGAGGACGACCTGCCTCGAGACAAAATTCCTCGAGTCAAAATTCCTCGAGTGGAGGCCATCTCGTCGGACACTTGCACCACCCAATGGGTTATATGGCAGATTCACGTTTGAATATGGTCAATCTAATGAAGATTCAGCTATCTCAATCGTAAAAATTCTTTTTCTTTGACCAAATCTTGTTTGGAGGTGAAGATGAAGAAAAAAAAAAAGTCTTCGCGGGCCTAGTCAGGTTTACCAACTCTTGGGCAGAGATTTAGCAATCTGCAGTGATGATATGTTTATGATGGTACAAAGAGAGAGTACTATCGTCGCCATTGCCTTGGGATATAGCTCGGAATGACCTGCATAAACATACCTGAATAAACTTTTAAGCCCAATGAGGACCGATGGAGTTAAGAGACGCAGGTGGGTCTGTGCCTATCACCTTGTTGAGATGAATGCTCCAGAGGCCAGTTTCGGCAGATAATCGAGGGAGGACTGGTTTCAGCTCCGTCTCTGCAATCTACTTGATCTCAAATATCCTGCCTTAGTTGTGACATCAGAACAATTAATGTTACGCAAATAAACAAAATTCGACAAACCCAAGATGAAGGAACAGTCTCGACGAGATCATCAAACCGCGTGCATGATATATACTTGGAAGAAGGAATGATCTCAACGTAGTCATCAAAAACGCATGCGGTATGCTCTTACAAGTTGATTCATCGAACAAAGCTGACTGGGACAGAGTATGACCGTAGATTATCCTCTTAAGGTAGTTCAGGGAACAGCAGAATTGCTATCAAATATGTTCAGTTCGGATTCTGAGGATAGATCACACTGAGGGGAAGTACTTGTTTAGATTAAAGGGCAGAGAATAGAATTCCTCGCTTCTCGTATCAGTCTTGTATGATTGGAACCTCCCCCACCAGTGCATCCCCCTGTCTTTGTTAGTTGCAGTGTCCTTTTTGCGGTCTAGCGTGACATCTAGGAATAAAGCAAGCAGTCCCGCGACAAAGGCTTCGGACGAGAATGGGACATTGATCATATCATTAAACTGCAAAAGATTACGGCAAAATGATATTCCCGATCTCTCAAAAGTTGGCCCTTACGCTCATGAACAAGATGAAAAGCAAGAGTTTGAGTATAGTTTCGCACCCATCTTGCACCAGTGTGAACTGGGCCATAACCATTGATTGCCAAGTGCTCGTTGAAGTACTGAGGGATAGACAGGCCCATGAAGATGGAGAAGCCTAAGATGAACTTCGTCCTGAAGCTGTTCAGGTTACAGAACTGAAGGAAGCCAAGACCTGCTGAACCTGCTCATACATTGACAAGAAAATGGTGATGTCAAGTTTTAGAATAGAATCTTTGAAGGAAAAAGTACTTGAATTGAGTCAATTATACTGAACAGAACATACCGACATAGGCAAAGAAAAGGCAGTAGAGAGCTGCAATTATAGGTGATGGAATTGAAGCAAATAGAGCCCCAAATTTTCCTGCATCAATATGAAATTTCATAGCATGAGAACTTTGGGAGGATTATGGAATGAAACTATTCTTGGATTGGAACTCACCGAGGATTGAGAAGAATATCATGAAACCAGCTGATATTTGGACTACCCGTCTGCTGCCAACACGTGTCAGGGCTAGAAGACCGGCATTCTCCCTGCGATTGTGACATATCTATGTTTGTTCAGCATTGGAAATCCAAGTTTACTGCAAAAAAAAAGAAAAAGAAAAAAGCATGGAACTTCTTGAAGAGGGAACTTACACAGCAACTGATGACCCAATTCCGGTTCCAAATATGCCACTAGCCAAAATGCCCACCCCCTAAAATCAAGAGGACGAATAAAAAGAGGAAAATGGCATTGTATGATAAAGACTGCCAGTACATCCAATTGAAGTTGTCAAAATTTAATAGAAGTTAAAGATATAAACAGAAGCATCTAATCTATACCTGCCAACCAACACCACGGCTAAGAATGGAAGGTGGCAATGGGGTTGCACTTGCATACCTTGACACAGCAAGAAAGGCACCAGTTGACTGTCCAGAAAGAGCTTGCGTGAGGTAATCAAGCAAGTTTCAATATATATAGTACACCGTTCCAAAAATTATGGAAGGTACAGAGTCATGGAATATTGGAGGAAGGTGGAAAGGAAATGCCAGACTCTGAGTAAGGTGGACTGACCTCCACAAGGGCGACGAATGAAGAAGCCATCATTGCAAATGATTCTCCAGCATTGAATGTCGGCGCTCCCCATTGAAATGGATAAGGGAATCTTATCCTGCAAAATATATTAGCAAAAGCTGAAAACTCATCAACCATTTAACTAGGTAAAAGGGATATGTCTACAGCTAGAAACTATTCAATCTTTCATAGTTATGACCCACTATTACCATGAAGAGGAGATAATCTTACCATGGTGCTGCACTGATAATTCCTGCGCGATCAGTTCGGCAAGAAAGTTGAGTTTTAGGGTCGCTATTCTTGTAGGCTCCTCCTACCGTGAGCAGATGAGCATACACCCAGACGATTATCACGGAGAATATCACAGCAAAGCGATGGAAGACATGTCTCTCTCCATGTATCATATGAGGAATGTACTACAGAATTTAACAACCAAAATGTAATGATCCTTAATTGTGCAAATGAGAAGTTTGAGGAGCACTGAGGGTATGCATTTACCTGAGAAAAGATTATCAACAGGATCAGCTGAGGCAATCCGATCTCCACACATTTTACAAGCTGGAGCAGATGCAACGCCAGTTTTAATGTACAATCAAGCAGGATAATCGGAATAGCAATTCTACTGCCAGTTTTTCAACAGATTTATGTACCACGGGAAAGCCAAACTCATAGAGTCCAAATCCTGAAAGAGCAACTAAGGGGACGGCGGATAACGGGCTTAGGAATCTGTTCAAAGAAAAATAAAATTTAATTAACGTATTGTGCAATTGCTTTGTGATAGATACATCGCCACAAAAATTAACAACTGCTGGTCCTCTGTCACCAATCTAATTATTGCTTATATATGGTGTGAACTCTTCCTAAACTGGTTAAGCATGTAACCAAATAATTCTTGAAAAAAGTTCATCAGGATGAACGACAAGGCATGAAAAAAAAAAAAGCGGTGAGTCTGGACCAGAGTCGTGATGCCATTCAAAGAAAGACTACTCGACTACAAGTTTTTGAGTATTCATATCGTGAACCTTGCAACATTTCGCCACAGGCCACTGAAGCCGAGAACAATCTGCAGAGTTGAGGAAACAATTAATGCTCCTTGGATTCCTTGCATTATCTTCTCAAATTTCTGCATTTCAGCGTGAACAAGCACACATATTGGATACACCTTGATGAGAGAACAAGGGAGGGAAAAGCTTGGGAATCAACATCATTTTCAGCAGGCAACCTCTTGAGGAGTCAGAATGTTGCTGTATCTGCCAGCAAGTATGATCGAGATTGTTGTTGGCACGAAGGTGTATGAAGGGCCCACAACAGCTGGTAGACGTGTCCCGAAAAGAGTCTGAAACAAAGTGTTGAGACCCGCAACAAAAAGTATAGTCTGAATCATCTTTGCCTTTTCCTCCTGAAGAAGTGAATCCACGTTTAGTTTCAAGGGTGCTATCATTCCAAGAACAGAACATAGTTTTGAATAGCTGGACTGACAATCAAACCCTTACACTGCCTCCTCCCATCTGAGGAACTAGAGAAACGGGAATTAGAACAGTTGTGCCTAGCATGACCAGATAATGTTGGAATCCAAGAAGAATAGCTTCAGCTGCATTACATAACAACTGCGTGAATGTCATCGGACAGCCAGTAGATGAGAGCTGAAACTTGATACGGCTAGGAAGCCAAAAAAGGTTGAATCAAATCACCAGGTTCTATCAACTTTCACCAACTGCTATTGATGAAACACAAGCAATTCAGAAGTCTTCCTTTTGCTTTACAGTGACGAGGAAAAGGCACGTTCAGATAAATGTTCACAGTTATCATTTTCGACAAAAAACTATCTAATAATTAAGAGAAGTGAAGGTGTGTCATTAAGGAATAAAGGGAAGTGAATTTAAATGGTAACTATCAGCCAGTAGCCTGTCCATTGTGGTCACATTATTCGCTACCAGTGAATCCTCTGTCAAGCAAAAGGCAGGGAAATCTCTTAATCAGAGAATCACACATTAAAACCTAAGCTTAGAATGAAACGGGGGATGTGCCTCACAAATGAAAAATCGAAGGAGGAGCTTGAAAAGAGGGAGTAGTAGTGAAGGAGGAGCAGAACTCACGCCAAGGAGGGGGACTCGTGATGCAGTAAGAGATGTTGGGAAGCTGCTCCTTCACCGGATGTGGCTGCAGCTCCTCCTGTTTCGGATGCGGCGCTGCTCTTCCACCTCCTGCCATTCTTCTTCTGCTTTACGCTAATCTCTACTCCCTTTATAACCACAAATTGATCAGTTAACTAAATTGTTGTAGCACGGAAAAACTAGCCAAATCTCCAAGCAAGAAGTCACAAATCCCAAGATCTCCCAAACCTCAAAAGCAGACAAACATTCACAGTAAAAGAACCCAACCACGTAAGAGTCTCCGGGAAAATGAACATTCAGCGAGTTGAAACAAAAAAAAAAACAGCGAAAAAGAAGAACAACCGGCGAGCAAAAGTATTTGCAGAGGAAGATGCCCTTAGAGTTGACGAGCATGAGAAGAAGGAACAGCTAGGAGCCTCTACTACTGTTATGTGGGTTTATCAAAGCAACAGAGATTAGTCACTCAGCCGTAAGCAAAAGCCAACCCCCACACCCCACCTTGACGACCAAGAAACATATAATAAGTAGAGTACGAAGGTGGCGAAAGAAAGCAAAAGCAAGAATGAATAGAAACCCGATAATACCCTCCCTCCTCCTCTGTCTCTCGATGCTACTGATGAAGAAGGAGGGAGGAGCTTGGAGGGAATCTCTTTAGTTACTCTCTTTTTAGTTTTCTAATGAAGATTGATTTTCGAACGCAAATCAGAACCTCTGAACTTTTTTTCTTCAATCACCCCAAAAAGATAAAGTCAGTCCTTTTTCTGCATTGAAGCACGGCCCACTGCACCGTCACCTTTACAATCCCACCTTGTCGAGTCCATCAGCGGACTCGAATCGAGGGCAGGTCAGATAAAGAAAAACGTAAAATGCTGGCTTTCTTTTATCTAATTTTCTCAATTTTGCTCCGAGAAAGCCTCCCTCTTACTGGCAGTGGCAGAGGAAGGAGAGTCGAACGACACGGCTTGAGGCCGTCCAGTCTACGTTTGCCGTGTCCGGGAATCAAAGAGGGAGGGCGACAAGTCGGTTGTGTCTTGGAAAACATTTTCGCTGGCCCAAAGGAGAAAAGCTGTTAAACATTAGATTAGACGGCCATTTCCAGACCTTCTCAATCCCAAGGGAAGGATCTGAATCAAATCTGTTATGATGCATCATTCCAGTGTTTTTTTTTTTTCCTTCGCGACTTCATGGGTAACATTGAGTCTTGGTTGGTGAGGTCATGGTAGACTGCAGAGACAGCGAGATTTTCAGATCTTGGAAGATGGTGAGAGAGCTCCAAACAGCACTGAGAAGGCCCTTCGCGCAATGGTAGAGTAATAAATACTGCACGACATGATATCATAAGACCCAAGTTCTATTTTGTTATATAATATTCAGTCAGATTTAAAATAATTAGATGATCATCGACTTCAAAACAGTTTACACTGAAAGTTTTTCAAATAGTTGAGAACTAAAAAAAAAAAAGACATTTCACTATTAAAAAGAAAAAGGGCGCGGGCATTTGGTGTATGAAACTAATATAATCCAATAGAGACAATGAAGAGTAATAAGGTTGGGGACACCCAATTGGTTGAAAGTGGTAGTTCTTATGGAAGTCGAGGTAATTCGGAGAGAGACAGGACGAGACTTGTGCCTATAGTGTGTGTAGAATAAGATGCCTAGTAGAAGCCCCACCACGGTGGGGGCCTGAAATGGATGCCACGTAAGCTCTGGGTTTTCGCCTGTTTAAGAGGTGTATATTATTCATGTGAGACTGGTAATTAAACTTCTCTAAACCTCAAGCTTCTCAGCCATTGCAGATCATAATCAGAACATAGTATCTCCCTTAGAGTAAATCCAAGCCATCATCATCTTCAACCATATCGGATAGCGTTGGGGGTTAACCGGCTAACCCTGGAAGAAGAATTGGACCAAAATCTTACCTCAAGAATCCGAAACAGTTCTCTTCCCGAACTAAGCTGATACAGCCATTGCCACATTCTGCAACTTCTGACCATTCACCATCCATATTTTAGAACCCAAACATGATGAAACCTATAGGCTATAACAAAAAATTCTCTGATTTTCATTTTTATACTTCAGCTAGCAGATTCTCATCACAATCATATGAACATAATAGCAGACTAAAGTAAAAAGAGTTATTTTTTAGCAACATGGAGTAGAGATTTAGAGTAGTGACTGAAACCAAACGGTACATTTTGTTCTCATCATCAGCACCAGTTCCACAAAGAGCTCAAATGACATGCCTGCTACTGTCCAATTAAAGTGCAAACAGAAGCTCCTCAATACAGCAACAGACCACATGTCCTTGAAAAACAGATGGCATTTTATAATACAAGGTTAAGTTGAGTATCAGCAACACACTGGTACAGCATATGCCTTGTTTTATAATTGCCAGAAGTCAAGACGGTGACTTTGAGTCAAGACTGACCAGATCGGGAAAGCAACCTCTTCCTCTCTAGCTCGAGCTGAAATGGAAACATAACCTTCCATCACTCTCATTATGCAAGAAAATAAGCAAGGAATATCATGAGCTGCAAGAATCTTACCACTTTCTTCACTCTTTCATTGGCAGCAGGAGTGCCCCCATAAACAGAGTCAGAGACATATGGACTGCCGACACGAACTTCATTCATGACCACTATGACAGTCTTGTCCCAGCGAACTGGAAGCCTGATCATATAAGTGAATAAAAGTGATTAAGATCACTGAGAAGCAAAAGATAGAACTATCAGAAGATTTAGATAAAAGCAGACAATTTTTGGACAGGACTAGGAAGATTAACATGTATAAAACATAATATGTAAAAAAAAAAAGAGAGGATATTCTACCTACATCCAGCATGTATAAAATCAAGGAAGGAAATCTGGAATTATTAGAACTCAGGGCTGCATCATGAATTTCCTATTGTTACCCCATATCCTGCCTCAAAATTTCACACCTTTACCACAGAGATCATAAGTAATGCTAATATAAAAGTACAGACCAAGTCCAATGTGCAGCTTCAAGACCTCTCCAAGCTTAGATTTGGTCAAAAGAAACGAGGAAACTAATGCCCTATTTAGGTGGTGAATCGCAACAAAATTGATTATTCTTAAACATCATTTGAAATATATTCCTAGATCGTCCTAATTTAGGCAAAGGTATCATTACCACAAGAACATCCTCGGAGACAAAATCACCAAAAAATTATCATAATTATAGGAATTCAGCCAATTTAAATCTAAAGAACAATACATGGTAGAGGAAGCCAGAGAAGAAGGCCTTCAGCTTTCAGTATCTCTAAGCCAGTTATATAATGGATTGTTAAAGTTTATTGACAAACAAGGGAAGAACGCCTTGACTTTTGCCAAGAAGATGGTCAATGAGTTGAGGCATAACAACTAAGGCTTCAAATGTCTACTCGAGACACAAGCAAATAAAGAAGGTTTTTGTTATATTAGATTGCAACTACATAGTTTAGGATCATCACAGGAGCCACTAAAATACATTTCCTTGAAAATTTCTTCCCTTTTATCAGAGAAAAATCTGCAGCTTGGGTTTGCACCGAAATTAACAATTAAAAGTACATTTTACAGGCACAATGCCAGACAAAGACTGTATCATCTAGAGAGAATGCCACACAAAATGAAGTGTTCGTAGCAAGAACAAGAGTTCCCTGGGAGAACATACGTCTTAGACAAAGCATCAAAGATGCTCTGTGCCTCACTTGTGACTCCAATACCTATCCTTTCAGCCTCAGATTCTGCCTGCCTGCAAAGTCACGAAGGAAGAAGCAACCATTAAACCGAATTTCTACCGATTTCAGGCATAAACTGAAGGAGTAAATCCATAGCAATCTGACAAGACCTCAAGGCGAGCTCTTCTCTGGCTTGCAAGCTGTTGAGATCAATGTAGCACTTCTTGAGATCAAGGGGATCATCACCTTGACTCAAGAAACTGAACTCCTTAATGTAACTAGCCTTGAGAAGTCTTAAGTTCCGGCGTGGCCCTTGCTTTGAACCCTCTTGTGCCACCATAACGTCAAGGAAGCTCGTCCAATTCATATTCAAGCAAGAGGAATCGCAGAAAATACTCCAAAAAAAAAAACAAATATCTCAATATATTCATAATCGAAGAACCACTTCTTTAACACCGGAAAGAACGACAAAACACTAGGACTTGAACTGGAATTAAGAGCAAGTGTATGAAATCAATTTAGGATATGAAGGACGAGGATGTTGGAGGGGCGATCGTAGGTGATGACCTGGCCCTCGAACTCTTCGCCGAGGGTGGTCTTGACGGAGAGGAAGCAGCCAATCGCCGACTCATCCGCGTAGCTGCTGCCTTCCATTGATCAGACAGAGACCAGACGCGAGTCGGGTCTGCGTTCAATTCAACCTTTGCCTGCTCTTCTCTTCGCTACGCTGGCCGACTCCTTGCTTTCTGCTCCTGCTTCCACTGCTGCTCGGGCATCAAAGACGCGGAGTCCACCCATCATGCTGGGCCACAGCATAAACTGCCGGGGTCGCCGATGGAGGTAGATTGGGCCGCCTCGGCCTAGTATAATGATGTCGCCCGGACCAACGATGAATTCGGCCTAGCCCTTTCTATATGTATCGCCGGCATGGCATGATCGCCTCAAAGTACATTGATAATTGAAATGAAAGATTAACGAAATATAAGAATTTTGAATTTTTATTTTGTTATTTAATTTCTTTAAAAAGAAGAAATTTTACTTTCCAAAAGCCATGCAAACTGTAATGTTATCTAAGTTGAGATTTAATATTATAATGAATTCGTTGTCAACTAAAATTGGACCCATTCTTACCTAAGAGTTTAAACTAATAATTGGTAGTACCAAATTTCTTGTAAGTTCAAAAATTTTATTTTATTTAATCGATATAGATTGTATATTTGTTTTTTCAAGAGTATTAGTTTGGTTGCATTATCAGGAGGCGCATAGGATGGCACCTGTTGCAGGCCAGCGAGGAGGCGAGGGACCGATTTCCCAGATGGAGTTACTTGATTGAGGTCTACTTGCATTGAGGGTTGATCGACCTGGGCCTGTCGAGCATGTACACGAAAGCAGGCTACAGGGTCAATGGATTCCTCGTCCTGCTGATGTTCCAGCATCACAAGCACTTTATGGCCAGGGAGTTTACTGCAATAGCGGTGGAGGAGCTCTCTGGAGTTGGATAGCTTGGCCTCAGGTGAGGAAAAAGTTCCCAATGCCAAGGAATTATGATCCAACCCAATGAGCCTCATCATGTTTCAAATTCATGCTTCCCCTTGTCAGCCAACTGGGCTAGCATCTCACATACTTGCACTCTCTCTTCTGTAACATTTTAGTCTATTAGCCTGTACAGTTTCTGAGTTTTATGTAAATCAGTTTCAGTAGTTTTCTAAACCCTGTGTGTTATGATCTTTATAGTGATTGATGATCCTTGGAGAACTTAGTCTGATTCAGCTCATACAGATGCAATCTCCTTATGATGCAATTCTGCTCTTACCCGGTATGGCTTCTTTGTTCGAGCCATAAGATGCAAACATGAAGTCACAAGAATATCAACGTTCCGTCTAACCAAGTTTTATATATAAGCAGAGTCTGATTGCATACCGGTAACTCCAGAAAGAGACCAATACGCTTCTTACTAAGGCTCTCACTAGTTTTTTCCCCACCGTGACATTTGATTTTGTCCATGAAACGAAATCCTTGTAATTTGGTCTGTCCACTATTTGTTGCTGGTGCAAGCACAAGCTATCCAAATGAATAATAGGTTCAAACATCGAACTATCCTTCTCATAAATTAGGAAGCTGGGATCACAAAAGATCACTCCTCGGTTTCTATACCATTCTGAATGCAGGCTGAGCCATTCCTAGGCCTTTTAAATTCACGAAGTAGATCAATTGAAGCTCCTTCACACAGTCGCTCATCGATGGTCTCTCACAGCTGTCTGGGCGAACACATCGGGATGCCAGGTTTGCGAACATTATAATCGACTCAATGGAGTATGAACTCTGGCTCAGGTTTGAATCGATCACCTTCCGCAGTTTCTTCTGATTATTGAGTATATGCCTCATCTGAGATTTCAAATGGAAGTACTTTCGCATCTTTTTCTCTATATAGGAACTGAACTAGAAACCTCGAGGTAGGGTCATTATACCTGTAGTACGAGGTTCTGGTCGTTCTGGCCTTGGTTTAAGTCTATGGCTCTCCGTCCGGTCAATAGCTCAAGAAGCACCACCCCAAATGCATAGACATCGCTCTGCAGCGTAAGCTTTCCTGTCTGTCGTCATCAGAAGGAACCGATTCATCATGTAACATGGCCAGCTTAGGTTCGGAAAAACTGGATACGTTCCCTATTACTGACATCAAGCTTATCATCCCTGTCAACAAACTAAAAGGTCGAAAAGAAAAGAAGAAAGTAGGGAAGCATGGCCAGACTTTCTATGGTCCAGCACTTCTTTTCAAGTAGTCGGACCGTTTTCTCTTCTTACTTTCTATATCTTCTAAAAGAGGGCAAATAAAATCTCATAAATTTGTAAAGACCATGTACCGATGTATACTCGGGATCAAAATAGCCGAAAGTCCCAAGCATTCTTGCTGTCTCACAAGTTTCCTTGCCTCCTGGCATCAACTTAGCAAGGCCAAAATCTGATATCTGTATCCCAAATTGCATAAGTTATAAAACAGTGTATCTGAGCTTCATTAGTTTCTTGGCGTTGACTAGTTAACTTACCTTGGCTTCGAACCTGGCGGTAAGAAGAATGTTGGTAGATTTAAAGTCTCTGTGTATTATCGGGATCCCAACTGCAGAACCAGAATGGAGATATTCGAGTCCCCGAGCTGCAGCTAGTGCCACTTTTAGCCTCAGAGGCCAGTCCATCTTTGGTTCCCCGATTCCTAGAATTAGCAGCCCGATGGGTTGAAGTGAGAAAATCTTCACACGAAAACGAAAAGAGGGAAAAAAAAAAACTTGATGTACCCACCATTTAAGTGATCTTGCAGGTTCCCGTTTTCCATGAACTCGTATACTAAAAACCGGTTCTTACCATCAGCACAATAGCCTATTAATGAAACGAGGTCTGGATGATCAAGTCTGCTCAGGATGTCTACTTCTACGCGAAATTCCCGTTCTCCATCGGCCTCCTTAAATGGGGGCAGCTCCATCTTCTTGATGGCTACAACCTTGAGTTCCCAAAATGGAAATTATACGTTTAAGTGTGTACCGAGACAGATTCAACGGCAGCTTCAGGAAATTCCTTATCCCCTTTAGGAACACGACTTACCTCCCCTGACCTGAGAACTCCCCTATAGACTCGCCCGAATCCTCCCTTCCCAACCATATTCTCATCACTGAAAGAACAGGTTGCCTCTTCCATCTCCTTAAGCGTGAAGACCAACGAGCCATTGCGTTTCTTGGGGGGCTGCGAAGCTTTGTCTTCAAGTTGCCAGAATTCAACGGGCCTGTAGGTCCCTGAAAATTCGACAAACTATCAAGTATATGTTTCGAAGAAGAACGTGTTATGAAGGTGGAGAACGAGAGAGAATACAAGGGTCGGCATGTTCAAGGGACTTGCTTCTCCTGCGCTTGTTCCAGGCTGACACCAACGCAAATGGCATGATTACCCCTTTCGAGAATATCGACTTATCTTTCTGAGGATCGGAATGTAAGCTCATGATAATTTAGAGATGAGAGAGAAGCCAGTTCAGAAGAAAGATTTTTCCTAATATCGACTTCCCTTTCCTAGAGAACCGAAATGGAAGCTGACAACACGCATGGAGATGAAGAGGGACCTGAGAATAAAAGTTGAGCCGTTATAATCCCATCAAGAGCACATCTCTGATAGCACAGAGCACCTGAGGAAGGGGAAATTGGGACATCACAGAAGTTGAAGAAAACTCGATAAATGAGAGCTTTAATCTGAAAAACCAGAGAAAACTAAAGACGGGTTTTGCTTAATGCTGTAAATACAGCATCTGAAGTTTATGCTACAAGGAAAATATCACAAGAATACCAACCATCACCCAACCACCCAAAGAGCACAGGAAGAATTGTACTTAAAGAAAAAGAAAATACTAATAATGGAGGAAAAAGGAAAAATAAAGAGAGAAAATGGGCAGTGCTTAGTCGCTTTCTATGGAGGTGGAGGAGGATGGTTGGTTTACTTTTGTGGGATTTGAGGAAGTGAGAGATGAGAACTCTCCCTCCATTTTTGGTTTGATTTGCAAGTTTTCGCCTACAGGGATGGAAAAAAGTGTAGGCAGAAAACAGGGGTTAGCCGTTGAGGGGGCCTTTTCAAAATCAGCTTGCTTCATTCATTTGAGGGTTACGCATTTTTCTTGCTATTAGGGTTTTGTATTCATCTATTTATCGGCCAGCCATAAATATTTTTTAGGTGAATATAATATATAATAATCTTAAGTATAAATAATGTAATATGGATACATTAATCAGCGAAGGTTTTTTAGGTGGGTGGATCGGAGGGTCAACAAGAGTCTCATTAACATGGCAACTATTAGGAGTGGCGTCCAAAATACAATCTGATCTGGCTTAGAAAATCAGTGCTAGCTCGTTCAGGTACATGCCAAAAATGTCGGCGATGAGCTAAAAGAGAGTTTCTCCCACTTCTAGATGGATAGCATGCTTTATCTATAGGTGTTTCCCTCGTTCTTAAGGTTTTACTCTGTATCATCTTGTTCCTGATGCACTGTTCCCAACAAGAAACCTGCAGACTTTAAGGAGTCACAAAACTGTTATGTTGAGATTGTTGATTTTGAGTTAAAGAAAGCTTCCTTGCTCCTTAACTAGGAAAACACCAATGGCAAGACACCTGTTAGTAAAAACTTTTATGCCGAAAATGTTAGATTTCGAGCTGAAGAAAGCTTCCTTGCTATTCAAGTGAGATATCAATGGCAGACAATCGAAAGGCATTCTCAGAGAGCTGCTAGAATCCACTAGATCCATGAAATAGGTCAATGCTTTCAATATGACAGATCTTTGAAGACTTTAGCTCCTCCACTCTGTAGCCAAGTCCCATGGGCATCGTCTGATCATGCTGTCTGTCCAACTTCGGCAGTACCACCATGAAAACAACTTTTTTGTTTTTATTATTTGTGCACTCAGGACTTTGATTCAAGCAAGAAATCATCCTTTTTGTTTAACATCCGGAGGCATGATGATTAGTGAATTGAATGGACTGAAGAAACCAGAGAAATAGCATATGCTAGAAGATGGGTTAGACTAGTAGTAACTTGGCAAAGACTCTGGGACTCAAGTTCGATGTGAACATATAACTATGTGCTATTGTATTTCACAATGCCCCGATGGAGATGCTTAGGTCTCTATATTATTTATATGTAAGTTAGTTTTGCTGACTGAAGCTCAAGACATCCAGGGGACGGTAATATAGCCTTCCTGGCCTTTGTTAAGGTTTATAAACTTTTACTCTAAAAGATACATCTGTCCTTAACCGAAATTAAGGAATTCTTTGATACGATTTTACACTCATAACACCCGGAAATATTATTGCCTTGCAGCGACTCAACTGACACCAATTGTATAGCAAAAACTGAATGACTGCAGACAGTACGCAGCATCACATATATGGTGTCAAATTATCAATCTCATAATAATTGTTTCCCTTACCCTCATTTCCATGATCCAGATCTGCCTTGCAGATTGCACATGCTAGGTGCCTGTTTCTGTCGGAATGTAAAGTTTTGTGCACCTGCATCTATGATAAGTAACGAGTTCTGATGTCTCAGTGCTCGATCATCTGGCAAAAAATGGGAAGTATATTTAAAGCGAATGGACGTGAATGTGGCGCCCCATTCATGTAATCACATTTTTCAGTGAATGGCAGGTGAAGTGGGGATCGAGATGAATACAACTCCCTCATCAAGAAACCAAGACCTGGAGCCGGCAAAAGCTTACATACAAGCTTCTCTCCCTTGGATGAGTTTTCCTCAACAAAAGGTAGATGCAATTCCCTTCGATTGCAGAATAGCGAATAGAGCTAACACTCAATGCTGAACTTGGTGAAGTATTCTTCCGAAAGTTCTGGGTTGACCTGAGGAAGTCCACCACTCTGTTTCCAAAGATCTTCCCTGAAGACTACGAGAGTATCATTATGCTTGAGGGAGATAGGAAGTGCCCTGGTTCAGTTCAACTGGCGAAGGTAAGGTTCTGATGGTACATTTTCGGTCTTCCTCATTTTTTGGTTTGCTTGGGAACCAAATCATCACCCCTATCCGCCCTACAATTTCGAGCCAAAATGTGATACAGGCAGGTCAGGATGGGACTGGAATACATTATGACTGCCTGTTTTTACTCAGTAAAACATCCACTACAGCATAAAGAGAAGGTAACCCTTATAAGTAAACAAATCTGCATTACTCAAATGGGGAAGCTTTCGAATAGCAGGAAAGCCGCCAGTCAAGTGTTGAAGGAGAAGATTGGAGAGATGGACGGGTTAAAAATAAGTTTGTGATACAGTGCAGTCGATGGAGTACTGCTCAAGTACTACTAGAACTTCAAGCGCACAACCACTACGGTCCCCGAGGGAGAGGAGAGCTTGGGAAAGTGGAACTGTGTCTTCGAGAAGGCAAGGACTTCACCATCGTGAGCCTCGTTGGGCTCCATGATTACATCTTCTAGTCATAGAAGAGCAACAGGGATGCCTGTTGGAGCCTTTCTTAATTTGGGTCTGCTTTATCGCTCTAATGAAAACAGTAATTCTGGGGATTCTTGATCTATATGTTCACGAGTATGAATCGAGTTGTGCCTTCGGGTTCTGCTGAGTCTAATACAACAAATATTTTTGTTGACACGTCTCTGTTCTATCTATGGAAATTAATTCATCCGGATAATTAGCAATCGACCTCCATGCATCTGCAGAAAGCGACGTAGTAAATTACCTGATCGAGACCTTCTAGAAGCAGCTCACGTCCAACTTCTTTAAAGAAAATGACATTTCAACCCAAACTTAGGCAACAATGAGGTGAGATATCGGGTTCCATCCTGATCTTGGGGCTGATTCGTATGTTATCCGACCGGCACTTCCAACTATGATCTTTTGGTCTTTCCTCAAAAGAAGCCCATAACCTCTGGAGTAGCACGTCCATCAACTACAGCAACCAGGTTCAATCGAGTTTAAACTATTTCCAAGTCTAATAGCTGGGCCACTTGATCCCAACCCGATGCTAGAAGACAGAAAAAAATCAACCTGGGCCCGTTAAGCTATTAAGGATCTTCACAGTTCTTGAGGATAGACTGAGCTATTCAGGGTTTTCAAGTAATAATAACAGGAAGGGGATCTACATTCACCAAAAAACTCGCAGAATAGCTTTCCGAGTCAGTGACATGGGAATGGAAAGGGATGTATATGCTATGTCGAGAGGCATGCTCAGATTACATGAGCACTGGGCTATAGGTGTTTGAAAATGGACCAACATGGTTGTGTAGCACGCTTAATTATCGGCCTTTATGCCTTTGAGGACGAAATCATCTTGGAAGGCAAGACAACCGTCATTGTTCAAGAACCGTTTAATTGATTCAGCCTCGTAGATAAATGACCAAGACCGATGGTTTACTTGCATCTGCTGTATGTTCTGGTGCAGTTGATCGATGTAATGAAATTGCTTGGCCCAATCAAGAGTGAAGTTTATCGGTCGTGTGCTCATCTCCTGATATATACATTTTTTTGGGGGTAAAATACGGGGCATAAGCCCTGATATATACATTAGAGTACACAGCAATCAACTGTTCCAAATAGGAGAAAAGTATTGACAATCTTGGAACATTTTAACCGGGTAACAGACAGAGCCTAGAGGTTAATGATCAGGACTCCATGACTCGTATTTCAAGCCCAAATCTGATCCTACTGCATGGAATGAGTACAGTGCATCCAATGTCTCACAAGGACAATCTTCAAAAATCAAAATATTCTGGTTCGTGTATCCACCTTGCCTTCAGCACAGTCAAACCCCGACATGCCACAAAGAGCATGTGTACGGAAGCATCCTGCTGACTAAGGTCCTCAATAAAGGGCCATGGAAGCAGCTCCATGATCAATCAGACCTCCACCTACTTCTGCAACAATGATGATGATTCTACTTTGATACAGCCAAAGGCCGATGCCGGTGATCCTTATCTATCACGTGAGTTGCGGGCGCACTGAGATGAATGTCATCTCCCTCCTCTTTTTTGGTTGAATGAATGAATGAGCAGATAAGTAATCTGACTGTCTCTCCCTGCCTTTGTTTTACTCTGCAGAGGTAGGGACCATCCGGTGCAAGTCCTTGGCTCATGCTACTTCTCTCCCAGCGCAACTCACTCCCCTCTCTATCTCTCTCTTCTCTTTCATTTCATTTTTTTTTCCTTCGTGGAACAAAGAAACACACACACACACACACACAGAGAAGAAACACAACAGAGGTACCAATTTTGTTTATGTTATCTTCAGACCCTACAAGCTCCCATAGATCCTTTTACTGTGGTTTGGTCCTTCTACAGTTCCCTAACGCTAGATTCCACTTTCCCAAAAAAATCCATTTCTGATGGCAATCTCACTCACCAGGTATCCCATACTTCCATGTACCTCAACTAATCTAAGTGGGTCAACCCTTCAAATCACAAAACTCAAACTGGATCTTAGTTAAGAGAAGGAAGAGTTTGAAACATTTGAAGAAAGGGGAGCTGCATCTGGAGATCATAATTGAGAAGCCATCACTTGTAAAGGTCGACTGTTGCATAAAGCGTTCTGGTAAACGGATCAATCCGTGTGCATCGGCCCAATCACCACCAGGGTCTTCGTGAGTGGTGTATATTTCCACCGGTGAAATTATTGTTTCCACAGATAGTAAGGGAAACCAAGTACACATGAAAGGAGAAGCCAACCAACCCGGTTGCTTCTTCTTGACCAATTGCAGTTTGGTGCAGTCGAAGTCCAAATAGTCAGTTAAGAGAAAATAAGTTATTGTCAACAGCAGGCTGCCTACGGAAAAATTCGACAAACTATTCTCTACTAGAAAATCTCAGTCTGCTCGGAAAATCAAACTACACTGCGTTAAAATCATAGAGGGAGTGAAATAACGTCGGTAGTTTCCTCCCAAATGTACTGTGCAGTTAGTCCAAAAAGCAGGCCCCCGTTTCGACTAATCGAGAAGTAGAGAGATTGATCTGATGGAATTGTCGGGTGGTATCTTTTGGGCTATGGCCCATGACCCTTCTTGTCCTCCAAACTAAATCCCCTTTTAAAAATTTTCAAATCGATTGCTCCACTTAAAAAAAAAAAAGGATTATTTCTACTTTAGTTATCTGTCCAAAGTGTTTTGCCAATCAACACGCTGTTTTCCTCAAAACTTGTCTCCACCAAGTTAATCCACCCATGTTCATTACGTTGATCCAAAATAGTCCTTTCGGATCCTAACTTGGAAATGAAAATCTTCAAGGAAGTAAACTTCTGAATTTTCCAAGGATCAATATGACAATTAATTTGTTTATATCTTTTGGGGTACGTCGCCATCCTTCCAACCAATCCATCTCGGTAGAGCTCCTGTACTTTACTAGGAACTTCCACACAAAGGTTATAATGGAGGGGCCCCTCTTGTTGGGCCTCGAAGAGGAAAATGATACGGTTGAAGAACTTCACGAGGAAAACAAAGATCACGAGGAGCACAATGAAAACCCGAAAGTAAAGATTATCTAGAAAGAGAGTGAGCGATTTCATTCATAAAGCTCATAATTTTGCCTTTGATCTGAGGGTGAAACCGAGGGCATCTAACCCACAAAAAAGCATGTCTAGTCTACCCTGTAATGAAGATTGAGAATTTGTTCTTTTAAGGGAAATGCAAAGGAATTGTCTAGCTAGATGGCCAGTGCACTGATGGTTTTGACACATGAAACGACAGTTTTGGGGGCAATACTATATGCAAAGTGGAGCAAAAACATATGGCAGAAGGAAAAGGAGAAAGCAAGATAACTAGAACTATAAAAATATGTTGGGTGCGACTCAAAATTCAGAAATAGGCTGAATAATAGCTTTCCAAGGCGAGTGAAACGGGGGGAATTTTTCCGT
Organism: Sonneratia alba; assembly: GCA_900174645.1. NCBI lineage: Eukaryota > Viridiplantae > Streptophyta > Magnoliopsida > Myrtales > Lythraceae > Sonneratia > Sonneratia alba. The sequence goes on from FWPY01000010.1 coordinate 2,258,870, forward strand.
ACAACATCGAGATTTTATTGAAGAACAGGATTATACCAGGAGAGGCTATTGTTTCCTTTGGTTTGTTTTCTGGGCTTTAGACATGGGAGCATGGTAGTTACTTAGGGGGGAAGAAGGAAGAAGGGTGTTTTGATTGATTTGATGAAGGTCCCCTTTGGCATAAATGTCCCTATCCCATCCCATAGTGTGTTGAAAAAGGAAATGTCCCTACGTGTCCCAGTCGTGCTGTCCTCAGGAACTACTGTGGCTAGATGCCTTTTCCTTCCATCTCTCTTTTCTCCATGATTGTGTATCCTTTTCAGCAGTGTTCCCCCTGTTTGACAGAGGACCTTGCATCATCAAAAGCCACATCCATGGACCCCGACCCAACCCAACCCTTAATTGATAAATCCCCATATAGCTAGATTTATCTCCCACCACAATTCCATATGTCATTTAACATGTTTGAATATTTAATTACTCTTTGATATGAAGTGAATGATATGCTATTCTGATTCATACATTATTGAACGTCCTCCTGGAACCGTGCATCCATTCTACTCCCGTGATATATCCATGTCACATGCATGAGAATTAAACTACTTCAGAGAGGTTAGTCCTGTCATGATAACGTGGTTTCGTAGCTGTCATGCATGGTACGTAATCAATTAGTTCCATAAAAGCCGAGATAAACAAAAAAATCACCAAACCAACCGAAGTCTACATTAGTAGTGCCGCTGTTTCTTCTTCTGCACGTGGTTTGGAATGTCCGAGGAACACTGTGATTTTATAAGATGTCTGAGATGATCACCTGACTTATTAATCCAAATTCAAGTATAATGGCTCACTAAGATGTCTGACTCTTCCAATTATGAAAATTTTCTCCTATAGCAAAATTTAACTACGAACCTTTGGTAAAGAAGAAGCACACGATTACTTCAACCAGTCTGCGTCGATAAGATAGTCGGGCAAAGTCGATAAGGATTATGATTCTCCAAAGCGCTGTTAGCAGAGGTTAAGCAATAAATAGAGAAGAGACTGCAAATGCGAACAAGAAGTTTTGATTTGGGGGTTTCTTGGCGAGTTAAGTGCTCGACTTTATTCAGGATGTTGATGGGAGGTGACAATGAGCTGGTCGTGGGGGAGGGGGTAAGATATGGTGTGACGATGGGGGTGAGAAAGGCAAAGGGGTTCTTCTATGTGAAATCTTGTTCACAACATCGACTCTGATAACAGTGTCACCAAGAGGATCAAATTCGCTTGCTCTATAGGATTCGCACACTCGTCGGTTGAATATTATTTGTGTCGAGCATCTGTGGCGCGCGAGGGTGTGGGACCAACGCTTCGAGGGAATGCCCGCGGCTCTAGTGGGGTTATACTTGCAGGGTTGGAGCGATATTCCACTTTAAAATTTGATCACCTCGAGGCGATGGTGGAAGTGGAATCTCATTCTTGGACAGTTGGTAACACGTACACATAATTCACAGATGTAGCTGAATTTTTTTCACTTATCCCCTCAAAGTGGACAGCTGACGTCCATATCGGTAGATAATGCGGTACATATGTATGACAATCCTAAGTAAACCTAGTCAAATTAGGGCTATTATAAAGAAAATAATAACATTATTTCTTTATTTCATATCGAGTTATTCTAAATTTGAACTTCATTAGTCGGGCCATTCATCTCTCTTTATTGCATTCTTCTTACTATCTCATTTTAGATCCGTGACTTTCCTGCAACAAAGAGGAAAGAAAAATAAGAGAGAGTTAATGTTGTAGGTAATCCCTACTCCGGGTCGGTCCCAATAATGAACCACAAAAGATCACGATAATTTTCTTTTTCTCGAAGAATCTGTGATTCAAAAGATTTTATCATCTAATAAATCATAAAAGACCGATATCATTTAGAATTTTTCTTCCACTTTCCTCCCGTTAGGTTTGTAATAATTGACACGTTGAGAATTAACGTAAATTCTTCCAGAATTTTATTTTTGAATTTGGTGAGGGGCCAATGAATAGGGCAGAGACGGTGACGGGCATTGTGTTCACGTGACACAATTGTTAGTTCTTCCTCCCAAGTGGAGGAAAGTGGTGCCGATCTCTCAGAAAGCCTGATCGTATCAGTGCAATTGCTTTGCTTTTGCTGTATTTTGACCAATTCCTCTCGTCCTCCCCAACCCCACCGCCATTATCTCGACATTTTCCAAACCTCGCAAGCTCTCTCTCGTCGATCTCTCCCTCCCTGCCCCGCAAACTGCACGACTTGTCTCCTCCCAGAGCATCAAACCCTAATTTTTTTCCCCCGGATTGCAAAGCAAACATATAGATTTAAAAGATTAAGGTGGAAGAGAGTAATAAAAAAATACGAAAAATTCTAATCATAAAAATTGAATATAAAATAATCTTACTTCATATCAAGATGTTAATCAACAGTTATTTCATTAATTGATGAGTCATATTGGGTTTTAATTAGTTCATTAATTCATAATCAAACATCTCCGGTCATTTCTTATGCTCTTTAAATTCATACCCGACTATATCAACTCCGACCTGCGAGCTGTACACTTCATACCGCCTTGAATGCTGATCACTTTCGTGCATAAGATAATGGACGACACCCATATCATCGTAAGCACACTTTCAATCATGTCTCTGGTATATGCAACTATACTTCCGTCTGCTACCTCTGTCGCCGCTGAAATTGGATTATTTTATGGACGGGGTTTTTCGGGACATTAATTGGACGCCATACAAAGTGTGGGCACAGTTTGGGCTGTACTCGATATGATGTGATGTTGATCTCTCTCTATCATCGTCATTCAATAAATTATATATATATATGTGTGTGTGTGAATATTCATGCCTTAGCCCTACACGTTTTTCCTTTGACAACTGGAAATAACCTAGCTAAGGCACATTGTTTTTATAGATACTGGTGTCCAGCTACTTCTAGATTGCTAGTACTCTTTCATGTTCATTTCATAGCCGTACTTGTGCATACACGCCTGGCTACTCTTCCACCATAAATTAAACCAGTTGGAGAGATTGAAGAGATAATGATTGCAAGGAAGAATACACACATACTTACATATATATATACACACATGTTCTTGTATATATTTAATATATCACCTATATTATATAAAAATTCTCACGGTTTAATAGTTGCCAAAATGTACTGACCATAATACATCGACATTCTATCATAGATAATAGCAATAAGGCAGCCCAAAATTTCATGATATCATATCGAAGATAACTGCTAGAATAGCTCCGAATTTCCTTTTCTCAATGAGGAAAAGACCCTAATAAACCTTTTTCTCCCTCTTGTTTCTCCAAGATTATGTTAGTTCTTGGACTCCTTTTTTTTTCTTTTTTCCCCCCACTTTTGTCATATTGATTGCTGCGATTGATTGTGATGTTTCATGATAGGTATCATCGCATACATTCAAATATAGCACATTTTTTCTGGTTTGTGATAAATCCACCATCTTAAAACGATTGCGTAATAATATAGATTCATGAGGTAATACCGTACTTATTCTCCTAAAACTAAGGTGTTGAATCTCTAATTTAAATTAATTAAATTTTATAAAATTTTAAACATGAAATTTTTTTTTATTTTTTTTATGGCCACGTTCACGCTTGACTGATTAGAAATGAGGGAAATTAAGGTGTCGTGGCTTGAAGGGAATCTGTATGTGTTGGAAAGTGTGGAGTTCATGTATAATATTGATTAGCATGACAGGGAAGGTAACAGAACCAGAACTCAAATTATTGTTTTAGCAGATAAGACACTTTCATCATTTCAAGAAACACTGAATTTTAGACTCTTGGACATCACTGTCGCCTATTTGCTTTATATATATATATATATATAATTGTTTTAGCCCTCCTTCACCAATTTGGCAAAAAGAGGCAAATCCAGTCCCATCCCTTGGTATGTAATAGGAATTAAAATAATACATGGAAGATTCTAAGACAATTTATTAGCACAGAGGACTTTGCCCCCAATCCCATTCTTTGCTCCCCACGACAACTTTTCTCCCCCATAAATTCAAAACGGGGAAAAAAGAAGAGCAACAATCGCGGGATCAAAAGGAAGATCTGCCTGGTATGCACCAGTGCAATCCAGTAGCTTCTTGTATAATACTATATCTAATCAAGAAATGATATTTTACCGTACAATAACATCGTTCTTAAGATATGATTTAATTGTCATAAATATGATTATTTAGTTACACAATTTTGAAATCCCTTTTTCTGTTTTTAAGGGTTTTTTTTTTTGGTATTGGAGGCAAATATTTTAATGCCAATGGAGCATCGGGAAGGATGAGAAGAGCAGAGATTTCCACTTCTTTAAATGGAGGAGGAAAGTGATTACGTATAATATCCTTGCTCATCAGCATCTTCTGTTATCTTGACCGGTGCAGAAGACTTCCCCTCCTGCCAAATTTCTCTTGCTTTCTTTCAATTTCCCCACCCAAGGGTTTTTAGATTTCAGGAATGGACAAATGGCCCGGTTCATCCCATTCATGTACAATATAACCTCTCAGACTACTGATCAGGTCATGTTGACATACATATGTAAGCAGCAGCAGCAGCAGCAGCAGAAGGGATGAGGATTAAGATACATGCAGCCTAAACCCTAGCTAAACTAGTACTCAGAAAAATCGAAACCCTATGCCGAGATGCGCAGCATCTTTTGAGGCGATAGGTCGAATAAGAACAAGAACCGTAGTAACGCACTAGGTATACTGATCTACTGTGGTACATGGGCCCACAAAAGGTCATCAAGCTGATGCTGTATAAAGATCCAAAAACTTCGTTCAAACCCATAGCCCCCCAACAACACTGTGTTTTACCTGCGCTCACATCGCTCACATCCTCAGACTTTTTTTGTCTTTTTTTTTTAATGAAACACGTCGTCAGACGTTGTCCCCCCTAAATAAACTTTTCTTTTATTGATTCTTCTTCACTTTCCTCGCCTGTCTTTCTTCCTTTTTACCGGCCTCTTCGACTGGGGTCAGGGTCACTGTGCAATCCACCAGTTACAAGCTTTTAAACTGGTAGATTGTTTCCGTCACATGAAGCATAATTTGGATATGCTGGATCTATCGATTGAATGCATCGTACATGATAAGATGTACTCCATGCCCATGAAGATCAACTGTGTATGCACATACATACAATTCACTATGTATGGTCATGGTAGAAAACACTGCAACAACCGGAAATCATTCATCACTATGCCAAATTAATAGATTTATAGGATACATATACTGATCAATTCAATCACACTGCTGCTAACTTGGAACTATGAAGTTTTAGATTTAATTTTGACTGTTGGGACTTTCCACTAATCCTTATTCCCTCTCTTAGATACTCCTGCACTGTCCGTGGTGATGACAACTTAGAGTGAAAGTGATGGTCAAAGGAAAGAAAGAAATAGGGATAGATCATTCAACCGAACGTACGCCTCTGTCTCACTGTCCGTGGTATTTATAATAATTTTTTTTTGGGTTGTTGTCAGCGAGGACAGGGGGGAAGAAATAATGAAAGCTCTGAAACTCCATTTCTGTGCTATGGTCGCCATCATCATGCTATGCGCTTGCAGAGAAGCCATAGATAGTATAGGAAGTTAATACAGACGAGGGAAAGGGGGGCTTGCTTTGCCTAGGCAGGGATTAGGAAAATCTTAAGTCTCGAATCTCCTCTATGGGACTTTGTATACTTTTTTTTTCTCTCTCTCTCTCTTAATTCCTGATCTGATATTCCTTAATTCCATGGCATTATTAATCTTGCAATTGAAACGAAGCATGTTCCATCTCAAATAAGGCTCATAAATTTTCAAGATATCATAAGAAAATGACAATGAAGAGATATGGGAAGTCATACTAATAGGAATCAAATATACGATATTTTAATCTTAAATTAAGATTAATGATATTATAGTATCATACATCTTTTTCTTTTATTCTTTTTTTCCTTACCTTTTTTCGTGTAGAAAGTTTATTTTAGAAATTCTCTCAAGCCTCACTGCTTTAGTAGCTGGAATCAAACAAGACCCATATTTTACTGAGGAGAAAAAGGGGCTGCCTGCAACATGATACCAACATATTTTTATATTTCCTTTTTATATCATAATTAATTTTTAAAAATTTTACTAAAATCTATTTAATATTTTTGGTTTTTAAATAGTTATTTACTTTCTTTTTTTAATGAGAGAGTTACTTCACATCAGCATCAGCATTACACAAGAATAGAGGGGAAAACATGCTACCTAAAAAAGAAACAAGATTTAGCAATACTATAGCTAGTCTCGATTTAATGCATTTGATGGCGGTGATATCTCTGGGACACCGTACCTTCTGAGAATTTTAAGGAATCTTAATTAATTACTCAATCAATCAATCAATCGAGAGAAACATACCAAAAGCAATAAAATAAGCAGTAGAAGATGATCACCTCGTGTAAACCCCCATACCCAACTTTTCTTTCAACGATTAGGTAGAGAGTTGCTGCGGGGCTGTTCACTCGACGCCTGTTCGAGGAGCCCACATTAACTAGTTTCTCAAATAAGACATGACATTTATGTATATTATGCATAATCTAATACTAAGAAGTGCAATCGAACATTTCTTATATTAAACCATTCAAAAAAGAGTTGTGGAATAATTTCAGCGGTTACGTTGAATAAGCAAACTTCCAAGCTCTATCTGTTACACAGCTCGATGGCCTAACATAGTACAATCAATTTTCCACATTCAGTATGTGTACCCTTTTTTTTCCCTCCTTCTGGCAGTGGCAAAGTACGCTGGCACATTAACGCGTGGAAATTCGAGGGGAAGGAAAAAAAAAAAAGAAGAAAGATTTACGAGCTGACATTGGTACCCGATATCGACATACCTATTGCTCACCAGACGTACGGGGTTGTCGAGATAGTAACTCCATGACATGAAAGTGTCCTCACCTATGATTCTAGGCTTTCAGCATCGATATGTCATAGATTCTTCTCTCTTTTTTTTTGTATAAACCGCCGGTATCCAGTTGGACTTTGTCCAGCTGACTGATCCAGATCGCCCCGGATCGGCCCATTTAAGGGGTTAAGAGCTTCCCGCCGCAGGTGGGACTCGAACTCAAGTCCTCCCATTGGGATGATGAGTGTCGAACCACTCTACCACGCTCACGGTAGGTCACGTAGATTGTTCTCGCCGTGCTGAGTGGATGCTAATTATGAGACTCAGTTTTTGGTGCATTTAACTCATGCTCTCATTTCGCATTGTTGTTCCAACTTGCTGATCTACTGGCCTAGCGATGAGGTTTGATCTCTGCCTCGTGGGGGTAAGCGGGAGTGACCACCAGGGCTACAGTGGTCTTTCAAAAGTAGAAATGGTAAATCGATGATCATCGGGTGGGTCTTATTTTTTTAGTGGACCAAACATATTTGAACTTAAATTTATCAGAGTTTATTGTATTCTCGAATAATATTTAGCGGAAAAGGAAGAAAATGAAAATAAAAGAGATTAAAAAAGGAACAGAAATGGAGAGTTTGTGTTGATTCAATCGTTTATGTGTGACTAGCGGTGCAACCTTATATTATCTGACAATTATTATTAGTGCCGTACGAGGACTGACTAAACCGCCTCGGACACAAAGTCGATGGAGAAATTTATGAGGACAGATTAGATGTCAGAAATTGTTAATTTGTTTAGATCACCGCATGCATATGCAGAATGAGACTGCGGCTACCTGTCACAATGTCACCAGAGTCGTGTGGGTCAAGCCCTGAATCAGTACCTTTGAAAATTTAGGGTTTAACCCCCCAACTAACACCAAAATTTAAATTTAAAAAAAAAACACAATTTTTTCAATGAGCACCACTTGCCACTTGGTATCGAAAGCCCACTAACTAGTTAGGTTTTTATGTCGGGTTGGTCTATAAAGAAGGAAAACTCTCTAATTTGTACATTTTATCTACTTACAAGCTCAAAGTAAAATATTGCATGAAGAAGAGATGTATCAAATTAGAGAGAGATATGAAGGACATACAAGTGTGGTTGCCCCTTCATGTATTGAGAGCTAGGGAATTAAGTTGTTTCTTCCCCTTCCAATTAACTTAGAAAAAAAGATTATATTTATATATGTGTGTGTGTGATATATAAAGCTCCCAATAGAAAGCCGGCCGGAGGTATAGAGAGAAAGAAGGTCTCATCGATTGTGGAGATTAGATCATAGACATCAGCTCATATGGAGGAACTGAACCCATTAGCTGTCACTCATCTTCTTCAACACACACTCAGAAGCTTGTGCCTCCATGAGAACTCCCAGTGGGTCTACGCAGTCTTCTGGAGGATCTTGCCTAGAAATTACCCCCCTCCCAAGTAAGTTCTACTACTGATCACAGCGAGGAGAGTGAATATGGATGTCTATGTCAGTATGCAAACAGCGAGGAATTCACGGTGATCGACTGCCACGAGTATTACTGAGATCATACTACAAGAATATACATACATGTTGATTGTAACTGTCCTCTTTCTTCAAGGTGGGAAGGCCAAGGTGCTTATTATGAAAGGACAAGAGGAAACAGGAGGAATTGGTATGTATGTATAGTTCATGACAGCTAAGTCTTTCATTTGTATATTTATGAGGTTATTGAATGATTCTGAGTCCCTCTTTCTGATTCGGTGTGTATACATACATGGAAGGATATTAGTGTGGGAAGATGGTTTCTGCAACTTCGCAGCATCCACTGCAGTCGAGGCCGGGGAGTGCCAGGAGGGCTCGTTGGTGTATGGGAACTGCGAGTTCCCACGCTGCCAAGGTCTCCAGCCCGAACTCTTCTTCAAGATGTCCCATGAAATCTACAGCTATGGTGAAGGGTCAGTTCTAATCAATTATGGTCTACGGAATTCCTTTTGTTTCCTCAGCTAATTTTAGTGATGGTTCACGTTGATCTGGCAGATTGATTGGGAAAGTAGCAGCAGATTACAGTCACAAGTGGGTGCACAGGGAACCAAATGATCGAGAGATCAACAACTTGTCAGCCTGGCAGAACTCAGCTGACTCGGTAGGCTTAATTCTGTAATACATTTATCATCAATATTCAAAATACATATGAAGAAAGAAAATTCACATCCCCGAAATAAATTTTTTTATTTTAATTTTCTGGTGAAGCATGCTAGGACTTGGGAAGCACAGTTCCAGTCAGGCATCAAGGTACCATGATTTTTTCTCTCACCACAACATATGCATTAATTAGCTTATCTCAGTGCTGCAGCAATTGATTGCTTTCAGAGGCTCTAAAAGCCACAGCAGAAACCCTCACTTGGGGTTGTTTGTCTTGGTTTATGTCTTGCAGACAATCGCCTTGATCGCAGTAAGAGAAGGTGTCCTTCAGCTGGGATCTCTCCACAAGGTAACTCCTTTCTCTTGTCTCGTGTCCGTTCTAGATGGTTATATACCATCTACTGAATTTTCTCCCGTCTTTCACTTCTCTTCGCAATTACATCCCGATGAAATGTTTGACAGGACCTAGCACTCGAACACATAGTCATTATTTTGCCAACTTCGAGTACAAGCTCAAACACCCCCCCGCCCCATATGAGTTCTCGGTATACAATGTGTCGACATCTATACTGATTAGCTTCATATTTCCTTAATTTCCCTTTTTGATGAATACTATGGAAGGTTGTTGAAGATCCCAACTACGTGGTCCTATTGAGGAAGAGGTTCTGCTACCTAGAGAGCATCCCGGGGGTTCTCCTGCCCCACCCATCATCTTCACCCTACGCTTACAAGATCGACGGTGCTCCTCCGGACTCGTGGCACTTGCAGGCTGAGACGCTCCCACCAGTTACAGCTGATCACCATCCGTTCTATGTCGACCCCGCCGCCTTTGGTACTCATCAGACACCGCCTATGAGGATAACTCCCTCGATGAGCAGCCTCGAAGCCCTCCTCTCGAAGCTCCGTCAGTGGTACCACCGCCAGGATACATCTCCGATCAGCAGCAGCAGTTTGTGGCTCCTCCGAGGCCATTTGAGTTCATAGGGATGGCCGAGAAGGTGGGGGTGTCAGCCAATACGAAGGAGGTGGTCGAGGACGATTACGGGCAAGGGAGTATCGGCAGGGAGAGCAGTGGCTCCGCCTATCCTCATCTTCATCACCACCATCACCATCACCATCGTCATCAGTACCAAGACCAGAATGCCTCAAGCAGCACAACGAGCAACGGATTCTAATAATGTTCGACGACAACAGACCTGATACTAGATTAATTAGGTTTCCGATGCAGTAGTCCGCCATGCCTCCCATACCACCATGTGGCTTCTTACCAATTGCAAATTCAGTGGACAGTTTTCATATATATCTATATATATAGTGACATACCCTTTGCATGGTTAATCAAGTTTCGTAGGTTAGTTCCGATTTGAAACAAGACAATCCCACCTTGCTGTAAGTTTTAATTGCTTTGGCTGTGGCCTTGGCTTCCATGGAATCAAAGGTCCGAATCGACTGTACCACTAAACTGAAATAGTTTCAATTCCTCCACTAAATATGACAAGTAAAACCAAAAAATTGCTATCGAATCGTGAGTGACTCACAGGATCCCAAGCACATGTATGAACCCAACAAGATCCTCCTCCCCTCTGCATCTCAGAGGTACAATTTCAGTTTCCACATTTGTACAGATCATACACCATTTTTTCTCTCTCTAGTTCTTAATAATGTACACAGAAGAAACATGAATTGACACCACCCTGATTTGGTTAAGAAAACCTCGTTAAACAAAAATCTCCCGGAAAGAGAAGAGGGGGCAGGGCTCAGAAACAACTAGAAAACCCGATAAATTTGGGTCGATCATGGAAGCCGAAAAATGCCGCCCAGCAATAGAAGAATCAAGCGAAAGATTGCTCGCACTAATGCTACAAACAGTGAGAGAAAAAGCTTGTCCGCCGAATAAGACCCCGCTGCCAGCTCCACTGACCATCACCAATGACCGGCCGCTCATGATCACAATTCGCGTGGGAAGTGGCTGATTTGTCCCTCTTCCAACAGGTCCTCGCCATTCATCTTATAGGCTATTCTTATGCGCATAACTAGGGATTTCTGGAGACCGAAAGAACTTTTCTCGTAAGTTGATGGGAGGAGGAAAAGAATTAGGTTTAGCAACACAGAACTGCGACAGAATGTAGGATTTTTGCTTACCTTCCCATGCTGGCTACTGGTAACTCTCAGGGTCTGCATCACGGACTCCTTACCCCCAGCAGGGAGAGTATTGCTGCTAGCTGGATCCAAGTGTAGCTGAAGAAACTGTGGAAACGGTGAAAGAACACAAGATACGACTTCAACACATCATCTTCCCATAACAATCACAAGATAACATCTGCTGGTTACCTTTGGAACCGCAGCCTGAAAGATAAAATCCGTGTAGGCATTTTGAGACAAATTGGAAAAAGTCGCTTTGATTTTCGTGGTCTGTTGGGTTCCAGGTGCCTTTGAAAAGGAGAACTTTATTCTCAGGTTACTGCTCTCAAATGCAACCATTGATGGATAAGCTGGTGATGCGCCATTTTTTTCTGATCATAAAGGAAAGATATGAGCTTGTAATTGCCTTCTAACAAATGATGGATGAGGAGGTTCTAAGAACCCACAAGAACGTACAAGAGCATGGCTGCAAACACTTCAGAAAAGAATAATTACCAGGAGCTGGTTGGCTAGAGCTGAGGCCATCCAATGTGGGCCAAGTGGCAGCAACAGCTGGTGGTTGAGGGGGGGATGAGAGGCTACCAAGTGCAGTGACCGGTGGCATATTTTCCTGACTAAGGGAAAATATGTCTGCTGCTGGTGAACTGCTCTGTACAGGAGCTGATCCAATGGATAGCAGATCCAACAGAGCATCTGCCCCAGTTTTTGTAGCCTGATTTGTATCTGATAAGAGACAAATTTATCTCCATGGTTAGGATGACAGGTTAAATTAAAACAGCATGAAGAATCATTTATGAAATAGATGCATTAGTTCTGGAAAAAAGGTGCCAGTTTCTATTTCTTGCTTGAAAATTTGTCCAAAATCTACTTATACTCTTTCCAGAAAATAAAATTTTGTAAAGAACAATCAGATAGGGCTAATTTTTCTAATGAAGGAAAACCAAAATCTTTTTCCAAGTGTTTTGCTATGAACTCAACAGTAACAAATCTTAATTAATCACTCTGATAGAAATATTGCTAACTTATAGAGCCACAACTCATAAGCATGAAAAGAAAGTGATCAGTATTAAATTAATTTTCGATGCTTCCCACACCTACTTGATGGTGCAGAAGAAGGTGCCAGATCAACTCCAAGAAGATCTTGAAGAAAATCACCACCAGAAGAGCTAGGTGCAGGGGCATCATCAGAACTTAGATCAAGCAAGTCAAAAAGAGGAGTGGCAGGTTTGGCTGTTCCATTTGGAACTTTAAGAGAAGATGCTGGGGAGGCTGAAACAGCTGTCAATACGGTGCCCACCTTCCTTCCACTGAAACTTGCTTCATCCAGAACCGGCATTCTTTCAACCAATGCAGACCTGCAGGAACATTATGCCCTTAAAAATGCTTCAACGGTGAAAAAGAGCAGAAGTGCATGCGTTGTAAAAGGCCAAAATTTTCTGCATGAGGCAAGAAGCAAAAGAAGGGAGCAATTCAACCTCTTTCATAAACAAAAAAGAGAAAAAGCTCAACCATGTACCTGATGTTCTTATGCTTCTCAAGTATACAGTTGAACTCGATGGATCTTTGCTGCAATTCAAGCACAAAGTTTCCCTTGTATGGAACAACAATCTCCCTAATCCTCCTACAGGAAAAGGAGAAAGAAGATAAGAGAAATGTGTAAGACATCCACCGGAGCCACTATGAAAGTAAAGGCTAACCATATTTAAAGTCTATCTTCATGGACAGTTTATCTTAAAAAGGAAAAAAAAAGGCCATTCATTGTCCCAATTGTAATGGGGGAAAGGAAAAAGAAAAGAAAAATGAAGTAAGAAAAAATTTTAGAAAAAATGGAAGATATCACAAAATAAAGCAATAAACTTTCATAGTAATCATTTAGAAGATTAGAGAGGGTAAATAAATAGGCATCAACCATAACATCATAGGAATAGGCCTACTCTGAACAAGATGGGAAATGGGAAGAGAGCTTCAACAGGGCAACCAAAGCCATAGCTCTTGTGGTGAGATCAGACGATTGTCGCTTCACAGCTATCTCAATGACATCCACAGCATCAGACACTGTTACCTGCAAGCATATCAAGTGGGGAACACTTTTAGGAAGCCTGGTAACCCAAAGAGATATAAAATCCAAGCAACATTGGCGCAAACAATTTCTCATATCTGATAATTAAATTTCAAAATTAGGTTGCTTGTGGAAGATGTAATTACTTGCGTCATAGATTTAGAATCTCATTATTCAGCACAAACAAGACCAGTTTTATTTCCTTCTAATAAAAATGAAGTGGGAGATTATCCATGACATGTGTTAAAAGAAGATTATATACTCACCGTTATTGAATCCTCTATATCAAGCATCCCCACATTGTTAACCAGCAAGTCCCCATACTCCCCAATACACCAAACTGCAACCCGAACAAGACTTTCCTGATGAAGTACAAAAGAAATACTTCTGCACATAATGTACTTCCAGCATGTACTCAACTGATGCTATGAGACAATAATCAACTTAAAGGTTGACCACCTGTTCAGATGAAGCCTGGACTGCTCGATACAAAGCCCTGACTGTATAACCATGGAGATCAGGTGCGTTGCTTATAGCCACGATTAAGGCATTGCATACTTCAGCTTTGACAAAGTTTCCAGCCTGCCGAAGTAAATTATAGATGTAATAATAAGATAGAGCATGCACAAATTTATTGTAATTTCTATCTTTTACCTTGTCCACCAATTGCTAAGAGTGAACTATAATAAGGGAATGAAGTGGAAGTTCAAGAAAGGGGAAATATGTCCCAGTAAAATCAGAGAAACACGTTATGGCTAGTAATTAACATCAGTTAATGGACGAAACAAGTGTAATCCCATGTTAGAATTCCTCCAATGGGCCATAAAATGAATCAAGAAAGAAGTTTGTTACAAGGATTAGTCAATTATACAATGTAAAAGTATCCCATAAAAGAATTAATAGATGAATTAGAGATTTAAAATGGTGGTTATAAACCTCAGAAAGGACCTTCAGCATCTGATCTATGTACCAAATTTTATCCGGAGAAAACCTTGACAAGAAAAAAATGCTAATCAGTAATGAATCTCATCTAGAAAGAGAGACAATTGCTGCAGTTAATCTACTTATATTGACTCCATCGAAACAGTTTTAAATCACTTGAAACCAGATACTTCAAAAACCTACTGCCAACTAGTCTAAATGAGTATACTGTAACTTCCAACTATTTAAAAATTCCCTCTAGGAACTTTTAGCAGAAAGCACATAAGAAAAGGTATCAGGAATAAAAAATTAGGATCCTCATCATTAAATTTTTTTAAAAAATCTGATATATCCCAAATTGAAAGATATCTTCAGTTTGCAACCAGTAACTTACTTTTCAACAATAGAGCAGATTTTGGCAGTGAGGTCTCCTTTAAATTCTTGTTCACTAACTTCGAGATAGTCAATAAGCTCTTTCGTGAGCTGTTTCACGTTGGCTTCATTCACTAACAAATAAACAAGTTCCAGAGCCCGTTTCTGAATAGAAGCATCAGAATCCTGAAGGAGATGTCAAGCAACAAAATTCATTAGTTCTACATGAATAGCACCAAAAAAAGTTTTCTTGTATCGAGGAAAGAAATTAAAACATCCATGCAGGTGCACTTTAATGGATGAAACTATAATATGGAAAGCATTTAGGAAACCAATAAGATATGTATATATCAACCTCCATATCAATAAATTCAAAAGATAATATAAATTGATCATCCACCCAAAAAAGCAAGAAACTTCATCCTCACATTACCTTGACACATTCTATAATTGTTCCACGGTGTCTTTGTACTGCTTGGGCGTCCACTGAGATAGCTTTCATCAGCATATTTAGTGCAACATACCTAACAAAATGAGGTGATTCAATAATATCCTCAAGCAGCCAGCTTGGATAACCAATGAGAGAATGAAATATCCAAAGAAACAATGAAAGACTGAACTATCAAGCGAAAAGAGAGTTATCAGCTCTAGTGTAGAAGTAGGACATTGGTCTATGACCAACATGAAACATCTATAGAAAAAGATCCACCCTTTTCGCAACTACTGCATAAAAACAGTCATCAAAGAAGATGCATATCACTAGAGTCATCATGAGTACAAAAGAAAATACCTAATGTTATTGTCACGGTTCGCTAAAAATCTTCCCAAAATATTGATGGCTAGTACACGTAACCCACCATTATCTTCAATGCTCATTATGGTTTCTACACATTCATAAAGAATTGCATTCCCAGCATTTTTGTTAGACTCAGTTTTTGTTCCCACCTGAAGAAGGACAAGTATAACAAGTCACAAGGAAGTGAAGGTCCAATATTTGAGTCATCAATACTGAAATAAAAGTACCAAAATATTTTCAAATTCTCACATTCATGATATTTAAGAAGCATCTGTATATATTAGAAATGGACAGAGATTTAAGAGAGAAGAAGCATGAGAAAACAAGGCATACATTTTCTCAATCAAAGAACTAAAATTGACTCTAGTATCTCCATTTACCAATTGGGAAGAACCAACTAAAGAGATGAGCATTGGAGAAACATCAAGTTTTATTTTCAAAGCCTTGTACATCTTTCACCACCATTTAAATAGGAAAGATTGATATCAGTACAGTTATTAAGAGGAGAATAAATTCTCCAGGGACTCGTAATAGTAATCATTCATACATCCAACAAATTATATCAAATAAAAAATCTTACTCCAGGAAGTTGACTTATTGATGATTTTCATAACTTAATGCTGAAGAAAAATGGTGATGAAAAACTGGAAGATGACTTATTCACCTGAGCAAGTATGTCATTCATAAAGTCACTAGCTTCAGCATCTCCTTGACCCAAGACTCGCAAGAGTTTGAGCAATCTAATGTGGAGGAAAGGGTCTGTGATGCCAGCAATGTCATATTCAGGAGCATATGGACTGTTCACTACATCCTTGAGTGTTTTGACCAAACTCCCAGTGCATTTCTACACAATGATAAATATGTTTGCTGTTACAATATAAGAAAATTATGAAAGCAAAGCATAGAAATACCAGCATCAAAACAAGCTTAAAGTGCTGCACACATGCTTCTCAAATGAACAATCTCAAGCCAAGGCTTTAGCCATTTCTTGATGCATTGCTTACCATGTTGAAAATTTATGTACAAGATAATCCAGATAAACATAAAAAAATCCAGATAAATTTAGAAATCTCTTAACGCCAAAATACACTGTCTAGCATTTTCACGCGTAATAGTGCTGCATCTTTTTAACATCTAACAACATTTTTTGAGCATTCAAGTTCATGAAAGTATATTCAAATTTTAGCTGAAAGCTATACAAAAGCATGAGCATGTACGTAAAACACTCATGATTACCAGATATTGAGAAGCCCTTATACCCCCTACACACTTGACTATGCCAAAAATTTACATCTTCATGGCCACTTCTTCAATAACTTGAGATCATTTTTTATTCCACTCCCTCAAACGCCTGTCTATTAACATCTAATAACATATTGATGCAGCAACAATCAAAATACCATATTGATGCAGCAATAACCTACCTTTCTGAAATACTCAAGTGCTTCAGGACTAAGTTTGCATAAATCTGCACATAGTTGAATGCCTGTAATTAAAACTCCATGATGCTTTTCCTTAAGCAAGGAGGCAGTTGGACTTATAAAATTTTCAGCAAGGTCTGGGACTTTCTTTATAATTCTTATTGAGCATAATGCAGCCTGTGTAGTATAAATAAACTATGAATTAGATCGATGACAATAAAGTAAGTTTTAGCCGTAATGATTAAAATATCTAGCAGTTATAATGACCCAAAAACGAGAAACCATCTATTAATCCTAAGTTCCATGTATTGCATGTAAGTCTAATTCAATACCTTGTCCAATCTTAGGAGAGCAAAAGTTTTGTATGGAACTGACTTTGATCAAGCAATTTTTATCATTAGCCATTCATAAATAAATGCTTGTAACAGGAAATGAGTATGCATATTAGATAGCGGATGCACAAACAGATCATGGAGGAGTTCTGTTTTCTACATATCACAACAAATGCCACTTAAGGACCAGTCAGTGATACTTCTTCTGCAAAATTGACATTTTAAGAGGACACAAATATATGATTCCACATAGGAAAACCAAAGACTACTAATCTTGCCATTAACAGGATAGAAAGGGCCATCTATAATATGCACTTAAAGGCTTCATTTTATTTTTATTAGCTTATAGGACAAAGACCTGAGGAGTTTTGGCAACTATAAAGGAATGAAAGAGGTGAAAATAATTAAATTTGACAAGGCAACAGAATGCTATAACATACTCGTCATAGTGCAAATTTTTAGTAAAATCCAATTGAAAACATACGTATACAATTCTTGAACTCATTTGTCAATTCAATCAAGGGACTCTATGTACATGCCTGTGAAATGCCACTTATAAGACAGCTTTTATGTCAGGGAAAAGAAATCTGATGACCTTATGTGCACCAACAATCAAGCAAACTATGAAGGTGAAACTATTAGATCATATCCATGAGTGACCAAGTTGGTATATAAAAATGAAGATCTCACTTTTTTTCGGATGTTGGGATCTCGGAATTGCAACAATCTTTCCACCTCTGGGGCTAGATCTCGTGCCATTTCTGCTGAACATATATTTCCAAGAGCACATAGGGCAAGTCCAACAACGTATTGGTTTGTGTGATTGAGATCTCTGAATGAAAGTTAAGGTAGTTACAAGCAGAATCTTTTCAACATAATCCCCTTGTTTAGAGATAAACAGCTTTACCAATAATGCAATTATAATAATATGCAGCATATTTGAAATACAAAATGGCAAGAAAAAACTATTTGTGGCTGGATACTGCTTCAGGGAATTTGTCACCAACATTAGAACTTCTTGTCTTTCATCAAGAAGCAACATCAGGCCAAGATAGCCTATTCTCTTCTCTGGAAATCCAGGAGATGCAATTAACTTAAGACACACCATTTGACCAAAATGGGTGGGATAACCAAGCATGTGGATAAACATGAGCTTTGCCAAATTGCGATGTCTATATTCTTGATCATTTTCATTAATGGAAGCACGAATTGCTGCACATTCTTTTCTAACAACTGCACGTTCCTCCGCAGCAGTTTTGCAGGCACGTATTGCCCGTATCATATCCCTGTTTAGATATGGAAGCCATAATCAGAAAACTACTAAACACATGGGAAGCAGAAACCTCAAGCTGAGAAGTTCATCATATGAGACACCTCGTGCCTCAAAGAATACGCAACAATAAACCCAATCGAGTTACGGAATATTATGAAAGAAATTGGGCTTAAACTTGTTTTGCAGTTTCCAATAAAATGCATATGATAGGAAGGGGTTTTTTTTCATAGTGAGTGAATAAACACGACAACAGTCATAGCTTTACCAAACAAACCAGAAAATCTTTGACTTGATGCTACATGGACAATGTTTAGATCTGAGAAGCAGTCAAAAAGTGGTCCAAAACAGGAAATTTCAGTTCTCAAGGGACATATCTACATTATTGCTTTGCTAACTGAGGTAGTAAACCAAAATCACCTGGCAGAGAATTCACTAGAAGAATAGTCACATTTTTCTACCAGTAGTGGAGATCATCCACAAAATATAAACTCTTACGCAGAAAATGTGGTGTAATGAAAATACCACATGGATGATCTTATCATTTTCTCAAATACACAATGCACACAGCATAATCTATCGGCCAATAAAAATAGAACATAAGATAAGCTACAATTTAGATGGTTGCAGAGGTGTAGTTGCCTGCCAATAGCAAATTACAGGCCGATACCCTCTATCCATGCTGGTCCATCTTCAATAAGCACTTACCACCCTTGTCCCCCATTTGTCTCACTCCACTGAAAATCCCAAATGTGCGTTGAGTTGTTATAATCAATGAGGACGCAACACTAGATAACCGATGCGCCACCATATCAAAGTTCATAAGTTGAGCCGCTCAAAAGGAACCTAACAGCTAGCACAAATTTTAAAGTGCTGAGAAACCCATACAGTCGCGCTAATCTAATCAATTTTCCATTTATTTCATCAAGTTCAACAATGATTGCGAATCGCTTGTCCAAGATTGCAGCTGAAGAAAACCCAGGGAGAGAAATGCAGCATCCGGTCCAACGCAAAGAGAACATCGCCTCAGAGCTCACCTCAAACGGGTCCCGGAGGAGAACGGGTTCATGATCGAATCCAGCTTGAACCAGCGGCTTCAGCCGAAATCGGGATCGAAACTGAGAAAGGAAGAAGCTCACAGCGGTAAGATCGACAGCCCGTACAGGAGAGGCTAAATGAAGATCTAGTGGAAGAGCAACGGAGATTGGATCTAATGGAGGTAGTCAGAGCGTGAGAGAGAAGCCTTCTTCTTCCTCAAAATTCCTTCCCCTTCCCCCGAGGATGAACGAACGCTGAATTACGTCACAGCTGAAGTGGAAAAAGGAAATTAAGACACCAAGTCTCTCTCCAATATATATTTACATAAAAATTACACTAAAATCGTCGTACTTTTATAATTTTAGTTAAGAAACCCTTTACATATTTTAAAATAATAATTTTAATCTACCATATATATCTCATTTTGACATATATATATATATATGTAAGTGTTACCTATCTATCTCTATTATCCTATAGCTGACATAAATATCACGCCGACTATCTTTACATATGTGTGGCTGTTAATTTGATGACATGGCACTTTTTTTTATCCAACGTGTACATATATACACTGCATATCCTCCACATCATTAATACCCCTGCCACGTCAAACCCCCCACAACCCCACGCGACCTGCTTCTCCCCAGACCTCCCCATCTCTCCCTCTCTACCATTCTTCCCGGCCCCGCCCCACACCGTCACACAATCCCAACGCCGCCTCTCGCCTCGCACCCAATCGTCTCTTCTTCCCTACCAGACCCTTTCCCCTAAACACCACCACCCGCCACCGGAGCCGCCACCTCCAAGATCGCAACTCCCAGAGACACCATAATGATAGCTCCTCGGAGATGAGAGATCATCGGAGACGGAAAGGGATGGATAGTAAATGTACCATCGGAGGACGGGGCGGCGGAGATGGTGGCAAGGATGGGCGGCGGGATTGCTGGCTGAAATTAGGGTTTTGTATAGTTGATGGAACGTAATGAACATTTAGTGACAATAAATATTAGACAAATGAGCAATTACGTGATTTTAAAATTAAAAAAAATTAATGCCAGACAATTTAATGGATACTTCTGCAAAATTGGATACTATCAGTTCCAAGTAGGTGACACATTTGACGTAGTTGTACAAATAGAACACATATATATATATATTACAATGAAGAATATATATGACAAAAATTAAATTATATATAACAACTGAAAAAAATCATAAAATACAAAATTTCTAAGATTTTTTTCATTTTTTTTACACTTTATTAACTCAGATCAATACATCTCAAAAGTACGGTTTCATCAATAGGAAATTAGGTGCACTCGAATATTTGGTCATCTAGGTTCAAATATTATTATATTATAGATATATGCTTATATTATGTGAAAAGAGGTATAATTTGTTGTAAATTTTAGTAATTATAGGTAAAATAACTATAAAGTATAATAATACCTATTTTAAATTTAAAATCACTATCTAAAATTTTAATTAATATAATATTAAATCACATCAATCCTCACAGACAAATGATGGTACAACCTACAATGATGATGTCCCAGTTTAAAACAACACAAACACCACCCTAGGCTTATCTTTACTTTGGGTAAGAAACCTTAGACATCAAATCTATAAAGTTGAACCTACATGATGCTGATGTCTAAATTCTTATGTATTATAATTTTCTCCCTTTTTTTCTTGACCGGATTGTTATATGAACAAACATGAAATTGTAAAATATAAAACAAGCTAGAGGAGAAAGGAAACTTTGTTCAATAGAAAGGCCTCATCGGTGCAATGAGACCAGATTGAGCAGCATATATTTCATACTAGCCGCCCAATTAGCCCGAAACCATACAAAGAGCCAACTATACTTCCCCCCCCCCCCATATACCCAAAACTGCCAAATCTAAACATATCAAATCAAGAATCTAGGCCTCTTGAATCGAAAATCAATTCTTGCTTCATCATCGAGCTCATTAATGATGAGTGTAGCCCATCCGGGTTCGAATGTTATGATGGTCATAAGTGGGGTTCCCAAAATCTGCTGGCTTGATGGCCTCTCGTTTCCCTCTGATCTCCTGAACTGCCCCGAACACGACCTCATTGGTCTTCTCGAGGCTCTGCTCATAGTATGTGCGCGGGATGGATGAATGGTGGCGGCGGTGATGGTGATGCTGTTTTTGATGGTGGTGATGGTTGCTCTGTCTCTGCTGCTGATTGAAATTTCCATCTTGGTCCCACCCATTGTAGAAAACTCGGCTCTGTCTCAGCTGTTGGATCTTCTCTGCATTATCGGACATGAAGGCATAGGTCTTCTTTGGAGTTGGGTCCCGTGTGTCAATAGAGGGTGGTGGCTCGTCCTCATCGGGAATCACAAAGCTCTCTTGCATTGGCCATGAAGAAGAGTTTGAGAACTGCTTTTGTTGGTAATGGATTTCCTGTGGCTTCTTACGGAGGATAGGGAATATTGCTCCTACAATCTCCATACCTACAGCTCCTGTACTCACAAAGAGCTTTATGAGGGAACCAAAGAAGCCCTCTTCTTGCTTCTCCATTTCCTCTTCAGTTGGGATTAGAGGTTGCCTCACCGATTTTAGAGGCTTTTGATAAGGAGGATCCAGTGGGACGTTAGTCTTCATCATCTCCTGGTCCTTCAAGAGTTCACCATAGAAAGGGTTAAAAAATTGGCGAAGTGTCCTTTCTCTGACAGGGGATGAAATATACAGAGAACACAAGAATCTGATGGTACTTGTAATGTAGCTCAGCTCTTTAAAATGTAACTCTTAAAGCTACTGTGGATGATGAGGCGGAGAATGTATGGAACGGATGAGCTCTTAGATTTCAAGATAGGTTGGCTAGAATCAGCTCATATTTTCCCACATTAAACAGAAATATTATCAATTTTTAGAAGAACAATAACACTGATCCAGTAAATAAAACAGAAAAGTTTGAGAACTCACATTCTGGGAAGACACAATTGTGCTCACTCTGTGCTGTAGCAAAGCCAGCATGTAACCAAAGAAACAGGCCCCAAGAAGCACAGCAAACCCTGAAATGATGGAAGAAACTAAGAACCAATGCCCAAAATTAACAAATTAGGAAACTTGAATGTCTGAGTGTTAACTGACCTAGAGGAAAACTGCTTCCATATTGGTAAGCACAGTCATCAAAGTGAAGCTGGATTTCTCTGATAGCACGATTTCCTCTATCTATAACGAGCAGGGAGCAGCTGCTTCCCACATAAACCACATCAAAGTCATTCGAAAATTTTGCATCCTCACTTGGGCCATCAACATGGCCCCCTCCCTTTCCCCATCTCCCTCCTGCAATTGTTGTAACCCCTGCATCCAAAGAACAGTCAACAATGTTACAAAGGAAATTTCACCATTTGTTTTAATCCCCATGAAGGACACAAAACTAGGCGTGCCCTAGGAAATAGGAATTTCTAACGGACTGCTCCAATACACACTCTAAGATTGGATCATTCCTAGAAGCCAGGTGTTGAATTATAGGAGGGAAGAGTGGCAAATCAACAGCTACTGTTGACCCAATCTACTAGAATCTTCTTTGCAAGTTTTCCTCAAGGAGAACCACAAATATGACTCTTAACCAAAAATTATGCAGACCAGTACACGGTAAAGACAGCTTCAGAGCAATTTTAGACATCATATATATATATATAAATATATATATATATGATTTTACCTGAATCACTTATCTTTCTGATTGCCATGTTCTCTGTATCTGCAATATAAATATTCCCTTTGTCATCCACAGCAAGGCCCTTTGGCTGGTTCATTCTGGCCTCTCTTGGCTTCCCATCAACATGACCCAAGTATCCTTCAGAGGAACCGGCAATAAGTTTAGGCCTGCTGTCTGCAGTATGGACCCATTTAAAGGCATTGTCAAAAATGATAGAAAGAAACACAAAGAAAAAGGGTCAACTAATTAAGGAAAAAGGATTAATAAGTTCAAGTAATAAAATTTCCTTCACTTTTAACAGAATGGAAAAGTAACCCAAGCTGAAATGAACACATGAATTTTTTATAATCCTAATCATATTGTCCATAAGGAAACTCAAGAATCTTTCATAGAAAAAGAAATGTAATGGTCCATAAGCACTACATTACACTTGGTATTTTGTTGAACGGTAAATAGAGCAGAGACAACAATTTTCAGTGGCCCAGAATCATATCTCAAGCCTGACTGGTGGAAAGGAAAGCATACTTCTTCTAGATTAAAGAATCAAAACAATAATTTTTTAAAAAAATATCATTCAGTGACAAAAATGAGATGCTGCAAATAAATGGACAATCAAAAAGCAACTGCTGAGAGGTCACTCACATAGAGAGAGTGAAGAAGAGATCTTGTAGAGGTTACTATTAGCAGAATCCAAGATGAGAAGGTCTCCACTAGGTAAGACTTCCACCAAGTAAGGCTCAATCCCAAGTTTGCTCCCATCAAAAACAGTCTCCACTGTGTAACCACTCTCGAACTTCATCAATGGACGCCCAGCAATTGCTGCACATTCATTCATCGACACATTAAAATGCATAGGAGTTGTGCGGAATATAAATTGAACAGAAAGTATGGAAAAGCACCCTGAGACATCCTTACCTGTCTTTGTGGTGGCTTTGAGTGAGGACAGCCGCTTCATCAAAGCGGACACGGCTTTGGAAAAGAGCCCATTAACAATCTCTGCAGAAACCAAACAAGGCATTACAGCTATCACTATACTGTACACAGTAGCCCTGAGCATGAAAACGCCTTAATAAAAAGCTCACACCACCACCACAAGTTCATCACCAAGTCTAAGCCTTTCAGTAGGTTCTATCAGTAGTTTTTAGCACAATATCAGGGTCAAATTCGAGTTTTGGAGCTCTGTATGTAATACATGATGATTCTCAGTCATGTTCCACATTATGGACTTGAATCAACGGAGTAAAAAGCAATATAACTACAATGGCATTGTCGCATTTTTTTAAAAAAAAAGAGAGAGAGAGAGAAAGCAAACTATTAGCTCAACAAAACCTACTGTAGCAGAAACGCTCCAGCGCTTTAAGAATAAACGACTACTCAACAACTGAACTGGAAAAGGTTCTACTGTTTCAAGCAGCAAACGCCGGAACAAATCAGATCGCGCAAACCAGCTGCTCGAGCTTCGGAACAGACAGAGACCCACATGTGGAGAAACAGGCATACGAGCTCGAGAACTCACTTGCAGGAGAAGGGGCAATCGGAGAAGAGGAGACACAGCCGGAGAAGACCAAGAGGGCGAGGCCCAGAACCACCACATTCCGGCCCACCACCATCATCCCGACGGAGCACGGAAGCAGGGAGCTCGAGGAACGCCGACTCAAGGTCCCAGCATTGCGGCGGTGAGGGGGTCCCTAACTCCAGCGGGGTGACGGAACCTGCAATCCGGGGGCGGGGAGCACCGGGAGTGAGCTGAGCTTCAGTGGGTTGAGTGGAGAGCTGCGACTAGTGTAGTGACTGAGCTGAGCAATTATGAAAAGACGGAAAGAGAGAGAGGAAGGAAAGGCGAGGACAGGGTGAGTAGAGACAGAGGAGAGAGAATAAACCCCCCCCAAAAAAAAAAAAGAAGCGGAAAGGGTTTATTAGTAAAGTATTATTATTATTATTATTATTATTATTATTATTTCTTTAGTCATAAAAATGGTTTAGTTTAGTATTTCATTCAAAATTTCCATTTAAAGTTGTGTCATAAATCACAGCAAGTGTTCCCCCCGCCCACAAACCTAAATCCTCAATGTGACCTTATCACGCGGGAAGCCACAGTAGAGAAAACAAAAAATAATAATAATATTATTATTATTAAACGTAATATCCTTTCTTAACCATGATATTATCAACGATTAATTCAGAAGTACTTATAAATCAACGATCGTTTTCATCCTTCTCCTCAATCGCCCTTTTCAGTTTCTCAAGGCGGAGGAAATTCGGCCCCGAGAATCAGGCTCGACCGGGTCACGATAGTGATAAAGGAAGATGGGATACCATAATATTGTGCAATTTGTGTCTTTTTAACTTTTAGACCTTAAAAATTCTTCCTTCTTTTTTTCTTTTTACCCCTTTTTTTCATGCTTTAAGTGTCACTCTTTCCCTTTTCCTTTTTTTTTTTTTGTCTTGGGTTTTCCATCGTAAATAAGGGTGAGTATTTGGAGTTGATAAAAGTGGAGCGTAAAATCGCTTTGATTTTAAAGGCAAATTTCATAAATAATAGAAGAAGTGGGGTTTAAAATATGGGGTCAAACATTCACATACTCAAAAATTAAATAAATTAAAGTTAATTTAAACGTAAGTGAATTTAACTTAGTAAAATGACAAACATGGGCATTTATAAATTTTACCCATTCATATTATTTAGATTTTAAATTTTACTAAAAGAGAAAAAAAATATCCCCTTAAATCTATCAAATCTCATACATAAAGAATAGTTGGACCTAGTCACCGGAGGGCTTAACCAATGATTATTTATTAAGTGGTTTAAATTATATTAAATTGTTCAACTGTTAATAAATTCATGACAATAGTAAAATATATAAAGAAAATAACACTAGAAATGCCACGATAACATATAAATCAAATATAAGATATTTTGATAGTTTAAATTACCTCATTTATTTGAATGTTTAAATTTTATTTTCATAATAATAAAAAACGGCAATGGTTAATTCACAACAGTAGTACTACTGTTGTGCCCAAGATGTGGATCTTGCACATTCTTATGAATTCCACATGCTTCAATGATCTCCTGCCATCCGTTGCTGCCCCACACCACAACTCCGAGTACGGAGGAGTAAATTCTTCTCCCTCTTTTTTATATAATTTTTTAGGTGCAACGTGGACAATGACATGTCTTAATCTTTTTTTTTTTTTTTACTCGAGTGAGTCGAAGTATATAACAAAACTAGTCTATGATCATACCAAAATTTCTAAGAAGATTATCGTCCACCTTTCCAACATAAAATTTAATCATTAAATTACTCAATTAAAAATTTACTAAAAAACCAATAATCAAACTCCACCTCAAAACCAGGCCCGATCCCCGCCCCTCCCCACAGGGCACACAATATTCCAATGCTAGCTGGCTCTTGTCCATCCACCTTAGGCCACCTCTGGATCTAAAAAGAACCATTATTTAATTACGGTGTCAGATGACAGCAGACATAAATAGTCGACGTGCAAAATTGATTGGACGGCAAAAGATTTTTGTCATCCACATTTTTTTGTATAAGATAATTAGAAAAGATGGAGTCCCATGTGCATCTGGGCCGATACCCTGACACAATAGCTCCAATGGGGGCCCCACGGGATGATCCCTATAGGGCCCACTAAGGTAATGATACCACTGATGGAAATGAGAAAGCCCACGAGGCTCACAATGCCACGAGCCACCTTTCCCCGTATACTCTCGTACCTTCTTCCATTGCCTAGCATTATATACAGACAAGTAGCTTCGTTTCGATCGACCGACCACACAGGCATCTCAACATATCGACGACACGCTTTGGATACCGCTAACTTCAGCACGAAAGTGAGGGAGAAAGAACGATCAAAATGGAATGTCGACAGCGTGAAATGACTTGCCCTTAGTTTTTGCTTATCTTCTCTCCCCACCTCAGTCTAAGCAGTTCCGAAATTGCAGCTTCTTCAGTGGTGCCCCAAGATCCGCCAGTGGTCATCCTGAACCTACCGCCGCCCCATCCCAGGTTCGGTCTGGATCATTGGAGTTGCTCTACTAACATCAGGCTATACGAGATTTACCTGAAATAAGGCATCATGTAGATGAAGTGGTCAGTTAATGAGAAGAAGAGGCAGGGCATCTCGATCACTGGAACTGTTGCTGAATTTCATGTGGCTGACACGCCGTGTTGAATCTTGATCGCCCATTTGAAAGAGAAACAAACCAGAGTTGAAATAGACTGTACAGATCCCAAGTGATTGATGCCCCCTACATGGCAAAAGATCACACCCTATAGAGAGATCCACAACTCACACCCCATATAGAGACCTGACTCGATCCCCAAACGACCTAGGTCAAACATCATCACCACTAACATTACAACACCGCTCTTGGGCCACTCAAACCATACATATCATAGGAAAACTCGCCCGCCCCACCCTTACCATGCTTCCCCGATAACCTCAGCCAGATTTTCTGGGCTCAAAAGCACCCTTTCCTTGGCCCAACCCCCTCCTCATTCTAGGGGATTTTACTAGCTTGCTCACAAAAAATTAGTCCCACTGGATGTACTGAACTTTTTGCACCTCATCATTCCTGCATAACCTGTCAGATGGTGCTCTCAAAAGCAATTTGTGCCTGTGAGGGACTAGGAGCCTTTGGGCATGAAGTGTTGACAAGGCCCTGAAGGACCTTCGCAACATCACTCACATCATCAAGGTAGTACTTGGCCTTGCTGGGCTTACACCCTACTGTACAGGCAAATATTTCGGGCATTGCAAGGAAGGATGGGGCAGAGACAGTGCTGAGTATGCTCTCGAACATGTCCTCATCTGATCGATCATCGCCAATGCACAGGATGAAATCGGGTGGTTCATTGCTGTCGGTAATCCAGTTCAGAACCTTTTCTGTCACGAAACCCTTGCTCACCCCCTACATAGCAACAAAGTATCACACATATGAACAGCATAGTTTCGTATCAGGGAATTCTCTCCTACAAACAGGACTTATAAACAGCAAAGTACTGGAGCTATACAAAAGTTAAAAATGCAAACAAGAGTTCGATAAAGTTTTATGTATATTGCCAATACCAACAAAAGATACTCTTACCTGAGGCTTGACTTCAACAATATGCTGACCTCTCGTAACAACTGCAGGTTCATTAGCAAGCACACTTTCAAGATGATCTAACAATTCCTTTGCTTGGCATGAACTGAAGTCAGGATCAGCATCCTGATGGTGCCAGACCAGAGCAGTCTCCTTATATTCAATGGCGGAGCCATCAGTTGCCTCCATATATGATTTCATTACTGGCTCCACTATGTTTTTCCAGTCAAGATCAGCAGTCAAAGAGCTGGTCTCCCATTCAGCTGTCGTGTTCCACCTGAGACAAGAAAAAAATAAAAATCAACATCCAGATAGAATATCCATAGAAAAAGGAAATAGCTCACTATGATAGTTTGAGAACCAATACCTGATGAAATACCCGTGCTCAGCAGCTATACCAAGCATCTCACAGGGGGTCAGCCACTCACTCAATGAGTCTCTGTCCCTCCCGCTGACTATAAATACAGTGTTCCTCGGATCGCTGCTGAGAGCTTTCAGAACACCGAGTACTTCAGGACTGGGTGTTTTGCTGATGGAAGTTTTGGGGACAAGAGTGCCATCATAGTCCAAAAATATGACTCTCCTCTTTGTGCATTTATATACAGACACAATGCACTCAGTAGCCAACTTGCGAAAGCTGGGGGAAAGGGAGACAACCCTGAAACCCAGTCCCAATCCAATACCATAGTACCGTTTGTTGTAATGACCTTGACATGCTCTCTCTAGATCTTGCGCAAAGCTCCGGGCCCAGTAGGCCACATCATGAGTCTTAACATACTTGTAATGCTTTTCATGCCGCACTTGCTTCTCAACATCACACATCGTTAATGCCAAACTCAAGGCATCAGAAACAGCATCAATGTCCCAAGGATTAACCCTTATAGCTCCACTCAGAGAGGGAGAACAACCGACAAATTCGGACACAACAAGCATGCTTGTCCGAGGAGCATCCTTTTCTGCATCCATTGCTTTGTCCATGTTTGGAGTTCCTTGCCTGCAGACTATGTACTTATATGGCACTAGATTCATCCCATCCCTCACAGCATTCACTATGCAACATTCAGCTACAGCATAATATGCTGATTTCTCATAACGGGGTACAATACGATCAATCACAATTACAGGTTTATAGTTTGCAGAGCCATATACCTCATTAATCCTCTGTGCAGTCAAATATGTCTCTTTTTTTGCTTCCTGCACATCTTTCCCAGACCCCCTTGCAGGATTCACGATTTGAACCAGGACAACTTTGCTCCACATCTGTGTGTTCTGCTGCAAGAGTTGCTCCAAAGCAAGTAATTTCAGACTGATCCCCTTAAATATGTCCATGTCATCAACACCGAGAATCACTTTCTGTCCTTTGAACTGCTCTTGAATCTCCTTGATCTTGGTCGATGTAGCAGGAAGATCGAGCACAGATTCAAGCCTACCCATATGCACACCTACAGGCAAAATCTTAATATAGACTGTCCGACCAAAGTAATCAAGCCCAATATACCCTCTTTTAGATTCATAGTCCAGGCCAAACATTCTGCTGCAGCAGGAGAGGAAGTGACGGGCATAATCAAATGTATGGAAGCCAATAAGATCACAATTCAGAAATCCTCTTAAGATTTCATCTCGAACAGGCAAAGTCCGGTATATTTCTGATGAAGGAAATGGACTATGGAGGAAGAATCCAAGCTTAACTCTATTAAAACGCTTCCGCAAAAACGTCGGTAGGACCATGAGATGATAGTCATGAACCCAGACATAGTCATCCTCAGGACTGATGACTTCCATGACTTTGTCCGCAAATCTTTTGTTAGCAGACACATACGCCTGCCAAAGAGAACGATCAAAACGATCTCCATGGTCCGGGCACATTGGGAGCATATAATGGAAAAGTGGCCACAGCTGCTGTTTACAGAACCCAAGATAAAATTTTTTCTGAAGATCATGAGGAAGAAATGTAGGGACACAATTAAAATCCTGCAGCAATCTGTTAGCAACTTCTTCCTGCTCACCAGCATCGATTTCTACCTTGAGAGATCCCACGTAGAGTATCTCAGTGTCAGATGAGAATCCAGCCTTTAATTGTAGCAATATTGAATCCTCATCTTGACTGAAACACCATTTTCCTGTCTGAGGATCCCTCTTTGCTTGTAAGGGTAACATATTTGCCACCAGGATCTTGCGCTCACGAAAACCAGATGAAGTAGTATCTGAATCTCCATCAGTGCTACTGTAACCATCAAAATTGGAGATCACTCCTGGTGTTCTAATCACCCGAGGAAGAACAGAGGTAGTGGGAGAAATATCCAAGAGCTCATCAGGAGACAAATCTGACAAGTTTGCATATGACTTTGATGCCATTGATGATCAAGGGGCAGAATCTTCAACAGTTCATGGTGACACAGTAAAACCTACCCCCCCCCCCCAAAAGAAAAAAAGATAAGAAAAGATAAGAATATGTACAATTATAGTTAGTCGAAGTTTTATCAATAAAAACAGTACGTTTCCCAAAAGAAAAAACTGCAAAAAAAGAAATGATTCTTAAGAAAATAATACCATCCATGAAATTTTGTCTACACAAGTGCAGCCTGTGTTAATAATCTGCATCTCCCATCTTCCATGAGTTTGACATTGACATTGTACTAAAAGCATAATTCACAAAGGAACTTGCAAGGCGGCAGGAGCCAAAGGAGGATAGAAACATACTAGTCCCTCTTACAGTTCCATTCACATCAGTTGGGAAGGAAAGAATCAATGTAAGAGTGACTGATAGTATAAACTTGAGCCGTTCCAGAGGTTATTGCTTAAAATGGCGAATGAAAAGCAGAGCAGGATCCTCTGGAATGAAAATTCAAAGAGGATTGACAACTATTTATTACCAGGCAGATTCTCTCCATACTCCAACTCCACCAGGATTGAGTCGATATTATGAGCATATATACCGAAACATGTGAAAAATGGGTATGGCTTTTGTGGAGGAGTGTGGAGATTTAGCCTAAAGATAGTTCAATCTTGAAATAACTCCATTATTACTTGTCCCATGGTGAGATCTAAATCTCCACATGTCACAAGGCTATCCGTACAATCCATACTCTGTCATCTGTAGACCAGGAAATTATTGCAAGTCGCCATTTTTCAAAACTTCATTAACGGTACACACAGCGTTTCTCAATAACTGCCAACACCCTATTTTCCACAGGTAAAAAGGAAATGTCAACTTTTAGAAAAAAATAATGTCTTTCCAGATGGCAAATCCACTCTTATCAATTAAGTTTCTTCGGGAATAAGAACAATCATGACCAGAGACAACATAAAGAAAAAGCTCCGTAAAATAGTTTGATTAAGTCGAGAGGGCGGAGCTCCTCAAAACAAAGCTAAAAGAATGTCATAATGGACAAAATACAAGGCTGCCATCTAGAATAGCAACAGAGCACCAGCGGAACATAGCGTTAGTGCGCTGAGACAGGAATTTTAACATTCTAATAACGCGGTCGTGATCTATTACATATTTGGAAGATGGTAAATGCCTCGGGAGTACCCCACGAGTTCTTCCTTACATCAGTAAGGCACGACAATCAACAATTCACTCCTCGAGGCATGTAAAACACAAGTCACAGATCTTCACAAAAAGAAACTCCCTGAGTAACGAAACGCCATTTTTCTGCTGGAAAAAAAATAGTTAATGAAACAACACCAGACCTTTCCTCAATTCAGCATCTTCCATGGAAACTCATTGAAACAGCAACCAGAAAACACCGTTGAGAATCTAGAAAGAAGCAACTCAACGACCAGCAAAAGGAGAACTTAAGGACATAGCTTTAAAACACGATGTCGATGCAACCAAAAAAAATGAAAATGGTAAAACGTAGATAAAAATGAGCAAAACTCAAACGACGCCGAAGGGAGGAGCCGGTAACCTCAGGCTTAACGCCGGGGTCCGAACAGCAAAATAAGGCAATCGAAGACTGCGTTCCGGCGAGGGAGAAGACGGAGTATCATTCGGTTATGCTCCGGTCGACGACTGACGGGGCCCGCCGGAGGCGTTTGAAAAGAGAATGGAAGCCGCGTCGGATTTCAGAGCGGGAGCGAAAAGATCACAGTGAAAACGGAAAGAGAGAGAGATACAGGGTGGGGGTTGGAGTCGCTGGCTGAGGCAGCTTCACCACGGTTAGTTCTTTAACCGGGGTTATCTGTCGCTGTGCAAAATGACTAATATGCCCCTCCTCTTTTAAACGTATGTGCTAATGTCGAATTTTCTACATTATATTATATTGGATTAAATGATGACGAGTCGAGCACTCATTAACGAGACTTTTTTTTTACTTACTTATTTTTCTCTTCTTTCCATCACCGTGTGCGTACATGCATCTCATTGATAATATAAAAAATATATACATATATAATTATAGTTATAATTATGCAAGGGCCCTCAAGTGATAGGGTTTGCAAGCCCTACTCAATAATAATAATAATAACATTATCCCCACCAACATATAGTGTTGATTTTCCTCTCACTATCACGAGGTTTTCTCCCTTTTGTTGAAAAAAATTATATAAGATAAGAAAAATAGGTTATAAACAATGTGAAATAATAATAAAGAATGGCTTCGATCGAATCTTGTAGATTGTACTTATCGGGAAAAAAAATCTTGTAGATAAGCAGAGAGATTAGGCCAAAACATTATCCTCGATTTTTTTATCAAAAAAGTTAATTTAGAATTCCAACCATATTTCTCTTTTTTTTCTTCTTACTCTGAGCCCCGGAACTTTCGGCCCATTTTTTTCAATAAAGTATTTTATACAATAATTATATTACACTATTATTGTTATTTCTATTTTTACGTGACAATTATCTTTATTTATTGTTCGCTAAAATCTTTTAATGCTTATTTAACATTCTTTTAGTTTTCTTAGTTATTAAAAAATTAATATATGTGAAATTCTCTCTGAATGATTATATCACATCATCACGTTGTGCGACTAGTGCTGCGCAAAAGACTTTCTCCTATCACCTCCTTATTATTTTTTGATGTACATTACTTATATCGATGTATGTTATCGTTGGCTAATTTATATTTGAATCGCATGAGTTCATCGAAATGAAATATCTCCATTATAAATCTTCTTCACTTATGATAATCAATGTTTGAAACTCACCTAGAAAGAGATAATATTGAATCACATATGATTATCGCTATGATATTAAAGTATTGGAGAAGATAAAGCTCTAAAGCTTCAGAGCACACCACCGAGTGGCTCCACCACCACACTCACAATCAAGAGCATGATAATCTTCATAATGATAAAATCCTAGAAAAATAAAATCCATTTTCCCATAAATGATTTGAAGTTTCCCCCGAGAATTTCCATTTAATAAGCAAGAAAATCAGAATTCTCACCTCTTGATGGATTTTATCCATTAAAGAGCTGAAATTTTCAGATATTTTTTATTGGTTAATTTGAAGATATTGGTCAAAGGAATTTAAGGGGAAAAAAAAGGGGATGATGATATCTATGCAATGCGGACGGGGAGGGAAACACGCAAATTCTATTTATTATAATTAATTAATTAAAAAAGGGACATTACCATTTTAATTATAATAATGAATGCGGGGGGCCGGGGGGGAAGGGACAGCACGCCGCTGCTGCCTTGACCGCACCTATGAATCTGAGCTGGCAACGGTTCGGATAAAAGCCATTATGGCGGGCCCCACCATCCCCCCTCGTTGCCATCGTTCGTGTTCATCATCACCATCCTCCTCCTCCTATCCTCGTTAAGAAACGAGCAAATAATGTGGGTGGATAGAGTTGTAAGATTAAGATTTTATTAATAAAAAAATTATATTATTAAAATTTATTTTTAAGTTTATTAATTTGATTTGAGTTGAATTAGTTAGGATATTTATGAATATGAGTTTGGTTGTACTAATAAAAAGAAACTAGAAAAAATTCAATAAATTTACATCCTACCTCATCTTTTAAAAAAGTAAAATAACATATATAAGTTAATTTGTGATGACTGCCATTTCTCCTTCTTAAATAACACTTAGGCTCCAAATTTGTTAATAGTAACATCCGATCCTATTCAAATGTAAGCTCAACTTTACCGGTGGAGTGTGAATTTATTACTGAAAGGGAAGGGAAGGCGGCATCGGTGGCAATCCAGCTGTCGACGAAGCCAGCGCGCAGCATCACAAGCACGGAGATTTAGGAGAGACGGAGAGAGTGAGACTCAACCCGCTAAAATTACTCACACTCGTACTAGTATAATTAACGACCTCATCGACGAGCATAAAATCCAGACGACGGAAAGTGGCTGCTACGTGAGACAGCTGTCGATTCACAGGTTGGGTGGCGGGGGGACCGACGATCAGGGGAAGAGCGTCGCGATATTTATCTTTCCAGTTTCGTCCTGAGCAATCACAGTGACATCGGATTCATGGATTATTTATCAGTGGGCATTCCTCCTAATTAAATCAAGAGTACTCTGATCCAGTGGCAGGTGAGTAATTAAGCGGCAAGTCAAGGGGCTGGTTGGGGTTTTCGGCGCTCTACTGGATAAGATTAGGCCCTAGGCAGATAAGACCGACAGGGAAATTTTGTGTTGTTGTTATTAATAATTATTTCTTCGCGGGGGCATAAAACAAAGGAAGAATTGAAGGATCAATCTGCCTGCGATGGTGCCGTGTCCCCACCTTCTCCACTTCAATTTTCCTCGTCCACCTACCAGTGCCGTCTTCCTCTTGACACGTGGCCCCGCAGTGGGGTCCACCAGCCACGTTGCGTGTCTTGATTCATTGATTGATTGATTTATTTTTCTAATGTATAAAAATAAATATAATAAGTAACCTAGTACCTAAAATTTGATAGGACCCCTAAACCCTTGGTAAGTGGGAGATGCAACTCCGTTTCCTGCGGGTAGACAAAGGCCCACCCGCTGTTTCTTGAAATTCATCTATTTCCTTTTATATATTTTCTTCCCCCAAAAATAAGAGAAAGTAGAATTTAACAATAAATAAGTGCATTGTTTTGGTCCATTCATCTGGCTATCCACCCATCTCTCTGTTCGCTCACCCTCTTCTGGTTCTGTAACAATTTACGTGCACGTAACAACCTTTGCCTCTTGAGCTAACTTTAACTAAGGCTACAGTGCAGGCTACCAAAGGGGTCAGAGATCGCAGACCATGCCTACTTCGATCGTCGAGGCGTGAGGCATGCTCAGGGCATACGCCGGTGCCCGGCAGTTCCGGCTCAGGAAATTGTACAGCACGTTGATCGCGAGCCTCTTGACCAACCCCGACCCACGCTTCGCCCTCACGTACGAGTGGCCTAGAATGTAGGCTATGCCGGCCTCCCGGGCCTGCATTAGTTCCCTCAGCTCCCCCATCGAGTCGCCATCCATCTTCGGGCTCTCGGGGACCGCAAACCTGACCCTCCTCTTCTGCAGAGATGGTAGCGTTACTTCCGTGCCGACCTCGTCCTCGCTAATCTGGATGATGGCCTCCGGGTTGGTCGAACAAGCGCCAATGACTTTGAGATCCCCGTAGTCTTTGTTGCCTGCGCTAGTGGTTGTGCCACTGCTGCAAGGCTCCACGCTCTCGCAGCGTATGAACTCTGCTATGCTGCAAACGAGTTCCTTCTCGAACTCCACATCATCCCTGTGGAAGTCCCTGTAACCATATCGGACGATGCATCGGTAGATTCTACACTCCCCGGGTCCGATCCGGCCAATAAGGAACCTTTCCTCGGGCCCCACGTGAGGGACCGGGACGGATTTGACGCAAAGGAAGACGAGAACCTGGTGGAACGCCGGAAGGTTGGTCACAAAGTGGGAGAAAATACCAGGGATCCCTGTCACAAGGTCCGTATGGATGAGGCCGATTCCACGGACCCGGATAATCCCTAAGCTCGGACTTAGGCTGAGGAGCCAGTTTATGGAGACCTTGTTTTGGATATCAAACTCATACTTCCTGAGGGAACCGTAGTGCCAAATGTACATCACGAGGAGGAAGATGAAGGAGAGAGCGATCGGCACCCAGGCTCCCTCAAGGAACTTGATCAAGGAGGCTGAGAAGTAGAGGGCCTCAATCGTCCCAAAGAAGAGCACGAAGGCGACAGCGAGGAGGACATTCCGGTGCCAGCAGAGAACTATCACCAGCGACATCAAGCAGGTTGTGACCAGCATAACTGTGATAACTGCCAAACCTGCCGTACAAAAGAGATTGGCTATAGCAACTGTCTTACTCTAAAATCTCCGAGATTCAGATGCAGGTGAAGTTATGATTTACATTTTCACTCCTCTTGCTTTCAGAAAGGAGTCCTCCCTAATAAATGAAAGCAGCAAAAATACTCCTCGCTATGTAGTAGACTTATCAAAG
Source organism: Sonneratia alba (assembly GCA_900174645.1). Taxonomy (NCBI): domain Eukaryota; kingdom Viridiplantae; phylum Streptophyta; class Magnoliopsida; order Myrtales; family Lythraceae; genus Sonneratia; species Sonneratia alba. Next base: position 2,295,453 of record FWPY01000010.1, read on the forward strand.
ACACGGTGAATGCGGTACCTGACGCATTTCCCATTCTCTTCGTGTCTCTAAAACCAATAGTGACTGCCAGGCACAGGAGCATCAAGGTCCAATTTATCTCTGGGATGTAAATCTGACCATGGAATTTAGATGATGTGTGGACTACCTTCACTCTCGGAAAGCAATCAAGCGCAGAGCACTGCTTGATTATTGAAAATGTCCCCGTAATTATCGCTTGGCTTCCCACGACTGCAGCAAGTATGGCTACTGCCAGGACGGGCCATCTTAATTTCTCTGTTATGAAAATCTGACAGTTTAGGGAGCTGTATAACAAGTTATTGGTGGTAGGTCATAAAGTCTACATCCAGAGAGTAAGGAACTGACCTGGTACAGATACATAGAATCCAATTCGATAGTCATTCTCCATCTCATGATGTGTGGAGAGATAGGCTGCCTGCCCCATATATGCAAGAATAAGAGAAGGATATACTATAAAGGTAAAAGCGACCTGCAGACAGGCGAACACTGGTTAAATTCATTTCTTGGTTACTGAAGAGAATATCATCAAGATAAAGGTTAATTGTAAGATCTACCAGAAAGAATGGCACTTAGAGAATAGAGATATAGAAGGAGGTATGTCTGTGCTCCTATTGAGCCACTGCCTTCCAAGTTTCTGAAGCAGGCAGTATCAATATATCATGATAGAAATAAATTGCTCCACTAAACACTGAGGAGGACAGGAAGTATGCATTCTGGGCACGCAGAAATAGAAGAGCTATAAGGCATTCAAGGACAATGTTTATACACGCAACTTTATAATAAGCTGGGTGCTCACCCCAAAGAACCAAGTAAGCTGCTGAAAGCATGAAATGCATCTTTTGAGATTTCTTTCTTAACTGGCAATAACTAGGAATTCGTTCACAATGAACAAGGGCACTCTACTTTAGAAGATTTTTGTATCTTTCCGAAAATGTGCAAAAGAGCAAAAATAGAACCTGCCTGATGGCCAAAATGCGATTTTGTATATTCAGCATTATCAATACCAGAAAGTTGTACATATGTTTGGGAGCACCAGATATAAATTGGGCTCAACTTAACTTTCATTACAAAAATACAGAGATCGATCCTTTTTTTACCTTGATTGAAAGTTGTGAGAAGTGTCCAAGATCAGCAAACATGGCTTCTGAACCTGAAAATAAATTGTTTTATAAGCACAATGAAATCTCCCACTAGAATAATTATAAAACAAAATCATCATCATGATGTCCATACTCACCTGTTATACACAACAAAATCCCACCCAAGGACATCCATCCTTCTTTTTGAGTTTTCTTCAAAAACTTGAACATGTAATAGGGAGACAGTGCTTTATACACATGAGGATTCCAGTGAATAATATTGTACAAGCCGATAGAGCTGATGCATAACAGCCAAGTCAAGACCACAGGTGCAAACAGGAATCCGATCCTATGGGTGCCATAATGTTGAAGAGCAAATAGGCCAATGAGTATGATGCATGCAACTGGAACTTCTACATCTGCAAATTTTCATGTTTCAAATTGAAGCTCAAGGGCAAGCACCATACAGTAGAAAACTTGAAATAAAGTTAAGTCTAACTTGCTAAATAACGAAAAGAAAGGTTACTGATGATCAACAAAAACATATGGACTACAGACTGGTGAAATTCATTCCTAGAATAATATTGCTACCGCTCAGAGAAAGTTATACAACACATGATTTGGTCTGTCATCTCCAAATATCAAATGAATTAGAGGCCATTTCCCCTCCATTTCTTATTAGCTTACTAGCCTAGAAGTTGATTGTGCTCTGACATCGTTTTTTTATTTTTTGGGTCTCTTTCTAGATCAATGGATATGCCAATCATTGGATCAATAATTAATAGGGGCCTAAAGCTTTAAGCTTTAACTTCAATGGAGAGGCTCAACCCAGGCAGATATAGTACCTAAGGCAAACCTGATAGGCTTTCTCAGACGATTGTCTATTGATGTCCAGATGAATATATTGCCTGAATCAACTAGTGCAAGTGACTAAATATAAAAGTATCTACTAGGTAGCGTGAAGAACACAGATACAAAATGCCAGTGAATACTGTTACTAGTTGGATGCAGATGAATATCCTGCATACTTATCTATCGACAAGACCTTGTTCATATGTTATAAAACTTCAACTGGTATTACATAATATGTCACATTGGACATGACCCCTTAATCAGAGATGACCCATGCGCCGTGCTCTGTAAGCAAAAGATGTTGGAATATGTCAGCTCCAAATTTAGGAAGAAGTATCCTATTCAGCTATGATTCCACTTCCATTTAACAGAGTACCTTTGCCACTAGAGAACAGGCAGGACAAAGTAGATGAAAATTTTGATATCTTCAGCACCTAAGAAGCTCATAGGGGTCCAAGTCAGCAAGCCTACAGAGATAGGTCTTTGCCATCGCAGTTGACAAGTCATAGAGAAGTCAAGAAAGGGCATCCATAAAGGTCTACTTTAATCCAAGAGATGGACAGTGGTGGCTGACAACTAGGGAGATATCACTATAGTATAGAATACAGAATATTAGACGACTTAAAAAGTTATTCTTGAAGTTAGACAGTTAGATCATGCCGATCAACACTTCTATTTTCCTTTTCTTGTCGTTTGGCTAATCCATGCTGTCGTACTTGAAAAAAACAGAGAGCACCAAGCGCAATACTTGAACAGCTTTACCTTTTTTTTGTTTTGGAGAAGGTACAAGCCCCCCAATAGAACAAAAGATGCTCTATATGCAGAGATGTTATTGAACTAACTGTCCTAAGAGATATCGTCCAACATAAGCACACAGATTTCAAGTATTGAAGAAAGTCACGACTGACCATAATGCACAAACAAACAAAACAAGAATGAGCTTCGTACCCATAAGGAAAAGATATCAACAGCAAAACAAGATGATGATCTTACATTTGTGATGCTGTTTAGCCATTGAAAGTTCCAGGCCAGACACTGCAGAGAAAACTGCAGCACATAAAAAGCACTGCCGTCAACATCTAATCCCAGTATTCCTCGCTAACACAAAGATAAACAAACTAAGAAAATTCAGAATTTCCAACTTAAGAAACAGGAAAAGTTTCATTTGCAAACAATTTCACTTCAGTTTCAACCAATACAGCAAACCGATAATGAATAATGAAGCTGACCAAAAATATCTTGTCTTTCATTTGGCTCTGGGAAGTTTTCCCTGTTACACATTCTACGGGACTAATCTTAAAAAGAAAGGAAGAAGTAAAGGTTCTCGTTCTTCCATTCTGCTCTTATAAGGATCCCCAGCTCATTTATGTTTAGAGTTAACATAATTAAAATAAAAGTGTAGAAAATAAAGAGAAAAAAAAAAAGATGAACTGTTTCTCTATTGCTTCCTGCTTCCTCTCCATCAATTCAAAACAGTAATCAAGCCTGGGCGAATTCCCAAGTCTGAACTGAAAAAGGGTGAGACAGCTTGCAATACCTCAAAATTCAGAGAAAATGAAACAGTAGATGAAAATAAGATTACGGCAGTGTACCTGAAATCGCTGGTGTAAGAACGCCGTCGCCAATCACCATGCAAGTCCCGATCAAGGCTAAGAAAAGCAACAACCGCTGCAGAAATTTATGCTTCTCTAAGCTAGACTTAAGTCTAGTCCCGAAGCTAGTCCTCGGCGAGAGACTTGCGCCCTCGCTCTTGTACTCAGAGAGCTCCTCATCCGCCACCTGGCAGTTCGGGAGCGAGTTGATCCGGGCGTGTCGACAGAGCAGCGAGTAGAGCGCGAACGTGCCTCCCTCGCCATTATCATCCGCCCTCAGCACGATGAAAACGTACTTGAGCAGGGGGACCAGAGTGAGAGTCCAGAACACGAACGACAGAACGCCGAAAATCTCCTCGTTGGTGTCCGAGTGGCGAATGTCCTCGGCGAATGTGCTCTTGTAGACATAAAGCGGCGAGGTGCTCAGGTCGCCGTACACGACTCCTAGGCTCTGGTAGGCGAGAGTCAACACAGTCCTCCACGATTCCTTCTGCAACAAAACCGCAGCTCAGGTCATGAAACCGAACCATTGCGCGAATGAAACAGAGAACCCGGCTCAGGAACGGTCGCACCTTAGGGTGATTCCGGCGCATTCCAGTCTCTGGATCCATGGCGGCTGGTAGTCAAGTGTTGTAGAAGACCATTTCCGGTGCCAATTGAAAGGAATGGGAATGTTTGAGATGGTGGCAGTTCAACAACCATCAGCCGAAGAGACGAAACGCCATAGTCGATGGCTTACTTGCTCTCTAACTACGAGAGGAGAAAGAAACACGGAGAGGCAACGCTTTGCGTGAGAGAGAGAGAGAGAGAGCTTCTTCTTCGACTTCGCCTTAGCTGCTGAGCTTTCTTCGACAAATAGAGAGAGAGAGAGAGGAGGGAGAGGGAGACTCAGGGGAGCCGGAGATGCTGTTCTGGTTACAAAGATTTTGGCGTACATACAAATATTATAAGGTGCACTATAAGTTATGTAATATATTATCTATAAAATAATTAATTAATTAATATTATTATTTAATATATATATATATATGTGCATGATAATATGTGATTTTTTTTTTTTACTCGGAAGTAATATATTGAAATTTCTGGGCTACTCACTTATCATTAATCAAGGAGCTCGTGTTAATTGCAGGACGTATTGATTAAATTCGTTCAACAGCTTATGTGGCTCAACTGCCGATTGATAAGCAAAGTGGCCTCCATGATCCACACATTTATCCATCAATTTTCTTGCCGATACACAGCTCCGATTATCGTAAAACCCTATGTCCGGTTGTTTTCATCACGTGCTTGCTCGGTGATGAAAACGGAAACGAATGGGTGCTGTCGACGATTATCGATTATCTGTGTTGACTGGGAGGGAACCCGGTGCGCTAGAACAAGGCACAGGGATCGCCTTCGGGGGCGCAATCTGAACCTTTCACGACGACAATAACATGGTACACCAGCATACGCTGAGAGTCGAGGCGTGATCGACGCTGCCTGCCATGGAGATAATCAGGGAGACAAGTTAGTCGCTGAACACGGTTGATTTGCCCGACACAAGACAGACACCAAAGAAGAAGGTCCGGTCAGCACGACGCCTCCAGTTCTAACCATCGAAGGAAGAGAAGGAGTGGGAAAATGGGGGAGGAGGGGGAGGTCGGGAGCTTGTCGGCAACAGGGCATGCAACCCTTTTTTTTTTAATTATTTTAAACCATACCGCCTCAGCCACACAAACATTCTCTGTCTCCCGCAACTCTTCGACAAGAAGAAGAAAAAGTGAGTGGATCCATCTTCTCATCTGATATGAGAGTGCATCAAATGAATTCTCGTACTTATATAATTACTTATTAAAAAGAAAATTTATAACTCATTATGATATTATGGGATAATATCATTGAAGATCATGATATAAAAAGAATATGAATATATTTTATTAAATTCGTTGTGAGCTCATGAGAGATTATGTTCATTTTCACTTAAAAACTTAAGCAAATAGATAATAATACTTAACTTTCTTATAAATTCATAATATTTCTTTTATGAATAGTAAATCTCAATAGATTATTTTTCCCCCCCGCAAGTATGGCTGCTGGATGGCGTGTATTAATTGACCGAGAGGCACACCTTCTCCTTATAAGTGGGGAGCTCGGAATGGCTTGATAGCCTATCAGCATCTCACAGTTGATAATTAAGTGTGAGCAAGCACTTCCCCATAATCCTCTTCATGCCTCTCTCTCTCTCTCTCTCTTTCTTGCCTGGATTACCTCACGGGTTCATAGATCTGAACGTTCCGTGATGACCCAGCGACGAATAGACAGACGGCCATCACGTTGAAATTTCAATGATGTACTATGTTGCACCCCTCGATTCAAACTTTTGACTTGGTCTAAACGGCGACACCGCTCTGTTCCACCCACAAGGTCATAATGCATCACGCATCAACACGAAGGGCTCCGTCAGGTGGGTCACCTAACGCCACCCTTACGCATCGGCTCTTTCGGTATCATAATAAATAAATAGTATGGAAAGTCAGGGAGGAGGAAAGGAAACCCCTTTGACACGGAGTTCGGATTCCATTTTTCTATTTTATTGAACTTCAAGTTGCGGCCGCCACCGGAGTCCATTGCCTTGCATTGAAAACACACTTTTTCAAATTGTGAACGGCCATCCATCCGATACTTAGGTCGGAGTGCCGGACAGAGAGATTAAGGATGTGCGGTAATGGTGACGAATGTCTCGTCTCCCCCGAGAGGAGGTGGGGGTAGGCAATTACCGAAGACGTATCTTATGGCTCCACGAGTCGAGGGACTCGGTCGGCTGGGTGGAGTCGCAGAGAGCTGGTGGTGTCTCGGTGTAGGGAGTGAGGTCGGGAGGCGGTGAGTCATGTCGAGTGGAGTCAGGCCGGGTTGCTGGAGTCAGCTCGGTGGAAAAGTCGGCCTAGACCACCACGTCAAGTGGGTTGGATTGCAATCGGCATCCTAGATGGTAAAACAAGAATATGCTCGAGCAAATAGCAAAGCTCCCCGACAAGGACCGATCATTACGTGCGAGTGCGATGGGCAACTTGATCCTCAATTTTTAATTGGAAAAAAAAAAGAGAAAAGGATGTACGTGAGATTCACGATCGAAATATCTTGGGCAGGAATATGTGCGACGCCGGGGAGCCCGCTCCCATCATGTGAAAAGTATCCTCCAAATTCAATGCCCAATTTCATGGTGCGGTCCTCCTCCCTGGATTCCATTCCACCAACAACCGCCGCACCAACCGTAGTACGTACATGGCTACCGACAGATTGAAGGAAGTGCGGCCGTAACGGCATGAGCTCGGGCGACCACGATGGAGCACCGTCCTGTCTCGGTGTAATCAATTCCAAGAACCGTGTTTGATGATCCAACTGTGAATCCACAACCTATCATTTCAACCAAGGCAGCATCTTGATCGGACTAGTACAGGCTCCATAAAAGGTCGAGACTTTTTGTCATTTTGTTGGCGGAAGAAAAATTGTACAAGGTATTCCGTATCATTTTTTAAATTTGATAATTATTAGTTTACAATAGAAAATCTTCATCTCTTAAGAAATCCACCAAAGTTAATATTCGGATCTTTCATTCTTATGGGTGGAATCTGAACTGGCCAAAAACCAAAAAAAAAAAGTCACGACACACAGACGCACAGACGCACGAAGAGAGTCTGAAGGGGGAAAGAAACAGGGGATATTCATCAAAATTGAATTTCTGATGGAATTTCCGGACAGGTACTGATACTGATGCATCCTCCTTTTGGGAGTGGACACTTTAAAAAAGAAAGGCAAAATATCTCCCGTGAATATCTATCTCATTGCGTCAAATTTTACTTAAATAAGGACTTTCTTTGCAAGTTCTTCAATTGCTGCTAGGGAGCAGAAATTGATCCACAGGAAGTCGAATTGGGCGGTGGCGATCGCCGTAATCAGGTACCATATTGCTGATACAGAACCACATGGCATCCAGAGCTGTGAGAATTGCGTAAAAACAATGCAAAGGAAGGTAATTTATTATAGGTTTGATTCCCTCACTTGGTAAGTGACCAACTGGTTTCCAAAATGCACCCAACTGGCACACAAGACAGGATTGCTACACCATTTTAGGGTCGCATATGCCCTATTGAACTTGAAATGGGATCGCACGCGGCCTAGTCAGACCATGTATGTGATCCCAGCTTGGAGGATGTTCATGTGAGGCACGCTCATGTTCGCCGCCCCGGCTCTGCAGTTCCTCCGGAGGAACGCATAGAAGTAGTTTATGACGAGCTTCTTGAAGAACCACGATTCCTTCCTCGCCCTCACATCCCCGTGGGCGAGCAGGTATGTGAACCCGGAGTCCATTGCTTCCCTTAGGGCCGAGAGCTCGTACTCAAGCCCCGGGTCCTCCTGCGACAACGATGCCATGATGCTCGGTGGCAGCATGGTGCCCCCTTCCTCGGATGCTGAAGTCTCCGATCCCTCGAGCCGCCTCCCCTGGATGAGCGGTGCCTGGAGCTCATCAGACTCATCCCTGGTGGCAGCCCCCCTGTTCATGGACCGCACCGGTGCACTGTCGAGCTCAAGATCGTGCAGGGCGTCCTCGAGGGCATTGTCCTCAGCCTCCCTGCGGAGGAACTTCTCCAGGCTCTCAACCAGTAGCTGCTCGAATGCACCGTGATCCTCCTTCCTGACATCCTTGTACCCGTAGCGGGCAACGCACCGGAACATGTGGTAGTCCTTCGGGCAAACCCTCCGGAACAGGAACCTCTCCTCCTGTGGGACCACCGGGATGGGAACATACTTGATGCAGACGAACACAATTGTCGAGTGGATCGCGGGGAGGCTCAAGAGGAACTGCCCAAAGATCGAGGGAATCCCCTGGACGAGCTCGTTGTACAGCAGACCGATGCCCGGGACACGCACAGTCCCGAGGGTGGAGCCCAGCTCGAGCATGAGGTCCATGGAGATCTTCTCCCTCATCTCACTCCGGTACTTGAGCACGCTCCCATAGTTCCACGTGTACATGATGCACAGGAAGGTTGATGCGAATGCGAGAGGAAGCCAACCACCCTGTTTGATCTTCGATAACACTGCAGACAAGTATACAAGCTCCACCGACCCAAATATCAGCGGAAAGCATAGGGCCAGGAATAAGTTCGTCTGCCATATTAGCAGCATTACGAGCGTCACAAGGGTCGTGCTTACTATCATCACACCAACTTCAGCTATGCCTACAACGATAGAAGAACAAACAACATCAATGGAAAAATGAAACTGAAGCGTAAGTATGAAATTATAATCCCTACTTTCCAATTATTCCAAATACCAAACAAGACTCCAGGAAGAGCTTGACTAGAGCTAGATGGATCTCAAGCTTTACCAAGGCTAAGCTTGTTCTCATTTGCAAGTCATCATGGGGAACCAGGCTGAGTCCACCAGACATGACTTCAAGCAAAGTTGGACATGAAAAATGATGCTTGATAAGCTCCAGATAACTTTCACAGCTTGTTTAATCTCGGTCGAGCTTAGCTAAATTACATGCAAGACCAAGATGGGCAATGAAATACAAGGGAAAAAATGACCATTAGAAGAAGAGAGATGCTTTACCATAGGCATTAGCAATATCAGTGGTGCTTTGAAATATGGCAACTACAATTACGCACATGACCATGAGGAACCAGTTGATCACAGGAATATAGATCTGGCCCATAAGCCTCCTTGAGGTGTGAACTATCTTCAGCCTTGGGAAGCACCCAAGAGCCATAGATTGTTTCACACACGAGAACGTGGCCGATATCATAGCTTGGCTCGCAATCATGGCTGAGAATGTAGCTATCACAAACACAGGCCAGAATAGAGCACCTGCAAATTTTCACAAGCTACAACCGTCAAAGGAGATTCATAAAAATAAATAAATAAATAAATAACTTTGGACCTCGAGAGAGGCAGTTTCTCCCCGAAACCAAAATGGAACAGGACCAGAAAAAAGAATCCTATCCAGCCAAGAGCCAGTAGAATTGCTGGGAATAGACAGCTGCAACCTCACGGCTAAGCGTGTCCCCTCAAAATTAGTGTTTTCCTTTTCTGTTTCAGAATATTCCCTGAGTAGAAAATTTTGCAGCTTCTGGACACAAGTAGGAAATGTACACTAGAGTGATGGAACCTGACTAGTAAACATCGAAAATTTTAAGTTAAGAATATAATCTATATCCTTGTAGGACATTGCAACTGGGGAGCCTAGAGTAGAGAGAGAGAGAGAGAGAGAGAGAGAGAGAGAGAGAGAGAAAGAAGAAGCACGCTTTGTTCCATGGAAATTTTGAAAAACCAAAAAAGCAAATACGTGAGAAATCATGGTTCAACCAGTTCAGTTAGCGGAATGCAAGTCAGCAAACCATTAACTGACAGGTCAATATCTGGGCCAGCATTGAAAAATAATAAGAATGGAAACATTACGTGGCACAGAATCATAGAATATTCTCGGAGCCGATTCTGGGTACTGCATCAAATAGGCAGCTTGGCCCATGTAAGCCAAGAGGAGGCACGGGAATACCACACAGCTGAAGGCTACCTACAGAAGCATCAAGAAGCTTAGTAGAGTAAGAGACTTTAAATTATAGAGGAAAACAACCATCTTTCGGCTACATATACTAGGGGTATGCAGATAAAGAAAAAAAAAAAACCTGTATTGCGCGCACAGAAAAATGACCCAAATCAGCAAACATTGCCTCTGCTCCTGAAATAACAGATCGACATTTGTTCACCCTCTTCTCCCGGTAATTTGCATCAGAATATAGAGGAGAAGAAGGAACTCTTGACGAGCATTTCAGTTAAGAGTTCCAAAAAACAGAAAGCTTTAAAAAGTAATCTTGAAATTTTTTTTCAAAATACCAATGGATTGCCCGGAAAAATTCAATCCCCTGAGAACTTGAAACCATTTGAAAGTTTTGAACAAGATAAACATAAAGAAACAAATTTCTCTCTTAATATATGCCGTTAGCAATGGTAAAGGACAGCCTTGTACCTGTGATGCAAAGAACACAACCACCAAGGGCAGACCACGCACTTCCACTATTCTTTCTGAAGAAGTAATAGATATAAGCAGGATTCACAGCCCTTAGGACGGTTATATCATGCTTAATGAGATTGTACAGTCCAATGGATCCAAGGCAAAAGAACCACAGAGCAAGGATTGGGGCAAAAAGGAAGCTCATTTTCCCAGTCCCAAACTGCTGTATGCTGAATAGGCCCACAAGGATAATGATTGAGACGATAACCACAGCATCTGTAGACAGATGTTTGCGGGATGTCATTGACAATGTTGTCACTCACTGTTAGAGTAAAGAACTACAGCAGAAGAACATAGGCCCAAAAGCAGCAGCTTAACAGAAAAATAAAATGGACAAGAACCAGTTTGAATCTTAGAGCAATATAACACCATTTGCAATTCTTTTCTTTATTTTTTAAGAATGCAAAGACTGAAAATTATAGAACTCGAGACATTTTGTATGGAAACATATCCACTCTTACAAACTATTGTCAAAGAGAAGCCATGAGCTATTGCAGCAATTCCCCTTTGTTGACATTATTTTAACAAATTCATCCCTCATTTGTTTTCCACAGAATTCTGTGATAACAAGCCTATATGACGTATACAATAAAAGATACTCACTTTCACCAAATCCTTTTATTTCACCATGCAGCCCACTCACGGCTGACATCACTGCAACAAGAAGCATATAAGTAAGCTTTATAGTGGCCATATTTTCACGTCTTTTTGGCTTTAATTTGTTCAGACCAGCATGTCAAAGTATTTATTGAGAAAAAAAGGGTTCTCAAAGGACAGTAAGGAGTCGCTCATTTAAAATATGGAAAACATATAAGATCAAATCACATGCAGATATAACTTAGATACCTGAAATTGCTGGAGTAAGAATACCATCTCCTATTACCATTGATGTTCCCATCAGAACCAGTAGCAAGAGAATCGTTTGCAATGAGGATGTCCTCTCAAGAGTTTCCTTTATCGTTAGGGCTCTCTCCAATTCTGGAGTTGGCAATTTGAGCCTAAAACTCGAGATACGCTCATCAGCAGGCTGACGATTAGGCAAAACACTGACGTTTGCATATCTGCAAATCAATGAGTACAGAGCAAATGTTCCTCCTAGAAAGCAGAAATTCAACTTGTCAACATAACTGGAAGAGCCAGAAGCTAGCAATCCATGGCTTCTTTTTCTTGTGGGAAATAATCTCAGTCTTGTCAATTCCATCAAGAACTGATATTTTTATGCCCCATGTTATTTTCCCATCAGGAAAAGAAAAGATAGAAGAACATTCATAAGGCAGCTCATACGTGCAAATGGCACACATATTCAAAGAAAGAATGAGAGATATGTGAAAAGATCACACGATCTTGATAGAGAGTTTAGGATGTCCAGAAGCACATGAAAACCCATAGTAAAACCCACTAATATGAGAAATTTACCGCCCTTGTTCAACATCTTAAGAGATTGACCCTATCAACAGCTTTTCTATTACTCTCCCCCCAAATCAACCAAAAAAATTATTTTAAAAAAATTTATCAGATTCAGGATTTACTTGCCAAATAGTTTTTCCAGAAATGTGTTCCTTCTAATATCCATTCACCGATAAAAGAATCATCTCAATGTGACAAAATATTCCTAAAAGAATACTTAAAAGCGAAAGGAAATGCTACTTTTCTGCAACATGGACAACCCCTCAGTAAGGGGTTGGCAATAAAATCCTCCATACCTTCCCCATTATCGTTGGCTTTCAACACCACAAAGACATATTTTGCTAGAGGAATAAGGGCAATTGTGTACATGACAAGTGAGAGAGCCCCAAGGACATCTACATCTGATTCAATGGGGACCCTGCTAAAGACATCAGCAAATACATATAAAGGGCTCGTGCCCATGTCACCATATACCACGCCCAGTGTTTGAAATGCTAATGCAAGAGTCTGCCATGTAGGAAGGTCCTGATTCAAAAGCAACAGTGTGTCAACATGAGGTAATTTCACATAACCTATGCTAGGATGAATGTTTGACGAGGCAATAGAACTTTGATTACCAGTATCAAACACCCTCAAATATCGCAAAAACATTTTTAATATATCAGCTGTTCTCATTATATTGGCCACAGGAAGACAGAGAATCTCTTACTGATCGTGATGAGATATGTACCTATCCTGAAACCAGTACATATGCCGATTCCCAACATATTGAATAACAACACATTCCAGCGGAGAATCAGCTGGTGCAATGCATTTTCGAAATGCAGAATGTACACAGACCAAGATCTTCAAATACATTAGGCGAAAATACATCAGCAAGGGGAAAGTCTACTAGTCAAGCATGGCCTCCTAAGTCCTAATATGAAATACTCAAACCCCACCTCCTAAAAGAGGTCAAGACTAGAATAACTACGACATGGTAAACGAAGTCTCTTGAACTCGGAAAAGCAACGCATCCTTGATAAAGTGGCAAAGTGGGTTTGACTCCACCACAACAAATTTTCAACCTTCACCCACTAATAAACAGAAATAGGAGAGAAGTGCTAGTCAAGCCGCTACCTTGGAGTGGTGATGACGAACGCCTTCAACCTCCATGGCCTCAACGTCAAGGGAGTTAACCCTTCTGGGCTTCTTCAGGAACCTCCTCCTCAGGGAACCGCGCCCATCTCTTTCGAACTCGCCGTCCTCCCCTGCCCCATCGACAACCGATGAAGGAGGATATTTTACATCCGATGAGTCCCCCGTTTCGCTCCCATCGACCCACCTCGACTCTGCACCCCCGCTCCCGCTGACACTCGCGCTGCCCTCTTCAATCCCATCTCCAACTCTTTCTTCCTCCATTTTTCTCCTGTGGGTTTCCTCTTCCCCACCTGCTTCTGCTCGGGTCTAAGAGAATAAACGAACGCGGAAAATTGACAGGAGTTATGGCGCGCTGAATACTGTCAGAAGGAAGACCGACTCAAATATACAGGCATGTGAAATCCATTCGATCACGATAATACGTACATTCTCTTACATCTCAAAAATTTTAATATATTTAATACCTCACTTTTATACCATTCTTAACGGTAAAACTCGTTGCGAGACTTTTGATTGGATAGTTGCGCCGGACAAGACAAGACACTGCATTACCGATAGCGGGAAGCTCCTCCATCCACGCCAACATCCTCCCACCACATACTTGGTCGGAATCATTCATCAGTTTGCAAATAAATGAATATGGATCTCAACTTACTCAAAAGAAAAAAAAAACAGATCATAACTCTTTTTTATATTATATAATATTTTTAAATTAATTAAATATGTCTTAAAATTAATTTATAGTACTACTAAAATTTCTGTCAACCCTCTTAATTTGATATTTGATTCTTAAATTACTCATTTGAGAGTCTAGTCTAAGTGAGCAAACCACTATACTAACCCCAAATTGATAACCGATCAACTCATTTAAATGAAAATAAATAAATTATTATCATATGCACTTCTACTTAAATGAGTAAAATTACTTAACCAATATATATATATATATGTATTTATTTATTTTTGGATAAAATATATTTAATTAGGCGCCCTTAAATTATTTGAACCCATCCTTCTACTTTGGAGAGGGAGAGATGGAAGGGATAGGTAGAATCCGACAGCGACAGCTTCCCCGCGGCAACCCCATTCCTTGTCCTCCTCCTTTATTTTTATTAAGATTTTCCACCTTAAAAGATAATATTTAATAATGCCACGTCAGCCACATGCAACTGCCGTGTGAAGGAGTCAGTTGTTGTAGGGATCCTAGCATTGGCCCGTCCCAGTCTACCCGGCATGATCCGACTTGCTCTGGGGAGGATCTCAAGTCGGGTCAGATTCGACCCATGGCCTTGACGGAGCTAGTCGGGTAATTTTCCTTTCTTTTTCCATTTTTAATATCTGTCCTTGCATGCATCATTTTTTCACGACTTTTTTTTATTTTTTAAAAATACTGCCCACTGAATAAATATTAAATATTGCTGTGTGCGTGTGCGTGTGCGTGAGTTGTTGGTCCGAGAGAGCTAAATGTCGCACACCTGAAAATGGTATGAAACAGCAGCAGCAGCAGCTGGAAGTGAAAGATGCATCAGTGGAGGCTCAAGCTCCATTCGTATTACCACGACCACCAACATTGTCCTATAGTCTTTCAGCATCGGCAGAAAATGACACGACGGTCCAACAACAGAGATAAATTGAAAAAAAAAAAACCTACTTCACCATAAGGGAAGGGTGCTCATAGAATATAAAAGATCCAAAATCTCTGAATTATTCCATGTAACCATATGCTGATTCGCACCATTGCCTTCCACAAGGATGGCCCTCGAAACAACTTCTCAGCTCAAACTCTACTCGGAGACCATGTGAGGGATACCTTCACTTGGTTTTGGAATCGATCACCTTCTTTGCAAAGGACGGCAAACAGAAAGCCGCAGAATGAATCTGAAAGATCATGAAGAAAACAAAATATGAGGGTTCTGTTGGATGAAAACAGAGAGTAGTGGGAACCAGGCAGCATTAAAAGTTTCGGATGACAAAAGCAACATTGTCGGACCTCTCTGTTGTAGAACCTCAGAGGCCGGTTTGCTTTGCTCAGATTCTCGTCTGAGTCAATCGCGTTGATTGGGTGCTTGAAATCCACAGCAGGCCCCTCCGTTGAGCAGAGCATGAATCCGATCACCCCACTGTAACAAGAAATGAGAATTAGCCCAAATTCATGCCAATAGCTCAAATAGTTCTCATCTAAAACGCATAATATTCTGGACTTCCTGCTAATCAATTTTACCAGACTTATGTTCCTAACCTAGTGATGTGACTAAAAGGGAAAACATAAATGGAGACAACTACAGAATACCCAAAGAAGAAGCAACAAACACACAAAGTATCAATAGGAATATCATGCCTGGGATAAGTCGGAACAGTTGTCCATGCATAATTAACAGAGCCCTTGAAGATTTCTCGGCAATTCGCAACAATATCCTCAATGATGTGCATGTGGAGCCATATACTTTCTGCCTGAGTACACACAACTCCTCCTGGACGCAGGGCCTTCGCTACAGACCTGAAGAATGGCTTCTCAAACAGCTCTTGTGCTGGACCTGGAATTGGAACCAAAAGGAGCTATCTATTTGGCTTTTCAAATAATATATATATATATATATATAGATTCAAGAACTATCAGTACCTATTGGATCAGAAGAATCAACTATGATTGCATCATAAGTACCCTCAGGAACAGCCTTCAAAAATGCAACACCTGAAAAATGAGGGGGCTTACATTAAGTCATAGAAATGACTATGGGGAAGTAGATGAAAGGTGGAAGAAAGTTGCAGCAAGGTATACCATCACCGACGGTGAGATTCACGCGGGGATCCTCAAAACCAACTGCAATCTCAGGGAAGAATTGTTTAGAGACCTGGAATAAGCCAAAAGTTCACCATGAGACTCTGAATCAAGAGCTTAAACAAAGGAAATTTCCCGATTTTCAAGTAATCAAACAGCATCAGAGTCCAACCAAAGCAAAAAACTTGCTCACCAGGTATGCACATTTTCTTTTCTAAAACTATTGGTTGGTATTTTGCAATTTTGTTTCATATCAGAGCACAAGAAGCGCAAACAGAAAAAGTAACGCTAATGCTTACATCAACCACCATGGCATCAATTTCACAAATATCAATCTGGTCAACAGAAGTATGGCGAGCCACTTCACGAAGTACACCCCCATCTCCTCCACCAATAACCAGTACCTGGAGAGCCATAAAGACAGAAGATGATTTTAGACAGCCAACAGTAAGTAGGAGGGAATTGCAAGGAAAAAAAATCTCAATGCCTTCCACAAAATCTTTCCCCAAGTATGTAATATCCACTTATTTGTGTCATTATATTCACAGACCATTCTCCTATATAAAAACAATTTCTTAATACCTGGCGGCATTAGCTACAGCATACCTCAATAAACCAGTGAAGAAATGCTCTACCATTCAAATTCTATTCATTCTACAATATGTCGATTTAAAACCCAGGTTGCTCTATTGTGTTCTCAAAAGCTAATAGACTCTAATAGCTCCACCAGCCACAATTTTTTTTAAAAGAATATCAAGCCATAAGAAGACGGACAAAACTTGATATTGAGAGAATGGAAATTGAAGAAGGCACGTAATTAAATGAGATAAAAACAGTTGCATCAATTTTGCTGATAAAAGTCCATAAACAAATCTATATGTGATTATACTCAAACAGTGATGGATATACCTTCTTTGGGTTTGGAATTGAGCAGAGTGGGAGATGAGTGATCATTTCTTGGTATGCACATTCATCTCTCTCGGTGATCTGAATTACACCATCCAAGACAAGGACTTTGCCATATGTTGATGACTGGAAAGAAGGGCAAACGATTGCACAAGTTAGGAACCAACTATAGATCTCTGAGATAATCAGAAGGGAAAGAAAGCGTTGATATAGATCTCTGCAAAGCTCCTCACCTCAAAGACCATGACATCTTGGTAGTTAGATTTCCCTTGGAATAAAATCTTTTCCACCTTCAGCGAGTGAGCTTCTCCTGCACATACCAACTCTTCTGTTTTAACATATGAAATCAGAGGAAACAAGAAAGTGGAACAGCATACACGGTAGTGAAGGACATTTGGGGGGCAATATTCATAAAACAAGGCAAAGGAACTTCTCTAAACAAAATACATTATATATTCTGTGCTCGTACAGTACCGGAGGGTTTGCTGAGTCGTATCTTCAGCAACGAAAAAAAAAACTTGGCTTAAAATTATAATGGAGGATGACATGTTCGAAAACATGGATAGAACCTTGAGAATTGGTGCTTCTAAAAACGAAGTGGAAAAGTACCACACAAGATATCAATAGCCAGTGCAACGTATTCAATTTTTAGTATAGTACTGCGACATATGTCCTGACATTTTGTACCACCGGAAAGGGGAAAATGGAACTTTGTCACATAAGTGAACACTTTCAAATCAGTTCGATATGAAAATGGGCAATTCTTACCCAATATATAATCCATTAAAATCATCAAAACAAAACAGAAGTGTATTTTGGATGCTGAGAAAAATAGAAAATAAAAATCACTTCATTCTTCAGCTGCAGTTGAGATTAAAGCATCCCCTTTCTGCTGATAGACCAAGACCAGTCACACTGCCCACGATTCTTTCAGTCACATAACCGATAAGCCCAGACTCTAAAGAAAAGGAAACCGTAAGGTACTGAATCAGGACACCACTTAGTTGCAGAAAAATCAACATGCCCGTGATTGTAAGCTACTAAAATACCCCCAGTGTATAAAAAGGTGAAATTGAAAGCAAACTGAGTTAAAGGACTCGGCTTCAGGGCTATAAACCATCACCAACGTAAATTCAACATACCCATATTCTCGCCAGGGAACTAAAACAACTCATAATCCAGAAGCCGACAGAAGATTGAGGTTGAAGAGACAAGGAAACACACCGGGCCACATTGGGCTAATCTCGGAGAACCACCCGGGGATAACGGCCGATATGCAGCCGGGCTCTTTACTGGTGCCGTCAACTTCCATGGTGGTGGCAGCAGCAGCGGCGGCGGCGGCGCCGTTCTCCTCCTCTTCCCTAGGCCTCTTCACGGGCAAATCCGCCGCCACAACGCCGGTCTCCTCGGCCATGGATGTCGCTGAAACTCGCCCCCACTCCGCTACGACAAAAAAACCTAACGATGAGAGAGCAGTCAGAGCGAGCAACCGAGGACCACCGTGTAAAGATCCGGCCTTCAGATGGGTTTATATAGAATATTTCTACGTGGAGTGGAGAAGAGACAGAGAAATCAGAGGCAGCCGGATTTGAACCGCTGGGAGGAATTTTTATTAATTAATTACTTATATTAAATCTGCAATTTTTTTTATTTACTAGAATTGAACGTAAAAAAAAAATCCGAGGGGTTTATTTACGGCAACTGCCATATTCTCTTTCCCACAAAATAAAAATTATAATTTTCTCTTAAAAAATAGGCGGAATAATGTGAGCAATTTTAGGATAATGAACATATTATTTTTTTGGGTGAAATTCATTGTGCTTTTCCAAAATTATTCTATTTGAATATTATAAGTAAAATAATTCTATAATTTTGATCGCTTAACATGGATTAATGAGTAATTATTAGAATATATGTTATTATGTTATTAAAAAATAGTGGGAAGGATAAAAGGGGGATCTCAGCATGGGGATGCGGGATGTTTTACCAGGCCACCAGCCAAGTACAGTACACAAAATTATGGGCTCCCTTTTTCCATGTGAAAATGATAGGGCCTTGATTAGGGTTTGAAAATTGAGGACATTATTTATTTATTTATTTCTAATTTATCTACGAAATTAACCCTATACCCCCCAAACTACGAAGGCCATGATTGTTTGCCTCCTGATCTTTAATATTGCAACAATTCCACCCCCCAAACTTCCGAGAAAGGACGACCGCCCACGTGTGCCCCCTTCCATCGCCTAATTTTCTTTTCTTTATGAATGATGAGTAGACTGTATCGTTGCCGTTGACTGGAATGCAAATCGACGACTATTATGCGGTAGGATTTTTTTTGGGGTGATGCAGAAATTAATATAATAAATGTATTATCGTCATTTTATGTCTTAAAAATAATTATAAATTACAATATGGGTAAGTAAGTAACTAACACCTATCAATCGATCGACCCTGTGAATTTAGTTTGACTGAAATAATCATCCATCCATGTACGGATCCTAAGCATTATTATTTCTTTATGTCGGTTGCATATCATCTTCCGTCCCTTTCTTAGTTATTATTTACTCGAGTATCAAGTGGTCAAATCGAGATGCCACCTTTGTTTTAACTTCTCTCCGATATCCAAGTGAGGTGTTTAGTACGGTTGGTTGGTAATTCCAACCATAATTTTAGAAACTGGACGAGGTCGGCCGGTTCGATCAAAAATTAGCCATTCACCGATCCGGTTGCCTGAATTAACCAATTGTAATTAAAATGTGGTCAGCTCTGATTAGACCAATCGATTTTTGATCGGATCGGTAATCCAATTTAACCAGTAAAAAAACTAATTAACTTAAAATTAAAAAAATACAAACATATTATAATATACTTATTTTATTTTATTAAATTTATATTTATATTTTATATTGAACTTTTAGTCAATGTAATGGATATATCATGGATTCTTGTTACAATCATTGTCAAATTATAATTTTATGTTAATTTATTGATAATATTATACCGTTAGTATTATTTATTAAATATGCGGTTTGACCTATTGAACCACGGTTTGACTCATAAACCCATGAATTCATACCTTGACCAATTCCCGATCCAGTCTAATTTTAAAAGCTACGATTCCAACTTACCTCGGGCTGTCGAATCCTTATTAACGACTATTTCCGACCGACATAAGCTTGGGTGACACAATGCCGTCTCCACCCTCAGTTAGAACCTCTATCTTATCGCTGGGGAACTGCTATCAAAGGCTAAATTCAGGGATCTCTGTGCAGACCGAAGTATAATGTAACTATGACACAGTTTTCTATCGATTTTTATGTTTTTGGGTGGGAGGTCCCGAAGTCATTGTGGTTTACTGAAAGTTTAGGGGGTCAAAATGTCTTGAAATAAAATATGAGGGTCCTTTTTCCCATTATTGATAAATAAATATATAATTCACCGTTGAGAACATATAATATCGAATGTAGGGCTGCGGTCTTCTGGGCTTCCTTTTTCCACTGCCTAATCTTTTTTTGGTATTGCCTGCAAAAGTCATTATTGCTTCTGCTTTCGGTCACGTCTCACTCTTTTCTTTTCTCCACGGCGGAGACAATGTTTTGTTTTTACTGTAAAAAATATATGTATATAAAAATCTAAAACATAAAAATAGTATGAAAAAAAAAATACCCAGATTTAGAATGTTCAAGTTAATCCCGACCTCTGAAACCTAAGGAAAAAAAAGATCAAATATTAGTTTGAATTCTGGAGGCAAAAGGCTCTGACCGATCATTATTTCTTCAATTATGAAATCTAAATGCTGGAGTCATTCATAGTTATTTACAATTGACGAAAAGAATTCATATCATAATCAAAATTTACGTGATATTCTAATTTTAAACATTAGTAAAATGAGCATTTCGTCAAGCTTAATGATTGGAGATAATGTTTCATTGCATCAAAAAATAAAGTTTATTTTTTCTTGAAAAATAAAAATAAAAATTATTTTCATAAATAAGTTAACTAAGTGTCATTTTAAAATTTTATGACATCTTACACCATCTTGGTAGTTTGAGAGTATTTATTTTTATGGCCGATTTTTTTAGAACTATATTACTTTTTGAAATTTGTTTTCTATGATAATTTATTCTGAATAGTAATAAATTATTTTCTCATGATGCATTTCGAATACCTCTAATTCCTCTGTTATTGTCTGTCTTCCCCACCTTTGTTGACCGAGAAGGGGAAAAGGAAAAACCTGCGTTGGAGCTGATTAATTTAACGTGGAAAGAAGCCAAGTTCCCGTCTGGTAGACTGGTAGGACTTCATTGTTTTTGGGTCAGTAAGTGTTAGTTAGTCTGAGCTGCTGGACGTGGAGCTAACAGTTACTTCAAAAATATGCAGAACTAGTGTTATTTGACAGAGAACATGCATGGGCAGGATCATTGAACCTTCAAGGGATCCAAGAGCAGTTGAACGCATCAAAAAGAGACGGGTGTTGCTGCAAACCACGGGTCATGGGGCTCTCTCTGCACTCCCAAGGTGAAGATCTTCCTGTTCCTCGAATTTGCTAATCTCACAGCTAGGAGAATGGCCTTAGTGATCAAAAGTTGATCAAATCCAGATGGAAGAAGTCAGTATAATCTGAGGTGAAAGGATAAATAACCTTCCATTTACATTCCACCCATGCTACTCGAGTGAGAATGCACCCATCAGATAGACGCACACTCTGATGGGGGTGTCCAGGCTCACAGAGTGGGCAGGTACCATCCACTGTGCTTGAGGTAAGACCTCATTCTTCGACCAATCTGTTATACGTCCTATGTACCAACCAAAGCAGTATCATCTTTAATAGAGAATAACTGTAATTTATTATTATTAGTGGAATATCATGGCTAGGAACGTACGTGGAAAATCACGGACCGGCGAAGCATAATTATTTTACCAAAGAATACTGCTGAAATCTCAGCATTCGTGTCCCAAACATGTCCTCAGCTTGGCCGGTATACCTAGATTATTCATTAGTCTAGGTTTGATTCTTGCATCGAGATTAGCTCCAGTTCCCGAAGATCGATCAATGAAAAAAGAGGGTTTCCATGGCTCATAGTTCTTTCTTTTTCCCTCAATCTCTCATTATGATCACTCATTGATACAAACGACTTCAAAAAACCTAAGAAATCGGGTAGAATCTGCTGATCGGTCAAGTTAGTCCATATGGCAATTTCCATGACACATCATTATGCATGACCTACCTAATCATGCTAATTACATGAAAGAATTTTGAAATATAAGAAAATGAATAATACTAACTCGGTTTCAGCTTCCTCGTAAGTTCAATCAACATCTAATATCAAGTGTAGCCTGAACTTTATATCATTCTATGCCAGCAAGTTAATGGGGCATTAATTTTGGTCGGTCTCAAGGCACCTTTTACAAACAACCGTGTAGCCTTTTTTTTTAGCTGCATTTTCATTGACGAGATCTTTTCATACGTACGGTCCCATGAGCCGATGCTGGAACCTCATAAAATCAACATTATGTCAGGGATTCTTCGTAGAGGAAGTGATTATGAACGAGGGTCAAATTATGTCGGACAAAGAATTCGATTGTCGCCTCCCGTGGTCGACCTGAAATCGAGGTCCAATCGATGTACCTTATCATGTCCGTCGCAATCGAAAGGGAGAGATGTGGGTCAAATGTGAATGCAACGTAAGTTTGTTTAAGATGTGCGTGGGGGGTGAGATTGCTGTATACACCGCTAATGAGCCCATCGTGGGGCTTGGGGCGGTGCGTTCACATCTCGTGTCAGACGAAATCTATGACTTTGCCCAGCCACTTTATTCTCCGCGCCCCCCCAACTTTCATGAGAGCATACGTTATTCAAAGAAGAGAATGAAAGAGACAGGACACCTTTGATCGGCCGTCCCACGAGCCTGCCGCCTTGCACGGGCCGTCGAGCTTTTTCCAAATCCAAAGTCGGAGGTTTCATGCCATGTTTCTATGTATACCAACACCGCGTCCCATAATAATACGTGTCGGGCCGTTTGTTGATTGGGATCATTTCTCCTCCCCTTTTGTACGTCTCCTTCTTCAACATTTTCAGGATAATTATAAGCGTGCTGTATCGCTCTATCGAGGGTGTCTTCTTCATCCTTTAAAGTGCGGTTTTGGATCTCCATTAACCATTCCAGAACTCCAGTTCTTTTACGGGGGTTGGGGTGAATTTCCTCCACGCTACACTGTTGAGTAAGTTCAAACGGAAAAGCAAACCGAACAATCAAATGGGTGGTTTCATTCTTTCATAAATCGGTTCGATGCGGTCAGAAAGTATCTGAAAAAAACTTACAATTGGATTTTCAGTCTCTCATTTTCTCAAGCCGAGCAGTCCTACAAACCCTGCCCTCTCATCTCGCCAGGAAACACTAAATGTCCCCTAGAATACTCAATAAAATCACTACTTAGATGATTAATACTCCCATTGACTTCCCCTCGATAATAATCCTATTGATATCTGCTGATGTCCCTTTGGGGGTAGATCCGCTAGAAAGATTTCCCCCTCCCGCGGTCTCACGCGCGCCGTCTCGGCCTCCGATCCCCTGACATTCGCCCGTTGCCGATTGTATGCGAGACTACTGATGCTTCACTGGGCCTGGTCGGATCAATGTTAAGCACTGCACTGGACGCATCATTAAGGAAGCCCACGAAGCCCAAACTTCTGAGGCCTTCAGTCGGTTGATCTTCATGGTTGGCGTGGAGACCTTCTCCTCCATCGGAGCCGATTTCCCGCCTTCCATCTGCAATCTCCGTTGCTTCTGTGAAGTAATGCCGATTCGATTCGATTCGTCCGACTCTTTGCTCGAGCCCTTTTTGCTCGAATTAGGGTTTTATTTACCTTGTCCGTGAGTTCCCACTAACACCAGCCACCACCCCCCCTTCGCCAGAGCACCCATCCAGCTCATTTTTATCGCGTAGACATGGTGGGTTCTTTTGTTCTTACTGGACTGAGCTGCGGAGACGATCACATATTCATGTTTTCTTCTGTGGTTTTCAGGCAGCCCTTGCTGATGCTTTCCTCGCAGACCTGGATGAGTTGTATGACAACGAAGCCGATATTAATGTAAGCGCACTTACAAACTCTACTTTATGCGTCGGTGAAGTGAAATAGTGCAGGTATGCCTTGCCCAAATTTTGTCCTGGAAATATTGAGTATCAGTTTGGCTGCCTCCAAGAGAGCAGCTGTCAGTCATCATCTTGAATGAAAACATCAGTTGGCCCTCTTTTATTACTTCATGCATCCACTTTTGTTAATTCCAAGTGCACTTGATGGCCCTTTGCAATTTTTATGATTTAGCAGTTCAATGGACTTTTGACATGAGGGTATACTTTAGTCGAATAACTTGAATTTGTAGCTTCATACTTTTTTTTACTGTCCTTGTTTGTTTTTTTTCCTGATGTAATTGTTACATTATGGTTCCAGAATTACAGAAAGTGGAACACGCGCTCTAGAAAGGATCTAAGAACACGAATGCAAGGGATGATTCTGGAAGATGATCCGGAGTACCAGTTAACCGTGGGATGTGATGCCCTATCCTTTGATATCGAGAATGAGATCATCATAATTCACAGTTTTATCCGTGATAAATATCCTTTGAAATTCCCAGAGCTTGAATCCGCTCATTCTTCACCTTATAGATTATGCTTGAGTTGTAAGAAGATAGTAAATGAAATGGACTTCACCCTTGTCAATTTGGATGGGCTTTTACCTGCAGCTACTATCACGGTTGTCTCTGTGACTGCATCCACCACAAGCGGGATCCTGAAGAGGTCCTTCACAAGGCAATAGAAGCATGTGATTGTGCCCTTGCCCTGGACTCAGCAAAGAAGAAGGTCCTGGATTTTGTGGACAGTCGAATGGGATATATTGCCCCTAATCTGTCCTCAATTGTTGGTAGTGCTATTGCTGCAAAACTCATGGGCATGGCAGGTGCCCTCTATGCCTTGGCTAAGATAACTGCTTGTAATGTCCAGCTTCTTGGTGCAAAAAAGAAAACTCTAGCAGGTTTTTCCACAGCTACATCCCAATTTTGTGTAGGCTATATTGAGCAAACATAGGTGTTCCTATCCGCCCCTCCTCCTTTGTGGATGCGGGCTTGCAGACTCTTGGCTGCAAAATCAACTCTTTCTGCATGTGCGGGCCTAAGAAAAAGAGAGGCAGTTGTCAACTCAGGAAGATGAAGGAGAGGTGTTTTGTCCTTTTGGTTTAGTTCGGCTTGTCTTTACATATATTTTCTGGTAGGTTGTGTAATATTAACCATACTTTTCAGGTATGTTGATACAGATGCAAGGAAGTTAGGCAATAGAATCCAATTTGGCATACCTGAAGAGAGTTCTTTAGGTAAGTGATTGCTTATAGAATCTAGAACATGTGAAAGTACTGATAATTCTCAATATCTATTTTCATTTGTTTTTCCCCCAGCGTTCTTAGCCTTTTGGGTGTACTTTGGATTGCTTAAGTTGTACTGTATATTGTTTCGCTTCTAGGGGATGGTGTTGGGGAAGGTTATGGGATGCTTGGTCGAGTAGGATGTGGGAAGCTGCGGATATCAGTCGTTCAGAGCAAACTCACAGCAAATGTTGCTCAGAGGTACGCATTTAATCCATATTTTTTAAGCTTATATCACATGCTACCATGGGATGTATGCTTTCCAGATAAACCCTATCAATCTAACCTTCTGTTCTTATGAACTACTCAATTAACAATTTTAGGTTCAAGGAAAAAAATTATGGAAAAATTATGGAATCAGCAGTGCTACCTCTGGGCTAACATCAGGCCTAGTGTTTACACTTGTGCAGGTTTTATTCTTCCATTTTTTATATCTAACTTCAACATCACAAACAAGTACCTTGATTCACAAATATAAATGGTCTTTGTTGTTGCCAGTAACTGATAACTATTTAGCAGAAAATGGCTAGTGTCCGTTGATGGATGTCATGATGTCTATGATTTTCATGGATTTGGTCCTTGGCCCAAGCTCTTATAATATGGCAATATCAAAACAGTTGGCGCATCTTGAAAAATACATGCTTTGATTATCTTCAATGTCTTCTTTCTTCCTCTTCATGACTCATTAACATAGGGGGCTAAATTATCCCTTTTATGCAGGGAATTGAGCTTATAAATGCACAGGCACATGGGAGTCAGCATGGAAGTGCAACCTAAAGCACATGCTTCTCAGAGAGGGAACCTTCTCAAAAAATTAAGAGGACTTCAGTTTAAGAGGTTTTTTACGGTTCACTATTTTGACATCAAATTGAAGAGCCACGAGTAAAGTTGTACACCCTAGTTTTAAGGAACTATGACTCACACTTTCCAATAGTCCTATCACTGTGTTGATGAAGGTTGTAGGTTGACTCAGCAAGTTGTTAGAGGCCTTTATCTGAATTTATATTATTCAACAACCTAATTCCCAACTTGTGTACTCTTAATGTTGTTGTTTTGCTTTGTGAAGGGTAATGTTTGGTCTAGAGGGAGTGACATGTATAGAACAGCTTGGATTTTGAGTGATGATCCCATTGTACTCCTTTCCCATTTCATTGTTTTGACATTGAAGTTCATGTTATGTTGATGAATTTTGATATTGATTCAAGTTTAAGTAACTGCAGATTTGTAGGCTTTTACACTTTCAATCGGCTCCAAATTGGTTTTCCAAGCAAGGAACAGAGCACATAAGTGCATATATAAAACTCATTCACCAATGAACAAGCAAAACAAATAATCCATGTATAGTTATGTTGAATACATGATCTATTGATATTAATAATTAAGATTGTATTATACTTCTCTTTATACATATATCAGATAATCCAAATTCCAATTTCTTGCCATGTGCTATACGGGGGACTGGAAATTCCCAATTTAGATCACTATAGAGAACCAATACTCCCTCTTCCTTGAAACTACGAGCATGCATTTTTGGAGGATCTGAATTACGATGTTTCATACATTGTTTGCAGGTTCCACTAAATCCACATGATCTAGTGATTTTGCAGCTCAAGCAAAGAGATCAAGAGCCTTCTCTAGGCATAGTACCACCTTCTCCATTAAAGGTCTCTACTGCTTGAGGCTCATGCATGAGAGCGCTAGCTTGAGTACAACCTCGAATGCCTCATCCAAGTGCTCCATATTGAGTTTGGGATCAACAAATTCCACATTGTTTCTCTCCTTTGTAAGGGCTTTAGCCTGTAATACAAAATATGTAAATAGCATGGTGAATATGGTTCCCATCTTGACAGGGAAAATATTTAGACCTGTCTAACATTTGCAACAGAAATATGATCAGAAGGTTAAGATTTAGCTTGATGGAGGGCTTTTTGGATATTACCATACGATTGAGAGGAATTGGTTTTACTAAATTGAGGTTTATGACGCTTTTCCCTGATAGCGGTTGCAAAAGTACGATTCCAAAACTATAGACAACACTAGAGCATTTACGTGGTGGTTCCTTTGGTATTCGAGATTAACGTAGCCGAAAGTCCCCCTAACTTTAGAGCTGACAAAATGATTGGCCCACATCAATCACTTTGGACAACCCAAAATCTAAAAGCTTTGCTTGAAAGCTTTCAATGATAAGAATGTTAGTTGGTTGCAAATGGCAAAACCAAATTGATGATATGTTATCAGAAACACTGATTGGTGAAACTCAAGAAGAACCACTGAAAAACACGCTGAAATATTATTTATACCTTGATATTGTGATGAACAATGCAACCGTTTGGATAGGTGTGGAGAAACCGGAGATCTCGAGCACAGTCGATTGCAATCTTGAGCCTTTGGATCCATGTGAGCTGTTTAACTTTACCTGCAAAAGTTTGAAAACCTCCATTCCGTTAGTTATACATTCCCAAACTACACCAACCGTAATGAATATCTCAAACATGGAAAAGGATAAAGAGTTTTTCCTATTGAAGAGCCACTCTGAGAGGCTTCAATTGTAACACAACTTGTTCTCGTAATATCCCAGTAGAACCACAAGGTTTGGGTGCTAAACTTTTGATAGGCTCATGGCCTCCCTCACAAAGGTGTCCATTTGCTCATTGTTGATTATGCTTCTGACTGCCACATCTTGCCCGTTTTGAGAGCACTCCTTTGTAGACTTTTCATGCAACACAACATTATCGAATGAAAACCTTGAAACAATTCCCTCTTATTTCCGACGAATTAACCTTCAAACACATAATAAATTAGGAACAGGTAGTAGAAACAAGTCCTAATCAATTCTTTTACCTGTTATGCCTTGCCCAATGAAGTTCGATGGGTGGAAGTTGTTTGTAGTAGAATATACTTCTTTTTATTGATATCCTGAAACTACTCTTTTCTTTGAATGATAGATCATTTGACACTGCAAAATGTGGAATGTATGACAGATAGATCAGAAACGAGATGTCATAGGATTGCTGTTTTGGATCAGTGAAAATGCACGATGATGTTTTGGATCAACAAAAATGCATGTACCATCTTTTCCTCTTGGAAGACTTGTTTTTGAGGACTTATCAGTTACTTGTCCCTTTAGAGGGCTTTTTCTATTTTTCATGACCACCTTTCTGTAGAATATCCAACCAACTATGAACAGAATTGCGATAAGCCCGATTAACCCACTAATCATAATCCACTTTACTGCTCCTTCCAAAAAAATAACGTAATGAAATTCCTAACAGGATATGTAAAAATAGCATATCCCAAGATACTTGAATAGCTGTCTCCTGATGATGATATTATTACTTACTTGGGACTTAACTTCCCTGTCGCCCTTTGCGTCTTGGTCATCTTCTTCGCGTCATAGTCGAGAGAGAAAAACAATTATAGGCATTAGATGCACATAAGATTGGAAAATCCGAAAATGTTTACTGGGAAAACAACTTATGCCAAACAAATGGACCATTGACATTACTTGATGGAAGATTTTGCTCATATCCAAGGTAGTCATCTATTCTATTGGCCCATCTTGTATCACCAATCTTATTGCTCATCAATGTGACCAAGAATGCAAATTGACATAAATCCACTTGAACTGATCCAGGCTCGATTCCGTTTTCTAGCGATTTTCCGACCTCTTCCCACATTTTTACACACAAGTTGTAGGTTTGATTGTTCTCATCTTCAGAATTGAGTAGCCGACAGCTTTCTTTCAATCTTTTCAAGCTGTTTCCAAGACTAGTTCTAACATCCTTAATTGCATAATTGGAGCAACCACCTGCACCACTAGTCAGCTTCTCCATCCCACATTCTAAAACATCCTTGTATGCCAACTCCATGTGAACCAAACAATCCTTTTGCTTTGTCGAATTAAGGAATATCTGCCCTAGTAGATTCGCCCGATGTCCCAGAGCATACAGGTAGTGATTGAAGACTGATCCACACTAGCTTCGATTTATGAAACCACCCCAAGTCAATTCTTCACAAGCTTTGTCTTTGGGAGTCAATTGGATGTTGAGGACACAACTGGCCCTTGGGCTCAATAAGAATGTAGCAAAGATGATCGTGAAGAGGATCCATTTGACACTACGAGATGGTAGGAGTCCTTCAGAGCATAGGGATGCCATTAGAAGATAGCAATCGTAGATCCTCTGGTTGACTGAATCGTTTTATGCCAGCAATACTTCCATAACAGTCCATAGGGGCTTGGCTTTTGAAAGATGGGGGGCTTTGGAATTATTAGTGCCTCATTAGAGTTGATGAATTTACACACAAATGTCACAGAATGTGCAGGCAAAATTTAAATCAAGGTGGAGACCAATAAGTTTTTAGTTCACTCCTTGGAATTAATAATGCTTGCATGTATGGCAAATGGCTGTAATTTATTTCTGTTGCCTCCATATTTGCTTTCAAATCTTAAAATAAGGTGGAATTAAATACGGGTTTGGTTTTTTTTCCTTCTAATTAAGAATGTTTTATCATTTAATATGCTGCCAGATTTGAACTTGAATAAGTTAGTATTAGTGAGTTCCGAACACTGATGAGGAGGAAAACTAAGAACAACTGTTCATTTTCTTCGCCATTGATGATGGCGTCAAAGGTCTTTTCTCCATGTCGATGTGAGGGGAAATTATGACGGTGCCTTCTTTCCTGCTCTGAAAATATTGGGAGTGGGCACAGTGTCAGCCGGCTGCCGGATACGTAGGCGAAGGTTAGACTAGTTGTGATAGCATTTACTAACAATAATTTACATATAGGGAATGCTGAGATTATTCAACATCTCTTAATGGAATGTATTATATAGTCGAGTGAGTTTAAGACTATTATTTTAATCTACAATAATTAGAATAGTAACAAATCAAATATGTGCATACTAAAAATGCGCCTTTATATTTGGCTATACTCATATTTTTAAGATTGTATTTATACATTTTTGGTATAGGATCACTTTTAATAGAAAAACTACTCTCATTTAGTCAGATTGATCATGTTTGGTTAGTTGGTTGTACTCCAACTGGCAACCAATAAGTAAGCCAACTCAACCATTGTGCAAACAGCGAACCCCCTTTAGTTGGACCAATATATCCGCCTCCAACACACAAAAACTACGTGTGTGAAGATGCTCTAAATCATTAGAAATATCCTATTTCACAAAAGAGAAGGCAAGTCTATGAATACTGCTGAAAAATTGCATATACTCTCTCGATATATACACATCTTCTCATGCGGTCCACTGACTAAAGTTTCATAGGACTATTTTGAGTGAACCTTACCAAGTTCAATTTGTTTGCAAGTCCATTCGTGGTACTTGAAGTTTATCGGTAATGTTGACCTCTTATGAAGATCTAGCTAGCCCTGTTACCATTGTTATCGGGACCGCATCAAATCCATTTTAACATCTCCAGCAAAACGCAGGCATCACATGTAAAGAAATGTATAGGTTGGGCATTAAAGGGGTCGTAGACCATGTGTTTATGTCAGTCGAATATTACGTTAGGTACCATAATGGCATGATATGGAGCGGGGCCACATTCACAATTTTTAATGCCCCCGTGGTTTCATGTAATTACAAAAGTGCCCTCACTGACTGTGTCGGCTCCTCACCATCAGAAGCTGCGGGCCTGCGGCACGGCCTGCTACAGTCACAGGTGTGTGCTTCATTTCAAGTAAAATTTTAATCTGAATTTCGCGTATAAAATTTATAATTACAAGGTTTATTCATTGGAGTATTGGTATACCGCCAAGATAAATTAGTTACGGTGTAAAATTACACTCTGGAAAAAAAAAAAAGAGCCTCGTAAATTGGCAATTTGCCACCAAATGTCACACTTATTCACGGTGTTGCCATTCGCCGGGTCGTCATCATCCATCTCGCATGCTTTTTATGCCGTCTTTCCGTGGGGTAGAGAGTTGCAGTCAGGGGAGAACTGAGAAGAGAATACATCTGGCGAAAAAATCCGCGTTTTTTTTAACGTAATTAATGGGCTTCATCAGCTGATTGAAGTCCAAGGCGGCACCTCTGACTCATCTGTGCACAGCCGTCCATAGACCTCCGCCTACGCATTGGCCGCATGGGGGAGGTGGAGAGGGACAGAAAGAAGCTTCCCCTCGACTGGGCCGCTCTGTTGCCCGACTCTGATGATCCGGTGCCGGAGCTGATCGTCACTGCGAGGGAGGGCCAGAGCCCCGTTGAGTGCTCTGCCCCCGGGGACCCCTCCGATCAGAGCGCCTTATCAGAAGTCGAGAGCCTGTCGGACCAAAAGCTCGAGGAGTCTATCGCCAGCAAGTCCAGGACGCTGCAAACCGTGGGCTCTAAGCTGTCTGATGGAGGTGCGAAGCTTCGGTGCGTGCTCGACCGCCTACTCGAGGAGAGAAGACGCCGGAAGCTCCATCAGAATGGCGAGGTTGCTTTGATTCATTGCGGCTTTTGTTTGGCAATTTTTTTGTTTGTTTTCCTTTGAATTTTGTTTCGTTTCATGGAGGAAATTAGGGTATCGTTTTGGTTTTGCAGTATCAACGAAGAAACTAATTGGAATTGCAGTCATTAGGGCTTCTAGTATTTCTGTTGCTATTTAGGGAATGCTCTTTTTATTGTTCTGTCATGAATTGATCGATAGACTGATAAAATATTCCCAACTGGAGGACGTTTGTCTCGCTGGACTTGCAAGTTTGTCCTCCAATTTTGATGTAAAGAATGGCTTGGAATCCCCATCTTCCTGCATTGGGGATGCTTCTCACTGTTGATAAAGTTCCCAAATAACGGGAATTGCTGGTTCTAATTTCATAGAACTACCTACTTAGCGTGTGTAAAACCCTGGTGTATTCTGACCACATGTCCTCGGGGGTAAATGTTGGTCCAATGGGCTGTGGGCGTGGCACTGGTTTTCATGGAAGCTGAACCTTTCTGACCAAGTTGTTGTTACCTGGGGCTGAGGGAGGTGCATGCTGTGACCGCCACTCTAATACCTTTGGATTGACTTGTACTAATGCAACCATATTCTTGAATTGATTTGCTAAATCCTGCGTTGCTTTTTATGTGAAGTTTTTGTGCTTCTTTTTTATCGTTAAAGTACATGGTAAATTTTGAGCAGTTTGATTTGCTTTACTTTTGCAGGATGTCGATGAATGCGTGACAATCATGTCATCAAGTAGTCCAAATTTAAAAGGTAATTTTCTGGTTGTTCTGCTAATATACTGTCTGATGCAATTATTTATTTATTCTCTCTGGGGTATGCTAGTAAATGTTGAAAATATGATATCAATGTGGCCATTTTTTTTGTTGGCTCAGCAATCATCATTCTTGATGGCAGAATTGCTGCCTGATAGTCTGAAATAACTATTCTGCTGGTTGTTTTTTCTAATTTTCTTTTACAGGTCCTTGTGATGGTCTGACAGAGGAGACTACATCATCACAAAAACAATCTTCATTTGCCCGGCTATTTTCCATATCTTTGGATGAAAATGTATGGAACTCTATTCTCTCCCTAGATGAATGCAGTAGTATGCCTTCTATCTTTGATGTTTCTTAACAGAATGCTCGTAGGGTAGCTGATGTTGATGAAGCACCATTCAGCTTGAATCATGGTGAGCGGTCCAGAAAGAAATTCAAAAGAAAGCTCTCACCGGCTGTTAGGAGGAAGCCTAGTCCATCATCAAGACGAGTTTCTCTTGACAGAAAGCAGCATCGTAGGAATGACAATCGACAGGGAAGAGCTTGCTCACCTTCTACTCCTTTCTCTAGTGGATTGGCTTCCCGTCACCATGACAAGAGGTAGCTTATTCTTCTGGTTGATGTGAATTTCCTTTGCTTTTGTTTCCTTGCT
This sequence comes from Sonneratia alba, assembly GCA_900174645.1. Lineage (NCBI taxonomy): Eukaryota > Viridiplantae > Streptophyta > Magnoliopsida > Myrtales > Lythraceae > Sonneratia > Sonneratia alba. The sequence continues at coordinate 2,328,552 of FWPY01000010.1, forward strand.
AGGTTTAAATGCATGTTAACATTAATCCATGCAGCAGTTTGTTTAGGGTGTATCTGTCTCATGTGACATCAGAAAGTGTTGCTAGAAGTTCCTCCTCTTCTTTCTCTCTTGAAGTTTAGGTTGGATCTGTCCTTTTAAAATGAGGACCAAGCAACATGGAGCACATATGAGCATATAAGGAGAACAATAAGCATAAAAGTGCTTGTTTCAGGAACAAACTAGTGATTATGATTTCTTTGGACTGATTAAAAATTAAAATAAAAGCCTGCCCACTTCCTCAACTCTGCTAAAACTTTCATAATCTAACTGGACGTGGCTGCTACCTGCTGTCCTCTCAATAGCCCTCTTGTTTCTCTTTCTCCAGTTGTCCATAAAGTGAAAGGAGGATGATGTTTCTCATTCTCTCTGTTGTGAGACAAATACAATGCCTCACTCTAATCCCCTTGTCTATTTTTCCTGTCATTATTAAGAAAACGCTTAGAGGTGAAAGCTGCAATCAAGTTGCTGAAATTACTTTTGAAGCCCATTCATTTGTATCAATGGCACTCTAACAGTTTCACCTTTTGTTGTTTGGGCTAGTGCTAGGTGGGCTTTGTTGAACATCTAGGCAAAATGTTGGGTTTGACTCCACAATTGATTAATTTTGAGAATAGGTGCTTGAGGGAAAATTATTAACTTGATATAGCTTATTCATTATCCTCCCCGTAACTTTTGCATTTTATGCTGCAATCCATGATCCTGATATTTCTTTGTACCTCATTCAGACAGGAACTTGTGCATATACCTCTACCCATTTGTCTTTGCATATGATATGTTGTACTGTTCTATTATACTACAGGTCGGGCTTCAGTTCCTATCTATTAAGGCTTGACAATATATTGTCGATTTCATCTTCACTTTGTGTAATTGAACAGTGGATGTGTCTGCTAACCAGTGAAGTGATTAGATCAAAATAAATAATATGTATGAGCTAAAGCATTTTCCAGGAAGTATTTGAACTGGACTGTGCAGTCCTGCTTATATGTTTCATGAAATATTGAATTGATGCTAGGCATGAATATTCGTGTGAGGCTTTACAGGGAAATATTAGAACAGATGTATTGTTCATGTTACTTATTTGAATTTATTACTCATGAAAGTCCTGGCATGAATGCTATACTCATATTTATCTTGATATTTGGGTTTATTTTTTTTATAGGAAAGATGACTTCAATGTTCTACCTTTTGGTGGTTTGAAATCCAATAAGGTATAGTTTTTCTTGTACCTTGTCATGTTCTTGTATGTAGACTTTTTTTAAAAAAATCTATTATCTATTTGCTGGGTTTGCAGATGAATCTCAATTGCATTTAATTGTGAACAAGAGTGAGATTCTTTTATGGGATTCTATATAGACCAAATAGATATACTTTATGTCATTCAGAAGCTACTCACAACAGAAACTGAAATTTCTTAAGATGCCTTTATATATATACTAAAATAAGTTGTGGTACAATTTATGTGGAATCATGTATAATTATGATATTATCATTATAATCATTCATCCTTTACTTGGAAAATCCTTATTTCCTGTTAGCTGGCTTCTCCATTGATCTGAATTTATCAGCTTCACTTTACTAGATTAGAATATTTTACAACTCTAGATATCAAAGTTCTTGTTCAACTGATAGCTCTGATAGTGAGGCATTGTATCTTTATTGCCCTTCATTTGTTGAACCGAAAGAAATCCTCTGAAATATCACTACATCTTGTGGAGATGTTTCAGTTTTGGTTTAGAATATGTACTCAATTTTGATAAAGCCTTTTCGTTTTGATGATTTAAACAGCTGACTTCATCAGTTACAGCAATATCATGAAGGAATTGGCTATGTGATAACCACAAGACACATTATTTTTTTAATGAAAGCAACTTGCAATTTCTTTTTATCTTTTTGTCGTAAGGTTAGAAGGTGAATTATCCCATGTCTAATTCAGTAGATGGATGGGAGCTGGATGGTCGGGGATTCTAGAAAGTGCTGGATTCAATACCCTATACCAAAAATGGTAGGAAATAGTCATTAGAAATGAGAATAGAGTGAATGGATCATCCATTTCTTGGAACCTTGGGCTTAACTAGATAATGGATAGGCTTTAAGCATGTGAACTGGGCAAGTGGTACTTCCATGCAAGGCTGGTGCTCTTGGTGTTCTGTTGTTGGCTCTGGAAACTGTTCATCATTAAGTTCTACCTTGATTGTGTACTGCCTTTTATTGTGTTTCCATACTGGGTTTGTAGATTTGGTAAATTATTTTTGGAAACAGGAGCATACAGTTGTCCTTGACGATGAAGAAGAATGCCACCTTACTGAAACAGCTGAGGAAGCCAGTGAAAGTCCTGAATGGTACTTAGATGACTATCATCATATACTGCTTAGTTGATTTCGTTAAATAGTTATGAGTTTGGTTTAACAGTGATATGTTTTGTGGTACTTGTTTCAGCATGAATGAGACTAAGATCTATTACCCATCGAGGTAAAGATGATATGGAATGAGTATTACGTGCAAAAAATTTTCGAGAAATGAGATGATAGTGTCTTCCATTCATCTGTTCTGTTCCTGCAGGGATGATCCAGGCTCTGTTGAAATATGTTCTACAGATATAGACTGCCTTGAACCCAAAGGCTATCTTACTTCGCCTATTATGAATTTTTACATCATGTGAGTATTGACAAATAGCTATGCATCAATGTCATAGTTATTTCTTAAAGATGTATTGAGATGCACTGACTAGGATATTTGACTGTAACTACGCTATCTAATATTTTCTATTCATGATGCAAAATATGTTGCCGGTTCAATTCCTAGATATCTACAGCTTCAAGCATCACTGTCAAGTAGTGGAATAAGTGATTATCTGTTTTTCAATACATACTTCTACAAGAAGCTCCAAGAGGCTGTGTCGTGCAAGGTGCCTGCTTCTATTGAGACTATTTTCGTTTCCAACCCCCCCTCCTTGTTTCTTTGCAAATATTTGCAACTCCAGTATTGATGACATATATGGACAGTATATGAACCTGTGCTAGTTGTAACCGTTCAAGAATTTTGTTTGAAAAAAGTACTGCTTCCTCAAAACTGATCAAGGAAGTAATTTATATGTCCCTTTCTGGCATGTCATGATTACCTCGTTGTTTGCCCTTTCTCTTGTAAGTTATCATTTTATGTGCAGGGAAATGTGAAAGATTCATCATTTGCCAAATTTAGGAGATGGTGGAAAGGTGTGAATATATTTCAGAAGGCTTATGTATTTATACCAATACACGAAGAGTAAGTTTTGCTTGATTCTATTTTGCATGAGATTTTAAGATATCAAAAGCCTAATATTTACCGTCAAGACTAATTTTACACCAGGCTATTGCTTGAGGGAAACGGCTTCCTTGTAGTATCTTTCCAACTCTGCTTATTATAACTGTGATATTATGTGCCCCTGTTAGTCCAGATTCCTGTTTGATATAATCTTTTCTTAGGTCTGTTTTTGAAAATGATGACATCAATAGTTGCCATGCAAAGTTCCTTCAGACACATGAAAAAAACATAAGGGTAATAGATAAATATTTTAAATATTGTCTCAATATATCTGATTTGTGCAGCCTACACTGGAGTTTGGCAATAATATGTGTGCCAGACAAGGAGGATGGATCAGGACCAATACTACTGCATCTGGATTCTCTACAACTTCATCGAAGTAAATCTATTTTTGACAACATTAGACGGTGAGTTGAAGAATCCTGTGCATGCTTGGAAAATGTAGGGCTTCCAGAACCAGATGAATTTAACGGGGAACTGACTTTGTTGAGAAGTCCCTATAATGGCCTTTTTTGGTGCCTTCACAAAAATTTCACATGTTTCTTGGAAATCATTGGGTGATTTGGTAACAGCTAGGCAACTTTTTATTTAAGCTGGTGAAAATGTCATTTTGAAATATAGAAAATTTATCAAGTCACCTGCATAAGGAGCATATTAATTAGATTTGAAATGTGATACATTATATTTGATATTGAAGGGTTCTTTTATCCAAATAACTGGGAAGCCACTGAAATAGCAAGTCATGTTGCTGCATAGCGAGGTGGCTCTCTGGTTCTTTTGGGCTTGCTCATTTTTAGAAGCCCCACCAGCAGCATATTTTCATTTGATGGGTTAGTAAAGTGTGTTTTATGTTAAGATCTGTAAAGAGTCATTATCTCACATATTTTCAATATAAAACTCATTTCTGTAGCAAATGTATAAAACTCATTAAATATATAAGGCAGTTTGGTTTATCTTCAATATAAGCCAAACAGTGTCATGTTTTGAATGTATGCCTATAATCCATTCACTGTAATGCCTTGATATGTCTCTCATCATTCAAATGGCTTGTCGACAGTTTTCTAGCAGAAGAATGGAATCATCTGAAGCAAGAAGTCACTCCAGATCTCCCTATAGCAGACGAAGTTTGGGAAGCACTCCCTCATCTGATTTCAGAAAAGAAAATTACGGTAATGATTTGTTTTAGCATCCAATGAGACTACAGTTTTCTAGAATATATTTATGCAACAATTCACCTGCAAGGTTAAGAATGCAGTTAGCCCTACAGCAGCTTTGCCATGTAACTGATCTGTAGTTTTTATTTGGGAATCATTTCTCTATGTTCCCTGCTGGGGTTTTGCTTGTTCACCAGGACATATTCCCGCAATAACAGCCACTAAAATTTTCACACTCACGCTAACCTAGTGCAGAGATCTATGCTACAGCTTTAATGTGGCATATCCTCGCTTATGTCTCTTTTAACTGTTTGTGCCGACATCAGTGATGAAAGAAAACTTGATTTCATCCTGGCCGGTAGTCTATCTTGTCTTTGAAAGCAATTTGAGTGTCCTGGAGATGTGAAGAATTTCACTTCAAGGGAAGGGAAGGACAAATTCATGATTGTCCTTTTTTTAGAAAGTTTTCATCTATTAAAATTAGATAATATTAGGTGATTTTCAGTCAATCTGGTGTTTTGACCATCTTGCAATCAAATGTGAGGTCATAAGTTCAATTTTGTGGGCTCAACTAAATGATGTGCTAGTTATGATTAGCAATGATACTTCATTTTAGATGGTTGATAAAAGGTGTGTGTTTTCTTAGAACCGTTTTTTTACAAAGTTTATGATCAATATATTGGCTTATGTCTCTACTTTTAACCTATACTTGGATTACGCTTTTTTCTCTAATTCCCAATAAGAGTAACAAATAATGGATTAAATTTAAACTGAGCAACTTTTTGTCCATGCTCAATTACTGGGTGATGATCCTTTGGGCTCTACTGCCATCTATGTTTCTGTTACTTGGATTGCTTAAGAGACCTTTTGCTGATAGAAGCATCGACCTGGCCCTTCAGGTGCCTCAACAAAAGAATGATTATGATTGTGGTCTCTTCGTGCTGTACTTCATGGAGCGTTTCATTGAAGAGGCCCCACCGAGGATAAAGAAGAAGGATTTAGCTATGGTACTACTCATCCCTTCCATTGAATTGTTTTACTTTAATCTAATCGTTAATCTCAGAGATTTATGGTTTTATTTGTCTTGGGTTCTATTCGTGTGTACTGTTATCCAGTTCAGGAAGCAGTGGTTCAGGCCTGAAGAGGCCTCTAGCTTGAGAGCGAAGATCCACAACTTGCTCATCAAGGAACTCAAGAAAGTTGTGGGCGATCCTGATACTCCAGATTCCTCTCCACGTTCAGAGAGTGATCCATCAGAGTGCGTAGAAAAGATCGATTAGTATTAGATCGTTTTATTGAAGTCGATTGATTGGCAGCACTGCCCTGTATAGAGCTAACAAAGTTGATCCACCAGAGCAATTTAGTCCTCTGTCATGCCTCACCTTCAATCCAGACTCACTGGACTAATGGCAAGCCAGCTTTACAGGAGGCTTTGGATCATTTTGTTGAGTTTCGGCTCAGAGTTGCAAGTTAAGGACGTATAAGGTGCCAATGTAGCAGCAAAAATTGTGACCCATTCCGATGAATTTTGGTTGAGCCTGTGTGAAAAGCCTCTGGGTTGATGCAAAGTGGTGCAATAGTCGGTGGAATGCTGCACAGATGGTTGAGAAGATCGGGACAGTACTTTTTATATTCCGTAGCAAGTCGAGAGTATCAGAACGGTCCGCTAGGACTGGTGCCAAAGTACGCTCCTCTTATCGTGAATGTCTTTACCATTTAAAAGGTATGACCCAATCTAGAGAAGAATATCGTGTTCGCCTAAAGTGCAGGTGTGTGATCTACATTTAGAAAAAAAAAAAAAAAAACTCCCCCTGGGTGCAACAGTGTTACGAATGATCAAGAGAATTACAGATCCTCGATTCCGAAGTCTGGCGCCTTGGCCCTTGTGGGTCTGAAGATCCAATGGAGACATTGGGAAGTGGCTACTAGAGCACATGGTTGATTATATAGAAACTAAGTCAGAAGCCCGCTCTGCAGGGGCGCGATAAGGGTATGCAGGCAATTCCACTCGGCAAGGGAATTTCAGCATTAGCCAGGTGATGATTTCATTCACTTTGGTTCAGTTTATGTTGGTGCTCGCCTGATCTTATGGTAAGTACCTATAGCATACGGCGTTTCTTTTTCTCGGGTGTCGGGTGCACTTGTGGTTTTATCCCGAACATCTTCAGTTGGAAGTTCTCGAAGGCCTCAGAAACAGCTTCCACCTATTAAAGGCAACAACAACAACAACACCATTCATTAGATTGAGGGAGAAAGTGAAGGTAAGGCACAGGCGGTCATGCCGCTGTCGTTCTATTGTACCAGTTCAGGTTTCTTCGAGTACACCCGCACGATCATGTCCTGATAGAATGTAGGCAACAGGTGACTGATGCGATCGTCCCGTATCGTGAATTTTTCCGCACTCTCAAAGTCCTAACAAGATCCAGAAACTGTAAGCTCTCTCCTCCATGCGAGCTTCTTGCAGACTAGAATTCAATCAGGGGAAAAAAAAGAATTGGTAAAGGCAGAGCATCACTGCAGGCGAGGAGCAGTGACACAATGTTACGAAATGGCACCCAGCCTGCAGATTTGGCCCGAGCACGATAACTCTATCCAGTGCATATCTGGGTTTTTCGATCCATAAAAACTTCTGTTCTACGTAAACTCCCCTACTTAGTTAAATCCAAACAAGATCAGAATTGTTTAGCCACCGGTGTAGCATGGCAAATCGACAAGAAAATTCGGAAGGGTAGTAGTAATTTATCAGTACCTCGAAAAAGCTGATGCTGGAGATGACGGACATGAAAGAGAGAGAACGCCATGGTCGAATCGTAGATAACCGTAGAGCGGGCAGCGAAGTCAATGATCAGCAACCAGTCATGTGAAGCCATGAATTGGCAATTATGTTTTTTTTTTCTTTTTCCAAATAAGGTACGTTTCAGAGCAGAATAGAGTACCTTTCGAGAGGGTTACTTCTTCCCCGGGTTAAATCTATCTTCACATTGCTCACAGCCACATCTTCTTCTTTAAGACTAACACTGCCTGATTTCTTACATATTATTGCAGGGAAGGCAATCATTAATATGTCAGGGCAGGGAGCACGTCAAATTGTGACAGATTGCAGAATTTTCAACCTGAGAACAAACAATATCCTGAGGAGTGATGGGCTTGAAGTGGTCAAGTGAGTCTTTTGGAACAGAAAACTCGTTGCAGAACTGCAAAAACCAGAGAAATCAATGTAAGTGGTCATCGCATTCTACCTAATGAGGGTGCTAATCATAATGAGGTCTTCGAAACCGTAACATATCTTCGTACCTTATACAAGTCTCTTCTCCTGATTCGCCGTATCAGATCTCTTGATTCCTTGACCTCTTGGTCCACAGTTGTTTCAATGGTTTTTACTATCGAGTCATCCAACTGCGTGTTTAACAAAAGGTGGATGGTATCAACTTCACAGACATTGGTGTCAACAAATGGAAGAGAAAACAAAAACGTGAAGGCTACAATACCTTCCAAAATTCAGCAGGTTCTTGAATTGAGGATGAAATCCTTAGAAAATTATCCGCCTTTGTAAGGGCATCCACAAGCATGAGCTCAATTGCCTGGCAGGGTCCATTTTTCAGTCTTATACGTGTCTACAATAACAGGGCGTCTTTCAAAAGCCAGAGCTGAACGTAGGGAAAAAAAAAAAATTCTCATTTGCACCTTTACTTTTGCATGGGTGTAGACTGTTCGATGCAAATCAGCACGAGTAGCAAACAACTTGTGGATTGTGAGATCTGACAATACAACACATGCAGTTTTGAAGCACCGTCAATGAAAGTATGTCACTATAAAATTACAATATAGAACTCACAGTCCTTAGCACGATAGCATATCTCATCACCCAAGACTCGCATAGATTCCATTAGCCTGAATGATAGTATGACAGAATTATAGTCTGGCAATAATAATCAGGTGAGCTTTATACAGTAAATGGGTGATAGCATGGTCCTTTTCAAAGTGCAATCTCAAATAAATGGTGAAACTAAGGTCATTGAAGTGCCATTCGATTTCAGCTTCTTATGCACTTGTAGTTTGCAGTAAACAGTTAATTTACAGATGATATCAACCAATACCTCTGGAACTGAAAATTACAGCCCAGACCACAGGCACGAGTATCCCGAAGAATGTAATCAAACCTGCACATGTATTTGTTCACATGATTTTTACTGCTTTAATTTAAAAAAAGAGGGAAAAGGTTGATGAAAGCATACTGCACATATAGTTACATACTTGTCGACATCAACTCCATTTCTCCCATTTGCAACAATATCATACAAGAATTTCTTGTCCTTCACATTCTACAAGGTAGAAAATAAGAATCGTATAGGTGCAGGGTTAGTGAACCGAAGAGACACCCAGAAGGAGATGCTGAGACCTCAATAAGAAAAAAGAGAAAGGTTACTTACGCTATGAGGGAAATGCTCAGAAGCAACAATCATCTCCTGCCAAGAAAAAGGGGATGAGCCAAGACATCAGCAAGCTCCATATACTGCATGTGATATTTCATTCAAATGCCACGCTTTTTGAAGGTTTAACTGGAGCAAAACTAGAACGAGGCTAGGAAGAAGAGTAAAGTATATTTATTGCAATGGAAAAATTGGAGAAATTGCATGTTTCATCTAAAAATATGCTACTGCAATGGCTAAGAAAGGACCTTTCAGGATGCATTTTCTAGAAAAGAAGCCTAAAATCAAATGAACACGGGATTAGAAATGCAACCTTTACTTTCTTGAGGCATCCTGGACCAATATCAATGTTGTGCTCATCAACTATGTAATCTACCATTCTCATTGACATATCCTCATGGGACCTGGCATGTAATCAAATGCACTTTTCATTATAAAGCAATTACTTACTACACAGTACAGGTTTGACAAAACAGTAGAAAGTTTCCTCCACAGTGGAATAGACCAGACAATGGATGCAGGGTAGAAAGCACATCCCAACAAAACAGCAATGAAATTTAAACATTAAACCTAAATCTGAAAGTCATAGAAATATGCACAAGTCACAAAGTGCAGTAGTAATATAAAAATGAAGTTTGTGAGCACTGGCTCTGAATGCAAAATAGGAGAAAAGGAGGAAATGATTGAAAGCATACATCTACTGAAAATCCAAACAGTAATGGAAAACTCAAATGTTCAAACTCTCTTACTTGTAGAAATTAACATACAAGTGGCAGCATTGTCAAGGGTAAAATTAAACAGATACATACTGCTCAGCAAACAAACTACTTTCTTCATTTTGGCATTAATTATTGTATCCAACAATGCCTAGAGATATATTTATCTTAATCCTGTCATCTGCAATTTAAGTTTAGTAGAGCACAGACATGGGTACATGAAATAGTCCATCATATAACCTGTCAAGCCAAGCATCCCAAGAACTTTATAACAAAGAGAAGAGTAACTAATATTAGGTGGCTTAGCTGATTATTGCATGGAAGTACTAATTCTAAAATGTTATAAATAATCATCATGATTGATGATTTAAATGGCAATTTCAAGAAAATCAGAATAGCAGAGAATGTTAAAGCCTTCCATAGATCATCCTCTAGTTGGTGGTCTTCTACCAGAAGTAGCAGAGGAATACCATTTAGATCCATGAAGAATTTGGGGGAGTAATGCATTCTCAAACATGTGGCTAAATGGCCCATGGCCTACATCATGGAGTAGTCCTAGATGAACAAGCAGACAGATGACATGAGAGAGATTTTAACCGAGCTTGTTTGCATAACAGGTAAAGTTGAAAATTTCTTTAATACCTGAATGTACCTCATACAGATATCATCAAATTCTGATTAGTGTATAAAGGCAACATCCATATATGTACCCTACTTATTTCCTTAATTAACCAAAAAATGTGATTGTATCACATATATGCATGTGTTGTTGACGGCTTTAGTAAAGTCAAGTACCAGCAAGTTTTACAGTCTGCAGGTCAAAGCGCTCCATACCAAGTTCCAGGCCCTACATTATGAATTGAGACCATGGAATTGCTGTCGCACACAGGATCACCCACATGTAGATCAAACCAGGAGAACTTAGCAAACCTACTTGATGAACTTTAATCGTGTGAACAGCTTCTCCAGCTAACCAATATACCCCCAGTGAATGCTCAAACCGAGAATGTACAGCCCCAGGGTAGACCATGTGAACTATGCCTGTGTACAAGTGTGAGGTTTTTCAATTACGTATCATAGCCTTGTGAAACGCAGCCCAAAGAAATAAGCCAGACTAACAAGTCGTTACTTAGGGAGACAATCCTAAAATTTCCTAAAATGTTTCCCATGTTTCCTTTTTAATGTGCAGACCAGCAAAAAGTCAAACGGTTGTGACAACATGTGGCATGTAATACAACTTGCACAGCATTGCATGAGCAAAGATCTTGATATGAACTTCAAAGATTATATTATCTCTACCTTCAGAAAGAGGTAGATTGTCGCTCTTGTTATCTTATGTGATAGTTGATAAATAAAATGAATCCAATTTTTGTTAGTCGCAACAAAAAAGCCACCTCATATTCCATAAAAGGAGGATTAAAACTAACCTAGTTGCTTTAGATCGCGAAGCCTGCAAAAATATGTGAAAACAATCAGCAGATAGCTACCATATCAACTAAATAGGCACAAAGAAACTATTCATGTATCGATTAAAACTCGCCTCTGAAACTGCTCTGTGTCAATGAACTTCAGGGAAAGCTGCAGAGTAGGAAGGAAATTAAAATCAAATTAATTTCTGATCATCAGTCTTATGCCACAAAAATTATTGATCCAAAAATTTGAAGATAATTCGTAAGATAAAAATTTGAAGAATTCAAGGGTTAGATGGCTTCAGTATTATCAAAAGCGATGGAATCTCGCAAACTGTAGGAAAGAAATAGACCCAGGTACGGCATACAGACAAGTCAACACCGTGACACAACTGTTGAATCGGCAGGTAGAAGCAGAGAGCTAAAGGAGACAGAAATGAAGAAAGATTGATTGAATTATCTGAGTACAGACCTAAAAGCTCGAGCGGAGTAGAGAATAGAACTAAGGAGAAGAGTTAATCACTTTTATTCACCAGTAAAACTTCGGCATACAGCAGCTTAACTACTACGATAGCCAGGCAAGCTTCTGATGCAGGCGACACTACCCAAGAAAAGGACGACGCAGATGAAAGCGTAAGGCTTGTGCTTGAGACACCTACCGAGAAGTCAACAATCTAAAGCAAATTCAAAATGTCTCTCAGACTCTATATCCTAACTACATCAACTGCTATATAATCTGTCTACGTAACGAGCGCCAGAAAATCGCAGCTCAATATCGAATCCACCGAACCGTGGTGGCCGAAACAAGCTAAAACTGTCAATCAATATGAAGGAACGCAAGGCAGACAAGCAAATGATCCGGCGGAGAAAAACGAAGTTGAGTCCGGACGGAAGAGGAAGGGCTCGAGAAGATACAGAATCTAGGTAGATGTTTCCGTGCACGTTGTCGTGGACATGCTTCGATGATCGCCTGTCCACGAAGGAGGAGGCACCGGAGAAGCTCCAATGCCAGCCGTCCGGACAGGCTTCCATCGCCTCTTCGTTCTGAGCCACAGAGTTCAAGGCAGAGTTCTTCCCAAACACACACACAAACACAGAAGAAGTAACAGGGGTTTTTGGTTTTATTCCATTTCCAGGGAAGTGGGCAAGACACAGAAGCGATGTGCCGCGCCAAAAAGCGCGTTCTGTTATCAAGTTCGGCATCGCCGTCTCTCTATTTATGAAAAAACTGGTTTTAGTCCTCAATCTTTTTACATTTTGTTCGCATTCATCCCGTATTATTAATCTACTTTTGTTCCTCAATCTTTCTCATCATGTTCAAATTTCTCCCAGGGTGCCACCAGCATCCGGCGAGATCGGCCGTGGCATCGAGAACCACCGGCGAGGTTCCAAACGTGCAACTATCTTCTGCAAGCTCACTTCATCAATGGAGGAGTCCCCCATGAAACGGAAGGTTGGGGTGCTGATTATTGGGCCGGGCCTAGATCAAAGCCCACATTCTCCGGTGGCCCATAATTCAAGGCCCACACTCTCCTTCACAAGCATTCGAATGGTCGCGCAAGCGACAAAATCTTAACTTATCCCATCTCATAAGTCGTAACGGCACGATGAGTGACAATCGATCACGTCAGTACAATCAGAAACATATAATGGCAACCACAGTCCTGGGTTAACGCCTAATCACTTATTTATCATACTCTTATTGATATTTTCTCATATTAAGTGATAAGACAACAGATTTATCCCATCACATGTACATGTCCATGCGTGTAAGCTGCAATTTGAAAGAAGTGATTGATATATGTGCAACTACTTGTTTTAGAAGTTAGTGCTTTCCACCGTCTCTTCTGTTTAGCTATACATAGATCATTAACTTATCCACCGTCGTCATGTGCAATCTAATTAACTTACGGACATTCATCGGACCGCGCGTAATCCATGTTCAGACCGGATCATATGAAGGGGGTAAACCTCCCTGTGCAATGAATGCTTTCATATACGGAACGTGAATTTAAGATGTACAAATTTTTTTTTTTCTGTTTCTTCAGTGGTGGATAATCGTATATAATAATATATTATGCATATATATGTGTGTGTGTGTGTGTGTGTGTGTGTGTATAGAAGAGAAAGCCGCGTTCGGGAGCAGTTGTCGGGGAGAGAACGAAATCCCGTGCCAGCGTGACTAAGAAGGAAAACGCGTTCCGCCCACTGTGGCCTCTTCCCCACTGCGTCTCTTCCCCTGTTCTCTTTCCCCATCCCCACAAATAAAAATAAAAAATAAAACAAAGGCAATAAAAAATTCGATGAATTTCATTCGATTTTTTTTAAAGAATAATAATGCTCATGGCTTTTTGTATGATCTCATGGCACGTAATGTTAATCCACGGTGCATGGTTCTCCCGAGACGGGGAATCCGCCCGTCATCCGCCGTGCTTCAACGACGACGGGACCGGCTCTAATTTTTCTGATGAAAATGCCGACACCCGAAGCATTTGGGATAAGAGATCCGGCCAGCGTGGAACGTGAGTCGCCTGCTATCTTGAGTTTAAGACTATAGTTAATGGGAGATTTGAGTGACATGGGGATTCTAATGCTTGATCACACTCTAACCACTTTGTTAGTGACCAAAGGAATAAGGCCAAGGAAATGATTTGACCCTTCACCAAATTCTACACGAGGCAAAACTAACATATTGTATATTTTTGGTGTTTATGTGCTCGAATTACCGACACTCTAGAAAGTTGATGCCCTATGGGTGAGATCGATTTGGGTGACGACTGCCCAAGAAAAAACATGTTGTGGACGAGCGAGGAGGGTCACGTCAATCCCTCAACTCCAGCACTTGGGATGCCAGGGCAGGAGGAGCCCCCATTAATTCAATCGCCTCCCCCACCATCATCGTTGAATCTGACCAAGTTGCATTAAAGTGGTCAGAGTGAGCTGTTGACTGCTGATTGGAGGAGCGCTGATGAAGTTCCACGCGTTGGCTCCTTGCTCATTATCTTGGCCTTCATTGGATCCGATTGACATAGAATCATCTTCCCCTTCTTCTCTGTCTTCCTCTTTAAGTGATTTTACCGAATAATTTTTTACCCTGAAAAGCCTAAAAGTCTGCGATTTCGGCACAGAATTTCAGTCCTTCGTTTTCTTTTGATCCTTGATGTGTCTGAAGTTGGGATAACAGATAAAGCGGCCTCGACAATTAGAATCCCCTATCGTTCTTCCTCTTTAATAATTATGCCCTCGAGATATTTATGAGTGGGAAGTCAAAAATTTAGTGGCACCGAACGTACGCGATACTAAACCCCATCAGAAAAAGAGGTAAAATGTCAAACAGGAAAAGCACGAGAGACCTCTTCTTGTCTCCAGCTCTCGTTGTTACCTCCAACCAGTTTCACTTGAGAGCATTTCCCACGTGAATTCCCCAAAAGTCTACTCAGTAGTTTCACTATTGATCTCACAAGCTCGATTGCACAGAGCATCACCCTCGACCGAAACTACTCAAAGTTTGTCTCAATTCTCCTCTCTCTCTCTCTCTCTCTCCTTCGGTCCCTTGATCGAACATCACAGTCATCAAAACCCGGCAGCCGGATGCAGCTGGTAGGAGTTGCCCTTTTTCTCTGAATTTAATAAGACCATTTTGCAGATAGCGAATGCGAAATGTTCGATGAGCTATTGCCCACCATAACAACCGCTCGTGACCTTCCCCGAATAATAAAAACGCCCCCAGCAGGCTTTGGCTGGTACCTGGACCACCCCCCCTTCTTTCCACCGCAAGTTCCTCTTCCCCCATACAAGTTCTTTAACAAATTCTGTGAGAAACTGGAACCGGGCTTACAATTATTTATTGTTATCGGGTATATGGGATATCGGAATCATATCCATCGAAAAAGTCTAAGTACATATACTTTAGTTATGTTTAATCCACGAGCCTTGAAGGGTTATTTTCAACTTATTGTTTCTGTCCTAGGTGAGGGTCCCTCGGCTTGTTTCGGTGGCACCTCTTCTCCTTCAGAGTCCACAAGACGCGGACAAAATGGTACAGAGCAAGCAACGCTGGCCACAGTACATTCATTCAAAGAGCAACCTGCTCTCCTACACAGGTCCAGAAGTTGGGTATTTTGCCTCGTCCATTATTCACCTCATGGCTCCAATCATTCAGGAACCCACCACCAAGCACGGTCTCCCACCCCCCAAAAACATTACGGTAAGAGGAGGGTGGGGGGACATCCGTTGGTTAAACGATTGAGTTTCTAGTCAAGTTTTAAGATAGGATTGTAGAAATTAATGGAGCTGTCGATTGATGCATTGTACTGTGAGGAGTATTACATCTTTTCGACACGATGACCTTTTCTTTATAATGGTGAAAGTGATAGTAGGACAAAATTAAAGAAAACCTATAAATAAAACAGAAACTAAGGAGAAAAAAAAATTAAATTACCACAGCTGTCTTGGTGAGGGGATTGACGATCAACAATTGAATAAGATCCGGGGTCGAACCAGCGGCTAACCTTTCTTAGCTGCGGGCTCGAGCCCATGTTGGGGGATCAGTCGGCTCTCGCCCAGGTCATATCGTTTTCGAATATCCAGTGGCAGACTTCGATCCGACCCGGCCCATACCCCAGCGCTAGGAACGCCCCGTGTGTTGGGCTCCACGCGGACGTATCCAGGTGGCAGATGGCGACCCCATGGTTGATGGTCGCCTTGGAGCTCGGGTCGAGCAGATCCGCCTCGTAGACTCGGACCTTTGGCACCGAGTGGCAGTAGTAGAGCAGGTAAGGGAATAGGCTTTGGTGGCACGACACCGACTGGGTCACCTTCCCGCCGTTGATTCCCTTCACCTGACCGATCAGGATTTCCTTGCCGGACCCAGACACGTTGTCCGTGGTTCGGACGACCACGTCCTGGCCCAGCACAGAGGTGGCAAAGTCTAACATATCCTCGATGGAGCCCACGCAGCGCTTTGTCTCGCCGCGGCTCGGGGCCCGCTCGCACTCCTCGAGGGCCGCGACAATCATCGACTCCATGGATGAGTTGTCGGCCGCGTGGAATATCTGCTTCAGCTCAGCAAGCTTAGAGGACGAGAAGGGCAATTTGGAGGATATGGTGCGGGGAAGAAATGACCTTCGGGGCATCTTATCTCTAATGTCGGGCATCGGCATGAGAATGCCTTTCTTCAGCATGCTCTCGCGGAAAAATTTGCCCGGTTCAACCCACCTATTTACCCTACTGCCACTGGCCTTCATCGCCTCCGCCGCGGCCGCCTGAGCCTCGCTCCGGCTCGTGTAGCTCGCGAACGACACCTCGGATTTCTTCGCGTAATCCTTGAACGTGTTGTTGACTCCGTAGACCTTGAAGCCGATCGACTGGCCCTGAGCTCGCTGGCCGTAGAGGGAGAACTTGTCGGTGCCCTCGTTGAAGGACTTACCGTAGTTCGCGAAATTGACCTTCGCCGAGTTTGAGTTCTTCGCGTACGACTGGAAGCTGTCGTCTCCAACGTTGGACTGATCCCGGTAATTGGCGAAGCTGTCGGTGGCCCCGTTGCCCCCACTGCCATAGGTCTTGAAGGTGTTCTCGGGCACGTTCCCATTGACGCCGTAATTGGCGAAGGAGTCGTTGGCGCCGTTGGCCCCTTCTCCGTATCCGGAGAAATCAGACCCGATCACGTTCGAGTCGGTGGCATAGTTCTTGAACTCGTTTGGTGAGCCGTTCTCGTTCCGGCCGTAGCTAGAGAACTTCTCGCTGCCGGAGTTCGTACTGTCGGTGTAGCTCGAGAATTTATGCGCTCTCCCGTTCCCGTCCGCCCCGTAATTGTTGAAGTTAAGATTCGGAACATTGACCTGAAAATTAATTCACATTCACCTCCAATTGCATCAATACGGAAGCCCGAAGCCCAAATTTCAGTACCCATTTCGATACATAAGAAAATCTTAGCCGAGAGAGTAACTGAGTTTGTTAGATCGACCCACCTCTCTGTTGTAGTTCTTGAATTCACCCGTGCCGCCGGTGGCTCCGACTCCATAGCTGTTGAAGCGCTGGTCTACCACATTGCCGTCAGGGCCGTAGCTGTCGAACTTGTCGTTGTGGCCCGCGGCATTGCGGCTGTAACGCCGGAATGTGTCGATGGGAACATTCTCGCCGTCAGAGTAGTTCTTAAACGAGTCTATCCCCCCAAGTCTCTCGTTCCCGTAGTTGCTGAAGTTCCTGTTGGTGTAGACGGCGAAGTTGGAATCCTCCTTGTGCTTCTCGAGGCTCGGCGACATGTCAGGAAAGCAGAGAAGGCCGGCGGCGGCGCAGAAGGAGGGGATGTGGTTGGATAGGGCGTTCCGGGCAGCGAGCTTGGAGAAGGCGGCGGCGTCCACGGCATTGAGCGGGGAAGCCTTGGACATGAGGAAGAGGGGCTTGGGAGCATTGTTGTGGATCTGCTTGTTCCAGTAGCGGATCAGTGCGGCCTTCGGGGAGAAGGGGTTGGTGTCATCAGCTTCCGTGCTCCCTCCGGCCCTGGCGCAAGCCACCTGCATTGCCAAAACAAGACCAACGGAATGAGTTTCTCAGTGGTGAGAGCACTGAAAAGAGGATGAATGAAGAGGAGTAAGATTACAGCTAGAGAGCAGAGGAAGAGGTGGAGGAAGAACGATGGAGAGCTCATGAGGTTGAGTTGTCTTTGGCAAAATTTTCAGGAGAGAGAAGGTGGAATGTTTGTGGCTGAGCTGTGCCCTGCCTGAGCCACCTAATTTATAAGACCCAACAAAAGAAAAGAAGGCCCAGAGAGAGAGAGAGAGGGTTGAGTTGAGGATTTTGAATACAAGCTCTGTGAATCAATCAGTGGAAGCCTGGTAAGACGATATGCAAATTCAGCTGTCGAGCAAGGCATCATGGTGCAGTCCATGCAGATAATGATGATAAAAAAAAAATCTGAGATCCAATTTCATATCCTTTAATTTCCTCCTCATTCTATTTCTTTAATCTCATAATCTTATTTATAGCCCCAAAAAAATGTCACATTATCTTGATAATTTTCAATTACAAAAAAAGAGTACTAATTAAGTTGGATTCCTTCTTGGTTATGCCAATTGTTCTTATCACCATCATCATCATCATCACCCTTGTTGCTATAGAGATAACAAGTCGGCTACATCTGATGGTTGGTACGATTCTAATAGGGGAGGACAATGGATGCACCGGCTAGTATATCAGATGGTTCATTTTCATCATCCTGTTCATATGCATAGTTTCACATCTTCTACTAAATATGTCATGAAAAAATAATGTTATACGTGTGATCTTTAATACTTTTTATGAAATAAAGAATTATTCATAACTAATATGGGTTGACTGAGATAGTTTAATAGTCGACCGTCCCTTGTTTGAACATTGGCTCGAATGCATCCCCTACGATCATCCAAGCAATCGATTATTCATGGTAAATCTTATTGTATTAATCCACTCCATATTATGATAATGGCACAGATTTGAAATATTATGCCTTCTCTAAACAAATAAACTTCTCCCCACCCTTGCGATACCCAAGCTAATTCTCTCCCATTTTGGTCATTCCAACTCCTTGATCACTTCATACCAAAGGATCGATCCAAACTTCCACCCTTGAGTGGATTTTCTTACTGAATCTTGGAGTCTCGGCCAGATAGCTGGCAACCCTAGAGTATCTACTGGCCATGAAAGTGGCAAAACCAGCTCATTTCCACCCAAACTTTGGGTTGGCTTAAAAAAAATCCAAATTATCTAAATTTCTTAAGTGAAGATATTTTTAATGACGGATTTTAATCCATCGATCTGATTCGAATGTGAATAATAAACAGTCCGGTTATACTTACATACATAGCAAGGCATGCCATGAGAAAAAGGGAAAGGAAGAAGAAAAAAAAACCATCACTTTCATTATCTAATGCATTTAGATCTACCAAGCTTGCACTCGCTATGAACATTTGAATTCCATCTTGGAAAGGGCAAAAAATGAATGTGCAGAGAGACGCCGAGAGAGTATACGTGAAAGCTCCATCGACAGTGGACCGATTGCATCCCCCTTTAGCTCATTGGTTCTAATTAAGCCTTTTTCAAAATGCCAGAAATAGAAGAAATCCATATCAAATGATAAATTTCTTAAGTGGATATTCAATAGAATAATTTAATCCAAAACGGGTTTGGACTGACGTTACATCTTGTTACCACGAGTATCATATAATCATCATGTCATCACTGATAGATACCCGTACGGTAATATCTTTATTTTCTTTTCTTATGATTTATTAAAATCTTTTATAATTTAGTTAATACTTTCCTCGGTCTTTTATATTAAGTTTGTAATGAAGATTTCAGAGCGCATCAACATCTTCAGGGGTTACAACATTCGATGTATATATATACTATATTGTAGGGAAATTGGGTAATATAGTCTCGGTTTACATCTTATTGATGCATGCCAAGCCTTTCGGAAGTTGATTGTTGTAATTTAGCTGTCGCAGCGTCAAATTGTAATTAGTATAATGTTGCAATAGGCTTAACAGTCATGTACAACTGAAATTTCGATGAACCTACACCTTAGTAAGAGTATGGTGAAGGAGATCACCATAGTTGTCTAATTTATATATATGTATCTATAAACCCCAATTCCCGATGGTCCAAGAAAGTGTGCATAGTCAGTGGTTAGATCGGGTACTAGGGGTTGAAACAGCCATAGATGGATCACGGCTACCATATTTAAAAGGATAAAAAAAAGGACAAAAAGGAGGAGGAGGAGGAGGAGGAGGAGGAAGCCATGGATTGATAGGACGTGCTGATGCTCCGCATGGACAACATGTTAGGAAAAGTGCTGCCGAAGGAATAGGAAACGCGTCATGTGAAGGACATAAATTTCCCAGGACAATTAACTTTAATATGTCCGTCCCGTATTGATTTATATTTATTCATTCAATAATGCACTTAAAAAATTTGCAAAAAAGGTACATGTTAAAGATATATATGCTTAATTTATTAACACTTAACACTTATTAATGTAGGATTAAAACACGATCAGATAATGATATAAAGCTCCTTCGATTGTATTTTTTTTTTACGTCAAAAGGTCGAAATTTAATTTCAAGATTTAGTTTAGTATTTCTTATTTTCACGTCTCTCCCCCCTTATTTATCACTGTCACGGTGAATTTTGCTGGGCTGAGCGACGACGACGACTGCGACTGCGACTGCGACTACGACTACGAACGACTTCGACAGCAGTGATGTGGCTTAATGGGCCACCACGTGGGCGGCTCTCATTGGCCCAGTACGTCTCTTTTCAGATAGATTATGACGCGTGAGCCGCCTCACTCGTATATTTTGTTTTTACATATATGTCACGAATTGTGTTTATTTATTTATTTATATTTATTTCCCGATTAATTATCAAATTCCAATTTTCAGAGTCCTTTCGTGGCTCCGTGGCCTTCTGCAGGTCGAATTATTAATAAAGAATGGCCATTGGCAAAACTTGCACTTCCCAATTGCCCAGCAAAACAGTAACGAGCTCGTGACCGTGGCACAGCCCCCGTAATTACAGCTCGATCCGGTGGGCATTTTTGTAATTTTCCCCAGCTGCAACCTTCGGCTCGCCGTGTGTGCCCGTGCTGCGGCCCAGCATCCATCCCGGGATCCCCCGACAGATTACGACCGATTTTTATACGTGCCCAGTATGAGATGAACAAAAACCTGCATTTAATCGTAACCATTATGAGCGATGGTTTTGAAGAGCGTTTCTTAGTCACATCACCGACCCGAGTAGTGCGACGATTGTTCTCTGGCTGCATGGCTGTTCTGGGTGCGCATGAATCTCAGGATCTGTTGCATGGCAGATGGGTAAGACTCATGCTAAACCCTACTCCCGTTGCACTCAAGTACGACACCTTTGCACCGGAATGGGAAGCGCAATAAGTTTGGTGGTGTGAGTGAAAGGAACTTTGCGAGAGTGCAGCTTTCTCCTTTCTTTCCTTCGATATATATTAGCTCCCCCGATGTGATTAATGCGGCCTCTACTCTACAGAGCAAGGTTTCCTGAACCGATAAGTGTTGGCGTATATGCAGCAGGACCAGATCCAGCAGACGCACACACATATATATATTTCTTTGTCAATGAACATTCCCGTTGTGCCACTCTAGTATCTCATGTTGTTTTCGTGATGGAAGAGAGACATCGATAGGGAGGGAGGGAGGGAGCAGTCAAGGTTATTAAATTAATTAAGAAAGAGTTCCATGACATGTGCAATTAAGGATTAAGGACAGAGGAATGGGAAAATAGAGGGCAATTGGAGTGTACTTCCCATCGGGTGAGTTCTGATCTGGATATGGAATTGAGAAATTCTTAAGCAATAGTTCTAAAGGAGTGGTCTCTTTTAACTTGTTTAGAAAATGGACGAAGGAGATGAGAATGAAATGGAATGTATGAGAGATATATATGAAATTTTATATGTAAAATTGAGAATGATATCATTATACTAAATTCTTATATCATAAATATAATTCTATTTCTATGGAAAAATTAATTTCTAATAGCTCAATAGCACCCTTTTTACTCCCTTAGTGTTCTTGATGTTGTTTTAATGGATGTGCATAAGTACCAGAACCTCTCTCTTATTGTCCTTCGAGGCATACTCTCCCTCTTATAGAAGATAACGATCGAGCAACGAAAAATTAATAAGGAATAATCGCTCTCTCCAATACCATTAGGTTTTAAGATCTTTATCTATACATCGGTATTTATCACTTGATATTAAAAATAAATTTATAAATTCTGATTAATTTAAATTCGAATGATAATAATTTACTAAAAAAAAAGGTAAATTTATGGAGATTATAACCTTTATATATATATATATATCCGTGTCTGAGTAGCATCTTAGCTCCAATTATTTATAATTAGAGAGGCTCTTTATTAATTGCGCCGGGGAGAGTGGCATTGGGAGTCCGCTGAATGAGCATCTCCCGCACACATGCAACAATCATGCAGCATTATTGTTTGTAGTTTGTCGAGCATTAATAGCGTTCATTATTTGAAATCGCGCTAGAGAAAAATAATTCTCTCTCTCTCTCTCTCTCTCTCTCTTGCTCTTGCGCTCGCTCGCCACTGAAATAATTAAATTTCCATCGAACTCAACTCTCAAGGTGGTGTGGCATTCGAGAAATTTGCCTCCATGAGCACACGCTCCACATAAAGGCAACCCGATTTGACTAGGATGAAATTGTAAGATATTGTATTAATTTTACGAATCCAATCATTAATTTTTAAATTCGTTTTTACTTAGAGCATGACTTCCACTTAAACTCGCTATTAAGTTTAGTAAGAAAACATAATTTTATACGATAATATTATTCTAAACTTAAAATTGAGAGATTCTCAACTCAACTTCCATCCCATATACTCTTATATATTTTTAATACCATAATTTTCATTATAATTGAGAAAAAAAAGTCGGACAATAATTATTGTTTGTGGGGGCGTGGGGGGTGACCTAACTTTTTTTTTATTTTGCCCCCTCTCCATCTTTCTCCCTCTTATGTTTTCGTCTTTGCTTTTATCTCCAAGGAGATTAGAACCGGACAAACGTGCCCGCAGAGCAGAGGAGAGGCTTCTCCTGCAAGCCGCGAATGATCGGTAAGTCCCACGAGTACGGCAGCGATGATGTCTCTGGACCACCACCCCCCACAGCGTGCTCCGATGTTCGGTCCATGATGAGGCAGGTCGAGGCTCATCGCTTTGCTTACGGTCTCACTCAAATCCTGCACATGCCGGATAGAGAGAAGGGAAGAAGGGGAGGGGGAGTCGAAGCAGCAAACGGTGGTGGTCCGACAGTCATTATTTTTGGCATGCTCTTGAGCCATGTAATGTTCCCTCCCTCCCTCCTTCAAGGAAACTCTTGAAAATAAAATTTAAAAACTATAATAAGACCAGGTGTCATCGCTGCTGTAGATTGAATTCAAATGTAAACTAATGATAGATTCATTAGACATACGGCTTATTAGCGGTGGTGCCCATGAACAAATTATGATGTATGCCCATAATCCAAGATGTTCATAATTAAAAGAGCTATATTTTTAACCAATTAGTTATATAAAATCTTAATTAGTTTGAAACTTATTTATATTTTTAAATATCGGATAAAAAAAAGAGAATTCACTTATGGGAAATGTAGAATATACCTATGATCCAATAAATTTACCTAGGAGGACGAAATTCATAGGAAATTAAAGGACAAACAAAATATAGTCGAGGCTGGTTAATATCAAGAGGAGGGGGGGGGGGTGAAATGTTTTTATTTTAATAAAAATAAGGATAAAATTAACAAAAAAAAATTATACGTAAATTTCCCCAAATTTGGGGCCGCTTCCCCGAATCGATCCCTGGACGCACGTCTGTCGAGGATGTGACCAACTAGATT
Organism: Sonneratia alba; assembly: GCA_900174645.1. NCBI lineage: Eukaryota > Viridiplantae > Streptophyta > Magnoliopsida > Myrtales > Lythraceae > Sonneratia > Sonneratia alba. The sequence continues at coordinate 2,352,027 of FWPY01000010.1, forward strand.
CACAAAGCAGTGATTTTGTTTTTTTGGGGTGCTCGGACAGGAAATTAAGGTATCGACAGGCACCAGGTTTTCTGGTACGCAATAGATACGGCATTGAAGTTGATCCACTGCATAAATGCACATCCCACCACCATATTAATAATAAGAGATTAGATAAAACTACTATGCAATTTAAGATCTCGAATTCGAATAATTTTTGGAAGAGTCGGACGAGTTTGCAACAATACTCAACCTTAATGTTTCCCACCCCATTTTTTGATGAATTATACAATTAATATTATGTTATTCTCGAGTAGTTAACTTATCATAATTAAGCAAATACTAAAGAGAAATTATGACGTCAAGACTCGATTATGATTATAACATTACCTGGGAATGCTTAAATTAAGGCGTCAAAAATAAATAATTAAGGCACCTCAAAGGTTGTCATACATTTCTGTCTTCCATTTTGTGGGGGGATAAATTAAATGTAGGAAGGAATTATTAGAGATTTTGACAATATAAAAAGGTAATTATTCCTAACTAAGACTTCCTATTTTCCTATGCTGTTGGGCACGAGTTCTGCAACAGTAGTTGTCGTAGTTCGCGGAGAACTAGAAATGATTTTTTTCAAAGCCGCGTTGGAATCCCTGCCTCGTGTCCCTTCACCCCGAGCGTGGTCTCCCCGACCGGCCCTACCCTCAGTGCAGCTTTCTTTTTCACCGTAAAATATCCAGATTAATCAAAATGTATATCGAGGCTAATCTATAGTCGGATCGGTATGTTTGTAAAATTTTTCGTCAATTATCTGAATATGAGATTCGATTATTAGATCATTTATTTTAAAATTTAGTAAAAAAACTACTAATTTAATTTCAAATTAATACCTTACTGCAATCCGTCTCAATAGTTTTTTTCCCTCACATTTGTTTTAAATGCATGAATATTCTTCATATGAATGAAAACAAAGACATCAAACTATTATTACCACCTCCAATCTTATGACTCATTGGTCGAAATTTTATTTCCAATTTGTTATTGTATTCTGTAAATTGCCATTTTCAGGGAAAATTGCCCGGAAAATTATGGCATTCTCCCGTTTTCTCATAAATATACACGATCTTCAATATTCATCTATTTATATATCACGCTTGAGATTTTATTCGCAAAATAGCATGGGAACTAATTTTATCTCCTGACCCCTAATGTGATGCGTACACATGTTTCACCCGTTAGTACTCATACTATTTTGCAGGCAAACAATTAAATATTATTTATAAATATGCTAGGATCGAAAGTCACTTCTAATGTTACATTATTATTATCATATCAACAACGATTAATAAAAAAAAATTAATGTCGTTAATATTTGTATTTTTCGTGAACAAATAATTAAATATTATTCATAAATATATTAAATAGAAAATTTATGTATTTTATAGAATTAAAAAAACATGATAATTTCCTAAATGGTTTCACATGTTTAAGTAAATCGAAATATAAAATTAAATGATTTGTTTCTTTTTTATTTTTTGTTTTGGAGTATTAAAAAAAAGAAAAAGAAAAAGAGAAGCCAACTTTCCAGTCTTGCGGGCACATGGAAATCAAAGGCCTACGCGGAGACTGAAGAGGGCAGGGGACTCGCATTTTACGTGGCAAGATCAGAGCAGCAGCAGATAGTGTAAGCCGTTGAAGGTCTTTTCTACTTGACCCACATGAAGACAATTTCTTTAATCCACAAGCCAGCTTGACCCTAATCTATGATCCTATGTTTTGCATTTACTAACCGAAAAACAGTAAAAAAAAGGGGGGGGGGAAATTTTGTTTATATATATATATATATATGTTCTTCTGAAGCTTCTGACTCTTGTCTCTCCGGTTGGTGCTCGAGACAGTCATTAGAGAGAATCATATTTTATGATGCATGTGCAGAAGTACAAGATCTGAGTGGACTGGTGATGTCTGTTCGTTCATGTTCGGCCGACAGAAGCAAGGTTTTTGTGGGTTCATCTGACCAGTTATTATCAAGAGAGCCAGTCAAATTGTCAACCTTCTCGGTGTTGATTTGCATTAAAGAAGAATGCAACTCCCCGTCTTTCAACCGGAAATCACGTGTGACTTCCGCATGCACTGCCAACTTCTCCGTGCCGAACCCTTCGGTATTTCAGAAATCTGATAATCGCTTGCCAGTTCAGGTTCGAGCACGGGTTAATCCACCGGATGGTTTGCAAAACTTTCACGGCAATTGATTCTCAGCGTCTACGAAACTCGAATCTTGGACCTTTCGTGCCAAAGTGCCACGGTATAAGACTGTCTTGAGGGAATAGAAGACCATGTATCTTCTGAGTTCGGTCCACGATGACTAAATTTATTGCTTTCTAGAAAGATTCTGTGGAGGACCGAGACCGCAATAGTAGCCGGTGATGCATATAGTATACACCCAAAAAAGAAACTATATGTATAAATATGTGTGTGTAGGCCTGGAGTTTGCAGCTGAGTATCTTAATAAGTTGTTCTTGTTCAGTTGTTATCTGTCTCTCCCTTTTATAAATAAGAACAGGAAAGGAAAGGAAAAGGAAAAAAAACAAAACAAAACAAAAAAAAGCTGCCAATTTGAAAGTGAGAGATGCCCACTTTCACCCGCACCAAATTTATGATCTTGAAAGCGCACTGTGATGCACTCACTCACTCATCACCGGGAAAAAGCATATGCATGTTCTAGTCCTTGGTCGGGTTTCTGCCATAAAGAAATCGTAATTCACGATGTTCAACGTTCTGTTGAAAGTTGAAAGCATTGACGCTTTGAGATTGTGATGATATTCGGCTCAATGGATTTTCCATCTGAACAAACATGTGACAGTGATACGGTCCTAAATCTCTCTGGTGAGTTGGATGGAGGAAAAATGTGGGGGCCGGAGGTGAGGAATCTTGACAATTTTTAAGTCGGCCAGTGGCTGCAGCCTGACAAGCTCTGACTCGATTCCACGGAGACTGATCTCTTGGAGCAGACAGTACCGATGGTCGTGGACAAAATTTAAGAATAATGCCCGAGGATGAGAACGTGTACAAACACATGGATCCTCCTCCTGTTTTTCCATCGGCTCTGGTGTCCTCCTCCGAGGGTCTATTTGGTGGTAAACCGGGAAGATTCTCGGGGGCGCCCGTGTCGGGGAGAGGAGTATCGAGGAGAAGGACAAGCTGGATAGACATTGAAGTTCCAAGGTGGTGAATGGCAACAAGAAATGATCGCCTCATTAGTCCTCTTCCTCTCTCTCCTTCATCACATATACTTCATTTAATATCATCTAACCCTATTAAACATATAGGTTGGAACATAGCCGACTAAGTAAAAAGTAAGACTATTGCCATATGGATATTTCGGTATCCACATAAGCTCAATCACCTCCTTTCATGGTGGCCACCATCCACGGGGGAAAACCTACACATGAAGGCATCGCATGGCACTTCTATTGGAACAGCTCAGCCCGACAAGACTAACAACTTCCTCCTCCTCGCACGACGCAGATAAGTCCAATCAGCCCGCATTGATCATACAAACAAATCGAGTTTAGTTTCAGACCAACGCTGTTCTCTTCACCATCACATCTTCACTTCTCAACTTCGTGCTAAGACAAGTTTGTTGTCTCCTGAATGACCCGGAGCGACCGTCTTTTGGATAATTGGTGTATATATCGATATCTGCATAAAGTAATAAAGATATATGAAGGGAGTGTTGGTAGATGAGAATCCTACTCCAGGAGAAGCAATCTTTCCAGATGCATATTTCAGACCCAAGAACTTTGTATATGTACTTTGACTCGCTACTCTTGTGTTTCAACAACCGAAGGAGAAATCTCTCAGAGTTTTAGCCATGCCACGATCAGCAAAGGTTGAATGTAACATCGATGGACTAGACTTGAGCATCCCTTTCATGCCAAACACTGTACAGATAGATATGCAGTCGGGGCTGGGACAGGCGAAGGATAACCATTTAAATACCATGCTCTCGGAGCGAGCGGCCCCAGGTGTACTCTCATTGCTGCCGCACTTGCTAGAAAAAGAAACTCCGGCACAATCATACGTTCGAAGATATAGAAAAGGAATCCACTTCGAAAAGTTGGCCTCAATAAGGGAATGCAGAGAACTGAATCGAGGAGAGATCCACTCGCTAACCAATGAACAATACTTTATTTAATCATGAGCATCTCTCTCCCATCGTGCAGCTTTCTTCATCAAAACAGGTCACGCCATCATCTGTTTCCTTCTCCTCTCCTTACATCTATATGACGTCGAGCGATCGTAATGGCCAATCCCTTCGCTTCCAGACACCCGATTAAAATATCTTCATGTGCGATGATGGATATCCTTAAGTTACACATGGATATGCATCTCCCTTCCACTGGTTTGTTTGGTGTTTTTGTTTTCATATTGTTTCATTATCAGACATGTGACATGTTCCTCACCAGTGTTCGATATACAACCAACCACCTTCAATATACTCTACTCTGAAAGCAACCTCCTCATTTACGCAATCCCGGGCCACCGTCCCATTTTAAGATAAGCCTCATCAAATAATGCACTCCCTCAGTTTTTATATATATCCAAGTGGACTTTGATGTTCCTTTCACTTAAATCTCCTACAGCGGTTGGCTTCAAATACATATATATAGATATATATACAATCACAGAGTTTCATCCCGTATGTACAAGAACCTTGAGCTAATAGAACTAGGAAGCCTTTCACAGTTCCTTTTAAGCTAGAGTTCAGACTCGAGATGTTGACTTCGTTCTGCCCTCAACCAGCCTTTCTTGGCTCCCGACAGCCGATTATACATACCATAAGAACAGACATTCCAGTAACAGCTCAGCGAGGGCCCATACACGTATGATGGTGCCATGTTGAGACTCTCCAATATGAGAATTAATCTGCATCGTAATCATACCAGGACGCAACCTTATCGAGTATCGCATTCCACGCTTTGGCAGATGGCCATGTAAAGCACTAAAGGGGAGCCAACAAAAGGGTGAGGCACCCATTAAATGCGATTCATACTGAGCTTTCCCTGATAAAGAGATACGATTCTTATCATCACAATCCACTTTGCCATTAAACGTTGCAAAAAGGAAGGCATTTAGGGTGTTATCATCCCTTTACAATTGATTTACCAAACTCAGCGACAATGAAATCTTTGAAAGTGATGAGACCTATCTATCCCTTTCTCGGGCCTGACCGAGCTTCCATAATTACCACGAGTTTCTGTGTCTTCAGTGGCAGGACATGATATGCACGAAAGTTCATGAATGCCCATGTCATGAACTGCATGCCCGGTTCATCGATTCGATGGATGCCATTAATGCCGTGCCATTGTTGACTTTGTGCTTATCAGAGAAAAAAAAAAGCATGAGGGATCGCGGGTGAGATTCACGATCGAGATGGGCTAAAAGAGGGAGGACAGACAGGATTAAGCCAAAAACCACACGTTCATCCTTTGGTTTGTTGTGCCGTTGAAGGAAATTCGATCCATGATGAGGGAGACAGAGCATATGGCTAGTCACTAGATCAGACCAGAGTATGTGAACAGTTTTAAGGTTGATGGAGCGAAGAGGGCAAGTTAAAAAAGGAAGTTTCAAATTCCCTTCCGCCCAAAATCTGTTTGGTCTTACATTGTTTATGCATCAGTTGCAGCTGTAGTAACGTACATACATCAGCAGATTCCGTTCTGTTGCATGGATGCTGTGTGTTTTTTGGAGTCGGACAGCTGGAAACATCCCGTGATGAGCGTATCGGTATTCAATTCAGCCACCTTAGCTTTTTGTAATTGACGTGTCCAGTTTTTGGCATGCGACCCCAGCCGCTGGTAGCTCTGCCTCCACGAAATGCCCTCTGTGGAGCGAGGAAGTCGACATTTGAACCTAATACCTCTGCCTCTACTGGGTTTTGAAGAATTCCCCAGGCGGACCCAGTGAGGAGAAAATCGACATTGGCTTCATGGCAACCGACAGCATTTTTGAGAATGCTAGATACGACATCAGGTTCGAATGATCGCGACCTTCGAAGATGGCTCTAATTCACCGAGTTTTGATCAGGGGAGACAGGTCTGTTCTCACCTGTCAATTTATGAAGCATTGTAAATGTAGTAGCGTAACAATGGTAGTGGGAACTTCCCCAAGGACCCTGTGAAATCCAGCGGGCCTACCTTTAGGTTCCTCTTTTATGGGCCAACAATGCTGTAAGGGAGAAATTCTTCTGAGAAGGCTGAAACTTGTTGGCCCATGAAGGAAGTATCAATCTTACTATATTTTTACCAGAAGATGACACTGAAACTGAACCGAACCGAACCAATACAATACTTGAACGGTCACTTCCATTAAATAACAGAGAGAAATCCGAAGTGCATATCTCAAAAATATACAGCCATCATCATGATTCGAGACTCTGTTCGAAAGATTATCTAATGGGTTGGCTGCCAAAGAACAAAAAGAAATTAAATTATACCTAAGCACAGATCAACGCTCACCTAAAACCTTCTGTGTAAAGATAGGATTTTCCTCTTGCCATTGGGAGCTTTCCCGTTATGAAGGCCAGAAATGTACGAGGTAGCCAAAGAGTGCACCAGGATAGTCTATTCGACCACATTCACCATCTCGAATTCGATCAGTGATAGGTTGCTGTCTTCCTTCACAGCGAAGCCAGCAGGCTCAGAGGCTTCGATGCGACCCCACCTGTCCACGGCTAGCCTCATTGATCCTCTGTACATCTCGATTTTGGCATTTCGTAGGATTAGAGTGCCGCCCTCCTTCATTCGGTCAACTGAACAAGGAAAACACGCTAGTCAGATAACCTTTTTCTGGAGCCCAACGTGGCACTAGCATTTTAATAGAAACATAAGGGAAATTTCACTAAGAATTGACTGTGTCTAAGAAAAACAAGAGGAATGAAAATTCACCATGTCTGATCGTGAGCCAATAAATGATGTCAGTTCCTATTCTACCCTTGATCTACACATGGACCTTACCCCTCTTAATGTTTTTACGTCTTGCCCACTATTCCTCTGGAGGAAATCCTTAGAAAAGTTTGAAAGTAACAAACAAAAACTTACATTTCCTGAAATATCAAACTTCCATGCAATACAACCAAGAAGCAAATCAATAAAGTGAGCCTGACTGTGCAACTGATGCATTGAAATGACGAGAAGAGATGCATGAGCACTTAACATATTATCACTCAATTCTTGCTCCTCAACTAGGCAATAGAACAAATAACATCCTTCTCTAAATCCAAAACTAGTTAGTCAGAAAATACTGTCAGACTAATACAGAGGCTGAATGCAAGAACAACAGAATCATCCACGAAACTGGATCATCTTGGGTCCAAATATGCACACCCAGTTTTCTCCTAGTTACCATACTAATATTCTTTCCTTTGTCCTTCTTCTCCTCCCTTTTTCCTGTTCACTGTTGATGTTCAGGCAAGCACGTCCAATTAGGATCACAGTGCATTCATAGCTTCCTCAATATTAATTTTAAGTCAAACAGTTTACCACTAAAAAGAGCTTTATAAGTGCTCCAACAAAGAAAAGCCACAAGAAAAAGTAAAAGTAAGGTCCATTTTAAGGAAGCACAAATCAACCTCTGTTAGGATTCATAGAGACTTTCTCTTTTAGCCTCCAACAATTAACATGAAAAAATCATTCCCATTCATCTTTCTGTGCAAGGACAGATCCAATAGCTAAGCTTCATACCAGAATATATTGTTGATTTCACTTAGAGGCTAGCTAATGATATTTGTTGTTCTTCTAACCAGGTCTGACTAGAAGCTACCTTGCTTTATGCAATATAAGAAACTAAAAAACTGTTTCTCTCTGCCCACAAATTAGTCAATGTTTTCCATACCTAAGGTTATCTGAAGACAATAAGTGCCTTGAGACATTAAGCCACACTCATTGCACCTATTCATGATGTGCCTATGACAAAACATGAAATGCCATAAAATTGGAAAGAGAAATATCCGCAAATATAGAAATTGTAAAACATAATGTGCATCATAAGAGAAAACTAAGAGAAATGGTGTACCTTGATCATTTCTAGCCACAAAAATTATCATTCCCGTCTCATCACCAACCAAACATTCAGAAATTCGAGCTTGGCGACCCTTTGGTGCTACCATTTTGGCATCAACAACCTTGACAGTGAGAGTGATCCCAGACTCAAGGGGGCGAAGATCAGAAATTTTCTTCACCAAGGGTGTGTTGAGTTCTGGTTTTGATAGTTCTGCCATTTCAGCTTTCTAATAAACAACAGAAACTGTTCAATTAGTAGAAAATAACATTCTCCTTGAACAATAAGCTGCTTAATTAGAAGAAACAAAAGAGGGCAGAGTTCACCAATTCTAAGCAGCATCGCTAACTCTCAGAATTAAATAAAGCTGAAAAAATAAATTTCAGAAAAATATTCCATCTTCATCTGAGTCATAGATGACTGCTTGGTAGCACAATGAACAAGTCACAGATGTATAAAAATCGGAATCTCATAAAGCAAATAAGGTATAGCAAGATAATTTACTTTCTAGAGCTAAAGCATGCTTATTCACAGAGACAGTCAGGAAAACTGCAGAGATGGAAAATTATTAAATCGTGGCAGCTAAAAGAAGCTGCATATTCATATTATTTCACAAACACTGACGTATATACTACAAACATTCAGAGACATCAAGCAAAGAGATATGGTCAATGTAGATTGACATGAGCATCTTCCATATCAGGGAGCATATGCTACAGATGATCATGTTTCTAGAATCCATCCCTTTGCCTTTCAATGGACAAACATGCAAAACTTTAAGACTTCAACAAGCCAAGATGTGAAAGGAGATCTAAAAATCACTTTCCTAACCTTCTTCTTACGCATACATGGACCATATAGGCATATACTGAGATTTCAAAGACTTCTCCCCGTACTACAATATGTGATAGACTTGGCAGCCCATGAAAAATCAGAAGCCTTCCTTCTTCCAAAAACTTACTTTTACGAGAATGAACAGATCCAAGCCATAATTTCATGCAGATCGCCATGCAAGGTAATTAAATCACAAAATGAGCCAATACAGAAACTTGAACATTAGGCAGGCGATGATAAAACATCAGAAGAATGTGAATAACTCGATCAGAGCAAAAATCGCGGCTTTCTCTCGGCAATCAATAATATAAAGTATATCAATGATATACAGTGCATATCATTCTACAATTTCAAACGATTCAACAACAAAAAGAGAAATCAGACTTGAAAGCATTCGATCCCGGAAATTGACGACTTAGATTAACAACCACATCCCCAAGGCCTCGATCAATCATCCAACGACACAAAATTACGGCAAGATCCTGTAGCTAAAGAATCCGCACATGGAATCCAAACCGAGGAAGGGAAAGAGACCTGACACGAGCGAAGCAGTGCAGAGGTGGATCAGCTTTCTACGGTACCGTGTCTGCAGAAATCCGCCTCCGCGCCACATGTCCGGCGGCCTTTATCAAGAAGCTGAATCGTGATCTTGGCCGTTCAGTCCGCTGAAGGACGATGGATTTTCATCCGTCCGATAAGAATCGGATCCGTGCTCGCCGTGTATCTACCTACAATTGTAGCCATCTCACCCTTTTCTTTTTTTTTGCCAAAATAAAAAATATGTCCAAATGAGATTTTAATTATCACCTAAAAAAATTTCTTTTTTTTTGAGAAATTTAACTCGAAAAAATAATTTATTTCTAAAATTAAATAGAATGGTAATTTTGGTGCCGGAGAAGTGTGGGGAAAAAGAAAAAACAGAAGAAATACGGAAAGTATAAAGGGGCACTGAAATGGAAGAGATAAGCAAACGGAGGAGCAGAGACAGTTGGCTGGTGAGTAACCGAGAGACGATGATGTCCGTGTCCACTACCTCTCCTCCACCGGACCTCCTATACTCTCTCTCCTCACCGCTCACTCATCGCCACCGCCTCTCCCCACACACTTCCCTCCCCATTTTCCCGGCGAACAGGCGGAGAATCCTCCCATCGAGCGTGCAAGCAGCGCCGGGTCGTCCTGCTTCCTTAAGGGTGTCCGCGAGCTCGCAGGCCATGGCCGCTGAGGCCTCTGCAGTGTCTTCCGTGCCGGCCGAGATGAAGGCGTGGGTGTACGGAGAGTATGGTGGGGTTGACGTGCTGAAGTTCGACCCGAAGGTCCCGGTGCCGGAGGTGAAGGAGGACCAGGTTCTAGTTAAGGTCGCCGCGGCAGCTCTTAATCCTGTCGATGCCAAGAGGCGGCAGGGCAAGTTCAAGGCCACCGACTCCCCTCTTCCGGTAATCTCTCGTCGATGCTTTGGCTTAGTTCGATAGTCGCTACCATAAGTGTTTGCTTTTTCACTTCCTGTCACTCTGGCTTATAAAGAGTTTGATGAGAACGAGATTTACATTGGTTAAGGTTGACTTGTTCGGCATTGCTAGAGTATGCTCAAGTAGGAGAAAATGGGATATTAGTGTCTTGTGTGGTTCCAATCTTGTTAGTTGTTGTCTTGGAAAATTCATGATGAGATGGACGAATATATTGTTTGGTTTATTACTTATTACTCTGATCACCCTTGATCCATGGGCTCAGAATTGATTAATTTGGAGGCCGATATGCTTACATTAGAGAATGTGAAAATCTTAAACCTGTCCTAATGACAGTGGTGAGAGAATGATTCGACTTCTATGGTTTTAAAAAAAATCATTTTGGCACCTTACTCTGGTGAGTATTACCTTGTCATTCCGCCAAGCAATCTTATCGGTACTATATTTGCTTACAAATATTGAGAAAAAATGGAGAAAAATCCATATGGTTGACATACTATTTTGGGTTATTTCTATATGCCTTTGAAGTGCTGTCTCAGGCGGTTTGGTGAAACTTTACTACTTTTGATACATGGTGTCTACTAGAATTGGAAAGTTCCTTACTGAGTGGATTTGGATATCACAGCAAGAAACAACCTCGTGTATGCATTGATATTTGCACAGGCTAAACTCCTAAATGAAAGTTGTAGTTAAACCGTTCCCAGTTTATCATCTTTAAAATTTATTCCTTGTGCAGACTGTTCCAGGCTATGATGTTGCTGGAGTGGTGGTCAAGGTTGGGAGTCAAGTAAAGGATCTGAAGGCGGGGGATGAAGTATATGGGAACATCAATGAGAAGGCATTGGAAGGGCCCAAGCAGTTTGGCTCTCTTGCAGAGTACACAGCGGTGGAAGAGAAGCTGCTTGCTTTGAAGCCGAAGAACCTCGACTTTGCTCAGGCTGCTGGGCTTCCTCTCGCAATTGAGACTGCTTATGAGGGCCTTGAGAGGACTGGGTTCTCTGCCGGTAAATCCATTCTTGTCCTGAATGGCTCCGGAGGAGTTGGAAGCCTGGTCATTCAGGTAATTGACCAGAAGTTAGATTTGTCAAATTGATATGATTGCCAAAAAGGGATATCCTCCACGACCGATTCTTGAGGCATTTAAACGGATTTTCTGACATCATTTTTACATTTTAACCCCTGCAAATTTCTCTTGTTGAAGCCATAAGAGGCATTCATTTAAGCCCTAATCCTCTTTCCATTTTTTAAGAACAAAACTTGCACATTCAATCATGCCTAGGGTGTGTTTTGTCATATGTATGTACACTTCTGTATCTGTGGCTGAGCGGTGTGACCATCTTTTTGGTATCTGAGATGTTAAAAATGTTCTGAGACAGCTAGCAAAGCACGTCTTTGGGGCATCAAGAATAGCTGCAACATCAGGCCCTACGAATTTGGAACTCTTGAAGAGCTTGGGCGCTGATTTGGCTATTGATTACAGCAAGGAGAACTTTGAAGATCTTCCTGAGAAATTTGATGTTGTGTATGATGCCATCGGTAAGTTTGGTTAAGAACACTTTTGCTGAAGTAAGAAGCTGGAGTCCTTGATGTCTGAAAGTTCCTGCTTGATATCAAGAAACCATTTTTTCAGCATTCATCAAAATTCACTTTTGTAAACACAGCAGTTAGTGCATGCTACAATGCTCATCAAGCAATGTATTGTTCACAATCTAATCACATTGCATACATAGAACATGAGACATGCCATGGTCCTTGGAAACAGAGCACAAGTCTTACCTGAATCTCTTTGGCAATTGGCTTGATGGACAATCCTGCTGTTGCTGCTTTAAGAGCATCTGATATCTCTCAGCAACTAACTGCTTTTGGATACGGAACTTATCGAGTATTTTGAAAATCCTCTACAACTAATTTTCACAATTTAAATTGCGGTTGTTGAGTCTCATGATCTATCTATGCATTCAAATACATGGTCCCTTAAAAGAAAATTTTGTAACCACCTTAGAGAAGTGATTCACTTAGATTCGAGGACATTGTTTGGGATGATATTTGACTGTGACTATGTAAGTAGTTCCATAATCTATCATTTTTGTATTACAGGGCAGTGTGACCGGGCGGTGAAGACTGTGAAAGAAGGAGGAAGTGTTGTGGCCCTGACCGGGGCAGTTGTGCCCCCAGGATTTAGGTTCGTGGTGACTTCGAATGGGGAGGTTCTGAAGAAGCTGAATTCGTACTTGGAGAGCGGGAAAGTGAAGCCAGTCGTGGACCCAAAAGGACCATTCTCGTTTGCACAGGTTGCAGAGGCTTTTGCTTACATAGAGACCAACAGAGCCGCTGGGAAGGTAGTTATATCTCCAATTCCCTGAAAATGAGAAGGCCTCTGGAAGTGCGAAGCTTCCTCCATTTTGCTTTGTGAGAACCAGTGTACGCATTAGCAGATAAAAGGAAGAAGCCGTGCACTGATGTAATTAAAACCTCGTACTCCAGACTGCCGGTATCTCTGAGGAGAGACCTTGGTTGCCCTTGTCTTCCTTCTCCGCTGAGCTAAGTTAATAGAGTTACTATGTGCTAGAAAAATGGAATTCGTGAATCATATTCGAGCCCTTTTAGAGCCGTAGATTCATCGAGTAAGGAGAGACTAACGTGCCAATACACTGACCCGTGATGGGCCATGATCGCCCTTCTCTAGTGCCAAAGAGCCTCGAGGAAAATGAGTCCTATTTGTGCCCTTTTGAGACCCATTGATCCATCGAGCTTGAATAGAAGCATGTACCAACCCACTGGCCTGTGTCGGATGATGCCCATCCTGCTCTAGGACCATCGGGAGTCACGGCAGATGAGGGCTAGCTCTGAATTGTATGGCCCAAAGGATTTGCATATGCATCGGTCACGAAGATAACGGGAAGTTTCATTGGATGTGATAGAGAGCTTGCGCCCTTCTCGGGGGTTTCCACGGATCAACGGGCTCAGACCAGCTGCAAATCGAGAAGGGGTTCACACATCGAAACATCTACCTTCGTAACCAATCGTGACATGCAGCACGATGTGTCCTGGAAGGATCCAGCATATTAATTTTTCTCTTCGGTTTAAGCTACCATGTGGGTTGGCTATGGAATGTGTAGAATTGACGTTACCAGCTGCTCCATCCAATGCGACCTTGTCACAGAATTAATGTTGAACGGGGGCACACCGATTTTGACCCCACATGAAGGAGAGTGGTACTGTTTGGAGACTAGAATTGCTTTGCAACCACAATTTGGTTTTGGGAGGAGGGGACAGTGATGCAGGCTTTAGGGAACTGCCCAACTGTGTGGGGGAGCCAAGGCCAACTCTTTGCTCTGCTCTCCGCCACATCTTACTCGTCTGAATGTCCTCCCTCCCCTACTGGTTGAAATATAATTCAACCGCACAATCGACGGCACGTCCGTACACATGTTCATACCGTGCCTGGATGGAAAGGGCTCTCCCTTGTCCAACGCTGTTGTTTGAGAGTTCTCTTCTTCTAAAGTTCCGGGGACAGTGGGCTATGACTGATATACATTCGAAATCCCTGTCAATCCATTAGATTTTCTTCGTCCATAACACTGAGACAGGAGGAATATAAGGGGTTGAAGAAACCCATAACCAGGACGGATTCTTGGGGATTTTCGAAGAGGAAGACCTTTCGTGTGGATGTGAACGCTCCGCGCTTAGCTCGGGTGTCAACAGTGTCCCTGCGGACCCATGCCCTCATGTGACTGTAAATTTGTATCAATGGGAAAGTTCTGCCGCGGAGTTATAGAGGCGCTCAGTATAATATCTGGGAAACCGGAGAAGGGTTTGAAAGATTTCCCAGCTGTAGAAGCTCTCATCAGCATCAACTAATAATACCATTTTTGTTTATTAGGTAAGAGACCACGTCGCAATGATAGCAGCCAGCGATTGATGAACTCAACCTCATCACAGCTTGTCAATTCCACGGGTTAATTTGTACAAAGAACACGTTACCTGCTGTGTGTCTAGTACGTGCTATATGGGCATCGATTCAATCTCTCCCACAGATCGATCTACCGTGACATCCACTGATAGATTTAACGTCCAGGTACATATATATATACATGATAACCTCCTGCAAGTTCAGCGATCCGCTTGCTGTTCCCCTGGTGCATGCGACTAACGTCAAGCCCCATAGATCGGCTCACCGCTCAGCGCTCACGATGTCTAGTAATCAATGCGATGATGCATCCACCCGGCTCGTTCATTCCGAAAAGGCGACTACAGAAAAGAAGAGAAAATGAATCTAAATTCAGGACATCGACCCAACAAGATCGACCAAGCCATCCGTCCGCGGGACCCACTTCGTGAAATGAGTTATCGGGTACGACCGCGTCCCCTTCTTCACTTTTTTCCCCCGGCCCACCTTCGAATTGCATTGAAATGAGATCCGCTCCTCTCGTCCACATACCTTTCACTAATAATTTTACAGCTAGGGTTGAGAGTCGAGACCGTCACCTCTCGTTCGAGGGTGTTATGTAGTCATTTCCTCAGTAATAATTTAATGGGCGTTCCATTGACGAGGATCATAGACCAATAAACCATTTGGTCGACCCTCGTCCGTTTCGTCGGTCTCTACGTTGACAGTATCATTCAATGCGGGGTGGATACCTATCACTCGGAGTTGGGTGCGAGGAGGGCCACGCGGAGACATCCAATTCGCTATAAATTCCATCTTGGAGGCCGCGCTCGAGCTGAGCTATCCTGTGGGATATCGACGTAGCTGTTGGTGAGAATCTTATCAGGGAATTGCCTAATTGTGATTATTGGTACCAACGTAGATGTTCTGATACGACCACGAAAATCGTGAAACAACAATTGTGTGAACGGAGTAAGATGGACCGTGATCGCGTCAGCTTTGAACAGAACTGATCCGGCACAGCACTAGCGTACGCCTGGGTCACGAAGTGTTTACATTGGGGATAGAGGGAATGGATCACAATCAATTTAATACGAAGATGTCCGAAATAGTCCTCCCTGTGTCGATAGATTGAATGGATAATAATTAGTCTCGGACCGTGGTGGAGTCGACGGCGGGGCCCGAGATGACATGGCCAGTCGCAGTCCAAGATTTTATGCGGTGGATTAGTTGGAGGGCTCCTAGCCACTCGATTCACTGACGCACTCGCACATGCCTTGCCCGAGAGGTCCAATGACTTCCAATTCCCATTCCATCCATTGCTGTCAGCTTCTTCTATAAAGCTATATGCTCAGTGCTCCATTTGTCTCCCTCTTGATCCACTTCGGCAGCGCCTGGTGGGCGGAGGAATAGCAACAAGAGCAGGTTAGAGTCTTTTATCCATGTCTTCTTCTCCTTTTGCGTATATGCTTTAATGGGTTAGTCCTTCGGTTTCATTTGACATCTTTACAATCTGTTGCTTTCGGGCTATTGCCTTGATCTGATGGTGAGACACCGATGGAATGTATCCTTTACATGCGATTAAATGACGGGTTTTTTCATGGATGTTGTTGGGTCAGTCGGGGTCTCATCATGGGTTTGGAACTATTCGTTTTGGCTTGAAAGAGCTGAGCTGAGTTTTGCTTCCCGGGTTTGGCATGAGTCCTCTCGTTGGAAAAAGTCAACCCAAAAATTGGATTTGCTCACGAACTGGGAGTCCAAAGTCATGGTCCTTGATTTATGTGGGTGAACAACTGGGTTCAACGTCGATTATAGATGTAAAGAGTATATGAATGAGCAGCTTTTGATGCTTGTCCCGGGACATAACCGGGTTAAGCAGAGCTTGTTAGCATCCTGTATTGTGGAATTCCCATGAGGAATCTCCATCGTGGTCCTTTAGTCATAGCTGCCAGTCTTCAGGCAGAGATGCTGTTGCAGCTGATGCCGGTTAAGACTTCTCCCTCGAATGTAATTAGATTTTAACCACTATGATGTTTAGTCTTCTGGTGTCAATATTTGTCTAGAACTTCAATATGAGGATCATGATCTACTCTATTTGCTTGTGGAATGGTTGATTTTCAGGTCGAGCTGAGGCAGTCAGGTTCAGAACCCACGGAGTCGTCTTGAATGGTTGGTCAGGAAATCAGATCTAATTCTCGGTTCTGAATTTGATTTCGTCCTGAAAAATAGAGTCAGCCATGGCTACCCCCATCATGAGCGCTGACAGACGCTCCATCGCCCTGGAGAGGACTGGGCAATGGTAAGTGAGTTACTTTGCCTGTCGAAGTAACACCCTCACAAAAAATGAGTACGAATATACTTGTTGATGCTCCTCATTTCTATATTGATACGGCCCTCTCGATGCAGGGTTTTCTCTCAAGATATTCCCACAGATGTGATCATTGAAGTAGGCGAGGCCAACTTCTCCCTTCACAAGGTTCGGATTTGCCGCACTTGGGTCTTTTCCTCATGTTTTCATAATCTGTTGAAGTTTTCGGTGATGAACATCCAATTGGTATTCATGTCACTTAGATGAATGAGTAAAACTAGTCTCTCTCTCTCTCCTTTTCCCCCTTCTGTCGAGACGATGAAGACGAGGAATATGGATATACTTTCGAAGCAAGAATAGATCCTGAATGTGTTCTGTAAAACTATCTGCAGTTCATGCTTGTGGCAAAGAGCAACTACATAAGGAAACTCGT
The DNA here is from genome assembly GCA_900174645.1 of Sonneratia alba. Taxonomy (NCBI): domain Eukaryota; kingdom Viridiplantae; phylum Streptophyta; class Magnoliopsida; order Myrtales; family Lythraceae; genus Sonneratia; species Sonneratia alba. The sequence continues at coordinate 2,368,991 of FWPY01000010.1, forward strand.
GGTGGAATCGGATGACACGGACCTCACAAGGATCAAACTCTCCAACATCCCAGGCGGGCCTGAGATATTCGAGAAGGCTGCCAAGTTCTGCTACGGGGTCAACTTTGAGATCACCGTGCACAACGTGGCAGCCCTCCGGTGCGCAGCAGAGTACCTCGAGATGACGGACCAGTACTGCAGCAACAACCTCGCCGGCCGAACCGACGATTTCCTCGCCCATGTGGCTCTCACAAGCCTCTCCGGGGCCATTGTCGTTCTCAAGTCGTGTGAGGATCTGCTTCCAGCGGCGGAGGACCTCAAAATCGTGCAGAGATGTGTCGATGTGGCTAGTCTTAAGGTAAGAGTTCTACTCTACTACTCCCTTCTGGAAAACGGGCAAAAAAACTTCCATTTTCAAACTTCCTCTTCTGGGAATATCACGAAAGTAAGAAAACCGAAACTTCCAGGACCATGGAATATGACCATGAAGTAAAACCCAACACCTTCTCTTCCGTGATCCGTTTTAACAAGATGATTATATTCGAAAATGGATTTTATCCCCAGTTTTCTGAACCTCATGATCTGTATAGCTCATATGGATTGACATTGATAGACTACTCCCGTTGCAGGCTTGTAACGAGGCGAATTTTCCAAGTCGATCCCCAACAAACTGGTGGACCGAGGAGTTAACGATATTGGATGTAACCTTCCTCGGCAAGATCGCAAAGGCGATGAAGCAGAGAGGTGCAAAGTCCCTTACCATCGCGAGTGCAATCATCACTTACACGGAGAGAGCACTTCGGGATCTCGTGCGTGATCACTCTGCTAGCAGGATCAAGTCCTCTATGGACCTTGAAGACTCCGATGTCAGGGTCCAGCAGTGTGAGCTCCTCAAATCAATAGTCGCCCTTTTGCCCAACGAGAAGGCCGCCTTCCCAATAAACTTCCTGTGCTGCCTCCTCCGCTCGGCCATCTTCCTCAAGGTCTCCACGGGCAGCAAGAATGAGCTAGAGAAGAGGATCTCGGCGATCCTCGAGCATGTGACTGTGGACGACCTCCTTGTCCTGTCGTTCACCTACGACGGGGAGAGGCTGTTCGAGCTGGACAGCGTGAGGAGGATCGTGGCCGGGTTCGTGGAGAAGGAGAAGAGCATGGCGGTCTTCAATGGTGGTGACTTCAGAGACCCTTGTTCCACCGCCTTGCAGAGGGTGGCGAAGACCGTGGATGCGTATCTCAGTGAGATCGCAACTTGCACGGATCTCAGCATCTCGAAGTTCAATGGAATTGCAAGCGTTATTCCCAAGGGAGCCCGGAAGGTCGATGATGATCTCTACCGGGCTATCGATATCTACTTGAAGGTGAGCATGTCGACAATCGTGGTACTCGTTTGCTATTGGCTGACTGTAATGGATCTCCAAGTCCTAGTTTTCCCAATGCCGGCTCGGTCGATATTTGCAGGCTCACCCGAACCTGGATGAGATCGAGAGGGAGAAGGTGTGCAGTGTGATGGACCCGCTGAAGCTCTCCCACGAGGCTCGGCTCCACGCCTCCCAGAACAAGCGGCTCCCCGTGCAGATCGTCCTCCATGCTCTCTACTACGACCAGCTCAAGCTCAGGAGCGGAGCGGATGACCGGAGCAACCCAGCAGACGCCCTGACGACTCGGAGCCAGCTGCAGGCGGATGCGTCACTCATAAAGGAGAACGAGGAGCTGAGGTCGGAGCTCATGAAGATGAAGATGTACATCTCGGACATGCAGAAGGGCCAGGGCACCACCACATCCATGAACCACCATCACAAGTCGTCCGGGACCCGGCGGCCAACTTTCTTCTCCTCTGTGTCGAAGACCCTCGGGAAGCTGAACCCTTTCCGTCACGGGTCGAAGGACACCTCCAATATCGAGGACGCAGTGGACATCACGAAGCCGAGGAGGCGGAGGTTCTCCATCTCGTAAAGTGTTCTCCTGTCTCGTTCGATGTTTAGCTAAAAATCAATGACTACGTCTACTACTACTATGTTTATGCTGCATGAGTCGGGATTTATGCGTATCCACCGTGATCGATCCTTTCTCTGTGTCTTCTGTGGGTAAGGTTGGCGATTGTTGTATCTAAAAACTGAAGTCATAATGAGTTAACGCTTTGGGGACTTAGAACTCAAGGCATGGCATTGTGTTGGCGAGTGCGAATTTGATCAGATGGTTATGATTCTGTGATCGAATCTCTATTCAATATGGCCTTGAAGGGATGATGTTCATGCCTCATGTCATTTCGATATGCGCGAGAGTGATTGGGCGGCAGTAAGTTCGAGCAAATGCGCCCTTTATGAATTCGATATGGAACGTGGCTGGGCGGCCATCTAACTCATTTAGTATGACCAACGTACAGCCTCGACGGTGGGCACTGTGGCAGTAACGTAGCCTAAACCGATATTTCTTACCTGCTACAGAAGAAAGTACGAGGAACAATATGCAAGACCGCGAAGTTAGATTAATGGCAATTAATTTACAAAATTTACGCATGAGAAATTCAATTAAAACAATCAATTAATTAGCTATTAATTACACCCCCAATATAAAACGGAGGAAGAAATTGCCTAGAACGGATGTACGTTCCGGCTCATGCCGCTAACGTTCGCGAAGAACCCGAGTCCGACGAGATCCTGCCGGTACGGCAGGTACGACTTCCGTCTGTCGCTCTGCTTGGCAGCTCTTCTCCTCACGTAATGCTTCTCGTGCGCCGTCAGCCCCTTCGCTGCCGTCACCGTCTCCTTCGACTTCGCCTTTCCCTCCTTGCCCGCGGCAGTCCTCTCAGCCTTCTCACGGCTGGCTTCCTCCCCCTTATTCTCCTGGTGGACTTTCCCGCCACCGCCGTGGACCCGGTGCGTGCCCAGGAACACGAAAGCGTCCTTCCCGTCGCTGCTGCTCCGGCGGACCAGGTCCCTGAACCGCCACAGCCTCGAGGACCCGGTGGAGTTGCTCTTCCGGCAGACCTCCCGCGACGCCGCTTCCTTCACGTTCTTTCCGTTCCAGACGCAGTACGTTCCCTCGTCCACCCCGTCCAGCTCGTCCGGTGCGGCCATCTCCACGAATAGCTTCTTCAGCGGCGGTCGCGAAGTGGACGCCCCGTCGGTAGTCTTCTGAGTTTCATCCTGAGAACCATCGAAGAGGAGACTCCGGCCGAAAAGCGGATAGACTGGACGGATCTGGCCGTCCTGGAAAACGTCGTCGGCCGAAATCGGGGAGCCGTCCGGATTCACGGAAGCAAATGAAAACTCCAACTCTTCTTCGTCATCTTCTTCTTCCTCCTCGCGTCGCTGATCGGAAACATCCGACTCGAAAGAATCTCTCCGCTGAAATCCATCGTCGGGACCGTCTATTCGGAGCTTGCCGATGAAATTGGCCTCCCTCACCTGGCTGCTAAACTCTTCGTACTCGCTCCTGTACCGGAAACCGAAGCTATCACGATTATCAACGGACGACATCATCATCATTATCTTCTTCTTCTTCTTCTTCTATAGCAGGCAATTGTAATTACGTAGGACGTGGTTTGATGGGAGAAGATAGGTAGTGTAGGCGATCTGCGTACATGTTCGTTGGCCGGGTAATTATATAGGGGCGGTCGGGGGGAACCGAGCGAGAAGATTCGTGAGACACGTAAAATAGCGTGAGGTGTGAACTCTGATTATTAAATTGTTGGCAAATAAAAGAAAAAACGGAACCGTGTTTACTTAATAAATGTACAGCACTAGAACATACCAACTAGATAGCAATAGTTTGAATAGAGAGGTTTTAAGTAGTGACCATAATATATATTTATCTCATAAAATTACGTGATATATTATACCACATGATTTTTTTTTTGCAAGATTTTGTTCAAGTTCATATATATTTATAATTCCACGAATGGGAGCGGAGTCTCCTGGTCTCGGCTCAATCACGGCACACGTGTCCTCAACCGGGGGATTTTCGAGGATCGCTCGTGATGGCCGAGGATCTAGAAGCAAGCCGGACGCCCAACGAGAGGTCAAAGTCAAACACTCCATGAGATGGCTGCTCTCTCAGCCGCTGAGATGGGATGAAAATATGTTCGCAGTTGGAAGGTCAAAAGCTTCCAGTTTGAAAAGACATATTCAAATGGAAGAATTGGGTCAAAGTGCTCCTTCCCGTGTTAAAGCTGTCCTAGAGCAGATACATATTCATGTCTACACTATAAAAAAAAATTTTAACTAACGCGATATTAAATTTTATTGAATTTTATTATTAAAAAAATACTGTAAGTCATGAAATTACATAGACTGATCTTGCATCCCACCAAATGCCCATTACGGCATCCTGCCCTCCTAGCTTCTACTTTATCACAATTCGATGGTTCGTACTGCAGACTTTATAAACTTCAACGGGATAAAATGGTAAATTACTCAATGGGAATGCAGAGTCATCATCAATATCTCAAACATGATATGGATTGCGATAAAATCTTAATAAAGAAGAAAAAAAATAAGCCAATCTCATAATCAATTTTTAACAATAAAAAAAATTCAACCGTGACAGGGACCGAAGCTCCTGAGCATCACCCGCATCTTCTCCTACAGATCCCAGCCTCCCCAGTTACTTAAACAACTTGTTTTTCAGTTGGCCAATCTCTCCTCAATAAGATAAACATGGAATTATTTATTGAAAAAGAAAGAAAGAAAGAAAACGAAGTATGTCAATTTCGAAAAACATATCTTCTCGAACTTGTAAATGGGGGCCAAGGATCTATTTTTTTTTCACCTCCTGCTTATAGAAATCGACTGATATGTTATGTTGGATGTCCTCTTTGATTGAATTGTTACTTGCTAGTTAAGGACCAACAGTCTTCCCACATATGGCCCACAAAAAAATGTTTTTTTTGGCCGAAAAAAGTAATCGTGATACATTGCAGAACGCAATATTGTTTAACAAAATCATGTGAAAAGGTTATTTTAATCCGATGAAAAAGGAAACAAAAGAGTCATATAGTCTGCATTTGTAACTTGGTGAAATCGAATACCTGATAAAGTGGATGTACACTGCATAATTGACTTCACAAGAGACCTGATCTCACTTACTTCTTCTATCGTGCATGTCTGCTTGCAGCACCGTCTCCCAGTATTTGTTCTAAGGAATCATGAAGTAGCTACCTTTATCAACGAGTCCTTCAACTTCTTCGGGTAGACGTCCTTCTGTCCCTGAAAAGGAAGATGACAATGATTGTAAATTCTGATACGACATGACTTTAAAAAAGATAAAAAGGGACTCGATCGATAGAGGAAACTAAAAATCAAATTAGATATGGATATCATTGATAAATGGTATTCATTTCCCAAGGAAATGCATCGGACTGATGTCAGATACATTCCTATTTATCATGTTTGTCTAGTATACCTCGAGCCTGAGAATGGTGAGAGCCTTGTTGTTGAGTGTCGTGACGTTAGCATCGAGAATGATTAGTCCTGGAGAACAAAGAACCTCCATCAACCTTGAAAACCATCCTCTTGTCCTTTCGCACAATATCCTGACTAGAAGAACTCTGTTTCCAATCTGTTTCACCTCGACTTGGACCTAAAAGTAACATTATGTCATTCCTATAGCATGATACGGAGCATTGGAGGAATAAAGGTCCAGTCTTCTCACTTCTTTCTCGTGTAGGAGCCCCAGACAAGAATGATCTCCATGCTCCTTGGTAATGGGTGATTTAGCATTGAATCTATTGTTTACATTCAACTTTGGGATCTTTGTTTCTCTAATCATCAATTGGCAGTCTTCTTCCTCCATTTTCTTCAGTTCATCCTGGAGGCTTTTTATCTCCTCCTTCAGCTCCTGTATGTAGTCCATGGCATCAACGAGAATTGCTGCCCTGTCCATCTGCCATTAAATGAAGAAACAGAAGGATTCAAAATTCCACGCTTACATGAGACTCAATATTGTTGGTAGAACAATCTGTCATGCAATAATTCGGGCTGGAATGAAAATAATACTTTTCCGATGCCAGAAAGCATTTTACTCAAAAAGCTCATTTAATGAAGAAATCTCCATTGGCGCGTCAAAAAGCAGGAACATAATTGAAAGAGCTATCCTTAAATCAATTTGGTGGAAGGATAGGTGAATCCCAAATTAAACTCGTGTCCACGAGGGTGACCAACGAACTTTGGATATCTTTGGGACAATAGCACGTAGTGCAAAGAGCCTCTCCTTAATCTTATTCCTTCTTCTCCGCTCGGCCAGCAAATTCTTTGATCCACTTTCTCCTTCTCGTGACCTGCAACTTGTTTTAAGAATATTTTCCTTATGGTTGATGCCTGAGAAAGTCTGCTGCCTGATAAATTTCTGGACGTCTCTACTTTGGAGAGATTCAATTGGCATGTTCTCATTTGATGGGTCTGAGCTGCTCGATGAACCCTCATAGCTGGAGCAATGTACCCTAGACAGGGCCCCTGGTGCGAGAAGCTGGGGCAAATGGGCCGAAGTTGGTGTAAGAATCTGAACCAAAGAGTTGCTCGAGTAGTTTTCAAGGAATAGCCCATCGAGGCTAGTCATCATGGATTCTTGGTTGGAGAACAATTGACACTGACTCGTAATAAGCTCCAGGATCTTAGGCTCCTCTGGTACCTGATAGTCAAGTTACAGTTACAGCAGCCTAGAACTATCAGTAGCAATCCATCTATCAATTGGATGCTTTCACGCAGACATAACATTGAACCAAGATTCCTCACAATTTTAGTGTTATAGAGCTCGATAATGCCTCCAGCCACAGGGATCAGAACCTGGGTCCCCGTTGACTCCTGCCAGAGAAATTTTGTTAGTGTAATAAGCTGAAGATCACGCTCTTGTTCAGTGAACTAACAAAATGGCTGTTTAAATGCTGCCTTTACATACGAGGAAATCTCATCAAATAAGACTAGATTCTATAATTTGATCCAAACACCAACAAAGATTCATCAAATAGGTCAACTTATAACTCACGGGCGAAGAGTTTGAAGTAGAGAGGATTGTGGGGCTGATCCATCTGTGCTCATTTGCGATCACGACTTCTCCATGAAGCCTGGCGGCACAAATCGAACTTCAGCAACGTCCCCGGTCTTTCAACAATAAAATCAACAGAAAAAGGAAATCGCAGAATACAGGCAGAGATTCAATAGCTTTACCCGGAATACAGAGGCATGAGGGAAGGCAACCGGGACAGTGTCTCACAGGCTCGGGTCCGCACATAATGCTTACAGCAGCCGTCCCTGCAGAGTGGAGCTAGAGGCGCGTACGATTCCTTCTCCTCTTTCACATTTTTGCACATAAACCCGCTGCAGCAGCACCCAATCCATTCGATGAACCTGTAAAATGAAAGATAACAGGAATGTCCAAACAATGACCAAGTAAGATTCATCGACTCAGTGAAACTCCGGGAAAATTCTAGTGAAAACTCGAACCGCCATGGATTGTTTCCAGTCGAAGAACTCGTCAGACTGGACAGATTGCCCGTCGGATGCATGCATTGCGTTGCCGTACCTTGAAGGATCATCAGCGATCTTCCAGACGACGACATACTCCCACCCCATCGTTTCCACGAAGGGCCTGAGCCACTCCACAGCTCGATTCAGAGCTCTCGTGTCCATCTCCGATTGGAGCCTAGCCTGCTGATCTTCTGCCGCGGCGAAGGAAGCAACCGCCATTGATCGGATCAACTCTAGCTGTGCTGGCCTGCCTCCTTATAACAGACTCTGAAATCGAAGCACATGGGTTCGAACTTGGGACATAACAAACTTCTCTCTCTCTCTCTCTCTAAATCTTTCTCTCTCAATATCAGTCACCCGTAGGAATCTGATACTGGCAGAGAGGGTGGCAGTGGCGGTTTTTTTTGACTGAATGCGCAGAGTCGTAATACCGTGGAGCCAACCAGGGCCGTTGATCTGATTGATCCAACGGATGAGGTGGGTCCGCTCGAGAGCCGGGCCTCGTAACTGCGCTCGCAATGATCACCGCTCTCCTCCACCTCCCTCGGGCCGATTGTCCGAATTCGACAAGATCCGCTTATTTCCGAAATTACCCTCGACAAATGAATAGGCTACAAGACTCGCCCGTCTCCCCCCACTCCCAATGCAGCCGCCTCTCGGATTACCTCTGTTGACCCCCATACATTGTATTCAGTATTTCCGAGCTTGGCCCAGCTAACGTCCTTCTCAGGCCTACTCCGATCCTCTCGGCAGTGCAGTTGGGACACGCCTAATTCCGAGCTATTCAATAATAATCTTATATTGCGAATTCCCTTTTCTTTTCTTTTTCTTTTTTGTAAATCCCCGTTTCATGATGGGCCTCTTACAGAGTGGCCCGCCTGCCTTCCGGTGATATCTTGGAGCCCAATGGCTTAGTGAACTCAAACTAGGAATACTCATGGTTCGGTTCGCTCCTTGCCAAACCGTTAAAGTGTTCGGCTCGGTTCGGACACTATACCCCTCAACCATAACCATATTACATAGTCACCGAATCAAATTATTTTAAATTGATTTTACGGTTCAGTTAACTAGTATGATTTGCTTTTTAGAAAATATTTAAAATAATAATAAATCAAAACTAAATCAAAACCAAATAAAAATCGTACCAAAATATAAGAAAATAAAAAAAATTATTTAAAATACATAAGATTCACTAGTTGATTTATTTAAAATAAAATTTAATATAAATTAATAAAATAATATATATCTAACTGTTTTTAAATTTTATAAAATTATTTTTTATATAGTTATATTCATATTTTAAATATTTATAAATATTTATACTGCGATAGGTAGAACCGGTTAAGCAGTCGATGGAATGCTTCGTTTCTCTACGTGCAACCAAACGTATCCAACCCTTCGGCGGCGAGAATGGGTCGAGTGGGAGCCCGGAAATATAGGGAGCGCCCTCGATGGCTCGGGAGTGAGGGAAGTTGGCTGAGGTTAATTATCTCACGATTAGGAATTTTATTTAACTATTTATCATTTTTTTTTTGTTTCGAGAACAAATTTCATTGGAACACACAGTAAAAGTACGCTTCCGTGACATCATCCGTCGGAAAACCTGTGGGCGGATAGCCAGTGGGATCACGATTCTCTCCACATAAATCAATCACCTTCCCCTCGAAGGCTCTCTTCCTCATTGGACGGCAGAGAAGATATTATTATTGGGGCGACCTTGAAATCTACGCCCTTGTCCATTTGTCCACCGAGGAGAGGAAGTGGAGAAGAAGCATCGTCGTTCATGTGAACGTGACTTGAGACGGGCAACAGTCACTGTGAGGTGCGATCCCTTCCTCGATTCTCTTTTCTTTTCCTTATGTAAATCGGCAATTCATGCTGGCTCAAGATCAGTATCGCCGGATCTAACTAGATGAGATTCTATTATTATTATTATTATTATTATTATTATTATTATACATATAGACACGATGAACGTGGGGTATACTGAATTTATGCTTGAATTTTTTTTTCATAATATTTTTTAAAATATGTGTGTGACTCTTAATGCTCCCTTGCATATGATATCCAATGATTTGCTCATGAAATAATATGTATGAACAGGCCGCTGAAAATTCCGTCCGTCACCGGTGTGACGACACCGATCTTGACGCATTGCCCACGCGTGGGACTCTTACGTAAGCCGCCACGTGTGCACTCGTACACTTCGTGAGAGAAGAAAAACCAGTCGATGTCATGTTTATTTGGGTGGGCATTGAGTGTCACGCACATTGCAGGCAAAATAGTAAAATATTTAATGATATATATATATATATAATATACCTTACAGATATACATGCCAGAACCACATTTTATCGAGGGGAAAAAATTGGCTTGGAGGAATTATTTTGGAGCCCTGACTTTGAACGCATCCGGACACGGATTAAATTCTCAGACCTAGTTTTATCAAAATAAGACCTTTTTTTATTTTCCGTAGAATAAGACTTCATTACTCATAACAGTCATTGATTTAATAATATTGGTAAAAAAAATCAACCCGTCTATTCCAATAAGCAATTAAATTAATCCGGACAATTGACGTCTGAATATTCAGTTATTATAATTTAACTGACACCGCCCTGTCCCCGGATATTCCTCCCGTGATGCCCAGTGTGGACAGTGCCAAATTTTCAGACGAATCGCTGAGGGTGAGAGATCGCTCCTTCCTTTCCCTTTTGCTTTTGCTTTTTTTGGTGTCCCACTCCCAACTTTGCATAAGGAGAACTGACACAGGACTATATGGTGACCCGAGTTTAAACAGCGACACGATCGCCCGGCCACATAGGGTGAGTGCGTATCTTATCCATGCAGCGGTTGTACCGCATCACATGTTTATGCGGTATGATCATCCAACAAAAATATTGCCGCATGTTAATATTCTAATTACTAAATATATATATATATATAAAAGAAAAGAATATTAAATTGTTTAGTTCAGGGTGGAAGGGGGTGAACGGTGGGGAAAGATGAAAGGATATGATACTTTTACGCTGTTTGGTTGGCTTATTTTAAAAAGGGCTGAATGGGAAATTTGGTAAAATTTTCGCTTCCATCCGTCTCCTGGAACTTACAAATTGAGGTTGAATATGTAAAAAAAAAAAATCTAAAATAATCTTATTTTTAATTAAAAACTTATGTAAAAAATAATACAATTAAATAGTTAAAAAAATATTATCTTCCTCTTGCTTCTGGCAAATTACTCTGGCTCCACCCCCACCCCAAGCGCTCCTTGGTTAGATGATGACGTTTTAGGATGACTAGGATACGGTGAGTCGTGACGTAGCTCTCACGTGCTGAAGTTTCCAGAGTCACTGACGACAACGTTGTAGGCTGCCCATGGAGGCTATAAAGTGCCTTCCCCACTAGGCATCCCTCTTCTCATTGTACCTTCAACGCTCAACGGCCTCTGCCCTGTTAAGTCATACTGTGAGTAGCTCGAGGTGGAAGTTATGGAGGAAGAGAACACCGTTGAGGCGATGAACGAGGAGGTCCACGACATCATCTCCCTCCTGTCTTCTCCGGAAAGGGACTTCCTGCTCAGGAACAACGGTGATCTGGTGACTATGTCCTCTTCTCACTCTGGTTTCTGTCCTTACCTGCACTGGCGATGTCCCCAGGGGTTACCGCCCTTTTATTTCAGTTTATCCCTGTATCTTTTTTTTACCCCTGCTGGGGTTCCTCTGTTTCTAAGTAATGTTTAAGAGTACTGATGCGATTGTGTTCGTGAATTAAACGCAAAGGGGCAATTGATCTTTTATCTCTCAGGGTTTGGAAGATTATTTTGCATATGGTTTTCGTTGATTTTTAGCTCCAAGGGTACTGTGAGAGTCAATCTGTGGTTGACTTTGTCAAATAGGATATACTCTGTTCGTCATCACGATATGTTAATCCAAGAAGTTGCTGACTCCTTTTTTTTTTTCTTTTCAGGTGAAGATTGACACCTTGAAAAGCAAGAAGCTTGGGCTGTACTTCTCGGCTTCCTGGTGTGTTCCGTGCCAACGGTTTACCCCTGTCTTAGTGGAAGCATATGAAGAACTCCGGGCAAAGGGAGATTTCGAGGTTGTATTTGTCTCAGATGACCGAGGTGAGGAGGCCTTCAGCAAGTACTTCTCGAAGATGCCGTGGCTCGCTATACCGTTTACCGATTCGGAGAAACGGCGTAGCCTGGATGAGCTATTCCAGGTGAGTGGAATACCTCACCTAGTGATCATTGATGAAGCTGGGAGGGTTGCCTCTGACGGTGGAGTTGAGATCGTTGGGGAGTATGGTGTTGAAGCTTACCCTTTCACTTTGGAGAGGATCAAGGAGTTGAAAGATAAGGAAGAAGATGCACGGAAGAATCAGACCTTGGAAACGATTCTTGTCCGTACCTCGCGTGACTTTGTGCTTTCTTCTGATGGGAGCAAGGTAAACTTTTTCTGGTACTAAGAGTTCTCCATTTCCTGAAAAGCACGGGAAATTGGGTTGTAAGTTTCAGTCTGCACGTTGAGAGGACTTGTTTCTCAACAAAAGATGAAAGCTTGGCTTTGTATTCATGAAATAGAGCAGTGAGCTGTAATTGCTATCTATCCATGGAGAACTAGAGAACTAATGATATATATTTCAGTCATCTTATTTATGTTATGTATGCGTGACTGTAGGTGCCCGTCTCAGCTCTCGAGGGCAAGGTTGTTGGGATTTACTTCTCGGTCTCTTCAGACGAGTCTTGTGTTGATTTCACCGCCAAGCTGCTCAAGTTGTATGAAGAATTGAAGGCTAAGGGGGAGAATTTTGAGGTTGTTTTGGTCCCTCTCGAGAGAGATGAGGAGCCTTTTAACGAAAGATTCAAGAGGATGCCGTGGCTCTCCTTGCCGGTTAAGGACAAGACCTGTGAGAAGCTAATTCGGTACTTCGAGCTTGAGACTCTGCCCACACTGGTGATCATTGGGAGTGACGGGAAAACTCTTCATCCTAATGTCGCTGAAGCAGTTGAAGAACATGGGCTTTTGGCTTATCCATTCACACCAGAGAAGTTTGCAGTGCTCGCCGAGATAGAGAAGGCAAAAGCTGAAGCTCAGACCTTGGAGTCGATTTTAGTTTCGGAGAATCTAGATTTTGTTATTGGCAAAGAAGGGGCTAAGGTAATCCAACAATTTTATTGCACATTTTTCCTCGTTTTTTATGCATAACCAAACGGTAGCAGCTGAAGGCTCTCTGAATCACCTAAATTTCAGGTTCCGGTGGCTGATCTTGTCGGGAAGAACGTCCTCCTCTACTTCTCGGCTCACTGGTGTCCTCCCTGTCGTGCTTTTCTCCCAAAGCTGATTGAAGCATACCACAAGATCAAGTCCGAGGGCGACCCCTTTGAAGTGATCTTCATTTCCAGTGACCGGGACCAAGCTTCTTTCGACGATTTCTTCTCAGGAATGCCGTGGCTGGCGCTTCCCTTCGGGGACCCGAGGAAGTCTTCTCTGTCTCGCAAGTTCAAGGTCCAAGGGATACCAACAGTGGTTGCTCTCGGTCCCACAGGCCGCACTGTCACGACGGAGGCCAGGGCCCTGATAATGGAACACGGCCCTGACGCCTACCCCTTCACCGAGGACCATGTGAAGAAGCTGGAGGAGGCGGCAAATCAGAAGGCAGAGGAGCATCGCGAGGGCTGGGTGTGCGACGGGGACGTGTGCCGTAAAGCTTGAGTGTGGTTTTGGCTTTCTATTGGCTTATGTTTTATATCTGCGTCTTCCTAAGTTTGTGACGGGCCGTCAGCTGTCGGTGAAGCGGATTGCTGGATCCGCTTGGAGGTTAATATCGACGGTCGTGGTTGTGTGCCGTGTGACCAGAGTTTCAGTGATGATGAATAAAAGCATCTGTGCTATTTTCTTCTAATACCTTCAATCTCGGATTTAACACACTTCTATTCTTTTCAACTTGAATTATTATGTCAGTTTACTTTTATAGCACTGTCACAATCAAAAATTCCAATCCCTTAATGATACGTGGCTACGAACTCGAGAGAAAATTTGAAGTGTCACGTGCGTGAATTAATGGCTCTTTCGTTCTCTTATTTGTAAAAATAAAAAAGAAAAAGAAAATTCAACGGTCAGATCCGGGCGTCAGAGCGGCCGTACGATACCCGATTATCCACGAGCTCCACGTGTTTGTTGTAGACGAGTGTGACCGTGGGGATGAGTGGCGTGTAATTTCGCCAAAGAGGAAAAAGGAGGACCACCAAAGCTGCCGTGACTACGGAGGAGCCCCGTAAGCTGGTAGGCGATCAGAACGGAATGCGAGGCGAGAGGCCGCTAAATGAACCGTTCACACGGTAGTGCTCCTCCTCCCCTCCTCCAGCTATTAAGATCCTCTCCTTATCTAGCGATACGGTGAAAGCCGATTTCAGGTATTCCGGATCTCTCTCTCTCTTCTCGGATTCTTCCGATTGCTAAGAGTTTCGATTTCTGCTGTGCTTCTTTGTCGTTTCTGGCTGTTTTTTTTGGGTGGAGATGGTGAAGTATTTGGATTTTGTCGGCAGTTTGGGTACTTGTGAAGTGGAGTTTGATGTGTTGGGTCGGTCTGTACTGTGATGACTGGAAGGCTTTTGAGTTAAAAAGATGATTTAGGGAAACATTCGGATGTTTCAATTGGTAGAATTTGGGCAGGAGCATGACTGGGCATTCATCACAAGTTTTTTTTACAGGATTAGTTTATAGTTCAGAATGGATTCATGCAAGTGGTTGAGAGCATTGGATATAAACTCTCTGTTCTTCTTCTGATTGTCTCTCCGATTCAGGAACTGCACTAATTAAAACTTAGTGTAGATTCATATATGAAGAGCCTGAATTGGACACTACAAATAGCTCCCTACCTTTTGAGCTGATGGTCACGGAGTGAGTAACCTCCAGTTCCGTTACGTTGTTCACCAGGTTGATTTTGTTTCTAGCATTATGCTTTGTGCGGTACAGTCAGTTGGAATTGCATGACTTCTTTTCCAAAGACTCTAATTTGTTGTCTGGTTGTATGAACTGGAAGATCCACGGTGGCGATCTGTGATATTGCTGACTCTAGTGATAATGCGTTTGTGTTTTGGATATCTTGCTTCCCCTCTACTGATTGGAAAAGGACACTTCTCTGCTGCAGGTTGTGACGGTCAAGGACAACTGTGAGAACTGAAAGATCATCTCAAACTTTGTGAGACTCCTAAGGGTTCAGCGGCATTCAAATGTGAGAGAAAGAGCTGACAAAAACCCACATAGAAATGAGCAGCAAGAACAGAAATCCCCCCAGACAGGTGCTTGATCATTCATTCTTTACACGGCTTCCTCATAAGCTTCAGGACTGTGTAAAGGTCGGTAATCCTAGAGTTTGAATCTGTCTTTGATATTTGGGTTTCTGTTAGACTGATGTCCTCCCATTATTCTTTTATGATAGTCACGGCTTAAGATGCTCAGAAAGAATAATGGGGGAGGCAGTCTGCCTGGCTTCTTTCCAACAAAGGAGAAAGTACTGTCAACAAGTGATTTTGATGTCAATTTGGAGAAGCAACTGCAAGCTTGGAAAGATAATCCAGTCTGGATGGATCAGACTCCAGTTATAAAGGTAGGGAAATCAATCGGGAGCGGCCTTTTTTTTTTTTATAAATAATCTATCATCTTAACTCATTAGGCTTTTGTATCTTAAAAAAGACTAAGGTGAATTGCTGGAAAAGTTAATCGTTTGAGTTCATGCACTCGCTGCTAATTAATTGGTTGAAGTAGTTGTGTAATGCAGAACTGAATTCATGGATGTTTGATATGATACTCTGTACAAATGCTTGGTTCCTTCTGTAAAGTGAGAAACGTACACAAGGAATCAACCATGAAATTGGATGTTTAGGGATCTAATTGATGCTTGTGACAGGTCAGTGTACCTAAAGGGTCTCTTTGCAATCTCAGAGTAAAGGTTGATATCGGGTTACCACCGGATGCAGTATACAATATTGTGACGGATCCTGATAACAAGAGAGTGTTCAAGAATATCAAGGTGAGTTCGGTCAATGAACTTTTATTGTTGATTACTCAAGGCTCAAGGCAGGGGTTTCTCCCTCTTGATTTTGGGAATTCATGTCCATTTTAGGAAGTGATATCCAGAAAAGTATTGGTCGACGAAGGTCTAAGGCAGGTTGTTGAAGTAGAGCAGGCAGCCCTATGGAAGTTTCTCTGGTGGTCTGGGACTATATCGGTCCATGTTCTTGTAGATCAAAACAGAACAGATCACTTGGTGAGGAATTGATGTCTATTCATATCATTTGTACATGAATTCAGTGGTGGAAAGAGAAACATAACATTGTTGCCGAGATGCTAAAGCGAGCTTTTCTTATTGTTCTATTTTATTGTGTCAGATGAAGTTCGAGCAATTGAAGACGGGGTTCATGAAGAGGTTTGAGGGTTGCTGGAAAGTTGAGCCATTGTTTGTTGATGAACATCTCTGCTCTCCGCTTAAACCTTCCTCATGGGAAGACTACAAGTCACTTACTGGAGGCAAAGGAAGGGTTGGTTCAAGAGTGAGCTTGGACCAGCTGATCCAACCTGCCCTGGTCCCTCCCCCTCCCATCTCATGGTATCTTCGGGGAATAACTACCAGAACTACCGAGATGCTCATACATGACTTAGTCGCTGAAGCAGCGAGAATAAGAGGAGACTTCAATGCTCTGAGGTCTGCTGATGGAGAGAAGGGAATGTCCGAAGAGAATCTTGATGATACTGTTGATAAGACAAGTGCGATCAAGGAGAGGTGGGCAGTGCGCCGGAGAAGTGCAAAGCTAGGGAACCGCAGACTGTTGGCTGCCAAGTGAGTCCCGGGTAAAATTTTCCTTTGGCAGAGGACTTAGGCTGCATTTCTGGTGCCGGAGAATGGACATGAGATAGAATTTGCTATACAGCATGTCTGTATTTCTGTGTCGTAGGATTATGATGCAGTGAGAGATACTTGTGGCAATCTTCTTTCATAACCTTAAACTCAGAAATATTTTAGCTATCTAAATGCTATTTTCACCGAGTTAAATGACTTGCCTCAAGTATCAAGTGAAAAGCTCTAAAAATTAAATTCAGATTTTCACCTAAGACCATGTCGGACGATTGCAGCAACACATCGGGCCAAACCAATGTGGTAGCATCACCTGTTCCGGCGCATGTCAATTCTGGTTTTACTTCCGATACTGATTAGAGACCAAGTGGCTATGTCATGTTTCTCTTTCGTGCAGCTAGAAGAGAATTGAATTCAAGACTTCTCCCTCATTTGTTGCAATAGTGTTTACTGGTTAGCAACTTCGGAAAATAACACTCCTCAGGTTCCCTATTTCTTCCTCATTGTCGCAGAGATGAGAGAAAGGAAGAGGAAACTTGTGAGCCCATGGACTTGGGCCCAAGGAGAGCCCAACTAATTAAGTTAGGCCCATCTATTTTTTTTCTTTTTCTTTTCTTTCTTTTCCCTCACCCACCGCCTTATGCCTCCTTTTATCGCTGTCAATAAACTTTTTCTCTTCTTCACTCCATTCTTCTGGAGACATCCCCGAACACCAGCGCGCGACGGCGAGAGAGGGAGAAATTTTCACGAAAAGGGGAAGTTAAACGAAGGAGTTTGAAATAGTTAAGTGTTTATTTTTATTAATTTAAGTTATGATAATAATATATATTAGGATTTATAGATTAGTTAAATAGTATATGTATAAATATGATTTTTGCTTAAATAGGTAGTAATGAATTTATGGTAAATAAAATAATAGGAAATATGTACATATATATATGTGTGTGTCTGTGTGTGTACACACTTGATCAGGAGGAAAATGATTCGGGCAGTGGAAGACAAAAGGGAAGAAGAAAGAAAGAAAGGAACGGGAACGAAGAAGGGAAGAGAAGGAAAAAAAAAAGAGAAAAAGAAGAAGAA
Organism: Sonneratia alba; assembly: GCA_900174645.1. NCBI lineage: Eukaryota > Viridiplantae > Streptophyta > Magnoliopsida > Myrtales > Lythraceae > Sonneratia > Sonneratia alba. Next base: position 2,386,369 of record FWPY01000010.1, read on the forward strand.
TTGAAGGAACGGGGACGAAGAAGGAAAAAGAAAAGAAAAGAAAAGAATAAAATAATGTATATATATATATAAATAATGAGGTTGAGTACCATTTTAGTCTTGTATACATATATCTATGGAAGTTAATCCAAGAATTGGGTTTATGTAGGGTATAAATCCTTTATATTAGTGATAAGATTATTTATTTAATTAAGGTATAAATTATTATATGATATGTATTAATTTTACTATGAATCAAATGATAGATATCAAAGAGACCCGAAATACCCACCCCGAAGATCCTGCATCGTGATTAATTAGTTCAGGAGCAGTGAGTACATTTTTTTCTATTGTGAAATGCGATGTCTATTATTAGTAATTAGTAAATATAAATTATGAAATAATTATTTATTATATCTAATTAGCGAGTACGTATATTTTGAATAAATGACAAAGAGAATAGAAAATGGATAAGTAACAATAATAGTTGAACATGCATACATACATACATGATTTGAATTGTTGTTTGTGCTTGTGTATAACTATGGTGACCGCTAAGCCGGCGGAATAGAAATGAGCTTTACTGATTTACCGCGGGTTCCCGGCGAGATATAAACATGAGACATAAACGATGCTGGCTCTGTGACCCCAGTGAAATATGTAAGGTGACTCCCTTTTCGGACCCGGTCGGAAAAAAACAAAGACCAGAGATGAGAGATAAGAAGAAGAGGGAGAATTGAGAGCGACAGGTCCACTCTTACCGCCGGAAGATAATATGCGGCCCCCGCGATTGCATGCGAAGGGAAGGGCATGGGAAGGAAAACATTATGAGATTGATTGAGGTGCGGGGTCACAGTACCGTTTGGGGAGAGAGGAGTATCGGTACCGTCATAATTCTGTCGCAGAAGTAGTGAGACCTCATGGTTATGGTTTGACATGAATGTTTACATGCATTGTATTATGTGGGTCGTATGGAGTTAGTTAGGTTGCTAATAACTGTGTATTCTAGTTATTTGACTTAGTAAAATGGATACAATTATGTAAGAATCTATACTTAACCTAATGTTATTTCACTATGGAATTATGTATTTACTGAGTTGCAGTTCATACTCCTCTGCAAATATTTTTTTTTTCAGATAGGGAAGACACTCAGCCAAGCGAAATTGCCAAATTTGATTCGGGGATCAATTAGGGCGAATCGTAGATAGGGTATGTGTAGAAATTGTGCTTAATTCTATATAAAATGTTACGACCTGAAATGGTCGACAATAGTTATTGGTTGAAATGTGTGTTGTTGCGTAATGGTGAAAAACTGATAGATTGTAGAAAACTGTTATTAGATATATTGATTATCATGTTATATAACAGGTTGGGAATCTTGGATTTGTATGAAAATAAGGGGAAATTCTGCCAAAATTTCGGGTCGTGACAAAACAGCAGAAAATCAAGCTGTTACGTACATGCGAGTATATTAGCCCCATGCTTTCTATGCCTACCACTTCCATGGATACTATACCCCCATAATGAAGTACTCTCGCCCCTGTTCCTCAGGATCTCTCTGCACCACTTGAGTGTTTCCTTCTCCAGGTCTGCTAGCTGCACGAGTTCTTCCATCAGTATCTCTGGGAATTGATCATGTATTGGCTGATAAGTCAGACTCTCCTAGTCACTCGAGTTGCATTTGTTACCGTAAATCATGTCATTGCATGTTATAGAAACATTCTCGATGCCACTGTTATGACTCAAACATTATAGAAAAAACCGTCTCGCATGCTCTTGTCGGTCCAACCTGTTCGATGTTATCGTAAATTTTCAGTTCTCACTCAATGCTTGAAGGAGAAACAGACAAAAAAAATGAAGTCTCAACTTATAACGCTTACGAGAAGAGTCATAGCGGTAGGAACATCCATAGCCAGCGTCGAAGCTTCCGACCTGTAACAAGTACGAACAGAGAGGTTATACAGCAAATTTGGACAAAGAAAACCAAAAAGGCATCCGTATGGCAGGAAATTAAGGCAAGGTCACATCGGATCTGTCTACTCTACCTTGGGGCCGGTTTGGCCAAATACAGCATTGTCTGCAGCAACAGTAAGATCGCAGACCATGTGAAGAATGAGTCCTCCCCCGATAGTGTCTCCAGCAGCCTGATTTAATGGGAGATCAAGATGACCAGTGTACACAATAAATCGAACAATGGTTAAGAAAAAACTGGGTCGATAACATGGGTGGTCGGTAGAAAAGAGGAGAAAGGAGTGCCGCATGGCAATGACGGGCTTTGGCGGGCGCTTAATTTGGACCTGCGGAGATATGAGTAATCGAACTGTAAAGAACGAATATCTGGAAGGAGGTAGTAGAATGTATATGCCAAGAACAGAGAGCAATCCTATGTTTCAATAGTCCGGCATAACCAAAAGGATCGCAAGAGTTGCTCTGGACTCAGATTCCCATTGCAGTAAGAATTACGTGTGAAACAAGATCATAAAGCCATCTTCTTAATGGATCCGATTGCATGTGATGAAGGTCACTCGGAGTCCACTTTATTCCAGTACCGGCTTCCCAAAAGCTTAAGCTTCTACCTGCAAGTCCCAAGACATTCAGACGGCCAACATCAGCAGGGTCAGAGTTACCAGGACTCGATCACTTACCGCAAGCAAGATTGCTGCTGTAGATCTCAACGTCTCTTGAGCGGTGGACTTGTATTCCGTCTGTGTTGGGGCTGTTTCCGGGCGAGGATACGGTAAAATCGTGCACCTTGACTCCGTTGCAGTTCATGATCTTTACATGGAACTTAGGGCTGTTCTGAATCGTGATCCCGGTGACAGTCGTGTTTTTGCTCCGGTAGATCCTTAGTGCCTACACCGCCCCAAAAAAATGAAGCTTTGGTAGGCCGGAGGCAGGTGACAGTTACAGTCGGAATTATTATTATTATTATTTTTTTCTATTTCCGATTCCTGACCGTCGGTCTTCTGCGGGATCGAGCATTTTTTTGCCATGAACATACCTAAAGGTTCTTCCTGTGAAGAAGAGAAGAGAAACAAATGTGCTCATTCAGGGATATGACGAAGCCAGGAAGAGTGCGAAGCATATCAGGAAACTGTACTTCATCATCGTCATCTTGGTCGTCATAGTTGTCATCCTGCGGTAAGTCCATAAGATCGGCCTCATCGTCATCATCGCTCGTGTCTCCGGGATCGTACAATGCAGAGATGTGCCACCAGCCCGAGCCCCTGCCCTCGATGGTTCCATGTCCTTGAATCGTGAGTCCGGTGAGCCTTTTGAACACGATCCAATTCAACAGATCCCCACCCCAGCTCTCGCGGTTTGCCGGGGCGACGATTGTACCGTCTAGCCGAGATAAAATTCCAACTCAAATAGTCAACACCATTTTTAAGATAGCTTAGAATAGATGCCGTTTGATCTGCAATCAGGAATCATAAATGGAATGGAAATAGAGATAAAATATGAGGAATTGGAAGCCGGACGACTAATGTCAATTTCCGTTTGACTTAATTCGGAAATTAGAATTTAATTCCGTTTATATTTTTTTTTAATTAATATTGATAATATAATATTCTATAGCCAAGAAAACATGAAGGAAAAAGAAACAAACACGACAAAGTAATCGAATATTTCGATTATGATTCCGGTGTTATTTTTGCACGAAGTAACGGAGCGTGGGGGTTTGCCTGTCGTCCATGTTACCTGGAATACAAGGTTTTCACTGCAGTGCCGACCTTCAAAAGGGATGGCTCCCACGAGGAATCAGTAACCTGCCGGAATTAGCATGGTCGATGCCTCCGCTTGACAGGCAGCTGCCCAGGTTGGACTGGAATGCCTGAAAGACATCGAGGACGACAAAAAGGAAAAAGCTCGGTCATGTGGTATCACTGTCTGAAGATTTGTCTGGGAAATCATTCATTTGCGTCAGGCTTTGCATACGAGCACGAAATGAAATGAAAATGACTGCGTTTCATGAAAGGAAATGCAATCGGTAGTCTCTGTATTGATGTTAGAGCACACTTAAGAGAGATTGTTAGAGTGAGAAGAAAAAATGAGAATCAAAATACTACTTTCGTGTCATCCGTCGTTCCATCACCCTTGGCTCCAAAATTCAGGACATTGAAGGTGGGTGACTTCCTGGTCTTGTGAGCCGGTGGTGGAGGTGACGTGGACGGTGGCAGCGGGGCGTGTCTGTTCTCTGGTGGCTCAGGCGGCAATGGTTGTGGTGAATGATGTTCATGCGGTGGCGGTGGCAGTGAAGGCGATAATCTCCGTGGTGGTGGAGCTGTATGATTCAATCCGCCATTTCCACGGTGGTGATGATAACCCGGAAGAATCCACCAAGGCCTCCAGTGCCACCAGCCCCATCTAAAAGCATCACAGCAGTCGAAACTCCTCGAACATAAGCAAACAAAAATCAACAAGGAGAGACTGTTCGAACTCATTTTTGGCTCGAGAAAGCAGTAAGAGAGAAGATTTTTGTGATTACACTTTACATATAGTGTGTCCAGGGCTCCTCCATTTCCATTTCTCTGCTCTGCTGAAGATGGTGTATGTACCATGTTTGTTGATGAACGAGAAAGATTGAGATCTCCTGACAAAACAAGTAGTATGTACGGGAAATCACTCACAAAATATTCTTTGAAACTGAGGTTATTTCAAATCGGTTATGATTTTGTATTTCTGTTAAATAATGAGGTAATTTCCCATGAGAAATACTGATAAGCATTTGATCTTTGATCTGTGGGGTCTGATGTAAATTTTCAGAAAAAGGGAATCTCGATAATAGCCGTAAAATGCTGAATCCACTTGATGCCGGCTCTAAAGTAACCAACCCGAAAATAACACGAAACTGTATGAAACCCGACCCGTCTTCTTCAAGAAATTCCTTCTGCAACTAGTCAGACCTTCTGAAAATAAATCCATGCCAGACCAGACCTCAGTAAACGGGCGACCATCCATCCCCCATGCAAAGAACGGGTCAAGTTAAAACCGGGTCGGATACTCCATGCTCAGCAACACCAAGTCTATGCCCCTTGTGCCTACCCTAACATCTCCGGCTCCAGCTCCAGCTCCTGCTCCAGCGTAGAGAGCTTCTCGCTGATAAACCGACGGAAGAATTCGAGTGCGAGCAAGCACTGCAAGATGATCAGTCCAGTGCGCTGTTTTACCTACGGAAAGGTAGCCACCGTCTTCTTCTTTTTCCCTGCTTCGCTCCGCTTCAGCACTAGGGTTTAGGCTTATTCCAATTCGTGGTACGTAGTGTTTTCTATCGGTTGATTAGAAGCTTGAGAGGATTCAGCTGAGTTCATACTCTTCGGATGAGATCATATAGTGCTGTAGTTCGGAGCAGATGTTAGAGTTCTGATTTCAAGGCTGGAAGTATGCAGAAATTATCTTAGTCTTATGCTGTCGACGGAGATGCGCTCGTTGCTCTGGGCTTGGTTAGATATTCTTGTAGACGGATGCTAATGACTCACGTTGACCTCATCAAGAAACTCCTGAACTACAACAGTAATCTCTCTTTCCCTTGCTCTCTTCTCAGTTACTAGTACTTGCGTCTCTCATTAGCTTCTCATGGATGGACTGCTTGTATTGCAGCACTGGAGAAGTCCGATACCGGTTGAAGAAGCCTCATGTGTAAGGAAGTCCACGCATATCTAGGTGGAGAAATGATATGTGAGCCCACGGGCTTGGGCCCGAGGAGAGCCCGCCCATTTAGCTTGCCCGTCTGTCCCCCGGCCCTATTTTCCTCCTCCCTCCTTCCTTCCTCCCTCATTTTGGCGTTTTCCTTCCCCCCCCCCCCCGACCTCCCCAGCGCGAGAGAGAGGAGAAATTAGGGTTTCACTAGGGTTCCGATTTCCCGTCCTCGTCTCCGTTTGTCCGTCAGCGTAGGGGGCGAATCGAGCCTAGAGGAGGAGATCTACTACGGACGAGACTCGATTCCTAGATCTTACTACTCTACTGTCGACTGTGGACGCCCGAGGTAAGAATCTCATATACTCGGACCCTCTTTAGGTTATTGCTGAATAGTTGTCCGTGAACTGCTATGGCTGGAATCTATGTGTTATTGCTGGAAGTTTGAGTTTCTATAACTGTTAGGGTTCGAGTTGAAGCTAGCTGAGAAGTGTAGTGGGTGTGCTGCTAGTGTGATGGTTTCGTTTCGACTGAAGGGTTCGCTGTTTTTCCTGTGTTGCTGAGAGTAGATGCTGGTGAGGGGAGAAGGAACCACCACTGGGTGAGACGAAACGGAGTAACCCTTCTCTTTAGATCAGTCAGTAGAACAGCCCTATACCCTCTCAAAACCCTAGAAATGATCCTTAACTCACAAGAAGATATTTTCTGTGAATATGATAGGTGAGGGTAATTTACCGATGCATTTGTGTATAAGTGTGTATATTGACCTCATTGCGGATGATATAATAGGTACTGAGGAGAACCGGGATCAACACCTTGAGGACCCTGCTTCGTGAATTTGATCGACTAAGAGGGTTGTGAGTACATTCTTCCATTGTGGAATGATCTGTTCGTGTTTTGGTTTATAGCAGTTATAATCGAGAATTGAGTAGCTGATAGATATCTGCGTGATACCGGTAGTGGTCATGCATTCATTCATTCATTTTGCATATTGCTTGTGCTTGTGTATAACCATGGTGACCACTAAACCGGCGGAATAGAAATGGGCCTTACTGATCTACCGCGGGTTTCCGGCGGGATATAAGCATGAGACATGAGTGACACTGGCTCTGTGACCCCAGTGGAATATGTGAGTTGACTCCCCACGGACCCTGTCGGGAAAAACAAAGACCAGAGAGGAGAGGTAAGAAAAAGAGAAAGACTTGAGTGCGACGGGTCCACTCTTACCGCCAGAGGTTAATAGGCGGCCCCCGCGTGCGTGCGAAGGGAAGGGGCACGGGAAGTAGAATGCTAGGAACTGATTGAGGTGCGGGGTCCCGGTACTGTTTTGGGGAGAGGAGTAGTAACGGTACCGCCATAACTCTGTCGCAGAGGTAATGCGACCCCATGGTTATTGTTTAATATGCTTGTTACATGCATTGCATTAGGAGGGTCGTGTGAAGTTGGCCAAGTTGCCAACGACCCCATGTCCATGGTAGATAAATTGTATAATTTGATACAGTCGTGTAAGGATGTAGGTGAACCATATGTTATTCCACTATGGAATTTTGTATTCACTGAGTTGCAGCTCACACTCTCTGCAAATTTGTTTTCTACAGATAGGGGAGACACTCAGCCGTGTGGAGCCGCCCAAGTAGACTCGGGGATCAACTAGGATAAGTGTATTTGATAGGGTATGTATAGAAGTCCTGTATAGTGTGATCACATATCACGACCTGAATATCTAGTGGTTGAAAACTGTTGTTTGGGAAATGGTCGTGGATGGCTGTGGCTGGATTTGGGGTGTTGAACTGATTTATAACAGGTTTTGCATTTTTTGATTAGTCCTAAGTACAGGGGAAACTCTGCTGGATTTTCGGGTCGTGACATGATAGTTCTTGGAGTGCCGTCTTTCTTCCAAGCATGTCGAGCGTCTGCAAAGAAGTTAGTTAGTCTCCTAATGCTCATGTTTACGTAAACCTGATGGGAAGTCCGTGAATGTGCAGTTACTTTACCCGGAATACTATTTGATGGTCCTTACCTGTTTTTCAGGGAAGTCAATGTGATACTTGCTAGTTGAAGTATTCCCATCTCTTTCCGTTCAAACTCACTATATATCAAGGACATTTCCCTCTCATCTGGATTGGCGTGATGATGAATGATCTGCATATATGCTACGCGGTCTTCTCTTATGTATGTTGTATGGTGGAGCCTTATGGATTATAGATTTGCACTTGCTGCAGTAGTGGCGGTCGAAGTTGTTGGCCATGAAAGTCCCGGCGCCGCACTCGGCGCTGGGGCACTCCTTCCTCAGCCGCTGGACCAAGCCGGAATCGTCGACCTTGTAGAACTGGAGCACGTCGAGCTTGGCCTTCTTCTTCTTGGGCTTGGTGCAGGTCTTCTTCTTCTTCTTCCTCTTCTTGGCGCCTCCCCGGAGGCGGAGCCCGAGGTGCAGCGTCGACTCCTTCCGGATGTTGTAGTCGGCGAGGGTGTGGCCGTCCTCGTGCTGCTTGCAGGCAAAGATGAGCCGCCGCTGTTCCAGGGGCATCCCCTCATTGTCCTGTATCTTCGCCTTCACATTGTCGATGGTGTCGCTCGACTCGACCTCCAGGGTCGTGGTCTTCCCAGTCAGGGTCTTCAGGGAGATGAGCATCCTTCCTGGGAGCGGTGGTGAGTGGCGGGGAACTTATACAGGAACCTACGAAGGGGACTCCTGGGCCGAACCTTAGGGTTGCAGCCCAATACATATTTGGGCCTAAACTGATGAGGCCCAAACCCGCCAGGAAGATATTCCATCACTTAGACCCGTGAGTAAATGATTTAATGGATGCATAACCACAAGGACAGTGATTTCGTACGATTGGTCTCCGGTGCCACGTGTCACAGATGCGTAAAGTGCCCCATTTTTTCCCTCGTTCATTTTCTGGGACCCAATCGTGGACAGTGACGACGGTCTCGATAATAGAAAACAACCACGGGAAGGAACAGGTTTGTTGTACGAAATATCTGACACGATCTTGTGGAAGAACTGAGTCAGTGCATTAATGCGCGATGGACCTCAATTCCTACGCCGGTACTCATAATAATTCCTTATCCAAACGGGGATGAACCCCCAGAGACCGGAGGTGGCTCAAAGGAAGTGGTTGGGGTGGTTGGATGATGCCTTATCCAGTAGCGCCTCCCGAGATTGAATGAATGTCCATTCCAGAATTCATCCCATGACACTCGACAAAGTTATCTGCCGGGGGGTGGTGGTGTGTGATTGGAAGAGATACCTACGCTCGATTTTTCCGATTCCATTCCGTGGCTCGAAAGTGGGCACGGCGCTGCTGAAAGCTCGTCCGACATGGACGACGCCTTCTGGACGAGCAGGTAGTTGGATCGTATGGACGTACGAATGTCCCTAAAACTAGACAATTTGCCGCCGCATCTCGGAGTCACGGGGTCTCGACTTCGGTTTTCCTCACGGTGGGGGGGACGGCCCCTTGGCGCTCCTCTGCCTCCAGCCCGATCCGAATGTCATTCTGTCCTCCTCTAGTACTTATATTTATTCATATAAAAATTGATAAAATCCGGGGGCAGCCTCTGGAATTGGATATTGTTGCTTTGTCGACTGCGGGCCACCGCCACCGCCCCCGCCCCCGCCCCCAGATACTTGTCCATCCATAATTGGGCGCTCAAGATGGTGGGCAAGACCTGTGGGTTAAATCATAAAAGAAACGTAAATATACGTTTTTTCTTTTTTACTGGACCGGTGCGATCTTTCTCCGTATGCACCACCGTATAAAAATACATCTGATCATGATTAGTCCAAATGCAACACTGGTCAGTCTGTGGATATGCAACATTCTCTTAAATACCAATTCATACGGATGACCCTATTCATGTGACATGGATACTAAACCGCAATTAAGGGACCGTATCCCGGCGTGCCAATGATCCGTCAAACAAGCTTAATATGGGTCAGAAGATGCAGAGTCAGTCAAAAGTTGAGGCTCATCAAAGTTGAAATTTTGAAATCAACGTCAGTCCTAACAATCGGGTAGTTGGGTAGCTTTGAGTCAAACTGGTCATTGCACGTCTACTATCTATGTAAGCTCAAAGGTGCAAATATATTATTTAATTCAATGGGCTCCGCTTTGAGTAGGGTATACTTCCATATTAGAATTACTTAATTTAATTTTTTGGCGTACATAAAGCTTAAATTAATATCGAGCGATCTATATCATACAATAAAAGATAAACTTCAGCTGTCAGGTTAACATGGAGTGATTATCGGAATCACATCATGCAGGTAAAGAGATTTTATATCAATCATGCAATATGTAGTTTTAAAAATTAGACTGCGCCGGTTGGTTTGACAAGAAACCGGCCACTCACCGGATTTGGTTTCCCAAAAAAATCCAATTGCACTTTAAATAATATCAACTGTAGTTGAAATGGTTGGACCGGTAAACCTAATTGAACCAGTAAAAAAATTGACCTACTTAATTTTTTTTTAAAATATATTATAATATACTTATTTTATTTTACTAAAATTATATTTATATTTTATGTTAAACTTTGAGCTAATACAATTGTTATATTAATTATTTTTTATAAATCATATTTAAATTATGATATTATGTAAATTTATTGTTAATATTATTTATTAAATATAATGTTCGATATATTGAACCCTCGATCAGACCGATGAACCTACGTTTACACCGGCTCTCAATTCGGTCTGGCTTTAAAAAGTTATGGTACAATATGTAGTGCAATGATATGAGTCTGAGATGCAGAGGTAGAAATTATATTATGAGTCACCTAAGTCGTTGAATTAATTAAGATGGCGGGGTTGGTGGTATAGTAGGATTAGGACATCCGACCCAAGAAAAAGGATAAATAGATAAATAAATATATAAGGATATTATTTTAGATTTTTTCCCATTTATTAAAAAATCAAATGTAGAAAAAATAGTGGAAAGAAAAGAAAGAGAGAGAGAGAGAGAAATTTTCAATTTGAGCTATTTTATTTTTTTAAATACCATTTGATTCTAATTAATTTAATTTTAATTCTTTTAAAATATAAAAATTTATTTATATTAATGTGAATATCCATTCACAAAGAAGAAATGTTGAATTATTATAATTAATTTATATTATATTGGTAAATAAAATGAACTTCTGTATTCATCTTACGCCTCTCGAAAAAAAATTATTATCAAAATCATTCGCGGAGGAAAATGGAAAAAGATTATATATATATAACGCATTAGGGGATGGGGATGTTGGGTTGCCTCTCTTTCCGTTTTTGTTTGACTTCGGGAACCGGCTGCCACGGCGGGCCACCGTGGACCGTCGAGTGGGCATTTTGCCGTAAGATATTTTAATTTTTAATAGTCACGGCCCGGACATTTCGGTTCGCGATCCAGCAGCACACCTACAGCGCATGCACTCGGCTGTCATTTCATTGGATGTCTTTGAAGAGACTCCAGGGATTTTAGATGCGAAAAATCTATTGCAAAATTATTGTGCTGTACCTGCGTGAAGTGAAGAAATGGTGTCCTTCGAGCTTATAGTCATTGTAATTATTGTGTTATTAAATTATAGTGTAAAGTTAAATTATATAAAAAGTTACTCTTTTTTTAACACGGTTCAAGCATATTTAAATTTGAAATATATGTATTTGATGGGCACTTTAAAATGTTGAGAAAATGTGTAAATATGATATTATAATATTATTTGATGTAATTAAAGAAATGATTTAATTACAAAAAAACAACCCTTTTAAGACGGTGTCCACTTCGGATTGTACAAAGGGGGTACATTTGGGATTTTACGTTTTCTTGGATATTTTAAGAGGTGGACCCCACCTCTTTAATGTAACATTTCCGTAACTCTCCTGCTGCAGTCCCTTTACATTGAATCAAACACTGCCTTAACGCATCAAACCGGTTTAACGGTTGGCCGAAAAAAAAAACGATTAATGGAGAAAAGGTCACTTTTTTTCACCGTCTAATACTTTATTTCCGAATAGTACTTAAGCCGGATTCTCATATATTATCCTCTATTAAAATGCTTAAGAAAATTAAAATTATTTTATTTATAATATTCGAATATATGATATTATTTAGAAAAAATAAACATTCAATCGAGAGTTTTAAGAATATTTAAATAAAAATGACACTGATGAAGATATATAAATGGGATTATCAAAATCACAATAAACAAGAAAAAAACAAAATTGAATTGAAGGGAAATTTTGAATAATGGGTGCTTACAGAAAATTATGTTATGTGCAAATATTTTTCATTACAAAATTGTAGTGCCAACCACGCATAATGTAATTTCCACTAGTGTTACTAAAAGTGCGGTCCAAACTTGGAACTTTTTGACAGGTTACGGTTTAGTCTGTTTACTTAACAGACTGATCCGGTTATGGATCACGGTTCAAGTAAATATGAACTGGTCCAAAACTGTTTATAAACGAACCAATTAACTACCCTGACCGGTTTGGCCTATGAACCGTCTATCTTTTAAATTTTTTTTAAAAATTATTTTTAATGAATATTTTTCTTTTTTTGTTAATTTTAAATTGACTCGACAAAAACCAATCGTTGATTTGTAGGATTTTTGGCCGTCCGGGCCGGTTTTTAAACAGTTCCGAGCTAATTCAATAAAATAATGATCCGGACCAATTACGGTTTATCGAGTCTATATTTCATAACTGACCCTTAACCGCCTCAAATTCCGGTTTCGGACCGGTTCTAGATTTAGATGGTCCAATTTTGATCCGATTACGGGCTAACCCGGCCCATTTAAACATCTCCCATTCCCTCGGTAGAACCTATGTACAGTAAAGAGGTGAGGGGCGCATGAATGTCAGAAAAAAAAAAGGGGGGGGGAGGGGGGGGTGGATTTGTCTACCTCAAAAGAGAAGACGCCACACAGCATGCCCATCCGAAAAGCCACAAACCAATTGAGGTGGCATGTCGGTTCAGATAGACACGAACCAAAAGTCTCTTTGCATCTATAAATTCAAAGATCCACTCGAGGCACGAGAGTCGAGACCAATCAGGAGGAATCCCCCAGTGTCCCTGTAAAATTAGAATCCTCCATCGTAACTGACGGAAGAGAACTCGGAAGCGCGGGACATGGAAGCCGGCGGCGGAGAATTCATCCAACTTCGGGAGAAGGGGTGCCCCATCGCAGAGGGGGCCGGAGATGTTCCCTTTCACGGCGATGTCCTCGAGCTGATGCTGTCCCATGTGCCGCTTGTGGACCTTGTCCCCGTCTCGCACGTGTCCACATCGTGGAGCCGCGCCGTCGCCTCCTCCCTCCAGCACTTCAACCAGCCCAAGCCGTGGCTCGTTGTCCACACTCAGGGCCGCCGCTCCAGCTGCACCTCCGCCGTCCACGCCTTTGACCCCCGCTCCGGCCTCTGGATAGAGGTGGTGGAGTTGGACCCGTGCCGGCCGCCGACGAAGCTCTCCTCCGCCATCCGGTCCTCCAACTCTACGCTCCTGTACTCGCTCTCCCCCACGCGTCTCTCCTTCTCGTTCGACCCGCTCAAGCTCACGTGGCACCACGTCGCCGCCCCCGGTAGTCTGGCGCACGGACCCGGTCGTGGCCCTGGTGGGCTCAAGCATCGTCGTGGCCGGTGGCGCGTGCGATTTCGAGGACGATCCCCTCTCCGTGGAGACCTATGACTTGAGGACTGGCGTGTGGAGCGCGTGCCAGCCGATGCCTGCTATCCTCAAGGACTCCAATGCGTCCGTGTGGCTCTCGGTCGCCGCTGATCGCCGTAGGATGTACGTGACAGAGAAGGCCTCCGGCGTGACCTACTCGTACGATCCCGAGGCGCAGGCCTGGTGCGGGCCGTACGACCTGAAGCCCGATCAGAACGTCTACTACTCCGTCCTCGTGTTCTCCGGCGATCAACTGATCCTTGTCGGCCTCACCGGAAGCGCAGAGAACTTCAAGAGCTTGAAGCTATGGGAAATCAGCTCCGACCTTAGCGAGTCAGAGGAGATTGCCGAGATTCCGGCGGAGCTCGGGGAGGGGCTGAAGGACGAGTGCTCCGGCGTGTATTCCATAGCAATATGCGCGGCCGGCAATTTCATATATATCCACAGCCCGGCGAGGCCGGAGAATGTGGTGTGGTGCGAGTTGGCAGCCCGGAGCAAGTGCAGGTGGGGAAGCGTGAGGAACGCGGCGCTGACCGATGCTCACCGGATGGAGAGGATGTTGTTCACATGCGCGAGCGTCGGGGTGGCCGAGCTGGAGGCGGCGATGGCGGCGGGGAACCGGAGATTCCAAGTGAAGGAGTCGCCGCAATTGACCCGTTGAATCTATTCGAAGGATAAATAAATACCGCGGACAGGTCATAGTTGACATTTTTTTTAATATCTTACGGAAGCAGTAAAGATTCCATGTAATAAGTGTTTTATATGGGCCATTCATTTAAAATTAAAAAAAAAATAGCTTACTTGTATATGGAGGTCTTGAGGACGCCGTCGATGGGGGTACTGGTGAGATTGACTGACTCATCAGATTTGAGTCGTAATCCTGCATCCATCCGCACTATTTCGGTTCAGGTTGTTTTGAGGTTGTAACTGTCTCCGAGAACCTGCAAAAAAAGTTGAATCCACGCGTGACAACTCGGATTGACTCACTGACGATTAAATGAGTATAGAAATCAAATATGCGGAGAAAGAAGAGAGTGAATGGCCCCCAAAAGAGAGCCTGTACATGTCTGCGGGTGAAGGAGAATGGTCCCATCCGATCTACCAGTAGGTGTATACGTGGAGCTTATGTCGGGTTGACCCGAATTAGTAAGTTGGGTCGGGTTTGGCAGGATGGCCCCGTATGTACCATCCGTATCAGGCGTCAATCGAAGAATGGGTAAAATTTCATTAATTCGTGTCTTCATACGCTACTGCTTGGTGACACAGTGGCATGTATCTGTGAAGGGAAGCAGTGTTCATAGACCATCAAGGACTCGATTTGTGATGTCGAGTAGTCAACATCTGCTGGTCTGTTTGATCCTCACGATCGTCGTCGGCGTTCGGCCCAACTTTTGCTGTCTGGGCTCCGATAGCTTGTGACATATCGGGTAATGGACCTCGTCAAATATATGCCCAATTCAACTTTTGCCCAGTTATGCTCTTCAAGAAACCGCAAAATCCACAGAGCGTGCAACTTCTCCTCTTCCCTAACTTTTTTGGGTTTCGTGGAAGACACCTCGGTTAAAAGCCGAATGCGAGTTCACTTCACCTAATCGTAATTCTTCTCTCTCGTTTTCCAAGCTTAGCGTCGACGTGACTTGACATCTGCAAAGAGGTTGCTTACAACCGCCGGGTGGGTACGGATTTGCCCGAGATTCGGTAGCCAGCTTAACCTAATCCAATATAAATGGACTCTCTTCGTTTTTCATCCGAAGCTGCTCTGTCAAATTTCGATTCGACAACGCGAGCATTATAATTCACGAGCACGTCAAGATGGGTAGTCAGGATTAGTTGGAACCCTTCACCCAATTGTAGACCCGCTAGTTCCTATTTCTTCAGATGGCAAGTTTGGGCCCACTTATTGATGATCCATGGGTTGGAATGAGGGCCCACTGATCCAGTGCATGGATCACTTCCTCAATCATTGTCCCAGTCAATAGCCTGAAAAAAACTTTCGAACAGTGACATTGCCTCCGAAATGAATGTAACTCTCTTCATCGGCGAGCATAACATCCTCCTTTCAAGCTTACTTTCCCTCTCTTTCCATGGGTGTACATGAACTAAGAGAGAGAGAGAGAACTGAATTGGCATTTGGATCGTGCCACCGGCCAACTTCCCGACCAAAAACTGACACGTTAGCGCTCTCTCAGAACCGGTAAACCGGAACAGAGTATCTCAGTTCTAAGTCTTGCTTTCGAGTCCCTCTTCCAATTTCAATTCAAAGAAGGCTTTTTGTTCCCTGTTTTACTTTCCCATCATGCAAAGAAAGGGCTAAAGTTTTCAAAAAAGGCAAATACCAAATGATGCTAATGGTGGATAATATAATAGCATCTACGTTTGGACCACTTCTTTTACTGTCGACACATCAATCTCCCACATTTTTTTAATGTTAGAAAATGACAGCCATGAAGCCGTAAAATGATCCGAATAAGAGAGAAATGAAGGAAATATAAAAAAAAAAAAATCAGCAAACAAGAATTATTGAAATTAAACAACTTATTACAATATAAAATGGCATTTCCGAATGACCACTCACATGTTCCATACTTTACTTTTTGACTCCATCAAACGTCGTTTCAATGTTATCTCATCGTGTCTGGTGTCGGGCTTGGGACCCCACTGGACCATTCTTTCGCTTCTTTTACTCCAATAAATCTCGGTGCTCTCGATCACTCACTCATGCCCATAAAGTGTCTGTGCATGGATATTTAGGTACAAGCACCATGTGCGATTTGATGTGTCGGTGGACGGGGGCCGGTGGTGGACTGGGTCTGGTCTCGGATCGGTCCTGAGTCGTCCGGTGAGTCAGTGGCATGCCTTGGATGCCTGGTAGGAAGCCAAGCTTGGCAGGGTTGACCGGAAAAACCTTCCCATCAGTGAAAGAGAATGAGTAAGACGAAGACTAAAAAGCTTGATGCAAAGAATAAGTGAACTTATATTCACCCATACTTTGTGGATATTTATAGCGGTGTGACAATTACGGGCCAACATGGCTATCCCAAGGTCGACCCCAGGGTGAGGGTTGCGCACTAGGCGACTCGGTCCTCTCGATCGGCCTCGGCCGACCTCCATTTGGGGATGGATGGTCACTCGTGGGGCGAACCATTTGACATTGTCTCCCTATGCACGGGCAATAGAGGTTAACCGGAGAATTTTCCAGTCAGGTACGACCGACTCGGTTGGTTGGCATTGACGTTCGTCGGCAGTGACGTTGGTCGGCAGTCATGTCACAATTCATGGTATTGAAACTGTCAGACATTCGTCAGTAGAGCGACAACTCTATGGTGTTGCAAAGCAGGCTAAGATGTACAATATATATTACAAGTCCCTTCTACTTTTTATTCTTGATACCAAATGGACTCCGAGTAAAAGTAAGAGCATTTTTTGTTAATTAGTAAGATAATCAAGGTCAGAAATTAAAGGAAATTCCATCCGACCGACGGACGACGGATGGATGAGCAGGTAAAACGGTGACGTAACTGTTCATTCCCTTTTTAAACGACCAAAATACCCCTCGGATTTAGGTACGAGAGTCTCGAGCACAGTTACAGGGAAAATTCTCTGCCTGCAATAAATAAAAAAATAAAGTAAGTACCATTATTTATAATAATAATAAAAAGAAACTTTAATTTATTTTAATCATATTACCCATAAAGTAAAGCATGGAGAATATTTCAGTTTTCCCAACACGACAAAAATGCTCTAGGGGCATGTGCCAGTGCCACCCCTCTCCTCAATAATTTCAAGACATTAAACTATTCGGGATTTAATTTAATTAAATAATACTTTAATAAATCATATTATATATATTTATCTTAAATTAAAATATTTCTTTTATTATTATATTCCATAAACCCTCTTATTTGATTCCACTCTCATTTTTCTTTAATCTTACTGAATTTTTTTAATGGAAAGTATAACTTTTTGAGGTAAAATTTTTTCCCTAAAAACATATGATGTACCTTTTTTTCAAAATTGTTTTCCCAGAATTGCCCGTGCTGCGTCCCCGTAATTACCGAGAATATTCCCAGCTCCCGCTCGCGAGTAGGGAGTCCAGGCAAACAGTGTCCATCCGTTCTGCGGGTAACTACGCGCTTAAAAGCCCTAGACATTAATCCTCCGACGTCGTCGGCTTATATTTGGTGATTAGCAGTGACGATCTCCTTCAAAGCTTTCATAACTAAGCCAACTGCAAAAATATCTCCAACATGTTACATCCTCCGGCTAGCCTCGCCCGAACCGTGATCTGACACGTCCACGATACCGGGACTCCAACATTAATAAGGATAAACTGGATATATATACACACACATGTATATATGTCAAATATTACCCTCTATTTTAGCTATGCAATTAAGAAATGCGTGTAGCACCCTTCCACTGCCACACCTGCTTCCACTAACGGAGAAGTCCAGTTGAAAAACGTGAACTTGATCAAGACGATAGTGCTTCTCCAGTTGAGATGATAGAATTCTCGATACCCATCTTCAATTTGTAGTCGATAAGGTCGAAGTTCGATGCTCATCTTCCATATATGTTTATCTTCAATTATCAAGGTGGTAATTCTATAATTTAAATTTTATGAATGAATTTTTTTTTAATTATAGGGAGAGTTTTTTGTCTTAATAAATTATTAATTAAGATTAATTAGTACAGACAATTCCGAATATGAGCGAGATGGCCCGAAAAAGTGAGGCTACGACGAGGGGAAGGGAGGGGCAAATACGGGAGAGTATCAAGTGCCCGAATCGCACTGCATGTGAGGCCTAAGCATGCAGCATGTATCCCGGTGGGCGCATTTCAGAGATTCTCTGCACGCGCCCGCGCAGAGACATTATTAATAATATAATTAATTAAAATTATTGAATATTTTTAACTTATAATTTTAATTTTATGAATAAAAAGTAATTATTAATAAAATTATCATTTATTAATATTTAACCATTAGTATGATTTAAATATTAGTTAATGAGAGGGTACTGAAGTTGTTAGAAAAAAGAAAAGGGCTCTCACAGTAGCCGAGACAGAGAGAATAACCTCTGGGTACGGAGCCTAAACCTAAACCCATCTCACGCGCTCCGACCATCGCCTCAATCACCATGTTTTTTTTTTATAATTATTTTATTTTAGTTTTAGCAGTTAAATAAATTAGGACTCCACTGAGAATTCCTATCCTAACTGTTCTACTAATTTAGTCAAGAGATTGATGTCAGGCCTATGGTTTTCTGTTATAGTAAAAAAAATATAAAATATTACAGATAATTAGTTTATTTGTATTTGGATAATTTTTTGAGTTAAATATTAAATTTATTATCACTCATTTTTATTTTTATCCGGAATGGAAATTTTATTTATTTTCTTCAGGGGATTTTTTTCTTCCTTATTTTTCTCAACAATATGGTTCGAAACTTTGAAATTGCACAGTGCATTTTAGCATCTGGCGAAGACCTACTGAAGCTCTCTTAACAGGATGTGATAAATTATCATATGCTCCTTATAGTATAATTATTTTCATTTTTTATATTTTAAAAAATATGAAAAACAAAACTATTGGAAAATGCCGAAAGCCAACAAAGCCACAGACAAAACGAGCACGTGAGCTGCCCCCCCTTCGCTCCCAGCATTTTCATTTAAAAAAAAAACACTGCGTTCCTTTCGCTCATTACGCTTCTCCCTAGTCCGGAGTCCCTCCCCCCGTTCTCTCTCTCTCTCTCTCTTTGTGAAGCTCTGAATCATTTGATCAATCAATCGCGCACCAACAGTGCTTTCATTTCAATCCAATCACCATAATTTCTACTAAAGTAGAAAGAGAGCAGAGAGCCCAGAAAGGGGAAAGGAAGATGCATCGAGAAATTTAGCTGCTGTATCGTTAGGAGAAGCTATGTAAATCTTGAATAAAATAGAAATAGTACAATTTTTTTCCCCTGTTACTGGGGGACTGGGGCGTGTCGTCTGCCTCTGGCTCTCGTTCCCCTCATCTGTAACCGTGTCGAATTTGGCAGTTTGTCTTGTCCCTTTGTAGAGAAGCCTGGTCCTTTTCCAGTGTGAGGAGTGAATAGGATTGTTCTGATTTTCACTCTCAACTCATCCTCCTCTCTTCGCTCACTCGTGAGGATAATAGACTCTTGAAGAAGAGGAAAGGAAGAAGTAGAAGAGCAGAGAGCAAGAAACCAACAAGAGGAAGCTCACATGGAATCTTTGGGGATCCCCTAGCGGATTCCCAGATCTCTAAAATCTCAGAATTTTAGGCCCTTGGACGCCTCTTCTTGATCGAACATCTTGCCTTTCCCAATATTAGCTGTTTGTCTCGGCTCATGATATTGATTCCAAGTATCCGTCCCCAAGCTAGGCGTTTTATTCTCCGGCGATTTCAGCTTCTTCTGGGTACTTGGTCACAAACAGCACTGTCCCTCTTGGAGGCTTAGGTCCTCCTTCTTATTTCGGGGTAATCTTTCTCAAATGGGATGGAGGCAAAAATGGTACGGTGAAAATGGGTTGCGGAGATTATGAATAATTGGTGGTAGACAGAAAGTGAAAGTTTCTGAAGTGGGAAATAGAGTAATGGGTAACAAAGTAAACAGATGTCTGCCCTTGAGAGTCCTCTTCCTGGTTCTGGCAAGGCTTGGGAGCTCCTCTGCTACTCTTTCTCCTAGTGGGATCAACTATGAAGGTCCGTTTCAATTTGGGTTATCTTCTTTTCCTCTTCTTTTATAATTTAGCTAGGCATCAAAATTCTGTCTGTTTTTATTTTCTTTATTGTTTCAGTGTCCGCAAACCATATGTCACTGTATATGTTTCGTTATCTTCTCGTTCTTCTTTGTTCCCCCATTCCAGTCCCTTTCATGGTCCTTGTGATAAGATTTTTTTAAAATTTTTTTGGGATGTCATACAATTGGAATCTTAATATTCTTCTCATGAATCATCTAGTGAAGTATGCGTAGTGCGCAATGAAAAAGACGCTATACGAAATGGATCGTCTACGTTGATTCTCACGGTATTCTTCCATGAAACAGTGGTTGCGTTAATGGCCATAAAAAGTGCTCTTCATGACCCATACAATGTTCTGGACTGGGACATGAACTCTGTCGATCCTTGTGGGTGGAGGATGGTGACTTGCACCCCAGATGGCCATGTTTCTGCTCTGTAAGTTATACAGGAAGCGTTATATGGTTTTGATTTTTCTGATAGAACTTTTTTCTGATGAATGGTTCCTCTTGAGCAGTGGGCTTCCTAGTCAAGGCCTCTCGGGGACCTTATCTCCTGGGATTGGAAACCTCTCCTACTTGCAATCTGTGTAAGCTTTTGCCCTCTATTTTCTGCAGAGCAATCAATTTCTCAGATGGGCTGATAACTCATGAGTTCCGACTTATGTCAGGCTGCTTCAAAACAATGACCTATCAGGACCCATTCCTGCATCAATTGGGAGGTTGGAGAAGCTTCAGACACTTGACCTGTCCAACAACACATTCAGTGGGGGAATTCCTAGTACTATTGGGGACCTCATAAACCTCAATTACCTGTAATTTCCTAAAATGTGACGTTGTTGTGGTTAATCAAAGTTTAACTCCTCAACAATTATATTCTCACCATGTACCTTTTTTCCAATCTTTTTCTCTCAAAAACAGGCGGTTGAACAACAATAGTCTTACTGGTCCGTGCCCCAACTCCTTATCTAACATTGAAGGTCTGACACTCGTGTAAGTCCTTGCTCTGTGTTTCTAGTTTGATTGCTTCAAACTAGTCAGGATGGTGAAACTTAATAGGCAATGGACAACCCCCTCCATAATTGAATTATCATCTGAAGAGCAATCTACGTGCAGGGATTTTTCATATAACAATCTTAGCAGTCCTTTGCCAAAAATATCAGCCCGAACTTTCAAGTGAGCTTCCTTTACTTTGTCACTGCATTCTGTCGATTGAGATATCTTCAGTACATTTATCAATAACCAATTTGGCTGATCTCTTTCCATTACAGATTCACTGGGAATCCTTTAATCTGTGGAGAGAATGCCAACAGCAACTGTACTACTGTCTTGCCAGAGCCGCTTTCTTTTCCGCCTGATGCTCTGAAAGGTAGCCTCTAGTTTTTGGCTTTTCAATCCTGTCGAACACTTTAACGTTCTAAAAGCTTATGGGAGCCTTCTTCAGCAGATGAGCAAGAATCGGAAACAAAACGGCGTCACGTGGCAATTGCTTTTGGAAGTAGCTTTGGAGGTGCTTTCTTCATCGTCATGGTTGTTGGGATACTAATTTGGTGGCGGTATAGGCACAACCAGCAGATTTTCTTTGATGTCAATGGTTACTCTCTCTCTCTCTCTCTCTCTGTCAAGGACTATGCTTAGCTTGGAAACCTGATAAATTTCCCTTTTTATTCTGCACCGAGGAAGAAAAAGGCAAGAAACAAGAAAAAATTATTAAGTTACACCTTACGCTATATTCCATGATCAATGTGACTTCTTAAATGCAATCCTGGAAAATTTTCTGTTTTACCCAAATTTTCCAGAGAAGTGCATATCTAAGGAAATGGAAATCTTCCTAGAAAATGCATCCTCAGATTTGGAATTTCTTGTGCAGATCAATACGATCCCAAGGTTTGTGTGGGCCATTTAAGAAGGTACGCTTTCAAGGAGCTTTGGGCGGCAACAGACCATTTCAGTTCAAAGAACATTCTAGGGAGAGGCGGATTTGGTGTTGTGTATAAAGGTTGCCTGAATGATGGGACATTCGTAGCTGTCAAAAGACTGAAGGACTACAATGCAGTTGGCGGTGAGATCCAATTCCAAATGGAAGTGGAGATGATAAGCTTGGCTATTCATCGGAACCTGTTGAGGCTCTGTGGGTCCTGCACAACTGAAAAGGAGAGGCTACTTGTCTACCCTTACATGCCTAATGGAAGCGTAGCATCCCGTCTAAAAGGTTAGAAAATGTACCATTGGCTCCTTTTGGACATAGTGCTCGGTTGCCCAATTCTTTCGACTATTTTCATTGAAACAGTGACCTTTGGGGTTCTTGCACTTGGCAGCTGAAGTATGAAATGCAGCATGATGAAGCATTTCATTTTTCTCAAGGTTTCTTATTCTACAGTAAATGTAAACTAAGGAAAATCATAAAAGCTGTGGACTGTGAATAGTTCCATTTTATGCATTTATTGTATAATTAAAAAAAAAAACAGAAAAACATGGAAAAGAAGTGTTTGTTTTTGTTAGAGAAATTTGCATATGTAAAACTTTAAGTTTAATTACTTTTCTTTGGTCACCTTATACCTGTCTATGAAATGCAACATTCAAATACTAGATCCTCTCCAATGACTTTCGGATTGAATTGCAGACCATATTCATGGAAAGCCAGCTCTAGACTGGTCAAAGCGAAAAAGGATTGCTTTGGGCACTGCAAGGGGATTAGTCTATTTACATGAACAATGTGACCCTAAAATCATTCATCGGGATGTTAAAGCAGCTAACATCTTATTGGATGAAGACTTCGAGGCAGTTGTCGGAGATTTTGGTTTGGCAAAGCTTCTGGATCACAGGGATTCCCATGTGACCACAGCTGTGCGTGGGACTGTGGGCCATATTGCTCCGGAGTACTTATCAACTGGTCAGTCCTCAGAGAAGACAGATGTGTTTGGGTTCGGGATCTTGCTCCTTGAGCTCATCACAGGGGAGAAAGCTTTGGATTTTGGACGCATGGCAAACCAAAAGGGCGTAATGCTTGATTGGGTACTCTCTCTCGCTTTAACTCTTTAAGTTTTTTGGCCAAATTTGAACCCTTAAATGCTTATTGATGAAAAAACCTACATTGCTTTCCATCAAAATTTACCTTCAATCCCTCGTTTTTCTAGATGAATTTGTTGGCTTTATTGATCTTAAAACCGGACATTTGCTTGGACTAATACACCCGACAAAGAACAAAGAAAGGACCCAGAGATCTCAAGACATAATATTTTTGCTTAGATATCTTGCTACCTACTTGTTCCACACTGAAGCTTGTCCCTTCTATATAGCCAAGTAATTTTCAATTTATATCGTGATTGAAATGGCTTGGAGCAGTTTCCCTTACCTTTGATTTTTTTTTCCATGCAAGCGTTTGGTACAATCTGTACCATTTAACCACCTCTTCCAAAGTTTGAGAACTTATTGCGTTCCTTGATACCATTAAATGCGTGCGCTGTAGTATTCTCATGCAGTTTCGTGCATTCATTTGTTTGTCTACAGGTGAATAAGCTCCACGGGGAAGGGAAGCTGAACCTCATGGTAGACAGGGACCTCAAGGGCAATTTCGACCGTATCGAACTGGAGGAAATGGTCAAGGTTGCCCTTCTGTGTACAAGATTCAACCCCTTGGAGCGCCCAAGAATGTCTGAGGTTGTCAGGATGTTGGAGGGGGATGGTCTGGCCGAGAAGTGGGAGGCATCTCAGACAGTTGAGACACCGAGATTCCAGTCTAGCGAGGAACATCCCCAGAGGTATTCCGACTACATTGAAGAGTCTTCTTTGGTAATAGAGGCAATGGAGCTCTCTGGGCCAAGATGACGGCAGATTCCATCGATGCCTTCCTGTAGTTTGAATAGGCATGCTGAAGAGAGAAGTGAAGCGTGCCATGCCACGTTTTTTGACACTGGGCGTTCAGTGAGTGTATTTATCTGTAAAAAAGAATGGAAAGAAATCGTGTACAACCCATCTTCTGTTCCATTTTACGAATTCAATTGAGCCGATGGGAGCCTTTCTTATTTTGTCCTCGGAGAATTTTCCTCATGGCCTTGATATTCCTTATTCCTCAATGCCGTGTCATCTATCTCGACGCCAAAGAAAACACCTGACAAATCCACAGAGGACATGCTTCCGGTTGTTCCTTGAATGGATTAGATCAGATCTGATGAATCTAAGTTGAATCTGGGTCATCGGTTCGGCTATGACCAGTGGCAATCGAAAGCCTGGTTGAGAACTAAGTTTTTCATTTTACTTGCAAAAAACACACCTCTATAAAGGGCAGCCAGTAGCAGCCGAGAGAGCTCAGGATTGCAGCTACTGGTCCTTGCCGGTAGTACCCGGTAAAAGGGGCGAATAGTTGCACGCTTCTACCTTGCAGTCTCGATTGGATTCTCGAAACACCTGTGTACATTCTTACCCGGCAAAATGTATATCAATGTCGAAAAATTCTCTGGCTCATACAGCCAGATGGTGCTGTAGCTCACTGAAATAGCTCAATCAGAACGATTAACATTGAGAAAGGACTCCTGCTGAAATCGATTCATATCTTTTTCTCTTATTTTATCAATTGCACTGCATCTTGGGGTTAGAGTTCAGTTCAGTTTAGAAGGATGGAAAATAGGGGAATTGGAAGTGTTCTCACTTGTATCAAGTAAATGAAAAATCTCTTAATGTCATATATATTATCAATTACGAAAAAAGAAAGAAATCCTCCTTCTCCCCTTTCTTTCACCTCCATCCCACAAGGAGCCCATCCTTACGAATAGCAATAATTCTTCACTGGGACAATGATTTTGGGCACCAGGGGCTGAAGTAGACAGGACAGGGACCTGATCAAATGATGCTGAGATTGAACCCACCGACACTTAGCCTTGCAGCAGCCCTACTGTTTCCCTCATACTTCCTGAAAGTCCGCATTTGATCGATCTGCCTCAGGAGGCGAAACACGATCCGATGCTTGTAACCAGACATAAAAGGAGGGACTCGTTTAACTTAGTGTCATACGACGTGGAGATCTCCATGCACGGTCCAAGGGCGTGCCGTCCATCCAACGGTTATATTAGGATCCATTGAATTTTTTTTGATGCAGGTCACGCTCGCAATAATTCGGCTTCCGATGATTAGAGACACCGCTGAACAGGTTAATCAGTCTCCCTCTGAAAGATTGGGCCTGAATGGGCTGAAGGATTTCCCCGTGACAGGGAAATTGGGCCTAAGAGGTCAATTAGGCCCAAATGATGTATAAGCCGCACCGCCCATCTGAGTCATGGGATATCACGGCTCAGCCAGGGGGTCGACTCGACCAATCATGTAAGTTGATCAGTGCATAACTTGGTTGGATGTGTAACATGGTTGACGATGAGCCGGGAAGACAGAATCTCTCGTGCCAAATAATTGAGCTGCCCCGTCGAGCAAAAGCAGGAGGGTGCCCGAAGACTGTCTGCAGCCGAAACACATCTTATGTCCCAAGAAGGAAGCATATGATTGTGTCTGCATTTATTAACTGAGATCCCACATTTGAAATACATCCAGTTGATTAGAGCACACGATCGATGGTGTTGGGCAGAAAAAATAACGTGGTCGGGTCTTTGACCCCCTTTTCACTAGGCTTAACAGCCCGATCCATTCCCAGCAACTGCATATGCTGTCGACACTAAAGTCTGCATTTGGACATTTCACGATCACGTTAATCTAACCGTCTCGAGCTATGCAATTTTTCTGATGTTTCTTTTCTTTCCTTTTTTGGTGGGGTTTATACCTTGATATTATTGATCGTGATGTGCATGCATTCTCTATTTGGAAAATGAGACGACCCGGGGGCTCCGTGCGAGCTGATTCGTGAATAAAAAAGTTCCATTAACGATTCAAATTGCATTAACACATGGAGGTTGCCACGGCAGGACAAAAGAGCACGTGTGCGTTTGTCACATGAAAAACTAAAGAACTAGGAAATTTGCTTTGTAAGTAGCTCTCGATCGGGACCACTTCCTTTCCCTAATATATATATACCTTCTCGATCAACCCATGAGATTGACATGCTTCTAGCCATCTAATCCGAGTTGGTGGAGATACATTATGGCCATTGCCGGTTGCGGAAATCACAACCGGTAATTCATATAAAATCGTGCGAGAGTCATAAAATTTTTTCTACTTTTATGAGAGGTAACGTGATAAGGAATGGTTACAAAGAGTTAGCAATCTGGGCGACTACTGAAGATCCCATCGATTAAGGAGTAGCCGGATGGAAATCCAACTCACAGTGGCCGGCCGGTGTTGTATATTATTGTCTTCATCATAAAAACTGACCATGCTCCAGGGACAAAGAGTCGTCAGGAGGAGCATAAAGATTATGTCCTCAGTCGGATGTGTGCGTGCATTACCTGTTCGTCTTAGAGGACCCTAGTTTTTTACTACAGCAAAAAATCCCAGAGTGCCCCCTCCAATTTAAAAAAAAAAAAAAACAATCAAGGGATGGAGGAGAAAAAAGAAAATGGGATTTTTCGGCCCTTGAAAAAAAGATGAAATTATTAGAAAAGAGACAAGAAAAAGGGCCTGCGAGTGATGAGTCCATCAATCAATCACCAACCCACTACGGGTTGTTCGCAAGGACTGGACAGGACCAGAGCGGAGGGAGGGAGGGTTTTGCGTGCTAGTTTAGGTTACCATCATGCGGTGCCGTTCATGGATGACTGTAGCTTTAAAAGCTCGTATGAATCGTCGGTGTCTCGTCTCTCTCTTTTTACATTATGAATTACAAACCAGTACACGAGTAACATGCCAACATCAATTTCCTCATCTACTGCTGGAAGAGTTGGTATCGATTCTCTCGTCTACTGCAAGAAGGGGAGTAAGTCCTCATATAGCAAAAGAACAGATGGACAATCGAGGTGCCCACAGTTCCATTTCTGGGTAAGCAAAAGAACAATTGCATCTCTATGCTTCTTACAATCAGCCAAAAATAAAGAGAGAGAGAGAGAGAGAGCTCTTGTGTGTGTATAGCAGCATCTGCTGTAAAAGAGAATGCGAGGGACATGGGAACAAAGGTGCAGAGCCAATCTGATATGTGGTGGGGCAACCCCCACTCTACAAATCTTCCTGTACTACTATAATTTCCAATTGACATAAAAGGTGTCGTGTATGATTTGGAATTAGTCAGAAACTAGAGACCCTTCGACACCTTCTTGAACCATCTACAGTTCGTCGAGCACACGCTGGAACCATCATTCTTGCAATCCAATGCGTGCAAAGTGCCATGATCATATATATCATTACTTGATATCTCACATCCCTGACTTGTAACTAAAAATTTAAGGGTTTACGTGTTGAACCATATACATATTCATTTACTTGACACAGTATAATTAGATTGTGGACTCAGGGATTCATTCATTCTTATCTTTTTCCTAATCTCCTTTTAGGTATACGGGCATCCTAATTCTTGGTCACCGAAGAGTCCCTCGACATCCAACATTGAGATTCTTCAGTAGTTTGGGTTCTCAACTTTGAGTGTCCTTTAACTGAATAAATAACGGGGGAGCGTACGATATATTTCTCCATGGGTGAAAAACGCTAAACTATTTTATATTATTATATTTGCATTTATCACGCACACACATATATATATTATCTAAATAATATGAGAATTTGGTCAATAACCTAACCGTGGTGGACTGAGGCGACGAACTCAAATATTTTATTGCCAGAAATATGACAAGACAATCATACCCAATGTCTCCAAAATTATATTTTCTGTTCTTATTTACTTCTAGAAATCTTCTGCAATTTTTCCATCAGACAAGAACCTATTTTTGAACGATGGATTTGTATTTTCCTGAAGATTTGTGGAGATATATGTCTTGTTTATCCGCCTTTTTAACTTCTGTTCTGGGGATAAGCAGATTCTCCTCGTCCAGAATTTTACCATGCTGAAACTAGAGTTTATCTCTTAAAAATCGGCGAGTTTATAAAAATTTATGGAGGTTGATTGATTGAAATGAAATGCTTCCCTTTTTAACTTAAACAATTCATTAATAGTGATATGATTAAAAATGAAAAAAACTAGCAGGATAAAGTCAACATTTCCTTCGATTGACATCAACGTAATTAATTGTTAATCCTACACTCAGAGCAGTGCCAATTTTTGAAGTAAACAACAGGGTTTGACTTGAGTAGTAATTGATTGTTAATCCTACTTAGAGGGCACTGTCAATTTTCAAAATATAAATGACAGTAAACAACAATTAAGTCTTAAGATGGTAAAATTGAGTCTTCTGATGAAAGGAAATATGTATTGAAAGAATCCAACCACTGACAAATAGCTGGTACAATCTGGAAAAGATACAGATAAAAACGTTATCATTTTGGATTAAACTCGGCTATGCGTCCAGTTTCTGACCCATAAAAACTAAGCGTCCAATTGGCATCTTCACCTCTCTCTCTCTCTCTGCGGCGATGAATGCACGCTACAGTTCAAGGACTCCATCTTCACTTTCATCTTTGTTTCCCCAACGGCAGACTCAGAGATGATCTCCTGAACCCTCGCTTCAGCCACGAGTTTCATCAGCTTAGCAACGAATTGTCGGTGATTCTTTATCTGGAAGGGGTTATCCATGGAAGAGATTTACGGCCCCTACTCAACGGGCTGCGGGGATTACTACTACTGCAGCGGGGCAGCGGAGGACCGGGCCCTGATGGCTCCGGAGAGTCTCCTCCCTCCGCCGCCTCCCCCGCCCCCTGAGTACCATCAGGCGGGTTTCCTTTACCCCTTGGCCTCGGACAGTGGAGGGTTCCGGGACTACCGCTGCAATTTCTCGAGCTACGATGTTTTTGGTTCCAATGAGCTGGTCTTGGCTATATCAGAGGCCTCCTCAGTCAATATAAGCGATCATCATCATCGGGAGGACGACGATGAATGCGCCGTGAAGGACAAAATAAAGTCCCACCCTTCATACCCTCGCTTGCTTCAAGCTTACATCGATTGTCAAAAGGTCCAAACAATTGTAAATATTTGTGCTTCTGCACGTCACAGAATTCTCTTCACTTAATCTTCCTCGTCCTCATTACTGAACCAGCGAGTCACCCAAAGTTGTAGCTGGAATTACTCTTGACCTGATAGACTTGGATAATCCAGTGGAATTTGGGTCATCGCTCATGATCGCGGAGTGAACAACAAGGTCCATGATCTATATCATTTACATGGTTGTTGTATTTGCTATATGTAGGTCGGGGCACCTCCGGAGATCGCAAGCCTGTTGGAGGAGATTCAGAGGGAGAACGATTGCGCATGCAAGCGATTATCGGATGGTGCTATGCAGCCATGCAGCCTGGGAGCTGATCCCGAGCTCGATGAGTTCATGGTCTGCCTAGCTATGTCTCACTTACATGTTCAGGAACCTGTGTATTCTTTCAATCGTAGCGTTGACGTAGATTTGCTGGGTCAACTTTTTCTTGGTGTAGGAGACATACATTGATATGTTGGTGAAGTACAAGTCTGATCTTGAAAGGCCATTCGATGAAGCAACTAACTTCCTTAACAAGATCGAGATGCAGCTCAGCAACCTCTCCACGGCAAGCCAGTCCGGTTAGTCTCTCTTCTGCTGTATGTGACCATTAATCGTATTCCTTGTTGGGTTGTTTCGTCGTATTTTTTCTTCATTTCATTTTCGATATCTCCGATGTGGTTTTCCATGATTATTGCTTGGTATTTCGAGTTTGGTGTTACTTCTCTTTCTGTCTCTCTTCTTGAGTTCTTGTAAAATCATCTCGCATCCGTGTTTACACAGTTCAGCACGAGAAGCCTACCCACATTCCCTGTTCTCCAAAAGGAGAAAAAAAAAGCGGGGGGATTTGGTGCGGCGGGAAGAGTCACAAATCCAAAGTCTTTTACTGGGTTAGATCTAGGCATGCTCACAATGGAAAAAAGAAGGGTCAGGAGAAAGCAGTTCAGAGAGAGGGAGAGGGCCGTGAGTCTCAGGATGCCTGATTGGATGAATGACATTCATTTTAAGGAACAGAGAGAACCCTAGAAATACAGTGAAAGAAAGTCGAGGCATCATAAGGTATCTGTCTGAGATTGATGACGCTCTCTCTCTCTCTCTATCTGAATTTATAGTCTCCTTATGGGCTGCTAATTAACGATAATAATATGCCGAGTTGTATATGTGTGAATGTGTCTGCATGTGTCGGCTGTCTGTTAGTCTCCTTTGGAAAGAAAGAAGTAAAATTTAGTAAAATTTCGGGTATTTTTCTGGCATCAGCAGAGTAGGAGGATTTCTAGATGTCAATAAAATTTGGGGCGAGCACAAGTTAGGTCTTATATATGGCACGGTATAGTGAGGATGGTAATACTACTTCGTGGTCAACATAAACCTGGTGATGGTAGATGCCGACTTTTAGTAAACTAAGTTGTTCAAGGGGGAAAAAAACACTAAGATTTGGTTTTTTGAGTCTCGGGTTACATGTGGTGATTGCTGTGCCTCAGTTCCACTCCGGTGTCGGAGAGGAGTAGGTTGCTTGAAAGTAAAATTGGTTCTCCAGAGATTCTGATTTTGACGTTTCAGGGGTAACTTGTTTTGACGACATCCTCAATAGTTGTTTTGTGGGTTTGAAGTACAGAGACAAATGCGAGTGTGCCTCATGAAATTCTCCTACTCGTATCATTTTCCTCTCCTAGCGGCTTTGACATGATGTGAGGGTAATTTAAGTAGGATTTATCATCGGCTTGAGGTGTTATTTTGGTTCTGTTCACGTCAGTCCATAAGACATGTTCTCTATTCCGTGTTGTTGTTTGAGTTATTTTTTATCCCTCAACTGGATGGTTTACACCAGTGAAATTGGTTTAATGTATAAAGTGCAAGATAGTCATAGGATTTATTTATTGGAGCTCATTGTTTTTCAAAGTATTATATTATGAGCTGTCTTTCCTTCGGGTAAGTTTCACATTGTTTCATGAAAAAAATCCCACTTGACTCGGTTCCTTGGGCCTCATACATTACAAGTAGTTATAATCAATGGTTTAGGTAATACTCGTGATTTCTTAAACTTTTCTAGTAGTCAACTCAGGTAGTCTACTGATTATTCCTTTTGAACATCTCAATGGGGTTGTAGATTGCGTCAAACTTATGTTGTTAATGGCTTGCGGTGATGTCTTGCTTCAAAATTTTATTTTATATTTTCGGTTAGAGAGGAAACTTATAAGCCTAAAAGGGGATTAGGAAAAGAGAGAACAAAAGACATGGGGAATTTCACTGATGCAAGTCGACCCTTGGGCTTCTTGGTTCTTTTCCTGCCTTGTTTTAATTAAGTAGTTAGGATTTGAAGCTTCAAAGTCCAAATAGTGGGAATTGTCTGTCTTCTCTGCAGCTTCTGAAGAGTCCCTTTATGAACTCTTAAACATTTTTATATCCTCTTCAATTTGAATCCCATCCTTAATCTATTTTCCCTCCTTTTATTGGATCATGGACTATTGGTAGTTTGATTCTTTAAAAGAAAATGCCGAATCAATGTCTTATTGAGTCATGGCTGTTTGACTTGGTTTAACCTTGGTATCCTGGTGATTTACTTAAAATAGATTAAATTTGGAAGTGGTTCTATGTTCTATTAACATTTTTCCTCTTGGTTCAGTGCTTCCATTCTTTGCCTCTTCATCATCCTGATTATCACCAGCAAATACGATTTCATCAGAATCTTTGTCTCACGTGCTGATAGATCAAACGCCTTTAATCATCTCTTTTCTTCGTGAGGTTTTTAGAGTGTCTGAATCCCCTTTCAGGCTGTCTCTCCAAATGTTTAAAACAAAGCAGAAAACTCTGAAAAATCTGCATTTCTTGGCATGATAGTACTGTTTCCTTTTTTACTATTTTCCCCACATTTCTATTCATCATATTAAGTGATCGATCTACAGATACATCAATAGAACATTGCTCTTTTAAGAGTATCTCCCATGTATCTCCAGTAGGGGAAAAGCTGTGCTGCCATTTAAATTCCATCTGTGCTCGGTGAAATGGGCATGTTTTGGAGCAGCCTTTGAGAATGCATAGTGGGGGGCTGTCAATCATTAGAATAATGCGTACTTGCCGTCACAATAAATTGATTAGCAATTGAGGAGAGGTTCGTTACGATCATGCTTAAACGGGTCAGTTATGGTCGGCAACTGATACCATAGATAATATTATTTTGTTCACGAGGTACCATCCGCCTTTAGGATTTGATGTTTTCAATGGTTTTGCCTCTAGGATTCTTTTTCAGTCCGATCCCAGCCTGGGATCCTTTTGTATGGATCCGGGTTCTTGAAGGTTGGAAGTATTTTAAACTCATTTGTATTAGTTGACTGGTTATATGTCTTTGTTATGTATTTAGAGCTCTTCCTTTACTCAGGTCTGGATGGATAGAATGGTGGAACGCAGTGTAGCACGGGGAAGTACCTGTAGTTGATAATCCGTGTTTTAGGGTTAACCCGATTGGCTTTTTCTGCTCATCTCTCTTAGTTGAATTAATTACGGGACAGGGTGGGGGATGGAAGGTGCAGTGCAGAGATACAGTGGCTATCAATCAGTGGGTAGAAGAGCATGCTGAACGGTGAAACCCTAGAAAGAAAGCCCCGTGTCGAGCGGGTGGTCGAGCCTCTCTCTCTCTCTCTAGAGTCTTGTC
This sequence comes from Sonneratia alba, assembly GCA_900174645.1. Lineage (NCBI taxonomy): Eukaryota > Viridiplantae > Streptophyta > Magnoliopsida > Myrtales > Lythraceae > Sonneratia > Sonneratia alba. The sequence goes on from FWPY01000010.1 coordinate 2,419,034, forward strand.
TTCTCTCTCTCTCTCTCTCTCTCTGTCTATCAAAGTCTTGTCTTTCTAACAGTGAGGCTGAGTGATACTTCACATGGGACTCCCGCAGATTTCGCTGCCCGTGCTTCAGCTCTTCTCTCCCCCTTTTCTCGCTTAAGTTCAGTAAGTGTGGAGTGGAGTCAATAATGCTCGACCCAGATTACTCCCACTGAAGGCTGAGAGCAAATTTCTTTCAGCCATGAGCTTTTCTCTGCGTACAGTATCAAATCTGAGATATTATTTACTCATCAACCAATCCTTGAAGGCATTTGTCTTTTCTTCTAGCTTATGGCTGCTGGTCTAGCTTTGTCTTGGGGCCCATATTGCCCACTTCGTGTACCAGTCTCCACGGTACATTACTACATTCATAATATTAAATATATATATTTTTGATAAGTAACATAATATTAAATATTGAATGTACGATTGTATAAGCATGTGGGTACCCTCTACGCTCTTCCTTTCCTGTCCATGTACAAGCACACCTTGGGGTCGGTGAGAGGACATTTAGTCTCAAGACTTGGATGACATAATTGCTCCTCGCATGGTATACATGGTGTCACGGGTAGGCCGAGCAATTTTGCTCAGGCAAGTTTATCTCAGTGTGATAAGCCTAGAAAGGCGATGGGGGTGCGTAGATGCTCCTCCTTTTCATTTCATACATGCATATAGAAGAACTTAGTGCTATGATGGGTCAGTTTTTGATGTATCCAGGGGTTTGGATCACCCTTGTGGATGGCTAATTCACGGTTGTTGTGCCCCAAATAGGAAAGCAACGTGTTGGGGCCAACGACGGTCCACTCCATCCCGATCCTGAAACTGCTAGTGTGGTGTCCCGACAACTGAGAAGGTGGCAAGATGGGCCATGAGCTTCACTTGTACTGAAAAAGGGGCTCACTGAACTAAGCAAATGGACCATGCCACTGCTCTCCCCAGAACCTCACCATAATATGATTTGACGGCTGTACGTACCGTCCTGTCTTCCCCTCACAGTGGCTCGACTTCAAAACGCTACCGTTCTGGTTACCTGTCGACAGTTGATATAACCCTTCACTGAGGACACTGTCCCCATTTTCTTAGAATATTTCCCGACCTTTTATATTTTTTCCCTGTTACTTATTGTTATTATTTATGGCAATCATTATTTTAATGTCAAGCTCATGAACTACGGATTTCTCTTTAGGCTTCACTAGTAAAAGGGGAAAGATTATGGAGGGTCAATTGGACGGTCGAGGGTTTGGGGTCTCGTGGCGTGGTTCTGTTTGATTCTTTACTTTCTTGTGAATGGGTATAACTGCGAAACATCGATTTTGTGTAACGTATGGCTTACCCAATTTTCATGAAATTGCTGGGTGGTGCACTCAGCTGAGGAACCAGGCTAAGTCGAGCAATGTTGCTCCACTTTATTCATGGAAAACTGAGCTTGTGTTGATTGATATTTATGCACATGAGACAACAGTGCGAAAGTGTTTTTAGTGATTCTTTGTTCCCATATATCTCGCGGTAGCTTCCTGTCAGCGGTGTCACAACCTGCCAGATTCTCTCATCGTTTGATTGGAAAGGAAGCTGATGATGTCCTACTTGCGTTACTTGGCTAATGTCTCAGTTCATTCGTGTTGTTGTTGCTTTTTGTTTTTTGTTTTTTACCTCGTATGATCACTTATTATTAATCCGACTTTGTCATATCAGTTGAAAATAGAAAAAGAAAGAGGTCGCTGTACACCTGAGCTTCCTGTCTCCAGTGGAAAAGGAAATTCTGTTGCCGATGTTTATGAATACGACTGCTTTAATAATAATGAATGAGTTGCACTAACTTGTTGAATGGCTGATGAATTAAGGGACGATCTTAGGTGAGTTAACTAATTCTAGTAGCAGCTCCGTTTGTATAATCGTGTCTTGCATTTCTTCTGCAGTTGCCCAAAGTCTAATGTGCGCTGCTGCTTTTCTTTGCTTAGAGAAGTGCATTTTATGTCCATTTAATTCAGACTGCATGATTGACCGATCTAAGTTCAATACGGATTTTGCACCGTGTCAACTTGACTGGGAACTTTGTTCATGGTAGATGAAGGTTTTGTGTCGTCAGAGGAGGAGTACAGCGGAGGCGAGGTGGATGCATCATTAGAAGCACAACCAAGTAGTGAGGACCTTGGTCTCAAAGATCGGCTACTTCGCAAGTTTGGGAATCATATTAACTCCTTGAAACTTGAGTTCTCGAAGAAGAAGAAGAGGAAAGGGAAGCTTCCAAAAGAAGCGAGGGAGGCTCTGCTTGATTGGTGGAATGTTCACTACAAATGGCCTTACCCTACAGTGAGTCGAGTCCTCTACCCTTGCCGTGTTGAATTATTTCCATCTCTTAAGTCAATTTTGATGTTCACGTTGTGCTATTCTTTTGGGTCGGTCCAGGAAGCTGACAAGAAAGCTCTCGCTGACTCAACTGGGCTTGACCAGAAACAGATCAACAACTGGTTCATAAACCAGCGGAAGCGTCACTGGAAACCTTCTGAGAACATACAGTTCGGTATCATGGGCAATCTTTCCGGGCAGTTATGCTCCGACGATTGAAGAGAATCTGTACATTCTCGAGCATGAAAAAAGGAAGATCGACTTTAATATTCATTGAACACTCAAATGCTCTCTCCGCGGAATCATATGGCACCGTCATTGTATAATTGATGTTCAAGCAAGGAATGGTAACGAAATTGCTTCCTTGCCAGTTATGTCTGATCTGTGATCTCCTCCTGAATCTCATAATATGCATCTTAATTGTGTACTCATTCCGGGGACATCATGCTCGAATTACTTAACTGCATCACTATTTGACATAACCCTTGTTTGAAATCGAGGCATAGACAATTTTTCGCGTCAGCATGCTTGATCCAGATCGTGTTTTCGAGGCCCATCAAATCTCTCTCTGGTCTCTGGCATCTGTAATTGAAAAATATTCATATGATAAATGGTTTATCATTGTTGCAGTATCGCGTTTGCATCCTCTGGGACCTGCCTGCCCTCCAGTGACTACAATCATATACATTGAAATTATTGAAATCTCGGACATCACCTGTTTGTTCGAGTAACCCTATACTACAAAATCGAACGCCTGCATATTTCTAGTACTAGGATGCCGAACTCATTCAAGCTGCGACCTCATTCCTGGATCTTCCTTTTCAGGATTTTCCACCGGTCTGTGCTGAGTGCATGCGGATAAACAAGGGAAAAGATGGGAAGTCGGTCACATTCACCTAGGGTGGAAGGAACTAACGGAGATGGTAGCAACAGAATCGGAACTTCTCGTGTGCGGGAAATAATATCGATCCCCATAGGTGTCATTGAGTTCCATGGTCTTCTCATCTATAAATGGAGGGCTCGTGGGCACGGGGAGTTCCTCATCCTTCTTCGTCAGCATCACCAGGACCCTCGACATTGAAGGTCGCAAGGAAGGAGCCTCTTGGGTGCAGAGCAGCCCTATGTGGGTGACTCTTAGAACCTCGTTCTTGATGCTGCTGCTGTTGTGGTAGTTGTTTAGCATTAGGTTTGGGTCGTAGAGTTCCTCCACTGTCCTCGCCTGGAAATGGTTCCATGTCTGCATAACCCAGAAAGGAAAAAATGATAAGAAAATCGAGTCGGTCGAAGTCTCTGTCGAATCTACAGGTTGAGGAGTTGAAACTTACGACAGTTATGATGCTCTCTGAGTATTCATCATTTTTGCTTTTGTTGTTTTGCCTTCCTGTGACAATCTCCAACAGCAGCACTCCGAAGCTGTAGACATCTGCCTTCTCCGTCAGTTGGCCATGAGCTAGGTACTCAGGAGCCATGTATCCCCTGCTCATTTCCACGAGTTAGATTCAAAAGAATTTCGGCGAGTAGGAATGGTTGCCAAATCCAAGTTATACTCACAGAGTTCCAGCAATCACTGTGCTGATGTGGCTCTTGTCCTCTTGGAATGACCTCGCCAGCCCGAAATCGGCTATCTTAGCCCGGAGTCGTGAGTCGAGCAAGATGTTGCTTGCCTTTATGTCCCGATGAATTATCTTGATTTTCGAGTTCTCGTGGAGACAGGCTAAACCCTCCGCTGTCCCGACCATTATCTCTAGCCTCTTCTCCCAGTTCAGAGCTTTCCCTCGGTTTGTATCTGCGCATTTGTGCTGCGAATTATGCTTATTGAAATTGAAGTGATCCCTTATGCTCACAGGGATGAAGGTTCAGGCAATTACCAAAAATGAATCGATCCAGACTCCTGTTAGGCAGAAACTCGTAAACGAGAAGGCTTTCAGGACCGCAGCAGCTGCAACCCAACAACCTCACGAGGTTTTTGTGTTCGACGCTGCTAATGATGTTCACCTCGTTGTAGAAGTCCTCCGCCCGGTGCTTGTTGTTGAAGAAGAGCCTCTTGACAGCAATCTCTCTTCCATCAGGAAGGACTCCCTGGAACAGCGAACCGCATCGGATTGCTCAGAATGGTGGAACTCGGGAAGGATCACAAGAAAGTTTATGAAGGACCAAACTACCTTGTAAACTGTCCCGAACCCGCCCTGCCCAAGTTTGTTGGCACTGTCAAAACATCCCGTTGCCTTCTCAAGCACAGAATACTTGAAGTTCAAGCTGCTATCACGAAGTATTTTCACCAGCTTCTTTGCGTTGTTCTGGCCTAAGAGTAGGGATAAGGAAGCAATCTCATGGGACATAACAGAATATTCGTTTCATTTCATCACTCGGGAGTAGAATTGTGTAACAGAACCTCTTACCTTTTCTTTTCTTTTGAATGTATCTCTGCTTCCAAAGGAGAACTCCGATCGTTATTCCGACTGCCAAGACCACAAGGGAGCTGGCAGCCGAAACCACAATCACTGTTATTGTCCCTGACGAAGAAACATCAACGGCAGTTCGATCAGATAAATCCCGTGGAATCTCTCGCAGTGCAGACATAAAAGTCAAGCCTCCGAATGGAACTGCAGTGGCATATGAGTGAATACAATGCGACCTTTACCTCTGTTGCTCCCTTTTCCTGGTATCTTGTTGAGGAAATTTGTGTCCGAGTACCGCATAAAGCAGCCCGTGTTCAATGCTCGGCCCTCGGACCAAGGCAAGCACTTCAGTATTGAAGAGGATGCGTTCTCTAGGCAGGCTCTGCAGGAGCTTGGATCCAACGTCTTCCAACAGTTGACGAGCACGTAAGCCGACTCGTTCATGGCCCCCGACACAGCTACCTCGGCTCTAGCGTACCCGTCGTTCCCCAGGGCGTTCGCCACAGCATGGGCTACAGCTTGTCTTGCAGAATCCTCGAACGAGGGGCTCTTCCTTGTCTGGTTCCCACAGATAGCTGTGTCGTTGGGCCCGGTGTATTCCTCAAAGAAGCTGTAGTTCTCAGCCCGCATGAAGCACCCGTCGAGGAAGATCCGTCCTCCATTGTGGGGATAGCACTGGGGGAGTAGGGAACGGGCCTCGGCATAGCAGAGAACGCAGTCGAGCAGGGAGAGGTCCCCGTAGCATTGAGCAAGCCCGTAGTTGGTGTCCGGTCCAGAGCCTATGGCCGAGAACCCGACCCTCTTGGTTCTCATCTGCTCGCTTATGTTTTCCATCACCGCAACAAAGTTGGGCACGAAGATAGTGCTGTTGTGTTCGGGCTGATTCCCACATATCATCTTCACTGTGCTGGTTCTCGGGTCTCCGTCAGTGGATTCGAGCAGGAAAGCTGCTGTGACGAAGAGGACAATGATATAGAGAAAGGCTGATGTTCGGACCATTCCCGCCATCTTAGCAGGGTCTGTCTCGGGCTGTTGAAGAAAACAATCGGATTAGTTGTAAGAACTGTTATTAAGGTGAGCTCTACGTCTGTTTGCAGACGCATTACTAGAGAGCTTATGATCCAGTTCAAACATTACCCTTCGAGCCACCACCAATTTGTGCCAAAACGTTGCATCTAAACAAACACCTCCTAGCTTCTGAATCCACATCTCACATACTGATCGGTAGAAAAATATCATATATATTGGTCCATAAGAAGATGAGTTCAATTCTGGGTGCAGAGTTGGTGATAGAAACAGCTGGTAAGTGAGATATTATCTGTTTTAGGTGAGGTTTGAAAGCGCAGCGAGACAGAGAGGGGCATTCTTGGAGGTTGTAGATATTTCGGAGCCACCTTCAATTCGGAAGTGGAGGCGACATCATTTTTCGCCTTTGACCGCGACTAGCACGATCTTATCCCTGAAAACACATTACGGGGTGCTCGTCTTAGGTAATAAAGACCTCAAGACCCAAGTACCCATCAAAAAGTAACGTTTTGACATCTTCGTAAGTGTAAATTCTCTCTCTCCTATACCTCTTAGTGGGGTTTTTCATATTGTATATTTTAAACTTAGAGGTAATCTTACTTTGTTTTTCAGCGACGAAACTATCAGTGTGAAAGTAGGAACTGAGATTGGTCATGATCATCCCTTAATGTGAACTAATTCTAGGAATGAGCAGGAGCTGCTGCCGACATTCAACTCCCAGCTCTAAGCTTGAGCTTGATTAGACGTGTCCAGATGTGAATGGTGTCTGAAAGGGAAGGATCAAGAAACAAGAAAGATAGCATTATTAGTGAGCCCCCCACCAGAGATCTGCTGATCTTCCATAAGTCCGGGTGGAAGTCGGTACTCCGCCCAATAACTCCGTGTGGTCTCACCTCCCTCCTTCCAGTGACGTCGTTTTCAACAACTTAAAAGATGAACAAATTATTAGTTTCATTCTTTTGTACCCTCTAGCCCGTGGGCCTCTTTGTAATGCAAAGAAAAACTCGCTGCAGTCACTCCTTGGGCTGTGTCCAAGCAAGCAAGGTATTCCTATGTTGGACCAAGCGAGTCCGTGGATGATCCTTCCACGTAGCCCAGTGAGAATTTTGACTCGCAGTAAACTCTATATGACCCCTTTACTGATCATCCTAACCGAAGAAGAAGGTAAGCTAAAGAGCAGAGGAAGAAGTGTAGACTACAGGGGATACTATGAAATTCTGAATCTGCACGAACGGAGCAGAACAGAGAAAGAAGCTGAAGAACAGAGTTATTTCAATCGACCAAGATGAACTAGTAATCACTAAATAATAAAAATAATTCATGATATTCAAGACATGGCGGGGATTGGGAACACGGAGATCAGAAGTCTTCTTACCTGGAAGAGAGAAGTCCACACTTCAAGAGTTGGTGTAGAGGAGGTAGGAAGAACTGCCCTTTTTGCGTGAGAGCTTGTTCGCTTGTTGAGATAGGAATGCAGAGAAAGAGAGAGACATATATGGAAAGACTAAGCAGCTTTGCGGGGACATGGTGCAGGAGTCAAAGCAAGGCTGTGGAAGACAGCGACTTTATTTCTTCATAGAAGAGGAAAACAAGAGACCAGGAGGAGGAGGAGGAGAAGACGACAGAGCCGAAATCATACTCTTCCAAGTCAACGATGGATTATTTCGTAAAACGCGGTTTAGGGCCAAGTGGAGGAGAAAAGGGAGATCGAATCTATCGGATTGATTGAATGAATGATGAGCGCTTCTCCTCCTCCTCCGACTGTGCGTTTTTGGTAAGGCATGGTCCATCTCGATGATGACGGCGATGATGAGCCTTGGAAATTGGGGTTGACTGAGGAAGAAGGGGGGAAAAAAATAATCATGTTTAATCTCAATTATCCTTAATTATCTAATAAGGGAATCTCATTCCCATCCATAAAAATCAAATTTAGAAATTTTGAGTATCACCGTGACTGATCTGCTGAAAGCGATCAGGCTTGATGTGGCGACCCTGAAAGATGATGTGGTCTTGATCAAGCGGCAATTGGTGTCCCAGGCGGGGCCATTGAATGAGCCTCGTGGGAAGATGAAGGTCCCGGAGCAAGAAGGCCCAGCCGATGGACAAGGACAAGAAGTCCAAGTCCTACCTGAAAGGGAAGTCAGGAAAGGGCAAGGAGAAGCAGCTGACCCGACCAGACAAAGGGAAGGCGAAGGTGATCGAGGGAGCCAACGGAAGGAAGGATCCTCGGACGCACCCGGGCTGCTTCATATGTAACGGACCCCATAGGGCAAAGGAGTGCCCAAAGTGGGAGGGGAAGGTTACTGCCCTACGGTCGGATGATTCCGACGAGGACCAAGTGCAGCGTGTTGCCCCACTGCAGGCCCTCGGCGCTATGCGGAGTGAGCGCCATAAGGTACGCCATAGTTTGTTATTCGTGGATGTGACCTTGAATGGCAGGCGGATGTCAGCCTTGGTGGATACTGGCGCCACCAACACATTCATGTCAGATCGGATGATACGAACCTTGGAGTTGCGAGTGGAGCGCTCTCACAGCCGATTGAAGGCGGTGAACTCCAAGAGCCAACCGATGGGCGGGTTGGCAAGGGATGTGCCCATCAAGATAGAGGCTTGGGAGGGTACAATTGATTTGATGGTGGTTCCTTTGGATGATTACGACCTCATCCTTGGGAATAGCTTCTTTGCAGATGCGACAATCACCATCATGTCTCATGTGGGAGGCATTTTCATTGGAGATCCACAACGACCCTGTTTTGTGCAAGGATACCGAGGCCTTGCACGCTCCGAGGAGGTAGCCACGGAGAAGGTATCTGCAATGCAATCGGCACGAGGAATGAAGAAGGGGTATCCCACTTACCTTGCGGCTATTAGGGAAGTGGACGTGCAGGAGACGGAGGCAGACCGTGAGATTCCACACGAGGTTGTGGAAGTGCTCGAGCAATTCCAGGATGTGATGCCGAAGGAGTTGCCAAGAGGGCTACCGCCGTGCCGTGCGGTAGATCACAAGATAGAACTACTGCCAGGCACCGTTCCCCTAGCCAAAGCCTCGTATTGGATGTCCCCGAAGGAGCTGGTAGAGCTGCAGAGTCAGCTGACCAAGTTGCTGGATGCAGGAAAGATCCAGCCCTCCAAAGCCCCTTATGGAGCCCCGGTGTTATTCCAGGAGAAGCAGGACGACTTTCTCCGACTGTGTGTCGACTACCGTGGATTGAACAAGGTCACGGTAAAGAACAAGTACCCAGTGCCCTTGATTGCAGACCTGTTTGATTGCCTAGGTGAGGCGAGGGTCTTCTCCAAGCTGGACTTGCATTCAGGATATTGGCAAGTCCGCATTGCCAAAGGAGACGAGTCCAAGACCACAATGGTAACTCGTTATGGATCCTTTGAATTCCTGGTAATGCCATTTGGTTTAACCAATGCTCTTGCCACATTCTGTAACTTGATGAATGATGTGTTTCACGACATGCTAGATCAATTTGTGGTCGTCTATTTGGACGATATTGTCGTGTATAGCAGGGACTTGGCACAACATGTGTAGCACTTGCAGGCTGTTTTTGAGCGGCTTAGGCAACAGTCCCTATATGTAAAGAGGGAGAAGTGCGAGTTTGGCATGCAGGAGATCCGATTCCTTGGCCATGTGATCGGCCAAGGGCAGGTGTGGATGGACCCCAAGAAGGTGCAGGCGATCCAGGATTGGCCTCCACCAAAATCGGTGACCGAATTGCGGAGTTTCTTGGGGTTGGCCAACTACTACCGCAAGTTTATCAAGGGGTACTCAAAGAAGGTGAGTCCCTTGACTAATCTGCTACGGAAAGAGCAAAAGTGGACATGGAACGAGGATTGTGAAGCGGCATTCTCCAAGGTGAAGACCGCCATTGTGACGGAGCCCGTGCTCAAGCTCCCGGACTTTGAGAAGCCGTTCGAGGTGCATATGGATGCCTCAGATCGTGCTGTAGGAGGGGTTCTCGTGCAAGACGGACATCCCGTGGCGTTCGAGAGTTGGAAGTTGAAGTCGGCTGAACATCGCTACTCAGCACACGAGAAGGAGATGTTGGCTGTGGTGCATTGCTTGAGGGTGTGGCGAGTGTACCTGCTGGGAACCACATTCGTGGTCAAGACGGATAACGTCGCCAATATCTTCTTCAAGTCACAACCGAAGTTGTCACCAAGGCAAGCGCGGTGGCAAGAGTTCCTAGCGGAGTATGACTTCGAGTGGGAACACCGACCGAGGAGGCACAACCTAGTGGCGGATGCCCTTAGTTGGAAGGCTTCAGACCAGGTGGCGGCTTTAACTCAAGTTACCTCTGACTTCCTCCAGGAGGTCAAGATCGCTACCCTAGGGGACAAGACTTATCAACTCCTAGTGGAGCAAGTCAAGGACGGGATGGTGAGGCGGCATTGGCTGGAAGATGGGCTGCTTTATGGCAAAGGTGGCCGTTTGCTTGTCCCTAGCGGAGAGGGATTGCGCTACTAGCTGATGAAGGAGAGTCACGTCAGTCCTTGGGCTAGACATCCAGGCCGTGAGCGGACGCTAGCCCTGTTGTCAAGGTCCTATGTGTGGCCAAAGATGGCTGACGACGTGGAGTTATACGTTAAGACTTGTCTTGTTTGTCAACAAGACAAGGTGGAGAGGTGAGCAGAGGCTGGTCTCCTACAACCCTTGGCAGTGCCAGAGAAGCCTTGGGTATCAGTTTCTATGGATTTTATGTCTGGATTTCCAGAGGTGAAGGGTTATACGACGGTGATGGTGGTCGTGGACTGCTTCTCCAAGTACGCGATTTTCACCCCCGTGACCAAGAATTGCACAGCTGAGGTAGCAGCTGAGACTTTCTATCGCTCCGTGGTGAAGCTCTTTGGAGTACCGACGAAGATCGTGAGTGACCGAGACGCTCGGTTCATAGGCAACTTTTGGACATGCTTGTTCGGACTGCTAGGATCCGAACTGAAGTTCTCGATAGCCAATCATCCACAGACGGACAACCAGACAGAACGAGTGAATGCGCTGCTGGAGGAGTACTTGAGGCATTATGTCTTAGCAAGTCAATGGAATTGGCTAGACTTGCTTGACTCAGCTCAGTTGTCCTACAACTTGAACTGCTCATTTGCAACAAGACATAGCCCGTTTGAGTTAGCAATGGGCTACCAACCACTAACGCCGCAGGAGGTGGCGTTGCAGCGCAAGGAAGGGCCGTGCCCGGCCGCATATCAATTCGCGTGCGACAAGCAGGAGATGCTTGAAGAGGCGAGAGATAGCCTCGCCAAAGCTGCCAAGCGGATGAAGAAGTATGCGGACAAGAACCAGAGGCCGCTGGAGTTCCAAGTGGGGGACTTAGTGATGTTGAAGCTCACCCCACAGATCTGGAAGAAGATCACGAGCAAGCGTTGGCACAAGGGCTTGTTCCAGCAGTACGACGAACCTTTTGAAGTGATCAAGAGAGTCAGGCCAGTAGCCTATCGGCTAGCACTACCAGAGAGGATGAAGGTGCACCCGACATTCCACATCAGTTTCCTTAAGCCTTACCATAGAGACGAGGAGCATCCGGAGCGCAACAAGGTGAAGCGCGCCCCTCTCACCGTGAGGAAGGAACTCGACAAGGAGGTGGAAGGCATACTTGATCACCGAGTGCTAGGATACAGTAAGATGAACAGGAGGACGGAGTACTTGGTCAAGTGGAAGGACCTACCCGAGTCAGAGGCGACTTGGGAGAAGGATGTCACACTATGGCAGTACGAAGACCTCATCCGGCGGTACCAAGAGTCTCATTCGATGAGGGTGTCGAATCCCTTGGGTGGGGGAGGTTTGTTAGACCCCTAAGCTCAAGCCCCGGAGAATGCGTACCACAAGTTGTACCTCGGGGTAGTGGTAGTGCATAGCCTGCACGCGAGGATGCGCGAGCTGTCAAGTGCGAGGTGTTGGGATCAATTACAAGTCCATATGCGGGCAAGCATGGTGATGGTCACACAAGCGTGCGCGGAGGCACCGGTGAAGGGAACAACCGATCAAGGCTCGACAGTGTGCTGAGGGACCAGATTGTGGCCAGGAAGCACCATAAGGCACAAGTAGGCGAATGCGCGGGTGGGTAGTGAAGATGCCCACGAGCAAGGCACGGTGCAACGCTCTAGGAGGTTCAGTGAACCTGATACAACCGCGCAAAGGCACTTTAGGAGTGCGCATAACTCAACAAGCCCGGTAGACGCTAAGGGAGTGGCAAGGGAGTTGACTACTTGTGGAGATCGGTTAAGTCCGTGACCATGCTCAAGCACCGGTGGATGCAGCAATTCCGTTCAGACGACCGTGATCTTAGGAAGGAGATCAAGGATGGGGAACCTAGAGGGGGATGGATCGGGTCGACGAGGCTTAGCTGGCGCCAAGTCAATCCGAGCGAGCAATCCGGGAAAGTTTCTCCGGGAATGGCAATTAATCTGTTATGGAAACAATCTTGGAGGGATTGGACAGATTTGGCAACCAATCAGTTATGGAAACAATCTAGGAGGGATTGGACAGGCTGGAAAACTAAGGGAGTGAATCAAGGGATTCCAATATGTCAGTTGCCATATTGGGCTTGCAAGGCTCCTCTATATAAAGGGGCAGTCTCATTCTGCAGAGAAGACACCAAGAACTCACGAGGAGAAGCCAGCAGAGCAGCAAGGACGACCAGGGCAGTCAGGAGGCACAGAGGGTCCGAGATTCCAAGGAGTGGAAGCCAAGTCGGACTTGCAGTCCGATGTTCTTAAGAGAAGGCACAAGATGGGCGTGCAAGCGGCGCGAGGCTGCAAGGCATAAGCTCGTGAGACTGCGTGTAAGAGTTCTATCCTGAGTTGGGTTTTTCGTGTACTTGTAATATATGTGAATACGAGTTATGTTTTCCCAATTGTGTTCTTGTATTCCTCGGTGTTGCTTCTTCGGTTCGGTGATCGTTCGGCCTCGACGGTACACACGGTGTGTGGCTGGTCGGCAAGTGGAGTGTCGACGCCTAGCGGGGTGCGGAAAAATTTGTGGCCCGCATCAGTCCCGTGACAGTTGGTATCAGAGCTTGATGTGGCGACCCTGAAGGATGATGTGGTCCTGATCAAGCGGCAATTGGTGTCACGGGGGTTCCTCATGTTCAATACCTCATAGCACAACTGCTATGTGGTGATCGATGCAAGTAATAATTGTTTATTGGGCAATTACATGACGTTTGACCTCCCCAGGGAGGGGCGCCTCGGGTCCTAGCAGGAATGAAATCTGTGGCCGACTTGGGCGCTTAACCCTTATCTCGTTTATGAGATTGTCTAAGTCAAGAAATTATCTTTGAGATTGATTTCGAACTGTAGCATATGTGGCAGTACACTACCTACCGATCATAACATTCTTCAGAAGGGGGTGATCATATATCACTGGCGACCGGTGAGAATCTTTCCCCGGTGGTCAAAAGTGTTAAACGATAATCAATGGCAGTGGTCGGAGTCAGGAGCTATGGAGGACTTGATATCTGTACTGCCTACAATTTAGAAACTGTCCATATGATCGTGTCCATAAGACTTGCTGTGTGCGTAAGGTCACAATTTGCTCAGCTTTAAGTTCTGTCTAATCCCACCTTGTGCCCGATCCGAACAAGCGATTCATGTGAAGTATAGGGTGTTTGAATCGAGAACGAGATACATGACGGCCCATTGATCTCTGGTGTCCCATTAATTCAAAGATTACTTGAGCAGTGTAGTAGTGTACGCGGATGAATCTAGTGACGTGGGTGATCTATTAGCCAATACATAAGCAATACGCGAAGGCGTATGTGAAACTGCTAGTTGACTGGAGACAGCTAATCCACTGGTTGTAATTTTATGCTTAGAGAATGACTTCGGATCGAGACGACCCTTTTTTTAGTTAGACTTGAAATCCATGTGACCTGAACAATTGTCCTAATTGACCACGCAGGCGCAATGCATGTAGCTTTCACTACATCAAGATTTATCGAGATTTGAATAATGAGCATATTTCATCCCCGACCTGTTGTAGCCCTCTAGTCAACTACACCCATATTAATTAGTCTCCTTTCGGGCCATCATAATTGCTTATATAATCATCTATTCATGTCGTATGCTCGTCCAAACAATCATATACACAATCATGCCGTTGATCTCGCTACGAAGTAATTGATAATCTGTGCCTCTCAAAGTCTGAGCATCAAACGGAGTCGTATTTCCACCCCCCCTTTCTTCTTAAATTAATGAATTATATAATTGTTGTAGCTCATTTTCAATTGTGTAGCAGAACATCTGTCTTCGTTTTCATGGGTTTGGTGAGGGGAGGGGGAAATTTCCGAATCCACACCCTTGCCTTCCCCATCGTGTGTAAACGAGTTTAATAGGCGGTGAGAATGGGATACGCACTCAGTGAGTGTTGATGTGACTCCTCCTCTCTTTTATTTTGATTTGAAGAAGTCGCCGTTGACTTGGGAGGATGGTTAGTGGAATCATTACGTCTTCCATCTGAGACTAATATGTCCAGAGTTTATTGCGACAGGAAAAACAAAAAATGGATAATGGTAGCAATCTACGAAGTTGCCAGGAACCAACGGAGGCAAAATTTGGGAACAAGTCACCAAGGCGAAACAGCTCGCGACTAAAGGCAATTGCACCGAATTTGAACAAGACAAGGACATCAGCTCGGTGCGAAGATGAGGCCTCCCTGGACTGGAGTCGCATCGGAGCATTGAGGATCAGATTAAGGCCCAATCTGTCTATGATAGGGCCCGAAAAGGCGGGGGAAGGTTTTAGCACGGTGCCCAAACCAATGAATCCAAGGTGGTCATTTCTCCCTGAAACTTCCTGCCATAATGATCTCTCGAAGCAAAGTACGTGGCCTAATCTACGGTGAATTCCTCCGTGAGTGAATCGTTAAAAGAATCAAGAATCACAAAATCTGGGTGTTTGATTATCCAAATTAATTGTTGAAGAATATATGATGAAACTGTGTGTATACACACACACACACACACATATAAACAGGCATCATCAACCACTATAATCATGATTGATGCCGTCTTGTCTTCCTCCACAACAAGCAATCCTGAAGGGGACCCGAGGGGTTCAAAGTTTGCACCCGTTCTTTGGGTTGTATTGACCGGCATGATGATGATGATGGCCGGTCGTGGGGGGCATCTGTCACGGGGCCGATGCGGAACACAAATTTTCGCACCCCGCTAGGCGTCGACACACCGTTTGTCGACCAGCCACACACACCGCGCGTACCGTCGAGGCCAAACCGATCAGGGAACCAAAGAAGCAACACCGAGTGACACAAGAACACAATTGGGAAACGCAACTCGTATTCACATCTATTACAAGTACACGAAAAACCCAATCCCAGATCAGAACACTTACATGCAACCTTACAAGCCTATGCCCCACAGTCTCCTACTGCTTGCACTCCTTGCTTGTCTCGTGCCTTCCCTCAAGAACACCGGGTTGCTGCCCTGCTCGACTTCCACTCCCTTGGAATCTCGGGCTCGTCGTGTTCCTCGACTGATCTGGTCGTTCCTGGTGCTCTCCTCGCCTCTGCTTGGAGTCTGGTGTCTCTCGCCTCTTCTGGTCCCCTTTTCCTGAATGAGGCCGACCCCTTTATATAGGGGAGCCGAGCAAATCTTCCCTGGCAACAGATGGGAGGATCCCTTGATTCTCTCCATCCTATCTTGACCTGTTGAATCTCCTGCGATTCTTCAAGATTGCCTCCATGACAGATTGCCTGCCATATCCCGGGAGGATCTTCCCGGATTTCCCTGGATTGACTTGGCGCCAGCTTAGCCTCGTCGTCCAGGTTCATCCCCCTCTAGGATGCACGTCCATGACCTCTTCTCCTAAGATCACGGTCGCCTGATTGCATGTCCAGCAGTGCTCGCCTGGTCAAGGACTTGCAATTCTCTCAACACCAAGCACTTGGTTGCCCGCGCATCCTTGCGTGCAGGCTTATGCGCCACCACTACCTCCAGGCACGGTCTGTGGTGCGCATCCTCCCGGGCTTGAGCTCAGGGGTCTAACAAACCTCCCCCACCCAAGGGATTCGACGCCCTCGTCGAATGAGACTCTTGGTACCGCCGGATGAGGTCTTCGTACTGCCATAGGGTAACATCCTTCTCCCAAGTCGCCTCTGACTCGGGTAGGTCCTTCCACTTGACCAAGTACTCCGTCCTCCTGTTCATCTTGCTGTAACCCAGCACTCGGTGATCAAGTATGTCTTCCACTTCCTTGTCGAGTTCCTTCCTCACGGTGAGAGGGGCGCGCTTCACCTTGTTGCGCTCCGGATGCTCCTCGTCCCGATGGTAAGGCTTAAGGAAACTGACGTGGAATGTCGGGTGCACCTTCATCCTTTCTGGTAGTGCTAGCCGATAGGCTACTGGCCCAACCCTCTTGATCACTTCAAAGGGTCCGTCATACCGCTGGAACAAGCCCTTATGCCAGCGCTTGCTCGTGATCTTCTTCCAGATCTGTGGGGTGAGCTTCAACATCACTAGGTCCCCCACCTGGAACTCCAGCGGCCTCCGGTTCCTGTCCGCATACTTCTTCATTCGCCTGGCAGCTTTGGCGAGGCTGTCTCTCGCCTCTTCAAGCATCTCCTGCTTGTCGCGTGCGAATCGATATGCGGCCGGGCACGGCCCTTCCTTGCGCTGCAACGCCACCTCCTACGGCGTGAGCGGTTGGTAGCCCATTGCTAACTCAAATGGACTATGACCTGTTGCAGAGGAGCGGTTCAAGTTGTAAGACAACTGAGCAGAGTCAAGCAAATCTAACCAATTCCGTTGACTCGCCGAGACATAGTGCCTCAAGTACTCCTCCAGCAGCGCATTCACTCGTTCTGTCTGGCCGTCCGTCTGTGGATGATTGGCCGTCGAGAACTTCAGTTCGGATCCTAGCAGTCCGAACAAACACGTCCAGAAGTTTCCTGTGAACCGAGCGTCTCGGTCACTCACGATCTCCGTTGGCACTCCAAAGAGCTTCACCACGGAGCGATAGAACGCCTCAGCTGCTGCCTCAGCTGTGCAATTCTTGGTCACGGGGGTGAAAATTGCATACTTGGAGAAGCGGTCCACGACCACCATCACCGCCGTATAACCCCTCACTTCTGGAAATCCGGACACAAAGTCCATGGAAACTGATACCCAAGGCTTCTCTGGCACTGCCAAGGGTTGTAGGAGACTGGCCTCTGCTCGCCTCTCCACCTTGTCTTGTTGACAAACGAGACAAGTCTTGACGTATAACTCCACGTCGTCGGCCATCTTTGGCCACACATAGGACCTGGACAACAGGGCTAGCGTCCGCTCACGGCCTGGATGTCCAGCCCAAGGACTGTCGTGGCTCTCCTTCATCAGCTGGTAGCGCAATCCCTCTCCGCTAGGGACAAGCAAACGGCCGCCTTTGCCATAAAGCAGCCCATCTTCCAGCCAATACCGCCTCACCGTCCCGTCCTTGACTTGCTCCACTAGGAGTTGATAGGTCTTGTCCCCTAGTGTAGCGATCTTGACTTCCTGGAGGAAGTCGGAGGTAACTTGAGTTAAAGCCGCCACCTGGTCCGAAGCCTTCCGACTGAGGGCATCCGCCACTAGGTTGTGCCTCCCCGGTCGGTGTTCCCACTCGAAGTCATACTCCGCTAGGAACTCTTGCCACCGCGCTTGCCTTGGTGACAACTTCGGTTGTGACTTGAAGAAGGTATTGGCGACGTTGTCCGTCTTGACCACGAATGTGGTTCCCAGCAAGTACACTCGCCACACCCTCAAGCAATGCACCACAGCCAGCATCTCCTTCTCGTGTGCTAAGTAGCGCTGTTCAGCAGGCTTCAACTTCCAACTCTCGAACGCCACGGGATGTCCGTCTTGCACGAGAACTCCTCCTACAGCACGATCTGAGGCATCTGTATGCACCTCAAACGGCTTCTCAAAGTCCGGGAGCTTGAGCACAGGCTCCGTCACAATGGCGGTCTTCACCTTGGAGAACGCCGCTTCACAGTCCTCGTCCCATGTCCACTTCTGCTCCTTCCTCAGCAGATCCGTCAAGGGACTCACCTTCTTTGAGTACCCCTTGATAAACTTGCGGTAGTAGTTGGCCAGCCCCAAGAAACTCCGCAATTCGGTCACCGATTTTGGTGGAGGCCAATCCTGGATCGCCTGCACCTTCTTGGGGTCCATCCGCACCTGCCCTTGGCCGATCACATGGCCAAGGAATCGGATCTCCTGCATGCCAAACTCGCACTTCTCCCTCTTCACATACAGGGAGTGTTGCTTAAGCCGCTCAAAAACAGCCTGCAAGTGCTGCACATGTTGTGCCAAGTCCCTGCTATACACGACAATATCGTCCAAATAGACGACCACAAACTGATCCAACATGTCGTGAAACACATCATTCATCAAGTTGCAGAATGTGGCAGGAGCATTGGTTAAACCGAATGGCATTACCAGGAATTCAAAGGATCCATAACGAGTTACCATTGTGGTCTTGGACTCGTCTCCTTTGGCGATGCGGACTTGCCAATACCCTGAACGCAAGTCCAGCTTGGAGAAGACCCTCGCCTCACCTAGGCGATCAAACAGGTCTGCAATCAAGGGCACCGGGTACTTGTTCTTCACCGTGACCTTGTTCAATCCACGGTAGTCGACACACAGTCGGAGAGAGCCATCTTGCTTCTCCTGGAATAACACCGGGGCTCCATAAGGGGCTTTGGAGGGCTGGATCTTTCCCGCATCCAGCAACTCGGTCAGCTGACTCCGCAGCTCTACCAGCTCCTTCGGGGACATCCGGTACGGGGCTTTGGCTGGGGGAACGGTGCCTGGCAGTAGGTCTATCTTGTGATCTACTGCTCGGCGCGGCGGTAGTCCTCCTGGCAACTCCTCCGGCATCATATCCTTGAATTGCCCGAGCACCTCCACAACCTCGTGTGGAATCTCCTGGTCCGCCTCCGTCTCCTGCACGTCCACTTCCCTTATCGCTGCAAGGTAAGTGGGATACCCCTTCTTCATTCCTCGTGCCAATTGCATTGCAGATACCTTCTCCGTGGCTACCTCCTCGGAGCGTGCAAGGCCTCGGTATCCTTGCACAAAACAGGGTCGTCGTGGATCTCCAATGACAATGCCTCCCACATGAGGCATGATGGTGATTGCTGCATCTGCAAAGAAACTATTCCCAAGGATGAGGTCGTAGTCATCCAAAGGAACCACCATCAGATCGATCGTACCCTCCCAAGCATCTATCTTGATGGGCACATCCCTTGCCAACCCGCCCATCGGTTGGCTCTTGGAGTTCACTGCCTTCAAACGGCTGTGAGAGCGCTCCACCCGCAACCCCAAGGTTCGTATCATCCGATCTGATACGAATGTGTTGGTGGCGCCAGTATCCACCAAGGCTGACAACCATCTGCCATTCAAGGTCACATCCACGAACAACAAACTGTGGCGTACCTTAGGGCGCTCACTTCGCATAGCGCCGAGGGCCTGCAGTGGGGCAACACGCTGCACTTGGTCCTCGTCGGAGTCATCCGACCGTAGGGCAGTAACCTTCCCCTCCCGCTTTGGGCACTCCTTTGCCCTATGGGGTCCGTTACATATGAAGCAGCCCGGGTGCGTCCGAGGATCCTTCCTTCCGTTGGCTCCCTCGATCACCTTCGCCTTCCCTTTGTCTGGTCGGGTCAGCTGCTTCTCCTTGCCCTTCCCTGACTTCCCTGCCAGGTAGGACTTGGACTTCTTGTCCTTGTCCGTGTGCTGGGCCTTCTTGCTCCCCTCCTCGGCATGAGCAATCCGTAAGTCCAGCAGTGCGTCCGCCGCAGCTAAGGCAGAAGGGAGGTCTCTTACCCCTTGCCTCCTTAGCTCGAGTTGAGCCCAAGGTTGCAATCCCTTCAGGAACGTGTACAGCTTGTCCGTCTCTGACATGTCCGTCACGTCCAGCATCAGTGCGCTGAACTCCTTCACATAGTGCCGCACTGGTCCGCTGTGTCTCAGCTTGGCCATCGCATCCCGAGCAAGCCATGCTGTGTTGCTCGGCAGGAACTGCTCTTTCAGCCCCTTCTTCAGTGCCTCCCAGGTCTCCATCCGGGGTCTTCCTGCACTGAGATCATCTTGGACTCGGGTCCTCCACCATAGCTTCGCATCCTTGGCGAGGTACATGGTGGTAATCGTCACCTTCTCGGCGTCGGGGATCTTCGCAGCAGCGAAGTAGTTCTCCATATCCCATATGAAGTTCTCTAGATCCTTGGAACTCCTTGTTCCTTCAAACGCCTTTGGCTCCGGGACCTTCATCTTCCCACGAGGCTCATTCGATGGCCCCGCCTGGGACACGAGTTGTCGCTTGATCAGGACCACATCATCCTTCAGGGTCGCCACATCAAGCCTGATCGCCTTCAGCAGATCAGTCACGGTCCCTCCAAGATCGTCGCCTTCGCCGACGTTGTCCTCCAAAGCAGCAACGCGGGGCTCCAGCATAGCAATCGGGTCTGCTCGTCCAGTGAGCTCTGCAATACGGCCTTTCAGCGCCGCCAATCGCTCCCGCAATGCTTCCATCCCCCTGGTCCACACGGTTGCTGGTTGAAAGGTACGCGGGGTCTTTGACAAAGGGGCTCCTCCACCCGAACGCAGCACCACTCACACGGGTACTCCGGCTGGTCACGGGCAGAACCTCGGCTCTGATACCAACTGTCACGGGGCCGATGCGGAACACAAATTTTCGCACCCCGCTAGGCGTCGACACACCGTTTGTCGACCAGCCACACACACCGCGCGTACCGTCGAGGCCAAACCGATCAGGGAACCAAAGAAGCAACACCGAGTGACACAAGAACACAATTGGGAAACGCAACTCGTATTCACATCTATTACAAGTACACGAAAAACCCAATCCCAGATCAGAACACTTACATGCAACCTTACAAGCCTATGCCCCACAGTCTCCTACTGCTTGCACTCCTTGCTTGTCTCGTGCCTTCCCTCAAGAACACCGGGTTGCTGCCCTGCTCGACTTCCACTCCCTTGGAATCTCGGGCTCGTCGTGTTCCTCGACTGATCTGGTCGTTCCTGGTGCTCTCCTCGCCTCTGCTTGGAGTCTGGTGTCTCTCGCCTCTTCTGGTCCCCTTTTCCTGAATGAGGCCGACCCCTTTATATAGGGGAGCCGAGCAAATCTTCCCTGGCAACAGATGGGAGGATCCCTTGATTCTCTCCATCCTATCTTGACCTGTTGAATCTCCTGCGATTCTTCAAGATTGCCTCCATGACAGATTGCCTGCCATATCCCGGGAGGATCTTCCCGGATTTCCCTGGATTGACTTGGCGCCAGCTTAGCCTCGTCGTCCAGGTTCATCCCCCTCTAGGATGCACGTCCATGACCTCTTCTCCTAAGATCACGGTCGCCTGATTGCATGTCCAGCAGTGCTCGCCTGGTCAAGGACTTGCAATTCTCTCAACACCAAGCACTTGGTTGCCCGCGCATCCTTGCGTGCAGGCTTATGCGCCACCACTACCTCCAGGCACGGTCTGTGGTGCGCATCCTCCGGGGCTTGAGCTCAGGGGTCTAACAAACCTCCCCCACCCAAGGGATTCGACGCCCTCGTCGAATGAGACTCTTGGTACCGCCGGATGAGGTCTTCGTACTGCCATAGGGTAACATCCTTCTCCCAAGTCGCCTCTGACTCGGGTAGGTCCTTCCACTTGACCAAGTACTCCGTCCTCCTGTTCATCTTGCTGTAACCCAGCACTCGGTGATCAAGTATGTCTTCCACTTCCTTGTCGAGTTCCTTCCTCACGGTGAGAGGGGCGCGCTTCACCTTGTTGCGCTCCGGATGCTCCTCGTCCCGATGGTAAGGCTTAAGGAAACTGACGTGGAATGTCGGGTGCACCTTCATCCTTTCTGGTAGTGCTAGCCGATAGGCTACTGGCCCAACCCTCTTGATCACTTCAAAGGGTCCGTCATACCGCTGGAACAAGCCCTTATGCCAGCGCTTGCTCGTGATCTTCTTCCAGATCTGTGGGGTGAGCTTCAACATCACTAGGTCCCCCACCTGGAACTCCAGCGGCCTCCGGTTCCTGTCCGCATACTTCTTCATTCGCCTGGCAGCTTTGGCGAGGCTGTCTCTCGCCTCTTCAAGCATCTCCTGCTTGTCGCGTGCGAATCGATATGCGGCCGGGCACGGCCCTTCCTTGCGCTGCAACGCCACCTCCTACGGCGTGAGCGGTTGGTAGCCCATTGCTAACTCAAATGGACTATGACCTGTTGCAGAGGAGCGGTTCAAGTTGTAAGACAACTGAGCAGAGTCAAGCAAATCTAACCAATTCCGTTGACTCGCCGAGACATAGTGCCTCAAGTACTCCTCCAGCAGCGCATTCACTCGTTCTGTCTGGCCGTCCGTCTGTGGATGATTGGCCGTCGAGAACTTCAGTTCGGATCCTAGCAGTCCGAACAAACACGTCCAGAAGTTTCCTGTGAACCGAGCGTCTCGGTCACTCACGATCTCCGTTGGCACTCCAAAGAGCTTCACCACGGAGCGATAGAACGCCTCAGCTGCTGCCTCAGCTGTGCAATTCTTGGTCACGGGGGTGACAATTGCATACTTGGAGAAGCGGTCCACGACCACCATCACCGCCGTATAACCCCTCACTTCTGGAAATCCGGACACAAAGTCCATGGAAACTGATACCCAAGGCTTCTCTGGCACTGCCAAGGGTTGTAGGAGACTGGCCTCTGCTCGCCTCTCCACCTTGTCTTGTTGACAAACGAGACAAGTCTTGACGTATAACTCCACGTCGTCGGCCATCTTTGGCCACACATAGGACCTGGACAACAGGGCTAGCGTCCGCTCACGGCCTGGATGTCCAGCCCAAGGACTGTCGTGGCTCTCCTTCATCAGCTGGTAGCGCAATCCCTCTCCGCTAGGGACAAGCAAACGGCCGCCTTTGCCATAAAGCAGCCCATCTTCCAGCCAATACCGCCTCACCGTCCCGTCCTTGACTTGCTCCACTAGGAGTTGATAGGTCTTGTCCCCTAGTGTAGCGATCTTGACTTCCTGGAGGAAGTCGGAGGTAACTTGAGTTAAAGCCGCCACCTGGTCCGAAGCCTTCCGACTGAGGGCATCCGCCACTAGGTTGTGCCTCCCCGGTCGGTGTTCCCACTCGAAGTCATACTCCGCTAGGAACTCTTGCCACCGCGCTTGCCTTGGTGACAACTTCGGTTGTGACTTGAAGAAGGTATTGGCGACGTTGTCCGTCTTGACCACGAATGTGGTTCCCAGCAAGTACACTCGCCACACCCTCAAGCAATGCACCACAGCCAGCATCTCCTTCTCGTGTGCTGAGTAGCGCTGTTCAGCAGGCTTCAACTTCCAACTCTCGAACGCCACGGGATGTCCGTCTTGCACGAGAACTCCTCCTACAGCACGATCTGAGGCATCTGTATGCACCTCAAACGGCTTCTCAAAGTCCGGGAGCTTGAGCACAGGCTCCGTCACAATGGCGGTCTTCACCTTGGAGAACGCCGCTTCACAGTCCTCGTCCCATGTCCACTTCTGCTCCTTCCTCAGCAGATCCGTCAAGGGACTCACCTTCTTTGAGTACCCCTTGATAAACTTGCGGTAGTAGTTGGCCAGCCCCAAGAAACTCCGCAATTCGGTCACCGATTTTGGTGGAGGCCAATCCTGGATCGCCTGCACCTTCTTGGGGTCCATCCGCACCTGCCCTTGGCCGATCACATGGCCAAGGAATCGGATCTCCTGCATGCCAAACTCGCACTTCTCCCTCTTCACATACAGGGAGTGTTGCTTAAGCCGCTCAAAAACAGCCTGCAAGTGCTGCACATGTTGTGCCAAGTCCCTGCTATACACGACAATATCGTCCAAATAGACGACCACAAACTGATCCAACATGTCGTGAAACACATCATTCATCAAGTTGCAGAATGTGGCAGGAGCATTGGTTAAACCGAATGGCATTACCAGGAATTCAAAGGATCCATAACGAGTTACCATTGTGGTCTTGGACTCGTCTCCTTTGGCGATGCGGACTTGCCAATACCCTGAACGCAAGTCCAGCTTGGAGAAGACCCTCGCCTCACCTAGGCGATCAAACAGGTCTGCAATCAAGGGCACCGGGTACTTGTTCTTCACCGTGACCTTGTTCAATCCACGGTAGTCGACACACAGTCGGAGAGAGCCATCTTGCTTCTCCTGGAATAACACCGGGGCTCCATAAGGGGCTTTGGAGGGCTGGATCTTTCCCGCATCCAGCAACTCGGTCAGCTGACTCCGCAGCTCTACCAGCTCCTTCGGGGACATCCGGTACGGGGCTTTGGCTGGGGGAACGGTGCCTGGCAGTAGGTCTATCTTGTGATCTACTGCTCGGCGCGGCGGTAGTCCTCCTGGCAACTCCTCCGGCATCATATCCTTGAATTGCCCGAGCACCTCCACAACCTCGTGTGGAATCTCCTGGTCCGCCTCCGTCTCCTGCACGTCCACTTCCCTTATCGCTGCAAGGTAAGTGGGATACCCCTTCTTCATTCCTCGTGCCAATTGCATTGCAGATACCTTCTCCGTGGCTACCTCCTCGGAGCGTGCAAGGCCTCGGTATCCTTGCACAAAACAGGGTCGTCGTGGATCTCCAATGACAATGCCTCCCACATGAGGCATGATGGTGATTGCTGCATCTGCAAAGAAACTATTCCCAAGGATGAGGTCGTAGTCATCCAAAGGAACCACCATCAGATCGATCGTACCCTCCCAAGCATCTATCTTGATGGGCACATCCCTTGCCAACCCGCCCATCGGTTGGCTCTTGGAGTTCACTGCCTTCAAACGGCTGTGAGAGCGCTCCACCCGCAACCCCAAGGTTCGTATCATCCGATCTGATACGAATGTGTTGGTGGCGCCAGTATCCACCAAGGCTGACAACCATCTGCCATTCAAGGTCACATCCACGAACAACAAACTGTGGCGTACCTTAGGGCGCTCACTTCGCATAGCGCCGAGGGCCTGCAGTGGGGCAACACGCTGCACTTGGTCCTCGTCGGAGTCATCCGACCGTAGGGCAGTAACCTTCCCCTCCCGCTTTGGGCACTCCTTTGCCCTATGGGGTCCGTTACATATGAAGCAGCCCGGGTGCGTCCGAGGATCCTTCCTTCCGTTGGCTCCCTCGATCACCTTCGCCTTCCCTTTGTCTGGTCGGGTCAGCTGCTTCTCCTTGCCCTTCCCTGACTTCCCTGCCAGGTAGGACTTGGACTTCTTGTCCTTGTCCGTGTGCTGGGCCTTCTTGCTCCCCTCCTCGGCATGAGCAATCCGTAAGTCCAGCAGTGCGTCCGCCGCAGCTAAGGCAGAAGGGAGGTCTCTTACCCCTTGCCTCCTTAGCTCGAGTTGAGCCCAAGGTTGCAATCCCTTCAGGAACGTGTACAGCTTGTCCGTCTCTGACATGTCCGTCACGTCCAGCATCAGTGCGCTGAACTCCTTCACATAGTGCCGCACTGGTCCGCTGTGTCTCAGCTTGGCCATCGCATCCCGAGCAAGCCATGCTGTGTTGCTCGGCAGGAACTGCTCTTTCAGCCCCTTCTTCAGTGCCTCCCAGGTCTCCATCCGGGGTCTTCCTGCACTGAGATCATCTTGGACTCGGGTCCTCCACCATAGCTTCGCATCCTTGGCGAGGTACATGGTGGTAATCGTCACCTTCTCGGCGTCGGGGATCTTCGCAGCAGCGAAGTAGTTCTCCATATCCCATATGAAGTTCTCTAGATCCTTGGAACTCCTTGTTCCTTCAAACGCCTTTGGCTCCGGGACCTTCATCTTCCCACGAGGCTCATTCGATGGCCCCGCCTGGGACACGAGTTGTCGCTTGATCAGGACCACATCATCCTTCAGGGTCGCCACATCAAGCCTGATCGCCTTCAGCAGATCAGTCACGGTCCCTCCAAGATCGTCGCCTTCGCCGACGTTGTCCTCCAAAGCAGCAACGCGGGGCTCCAGCATAGCAATCGGGTCTGCTCGTCCAGTGAGCTCTGCAATACGGCCTTTCAGCGCCGCCAATCGCTCCCGCAATGCTTCCATCCCCCTGGTCCACACGGTTGCTGGTTGAAAGGTACGCGGGGTCTTTGACAAAGGGGCTCCTCCACCCGAACGCAGCACCACTCACACGGGTACTCCGGCTGGTCACGGGCAGAACCTCGGCTCTGATACCAACTGTCACGGGGCCGATGCGGAACACAAATTTTCGCACCCCGCTAGGCGTCGACACACCGTTTGTCGACCAGCCACACACACCGCGCGTACCGTCGAGGCCAAACCGATCAGGGAACCAAAGAAGCAACACCGAGTGACACAAGAACACAATTGGGAAACGCAACTCGTATTCACATCTATTACAAGTACACGAAAAACCCAATCCCAGATCAGAACACTTACATGCAACCTTACAAGCCTATGCCCCACAGTCTCCTACTGCTTGCACTCCTTGCTTGTCTCGTGCCTTCCCTCAAGAACACCGGGTTGCTGCCCTGCTCGACTTCCACTCCCTTGGAATCTCGGGCTCGTCGTGTTCCTCGACTGATCTGGTCGTTCCTGGTGCTCTCCTCGCCTCTGCTTGGAGTCTGGTGTCTCTCGCCTCTTCTGGTCCCCTTTTCCTGAATGAGGCCGACCCCTTTATATAGGGGAGCCGAGCAAATCTTCCCTGGCAACAGATGGGAGGATCCCTTGATTCTCTCCATCCTATCTTGACCTGTTGAATCTCCTGCGATTCTTCAAGATTGCCTCCATGACAGATTGCCTGCCATATCCCGGGAGGATCTTCCCGGATTTCCCTGGATTGACTTGGCGCCAGCTTAGCCTCGTCGTCCAGGTTCATCCCCCTCTAGGATGCACGTCCATGACCTCTTCTCCTAAGATCACGGTCGCCTGATTGCATGTCCAGCAGTGCTCGCCTGGTCAAGGACTTGCAATTCTCTCAACACCAAGCACTTGGTTGCCCGCGCATCCTTGCGTGCAGGCTTATGCGCCACCACTACCTCCAGGCACGGTCTGTGGTGCGCATCCTCCGGGGCTTGAGCTCAGGGGTCTAACAAACCTCCCCCACCCAAGGGATTCGACGCCCTCGTCGAATGAGACTCTTGGTACCGCCGGATGAGGTCTTCGTACTGCCATAGGGTAACATCCTTCTCCCAAGTCGCCTCTGACTCGGGTAGGTCCTTCCACTTGACCAAGTACTCCGTCCTCCTGTTCATCTTGCTGTAACCCAGCACTCGGTGATCAAGTATGTCTTCCACTTCCTTGTCGAGTTCCTTCCTCACGGTGAGAGGGGCGCGCTTCACCTTGTTGCGCTCCGGATGCTCCTCGTCCCGATGGTAAGGCTTAAGGAAACTGACGTGGAATGTCGGGTGCACCTTCATCCTTTCTGGTAGTGCTAGCCGATAGGCTACTGGCCCAACCCTCTTGATCACTTCAAAGGGTCCGTCATACCGCTGGAACAAGCCCTTATGCCAGCGCTTGCTCGTGATCTTCTTCCAGATCTGTGGGGTGAGCTTCAACATCACTAGGTCCCCCACCTGGAACTCCAGCGGCCTCCGGTTCCTGTCCGCATACTTCTTCATTCGCCTGGCAGCTTTGGCGAGGCTGTCTCTCGCCTCTTCAAGCATCTCCTGCTTGTCGCGTGCGAATCGATATGCGGCCGGGCACGGCCCTTCCTTGCGCTGCAACGCCACCTCCTACGGCGTGAGCGGTTGGTAGCCCATTGCTAACTCAAATGGACTATGACCTGTTGCAGAGGAGCGGTTCAAGTTGTAAGACAACTGAGCAGAGTCAAGCAAATCTAACC
Organism: Sonneratia alba; assembly: GCA_900174645.1. Lineage (NCBI taxonomy): Eukaryota > Viridiplantae > Streptophyta > Magnoliopsida > Myrtales > Lythraceae > Sonneratia > Sonneratia alba. The sequence continues at coordinate 2,446,611 of FWPY01000010.1, forward strand.
AATTCCGTTGACTCGCCGAGACATAGTGCCTCAAGTACTCCTCCAGCAGCGCATTCACTCGTTCTGTCTGGCCGTCCGTCTGTGGATGATTGGCCGTCGAGAACTTCAGTTCGGATCCTAGCAGTCCGAACAAACACGTCCAGAAGTTTCCTGTGAACCGAGCGTCTCGGTCACTCACGATCTCCGTTGGCACTCCAAAGAGCTTCACCACGGAGCGATAGAACGCCTCAGCTGCTGCCTCAGCTGTGCAATTCTTGGTCACGGGGGTGACAATTGCATACTTGGAGAAGCGGTCCACGACCACCATCACCGCCGTATAACCCCTCACTTCTGGAAATCCGGACACAAAGTCCATGGAAACTGATACCCAAGGCTTCTCTGGCACTGCCAAGGGTTGTAGGAGACTGGCCTCTGCTCGCCTCTCCACCTTGTCTTGTTGACAAACGAGACAAGTCTTGACGTATAACTCCACGTCGTCGGCCATCTTTGGCCACACATAGGACCTGGACAACAGGGCTAGCGTCCGCTCACGGCCTGGATGTCCAGCCCAAGGACTGTCGTGGCTCTCCTTCATCAGCTGGTAGCGCAATCCCTCTCCGCTAGGGACAAGCAAACGGCCGCCTTTGCCATAAAGCAGCCCATCTTCCAGCCAATACCGCCTCACCGTCCCGTCCTTGACTTGCTCCACTAGGAGTTGATAGGTCTTGTCCCCTAGTGTAGCGATCTTGACTTCCTGGAGGAAGTCGGAGGTAACTTGAGTTAAAGCCGCCACCTGGTCCGAAGCCTTCCGACTGAGGGCATCCGCCACTAGGTTGTGCCTCCCCGGTCGGTGTTCCCACTCGAAGTCATACTCCGCTAGGAACTCTTGCCACCGCGCTTGCCTTGGTGACAACTTCGGTTGTGACTTGAAGAAGGTATTGGCGACGTTGTCCGTCTTGACCACAAATGTGGTTCCCAGCAAGTACACTCGCCACACCCTCAAGCAATGCACCACAGCCAGCATCTCCTTCTCGTGTGCTGAGTAGCGCTGTTCAGCAGGCTTCAACTTCCAACTCTCGAACGCCACGGGATGTCCGTCTTGCACGAGAACTCCTCCTACAGCACGATCTGAGGCATCTGTATGCACCTCAAACGGCTTCTCAAAGTCCGGGAGCTTGAGCACAGGCTCCGTCACAATGGCGGTCTTCACCTTGGAGAACGCCGCTTCACAGTCCTCGTCCCATGTCCACTTCTGCTCCTTCCTCAGCAGATCCGTCAAGGGACTCACCTTCTTTGAGTACCCCTTGATAAACTTGCGGTAGTAGTTGGCCAGCCCCAAGAAACTCCGCAATTCGGTCACCGATTTTGGTGGAGGCCAATCCTGGATCGCCTGCACCTTCTTGGGGTCCATCCGCACCTGCCCTTGGCCGATCACATGGCCAAGGAATCGGATCTCCTGCATGCCAAACTCGCACTTCTCCCTCTTCACATACAGGGAGTGTTGCTTAAGCCGCTCAAAAACAGCCTGCAAGTGCTGCACATGTTGTGCCAAGTCCCTGCTATACACGACAATATCGTCCAAATAGACGACCACAAACTGATCCAACATGTCGTGAAACACATCATTCATCAAGTTGCAGAATGTGGCAGGAGCATTGGTTAAACCGAATGGCATTACCAGGAATTCAAAGGATCCATAACGAGTTACCATTGTGGTCTTGGACTCGTCTCCTTTGGCGATGCGGACTTGCCAATACCCTGAACGCAAGTCCAGCTTGGAGAAGACCCTCGCCTCACCTAGGCGATCAAACAGGTCTGCAATCAAGGGCACCGGGTACTTGTTCTTCACCGTGACCTTGTTCAATCCACGGTAGTCGACACACAGTCGGAGAGAGCCATCTTGCTTCTCCTGGAATAACACCGGGGCTCCATAAGGGGCTTTGGAGGGCTGGATCTTTCCCGCATCCAGCAACTCGGTCAGCTGACTCCGCAGCTCTACCAGCTCCTTCGGGGACATCCGGTACGGGGCTTTGGCTGGGGGAACGGTGCCTGGCAGTAGGTCTATCTTGTGATCTACTGCTCGGCGCGGCGGTAGTCCTCCTGGCAACTCCTCCGGCATCATATCCTTGAATTGCCCGAGCACCTCCACAACCTCGTGTGGAATCTCCTGGTCCGCCTCCGTCTCCTGCACGTCCACTTCCCTTATCGCTGCAAGGTAAGTGGGATACCCCTTCTTCATTCCTCGTGCCAATTGCATTGCAGATACCTTCTCCGTGGCTACCTCCTCGGAGCGTGCAAGGCCTCGGTATCCTTGCACAAAACAGGGTCGTCGTGGATCTCCAATGACAATGCCTCCCACATGAGGCATGATGGTGATTGCTGCATCTGCAAAGAAACTATTCCCAAGGATGAGGTCGTAGTCATCCAAAGGAACCACCATCAGATCGATCGTACCCTCCCAAGCATCTATCTTGATGGGCACATCCCTTGCCAACCCGCCCATCGGTTGGCTCTTGGAGTTCACTGCCTTCAAACGGCTGTGAGAGCGCTCCACCCGCAACCCCAAGGTTCGTATCATCCGATCTGATACGAATGTGTTGGTGGCGCCAGTATCCACCAAGGCTGACAACCATCTGCCATTCAAGGTCACATCCACGAACAACAAACTGTGGCGTACCTTAGGGCGCTCACTTCGCATAGCGCCGAGGGCCTGCAGTGGGGCAACACGCTGCACTTGGTCCTCGTCGGAGTCATCCGACCGTAGGGCAGTAACCTTCCCCTCCCGCTTTGGGCACTCCTTTGCCCTATGGGGTCCGTTACATATGAAGCAGCCCGGGTGCGTCCGAGGATCCTTCCTTCCGTTGGCTCCCTCGATCACCTTCGCCTTCCCTTTGTCTGGTCGGGTCAGCTGCTTCTCCTTGCCCTTCCCTGACTTCCCTGCCAGGTAGGACTTGGACTTCTTGTCCTTGTCCGTGTGCTGGGCCTTCTTGCTCCCCTCCTCGGCATGAGCAATCCGTAAGTCCAGCAGTGCGTCCGCCGCAGCTAAGGCAGAAGGGAGGTCTCTTACCCCTTGCCTCCTTAGCTCGAGTTGAGCCCAAGGTTGCAATCCCTTCAGGAACGTGTACAGCTTGTCCGTCTCTGACATGTCCGTCACGTCCAGCATCAGTGCGCTGAACTCCTTCACATAGTGCCGCACTGGTCCGCTGTGTCTCAGCTTGGCCATCGCATCCCGAGCAAGCCATGCTGTGTTGCTCGGCAGGAACTGCTCTTTCAGCCCCTTCTTCAGTGCCTCCCAGGTCTCCATCCGGGGTCTTCCTGCACTGAGATCATCTTGGACTCGGGTCCTCCACCATAGCTTCGCATCCTTGGCGAGGTACATGGTGGTAATCGTCACCTTCTCGGCGTCGGGGATCTTCGCAGCAGCGAAGTAGTTCTCCATATCCCATATGAAGTTCTCTAGATCCTTGGAACTCCTTGTTCCTTCAAACGCCTTTGGCTCCGGGACCTTCATCTTCCCACGAGGCTCATTCGATGGCCCCGCCTGGGACACGAGTTGTCGCTTGATCAGGACCACATCATCCTTCAGGGTCGCCACATCAAGCCTGATCGCCTTCAGCAGATCAGTCACGGTCCCTCCAAGATCGTCGCCTTCGCCGACGTTGTCCTCCAAAGCAGCAACGCGGGGCTCCAGCATAGCAATCGGGTCTGCTCGTCCAGTGAGCTCTGCAATACGGCCTTTCAGCGCCGCCAATCGCTCCCGCAATGCTTCCATCCCCCTGGTCCACACGGTTGCTGGTTGAAAGGTACGCGGGGTCTTTGACAAAGGGGCTCCTCCACCCGAACGCAGCACCACTCACACGGGTACTCCGGCTGGTCACGGGCAGAACCTCGGCTCTGATACCAACTGTCACGGGGCCGATGCGGAACACAAATTTTCGCACCCCGCTAGGCGTCGACACACCGTTTGTCGACCAGCCACACACACCGCGCGTACCGTCGAGGCCAAACCGATCAGGGAACCAAAGAAGCAACACCGAGTGACACAAGAACACAATTGGGAAACGCAACTCGTATTCACATCTATTACAAGTACACGAAAAACCCAATCCCAGATCAGAACACTTACATGCAACCTTACAAGCCTATGCCCCACAGTCTCCTACTGCTTGCACTCCTTGCTTGTCTCGTGCCTTCCCTCAAGAACACCGGGTTGCTGCCCTGCTCGACTTCCACTCCCTTGGAATCTCGGGCTCGTCGTGTTCCTCGACTGATCTGGTCGTTCCTGGTGCTCTCCTCGCCTCTGCTTGGAGTCTGGTGTCTCTCGCCTCTTCTGGTCCCCTTTTCCTGAATGAGGCCGACCCCTTTATATAGGGGAGCCGAGCAAATCTTCCCTGGCAACAGATGGGAGGATCCCTTGATTCTCTCCATCCTATCTTGACCTGTTGAATCTCCTGCGATTCTTCAAGATTGCCTCCATGACAGATTGCCTGCCATATCCCGGGAGGATCTTCCCGGATTTCCCTGGATTGACTTGGCGCCAGCTTAGCCTCGTCGTCCAGGTTCATCCCCCTCTAGGATGCACGTCCATGACCTCTTCTCCTAAGATCACGGTCGCCTGATTGCATGTCCAGCAGTGCTCGCCTGGTCAAGGACTTGCAATTCTCTCAACACCAAGCACTTGGTTGCCCGCGCATCCTTGCGTGCAGGCTTATGCGCCACCACTACCTCCAGGCACGGTCTGTGGTGCGCATCCTCCGGGGCTTGAGCTCAGGGGTCTAACAGCATCCCCATCATGAGACGAGTCTCTCTCTATATGGTCCCTTTAACATCTCTCAATGCTAGAAATGAATTTACAACTTTAAATCATAACAAAACCGGATCGGGAAGAAGGGTCATACGTAGATAGACTTGTCGGAGTATTTCTGATTAGTTTTTATGTTGTGTGTACCGATGAATGAATGGATGGATTAATTAATGTACGATTGAGCAAGTAGCAAGGTGATGAAACATGCCTCACTTAGACAAAATCATTGCTCTAACATCCCCATGCATGCTTTTGGAAGCAGCTTTTCCCTCATTCTCCCTTTTGCCCATTTCAAGGCCATTTCGCACATTCAAACGATGCTAGATCCATATATTACCTTTTTATTTCCCTCTTACCACATCAATTCTTTTCACTTTCTACTAAGTAAAGCATATACACAGTGGAACTTGGCTACTAGTAAACTCGACTCAAATCTCGATTAATTGGCCATTGATATTAGACGGCATGCACCCAATACATACTCAAGAAAAGAGCAAAATATATATCGTAATCGATATATGCATTAGTTGATATAATTTATGATACTTTCGTTTTAATTAAAATTTCGAATTTGAATTTTGTAAGTGGATAACACAAATCACCAACATTCGTGCTCGGATCAATCATGGTCCGGTAATTTTTGTGAGAACCAACCAGCAATGCAAATCACTGATGGGGTGAGAAAGAGATATATACTTTGACAGTATCTTCGAAAAGGGAGAGAATGTTTTGAAGTGTGGCTCTCTCTCCGACTCTGAGTTCGCAAGTATTTAAATTTTAATTTTTAATAATTTTAATCCCATCGCTCGCTGCCATTATTCTTCTTCATGATTCTGTTCTCTTCTTTTGATGCGTCATCTCCGAGTGGGATTCGCTTTAGTGTACACAGAAAAGAAAAATGCCACCTTTTTTAGATGCTATCTTGAAAGAAGATGATGCACTTGGTCTTTATCATCAACAGGACTGCCATGTCTTCGCTTCGTTTTGCAGCGTGGATGCGGACTGGTTCGGCGCCCATTTCACCGTTGGATGGAGTGGTTCGTCTCTTGTAAGCGTAGGCGGCCCGTTCTCCTATCGTAAAAGGTCGGGACGGATGCTGAGCTGATTCTGGTCCATGACAGTCGGTTCTCATAAGGGAGAGCTTCACCTTGGTCCCATGAAGGTTGCCGAAACGATGGAAATTTGGGGAGGGAGAGAATGGATCCCGGATCCCTTGTTGTTAAAAATAATATATTAGGGTGAGAGCCAAATTTTGAAATTTGATCGCCATAGTAACGGAAGAAACTAACAAGTAAGAAGGAAAATATAAGTATTCGAATTACGTGGTAAAAATCTATTCCGATGGAAGTATTCACAGCGTAGAGCAAACAATTCACTGGATTAAATATGATATTATGCCTTCTAGAAATGCCTCAATTCCGTTTCCAAGCCCCCTATTGCAATCATACTAAAAAAAAAAAAGAGTCACAATGCCAATCTTTCAGATTTTTACGCACTTGGATTATCGAAAAGTTTATCGGAAAAATTTTACCGGGTCATTATTAGTTTCCGGTACCTTCATACTCTGGTATAATATATTCACATGATTCCATCTATTTATAATCTTAATGCGTGTTCTACAAATTAGGATATCGTATATCTTTAAGATATTTTGTTACATTAAATAACTAAATATTCTAAGATATCGCCATTTTGAAAAATGCCATGACGCTGGCCGTGACACTCACGATACTGTACGTTACTGAATATATTATGCCTTCTAGCGCCACTGCACTGAACATGGATTGTCATGACATTCTTTTACACACTGCTCCACCCGTCTTGAACTCTATACTCAAGATTCATAAGGGATTTTCTTCACTTTGAAGTCCTGCTTTCGGCTTGATGTGATATACACTTAACATGATATTAATGTACTAAAAAAATTATTTATTATTTAATAATATTTTTGCTAAAATGGAAAATTATTTTTCACAAGGTAGAGCTTCCAAATTAATTCTTCCCCTCCGTTTGGGCCAAAAAGGAGAAACAAATTCCTCCTTGGAGAGAAAGAAGGCTGTGATAGACATGCTTGTTCCAATTTCAATTCTCTTGGTGGGTTTTTCTATGTCCCTTCTCCTTCTCCTCCCCCTCCTTCTATGCTTTATTATTATTATTTTTTACCGATATCTTATTATGAAACCGAAGAACGAATGCTAAAATTCTAAGGTGTCGAGAGTGACGAAAATGATCTATAGATGAACTCGGTCAATGGAGTGACATAGTAATCATCATTGCGCGTACTCTGCTAATATTTTCCCCATAATTAGTGGTGTCTGTGGGAATACGGAGAGACCCTAACGCCCACATAATGCGGTCGAAAACCTAACTGAAAGCCTTTTCCTGTATGTATGGTCAGATACAGCATCAACAGGCAGCACGGCACTCATAATTTTCGATGCTTCCGTGAATTATGATGAGAGACCCCTTGAAAAAGCTCCCCCTTGTTATCTTTTGTGTCTATGTGGATTCTCTCTCGACATGTCCATCCGTCATAAGAGTGACCGACACAGAACCTAAGTCTCACATGGTCAACTGGCTTTTGGTGCTCTTTGTTGTCGTAGTCAAATGATCAATCTCATCATCCCTTGAAGGACAGTTTGGAGACAAAGCATAATGCGCCATGATAGCCCACAACACGGCTACGATCTCGATCTTTCCCCTTTATGATCAGTTCAACATTGGTACAACTCCTTTAACCTTGTTCACATGCAAATACTCGAACCAAGCCGGATGTACATATTTATATATATTGGATGATTCAGGGAGCCGATGAGTCGAGTCACACTTTTATGGGGGTAAAGTGAAGGTGCTGATCCGTGCCTGCTCATGATACATTAGTCATAATATATACGTGGAGGAAACCCTAAGCACGTACGTGTTCATCTCGATGGGAGGCCCAACGCCAATACTAAGATGCTAGCATAAATGAATTGACTATGTGCTACAGAATAATCCTGAGTAAAATGCACCGATTTACCTAACACGGGTTCGTACCTCTCACCTTACAGTACTAACAACAGTGGTTGAAAAGTTATCTTCAAGTCCCAAAACATGCATCATAGTATTGTACTGCCATGTTCTATCTCTAGCTAGCTAGCTAGCTAGCTATTCATGATATACCCTGCATGCTTGCATGCATTCATGGAGTGTTCCTTTGTTGTGTTCACTTTAAGTGCGAACCTTGTATAGTTGGATGAAAGCCCTTTTTTGGCTCACAAGAGAACGAAAGTGGGCGGGCGGACATTAATTAGACACAAACATGAATAAGATCACGTGTTTGCATTCTATTCATAGCTTTCAAGGAATATCGATTCTTACCGGAGAAAAGAAGCCATCGACTGTGATCGATCCGTTTTGCTGTAATTAGATTCAACAACAGTAAGTGTGCCAACCAAACTTGTGAGAAAAAAATTGAAATATTCTAATACACATATTTAAACTCCACTGAACTTATTGTAATTCTGTAGTCCCCTCTTGCACGAGCAAGGAGTTAACTGTTGAGTTGAGGGTGGATTACAAGCGTGTCGCACTACTCGGTGAATGTGGATTTTTTTTGGGGGGTTAAATAAGAAATTTTCACATGAATTTTTTAAAAAAAATAGAAATATAAGAGATGTGAATAATATGACCTGTCAATTTGATGAGGTTTTAAATCTTATATGAATGGAAATTATTAAGATCTGTTTAATTGCTGCAACTGGGATGCATACGCATGTACGTACACATGCACACTTACGTTGTACAAAGCAGCAATTGTAAGACAAGTTTCGACAAGCGATATGGCAAATGCCGTGGTCCCAAGCAGTTGAAGTGTTTGCTGTAGAGAGTGTGTATTTGCTCCATGTTTTGTGTTGGCATTCCTCTGCTCCAGTCAGGGTAATGTTTTTGTCCCCTTACAAGCCTGCCAATTCTGCCACCGGCCATTCCATACCTTTACTTCCCTCTAACTATCTAATATATATCTAGAAATTCAATTGGTTCTAGTCGATTCTAGGCCAAAATCTGGCAGATGTACCGAAAAGTAAGACCCTCTCATGCAAAAATATTGTCTGTTCATGGGTTGGAATCCGATTTCTCGTTTAAAGTAAAGACACAGCAGTAGACATCATGTCCAGAGCAATCTGTTCTATAGAGAACTACTTTGTGGAGAGCTGTCATTACCAGGTTAGGTAGGTTGGGCGTATTTGAATTAAGTTACTATAGCTAAATCTGGAACCAATGCAGAACAGACACACACACAACACATATCTCTTTGTTGGATTGCATCTTTTCTCTTACGGTTAAAAACAAAAACACAAACGGCGCATCCATGACCTTAAGCTACCGTTTCGACACCAGCTACGATGCTCATCATCGTGACAGGATTCCTCATGACCAAAGTCGTAAATTCTCGAGTTAGGTAAGTATTTCATTTGATAACAGTACATAATAGAAGATTCATGGCCTCATATATATATATATCCTCGCTTCCATCCACTAGAGAAGCTCAGATCAAACCCTTGATCTCCCATCGAATATCGATTAGGGTTTTGTTTCCATTTTCCACATGAAATGCCATAATTGGGACAGAGAGAGGAATCTTTATCGATGATAATATTGTGTGGGCATTTATGGATCATGTAATGAGAGCGACGCACATCTGCTCTCGTGGGGCCGAACATTTCCTGGGGTGCTTTCCATTTTCTATGGAGAAAATTCTCAGAGAAACAGTGACTGTGGACTCCATAGCCAGAGTTCAACATAATAGTAAAAAGTGCCGGATTATTTTGAAAAACGTGTATCGTCGGTGAAGTATATGCGTGGTGCCTTGACAAGGGAAAACAATATCGCACCTGTTTCTCGGTTACGGTTTGACGATCTCAACTTGTACAGAATTTCTCTTTTACCATAGGCTTTGGACGAAAATTGGTGACAACCTCATTGCCTGCTGTCTTCTATTTCTATATCCGTACACATAAGGAATCAAAGTGTACAGCAGCAGGCATCGTTGCCAGTCCCCCTCAAAGAGAGAACTTGCCATAAGGAGGGACACATAGTGAATAAGTAAATACAAAAAGCCAAAACCGCCTCTTGGAGCTATCACGGCAATATTATGCACTGCACCACATTAATTAACGTTGTCTTCTACGCACAAAGATCAATCAAGAGAATATTATTAATTAAGGTGCTTACCCCGGGCCCTTAAGATGGGATCAGTTAAACCCCATAAGTTTTACTGTGGATTGATTTTTAATTATCTTAATTCGGTAGTAGCAAAACTCGATTTTGAAATCCCGAAGACTGGATCCCGAAATTCAAATCCAAGACGCGCTCCGTAGCTGAGAGGCCGGGTTGATTTTTGACGCGGTGAGAGCATGCGGAGACGGAAGGTATTCCATCGATTTGGTTGGAATAAACCCATGAAAACGCATTATAATAATAATATGGTTACCACCATTTCTTATCCTGAAACACGGCAAAATTTGTGTCCACTGGGTCAATTGTTATGGCACATCATGGAATGGTCAAAATAAAAAAGTAAATCCATGGGCCCCGCCCACCCCCACCCTCCCAAGGTTTAATTTTGGGGCCGTCATTGGTGATGTCATTTCTAGCGTGAGCTGATGTCATAATTAGGAGGTCCTCCTTCATCAATTTTCTCTGTCTAATTTTCAGTAAAAATGTGTTCACCAAGTGCTAAATCGTGTATTCTGTAGTAAAAAAGAAAAAAGAGGGAAAACCCTAATTTTAAAACAAGAAGGAAGATATTTTTGTAATAGAAGATTTTTTTATTGGTGTAAAAAGAAGGTATTTGGCTATTTAACTGTTCTTATATTCTGATTTTTATGTCCAATTAAAAATATGGATAGGTATATAATAAAAATGGTAATCATAAATTTGAAAATTCAGGAAAAAATGATTAATTAACCAAAGAAAACAGGAGAAGTAAAAAGAGGGTGAATTTAAAAATTGGACAAGAGAACTTTCTGCCCAAGAAAAAAAATCATTTTTACGCAAATAAATATATATTTTTGCAGCTCATCTCTAAAATTTTGTCGAAAATTGAAAGATTCTTATATCTCCGTTTCACATTTTACGTGAATAGGTTATTTATTCCCAACATGTCAATTAATACTTAAATTCATGAAAAAAAGATATTATGGATTGATTCTAAAAATAAATATTTTATCTTATTCTAAATTTATAAATTTATTCTGTAATCGAAAAGAATATTTAATATAAAACGGACCTACGTGAGTTCCGGCCAAATTAAATCTTTACTAACCTTAGCCGATTCAACGATCAAGGAATGTGCCACAAAGGGGTTCTTCGGATTCGATCCAACGGAGACCTTCGGGGCCCACGTCACTTAGATTTGGACGTGGGCATGCTGGTTAGTTTGTTTTTTTTAGTCATAATTAAGTGCTCCCGCGTGGCCCGAGAAAATTAAGAAAATTCAAATTCCAAAAAAAAAAAAGAAAGAGATAATTTTGTCCCAAAAAAAGAGAGACAAACTTATTCTCTCTCTCTATATATATATATATATGTATGTACATGCACGTCTTCTTTTTTGTATTTTTGTATTTTTTGTAATTAACTTAAAAAAAGAAGTCAATCCAAGTCGAGAAATGGGATGGCATTAGTGCATGTTATTGACAGAGATAAAAGGTTTTGGTCATGTGTAATTGTGAAAAATCACACAGATAAATATCCTCTTTTTTAAATATATATATATATTTCAGCTTGTGAGAATGAAAAATTAAATTGAATAAATAAAATAGGTGAAAAGGGGGGAGTTTTCTTGCATGTCAATGAAATAATAGAGAAACTGATGCGGAAGATCCATAAAACAAATTATAGCATTAATGGGGAAAACGGGGGGATGAATACCACCCACAACAAGCCTTCTAATGGAAATTAGGTGAATTTTTTCCATTATTAAGGTATTATATTCAAATTTATATAAATTTATTAAATTTTTAAGAAAAAGAGGAAAAACCAAAGAATTTAGACACGGCAAATGTATTTTCCTTTTGTTTTCGAAAGTTTTGCCACCTCATTATAGTGAGTTACACCAAAAGGTAAAGTTGTGCAGTGCTTGTACTGAAGACTGGGGACACCCTCTCAATCCATCTGTCCCCACAAAAACCTTATATTTTTTTTAAATTTTATTTTTTCTATAAAAAATTTCAATTGTATTTTTAAAATATAGCCATGATTTCATCACTACCTCTATTTATTCCACCCCCACACCCACATGTCCAAAACTTTAATAAGCAAAACCACAAAACCATTTCTTGAGCACTTGTTTTACTGTGTCTTCTAAGTTCGGTTCAGCCACTTGGGTCTCATTAACCTTGGAGTTGGCAAAGCCTGTCAGAAGCGTCAAAACCATCAAGAATAGTGAGCTTCTTCGAGTTGTCTGGGAGAAAATCAAGAACTGCAACACAGAGAGAGAGAGAGAGAGAAAGGGGGAGGATAAGAAGAGAGAAGGAGCGGAAGAAGAAGGAGAATCATTCTGGTCTGTTGAATGAGTCCTGAGCTCGAGGCATTGGAAATGGTGGGATGGGATCACAGTGAAGATTAAGCAGAAGAGAGAGGCCCGATCGGTTCTTGGCTTCTGGGTTTGCTTAATATGGTCACGTTGTGCCGGTCGGGTTCGAGAAAATCTAGGGAGGATATTGTTAACAAATGGTGGTCTTCTTCTTCCCCTTCTTGTTCATGTTCACATGCAGCAGAGACTTCATCAGCAAGGAAAACGACACGCAGAAGGAATTCCTCTGATATGGCTTCTTCTGCTCCTTCGGGCAGATGCTGTGCTCATGATAAGATCTCATCAGCAGCAGCAGCATCGGCATCAGCAGCGGCAGCATCATTCCCAATCATTCCTATTCTTGTAGTATGGTCCCTCTTGGTCTGTTCTTCGGTTGTTCGTCCCGCCTATTCTGCAGAAACGGCCGGTTTACTAGCCAAGAACCAGACGTTCCGGCCTGGGGAAGAGCTCCAGAAGCTCAAGTACATTAGAGCTCGCCTCAGCAAGATCAACAAGCCTCCGGTCAAGACAATTCAGGCACTTCAAATCATCCATAATTTCACCTCAACCTTAGTTTCTTTTAATGTCATTATGTTCAGATTTTCTCATTTTTCAGTTGTTTTTCCTGATGTTTCAGAGTCCTGATGGCGATGTCATAGACTGTGTCCTATCTCACCAGCAGCCTGCTTTTGATCATCCTAAGCTAAAAGGGCAGAAGCCATTGGTAAAATTCTTCAATGTCCTTAATGTCCATTGCAAGGGGAAAAGAGCCTGGCTCTTGAATTATGGTATGCAAGTGTTCTAAATTTGCAGGATCCACCGGAGAGGCCAAAAGGGCATACTCATAATGGAATGATCTCAGAGAATTTTCAGCTGTGGAGCACATCGGGCGAGTCATGCCCTGAGGGGACGGTCCCGATCCGAAGAGCGACCGAACAGGACATGCTGAGGGCAAGTTCGGTCCGTAGATTCGGCCAGAAAGTTGCAAGGCACGTTCGAAGGGACACTTCCAGCAACGGCCATGAGGTAACATAATGTGTTCCGATAGATTTCTCAACCCAAATCCTCAATAAGCCTCCTGACTCTTGACCCGTAGTTTTCGAAATAGGATGATCGCGAACTAATGAATACACGCAGAAGACAAAGACCAACTCATTCTTGTTCTTCTCTCACAGAAAAAGAGCATAAAGTGGTCAACCAAACCGAAAAGAACCAAAAAGAAAGACAAACATGAGACTTCATGTATCTTTGTTCTCTTTTCTCCTCCTTGGACATTGTTCAGTCAATTCTCAAGCAACTTTTTTGTTTCATTAAATTTACATAGTGTGCAAACGGGAACCGGAGCCCCCAAATCTTTGGCGTCCCTTCCCTTTACAAGCCATTGTAGAATTCAAGCCTCTTATTAGCCTGAGGATTACTGATTCTGCTTGTGATCTTGCGGCCTCTTCCTCATTCTTCTTCCTCCAATTGGACATGAATTGGATATCGCAGCATGCAGTCGGGTATGTGAGTGGAGACCAGTACTACGGAGCCAAGGCGAGCATAAACGTGTGGGCACCCCGAGTCTCTAACCAGTACGAGTTCAGCCTGTCACAGACGTGGCTCATCTCCGGCTCGTTCGGCAACGATCTAAACACCATCGAGGCTGGTTGGCAGGCAAGTCAAGCCACCTTCCATTGACTTTCTCTCATGACAGCCTAAGCTGTATCATAATTGATAAGGACACCAAAATTTATTGCCCAAACATGTTTTTGGTATGGAAGAGCTGTCAATTGCAGATGTCCTTCAGCTACCACAAATATCATAGAATTTATGCGAATTTCAACTACTAATTCAGTACCTACGTCCCCATTGAAGGCTAGTTATTGTGGCTCAACTGCCTTATTTACTTTGATCGTCGTTCGTTCTTCTTTTCCCCGAACAGGTCAGTCCGGAACTATACGGGGACAGCTACCCGAGGTTCTTCACTTACTGGACAGTGAGTACCCGTGACAACATTCCTGTTCCGGCTGTTCATTTAGACCGAGTCGATCGTCTACCCGTCAAGCTGCATGACAGGTTCCTCTTGGGTTCACGAAAACTAACTGGTCCATTGGATTTTGTTTTCAACGAACTGCAGACGGATGCGTACCAGGCGACGGGGTGCTATAACCTTCTATGCTCGGGTTTCATTCAGACGAACAGCCGAATCGCAATCGGGGCAGCCATCTCTCCGACGTCTTCCTACAACGGAGGACAGTTCGACATCAGCATACTGATTTGGAAGGTAACAACTACCTTGATCAAATTAATCTGCTTCCTAACCAAATCAGAAAAAAAAAGAAGAGGAAAATTCATCACTTATAGCCGCTCGAGCTCGCATATTCAAACGATTAACATGTAGTACCAGATAGGTTATTATTACTATTTTTATTTATGATTTTTCAACTCATGATTTTAAAAAAATAGATATATATAATAATAATTACGTGGAAATTATTCTTTCCTTACAAGGCACATTTGCTAGCTGTAATTGCTCAGATACATTGAGAGCAACCGGTCATATTAATAATGGGGTTCTGTGGGCAATTTTATCACACGACATGGAATTTGCACCAATCCTCCCTTCCCCCCGTCCCCGTTGGTTTAAAAAACGCCCCATGCTGATCCATCAATCCATTCAAATTAGGTATAAGACATGTTATAAGTTCAAACTTTCAATAGGAGATTCGATAGGATGGAATCGGATACACAAATTCTTTACTACAAATTGTGGGGTCGATCGAGTACAGGGGACGGGCCGAGTGGGTTCCCGAAAGCAAGTCGAGGAGGAACTGCTCTCGATTTGAAAGGGAAGGTGGGGAGGCTATGATATGAAAAAGCCACCAACTAGACAAACTTGAACGTAAAGCACAATGGAATAGGCCTATGTTTTCGTAGCGTCATGCGCCACTTTGAGACCATTATATCCCGCGTGCGTCTTTCAACTGGAATATTGACTGTAATTGCACCTTTTGTTCCCTTTATTCTCTCCCCCATTACGGACCAGCAATTTGTATGTTCGGTTCTAGTAAGTGAGAAAGACGGTCATTGACCAGGTCAGGTCTTTGTGCAGCGGGTTGAATTCAGTTTCCGATGGATAGCTTTAAACCCCACTAGATTTAACAGTTGAGAGATTGTTGCCTTCTCAGAGAAGATGTGAGAATCTTTCTGGTTATCTCGTGTCTAGGATCCGAAGCACGGGAACTGGTGGCTTGAGTTTGGGTCTGGCACCCTCGTCGGGTACTGGCCCTCGGTGCTGTTCACCCACCTGAGGGACCATGCGAGCATGGTGCAGTTTGGGGGCGAGATCGTCAACTCCCAGCAGCCTTTCGGCACCCACACGACGACCCAGATGGGCAGCGGCCACTTCGCTGGTGAAGGGTTCGGGAAGGCTTCCTACTTCCGGAACCTGCAGACAGTCGACTGGGACAACAACCTGATCCCGCTACAGAACCTGCGGGTCCTCGCGGATCACCCGAGCTGCTACGACATAAGGGGAGGGATCAACCGCGTCTGGGGGAACTACTTTTACTACGGAGGGCCGGGGCGAAACGTCAGATGCCCTTAACTCAGTACGAACATTCAGGGTCGCTTACAGGGTCGAATTAAAATTCTTTCCTTTTCCGATTTCTCAATTTTTTTTTATTGATGTATAATTTTTTTTTGTATAAGTGTTTTTTTTGGGGGGTTGGTGGGTTGGGTTTCCGCTCGAAATCTTTTCAACGATCAATATGCGTGGGATTTTTCTCTCTGACGGGTGTCCAATTACACCAAATTTTCAGGGTATAATATATAATTGTTTTCTTTTGGGAAGATGGATTAATGTTGAATATTTTTTTATGGCTTGTTTGATTGAAAAAAGAGGGTTTTAAAATATTAGTGTTAGTTTTTTATGCATGTGAAAATGCACATAATTAATTGAGCACATAGTCTCGTACGGGCTACGTCGATTAAATCAATGATGCACCAACTTCAACTAATGCAAAAGTCATAGATACCATGCATTATCGTGCACGTCTAACACATTTTCCTCTTCTTTTTTTTTGGCTTAGTAATAAAGATATATATATATATATAATATTCGATTGTATAAATGGGTATTAATAATACCGTCTGTCGGCACATGGAGGGATGTACCGCAGCACGCGTGCAATTAAATTGCATGTTCTTTATCGTTTAACTAATTGTATCTCGGGTCGAAAATTTCGAGGCCCAATTGCCTCGCATAGATCAGCAGACCAATTTTCCTTGGTAAAACTACGCGCGGATCTTTCTGTGGCTCGTTACAGTTTGCAAACTGTGGGAATCTCGATCGACAACGTTCAAGGCGTCATTAGCATATTGCAGAGACGTGCCGTTTTCTAGTAAGTGCGTGGACTGTTCGAGTGTTCTAAAATCGAAGAACTTACTTCTACGGCATGGGTAAATATGTCCACTGATGGCTTCTTGAGAAACGCAGTAACTGCAGACGTGCCCAGCTTGGCGTAGAGGGTCATCGGGCTGTTGTGTGGCACGGAGGTCAGCTCCAAGTTGAGTTCTTCGATTCTCCTCCCACAGACCTTTGGCTAGCAGCAGTTCAGGGCCGGAGGGTGCCAGACAAGAGGTGGTGTTTTTAGATGCCTAGGCGAGACTTCTGAATTAGTTTTCTGCTGCTGCAATTCCCCGAGCTTTGGCTGATAAATGGAGACGTATAGCCCGATCACTTACGGTCATCCTGTGCCCCTTCTGTTCATAACCTGAGAACGAGATGGCCGCGCTGCAAGCCAGAAACTGGTCGACTTGTGAATTGAAACGAGCAAAACGGAGATCAATTCAACTTTGCGCCCCAGAACCAAAAATGACACACGGCACGGTCAATGCAGTCGAGTCGCTGCTACATTATCAAACCGTTCCTTTGACCTAAGCTAGCGCGCGAGAAGTTTACGCATGGGTTGAAATTGAGGCCTCTCCAATGCTCGCAAAATCACTTAACCAATCCCTTGCGAGATCAACCTCGGCTCGGGCTCACGTGTTCTTGAATTGGGTTGGGCCTACGCTTCCAGGGCCCAGCTCACCATATGATGGGCCTCCGTCCCTCATCTCTGAACCAAGACGCTCTTGATAATTTTGATTATAAACAAGGAGGTTCGTGGTCCGAAAATTTTATCCTTTTTGGTGCTGAGAAACTAGAAATCGTTTTCAGAACAAATGGCAAACAGATCCTCCAGCACGTGCTTCACATGCGCTCCTCAGTCCTCAGTAGTGTTGTCAAAAGTGGGATCCGGGCCGGTTCAAAATAGGTTTAGAACTGTTTGATCCGGTTATGGTTCGGCCTGTTTGCTTAACGGGCCAATCTAATTATGAGTCATGGCTCAGGTAAATATGAACCGATCCTAAACCGTTTATAAACAGGCTGGTTTGGCCATTGAATCGTTTATCTTTTTAATTTTTTTAAAAAATTATTTTAAATGAATAGTTTTAATTTTTTTAATTTTAAATTGACCCGACAAAATCCGATCATTGATTTGCAGGATCTTTGGCAGTTCATGCCGGTTTCTTAACGGTTCCGGGCAAGTTCAACAGGGTAACAGTTCGGGCCAATTATGATTCAACATGTCCATATTTTGGAACTAGCCCGTAATCGCCCCAAACCCACTAAGAATGGTTACGGGCTAGGTTAGGAGCATTCTAGGCCGGTTCTAATCTGGTTAAGGGCCAGCCCGACCTGTTTAACGTCTCTAGTCCTCAGCACACTCCCATGTTCCCTCTTCATTTGCTCATCATTACGATTCATGTTTCCGTCCTCCCTACAATTTCATAGTTTTAAAAACTGGACCAAGCCGATCGATTCAACAGGTAACTGGCCATTCACCTGGTCCGGTTCCTAGAAAAGACCTAATTGCACTTTAAATGATGTCAACTCCAGTTGAACCGGCTAGTTCCCAGTTGGACCGGTAAACCTAATTGAACCGGTGGAAAAACCGACAGACTTAAAATTAAATAAATAAAAATATATTATAATATACTTATTTATTTGATTAGACTTATATTTATATTTTATATTAAACTTTTGTCTTGTATAATTGTTATATTAATCATTTTTATTATAATTATATTTAAATTATGATATTATGTACATTTATTAATAATATTATTTATTAAATATGCGGTTCGACCCATTGGATCCCCGATCCGACTCATGAACCCATGACTACACCGGTTTTTGGTTCGGTCTAGTTTTAAAAACTATGGAAATATTCACTCGGCAGCCTAAAAAGTTTAATTAAAAAGATGATGCGCACATATCAGAATTCAACAAGGATGCTGTTGGCTAAATTCTGGTTGTGAGGCTCCGTGCGTGCCCGTTTATTCCCTCTTCTCCCGACCAAATACGCAACATGAAAACTTCCAAGCGGGCAAAGGAATTAAGGGACAAGCGGGGGAGCACAAAATTAGTGAATAACAAAATGAAGCCCTCTATGTTAATCATCAGTTTATTTTTGGCATACACCGGTCTAAGAAAATTCGTGGCCGACCCACAAAAGCACGTAGATCCTGATGAGGCGACGTGGAGGATTTCATTTGAATCGAATGATATTAATACATGTAAATAAAATTTCAAGCATTACATTGTTGCTCTTTAATGTGCAGATAGGACCCGACTCGAGCTTCTTACCCTGGTGGGTGGCTTATTAGTATGATTATTATTATTATTATTATTGTCATCGGAGATAAGGTCAAATCACAGATTCACATATGCATCTTTATATGGCAAGCAGTTGTTGGGACTCGTCACTCGCCAAATTATGCAGCCAAAAGGATAACTGCGTGGTAGCCTAATCAATGAGCAATTACTGTCAGACACACTACCCTCATAATTAGACAGCCTTTTTCGTGGGGGAGAGAATCCACTTTTTTGGGGGCAGTCCTCTTAATTAACAAACTGTCAAAATCAGCGTTTAATTGCTTGTCAAAAAAAATTGAAATATGTGTTTTCACATTTCCTTTTATAGTAGAGATAATAGCGGGATACGGATGGTCTCATGATAATAATTGAACTTAAAGTATTTTTATTATTAAGTTAAGAACGGTGCTATTATATCAAAATCATCTTTTTTAAAGAGCTATTTTTTAATGAAAAAATTACAGTATAAGTCTTATATGTATGCTACTTTTTACACTTAAATTCTACATATTTTGAAAGGGTTCTTTTAGTTCTATTTTTTCAGTTTCATAATATGTTTTGGCCTATTTCGTCAACCCTGTTAGTGCTTGTTCAACGTGACTCTAACGATGTCATTTTTTAATAAGGTGACTGTCAGTTATCTTATGTGGCATGCCACTATGAGAAGAAATTTGGAAGAAGATTGAGAGAAGGTTGGAGAAGTGCTACAATGTTGGTTAAACAAATTTGGAGTTTTTAAATGAATTTCCTTTATTTATTTATTTTTCGAAAGTTGAAAATGATGTGAGGTGAGACAACTAATGGCCATGTTATTAAAAAATGACGTCGTTAAAGTCATGTCAAACAAGCACTAACAAAGGTTTACAAAATGGACCAAAACTTGTCATGGAACTGAAGAAATATGACTGATAAAGACATTTCAAAATATATAAGACTTAAGTGTAAAAAGTAATATATATATATAAGACTCGCACTGTAATTTTTTTATTTTATTTTATTATCGAACGTGTGGCTCCCAAAATCAACATTTCTCAAAAGGATTAATTAAAACAAAAAATTATGAAATGGTTGAAATAATTTTGATATCTTTTAAATTTTCTAAATAAAAAAGAACATAATTATAAGATATTTACAATCATATAAGTTGACCCATATAAGTTACTTTTTTTCTATTATATCGTATATTTATGAGTTTAGAATATAATAATATAAGTGAAGAGAGAATAATGAGGTACGAAGAGTTTTACAATAAAAATCGAACTTATAATATCTTGATTATTAGGTTAAGGACACTGCCATTATATCAAAATTATTTTTTTAAAGAGCTGTTCTTTATTATTGGACGTGTCCCTCGCAAAATCTCACATTTCTCAAAAGATTAATTAAAATAAAAAATATTATGGAATGGTTGAAATGATTCTGATATCTTTTCCTTTCAATAAGGTCAAATATTCAACTCTTCTAAATAAATAAAAAAATTATAATTATAAGAGATTTATAACCATATGAGTTGACTTATTTTGAATTTGGATTAATTAGTAAAATTTGGTTGGCAGATATATTGAAAAAAATAGAGGAGGAGAATTTTTTGGGGGTTATTTCTTGGTCGTGCTTGTTTGTCAATTTTTGCATATAAATACAGCCACCCGCTGCGGGACGAGAAGGCCCCGACGTAGATAGAGAGAGCAAAGCTGGGTTTGTTAGAAAAGAGAGGAGGATGCTCGGCGCCGAGAACACAAGCTCCCGTCCTAACCAGAGTGGCCTCTCCAATGGCACCAGACCGGCCGGCCCCGGTCCCTCGCCCGCCTCCCCCATCAATCTCCACCAGTGAGTTGCCATCGTCGACTCATTTTTTGCGCTTTCCGTTTCATGAGAATGACTCCCGGGGGCGACACGTGCTTGGTTCCCGGGTTTTGCAGAAAATATCCTGCACCGCTGTTTCCGTTTGCATCTATTCATTATTGTTATCATAGTTCGATTTGAATCACTCGTGTTAGGCGGTAACAGAGGACCTCTTTCGATGGTTCCCGAGTTTCGGTAACACCAGGTCCGGTTGGCTGGTATCGTTATAATCTGTCCCACTCGAGCCGATCGAACAGATCTTTGCTTTGTTTCTCGGAACGCAGGGGAGATCCGGTAATGTTCGAGGAGTACTGGAGGAAGGCGGGGGAGAAGTCTGACCTGGCGATCGGGGGGGCGGAGCTGATGAGTTACATGAGCAACCCCAGGAGCGCCTGCTGGTTCCTCCTGCCGGAGCTCGAGGACTCCATCCGCCGTATCCACCGCCTCGCCGGAAACGCCGCCACTGAGGGCCGCCACATTGTGGTGGGCACCGGCTCTACCCAGCTCCTCCAGGCTGTGCTCTACGCCCTGTCATGGGACTCGCCTCAGCCCCTCAGCATCGTAGCTGCTGCTCCTTACTACTCGGTGAGTCTCACACATATCGATCCCTGTCTTCTTTTCATCATGCAACGTTGTCGAATTTTTCGGCACTTCCTGCTCGTTCTTATGTTATGAACATCAGTGAGCTCTCTGAAGATAGTGTTTATATGCTTCATATTCTCATGAAGAATAAGATAACACGGTTGTCACTCCATAATTAGTGTATTTTTCAAAACGAGTAATTAGCTGAAATTTTTTTTTTCCCAAAAATGTGATTAGAGATAGAGGTGGCAAATTGTGCTGGCCTGGTCTTATTAGGCCGTGCCGGCGTGACACAGTAAAGGGGAGGGCACAATAAGGACTGGCCTAAGCACGACATGATAAGATAATGACAGTCTTGACCCGGCCCGATAACACAATAATCTTACTTGATTGTGACTTGTCTGCAACTACAAATCAACTCACAAATAAAATTGCTTCTATTATTTAATAGTATTTGATAGTTTATTAGATTTTTTTTTAATTTCCCTAATTGGACTATTATGTCTGCCTGACTTAGGGATCATCGGGCCAGCACTCCCGATAAAATTACCGGACTGTGCCTGCACGGCACGGTGAGTTCCAGTCCAATACGGTATGGCTATCGTGCCTGGTCGGATTTTGCCAGGTCTAATTAGATATCCGGTGGGAATCTAAGGTCTTGTATTTATGGGGGGAGTTAAAAAAAAATAGCCATAAAAAGTATGGGGAGTTTAGGAAGTCAACGGGAACGGTGGCAGTCAACGATTTAGGTCGGTCGTGGTTCTGTTGGCTCAGTTCGTGGGCCGGCCAGTGGGATCGAGCCAACTGCCCTGCCCCACTTCTATTCCTCCCCATTTGTGATAGTCGCAAATATCTTGTTATTGTCAGGTCGTTCGTGGTTAAACCCAAAAAACAAAAGACTAATTTACATTAAAAAAATATATATATATAAGTTTATGATAATAAAAGATAAATGAAACAAACATACGAAAGTGGACAGACATGTTCCTCAAGACGCACAGGGAATTGTTTTTTGAGGGCCAAACATGCACACTTCACCACTCACCACGTTGTTGGGCACAGTAACATCATCACGTGCCCTTATTTCATCACCCATTCTCTCTATAGGAAAAAAAATAATGATAGTTGGAATCCTGAGAAGTTAAGTTACAGTGTCAGATGAGTCAAGGCGATGCAGGAAAATCCGATCGAGGGATCGGGAATACGTGCAACCGTTGTTCATGTCTATGTACAATTGCACTATTAGGGTAGCCCGTGAGGCATAAAAATCATGGACCGCGGGGGGAGGTGCCGCCCTCCGTGGAGTCTCCTAGGTCTCACTCATATCCGGACCAAATCGAATTGGAAGAAGAAGAGTTTTTTCAAACCCTGGCCCTCTACTCTTTCATCGCTCTCCTTGAGCATATATATTGCCCTGTCTCCTTTCCCAGAGGGGCCGGGGTTCTTAATTTTCCGATGAAACACTCGGGCACGATAGATAGTTATCCGGTAAGATTTCGGTGATTTGCAGTGCTATCCAGAAGTGACCGGCATCCTGAAGTCGGGATTGTACAAGTGGGAGGGCGATGCCTATAGCTTCGACAAGGATGGCCCATTCGTGGAGCTGGTAACTTTACCAAACAACCCAGATGGCTCAATCCGTGGACCGGTGGCGAAGCGGTCGGGAGATGGGCATGTGGTGTACGACTTTGCCTACTATTGGCCCCAATATACTGCCATCACCCACCAAGCTGACCATGACATCATGCTGTTCACCTTCTCAAAGTGCACCGGCCATGCCGGTTCCCGTGTCGGGTGAGTCTCCGTTGGATTTCCAGCATCGTCAAGAGTTGAATCGCTTTGTCACGCGAATGACCGCATTTATTTAATGTTTTGGGCCTGGTTGAATTGAAGGTGGGCAATTGTGAAGGACAAAGAGATGGCGAGGAAGATGGTCAAGTTCATAGAGGTGACCTCGATCGGGGTATCAAAGGAAGCCCAATTCCGAGCGTCGAAGATCCTGGGAGCAGTATGTGATGTCTATGAGAGCTCAACTGAACTGCCAGAGTCGGAGAAGTTCTTTGAGTACTTCAAGCGCGTCATGACCGAAAGGTGGGATAAGCTGAGGGAAGTCGTGAAGGGGAATGAGATCTTCAGCCTTCCCAAGTTCCCCCAGGAGTACTGCCTCTTCTCCAAGGAGCTTGCCGAGACACGCCCAGGTAATCGATCTCTCGATGCAACCGAACAGAACTTACTTTCCATGTCTCGAGGAGATTGCTCGGACGACAAGTTAGCACTGACTCGATTGCGTTTTGTGGGCACCTTCGACTTTGAAAGCATTCGCGTGGCTGAAGTGCAAGGAGGAGTTGGAGGACGCCGAGAGCCTGCTCAGAGCCCACAAGATACTCGGTAGGGGCGGATTGAAGTTCGGGGTGGACTCCACCTTCGTGAGGGTCAGCATGCTGGGCCGAGAGGACACATTCAACACCTTCCTCGAGAGGCTACCGTTCATCGGCAAAGGAGGGATCATCGGCAGTGGGGTTCGTGTATAGGGGACTTCCAACCAGCCTGTTGATCCAGTAGCTTACCTGCTATCAGTCTTTCCGCAATATGTAGGGCATATGCCTGCGTCGAAGTTGTCACCCTGACAACGGGTCCGGTGGTCTAGCTTCTCTGATATGCGAAATGTCGTGGCTCGCCCTTTGGAAACTAGTAATAAAGATACATACTTAAGTTATCATGGCCGAGTTGCTCTAGCCCTGTTTTGGCTTCGCCATTTTGATGTCAAACAGACAGAGAGAGAACCATCACCGAATGGGTCGAGGACTAACGAACTTTACGCGATAAATGTAGATTGGCATTACGATGATCCTCTCATCGTCCACCTGATAGGCTGCTGAAAACTTGATCATCGCCTCCTAAGGAAGCTTCCCACTGGGGTTTTATCGTGCAGGCTATGAGGATCTCCGATGAAGAGGGTACATAAATTCAGACCTCGAAGAGCATAGAGTTTGGCGTATGGATCATCTTAAATGCTATGATGGTCAACCGCTTACTGGGATGCGAGGTTGGAGAAGATATCTCCATGGATCTTGAGCTTGCCTCGACACTGTTTTTGCCTTGACTAATACGCGTTGCTGTGGGAGCATGACCTGACGACAATATCCTCACGGTCCTTAGTAAATAAGAAACCAGTATTGCACATTTAAATTGGAAAAGCCGAGGACTATGAGGAATGCAAGAACAGTTACTTTATAGAGATGGAATGGTCCATAGGAGCTTTTACACTGTGCGATACTTCTCTCATTAAGTAGAAGGAATGCTCTTCCGTCTAGCTAGGCAAAATCTTACATGACAGAAACGAAGGAAGGTTATACAAAAATAAATCAAACATGCAACCAAACTCGAACTACCTGCTGTGTCTGAGACACCCTCAAATCTTGAAGCGAGACATACACGATCATTTTTATTCTCAAACGACTACAACATGTATTGGTCAGAGATCTAAGCCTCTAGCTCTATGTTATATTAGAAGACTTGCTGCTATGGAATTGGCTAGGCTGAGTACTTCGAACGGAGGTCTGTTCATCACTTCGTTCACAGTCTGAGGGCAGGAGTCCGTGATCCAGAAATAGGTCATACCATCATCAGGATTCCCTGTGTGAATGTAACATTGTTGAATCAGATTATACCTCGCAACATTACCCCACTATTCTCAAGCTCTTTCCATATAACAAGCATGAGGCATAGAAATGTCAAGTCACAGTTATATAGATACACATCATAGGGCCACACGGATGATATTCTATGATCTTTCTCAAAGAAGGCCAAACAATATTATGGGTGAAAGTTTCTGCTGAAGCATTGTCATGGGAACAAGGCATAAATGTTATTACCAAGATGTGCTTAACATAACTACGCGAGTGTTACCTCCACTGTCATGCTTAAAGCGTTCCCATGACTTTTTTGGGAAAATTCCATGTGTCACATAGGCACTGATTTTTGCTGCTCCATGTGCGGCCAAAACTTTCTGAAGTAGCAATAAGTCCAAGGTTAACTATTGCCTTTGACAAATTAACAAAAAGCGCCAAGATTGATAGGGAGAACCAAAGAAAAAGTGTATGCTGAAGTAGTAGGGCTGATGTAGCCGAATTAAGCGTTCCTTTGTGCGGAAAATTTAACAGGACAATCAAAGAGTTGCATACAGCATCTAATAATATCACACTGTATTTTTTGAGGAAATAAGGGGGCAACATGTGTTAGCCCACATTATCAATAACTGCATTTTGTTCTTGAACCAATGTTGGACAGCTGACGATCCTGTAAGTGCAGATAAGATGGAAGGATGATTGGTATACCTGGCATTCTATTAGAGTGCCACCTGATTGAACCAGATCATCAACTATGACAACATGCCTTCCTTTGGGATCCCCCTCCTTAAGGCGCACAATGCGTTGATCACCTTCTCGAACTTTAGCACAAACAATCTAAAAGATACAACAGAATAATTTAAGGAGAAGTTTAAGGGCAATAAAAAAATAAAGGAAGACCGCCAGAATCCTGATTTTATTGAGAAGATACTACCAGCAGTCAAGAATCTCGAAGATTATAAACCCTGGGCAAAGACTTCATGTAACAGAGCACCATCGTATGTACACACCGAGAAACCACAATTTGACAAATCAAAGAAAAATCATACTTACAGCAGGAAAATGCTGTAGCTGCTTGTGAAACCGTTTCCATGCACCATCGTCAGGGAAGGCAATGGATATCTGAGCATGGACATTCCACACAGTTTGATATGAAAATTTCCAGCTTGAGAAGTAAAACATATCATATCATATCATAGAGCCTCTTACATTAGCAGAATAATTTTGACGAGAGAGAGAGAGAGAGAGAGAGAGAGAGTTGAAGCCATCGACTTAAAAAATCCTTGCCCTACTATTTATCTGAACTTCACCAGAAACATTTAAATATCAAAGATTTGTAAGGAAGTTGCCTTTGCAAAGATGCTTATTACTATAAATATCAAATAGCAGTATCTTACATTATCAGAATCCGGCAACTGCTGGAGTCTATTTTTAAGCAAGGGTATCCCACTCTCGAAGCATGGCAAAATGTTGTCACCAAAGTAGAATCTCTCCTGTGAAGCCATAGATAAGCAGGCATCCAGATGCCATAGATGTACACGAATAAACACAGAGAGGCAACGGACGTTCAACAAATATGAACAAACCTGCAACGCATGAATATCAAAGGTAACTAAACTAGTAGGCCCTCCCCTCGAAATTGGAACATTGGACAGTATCCTGGCTAGAGTAAAAGCTGTTGCTACATCTCCCTCATCCTCCATACGCTCAGAAGTGCCCGTGGGGAAAAATGGAAGCACAAGCGTGAACGAAGACACAAACAACTTTGGCAATGCATAGATGATAGAGAGCTGCTCGAAGATCACTCCTGGGGAGCTGAACGATGCCAAAAAAGCAACATGCTGCCCACGAATCCCATGAGCATTAGGTATAAACAAGTTGGGGAATCCATCATCAAATGTCCTGCAAGCGGTCATCAAAGGGGCCATTAAGAGCGTTCATATGAACACTCCGATCACGAAGATGACACCAACGGCCTTATGGGAAGCTCAGAGCAGGCTAGAGATGCCGTTTATCGGGAAGTGATTGTAAATCCACAAACGTATAAACAAACACGTATGGGCAGAGACCGGAATATGGTAACCCCAACAAAATTTTGTTTCAATTATGTACTTATCGAAAGAACTGCATAAAAAATCTTTTTTTTTTTTTTTGGTGAAGGCATCAGACGCAATGAAATCGGTCGCTCTCAGAAAAAAACAAAAGGGAAGCGTACACATACGGATTGGGAAATGCCATGAAATGAAGCTAGAACTGATGATAAGGAAACGGAAAAAGAGAACCTCCAGGTGATGCTGCGGAGCTCGATGTAGTCGGAAAGAGCGGCGACTCTCTCGGCAAGTGGTTTCGTCTCGGCGCAGTAGAAGAGGCAGACCTGCTTTGCGCTCTTCGCAGCTGAATCCAGGGAGGCGCTCGCCGCCATTGGGATCGGAGCCGTAGAAGGAGAGCTGTGGATGATGTGGATGGGGTCCGCGATGGGGAAATAATCGACGGTTGTCCAATTCTTTGAGTCATCGAAGCCCCTCAGCTTGGACCTGCATGACAAGCGGAGATTGCGCCACGAAGGCTTGGAGAGAGAGGGGATCTTGGAGAAGAGGAGGTTCAGTGAGGTATTCAGCGAACCGGAGGAGTGAATCTCGAGGGAGGAGGGCGGAGGTGGTGGTGGCGCCGCCGCCGCCATCCCGAGTCTGTTGCGAGCTCTGGAGTCTCCACGGCGACGTTTTCGTGTTGCGATGCCCAAGGGCGTTGCCGTCGTTATCTGGGTGAAACAGCAGTTTTGTTGACTTCGCTGCATGGTCCAGGCGTACCAAGTCAGCCATATGATCCGGTTGGAAAAGGAGTCCACATGCAAGTTTTCCAGGAAAACGGTTTCCGGGAAAACAAATGTCCGGTCCACTTCCGTCTACTTAGAAGATCTTGTTAAATTTCTAAATATTCACTGATGATTCAATGAAGATGACATGAGTGAAAATTGAGAGATGCATCAAAATTGTCCACCAAGAACTCTTCTCCAAATCATGAGGCCGGACATGGTCAATTTGCAGTCACATAGTTTTTGGTTGATGGTCATCAGTAATCGATCTGTGATTATTAGTTCTTGGAGTATCTCAAGTTTCAGCTGTCATGGCTCTTTTTGGACTTCATGAAATGCTACATGGTTTTGGGGATCTAGTTCTAAGTTGATTCTCGATTATGAAGTGGTACTCCTTTGTCTGTATATTCATAGCAGATGCTGTAGCCTCTCTAAACAAGACTGACTTGGAAAGTTTGACTGGAGCGAAACTCAGGGACGCAGCAGGAATAGGAATGGATTTGCCCTAACATAAAAATGGTGAAATAAATTTAACATTTTCTAGTTTCTTCAGAGTTTAAGCCCTTCACCTCGTCAATCCATCCCTCAGACAAATATGTGTAGTATGCAATCGATCTTGCAATCTGCTATTCATTAATTCTCTTGTTTGTGCAATATACAACTGCATATTTTTTCTTTATGACTTAATGATTAAACAGAGTTTGGGCCATGAAGAGATAGAACGCTAATTTCAGTGTTTTGGTACAGTACTTGGTGAAAAATTATTGCTCTCTTGCTTGTTATCAGAAATGTGTCCCATAAATCTCATAGGTAATTCAAAACATATTCGTTGTCTTGCAATTTCCCCGCCTGTCTAATAGATGGTTGACTTCTGCTCGATGGGTATAGCCTCGTGATGGTGTTCAAGGCATTGGACTATGAGTCACTAAATGAGAATGTCAAGAAGGCTGTATGCTGTCGGAGGGGAGCTGTATCTCCGAGCTTCAGAGCTTCAAAAAGAAGGCAAGAAGGTAGTCTACTTTCTGCTAATCGAGCTTTGTTTCTTAGTTAGGCTTCTGAATGTAAATTTGATGATGGTCTTCTCTGCTGCAGATTATCTTCGCCAATGTTGGCAACCCTCACGCTGTGGGGCAGAAGCCCCTGCCTGACCTTCCCTCGCCAGGTAAAAGAAGTTTAGAATTTTTGGCTATCTATCAAGACGGACTCTCCTGTCAGGACCAAAGTGCTATTGTTATTGGGCTTGCAATTTTCGTGGTTTTTAACATGTGAAGCACGTAAAAGTTATGATGGAAAAATGGGGAGACAGAGGTGAGTCGATTAGAACATCTTGGTAGATTCATATGTGTATCTGCTTAACCGTAGGATCCAGATGTTTCTGGAGTCCCACCTGTCTCTTGCCCACCTTCTTATACGTCTTTCCTGACAAAATTTTTGTCTATTAAATCTCAAGGGTATCCATCAACGTTATCAAATTGGCTCTTACTCTTCGTATTGAGTCAAGGGTGAACTTTGTTGCAGGTGATTGCTCTATGTCAGGCTCCTTTTCTACTGGATGACCCAAATGTTGGGTTGCTCTTCCCAGATGATGCTATTGCCAGAGCTAACAACTATCTCTCCCTTTACATCGGGTGTTCTAGGTATGTTCTGAAGCAACATTTGACTTGGCATTTCTAATAAATCTGAATGATAAGTAAGAAATAGATGCTTCAGTGAGTGCATTATCTCTTGGGGCTCTCTCTCCGTTGATCTGGGACTACTCTCACTTGGATTTGGAGTTAGGATCATTGAGATTTATTCACCAGAAAGCTAAATTTCTCGATGGTCCTATTTTTTCAAACAGGCGCTTACAGTGATTCTCGAGGTCTTCAAGGGATCCGGAAGGAAGTGCAGAGTTCATGGAAAGGCGCGATGGTTACCCAAGGTGATTTGGCTACAATGTGCAGACTTTTTTCTTCTCCACTCCATTTTCTTCTTCAGTTTTACTTTTAGGCTGGAATAGCCTAAAATGTTAAACGTTTGTTGCTTGATTGGTAGTGATCCGGAACTTATATTTCTCACTGATGGTTTAAGCAAAGGTGTAATGCAAATCCTCAATGCTATTATTCGTGGTGAAGGAGATGGTGAAATTCTTTTTCACCTCTCCATATTGCATCATTTTGTTTCCTCTGCTTTCCTTTCTTACTATCATGGACTTCCACTGGTTGATCTCTTTCCACTCCTAAGCACCTCCATTTTTCATTTCCAATTCTGAATCTATTACTGATGTCACTTTTCCCAGGTTCTGGTGCCAGTCCCACAGTACCTACTCTATTCTGCTACAATAACTCTATTTGGCGGTTCTCTGGTCCCATAATACCTTGAGGAAACTACAAACTGGGGCCTTGATATAGCTGACTTATCATAACTAGGAAAAGAATTTGCAACCATGAAAATTTTATGAGAAATAAGCCTGAACACTGCGCACGGTTACCACCACTTCTACCCTCTTTCATAGAGGGAGAGAACCCCCAAGGATAAACGGATCATTTCTTTCTTTTTCCTGCTAATGTGATGTCTCCAACTTAAATTTTGAGCTATTTGTATCATGGGATATGATCAGGTAAGAGCAATGGTTATTATTAACCCTGGAAGCCAAACCTGAGAGAAATACTACAGTTCTGTTACCAAGAGAATCTCGTCTTACTTGGAGACGAGGTACATCAGCAGAACATAGACCAGGATTAGCGTTCCTTCATCAGTGCCAGGAAGGTATTACATCTCTTGTTGTTATTACGTTATAAGCATGATTTTAAAAGGTGAATTGGACAGTTGGGAGATCAAACCCTTGGCCGGTCCAATTATGCAAGAACCAAATCAGCAAGTAAATTGATTGGGCATTTTTTTGAACTGGTCCCTTCTCCTTAGATTTATATTTTGATGAGTTTCTACACTTTTATTCATCAAGCCAGCTGAACCATGAGTTGATTGCTCAACTGGTTCATTGTGTTTGCTCCTTCCAAAGAAGGGCTTTTAGCATTTTGAAGTACTAACTTTTGGCGGATATTGCTCTTATCTTCTTTGCCAATCAAAGGTGCTGATGGACATGGGTGGCCCTATTAGCAAGGAACTCCAACTCGTTTCTTTCCACAGTGGCAAAAGGTTACTGAGGCGCGCGAGTGTGGACAGAGGGGAGGATACTTTGAAATGACTAACATTCCTTCAAGAGTAAAAGGCCGATTTTACCTTTTCCAGCTCATTTATTTCAACCTGTAGGTATTTTCATATACATACATATATATATATATATAAATGCATAAATATGCACCACCAATGTTCGTATATGTTCTAATGTTACAGACTGTTGAGGAAATCTACAAGGTTGCTTCTGTATCGCCAAGCCCCAATGTCCCTGCCCAGATCTTTGACAGTACAATCTCCGTGTTTTGACGTTCTCTTCTGTGTCCTGGACCTGGCTCTAATATTGAGTTACATCTATGCCTTCTTCATACAGATGGGATTTGATGGTTAACCCTCCAAAACCTGGGGACATATTGTATGACCAATTTGTTCGGGAAACGTACACTCTTAGCTACTGCAGTCGTTGCTATATCAGTCTCTGCCCATATCAGATAACTATGACAAGACATTTACGCATCAATGCCTAAAAGTAACTCGTGTATGAAACAGCGAAGGCATCCTTGAGTCGCTGAGGAGAAGAGCGAGAATTTTGACTGATGGGTTCAACAGCTGCAGGAATGTCGTTTGCAACTTCACTGAATGTTTAGGAGTCATTACCTTCCATGAACACCTCTCTGTCTCCCTTTAGTTTCCCCTGAAGTTATCGACTGTTCTTCTGCAAAGGTGCCATGTACTCGTTCCCTCAAATACGTTTGCCTCTGAGAGCAACAGAGGCCCCCACCAAGAAAGCTGGGAAGGTCCCCGATGTCTTCTACTGCCTCGAGCTTCTGGAATCCACTGGCATCTCCACCGTGCCCGGTTCAGGATTCGGACAGAAAGAAGGGTAAGAATAAATATCCAAATCTTTCCAATCAATACTATCACCTTTTTATGCAGTGTATTCCACTTGAGGACGACCATCCTGCCGGCTGAGGAGGACATGCCTGCGATCACGGCAAGTTTCAAGAAGTTCAACGACGAGTTCATGGAGCAGTATGGCGACTACCGAGGTTACTTGAGGACGTAAAAAGGTTTCCCTGAATTGGGGAATTCAATTTGTATGTAATACTCAATCTTTTCTCACTGCCCCAACAGTCCGTCAGAGGAACTCTGCCTGGATCCCAAGTATTCGAACTTTATCGATAAACTTCATGCAGCCGAAGAATAGTAACTTCCATCCATCTCTGCTCTGGCGCCTAAATTAGATCATGGGACTTCTTCACCTTCCTAATTTCCGAGCAAAGAACAAGCCACAAAGTTCATGTTTCGTAATTGACCCTGAATGAATGGTTAATTTGAATCAAATCATATAATTGAAAATGATACTAATATGTTCCAAGCAGATTTTTTTCTTTCCTCCTCCTTTTTTTGGGGATAACTATGTCTCTAGTGGACTGACTTATCATAACTGCATCAACGCGGTTAGCTGCATCAAGAAGTTGGAAACCAGGGGGTCTTCCTTGCTAAAAGTAGGAAGTTTACTGGTTAAATACAATAAACAGTAATAGTTGAGGGGGCGTTCTGCAATTAACGCAGTTGCAACTGGCATCACAGCCACCGACTCCCCGTTTCGTTTCTCCGTATGATAATCTCCGCCGGGGTATCGACGGGAACAATGAGGCGGCGGACACCGCGCCATCACTTCGATGGCCGCCGTTTCAGCCCGCGAGCCGTCCCCGACGACAGGAAACTTGCCCAGTTCAATTTCACCGATCGCCGTAGTCATGACCCCTACATCCACACCAGTCGCAGCTCGAAGCTACTGGCGCCGCCATCTCCCTCTTCTCCCGATCGCCGCGACTTCGCCTCCCTTCCGAACGATGTGCTCCAGAAGATCGCGGCGTCGTTCTCGCTGACGAACCTTCAGTCGGCGTCGCTTGTGTGCCGCTCGTGGAGGGACGCGCTACGGCCGCTGAGGGAGGCGATGCTATTCCTTCGGTGGGGGAAGCGGTTCAAGCACGGACGGGGAGGAGTGCGGCGGAACCCGGCCAAGGCGCTCGACTCGTTCCTGAAGGGAGCAGCTCGTGGCTCCGCGCTCGCCATGGTCGATGCTGGGCTCATATTCTGGGAGATGGGGAAGAAGGACAGGGCGACTGAGCTGTACCGAAGGGCGGCCGTCCTCGGAGATCCTGTTGGGCAGTACAATCTTGGTATTTCCTATCTCCAAGGTGTGCTCTCTCTTCTTTGAATTGCTACTCATATGAATTTAAAGTTGGTAAACTTTGGGGCTGTAGAATGTTTAGTTGATCTGTGCAGATAGGCATTATCGGCATTTGCTTTCTGCCGAGTCCTTTCCCGCTCTAGATCGTGATTCACTCAAGAAGGCAATGAAATTTGCAACAGCTTTCTTTTGAGCTAGGATTTTGAGCTTCTAGTTTAACCGTGCGGAAATGTCAAAATGGTAGGGTCACTTTTTAATTTAGATGTTGTTCTTGAGGTGAATATCAATTGGTTTTCGTGAAGAATCACTAGAAATCAGTATGTGGACAGTTCTGTTTATCCATGATCCGGCCATCATTGTGATTTCCTGGGTTCCATTGGTTTCACATACGTGAATCAAAAGCAAGCTCCTGGTGGAGGGAAGGAGTGGTTGGATGGTTGCAGCTTATAGAATAGCCAAGCTCTTATGCCTGTGGGGGCACATGAATCCATCATGGTGTGCTTTGTTGAATTGACGAATAAAATTCATGGGACTGGTTTTTTGATAAGTCATCTTATTTCAGTGACATTCTTCATGAAAGATTGAAGCATCTTAACTTTCTTTCACTGGGCGTCCAGGTCCCATAAATCTTGAGTTGGTCAAGTGTCATTAGCTGCATGCTCATAGTTACGTTAATCTCTGGGTCTTTACTTTCCTAATTATGTTGTTTTATCTCAAAGATATTCTTCATGAAAGATTTAAGCATCTTAAATTTCTTCACAGAGTGTCCAGGTCTTGTGAATCTTGAGTTGTTCAAGTTTCATTAGCCACATTCTCATGACCGTGCTAATGCCTGCAGCTGAGCCTCCCCACCCTGAGGAAGCCATTCATTGGCTGGAACTTGCTTCAAAGGCTGGTCATGCACGTGCACAGTACCAGCTTGCCCTCTGCCTTCATCAGGGATGTGGTGTGGATAGGAACCTACCTCAAGCTGTAACTAACTTCTTTGGCTATCCTGCTTTCACCTTTTGTACTTATACCCTGGCCTTTTCCCATCCCTTCTCTCCTTATGAATTTTTTTTATCTAATAGGCGAAATGGTATTTAAAAGCTGCTGAAGGTGGTTATGTGCGAGCAATGTATAATGTTGCTCTCTGCTACTCCTGTGGAGAAGGTCTTGCTCACAATCACCGGCTGTCAAGAAACTGGATGAAGCGAGCAGCTGATCGTGGCCATAGTACGGCTCAATTTGAGCACGGACTTAGGCTTTTCTCTGTATGTGGTGACTGTCTCATCTCTTGAAACACTGGTTCAGAATCATTTCATTATCCGTAATTCCTTCATGTATGCATTATCTCCTCTGTTTATTGATTGGACTATGTAGGCAAGACGATACTGAATCTCAAGGGGCCATGTTTGTCAGAGTTGCCATTAGTTCTTAGTACTGGGCATGGGTTCCTGCTTTTGGAATTCCTCTTCTGTCGTCCTTGAGAACTGATCTTTTATGTTTTTCTTTTCCTTTATTTCTCATTCGATTTTTTTTATAAGTACTGCTGGTGCCCCTCATTTCATTTACTGCTGTTCATCATCGAGAGTTTCTTGATAATTTGCTTATCGGAGGGGAAATTGTTCACCATTCTTCTCTCTCTCTCTCTCTCTCTTTTTTTTTTTAATGTTCTACCTAGATTTTTTATTTTGTCAAATGGGGTAGGGCGGTGCCTAATCAAAGACTTCTGATATTGTTTTATGAAGGAAGGTGAGATGATGAAAGCTGTGGTTTACCTGGAACTAGCGACTCGTGCTGGAGAAACGGCAGCATCTCATGTCAAGAATGTTATCCTCCAACAGCTATCAGCAACATCACGTGTTCATGTGATGTTCCTCGTGGATAATTGGCGTGCCTTGCCTTGATCACTACCAGTTGATCGGCTGCTCAAAATATAAACTGAGCACCATGTTCTTTCCTTGATACCTATAGCTACAAGCATATGGCATGGACTCTTGGTACCTCCAGGTTATTGTGTATTGTGTTTGATAGAGTTATACAGATCTACTACCAAAGTTGTAAGACATGGAAATGGCAAATGCTTGTATTTTGTGTTAAAAAATAGCATTACGGAGATCTAAATTGAGCCTGTGTCAGATCAGTAATCGACTTGGCTGCGGAAGTGATCTCCATCACTATCAAGGCAGCTGCTGTAATGAACCTCATCTAATTCTTTCTTGACTAACTTTGCCAAAACAGAGCAGTCCCTTTGTTTGAGTAAATCCTCTGGCTGTTTGGAAGCAATGACTGCCGATAACATCCATCAAGCCCTAGCATGTCTTGTCTTCAGCTTCAGCTTCATCTCGTAGCTCCCACACTCTCCACTCCAACTCTCGTCAATGGTTTCTTTTTCTAAAAGTGCCGTCTAAGTCTAACACAGGTGTGAGACAGTTAAGGTGATTCAGTGCCCTTTTCCACTAACTAAGATATTAGGTTTATGTGTTATAACCGGAGAAATTCCATAGTAACATGGCTACTCGTGGAAAAGATTCCAGCAGTGAAGACATTGAGATAATTCAAGAAGGTCAATCATCAAGTAGTGCTCATTTTCTTCACATCCCATTTGCCTATTTGACAGGAATGTGTCCTCATAATATGCTGTGCATTTCAGGAAGTTGCTTTCTAGGAAACGTAACATATCTCCATCACCATCTCCCCCGTAAGGTCTAGAAGAAGGTAAGTGCACTTCTCTGCTAGACAATCTATCATCAACGTACCGTGCATTTGCAACAGGCATGACCTGAGGCAGCAGGACCAGAAACAGAATGATGTCTTCAGATTATTATGGAGTTCATATGTCATTCTAAAGGTTGGTTGAGGATTTGAACTTTCTTCTCTCAGCAAACAGAAGAATATCGTATAGCATGCATTCTCCCTACTCTTCTCTCCGGGGCTCCAGGTTTGTCGTCTAGCAATTACTTTAATGCACCATTTTGTTTAGTAAATAAGAAACTCGTCTAAGCAAACTCTGGTGAAGCCAGGCAACTTGGTTACGGAGATGCTCCAACTGATCTGCTGAATTTGATCGTTTTTCTTTTCTCATGCAGGGAGAGGAGGAGATCAAGGTCGAGATCACCCATTAGACAGCACAGATGTTGAAAGGAGGAAATTCATGACAGTGGCTTGAGAAGCTTTGATGATATCAGTTGCTGTACTAGTAACTTACCCTGGGGGACATAAAGAAGAAGTGAGGATTGAGTTCTGCTGTAACTAGGGCGGTCGGAGAAGCAGAGGCATTGGTGTTTCCTCGAAGACTTACTGGACGAGAAATCCTCATAGTCTGCAAAGGGAATGTTGGTTCTCCAGTCATGGAGGTGTCAGGTGTTTCATCAGGAAAAAAAGAGATTGAGGAAGAAGAAGCCTCTTAAGCCTGTGGTTCCAATGGAGACGGCCTGCCAGCCGATCAGTAGGGTGGGTACCCAGCTCAAGCTCTGTGAAAGAGCTCTCACCATGATATCCACTTATTAACATGTTCTCCTCGATGGCTGTTATCAAGCTCACAATAATTTTCCATCACGTTTCACTCGTGCCATCAGGATGTTGATAATACTACATGGATTTTTATGTTTCTGCTGAATGAAAGTATGCAGAGCAAATACTTACAAAAGCATATTGAAAGGGATTGGAAGAGCTTAATTTAGTTGTGGTGACTGATCAACATGTCCAAATAATTAACACGAGTGAGAGATTTCCAATCTAAGGAAATCCACACCTTCAGCTCCAAGGCAACAAAAATTATCCCACGAGCTCATCGGCCTGAACCGTAGGCAAGAATTGTATCCATTCCAGCGTGGTCATTCTCATTTGGCTACTGGCATCCATTTTGTCTTTCCAGGAAGCAGGAGAAGGAAGAAGGAAGAAGGAAGAAAAAGATATACACTCACAAGATGTGGGACAAGAGCTTGGTCAATAGCCATGTGTAGAAAACCGAGAGCATGGCCCCCACTGGAATTGTCACAGCCCAAGAGGTCACGATCTCCCTTACCGTCTCGGCCCTCACGCTGTTGAGACCACGGGCGAAGCCAACTCCCATGACTGCCCCGACCAGTGTGTGAGTGGCTGATATGGGTAGCCCAAGCTTCGATGCGAACAGCACCACTGAGGCTGCAGCAAACTCTGCAGCAAACCCTCGAGTTGGTGTCAGCTCAGTGATCTTCTTCCCGATCGTAGCAATCACTCTGTAACCCCACATCATAAGGCCTGCCACAATCCCAAATCCGCCCCAAGCGAGAACATCAGTAGGGATCACAATCTCAGCAGCACTGGCCCCACCGTGAAGGATGGACAGTGCAGCAGCTAAGGGCCCAATTGCATTCGATACATCATTCCCTCCATGAGCAAAGGACATGAAACAAGCTGATAAGACCTGCATATACCCGAACACGCTGTAGACTATCTCAAGTTGGGTCCCCTTGGGGCCGGCAATCTCAGAGAGGAAGCCAATATTCTTGTTGAGGGGAGGATCTTTGGGCTCTGGTGGTGATAAATCATCAGTTTTGACAAGAAGATGGCCTAGCTGTTTCCGGATGATTCGATAGACTAGGACAGCACCAACAGTACCAGCTGCCAAGGCCTGGACTAGAGCCATAGGGAAGATCTTGCTGAGAGGGAAGGCTGCAAAGGAGATTGCTGTCACACCAATGAAGACGGCGACTGGAGCAGCTGCAGCCGCAGCTTGTCCTGGGTTTGGAGCACTGTACACAAACTGGACAAAGTAAAAGGTAGCTTAGGGCTAGGATATTATGTAAACAAGAAATGTTGTAAATTACGATCAGGATTCTTCCCTATGCACAAAGAAGGAATCAGTGCTGAACCATTTGGAAGCCAACCTGACTGTTCTAACTACAAGGGACGCGGTTCTTCAGATAGCAGCTTAAAGACCCCATTCGATAATGATAGAAATCATGAAAGAGACAAACAGAATAACTTTCAAAATGAAGAAATTGCATTTCTTATCAATTTTGCATTCTGGCCTTCTTCTGGAGGACTAGCCTTACAAGGTATAGGGGTAATTGGGAGCATTACCCTTCGGATGCATTTGTAGACAAGGAATGAGACAAGCGCCCCCATTAACGGTGAGATGACCCACGATGACGTGACTCGTGCAAGCGATCTCCAGAAGACAGCTCCAGGTCCCCCATAAACAAGACCAAAACCGACCATTGATCCTATGATACAGTGTGTGGTGGAGACCGGCCAGCCGTAGTATGATGCAACCTGCATGTTAAACAGGCATTGAATTGCCATTACTAAGCTGGGCAAGGATGTGGATAAGACTAGAGCAATCAACTGAGGCATCTCCAAGCAGATGATTAAATTTTGATGTTCAATAGGAGCGAATCAATCAGGTTGAGAGTACCATAATCATTGCAAGATTTTCTGAGCTCAGGTTTAAAACTACCTGCAGCATTAGACTGTAGCATATGCTGTCCAGTGGATGTCCTCAGGATCCTAAACATTTGCTATTTGTGCTTTGACTAATAAAATTATCATGTCGGATATTCTTGTCCATTAACTTTGAGCAAACGAATTATCCCGAGTTCCCTGGCACAGCGTTAGAATTCCAAGCAATTGAAGTTTCTAACTATAATATCTGGTTTTATCCCATAATGGCTTCCACACCCACCTAAAGGTTTCTCTTCCATATTAGTTAGTAGTGACCAGTATGTGCCCATTCAGAATCTATCCAAGAAAGTAAACACAACTTGGGAGAATAACTAACTCTAACAGTAACTAACAACAACTACCAAAGGAGACAGGAAACACATTTTGTTCCTTGGACCTGGAGCCAAGTGCCAGCAGCGGCAAGGGAGGAGACAAGCCCGGTGAAGAGGAGAGTGTCCTTGCCCTGGAAGACGTTGGCCACAAGGATACCCTTCTGCATGGTGTTGGTGACATGGGTCCCCATCAGCAGCGCACCTGAGAACTCCAGCACGGCCGCAGTCAGCACTGCCTGCCTCAGTGACAGCGCCCCAGACCCCACTGATGTCCCCATCGCATTTGCCACATCATTTGCCCCGATGTTCCAGGCCATGTAGAACCCTAAAAGCAGGGTCGCATACGACAAGGCACTAGTTCTCATCCCCAGAGCCCCTGGACCCGGAGCCCCCAGCGAGCTCATGAACATGGGGAGGCAGACGGCTGCGAAGGCGATCAGCACGGAGATTGCTGAGGCAGTGCTGGAAGATATGTGGAAGGCCTGGGCCATTCCGGGGAGCTCCCCACCTTCCTCCTCAGAAGTGGGCTCCTCCGGGACTTGTCGCTCTCCATTGCCCGAGTCCGCGAAGGACGGAATGCTTGCAAATGGAGGTACGAGCTTCTTGCCATGAGGCAGAGGAAGAGGATTGTGTTTCAAGTGGGGAAGCAGGAAAGAGGAAGAAGGTCTCCTCTGGTTCTGAACTAGCGGGGGCAGGAAAGATGGAAGGCG
Organism: Sonneratia alba; assembly: GCA_900174645.1. NCBI lineage: Eukaryota > Viridiplantae > Streptophyta > Magnoliopsida > Myrtales > Lythraceae > Sonneratia > Sonneratia alba. The sequence goes on from FWPY01000010.1 coordinate 2,486,267, forward strand.
AGAGTAGTTTGGTAGGTGGAAGGATCGAGAGGTTATGGAGTTTCTGATGGAGGAGAGGCAGTAAGAGGAAGACATGACTTGGAGTCAGGAAGAGCAGAGAGAGAGAGAGACAGATGGAAAGAATATTGGGAGAATTATTCAAGTGGGATTCTTGCTTTTGGCCATCGCTGAGAGTGTGTTTGTGCGTCTGTCAAAGTGTGGTGAAGGAGAGCAGAAGAGGAGAGTTAGGTGGTTTGGTGGTGTTGGAGAGAGCTAACCAAGTCGAGAGGACCTTTGCAGCTGTCTTCTTCCTGCTCTTGTTAGTTGTGAAGAAGCTTGTGCCTGGGTTCGAGTCCTAGGAACGCGAATGACGCACGACTATTAACTAGCTCGAGTTTTTTTTCTCTTACGATGATTCTGTAATAGAGGTTTGTGACTGATTCGGTTCACAGATCTCTTTGCCTTGCAAAATGGGAGAGCTCAAGAAGAGGAAATAGAAAGGGGGATGAGGGATCATGGGACATGGATAGTGTTTTTTTAGATTTGGGTGGGAGATCGAAATGAGTGGTGGAAGTTCTTCATCCTGGAGGGAAGGGATCTTCTCTGTCACACAATTTTCTTGCCTTTTGAAATACCGGTGGAAAAATCTCGCACCATATTCATTTTCCTTTGTCTTCTTTCCACAGATAAGAGGCCTCTGATAAATGATGGTCTTCTTGCCCAAGTCGTCCCTATTATCATATCTATTAGGTTCATAGTTTTTAAAATCAGACTGAACTAAGAACTAGTTAAGGTATGAATTTATGGGTTCATAGGTTGGACCGGGGGTTCAATAGTCAAAACCGCATATTTAATAAATAATATTACAAATAAATTGACATAATACAATAAGTTGGCAATTATTTATAATAGAAATTCATGATATAACAATTATATTAACCACAAGTTCAACATAAAATGTAAATATAAGCCTAGTAAAATAAAATAAGTACATTATAATATATTTTTATTTTTTTTTTTAATTTTAAGTCGACTGGTTTTTTCACAAGTTTAATTGGTTTGCAGGTTGGACCTGGAACTGGCCGATTCAATAAGAGTTGACCGCATTTTAATTGCAAATAGGTTAAATCTAGAAACCGGACTGGGTGAGTGACCGGTTTCCGATCGAACCGATTGGCCTGATCCGGTTTTTAAAACTATGATTAGGTCCCATAGCAACTATTCTTAAGATTGGTGAAAATTATTTGGTCTGGACAGGTCTTGATCTACTATTGGATGGAGCAGCAAACCTTCTGTTAGAGGATCTCACTCTCTTATCCAATAGCATATTCGAGTTACTACCCCGTTGATTAATGAAATGTTCTTTATAGGATTTGTTAGCATAGTGTATGTTATCTCTAGATTACTGACCCTTCTTAGCATGGATGAACAATCAAGTAACAGACGTAAGCATCGGTGGTTCTCGTGTTTCGGAACAGTACTTTATGCTCCTTCATTTCATTCACCATGTGGAAATGACAAGCACTAAACATGGTACCTGAGCAGAAAATCCAACTTTAGCTTGAGTTTCTTTCTTTCTTTCTTATGAAAAATAAGAGACAAACTTTGGTCAAGCCCAAATTCAGCTTGAAGGCCGACACTGATTCTGGGCCAAAATCCGAGTTGAACCTTGGTGTTATTAGGTCTACCTGGTTTCGGCTTCTTCTAGTACTATTTTGGTCCTCGGAGGCCGAAACTGATCAGATGAGCAGGACCTTAGACTTGAGATATGGTCCTCAACGAAATCAATTTGAGTCCAGATTCGTACATTAATTTGGATCCTTGAGACGGGTCAAGCTAGCAAGAACCTGGCTCAAGAAATGTTTACCAGAGAGCTCCAAGCCCATGAATATGCAGAAGGTAGGACATGGATGAGACTCAGAGGCTTGAGCCCATCACTTTGCCCCGCCTGGTCAATAGGCAATAAAATACTATCATCTATACGGATAGTTGGAAAAAGATCTCCTTAGACTTCCTATATATCAAACTAATACATTCCAAATCTCCATACCAAAGGAAAAGTATTCCAAATGCACCATCGACGTTCCATATTTACTCAATCATAGAGGAGGCATATGAGTTTAGAAAAGAGCGGAGGAATAGGATAATAAAGATGTACATGACGTTATTCTAACATTTAGAATGGAGTAAAAGATTTTCTTACTTAAGGGAGGAGCCACTGGGAAAATAGCAAAGAGAGTGGAAAAGGAAACCGGATAGAACCTGGAGGGGAGGGAAGCTTGCATGCATGGGCATATCCAAAAGGTGCAAAAGTTCCATTTGAAGTTCATGAAAGAACAAGTTCCTCCTCCAGTCCAGGTGCCCTCGTCTCTTCCTCCTCCTCTGAAATGTAATGTCAAAGATGCCATCCATCGAATAATGTAATGTTACAAACGGTGTATCCAGGGCAAGCATCTCAGTGTCAACTGTGTGAAGGACAGCATCTCCCACGATAATCCATGGAACTCTGATCAGAATCAATCCCTTGCCATAATGTCCACATGCCAGGTTCATCCTAATTTCTGTATCCACGAGAGTGTGGATGCAAATGGAAAAATTTTCCCCTAGCTTGGACCACTTGCCAATCCATAACATATGTGGTCCTCGGTTTGATATCTACTGATCTAGCTATATCTTGTGGGGGGAAGAACACTATTCTCGATACCGATAGGCTCTAATTCTTTTTCTTGGTGATAGATTGAATGAACTCTGTCAAATTAATGGGAAAAGAGGGAATGAAGTGAAGGTCAGTTGCAGTCAAGTATTCAGGTGGGACAGTATATCTTTCTGACGTGGTCTGTATCTGCAGACAATCCAGTGAAATCCCTGGAAGAGAGGCCATGGTTCTCACATCTTTGATACAAGTTGCTGCAGTGGTTCCATGGAGGAGGTCATAAGGTGGGGGATGGGGAGTGGCGTATCTGCACAATGGAAATGGAAAGGTTTCCTTCAGCATGAAAGTAAAAAACAAATGGGCGGTCGATGAAGTGAAAATTGAAATTGGTGAGTTGAGATTGGCTGAACTCATGGAGGATTCTGGACCACGTCGACGCCTGGCTAGCCATCGAAAGAAAATGGATCCTGGCGAAGAACAAAGTGTTCCGTTGAACCGAACCCGAGGGTACGTTACCTTCTTGTCACATAGGCCTCTTTTTTTAAAAAAATAATTTTGGCCAGGTCACATACGCGTTGAACCCTGCTGATATTTGAAGTAAGAATGGTTTGTTCCACTTGAGACCAGGACCATGAATATGGGACCATCCTCGACCTTATCGAATTGTTAAAGTGGTTTGGCTCAGTTCATGCACTACACCCCTGAACCATAATCATTACATAGCAATCAAACCAAATTGTTTTGAATAATTTTCATGATTCAGTTAATTGGTTCAAATCATTTTTAAAAAAAAATAAAAAGTAACAAATTGAATATAAATTAAAACAAAACAAAATAAAAATAATATCGAAACACAAGAAAATAAAAAAAAACATAAAAACAACAAAAAGTTAAAATCACAAAAACTTCAATTAAAGATAAATTAAACATACAATATTAAGATTAGTGAACCTATTTAGAATAAAATTTAGTATAAAGTGGAAGAAAATATGTTGTATAACAGTAAAATAACGCATATCTAACTATTTTTTAATTTTTTAAAAATATTTCTAATATATTCATATTTTATTTTTATTATATTTACAATATTTAAAATATTTTTTAAAAAATATGGTTCGACAAATCGACCGGTTAACTGAACCGTTTATATTTAATAACTAACCGCACCGCTTTACCTTAACAAAACGTATTAAATGAGAACCGATTTATCTCAAACTAATTTTTTTTATTCGATTTAATTCACGGTTCAATCCGATTCTCTAATTCTTTATGTGCAACCCTACCTTCCAAGCTTGCCTACTGCCCTGAGTCCCAAAAAAAAAAAGAAAAAAATCATCATCGAAGGCAAAGCTGTCCAATTCCGTCTCAACAATTGTACCCAAGCAGTTGATGCGACGTGGACAACTTCTGGTCCTACACGTACATGCAGAAGTGCGGTTTCTGTGTCTATCGTTCATGTTTGTCAGCTAAATTTCTGAGGTAAAGAAGAGGGTCAGCTATAATGGATAATAAATCACATATTTTCTAATTACTTGATAAATGAGATTAATTATTTTGAACAATTAACGGTGACCGTCATGAAGTGACAATGGAGGCTTATACCTTTTTCTGCAGGTATCTTGGCAAGTTCCAGGGAAGCAGATGCCAAAGTTGCCAGCTTGGACACTGAAATGCCACTCGATTGTCAGCCGGCCGAATTGCTCCATTTTTGTCCTGCGCTGATTTAAAGGGCTTCATGGCTCGAACTTTGGATTAGTAGGATCACAGCCCGCTGTGATGCATATGGAAGAAGAGGCATCTCTCCCTACTTTTGCTCTACACAAACCATTATACATACATATATATATTATATATATATATGATGCAAGATTTACATCAAGTGTAAAGGAAGATGTAGCCAAGACATTGCAAAAAGGATGAGCCATTAATTAGAGGGTAAAATAGAGACATCTTCATGCAAGTGGAAAACAAGTGTTAGAGATTCTCATTTGCATTATATATCATAGTATCACGTACTACATATTACATTTTGATGTGATGGGATGAGTATATCTACCTATGCATGTGATTGTATTTCCATCTGTAAACGAGAAGGCATCTTTTGTAACGGTTATATCGCGTAATATGCTAATGTAATATAATCATCCAATAAAACATTGATGAACATTAGTTTTAAAACGGAATTAACAAATATAATTATTAGATTAAAGAAAGGAAAATAACATTTCACGGTATAATCGTTGCATAAGATATATTCTCGACGTAAGCAAGTGCCCGCGATAGTTTCTCCTAGTCTCTCTTCATCGTACTGTATGATTACATCAGTTCATGTCATGGTTGACACTGTATCATCGGACCCGTGATTTCCTGTAGCATTTTGTGGAAAGGAAGAGTAGTGCAGAGTGCATACACATGCTCTTAGGAGGTTTTATGTTGTTAGGTCTCATATATATCATGGAGAATTTCGGGGCCACTGATCAGCTGAGACTAGAATACTTGGATGTTCAGGGAACTCAGGAATCTGTCCATTGAGTCGAGGAATTGTTCAGAGTTACGGATATGCTCTTCGGGCCGGAAATTTGGGAAATATGGAATTCAGTTCTGATTAGGATATGCTCACTCGGTATTCTTCTCCACGTTGAACTAGGAGAGAGTTCCTTTAAACTTGACAGTAGAGAATGTCTTTAAGGCTTGAGAGAATCTAGTGGTCCCACGGTTCCATAGAAATCTCTATATATTGAGATGCAAATTCTCCTCCTTCCTGAGAAGTTCTCCTCTGTCCCCACTACGAAGTAAGCATGGTGATCGGACCTTCCCAAAGTCATCTGACCGTCAATGGCAAGAACACCCAGAAACCCGCCACCATCAAGTTCCTATGCAGCTACGGTGGGAAGATCCTTCCCCGTTACCCCGATCGCAAGCTCCGTTACCTCGGGGGTGAAACTCGTGTCCTTGCTGTTGACCGCTCCATCTCCTTTGCAGGTTGTTCACCCCTAGTCTACTTGCAGTTTTTCTTTACTTTCACGAGCATTTCTCCTTTTTAGTTGTTTCGACGAGATTAAGCTGTTAGGCCCGGTATTAAAATGTGCTGTGGTTTAAAATAATCAGTAGGATTCATCGTTTGTGCTTTCACCTTGTCTGCGGGAGGTATAAAGATCTTCCACATGATGTCGAAGGATGATACTGAGCTGAGTAAGATTTATTCTCATTATTCTGTTGTAACAGAACTGCAGCTGAAACTCCGGGAATTGTGCGGAGCGAGCATGTTCATGCGGTGTCAACTGCCGACAGAGGATCTAGACTCCCTTGTGTCAATAACCTCGGATGAGGATCTCACCAATCTGATTGAGGAATACGATCGAACGTGTTACTCTTCGCAACTGCCACTGCCACCTCTGAAGATCAGGGCGCTCCTTTCATTGCCCAAACTCAACAAGCAGGATGTTTCTCCTTCTCGGGCCTCCACTTCATCAAATTCTTCTTCTTCGATGGCTCCACGGTTCCTCATGCCTGTCATAGGGCCAGCTCGGTGTCTCCACCAGCAGATACCGAAGATGGGAATATCCAGAAAGACGCCCGGTCAATGGAAGGTTCCCTTGCCATACTACCCCAATAGTGGCAGCTACTACTCCGGAGAACATCATAGCAATAACGTCCACCTCATCCACAGCGGGGGTCGCTTGCAATAATCCGACTTTCACGTGCAGTTCAGACATGATAGTTCAGAAAAGCAAGAGATATACACATCAGACAAATAGAATGATGTAATTGGAGGGGGAAGACAAGAAGTGTGTACACTGAGATCAGTTTGTTCTCGTCTTCCTCGACCCCCTGGGACATCATGAAATTGTCTGCCTTCATACTTATTTTCTTTTTGGATCATATATCCTTTCTTCAGGGTTTTGTTTGTCCGTACTTTTCAGGATGTGTTAGTATTGCTCGACTGGATATCAATATATCTTCACAATATGATACATGCGTACTCGAGACTTCAGGATATCTTGAGACTGCTTTTATCTGAAACATATCCTCTAGATCTGGCACAGTTTTGAAGAATTAAACAAAAGCAATACATATATACCTATTAAGAAGAATAACAAAAAGAGGACTCAGGACTTCCAGCAAAGAGTTCCTGATAGTGTCATGTCCACAAACACAATAGCTGGTCTCTTCGACAATGCTTTTGGTGCTGTAGATAATGAGTTCATTCTCGGACGATGGTCCGAAATCTGTCGAATTGGAATATTCCGACTTGGGGCCTTACTTTGAGTGCAGCAGCGCAGAGGAGATGCGTGGCACTGAATACAGCAACCAGGAATGGCCGCATCTCTTCTCGTATGTCATAATAAAATGAAAATATCCACCGAGAAATTGATAGTGATTGATAGACATGTGATTCTCGAATCCAGTAACGAGACAGCTTTGTGCCTAGCCCGTCCTTGAATGGAAGGGCATCCATCCAACTGCACAGCATCCCAGCACCTGAGTGGACTAGCTAGAGATGGCTCGAACAGAGCAAGAGTCCGAGCAATCTCATTTAGCGGTCTTTCAAATTCAGTTCCTTGGAAATCTTTAGCACGCTCGCATAATAGTTATCTTTGATAGAGCTGATGAAAACTAGTTCAACATGACTTTGTGGTCTACATGTTTGAGCTGGTCCAAGTAAGTTGACTGCTGCTGCAATTTTGTCCATCGGAACTGATGGTTGCTCCATAAAGATCCCAAGTTCTGAAAGCAATTGCAGCAGAAACTGGGAACATTTTAGTGACCATCGAGCATTTAATGGTGCTGTCCGATTCAGTAGAGGAATCATTGAGACACGCTGAGATGATCCAAGGCAAGAGTGTTATCATATCAGCGGCCAAGAAGAAAATCCACCGTCTCCCGAAGGTACCCGTGTAATAGAATTGGTATCGTATTAACCCGATCGGCAATACGGTACAACTATCCCAATAGTATTTTCTCTGTCATTTTACTAGAATTACCCTTCATTCAAATTCAAGATTTAATCGTTATCTCAGCAAGGGGGAGGAGGCGTGCTTGGTTATAGTTATTTCCAATAATTGCTCTCACAATTTTGTCTTCTCATTTAGTGTTATTTCCCCAAAAGATTCAAAGACCGAATAATGAAGTTTCGTTTTATCGGTCAAAACAAAATTATCTATCATCAGTCGTTCCAGCTCAATCATGCACGATTGTATCTGTACAATTAATCGTGCCAGTCATTTCGGTTGAAGTGATGGAGTAATTTCCTACGGAAGCTAGAAGAATGCGTCTTGTTTGATCATATTAAACCTACCCTTCAAGATCCGAGTGTCAGACGACCTTCATTTTCAATGAAATTAATTAAATTTTGAGTTACTTTTGAGCAACTTGTTTGTCAAATGTCGATGACCCATGTGGCTCTCGACTCTTTCTTTTACCCCCAATCGTAGATTTTGGACAAACAACATGCCAAAATCATTTGGACCCCACAAGGCAATGAATTGGCCAGATGGGTTGTTTGGACGGCTCTCAGACAAGCCAAAAAGCTTCGAATATGTGCTGGCAATGTGAAAAAGATTTTGAAGTCAATTTTTAAGCGCAGAAAATTTACGACGGGGAAGATTTATACTCCAGTAAACGGAAGTGGGACAAATTTGAAGAATATGTCGGACAGATAGAAATAGAAGATCGATGATTGATTGATCGATGTCTAGTTAATTAATTAGTGAGCAAACAGCTAATGTATTTGTAAGATCTCCTTATGGACAGACACACCCACATTGCCCCTTGCATGATCAGGTGATGGACAGCACAGACTCCATTCTCTCGTCTCCATGACAAGAAACCAAGACATGATCCAACGAAGAGATTGTCCTCTAATGTCCTGGCAGTGTTCTCCTCATGACTCACAAAATGAATGAGTCATTATTCATCGAGCTCAAATTATGTCGGTTCATTAATAGTTAAAAAGATTTGATTTATTCATTGTATTTGGATCGAAAACCTTAATTAAAAGAAAGAATGAGCAAATCACCTCCAGCCGGTGGTCATCCCAATCGATTTTCTCTTCATTAATGTTGCACAAGGAGAGTGCGATGAGATTCTCATTACCCATCAGTGGTTTTACCGGATCTTTTCTTATCCGTTACAATTGTCTTGAAATTACACACAAAATTTACTAATCAGTTCTTCTCGCTGGCACTTCTGTTGATGGACCATAGCTTGCTGAGCATTCTCTTGGGTTGGGTCCGCATCGTACTGAAAGACATGAGCTTTCTGGGTGTCCTCTCGCTCCCGTCTGGGTACTCCGTGTCGCCGTCCTCCGCTAGTTTCATCCTCAGAGTGGGCATCTTCGATTTTGAGGACTTGAACCCCGAGACGCTCCACTGTTCCTCAGCAGCATGGATGCTTGCTGTGGTGTTCAGGGGTCCGGAGGGCCCTGATGGATCGATCCCGTGGGTGGCCAGGAGCTCCTTGATGTTAACGGGCAGCTCAGTCATCTTGCCGCCCGATTTGGCAGCCCGGGCTTGCTCGAAGAATAGGACCTGCACCACGACCCTTAAGGGTAGCATCTCGTTCTGGGCAGCGTGCATGCACGCTTCCATAGAGAGCTTCTTGCAGTCGAGAATCCTGCAGAGCTGTTTCCGCTCGCACTTGTTTAGATCTTGATGTGCCTAAGACAGCCATAACAAAGAGCCTCGTTGCCACACCAATATTTGTGCACAAAGAGTAGCATTTATAAAAACCGAATTGAAAACCCTTAATTTTAAGCTGAAAATGTCTATGGGCATTCGCAATCAGACTAATAGTCAAAATATATACCTGTGTGTAAATTGGCCCCAACTAAAACATGAGAAAATTGGCACTGATTTGACTCAAAGCTGAGAGTAAATTCTGAACCAATTATACAACAAAGGATGAAAAGTCAACAGATTTGGTTATCCACTGGAAAACTTTGACCCCTCAACCTAATAATTTATACCCAAAATCTAGCCGCGAATGGGAATGAGATCAGCGCTGTGATTTCTTCTCTCGTCACTACCGTTAGATCTTGAACATAGTTTCTATTACCGGAAGTTCTGATCTTCTTCGCTCTCTTATTCCGTCCCACATCCATTGGCCTCCCTTATTGATTAAGATAAATTGAAAAAGGAATCCTAAAATCTACTGCTAGTTTTCGTGCGTAAGAGTAACTTACAGTTCAGGTCAAGAACGTGTTTATGAGAATACCTTGAGATAGATGTCTATGGCATGGTACAGATCATTGTGGTCCGACCTTGCAAACTCCGGAATGGCCTTGGCGATCGCAATGAACTTGGATAGCAGCAGGTTTATGTCCCCAGCAATCTCCTGCAGATACTTGTCAATAATCCTCGCGACCTTGAGCTTAGAACTGTGGGAAGCTGAGGAAGACCTACGGCTTTCCTGAAACTCGATATCAATATTCTCTGCTGACCGCGACCTTCTCCTCTCAAACCCAAGCTTCGACCTTGGGGGACTGGTTGGCGGACTCTGGCCCTGCATCATGAACTGCTCTAATATTGACATCACTGCATCAACATCGTAGATGGTGCCGTTTGCCATTGGATTCGGTATTAGCAGGTCATTAGTGCTAGCTTCCTCCAGCTGAAGCGCGATCCGTCTAGTTAGCTCTGTCTTCATAATAGGAGAAGCATTGAGAATATTTGCTGCCTTGAGGAGCTTGAGAAGGAATCCGCACGAGACTGCCCCCTTCTTCTCCATGGGAAGGAGGCTTATGATTGACTCGAGGAGGAGCCTGTGCTCGGATCTGACCTCCTCCTTCGACTTAGAGTCGTCTGATTCAGAACATTTCGTCTCCTTCTCACATCTTTTATGGACTGGCGATATGTTGGGAAGCCACCGTGATGCATAGATCTTCAGGGCATCGCCGACAAGGTTAGAGGGCACTCTGCCTCCGGACTTGATGGCAATCATAGCCCTCCAGTACAAGTCCATCCCAAGCTCAGCCAAGTCGTCCGCCCACCAGTTCAATTTTGAGCCGAATTTGCTGTTATGCCTTGAGAACTCGGCTCCGTTACAGGAGACATCGTCTCGACCTCTTCGCGACTGGCTGTGGGAAAGGCTGACCCTGGAAGGGTGGGAGAGGACCTTTGAGGCGATTGAGTCAATGCAACCGCTTGTGATGCCGAGATCATCCGACCATAGAGGATACGCTTTTGTGCTCTGAAGGGTCACGATGCAGTCCCTCCACCCCCGGAGAATGCAAGAGTTGAAGAAGACCTCGAGCTTGTATATCAGGTTCCCTTTCTCTACATCCTCGGACATCTGGAGGTACTCAGCCGCACACCGGGCAGCTACGATGTTGTGGGCGGAGAGCGTGATGGTGATCCCATAGCAGAACTTGGCACAAAGCTCGAAGGCCTCAGCTCCACCAGGGAAGTCGGGGAGCTGGACCATCGACCGGCTGGGTGTGGAAGACGAGTCGGGGGACTCGGAGCAAAGACTCTGCAGGCGTAGGCACTTTGAAAGCAGGGGAAACTGCAGAATCAAAGGACAAGATTGAAGTCTCATTCAACTGAGTTTTTCCTTTTTCCTGGGGGAATTGTTCTCAATTACCTTGTGGAACAAGTATCTGCTGTCATTCACTTGGATTACGAGATCACAGGAGACTTCCGAGGCGACGGACCTGCATTCGCGAATCACAATCATCACAAAACCAGGAAGCTGTCAAGTTTCTGGAACAGAACCAAATTTCCCCGGAGCTTGTTTGAATTACCTTATGGCTTCCGAGGTGTAGAAAGTATCTGGACGAGATCCGAGTTTCATAAACTTCATGATCGATTGCCCAGAGGATATTTCGTCCGACTTCCTTCCTGCTATCAGATCATCAGAATCAGAGGAAATCTTGCCAAACTCAAGCTTCCGCTCTGGTGTTCCAGCAGATGTTCTGCGGCAGATTAATTAACACAGGTTGAGGACAGCCCATCCTTCCACTCCCAACTTTTATAAATAAGGTGAGGAAAATTTGGTGAATTAAAATTGTGAAACATGTGAGAAACATTAACATGCGGAGGTCAAAAAACACCATGACCCATATGATTTGGACTCGCAAACAAGAATGATAAAAAGATCAGCACTGCCCACCAAATTCAAAGTGGGCTTGCTTCTTTTAATGAGAAAGGACGACAGCCCACACGGGCTTGCTTCTTCGCATAGATTAACCAGAAACAGCAGGGCATAACTGCGTGCCGGGGAACTTACCCGAGCAAGAACGAGACCAAAGATCACCCACCAAGAAAGCGAGCTTCCCGTGCCTCCTCGGAACCGGAAACTTCCGAGCTCTCATGGAAAAGAGCTCCTTCACGGAATGGACTGAACGAGAGGCTCTGAAATGCTTTCCTTTTGTCTCTTGTTTGTGCTGTTTTGGTGCCTTAGGTCATGGTGCAAGAAACTGAAGAGAGACGGGGACGCTGAGTGAGGAGAATGAGGTTAGCGTCTCGAAGCTAAGACGGACATCGCAAATCAAAGGGGACATTTTCGTAATGTTCGATTCTTTTATACATGACGAAGGTGTCTATGGATTCAATTTTCACCATGAGCCCGTCCGACCCTACCCTCCATGCTTATGCAGTGCCCACCCCTCAATCATCAGCCCAGCAATTTCTCTCTATTCCTCTATCCTCCATCACTTTTCGTAGTAGCTTTATTTTACTGTGCAGGCACTTTGGATTATTTTAGTCAAAGCACTAACTTATACTCCGACGTCGTATGCCTCCCATTTTATCCCAAATTAACTTAATACCAATAGAGGGCCCATGAGAAACAGTTGGGAAGGGAGGAAGATGAACACACACACATAAATTATACATACAGAGCGAGAATATTATCATTTCCGTACATTTTTTAATTAAATAAGGTTTGTGGTAAATTAAATAAATATTATGATTCGAACGCATTTGAAATTGATAGGATTTTTAAATATGGGATGGCAGGCAACCAAAGGTGAAAAATAAGGAGAAGGAAAAGGAAGGAGAAGATTATGTGCGTCCTAGTACAGTATCAAAGATTGCTTCATCACACATATATATGTGATGCTCGGTACGATTTTAATGTTAATAAAAGTATCGAATTTAAATTTAGTAAATAAAAAAAAAATCTATATTTTAAAGAATTATATTTTATAATGGACTAATTAAATTTGAATGTAAATTAGTTGGTGCATATTTGATTTGTGGATATTGATGGAAAAAATTGCTTTTTCCTTATCGTTTGCTCTTCCTATTCCCACAATGCACATACATGTGTGCGTATGCATATATATATATATATATAAATTCCTCGCATGAGTAAATGGACAGCAATTATGTGACAAGTAATCTGCCCTTGACTAGTACAGGATAAATGCATTCTGTATGTCTTACATGCATTAATGGCTCCCGTGGACCACAGAGGACCCACATGTGAAGCAGCTGCGTACCGATCCATGGCTGTGTAGTATGGAAGATGGCATTATGGTAGATGATGTACGCATGAAGTAGGCGGTGTACATGTGTTGTCCATATTCGAATATTACGAATCGAGAAAATTTATATTTAAATAATTTTAGCTTGTATAAGATAAATTCCACTAGGATTCTTGATGAGAGGTGGCGGGAAACAAAAGAAGCCAGTGGGTGCACGCTGGCTCGGGTGGGGTCAATGTCATCTAGAAGACCCGAGCTCGTCGTGGCTCATTTTTACATTCAGGCCCTCTGCCTCAACCGCAGGCAGGGCCCATAATTGTACTGGGGGAAGTTGAGATTGGGTCTCCCCCACCCCCACACCACCAACTCCGCCCGCCCCCACTTTTTCTTTTTATTTATTTATTTTTTTCAAATGGGTGTCCCTCTAGCTGCCGTCCAATGGGGTGGCGGAACGACAGCCGGGGCCCGGGGATCCATGACACCTTGCCAGCACCGGTCTTCCTCATCCCTTCTTTGCTTTCCCTCTCACTCTTCGAAATTGAATCTGAGAGGGAGTTTAAAGTCGGTCAAACCCACCTCTGAATCAATTGGAGACACAAAAGGGCACAGTTGGTCGATGGATGAGCGATGCGGAGGCGTCGACCTCCCATGCATGAATGAAAAGCAAGCGGGATTGTCGGATCACATAAGCAACCAAAAATTTACGTGCAAAGGATATCGTAACCGGTGCCGTCACAACCCGAGCCTCTATGGACGATGGTCTTGCTTACGTGCAAAAGATGCGGAGCAAATTATCGCGTTTACAATATGATCTGGCCGGGCTAGGATCATGACTAGGAAAACTTCATGTTAGGTCCACATATCCAAATCCGGGCTCGAACTGTGCCAGACCACGCAACTCGAGCCTATGATTACTCCCGAGGTCCCTCTCTGTCTCCTGTAGTTAGTCGTCCTATAAAGTAGACCAAACTGCACCGTGTTCGATCAACGTTGGTTGATTTTTCCCAAGGACAAAAAATAGTCAAAGTTAGCTGGGATCATTGGGATCTAGAGCATTAACGGGGCCGGAGTTAGCTGTTAATTGCTGTTTATCGATGAGAAAAAACCGAAGACTTGTTCCCCGATCACCCCACAAAGTTCAATCTATTTTCAAACATTCGCGTGACCAGCAACAATGAATATCGGCGATGAAGACATGACCCTGCGACTCGACAGATTGTTCTTATTTCCCCTCCTAATTAAGATCATGATTGACCACAAAATAATTAAATGGAGAAAGGTGGCTCATAACTAATTTTTGAATCAAATTTCTTAGGTTTACACGTGAGAGATGAATTTATGATTAGAAATGAGTCATGTATATTTGAAATGCAGATCAATTATGATTTATTAAATTCTTAGAGGCATCCCATCAGATAGATTAGGAAAAGAGGGGCAAAGGCTCAGATGGCATAATTAGAAGTTAAATCCCTCATGTAATGATCACAATTTTCACAAAGGTTGCTCCTTTTGAGGTCTCATGTTGGTGTATGATTGATTTGGGATACGCCACGTGATTAGATCTGTACGATATGTCGTTAGGTGGGCTGAAACTTTACACCTCACCGAAGATTATTTGTGCCCCTCATGAATGTATCGTGGATAAATTATGATTACTGAGAGGGATTTTCCTGCAAGTAATTCCATAGCTATTTCAGCCCTGTGTCCACATTTTGATCGATCCAGTCAAACCTAATATTCCTTGATGAAAATTTAGGAAATGCACCTTGTAGAGGGAGGGATCCTAGTGGGCGTTATAGTGTCAAGATATGATCATGGTTCGGTTGGGTTCGCTCAACATTGCCTAATCATTAAGGTTGTTCAATTTAGTTTAGATACTATACTCCCAAATCATATCCATTACATAGTTATTAAACCGAGTTATTTTAAACCAGTCCTATAATTAAGTCAATTACTTCGAATCACTTTTTAAAAAATAAATAATAATAAAAAATTAAAATTAAATAAAAATCGTACCAAAATACAAGAAAATAAAAGAAGAAAAATATTAAAATTATAAAAATTTTAATTAAAAATTAATTAAACATACAAGTTAAGATTAGTGGACCTATTTATAACAAAATTTAATATGAAATGGTAGAAAATATGCTATCAAATGGTAAAATAAACTATATTTAACTATTTTCTAATTTTTTAAAAATATTATTTGATTATTTGAGCCGATTAATTGAACCATTTGAATTACTCACCTACCATTTGTACAAAAACGGTTCATAATCGAGTCACTTTAATGATTTGAAATTTTGAGCATCGATACATAATGGTTTCACCTATTTCTTCGAGAAAAGTAGTACATTTTCGAAAGAAATTCTTGGGTCGTCCTAAGTTACCACCTGCCTTCAAAAGATATCAATAAAATTATTGCATATTGGTAAATGAGTGTTAATGATCCGATTTAAGTACATTATCATAATTTAAAAGTGAAAACCAAAGAAGAAAAAAAAGAGTGCATCTTCTTCAATTCCCACAAATTTAAAAGGCGGAATAGTGAGAAAGAATGTGAGAATGAATGGGTATAGGAAATTAACGTTGGCATTAATAGGTTAATTCCTGTGGAGGAGGACATGAACTGTCGAGGCGGGAGAAGGGAGGCCACATGGCCACTTGGTAAGCGAACACTGACAGGGCCAAACCACCGACATTTGCCTTGTCTTGCCTTGCCACTGCTAGCCCACGTGCGTCTCTTGCCATTACTATTGGCGATGCGGTGGCGACTTGACTTCTCGAGGGCCTCGAGAAGGGCTTCAGATGAGGAGGAAGTTGAGGTCGTGGAGGGCGTCACTGTGGAAGCCCACAAGGGAAAGTCCCCTTGCAGTTGAGAATGGGCTAACTCGGAGCCCGATTGAATGAGCCGTTCTCCTGGTCATGTGGAACAGTTTGAACTTAGTACGCTTGACTTTCACATGCGAACAGGAAGAAAAAAGAAAAGAAAAGAGGCCTATGTGGGCAAAAACCATCTGGTTGATGTACACATGACGATGATTGAGCAATAAAATGGGTCTACCCAGGCAGGCACCTGTTAACGAATTTGTCTAAATCATTTTCGGAATGATCCGATCTTATATTTGAATAAGTCGTGACCTATTATTTAATTTTTAGTTTTTTTTTTCATCTTGTTGTTCTATAGACTATTTTTTTTTATAATAAGAAAAGAATTCCCATGTCACATAATTATGTCTGTGCACGAGGAAGAAGGATCGACTGATCAACAACTCATATGGCCAAGGCATGACGTGACACTGATTAAATGCAATCATAGGAAGGTGGGGGCCAATCAAAGTCATAATATTAAGGCGTTGACCGTAGAAAAAGGATGAAGTCCTTCCTTCATGCTTGTCCAACGCACATAGCATTAACTAATCAACCCGTTGCCTTCTGCACTAATCATGGACGTGCTTTAGTGGTTCGGTACTCATCATCCCAATGGAATGACTCGAGTTCGAGTCCCACTTGCGGCGGAGAGCTCTTAACCCCTTAAATGGGCCGACCTGGGACGATCCGAATTAGTCACCTGGATAAAGTCCAACTGGATATTGGCAGTTTATATCAAAAAAATTAGTATTATATTGCTCTATCTAACTCGAACTTATAAATTACATGATCATGTGATAATGACTTGTACACTATCCAAAAACCCTTAATTCCTCCCAATTTCACAAAGACACCAACTCGATTGCATTAAACCCAGAAATTGTTACTAAGCACTCGGGCTGTTACCCGTAGGAATTTTATCGATTTTTTTCCCTCAATCAAATAAAGTTGATTTCCCAGTGGCTGTCCGTTCCTCGTGATGTCGTGATGCAACCACGTTGTATCTCTCTTTTTATAATGTGTGGGTAGGCAACTCGCACTTCCAAGTACGATAATGAATTATAGTAGTGCTGGTCAGATTTGTAATATCTTTTAATAATAAAAAAATAATTTCAATTTTTTTATTAAAATATTGAGCAGTAAGGATTTTAAATTTTTTATTTAGATATCGAGAGTGTCTTATTATTTATAGAATTACCTTATTTCAAATATAAATCAATCCAGGTGATTAAAATTTTAATAACATGGAAAAAATAGTACAATCAATTGCAATAACATTTTGGTCCATGAGTCTACCATACGAGGGCCAGAATTGCATTAGAAACCCCAATCAATCAATTAAGAACACAAGTGGGCACTGGAATTTGAGGGGGGGAAGTGCGCAGAGGACGACCTTGTCCCAATTGTTCAATTCAATGATTAAAATGTTCCGAAGGCTTCCACACCCCAATAACGAACGCAACTTCAAACTTAAAATCATCGAATGTGTTAGGAGGAACCGACTAGATTTAGATCTATGATCTAGGACATGGATAGATGGGTGCAGATAGCAGTTTTGCGAAGTTCATGTTGATTTGCACTAGTTTTCTTTTGGGTAAGCATGCCTTAGTTGCACCAGAAATTCGATATCAGAAGATACCAAAATGCCTTTGGGATCATTTTGACCAACCAACTTCACTTTCATGTAGGGTTGTGCACACCTTATTGATCAATTTCTAGTGCTACGGAGAACTCCCTCCCTTTGTATTCTCAAACCCCGAAGACGTCTTTTTAGCTTCTGAGCGCCGACGCTTGACCTCGAGCAATTGTGACACAGTCCCGACGACTCACGTCCTCGGACGGGTGGTTTGCTCGAAAACCTACTCGCAGTACTTCATAGCTCGGTTGAGTGCGTGTCGGCGACTGCATAAACTGCTTGTTGGATGTATCTGACGAGTACCCTTGAGTGGAGCTGCCTGGAGTTAGCATAAACCAGACCATGTGGTGTGCGCACAATTGTCAACCGACCAACGAGGATGAGACACGGGAGCTGCCTTGAGCACAGTCAAGACCACGGGCACAAGCGTGACTTTCCGGATTCACCAGAACGCCCTTGGCAAAGTGCCCACCGAGGTAGAGTTGTTAAACAGGGTGGGTTGGCTCGGAACCGGACCGTCCAAGTCCGGAACCAGCTCTGACCGCCCCTAACCTGCCTATAACCGCTCTTATTCGGTTGAGGGGCGGTTACAAGCTGGGTTAGCAAATAGGCCAGTTGAACCGTAACTGATATAAACCGTTAACATATTAAACTGGTCCGAAACGATTACAAAACCGGACCGCACCTGCCTGGATCGTGAACTATAGCCCACCGTCTGCCAAGTGTTGCAATCTGTTACAATTTGTTGAAAAATCAATATCTAAGCACTGCTCATTTAATCCAATCAAAATATTATTCACCAATCAAATTATTGTTCATAAAATCAAAAGTAACGGTGTTTAAAAAAAATGGACCCATTTTAAAAATATTTATTTAAAATATTTTTTAAAAAAAATAAAAAAGATGGAGGTTCACCGGCCAAACCGGCCCAAACCATTAACCAGTTCGTTTATAAACGGTTCCGTACCGATTCATATTTGCTTGGGTCATGACCAGACCAGCCCATTAAATAAATAGGCCGACCCGTAACTGGATCTAACTGTTCTAGATCCGTTTTTAGCTGACCCGAATTGTAGTTTTAACAATACTACACCGAGGGGAAAAAAGATCAAGGGCACAAGCGTAACTTCATCGGTTAGAGATAATAAATAAAGTAATGACGAGTGGCTGGAGGGGTTCATAAACGGCAGTGAATTCATTGGATAAATATCGATCAGTTAATACACATGCTTCAATCACTTGAGTAAGTACTATAGCCTTTTCCAGTTACGGTAGTTTTATTGGTGCTCTCCTCTGGTGCAACCCCATTTCAGATTTTGCTATAAAATGGTGCAAGGGTGAGCTTCTGGGTAAAAGACAAGAGAAACGGCTCTTTCCAACAGTATCTCCTCTGCTTCCCCTTTTGTGCTTGGTGGGTCTCTGCATCTCTTAAATCTTTACACCTGGCACCCATCTACAGAGAGGCTTCAGCTTTTCTCCCTCTGCCCCTTGTTCGATTCCACATGCATATATTCTTTTTATTCTTTTATTATTCTTCTGCCCAAAGCTCTCCAGATTTTGGCTTGTTTCCTTCTTCCTCTGGTGTTTCTTCTGGAACCCAATGTTTCTGGGCCGTGGATTCGAGCCCTGACTCGCGGATTCAGTTAAAGGAGCTATTCTGAGTTTGTTCATTGGGTCTGTTGCTAGAGGGCTGAATCGGCAGGGGAGAGAGAGATGTGGTGGATGATGAATGAGGGAGGAGGGCACTACTGCTCCAAGAAAACGGATGATATTTGCGGCGATCTCTGTGGACAGGTATTTCAACTTTTCTTCTTCTTCTTCTTCTGGTTATTTTCTATGGAAGAACCTGGAGACCTACTTGATCTGCCAGCTCCTACCACGTTTCTGTTCCTTCTTCTGCTACTGTTTGATTAGCCGTTTGGTTGCCGAGGAGATGTGATGATACTCGTCAGCTGAACAGCGCAAAGTTTAGACCTTTTCTTGCATTGCTGCGTGTGGCAACTTGTTCACGCCAATCAATGCCGATGAACTGCGAGGTTGCTTCACATTCATTGGCTTTTTGCTCAATCAATCAATTGGGTGTTTTTTATTTGACATGTAGATAAAGTTGTGATCAATAAGCTTTTTGTGTGAAATTGAGGTTTCTGAGCTTCTGGGACGATCTGAACTATGTCACCTCTAAGATATAGGGCAACTCAGCAGCTTTATGCGATTAGTTGTTTATTCTTATGTGGTATTTCTTCCATTAGCAGGACTCTGACCGAGCTTTCATCATGTCAAGAATTCGTTGTATGCTTCGTGGCTTAGATCTGAAGACTGTCCTCTTCTTAATCGCGTTCATCCCTACCTGCATCTTCGGAATCTACGTTCATGGGCAGAAGATCACCTACTTCCTTCGGCCTCTCTGGGAATCTCCTCCTAAACCGTTCCATGAGATCCCTCACTACTACCACGAGAATGCATCCATGGAGAACCTCTGCAAGCTCCATGGGTGGGGAATAAGAGAATACCCCCGTCGTGTCTTTGATGCAGTCTTGTTCAGCAATGAGCTGGACATCCTCACCATAAGGTGGAAGGAGCTCTATCCCTATGTCACACAGTTTGTGCTTCTTGAGTCGAACTCAACCTTTACTGGATGGCCGAAGCAGCTCTTCTTTTCCCAAAACCGTGACAAGTTCAAGTTTGTGGAGCCCCAACTGACTTATGGTACCATTGCGGGGAGATTCAAGAGCAAGGAGAACCCTTTCATTGAGGAAGCTTATCAGAGAGTTGCGCTTGATAATCTTTTGAAGATTGCCGGAATCAGTGACGATGACTTACTAATAATGTCAGATGTGGATGAGATACCCAGCAGGCACACGATCAATCTCCTTAGATGGTGTGATGACATCCCTCCAATCCTCCACCTCAGGCTCAAGAATTATCTCTATTCATTCGAGTTCCTCGTGGACAACAACAGCTGGAGAGCCTCAGTTCATCGATACGTCACAGGGAAGACTCGCTATGCACATTATCGTCAAACTGATGACATCTTAGCAGAAGCAGGGTGGCACTGTAGCTTTTGTTTCCGGTACATCAAAGAGTTTATATTTAAGATGAAGGCCTATAGTCACTTTGATAGAGTGAGGTCCTCCCACTACTTGAATGAGAATAGAGTTCAGAGAGTGATCTGCAAGGGAGCAGACCTTTTCAATATGCTTCCCGAGGAATACTCATTCAAGGAGATAATTGGGAAGATGGGGCCTGTACCGCATTCCTTCTCAGCTGTCCATCTCCCCTCATACCTCCTAGAGAATGCTGACAAGTACAAGTTTTTATTACCTGGGAACTGCATGAGAGAAAAACAAACTGGTTGACTCTTCTTGCGGGGAGTTGTGATCATTATTCCTTCTCTGTAAAGATTCGAGAATGAGGCTGCTTGGTGACTCCTCATGAAGGGTTTATTGCTCACTGATGATGCGAATGTGATGATGATTGTGGCCAGTCACTGATCAATGCTGCTGCTTATCCTCTAGATAACTGATCTGGTGAAGTATTGTTCTATTCTTTTCCCTGAGATATTGGAGGCATTCATTGGACTTTAGGTGAGAGTATTGTACATAAAATTGTTTTCTGTTTTCGGACAAGGAGCTGAACCATTTACTGCGAAAGGCAATTGGCTGTGCCTTGGAATGGCTAAGTTTTGGTGGGGTTTGGAGCTGTCTTGTTCTAGTCCAACTATGGACCGCCTTGCTGAATGGTCTACTGTATTATTATCAGCCAGTTTTATGGTACTTAGCAGCCAACAAGTAAAAAATGCAACTCTTTGCTTGCCTATGACTAGATACAACCATCCTGCCTCCAAGTTTGGGTTTTTAACATGTAGGCGGTAATACTAACAGGTACTAAACTGTTGTTTTTGCTGACATTGAGCCTGAGAGAAGGAATTCGACATCTTGCCCACAATGCTAAGGAACATGCTAAGCTTTTATTTGGAGTTTGGAGGTCAACTTCAGTTTCTACGTGCCAAGAAGGATCAGGAGAAGTCTTTATGAAGAAGAGAACTTGAGAATGACCATATAATGCACATGCTTTGCTTTCCTGTCATGGAAGCTGGCAAATTCCCACCTTGTTAATTCCTCCCCAGCTGTTACCTTCCGTTATCTTTCTAAAAAACTTTTCTCAAAATATATCATGTTTGTGTCTCCTATTATCTTTTCATGAGTTCTATTTATTTATTCTGGCTTGAATAAGAATCTTGACAATCACAACTATCTTTTGGGGTGGGCGAATGAAAGATTATTTGCCCTGAAATGATGATGTGATTAATGTGTGGTGTCTGCAATTTATACATTCTGATCTGATAAAGTAGAAGGCATGAAGATTCACACAAATGGAGGAAACACTTTAGCAGACCACATGCTACTTTTCCACTTTAGCATTCCCATGAATTCTCTAAATCAGGATGAAGTTTATTCCGTCTCTTCATGTGACTGATGGATATACGCATATGGAAACATTTGCCTATTCCATCTGCGGGTGCACATAAGATCCCGGCAGCTTGGTTCTGTTGTCTGTGTCTGAACTTGGAACCAACAAGATCATGATAGAAAAAACGAACACCGAGGAGCTATGTAAGAATTTTAACTTCCTCTTTTTGGGAGATTCTAAGCTATTTCGCCTTGGGGACACAATTTGGTGCCCCTTATTGTTGGGCATAAAGATGTTCTTATTTGCTTGAGCACTAAAAGAACATCCACATGGAAAACATTAGCATTATACAAAACCTCACATTTTTGTGATGCTGGAATCCTATTAATTTGCAAAGTTGGAGCAGCGGAGAAGCATAAACCAAGAGCTGTTATGTCTCTCACAATATAAACCTCTTAACTTTAACCATAACTCAAGATTGTCTACCAGATGAGCAATGCTAAACTTCAAACAGAATCAAAGATACAGAATATCGGTAGCAGAACATGGTCGGCAGCTCAGAAACTGGTATAATTACAGGAGTGAAGCTCTGTGGATGCAACTTTGCCCTTGTCCTTCCCAGCGCCAGGGCTCCAAAATGTACAGGCCCATTGAAAAACAATCACCGGTAGAATGGCAGGTCCTAGCAGGACCATGATGTACCAGGCAAAGAAATGTTGCAGGTCAATCAGGACTAACTAATGCTGCGGAGTTCTCTCAATCCTGTGGAGGCAGGTTTAGTGCTGGTGGTACAATCGTGGGAAGAAGTAGGTAGAAAGTTTCTACGGTACAGGCGAAAGGTGTAGAAGATGTATTATGAGCACAGCAATTGGCCCGACCATGGCATTAGCCTGGGACCTGGTATGGGCCATTGCAGGGTGGTGATGAATGGGTACCAGAGGACCGAATGGGTGTAAGGGAAATTACGTGATGAGAGACCAGGCAGTGACAAAAAGTCACTATTCTAAAAAGTCAAAGAAGAAATAAGATCTTTCATGGCATGTTGTCTTGTCGTTTGGCCTATTCGACAATGTAACATTGGATTGAATGAAAAACAAATCTGTTGCTTAAGCTGCTCATTCTAATGCTGGAGCCTCTTCCCTTTTTGGTCGAAATATACAAATCAATTGGATAGAATGAACTGATCAAATGGAATCAGCCCATGCACCGGAGCTCAGCTGTTCCACATCAATTCAAAGAGCCATTACCGATCTTGGAAGAAGCATAAACAATCTTGTAACTGCATACCCAGTCATGACAAGGAGAACCTTGGAATCTGGAACTTTGTGCCCCAGAAATTCTTGGTATCTTGCTAGAAAACAAGCAACGTGATGAGAAATTTTTTTTGGTTTAAGTCTCCCAGGAGGATAAGTATATCAGTGATCATCTTGGACTGAAGTCTTACCAGTCAGACCTGGTATCGATTCAGAAGCTTGATTGGACCAACGATTTTGAGTCTGAAACTGAACTGATTCTCGTGATAAATTTAATTTTCCATTGCTTCGGATGATTCATTATTTCATGGTCTGATCATTGGAAGGCAGATAAAGAATCACAATAAAGGGAGGTTCAATTTCAATATCATTTGAAGCTTGCAGATGCTCATCCATGAAAAATGCTACTGGGTTGCACCATGTCAATCATTAATTAGGTTACTCTGTCCCACCTCATAACTAAAGGATACTGTCCCATGGACTGATAGTTCTTCATTGAATTCTTCTGAGCATGTCCACAACCCTGAATATCAGCATGCTTTGGTTTCCCATGTAAGTCTAAGCCTGATCCGTGTGATCCATGTAGACCTGTAAACCTGCTGTCTTACTTAATCTGCAAGAACTTCCTTAGTTCTTTTTTTTTTTTTTTTTTTTATCTAATTCACGCATGAAACATATAACATATTTCCTGTTGCAGTTATTGTACTAGTGAATACCATTAGTTCAAGTGAGATAAGAAAATTTGTTCTTAATGACCCACATAGTAGCTCGATGAGGTGATTCATGAATTATATATTTCCCTCTCTGATGTTTGCTTTTGTTCTTCATATCCAAGGGGTTTGGTTTCCTGAACATGACAGTTGGGAACAAGATTCGTAGAGCATCGCTCTCTACACAACATGACGATGAAAAGAAATCTGACCTGAAGCACAAATGGCTTTAAAGCTACAAAAGTCTCTAAATTGCAGATATGAAGTGGCAGAGAGCCATACAAACTCCGAGGGTCAGTTTCCGTAAAAGGGCTGGTCGAGAAAAATAGTAGAGTTGAATCTTGCAGGAAACAGCACAAGATCTTGATGACCATAAGGGGCACCAGGGGGATATTACAGTTACAAGAGGATCCTTGCGAATGGGACTTTTCCACCACCTTGGCCCCAGAAATGCACGAGCCGTATGGACATTCTGATCAGAACAATGGCCAGTCTCACAGGGGTTACATTTGCACGCGGCACAGTGCTGCTTCCAACTTCTTGCCATGCCACGAGCATGGAGGCAGGGGATTATGCTGTAGGAGATGTCCTACAGGCACAGTTATAGAGCCGATCACAATTTTTGCAAAGGGATCCAAAGCGGGCCGCTGTCATGTCAGGATGAATACGTATCAAGAGGCAGATTCAGTGTTAAAGGTGAATTACTATCACATCAGACTGGTTATGTATAATACCTAATTGTCTTGAAGATGATTCATGATGCTTTAGGCACATGGCTCTTTGCTGCTGCTCCTCTGGTTGAATACAAAGTTAAATAATCAGTTCGTGGAATAACCGGATGACATAATTTGGGAAGACAGCTATTACGCTCGAAGAAGAATCAATCCTCATTCTTCTATGAGGACAACAGGACGATACTCTCAGGATTCAGATCTTCATGCTCCAGAATTTCTTCGTACGCGCTACTTCTAGATGATCAACAAGGAGACAATCAACATCAGAACATCTCAGCTTCTTTCTTTCCTTTTTCTTTCAGTCAGCGACATAGTCGTTTCACACTAGTTTAAGACAAGGATTGTGTTATGGATCAGAATCGGCAATCCTGCTTCCACGGGGGGTCGAGGTTGATTCGTAGGGGAAGGAGAATCAGGAGAGAAGGGGAGGAGAGGGATCGAGAAGCAAAGATGGCATCCAAGGGAAAGAAAGACGGTTGATTCATTCGCATGCTGTTCTGTCATATCCTGCTCGGCCGGACAACGACCTTAACTGCCTCTAACAATCTTAACAGTCCTAGTATGACAGTCTCTCAAACTAGGCCCTCAACTAGTACATATGTTTCATTTGGCCCCCATTTATTACAGTTGTCCCCCCCAACTTCTGCTTTCTGCTAGTTTAGTCCTTCTGCCCGTATCAGATTGTCGCATTGCAGATGTCCCAGTCTATTACCGGCTAACAACTCCAGCGTATAAATCTGTCGGGCAAACTTGGTCTCGATCCAAATGCTGGTCTGGTCAACAATGTTGGGCCTGAAACTTGCAGTTGGCCTCCATGTTCCTTCACAGCTCAGGAAGGCATCTCCTTTTCTTCATCAATGGCAAGTTCCTGGAAAAGCGTGACTTTGATATCCAAGTCACACACGGAAACGAGTCGAACCTTACCAAAATTGAATCAGAGAGATTGGTCCAACTCTGGGATAAAAGAACCAGCGTTTTCATCACGTTCTGGGTGTTCTCTGCCTCGTATTAAGGATGTGCTAAGATGCCATAAAATTTCAAAGGTTCCTCCTGCTGCTGCCTCAGGGCCAAGGGTCCAAAGTTCACACCTCACAAGCACCTTTATTATATTCCTTGTGCTCCAGTGATCTTCCAAGTTGTGAGAGGAAGAGGATTAATCCCTTTGGTATCATCGCTTTCCCTTCCATTCTACGAAATCGGTCCAAAAGCGACTGCGAAAAAAAAGATTCGCTCTCATCATCGGGAAGAAGGACCTGTCAGGCCTTTATAACTGGAGCCGCTCCATAGCCATCCCTGCATGCCATTCCATCCAGCTCCATAGCTTCTTGAAAAGGAAGTAAACACAACCAAAAAAAAAAAAGAGATGTTGTTTGAGAGTTCTCCCCGCGGACATCGGCACGTCCATCACCACAACGCAGCGCCTCCTGTGAGCCATGTCCATGAGTATGGAGAACAGGCTCGGCGGGCTCCAGTCCATGGCCGGGTCGTGGAGTACGAGTATCCCCGTGCTCCACCGTGGGCACAAGAAGCGAACAAGTACAGCAACTCCGAGGAGGACGTCAACCGGGAAGCCGAGGAGTTCATCAGGATGGAGCACAAGAAGTTCGAGCTGAGCAAGGAAACGTCGATGAAGAGAGAGTGAAGAAGACGGCCGAGGAGCAGAGCTCCACGCGAATAAGAGGCCCTTCTGGGTCTTCCGTCCCAACCGAATAAAACAGTACGTATAATACAATTACAGGTCATGGGGTGTGAGTTCTGCTCCTACGGTGAGTGCATGAAGTGCTGCGTGCAGCTTCCTTTTACTGCACTCAATCCATAGATCATATACATAACAGAGTCATATGATAAACTGAATCTTTTGTTTGTATTTCTGCTGCTTTCTTTCTATGGTTCAAATGCCTCAGTTTTGAGGACTCCACAGATGCCAGATCTTCCTTGATAGATGTGTAACATCATAAACCCATCACCCACCCAAAAAGTACGACTGTGAATGCTCCTAAGAAGATCAAAGGGTCCAAATTGTTGGGCTGTCGGGAAGTCCAAACTGTACCACACTGGTTCTAAAGCTGGAGCCTGGACAATTCCTCTTTCCGGCTCCGGCTCGTGAACGGACACTCCAGAAATAAACCACCAGCCACCCCCCACGGGCTATGGTTCGGAGGGAGAAGGTTCCAAGTATCGCCCATCATCCAAGTGGGCTAGGTCTAATACTCTCATAATCATTGGATTTACGAGCACACTCAAAGACCCACTTGCACGATCGACACGATATCATGAGGCGTGAAGAGATGCAAAATTGAGATAACTAATACCCGTCATGCGCACATTTATTAATAGGTAGCAGAGTTTCCATAGCTATAAAGGGTTAAATGAATGTAAACCACGTTACAATTTGCTTTTAAACACATCTAATCTCATACTAAAAGTCTATGTAATCAAACATTGTAATGTCCACAAAACTAATTCAAGGAAAATTGGTTTTAAAACAAAAAAAAAAGGATTGATGGGCCGATAATGTGTGTACAATACACTATATATATATATATATATATACTTAAAAATAATGAATTCTACTGATATTACTTAAGAATATTATGGATAAAAATTATTTATATCGAAAAGTAAAGCTATGTTGTAGTGAACCCGGTGAGTCCCCCCTTACAGTGATTTCAACTTGGAAGGATCCCTTCTCATGGTCATGGACCTGAAGTACGCCCCCTCAGCGTGTGTCAGTCGGTCCCGGAACATGGACCACTCCTTTAGACACCTCTCCCTGACCTGTAAAACCACATCAAATGAAACCGGACTGAATTTCTTTTTCCCAGCTTTGTGATCACAAGAGATGCAGAAAGAGGAACTCCTTTTCCTCAAGTTTTTCGGTAAAAAGAATGGTGAATTTTAGCAGTGAATGCTTGGACATACCGCTCGCCACGGCGCCTTCCCTTCGTATTGTTCACCCTGTTAAAAGAAAGGAAAATGTAAATTCTACAGAGAGAGCAAGAACAGAAGATAAAATCAAGAGTTCTTTAAAGACTTCATGGTACACATAATTACTGTTTGTTTGATCCCTTTCTTTTTGCTGATAATTTATAATTTCGGTAGCTTTCTTGAGGCCATCAGTACAGGAGTAGTCATTTACTCTGTTTACCTGGTTACTGAGTGAGGGCACAGATTGATGAAGCACCCACTGGGCATCCACAACTCCGATCTTGTCATGGGCAGTCTGCTTTCAAAGTTAACAACAACAGTCAACTGTGCGTAAAAACTAATTATTTGTATACATAATACATAACTATAGTCAGAACTGGTACACGAGTACTACATAGAACAAGAAATTTGAAGGTCACTGACCTCTACACATTTTCTAAGGACGAAATCAAGGCCCCACCCATGGACCAAGTCATTCTGC
The DNA here is from genome assembly GCA_900174645.1 of Sonneratia alba. Classification (NCBI taxonomy): domain Eukaryota; kingdom Viridiplantae; phylum Streptophyta; class Magnoliopsida; order Myrtales; family Lythraceae; genus Sonneratia; species Sonneratia alba. Next base: position 2,514,351 of record FWPY01000010.1, read on the forward strand.
AGAATACAATATGAAATTAATTGGATTCTTCATTCATGGATTAGATATTCCTTCTATCTTTTCATTTGCATGTTTATTTTTAATTTCCTTCCTATTTACCTGAAGCATATGCCAGACACAGCGCCATGCATCTCTCGAGAACACTGGAGCCATGATCTCAATAAACCTGAATGCATGAAATGTCTATTACAGTCCAACATTCACATCAGGCCTTCAAAGGTAATAGATTTGGAAGTCACCATGCACTCTGATACTATAATAGAGTTGAAAGTAGGTATGACTATTTAATCTAAAAGATTAACCTCATTAGATAATGGCGTGGTTTATTATTTATTATATTGTATTATCTAAATTGCATAGAATAATTAAATCCAATGATGCACTGAGCTATTCATACGCTGCACATGGAGGTAGATGTGGGTCAGGACACCTCCCGGGCTTCTCATCTGTTTCCCTAAGAAAAGAAGTGGAAAAGAGAATTCTATGTCAACTAATAGAAAAGATTGAAAATATGCAGAAATTAGATAATTGCCTAATTCTTCTCACTTGTGGACTTCCCGATCATCTCTTCTTATAGTCATCTTCCATGTTATCTTTTTCTTTGGTTCAAGACCAGGCTGTGAGATCTCCAACCCATGCTTCCTCACCAATTTTATATATCTGTAATTGGACCATAAAATGACGAGACAGAACAAAAGTGGTCTGAAACAACATAGGATAGTGTTTGAACTGGATAATCTACTTTTCTGCGTCAAAATTCTCGACTCCAAGATCTTCATCCCATATGAATATGTAATCATATGGGGCCACTATGTCTGGGTGCAAAAACCGCTTGGCATACCACCTAGTCCATAGTTTTGAAAGAAATAAGTCACAGAAACAAAGAAAGAAAACTTCTTTTTTCATTAAGTTGATATACGCTCCTCACCATTTTGTCTGCTTCTGTGCACTGATGTGTATAGCCCGCTTGGACCACTCAAACTCATCCCATTCGGTGGTCCGACCGTCGTAGTGGAACAAAACAATTGTGAAATTTTCTGAAAACTGTCGTAAAAACAAAGTCAGATGTGATAGCATACTGAAGAGTGCCAAAGGCTGGAGAGAGAGAGTTCACCTTCTTGACTGCAGCATCAATATTGTTTCTCTGGTCATAACCAACAGTGAAGGTTACAAGATACCTCGGTCTGCTGGTCAAGTCCTGTATAAGGCAAAGCAATGACTTTCTAATAGTTCAAATTAGCAATTTACAGTTCAGGAGAAAAAGCACTATCTTCATAATTTGATAAAACACTAAAACTGTATATTCAGTTGAGACTTCACACTCAAATCTGTGTATTCTTTCCTCCAGCATCAGCATTTTCTATGTCCATTAATAAGTTTGCAAGAGCTCTACAAGAAAACATGACAGTGTCACAACACTTTCTACCAGTCAAGGCAGCCGCAGAGACATACCTCATTGGGATTACCCCATAACCTGTGCAGGTACAAGTCTGATTCGGCAGCAATAACTCTTGGTGCTAGTCTTTCAGCTCCATGTGGATTTGATGGAACCCAGATCTAAAGGGGACAAAAAGGGTTACCATGCAAATCCAAGGAAAAATAAGGTTGAAATTAGACAGAATGGAATTGAAAAGCAGGCCATAATCTGCTGAGAACTAAAATGAAAAATTCATTTATAGGGCCATGAGTTAGGTACTCTGGAAACATGGCAGATACTAAAGGAAACCCAATGCAATGTATTAGTTTGATATATGTAGGTGGTAGAGGCTTCATTAACTAACAAGGATCACAGGCAATAGACTAGAAAATCCCATTTTCACACATGTAATTATCAATTTTATGGAAAAAGATGGGCAGTGCCATCAAACTAAACTCACGGAGTGAGGATATACCTTTGATGTGTCATTCAAATATGGTGATTTGGTAGCATTTAAAACTGGTATGGTCAAGATCCCTGTCTTTTCACCTTCTGAGTTTGAGAGATCAACCTCGGGAATAAGACTTGATGAGAGATTAAACTGGCAAAATTTGGATACATAAGTAACTTCATGATGGTACGATCAACAACACCACAACAGTGATTGTGTACCTTTGTCAATGAGAGAGTGGGAAATGACACTCCAATGAAGAAACCAAAAAGCACTCCAATAAAGCTTGTCAGAATCATCCTCGTACTGTCAGAGGGCTTTATACTAGCTATCCTGCTGCCACCAGAAGGAATGTACAGTTGAGTTAGGAAAAATTTACAGCTCCTAACTTGGGTGTGGGGGATGTGATGGGGATGGGGGAAGAGTCTCCAGTGAAGTCAAAATTTAGCACTACAAGTGAAAGAACTGCTACGGTCAGGAGCCAGAACCTGCGTGAAAGATTTCCCATGTTATCCACAATCTTCTAAGCAGGTATTTACCACAAGATGAACTGCATTACAGATGCAAGCACGCTCTGAATTTGCTGAGAAACTCCCAAGATGCCTAGGTCTTCATCCAAATATGAAGATCCTAAGCAAACGTTAAGCAAGGACCTACACATCCAAAACATATTACAACTACAAGAAATGAGATCAATACACCTAGCATAACAAATTTATCATGCAAGCAAGCATAATAGTGAAATTACTGTAATTAATAATTCCTAAGAAATTATTACCATTATTTTGGGTAAAATAAAAATCAAAAGACATGATCTACACGTGAGTTGAGAAATACAATCTGTATCTACCATGATAAAACTGAGTCCAAAAGTTGAAAACACTGGGTGGAGTTCACAGGACGCATGTCACATAACAGATAACTCTTCCAAGTAACTGACTCGCTCCAGAAGGTGGGTTCAAGAAGTAAAATGCTCTTCCCCTCCCTCCCTCCCCACCTTTTGTTCACACAACAATATATGCCAAAGAGCGAGCGCACAACTTAGAAATCAAACTCCCCCAGGTCCCTGGTATTCACTCAGCAGCACTCACAGAAAATAGAGTTCCAAAATGGTCTTACAAATAAATTCGAAGGAAGAAGCAATCACGTGCATTTTCCGAAGTAACTGCCCTCTAAACAAGCAACCAAGTGCCCACTTCGACATCAAAAGTTTATCTTCCCCCGGCCAAACGCGGCCCAGAGTGCGCCCAAATTGGAAGTAACGCTGAGCCAAATAAACCAGATTATTTTCACTATTGCAAATAACCCGAGCGAGCTTCTAGCTGAAGGCACGAATCCGAAGTCAAAATAAGGTCAGCCTAATCAGAGAGTTGGGTCAAACGGAGTCGAATTCGAAACCATGAACTCCGGCGGACCAAAAGTGGTTAGCAGTCGCGGGACTGAAACCTAAACCAAAATGTAAAAAGAGATCTGCAGCTGAGTCATAACAATCTAAAGATGCGAGAACCGAGCTTCATCAGCCTCAATGAAGAGCCTTTCTTAGCAGAAACAAAGCAGAGACCGGAGAGAAACAGTAAAACTTAGCAGGAAGAGAGAGATAAGCGAATTCGGAACCCGACCTGAGAGAGAGATATCTGTAGACAGTAAATCTCGCACTGAGATCAGAATTCTGACGGGACTGGTTTGTGGGGGGTGGTGGTGGGAGTGGGGTTGTGGTGTGGGGCAGACCCTGCACGGACAGACCAAGAAAGAGCTCCAAAAATCTCTCCTTTCCCCGCCTAGTCGGCACTTTAGTCATGCAAGTGAGGACGCCCGTCGATTTCACCGCCAAATTACTGCAGGTGGACCGACCCCATTATAAATTGCCTCTCGGCATAATAATTTTTTTCTTTTATTTTTCCACTTTTGAATGTCAGATCAGATAATATATATATATATATAAACAGGTAGAGACTGGACAAAGATCTCCATGCCCGCTTTTAGAAATGAAAAGAGGGAAGACGAGCGACGGACGGGGAGAGAGAGAGAGAGAGAGCCCAATTGACAGCCAACTCCGTTGGCACTTAGCTCAATCGATTTTCCTTTATGTCAAAAAACGAACAATTACTTACTCGGGAAACCAAACCCAAGATTTAGCCTGTCGTGTTCCAAGAATAGAAGACTCGTCGATAATATTCCACTGCCGAGCATGCCAAATCAGTGAGTAGGCTATCATGGACCCGGAAGAGATGACTCCAAAGTCCAAACGGACGAAAAGTCGACATACGGCTCCGCCAGCCGCCAGGAGTGCCGCAGGGGGAGACCATTAGGAATTGAGGACTGATTTTGTACAGAAAAATGCAGAGTGGTAATAACGGTTTTACATGAACGTTATGTTGAACCACCGATACATAGAGCAGACAAGGTAACCAAGTCATGCCGAGACAATCATACCCCTAATACCTGTGGCGTGCAAGGCCATTTTGTACCATCCCGAGTCGCCATCCCTCTTCTCCCCCCTCAAGAGTAGATCTATATCCATATACGTATCATCAAGGCAAGTAGAAGACTCTCGCCAACATGCATGCAGGCACCTATAGTTACAGACATAAGTAATGGCATGCTATGTACAAAATTTAGTCTTTGACGAACACTGCAGTAAAATGATAGCTACTATGCAGGGCCAGTGACTGAAGTTTGATAGGTGCGTGAAGTTGAATTCCTGCAAGTTGATTCTGATTCTGATACCCGAATGTCGAAATCAATCCATTTCATCCGCCCGTAAGAGAGATGAGAGATCACTTGCATGGCCAAATCGTGTCTTCCAGCTAATGCTCATGAACTGGATCATCTTTGCTGGGCAACGACGTGAAAGAGGGAAGCCACAGCTCGACTCGGGTTCCACCGGTTCCAAGGGCGGCATTGGGTATCCGAGGAGATATCACTCTCACGACACAGCCATAGCTCTCCAATATCTCACGAGCAACCGTCAAGCCCGCGACAAAGTTCCAAGTCATGTTGTCCTCAATCATATCCCCGGAGGAAAGGTTCGGTCCAAAAGGTGTCAGCGAGTGCATCTGAGTCTGCATGCAGATAATACACCATAACTTAGCAAACTGGTGGAAATCACAATAAGGCACTTCTGGACAAGCCACTAAAGTATCTATTTACTTCCACGTTCCACTAGAAGGGCTTTTTCTCACATTCCATGGCCATTTCGTTCGTGAACATTTTGGAAAGTAGAATTTTACGTACAGTTCCATGGACCAGCAAAAGGATCTCCCACTTTCACATGATTAGTAGCAACACAAACTAGACATACCATGTAGTGCATGTCAGGGCCATCATCGTCGATCACTATGAGAGCACCCCCTGCTGGTGCTCCAGTTGATAAAATCTCCACCTTACCACCAACATGAGTTCGCAATAATGCACCCTCAATCAAGTTGCTTAGAGCTTGACGAAGAGCAGGCTCCTCAACTGCGACCGGCAGAGTCTGCGAGAGTTTGCTGAGCCCTACAAATCTTTTCTGTCTATGAGCCAGCGGACTGATGGCTCCTACTAGATCAGAGAGCACGTCAGAAACATTGGACGGTCTTCCTGACACAAAGGAAAAGTGTCAGAAAACATCTAAATGCACTAACACAGTAGAAAGGCCGTCTTTCATTCTTGACATTTCCAGCTCAACTTTTAATGTCATTTAAAATGAATTTTACTCAGTGATATGTCAAAATTTCTCCTTTTCTTTGGCATTGACGATAAATTTAATGTTTCTGCTTAGATTACATGGAAAAAATGCCCATCACCCATACTTAAAATCAAAATACCACTGGAGAAAAGCTTCTGACATTTTCAAAGTTAGAATTTTTTTGCTGTTATGTTCCAACTGACATTTGACGGCCTCATTTTGATTAAAGAGGGATCATCACAAACTTTGTCTTAATAGTTTATCCATTGACAGATTCAGCCAAACTTTGCCACTGCCGTAGGGTAACAAAACTCAAAATAAGAGCAATAAGAGAAGATGCATTCTGCAGGATGATGAATCTGACAGAGCACGTGAGAGGTAACTCATTACCTGATACCTTGTTGACGTATGGGGGCTAGAGCCAGAGGTGGCATCGGCAACTCCAAATCTGTAACTGCTGTACTTGGAGAAACCCTGGTAATTTTGGAAGTTTCCTTGGACAAGTTGTTGGGTGAATGAGGTGTCATAGATCCCTGATGGCCATAAGTTGAACCATTCATCTTCTGCAAAGTTTCTTCATTGTAGCGCATTATATTGGCCTGAAAAATGAAAAATCCAGTCATAATAGACAGCACTGGCATTGTTTTTTGACAAAAATGGCTCGCATGTTCAAAAATCTTTGACTGGCAGCTTGCACCATCTGTTGATCAGATGATGTGTTACTTCATTCCGTAATTATAGTGAGAGATTAATATAACCAGTGACATCATGTCACATCATATTATTCCAGGAAGGACAGGCCTTGACCTAAACCATTATCTACAATAAAGAAATAAAAGAAAGGAGAATGACATGTAATACCTTTGTCATATGTACCGCTTCCTGGAGCTTTTGAAGAGTATCCCTCACTTGATCACCATGTACCATAATGTCTTCAACAATGTCATAAGCAATCTGCGTTATGGACATAAAATTTAGGAAAAATGGAACCCCCAATAGCTTCTATTGACAGGTAAAGTAACACATCATACAAACCTCACTTCTTTTCATGTGCTGGGACAACATCTTAGTCAAAGTTTGAAGGCTAGATAGTGGACCACGAATCTATAGAAAGTCAGACAAACAAGAAACCATCAGTCATTTTTCAGAATTAATAAAAAAGAAGATTAGTTGTTACTGCAGCTCGAAGTTCAGTAGTAGTTTGTACCAAAGAGATCTTACTTGCTCGACTAAATTGCTCATCCTGACATTATTTTGCCAAGTAGACTGCTGGAGCAACAATGCTTTCTTCATAATGGAGATGCAGGTCAGTGGGGATCTCAGGTGAAAAGCCAAAAGAATAACTTATATCCCTAAAAAAGTGAGATTACAGTAACTAATACTAAAGGATAATTGTTTGACCTGATCCATTACATGTGCCATTGCCAGAGAGTGAGAAATATTGACTGCATTTGATCTCTGCTCAGCAGTGAAGAAGTACATTCTCGATTTCTCATCTGTATGACTAGAAAATTCCCTCAACTTCACACCAACTCCTGAGAGCGACAAGTCATATGCTTCCTCAGGGGAATGGGAGTGCAACAGGTCGTGCTCCTTGTTCAATGGAAGCTCAGCCACCAAAAAGCCAACCACAAATGGGTGCTTCACCATCGGAAAAACAACAGCCTTGCACTCAGGCACCTCGACAACCTACCACAAATGGATAATCATCCTAGTGTTAATGTTAGTGTTACCTAGGTACATTAATATTGTTGAACTCATTGTAGAAACATCATAAAGGTCAAATGCTAGAATTTTTTTTAATAGCTCTTCACAGAAGGGGAAAAAAAACTGTTATCCAAGCCATTTGACTACACTAAATGCATATCAACCGGGACAACAGTGAATAGAGGTTTTCTCATTGGCATTTCCAGATAAAGAAAGGTACATAATACCAAAGATTCATTGCAATCAAGAAATGTCAAAATTAAAAGCTCAGCACAGCTAAGTACCTCTTGATTAGATAAAGCAGCTTCAGCCGCTCGCAGTCCTGTAGGGACATTAAAATTTCCAATCAAAATGACAAGATCAGGCACATTAGATGCCGTCCCCGGATAAGAAGAAACTTGTCGCAGCTCTAGGCGGTCCATAACGTAACTACCAGCTGGTCTTACATATACCTGCTTAAGAATCACCATGATCAAGATCATGAGAGTTTAAAGTTGGCTAGTTCTAGCTTTGATTTCTGACGAATCGAAACGTGAAAAAATGGAACTTGGACTTACAGAGAGAAGAGCTTCCGGATCTACGATTCGCCGAAACAGGTCGAGCTGCTCGATGCATAGCCTCTGGAAATCCGGACTCGGAAGCACCAGCCCGCTCCTCTGTTCCTTCTCGATCCTCTGGACGAACTCCACGGGAGAATTCGAAGCTCTCCGGATAGCCGAGGCGACCGCTGAGGCGGAAGAAACCAGCGGCGAGCCCTGGGAGTCATCGCTGGACACGTGCTGGAGGGGCGGGCGAGGGCTGGTGTCGAGGAGGGAGGCAGCGTTGCGGGAGAAGGAGAGAGGGGACAGATCGTGCGAGGCGGGGCTTGTCTTACTTGAGCTGCATCTGCAGGCGAGAGGGAGGAGGCTGCAGGCTGTGGCGGTGGTGGTAGAGGTGGAGGCGTTAGGGCTGGAAAGGAGGGCCTGTGGAGTGGTAATGGAGGAGATGAGCATCGTTCTGTATTGGCAAGACCGAAATGAACTAACCGAGCGGATTTGGCTGTGACGAGAAGGGCATATGACCTTAGAGTCTTTTCCCAGGAGGGATACGAGCCACGCGACCGTGGAGACAGCCGAATGGCCTTTCTCAAATTTTAAGATTCTCCATTAAGAATTCAACATATTAAAGCTAGCTACCTAACACAATTGTACAGATTACAGTACTCGAATTACATGTTTATATACATACATATATATATACATGGTCAATATTTGCATGCGAAATATGTAGGAAGAAAATTCTGGAATTACAAAAAAAAAAAAAACGCTATAACTAGTTATAATTTCCCCTTAAAACGCAATAAACATAGTTTGAAGCTGAATTAAGGACATAACATAGAGGCAGATTTTGCCGAAGATCGGTCAACTAAAGCAATTGATAAGTCTGACGACCATGACCAGTCGACTGAACAAAACAATTTGCTTGCATTTCTCTTGGTTCGAAGTTTCACAGTGGAGGGTATTTTCTTGGTTATCACGATCTTCCCCACGGTTGCTTCCTGGTCCTGGATGAAAGGTTCAATCTTTTGGGCTGTGATATGGTTTCAGCAGGGCTTCGTTTACTGAATTTCCAGGAAACACGTAGAGGCTCTGGGTACATGATCAGGGGCTAGCAGGCTCGGGACATGATTCAAAAATTGGAACCCGAAAGTCCAAAAGAGAGCCGTCAAGGATCCGATTCGCTACCCACTTATTTGCAGCATGGGAGTAATGCACACCGTCCCAACTTATCACCTTCAGAGGATCCTCACATGGCCTCCCAGAGGCTTCAGTCCAATTCACAACTGCCTTCTTCCAACATTCCAAGCCATTATCCCCTAAGTGGCCACAACAATATGTAAACGGATCCACAAACCCTGTGGAAAACCCATAAACGAACTCAGATAACTTGGTCAGTCAATCTCAACTCCAACTAGGATTCATCCGCTTTCCGATTAACTAGCTAATACAGAGTAAACAAGTGAAAAAACTTGAAGGTTACCATGCTTCTTGGCTTCAGAGATCAGGGAATATTTTGCCGAGTATATGTCAATGTAGTTTAACTTTGCATCATGAAGTTGCCAAGATTAACTAGCTCACATAGAGTAGACAAGTGAAAATATTTGGAGGTTACCGTGCTTCTTGGCTTCAGAGATTAGGGAATATTTTGCAGAGTACATGTCAATGTAGGATAACTTCGCATCATGGAGTTGGACCCTAAGCTTGGATACCCACTCTCTTAGCTGCCGATTGAATTCCTGAGCAATTCTGTTGTGCGAAGCCACACAACCATGGGGGTCTATGTCATTCGGTTCAGGAGGATAAAAGACAAGGGTATAAGGCAAACAACCGATTGGGCCAGTGTTATGTATCCAAAATGCTCTTGCTCCTTGCTGGTATAGTTTCTGCAACAATCGCAACATAAATACATCTTTGAAGAACTGCTCCATGTGACACACGAAGGCTATCCACTTTGATTCAAAGATTTTCTTTATAAAGAATATAATAATGCCACAACGTATAAGTTTTACAATGTTACTTCAAGAACAAATAGTGATCAGAGAATTATTATTAATCTCAAAACTAATCTCTGTTTGATGCAAAATCAATATTCATGACTATAAAAGAGAGATTTTTCAGATCAAGGTCGTATCTTGGAAGATGCAAACTAACAGATATGCTGCAAGAAATGTAATCAATATAAGCTTAAACTTTGTTTTTATCAAATGACAGGTAAAACTCCAAGACCACCACTCAGTTGGCATTTTGGCAACTTACAGAATTCATTAATGGGCATACACTAGTCACGTACACTCGTTCGTGTACAAAATTGAATCTTGAGAAAACTTCTGAGATTTGCTGAATGTATTCATGCATATCACAGTGGTTGGTCAAGAAGAGAGTTATATTCACCTCAACTGCTCGAGCAAAAAGAGCGGTAATATTGGGAATCAATTCCAGAACTTGTTTCTCGGTCATTGATCCCAAAGTGGAGTGAAGATCATTCTGTCCAATATCCATAGAGTATATTGCCTTGGTGAAGTCCTCGGGCCTTGGGAGACTCAACTTGGCATATGAACTGCCTGGAGAGCATAGTTTTCCCCATAGACCATATGCTGTAAGTACCAGGACATCGTAACACGTATGATGAATAAATTTAACCAATTAGCACCTTCATGGTGAAGCTCGAGCGTCCGTGCCTTCAATTGTTCAAACTGCTGGAGCTGAATGTCTAGTGATATCGGGCTAAATCCTCCTTGAAATATCCTCATATCAAGCGGCTGAATCGTGGAGCCACTGGTGGCAAAATTTGCTCCGTGCCGGAAATTGGCTCCAATGGCGTCCAAGTAGGCACTCAAATATGGCAATCCCAATTTATCAGCTGCCGGATTCAATTTTTTAGAGAAGATCAGCATTAGTAGAAAAACATACAGAAGATGAGCTTCGGATCGGTTTACCAATGAAATCGAGGATCAATTTCCCATCGCAGGGCCGGCCCGAAGGCTTGCCGAAGAAGGTGACTCCGTTGGGAGGAGGGACCCGGTGGAAGGCGGCCGATATGCCCCCGGTGTCGGAGTTCGAGTCGCCGAAGTTGAAGATCGCCGGGAAGTTGCAGCGCCCTACGGAACGTGTCCGAGACGGGCCGAAACTGCCGCGCCTCCTAGTGGCAGAGAACGCAACGATCAAGAGGACCACAACTGCACCTCCCTCCAGAAAGGCTCTCGGAGAGGAATGGGAGCGCCACCTCCGGATGAGGCCGCGCGCTCTCCCCCAGTCCATCGTCGCCGGCTTCCCCCATTTGATCAGACGCAGCCCCGATCTAATAAACCCATCAACGGCTGCATCTGTTCCCAGTGAATAACAAACAAAATATGGAATTTTCTTTGATAACTGAGGAATTTAGGACTTCGGCCAGGCCCATAAATTGTACATAGATTTTGGCTAAATCTATAGTCTTTTTTTCTATAACTAAGTTCTGGTTTCAATCTTTTTATAAATGGAAATAACTTATATCAGAAAAATTTTACTCATAATTAGATCAAGTTAATTAATCAGGACCAAATAACTTCTTAATATCGATTAGTTTATATAGAAAAATATATATACATGTGGCCTTATCTCGAGGGGTGCGTAAGTAATAGATGTACCAAACTTATCTCATAAACTACTTATGGGATATATCTGAGTTCCAACCAAAGCCATGACCGACACGGGTCATCGTTTACCCCAATCCAATATTTTCGATTACGGACAGACTTTTGGGGTTTGATTGTTTCACAGTTGAAGGTATCATAAAGCTAAATTTAATTGATTGATCCACCACAGCGGGCATGCAAGTGTAATCAATAGCACCGAGGAATCCAACCGATTACTTTTCCATCAATAGATGAATAAGGTGGATAGCGGGGGGGAAAAAGCGGCCCTGCTTCCCGTTCAACCGTGTTCCACCCTTACCGAGCAAAGAAACAGCATAGATCTGGATCATATTCCGGCATCCTGCGGAGCAACATGCTTTCAGGCATGTGATTTCTCGTTCGCCGGAGCTAGCGGGCAGTGCAGGACGAACAGAGCAGCGCCATGGACCCTCACCGTGTATGATATTGTTCGAGTCACGGTACCTAAGTCTGTGCTGCTCCATACTTCTTTGTACTTGCAGGTAGCACTGCCCAAGCCATCAATGAGAAGAGCCTTCCCAATGTCTGATATCTGTGCTGATATCGTTGTCCTCTTCCGGTTCAGGTTGAAAAGGGCGAGATATATTTCACCTATAGTTAAGTAGCCGAGACTTTGTAAGGCTATCACGAGGTATAGAAATAAAGACATTGTCGAATGACCATTGTTTATCCCAGGCTGCTTCCGAGTTGACTGAGCGGAAGAACAGTGAATAGGGACTTTTTAGTTGTTACCTCGCCTTCCAGTAGCAACCCAGGAGCGGACTCCTCCCCCGCCTGCATTCGCTGTATAAACCATCACCAGGGTGAATAAACGCCAGGGGTAATACCAAGGTTTATGAATTTCCACTGCGATGTCAATATATCTCACCATTGATTATTCTCACCACGGCACACTGTCGAGAATAACTGTTAACAAGGGATCCATTACCATGAAACTCCCACATCTGTAGAAATTTCATGTCTCAGATGTCACAAGACCGTAAGTTTTGGAAAATTTTGACTGAAATTTGGAATTGGAATGTCCTCTTCATTTGCAGTAAGAGGAAGAAGTACCTGATTAGGTTCCCATCTGCAGCGTGAAAAAGTGGCTCTCTTAAACTCCTGCGCCGTTAGTCTTCGCTTTGGAGTTGCATCCAAGCAAATGTCCATGCTGGCAGAAGCTAAAAGCTGCAGCTTACCCTTTTGAGTCCCACCAAAGATTATCTCTTCATCACTATGCCACCGAGAATGCCATGTCTCAGAATCATGTGTGCAATTGAAAGTAATGAAGCATAAAAGAGAAACAAACTGAAGAGGGGTAAAAAGGGATTTCTTACGATGTAAGAAGAGGATTTCTCTTGTAAAGACAGAGAGGTTGCTCCTTGCTTCTGTGGCTTTCTGCTTTCCAACAGATTTTCTCAAGATCTTGATCAATTATATTAAGAGACCAGCCATTTGTTTTTGGATCCTCACAACTTGTCAGACCCAAAACCTCCATCTCCGACTCTGTCACATCTGTTGGCAAGGTTCTCAATCTGCTAGAGCGGGGTTTTGCCTCCGTAGTTGTTGAAGCAGTAACAAACGGAAACTGCAGGAAAAAAAAAATATCCATTTTATGAGATAACTAGTAACCATAATAGATCTTCATTATCCAACAAGTAAAACTATTACACATATACCTCCTTATTTTTTGAGCTATGAGAATTGATCTCGAGCAACGTGGGGTTGGTGATGAGTCTGTAAGTTCTACCATCGAGTTTCCTCAGATCCCCACCAAACATGAGAGGTGACTTGGCAAACCCCCACAAAGTCATCTATAAAGGAAGACTAATTAGCTCAAAACAGATTGCCTTGGTCAGGACAGGTTCTTCCCTTGATGAAAGACAGATATCTCGTGCCTTAGCAAGTACCTGAGTTCTTTGTTCGTCAAGGGAAAGCCTGGAAGATCTGTGAGGACCACGATTGGAACCTAAGTTTAATTAATGAAAATAGATAAATGTATCACCTCTCCACTATAGCTTCCGGTAATATCTCTGGCATTTATGGGGAACTCTGCTTTCAAATGGTAGCCACATTCTTCTTTTTCTTTTTGTATTTTTTCACTAGTCTTGCTATTGTGTATTTTTAAAGAGAACAAAAAAAGGTACAGTATAAAAGTCACATAAAAATATTTTATTTTCTTTGACTAAATCATTTTAACAGACATTAAAATGCCGCAAGATTAAATGCCTGACAATATTGAACATAAGAATCAGTCTGATCAATCAGTGATCAATGCCTATGTTTTATGGAAGAAGGAAAGACTGAGCTTGATCCATGCCGTTTAGGAGCAACCTGCAATTGTTGCTCTGTAGTTGTCGCTGGACCAAAAGGAACTTCCGTATAACATACAACTAATTCTAAGGAACCTGTGTTCTAACGATTGACGAGGAGCAAAGAGGGATGCCAGGGTCTACCTGGGTCGGTAAGCCATCCAAGTGGCAGCATATCCAGATCAGGCCAAGATTTCCCAGACCAGCTATTTCCACCTATAAGGCCGGCAGAAGACATGTCCCTACAGAACCACAAAAGATAACCAATTTCAGTTCATGCTCTGTAAATTCAATATTCAACCTCATTACATACGTATTTTACCTAGAAACGTCGAAATGTGCCATGACATCTCCCCAGTTATCCCAATCATCTCCAGTTATCCTGTACATGTTGACTAGTCCACTGATTGACTTTGCCATTGCAGGCGTCACACTTGTCCCAGGAGACAATGAATAAAGAATGGGGCGGCTCAGTTGCTGCAGAACCTGCAAAGCATCCCATTTTTTAGATCTTCATCTATCTCAGGAAACATTGTCTAAGATAATCATGCACATTGGAGGAGGATACTATGACAAAGCGGGCTGTACATCTGAGACAAAGGTTATCTCATCCACATCCAGGTCACCGCCAAATACACAGTCATGCTTGACTGCAATGAAACATCACTTTATGTTATTTTGCTGATTGATATACAAGGATATAAGAGAAAAGATGCCACAAGAAAGCCCAAAATGCAAATACTGCTCCAGTAGGAAGTTAACTTCAGATCCAATTCTTGGCAGATTAGAATTAGTGAAATGAGTCCAGGGTAACTGCCACATTACCAAAGTCGACACCCCACTCTGCATACTGTTTATATAGTGATTTCAAGAAGGCTCTTCCGGCTCCTAAGGTCATATCGACACTCATGAAGCCATGTCTCATCCAAGCACAGGCCCTTTCTTTCAGGGCTATATCTTGTGCTCGCCACGTCTTTCCTGAATCAGTATAAGCACCTCCCTGCCAAGAGAGCAACAAGAAATGATTTGAGAACTGAATAGGAAAATGCAACAATCATTACATATTTTATCTAAGGAATATGAATTTACATTCTGTCATGTGATACGTCCAGAGACCCACAAAAAAAGATATTTTTTAAAAATTAAGTTACAGAATAAATACTGTCCTTGTCAATTTAAATTACCATAGTTTGACTTATCAAGGTAGAAAAACAAAATCAGCAGATATGAAGGATAAGGGCATACTGTATCTGTATCCAAAATGAGGGTTTTTGCGTTGACTGCCTGTGTGCTTATTCCTCTCATAACATGAATCCCAAACTTTAAACCCATATGATGAACCTTCTTTGCAACTTCAGTAAACCCTTTCCCCCCTGCAGACGAAGGCCATCTCCTTGGATCGGGCATCATCCTCCCCCATTCATCAATAACATCATATCCAAGGGAATCAACATAAGCCCCCGGCACCTTTTTTCGATACCAGAGGTAATCCACAACTACGTACTGCATCCAGTGACAAGGCAAAAGTTTCAGTAGCACTATCAGAAGTCCATGGAAAAGAAAAATATTCCATCATTTTCATCACAGGGAATATAACAGGATGACCATAACCTCATATCCATAAGATTTGAGTCTTTGCGAGATGATCTCAGCATTCTGCAAGAATTCACGTTCAGAGATTGTCCAGCAAAAGGAATCATAGGAGTTCCACCCTCTTGGCGGAGTGCTGGCGCGCAACTGTGTCCCATTTGGTGTTCTAGCTGACAGACTGTACAGCCAACATATTCCTTCAGCACTTATTCATGGAATGTCCAATCACAAAGTAGCTTGAGTCTACTTAAATGAATTGGGGCAAGCTGAGTCGAGCATGGCCAACATAGAAATTATGGCAGTTGCTTTGAAAATATTATTTACCAGCAGATCCTCAAAGTGCAGGATTAATAACAAAAAATGCAGCTTCGATTTAATTATTGGACGTTTTATTGATTCCCTGCTGTCAAATCTTTGAGCTACCGCGTAACTACAGTAGAAGCAAGAAACAATAGATTGAGGTCCAGCAAATTTGCGGTCAAACATAACCTTCTCAGTTGACAAAATTCGTACTCTACTTATATAAGCTTATGCATTCGAATTAGAACTTCGGACCAAATAAAAGCCATTTCAATCAACAGAGACACGAACAGATCACTATGCGCCACTGCACGTCGATTAACAATTTCAGCAGTTTCAGGCTCCCCAGGAATGACGAGTTGCCTCTTCAACCTTCATACCACCGGAGTCGCCAAATGACGAAAGAGAAGCTCGAATTCCTTAATACGGAGAATTCAACTCAACACTCAAGCTTATTCACAGTAAAACGAGAGGGAGAGAAATTAACTTGACAGAGGTTAACAGCGACGGAAGATTCACCTGATGGGAAGTACAGGGAGGAGCAGGAAGAGGAAGAGGAAGAAGGAGGAGGTGGAGGAGGAGAGGTAGTTGGAGGAGACGAAGACCTCCATTGCTCTGTGATGAAGCTGAGACGAGTCAGTGCCGACTGTTAGTTAAACTTTTTTTTGGGTATACCACAGTTAATTTAAGCACTCCGGCCCCACCCCCCTAAATGCGCACATACCAATTCAAAATAGCCTATAATTATTTAACATGATTCAACCCAATTGGTACGGAATTGATCCTAAACAAACTAACTCACGATTCAAACCGGTTTGAACTGTAAATTGTAATCCTTTCATTTTCTTAGTTTTTTTTTCAAATTATTTAAAATAATTTTTTAATTTTTAAATTGAATAGATAAAATCGTTGATACGTAGGGTTTGTAGGGTTTTAACAATCCGACCTATCCGGGCCAATTTAGCAATGGTTTTGGACCGGTTCAATAACAAACATGTCGGACTAATTCCGGTTCAATTGGCTTGCTCATTGAACTCGGCTCGTAACCACCTCTCAACTTAATAAAAGCAGTTACAAGCCAATTTAGAGGTAATCTAGGCTGGTTACAGATTTTGACAGACCGATTTCAGGCTAAACTGGCATGTTTAACATATCTATCCACCACTCCGCACCAACCGTAATTATCAATAATTAATCATCCATTTTTAGATGAATGGATTAAAGTACGTATTCTGATTAATTGTCGTTATTATCGGACGGCGCAGAGGGAAGGGAACATACCTTAGCCTGCGCCTTGATCCTGCAAATAAATAATTTTTTCCTTTTTTAATTCTGAAACATTTCTCAAATTTTGATCTCTCATTAGTTTTAAATTATAATATAATTCTTACAAGTATAGCAAATGAGTCTTCTTACCCTCCCGACTTCACTATCTCACCTATTTCTTCTCGTTTTTAATATAGCGTCCGCCTCATCATCAATAGTCATACACCAACAACGCACAGCCTGATCGCTGGGTCACGCCATTTTGAGCCGATTCACCCGCCCTCGCCACCACACATCCACCGAGTAGGTCGAGGACACTGAAGACACTGTCGTCGGTCCCCTCCCTGCATCCTCAGGTATTGGCATCCCATACACCGTGATGATCGCACTCGATCAAATCGACATAGAAGGCACCATTTGATGCCATTATAACAACTACAAAGATACACTCGTCCGACAAAAGAGACTTAGAAGAAAGGCGAGAAGAACCGCCGCAGATAAACATTTCACTGATGAGATGCCGATAAACAGTACCGCAGGAATGCCCAGGTCCAGTAAGACAGGCTTTCATCTCCTGTGTGGTATCCAAGTGTTCAGCATTCATTGTGCCGCCTCGGACGTCAATCGGCCCCACTCAAAGCATAACCTTTTACGCACCTTGAGGTTAGAATTAGTTTTCAAGTTCCACGCTCAGCTTTCAGTTCCTCTCCCCGACGGTAAATCTGTACGGAGAATCCTCATAAGATCTGTGTTTCATCGCCAAGCCCTGCACATGCAAGGGCTCAGAGGGTTCTCCCAGATATCGTAGTTGGGGGATGTCCCCTCCGGCAACCCGGCTCGTGTCCGGTGGGTCACAATCACATCCTCCACAAAGGGGGCCCAGCCCATATAGGGGTCCCCAAAGGATTTAGACATAAGGCCCTTGTCTGGTTTAATCGACTTAAGCCGGTGGCCGATGTATCTGCGTGCACCAATTATCAGTTTCGCAAAGTTGCCTCCATGAGTCATCACAAACACATCCGACTTCAAGCATACTAAGAAGTCAAGGGCTGCCAAGCTTGTCACATGCTTTCGGAAATCATCTAGCTCAGCTTGAGTCGCCAACTCTTCCTTCGTGACCTGTTGTTCCAGTTGACATGCATGAGAAACAAAACCAACGCTAGCAGTATATCGGTCAATATCTGACACTGTTACTTGGCAAATTAAAGGTGATATGTCCTACAAAAAAACAAATAATCTAATTGCACATTTTTTCTGGCCTACTTTCACATTCATCAAACAACGTAAAGAAGAATATTTTGAGCCTTAAGAGTCCCATGCATTTCCGTGCAGTTTAACTGTCATGATCAAGTCACTTTTAATGCATGGATCGGAAAAGCTAACTAATCAACAAAACATACATATGTTTTGTGATACACTGAACCCTCACGGACAACATTGGCTGACCACTAAGGTCAAAGAACCTTAATTTTTTCTTTAAAATGAAATGAGAAAAACCCAATTAAATGACAAGAATGATGTCTCACCAGATTTGGAAACATGTTTCTAAGAGGTGCCATTCGATTCTGACCACCGTAAACCTGTCCAGAAGCAACGTAGATTTGAGTTTCCTTGGGATAACCCATGGCCAGCAGGATAACAGCCACTTCCCCTGGCTCCAGAGGGCACTGGCCTTCCTTCCGCTTCTGAAGGGCCAACTGCCATAAATGAGAACCATTCTGCATATTCGATCAACAAGAAGGAACCGTCAGGCCATTCATGTTTCTTTCTATCTATCCCAAGTTTACCAACACTTGAATGTTGCTTTTGTGATTCACCTTATAACGCCGAGGCCATTCCTCTTTTCGGTATTCAGCCATTTTTACTTTCTCTTCCCTCGTTCCCACAAAGTCACAAAAAGATAGACCAACCATTCCTTTCTCAAACCTAAGATGAAGAGCCCTGCTTGAAAAATCAAAGAAAGCTTGATAAGATACCAAATCCAAGTAAGTAATTAGGCAAGCTTCTGAACCACGAAATTGCATACATGTAGGGATTTGAACTTCCAGTCCGATTCCTCATCCTTGAAGCCAGCAAATCAGCCATTTGCTCTATATGAGGTAGAAATTTCAAAGCGTGATAGTTACTCTACACCTCAGTCTGTTAATTTCTGGTGGAACATTATCATACCTGCAGCCAAATACACTAGAAATAAGCATGTGAACTAAAAAAGGGCCAAAGACATGGAGGAAAGTATGATACTGCTCACCAAGACGATCAACAAAAGGTTTAATGGACATTATCTTCTTTTCTTTTATGCGGGGCAGAACGTTGTCAACATAAAATTGTGCTGATGCATACTTTGGAATGTTCTTCACAGTACGTCTAAGGAACAGACCACAAGCATTTTCATTACATAATTGCCAGCTAGGTATTAATGGAAAATGGGGCAACCAAGAAATTCAACCTTATACTGGTAAATAGCTCTGATTTGTCAGTAAACCACTATGGGATGTCACGGATGATTGGAACATCATCCTTCAGGTAGTCAATGAAATGATCCACATCAAATATGTCCTCAAATCTCCTGTGCAAATAGACAGATGATAAGAAAAGCGTGCACCTGTGCAAAAGAATGGCAGGAAACGATAGAGAGAAAACTTCAAGTAAAATATAGTAAAAGTGAGATCACAGAGATCAGATATCTCAGAAAGATAGTAACATGACAAAGAAGCATCCTTTCTAAAAATATTTTATCCTCGGAGGAATTTGTGGAAGAGCAAACAATGTGCACGGTGATCTCAAATTTCATGAGTTTAGCTGAATGTGGCCTTGAGGGAGTGGAACTTAAGGTACTAACTGGCATTCGTAAGATTATCTTATGATCAATAAATAGAGCTCAAGGAGGAAGAAGCAAAGAATTTTGTGACTAAGAAGCGTCAAACAAGTTCAGAAAAATAGTGAAATAACAGAGTGTACTTTCTGATCAATAAATATAACCCAAAATCTACATAATTTAAACATCACCCAACAAATATATGCAGTAGCTTCAATTTGAAATGAATATGGCTTTACAGTGTAGAGATCTTACGTTTGATCCTTCCATATCTGATCCTGCTTGAGCACTGGCAAAATAAGAGTAGCATTCAAAATTTTAGCAACAGCCACTGCATTGGAGATCTACATCCAGAGATATGAAGTTATAAAATGAAAGCAATAATCAGGAAAAGTGTGTGTCCAGCTTCAATTCTGCCAAGAAAAGGGAAGGAAACATTCTAGCAGCCGTATCAGACAGTGGAAGGTACACATTGTTGCGTCTAGAGTAAGTCTATGTACATGGCAATCATGATAACCCATAGAGACCTAAAATCGAGAAATAGAGTCCCCTGAAGAAATCAACATCAATGGCAAATCAAATGCTATGCTTGCACCAATCATAATTAGACAAGAAGACATACAAAAATTGCTGACAGGTAAATCATAGTAAAGTTAATTTTCTCACTCAGATTAGATTGATAAAGCAGATGCATACTGCAATTCTTTGTTGATTCAATCCACCCTCAGCATGTATGAATATATAGCCATTTGCCTCATTCTCGGGAGAAATATCTGCATTTAAAATTTAAATAAAAAAAGTGAAACAGAATACTAGGCGAAGGACGGAATTTGCAGAGTTGCTTGAGAATAATTACCATCAAAACTAGAAAATTTTATGTCACAAAAGTAGCAGGACACAATTCCTTTCCTCCAATGTACAACCTAGAGCTACAAATGCTACATCATCTGATACAGAATGCAGATGCCAGGAATTAATAAGTGGTTTCTGTTTGTAAGAGAGGTCACTGGCAAACATCTTCCGCAGATACCGAGAGGTATTTAGGTGCCAACATTAACCTCAGAGTCACCTAACATAAAGATTTATTTGAAGATTGCTCATGGTTAATGTCAAAGCATGAAAACACTGCCTTCACAAGGACATATAATTGTCACAGTTATGCAAAGTCAAGACACTAAAGATAAAATAATCAGAGCTACATCACTCCAATATTTGGAGGGAAGATCAATTTCGCATCACAACAATTCATCCTAAAGAGGAAGGAACTGCTTAAAATTTTCAGATGGCAACCACGTGGATACCGTGCAGATAATTAATGATTTTCAGTCACTAGACAACTGTATAATGAACTAATCTGAATCATCAAAACAGAGAGAGTTCTCCAGTCAATTGCAAGTTACATGTCCCTCATGCAAATAATTGAGGTCCATTTAATAACAGAAACTACCCAAAACAGCTTCAGCAAACTGGATTCGCTGGTTTCTCTATGTACATATGAAGTAGGATTACCTAAGATCACTGATTTAATGCAAATAAAAAAGTCAGGACAAAAAAACTAACTACATTTTTTCCCCAGTTCAATGTCAGAATTTTCTGATAGACTTCTGTAACCTGATATTCCACCATGACGGCGCCCAGCACAGGGCTTCCAAGACGTGGTTGCCAAGTAAGGAATTTCCCAAAGTGAAGGAGACTCCTTGACCTAATGTCAGATAGATGAGAAAAACATTCAAAAACAAAGACATGAAGAACGATGGATAAGGCAAAAGTATAAGATCTATTGGTAGCTTACATGCGGACAATGAAGTACAATGCCATCCTTCTTGCAAAGGTAAGGGGCCTTCTACAGCACAAACAATGAGAAATTAGCAAAGCTAAAAATCCAAAATTTTAACCAGTCATTATAGCAATCGAAAGATACATGAAAAATGTTGCAAAAGTCGCTGTCTTCTTAGACATGCACATACACACGCATGATACTGATGATACAATCACATTGGAACCAGCCACCAATAATCAAATTGACGATCATACTTGAGTGTTCACTGAAATTGGCATTCGTTACATGATAACAGTAGATAACACGATCATCAACATGGCATAGAAAAACATGGCATAACCCTGTTGACTGCAGACCTAAAGAGTTTACTACACCTAGGAAGGTCCAAACTCGGTGCATCCAATCAGGAAATGCCAATCCAGCAACAGTTCGGGCAATTCATTAATGAGAACCCCGGAAAGGAAAACATACGCATAAATGCCACTCACCAAGCGGCTCACAATGGAGAAGATGGAGATCAATCCAACGAGGGCCAAAGCAAGGAGCAGGGGCATAGAGATCCTGGAGTTGTAAGGCGAACCCCTGTGATCATCACCGAAGTGACGAGGGCAAAGGGAGTGGAACTGGTTCCAGAAGGCGCGGTCGCGATCTCGGGCGGAACGGCGGCCGTCATCGTCGTCATCGCCGGAACGGGATTCGGACAGGAGAGGCGAAGATTCGCCGTCGCGCTTCAAGGGTGAGGAGGCGGCCCGGCTCCCGAGCGAGTTCGAGTGCCGAAGCTCAGCCATGGCGCGCGTCTGGGGCTGAAAGCCGGAGTGAAACCAATGCTGATACAGCGTCCAGCTGGAGTAGTCTCTGCTGCTGGCCACTGTGATGATCGGCGGATGGAGGCGGCTCAATGTCTTCTTCGAGGGGCTCGAACAGGGCCTAGTGAGCTGAGCAGCTGTCAGTATATGAAATCAAAGACGTCCGTCGGCGCTGTGGAGCTTCAGAAATGTTAAATGTAAATTCTCACTCGCATTGAGGGTACTCCAGTAATTTTCTCAGAAATGGCTCAAGGTGCCATTGAGGGCAGTCCAGTAATTTTGAGAAAAATAACGACCTCTCTCCCTCCCCCTCTCTGACGCTCTTCCTTCCTCGTCTAAGCTCACAGCGGTGGGAGGCCCCCGAAGCTCGGCTGATGGTTCACAGAAGCTCTGCAGCTGAGCTCAAGTGTATATTAAGTATTAACAACCAAAGTGAACCAAAATGTCTATGTCCTCCTCATCCTCATCCTTCGGCATCAACGTTGTTACTAGTCAGCCACTCTTTCCTCCATCTTTACCTCCATGCCTACCTCAGAACATCCAATTCCACTGCTCCGAGAGACCACTCTCTTCTTCTCTTCAGCTTCAGCCCAAGACCTCCCCATCCCAGGACGAAGTCAACCCAGCTATCAGCATCCCCCCTCCCTTTCCTTCTCCCTCTCCGGCAGCTTCTTCATGGGTAGAATCCATCCGCTCGAAAACCCGGTCCAACCTCTTCCGGGAAGCCGTGTCCACCTACATCAGTATGGTCATCGCGGGCATACTACCCGACAACTTCGCATTCCCTGCTGTCCTGAAGGCGGCTGCAGCTCTTCAGGACCTCCATTTGGGGAAGCAGCTTCATGTCCATGCTCTTAAGCTCGGGTATGCATCATCCTCTGTCACGGTCGCTAATACCCTCGTACATTTGTATGGCAAGTGCGGAGATATTGGAGATGCATCTCAGGTGTTTGATAGAATATCCGAGAGGGATCAGGTCTCCTGGAACTCGATGATTGCCGCAGCCTGCAATCATGGTGAATGGGCACTCGCAATTCAGCTGTTCAGGTCCATGATGATCCTGGGAGATGCTGAGCCCAGTTCTTTTACTCTAGTGAGCCTGGCACTTGCTTGCTCAAACTTGGGCAAGGTTATAGGCTCAGGCCTCGGGAAACAAGTCCATGGACATAGCTTGAGAAATGGGCACCTAGAGACCTTCACTGTCAATGCTTTGATTGCCATGTACGCTAAACTCGGTCAGGTGGATGACTCCAGAGCTTTATTTCAATCCTTTCAGGACCGGGATATCGTCTCATGGAACACTGTCATAAGCTCATTGTCCCAGAACCAACGGCACTTGGAAGCACTGCTATGCCTGTATGATATGGTCCATGATGGGACTAAACTAGATGCAGTCACGATAGCTAGTGTACTTCCTGCATGTTCCCATCTGCAAATGCTTGATGTAGGGCAGCAGATCCATGCTCTTGCGGTCAAAGACAGAGAAATAATCCAGAATTCATTCGTCGCCAGCGCCCTTGTCGACATGTATTCCAATTGTCAATGGGTTGAGAGTGCTCGCCAGATCTTTGACAGCACATCAGATCGGAAAATTGGGCTTTGGAATGCAATGATCTCTGGTTATGCCCAAAATGAGCATGACCATGATGCACTGAAGCTCTTCGTTGAGATGGAGGCAGTAGCTGGGCTTTGTTCAAACGCAACCACCATGGCCTCTGTCTTGCCCGCTTGTGTGTGCGTTGTAATGCATTCTCAATCAAAGAAAGCATCCATGGGCATGTCATCAAGAAGGGTTTGGAAAGGGACAGGTACGTGCAGAATGCTCTCATGGACATGTATGCAAGGATGGGGTGGTTGGACATTGCAGAAACTATTTTTGAGGGCATTGAAGTCAATGATACAGTTTCCTGGAACACATTGATCACCGCTTATGTCCTCCATGAATGCCATAATAAGGCACTTTTTCTCCTGAGCCAGATGCACATAGTAGCGGAAGATGCTAGCAGACAGGAGAAAGATGGTGATGGTGAACGAATAAACCATCCTAGGCCAAATGCTGTGACTTTAATGACAGTCCTTCCAGGTTGTGCTGCACTTACAGCCCTATCAAAGGGGAAAGAGATCCATGGCTATGCAATCAGGAATATGTTAGCAGCAGATGTTGCAGTGGGAAGTGCACTGGTAGATATGTATGCTAAATGTGGCTGCTTGAAATTATCCATAAGCACATTTGACCAAATGACTGTTAGAAATGTGATCACATGGAATGTAATTATTATGGCATATGGAATGCATGGGAGGGGAGATGAGGCCTTGCAATTGTTCAAAAGAATGGTAGACAAAGGATCCAGAGGCAGAGGAGTGGCAAAGCCTAATGAAGTCACCTTTGTCGCAATATTTGCTGCATGCAGTCACTCTGGGATGGTAAAAGAAGGCTTGAACTTGTTTTACAGGATGAAGGAAGATTACCAAGTCGAACAAATGCCAGATCACTATGCCTGTATTGTTGACTTGCTTGGTCGAGCTGGCCAAGTGGCAGAAGCATATGATATCATAAAGACGATGCCATCTGAATTTGACAAGACAAGTGCCTGGAGCAGCTTGCTTGGTGCCTGTCGGATTCACCATAATCTGGAGATTGGAGAAATTGCTGCCATGAATCTCCTGGAGCTGGAGCCAGGTGTGGCTAGTCATTACGTGTTATTGTCAAACATCTACTCTTCTGCCGGACTATGGGACAAGGCGATGGATGTTAGGAAGAAGATGAAGGAAATCGGTGTGAGGAAAGAACCTGGGTGCAGTTGGATTGAGTTTGATAACGAGGTGCACAAATTCATTGCAGGGGAATCTTCACACCCACAGAGTGAGCAGCTGCATCGATTTCTGGACACCTTGTCAGATAGAATGAGAAAAGAAGGGTACATGCCCGATACTTCGTGTGTCCTTCACAACATTAATGAGGAAGAGAAGGAGAGTTTACTCTGTGGACACAGTGAAAAGCTGGCAATAGCTTTTGGCATTCTTAATACTCCCCCTGGAACTACCATCAGGGTTGCCAAGAACCTCAGGGTTTGCAACGATTGTCATGCTGCCACCAAATTCATCTCTACGATTGAGAAAAGGGAGATTATTCTGAGAGATGTCAGGAGGTTCCATCATTTCAAAGAGGGAAAATGTTCTTGTGGTGACCACTGGTGAAGGCAGTCCTAGACAGCAAAATTGTTAAAAGATTCATGGCTTGCTTGTAGCTGGTTCACTTTTTTTCAAACCCAGCCATTGTTGCACGTGAGGAATATAAATGTGTCGATATTTCTGAAAAGTTCTTGCTGGGCGCTGATAAATATCATGAAATTCAGGAAGATGCGTTTCACATGTTCAGATTTTTCATTTTTTTCCCTATTACTCATGGACCTTCTAGGGTGGCAATCGTGCTTCCACCGGAAGGCCTGGGTTCTTATGATTATTATCCACTCCCTCCCCATGGTACAGGCTCACATTCTCATCCACCAAGTGGGATGGTGCAGCCATCGCCTGACCAGGGTAAGTTGCTCAAAACTAAGCTTATTCCATCAACTGACCAGGGTAAGCAGATGCAAGAACAAAAGAATCGAGGAAGTACCTTTTTACCTTCTCTTGCACAACTTTCTATTGTCTGCAGGCAATTCCTTTTGTAGAGCCATATTTTCTTCATGATGTCATATCGTTTGGTCAAAGACCATTCTGCAATGGACTGGTCTACCATGGAAACCACCATGTTTTATGTTATCTGACTGGTCCTTCCCAAGACGAACTGTGCATTGATTTGCCTCACAACAAAATGTTATTTTCAAAATCCAAAAGCCACATCATCCCAGTCGAACACAAGTTCCAGGACAGAGACCATTTCTTATGTGAGATTTCACCTTGCGAAGAAAGGGAACCACATTTTCTTCTTGTATACTTTCACAACAATGTTATCATGCTACATGAACTCAGACAAGAACATGAAGCTTTCATTGCGAAAACTCGAGCAAGGAAAATCAATAAAAATCTGAATGCTGGAATAACCTTAAGAAACTGGCTCCAGCTACTTCTTTTCATTCTTCCACCTCTGACAAGCAGCTTGAAAACTCTGTAGCCCTTTAATGACCAGCAAGCTCTGAGAATGTCTGAGGAGAAAACTGAAGTGTGTGAGCAGCCTTCATCTTTGAAACCTTCGCCCATAATCCTGACTAAATAAAGGATGCCCAAGTCCATCATGAGCGGTTAATCTGTTGGCTGGGTCATACTTCAAGAGCCCTTGCAAGGTCAATGAGATCCCCGGCTGAGTGATCCACATGCTGCATTACAATATTCTGTGTAGGGGAGAAAGAAGCTAGTTAGTTAATGCTTCATAGTAATCACAGATAAAGAAACCACAGAGACATGAGATGAAACCTGAAGACAATGCAGCTTTAGAACTGCTTTAATGCTTTCCCGAGAAGCAGCCCCTTCAGACCAATCAAGTCTGCTCCTTCGGATATATTTCTCAGCCGGGCGACTGACCACAAAGCAATATAAAAGGAAGAGAAACAAACATAAGAACATAATGAATTATTTCACTTCCCTTCTCACATATACATTCATAAAATCTGTAATGCAGAACATGAACTCGACTCTTTTCAACTTTTGTGGTGGCAATGGGCCTAAGACCCTTTCCATCATCGCAAGGTGCTCCAAGTTCTCATGCGTCTGAAACAATGCTTCTCCCTGCAAAAGACAGATTTTCAGGAAATGGTTCTGAAAGGTCCTTCAGTCCCCATGGCATGGCCCTGGAGGAAGAAACTTATGTCCAATGCAAGATGTACCCTTTCAGCTTTAATCCTATTGGTTTTCCACAACCACAAAACAAGGATACTCCTTAAGCTTTAAGTTCAAGGTCTCAAGCATCTAATATTGGTCCTGCCATCAGATATGCAGGCATGTCTGGAACAAAAAACCAGATCCTTGCTTGTAGGGAAAGTCATGGTCGTGATGTCCATTTTTTTACAGTTATATTGGTCCATCCCCGTGGGGTAACAATCACCCTAAACATTCCTCCTTCTTTAGGTTGATAATATTTTATTGGCCCAGCCATCAGATAGGAGTCATTTCTTAAAGAGAACAACATACTGAGCACAATTCCAAGAGGATAAACCCAACACTCCATAGATCACAAGCATAGCTCCACCCAAGCCCTGCAATTATCACAAATTCTCATAGCTAAACTTTATAAATTAAAGAATGGCATAAGACTCACTATTTCACTTACCAAGAATGACTTCTGGTGCTCGGTAGTGCCTTGTAGAGACAATATAGTTGTGTCTACGGAGCCCATTCTTTGGCCGTGCTTCCAAAATCAATGACCTTTATAGCGCTCGACTTAGGCAACCTCTTATACCAAGTTCCTTCCCTTGGTGGTTGAGAGGAAACCTGCAGCATTATATTACAATTTAGACCTGAGGTTCAATTTAATTTAAAAAGAGGGAACAGGCTACAAATAGAGAAGTCATTTGAAACTTAACATCCTGACACTCTGTGTTATTTGGTTGCCTCAAAGGTCAATTAACAAAGTCAATCTAAGTGGTAAGTTAAGAATATATACCCTATAATCAGGTACTTTCACATAATCGGATGAAACAAATAGTATGTTCTCTGGCCTTAGATCAGTGTGGATAAGGTTCAAATTATGCATAACTGCAAATTTTTTAAGAAAGAAATCAGAATAGGCATTTGTTAATGAAAGATTTCTCAGATGCATTTGGCTTTGAAGCATGGGGACTCCAAGGAAAGATAGAACTGAGAGAGTGACAAACACAGACATGCTACACATTCCAACAGCTGCTTCCCAAGTTCCCGTACGAGATCAACTGGGAAAGGGCGATAATTATTTTTTCGGAGAAAATCATATAAACTTGGTCCAAGCATCTCAAACACCTGTTACAACCATCAGACATAATTTACAGCCATCAATGTCCTTTAGCTGGTAGCTGAAGAAAGATAGCAATCTCAATGATGCATGAACTGTACACCAAAAAGATAACCACTCATCACTCACAATACAAATATGGTTGCGATAATCAAACCAATTCCGTATTTTGACACAACTGCAAAATCAAGAAAATCCAAAATAAGACGCAGGGAGATCGGAGGAGGACTTTGCCCTCCCCGCCATTTTTGGCAGGAAAAAGAAAAAAACAAAAAATGCAGCTCGGATTCTTCGTGAAAGCGCGGTTGCCGTCCGATCAGTTTCTGAAAGCTTGCCTCAGCCGTTCGCTCAGGTGAATCTATCAGACTCTTCCTAACCGAGGATGGGAACCGTGGTTGGGTTAGCTAACCCCAGGCAAGTAGCATAACTATGGGCAGATTGAAGAAAAGCTGTTTATGGGCCTGAAGTGGTAAAGGCCCAACAATTCATGGGCCCATGTGAGATCATTCATAGGTATTTATGGGCCTCTGGATCATTGGGCCGCAAGGTGATTAATCGGCCCATTGTGGCCTTTGCTTGATCCAATACCGGATGGCCGACACGTGCCCTTCCCCTGTTTTCCAGAATCTCGGTGGGCCCAAACTCCGACCTACCAAATCCAAACCCATGCAAGTTAGACAAGAAGCTTTTCCAACCCCAATTGACTATCTCAAGTCGATTTCTTGCCCGAAAAAGCCTAAGATTGCAACAACCACTCTAATAGACTAGCTCAATCGTTCTGATGCATTTAGGTAGAGCTGGCAATTCGAGTTAATACTGAGTTTTTGGATAGTGCGTCGTGAATATTTTGTGCTTCGGCGACCAACCTGTATCACACAAATAATTGTTTTTTTAATTAATAATTTTATATGATATAATTAATTATTTAATCCAAAATTTGTATTAATTTAAATAAAATGGAGAGATAACTATTAAAATATAATTATATGTATATAATTAATTACCTTCGAATTTCTCTCATAATTTTCTTTTTAGTGTGAAATTTATTTTTGTATTTGAGCCGATATGATTTTTTTTTGTTGTGCTAGTACAACACGATTTCTGAGACGGCTCGAAAATTTGACCCGTGCACGAGTTATTCGTGCCGTGCCGAGTTTTACCACCTCTGCATGTAGCACAGGGTGTACAACCATCTTGTAGGGCCATGATTCCAGGACATACGCATCGATTCTCAAACCTACTCACATCTAATATTTCCCTGGATTGGACATCAAGAGGCATGAGGAGTTATCTTCGATTCTTGTCGATATAATATAACCCATTAATCCCTATATACTCTTATTTCCTCCGAGGCGGGCCGGCCGGCCGGCCGGTCTCCTCCATAACCGCTAAAATAAAGGGAGAACTGACACGTTTTGTGTGGTTATTTATGGAATTGCATGGATCATGAGCTGCACCGGCAAGAAACTCAAACGGTGTCCTATACTACGAGCGAAGCGTCAGCGTCGACAAAAGCACGCATCTTTTCATCCGGGCTTCAAGGAAAACACACTATCTTGCCTGAGCGGCCTTGTCTTCAAAACAGCCGATCGTTCAATCAATTAATCAAGCGATGTGATTATCAAGGGTCATACATCCATAGGTTGGATGGCGAAGCAAATTCACGATTTTAGAAGTTTTTACCAATTAGTCAATTAATTCATCTTTGATCTGGCCACGTGCACGTCGGAATTCCGAGAAGGGAAACATTCGAGAAAAGGGGTAAAGAAAGAGACCCGGAATTAGTATTTCATTTAATTTTCCGGCACGGATCTTCCTCTCTGCGATTCTTGGTGGCAGCTGTGGATAAGTATGGACTGTTTCCTGATTTGTTTATTTTCATTTTTACGAAATCTCTGGGTTTGGTTCAGAGGAGAAGATGCAGAGTCTGACTTTATGCCTAATTTTATATAATAAGATACGCTGGTCCATTCGTCATCACCGGGCTTCCCTGCTACTCAGGTTACGTGACAAGCTTCAATTTTTGCTCTTCTTCCCGTTTGCGACTTCATCGCCCACAGCAATACGGACGCGAAATTAGAAAACTTGTTCAGTAATCATCACCATCTCTGAAGAGCTTCCGGGAGTGTCAGGTAGACGGTCCGTCTTTTTGATTGTTTGCCTCGTCGGTGTTCGTACCGACTTCAAGTAGTCGTCTCAAGCCACCGTCTTTTACGGGTCGGATTCGCATTCCGTGATTGTGTTTCATGGAGCTCGTTGAAAGAAGTTGAATTTTGGAATTGCTCGAGAGCTCCCAGGGGTTCCAATTCCAGTTTCTCGGTTGTCTCACCCTGTTGAAGTGGGCAATGAAGAGAACACTTATTGAGGATTGAATTGACATATAAACTTCTTGCAGGAGAAAGAATAGATTTGCCGAAGGGGCTGCAGAGTTTTGTGAGTCTTGTTGGTTGTGATCTGTACTAATGGGAGGGAAGTCTTCGAAAGTGAGGGCAAGGAGATCGTTGAGCGGAGGCCGTGAAGCCGTGGATCAATGGAGCCAATATGGGTCTCCATACAATCAGCGGGATCAGTATTGCATGCCTCAGCATCGGTATGCACCTAGTCCTTCTCCGGCTTCGTCGTCCTCTTACGGTTATGGGACACCGACTCCCCACCAGCAGAGGAGGCTAGAGAGGAAGTATATGAGAATTGCCGACAATTACCGCTCCTTGGATGAGGTGAGCCTGCTGCTCCAAGTCAGTGCTATATTTATGTTTGAGCTTACAAGAATTTACGCTATACTGCTTTGTCTCAATTGGAAGTCATGACTTTTGAAGTTTCTATCTCTCTTTCACACCAACTTGTTTTAGCATATGACTTGTGAGAAGGGCTGGAACTGAAAATAGCTTACTGTTTGCCGCTTTGCGGGGGGGTGGGGGGATTTAAAACACAAATTGGCGAGTAAATAGAACAGTCAACGGGATTAGGAGTTTGAAAAAGCATAGGCCAATCCCGAGGAAAAGACTTTTGCTGCACATTTATGTGATATACCTGCATATATATTTGATTGCCAATTTGACGTTTTCTTTGATATCTATAGTTGCCTGTGTCTCTTTAACAATATGTTAAGTCAGCCAGTTCGGTTTTTGTTTTCCCTTTCAAAGATTGTACAGAGTCTATTGTAGTGACCATACACTAATAACAGGTCACTGCTGCACTAGCCCACGCTGGCCTTGAGTCTTCAAACTTAATTGTGGGCATTGATTTCACGAAGAGCAATGAATGGACAGGTTTGCTCACTTTCAATCATTTAAGTTCAGAATTCCTTTAGTTTTCTTTTATCACTTGGCTAATGAGTTCTGTTTCGACTACATAATCCTGCTTAAGCATTGGTTCCATGGTGAACATCAGGTGCCAGGTCATTCAACCACAGAAGCCTGCACCATATTGGAGACGAGCCCAATCCTTATGAACAGGCTATCTCGATTATCGGGAAGACTTTATCAGCTTTCGATGATGATAACCTGATCCCTTGCTATGGATTTGGAGACGGTATTCTGATTTTCTTGTATCATCATGTACTGTCTCTAAAACATTAGCTGTGATTCCAAGGAAGGCACTGATTCTGTTAATCTCTGCAGCAACCACACATGATCAAGATGTCTTCAGTTTTTACCTGGAGGATAGATTCTGCAATGGTTTCGAGGAGGTTCTGAATCGGTACAGAGAAATAGTTCCTCGCCTCCGACTTGCAGGTTCAGTGCTAAATGATAACACAAACAGTCGATTGGTCCCTTCTGAGTACTTCAAAATCTGTGCGCTTCAAAGATCTATGGAGAATAATTATATTTCTTCCTTGGCAGGGCCCACATCTTTTGCTCCCATCATTGAGATGGCCATAACGATCGTAGAGCAAAGTGGTGGGCAGTACCATGTGCTGTTGATTATTGCTGACGGACAGGTACTCCAATTTTTTCAGAGATCATTAGCAATTTAAGATTGGATGACCTTCCACGATGTTGTAGTCTAACACTATTTTGCATGTATTGTAGCGCTGAGACACTAAATAAGGATGCTTTTCGGGCACTCCAGTATGAAATACACTTAATTCTCAATTCTAAACGACTAAGCAATTACGCAAAATTTCCCTTCAAATAGAAAAAGAAAACAACATGTTCCTGCAGTGCCTTATGACATAATATTCTTGAGTGATGTTTGTTGTGTTATCATGCTAGAATGAAACTGCTTTTTGACAGAATTAATAGATCAGATGCTGAAATTCTGATAAAAGCTTGTTAATAAGCAAAATGAATTGGAGGGAGGAACAGAGATGGTGGTAATTAATTACAATCAGATCAAAATTGGCCCTTTGATAGTCTGTCTGCCTACCTTCAAGTTGTCCCTTTAGCTCCTCCCTGTTGACTCTTCACTGATTTAAACTAATTCTTCAAGTACCTGCACATTTTATCAGATAGATTCATGACTGAATTATAAACTGGTGAATTTTAGGTGACAAGGAGTGTTGATACACAAAAAGGCCAGCTCAGTCCACAAGAGCAGAGAACGATTAATGCAATCGTGAGAGCAAGGTGAGACCTAATAATTTGAGGCTTGTTTGCTATCTGATTTATGTTCAGCAGCATAATGTGTATTAATCCATTTTATTACAGTGAATACCCTTTGTCTATCGTTCTAGTCGGTGTTGGAGATGGGCCGTGGGACATGATGAGGGAGTTTGATGATAACATTCCTGCGAGGGCCTATGATAATTTCCAGGTAGAAACCCCAGCCATGATTCAACATCTTACTTGAATTCACTATATGGCATGTATTGTCATCTCTAGAATCTCGACTGACACTCAGTGATGGAAACAAATTGCATTTTATGTCTCAATAGTTTGTCAACTTCACGGAAATCATGTCAAAGAACATCAATCCATCAAGAAAGCAGGCAGAGTTTGCTCTATCAGCACTTATGGAGGTACCTTCTCAATACAAAGCGACTCTGGAGCTTGGCATATTGGGGTAGGAACAATTTTGACTTAGCTCTGCGACAGGTTTTTGATCTTTCTTCCCCAAGGTTTAATTGAACCCATGTTGTTACAATTTTATGAAGCAGTCAGACAAGGATGGATTCACTGCACAGGACCCCGCTTCCTCCGCCAGTTCACGGTTCTGCCTCATTTAACAGCAGGCCAAAACCACCCAGCCGCTTAGGCAGCTTTCAGCAGAGTGAAGCTCAAAATCCTTTCGGTGGATATAGTGCCCCAATCAATACATCTCCTCGTTTGAGCTCTTCTTATGATACACAGGTGAAGAACCCCATTGATATGGACCTTTTTCTAAGAGCTACACTGAAGCTTGTTTTTGCTTTTGGCAGATTTGCCCAATATGCCTCAGTAATCCGAAGGACATGGCCTTTGGTTGCGGTCATCAGGTACATATATCTGGTCACTAAGACCATCGCTGTGACAATTTTTATGCTTTTGCTTTTAGAAGGATCCACTAACTTCCTGTTCTTGCCTTCTTTGCAATGCAGACGTGCTACACATGTGGTGAAGATTTACAATCATGCCCCATCTGCCGTAGTTCTATTCAAACCCGGATAAGGCTTTACTGATATGTCCTCTGCGGAGCTAGCTCCAAGAACTTTTGCGCTTTTATGGTACATATGGAGTCAAGTCAACATAGTCCCCATTCTCAAGAGAGTTGATTTTTTTGGAAATTTGTTGGTTTCCCATAGAATCATTTCTTCAGGATGGACTAGACAATGAGCTTATAGTTTGTCCAGCATCGTTCGAAGCTTTGGTTTACATTTGTTCACCAGAAAACCGGGAAAACAAATTCGGGTTTGATTAAACATTGTAACTCAAAGAGTGAAGTTATTGGAGTAGCCCTGGCTCACTGCTGTGTTATTATTCTTCCTTCCATGTTCTTTTTTCGTACTGCACTGTTTTTCTGCAGCGCAAACAGTGGACTCCTGCATTTTATTTCATAGCCAGAGACAGGACGGCATCTGCTTGCAAATGGTCCATCTCAAACTGTGTTCTTAGCAATGGGCTCTTGAACACGGGTTCAGGTTCGATTTCCCACACCTTGATTTCAGTCACGTCTGATGCTTTCTTCCTTCAGTGTGGAACAGCAGGCTCCCACAAGAGGGTCTTCCTCGAATGAGATAGGAACCATCTCAACCAAACCACATCTTACATGTTATGTTTTTCTCATGAGAACATGTCAACGTGTAGCATTCAAAGCCAGGGCAGTGTTTTTTTGAATTCTTCAACACTGCCTTCATCAACATTTTTTATTTTAATTTCTGGAATTTTTCTTCTTCTTTTTTTTCTCAGTCTGAATCATATGTTGTCCTGAAAGTCTAGACCTGACTAATCCTTCAGGTCGTTTTGTTCCTTGTTAACTTGTACTGAAGCTAACAAGTCAAACTTTGCCCTTCA
Organism: Sonneratia alba; assembly: GCA_900174645.1. NCBI lineage: Eukaryota > Viridiplantae > Streptophyta > Magnoliopsida > Myrtales > Lythraceae > Sonneratia > Sonneratia alba. The sequence continues at coordinate 2,548,990 of FWPY01000010.1, forward strand.
TTAAGTGGCTGGCTCATGCATTGCATTAAGTGCACAGTTTAATGTGCACCTGTTTTCTGGCACCGTAAAATTAATGCACATACCAAAGTAATGCGTATTGGAAAATGTCACTCTCAATTTAAAATTATGATATTTCAAATTTCATTGTAAGTGTCATTTTATCCTTATCTTTTTCATATTTTCTTTCGGTGCTAAAGGTCTCATTTATAATTGGAAAATGGATGCACGAGATGTGTCTTGTACTATCTATGCCATGCTATTCTTGAAATTGTCTTCAATTTCTTCATGTGCGGTTCTAACACGATAGTCTATCATAGATAAGAATCAGGTCAAAGGGGTTGTTATACGAATACCCATACGGACCACCGTCACAAATGGGTGGCAGGCAGGCATTGTTCATGTCTATCGCCTCGGCACGAGTCAGGTCATACTCTTGCTTGATTTTCTCATGTTACAACGTCATCGTCACAATCCTGGGAGTCCATTGATGTTCCTACCGAGAGGCGACAGTTGGGTGCCTGTTCGGTCAAAACAAATTCTAGGAATTGTTGCATGCAACTGCATGCATTAATTAGCTGCAATTGACGTCCTGTCTTTTTTTTTTTTTAAGCTCTTATCTCATCAAAACAGACACCTAACAAACATAAAACAAATTACACTATTTAAGGGAAGGAGACTACTGCATAAATTTGTGTCAACACTTGGCATGCTTCCATAAGACATCTCGTCTTTGCTACTCTCTCTATAGCTGACAAAAGCCTCGGCGACATAAAACCACAATGTTGATGGTTCCCAAGAAATCATATCCCCTATGCATGCAATGGCTTCTCCTGGCGTCCTCGATGATCGGCTCGATCCAAGTCCGGTCTGTGGAGGCCCATGCACGGGGGCCGCTCTATGCCAACTCCCGTTGGATCGTGGACGGAGCGGGGGGGCGGGTGAAGCTCGCCTGCGTGAACTGGCCGAGCCATCTCCAGCCGGTGCTGGCTGAAGGGCTCAATATGCAGCCCGTGGACAAGATCATGAAGAAGATCAAGTCCATGGGGTTCAACTGCGCCAGGTTCACTTGGCCTGTTGAGCTGGCCACCAATGACACTCTTGCTTCCCTCACCGTGAAGCAGACGTTCACGGGACTCGAGCTGAACCAGACCCTCGCCAATATTACGGCCAATAACCCATGGGTCGTCGAACTTACCATCGCAGATGCTTTCGAGGTACGTAGAATACTTACCGTCGCCCAAAAGTGCTAGCTAAAACTACTCTTGTATGTTGCCATGTTAAGTGATCGAGCGCATATTCAATTCCGTGTCTTTTTGCCCCAAAAGGCGATGCTGGAAAGCTTCCATCGGAACAAGCTGATGGTCGTCCTCGACAACCATTTAACGGTACCCGGTTGGTGCTGTGGCCTGAATGATGGGAACGGATTCTTCGGAGATAGGTTCTTCGACCCAAACCTCTGGATGAAAGCTCTGAGCAAGATGGCCTTACTAGCTACCAAATTCCCCAACGTCATCGGCATGAGCCTCAGGAACGAGCTTCGGGGCCCAAAATCAAACGTAGACGATTGGTACAAGTACGTGCATTATACATCGATCTGACTATATCCAATATAAATCCGCATTTCTTTCACATACCAAAGGTAGTTAATTGAGCAGAAAAGTTTGCAGTTAATTGGAGTGGATGGCTAATGTTCTTCTTTCCAAAACCGGAATAGGTACATGCAGCAGGGAGCGGAAACAATACATGCGGTGAACCCGAATGTCCTTGTGATACTCTCAGGCCTGGACTACGACAAGGACCTTTCGTTCCTCCAGAAGAGGCCCGTCAACGTCTCCTTCACCCGGAAGATCGTGTTCGAGCTCCACTGGTACAGCTTCTCGCACAGTGGCGCATGGAGGGGGAATGTCAACGACGCTTGTGGGTGGATCTCGGGCTCCATCATGGGCAAGGCCGGATTCCTCGCCGACGAAGGCCATGGGCCATTGTTCGTGAGCGAGTTTGGGGCGAACGGCCGGGGGGATGATGTGAACGATAACCGGTATATCAACTGCTTCATGGCCTTGGCTGCCGAGCAAGACTGGGATTTCGCGGTTTGGACCCTCCAAGGGAGTTACTATTTCAGGGAAGGGGTGGTCGGTATGGACGAGTACTACGGGCTGCTGGATTACAACTGGAACAACGTCCGAAACTCAACATTGTTGAAGAGGTTGTCTTCCCTCCAAATGCCTTTTAGAGGTAATGTTCATAATATTGTCACAATCTCTTGGTTAATCGCTAGTCTGTATGGGTCCAGAGTGTTATTTTTAATCAATAGATACTATGTAAAGTCTCTGTACGTTTCTACTGGATATGAATGGGCAGATCCGGGAGCGAAGCAGTCACTGAGCCATGGGATCCTCAGTAAGATCCTCTTCCACCCGCTGACCGGCCTCTGCGTCATGAAGGGGAACCATGCTGGACGCCTGCGGCTTGGTCCCTGCAGACACGCTAAAGCCTGGATCTACACACCCCAAGAGACCCTCCAAGTCAGGAGCACCAAGTACTTCCTCCAGGCCATTGGAGCTCAAAAGCCGGTAGAACTGATCAAATCCAGTCCGGCTTCCCAGTGGAACCAGACGTCCAACTCCAAGCTCCATCTCTCAGCCAAGGCCACGGATGGCATCACAGTGTGCTTGGACGTAGATGACGGAGGGAACTTGGTCACCAACATGTGCAAGTGCTTGCAGGGCGATGGCTCGTGCGACCCCTCGAGCCAGTGGTTCAAGCTGGTGGACAGCACCCGGGTCTGATTCTGCTCGAATTGATTATGATTCTGCATCCAAGTGTGATTTGTATAAATTTAACATTCATGGATATTCAAATAAAGGGAAACAGAAAGATTGTTGCTGAAATAATTGCTCGATTTCATTCATGTTGTCAGTGCAGCTTTGAGGCCCAAAGATCGGCCGCCGCCTTCATATATCTTCTGAGCATATTAGTTAGGGGACCTGGGTAGGTTCCAGCATCAGGTACTACCAGCGAAGGACCCGTCCCTCGCACAGAAGTGTCGAGTATAACCAGAAATAACAAGTGCTTGATATTCATAAACTAAATAAATTGGGCTTGTTTGAACTGAACCAATATGATTTTTAACTGAAATTAGCTAGAAATAAATGGTCTGAAATTAGCTAGAAAAATGAGAACATCCCTTCTGATTTTAGTTTGACTTAGCTAGTTGTTTTTTTTCCTTTCTCCATGGAAACTCTACCCTCCCACGGTAAACATTTTTGCAACTTCATCCCTTGATGGCCACGAAGATGATCTCCCCTTCGAGATCCTAGGGAGGAGAAACCAAACTCATATTCGTTGGGCTCGAAACTGTGGCCATGGGAGTGGCTCAAGAATTTTGATGCCACAAACTTCAGAGTTATCAGGCCCCGCAGATCTGCCTGCAACCACACAGCCAGAGCAGCAACCACCATAGACAGTATGTGTGACACCAGTTGCTTACGAACAGCTTGTAGTGCATCACCATGCGGTTCGGTTGGCAAATGCGACAATTTTCCGATGACTCAAAACATATGTAGGTTGAACATTCAGCCACGACTGAACTGTCGAAGTTGGGGAGGGACGCAACAATCTGAGATTTGATTCAATCACCATTTCGCCGCATGAAATGATCGGACCACTCCAGATGACTTACACTTCAGCCTGCAACTGAGCTAAGGATCAGAATAGTTCTACTCTTCTGCAGCCATCGCCATTCTTCTCTCCTACATTACCGCTGTTGTTGCCACTGCTGCCACCTGTCTTCTCCTCTCCTCCGACCACCTTCTCCAACCTGAAGTATTGGCAATGAACTCGTGAATCTTCCAAGCAGAAACCTCAAAATGGATTCCAATCTCATCCACAATGGTCACAGTTATTCCGCCAAGAACATCATAGGACAATCAAGCTGAAATTCCACCACGAAGTTGCCAAAATTAAAACAGAAATTTTGGAATAAGAATTCGATTAATTACATCATAAAAGTAAACTGGAATGGTGAAAGGGGGAGTGCAAGGAGTAACCGCTCCTTCGACCCATCACGTCATGACATCTGTCGGATCAATTCTCCTCCGGTTTAGCAGCCTGTTGCAACACTTTTGTTGGCGGTGTAAACTTTCCTCCATTCCCTGCAAGGATCATTTTTAATCATCGGAGAGAAATCAGGATTTTGCCAAACACCAAAGCTTTGTTAAACAACTGAAGATCAGTGATTCAGAGAGATGGAGAGCAAAAGTAGGTGGGTTAACGGGAACAGGGGAACCATTCCTTCAGAGTGGTGTTGTCTGGCTTCGGCATCAGAGAGGTTGTCAAACTGTGTTTGGCACTTGACGGAGGGCTCCGTGGCTGGCCTGTCGTGGTCGAACCATTGAAGGAACCAGGAGGTTAAGAACGTGGGTAGATAAGTAACTACCTTAAAAGTTAGAAGACTATTTTGCCCTTAAGTGTCCGTGCGAGGAAGTAAGTTTGAAGGTTATTTTTGGTCTTGCAAAAGTTTGAAGGGTATTCTTGCTTAAAGCAATAATAGATGCCACTGCCTCCTGACCTCGATAGGAGAGATTCAGTAATTTCCGGTAAAAAGTTCCATCTACTACTCAACGGAGGACGTTGCTGACCTGGCGACATGACCGTAGGGGTAACAGGAACCTACTACATCCTCGAGTCCCCTGGTTGACCCCACCAGGGTCTGATTAATACTCCCTGGTCGAGTACATTAGGATTTTCATTAAATTTACATGAGAGGCCGTTCTGGCTGGGTCATTGGAAGTTATGACCTCGATGGAATGAAAGCTTGACCAACTCGTTCGGTGAATTTATTTCTTATGGATAAAATTTTAAGTAAATTCTTTTTTTTGTCCATTGGAATGATTATTAATGAATTATTTAATTTTTTTTTACAGTCAATTTATATATATATATATTTTTTTTACGTTATCATTATCAACCATAAATATATCCATTGAATCGCTCAGTCCCTGAGATCTGCAGCTGCCGAAGACAAGGGTATGGCAATACGCTGATGTTCTTGTTGGGTTCTGTCTTCATCACGGACGCAACCTCCTGGAACCTTCCTGCTCTTTTATTCCGTGACTGAACAGTGGAAAAAAAAAAAGGGAGCTTCCTTGGAGCAAATGCTTAGCTGCTTGTGGAAGTCATCTTCTTTTTGCCCTAAGAAGTTACATAAGACTAAAAGCTGCAGCAGAGACTGGACCAACTACTCCAAAACGAAGACCCCACTTCGATAATTGAAAGATTGGTTTTATTTTATTGGTGGGGCTATGATCTACCTCTCCAATCACTCAATCTAACTGGGACTCGTGAACCATAGTATTTAACCATACATCGGAACAGTTTCTGAACCATAGATTCCGATTATCGCAATGAAGCCTCCGGTCTCCTACTTCTTTCCTGCACTCCTCCTAGTCCTGGTCACACAATGTGGGTGTTGTCAGGCGTCGGCTCTGCCTCTGTTTACCACTTCTCGGTGGATAGTCAATGGGGAAGGGCAGAGGGTGAAGCTCGCTTGCGTGAACTGGGCAGCTCACCTCAAGCCTGCCGTGGCAGAGGGGCTCAGCAAGCAGCCCATGGACTCGATCTCCAAGTGGATTTCCTCGATGGGGTTCAACTGTGTGAGGCTCACTTGGCCTCTCTTTCTTGTGACTAATAGTTCATTGGGTTCTAAGACGGTGGAACAGTCATTTCGGGACCTCGGCCTTCACGAGTCGGTCACGGGCATCCAGGAGAATAATCCGTCTTTCTTGAACCAGACCCTGCTAGATGCCTTCCAGGTAATTTTATAGGATTCCTACAGCTGTGCTTCTTTTGATTATTCCAATCTTTGACAGAGGAGGTCAATCTAGGCAGTGGTGGCGAGCCTCGCAAGGCATGGCTTGTGGGTCATTCTTGACAACCACATTAGCAAGCCGGGATGGTGCTGCAGTGACAATGACGGAAATGCTTTCTTCGGGGACCGGTACTTTGATCCGGGTCTCTGGGTCGATGGTCTAAAGCGGATGGCCACAATGTTCCGTGGTGTTCCTGATGTGGTTGCTATGAGCTTAAGGAATGAGCTCCGAGGCCCGAGACAAAGTGTGCAAGATTGGTTCAGGTAGGTCATATATGTGCAAAGTGCTGTCCCAAAATACAATTCCTCAAGTAAATGAAAGTGCCGAAGAAGTCTCACGCACAAGATAAGGTCACTGGCGTTGATATTGAGCACAGTTTTAAGAGAGTTGAAAGGCAATACAGCACTGCAGTCTTTGAACTTTCCACTTTTCTAGCTCATTCTCTCTTTATTGCCCAGGATAGGTATATGCAAGAAGGAGCAGAAGCGGTCTACTCAGTGAATCCGGACCTTCTGGTGATAGTCTCGGGCCTTCACTATGACAGCAACTTCAATTTCCTCATCGTCCAGCCATTAAACCTCACATTCAGCAGGAAGCTGGTGTTCGAGTTGCACTGGTACTCTTTCACAAGCAGGGGAAGAGCCTGGAAGAATGGGAATGCGAATGAGGTTTGTGGAAAAATGGTGGACGAGATCATGAACAGAGCAGGATTCCTGTTGGAACAGGGGCACCCGCTCTTCGTGAGTGAATTCGGAGGAGACCAGAGAGGTAACAGCGTCACTGACAATCGCTACCTGAATTGCTTCCTGGGGCTGGCAGCGGAACTTGACATAGACTGGGCACTGTGGACGATTGTTGGGAGTTACTATCTGAGACACGGGAAGATTGGGGTAGATGAACCTTATGGCTTGCTGAATGCTAGCTTCTCCGGAGTTCGAAATCATGACTTCATGCAGAGGATCTCCTCGCTTCAAGCTGCTTTTCAAGGTACTCTACTCCTTTCACTGATCTGATGAAATTTCCCAGAAATTCAAACTATCTGTCCTCATGGCACAATGAAATGACTAGCCGACTGAATCGATAGCAGACAATTGTTATGGAATTGCATTTCCATGACATCGTACCAAGCAAACTGATAAAATAGTCCATTACCTTTGTTTCAGATGCATTGGACGACACCACGCACAAACTGATTTTCCACCCGCAGACGGGTCTCTGCATCCAGAGAAAATTGAACATCGGGCCATTGCAGCTGGGCTCGTGTGCTGACTCCGACCTGTGGAACTACACACCCCGGAAGACACTGATGATACCGGGAACATACTTCTGTTTGCAAGCGGATCAGCCTGGTGAGCCTGCAAAGCTCGGGACTATCTGCACTGGTTCCAATTCGAGATGGGACACCATCTCCGACTCCGAAATGCACCTTTCATCTAAAGTCGGGAACCAGACTGTCTGCTTGGACATAGACACGAGTAAGACCATCATCACCGACACCTGCAAGTGCCTGAGAGGAGACAGTTCGTGCGATCCAGCTAGTCAGTGGTTCAGATTCATTACTAAGTCAGGACCAGGCACGAATAAAACTGGCTTATAGCTGATATACATCATTGAGGTTTTGTCGACCTCCTAAAAATGATTACACAAATAGCTTGATCTCGAGTTTGGGCAAGGAATTCTTTGCAGCGAAACAATTAGCAACCGGTCATGTGTGGTACCGTAGATCAGTGTACTATCTTACCCATCTGTCAGTGGAATCTCGAAAGTAGTCATTTCACATTTGCCTCTAGTCCAATCTAATTCCACTGCATGTTGCCTTTGCTGTTCGTTCGACCCACGAGTCAGGCCTGGAGACTGATTAACAAGGTAAATCGCACCATTAAACCACAAGTATAAGCTTCATAAACATTAACACGAAGATACCTGATAGGCTTCCAGACAAATGAAGACATCAGGAATTGAACTCCAGCGCCAGTTCCAGTGCTGGGCACCAGGGCTCCGCACCGGAAGCTGCATATCATCCAACATGAAGGGCAGCAAAACATCCCAATTATCGATTTGGCCATCTGCTCTTTGAGCTCCTAAACTGTACTGCATAAGTGGTCCCTGAACCAGACCTAGTGCATCTCATATATGAGATAGGACTGAGAAGTCTAGGTTTGATTCTCATAAACAAGAAGCATGAGCCTGGTGCCCCATTGAGTTGATTCCCTCTAAATGAGGGAAAAGGGTACAACTTACAATTGGATTAGGCCTAGCCCATTTCCCGGACATTGTGGGAAATCGGGGTGACCCATGGGCTAAGATTCCGTCCAGCCCAGACCACCGATGACTGAGCCAGAGACGCTGTCGTTTCATGTGTTGCCTCTGCCATCTTCACCCGATAACAAAGCTGAGCAATCGAGTTCAAGGGAGTCGGCTTTCGGTTCAGAGTGCCGCAGATTAAGCTGCAGAAGTCCCCCAGACACCAGGAGAAGAAGGAAAAATGGTGAGATTGGCGAGCGGCCTTGCGATGTGCGTCGGCGCCTTTCTGTTCTGGTCGACTATGGACCGCGTCCACGTCTGGATCGCTCTCCATCAGGACGAGAAGGTCGGGCCCTGTCTTTCTTCCCCTTCATCATCATAGGTCTCTCATTGCATCTTCTGCAACTCCACTTTTTGGGTAACCCTAGCATTTGGAGAGTTCCGAGTGGCTCGATTCTGTTCAGCTTCTTGCTGGAACTCGGACTCTCTGGAAATTAACCCTAATCAGCTCTCCGGGCCATTCTAGTTCGATTGGATTTGTCGTGCTTGGGGCTTCTAGCTGTGAACATGTGAATTAACCCGAAATTTCGCATAAAGTCTTGATTTTTTTTGGCTGTGCTTGCGCAGATGCAATAATAACCCATTGATAGTGGATCTCATTTTTCACTGGTCAAGGATCATCTGAGTGATATAAATGCAACTGAAATCATCAGGGAACATTTGTTGAGTTTATAGGATCATAAAATCTCTAATTGGGGTTGCGGAGTGGATGATTGATTGCCTGTGTCCTTTCCCATGTATTGCAGAGGGAGAGGATGGAGAAGGAAGCCGAGATAAGGAGAGTACGTGAGCAGCTGCTAGTGGAACAGGCCAAGCAAAAGGATTCACTTGCTTGATTTTTCATGCATTCTTCGTGATGATGTCCTCCTTGTTGGAAGCAGACTTTTTGAGCCATATTGATTTCCATAAGATTCTCTGAGACTCCATTTATGAAGATTGTACAATTGCTATGTGATCTGGGCCGGATGCCTTCTTGTTGTGATGGTGAACTTGCCTTTTTTTAACTGTGGCATCTTCAATAAATCACTTTTCACACGGTGAGTTTTGCAATGCTTTTCTTTCCCCTGTGGATTAAATGGTGTATTGGCTTTCTTCAAAAGATATGCTGGAGTAAGAAATGTACAATTGCTGGTCGTTTCCTTTGCAAATCTCAAGCTGAGGTTCGTATTTGTTAGCTCTACGGAAGGCCATGGCAGAGATTAGATAAATCAATGCTTGTGGGGGTACATTTTTGCTTAGTTGGTTAGATGAGCAAATTTTGTGCAGAGACTAGAATATGTTTCAACATCACTGCTTGGGGATCCCGGTAGCAGAGACGAGAACATGTGACGCTGATAGGTTTCATGGGATCCGTTGTGATTTTCGTCTCGTGTAGGATGCGAAAGAAGAAAGGGTTGTGGATACTACATCGATGGAGAACTTCTGGGATAGTGAACGTGTGGAAGTATTATCGCATGACACAATCCTGCTATGAATCATGTGGAGTTTCCGAACTTTTGAGGTGGGTGCATCTCGAAAAACAGATTTCATTCTCAAAATCTTGCTTAATAAGCGGTGGCGACGGTGCCTGCCTGTTTCCTGTGTTCCTGTAGAATCTCTCTGATGGTATCTGCCTGCCTGTTTTGCAAGTTCGACTCCGTGACCAGTTAGACACACTCATCTGGGCTGTCACAGAGGGAGGGCCTGTGGTTATTGAGCCTACCTGCAGAGAGCTCCAGAAAATCATGGGCCCTCCAAACCTCAAATTAGGTCCACTGACAATATCTGGGCATGAAAAGCTAATGATGCCAAAGCACATCATTTTCAGCTGTTCTGTTCCTCGACGACTACGGGTTAATGAATTTCGAAAAGAAACCCATGAATATGAGGGTTACACCAAGTGAACTGACTAACTTTCCAACCTGAATTGAACCAGGACACATTAAACCATAGAAGGGCTTGCATGAAAGGAATTGCAGGATAAGACAAAGATAAAATGCTAAAGGTTACAACAGGAAACAACAGTGTAAAGCCTAGAAGCCGTACTCGATGGTTTATTTCCTCTCCCCAAAGGTTGTTTCAATGGACGTATAAAGAAAGAATTCGATGCAATTGAATTAATCATACACGACTAAGGAGCAAGAGGTTCCATGATAAATCTAGTTAATGAGACATTTACGGAATTATTTCTTCCTTCTATCTCGTTTTAGACTAGCAGGAAATATAATCATTTTCATCATAGCAACGAACAAGGGGAAAGGCAAAGAAATAATACAGTAAGTGGTGGGGGGCCAACCAGGTTCAATCGTGTGGCCTCGATGGGCTCATTATTAAAAATGAATAGATGACAAAAATGCCAAGACACAGAGCCGCACGCGGTGGCAACGGCAACAGTTTCCGTCGAGAGTCGCGCGGACCACATCTTTGACCGACCGTCCGTCTTTCCCCATTCCGGTCAAAGAAGAGAATCACAAAAAGATACAACTGGACAAGAATTCTCTTCGATTATAGAGAAACCAGTGGGTTCAAATAGAAGATAACAGGAAGACGGTTCCACTAACGAAAATTCAATCTCCGTTGATCAAAACAAAGAAATGGACAAAGAACGGTGAGTCGGTGACTGTCTGGCTCAGTATACATAGACCCAATACACATGCAAGCACACGGTAATTTTTCTTCTTTTTATTGGGGGGTAAAAAGGGGAAATTCTTTTAATATCAAGATGTCTACCACATAATAGCCACCTATTGACCATGTAGCTCAGAAATAGTCCTGGGGAGGCCGATCCCCGTTACATCCGCTAATAATAGATGAACTACTTCATCTGGTGGTTTATCGAAAACCGTCCTAGTGATTGTTTTATCCCTCCTCCTCCTCGCCAATTAACCTGCCGGGTAGTTTCCCTCACGGTACGTATGCCGCACTTGAATCCATGCGAATCCATTGCCAAAGGTCCTGCAATCAGATATTAGCGACATGAGTATCGGGTTCTCATTAGAAGACTTACAAATTAAATCAATTGCAACTTTTGCATGTAATTCCACTGTGATATTTTGAATGCCTAAATGGGCGGCCAGAGAAAGGCCTTCTCGGACCGCCCAGATCTCAGCACTCAAGCTGTCTACAAAGCCTAGATTCCTAGAGAGTCCTTTCATCCAATTCCCTCCGTGGTCCCGTAAAACCCCCCCGGCGCCTCCGAGCCCTGGGTTTCCCCTGACCGCTCCATCAGAGTTTAGTTTGATCCATCCAGGAGGAGGAGGAGGGTTCCAACGCACTCGAATAGTCTTCTCCTTGTGTTCCACCGGATTCTCATGGATTTGTTGGTATTCGTTGGCAAACTCAAGGATGTTCCGTGGTGGATTACCACAAAATATCTCATGGTTCCTATTTTTCCAAAGTAACCAAATGAGTTGAGGAAAAAGGGACGCCCATTTGATGTCGTCGCAGGATTCCTTTGAGGTGCAGTTGTCTGGCAGCCATTCCCTCAAGGGAGCTTGGAACGTGCTTCTCAATCTTTCTGGAATTGTTATGCTTCTCCAGATTTCTATTGCAGCTTAGCATTCGCTCAAGGCATGGAGGGTATTCTCATTCCTGCAACCACAGTCTTGACAGGTGGGATTATTATTCATTCCTCGAGTACTAAGTAATTCATCAGCTGTTGCTAGCCGGTCATGAGCACACAGACACAAAAAAAATGTTTAATTCTTCGGTAGGATAGGAGTTTTCCACGCCCAAGCCCAATTGGTTTGTTGTCCCGTCTCAGTCCAGCCTTCTAACATCTGGTAGGCTGCGTTAGTGTCAAATCTTCTATCTCTGGAGTAGGCCAAGGTTGGTTTGCCTTGGAACACCGACGCCACGGCACAACCTCTTATGGAAGAAGGGACGACTCCTTTGACGACACCAACCATACGAGTTTCGGGGTTTGGGCTGGCGGGTAGATCCCTGACCTGGAGGACGGTGGAGGGAGTAGGTTCGGGTCGGGACATGGATGACGTGGCTGGACTCAGGTCGTCCACTTGGCAGCCCCCCTCTACTTCCCCAGCCAGGCCGGCCCCAGGACGTCAGGAGAATGGAGGAAAAGGGCAGGACGGGAGCATTAAATTGATGGTGGGTACTTCTGTTCTGCCCAGCTCAGTTCTTCCCCTCCCTGCCCTTTTTCCTTAGATCCAGAAAACTCCTTTAATTAGGAATGAGAAAATATTAAAATTCAGCAGTATCGTATATGGAGACCAGAAAGTAACTATTTGATTTTATTGATATATAATTTTTTTCTAATGACAGAAAGAATCAATGACCTCTGAAGAGATAATATAACAAATCAGGAAAATACTTGAAGTGAATGAAGATCGAGATTATCAGTACTAGACCACATAATCTTGTAGGATAAATACATAACTGTTCATTCAATAAGAAAATTATCAGGAAGTGAGAAAATGATAATAATAAAAAAGCCAAAAACTAAGGGAATGGAGGGGCTGTTCAGACAAGATGAGATTGACACAGGCACTCGAGGAACTAGAAAATTGTCGTAAGCTCTGTAGTTATAGCCCTCCCCCCCTCTCTCTCTCTCTCTCTCTAGGCATTACTTGGGTTATGTACGTTTGTCTACGTGAGTGTCGGAAAAGGAAGATAACTACTGTGTAGTGTCCTGCGTAACGTAGGGTTGCTTTCGACAGAAGCTATAGAGATGAGAGGATCTGTCAACTCAAATATATATGTATATATATCTATGAACTCTGCATTGCATATCTGCATGCATGGGAAAATTTTACGGATCACACTTACTGGTCAAATCTTCCTCAGCCACGTCACCCTCCACGTCATCAGCTCTCTCTCCTTCCAACCTGCTAACCCCGCCCCGCATCCCCCCTCCCCACGGTCGCTCCTGGGGCATGAAATGAAACCAACCCAGTTTGTTCCATCATAAGAAACGAAGTCAATGAGAGATTATCAGATTATTACAACCTATCGGATCGATTCTTCAGTGAAGTTCGAAAATCTAAAAGTAATTTCTAGACTGCTCGACAGACGACAGCATCGATTTTGATCACCAAGGTAACACATACGATTCCACTTTCTTCTTGGGTTCGCAAATATTACAAATTGTCAAATTCTTCTCCCCCACCTAACCGTAAAGCTCAAGGAAAAAAAGGAAAAGATAAAAACAAAATGAACAGACAAGAGAGCCTGAGATAGAGAGCAAATGAAATTGACGGTGGGTCCGTTCACTTGAGTCATATATAGGCTATAGCTGGCTCCGTGGGTGAGGCGGCCGGCAGGCGGCCTGCTCATCCCTCAACGAAGCCACCCCCATTACTCGTATGACTCCACTTTTCCGCGCTTTCATCTGTCAGCCACCCAAAAGTCCCTCGAACCGTCAAATGTACAATTAATTACTGAATCTCCTCCTGATCCTGCGGACCCTTGACACCACCATCGCCACTATCGCCGCCGCAGTCGTCATGTCGGTTGCCTAACCCATCGTTGCTCTCCATCTCATCATCGACCGGCTGAAACTGCTTGCTGATGGAGCCCTGGCTGGCGACGGGCAGCGGGTCAGTCAGCGACCGCCCGTCCCGAGGCGGCGAGAACACGACTGGCAGGTAGTGGTCCGTCTCGCATGGGAATTTCGAGTTCTTGAAGTGCTCCTTCAAAGCCTCCAAACCCTTACAAACAATAATAATCATCGCTGGTTCACATAAAATAAGCCTCCCAAGTCGATTAATGCCAATAGATTTGTTTTCAGAATGAAATGATTGAAGAGATTGTTCTTCTATATATTTTTGTACCTGAATTCTAGCGTAGGTGATCTCGCAGATCTTGCGGGAATTGAAGACCTCCCAGTGCCGGCGATGGAAGGCCTTGTAGAGCCTCCGCGCAGCCTGCGGGGATGTCATGTTCACGAACCCGTATCCCACATTGCACTTGTTGCTGGCATCAAGAATGAAATAAGATTAATTCCACCGAGTTATCGAAAACCCAGTATTTCCATACCAACCACCGACCTTATAATTGAATTCTCAATTGGTATGACGTAATGAAAATGGTAAGCATAACAATACCACAAAAAATGAGACAAATGTGAATTAACAGTCCTCGCTCGGGATTTATCATGTACCAAAACAAACTGGAAGAGGAGAAATCGTTTACTAGAAATCAATGGGGAGATAGACGAAGTCGTAGGAGGAGAAGGGCTGGTCAGGACATTCTTTGTCCCCGATCTGCTCGTTGCAGCTTAAGCAATGGTCGTCCAGCAGCTTCAACAACAGCTTCTGACTGTGTTCCATGTACCATAGAGGAAAAAGAACACTGAATTCAGGTTATTCATAGGATTGATACTTTGATTGGATAGGCATTATCAGAACAAGCAGGATAAACGCCGACCTGTACTTGTTGGGAATGTTCTTGATCATCACTGTTGTCCTCGAATCTCCAGAATAACCATCATCCCCGATGGCATCATCGCTGATAACAAACCGACTGTCCACCTTCCTCCTTTGCCGGCTTCTCCACGGCCCGCTGCTACGGACCAGTTGCTGCTTGGCGTTACTTGTGACCTTTCTGCTGCGCTTCTTCTTGTCGCTACAGCTCTCATTCAAAACCGCCCCCAGCTGTAAGTTCGAGTCCACCTCATCACTTTCCACCTTACCACTCAGGGTCAGGCTGCACATTGAGGCCTCGATTGGGACCTCGTCCGCTTGAGAGAATCCTTGAATTGAACTTGCAGAGAATATTATGGGTTGCGGTGGCAATGGCGGCTGCAGTGGCGGTGGAGATGGAAGTACAGGCCATGCGGGTGCTTTGTTGATGGTCTGGTAGGACCCACAGGAGTTGAGGAATTTGCGGCTGAAACCGCCGGGGCGGCTGAATTCAATGTCAACATTCTTGCCGTGAATCTCCTTCCCGTTCATCTCCCTGAGTGCCTTGGCAGCATCCCGGGCATCGTAGAACTCTATGAACCTCTGGTGCTTCTTGTAGGGCGTGTCTCTCAATTCCATAACGGGACCTTAAAAAAACCAAAATTTAATCGTAAAATCAAGAGCAAATCAAATTCAGTTCGATAACATTAAATTCGATGTCCTTACCGAATGCCTCGAAGATGCGTCTGAGAGCATCGGGAGTGACATCGGGGTCCAAATTGAAGACTACTATGGTGCCTTGGTTTTGGCCATCCGGAATTGCGTCCGCCGCCGGGATGATGAACTGGGCCCATGCCACTCGCCCTGCGACAAGCCCGGGACCAGGAGGAGGCTCCGGCAGGCCTCCTGGGATGGCCCGGCCAAAGTGGTCCCTAAGGCGGCACTGTTGCTGCATATGCTGCTCCCGGATCTCCCTCAGGGCCCTCCTCGCGGGGCGTAGGTCGTAGAAGTGTACGATCACGGTCCCCTCGTGGACCAGCCCCTCCAACTGCACTGCCCTTACGTCCCCAAACACCTCCATGTCCCGCCTCACGGCGGCCTCACTGACGTCCGCCGGCAGCAGGCTCAGGAGTAACGCCCGGGTGGCGGTGGGAGCGGGCGGCAGAAGCGGGGCCCCGGCTATGCCCGCCGCGGGGGTATAAGGAACCCGGCAGGGCACGTAGGGGACGGCGTAGGGATAGTAAGCCGGTTGGAGCGCCGGCGGAGGAGCCGTAACTAAGGGGCCGACCGTGGTCAGTTGGAGCTGAAGAGCGGAGCCGAGGAGGGGCCGAAACTCCTGAGCTCGGGGGTCCAAGCTGCCATGGTGGAGTCGTAAGATGCCGTTCTCGCCCATGTCGAAGGCTCTCGCTTCCAGCCTGAGAAAGTGATTTTTCGAGGTCGCTGCCTCCACCGCTCAACGAGTCCCGCAGATTAGATGGCTTTCCGGCAACGCCCTCGTCGCTCCATACCTGTCCCCGATTCCCAGGTAATAGAACACGAACACAATAATACCCGCCCCCTCTATCTACAGGTCCGTGCTATCTCTCTCTACTGACAGTCTATATACCATGCCTGCTCTCTCTCTCTCTCTCTCTCCAAGCCTACCTCCTCCAGAGCCCTCGAAACGGAGCACAGCGTCCATTCAATATCAGCGGTGGAAGAATGGCACGGGATGGCTTTTCCCCGACCATCTCAAGCATCCAGAGTTTCGCTGAGAATGTCCTCTTATTAAACACCATCCTCCACAAATTGATATTCACTCTCATTCGATTTTCTGAGTTACACCTTTTTTATAGTAATTTTTCTTTTTAATAATAATAATAATACTCAAATTAAAGGGCATATTTAATTAAAAAAAATCAAATCATCTCATTATAATTTCACGTTGCATAGTCACACAAACATGTCATTGCTGCCTTAAGCCAAAGCTTATTGGTGACCCTTCCTTCGGTGAAAATCATTTACCCTTTTTCTTTGTGTTCTTTGCATGATAGAGGGATGTGATCATTGGAGCCGTACACAGGCAAGAAGGTAATTTTGCGGGGATTAAAAAGATACATTAGACAGTACTATACATTATTTATACATCGTTATAAATTTTCGGGTGACCTTGCTTTACATTATATTAATATTAGTGAGATAAGAAATAATCAATAATTAATTCATCGGTTACTGCATAATTTATTTAGTTAGGCATAAGGTATTGCTGGGTTTCTTTTTCCTAAATGACACAACTCCAATATCTATTTCCGTAAGTCAGAAATTACCCAAATCCTCTCTGGTAGACCCTACTCTACATGGTATCACATTCTATTAGTAACAAGCAATCCCCTGCATGTAATGGAATGGAAAAGGCTTGAAGATATTTTGGTGATAAAGTCAAATTGCAAGGTCTGAGACAACTCATGAAACACTTGATTATTTACTTGGGTATTTGGTATTTATTTGCAAGGACTAAAATATTTGTAATTGCAAAAAATCCGAATCTAGCCCCTTTTTTTAAATCTAATTATCACCGTAAAATTTAAGTTATATGTTGAGATTGGATTTTATAAATATAGAAAATATATGTGTGAAAGGGAATTTAATCATGTAAATTATATATATATGGCAAAAGTGGTGATTTTTCCGGGATTAAAAGGATGGTATTATATATATTAGTTATACTTGAGTACAACTTTCAGATAAGCTTAATTTATATTATTATGATAAGAAATAATAAATAAAATTATTCTAACTAGCAGTCAAAGATAACTAAATCGACTAATTAAAGATAATTAATTCAACAATTATTAGGTAATTCACCCGATCACCATAATCTAATTATCGCATGTAATGTAATGAAGTAGGGTCACTACTAATAGAAGTTGGTTGATACGGTTCAATATTTCTTTCACTCAAATAATATTTAGAATTCGAATTTTATAAATATATATAATAATATTAGAAGAGTTTTATTTTCTAATAAGTTAAATTTAATTAATATGATCATATTAAATTTTAAAATAGAAGACCACATATGTTGAGATAGGATTACTAGAGTATCCACCAAATGAACACATACGCATATGACATAGGTCTCAATGTTCTTGTTAAGACACCCTTTTGACTGAAAATTATCCTTATGTCCTATCTCATTCTTTTGGTATAATATATATATATGCATATATATATTATATAATATTATCTCAACTAATATAGATTCAAGATATCTCATTTTAATAAACGATAAATATATCTCATTTATTAAGTTTCTCTCTTTGATAACTGAATGGCGCCCTTGCTTGTGGCAAGAAGGAGATGGGGGAGAATTTGAATCTGGTGGCAGTAATGCAATTGCCTTCTAGGCGAGGCTATGAATCTGCTTTGCCCTATTGATGCAATCATGTGATTGTTGAGAAGACTACCTATGTGCATGGAAACCCCTCTTTCTATTGCTAAATCAGCATGGGAAATCATTAATCAGTAGCAAATTTGTGAAGGCTAAAATGAAAAATATTTTTTTGTCAGGACTAAATAATAATAATAATAATAATAAGGACTTAGACAATAAAGTTTAGCGGAGAATCATGGTTCCCATCTTGGACTGAGGAGTTAGGTTTCAAAGTGGGATTCTTTAC
This sequence comes from Sonneratia alba, assembly GCA_900174645.1. Lineage (NCBI taxonomy): Eukaryota > Viridiplantae > Streptophyta > Magnoliopsida > Myrtales > Lythraceae > Sonneratia > Sonneratia alba. Next base: position 2,567,161 of record FWPY01000010.1, read on the forward strand.
CCACAATTATTTTTTATTTCTTTTAATTCATCATTAAATTTATAAATATCTTGAATATAAATTTTATTTATAAAAAATAATTGATGTAAAAAAATAATTTAATCTATAAAATTCTTAAATCAATTTTCAAATATACTGATTTTTATTTTAATAAAATTTTAAAAATTCATGACAAGGAAATTATGCTCGGGATATTATTATAATACTAAGATGATAAGATATAGCGATGCAATGCGGAGTCTTGGTGGGGTGAAAATGTGTTCGTTTTGGCGGCTTTAAACTAATCGATCGGGACATGACATACAGAGGTTGTACTGTTCAACTGTCAGGCCTGAATCCTCATCCCACTCTGTCTTATCAATTTATACTTTTTTTGCCCACTCGCTCAATCCCAGCTGTGGGAGTTGGACATTGTAGTCAAATCAAACGCCAAAAAAAAAATAAAAGAAAAAGATTACAAACATCAGTAAAATGATTTTAACCAACTTGGTTTAGGGCTTTTAATCTTAAATTAATCTGATATTTGCTCAAATCCCCACCGAGTACGTAGGTCATTTGCAACTTCTCGATGATGCCAAACGAGTCATATGATAATGGAGTCACACGAGTGTCGGAAGGAGATCACGGTGCCTGAACAGAGCCCCAGTGATGGCATTTCCGAAGCCACATTCAGCGCCCTTTCCCAGTAAACCCCGTAGTTTACAGACAGAACACATCATCATCGTCATCGTCGTCTCATATGTTACTCTACTACCGATAATAACAATAATAATAATGTGTGTTTTGATGGGCTGTGCATGGCTCTGTCTCCCACTTCGCGGCCTCCCGGGAATTTGACACCACCACCAACCCTCTGAGCATAGTTTCGACTGCGTCCTTTCCTGATGAGCATAACAGCTTTTGAGTGAGATTATGGGTTTTCTGATCGATCTGATCATACTAATTCTTAGGACTAATTACACACATGGACTCGATGGTGATAACGAGTTCATCATGCATTTGCTGTGCATGCCTTTTAATCACCTGCCGGAAGAAATAAATTGAACCCGCCTGAATCTGACCCCCCAAACCCTGCCAAGCCATTATGATATTATGAGGTTCATAATAAAGAATTTTTTCTCCTTTGCAATAAAAATCTCGATAATAATATAAAGAAAGTGTGAGATAATCTGTGTTTGTGATGTTGTAAATCTGGACCGTATATTATATTGAGCTCAGTGGGGTGGTGGGGAATGGCAAATAATATGTAGAAATGCAATTAATATGGCAGCGACTAGTAGGCTTTCATTCTGCAATAATCCCAAAAAGAAAAAGAGCAGGCTTTTATCCTGCAAGCGTGCTTCCTACCCATCTCAGCCAACGGTACAGGTGACAAACAGTGATTAACTTCGAAGACACCGATGGTACGATCGAGCACGGGCGAAGAGAGCTGCTTCGCTCGATGATGGATGGGGAGGCTCCAAAAGTAAGTGAAAGTGATGTTTGTTTTTGTTTTGTCTTCCGTCTCCGTATTGCCATGTTCTTTCCCCCCACCCCATTTTGAGGAAAGGCTACAACTGTTTATCAGATTCCCAAGCAGCACATAGACATTCCCTCTGCTTTTCCATCTGCTTGATCCTCAATGCGCGCCCTGCCCCCATCCCCCACTCTTTCCAGCCAGCCTTTATGCAGACAAGATGAACTTCACTCAAGGCTCATGTCCGATTCTGACGGGGAGATTTTGGTACGGTAGTGCTAATTTGTGCTCTTGGAATGTGACACTTTTGACTCGGTTCTCATCAACGACATCTATCATGCCTTTACTTGATGCAGATTATATACAAATATATGTTGAACAGAAGAAGAAGAAGAAGAAAAAAAAGGAACTCAAAAGATATTCATGGAAGAATCTATTCCGTCTCTTAGAAGGACGACCAACGACTCCATCCTTCCGAAACCCCCGAACTACTACGAAAGGAGAAAAGGGGGGAAATGGAGGCTACCAAATATGGTGTGCTATAATAATGCCAGTGTTGGACTTTGGATACCATGGAATGATTCACCCCAAGACAAGCACAGATTAAGTTAAGTTTGATTATTTACCCACAAGAGACAAGAGAAAAAAAAAGGGTAACAAACAATTTAAAGTTAATCTCAACTTTGCAAATATTGTTATTAATTATTAGAAAAACAAGGGGAAAAAAATAGTATATTAGTCTTTGCATGTAAAGAGAGAGTGGGAGGCAATGGGACCATCCCCATGCTTAATTCCTGCTTGTTACCAGGAATGCTTCCCTAGAGACCATCATTTTGTTGTTTACCTTACAGTACTATTGGAGTTTAACCTAAAATTAGCAAACGATTCATAAAGCCCATTAATTATAATCCTGAAAAATCACATCTCTTTCTCCCCCATTAGAAAATGATGTATAATTGAATCAATTCACACATAACATCAAATTCCATAAGTTGTATGATGAATATATCGAAATCACCTAAACAAAGATATCTAATATTTTGAGGGTTTTTCTTTTTTGGCACATACCAAGCTAATATCTCAAAATTTATTCAACCCGAGACACATCCAATTCAAAGCTGCGTTTGATCTTCCGAATTCAAAAGTTCTTTTTCTATGAACTTTATAAATAGCAATATTTAACCAGAGGGAAAGATTAATCTGATGTGCTTAGAGCGAGGTCTTGCTAGTCAACTATTTGTTTTAAAATAGTGTGTATATGTATCATGGCAGAGGTACCACAGAACAACCATGAAACTCACGACCTTCTTTCTATAAACAGTTAAATGAGACCCGGTTCTCGAGTTTCTACGGGGATTCCATGAACGGTGATGACTCGGTCCCAGAGCTTCCTTAAACTAAAATATCGTTGCCTTACCACTTCAGTCCACAACTTGGCTGGCTGCATGGGGAAGAGCTCGTAGGTTGCCTGTGATCTATCTGTAGATGGCGAATTATATGTCAGGTCCCCCATCACGTTTAAAAGACATTTATATATATTTGCGCTTCCATGGATCAATTTGTCAAAACAATGGAGTTGGCAGAGTACTTTATCCTTGGGTGCTTTCAAGATCTTATATTTATAGAATTAAATATGTAATTTCTTAATACAAGCATGGAAGGCTTGGGCATAGTGCACTTGTCTTTAGTTGAGAAGCTATATATTGACCCGGTCAATGAAAATCGGTTGGTTCCCCCATGGGAATTATATCCATACCCACACAGATACCACTAACTTGGGCCCTCCAAAATCAGGCTCTTTGGTTCCTAACCGTAAGCAATTGGCAGATTGTAGTCTCATGGCTCTCCCCACAAAACGGCAAGCCGTTCACTTATCAGCCATCCCCAGTCTCCCTTCATAAGCCTCGTCCCTCACCTTCTCGCAACCCAGTGCTTCTCTTCTGCAATTCCTGGTAGAGAAAGATCTACAACGACCCGTCTTACACTCCCTGAACCTCGAGATTAAAAACAAAAAAAGGAGGCTTCTATTATCCCGTGTTACCCCGAAATGGCACTTGAAGTTGCAGTCTTTATCGGTGTCTTCATGGCAGTGATCTGCCTTGCCAGTGCAGCTGCCATCCCAGAGAGCACTGTTGCTGCTGCTGTCTCACCCTCTGGCTTGGCCAACGCCCCTGACTCCACCATCAGTGCGATCGATGACGGCACTGCTCCCTCCGGGAATGACAATGCCGAAGCAGCAACTGTCATTGGGCCCGTCCGACCAGGCGTCTTCTCCCCGGAGGCACCCGCTTCATCGCCGGCAAGAATGGTGCTGCCAAGCTTGATGTCTCTGCAGTCGCTGGAGTAACAGCTGCAGTCATCGGATCCTTCTTCTGAACAATAGCATCTTGTCCTCGAGATGGTTCACCTACCATCAAGCCAAGAACTATGCGCAGAAGAAGCCGCATAATAGTTGAACTCAATTGCCCGTCCTTTTTATTCGGTGTTTCGAGCTTGGTATAATAGAGGCAATTGGACAATCCTGTAATGTTCTCTAGCATAGTTATGGAAAAGTTCTGACAATACCATGAGATGTAAATTGGGGCATTGGCTTGTGCCATTACTGCAAACGAGCCAATGCCTGCTCTCTAGACGGTTCTCCATGGAATCCTGACATTTTGTTGCCATATCCATCTGCTCCTGTTGCTAGCATCAAAAGGGAGCTACTAACCTGATAGTGTCTGAACTCTGAACTGCACCATTTCCAGAAGAGAAACCTCAGACTGGGTGATCAGATGTTCACTACAGAAATTGTTTTACATCAGCAATCCAAAAGTGGGTCACGGAGTCTCCGCGGCCATCTGAGCAATTAATTGTCCATGTGTACACTGTACAGGGTGGGAGTTGGGCACGTACGTGATGTGGGCCCGGGACCACTGGCTGCAGGCCCATTAGGCTTTTGAGTTCGTGGGCCCAAGAACTCGTATCAGCCCATTTAGCTTCATCCTCCCTTTTCCCCCGATAAAAATTAAAAAAAAAAACCTAAAAACATCTTAAATGGGGTAGCCGTGAAAGGATCGTAATTAGCAGTAAAATCATCCAGATCTAAGCCCATGTCCAGGAATCATGGAATATCCCGGCTCTGGTCTAAAGAGTGGACAACTCGAGACCCGAGGTACAGGCAACTTCTTGTTTGACTTCAACGTCCTACATTCTGCTCCAAATAAGGTGTGGAAGACTGACTTACCCGGTGCAATTCTTGCTCGTTAATGACTTTGAAGTCTTACCAGAACTCTGTAATTTAACTGTTATGAGCTTTCCCATTTAAGCTCTCTTTTTGCACCTGATCCACGCAAGAGCATCCGAGACAGCCCAAAATGCGATCAATGTCAATTCCTAGAGCCTTGGGGGGACATTTTCTGATGCTTGGGCTCCAAGAAGTCCAAAACAGATCAACTCTGATGATGGTTTGACTTTGGCATATATTGTGAAGCCGAGAGAGTACATGCTATTCTGCACTTTGCCATTTCTGCAGCATGAGCAGCTAATGGTCACTTTGATACTGAGAAATAAATAAGAAACCAGGAATATGGACTTCGCTGAAGACGCACAAATTAAATTTATTTTAATGTTTTCAAAGAATTATGATTCGGAAAGGTATTAGCTATTCACGACAGGGAGGCCAACTGAAAATCTACTCTCCTCCATAGTCTCAATATTTGATGTCCTAATTTGCCTATACAAAATGAGCCTATGGAAAGCAAAGCAATAGATGTTAAGGAATTCCACAGATAAGTGTTTGATGCTAACTCAGGTCGATCTCGATCCTTCCCGGCTTTTTCCGCTCTTTTTGCCCAGGGGCGAGCTTAGTCCCTAGCTGCCCATCATCTCCTCTGCCGAATGCAAACACTTTCCCTGAATCAGTCAGGGCAATGGTGTGACCTAACATTTCAGGGGAGTTAGTGGGGCTAATCTGCACAACCTGCTTGTCCAGCTCCTTCAGAGACGTTACCAGCTTGGGGCTTAGCACGGCATCGTCCATATGTTGCTGCATCAAATACAATATAGCTTGGTCACTTTGGCCTGCCTGATTATGGTTTTCCCCGTTTCATTTTTAAGCAAGGCATTGATGCAGATTATGCATTTTTCATGTATGGATAAAAGAAAAACAGAAATTATGGACCTGTCCATCTGTAGGGATGGCAGCATCGTGTCCAAGATTTCCAGACCATGCAGCCCCAAATGAGTAGACTTCACCATTGTCCAGCACCACAAAGGTGGTAAAGTTGCCAGTAGCAATGTGTATAGCCTTGCCATCTCCAAGTCCTTGGACTACCTTTGGAACCACTTGGTAATCTTCATTCCCATGACCTAAGCAACCAAAATTGCCCCATCCCCACGTGCAAACCCGCCCATCATGGCCCAACACAGCAGCATGCCAGGTTCCACCCGATATGGCTGTAGGCTGAATATTCAAAATCTGAAAGTGCTCTATTAGTCGGGGCAGCTTCTCACTGGTTGTAGAACCGTGACCCAGCTTTCCACCCTTGCCACATCCAACAGAGTAAACCGACCTTGAATTTTCACAAAAGGAATCAGGTAGACAATAAATCATCCCAATGACATTGCATGACAAAGATATATACGTCCAACCAGAACTATAGCTCAATGAAATGCTCAGATGAGTTGGGTTATTATGTTGTAGTCATACTTCTAAATAGAAGGTTGTCTAGCTTAGCTTTCCTCAATTGTTAACTTGCAGAATTGACAACTTTTGAGACTCGGATAAAACCAAAGAGAGATTCAATGTGAAAGCAAGTTAGGAGCTGCCAGTCATCATGTCAACCGGAATACAATTCACAGGATAGATGGGTATAAGAGAAGCTTACATGCCATTAGGCTGAAAAGCCAGAGCAAGAAGGTAGCAATGCCCTGCTGCAATCTGAACCACTGGGATATTTTCCAATGCTCCATTCAGAGGGCGTGGTTCCATATCTTTTGGATCGTTCCAGTGCCCAAGTTTTTCTTCGTCGCCCCAACATAAGGTATAGACCCTGCCTTCCCTCGACAAGACAGCAATGAAAAGCGTTCCTATGACTACTTGAACCACAAAAATGTCCTTTAAAGTGTCCATGACTACAGGTGCCACAACAGGTCTGGACCTGACTGCTTCAATTTGAATATACTCAGAGATGCCCCATCCAACAGCGTAAACTTGACCTGAATCACTAACGAGCATTGTCCTCCCAGGGGCAGCTGCTGCCTGGACGATTCGGATGCCCTCCAGAAAACTGCAATATAATGTGGCTCCCCGTTAAATCATAATCCCCACTTATTTTCCTTCTGTTTAGGGTCCCGCCATCTCCATTTCTATGATTTTCAGTAAATTCATTTCTCGGTATTTGCTTAAGGAACATCCACGCAAGTGGAAAACAATAACAGTCTGGCTTGAAAAATTCAGCTAAGAATATCCAGAAAATTACCTATTTTCTGTGTGATTTGACTTGGAATATAAGGGTTTTTTTTCTTATGCTTCAGTTAGAAAACATAGCATTACGTTTCAGCTAATCTACAAATATGAAAAATAAGAAATTTTGGCAAACAAATCTATCATTAATTTCAGAATATTGACTACGTATGTCAACCTGATCTGTCGAGGCTGCCAAAAATCGCTAGTCATGGGGTACCCTAACTGCCCTGAGCTGTTGAGCCCGAAGGTGTAGACATCTCCTCTTGTTGTGACTATGACACTATGTTTGTCACCAGCAACCACCTGCGACTTCTCCCTCCTGTAACATCCTTCTCCAGCAAGCAAGAACATCAGGACAAGCTTCCACGAGCCACCACACCTTTCCTTCAATTCTTCCCCTTCTTTGCGCTTCATCAGCTTGAACATTGATCTCTTCTGGCACAATTCCAGCGCTGCAACCTCACATATTGAAAGCTCAAATTCGGGTATAAGGTTTGTAGGCTGCCTGAAGAAGGAAGAGGTTGCCTGCAAGCACCATAAATTTACGATCATTCAGGGACACCAGAAGTTGCATACTTTAGATTCAATCAGTGTATTGTATCCTAAAGGAGTAGAGCTTGCCTCCAGATATGCAAGATCAACTGGCTCAAGATTGCAAGATGTGAGAATATGGAGAACCAGGGCAGGGATGGAGGCCAATGGGAATTCGCCAGGTGAAGAATCCCTGAGGCTATGGTGAGTGTCCTGTTGAGGTTCCAGTGAAGGGGAAGCAGTAGCATTTGGGACCAGCTGATGCAGAATGCTATCAAACTGAATGCTTGGAGTCCTGCTAGTGGTCATGTCCATTGGGCACTGCAGGAATCAAACGGTGCCCAAATTTCTTCAAGGAGGGAACACTTAAATCTGCTGGAAAGAGGAAAAAAAGGAGACAACTTTAGCAACATTTCGACATACATCTACTGCAAATTAATCAACTTTAAAGGAGTTGTTGGTGGCAGAGAAAAATACCTTGAAATACAATGTTTCACTAACAAAACTCAGTTCCCAAAACTTGAAACCCAGAAGCAGTACTGATCATCATTTCATCTAACCAATACCCAAAAAAATTGTCAGATGGCCATGGAAGATCATTGTTCATCCATCTAGGGACTCTGTGCGATCACCAAAATAAATTAGCAACCAGAGAAATAGTAATATCGTGTAAAAGGATCGGCCTTCCAGTTAAAGGATGATAAAACATCTTAGTAGGAACATGATATCCCAAAACCAACAAATCATTGTATTCATCGATATAGGGCATCCATCATCACAGTTCTCCATTTACCAGTCACACCAAGCGAACAACTTTCGACATACCCAGACGGCAGAATCAGAGGAACTACCATCAGAAGGTGGTAAGACGTATATTGAACAGGAAACAGAAACATGGCTCTGTGAAAAACTTCACGAGCAGCCGACTTGCCACCGAAACAGAGCAGCTTATTTCAGGACAGGAGAGTAGAGTAACAAGGACATACCGATGCTCAAACAAACCCAGAAAAAGTGTCGATCAATCACAGCGATGATGCTTGGAGGGTATCATCAGGCGGAGGGGCAATCCGATTTGGGAGCTCCGCGGCGCATGAATCTATTATATACGAGCGCGCGCAGGCGGCAGTCACTGTGTGCTCTGCAAGTTTGGAAAGCATATTTTGGGATGATTCCCTGTTGAGAGAAAGGCGGGATCTTTCCTATTTCCATGGAATTAAATCCCCAAGATCTTTACCGTCACTGAGGAAGAAGTTATCTAAACAAGTCCCCTAGATTGAGAAGTCACGGACCACGGGAACGTCTTGACAAAGTTGAATGGTCATTTACATCTTCATATTTATATCTGCAGATACAAGTAAATGGAAGAAATTTACAATTAATAGCAATGAGTTGATCCATTAGACGAAGTTCTTTCGGTGTAAAAAGCTACTGTGTTCACTTTCCTAAGAGATTTTGCTCGATCCCATGTACAAGCCATTAGATAGGAAGAATCTATCCCGAATGATGTGGTGGTATAAGAAGATATAGTAAGTGATTGTAGAATATCACAGTATTTACGATACAATCATTTATAAGAATAATGACCGTATTATAATAGAATAAGAAATTTCTTCTATAGATTTCTTATCTTAAAGAGACGTGAATACTGTGAGATTTTATATATCCAATCCTTTTCAGTTATCATAATTGTACTTATTTATATGATACAATCTTCACATTTAAAAAATACGGCATACCACTTTCTTTAATAATTAGTCGGGCGATTCCTTGATCCCAAGTGGCAATTCATTTCCGCTGGAGAGCTCGATCATCGCCTGGTACCATAGGAACATGATTTTTTTAATTAAAAAAAAATTTGAAGGAAAGAGACTTGTCGGCATACGAAAGGGAGAGAAGGAAGAAGAGGGATGAAATGACACGATGAGATGCGAACTGTTTACTGATTCTTGAGAATTAGTCCAAAGGCAATTAGCCGAGAGGGATGCCAGCACAGACAATTCAGGTAACACTATTAACTTCCCTTGAAACCAGGATCTTCACACGTGCAGTCTAGGCAGGTTTCACTATAAATACACCCCTTACTCCACAAAATCAAAAATAAAAAAGAAATAAAATCCCAAGTTAGAAAAACAGAATATCTTCCTTGGAGGAGGAAATTAAAAAAAAAATAGAGAGGGAGGTGAAATTAAAACAAAAAATTTATGGCTCGTTGTAATAAGTCTGTATCTCTGATCTTTCAGGCCGCGGTCCTCGTCGTCGCCTTGTGTGCCGTCACCTCGGATGGCCACAACGGGAGCCATACCACCGACATACCCAACCCCAATGGAAATGTCAACCTCGCCGGGGCCTTCGACACGGTCTTCGCCTTCGGGGACTCCGACACTGACAGCGGGAATGCCCGCCTCACGGGCAGCCTCAGGGGCTTCGTTGGTGCGTGGCTCCAAACTCTCGAGGGCGCCTTGGCCTTCAACTCTGGTAGTGGCTCCGGCTCCGCTGCTGGTGGAGGTGCAGCTGGCGCTGGAGGGTCTGCTTCCGGTGCTGCTGGTGGAGCCAGCGCTGGAGGGTCCGCCTCCGCTGCTGGAGCCAGGGGATCAGGTGGAGGCAACGGTGGCTCCTTTTCCTATTCCTGGTCGGGCAATGGCGGTAGTCTGTCCTCAGGCTCGGGCAAGGGTCTTGGATCGGGGTCGGGCAAAGTCACTGTCTCCGGGAACGGCCTGACCAATGGCAAGCTGGTGATCGACCACCTGTGCGATGCGCTGGGGATACCGTCCATTCCGCCGTACCAGAACCACTCGGCCAACTTCTCGAATGGGGCCAACTTCGCACTGGCCGGGTCCACGGCGCTCCCTGGTTCCTTCTTCCTCCACAACAACCTCCTCTCCCTCATGTGGAAGACGGTGCCCCAGACTTACGACACCCAGCTCCAGTGGTTCAACAACTTCATCCAGAACTTCAAGAAGGGCGCCAAGCCCAACATGAATAGCACTCTCTTCTGGCTCGGCGGGGTTGGGACCAGCGACTACGCCCGTATCCACAGGGTCTCCGCCTTCTCCTCTGAATGGCTCACCCAACAAGCCATAGATCATGTCACCAAGTTCATCCAGGTGTGTACATAATGAACACACACATCATCTCTTCGTACAAAGTGCATTCTTGTGAAAAATCTGACGGATTCAATTCACATGCGCATCATCAGGGGATGGTCAACCAAGGTGCCAAGTACATCGTGGTCCAGGGGCTGCCGCCGGTGGGTTGCCTGCCGCTGGACCTGATGATGTCCGCAGTCACAGAGCGGGACCAGAATGGATGTGCCGCAAGGATCAACAAGGCAGTGATGAAGCACAACGAACTCCTCCAGCAGAAGCTCGGAGAGCTCCAGAAGTCGTACCCTCACTGCGTCTTTGCCTATGCTGACTTCTGGAAGGCCTATATGCAGGTGCTATCAGGGTACCATCAATACGGGTTCACAGAACCGTTCAAGGCTTGCTGCGGTGCCGGGGACAGCCACTACAACTTCAACCTCAAGAGCCTCTGTGGGGCCCCCAAGACCTCGGTTTGCTCCGATGCCGGCAAGCACTTGGTCTGGGATGGGATCCACTTCACAGCCGCCATGCACAACGCGGTCGCCAAGCTCTTCACCCAGGGCGGCTGCACCCACCCGACCTTTGAGCAGCTTGTGAAGATCAAGAATGGCATCCCGAAGTAGATCAGTCTAATATCATCGCGCGCCACAAAGTGGTTTTATGCATTCTTAGATTAAATTCTGATGTAGGATCTACTCTGAGTGGTCGTGTAGGTTCACCGAGGATCCTCATTCTGTGGTGGTTCGATTTCTCTGTTCTGGTCTGATTGTAGGAGAAAGGCATGTAGAACTTGTGTTATTTGGAAGAGATGATAAATAATATACCCTTTATTATTTCAGCAAAGTATTGACAATGTTTGGAGTAGATCTGGCAATTCGGGTTGGCACAGCATAAAAAATAAGCTCTCCTGAAAATGTCGACTCGGGCCAAACACGAATTATATAAATAATTATTTTTTATATAATTCATCAATTAATTTAAATTATGTATTAATTTGAATAAAATATTCTAATAACTATTAAAATATGATCACATGTGTATAATTAATATCTTTTTAAAAATAATTTTCATATTTTTTTATTATAAAATATATTTTCGTACTTTTAGATTGATATAATTTTTTCGTGCCATATCAGTATTGCCCGAAAAATCAGCCAACCTGAAGACACCTACCCATGCATGGGTTTTTCAGGCTGCCCAACTTTTTGCCACCTCTAGTTTGGAGTATTCCTCGGCAAACTTGTCTTGGCTACATTACCAGCATTCACTTATCACAGAGCCGAATGAATTATTTGTCTAATTTAGTCGGTCAAGGCAGCATGAGTGCAGTGTGATGGAGAGAGGCCAAAGTTATACATCAGGGTGTGACTAAATCACATAAAAGAAGATTCTAAAATTCTCTTCTGAAGTAAAAACTGTCCACCTCTGTTGTGTGTCAAATCTGAAACACTGGGGAGAAGTCGGAATACAGGGGCTGATGAAGCCTCCGGGGGGACGCCAAAGAGGAAGAAGGAGAGCAGGAAGAAGATGATAGCGGCAGAGATTCCGAGGATTCGATCACATTCATTCCATGCCCCTGTTGAAGTTATTAATAGGCTATCGATCTCCTTTCCAGTGTACAACAGACTCAACTGTCAAGTCAAACACCTTCCGTAAACAGAATCAACAACTACGAACTTTGTTTTTTTGGGTAATTGCTCCCTCATTCTCTTTATCTTGTTATGATCCGGCCGTAGTCAGACTCATGTTCGTGACAACCTCTTCATGCACTGAGAGCTCCGTTAGGCCCAGGGTGATGCTGATATACCTCCTCGGTCGCTCAAGTACGTAGAATATGAGAGGCCTGAGGGCATCACCATGTGCTGGCTCCAACCTTCCAAGGAGCATCTTCGTTGCTGATCCTAGAAGTTCTTGTAACCTAATTGCCCAATGCCTAGTTGACATGATCATTACCTCCAGAGAGGAGTGACGTCCTTGGTGCTTAATTAAAAGTGCTCACATCTAGGAAGGCTTCTATGGAAAGAGTCAGGTGCCCCTTGGAAACACATGGAGTCGAGTTGAGTCAAGTCGCCAGCGCAGTCTCAGTGACAGTTACAATAGCCTGTGACGTCACAAGGTGCACAAAATTAAGGAACTCATCTAGCTGGAAGAACTTGTCTGAGAACTCGACCAGATTATTTTGGAAGAAGCAGCTGTGGAATGTGGATGGAGAGGTGCAGAGAAGAGAAAACTGGCGAGCTTCACAAGAAAAATGGGGGAAGTTGGAATTGCCAGAGAAGAACTAAGGGGTATCTACCGGCTACTGCTGTAGCTTGTGAAGTGTCCATTTGGAGCCTATAAAGAGAGAGTGGTTAGAATTACTACGGCCACAAAAATTATACGACACAATTAGATTGTCCAGGCGTGGTGATGAGCATGATGATAATTAAAGATCCTCCTTACTTCTCTTGCTTCTGCATTTTTGCGATATACAAATTGAGATAGATTAACTCAGTCTGTTTGGAAACACGGCTTTACGAGCAGTCAGGTTCAGCCCCTTTGAGCTGATTTGGAGTGGGATCAGAAGCTCGGATGACATTGCGTGGAGAAGACATGCAGTGTTCGGTCTCAGCAAGGATCTTCTGGGATTCGATCCCTTAAGCTACTCAGCGTCTCATTTGCCTTTACTTTTAAGGAAAACTCACGAACTGCACTCAATTCATTGTCTTTGGCAGAGCACCTGTTTTTATCTGTGAGAAAGTCTAGATTGCCAGTGAAATTGCAGCATACTTTCAATTCGAGTTCACAGCTAAGTTTTACAATAATATATCAAACGCCACGTATGATAATGCACATTTTTTCAGCACTGACAAAAAATCTACCTATATTTAGATTCTTCTTGAGAAAATTCAGTATGACTCAATCTTTGAGAAAACAGAATTTGAAGCTATCTACCAAAAAAACTGCGGGAGATAATTCAGGAAACCACAAACTTTCCTATTGCTAAGGATCTTCACGTATTCTCCTGAAGAAGTTCTCAACCTGAGTCACTATAAATGACTCCAGACCTCCCTCTTCATTCACAAAATTCTCAAAAACAATAAAACAAAAATCATTATCAAGGAAAAAGGAGGAAAAGAAAAGTGAAGAAAGGAAAAAGAGGAATGGAGAAGGCTGCATTCATGTTCTTCCAGGCTGCAATCCTCGTGCTTGCACTGTCGGTATGTTCATCAGAAGGCCACAATAGGAGCCAAACAACCAACATATATAACACTAATGTGGACATCAACCTCGCTGGTGCGTTCGACAGGGTCTTTGCCTTTGGGGACTCCGGCACTGATAATGGCAATGCCCACCTGATGGGCACCCTCCAGAGCTTCGTTGGTGCATGGCTCCAAGCTGTCCATGGTGCATTGGCTGCCGGTGCTGGGGGCACAGGCTCAGCTTCCAGCAGCAGTGGTGCTGGGGGCTCAGCTTCCGGCAGCGGTGGAGCCTCTGGGACTGGCTCTGTGTCGGGCGACACGTCAGTGGTTGGGAACGGGCTGTCCAATGGGAAGCTGGTGATCGAACACGTCTGTGACGCACTAGGGATATCACACGTGCCACCATACAAGAACCAATCGGGCAACTTCTCGAATGGGGTGAACTTTGCACTTGCAGGATCTACAGCACTCCCCGGATCCTTCTTCCTCCGCAACCATAACAATCTCCTCTCGCTCATGTGGAAGACCGTGCCTCAAAGCTATGACCTCCAGCTCCAGTGGTTCAACGACTTCATGCAGAACCTCAAGAATGGCGCCAAGCCCAACATGGACGGCACACTCTTCTGGCTCGGCAGCGTTGGTGCCAACGACTTTGCCCGAATTCACAGGGCTGCTGCCTTCTCCTCTGAGTGGATCACCCAGAATGCTATTGATCAAGTCTCCAAGCTCATCCAGGTATAAATTTACTCAACATTTGGTCACAAACATGAGCTCAGATCACATATGCACCTCTGATGTCTCAATCCAAAACTGAAAAAAGCGCCCTATATATCAGAGAAGTATAGGCATCAACTAGACCTTCCTTGTCTGTTTTGTAAGATGCCATATAGACACGTAATGATGCCACTTTGCTCAAATGCATCAGGGGATGGTGAACCACGGCGCCAAGCACTTCGTGATACAGGGCCTTCCACCGATCGGATGCCTGCCTTTGGACCTGATTTTGGCCCCAATAACAGAGCGGGACCAGTATGGCTGTGCTGCACGGATCAACAAGGCAGTGATGAATCACAATGAGCTCCTCCAACGAAAGCTCGGTGAGCTTCAGAAGATGTTTCCGCACTGCGTCTTTGTCTACGCTGACTTCTGGAAGGCCTTCATGAAGGTGCTATCAGGGTACCACCAATTCGGTTTTGTCGAACCATTCAAGGCCTGCTGCGGCTTTGGTGGTGGCCACTTCAACTTCGACCTGTTGCACCTCTGTGGTACACCCCATGCCTCTGTCTGCGCCAAGGCTGCAGAGCATATGATCTGGGATGGGATCCACTTCAGCGCTGCCTTGAACAAGGTCATTGCCAAGCTCTTCATCCATGGTGGCTGCACCCATCCTTCCATCGTACAGCTCATCAAACTCAAGAAGGGCCTCATTCCTCATCTGTAGGTCAATCGGCCAGGCTCAACCGTGGTCCTCCGTATTCTTATAATAAGTCCAATATATCTCTACCCTGCGTGGCTGCGTTCGGGTCACCGGGTCTTCTGTTTTAAGCTCTTGCCTTTCTCTTTCAATAGTATAGGCATTTAGATTACCTATACAACTGTTCGCTTCTGCATATGTCAGTCGATCTCCGGAGGGCTGTATTGGCCCTCCGATATAATAAAGGCAGTTTATAATAAAGCTTTTGTTGTATTTTACATTGCGGTTGTTGATTACATGAACATTGTTATGCTAGCTTTAAGCAATAGAGCTGGTTTATCCAGAAATCAAGAAAAATGTCCCGATTACTTTTGATCTATGTTGTTGGTGGCAGACAAATTAACAGAGAACATCATATATATATATGTATGTATGTATGTAACTGCCAAGAATAATCAGAAGAGAAAATGCAGAAATTATTCTTCACACCACTTCATTGCCTTCAAATAGGTGGGTGTGGAGGAAAAAGGGGGCAAAAGGAGCTTGACCCCTCATCCTTAATAATGAATCAGTCAATTCATAGCGGCAGAGAAAAAAAAATAGAAAACAAACACTGAGATTCAGAGTTTATGGGCCTAACTCTGTTTTCTCTGTTGGTTTCTCATATTGTTGTCTTGTTTATGTTCTCTTACAGGGGCCTTCGGTCACCTCATTATGGGCTCTCTTAAGCATTGTAATGGTAGCATACTTTGATAACTAAGGGAGGGATGTAAGCCCCAAATAAATCGACTGAAAGGGCAGTGTGATCAAAACCCACCCGATTGAGCAAATATTAGATGGGTGTCACTCTTCCAAGGTAGACAGGCAATACGTGATGCTCCAAGTAAGACACTGGTATCGCGTAGTGCTCCACAAGTTTGTTCATCTGTCTTGTGGGTGCTTGACTAAGGAATCCATGAAAGAAATCGGATATCTTTGTTTCAAATGATCCAACAAGAAGTGGAATATCTTCCGCAGCATTGACATCATATTGCAGATGAAGTATTCTCACTGTGCACATTAGGATGGATATATATTAGAAGAGAATGAGTGCACCAAACTAAGCCATTTCATGTAATATCTGCTCTTGTTTTGGCAGTAACAATATGTCGGAATCAACCTAGGTGTCATCAGCTGAACTATGCTAGGAACCACTGCATCCTGTGAAATTTGTGAGGCTTGCTTGGGACTCACCTACCATGTAATAATTCTAATCATGAGCATAATATCCATCAGATGAATGCACCATATCAGCTATATGCCTGTTCTTTATGATTCACTTTGTGTGAAACTTCGAATGCACGCAGCACCTTCAAGTAATAGACCAGCTGACTCAGTCTTCGATTCCCTCGAAACTAATCTTTCTTCAACCTGAGAACGAATATTGACTGTTACCGAAAGTAATCAACCTGTCATTAATGAAGAGCCGAAAGAACTATTCAGAGAAGGAGCTTTGAGATATCTTCAACACTTAGCGCAGACTGTAGTAGCCCATCAGTTCAAGACAGAGCCACTAAAAGCTAGTGCCAAACTTACGCTTTGCCTTTGGCATATTCCCAGAACAGAAAGCCCATTTGCCTTGTCCAGCATCTTCTTCAAGGTATTCATGGTGTTTAGAGGAACAATGTGGATGGCAACACATATCATTTGAGAGAGGGGTTTGATACGGTAGCATCGTACCCAACCGGTGATCAAGAATTCAAATTCAATTGTTATAAGTGAAGCTCCAAACACAACTTTACTTCACTCTTACATCTACAGGGGAAAAAACATTTATAATTTTAAAAAAACGACTGAATTTAGAGAGTTCTATAAAAAGTTGAGGGGAAAACAAATGCTGGAGAACAAAAGCAGGTAAAGAGCAACAAATTGAAGCATCATTGAAAAGCATGACTTTGGGGGTGAGGGGATTAAACTAATAAAAGTGAAGAGTCCACTAAAAGGAGTTTTGATGGCCAAAATCCTCCCAATTTTGTTAGAAACCAACCATGGCTCATCCTCTTGATTAAAATAATTGACAAAAATGCCTTTCACACAAAAAAGGAGTATTTCCTTCTTCTTTCGATTAGGCACATATGCCTAAAATGGCGTAAAGGAGAGGAAATAAAGGGCATGATGATAGAAAGAGGATTTGGTACAGTGGTATCGACCTAATAACCAAGAGCTTGTAGATTCGATTCTCATCGCGGGATTCCTCATGCCCATTTATCTCCACCCCGCTTCTATTATCCCATTTTAGACATATGAGCATCCTGTGTACTCGAAGAAAAAAAAAAAAGGGCCTCAAATAAATCCATATCGAAAGCCTTTCTCCGTCCTCCATTTCTTAAGAAATGAGTTTTACAGGAAGATGACAGGGAGACGCTACCTTATCTTCTCCCATCTGTGGAGAAACATGTTGCACCTGTCGACTCGAATGTGGGGTGTCATGGCCTCGGTCGAATAGTTAGTTCCCTGGCATTTATATCGGGCCGGAAAATCGGATCGCCTTTGTTATGTTCCACACACGAACAGACCGATTGGTTGGTTCTTCCCTGAACTAATAGCATGCCAGCTAGCATATAAAAGACCCACTTCATAGCGACTCCATTTCAAATCTGTCCTTGCAGAAAAAGAAGTGGAAACTGTACTTCTCTTTCATGTCCTCCCTATGTGCCACAAATATGCATGCCATGTGTTTCACTGAAGGCCTTTGGTAATGAGCCCTTTTAGTTGTTTATACTCGGTGCTGCCTTTTGATAATGCTCCTGACAGTGACCAGTTGCTTCTATTCCTCTCCACTTGATTGCAACTCCAAAACAAATTAATCCTTGAAGAAAAAAAAGGATATCAATTCACTAGCTGGTAAAATTTTTCCAATGGTATAATTTATTGTACTTTCGTGATCTAAGCATGAGAAAGAAACAACATTGATAGGCGTGTAACTCACGCACCGGTAAGGTCGACACAGATGCATATATTTCGAGTTAAGTTTTTGACCTCGTAGGGATGTTCTGTGACCAATAATCCTTTTCTCCAAGCTTCTCTCCCGCAAAACTTTTCAGTAGTCTGATTTAATCGTAAACTGAAAGGTAAGGGAACCAAGTCATTTATGAACCCGGGTGTTCTGTTTTCTTGATGGGTGTGGATCAACCGTTGGTCTGTTGTCCAGCAACTAGAACAACTGCATAAAGTCAAACAAGCACTTTGAGTGTGGATACTGATATTTTATGACTTATCCAGCAACTAAGTTAACTGCGAGCAAGTTGAGCTCAAGACGGGTCGGGTCATTTGCTCTGACAGATTTATCATGTTACAATGATATCAAATCACGGGCCTTGCCTTCTCACTGTATTGCGTCATGGTCGTTGGATTTCTACTACAGGAATGCTAGCAGCCTGAGATTTGATGTCACGATGAGATTATGCCATGGTAGAGCTCCCCTGAAGAAGAGGATGCTTAAGAGTTCAAACAATTAGCCGAGAAATCCTTGTCTTGATTGACTTGGGTGTTACAGCATTACTACTGCACTCATGAAATAAATAATTCAGAAAAAAAGAGGGTGTGCCCTTCCCACACTAGCACGCTAGATACCCTTAAACTAATGGGAATCTTGGGGCATATATCTGAACATGTAAGAGGTTTTACTTGCCCCCACGTTCTCATTAAGAATTTTGATTTGTGGATTGGAACGGGCAATTCTATAGGTCGATACCAAGGGACAAGGAACTTCTTGCACGTGTTGTGTCTGTATTTGCTCTCGAGTTGTTCCATCGGTCAAAAGAAGAATAAGAGAAGCTACCTGAGGCAGAAGCTCCTGCAACTTTTGAATGTGCACCAATGGGCTCGAAATACCCTCTCCATGTGGTCCTGCCATGTGGGGTTTTGTCCAATCACTTCCTTTGTGTTTAAAGGCGAAGTTCTACCTGTCTCAGAAAAAAAAAAAGTGCGTGCCGTTTCCTCAGCAACTTACTGAGATCTTATAGGGGAGTAGCTTTTGCACATGATTCCACTTCTAGTCCACAAACAACTGTTGATATATTCGGTTCTCTTCCATTTGTAGGAAGCCAAACATGTAATGACTGAAGACCAGTGACTCTTGGAGACTTCCGCAACAGATGGGCATAGTAAACTACTTGATTATATCAGTAGATAGGGTAACTTTACTTTCAAGGCGTTCTAGTACCCACCCACTGCTGGGCTGTGAGGGACAAAGTGAAAACAATGTCCAAAGGAATCGGTATGGAAACTATGATCGAAGGCGAAATTTTGGGTAGAGAATCCTATGGCAATACATTTCTCCACCTTCTTACCGAAACAAGTTCAAGTCCTCAAGCGGTGGGAATACATGCCGTTGATGCCTTAAATGGATGCAGTGGGAGTACGTCCCATTCAACCAAAGACAAATAATGGATAGTTGCACCACATGGGAACTAGATACAGTTCAGGAACATTAATGTTTAGGATGATCAGGTTCCATAATACAAGGTCTCTTAGTTATTGTTCTTGAGAAATGACCTGATTTGGCCCTTTTTTTTTTAAAACACTCTCACGACAATCACTGATCCTAATTGCTGATACTGTGAAGTTAATAAGTTTGAACTCTCGCAAAAGAATGTGTGGCTCAATTTACTCTTGCAGATACTCTGCATTTAATAAGGGAGAGGTTTCAAAGTGCAACCTAGAGGGACTGAGTGTAATTTTGGTGAAACTTTCCGAATCTCTTTATTTCCTCCTGTGTGGCTCAATTTACTCTTGCGGATACTCTGCATTTAATAAGGGAGAGGTTTCAAAGTGCAACCTAGAGGGACTGAGTGTAATTTTGGTGAAACTTTCCGAATCTGTTTATTTCTTCTTGTTTATTGCTACATGGGTAATGACTTCCCTCATAAGCAAATTAAGAAAGGATCCCTTTCATCTTTACCTCACGGCTTTTTGACAGGAAAAAGAAAGAGGCTTTCCCTTCCCTTTTCTATACTGTGCTGTATCCCAAAAATTATGAAGGCCATCTAAGCCCATCATCGACTGTCCAAAGGGGTAAAGAGTCTCTATTTCCTTCTGCCTCTCGCTTTCTTTTCCAGCATCATGTAAGCGGCATATCAAAGAGAAGCATTTTGTGTTCGTGCTATATCTTCCGAATCATCTCCAGGTCTACTAAGTTGCTGCATGTAAGAAGGCTCATACATTAATACGCAATATTGACTGCTCTCTTCACTGATTAACAGGTTCACAAGTTCAATGATCTTTTTATAGATTCATGTTTTTATCCGTAGGATTGCTTGCTACTCATTAACTAATCAGAAATCACAGTGTACAAATAACATTCCATAAGGCAACTCAGAGCTCAAGACTGAGCTTGGAAAGTTACTACTTCACAGAGGATCTTGGAAAGTAATTTAACAATGACAAAGGCCTACAGTGGCATCCCTAGCCTTCAAGGAACCACTTGCATTTTACTTTTATCGGTCTCTTCAATTCTTGTACCTCAAAAGTCTACATTTAACTGCAGATGTTTTGACAATTTTTTTTTAAAATAAAGGAGAGCTGTTGAAGTTTTTCCTAATTTCTTGGAGAAAGAGAGAAGTGAACATAAGATTTGGTTAAAAAAGAAAAAAGAAAAAGCCTTATGGTGCTAAACGGATACTGGAAGGATATATGTCTCAGTTAATAAACCGGTTGGTAACTGGGGATAACTCCGGGAAAAAGAAAGGATGAGGCTTAAAGTGAAAGAAGGGGGAGGCTAAAAAAGAAGTGGTGGGAGGCAATGAAAAAAAGGCATGAGAGAGAGGCGAGTGAGACAAGGCACCCCTCACACATGGACCGTTAGCATAGCAGGCGTCAATAGTTGTTAAGTTCTTCTTTTCTCTTCTCTCTCACCCCTCTTCTTCATCCTTTCACCAATTCTTGTCTCAGAACCAAGGAGAAGAAGTCTTCAATATCTCTCCCAGGCTTCTATCAGATCGGACTTGAACACCTGAGTGGCCAATTTATTGGGGTCCCGATTCCCGAAACCCCTTAGAGATGGAGACTGGCCTCACTTCCCCAAGGCACGACTTGTTTCCTGCCGGCCTGCGTGTGCTTGTTGTTGATGACGACCCCACCTGGCTGAAGATCCTCGAGAAGATGCTCAGGAAATGCTCCTATGAAGGTTACTATCATTTTCAGTTCCAGATATTCACTTTCTTGCTTTGCCCTGTTTCTAGCCCCAGGTCCTACAGGACATATGGACATGTTATGGATTGAGAGTTAAGTATTAGCAGTCGACTTTGACTGTCCTCTCTTGAGATACACTTTTCACGTTAGGAATTGATTGATGGTTGGCTTCTTGAACATTTATGAGAACCCAACGATGATCCATGTAGTGACAGCTTTTGAGATGTCTCCTTCAGGTCACCTGGTTCAACTGTATACCTTCTTAAGTAGATAATACTTGCTATGTAATCTGACATTCTCCTTTACATTTCTACTTTATTTCAGTAACTACTTGTGGCCTAGCAAGAGACGCACTGAACTTGCTTCGTGAGAGAAAGGATGGATATGATATCGTGATAAGTGATGTCAACATGCCTGATATGGATGGCTTCAAACTCCTTGAGCATGTTGGCCTCGAGATGGAACTTCCTGTTATCAGTTAGTGCTCTCTCATTGAATATCATCCATCAGATTCAGTACAAGTAACCTTAGGTTTGCTCTGTCATTTTTTAAATTATAAATGGTGGAATCCAATTGGTGTGAAACAGTGATGTCTGTTGATGGAGAAACAAGCAGGGTAATGAAAGGCGTTCAGCACGGAGCATGTGATTATCTCCTTAAGCCAATAAGGATGAAGGAACTCCGAAACATATGGCAGCATGTTCTGAGGAAGAGGATACATGAGAGGAGAGATACTAACAGCCATGAAGTTATTGACGGGCTTCAGATGACCCAAAGTCGGTCAGATCATTCCGAAGACCACTATTTTAGTGGAGAGGACATTTCCACTGGAAAGAAGAGGAAAGAAGCAGAAGCTAAGTATGATGACAAAGGCTTCACTGATCCTGGGTCCACTACAAAGAAGGCTAGAGTGGTGTGGTCAGTTGATCTTCACCAGAAGTTTGTGAAAGCTGTAAATCAGATTGGCTTTCAAAGTAATTGCTGCACTATTTTTGCTAGTCCAATCCTTATGACTTAGCACTTCAATTTACAAATTATTCTAATGTGCAGATAGAGAAATAACATATCTCATATATTTTGGCAGAAGTTGGTCCTAAAAGAATACTCGACTTGATGAACATTCCATGGTTAACAAGAGAGAATGTTGCTAGCCATTTGCAGGTAAATATCTCTCCCAGTTTGGGCAGCAAACTGAACTTTTTTACCCAAAATTCCTTTTCAACTATGTTAACAAGCTATTTACTTGACGTTGGGATAAAAGGGAGAAAATGAAAGGAATGATATTGAGAAATTGATGTTAAACGTATTTATCAGTAAATGCTTGGTCAAAAGATATCTGGGAGATGCTCGAATAATTATAGTTTACAGGCTATTACTTTCTTCTTTGCAGAAATACCGGCTTTACTTGTCTAGACTGCAGAAAGAAAATGACTTTAAAACTTGTCTTGGTGGGATAATTAAGCAGTCAGATACAACCTCACCAGATCCTCCTGTGAGTTTTAGCACTCAGACCTCCATCACAGCGCCCCAGGAGGACATCTCGAATAGAAACTGCAGATTTTCTGGCAACAACTTGCTTGCCCAGAATAAGAACCCAGAAGGCCATGAAATTGACGTGAAGGGTATCTCCCCAGTGCCCAGAGAAGAACCCAAAAGGATGTTGACTGCTCAGGTTCCTAATAAACAAGAGAATAGGGGCATGAAAATTGGGCTCAAACAATCATTTGTGCCTTCTGGTCCTGAAGAAGGGCTCGCAGTGGTTGATTGTAGTGTCCCTTCGCATTGTTCTTGGAGAGTTCCCGAGGTCACGTTCAAGGAACAGGGCGGCCCTCACATTCATTTAGAAAATTCTGTCCATTCACCAAAGTCCGTTAATTCCAGGCCACACCTAGCAGAAGGCGAAGGAACCAAATTAATAGAATATAAGCCTCTGTATGCTGACAATCGACACAGTACTAATGTCCAAGTGAGTCCTATGAAGGCACAGAGCGACACTGTTGGTGCTCAGGACATGGACAATATATTACACCGTCAAGGTTTCCAGCCTATTCCCCCATGTCCACCGAATACACAAGGTCAGAGCTTTGACCTCAGCAGTCTTCCATCAACGCAACCTGCTCACAGATGCCTTTCACTGGTCAATGAATCACTCTCTGGGCCTTCATACGAGGACTTACAGGTCGGATGGCCTCAAGATGATCCCTTCTCTACCAATCTCGGGCTCCAAAACTCAGAGCTCCCAGGATATAGTGATCCGTGCACTGTGGCTGAAGTTCCGATCCACTGGTACAATGCCCTGAGGTCTGACTACGAGCAATTTGTGGACCCTAACGAGCGCTCCATTTTCGATCACGGTCTATTTATAGCGTGATGCATGCTGGAGACTGGTATTTTGTTTTAGGTGATTATCCGTTGTTTTCAACTTAAGGGTTGATTTCTCATATCCTCAATGAGCTATGTAGAGTTCTGGGTGCTGCAACAATGGATGATATTTAGCTCATGGCAGTTTATGAAGCAGAGCGATGGACTTACTTGATAGATAACAGCAGTGAGATTCCTAGCGAATGTGCCTATTTAGATATACTTGCTAAAGAAATTATCGAAAACCCCCTACTCATCCTGACTTAAAAATGACTCGGACAGGAAAGTGCTACTATGACTAGTCAAGATTCGAGACGTCAAAATGGGCGGTCTGGACTAATTTAAAATGGGATTGGAATTGTTTGGCTCAGGTATAGTTTGACTCTGTTTGCTTAATAGGTCGGTCCCATTATGGATAACAATTCATGCACATATGAACCAGCTTGGAACCATTTATAAGCCGGCTAATTTACAGTTCGGCCAGTTTCGTTATCTTTTTTATTATTTGTTTTGAATTATTTAAAGTGAATGTTTTAAATATTTTTAATTTTAAAATTGATTAGACAAAATTTGACCGTTGATTTGTAGGGTTTTGGCAGTTCGGGCCAATTTTGCAATGGTTCCGAGCCGGTTCTGGTTCAATGTGCCTATTTCTTGTGCTCGGCCTATAATTGTCCCTCAACCCAATAAGAGTGGTTACGGGCCGGTTTGAGAGCGGCCCGGACCAGTTATGGGTCAAACCGGCCTATTTAACATCTCTAGTCGAGATAAATCCTTTCTTTAATTAATACATAATTGGTACGTGTACATAGGATTAGTGTCTTAATAACTCTAGCAGCATATCAGATTTAACCTACATGTTCACCATAATTAATACGCGGACTTACTCCATATTTAGCAGCAGCGAGATTCCTAGAGAGTGCGTCTTTGTACTCAGCAAATTGTCTTGTGCTGCCCAGACAGAGCAATACCACATCATCAAAAACCCTCTACTCATCCTGACTTAACCGGAAAAGAAAAAAAAAATTTCACTCAGTCAGACAGGGAAGTGCTAATATGATTAGTCAGCCAAGAAACAGAACGGTCCAAAGACGAATGAAGGTGACTAATCTGGGGCTGCCATCATCCTCTATCTTGGGCAGGGAAGGAACAGGGCCCTCTGAAACTGACGAGCCTGTCATGATTCAAAACCGAAAAAGAGGAAGAGAAAGGAAAACAGAGTCTAATTGCAGTGGGTGAAGGAGAAGGATAGTTTCATAAGTAACTTATCTTCCATGATAAAGATACTTACCGAATGGTTATTAGTTTTTTTAAATATTGTATTTGGACGAAATATGGAGGCGAGATGCACAAAGTGTCTACTTGGCTTCTTTATGTATATATAAATAACTAATAGAGTTGGTGAGTTACAACCCCTAGCAAGCATTTCACGAGATCACATATCTCTAATATCATCTCATACTAGTAAGAGATACAGTAATCAAATTCTCTCCTGTTGTACGGAGTGAAGATGATGATTGAAGTGCAAGCTATCGGCACCGTCAAGCCATCCTCTCCCACTCCCGGTCACCTGCGCCGCCATGTACTCTCCTTTCTTGACCAGATTGCACCCCCGATCTTCATGCCCCTCCTCCTCTTCTTCCCAAAGGATGAGCTCGTGAGCAACACCGAGAGGTGCAACAGGATCAAGCGAACGCTGTCCGAGGCCCTGACCCAGTTCTACCCTCTCGCTGGACGTGTCAAGGGAAACAGTTATGTGGACTGCAACGACGAGGGTGCTTACTATGCCGAGGTTCGGGTTAGATGCCCGCTCTCAGACATACTCGAGAGCCCTACCCCACAAGTGATGAACGAACTCTTGCCATTTGAGTTCCATTCTGTGAGTGATCTTGGCGCTGCCGTTCAGGTCAGCCTGTTCGATTGCGGTGGGCTAGCGATCACCCTGTGTCTATCCCACAAGATCGCTGATGGCCAATCATACATCACATTCCTCAACAGTTGGGCGGCCATAGCTCGTGGGAACACCACCAGCATAACTACCCCCTGCTTCGACTCGGCCTCTCTCTTCCCCCCGATTGACATATCTGGCTATCCCAAAAACTCGGGGATGATGATCGATATACTCACCAGGAGGTTTGTGTTCGATCGCACTTCGGTCGCTGCTCTCCAGTCCAGGTACACCAATAAAAATAGCCAGGACAGGCGACCGACCCGGGTCGAGGCCGTGTCGGCTTTCATTTGGAGTCGATTTGTGGCAAGCACCAGGAGAAGATCAGCAGGGCACATCACAGACAACAGGAACTATACGGTGCTTCATGCGGTGAATCTGCGTGCCAGGATGGAACCAGCGCTGTCGGAGTGCAACTTTGGTAACCTCAGCAGGATCGCTGTGACGATGCCAAGCTTGGACACCATCGAGGGAGGGAGGGGACACGAGATCGTGAACAGTGTGAGGGAGGCTATAAGGCAAGTGGATGCGGAGCATGTGAGGAAGATCCAGCAGGGAGAAGGGCACTTGAAGTTCATGAAGGAGAGGTACCAGAGGATCTCCAAGGGCGAGATTATCCCATTCAGCTTCACGAGCCTGTGCCGGTTACCAGTGTATGAGGCGGACTTTGGGTGGGGGAAGCCAGTGTGGGTTGGATCGGCTAGCCTGCCATTCAAGAACCTGGTCATGCTTCTAGACACAAAGTCGGGGGACGGGATCGAGGCTTGGTGCAACCTCAAGGAGGAGGACATGGCTAGGTTCGAGAAGGACACGGAGCTCCAGGCTTATGTTTCTCTGAGTCCCAAGTGTCGTATGTAACGAGTACCATTACATGGTGCACGTAAAAGTTGATGTGATGCAGATAGAGTTCGACTTCATGGATCGGTGCCCCGACAGTTTTCTATTGAATTCACTGATTCAGGGCTTTGTACTCTTTAGTTTCTCTATTGTATTCTCCTTCATTGAGCATTTGCCCCAATTCTGCTCAACGAAAAAAATGATCATTTTTCCATTTTATCATAAGTCTGAGAGGTGTTTTTGTAATTTTTATTTAATAAGGGACTTATTCATAATTTTTTATATTTTCATCATCTGGTGTTTTGCTTTGAATTGTTGTGTTCGTCCTCCAAACCGCGAGACCAGAACTGAATAAGAATTCCGCGGTTTCCCCCCTTTTTTTGAATCCCACCTCCCCCCCGCAAGAGTCGCATTGCAACTGTTACAACTGTCAAGCAGATACGGTTAATACTCATTGACATCTGACGGCATATATCATACGCTTATGGCTATGCTTCGTCCCAAACTTTGCACGCCGGAAATCAAAACAGTTTTGAGACATTTTCTTCGTTTTACACAATATGGCTCAAATAAGTGAAACCACTGTCTTGGGATCTCTGGAATTAACATAAGCATTGATTAACATGATTTTTGAATCTAGTGAAATCCTTAATGTATATATATATATATATATGATTCATTGTGACCTGATCCAGTGTACTGTCGTATGTCCAATTTAGGGTGCAATTGAACTGTTCCGTCTGTGTACTGATCATTGATTGTACAGCAATCAGTCATATAAACTAAGGTCACTTAAGAACTATTTTGCTTGTGAATCGCCCCCACACTGGCAACAGGGAATGGGCAGGCTGCTGTTGGCTGGAATCGCCTCTACAAGTAATGGCACATGCCGGACACCATTGGCTGAGCAGGGTTGTAATCTTATGTAATACAGGTAATGGCAGCTACCTTACATCAATAATGGTCCTGTTTCCTTATGGATATTTAATATTCAATGTTGCTCCATTAATTCGTAAGATGTACGACGCATGCTTAATTTATCCAACACGAGTACAGGGGAAGAGTTGCTCCATAGTGTATAGCTCAGATAGACACGCTTAGGTATGTAACAAGTGATACTATCTATCGGTGTTTGACGTCGAAGCCAATTCTAGCAGCTCTTGATCATGATTGAGCTCGGCCGTATCGGGTTGATCCGAGTCATGTTTTTGTAATTCGTTTCATGTCCTAATTGATGATTGGGACCTGTGATGGCCTCTGAATATATCAGTATGGATAGTGAAAGAACATGGCTTCTTTGAGAGAAAGAACTCTGTTATTCGGCAAGGAGATTAACATTCGCAAGTTGGGACTGTTCTGGAAGAGAACAATTACATCCTTCTGATTTTCTAGGCTTTATTGCAGAACGGTACAGTCCGGTTAAGTGTAACTGCTATTTTAAACTGTGGCCAATGAGCAACATTCGTGTCTGGAGTGAAGGGAATATGGAAGAAGCTCCCGATCGCATTCGAATGACTCCTTCCTCTTCTCATAGGGTCACCCATGCCTCCATCCCTCCACCGTTCTCTGTGTCCATTTTCCTTGTTAGTATTACAAATCAACGAGAAACTATTGGGCCCTCGAAGTTTCCTTGGGTAGTCTTGAACGTATTCTTCCATGGACTTCCATATTTTAGCTACCAAGCTAGGAAGGTCCTCCTCATTGGTCCCATGAGCTCTTACTGAGTAGAAATCCACAAGATTCCCAACCGAATCTTCTGGTAGCAGAGGATTGATCCACTGGCAAAGATTCATGATTTGGGCAAGAACAGAGGATTCTGAGGGCTCTGTGTTCGATTTCAGTGCATTCCTGTTGCATTTCAACAGAAGAGCGCGTGCTGCTTCTACCCTTGTTTGTTAAGGAGCAACTAGCTGGCAGATTTAACCTTCAGAATCGCAGTGCTCAGAGCATCAATGTACCTATGGATAATATAGGCTATGGCATGTCAATTATTGAACCAGATACTATAATCTTTTGGAAAGTAGGAGGAAATTTTGCGAGAGATATCTCCATGTCCTGAGCCCTTGTTTCACTGCTTTACAGGGATGAGGCGTCATAAACATCTTGGATTGATAGGATCGATATTTTCAAAACATACAAAGCTGCAAAAGTTTGATAAGATGAGAACGGCACATGGCTTATATGGATACGCGTCCAGGTACAAAGAGCATGTTCTCAAGGTTCACAAAGGGATGCAAGGATTTAAGAAGGAAACTTGTGCGGCTCTCAGTTATCTTCGAGTAAGGTCACCGAATCTTCCATCCCCACTGTATTGTATTGAGCATCCACTTATGAACAGGACATGGCGCTGGAACTGACACGATAACTGCAACTTGAGAGTGGATAGTGACAGAGCACGTGAAGCATCCTAGAGACATGAAGAGAGCGCATGAAGTTTTTACAACGCATACTTGAATGGAGTTGTCGATGAGGTCAATCTCTGAGAATTAAACCTTACATGAAGGCCGCAATCAGAAGACTGCCGCACCTGCACCCACCACAACCGCTGCTTGGTCCCCCAGAATCCATGAAGAGGGGCATCCTCGATGGCTGTGGAAGATGGGCAAGACTGCTTTGCTTTGGATTTGAGATAGACTATTTGTTCTTTGAAGAAATCCAAGTTAATAATTAGAACAAGAGAGGATTTTCTGTATTAGGAACGACTCCTCTCTCTCTTTAGAGCTTAAGCTACTAAATTCCTCTCACGTTGACAGGGAATTCCTTACAAACTACTCTCAGCTGGTACAATTGTTTTGCTCGGCCATCTCAAATGTAGTCTCTAAAATGATCGCGATAAGAGAACAACACAAGAACAGCCTTTAACTCCATTTAAACAGAAAGCATAGCTGCAGATCTACTGCAAATGTGGCAACTTGTTTTGGAACCAATAAAAGTTGAGGAAAGCATGAACTTTTCGATCCCAAACATTCAAAATCAAACTCTCTTGGCCTTTCCTCGTAGATTTTTCCCCTGGCTCATCGTTTGTGTTCAATGCCAGTTATCTTTCCAAAGGATTCTTTGGCATCTCCAAAGAACTCCTTTATCAAGCACGGTTTTGCACTGATCCGTTGCTGGGAGCTGAATTCACATAGAGAAGGATGAATGTAGCAGAAGTAAAAAGGCCAGTGGAGCTTGATATCTAAACAAAAACCTGAAGAAGATGCCAATGACATTCAGGAAAATGAGTTGCAGATAACAGCAGCGAGATTCCCATTTGTAGATACACTTTCCAGGAAATTATCTTTCGCTGACTGATATCAACATATAACCATTACCACATCGCGACACTGACACCACTATATAGTATTTCCTTGTTCGCAGAATCGGACTCTGCTGCCGTACACGTGGATGATGGACCAACCCTGAAGGAAGTTTTCAGTAAAAAATAAAAAATAATCAATAGATATAATGCATTCTTTTTACTTTTTCTTAGTTATTTCTTTTTAAATATTGTATATGGACGATATATGAGGTCAGATGTGGCAGCATAGACATATATCTCCCATATCATTTCATACTAATCAGAGGTACGGTAATTGAATCCTCTCCCTTTTCCAGAGCTAAAGATGATGATCAAAGTGCGAGCTATCGACACCGTCAAGCCATCATCTCCCACCCCTGATCACCTCCGCCGCCATGTGCTCTCCTTTCTCGACCAGATGGCGCCCCCGATCTTCATGCCCCTCATCCTCTTCTTCCCAAAGGATGAGCTCTTGACCAACGCCGAGCGGTGCTGCACGATCAAGCGGTCGCTGTCGGAGGCCCTGACCCAGTTCTACCCTCTCGCCGGACGCATCAAGGAGAACAGTTACGTGGATTGCAATGACGAGGGTGCTCACTATGCTGAGGTTTGGGTTCGATGCCCGCTCTCGGACGTACTGGACGACCCTAGCCCACAAGTGACGAACAAGCTCTTGCCGTTCGAGTTCCATTCTGTGAGTGATCTCGGTGCTGCCGTGCAGGTTAGCCTGTTCGATTGTGGCGGTCTGGCGATCACCCTGTGCCTATCACACAAGATTGCCGATGCCCTATCGTACTTTGCCTTCCTCAACAGTTGGGCGGCCATAGCTCGTGGGAACACCAGCATAATCACTCCCTGCTTCGACTCAGCTACTCTATTCCCCCCAATCGACGTATCTGGCTATCCCGAAAACTCGGGATGACGACGGATATCATCACTAGGAGGTTCGTATTTGACGGCGCCTCGGTCGCCGCTCTCCGGGACAAGTACACGGACAATGATAGCCAGGACAGGCGACCAACCCGAGTTGAGGCCCTGTCGGTTTTTATCTGGAGTCGGTTCGTGGCAAGCACCAGGAAAAACACCGTGGACGACAAGATCTATACCATACTTCACGCAGTGAATTTACGGACGAGGATGGAACCGGTGCTATCGGAGCGGAACTTTGGTAACATCAGCAGGATTGCCGTGACAATGCCGAGCCCAGAGACCATCGAGGGAGATAGGGGACATGAGATCGTGAACCGTGTGAGGGAGGCTATAACGCAGGTGGATGCGGAGCAGGTGAGGAAGATCCAGCAGGGGGAAGGGCACTTGAATTTCATGAAGGAGAGGTACGGGAGGATCTCCAAGGGCGAGATGATCCCATTCAGCTTCACAAGCCTGTGCCGGTTCCCGATGTACGAGGCCGACTTCGGGTGGGGGAAGCCGGTGTGGGTGGGATCGGGCAGCCTACCGTTCAAGAATCTGGTGGTGTTCCTCGACACGAAGTCGGGGGACGGGATCGAGGCCTGGTGCAACCTCAAGGAGGAGGACATGGCTAGGCTGGAGAAGGACGAGGATCTCCTGGCTTATGTTTCTCCCAATCCGAGCGCCCAAAATTCCACTATCTGAGATGAACTCAAAATCAAGGAAAATTACCTAATCTATCAGATGTTTGAGACGTTTTCTTCTTCTTACACTATATGGCTCAGATCAATCAGTGGAAACCCTATCCTGTTGCCATTGATGTACGGGCCGATTGAAATCTGTAACTTGTTTGCCCTAATGAGAACGTACAATAATAATTACAGAGTAACTGGTTTTATCATATTTCAATTTTTTTTTAATAAATTTTGATCCATTGATTATACATGTTAGTGATGACTACTTAGACATTGAAATTACCATCACCTATCAATCTAAGTTTATAAATGAATAGGATCTTTTGTGTAAGCACTTGAATATTTAATTGCAATGCCCTAATTATTGCAGCCTAACCCAACGCGTAGGGTCATGCGCCCTGTCTGGTGCTAACCCATGTGTCCAGAGTTTTGCATCTCTGTGGAAAGCATTTGGTTCTTGTCCCACGTGAAGAGGCCCCGTTGAGAAAGCTAATCCGCAGACTAGAAGTAGAAATACATGTGACTGACATTTGGATACGTAACTTGGACTTAGAGCCCCGCCAGTGAAGCTGCCTTTTTCAATTTATGGGTCAGATCGAGAACTGGTTTCCCATCGGCAAAGCAATACATCAGCGAATGGTTGGACTTGCTTGTCTGTTCCCACATGACAAATTACCTGTCGTATTCAATTGAACTGTTTCGCCTGTGTCGATCGCAGCAGCAAACTATACAAAGACTTATAAGGTCCCTCGAAAACTATTCAGCTCGTGAACTGCCCCGTGGTTTACATATAAATAAGATTTAATTCGCACGGCAATCATTCTGCCTAATGTCGAGTTTGAACACTGTGCCGAATAGTGTACACATTGACACGCTTTTTATCTTCACAGTCCATAAGCCAAGTACTAAAAATGTTTTTTTTGGTTGAAAACTTACTAAAACACGAACCAAATTAAGAGTTAATTAAATCAAGTTCGTCGTCTAACTCAATGTCATATGTATCCATTCCATACGCTTTGATTTTCCTATTCTTTCAAATTTTTTTATAACTTATAAATCCTCTTTTAAGCTTATGAATCCCTTTTTAAAACCAGTGAAAAATAAAAATCCCTTTTGGGGGTTTTGGATCGTGCGTACTGATCAACTTGATGATGAATGTCAATAATCACAATAGACAAGCTATTATTGGCTAAATTACTTTATAGAATGGGCCAAAATATTCAATAGATTAGCTGAGGAGGGTTGGTAATTTGGGAAAGATTTCGATCAGAAAGTAGATACATGGTTGGCAATGGCTTTCCCCTATACGCGTTTAATTATATGTTATTAGCAGGTAAGGCATTCAGTTGCGGTATAGATTCGGCTTCTCAACGCAGAACACTATTTGCTCTTTTTGATTGCCGTAGAGATTACGATCTCAATGTACACTTGCACGATTGTTCGACCACATCGAGCCTGACATGTCCTACCGCTACATCGTTCCCCGTTTAGCTTTCGGCTTTTTCCTTGGATGACCGACCGACCGGCCGGCACGCTGTTTGTTTCACGTGTATTGACTTCTAGCTCAGCTGCTGATACATAGGGACGTTGACCGTGCTGAAATTAGATTTCTTCGAAACCATCGGACAGGTCCACCCACATGACGGGCGTTGGGCCAAGAAAGCCCATTGGGCCAAGAAAGCCCATTGGCCCAAATCGAAGGTAAAAGGTATAAGGGATTCTTAGTGTCTTCTGTTATTCAGTAGTGCGGGATGCCGTGCCACCGAGGCACATTAGACTCATCTATCATTGGACTGAAGAGGAGACGGATGCGTGCCAAAGCACTCCACGACTGCACAGGCTTAAGCCAGAAGCCCAAATGACATTTATTTCGGGGAGAACGATGTACACTCAACTCACTGGGTTTACGGCTCGGCTCCCATGGATTGGATCGTGAATCCCTACCGGATCGAGAGAACGTTGTCGATACATGGCGGCGTGGGTCATTTGTGAAATCGGGGAGATCCGGGATGTCCCGAGAACCATCCCAGGAGTATGCAACATAACTTAAAAGCGAAAAAAGATTCACATAACTAACATCCGAGGCATCAACTTCATGCATGTAAGGATCAAATTGAAACGTACAAGACTCGACATCAATAAGTAGAAGACATACAAGTTTTTTGTAGTGATTTTTCTACTCTCCATAAGGACGGGATGTGAAAGAGAGAAATTATGAGGGGGACCAAGGTATCGTGCAAGGAGATAGCAAGTCAAAGAGAATACAACTAATTCAAACATTACAACTCAAGAAAACGCCAGAAAGTCAGATGTTCACAAGGAGGAGTCGGATAAATCTGTGAAAATTTTAGGTCATTAGACCCTCAAGAGCAAAATTCTGGCTATTTGACTGCATATTGGATTCGTGTGTTCAACAACTGTTCTGTATAGTAGGTGGATTTTGTCACTACCTAAAATTTGGTAAAATTTATAGGTTGAATATTTTATAGTTCCTAACGTAATCAACATAATTAAATTAAATTAGAAAAAAATAAAATCTAATTATAGTATCGTTGTAAAAAAACTAACTTATTCGTTCTGCGTGTCTTTTCATACTTTAAACTTATATGAAAAAATATATACAGGATATGTGAGTTGTATATCAGCGAGTACAAAATTTTAAAGTAAAATAATAGTTTAACATATTAAACTATTTACCTAATATGCATTATTAATCTTGTATAATAAAAATAATACAAACAACTTTTTAATTTATATTCTCTTACCTCAAATACTTATATATACAACCATTTCATATCCCAAGTCTCCACTATCACTACCAATTTCATCTCTCTAACCTACTCGACCATGATAGGTTGGAACTTTACATACCTTCCGTTATAGCCATGTAACACTGTTAATATAATTATTTTTCTTATATATATATAACTGCATTATATATTTATATATCAATATACATAACATCCCGCCAACATAAATATTATTCGTGTATATATATATATATATATATATATCAACATTATCTATTTCCATAGCAATATACATAAACATCCAACAAATGAGCTACCTAATGCATGAAAACCATTAAGTACAAACAATAGTCATGGGGTTGCATTATCTCTCAAACAGAGTTATAGTAGTACCGATATTCCTCGCTCCCTAGACGGTACCATGACCTTGCTTCTCAATCAATCTCATAATATTCTTCCCGTGACCTACACCTTCACACGCAATCGCGGGGGCTGATTATTTATCATTTGGCGGTAAGAGTAGAAACATCACTCTCAAGTCTCTCTCCTTTTCTTATCTCTCCTCTCTGGTCTTTGTTTTTCTGATCGGGTTCTAAAGATGGGTCATCTCACATGTCCCGCTGGGATAACAGAGTTAGTGTCACTCATGTCCCATGTTTATATCCTGCCGGGAACCCGTGGTAAATTAATTAGGCCCATTTATATTTTACTGGTTTAGCGATCACCATGACCATAACCAAACACAAACAATAATGCAAGAATACTGGATGAATGATGCAAAACTATCAATAATATCAATTTATGAATACATATGCACATATTTATATATATATATATATACATGACACCGCTTAATAATTAAATATTCACAAATATAATATAATATCGCATTTACATATAAAACGAGAGCCACATACATACCCATAATAATCATGTGCATATATATATATATATATAGACACACATATATATATAATATCCACCGATGTACAAGAAATTAGTATGTCATATAATCCAATAATTTATCCCTTAATATTTTAC
Source organism: Sonneratia alba (assembly GCA_900174645.1). NCBI lineage: Eukaryota > Viridiplantae > Streptophyta > Magnoliopsida > Myrtales > Lythraceae > Sonneratia > Sonneratia alba. Next base: position 2,602,268 of record FWPY01000010.1, read on the forward strand.
ATTAATCAATTTATTTTTCAAACAATAAAACGTATTTACCTATTCGCGTTATTTTACAATGGAAAATAGTCCTCACCACACCTTGAGAAATCATTCACCGAGCATAGCCTTCAAATGATTTTCTATAGCCTTCTCAATCCCTGTCATATAATTAATCGAATAAAATCCATATGACAATGTACACCAAAGTCTCATATTTCCTATTCTTCAACTATGTTAATGTGCAAATATTATTTTAATTACTCAATTGCACTTTCCGTATTAATCCAACTTATTTTCCCAAACTACTTCTTCACTTCTCCAAAATTCTAAAATTTAGCACCTCTAAGATAAAGCTTCCAATCATTCATATTCCTTAACTCAAAACAAGATATCAACCTAACAATTTCTAATCCATCGTAATTACCAACTAATGAGCACAATAAAGAGTCAATTCAATCAAGATGCATTATATATGTAATATATATGATCAATTAATACAAGACATGCAAAAAAAAAAACTCTAACCGAGATCGATATACCTGAACTTAAATCATCCTCCCTAACATTTTCTCCGTTTCCTTGCTCAGCACCTCCTATTCACCTAGTTTCTTCCTCCTTATGCTCTCGTTGTTTGACCGCAACTCCCCCCTGTAAGCCACTGAACTCACCTTCTTCCCTTCCAAGAAATTTTCTTTTTTCTCTTTTTTTGTCCTTTATCCCAAAATCTCTCTCTCGGTGGCCGTCCTCCGTTTCTCTCTATTTTTTTCCTTCTTTGCTTGTCATCTCTTCTCCAGGTTTCCTCTTCTATTTGTTACACACCCCTCCTCTGTTTATCTTCCTCCCTTTGGTCCTTACCGTCGGTCAATTTCTTTCTCTTAGAGCACCTATCTTTCATTTATCTTCCTCACTGTCGGCCTCTTCCCTTCTCCTCTATTTCTCTCTCTCTTTCATTGCACTCGGTCAGCAACACAGTAGAAAGTTTCTTTTTGACCAAAAAAAAAAATGTAAGTGGATTTACTCGTGGGGTTTCAAGGTGGTGGAAGGAAAAATCAAATCTTTAAATGAGCTAGTCTTTGATGAGCTATAGGCTAGGCTCATTGGTGAAATTTAATGATCTTACAGATTTTTACATTTTATGAACGTGACAGTGGCCAACTGGTCCATGAGAAGAAACCTGTTATTCGACAGGCAGATTAACATTCACGGAATGGGATTGGTCTCGAAGAGAACAATTAATTACATCCTTCTGATGTCTTAGGTTTTATTGTAGACCAATACAATCGGGCATCACTACTAAACTATACTGTGGCCAGAGAGCATACTCATGTCTGGACGGGCAAATGAGAGAAGCTCCGGATCGCACTCGAATGACTCCATGTCCTCTTCTCGGAGGGTCACCCATGCCTCTATCCCTTCGCCGTCCTTTGCGTCCATCAACACTGACAGATTCTTGGGCATTGAACTACGTCTGCCCGTCCAGTGGGGCTTTCCCCATCCAAAATCTGCCTCATACAGTCCAAGCCTACACCAACTCGTGAATATGAACAAGTTGAAGCTCTCTTCTTTTCCCCATTCCCAAGTCTCCTTAATAGCACTGCAAATCATCGAGAAACCATTGGGGCCTCGAAGCTTCCTTGCATAATCCTGCACATATTCTTCCTTGGTCTTCCTCATTTTAGCTACCAAGCTAGGAAGGTCCTCCTCATTGGTCCCATCAGCTCTTACAGTGTAGAAACCCACAAGATTCCCTACCAAATGCATAACTTGGCTTTGAATAAATTAAACTCTGAAGAAGATGATATATACATATACATACATATGTATTTCCAGATGCGTCATGGAATTCAAATGCGGGCTGTATTGCACGACAGGCGTGTTGAAGGGAGATGCTTGTATGTTATCCTGGCATCAGAAGTGCTTGGCCACTTCTCCTACGCAAGCAGAAGCTAGAGCTCTCCTTTTGGCCTCATCGGTAGCCAGTATGGGATAGTAAAACATTTCCTCTTCCTGTGATGCACAATGGATGTAATTAACAAGGTAAAAGGGAGGAATACTATGCTCTGGGATTGTGAAAAGTTCGTGAGTAATTTTTTGAAAAGCACTCAGAAACTCGACTAGTGGAGCAGCTTTTGGATTCCCTGTACCCTAAACGCAAATTCACTTGAACGTAGTGGCGTCTTTCAAATCCTCGAAAGCTCAGAGTAACACATGGGGAAGAACTCAACAGTTGCTCTGCTGTTGCTTTATCTTCTTTATGGTCACAGGTTCATCTTCTCAAGTTTGACACGTCGCCGCGAACATACACTTTCCGCGCTTGCAGGCGCCCAAGTCATGAAGAATGCGGTGCGGAGGCAAAGAACGTTGTTAAGACCGAGACGTGCCTCTCAGACACCGACTGCGACGCAGGAATTAAGATCCCACCGTCGGTGCATGCATGGTGCAATAAGAGCACCAGCATCTGCATCTATGCGTGCAAGCCTCCTGCAGCGCATGACGCCCATACGGTCCCTCCAAATTAGCATATTTGTAACAAGTTCACTTGAATTGGTCTATTAATATATAAATTAGTACCGGTCAAAGTGCCGACTCGATGTCCCAAGTCAATAAATTCCACAGCGTAAGACTCAAGAACTTATCTTAAGATCTCTACGGTCAATTTTCTTTCAGTTCTGTTCTTATCATATCAGAATGTATAATGCGAGTAGGAGCTTGCCCTGGTGAATGGTTATCAGAGAGTAGGCAGAGGGCATGGCTGTAATTGCCCGTACAATTCAGCTCGGTTGTAAGTCCATAAATCGCAGTTGATGTACGTACGCCACTGAATAATGAGAAGAGATAGACACATTTCCGTCAGAAACTCTCATTCTCCGTTTCTACGTTTTTCCTTTGTCATATTCTGATTAGTTAGTTAATCAGAACAGAGCTTCATCTCTTTGTTCATCTTCTTAATTAAGAAATTCTGCATTGGTGATATTATTTCTATTTTTGATCGAGAACCTAACATTATTGCACACACTCGACATCGTGGCAGTATTGACAATATTACAGTATGCATAGAGTTCACGATGGATTCCATTTTGATCTAAAGAAACTCCTGAGTAGGTGACGTGAAGCACGTTCATGCCAAGAGTATACATAACAAGTACATAATTGATCGGGTCGACTTTACCACAGCAGCCGGACATCGGATCACAGTGGTAATATGCGGTTCGATGGATCTCAAACTGAATGTGACCATACCACTTATCTAGACTAAAATATTTTAGCAGAAGTCAGGAAAGCAACAGAAACTGGACATCTCTGTAAAATCAGATGCTTCAGAAGGGCAACAGCGGATCTATTGGACATAGAAGAACATGTCAGAAGACAGCGGCCATTGCAGGGGAAAACTTCCAATATGTAGACGAAGACGGGAGAAAGAGTCAGATGCAAACCTCGGGCCTTAGCCACCTGCTGAGGGATGAAGAGGCCATGTTAATGCTGCCGCCGAGAAGGAGATGAGACAACCTTCAATCAACGAGGCTGAGGGCCCTCTTTCTCCAACAAGGAAACCCAGCAAGAGAAAAGAACCACGAAGTTTCAAACTTCATAGGCCATTGTTTATGAAGAGTTGAAAAGACAGACAGTGCAAAAGCCCATCTTGGTAGAATTGGCGTTTGACTTGGAATGGACGAAACACACAGAAAAGGGAAAGAACAGGTCAACAATGGACAACCGCCCACCACAAGGCAGCCCCAACTACTCGCAGGCGAGCTAGAATCCATTATTGATCACAGATTGAGGATAGAAGACGGAAAAGGAGACAGAGGTTGTCTTTGTTTTGGCTAATTTAGGAGAAACGTCAAGGACAAAAGAGGTGTGTCCGATGCTCCCCTGAATGTGATTTCTGTGGATTATCATGTGCTTCCAGCACATTGTGTTGGGAATCGATACACGGCGGAAGCGTGCATTTCAATTTCATTTAAATTATATTCCCGAGCCCAGTATCCATTTGATGCAATTTGAAATTCAAATATGAAGAAACAAGTAGAGAATATACATACCTACAAAGACTTCGAATCGGTCCTTGTATTTGAATCCTCAATTCGGCGATGTCCCACAACGCCTTCACGAATAACTTCAAGAGTCGATCCTTTGACTAGACGCACACGTGTACGCCCTCCACGGTATCCACACCAAGTTTTTCTCGTAAGCGTTGAGAACTGTTCCCAACAATCGGTCGCCTTTTTGTTTCGGAATAAAAGGCTTGTATATAACACTTAGTAGAACTTATCTTCTTCAATCACTCTCGGATATAGTATTTTGGGTAGCACTCTTTTCTTCTCTCAAACTAACACACATGATACCCTTCGGTTTTTCTATATATAGAACACGAATTCCCTTTGGTGGGTGAAACGTTTTCACCTTTAGAATTATTTTACTGAAGAGAGGTGTCCCTCCTTCACCGAAGAGATGTGTCCCTCCTTCACCGAAGAGATGTGTCCCTCCTTCACCGAAGAGACGCGCCCTTTTCACCGAAGAGACGCGCCCTTCTTTTACCGAAGAGATGCGCCCCTCTTTCACCGAAGAGACGCGCCCCTCTTTCACCGAAGAGATGCGCCCCTCTTTCACCGAAGAGATGCGCCCCTCTTTCACCGAAGAGATGCGTCCTTCTTTCACTGAAGAGACACGCCCTTCTTTCACCAAAGAGATGTGCCCCTCCTTCACCGAAGAGACACATCCCTCTTTCACCGAAGAGACATGCCCTTCTTTCACCGAAGAGATGTGCTTTTTTCACTATTGGCATACGTTATGCCATTTTGAATATTATGCCGTTGAGAATAGACCAACCATTGGTCTACATGGCATGTACTACTCATGTACATACATATAGACATGTATTTATCGAATCTCATTCGATAATTTAGCATGCGTATATAACCGAGAGTATAATTAAATTTTTATAAATTTAATTTTACAGTTAATTCCGAAACAACCTTATCTAATAAGACGCGTAACCGATATGGACAATTCCGTGCTAGCGGAATTAACTGTCCAACACAAAATTTAATCAATTAAATTTTGGTTACGAGAAATGACTTGTATTGTGTGTGACCCATTGGGCTCTACACTAAGCCGGTAGTGAATTAATTTATCTTATTAAACCTTTTAATAAGATAATCGATTAACTCTTAATCAATTAAGTTCACAAGTCAAGATTAACGTCTAGCAACATATCATGACCATCCAAATAGTGAAGATTTCAATCAAAGAATCGAACACCCTTTGGTGATTAGTTTTCATGTAATTCAATCATTCAGTTATACAATGTCCCGAATAAATTAAGGTATGGATAAAATGTCAAACCCTAATTTTTATCCATATGCATCTCAATTCTCTAGTAATTAACTCAACAATGAAATATCGGAAACTGCTTTCTGATATTTCATCCTACTCTGACCAGAGATTTTCTGAGTCAATACTTAATAGAATACATAGGACATTCTCTCCTCTTATGAGAAGTAACCGATTCTTTATTGATTACACACCATCTTCATAAGAGTCTTGTTGGGTCCAGAATATCCTATTCATGGTTCAGATAACTATGTAAAGGAATAAACCAAAACACAACTTAACTCTTACAAGATACTATGGTAATCTCAAGTCTAAGGATCATTTACACCTACTATCACCTAAGGAATAACCTATTGACATTTATTTAAAGATCCATTAGGTTAATCCTTAAGCGGATCAGTTCAGTAAACTCATTCCATAATGAGTACCTACACTCTTACATTAGTGACTCTTCACAAGTAACTGTGAGATCAGTTACCCTCTACCTTAGAGTATGTAACAAGTGTACTAGTCTTACCAGATCACCAATCCCCTGTTCAGTGATCCTATAATTAGGAACATTTTAAACTAAAATTTGTGGATTTTAAGTCTCACTGGCATGATCTCATCATGACCTTGAAATCATTATCATAGTTTATGGGTTTCATCATAGAATATAGCAGCATATGATAAATAATAATGTCTTAATTTTATTTCATGAATAAACTTACATCAATTGTGATTGGGTTTAAAGCATTAATCCCAACACATTGAAGGTCAGTGATTCAAGGTCGGGGCAATGCCAAATCAGTCTTTCAACTCACAATAATCGTTCCGTGCGAACGGAATCAGTTGGACTCATCATGCGCCTAACGTTATAGATGAACAAACAAATCACAGCCTAGGTATCTCTATAGTCAGTCCTTCACAGCACTTAAATTCTCTTGAATGAGTTAGTGCAAGTTTATCAATCGGTTACTCAGATGATCGATGACGAAAACGGCACCTCCCACCAACAGCATCTGTTAGATTATTCTGTATGCTTTTCTCCAACAGGATACATTGCGGGGAGAACAAGGCTCGCATATTAATTATATGCTTGAGCAACCATCTATCACCATCACCGTCAGCTTCCAACAGTTTCGACGACATAGAATAATTCTTCTTTTGCCACGCAAGACTCATGGCAACAGAAGGAGGGAAATAAAGAGAATCAGATAGAAAAATTCACTAGCCAGAATCGAACTTCGAAGGTCGGGGGCAAATTTCCCCACCTCAAAAGATCTCAATTTTTTTTTTAAAAAAAAGAGGCAATGGTTGAGTTGAAATTGGTATCTGCACATCTATCAGCAAGAAATTGAGGGAGAGAGCACGCTTGTTCTGCTGCCATGGAGCTTGACATCAGACTCCACGCTTTCTATAGCTCATCGACCATTCTTGTTTATTTTCCTCCCATTTCTTTTTACCCTCCCTTCCATTTGATTTAGTTGGAATGTCGCAGTAGGGCCCACGAGGGATCGGCACCGGGTTGATGAGCTGCCCCGAATGTCTCGGTCCGACTTGATATATCTCTGGTTTTCAAGCATCGATGATCCTCCCTGGTGCACATAAGATGATGTACTAGCAACAATGCCCAAGAGCTCCTATTAAAGCATTCCCGCAAGGGGCTGAGCTACTCACTCGACCTGTGAGGAAGGCGGACTCGGTTTCATATCCACATGCGAGCTTCCGTAATGGTGCCCTTTCAGTCTTTCTCATAAATTTAATTCCTCCATCCGATTGAAACACCGTTAAAGATTCTCCAGAGCTCGTCAGCATTTCACGAGTCAACTCTTTAACGATGTTGACCTTTTGGTAAGGAAGACTCCAGAGAAAACCAAATCACCCCCAATCTCAGATAAAATTCATTACCGTCAATATTGACGGAATTAGATGGCTCTGTCATCGGAATATGCCCGGTATTTAGAATAAGGTTCACTTTTCGCGAGAAAGTGGGTCAAGTCGAGCTCCGAGAGAGACGGTCGCAAATCAAGACTCTTCCTTTCCATCTGTCCGGATCACCTCAGGTGAGGCCTGACCTTTGGAATACGATATAGGGGAGTAGAAGGGGGCAGAAAAGGAATATTGCATAGAAGATGCGCATAATTTCCTCGAGAAAAGAAAAATTACAATCGTCCCTTAAATCTTAGCTACCTAGAAGCCACGAAAGGTTTTTTGCTGTCACGTCGGGTTCCCATTGGTTAGGTTCGTCAAACTTGCTGCTCCTATGACTTTTCGACAAGACAAGCGAAAGTGTGACCAGGATTTTCCCGGCCCACGGACTCCGTATGAGAAAATCTCTGGTGCGCCGGGTCCACCGGGTTCCCCGGTTTCAATGATGTGGGGCCCGCACAAGATACCCGTGGGCTCTTGTGGACCCGGTTGACCCAGAAGGGATGAACGCGCGGAACGTATTCGAATGTTCCTCTTGTCGGCCGAGGCATCCCCCACCGCCGACGAAAGCGCGTGGCTTTTACCCATCCGGAAGTAGAGGAACCTTAGACGGCACGCTCCTCAGTAGGCGAGCGCGAACACCGGTTCTCGATCAATGTGTTTCGTACGTCAAACCGGCGGCCAAGGCGGGGTTTAACGAGTAAACAGCGGCTCGAAGGTGGCTTTCGTTTTCGCCTAGAAAGGACGCAGCTGCAGCCCACGGAGATTTCAATTTCATCTGACTGGACTGGATTCCTCCCTCTCGAATAAGCTCTTATTATAAACGACTCCAGTCTGCTCCCCATTCCCTAACGCATCTGTCTTCCTCCGCTTATCTCTCTAAATACTCACTTCCTCTCTGTTTCTGTGGTTGATCTCTGCCACTAAAGCTCAGCTCCTCCCATGGGTACAAATTCGATCTTTTCATGTTAATGCTCTTTTCATTTATACTTCCATGCGCTCTTTGGGACGGAGTTCAGTGCCATGCTGACGGGTTTTGTTTGTCTGCTTTTTCCATGCAGGGAAAATTAAGATCGGAATCAACGGTTAGTGTCTGACGTTTTATCTGTTACATTTTCTGGTGCTTAAGGGATTCTTTATGTCATTCACTAAAAATGGGAGCTCTGTGATGATTTATCAGGTTTCGGAAGGATTGGTCGTCTTGTTGCGAGGGTTGCTCTTCAGAGGGATGACGTTGAGCTCGTTGCTGTCAATGATCCCTTCATCACCACCGATTACATGGTATCGCGTTCTCAAAATGGACCTGCTTGTTTGAATGCTGTTGATTTTAGCTGATCGGTTCCCTGAATGTTCAAAAACTTGAGCTCGTGAACTGCATTATAAGGGAAAAGGACAATTTGCGACTATTCATGAAGTATATTGTGTGTGTGTGTGTGTGTGTATTCATTTGGTGCTTGACTCGCTTTTAAGTTTGCGCCAATTGATCGGCATAGACTAGACTGCGTGAAGTTTGAAAGGAGTAGGAAAGAACACCTTGGGTCCAACTAGTACTGAAAAACTCGTTAGATGAAGGGGCAGAGCTTCTAAGCATGAGGTTGTTGTTGAATGGTTAAATGCAGACATACATGTTCAAGTATGACAGTGTCCACGGGCAGTGGAAGCACCATGAGGTGAAGGTCAAGGATTCCAAGACCATTCTCTTTGGCAAGAAGTCAGTCTCTGTTTTTGGCATCAGGTACCGCTGCTTGTTCCCTGCAAAAGCTGTCCTATATACTGGGGTTGTGCGTGTGTGTCTAGGTTTTGAGTATAGAGGCGAATGCAATGCTTAACGTTTGTTGTTCTTCAAAAGGAATCCTGAGGAGATCCCGTGGGCTGAGACTGGTGCTGAGTTCATTGTGGAGTCTACTGGTGTCTTCACGGACAAGGACAAGGCTGCTGCTCACTTGAAGGTTTCTTTCTCCAGTCAATGATGCTAATGTTCTGCCTTTTTATTATGCTGCTTATCCTAGGTGGGTTAGTGATTCAGTTTGATTGTAAGCTGTGACCAACTTCATGCATAATTCCATTTGTCAAACCATGGCAAATGTCAGTGACAAGAGATGTAGTTTCAGTACTAAAACGAGAGAAGATATTCTTGTTTCAGGTTCTTTAAACTACTCAGCTGTGAACTCTTCTTAGAGGGCGTAAAAAAATTGGGATCCAATTACTTGTGGATCTGGACTATTTCCCTTCCATGAGGAAGTTGTAGTTCTGTGTTATAGGTTATAAAGCTGTTTTGTTTATGCTTAGAGTTCAACTGACTTAGTTATTTGATCATCAGGGCGGAGCAAAGAAAGTTGTCATTTCTGCTCCTAGCAAGGATGCACCAATGTTTGTTGTGGGTGTCAACGAGAAGGATTACAAACCCGGGCTCAATGTTGTTTCCAATGCTAGCTGTACCACCAACTGCCTTGCTCCTCTTGCCAAAGTTGTCCCTGAAACCTCTCTTGATTTTTATTATGTTGTAATCTTCAGAACGTATGTTTTTGTCTAGATGTCTGACTTCTTATGAATGTCTTCAGGTTATCCACGAAAGGTTTGGAATCGTGGAGGGTCTTATGTCCACTATCCATTCCATCACTGGTGAGCCTTTGTAGCTTGTCCACCCTCTTAGATATTCTGAGTGGTAAGATGATTAGCACTCATTACTCCCTTTCATTGGTAACAGCTACCCAAAAGACTGTGGATGGCCCATCAATGAAGGACTGGAGAGGTGGTAGGGCTGCTTCATTTAACATCATTCCCAGCAGTACTGGGGCTGCTAAGGTAAATTGGATAGTGGAAAAGATGTATTTTGCCCTTCAGTGGCAACTTTAAGGAGCGGTGAGCAGCTCTTCTAATTTCAATTGTTCATTAGGCTGTTGGAAAAGTCCTCCCAGCACTCAATGGTAAGCTGACGGGAATGGCCTTCCGAGTCCCAACTGTTGATGTGTCAGTTGTGGATCTCACTGTCAGGCTTGAGAAGTCGGCAACTTATGAGGAGATCAAAGCTGCCATCAAGTGAGTTTGCAACCTTCAACCAAAAATTCTCTTATCCATTTGGTCACTGTTGTAAATTGCTTACTATTCTGCCATTGGTGATGCTTACATAGGGAGGAGTCTGAGGGCAAACTGAAGGGCATCCTCGGGTACACTGAAGAAGATGTTGTCTCCACTGATTTTGTTGGTGATAGGAGGTGAGGCATTGCTGTTCCTAGTGATTTGTTTTTGGTTTCTATCCTGAATCCTCTGATGAGGTTTGGGTTTTATCATCTCAATTACCTAAACACTCTTTCTTTGGTGGATCTCCCCACTCTGAGAGACCTGATGTGAAATTAGTTCCAGGCTAGCTCTACTAATTTGTGCATCAATCCCTGTGCAGGTCAAGCATCTTTGATGCCAAGGCAGGAATTGCCTTGAGCAAGAATTTTGTGAAGTTGGTTTCATGGTACGACAATGAAATGGGCTACAGGTAAATGTTTCTTTCCCCTTGTCTCCATCCTCAATGTTCTACGTACATCAAGACCACATGTTCAGTCAATTGTAGATATATAAGGCCACCCCTTTATTTTATCGGTTATTCTCATTAACTGCTCTTCGTATCCTGGTTTCTGCAGCTCCCGTGTTATTGACTTGATCGTCCACATGGCATCGGTGCAAGCCTGAAGCTAAACGCATGGATGGCTGTCCGGGTCATAATCATAAAATGGTGCTTTGTTCACCTGATCCCTAATGTTAAGCCAATGTTGTTCCTTGCTAGGGCTTAGTTCGAGTTTTGGAATAAGAGTCACTTGATAAAAGGACCATGTATTATGGTGATTGGTTATGGTTTTCTTTACGTATGAAGAATGTAACTGCAGTGGGTTTCATTGCCCTCTCTTCTAGTGCATTAAATCTTCTACACTGCTAATTCAATTTCCTCCTCAGTTTTCTGGCTTGTTATCCACGTTTTCTGGTTCATGATGCCGAAAGCAGCAGCATTGAACATGGGCATGGCACTTGTATATCTTCTCGTCAAACCCTCTCTTTATCATCCAAATTCATGAAACAATCTTCTCGTCTTAGCCAGTCCTGTATGGTTCTCTGTGTTGAGAGAATTTGAATATGGGATTAAGAAAGCGACAGACTTCTCTGTGGAGAAACGAGGAAAACCAGGGCCCACCTGTGTGCCTAGAGCTAATTTGCCCGAGAAAACGACAGGTTTCTTTCTGGGTCGCTAGCACATGGAAATTGTTCTCCGTCCTGTAATCAAGAACACAGGAGTCACCGTATATGATGAGCCAGCATCGAAGCGCAGTAGGTGCTTGGACTGTTCTGTTCCTCTCATCGATTATCAGGACCAAAAGGGAAAATTACCTTCATCCAACAACGTATGAAGTAAGATTCTGAGCGCCACTAAAACAAAGCCATGCCCACGCACGAGTCACACACAGCATCATGCTCTGCTGCAACTCGGGAAAATTATCGATCCCACCTTGAATGTGGTGGATATTTTTGGCTTCATCTGATGATCAATGACAGGGAGGATGCCAAATAAAATGGTAAGATTGATACTACTGCATTTTAGTTCGGGATACCGTTTTAACACTACCGTGGTATAATTGGCCTACACGCCATCCCTTTGTAGTAGAGCCTGGATTTACATGGATTTTTCTCTTCGTTTGGGAAGAAGGCGATTCCGTTTGCAATCCTAATAACCATTAAGGGCACAATTGCTCACTAGGCTGTTGCCCATGCTGGATCCGACACTGGTGATTGCTGATTATATCATCTGAACAATCTTTTAGATGCCTAATGATGCAAACTTACAAAAGAAAAATAGTCTGCAAAGTGCATCAGCATGCAGGCGCATCATTTCTATTATCGACCACTCGTCAAAGTGACCATATTCAGTCCATTGGCGAAAGATGGAATGAGACTCTGCCGTCCCTCATTTTCAAAGCCATACTTAATATAGCAATTGAATCTGAGCCAGAGCATCTAATTTTCCAGCATTAAGTGCAGCTGACTGGTATCCTGAACAAGTGGTTTTGCAAAGATTCAAATGTCAGCCATATATACTTGGGAAAGACTCGACACCCCTTTTGCCAATTACGGCCTCTCTCTCTCTCTCTCTATGTGACTCCCTCGTATATAAGTCAGCACTTCCCATTCCCAGAAACACCAATCTTTTTCTAAAGGTGAAGGAGAGGTGAGGGAGCCTCTCTCTTGTTACCGTTTCTTTTTTCTTCTCCCTTGAGTTTCCAGGAGCAAAAGGAAGAAGAAAAGAGATGGCCCAGAACGAGCTCCAGAGCAAGACGAGCGAAGAGCAATCTGTTGATGATTGGCTTCCAATCACCTCGTCCAGGAATGCAAAATGGTGGTACTCTGCTTTCCACAATGTCACGGCCATGGTCGGGGCCGGTGTCCTCAGCCTACCTTATGCCATGGCAGAACTCGGATGGTATTTTTCAAGTATCCAAGTTCTGATTGCTCATCTTGAATTTTTCTCTGGAAAATGAAAAATTGTTTTCTATTTGCTACTCAAATAAGGCCCGAATCTTTCTATAAAAAAGACTGCTTCATCTTTGTGCCGATAGAAAATTTTTATGAAGCTTGCTCCGCTTCCTTTTTCCCCCAAGTTTCAACTTTCAGTAATAAACTATGAAGCCATATACATATGGACCCTCCTCTCATACTATTTCGTTCTTTTTCACCGTCTTGCATGAGGACAAGATTTTATATGCACAATGTACTTCAGGTCATAGAACATCTCGTGAGACATAAGATTTGACAATGTGAAAAGCATGGAAGCTGATCGATAGACGATTTGTCAGGACAGCATCCTTGTCTCCTGAAAACAATAGGAAGGAGTCTGAAGTTTCTCAAATGTAATGTTAATGTTGGCAGGGGTCCTGGAGTGGCAGTCCTCATACTCTCATGGGTCATCACTCTGTACACACTGTGGCAAATGGTGGAGATGCACGAGATGGTACCGGGGAAGAGGTTTGACAGGTATCATGAGCTTGGGCAGCACGCTTTTGGGGAGAAGCTCGGGCTGTGGATTGTGGTCCCACAGCAGTTAATTGTGGAAATCGGGGTCAACATAGTGTACATGGTTACGGGCGGCAAGTCCCTTAAGAAGTTCCATGACACCGTGTGCCCAAGCTGCACCCCTATCAAGACCTCCTACTTCATCATAATCTTCGCCTCCGTCCACTTTGTCCTCTCGCACCTCCCCAACTTCAACTCCATCTCCATTGTGTCGTTGGCTGCCGCTGTCATGTCCTTGAGGTAGAAACACGGAACAAGAAAGAACATTTTCAATGTTCAAGAGAACATCTGAAAGCTGCTTTACTACTCATTAGTTCACATTAACATGTTGATTTTGTTCTCTGCAGTTACTCAACCATTGCTTGGGTGGCTTCAATAAAGAAGGGCGTCCGACCTGACATAGACTACAGCTACAAGGCCTCGACCAGCACCGGCGCAATGTTCAATTTCTTCAGTGGTCTCGGAGATGTGGCCTTTGCATATGCTGGCCACAACGTGGTGCTTGAGATCCAAGCCACCATACCTTCAACTCCCGACAAACCGTCCAAGAAGCCCATGTGGAGGGGAGTCATGGTTGCTTACCTAGTCGTGGCCCTCTGCTACTTCCCTGTGGCCCTCATTGGGTACTGGATGTTTGGGAACAATGTAGATGATAACATCCTCATCACCCTCGAGAAACCTGACTGGCTCATCGCTGCTGCAAACATGTTTGTTGTCATCCACGTCATCGGGAGCTATCAGGTAAAATATGTTCCAGGAAAGCCTTCCAGTTTTCCACTTTCTGCTTCTTTCAAGGCAGACAAGCCACGGAGAAAAGGGCAGTTGAGTCGTGCTCTTCCAGATCATCAAACGGATCCCTTTAATCCAAATTCATTTTTTCTTTTTCTGGAAAATTCTCTTTGAACCATGACAGAGCAACATGCCATCCAAATCACTTCTTTAACCCCATTCACAGCCCTCTTTCTGTGTTAAGGTGAACTGCAACTGATCTGACTTGGACTCCTATGCCATGTGTTGTGAGATCAGATATATGCGATGCCAGTTTTTGACATGTTGGAGACATTCCTCGTCAAGCAATTGCGCTTCAAGCCTTCTTTCATGCTCCGATTCATCACCCGAACTGTATATGTTGGTAAGCATTCTTAACTCCCCTAACTTTCATTCATGTACGCAGGTAGTCATGTTCTATTCAGGAATGGCTAAACAAATCTCTTTTGCAGCATTTACAATGGTCACAGGTATGGCAATTCCCTTCTTCGGCAGCCTTCTGGGGTTCTTTGGAGGATTCGCTCTTGCCCCAACCACTTACTTCGTAAGCAAAAGTGATCTCTTTCCTTCAATAAGGTCCTATACTTGAAACAGAAGTTACACATGCTTGATATCTGAAGCCGTCCCTTTTTCCATTCGAGCAGCTCCCGTGCATCATGTGGCTCGCCATTTACAAGCCCAGGAAGTTCAGCTTGTCCTGGTTCACAAACTGGGTATGCTTTAGAATCTCCTCAACTCCAAAACTATGGACCGCTACTCCCTCTCCACGCAACTAACTCACTCTTTCATTATCTCGTGTTCCTTTCAGATTTGTATAATCATTGGTGTCATATTGATGATCATAGCACCGATTGGTGGCTTGAGGCAGATCATTCTCTCATCGAAGAATTACCAGTTTTTCTCTTGAACAAGTGGCCCACGAAAAGACTGGAACACAACCTGCTTCGATGGAACAATATCACACGGAAATGGACAATAAATTGATGGGTGGTTCCGGTGATCATTAGATCATATGTATGAACATATAAATCCTAGGTGTAGCACTGCTTCTTTTTCAACCCTGTTTCCTCCATCAGCACTTATACAATGAGCATGATGTAAAGTTTATGGGGTTCAGCGGATCTTTTGTATCACCTTGCAACCAGAAAACAAATGTAATGAATGGACTATTGGGACTTTGGGATGTAAGCCTGCAAGAGTATTAGTCATGAAAGAGAAAATCAGGATGAGTTGTATTAGTCAAAATGCAATCATCAGAAAGGTGATTTGCAACAAAAGGAATGGCTCTGCCCAATAAAGGTACTTCAAGTTTGATTCAACATGAAGAAAAGCAGATTAAAATGCTGATGATTGGTTTCTTCTCTCTCTCTCTCTCTATATATATATATATATGCATTGCTTTATATCTAATTGCCCAAGAGATCTCTCACCTAATTCATACTCAGTATGGTTTGCCAAATAAGAGGCATTGTTCTTCCAATAATGAATTTTTTTATCAATTACTGGAGTTAATCTCATATCACGACCCGAAATTTTGACAGAATTTTCTCTTATTTTTCATAAAAATCATAATTCAAACCTGTTATAAAATATTTTGACCAACATATCCAATAATAATCATTCACAACCCAGCAGATTTTTCACCAACACACAATAACATATACCTCAAGCCATAATTATTTTTTTAAAATATTTCAAGTTGTAACATCATTATGAGCCCATGAATTTGGGCTCAAGCATAGTCCAATCATCAAGTTAGGCCCATCTAATTTTATTATTTTTTCTTTCTTTTTTTTCTTTTTCTCTCCCTCCCCTTAGGCCTCCCTTTACCCCTGTCAATCAACCTTTTTTTCTTCTTCTCTCTATTCTTCTGCAAACATCACCGAACACAATCCCCGCGCGCGTGAGAGAGAGGGAGAAATTTTGCACATAAAAAAGGTGAGGTTGGAGAGTGAAATTGAAGAGGAAGAGTTAAACAAAAGAAAATGATGGTAAATTTAAAATAGTTAAATATTTATTTTGGTTTATATATGCACATTAATTTAGGATGAAATTTGATTTTGGCGTGGAAAATGGAAGGGAAAAGAAAGAAAGAAAGCAACGGGAACGAAGAAGGGAAGAGTAGGGAAAGGAAAGGGTTTAGGATGAAATTGATTTTTGGTAGTGGAAAATAGAAAGGAAAAGAAAGAAAGAAAGGAATGGGAACGAAGAAGGGAAGAGAAGGGAAAGGAAAGGGTTTAGGAGGAAATTGATTATGGGAGTGGAAAATAGAAAAACAAAAGAAATAAAGAAAGAAAGAAAGGAACGGGAATGAAGAAAGGGAAGAGAAAAAAAAAAGAAAAAGAAAAAAATAATTGAAGGAACGGGGACGAAGAAGGAAAAAAAGAAAATAAAAATAAAAATAAAATGGTATACATACATACATATATATATATAAAACTAATTAGGTTAGGAACCTTTTATGCCTTTTATATATATATATATATATATCTCTATGGAAGATAGTCACAAAATTGGGTTTATGTAGGGTGTAAATCTTTTATATTAGTGATAAGATTATTTATTTAAGGTATAAATTATTATATGATATGTATTAATTTTACTATGAATAAAATGATAGGTACCAAAGAGATCCGAGGTACCCACCCCGAAGATTCCGCATTGTGATTAGTCAATTAAGAGGCTGTGAGTACATTTTTCTATTGTGAAATGCGATGTCTATGATCAGTAATTAGAAAATATAAATTATGAAATAATTATTTGTTATATCTAAGTAATTGTCGTTTCTAGCGAGTACGTATATTTTAAAAAAAAGAGAAGTAATAGTAGTAGTTGGACATGCATACATACATACATGATCTGCATTACTGTCTGTGTTTATACATAACCATGGTGACCACTAAGCCAGCGGAATAGAAATGGGCTTTACTGATTTACCGCGGGTTCCTGACGAGATATAAACATGGGACATGAACAACGCTGGCTCTGTGACGCTAGTGGAATATGTGAAGTGACTCCCTTTTTGGACTCGGTCAAAAAAAAAAGAAGACAAAAATCAGAGATGAGAGATAAGAAAAAGAGTGAGACTTGAGAGCGACGGGTCCACTCTTACTGCCGGAGGATAATAGGCGACCCCAGTGATTGCGTGCAAAGGGAAGGGCACGGGAAGGAGAACATTATGAGATTGATTGAGGTGCGGGGTCACGGTACCGTTCGGGGAGAGGAGTATCGATACCACCATAACTCTGGCATAGAGGTAGTGCGACCCCATGGTTATTGTTTGATATGAATGTTTACATGCATTGCATTATGTAGGTCGTATGGAGCTAGTTAGGTTGCTAATAACCATCTATCCTGGTTATTTGACTAACTAGTATAATTGATACAATTATGTAAGAACCTATACTTAAACTAATGTTATTTCACTGTGGAAATATGTATTCATTGAGTTGCAGCTTATACTCCTCTGCAAATGTTTTTTTTCAGATATGGAAGACATTAAGCCGAGCGGAGCCGCCAAATTTGATTCGATAATCAACTAGGACAAACCATATATAGGGTACATGTAGAAATTGTGCATAGTTATGTATATGATGTTACGACTTGAAATATTTTGGAAAAATAACTATGACTTGAGATATGTGTTGTGGGTTGGTGAAAAAAAAAAATCTGCTGAGTTGTGGACGGTTATTATTGAATATGTTAGTCAAATTATTTTATAACAGGTTTTGAAATTTTGATTTGCATGAAAATAAGGGGAAACTTTGCCAAAATTTCGAGTCGTGACAAGTTTTGGCATCAAAGCCTAGGTTATAAGATTCTGTAGACTTTAAATAGTTGGTTGATCCCTGCATGGTTTTTAGGATAGGTTAGAAATTCCGCAGCTGAGTTATTATTTATTTAGTGATTTATATACCTAAGTTGCTTATGTTGATAGGGGGTAAATTAGATATGAGGCCTAGACGCACCCATCGTGTGCCACAAAGGTATTAGAACGAGAGTGTGGTTGGTCATGAGGCACCTCAAGCCCAGATGAAGGGCAACATTCTCATACTTATCCCCAAGAGGCTCCTGAAGAGCATGTTGAGAGAGATGTTCATATCCGGGATACTCTAGATGTAGTTGCACGCATGGTTGAACAACAGACTCGGCTTATCAAGCAACAGGCAACTCTTGTTTAACAACAGATAACAGCACAAGCTCACCCTACAGAGCAGCAGCACCGTGTACCGTATGAAGCTTTCAAAAAGTTGGGACCTCCATCCTTTTCAGGGACCGTGGATCCTATGGTAGCAGAGAATTGGGTTGCTGACATGGAGAAAATCTTTTCAATAATGGATGTTACAGACACACAACAAGTCGTTCTTGCCACCTTTATGCTGACAGGTGATGCTCGACACTAGTGGGAGGCCACTCAGAGACGACTTGACCCAACTCCGATAGCTTATATTACTTGGCCTCAATTTACACAAGTGTTTTTCGACAAATACTTCCCAATTTCATATCGACGAGCAAAAGAGAGAGAATTTCTGAGCTTGAAGCAAGGAGACATGTCTATTGCCGAGTATGAGATCAGGTTTACTACTTTGTCACGATTTGCTCCAACTTTGGTCAATGATGAAGTTTCCAGATGCAATCGATTTCTAGAATGACTAAATATTGACTTGAGATCACGACTTTCAATCTTTGAACTTTCAAGATTTTCTGAGCTGTACAACAAGGCTTTTATCGCTGAACAGGATTTGCAGGATGAAGTTCTGGAGAGGGGACAACACAGGAAAGCTCGATATGTTTCTAGGCTAGAAGGATCTTACAGGACACCCAAGAGAGGTGGATTTGTTTCAAGTTCAGCTAAGGGCAAGCCAGTTTATTAGTCAAGTTCAGCGTCAACTAACATTCCGAGAACAATGCCTTGTCGAGAATGTGATCAACCACACATAGGCGAATGTCGAGTAAAATCCATGGGATGCTTCCATTCTGGGCAAATAGGTCACATAAAGAGAAATTGTCCTTTTCTGAGTGTAAAAGAAGTAACTTGCTACTGTTGTGGGTTGAAGGGGCATTTACAATGACATTGTAAGCGAGGAGATTCGTTAATTGGGAGCATCACTAGAGGCAGTGGGATTAGAGGGAGACAATTTGTGAATAGAGGACGAGGACAGACCAGTGGAGTTAGAAGTTACAAGGGTCGAGGAACTAAATCAATTGCAAGCACAATCGGTCAGCCCAATTCTGGAGTGAGACAAACAGATAGGCCTATGACACAAGGGAGAGTTTTCACATTAATAAGACGTGATGCCAATGCCACTCCTGCTGTAGTAACAGGTACTTTGACCTTATTTGATAGAACAACACAATTACTTATAGATCCAGGGTCTACTTACTCATTCGTATCATTGACATATGCTAGAAATACAAATGTGCATCAAGAATTATTAAATCACCCAATGTCCGTAGTAATACCTACTGGGGAGAGTGTCGCAGTCTATACGATATATAGAGGGTGCATTATACAATTAGGGGATAAAGAGGTGATAGCTGACTTGATACCTTTAAGTATTCAAGATTTTGATGTGATATTGGGTATGGATTGGCTTTCCTCTTATTACGCAACAATTGATTGCCATAGAAAGGAAGTGATATTTAGAATACCTGATAAGCCTGAGTTTAAATGGCATGGGGATCAGAAGAGTGTTCCATTTAGTTTCATATTGTACCTTAAAGCCACCAAACTGTTGATGAAGGGATGCGAAGGGTATATGGCGTATGTTGTAGCCACAAAGGT
This sequence comes from Sonneratia alba, assembly GCA_900174645.1. Taxonomy (NCBI): domain Eukaryota; kingdom Viridiplantae; phylum Streptophyta; class Magnoliopsida; order Myrtales; family Lythraceae; genus Sonneratia; species Sonneratia alba. The sequence goes on from FWPY01000010.1 coordinate 2,622,099, forward strand.
AGAATCCCCAAGTATCAATGAGGTTCCAATGGTTTGCAAATTCCAAGATATTTTTCTAGAAGATCTACCCGAATTGCCACCAGATAGAGAGATTGAGTTTACTATTGAATTGGAACCAGGCACCGCACCGATCTCTATTGCACCTTATCGTATGGCTCCGCCAGAACTCAAGAAATTGAAGGATCAATTAACTCTTGTGATCCGTGTAGATTTCACAATTTGCTCCGTATAAATAGTGTCTCCATAACTTCAAAGCAAACACCACTGCAGCTAATTCTAAGTCATGTGTAGGATAGTTTTTCTCATGAGTATGGAGTTGACGAGAAGCATATGCCACCACTCTACTTTGTTGCATTAACACACAACCTAACGCCTGGTGAGATGCATCGCTGTAAATCACGAAACCTTCATTTGGGAAGGGAATGACAAGGACTGGAGCAGTAGTTAATCAACATTTCAACTCCTGGAAACTCTGTTCACAAACATCTGTCCACTCAAACTTCATATTCTTCCATGTTAGCTTGGTCAGAGGTGCAGCAATAAGAGAAAACTCTGCAACAAATCTTCAATAATAACCCGCTAAGGCCAAGAAACTTTGCACTTCAGTTGCATTCTTCAGTCGATCCCAACTTAAAACAGTTTCAATCTTCGAATGATCTACAGACACACCTTCACTTGTGATTACATGCCTGAGAAATTCCACTTGATCTAACCAAAACCGACATTTGCTGAACTTTGCATAGAGTTGTTTCTCTCTCAATGTCTGCAGTACAATTCTCAAATGCTGCCCATGCTCACTCTTGTTCCTCGAATATATCAGAATGTCATCAATAAAAACTACTACAAACTTGTCAAGATAGGGCTGAAATACTCTGTTCATCAAATCCATAAATACTGCATGAGCATTAGTTAATCCAAAAGGCATCACAAGGAATTCATAATATCCATATCAAGTATGAAAAGCTGTCTTCAACACATCCGATTGTCTTATCTTCAGCTGATGATATCTTGAACGAAGATCAATCTTTGAAAACACACTAGCACCTTGGAGCTGATCAAACAAATCATCTATTCGTGGTAACGGATACTTGTTGCGTACTGCAACCCGATTCAGCTATCGATAATCCACACACAATCGCAAAGTACCATCTTTCTTCTTCACAAATAGCACAGGAGCACCCCAAGGTGATACACTAGGCCTAATGAATCCCTTCTCCAAGAGTTCTTGTAACTGATCCTTCAATTCCTTGAGCTCTGGCGGAGCCATACGATAAGGTGCAATAGACATCGGTGCGGTGCCTGGTTCCAATTCAATAGTAAACTCAATCTCTCTATCTGGTGGCAATCCGAGTAGATCTTCTGGAAAAACATCTTGGAATTCGCAAACCACCGGAACCTCATTCATACTTGGGAATTCTACCTTTATGGCTACAACATATGCCATATACCCTTCACATCCCTTCCTCAACAGTGTAGTGGCTTTAAGGTACGATATGAAACTGAATGGAACACTCTTCTGATCCCCACACCATTTAAACTCAGGCTCATCAAGTATTCTAAATATCACTTCCTTTCTATGGCAATCAATTGTCACATAATAAGAGGAAAGCCAATCCATACCCAATATCACATCAAAATCTTGAATACTCAAAGGTATCAAGTCAGCTATCATCTCTCTATCCCCTAATTGTATAATGCACCCTCTGTATATCATATAGACTGCGACACTCTCCCCAGTAGGTATTGCTATGGACATTGGGTGATTTAATAATTCTTGATGCACATTAGTATTTCTAGCATGTGTCAATGATATGAATGAGTGAGTAGACCCCGGATCTATAAGCACTTGTGTTGTTCTATCAAACAAGGTCAAAGTACCTGTTATTACAGCATGAGTGGCATTGGCATCACATTTTGTTAATGTGAAAACCCTCCCTTATGTCATAGGCCTATCTGTTTGTCTCACTCCAAAATTGGGTTGATCGACTGTGCTTGCAACCAATTCAGTTCCTCGACCCTGGTAACTTCTAGCTCCACTGGTCTGTCCTCATCCTCTATTCGCAAATTGTCTCCCTCTAATCCCACTGCCTCTAGTGATGCTCCCAATTGACGAATCTCCTTGCTTACAATGTCGTTGTAAATGCCCCTTCAACCCACAACAGTAGCAAGTTACTTCTTTTACCCTTAGAAAAGGACAATTTCTCTTTATGTGACCTATTTGCCCAGAATGGAAGCATCCCATGGATTTTACTCGGTATTCGCCTATGTGTGGTTGACCACATTCTCGACAAGGCATTGTTCTCGGAATGTCAGTTGACGCTGAACTTGACTGGTAAACTGACTTGCCCTTAGCTAAACTTGAAACAAATCCACCTCTCTTGGGTGTCCTGTAATATCCTTCTGGACTAGAAACATATCGACCCTTCCTTCGTTGTCCCCTCTCCAGAACTTCCTCCTGCAAATCATGTTCAGCAATAAGAGCCTTGTTGTACAGCTCAGAAAATCTTGAAAGTTCAAAGATTGAAAGTCGAGATCTCAAGTCAATATTTAGCCCTTCTATAAATCAATTGCATCTGGAAACTTCATCATTGACCAAAGTTTGAGCAAACCGCGACAAAGTAGTAAACCTCATCTCATACTCAGCAACAGACATGTCTCCTTGCTTCAAGCTTAGAAATTCTCTCTCCTTTGCCCGTCGATATGAAATTGGGAAGTATTTGTCGAAAAACACTTGTGTAAATTGAGACCAAGTAATATAAGCTATCGGAGTTGGGTCAAGTCGTCTCTAAGTGGCCTCCCACTAGTGTCGAGCATCGCCTGTCAGTATAAAGGTGGCAAGAATGACTTGTTGTGTGTCTGTAACATCCATTACTGAAAAGATTTTCTCCATGTCAACAACCCAATTCTCTACTACCATAGGATCCACTGTCCCTGAGAAGGATAGAGGTCCCAATTTTTTGAAAGCTTCATATAGTACACGGTGTTGCTGCTCTACAAGGTGAGCTTGTGCTGTTATCTGTTGTTGAACAAGAGTCACCTGTTGCTCAATAAGCTGAGTCTGTTGTTCAACCATGCATGCAACTGCATCTAGAGTATCCCGGATATGAACATCTCTCTCAACATGCTCTTCAGGAACCTCTTGGGGATAAGTATGAGAATGTTGCCCTTCATCTGGGGCCTGAGGTGCCTCATGAACAACCACATTCTCATTCTGATACCTTCGTGGCACACGATGGGTGCGCCTGGGCCTCATCTCTAATTTACCCCCTATCAACATAAGTAACTTAGGTATATAAATCACTAACTAAATAATCACTCAGCTGCGAAATTTCTAACCTATCCTAAAAGCCATGCAGGAATCAACCAACTATTTAAAGTCTACATAATCTTATAACCTAGGCTTTGATACCAAAACTTGTCACGACCCGAAATTTTGGCAGAATTTCCCCTTATTTTCATACAAACCCAAAATTTCAAAACATGTTATAAAACAATTGACCAATATATTCAATAACAACCGTCCACAACTCAGCAGATATATTTTTTTTCACCAACCCCCAACACATACCTCAAGCCATGTTGTTTTTCCAAAATATTTCAGATCGTAACATCGTATATAGAACTAAGCGTAATTTCTACACATACCCTATCTACGGTTCACCCTAGTTGATCCCTGAATCAAATTTGGCAGTTCCACTTGGCTGAATGTCTTCCCTATCTGAAAAAAAACATTTGCAGATGAGTATGAACTGCAACTCAGTAAATACATAATTCCATAGTGAAATAACATTAGTTTAAGTATAAGTTCTTACATAATTGTATCCATTTTTACTAGTTAGTCAAATATCAAGGATAAATGATTATTAGCAACCTAACTAACTCCATACAACCCTCATAATGCAATGCACGTAAATATTCATGTCAAACAATAACCATAGGGGTCGCACTACCTCTGTGATAGAGTTATGGCGGTACCGATACTCCTCTCTCCCCAAACGGTACCGTGACCCCGCACCTCAATCAATCTCATAATGTTCTCCTTCCCGTGCCCTTCCCTTCGCACACAATCGCGGGGGCCGCCTATTATCCTCCAGCGGTAAGAGTGGACCCGTCGCTCTCAAGTCTCTCTCTTTTTCTTACATCTCCTCTCTGGTCTTTGTTTTTCCGACCGGGTCCGAGAAGGGAGTCACCTCATATATTCCGCTAGGATCACAGAGCCAGCGTCACTCATGGTCTATGTTTATATTCTGTCGGGAACCCGCGGTAACTCAGTAAGACCCATTTCTATTCTGCCGACTTAGCGGTCACCATGGTTATACACAAACACAGACAGTAATGCAGATCATGTATGTATGTATGCATGTCCAACTACTACTATTACTTATCATTTTTCTATTCTCTTCGTCACTTATTTAAAATATACATACTCGCTGGAAATGACAATTTCTTAAATATAACAAATAATTATTTCATAATTTATATTTACTAATTACTAATCATAGACATCGCATTTCACAATAGAAAAATGTATTCACAGCCCCTTAATTGACTAATCACGATGCGGGATCTTCGGGGTGGGTATCTCGGGTTTCTTTGGTACCTATCATTTGATTCATAGTAAAATTAATACATATCATATAATAATTTATACCTTAACCAAATAAATAATCTTATCACTAATATAAAGGATTTACACCTACATAAACCTATCTCTTGGACTAACTTCCATAGATATATGTATACATATGTATATAAAACTAAAATAGTTCCCAACCTCATTATTTATATTTTTATATATATGTACATTATTTTATTTATTTATTTATTTATTATTATTATATTTTATTTTCTTTCTCTTTTTTTTTTCCTTCTTCGTCCCCGTTCCTTCAATTCTTTTTCTTTTTCTTCTTTCTTTCTTTTTTTTCCTTCTTCATTCCAATTGTTTGGACTTCTTCAATCAAACACAGAGGAACCAAACCGACAAGTGCAAAGGAAAAGCTCCAGTCTAACAATCAAACAATATGCTGGAAATCACAAGATCAGTAGTCCAATAAATGACACGAGCACCGCTTAGCTTCAAGAAGATTCCTCAAAATACCAAAAAAAAATTTTGCATTTGCAGCCAGCGATTCCCTAATAACTAATCACCAAGTGACCCAAGGAATGACTTGAGTAAGTGAGATCCTCACCACAAATGTCCGAAATCAACAATAGGATAGTGGAGCCTGGAAATTGGGTTTTTAATTCGCAGAGAGTCCCCTCCTCTAGGGCTCAAATGGCTCCTGCTACAGGCAATTGAAACGGAGACAAAAATGGGAGAGTTAGAAACCCTAGAAGCTAAATTACACAGTTCTTTTCCACAGCAAGGTGGGGGAAAAAAAGAAAGAAAGCAAGCAAAATTAGATGGGCTTAACTTAATTGGTTGAGCTCTCCTTGGGCCCCAAGTCCATGGGCTCATACCGACCTCACCTTCTCTTTGTGCAAATTTCTCCCTCTCTTGTCACGACCCGAAAATCCGGCAGAGTTTCCCCTGTACTTAGGACTAACCAGAAAATGCAAAACCTGCTATAAATCAGTTCAACACGCCAAATCCAGCCACACCCATCCACGACCATTTCCCAAACAACAGTTTTCAACCACCAGATATTCAGGTCGTGATATGTGATCACACTATACAGGACTTCTATACATACCCTATCAAATACACTTATCCTAGTTGATCCCCGGGTCTATTTGGGCGGCTCCACACGGCTGAGTGTCTCCCCTATCTGTAGAAAACAAATTTGCAGAGAGTGTGAGCTGCAACTCAATGAATACAAAATTCCATAGTGGAATAACATATGGCTCACCTACATCCTTACACGACTGTATCAAATTATACAATTTATCTACCATGGACATGGGGTCGTTGGCAACTTGGCCAACTTCACATGACCCTCCTAATGCAATGCATGTAACAAGCATGTCAAACAATAACCATGGGGTCGCATTACCTCTGCGACAGAGTTATGGCGGTACCGATACTCCTCTCCCCAAACGGTACTGTGACCCCGCACCTCAATCAATCTCATATAATTCTCCTTTCCGTGCCCTTCCCTTCGCACGCACGCGGGGGCCGCCTATTAACCTCTGGCGGTAAGAGTGGACCCATCGCCCTCAATTCTTTCTCTTTTTCTTACCTCTCCTCTCTGGTCTTTGTTTTTCCCGACAGGGTCCGAGGGGAGTCAGCTCACATATTCCACTGGGGTCACAGAGCCAGTGTCACTCATGTCCCATGCTTATATCCTGCCGGGAACCCGCGGTAGATCAGTAAGGCCCATTTCTATTCCGCCGGCTTAGCGGTCACCATGGTTATACACAAGCACAAGCAATATGCAAAATGAATGAATGAATGCATGCCCACTACCGGTATCACACAGATATCTATCAGCTACTCATTCATCGGTCATAACTGCTATAAACTAAAACACGAACAGATCATTCCACAATGGAAGAATGTACTCACAACCCCTTTGTCGACCAATTCACAAGGCAGGATCCTCTAGGTGTTGATCCCGGTTCTCTTCAGCACCTATCATATCACCCACAAGGAGGTCAATATACACAAACGCATCAGTAATTTATCCTCACCTACTATATTCAAGTAAATGGTATTCTAGTGAGTTAAGGGAAAACTTCTAAGGATTTGAGAGGGTTTAGGGCTGTTCCACCGACTGATCTAAAGAGAAGAGTCCCTCCTCGGCATCCCACACTGCTGTTATTCCTTTTCCCCTCATCGGCGTTTACTTCCAGCCACACAGAGGAACAGAAAACCCTCAGCAGAACGAACAACCATACTAGCAGCACACACTACGCTTCTCAGCCGGCCTCAACTCGAATCCTAACAGTTATAGAAACGCAACTCCCAGCAATAACACATAAATTCCAGCCATAGCAGTTCTCGGACAACTACTCAACAACAACCTAAGGAGGGTCTGAGTATATGAGATTCTTACCTCGGACGTCCACAGTTGACAGTAGAGCAGTAAGGTCTAGAAACCGAGTCTTGTCCATAGTAGATCTCCTCCTCTAGGCTCGATTCGCTCCCACCACAAGCAGATGAAGATGGAGACGGATTGGGAAGGCTGGAACCCTAGTTAGCCCTAATTTCCTCTTCTCTCTCGCGCGGCAGGGGGGGGAACTGAAAATGACGACGACAGGGAGGAGGAGAGTAAGGAGAAGTGGACGGGCTGATGGGCCAGCTGAATGGGCGGGCTCTCCTCGGGCCCAAGCCTGTGGGCTCACATCTCTCTCGCTCTCTCATGCGCTTGTGCTCAGTGATGTTTCCAGAAGAATGGAGAGAAGAAGAAGAAAGGGTTGATTGACAGGTGTATAAGGAGGCGTAAGGCAGTGGAAGGAGAGAAAAAGAAAAGAAAAGAAAAATAGATGGGCCTAACCTAATAATTGGGCTCTACTTGGGCCCCAAATCCATGGGGTCGCATCCCATAATCTCACTAAAGAGAAAAGATGGACACTTATCTATTTGACATCATCTGCTAATTACCATTTCAAAAAGAGTTGAAATCATTCCTCTTAGAGACTTGTTACCATAATTTTTAAAATCGGACCAAGCTGGGAACCGGTCAAGGTATGAGTTCATGGATTCATGGGTCGGACCGGAGGTTCAATAGATTGAACCACATGTTTAATAAATAATATTAATAATATAATATTTCAATAAATTGATATAATATTATAATTTAACTATGATTTATAATCAAAATCATTAATATAGTCATTATATTAGTCCCAAATTCAACATAAAATATAAATATAAGTTTAATAAAATAAAATAAGTATATTATAATGTGTTTTTATTTTTATTTTTATTTTTAAGTTGGCCGGTTTTTTCACCAGTTCAATTAGATTTATTTGTTCGACTGAGAACCGGCCGGTTCAATTGGATTTGACCTCATTTAAAGTGTAATTGGATTATTTATGAGAACCGGACCGGGTGAGTGGCCGGTTCCCGGTCAAACCGATCGAACCAGCTGGCCCGGTCCAGTTTTTAAAACTATGCTTGTTACCTTTTCTCTTGTCAAAATCTTTTTCGGACTTTAGATTTTTAACTCGATTGATGGAGGTCAAGAATACTAGAAGAACACATGAAGCAAAAAAGGGATACCAATTCTCGGAAGTTTAGACATGGATGTCGCATCTTCAGCTGATCTGAACCCCTTTTTGACGCACAGGTCACGTAAACTAGTTGACATCCATGAAAATGGGGCAGAAAATGTCGATTGGATTACTTCAAATAATTGGGCATCAGGATTCAGGCATATTATATGCTGTGTACAACCCCATAATCTCCCTCCTCGTCACACCTAAGAAACTTCTATTGCTCTCTGTATTTACCTATCCAATCGCCCTGGTTTATATAAAGTACAGTGACCCTCACCTTCTTGGTTGAACCATGTGCTACTGTCTGTTACATCTCTGATGTTAAAAAAAAAAAAACTAGGTTCTTTCCTGCAAATTATAATGTTATCATTCGTCCCGATCCCACCGAATTCACGAGGGTTCACGGTTTTACCTGATGAAGAATTTTCCCGTGTGATGTAGAGAGAAATGTTAAAAGGTGTCAAGAACCAAATTACAGGCTAATGGAGGGGTAAGGAAGAGAAACGAAATCGCATGGATGATCTATCTATTCTCGGTTGGTCAATATTTCGAGAGTACTTTATCGGAGAATTAAAAAAAAAATGAAGGCAGAAATTGGAGGGAAAGGGAGAGGGCATATTCTAATGTGGAAGGCATATCCGTGAAATACATTTGATCAGCTTATAAGGACGCAAAATATGCATAGAAATAGAAATGGACCGAAGACCGTTGGTTGATAGATTGGGAAGCAGCCATAAGAAAGGAACCGAAGTTTGAGTTTCTGTTTTGAGAAAATTAAGGTGCCCCAGAAGGAATTTGGTTCAGGAAATTCAGCTCCTTCCTCGTCATCTACGGATCAATCAGTAACCTTCAGCTCTGCGAAGTTTCTTGCTTTGCTTTCTTGTTCGAAGGTTTGAGTTAAAGGGGGATCTGGGACTTGGTCATTGAGAAGCCCCTGCGCCATTCCTCAAATCAAGAATTTGGAATCGGAATAGAGCTGTACGAGGGGATGATGGTGGCGGTGCAGAGCTCTCCCTCCGCATCATCGCCGCCGCCGCCGCCGCCTTCGTCCTCCTCCATTTTCACAAATTTCCCGCTCCAGTCCGCTCTTGTGGCGTTCGCCGTGGCTCAGTCCATCAAATTCTTTACCGCCTGGTACTCTCTCATCCTGTGCTTTCCTGTTTTCCACTTTCTCTTGGGTCTTCAGCTGAATTTGGATCGTGGATATGGCGTTTGTCGGTGATGTGGATCTGCTTCTTTGACTTTTCTTGGTTCTCGATCTTCTGGTGACTTCCATGTTCGTGTAATGATCTGGGTAGATTATATCAAGACCTGTGAGATTGACGAACGAACAGACTCATTTGAGGGTGGCAAAGCATCTATACTGAGCCTCTTAATTCGGTCCTCTCGAGCCTTGTCTATTTGATCAATTCAGAATTTTCCATTTTCTACGGTATTCCACGACCCTTGTGTTCAAGGTCATTCAAGTTGATGATCCATGTTCATGCCTGCATCAGAGATCAGCTCAGTCTTTGGACAAACCAAGTGCTGTAAAACGCTATTGAATATTCATGATTCCTGCAATCGTATAATCAATATTGGATTTTGGGTCTCTGTGTTTTGGGACATAATTGACTTTATGTCATGCTCTTGTTTCAACCCCTTTTCTATATGCTCTTTCTGCATCTTCTTTGTGCTTGTTAGTGAAATATTATTATTTTCTACTCAAAAATAAATAATATGATTCTTATGTACTCTAAGAATCTTAAGGTTTCATAGATTTGCAGGTACAAGGAAAGGCGATGGGATCTCAAGCAGCTCATTGGGTCAGGTGGGATGCCCTCCTCTCATTCTGCAACTGTCACTGCTCTTGCTGCTGCTATAGGGTTTCAAGAAGGCTTTGGAGGGTCACTCTTTGCCACTGCACTGATTTTAGCAGCCGTCGTATGTTCTGATCTCTATATGATCTAATCCGACTTTAATTTAGAACCCATAAATAAAAGGAATTTTAGTGAATCTGTGGCTCTGATCTAGGCGTCTATTCTCCTTTAATGTCTGAAATAATCAAAATCAATGATGCTCATCCTGTTGCGGATCAGTATGCTAATGCCTCCTGCTGTTAATCTTGTGGCAGGTGATGTATGACGCCACTGGGGTAAGATTGCAGGCTGGAAGGCAAGCAGAGGTACAATTTTTTTACTCCTCTGCTTTAACAGCCTCATATACATGGGAAGTTAACCATAGAAACTTACCGAATTGACTATTTGATTGATGCATGTAATTATGGAATCCTAATCGTATTTGCAGGTACTGAATCAGATTGTATATGAACTCCCTGCTGAACATCCCCTTGCTGAGAGCAGGCCATTGCGTGAACTTCTCGGTCACACTCCACCTCAGGTTCGTTAAGATATGAATCTTGGTCAGTTCATTTGCTATTAAACTCATGTTTAAAGAGTTAATTGAGATTTTATTTTCACATTAACCCAAAAGATTACTTGCTGCCGTAGTATATGCTATCTATGAGATCAGATTGCAATCACTGTCTCTTGGTGGGATTATGAATAGAGTACTCGGAAAAAGTTTTGATACTATGATTGACGTAACTTCCTTTGATTCGATGAAATAGTAAACTCGATCTTTGTTAAGATGCAATGCCACCCACATATCAAATTTGCACACATATTTGAGTGAAAGGTTGAGAGTGATATATTATTTATTGTCGGACAGCTTTTATGGCTGCTTTAACCATAACAATACCTATGGCAGGTCGTTGCAGGTGCATTGCTTGGAATTATTACAGCTGTCGTCGGTCATTTGATCATTCTAGCGTGCAGCTGATTACCGTCTTATACAGCAGACAACAACGCAGAGTGCTACTAAACGATAGTTCCAGATTTGGACGTCTTTTACTTACGTTCATTTTCTTAGTCTCTTGGCCAAAGCCAGGTCATATTCTCTGATAATTGATTCATTCGTGTAAACAATGAGACGACTCGAAAGTGTATTTACTATCATGTGTGTGCCTCACATGGTTCTTGTATTGTTCGGCCATATGATGTGACCTTTGAAACCAAATGCAAGTGATGTAATTCAGATTCAAGTATGAATGAATTTCATGATCTACAAGTGGGCTTATCAAATGCACAAATGATTCCAACAAATTCTTGACTTGCAGCGAATGATTCCAATGAAGAAAGAAGGTGGATCTTCAAGCTTTTATCATGGTATATGAACAAAAGTCTGAACCGGTCCAGAATGCGCATCAGGAAACAATTAAGAAGTTTTTAATCTCGTGCACATTTGATTTGCATAATCAACACCTTGAGATAATCATATAAGGAGCAGTACAAGTTCCCTGACAGTTTATTAGATCTCTAAAAGCATTACAGGCACAAGTGCCGGTTCGCCCAATAATTCAGTGTTTGAGATGTTTATACATGCAAACTGCCATCTGGAATCAACTCCAGATGTTTATAATAAAATGTTTATAAAAGCAACTCCAGGAGTTGACAAGTAGAGAATCAAACTTGTAATGATTAACTGATCAGACCATTGGAGCACCTGCTCAGATTGATATGCTGTTGGGAATCCCTCGGCCCATCACTCTGGGACCCGATGATGGAAGCAAGAGTTCGTAAGGTGGCACCCCGGCTCCACTCCTGTTCTTGAGCCGGACATCCCGGTTCCTCTCATTGATCACCCTCTCAATCTCCTCCAGCCTCGCAGAGAACTTCTTGAACATCTCAAGGACCGTCTGGTCATTGATCCAGTTCCTGTGCAAGTGGCTCACCTGACCCAGGTACTCCTCATTGGGAGAGTGGGTGGACAGTGTGTCCTGGACGGCCATAACCTTCGTGGCCTGGAGCTGGGTCGGGAGAGACGAGTGGAAAGTTGCCTGTGGATTGAGGAGGAGCTTCTCATACTCAGGCTCATTCTCCTGAGGGATGAGCCTCCTCATCAGGGTTGGCCGGTTGGGCACATAGCCACCCAAAGGGTACTGCCCGAAGTTTATGGCGGCGTGCTGGCCAGAGGCAATCCAGATAATCGTGGTGAGTGTCACAGGGGTCGGAACTCACCCGAATTTTTTCCGTTCCTGCGATGGTGCTGAGCAGTGTCCCGTGCACTCTCAGCCAACCCGAAGCACACACACGCAGCGAAATAGCTTGGCGAGGTTTAGCAATCAAGGATCAAGATCGAACAATGCAAGGTAAGGGAAATCTCACTTGTATTCACAAACACGAATTACAAGAACACACAAAACCCTTACACGACCTTGCACGGCCACGTCCAAGTATATGCCTCGTACTCCAGCACTTGCACTCCTCACTTGGAAGGGTGAACTTCACTCCGGGAGTTCACACTCAGCGTCGGGGGATTGGTCACACTGTTGCCGGGACTTCCTTGCTCAACTATCGGTGATAGAGTGTTCTCTCTAACTCTCTCCAGTTGCTCTCCCCTTCTGCCTCCTCGACCTTGGGACCCGGGGGCTATTTATACTTGCAGGTGGGGGGGAATCCTCATCCCTAGTTTCTAGGGAACACCTTAGCTTCCATAACCACCCTTATCCCTTATTCCTAGGGATAAGATCGACTGCCAGCACAGTCCTCGGTCAGCACCTTGACCGAGACTCCATCGTTCCACGACCGGAGTATATCGGGCCTGACTGAGTGCCACCCGCACTCAGTTCGGTCATGGGCACCGCGCCCTTGCCTTGGATCAATTGCATGGAACATTAGCGTCGCTCGCCCCCGAGCGACTTCCCTAGCGAGTCTTCGGGAGAACCCGCATGCCCGTTGCTTGCCAGCTCGCCTTTGAACGGGTCTTTCGGGAGGTTGGGGCGTCCAGCCCACTTGCCCTTGACCGGGTCTTGCGGGAGTGCTCAGGCCCGCACGGCCCGCCACCTGTCTTCCGCCTTACTCGCCCAAGAACAAGTCTTTCGGGCGGTTAGGGCGGCCAGCTCACTCCCTGACCGAGTCCTTAGGGAAGTGGGGAAGTCCAGCTCGCCTTCCCACTTAGCTTGGCCCTCGCCCTATATATATCCCATTGATCCTTTGGCATTCCTTCCCTCGATCCTTTCCCGGGCTGCCACGCTATCGAGGGTCCGCTTGGCAGCCATTTCCGTGTCCGAGCATTAAGGGGCTGACAAACCTCCCCCACTTGAGGAAGCCGACGCCCTTGTCGGAATAGAGTGGAGGTACTCCTGGATCTTGTCCTCGAACTGCCAGAGTGTAGCCTCCTTTTCCCAACTCGCTTCCGACATTGGCAACCCTTTCCATAGAACCAGGTACTCCGTTCTCCGGTTTTTCTTGCTGTAACCCAACACCCGTCGGTCCAGCACACGGTCAACCTCCCTCTCCAATTCCGTGCGTACATTCAATGGCGCCCGTCTTGCCCTAACGCGGTCCATATCCGCATCCTCATGGTAGGGCTTTAGGAAGCTGACATGGAAAGTCGGATGAATCTTCATCCTCTCGGGTAGTGCTAAGCGATAAGCCACGGCTCCGACTCGCTTCACCACCTTGAATGGCCCATCATACCGCTGAATGAGGCCCTTGTGCCATCTCTTGCTTGTCACTTTCTTCCATATTTGGGGTGTCAATTTCAGCATGACCTTGTCACCGACCTGAAATTCTAGCGGTCGACGCCCCTGGTCCGCATACTTCTTCATGCGGCGGACAGCTTTGGCAAGGCTGTCCTGTGCTTCCTTGAGCATTTCCTGCTTATTCCGGGCAAAACGGTATGCAGCAGGACATGGCCCTTCCTTCTTTTGTAGGGCCACTTCGGAGGGGGTCAATGGTTGATAGCCCAAAGCGAGCTCAAACGGACTGAACCCAGTGGTTGAGGAACGGTGCAAGTTGTAACAAAACTGCGCCGTGTCCAACAGTTCCAGCCAATTCCGCTGATTGGCCGTGACATAGTGTCATAGGTACTCTTCCAGCAGCTGGTTCATCCTCTCCGTTTGTCCATCCGTCTGCGGGTGGTTGGCTGTTGAGAACTTTAGCTCCGTTCCCATCATATTGAAGAGATGGGTCCAGAATCTCCCGGTGAACCGTGCGTCTCGATCACTCACAATGTCCGTCGGGATCCCAAACAGCTTGACCAAGTGGCGGTAGAACTCTTCCGCCGCCGTTTCCGCAGAGCAATTCTTTGGGGTAGGCCTGAAGATCCCATACTTCGAGAACCTATCTACCACAACCATAACTCCATCAAAACCCTTAACCTCAGGGAAGCCACTGATGAAGTCCATAGAAACCGATACCCAAGGTTTCTCTGAAATAGGCAAAGGCTGCAACAAGCCCGCCTCAATGCGCCGTTCCGCCTTGTCTTGTTGACAAATAAGACAAGTCTTGATGTAAAGCTCAACGTCGTTCTCCATCTTCGGCCAGAAGTAGGAGCGTGCCAACAGCGCCAGCATCCTTTCCCGTCCGGGATGCCCAGCCCATTGCGCATCATGATGTTCGCGCAATAGCTGCGTCCTCAGCCCTCCGCCGGGGACAAATACGCGACCACCCTTCACGTAAAGCAAGCCATCTTCAAGCCAGTACCTCCGCACGATACCATCTTGAACCTGCGCAACCAACTTTTGGTATACCCGATCCTCCTTCGCCTGATCCTTCAGTTTGCCTACGAAGGTGGACTCCAATCGGGTAAGCGCAGCAATCGTCTCTACTGCCTTCCTGCTCAAAGCGTCGGCAACTTGGTTGTGGCGACCCGAAAATCCGGCAGAGTTTCCCCTGTATTTAGGACTAACCAGAAACGTAAAACCTGTTATAACTCAGCTCAACACGCCATATCCAGCCACATCCATCCACAACCATTTCCAAAACAACAGTTTTCAACCGCCAGATATTCAGGTCGTGATATGAAATCACACTATACAGAACTTCTATACATACCCTATCAAAATAAACTTATCCTAGTTGATCCCCGGGTCTATTTGGGCGGCTCCACACGGCTGAGTGTCCTCCCTATCTGTAGAAAAACAATTTGCAGAGAATGTGAGCTGCAACTCAGTGAATACAAAATTCCAGAGTGGAATAACATAGGGCTCACATATACGTTCTTACACGACTATATCAACTTACACAATTTATCAACCATGGACATGGGGTCGTTGGCACCTTGGCCAACTTCACACGACCCTCTTAATGCAATGCATGTAACAAGCATGTCAAACAATAACCATGGGGTCGCATTACCTCTGCGACAGAGTTATGGCGGTACCGTTACTACAGCTCTCCCCAAAACAGTACCGCGACCCCGCACCTCAATCATTTCCTAGCATTCTACTTCCCGTGCCCCTTCCCTTCGCACGCACGCGGGGGCCGCCTATTAACCTCTGGCGGTAAGAGTGGACCCGTCGCACTCAAGTCTTTCTCTTTTTCTTACCTCTCCTCTCTGGTCTTTGTTTTTCCCGACAGGGTCCGTGGGGAGTCAACTCACATATTCCACTGGGGTCACAGAGCCAGTGTCACTAATGTCCCATGCTTATATCCCGCCGGGAACCCGTGGTAGATCAGTAAGGCCCATTTCTATTCCGCCGGCTTAGCGGTCACCATGGTTATACACAAGCACAAGCAATATGCACAATGAATGAATGAATGCATGTCCACTACCGGTATCACATAGCTATCTAACAGCTACTCAATTCTCGATCATATATGCCATAAACCAAAACACGAACAGATCATTCCACAATGGAAGAATGTACTCACAACCCTCTTAGTCGATCAAATTCACGAAGCAGGGTCCTCAAGGTGTTGATCCCGGTTCTCCTCAGCACCTATTATATCACCCGCAATGAGGTCAATATACACACTTATACACAAATGCATCAGTAAATTACCCTCACCTATCATATTCACAGAAAATATCTTCTTGTGAGTTTAATGATCATTTCTAGGGTTTTGAGAGGGTATAGGGCTGTTCTACCGACTCATCTAAAGAGAAGGGTTACTCCGTTTCGTCTCACCCAGTGGTGGTTCCTTCTCCCCTCACCAGCATCTACTCTCAGCAACACAGGAAAAACTGCGAACCCTTCAGTCGAAACGAAACCATCACACTGGCAGCACACCCACTACACTTCTCAGCTAGCTTCAACTCGAACCCTAATAGTTATAGAAACTCAAACTTCCAGCAATAACACATAGATTCCAGCCATAGCAGTTCACGGACAACTATTCAGCAACAACCTAAGGAGGGTCCGAGTATATGAGATTCTTACCTCGGGCGTCCACAGTCGACAGTAGAGCAGTAAGATCTAGGAATCGAGTCTCGTCCGTAGTAGATCTCCTCCTCTAGGCTCGATTCGCCTCCTACGCTGACGGACGAAACGGAAACGAGGACGAGAAATCGAAACCCTAGCAAAACCCTAATTTCTTCTCTCTCTCGCGCTGGGGGAGGTCGGGGGGAAAGGAAAAACGCGAAATGAGGGAGGAAGGAAGGAGGGAGGAGGAAAATAGGGCCGGGGGACAGACGGGCCAGCTAAATGGGCGGGCTCTCCTCGGGCCCAAGCCCGTGGGCTCACAATTCCTCCCCACTAATTCAGAATTTCGTCCTCGAAATTTAGTGACCTGTGCCAGGGAAAAGGTAGGGATAGTTGCTCCTCATGGCTTCCTCCGGCTCCCAAGTTGCTGTCTCCTTTGACTGGTTCCTCCACCGAACCTTCACTACCGGTACTCGTCTGGTCCGTAGGACTTGTTCCTTCCAATCTAAGATCTCCACCGGTTCTTCCTCATACTTCAAATGCTCATTCAATCCCACTGGTTGATAAGAAAGGACATGAGAAGGATCGGGGACATACTTGCGCAACATGGAGATATGGAACACATTGTGTATGCGAGATAGGTCCGGAGGTAGTGTCAATCGGTATGCCACCTTGCCCACCCGCTCTAGGATCTCATATGGTCCAATGTACCTGGGGCTGAGCTTGCCTTTCCTACCAAATCGCATGATACCTTTTCCAAGGAGATACCTTCAAGAAAACAAAATCACCTACTTGGAATTCTAAATCCTTCCTCCGCTTGTCTGCATAACTCTTCTGTCGATCTTGGGCGGTCCTTAATCTTTCCCTTATAACCTTCACCTTGTCCGTGGTCACATCCACAATCTCTGGCCCAATCAATTTTCGTTCCCCAACCTCATTCCAGCACACCGGAGTTCGACAGGCTCTTCCATACAGTGATTCATACGGTGCCATTCCAATACTGGAGTGATAACTATTGTTGTAGGCAAACTCTATGAGTGGTAAGTGTTCATCCCAGCTACCTGAAAAGTCTATAACGCAAGCCCTCAACATGTCCTCTAGTGTCTGTATGGTCCGTTCTGATTGTCCATCCGTCTCTGGGTAAAATGCAGTAGAAAAATTCAATCTCACACCCATTGTTCTCATGAAACTGTCCCAATATTTGGATGTGAAGTAGGAACCTCTATCTGATATAATGGATACTGGGACTCCGTGCAACCTGACGATTTCGTTAATAAACAATCTTGCCAACCTATCCGCTCCAAATGTGGACCTTGCAGGTAAGAAATGGGCAGACTTTGTCAATCTATCCACTATCACCCAAATAGAATCATACCCTTTCTGAGTTCGAGGAAGTCCAGACACGAAATCCATGGTAATCTTTTCCCATTTCCACTCAGGAATGGGCAACGGCTGTAGTAAACCTGAGGGACGTTGATGCTCGGCTTTCACCTGTTGGCAAGTTAGGCATTTGGCCACAAATTCAGCTACATCTTTCTTCATACCATTCCACCAGTAGTTTCCCTTCAAGCCGTGATACATTTTCGTGCTGCCTGGATGCATGGCATAGGGTGAGTTATGCGCCTCCGTGAGAATCTCCTTCTTGAGCTCATCACTGTCTGGAATGTAGGTTCGGTTCTTAAACATCACTATGCCATCCTTGTTCACCTCAAACTCAGCTCTCTTCCCTTCCATCACTTCCTGTCTCACCGTTGTCAAGAACGAATCCATTTGTTGGGTATCTCGAATCTGATCCATAAGAATTGGTTTCACCTCATACATTGCCATTAACGATCCAGTAGTGGTTACCTGTAGGTTGGCTCTCATGGACCTCAACTCATTGAACAATGTGTCTTGAATACTGTAAAGACTTGCTGGAGCTGAGGAGGACTTCCGACTCAAAGCATCTGCTACTACGTTCGCCTTCCCTGGGTGATAATGAATCGTACAATCATAGTCCTTGATCAACTCTAACCATCACCTTTGTCTCAGATTAAGCTCCTTCTGCAAGAATAGGTACTTCAAACTCTTGTGGTCTGTGTAGATTTCGCACTTCACTCCATACAAGTAGTGTCTCCATAACTTCAAGGCAAATACCACTACAGCTAACTCTAAGTCATGGGTAGGGTAGTTCCTTTCATGAGTGCGGAGTTGACGAGAAGCATATCAGGTCTTCTTGTGCTGTCCCCTTTCCATAGCCTCATCCTGCAAGCCTTGTTCAGCTATGAGAGCCTTGTTGTACAGCTTAGAAAATCTTGAAAGTTCAAGGATGGAAAGTCGAGATCTCAAATCAGTGTTCAGTCCTTCCAGAAAACGGTTGCATCTTGAGACTTCATCGTTGACCAAGGTTGAAGCAAACCGCGACAAGGAAGTGAATCTCATCTCATACTCAGCAACGGACATATCTCCTTGCTTCAGAGTCAGAAATTCCCTCTCCTTTGCCCGTCGGTATGAGATTGGGAAGTACTTGTCAAAGAACACTTGTGTGAACTGGGGCCAAGTAACATCAGCTATCGGAGCTGGGTCAAGTCGTCTTTGAGTGGCCTCCCACCAGTATCGAGCATCCCCTGTCAGCATGAAGGTGGCAAGAATAACTTGTTGTGTGTCGGTGACATCCATCACTGAAAAAGATCTTCTCCATATCAGCAACCCAATTCTCTGCCTCTATAGGGTCCACAGTCCCTGAGAAAGATGGAGGTCCAACTTCTTAAAGGCTTCATATGGTACCGGGTGCTACTGCTCGGTAGAGTGAGCTTGTACTGTCATCTGTTGCTGAACCAGAATCGCCTGTTGCTCCATAAGCCGTGTCTGTTGTTCCATCATGCGTGCAACTACATCTAGAGTATCTCGACATAGTTGTCCCTCTCAGCATGCTCTCTAGGAATTTCCCGAGGAATTGTATGAGAATGTTGCCCTTCCTCTGGGGCCTGAGGTGTCTCCTGACCAACTACATTTTCAGTCTGATACCTTCGTGGCACACGACGGTGTGCGTCTGGGCCTCATATCTAATTTGTATCCTATCAACATGAGCAACTTAGGCATATAAATCACTAAGTAATTAGTAATAACTCAACCGTGGGATTTCCTAACCTATCCTAAAAGTCATGTGGGGATCAACCAGCTATTTAGAGTCTACAGAATCTCATAACCTAGGCTCTGATACCAAAAATTGTCACGACCCAAAAATCCGGCAGAGTTTCCCCTGTATTTTAGACTAACCAGAAACGCAAAACCTGTTATAACTCAGCTCAACACGCCATATCCAGCCACATCCATCCACAACCATTTCCAAAACAACAGTTTTCAACCGCCAGATATTCAGGTCGTGATATGAAATCACACTATACAGAACTTCTATACATACCCTATCAAAATAAACTTATCCTAGTTGATCCCCGGTCTATTTGGGCGGCTCCACACGGCTGAGTGTCCTCCCTATTTGTAGAAAAACAATTTGTAGAGAGTGTGAGCTGCAACTCAGTGAATACAAAATTCCAGAGTGGAATAACATAGGGCTCACATATACGTTCTTACACGACTATATCAACTTACACAATTTATCAACCATGGACATGGGTCGTTGGCACCTTGGCCAACTTCACACGACCCTCTTAATGCAATGCATGTAACAAGCATGTCAAACAATAACCATGGGGTCGCATTACCTCTGCGACAGAGTTATGGCGGTACCGTTACTACAGCTCTCCCCAAAAACAGTACTGCGACCCCGCACCTCAATCATTTCCTAGCATTCTACTTCCCGTGCCCCTTCCCTTCGCACGCACGCGGGGGCCGCCTATTAACCTCTGGCGGTAAGAGTGGACCCGTCGCACTCAAGTCTTTCTCTTTTTCTTACCTCTCCTCTCTGGTCTTTGTTTTTCCCGACAGGGTCCGTGGGGAGTCAACTCACATATTCCACTGGGGTCACAGAGCCAGTGTCACTAATGTCCCATGCTTATATCCCGCCGGGAACCCGCGGTAGATCAGTAAGGCCCATTTCTATTCCGCCGGCTTAGCGTCACCATGGTTATACACAAGCACAAGCAATATGCACAATGAATGAATGAATGCATGTCCACTACCGGTATCACATAGCTATCTAACAGCTACTCAATTCTCGATCATATATGCCATAAACCAAAACACGAACAGATCATTCCACAATGGAAGAATGTACTCACAACCCTCTTAGTCGATCAAATTCACGAAGCAGGGTCCTCAAGGTGTTGATCCCGGTTCTCCTCAGCACCTATTATATCACCCGCAATGAGGTCAATATACACACTTATACACAAATGCATCAGTAAATTACCCTCACCTATCATATTCACATAAAATATCTTCTTGTGAGTTAATGATCATTTCTAGGGTTTTGAGAGGGTATAGGGCTGTTCTACCGACTGATCTAAAGAGAAGGGTTACTCCGTTTCGTCTCACCCAGTGGTGGTTCCTTCTCCCTCACCAGCATCTACTCTCAGCAACACAGGAAAAACTGCGAACCCTTCAGTCGAAACGAAACCATCACACTGGCAGCACACCCACTACACTTCTCAGCTAGCTTCAACTCGAACCCTAACAGTTATAGAAAACTCAAACTTCCAGCAATAACACATAGATTCCAGCCATAGCAGTTCACGGACAACTATTCAGCAACAACCTAAGGAGGGTCCGAATATATGAGATTCTTACCTCGGGCGTCCACAGTCGACAGTAGAGCAGTAAGATCTAGGAATCGAGTCTCGTCCGTAGTAGATCTCCTCCTCTAGGCTCGATTCGCCTCCTACGCTGACGGACGGAACGGAAACGAGGACGGGAAATCGAAACCCTAGCGAAACCCTAATTTCTTCTCTCTCTTGCGCTGGGGGAGGTCGGGGGGAAAGGAAAACGCGAAATGAGGGAGGAAGGAAGGAGGGAGGAGGAAAATAGGGCCGGGGGACAGACGGGCCAACTAAATGGGCGGGCTCTCCTCGGGCCCAAGCCCGTGGGCTCACACTCAGCATTGTCGATCCGATCCACTCTTCTCCACGATCATAGCCGTCCAATCAGGATTACAGCATCCAACGGTGCAGAGCATGGTCAAGGACTTATCTAATCTCCGCAAGTGGTCAACTCACTAGCCGCTAAGTGCTGAGCATTCCTTTAGTGTCTGCCATGCCTAGCGGGTAGTGCACACTCCTTGAGTGCCTTTGCTCAGTCACCTCTTGTTCACCGAGCATCCTTGAGCATTGCATTGTGCCTTGCTCCTAGATATCATCACCACCCATATGCACATTTGCCTATTTGTGAACAGTGACACTCCATGGCCACAGTTTGATCCCTCAGCTTCGTTGCTGAGCCTTGATCGGTTGTCCCCTTCACTAGTGCCTCCATGCACGCTTGCGTGACCATCTGCATACTTGCCCGCTCATGGACTTGCAATTCATCCCAACACCTTACAAGTGTTAGCCCGCACATTGTCACGTGCATGCTATGCGCTACCATTACCCCAAGGTATGGTTTGTGGTACGCATTCTCCGAGGTTAGAGCTCAAGGGTCTAACAGTAGTCCTCTATCACCAGCTTTAGTCCATGGGCATCGAAGGGTCTTCCACTGCCATTCCCTGGAGAATCTCACAAGACCATCAGATTAATTCTATTTCTGCTTTTTGGTAGAAGGCGTTAGCCAATACTGATAGATTTCAGAACCAACAGATCCTCTGTTGTTAAATGATTTTGATTGAGATTGACAGAGTTCTAATCTTTACCTCCGGATGAGGTCTGCAGGCAGTGCTTCCATATCAAACTGCCGTATACTCTTGTATGCTGCAGAACTCAATTCCATGGCATATCTGCCAGGACTGAAACAAGCCTCTATTATTCCTCCTCCATTGATCAAGCTCTATCAAGCAAGACCATTGATCTCCACCGTATATCGCATGTGAGGGTGAATGAGCTTATAAATTGGATGCATCGAGCTTAGCTGCCTGTGAGTGACAATTATGAAAGGCTCCATTGAAGCATGAGTCCTCAACCTGTGATGATTCACATCATCAATAGCCATGAAAAATGAAGGCCCTATGCCTGGAATTAGAGCAAATGATAGTAAATGAGTGTGGATGGAATTCTGAATCTAGACTCAGTATAGAAGCTTTAGATTGAGGAGAAGGTTTTCGGCATCATGACTCTTACCAGTGGTTCACGAGTTGATGGACCCCTGCATCTATGGAGCAGACATGGGCTTTGGCCTGCTTCCAGATCCGTTGAGTCATGGCATCATGCCTGTGAGTGTAGACTCGCTTATTCTGAGGCAAAGATGATGTTGGAGGAAGGGTAAGCTCAATAGCTATAGGCCTTAGAAAGCTGGTCTGGTTATAGAAGAAAATAGTTCTGGAAGCATAAGCCTTCTTGTTCGGCAAGGAGTTGATCTTATCACTAAATGGCAGAAGCATGTCAGGGTAATCGAGTATGAACAGTCTCTTCTCCTGCATAGCCTGCACAGTTGGATATTCTAGATCGATGTCAAGCCTTTCTTAAGAAAACAGATGCAGGAATACCAAACGATGTACACAGGATGATTTACCTTTTCAAAGCTCATGCCATTGACTTCCTTCTCGACCAGTTCCTTCGTGAGCGCTGACTCAAGTGGACCATAGATACATGGGTCCAATTTGCTGACAGTAGGGAATTCCTGCATAAAAACCAGACGTAAGGCTGAGAAAGCTAAAGAAACAAAAAGGTAAAACAATGAAGTATTGAGCATGTACCTTGAGAAGCTGGATGTTCACAGGATTCACACCTGCCAAGGTTTGTCGAGCAAACTCGGTATCTCGCAACCATGCAAATCTATCCCCTGAGATTGAGAAGTCCACATTTTCCACAGAGCATCTTATATGGAGTTTCAACATTCTATTCTCTATGACGTACTTAAAGAAATAAGTTAAGGGTGGAGAAAATGGAACACGCACTTGAGATGATTGCCGGGATCTCGTACTTCAGTAACCTCTGACTGACAGTTAAGACCTCCTTCATCACGGTGGACAGGATCCGATTCCTAGCAGGTCCTTTCTGGTCATCCTCTTTTAATACAAGTCCATCAATGTAGAGACTATCAATCTCCGAGAAGCATTTGAAAGGAATGTCCGAGCTCGTCAAGGAGGCAGCAATGGAAGGTACGAGGTTATGGAGCAGGGCCTTCAGTCTCCCAGCAGCAAAAGTGTTCTGCTTAATCTCCTCAAAGGTCTCATCCCGAGGCACATACACGGGATTAGGTTTCTCGATTCTGCTCTACGAAAGTGGGTCTTTTCAGGGAAAGAGTGAACAAATTGCCACATGCCAACGGCAAAACTGTGAGCCCACGGGCTTGGGCCCAAGGAGAGCCCGCCCATTAATCTCGGCCCATCTACCCCGTCCTATTTTTCTTTCCTTCTTCTTTTCTTCTTCTCTTCGCGTTTCTTCTCGACTTTTCCCCCAGCCGCGCGAGAGAGAAGAGAAAATTAGGGTTTGCAGGGTTTCGGATTTCCCCGTTTTCGTCTCCATTCCATCCGCCCTCGTAGGAGGCGATTGAGCCTAGAGGAGAGGACCTTCGGTGGACAAGAACTTGGTTCTAGGCTCCACTGTCCTGCTGTTGACTTCGGGCGTTGAGGTGAGAAATCTCAGTTGCTCGAGCCCTCCTTAGGTTGTTGTTGAAGTGTTATCCGGATATGTCTGAAATTTATGTGTTATTGCTGGGAGTTGAGTTTCTATAGCTATTAGGGCTCGAGTTGAAGCTAGCTGAGAAGTGTAGTGTGTGTGCTGCCAGTGTGGTTGTTTCGTTTCGGCTGAAGGGTTCGCAGTTTTCCTGTGTTGCTGAGAGTAGACGCTGGTGAGGAGAGAAGGAAATCACCACAGGGTGAGATGCAAAGGACTAACCCCTCTCTTTGGATCAATCGGTAGAACAGCCCTATGCCCTCTCAAATCCTTAGAAATGATCCTTGACTCATAAGAAGATATTTTCCTTGAATATGATAGGTGAGAATAAATTACTGATGCGTTTGTGTATAAGTGTGTATGTTGACCTCATTGTGGGTGATATGATAGGTGCTTAAGAGAACCGGGATCAACACCTAGAGGATCCTGCCTTATAAATTGGTCGACTAAGGGGTTGTGAGTACATTCTTCCATTGTAGAATGATCTGTTTGTGTTTTGGTTTATAACAGTTATGATCGAGAAATGAGTAGCTGGTAGATATCTGTGTGATACCGGTAGTGGGCATGCATTCATTCATTCATTTTGCATATTGCTTGTGCTTGTGTATAACCATGGTGACCGCTAAGCCGGCGGAATATAAATGGGCCTTACTGATCTACCGCGGGTTCCCGGCGGGATATAAGCATGGGACATGAGTGACACTGGCTCTGTGACCCCAGTGGAATATGTGAGTTGACTCCCCACGGACCCTGTCGGGAAAAACAAAGACCAGAGAGGAGAGGTAAGAAAAAGCGAGAGACTTGAGGGCGACGGGTCCACTCTTACCGCCAGAGGTTAATAGGCGGCCCCCGCGTGCATGCGAAGGAAGAAGGCATGGGAAGGAGAATTATATGAGATTGACTGAGGTGCGGAGTCACGGTACCGTTTGGGGAGAGGAGGAGTATCGGTACCGTCATAACTCTGTCGCAGAGGTAGTGCGACCCCATGGTTATTGTTTGACATGTTTGTTACATGCATTGCATTAGGTGGGTCGTGTGAAGTTGGTCAAGGTGCCAACGACCCTATGTCCATGGTATATAATTGTGTAAGTTGATACAGTTGTGAAAGGACCGAAATGTGAGCCATATGTTATTCCACTCTGGAATTTTGTATTCACTGAGTTGCAGCTCATACTCTCTGCAAATTGTTTTCTACAGATAGAGGAGACACTTAGCCGTGTGGAGCCGCCCAGATAGATTCGGGGATCAGCTAGGACAAGTTTGTTTTGATAGGGTAGGTATAGAAGTCTTGTATAGTTGTGATCTTATGTCACGGTCTGAATATTTTGTGGTTGATAACGGTGGTTTGGGAATTGGTTGTGGATTGGGTGTGGCTGAATTTTGCGTATTGAGCTGTTATATAGCAGGTTTTGCATTTCTGGTTAGTTCAAAATACAGGAGAAACTTTGCCGAATTTTTGGGTCGTGACAAAAACAAAAGCAGAAACACTTATTGCAACTCAAGAGACATTCTAATGTAATTCTAGCAGTTTATTTCCTAATCTTCACATCCTTCTTAGGAATAGAACATGAAAAAACTCCCAGTTTCCCATAACCAAAGAGAGCAAAAATGTAGTTGCCGATTCTCATTGGCAGTCGACCGGTACGGCATCTACAAGGATAAGGCCTCTCCTCACCACCAAAACTGGCCTAGCAAGCTCATTGTCCTTATCAGGATTACCCAAGTCGTTGTAAGTTGCACAGTCATATATCCTTTCATGCACCTTCCTCTCACCTTTCCCGTTTCCATGAATGCTCAGTAAGTCCTCATGCCGGAGATCTTTAAGCCCTGGTGGCATCTCCCATGGCAAGTAGGCCTGTTTAAATTGCATTTGAAATGATCAAACAGTCTACAGAAAATAGATGAAATGGCACATTCATGGTGCTTACCTGATTCCTGAATATAATTCGACTCTTGGGATTATCTTTTCAGGCATGGATCCAAGAGTTTGCAGAGAAGAAGATAGGACCCTCATTAAACCCATGAATGACAATCTCCAATAGGTAGAACTCTTTACCGTGAAGATTCCTCACAAGAACAGCCCCAGGACACCCAAAGTCTCCAGGCACAGAGAAATCCGCTGCATATTCTGCAATACGAGGATGTTCCAACTGCTGTGGGAGCCATCCCCTCACTGTGGACTCCACGCTCTTTCCCGACTTTGGAACTGTGAGGATAGACCGATTCAGGAATCATATCAGGAGAACTTGCGAATTCACTCAATTCACCGTGCAAGCACAGAAAAAGAATCCAAAAACCCATCAATGGACTGAACCCAGAAAAAGGAGATCCATCAGACTGGTTCAGACTAAGGAAGCAATGCAAAAAGTTGAAGCTATAGATGAATTCAGGAAGACCCAGAAAGAAGAAGAGTTATTCTTTGACTGTTCTTTCAGAGCAGAAGTTGCAGGGCACTGACCAGGATCAACCTCCTCACTCACAAGCTGAAGTTTGATGCCCTGATCGATCCCATTCATGAAGGACTCTAGCTGATCTTCCATCCTGTCCACTAGCCTCTGTCGCATTTTCTTCCTCACAGTAAGAACTGCCCTCAGCTCAATCTTCCCCAAAGAAAAGGCTGCAGAAGAAGTGTCGCTGCCTGAGTGTGGGACTGACTTGTTGGGGTCCTTCCTCTCAGCCTCCAGAGTCTTGTCCCCGCTACTGATCACTGCCTTTGTCAGACACTCGTTGACCTTCCCCCACCGACCCAGTATCCTGGCCCGCTGGACCTCGACTGCCAGCAGCCGCCAGAAGGCTGCTCCGGAGATGTCTGACTTCAAGGAGGAGAGTGGTCTGACTGCAAACATCTCCTCAAGACCAAGAATTTGACACTCCAAACTAAAAATGAAAATTGAGTCTCCTTCTCTTGTTCCTTCTCCTGTCGGCAAAGCTAAGCTAACAAAAGACTAGCAGGAAAGAGATTACTAGTTGAGTATGAACTATGGCGGGCATGAACTGAGAGACATGACAAATTCTTGATGGGTTTATTAGAAGCTTGATGGTATGGAAGTCGAGTAGCTGCTGTAGCCTCTGAGCTGAGGTTGAGAGGGAGAGAACAAGGTACTTCCTGTGGTTCTAATACCTGTTCCAGTCTAAGTGAATCGAGCTGAGAAAACTACATGTGAAGCCATGTCCCAAAACCCGATCCCACTGGTAGACATAGAGATATTCCCAAGCTAAAAAAAATTCAGGTTTTCAGTTAAGAGACTGTAGAGTGCTGACTATGAAATTTCAAATCCGGAAAATTATTAATGCGCTAGTGGGCAAGCAGAGGTATTCGTTTTTATTGATCCTAGGATTTCTCTCTCACCTGCAACTTGCCCCCTTTGACTTTGAGAACTATTTCTTGCATGTTTTGGACTAATTTACTAGGTTTCCTGCACAGAAACTTGCTCCAGACGGTTATCAGGATAAAATCCATATTTTCATTGGACACATTGCTCAAATGATTGTATCATCGAGCTGTAAGGAGAACAGGACGGGGCCACAACACAACAATCACGTTCAATAAATGCTTCTCTGTAGCGATAAGCAGATTAATTAGCCGATATCATCTACCTATCATACGAGCAGATTAATTGTTATCAGAGCTCATGATTCGATCAATTCTTTGGTTCATCGAATATCGGCTTTAAAATGTTATGGGCACACGTAATGGATGCTGCAAACTATGTTAATCCAAAAGCTCATTGCAGCTTCCAACTAACCTCTGGCCACTCAAATTCGGCATAGAAGCATGGAGCACATTAATGTCCAATTAAATATACAGCGAAACTTTGAAAGAGTTATGCGCATTCAATATTGTAAACGCCTCATTTTAGCTTGAGGAAGCTCAAGGCTCCGATTTCAACACAAAACGAGCATGAGCTAAGTTAATCCGAGATAGTTGTCAAATTTAAGCAATAAAGTGATCGAAATGACTTGATTAAAATGAAGTAAATATAGATTAATTATGAAGATCATGGAGTTACCTTTGATTTAACACCTCTGGGGCCTCAAAATTCATTCCTAGGAGTTAGTTACGATTTTTCAAATATAATCTGTCCAAGCTCTGAATATTAACTGCATCCTGTTGCGTTTCGGAGGAAAATCATAACTAATCATAGGAGTATCCATTTTAAGCAAGACTGATATGCTTCTGTTTGTTCTCTCCTCTGCTGACGGCAGCTCCTACCTCCACCTCTGCTCGGCTATGCATAGTTCCAGTGCTTGGCTTTGCTGCAGCTCGCCCTCACCCCTCTACTGCCTTCGTTGTTGCCTTCTTTCAAATGTCTGCTGATGCTCGTTGCTGCCCGGACTTGGTCCATCGTGGCAGCTCATCCTTCCACTGCTGCTCGCTTGGCTCTGCTCTTCGGTTCCTTAGCTTGATGCTGCTCAACCTGCCTCTGCTCGTCCCAGCTCGGTTCCTCAGCTTGCTGCTGCGCTCCTCAACCTGTTACTGCCTCTGATCTGCAGTTCACTGCTGTCGCTGCAGTGGAACCGTGTTAGGAGCTGAAGAAAGACTTAGTAGGAGACGAAGAGCAGTAGAATCACATCTTCTCACATAACAAAGTGAATGCATATTAGTTATACATGTGTATAGTTTATTGGAGCGTTTACCTCGGGCCTTGTTAGGAGTCATTTTATTATAAAAATTAATGACAATTTTAGGTTCTGAGAGTCGAGAACAATATCATGGGTCAACGGCACTCTCGCGTGCATAAAGTCAAGGAATCCCCCTATTCCATTGGGGATGATGTTGTATCGATCCACCCGATAACTTAGAAATGATAATTAATTGGAATTTGTCGCATTTCTATATGTAGTAAATAGGATGTGAATGTATCAATCGAATAATAAGTGTGATAAATACGGTCCCTGGCTTGTAGAAATTTGAATTTATATCTAATTAAAAATTTAAATTGATGGATGATTCTCTTAGTTTTTTTTTTTTTTTAGTTTTAATTAGGACTGGTGGATGTACCATTAACATTTAACAGCTACCACAGCCGCGGGCTTGTGGATGGGTCCGTGACAGACTATTCACGGCCGGCCCAAGAAGGTGGTCCAGTGGACCACAATATATCATACGGATCTCCTATCCGTACACCGTCGCACTCACAGTCGCCATTGGAATCTCTCCTCTTCAGCAAAGATGACGGTGAGCGCGAGGAAACATGAAAGGACAAAGGGAGAACTCCGGGCCACTTGGCCTTTTTAGGTGAAGGGAATAAGCTGAAGAATAAATCCAACAGACATGTAGTGTATAAACTGGTTTGAAGTTAGATCAAATCACAGTTTATTAGTCTTTCGAATTTCTGATAATTCACACGATAATACTAAGTATTGTGAACTGCAACCTAAAATTTTAAATTAAAGGTAATAATATCAAGTTTGTTATATTCCCCAAATCTTCTTTTTATTTTATTTTATCTTTTTTTTTCTGACGTCCAATGAAGAAACTCAGAGTGATTGCCGGGGGCAATGGTCCGCTTCGAACCAGTGACATGAACGGCCTCGTGGGGCTCTACATCTGCTCGAGGACACGTGAGGCATGCGCTTGGAAGACTGGAGAGGCACGTGATACGAAAACGACGCTGTTTTGAGCGAGTATCAGTTGGAACTAGGAATCCCACTCCCACATCCCTCAGCTAAGCAAGGGGAACCCTCAGCGGCAGCTTATAAAACGAGAGGAGCTCCGCCGTTGTTAAGCAGGCAGCCGTGCGATGGGCACAGAGCGAACTATTCTTTCGCCTTTTACTAAAGAATACCGTGCGCTCATCGCTTCCAGCGGCGTACTCCAATTTTTGGAGGGTCCCACCTCACGGGAGAGGGCCCACACAGACCTTAGTCTGAAATGTTTAATTACTGTTGATTCAGTGTCTGGTAGGGCTTCGACCAGCATCCATAGCCGCTCTGGGGAAAAGTAATTACCGCAAGGGATAAGAATCATAGCCCACAGGCGAAGAAACGCCACCGGAGGGAATCTGCCCACTTCGGGGTTCTCCCACATAGCTCCTCACGAAGCTCTCCACTGCTCGAAGAATTCTCAGAAATGGCAAAGGAAACTGCCTGACTTCCGTTACCTGTTCCAGAAGATAGCTGCCGAGTCACGATCTCGATCCCCCCTCACCCATAGCTGTAGCCCGGGCTTGTGAACATCGAGCTCCCCTCTCCGGTTCCACCTGAAACCCGAGCTCGGTCCCACCTCTGCCTGCTTGCAGATAACGCTCCTTTTGCTCGACTTCCCCCATCTCAGGACCCCGGATCCTTCCACCGTCTTCAGTGTCCCGACGTGAGGAGCTCCTTTCCCGCACTTTGTGTTCTTCTTCACCTCAGCACCCTTGAGCACGAGTTTATGGGAGGGCTCATCTTCTTCACGATCCCACAGCTTGCACCACAAAAGATCAGGAGCACAGACACAACCTCATTAGATTTTTCATTTCCCAAATTTGCGGTAAACTTTAATTTATCCCCAAAAAAATGCTTTAAACATATTCCAAATTGAACTCTTTACTTCGCGTGCTGATAAAAGGAAATTTAATTCCAATTTTCAAAAAGTTGCCAGTAAAATAAGTCTAATTGTTCCCCACCCCCCCTTTTTTATGCGTGAGAAATGTTCTCTTTTGCCATATTAACTGCTTACTAGGGTTCTTACATCACGTAATGTCATAAAATATTAATAAAAATATAATAAATAAGAAATTATAAATTTTTGGACCACGAATTGGAGGGAGTGATGTTCTTGTAATTCTCCACATGTCGAGGTCGCCAGTCTAATTTTCATCAATTGATATTTCTCATCTTACTTCCTTTTTTTATTTCCTTATTTTTTTTTAAATTTATAGAACTCTTTTATTTCTAAAATAAAAACCCTTTGAGTAACATTCATATCCACATCACGCCATGCACAAGATTAGCATATAAAATTCACACAATTTTAAAGTAAATACGTGGAATCACTGAACCTTTTTTACCATAGAATAGTAAGGACAAAATAAATAAATAAATAAAAATAAGCTTTCACAACTAAACAAAATTACAAACCCACTATTAGACATGTAAAAAATTAGCATGGCATGAAAGTATGACTTAAGCACAGTATGAAAAAATCATGTATATAATAAAAAAACACAAAATTCATGTTTATAATCAAAAATAGAAAAATTAAAATTTTTGATAAACTATATTTTCATAATTATTTCAATATTTTCTTTAACTTGATATAAAAGTTAGATTAATCAATTAATTATATCATATAAAAATTATACACTAGTCAAAACACAATTTTTTCATATTATATCTAAGAATGTGCCAAATTTTACCACCTCCATATAAGATTTTTTGGATTCAAATTCTTGTGAATAAAAAATTACAGCGAAAAAAAATTTTACCCTCTTAATCAATGAGATTAAAACATGAATTAGTCAATATTAATTAAACTTTTATATATCAACATGTACACACACATATATATATAACTAAGATGTGCTCACCTCCATAGGGCTGAGGCAATTATGTGCCTTAGTTCTCGACAGATCACTTATACACGTGCTTACATATAAAAAAATCAATTTTATTAAAGAAAAACTGAAGATACGATGGTGGGCCTCACTCGTGAATTGGGGCCCATCCCAATTTCTCAGGTGGGATCAGCTCTGTCCAAGTTTAGTCATTAATGGGCTTCTAAAACCAAAAGCCCAGCAATTACCATCAAATCTCTGAAAGTCCCTCTTCTATGTCCGACGAGATTATACCATCCGACCGCCCGACTCCAAGCGAGTGAAGACCGTTCGATCGACCCCGACAAGAGCATCCTCACCGTCCATCGTGAGGCTCTCGGAGCACCCGAGAAACGGTGGTTCCGATCCATTTCTTGCTGTAGATTTCTTTCGTCAGTCCTCTCTTTTTCTCGATTCACCTGTGCTGCTTCCACTTTCTCGCCCGTGACATTGGAGCTCATTCACCCGCCATTTCATGCGATGGTACGAGATCATAGCTCTGTCTTCCCCCGTCTTATGGTTGTGATTAAGCTCGTGCCTTGTTTCCGTCTTTGATTTCTCCGTTTTGCGGTTGATTTCGTATTCTTTTTTGTTCCCGGCCGTTTGCAGCTGGTAAGCTGTGATCGTGGTCGATATGAATGTATGTACGACCTCCGCGGCTGTCTTTTGAATCACTTGGGGAACAAATGGTGCGTTGGCGCGTCAGTTGATTCAGCCGTTGAAATGGCCTGCCATTTCTTGCGATACGGGGAAATACGCTCTGCAATGGAGTTCGTATTGCATTACCACGTATTTAGTTTTGAAATTTTAATCTCATTGTTGCCAATGAGTGAATCTCTTCCTCATATCACTATGCCTGCCAGCCTTTTAACTGACGTACTCTTCAATATATAGGTCATCTACTACCTTGTATATTTTTAAATTTGTGTAGGAATAAGATAGTGTGCGCCTAAATTTATTATCGTAGCTCCCTTTTGATTATCTATGATAGCTATTTCAGGGAACTTCGTCTTGAACGTTTGTAGAGTATCCAATGAATATGAATATGTTTTAGTTGACGGCTAGCATAATGAGGATCCGAGCTCCTGTTTGCTAAATGACAGTTATTTTTATATATGAATTCCCAGCAGACACCCATGAGGGGCTTACTATCCTTGAAGAGGTCAAGCTTGCTATGGGGCCATGGTGAGATGTGGACTGTGGCATTTAGGTCATTTAGCACTGAAGGGGCAAAACCTTCTGCAGCTCCTTGGCCTCCACCACCTCCTCCCCCGGAGAAAGCCCATTTTGGTGGTCTAAAAGATGAGGACAGGATATTCACCAGCTTGTATGGGTTACATGACCCTTTCCTAAAAGGCGCTATGAAATGCAGGGACTGGTACAGGACCAGGGACTTGGTACTGAAAGGGGCAGATTGGATCGTAAATGAGATAAAGAAGTCTGGTCTAAGGGGATGAGGTGGTGCTGCTTTCCCCTCAGGCCTTAAATGGTCTTTCATGCCCAAAGTATCTGATGGCCGCCCTTCCTACCTTGTTGTCAATGCTGACGAGAGTGAACCTGGAACCTGCAAAGACAGGGAGATTATGTGTCATGATCCTAACAAGCTGCTAGAAGGAAGTTTGATTGCTGGTGTAGGAATGCGTGCCTCTGCTGCTTACATTTACATTAGAGGAGAGTATGTGAACGAGCGTAAGAACCTAGAAAGGGCCAGGAAGGAGGCCTATGAAGTTGGATTACTGGGAGAGAATGCATGTGGCTCTGGCTATGGCTTTGATGTCCATATCCATTGGTGCTGGTGCTTACATTTGTGGTGAGGAGACAGCTCTCCTGGAGAGTCTTGAGGGTAAGCAAGGAAAGCCGAGATTGAAGCCGCCTTTCCCAGCTAATGCAGGTTTATATGGATGTCCCACCACTGTTACCAATGTGGAGACAGCGGCTGTTTCTCCCACCATTTTAAGGCGTGGACCTGAATGGTTTGCCAGTTTTGGCAGGAAAAACAATTCAGGTACAAAGTTGTTCTGTGTTTCAGGCTATTTCTCTGAAAGAGTTGATTGAGAGGCACTGTGGTGGTGTTAGGGGTTGATGGGACTACTTGCTGTAATCCCAGGAGGTTCCTCTGTCCCGCTCCTTCCCAAGCATAAATGTGATAACGTCTTGATGGATTACGATGCCCTCAAGGCTGTCCAATCTGGTCTTGGAACTGCAGCTGTTATTGTGATGGATAAATCTACTGATGTTGTCGATGCAATTGCAAGGCTCTCCTACTTCTACAAGCATGAGAGCTGTGGGCAGTGCACACCCTGCAGAGAGGGCACAGGGTGGCTTTGGATGATCATGGAGAAGTTGAAGGTTGGGAATGCAAAGTTAGAAGAGATTGATATGTTGCAAGAGGTAACCAAGCAGATTGAAGGACACACTATCTGTGCTTTGGCTGATGCTGCTGCGTGGCCTGTTCAAGGTCTCATTCGGCATTTTAGACCTGAGCTTGACAGGATGATCAGGGAGCATGCAGAGAGGGAGTTGCTGGAAGCTGCTGCTGCTTAATATTTCTGCTAAGGTTGCTTTTTGTTTCTGTCTCTATTTAAATTTTTTTACTAATGCTCTGGGTAAATGGAAAGCAGACATGTTGATGCGTCATTTGGAGGGCTTTGCTTGTTGAATTTATGATGGAGGATCATGAATAATGGTTTATTATTTTCCTGGTGCATTATAGAAATGCTTCTAAGGATTACTGCTTCTTTTTTGTACTCTGTAAATCTGAGCGGTGGTTAGTCCTGAAATTTGATGTTAGGCAGGTTTACTATTGCCATTTGCAACCAATGACAAATATAGTCTTATATGGCTTTATATTAGCTACATCTTTGTAGGATTGAATCCTTGTAGCTACTAACTATCAGGAAAAAAAAAAAAAAAAATCCTTGTAGCTACTCTTATTCTGGATTTACATGGTGCCTGCATTTTATTGTTTTTTTTTATCATGCGGTGATTCTGAAACGGACCTTCCTTACAGAGATTAATTTTTCTAGAGCAGGTAAGTTGCTGTGTTGATGCCAATCAAATAAGCATGAGAATGACCCGAAACTTCTGGGCTGAGAAGCGGCTTAAGCTTCTGGATCCTTTTTCTACTTCAGTTTATCATGGTGTACGGACTACAATGGACTTAGCTTTGCAGCCAAGGGAGAGCCCGTGATCTTTTTTGAGTGTAGTAGTTGGAGATTTTCCAGTTTATACCATTGCCCTTTCCTGATCGACATGGGATGCATTTTCCATGGATGTCTCACTTGACAATAATGTGTTCATCTGGTCATATGAGACAGTGTACTATGAAAAGCTCTCAACAACCCTTTCATCATCCGTATCCTGCCCTTTAGTAGCCTAAGCTTTCAGACAATTTCAGAATTTCACCACTACAAAATCTATGTTCTGCTCAGGTATTTCCTCTGGCTCTGATTTGGTTATTTAAATTTAAGTTAACCGGAGAACATATTCTGAGCTGTAGCATCAGGGTAGTGATACCTAATATATGAAATTTGATATCATACAAATGGCTCCATGTTGAAGCCATCTTGGACTGCTGCTATGCTTGCAAGATATTTGACTTGTACAGAACAAGAACAAGAACTAGTTCCTACCATCTACCAAATGCTGGTCTTCCATTCTTTCCCTTTTCCACATTCCTTTTGTTCCCTTTTTTTTTTTTTCCTTTCACGCACTTAGAAGTTCTGATCGATTGGATGCGATGAGATTCAAGGAAAGTATCTTAGGTCAGAGGAAGTTTGGCAGGTGGGACCTATTTTCTGGTCTACCGAAACTTTGCTGCTGCTTCTTTTGCTCCATTTAAAACTCTGACAAGAAGGCCTGACAAACAGGGAAAAAAATCTCAGCTAGAAAGGATGCAAGAGGAGAATAGCGGTTATGCTGATGAGAAAAGCATGGGCAGCGGAAGCAGTTGGGCTACCCCAGAAGACAATCAAAGCAAAGATCAATATCATGTCATGCGACGAGAATCCCATTACCAGCCTAGATACTAAATCTCAATTACCTGGATGTCAATACCAAGGTACGCTTTACGTTCCTAACTTCATATACATTAAGATTTTCCCAAGTAGTATTTAAGAGAATGGGGTTGTGATATGGTTTGAATGGTATCCACAGCAAAATGGGAGCATTACCGTGAGGAGCCTTTTAGTGTTTCGTTGGATGATGGGATCCTCGTCACACAGCATGATCTTGATCTTTCAACTTTATTCTCATTTACCAGAATGAGAAGCAAGAAGTGCACGAGACTAGTATTCTGTAAGGTCGTCAGATGGTAGTAAATATGCTCAGTATTCTGCAAGATAAGCTGTGATAAATGAAAATGAGGCTAAAGTAAAATATGTAAGAAAAGAACATGCTAAAACCTTGTGAGAGGTGCTAACCTTTTGGAGCTTTTAGACGTAAGCTTTTTCTGAAGTGTATAACCCTCGTAAAATTGGAGGGTCAACTGGTTCCTGACCGTATTTTTCTTCACCATGAATTTTCAGAGTCACAGCAGTGAGAACAGGAGCGGACAGAATTGAAGCCCTCATGCCGAAGGGCCCACTACAGACATCGTACTTGTAAATGTCGGTCTCCTTCCGGTTTTGGGTTTCAAACTCTCAGAATTCATCAAGGGCTGGAAGGAAGAAATTTCTGTCATCAGTTGAGTGTTTCTGGTGTGGGCACCACCATACCTCAAGTGTAGAAAAACTCATGAATTATCAACTAAGGGAGGAGATGATTTTCGACTTGGTTCGTACTTAGATTTTTTTCCCCACCTTAAATGCCTACAAATACGCCTTAGAAAGAATGGCACTGATAACTCTGCGGATCTCTGTTAAGGGCTATCAACAGGCTATGTATGATTCCTCAGTGGTCTACGTGCAACTTCTTGAGGCTCGGCGTGGCAGATTTTTCATCAAGCAATGACTGACGAGGAACTTCTTCATAGAAATTAATTTTTCCAATGCGGGTAAGTTGCTGTGCTGACGCTGTTCAAATAAGCATGAGTATGCCCCAGCAGAGAAGCTGCTCGAGCTTCTGGATCGTTTTTTCTGCTTCAGCTACCGTGAACTTAGCTTTCCAACTGAGAAGAGAGCTCACAGTATCTTCTGAATGTATTCGTTGGAAATTTTTCGGTTTATACCATTTCCATCATTAGATTCCTTTTCCGATTGATATGGGATGCACTTTCCTTGAACGGCCGGCGAGAATAACATTTTCATCTTGTTGCCTCAGAAAGACAGTGAACCGTGAAAATCTTATAACAACCCTTGCATCATTCGCATTTGACCCTTTAATAGCCTAAGCTTTTGGAAAAATTCATCTCTCTAAATCTACGTTATGCTCCGGTATTTCCACAGCTCTGATTTGGGGATTCGAATTCGAGTTCAGCAGAAAACCCATTCTCAACAGTGGAGCCGGGCATGCATAGATCTTTACTTAATATATTTGGCCTCTAATTTTACACAACGACAGCGTGCTGAAGCCATCTCGGATTGTCACTCGTCAACCACGTTATGTGCAATATTATCTCCTCCGTTGGACTTGGAACTCTTTCTTCACGTTTCAAATCTCCCTTTTCATCAATTAAAAATCACACCGCGGCATGAAGAAAAGAACAGGGAAAGTCAGCCCAAAGAATAGGCATTGTCTCGGGTTGGATGGAGCTCTTGGTGCATCGATGCAGACCCAATATGAATCAATCGGGGACAGTGGCTTCCGGATGGCGTAGATCATTTGCACTTACACTTGCTTTTGAATACATGGAGGAGCAACTCTTTTTTTTTTTTTTTCTTTCCTGCTCGTCAAGTGTGTATGTGTCCCGTATACGCATAGTTTGTCAGTCAACATTTCAATGGATGATCTGCTGAACTTAAACCGTCAATCCAGAAGTTCAGCAATGAGGGATATACCTATTGATTGAGGAGTCTACTGACCCCAACCCCAAGAGCCGAAATGTATTTCACGTCAGGTAGAGAGTATCTTTTTACATGTCCAACAGATCAAGCCCTGGCCGTTGGGCAGAACTCCAAGGGAAGAAAATATAAAAACAAAGGATAGAAAGTGTTACTACCATAACTTCCTCCAAGAGCGAGAGGGCAGACAGAACTCGTGAGCTTGATCTGCCTCAGTTTCTGCCTGGGTGCTGCATTTTACGTCTTACATAGCTTCATCATCCACCGTCTCCTTAAGCTATTATTCATCGCAATGGATGATGTTTGTTCTTTTGGGATTAGGCAACTTCTCTAATGGCGTTCTCCATCATCCTCGGAAGGCAAGATTCCGTTAAGGTTGGCCTGACGAGTGCCTGCTATCGATTTGCCCACTGAACTTGCCATTGTCCCGATGAAACTGTTCTGTTCAACACATATCTCCTTATTTCTGTTCCGGAGTTCCTACTCTGAATTTTACAAATGGACTTGAATAGATTTTGACTTTGGCAGCGCTTCAGATAAGATTGCTTGGAAATTTCCTATTAAAAGAGGGTCTAAAAGAAATTGAAAAGGGCAAATAACAGGAAGAGGAAATATATATTACTTTTAAAAAAGTAAAGCGCCCACCGTGGGGCTCGAACCCACGACCACAAGGTTAAGAGCCTTGCGCTCTACCGACTGAGCTAGACGGGCCTGTGTGGAGAAACTAAGGAACATAATCATCCTGATTCAAGATTAATACAATAGATTTAACGCAGAAAACTACAGACGACAAATAAAGATGGGAAACAAAATTCCATTCGTTACATGGGAGTGGGGAGCCTGCGCTGTCTGTACATCTCTCTTGGGAAGAGGGGACGAACGCACGCACACCGTAGCTACGAAACGACATACGAGCCATCTATCACTTCACAATAGCCGGAGAGGAGCAAAGAAGAATTTACACGACCCTCAGCACTGGAACACGGAGTGGCTCTTGTTCTTCCATAGAAATGTCCACCCTTTACCCATCTTCCTCCTCGAGATCGACTTGCAAAACCGCTTGCCCTCCGAGGCTGCCATGATGGACTTGTTATAGCTCGTCTCAGGTGGTGGGGGCCGTTGTGGATTCTGCTCTGCCAGCTGAGGTGGTGAGTGCGAGTGGTCTCTCTGCCTCTGCTCCCTGAATAGCATCAGCAGCTTCTGGGCCTTCTCTCTCCCTCTCGGAGTACCATTCACCGAGATCGAGACCAGGGCAGGAATGACCCCTTCTTGCAGAACCATCTGTATGCAATTCTCATTTCCATTGCAGAGAATCAGGAGGCAGAGGACGGCCTGCTCCTGCTCAGCAGGCCCCCCGGTGTCAAGCGCTGATGCTATTGTGCCGATTAGCTCTGAGCTCGAACCGATCTCATCCTTCCCCACTGGACTCAAGGCCAGGTTGACGAGGACAGCAATGGACTTCTCAGTCCAGTTGTGGTCCTCACATGTGGCCAAAAGAGACTGGAGAGCAGAGACTATGCCCGATTTTAGTAGGCTGTGTATGTTGCTGCTATGGGTGGAAAGGTTGTAGAGGGTATGGAGGGCATCGAGCTTGCATTGCAGTTCACTTTCATCCCCGAGGAGGCTGACTAAAAGAGGAACAGCTGGACCCGAGCCAATTATGGGCTTGGCCACTTCGAGGCAGGAGAGGTTCAGGTACAGTGCTGTCGCCGACCCCTGGGAGCTCCTGTTTGAGATCATATCATCAAGGAGCGGGATGACTTGAGCTGCTAGCATCAGTTCCTTGTTTCTGAAGGAAAACAAATACATAAAAATAAGTTTTGAATATCCGTGCATGTTTTACCATGAGATCATTAACTCTTCTACCATAAGATGGGAGGGTACAGAAACGAACTTGAATCGGTAGGCTCTGTTCATTTTCCTCTCAAAAAGAAACGAGATGGATCAATTAAATTGAAATATTTCTGGTGATCTCAGGAGGGAAGAGGCGAACCTGTTGTTGTTAACAGCCAGATTAAACAGAGCCATTGCCCCAACCTCCTGAGCCACAGAGTTGTGACCGTGGACTGCCTGCTCTAGGAAATTCAAGAGGGCCAAAACAAACCCATTCACTCCCATAAAGATCCTCGCCTCCTCATCATCCTTCAGCAACCGTCTTATCTGCTCCACCACTCTGCACTTCTTCACCATATCATCTTCTCCATTAAGAACTGCTAGAAGATCCTCGTGGCTCTCCAATATGTTAACCCCTGGCTCTTCATCCTCCTCTTCAGAAGGATTCTCCATCTCGTTCCCTTCCTCCTCGATGATCCTGCTGTCCTCCAGTGGAACCACCTTTACACCTTTCAACTTGCAGGATCCAACGCTGTCAACCAACCTCGAATTTGTCGTCTCAGAATCAGATAATGCAAGTCTCCAGTAGTTAAGATCAAGTGACTCAGGAGGACCATCAGGTACGGGGACTCCATTTTGATCACACCAGCTGGCAATTAGGCCTTTCACACAGTAATTAGGGGTTAAACATAAATGGGCCAGCTTCTGCTGGGTTTTTGGGCAGGTATTATGCCCATCACTGAACCATTTCTCGATACAGATCCTTTCATAGGTCTGCCCCGAAGAGATGATCACAGGATCATACATAAGTTGCAATGATATGGGACATCTCAGCTCCTCAGGAGGAAGCGGTTGGATGGGGCCTGATCTCCTCATGCCTGGCCTGAAGTTGAATGAGCTGAGCTTTGAGAGCTGCCTCTCAAACGCATGATTACCACCAGGTCCCCCCTCTTCAAAGGCTCCTTGAATTATCGGCGAACAGGGAGTAGAACCCTGAGAGTCATTATCATCGGAGAACTCATTCCTGAAAAGCTTAGAGTATTTCCTCATGAGATGTAATAGATATGCTACGATGGATTCCTTGCGCTTGTCCTCCTCTGCCCGAGCCCTTTCAATAAGTTTCTTTAGAGCTCGTCTCTCCATGAGAGTTGCCCGAGAAGATGTGATGCCTAACCTTGTAGCAGCCCGATGGAAAGACTCAAGTTCATTATTATCATTGCAGTCACTGAACTTTCCTCCCTGCTGGAGTAGAGCAATCATGTCCTCCCCAATCTGCTTTTCCAACGGTTCAAGCGTAAACACAGTACATTTGAGCTCATTCGCAATTTCAGAGATCTGAAGACACAGAGTTGAGAGAAAAATGAAAATTTTGTACATCAGTTATTGAGAATAACAGAAAACCACATGTCACATTCTGTCATGATTTTACCTGACAACCGATGGACTGCGGCACAATATCTTCAACCCGTTTGAGACTGTCCACGAGAGAAGAACGAGCCTTCTCAAATTTTAAAAGAACAGAATCTCCGGTAATAGCCTGCACTTAGTAGGGAATTACTCCTTACTGTGGAGCAAAGAATCGAAAGCAATGTGAATGAAATGGAACAAAACATACCAAGTAAAGTTTACTGCATTCTGAGCAATGCTGAAGGACATTCTTTGCTTTCTCCAGTGCAACGTGCAACGAGCATAGAGCTTGAATGCCTGATTTGCTCCTGGGTCTTGCCGCTTCTAATTCGGGGAATATAGCCAACACCTTGCAGTATTTTGTAGAGAGGGTTTTACACATCTCTCCATGTAACTGAAAGGGCACCAACTTCCACGAGTTAATCGATTACATCTATCAAGAAACAGCCAATGGAATAAAGCTGGAAGAAATGGCATGTAGGGAAGTAGATAAACTAACTTCCCACAGTTATAATGCACAGACAAGTAAGTAAAAATAGATACTCTTCATCAATCTTTATTGGAAGATGAAATGTCAACCGGCAGCATTTATGGTGAGTAAAAGAGAAATGCAATAAAAAAAAACATCCACGAACAAATGAATGGAGTTTGGAGCAGTTTTGAGATACAATGTGACATTTTCAAGTTTCCCAGGGGCAGCAGTCATGCACCTCAGAAAATTAATAATCAGCCAGAAATATTAAGTATCGAAAAATCTACTATGATCTGGTAAGATCACTCAACTGTTGTCTTGGTCAAATGTTCTTAATCCTAACTTATGCATTAATTCCAACATGTGCTCCTAACATTTCCTTCAATGCACTTAAATTATTTTCATCCATACCTTGGCATCGCTAGCTGCAAAAAGGCTTTCTTCAACATCAACAATGTCCATGTTCGCACTCACGTCACAACCAACCGGACGAGCTTATGCAGTCTGCAATGATAAGAGAGGGAAAACACTGTTAACACAAGAACAAGCAGAGTCTCCCGGTATGAGAACCCAACAGATTACAATAAAGACACAGCTGCATCAAGCCATTAGAAATTTTAATTCAGTAAGTAATTTATGGGCACAAACACAAAGGAGGGAAGAAGTCCCTCAATCTATTTGATTGCATTCATTTCCTTTGTCTCAACTTCCTGTCTAAAACCCCAGAAAGAAAAGGGTTGGTTTCACTGATGAAGGCAATAGCAAATCAGAAATTTTCCTTCTCGGAAGCCCAGAAAGTAGCTGGCAACATAATTAATGGACAATGGAGAAATTGACAATACAATACAAATCAGAGCAAGACCAATAAACAAAACAAACTGGGCGGACGGCCACAGCTGTTCCAATATCATACTGGGAGAGAAGCTACGGATCTAAAACTGTATGCTACATAATAAATCTTTACAATAACTGGAGAAATGCGATTCTTATTAGAACAATTTAAGAAAGAAGTTGAGCTTAAAAATCTCCACAAACAACATACCATTCAAAATTCCACATCCCAACTAGGCAGACTAGAAAAATCAAACTGCTTCTAATTGAAATGGGAATTTGAAAACGCCGTTCTCAGCTACTGAGATTTCAACTGAGACGCAAACACAGAAATCCGACCCGTTCGAGCATTTGAACCCCTCCTTCCCAAAAAGAGTGAAAAGAAAAACATGCACCCACAAAAATAGGAGCCAATGAGCGAATATCCAACCGTGAACACGTAAATCGGCCACGCAAGCATAAGTCAGAAAACAGAAAACCAGACCACCTCAAACGCGGCAGCGAAAAAGGGGCTAAGATTGAGGAGCTCTCATTTTCGACAAAGATCCTCGCCTTCACGAATGAAATAAGAATGGAGTGACTCTACGACGAGTAAGCCAGGGTTCTGAGCGGAATCAGTACCAGGAAATGCGGGACCGGCCAAGGAGTCTTCATAGAAGGGCATTCACACGGAGACCCAGAGAGCCAGTGTAATCAAAGCTGAGACATTTTCGGAATCAGGAGATTCAGATCAGTTTCTTCACTCGAAAGGACTGGTTTTTGTGAGGGGGGGCCGGCGGGGGAGGGGGATGATAGGATGAGTGAAGTGGGGTGATGGAGATCGCAGCCACGGAGGTTCTGTCTTCCCTTGTAAGTGGAGCAATCAGTGGGCACAAGAATATATGAAATGATTTTTTCGATTAAACTAAATTAATCCATAAAGTGGAAAAACGAAAATAACTGATGGATGCGCGATAAAATCCCGTCGGATTTGATAACTGATTTAACTTTTCGTAGACGGAAATACAAAATTTCGTCGCTTTTGTCTCCCCGGTCACCGGCCGACAGTTGCTGACCTCTCTATTTGTCGGCTAGCGGACTGCCATTAATGCTTTCGATTATCATTGTTTTTTTCTCAGAACATTAATACTCTCGAAGTGATAATTATGGCCTGTTCATTGCCGTGGGAAAAAGGTATTAATCTCTCCCCCCACATGGATATCATTGGATTACATGATTAATTGCATTAAAGAAGGTTAGGTCGACTGTTGATAAAGGGTGGGAATATCAAAATTATATTAAATTTTCGTCTGTCATAATAAGATTTTTTAAGTGTTTAATACAAATATTATAAATTTTACCTCTTTAATCTTTATCAACATTTACAAGTGTATTGAAAATGAACAAGGTGACAAATGGATCCCTTCTTGCACTTGTTACTCCCGGTACAATCGCTTCTATATTCGATAAAATCATCTAAACTAATCGAATCATAAGAAGATTGGTAAGAGTTTAGGATAAAAAATTTCTCTATAAAAAAATAAAGTAAATAGATTAAATCCAGTTAAAAAAAGAAAAAGGAAAGAATAAAGGGTGATTTCCGTCAGTCGAAGGAACTGAGCAGATGAGATTCCACTGGCAGCGGATGTTCCCGGGCAGGGGTACGGAGACAGGAATCCTAACTGTACTGTGTCCAAGTCGGACTGTTTAAAATAGTAACGCTCCACGTGGCCGTGTTGTTAACCGCATATTCTTTTTATCGCCTCTCTATTCAGTCCTTTAAGGCTTTAATCACCGCCCGGATCCGTAATTCACGGTCGCTGCGGC
Organism: Sonneratia alba; assembly: GCA_900174645.1. NCBI lineage: Eukaryota > Viridiplantae > Streptophyta > Magnoliopsida > Myrtales > Lythraceae > Sonneratia > Sonneratia alba. The sequence continues at coordinate 2,665,958 of FWPY01000010.1, forward strand.
TCACGAGTCACGCCCCGCGCTTGGCCCCCGAAGTCTCCTCCATTTCAAATTCACCCCCAAAAGTTGCTCGATCATGTCCTCAAGCCCAAGTCATTCAGTCTCTCGATGACGTGGCATTGGATTTAACTCCGTCTCCATCGTGGCCGTAAAAAATGTAAAATTGCTTTTCACCCCCCAAAAAAAGGGAGGAGCAGGAGAAGACAACTACCACTTTTCAGCAGCGCGAAAAACGATCGGCGACTGGTCCGCCGGTGATATCGCATGCACGCTCTCTCTTTAGGAACGTGAATGAAACGGAAGTATTAAATATCGGAGGAACATCAGCTACAGGTCGACGATGACTAACACGTGTCACGTCGTGCACGTGGCAGTCTTTTGATGGTGTCGTGCTAATGCTTTTTTTTTATTTGTTATTAATAAATAAAAAAAATCCCTTGGAGCTAACTTGAAGTCCAAGGAGGCGGCCCTAGATTGCGCCATGTCGGTACGTGATTACATGGACAGTTTGGTTGAAATTATAACTTTTAAAATTAGATTGAATCAGGAGTAGGTATAGGTATGAGTTTATGGATCAGACTGATAATTTAATGGATAGAATCACATATTTAATAAATAATTTTAATAATATAATATTATTAATAAATTTATATAATACCATAATTTAAATATAATTTATAATAAAAATTATTAATATAAATATAATGTATTTTTATATTTTTTAATTTTAAAATCGACCGATTTTTTACTGGTTCAATTGGGTTCATCAATCAAATAGAGAATCGGCCAGTTCAATCGGAATTGATCTCATTGAAAATACAATTGGGTTGTTTGTAGAAACCGAATAGGGAGAGTAGCCAGTTCCCGATTGAACCGATCAAATTGGTGAACCCGGTCCGATTTTTAAAACTATAATTGAAATAGAAGAAAACTTGTCTAAATAAGAAGAAAAGTTTTACGATATAAAAAAGATATTTAGACTTAAGAAATATATAAAAAAATTATTTTTTAAATTTATGTAATATTTTATCATAAATTCTCTCGTAACAACTTGAATTTACTCATGTATATGAAAAGAGCAGTGGATATGGACCGACTTGCTGTTATGGTTTTTTTTCCTCTTTTGCTTTTTTTCTTTTAATGTATTGAACCAATTGAAGAATGATGTGTTCCCACTGGCAAAAGAAGAAGCCAAACATGGCCCTTATGTGACATGGGATCCGACTGTTTTGCCCATTTACCTGGTCATTGTGCTTATGTGAGGATTGCTTGGAGTGAAGGTGATTTAAAGGTGGCCAACGGTACTCCTGTGAATTTGGGCAGGGGATAGTGAGTCCTTGATAGAGTGTGCTATATCTCCTCCGGGAGCTTCGGGGAATTCAAATGGAAAGCAGGGATTTTACTCTTTTTGCTGCTGTTCTGTTTCAATACAGTTGGAGGGTAAGTAATGCAATGATTCATAGTGTTGTTAAAAAGTCCCAAACTGGAATTGTCAATTTTGTGTCTTGTCAGATTTCAAGAATGCAAATCCCTTTTTGACAAGGATGCTGCTCCTGCTACAAATCTTGTTCCAACCACTTCTCGGATCGGCATCCCACATCCTGATAAATGGTGACCGAGTGAAAATCTTCTCATACGCAGCCTGGAAACCAGACGAAGCATGTGTGTCCGATGTAGCATACGAGAAAGGGAGACGAATTCCCTCTCGGCTCAAAAGGTGTCAAGCCCACTCCCCAACACAACACAAGCTGAGGCTCAGGCATTACAAGTAGCTGCTCAGATGGCCCGGCAGTACAGTTGGCAGGATGTGGTCTTTTTTTATTAGTTTATTTGTGATGCCTGTGAAGTGGATGCTTTTGCTGATATAGGTAGGACTAAGTCTTTTGAGATCACAAAATCTGCTTAGATATGTTTTTTTTTTTTTTGGTCTGGTTGATGATTTGGTATTGTCGGTCTTGTGCTTGGGTCCCCCAGAACTGAGAATACTGTTGCTCATGATTTGTCTCCCCTGGGTAGGAACTCAGATTTGCAGGGTCGGTCTACATTTCTTGCTTTCCCATTGAAAATAATCCCAATTATTTCCGCCTCCAGTTACCTATCACTGGGGTATTATTATGGGCAGTTCATGCATGGATTCATATTGGTTATGTTATGATCGATAACAAATAATTTGGAAGTAATGAGCAATGGATGTTCATAGAACAATGAGAGGAGAGGGATTTCGTCTCTAAATTCGACTTTAATTATTATTTTCTAGCTCGACGGTCACGGTAATATCGAGATCATCTTAAGCACATTTTTTTCCCGCGATTAATTGTGGCAGTGGAATGGGTGGAGACAAAAAAATGGCGGCAGTAACGATCACCAGATTGCATGTGATGTCCCGGAAAAAGGTTGAACCGAAGGAGAGAAGTGGTACGGATGTTGTAGTGCCCATGTTCTTTGCATGAATCATCAATCCCGGTCGATCTCTTGGTCAGAAAGCAAGCCCACGCAATGAATTTTCACTGATTTCGACCAATGCGACCCGAAAAGGGACGAAAAATTATAGAGAAATCTATGAGTTTGTCGCTAAATGCGTATTTTCCTCTAACAAAATCTAGTTTCCTTTCCTGTAACCCAGAAAAAGAAAATCCATGGCTTGAAGTTTTATCGTGATTGGGCCGACCCGGCTGCATATGAATTAGTTACGATTTATAAGGGTTTTAGCCGCTCAAGAGGCAGTAGTGGGCCTCAGAGAGCATTTTTGGGCCCAATAATTCTAGCCCAAGACCCACTTGCAGCGGTGGGGGTTCGTCTCTTTCCTGTTGCGCAAGAAAAAGTGAAGCCTCTGTAAGCTCCTCGGAATCGGAGTTCCATTGTCCATCGTTCAAGTCTTCTGCTCTCTAAGGTCTGTTCCAGCCAGCGGTTGCCCCTACTGATTTCTCCACTCAGGTATTCCTTTTGATCTGTCAGTCACTGATGAATTCGTGAAATCCGTGGGGATGCTCGAATTGGTATGCTTTCAGTGCTTTAGAGATCTTTTCGGGCTTATTCCCTAGCTTAATGAGCGGTCGAATGTTCGTCGTTGTCTTCTTATTCTTCTTCTTCTTATTTCGTTCCCGCGATGAAGTTGCTAGAACTGTGTTTTAGTGCATTCGTATTATAATTTGAAGTGGGACGTGGTTTGTAGCGGAAGATAGAGAAGCCTCACCTGTGCTTGAACCGGTTGGTTTAGGTCTGAAAGGATGAAGCTCGACACTAGCGGTCTAGAATCAGCTGCTCCATTTCTTGGAGTGAGCGGTGAGCTCGTTGGTGGTCTGTCGGGTGCACCGTATTTTGAGCTTCCTAACACTACCAACGTGAGTTGTGGAGGACTTATCTAGTTCATCCGTGTTGTTTTAGTTGGTGATATTGTCGATTGGATATTGAATTTTGATGGTGGATCTGCCTTTCTGCTTTTAGTTTGATAGCTTCCAGAAAGACGCTATTCAAATGGTGAAGCCTGCTAAGGGTACGACAACCCTTGCATTCATCTTCAAAGAGGGAGTCATGGTTGCTGCTGATTCCCGAGCTAGCATGGGGGGCTATATCTGTGAGTTATTTTTCTCCGCTGTTCACTTTTCTGGCCCATTTTGCTTGACAAATGGTCCCAACTCTGTCATTCTGATCAGTGTAATTTTCAATAGACTAATACTTGTGAAAAATACACTCAAAAGCTGTTTACATGTGATGGTAACAATGTGTTTGCTTTAGCACCATCCTGAAATAAGGTGTAATTGGATATTGTCAATATGATTTTCCTTATGGGCCCTAGGGTTACTTTTTAGGCCTGCTATGTGCTTATCCCATTGAATTTCCTTTTTTTTTTTCACAACGTAGTGCTATTTTCTTCTGTGATTTCTGTCTTGTAATATGAGACCTCTGAGGTGTATCTTTTTGGCAGCATCACAGTCTGTGAAGAAAATCATTGAAATTAATCCTTACATGCTTGGCACAATGGCTGGTGGTGCTGCTGACTGCCAATTCTGGCACAGGAATCTGGGGATTAAGGTAATATGTTACACTTTGTCATATGTATGTTATGGTCCTGTCTGTCTGCTAAAATTAGAGGGACTAATGATGATGCTAGTTAAATAGTTTGTGTCATTGATAAATAATACAAAGAAGCTAGAGTTATGGTGGAAGATTTAATAAACAGTGTCAGTAGCAGTAATTGGAATTTGTTCCCCTCCCACCAATGTAACTTATTGCTAATTCAGTTAAGATATGATAAGAAGACTACAGTGGTGATCTTCTTATTTTACTTTTATAGGCTATTCATTTATTATTTCTGAAAGATGTAGAATCCGTTAGAGACTAGTATATATTCCTATTCAGGAGCACCATGTTTCGTGGCAAAGTATACCCAGAATGCTGATCAAATCTGAAAGTTTTGATTAAATTAGGGTCTCTGCCCCTGATTAACATGTGAAATTCTTGTGAGTAAAGCACTTTAAACTGTCCAATGAGAGGTGCTAATTAGAATTTCTCTCATGACTTAGTGTCGGCTGCATGAATTGGCCAACAAGCAGAGGATTTCAGTTACAGGTGCATCAAAGCTGCTAGCCAACATCTTATACTCTTATCGGGGCATGGGGCTCTCCGTTGGGACAATGATTGCTGGCTGGGATGAGACGGTATACGTACTTGAAATCAAAGTGTTACTCTTACCAGTTTCATTAATCTCTTCTTGCGAAAAGAATTCTGGGACCAGACTCCATTATGTTTTTGTGAAATGCTCTTCTGGCTATTGCAGGGTCCAGGACTGTATTATGTAGATAGTGAAGGAGGAAGGTTGAAGGGAAACCGATTTTCTGTTGGGTCTGGCTCACCATATGCTTATGGAGTCCTTGACAGTGGGTATGTAACATTTCTGGATTCACATCTTAAGCTTCTTGCTGTTGCTTCCTCAAGTGTAGGGATTTCATTTCTCTGTGGTACAAGGAAATGATTCAGTTCCAAAGCTACGGGTTGGATGTCTAACTATCTAGGCATTAATGATAATCTTCCGAGAACAAATTAATCACTTTGTTATGATTATGCAATATCCTTTTTAGATTCTGAGGTTGTATTCTACTCGTGAACTATTTTGTCTTTCTTCTCTTTTTCAGTAAAAAATCATTTCCTGATATTGAAGGCACGTATCATTTTGTTGATTCTGGATTTGCCTGCCTGCACTCAATAGTGCTGCTGGTTGGCTGATATACTGCTGAAGTCACTACTGCTTTTCCTGAGGGTTGCATTTGCTTGTTGAAATGTGTTTGAAGTTATGAGCTTGCACTGTACAGGAGTTTCAAGTTGTTCAACTTGACAACTCGTCTTCTGTTAATGCCAGGTATCGTTTTGACATGTCAGTTGAGGAGGCTGCAGAACTGGCCAGAAGAGCCATTTATCATGCAACCTTCCGAGATGGGGCCAGTGGCGGAGTTGCTAGTGGTACTCTCTGATCTCCTCTTGTGTGCATGTCCTTGCCTAAATATGTCCGTGTGGAATTTGATGGTCTGAAATCTTCTCTTTGAGCCAGTCTATCACGTGGGACCCAATGGGTGGAAGAAGCTGTCAGGTGATGATGTTGGTGAGCTCCATTACAAGTACAATCCCGTAATGCCCAGCACGGTGGAGCAGGAGATGGCCGAGGTTGCCGGACCTTGAGAGATTATTACTCGTGTTGCGGCCACCACACTCTTAAATACATTCCTTTTGCTACTCTCGCTTTGGAGCTTGTCATGTAGAGAGCTCCTTTTCTCGAAGCAATCTCCTCTTTATTTGTGCTTCAAATATTGAAAAAATGTTGGATGTTGATTTATTTAATATCCTCGTGTGTAGGAAAGCTGTGTTGCTTGTAGGATTAACTCTTCTACATCGGCAGAAGTTCGATTAATTTGTGGTGACTTGAGATTGATTGGATCGGATCGATCAGTCTACAACGTAGAAGCTTTTAGGCGGACGTGTCGGTCACCAGATGAGGGGTTAGTGTGAAGATCCAGATGCCCATGGAGTGTCTTGTGAGATTAGGTAATGTTGTCCCTTGGGGCTGAAGCAAGAGATAGTATCTCAGTACCAGAGGATTAGTGGAAATTTCTGTGCGTAGGAATGCTGGCCTCTATTGGAGGATGCTAGTCTTGTCCCATTTGGGAAAAACATGGCAAGCCATCATTAGACGCTCGTGATGATGGGCCTTGCGAGATTTGTCATCTTTCCATGGCGGGCCCCTATCGGTGACACACAATCGCACAACACGATGATGAACAAAACTTGGAAATAGGAGTGAGTCGTTGCAGCAAACTCTACTCGAGCGTGATGGACTCAATTCTTGTTTCGGGACTATTGGCGATCCTTTGCATCCCGTGCCTTTTCTGCCATCATGCATCACTTGTAAGCAAGCGGTACACCAGGAAAGACCTAAAACTTAAATAGTAACCGGGTCCATGAATTAATGGATATGTACCACACCTTATTAATACCATATGGCATCATGCTCCTCGGATTCTTTCATTCCGAGTTGGAGTACCACCAGCAATCCCATGTGAAAAAACTATGGACGGGGAGAGCTGCGTCCGGCGGAGGTTAACTTCCCGTTGACAGGTAGGCGGCCGTTGAACCATCACCATCACTGTTGGGGACGGCTGAGGGCTTTTTTGTTCCCCCCCCACTAACTTTAGATATCCCAAAAACTAACGGATGGAGAGAGGCACTAATAACCCAACAATGATGAAACAACCAGCTTTAAGACATAATAAAGTACACAAACACTCTTCTCTCTCTCTCTCTCTCTGTGGCTGTGTGCAAGTCAAGTGTAATATGTAGTGGCGGGTATGTTAGCTTCTAAGCATGTATTCATGATTGGGAGTGAGATACAATCATCACCCACATTCCCACTAACCTTACCTTACTGAGATGATCATATTTACATCCCCCCACCTCAATTTGATTTAGGGATCATCAGATTCAATACATTGTGATCTGTCTCTGCACCCCAAACAGTACATACTAGACATATAGATAAGAGACTGTGAATGGTGGTTATACACGACTGTCCTATGAGGAGGCGCGTTCATCACGAGGATGCCCCGCCCTTGAAAGCCCTGCATGATAAGATGTACTCGTTCGAAAATGGATCCCCTTGTTAACAGTTGAAACACCAGGCATTTGTGGTAGGGACGATGAGCTGGGCACTGAATACACGTAAAAGGGGCAGTCTCGGGGAAATTGAGCATCGAACACCCACAAGAAATCAAAATCAGAGACATGATGATGATGCCTACTGTATCGAGTATAGTATAGAGAGGTTGGATGATGGGAAGCTCCCAAATCCCCACTCTTTCGCGTCCGCACACGCACTTACGACGGCCCTCCTTTGCTTTGCTTCCCCTCTACTCCTCTCCCTTCCCTTCGGTTGGAAAATCCCGTACCATCCACTTGAAAATTTTCAGGGTTCCTTTTTTATCCATCCAAAATTTACGGTTAGTTGCATTTAAAAAAAAATAACAACCAATAAATAAATCAAAGAAATTCAATTTAAAGCGGTTAAAATTTGACCCAACTTAGATACAGTATAAAAACATCATGCTAGAGTCAGGACCCTTTGAGCTGCTAGATGTATCCAGTCGTACTAGCACAGCCTAAACGAATTTATGCCCGGTTGAAATTACAAAAATAATTTTTATAAATAAAAGATTAATTAATTATATACAAATGACACAACTACCGTTGGGACTTTCCGCAATTTTGTCATCCTAACAGCAAATTTCATTTCCTTAACCTTTCTCACATTCTCTTTCTTTGTCTTTTCTTAAAGTGAAAAAAAAAAATGCGGGAGCATGGGTCCCACTTGATGAGAATCTCCGTCCGCCACCGGTCTCTTTCCCATAAATACCGCTCACCCAACTAACCCCCACGCCCTTCTCTGGCTGGCTTGGTCCCGCGCTTGCTCGCTCGGTTGCTCACTCTAAACAAGCAGAAGAAAGATCATAGCTTTTGCGTAGAGTCGGACAAGTATTCACTTCCACGGCTTAAGCTCTCTCTGTAATGAGGATCGACAGCTTTTTGCTCCTCCTTACTGTATTGAATCCCTTGCATCAGCTCGCACTGTCGCTGACCCCGGACGGCGTTTCACTCCTGTCCCTTAAGTCCGCCGTGGACGCCGGCGGCGGAGATGTGTTCTCCGACTGGAACCGAGGCCGATGCCACCCCCTGCCACTGGACCGGCGTCGCCTGCATTGAACATTTTCCGGGGACCCCGACCTCCGGGGTAGTCGGGCTTTCCGTAGCTGGAAGAACCTCCGTGGTTACATCCCATCTGAGCTCGGCACATTGGTCTACCTCCGTCGCCTGAACCTTCATAGCAATAACCTGTCCGGTCCCCTCCCGGAGCCACTTTTCAACGCCACCTCGCTCCACAGCCTCTTCCTCTACGGCAACAATTTCTCTGGGCCCCTCCCCGCCCTCGATCTGCGATCTCCCGCGTGCTCCAGAACCTCGACCTATCCAGCAATTCCCTCTCCGCGTTCCCCTCCCTGACGGCCTCAGGAGCTGCAAGCAGCTCCAGAGGCTAATCCTCGCTGACAACGACTTCGCCGGAGAGATTCCAGCTGGAATATGGTCGGCGATGGAGAACGTAGTCCAGCTTGATCTTTCCTCAAACGAACTCAACGGGTCGATCCCGAGGAACTTGGAAGAAACTCCAATCCCTCTCCGGCACACTCAACCTCTCCCATAACCACCTCTCCGGTAAAATCCCCAAATCACTGGGGAACTTGCCGGTTGCTGTCAGCTTTGACCTCAACAGCAACAATCTAAGCGGCGAGATCCCACAGACGGGCTCATTCTCGAACCAGGGACCCACCGCCTTCCTGGACAATCCTCTCCTCTGCGGTTTCCCGCTCCAGAAGTCCTGTAAGGACTCACCGCAGTCATCATCCGCGGGTGAGCCCCAGAGCACGTCCTTGCGTTCTGGGGAAAGTGCCAAAAAGGGCCTAAGTACGGGGCTGATAGTGCTAATCTCTGCGGCAGACGCTGCTGGAGTTGGCCTGATCGGGCTGGTCTTTGTGTACATCTACTGGAAGAAGAAGGACAGCGACAGCTGCAGCTGTACGGGCAAGGGAAAATTGGGTGGGAATGAGAGGGGCATAACTGCCTTTTCCCCTGCCTCGTCGGGATGAGCTCGCAGGGCAATGATGACTCTGAAATCGAGGACCCTGAGAAGGCAGAAAGAGGTAGATGCCACTGCTAGTGCTCTGTTTTCCTGATCTCTCTTCCCATGAAGGATTTTTACTTTCTGCACCGACGCACTAACCTCGTAATCTTGAAATTTTTTCTTGAACCTTCATGTCATAGTTGAATGTCTTCCATAAGTCGGTAGTTTCCATAAACCTTGAGGATAGCATTGAACGTAATTCAAGTATGTATAATTAGCACAGTGTGTTTTGTTGGGCTCGATCTTATTCTTGGGGACAAAGGAAAGTGATGTTTACTATGGTCTTATCATAAAAGGGGTCAATATTTGCAAGTTGTCTCCGCAGAGAACTGCAATTCAAGGCAATTACTTCTTCTTTTTGTGTTCTTTATTGAATCGAGGTAGAGGAGAGGGAATCTGGTGGCAATAGACAAGGAGAGTTCACGTTTTGAGCTGGATGAGCTGCTGAGGGCGTCAGCGTACGTTCTGGGAAAGAGTGGGCTGGGGATCGTCTATAAGGTGGTGCTTGGAAATGGGATCCCCGTAGCTGTGAGGCGGATTGGAGAGGGTGGTGACTCTGAGCAGCAATACAAGGAGTTCGTGACGGAAGTCCAGGCCGTTGGCCGAGCTCAAACCCCACCACATTGTGAGGCTCCGGGCATACTACTGGGCCCCCGATGAGAAGCTTCCTGATCAGTTGATTTCATATCCAGATGGCAATCTTGCTTCTGCCCTCAAAGGTCGATCCTCTCTTCCACTCCCTAACGAAACTTTTATTATTACTGCGAGGTTTGGTCCCAATTTTATAATTCATTCAGTGCATGGGAATATAACAGGGTTGCTGCACGGTACATCATGATTAATCCATTTTGTTCTCATCACCTCCTACCTGGCAAAAGTGATTGCTATCTGGATCTAGAACCAGACTAAGATAAAAGTTACTTTGGAATGACTCATTGTATTATATATTAAATATTGTGGCTTCTCTTTGTCAAAATTTCGGCTCTCAGATCATGATTGGAATTTTACAACATAAAATCCAATTAACAGAAGCATTTCTTGGCAACCGATACCGTATGAAAGTTATCTATTCAATATTCAAGTATTCTTAAAGGAGTTTTTTTTTGGGGGGGAGAAAGCTTGGAGTCACATTTGGATGGTTAAGTTGGATCAATCACATTCAACATACACACGTGTATCTTAGGATCATAGTATCTTATGTCTTTCGGATTGAAATTGACATGTAAATATACAATGTATGACAACTTTCTGGTGAAAGTCTTGCTTTTTGCACTAAGAAGTTTGGGTCCTTAAAGCTATTAAATAAAGATTGCTAGCTATCTTTTGAGTCAACTTGGAAGGCATGGGTGGTCCACTTATGAATCACGTGCCTTATACTTGATATTCATCTACTCCACATGGACCTCAACTGCTCTCTGATTTTCTCATTCCATGAGCAATTTTAAAATTGCTAATTAACTATGAAAATTTTCTGACCAAGAGCAATTTTATGAGATTCCTTTTGCCTTGCATTGGCTATCATTTTGGCATTGTACTATGTAAGATTATAGAAACTGTAAGTTGTGTTCAAGAGTGCGATGCAGTTTAGTTTTTCAACTTTAGTGAGACAATCAACTGGAGCTTGCACGTGGAAGTGAGGCAGGGAATATTTCCCTATCTAGATGGAGGGTGAAAAGCATCCTCTTTTACCTTAGCCAATCACACGACTGTTGATTGCTGTAATTTCTCTGTAAATGTGACAGGAATTATAGCAATTAATAATAGTTGATATTATCTCCATAAGAGAATCATGTTGCATCCAACCTCAGTGGTGTGCTTCCCTTGGGCCTGTCTCTTTTTATTTGGACTAGAGCATTTCTGGATTAGATGATTGTAGCTTCTTTTTCGAGGTATGTTAGGAAGAAGGCCAAGTAATTATAGGGGCCACCACTGCTTGGCATCTGGTCATCCTCTTCCTCCAGAAAATGGCCAGGACAGTAATGGAGTAGCCATGGTTTTCCGTATGTAGAGCACTTCAATCTTCAAGAGCTCAACGCAATGGTTGGTGGGCCATCACTTTGATAAATAAATGATGTGGCCTCCTTGCCTCAAATTCCACCTCCTCTTCTTGGTGACCCGATACTGTTTTCAATAGTAGTAGATTAGGGGGGCTTCTCTTTGGATTTGCTGCCTGTTTGAAAATTCTGGAAAATTTTTCAAAAATGCCAATAGGGTTATCTCCTCAAAAACTTAACTTTACATTTAAGGTGTGATCAAAGTGGCTTGCTGAAGATCTTCTTTACAAGGCATTTACTTAAATGGAAAAAGTATGTTTACTATAATATCAAAAATGGGGATTTTTTTTTTTTTTTTGGGGAAATGGCGTAAAGTTGCTGGTCTTGCTTTGGATGCAAGTTTCATCCTGATTGTAGGTAAGGTGATGTATCTCTTGGCTTTGGAGGGACCCTATCCTTTTGTTTACTTTGCTATGATGAGGTGTCTTAGCAAAAGAACCTTGAAGGGGACCAACGAGGTTTGCCCTTTCCTGTGTTACTGCTCTAACTAATGTTAAATGGTCCCTCCCCTGAGCTAAGGTAATCCTTCTTGTTGATGCCTCTCTCATGGAGGGCCTATTACAACAAAGGACTAGGATAACACAATCATGGATTCTCTCTAATAGAATCTCGGCTTACAAATCTGCTCCCTGGCTAATAGAGGTTTTACACATGAATGTGAATGCTAGTGGTTACAGAAGTTAAAAATATATGCAGGGTGGTCGCCAAGTCGGTTGAGGAAGATCGTTGAATTAAATGCTCGAGTCGAGCGCCTTGTAGTACCCGACACCCATGCTGTCTTTAACATAAAGGTTCCTCAAATTCGATGATCTTGTTGCTTTCTGCAAGATGATGCTAACTGACTGCATTCCTCTACTACAGCAGCCCTCATCATCGTTTTTCATTATGCTCGGCTAAGGCACCAGCAGAGAAATTATTGCATGCTCGAAGCAACGGTCTCCTATGTTATTGCAAAAAGTTTTGGGGATCACCGAGATCGACGTGGTGTTTAGTTTTATGGTCGGGAGAGCTATGGAGCTAATCTTCATCTTTTATATTTCAGGGAAAAGTGGTCAGCCTTCGTCGAGCCTCTCATGGTCGACTCGACTAAGATCGCAAGGGAACAGCCGAGGCTTAGCCTACCTTCACGAGTGTAGCCCGAGGAAATTTGTGCACGGAGACATCAAGCCATCCAACATCCTCCTAGACTCTGACTTCCAACCCTACATCTCCGACTTCGGCCTCAACCGCCTCATCACCATCACGGGCAGCAACCCTTCGTCATCAGGTGGCTTCATAGGCGGGGCCCTCCCTTACCTCAAGTCGGTCCAATCAGAGAGGAGCAACAACTACCGCGCACCGGAGGCCCGGGTCCCCGGGAGCAAGCCCACCCAGAAATGGGACATCTACTCTTTCGGCGTCGTCCTGCTGGAACTCCTCAGCGGAAAGTCCCCCGAGCTCTCCCCCACCACCTCGACCTCTATCGAGGTGCCCGACCTCGTGAAGTGGGCGAGGAAAGGGTTCGAGGAGGAGATCCCCCTTTCGGACATGGTGGACCCTGCCCTGCTCCAGGAAGTTAACGCGAAGAAGGAGGTCTTGGCAGCATTTCACGTGGCCTTGGCCTGCACGGAGGCGGATCCGGAGGTCCGGCCTAGGATGAAGAATGTGGCCGAGAATCTTGAGAGGATCGGATCATGAGGTGGCAGTCGGACCGAGTCGAGCAATTTCAACAGACTGCTGCGAGGATCGTGAACATATTACGTTGATAACGTGGTCTGGACGTTAATGCCGGTGGGAAATTTTTTTTTAAGAGGTCGGTTCGTGCGGAGTTTGGGACGTGGCCCATCGGATCCTTGGTAATCAATCTCCTGGAGGTTCATTTTTCTGGTTTCTCTTTGCTCTATGAATTATAAATACGACGTAGTTTTTGGGATTTGTGTACGCAACCAATTTTAAAATTTCTTTTTATTTTGGTGGGGTTGACGGAAAATAGCTTCATTTATTATTTCAGGTTGTGTCTCACTTCCTCCCCTTGAGTTGATCTTTGTAATAATTTAGCCAAAAGAAGCTTTGATCTTCCAATAATATTTTTGCCCCCACGCACCTGTCATGGGCAATTTCCCATATTGGACGGAAGCCCTCATCATCATCATAGGTTGATCGAGTTAATTTAGGATATTTTTTAAGGTTTTAAATTAGAGTTCTATTTGTAAAAAAAAAAAAGAAAAGTCATAATTGGAGGACTAACCGAGCAAAGTTCACTAGAAGACCTGAAAGCAACAGAAACACAGGTCCGACAATGTTACACCATTAGCATGATTAAAAAAAAAAAGGTGGGGGCGTGGGTGCGGGCAGCAAACCGATTCGACATGATTGATCCAGTCTCGGGGGAATCCCGCTGCTGGCTGCAACATGCTCTGGCTTGTCATGCCTTAATGGTCACAAAGCACAGGCATACATCAGGGTCATACATCACAAAGCACAGGCATAGCTCCGAGGTCTGCCTGCCACTCAGATCCAGGGGCTACATCAGGGTCACACGGTAAAGTACTATAGTGAGGATCCTCCTCTAGTGAAAGTAATAGCAGTTTCCCACCCAATATCCCGAAGCGTAAACCTGTGCTCGAGCTCCCAGTTAATGGGACTGGCACCAGCTTCCATGAGCTATCTTCCGCGTTAAATACCACCAGCTTCCTCTGGTGCTTCCACTCCACGCAGAAGACAGTCTTTTGCCACATCATCTGGAAGCCCAGCCAGAAAGAATAGGGCTATCAAAAATCATCATAATGCTGCTGCTGAATACTACTCTTTGAAATAAGTGGCGAATTTAGCTCAACCAAATCAGAGAAAGAGCCAGCTTGTTCAATGAATCTCATCTTCTCACTTGCAAAGCCCGGCATTTTTTACACTAAAACTTCAAGTGAAGACAATTTATTCCTGTGTAGAATGGATCTTTCTTCCCCAAAGAACTTCGGAACCTTCTTGAAGGAAGAAATACCTGTAGAAATTTTACACTACCGAGGCATAAAAGCTGTTGCAAAATGGATTTCCTGGGAAGTCAAAATTGAGGACTTTCTATGTTTTGTCCAGTCTGACTCAAATTCCATTCCAGACTTCTTGTTCTGACAGTAGTTCCTCTGGGTTCCTGTCACGACCCGAAAATCCGGCAGAGTTTCCCCTGTATTTAGGACTAACCAGAAACGCAAAACCTGTTATAACTCAGCTCAACACACCATATCCAACCACATCCATCCACAACCATTTCCAAAACAACAGTTTTCAACCACCAGATATTCAGGTCGTGATATGAAATCACACTATACAGAACTTCTATACATACCCTATCAAATAAACTTATCCTAGTTGATCCCCGGGTCTATTTGGGCGGCTCCACACGGCTGAGTGTCCTCCCTATCTGTAGAAAAACAATTTGCAGAGAGTGTGAGCTGCAACTCAGTGAATACAAAATTCCATAGTGGAATAACAAGTGACTCACGTATATCCTTACACGACCGTATCAACTCATACGATTTATCTACCATGGACATGGGGTCGTTGGCAACTTGGCCAACTTCACACGACCCTCCTAATGCAATGCATGTAACAAGCATGTCAAACAATAACCATAGGGTCGCATTACTTCTACGACAGAGTTATGGCGGTACTGTTACTCCAGCTCTCCCCAAAACAATACCGCGACCCCACACCTCAATCATTTCCTAGCATTCTCCTTCTCGTGCCCCTTCCCTTCGCACGCACGCGGGGGCCGCCTATTAACCTCTGGCGGTAAGAGTGGACCCGTCATCCTCAAGTCTTTCTCTTTTTCTTTCCTCTCCTCTCTGGTCTTTGTTTTTCATGACAGGGTCCGTGGGGAGTCAACTCACCTTTTCCACTGGGGTCACAGAGCCAGTGTCACTCATGTCCCATGCTTATATCCCGCCGGGAACCCGCGGCAGATCAATAAGGCCAATTTCTATTCCGCCGGCTTAGCGGTCACCATGGTTATACACAAGCACAAGCAATATGCACAATGAATGAATGAATGCATGTCCACTACCGGTATCACATAGCTATCTCACAGCTATTCAATTCTCGATCATATATGTCATAAACCAAAACACAAACAGATCATTCCACAATGGAAGAATGTACTCACAACCCTCTTAGTCGATCAAATTCACGAAGCAGGGTCCTCAAGGTGTTGATCCTGGTTCTCCTCAGCACCTATTATATCACCCGCAATGAGGTCAATATACACACTTATACACAAATGCATCAGTAAATTACCCTCACCTATCATATTCACAGAAAATATCTTCTTGTGAGTTAAGGATCATTTCTAGGATTTTGAGAGGGTATAGGGCTGTTCTACCGACTGATCTAAAGAGATGAATCCCTCCTCGGCATCCCTCACTGCTGTTATCCCTTTTCTCTTCACCAGCAGTTACTCCCGGCCACACAGAGGAACAGAAAAACCCTTCAGCAGAACCGAAACGACCACACTAGCAGCACTCACTACGCTTCTCAGCTGGCAACAACTCGAACCTTAACAGTTATAGAGACTCAAACTCCCAGCAGCAATGACACATAGATCTCAACCATATCGATTCCCGAACACCAAATCAGCAATAACCTAAGGAGGGTTTTGGGTATCCGAGATTCTCACCTCAACGCCCGAAGTCGACAGTAGGGCAGTGGAGTCTAGAAATCGAGGCTTGTCCGCAGAAGGCCCTCTCCTCTAGGCTCGATTGCCTCCTGCAATGGCAGATGGAATGGAAACGGGGACGGATCGGAACCCTAGCGAAACCCTAATTCCTCTTCTCTCTCGCGCGCGGCAGGGGGGAAAGAAACTGAAAATGAAGATGACGAAGGGGGAAAGGGGAAAAAATGGGCGGGCTGATGGGCCAAGCTAATTTGGGCGGGCTCTCCTCGGGCCCAAGCCCGTTGGCTCACAGTTCCTTTCTGCAAAGTACTATCCAGGCCTCCAAATTTATCCTGTCCCCCACACATTTCCCTTGCAACTGCATCAGCTACATAAATCAGAATTAGCATCACTGAGAGCAACGATCAGATGTTTTGCAGGGAAAAAACGGAGGATTTAGGCATCAAACCTGTCCGACAAAATTAAATATAACCTTTAACACCACCCTGTAACTTCCATATTCATCAAACAGAATAAATGTTCAATAGCCATATAAACATGCAAAGGATGATTTGTAACTTCTATAGAGCAGTTACTGATTAGTTCACATTGTAGAAACATAATATCTAGTGGCTGAAATTTACTCCCTTTTGAAACATAGAGGTTACTTTTAAGAGAGATTGATCATTCAGCAGATTAAAAATGAAAATCTATGCATTGCTTGGCTGTGTATTCAATCTCTAATCTGAAAGGCTGATTTCTTTTCTTGCTGTTTCATCTTTCGTTGGTGCAGAGAAATTGTCACATGAATAGACCGCGAGTTAAAAAGTTGAGGAGAGAAGCGGACGGAAGACCAGCTAATAAGCTGAGCCAGAACCTTATCTGCAAAGTAAGAACTGAACGGAACTTCATCGAGGTCGGTTTCAGCTAAACTACCAAGGCCCACGAGTTTCGAGTTATATTGACAAACTGAAGCTCAGATGAGACGGATCAACGACTAAAATAGCAAAAAACTAAAAACATATATATAGATATATATATATATATATAGATCAAAGGCGCATATGCGAATGCTATACGACTAGACTATTGAGTTCCAATCTGTACAGCAAACACCCTGTCCAGGAGAGGCTGAAGCTCGAAAATCTGATCGAGAGACGACATTGAAATCCAATAGAGAAACAGTTAAAGCACAAATCTCGCGGTTCCTTACCTGAAATAGGAGGTTAGCTGAGCAAACTGAGAGAGCTGAATGAACAGACACGGGAGAGAGGAAACATGCGACGATGAAGAAGGCGCGGTCTAATAGAAAATAAAGAGGGGGAATATCGAGTTTATACAGTGAGAATTTTGAGGGTGCACGGTTGATTCGGTTCGGTTCAAAGAACTGTTTTTCAATTGAATAATTACATTAAAAATATCTGGTTCATTTCGGTTTTTTAAAAATTTTTCTTAACTCGAACAAAATCAACTTTCATGGTTCGATAAAACCACAAGAACCAGTTACTAATTTTCCCCACAAGACAAACATAATTTAATCAATACAATCTAATTGGCCTGGTTCGTTCGAAATTTTGGCTCACCAAACGGTTTAGAAATTTTGGACCGGTCCAGTTGCTCCTCCCTTCATTGTCACCCCACCGGCCCAAGTGACTAAGTCAAACGCTAACAAGACGACGCCGGTCACCCGCACTTCCATAAATGCCCCCAACTTGTCGATCTAATGACAATGCTGCCTGCCACTCTCTCAGACGTTGACTGGGGTTGGCTGGGGGACATGAAGCCGGAACTACCACCAACTGAAACAATACACATGCACGAACGACACGCAGCAGAAATCCATCCGGAGGCCACTCGATTTCTGGAGTCTTGCGACACGTGTAAGGTGAACGATCAGCACAGCTACACAAGTTAAACCAGCGACGCGTGGCTTACCTTATCAGCTTTTGGTCGGAATCGACAGTCCATGTCGGGATCCAACTGCAAGAATCGGTTCCATTGGCAAGGAATCTCTCTAGAGAGTGAAACATTATCTGTATTTTTTGAAAAAAATTAATTATTTTCTTCTTTTTTGCGGAGCTTATTTTTTCCATTAGAATCCAACATTGTGAAAATTAAAAAGATGAGAATAACAAAGATAAAGAAAAGCCCATGACAAGCTTATATATGAAATTTCAATGATGCAATATCACCATGTATATCTTCATTAGACTTACGGCCATTGTCCTGATTAGAGATATTGAATGGGTAGTTGAGATCGATTCAAAATAGATCCGGAATTATTTGGCCCAGTTATGATTTAACTCATTAACAATAATTGACCGGTCCGATTATGAATCACAATTCATGGAAATATGAATCAACTTAGAACAATTCATAAGTAGATAGACCGGTTCATGGTTTGGGCTAGCTTGAACCATCAAACGTTCATCCTTTTTATATTTTCAATTTTTTAAAATAATTTTTAAAAATTTTTAAATTAAATCAACAAAATTCAACGATTAATTTACAAAATTTATTATGGTTTGAGCCAGTTTTACAATAGTCTTGAGTTGATTCAATGAGAAAACGAGGCATGCTGGTTTCCATTAAACGCGTATATTTCTCTGACTCGATCCGTAATCGCCCACCAACCCAATAAGAACGATTTCGGGCCATGTCGGCCCGTTTAAGATCTCCCGTATTGATACATGATGCTGAGACTACAAGCGGGACCTTTATCCATAGTGGTATACCTGCTAGAATCAGATGAGTTAAGTTTGAAGGAAGAGGTCGATCCAGTTTGATTCGTAACAAGCATGACCGCAACACATATTCACAGAGACAATTGCATGCGGTCGCGAATTCAGTTGGAACCATATTCTCTGGTCACTTTATAGTTTCTGTCAGGTGGAAGTCACGCATAGACTATCTATCAGTCCACGATGGACCAAGTCGTATATACTGTAAGCTTTAGCAGCAACATATCAGCCTGAGTGAACCGCCTAGCGTTTAACAACAATTCCAGTATACCAAACGACCCAAAGCCAGCCACAGATCAATCCACATCAGAAAATTCTTCAACTGGAGGATTGTAGAGCTTTACCACTCTCAAGGAGTGGAGCCCTTCCAGAAATTCTCTACGGCAAACTGGGGCAAGCCCAGGCCGAAGAGGGGGTTTGGAAATAGTTTTCAACCAGCAATAGACGCGCCTCGGTTAGAACCTCACTAGCTGCGTCATTGCCCCAAGCGCAAAGATGCTTAAATCCATCCCGATATCTTCCTTTTATATCTCAAAGCCCGGATGCTCTCTGTAATAAGTATCGGTGTGGGACAAGAAAGAAAGCAGCAGATCACCTCCTCACCCCACTGCCACGCCACTTGGCTTACCTGCTTATAATTTTCGGCTTACCCGCCCATGATGGTTGATTGACTCGACTCCCTTACCTCACCTCGTGAAAAGAAACTGATGACAGAAAATCACCGGGATTCCTTTCATATCTTGGCAAAACCTTCTGACTCATTGCAAAAGGTGTACGAATTATGGAACCTTGCACTGTCTATCGTCCGTCTTCAACAAGCAGGCTGCCGCTAGAAGAGGGAATGTCATTTCATGCGCATGAGCAATTATCAAGTGAGTGACTTATCAGAAGAAGGAATTACCAGGTGTTCTTACAAGCTATGGATATAAATGGAAGTAGTAGCATTTGATAGTTTACGAGGAATGATTGTGAACCCTAATATCTATTATGCGTGTGTCGAAATGATCAGTCTATTTCATTGCAGGTGGTAGATGGATACAGATGCAATGTTATTTCATCGTTCCAATTGGCTCATTAAACTGCTTTAAATAGCATGATCTACTGAAGATTTCCAGGGTCCAATCTCGAGAAGGAGAGGACAGATCATGAAGCATTCAGGATAGAATACAGTAACATTACAAAGTGAATCGAATGTTTTCAGTTCGACACAACCAACTCTCTGAAATATCTGTGGGTTCATTCCAAACTGAAAAAAGACTAGGAATAACAAGATCTCTTGAATAAACGGGCTCTTCAAGGACTATCCAAATGAAAAAAGGAGACGGGAACTGTTGAGCCGGGATCATCACTTCTTAGCTTTGCTCGTCGCCAGCTGAGTCTCTGCCTGCAAAATAAAAAAGAATGAATTAATACGGAACCGTCGTTAACAATTGAACTGAAACCATTGAATGACATGACAAAGAATGGGGGAACTCACCTCCTTCTTGACAGGTTCTTCCTTCTCAGACAATATCAGCTCAATGTGGCAGGGCGAAGACATATATGCTGTAAAAATCGCAAAAAAAAAAAAAAAGAAAACCCGCAGACACTTAGGTTATATAATTGGAAGAGAGAGTGCAATCTCATAAACAGTAATTAAGAATGATCATTGTGGGTCATAGAATGAGCTGCTTTGGGCAGGGAACTATCAAAACTTACGATTAATTCTTCCATGGGCCCGATAGGTGCGGCGCCTCTGCTTCTGTGCCTGGTTGACCTGAATGTGCGAGACGTAAAGAGCATCGATGTCCAAACCCTTCACCTGAATAAACAATTCATATGGCTCCAATCAGTTAAAAAGTAAGAGAACTTAAGCCTGAAAATAATGTCCCTTGACAATGGAAAGAAGAATACTTCAGCATTGCTTTCAGCATTCTTCAACAGGTCGAGGATGAATTTGGCAGATTTCACAGGCCAACGACCCTGCCCATTGGAATGCCTGTTCTTGGCTTGTGCAGTCCTTCCAACACCTCCACAGAAGCGTCGGAAGGGGATGGCCTGCTTGTGGGCCAACACATCCTCCAAGTACCTCTTTGCTTTGACTAAGGGCAGCTTTCTGATGGCAAAAGCTGTCTCCCTTGTGTTCTGGAACATCATTGACAATAAGAGTTATAACTACAAGTTGATATGGAACAAGTTAAACACCTGCCAGATTGGTTTCAAATACATTTTACAATATTAGCCTCCAAAATCTATGGAAACCATTAAAAGTATGGCTGAGCGAGCTAAAAGCAATGCAACAAAATCAAATAAAAGAGATTGTAACAAATCAAGAGAAATTAAGACAACCGAAGTCAACTGTTCAAATGTTACAGTTGCTAAGATATGTGGCCTATGCAGGACAATGTCACACGCTCAACCTTGAGTGACTACAGAAAGAGGGGATTACCCAGTGAAAGAGTGAAAGTCCAAAACTAAATGCAACCAGAGAGGAAAGGAGACCTCATACAAATCCTAGTTTCTCTCTATTACTTTACCTAAACCTGTCCGACTCAGATATTCTTCTAATTGTTGACCGTGACAGTGAACAATTCAAAATGTCTGGATGTCGATCAATCTATCACACAATCAATTCACCATTACTGCCACTCCACAAAACCACACATGATCATTAAAGAGCACTTTTGTGGTGCTCCATGGCCTCAGGGCCATCTAGCTGCAAAGGAAGTAATTATTACTGGATCCTAGTACCAGCAGCTACAGGATGGTACAGAGCAAATTCTTTTGCTCCAGCATGCTTGGACAAAAGATCTAACAATTATACGCGATTTCATCAATTGTCCACTAAGACAATTTGGTAATAAACCAAATTACGATCTTGACAGCACTAACCATGAACGGACACATAACAGAATATAAAGCGATTTCTTCAGATTCATTTTACCTTAAAATGAACCCTCAGGTCGGATCCCCTCGCCTTGCAGGCTGAACAATGAGGAGGCAATAAGCAAAATTTAGACAACAAATAAAACAGAAAGCCAAAAGCAGACAAGCTGTTATATAAGAACTAATGTCAACAATAATCAAATCACAGCTCGAAGAGCTTACACTTGGTCGGGTTGTCGGGCTCTCTCGAGTACTTCACCTGATAGGATAAAGAAGAAGAAGAAAAAGATCAATGACTATAAACAGAGTGAGGCAGTGAATCAGCAAGTCCGAGCAGAATATCTAGAGAAGGAAACTGAGAGGAGAGGAGACGAGAAGGGAGGCTGAGAGGTTAGGATTACCATGGCGACGGATGCGGCTGCCTCCCGTCGGTGCTCCCTATCTGCGGTTTGGTTGCTAGCAGAAAAGAAGAGGCAATAGCTCTGCTCCTCCTTGAGGTCATAAACCCTAGCACTCATTGATTTGTGGGCTGGGCGTTCAGAAGCCCACTTAAATTTGGGCTCGAAGGCCCATTAAAATATGACAACGCGGCCCAATAGTAACCAATGCGGTTGCTGCGCAGCCCTGACAATTCATTACTGTAAAACATCACATATTGAGATGGAACATGCCATAGCCAAGGACTGGGATTGCCCTCGATTTTTTTTTAATAGAATCAATAATGGCCGGAAGTTGACTGATTTAGTTGGATGCAAACCCGGAAACTTACCAAAGAGAAAGATATATCAAATTATCAGAATCAATATCATTTTATACCGCTTTATATCAAATTTGTTTATGAAAGATTTTATATTATCATATTTTTTCTAATTTTCTATTTTATAAATAATTAAAATTGCTAGTGCAAATCATTGAATTTTTCAACGAAGAATTATTTTCTGTTCCCATAAGTTCGACGTTAAAGTCACTATGTGTCTATCCTTCCCATGCACTTATTTTATCTTATATAAAATTTTTATTGTACCAATGAAAGAACAGTGGATTCATTGAAGTTTAAACATTTTTCCCTAATTATGAAAATTTTAATCTTAAAAATTTTGTTATATTTTCTTTCCGTATGAATTATATAATTAATATCCATAAGCCTGGCTCTCATTAGTGGACTGGTTACATAATTGGAACTGATTGAAAGGAGGTATTCACGGTAGAGCTTGTCTAAACTGGCCAGGACATCACGGTCTGATAAGCCATAAACACGATGACACTGGGCCCGTGTACGGTCGGATACTTGCCGGGTCACCCGAAGCCTAATCCATTAATAAAATATTTTTCATGAAAAATAAGAATAGTTTTAAGTAATTATTAGTCAATTAACGTATTTTTTTTCTTTTTCTACCATGTAAATCCCATTGATATAGTTTAAATTTATTAAATACGGTATAAACATACCATTTTTTAATCTAAATAATTTTTTTAGAAAAAGAAAAAAAATAATAGGACTATCGGGCCAGCAAGCTCAAAAATTTTTGGCTCGGCTTGCCTGATAAAAATATCAGGCCGTGCCTGCCCGATAACCCTTGGCCCAGACACGACATTATCGTGCCGTGTCCGGGCCGGCTCGGTGATTGCCGGCTCTTTCACTGTAAAACGCTGTGGGCAGCAAAATAACGGGAAAAAAGCGACGTCGTGTTAGTGCACATGTTCTCAATAAACGCGCCCACACGGAGGGTGCGCCGCAATCGCGGGTTGCGTGAAACGTGGCGAGCTTTAGGCAGCGAGTTGTACTCAGTGTCGGGCAGCAAGGTGCTTTTTATTTTAGGGGAGCGCTTTAAAGGCAAGTCTTCGCACCAGAAAATCTTTCCCTTCTATCTTTCAGACACAAAAGAAAAAACAAAAATTTTCTCCGATCCAATTTTTTTCACTTTCCCTCTCATCTCCCACCATTGGAGGGAAAACTTCCAAACACCCGAAGTCCCTTCTGAGCTTCTCCTACGCTTCCACTCCTGCTGCTAGCTAGTGATTCGAGCTATTCCGCTTGCTCGTCCCCGGCTCACTTCAGTTGAAACAAATCCGTGCAGGATCGACTTGCCTCTGCTCCCCCAGGGGCTCACTCTGGCAGTGGCTTTGCTTCGTCGACGCTTTGATGCTCTACTCGAACTCAAGTACGGTTCCCTGAACTTATC
The DNA here is from genome assembly GCA_900174645.1 of Sonneratia alba. Taxonomy (NCBI): domain Eukaryota; kingdom Viridiplantae; phylum Streptophyta; class Magnoliopsida; order Myrtales; family Lythraceae; genus Sonneratia; species Sonneratia alba. The sequence continues at coordinate 2,689,636 of FWPY01000010.1, forward strand.
TAGCTGCTAGCTCGAGTTTCCTGCGTTGTTTTCTGCCCGTTTCTCTCCCTCGGTTGGTTGTTCTGTTAGGGTTTTTTTAGCCGGAGTTCCGAGCTAGCTAAGCACTTGGTGGTTCATCTGCCTCTGCATTTATATGTGTCTCTTGAGCAACTATGGCGATGTTTACTAAAAAAGTTTTAGTGATGCAACTTAATTTGTGAGCTATCTGGCTGGCACGTTCATTTACCTGCAATCTAGGGTTTGAGATAGGCCGAAAGAGTGTAAAGACCTCTTATTTTTACTGAAGATATTGTCCCTAAGCTAGAAAAAGTGGCTTGAAGGTGCAAAATTTTGCATTTGTTGGTGAATGAGGGCATTAGTTTCTTGCACTGAAACCTCCGCTCTGGAAGCTCTGGCTTTATAGTATTTGGATTTGCCAGTTAGTATTGTATTATTCCCTTAGTTATCTGGAAGCATGCTGCCTCTATTTCTTGAGGGAATCTGATACAACATATTCTGTGATATTGTTTTCTCCTGAAAGGTCCTTTTCAAATCGGACATATCATTCCTTTCCATCCACTGAATCTCTTTATTAGCAATTGATCTGATCTTTCATAGAGGCCTTATTTGAAAATCAGTTTTTCAGTGAGAAAAATGTCCTTGGATCTTGAAACTGTGAATGATGCACCAAAAATGAAAAATCTAGTTACTAATTATGTGTTTATTGTATATGCAAATTCTGTTTATTTTGCTAGCCCAGAGTATAGCTGGAGTTGCTGAATGATGGATCTTCAATCTTTTGTTTGGAGGGAACTGTAAATTGATATTACAAGATGATATACTAGACTTGGCTGGTACATCTATTTACAAGGTATTTTGCCATCTTGTTCTTATAAGATATCAATTTTCATGCTTGATACATGCAAGAGGTCACTGCTCTCATACCTTGCTTCTTTTTTTTGGGTACTGGGTTGGAATTATATAATCATTTGCTCTGCTTTCTTGCATGCTTGCTTGCTATTGTTTAATGTTATTGGCTAGTACTTGAATAGCTTATGTCTGTCAATGTTGTAGGGAAGTCACTGACATTACCATAATTAGAAGAGTTTTACCAAACGTGACAATGCAGATGAAGAAAAAGGGTCGAAGAGAGGTGTCAAGGGATCACGCAAGTCAAAGGGTTTCTAGATCTAAGAAAAGATATTCTGAAAATACAGTAACAGCAGAGAAGAAAGTCTCAGAGCTAATAACCTCCTCAATAAGAAGACAACGAGGTTTTAAATTTCCTTGTCTTTTCAACCAGTTTTTGGCAATTCTTTATGTACAACTTTATCCAGCTACGTTCCTTTCTTTATTTAAAATGCAATTTCCTGCTATTGTAGCTATGGCAGAATTTTCCTAGGAGAAATTTTGTTGCTGCTGCACTTTTGAAGCATATATAAGTATATTCTATTGATGCTTGAGCATATACTTTGGTGTTGATTGTGAACATTCTATGCTTCTAACCCTCTTTATAAGTGCATATTCTCATTAGTTATGTGTTTATCTATGTGTTGCATTTTCAGAGAGGACATGTTCTTGATTGATGCCTGAGCGTTTTCAGTGTTACAGCAAAATTGCTAGCCTCTGACCCTCTTTGTGGGTGCATAAACCCCATTCTTTGTGTTTATTTTTATGATTTTGCATCTGTGAAGATTTAGGACATCCAGCCCTCAGTTCCAATGTTAATTTTCTCTGCTATATCAAATTTATTTCATTACTATCTGAGAGACTATTTTTTGAAACGTTTTATTGACTGATAGTCCTCTTGATACTATAGTTGGCTCCCTTCAGAAGAAAAATGAAGTTCCTGTCCCAGCAGATGGATTGAATCGAGGAAATTCCTTGGTGCACAACAAGATTGCAGATGCTTGCCTAAGAGATGATGCAGTAATTGATGATTCCTTGGATCATAAGGTACTAGTACCTGCATTAAGGTTTTGAGTGCCTTTTTTCCTTGATAGTTTCCCACCGTTGAGTCTTTGCAATTGAGGGCATTGGGGATGAGAATGTTAGTATTTACTGTCTTATCCTTGAGATACCTTTGTTTCGTACATTTATGATTTCTGATGGCTAAAACTGCTGGAAATCGCAGCTTAAAATAAGATCATGACCTGTTGAAGAGAATTCTTGTGGGGTTATTAGATATGTGAGATTTACCAGTGTCTTCCTGGAAGTTCTTGTATATACTGAATAGTTTCATCAATCTTCTCACAGAGCTGTCAGGAAGGAGCTGATCCTCATGTTGAGGAGACAATATTTTCTCCTGCCTTTCATTCATCTAAAGTTCCATCAGGGAATCTCAGTAAAGAAGGTATATAAGATGTGCTTTGTGATTATGTTATTTTAGAACTCAGATGCGTTCTTTTCAATTGTTTTCTTTGTAAATTTGATGTTTCTTGCGTATGCAGTTAACTCCATCATTTGCTACCAGAATAACCCAAACAGTTACCAGCATCATGGAACAGATCAGTCGCAAGATGATAGGAGGAATAGTTATCATATGGCTAATTATTCAGAGTGCAAATCGATGGAAGAGAAGAAATGCAGCAACAGTGTACCACCGATGACAGCTAGAATTTGTTCTTCCAATCTTGAGATAGATGAAGATATGTCATCCAAAACTTCAGATGCTGGTGTTGGTGATATGATGTTTAATCCAGATTCAGATGTTCCAAATACTGATTGTGATATGGAGATTGATGGAGTGGGGCTTTCTTCTGAAGTTTCTGCCATATATTTTGCAATGAAAAACTCCAAGCTTGAATGTGTCGATGAGCACGGGCAAGAAACAATTACAGCAGGTGCATGCGTCCAGGATGAAGAGTTTGATGACTTTGATGATTTTGACCCTTACTTTTTCATAAAAAACCTACCTGACCTGTCATCAGTTGTCCCCACTTTCCGACCCATGTTGCTACCTAAGCAGACACGAAGCTGTCCATCAACATCTCTTGTGCTAGACTTGGACGGTAAGGAATCTAGCTACTTGCAAAAAAAGATAGTGTTGCATATTCATTCTCATGCATAAATTTCGTAATTGTGGATTGCAGTAGACAGTGGTAGTGTCCTGAGGATTCTTCAACATGAAATAGATGTTTCTGGTTTTTTTCCTTCCGTTTACCAAGAGATCATATGTATATAATATATTTGATATTGCCGACTCATGTTTTTTCTTTTTCTGCAAATAACTCTTTTGTCGATGGAATGGCATTGCTTTGTGAAAGCAGGCTAAAAATTTTACTGTGACTTTTCAGAAACTCTGGTGCACTCCACACTTGAACCTTGTGACGATGCAGACTTCACATTTCCTGTAAATTTCAACCTCCAAGAATATACAGTCTTTGTCCGTTGCCGTCCCCATCTGAGGGATTTTATGGAGAGAGTTGCCAGCCTCTTTGAGATTATTATATTTACAGCTAGCCAGAGTATATATGCAGAGCAACTCCTGAATGTCCTTGACCCAAAAAGGAGAATATTTCGGCATCGCGTTTTCCGTGATTCCTGTGTATATGTGGAGGGAAATTACCTTAAAGATCTGTCTATTCTTGGACGTGATTTGGCACACGTTATCATTGTAGACAACTCTCCACAGGTATTCTGAGATATTCTCTTTGCTTCTGATTATTTTCGTTTTTCAAAATATTGAGTATTCTAGATACAAGTCATACTTACAAGTAGTTGAATTTGGTTACTTCTTTTTTGTTGTCTCTGACTTTTATTGCAATTGGTAGTTCTTTATTTTCAGGGACTCCTTAGATACTTACTGAAAAAATTCAGTGCAACGAAGTGTTTTACCTTTGATCATTTTATAATTTATTTTTCTTTTTTGATGGAATTTGTGCTTGTGAAGATGAAGCAGTAGGTGCAAATTTTAATTCTCAAAGTAGTCTAGCTGCTGATCATTTTGACTTTCTATTTCTGAACCAGTTTTAAAATTTAAAGAACATCGTCGTGTTCCATCTTCTTAGGCATTTGGGTTTCAAGTGGACAATGGGATACCCATTGAGAGCTGGTTTGATGACCGTACTGATCAAGAATTGCTGTGCTTACTCCCATTTTTGGAGAGCTTAGCCAGCGCTGAAGATGTGCGGCCTTTAATAGCCAAGAAGTATAATCTTCGGGGGAAGATAGCAGCAGCTGTTTATCCTCCATCGAACTTGAGGAGAGGAGATCCCCTCGAGAGGTGACAATCGATTACCATTGAATTTGCACTATTTATCTGAATCAATACTTTCTGTAGTATCTATTGTTCAATTGATTCGAGAATGCTGGTATGCTTGTGGCTTGTCTCTTCGAGGACTGCAAGATGCTGAATAATATTGCGTGATATCATTTGGCCAAAGCCAGTTTCTCTGTAACTCATTGCTTCAAACCGTAGATGCCCACTCAAACTCGATAGGGCAAGATATAAGACGATCTCCAGGAAATTTTGTTTTCCAGAGTCTGCTACTGGGATCTGCTGGAACATGTACTCGATGTTTTGTCTTATTCCTCGTTTCTACTTCTACAGGGACATACATTCGCTGTTGGATTTGCTCAAACCCGTAACATAATTGTGTTTGTCCAGTCTCCAGAGTGTGTAGTCACTGCTTAATGTTAGGGTCAGCCGATGCGTAAGTTGATGTTGCACACTTTGCACTGGTCAAGACGTCGGCAGCCCACCGATTAGCTCTTCTCCTCCTGATTTCCACTTTAACGAGTGGCCCATCTTCCATCATCCATCATAACGCACACCTTATCTTAGTTTGAACGAACGTAGATAAGGAAAGGAAAAAAGATGGACCACTTGTGTACAATATTCGAGAACTAGAATTCCCAGTTGCTGCATCTAATTGCGTGGGTGTCATTTTCGTTATGATGGTCCACTTAACAAGCATTATCGTCGGGACAACGATGTTTATTCATAAAATATGAATGTGGGACATTTGTTGCCATGTTTTCAGCTGTACGAGTGGTGTAAAGATTATGGAAACACTAGCAGTAGTTGTAGTTTAAGCAATTTTAAAGGTTTATTAATACCCCCACCACCTATTGAAAGAACAGTTACATGAAGTACCAAATGTCGATTTACTCTTTTATATTCATAATTTTAAATTTTATAAATAGGAGAATTTTAGCTCTAGTTGAAACAAAGTTTGAGCTTATCAAAGCTTCTCGATGGCTCGTACCGTATGTGTGCGCGTAATTTGTGCGTGGGAAGATCCGACTCTAAAAAGATTCTGTCAGGTGAGTTGATCAGCCCCCAATTGCAATAGCATATCAGAAAAATTAATAAAAGCCTTCTGTCTTGTGATATTTCCGGAATCCTGGTGTCATGGGTCGCCACGTGTTCTTCCGGATGCCTCTACTCTCTCCCAGAAACCTCCTCGTATGGGCCCACATGCCCGAATCCGACAAACTCCTCCCACTTCAAGATTCTCTCGGTGTGGGTTCCATCCCAAACCCCGATCGCTGTACAGCCGTTCGTTCGACCCCATTTTTGGCAATTCTAATAATTTCGATAATAATATATTAAAATTATATTGATTAAAAAGATTGAGATGGTGGTAAATTTAATAAAATTGTTATTAATATTTTTTAAAAAATAATAATAATTAGTAACAACAGAGTGACTATTTGGTGATGACATCCGCTTATTTATGTACCGCGATTCTGGTCACCACACATGATTTTTTAAATACGAGTCAATATATCACTGAAAAATCATTAATATTTTTGCGAGCTCAGCCATCTGCTCTTGTCTCCTGCTGAAAGAAAGGAAGAACGAAGAAGAAGAAATCGCGAGAACCAAGCGAAGGAATCTCCACTCGAGTTTTATGGAACAGGTACGATTCGATCTTCAGCCGGCGTTGAACGCAATCCTTGTCCACCAACTCGGTGGATCCGTTCCTCCTTCCACTCTAATTGATCTGTCGCTTTCTTGATCCTCTCGATCACTCTCCCGTCTCTTCGCAGATGGAGGTCGAGAACAGGAACAAGAGCCTCCACGAGCTGAAGCATCTGGGCTTGGTGAAGGTGGCTGCTATCCACGCTTTGGTCTGCGTCTCGAGCCTGTACGATTACGCGAAGCGCAACTCCGGACCCCTGAGATCTACTGTCGGGACCGTCGAAGGTGCAGTGACCGCCGTGGTAGCGCCCGTGTACGAGAAGTTCAAGGGCGTCCCTGCTGATCTCCTCGTATTCCTCGATGACAAGGTAGTATCCTTGACTTCAGCTTCGGATCTATGAATTGCCGCCAGAAATGTTCTGTTAATCTCTCATGATCTTGATTCTTTTGCCTGCAAGTCTAAGCAGCTTCCACAGTCTAATCACATGCTTTCTTGTCGATTTTGTTTACCGTGTGTATAACTGATCGATACCATCGAGCGGGCTGCTGCGCGGATTGATGCAGTGTGTGTGTGGAATTCATGCGGTGTATCAGCTTCACCGCTGCCTTTAGCTAGCTAAAAAGACAATCTTTCTGCTAATCCTTGAGAAGCGAAAAGTTTTCCGATGACGTTAAAATCGGTTTGATGCTTTCAGGTAGATGAAGCCTCGTGCAAGTTCGATCAGCATGCTCCTCCACTCGCAAAGAAAATCGTGTGCCAAGCCCATGGCTTGATCGAGATTGCATTGGAGAAGGCCCAGAAGCTCGTGTACGAGGCTCGAACTGGGGGGCCTCGTGCAGCTTTTCAATACGCCGGCACAGAATCCAAGCAGCTGCTCCTGAGCCAGAGCGTGGTGGTGTGGGTGAAGCTGAACGAGATCCCACCCTTGCATAAGGTGGCAGAAGCGGCCGTTCCCACGGCAGCCCAGTGGTCGAAGAAGTACAACCACACCGTCGAGGAGATGTCGAGGAAAGGGTACTATGTATTCGGGTGCTTGCCCTTGATCCCTGTGGATGAGATCGCAGAGGCATTCGAGCAGGGGAAGACAGGGAAGAAAGAAGGTGAATGTAGAGTGCACGAGTCGAGCTCAGACTCGGATTGATTGGATTAATGTATACTGTTAGAACAATGGTCTGTGTTAGCTGAGAGTGTGACGAAGACTAAAAGTGTGTGGGATTGGGAGGTCTTCGAGAACTTTGGACTAGGACAACTTTCATGGCCTTGCTTGTTCTGCCCTTTCTTTCATGAAAGCAGTGTGAAATGGTGTTGCGAGTCTCATAGCCGATACATTTCCGCTCTGGGATCTCATATTCTTTGGATCTAAAGATCTAGCCACCTGAAACAACCATGGATTTGTTAATGCTGATCTAAATTCAAGTGGAAGGCTTAATCTATCCAAAACAAGAGAATGACTTCTCCAGGAGATTTACTTAGAACTCCCAGACATTTTGCTCTGTGAAAACCGGTTGACGATGAACAAACTCAACCCTAGTTCCTTGCAGTCCGACAAATGCACTCTGAATCTACGGGAGCTGGAGCACAGAAATCTAGTATAAGTGGGCCTAGGTTGGGAAAAACTCTGCTCACATCCACAGTGTCGCCTTAAGAGTTCTGTGGTTAACCAGCTACAGTTGCAGGAGGGTCATTTACTTCTCCATCTGCAACTAGCTTCCTGATTGTGGATAGGTGACTCTGCCGATCGAAGTTTGCGGTGACCGAAGGACTTGTGACTGCACCCACCATGTTCTCTTTTCTCTTCCTTTTTTTTTTTTTTGTTTCCGACTAATTATCCTTTCAACAAAGATTTGAGCGTGGTTGTGAATCGGTGACCATGTCGATCAGCCCATTTGGGATAATGGGCTTCGAATCGTAAAGCCCATTATAGAATGCCAATCCAGAGGTGATTGCTACGCTCCCCATCTTCTTGGGTCATTGAGATGGTAAAACGAGCCCTTCCTTTAATTTTTACGATTCAACAGCTGAAATGCCTTACGGCTGAACTCTACAGTCTACTGTAACATCCAATTTTATCTTTGCTGTGGCTAAAGAGCTTAATCATGACAGAGAAAATCCAGCTCCGGTATAATGAACAGTCTATGAGAAGGTTCTAGACATCTAGCTATCCTGATTAATTAGAGGTACTGAATTCACATCAAATGTGACGTAATATTCTTCCAGTTTTAGACCCTTCTAATTTATGAGACTTTTCTTATTGGACTATCTTGCGCAATAAATACACACACACATATATATATGACAAAGGAGTGAAAAAATATCTCACTTGCTGATTTGAACCGGTGCACTCTTGATGCACCATCAAAAGCGAATAACAAAATGCATATTCATCTTTAGAAAAGTCTAACCGTCAAGCCAACCACTGTCCTCGGATGGGTCCAGCCTCGTACCGCCTTCCTCCGCACCCCCAATTGTTGTCGGGCAACTACCGTACTAAACCTCACGACACAAACAAAATGCGTTGAAGATCTGATCTGATCTGATCTGCATATATTATCATTGTCCTTTATTGTTATTAAGAAATTGAATTTTAGATTTCGGATGAGTAGAATGGTTAAAGAAATCTCGATTTTATTTCATGCTGATGGCATTCATTAGTTGCATTATTTCCTTATTTTTCTTCAAATTTTGGCCACGGTATAACTAAGTTGGTCATTAGATTCCTAACTCACTCTATAAAATACATAAATACATATATATATATTTGTTACTCTGGCCACCTGTTCTCCGACTCCTCCATATCACATAAGATTTGACAATGTGTAATAAAAATATAAACGGAATTAATCGATTTATAAATCAACAAATATATATCTATAATTATAAATACTACCTACTTATTTCACCTTTTTAAAATTTTCCTCGATCATATTTATAAAAAAAGGATAAATATCATCGGAATCTAGGTAACAATCTTAGTTCGTGTTATGTGACATGTGCTCTGTATGGTTTTTGTTTCCTCCTAGGCTTCATGCTCCTCTCTATTTTAGCCTCTCTATGCCTATTGAGTGCATGTGTGTTTTTAATGTCAACTTCTTCTTTTTTTTTTGGACTTTGCATAAAGCTCTGCCATTGAGACCACATGACTTCCTCCACTGCCCTCAAAAGGATAGATGCTATCACCTCTTCCACCACCACCACCACTCAAGTTTGCCGTCTCTTTCCTCTGGTACTCCTACTCCTATGGTCCTTTTCCCTTCTTCAAATCTCTCGATGAGTCCGCATGTCGGGCTTTTCGACCTGCGACAACGCAACGCTGGTGCGCACATTTGATCTGATTATGAGGAGGTTTATGATCACATAAAGCATATAAAGGGGAAGAGAGAAAAAGGAACAAATGTTAGGTTTGGTGGGAATGAATGAGGGTGGAATATAATGGGTTCAGTGTAGTAAATTGTAATAATATTAAAAGTGATTAATAAATTTTTATAATAATTTTGAGAACGTAAAGGAGTGAATTTAATGTAAATTTAATAAAATTAATGAAATGAACATTTATAAATATTTTTATCCGAAAGAAATGCTTGTTTTTATCAATTTTAATGTAAAAAACTTTATAATAGAATAAACGTGTTAATTAAAAATATTAAATTTATGTAAAATGTATAATGAAAAGGTAAAAAAAATTAATTCAATTCCATCCCACAGTAAATGAAAGAGTCTAAGATGTGGTTAATAAAAATTAAATTTAAAATATCATAATTTTAGATTGAGAATGATATATTTATATTAATTATATATATATATATAAAGAGAGGAAAAGGTGTAAAAATATAAAATGTTAATAAGTACTTTGGATTCCCTTTGGCCCTTCAAATTGCTGGTTTTTCCTTGAAAGGAAAAGCGAAATCAATGGACATGAGCTGTTGTCGGTTCTCCTTTCTTCTCTTTTTTTTCCTTCCAAAATTTGACTTCTTTTAGCAATCTAAGACTAGAGAAAACGCGGGCCTCCATTGACTTCACCTCAAAGCTAAGGCAAGATGCCTCCATTTGATGCCTCTCCCTCCCCTAGTTTCCCATTTTGCAAATTACTTGCCATTCATTTGTCCCCAAAAATGAAAATATTTGCCATCTTCTAGAAATAAAAAAAGGACCACAATGGAATCAAATATCCCCCACTTGAAAAGTCACATGCTCAAAATATATTTAGCATACATGTGGCATAATCGAGCGATCAAAAAGCTAACCAATCGCCATATGTCCTCTATTGAAGCTGGATTATTTTCATTAATAAAACATTCATCTTCGGCTAAAGCGGGGGGCCTGTAATTCTTAAGGTTTATAATTTTTTTCCCTGGCTACATAAGGAACTCATAGTTGTAGAAGAAATAGAAGGAAGATGGGTGGAAATTCACGCTTATTGACGATAGTCAAACTAAGAACTCTTAACCCGAGTTATTAAATCTTGGCATTGCTCCCTCCATGGTTAAAAGGAAAAGGGGGGGAGAAAACAAGGGAAAGATGAATGAAAACCCTCCAGACTGACTATTCACTTGACATTTAGTCTCTCTCTACAAAATCTCAAGGGTTCAAAATGTAAATCGGCCATCTGATCTACTCCCTCGTCTTTTTGATGATCATCGACAGGGTCGTCGAAGCTACCGTTTCCACTTTACATGATAGTCAGCTCTCCACCATCACTGCACGACCACCGTCCCCCGCCCCGACGTTCCCCACGCCATTCGCGCCGTCTTCGTCCATCCACTGCTCCATTGGCACGCACTCCGCCTTGTGCCGGAGCTTCCAGTCCAGCGCCTGGCACGCGCGCGAGCAGTAGTTCACGGTCCCACACACCGAGCACCTCCTGAACTCATGTCTCCTCGTCTCCGGCCTCCCGCATCCCGCGTGCGAGCACAGCCTCAGGCCCGGCCCCGGGGAGCCGCCACGTGCCGCGAACCACTCGCTCAGGAACCGGTTCACCGGGTGCGCCTCGGGGGCCGGCAGGTTGCATCCGAAGTCACTCAGCAGCGGACATCCAGTGCTAGTCGCCTGATGACGGTGGTCACCGACGGAGTGCGAGCCCCAGGAGAGCCATGACCGCGAGGACAGCATCGCAGCTGTGGCGGCGGCGTTGGTGGAGAGAACGGCAGCGAGCTCCCGCGCGTTGGCCTGGACGAGTAACCGGCGACCCTCGTTGATGTTCTGACGAACGCCATAACCGTCCTGCAGACAGTGTCCGAGTTCCCTCATGGCGTCGATGTGGCCGAGGAAGGCGGCACGGGCGCACAGTGCCACCCCCGCCATCAAGTCCTTGTCGTTCTTCGACCCTCCACTTCCGTTGAACTGGATGACGGCGAGAGAGTACAGGGCCCGAGCGTGGGACCCAATCGCCGCCTTGGCCATCAGAGAAGCCCCACCCCCGCGGTTTTGCAGACAGTAGAAACGGATCTGCCAAAAAAGAAAAAGGTTATATCTTTAATTCACTATAAGATTTAACACTTGAAAAGCGAGGCATTTAAACAATAAACTAAATGAAAGAATGATACCATGCCGATAGTGTATGAGGCTTCGACGTTGCCAGAATCTGCGCATAGCTTCATGAAACGGTCAGCCGAGTCGCACCAGTTATTAGCTTTAATTGCGAAAGTTTTAGCCGACGCCGTCGACAGCACCGGAGAACTGAGGCCTAGCTCCTTCAATCTCTTGCACCTGTGGGGGTCATAAATCAATGAAATTCGTAGACATTAATACGAACCCCTGAAAAGAGAAAAAATAAAAGAAAAAAAATTCCTCGACAATTAGGAACGTACGTGAGCAGGACGTTCATGAAATCAGAAGGGCAACAGGCGGAGGCGCTGAGCTTCGAGAGGATGGAGAGGACAAGGTCATCGGGCAGAGCATCGAACAGATCAATACCTCTCCTCCGTCGTTTACATACCCAGGACCTCATCCCTGCCACATCCTCGTTCTCCCTTCTCCGCCGTTTACCCTTCGCCATCGTCGACGGCATGTCCAAGCAATCGCCTTCACCTTTCCGATCACACGCCCCTCTCCGTGTTTTCATCCCACTCTCTACCTCTGCCTCTCGTCCCTCAGTGAGCCTCGTATCAGATCGAACGGAAGGGATGAAGAGTGTGACGAAAGGAGAGTAGAGTCTCTGCAACGATTTTCAGGAGGGAGACGAAGCGAGACTCGAGAGCGTGGCCAGGGAGCGAGCAAAGCAACGCGACATGAAGGAACAAAGGCAGGGTGTGGAGATAAATAAACCACCATCGGCACATCAGCATAGCACGTCACGGAATCCCGAAAGTACCCCCGTACTGTAGCTGTCCTGGTCAAACTTCGTAGACCCGGATCCGTCCATTCGGCTTCGGTTTTCAATTTTATCTTTTACCCCATGCTAGAGGAATGCTTCCTCGTCTGCACGTTTCCAAGGGAACGAAAATTGGGGATTTTTTTAGTGATTCCATCCCGTATATTATATTTAACATACCAAATATATTATCCTAAATGAGTATTCATCAGGATTGTAAATCACGTATGATTTTATTATGAAAATTTATCATATTATTATGGAATAAGAATATAAAATCAAAAAATGAGTGGGTGAAATCGGCGGGCAGTAATTTACTGGGCATAGCTGTAAAAAATGGAAAATATTTCACCTGGACCAAGCAAGTAAGACAGCCAACCGCGCTTTTTTTCTAGTTCAGAAGGGGGAAGTCATAAGTTTTTAGGGGGTTGGTGCCGGTGGGGCCGTGAGCACATGAGCCGGTCCGCGGTGAGCGTGGACCCAGTCACTTTGACCGCGAGTAGAGAGAGCCGCTCTCTGTACAGCAGAAACGACTCTCTCTCTCTCTCTCTCCCTCTCTCTCTCTCTGACAATTACAGCGAGACACAAACTCATGTAGCGAATTCCGGGGTACTCTTCGAATTCCAGGGTCAAGAATGATGATTCGGCAATTGGATTTTACCCCCTTTTCCAGATACTATTTATCGATTTATTTTTTTAATCTATGATTATTTATTTTTCAGTTTCTTTTTACATTTATATTTTATTAAGCTCTAATATAATTTAAAAAGGGTGAGATGCAAACGAACTGAAGCCAATCCATAAAGCGCGAGAATTTACTCTTTTTTTGGTGTATTTACAGAATTAATAGCTATAGGTAGCTTTCATATCTGTGTATTTTTGGTAGAAAAAATGATTTTGGCTAGTAAAAACAACAGAAGCGATTCATCTAGTATCCCAAATGTTGAAGTGAAAAGTTAAACAAGACATAATAAATCTATATAGAAAATTATATAAATAAGATATCTAATGTAAAATTTTTTAATTTTAAAATAAAAATAATAATAAGTTACTTCTATAATTTTATATTTAGAATTATTCAATGTTTATATATGAATTTGACCGTCAAAATTGGTAATAAAATATTAGTTTTTTTATGGTAGCCGTTTTATGCTATATGCGAAAGCAGATTCCGACGGGATAACAGGTCAATCGTGCTCCGGGGAGCAGAATCTAGGGACTCGACTGACTGATGAAGAGAATAAATTAGAGGAAACGGCACGTTTTCAAGGTGATCGCAAGGGACCAAAATTGCCATTTTGGCAACTAGCAGACGGCTAGGCTACTCGAGCTGTCCTGCCAAAGCGCCCGATGGTGCACGGCCTGGCTCATCTCGCGCCGTACGATCAATTTTCTTTCTCTGGCCCCATGCCCATCATCACGGCAACGACTTTTGGTCTAGCAACTTACCGATATCTCCATGGTGAATGGCTCGCATTCTCCGGTAATCACGAACCTTTTTACAACTTTAATGGGACAAAACCTCTTGCTTATAATATCTTATTTGGGATATGCTGTACGGACTTTTCGATCAATATTAGGAAGGAGTGAAAATTTCCAAAACTCCCAGAGAAAGCAAAACTATTCGGACAGGAAATACTCTACAGGAGAGCAAAATTCACTGTGCAGATTTGACAGGTTGTAAGTTGACACGAGTAACATCAATTGAATCCATCATAGATTTGCTCCTCTAGGGTAAGCTAAATTAATCATTTTCACTTCCACGAATAATTATATATATACACGTAGAAAATTAAACATGCATACACGAGAGAAATTTCTCTTGCCCGACAAAACCAAATAAAAAAAATTATTCTGAGTCCACACGCATTGAATCCCAAGGAAACTGTTGCAGTAGTCTTGTCTTTGACCGATCAGGTTTACACGATTCGCCTTTCGGCAAAAAAAAAAAAAAGGAGGAAGAAGAAGAAGAAGAAGAAAATTCCTGGGACTATCAAACGAAAATCGGAATTCCTTCTGCCGGGGAACCCAAAAAAAAAGGAAAAATAAAATGATTAAAAAGGGAGACTGGAGCTAGAATATTAGCTCCAGTGCATAATAGCGTCCACGCTGATGGGTAATTCAAGAAATGGTAAATTCCTAAAACGGTCATCCTTACATGGTCTTGTACACAAATTTATATGTATCTATAAAACTAAAATAGACGCCTCCTAAAAAGGACCAGCCCATGCCAGGGCAAAGTTCGATAAGGTTGATCGATGACGTGGACGAGGAGGGAGCGATGTAGGAGGCCACATGACCATGCCCAGCTGAGACCCAGTCATCCTATCCTGACCACTTAGGACCATTTGAGGCGCCACGCACACATTTCTTCAATATAAATTTTTTTAAAAAAAATAACGACCAATATCTCCTATGCATTACAAATTTCTTTACTATTCACCGTATTCAAATCCAAAATTTTTGTTAACCATCTCTTGTTTTTCGATACTCATACTATGAGATTGATTGATTGTGCACCTAAAATTTTAAATTGATAGAATAATATTAATTTTTTAAATATTATATAAAAAGATTCAATAATTTATAAATAAATAAGATAATAATAAATAAATAAATATATAATATTTTATAATAAAAATTATATATATAATTTCTTAATTAATATATACTAATACTACTATATTAATCTTTTTTTTTATGTCTCACCTATTATTATAATAAAAATGAGAAAACAATAGTGATGCCTTTAAAGTGGGATAACAAAGAGTTCTTTATTAATCTTTTTTTAATTTATGATATATTAAAATTTGAGTTTTAACCATAATTTTTTATTTATAATATTTAAATTTAAGATTTTATTAAAAAAGAATTTTGTGTTGGTGTTCTTGATCCATCTATTCATTACGGAGTGGTTTTCCATGTCAACATCCTACCGCTACCGTCCGGAAAGAGACCACGTAGTACTCTCGTATATTTTTCATTTTCCTCACGTTTATTTTGATTTTCCTGTCAATCCTTTTCACCCCCAAGAAAGTTTTGTCCGTTGATTAATATTCTCCGTCTCTTCGATGGGATGCGTTTTGCGGGTTGGTTGGTTGATTTTGCAATTATTGTTCTCTGCATCGTGTCCATATTGATTGAATCATCAAATCGCTATTCCATGACATGGACTGGACGTAACGAAACATACTAGCCTTCCTTTTCTGATGGAAGTCCCTTCATACCGTTAATTTCCATTGAAAGTTCTCTTTCCATATATCCGTGAATGCTATTCTTAATGGTGGATCATTTTTCGCTAGAAATAGATAATAATATGCCCGATGGACATCAAAAGAGCAAAAATATATATATATAAAAGTGAATGAAGTTAAAATTATAAAAGAGTTTTACTCATTTATAAATCAACTTAATTTATATATTATACTAGGCCATAAAAGGGTCTAACATACTTAATAATTAAGTTTGTATATTTATCAGACTTTAATACAAGAGATATATTAGTAAGTGTCAACGAGCATGTGTGAAGAAATAGTAGAGGTGCTTGTATCTCCCAATTATGGACACTTGCGTACGAAGGGCAGAAGAGGAACGGGCGGCGAGAAATGCAAATTAGTCCACCAGTCGCACGTCATTATCAAACTCCTTCGGCGAGGTAGACGTACGGTGCATGCCTCCAAACATGCAACGTCGAGAGGAAAACGTGCAACGCGTGTGTATAAGATAAATAAACGAATGGATGAGCGAGACAGTTCGTTTTGCCGCGCACACCGAGACGAGAGGCGCCCAACAATTTTCAAGAATTAGTTGGAAAAATGTGGGGACTGAACCGTGAATGGAAAATTAATTAAAGCTACATTTTAACACCAACTCCCCCTACCGCATTCATCACGCATTTGATTGGATAGTTAATTTCCCATTTCAAAATGAAAACAGTCATGTCTGACTTGTTTTTTCGTTAATTTCCAATTGGAAAATGAAAATAGCAATACCTTGGTCTACTAGACATTTAAACTTATGAGATTTGTGGGACTGAAGATAAATTCATGAAATTTCTAGTATGTTCGGTCGAATTTATATTTGAAGGGGTAAATGTACTTAAAAAAAATAAAATAGTCCCTAGCGTAAAATTACTTACACGGTGGCCTTGAGCCACAAGGCTTACACAGAAAAGTGTTGCGTGGTCATCAAAGCGTAGAGCAGAACATTCTGGTGCATGGTCGTAATAATATCAACCGACTGGAGAGGTCTGTAAAAAGTGGGACCCACTCTTGTTACGACGAGCACGGCTCTTCCTTGCACCCTGCACGTGGCGCGCCCTCCTGCTCCCTGCCGTCCAGCGATGGAGGCTGTTGTACCTTTCCCACGCGCCACGCGTGCGGCTGGGCCAGTGGCCCGCACAAACTCACTAGCTGAGTCGGTTCGGTAATAATGACCTGCCCCCACACCTTCCGACCCGTCCGCTGGCTGGTCCGGTAATGAATCTCTCGGCCGGAAACGGTCGATTCGCTGAATTAATAATGTATAGTTACGCAAACCCCACCGCTTTTGGGTAACTTCTAAGTATCTCGTTCTCAAATTCCTAATTACGCCTTAATCTCACTCGCACATCCCTTACCTTCAAAAAGTGAAAAAAAAAGGACAAACGAGAGGTCATATCGAATTCACGGTCTCCGCTAGCCAAAGAACCATTTTTTTTTCTTTTTAATTTTAATGTAGAGGATAGGATCCTTTTAATGGACACATGGAGGGGCGGATGTTGCTTAAGGCATTGGCCACTTGATCGATCACTTCCTTAGGAGTTGTAATGACTGATTAACCGGATTCAAAATTAATTTTCGTTACTTAATGGAGTGGAAAGCGAGCCTTTCGTCCTCGTAAATGGCATCGCCAAATTTGGCTTCAGAAGCATGCGCACGTGACGCTCCCCCAAGCAATCTTTGAGTGCGGCCAAAGCTAAATTCCATGTCCTCTCAAGAGGAAGAGGTTGATAATTAGAGGCGAGGAAAGAAACTTAATGTGGCCGATATCGCTCGCGACCCAGGAAGGGAAAGGCCAAAAAATTTTCCTTGAGAGCTTCGTGCCCGTCTGATAATTATCACATGATAGCAATTAACAGTACGTCCGGTCAACGCTCTGGTCAACTCCGCTCGAAGCCATGCATCTCTCTCTCTCTCTCTCTCTGGACGTACATCTCCACGATCCTCTAGAAATGATTGCTTATCCAGGTCATCTTTTATTTCTATTTTTTTTTCACCGTCCGATTTCACCGATGGAAGGCTTACAAGGTCGATCCACACGCCACGTTTAATGTCTGTCCTGTCGACCGTGTTCTGCGTGCGTCTTCATGAGTTCTCGTCTTTCATCCCCTGCCACTTGATTTGCCGTCTCTCTTGGCAGATTTCACAGGCGGCCTGGCCTGTCATGCTTTCTTAATCCGAAAGGGCAAAAGCTTATAAACTCATATTCAATTTATTAAAAAAAAAAAGAAGACACTCTTGTTATGCTTTTCAGAAAACAGAATATATATATATATGTATATATGACAAGTTTCAGGTGTTGAATCTGGTTCCCTCTAAGCTTTTTTTTTCTCTTTTATTTGCAGGTAGAAAACATTAATTTTAGATCCTAAATGTTTTTTCGGGTGAAACCATCAAATTTCTATTAACTTCTGAGAAAATATGTGGACCTATAGACGTTCAGTGCTCTGGTATTGTCCCCTCGAAGGTCGTCGGAACAGATGGTTATCGGATCGATCATCTAATGCATTAAAGGAGAGCATGAGAATGAGTGGAGAGCTCAATTAGGAGTTTCACTCAGATGCGCTATATATACGTATGACCTTTAAGATGGGTCACTCGATTGTGCCATGATTGACTGTGTCCCATGGGTAGCTGGGCTAGCAGAGGGCTTGGGCGACTGGAGTGAGTCGATGCCAACTGCAGAAAAGTCGGCCACCTGTTCAACTAGAAGCTAGAGAGTCGTTCCCCATATTGCCAGTAATAAGGTACGGTGATTACTTTAATAATACACATCCGCGTCAGAATATTAATGACTTGCTGGCTCATCTCTGCAGAATGCAAGGAAATTCTTCTGTTTTACTAAGTAATGGGATGATCATACCTATTCGAAGTTAATTCGTAATTCAATTTATACATAAATACTGTATCTTAATCGTACTAAAGAAAGCGTAATAGGTAAAGTTGGGTCCTTTTTAATTTCCAGCAATGATTAGGTAGGGAAAATAGTTTGCTGCATGGAGCGGTGCATGTGATGCTCGACGATCGGGCTGCTGCTGCTGCAATGGCCGTACCAAGCGATTGGTGTAGAGTGGAGTGGGACAGCGTATGGAACATCGGAAGAAGGTTTACGTCTGCCTCCCAGTCCCCAGACAAACTCTTCCTTGCTTTTTAACTTTGCTTGTGCGGCAAGTGAATCTTTGAGCCCAAACCAAAAAAAAAAAAAAAACAGACGGAAGATTGTGGCGAGTGAATCATGCACTCCTCTCCACTTGTCCCTCATGTGTTGCCAGCAATAACAAGTGACAGAAAACACAAATAGAAAATTTAATTAGTTTTTTTCTGATTTAAACATCATTTAATATTCATGAGTTAAAATAAAAATTAATTAACTCATATTCAAGTTGGATTAATAAGTAGATATTTTAATTTTATATTTTTTTAATTTATAAATTTTGGACATTGTACATAATAAGTAGAGAAAGTCCTATAAATTCTTTTTAACTAGACGAGTTTAGAGATAGATTTATCTAATATAGTATATTTCTTCATTCTACGGCAACTCAAGCCTTGCGTAAAGCTCCCTCGTCATCGTCGTCCCTATCTACCCTCCATGTGTCCTCCCATCGACCCTTTTATTCAGTTTGAAATTGTCAATGTGAACGAATAAAAAAGAGCTACTCATCATGTCGGGATTTGTGAGAATTTAGCGTAACGGGCCATAAATGTGACAAAGAAAGAAAATGGAAGGTCGGGATAATATATAACAACACATACCAAATGCATATTATATATATATGGTCCTCCATTAGTGTGTCAGAAATTAAAACGACATAATTAATATATATTGAAGTAATTGACAGAAAGATAACAAAAATTATTATCATTATAAATTTTATCTATTAATAACATTAACCCGAGATAAGGCTAAAAAAAAAAGGAATCTCCTCTTCTGATGAATCCATCTGACACATTCTCTGCTCATATCTGCTTATACTCAACGGAATAAACAATGACTCGGACAAGTGAAGTTATGGAGTTTGGTGTATTAACATATACCTTTTGTAACCTGCCAACACAAGCCAAGCCAGGATTTGGTCAAATTTGGACAAGCAATAAAGCCCAAGTGGTAAAAAAAACTGTGTAATTATTAGAAAGAAATTGAATATAATTAAACGCTCGGTGGCATTAAAGATTTCACCCGTTTCCAGCTTGCAAAGGACGTAGCCGATCACAATTAACTTTCGATTAATTAGGGCGCCAGAGACGGCAACAAAGGTTCAAAATGGAGAAGAAAAATAAAGGGTAAGAGGAAATCATCTCGGCAAAATCAAACACACAATTTTCTTCTCAGTTTTATAAGTACACAACAACAACAACTGATGCGACTCAACCATACCTATATTCTCAATTTTATTCAGTTACTAGTAATCCTAGTAAGACAGTATTAAGCGGGAATTGAATTTCGAGTGATGACATGCATTTGAATCCGAGTCATTTCGGTTCCGGTTTTTAAGCAATTTGCATCATTAACATTAACTCTTCTCGATACCTCCTCAACTCTTAAAGCTTCGCGTACTTGTGGCGTGGCTTAAAGGTTGTCTAACAGCAAACTGTACGTTTATGTTCTTCGACTACCGCTTTCTTTTAACTTAATCCAATGTCCGAAGGCGAGAGAGTCCGCGACGTGAATAGCGTCATCGTGAATTGTGATGCATGCACACATTTTCTTGACGTGCATGGTAAGTGAGAGTTTAGTATTTGTTATATGTACTCACGTATTTGGTATAACGTTTGACCCTATATCTACAAGAAAAACCTATATGTCAATAGATAGATGATATATCTATAGCCTCGCCTTCGCTTAGAGGTCCAATGTTCGGTTCTCGTTAATAAGAATGTCCGTACCCTATTTATTCTCTTCCTCCTATCTCCTTTCAAGTTTACGGGCTTCTGTTAAGATCGATTGTATACGTACATATATTATATGTAATATAATTAGTGACTCGTCCAACTACACCTAATACGTATGACTGAAAGGAGCTTAATCCATGTATTATACTCGTAAACTACGTCCTTTTTAATTAATCGAATTAATCGTACATCAAAAAATAGAATTTGGTGAAGCTTAGCTGTCAGATCCAATCAAAGGTACCGTTCGACTTAATTAGATGATTGGAGTCGTTCGAGTCCCCAGCTAGCTTGAAACCATAGTTTTTAAAACCGGACCGGGCCGGGAATCGGTGTAGGCATGGGTTCATGGGTTCATGGGTCGGACCGGGGGTTCAATGGGTTGAGCCGCATGTTTAATAAATAATATTACTAATAAATTTACATAATATCATAATTTGAATATAATTTATAACAAAAATCATTAATATAACCATTATATTAAACAAAAGTCTAATATAAAATGTAAATATAAGTTTAGTAAAATAAAATAGGTACATTACAATAGGTTTTTGTGTTTTTTTTTAATTTTAAGTCGGCCGGTTTTCTCATGGGTTCAATTGGGTTCACCGGTCGGACCGGAAACCGTCCGGTTCAATCGGATTTTTTCTCTTTTAATGTGCAATTGGATTTTTTGAAGGAACCGGATCGGGTGAGTGGCCGGTTCCCGGTTGAACCGGTCGAACCGGCCAGCCCGGTCCGGTTTTAAAAACTATGCTTGAAACTATGAGATTATGATTGCAGATCTGGTTTCTGGGCTTCCCTGCGCTTGCATTTTTAGAGTACTAGCTTGGCATACTCATCGAAAGATTAAAAATATGTAGTAACTTAAAACTGATTTGTTATCCATCCGTCAATTTATATAATAGATGTGTCGATGTAATTGTTATCTATTAATATAACAAGTTTTATGTTTACCTGACATTGCTCAATGATAAGGCAAAATTCGATGATGATGTGTCACATCACATCAACATTACATGTTTGTAATGATCCATTAATAAACAGTGATTTATATATGTTTAACGGCAGTTAATGGATAAAACTTTCGGAACCAAAAATTTAGAATTAATATGAAATTAAAAAAATTTTAAGGGTAATTTTAAAAAATATACATGCATAAAATTTTGGAAAATCGACCGTAATTTTTTAAAAGTGATTAAAAAAAAGGACAACCATCGTAGAGAGGGGGAAAACAAACACCAGAGCGAAGCTACGCGCCTCTCAACGGCATGAAGCACGTCCATCTCCAAAATGGATTAATTAAATTTGAGAATCAGTATGAGATTGAAATAATTGAAATCCATGCAGAATCACGCCTATGATGACAGCATGCAGAATCAACCAACTAAAATGCCATCGCCAAGAACTCCATCTCATCTAATCTGATCGAATCTATGACGAGTTTTATGTCCTTCGTTTTATGGTTGACCTTCGAAAAGATTTTAATATTGAACAAAGTAATCACTAACTGACAAAATAATATGCCAAATAATGAGACTTCATCGGACGATAGAGGACAGACCGACATGATATGTGGGCATGTATTATTTGTTAGGATAGATGGGCACATTAGGTAGTGAGGCAAGCAAGAGTTTCATTATCTTGATGTAAGATATTCAACTCAATTATATATTGTGGTCGGTGTCTAAGCTTGCTCTGTCCTTGAAATTTAGCCATATGCTGCGGCAACTGTATGTATAATGCATGCACTTTTTAGGTAAGAGGCGGTCCAATTAATTCTCGCTTTCCCACGCTCCCTAAGCTTCTGGACGTAATTCATAATTAACACGTGTTTATTTTTACGGAGATAATTACATATATCATGAAACCGGAATTAATTCTCACCATCAAATAAATGTAAATTTTTTTCATTTAAATTCAAAATATTATTTTTAAAAAAAGATGTTGAAATATTATTTAAATATTAATTGGTCTTAATCCTTTTTATGGGCATGCAGATACATTATTCATATCCTCGGTCGTACCAAATTATTTATCTATTGTTTAATATATACATACATACACATATATATGACATGAATTATGCTGGGTCCTGTCATTAGTTGAGCTTATAATAAAATGGAAACATATGCATGTATATATTTATGGGTCAGGTGGCCCTATCATAGTACGGTATGCTTTAATTGACTGATATGCGTGTCCCTGTGTCCCTGCGTATATATCAATATCCATCTAGTCACTCAGCTTTATAAACAATATATATATATGTACATTACAGTCATTCATCCGGGCAAGAAGAAAAAGCTATTCATATCATGAATATCATACATCTTTCACCACTTTTTCTCTATTATAAATTCTGAATATCTGGGGATTAATCATATTTATTAGTTATAATGAATATATATATGAGATGTAATAAATACATTTATATAAATATGGTGAGATAGTTATTCACCTCATTCAAAAATTTTGAGGTTGATAATATTGTCATATACGATCTAGTGTAATTCTCCCTATTTCGACCTAACATAAATTTCTACAAATATCCCACTAAATATTAGTTGAAAATCCAATATAAGTTCGCATATGTATAGTGATATATATAGTTAAACATAGTCATCATTATTAAAAATTACATAATTTCATTGAAGTAAAATAAATATTACCAAATTTATCAAGATAGAAAGCTTTCACAAATCATGTGAAATTATAACAATTTTAAAATAGATGTAATTATACAATAATGTGGTAGAGCATAATGGGTTGGGTTGATCAAGACAAGTTAGTAGGTGGTGTTCTTAAAAGTGCGGCTAAGTCGATTTAAAACGAGCCTGAAACCATTTGATCCGGTTACGGTTAGGCCTGGACTGTCCAAACCTAGAACTGGCTCGGACACTCCTAACCCGGCCCGTAATTGTTCTTATTGGATTTGAGGCGATTATGGGCCAGTTTAATAGGATAATGATTTTGGATCGGTCCAATAGGATAACGATCCGGACCCGTTTAACATCTCTATCAGTAGGTAGACCCCGCCCTAGCCAGTGCAAGGGTTGTGCCAATAATTGCTTTATTCGAGCACGGGGTCAGTAAAAGTCCGATCTAAATCGGGTTGAGCTCTGCGGATCAGGTATAAATTAATATGGAGATATTCAATAGTATGGAGACTGACAATGTAATAGGGTAAATTACACAGTTGGTACAAAACGTTTTGACAATGTAATATTTTGGTATAAAATATTTAAAATGTAACTCGGTAATACATTTTTTTTTCAAACATGTAACACTTTAGTACATTCCGTTAATTTTTTATTAACGCCGTTAACTTTTGATGACGTGTACTGTATACGTGGCATTTCTTGATGACGTGACTTCATATTTTAAATATGTGGATTGTCACGTGACGCATAGTGGGACCCACCATTTTTTTTATTCATTTCTCTCTCCGCACCTCTCTCTCTCTCGGCTCTCTCTCTCTCCCTTTCTCTCACTCGGCTCTCTCTCCCGCTTTCTCTCTCGCTCGACTCTCTCTCCCTCTCCCTCTCTCACTCGGCTCTCTCTCCCTCTCTCTCTCGCTCGGCTCTCTTTCTCTCTCTCGGCTCTCTCTCCCTCTCTTTCTCTCGGCTCTCTCTCTCTCTTTCTCTCTCTCGCGGCTCTCTCTCCGTCTCCCTCTCTCTCTCGACTCACTTCCCTCTCCCTCTCTTTCTCTCTTGCTCAACTATCTCTCCCTCTCTCTTGCTCACATGCTCGACTCTCTCTCTCTTTCTCTCTCTCGGCTCTCTCTCCCTCTCCCTCTCTTTCTCTGTTGCTTGGCTCTCCGAGAGAGAGAGAAAGAGGGAGAGAGAGCCAAGACAGAGAAAGAGAGAGAGAGAGAGCCGAGCGAGAGAGAGAGTCGATCGTGCGAGCGAGAGAGAGGGAGGGAGAGAGAGTCGAGCATGCGAGCAAGAGAGAGGGAGAGAGAGTCGAGAGAGAGAGGGAGACGGAGAGAGAGCCGAGAGAGAGGGAGAGAGAGCCAAGTGAGAGAGAGAGGGAGAGAGAGCCGAGTGAGAGAGGGAGAGGGAGAGAGAGTCGAGCGAGAGAGAGAGTGGGAGAGAGAGCCGAGTGAGAGAAAGGGAGAGAGAGAGCCGAGAGAGAGAGAGAGAGAGAGAGGTGCGGAGAGAGAAATAAATAAAAAAATAGTGGGTCCCACCATGTGCCACGTGACAATCCACATATTTAAAATATGAAGTCACGTCATCAAGAAATGCCACGTAGACCGTACACGTCATCAAAAGTTAACGGCGTTAATAAAAAATTAACGGAATGTACTAAAGTGTTACATGTTTGAAAGAAAATGTATCACCGAGTTACATTTTAAACATTTTGTACTAAAGTATTACATTGTCAAAACGTTTTGTACAAATTGTGTAATTTACCCCAATGTAATATGTATACGGTTGTTTTACTAAGGACACATGTGATTATTACCTTGAGTGCTCCTGTCCGTTTTCTCTTAACGCATAATTGCGGTACTAATTGCATTCCCAATGCTATTTGTACGGAAAAGCACCGCAAGGGATCCGAGAAACCGATTAATTTGATTATAAGCAAGTTAATTAGAGCGTAATTAGAAGGGTTAATCAAACTCTATTAAGTTTTCCAGGATCCAAGAGAAACAAAACCCATACATTTATTATTGACATGAAATTAATAAATATTTTATTTGATTACCATTTTTCTTATATTCTTTTTTAAATCTATAATATTTTTATAATTGAAAAATAATATTTCTGAAATCTCATATATATTATAAAAAAAAAGAGAGAGAGAATAGTTGGTTTTGTTGGCACAATGTGAGATCCGTTCCATTCAATACGGCTTCACTAATTGGATACACAATCAATGACCCACCAATCAGCTCTGATTTGGTTTCCTTGAGTGACTCCCTTTCTTCAGGAGTGAGTTTTGCTTCCTTGGTTGAGAAAAGCAGGAAAAGGCCATGCTTTCAAGGCTCACCAAACTTCGAAATATCCCACCCACTTCATCTCAATTGATGAATTTTCTGACGATCCGGTCTTACTGCCCGGCTAGAGGGAGTGACAGTCAACTAAAGTAAATGAAGGTATTGGCCAGTTGATGGCGTAAGACACCTAGTTAGTGAAAGAACATCCCTAGTTTCACGGATTACAGACC
Organism: Sonneratia alba; assembly: GCA_900174645.1. Classification (NCBI taxonomy): domain Eukaryota; kingdom Viridiplantae; phylum Streptophyta; class Magnoliopsida; order Myrtales; family Lythraceae; genus Sonneratia; species Sonneratia alba. The sequence goes on from FWPY01000010.1 coordinate 2,715,117, forward strand.
ATCAATGTTTCGGTGGAATGCTTTTGAGTTGCATGACCAGCGACGAATCTCGTACGTAGCAACGGTCCACCCCTGCGTGATCACTTGGAGGTTTTGACAGCATCGTATCAGAGCTCACTGTTCTCATGGTTTCCAACTCAGTCCTCATCGATTTAATCTAATCGGCCTAGCACGCAGCTCATTCGTGTCAATGAAGTTGCTAAAATGATATTCACTGTGAGTGAAATGCTGCATGTAGAGCAATATCAACCCTGAGTCATCGTAATTATAATATTCAGATACATTGATCACATAATTTTCTCAATCATTAACTAACATCGAGTCGATCGACCGAATCCGTGTCCACTCGTGGGTGTGTACAGTGTATCACTTCTCTCATTGAAGAGGCCCATGCATGCCGCTGGACCGGACCCATAGTCTTCGGTTGAGCCCCCTACTTGTAACCCTCCATCGTATTGCTCCAGTAACAACTTGCTCTACGGTGTACGAGATGTTGCACATAATGGGCCGAGCACATTGAGGAGGATTGAAGGAGAAGGTTGAATAAAGATGTACCGGAAATTCAGTGACGAGAATCAGCCAGAAGATGTCAATCATCGAGCGCCTTTCATCCTCTTCCATAATATATTTTAGTACTTGCTTTTCAAAATAATACTCGACAGGCTGAAATCATATTCACACCCGCCAACTGTTTTGGCTCAAGTTTTTTGGAACTAGACCTTTCATGTGATTCGGTCGCGTTACTCATGAGACCCCGTAATCGGAGGATTAAAGACTGAGGACTTCTCTTATTACATGTTTGCTAGTCAAATTTAGAGATGAATTATATCAGGTGTGTATTCCTCACACGGTCCTCGACAGTCCAATCGCAATAATTCGGACCTGTCCTCTGAATAAAAACCCGATTTACACGAGAGCTTCATCGCCATTTCAGTTTTGTCCTTTTTATTTTGTGAATACGGCCAAGCAGTGGGGACAGCGATGAGCCACATATCCTATTGCTTCGGCCTGTCAACCACAAGATTCAGATTCATCTGGGGCAGCAAGCCTCAGGTGGCCCGCTATTAGATTCTTCCTCCCACGTGGCTCCCTCCGGCCAATCAGGAGTCTCCCCACCTTATCCTTCAAGATAAGCCCGCACGCATCAGACATCAACCCCTTATTTTGCGATACTCAACGTTAGAATTTCCGAACAAAATCGAGGTAGTGCCGCCATAGCTGTCGGAGGGAAAATGGCCTCTGTCTCTGCTTCTTCCGCCATTGCAGCCGTTGCCATCTCTTCCCCCAGGCAAGTCATCTCTCCTATGCTTGTCGATATATGGGACTCTTAAAGCACATCGGGCATGTGCAGGCACATATGAATTATATGTTGGGACGGATTGATGACCTGACTTCTGAGTAGTAATGGAAATACTGATTATCGACGGCTAGTGAACAACCATATGGATGATGGTAGCTATGTGTCTCGAGATTATTTTAGTTTGTAGGACCTCACCAGTGGTGGAGAATCGATTGCAGCTCAAAATTTTGTTGTCGGTTGGACAATGTGATCTAATATGCCATGCGGGTCAAGCTCAAATACTAAACAAGGGCCGTATAATGTTGAATTATACCTTCTACAGATGCTAATGATGGTTAATGAACTCTCTGCTTGAACATTTTCAGTGTCCAGAAGAGTGGATCTGTTGTGAAGGCTTCTTTCTTGTCTGGAAAGAGGCTGCGGGCGAGCAAATCTTCCGCTCCCACTGCTGCAAGGTCGGTGACTGTATGCGCTGCTGCTGATCCCGACAGGCCCCTCTGGTTCCCCGGCAGCACCCCTCCTCCGTGGCTCGACGGCAGGTCCATAACCATGTGCTCGTATATTTGTTCTCGATATTATGTTCCCCCTAGAACAATCCATCTAACTTGGCTGCTCATTGATTTCTAATATGTAGTCTCCCTGGTGACTTCGGCTTCGACCCCCTTGGTCTTGGTACGTCACAGACAGTGTTATCGTACTAAGATACTTATTTTAGATGCTCATGCTGATTGCTGTAGTATGATTAATGCGTTAAACTTGGGTGATATCCCAAAAGATGAACTTTAATGTTGCGTTGATTGTTGATTTGTAGGATCCGATCCCGAGACCTTGAGATGGAACCAGCAAGCCGAGCTCGTCCACTGCCGGTGGGCCATGCTGGGTGCCGCTGGAATCTTCATCCCTGAATTCTTGACCAAGATCGGGATCCTGAACACGCCCTCATGGTACACCGCAGGTGAGCAGGAGTACTTCACCGACACCACCACCCTCTTCGTCATCGAGCTCATCTTCATCGGGTGGGCCGAGGGCAGAAGATGGGCTGATATAATCAAGCCCGGGTGCGTCAACACCGACCCCATCTTCCCCAACAACAAGCTCACCGGGACAGACGTGGGCTACCCGGGCGGGCTGTGGTTCGATCCTCTGGGCTGGGGCACGGGCTCACCAGAGAAGATCAAGGAGCTGAGGACCAAGGAGATCAAGAATGGGAGGCTGGCTATGTTGGCCGTCATGGGCGCTTGGTTCCAACACATCTACACTGGGACAGGCCCAATCGACAACCTCTTCGCTCATCTAGCTGACCCTGGTCACGCCACAGTTTTCGCTGTGAGTACCATGATGGCACGAAACTTATTGACCCAGTTTTTTGACTCTCGAAATCGACTCTGTGATTCACTTCAGGTTTTGCCATTGCTTGCAGGCGTTCACTCCCAAGTGAGAAAGTGACGGGGAAACGGGAGAAGAAAGGCCGAAGTTTGGAGGAAAGGCGGAATCTGATGACATGAAATCCCTTTTCCTTGAGGAAGAAGCATGATTTAAGATTAAGTTGGGGTGTGATTGTTCTGAAAGAGAAATATGTACAATTGGAACGTCTGTTTCATGATGCTCTAATGTACAGATGCTTCCGTGAAGCTAAACGGTATCTAGGGCTGATAAGCAGGCGAAAAACCTGACCTAAAGCCGATCCAAATCGAAACAAATCTGACAAAAAAATGCACCGGTCATGATTTAGCATATTGATCCCATTACCATGAAAATACAACTATTACATTGATTTCGGCACTTTAAAAATGTGATCGGGATTAAGAGGAAATGCATCGGTTCAAATCAAACTCTCCAATTGGAACACCACTAAGATGAGACAAATTGTTTAGAGAGAGAGAGAGAGAGAGAGCTGAGATGAAGCTCAACGGATGGAAAAATCTAATCCCGTCGAACTCAACTGCTAACGCATCAAAAAACTTGTCGGATGTTGATGTTGATTCTGGCACTTGTAATATAGTCCACAAAATGGTGATCGCCTTCATGAACAAGATATGACTCGAGAGGATTGATCTCGGCATTCTCTTTGTCGGTGAAAATCCTAGGCACGCCTGCACCACAGAATGTTGGTAAATTTCAGATATCTTAGGCAACGACTAACTAGCACTAAAGGGTGGAGATATCTGGATGTTGGCGTAACTTGCAAAACCAGTAGTTACACCGCGTCTAATGGATGTTGTTTTAACTAATTCAAAGTACCATCTGTTCAGATTGGTTGATATGTAAAGGGAAGAAAGCAAATGACACCCTCAAATTAGGACTTACCGTGAAAACACTCCCGTGCTTCTCCTGCCATGAGAACAACGTCACCGCTCCGGAGAAACATTGCTATTGGCACATCCTCTCTAGATTTCCCTCCCAAGAGAAAGATGGCTTTGCAGCCGAGACTGATTTCAGAAAACAGTGTTAGATTCGAAATCATTATTTCGACACAAATTCTTCCTCTGAAGAGCCCAGAGGGAAAGGCGAAGAGAATTAACAGGATACCTCATGCTTACGATGGGCTTACTCCAGTCAGCTTCCATATCATCGAGATGCCCCCCTAGCGTATCACCTGCCAAGAGCGACGACATTTATGAGACAACAAGATTTATTCCTGATGAGGAGGTGCTTCCAGGATAGATGTTACCTGACCCGAAGTAATTCACTATCGCAGCTTCGGGCTTAAATTCTTCTCCCTTGGGCATTGCAGGAGCAGCCATTCGTTTAGCCAGTAGACAAAGGGCATCGGGGATTTGATTATGCGGAAGGGACACATCATAGTTTCGCTGAATTACGAAGATATGCACGGTGAGATGTCCATTTAGATTCCACCAAGTGAAGGATGCACTGAATAGACACACACTCAAGTAACCCCCAATTCTTTTCAATAGAATGTCAGATGGTGACCAACCGAACATATGATTCGAGTCACAAAATTCAACATCTAGATCACTGCAGATGAAACGACATCTGAACTTCACTTGATGGTCTAAAAGGGGATTGCTAGTAATTACCTTGGACCAATCAAATTGGAGACCAAGTGTGCTCCACCGCAACTTCCGCAAAAGAACCGAGGCTGAAACAGATTTCCCTCCATTTCCTCTCAGCGGTGCAGAGTTTTCTTCCGAAAATTTCCATCTCCGAGTGCTCTCTTTGCTCTCCGAACAGTCAGGTTCTGAAGCCAAACTTGTGACTCGACTCTCCTCTTCCACCAAGACTTTTCTTTCAATTGCAGCGGTGAATAGTTCGTGTATAGGCCCATAAATTGCGTCATGATTCGTTCTGTTGGGTGGCTCCGGGAAACTAGTTAAGCTCTCCCTAATCCAGTGGCACTGTTCTTCTATACGCAATGCTCCAGGAATAAAATAGAATCCTACATTGAACATGAACTTAATAATTGATACATGCGTGCGTAATTCAATGGCATGCGATTTTCCTCTAAAAGAATCGACTTTTACGAACAAACAAAAACAGGTGAGCTAATAGAAACAGCATCTACCGTAGCAACATTGTAACCAACATAATTCCAAGGAAAGGAAAGACGGTAGGCGACTGTTACCAGGTCGGCTGTCTAAGCAGAACACAGGACGATCAAAACCACCGGCTAGCGCCATAATTCCCGGAGGAAGTTCCTCATCTCGACAGAACGAACTCAAAATGGCCTTGAAATCGAGGACCTCCGACAACTCCACAGGCTTCGGTTGCTTTTTCCTAAGATTTGACGGGAAACGGTTAATGCGTAAGGACGCTTCAAGGGAGCTGGAAAGATCAGAGGATTCAGCTCAGGCGCGCAGTTGCCTTACTTCTTGGATGACTTGGAGGAGTCGTCGTAGTAGAACTTGTACTGCTTCTCCGCCTTCCTGAAAGCGGTCCGCTCCAATTCTGATGGCTCCCGTGGTGTGTCATCTCCGTACATTTTCGCCGGGGGCTCGCCGGCTTCAGGACGGCGGACACAAGGCAGGATTAGAGAACCAAGGCCTCGCTAGGGTTTCGAGCCTCCGTTTCGTTGACCAGCGGAAGAGCATCGTACACGAAACGCCGGAAACGTTTCGTTCGGGAACGGCCGATGTGGCGCTTCGGCACGCGGTCGCCCGTTTCGGTCCCCTACTTTGGTTCTGAGTACGGTTTGGGAATGGTATATGGGCCCATTTCTTATTAGTCCAAAACGAGGCCTCCAAGAATGGCACCAATGTGTTCAACGAATGGTAAACATAAAATCCTTTAATACATTATGTTCCCATCTACTAATTAAATGAAAAACATTATAAGAGAGACAGAGAAAAGGGATGTCGTGTATGGTCACTCAGTCCTTTTCTGACGTGCACCCAAGGGGCCCTACCGGCCATATCATTTTATTTCTCATCTTATGGGTTTTGTATGTGTCTGTTTACCCTGGCATTGGAAGTAATATTGTCCTTTTCCTGGAGATGAAAGCCGGGCGGTTTATATACCCAGAAATAGAATTAGAAGAAGGGATCAATGGTTTATTTTAGCTTATAATGTTAGTTAATTTGAAGTTCATTTACTCTAAATCTTTTTTATTGATAAGATCCAAATACTGGCCTTAGTCGGAGGAGGTTGAAGCAGTTAATTAGTTAATCGCACGCTGGTGAAGCAGTTATTCACGATGAAAGTGGCGGGCTGGTAAGTATACATAATTACGAAACTGGACAGATTCCCGCTCCGCTGACGTGGAAGTAGCGTGAGAGGGACGGGCGGAGAAGTATAAAAGGAGCTCACGCCGCTGGGAGGATCAACCTTGAGGCAGAGGGCGGTCCTGACTCTGAGAGAGAGAGAGAGAGAGAGAGAGAGTGGGAGTGGTGAGATCAGACGTCACACTTCTGCCTCTGGATGTCGGCGGAGTACGAGAAGCTTCATCCTCGTCAATGAAGCGTAGATAGCTCTGTGGGAGGGGAATGGAAGTGGAGCTGAGGTCGATCATCGGTCAGCTTTGGAGCTCTCTGATCTCTGCAACTCTCTGTACCACCTACTCCGCCGCAACCACTGCCACTTCAGTAACAGGTCCTCTCTCCACAATCTGCTCAAACAAGTGTTTCCTATGCTCGTGCATATTGATGCTCGTTAATATTTTAGCGTCTGCTCTCTTTGTTTTTGATTGTCGCCTTAGCGAGTCTCTTCGTTTTTTTTTCTTTTTTTATAATCCTTGCTTACATTAGCGAGTCTCTTCGTGGGTCTTTGCTTTATTACGTCTGATTTTGACGCCTCTTTCCGATCATAGACCTAATTTCTTAGATTTCCGTTTTTCTGGTAAGCGGCGGTGAGGCTTCATCCTTGTCAATGGTGCGTAGATATCTCCGAGGAAGGGGCATGGAAGCGGAGCTTTTGTCCATGCTTAGGCAGATCATCGGTCTGTTTTAGGAGTTCTCTATCACCTCCTCTAGCGCAAACAGCTAACACGCAAACAGGTGCTCTCTCTTCAATCCTTATCATAACAATTTCTTGAATTGTAATTATTGTTGCTTGTTAATTTTTCAGTGTCTGCTCTCGCTACGTTTCTGATCGTCGCCTTGGCGAATCTCTTTGTATGTCTTTGCACTATTACTTCTGACTCTCACGCCTCTGCTCGGTGATTTTAGACCTTGTTTCTCAGATTTTCGTTTTAGTCGACCTCTGAAATATATTCGACGAGCTGGTTTACGACGATCTTCCTTTTTACCTTTTTTTTTTTACCTGTCGACGGATTCTGCCAATGGCAACACCGTTTTGCAATTATATTTGTCGAGTCGCAGCCCTAGTTCTCATCAGTTCAGACACGTGTGTTATTTATTTCTCCAAGTGTGGAAACTTGTTGATAAATGTGTTGGAATATACTGATCGGTGATGCATGCTTCATTTTCTATATTGTTGAATGTAATACTTGCTCAACCTGGTTGATCTCGTGTCCATAAATAAATCTGATAGCAGTTTTTTCCGTTATGTTGCTTCGATCATGGCACTTCTTTTTTATCCATTTTGAAACTCGATAGGTAAGATACATTGATCGAGTTCCTGCACTGTGCTCTTTGGTTTCTGATCCAGTTTAATTATCTTGCGCCTTCCTTGTACGACATATAATCCAAACAGAGCTAGAAACAGGTCTGAGGTCTAAATTCTGTTCTCTTTTTATTTTTCCCGTGTTTTTTATGACCCTTTTTTGGCCTTTTCCTGAGTAATGGAAGACTGGATGCTGTACATTTTATTGTGATGTATGTAGCAAGGTTTCTAAATTATAGGTAGAAATGATCAATTTTCAACAAGCCGACTTGCGGAGAAACGATCATAAGCATGAATTTGTCTTAACATATACAATTTTTGTCAATTCTGCTTGATGTAATAGCAAATATATGGTAGGACAGGAAATATGTGTTATTGAGAAATACAAGACAGGATGGAAATATGTATAGCATGCTTTTCTTTTCCTTGACTTGGTAATTAATGTGTGTGCTTAGTTTAATGTCTCCACTGATTGTGTTTTCTTAAGGTTAGAAGTAGGAGAATTTTATTATTGGTGATGTCCCTGCAGTTTGAATCTCAAGTTTTATCCTCGAGTGATCGGTAGCTACTCAGAGCTTCTTTAAACTATTTTCATAATGTTGACATTATTATTGGAAGAATAATGCAGCGGAATTTTATAACCTTTGTAAATGATTCATGCATGAAGGATAAGTTAATACATAAAAATTTAATTACCTCAAATTTTTTGCTGCTCAGGATATGTTTGTGTAACATTTCCTCTTTTTTTAGAAATAGCTTCATCCTAACTTTTTATTAGTTAAAGTATTTCATCTTTTTTTCTGTAAAAAAAAAGAGTCTTCTCCTATACAGTAATGAGAACTTAACATTGTAAAATTCTGATTTAGTTTAGTGTATCCTAGGATGACTCTTTACTTGTCTATATACACATCGGTGGAAATTTGTCATAACTATAATTTTATACTAAGATTTTCATTTATAATTTCCTGAGCTTATATGGTTTTATTTATACTAAGATTTGTATTACTTCTTTGTTGAATTTTTTAAGCACGGCTTGAGGTACACAACTTTCCCTATTTTGGTTTTAATTCATGGCAGCTCTCCCCTTGGCACAAATGCAATTGAGTTATAAACATAGCAAACATGTGAACTAATCCCCCAGTGCTGGATTTCACATAAATCTGTTTACTTCTGTTAAATTTTTTGCTTACTTTGTTCATCAGCATTATTGAGGAATCCTGCTAACTGTGAACTTGTTCCTGAAGATACGAGTATTTACATGAGGTTTCTGCCTGCATTGTGTGTTTCTCCTAATAATCTATAACTTGTTCCTAGCTACAATGTCTGTCAAAGATACGATTATTTTTCCTGTTCCCTTCTCTTCTTCATCATGACCATGTTTTCTGTTAGGGTTTGCTGAAGCCCTCTTGAGTGGGGCTGTAGAGTCCCCTTCCGAGAATCAACTATCTGGTCGGGCTTTGTTTTGGCTTTCTGAGTTTGCTGACTACAATTTCATATGGTTATATTTGGCCATCTAATCTATGTCATCTGAATCTTTGTTCTTGCTGGAAATCTGCTATTCATCTTATACTGGCTCTTTAGTCCCTGAATAGTAATGGGCGCTGTCAAATCTTTACAGTAACCTGACGATGAATTTTTTCTGAGTGTCATGGCTGCCGGTTGAAGAAGTGTTCCCATTTAGTGCTGGAAACATCCGTCATTATTTGCTTAGCTGACTTCATTTCTGTCTTTACATCAGTCAACCTTGCGTTGCTATGAAATAATGAAAGCAACTTTCATTTGTTGCAGTATCATATCATTATGATGCATATTTTTTTCCCTTGGCCTAAAATGAAATCTTTCTTTGCCACTAGCAGTCCTGTCATGGAAGCATGTGATCGAGATTGAAGACTCTGGATCCCTGTAAGCCACCATCTACGGAGAGACTTAGGAAAGGGCAAAGCAGAGCAGATCCACAATTGCCACCACTAAAGTGGAGGCCTTAGAGCAAGAGATTTGGAAGAAATTCACAAAAGGCCTCTATTGCAAGACTTCTTTTGCTGCATTTTTCCAGTTCTGAGCCATCGGTCAAAAATGTAATGCTTTTTCTCGAGTCTCAGGTGTTTCTCCCGGTCTATGCCGAGGTCCAAAGAGGCTACCCGTGGTTCTACACCATCACCAAGGAAATGTGAAATTCTGGGCCATATATGACTCTTCCTTGGAGAAATGGCACCACCACCCGAGCATCTCTTCCATGCCATCAATGACAATTGTCCTGCCTGTTACCTCGGCTAGGGGCTTACGTGCTTCCTTCCGCTGTCACTCAACTTCAGGTAAATCTAAAACTATTTTTTCCCGAGAGAATAGTTTAACCAATAGATGACTATCAGCGAAATGACCAGAAAGTTTCCGAAGAAAAATGACAAAGAACGTCTATAAAAGGTAAAATTCACTTGGGACAAAGAACATGTCAGCTCGTTTAGTTTTTTTTTTCCCAGTCGCTGTCGTATCAAAAAAGAAAGGAAACGGTTCTTGCTATTACCACTGAGTTCATATGGTCTATAGCTATTGTCGAGTACTGACGGGGAAGAACAAAACTGATGAATAAATGGAATATATGTGTATATATATCTTGGTGCTTGTGCGTCGGTTGAGAAACTAGATGAGTACAGAATGTGAAGCAGTTCTCTATTAGGTGGCAGACTGTTTCCATCAGTGATGCTCTACTTCATGAGCTTGGATCCTGAAAGAATCGTCTTATGACACTGCCATTGGCTTCTATGATGCCGAGCTCTTACACTACTAGATTTCATTCGATATCCGATTAATAAGGTCAGGATTTTAGCAGGTTAGGTAATTTCTAAGGAAACAAAAGAGCGTAGTGGAACTTCAGGCTACCATGGTGTTCCTACAGAATTAACACATCAGGATTTTATATAAACTGACATTTTGAAACTACCTTATCTTGCATACCACTTTAATCCGTGCTCCATTTTGAATTTGCTATTTGGTTTGGACAACAATAAGAATACTAGGATTAACACGTGTTGATTGCAATTGGTAACCCAAAATTCCAAATACTCAAGTTATTGAATTTTATTTAATCTCTTCGGTTCATAATACAGGTACATATTTACTCCTAAAGACAAGGATTATGCAAAGTTGCCGTCTGCCATCTTCGTCATAATCATCAACTTGGCCAGCATGAGCCACAGCCTCACGCCATGCCTCCACTCGTAGCGGTTCTTATTATCTGGAACAGTGCTGCAAAAACAAGTAAAAAACAACGTATTAGATGTATGGCTTGCCCAACTCTACGATGAATTGTCCATCCTTCACGCGGACACTGCTGAATACCATTGGAAGTGATGAGAACTTTGATATGCGTAAACTAAATAAACCAAACTTTTTCGAAATAACCAATATGATTTTGACTGAAATTAGCTAGAAATGGTCTAAATCTAACTTGTTCCCATCAATTTTGATCCAAACCACATGAGCATGATCGGGTTAAGGTTTGGTTTGAACTAACTGTCCAAACAGCGGAGCAAACCTCATGAACAAGTAATAAATTGCCTCAAATCGGTCAAAATGCCCTGGACTGGTGTGAAGTTACGTATACCTACTACCAGCCTTGGACCGGGTCGTTTATCTGAAAAAAAAGGAAACCCTTCCACACCAAAATAAAAAGGAATTAGCGATATGAGCTAACAGTACACTGGGAAAAATCGGTAGGTCCAGCCGGCGTACGTACCAATATTGGAATTAATGCTCCAACTTTGTTATGTATTGTATAGTATCCATATTCACACCACCGTGAGCGTGGTAGAGTGGTTTGACACTAATCATCCCAATGGGAGGACTCGAGTTCGAGTTCCACCTGCGGCGGGGAGCTCTTAACCCCTTAAATGGACCGATCCGAGACGATCCGGATTAGTCAGTTGGATAAAATCCAATTGGATACGGCGATTTATACAAAAAAAAAAAGTATCCATATCCACGCTGTTCAATATTGAAATTGGATCCAACCTCAAATCTATATTACAATAAGTCTCGGGTAGTCGGAATTTTCCACTCTCACTATATTGATAATCCTATCAACGTAAAGTTATTTAACATCTATACCTATAAAAAAAGTTAATTAACATCTACCATAGGATCAATTGGATTAATAATTGTCAAGTATTCGAGTTTAGATTAATATATTATGATATGAGCTCCGAGTAGTTGGAATTTTTTTTCTTCTCATTATATTGATAATTATATGTACTTAAAGTTATAGTTAACACCTATCATAGGATCAATCGGATTAATTATTGCTAAATATTTGAGTTTAGAATATTTTATTATTTAAATTTAATTTAAATTAATTCAACATACTTGAGTAAAATTTAGTTAATTTTATGTATTTTTATTATCATTAGTAATATCTAAACTTTTTTCACATCATATTGACAATTTTATTGACATAAAAATTTTCCTATTTCAAATATGAAATATATTATAAGTGTCGGGTAGTTGGAACTTTTTTCCTTCTCATTACATTGATAATTATATGCACATAAAGTATTCGAGTTTATTTAACATCTATCATAGGATCAATCGAATTAATTATTGCTCATTATTCAAGTTTAGAATAGTTTTTTCATTACCGTAGTTCCATTGTTTTTGTTCATTTAGCATAGTATAGTAATTTTAGTTAATTTTATGCATGCTTTTAATATATTTTATTATTAGCATTATTAATATGTAAAAAAAAATTTATTCGCATCATATTAACAATCCTATTGATACAAAAGTTATTTAACATCTGTTATATGATTGACTATTACTAAGTAATCAAGTTTAAAATTGTTTAAAATTTATTTTTTATTAGATTAGTGTAGTTATATTATTAGAATTTAACAGATTTTAATTGATTTAAGGTGAATTTTTAGTATATTATGATTCTTTATTAACATATAAATTGTTGTCATATTTTGAATATAACAAATAGTCAAATATAGATAATTGATATAACAAATACAGGTTCATCGGATTATGAATTTAACAATACAAATGACAGACTAGTTGAAGTCAAAGTGCAGAAGTTGGTTATAACCGATCAAAATTAGTTATGCAGATTAATTTCTGTTTGTACATCGATACAGTTCTATTCCTAAATTTCTATCCGAACCCTTTGAAGATTCTCTGGCTTCTACCTAGAGCTTCCCCAAGTATTATTCTATCGAATTCAGATCTACTTACGGACCAAGTGATCCTTTTAAAATCAGGAGCAAATGAAACAACACCATTTTGGAGAGAAACTTGAAGAAGAGAACTTACATGAGCCAATGACTACGAATACAAAGAACCCGAGAAGCACAGGGCCAACAGGATAGTCCTTTCCCTTTTTGGTGGCAGTTTCAGGCACATATCCCCTCCTTGTAATGTTCTTTTCAAACCTGTCAACCTTCCTATCTGCAAGACGCCTTGAAGTTGTCTGTACAAAAAACCAAATCCAAATCAGAAACCAAAATGATGGGGCAAGAATATGTTCGATGAGCAACTCTTCAGACTCTAGCTGCTTAGATGACATGAGCAAAGGCTGTATGTATTACAAACGAGGATTTACCTCAGAACTTTCTAATAAATCCATAAGAAAGATGTGAATAAACCTTTAGGACATTCCACGATCAATACTGGTTTGTTTTATGCATGATTTATCCAATCCACAGTATGCACCTTAAAAGTAAAACAAGGACATTATTATTTCTCCTCCATTATTCAATTAACCATATCTAATCACAACTGTTCATTGCAATTATTTATAACAACTGAAAATCAATGAATTGGAGAGACCGAGCTCCATTGTTTTTCTCAGATTCCCTTGATAACACTAAACTTTTGACAGCAGAAAGGCCACGATGACCAACAAGCCATTTTAAAGCCAATTGAAGATATCTTACTACAGGAAAAATAAAACACGTAGATGTCATGCATCAAATACGCAGGAAGATGTTATTTAATAGAACCTCAATGGACTTGAGACCTGCTTTGTTATGAAAATAGACAAACCAATCGCGGTATGTATGGAAAACCTGAACTAACTCATTCACGAGAACAAAAATACTTATGCACAATTATCATAGAATGAGAACATGCATAGCAGGATATTATCTGATGTCATCATAATTTCATTCTGATGTATCGAGAATCACTTAAAATCATGGAAGAGTTTTTAACCGGTTCCTTTGTTACATTACTATCTCAACAAGGAGATTCGAGTATGATTCCGCAACTAGCATCCAGCAATGGATAACTCAGAGCATATGTAATTGATCTCAGAGCAAATTGATGACACGTTTACGATCTAGTAGCGGACGCAGTAGCTAAAAACTCAGCACCCGTAGTTCAACATCTAGGAGCTAATGCTCGTGAAATTCGGAAAAATAAGCAGGCAAATTCCACATATGTTGAAGTACAATAAAGCGACATTGATTCTACAAATAATGCTTCCAATCACAACTAGAAGCTCCAAGCACAACGCAATCTCAGATGATAAACAAATCAACTAGAATGGTCAAAACAAATTACGGATCAACAACACAGCTGATCATCTCAACGAAAATACCGCAAGTAGATCACGCATTATAGAGATACAGCTACACTTCGCCAGGAAATCAACTGGCATATGATGAAGAATAGATCGGGAACGGAGAGCTAGAATACCATTGTCGCGGGGAAATCCAATAGCCGAGAACCGTCGATGCACACGGGATCGAAGATTGAGCCGCACAACAGACTTCCTCCTCTCTCTCCCCTCGCGGTTTCGAGTCCCCCTCAATCCCTTCTCTCGAGCTCTGTCGCTCTCTGAGAAAGAAGAACGATGTTTCTCGTCCTATTTATAGAGCAGTTTGTTTTTTTTTTTTGGCGGGTTAATGGAGCGAGAGTCATCCGAGCGCAAGTCGCGGGCTCCTCGTGCATCCACGTGCTTGTGTCTACGTGTCCTGTCACCATTGGCTATGAGTCATGACACGTCATCCGAGCGGAATACTGAGATCCGACGTGGCATAGCGGTTTTTCCGATCCATCGTTGACTCGTGATCAGTTAAAATGAAAACCGTCCAAATCAATGGCCTTACACCAGAAGATGTCGTGTCCAGAACCTCTGCTAATTAATTAAGCTCCTGCGCTAATACGGGCAAATTCCTTTTTTATAGAAAAAATAGGACGTGACACTTTCATCACCATGTGAAATAATTTCCTACCCAAAAAAAAAAAACATGTAAAATAATTTTTGGCTGAATTCATATGTAACGGAGTGGTCTTGGCTCACTTAAGGAAAAGTAACCTCCTAGTGTATCTTCCCCGATGATAGACAACCTATGAAGGGAGAGTCATAGTGAGACAGGTAATGGGCATGTTAACTCCACACAACCTCATGTCTAATGTATAAGTATCTACAATTTCTAGATAATCAAATCAATAATTTAATTTAAGAAAATAATAATAATGAATTTATTAGTGCTGTAAGATACAATTGCACTAAATCGGTTTGACCACTTCACAACTGCAAGCATTGGCCCATATTCCACCCAATCTCTTTAATTATTTGGTCCCCTAAAATTAATCCGGTGATAAATATTATACACCTAATCCCACCACACACATTCACATTAAACGTGGATTGGCTTTGACGTCACCACATTGAGAGACGTGGTCCCCTCCATTTAAGATGTCTCAACAGCTGTGCCGCATGCATGTGCATATGTATAAAGATAAATATAAATCCACGCGTCTCTCACATTCCCCTATGGATTAAGCTGTCTCAACAGCTGTACTGCATACATATGTACATTTATATTTATATAACTATAAATCCACGCGTCTCCCCCATTCCCCCACGGATCCACTATTTCGAGTAGGTCTGCCCCTTTGGAAAAAGAATTGTTAAAACTTGGGAAAAAAATACGTAAAAAAATAGTACCCATTTTCGTGTTTCCGCTGCTATCGGTCCGTTGCTGGCTGTAATCTGAAACATCTCTTCCACTCGCACAGTTGTGGTTTGTTGTCTGATAAAACACAATGCACGATTTTGGGCCCGTTGAACTTCAAACCGAACCGTGCCTTGATAGCTATAAAACTACAGCACACAGCATTTGTAAGAGCAGCCAAACGCTGTGCAGGAATTTCAACTTCCAAATCATTTTACTGGAAGTGATCGATCCAAGCAAGTCCTATTCATATCATAGTAACTGAATCATAGCGAACCTAACAATTTATGCGAGACTGCAACTCCATATCAAATAGCTAATACGTTGATAACAGTAGATTGTTGTTCTCCATAAGGAAGCTTTTTAGAGACAACCATCAGCAGCGGTCTCGTAAAAGTAGCGAGGCTAATGACTACCCATAGTCGATATCTCATTGACTATGGCGACAAGGGATGAAATTTTCAAGTACTGGGATGTTATCCGCACCACTGCTCCTGAGAATAAAAGGTTTGCGGTGAGACAACAGTCTTAACATTTGCAAGGATAAAATCTGACCTTCGAAAGCAGTCTGCGCATCTCTAAGATGATTGAAGCGCAGCCCGACTCGAGGAGTCGCTTTTTCAAGCCTGGGTCGATGATGAGGGAGTCAACATTTAAAGGAGAAGACCGCCGAGACTATCTAGAGAAGTAAACACGGGCACTCCACTACGCTAAGGACATACTGATGTATATGTTACACGTAGAGAGAGAGAGAGAGATTCATGACATAAAGGACAAGAACGAGCATCGACTTCCACGGTCTTGTTTTCAGCTACCAAACGCATTCAGCAGATTAAACGAGAATGTACCGCATGCCTTACTGAAGAAAGACAGAGTCAAAAATCTGTGCTCAACTACCTATTACGTGCTGTTAGATTCAGGATAATCCTCCATGACTATTATCTCAGCATTCCACATTCCTCTCCGTTTCTCTTGCACTTTCTAACAGCTTTCAAGTCAAAGTTGATACCCAATCTCTGGAGAAGTGCAGCATCATAGGTGGCTGGCAATATCATTACCTGTACATTTCTTGGCAGCCTCATAGGTGCTGGCAGGAGGTGGGATGCCAGTCGGCCAACTAATGTTTTTGTTGGTTTGCTTTCTTCTACAAGCCTTCTCTCTTCTTGAAGCTGCCTGTGCAACCTTCTCATCCTCTTCGTTGCCTCTAAAGTTTGCTCACCAAAGCCACATCTCCTCACCACCCACGCCACCCCCCCCCACTGTTGAATGGGGCCCGGTGGTATCTTGTTTAGGTGAATTCATCGTGACAGTTCGAAGAAGATACAATATTGACTCCTTTGTTTTTTGTCTCCTTAGTAGCTGCCTTATCTTTCCTGCCTACCTGATGCCGCGAAAAACTCCAGGGATTTGACAACACATTACCATCTAAAGGTGGCGAGCTTACTTCTGCTGCGAAAAATGGTACAAGGCAAATCTGGCATAAGAGATTGTGGTCAACATAAATTCTGAGGTACTCGAATTGAGTCCTGCAGCGGTGGCACACAGTCCAAAAGGTACCGGGCATTGGCTTCTGAGAGTAACGCAAGTTGCCCATATTCTCTGGGGCAGTTTTATGCACCTTTAAGGTCGGAGAAGCTTTTGTACGTGCTCTGAAATTGCAAAAGCTACTGGCACGAGGAGGGGGAGGTGCTCCAGCAGTTATAATTGAAACTCTCTTGAATATTTTAGCCCTTCTCTTTTGGTCATATGCTCCTCTCTTAGCCTTGTCAGACAACACACTCCATGCCTCTGAGATGAGCTTAAATGCCTCATCGGCTCCAACAGACTTGTTCTTATCAGGATGGAGCATTAAGGCAAGCTTCCTGAACTGTTTTCTCATAGTCTCATCATCAGCCATAGGACTGACACCGAGTATTCCATACCAATCCGATTCCCCATTAATATTATTCTCCGCACTAACATGCACGTCCAATGTGGCCAGCATTTGAGAGATACCCTCAAGCTCAGGATACAAACTTTGAGCCTTCAGGGCAAATTTCCTTGCCCCAGCCATGTCCTTTGCCAGGAACTTCTTTTCTGCAATCTCTTTAGCCCTCACGCCATCATCCTTATTACACTCCATTCCAGCAGCCCACCAGCCAATATAACGACTTTACTTCAAGTCTTATAACAAACTAAAGCTTCTATAAAATTTTCAGTTCCAACAGTTCTGCAGATTCTCAGGCTTCAGCCACAGAGAGAGAGAGAGAGAGAGAGAGAGAACGCAAGAACATTTCAGCACTAACATCCACAGAAAACTCAACGTTTAAACATTTTTAAAGAGAGACATACTAGCAGGGGGACATACTTTCATTTCAGAAGAGCAGTTACATAAAAGACAAACAGAGTTCGGGGGAAAGAACAAGTAAAGATGGAGTTTTCATCGGCAACAAGAGCAAGAAAATCATCGGAAATGAAGGAATCCTTTAATGGAAGACGACACATGTTTACACCAAACGTAAACGGGAAAGGAAGTGGAAATTAATTCTAGCAAAACCAATCCAGACGCAAGCGGCACAACAGCAACGCAATCTTCAGCAGAAATACGGAACGAAGCCCTATATCAGCTCAGCCCAGCATATTCACCATCGATCCAATAACCAAATGAGAACAAAACCCTAGAGTCATCATTCAGTGTGCACACGGAGTCCAAAGGCGCGGAGTGAGAATGATGATTCGATTTACCTCTTAAGTCAAAGCAGTGACAGCACCGGACTTGACGGCTAAGGAACTATGTAGCTCCCGGAGTCGCCATAATCAGCCCATCACCAATCCCTAGTAAAATTTTTCCGAGCTGGTCGCGGCCAAGATAGCTGCTCTCCTTTTCCCATTTTCTTTTCCCTCCATTTCTGGCCTAATGTTGGGTGAATAGTTTTATATGCTCGCCAAGACGCCTACTTCACAAAAAAATCAGTGAATACTTTTTTCAGTATGGGATTTGATTAATGGAAGTTTAACATATTGGTAGCAATTTTGATTAGGATAGGATAGGATTTCTTATATCTGAAATCACTTTATCTTCACTGGAATGGACTTCGTACTTAAAAAATAGGCATGACTTGCATCTGCTTGGGCTGTGCATGAAGTCCATTCCTCAATGCTCATAGCTTCATAAAACAAAATCGTAGAGCCCAGCTGAATGGGCTTTGCACGCATCTCACATCTTTTTGATAGATGATGAAGATGGCAATCTCCGAAACCGGTTCCGACTCAGCACATGAAGGCATCAAAATTGACTCGAGTCCAAATTCCGTGTGATATCTCATAGCCCTTTCATCTGAACTAGTGGCCCCATATGTTACCTATACGATTAACGTATTGTCTTTCACCGGTCAGACTCCAAGTTGAAAATAAACCTTAGTGTACAGGTTTCAACAAGTCAGCGATTGCCGCCGTGCAGATTCTTCTAGTGTAACACGTGGCATCCGCCAATCAATTGAAGTCTCATTTTCTAAATCCTCTCATCATTCTTTGTCCGCATCTCCTTGGCCCTTTTCTGTTCCATATTTTTTAATCTTAATTCAAAGGAAATATCATTAATTAAAATATAAGAGAAGGAGAGTTATGATAAAATATCATATAATGACATCGGAGGAAAATTTTTATATGATATTACAAATGAAATTTTATATTATCCCTATTCGCCCTCCCTCTCTCTTTTCATGCTAATGGGTGTCTTTATTGTTAAAATGAAAAGGAGAGAGGCAAAAGGAGAGTTTTGTGTGGGTCCTGAATTACACCTGGAGACAGTTCACTTAGAGGAGACACTATGCCTCCTCAAATTATTGGCCTCCGTCATCCTCCATTGTACGGATTAATCAATTTTCAAATCCACTGAGCTGGCTTTCTTGGTGTCTCGGGGACGGTACTAAATATGGAGACATTGTCGAATGACGACGGTGACATGAGCTTAAGTTGCTATAATTAACCAACAGCTATTGCAACTAATTGACCCATGCCCCAGTCAGGAACTATCAAGCTAATTCGAGCTAAGCATGTCATCTAACCATGTAAAGTTCACATATAAATTTTATGGTTCAATTATCTGACCGCTTCGTCGATACATAGGCTCAGTGGTTGAAATAGCCAGTGGGTAGGGTTCATCAAAACATCCATGCCCTGGAGGCGGTTAATCATATCACATATTCGCATTGTTTTTGTATTTAATGGACGAAGGTCGTGGACATGTCCTCTTGTATACTGTCACCAGCACTTGATACATAAGGCCGATCCATGCTACCAAGCGCTAGCGATGGATAGATAGATCGAAGTCAGTGGGTACTCGTGCCAGGTCTACATCAATGAAGGCATTTTGTACCGTGCAGGCTAAGCAACGTGCATGAGTGAATTGTGGGCGGTGTTCTTTTGGTTGCAACGTCGTTGTCCAACGTTGCCTGTCAAAGACTGAGACGTGTGATATTAAGTGTCTAAATTAATAAATAAATCGGATGCATCCTTCTAACTTTGGCGACTGACGTACCATTTCCCATTCTCCCCCACTTCTTTCTCTCATTTTCTGACCATTTTGGTGAACTTCATTTTTATACGAATTTAAAGAAGACTTTCCATTATTCGCACAAAATTGCTTTAGCATTATAAAACTTTATAGTACGCCATACTCTACGCGGCAATTTGTAGCCCACCATGAATTGTACGAGTACAACTCACATGATGAGACTGATTTACTTAGTCGCCACGTCCATCATGGTCACCAGAGGTATTGCCACTTCATCTTATTATTATTGGTCAACCGTGATCTGTTCATTGAATGCAGCTATGCCGAAACAATAAATACTAGCCAAATAGAAATTTGGTAGTACCTAATGAAAATTTTATCATCACTTTAAAAATAAGTATATTATAATAAAAAAATTTAGTACAGTAATATAATTATTGATTTAACAACTAAAAAATTATGAGTTCAATTTTTATCATAATATTTTTTATGTCTCTTTATTTTCTTCTCATTTTTACTATCATATTATAAATATATGAGTGTTATATGTAATTAAAAAAATATATCAAAAGATATTTAAGAGAAAAGAAAATTAGAATATCTACAACTACAACGGATCATTTGGGCGTAGGAAAAATATATGTAATCAACACGCCAGATTAAACACAAGCTGTTAGCGGCTGGGTGCTGACTTCATAAGT
The DNA here is from genome assembly GCA_900174645.1 of Sonneratia alba. Lineage (NCBI taxonomy): Eukaryota > Viridiplantae > Streptophyta > Magnoliopsida > Myrtales > Lythraceae > Sonneratia > Sonneratia alba. The sequence continues at coordinate 2,735,586 of FWPY01000010.1, forward strand.
CCCAATCAAAATCTCCTCCGGTCTACACAAGTCTCAGTAAAAATCAAGGAGGAAGTTCGTCGAGCTATTAAACCGTCTAGATCCCAGTCCTTCTGAGCGGATGCCTCCGTTAAAGAGCAAACTAGGGGAGTCTTTAGCCGTGCTCGAACATCGGCCGAGCCACAATAAAACCTTCAGCGATAGCAACCGACAACAGGTTGAGCCGGCAGCTGGTTGGCATTGTCGGATCGGGATTGAGATCACCAAATCCAGGTTGGAGATAGCAACAAGTTAATCGGAGCAGACTAGGACGGCTATAGGTGAGTCGGAGAAGGGGATTTGGCTCGGATCAAGGTTGAATCGTCGGGTACAGCTAGGGCCGCCAGCTGGACAGGTTGGTTTTGTCCGAGCCGCCCTAGGACGGGATTGACCATCCTCTTGAGTAGGCTGTCGCGACTGAGTCTGCCCTGGATGCGGCAGATTAGGGCCAGAGCAAGCTTTTCGGGACCAGATGTAGGCGCGGAAGTACTATAAGGGCGAATCGATCACTCACCAACAGTAGTCGATGCGCTGTCTGGGAGAGGGTTTTTGGGAAGAAGGGTTTCTGGGCTAAGAGGATGGGGTAGCGAGGGCGGCATGGACCAAGCGCATGCCACAGATGCAATTAGAAATATGCTATTAATAATTCAATAACTTTTCCTTAACTAAGATTAGAATAAAAGACATTATCTAACTTGAATATATCATAAACGCCTTTTATTCATTTATTAGACTATTATTCATCAGGTCAATTAAATGATTCATTGTAGAAGATATAATAATCCACGACTTATATCAACCGCGTCAGTGTGTATGCACCTGTAGTCTGAGCGGTTGTGATATGGCGTATGCGGGGAGTAGCCTAATGGCGACGGATCTGATCAGAAGTATTAATGAGGAGCCAGTTGTGGGGGCACTACGCGCTGGACACTGTGAGTGGCCGGTGACGGTGCGCGGGGACGGAGCGCTGATGTGTGGCGTTGCTGTTAAAAACGAGAGATCCAGCGGACCAGGAATCATGGCCGCGATCGCTTCCCGACAAAGGAAGGGTCCCTCGATCCGAGTGCCCTACCCCAACCCCCGCCACTGTACTCCAGCCGTCACCTCCACCACTTGCATCTTGCCACCGTTCCCTCGCTCCGTTGTCCCAGCTAGCTTCTGATCTACTTTCCCAATTGTCCTATTCCTAGGACAGCATTGCCCCCCAAAAGCCCTAACTTGTTTACATCACAGCGTCATTCGATTATTTAGCTTTTCAGCAGTTTTACTCGATCACCATCTTGTTCGTTCTAATTCTCCGATGGAAGTATAATATTGTATTTCCAAACATTTTTCCAGGACCGGATGCACCTGATCCTGTTTTATTTTATGATTCCATTTAATTTTTTTGACATTATTTTACATACATAAAAAATAAACAACTTCACTTATTTAAATTTTATAAGTACTCATACCTAAGTATTTAAATTATAATATTATATTAACTATCAAATATCAAGCTCAATTTGCCAGCAATTTCAACTGGGATATGAACATTTGGCTTCCCCATCTTTATTGAATTTATTGTTAGAAATATAGGGATTTCCTATTCTATTGTGACTTCCTACTTGGATGGTTTTTCAAATGATCTTAGCATATTGATTGATATAAAAAATACTAATCAAATTATATCGAATAATTAATTACTAATCACATGACTAACATCATAAGTACTACCATATGCACTAATTTTAGTTAGTTCTCACCATCACATTATGGAGAGCTAAAGTATTTTAGCTATTTTTTTTCATTATCACAAAATATTCCATTTTATCGGGAGGAGAGAATGGCTCAAACTAATTTTAAGGAGGTGAAAGCTCTAAATTTGGGTTTAATTAACGCCATAAAAAAGCATGTGCTAAAATCGACTTGGTGAGAAAAAAACGGTCTGATCCATATTCACGGCGCCCTCTTTTTATACCTAACCATAGTAGCTTTGCGTCCGGGGGCAATTCCGGCAATCCAAGTGGGGTATCCGATGCCGTTTGAAATATCAATCAAAATGGACGTCAGATTCCGTTGATTCCGCTCCCACGCGAGGGCAATTTTGTCAACCGAAGTACAACCCACCCTCACAGAAATTGTTTGTTTTACATAGTAGGCTTTTTGGCTCTTTCTTGCCCGGCCATTTACTTTCCTTTTTCCCGTGCCTTCGCCGCGGTAAGCCGAACTTTCCCTCTTTCCCCTTCTCACGTTTCGGCTTCGGCTGACCTCTGTGGACTTCACTGTTGATACCTTTTCCGCTATGCGCGACACTTACATCATCGTGGTATTTCTCAAATTTCCTCGTAGATCCTCTGGCATTAAAATCGGTTGGAATAATTTGAAATAGTATTTTTAATTAAGATATTGTTTTTTAATTTTTTAAATAGAGGAAACAATTAATGGTTAATACAATCTTAAGTGTCAGTGAATTAATTTCCTATTAGTCATGAAATATAAATACAAAAGTTATTCAATGGCACGTTTAATTTCAGGTGCTTCTTCAAAAGACCGTTTGGAAAAATGAAGGTTCAAAGAAAGGCTAAACTGATTTATGTGATCCGAAGTAGCCGTGGAAATTCTGGGAAATACGCGCACCCACACATATATATATATACATATATAGAATTTTTTTGTTTGGTTAAAGCAGACAATATTGATGCAACTCGGTAAGTGGTCGTCAGAATTGCCCTTTTTTAGGGAAAAAAAATTATCTCTAGAGAAATGGATTAGTACAAAAATATTGTTTTTAACTTCAATTTTGATTATTGCTAATTAGCCTTTCTATGCCCTTTATTTATATGTTTATTCCATGTATTATGAGCTCATGAACCTCTTTTTAATTTCCTATACATGCAGAGTGGCTAATTTTCTGTCAAATATTGTTCTGCTTTATTAATTTTCTGATTCGAAGTGGGACATTGCGTGCAAAAGATGCATGGTCATGGCGACGATGACACAAGACAATTAGTTCGGTTGAAGAGGGTCTGCTACATTTCGTGTCCTCACCTTTGCATTCATCCGTCCTGCGTACAAAACAAACGATGAGGAGGAATAAAAAAGAATAGCAAATCACTGGATTTTGTATTTATTACGAACAGAAAATAAATTTATTTGAATTTTATATTTAAATAATTTTTGGGGGTGTCGGATGGATAATGGGCAGTGCTTGCTGACATTTCTACCACCGTACTCTTCTCATCTTTTATCTTCCGCCGATTCTTTTCGGCCGGCCTTCCCAATACCGTCCGTGAAAACAGCTCTCCCCTCTAGCTCCTTTTGCTTCTATTCCTCCTCTTTCTCGGTTCTACCCTCTACTTTCCTCCTCTCTCTACGGGCTTGCTGCCTGGTTCGTTTCCGTGCTGAGTGAAACCTCAGTAGCTACAAAGCTCGATCTGTGTCCCTCCCCTTTGAGTTCTCAGCAACTCCTAAGGTTTGTTGAAGATCTCGGGGAGCTATAATTCTATCGGGTTCTGTTCTTGGGGAGGTGGGAGGGTGAATGATTGGATAACTAAGCTCGGAATCTCTGCTGAGCCAGTTTTGGTCCTGTTCTCTTTACTTCAAAATTCAGTTTGGAGGCCCGACAAGACAGACATCCTAGCGGTTCCGTTTGTTGGGGCCATTAGGAATTTGGGAATCTTGAAGATTCATTGGTTCGGTTGGCGCTCTCTCTCTTTACACTCTCTGCGGCAATATCTGGTTTTTGGAGCCTTTTCGTGTGGATAAGAGTAGATATAGATGCCCTTCAGTCCCCTTGGGTTGTGCGTGCTTAGCTATGGAGCTGTTCGTGTTACCATTCGTTTGAAGAATTAAGAGGTTTTGGAGATTTACGGCGGTGAACTTTCTCGATGCTGCTTTGTTTGGATGAGTCTGGTTTATGTTCTTGGGTTTGGCATTGAAGTGGGTCATCTGATTTGGATGATATGTTGGTGGTTGGTGTCTGCGATCTCCATGAACTGGTTCTGTAACCGTGGAGTTATGAACTCAAGGACGAGTTTGCTAAGCGGGAAGGTTCCAGTCAGATGGTGGGGGAGGGCTTTGGTTTGGATCTCTTTGATCCACGATCATTACGATCAGTTTGTTCGGTCTAAGAGAGTCAGCAAGACATGGTGGAAGAAGCTTCTTTACTCTTGGCTTGTAGTCTTTTCTATAATCTCTTTGTGGATCTTCCTCTACATGACCTCACAGGCTGTTGAGCGGAGGAAGGAGACATTGGTGAGTATGTGTGACGAGAGGGCTAGGGTGTTGCAGGACCAGTTTAATGTCAGCATGAACCATGTCCAAGCTATCTCCATTCTCATCTCTACCTTCCACCATGGGAAGGACCCCTCTGCTGTTGATCAGGTAATGATAGTTTTCTCGGTGGATCGTAGTCCCATGTGTCTTACTAGAATAAACTCTGCAAGTTTGTATCGTCCTCTTGTGCTTGAATTGGCCAGTTTCTTGATGCTTAATGTTCAGGGGTGTTAAAAGCTTAGCTGTATATTTCCAACTCATTGGGTCAGTGCAAGAACTCGGCATGGGAGACGTCTTTTTGGGCATAGTAACCTTGTCATTGGTTCGATTTCATTTGTTATCCCACTGAATTTTGCCATAAGCCAAAAAGTTTATATTCTTGGAGTCTATGGTTAGATCGGCCTCCTTGATCTGGATTCAAACTATTGTGATGGAATTGTCAGGCTTCTTTTTGTCTGTAAATGTTAAATCTGTGCCATTTTCTCCGAATAGTTAAGGACTCTCCCCTGACATTGAACACAAATATGAGTTTTCTTGTGTTTAATCGCTGCTTCTCCATTGATGGAATGAAGAAGAAAACTAACTTCTCTGATGCCACAGAGGACCTTTTCTAGGTATGCAGAGAGAACTGCCTTTGAGCGACCACTCACAAGTGGTGTTGCATATGCCGTGAGAGTTCTCCACTCCGAGAGGGATCAGTTTGAGAAACAGCAGGGTTGGACAATCAAAAGGATGGACACCATCAAACAAAAACCAGTTCAGAAGGACGACTATGACCCTGAAGCCCTAGAACCATCCCCAGTTCAGGAAGAATATGCCCCTGTAATCTTTGCCCAAGATACTGTTTCCCACGTGGCTTCTCTAGACATGCTGTCAGGAAAGGTAAATTCTTCTCTTTTCCCTAAGATTGCTTTTGTAAGAGGCATCACATATTTTTTGCAGCTTTTAATTTATTCTGTAGATATAACTGTTTGCTTTAAGCCTTTTATTTATGCTTATTAGTGAGAGAGGACTGGATCTGGAGAGGAGAGGAAAGTGAAGGGAATGGAATGATTACACTTATCCGGGATGATATCCGTATAAAATGGTGGGAAGGAGATCAAATTATGTCATTTTACTATGTCTTAATAGAAGGATTCCCATAATGTGGTGTTTAGGCAAGACCATCTCCTTCTATTTTAATTATTAGCTAATTGTTCTCAACATCTGAGCCTAGCCCCTTGTCATTTCCCCTCCCATTACCATTATGTTCTGTTAAATTCGTTATGAGCCCATAAGGGATCGGGCCCGTTTCCACTTAAAAGCTCAAGCTGATAGGTGGTGGTACCCAACCTTCTTATAAGCCCACAACGTTTTCTTTATTTAATCGGTGTGGAATTGTATATCTCAACATGTTCTTTACCTGCTAAATAGTTTCTTCCACATAAATGAAGATTCTTGCTGACAAATCCATATGAAATATTAAAATTCTAATTTCATTTCTTCCATTAATGATTTTTGACAGGAAGACCGTGAAAATGTTTTGCGTGCAAGAGTCTCTGGAAAGGGGGTACTTACTGCTCCATTCAGGTTGCTTAAGACGAATCGACTTGGTGTTATTCTGACATTTGCCGTTTACAAAACGGATCTCCCTTCAAATGCAACTCCAAATGAACGAATCCAAGCAACTGCTGGGTATGCTTTCAAGATCTTAAGATCGACCAAGAATTAAATTCCTGAGTCTCATTGATTCTAAACTGGTGTTGGATTGTGACATACAACTCCATGGTACCTTCCATTTTGGCATAGTGCGTGGGCCTCTTGGTCGCTACATTTTGGGATACCTAGGGACCTTCGTACTGTGTACAATGACTTAAACTCTGATGATATAAAATCACAATATCAGAGAAAGAGCTTCACCTTTTGATCCACCTCAGGTTTGTGACTGTAGCTACACTGGTAGGCAAATGAGCCATTTTCTTTGTTTTTTGGTCTTTCAGGTATATCGGAGGAATTTTCCACATTGAATCTCTTGTGGAGAAGTTACTTCAACAGCTTGCAAGTAAGCAGATCATTGCTGTGACTGTGCTTGACACTACTAACCATTCTTCTCCAATCAGCATGTATGACTCCAATTCAAGCACATCTGATGATGGTTTAGAGTACGTCAGCATGCTCAATTTCGGGGATCCATTCAGGAGACATGAGATGCGTTGCCGGTAGGTTCCTTGTTACCTCATTCTACTTGCTGAATTAAGGTTGCAGATAAAATTCTTTCTTGATTTGTTATATGGGCTATGCTGTGGAAACTGAGTTCAATATTGTAACAGATTCACAGAAAATGCTCCATGGCCGTTGCTGGAGATAGCAACCTCAACTGGTGTTCTTGTGATTGCATTGCTTGTTGGCCACATATTTCGTGCGACTATGAACCGGATTGCCAAAGTCGAAGATGATTGCTACAAGATGATGGAGCTCAAAGGGCAGGCTGAGGCTGCTGATGTGGCAAAGTCTGAGGTACTCCATCCCCACAATTTACAACAACGCCTTTTTTAAGTACATGGGAGGAATGAGATTATAATGGGAAAACTCTCTCTGCAGTTTCTTGCTACGGTTTCCCATGAGATCAGGACCCCTATGAATGGTGTTCTAGGTCAGTATCTTTGAGGAAGCTCTATTTCTTTCTCCTGATAACAAAAATGAGGAAATAAATCAAAATAAATGGAATGTTTTTCTAAGATTTTCTCTTTTCAGTGAGTTTTGCGTTTGTTTTCCCAGGAATGTTGCAGATGTTAATGGACACTGATCTTGATATGACTCAACAAGAATATGTAAGAACTGCCCAGGATAGTGGCAAAGCTCTGGTCTCCCTAATAAATGAGGTTCTGGACCAAGCGAAGATTGAATCAGGTAAGCTGGAGCTCGAGGCAGTGCAATTTGATTTGCGGGCAATACTTGATGATGTTCTCTCCCTCTTTTCTGTGAAGTCCCAAGAAAAAGGGGTCGAGGTAATTGGCTTTACATTTTGTGCTTCTTGTAGTAATACCCCATTGATCTACCATTGTCTCATACTGGTTCTTAAAATTACACAGCTTGCAGTTTACATATCCGATAGTGTTCCTGAGAAACTAATTGGTGATCCAGGAAGATTTCGACAGATTATAACCAATCTTATGGGGAATTCAATTAAAGTAAGTTTCCATCTTTTCCATTTTTCCTCCTTTCTTTTTCCATCCTTTTTGTGTTTGAGGTTTCATTTTGGACAAACTTGTCAAAACTGAGATGAATTTTCTTTCCAGTTCACTGAGAGAGGACACATCTTTGTAACTGTCCACCTTGTCGAGGAGGTGGTGGATTCAATTGATGTGAAGTTGGAATCATCGCCAGGGAACACTTTGAGTGGCTTCCCTGTACCAGAGAGATGCCTCAGCTGGTCAAAATTCAGACGTTTCAGTTTAGAAGAGCAAAGGAGCTCCTTGCTATCATCAAAGTCCAACCCTGTCAACCTCATTGTATCAGTGGAGGACACCGGGGAGGGGATCCCACTGGAAGCGCAGCCTCAAATCTTCACCCCATTTGTGCAGGTTGGCCCCTCCATATCAAGGACTCATGGTGGAACAGGCATTGGCCTTAGCATAAGCAAGTACTTGGTTGGACTTATGAACGGGGAGATTGGGTTTGTGAGCATTCCCTTGGTAGGGTCAACTTTCACATTCACTGCAGTTTTTGATGGTGGGTGCTTGAGCTTGGGTGCTTGCGGAGGCCCACAAATCAACAAGCAATCAAACCTCTCCACTTCTGAGTTCCATGGCATGACCGCATTGCTTGTTGACCCAAGACCTGTAAGAGCCAAAGTTTCGAGATACCATGTACAGAGGCTTGGGATCCACATAGAAGTGATTCCTGATTCGAATTATGAGTTGCTGAGTATGGTAAACTTTGGAACCATGAAACCCGACATGATTCTCGTGGAAGAGGAGGTCTGGAATAAAAATCCAGGCTCTTTGGCTCTTCTTGTGAATCGTTTAAAGGATAAAGATCGTGGTGATGCTCCAAAATTATTTCTTCTGACCAGCTCTATAGGTTCTTCAAGGACGGGCAGTAAGGCTTCAACTGCAGGACAAAGCAATCCAGCTGTCATAACGAAGCCTTTGAGGGTGAGCATGATAGCAGCCTCTCTTCGAAGGGTTATGGGTTTCAGGAACAAGGCGAGTCCCCCCAATGGGGTAATCTCTCGGTCGGCTCTTCAGAATCTGCTCCAAGGAAGGAAAATTCTTGTCGTGGATGATAATGATGTGAACCTAAAAGTGGCTGCTGGGGCCCTGAAAAAATACGGGGCTGACGTGGTGTGTGAGAACAGTGGAAGTAAGGCCATATCTCTGCTTAAACCACCACACCATTTCGACGCATGCTTCATGGATATCCAAATGCCAGTGATGGACGGGTACACAGTTTAAATATACATACATATATTTTCAAGCACTTTTTCCATTTAATACATGAGTTTTCATCTTTAAAAAAATGATGGATTTACTTTCAGCTGTGATTGTACACTTAGCCTTACACCTAGGCTGGAACCATGGTTGGGTCCAACTTGGGAAGATAAAATGATCAACTTTCACATGTTCAAAGTTGAACTTCCAAATTAAACTGAAAGTTCTTGCAGATTTGAAGCTACTAAGAGAATTCGAGCAGCTGAAAGGAGCTTCTATAGGGAGTCTCAACATGGAGATGGACCTGCTGATGCTCAAGGGAAGGCTGCAAAATGGCATGTACCTATTCTGGCCATGACGGCAGATGTGATCCATGCTACGCATGAAGAGTGCATGCGCTGTGGAATGGATGGGTACGTCTCAAAACCGTTTGAAGCAGAGCGACTTTATCAAGAAGTCTCGCAATTTTTTGCTTCTGAGGCAAACTGGAGTTCATAGGAGTCATTGGTTGCTTGTTGATTGCATGGGGAAGCGGGAGACCACTGCCCATTCTTCTACTGGCACTTCTCATGTTGGTTGATTAGGTTGGTGTCTGCATTACGGTAAGTTTTCTGCCAGTGATATTGTCAGATTCATTTTTTATTACCTATCAGTGTTCAAAGTAAATCGAGTGACTTAGATTCTTGGGAACATGGAATAGTTTCCATTTCTCTTATGGGAAAAGTACATTCTCTATTTCAAAATACCATCTAACTTGCGTTTTCTCCGTTGTCTTCTTCGTTTGCCAATAGTGGAAAATGGCAAACGGGAAATATTTGCTTTTTGTGTAAACCGAGTGTGGCCTGTTGCTGATTACGCTTATGTTCTGATTCAACTCCCCAGTCAAACGTGATGCTGACTTGTGGAAAGTTTTTCAGGTGTCGTCATCCATGTGAGAGTATATAGAGCAAAGGTCGTTGGATTTTTGTGAGTCGTCTTTAGGTCTTGGATAGACAAGAAAAAACTGCCTCTTCTCTTGTGTAATAACGTCAGAGTGTCTCCAAGATTCCAGTGCGTGACCCAGCAGCGGCAGCTGCAGCATCAGCAGCACTAAAGGATATATATCATCGGCCAATGAATTGTAGCCTCTTCTGAAATAATAGGAAGAGAGTCTGCGACTCGAAAGCTTGTTGCTTGGTTTCCTTCCACCATTATACCATAGTAGATATATGTGTATACGCACACGTGTATGCATTGATTCAATTCAGAGTGTGTACAGAGCTTGCAGGTTTAGAGTCGGTGGAGAACAGGGTGCAATGTGTATTACAGGCTTCTCAATAATCATGGCGAACAGCTTCTCGTCTTTGTTTGCAATTTCAAACCTTGCAGAAAAAGAGTATTTGAACTTAAGATGGTTGATGTTGAGTTGTTGCTATTGACTGTTACCTCATTCCTCATTCCCTCGCTCTTCCAGAAATTCCCAGGTGATCTTTTGACAAGTACCAAATTGGGAATGGAGAAGGACATGACATGGGTAATAGGTGAGTGGTGGTTCGTAACCTTGTCTTAATGGGTCGTTAACTCGAAAACGAACTTGCGTTAGTGTGGCGACGGATTGGATTTCCCCCGAGTTTTTCCCATGAAGAATGGCCTGACATTTTCGAAAGATCTCAACTATCTCATCCCCAGTCGCGTCTGTGTCTTCATTTCTCGTAACCAGCTGTGTCCTGCATCCACGGACTCCGATGTGTCTTGGATGAAATTAGAGATCACGATGAATAATGAAGCGGAGTCCTGGTCTCATCTCATGGAATGCAAGGTGTTCGGGTCGGACAATGGATTGGCCTCCTTCGCTTCGCTCAAGATCATGATCTTTTGATGCCTCGTCTTGATTACCAGAGTGAGCTTGGTTATTCGGCCCATTAAAGCTCGCTATAGTTAGCTTGAAATTTTGATTTTTTTCTCTTAAAAAAGATTTTATATTAAAATTTTAATGCTAAAGGATTAGTCATATGGTAAAGGAATATGATGGGCAAAATGGTGCTGTGTGTTACGACTAATCAATCTTCACATTTTTAATATTCAGCCAAAAAATGAAAAACTACACTTTTTTTTTTAATCATACGTAGCGGCGTTCAATGGACGCGAACTTTAGGCAGCAAATAGCCGAGCCACGCGCTTCAATTCACGATATATCGTGATATTTTCAGTTTCCCTTCAATTAATCGCGTGTTCTCTCTCTTTCCATCTTCTCTTCCCGCCGTGCCCGCTCCCTTATTGGAACCAGGGTGCCGTAGGTCCCCCCCCTCTTCTCCTCTGGCCTCTCGTCTGAAAGCTCCCGCTGAGACCAGGTGCGGCGGCGATGGATCCTGATGCGGTCGCAAGGGCATTCGTGGAGCACTACTACACGACGTTCGATGCTAATCGTGGGGGCCTTGCGAACCTCTACCAGGATGGATCCATGTTGACCTTCGAAGGCCAGAAGATCCAAGGCTCCCAGAGCATCGTCGCCAAGCTGACCAGCCTACCCTTCCAGCAGTGCCATCACAGCATCACCACCGTCGATTGCCAACCCTCCGGACCCGCCGGCGGCATGCTTGTCTTCGTCAGTGGCAACCTCCAGCTCGCCGGCGAGCAACATGCCCTAAAGTTCAGCCAGGTACGTCTTCCCGTCCAGCCATTGATCGGTCCTTTGTTCGTATTTCACCTTGCGGATCTGGATCGCCTGATCCTCTTATTATCTGGAGTTCCCATGTTATTTACACTGTTCCATATGTGCTTGGTCGATCCGATGTCTGTCGATCTAACAAGGAATGGTCGTTCGTTCATATGTAAGATCAGCCATGGACCTGGGATCTTTTAGCTAAGCCTTCTATTTCCATACTAGATTTGGTTGGGCCTGGGATATTCTTTTGTTGCTGACGTCACGCAGCGGACTCGTTCTACTTCTAATCTTTATTTTGTTGGGTTTGGGGTTTTTTTTTTTTGTGGGGGCGGGGCGGTGGGGTGGTGGCCCGGTGGGGATGTGTTGGTAACAAGTGATGTATTTGCCTTCTGAGCTTGTAATCTGATTGTCTTTCGCATTTGGGTTGCAAGTGCAATTTTCTTGGGCGATTGGTGTCTGGAGCCTCAATAGATTCTTTTTAGGCAGATCCAGAGCGTACTTGGTTTCTGTGAAACAAAATGTATAGCTCGTCATTACATCAAAGTCTCATATGAAGTTTTAACGTGGTTTGGCTGGTCCTGACAGTCTAGATGTGTTGCTTTGGTTTTTTTCGACCCGATTAGTTATACCTTGATTCATCCTGAATGCTAAATGTCAATTATCTGGACTTGGCGGGTTTCATGTCTCGTTAAAGCCGCGTCCTCATATTAATATTCTCTTTCAAATGGTAGAGATGAAGAGTCCTTGTGCATGTGCCTTTTGACTTAATTCTTACTTTATGTCATCTGGTGTACTTTTGATTTCTGTCGGTTGGAATTAATTTGTTGATGCGGTAGGTCCTGGGGTTTGTGTTCTCACTTGTCTCTGTGCCCCGTGTTTTTTGGGTAGGACTCTAGTTATCCTATACTTCTGTAGTGATGAGCGTTTTGTCTTTGAATAAATAAGCAATGTTTTGCGCGGGAGCATTAGCTGTTTGGCTTGGTGCGCTTGTTGGTGTAGACTTCTAAAACTGAATACTACTGCCTTAATTACTTTGGGTTTGATTATGTTTTATCTGCAATCCTGGCTATTATTTTGGACTGACACTTTAGTCTCTGTGCTTTCTGCCATCAGATGTTCCATCTAATGCCAACACCTCAGGGAAGTTTTTACGTACTGAACGACATATTCCGGCTGAACTACGCATGAAGTCAGATGGGCTTCTTGTATTTCAACAAGTTGGGTCCTATATGTGTCTTCAATTCAATGTGGATGATAGACACTGGTTTGGTCATAATTGCTGTGTTATGGGCATTTCGATGAAGACTTTGATTTGGCATTGTTACATTTGGTGTCCCATGCTAGACTGCCTCCCTCTCACCAGAGAACAAAGTTCTTCTTGGTCCAGACTGGTTGAAGTGTATAGGTTCTCTGCTGGGCCCTTGTTTGATATTTTTTTACTGTACTCTGGAGAGAAACTGGTCCTCATTTCTCGAGTTTTTGAGTTATATCGAGCCCGAGTTAAGCTCAGCTCCTTTGTTCTCTTGTCTCGGTTTTATTGCTTGTTTGCCATGCGGATGTACTACGAAGGCTGAAGCGAATACGAAAACTGGCTTGGGTTAGAATGGCAAGCGTCGAGTACGCGTAAATTGACAATGCTAATAGCCCCTAAATTAAACGAGTCGATATCATCCTTTAGTAAGTCTATGGGATTGCATTTCAACGCTTGCAGAAATCCCAACCATAATTAATTAGAAAATTTCAGAATCGAGATTTTCCAGTATAGGAGAAGGAGGAAGTCATAATCTGTACAGATTAATGATAGGCGACAAGTTACACAACGGAGAACGATTTACAATAATTAACAACTATCCATAATTTTTTCTAAGGCAAACTTATTATTCATTGGTAAGTATTACATATGTTTGTATAGATACAATAATTTTTGGGTTTAATTTTGCTTGAAAGATGCAACAAATTTTTTTTTTGAAAACCAACTTATTTATTATGCGCTATATTTTGATACGTAATATGTTTAAATTAATTGATAATTATAATTCTATCTAAGATGACTTTACCTATTAATGGAAATACTTGTATGAAAAATGCCTATATATTGAGAATTCGGGACCCTATTTATTGTATTCGAGTCTTAGTTTACATTATTATTTCATGTCATTACTCTTTTGATGAATGAGCCATTTCACCCTCTGTGTTCAATGGACATTTGTATTCCTCGAGACTCTGATATCAAGAAAACACTCCAATCTCTTCTTTTTACAGGTAGCTCGTGACTCGTTCATGGAAATTCAGGGTTCAAAATGCGCGACAGGTAGCACGTGGTCGAGAGCAGGTTTTCCTCGGAAACAATCGCAAAGCAGAAATTTAAAATGAGTTGGCACGCAAGACAGAAGATGCTGTCTCGTTAATGGCAAAACGCCCATCACCGACCACGTTCGTAAGAATTTGGACTTTGGAATTTTCTAGTTTCTAAATTTATGACCGCACCCAACCACAGCATCAAATCCGTATTTTTTGGATATAGGCAGATTGATATTTATCGGTTATAGATTCTTATTAATTCATCTCGAATTGAATTGTTTCATTTAAAAATAAAATTATTTTAATATAAATTATTCATATTTATGATAATGAAATACATATTTTACTTAAGAATAGAATATATTAAATTATCCAAGTTAATTTAGATTAGTAATTCAAATCCGTATTACTCTCTCATTTTTCTTTTGGCGTGTTACCTTTATATTATTCCTTGCTTCTCCTCCGGTGCCGGCGTCCACTCTGGCCACATAACTTCACCGTTACATATACTCTGTTTTTTGTCTCTCTGCTCACTCGCCGTCTTCTGCTATAAGACAGAACAGAGAACAGAATCTGCAGAGGAAAGAAGCGCAGAGGAAATGGCGGACTGGGGGCCGGTGGTGATAGCGGTGGTGCTGTTCGTTCTTCTGAGCCCGGGGCTGCTTTTCCAGCTGCCGGCGAAGGGCAGGGTGGTGGAGTTCGGCAACATGCAGACCAGCGGGCCCTCAATCCTCGTCCACACCATCGTCTTCTTCTGCCTCATCACCATCTGCCTCATCGCGCTTGGGGTCCACATCTACACAGGTTAACTCTCACTTCCTAAAAGAAGGAGAGCATCTCACATTTCATACTGCAATTGCCTCAACACTCATCCTCGAATTGAGTGTGTCTGTCTCAATGTGTCTCAGTAATGTGGTCGGGTTTGGTCATTCGGTATCGGGTTCATCCTTCTCGATTCACTTCGTGTTACCAGTTTAACTTTTATCGTGTAGTAAGTATGTTGTGCGCTTTCTAACTCATATTGATTGTCAATAAGGAAAAGGAATTGGTGAGCAGCATTATTTCTCGATATGAACCAGGAGATTTGTGTTCACATTATATATCTTGGTTTTTGTAGCTAAAAATGTGTACACACACACACACACACATATTGATTGCCTCTGGTGAAGAGAAAGAAAGATGGTCCTAATCTACGGAATTCTGGCTGACGGTCTTACAGGATTTTGTGGCTCCGATCCGGTTGTCAACATGTATACAATGGACCAAAAATGCATTGTCTTCATATAAGTAGAGTGCAATACGTTGAGTGGCTTAGCCGTGAAAAATAAAGTTATCTCACATCTTCCTTTGAGCGAGGTCGATTTTTAATAATGGATGGAACTCTAATCTCAGTTAAGAAATCCAAAATTCAAAGACTACACACGAATAAAAGGACTACATGACATAATTCCGATCTAGTCGACAATCATCAATACACCTTGTCAAGCTAACCTAAACAAGATTCTTAAATTGAAAAATAAGGACAAGCAAAAAAAAAAGAGGAGGAAGAACCTTCGAGAATTCAGCAATGCTATCAGACAAGAGAAGCCATCCCTATTTCCCACTTATAAGCTGTAAAATTGAGGACTTCATGAAAACATACTTGGACACTTCACTCTGCCTCGTCACCCGGAAGAAGCTCTACAAAACTTTGCTTCACCTATACATATTGCTCGGGGCAGCATGACGATCTTTGGGGAGCATGGAGGCTTCCCTATGCTCAAACTCTTCCCTACCGCATATGATGTAATATGTCTATATCTTCTGTCCGCTCACAAGGATTTCCATGCTGCACAGCGGAGAACGACGTGGAGGAAGATTGTCAGTGGTCAACCTTGTTTAAAACAAAAACCACTTCTCTGTTCATATTAGTAGGTCACGCAGCAAGAGGCTGAATTACTGAAAAGAAATTCGGGCCCGAGAAATAACCATTTGATCACAGAAGAATACACTGCGCATTGACTGAGCAAAAGATGTTTCAATCGAACAGCAAACTAAATTAGACGCTGAACACAGAATCAGAAGGTACTCATAAATATCTTCACGTTTATGGCAAGAAAGGCAAGTCATGGCAGGTTCGAAGTCCCAGTCAGAGCAGAGCAAAGCAAGCTACGAAAACAGGACCCGCTTGTCACTTTGAAATCACAAAGAATGACATTGGTCATGTCTCAATGGTTTGTACCGTTACATTGCAATAACGTTCGAAGAAAAAAAAAGGGACAACTCAGGTTACTGTTGACGTTAAACAGAACTGCACACATGATATTTCAAGGCCAGAAGATTAGGAATTTCCTGTTTCCGTTTCAGAGAAGCTACAGATCAAATATTTTGCTTCCAGAACAGGTGATCAGCTGAAATGACCGATCCAGCTGCAAGCTACTTACACCTGAAGATCATAGACACGAATATTCGATAAACTACAAATGACAAGCTATTGCGAAGCAGAATGAACTGATACTTTATCATTGATAAAGTAATAGACCAATGAAGCAAGGGGAACCCATGATTGGGAAGCAATTGCAGCACCGCTAGAACGAGTCCAGCACCAGACAAGCGCATCCAAGGAAGAAAGGGGTCCAAAAGTACAACAATTCAAAACAGAATGAATTGCAATTTATACTAAAAGAAGAAACTCTCACAAGGAATCTCCTTCCGTGTGCTCGGGGTCGGACCCGCGGCATAGTGAAGAATGGACCGTCCTAACACGGAAAGACAGGAAATGATCCCGGCGACATAAAGAAACATCACCAAACCAAGCACCCAAGGCATCAGCATAAAGCCGATGAAGAAAGTGACGGATCCACCGAGCATCAGAGCCAAGGAAATCCCCAGCAGCATGGACGCGAACCCGGACGGCGTGATCTGCGCGGCCGCCGGAGCCACCGGCCTCCTCGACAAGGCAGAGGACCTCGCCACCGACGGAGACTGATCGGGGAACGACATCGGCATCGGAGGCGACCTCAGGAGGTTGAGGACCAGAGTTGAGAGCTCGTAGAAAGCCCTGGAATGCTGGTCCCGTGGTTGCCTTCTCATCATTCTCCCTCTCCTCCTCTTCCTCCAACCAGCCGGGAAAAAATCACGACCGATCGGCGGGCAATTACTGATCGGATGAAACTGAAAGATCCTTGCCGTTTTCTAGGAACGAGGCAAATGGATAAACTCTGTAGAGTGAAGCTTAATCGGGAACGTAGAGCTCTGACTCAGATGACAGGATGGAAAAATGGGGGGCAAGTAGCAGAGACGCCTGCGGTGGCGGCGGTCCGTTAAAAATGGTTCGAGATCACGATTGATCCGTCTCGGAAATACGGCGTTCGTCCACGTCCCATTCGGTACGTTTGTTGTCTGAAATAACAATTTTTTACTCATTTTACATATCAAATTTATCTTCTTTTTGTATTATAATTTTAATTCCTTCTACATCAATTTTATAATTTTTTCGATTTTTTTTTAAAAAAAACAAAAACTGGGGGGAAGGAAGGAAGGATAAGGAAGAAGGGTTAAGAAGGTGTGCCCGCCCAGTAAGCAACGGGAGGTTGGCTAGGCGCCACGTAGGGGCGTCGTCAAGACAGGAAGCAGAGGATAGGATTGAGCTGCAAAGGTGGGGCCCGGCTGACGTGGAACGGCGCGTGCGGGCAATTACCGACAGGAGAGTTTCTCGGTCGGTGTCTCTGGATAAGTCTTTTTATCCAAAGGAGAGAAGAAATGACCTTCTGCTTCCAGCAATGGGCAAATACCTTCTGTCAATAATGGAGGTGGAGGTGCATTCGAGAGGGCAGATCAATTGTTACACAATTTGAGTTAGATGGACTAACTTCAATATAACTCTCTCCCCAATGATTCATACTCGAGAGTCATCCGCATAAACTGCATTGACTAAATGTGAGGAGGCCTTTAATAGATATATGGACCGATATTTCTACGGTTGTGTTATTGTTTCCAACAGAAGGAGAACTAATAAGAGTTTTCTTGCTTAGTGGTAGGATAATTATTTGCTTGGTACATTTCACAAGAGGTCTGATTAGTTTCTAAAGCACACAAAAGACAAGACACGCGCACACGGAAGGTCTACTTACAGAATCCTTAATCGGGCAACACCATAACACTAACCAAGCAGAATGGAACGCTGAGACTCTTTCATGTCTGATCGGCATAGAGAGAATGCCACAAGAACTTCCAGTGCAGTGAATGGTGTCTTTCATGGCATCCATCCCGGCATGAAATTGCTCGCACTTGGCCCTGCAGCCGTGACTACTGCCATGTGATCGGGTTGATACCTGCAGGAACAGTGTCATGAAGGAGGATGGTAAATGGTAGTGTCAGAGTTATAGCTGTCCGCAATGTTTCTTTGTACGTGCATTGTTAAATGGGCGGTCTGAAGTCATCAGCTTGTAATCGTAGGAATCAACGCGAGTTTGAAAAGTGAGGGTCCAATACCCGATATGCAGAGTGGGCTCACATGCCAGAGGGTGGAAGAGGCCATCGGCTGGAGGTGGAGGAGCCCCCACTCGGCCATAGCCCACTTCCTCTGCACCGGCATTCAGCTGCAGCATGTTTGCCTGGTATCCCTCCATTAACTGTGTGAAATTCCGAAAAGAAATATTAAATATATCAGTTATTTAAAACCGATCAATATCGAGCACTATATTTATACGAAAAGTGGACTTGAAAAGATCACAGCCCCTTAAGGGAGGGAGCCATTTTTGGGCAGATTGAGCTCTGCAAAAGTGCGAATGTTGGAGCATTGAGTGGGCTGCTGTATCGGGTGAAGTGCATTATATGCAGCTGTGAGAGGGAAGGGAGCCTTTTGTGCAGCCCCCAAAGTGTTGGCTCACCCTTTGCTTTAGAGCCTGATTTGCCTCGTTCAGCATATGTTCCTGACAAACCAAGGATTTTTATGTGATTTTAGCAACATGTGCTAAACAAAGATCGGGGATAATGCAAGAGGAACTTGGTGTCTACATACCTTCCTCTGAAGATCACTGAGTTGATCCAGCATGTATTGAGTCTGCAAAACGAGGCATACTGAAGAACTGAATTGATGGCGTAGACGAGGATGACAATTACTTCAGCAACTGAACTTTCTAGGGCACAATTTTATGGTTCAAGCAATGTTTTATGTTATAAAATGGAATGATCCACATATCTGTCCAGAAATCAATTCGCACAGCATCATAAAAGTAGCTTAGAAGGCCGGATCTAGTTGACATTGTAGGTTAGTAGTTCCTACAGAAATTGGGTTTCTTATTTCATGAAACACGACCCTCTTGAAGCTATACACACCCACATATACATTTAGAAGTCATTTAGGACAGTTCATTGAGAGCTTATGATCAAATATATTATGTAGCTTCAGCTACTTATAATTCATTATAGGATGGTAAGAGAAAAAAAAAAAAGGTGCCAAGGTACCCTTGTTGATCTGATCTGCTTCAAAGATGCATCTAGCTGCCTCTCAAGGGATTCAAGCTCCTTGCTGCTAAGAGGGCCAAGCTCTTCTCCAAGTAAGTTCCTGTTGAAGTTGCCATGTAAGTTCGTTCTCACGACTACTAAAAAATTTCCATATGATAAAATCGTCAGTTTTTCTTCTATGTGTGGTGAAATGAAAAGGTTGAATACCTCTGCGTTCTTTGAAGGGCTTCGTAACGTGCTTTGAGTTTGAGATATTCCTGCTGGCAGCTCAGTTCCTGTAATTAAAAGAAATCTGGCATCACGATGTTGTGATACAAAGCTCATCAATTGTACAACTTCCAGTAATTGCAGTTAGCTGCACGATCAAAGAGAAAGCAGTACACCATGGAAGGGTTTTGCACTTCATTCAGAGGATCGAAAGTCTGTCGTTGCAGTCTCAAACAAATTCAAAATCGCTCAGAACCTCCATTTATTGGTAACTTCCCAAAGATACTAGTACAGAATAATGAAATTCTTCCAGGGCTCAAGCAAACACAAAGCGAACGACACTCTTTTACAGGGACAACTCTTTCTTTGTACAGTTTTCCTATGACCTCCCATCAGAGAGCTTATCCGAGTGTCGGAGATAATGAAGACTTGTTAAGCACACCAACATAAGTTTCATCGCATGCAACCGGATACGTAAATTGCACATATGAATTGTTCTCTTTTATCTCACTCAGTATTCTCTTCTCACACCATCCTCATGCAACAGTATCCCTCATTATTGCGTCCTCGATCATTTCTTGATCGAATTTATTCCATTTCTTCTAACCTAAAACATCTATTATATAAATCAGGATACGGCAGTTGCCTGATGGAACGTACAATCTACCTTCTTCATTACCCCGTCAATTCCGGGGTGGAAACAAGGACAGATAAACTGTTGATGAGATCGAAAAACGGCATGCCAAAGTGGGAAATCCGTTGACAAATAATTTAACTCATAGTTTATGCATTCAAGCAATTACTAGGGACGGAGAAAAGGTTTGGCGACAGAGCGCTGCCTCAACACTAAACATGCAAGTGCCGCTTCATAGTAAATATTAACAGGACTTGAACGATTCAAATTCCTTAAGGTCAATGATGAATGAGCGGTGTCTGGGACATTGATGTAATAAACAACGGACTTGAACTGAGACTGGGATAATTTTTTTTTCCCCACACTGAATTGTGCACAGCTGGTTTGAAGGTTATGAAGGACAAATATAAAGAGAGAGCTAAGCATTAACAGTTGTGGGTCAAACAGTGCAAACTTACCGGATCAAGAGCCCTAAGAATAGGAGACCTTGACCAAGATTGAAGTCATGATATGATATGGGCATGCTTGTTTCCAGTACTATTAAATTAACAGTTAACGTTAAAATTGCAATGAAAATTTCAACAATGGCTTATGAGTTGAATATGAAAATTACTGTGATGACAAGTACATTAGATTGGTTATAAAATTCGATGAGTACTTGATAAAATAATTGTAAATTCGATTCTAATTCAAGAATTAAAACTATTTTGTACAAAAAAATTTTACCAATTATATAGTAAAATTTGAACTAATGTAATATATTATTATAATAAAGTCAAATTCTATAATTGATAGTATAAAATTTACTGTAAATTACAATAATTTTACAACAATCCAAACTGGGCGAAAGAATTTATGCGACATTTCCAATTTAATTGCTCGAGGATTATCACACTACTTAATGTGCTTCTCTATTCAATTGCTTTTATACGAATTATTATTATTATCTTGGTAGTTTTGGATGAGGGCTGATCAATCATTTCCTTTAGAAGATTGCTTTATAAAAGCTTATACTAATTTGCTTGTTCACAAGATAACGTTAAGCCTTCCAGAGACACATGGAAATTACTATCATAGATACAGCAACTTGTACCACCGTAGGGTTGGTTATACAAGAGCAACTCTTTAAGCCCACATGACGTGCACATTCAATTATTGGTTAGAACTTCAGCTTTTGTTTGGAATTAATATCGATCGCACCATTATATCGAAAATTGAAGTTAGTGTCTGCCTATCGAGATAATAATTGGTACTACAATCACGATCAGTTCAACCTCGGAAACAAATCCAGAAAGACCATAAGACAAGTAAAGATCGCAAGCTGGAGTATTGTTCATTACCAGGGAAGCCTCTTTTGCAGATACATTAGGCTCCATTGCATTGTAGCTGCATTTCTGGTACCTCTCCAAAGTCTTGAGCATGCTGAACAGCAAATGGCAGAGATCAACGAAAACCAACGCAATTGCAAATAGGAAAAGAGGAAGAAGGTTTAAGACCAATTTTGTCCTCAACCCAGAATTAAGAGTCTTATAGTTCGATTTTCATTAAAAGAATATACTTATTCCAATCTCCCTTGAAAAATTCTTCTTCTTCCGCCTCCTCAGTTTTACATTAAATTTTGTAGAGCAAATTTTATGAAATAACCATCAGTTAGTAATTTTCATAGGAAATGTTAGATATTATTAGTTTAAAGGAAAATTAAAATAAAATGCTCCGAAATTTTTGAAAAAAATTACTGATATTTTTCTTTAAGGCTTAAATTGAATAGAATAGAAATTTTGCATTCCCAACATGGATTTGAGGATGTCTTCGAAGAGAGCAATTTATGATCCCATGAATAACAAGGGAGCTTCGCACCCTCCGCTGATTAATCACTCCCACAACGAGAGAGAGAGAGAGAGAGAGGACAAATCGACAGTTGATCAATCAGAAACCCTAGGCTCTTGCCCTAAAACTCTGGAATCGACGGGACCCTGATCACAAAAGCAGGGATGCGATGCCTCAGTCGAATGGATTAATTGATTTCACAGCCTGCGACGTTGACAGAGGTGATGGCAGTCTGGCGACGCAGAAAGACGGGAAGATTGAAGGTTCAATCCGCTGGTGAAAGAGAGGGAGCTCTCTCAGGTCAAAAGCATGGACCTTGCAATTGTCTCCGACGGGACACATAATATTTCAGTCGATCTCCATGAAAGCATCCCAGGGTGAAGCACATGTGTAAAAAGAAAGAAACACAAATTGAATTGCATCCCCACAATACAAGAAAAAGAAAAGAACCTTAACCTTCCATCGTCAGAGCAACTGATTCCCCTGATCGAAGAGATGCGGAGAAATAAGAAGTTTTCGAGCTCATAAATGTTGTGCTGACCTACGGAACGGAAGTGGGATAGAAGAGAAATGATCTGGCTTTGAGCTGTCAAAGTTCACATAAAGAGTCTAAATGCTTCAGCTTGATAGTAAGAAAGGAAGAGACGAAAGTGGGGGAAATGGGAACTGAGCTTCGCCTTTCACGGTTCGCGTGCTGCAGATCGGACTGCTGAAAGCGGGGAGACATTCACTAAAGCGGAAACGGCTCGAGCAGGAGGGAAGAAGACAGCTTTATTACCATTTCGGCTTCCACAGAAAGGAAAACCCTAAAAAAACTCCAACGCAATCAAACTGCCAGCCAGCTGAGTTAACACGGCAGTCGCAGCGGTGCGTGAGAGAGATGAAATGGCGAAATTGGTTGCTGATTCTCTCTTTTCCCGTTTCGGTTCTCAGAGGCAATGTTGAATCTGTTGGAAATTAGACGGAAAGAGAAAACGGAGGGTGGTGGGCTGGGGTTCTGTTAGTGTTACCTGGAAGAGCTGCAAAACTCGTACAGCTTTCCTCTATTGGAGAAGATGATGAGAGCAACCTCGGCGTCGCAGAGGACGGAGAGCTCGTAGGCTTTCTTGAGAAGCCCATTCCTCCGCTTAGCGAAGGTCACCTGCCTGTTGATCTTGTTCTCTATCCTCTTCAGCTCCACTCTCCCTCTCCCCATCTCTCTCTCACACAGATTCTCTTCTTCTGATGAACAACTCGATCCTTCCAAGGCAGAAGGAAAAAAAAGGAAAATTGAAAATAACCAGAAATCTACCAGACACTTGCCTCTCTCCTTCGATACCTTTCTTTGTCTCTACTTATGCAAATGTCCTCTCTCCTTGAAAAAGCCCTAGAAACACAGTTTTGAAGCCATGGCTGACCGTGTCTGATATGTATTCTAACCTTTACCTTAACCTTCCCCAAAAAACAAACAGAGGAGAAAAAACATTGAGGTTGTATGTTAAGGAATCAGTACATTTTACAGTTGCCATGTAAAAATACTGCTCGCACGTGTAGTGCCGTGTTGACGGACTAAATATTGAGTCTATGGTGAATCGGGAGTTGAACTGGCCATCATGAGAGACTCGAGAAGATCAAGATCGATGAACAACTGCGCACCCCATCCAGTCGATTGGTCTCTCTCAACATGCGAAATGGTTTTGCCTTGAGTCATGGTAACGAAAATCATATGAGGGGTCATCTTGTTACCGAACCAGATTTTGGAGGTCGTGATCGCGGTAAACATTTTACAACCCCCGTATGAAATTGTGACACTACGTCGTGATAATCTTTAGATATCGTCATTGCATTTAAATAAATAGGGCCATCTATAATTGGACGAGCTTAATCCCGTATCAAGCTGACTCAACTCAAGGTCAGATCAATCAAAACATATTGGAATATCAACTAGTGTGAATCATCAAAGAAAAGAAAAGAAAAGATCATTTCAAAGAAATGGAAGAAGCCAGGAAGAATTTATTTTTGTCAACAAAAAATCAGCATTTTAACGAAGGTTCCCCGTACGTGGAATGCGTGGTCCGTACGGATAGGCGTTAACTGATTAGGCCTTCCATCGATCTGACGGAAGCTGAGCAGGAGATGGACCGGCAGTGCCCGACGGGGTGATGTCACCGGTAGGATGTATAAGGAGAGGAAATAGCGGGGAAGGGACGTGAAAGCAAATAGCAGACAGGTTGGGGCCGATCGGCAGAAACCCATCTGCCACGGCCGGGCAGTCATCTGGTCTTTACCCTTTGTAACTTCGTTTCGTCGGACGAGGTTGAACTGGGATTCTCGAATGTCGGTGAAATGACCTTTTTACCCATTTCCCCGAGTCATCTGAAAAAGAAAAAAGAAAGATAGGGCATGACAATTTTCGCAAGAAAATGACGATTTTAGCCACGTCTCACTGGTATAGTAATAATTAAAAAAAAAATAACAAATGTCCAGTCCACGCTAGATTAATTGAAAAGAAAATATTGTATTCTAAAGATGCTCAAGAGAATTATCTTATCACTTTTCCTTCTTGTATTTTTTTACCCTTACGTCGAATTTCAATCCCTTAAAGAAACTTCTATGTATTCATCTCTCCACATGCAAATTTGACGTCATATGCCATAGTGAAATGGCTTACTGTGTGTATCTGGAAATTAATCGGGTCTCAACTAGTTCAAGATTGTACACAACTAGTTCACTAAATTGATAAAATTCCTTCAATCACAATTTGTTTCTTTCTCCACGTGACTTTAATTTGATACCCTCAACAAAGGGAATGATATTACAGAGAATATGAACAAACTGATAGGTCCTGTAGTTGCTTCAAGGTGAAGACTCCTCATGAAATAAAACATATATGGAACACAGATAGTGGGGACCAGGTCATGGCACATCAAAGGCATCACCGTAACGAAACCTACGCCACATGGGTTTCCCATCATAAAAAGCAATGGCGAGCCTTCAAAAGCACTTGCGACACGCACTGTGGTCCAAATAGGAGGAGCTTTTGAAACTTCACCATCCCCCCGACACATTTCATCAGCCCGATCGATCGAGATGATAAAAATCTTTTTTACCTATGATAATTATATTAAAAATCCTATATATTTATCATTTTTCGTACTTGAATCCAATACATTTTATAATAACTCTTTTAGTTCGATACGTTTGGTTCTATAACATGCTGGAATAATAATTCAAACGGTGCGTCGGTATAACAATTGTTCGCTGACGTGACATAATGACATATTTTTAAATTGTTGACATGACAAAATTTGGCTAGCCTAACAAAATTCTGTTGATATGCCATGTCACATGATATCGTTAAATGTCACGTCAATGAACTGTTAAAATTTAAATTTAAATATGTTAAAAAATAAAATATATATGACTAAAAAAATTATTTGAAAAACATATGATTAAGTGTAAAAAAATAACAAATATATTTAGCGTACACTGTAATTCTGTTTTGTTTTGTTTTTTTAACAGACGATGTTGCATAGACTGTGGAAGATTCAAGATGAAACAGTCCCTCCCGTGAGATGATATTGGTGTTATGAGATGTGGGACCCTATGTAGCCATGCTCGGCGGAGTAAACTGCTACTAGCGGCCCGGCGTTTCCCTCGTCGGGCATCAAATGGAGAGAGAAGGACCCCCCCGAAGCATGGCTTTCGAAAGCAAACGTTGAGGTGAATTGGGCAGACGTACTGTAAGCTTGAGGATACGATGCTCATCCACTAATACTATGGTCACAATAGAAAAAAAGGACTCCCACTTAGACGCGTACGAAATCCTAAGTATTTCTTATCCTTTTTTTTTCTATTAAAAAATTTTAAAAATAAAAAATATTTATTAAAAGAAAAATATCATATCAAATTAAACCCATGAACACCCTCTTCGTGCATTTATTTCTACCCTTCATTTCCATCCTCAACAACAACCCTAGCTATAAGATGGGGACCCATGCACAGTTCGAAGTAATAGCTCCGAGGACAGCGGGAAATAATGGAGACCACACCGTCCCGATATAATCTGACGAGGAGTAAATAAATCCTTTGGCCATTTGAAGGGTCTCTCATCGTGTTAGATTGATCTTCCTACTGCAAGTCGATCAAATAATAGTAAAATAATATACAACTCGTGAATCTTGTAAATATAAGAATCCCATGGTTCATGTATATATATGGATTCACCGTGGGACACGTATTAAGCTACTCTCCTAATCCATACGTACTACTATATCGAACTAAAATGATTTTTTTTGGAAAAATAAAAATTGAGTAAAATGTGGTGGATTTAATGAACAAAATTCCCTGGGGTAAAGTTGACATTTGGAGCAGCCCATAGACCCGTTGATAAATCCCTTGCTCCACTAACTTCTCCTTTTTACCCAAATAAAATTTTTTCCTTTTTTTGTTACTTTTAGTAGAAAATTCATAGTTTATAAAAGGTAGAATTACAATACAAGTTATATATGTTTACAATTTTTTTTTACACGTGAATCATATATATATTCAGTTATATATATTTGATTCTGTAACATATTTAAATCTTAATTTTAACGGTATGTTAACATAATATTTAACGGCGTCACATCACATGACACATTGACCAAATTTCCATCACATTATCACAACATGTTAGCTAAATTTTGTTCCGTCAGCATATCATGTCAAAAATTTATTAGCATATCGTTATATCACGCGAGCAAATAATTACCATACTAGCACACTGTTAGAATTATAGTTCAAATACATTACAGAATCAAATATATATGATTAAAAAAATTATTTTAAAAAATATAAAATTCAAGTGAAAAAAATAAATATATAAGATTTCAACTGTAATTATTCTATTTAAAAAATATATCTTTAAGTGACTAATTTCACTCGAACTTAAATTGATTTGGATATATGTATGAAAAAGGTTACAATTGTATACGATGAAGTACATTGAAGGAAATAAAACATTATGTGTATGTGCATTATATATGCGATCTTTGTGCCTTTTCTCACCCTTTCTCTTTTTGAGCATGGGACTAGGTTGATGAAATTTACCAATGGAAGCAACCTCCATGATTTTACTACTTCCCCCGAAATCAAACTTCCACACTGCCTCCTTTAAAAAAAAAAAAAAACGAAAGTCGTCTCGATTTCCTTTGCACTCTAACGCTGCCCGATTTTTCAGAAATCTTGCGAACGGAATCGTGACATTTCGTGGTGGCGGAGGCTGCCTCCCTGTGCTACACATGATTGTGCGACCTATATATATTTCACAAGAAGGATGCGCGAATGAGGTGAGGTGCTCGACCTGTTAGAATTGCCTATAATATGCAGTGAGAGAAACGAGACATACGGTCATAAGTTGAGGTTTGACAACTAAAAACATGCTTCATTCCTTTCTCAAGTTTCAAGAGTATCCTAATAAAATTTAAGAATTTATTGATCATGAATCGATAGTGATATCAATACTAAAAAAAATTATTTTCTTTTCGAGTATAGTATATTTAGCGTGTCATTCACGTAACCCATGCAAACAACACATGCAGGGTCAATGCCCAAGCATAAATACATAATCATCTAAAGCGGCAATGTATCTAGTAATCCTTTATAACGGGTCGAGATCAAGAGGTTAAAACTAATTAGATGATCAATCAAGGTACCAAAATTTATCAAAGAGGAGCCGGGCCCTCTTTGAAGATGCATAAAGTGAAATATTATTACTACCACCATCACCACCACCAACAACAACAATAACAAAATGTTGGTGGTGGTGGGACCACGGAAGATTTTGTGGATGGCTGAAAGTAAAAGATGAAATTCACAAAGCGGAGTGGGGCCCGCGAGTACTTACAGAGGTTAGGGAGGTTCTGATGGGTTTCCGAAAATAGGGGCCGAGGCAGTGATGAGGGGCGGGGACCAGTTTCTATATTGGGAAAGTTGCCTTTCATCATAAGTCACATCGATGGTGGGCTGTCTGGGCCCCTCACCCCACCGTCTCCCTTCAGCCCCCTTGGCCTTAATTTCCTGGCAACTCATTATTGGTCGCTCACGGAATTTTGGCATCTTTTTTTTTTTTCTTTTTTCACTAGATTTATTAATGAATTGGGTGTGAATGATTGACTTTAAGTTGTTGTTCTCTGCATGAGCACCCTACTGTCTCGTCCAGGAATCCCATCCACCGTTAGATTTGAAATGGGTGTACCTCAAATAAAAAATAAGGTATAATCCGCTCATGAAAACTTGAATGCAATATTTGATTAAGCAAATACTACGAAATTTACATTGAGCTGTCTTATAATTATTGTGAAAAAAAAAAAAAGAGAGAGGAGAGAGTTGGCTGACGATGACTATGAGGGGGTGAACGATGAGGAGGGGAGAGATATTTTCTTGCTGCAATCATGACAGTTCGGTGAGGAATTATGACAGCGTGGTGACGGCATGGGTGGCTGTGGGCGGAGACCATGTTGGCCCGTACGAGGAAGCTTTGCTTTCGTTAATGTCTAACTTAGAACTAAAATGAAGTAAATAAGTACATGGCAAATGGCATAAACTCATCCGATTGGCATATAGAAGGACTAGGAATTCAGAGGGGGCGTAATATTGTTCGGTTAATGGGAATGTGAATTTTTATGTGAAATTAATTTCAAATTATTGTGTTAATAAAGCGAAGGGGTATTTGCTGCACAAGAAAAGGGGAAGCTCTGAGCAAGGTGAGACAGAAATTTCTTACAGCAAGAGGGTCGTTGTCTTGGCTGCCGAGACGCAGATGTTCTTGAAGCTAAAAACACGGATGGAGGGGACGAGAGAGGCCGCCGGAGGAGATGCGGGCCGACATCCTAGGAATCGGTCGATTATCAAATCAAGTCACCGACGATTTAAGCCTTACCATCTCGGGGCACGGACCCCGTGCCTCATATAAAAATTCATGATAGATCGACTTAGACAGGGAAGAGAATTTATACAGGAGAAGAAGCATTGGAAGAGAACAAGATAGAAAGAAAGAGAAGAACAGGAAGGAATTAATTAGTTTCTCGATGAAATGGCATAGAACGTGCTGTTCTTGCTATAAATTTCCTCTTAAAGGGAGAGGTAAATTCTCAGATCTGGCTTCGGCTCGGAGTCCTAGTTGCGTGCCACGTTCTGTTCAATCATCCACCACCACTTTCAGATTCTTGCGAGGGTTCTGATCATTCTTTCCCAGGTTTATGAGCATATTCCTGGTAATCGGGTGGAGCTGGTCACGGCGGGAGATTTTCAACTGATCTGCGTTTTCTTGGCCATTTTACTCCGATCCCTCCTATCATCCGGAACCTTATTCCACCACCGACAATGGTATCATATATCTTCCGCTTGTTCGATCCCCAAATTGCGGGAGGATATTGAGAAAGCTTCTTTAATTGGGAGCTAAAGCAAGGTGGAACTACTCTCTCCTCCTGCACCATAGAATTGCTGGCACCGAAGGTTGCCGCCTGCCAATGTAGTTCGAGCTTCATATTGGGCTACTGAGGTCCGGCAGAATTCTGGCCCAATAAAGCCCAGTACGAGAGAGCTTTCTTTGAATCACTACTTGCATACATTTCATCAATTCGCCTAATAAAATCTCGATTTCAAATCTTAGGGATGAAAACTTAAGTATTATGTGAGTCTGGTTGATTAGCTTAGATTGGTAAGAGGCCTATATGCACCGAACTACTTGCAATCAACAATTTGTGAAGCTCCTTACCTGGAAAATGGCTTACTGCTGATATTTACACTACATAAAACACGCAAACAACCTCTAGATTATGCGTATTCTCTATGAAACTTAGACCATACTTAGCAACAATCATATAAACAATGGAAACCTCACTTACCCCGTTGAAAGCACTCAGTAGAAACATGTTGCTTTCCAACCAATTTTGGGATTAAGTATGTCGAGATTGAAACTGCATTCTGGTCTAATCCAGTGTCTATCCGAAGAATTAGTCTCATACTGCTTGTTCCTGCTGCATTTACACTGCTCTTTTCTTTCGTGCTTCCTTTGCCGCAGATCCGTACTATGCTACTGTTGCATATACGTGACATCTTCTTTACCTCTCTTGCTCGTATTGCTTGAATATTTATGGCAAAGACCATTCTAACTCGAGCATCACGAGGAAGAATAGTTGCCATGGTATGTGACGACATCACGATGATCTTCACAATCAGCAAACTGCTGAAGACATAACGATATTATTATATCACTCGTGAAATAAAAGATATCATCCCAATACATTACAAGCCAAACTGTAGCACGCCTTAAGAGGAGGCCCTCTTTTTATTCACGAAACCGTTCGCAATACGTTCACTCATATGAACCAGTGGCAGTAAAAATAATTCACTCCTAACAGCGGTACGCAGTATTAATCACAACTATAAGGACACGGGCATTTGCTATTTAAAAGGCGGATACATGTTGAAGTCGAAGTGCAGCCGATTTCCCACTCCTCTAGAGCTCCAACACCAGATCTGCAGTTCAATCAGCCAAATATTGTTAGACTAATTGATGATATTTAGAAATCATGTCCTAACCTTTCATGTGTATGACTACATGGCATGTCAAGATTCGGATATCGGGTAGTTAATCTATTGATTTCTGATAGGTGAACTCTTTGGAATGTTTCAGTCTATTAGCTTTAAATACGGTAAGGATATCTCATCACAGTCCAGTTCAAGGGTAAACTCTTGCTTCTTACGCTGTTGCTTGGGTTGTATTTGGAGCTAAGTCATTATAAAAGATATGGGAATGAACCTGAGGAGTAAATCATAACTAATACGGAGCCATGCATACGGTTTCTGACACTGTCATCTGGCTGGGGTAGATGGTGTACTTACAATCAGCATCTGTCTTGATCCAAAGCTCCTTGTTCTCATTCGACTCATTGCCAGTAAGAGTAAAATGAGGAGGGTTGAATTGGCTCTTGAAGCGGCGTATGCTCTTCTTTGAGGGAGTCCTCGAGGGATATATGAGGATGTCTTCATCTGAGAGAACCTGATTTCCATCATCATGACCGCTGTCAGCTGTTTTCTTCTTTGATCCATTAGCTTGATGCTTTCCACTCTCTTGCTCAACTGCTGAATATTCGGGATGAACCTTTCGATGAAACATCTGTAGTAGCTGTGTAGACCATAAACACGTGAGTCTGTAGGAGTCTGTCGAGGTTTGAAGGACAGAAGACATTTAAACTCGTGCAGTATGCTATTGGACACAGACCAGCAATTCGTTCCAAGTTCCTAAAATGAAATGTACACTGGGTGGTTTAATACCTTATGAAGCTTTTTCTCTGCTGAACTGGAATCATTGCTTCCGCCAGCAGCCAGGGTTGAGCTTTTGGAGGCAGCGGGAAGAACTTTTTTCTTCAACTTCTTCATGAGATACGTGGTGGATTTTTCTGAGTCTTTCTCAGCTCGTCTCTCCTCCTTCTCAACCTTCACTCCATAGCTGTCCTCTGTCATTTTTGTCCGCTGAAACAACTCTCCCAGCGATGTCCTCTGTTCCTTTTTTGCCATTTTTGGTGCCTCCGTAACTTCCATGGCTGAGCCAAGAAGATACTCTTGCAGCGGACACACTGCACCTCCATTTCCATTTGTCTCTTGGCCCTCCAGTGGCTTGCCGCTGAGGGTTATGGTGCTACCATGGCTGCTTCTTCCTGTGCTTACATAGCTGTTTCTCCCAGATGAATCATTACCCCATTCTTCCTTCACTTCAGCTGCCAGTACCTTCTCCAACTCGTCATTAATCAGCTTAAGTTCATCCTCTGTTACTTCAGTTTCTTTTTCAGTTATATACTCAATGGAGTATGTAAACGTTGGAGTTGCCGGGTCAATGCTGCATGGCTCTGAACCTAGGGTACCGATGGCTAAGAACCCATGGAAGAGCTGGGACATTTCAGCGGCTGATTCTTCTTCATAGTCATCCTCTTCAACTGCAGCTGCTTCTAGGCCAGCAAAAGAATTCCTGAAGAGTTTTTCTTGGTGTGCTTGTTTGAAGGCCTTGACCCCAGAGTTTGGCTTGTGGTAGCATTGTTGATCATCAAGTGACGGTTGTCCTGAAAGATATATTTGCAAGAAATAGCGACCAAGATATTGCAGGAAGAACTCAGATAGACTCACGCAATAGTGAAAAGCCAGCTTATGTGCTCCTATAGAAATAACAAATCGGGCAGTTCGTAAGCTAGTTCGCATACAATTTGAGTTCACTTTGTCTGCGTTCTTGATTCACTCGCTTTGCAGAAATCCTAGGAATTTGTATAGTGGCATTCAACTCTTCATTTATCTTTTGAGTTTTGAGTCATATCATGCTAGTCTTATATCCATTTTCTGGCCGAGTGCCTCGGTAAAATATGTCAACGACATAGTATAATTAGATACCTACCTGTGAGAAAGTCCTTCAGCGGTTCAGCACTATTATGACGGAATTTTCGGTGCATCCAGTCCAGTAACTGCAAAGTCAGTAAAGAGATATTGAATGCCAGAGTATAATTCCATCCCCTCGTAACACTCAAACTGCTTACCTTCATCTTGTTTTGAAAAACTTGAGCTTTGATCAGTGGTGAGGGAATAGAGCTATGGGAAATTTCCCTTTGCAGACTTAAACGTGTGTGTGTGTATTAGTGCCTTAATGGTCAGAGATATAGGGGGAGAGACACCTGAAAAATTACAAATTCGAGCAAGCTATTTTATGTCAAATCTGAATCATGTGGCCGGACTGAGTGGGTCCTGGAGGAATTTAGAAGATTATTATTTCAATTTTCGTACAATTTGCAATGGTTCAAGAGTGAAGGTAGGTTCATTTACTTTACTCCCTTGATCAATTATTTAAGTTTGTATAATATTTGAGTTGTATCAGTCCTCAGGAGTGGAGAAGGTATCATGTCCACCACGCAGAAAAATGCAAATCTTTTAGAAATATAACATGGAACTTGGTTTTTGAAGATGACATGTTTCTGCATCTCCTTATCTTGCATGCCTTCCTTGTCTTGTTCTTGTTTGGAATACACTCCTTTGGTTAGTAGACCCATCAGTGAGTAGTGGTTGATGTCTGTACAGAATTTCCGGTTCTTCCAAAGTGGGTCAAACATGATTGGACAATAACCCCCATCCTTTTGTATCGGTCCAACATGCTTGCAGTATTGTAAGGTTACTCTTGGGTCTGTTGGTTGAAGAAGATAGCTGAATTTGTTCAGCAGATATTGTACTTGTTTATAGTTACAATGCTGAGCTCTCCACATTGCCGCTACCATAAACTTGCAGGCTTGCAAATTGATTAGTCTGTGTCCTTTAGGACTCTGGAAAGCTGACGTTATATTGCTGATAATGCTGAATCTCACAAAGCTTTAATTGGGATTGGACCATAAATGCAAAGCCGGAGCCCCCTTTTATCAATTTCCATATTCTGAGTAGTTTAAATTCATGTTGTCTTTGTAAACTCCAATAGCGAGAATTTAATATTATGGCTTCATCTGCATAAAATCGAAAACCCAGTCTTCCTTGTGGCCCACGTTGGCACTTTTTAGCTTTTGGGTTTCACAATGGCCATGCTGCTTCAACTCTTGCCTTGCAGCGATCGGCTACCAAAATGGTCCTTAATTTCTGTTTGTAGAAAATCAAGAGTATTTTATCCTAGGCTAGGGTCAATGAATTAGCACTGTAGCATCTGTGAATCTCTGATCAGTATGTGGAGAAAGGAGGAAAGGGTTATAAGCATATGGACAAGGGCCATGAATGAACCTAACAGCTGTTGGAATAACAAAGACCCCTTTCTCTTGGTGCGTGTGAAATAATTTATGAAAGAGAACAAGGACAGATAGAAATCCAAGAACTCTTCTAACTTATCTTCAAGTGAAAATAGTCAAACAAACAGTCTCAAAAGATGGATATTCCGAGCAGATTATGAAGGGCTGCCGAAAATTCAGCAGACTATGCATGCTTCTGGATGACATGGAGATATCCCATCATCAAATAAACTTTGTCTTAGAGCTCACCACTGATCCAGAAGTCTGATCTTCTAGTTCAGTTTTCTCTCCTGTGCTGTGTCAAATGAAAATACATTAGAACTGCAGCATTACTGGTAGAATTCAGCACTCTGTTTGACAGCATTGGTAGAAGGTATTCTTGCTCTAGGTTGTGTAGGGCCAGGGTATTCCTAGCCCACTCTCATCCAAGAAGCTTACTTACATGAAATAGTACCTGAGCTGATGGACGGTTTCCCACCACATACATGAGAGGTTGCTCATTATTGAAAGCACCGAAAGGTACATTCCTCTATTTCTCAAGCTTTCTAATCACCATAACTGGGGGCATAAACCTCCACCTTGATGCATCTAGAATGCGGGCCAATGAGCATGACTTTTTTTGTCACTACCTCATCAACCTACATATCTGATTCTTTATTCAGGAAAGTTGGGCCAGACTCATTCCCTTTTGTTGACTATGAGGCTAGCAAGTAAACAACTGATGTATACAGTCAAGTATGTATGGTCAAGCAAGTGGTCAATTATAAGCTACCGACTTGGCCTGGTCCAGAATGATTCTAGTGGGAAAATCTCAACTTATGGTTGGTGATTTTCATCTGCATAGCTTCTGGTAGTAAGTAGAGGATGGTCTCAGACCTGTAAGTGTGTGATTGTGAGGCAGTAAATGTACTCGAAGAACAGCCTCTGCTGCCTACTATCAACTTCTGCATGAAAATATGCCATAGACAATTCACAAAATTGACACCCAAGAGTTGGATTTTCATAAGAGATTTTTGGAGTAATAAACAATCCAGGGGAACTAAAAATGAAGAGATTTATCTGCACTATGAGCATCCTTGGCCTCTAAGCTCAGTGACAAACCTGCTCTCTGTATGCTAAATCAGATTTTCGGCTATGCTGTTCCTAATGATAAATATACGTGCAATCCTTGAGTCTAATGTGCATTATGCATTGGGCCTTTCCGTGTCAAATCTATTGCTCTTCTAAATTCACGGGTTACATTGTCATTGCTGTCCAGCTGGAGCTGTTGTGACCACCTCGATTGGAAATGTGAAGAAGATTAGATGGGGATAGCTAATGTGAGACGGTAAATCTGCTCCTGCTTTGCTCATGCAAGGTAGATCTACTAGTCAACATTCTCAACTCCATGGATCCACTTGCAGCAAGCTGTCCTCACTTATGGCACCTATTCCAGTCACCTTACATTTTATTGATGATGATACTACAATGACAAGTCAAACAATTTGGCCCAGTTGCAATTGAAAATGGAGATGCCATCGGGCATGATTAGAACATCTCAGTCAAACTTCCCCAAGAGCATTTCAGCAAACAGTGGAATATAAAGCCTTGAAAGATTTAAATGGGAGCTTCCAGGATCCCATTATCTACTCCTCATGAGCAAAATTCTTGATTCTTTCACCTGTTATTAGCTAACAAAGATCAAATAGTGAAGCAGATAACAGGCAAGAAAATGGAGCCAATCTGGACGACTCTAGTAGTTTGTCTCCTCTCTTTCACAGTGATATTCCTCTGTACACGAGATTTAAGACCCACTTGATCCAAACGGCAAAATCATCTTATGATGGGACATCCTCCCTTTGACTGGCGATGGGTACGTGGTAAAAGTTTCGTCCCACCACATTTTGATGGATCATCTTTTCTAGCTTTAGGCTATGGATAATGGGGGGCTTTTCAGGGAATGGTGTGGCTTCTGCAGTAGAAAATGGTATAACATTCCTCGTTGCACTAGTAAAATATATCTCAATGGATCGATTAAGCAGCATATCAAAGTTGAAAAAGCGGTGCTTGCGAGGTGAAGACCTGAAAATTCAAATTGTGCAGGGTAACAGGAAAATCATGCTCCAAGCAAAGGACAAGCAAGTCTAGTCTTTCTTGTTTCCCGAGTAAAATCAAACGGAATCCACCTCCAGATGGCCCAACTCCATCAGCACTTGTGTGGTCCAGTGTTTCTGTTTTCTTATTCTTGCCCTCGATGAGGTAAAAGTTCCTAGCAAAGGAACAATGTGAAGATAGTCGGTCATCATCTACTCATCCTACATGAAATGACTGGTGTAGCTTCCACCCGTTTCTATAGATTAGAAAGCGTAAGGTTTCGACATTGCAGATACTCAAGGGCTCGTGACATATGTAAACCTGCCAGTTCAGTGCAAAGGTCAGATGTGACCTATATCCATCGGCTTGCATCTCATGCCGAATAATTTGGGAGTTGAAATGACTCCAAACGATCTTTCCAAGCTACGTGAAGAAGTGGATCAGCATCCACTTTTGGAACCTCAAAAGATCAGTACCGGATAATCGATAGATGGGAATGAGGTGAATTGGAAATGACGTAGATAGAGAGTTCTTCCCATTAGACTTCAGCTCTTCGTAACTACTATCAAATTCTGAACCAGAAACCGTGGCTGCCAGCAGATAATTTGGAGATATTGTGGGGGATCGGAGACTATGACCAGCTCCTCGCAGCATTTGGTAGAGAAGGCTCCATGGCAGAATTCACTTTGACTTACTGAGGGACCATCCATAACCCGAATTTTCCCATAGACACATACCTCAATGGTAGCGTCTGTCGAGGTCCTTCATTACCAAATAAGGTTGACTCTTGAGCTCGGAGAAAATGTAACATATTATATGAATTCCTATTGGTCTCATGAGATTCTTATCCCTTTCTCCTACATTCCTCTTCCTTCTCTGGGACCCTCCCCCTCAGTATTGCAATGACCACCCAAAGCACCAAAAGGAAACGGGACAAATTAATTGCCTCTCTACTCTCTAGTATTCATTGTTTCTTTGATAGGCTAATATGCTTAAAGGCTGAGACCCAGAGGCGCCCATCTTTGAAGATAAGGTTCAAGAGCGGGCTGTTTTTGTGGGGCACCCCGAGATAGGTGTCGGATGTCCGCTTCCGTGTCCGTCCATATCATTGTGCCCTACCTTACGCTGTGTTTGGATCACATTCCAGGGCTGTAAATTTCGTTACGCTCCTTGCCCTATCTTGACTGCAAATAGCCCAGCTGATTATCCGAGCCTAGATGAGAGGATGATGCTTCGAGTCCCACAGTGGCATATTGTCACCAGCCGAATGCTGCAACTGACTATTATCAGTCGTACGTAATGCGATACGTTCGTCAGCAAAAATTAACGAACACTTTGGAGACCCATTGGGGCCCCGCCCCGCAGGACTCGATGTTCTTGTGTTTTACTTGGTATTAGCAAGAGGCCCAGCAGAAAAATAGGTTTTTACCCAATATGCTCTTCGATTCCAATTAAATCTAATAGAGACAATTATTATATTTCTTGTTCGGGAAGAAAAACAATTATCTAAATTTGGATTATTATTCTTGCATAATCATACTAATACTATATAGTAGATAATCATAATAATATCTCAAATACAACCATAATAATCAATGATCACTTAATTATCATTTTACCCAAACTGCCCGTGACACGACCGACTAACAAGGTAAACTGAATCCGGTCATCTCAGTCGGCCCACCTTTGTTAATTCTAGAAATAAGATGAGCTCACTTTTAATTGATGCCCTCCATTTCCTAGGAACAAACAGAAGACACCTAGCCATAAAACCTCACCCCTGTTCCTCTCACGCTTTATTGTCCTCAGGAGGAGTCCAGCCCAGCCCAGCCCAGCCAGAAAGGAATCAAACATCGAGAACAGCACCCATTGACATTCTTGAAAAAGAGAATCCCTTCCAATAAAGAAGAGCAAAAATCATGGAGGATGGAGGTTCATACCTCCATTATAATAGTTATAGTCCACTAAATGCCATAAAAGCTCACTCCCTCCACTCCACTGGCTGGCCTCCACTGTGGGACAATTATCTCCACCAACCCAATCACAAGCCTTACTTCCTAAGTAATAACTGTTGGAGTGTGTTCTCCCGGACAATAGACCGAACACCCGCCCGGCGAGAAAATGACTCGCCGCTGGTGACTGTAGGGAACCTCTGGCGTGCATCTGCAGCAAACCGGAAACGGGCATTCAGAGACAACAGACAACAAGTCAGACGCGTTCTGCTATCATCAACTTCAAAATTTACGAGCTTGTTTTTTTTTTTTTTGTAATCAGGGAAAAAAACTGATGGTACGGGAATATCAATTACCGGCCGAAGAAACAATAAGGAAAAGAGATAGAATTTATAACGATATTGTATCCATTTCACTTAGCTCGAGAACTTGGATAGAGAAAGGAACAACACCCCCGAAGAAGGGTTTAATCATTTATTTATCTTAAACTACACTCGGGCTCCAAAGGTTCCATAAACGGGAATTCAGCAACCCCAACACGTCCGGAAGGACCTTCCTCGCCAAACCCTTGTGGTGGATTCCGGCGCCCGGCCCCGCCGCAGCGACCACCTCCAGCTCGGAGTTCCCATCGCAGCCCATAGGCTCCTCCTGTACGCCGGCCACTGACTCGGCTGTCGCTTCCTCCGCCTTCGAAGAAGTCACGGGCAGGACCTCGTTCTCCGTCGAAACTACGGCTGGTGGTTCCTCTACAGCAGTAGCGACAATCTCACCCTCCTCATGGATGACCTGACCAGGGGCCTGGTTTCCGATTTGAGCGGGGGCGGTCTCGGGCCGGGCGGCCACCCGGCGGCCTGGCTTCTCCCTTCTCTTTCCACGGCCGGTCCGCTTGGAGGAGGCCTCCCCGTTGGTCAGATGCTCCTCGAATGCCTCGATTACCTGGTGGATGAGCTCGCGATTAGGGGACGAGTCCCAGCGGAGCCAGAAGCTGGTGTAGCAGTCGAAGCAGTCACACCCAAACACCGGTGGCTTATGAGGCCCCCCACCTCCACCACTGCCGCCGAGCTGCCTTTTGGAGCTCCTCTTACTGCCATTCGAGCTCTCGATGTTGAGCGGGGGTGGGTTGCTGCAGCTGAGCGACCTCGCGATCATGTAGGCGAGTACCTCCCGGTCTTCGAGAGAGAGGACGGAGGCTAGGGCAAGGATGGCGGCAGGGAGGAGCTTCAGGACGGAGAGGACGTCTCTGTTGCAGGGAGGTGGCAGAGAAACGGAGGAAGGAGATGGGAAGATTTTGCCTTTATGCTTTATCTTCATGGTCGCTACAGCGGTTTTCAGCTGCTGAGCACTCCAGAGACACAGAAGGAGCAAGACAGAGTAGGGTTTCTTTCTATAGGAATCTATTTAACAGTCGAGGCTCGGAAGATGAGAAAATGGGTGGGAGAGGAGTGAAGAAGAGGAGACTGGGAGTGGCCCTCCTATTTTACTCTTGTTAAATAGAACCAAGCGGTTTTTTTTTTTCATACATCACTGTACATCCAGAAATCTCAATTCAAGCTCTTAAATTTAAATTTTGATTTATAAAATTTTACTTAAGGGAAGATAATGCATAATTACTCTACTTAAGCATATAGCATTAACCACATTAATCAATCCGGTTCTGGGTTTTCATCAGGGGGAGTAAATTGACCTATGCTACGGCCCCTTCCCGACCTTCCCCACCCTCTCTTCTCCAGCTTGGCGCGTGTCTTCTACAGCTTTCCTCTTTTGCTTTAAAACACTTTTTTTTTAAGGTAAAGCAGCCTTAAATTATTAATTATTCTCTATTTCTACGTGCCACTTGTTTGCACAATTATGAAATGCCAGTATGTTTAGACATGATTGTTTTCTTATATCGAGCATATATAGGTTTTACATGAGGAATCTCCACATCCATATGAATCTGAATTTAAGAGTCTCCGATATTGCATAAGTTTTTATTTAATTTTATCTGTTTGTTCTTGGACCAGTTGGATTCTGCATCGGATAATGCAGCCGGCGGCGCGTGGGCGGAGCGTGAGGGACGAGAATGTGCAGCTGGGTTTGCGCCAGTGAGAGGACCGCTGGGTCCCTCGAGCTATCGTGCGGTCTCTTTCTCCACACGTACGCTGTCCCTCCGCTGATGGAGGGAGGATTGAATTTGAGGCGGCTAAGCCCAAGGGGTTCCGATGGGGGATCAGCACGATCCTGCGGGGGCATAATCGTCTTTTCGAAGCCCCGCTGGATACTAA
The DNA here is from genome assembly GCA_900174645.1 of Sonneratia alba. Lineage (NCBI taxonomy): Eukaryota > Viridiplantae > Streptophyta > Magnoliopsida > Myrtales > Lythraceae > Sonneratia > Sonneratia alba. The sequence goes on from FWPY01000010.1 coordinate 2,775,391, forward strand.
GGACAACTGACCACATAGTGGGGAGCAGTCACCCCCGTGGCAAGGTAACGATGGCCCCCTGCCTGCCGTATTTAACTGGAGTTAGAATTCAATTCTTCACCCCAAAAAATGGCCTCTCGATTAAAATGGGATTTTATATTCGCTCATTTTGAAGGTAGATATGCCCATTTTTTATTTTTCTGAATGAGCAATTTCATTTTATGCTCTATAAATGTCAAAATAGGCTTTGTCTCTGTTCTTCTAAATTCTATGACCAAGGAATCCTTTCTCCACCAAATTATGTGACAAAAAAAGAGAAGAAATAAATAGCAATCTTATATGATGTAAATTTAAGGAAATATGTATACACCTAATTTAATACTATATCGATAAGTTGTCTGGCATAATTTTGCTCAACGATCAACTGGAAATGCGGACAGCACATACAAATGGAAGTCCGAATTCGGAAGCTACGATCAATATAGAAACAGATGCAAGGAAATGGGTGTATTCACATACATAATAGGTGACAAAATCAGTCTGTAATAGGAAGAGAATCGATTTGCAGGGTCCCAGCTACGTATATCAGTCAACGAAACCGCAGCACTCCCATGGAGGAAACAGATCATGGAGCGGTCCAGTGCAGATGTCGTTGTCAGGGCTTACATCCACTGCCAAGGATGTGCCAGAGACGCCTCTCAGTGCCTCAGCGGATTTGCAGGTAATCCCTTGACACTTTCACTTGCCAGGATTAGTTCGGGTCGGTACTACTGCTGCATCAGCACCTACTTCTCCATCTTTCATTTTGACTGCACAGGAGTAGAGGGTGTTGCGATCGACGCTGCAAATCAAAGGATCACCGTGAAGGGCACGATCGTGGACCCGTTAAAGGTTCTGCAGAGGCTGAGGAAAAAATTCAGTAGAAATGTGGAGCTGATCAGCCCAGTACCACAACCGCAACCTGTTAAGCAGCAAGAAGCCTCACCGACGGAGGAGGAGGAGGAGGAGGAGGTAATGTAAGATAGATCAAACTCTTGACGACAGATGAGTTTCCTGGGATGCAATTTCAGTCGGATTACGAGCTTCACTGATCTCACGTCGGTCCTGTTCTGAAAAACATAACCTGTTATTCCAAATCGATGTGCATGCAGATTACTATTAGAACAGCCGTGCTTAGACTGCCCATGCACTGTAATGGATGTGCGAAGGACATCGAGAGAAGCATCTATAAAATGAAAGGTGCCTTGATTTTCTTCTCCACTGTCGTGCTCTCTATGTATCTTTTTAGCCAAATTTGGCGCGCACTCTCTGTTATCCAGAGATTGAACGATTCATGACTGATCGGATCGGAGTCGGATTTAGATGGCCTATTAAAGTACAGATTTCCCAATTAACGAATTCTTTTTTTTCTTTTAATCTTCTTGCCGTGAATATATGACAGGTGTTCTGAAAGTTGAACCCGAGGTGGAGGATGGGATGGTCACCGTGACAGGGGCATTCGAGGATTCCCGGTTACTTAAATATTCGAGGGAACATCTAAGCAAGTACGCTGATATCGTGATCCCAGTCGAACAACAACCGGCTGAGGACGATAAGGCCAAGGATGACAAGGCCAATGACTCTCACCATGAACAAGCTGTTGTGTTATACCAGCCATGGAATTCAACATGCCACACCTGTCCCTGCGAGATGTTCAACGATGAGAACACCGATTCTTGCCGAGTGATGTGAGAAACCACGAGCTTATGTGCAACGCTCATGTACCAATCAGCATCCCTAATAAAAATACAACACATATGGTGCATCACATCACGTGTACCGAACCCATTAAGCATGTGACAGAAGTTCAGCTTTCTCTAGGTGAAGCCGAGCTACGAAGAATGCCCATATTGGCAAGAGAGGAGAGAACGTCACAGCAGAAAGGCCCAATTCAACACCTAACTTATCCCCCACCCATATCAAATGCAGTGATACTCCCTCTTGCCCCGGAACTCGAATCCGTGTACACGAATGTTTCTCACTCAAAATACTTAAATATAAAATCTTATTTAAAAGAAACGAGTACCGAACCAAAGTAGAATAACCCGGATGGATTCGGTCACGCCAAGGAACTTTGGGACGGGCCTTCTCTGAACCTTCATGCACATCAAAGAGGACTGTTGAATTGGTTAAGCAGATGGTAAAGAAGTCATTTTTGTGGGGGGAATCTGAGGAACCGTCCATCCCGTGAAAAGCCGCAAGCACGCACACTCTCTATTCATTGAACCTGTCGAGTGCGTTAGAGGACAAAGAGGTCCTCCTATGATAATAATTGAGGCTCTTTGGGTTCTTTCTCCAATTACAACCAATTCCATGATTATTTTTAAATGCACCAATCAAATTTTTTTATAAGCATTCTAAATATTTATCGAACTCAACAAATTCACATGTTAATGTATATTTAAGGAATTTTTTTAATTTAAAATTTTATATTTCTCGTAATGGGATAATACTAGAATAAAATGATGGTAAGACATAATATGAAAAAAGTTTATATACCAAAAACAAACAGAAAAAGAATTAATATTTAGAACATAATGACTCGGGGAAACAGTGGGTAGCCGTGAGAAAATCAGATGAATCAATGGTGGGGTCTGCGAGGCGAAATCAAAACCCACTTTGCACGGTTGAATTTGATTACCTCGCTCGCTTTGCTTCTCTTTTTTTTCTTTTTAATATAGAAAGGGATAAGAGTGCAGAAAAATAAAAGAATGTAATAAATTTTATGATCAAAATTAAATTATGACATCTTAATTATTAAGTTAAGAATGATTTTGATACTTCATCAATGATCCACCTTCCATATAAAAGTGACAATCACATGCTCCATGAATTTTGCTTATTGATTGTGAATAGGTGTATAAATTCAAGTCCATATTAATTTAAGTAAAAATATCAGTATTATTGTCACTAATTTTTCTTTTACTGATATTCTCATCATGGCTCATCTAATCAATCTCATACAAGTCGATTTTGATTGAGTATTACGAGTTCATTGTAAATAAGTATAAACTAATTATCAATTAATCCTTCTTCATTGGACAAGTCCAACTTGATATTTATTAGCCGGGGCATGGCGTTTTCGTTAGATGGGTCCTTAATTCTGTAATCAGTTTTTATACGAAAAAAAAGAAAGAAGGTTAATGGGAAGTTCACAACCATTAATCTTTAAACGACAGATCAAAAAGAAAATCAATTGGTAAACAAAAATCAAAGATAAAAAGATAATTTGATGGTAATAAAATTATTTTTATATGAAAATTTTAAAAGCAAAATTCATATTTTCTCCCTTTTTCTCTTTTTTGGATTATAAATATCTCATTTATAATGGAGAACAGAAAAATCCAAAAGCCATGCTCGAAATGAACACATTTTCAACCTGCCATGCCTTTTGGAAAAAGCAGCTCTCTTTCCATATGATTAAAGAAAAGGAAATTAAAATAATAAATTAAATACATAATTAATAAAATATCCCCTCTACGCCCACTATATGATTCCATGATTTTCACTTCTCAATGTTCAGTCAGACGAGAGCTTTTCTCATGATTAACTCACATACCTCCACAAAACTGGAAGTGATTTCTATTGCACATCCACTGAATAATTACCCCCAGAAATATTCAATCTAGTCCAAAAAAATTAATGGATCCAGCCACGGCACAGAAGCTCAGAGCCACGAAGAGCTTCAGGAAGAGGAATGGCTTCCGGTTCGTGATGTACAACCTCGTCCTCCATCTCCTCATAGCCTTTGCTTGTTCCCTACTTTGTTCATGTCCTTTTCGGCTGCCCTTTGTGAAGCAACTTCTCTTCACTTTTCATCCGAGCATGATCCCGCGCATCCTCAGCCCAAACTGCTTGTTCGTGGTGGTGAATATCATCGTCGCTGCCCTTATCAGAGACTCAAGGCTCAGAGGCTCGAAGAAACCGTCTCCATCCCGTGAAGTTTATGACGACTACGTCAGGAGCAACAGCAGTATCGGGAACCATCCGGCGAGTTCGATGAGAAGGGAGGTGGAGGTCGGGAAAGAGGTGTTTGGTAGAGTAGATGATGGGGAGAAAAGGATAGAGGAAACGATGAGTACGGATATTGAGAAAGAAGAAGGGTTAATTAAGAGTGAAGTTGTTGAATGTGTGAGGAATGAGGAGGAGGAGGAGGAGGAGGAGGAGGAGGAGTTGCCTAATGAGGAATTGAGTAGGAGAATAGAGGAATTCATCATGAGGGTTAAGAGGCAGAGGTGGCTCGAGGCCAGGGCATCGATGAACTTCTCCAGCACAACGTGCCAGGCGCAGGCAGAACATCGCAGTTCGGGACTAAGGTTATGATGGAACTAACTATGAAGGAGGGCTCACTATTAGCTAACAACGACGTCGATTGGATCGCTGTCAGACTAATTTATAATATCTTGTCTAACTAGTTAGAGAGAGATGATCGTATGTACATGGCATGCTTGGCGCATGGATACACATTGTACTGACGCATACTCTTTTGTTTCCGACAATCTACGAGGACATAAATAACTGGGGATTGAAAAACACATCTGGAACTAGGTCAGACCATTTGGACGAAGAAAGAAAATCTGTTGAATGTATCATCATTCGATGGGGTTAAGCTGGACATGATCTCTGCGTGAACCGTTTAGCCCAACCACCGGGCCTCCATCTCGGGAGGTTGAGTGACTTGGAGTAGCTAAGGCCCTTCAGGCCCATTGGTGAGGGCGAGTGCCTGTCTAAAGAGGACCCAGTAATTGATAGCGGGCCCTTGACAGACAGAATCAATTGGGTCTAATGAAGTTTGGTCCAATGGGCCAGTCACACCAAACAATGGAGAGCTCATCCCTCACAGAGCCCAGGCCCAAGACACCCAAGTTCGTCCGAGAAGGTACAGGTGATGGATGACCGACTTCGGAATTATTCCTTTGGGCCTTTTCGGCCCCATAAGCCTACATGCTTAAGAAATTCAGCCACAAGACCCAATGTGCTTGATACGATGGGCCGAAGAAGGATCGATGCGCTTGGGTGATAAAGCCCGCATGAGGCCCAACTGAAGTCACTGATAGACGTCAAAGCTATAAAGACGAGCTAGTTTACTTCCTAAAAGAACTCGATGTTAATTTACTTCGATACCCTTTTATTCCTCACGAAGAAAAATAAAAGTCACACATAAGTGAAGAAATCACCACATCATCGCTATAGGAATTCTAGTAGGATTCTTGCTCGTCTCTTCCCGCACTTTCTGGTGTCCGGCGAGGCCTCGGAGCAGCTGACGGGGCGCCAGCTTTCCTTTTCTTCTTTTTTTTTTCTCAGCTTCTCGCACACGAAAGCCCTCTCGAGCTGCTCCACCCTTTGGGACAGCGAGCCTAGCAGCCGAGTCTGCCTCTCGTTCCTCTCGAACAGCTTCGCCATCAGCCCCATCATCGTCTGGTTGTCCTCCATCATCTTCTCCAGCAACTCCTTGTTCCTCCTAATCCTGACCTCCCCTTCCTTCTTGCCATCACAATCGACCTTCTCCGCCCTTTCCTCCTCCGCGTCATCGTCCCTAGCTAAGACATTCTCCTCGACCTCTTCAAATAAGCTCTGCGGTCCGCTGGTTGAATCCGTCTGGCTCTCTGGTTGAGTCTCCCCTGAGCATTCACTCGTCAATGGAACCGATCCTCCTTCTGCACCATTCTCTGCATTTTCATTTGCGTATAATTTCACCTCATCATATTCCTCCACTCTCCCACCATTCCCAGGAATACATTTTTCCACCTCTTCTCGACCTGCTTGTTCGTCAGTTATCTTTTGGTCACATTCATCCCCACTGGAATGAAGTTGCTGAGCCCCACGCTCACGTCCGTCGACTGCCGAATCAGCCACCTTCTGATCAGCATTGCTACTGCTCCCAACATCACTTTCTGTCCCTTGAAGTCGTCCAGGACTGTCACCTTCCTCCCTCACAGCCTGGAGGTAGCTCTGAGCCAGCTCACCTTCTCCAGAATCATCAACCCGAGGAGCATTCTTCGCTGTGCTACCTCTGTCATCAGATTGCCCTTCCACTTCGACAGCATGACCAGCATCGTCTGCCGAATCAACGACAGAACCGGCGGCCGCAATTTTATCGATCAAATCCTGCAAAGCGATGGCTCTTCTTATCACCGCCTTCCTGTAGTTCCTGACACCGGAATCCACCCCCCTAACGGAATCCAACCTGAAGAGCACGTTCATCAGCATCTCGCTCATCCTCAGCCTTTCCCTCGGATCCCTCCGCATCAGCTCCACAGCCTCCAGATCCGAGACCCTCCTCTCGATCTCCTCCACCTCCCTCCTCAGTGCTGCAACCCTGCTTATGCTCTTCCTCACCAGGAATCCTCTGAACACCTTCTGAATCTTCAAAGCCGATCCCGACCGGTCCTGCTCGGGCTCCACGAAGCGGACCGGGATCGAGACCACTTTCGGAGAACGCGGGACTGTCCTTGGAGGGTACATCGTCTGGTTCTGAACAACAGGGATGGGTCTCACCCCCGGTGAGTAGTATCGAGGATGAGAACATTGAGAAGGCGCGTTCCACCGGCTCCTGAAGAACGGGCTATCCATTTGAAGAAATCGAATTCTCTCTGTAGCTCTGATGGTTTCGTCTGTAAGTATATGGATGGGAAAGGCTCGGAGCTTCGAGGGCATATATACCTGACAGGACCGGAAGAGCAGAGAGGGCTTGAAAGTTCCAGAAGTTTCATCGAGGTGGAGAGAGTGAGATGTCCCTTCTCTTTGTGGGGGTTTGGAGAAGTCAAAGGATCTAGAACGCTGTCGATGCTTCTGATTCGTTCATTCCGTCACGGAAAACTCTGGCTGAGTGGTCCCCACCTTAGCGGATGACGTGACCGAGTTCGTCGCGCCGAGCTGATTGTGTAGCACCAGGCCCATGGGCTTCGGAGAACATTTCAATATGCAGCGGCCTCATCTATTCAGAAGCTCATAGGTTGTGGGCCTCATTGCGGCCCATCGTTTTTAAGATAGTGCATTGCCAACGTCATTTATGAGCACAAAATTTCGCTTGCAAGATCTGATCTTCTACGTACGTACGTGCCCAGACCAATGCGATGAATAAGTAGTCTAGAGGACTTTTTGCTCACCAAGAGGGTATTCACAATTTAGATCTTCAACTATTTCATGGTTCACTTTCATATTTAAATAAATTAGCACGAGTTCAAAATTTTTAATTGAGTTTTAATGAGTAGGTTTATACATATATATATATATATATGATAATTCTTAAAATATCATAAATATAAAATTTTATGGAAATTCTAGAATTCAAAATAGAAAAATCGAATACATTTATATTTTTTTAAATTTCTTTTTTCATTTTCGGAGCATTGAGCCGGTCCTCAGGTCTCCCCGGCTACCGTGGAAAGTTGAGGAGTTCAATATACTAGACTTCCCCGGGCTAACCTCCTCCTCAAGTCGACCTGGCTCTCGTACTAATATGTGGTAGAGTACACATGTACTGATGTACACCGTCAATTACATCATATCCACTGATCGATAATCTATTCCGTGTGGCAATGAACTTTGAACACGTACACATCACGATGACAAAATTAGGAAAAAACACGCATTTAAATTTTTTTTATCCACAATACTAATTTACACATATATATATGTATGCGTACATATATATATATATCTGCGTGTCGCAGTCTTGCATTCAAATTGCATTATTGTGACGTAATTAAGTGTGGTAAATGACTTGCCTGATTCGAGCAGACGAATAAAAGATAAAAGTTGCGACTATAAATGAAAATTCACGAAAAGTTTTACGCGTGGGTATGTAGGCAGAGCCTCGACCATGTATCTATCTACTCTCCCTCCAATTGTAATCGAGTTTTAGGATTTTTTTTTACAATGAATTTATCATAATTTTAAGTCAAAAAAATTATATTAAATTTTTTTTTACATTTTTAATGACTCGGTTCAACTTAATCTCTATTTATTAAAATTTCACAACTATTCGACACTAACAGTTTTATGTAAATATATATTAAATATTAATTAAATCCCTTGTAATGCGGTTGAAATTTTCACACACAACACATGTAGTATTTATTCGGATTATACAATGACCAAGGCACCAACAACTACTAACATATCACCAACTCGCTTAAGGTCAACTATAAATAGTGACACATTTTTTAACAAAAGGCAGAATGCGCTGGCCCTACGGAGCCGACAGCATGCAAGTTGATCACAATGACCGAACAATTTCTTTCTTGGAAATACGTTAATTTCTAATAATATGTTAAATAGAAAATTAAAATTTTTTTAAAGATGTAGCAAGCATGTTCTAAATAGGAAAATATATCAGATATAATTGATTGCAAAGTTGATAATCATACATATAGGTGTGGCTTCGCTTGAATCATAGCTCTGGATCGCAGATTAACAGCAGTACATGCGTTCTCTTGGGCTAGTGAGAGACGGGATGGGAGATTATTGAGAACCCAGAAAGCACACTTGGTAGCTAGAATTGATTTATCGCCATCATCCGGGACGGGCTCAGCAGCCGATACGCTCTGTGACCACCAACACCACCGTGAGCAAACCCGCGCCGTCGTGGTGGCCCACCAACGCTGTCGTCAGAGTCCATTTCCTCTAGAACCCTTCGGAACATGTCTGCCCGGCAGGGGAGCTCTAGTGGGCCGCTGCTGCAGTATCCGTACTCGGCCTCGGCCTCCTCGAGCAGCAGCCTGAAGAGCGGATGGTTCGCGCACTCCGTCCTGATCACGAACCTCTGCTTCTCCGGGCCCACGTAGACAGAGAAGCAGCCTTCCGGGGCGATCCGGTGCTTCTTGTGCTTGTTCTTGTGGATCTTATCATCGCCGGCGCCAGGTTGTCTGCTGCTGTATACCTCCGACGGTTGGCTGGGGACAGAAGAAGTGGTTCTGCTGGGGCTGTGGGATGATTTGCTCTTCTTTGTGAGCCGGTGACGGGCCTCGGCCGAGGAGGGAACAACGTTGCCGCCTCGGCTGATGGACTTGCATCTCTCCCATGTCTTGGTGATCAGACCTCTCTTCTGATTCTTCTTCTCCTTGGCAATACCTACACCCACCTTATCAGCCATGTAGACAAGAACAATAACGACCAAAAGAGATCTCTAAAAAAGCGATCGACGAGGAACACGGCTATGGAGAGGACTAACGTAATTTATTTGGTGGTCGAGCTTCTATCCTCTGTCATAAACCAAATGGTCCACAACCCTAACCCTAGGCCTCATCCTCATGGTGTTGCCCATACCTCCCTACCCACAATTACGGAGAACACAAAATCATTCCAAGAAGATGGAGCTATGTCAGCGGGGGCCTAAAGGATCGAAAAAGTAGCTAAGCTTTGAAGAATATTTATCGGAATTCAGAAAGGAGATGAAAGAATAAATAGAGATCTGACTTGGGTAGCATGCATGGAATCCAAGCTACATCTATATATAGAGGAAACAGGCAGTAGGGTTTTCTCCCACGCTTTCTTTAAAATATAATTTTAATACTGTAATTCTCCGTACCATAATAATAATTTATTTTTCGGCGCCATAAAATTCAAATTTCATTTATTGACATATTTAATGTTAGAACCTCATGAACCAGTCACCTACCCTTACATCTACATGAACATGAAGGGGCAAATTTCCTGTCGACTGAGGGCGGTTTCAAAGTGGACAATTATGATTTATATACTTTGTCTTCTTCCTCGTTGATTTATCTATTCAAATACGGATATACATACGAGAATTTATAAAAATAATCTTAAAATATAAGAGAATAAATATTATTATAATATGTTAAATTTAATTTTTTTAATTTTTAAATTAGATATGTATTGTGCTCTCTTGAATACCCTGGCTTTTGGTAACCTGCAAAGACATGAATGTATGTAGAAACTCATTGTCATTAAGTCGGAGATCACAAAGATAAGAACACCCAACTCTCTATCAGTTACACAGACATTAGGCAGCGTCTCCTTCTGCATTGGTAGAATTTAAGATGGAGAAGAGCTTTGCACATGGGATGGTCATTGATTTTATGATTAAAAATTGATTTCTAGATTAGATCTTCGACGGTGAAATTCTCTGCACTTCTCCAGAGACGCAGTGACCACTGCATTTTGGCAGATAGCAGAAAAAAAATTGAAATTAGAAAGAAATTAAAGAGATGAAGTGGGGGGAAGACAGATGAAATGACCCGTCAATTAAATTAACAGTGAAGTGATTTGTCAATCGGCCTTTAATGTATGAAGTAACAGCATCCTTATCCTTCCTCTTGCACGGACGGTCGCCGTCGATGAATTTGTCACCTCATCTTATTTTCGGAAAGACACAGCCAGCACCCTGGGCTTAATTCGACACCAATGTCGAGAAACTCATCTCCATCGTAATCGATAATTAACCTAACGCCACGGAGCACAGCTATTCGAATGAAGTTGGCCACTAACGATTCGATAGATTAATCTATTATATAATTACACATCATTCTTAATTTATAATTGAAGTATTTTAAATTTAATTTATGCCTTCCTAGGTAGTCCATACATATATATCATCTTCCTTGTAATAGAAAAAAAGTAATCGTACGACATGTCAAGTGACAGCAGCAAGATGTCTTCCCAATCTACGACTTTCATGCTACACCGCGTTTTACCTTTTTAAGACAATATGGATAAAAGTTATAAAATTTCTTGGTAATACTAATAATAATGATGGTTTGATTAATTCATAAATAATTACTATTTTTCGGATCTATATCTTTTTAAGAGATACTATTATTCAAATTATAAATTTTATTTATGAGGAAAAAAAAAACATATGGGCCGATCATGAATGTTGGTTGACCCTTCTCTTCTCTTAGAGGATGAGTGGAATTCAACGGAGTTGGCGTTGGAGCCACATTCAATGAACATATTATTCGCATAAACCTTCTTTTTTTTTTTTTTCATTTTTCCTTTTGGTGGGCTGAGACGTATAATGTTCTGACAAGAACCATGGTTTAGTCGGATTCTGTGGTGCCCGTAAGTGGACAGAAGCATTAATGCCACTAGCTTCTTGTTGACCCAGTTGAAGTTTCGACAAAGTCAAAGGACTAATCATTAAGTTTGCATCCAACGCTTGTGTCCGAAATTTTTTTCCTAAGAAGAAATCATTATCCATGCCAACGGCAGAAACTCACGCAGTGGATGTTTTTCACCGATTTATTAGCCCATCGATCAGTCAGGAAGCCACCATACCGAGAGATTTTTCAGGTGAATGGCCACAACCACATAAGGGCAAATTAGGAATATGACGGATGATATCATAATGTTTGACTTCGTACTGGGCCGAAGTGGCTGGGTATAGGCCCACTGAACATTGAATTGGGCTATATAACATTCTTTGACAGGCCCATATACACCGAGAATTTTTCGAAGTTGCTCTGTGGGGGCCCACTCTCCATTTTCCTCCGACTGCTCTTTCGACATCTCCCGAGTCCGGCGCCCTTGTCTTCTACTTTGCGGACCTCCTTTCTACGGGTGAGGTGTCAGTTACTGTTTTACTCTGTAAGGTTAGATTACCTTGCTAACTGATCATACAGAGCTATCAGTGCTCTGCTTTTATTGAACCGAAGGAATTGCGAGTTTGATGTAGATAAAATTTTTGGCTCGAGACCCAAAATGACCAATGGTTCTATGGTGTAGTGGTTAGCACTCTGGACTTTGAATCCAGCGACCTGGGTTCGACTCCCGGTAGGACCTTCAAGTTATTTTCATTTTTATTTTTATAAATACTAGGCCCTGTCTTATCAGCCAAAGCTCGGTTCGACCCCTCTCTCCTCATTCTGCAAATTCCTTGATCATGGAGAAATTTAGAACCCTGGAAATCGTCCGGAGCTTCGCTACCGATTCTTCGGTCTTCCACCTCTACATCAACCGCCCGGCCGTCCGGAACGCCCTCTCCAGTGACTTCTTCAGCGAGTTCCCCCGAGCACTCGCCGCCCTCGACCAGAACCCGGACGTCCGAGTGGTCGTCATCTCCGGAGCCGGCGGCAGCTTCTGCTCCGGGATCGACATCAGCACCCTCAATTCCATGATGAACGGCGCACAATCCGGGCCATCCGCCGACCGCGGTCACACTGGGGAGAAGCTTAGGCGGAACATCAAGTTCCTCCAGGATGCTGTGACGGCGATCGAGCGGTGCCGGAAGCCGGTGATCGCAGCCATCGAAGGAGCGTGCGTTGGGGGCGGTGTTGATATAATCACGGCTTGTGACTTGAGGTACTGCACCAGCGACGCGTTTTTCTCGGTGAAGGAAGTGGATTTGGGGATTACGGCTGATTTGGGGACTTTACAGAGGTTGCCCGCGATTGTGGGGTACGGGTGTGCGATGGAGCTGGCTTTGACAGCTCGGAGGTTCTCTGGCTTGGAGGCAAAGGAAATGGGGCTCGTCTCCAGGGTTTTTGCATCTAGGCAGGAGATGGATGAAGGCGTCAGAATCGTGGCTGAGGGTAAAAATTATCAACTATCAATTTCTTTATTACAAGCTCGATAATTCAAACCACTAAATGATGCATGGGAAGTTCAAATAGGTCCAGGAGTAACTTAAAGCCAAGAACTGTTCTGCATGGGCTCAAAATTTAGGGGCAACGTTCCTGGTTGGTTAATAAATTAGCTTGACTAGCAAGCGCCCCTAATTTAGTTGTTGCCCTTCTCAGACGGGTTGAGTCATCTGAATCTGTTACTATAGATGCGTCTGTCTCCGATACGGAAGCACCCTTATCCACTTCAAGTTGAGGATGGGATTGGAAATTGGTGCTTGGCCCTTTGTGGTGTTTGTTGCAGCAGTTGAAAGTATTGATCTCTGTCTTTATTTCATCTTGGCAAGCAACTGATGGACAGATTCTTGATATTTTTAGTAAGGAGCAATAATGTGGCCCTGTTCTTGCAATTTTCTTCCTATGAAGAAACCGACTGTTTCATGTGTTCTGTCATGTTTTATCATCTCAAATCCAGAATTTCCTTTCAAATGTCGGTGACGAAGAGAGGTCTGGATTCTGTTGAGAAACAGTAGTGTGCATGCGTATAACGCTAGTTCCTGGGAGTCATTGACCTGGGATTTACATAAAGTGATGCCATGAAATTAAGCAGTTTGAAGGACGAAAGTGCCTATTCTGTCTGAAAGAATTTTTCGTATGAGACCAGTGAGACTGATGGATGATCAGATCACTAATTGCCTTTGTTCTCACTGATGTTTCACAGGAATAGCTTCCAAGTCTCCTCTGGCAGTTACTGGGACCAAAGCAATCTTGATGCGGACTAGGGACTTGAATCTGGAACAAGGGTTGGACTATGTTGCAACTTGGAACTCCTCCATGCTCCTCTCCGACGATCTAGCAGAGGCCATCTCCGCCTTCAAACAGAAGAGGAAACCGGTCTTTGCCAAGCTTTGAAGCTATTAGTCCTCAGCTATCTCCAAGTAAAATTTGCTTCTGTTGGAATTTTATGTACGCGATCGTATGGTTGTATTGAAAAATGCTATCATGAGATTGGTGGGTAAAGAAGCCCTCACATTCTATGTGAGATGGTTTTGCACATAATAATTCCGAGGAAAGTCGGTGAAAAACCTTGGAAGATGCCTGTGCAGATCCAACGGGCTTTGAAGGACGTTGAAGTCACAGTAGCCCATCTAAATGGCCCATCATTGTAGCCTGCATACGTGTGCATGGGTTTTTATTGGGCCCGTGCTGCAGTAGGCATACGTTGTATTGAGAGCCATGTGCCATGGGTCGTGTACCAAGTGGCCTTTCAAGATCTTGTCGTCTCGAGGAAGACTCAAAAGCAAAAGGCTAAATGCTTTATGCTACAACTTCTGCACTTCATTTTTCCTGGCTCGCACCAACTGATTGATGTGAAGAAGGCCATCGAAATTGCCGATGGATATTTTCTTGGAAATGGGGTTGTGGGCAATGGGTTCCATCGTGAGTCAACCTCGGCAAATCAAGTAGATGCGGCGTAGGCTATTTCTCTTGCAACCGAGACAAGACATGGGCGACGATGTTCCAGCGCAGGGGGATACTTCGGGTGTGTGGGAGCGCGGACCGTTTTTAATTCATTCCTAGAACTTTCTGGCGATTTACCCTTTACTTTTAACCACTAGAACGCAAATTGCAAATGTAGGTGAGGGCCCGAGGGAACCGAGGGAATTAAATGCTAAACTGCCACATTTTGCTAAGATTAGACAGGCAAGCTGCAAGCCCATGTGGAGGCCCTAGCCTGACTCCAATCTGAAAGTATATTTATTGCATGGTAATTAACAGAGGTTTCACTTAGCTTATTAAGAGATAAAAATTCTTCTAATTATATATCTTATTTAAGATAAACTGTTGAACCTTAGACCAGCACAGGCAGTAGAAGTTTGCTTACTCGGGCAACACCATAAATGTTTGCATAAAATATTGCTCTGCGAGACAGAAATGTCAGTAATGCCTTTCGCGGTCGGCACCCGAAGCTAACCTACAGTGTGTTCGTGGAACGATAAGAGATAACTATCAATATGGAGTCACACTCTTTTTAAATTAATATAAGGAGTCCCCAATTCGTCCTTCATTATTACAATACAACTTCACGTACTGTTATTCTCCCTCCTCCCTTTTAATTTTACGTTTATGAACATCATTTACTTTTTAAAAAGGTAAAAAAGATACCTCCGTTTCTTTAAGAGCAAAGGTGAGAGTTGTGCATCCGGTGTGTGTTTGCTGAGGAAGCTTCTTGGAGGGGGCAGTGCGCTCGGCTAGTCGCTTTAGTTGTCCGTGCTGGCTTATCTGCCATTTGGGAAATTGAAGCTGTGAAAGCAACTTCCTCCCTTAAACCGGTTGTTGAGGATACGAACAATTTCTGTTGGGAGACTGTTGAGTACATACATATGAGATCTTCTTACCAACCTCACGTTACACCACGACAATGCCCGCATTCACCTGATGTACTCTGATGTCTCAGCAAATCAGGAATTCCAGGAGCGAAGACCAGGTTAGACTCGTGCGCGCGCGCGTGTATACGTATTTTGATCGATCGTCTACTTCAGTCACATTAAACACTCGTGTTTAATTGCGACCCGGCTGTTCATACTCGCAAAAACCGACATTAGACTAAATATTCTCCTTCTCTCAAGTGTCGTGAACGGTCGTACTCTGAAGTTTCCGCTGCCGCCGTGTCAAAATATATGTTGCATCCCCGGCATTGTTAAGACTTTGACCTTTTTAATTAATACAATTTTCAATATATTGTACTGCTGTGGAATACAATATGTATTTAAATAATCAATGAACGACATCCGACTGCTAATGTAATACACAAGCTATCAGATCCACGAGCTCTCGGCAAAATTATTTGAGGTTTCAGTCTCAACTGTATCTATGTGAACTCGAATGTCGGCTGTGATGTGTCTTAGGGCATTAACTTTTGGATGGCTCACGGAAACTATGAGTCATGTGTTGCTTACAAGGGTTGACAATGGATGGATTCAGGATGAAGTAACTGACCACAGAGCCCTACAACACCTTTGAAAAAAAAAAAGATAGAAAGAAAAATAATAAAGTTGATAATTAGATTCCTCTCCCAAAAGTTATTGCCAGCATTAAACAATTCGCTGGGTCAACTTTTGATCCCCCTCCCATTTTGACCCTTTTTTTTTTAAATGAGTTAACCTTATTCCCATATGCCCACTTTCTAGAAGAATCTCCTTTTGTTGCATTTTAGCTTGTGCATGATTTATACGCATCATGTATGCACATATATGTTTATACCCTGCAATGCATACAAAGTACTAGCTGGATCTACGAGTACTGGTGTTTCTGATTCGTGGCATTATGTGATACGGTTCCTTCTTCGTCGAGGTAAGGTGGATCGGCACTCCGGTATTTCTGTTGACTAAATTATATGCGTACTGGCGTCATATGTCTGACAACTTTAGCTATCTTATGTGTGATTGATTGTGTGCTATTTGCTAACTAGTAAAATACACAAACGTATGTGTGTGTGCGTGTAGCGTCATGATCAAAAGTAGTGAAGCTCCACTACAAGCAAGCCTATCTGTACCAAAGCGAAACATATAAAAATGATTGGCCAAAAGGAGGAGGAAGCCGGCAGCCACCCCTTTATCAGCCCTTCCGCAAACTCATTCACGCACGCACAGGGACATATATACTATTAAGAGTGCTTCCGTTGACCCTTTTAAAAGACGACTCCTGATCGTGAACTCTCATCTTACTGTCAGATGGATGTGCAGATGCCTTTAGTGTAGATGGGTCCATTTCTACACGAGAACAATTCTTGCGGAGCGGGGGAAAAACTAAAGTAGGAAGTGAAAATTTCACCGCGATAACAAAATTAAAGATGAATTCTTTTAGGTAGCCGATAACAGAGCATCAAATAAAGACACATGCATGCAACTCTTTCTTTCCCCCTTACAGCTTTCTTTCTCTCCCTCCCCTTTCCTATTCTTCCCCTCTCGATGGTAATCATGTAATAATCGATTATTACTTTAATGCTTGAGTGTCTTTTGCTGATATATATATATATATATATATATATTCGAATAAGGAACCCTAGAAGAACCCTAAACATTTCTCGACTTTCCTAACATTAATTTTTAGTTTAACGCTTTCTTTTCCTTCCAAGCATGAGCCTCCATCTCTTTCTTCACCGAAAATTAAAAAAAGAAAAAAGAAGAAGATTCTTTGGTGTTAGCACGCGGCAGCTGTTCCCCTGAGAAAATTATTCTCTACTAGTTCATATTAGTTCAGACAGGCTAGGACTTGAATGAAATCTTGTATTTAAGCTATGTGAATCGGTAAAACCGATAACTTACAAAGTTCTACTTCTTAACTAGTCAATTGGTGTTAAACTTGAACCAGTCAATTTAGAGAAACAACTATATATACACATATATATTCTGATCCTTTGGCAAAAATTAAGGGAAAAAGGGGGCTATATATTCCTCTCTTTCTGATCCCGACCGTCAGGCTAATGTCATGTGTGCACATGCAATATGGAGGAGTCTTTACATGTAGATGTGAATTGACATATTTCAGAGGAATCAACGAATGCTTCGGAGTAGGGCAACCCATAAATGGTTAATGTCCAATCCAGAGAGCCCATGCCCCATTAAGGGGAAGAGATGAGCTCTCAAGAAAGAGAGAGAGATGAGAGATCATGAGTTAGTAATTAGTCAAAGAATGAAGGAGTCATAAAGAGCACCATTAAACAGATTAATCTTGCCTAACTAAAGTTTGGGTTCACAACAACCGTATCATACTCGAGAATTCCGCACAATAATTTTAAAGAACCCTCCATGTTGACATCTTCATACGAGTTATTATATAAATCTTTTCAATATCATAAACTCTCAATTATAGGCAAAGAATATCTCAAACAAATTAATCAAAGAGATTTTCCACTCAACAACACTTTCTTTTTCTTTTTACTCTAGTTAAAATTCGAGGAAATCAAAGAGCCCTCTCTTCGAGTCCCACACGCAAACACCTTTGACTTGAGCCGAAGGAGAGAGAAGACGGCCCCTCACATATCTAAAAGTAAATGAGTAGATGAATGAATGAGCCCACATTTCTTCTCTCCATATTAATAAATTGGCTCACACAGCACAAGTGGTTCTCGAGAAAGAGCGAACAATTTAAATCTCAACCATGAAAGAGACCCATCCCCTAAGGAAAAAAAAAAGAAATTCATAACATAAATTAATCGATATGATTCATAATTATCTTCTCCTTCTCTTAGGTAAGGTATTAGATTCGACCCTCACAAATATGGAGAATTTATATTGCAAGAATTTTTACCTCCCAAGTATGCCGATCATGGAATAGTCATGATTCAATGATTTTTTGTACACTAGATATTTCTTGTAAGAAAAAGAAGAGGAATTGAGAAGTGAGGAGTTCAAGGGAATTTCAATTTCTCTTTCTTTTTTTTCTTTCAATTAAAAAAACGGCTTTTTTTTCTAGAATTCAATTTCGAGAAAATCTCTGCTTTATTTAAATCTAATGGGGACCCAACGGGGGGAAAAAAAAACAAGGGACACAGAACGAGTTTTCCCTTCCTCCTACGGAATCGAGGAGACAGAGGTTTGCCCTTTTCCTTCCGTTGTCAACGTTTGATGCTGCATTTTAACTAAATCCCAACCGTCCCACGTTCCTTCCAACCCCATCTTCATTTTTTTTTCTCCCTTCTTCTAAAGATTTAATTTTCCAAAACTGTCCTCATGAAAATTTCTCCTCTGATCAAGCATACCCCCCTTTTTTGGCTGATATAATCGGTTCTTTCACCCCGAATTAAAAGAATAAAATGAATTCTTTTAAAAAATAATAATAAATCATTATGGAGGAGGGTATGTGGTGAACGTGGGATCCCATCACTCTGGCTCTTTAATCGATTGTGCATAAATCTCGTCAAGGGAGGTTGGAATCTCATTATTTCCAACAATATTTTTGTCTCTTCAACTGCAAAGGATCGGGTGGATGGGATGGGAGTGGGGGTTCACTGACTTGGATCCCACTACTGCATTAGGAAGATTTTGTACTTTCACTTTCTCCTACTTCCAGTAGGTGAAAAAAACAATTTACCAAAATTACTTTTTACATATAAATTAAAATACCCCAACACATCTTTTGAATAAATAAAATTTCAGGTTTAAATCTTCTGAATTAAAAAAATACACGGGTGCCCTCTCATTTTCTCTAAACCATGCAATATGTCCCCACTATTGCCAACATCACAGGCAATTTATTTTATCTTGGAAAACCAATCAGGAGAACCGAAGAATTTTTTTCATATTAAAAAACCTTTTTCTTAACCCTTTTTTTCCTCCATAATTCTTGATATAACTCGCTCAGTAGAGTATGAAAAAAAATGTTAATAATTAAATTTGTACTTTAGGGGCAAATATGTCTTTGTGATTTAAAAAAAAAAACAGGGGCGAGACAGGAAGATTGAGGAAATCTTGAAAAGGGGGCGTGAGTTGAATTGAGGGGGTGGCATCTTTCGTCAGGTACCGCGAATCCGACGTGGATGCCTGTCGTTTTAGATCAAGCGGGGCCCCCCACCAACACCCTAATTCCTCTCACCACCCACCTAGCTGTTGGACAGCGAGCGAGCTTCCTCAGCTTTTACCTTTCACCCCAACCCCCACAAAAATAATTTCCGGGATGGATATTATCACCGATCCAGCCATCACACTATTCTGTCCTGCAATGACCATAATAACCTCGAGGAAAGTCGGCTTACGTTGAATTGAATCTTTCTTTTAAGACCACCGTGAAATTTAATTGTCGCATGATGTTCTCGAATGCACGCGTCATTATGCGTGCACTCTACCATAAATTATTTACAAAATAAAGTTATTCATTCACCGGGGAAATTAAGAAAACATGGAGCAAAAAGGTTAAAAAAGTAATTTCAGATTAGCACGGTTACGTGCTTAAGTGGATGAGTGGGATTGGGCTCTCCCACTTCGACAAGTAACTTGATGGTGACGATGATGATGGCAGTTAGAAACTCTTATTGGGCATATGTATATATATATATATATTTCAATATACATATAATTTATTATTAATAAATTACGAGATTTAGTTAATTCATATTACATTATTAAGCGCTAAAATTTTATTTATTAATAACATTAAAAATCTGAGATTTTATTTTATGAGAAGGGGTACATACTTGGTCGGCCTACCACTGTCGGTTGGTGGATTGTATATATACTGGCATCCCCGGCGAATTAACTAAAATATAAAATTCAAATCAAATTAGTACCTGTTGATGATGTCATCTCCACTAATCAGATGTTATCGAGGACTTTAGCGCCATAGTTTGGTTCCAACCTCTTTAAATTAAAAAAAAAAATTCAAAAAATCTGCCAAGGTAATTGATCACTCCATCTATTCTCATTTTATAACATAACATTAATATAAGCACACTTGTGTATGCCAAAGTAATTGATCACTCTATCTATTCTCATTTTATAACATAACATTAATATAAGCACACTTGTGTATCTCAAAATCAATAAATTTCAAAGTCTAATATCTCTTTTTAATTTTATCGAACCATTTTTCTTATTTAAATTTTATGGTTAGAGACCATTTATCGTTGAAATAGGTCTATTATTAAGTGATTAAAATTATCAATAATTTTAAGGGTTTTTTTTTTTTGTTTTTCTAGTTCCATGGGAGGCTCGCTTGCCCATCAACCGAACTGGCAAGAGGAGTGTGCATGCAACTGTTTCAACCAAGCATTGACATGTCGATACGGATAAAAGTTGCTAAACACATACTCACGAGTCGGAGGTTGTCTGTACAGCGGGAAAGTTTTCCCGGCGGTGCAGTCTGTGCTTCACATGGTACAGAAAAAAGGACACTTTTCCTCTCTTTTTTTTTTACGTACAATTTGGTAAGTAGAGATGGAGTCATTTAGTGAAGGGTACCGCCCAAAAACACCCCCGGCTGCGACCAATCAGTTGTCGCTTCCACGCGCCCGCAGCCACTCACTCTTTTTTTTTGGAGTCATCACTTGAATTTAAAAGAAAATAAAGAATCAATAAATATGAAAATTAAATTGAGCGTGAAATCATTTTCCGGACAATCAATGTCGCTTTGGATACCTCGCCCATAGAATTGAAAGGAGGGAACAAAATTTCAAATTTAAGCGAGGCCATGTAACAAATATTTTGATAATTTGTGCAAATTTTGTGACAATTTATGCTTACTCATTACAACATAATTGGGTCCTGATGGATTTCACACGATATATCTCTGTTATATATGAGGATTTTTGTACATCGACCGTTGAGCTAAGTGATTATAAAATAATAATAATAATAATTCGAGCGGGGTGACACTACAGAAGGGGTGATTTCGTAATTTCAGATGATCGGAGCTCCTGAGTTAGTTCCAGCTGGAAGTGTGACACGGGGTGACTTCAGCCTTGCGGGGCAAAAGCACAATATGCCTCCACATGGGAGTCAGCTAATGCAGGTGAAAATGATCAGACAGTCCGCTTGTGTAAATATACATTCGATTGCCTAAACTACCCCTCTCTCCGTCCAAAAATTTCACGCCGGCGAAAGTGGGGTGCCAGTTGAAGGGACAGGCACAAAGCTATGTAATCATCACTTTAGAGACTATTGTATAATTACCTAACTTTAAGCCATGTTATCGATAGCGTAATAACAGTGAGCCAATGGCTCCATTTAATTATATGCCCCATTTACTTTCGACTTTTAGAAGCCATCATCCTCCCAATAAAAGTACGAAGAGGCGTCATTCTATATATCTACGGTGAATGTTCCTCTCATTCGATAAAAGTTCAATTCGAGTTAAATTAATGCACTTTCTAATACAGTCAATTCTCAACACATCGCTAGTCCCCTCGAGGTTCGGCACCTCGTTAATTACTTGCCAAATGATGCACGCATCTTTACCTCTCATCATCGCGGACAGCTAGACCCCGATGGAGATAGTGCCGGAGTGGAGGGGTTCTTCCTTGTCGCGCGATGAATGGACAGAGGCACGGTGGAGTATTGTGAGCGTCTGTCTGGTCATTCCAAGACGGACACCATAAAGAGTCGTGAGGAACTAAGCAAATGGTGTATGGCTTATTAGATTTAGAGTGTGAGATCCAAACCTCTCGGTTTTGTTTACATAAATGAAAAATACTTTCTTAACCTTTTATGATCTTACTCAAATCTTAGGTGCTACCATGCGTTTGGCTTCATGCTAAAATTATTATATGTGTCCAAAATTTTTTTCCCGATATAATAGATATCGAGAAGGTCTTGTGTGCAAAAGATATATAACATAATACACGATATATATAATATTATTGTTATGTATTAGATTTTCCCCGCGACAAACAGACTCTATAAAAGGAAGCCAAGTTTTCGCCTCTCTCCCCTCAAATCAGCACTTTTCCGTCGCTGCCCTTTGATCTTATTCTGTACATTTTATATGCAAGTTCTGTTCATACGTATGTGCGGTTATATATAGAACTTGACTTCGGAAGGGCTGTCTGCTCCGATTGAGCGAGAGGATCTTCCAGGAAAAAGAAGGTAAACGATCTTGGGGGCTCTGAAAGGAAGTTTGCTGAGTACATGGAGAAGCTCAATTTCGTGAAGAACGGCGTGCTTCGGTTACCGCCCGGGTTCCGGTTCCACCCGACCGACGAGGAGCTCGTGGTCCAGTACCTCAAGCAGAAAGTCTACGCTTGCCCCCTCCCGGCCTCGATCATCCCCGAGGTCGATGTCTGCAAGTCCGATCCCTGGGACTTGCCAGGTAACTATGATGAACCTGTTACCGTGCCTTTTCGGGCCGATTAATTATTCGGAACATCGGTGTGAAATCGAGTTGCTCTGTGTCTGCAGGGGATGTGGACGAGGAGAGGTACTTCTTCAGCATGAGGGAGGCCAAGTATCCGAACGGGAACCGCTCGAACCGTGCTACTGGTTCCGGGTACTGGAAGGCAACCGGGATAGACCGGCAGATCGTGGCCCCAAGGGGCGGCAACCTGGGCCAGAAGCAGCTCGTGGGGATGAAGAAGACCCTGGTTTTTTACAGAGGGAAGCCCCCGCGCGGGACCAAGACGGACTGGATCATGCACGAGTACCGCCTCGCCTCACCAGACCCCAACTACCCGCTCAGGATGAACTTGAACCAGGTAAGCGGTTGGAGATAGTCCCCGGATAAATCCTCGGAAAAACCGGCATTCCAACAAGATCACAACTTAAATCCCTTCGAAATTCTCCATGTGCAGAGTCAGGAGAACTGGGTCCTCTGCCGAGTATTCTTGAAGAGGAGGAGCAACAAGAAGGATGAGGACAGCAACATCAACAGCAATACTGAAGCTACCAGCAGAGTTGGCCGGAAGAGCAATAGCAATGGCGACAGCACTAATGTTAAACCGGTTTTCTACGATTTCATGGGCAGGAATCACAATCACAAGACTGCTGATCTAAACCTCGCTCCCGACTCCCCACACTCGGGCTCCAGCGGTGTTACGGAGCTATCGTCCCGTGAATGCGATGATCACGAAGAGAGCAGTAGCTGCAATAGCTTCCCTTACTTCAGAAGAAAGAGCTAAGCTTTAACTTCCTTAGCGAGACAGACTAATCTCAGCTCTGCGTTTTAAGAATTTTCTTCCGAACTTCAGCTTAGTTCTCGGTTCTTAATTAAATAACCATCTGAGAGGGGGAAAAGGAAAAGAAAAAAAAGAAAGAAAGAGGGAAAACCTCTCCCTAGTGTTTGGTTACCCAGCATTGTCAGTCACCGATCGGCATCTGTACGGACGTTTTAGAACTGCAATCGAGCCGCAGAATGGAGAAAGATTCGAACTTGAGTGAAATGTATTGCTCCAATTGCGAATGTGTTCTTGTTCTATGCTCTCAATTGCGTTGGTTCGAGGTTTTCGTTCCTCTTCGACATGCAAGAGATTCTCCTTTACGGAAAGGCAATGGATTTGAAGGGGCAAGTCGTGGAATTTCGGGAATCAATGAAAGCAAAAGAAAGGAGAATTTCTTGAACCCTGAAAGAGAGTAAATTACATAAAAGGCAAAGTTTTTACTCCACTTAATAAAGACAACCTCAGTTTTTACTCAAAATTTGAATTTAAATATCATAAAGGATAGAATTTATGATTTTGACAACTTTATTCTAATTTAAATATGCACTATTAATGCATATTAAATTAATCAGAAAATCTTAGGGAATCTAATTCCTTTCAAAAATTCTCGCATTGGGAGGGAATCACAGGGGAATTTGTCGGGCGAAGGGACCTTACTTTCCTGGAACTCTTCACTCACACTCCTATCAAAATTCATCAAGTTGAGTGCAGATTCTCTGCTCACAGAATAACAGACACTACTGGGGCATTTCCGGCAACACCGGTTCGAATTGTCACGGGGGCTCCCATACGAACTCAAGAAAGACGCAGCTCGAGAAGATGATGGGGTAGGTTTCGAATGGTCCCGTATAGCTGTCATCGGTTTGGAAATGCAAATTCTGTCCTCAACGGATGAAATGGATGAGATAATGTGCAGAGACTAGCGCAGAGGATTGCAGGCCCTCCCTCTTGTCTTCCAATGCCAACAACAACCACGAAGAACTTCGAGCTTCCAAAGTGGGGACAAGAATTCGATTGCTTCTGAAATGCATTGAAACAATGAACTGATGCCAATGCTTTAGGTTCTTTATATGTATCTACGCATATAATATTCTTATGTTTCATTTTCCCTTGTGTTGCAAGCAATCTTCACAGGCAGACAGCAGGGATAAGGACTTGAACACAAGTGTCCGACATGCATGAAGGATCGCTTCAGAATGTATGGGGTTTTTTTTTTATTTTTTGCTTTGGGCAAATTGTACAAAAAAAGCAAGTGTTTTTGAAGTGTCCTCAAAAGAAGCCAAATATAAAGGCATAACATTTTCAAAACGTTCCCAAATTAAGCCAAATTGCCCAGAAAATTTCTTAAAATGAGCCGGTCCGTTAACTCCACCGTTAAATGGTGGACGTGGCTTATCCTATGTGGCTCCATTGCCACATGGCACTACATAATTGGTTAGAAAAAATAGAAAAATAATATACAAAAAGTGAAACGGCGGCCGATATTCACAAAGTTCACCCAGAGCGCGACCTCTAGCTTCTTCCCTGAAAATGTCAATCTACAGCCGGGCCATTGCCGTCCTCAACCGCGACCCAGGCTTCACTTTACTTTTTTCTTTCTCTTTTTTTATAACTATTTTTATACCTAACTGACCATTTAATACCACATGGTAATGGTAAAGTAAATTCTCCATGTCAGCATTTAACGGAATCGTTCAATTTGAGAAAATTTTCAAACCTCAGGGTTTTTTTTTTAATTGAAAAGTTTGATTTGTTTTTTTTAATGGAAAATTTGAAAAATTGGGACTTCTCTATATAATTTATCCTTTTTCTTTTGGTGAACGAAATAGTTAAATGGTTTAAGTTTTATAAATAAAAAAAAGTTATAATGGAAAGAAATTTAAGGTAGTGATTTGACTTGAAATTAGGCTAGTAATGTCTACTTAACGCGTGCGCAGTTGACCCGCTCCGATCAAGCCTTACCAGTGTCATTAACAAAGAGCATAATTAAATTTGAAAAGCGAGAGGAAAAATAAATTGCATGAGAAATGATAACCCAATTATGGTCTGTAATAGCATTTTCAAGCAGGTTTAAAGAAAACATTTGATATAATAACACTATATTTAATATAATAATCAAAATATTATATATTAAATTCTCTACTCTTTTATTTTATGCTAAAAAAAAGACGATTTGATTGAAAAAAATACGGCTGATCTCCGAAGGGTTTACACCGACATGTGGGGCACCAATTACACTCCCGGCGACAAGTGGCCGCCGGAATATATGACGGACGGCATATAATATTGAGCATAAAGATATGTAATAGCACCTGATTGATTACTAGTCTTCTGTCAATCGAATTTAGCTGGAGCATGATTAGGGAAGGAACTTCCTCTGTTTGACTGTTCAATTCGTCAATGTCGTAGGCAGCAGGCTCTTTTGATCCGTGGAAATATGTCCACAACCAGCCTGGTACGACTTGACGGGAAGGAAGATGATGGAATTCTGGAAGTCCCAGACTGAGACAGGATCTGCAGGATGAAGTTCAAAGCTGGTAATGGGGCCAGAGTATGACAATTCAGAGGGGGTGCTTCCGCTGCCTTGCGGACAAGGGAAACTGGTGCCTGGTGGGCGTTGACCCAATCCAACCCCAGCTAGAAGAGCCAAAACAAGCATAATTGATTATTTGGACAACAGCTAAGGTGGGTTGCTTTGTAATGCCGCAACAAGGGACGTCCCCATTTTAATAGATGTATGACACATCAATCCATGAATCTGCCCCTGACCGAGCATATCAATAATGGAGGATCCTTCCTAGAGGTTGAGGTGGCGGACTCATCCGTATTTGTTCTTCAGGCCAACGTGAAAGTGAAAACCATCAAACCCTCTGGGATTATATGTCCCAAGCTCTATCCCACACGGAAGAACTTTACCTCCCTAAATAGACAACCTCAGACTGCAACGGCAATCCCAGCCAAGAAGCAGCAGAGCATGGTATTTTGTGCAGATGACCCATCAATCAACTTGTTCTGACGACTGTCGGCTAGAGTATTTCGACAGACAGTCACGAGAACTTACTTTCCGTTGCTCGAGATGAACCACAACATAATTTTGACGCTCAAAAGACAGTCCCCTACCAGTAAAATATCTTAAAGACATTCTTACCTATAAGAAGGCCGGGAATTCCCCTTACCTTCTGGCACTCGGCATGGGAAAATTCAACTCCTTGGGTTCTGAAAGGGACATCGCCAGGGGCCTTTTTCATCCTTCTTCACCTGGTCCACTCCCCTTCTTGTGACCTGTTTTGATGGATACCACATCGGTCGACATCATGATTGACGAATTTCCATAGCATCCGTCCCCCACTAGATGCGTAAGGGAAGGGATAAGGTTCGAAATCCAGTAGTAGTGATTGGTATGTCGACATGACAGCCCCCTTTTGCATAGCTTTGTAGAAGGCACGCAACGTAATCCTGACTCGAGCATTACATGCGCAATCAACTTGGTAGTACTCAATAAATATCCTCAGGTGTCTCAGCTGCCACAGAGCATGAGAAACAAATTCGCTATGACAGTTATGCATAATATGACAGTGGAGACAAGCTCTCGGCAAGGAACTTACATAATCAAGTTCCATTATTCACCCTGTACAAATGGGCAGACCTGTTAGTATAATTGATAAAACCATCTGCATTACGAGGGCCGCTTCCAATTAAGATATGCTCTTGCTTGTTTCATTGCTCAACTAGCTATCCTTGCTTTCCGTTCCTCTGGCACCACCTGCATCCACACCTGGTATTTTTGAGGGACAAGATTCCACGGAGACCCTCAGAACAGCCTGATTCTGCACAAATGGTTCAGTTGATGGGAAACAATTGACAGGAATGTTTATAGATTGGAGATAAAAGAGGACACTATGACGATGGAAATAGGCTTGGCTGACAACACATATGGATAAAAAGTTGCTTTTAGCAAGTTTTCACTCATCACATGTTAAACTATCGTTGGAATGAGTGGATGTCCTATTGAAGACCATGTAAAGCCTGAAACATGGAGCACACCTGTGCTCTGCTTAAAACACGGCAAAATGCTGGTTTGATCTTTGCAACCAAGTAACTGATGCTGTCAACTGCAATAGCTAGTCAATAATATCTTACTTATGCCAGTCAAATCCTACTTGCAGGAGAACTAGACCATCAAACTTATTTCTATATGACAGTACTCGCAGGCAGTGCCTGCTGAAATGTTATGCTGCTAGAACATTTGATGTGAGTTTCTCTAAGCTATGTCAGATTTAAAAAAATGAGGAAAAACTGACAACCTGTTTAAATAGAATCTTGTTTTGTTCTTACACCGTTCATGGACATACAGGTTGGTGAATATATGGGTGCTTTCGAGATAGGCTTACTCATTGAACAGAGGAACTTAGATCTCTGATTTCTGTGAAGATAGCACATTGGTTTGTACTATTTAATTGACAGTTTCTACTATTGTTTGACATGTATAGAAAGGTCTGCTTGCAGAAGTATGGGCCTGAAAGAGTTGTTTAAACCCCGATCACAGAGGGTATAATGTATTCCCCATGGTTAACCTTCAATTTTCGTAGCACTGCCATCCCTTTTACTCATCTGAATATGCCTGTGGGTTTCTCAATGCTGCCAAAACAGATCCTGAACTGTGGTCCTCCTTGAGAATGAATTGCTGTAAGTTATCCAGGCAAGGTTATTGCCATGAGAATTCATTATTCCCACAAATTTTCCTGCCTAGCATGCTTCATAGGTCAAAGATCGGCAAAGAGAGCATGCGACAGAAGCAACCTGACGGCTGCTGCTGCTAATTGGGTCTTGAAGTTTGGCACATAATTTCGCTATTAAAGGCTGGTAGGCTTCCTGCCTTTGAATGTAACTATGCGCATCTTATCTTATGACAAGAGTGAATAAACAAAGCTAGCAGACTTCCATTTTCTTGTGGATTTAGTGGAATACATTGTTACCATGTGCCTACATACATGTTCATGTCGAGTAAGTTCACCGAAAAGCCTATTCATACACTAACTGATAGGGTTGTACTTGTCCCTGAAACCTAAATAAAGCGTGAACTTGGAGATGAGCAAGTCTCCATTTCTTGTCTTTCAATTTCGACTTTTTTTTCCTGGTCTCATCCTTTATCCGATTTCCATCCCATGTTGGAACTGATGGATCCCCGAAGACTCCTTCCCTGCCTGAGTTCAATTGCAGCTTCCTCCGCTATCGTATCTGACAAATCCCATCAGCTCTGGTCCTTCCAATCTCGGGTTGTTCGCATAACTGCATCGACAAAATGACTCAAGTGAGCCAACTGACTGAATCCAATTTCAACAATGTTAAATTTAGCTGAGACCTTCATCTTAATGAATTTACCTCTCCTCGGAGAATTTGGCGAAGGAGCCAGAGGTGGGTATGGTACCGCACAAGTCGTTGTTTGACACGTCTCTGAAAATAATTGGACAGACAAGAGTCAAAAGAAGGGCAGAGGGCAGGACAATAAAAAACAGGGAAA
This sequence comes from Sonneratia alba, assembly GCA_900174645.1. Lineage (NCBI taxonomy): Eukaryota > Viridiplantae > Streptophyta > Magnoliopsida > Myrtales > Lythraceae > Sonneratia > Sonneratia alba. The sequence goes on from FWPY01000010.1 coordinate 2,804,108, forward strand.
CTGTTAGAGATGGCTGACAGGATCTTCAGGTTTCCAAGTCGGGTAAGCTGTCTGGGAATTCTGCCGGTCAGTCTGTTGCTGCTCAGTCGCCTGCAAATGTACGGTTACCGTGAGTTTTCTGGTTAGCCCCACAGAGTGCCATCATTGCACTCCCTCTTCCTTTAACAGAACACTCAGAAGAAGGAATCATGGTCGTCCTCCTCACTCTCTCTATCCATATTCCATTGATCGATGGATCTCAGTGGCAGAGAAGAGAACAGTGAAAGCTTTGGGAACTTACAGGAACTTGAGGTTGGAGAGGCTGGAGAGGGAGGAAGGGATGGGGCCAGTGAGGTTGTTGTGGTACAGGTCTAAGCTCACAAGCCTCTTAAGCCCTCCGAGCTCCTTTGGTATCGATCCCTCCAAGTTGTTCATATACAGCTCCCTGCAGACAACCCCTGGTCCCATTTAAGTTCGGCATGACTCTATCTAAGTCAGATACATGGGGCGATAGGGTCTTATCTTCACTGGTTCCAGTCATACAGAATAAAGCTTGTGCTCTAATTCTATGCATGCTATTAATGGGTCAGCTTGTTAGAGAACAACTAACTGTTCACAAGACTGGACTCTTACAATCGAAATGCTTCAATTCCATGTATCCATCTATGTTTCAGTAGGTTGCCAGAGCTATTGCACGTCCTTGTCAGAATTCTCAAGAAAAGTACTGGCAAGTGCTAGCTAACAACATTGAAGGAGAAGGGACTCACAGATATTGAAGGCGCTCAAGCTTTCCCAGCTCCGGCACGAGCCTTCCAGATAGCCTCGCATTTCCAAGGTCCCTGCATCAATCCATATCCATCCACGAATTCACAAATAGCCATTCCTCCTATGGAACCAAGCATGGAAGTATATTTCTTCTGCATCATAATTTAAGACGGAAAAAGGGCACTCACAATCGGGTGACCCGGCTATTGGAATCGCACGTTACGTGGAACCAGGTGCAGGGATCGACCAGGGTCGGGTCCCAGCTCTCGAGCACACCATCTGGGTCCTTCACCGACCTCCTCAATGCGTACAGCGCATCCCCTGCACAGATTCATTACGTATCAAGGTCCAACTCGTCGTTGCATCAGCACCGCTTTAGACATTTATTATAATACATCAATATTCCAGCTTCCCGTTGCTACACCAACACCACATTAGAAGCGAAAGGCTCGAAGCAAACAAGCCGAATGATGTGATGTTGCCATACCCTCCGAGTTCGCATTCGTGGACTGGAGGTAAGTCGTGGAGAGGACAAGGAGGACACTGAAGCGGACCAGAGTCCCAACCGCCATCGGAGGTGCAAGGAAAGGAAGAGTGTGTCGGTCGCACTCGGGGCCTGAAGAGCAGAGAAAAGATGATGAGGTGTGAAGGAGTGAAAGAGAGGAAGGTATCATAAGAGGGAGGCTGATATGAAAGCTTTGATGGGAGGATTACATTTATAAGCCAAAAAATACAATGGGTACATATCAGATGTAAGCCAACAACTACATTACTACAGCATGTTCCATGAAAGGGACAACTGCTGCCAGTGGAGTGACCAAAACTAATTTAATGAGGCTTCAAAGGAAGTGGGCCTATAATTTAGTTACCCTTCAGTTCAGTGACCTTCACTTTCACTAATTTCTTAACTATTTTCTGCATTCTCCTTTTCCTTCAAAATTTCGCCCTCATTTTTGTGGGGAGCTCCACTCAGCCCATAATCCTGTGCATGATTCCCGTCTCTTTTCCCCCTCCACATTGACGTGCTATAATTGAAAAGGGACTGACTGGCTACACGTTAAGACAACTGGTGGTGGGGGAATAGAATTAGTTCGTATGTGCAGTATTATGCATTACTTTAATAGAACAACTCTTGTACATATTGTGCATATCAAATACGTAGTGGTAGCATGAAAAGAGACCCATTATAGGCGCATTAGTTTAAAGAAGAATCGGAAGTGGCATCGACATTAGGGAATAAATTTGACTTGGAAATCTGTGGTGGTCTGAGCACAGGTTGGAGACATGTCCTCACTCCCCATTCTTTTTTTTTTAAATGAGAAATTTATTTTTATACATATTTTTGGATAACTGAGTTTTTTCAATAGAACATGTTTTGGACAGTGAAATGAATTTTGGTTAATTTGTTTTAAACCTAATCAATCCACTAAAAATATTCTCACGATCTTTTAAAAAAAATAATATCATATCATCTTAATACTTTCATAAAAGATACAGTAAATATACATATGTGAGGGTGTATGAGTAAGATTCTATCTTCTTTTCCTTTATTGTGCCCAACCAACTTAACATTCTTGACTTTCCCAGTGCATTTCTGCCATGAAGAAGACTTGGTGCTGCTGGTGGTGCTTTATGGTGTCAAGCTGAAAACAGGAGTTCATCTGTATTTATCAGAATAAGTGAAGCACGTGTCAAGAACAATTAACGTTCGAAAATTTTCTTATCCTAATTGAACTCTCCATAGATTTCGACGGAAAGGATGAAACTTTGGCCACCATATTGAATGGACGATCGGGTTTAATCCAATAGTTTGATGCCTAACTTGGGGCACTGCCCAAAGTCCAAACATGATATATATATATATATATGTATATGTTATACTGAGTATTCTTGTGCAAATTTTGTTTTTGGGTAAAAAGGGTGGCCATTGCAGTGGATGAATGAGGCACATTGACATGATAAGGTCCACACAGTGGAATAATCAGTGATTGCTGCATGTGACCGACTCTTCTTTTCATGCTGTCATTTGTGCCCATTGGCTTTAGCGTTGCCTCCAGAGCCCCTAATTGGCATCCTCATATGGTACAAATTCGTCATTCATCTTATTCCAATAAACTTTTCCATTTTTCTTTTGGTTTTACATGTATTCTTCCCATTTAATCGATCATGCTTCGGTCTCCTATGACATTTCCGTCAGTACGATTATTATAAGAAATTTCTCATGGTTACCTACCACAGGAGGTTTTAATTATCAAAACATGATCCTTGCAGACACGCTGTGATCTATGCTTTTTTAGTGTTGATAAGATCCAGGTAAGCTATCTGGAGTCAGATTTACTGATATTTGACCAAAGCTATGATTTCGAAATGGACCGGCAAGTTGCGCGCGGTTGCATTTCATTAAAAGAAGTGATTTGACTAAGCAAGAAAGGGAGAGAGGAAAAAAAAAAACACTAATCATTCATCTTTTCTTCATCCTTTTTATATATGTTCCCTTTTGAATGAATGGACATGTCAAATTGTTGAAGAACAGGTCAAAATTAGGGTTTACAGAGCTGAAACATTCATTGCTACTGGGAAAAGGTGAGGGTGGGGGAAAACCTCCTTTTCCATCTCCGGCCGGCCCATTGTCCTTCGAAGACAAAAGCTTTCCATATGGAAAGCCATTGATTGTAAAATCACTCCCCAGCCCACACGAAGTCCTGCCTCCTACCTCTTGGTTGTGGCCCCGTTGTCTTTTTCAGAAAAGTAAACTGTACATATTTGGTGGAGGAAAGAACATACACTGCATTTGACCCCTCATTAATGTCAACATTCGATTCGAGATGCCACTCTGAGAGCGAGCTTCTTCCGACCCGACTCTAACATGACGATCGTCGATTGTTGCACGTGTCGATAACACTAAGTGTACAAGAAAGACAGTGAATTACTACTGAAGTGCTTAGAGGCGTCTTGGCCTGTATACTTTTGTTTTTTTCCTTGATATCCATGGCATGGCATTAAGAAATTCGATCAGTTCAACTGATCGAAATCCTGACCTATATTATGTGTCGGTGCGTGCTAACAGGATGTGGTCCGGCTAGCTAGAGCTAGTTGTTGCTACAACACCACCCACCGACATTAATACACAACATATTCAAACAGTTGCTACCGTCCAAAACATGAAAAAGAACCCAAAAAAAAAAAGGAAGGAAAGAAAGAAAGAAAGAATACAAATGAGGGGTCAAATACAGCATTAATAGATTGTCCTTTGACCCACCATCATGAGTTGTCAATGCGCAAACGTGCCCTCAATTCAATCTCAGATCATTTTCCTCCTCCGACTTTTGAGATGGACTCATGGTAATGTAGTCGGTGGTCTGATCAACAACAATGCATACACCGTGTTGGGTTTCTACTTGAGGAAGGAAATTTGGTCTTCGATATGTTTTGGAGATTCATCATATATATATATATATATATATTTGTTATTGGATTCGGAATGTGAAAAATAAAAAATGCATCCGGAGTGGAAAATAATACGTGATCGAATCATTCTTCAGGGAAATACTCAAAATTTATTGATGAAATATATGTCGGATCCAGGCTTACATTATCCGTGGTTTTATAACTGCGATTGCGACCAGCTGATCGAGCTTCAATTCAAAACCTTTGGATCCTGTATTATGGTCGTCACTGCATATCCTGCAAGACGAAAATCAACGTAGTTTGGAAAACGATAATTATTTATTCTTTCTAAACTATATATAAATTAGTAATTTATCTGTACATACCAGTAAAGCTTTTGGGGCGGACGGTTCCCGAAAGTAGATTATCGGACACGTTCCTGTCGAACGATCATCGAGCAATACATGAGAGGATCGGATCGGATCTCCATACAATTCAAAGAAAAAGTTACTAGGGCCGGTTCGACGGCTTGTTATGGGGAAGGGGGACTCACAGAACTTGCAGGCTACCCACACGAACAAGATCGATGACCTGTATCGGGATCGTGCCGCTTAGCTTGTTGCTGCTCAGTCTCCTGAGCAACCAACCAAGCGAACGAGGAACAATTATCAACTGAACAGGAGTGCAATGCAGTTGATGTAATAAAGCTTTCCGAAATTCACGCAGGGAGATCGGACTAATAAGGAATTGCATGATATCGAGGTGGAACGGGGAACACATACATAAACCTCAAGGACTTCAAATTGCCCAGGGACGAAGGGATGGACCCAGTGAGATGGTTCTGGTAGAGGTCCAAGCTCACAAGCTTCGTCAACCCCCCGAACTCCATCGGGATGGACCCGCTGATCTTGTTGTCATATACCTCCCTGCATAAAGTTTATTTTTAGGGTTTTAATTTCGTGTTCTCTGGAAGATTGTTGAATTTTCAAGCATTTAATTACTTACAGGTATCGTAGGTTGGTCAACAGTCCCAGATCAGGGATTAGTGGCCCTGAAAGTCCCGCTCGACCCAGGTCCCTGCGACGCCGGTTTTCGGATTTGTGATGATATCAATTGGAATTTCTTGCCTTGATTCTAGGATCGGACTACTCACACTCTTGTAACGCGGTTCTCGATATTGCAGGTGACATGGTACCATGTGCACGGGTTCACCAACGTCGGGTCCCAGCTCTGGAGAATGTTGTACGGGTCCATCAGCTTGGTTTTCCATTTGAACAGGATATCACCTGTGCCCACGGGGATCGAAGAAGAAGTTAGGTGTGTCGTGTGTTTGAGGACTTGCACCAGGGGATTGAGCGATCCGAATTCACGCACCTTCCGAGTTGCAGCTTGCAGAGGCGACAGCAGCAGCAGCTAAGACGAGAGAGATGAGGATCGTGTACGGGGCCATCGAGGAACAATGAACCGAGCTGAACACTGTCTGAGCTGATGTTTCTCCTCCCTTTTATAGCTTTTAATCAGTCAAACTTGACTGCCAAGAGAATTACCCAAGACAGAAACTTACGGTGGCAGCCAACGCCTAACCTTTGAAGAGTCAAGCGGCATAATTTTCCTATCGACGATTCGGCACGGTAGCATATGAGTTGTTCAAAGAATTGTTGCAATATTATATTCGCAGGGTTTAGACTCGAGGATCCAGCTCTAGAAGGGCTCGTCAAAGACGCGCTGTCTTGTTATGTAATGAAGCCCAGACAGTCGAGTCTTTTGGATGAAATATTAAACGGATGAATTCTTCAATGCTGAAATTCCAAATTGTGATGATGATGGCCAGAACATTACAGTCAAACCAAATGTGCGGCTCAGCCAGATTTGAGCCCCGAATTCAATGGATCATCCTTCCAAGTATACCATCTTGCAAGTTTTGATTCGGCCCAATGTGAACTTTTGATACCGTTCAAGTGTTCTCATTGCAGTGTCAACAGATGTTTTACCGGAGATCCCTGTGGTCGACTGGAGGTCGAGTTTGATCATGCATCGTCTAGGTCTCTCTGGCCTGTTATTTCCGTTTCCCTTCAAGGATCTCTATGTCATTTCTTCTCCACCACTGAGCAAAGAATAAATTGTACAGGCACATCATCCAAGTCTAACATAATCTTGCACTGGTGTTCTATCGACTGCTCAAATTATATTAATTAGCGTGTGAGATCATAGAAGAAAGAGGAGGGAAAAAAAACCAAAAGAATATACATGTACAAAACAAGAGGGTGGTTCCGAAACTTGTGCTCATCGACCAGGATGTTCTGATTCACAATGACCCTCTGGGGGATTCAGTAGCCTTCACAAACCTTCCTTTCACCCGTTTCCTCGTGTCAGCTCTTGCCTTCCTCGACTCATACCTTATGTGCTTGTCATACCTGCAGATAAACCAGGAAGCTCATTGGACATGGTGAAAGGAGAGACCAGGAGAGGGGAGGGGGCTGCTCACAAACTGGAGGTACCTTCTGGTTTTCTTCTTCTCCTTGTACCGGAGCATGGCATTGTCTCTATGCTGCGCCAACAAGTCCATATCAGCCTTGGTTGTTGCTGGAGTTCTACCACCATTGCTCTCAACAAGAACAGTCTGACCTGCAACCTTACTATTATCTGTTGAGGCAGCGAGGCCTCTGGGCTCAGCAGGCGTGGAATCAGAGGAATGTCTCAGGACAGGCAAGTTGTTGCTCTCCAAAGTAGTTGGTCCTTGGCTGGCTGCTGAATTATTCAGGTTGTTCTGCTTGTTCACACGAGAAATCAAGCATGTCATACATTAGACTTTTAAATAGAAAATGCACACCAAGCAACTTAGTGACCTATTAAGAATGTCATGTATCAGTGAAAGTCGACAACTGGATCTAGTTATTTTTGGAGGATACATGGGATATTGAAATCAGAATACAGCATTAGGAGAAAATAGCCAAAACTGAACGCCAAAATTCTTCAAAGAAAGCAAACATGCTAAACTCTTGCCATCTAGATGTTTGCCTAGCATAAGTATGATATCGTGTTAATAACAACAGAAGACTATTGACATACCACATGCATGTATAATGATGCAACATATCATCAATAGGACAAACATGAGAGCGCTTAACACGTTTTACACTGCTAATGTGGTGGTACTTTTGCCCTTCTGCTGATCATTCAACACCTTCCAACAAAAATCCAAGGTCACGTGGACTTGAAAACAATAGTGGAACAATCTGATTATTCCCATGTCTTATACATTTAACAGGGTACGGTGGGCGTAGTTTTGAGCCAAGATTGCTTTTGTTCATTCATTTGCAACTAATGCCAGGTAATCTCAGATCCTGTATCAGTATGCCTCTTTGAAGATCATAGAAAGACTATCAGAAACTCAACTGTCTAATAACCTCTCACCCTCAGTCAAAACCCATAACCATGAAGCCTAGATCAGTAGAGAGAGCTCGAACACGACCAAAAATCTGAAGAGGCATCATTTCTGCAATTTCTGCCTTGAGTAAAGATGATTTTGGGTAATAAGATTGTGTGAAGACTCTACAGCATGTTAAATAAACTAACCAAATACAAAGACCACGGGCAAACCAAAAAAATGATACAAGCACGGGGTGAGGGATGCTTACATTGAAGGACGTGATATCCTCGTGAGCCAGAGGGCAATTAAGCTGATACATTTCTTCAAGAACTTTCGTGGATGTAAATGATGTTTCTTTCATGAGCTCACCATAACTCTTGATTGTAAAACCTGCCGAGTTTGTACCATACCCAGCTTCCAATAGGCCAGGCTCTTCGTGACTCCTCATACGTCCTAAATTAAAATCCCATACCTGCAGAAGAAAATGACACAATTGTCAGAAAAGCTCCCCTTTTTTGGAGGATCAAAAAAAAAAAAAAAAGACAGACCAACTGGAGAGCAACTTCGGGCTCTCCGACCTTAAACTCAGATAGAAGCAAATGGACCGTTCAAGGTTGCAGAATCAAATACTGAAGTATCCTGTGCAATTACAAAAGGGAATCCAATATTGGAAATCCTCCCAAGGTAATGTTCAGAGTAAATCATAGTAAAAAGGAAATAAGATAAGAACAAATCAAATATAGATCGGGATTCAGCTATTAAATTTCCTCTCAAAGTCAAATGCTAAGCCATCAGAGAGGCAAAAACAGCGGGAATTGAAAACTCCGCAAGTTTTTCCCTTTTTTGGAACTTGATGACATAGTTTTGCTAAAAAAAAAAGGATATCTGACTCATGTGAATGCTGGAAGCATGAATATAGTTCCCCCTACAATTTGTACGGACACAGGCAGAACAGAAATCATTTCCGCAGAAAGTTACCGTGGAAATGAAAAGAATTACAATGGATACTGGACGAACCTGAGCAGTCCCTCTGGGATTACTCTCCCAAAGGGTATCTCCGTCAGCGCTATCCTTCGAATCCCCCGGCCCTGGCAACATCAGCGGTGACATGAACATTCGATGTTGTGGCAATACCTGTGAAGGAACGGGACCCACAGCAGCAGAACTGGCACCGCAACCAATTACGCCCACATCAATCCCGTCAACATTCCCTTCCCAAGCGTTTCTATTGGGCGTGCCCGGGACTATATTTTCTCCGCAAGCCCCTCCTCCTCCGCCATTGTCACGGCCACCTCCGCCATCACGGCGACCAACTATATCCAGCTTAGACAGCTCCAGCAGCTGTTCGAGAATGACCTGCTTAAACCTCCCACAGCTTGGGTTCTGCCCCTTCGAGGAATTCAAAATTTCTCCAAAGCTCATGTCGGAGAAAATCAATGGGTCCTCGCCTGGCACGAGCAACTCCTGAAACCCAAAGGCTATGCTCTGCATCGAGGAGTTCTGATTCTGGCCAGTTAGACCGAGCTTCTCGTCATCCAAGTCCAGGCCCAACAGAGCCGCAAGCTGGAGAGCAGAAGGGCAGTCGGAGAATCCCTCGATAGGAGTGCGATCATGCGAAGCAGAGACGGGACAGCTACCATGGGCATCCCGATCGCAATCCTGACAAAGTACTAAGTTGTCCGTGGAGCAACGGACGGAGACTGGCGCCACACCGCAGTTATCACAGATCTGTGACCGAGTGTGCTTACAGGACAGCAAGTTCGCGGAGTGGACATGCTGGTCACAGAAGAGACAGAGCCTTGCGGAGTCGGCCCTGCAGTAGAGAATGGCAGCTCTCTCACTGCAGAAGTCGCAGGGCACGCTCTCTCCGGTTCTCGATCTGGGACTCACCATCTGTACGGACGCAAAAAAGAGGACCCGGCCGTGGCCGTGAAGCCAAAAGTGGGCTGTCTCGGAGTGGGCGCAGGAGGGGGAGAGCACGTATTTGACCTTCTCTGTTTCGAGTTCTTCCTTTTTCTCTGAGTTTTTTTGTTGTTGTTTTAGTTATGGTGACAGTCAGGAAGCGCCGGTATGGTGGCACAGTCGAGGAGGATGAGGGACTCAAGTGTAAATTCTGGGAAAAGTGGAGCCCATCAGGGAAAATATCTTCTGTACCTTTTCGCTGAGCTGGCATGTCACCTCAACTCGGCATCTTCCCCCTCGGTTCCCAGCCGAAATTCGAAGAGCCGGTCATAAGATTCCCACCGTAGATAACCCAAATCCTGCCGTCCAGCAAATCCTATCTTGACCTAAACCAATTACTTATTATTTTTTCCTGATATTTTGACGGGTATTTTCCTTTTTTGGTAATAATATTTTGACTTCACTCCGATTGGACGCTTGATAAAATAATCAAAAAAGGGCCCTAATCCCATTCATGATGCTAATTACATCTAAAGTCTCTGTCCATCGCTCAAATGTCAGTAGAAAATCTCAATCCATTTTAGCTCGATTGCATGACAAGCAAGAGCTAATAAGATTTCTTATATCATCAGGTGTGCGCTATGAATAAATATATTTTTTCGATATGGTTAGACATCTAATTTCTATTTATGATTAAAAATATTACATAGATGGGAAATGAACAGGCAATACGAACGAGCAAGGAAAGAAAGAGGAATTCCGATGCACACGATGATGATGTCCGGTTTGGACAGTCGCCCGACAGAACACTCTTGTCAGTGTTAATTGCTGCATTTAGTAGGATCAAATTGGCCTATCAACATGCCTTACTATATTTGCCCGTACCCCAAAAAGGTAAAGCGGATTAATTTTAAAAACAAATAAATAAATAAATAAATAGGCTAGGTGGTCTCATCTCGGCACTACCAGGACTACTACTAGCATTAACCTATTAGGCTGATCTGCTCCTCACCCATGATTTGATCGACATATTCATTTTTTTTAATCCCTCTTAACAATTTTACTAATTTACATCGGCTGTAATCTAATATTAATTTTTAAAAATTTTAAATTTTAAATTAAATATATTACATATTATCAAATTATTAATAAATTAGAATATCGGTAGTAGATAAAATAGGGTGCAAGTACCGAAATCCCGAATTACTCCGGTGGAATAGTAGAAATTACTTCCCCGGGGACGGGATTGCAATTATAAGTCGTTGACGGTGAGGGGGTGTCAGAGGTCCTGCGCATAATCAAGGAAGGTGGGGGATGGGGGACCCACTCCTGAAACGAAAATCTCCGTGTTTAAGGCGTGGAGAGTTGAGCCAATTCAAACTTTTTCACGCCATTATTGCGTGGGGAGAAGAATTGCGGCCCTCTAGGCCCGAAACACGGATGTTGCTGTCACGAATGACGTCATCGACCGAGGCTTTCGGCTCCTGGCCTGGTCTCCGCGGCATATCCTTCGGCCCCCGCTGCAGCAGTCACCGACCCATTCACCACCCCAGGCTACATTTGGTGACCCACGATACTCTGTATCCATCCAATTTCGTACCCTGAAATTTGCATAGTCCTAAGGTGCAATCTTGTAATTTCAAGTCCCCATAATCTAGTGGTAGGAGACGACATGAAATAAAAGACAAAACTCATAGTTTCAAGAAAAAGTATTTTTGTCGTCACATTTTCACTCTTCTTGCGTGGGTAAGGTCAGGTGCTTGATTCGTTTTCTTATGGATCTTATCTAATAGAATTATGCCCTTTTCTCATCCAAGGCTTGAACATCAAATGACTTTGGGCATTCCGTCGGTACACAGTGATTCGGTGAACCATGGCTATCTGGATGGCCATCTGATCTACGATTCTCGAGGGATAATATCGGGGGTGGAAAACAAGACGAGCATTCAATGTGGGTATCATGTAAGTAACTACCCCTATCCGATTGTTAGACCATTTTGTACACAATAATGAGCGTCTTAATCCAATTATTAGGCGGTCGATGTGACTCATTTAGGTTATTCAAATATCGTATCATTCGCTACATCACCTGCTTGATCTTTTGTGCCCCACAAAGATGTACTCACTATTCGGTGTACCATCACTAATATGTTGTCATCAAATGTTATGGCTCTCATGTATCCTCGACTCTGGTCCTGATCAGTTGAATTTTACTTTTATCTCCCAAGCAGCCCGTACCAAGAAAAATGAACAGGCCATGGAGAAATGTTTCTATTGCACATGCGTGTATGTGATAGCATCAGCTTTCACCAAGAATATGAGACGGCCGGACCTATACTCTTGCAGAAGTGATTGAATTACATACCCTTATAACGAAATTTTATGATAATCATTTTAACCAAGTCATATCCCCCTCCTTGTGGACTAGTAAGTTATGAAATGCCTTTTTGGGTATACTGTATTGATGGGGGACATGTGTATATGGTAGATCAAATCTGCGCTCTAGTTCTATAATGAAGTTGCAAATTATCATGACTGCTTACTCTAAAAAAATAATCATATTAAATTACGACATTATTTTTTATTTATTATCTAATAGCAGTAAATAACACATGATAAAACTCCCATAAACAAGAGAGTTCGTATGAACTAGAAGACTGACCATGAAACCAGAACTGACACCGAGCACAATCAACAAGAAGAGTCATCTTCAGAGATTGGAATCAGAGAGGAAGCGTACTATCTTCCACCCTGCAACAGCACCAACTTGGTGCTCCCATACTCTTGGAAGCGATTGATCGTTACTGATCACATAATAGAAGATGCATCATCTATTTGCTCGATCCAATTGAATTGAAATAGTTCAGGTTAATAGGAAATACATAGCTCTCTACAGATCGATGATATGATTAACTATGATCGTAGGCATAGCTTCAGGAAAAGCCATTTAACACACCCTACAAGTAAGAGACTCTGTACAGCAGAGAAGACAAGTGGACATGCTTCAAATAGAGGTCTTGAGTTTGAACTCCACCCGAGCAAGGAAATCACAGATAGATATGGCGTTCTCATAGGGAATAAACAATAGCCAACCGGAAAGAAAAGAAACAATGGACTTGCGATGGGTCTCTTATTGAAGGAATCCGAGCAATGAAGACATAAGGGCACTAACATAAGCCAACTCGGTATCTATGTGCCTATGGCATAAGTTGATAAAATCCCAACAGCTGATATTTTTAGTTTTCGAGTAAGCTTGACCATACAACAAGTTTGACGCAGAGCCTTTACTGGAGTGTGTTTAGTGCCTCTTCATCAACTAACAAGAAAATTAGCATACAAGTCTAATATAATCTAATGTAAATCCATTTCCGAGCAGTCAGAAATTAGCTTCACAAATAAACTCGTCTGAGGACTGACAAATTTCTTGGGCGAAGATTATAATAGCCAAACCCTCTTTCAACCAGCCTATTGTGACCCAGTTCCAGACTTCATCGGGGAGACACATTCAAGCCAACACTAGGTAATTTTTGGAATTTTTGGGTGCTTTGGCCCATCTAAGATGGGCCCAGCAATGGTTCGACCCAGTTATGCTTTCGGACAGACCACGGCTCAGTGATCCGCCCAACTTGCCGAGTAATTAATGTCGTTGCACTCCTACCCAGATTATCCTAGTAATAAACAAATAAATGAAAAGGGATAGAAAATTCGATTCACATTAAAAGAAAAAAAAAAGGGAGATAAAAGATAAAATAAAATATGTGTTGTGGGGATGTGAAAAGAAGTGCATCCCGTGGATTAACAGCAAGCGAGAAGGCAGAGCTGAGAGCACGCCCCCACACCCCCACTTACGTAGTGGGAGAATGAATTGGAATGCCCGCCGCCCACCTGTCCTTGCCCCCAAACCACATCCTCCTCCTCCTCCTCCTCCTCTCGATATCAATAGCCATGACATGTATATGATACACAACCTTCCACGGCCACGTGTAAGATAGACAGGTGTTATACGTTTGGTTCATGCTTGTTGGTACGCATGAAAGGAAGGGGTTTACTCTCTCTCTCTCTCTCTCTCTCTGCTAACACTTTTTGTCAAAAATGCGAGTCACCAGCTCTTAATGTGGGTTTTGTTACGCTTGCCGAGATTCATTTTAGCAAATTTACAGATATGGACAGGGGAATGCGTTACAGGGAACCAAGCCGTGGGTGGGGCAGAGAGGGAAAGTGGCGGTGGTAGTAGTGGTAGGGGCCATAAGGAATATTGCTGTCAGCAACAGAACTGGCAAAGAGTTCAGGGGAGATTCCAATTCCAACAACGCCCCCTGACCCTTAGACTTTGAGAAAAAAATTTTATATATAAATAATTAATTAAAAAATAAAATAAAATAAAATTCCTTCACCATTAGTTCATGTGAGAAGTTGGAGGGATGGTCTCCAAAGCGCTACTAATTTAACCGTTTATAAGAAAATTCCGGCATTCTCCTCGACAACTCTGCCCCCCCTCTCTCTCTCTCTCTCTAACAACTGCCGATATTTAATCAGTTGTATAAGAAAAGAATTAAGAAATTATGTAATTGGATAAGAATAAATTAAAATTTAAATATTTATTGGTATGTTGTAGGGGAAAAAATGATAAAGAGATTATAGAATAGAAAAATTATATCCCACGCGCACGGTACGAGAGTGGCTAAGCCGTGGACAGCCAGGCCATGGCTGTAGGACATGCATCGCATGGGTTCCACATGCCGGTTCATGGGGACCCGGTCTATCCTAGAAGAAGGATTCGCCCGGACTGGGAGAGTTCCGTGCCGCCTAGAGCTACTCTCCACCCGCAGCCGCAGCGCGTGAGAGACACTCGATCCAGTCTTCCTCCCAATTAACAGCTCGCTCTCTCTCTCTCTCTCTCTTTAAACCAGCCAGTTTGTTTCCATTCCAATTCCTTTCCCAAACTTCTGCCGTCGCGGTTCCTCGCTCGCTCTCTCTCTCTCTCTCTCTCTCTCTTCTCCAATCTAATGACTGCTCCAAACATGGAGACGATCACCGCGTCGCTGGAGAGGTCCCTCCAGAACTGCTCCTTAAACAGACACGGCGGAAGCGGCGGTGGAGAAGGAGGAGCCGGATTTGGGCGGTCGTCGAGCTCAGACAACGTGTCTGAGAGCCAACTCAATGACTCCGACGCTGCGCTAGAGCTCAACTCCCACATTTCACTCCCTTACCATTGGGAGCAATGCCTCGATTTAAAGGTTTGCTTATCCCTTGCGAATAAATACCGATCTAATGCTTCTTAGCAAAAGAAAAAGAAAAAAGAAGGGGTTGTCGCCTTTCCTCTTACAGGGTTCAATAAATGCAAAAGCCATGACCAGATCTTTGCAGTCAGTGTTTTCTGCTTCGAGTTTGCTGAAAAGTCTGATGTGATTTGGTGGTTTCTTTGATCTTTAATGCCCTCTGCATGCATTTATTGCATCCACTTCCATGTCCCTCTTTCTCCCGCTGTGAAATAAAGCTAGGGTTTGTGTTCCTGGACCCGGTCAGACAGGAAACAAGGCAGAAAAACTGCGAAACCCTTTTCAGCTTCGACCAATCTAACAATTTGCTGTCATGTTTAACAAGGATATAAAGAAATTTGGGGGAAAAATGATTCCTTTTTTGTCCTTTTATTGATCATCTTCTTCTATAGATAGGTGAACTGTGTTACAAAACTGCGTCCCTTTGAGAGAAGCGAAAGTTGAAAGGTTTCCTCGGGTTCGATCAGATAGTTCGCGTTTTCTCGTGCAATTGCATTGCTGTGCTTTGGAATAACCAAGGAATCTCAACCTCCGGTATCTGTGTTACACATTCTGCGGAGTTAATCGATAAACTGTAGAGCTAGTTATTATTCAATATTTCGAGCAAGGGTTAACTGTAGAATATTAAGTTCTCATCATAGACTGATGGATTCTGTGCTAAAGGGTGATAGCTTTACCTTCAGTGTGTCCACAAGTTGAGTTTGCTGGTACGTTTTCCAATGCTCTTTTGTTCAGACAGGAGAGATATACTACATAAACTGGAGGACTGGGATGAAGGCGAAGGAGGACCCAAGGTTAACTGGCAACTACGCCGCGGCCTACTACTACTCGGATGAGGGCGAAGACATCAGCTCCAACTATGACTCCGAGGAGTCCTCCTCCGAGTCGTCCCCAACTTCTTATTCTTCTGCAGCTGCTCAAGAACCACTTCAGTTGGCCACCAGCAAGGACAACGTGCTGGTGGTTGGTGGCTGCAAGACGTGCCTAATGTACTACATGGTGCCCAAGCAGGTTGAGGACTGCCCCAGATGCAGCGGGAAGCTCCTCCACTTCGACCGGTCCCAGACTGGCTCTCTATGAAGCAGCAGATTCATTACCCGCATGACCCGACTTAATTCAGCTCGGGTTGATTCAACCCCCAAGTCGTTGATCTCTATTCAGAGTCCCCCGTTGTATTCGATTTCCATTTTTCTCTTCATTTTCATGATGACCTTCAATCCATCTCACATACAGCTCCTGGACATGAACAAGTTGAGTTGTGGATTGATGAAAATGGGAGACAAACATGTTATCAATTACTAACTGAAACCTCTTCTTCTTCTTCTTCTTCTTCTTCTTCTTCTTCTTTTCTCCTCTACTGTTCTTGATCATTCAGTTTCTTCTCAACATGATTGCAAGTATGAAATTTTCTGGTCCAGCGGATTGAAAGGTCAACTTCGATTTTTGAAGGAGGGAATGGCTACGGATGACTACTGACTGCGACATGTTGGAGCAATTTTCAGCTTTCCGTATAATATTCTCAACTCCCTGTCTCTGTTTTCTTAACCTTCCCAGCATAAACTAATGATGTTGTTCTTTAAAGTATGGTTGGAGCTCGCATAGGTGGGTACAGAAAGTCTTTTCAGTTTACAGTTTTCTTATACACAAAAAAAGGTGTTCTTAGCAAAAGAGGAAAAAAAAAACAACAAATATTCTCTGTAATGTGAATATAAATAATCTTCGATCCAATTTATAAAGGGTTGTCAGTTTTCAGCCCTATGCACGCACGCAATCCATGGAAGTGAGGATAGATTAAACTACTAGAAGACGGAAGGGTGCCTGTTTTGTTAATTGTGGGAGTTGACAGTTAAGAGCTGAATCCCATAAATTATGTGACATTTGAGATGCGACGCATCCAATTTAAGTGTCTGAATGAATGGGCCTAAAATTACTCGTTTGCCATTTCTTAATTGAGGCAGCCGGATATTCTGTTTCTTAATATATCTATCTATCTATATATATATACACACACACATATCAAGAGTAGATATCGTTCACCCAATGCGGATGGATAAAGACTTCATCGTAATTGATTTAGAAGTAAAACCGGTTCGTCTACAATTTCGCACGATGTCGCTCGTATCGATTCTGATTTTTATCCGTTTTAGTAGAGTGGGTATGATTCACCCAATATTAATTAATCATGAAGGAGAGATGATGGTTTGTTAGTCACCACGGTGAATGCAGCAATTGGGTGTCTTTTTTCTCTTAAACAGTATCTCATATTGTGATGTTATGAGTAGGAAAATGCATGATCAGGAGAGAACCGTCAGTTGTTAGATCGAGCCAGCTCAAATTTATGTCAATTGAAATCAGACTAAGCTTGTGAATGTTAGATTAAGATGCTTTCGCGACTGCTAGGGTGAGTTAATCTGGATGGTTTGCTACTCCGGGATAAAAGGCTCGGTTTTCATAGACTAAAAATGTCTGCGAGCGTTTATAGAATCCATGAACAGTTCACGAGATTAGAATCCTCATTCCTCATATGCATAGCTCTGGATGAGGAAGTTCATATTTATGTCTGCATATGAACTTGTCTGATCGCTTGTGAAATGTTCATGAATCGGGAGGTCAAACTTCTCACCGTATGAGGGAGAAAAGGAGGAGATACTATCTGTCTGTCTGCACACATGACGGTACGTTAGTCTCCGTGTGGGAATTGGTACCATGGTGAAGCAGAAGAGGTTATAGCAGCACACTGTAGGATGGTAGTGAAAGTTGGAATCATTTTTGTATTCGCTATGGAGACAGCTTTTCTTCCTCCTCAGTCTGCTCTCCAGCGGCTTTGCGATTGACAAGATCTTAATCAGCCACATGCCGACAATCACCAAGCTCTTGTATGTATTCGATACCCAACAAGCAATTCTTGGATGTCTTACTCCATTACCCATATGATCTTTAAGAGAGAGAGAGAGGGTTGGAACTCGAATTGCAGAATCATGGCAAATGGTTCTCGGTATGGATGCCGACACGGCCACAAGTCAGGTAGTCGAACGGAGAAAAATCGAGAGGAGTAACGATCCGATGACTAGCCTGAAAGTGAAACCGATGCCTCTCCCATGTCTCACCCCGCGTTTATGACCAGATCTAAATCTTGAATAGATTAACTCTTGACTCCATGACAAAAGCCGATCTCGTACTGTTCGCTTGTAAGCAGCAGCAGCGGTGAGTAGGGTTGGAGAGGCAGGATTGGACGGGGAATCTCTGTCTCCCCGTCTGTTCCTCCATCTCCATCCCCTTGTCCCTTTCCCAGCATTTTGCATCTCCCTCAACGTCAACACCCCCACTGTTCTTGATCAGGCACGCTGATACTTGCTATCAATGAGACCGTGATGAGTGATGACGAATTTAACTCGGCTAGAAGAAGGAAAGCAGCAAAATGACACATGAAATCCAACCGGTGAGAATTGAATCGAATCGAGCTCACATCGGGGCTGTCATTGTCTCAAACTTCATTCCATTTCGGTAAGCCGGTGACCGACACTCGGATGGTAAGAGCAAACCCTTCCGTTTAGGCCCCATCTTGGATGGCAGCACATCTCCATCCTGCGTGAGATTTAACAAATCTAGGCTGGGCCATTGACGACACTGGGCCTCGTTATTTTGTTCAATCCAACAAGATTTTTCCAAGTTGTTCACCGAGACTAATCATCAAACTGACCTTCGAAGTTTACTGCAATTTGATTTTTGTTCTCTCCTTTCAGCGGCCTGACCAGGCTTGGCTAGCGGATTTAATAGTTCTCCCGAATTCATGTGCTAGATCGGTAATTGTTATAAACTCGGCTACATCGATAAGATTGGGAAAACCAGCTTTTCCTTTCCAGAAGAAAATCAGAGGGGCACATCAGCCATAGAAAACGAAAACGAAAACATCAGAACTCGATCTTCCTTTTATCCGAAGCAGTTCTTAAGACTCGATCGATCAATCAATCAACAACCACCAGCTTCTGGTACTCCTCTCCGGAAATTGCCTCGAGCATGACCAAGTCGGGTCTGATCTGCCCGTCGTTGTCCAGGAACAGGTTGAACATGTTCTTCGAGAACCCGCTGATGAGGGCAACCCCATCTTGTGCCCCGCTCACCGGAGTGGAACTCGAGTGCCTCAGGTTCCAGAACACAATCTGCGGGACCGCATTGCCGTAGCCTGCCTCCCCAAACTTCCTCTTGATCGCCTCGTAGTCGGATTCCCACGGGTTCATGGACGCCTCATCGAACTCCATGTCGCTGAACACGAAAACCCGCTTCACCATCTGATCGGGGCTCAGCTTCCCCTTCCGTGCAACCTTGAGTATCAGGTCGAACACCTTCTGAAAGTCTGTGTTGGATCCAAAGTCCATGTTCCTCAAGGACTGCGTCTTAGAAGCCAGATCATCGCCCTCGATCAGGTGGAGCTGAGGGCTCTCGCTGAACGTGATGACTTTCCCCTTCCAGGGGTCTTTGCTCAGCTCGGACACGAGGATACCAAGCGCAACCGAGACCTCCGTGGGAATCCCCATCATGCTACGTGAAACATCAGAGACAGCGGTGCAGTTCTCCAGCTTCCCGGCTTTCAGCAGGTCCTCCACCATTCTCTTCCACTGGAGCTCGGCCACCTTCCCACCGTTTTCTTCCCCATCTTCCAGAGACGTGATTATCTCATGCGGGAGTAGGGCTCCCGCAGCAATTTTTGCCTTTCCAGCACTCACCTTCGTGAGGTACTCCTGGAACCGCTTCTTGCCGTGCTTCCTGAACTTGTCCTTGTAAAGCTTCATTGCCACAGAGGCAACCCGGTTGTATGGAATCGAGCCCCAGTCGTTAGCACTCATGTACACCTCGGGCAGCTCCAGGACCTTATGGAGTGGCACCAGAACCTCCTTCCTCAGCCTGTCCCGGACTCTGTACACATAGTGTGCCTCCTCGAGGTCCTTGTACTCCGGGTAAGAATCACGTGGGAATATCAGCTTCGCGATGCTCTCGCAGAGGAGGGTGGATCGGTCAAACGAAGAGTCGATTGAGGGGCACCACTTGGCAGCTAGCCCAATCTTGTTTATCTCCCCGGAGTTCAGGAACTCCATGTCCGCCTTCAAGGACTGGGCAACATGCTCAGAAACTTTATCGTAGAGGAAGCTGAAATCGTTGTCGCGATTGTACCGTTCGATCAGTTTCTTTGCCATGGCAATCTTCTTCTCTCTTCTGAGCTCCCTCGCGTTCTCTTCTTCTTGCTTGGATCTTGCCGTTGCCTTTGCCACACGTTCTTCCCTCGGAACAGAATATCACAATTTCTTCAACTGAATCAACTCCCTCTTTCTCCTTGTACCGCATTTTCCAGTAGGTTCACGCCTGTTCTGATATATTGCTCTTGTCCCCCTGCAACCCTTGCGTTGTAGCCACTCCTCCTTCTGGATCTGCCTCACGTCCAGGCCTTCGAGAAGCCGGTAGAGAATCTCCGGAAGATCCTTCCAGTAACCGAAATCCGCAAAGGATCCCACGTTGCACGTGAGTGTCCGGGGGTGGTTCCTGAAGAGCCATAACGCTGCGGCGTAGAATCCTTCCTTGTCGGACTTCCCAGTCCCGCGGACGCCTCGGAGGTTGCATATCAATTTAAGGGCGATGAGGGGGTCATATGCCCAGGCGAGGGCTAGCTGCTCAGTCAAGCTTTCCGGTGGAGTGCTGGGCACGATGTGGAAGAAGAAATCGAGGCACGGATTGCCGGAGGAGAGGAAGGTGGAGGACCCGTTCTCAGTGAAGCCCCTCGGCGGCTCTGGGAAGGAGGCCATTTTGTTGAACTTCGACACCATCAGGTCAACAAAGGGGTCATCGGAAGTGGCGGCAGCAGATTGCGGGGTCGAGGTTCGGGTGTATAGCTCTGGGGGGCCGAGAAGAGCTGAAGGGGCCATCGTTTTGTTTGGTCGCTTTGCTTTTCCTTGCGGGTTTCTGTAGTGTTTTCGTGGCGAAGAAGAAGAGGAGGCAGAAGATCTATACAGGGAGATGAAGAACTTGGTGGCCAAGGAAAATTGAATACCGAAAGTTTTTTCTCTTGAATTCATTGCGTTGAAGGCAAGCTTCTCCGAATCTCCCCAAACCAGCAGAGCTTTTCCCCGGGCAAATTTATTTTAATTTTTACAATAATAATAATAATAATAATAATAATAATATCTCACTCCAAATCAAATTAGTATATTTCTCTAACTAGGTGATTTCCACATAAATATTAATCATAATTTTTAAAATTGAATTAAATAAGTAATAAGTGAAAATATAGGTTTATATATTTATAAGTTAGACGGGAGGTTTAATAAACGAATTATATATTTAATAAATAATATTATTAATATAATATTATTAATAAATTCACATAATATCATAATTTATACTTATTTATAAAAATATTATTTATATTAACTTTAAATTTAATATAAATATAAATATAGTAAAATAAAATAAATATATTATAATATTTTTTAATTTTAATTTGACCAATTTTTTCGATAATTCAATTAGATTTATCAGTTCAACGAGATCCAATCGATTCAATAAGAGTTGATTGTATTTACAATATAATTGAATTAATTCTACAAATCAAACCGAATTAATAATCAATTTCCTATCAAAACAGTAAATTTAATTTAATTTTGAAAATTATGGGATTAAATAAAAGGGATTCTAATAGGCAAACCATTTTGGAGCATTTTTTTTCCCCGAGGTGCCTTCGTTTTTCACGATCGGTCTGCTGACATCGGGAACTCTATCAGGGCAAAGCTTCGTGTGGAAGCTTCCTCCGTCTACTTGTCATTGGCCCGTCAAATTCATTAATTGACTGGTCCTACAGATCTCCTCTGTGCTCAGTCAAGGCACTTGAAGCTTTCGTAAGCCCGTCTAGATGGGGCTTGCAGTAGGGCACTCGAAGATGAGCTCTGGGAAGATACTTGCTGCCTGGACCAAGAAAAGTAATGTGCCGAACTTTCTTTCTGATGAGCCCACGAGCCATCCTGGACTTACTTATCAATGCCAGTCTTCACTTGAGCATTGTATTGCCCCCCACTGCTGAAGCGATTCCATTTGATCTCAAGCTCATTATTGCAATGAAACTAGTCGCCCCACTCCTTATGGCTGGCTAGTAATGCCTCGTTTGGTGCGAAGAATTCGAGATAAGTGAAGTGGTGCATTGTACACGTTGCTCCCGGTCTCACTCTGTTTCCATCGACACTGGATATTAGCTTTTCTACGGGTTCAGCCCTCCACGATCAAATGGCAAGAAACTGAACTTCAATGGCTGATTTTATGGTGCTACCTTCCGTTCCATCACTTTATTCGATCCACGGATCTTAAGGCCGATGATATCTCTCTATTCAAAACACCTTATATCACCGTATGCTCTGCCTAATACCGAAATTTCCCCCCAACGAACCATTCAAATGTCCCGTTGGATGCTTCTTCTACTTCTGCTCTGGGCGAGTTCAGAATTAGTTGAGACTAATCAAATCTGTTTCTTCTTATGGTTTGGACTGATAAGTGCATGTTCCGAGAGCTTCTGCAGTTACTTTCTCAGTAAACTTTCAGTATAGTACCAGTTTGCAGAGTTATTTCTAACTTCCTGTAAACTTGGTGAGTCGATCTTACTCGTCTTGCTGTCAGAGGCTTGAAGGTAAGTTGGATTGTCCAGTACATCCGCGGAAACACATAATCGTTCTGCATCTGTACGTATTTCATTTTCTTAGACAGCAATTTTCCTGCTCCACTCGGGTATCGACATTGTTGTTTCCGTGGTAGGTTCTTTTTCTGTCAATTCCACAGGTTCGATCGTGAAAAAATAATCAGCATGGAATGGACTCAAAGTACAAGCAGAAGCAAGTCCGATCAATCAACTTCCTGAACCAGGAATATGAACATCAAACATCGCCACCATTCTACGAATCAACCATGAAAATAAGCATACCATGCTCAAACCTCTAGAAGAATACCAACAAATGGAAACACTCGAAAAAACTCGTATACATGGATAACCAATCCCGACTAGGCTGCAACGGGCTGCATGGCTCGGCAGTTCGATACACCATCCAACAAGTGATGCGAAGCCTTCTCGAAGCTGACAAACCCCATGAACCAGAAGTCATGCCCATCCGTGGTGACAATCTGAATGTACTTTTCCGGGGGATTCTCCTTCCTTACCACCGGATTCACTGTCGCAATGTTCAGCAAGGGAATCGAAACCTGTTGAACAAGCAGTTAGCACAGTGGATCTCAAATCTATGACTTAAAAAGATGAAACAATTGTAGATGTGACGATTACCTTGTAGTAGCTCCAGGTCAACTGTCCGGAAGGAGCGGTGAAGGACAAGGGGCGATCGCTGCAGAAAGCCACGCGGGCAGTGGACAGGTACAAGGTCCCAGCAACCGGACCTGTCGACGTTGAGAGGTAGCAGGCGAATGTCTTCTGCAGCCTTTCGTTCGGATCCGTCGTGAATATTTGTCTGAAGAGGGGCTCGAATCCTCCTTCAGTTATGGCCTTGGCAGTGAGGTTTACCTTCCCCCAAGCTGCCCCAGAAACAGAGTGCCCTGCTTTCACTGCAAGATTCATGTTCAATCCCCATACCTACGTCAGCCTACCCGAGATTTTCGTGTAAAATTGATCATTCCAGGATTGAACTTTGAATAAACGACACGATCAATAAAAAATCGGGGGTCTTACGATTATGCCAGATATTGCAAGCTATCGTCTCGGCCTTCCTGCTCCAGCAATTGAACATGTCAATCACCGACTCCAGGGGGTTGCTGCTGGGCCTCTCCACGGGGTCGAACTGGACATACGGCTGGTGGAGTATCTGCTGGTGGTCTCCGGCGTTCCACGAGGCGGCCTTCTGGTTGTCCGGGTGGGCAGAGGGCACTGCAGGCGGCCCCATGACATGGGTTCCCCATTTCTTGGTGTCCTCCTGGACCGGCGGGTACGAGGGGGACGATGGCACTCCTCGGGCTTCGGCCTCCTTAGCCTTCGGGGATGAAGGTTCTTGGTGGGGCTGCGAGTTTTCCGGAGTTCCCGACATGGTTCGATCTTCTTTCATCAAGAGGATGTCGAATCAAGTGAGGCAGTGGTAATAATCTTATCGCCTCTATGCTTAATAGACGTATGTTTAAAGAGTAGGTGGCTTTTATAGTGGAAGACCTCATAGGAACCTTAACCATTAAACCTTCAGTGTCGGCTCTCGACACGGTTTCCTGGTTTCTTTGCAGCTTGGTGTTCCTACTTTCTTCCTGAAGGAACACGTAACTTAATGGAGGTGGCAAGTCGATTGCTTTTTTATTTACTAATCCTCTTGTACTCGGTAAACCCATGCGGTAGGTCAGCCGAAACACGCTCCTGAGTTAACGGATTCGTGAGGTTCGCAAGCTGACTGTTTTGTTTTGCATATCAGGAAATTTCCGGCTATGTCCAGAAAGTTCTTGTGCTCTGTGGAAATGGAAATTGTAAACCTACAGTCTTCTTTTCATCCTTAACTTTCAAAGGCGATGACGATTGTCCCATATCCTACAAATATAATATGGACCTGCTCCACCATGGATAGGGAAGTTCTAGAGCAAGACATGTAGGAGAGACACGTTTCGCATACACAACTGTCACTGTCCTCGACGACAGTGACAGCTGTCCGGTTTCATCTGTGTTGTGATAGGCTTATCCTCTCCCTGTCGACCTCTCTGGTTCTCTTGGTTGCTGCCCTTCTTTCCCTCTTATTTTGGTTTGGGACTTCCAGTGTACAGATTGTGATGCCGGATTTACCTTTGACTGGTAGGTGAACATTTTACTGATCCATGTAAGCTGTAGCTGTGGAAGTGAAAAACAATGCGGCAACTCGGGGGGAGGATCTTCCCGAGTAATGGTCACATTACGAATTCCTTCCTGCAGATTTGCTAGCAATTGGGGATATCAGTCCGATTGGTTTGATTGATTCAAGGACTCCCTGCAAACACAGCCCGGAGAAATGTCCTAACTGGGGGACAGCACATCTGCTAATATCCTTCATTCAGGGTGATGTGATGGAAGATGGAAGTGAAGTTGATGAGAGGAGAGACCGGTAAAATTCCTGCCGCCTAGCATGGAGGAACAAATGCCCGGCCCCTTGTTCGTTGGACGAATAATGATATCTTCACTCCAAGTATCGGACAATCTGTAACCATAAAAGCTACCTACACCTGCAAAAGGACGAAGAACAAGTTCCTTTCCATTGTTGAAAGGTAGTTACAGTGAAATATGCAGCAACAAAGGTAGATGCCCAAAGAACAGTAGGTTTGAAGGAGCTGCCTCTTCCTGAGATTCATTTGATATATAAACAATCCAGCAACTTAACGACTCAGTTTCCATTCCATTCATATGCGGTGACTCGAGCGGTTTGATTCGATTTTCTATTCTCCAGTGAAACCCACAATTGTCTGATCAATCATGAGCTACCATCACCATCCACCGCCAGGTTAGGCCGTCTTGCTGGGTACTTGGTTATTGCACGTTTGAAGTAACGTCGATTTCCTAGAGTTGTTGGTTTTATTTTCTGATGTTCAGCTTGGCTCTGCTTAGCTTAGGGGTTGTGCTTACCTCGAATAGCATTGATCCCATGGGCACAAACCTGTTCTGACGGTTCTTTGCTGGAATCAGCTTATCCACCACCTGGGTATCCACCTCCACCTCCACCTCCACCTCCACCGCCACCGCCAGAGTATCCGCCGCCACCTGTGTATCTACCTCCACCACCATCACCACCCGGATACTATGAAGGATACTCCCCACTGCCACCGCCGCCGCCACCTCCTCCACAGCAGCGGGACGATGATGGATGCCTTGGCTTCTTAAAAGGATGGTCTGTACTATCATTACTTCAGCAGATCCTTTCCTTCAAAATATCCATCAAGGGATATGCTGCAAGAAAACTGACCATACTAACTGCTTCCTTGTCTAATTATTTTAATCTGCAGCTTGGCTGCCCTCTGCTGCTGCTGCGCCCTGGAGGCATGCTGCGGTTAGCGACCATTAAGTGGTTAGGGCAGACTTTTCTCTACCCGAGGATTACGTTTCATCTTCGTTAAGGTTTTCTAGTTCCGAAAGAACATCTGCTACCTACCCTTTTAAATGTATGAAGACCTTCGCGTATTAGAACGCCGTTTATCTGTCAATGGCATTTCCGTCTCCAAGAACTTTCATATTAATGGTCATTTTAGAGCTTCTGATTAAACTCTCAACCTGCCAGAAACAAGCACTGAACCGCAGGTTGCATGATATAGCTCAAGATATACTTACATATTTTATAAATTGCTTATATAATTGATACCGTGGTATGTATCTGTTAAACAAGATCAATCTTCCATTCATATGGTGGAGAGGTATGGATGAAACTCTTCTCAGTGATATCGTCCAATGGAAATCTCTGGCACCTTTCAGTCTCTAGTGCGGCTATGTGCTCTCTTATGACAGTAGTTGGTTATGTCGCTGAATGAAGCATTGGAGGGAGCTTCGTTCCAGGGCAAAAACTCAAACTTTTCTGGGAATCTAAAGAACTCCGAAGGCTTGCTCTTTTAAGCTGCTCTGCAGTGCCTAACTGTTCCTAATTACTTTCACGAGTATCAAGAAAACTTCAGACTTTGATGCAGAACTGAATCTGCTGTGCCATGACACTCGGTGTTCGTCAGCATTCAATCTTCTCGTGCTGTGGCCGTTAGCTTTCCCGAGAACGTTCGAGCTATCCGTGCTCCTTACAGGTTGATTTCTATCTCATTTTAACAGGTTTTTGGATTTTCCGAGCCTTGAGCTTGATGCAAGATACTCTCAACCAGAACCGAACCCATACGTGTTACTTTATCAGGCATACAACCAGGGGCTTATATGTAGTACAAGTTTGCAAAGCCTCAAAGCAAATACCTAGCCTAATAATACGAATCTGAGATTAAAAGTTTCTCGTGCAAAGTGGACATACCAGTTTTGTTGAACATTTCACCGATCCGTGTAAGCTGTGGCTGTGGGAGTAAAATCATGTTCGCAGTTCATGGGGAGACCTTCCCACTAATAACCACATCATGAAATTTCTTCCTCGTAGGTCTGCAAGCAAGATCAGGATATAACTCTGATTCTTTAGAGGCGATTTAAGGACCTCCTGCCAAGACAGCTTAGGAGAAATGTCCAAACTGCTACCAGCAGATCTGCAGATCTGCTGTCAGGACAATGGGAGATGGAGGTGAAAACTCGTGAGAGGAGAGTCTGATAAAATTAAAAATCCCAACAGCCTTCACCGTAATAGTATGCTGGAAACGACTTTCTCAATGTCCGACACGTTGTTCACTAGATAATTAAACGGAAACCGTGAACAAGTCAAGTTCCTGGCGCAAGTCGCTTAAGAGACCAGATCGAACACATCCAAGGATGGTTTAATCTGCATCGGCTCAGTCGGAATATTGAAGGCTCCATGACCACAAAAGCTACCAAAACCCTTGAAGAGGGAAATATGTAAACTCATTTCCATGGTTGAAAGGTTGTTGGATGGAAATGTCTAGACAATAACGGACGATCATTAAATATGCAGCGCTGGGTGATCCCGGAAGAGTAGTAGGTTTGATCATGGAACTGCCTCTTCCTGGGCTTCATCCATCCAATATATAAGCATGCCACCAGCAGTTTAGCTCACTCCATTTCCATCTCGTACATGTGCGGTGAATCGAGAGGTTTTAATTGATTCGATTCTAAAATCTCCAGTGAAGCCCAACTGTCGGATCAATGAGTTACCCACCACCATCAGGTTATGAGACCTTGCCGGGCTGGGGACTTAAAATTGTTGCATGGTTGATTTCATTGAGTTGTCTGTCTCTCTCTGATTTTCTTCTCAGCCCTGCAGATAACTTGGGGAATGTGCTAACACTGGGTAATATCTATCTGTTTGGTGCATATCGGTTATGACGGTTCTTTCTTATGATCAGCTTATCCACCACCTGGGTACCAACCTCTACCGCCACCACCCAGATACTACGGCCAAGGATATCCCCCACCGCCGCCGCCGCCGCCGCCGCCACCTCCTCCACAGCAGGAGGATGATGATAGCTGCTGTGGCTGTTGTGCCTTCATAAGAGGATGGTCAGTATTATCATCACTACAGCATATCCTTGGCTCTGAAATGTATATACTAGAGGATAATCTGTTGTAAGTCTAACCGAATGTATACTAATAATGGCTCCCTCGTTCATCGAATTAAACCTGCAGCTTGGCTGCCCTCTGCTGCTGCTGCGCGCTGGAGGAGTGCTGCGGTTAAGGAACATAAAATGCCACGAACCCGACAAACCTTTTTCTCTATTGTGATCACCTTCAATATTAAGGTGTTGTCAAACTTCGAAACAACTTCCAGTGTCTACCCAATGTTCTTGGTGCGTTAAAATGCCGCGTAGCTGTCAAATGGCAGCTGTGTCTCTTAGAACTCTCAATTTAATGGTCAGTCACATACGCAAGATGACTAGGCAGGAGGCAGCACTTCACATGAAAGAGATATGGGGGTATAAAAGAAAGTATCTCTGGCATTTCTTTTTAACGATGGAAATGCTATTTTCTATTTACCATGTATTAACAAAATTCAAATTAACTTCAGTTCACCGACAATTGAATTGTAAATTTGTGTAAAATGGACACGACACATAAGGATTTGAATTAATTTTATCCCCAAAATAATGTACCAACTTTTCAATTTTTCTACCCAACCAACTTGGCGGGGATTGGATTGTATTGAATGAGAAGTTGATGTGACATCCACGTACCACACTGACATGTCAAACTCCTCTTAATAAGATTGTCGATACGGCTGATCGTCAGAGGAAAAAATTAGAAGTCAAGGGACTATTGTCATAGCAAAATTGATTCAAGTCCTGGAGTACGGGCTCTGCAGAGATTTAAGATCCGAATTAATAGGTATGGAAAAGGTATTAGTATATCAATTATAATTTCTTTTTTTTTGGTTTCATTGCTAAGACTCCACTATGGTCCGTGTTATTCCGGTGAAAGCCTATCCTAATCAGTTTAGCGCGTAGTGTCGGAGAGGAAAGATTTGCTCCTAACTTGCCGGCTACGATCATGTGACATACCGAAGTTTGGCTCACGAAACGCCTAACTTGTCCTGTCCCTGGCTCTCACGAGTATCGATGGAATCTCGACCGTGTGCTTGTCGTCCCGTAGTAGAACCGCCCATCGGTACAGCATAATCCGAGTCGATTTTCGATCGGAAGACTGTTGTTGATGTCGGTGGAACTTCTTCACCGTCTGTTCATCCCTTCTTTTACTTTCATATCCCCGTGAGAATCCGCAAAAAAAATAATAATAATAATAAAGAAGATTAAAAAGGGAGCACGTGCTTCTTGTGCTACTGTTGAACTTGAAGTTTCCCCATTTTGCACGACAGCCGCTGCCTCCTCGGCCATTCCGCTGACTATCGGTGCAACCAAACAACACTAATTGAAGGATCATCCTCGATCCTTCTCGGGCCTCTCCTTTCTCCCCAACCTTCCAACATCCTTCCTCCTCTCCTCCTTCTCCTTCCAACATTACCTAAATCTTGACTTTTATTATTATTTTTTTCTCCACATCGTAGCAGAGCAATTCTATGGATCGGTGCAGTTGACGGTCGATATTCGTGATCGTCTCTCGTCCTCAGTTTCCCCGAGAGTTCGTGCACTTGATTTTTCTTTGCCGAGGAATTCATTGGTCGTTGCCCTGCATAAGTAGAAAAGCAAATGTTGGAATTCTTTTGGCGAGAGAGGGAGCGTGTCGGGAGGCAACCCGTCAGTCATACCATTTGTATGTTTGTCTTATAAAAATTAATAAACTTTAATTTTTTAATACCTGAAAAGTAATATACATACATATATATATATACTAGATAAACAGGGGAGAGATATGGGAAAAATGGTCAAAGAGAGTACGATCGCTAGCCTGATATAATAATTGCATAAAATTCTCTCTTTTTATAACTCATCTAAAAGATCTCAATTTTTTTAAGGAAAACAATCCACGTTTTATTGATGCTCAAATTACGTGAATCCACTTGGTCAATCTTTCACCACAGGAATAATGGAAAACTAATCCCCCACTCACGCCCTTCATTTTTTTTCCCCTATCGCAGAAGGCTTGGTTGGTCCTTGCACGTGATAAATCATCCGTGATATGTGAACGTGATCTGTCTGGTATGATAAGAATTTGAGAGACACAATTCACTCAATTATTTTTATAAAAAAATAAATTAATTAATAGTCCTATTTATATTTGGACCTGTGCTATGAGCCAAGCTAGTTCCATTATGGTAACGATTTATGTAGTAATTTCAACATTTCTTGTAATTTACAAAAGCTAAGAGTCAGACGCTCGCATGGGTAAACAAGCACGTGGCTTGGATTCGACTAACTTAATGGATGCTTCAAGGAAGTTTCGATAATGAACATATATTATTTACATATCGTTCATACACTGCAGTGGGAAACACTTGACCACAACTCAGCCCGACAAAATTGTGGTTTCACTTCCCATCCCATATATCTAAACTAAAATTAAATTTATATATCATTGAATATTTACAAATAATTAGGTCCATTTTTATATAAAAAGAATCAAATTAATATATAATTATATTAATTTATATATATTAACAACTTATCTCTTAATTATTTAATATAATATTATATTATTTACGCTAAGTAAACGGATCCATAGTATTTGACGTACTATGGTTGGAGACGGGAATTTAATAATTTAAGAATTATGATTCCTCCGTCTACGGAGAGGAGGGGGAGAAGAAAAAAGAGAGCCTATGGCTCAATGCGCCTAGGAGTAGGCCTAGATGGGTACAGGCCTCAGCTTATGACTCAGTTGACACGACGCTTGTCCCTCTCTTATTGCAGACCCCTCGCGGAACGTGCACTCATGGTCCCTCTCTCTCTCTATCTAGACTGATTCTCTCGTCTTTCTCATTTTTATAGTTATATTGCATCACTCGTGGTTCGTGCCTTCCCATTCCATCTCTCTCCGTCTCTCGCACGAGTCGTTTCCGTTTCTGCTGCAAGATGTCCAGAGTCGCCATCGAGCTCGATTTCCTCGGCCTGAAGAAGGAAAAATCGTCGTCGTCCTCCTCCTCCTCAACTTCCATCCCCACGTCCCTGGACCACCGGAGGAGCATCCGAGGTGGCTGGTTTTAGCGACCGAACGGAGTTCATTTGCTGCTGCTGCTTCGTTTTCTATTTCCCGTCGCAGGCCTCACTCACTGATCGGCGCGGTTTTGTTATCTTCAGGCATTCAGAGCGCGATCTCGAGGATGAATCCCGAGCTCCTCAAGTCGGTCATCGCCTCGAACACCTTGTCGGCTCCTGAAGTGGAGCACAATGCGTCGCCTCCTTTGCCTGTCTACGTTCCCGTTCTAAGGTACTCGCGATCGACCGATTTTCGGGTCCTGTTTCGCAAACTTGCTGCTCCGTTATATCTCTCATTTTCTCATGATGGAGTCTGATTTCTTCCTGCCGTGACCTGTTATGCTTGCTCAGGCCTAACAATGCCGCCAAGCTTGATAGCAAAGAGATGGCTCCCTTGACTATATTCTACAACGGTGCCGTCACTGTTTTCGATATCTGTCCCGATAAGGTACTCCCAAAAATCCTCATCGAGTTGGTTTCACAAGATCAGCATCCGTTTATCATCTGAAATACTGCGGCTGGAATTTCAGGCGGAGAACATACTGAAACTTGCTGCAGAAGCAAGCTCAAAGATCGCCGAGCCAGAGAACAAAATCCCCGCCGCTCCTTCGAGCGACCAGCAGCAGTTGCTTGGCACTCTTGGTGGAGGTCAGTGCCAACACGCATTCAAAGAGTACGATGTTACTCGACTCGTGAGCCT
This sequence comes from Sonneratia alba, assembly GCA_900174645.1. Classification (NCBI taxonomy): domain Eukaryota; kingdom Viridiplantae; phylum Streptophyta; class Magnoliopsida; order Myrtales; family Lythraceae; genus Sonneratia; species Sonneratia alba. Next base: position 2,835,696 of record FWPY01000010.1, read on the forward strand.
GGATCTTTCCCACAGCGAGCTAACGATCGATCGGTTCCGGGTTTTGCAGATCTGCCACTTTTTAGGAGGAAGTCGCTGGAGAGATTCCTGGAGAAGCGCAAGGAGAGGTAATACTGCGCAATTCTGTGCTGTGATTTCGAATCTCGAAGTATGTTCTCTTGAATGGATAGATACCGTAGATCTAAACTTTGTGATTTTCTTTTACCATTCAACGGGACGAAAATCTTTCTTTTTAGGTACCAATTCCACCATTTAGATTAGTAAAAAATTGAAGAATTTGATGACATACAGTGCAGTACACTTTTAATATTGAGGGATGGATCTCCAATCTTCAGCTCTCATACATTTTAAGTAGTATTCTAATTAAAGATAGAACTTATTATTCTGGTCAGGGATAGGATTATTGGGATTCATGTCGTGTATTGTTGGGACTCCAATCAGGGCATGAATCACTCACCTAGGATTCAATCATAAAAATGGGAGCCCTCAACATTTTCCGGTATTCAGCGCCCCTCCTCTGTACCGTGGAGTTTTCCGGCATACTGCTCATGAATATGCTACTTGGAAAAGTTTAATTAGGAAGGGAATTAATGGGTGAATTCATTGAGTTATCCTTTTCTTTTGGAGTCAAAACTTATTTCAAACCACGAGTTCGCTCATGTCATTAATGGCTAGAGCTCCGTACAACTAACTATGTGGATGGACTAACCCTTTTTGTTCGGGATGGCGGTCCTTAATCAGCAAGTGGCATGATCCACACGCAGCCCATCGATTTAAACCAGTCGTGAGACGTGGTGTGGAATACACCATAAATTGACGCCCCGACTGGGTGGATTAACATCAAGATTCTTCCATCCATGGCGACACCTCCATCTTTGATGTTTGGTGGATCATTTATTAGTCTCTCCTCTTAATTTTTTTTTTTTTGGTTGCGCGGAGACTAACCCATTTGATTCGTGGTCTCAAGATCACATTTTACACACCACATTGTAATGCGGGCATCGACCTTCGTTGCTCCCTCCCTTCTGACACTGATTGCAGGTTGACTAATCTGTCGCCGTATGCATGTGACGACCAAGGCGGACGCGGTTTCGGGAGGAAGAAAACGTCTGGGGACAAATTCGACATTTAGGCAATCGGAGGGACTTCACGTTACCACCCTCCCGTACCATACATACGAAGTTATTGAAGGACAAATAAATTGTTTTACAAGTCTCACGTCATATAAACACATCGTGAGTGATGGAATCCCGTGTCGTTCGTGGTTAATAGTTTTGTGGTGTAACGCGTGTCAGTTAATCGTCTCTCTGTCGGCAGCCTCGGGGTCGTCCTGGGACCTCACGGCCGTTAATTCTTTGGCGTTGCTAAGTCTGAATTTGATCGACTCGTAACGTGTTGTGGTCACGGTTTTATTTTATTTTTATTTTTATTTATTAAATATCCCTTGAATAGGTATTTTATTATGTCACGTTTGTTTCATGCGGTGCTGCTGGCGCGGACGGGCTCTTGTTTTTCTGATGCGGTCAAACAAATTAATTGGGCCACCTGCCTACCCCGAATGGTACGGAGGCGAGGGCGAGTCGATAGCCGACACATGTTAGTCCAACTCGCGAGCTTTCTGCTACCTAGTGTTCTGCCTTTGACTGGGGGGTGTGCCGAAGGGAGGTGACGACCCTGCGGTCTCGTTGGACCGTCTGGCCCTTAACCTAGTAAACAACCAGAAATTGATCGACGACGGGAAATTGATCTCCCGGTCCCGTTGAGGAAGATCAGGCCCAGCTGGGCCTGAACGGAAGAGTTTAAGCCTACCTGCCACGCGTGGACTTTTCTCTCGTTGCAAGTGTGAATTTCAACCAATCCTGTACCCCAAGCGTCCTCGGCATCCGCCCTCGATCATTTCGGCCATGAACCAGACTCTCTCTTCCATACCCCGAACATTTAAACTGCAAGAAGGCTTTTTTTTTTTCTTTATCATGATATTGAAATAATCTCGAGTACTACATTCCGAGATCCGAGTGTGAGGTTGAGCAGAGAGATGTTCTTCTTAAGTTCGAGGGAAATGAAAATGAAATTTGAGGATAGTGCTAAGAACGCTGTGAATGGCAGACTCACTCGCGCACCAGGCTAGAGGAGTCTCTCAAATTCATATGAAGGAACTTCGCTAAGACTTCACATCAAGGAAAACTCCTGCAGTCGAAGGACACAGATCCCTCTGACTATCTTATCTCTCACATCACTGACTCTGTTGGCAAATGCGAGTTGGGCTCGTACAGCACAGCAGCAGCGCACTGCTTATCTGAAACAACCACGAGCCTGGCACGGGAACAAGTCCTCGAGCAGAAGTTGACAAAGTACATGCAATAAAACCAGAGAATATAACTCATGGCCGAAAGCAAAAGTTGCATACCTGAGTCAGCAGAAAGCTGGAACTCAGAAATGCCAAATGAGGCCAACAGGATATGACCAGTAAGAAATTGGAGAATTACTGGAGAAAACTATCAGAAATGGGAAATATCACCAGTAAACATGGAGGACGCTCCCCAACTTCGCCATTTGTATGCATTTTCAGAACTTGATGTAGATTATCTTCCAACAGCCTATATCTCCCTCTGTCGCCATTAACTCGGGCATTGGAGGAAATGTGTGACTTGATTAGGCGAGGAATCGAGAATGTGGTTTGGACGTGCAACAGAGAAGACACTAATATCCACATAGACACAACATCAATGTCCCAACCTGTCTCGCTCATGAATCGCGAGCTTTCACAGGTCAATACGTGAATGTAAATCGTAAATTTTACAGTAACACCCAAATTCCAAAGAACTGGGAGTGACAAGACCCAATGACACTAAGTATCCCGCAAGTTTCCTATGCAGGGGCAAGGATTCGAGCTTAATCAAGAAAACCTTGCATCCGTATTGGCAATTTCCATACAAATGTAAGGTAAAATCCCATGAAAAAAACTCCAACTTGGTTAGCAAACATGTAATTCTTGGCTGCGCTGCTGCTAACAATCATTCAGCCGAACCAAGAAAGTAAGCTTTGAGGAACAGCACAGAGAAGCGGTAGGCAGAAACACGATTCCCATTTTCATTTATTCATCAGCGGAGAAGGTTTCAGAGATTTCTATGATACAAAGGCTATTCATTCATCAAACAAGATGAAGCAACACTATCACAGCTCACGAGAACCCCTTGCGGAGCTTGAGAATGGCGTTGTACATCTTCCTCCGCGAGCCCACCGCGCTGATTCCCATGTCCTTCAAGTCCTCGAACGTCAGCATAGGCAGCACTTCATCGTCCACCTCGTGCACCTCAAAGATTGGCATGTACCTGCTCAGCCCCAGCTCCACGAGCAAGCTCCTCACTCCCTCATCCCTCCTGTCCCGACTGTCTGATTCGGGAGCCTGGTTACTCCTCCAATGCCACGAGTCGGGCAGAGCCATGTTGTCGTCTGCCGAGAGGTCTGGGCTCCGCTCGAAGTCCCTGTACACGCTGCCACCTCCTCGTCTATCTCCTTCTTCTTCCGCTTCCTCTTCCTCCTCGACTTCCCAATCTCTACCCCGGAGGTTCTGCTCCGCTATCTCCTCGGGCTTGGAGGTCCAACTCGACCTCACTCGCTTCGCCGCCGTCCCTATTCCGAGCCCAGCCCCAATTCCTATTTCGCGCTTCGCCTTTGGCCTCCTGTGTGCGGGATCGAAGTCGGAGTCGCCGTTCCCATTAACGAGGTGAGTGAGGGAGCGGGCCTTCCGATTGGAGGCGTCCTTGGGGAGCCTCCATTTAGGGCGCCTCACGTGCGACTCGTGCGCGACCGCGGAGGGCTGGTGCTCGCCGATCTCTCCCAGGCGGACGCTAGGCCGACGCTGGCGCTTCGGGGCGGCGTGTGGCGGTCCGGCGTTCTCTGGCGCCGGACGATCTTCTGCCTTAGTCGGAGCTTGAGCCTGTGCGGCGGCCGCGACCGTGGCGGTGCTGAAGGCGGAGGATAACCCCGCGGCCGGTTCCTTCGACGGCTGTAATTCAGCTGCCATTTGAGTGAGCACGACAGCTGCAGTAACAGTGCCGGGGGAGATAAGGGAAAGTCTGTCCGACTCTGACCGGGGAATATGTAGAGCCCATCTCGACCGTCCCGAATATGGGCCGAACCTGGCCCATTTTCGGATTCAGCCTGTATATGGGCCAGGCCCAAATATTCTCCTGCTAAAATGCACCGGCCCCGTTACTGTGGCTCCTCTTCGCTTCCTCATTTTCGCCTTTCCATTCACTGAGTGAAGAAATTGAGTGGAGGGAGTCCGTCTGTTATGTCACTTGTACGCTAAAGATCATTCCCGGTAACATTTGTCCAAGTGTCGGACTGACAGAAATCATGCATGATAAAGAGTACTTTTTTATTGCGATTGCCGTGATATAGAACTGGTAAAGGAACAACATTTGAAAGAAAAAAAACTAGGAATTCTGGTTTTATTTTGAGCTACTAGTTTTGTGAAGCGGCTTGGCCTCGTAAAATCTTAGTTGGCGCGGGTCAATTCGGGAAAGATTTGCCCGATGATGAATTCTGTGATCCGATGATGAGCCTCTTGTGTTAGGTGTATGCCATCCCAGCTAATGAACCGGTTGGGGTTGGGGCAGACTGGGACTCCGGGGGATCCACAGAACGTGCCGGAGTTGAAGTTATACGGCCCACCGGCGCCACAGCAAGCTCTCAAAGTCGAGCTCGGATCGAATCCTATGGCCAGAGACAATCGTTGCGGAACAAGTAGTTTGCCTGTTTAGAGACAGTAGAAAAAATGGGGCAAAAAACTTGGAATTGCTCTTCGGTTAATATCAAAGCGTACCCAGAAGTGGGGCGTTGTGGAGGATCTGCTGATAGCCGCCGTAGTAGTCACCGTAGAGAATGGTGGCCCGGGGGAACTCTCGCCTGAGCGAAGAGAGAGCTGCTCGGACGTAATTGTTCCTGTATTGTCCGAAGTTGTTGAACGCTATGAGGCAGCCCTTATCATCGTAAGCAGAGGTATCATTCGACTTGAAGTTGGTGAGGTATGACGGGGCACAACCAATTGGATAGTCCCCGAAAACTATGACTCTCTGCACGCCTGACTGGATCAGTTCCTGCACGGAGAGCAAATCCGATCAAAGACAGGGAGGGATAGGATACAAAGAGAACACTAAAACTACGCATAAACAGACTGATCCGACTCGGACTTGCCCTGGTAACTTCGATTGTTTCCCGGACCACAAAAGGCACGTAAGTCCGAACTTCTTGAATAGACTTCCCCTGGGAAAAGGAGTAGAGGAAATCGTTGCTGCCCATCTCTCCCACGATGACAAGGGACCTACTCAGCCTCTCTGCACAATCTGATACATTGACCACACCCCCCACAACAAAATGAGAGAGACTCAGATTTCGATTACAAGTAATGGAAACGAATGTTTTTATGTATAGTGCGTGGTAATTAACAGGTTACTAGCCTGAAGGAGACTTGCAGGTGGAATTAAGAAAAGATCTCAACCACTGAAGCTGCGTCCTGAGTGGTCTGTCGTATGCAGGGACCGCGGTGACGTTCCTAGCAGCATAGAAGGAGCTGTCGAGGACTGTGCTCCCACCGACTGCGAAGTTGGCTCCATGCCCGAAAGACCGATTTGGTGCCAGGATGGGATTCAGAAGCGGAACCCCGAGAGCCTTTGCTGTGATGAACAAGGAAGCTTTTCTTAGACCTCATCTACGAAGCACCACTTCTAAATACGCATCGCTGCATTTGCTCTTCTGATGAGCGAATGCGGACACAACCTAAAGTACTGCTCGCTGCTAAACAGGACGAGCGATGCATCAAACAACTTACTGATATAGTCGACGATGAGTAAGCCATCACAGAAGCGACCGGTAGGCTTTCCAAGGGTTTCACCGTAAGGCAGACGTCCAGAGACCGCAGCTGGACTGTCGGGGGTGACAATCCGAATGAGGTTCCCGGCGTCTGAGGTAGAGTCTCCCAGCTGATATACGGTGTCGATCGAGCGTGCGGGCCTCTCGAAGGATGCAGAGCAACATGAGAGGAGAAGAGACTGAAAAGCTAAGAAGATGAGGAGGGGATCGATAATCCTAATCGTCGAGTTCATGTCGATCTCTTGCAGAGGAGGAGAACGGCAGTCTGAATCTGGAAAGGAGAAAGATTATCCACAAGCTGTCGGCCAGGCACGTTGAAATTGGTATGTACGGATCCGGAGAATTTTCCACTGGCTAGCTATCTCAATCGTGCCAGTTCAGTTTTCGTACTCCCGAAGGCACAGCCGTCGATTTTTCTTGATTTGAAGTTCATGTTACCTACTTTGACTTGATACTACCGTATCCCCCTTCGACAACGACGTCTCCATTTTTAAGCTGAATTCAGATCAGTTTCCTTAGTGTCTCTTTTCAGCACATACGGAACCCGGGATCGGTACCAGAATGACGCATACAAACTATATATGACGTAATTAATTCTAATTATTATGACTTCCATTTTAAGGGTTCGATTTTTGGGCTGTTTCAACTTTGAAGCCCTAATTTAATAAACTGTTAACTCAATCAAATTTCATTCCATAATACTTAATTTTTAAAAAAATAATCGAATAAGTGTCAACTGTTACGTGTATGTGATAAGTGTTAGTCATGCAAGAATAAAAGAGAATTTATAAAAATATAAGGAGTATGAATACCGTAATTTACTTAAAATTTTTTCTGGCATCAAATATGACAAGATTTTTTGTGAAAATTTTGCTATTTAAGAAAACAGCGAAGGAAGGCATTATGGGCGTCGTGGATAGCACATAGGCCTGGAAATTCGGATCAATGTCCCGATTGCCTAGTCTCTCATGCTTCAGATTATTCAATTCGATTAAGTAAAATGATCATTTTAAATATAAATTTAAATAATTTTGGATTTCATGACAAACTCCTAGGTATTTTAGTTGACCGATTTATCTAATTTTTATTCCGATTTAAAGAAAATATTGAAATAAATATAAAAATTAATTATTTTTATGCATAAGTAGCCAATTTTTTTTCTAATTTCTATCATAATTTTCCTCTTATTTTTAAAAATAATTTTATCTTTAGACTGGCTCAAAACAATTTGGACTATGTCAATACGGTCTGAACTTTCAATCGATTCGGAACCATCGGGCCAAGAACAGGTGGGCTCATTACGCCGAGTCCAGTCATAGTTGGTGAAAGGGCAGGATTGTCCTCTAATTTCCAATTGCCGTGTATGGCTCATTCATCTGTAATTTGGACAACTATTAGTTGGTTGAAGCGCTCCGCATGTGCAGACACACTGCACAAGCACGCATATATGTTATATGCAAGGTCGATCGGTCCTCGTGCTTCGAAGGGAGACGTTCGACATAGAGGTCAAAGAGATGCCCTTGATCTTCCTCGATTTGAAGTTCATGATATGACACTTTGATTATTCAACTTGGATCCAGAAAAGTTGGTTCGAAGATAGGCCAGTAAATTTACACGTGGCAGGCCTTCGAAATTCGCCAAATTATATCTTCTAATATGCTGTTTTTTCCATTTTATTTAAGTATCAAATTTTAAGTGCTGCAACTGCAAAAAAAAAAAAAAACAACAAAATCCACAATTTAGAGGTTGGTTAAAAGTTTTTTAGATATAGAATCATAACAAAAGTTTTTCTATATTTATCTTTTTTTATAATTATATTTCAAATTTTCAATTTTATATGTTTTGTGTCGTAACATACTTGAATCATAATTTTTACGGTTCGTTAACGCGTTATTTAATGATGTTATGTGGCAATTATCTGCTTATGTGGCGTGACACGAAGATAATTTTTTCTACCACATTAGTAACTTTTCGTTATATAGTTTATGCTACGTCAATAGATAATAGTCATATCAGTACGCTATTAATATTAGAATTTAAGTATGTCACGAAATCAAATATATATAATTGGAAAACTGTTTTGAAATATATAATATTTAAGTATAAAAAAAAAAGTAAACATATAGAATTTCAACAACAATTATCCTTATTTTCCATTTTTTTAGGGGAAATTTGCAACCTAGAACATAGTTCTAAAAACTAGACTAGGTTGGGGCCACTTATCGGTTCAGTTTTCAAAATTAACCCAATTGTATTTTAAATGTAGTCTGCTTCAATTGAATCGATTGGTTTCTAGTTGGATCAAGGAATTCAATTGAACCGGTGGAAAAAATCGACTGACTTAAAATGAAAATAAAAATAAAAATATATTATAATATACTTATTTTATTTTATTATATTTATATTTATATTTTATGTTGAACTTGTGGTAAATATAATGATTATATTAATAATTTTTTATTATAAATCGTTGTCAAATTATAGTATCATGTCAATTTATTTGTAATATTATATTATTAATATTATTTATTAAATATATAGTCCGACCCATTGAACCCCAATCTGATCTATAGTCAATGAATTTATGCTTTGGTCGGTTCTTAATTCGATTTAATTTTAAAAACTATTATACTGAGTCACAGCCTATCAATATGAGCAAGAGTTGACAATCTGTCTCCTCCTCTCAACTTGGGTATCCGTCCGCCGGAAGTCACTGCAGGATCGAGCCCGCCTTGTTAGGCACGCGCGTTAGTACTGTCCGTTTGATACTTGCAAGGGTCATTCTCGAGTTTGGTAGATTCCATACCGTCACGTAGATTATCAAATCAGAAAATAAGTAAAAAGTATAAATAGAAGAAGAATCCAAGGGGAAAGGAATTCGGTGGGTTGCAAGTAGGAACAGCTGCAGTGGGTGGGAGTGCGGGATTGCCCTCTAAGTGGGGCGATTCCCACATTTCTTCAACCTCTTCCCATTTGAGTTTGAATTCATTGGGCCCTTAACAACCAGAAGTTCCTATGGGCTTGGGCCTTCCTCAGACTACAGAGCTCCTGAAGTCACAAGGAAGAAAGCGGTGAGGACTCCTCCGGGGCTTGGACCGGCGGTTCAGCGAGTCCGTGAACCCGCGAGCCATCTATCACTCGCCCGGACCTGAACTGGCGGCTGGCGCCACCATTGCCTGTTTCACCAAAACCACGAGCTTCGGATCGCTGACGTGTACGGTCCAGATTCGATCTCCGCTCTTCAAACTAGATTCGCACCCCCTTCGTCGCTATTTATCCCCCCCATCACCCAGGACCACGCGCTCTCGACGGTCTTCTTCTTCTCATCGGGGCCGTGCTTTCCTCTTCTCTCCTTCCCCTGTTCACTGTTCACCTTCTTCGGGGTCTGGGTCTCGATCTTAAATGAAGGGGGATCAATTTTAATCTCACAATTGGAAAATTCAATGGAACTGGGTCTCTGATCGACAAATCCATGAATTTCAAATCCTGCGGAAAGGATTCGGATCAAGAGTCGCTTAATTCTTTACATTTGTTGTCGGTAGAGACGGACCTGTAACTCTGTTGTCTGTCTCGGAGACTTTGTTGGTGTTTATCTGAGATCCTGCGGCGTTCTTTGATTTCGTGCACATCGGCGATTGTGTCGGATCGGTCAGAGTATTTTGCTTTTGATTCGAGAGATCTCGGGGAAGCTGTAGAGATTGTATGGAGCAGAAGGAGACTAGGGTTGAGGACGTTGAAGAGGGTGAGATTTCTGATTCTGCTTCGGTGGAGGAGATCAGTGCGGAGGACTTCAATAAGCAGGAGGCGAAGGCCTCCGAGGGGGAGGCGAAGGCCAAGTCTGAAGCTAGGGTTTGGATGGTGCAGGATCTGTGTAAGTATCAGTTTACGAGAGGTCTTCCGTCCGGTTTGTACAATCTCGCGTGGGCGCAGGGAGTGCAGAATAAGCCTCTGAGCGAGGTCATTGTTGTGGAAGCTAAGCAGGAGGATAATTCGAGTTCAAAGAGATCTTCTTCGAATGGCAGAGAGAATAGGAATAATGCAGAGATTTTGAAAGAAGGGGACAGGGTTGTAATTGATGTTACTGGTGATGAAGTGGACGATAAGGTTATCGATGTTGAGAAGGAGGAAGGGGAGCTCGAGGAAGGTGAGATTGACTTGGATTGGGATCCTAAAGCTCGAGTTGACGGAGGTGAGGAAGACAGTGTCAGGGCTGGGTCAGTGAAAGCTGACAAGTCTCAGATTGAATTGAGAGAGATTGAACTCCGTCAAGTTCTGGAGAGTGTTATCTCGTCTAGTTCTGCAATGTAAGTCAAGTGCTAAGCCGTAGAGAAAACTTTCCGTTTAATCATGCAGAAGATCGAACAGATTGTGAATTTATGATTGTTGGTTCTGTGTTTTCAGATCATTTGGTGGACTATGTACGAGGGTTCAGCATTCTCTGGAGGATCTTCGGGAACTGGTTGATGTAAATTGTATCCCATCCAGGGATAGTCTCGTTCATCTATTCTTTGCAGCAGTGCAAGCACTCCATGGTGTAAGTTGCTTGCATTAAGTTAAATGCAGAAGACTTCAAAATTTGAAATTATATGGTTTCAAAGAATCGAATTGTTAACTTCTGTATGCTGTAGGTCTTCTGCTCCATGGATCATTTAAAGAAAGAACAGAATAAGGAAATTTGGAGAAGGTTGTTCACTGCATATTTTGTTTCAGTCAGAACTTTTCTCTCATGTATATGTTGTTTTTGCCTTTCTGATTTTGTGGAACTCCTGATGACCATTGGCAGGGTGCTCTTGCTTGTGGTGAAAGATGATCGTTCCTTTCTTCCATTGAAACAACTGAAAGAGGTTTTCATTTAGTTTTATTTGGTCATATGTTTTTCATTTTTAATCTAGAGATCCAGGCTCTCAAGTATGCTGCTTCAACTTGGGACACTTCTGCAGGTGGAGGACATGCTGTGCCCGTTGGATTGTCCCTCTGCTTTGTCAATCACAAGAGTAACTAGCAAGGATAACAATGAACAGTGCAGTGATGGGTCGAATGGCGGTCCTGCAATTCCAGTTGGACATTCTGTTAATGATTTATCTCACTCAAATAATGCATCTGAAGTCAGTAGTCTGCACAATAGAGCTGCTTCATCTGAATCTTTGAAGCAAGGATTCAAAGGCAGAGGCTTGATCCCACTGCTAGACCTTCACAAGGATCATGATGCTGATAGCCTTCCATCTCCCACCCGTGAAGCACCTCCTACTTTAAATTTAAACAGAGCATTTGGGAGTGCGGATGCCATGTTTAAACCTGAGCATGGTGCTCATAAATTGGCCAATGGGATGGATGAATTTAGGATGCACTCTTATGAAACAGAGGCCCTTAAAGCATTGTCCAGTTATCAACAGAAATTTGGCCAGAATTCCAGCTTCACTACTAACAGGCTTCCAAGTCCAACTCCTTCAGAGGAACACACTTGTGGTGGTGATGATGTTGGCGAAGAAGTTTCCAGCTCGACAACTGGAAATTCCAATACTAATGTTTTGGGGAGATCTAATCGCTCCTTTGCTTCCCATTCTGACAATGTTGGTATGCAAGGAGTGACCCCTGCTAAAAGTGTTCCCTCTAATTCTGTACCTAATCTTTCTGTTAAATCCTTACCCAAGAGTAGAGATCCTAGGCTTAGGTTTCTTAATGCAGATTCGGGATCTCCGGACCTTACCCGACAGGCTTCATCTCTGACAAATAATTCCCCCAGAACTGAACCTTTTAGTGGGATCGTAGGTTCAAAAAAACTGAGACATGTTGAAGACCCTATAGTGGATGGACGAGAGCCAAAAAGGCCAAGGAGTGAGTTGGGAAATTCAGGTAACACAATGGATGTGAAGACCTCAAATGCAATTGGTGGTCTATTGGAGGGAACTGGAGCATCAGGATGGCAATCTATGAGTCAAGGTCAGACAACTGAGATAGCAAGTGATCCTAGGATAACAGAAAACAGGATAACTTTTCCCACTAACTGTAACAATAAGGCCAATGTGACATTTGCTGGACCTGACCCATTGAGAGGGGCAAGTACAAGTGCTGCTTCTTCATTGCCTGAATTGTTGAAGGGTATAGCAGTTAATCCTACCATGCTGGCAAATTTACTAAAGATTGGACAGCAACAGAGGTCTGAAGCAGAAAATGGTCCAAAGAATATTAGTCCGTTGAGCTCTAACCCGATTATAGCTGCAGCAGCTCCAGTTTCCACAGCTCCAATGGTATTAGGGGTTGTCCAGAAACCTGCAGGAACCCCTCAAGCTCCTCCTATTCAGAACACATCCATGGTAAGCACTTAATTTTGTTCTCTTGCCTTTCTGCTGCTGTGAGAATAAAAGAAAGTTCTTTAGCCAAATGCTTGTCTTTGGTAATCATTGTTTACCATGGTCTTCAAATAGATTTTCAATAGTTTCAACAACTCTTTGTATTCAAAGATAAGAAAATGTGAATTTTTTTTTTATATAAGAGTGAATTATTTGCAAAGCTTGTTTTCAATTTTGAAATTTATCATCCACCTTCAAATTTAGTCACGTGTATAATTTTTCCAGCATGTTTCTTTGGCGGTGTTGCCTCTTGCCTTTCATATTATTTATCAGTAAAACATAATTTTTTTTCACCATTTCAAAGTTGTCTCGACCGGAATTGGCAAGTTAGGAGTGGAGGAAATTTTACTTGTTATATGACACAATTAAGCATGTCGTATGTAATTATTTGGAATTATGATGCACATATTAACAATGCATAGGGCCTGCAAGATGATTTGGGGAAGATCCGCATGAAGCCTCGTGATCCACGTCGTATTCTGCACGGAAACACACTTCAGAGGAATGGCAGCTTAGGATCTGAACAGTTGGCGGGTGGAGTTCCAACATCAAGAGCCCAGGTGGAAGTTCCAGCAGATAAGAGGGTAGTGGCTTCTCAGTCTGTTGTAGCTCCGGATATAACTCAGCAATTCACCAAGAACTTGAAAAATGTAGCTGACATCATGTCTGTCTCACAAGCATTACCATGTCTCCCAGTTGTTTCTCCAAATCATGTTTCCCAACCGATACAAACTTCATCAGGATTGGAAGCTAAATCTATGGGTTCTAACAACCCTGAGCAGCAAACTGGGAATGGTCCAATGGTAGATGCTGTATCATCAGTCCCTTTGCAATCCCAAAATTCATGGGGAGATGTTGAGCATCTATTTGAAGGATATGATGATAAGCAGAAGGCTGCTATACAACGCGAGAGGGCAAGGAGGATAGAAGAACAAAAGAAAATGTTCGCTTCTTGCAAGCTCTGCCTCGTCTTAGACCTGGATCATACACTTCTGAATTCTGCAAAGGTACTTCTGCTAATGCGTAGCAGTCCCATTCACATTGGTTGATTCCATAAGAATGAATAACTTGGAAACTGATAATCTTATGCAGTTTGTTGAAGTAGATCCTGTACATGAGGATGTGTTGAGGAAAAAAGAGGAGCAGGATATAGAGAAATCCCAGAGACATCTCTTTAGGTTCCCCCATATGGGGATGTGGACCAAGCTGCGTCCTGGTATATGGAACTTTCTAGAGAAGGTGAACTCTCTATCCTCATGCTTTTAGTACACAGTTGAGTAAACCAGCAAAGGTTTTAATCGATGCTCTTGGTTTGTACAGGCTAGTAAACTGTACGAGCTGCATCTTTACACCATGGGGAACAAGCTCTATGCTACGGAGATGGCAAAGGTGCTGGACCCTAAGGGTGTTCTGTTTGCTGGAAGGGTCATATCTAGGGGGGATGATGGGGATTCAGTTGATGCGGATGATAGGTATCCTAAGAGTAAGGATTTGGAAGGTGTTCTAGGAATGGAATCTGCTGTGGTCATCATAGATGACTCTGTAAGAGTCTGGCCTCACAACAAATTGAACCTAATAGTTGTAGAAAGGTAAGTATTGTGGCTCTGGCACCAAATCTGATATTACGCATGTAAGCTATCCTGATAAATTTGCTTTGTTTCACAGATATACATATTTTCCTTCAAGTAGGCGCCAGTTTGGGCTTTTAGGTCCTTCCCTTCTTGAGATTGACCATGATGAGAGACCAGAGGATGGCACTCTGTCTTCATCATTGGCGGTGAGGCCATTGCTTGTCTTTATCTTGGCAATCTTGGAGTGATGTTGCCTTTTTTCCGCTAATTGATTGCATGTGTGGATCAGGTTATTGAAAGAATACATCAAATATTTTTCTCCCACCAATCCCTGGATGATGTGGATGTTAGGAATATTCTAGCCTCAGAGCAGCAAAAGATATTAGCAGGCTGTCGGATAGTTTTCAGTCGGGTGTTTCCTGTTGGTGAGGCCAACCCTCACCTTCACCCGCTGTGGCAGACAGCTGAGCAGTTTGGTGCTGTGTGCACTAATCAGATTGATGACCAGGTTACCCATGTAGTCGCCAATTCCCCCGGGACAGATAAGGTAATGGTTGCTGGTAGTAGATTATGATTATGAAACGGGCGATGCCTCAGTCACCAATCCGTATGAAATCCATTTTGGTTCACAAATTTGTCCAGTCCTGCCTCCTTGCCTCCTTTTCCCCGCTTCTTGCAGTCTTAACATGCTGTGCATCTATCGTATCTTACTTCGGCAGGTGAATTGGGCTCTTTCTACTGGAAGGTTTGTCGTCCACCCCGGCTGGTAGGAATCGGTTCCCCCGTGCTCTAATTTGGTCACAAGATATATTGTTTATGATTCTGGATTTGATGACTGCATTGTTGCATGAAACCAGGGTGGAAGCTTCAGCACTGCTATACCGGAGAGCAAATGAACAGGACTTTGCAATCAAACCCTAATCAAATGATAAAATGCCCTAAATGCCATGCACACGAATGCACAACAAACTCATTCATAAAGCAACCTAAAACGGGATGGAGGGAGATGGGGACACAATCTGCCAGCTCATCGGGAGGCAGATTTTGCAGGCTGACTAGTTTCAAATGGGATCCTCTGTCCTAACATGGGATGGCTGACACTTATCCCGAGATTTTCAGCAGGTTTTGGGGGGGGGGGGGGCGTGGAACCCGCATTAAGGTTGCTTTGGAATTGAGGGGAACTTAGCGGGATTCGGTCCAAACTAGGCTCCATGATTCCCTGCGAGTTGATATTGAACCCGAGCGCATAACTTCTGGGCGGGAAATGGGCTGGTCATCTAAAATCTTTATCTAAGCGAATCATTTTGCAGAAGAATGGGATTTGCTCGGGGGGATGATTTCATGGGGGCAATACAAAGAAGGATTCGTGGTCATGCCATTTATTACGGAACCTATGGAGAGGGAGGGAAGCATCCGGTGCTTCCCCTTGATAGATTCCTCGTGCCGAGTAGTACTGATACTCGTAGCATTGTCTCTGGGTAAGACTGACGGCGAGAGCTCGGATGGACATTCGCTACCAAATTTTAGTGTATGTTGTCAGATTTTTATATATGGTTCAATACGGGGAAGGCAGGCGGTACCTTTAATTTGGTCAGGCTGCTAACATTCAAGGGGTGAACGGAGCCTCTCTTGTGTGGTAGTAATGTCGGAAATTATCATGGGTACTGAGAATGGACATTTCAGACGGGAAGGAAACTAATAAATTTAACAAGGTCGGGCAGTCTGAAGATGAACCAGAGAAGCTGGAATATTCGGAGATATGGCTGAGCTTGGTTTGATTCTCCCGTCACTGGACACTGACCCTAGAATAAAAGTCTCGGCGACTTTCAAGTCCACCTCAATGGCCTTTAAGATTGTCCCCCCTTTCTTTTCTATTTGTTTTTTTAGTTTGTATGCATGAGCTCGGCAAAGCTAGGCAGTCATGGGTGCTGGGAGGTAGCAGGGATGTTGGGGTGGGGAGGAAAAATCGAATAGCCTCATCAAAGAGCGGTCTGAGCTGAGGGGATGAACATCGGTTGAATTCCCGTAAGATATCACTGGATATACCTGGGACCGGGACCAGGACCTGTTCGACTCTAGGAAATGGACAATTACATATACGATGCGGACGTACCAATTCACGGCTGGGTTTGAGATTGGAATGATGGGATAATGGTTCAAACTGGCCTCAACCAAATGCCAAAAAAAAAACATAAGATAAGATAAAGTAGCTCGGCAGTAACAAGATTTTATCCCAAAAAAGAAGGAATCGGCATTTAATCTAAAAAGGGAAGGAACATATACGTCGAATTTGATTTTTCTTTAATTTAATTTTGGTTCTTTCATATCGACAAAATAACCGACCTGGCACGGTCGTCTGCCACATTTGTCACTACTGACTGAAGGGCGTGATGGTTGTCTGTGAGGCCTCCATCCCTTGGAAAGTGGAAAATAGCCGATTTCTCACGTGTAGAAGTAGGAAAACATTTTCCTATAATTCCTTCTTGATCTTACATTTTTTTTTCCCCGCTCACGAACTCTTAAAAATTAGGGGCAAACAGATAACTGCTCTTTTTAAAAAACGGAGAGACCCTCCGATCAATGTTCCTTTCCTTTCCTTCGTGGGCTTACGTACGCACTGCTCTTTTTTCGAACGTTTTCCGTGAATTTGTGCTAGACTACGTTGATGCTTATACCCCTTCGTCGGTCTTATCTCCAGCCGGAAGGTGCGGTGAATCGATGAAACTCAACATTTCATTTAGTTATTCATTCACCGGACTGACACTGACGGCATGCTCACTCTCGGAATGCATGTTAAAGAACCATGAAGGCTTACAAATGAAATCTAGTCCAGGATGGGGAGATTTCTGCGCTCAACCCACTCATCGACGGCGTGTTTCAGGAGGCGGCGGAGCGCTATGCTCAGCAGCAAAATCGCGGTGATCACGGGATCGCATGTGATGATGACAGTGCAGATCCTTGCTGTTTCCTTCGCAGCTGCAGAGATTGCTGAACTTGCCTTGTACGCTACCGCTGCCATGTCCGACGCTGAGGAAGCTCCACCTTGTTGCTGGTGCAGTGGAGCAGAAGATCCATTCCCCCGATTTCCCTGCGATGGAACTCGAGTCTTAAGCGGTTAGTTAATCAGAGGGCCAGCGTAACCGCTAGGAAGCAACACTCGGTCAAATTCACCCATGCTTATGGAGTTAAGGTTTTCTTGGGGGGACAAGAGGACCTCGGTATCACGGCTCGAGCATTCATGTGAATTGGTATGATCCGGTGGGTCCTCGGAGGGCAATACCCGAATAGGTTCTCCAGCAACAGGAACATCCTGCAAGAGTATCAGGGCTGAGTCGAGCATCCCGAGAATTGGAGAAGTGGCGTTCACTTCCCTTACATTCAAGAGGAGGGCTGCTCGATAAGCAAATGGCTGCCGGAAGGTCACCAGAGCCGACTGCGAACTATCTTCGTTCCTAATGACCCAGCCGGAAAATGAGAGGACGATAGATCATACAGTCTCTTCACAAAAAATGGTAAAACTATGAAGAAGTTGGGACTTTGGGCTTGCCTCTGGAGCTTGATCTTTTCCACATTGCCGCAGTAAGAGAAGAGGCTTTCCAAGTCGGATTGGCTCACATCCTGGGAAAGGTTGAGGACGCGAACAGTTAGATTCAGCACACCCATGCTTCACACACGGGGCAGGGATTTCTTCCGTTTCTCGACTCTCGAGAGCCCCAAGACGAAACACTAACGTAACAAGACACAGTAATGGGAGCTAGTATGAGACTGGGGGAAGCTTTGGATGGATTAAGGATGTTGGAACTGAAGGGTGGTCCAGGGGATACCTTCCCCTCCCAGAGGGTGAAAGAATCTTCCAACAATTTCTCGGCTTGCAAGCTATTCTCATTGGAATGAACATGCCAAAGTCTACACTCAAACTTTCCGACGATCAGGATTTGATACGATATTGGAAGAGGGTACAATGTGCAGGACAACTAGTGTTCTTTTTTGCAGAAACAGCAACACTGCATTCGATTCAGAAGATAACGATGAAGCCTTGGTCACACATGCCATGGTACTACTTGCGTTTCTATTCATTAGTCTCCTATCAGCACTGATTTCCTTCCTCTTCCATTAGCATGGCCGTATTCCTGAAGAGGTGTTTTGGATCAAATCTCGTATGTCATCCCGACCCTGAGAAGCCTCGTCCTCGGGATTTCCATGACCTTCTCACCCTGCCGGAAGTTCTTCCTGAGAAAACTGTAGGCATAGTTCACGAGTATCTTCTTGAACAGCGAAGAGTTCGGCTCAGCTACCACCTCTGCCTCCCCGATGAGGTACACCACACCTTTCTCCGCTGCCCGTTGCACAAACTCCATCTCTGCTTCGGGTCCCTCTGGGGTGGGTCCTGCCGCCGAGCAAGCGGAAGAGGCTGCCGACCTGATCGCGTTGATTGATGAATCTGAGGAAGGACAGGTTTCATTGCTGTTGACCGGCTGCTGCAGTGATTCAGCTGCCGACCGGTTCGCCTTCCCATTTCCTGTGAGGAGGGCTGAGTCGGCCAGGCTCATGGGCTCCGACTTCTGGTGTGGGATGGACTCGAAGAAGTAAGACTCCTGACGGATGAACTCTTTCAGGTTCTCAACCAAGTCCTGCTCAAACTCCCTCGGCTCCTGAATTGCGTCTTTGTAGCCGTATCTGGTCACAAACGAGTGAGTCACGGAAAACAAACATGAATTCAATCGAATTTGATCTGATCTCACTCACAGGCATTACCTAATGACACATCGGAACATTCGGAAGTTCCGGGGCTCGACCTGACGAAAGAGGAACCGCTCCTCTGGGATCACTCTACTGATCGGGAGGTTCTTGATTGAGACGATCACGAGAACGGAGTGGACGGAGGGGATGTTGGAGACGAAGTGTGGGAGGATGGGTGGAATTCCCTGGACGAGCTCGGAGTAGAGGAGGCCGACCCCCGGAAGCCTGTTCACGTCCGGGTTCTTTGCCAGATCTCTGACGAAATCGCTCGAGGCCTTGTTCTTGAGCTCGAACATGTAGCGCTCCTTGTGGACGTAGTGCCAGATGATCATGGCCGTCATGAGGACGAGCGCAAACAGCAAGGGGAGGAAGCCGCCCTGTACGAACTTGTAGAGAACGGAGGAGAGGTAGAGGACCTCGATCGTGCCAAAGACCATGAAGAAGAGGACGATCCACCAGATGCTGGTCTTCCATATGACTAACATTATCAGGCTCACCATGCAGGTGGTGATCACCATGACCGACACCACAGCGATCCCTAGCAAAATCAACACATCATGTGACAATTCCGAAATGATTGCTTCACATGGCGATTTCTTGTTCAAGAATGGCCTACCGTAGGCGTTCCCGATCTTATCAGTCGTCTTGAAGACAGCGGTGACGATGACGCAAGAGACCATGAGGATGTAGTTGATCTCGGGGATGTATACTTGGCCGAGGTGTGGACGACCTTAACCCTCGGGAAGCACCCGAGAGTCAGCGACTGTGAGACTATGGCGAACGCTCCCGAGATCATGGCCTGGCTCGCCACGATGGTCGCTGCAACCGCTGACACGAACGTTGGCCAGTACAGCGGTCCTGTGCAAGAGGCCAGCCAAGATGGTCAAACCTCACGATCGCTAGCAATCGATCCTTCGGTTAATTGGTAGGGTTCGTTCGAGGAATTTGATGTGTCTCACCTGGTATGCTCTGGTAGAATGTGTCGGCCACCTTGTCGGGGTGTTTGGTGAGGAACGCAGCTTGACCACTGTACGCAGTTACCGGTGCTGGGAATGTTATGCAAGAGAAGCTAATCTGCACATTTCAAGTAGACCAGAAGGATAAATGATCGCGAATAAATATGTGTAGCTGCATATATATATATATAGAATCTACTTACTTGTATCGCCCGGACATTGAAGTGACCCAGATCGGCGAACATGGCCTCGGTACCTAGATTAACACAAAATTTGTAACATAAAAATGATACACGGACAAGATTACGATAAATAAATGGAAAAAATAAATAATTAATCATTTAGATGGTGGAGCAGATGTACCTGTGATGCAGAGGAAGACTCCACCAAGAGAGATCCAGCCATGCTTCCCGTTCCTCTGGAAGTAGTCCACTATGTACGTCGGGTTGAATGCGCGCAGCACTCCTATGTCGTACTTGAACAGGTTGAACAGCCCGATCCCGCCAATGAACGAGAACCAAATGAACACGACCGGGGCGAACGAGAACCCGACTTTGTCTGTGCCAAATCTCTGGATGCTGAACAACGTGACCAGGATGGCTATGGAGATCCCCACCACAGCGTCTGCGAGAGCGGCAGTGCAAGTCAAATATATGTAGACACACACACACACACACATGTTACTTCGTACTATATATGTATACAGTTGTGTATGAGTTGTGAGAAAATGATTGATGGCAGTCATGTGGTTACTTTGGCCGAGCGACTTGATCCCCCCGACTGCGGAAAGAACTGCGAGAAGAGACAGAGAAACGATTAAGTTCGATGGAGAAAGCGATAATCGATTGAAGAAGCGAGCTTGTTCCATGGACGTTAAATTTCAGTTGCTCGACCTGATATGGATGGCGTGAGGATCCCATCACCGATGACCATGATGGTGACGAGGAAGAGGACCATCTTGGCGGTTTTGCTCTTCTCCAGCTTCTCCTTGGTCTTCTGGGTCCGCCTCAGCTGCACCGACGGCATGTCGAGCTTGTAGCTCGACAGCTCCCTGACCTCCGGCTGGTGGTTCGGGATCAGGCTCACCTTCGCGTACCGGCATATCACCGAGTACAGTGCAAACGTTCCTCCTGTACGATAGGTGCAGTTTCAAAAATTTTCAACGGGACAAATTACATTAGAGCCGGTCTCATCTCATGAGTCGGGAGTTACCATCGCCGTTGTCGTTGGCGTGGAGGACGACGAAGACGTATTTGAGGAGGGGGATGAGGGCGATGGTGTAGATGATGAGGGAGAGGACGCCGAGGATGTCCTCGTTGTTGTTGATATGGCCCCCGAAAGTGCTCGAGAAGACGTACAGAGGCGACGTCCCGATGTCCCCGTACACCACTCCTACGCTCTGCAACGCCAAGCTCAGCGTCCTTCCCCAGTTCACCTGCGGCCAGTATGTATGTATGTATATACACGCAGAAATGATCACCGACCGATTCACCATTCGTTCGTAAACCGATACTTCAGGCTTCCATTTACAGAGTAGATTATTTATTTCCCTCATACACGTGCTTTCTTTCCTACACCTGACCTGCGAGGAGTAGCACTGGCTGTGGGTCGTGGAAACCCGGCCGGCCTCCAGGTTGAGGGAGTCCACACGGCGGAGTCTCGCCCACGACACCTTACGATCTCCCAGGGCGGCTGTCGTCGTCGGGGTCTTCTCCGTGGCCACCTCGATCTCCTCTTCCGGCGTCTCCACTTCGCCGCCCTCCGCGGCCTTGTTCTCCGCCATGCCTGCTTACAGTCTTTTTCTGCTCTGCGGACCTCAAGCAGGTGGCCGCATTCAATGTCTCCTCCTCGTCTTATACACACCCCGTGGGAGAAAGTCAGAAGTCCTGTTGATGATTAACTCATTAAATAATAAGTCCAGTGACCATTCTCCATCGGCATTACTCTCTCCACGTCAAATTCGAACTCCATATATCTTTTTTATCTACTACTTTTCCTCTGATGAACTCTAGATTCTCCATACTCTTTTCGTAGCCTATGGATCTTGGGGTCATTTTGTTCATGCACGTTCTTAAAATTTTTTAAAGGCTTTAATTAATTAGTACTAAGTTCATGTTGACATCAAGCACATACACCTCATCCAATTCTTGAATTGCTATATATATATATATACACATTTAGACAATTATAAATTCATTCAATCATAATAACTTATTAAGATTCAAGCTAAATAATTAAATGATAAAAATATTTTGATTTCTCACACCTCATTTAAATAAAAGCAACATTGAACTACCCGCAACCAATCCAAATTATCCCCCGCTTGACAAAGGAGGGTGAACATACATACATATTAATTTTCCACAGACGCAGCCAATTCAATTTGACTTTAAATTTATTTCTTTTCTAAACCTAATCCGTGTTGATTTTGCGTCCAAAACCCTTTATTTTTTTTATTTAATGATGACTTGGAATGGGCTAATTTATTTCGAGAGTTTTCATGTAAATAGCTACAAAATATTGCATATAATATACATACATATGTACGAGATCATCAAATATGAGGGAAGAAAATAATAAGTTTCACAGTTTAAAATTAAATCAATATAATAAATATGATTTATGGTTCGGATAAATAAAAATTAAGTATAAGATACTGTAACTATAGATAGGGTATTATAGGTTTTAAAATGGAAAAATTTCTCCCTTTTTTTAAATTATCAGACTAAAATAAATTCG
Source organism: Sonneratia alba (assembly GCA_900174645.1). Classification (NCBI taxonomy): domain Eukaryota; kingdom Viridiplantae; phylum Streptophyta; class Magnoliopsida; order Myrtales; family Lythraceae; genus Sonneratia; species Sonneratia alba. The sequence continues at coordinate 2,857,929 of FWPY01000010.1, forward strand.
TCTCATTGGATGGATGTGACATCGAGTGATATAATTTCTCCATTGTCCAGGAATTGTATGCCATGGTTTGTCCGGTCATATATTGACCTAATGTAGTTATTAAAAAAAATCAATAAATATTAATTTGTTAATTACTGAAAAGGTAAAATAAAATATTAAATGAATCCGTGGAAAAAAAATGTAATTAGTATATGAAATTTTAAATTAAAATTTACTGACACAGTATCATCATTGCGTACAATAACCTTCTCCCCTCATGGACCCCGATCTCGATCACGTGCATCTTTATATCGACCACAGTACTAAAAAGAGTAAAACCCAACCAACATAGATTTCCCTTTAGAGTAAGATTTTATACTCGAGCTTGAAAATTTATATATCTTGGGAGAGTTTTATCCAAAAAATGAGACCGTCTTACTCAATTTATATGAATAAGGATGGATAGAGATTTTTGTATATTAAAGGAAAAGAGAAAAATCTAGAGCTCATGATCTTTGACAATGTGCAGTCCTCCTCCACCACCGTATGAGCCTCCAACTTTCACATCATTATCTATCTAATCACAGGATTCCGGCGAGAGAGGAGCATCGATAGAGCAAGGAGTCAATGACCCCACAGTTGGAACTCCGTGCCCTTGGTTGAATCTTCCTTCGTTTTTTTTTTAAATTTAAAAACCCAATAATTCATACACCAATTAACAAGGGGAAGAACTTGTAGTATTATTAAAAGTGTGGTCCGGGTCGGTTCAAAATAAGTTTGAAATCGTTTGATCCGATTATAGTTTAGACCGTTTGTTTAACGGATCGGTCTAGTAACGGGTTACAGTTTAGACAAATGTGAACTGACTCAAAACAGCTTATAACGGGCATGGTATATTTGGTCCGTGAATCGTTTATCTTTTTTAATTTTTTTTTAAATTTTAAGTTGATCCAACAAAATCCGACCGTTGATTTGTAGGATTTTTGGTGGTCCGGACTGGTTACGGTTCAACAGGTTCATATTTTTTAACTGGCCCGTAACCGCCCCACCCAATAAGAACGGTTACATGCCGGATTAGGAGCGGTCCGTGCGGATTCTGGGTTTGGACGGTCCGGTTATAAGCCAACCCGTCCGGTTTAACATCTCTACTTCTTGGCAAGCGGACCGGGCTGACGAATAATGACAAGTTTGCTCGGTGGCACTACGTTGATGAGGTCTGAGCGTTTTATTCGACATGTTCACAGCCGAACATGAAGGCCCGAATATTACCTAGTATGGAGACAACGAGGATTCCTTATCCCGCTTCCCATCTTAATAGACAGAGATGACAGGTTTTGCTCTGCAGCTTAGCTTAGCACGTGCTTATAATATTGAATGATTTGAGTCGATCACATCGAGTACGGGGTGTACCGTTTGCTCCTTCCCATATTCTAATCAATTATTTCGGGTGTCTCTTTTTTAAAGTCAAGGGTCTCCTATATTTATCTTATTATTATTATTAGGTGAATAAGTGGACAAGCTTTATGCTCAATCGAGTAGAGGAAAAAAAAAAAAGGGAATTAAAGAGCTCATCAGCTGGTGAGGAAGGCTCGATAACACCGTCAAAACCATACTGATAGCAGCGAGGACCCGATAGTAGATAATAGCATCAGAGAAGCGCACCTTACCCGACTCTAGTCGGTGCACGAGTTCCACTCGGGCTGCAATCCATGCCCCGGGATTAGATCCGACTGACTCCCCCGCGAGTTGAATCTTGGTGCCGTGCCGTGCTTAAGATCAGAACCGGAGGCGCCGACGGTAGAAACTCGACCCCCTCGAGCCGTGGTCGCCACACCTCCTAGGGCTAGGGATCCCTTTTTTTTTCCCCTCGCGACTGCTGCGCCCGGAGGTGTCTTCATCGTACCCCGGCGATGACGGAAGCCGCATTAAAATGGTCTGAATTCTACGACGTCACTGAAAGTGATTGACGAAATGTGCGTGGAATTAATTGGTCGATACATTCACGGGGATTGGACGGAGGAGTTGAGAACCCATGTTCGTGGAAACGTGGCGGTGGCTAATCACCATAGCTGGAACAAGAAATGCGAATGCTGAGCTGACAGATAAATCTTGCTGGCAAGGCATGTCAATAAATGTATTTTTTAAAATCTAATAAAATAAAATCTTTAACCAATAATTTGAAAAAAAATAAAAATAAAAATCATGCTGGGGAATCCCAGCGCTGGCGTAATCATGATTGTGACTACTCCTTGAATTATTTAGGAGTGATAAAATCTATTGAATTATACAATAGCTTGCGGTTTCTTTTAATTTCGAACAAGTTTATCATGGGAAATTTTGTTTGTGTGTAGTGCAGTATCAAAGGATCCGATGACTTAATTATCGAGAGCGATTCTTTCTAAAATAAGGCAATCACATGGCAAAAATAGCTATAGAAAGTGACAATCGGATGACGTGTAAAGACGAGAGGGTACCTGAAAGGAGCAAAGCTTTCATATCCGACGCGTTTCCGTTCGAGACCCGAAATGGCCCGAATCCGGCGGGGTCCACCGACGTTCGTTTGGGCCCGTGAACGACGAGAGTGGGGAGGCTCTGCCGACCCATTAGAGAAAGCCCATGCAAAAGGTCAGCTGCTTTCACGTCTTCATATTTGTGTAACTTTTGATTTTGGGGGGTCTTATAAAACCTTTATAAAAAAAAGAGAGAAAAACTATCGTTGGGATTTAATAAATTGTTGTTGTTTGCGGCCGGCCGATAAGCTGACGACATGTGGTTGGAAATAAAACAATAAAAACAAAAATGGAGATTGGAATGCTAATCTGGGATTCATCCTTTCGTTTTCTGGTTCGTGGATTTTGTACTGTATCCAACAGAGAGCCGCTGCCGTCGCCGAGCCGAGACCGAAGTCATCCTCGAGCACGGGCAGAGACATTTACCTAGGGATACACCCTTCGAAGGTTCCCGCACTAGGGTTCTTGAAGTGACGCGACGGCTGAAGCAGGGTCCGGTTCTCGTGTCGATTTTGGGGCTTCCTCCTCGACGTCACTGAGCCTTTTTATACCAGGATTATCATGACAAAGAGACAGGCGTCCATACCTGCACTTAAGTGCGACGACTGTCGTGCCTTAAGGACGGTCTATACGGAATTACGTATTCGAATCAGATGTCAATGAGTCAGTGCTAGGATGAGAACTAGGGGTCCTCGAGATCATCTGACATTACTGGATTCCGTGCTTAATAATCTTAAGCCTTCAGTCCAGATACCTCGGCCCCAGCCCTCCACATCTCATTTGGGCTAAAATAAGAGAGCGTTTGACTTTGACCGAAATAATGGGCCTGGAGCCCAACTCCTTCTACGCCTGTCGAATGGGCCGCTTGAGGATTCATCTGGCCCAAGTGAGGGAGCCCCAGTGCTGACGTGGCATTTCTTTCGTGATCGGATGAACGCTACTCCACCATAAAACCGTACACCGACACATTCCGCACCCCCCGCCCCAATTAAAATACAATAAATTAAATATTTTTTTTTGCTCGATGAAAGAAATAAATGAATAAATAAATAGTAAAAATTCTAATTCGCAAGCCGGTTCGCGCATCACGCACTTTCTTCTGGAGTCGCCTTCTTCTTCCGCCCCAATTTCCCTTCCTGCGAGTGAAGTATTGAAGTTGTTTATCCACTTCCACAGCCTCTGCTCCGATGAAGCGATCGGCCGATGATGCCCTGCCGCCCACCGTGGCCCCCGATGCCACCGTTAGGCCGGTCTTCCTGACCAAGGCCCAGCGTCAGGAGCTTGCCCTAAAACGACGCGAGGAGGAAGTCGCCGCCCAGCGGCGCCGTCATGAGCAGCTTCTCTCCCAGAACCGCCCCACCGGGCAATCCCCCACTAATGGCAAGCCCTCCGATTCCGATCGCCGGGACCGGGACCGAGACCGAGACCGAGACCGAGAGCGCGAGCGCGAACGCGACAGAGATCGAGAACGAGACCGGCGCGAGCGGGACCGCGAGACAGATAGGAGGAATAGGGAGCGGGAGCGGGAGCGGGAGCGCGAGGACGCTCGGGAACGGGAGCGTGCTAGGTTGGAGAAGCTAGCTGAGAGAGAGAGGGAGAAGGAGCTGGAAGCGATTAAGGATCAGTACTTGGGGTCGAAGAAACCTAAGAAGAGAGTTATAAAACCTAGCGAGAAGTTCAGGTTCTCGTTCGACTGGGAGAACACGGAGGACACGTCGAGAGACATGAACGTGCTGTATCAAAATCCACATGAGGCGCAGCTACTCTTTGGGCGAGGGTTTCGTGCTGGGATGGATAGGAGGGAGCAGAAGAAGCTGGCTGCTAAGAACGAGAAGGAGCTGAGAGAGGAGATTCGTAGGAAGGAAGGAGTAGAGGAGAAGCCTGAGGAGGCCCTGGCGCAAAAGCAGAAGGAAGAAGCCGCTGATTTGTACGACACCTTCGATATGAGAGTAGATAGGCACTGGTCACAGAAGAAGCTTGAGGAGATGACGGAGAGGGATTGGAGGATCTTCAGGGAGGATTTCAATATATCATACAAGGGCTCAAAGATTCCTAGGCCGATGAGGAACTGGGCGGAGAGCAAACTTAGCCCCGAACTGCTGAAGGCTGTGGAGAGGGCGAATTACAAGACTCCGTCTCCTATTCAGATGGCTGCTATCCCACTTGGTTTACAGCAGAGAGATGTGATCGGGATTGCCGAGACAGGTTCAGGTAAGACTGCTGCCTTCGTGCTTCCTATGTTGACTTACATTTCAAAGTTGCCCCCATTGACCGAGGAGAATGAGGCCGAGGGGCCATATGCTGTTGTATTGGCACCTACTCGTGAGCTTGCCCAGCAGATTGAGGAGGAGACTATGAAGTTTGCGCATTATATGGGCATCAAGGTGGTTTCTATTGTTGGTGGGCAGTCAATTGAGGAGCAGGGTTTTAGGATTAGGAATGGCTGTGAAATTGTGATTGCGACTCCTGGGCGGCTGATTGATTGTCTGGAGAGGCGGTACGCTGTCTTGAATCAGTGTAATTATGTGGTTCTTGATGAGGCTGATAGGATGATTGATATGGGTTTTGAGCCACAGGTCATGGGTGTGTTGGATGCAATGCCTTCTAGCAATTTGAAGCCTGAGAACGAAGATGAGGAGCTTGATGAGAAGAAGATCTATCGTACAACTTATATGTTTAGTGCAACCATGCCGCCTGGTGTGGAGCGTCTTGCGAGGAAGTATTTGAGGAATCCTGTAGTTGTCACCATTGGCACTGCAGGAAAGGCGACCGACTTGATAACCCAGCACGTGATAATGATGAAGGAATCGGAGAAGCTCCCCAAGTTGCAGAAGTTGCTGGATGATCTAGGTGACAAGACTGCAATCGTGTTTGTTAACACGAAGAAGAATGCTGACAATGTTGCAAAGAACTTGGACAAAGCAGGCTATAAGGTTACCACTTTGCATGGCGGCAAGTCACAGGAGCAGAGAGAGATAAGTCTTGAAGGCTTTAGGTCTAAGAGGTATACAGTCCTCGTGGCAACTGATGTTGCAGGCCGTGGTATTGACATTCCCGATGTGGCCCATGTCATTAATTACGATATGCCGGGAAATGTAGATATGTATACCCATCGTATTGGACGAACTGGTCGTGCGGGAAAGACTGGTGTGGCCACAACATTCCTGACTCTCGGCGACACTGATGTCTTCTATGATCTCAAGCAGATGCTTATTCAGAGTAACAGCCCAGTGCCGCCCGAACTTGCGAGGCATGAGGCTTCCAAGTTTAAGCCTGGAACGATCCCTGACAGACCCCCAAGACGGAACGATACTGTCTTTGCTCACTAGCAGTAATGGGATTTTGTTGTTGCTTTTCCTGTTTGGCAGTTGAATTCTTGCAATACCTGGTACTTTGGCATGATTTATTGGACATTTATGCTCATTCTCTAAACTGGGAAATTAATCCCTCCTTTAAGGGAATATAAGTTAGGTGTAGTAGTCTTTGTTCTCCTACTTTGGTGCTGATATTATCTGATCTTGATTTGATGCGGTGTCATTTAGATCTCTGCTTATTAGCCTTGGGAGTTTAGGCTTACCGTTTTCGGCAAAGTCTTCCAGCCTCTCGTATTGCAGCATGCCAATCATTCGACTTCTTACCTCTAAAGATAATTTCTCTAGCTCTCTCGTGAGGCTATCGTAATGGGTTATCCATGTCTAGCTCCCCGCTCTTAAGGTACATGTACTGTTGTTGCATGAACGATGGGTACTGTGCCGTGTCGTTTTCTATTGCCTGCACAGGTGTCTCTCGACGCTTGCATGGATTAATCTCGACACTGCTTCTGTGAGAATAAATAGTATGAGAGTCTCGAAGTCTTCCCGTCACTTTCTGGGTGAGGAAGAATGGCAAACAGGTGAAGCTCAAACTTCACTCTGCTCTTCTTTCGAAGACGTCTTGTACCATCGCTCATTATTTGCATTCCACATCATGCATCAACGTCAATGCCCATGTAAGGGGGTGGATCAGACATTGATCTTCTTAGAACTTTTATCCTACTTAACCGATCGGATCATGCATTTCAGCTTTGGAAAGTACCTTCAGCCTGGTCTCTTTCCAGGTACATTTACCCTTCTCATTCTTACCGGTGGTTCAATGTCGTTACACGAGAAGGTGCAGTACCTCCGACTAACGTTGTAATGTTGCACGGTCATTAAGAGTTCGTCACTCTCCTCGAGCTCAACCTTCCATTGAAACCCGAGTCGGGCCATGTAAGGTTTGGTCATCTAGTATAGAGTCAATGTGATAGAAAAGGGAAACACTGAAAATCGACTGTCCATTGATAACTCATAATTCCCTTTCTATCTTCCTCTTTTCTTCTATCAGACACACAAACCTGCAATGTTTCTGAGACAAAAAATTCTCTAACCTTTTTGTCTTATGATCGTTAACCACCTCCTCTCTTTCCTTTATGAGCCAATCGGAGGGCCATATGTACAATAATGGGCCTTCCGTGGTCAGCATTTCTGGCCCATTCTACCGAATGGGCGGGCTTGGCCTGACAATGCCTTCCCTGCGGCCGTCTGCAGGAAGCGGATGCACACCGTAGATCTCCTGGACCCCACTTGGGGGCAGAATCTGACGGCTCATATTTTTCCAAACACGTCACTTGTTTGCAGAGTGCCCCAGTCCATTGTCTCCTCCTCCTCCTCCTCCTGTGGGTCGAACAGATCAGACCGAAAACTCGCTCACTGTCTCCCTCTGCCTCCTCTTTGACCGCCGGCGAAGCAAAGATGATGCCGCCGGAGCTGCAGTCGCGCTCCTTTCGCCCCTACATATCGTCATCCATCAGCGCCCCGACGTTTTCCTCGCTCAGCAATGGCTCTCCCTCCTTCTCCACCTCCCAAAACCCCAGCCCGGGCACCGGCGGCTCCAGCTCGGGCTTCCCCTCCTCCCGGTCTGTCAAGGGCCCTTCACGCTTCTCCCCAACTGCCTTCTCTCACAATGCCCGGATCGCTCTCGCCTTGGTTCCCTGCGCGGCCTTCCTACTTGACCTCGGCGGCGCTCCGGTGGTAGCCACCCTGACCCTCGGCCTGATGGTTGCTTATATTCTCGATTCGCTCAGCTTCAAGTCTGGTTCATTCTTTGGCGTATGGTTCTCCCTCCTTGCCGCTCAGATCGCCTTCTTCTTCAGCTCATCTCTCGTCACCACATTCAACTCCTATCCCCTTGCTTTTCTTGCTGCTTTCCTCTGCGCTGAGACCAATTTTTTGATCGGCGTATGGGCCTCGTTGCAATTCAAGTGGATCCAACTCGAGAATCCTTCGATAGTTCTCGCACTGGAGCGGCTCCTCTTCGCATGTGTGCCATTCGCAGCCTCGTCCCTCTTCACATGGGCCACAGTGTCCGCTGTGGGCATGCATAATGCTGCTTATTATCTCATGACCTTCAACTGTGTGTTCTACTGGCTTTACTCTATCCCAAGGCTTTCGTCGTTCAAAGCTAAGCAGGAGCTAAAGTATCATGGAGGAGAGATCCCCGACGAGAATCTAATCCTTGGTCCTCTGGAGAGCTGCATACATACGCTAAATTTGCTTTTCTTCCCTGTGCTATTTCACATCGCTTCTCATTACTCGGCGATATTTTCATCAGCAGCTTCAGTCAGCGACCTGTTCTTACTCTTCTTCATTCCATTTCTGTTCCAACTTTACGCATCTACGAGGGGTGCTCTATGGTGGGTCACTAAGAACCCTCAGCAGGTACAGAGCATTCGGATAGTAAATGGTGCTTTTGCTCTGGTGGTAGTGGTCATCTGTTTGGAGATTAGGGTCATTTTTCACTCGTTTGGGAGGTACATTCAAGTGCCTCCGCCTTTTAATTATCTTCTTGTGACTACTACGATGCTTGGTGGAGCTGCGGGTGCTGGTGCCTATTCTCTTGGAATGGTCTCTGATGCTTTTAGCTCCATGGCCTTCACTAGCTTGGCTGTTGTTGTCAGTGCTGCTGGAGCAATCGTCATAGGATTTCCCATTATGGTATGCCTTAAGATACGATGCAATTAATTTGTTTCATGCTTCTGTCTTAAGAACTTCAAAACTAGAAGATTTTTATACCGCTTTAAGTTTTGCCATCAGATGACTTCTACGTTGATAATCTTTTCCCTTGGAATAAATTTGCATAGAAATTTCTACATTTATGTGCCGATAAATATATGTTGAAGGGGATACTATCAGACGGTAGTATTGTACTTTCACGTAGTATATGATGGTAATTCGGGTTCTACTAGGAACTGGACGTAGAAGAAATTACAGGAACCATTACATTTCGGAGTATTTATGCTGAGTTCTCTCATCCTGGATGTATCATAATGTCTCTTTGATGGTTGCTGATATTCTGATCGTGATGTGTGATGTCCGCTGATGATATGAATCACTTTCTTTTAGTATTAGACTATAGTTCTATCAAACATGGTTTCAAATTTGTTATCCTGGGAATTCAGTTAGGCAGATGTATAGAATTTGGCAGAATGATGAATGAATTATGTTATGTATAGGCAATTATGTTTTGGTCATGGATCCTGATAAGTTCTTTTGCAGTTTGCTTTATACTTTTATCTCCATTGCATTACTTATTGAATATATTTATTCTATCATCTCGAAGGGGCTGTATGTTCGTCTGGTCCTTGTGCTCACATTTATATGTTTAACTGTTTCTCATTTTCCTTTGTCATCTTTGCCTTGTCAGTTCCTTCCAATGCCATCGGTTGCAGGCTTTTATTTTGCACGATTTTTTACGAAGAAGAGTCTGCCATCATACTTTGCATTCGTAGTGCTTGGAAGCTTGATGGTCACCTGGTTCATAATGCATAATTTTTGGGATCTCAATATTTGGATGGCGGGCATGTCACTGAAATACTTCTGTAAAGTTCTAGTTGCAAGTGTTGTCATTGCCTTCATTGTTCCTGGTTTGGCTCTTCTACCTTCAAATTTTCATTTTCTGACTGAGATTGGTTTGACCAGCCATGCCTTGATGCTATGTTATATTGAGAATCGCCTGTTCAGTTACTCTAGCATATACTATTATGGGTTTGAGGATGATGTGATGTATCCTAGCTACGTGGTTATCTTGACAACTTTTGTTGGCTTGGCTATGGTGAGAAGACTTTCTGCAGACCATCGAGTTGGACCAAAAGCAGTTTGGATATTGACTTGCTTATACTCCTCAAAGCTCGCAATGCTGGTTATTGCATCAAAATCTGTAGTTTGGATGTCTGCTATCCTTCTATTGGCCATTTCTCCACCACTTCTGCTATACAAGTATAGAGATGACCTTTTCATTAAAGAGATTTTTGTTCATTATTTCTTGATCATATCAAACTTATTTAATCCCAAATGTTCTTGGCAGAGACAGGTCCAGAACCGCATCAAAAATGAAACCTTGGCAAGGTTATGCACATGCTGGTGTTGTTGCTTTATCAGTTTGGTTTTGCCGTGAAACTATCTTTGAAGCCCTCCAGTGGTGGAATGGGAGACCTCCATCTGATGGTTTACTTTTGGGCTTCTGTATTGTTCTGATTGGTTTGGCTTGCGTACCCATAGTTGCTCTTCACTTTTCCCATGTCATGGTATGTTCATTATTACGTTCTTCTTCATATGTAATTTCCAGTTTTTGCTCTTGTAGCAGTCATCTTTCTCCAGCTTTAGATAAAGGCAGTAAGGATATGACACTAATTTTGGTTAGAATTTTTCTCTCTCTAATAGAAGATTTGGCAGTTGATTTGGTGTTTGGGATATTTCATACTGGCCTTTTCGCTGGTATTACTTGTATATTTTCCCAATGGTAAAATCTGCCTGGCAGAACTGTGTAAATACTATTAGAAAATGTAAAAGAAAAAGATAGTTGTAATTTGTTCCTTTATATGTTAGGATTCTTCCATGTTGAGCTAATTGGACTGTTATGGCTGCAGCCTGCTAAGAGGAGCTTGGTGCTTGTAGTAGCAACAGGACTGCTATTTATCTTGATGCATCCGCCAATCCCTGTCTCTTGGACTTACCGGTCTGACTTAATTAAAGCCGCCCGCCAATCAGCTGATGACATCTCTATCTATGGGTTTGTGGCGTCGAAGCCCACATGGCCTGCCTGGTTGCTTATAGCAGCTATTCTGCTCACTCTCACTGCAGTAACATCCCTCCGATCTCTCAAGTATATTGTCGAGTTGAGGACATTCTACTCAATAGCTATGGGAACTGCCCTTGGGGTATATATAGCTGCAGAGTTTTTTTCCTCCAAGCTGCTGTTTTGCATGCCCTTATTGTTATTACAATGGTCTGTACCTCCGTATTTGTTGTCTTCACCCATTTCCCATCTGCTTCGAGCACAAAGCTCCTACCATGGGTATTTGCTTTGCTTGTGGCTCTCTTCCCAGTGACATATCTCTTGGAGGGTCAAGTGAGAATCAATAGCATCCTTGGAGATGGTTTTGTTGGAGATGTGGGAGAGGAAGACAAGAAGCTGACTACACTTCTAGCTGTCGAGGGTGCAAGGACCTCACTTCTTGGACTCTATGCAGCAATATTCATGCTTATTGCTCTGGAGATCAAATACGAGTTGGCCTCGTTGATGCGGGAGAAGGCAGTTGATAGGGGCAGTGGGATCAGGCACAGTAGATCAGGTCAAAGCAGCAGCAGCAGCAGCTCTTCTGCATTCCCTCGGATGAGATTCATGCAACATCGTTTGGCCTCTAGTGTGCCCGCCTTCACCATCAAGAGAATGGCTGCAGATGGGGCATGGATGCCTGCAGTTGGTAATGTTGCAACGGTTATGTGCTTCGCAATCTGCTTAATCTTGAACATAAACCTCACGGGTGGTTCAGATCGGGCAATCTTCTTCCTTGCACCAATTCTGCTTCTTTTAAACCAAGATTCAGATTTTGTTGCTGGATTCGGGGACAAGCAAAGATATTTCCCAGTTGCAGTAGTGATTTCAGGCTACTTGGTGTTGACTTCCCTTTACAACGTATGGGAGGATGTGTGGCACGGGAACTCGGGCTGGGGCCTGCAGATTGGTGGTGCTGACTGGTTCTTTGGTGTGAAAAATATGGCCCTCCTCATCCTCACGTTTCCAAGCCACATCCTCTTCACCGGTACGTGTGGAGTTACACGAAGCAAGCAGATGCAATGCCGCTTCTCGCTCTGCCCCTAAACCTGCCATCAATCTTGATTACTGATGTCCGAAAGGTTCAGATACTGGGGCTGCTGGGGATTGTTTATTCCTTGGCACAGTATCTGATCTCCAGACAGCAATACATATCTGGATTGAAGTATATCTAGTTGAAATGCAGTCTCATTGTACAATATCCAGTGTAGCAAATTTTCAAAGCGGGAGGCACAATAGCCCAGGTTTGTCCCTAGCTCTTTAATCATACTTCGATGTCTGTCTGAGCTGTCTATGGATAGATAACATCCTTGTTGGGTACTGTTGACGGTCTTCAATATTTGTCTTGAGAATATTAAATGTCCTTTGATCAGTAGCTGCAACAGAAAGCTTTTACTTGAGCAAATTTCTGGGGATTGTCATCGGGTTCGGTCACAGCTGTGGCCCTTTTAGAACACGTTGACATTCTCGTGTGGACCTTTGTCAGTCTTTTGTTCTCATGGTTCGATTAGGATTCCTATCGAAGTGCCCCGAGTGCGTACCCCACCCCCTTTTTCTTTTCGTGATGATGACTGGAATTAATTTTGAGTTGAATGTCGGTGAGTGGATGCAGAGGCTAGATTTGGTCCTGTCTCGGTCGTTTGCCGGCACATTCATATGCTCTATATACCCATGCGCCGGGAGCTTTTACGCAACTTCTACATTTGCCTTACTTAGATTTTGCTTTATTTGTACGATTAATGTTGCTTCAAACTGGGTTTATTCACGTACAAGTTAAAATCTTTGCTATTATAAGCTACTTTCTTTCTTTCTTTTTTTTAAAAACAAAATTCGGAAAATAAGACGTAAGCGACAAAACCAACTACCTCATCCGTGAGATTATAGTGTGAGCCACGAGTATGAGGGTTCTTCTGTATAGTAAGGGATGGTTTTTCTTGCGCCCGGCTCACGTAGTATATATCCCACATAATACATACAGAGTCCACGCGTCCGATATGTGGTGTTCACGATTCTCATCGTAAACGCCAGACGGTAGAATAGCCGCCAGACGGGCAGGTAACGATGGCGTCTCTTCTGCTCCGATCAATCCCACTCTCCCTTCCCCTCGTCATCGTCTTCATCTTCATCATCTCCTTCACTTCCTCTTCCCTCCTTCCGCCCATATCTCGGCCGGTCGGCGCAGGCGAGGATTCTCCTGTCCCCGCGGTGTGGCCGGAGCAGTTCCACGCCCTGCTGATGATGAACTTCAGCGGTGCCCTGTCCCTGATTGACCTCTGGTACGACTGGCCCAACGGCCGCAACTTCAACATCATCCGGGACCAGCTCTCTTCCTCCCTCTTCTACGACCTCGAGTGGAACAACGGCACCTCCTTCTTCTACAGGCTTGACCCTGGCTCCGAGGAGTGCCGCTCCGCGCAGGTGGGGGTGGGCATCCTCCGCCCCAACTGGCTCGACGGCGCCACCTACCTTGGCCAGCTCCGCGTCAATGGCTTCCTTTGCAATGTTTGGGAGAAGGTCGACTTCATCTGGTACTACGAGGATGTCGCCACCAAGCGGCCCGTCAAGTGGATCTTCTACACGGGTAGGCTGGACAGATTCATTTCAGTGGTAAAAAATCGCTGCTTCAATCCGCTGTGGGTAGTTTTCATGTTGTATTCCTTGAATTCGGTGCTGTATCCTTGCTTTGTTACTGCGAGGGCAGAACAAGTATTGGGCTCTCGTAGTTCTCCGGAGTTCATGTTTCTTTATTACGCTATATGAATCCTGTGTAGTTTGTGCATAAGGCTTGTGGAAACTACTCGGAAATGTTCGGGGGGTGCAGCATCAAAACAGGAAGAATAGTCTCTGTTGACAGGTCCATGTTTGATGCTTCTTGATTTGGCCTGATGATGATGAACGCTGAGATTTTTCAGAGTGTTCTCCTTTTTATTGTTGATTCCTGCTGCTTCGATTTTCCATTCACGAGTTAACCTTTGCAGGGAGAGAAGCTCATGTGATGATATACGAGGTGGGAGCTGTTCTCGGGGATGCAAAGTGGCAGGCCCCCTCTTACTGTTTCACGACCAAAGAAGCTGTAAATGGACAGAGTCTAGAACTTGCCGTGAATGGTAGCTTTAAATGGAGCCTGCCCGATGGAGTGATGAAAGGTTTTATGGATCAGTGACCTTCAAATGCTCATCTTGTTTCTCGGCCTTTTGGAAGATTTTTATTTTTCCTGTGCGATTGCTCTCTCCAAGTTCCCTTTTTTTTGGCTATGTGATGGGTCTCTTCAAGCTGTAAGTGGAAGCCTAGGGATAATTTCTTTTGCCTGCTCTCCTGTGCAAGCTCCATGTAACAGTCATAGACTTGATAAAAGTGTCACCTTCTCAAGCTTCTCTTCAGCTCCAGTTCTTGCTCCTGTAGTATGTCAATGCAGTGCAATGCCGTGCTAATATGTTGTTTTACTACGAGACAGTTATTTCTATCATCCACAAGAACTGTCATTCCTGCGTGATATGATTTGGTGAGAAGAGTTCTATTAATTCCGGGGACTGCAAATAAAGAATCAGTGTAATTTCCAGGCCTTGATCTTTTACCAACATAGGATGGACTTTATTGAACCACTAAAGATTATATGAACCTCGACGAGGTTTATGGCCTAGTCCGATTGATGTCTGCTAGCTTCAAACTTTGTACTCGAAACCCGTCAAACTTGCCCATGAACTATTCCAAATCTGACATCAGTAGCTTGTCCAAAAAGCCGCATCAGCCATTGTGAACCACGAATAACACTTGTCATGAATACCTGCAACTCTGCCTATAATCATCAGGCCTGTCATGGGACGAAACTGATCACACAGCGCTCATATCAGATATGGAAACATTAGAGAGCCGGGGAGCAATTGGCTGGTAAAGCTGAAGGATTCGGTAGTGGCTGGGGATATGCCAGCATCGGCAGAGAACGGTCATCAACCACCAATCCTTCAGTATTAATGGCCACTGGGCATTTAGTTTGCCAGAATCCTCGGGCATCGTTTGTTTCAATAGCTGCCCTGCAAAGGCATGTTTGGCAATGCTTGGTGTAGGGTACTATTTTTGGAAATCGAAAATGTAAACTATATCAGTTAATACCTTTCAAATTCTAACCCAACGAGCAACCAGACGTGACAGTGACTCAATGTAAAACAGAGTTGTGATGGTCTAGATCTTCATGGCAGAGCCGGTGTTTGAAATTCTTTAGATGTGAACACTCTGAATGAAAAAGCTATCCAAATTATTAGTGGATTCTTAGGGAATTTGTTAATATTCTGGATACGAGTTCTTAATGATTATTATCATCTAAAGGTGTCCACTGTTCTAGTCGTGTAACCCTCTGATCAGTCAGTTGGCTGAAAGTAATCCTTGCTCTGGTGTCAACTGGAGATGTAATAATGGAGCTGCTGTTCTGTTGATATGGAGAATCTGATCCACTGATAGAAGGAGTATCATATCAGAGCTCTTCAGTTCGCTCCTTTCCTCAATCTCGACGGTCAGTCGAGAATAACCAGCGAGTCAGTCAACAATGGAGTCTCAAAATAAAGCACTCCCAACCCAATCAGCCGAGAGCCGCACACAGAGCCCAAAATTCCTGACAGTTGCAGGAAACCACCTAAGAAGCAAGCAACGAAACAAAAACATTGCAAGAAGGGACACAAGTTGGGACGTCTTCGGATCATTCTGCATGCATGACAGGAAATTCGGTCCAGCACCTCAGCTGTGTGCATTTAAGTCTTTTTTTCCTTTTCATCCTTCCTCTTATTCTTATTTAAGGCAGCTGTTGCTTTCTACTACCTGTTCAAGGAGAGGAGGAAAGGAGCTCGGTGTCTGAGTTGGTAAGGGTCGAGCTCCACTTCTTGATTTGGTTTCTAGAGCTTGAACGGAACTGTGTGAATGGAGTTCAAAAATGAGAACTTTGGTGTTACCCGGGAGGAAGAGCAGGAGTGTGGAGAGACTATCTGGATCGAGAAGGGCAAGGTTGGGATCATGAGGTCCTTTGTTGAAAGAGAAGATCCCTCTTCCAAGGTTTTCTTCGATCTCCATTTCGACTGTCCCTCATCACTCATCAATCTTGCCCCTTTACTATATCTCAATGTGTCCATGTCAGGTTCGACCAACTCTGTCGTGCCAGGCCCTGATGAAAGTCAAGTTTAGCGACCAACAATGTGTTCAGATGCTGGCTCTAGGATGGTTGTCTATTGAGTGGAGCACTTGGGATCAGACATTACTTCCACTGTAGTTTCGACATGTGTCCTCTCGCAGCTAAGTTTGAGATGGAAAACACAGCAAGTCCCAGAGCTATGAGTAGAATTATTTTTTTCGAATCTCCCATGTGGGATTCTTTTCCTAACACAATGGAGATACGAACCTTTGCTTTTCTTTTTTCCCTTCTAGGATGTGGATGATTATAAGTTGAGGAGGAGGGCCTGCACAAGCGGTGGAGCGTGTGGTTTATTCTAAGAGCTCAAGATCTAGACATTGAGAAGGCTTCAGACATGTTCCTGAAGACTCTGAACTGGAAGCGATCTTTTGTCCCCAGTGGCTCCGTAACTGTGTCGGAAATCCGGAATGAACTTGCCCAGAACAAATTGTTCATGCAGGGCTATGACAAGAAGGGGCAACCAATAATGGTCATGGTTGGGGATAGGCATAAAACTTCCAAGTCAAGTCTAGAGGAGTTCAAGCGTATGTGCTTACCCTCGACTCCAATTTTTTAGCTTTTAAATACACATGGAGTTGAGATCTGATACCAGACTTGTTATGTTCAGGTCTTGTGATCTATGCCCTCGACAAAATATGTGCAAGGTGACTTTCTTTCTCATGAAGAGACCACATGAAAATGTCTCTTATATATTGATATATGTTGAAAGATTAACACCGTTTTCCTTAATCCAAGCAATATTGGAAGAACAAGTTGGCCTACAGCTCATGCTTCCTCTTTTCTTATTTGGTCTTTGACATGCTTTAGCTATGTCAACTTATGCTTCCTTTACACTTCGGAATCTTTTATGATGCCCCCGGGGAAAGGAAAGTTTTGTTGCCATAGCTGACCTTGAAGGGTGGGGATACAAGAACAGTGATATCCAAGGCTACCTAGCAGCTCAATTGATTCTTCAGGTTCAATCTTTCAATGAGAAAACAAGTTGTGCGTGCTCTCTGCTAAATCACCATCAACTTTAGTTGCTGCTGATGTTCATAATTCATTTGATTATTTTTTTTCCCTGATGGTAGGACTGCCACCCCGAGCAGCTAGGGAGGCTACTCTTTGTCCACGTACCGTACATGTTGATGGCCGCATGGAAGATGATTTACCCATTTATGGACAGTAGAACCAAGAAGAGGGTAAAACCCAAAAAAAGCATGCTGTCTTTCTCAGTTTTCAGCCCAGGTTCGGAGTTTCGCATCTCCTTCATTTTCCCTTGGCAGCACCTCTATTTCTTGGCCGGTTTACTGAGCAGCGGAAAGCGCTGATGTGCGCCATTTGTGTTCCTACAGATCAGTTTCATCGAGAATAAGAAGTTGAGAACAACCCTGCTCGCAGAAATTGATGAGAATCAGCTCCCTGAAGTATGTACGGAGGCAAACTTCCTCTAGTTCCAATACAGGACATATCAGAGATTCTTCCCAGCCAGATTGATCTTAAATATGTTCCGTCTTGTTAAGATAATATAGCATTCAGTATGCATTGAAGCAACATAAGATCTGTACCTTTTATTTCAGTACGGCAGACATCCCTTTCTCTGTTTGGATTGTGTGTGAATTTACATTACGACGTTGAATATTCGAGGGATGGACTCTTCTCGCATTTTTCAAGTTCCAAAACTACTCATGTAGCTAGATGGAAAGTCCTGATGGGTGATCAGATCCAATCCTCTGATGTATTATGAATCTAAGTAGTGAAGTGGTGTGAGATTATGTGTGTTGACAACAAACATGTTCCTTAATCAGAGGGATGATAAAGAAATGAATGAAAGTTTCACGCATCTGCACATATATGTATTCTTGATGCCTGGAAAAATCATATACCTTTTAAAAAAGGACTAACAGCGTAGCTGTGAACAGGCCCACCTTGCTGCAGATGAATCAAGAATGCACCACGTTAGAACTCAATGCAGGATCAAAAATAGTTTGAAGGCTTTCTGATGGCTGCAACCATTTTGCCCATTTAACAGATATTCTGTTAAACCGTCAAGTTTTGTGTTTGAAGCCCATCGAAGTGATCCATGAGCTATACCAGATCCAATAAGCCGGATAACTCCAAGGACCCGAAACAGCACTTGTCACGATAGATACGTGCAAGTCCGCCATTCGATCTGATCTATTATGAGATGGAACTGATCACATGATGCTTGTACTGGACGCAGAAAGATTAGGCAGCCGAGAACATGGCTAGGAAAGCCCGAAGAAGTTGGGTCGTGACTAGGCAGATGTCAGCATCGGCAGAGAACGGTCACCAAAACATGACAGATACTCATGCTGTCTTGCTTCTAAAGCAGGTCAAGAGTGTGCATTCATAAAGGCCATCAATCACTCACGCTTTAGTATTAATGGCTGCCGGCACTTTTTTTTCCGGTTACAAATGGTTGACAGCACTCTGGGCAATGTTCGGCATCTTTTATTTCCATAACGACCCTACGAAGAAAGTTTTGGCAATTGCCTGTGTGGGGTACTTGAAAGTGGAAACTATGTCAATTCATACCTTGGAATTCCAACCAATGACCAATCAGGGGTGACTTGACTCGACATTAGGCCGAGCTTCGATGGCCTAGATCTTAATGTAAGAGATTGAACAGTATGGAAGAGAGAAAACACTATCCAAATTAATAATTATTAGTGAATTTATGACAGCTTTGTTAACACTCAAAATATTGTTATTTATTTCAGAGTATTCTTCTGGTGTCAACTGAAGACGGGAGAATCTGATCAATCGATGGAGAAGAAATATCAGAGGTCTTCATTCCTCTCATCCATGGTCAGTTGAGAAAAATCTGCAAGTCAATAATGGAGTCTCAAAATAAGGCAGACCCGGCTCGGTCAGCCGAGAGCCCCACACACAGCCCAAATTTCTTGACAGTTGCAGGAACCCACCCAACAAACTATCGACAAAACGAAAGCGGTTTAAGACGGAAACAGAAGTTGGGAGGCTCTCAGATCATTTTTGCGTGATAGGAAGGTCGGTCCACCACCTCAACTGTATGCAGCTGTGCCATCCCACTGCCCGTTCAAGAGGAGGAAGAAAGGAGTTACGGGTCTGATTAGAGAAGATTTGAGCTCCATTTCTTGATTTCGTTTCTTCAACTGGAGGGAACCGCGGGAATGGAGGATTTCAAAGATGAGAACTTGGGTGTTGCAGAGGAGGAAGATCAGGAGTCTGGAGAGAGCGACCGGATTGAGAAGAGCAAGATTGGGATCATGAGGGCCTTTGTTGAAAGAGAAGATCCCTCTTCCAAGGTTTATTTCCATCTTCATTTCGACTATCCCTCCCCACTCATCAATCTTGCCCCTTTGTTGCGTCTCAATGTGTCCGTGTTGAATTAAACCGACTCTGTCGTGTCGGGTCCTGAATAAAGAAAGGCAAGTTCATCGACCAACTATGTGGTTAGATGGGTCTAAGGTAACTCTTTATTGGGCGGAGACCTTGGGATCAGATGTTACTTGCATTGTAGCTCTCAACTGAGTGTCCTCTAGCCGCTCAATTCGAGATGGAAAATCAGTGAGTTCCATAGTTGTGGAGATACTAAGGTGTGCATTTTTCAGGATGTGGACGACTATATGTTACGGAGGTTTCTAAGAGCTCGTGATCTGGATGTCGAGAAGGCTTCAAAGATGTTCCTAAAGTATCTGAGCTGGAAGCGCTCTTTTGTCCCTAGCGGCTCCGTAACTCTGCCAGAAATTCCGAATGAGCTCGCGCAGAACAAATTGTTCATCCAGGGCCATGACAAGAAGGAGCGGCCAATAATGGTCTTATTCGGGAGCAGACACAAACCTTCCAAGTCAAGTCTAGAGGAGCACAAGCGTACGTGCTTACCTCTACTCCAATTTTTAGCTCGCTCTTGAACTCACCTTGGATTTGGGATCTGATACGAGACTTGTTATGTTCAGGTTTCGTAGTCTATGCCCTCGATAAAATATGTGCAAGGTGACTTTCATTTTCACCAAGAAACCACACGAAAATGTCTCTCATATAGCTATTGATATATGCTGTAGGATTAACACTGTTCTCCTTAATCTGGAGCAACTGTGGAAGAAAAAGTTGGTCTTTTTCCTTGTTTCCATTTTTCTTATTTAGTCTTCGACCTGCTTTAACCATGTCAACTCATGCTTCTTTTGGGTTTTCGGGATCCGTCAGGATGCCCCCAGGAAAAGAAAACTTTGTTGCTATAGGTGATCTCAAAGGATGGGGATACACGAACAGCGATATTCGAGGCTACCTGGCAGCTCTATCGATCCTGCAGGTTCGATCTTTCAACGAGAAAATGAGCTCTGCTTTCTGTTTTTAATAAATCGACATCAACTTGGTAATTGCTGATGTTCATAATTCATCTGGTTTTTTTTTTCCCCCGATGGTAGGATTGCTATCCCGAGCGACTGGGAAGGCTCTTCTTAGTCCACGTACCGTACGTGTTTATGACTGCATGGAAGATGGTTTACCCGTTTATCGACAGTAAAACCAGGAAGAAGGTAGCACCCGACAAAGGGCATTCTTTCAGTCTTATCGGTTCAGATTTGAGATTTGGTTTCGTCTTGGTTTTCCTTTAGCCGGCATCGATTTCTTGGCTGGTTTGCCCAGCACTGGGGAGGTGCCGAAACTGATTCGCGCCTTTTGTTGTGTTCCTTCAGATCAGCTTCGTCGAGAATACGAAGTTGACAACGACTCTGCTCGCTGAAATTGATGAGAATCAGCTCCCCGACATATACGGAGGCAAACTTCCTCTAGTTTCAATACAGGACATTTGAGAAATTCTCTCCGTCCCGATTGATCTTAAATATGTTCCATCTTGTTAAGATGATATGGCATTTATTCAGTATACTATTCAGAAGCATAAGATCTACACCTCCATTTCAATACAGTAGACATCCCTCCCCCAGTTGAATATTCGAGGGATTGGCCTCTTCTGGCATTTATCAAGTTCAAAAACTAGCCGTGTGGTTGGATCAGAAGTCCTAATTAGTTCTATTAATTTGCCGATCGACCGCGAGCGTATGCGCGTGGTGGGTGGGTCACGGCCGGAGCAGTGCGAGCGGTTCGGCCGGGGGCTGCCACCGGCCCTATTTATAGATTGGGTCCTCAAGAAGAAATTGGATCTTGGAAAGAGCACAACGGGTCAATTTGCCAATATATATATATATATATATATGTGGGTATATTTCAACCTTGGGTTCAATCGACTCACAACGGGCATGCGGTCCATAAAAAATGCCATCAGGCCCAATTTGGCCCGAGCCAATATACGTGTTCACCCAACACCGGTCTTGGCTCGGCCCGGAGTGTGAGAGCCGAAGAGCATCATGGAGAGTCCTGGCGTGAGCATATGATGCACGTGCTACGCTTGGGTATGTGCTCTGCCGATGCTCAGTTGGGATCTTGGGCATGGGGAGTGACCATCGTCGCCCGTGCATGCACGCCAGGTCGCTTGTGTAAAGCATCTATAAGTTAATCGGTCTGGGAAGTCGCGGGACGACGAACTTGTAGGAGGAGGGATGATATCTCAGAGGAGGCGAGGCGGCCCAAGCGACCGGGCGCATCTCTGTTCTATTATCCATCCGAGACCGCCCACCGTTAATCGGACATCACCGAGATCACCCGAGTCGAGATCGGGAACCCGATTCCACTACGAACGAAGGGCGAGTCCCAGTGATAGGATGTGCACCCACGAGTCATGAGTTTGAGACCCTCCTTGACCGTGTAGCGCTCAAAATGGCTACTTGGTCATACACAAACACAACTAAATTCGGCTCTAAATCACCGGTCCGACTTCGCAAACAACAATCGATAAAGCAAGGAACATTTTTACTCCCTATCTCATCTTAATAAATACGTGAATATAAGAATTCTTAACTATATAAATTTAAATTAAATCCATCGATTTAAGAAATAAATGCACCGAACTCCTCGCATTAAGAACATGGATCAACAGTGTGAAATCGGCCGAGAAGTCATCGTATCCGCTGCGGCTTTCTATTACGTCCCACCACCGATTTCGGCTGGCTTATGATCACAGACAGTACGTTGACTGACCGCCGCCAAATTTGACGTTTTTTTCTTTTTTGTCATTGATCAGCCGAAAGTGTCCCATCACATCACGTCAAAAAAAAAAAGCGAATATACCGAAGGCGCCCAAATATAGCTCGACCCTTTTTTATTATATTATATTATATTATATGTTTTATGCGCATACACCCACTTTTCTCCTCCATTTCCTAGATGCAATTGTCCGGCTCCTGGGGGATGCGCCCCGCCTACTGAGTCATACTTTTGACTTTTTGTCTGGTCCTCGCAATCATCAACTTGCGTTACGAGGCAAGTGGGGGCGGAGTCGGCCCACGACCGCCCTCCATGCGAGAGAAACGGGCCTCATCACCTCATAAGGCGGCCGGTTCATTGTGCCGGAGTTAGCAAGAGAATTGTGTCTATGCATTTCGGGGATATTTAGGTTTAATTATTATTATTATTGTTGCTATTTTAAAAAAATCATACACATCAATCTTTTATTAATTCTTATTTAGCCGGTTTGTCATGTAATATATATACTAATTTTTTGTTTTGAAAATTTAATAAATTCCCGATGG
The DNA here is from genome assembly GCA_900174645.1 of Sonneratia alba. Lineage (NCBI taxonomy): Eukaryota > Viridiplantae > Streptophyta > Magnoliopsida > Myrtales > Lythraceae > Sonneratia > Sonneratia alba. Next base: position 2,880,353 of record FWPY01000010.1, read on the forward strand.
TTATATAACTTAATTCTGGGCATATCGAGTCAACAATCGTCGCACAAATAATATTCCGATAATATCGAATTTAGGTATTTGCTGTTTTGGAATCATTTGGTGTTGGTTCTACATGCATGCATGTAATGTCAGATAGAGGAACATGCAAAATTAATGGCACATCTTGAGGGCTGCCCCCCGGAAATAACATGATTTATACATGTCCTTTTTTGGAAATACTGAGAATTTTGGGCGGAAAATCCAAAACAAAAAATTGAAAAAAAAATAATCCCCGGTTACAGGGAAAAAGAAGCCAACTCCAACGATGAAATAGAGGCTGCATATGAGTCTCAAGGCTAAACTCGTAGACACTCAAGTGTCCGAGTCGATATTCCACACCGATGCACTGAGCCATCTTCCCAGGACCAAAAAAGTGGATTTTGATCACTGCACGCCTCGGGTAAGCTTATCTGGCTCGTAAAATCTAATAAAACCTTCAGTGCATGGGGGGACCCTTAGCCACCAGGATGATCCGAACCCTTACCTTTACCTCGAAAGACCGAACTCATGTAGCTCTGCTGCTGCTGCTGCTGCTGAGACGAAGCTGCAGAAGAAGATAATAGGCTGGAGGATGGAGAAGCAGAAGAAGAATCACTCGAACCGAGAGCTGTTCCTTGACTCGGAAGGAGATTTGAAGAAAGGAGCGGGAAATCCGATTCGCCGCTCGACAACAGCTGCGCATACTGAATCAGGTCCGGGTACTGAGCTTCCCTTGATGGAATGGAATCGGGGGGATCGCGGTCTTCTGGGGACGAACCCGTCGCCAGCGCGGGGATCGTTCTAGAACAGTAGGTGTTCCCTTGAACTCGCTCGGGGAAATTGAGCTTGGCCTTGGAGCCTTTGAACCCCAGAGCCGCTATGTCGTACGCCATGGCCGCTTCCTCGGCAGTCTCGAAGGTCCCGAGCCAAACCCGGGCTGCTTTATGAGGGTCACGGATTTCTGATGCCCATTTCCCCCAAGGCCTTTGCCTCACTCCCCTGTAGTGTCTCCTCCTGATGCTGCTGCTATCTAGTTCAAACGAGTGCATGCAATAATAAGATCACAATGCCTTTGAACAAGATGCATGAAGAAGGATAGAGTGCACGATCCTTCATGTAATGCTCTCAGTGATGCAATGTTTCCTATCGATCGTAGTAGGGAGTAATTCCCGACCGTCACAATCACGAAATAGGTGGACAATTATATGCAAATAATTAACTTTCGGCTTAAGGGCATGCCAATGAATTAATTAGGAGAAATATTAAAGTTTCTAGATCTCATTGGTTGTTCCCGAAGGAACTCCAGTTCCATGTCCATTCTTTTAAGAGGCCGTGTGGTTCATGTGTTACGTCCGTAGGCGGCGTGAATATATATTGCAAAAAGCATTATCATTTCCGCCATATCTATAGTGCAATTCCAATTGAGTTAGCTTCACATATAGCCGCCCCGTGTGAAAAAACACATGGCAGCCGAGTGTTAATTGCTGTCTTGTGTTGAATCAAACTAGGATGGATGGTCGACTGTCGACCAGTATGGCAACTTCCAATTCACACTTTAACAGTGAAATTCAGTTAAATTAGCACATGAACAGAGTCATGTTGGATGCTGCACATATAGCTTCAAACGTAGGGACCCTTGAACTAGAACCAAGAGCAACTTTCGAAAGCCGAGAACCGGAAAATGAAAGCTATCATCTTCACGCTAGATGTAGGGATTGGTTTTTCAATTGCAGTGGAGGCACTAAGAGATGATTAAAGGGTCACGGGACATTACAAGATAAGAATCAAGTGCAATACCACTATAACAAACCATATTTCTATGTATAAGATATAGGATATTTTAGAAATAAGAAAAGCAAAGGAAGCAAGTGATCGAAGAGGTGGTGGTCAAAGACGGCAGGTCATATGTAGGCGTGTTTGTCATTAAATTATGTGAATGGATTCATTCATTCATTAGGATATTCGAAGAACATCCACTAAAACTGTGAAGTTTTGATTTTCTATATCCCGGCCCAGCTTACTCTCATGTCCCAGTAACTTGCACCCATCAAAATTCTATCAAATGGGAAATTGGAAGAACCAAAGGGGAAGCATTTCATGGTGTTCGAGTGCGAAGAAATCTAGAGATGGAGGGATGGATGAATTTTTTTTTTTTAAAAGGGTACAAATTATGAGGAAGTTTTGCTGATGAGAATCGAAACAAGAAACATGTTAGTTTTAACATGGTTAATAATATTACGTACGGCCGATCTTATTTCTCGTAAAATAAAGAAATTAACTTGAGAGAGAGTTGTCAGGACTTAACCTCTGAGACTCACACCTTTGCTCCCATTCGAAGATCACAATTCGGCAGATGTCTGTTCTTGATTTAGCCGGATGTGTAAAATAATTAGGAGTTCCATATATCAAAGTGCCAAGGAGAGAAGAAATAAAAGGTGTAGATATACATATGTAGAAAATTACTCGATGAAATAACTAGGGTTTTCAGCAAGGCATATGTCTCGATCTGATCATCTGAATGATCGATGTTTTGAATTGGAGTTGTTAACATTTGTTACCGTACTTTAATCACGGAAACCCATCAAAGTTGGACGCCGGCAGCAAATCGACCAAAAGTAAGTTCGAGAAAATCATTGCATATATATATAGATATATATATATAGATAGATGTTCGTTACCTTGATTTGGGGGGAGATGAGAGGAGGCATGTACCTCCTCGACGGGAGGTACTCGCGAAACAGCTGCTTGGGTTGAATCAACGGTAGCTGCAGTTGCTGGCAACTGATTGCCATGGCCGGTTCCCATGACTTGAGCAAGGGCTGTCACCATAGCCGAGACATCGGTCTCCGACCAAGGAGATGTGTAGCCATAGGTGTGAAGATCGTCTTCTCCTTCTTGGATCTCCTCTGCCGATGATGCTTCCGAATGAAGCGGCCGCTTTCCATGCCTCCGACGATCCACCTTTCAAACTGATCTGTTGATACTCTCAGCTAGCTTCCAAACCCTTGGAGCAAGATTTTCTATGCCTGTATAGCTGTGGATTCTGTGTTTATATATATATATATATATGCATATATCTTTTTTGATGTGGAATTGGGTTATTTTGGCTTGTGAGTCTCTGTGAGAAAAGAGATCAAGAAATGGAGGAATTCAAAAAGGTATATATACATACACGTGTATATATATATATTCGCACGCACTCTTTTGTCATAAAAATTTTATAAATTTAAAGGGAGGTGGACAATTTTTTCACTAACAATAATCGAATAATTCTGATGATGACATAAATATTTGGGCAAAATAAGTGGCGGTCCATATTCCGCAAGTGTCGCACACGTAATAACTCATGAACGGCCTAAAATTTTGATTGGACTAACACGACTTTCATGTAATTACATTAATCTCGGAATCTCTCTCAACTTATAAGCAGACTTATTCTATTTGTAAACTCTTGGTCTTTCTCTCGCATATAATCGTAAGCTTACTTGAACATTCGAGGGTTGAGCAAAATCATCACTCCGATTCGACTCCCTTGCGTTTCAAGAGTCCACGCGGCTCAGAACCGATGCAGAGATTCACATGGTCGACTGACAATTGTGGCAAGTGGTATCAATACCTTCTAGGCTTCGTTCAAACTTATCAAAATCTAGGGCGGACCACGTGTTAGCTGTACCGAGCCTCTTCTCAAAATTATCATCGCATTGGACATAAGAGAAAGGAAAGGAGCTTCTTCACACACAGAAAAAGCGGAGCGGGTGTGGCGGACATTCAACACATATGGGAAGGCAAAGACGCAATAGAATTAAGAGAGGAGGAAAGATGTACATATTACACTCAGGCCGCCACCATGCTGTGCTACTGAGACGATGAAACATCCTTTCGTTCTAAATTAGATTTCGTATTCGAATCCTATGAGTGAAGGGAGCATATTGTTCGGAGAAGTCGTATTCAAACTTGAATCAGTCACGGTCAATCAACTTATGATATCACACGACGCTCATAAGGGGAGGGTAAAAAAAAAAAAAAAGAGGCCTCGGACTTTATCAAGATAGCTTGGATTAGTAGTATATCCTACTTGACAACAAGCCCGCTGATAAATCAACCCTAGTATAGAGAATCTCGCTTATTTATCGTACATATCCTTGGAACAGTGGGAGATGGAGTCTGATAATGGTGCAATAAACTACCTTCATACGGTCGATGGATTCTGAGGTCTTGATAAAATGATTGATACTATGATGAATAATATCTCTCATAAATACAATGGTATTAGCGCCTAAATATCACACATGTTGAACATCGTTGTCCCTCGAGTTCAAAGTGTTGGTGGTGAATCGAAATTCATTTTCACTTATCCTCTTCTGCGGGGCGTTGGAGGAGTCGACGACCGAGGAATAACCATTCACCATCAATCCCGAGGACGACTCGCCACCGATACGATATATTCAAACGTTCGCCATGTAAACGGAATAAATGTGCCGATTCGGCTGCCAGTAAAATGGATTCGGCAAATTGGTTGAGGAGGGGCAAAAGGTGGGGAGATTTTGAAGCGGTGCTGTTGTTATATTGTCATCGGCCCGCAATTGATTAAAAGTTTCGGGCCAGATTTGAATTCTCATCGGTGAGACTCATCGTACCCATTCATTCCCATGTTTCCCAATTTCTCCGAGGTCATTTGTCACGGAGAAAAGGGGGAAAAGAGAAAGAAAAAGAAGGAAAGTAAGAAAAGAGAGGCAGCAGGGCTAGAATGGGAAACATCGTGGGATGTCACTGTGTCCCATAATGCTTCAAAATTCAAATTCATTTCCTTAAAACTAAATCAACGGGCGACCAAAATAGTCAACCTTTTCGGAAATCACACAGTCAGGACAATCCCCCAGCTACATATTCAAAAATTGCAATTCATGGCGTGTGAGTTCTAGAAGTCAAAGGGAATAATTAGGGGGAAGTTGGAACGGCATTTTATTTCGAGTCAAAGACGGGAGCGTTTACGGATGGATCAGCCTACCGATTTAGGCTTAACATCCAACCTGTGGCGCTTGGATTCAACATGCCGGTAGAAGAAGATCAGACTCCATCATCGGGCCTCATACGTTATCAAGAATTACTGACCACGGCCTGCCCGACGAAACCCGGAAACCGAATCTGACAAATACTACCAGCGGCGAGGTGAACACTGCGCCGGTCAACTATACAATCCGGAGATAATAACGTCCGGAAGCTGTTCCCCACAATCTGTGTATGTCGTGCACATTCATTAGTGCGTCGGTATGATAGAGAAACGGATAGAGACATCAGAGGTCCCATGCTCTGAGCCCATGAGAGGAGAGGTCATGATCGACCCCCATGCCTTGTCGAATGCTCCCCACTTGTCCACCTCGAGTTGACTTTTACCCATTCGACAGATTGCCAGAGTTGACGCCGGACTGGACAAAACGTCCCCGAAGAAAAAAATGTGCACTCCACCAATCATGCAGGGGGGGGGGGGGGGGGGGGCTTTTCGACCAGACGGGGTCAACCGTCCTACGTATCCCTCGTACATCACGAGATCTACCAGACGGAGCTATTACCGATGCGATGACTATGCACAGGTTAAATGTTTTATTACCAGCAAGCACATGGTAGGTACTACCACGTAGTTATGAGACACCTACTCGTGCGCTACATGACTGGGCCGGGATACGGGGGCTATGGTGTGATCACTCCGTGTTTATCATCGGAGTACGAGGCCAGCATATGTGTATCAGATCAAAGAAGGCCCCCACAACACTTTGATCTCAATGGTCTGCACAATTGCTGCTTTCTCTTAAACGGGTAGGATAACTATTCGGGTCTTAGGATCCCGTGCGTAGTGTTTGGGCAAAAGATTAAACTGGAGAAGTCGACGTACTAACTGTTCCATATGCTGCAGCTCAAAAGAAAATACTTTACCCCACACTAGATGGCTCGCCGAGTACAAGATTCAACCTCAGACTCTTGAGAAATGGAACTGGATTTGAGCATCAGTTACTGGCGTCACAATCTCTGCATAAGGTACCTACACAATCAGATAAATAAAAGAGAGAGAGAGAGAGAGAGAGAGAAAGTAATGTAACCTCGGAACTAACTCGGCCATTGTTCTGCAAGTTGAATGACCAGATGAAATCTCTACAAAATCAACATCCTCAGCTACAATCTACACAAAACGTAGCCTCAGCAGCGTGCAAAATCATGGTTAGTACAAAAGGCTCCTTGCTGCAAACGAAAGATCATGTACATGAACTGTTTCGAGAAGATGGTGACTCTTGCACCTCGTCAGTGTTTAGTTTAAGGATCACCAGAAAAGACATGTTGAGAAGAAAAGAGGGCACCTACCTCACATGAGCTATTAGCACTTCCAAAAGCGTGTTCGCTGCAAGAGGAACAGTGCCATATGCCTGTGCTTGTTCCATGTGAGCTGTCGCGGTATAGTATGGTTAAGAGGATGATGATAATGACTCCCAATGCGCGTAATATGAAGGAGCCTGAACATGGGAGGGTACTGAACCATGTGGAAGTGTATGTGTTGAAACAGAGGCAAAGGAAACTGAAGCAGGTGGAGCCTGTTGACTGTAATAGTCGACCATGTGATTCAAATGTGCATTGGTTTGTGCCAATCTTGGCAAGTCTGATGTATAATCCCCCTTCACATTTCTAACATCCCGCTGAACAGAAGCCATCTCTGATGCTACTGCAACCCTATAGTTACCATTTTAGGGGTTAAGATTGATACCTTTATGAACTTAACGGCTCAAATATGCCAGTAGTAATTCAGGGAAACAGCCCAAACCATGGTATTGGGAGGTTCATGCGAGTAGATTTCCCAGCCTTGGCAACAAAAGATGTTTCGAAGAACCACAACAAACTCATTTGAAACACATAAAGTAACATTATTATATTAATTAGCAGTCCCCCCAAATATATGGAAGGAACATGAATCTTGTGTTAGACTTGAAATAAGGCCTCAACTTTGGTACCACAAGAAACTTTAGATTTTTGAAAGACCATTACCAGCTAATCAATTCCAACTCCAATTGGAACTCTACTTGAAACCAAGAATTTGGGAGAGGCAAGATGAACAACAATAAAAGTTTATAGACTATTCTAATCTTTTCATTTTCATTTTTTAATTTCCTGATGATTAAACTGCCTACTATGTTTCTTTGTACTATCCATCTCATTAGAAGAGGATTAAGCATAGGGCATAAGTGACAAGTACCTTCCATATGTACCATTTACTGATAAACATGTATCTTCAGGAACATATGGTGAATGTAATGCTGAGGCTCTGCTATAGATTGTACCTCCCCAACTTGGGACTGGGGCAGATAAAGTTTATAAGGCGTACTAGAGTTTGAATTTTCAAGTGGATAATTCCTCGGCATATGCAGGGTACCAGCATGGTGAGTCCCATATATATATATATATATATATATGTGCCATCTGCAGGAGGCAGCCTTGTCGATGGATGAAGAGTATTAGAAGGAGGAGGTGTCAAAAATACAGGCCGAAACAATTCCATGAGAGAATTCACCTGTGACCACAAGAAGAGACAATAAGCAATCAAAAGAGAAGAAGCTACGTTTTCCCCCTTGGGATGCCAGTAGTAACAATGTCAGGAAGTGAGCAAGACACAGCTCTTCAATTACTCTTCAGCAGCATGAAACAGCATATTACCTGATTAATGTGAAGCTCTTGCTTGAATTTGGAGATGCTATTATAATTTTCTCTGATAGCATGCTTGAAGACACTCTCAGGAACCGGTAAACAATCCTTGAAAATCCTAAATTGTACCTACATGACAGAGTATCACTATCAGAGCATCTTTCTGCCACGGTGAAGCATGCAAGGAAGGTTTAACATTGCCATTGTAGCAGTATGAAAATCACCGAAATTGAGGGACTGAAGGTAATCTTAGTTTCACTAATCCAAGATATCAGAAAGAAGCTACAAGAAAAATATGCGTTGTTAACTATGAAGGCCATCAAAAGACCAATCTGAACCTGCTTAAGCAAAGCTCTTAATTAGATACCATAAATCCTAGTTTCAGGCACAAAACAACACTATCTAACCGAAGAAGCCCCCCTCAATTAGATGTCAAGACATAGACAAACTCACCAGAGTTTATCATTTTCATATTTTTGAGTCAGAACACCATTGAATGCCTTGGGATAAGGGATACAAAACTGCTGGTTTCACATCCATGACTCAATTATAACCATCACTTTTAAGAAATTGCAATTGCAGTGAATAAGCAATTACAGAAAGAGGCTTCTATATTTTCTTTCGGCTGCACCAACTAGAATCTGGAAGCCTTGTAGGCATTGACAAATCTAATTCAAGTCGGTCTGCTCATTGAGGAGTAAAATTCTCCTAATCGTGTATACTCCATTAGCAAGACTCATACTTGAAAGCTCGCTCAACAGGGAAAGGTGCCAAACCACTTGAATCGACCCATATTGGTAAAGATTATTATATTGCTGGAACAGACACTCTGTTTTCCCATTTTATGAGTTAATGAACCAAACTAAAATCGTGAGACCATCCCAGCCTTGCATTAATACCCATGTCAGTATGCAGTGAATGCCAGGGTTGCAATCTTTGGATTACATCGAGAGAAAATAAAATTGCACCAGCCAGATCAAGTTAACTATAACTTACTTGGATGATGAAAAATGATTCGTGAATATAAATTATATTCTATGCTAAGTTACATAGTAAAATTCATCTTGCCAATGTACCTGTGAAGAATGACAAGTATGACAGTGCTCGGGTCGTGCTCAAAAACTTACAGAAAAATTTTGCTTCAAGTGGTTGGAACGTTCAAATGAGCAATGAACTAGAAAATTACATTACAATCTTCGAAAAGCAAGAGATGGGTTTAGAAAATAGGGTGAAACTACTTTGAAACCTGCGAAGGAAATCTCTGAGAGAAAGCCCATAGGTTCCGAGTTCAGCTGTCCATATGAGGTTGCCTCAGAAGTCCCATAGAGAAGCTTCAAGTCAAAATCGTATAAGAAGGGGTTCATGCCGGGCTGTATTTTCTTTGCTCCTTCCAACTTCCCCACTGGCAGCCCAAAAACTCGATACTGGAAACACTCCGGTTTTGTCTTCGCACTACACGTAAAAATGAACCCTGCACTGTGTTCGATGCCACTGTTTACTCGTCCATTTTCGCTTTGTTACACCGAATGGAATCAACCCTCCAATCACATCAGAACGACATGCTGTGCAACCTGACCAACTACTGCAGTTTCCCCATAACTGAGAACTGATCTTGATGAGTGGCCAATGAAGGGAGCAGGAGGTAGGTACTTTTATCTGCACAGCACTGTCCTGTATGGAGATGTTCATCGTCTTGACACTTCCATTCGATTCATTATTGGACAACTCCTCCTCTTTGCTTCTTGCCCTTCTTCTTAGCCATTCACAAGCTGCAGCAGCACATACAGAGACTCTATGTAATTATGAGTAAATATATGAGCTCCTTTCTTCAATCAAGCCTCAAGGATGTCATGTGTGGACGCGGAAATATTTCATTGATTACGGCCCCTTATTTTCCTTTCTAATGATCAAGCAATTATAGCAGGACTGCCATGCCACGTGATTACAGAGGAAAATGAGTGAGTGGCTTCACCAGCTCCTCACAATCTCTCCGTTATTTAAACTTGAACGAGCACTGCAAGAAGTCGTCGTATTTTTCCGGCTTGTCAACAGAGTGATCGTCGGAAAGTCAAATGAGTCCGCTCAAAACTTCAGCCACCCTGCATACTACTCTGAATTTCCCTGATCCGATAATGATTACCGAGAGATTTTTGCGCCGAGACAGCCTCGAACGAGTGATCGAGTATGTAACGCTTCTCCCTACCACCAGCGAGCCGGCCAGAAGCCGAGGTGAACAAAAGCGCCGGTGACGAGTGTAGGATTTACGGCATGCTCGTGAAGAAGCAAAAAAGGCTTCAATCAAAGTGCTAACACTAATATTCTGAAAGAGGGAAAATTAAATGCGATGCCAGATAAAAATTAATTAATCAATTAATTATAAATAATAGAAATTCTTGTAAATTCAAGATAATCCAAAAACCCTAAAATCGAGAAAAATCATGGCCTAAAATTGCAAGAGTCTTTGTCTTAGACCCGTAAATACTCTCGAGAACCCATTTAGAGAGAGAGTATCAGACCTTCCAAATTTTAAGATTTCTCCAAAAATTTTTAGGATCTCCTCACATATCTTTTGAGCTCTATTTCTCTTTTAACATCACATTCGGACGAGTTTTGTGATCTCGTCTTTGGAGCAGTAGATGATGAGATAGGACTTGAGACGGTGAACGGTGAAGGCTCTGCGCTGCCGTGTAAGGTCGACAATCGGACTATAGAAATTCCAAGGCCCGAACTCGGGTGAAGCCTCTTGGTGCCATTGAATTGCATCCATTTCAACAGTGTTCTCCAAATCGATGCAGATGTTCATACCCGAAGAAATTGAAAAGATACAGAGCAACAGAGTTGCAAATGGCAATGCCCACCACTGCCTGGAAGATTTTCTATTGGGCGTCTGTGAATGAAGGAAGGTATTGTAAAGCAGAAACCTTCAGCAGATCAGTTATTCTCGTAACCAGAAAATAGGATGTCGCACTTACAAAGCAATGGAATCAAGTGTGATACCGAAACAATTGTCCAAGAATCAAGCAGGCACACAACAGAAGAACAGCAGCACCATGTTTGTTTAGGTTTCATTGTCGTCGTAAACCAAAAGCGAATCGCTGTCCTTCCACACAACACTCTCGTACCCAAACTGCTCCGCAAAGCAAGATACCAATTGATCCTGGACAACATCGTCGGCAGGAATGTCCACCTCTGCCTCCCTCTTCAAGGATGTGACCTCCTTGTCGTTGATCCCACAAGGCACTATATGCTCGAAGTATCTCAGGTCTGTATTGACATTGTATGCCAGTCCGTGAGAGGTTATCCCGTTTGAGATCCGGACACCAATGGCACCAATCTTCCTCTCCCCGACCCACACCCCTGTCTCACCTGGTCTCCCGGGAGAAGCCCTCACTCCGTACATAGAAGACAGCTCGATCATAGTTCGTTCCAGCTTCTCGACGTACTTCCGAGCTCCTAGCCCGATCTCCCGGAGGGAGACAATAGGATACAGGATTGCCTGGCGTGGCCCATGGAAGGTGATGTCGCCTCCTCTCTGGGTGTAGTGGAGTTCAGCTCCAATCTTCGCAAGCTCCGATTGGGGAATCAACAAGTTGTGATCGGTTCGGCGTTTCCCAAGAGTATAAGTGGGAGGATGCTGCAGGGATAGTAGAGTGTCAGGGATCCTGCCAGATTTTCGAACAAGGACCAGCTTCTCCTGCAGTATGAGTGCATCCAAGTAGTTGATCACTCCAATTTTGCAGATTTCCAGGACCCTCGGCGCTCTCATCCCTACAAAGTACGGTTTCCTCTCCTCGAGTAAACTGTGATTGAAACGTACAGGCAGCGACAGAACTAAAGACAGTATCCTAGGACGAATCCATGAAGTCTGCTTCTGATCAATCACCAGCTTTCAATCCTCCAAACACCATTAGTTATCCCAAGTGGCTCCTATTTGACTAGATAAAGGCGCTGCATAAAGACCGAACTTCCAATTGAATCTTGCAATCTCATTTGCGCTCAAATAACAGCTCCCAAATCCGGCCCCTCCTCTCAGCTTGCATTTTCTAAGCGTCGACTGAGCTAGAGCAGCAGCATTCTTAAAGAGTGCAGCGAACTATCAGTCCGAGGAGGAAACGAGACAAGGGTCAGTGGAAGAGGGAATTCTTGGGAGACGCCGCAGCCGTTACTAGCCTGTTTTCGAGCACGGACCAAACCCGAAGCCACGAAATCGCAAGTTCTCGAAGAAGAAATCCCTCTGTCCTTCCCTTTCTCCCAAGAGAGGTCTCAGCTTAGATAGTCCGCGGCGACAGCTCACCGAGCTTGCTCTCGCTCGACCATCAGCGCCGGCGCCGCCAATAAGGGCAACACCCCTATAATTAATGACCTCAAATTATCGGAATCTGCAATGGAGGAGAAGCAGATGGAAGAGATTATCGACGAAGTGTGTTCTTCCTCCAGGGAATTCAAGAAGACGTAATTTTGCGGGGCAGGTGAAGGAGATGTCTGAGGGAGATGAAATTGAAACACAGACACGGAGAAGGGATAATGGGGACTAAGGCTAAAAGGTAAAAAGCCCACCCAGACCACACATCTCACTGGCCCATTGCCATTGAAAGATTTAGTCGGGTCTGTTTTGCTGTAGATTTTGAATCTTCTTTCCCGGCCTACACCACACCATGAACAAATCTAGTAGACACTCAGTAATTCACATTCAAATCAGAACAGCTAATCAAGTAATAAAATTCTTCCGAAGCGGATCTTCTTCATCCATGAGACTCGAGAAAAAATACCTTATCTAAGGAATATGTAACAAGAAGAGCGGTCAAATGTGGTCTACGTTGGTGCCACTCACTTTGTCGCAACTTAAGCAGGAGTTACAGCTCAGAATCCACAGTTGACAAAACCGTCCAATCCAATTGACTACCATAATTAGCATATCTCCCTACAGAGGTATGTCATCAGCTCAGAACCTTTTGAAAATGTACAACCAACAAGGCTCTCTCTGTTGCTCCCGACAATTACAGAGAACACCAGATCTAGAACAAATCACAGGTAACTGAAATCTTCTTTTTTGAAGGAAAATTCCCAAAAAAAATAATAACAAAAACACCATGAAGGAATGTTACACCAGTTCAAAGCAGACAGAGATGTCTCTCCACCCCACTCCAACTGCAGCAAAAAGGTATACACATGTTCACATCTCAGACCATCCAAAATTTTGGAGCTCCAAACAAAAGCTCTCCCCGCATTGCAAGTTATCCATCCTTCTTTATCCCAAACAAAATCTGGTTAGCAGATCATGCATTAGCTGAGCACTCCTCAGATCTCTATGCTCTCTCGGTTTATAATTCTTGCTACTTCCTCCATTGCCTATCCACGCTCCAATGAAAGTTACTCGGTAGGGTTAGTGGGTCCCTGCAAAAAATCACCCAATCTCCTTAATTTGAATCTTTGCCGTAGCTTGTGGATTTCTCTCCATTTGAAGGGTCTTCCCCGTTTGATAGACTTGATTGGCTTCCTTTATTCTTATCCTCAGTGTTACTGGTCCGTGATTTCCCGGATCTAGATCGTACATTGACTCCCATTGGAAAAGGCACCTGCAAATTGAAGAAAACAGGCTCTAAAAGCAATTCCAGTTCTAAATACAATAATTCTTTGACTCAGTATCCCACACGAAGATGCATATCCCTTGGCTTTGGTATCAAACAACATTTGACCTGATCACCAGCATTGGGGCCTTCAGTACTAAAGAGAATCGGGCGGCATCGTTTGTCTTCATTCATCAAGCTGGAGTTCTGGAAATGTGCGATGAGGGCAGCCTTTCCTTGTATGCGAGCATACGCAAGGGAAGCCACTTTCTCACTGTTGAATTTCTCCCATTTCTTCCCATTGAACGTCTATTAAGAAGCAGAAGCATCTACAAGTCTGAGCAATTTCGAATCTGAAATCAGTTGTATTTCTAACTTGTACAAGAACATGACTTACCTTATAGAATGGAATTATCAGGCTAGGTTCAGTCATGTTGATGAAGGCATACCCAACATTGCATTTGTTCTTCAAGAAAACACAATGGGACAATATGTGAGAGTATGACAAATATAGTAAACCAGGAACACCATCAAGAAAAGAACAGTTACCTTGAAATCAATTGGCAAGTATATGAAATCATAAGTCCCTGGATGGCGTTCATCAATTGCAGTCAATAACATTTTTGAAGTATACCTGCAAATGTCACCAGACATCAGCATAAGATTAATAAGACTTCCTAAAAATATTGGACTATTGCACCAGAAGTAGTTACAACACTCGCACTGCTTCAAAAATTATAAACTATCACAGTATATATAGAATCAATTAATGTACTTGTTAGGAATGTTCTTGATCATCAGCGTTGTCCTATTGTCCTCTCCTCTTATTATGCGGTCAATATCAAGCTCATACTGCTTCTTGTTGTCTGCTGGATTAGAACCACCTTCACTTCTTCGGCTTCTGATTCGATCAGGAGCCTCGAATGAACTTGGGAACGGAATCATTTGACCTCTACCTGGAAACATCATGCCCCTCTCATGAAAAGACTGGAACCCTATATTCTTAGGACCGATGGGGAAATTCATAGAGTTCCCTCCAAGTTGTGTGAGCATGTTCTGTGGGACAAAGTCCATTGAATGTAGAGAGTTGTTTGGAACTGGCATGTTACCAAGAGAGACTGGATGGTGAAAGCTAGAAGTCTCTGGTGATTTTCCAACAAAGGGTTGCGAGTGGTCCCACATGGAATGACCTGCAGCTGGTGCAGACCCAACATGGTGGGGTCTCATCAGCATTTGCGATGGTATCCCAGAAGACATTCCAGGCAGTTTGGTTGGAGGATGGGCATGACGAATTCCATTAACAAAGGATGGAGAGTTGGACCACTTCATACTTGAAGGCCGTAGTTGGTAGGAATTACTGCCCCACGGGTACTGTCCAGGAAGAGCACAGCTTGCCTTCTCTGCAGATACAGAAGCTGATTAAGAAACCAGAGTACATAAAAGGAAATTAAAAAAGGAAAAAAAATACAAGAACATTAAATAGTCGAGCATTGAGAATTGCAGTTATAACTCTGAGCTCATAAATAGATCATAAGTGTATGCTTTACAGCTTGAATGTATGCTATAGAGATGAATGAGAATTTGCATCATCTATGGGACTGCCCAGGAACCAAAAACTCCTCAGATAAATCCTTCAGATTTTAAACACCCACAGAAAAATAGATAAAAGGGGTGGCTCATTAAACTAAACTTTACTGGAATGGCTGGTGGGTTTGAGTTCTTTCAGTCCTGGAAGTATCATCTTGGCAGAACATAGCAACCAAAGAACTTATCAAACTTACCACCCTCATTAAGTTCCAAACTGTGTCCATTTGTACCTGTCGTGCTCAGTTGCCTAATATTGATTCTATCCATTGATTGAGGATTGATGAAGGACAACATGGTACTGGGAGAATGGCAGTGAATGCCATTCACCAAAGTGTCATGATGGTTGGGCGGGGAGTGAGGATGAATATCCTGTGCTGGTCTAATTTCAAACTTCAAATGGCCCATCAAGTGGCATGATTCAGTAAGCCCAGAATTACTACCACTTGACCCAACTCTCATCAGAGATGGCAAGCTGTTTGGAACGCTTGAAGAAATCCCGTGATGCAATGCACTTTCAAGTGGGGACTGCATTGAAGAGTGAAATCCATGGATACTTCCATCATCAATACCACTGTGCTTGATTGGCCTTGAAGGAAGAGGACCTGTTACAACAGCATGTAGAGAGCTTCCTGTGAAAAACTTTTCATGTATGAAGAAGAAGTCAGAGAAATGCAGCTGTTAAATCAGTACCAGATAGTCCATCGCTCAAGTTATTTATGGGCCAACTCTGATGCATAAAAAGATCAGATCTCTCTTGTTCTGACTCCAGAAGATTATTTTGCACAAACCTAAAGAAGAGGGAGGAAGAGGGAAATAAGAATAAATAAATAAATAAGCATCGTGAGGATCCAAGATAATCATCAAGAAAAGAGATTGCCTTCATTACTTCGCAGCTAATTTTCTGGTAAAGTTCAAAGCATAGAAATCTACGAGTTCATTAAGTTAATTTACAACAATTTTGCTTCCACCTACTTTTACAGAAGGGAGGAAAGCAAAACACAGAAAGTTACCACCTTACACCTCCTGGGTGGCCTCTTTTGAGTTTAATTTGTTTCCCAGCAATATTGCTCCCATTCAACTCATGAAGAGCAGCTTCTGCAGCTCTAACATCATAAAATTCCATAAACTTGAGATTATGTCTGTGTGGGTCCTCACGTATCTGAACCCAGGGAAAGGACTGTTAATCATACTCATAAAATCTCCCACAGAAAAGCTGCTCAATTTCAGAAAAGTAAAAATTGTTTTCACCTCTTTGATCTCTCCATAAGCCCCAAATATGTGATGGAGTTCTTCATTTGAAACAGAGGAGTCAAGGTTGAACACTACAAGTATACCCTGATTAATCTCTTTCTCTGAGGGATTGTCCTTATAACAGACAATAAAACGTAAGTATAAGTTAATCATACACATTGATTACATTAAGAAATTCAAAACTGGTAACGAACAAGGTAACAACTTACCTTTGGGATTGAGTAATGGATGTCTAGTTTCCTTCGCCCCAGTGATTTATTCTGCAATGCCTTCATAGCAGCACGAGCAGCTCTAATGTCATGATAAGATACCATAACAAAACCGCGAGACTTGCATGATGTATAAAGTGTACAGATATCTCCATATTGCTGCACATTAAAAGCAAGACTTCACTTCAGAAATCAGCTTAGATCTGAAAGTCCAACAGAGCTGTCCTTTTCTCCTTCAAGATTCTATATACAGCTAAAGTAAGCCCATGAAAACTCATGGCCTGTTAATTATTCCAAGCTTCATCAAAAAGATCATACAGGTAACAAATGTTCTGACACATTATGCAAGGCCAAGAGAAACTGCACTGGCTTCAGTCATTCTTTCACACACTATGCCAAACAGTAGGGTCTTCCAAGAAACTTTACTGAAAAAAGGGACATAACAGAGATAACGGGAAAGAACAAACCTCGAAAAGGGCCCGTAACTCAGAATCTTCAACATTGCTACTTATATTTCTCACGAATAATGCTCTACAAGGGTGTTCACCACGACGGTGCCCACCATTCATTGAAGAATTACCATCACCGGTATTTCTGAATCTCTTCTGTCCATCAGAGGGGCCATCTTCTTCCAAATCCATTCCTCCAATGCTATTAAAGAGATCTAACTCCTCCATCTCATCACCACCTTTAAATGGTAAGCTAAACTCAAGCCCATCTGTCACTCCAGAGAGTAGCTCATCATCATCAGGGAGGAGATTTCCTATCATATGAGCTTCAATATCATCCATGGACTCAACTTGTTCCTCTTCTTCATAATGAGAAGCAACAGTATCAATAGAGTGACCATATAAGCTATTGTTTGATGTTAGCTTCACTGCAACAAGCAAATAAGGAATAAATGTTAATGAACCATTTCTACAAATGATCTCATGAGCCCACACTCTAAAAGAATCACAATAATCCATGTGTGATGGCAAAGGAACAAGTTTGATGATAAAATTTATTGTAACCTAAATTCAACCATGTAATATATTGAAGTTCAAAAGGCCTTCTTAGGCTATGAAAATTTCCTGTTTCTCCTTTTTTTCCCCCCTTCATTCTTTCTGAACAAAGAAACAGAAGGGAAAACAAGAGATCAGAGTTAACAGGGCGTAAATCTTGGTCATTATCTAAAAAAATAAAACTGGAAAACTTTCACAGGATTAATGCCGAAAAGGGTAATATATTTGCTTTGTAACTGGAAGGCTAGACCGAGATGTTCAGTGGCTCAAAAACATCATCAACAAGAAGATTGTCCTTACCCTCCTAATTGTCTGTCTGAAAAGGGAGACAACAACTTACTTTTTTGGCTAAACAATTCGGATAGTGAACTGGAGAATAGGCTGTTTTCGCAGTGAGTGCCTATCATGCTAACTCCATCAGCTTTTGTGGGGTGCTCTGCTGGTGATGTATTTAAATTTGACACCTGGTCAAGTCCCACAGGTTTCGATGAAGCTAATGCCCCATTACTTGCTTTATCAGGCCAATCAGATATGCCTGACGTAATATTTACTTTCTGTTCCTGAACCATGAAAGCCTCAGGGTGATGCATGGAAGTTATGATTGGGGATCCAGTGGACATAAGTTTTGAATTCAATTGAGTCGATGAGGCAAACTTTCCACCATCTGTTCCTGACATCAATGCAGCTCAGTTTTCAGCAATATATAGACTACCTAACATGGCAAGAAGATATATATATATATATATATGTATATGTATAAACTAAGCGGAATTTACATGTGACAGAAAAATAAAACACATAAGCTTTTTTAAGTATTAATTTGCTCTCATCTCGAGCAATCCAAGTTTTCATTAGGCTCAAAAACCAGACTGAAGAAAAGTCTTCTTCCTCAAAGAATGAAAGGAATGGGTAAGTGATTAGTAGATCATGGCAATTACTTCCATAATATTGCAAGTAATAAATACAGATTAAAGTTCATTGATCTGCAACATTCTATTTCGGAAAATAACTCTTACAGTTTTGATGGCTAACCAGAAATGGAGTTTCCATATCTGAAGAAAACATTGATATCCACAATGTGATCCCTAAATCTACATCCAGATACTGCCAATTGCTGAAGAGCAGAAAGGTATGGTCTACAAGCCACTGAAATTACGTTATGCAAACAAGCTAAGACATCATGGTCCTATGACTGAAAGGGAGGTGCCACATCACACAAAAACACTAAGTTGGTTGATGCTGGGCATGACAAGATTCAGTTGAAGTATCCAAAACCACTTAAATGTGTCTCTATTTAGAATAGCCACTATTTATGCGATGTTGCTATATGGCCAATGAAAATGGAAAATAGCTGGACTTCACAATATAAATGAAAGGAAGCAAAAGGGCAATGGATTAAATTAGTCATGTTCAGTACTGATTCAGGTTTCCCACATCAAAAGGCTGGAAGGTAAATGGATATAGCTTCTAAAGATACATGTCAACTCTGAGCAAAATTAATTAAACGAGCCCAACAAATGAACATTTTCACAAACCAAATAAAGATCATTTACACACATTAGATAATCAAGAAGTATCTCTGTAATATCAATTTTCAACGTTGATCAAACATAATGGGCTGATCAGTTATGTTGACCTTGAATTGTCATTCCATTGCTTGATTGACATGAGATGCCTCAGTTTGTAAATCTATGGACCTATGGCAGTGAAAAAAAAAATCATGCATGCTTAGCCCTAAAAAGGACAACGGCACTGGGCTGCTAGCATCCATTCAGTTGAATTCCAAAAAAGGACAAAAAATAACAAATAATAAACGGCAATGCCAAGGAAAATTAAAAAGAAACAGTAGAATATCCTTGATCTGCTGGTAGAAGTATATGGAGTATGAAGATCTGTGACAGCTAAAACACTTACCAGTTTTATCAGGCATGGCCTCCGACTTCCAAAACCCAATCTGCCTCTGTAAACAACAAGTTAAAAAATCAGATAATAATCAGAGTTTGTCTTTGCAGTGCAGAAATAATACTTCAACTTGAAATATAAATCTCCAAGAACAAAAATCTCTAGCAGACCCATGTAACTAAAGGAGAAAAGCAAAAGCTGATCAATACCTCGCTGGGAGAGGATGGATCTTCAGAGAAGTGAGATGATGAGAGTGATCCTTTGAGGTCCATCACTGGGGATGGCATGGCAAAACCTTAAAATTCTAACAAAGCCCGGATTTTTCTGTCTCATAAGAGGTGCACACCCACGGCCTCGATAAAGATTGCAAAATCCTATCATCCATCTCTGCAGCATAAGTTAAGTGCGATTCAAGTTCAAGGAATCAATGTTCACCCTTATTTAAATGGAGAGGGAAAATCATAGTTAGAGAAACATTTGGAGCTAACTGATCAAGTAGATTTGCAATCTTGAGCATGGCCATTGACCTAAGACCAACCGTTGTGAGAAAATCAACTAATTACATGAAAACGATAGCAAGAACGCCCTGTACGATTAATAAACAACCGCCATAGTAGGAATCCTTGCCAAATTTTTTTTAAAAAAAATCCACTGAAATTCAAAAGAAAAAAGCATGAGCACACACCAAACTGCCACGAGATTAAAAGAGAAGTAACAAAAACATTACAAAAAACGGGTAATCAGCTATGTTCATAAACCTCTCGAGAGAGTCAGACGCCAAATCAGCTCGTAGCTTCCATAGATAGTCGGCAAAAAAATAAACTTTAGCTCGGGAAAGAACCGATCAAATGTAACTGCTCGACGAACTCGCGAAATGCAACCACAATCCAAAGACCAGACAAGAAGAGAGAACAACACACCTCGTTTTCGAACAGAGACCGGACGTGGAGAGCCGATGGAGGAGAGAGAGGAAGAGGAGGAGTGAGGGGGGAATTTAAACGAAGGGAGGGAGAACGGAGAGGGAACAGAATGAATTACGGCACAAGGCAAGGAGGAGCTGAGAAATGGATCATCTGGAAATCTGTGCCGTGCAAGGTCCTCCAAAGGCCCTCCTAAACTTCGATTCCCTTTTCCCTGCATTGCAAGTTAACCTCCATTCTTTCCTCCACCTGCAGCTGATGTCGAATCCTTTTTTTTTTTTTTAAATTAAACTCAGCGTGAAACAATCTTCTCTCTCATCCGTATCTGTTATAGCTTCATCTTCACCGGACCCGCCGTTGGAATCCGTGGCAGCCTCGTTGAGATTCCCGCCGGAACCGGGGCTGAAGCTTTTTCTCTTCCCCGGTGATGGTGGGGAGCGAAGGGAGAGACCAGGGTGGAAAACGGGGAGAGAAAAATCTGACGGCCCAACAGACGCGACAGACAGATTTCCGTCGTTGAGCGCTTTAACGGTGTTGGGCGGCCGTCCGGTAATCCGTTGGTGCAGTCTTAGTTAAAAAAAAAAAAAAAAAAGGGATAATGTCTCTGGGATTAGGTGCACTGGTTTAAAATGTCCGGTTCGATTGATTATCTAAAAATCGGCAAGAGGAGTTGGCACAAGATAACATCTCGTGATTAGGTAATTAGGTATTGCCAGACGATACGAACAGTACCCAACCCAGTCGGTTCGATCAATCCGATCTCCCTGTACTCGATCCTCCTGCCCAACTTTCGCTAGCCTCCTACGAGTCACCGTATGGCCAACTTCCCTTGCTTCCCATGCGGACGGCTTCCACACTCAACTCACGTGGGGTTCGATGACCTCTCTTTAGCACCAATGTAAACTCTACACCTAAGTAATCGAGCCATGTCATCCCTTCCGAACATTCAAGGATAAGGTAAAGACACTCATCTTCATCCTAATTCTCCTCTCTCTGTATCTCTTACTAACTTAATATCAGAAAATAATTTATTATGAATAACTCCACCTGGTCTTTGGCTTCTTTGCATGACGGACCTTGGAGCAGTCTCTAGTCCAGCGCTCGGAAGAATCCATTAGACATACCCTCTGACGGCGTCGGATTCTCCAACTCAATGGGGGATGCCCACGAAACTATCACTATACAAAGATGCATTATGGATTATATTATGACAAGATTTATTTGTAAAAGCATACATTATTTGTGGATCGAAGCTAACAAGAGGAAGGCAATGATAGATCTTTTTTTTTGTCAACTTTACATGCGACATGAGATTATTTTAATATATCATTTCTTATACCTCATGCTAATAGTTCCGAACAGTATAATAGGTTTGACCACGTTTGTATGAGATAAGGTGTGAATTTATGTATATCATCCGACGAGGAATTTTAATGGCCATGTACGGTCTAAGTCGGGATTCGAGATTCAAGCATCGCTCAATGAAAAGCCGCCCTATTCTATGATGGATTCAAAAACATTCCTTCTCGTGTATTTTCTTAACAACACATTATGGGGATTTCGAATTTGCAGCATATCAAGTAATGCTGTCATTCATACCGCCATTGAACAAACCCACTTAAGATTGCCATCATTGCATCGCCGAAAAATGGTCTCGGGACGGCAGGACCAAGTAGAAGAATGCGCTGTCGTTTAATTGATATCAAGCACGACTCGTCTGTTTCAGCACAGGCCTGGTGGATAGTGCTGTGATATATGTATGAATTGACCGTTTCATGGTATGCTGAGGGGATCACTGCTCGCCATCTGGTCCAGGAGAAATTCGTTTTCTTCTCGATACGCGTCGGTTCCTCGGTGGACGAGATCGTTGTCCGTACGGGAAGAAATCACGAGAGATTCAAACTGCGGTGCTGTTCTCTCTGTCTCTATCTCTGTCCCTGTCCCTGTCTGTCTGTCTGTCTGTCTCTCTCTCTCTGATAGATAGATAGCACCAGAGGTCGGTGTTAAACTCACAGTAGCGTGTGGAACCGATGGATCAAAGACACCCTCCGTAATAGACACGTGTCGAGAGGGCCCCCCCCCACTCGGTGAGGCCACGAAGCTGAAGGGATAGGGGACGGGCTGCAGTTTTAGGGGACCGATGAAAGCGACATATTTCCGGGCCGATCTATCCAATCATCAGATAGCAGAGAGTCCGAGAAGCTTCAGATTCGGACGTGGCGTGCGCTGATGAGTGGGCTCCTGAAAGATGTCAGACATTGGGCATTCCCACGCAAACATCTAATATCCAAAACTATGTAAAATTATCAATAAATCCATATTTCTAAGTCCCTCGAAACACCTTGACGTAGATCTGCCAATTCACTTAGTAGCAGTACAGCACGATATATCAGATGATATAAAAATATCAGAGGGATACGAATGTTTCATACTATAGGTTGTTAGGGCCTGAATCAAATAAAATAATTATTTTTAAAAAATAAATTTAAATAATTTTATATTTAAAATATATTTTTATATAATATATCAAACTAGTAGGAGTTTTTGAAATAATTATTTATATAATTAAATCAATTTTCTAAAATTTTGCATAATTTTCTCTTTTATTATAATCATTATTTTGTATTTCCGATGAGCAAGAAAACCTCGCACGGTTTCTTCCTGATATGTCAGGCCGTGTCCATTTTTTTACGGGTGTCCCTTTGATCGACTTTTGTTTTCTTATCCACCGTGAGCGTGGTAGGGTAGTTCGATACTCATCATCCCAATGGGAAAACTCGAGTTCGAGTTCCACCTGCAGCGGGGAGCTCTTAACTCCTTAAATGGGTCGATCCGGGACAATTCAGATTAGTCAGCTGAACAAAGTCCAACTAGATACCGACGGTTTATACAAAAAAAACTTTTGTTTTCTTTTTTCCATGTTGGACCGATCGAGCACGGAGGAGGCTTCGTGCACATGATGGGACATTAACGTCATGCAAAGAGATCATCCTTACTGCTCTTGGGCTGGGCTCAGGCCTCATTTTCCACGGGTCCGAATTCAAAGAACTGAGGGTGACATGGGCCCAAATTCAATGGTTCCCGTTAGAGCTGGCAATTTTCTGGCCTGGCCCGATGAGACCGAGCCTGGGCAAAGGCTTATCGAGCCAGCCACTTACTGGGCCGCACTGGCTCCCCGATAATAAATTGGCCCGACCCGATTTACCAGCTCTAGTTCCAGCACTATGCTCTCTCTCTCTTTGAAAATTTTCCGTGCACTACCCGATTTCGAAGAAAAATGATAAATTCAGGATAATACCGACTCTAATATAATCAACTTCACTTATAAGCAAAACTCTTCTTATCACGATTTCTCTTTTATTGCAGGAATTTAAATTCAGTTCCTGTTTAAGATAAAGATATGTCAAAACATATCGATTTGTTTATGTTGATGATGTTTTACATTTTGCCGTTGGTAAACTAACAACTAATTAATCTTTCCTATCGAAGCATGTAGTAACCATAGTATCCGCTTGGGTCCCCACTAGATCACAAGGAGCATATGACACTCCACTGGCCCTTTATCCTGTCTCCGCTACTCAGAGCAGGTAGACGGTGTGCCCCCACTTCCCATCCCTTGTGACCTTTTTCATTCTTGCTTATTAGATATGCATTTAATTAAGAAGAAAAGTGGGAAATCCTCAAGTGATTAATCCGCATGGACCCCAAAAGATATTAGAAATATACCTCTTTTTTTATATGCAACTCTGGGCTTGATGTGTTTTGACGGATGCTGATATGATTGGATTAACGTATTAAGAGATAAAATTATCTAAAATTAAATTTCATTTATCCATAACATTCGAATATAAAAACTCATTTAGAGAGATGGATGATGTATAAATATAATAGGGGGAGCGGGGGACCATGATTAGGTCTCCCAATTAAGCGGGGATTAGGGCAGAAAAAAAGAAGAAGAAGAAGATTCAAATAGCATAGCAAATATATAAATTATTAATAATTAATAATTATTATACTCAATAAAATGGAAACGAATCTACATCTAATATAAAAAATTTTTAATAGAAAAAAATTTATTTATAAGAAAATTTATCAATTTGTATGCTTATTTTCTTTGAAAATAACCATTAAAATTTCCCAAATTCCAAATGTCCATATTCCCTCCGCTCTCTCCTCAATTTTCCCTTGCTTGTGGGGTCTTCTCCACGAGGCCTCGAGCCCCATAATTGATAATCCTCTCCATTAATCGCCGTAACGGGCTTTCCTACGAAACGCCGTTACTCCCCTCGAGGCGCCGTAACGGGCTTTTCGGGAGTTGCCCGCTCAATGCCATGGCTCTAGAGCAGCTGAGCCTAGCCCATGCTACCAAGGAGCTAGACGGCGCGGTTAACGGCGCCGAGAACCGTCCGATCATATCGGCTGACGGCACACACGACACAGGGAAGGCCACGAGGCTCCCTCGATGGGCGAGGCAGGACATTCTGGTCCTCGTACAGGGGAAGAGGGTGGCGGAGAACCGGGCCCGGAGGGGCCGGAACCCCGGTACGGAGGCCGGCTCGGATTCGAAGTGGTCGACGGTGTCGAACTACTGCAAGCGGCACGGGGTAAATCGAGGGCCGGCGCAGTGCAGGAAGCGGTGGAGCAACTTGGCGGGAGACTACAAGAAGATCAAGGAGTGGGAGGCGAGGATTAAGGACGAGACGGAGTCGTTTTGGGTCATGAGGAACGGTTTGAGGAGGGAGAGGAAGCTCCCCGGATACTTTGACCGAGAAGTCTACAACATCATCGACCGGGGGACGCCCTCGTGTTCGGCCCTCGATGCCCCGCCGGGGCTGGAGTTGGCCCTTGGTCCTGCAGCAGTGGATGCAGAACCGGAGAAAGAGGGTACCGCATCAGCAGCAGTGGAGGCGGAAGTGTTTTTCGATAGCAGCCGTGGTGGTGCTGCTGCTGCTGAGGATGGCCTGTTCGCAGAATTCGAGCCAGAAGAAGGCATAAACCCAGAAAAGGCAGCTGCCGCTATGGCTACAGTTGAGGTGGAGGAAGTGGCGGCTGCTCCGGAGCCGATATCAGGTAATGGGGAATTCATATTATATACGTGTACTGTGGTTGACTGAATATTGATTGGATTCCTTCATAGGGAATGAATTACATTAGGTAAGAGGATATATATTTTCTGTTGCTGAAATCATATTTGATTCATATGATCATGCTGAATTTTATACTGGATGTATAATTATATTTCCAACTTATTAATTTAATGCCGCTGAATCTAAGTCCATTGTTCTGGGCATTGGTTTGTCGAAAAAAAGCTTGCATTGCGAGATGATGTCATGGACTGGTTACTCTAAAGATTATGATTCATTATGGAGAGATGATGAAGAAAGGGAAACGCTGTGTTCCTTTTTGGTATTCTGAAATTGTGCTCTTTTTGTTGATTTCTGTTGCAGAGAAGCAGGATGAGCTGGTTTTACAGGACACACGAGCGCAAGGTCAGTCAAATAATTTAACTGCATTGAGCTGGATTGTTACTGCTTCTAGGTTGTTTTCTTTGGCATAAAAGCCCATGAGATGTGGTTTAGAATTACACAGGTTTTGCTTACTGGTCTCAATCGTGAGATATTGGGTGGTTAGGCCTGCTTGATTCATGACTGTTTTAGTCTAAAAGTAATGCTCTGACAACTTGAAGATGCTATGAGCTTGAGCCTTGAAGTCAGCTGAAGGTTGGAGCCAATTTCCATGGAAATCTTTGGGGGCCCACTGTTATAATTTCCATACGAAGAACAAGTGAACTGTCAGAATCACGACTACTCAGCTGAAGGGACGAAATGTAGATTTGCCCAACTATGACCACAACCTCGTGTGGTGTTGTGTTTTTCCTTTTAGGTGGCGTGTCAAAAGCTAGTGCCAGTCTGTATTATAGCCATGACTCCTTTTCTCTTGTTCCACTAATTTAGGCTTTCCTATTTAATTTGTTTTGAAGAAAATGGATCAACTCTCCTTGTAGTTGTTGGTCACCCACTCCGAGTTCCCTCCCAAGTTTGTCTAGTACACCAACCAGGCATTTCCTCTCTCACTCCTAATTAGCTGACACCGGTAACTGTTGGACCAAATCGACCTGTTCCTTTATATGGGAGCGAGGTCATATTCCTCCTAGGGCAAATGCATTATTGGTGTATGAAGTCTTCAGTAGTATGATCCATCACAGTTATTGTTAAAGAAAGTGAAAATCAGTCTTCTGGAGGATGCTATTATCTGCCCAACTTTCCACCACTGTCCTCTCCAATTGACAACTGAAGTCCTTCTCTGTTTCTTCATGTTGTGCTCATTGAAACATTCGGATCTGCATTTGCCTATTTTCTTGTTGTCCATCTGGAAACATGAAAGCAAGTACTAGAATGTAGTGCATAAGGCTGTCAAAATGATTTCCAGTCACATTTTACTGAACTAGAGCTGTGGTGCTTTCTTTCTTACTGGGGAAATGATATTCCCCAGTCTGTGGGGGAAGCTTGGATCAATTTGTATTAGTAAAATACTAGGTTTCGATATTGGAAAACCTTCTCTACTCTCATAGAACAAAGATTTACAGTCCTACAGGTGCCAACTCTTGTTCTTGTAATGAATTTTGAAAGTTTTCTAATTGCCTTTTGTAGTCTGAAGTTGATAGCATTTGCCAACTAGTGACTCGACATGCCAATGGTGGTTGGACTGGAGAGTCTTGTTGTCATAAAGATTAAGAATGTTCTTCAGCATCTTGGAAATAGTGCTGTTTTCCCAATAACGAGCCAGGTGCATACAATATTCCCATAACTGCATCACAATTCAGTGGTTCTGTTCTCCATCTCCAGGTATTGTAAATGAAGATTGGCCGCAATTGAATCCTGAGATACGCTCCAGTTCTCAAGGGGCTTGGAAGAGAATACGGGTGGCAACAGATGATCATGAGGAAGCGATGACCACCAGTCTGCAGTACCACTTGGTCAATGCTCTTGAGAGGAATGGGAAACTGCTGATTTCCCAGCTAGATGCTCATAACAAGAACTCCCAGTTGAACCGTGAGCAGAGGAAGGACCAGGCAGATGGCATACTTGCCACTCTTAACAAGGTAGCTGATGCACTTTTGAGAATTGCCGAGAAGTTGTAGCAGGAGGATTCTATGTACCAACTGTACATGGCAACAGGGGAAATCCACTCAGGCCTCAGGGACGTATCAAGGAAGGAGAAACGGTTTGAATAGGTACATACAGTAGAATGTTATATTTATTATCTATAGAGTCACAATGACATTGGTGTCTGATTCTCTCCATGATTTATATGCATCTGTATCGAGTTTTCACCACTTATCAAGATTATTCTGTCATACCAAAAAAAGAAAAAGGAATATTAGAATCGGCAATTTGGTAGTCACTGTGTTTGTGCTTCACCGTTGGGGTTTGATCTTTGGGATGAATAGCTGGGCATCCATTATGTTAATCAGCTCAAAATCACACCCAGATATCCTCTGAAGTAGGTTGTTGCTACTCATTGAACTTTGTGTCTGGATTTGCCCTTCAGTCATCTTTCATATCTGAGATCCATATGCTTGTACAGATGAAAGAAGGGATGGTCGTACATCTGATGCTTAAAACGAACTCATGCATCATTTTCTTCTCTCCCGATCACCACCGGAGCCGACTCTGAATTGTTCTCGGCGAAATGGTGTGGTGGTGGACACGAGGTTTCGCGGAACTGCATTTGCTTTCCGGCCCGTAGCTTAAACTCTCCGTGTTTATTTCACTCCCGTTCACCCCTTCTGACTGGGCCCATGTATGGTGGCCCGACGCCGATCGCATAACTCACCCATGGCCCGATAAGGTCAAAATCCCAGTTGCAATTGGATCATCATCCGTCCGCTCCCTAGGATTCCACTGACCGGGCTGTCAAATATTGATCAAAGCTGCTGATCTAATCCTCTCAGCGGATGGCTGTTTTCTGGGACGAGCTCACTTTGGTTCCGAAATCAGCAGAAAAGTAAGCGAGAAAAAGGACAGCCCGTTCCGCATGAGGTGTCCCCGTCTGTCGGTCCTTTACTTCATGCTTTTGTTCTCCCCTTCCCTTTAGCTCAGTATCAGAATTTAAATATCGAATTTTTAATACTAAAAGCACCAACGAGAGAGAGAGAGAGAGAGAGAGGTGAACAGGGCTATCTCGATGCCCCTCCTCGGTTCTTGATGGAGAGGCAATATCGAGGAGTCAATCAACCGGTCGATGAACTCGATGGAAACATTGTTGAGAACAAGAACGACCACTAGACTATGATACTTTTCTTAAGAAGGCAAAGGGCTTCCGGCCAGCCCATTTGTAAGTGAACATTGAAAAAAAGAAGTGCGAGTGGTCAAAAAAGTAAAGGACAATAGGCCATGGCAGCAGTCATCATAAAGTGACCATTCTCCCATTAGAAAAAAAAAGAGAAAAAATCATATTTCTTTTCATTAAAAAATTTTCGAGTCCACACAGCCCTCTTCTCCAGCCATCCATGGAATTATTAGTGCATTCTTTAGCCCCTCTTTTATCGTCAAATAAGATATGCTACCCACAGGTGAAAAAGGATGTATAGATTAGACTCATTGGGTTATTCTTCATTGACCTCATAAAAGGGAAATGGTAGCCTGAATAGTTAAGGGGGTGAAGAGGTGGAAAATAATAATCGAGGGAGCAATTCTCGAAAACAGTAAACCAGGGGAGAGTTCTGAAAATTTCCTTTGTGTGTCCCATTTTTATTTTCTCTCATCTTAAAAATCGATTATCTAAATATGAAATTACTTTTAAGTAATAAAAACGGGTATCCCTTCGGTGGTGGATGTAGAGGGTGAGTGGCCTGGCATTCTCTCATATAATATAGAATTATTACACTGTATAATATATGCCATTTCCGTGATTATATTCCTCGGCTGGGGGACTGAAGCGGCCATTTAATTGTTAATTTTTTTTCCCCTCTTGGCCATGCGAGGAAATGGAAGGGAAAAAGGAATTAAAAAAAAAAGAAAGTCTTGTGGGACCCACCCGTGTGGAGTGCCCTACTGTGCGGGGCAGAAGCATCTATGGCGGGCCCCGCTCGTCTGACGCGCTCCATCCCCCTCGCTGGCTTCTCACGCGAGCTCGCCGCACGCACCGAGACGGCGAAAGTATGACCCACGCGCTCACGGGACGAAAGTGGAAGGCGATTCCTCGTTTTCCCCCAACCTTAAAGTGAACTCCTGTCAGGGACTCCTCATCAGGTTCTCGGACCCTACGACGCCGTTTCCGGGTCCGGCAGCGGGAGACGACACAGAGTAGACTATAGAGCGCGTAATCACCTCTTCTAATATACCGAAATTAAATATATTATGATTACTTTCGATTTTAAGCCATTCAATAACTTTTTTTATTATAAATCTTTTGATTTATATTGAATTAAATTCGGGATTTTCATCAATCAAATGTTACTGGAAGAGCGAGGAATGATTATTTGTCTTCTGTTAATTTGGCTTTTGTATATGAAAGCCAAAGAAGAAACCAAAAGTAGGGAGAAAAAAAGCGGGAAGAGGGAGAGAGAGAAATTACTAATTCGAGAGAGAGAGAGAGAGAGAGAGAGAGAGAGAGAGAGAGAGAGAGAGAGAGAGAGAGAGCTTTTATCCATGTCCGTCGATCCTATACGCCATTAATGGTTTTCCTCAACTTCAACATCTTCGGGTTGATGATGGTATCGAGATGATACTGCGCCCATAGTCGATCTTCCATCCAGAGCACCTCCATTACGCTGCCGATACCCCGATCGAACACACGGTCAGCTTCTCCGGCCGTTCCCTTCTTCCTAGGTTTTGTGGCTCCCGCATCCTGCATCCTCGCCGTCTTCTAGGGTTTCGAGCTCACGGAATCGAGGCAGGCAGCTGAATTCGGAGCTAATTACACGTCTGTTGTAGGCGTTCGTTGGAGTGTGATTGAGGTGGACGTGTTCCTCGTTGTGGCAAGCGGGAGCTCGTGCGCTTTCCGTATTGAGCCTCTTTTGGTTGATGAGTGGACGAACGGCACGATCGAGGGCCGACCGTGATATCTTGCCGGTGACTAGTGGTTTCTTCGCTTTGGTAGCTCGAATCGGCGATGGTCGACAGCTGATGTGATGCTCATCTGACGTCTTGCGGTGGTTGAAAGTACGAATTGCGGCGACAATGCATTTCGCTAAGCTCGATGACTCTCCTATGTTTCGCAAGCAGGTCTCTGTCTCTCACATTTGAAAGTGGAAAGAGTTTGTCACCATGGCCTCTGTTGTCTCTCTTGTGATTCCTTGAGCACTAAGCTCGTTCTTTTCCGGTTAAGCTGATTCCCTCCAGACGTTCTTTTTGGTTTTCTAGAGAGTTTCGATGGCACATGAGAGGCATTTTAGAGGCTTCGTTTTCTCTTAAAACGATTCGCAGTCATCATCTTCACCTGGCACGATTTTTCACGCAGAGTTTTATCACGGCTCTTGAAGTTCTCTTTTTCTCTCTTGGCAATAAATCATTGTGACTTTCTTGTTGCCCGTTGCCTTCTTCACTAGGATGTGTGGAACATCTGGAGAGGTCATACTGTATTCTTGCATTCTGTTATGATGATCTCAACTGTCATGAATGCCTCTAGTGAAACATGGATTCTCGGTAATGATGTGCATCAAAGATGTAGATCAATTTTGCATCGGCCTCTAGGATCATATGGTCAGCTGGCAAACTGTGTTAGGTTTAGGTACTGTGACTTTACTGAGCTCTACGAAGTTCATGAAGCTGGGTGTATTGTGTTCTGTAAGAGTATCTCATGATACAGTGGAAGGCTATGTATTCTCGAACATATTTATGGCATTTTTACTTTTCCCTGTTTGAGATGCTGTTCTGGCTGACGATATTCTTTTAGCTCTATCCTAGTGATCATAGAGGTTGCCAACATAGTGGGAATATTTCATTTGAAATGAGACATAGCTGTCTGACTTTAGGTACAATTAGTTAGTTTGTCAACTAGCAGGATGATTCTGGCTTATAGGTGAATGCTGGTAGTAGCCTACTACTGTGAGGCATTGCTCATCAGTGCATATTTCTTGCAGCTATGATGGTTTTGGCATCTTCTAATATATCAGCCTTTGTGGAAATTTGATAATATTGGCATTCTCCTAATAAACACTAGTGATGCTCTTTAATGATGTTCCCCAATTATGTTGCCTTTGATGACTAAATAGTCCATAACTTTTTATTTTTTGGTTGAATAAAGGTTCTATTGGATTGACTATAGCATCAAGAATATATGTGTATAATAGGATATGAAAGATTTACAGTTGGATAAGGGTCTCCTACCAGAAATTCTTGGCTTAAGCTTCGGCCTTTAAAATGCTTGCCTTGCATGTCAGCTTTGCTCTGTTTTTGGTGGATACATTGTAGGTTACTATTCTGATTACTAGCCTTAGGGCAAATTGTTTTCTGCAATTTTGTTCATTTAGCATATAAAATCTATATTATGCTGCAATTATTTTCTTCAATTTTAATTTGAAATTTGGGGTCTATAATTTCATTGGATGTTGCTCGTAGTGTTCTCCCAACTTCGTTCTTTTCTATGATAACATAATTTTTGCAGGCTCTGTTCCTTGCTGAGAATTTATGAGTTTTCTTTTATTTTTTTTCGTTGAAACAGATTCAGTGCCTGGAAGAAAGTGCTGAATCACTACGTGAGCGTAGTTTGAAGTTTTACAAAGGCTGTAGGAAATACACGTATGACTCCATTTCTCATCTGTCTCTTTCAAAAAATGAGGTTATATCTGCTTCCATGGTATCTCAGTGATTAATTCAAGTTATATACCATGGTAGATATCACTACAATGTTACATTCTGTTCATCTTTCACACTGCAGCTTCTTATCCGACAAAGTTAATATAATATTTCCATCTCTTATGCACCCTGTCATCCCTTTATTTCATGATGCAACGTTTCTTCCTGTGCAGGTTTTAGTTGCCATTGTTTCTTGTCTACTTTGTCTGTCTTCCCTTGGTCACTGAAATGATTTTACATTATATATTTAGCATTTCTTGCCAATAAGTCATTGAATATGGTATCAACATTTTATATTGTTGGAGGCCTTGTTTGCCTTGCTTGCATTTAGCTCTTCTAGATTATTCTTCTTCTCAGGTTGCTTTGAGGCTTATACTTGATCCCAATGGCATAACATTCTCTGCTGTTCCCCAATCTCTGGTTGAGAAGGATGTAACTTTGTAGTGTTTAATTTCAGTGAAGGGCTTGGTGAGGGGTATGATGGGGATATTGCATTTGCAAGTTCTCTGGAGACTTTTGGTGGAGGACATAATGATCCCATTAGCTTGGCCTTTGGAGGTAAGAAGGATTGGTTCTGATGTAGTCTTTTTAATGTACTGGTATGAAAATGCTGGAGTTAAACATGTAACAAGTATAAGTTGGTTACTTTTCAAATGAAGTTCCAGTCAGTAATATGAATATGGCTATGACACATAACTAAAGGAAGGACAATGATAGCTTGCAGTAATACAGTAATTAATCATGATTTCTCAGATCTGCCCTATAATCATTCTTTGCTGCACAAAATATTCAGTTATTCATTGCCAACATACTTTCCTTTCTGTAGGCCCAGTTATGACCAAATTTACTATTGCCTTGAGAGAGATTGGAACGTATAAAGAAGTATTGAGGTCACAGGTGTGTTTGGTTTTTCTGTCTAAAATTGCTCCTGATGACCTTATATTTTCTGGTGGGAGGATTATATTTGTGATTTCAAGCATGCTCATGATGCTTGTATCTCGAAGTCTTTGTTCTATCTCATTATGGATCACTGTATATGTTTTGCATGTTGATGCAAGAGGCAGCTGGGCTGCATTAGATATTTCCATATCTTTCTGTTGAATTGTGTCTCCCTCAGGATATATTCTACATTGCTTAGCAGAATCAATTTTCTATAAATGATTGATTGGATCGATCAAATTTAAGCAGTGATGATATTTCATGGCATGTGATATATGATTTTCTATAAATTAAAAATTTCCTCCACATTCTCACAAAATTCCTGCTGCTACCATAGTAACAACGTGGATAAGAGCTGAAATAGGAGTAGGGCCTTCCATGGCATTAAGCAGCCATGCATGAAGATGGAGTTTTGGCAGTTTAGCTACTGCACCAGCAAATAAAAGAAAGGAACAAAAAGTAACAAACAGAAAATGAACTTCATTATATTAATTAAGTTATTGAATATTTCGAACAAATCCCAAAATTCAAACCACCCGCTGTCCAATAAAGACATGATCAATTTTAGTTCTATCTTTGGAGATATAATTCCTAATGTAAATTTCCCTGTTCAATAAACTATCTTAACAGTCTTATCCTTTGATTCAATGTGTGGTCGAGGGTATGGCTCTTGCAGGGCATACATATATATTTGTTTGACTGTTCAACTTGTGGAGCTTGATGAAGGCATAATATGAATAAATGATCTTTTCTCCTGTGTTTGGTTGCTTTTTTCCAGGTTGAGCATATGTTAAATGACAGGTTACTGCAGTTTGTGAACATTGATTTGCATGATGTCAAGGTAATAAACGGGGGAATTAATGCGTCTGGATATGTTCCTTCAAAGCATGGATGGTGACAGTTTGTATGTTGGCATAATGTTTACATGTAGCTGGCAAGACAAATGGTGGCTTGGTTGCACGAATTTCCTTGGGCTAGTGTGACCAACTTGTGCCTATTCTTCTCCTGGCCCTTTTTATAGGGTCTATGCCTTGGTGTGCTGGCATAGTTATGCCTAATTTGCGTTTTTTACCAGCTTCTGGTCCCAATATTTGTTTCTAAATGCTGGTGGTTAATCCTGTTATGTTTTGTCACTGCCAATCATAGTAGGTGTTCCTTTTTGTTGCTCTAGTGGCATTTGGCACAAGGAAGGGGAAAAACACTTTCATTATAGCAAATACCTTCATCTGTAATTTACTTAGTTAAAAGCTCGATTAATTGCAGGAAGCACGGAAACGTTTTGACAAGGCTAGCCTTCTGTATGATCAGGTGCATTCCCTTGTATATTTGCGACCTAGCCTCAAGCATTTCAATCTTCCTGATCTCCTATTGAGTTTCAGATCTGTTAGATGACATTTCCATATGCTGAAATATGGAATGTTTGGTGGGAGATGACAGTTCTTTTTTTTTTTTAATTCTCTCTTGAAATTTCTTAGTACTAATGGTAAATGATTCATGAATTGAATGGATATTTTTATGTAATATTTTATCGCTTGAATCTTTTGAACTTTGAGTTACAGTAGGCTCTATTTCTTGTTATTTCTTTCGGTTATTACTATATTTGTTATTATTATATTTTAAATACTGTTAGTTCTGCCTTCGTATGAACCTCTATCTTAGTTGGAGGTTGGAAAGACAGTTCTTTTCTTAATTCATATTTTGTTTCATCACATGTTCAGCTGCTTTCATATTTTATTACAGTAGTCCAGGTTGGTGTTTTTGTGTTTTGTAATAAGTAAGAAATTATGTGATTAGATTTCAATTGAGTCTCATTTCAAATTTTCACATCATGTGCCAGGCCCGTGAGAAGTTTCTTTCATTACGGAAAGGAACGAAGAGTGATGTGGCTGTTGTCTTAGAAGAGGTAACTTCATGCATGTAATTTCTGCTGGCTCTTGAGATTGACCATAATCATATTATAGATGTAGCAAACATGTGACTTTTCAGGAACTTCACACTGCAAGATCTGCATTTGAGCAAGCTCGTTTTAATCTGGTAATGATTTATGTTAAGACTATGTTAGCTTGGATTGTCTATGAGTATGTAGGATGGGCTTTTCACAGTTCCGATCATTCTCTACCCAGGTAACTGCGCTATCTAATGTTGAAGCTAAAAAGAGATTTGAATTCTTGGAAGCTGTTAGTGGAACAATGGATGCACATCTCCGTTACTTTAAACAGGTCAGCATTAGAGTATTTTGGCTGCTATTCCACACCATTTCATGTGCAGATAAATTATTTACATAGTTATCTTGGCCTTTTTACATGCAGGGCTATGAGTTGTTGCATCAGATGGAGCCATACATTAATCAGGTATGTTACTATACAACGCCCAGCTGTCCTTCCTTTATTGTTTTGTCATTGCAGCACTTCCTACACTTTTGACTTCGCTTAAGGAGAATGCCTTTCATTTTTGGAATCTGTCGTGTTGCCTCCCTCCATGGGTCAGCCTGATGATATACAACGTAGTTTTATTTGCTAGAATAGAGCTCATAACCTCAGAGGGTGTTAGAAAAACTCATTTTGGTTGATGTAACTGGTCAGTTTTATGAAGCATACTGCATTCTAGATCTTTGTATTTTATTGGTCTTGCATGAAAGCAGCAATTTTAAGAATCATGAACCTTTTTTTTATATTTTATTTGAAGAACCTCATGCATACTTTTACATTTATATTCTACATACCCATGAACATGTACATGTATTTTCTTAATTGTTGGCATTGTTCTGCATTCTCAAATAATAATTATAATGTTGCGGTTCAGGTCTTGACATATGCTCAGCAGTCAAGAGAAAGGTCCAATTATGATCAGGCAGCTCTTAATGAAAGGATGCAGGAATACAAAAGGCAGATTGATCGTGAGAGTAGGTGGTCATCTAATGGTCCTAATGGATCTCCTAATGGAGAGGGTATGCATGCAATTGGTAGAAGTTCTCACAAAATGATAGAGGCTGTCATGCAGTCTGCAGCAAAGGGAAAGGTTTATAGAATTTGCTTTTATCGTAAATTACTTATCAAGAAAAAAAAATTGTTCGATACTTTTCTTCATAAGTTTAATTTCCTTTGAGTTTTATATTTGTGTCCAATTTGGCCTGATATCTTTATCAACTCTTTTCAGGTCCAGACCATCCGCCAAGGTTATCTTTCAAAAAGGTCATCAAACTTGAGAGGTGACTGGAAAAGAAGGTTTTTTGTTCTTGATAGCCGTGGGATGCTGTACTACTATCGTAAACAGTGTATAAAACCATCTGTAAGTTTATGTTGGTGTTTGAAAGGGCTACATAGATGTGTTACGTGTTTCAATCATATCGTCATTGTGATTTTTGATACTCTTTCAGGGTTCTTCCACTCAACTTTCTAGCCAGCGCCACAGTTCTGAGCTTGGATCTGGATTGCTAAGTCGTTGGCTTTCTTCTCATTATCATGGTGGAGTACACGACGAGAAATCAGTTGCTCATCACACAGTGAACTTGCTTACGTCGACTATAAAAGTTGACGCTGACCAGTCAGACCTGAGATTTTGCTTTAGGATCATTTCACCGACGAAAAGCTACACTTTACAGGTATAGCTTTGATTTTTGGACTAGTTGCATGGCCTAACTGCTCTTCAAAGTGAGCCTTAGTGTTGCTTATTTGAGCTTGTCAGTACAGGCAGAGAGTGCGTTGGATCAGATGGACTGGATTGAAAAGATAACTGGGGTTATTGCTTCATTACTGAGTTCTCAGACACCTGAGCGAGTAATTCCTGGAAACCTTGTGAATTTCATATGACATCTTTATTCTGACCATTACTGACATTACATTAAATTCTAGTGTCTTACTGCTGGCCATCTGGGAAGTGGTCATCATCATTCTGCCAGTGAGAGTAGTTCATTTGAAAGTTCTGACTTTGACCACACTGCTGCTGAAGAATATGTGTCTGAGAGAAACATTGGCTCAATACACCATGAACGCTTTTCTAGAAATTCTCAACAGCAATGGTCTTCAGTCAAAATTGAGAAGCCCATTGATGTGCTGCGGAAAGTATGTGGGAATGAAAAATGTGCTGATTGTGGAGCACCTGAACCGGATTGGGCATCCTTGAATCTTGGAGTTCTTGTCTGCATCGAATGTTCTGGTGTTCACCGTAACCTTGGTGTGCACATATCAAAGGCAAGTGATTTGACTTGGTTAATTTCTGAAACATTTTTAGTCGATTATTTTAATGAGTCATAGTTCCATTTTGGACCTGCAGGTAGTAGCTAGCTTACATGTAGATGGATATAGCATAGATTAATTTTGATAATCTTTTATTCTAATTGCAGGTGAGGTCACTGACACTTGATGTCAAAGTCTGGGAGCCGTCTGTAATAAGTTTGTTCCAGGCACTTGGTAATGCTTTTGCCAACTCTGTCTGGGAGGAATTATTGCAGTCGAGGAGTGGGTTCCAGGTTCCTGCAGGGTAAAGGCAGTTGTATTTTTTGAAAATCTGTGATTTTCATTTGTTGTGAATTAAATCTTAAAATCTTACAGTCTCATTCAATGTGCTGTGAAGGTCATATGAGTCCAACAGGACACAGCTTTATTTCATGACCAAACCTAATCCATCAGATTCGATTTCAGTGAAGGAGAAGTTCATCCATGCAAAGGTGCAAGAGTTTAATTCATAAGCTTTAGCTGTGCTTATTATGTTTACAAAAGGGCAAATCCCACTGTTAGCTTGCTATGCTTAGCCAATAACTTGCCTTTTGCAATTACGTCAGCTAAGATAACCTGTGAAGATTGGGCACATCTTTCCTTAGCCAATTCACATAGACTCCTTTTTTGCTCATTTTTTACTCTTATTTTGTTTCACAGTATGCAGAAAAGCTATTTGTGCGCAAGCCAAAGGACAGTCAACATCAATTGGTTGCACAGCAGATCTGGGATGCTGTCAGATCTAATGACAAGAAAGCAGTGTACCGTCTAATCGTCAACTCTGAAGCACATGTAAATGCCGTGCTTGAGCAAGCATCGAGCAGCTCTTCCTTGACCCTCGCAAAAGTAATGCTACTGCAAGAGCCAATGGGACATGGGCACAGCCATAGTTCAGGAACAGAGAGGTCGTCAGCAAGCTTGCTCAACTTTGGCTGTGGTGGTGAAGGTATGTCCCTGGAAGATCTAGATGGGTGCACCCTGCTTCACCTTGCTTGTGAAACTGCAGACATTGGGATGCTCGAGCTCCTCCTGCAGTATGGGGCGAATGCAAATGCTGTTGATTCTAGAGGCAATATGCCACTGCATCGATGCATCATCAAGGGCAAGGCTTTGAATGCCAAATTGCTTCTCTCTAGGTGAATACATCTTCACAGAGGTTTTCTTTGCATGAGTCTCCAATGTCTCTACCATTGCTCATTGTCCTTAGTCGTGAAATTGCAGGGGAGCTGATGCACAAGCACTTAATGGAGAAGGCAAAACTCCCCTAGACATTGCAGCGGATTCGAACTTCACCGACGGTGAGGTTGTTACCCTGCTATCTGACTCAAATGGATGACATATTTGTCGAGATGATTTACTCAAGTCCCAATCACATGAAGTTTTACATTATGATTGTTTTTCCATTTGATTAAAAGAGGATTCCTATGCTGGCTGTTTGAGATTTTGGAGAGAAATGAGTGGTAGGTAGGTGTGCCTGCCCCCACAGGGTTTGCTACTCATGCAAGATAGTACCGAGGGGTTTGTAATTGACAGCGAGTTGCCCCCTTGTTCATTAAGTAAAGAGTTGCTAGAGTCAATTCTCATATACACATGGGGGAAGCCTTCGGTTACATGCCTGCTGTTTGTTTATATATTGCGTTTGCTTCCTTCCCCCTGTAGCTGTGAAAATTTGTAATTTAGGCCATCATCTGTTTGTACTTACATTAGTTCCTTAGGTGATTTTGGAACGTGGGAAGCTTCCGTTATGTTTGATGAACTTCTATATATATATATATATATGTTAATTTACATGTATGAATTTGGAGAGTAAAAGGGATTTGTCTGTCACCTGCATTAAAGGAGCATCTCCGGCAAAAGATTGCATTGATTTGCAGATCTTGTCTTTTCCTGTCCGAATTACTTCGAAGTGAAACGACGGGTAATCTCAGGTTCCTACCTTCCCCGGCTCCTTTGATCCATAGCCACCAAACGAAACGTCGACCTTACCGTCGTCATTTTCTTTTTCTCTATCAGAGTGGACTCCCGTGACGCGGTGAGGCTGCCACCCATTTTGGTGTATAGGGATTGACTCTCACTTTGTCAAAAGCGTAAGTGGGTTATGCACCTCAAAACCTACATGCAATTGACGAGGACTCGAAGTGGTCTGATTAGCTGGAGATGAATCGGTCTGATTAAAGAAAAGGCCCGCTCTTTCCCTGGACGAGGCTCAAAGGAAGTTTCCCGTTTTCTCCATTGGAAAGCTACCAATAAACCGAGTCACTAGAGAAGTGACTTCTTACGCAGCAGCCTGCAAGCAAGTGTTCAGGTTTGTATGAAGCAGCTCGTGGATGGGGCTAGACCGACGTTTGAACCGGGATGAGTTTCCATTAACATGCGTTAACACAGGCACGATGCACCTTCGCGTATGCCTTTCGTACCGAGTTTTTTCGCAAGTGGCATAAATAGATTAATTGTGGCTTATTCTACATATATTTCTATACAAAATTTTAATTAATAACTCTGGGGATCTCTAATTACGGGGATGCATCCAGCAAGCTAACTTTGATATTAACGCAGTCAGCGTCCCATCCTCCATGCGCTTGCGCTTGTATGTAGTTTATCTTGTTCGATTCTGCTTCCACGGAGAAGTATTGGACGCTGAGGCCATGGCGCAGAAAGAGTACGAAGGCCCATCAGGGCTGTTGCGGAGCCACGAACTCTACGAGGTGGTATCACTAATCTCTCTATCCCCATCCTTACGTTACATCTTGACCCGCATCTCGATCCACCTTTACCTGTAACCTGCAGTAATCGGTTTGACCTTGAACCTCTGCAGTGTGTACTCGGACCGAGCATGTATCCGCGAGAGGCGGAGCTGAGAGACGCCACCATGCAGCATCCCCAGTAACTCTCTCTCTCTCTCTCTCTCTCTCTCTCTCTCTCTCTCTCGCTCAGATCAGTCTTCCCAACAATATGTACGAGCATATCTCGATCTATAAAGCGCGTAACGAAGTCCAGTACGTTTAAATTGTCCGTGGAGGGCCGTCATGTCCACTACACTGCTCACGCTACTGACAACTACGTATACAATAATTTCAAGACCTCTCACGCTAACTCAAATTATATCTCACTCAAACGGCTTCCATCTTCACACCATAAACCCCCTACCATCTTCCTCAATTTTGACATGTCATACTTTTGAACTATCACGAGAGGTTGATGAGCCTGGTGAAGGTCGGCGGCGGCGTCGCTGTCGTCATCTATGACAACACCCTACGGGGAGGCACCGTCGCGCTCCCGGATCCTTCCACGTACGGCTCTGCCCGTGACGAGGGCTGCATGGAAGGAAGGACACGGTCGAGTTCAACGAGATGATGGCACCTGGCCGACGGGTCGACGTTTCGCAACTTGCACTTGGGGACGGAATCATGACCTGCCGCCGCCGCCGCCGCATTTACTGATTTTCATCATCCTTAACAAGTTCTGATAAACAGATCCAGTCCAAGCTTGTAATGCCGGTAAACGGCATCGATAAATTGAATTATCCATTCGGTTGTTCCCTTTGTCTTTTGGCTTAGTAACTATCAACTTGACTCTAAGTACGACCGTGATGTCAAATTGAATTACTTCTTCGCTTTAAATTAGTCAACTTTTTCCCCTTTTTTTAATCTTATTTTTTCAAATCGCCTCATGGATTCCCTATCCGTTGTCATCGGCTCCTTTTTTTCACTCTTCTCTAATGGGTCACCATCCCGTTTGGGCCTATTCATCCAGTGGGCCTTCTACTGTTGGGCCTCCCAGCCCATGAATGGGCCCAAAGACCAAGTCAAAGTCAACAACTCAAAGGCCCTGCACTCGCTTGCCAATTTCTTTTTCGCGTTACATAAATTTCCAAGTCAGCTAAATATGATTTGCCCATCCGTTACGGGCCACGTCGATTTAGCCACAGGGACCAATACCAAGCTGCCAAGTCAGCCGACTGACGTGCCTCGTCAACACTCCCCCGCAACATTTATCCCCCCGTCGGCGCTCTACGATTCTTTGTCCTGCAGAAGCGATTCGCTTTCGTCTAGAAGGCTCGTTAAGGAGTCTACCTCTCTGTTCTCTCCTTCTGCCGATTCGCTTCAGCGCCACTTGATCGTGTGGTGAGTTTCTCTCCGATCTCTCCATTTGCGGGTGGCACTTTTCTGTTAGTGAGTGAGATTTGCAACCTGATCCTTTAGGTTCTGCCATTTCAGGGAGTGTAAATGATGGAGGTCAGGCGGATCCATCGGCTTTCGTTCGCCGTGATACTGTTGGTGCTCAGCTGCCTTGTGTTCCAGATCCGCGCCTCTGATGTGGTATTCACTTAAAATCTCATGTCGCTTGACGCTGTAACTATGCATTTTTTTAACTATGCGTCGAGTTCTAAGGATTTGATCTAACGTAGTGTCTGCTTTCTCTTCTAGATCTTGTATGAGTCATTCGACGAATCCTTCGAGGGACGGTGGATTACGTCTGAAAAGGAGGATTACAAAGGTGGGAGATTGGAGGTTTTTTTAAATAAAATTATCTGGCATTGTTATGGTGTGACTCGTGAGATGCTGTGCTATTAATAGATATGAGTTCAAAATGTGTCTTTGTGCTAGATTCCTGATTTGGCTTGGGAAATAAACATTACCGGAGCTGCCTATCGTCAGTCTGCTATTTATTTCCTTGTGTTTTAACTAGTTTCTGTCATAGATCTACATGAGTCTCGTTTCATGATCTAGGAGCTAGGGGCATTTCAGATTCAAATCATTTCTCAAAACCGTTTCTGAATGGAATGGGAATAGTTCAACGAATAACACTGAGGTAAAGGGGAAATCCTGTGAAAAAAAAAAGAGAGTGATCATTCAGTGGATTTAAAAGAACTGTCTCTGTTTGCGTTTCCATGTTTCAATATCTGAATGTACTTGGAACTTTAGCATTACACTTTTTATTGGGCCAGACAAAGTCTTCTCTACTTGAAACACTATTTGTAAATGAGAGACGATTTCCTTACGATATTGTCCAATACATGAAAAAAGAATTTGTGGATCATCTTTGAACTGCAATGCTGGTGCTAGTTAATAGTCTGAACTATAGCAAATATTTTAGTCTCTGTTATTATAATCACAGTATGTGATTGCATTCCTTCATTTGGCATGGAAGGAAAGTTTTCAATTATGAATGCAGGATTCATTCTCTTAAGTTTTTTTCATTTTTCTTTTACTGTATGTTGAT
This sequence comes from Sonneratia alba, assembly GCA_900174645.1. Taxonomy (NCBI): domain Eukaryota; kingdom Viridiplantae; phylum Streptophyta; class Magnoliopsida; order Myrtales; family Lythraceae; genus Sonneratia; species Sonneratia alba. Next base: position 2,922,671 of record FWPY01000010.1, read on the forward strand.
GTCTACCTGCTGCAATATGGTTACTCACGTAAGAGGTTTCCTCATTTGGGTGGAAACAATAATAATAGGGTGCATGTCTCACTCTTATCTCTAGAAGAAATAGTATTTATTCTGGTGATTTTAGTTTTGGACTATTGTCAAATCCGGAGACTCGTGTCATTGCAAATGTTGCATTAAATGTTACTTAAATTTCACTGAATATAAGTTCATGTGTATGACTTCTCACTGTTTAAGGTGTGTGGAAGCATTCCAAGAGTGATGGACATGAGGACTATGGACTTCTTGTCAGCGAGAAGGCTAGGAAATATGCCATAGTGAAGGAACTGAGTGAGGACTACAGTCTCAAGGATGGGACTGTTGTTCTGCAATATGAGGTTCGGCTACAGAATGGTCTTGAATGTGGAGGTGCATATTTGAAGTACCTCCGACCTCAAGAAGCTGGGTGGAAACCCAAGGAATTTGACAATGGATCTCCATACACCATAATGTTTGGACCCGACAAATGTGGTTCGACAAATAAGGTTCATTTCATCTTGAAGCACAAAAATCCCAAAACTGGAGAGTATGTTGAGCATCATCTCAAATACCCACCTTCGGTCCCTTCTGACAAGCTCACCCATGTTTACACTGCAATCTTGACACCTGAGAATGAATTGAGGATCCTGATCGATGGGGAAGAGAAGAAGAAGGCGAACTTCTTTTCAGCTGAAGATTTTGATCCTGCCCTCATACCATCTAAGACGATCCCTGATCCTGATGACAAGAAGCCTGAGGACTGGGATGAAAGGGCAAAGATCCCGGATCCAGATGCTGTGAAACCAGATGATTGGGATGAGGATGCCCCCATGGAAATTGAAGACGAGGAGGCTGTGAAGCCAGAGGGATGGTTAGATGATGAGCCTGAGGAAATAGATGATCCTGAGGCTACTAAGCCTGAGGACTGGGATGATGAAGAAGATGGTGAATGGGAAGCACCTAAGATTGACAACCCCAAGTGTGAGGCAGCTCCTGGCTGTGGAGAGTGGAAGAGGCCAATGAAGAGGAACCCATCTTACAAAGGAAAGTGGCATGCCCCTATGATTGACAACCCGAACTACAAGGGCATCTGGAAGCCTCGTGATATCCCCAACCCAGAGTACTTTGAGCTTGATAAGCCTGATTTTGAGCCTATAACTGCTGTTGGTATTGAGATATGGACTATGCAAGATGGCATTTTGTTCGACAATGTTCTGATCACGGGTGATGAGAAGGTTGCTGAGTCGTACAGAGCTACTGCATGGAGGCCTAAGTTTGAGGTGGAGAAGGAGAAGCAGAAGAAGGAAGATGCTGTCCCTGATTCTGATGGTCTTGCAGGCTTACATGTAAGCATAGATTTACTTTGTTTTCCTGTTGAGGTTTAACAAATTGATAATTTTAGCAGACAGTCTAATGGCTTGCGGGATTTTATTTTTGCAGAAGAAGGTGTTTGATCTTCTCTATAAGGTAGCGGATGTTCCCTTCTTGGAGCTGCACAAAGCTAAGATACTGGTCAGTGTGCAGACATATTCTTCACTAATCTGGAGATATTTAGCTGACAAGTTTCTGCTTTTTTCGAGTATTGGACCTCATTTCCTAATTTCCTGATGTATATTTGTAGGATCTCCTCGAGAAGGCTGAGAAGCAGCCTAACATTACCCTTGGTGTTCTCGTGGCTATAGTGGTTGTGATGTTGTCAGTGTTCCTCAAAATCCTCTTTGGCGGCAAAAAGGAGGTATCGCTATCTTTATGACCTTTCTTCTTCGCTTATAGAGTGATGCATCTTCTCAACTCCCAAGAGAAGATTGTTGCTCCTCGCCGGCTTTATCATGATGTTATTATACCTTTCCGATCAGTAAGGATCAGAGACCTGCAACAGATCAACATTTCCCCTACTGGGTCAAAGGATAACCCCCGAAAATCCAGTCTAACCGTCTAAACAAGCACTTTCCTGATTAAGATGCCATCCATTCTGTTCGATATGATTAAGTTCTTTAATAAATTTGCAGGTCAGAAGTGTTGCTGAGACAATGACCGAGACAGCGGACCAGTCTTCTGATGCTCAGGGCAGCAGTGCGGACAAGGACAAGGACAAGGAGGATGAGGATGAGGACGATGCAGCCCCTCGCAGAAGGAGCAACAGGAGGGAGACTTGAAAGACCACCAACGTGCGGCTGATTGATGGATGTTTGGAGCCTGTCTTTTGTTGAAATTTTTGGTAGAACTAGTTGCTTTTGCTGCTGCTGCTGCTGCTGAGGCAAATCAGCTGCAGTACAGTCTTTTCTCGGTTTTCTTTTATTCCAAGCTCTGCCTTACCTCGTTAGAGTTAATCTACATATGATTCGCAGTTACTTCTCTCTATATTTTGCTTAATTTTATGTGATGTAATGCTGAATTAACGACCCAGACAAGATTCTTACGGGTGTTTACTTATTGTCTCTGTCTGCTCTCTAGGGGGCTAAAATGCCTCATTGGTGATGGTGATGTCACTCGGCAAGCAGGCACAAGCCTGCTGTTAATTTCTGATCCAAACGAGCACTTGAGGATTGGCTTGTTGGTTGGATTCTGTAATAGGAAATTGAACCGGAATGGGAATGGGAATGGGCTTGGAAAATGGAAGTAAATGCTATTAATTTTGTCCAATCTGAAATGTTTATTGTTTGGAGTTGGACCATGCTCCAGTTTGACGCGTGAGTCTGAGTCCAACAACGGAGACCGGTAGTGGCCGAGTTACTGATTCAATCAACGATAACCTTTCCGACCGGACCCATGCGCACGCCGTGAAGAGAATATGGAGCTAACCGGCCCAGAATCAGTTGCACTAAAGGGCCGTCCATTACAAATTGGGCCACATAGCTCCTCTTGAGGCCCAAAGTGAAGGCCCGAGTGGACCCATTATCAGACTTCCAGTAGTCAAGACGTTGATCTCATCCCCCGGGAAAATTCGCCTCTATCGTTTTGTTATGTTCCGACCTTCACGGTATCGGAGAACGGATCTCCTGACTGAGCTGCTTGGAGGAATCACGGTGACGGAAAATGGGAGGCAGGTGGTGGAAGATCGCGGTGGCTGTGGGGGCAGTCGCGGCGATGAGGGAGGCGAGCAGGCGGTACGGGCTGGACAAGGCCAGCGCCCTCAAGGCGTTGGAAGAAATGTCCGACAGGCTCGGCGTCTGGGCCATCCCCGCCTACGTTGGGATCCACACCCTCACCCTTGCACTCTGCCTCCCCTACGCCGTCTTCTTCGAGGCTGGCGCCTCTCTCCTCTTCGGCTTCCTCACCGGCGTCCTCTGCGTCTTCGCCGCCAAGGTGCTCGGAGCATCCCTCTCCTTCTGGATCGGCAGGTTTGCCCTTTGCTATCTTCCCCTCTCTGTCACTTGCGAATTCGCTTCTCTCGCTGTTTGAATTCCTGAACTGTCATGCGCGAGTTTGAGCTGCTCCGCGACTGAGAATCCAAGGGTGATGCATAATGCCTTTTTTAATCAGATGTATAGGGCACTGTACCATGCTTCTGCTGTCATTTTTTCTTTTCGCTCCAAGTACTGTTTAAAAAAAGGTATATCATGATGGTTTAGTCATGAAACACTTTTCTCATCAGTGATGAGTGAAAGGTATGATCTTTATAACATTTCATACGGATGTTATGCATTAGGGAGACATGTCTTGTAAATCTCTTCCTTTCGCCATGAGAGCCGATAGCGTGACCAAAAATGGAGTGGCTTCATGGTGAAGCTACTGCATGCTGCTTTGCATGTGTAGATTGCTAACAAGTCCTGAATATTAGGAATCACAATGAGAGTTTATGAGTGAGGTGTAGCATCGGTTGTTTGCTACTTCAGAGATAATAGGGTCAATAGAGTAAGAAGATACTTATGAAGAAGGAGATACGGACGAAAATGTTGTTCTTGCCAGAAAAGACGCTTGAGATCAAGTTCATTAGTGATTTTTGTGGACATTCTGCTTACCAGGAGCAGAGCATTCGGGATAGATGTCCGATGGATGGGCTACAAAAGTGGGGTTCCAAGATTGAATTCATTGGTTCTAGAAATTACAACTGACTTGGATTTCATGCAAATGCATGAATCTCTTACAAGGGCATATTAATCATGGTTTGAAAGGCAAGAGTGGTAAATGTGAAGAGCAAAATACATATAATCATCTGTTAATGAAAAAACATGAAAATAGGTATAACAGTCCTGACACTACTGCATTCAAATTGCTCAAAGTCATTAGCACTTTGAGATACGTATATGGACATGTTTCATGAGTTACTTCATTGGACCAGCTTGAGTTTCCTAGCTACTATGTGACAATTATGTTCCCGTTCATCATGCAAGTTTGTTATTTTAGAATGTACATTCTGAAGGTTGCAGGTCTCCTATGGTATGAATTGGTTCTGGTATCCGGAGGTTCAATTGTGGAGGATCAACCTCTCTTTTTCTAGACCATCTAAAAGTGAGGATGGAATCAGTCCATGCTCTCTGCAGGATCACTAAATATTCATGTTTCAAATGTTATGTTATTTGCTGCCAATATTCTTTTCTAAATGGTCCTATTAGCATCATTCCTTGCAGTTTTCCTGCTCTATATCAAGCAGGTTTAACATGGAGAAAATTTGGCTCAGCCTGTCCTGAGGTGCATAACATGGTAAGAGGGCTCGTGTTTATTAAACATTTGTATGTTTTCTCCAGGCTTCTTTTTAGGAGTTCGAGTACTGCTATGGAATGGGCCCAGAGAAACAAGTATTTCCACCTGCTCCTAAGAGGAGTGGAACAAGATGGGTGGAGATTTGTCCTTCTCGCTCGATTCTCACCCATCCCCTCTTATGTCATAAACTATGCCCTAGCAGCTACTAATGTTGGATTCTTGCTAGACTTTCTTCTTCCCACAGTTATCGGCTGTGTTCCTATGATCTTACAGAACACATCAATAGGCAGCCTCGCTGGTGCTGCTGTGGCCACAGCTTCAGGCACCAGTAAGTCCCGGATTTGGTCTTTTGTTTTCCCTCTTCTCGGGATCTTCTCGAGCATCCTCATTTCCCTGAGAATCAAAAGCTACTCTAGCAGTGTCGTTGCCAATGAACCCTCAGGAGGCTTGTCTAATGAAGACAAGGGTAGCACTTCAGAGTCATCCGGGAAGGGAAGCCAGGATTTGAAGAAGATCAGATGAGGCTGGAAAACACAGAAAATGACAATTCCAATGACTCTGTTGTACTCTCTTTGTTTTCACGGCTTCTGTGTTCATGAATCCATTGAATCTTTCATAGAGAATTGATTTTTTGTCAAGAATTTGGTGTTCCGTCCATACTGCAGAGCTTGTAGCTGTGTTTCAGAAATGGCTTATGGACTGTGGGTACGGTAAGAACCTACAGAACGAGCTTAATGCCTTTCATTTGATGAGCGGGATCATGATCGATGAGAACCATACCGTAAAAAAAGCCTCATGGAAGATGGTTAAATTGCCTAATGTTGCATCTGTGCTTCCACCGATGTGGAACTTACACGAATCGGTCTGTCGATTGGTTAATCGACATTTGCTTTCGGAAGAGTGCAATTGCATTGCTATACTCAATCAACTCGGATTGTACAGGTTATCAACATCCTGTTCCTTGTTCGATTATTTAATCATTGGATATGTGGGATCACTCAAATCAGATGTAGCACGTGCTCCCTGTCATGAACATCCTTGGACCCAGAACTTGACTTGGCAACTTATGGAGAGGATTCAACTGCAGACAAGTGTGGGTTTCGTTTGAATATGGTGCTCAGTCTAAAATGCCGAAAAGCCCGGCATAAGCGGGTCGGAGAGAGTGCCTACCGTTGATGTAGAAGACCAGGAATCAGCAATAATAATCAGCCCATTGATGAGCATGTCCTCGCCAGAAACAAGAGTCAATCGACCGATGGTACGATCCCCATCGGTGGCTAGGATAGGAGTGGAATCCACCGGGGCAATCTCTTCTGGTGGATTCGTAATTATTAGGAGGCCGGCTCTCCTAGGTCGTTGACTCTCTGTCACGCGTTTGAGCTTTCAATCGAGGCCATTCCGTTGACTCCCCTTTTCCTTGACCAGCTTCGTTTTCAGACAGGAAGGTTCACAATTTTATAATTCACAGCCGTCTTTTGAATTCTTAGACAAAATCCTTAATTTTGCCTTTGGAAATTAATTTCGTAGCAACTTGAGGCTAAGGAAACAGATGCGAATCTTTATGGAATTCTCCTCCGTGAGAATTCAGAGTTCTCGCTTGTTCGACCGGTAGAGGGTGCCACCTAACATGGCTTGAGGGCGATTGTTTGCAGAACGACATCATCCAATCCCTTAAAGGTATCATCCACCACGGGTATGTCGTTGGATTGGCAGTGATGTTTGCAAATTGAACTGTTCGTGATGTCTGTTCCAATTCGTCAAACTGGGAATCAAAGAAAATGATAAGGCAAGAAGAAAGAGGAATAGGAAAAAGAGAGAACACAACACATGTGATCCAATGGAAGTGGTCCACACATGGGAGTTTGGCTTTTCCTTTCCTCTCTTCCAATCTTTCTATCAGATATTGACTTCTTGCCCTGCAGTGGTTTAAGGGAGATCCGTCGACTCCATTTTGTCACTCGACCCATCTAACATTCAGTAAGTATGTGTCGAATAAATGAAAAGTAAAAGACAGGGTAACTGTTTCCCGTCTGAATCATCCTCATCAATGTCTTATCGAAATGCTATTTCTGCTCTTCAAACCCAAAGGGTAAGGTGTAACTTGTTTGGAATTTGAACAAAGTGGGAGAAGATTAACATACACTTGGCCTCTTTCATCGGTCGAAGAGGTTATATATTATGGACCACGAAGGTTACCCCTGAATGACACTAGTTGTCGAACTAATGAGAGATTCCATTGCCTCGAAAGGTTTTGGAATGAACCAGTCGGCGCTGAAAATTGAAAAGGCGTGAAAAGAGGAATCCAGCTCACGATGCATCCAGGAAAACGCGGTACGCTTTTCTCTTGGAAATGATTGCCAAATTAGATTAGACACAGAGGAGTCCTTTGTCAACCAGTGGAAGGAACACCACAACTGAAGTGCTTAATTCTCAATCGGCACTAATTTATGAAAGCACAAATTTTATTCCGAAAAGGATGACCACGCATTTCGTCAAAGGTGTGAACAGCTTGTTTACGTCTGTATTCGTACATTTACGTGATTAAGCCACCTTAACTCTCCCGTTCGTGATCACGATTCTACTCTATCACGGAAGAGGAAGTGCTGGAATTCACAGTGGTAGCTGGAGGGTCTCACATGCCTATCCGTGAATGACCAGGAAAAAAAGAGCAGAAGAAAAGAATGGCAAACAAAAGAGGAGACATATTCTTCAACTACTTCATGAACAGATATTTCCACAGATCAGAAGTATTAATGCATCCTAAAAACAGATGATTTACATGATGAATCCAAACTAACAAGCTTACTAAAAGAACGAATGATATGCTCATCTGACACTACAATTTCATCTGCCAGAGACCGTGCGAAGAAATGAACCATCTCTATCTTGCTGAGAAGGAAACTCCATAATCTATACATGAAGCTAGTGGTTTTTTTTTTTGGGGATGAATTTTCTGATGAATTTATAGAGCCACATATATCATAATATGAACAAGTAATCAAGTGATAGATTGAAAGGTCCTGAGGAACTGATGCAATTAGTGTGTTTGCCTTCTCAAAAGTTCTCCTTGTGGAAATCAAACTTGGTGGAGGTCTTGTGTGAGAAATCCAAAGCAAGGTGCCTCAGCTCCTGTGTTGGTGCTGGTGCCCCACAGTAGAATACTCCTGCAATTTTCGTTTTTTAGCACAACCCATTAAGAAAATAGGAATATTAATTATAAAAATCAACTTGGAATTGTTCAAAAGTTATCCTTTCTTATTTTTTCTTAGCGTGTATTGTTGATTGGTTAGAATCGTGAAGTTTTGGATTTGATTCCTCATTTAGTAATGGCTGTTGTGGGTACTAACCGACTTTAGTGTCGGGGTTTTGGAGTGTGATCTTCTTGTAGACCTGCCTCCAATCAGGCTTGGCGAAGTGGGTCTTGACACGGGTCCCTGAGACGACATCAACCCCGCTCTTGGCATGGTGTAGCGACTGCAACATAGTGATCAGAGCCGACCTTGCATCCCCTTCCTCGTACACGCTCGTGCAGTAGCTGTGCAGCTCAATCACATTCTTCTTGTCCATCTCCGCCACCTCATTCATTATCCCCTTGAACCACTCGAATGAGCCTTGCTCCCGGGTCACCCAGTAGAAGTAGGCCTTCTGAGTCCTGAACCCCTTGCCGACGCTATTCGGCCTCTGGCCATCCACCTTCCCATTCTCTAGGCTCCCCACCAAGGCCTCCTTTTCCTCCTCCTTGATCTTTATATTGCTGATGATGTCTTTCACGATGCTGACCATCGGGGTTGCCCCGATCCCAAGCCCCACCAGAAGGACCACATCATACTTCTGGTAGTCCTGTGCTGGTGCCCCATAGGGACCATCTATCATTATCTTCGGGAAGCTGCACAAAGTTTTGCAAGATCAACCTCTCAATCATTTAAAATTTAAAACAGTTCGTCTTCTTCATCCATGGTTATAGAAAGTGAAAGTGCAAACACTGCCTAACCAACCAAGTCACGAGTTATATATTTCCAAGTGGATATACTGTTAGAATAATACCCCGCACTCGTGCCTTTCATTGTGCCTTGACAACTTGGGTAGTGGAAAAAAAAGTCTAATCCACACGAACGACCTATTTTTCTAAGAATAACCTCATCATATAGTCTGGTTTATTCAGTTCAAGTGGCGAAAGAGAACAGAGAACACTTGCCTCGGTGGAGTTCCTCCTTGATTGTAGTCTGCCCGCAGTAACCCACTCTTCCCAGCCGGTGGAGGTTTGCACACCTGAACATATTTTGATCGGACAACGTGAGGCAAATTGGTTAGCAGAAGATATTGACACAATCTCAAAATGTTCATTAGTGCAGGAAACACCTGCATAGGAATCACGAACCTCTGAAAACACGGTTTTTAGCTGCCTTGTCCAGTCACCAAGAGTCCGGATGTGAACACTCAAGTAGTCGTCTCCCGGTGCAGAGGTGATGGAGAAAGGGTGCCTGTTTCGTGCAAATGTCATAATATCCGGTTAGTTAAGAGAAGAATGATGGCTATTGAATCTGACCAGGAACAGATTTGAAGTTTGGTAACTAGGGACCTACCATTCAAACGGAGAGACAGCAGAGCAGTTCACAAACATGTACTGCCCGCTCTTGTACTTGAACCCGTTTGGCTTCGACATGTGAAGAGCCAGCACATTGCCGGGATAGACGGCAACCTGCAAATTATCCGTTTTCAAAGATCAGAAATTGCTGGTGATAACAATTCGGCTGGCATTGGAAAGTCAAACCGGGTTCACCTCCTCGCCTTTTACTTACCTTTTGGATCTTCACGGGCTTGACGCTCGACCTAAGAGCCCTTAGCAACCTCTCCGAGGCATAGAGAATCATGGGCACTGCCAAGTACATCCACGTCTGCACTCGAGGAATTCCGATAACAAACCGTCATGAAGGAAAGAAAGAAGAGAAAATAGCACATACTGATAGACCGATGTATTACATCGATCCAGAATTCACAGCCTCAATTACCGTTTTCTGGTACCATTTCTTGGTGAGATAGAGCTTGATCCCGTGAACGATGAGGAGAGCATAAACTATCACGAACATGTGGTGGGAGTACCAGAAGGCATTGAACCCCGTCAGCCGCCTGAGCGGCTTCGGCACGTTGAGCTTGTTCCTCCGGAACCACGGAGTTGCGAGGGTGAACGCAATAGCCATCAGAACCACCATTATGATCCCGGTGATGCCCTCGACGCCCTTCACGAACCACCAGTAGTTCGGCGGCTGAGTCTCCCCGAAGTAGGGTTTCATGGGCTCGTACTCCTCCGGGGTCGCGTGGAGGAGCCGGGGGAAGTCGCAGGTCATGTGGGATATCACGTGGAGGCCAACTCCGACAGTGACCCCGACTGCGATCACCTTGTGGAAGTTGAGGTTGTCGTCGAACGGGACGGCAGCTCCCAGCTTGGTCTTGTTCCTGAGCCAGGTTATCATGTTCCGGCACACAGGGAGCAGGATCAGCGCCATGCTGAGCTTGAGCGTCTCGGCTCCACCCTTGGCCACGCAAACGCAGTAGCCCATGATGTCGAACACGGCCTTGTTCCGGTACTGGACGAACTTGTAGGCAAAGAGGCCGGAGAAGGCGGCAAGGTAGAGGATCATCACCCACACCCGCTGCCAGTTGTCAAGGAGGAAGTACTTGAACCTATGGTAGCACCTCACCAATGGGTTGGTCTCCTGGGTCGGCCTCAGCTTCTGGCTGAGGAGCTGGCTCAGGACCCGGCTATCACTGACGCGGACAGACTGGTTCGGGGCCTGCAGCAGCAGCATCTCCAGGTTTTGGATCTGTATCGAAACAATCGATCAGTCTGCTAGATGATGCGTAGGGTACGACTCAATGTCAGAAAAAGGCTCTATCGGGATGTCTAGCGAGAAACAATGACAACATCGGACAATGTGGGCAGCCTTAGAGTTACACGAGCCGGGCATGTAGTACCATGATGTAACCGGCATTATCCGGGTCGAGCTCTTCCATGATAAGAGCTGCATACTCCTTTGCTTGCTTCTGGATGTTGCCCAACTTGTTGGCCGAGGCACTAAGACTAATAATCTGCAGCGTTAAGTCGACCATATTAGGCAAACCTCAGATCTTCAATCGCAAAAACATTGAAGATATTTGAAATTTATTTATTTATTTATTTTCTCTTCCATCTCTTATCTAAACTATATTATGGGGTTGAATCGAATTATTTTTTTCAATGTGATTATTCACTTGCATATGCTTTTAAAAAATTTAATAAGATCCGATTAATTTATATCTAAATTAAATAAATTAAACCCAACCCAATCAAATATTTTTAAATTAAAATTAATACCTTACTTAAATAAAAATAAAAAAAGAAAAAAGAAGAAGAGTCAAACCACATTAATTAGATTATTATTAGTTGAATGTGCTGTCATCTCTGACCAAATTGCTTTTTCATATATAAATCATCATTGGCTGGTTATTTTCTTACCTCAGTGACTTCTTCCTCAGTAATCCTCCCATCTGCATCTTTGTCCACCCTGCATTATTACCGGCATCTAATCCAATCAATTCGCCTTTAAAATGGGATCCAACCCATTATCTATATATATATATATATATATTGGTATGCTGAATATATATTTAATCCAAAAATTAACAGAAAAAAATTATATAATTATTGCGGATAAGCTCACATGTCAAAGAAGGTTTGAAGTCGGGAATCGAAGCTCTCGTCGGCGATCTGCTCCCAGAAATCCCTGAGCTGGTCTTTGCTGACAGAGTCCCCGAAGATATTCCGTCTCTGCGCGAGTGCTCGGAACAGCTCGTTGGCAAATTCCTTTGATTCTTTGTTCATCCCTGTTTTTCCAATCCAATTGAATTAAAAAAATTATAAAATCTTTTTTTAAAAAAACCCATGTAAAATAATGGTTAATAATGTACACCTCATTAATTAGTCGAACACAAAATGTTAATAATTTCCATTAAAACCATTTTATTTAACAAAAATTCAAAATTTATTTTCGTCCAAAAAAAGCGTCCAAATTCTATTGCATGTGATTTAATTACTATTCTATTGACTTTCTCGCACGATTCATATTTCATATCTACTACTGTTTTTGTCATCACAAATGCATGAACATTAGCTATTCGAGTACTTTTTAATTTTTTTTAAATAACGTGTTTCACTCTATTACTGTTATAATAGATTTAGATTTTTAAATTGAATTAATTTATTAATAGATAAACTTATCATAATTTAGAATTTTTATTCATAAAAAAATTAAATTTATAAACTAATATAATCGCCCTATATTGGTTATTTTTAAGTGTCTTTATTGTAATTACGTGGGCACATATTAAAAAGAAAATAATTTTTGAAGATAATTTTTAATTGAAAATAGGCAATTTTTTCCCTCGAAAGTGGTGGGACGGAGACAATAATATTCAACCAGGGGAGGAAAAACACGGACAATAATTCGAGAATTATCAGGTTGTGCTTTTTACCGATGCATTCTCCGAACAAGGAACAGTGGAGGAGGCCGTTGGTGGAGGCGGTGAGCTGGTCGAACCTCTTCTCAACGGCAGGCCAGCCGGAGGCTCCGGCACCGCTGCCGGTCTTGGAGGCGATGAACTTGAGGCCCTTGAGTGCATGGGCGGCCGCCGACTTCGTCCTGTCGAACCGCCGGGCGGACGGTCTCCTGGAGAGGGATGTCAACCGCTTCAACTCCTGCGAGACCTGACGGATGCCGGATGACGCGTTCCTGAGCAGCGCTGACCCCAACGACGATTTTGTCCGCCTCGCCAACAGCTGCAGGTCTGGGTCTTCCTCCGCCTGGCCGGGACCTCCGGCGGCGTGGACGCTGTGCACGGCCACGGCGTCGTCCCGTATGTCGAGAGTGATTTCCACGAGTTCCTCGCCATCAGCCCTGGAGCGGCTGCTCTCTTCGGATGGGAGGTTGAACCTCGCACTCTTCTTTGAGCCCCAGCTCTTGCCGACCAGAGGGCCGCTGAAAGCCGACCTGTCGCTGGTCATGCTCTCGGCGTCCGAATTCGTTTCAGAGAAACTTGCTCTTCCATCTTCGCTCCTCATCTCAACGCCTACCGGTACGAACCAAACGCCGAGTCGATCCAAATAATCTCTGAGCTAGACAAATGGGTGTTGGTAGAGAAACCAGCCGGCCTAATGGACCAAAGAATGAACCAATCGAGCGAGTTCTGCTTAGAGTGAAGGGAGAAGAACAAGAGGAAAAAAGGGGAGTTCGAGTCGAGGGATTGAAGTTTTGACTGAGTGCTGATTTAACGAATCGAAGGGACTAAAACGGCAAAGAACTCGTCAACATCATTGGAGGCAAGAAGTTGTGTTAGAGAAGGAAAGGTGTTGGGCAACTCTCCAATAAACTGAGCTTTGCTATCCTCCTAAGAATAGAGGAGCTCTGTATTTATGGACGGAATTAAGCAGATCTCGTCCCCGTCAGGTCGAGAGGAGAACGAAGATAAAGCTGGAGCAATGGAAAGTCGCAGGAAAGGGTTGGCGCGCGGTCAGGCGGGAGGCCTTGACCCAACGAACACCCAGCCATTATATTACTAACATTGACATTAATATACTGTTTTAGTTGGTTTTTATTTTAGTAATTACCCATCATTTTAGCATGTTCATAGGTCATATGACTATTGTTTTTTTGCTACATGATAGCGGGCATATTTGGTGGCCCGTAAGCATCCACGCTTTTTTTTTAAAAGTGAATCCAACTTAGTGGCAAAATGATGGATGTTTAGGTTAAATTGGTAACAAAATAAAATCGAGGACCAAACTATTATCTACATAAAAAAAAATTAAGAATGAAACTATCGTGAACCCTACGTAGGTATCATCTCAATTCCAACTCTAATTTTTAGAATTGGACTAGACTAGCCAGTTTGACCAGAAACTGGCCATTCATCCGATTTAATTTCTAAAATTAACTTAATTACATTGTAAATGTTGTCAGTTTCGATTGACCCAGCTAATTCTCGATCAAATCTGTAAACTTAATTAAATCAGTAAAAAATCGATCGACCTAAAATTAAAAAACTTATTATAATATAATTATTTTATTTTATTATATTTATATTTATATTTTATAATGACTATATTAAGAAATTTTGTTATAAATCAGTATTAAATCATAGTATTATATCAATTTATTAGTAATATTATTTATTAAATATATAATTCGACCCACTAAACCTCTTATCTAACCCATAATATGACCCATGAACACATTCTTTAATTGGTTTCGATCTGATTTGGTTTCAAAACAAATCAGATGGTGCAGGCTAAGAAAAATAAAAAAGATGATGCCGTGATACACTTATTAGCTTAATAATTAATATATTATAAATTTAATTATTATCATAATTATTTTATATATCTCATTATTTTTTCATTGTTCTACATCTTTTTTATCTTATAATTTTTTAATATAATAAAAAAAAGAAGAAGAAGAGGAGGAAGGAACAGATATGACACATGAACAGGTATAATCAGTGCAATTATTATTCCCATTATTTAGAATTAAATATTTGTTTTATTCCCCTGCAGATGGATGTGATCCGAAAGTAGTTGAAGGAAACATGGACGCGATCATACATGCATATCGGCGATTTTTTATTTTTCCGTATGCGAGTGCGGCGACCATCGGATGAATTAACGAGCTCGTGAACTTGTTTGTGTCGGTAGACATCCGTGCGTGCTGCGCTGCGTCCGAATCAGTATTTTCAATGTGATTTTACTTCAGTGAACTTAGCTCATCATCTATCTGATAAGCATAGATCAGCATTAGACTACGATGATGTGAAAAAAAAAAAAAAAAGGATGTACCGTGACGAAACGGCACCGTGCTTTTCAAAAGAAACGTATCGAATTAGGATGATGGGAAGAGACGGCGGCATCGGGTGCATGCACACTTATTACATACAATCCCAGTCACTCAAAAGTCACCTTTTTGACAAAAATTAGATACTTTAATAATAATAAAAGCTTAAACAAAAAAAAGTGGAGGAGACACTTTCAAGAAACAAGGAATTAAATAAAATAATATTATTTAAAGTAATAATGATATTAAAATATCTTTTATATAATAGTTTTAAAAATCGGACCGAGTCGGCCGGTTCAATCAGGAATGGCTACTCACCCGATCCGGTTCATAGAATAATTTCAATTGCACTTTAAATGATGTCAACTCCGGTTAAATCAATCGGACCGATGAACCCAATTGAACCGATAAAAAATCAACGGACTTAAAATTTAAAAAATAACAAAAATATATTATAATGTACTATACTTATATTTATATTTTATATTAAAATTTTATGTAATATAATTATTATATTAATAATTTTTGTTATAAATTATATTTAAATTATGATATTATGTGTATTTATTAGTAATATTATACAATTAATATTATTTATTAAATATGCAGTTGACCCATTAAACCTCTGATCCGATCCATGAACCCATGAATTCATGCCAACACTGGTTTTCGGTCTATTCGATTTCAAAAACTATGTTTTATATACATATACGGATTTGTTGGGGGAGGGAAAAAAAAGACATATTTATCAGTTTCACACTAGCTACTCTATGGTAGAAATTATAGATCACATAGATACGCCTATGATTATACGCTGGAATCGGATTACAAAATGCACTGAGAATCATTTGACCGGAGTCACACTGATTAATCAATTGAATCTCCCGATATCCAACCGTCGGACTCAATCGGAGCGGGTGAGTCCATAGCGATTTCATCAAATAATCGACCCCGCCTCCACATTAGTATCGAAAGATTTTACTTATCAAAAACCGATCCACCAAGGATCTTCCCCGATAGCCTCTCTTTCTTTATTTTAAATTTCATTAAGTGTCCCTCTATATATATATGTGTGTGTGTGTGTGTAGCTCAGGTTTTGTCTTGTCTTCATTTTCTTCACGGATAATATAGTTTTGTCCCATATCTGGTCTATTGGTCTATGGCAGATTCGGTATACAGTGCAAAATTATAGATCCATTAATCACAAACGTATATTTATGTTACATAAAATGATGCGTTTTGAAAAAGTAACTTATAAAATTAATATAAATTAACTGAAATGATTTAATATTTTTTTTAAGATAATATCTTGAATTTAAATATTATAAATAAAAAAATTATATTTAGATATTTTTACGTAATCAATCTTATTTAAATTTATATTAATCCACATTCATTTCTCATAAATATTTGATGATTCTCAATCAATCCGAGCTAATAATTCTTTATTCCCAATTTTCAAAATAAAATTTATTCTTCTCCCTATAAGCACTAGCCTTACGTTGATCTATAGAAGCATCGGATTCTGCATCGAGTAGTACAATTCAAGAGGACGATTCACCTTCGCCCACATTGGAAGAGCCATTGATAGAGATGGCACGGGCTATAACGATACTTCGTGAACATTAACGTTCGACTATCTCATAATTTTCTCTCAAAGACACAATTCGTTAACAACTCTTCAATGTTTTTGGAATGTCCATAGATGCCGTAGTTAGCATGGACGGGTCGATTGCTTCTAATGGGTAGCAAAATCAACACAAATAGCTGGAAAACATGGTATGTCTGTGTGTATGTATGTATATATATGTATATAGAAAGTAATCGGACATGAGAGGAGACTTGATCTCTCACTTACAAAGGTGATAAAAGTTAAAGAACAATATTGCTGCATTAATTTCCTTTTCGGTTATATTGATATTCAATTAATTTTGCACTTAGGGTTTTTCCTAATAATCATTCATATATAGTACAATGCGTGGACCGTGAGCTGTGCATTAAGTTAGGTTCATATGTATTGAAATTAATATGGCATGATGAAGGGATCTCTACGTCATCTTGTCCGTAAGCAACATTACAATCATTTGCCAAAAAAAAACGCACTTAATTTTATTTTTTTCCCACTAATTGCCATTTATTATACTACATCCACGTACACCTGTTTTCAACCCTTCTTCGTCCAGGGATTCATCCCCATCTGCCGCACTCCCACGCAAAATTTAAAAAGAATAAAAGAATAAATAAGTAAAAAACATGATTCAAAATTAATTTACAGTAATTTATATTTGAGTTAAATTGATGGTATATAAGGTTTTTAAATTATATTTTTTATTTATATAATTTAGATGTGATATAGTATTATAGGTGTGGGACCAATATCTCTGGTAATTAAAACAACCACTAAAGGAGATGAAACGTGTTTCCACGTGCTGAGATCTTCCAGAATGCGATAAATATATATATATATATATAAATCGGGCCCAGCCAGAAAGCAAGTGAAAAAGAGGAGAAATGAGATTCTAGAAAGTAAATATATATATTTTTATTTTTCTATTCTTTTTTTAAACTTACATTCCATATAATTAGAAAAAAAGATAAGGCCAAGTGGTGATATAATAGTGTGAAATACTTATGATTATCTATTATTTGCAAAATAATGTACATGTTTGGCTTCCCCTATTCTCGAGTCAGACAGCAATGTAGAGTTTTTGACGACAATGCAAATCCCGTGGGCGCCTCGAGGCGGGCTGGCGGCTGGCGGCTGCCGGCGAGGCGAGTCCAATCTAATGTACGCAGTAGCAGGTGGAGATGGAGTCCTGTTAAACTAAACAGATATATGGTTGTTCTAATATTTGGAAATTCAAAATAAATGTGGCCAAAGAGTTGTGGTTCATCGGTTTTACCTCTATGCTTATACATCATTTTTTTGAATACAAATGAGGTGTATCGGTTCAAAAGCACGTAATTTATGCATGGCCTAAATATGTGTCTCTTCTTTTCAAAGGTCCAAGTGAAGGAATTTTCTCTATTGGTTTAATTTTTGTTTCTTCAAAACGTGTAAAAGAAAAAGGGAAATATGGCATCCAAATTTGACCACAAAAACGAGTGCACGGATCGCATATTCGGTCCCAATCTACTGTTGACCCTTGAGCAAGTGCCCAAAATATCGTTTGACTAATGAGAAAAAAAAAATAGACACCATTGGACCCAACCCAATTGTCTTTACCTGAGAAGACAAACCTATACGTGTCTTCACCGGCAGACCGTGCGTATGTACGTTCAACAATGTCATAAGCTCGATCTTGAGATGTAATCCTCTCTCAAATTCTCATAGCTTATCACACCGAAACCCTAGAATTTACAAATCCGAAAAGCCCCGAGATCTCGCGCTCGTGGCATCGACCTATGGCTCTCTCCTGAAATTTGATCCGCTACTTGCTTCCAACCTCGGCAGGCTAATTAGCTATAAGTTATACGATTGTGTGTGTGTGTGTATGTATATACAGACTAGGTAGGTGCATAGATAATACATATCTAGAAGTGACATCCACTTGCCCGGAAATGTGCAGGAGATTGCTCGTTGATTAGTCCCGGAAATTACTACAGTTTATGACCACGTCTGTGATATATCATAGAATTTTCCAGTCAAAAAGCTCTGCCTTGCCATTCCACAAGAGTAAAGTATAATTAATGTAAGGGGGAACTTAAGAAGACATGATCATCTACCAATATCTGAAAATTATATTGTTACTGGCTAATTAAGGCATGAAAATACCCTTATAATTAGAAAACTTCTATATTATAAAACCAAAAAATAAAATATTATGTAAGAAAAATGACGAATTATACGGTGGGAAACCCTTTTTCTCAGTTTATTAAATGAGAGAGGGTTGGCCAAAATTTCTTCAACCCAAACATAAATCGACGCGTCTTCCGATTAGAGCTGATTGAGCGCTTCCTGAGTCTTCAACACGGAAATAGGAAGAAATGTCTCTCAATCTCTCTCTCCCTCTCTCTCTCTACCTGGATGAACTTTCAATCGCCATTGGGAAAAATATATATATCTTCAAATTACACATTTTTTGTGTTTATGTATATATATATATATATATATATATTATATCATAGGTGTCTTAAAAAAATCGAGCTTGGCTATTATTTTCCTAATTTCGTCTGCCTGAGGCATGACCTTCTATCCAGTTTTTGTCGTATCCTTCTGCACAACTACAATGGCAATCGGCTATTTTACGAATCTGAAACGAGACTACTGGGTCGTGATATTGGCCGACGCTGCAGGGATCAGATTGATGCGTGGCCCGAATAAAGAGGGGAAATTAAGTCCAGTAGAAGCGCTTGACTAGTCAATGAATGCCGACACGGCACGGTAGTGGCACTCGTTACAAGGTTTTGTCCGATGATTGTTTGCTGTTGTTAATCGATCGTCCTCTATGCCCTCCGACACAGCGATGGTACGATGAAATTCTCCGGCTTTTCTTGACTTTTTCAGTAAGGACGAGCATCAACTTGGAGAAGTAATTAATGGTTTCCTTCGACTAGGCTCTCGTGTATTTCCGGGAAAAGCGTCGATTGCCGGTGGTCAACCGCCACAGTTTTACCATCTGCACATGCGGACGTTGGGGATCGGAAGTCAAACGCTCGTTGTGGGGTCCGTGGATGCTTTTGCCGATCCAATTGCAATACTCTCGGAATATTTGGTTCAGCCTCGCAATTGCAGAAAGCTATTTGATGCACGCGTGGCCGAATCACAATCAAGGATCTATATCGGGATCGAGAAGCTCTGCTAGTGGACAACCCGTGAACCCGCTTTTCTTTAATATATTCCTGTTCGTCTTGGAATCTTCGAGGAAACAAAGTGCGGAGAGCAAAACGGTTCCTCCTCGATCTGAACTGAGGAGAACTCCAGACTCATTCGATGGAGCGAGCTGTCCACCTCGCGGTATTTACCGTCTCCCCGATTACATCTATTATGGGCATTTCTTGTGCCTGGCTGGAGAGAATGAGGAAACGACGTGGGAACACATACTCGTGCTCATAGCCTCGATTTTGCAGCCTACTCAGTTCTAGTACCTCCTTGTCTCAATTCGAGGGTAGTACACCACTAATGCACCCAACTCCTATATCTCGACGGTCACAGCATTTACTTATCCGGAAGGCACAGTTGAAACATAGAACATAGCATCGCGGACAGCATCGAGCCCGTCAGATGTAGGTGAGCCCACGGGCTTAGAGCTTTCGATTTACATTTAGGGCTTAGTTTCTTCTCGAGAATGAATCTTTGAAACCGCAGAATTGGTCTCTTTGTGGACTACTTCTCTGGTGCTTAGAGCTACAGCAAATTAAAGGGCCACTTTTGAACTGACAAATTGGGTTTGATGGAGTGATTTCACTCTCCACAAATGTAAATGTGCTAATCATTTTATCGAATTAAGAGTATAATAATATCGATACAACATGCCCAAATTCCGGAGATGTGTGATATTTGGGGTTTTCCATATGTTCCCCGCTTTATATACAATAATTTTCATGACTATTTGACGCGATAAAATACCGATAGTGGAAATACTGATAAATCCCAAGAAGAATACAAGAAGTTGCCCTTCTGGAAGCCCTCTGGTGGCACGTCCGAGTCTTGGGCCTTCCCGTCCGATCCCGTCCAGCCATCATCCGCAAGAGCTTAGTTATTTACGTGGAATTTTTAATTCTCCACCCCCACATAAGCCGGACAAATGAAAAATATAGCACACACACATGTATGTATACATACGTATGTATGCAAATAGTGGATGAAATGTACTTTCAATTATTGCCCCCAATAATTTATGAATGAATCTGCATGCCCCCCTCATCTCTAGAGGGTATCTCGTATACCCATATTAAGTAAGTATAATGTTATTTATTAAAATTTTTAATAGTTATATATATATATATAGAGAGAGAGAGAGAGAGAGAGTTTACTAATATTTTTTCAGATTTATTTTAATTTTTTTAACTTTTTAATAGTTAGAATAAAATTAATATTTATCAATTTTTTTATTGAATGATTATATCATATTTGGTACCGTAGTTGATATCATAGTTTTAAAAATTGGACCGAATCAACCGATTAGACCGGTTCAACAGGAAATCAGTCACTCATCTGATCCGATTCTCATAAATAATCCAATTACACTTTAAATTAGGTCAAATCCGGTTGAACTGGTTGGTTCTCAGTCGAACCGGTGAACCCAATTGAACCGGTGAGAAAATGAGCTAACTTAAAATTAAAAATTAAAAAATAAACATATTATAATATATTTATTTTATTTTACTAGGCTTATATTCATATTTTATGTTACATTTGAGACTAATATAATGACTATATAAATTATTTTTATTATAAATCATAGTTAAATTATAATATTATTTATTAAACATGCAGTTCGACTAATTAAACCCCGGGTTTGACCTATGAACCCATATATTGATCGGTTCCGGGTCCGGTCCGGTTTTAAGAACCATGGTTGATATGTTGTGCATCTGAGCTATTACCGGCCGTTTCCCCATACTGATGTACATATATTATTTGGCCCGGACGATCCCTCGAACTCTCCCTCGGTTTCGATTCCCATCACGACTATTACAAAAGTCTGCCATCGGAGTAATAAAGATATATGCATGCACCGGCTCACTGCATAGGCGTCGTCACTAGCCTGAGTCGACCTCATTGAGACAGCTAACGCGAGCGGTGTACATTGCACCTGCTGCATATGTACACTGCTGCACCAACCACGAAGCGAGGCTGGACAGGTCAACCATAAGGTTAGGATAAGAACAAAACCGAGTGAAAATCAGAAGAGACATTTAATCATGGGAAAGGGGCGCGGCGCTCTCTCGCTTTGGGCTGCTTAAATCTCATGCGAAGGATACCCATTAATCTAAAAACGATTGTGGATGAAAATCAAATCCAAATTTTCTTGATGCTCTATTGAGAGTGGTGTTACGGCTGCCGGCTCAAACCCTCATCCTTGGTTCTACGTCGGTTTCAAATGTCCATCCTGTCACAGAAAACAACAAAAAAAAAAAAGAGGATTCTTTATCCTTTTTCGAAACGTGCCCACATGGTTTGGCCGAACCATCGGACCCATCTGCTCTGCTGCTCTATCGTCTGACCCTCCCTCCCTCCCTCCCTCCTCTCCTAACGTTTTATATATCAACATCAGCGATAATGAGTCAGGTCAACCCCGGACCACACCGCATATGGTCCGCACAAGTGTACCGCAGAACCTCAGACCAAAAACCGACCGAACTTCCCCCCGACTGTTCGACTGCGTAATTTTCTTCATATATGTTGCAGGACAATGCAGTGAGAGATTGGCGATCCACTTCCCATTTTTTTTACCGCTCAATATCAATGAGCTTATTAAAAAGATACTGTTGCTATCGGAGGGCGATGTAAGACAGAGGAACATGTGTCGATGGAGAGATTCCTAAGGGAGATCCCCACCGTTTGATAAATAGTAAATTATTGTCGCAAACAACACCTAATTTTAGTATACGTTGAATTGTGGCATGATATGACCCCACATTTGATCTTCTTGTATCTCTCCCTCTCCCTCCCTCTGACCCTATAGAGAAAAAGTGCATGGCATGACTTCTTGAGAGAAAATATCAGCTAATCCAAATCAAAGCAAAGAGGAATCGAGTCGGGGGCATCAATTCTTGATATCCGGGGTTGTCAATAATTCTATTTCTAATAACAAGTAAATAATTCGAAGGCTCTTCCAGGTATTATTGTACGCAGCAAACTATTTATCGACTCAGATAATTCTATTTCATCGTTGGTGGTACTTGAAGCTGTGCCAAGACCCATTTATGTGAGTGAATGAATGCAGAGTCGCAGGCCCTGACGCCGATGGCAAAACAACGAGAAGTAAACGAATAGATAAGTTCAATGAATAAATGAATGGGGGGATGAGAGGCCGAGAGGGATAATCGAAAGGTAGGCCGGAAGATGCTATAATGGTGACATATGATATCCCAACGACTCCGACGATCTGATCATCTCCACCACTGGACATAGCTGGAAAGGTCTCCTCCTATGTACACACATTTTAAGGATCTTACGTATGTATATTCACGTGCATCATCTCCATCGATCTCATCTCTGAGCTCTGATCATGTTGAACCGAATAGATTCCTACCTTACCTGTACGTGCAAGCCACGCTTGGTGCGATGCTAGAGATCTCGGACCCGAATTCAGCCTAAATCATTGATGTTTAATGGCAAGAGTGTATTTATCTGACGTTCATGTGCTCGTAGGTTCGCGCTCCACTTCCAGCAGACAAATCCACATGTTCTTTCTCATATCTTTTAAAGTGTCGCCACGTCACGTGGACCCCATAGAAAAATTTTTTCAATTATAAACATTGTCACACCCTCCATTGTCGATCCTTGCTCCGCAACAGGAGGACACGATATCGACCATGCAAATCCCCATCAATCCATGCATGCAGCTGGCGATCTTTTTTCATCTACTTATTTTATGCTTGTGCATTAATTCATGAGAAAATGTTCGTTAGTTAGAACTAATACCGTCAATAATTTCGATAATAATTGCGGCAAAGCATAATTATCCCGATCGTTGTCCAAGGAATTCTGTCATTAGCTTACCCCATTTCCAGAGTTGGCATCGGGGGGCTGTTAACGGGGCATATTGCCTTAAATGTGCCACCGATGGTTTTCAGTGAGGACCTGAAATTATGGTGCATTAAGGGGGGGTATTATTGCCTCTCATAACAGTTATAAGTCTACCCTTGAGATTCTAAATCCATAGTTATATTCCATGGGTGGGTGCGTGGGTGCTTCCTGAGACCAAATCCTGAAGCAGTGATTCCATTCCCTATAACATATGCTCGTCTCTCGAAATGGTCGGTCCAGAAGAAGTCTTGAAACAATCGACCAATCCATGCGGTCGAGCTTCCAACTCTTGATTACCATGTGACCGGAGCTAGGCAAGCGACGGTATCTCTTGTTCGAGAAAGCTTCGTATGAAATCGATTTAACTGGATGAGCAGGAAAGGCGGCCTTACATGTTGTAACCTAAAGGGTACATTGTTTCAGTGGTTGGACCCTTCTATAGATGTCATTTCATTCGTTCGTTCGTTCGTTCATGATACATACAACTTACAGCCTGCAACTCCACATAAATGCACGCACTATCCAACTGGGAAATCTTTTAAAATGGGTTTGTCCTATTCCCTTTCTTTAGTTACGTAGGACATCCATAAATCTAAATCTAAGCGATGAAAGAAAGATGTGTGGTGAACAAGCATAGTAAATTTCATGCCTAAGAATCGTACTCGTGATCAAGTGTTTTCATTACAAAACTGCACGAGTCTGTCTTCACACTCTCTCGAGAAAGTATGAAATCTACTTAGAGGAGAGAGTATCAAATCTTGGGGTTTGTGAGACCACAAAGAATCACGTTGGCGACGAGGAGACCTGCCTTGCTTTTTACAGCAGCAGGGAGGAGGCAGAACCACTTTGGAGGACAAAGAAGTGACTGTCTCAGTTTTTTTACTAGATTTTCTATTGAATCGGGGAAAAGGGCAAAAAAGAAATGAAGCACTTGAGGCCAGAGGAGAGGAGGAGGAGGAGGAGGAGGAGGAGGAGGAGGAGGAAGAAGAAGAAGACAAAGGGATCGACAGGCATGGCAGTCATTTAAGCAGCAGGATAGACACTCCGGTCCATGTACCATTGCTTGCAGCAGCCTTCACGGGCATGCATGGCGATGGCAGCTCTATGCAGGGTGGGTTAGAATGGGTCTTGTACAGGATTGCATTCATACGTAAATCCAAAAAGTTTAAATTGATACATCTTGCATTAGTGGTACGTATCTCATCTTATATTTTCATTTTGTTTCTCTTTTAAGACCCACCTTTCACCAGTCCAGGTGAAGATGGTCCTTATCTCTCGCTTCGTACCCCACACATCACTGGCCAAACTCCAATCCAATGGATCGACTTTAAAGCCGGATCAGGTCCAGTGCCCCCATAGAAAAATAATTGCGGCCCACCTGACATGCAAATAGCTGTAATGGCCAATAACCAATCATAATCAATCCAATTGATCATAAACGACCAATCAGTCCAGAAGTCAGCTAGTAGTACCACCACTCACTGCATATTGTCTTTCAGTTTTCTCTTGGGCCTTCCAATAATTCCTTCACTGAATGCTTCCTCCCCCCTCCACTGTTTTGGACCGAATCCCTCTCCCTATTTAAACCCATCCTCCAATCTCCTTCCCTTCAAATCATTCTACTCTACTCAACTCAACTCTCTCCCTCGGTAATGCTTGCTCTTGTTCTCGTTCTCGTGTTTTTATTATGTATGGTTGTAAGTCGTTTCCATGCTGACTTTGTTTCTCGATTTCGTGATGCTGCAGAGGAAAATGGTTTCTCACGCATGGGCTCTGCTTCTGGGTTTTGTGCTATTCATGGCCCCAGGTGCGACGGGGGCCCCGCTGAGGAGGCCGGTGGCGGTGCCCTTCGGGAGGAACTACGTGCCTACATGGGCCTTCGACCACATCAAGTATTACAATGGCGGCTCCCAAATTCAGCTCTACCTCGACAAATACACCGGTGAAGCACTCACACTGGCCAGAGAAATCCACGTTTCCTTCCGTCCTTCCCCGTTCTCTTTACTGACATCTCCTTGGGTGTTTTGGAAATGAAAGGGACCGGATTCCAGTCGAGGGGAAACTACTTGTTCGGGCATTTCAGCATGGACATCAAGTTGGTTCCTGGGGACTCTGCTGGGACAGTCGCTGCTTTCTATGTCAGTAGACCCTCAGCACAGATTCAAAGTTGCCATTTTCCTTGGCTCTGATTTAACCTGAGCTGAGTCGTCTTTCTTTCCCTCTGTCTGGCAGCTGTCCTCACAAAACTCGGAGCACGACGAAATAGACCTCGAGTTCCTGGGTAACAGGAGCGGGCAGCCAATCATTCTGCAGACAAATGTGTTCACGGGAGGCCAAGGAAACAGAGAACAGAGGATCTACCTCTGGTTTGATCCCACCACAGCTTTCCACACCTACTCTGTCCTCTGGAACATGTATCAGATAGTGTAAGCTTTCCCCATCTTCTGCATTTGCTCGCACTCGTATCTTCTCGAGATCTTTAAGACTACATCAGATCAGACGATTCCCCTGAAGAGGAAATCCTTGCTTTCGAAATGCACTTAGAACTAGTGATCAAGTCATCATCGTGCAGGTTCTTTGTGGACGATGTCCCAATCAGGGTCTTCAAGAACTGCAGGGACCTCGGGGTGAGGTTCCCGTTCAACCAGCCGATGAAGATATACTCGAGCCTGTGGAACGCGGACGACTGGGCCACCCGGGGAGGCCTCGAGAAGACCGACTGGTCCAAGGCTCCGTTTGTGGCCGCCTACAGGGGCTTCCACATAGATGGGTGCGAGGCATCGGTCCAGGCCGGGTTCTGCGCCACCCAGGGCAAGCGGTGGTGGGACCAGAGGGAGTTCCAAGACCTCGACGCCTTCCAGTACCGGAGGCTCACGTGGGTCCGCCAGAAGTACACCATCTACAACTACTGCACCGACCGATCCCGCTACCCGACCATGCCCCCGGAGTGCAGGAGGGACCGTGATGTTTGATCTTCTCTGAAGTCCCCCTTTTTCTTTTTCTTTTTCTTACGCATTTGATTATACGTATCCATTCGTATGGATTCATGCCGCCTCCATAAGCGTTATTGATGCATTCTCTATGTTGTGATGCGATTTGCCACTCCCGTTATCGTACACGTATTCCCCATTGTTGAACCCATCTAACTAAAAGTGCTCCGCTACTATATAATGCAATCCTCGTGTCCTGTCAAAATCATCGAGCCCTTGTCGTCTTCATCTTCCCAATTTTAGTACGGTGATGTCTGGTGGACAGCATTCTCGATTGTAAGCGAGATCGCGAACCTCCCAGATCATTCGATCTCCATGGCAATTTCCGGCTTGGAAATCAATTTTAGGAAGAGAAATTCGATGGGAGGGAGCTCCAGCGACATGCCGCCTGGATCGACAGTCGTGAGGGGGAGGTAGATAAAAGGTTAGAGAAGAGTGCTAGCGATTCGTCTCGTTGCTGAGGCGATGAACTGTTCGACTTCGAGCTGCTGGGATAGATCTGTAGCAGACGACGACTATGAGCCCACAGGTCGGTGCCGACACTTACTACACAACAATTTTACGTACATATTTGATCAACCATGAATGAGTAGATTGATAGAATAGGACTCGCGGTCCTCCTGTCTTATCCTATGTCATTTACTGTCATAGAAAACATTTCCCCTTTGTCAGAACTCAGAAATCATGATTTTTTTTTGGGAAAAAACATTCTCTTGGATTATTTTAAAAAAAACTTTTTCAAAACACATCTACTTATATAATCAGTTTTTATTCAAAATATAATATATATATATATATATATATATAAAGTTTGACAGGCTGTGGGGTTGCCATGTAACGAACTAATGCATGGTAGACAAAAAGGGGTCAATGTAGTAATTATCGAGTTAATAATTAAAAAATTATAAATTTAATAAAATTCACTCTACTTACTTAATTTCTTATTTTTATATTTTTGAAGCCCATAAACATTATATATATAATAATAATAATAATAATTAATAAAGGCAAGAAGCATCACCGGCATTTCCCATGTATGGGCCTGGCTAAACTGGAAAGGAATAATGGGCCTTGGCCCATACTTGGGACACGAGAGGCCCATTTAGAACCCGAAGGGCCGAACATATTTATAGAAGAGCTTGGGAGGACGTTAGGAGTCCCTCTGCGAGGTCAGTAGGAGGAAAGATGCCGGCGGGAGACGGGCTGAGATCGAGGACGAGGGGCCTGTTCTCACGGCCTTTCAGGCGGGAGGGCTACATTCCCCTCACCACCTGCCTCAGGAGTCAGGACCTACAAGATGGGTGACTAGGTCGAGTCTGTCGACGTCAAATGCCCCCACAAGTTCTATCACGGCCGCACCATCCGCGTCTGGGACATCGCCAAGCGTGCCATCGCGTCGAGATCAACAAGCGGGTAAGCTCCTCCGCCTCTCACAGCTTAACTTACGCCTGCTTATTTCTGAAATGTCCGTTCAAGCTTATTGGCTGTTGATTCGCTGAAACGGGCTGCCTCATTTATGAAGCTGATTGCGTTTCGCTGATCATCATTACGAAAATTTCAGGTTGGAAACAGGATAACGAGGAAGAGGATCCACGTCCAGATCGAGCATGTTCATCCTTCTCGGTGCAATGAGGACTTCAAGCTGAGGAAGATCCGTAATGACGAGCTGAAGGCGGAGGCCGAGGCTCGTGGGGAGAAGATCAGCACCAAGAGGCCGCCAGATGGCCCGAAGCCCGGATTCAGGCTGAGGGCACCACCCTAGAGACTGTCGCTGCGATCCCTTATGACGTTCTCAATGACTTGAAGGGTGGATACTGATCTGTATTTGTGGAGCCTATACATCGTTTAGTGTGCGCTTTCATTACAATATGAGATCCGACATTGCAGCTTCTTTTTTCGAATTTATGTACTCAGAAATGCAGATCAATCACCTTTCTTTGGACCAGTACCCAACATGGAGAAGAACATTCAGATCTTCGGGCAATCTACATTATATAGTTTTCGATTGTCATGCGATCAATAGAACATTTCAGACGTGATCGATGTAACATCTGGATTCCCAGTTGGATCTCTGTGCTCTGGAATGCTTATGCCATTGCTCAAATACAAAACAGCGAGCCCCCAAAAAAGGGGAACATGATTCATGGTAAGCAGACAAAAAGATGACAACTTTAGGATCCTCCGATAGCCAAATTTGAGAATCACATTCGAGTAGACAGCAGATTCGGGTATGGACAAAGTTCAACAAAAAGGCAATTAGAAACTATTGCTGCCCTATGTTAATAATCAAGAGATCGCAAGTGAAAAAATTGAACATCATAAGGAAAACTGGTGGGAGCAAAAGGGGTTCCATTAGCAGCTACTCACAAAATTGTGCATTGACAGAGCTCAGCTCACTCATCCATTGCCTCCTCTTCATCATCAGCCCGCTTGAGCTGACCACACACATTACACTCCATGATCTCTGAAGCAGCCTCTGCTGGCGATGGGGGCAATGGGGCCAATGTACCGAAGCAGTTCTCCCTACTGCACATGTATCTCACGAAGAAGTATGCGTGAGGGAAGTCGTTATCTTTCTCGGACTCAATATCAGCATCAGATGCTGCCATTTCCCCTCCATCCTCCTCTTCCATATCTTCTATGCCATCATCATCATCATCCTCACCATCATTCTCATTATCAGACCAATTGGCCTCAACCTTACACCGGTCGCAGTTGCAGGTAAATCCATAGTCTTCTGCGAGCCTCTTCTGTCGACTTGGGTAATTCAGGTTCACGGGAAAGTAGCTCAGGCAGACCTCTCTCCCCTGGGGAACATCATGAATCATCCGAACAATGATGTCCGTGTTACCGTCGGGTGATGTGTCCACGTAGTCGAACCTGCAAGCATTCGGGAGGCAATCATGATTGAAGAATGAAGCTCTGGGGTAAATGCCATAAGCCCGAACGGATCTTTCTCCGTCCTCGCCAAGGGGCGCCATCAGGCCAAAAGCGTTGAGCTTGTCTTTCGAGAGGAGACTTGCGCTCAGCTCCGGCGAGAACCCGTGACGTAAGGGCGTTGGAGGAGGAGGGCAAACCGAGGCGATGAGCTGCAGGATTGAGGCAGCGTCGTCGGTGCAAAGGTCACGGCCCTGTAGGGAGAGCAGGATCTCGAAATTGGAGGGGGAAGTGATAGAGAGATTGTAAGCGGCGACTAAGAACCGAGCTTGGATTTGCCGCTCGGGAGGCTGATCGAGGAACGAGGGGCATACTATCAGGCGGGCAAGAGTCTGGCAAGCCCAGGGAGAGTGGGACGAGATGGAGGCGACACCCAGGCAGCTCGGGCTGCAGAACGCGTGGTATCTGCAGGATGGACACGGCACGGTCTCCGATGGCAGGACTCTGAAGCAGTGATCGCAGTAGCGGAGCTTGGAGGAGGAGGAGGAGGAGGAGGGACATCCGGAGAAGGGAAGGGCGGAGTAGAGGAGGATGGGGGAGTCCCTGAGGACGACCTGGCCGCCACGGAGAGGCTGGACAGCCACGAGAGCCCTTCCTCTGCCTGGAATCTCCGCCACGTTCAGTAGCTGAGCCGCTCCATTATCCGCCGTCGACATTTCACTGCGGCTACGATCTCGGCCAACTCTACATTCGCATTAGGGTTTTCGAGGGTTTTGGAATAAAGTAACGACGGCCCCGTAATATGTTTTTTGTTTCCATAAAAATGAAAAATCTAGGAAGGATGCGGGACACGAGATGTTGTGGTCGATCACGGAAACTCGGTTGTCATCCATTCTGTACACGTGTCCACTCTGCACGGTCAGGTCCGCCACCACTCTTTTTTATTTTTTTTCTATTAATTTATGGAGGAAGGGCAAAAATGGAAACACAGGTCGTTTTTTCCTCCTCTCCCCACCATTATTTATTGGACTATAAATACACGAAATCCCCCACAGGAACTCATTTGAAGCGGAGCCAAAGATCTGCAGCGTCTTTTCCTCTTCTCCACCTTGTACTGTGCAGCCGCCTCCTCCTCCTCCTCCCCCTCCCTACCCCCTAGCGAGGTGATCTGCTGTCGGTCCTCCGTTCACCGGTGATTCTTGGATTCCTTTCCTCTTATTGTTCTTCAGTGCTCTTGTGATTTTAATCAGTCGATCAATCGTCCGATTGTAATGAATCCCTGGGGTTTCTTGTTTGATTTTATAAATTGAACTTTCTGTCTCTCGATAGAACCGATGTTACGATGTTTATGTTCGCATGTAATCTGAGTATCTGTATGATGGTTTGACTGGTAAATCGTGTTGTAGAAGATGGAATAGAGAAGAATTCGATCTGAATGATTTTGCTATTCGATGCTTTTATTTTTTTCTTTTTTGCAGAATTTCATATGAAGGTCAGGAAAATGCTCTACTTATTTTGAGAAAGTTGATAAAGTTTTTGCAGTTTCCTGGTCCCATAGTTGACTGTACGTACTGTCGGATTGTTCAGTGCACACGAATGAAACAACTCTAACATCGTCTTTAGTTAAGGGTCCTTTTTTTTATTTGGCCTTTTTGTTGGTAATATAATGCTGTGGGACAAAACAGGAGAGGTAGAGGGTGTTTGAGGTTTATGTAAGTTGTGAAAAACATGTGTACTTTTTAGCTGTTCATGTGGCAGTTGATTTGGTCTTTACTTTGCCCATCACAGGGTGTTGATTGTATGTTGTGGGTTTAATAGTTATTGGAAACTAACTGCTCGCAATTGATTTTCTTCTTTTTTGTCTGTAGTCCAGCAGCCTCTTGCAAAAATGTCGGATGGCCAAGAGACAGACCGGAACATCGAGATATGGAAGATCAAGAAGCTGATCAAGGCCCTTGAAGCTGCCCGTGGCAATGGTACCAGCATGATCTCACTCATCATGCCTCCTCGGGACCAGATCTCACGTGTCACAAAGATGCTTGGAGATGAGTATGGGACAGCCTCAAACATCAAGAGTCGGGTAAATAGGCAGTCAGTGCTTGGAGCCATAACTTCTGCCCAGCAAAGGCTCAAGCTTTACAACAAGGTTCCCCCCAATGGGTTGGTCCTCTATACTGGAACTATTGTGACTGAGGATGGTAAAGAGAAGAAGGTGACTATCGATTTTGAGCCTTTCAGGCCCATCAATGCCTCTCTCTACCTGTGTGATAACAAGTTCCACACAGAGGCCCTGAATGAACTGTTGGAGTCGGATGATAAGTTTGGTTTTATTGTAATGGATGGGAATGGTACTCTCTTTGGGACTCTAAGCGGCAACACCAGAGAAGTGCTTCACAAGTTCAGCGTGGATCTTCCAAAGAAGCATGGCAGAGGAGGGCAGTCAGCCCTCCGTTTTGCCCGTCTGCGCATGGAAAAGCGTCACAATTATGTCCGCAAGACAGCTGAGCTGGCAACCCAGTTCTTCATCAACCCTTCCACCAGCCAGCCTAATGTGTCAGGCCTGATCCTGGCTGGTTCAGCTGACTTCAAGACTGAGCTGAGTCAGTCAGACATGTTTGACGCTCGCCTGCAAGCAAAGATTCTTAATGTTGTTGATGTCTCTTATGGAGGGGAAAATGGATTTAATCAGGCAATTGAGCTTTCTGCAGAGATCTTGGCCAATGTTAAGTTCATTCAGGAGAAAAAGTTGATAGGCAAGTACTTCGAGGAGATTAGTCAAGACACTGGGAAGTATGTTTTTGGTGTGGAAGATACGCTCAAAGTTCTTGAGATGGGGGCAATTGAGATACTTATTGTGTGGGAGAATCTCGACATCAACCGTTACACCTTGAAGAACTCCTCAACAGGTGAGGTTGTCATTAAGCACCTGAACAAGGAGCAGGAGGCCAACCAGAACAACTTTCGGGATGCAGCCACCTCAGCTGAGCTTGAGGTTCAGGAGAAGATATCTTTATTGGAGTGGTTTGCAAATGAATATAAGAAGTTTGGGTGCACGCTGGAGTTTGTGACAAATAAATCTCAGGAAGGATCACAGTTTTGCAGAGGCTTCGGTGGGATTGGGGGCATACTCCGCTACCAGCTCGATGTGAGATCATTTGACGATGTTTCTGATGATGGGGAGTTTTACGATGATTCTGAATAGCAATCAATGAACACTAACCAAGACTGGTGCTGGAGACAGTGGAGCAGAATCTCCTGCACCAGCGGATGCGCGGGCTATCGCGCAACATTATGCTGCTGCTAGTTATGGGTCCCTGCATCGTCTTGATTGCCATACCAAAGGTTTGATTCTTCCCTTAATCTGAAAAGCCTTTTTTTGGGCCAATATGGTATTTTGTTTCTTGTACATTATAATTAACTGCGATCCTTTTCTTTCTTGCCTTCTTTCCCCAAGAAGTTGGCACCCACAGCTGCACGAGGAAGAACTTGCCTATGGATGATATCACCGATGAAGTTTCTTCCCATCAATTTGATCTCGGACTGGGTAAAATCTGGTGCTGATGTTTGAGTCATCAAATAGAGAAGCACTCTGCTCCAACTCTACATAGAACTTAATAGTGAGCTTCGAGAATAAGGTTCTTTACCAGCTTATCATGCTTCATGGAACTACCTGTTCGTGGGTGAAACTCCTTTTCTAATTCCGGTTTTCATGATTGTGGTCGTACCCTTTGTGTGTGATGGATTCCCTATCGTATACCAATATCCAAGGACCTGATATTATATTTGGGTGGTTTTATTTGTGTCCCAAAGTTGCATATTTCCAGTATGCACTTAACGTTTGCATGGAAACCACGGACTACTTGTTAAAGCCGATGCATTTCCTCGGTTTCGTTATGTGGGGTGGGCTCTATCAGTGGGCTGGCTGCTGCTGCTGCTTAAATGCCGAAACTGTACTAGTTTGAAGCAAAAGGAGTTCCGCTCAGACATTGGGAACCTTCTAAAATCCAGTACTCTTCACGCCTCCCTTTCGACACTCCACGTGTTTTCTCCTTGTGCAGAAAACATCAGCAAGAACTTGGTCACTTCATGCAGCGGTTCCCTTCCTTGCACCATTGAAGCTCAGGCCAAAGCGATGGGGTAAATTCTCACCACTGGACAGCCACTAAAAACTGTCCTTCCATTCGGCCTCTTTCTCTTCTGGTTCCCCCTCACTCGTGCTGTTATCCATCTAAACCACAAACCAGTCACCATGGTCTGCAGTTTGAACTTGGTCGTCATCTGCGTTAAAAGGGAATAACCTGAAGCGGGAGGAAAATGGGGGCCAGGGAGGGATTCTTGTAAGCTTGCAGTCCTGAATACATTCTCCTCACAAGAACCGATTCCGTTCAACATTACATAAACACAAACCCAAGCTACCGTGTTGCGTATGCCACGAAGAAGATATCTAGTGCTCTGAAGTATAAATGGCTTGTAAATTCATATTTCCACATGTTCAATCAGCCCAATAACTCATACCGTAAAATAGGAAATAGAGAATGAGAAGAAAGGCAAAAATTGTGCATCTAAGACCTTAGCCTAAGAAATACACTCACAGCTAGATAACACTCTTCGGCACTTCCAACACTTGCCATCCACTAGACATGCTGTTTGTCGGGATATGAAGGATCGATCAGGGTCCCAGGAAGTTCAAGCCATAGTGCCTCACTAGTTCCTAATCCTGAATAGAGAGAGGTAAGACGTCAACACAGATTTCTACTAGTGCTACTCCAGCTACACACATCAATAAACAGAGACCATTTTGGTTTCCAGAACACGATCAATCGAAAGTAGTGAGATGACTGTGCTGTAGAAAGTGTCAAAACGATCATATTATTTGGAATACATATATATGAAACAAGCATATTATATTTTTTTATACCTGTTCCATTAGAGAAGGTTCATCACCCTTATGCTCTTGCTCCTCAGAAATTTTCTGCTCAACATCTACTTCATTTTGATTCCTAGGAACCATCTCTTCATCCTCAACATTTGCAGCATTCGCCCCTGTTTTATCATCCAAAATTTGTAGGTCTTCCGGAAGCTGACCTGACTTCAGAGCCTGCAAATCAGAAAGTGAAGGGTTCCTATTCAACACTTTGAATGACTGCAGGAGAATAGAGCATTATTTCGTTAAAGTGTATGAGATGCACCTTCTCAAGTCTGGCAACCTCTTCAAGAGTCTGTGAGTTCACTATTGCAGCCTGTATTACATCATAAAGTGAATTAAACCAAAAAGAGAGAGAGAGTAAACATTAAATTCAAATGCAGCATAGCTAAAAATAAATAGTCAGCGCAACACCAACTTTAAAGTAGATTTCCAAGAGATTCATACACATATTGCAGCCTTTTCCACACTCCATCTCCCTCAAGCATGATGACAGACAGTAATCTGCTCGGCAGATAGATAGTGCAGTGAACTAATACCTTGATTGCAATAATCTGCTCAGCAGAAGGGGCAACAACTCTAGGAGCAGGTTTTTCTTCTACAACTTCTGCTACTTTTTGGACCTCTCCAGGCGTAAAGGTCTTAACAGATTCCTTCTTTGCCTCCTCTTCAACTTCTTTTGAAGAAAATAAGCTTGCCGCTTCCAGTCTCTCCTATCAACAACAGACAAGTACAAAAATTCTTGGACTCGTATGGAACCAAATAGTGATTGTAAGGAAAAATAAAATTTGCAGTTCCTAAGATAAGGAACCAACATTGATGAGACCAAGTTTCCATTAAAACTGCACCTTTATTTAGTCATAGAAACAACAAAGCAAGCTACTTACCGGGGAAAAAACAACACAGCAAGCAACAAAAGGATTAAGAGAAAGTCCACTTAATTTACAATATTCAAGTGATTCTGCAGTAAAATATGAAACACTAAACATATTGGGCAAATAGCCAGCACAATAAAAAAAAACTTATTAAATTGATTTTTTGTTTGGCAAAATCTAGTGGTAATACTTGAGACAACCCATGATGCACCCAAAAAAAAAAAGAAAAAAAGAATACGGGACTATTTTACATTAGTTTCAAGATTAATTTTATATGTGTGCATCTCTCTCTCTCTCCCTCCCTCTCTCTCTCTCTCGCTCTCTCTCTCTAACATAATATCTCAATAATCAGCAAGAATGATGCCATTTCTCTTCCCCTATATATTTACAAATCTTAGAGTCTCATTATAAGAGAATAGAAGTAATGGAACGATATAGAATTACACGTTCATGCAATAACAATGACAACAATCCATTGAACCACTGTTCTATAATATTCCACATTATGAAAAACAACAATAAGTCTAGTAAGAGCTTCCAACCAATAAAAAAAGAGGGGGAAAACTGGCATATCGACTACAACATCTGGGAAAAGAATATCTAACCTTGTTTTTCACTTTCTTGAAATCAAGCACCCGGAGTGACTTCAGTTTCTGAATCACATACAACCTGTAACTGGGTTTCTTCGTAATATTATTATCCAATAGACTAAGATATTGCAGCTTTGCAAGGGATGCCAGAGGATCAATCTCAGCCAAGTTGACAAGTCTGTTGTTTGTGAGGATTAAAGTGTGCAACTTAGGAAGAAATTCTGCAAAAGATAGAGGAAAAACTCATCATATAAAGTTGTCTACAAGATGAAATCAGCCAACTTTAGGAGCAGCTAAAGAAACAAGAATAACCTTTTCAAAAACTTACCTCCAATGTTCGGATTGATACGAGTGATTCTATTGTTATTTACAAGCAAAGTGCCCAACCGGTTAAGGTAAGGAAAATTTTCCAGCTTGACAATCTCATTGTCGGACAAATCGATGGTGTCAAATTGATCCTGCCAAAAATAAACATGAGAAGGCTCAGTTCAGTATGTCCATACTTGGTGCAGGGTTTGCTGATAGTTTTCCTTGATAGCATTCATTACCAAGTGCCCCCTTTTCTCCGGCTATATGCATAGAAAAGGCTCAAGAGAGAGCACAAAACATCACAGAAGATCATTCCACGGTGCCTATCAAACATTAGCTATTCAATCGATATGGAATGGCCATAACACATCATACGGTCAAGAATTTTGATGATTTTGAGAGAAATGAACGTGTGATGAACTCATACGAAGTTTTGGAATTCCAACACTAGCAGTCACTTGTCCTTTTAGTACATTTTTTTTCATTGTTGGTTATAATACAACCAGCTAACCATTGCCCCCAAAAAAAGAAAAATCAATCCCAAAAAAATAAGGGAATAAGTATATTGGGAAGTTCTTGCTTTCTATCAAACTGCAGCTTCGTATCTAGCGAAGATAAATGAACGCCTTGCCTGAAGGAGTTTGCAGAACTGAACTCACCTCAGTGGCACCAACGTTCTCGATCACCGCAATCTTATTGCCTGAAGAACCACAAAAATATATATATATATATATATATATTGAGCTCAAAGTTCCCGGTAACTAAGCTACAGGACAAGATGAGCAGTAACCAAGGGTTTTGGACGAAGCCGAGGTACCTCTGAGATCTAACTCACGCTCCCTTATGGCATTGAAGAAGTGAGGGCTTTTCCAGATCAAATCCACTGTCAACCTCACCATGCTGTGACCTCAGCCTGCCTAGGGTTCAAGCTTCGTCGCCTGCGTCTTCTTCTCCGGAGCTCGAAAGGAAGCAACCCGAACAGAGGTTTTAGCAGAGCTTCTGCTAACAACGATATGGAAGGAACCCTTCCGGATCGGCACCTGCTTAATGGGCCGGGCCATCCCAGTGCATGTAAGGAAAGCCCATATTTGGTCTGGGCCTGCGGGCCTCCTCGTCTTGGTCCAGTTGAAAAGGGCCCATATGCCCATTGCATCATATTATGCTTGCGAGTGCACAAAATACTTCAGCTCCGATTTACATATTCTCGAAATCTCTCTCTGTGAACACTGCGGTATTCCCAAGTTGGGAGGGTCAACGAAAATTTTTTTCGAAATTTCGATCTGACTACAAATTAGTATTGAGATATGTTTCGACTAGTTCGGGAATATTGTATGGTACAAATCAAAAGAACACTACGGTGATTATTTTATATTCACCATTTGATACCCATAAATTCAACCTAATGCCATTAGTTCAGATATGAGTCCGATTAACTCATTACAATTGTTAAATTCTTTCGATTATGAATTTTTCTATAGTGCCAATAAGTATATTTATTGGAAGGGCAAGGGTCTTTGAGTTCAGGTTCCACCGGGGATACCAAACAATAAGATGGGCCGATCGAGACAGGTCAAAAAGTCAACAACTTGATAACCACGCGCGGCTTTGTATTAATTATTTTGCCATTTAAAGGTTGTCTGAATTACATAAGAACCTTAAGATCTTCGTTCTTTCCTAATGTGAAAAGGTTTTTGGACGGACGGACAAAGGATGATGTCTGCCGTACGGATGCGAAAAAGAATATTGCAAATTGGCCATTAAACAGGCTGCGTTAGGTAGGTAACACGAGCCCATCGGCTGCCAGACTGCCACCAACTTCAACTCTTGACACTGCCTGTCACCCAATCGAGCGACTCCGTTTCGCCGGATCAGCTAGTTCCCCCACGTCGATGGCTCTGCAAGGATGCGCCTCTCGTCTCCTTCTGTCGAGGCCGGCACCGTCCGATGACCTCGTCAGCGGCTTTCCGGTTCCTGTAGCGCTCAGGTCGTGCCGGAGCGTTAACCCCGGGCGACTGTGTCAGGGACTTCGCTTGACTTGTGCGAGCGGCAGCGGAGACTCCAGTGCCGGCAACGGCGGCGGGAGCGGGAGCGGAAGCGGCAGCGGAAATGGAGGCGGGGGCGGGAAGAAGAAAGGATCGGTGCCGAACTCGAACTACGTGGTGCCGCTGGACAAGTCTTTCTCCTCGTCTTACATCACCCGGCCTCTGGTCGAGATCCTGCGAGACCTCAACAAGAGGATCCCGGACAACATCATCAAGCCCCTTCCTTATCACGATCATGACTCTGATCTATCCTCCACCTTCATTCCCTGGTAATCCCTGGCTTCCGTTAGCATTTCTGATTTCGGTAAGCTTTTGTTTTGATTTCTCAATGTGGTACTGCTCTGATCTTGCGTGCTCATGTAACAGGTACCACGCCAACAGAATGCTGAGCTTCTATGCCCCTGGTATGTTGATTTCCCTCGTCATTCTCATCCATTTCAGCATCTCATCTCCAACGATGAACTAGAAAGCTCATAGCTTGAAGAATTGCAATCAGAATCCTCCAATTTTTTGGCATTCCTTTCAGTCAAACCTCTACTATGCACAAAATTTTGCGAGTCCTCTAAGGTAAATGTGGTCAAGTGGTGAATCTGTCATTTGTGCTGCCTGCCATAGCTCGCGCTGCTTCTATAAACATAGATCTCTTTGGGTGTTTCTAGGGAAGATATAGCGAACAATGTCCATAGTCATTGTCTTGCTGTTGCTGTGACTATAATTGGCAATTATCCCCAAAAAAAACTATTAGGCATTGTGATGCAACGTTCAGGGCTCTACTCACTATTTTTACATTTTTCTGCAGGATGGTGCGGAGAAATACGTGATGTTATATTTTCTGATAATGGAAGCGTGACTGTAGTATACCGTGTGACTATCCGAGGATCTGATGGAGAGGTGAATTTTCTTACTGAAATGAGTGACCGTGTTATTCTTCCTTGAGTATCTATCTATTCTGGAACACATTCTCAAGTCTTCATAGGATGCCTGGGTCACTTTGCCTATTCTTGTCTAGGTCTTCTTGCTCTGTGTTCATCTTCTTATCGAGGTGTTAGTAGAAGAGATTGTTGACATGAAAAGATTTCTGGAAAGGGATTGTTTAATGTCTGGTAGAAGTCATATCTCACTAAAAGATTTGGTTTGCTTCCGCTCATTCACCTCACTTAGATGATTCAGCTTAAAAGCAAGCCATGATCTAATCTCTGACTGCCACACTTCGACATCGAGATCTTTTGGGATTCTTGTTTTTGAAATTGTCCCGTATGAACTAATCTCGAACGAAAAAAACATTGTCCTGAACTGCATGCTGCGGTATTAGATGGATTTTACCTCTTACGACCATATTGTTTGTCATCTTGTCTCCTCACTTCTTCACAGCGCATGGCCTGAAAAAGTCGCATCTTTTTCCAGAGCCTATTGTCCTGATCTTTCCCATGGCACTTCTTTGCAAAATCAAATCTCTCCCCCAAGCTAAAGCAAGTTTTCTTTGATGTAGGAGAGCATAAATTTTGTTATGCTTCTGATAAATGCCTCTGATCTGAGAGACTAGCATGTTTGACTCCTGTTTCTATTTTTCAGAACTGTAATATGCTCATATATGCACGGCTGATTAGTCATGCATCTTTTTAAATAGAGGTGATCATGATTTACTGTCTTGGCACTACTGATATAGGCACATCGGGAGGCTACCGGGACGGTATCAGCAAATATTGGCCATGACCCAGTGGCTGCAGGAGAAGAGATAGCCTTTTGCAAAGCATGTGCTAGGTTCGGGCTTGGCTTATATCTATACCATGAAGAATAGTCAGAGTCACAAATGAAGGCAACATGGATTGAAGATACCTTCTTGCGGTTGGATTGTTGACGTAAACACATTGGGATGAGAACCGGCCACTGATTGTTTTCCAATAGCTGCATGATACTGAGTTATTGTTTGAGTCATTCCCATGTTTTCGTTTCTTACAACTCAGCCCTGAATGCAGAGGTTTGTTTCAATTCTCCTGGAAAAATAGTC
Organism: Sonneratia alba; assembly: GCA_900174645.1. Classification (NCBI taxonomy): domain Eukaryota; kingdom Viridiplantae; phylum Streptophyta; class Magnoliopsida; order Myrtales; family Lythraceae; genus Sonneratia; species Sonneratia alba. Next base: position 2,962,503 of record FWPY01000010.1, read on the forward strand.
TTAGTAAGACGAATACCTTTCTCTTCATGTACACTGTTTTCCACTTCATCCAATGCAGCAACTCTAGTCTTAGTAAGACGAATACCTTTCTCTTCATGTATACTGTTTTCCACTTCATCCAATGCAGCAACTCTAGTGCTTGAGACTTACTTGATCAAATGGAATCTTCCTTCTATAGAAGACTTCTCTACTTGATGAAAGAATTTCCTTAAATGTTTGGTTAGGTCGGCATTCATGCTTATGTAAAAATTACAGAGTTTCTTCTCCAAAATCAGCATGAACCAAAGCTTCCTTCCTTCCATTTCCTACTTACATCAATTGTCATTGAGTGCTACTCATTCATAGTAGATGAATAATAGTCAAGCAATATTTAATCCATCCCCAAGATTTCAAATCCTTAGACACAGCACATCTCATACCGTTTATATCTCCCGTCATCTGGGACAACTTCATCCCTTAGTCAACACAAGGTGTGCGATGAATGTCATTACTGTCAAAACTTGAATAGATTCTTGTGAACTTTAAGCACTACTCGACATGTCAGTGAGATTCGAGTGTTAGTTCTCTTGACACATTTGAGGTCACCATCATTCACTACTTCGACAGCAACCTTCTCTGAGCCTGAGCAGCTTCCATGACCAAGAGCTTCAATCTCATTCACAACCTCCTGAACAAAAAGAAAGTTCCTCTAAAGCATGAACTAGTATAGAAGGCATTTAACAATTTTCAGTTTCAGAAAAACCAAATAAATTATAAAAGTGACTACAAGAATAGACATCAAATTACCCCATTAATTTGGTGTACATCAGTATCTTGTATCCCATGCAAATATACTGCAAGTTAAGCAAGCAAATGGATGATTGGTTAGACAATTGGAAGTTCAGATGACAGGCAGAAGAAAACTGCATTATGAGCTCACATGTGTAAGCCTCATCCTTGAAGATCAGCAAACTTCGAGGCATCAGCACCACAGAAAAGGGTTGATGATTGTCCAACCACTCATCAATATCTTTGTTGACATCTTCACAAACAGCCGCTATCTTACCTGTGCCTGCCGTGAGACTTGAGTGGGGACTGAAGTCCATCACAACAGGTGATCCAAGAGAAAGAATTGCAACTACTGGATAATAAGCTGGGCCATCTTGGTGTGGCTACAATATAGCAAAAGGAACCAAAGAAATAAACACAAATCACTGGAAAGAAACATTATCCAGATAAAGAGGGTAAAAACGGCCGCACTAAAAACTCTTAGCTGTGCCCCTTGATTGGTGCAGAGAAACTGCTGATAAAGATTGGACAAAAAAATTGTTGTAATAGAAGAATACAGACCATTATGCCTTGGCTCGGAAGGTACTCATTTATGAGGACATGATTAATTGCTGAGGGAAACAACCCTGATTCTTCATTGATTCTCTGGGTAATCTTTGTTAACCACGAGGGCACTGCCATATACAGAGAAAGAGAGATGACTTTACTGCACAATTTCCATGAAGACTTTCCTCCAAGTTGGATGCATGAAATTATTCACTGCCAAGACTGATAGCCAAATTCACAGTGACCCAACTGGCCCAGGTCATTGCAGCAAGTTCATGAACACAACTGTGTAGCATAACACATGTACGTCAATGTGCCAAATAGACCATTTTTTGTTATCTAAGATGGAGATACATTTTACAAAGCATCATTTTAAAATCTATACTAATTAAACACTTGACACTACAAAAGCATCAAATATTATCTGCAACTTACATTCTTGGGGAAGAAGACCCTTTTCATGGACAATACCACCTGCCAATAATCATTACAGGAAAAAGGGTTGAATTGAGTTTGCTGGTCCATCTATATGCAGAAGCCATATGTCCAAAAGAATGAAGGAAAACCACAAACTTTCTGCTCATCTCCTTTTGCATGAACTAGATGGAGGCAACATACCCCAATTCTGTAATCTCCTATTCTTCAAAGATTTCCACTTTGACTGAGGAGATTTGTATACCTTTAAAAGAATTTGATAACCATAAATTCTGGTTATAAGGTGAAAACAGAGAGAGATAAAATAGGACAGAATCATAAGAAAGACATTCTTCCTACTTTCTCCCATAGCTCAGTTTCTTCATTTTCCGTGATGAAGTCCGGAACATATATCACAGTCGGCAGAGACCCAACAACAAAATTCCTCAGCTTATCTTCTAATTCCATTGGGCTGTCAAATATGAACATCGTGCTTACAATATATACAGTAAACTTGAAACAAGAAAAGTATGAAATTAAAATGTTTGAGCAGTAGAGGTGGATGGAGAAAGAGTGTGATGTGATGAAGGGAAAAAAAAATTGAAGGATCAAACTTCTCAATGGATCATCATCCTCCAGTCCCTTGATTTCATGCTACTCTTTTCAAGACTAGTTAAAGACTATGCACGATCTACCACAAAAGGATTGCATTAGCAGAAAAATCATACTCCTGGCAAGATACTAGGCAGGGAAGTTCTTCGCATACCGATAAGAGTTGAACGCCAAACGGAAATAAAAAAAACTGTGGCAAAAAGCTCAACTTATGATGAATTAATTAAACAGGGATTTCACTCTTAGCTTACTATCAACTACAAATTCAGGACTATCTAATTTTCAACAAAACCCACCGCCTAGACTGCTCGTAACCCAGGTCTTCCATAGCCATCGCCCAAATATCCTTCCTTTTCGAGTTCACTTTCAACAACTATCAGTCAGAATCAATGTAACTCTGCAGGTGTGAATAATTCTTCAGGAGCTTATTCCTCAATTGCAAATTGAAAGAGCCATTTTTGACATCCCTCAAAGAGCTTCAAGAAGCTCAAAAGCAAAAAAAAATCGACGAACAAAATGAAATTATCACCAAAGAAATGGATAAACAAATTTCCCAGTAAGGTCAATCAGAACATGAACAAGCTCAAGCAGTATCTAAATATCACTCTTACAGTTCAAGAAGAGCGAGCGAGTTTCAACAGACACCCCGTATTTATACGAATAACTGGAAATTCGTAATCGTTTAATAGAGAAATTACATACGCTAGCGTGCCTAAATAATGTTTTCTTTCCTAGCCCCTCCATTTCTCAATGTTTAAGAAAAAGAACTGATAAGACATCTCCTTCTCTTTTCTGTTTTCGATTTCCCCCTCATTCTATCATCTCTATTCTATTTTCACCCTCCCCTTGAACATCAAGGGACTGTGATCACTACACTACACCCGTAGTCCTGTTGGCTAAGTTACACTGTGTACTCGTGCCTCGTCGACCGCTTAGGGTACAGCACACTAACGTACATCTGCTGCCCGAGATAACATCTCTCGATCAGCTCGGACCTCTGGTTCCACATCCCACAGTTGTCGAAGGTCACCATGATGGCGGAGCTGCCTGCCACATGGGGAAGACCTGGATCGTGTGCCTGCTAACCGTGTCGAGGATGTTGTAGTTCTTCCTCTTGCCAGGTTCCACCCCCCTGGCTTGATCCTGTTCGGATATTTGTGCGCGGACAGGCTCAAGATCAATCTGTCTCAGGAGAAAACTCGTCAAGCCGCATATGTTCGGGGCAGATCTGAGTGCTTACGCTACGGCAAAGAATGAGAATCCGCTGAGATGCCATGACTGTACGCTCTTCTCGTGATTTCCCGGGACGATTTCGGTGTAGTTGCTGTAGGTGAGGTTAGCTACTGGGGCTCCACGGCGACTTTGCCTCCGATCATCTAGGGTGGAGAGCCCAGATTGACGTCGTATTCAAAGACCTTATTTGGGATATTGTAATACTCTGCGAGTTTCGGCAGTATCCGCACCCTTGTGGGAGACGCCATTGATGGCATACCTGAGCTTACCGTCGACTCTATTGGCCAAGTTTATCAGCTTGACGGTGCGGGTGATGTTGATCTCGCCATAATGGTACGAGCCATGGGGATTGGGTCTTGCCGCAGTTTCTGTAAGGTTCCAGTGGAAAGTTCGAAATCAGGGTAAGGGACTGGAATGAGCAGGCAGCTGTTCTTCTGGAGGCCGCCGATCCTTGACTTGGAAGTGGTAAGTGTAGTGCTTTCCGGGAGAGATCGGGCAGTTCCTCCCAAGAGTCTCTTATAGCCAGGAATTCTTCCCCTGCTGCACTCCGTGCCTGCAAAAGCCGTAACCAAGACCGGCAAGACTCTTGCTCAGTTTGGATAAGAGAAACAATCAGGGAAGTGCCAACAAGACCGGCGAAGAGACAGCTTCTTCATGTTACCATGTGATCAAGAACAGCTCATCGAAGTGGCTGTAGATGTTCAGGACATTGTTTTTGTTCGTCGTGGAGCTGGCTGGACCCCAGAAACTGTCCGCTGATCAGTATGCCCTGCTGGGGGACACCTAGCTGGGATATGGTGCCATAACTCGCGTTTCAAGTGAAGAAGATGTAAGGGTCTTGGGCCTGAACCACTGTGATCCCCGCTGAGAGGCACGGTAACAGCACGGTCGATAAATGTCCCATACAAGAGCTCTGTCCCCCGTCTCTATACCTATGCTGCAGGATCACCTCTCTTTGTGCATTTGTCGGGGTAATGGAAGAAGGGGGACCAAGGAGCTCAGTTGATGTCCAGTGTTTTTCGGTGCCTCGGATAAGTTTGATTCGGTTTTCTTCATGAAAGCAAAGAGCAATCTCTTATACCATCGAAATGTTAAAACCCAAGCATATAATCAACCACTGGAACTCACCCGTCAAACTCTCTGTGCACGAGATTTAGTCTTTGCCTCTTGCCTTGCGCTTCTTCCCCATTTGTTCCCATTACATTGCTTTTTCTATAGTTGTCTCATTCCGTCTCTCATTCTCTTCCTCCTTACATCGATCTGAGTATGTTTAGTTCCCATGACAGAATACATATGAGGAGAAGCTAATTAACTGCTTGACTAAAGTCGAGATCGTGACGATTTCTTCAGTTTCTTTGGACATCAAATGATCGTTATTAATCGATGCGTCGAGCATGGTTTACCCAGTTTTCCTTGTCCATGTTCTTTAGCCTGTAACTTAATGTACATAATTGCGGTTGATTCAGTGGAAGGAGATAAAAACACTACAGCTAATGAACATCACAGACTCGGTTCTTTCAGGCCTTCGGTATCAGACGGATGTGTGAAGTTTAGTTAATTAAATACCCGATAAACCTGCAAAACCCGCAGTGGTTCTTGAGAATGTATAACCCCATTAACATACGACAGATCGAGGGAAAATCAACTGGCAGTTTCATTCATGCACCCAAAGCACCCCATCTGGATAATTTATGCATTCACCGATGTCAAATTCGAAGGAACTCAAACTGAGTCCCCTGAAATGAAACCCATATGGCTTTCTGGACGCTTAATGACATAACAATGCATCACAAAACCTAAATGGGCAACATCATCTTGACCGGTCATTAGCGACATGGCTTGGATCGGAAGCCAAGGTTTAATTATCGCGTAAGATCGAGACATCGGCGAGAGGGGGAGAGAGAGAGGGGGATTTTTTTTTCTAAGTTTGGGAAGAGGAGACTTTGAACAGATGAAGGAGAACAATTCAAGGGGCAGAAAAACAAGGAGGAGGCCTTTGACAGACTCTTCCGGAAGGTTTGTTTGGTTGAGATTCCGTTAGTGTCCGAAGAACACACTGTATAAAAGGAGGGAGGAGGCATCCTGGAAGAGATGGCAGAAGAAGAGACATTCATCTTCTTCCCACACAGAGAAAAAGGGGGGAAAAAAAAAACCAATCACATAATCTTGGGAAGAGGAGTGTAGGAGTGGGTGTAGGGGGAGTCCGATCAGACTGCGAGGGATGGACCGGCTGACGCTCGTATCCCTCCTGTGCCTTGTGGCTGCCGCCACGGTCGCTCGGGCCGAAGACCCGTACCTGTTCTTCACCTGGAACGTCACATACGGGACCATCTCTCCCCTAGGAGTCCCCCAGCAGGGCATCCTCATCAACGGCCAGTTCCCGGCCCCCAACATTAACTCGACCACCAACAACAACATCGTCGTCAACATCTTCAACTTCCTCGACGAGCCCTTCCTCATCACATGGTAATACTGCTACAGCTATCGATCATCGGATCGGTTTTTATTGATGGCATCAGGTTGATGGTTTTGGTTTGGCAGGAGCGGCGTCCAGCACAGGAAGAACTCCTGGCAAGATGGTGTCCTCGGAACCAACTGCCCTATCCCTCCTGGAAAGAACTACACTTACCACTTCCAAGTTAAGGACCAGATTGGAAGCTACTTCTACTACCCGACGACCGCCATGCACCGTGCTGCCGGAGGCTTCGGTGGCCTCCGGGTCAACAGCCGTCTGCTCATCCCCGTCCCTTATGCTGATCCCGAGGACGACTACACCATCCTCATTGGTGACTGGTACACCAAGTCCCACACCCAGCTCAAGGCCTTGCTGGACAGTGGCCGCACGCTTGCCAGGCCTAACGGCGTCCTCATCAACGGCAAATCTGGGAAGGACAAGAAGGAGGAGCCTCTCTTCACCATGAAGCCGGGCAAGACCTACAAGTACAGGATCTGCAACGTCGGGCTCAAGAACTCCCTTAACTTCCGGTTCCAGGACCACCCGATGAAGCTGGTGGAGATGGAGGGATCTCACACGGTTCAGAACGTCTACGACTCACTGGACGTCCACGTCGGTCAGTGCTACTCCATCCTGGTGACAGCCGACAAGGAGCCCAAGGACTACTACGTCGTGGCTTCCACCAGGTTCACCAAGCAGGTGCTCACCGCCACCGGCATCATCCGCTACACCAACGGAAAGGGACCCGCCTCGCCCGAGCTCCCTGCAGCGCCCGACGGCTGGGCCTGGTCCCTCAACCAGTTCCGTTCCTTCCGCTGGAACCTGACTGCGAGTGCTGCCAGGCCGAATCCTCAGGGCTCCTACCACTATGGCCAGATAAACATCACCCGCACCATCAAGCTCGTCAACTCGGCCACGAAGGTCGATGGTAAGCTCCGGTACGACATCAACGGCATCTCGCACAGCAATCCCATGACCCCGCTCAAGCTCGCCGAGTACTATGGCGCTGCAGACAAGGTCTTCAAATACAACCTCATCTCCGACGACCCGAAGGAGGTCAACCTGGTGACCTTGCAGCCTAACGTGCTGAACATCACCTTCCGCACCTTCGTCGAGATCATCCTTGAGAACCACGAGAAGAGCATCCAGTCGTGGCACCTCGATGGATATTCTTTCTTTGCTGTCGCGTAAGTATTTCTTTTTCGCTCTCTAGACAGCCTACTATTTTCATTTGTCTTATATACACAAAATCAACTATCGAACAGGATCGAGCCAGGGCGGTGGACACCGGAGAAGAGGGCGAACTACAACCTCCTTGATGCCGTGAGCAGGCACACCATCCAGGTCTTCCCCAAGTCCTGGGCTGCCATCCTGTTGACGTTCGACAATGCTGGGATGTGGAACCTGAGGTCTGAGCTGACCGAGAGGAGGTACCTGGGCCAGGAGCTCTACATCAGTGTCCTCTCGCCTGAACGCTCGCTCAGGGATGAGTACAATATCCCCGACAATGCTCAGCTCTGCGGCGCTGTCCTCGACTTGCCCAAGCCTGCTCCCTACACTATCTAAGAAGTTATGTGGAAGAACCTATGAGTCTGACAATAACGTGCACTGATGCATCAAGAGCTTATTGTCAATGAATCAACTCTGCGATCTCTTACTTCATCAGTCTTGTCGCCATGTTTCCTCTTCTTCTATTGATTATTTTTGCCTTCATTCTCTTCCAATAAAATCACTCTGCTCAAGATGCATGAAACAAGATCATAAGAAACTTAAACAATCCAAGTTGGGGGGAACAGTTTTAAGAACAAAACCTACAATATGCTTATTAATTTGCAGCAAGCACAGATTAGCTGTTTGCAGAATCTGATTGTCCAAAACTAAGATCACATTAATGGATAATGTATGTAGAGTAGTTTGGCCTTTCCTTAATACACAGCTTCGTCCTTCGCAGCACAAACTTCATTTCCCCGAGTAACCCAAAATATCGACGCATGTTTCGTGCTTTCCACGACAAGAAAGAAGAACAACGCAATAATTCGTCTTATGATCTTTCTTTGCTCCTTTATGTTTGGGAAATGTTAAAGGAGGAAAGTGGGCCGGACCTCTCAATGTCAATTCGTTTTGGAGAAATTTCCAGTCTTAGATTTCGGCGCCTGCCCGAGTCCTCTTCACACATTAGCTTCTGTCAACTCTGTCCGATTGGATCACTGATTAGCACCATATCTCACTGTTAAAATAGTCTATACTACGTATTACCTTGTGGCAACAACGCTTTCCAATCTTGCTCTCATTGCGAGCTCATAAAAACTAGATACATCGTCGACAAATCTGCTCCGCGAGCTGACTGTCCCGTGCATTCTTCCTCCATATAGGCACGTTTCATAGCTTGAAGCATATATGGGTTCACCAAATAACGAGCTCTGCAGCTTCATCAGTCAAACAACTTAACTGGGCTTGTTTTTGGATGTCATCTTCTTTGAACATCAGATCTGGCGACGATTTTCCTCCTCGAGCCAAGTCGGTGTAAATATAAGAAAGCTGTAAGAAAATCAAAGACCTTTTTTTCTTTTGCTTAGTATCGTTGCAGAAGACAGGGAATTTTGCGGTGGAAGCTCGAGGAAAAGGCCGTGTTCATGGAATAAAAAACCTAAATTAAACCCTGAAGTTACTTCATGATATCAACTTTTGTCGATGCAACAGTCCGATGAAATGCATGGAAGTGCAACAGTATGACATTTCAACCAAGATCGATCCCATCTATATGCTTCTGAAGGCACTTCCTTGTCAGGATGAACTAAGAAAGGAGGCCGCAGTCGATATGTATATGCATAAGAATGTACCTCTTTGCTGTTACGCCGCTGTCGATATGGTTGAATTTCACCAGAAGCTACGTTTAGCACATGTCCATTCTTGTCTGGGTGATCAGATCAGAACCCTGCATTGATGTTTGGATATGACAATCAAAAGGCGACTCTGACGAGCATTTCCATGGAGTGAATACAGGAATGGACTCAGCGGCTTCGAAGACAGTTGGTAGAATGTGGGGAGCTTACTTCACCAAGTGAGGCCAAGCTTTTGGAGCAGAAAGGAACGTGTAGCCATGGACAACTTGCCGATTCCATCGACCCGTCAATCTTCATAACACATGGCCCTCTTCCCGTTAACGTGGTCGAAAGGAGGAGATCATCGATCGATCGATCGATCGGTCGGTCGGCAAGTCATCCTTGGCTGCATGATTCTTTCGGCAGTCCACAAGCTAGGACAAAGGTGGAGAAAACACATGGATTAGATGAAGCCAATCTCCATCACTCCCTCCCAGGCTGTGATAGTAACATACATCTTATCCAAGAGAGTATACCACACGTATACATAGAGGGATCCCTTCTTTTCTACGCTTCCTTCACCTTGGATGATGACATCTAAAAAACCCAATTGCCTATCATCATCGGGATTCGAATAAAATCAATCCACTCATAAATAATATCTCTTTTAAATCATAGGGATTTATAATTCTGTAACCGGAGATTTTTTTAACAATGAATGTGACAGGTGTCATGTGGATGATGATGAGGATGGCTCCAAGTGTGGCCCGATGACCAATAGGGGATACGGATAAGGTTTGCCTGCCTACTAGCTCCATCCCTCTTCCTACCTCCTCACCTTCCCTGCCGAATTTCGATGAGTCTGCAGCTTTGTGCAGAAGGTGCAAAGCCCATGCCCCATGGCTGATTTATGCGAAGGCTGTCACATATATCAGCAACTGATGGCCATGCATTGCATTCGGTGGCTCAGTCCGGTAAGCGTGTAGAGTTTCGAACACCATTGGCTCGACAACATCATGAGAAGCCGCAGTGAGCCGTGAAATGTTACCGTGCATCCTGCAGAACCCAACCTCCAATTGCTAAGCAAACTAGGCCTACGTGGCGCAAGGCCCACAATGATTTCACATTGCAACGTGCGTCACGATCATTTGTATCCAATGTCTCCCCGTCTGTATAATGTAAAAGGAAACCGATTACTAGCAAGGATTTTCACAATTGTACGATTTGGAAGCGGCTAACTAGGACAATTTTGGGGCGAAAAGTGAAACGAGGTGGAGTTAGCCACGACGAATATAAGAATTGCATTCTGCCATCCCAAATTCGTAGCTGTCTAAATCATAGAGACAGTCAGAATAGAGAATCTGAGTTCGATCAGAACTTACTGCAGAAGGAAATATGTGCTGAGGCTGTTACTGAGCATCTACTCCTCTTCTTCGGATAGGTAATTACCAGATGAATTACGAATCACATAAGCAGAGAGTCTCTTCCAGTCGAACAGAACAATTACAGAGTGCAACTACGAGAACTTACATGAGTAGTAGATTATTCATATGACCAAACAGGGACAAGAGATCTAACAGAACTTGTTCAGCAGGTACATTGACGCAAGATAGTCGATCAACACGGGCAAGGAATAGTATGCTCCTTCAAAATAAGAATCATTGAAGCAGATGTACCTAAACAGGATGGTGTCTCTCCACCTGTCTCCAGTATAAATGCAGAAACATGGAAGCTTTTCAAGGCAATGACAGAACATCACTGCATACCGAATAAGGTGGATCGAGTTGATAGTCATCAATTTAAGACTCCTGAGGTGCCTCAAATCTTGTCGGTGTTTGAATGCCCGCCATGCAACAGAGGCCGCATATCAAGATTATGAGCAAGACGATGCCCTGAAGCATCCAGATGCTTTGTTAAAATTCTCTCTCAATATCCAAAAGATAAATGATATAAGGAATATGGAGGGTTGAGCAAAAAGAAATTTCAGTATTCAAGGCCAGATTGCTACTATGATTAGTATGATGCTAGTGTACAAAATCATCTGCAAAGTTTTGCTAAAAATAAACTTAAGATAATTGTTCAATAGGGCTAAGCATTCCAAAACTGAACATTAGGAGAAAACATAGCAGAATCAATCACGAGAAGAGAAAATTTCAGAGCAACTTACTACTAGAAGCCCTTCTAAAAGTGATGATTTAACCCGGCAAACACCATCACAAGATCCATTTGCTGATGCATTATCACCAGCACTTTCAACAAGGAACCTCTCCAGCTCCCTCATTGAAGGATACTGGATCGACCTAGAAGGATCTGAAACATACAGGACTGAGTACTTCTCTTCCAGCTGCTCCAAAGAGCTTACAAGTTCCGAGAATATTTCTCCTGCAGGTCCATGCCAAAACTTGATAAGCACTTCATAAGTATGTCCTCAATTGTATTTTCTCGTTTCCCAAGCAACATTAGTCTAGAAGTGCATTCCATCAACAATATAATAGGATGTAATCTTGACCGCACAGTTTTCAAGTAAACATACTTTCAGAACCAGGTGTCCCAAATTCGTCCGATGCAGTAGATCCTCCATGGCAAAACATGATAAGATCTCCATTCCTGGTAAGCCTCCTTTCCCTCTTTGAGACCAGATAATCCTGTCATTTGTCACAGTTACAAAAGAAAAACCAAACATAAATTTGTTGCATCACCTCTATTTCCACGAATACCTTGTAAAGTAGAGCCACTTACATGGAGGGATTGCAGATCGGCAATCTTTTGGGAATCATCTGCCAGCACCGAGCATGAACCTAGGAGACCAACCTTGGTGATGTCTAAATCATGGCCACAGGTTTCTTTGAACCCAGAAACCAGCAGATTTTCCATAGCATCCTCAGATGATGCAGCAACATAAGGAAACGCCAGCGAAAAATTAGACTTTGTGTGAAAATCCTGCCAAAAACATATAACATTCCATGAATATTATAAATAGAATAAAGTTTCAGTATGGACCTCTACCACCATCTCTGGCTGTTCTTACCTTAAGTAAGTCTAGAAGAGCAGAATCCGCATGTCTATTGCTGGAAATATCCAAAGATTGCAGCTACAGGATGAGGAAAAAAACTAATCATCAGCCTAGAGATAATGACATTGCAAAAACAATACCACCAAAGCGTTTCATTTAACTAAAGATTGTCTCATGTTAACTCTGAAACAAGTTGAAATGAAGTGCAATTAAGCGATTCAGTTAGAGAAAAAACAGTAGCAAGATCATCTATCAAAAGGGGAAAAACTGTTTTAAAGTTCTTACCTCCCTACCAACAAAAATAACAGCCAAATCTGTCTGCTGCTGAAGCTTCTTTGCCGAGCACTAACATTTTAAGACATTAAAAACTTATTGTTAAGATTGCTAGCAACTTAGCTTACTTGTCAATTTAATGATGTAAAGGTAGTTGGTATCCAAAACAGATACAGGCATCAGAATACAGTAAGTTGCGGTACCAGTAACTCAGACCAGCCTCCTTGAGACAGTACAGCCTTTGCTAGATCCCCAGGTGAGATAGTCTGATAGTCCACAGATTCTATAACTCCCTCACTGGAAATCCTGTAAGCATTCCACAGAATAAACATACTAAGATGGATAGCTAAAACTATACAGGAAAACGAAAGCTGATTACAACCAGACTACGCAAGATGTAATCAAGCAGCCAACAGATGACTGCTCAGTGAGGCAAAAGGCCAATCCAAAGCCAATTCGAAAGATACTTCAATGAGATCAATAAGATAGTGAATGCCGGATGTGGTCATGGCAATTAAACAATGACTTTGACAACAATTAATACAATTAGGAAGGCGGGGCTATATTTCTGCAATATGTATCATCTTCGTTACCACGACAGACTTAGAAATGGAATGCATTTCCTTACCTGTCATAGTGCGGCGACCAAAGAAACGCGGGAACGGTTGATGGAGAAGCCAAACTGAGAGGAACCAGCGCTGCTAGTAACATCAGCACCATCACAATAGCCATCCTCATTCTCTCCCTGCTCCAGATTACCCAAAAGCAGCGATTCAGGTCATGGAAGTTTATCAGGAGAAAATGAATCCCCTATCAGATGACAGACACGGCAACGCCAACATAGCTACAGATAGAATTCCGCAACCTTAAACCGAGCCAATCCACGAAATCAAATACGAATAGATGCTAATCCAAGTAATCGCGAGAGCAAGGCAGGAAATTGCTGACCGCTGATTGGAATCGGGAGGAGGATCAGAGAAACAGATGTTGCAATAAACTTGACGATTACAAATAGATCTTCTGGAGCTCACCGTAAGCGAAGGAGGTGCAGCAAGCGGAAGCAGAAGGCCTGACAGATGAATCGGTTGCCGGCTGAATCGACAGTGGAGGAGTAGCCGGACGATCAGATCCACTCCGGCGATGATGTGAGAGAGTATCAGCCTCCCGTCAGGATTTGTGCAATTTCGCTACTTTGTTGTTTTCTTCTTTCATTTCATGTCAGACAACAGACCCCAAAAAAATCGATTTTTCCCTCTTTTTATTTTTTTCTTTTTCTTTTTAATTATTATTTAAATTAAATTTCGGGACTTCCTGAGGGGAAAAAAAAAAGTTGAAATAAGAACGGAGTGCTTCCCCTATCCAAAACGTCTCACGCAAAAAATTCATAGATTAGTTCAACAATATTGGAATGGGCCGATTGTGTATGGGCCAGGCCGGTATCTCCACCAATCATTCGGACTGGGCCGGAGTAGGCCCACAATCTGCTCGTGGGCGTACACGCACCGGCCGTATACAAAACGTCCTCCGTCAGTTTTTTTAGACTTTCAGTTACTGTTTATGCAAAAAGCTCCTCTCTATCCGCCATTTCTATTCTTCAGTTAGAAGCTGCCGGAGGTTTCTTCTTCATCTTCTGCTCGATCAATTCCGCGCGACTTTGCTCTTCGAGTTCCATTGATGATCTCTCTCTCTTGACCGTCTCTTCCTCGTCCTCGCTGTCCCGAGCGCGTTACCTCCTAATCGCTCCTCTGAAGTCGATCCATAGCGGCATCCGCGGACGAATTTATGGGCACATGGGTGAATTCGAAGCTTATGAACGAGCGTTTCGGTAAAATTAACGGCATATGATGCGTTGTTGCTGCTGGCTGGGAAATAGAATACGCCCCTGGCTCCGGGATTACGACGCGCTCCAGTCCTTCGCCGTCGTTCTCATCTACATTCAGGTTGGTTCGGATTTCTGGCTGGAATTGGTCCAGGTTTAGTTCTTCCAGCTCCTTAATATGCTTTCCACTCTGGACTTTCCTTGTTCTTGGCCGCTTGTAGATTGCTTGCTCGTTGGTTGGATCGCTCGGGGCGTTGTACAATGGGATTCTGCTTATCAATTTGGCGATTGCGCTGTTCGCTCTTGTAGCTATTGAGAATAGCAGCGAGAGCCTGGGACGAACCTATGCGGTTCTTCTGGTTTGTGCCATTCTGCTCGATGTCGCGTGGTTCATTCTTTTCAGTAATGAAATTTGGTGCGTTATTGGTTTTTATATTTGAAGACTCTGCTGTTACTGGTTGCGTAGCTAAACTGAGAAATGTTACTCTGAGGACTGTTATTGCAAGTTTATTCTGTTGTAAGTAATGTGTTCATCAACAGGAAGTAGAAGCATCCATTTCATATTGTATGATGGGAATCATCTTCCAGCTAGAATTGGGTTCTTTGAACAGCTTGGGCTAAAGCAGGATGACTTTGTAGTCTGCTAGCTCGTAGACTGGTACCTTACTGATTAGTGATCTGAAGGATTGTTGTAAAATGCCATTTGTAAAACAGGAAAGGCACTTGAAACAGATATTTTTCTGGATAACAAGTATGACCCAAGTTACTGCAGTTATTAGGAGACTTGAGTTATTAGGTGTGGGATCTAACATAGCCCTGGTAGGTCCTCCACACTTACTTTATAGCTGACACTCAAATAAAAAAGGCTTTTTTCCTTTCTGGTGCAGGCATATTTCTTCAGGAGATCATGGAGTATTCTTTATCTTTTCAGTGAAACTTGCTCTGGCAATGCAAATCATAGGGTTTTCTGTGAGGCTATCATCATCATTCTTATGGATTCAGATATACAGGCTTGGGGTTTCCCATGTTGACTCTGCACTACCACGAGAAGCAGATTTTGACTTGAGAAATAGCCTTTTGAGTCCAGCAACTCCTGCTGTTAGACGGACCCCAGATCCAGATGATATTTTAGGGGGCTCCATCTATGATCCTGCCTATTATTCATCACTTTTTGAAGATGGTCAGGACAACAGAGTTTTGAATAGGGTATACTGCTCTTTTAAGAATGATTTTCTTTCATTTTACGAACCAAAAAGTGATGAACCACTGCATCATATAGGAGGGAATGCAATATCGATTCAGGGCCTACAGGATTTGATTTTATTTACCAAGAAGGAAATTGCAGGAGTGAAAGGGGGAAATACATACGTAGTGTATTAATAATACCATAATCATTTGTATTATAATCATCAATTCATTTTTGTGAAGTGATGTTTGAAGTGTAATAATATAGGCATAACCATGTCTCTTGCATTGTGGTTGTCTTCATATATATGTTGTGGTATATGCAAATTGCATATAATTGTTTCTTACTGATGTCTGCCTTTGCAGGCTGAGAATCAAGGCCCCTCACGAACAGAGAGCACAATAAGCATGTCTCAGACTGTTTAGAGTGGGAAAGTTCGTCCTCTGCAGTATCAGCTCCTCGTCATATCAGGAGACACATTCTTTTCAACGCTGTACAGCTTTGTATTTCTTTTGGCCGTCTTTCTCACAACAGGAGATGCTGACTGCAAATGATAAATTGCCTAGTGAACGCAGTTTCCTGGAAGGAGTTTGTCATTCAAACTTGATTTGGTCATTCTTCATTAGTCAGACCCCCCCGAAATCACACGGTCAATGGGTCCATTCCAAAAGGGAAAATCATCTCACAGAGTCATATGTGCTGTTCAGAACTAGTGTACTTGGCAAGGTGCATGCCCCAGGCGAGTGGAATTTACTTCGAGAGGGAATATAACAGCATTTCTTTTCTACCCTGGTAGTAAGTAGGTAAGGACTAAGGACATCTGATGATTACTGTACACATGCTATGAATTTCACGAAAGCTCGGTACTTTCAGCCGAGAGGCATCCTTTTATTCGTTTGGGATCTTATTATATACAGGTATGAATGTCCAAGCGGAGTGAAATGCCAAAGTGATGTTTAGGGAAGACAGGGCTGAAACCTGAAAGGGTTCTGCTGGAAAAGTAAGGGATCATATATCCTTTTCATTTAATTTTTGAACCGAGAGTAACTGATAAATTTTCAACGCACACAATGAAGTGACACACCGCCCGTGTCTGTACATGCCTGACTCAGGACATGCCATTCACCCGGTAAATGGGAAAAATGGAAATGGTACCAGGTGAGGATACCGATAAGCAAAACACGGATTCAAAGGTTCCATCTATTCTGTGCTTTCGAGCATCCGCCCCCCCTTTCGATCAAATCGATCTCATGACTACCTTGTTACTTATCGACCCCAGTGAGGAAGGATGGTTTAAGTCGATCATTTCGGGTGGAAACTAGATGCCTGTAACTTCACTAATAAATTACTCAAGAAATGAGATGCCCAGCTCTACTAATGCCTTATCCATCACACGGTTGTCCTATAGCTCTAGGAAAGATGAGGGCCAAACCAACAGCTCATCGTATTTTAGTAACTTGCACCTGCGGATGTCTGAGACTTCACGTGAAACTCACGAAGTGGAAGGTGCCCAGACTTCATATTATAATCTAACCACATCTGTGGTAGGGATTTATTTGGCCACTTTCCATCATGCACCGGCAGTGCTGGTGGTGGCAACTAAGCTGATGCCACCATCGACAAGAGAGGACGAGTGAACATATGAGGAGAAAATGGATGGGAGAGAGAAGCTTACAACCAGGTAAGAGAGTATAACAAAACAAAAGGGAGATATTCGGATGCCTTGTCCGTCTTCAAAGTTGAAGACCAAATGGTAACTCATAAACTGGAAACCGAAGTTCGCATGCAAGAAGATCACCCGAATGTGACGCGACGGTTGTCCCGATACGACAATGTCTGGACTTAAGGGCATATCCTCCACCCCAAAATGAGAGAGAAGAAGATGTGCAGCGGTTATTAATCGGATGTTTTTCTTTAGAAGCCACCCAAAAGAGTTAATATATCAGGATCCTCTACTTCACCGTCAAGATCTTGATCACCGTCGAGTTGTCAACGCGGTGGAGGGCCACCACAGATTCTCCGCTCCTGCAGAGCCCCTTTTCCTTCCCATGATGAATGGCAAACTCGAGTGCCTCTTCCGTCGTCTCCTCGGAGGAAGCCCTCGCAGATCCTGCAGACAGGACAGGGACCAAGCCTCGGAATATGAGACTGTGCCTAGCTGGAGCTTCGTCGCTGCATGACCAATCAAAAGAATCCGTCGTGATCTCAGGAACAACCACGGACAGTATCGGCATCTGCGGCCTGTACTTGGCCACCAGCTTCGCTGTACTCCCGCCCCTCGTGAGGACCAGAATGAGAGCTGCTTTGGCAGCATTGGCTGTCTTAACAGCAGATGAAGCCAGGCTCTCCAGTGGGCTCATTGGGACAGGTGAATGCTCCATAATCCGCTTGAACACATCTCCATAGTTAAGGGTGCTCTCGGCTTCCATGCATATCTTGGCCATAGTCCGAACAGCAAGGTCAGGATAAGCTCCAGCAGCAGTTTCCCCGCTCAACATCACACAGTCTGTTCCATCAAGAACTGCATTAGCAACATCGGTTGCTTCAGCTCTAGTGGGCCGTGGTGATTTTATCATCGATTCCAACATCTGTGTTGCTGTCACCACCGGTTTGCCTTGGATGTTGCATTTGTAGATCATTACCTTTTGCGCTAAAAAGATCTTCTCGATCGGGATCTCCATGCCCAGGTCGCCACGTGCAACCATAAATGCATCGGAATTCGTGAGAATATCATCAAAGTTTGCCACACCCTCTTGATTTTCAACCTATTCAGGGAGATTTCATCGGTCAGCACCCAAAATCCTTCGTAGTATCAATCAACTAGAACAAAAGTCGACTGTCATCTCCAAATAAATAATCAGGTCCTAATCCTTTCCTCAAATAGCAGAACAGGAAGAAAGTTAATTGAAATGTTTCCCACAAGTCAGCTAAACATATACCTTCGACATGAGGAGGATGTTCTTAGCATGCTTTCCCAGCAGCCCCCGAACCTCCACAAGGTCTGAGCCCTTTCTAACAAAGGAAAGAGCGATCATGTCAATCTTATTGGGAATTCCCCACTCCAAGATATCTTCCTTGTCTTTCTCAGTCAAAGTTGGGAGGTCAACAATGACACCTGGAAGATTGACATTCTTTCTCTCACCAAGAACAGCAGAGTTCTCGCAGCGGCAGTGAACAAGACCTGCCTCCTTGTCGCAAGATAAGACTGTGAATGAAATGGTCCCATCAGCACAGAGTATGACCATTCCAGGCTTTACATCTTCAGCCAACTTTTTGTAGCTCATGCATATCATCTTCTCATCACCCTTAATGCTGTAATCGGTTGATATCGTAATTTCTTGACCCTGTTTGAGCTGTACGGGCTTGCCATCCTTGAGAAATCCAGTCCGAATTTCAGGCCCCTGCACAAGGAAATAAATTCAGAGATACAATCAGTTCCACCTTTTGTTGACGATTGACACAACGAATTCTCATGGGCATTAAGACCAAGTACCCCCGACACACCAGCACTAGCATCTTGAACAAAATTCCGGTGACGTGAGCATTCCGCAATATTCAAGCAGCCCACTCGTATTGATTTTGTTGAAGCCCTATTTCTTTCAAATAGAAGAATCCTATAGAACAGCTATAAGAGAAAAACCAGGTCTACTTACATGTTTTACTTATGTTACAAATAAAAGAAAAAGATCACTTTTAGCATACAATACAAAAGACGACACAGTGAATGGTCCCCCAAATTCAGCTTTCACCTGTTGCATACAACTTTTTAGCAAGTACGAAAGACTTGCTGTAACAATTACTATCAACGTCTGAGTCCACGAGGCAGAAATTGGCGCTTATCATGGGAGACTCGGAAGATGAGACGCATTATTTAGGCAAATTGCCACGGTCTTCCAGAAATTTAAATATCCAAAAGGCTGAGATAAAACTCCTATCATTTTATCAGTGATGATTTCCCTAAGAGATCACCAAAGGGAAGATGGAAAGGAGTTGGTTTTAGTACAGGTCACGCCAAACATCTTTCCACCTACAAAGGTCCAGCTTAGTCACAAGCGAATTATCAGCTTTTACTTTGTGGCCATGGAATAAGGCATAGAATGCAAGAGGAGTCACCATCGGCAGCTGAAATTTCACCAGAATATCTAAATCGCGATAGGGAAATAAAAGAAAAGGAAGCTTACAGGGTGGAATATCGTAAGGAATATATGATAACGAAGCCGAAACGATTCTCCGAGAAATCGGGACTACAGGCGAGAGAGAGAGAGAGACCAATCGCCTAGATAAAACTGAAAATGGCGAAAGAACCGGGAGGAAATCCCGGTCGAATCGGGGGGGAGGGGAGGGGGGCCTACCTTGGTGTCAAGCATGACGGCGCAGAGGATACCGGTGTTCTCCATGGCCATGCGGAGGTTGTCGAGCGTCTCCTGGTGGTAGGCATGGGACCCGTGGGAGAAGTTGAATCGGGCGACGTTCATGCCGGCCCTGAGGAGCTTCTCGATCATCTCAACGGACCTGGAGGCGGGGCCGAGCGTGCAGACGATCTTCGTCTTCGACCTCTTCTCCAAGGGGAGAGGAGCGGCAGCGGCAGCAGCAGCATCAGCACAGAAGCCGTTCATAGCCCCGTCGATCTCCATTTAATCTCCCAAGTGCACGACGCCGATCGGATGGGACAGACGCTCCGGCGAGCTCGACGGCGAGGCGATCAGGAGCCGACGTGCAGAAAGAGAATAGAGAAAGGAATCTAGAGGAATGGAGGGAGAGAGCTGAAATTACGCAGAGACGTGAGAGGGTATGGACGCAGCGCGTATAATATAGAGAGAGAGAGAGAGAAACCCTTATGCGGGAATTGCTTGACGAACAAGTCATTAACAAGAGAGAATAAGTACTGTTCTTCTTTCGGAGCTGGAGGCGCAATTTGTAATCGTAGGGCTCTCGGCCCCCTTCCCGTCTCCAATATCATGAGAAAAAAATACCGATAATTTCTAGTTCATATTTTAAATTGGATCCGGCCATCAAATTGTAAGACTTTTGACTCAGAACCGGTCCGGTCACCCAAAGAGGGCCCGGCCCGATTGCAATTCTTTGGTCAGAACAAAAATGGCACTCTAGTTTTCATTTTTTTCCCCCCTTTTCTCCAAAATTTAGAAGCCTCCTAAAATGCAAGATATGCCTCGCTTGTTATACGGACTTTACCGAGCTGTATGTATTTCGAAGCATGATTTTGATGGTTGACTTTTGACCGTGTCACGTTCCATTCCCGCTGCTGCGTTTCCGAGCGTAATACGCAGCATGCGTTTGACTTTGAACCGCCACCCAAATTCCACGTCCCAGTGGTTCACCGAAAGGCTTTTTTTTTTTCTTTCCTTCCTTCCTTCCCCATTTTCCCCTCTCCTTTTTTTACGTTTTCTCAATTGTAACCCAGTCGCTTTCAATTCAATGGTTCATGGCCAACGGAATATTCCCCGACTCACGTTCGACCAGAAACCATGGGCTCGCCATAAGAGCAACCCCCCTCAAATACGAGACCCATCATGACAACGTCGGAAATAAGCGCCAGAAATTCCGACATTTCCCCCCATTCAAGCACGATCCGTTTTCAGCTCACGCTCTGTGAATGGAGGGGGTTTCCCATTTTCCTTAGCTCTCTCGTCTCCTGCTTTCAAATGGAAAAGGGTTCTCCGTACTTCAAAAAATACAGTCGAGATCCAGCTGGCTTGTTCGAGAAGGCCGAGGAAGATGTGGGGGAGGAAGCCAACGCGCACCAGGGGGAACGAGAAAGCGGCAGCCGCATGACTTCCAGTTCTCCCTGTCCAATTGATTAAAGTATAAAATTGATTTCTAAATAATAATAATAAAATCTATATCTGCTCAAAGCACGAGGAATGTTTTACCCCGTTTGACGGTTTTCCATTTCCTTTTCCCACGGCACGTCAAACAGTCAAACTGTTTGACAAAATGAAAACATTTTCTCCTCCCCAGAAACCTAAAAATGAAGAGAACGAAGAACAAAGACCGATTTCCACTTTTCTCACCTTTTGATGCTCCTCCTGTTCCCCGAAATGAAGAAATCCTGCCGCTGGTAATGGACCATTAGAAGCAGCCGCCCCGGTGTTTTCGTGTACGGAGTCCACAGGAACTGAAATTCCTGTCGGAAAGGAAAAAAAAGGGAGGAAGTTGGAACCCAGAATTGCAGCTGCTATTCTTTTGCTGTATCCATCCCAATTTTTAAATAGTCTTACCGCATGATTCACAACGGCGTAATGCTACATAAATCAATGGCTATGGTTGAGTTTATGTCGAACAAAAAGAAGTAGACAAATATTCTATCATTCTAGATGAATGGCAGAAGGAAAGAAATCCGACCTATACAGGAATTTCTTCTAATAGCTTTCAGCCTGCCCTCCTTAACTCCTTACCTTTACTATATGTGACTGCCAAATTTAGGATGTGAGCTGAGCTCAGGTTGCAAAATATTTATCCCGAGAGTCTACCTTTTCGGCCATTAAAGTCCTTGAAGAGATCGCCAACTATCATCACAGAGTGATCATTGTCCAGCTACCATGGCTCACTATGGCAGTTTGGTTTTTCTTGGTTCATTAGGTTTAGCTTGCGTAGTAGCTCCAGCCAGATACCCGTATTGGTTAGACCCCAGAAGAAATTTCAGCGTATACAATTGAACAACTGAAACTACGAAGAGAAAAGGAGAAACTTCACCTTCAATCCATTTCCACAGCAAAGAGTTGGAGTAGGCGAGACTTGCGTTGAGAGAACTTCATATCTGTCATCATAAGAGGAAGTATTAGATAAGTGCATAACAACTACGGGGGGACAGGAAAAATTACAATGTACAACTCACAGCAATTCGATTTATTAACATCTGGAAGCTCATCCTTCAAGCCGCATCTTAGCTTAACCTGTGAATGACTCCCACTACGGATGTTGTAAGCAAAAATTTGGTCTGCCAAGCATAACATCAGGTTTTCATTTTCAGGCAAGGTGCTACAGCATGTACTTCATGTAAATCTTTTCCGTGTGACCACCAATAGGTAATGAAGGCAATGAAAAATGGGCTTGTACAAGAGATTTACTAGAAAATTTTGGAAGAGTTTAACCTGTTCGGTGTTCCATTGGCATGAATGTACCGTCAATACTACCATGAGGACCATTCCAACAGTCATCACCATCTGTGAAGAACATGGTCCAGTATGAGTCATCAAATCTGTCCCAGCACTGCAGTTTAAGAAAAACATTGTGAATTGTATACAAATAATATCAAAATTGAGAAGAGGAAATCTTTAAAGAAGATATGATAGCATTCCAGAAATCTTGAATTAACACCGGTTTGGTGGTTGCTACTAAGATGTAAGATTTCAATCTTGCAGTCTATAAAACTTGTAGATTGAAAGCAGATAAAAAATATGTAGATTCAATTAAATCTGCATGCAGTGAGGTACCACAGACAAGTTTTAGTATATCGCTCCTCCAGTGTAGCTTGTTTGAATGGAAAGACTCTGCAAACGTACCCGAAGAAACATATCCAAATACTCAGGATTACATCGAAGGAAGAAAATCTCAGTGTGTAAAGGTTGGAGAATGGCGATAAAGCCCAAAGTTGTCCCTAGTTTCTCCCAAAACAAAGTCCATGGAATGATTAGAATTCCTTCTGTGGTCCTGGTGCATCAAATACTTGAATATTAGCTACCTGATCGGTAATACCCATATTGGGAAAGAATGAGGCACTTGCACTAATGAAAATCTTGTTTGCAGGAAGGGATACAGAAATTGCACAAATTGAAGAGTAGTCATGTCCTTAAACATTAGATTTTTTCTTTGAGGCAGATGCTAATCAATAAGAATATAAAGGGTTGCCAGCAAAGTGAACAATATTCAAGAATACATCAGGCTATTTCTGAAAACTCCTATGCAAGTAAAACCTATTTTGTCAGAGAGAATCCTTTGGATTCGGTTTATGTGGATCATTTGTAATAAATGATGTTGGGTTTTCCATCAGAAATAAATAGGCGTACTGCAAAATTGGTCGTCTGTTCCTTTTTCCGTTCAGTAATAAAGTCAGAATAGTCAAGGCAGCTAACTAAAGTAGTTGAACCTTAACTAGTTACATAAATATAAAGCCGCAGCTTTATGGCGATGAACAAGCTATTTCAATGTCTTATCCTCATCTCATAGCAAGTCTAGTCCTTCTCCATGCTTAACTAGAGCTCCTGTCACTTGCTGTTTGTTTAGTGAGTCCTCTTGGTCTGTAGAAATCCTTTTCTTCAGCTTATCTCGAGCTACTTTTCCTGCTAACCAGCATGTATCTGGGCATTAAACTTTATCATCATATTCTCATCACTGCCATCACAGCACTCTGATAACCAGAAAGAAAGAAAGCAAGTTTGAGAAAGAGTACATCCGTATGATAAACTTAACCTCAAGCCATAAAGAACTTCCTATTAATATTCCAAAGGCATTGCAGCAGATTCATAAATCGGGAGGAACAGGCTTCCTGCTAAATTGCAAGAAGCTAAATATTGTGGACTGTCAAGAAGGCACGAGTCCCTAATGACAGTTTGCTGAAATTTCTTACCACATAAGCCACATTCACTCTCCAAGAAAACAGAAGAATGCTAATGTTCCCAGCATTCTGGCTGTAAATTTTTGCACAAGGGCATGCTGATGTTCCCGAGACCTAGGAAGTACACTGAGTCCAAGTATATGAACAAAGATATTAACCGCCCGAGCAGGTTCTTAGCTCCAAATACTTCAGCATACTGACCAATTGAAAGTCGCAGGCAATGGAGGGATTCGTGAACCCAACAAGAAGACAAGTGTGCGCTTGTAGGATCGTGGAATCTAGGAAGCAACTGTATTAACATTATACAGCAGATATTCTACCAATCAATAATAGTCAAATAAGACAAACTGCAGTTCCATACTCCAGGACATAAGAAATGAACAAACTACGAGAAACAAAACCTGTCTCGTCCGTGCCGTTGGGATAATCATAGTTGTCGTTGAGCTGAACTTTAGTGAAGTTCTTTAGTCCGTCCCTGCGTTTGATAAAATCCGACGAATTGTAGTATATACGGTCCAGTAATCACAGAATCCTCGATCAAATACTGTAACTGGGCTACTGGCGACACTCACAGTTTCGGTCGTCTCGTCTTTAGTCCCCGAGTTCATCCTCCAACGAGGATTTCCCTTAGTTGGCATGATAAAATCGCAAGAGCTTTACAGAATTTCGTGATCACTGATCAGGATTTGGAGCACCCTTCCATCTATGAGCTGCTGCATACAATCGTCATGGTCATGCTCATCAGCCGAGCAGATGATGTACTCAGCTGTGACAGTCAAGGTAAGGGCTGAGTTTCAAAGTCAAAGTGGGGGCCCAAGGCCCATTCCCGAAAGTAACAATCTCGGCCCATCTATATGACGAAGAAGATAAAACGACGCCGTGACAACCCCTCTCTTCCTCCGCCAACTCCTTCCTGCTCGGGTTCGTAGCTGCTCTAGACTATATATATATATAGATTGTAGAGAGAGAGCATGCAGCGTCTCACTAGCCGCTTACAAACATCAATGGCGCTCTCGGTAAGTTATGCGGCAGTATCCATCTCCTCCTCCTCCTCCTCCTCTTCCTCAATTAATCTGCTGTCTCTGTGATGAAAGAGTAGCCGATGGAAGCCTGATACTGCAATTTGTTAATCGAGATCCGGTGTATGGATGGATCCATCATTAGGTAAGAGCGAGGCTATGTACATGCACACGCGATGTGTGTATTCTGCATTATGTCCGACCATCTTCTCCTTTCCGGAATTAGGATGCTCCGGTGAGAAGATTCGTAAATAAACTAGATCTCCTGTGGTAATGGCAATGGTTCTTCCCTTGACTTTATCAGACATTGCTTGATCCGTAGGGCAAGAGAGTGATCATGGCTGGGCGGGATGATGAGGAAGAAACAGACGGATTCCAATCGATTCCTCAATATGAGATCACAGCCGGCTCCTTCTGACTGCCCTCATCTTGCTCTTCTCAATTTCTTCCTAAATTTGAGATCAGAACCATCGTCGGGGAGTTCATTCGTTAGTCTCTTTGGACCAGGGAATAGGTGGACTGAGGCCGATGATGCGAGAAAATATCTGCTACCCTTGATGGGCGTCCTCAACACCCACCGATGGTTCACTTCCAACAAGACCTCCGAGGCTATGTATCACTCTCTGCACGGGTGCTTAAAATTTGAAATTTTTAGTTTAAAAAATCAAATAACATCGGGATTATAATGTTTTTCAAAATAGTACGATTACATGAAATATCTTTAAAAAAAGAGAGAGAAAAACAAATGTGTTATTTACTAATAATAATGCAATAATTTATGTAAATAAGAACTAATTTTAGTGTGCTGATTTTTTTTTCCAAATCTAATAGTAAAAGAAAAAACTTTTGGATCATGTTGAGCTAAAATATAAATTATACAGTACTACATTTTATGCAGAGATCAATTAAGAATTAATTGTGACATTATAAAGATAGATAATTTAAATTATCAAATATCTTAATAATCCTCAAATTTTAAGATATGATAATTAAGAAAGTTTCGCATTTATTGGTAACTGCAGAATTTAAGATTTTAAGATATCTTATAATAAAATTTCAAGATATTAGAAAGGGCGTGGTTGTTGTCAGAACACGTGGCGAGTAATTACTGGACCTTCACCCAACAGCTGCGTCAGAGCGGGGAGACCAGCCTGCCCGTTCCGAAATTCCTAAAACGCCCCCACTGCTTCGCCAACATCGGAGTCAATCCGAGGGTATCTTCGGAAGGCTATATAAGTGCCGAGGTGCGCAATAACCCTACGCAACCTTCGCTGACCTCCATAAGCCTCCGATCCTTCCTTCAGCCCACAATTCCCTCTCGCTCTCCTCCTCCTTCTCCACATGCTCTCTACTTCACTGATCTTCCTCTCACCCTTTTTAAGCACCCGATTACGAATTCCCGAGCCTTCCTTCTCTATAAAAGACGTTTCTTTTCGAATTTTTTGGCGCCTGCCTCCCCTGTTTCCGTGGATTCTCCCGCTACCTGATAGCTCTCAGACCCCAGATTCATCGATCGAAACCCTAGATCCCATAAACAAGGTCCTTTTTTCGCTGTCCTTTTGTTGATCTCTGCTGAATCTTGGTTTCTTATAAGTGAATCTGGGCAAATATATCTCGGCTGATACTGAATATGAGCAAATCGATACCAGATTTTATCGGGTTTTGTTCAAAGAGTCGTCCATACATGTGGGTTGATTTTTGTGCCGATTTTTTGTCTTCTTGGGTGTTCAGGCAGAGGTAAAGATTCGTCTTTGAGGAGGAAGGGGTTAAAGCAGGAGATATGGCGGATCAGGGCTTGGAAGGGAGCCAACCGGTTGATCTCTCAAAGCATCCTTCGGGGATCGTTCCCACTTTACAGTGAGTTCCTTCTCTTCGGATTACTCCACATGGCTTGACGAAAATAAGCTCATTCCTGTTTTAAACACTCTGATCTAGGTGGGGTTTCATTAAAGAAAAGCTCACTGTTCATGTAATGATGTAATCTAGGAACATAGTTTCAACTGTCAACCTGGATTGCAAATTGGATCTCAAGGCCATTGCTTTGCAAGCTCGTAATGCTGAATACAACCCCAAGGTATGTTCCATTTATTGGACCATTACCTATTCATGAACATATACAGGAGGATCGCAGAGGCAATTGGTGGTTTTTGTTGAAAGTGCCATCGGAAACTCAGGCTCCCCTATGATGATCTAAACATGCATCAATGGTGTTTCAGCGTTTTGCTGCTGTAATAATGAGGATAAGGGACCCAAAGACTACAGCGTTGATATTTGCATCCGGAAAGATGGTGAGTTGGTTGACCTAGCGGCTTTGTTGTCCTATCTAAATGCTTATGTCAGTATGTTCAACATGAATGGACATGTATTACTTGGGATTTAGCTGATTTGATGCCTTAATTCACTGGTTAATTGGTCTGCTTCAGGTTTGTACTGGAGCCAAGAGTGAACAGCAGTCAAAATTAGCAGCACGGAAGGTAATTATGCACCTATAATTCATGTGCTCTGTCATGAATATTAAATTTTGTCAAAAGTTTTTTTCTCGGCTGCTCAATTGAATGGAGAATCATTGAAAATATTTTGTTTTGCATTTTGATTAGTTTTACTTATGAAACTTATGTAGGAACTGGCTAGGCTTCTACAAGGAATAATTTTTTTGAAGAAGAAAATGAGTTTACCTTATCCGTTGTGGCTAGTTCACAATGATAGATTGAAACAAGGATGCATTCAAAACTAATGTTGATGTTCTTTATGAAATTTTCAGTATGCTCGAATAATCCAGAAGCTTGGCTTTCCAGCTAAATTTAAGGTAATGATTATGCTTGGGATCAAGGTCTTCAAGAGGGTGGAGTTTTTCCACGTGCTCACATTGATTAGGACTTTTGGCAGGACTTCAAGATTCAGAACATTGTGGGCTCATGTGATGTGAAATTTCCAATTAGGCTTGAAGGTCTGGCATATTCCCATGGTGCCTTCTCAAGTGTAAGCTTATGCTCTGTTCAATTCACGCTTTCTGGTTTACATATGTACATACTTAAATAGGTGATATCATTTGTTCTGCAGTATGAACCAGAGTTGTTCCCTGGGCTCATTTACCGGATGAAACAACCTAAGATTGTGCTGCTCATCTTTGTGTCTGGCAAGATCGTTCTCACTGGAGCAAAGGTGGATTTCACAGCTCCTGTTTTTGTGCCCAATCTTTTGTAAGTATTTGTTGAAGGTATGTCATCTCATCAGGGACTTTGGTTTGATGAATTATCCAGGTCCGAGATGAGACTTATACAGCTTTCGAGAACATATACCCAGTGCTTACAGAGTTCAGGAAGGTTCAGCAATGGTAAGGCTGATAGCATCTATCACGTTGTGCCATCTTTAGGCTTATTACTGAATTGAAACTAAAGATAAAAGTCTGCATCATCAGGTCCTTAGCTTATGACATCTTGTGGAATACTGTGCAGATTGGCACTCAGGCATTCAGAGAGCCTTTCGGTGGGAATGGTGGGCACTGACTTTGGATTTGATTGATGAATTGTTAATAGAAACTCTGAACATGGATTTGCTTTCATGTAATCCTGGAAGGTCAATGCTGGGTGTCGTATATGATAATATAAACGTTTTTGTTCCATCTTGAAAACGTGTGAAAATTGCTGTTCCTATCTTGATTGTTATAACCCCCTATCATGAATCGAATGAGAGACCAATCGAGCGTTTGTGCTTCAACCCTCGACGGGGACGTTTGTCGTCGTGGTTGTTATCGAGTCAATCATGAATTGTGCATTTCAAAGGAGGTGAAATCAACATAAGTTGCGATGAGTCTTTGTGCGTCCTATGAAGATTCGGCTTTCATCATGCTCCTAGCCTTTTCCCTGCTTTATCACCGTCTATGGAGAGAGTCAAACGGGTCGGATGATACGAGCAAAAGGGTTCAACCTATCTTGATGGTTGATCTAAGCTCGCGTCACAAGTGAGAGAGTCATGGGGGCCATTCGTAAGTAGTTTAAAACTCTTAAGGACTTGATTGCGTTAAACCCTTTGTCACTGCTGTGCCCTACTTCCACGTTGACGGAGCAGAGCATATACGTGCGCTGGTGTAACGTATTCCGTGTGCAGTGGAATGTGTCAACTGTCGTATTCTCAACTTCTGATCTTTCTCTCCCTGTCTCCTGTTCGTCTTCAATTCCCTTCTTCTTTGGTTCCCTAAATTCGTGCTCTGTTGCTCGGCAAGCCAGATTCAAGGTTCACTGGTGACAGTTCGACACCAAGCTTCTGTAAGGATGCCATCGGGCATTCCACAATTTTAACTGCAAGAATGGGCAGTTTAACAGAGGCAATTGCCAAGTCCACTGATATACATGGGCACAGGATGCCAGTCAAATCATCAGAGGATAGGAATCACCAATTAGTAGTTTATGGTTGCTTTTATGGCGTCCAGTATCTGCAGCCAACCACAAGACACAGAGGAAAGCTCAAGTTAGCAATTCAGCACTGAACTGTTGGTTTAAACTGCTACACGGAACTTGCTTCAAGCCAACATTACCTTGTTCTTTGTGGGCATATAGAACGGCTCAAACACAAGAGGGAAAGGTGTGTCGAGACCACAAACTCTAGCAACAGGAGCCTCCAGCTGCGAAACATGTTCACATGTATTCAAGAAACATTTCGAGAAAGCTAAAGGGAATCTGCTTTCTGATTGCATGCTTACTCGTAAAAAGCATCGCTCAACAATGGAAGCAGATATCTCAGCACCAAAGCCTCCAGTCACTGGAGCCTCATGACTTATCTGCAGAGAAAATACAACTCTTAAGTTCATTTAACGAAAGATTCTTCCAGGAAAATGCAGCTAGGTGAAGGTTTTGTGTACTAACCAGAAGCCTTCCGGTTTTTCTTACTGAGGCCTCTACTGTCTCCTTGTCCCATGGTATTAGAGTCTTCAGGTCTATAAGTTCACAAGAAATTCCCTCCTACCTCATTATGAAACTAATGTTAAATACATGATTATCTACTGCAGAACCAATAATTTCTAAAGACTAGATTTCATTTATTCGTTGAATCTACAAAGGAAGACATGACAAAATTTGCGCTTCTCCCTCTTCTTCCAAGTAATTGCAGCTTTGAACTAAAGCCTTTCTGATAATAGAAGAACAGCTGTAGATTTATCCCAAGAAGGAATCACCTTTTCAGCATCAACACAGGCTTGTTCCAAAACAGAGAGTTGAGCACCCCACCCCACTAATGTTATATCATTGCCTTCACGGATCACCTGAGAATATCTTTGTCATCAACATAAATGTCAGAATTGTTTATCCACATAGAAGCTAAGACAATAAAATAATACCTCTGCCTCTGACAATGGGAACATATAATCATCCTCTGGAACCTCTTCAACAGCCAATCGATAAAGCCACTGGGAATACACACGGGCAATTAGATTAGTTAGTAAATTTCAGAAAAGGGAGCAAAACATGGTCATTTGATCAGTTTTTGTGAATTGAATTACCTTCGGTTCAAAAAAGACAATAGGGTTCGGGTCTCGTATGCACGAAAGTAGTAAACCCTTTGCTTGCCGTGGACTTCGGGGGATGACAACCTACACCAACAATCTCAGAGAAAGGTGCCATGCAAATAACAGGTTGAAAAACAAATTTTTCATAGCATATTTCATTGCAATAAGATCGAGGTGAGAGTGTTCATAGACCAGTTTTCTTTATACAGGAATAGAATATGACTGTCCAAGAAGAGGGGCATCAATGATCCAAACAAAAATAATCTGCATTTTGGCAAAAAATTTGTGCTATTTATTGGTGTTTGATCTTCCCATGCTGATATAGGAAAAAATGTGGATTTTTTTGCATTATTGATGACCTGAGAGGCAAACCTACTTTGATGCCAGGAACATGGCAGAAGAAAGCTTCAGGAGATTGTGAATGATAGTGTCCCCCATGGCCCACAGCTCCATAAGGAGTCCTTATTGTTAAACCTGGAAATCAAGTTAAGATTCAGTTGCATATAAAAGAGTATGCTATTGCCATTATAAATCAGGAGGTGAAGAACCATAACTACCTCCACAGTTGAACTGATTGCCACTTCTATATCTGAACTTAGCAGCTTCATTGACAATCTAATAGAACAGAAGAATTTGATAGTAAAGATCGAGTCCAAGGCTGTGATAAACTCAAGCAACGGGGGAGGAAGAAGACTTTTCACCTGATCAAAAGCTGGAAAAATGTAATCTGCAAATTGAATTTCTGCTATTGCTCGGTTACCCTAAAATGGAGAACAGTAATCAGCATTCTGTAAGGAAAAGAATGGTATCAAAAGAATAGACTCATAAAACTTACCATTGCTGCCAGACCAATACCGAACCCAACGATACCCTGGAGGCAAAAATGAATCAATTATAAGTCAGATGCTCAGCTCATATGAGAAATCAGCACCCTTCCCCTTCCCAAGCTATAGTAAGAATTGAAGATCATGGAAGCAGCTCTCATTTCATCACAAGAATACCTGCTCACATAGAGGGGTGTTGAAAACCCGACTTTTACCAAATCGATCAGCTAATCCTGTTGTGCAGCGAAAGACACCACCAAAGCTCACATCCTCTCCGAACACATAAGAACTGAGAGAAAATATAACAATGAGTTCCAGGAAAGGATACAAAACTTCATAAGCATTGAAGGGGAAATACTCCAGATAGCACATACTCAGCAACGAATTGACACAAGTTCGTCCCTTTAGATACAAGACCTCATGAGCATTGAATGGGAACATACAGAAACCATATACTCAGCTACGAATCGAAAAAAGTACGTCCCTTTAGAAACAAGACTTATGAGCATTGAAGGGTAACATACAGAAAGCATATACACAGCGACGAATCCACAAAGTACGTCCCTTTATGATCTGAAACAAATCACCTCTCTGTGATCTTTCCTTACGCAGTTCAAACAAATTAATCACTTTTTCCTCAATTCAAAGGAAACAGCTGATTAGCAAGGCAACCCCAGAGGGTCCTAGCTTCCTAACAGTTGAGTTCACATGAAACGGAGGTGATGAGATTCTCTCCAAACCCAAGAACAGGCATAAATGAAGGGTGCGCAGAATAACAAGGAAAAAAAAAAAGAAAGAACTTGGGAAGATCGAAAATTCATACGAAGAATTACCGAGGGTCGGATTCCAAGGCTATGTGGAGGGCCTGATTGATGGCGGAGCATAGGTTGGAGGATTTGCCGCCCTGCTGAAGCTGGAGACCAGATTTGTTACTCCCTTCGTAGGCAGTCGAGAATCCCCTCCGATAAGCAGCGGAACCGAGTCGCCTCAGAGCAGCCGCCATGTCCCAGAACGAAGGAAACACAGAGAGAGTGATGAATCAGCCGCTGATGGAGATTGGACTGCCTGAAGCGCTCCAGTTACTACTGCTGTCATGGCAAGATAGGAACGAAGTGGGAGGAGAACAATTAACGGATTGAGCTGCTGACACATCACAGCCGGACTTCCTCGTACGGCAGCCTTATATAATCTACTTCGGTCAAAAAAAAATTATTATTATTATTATTATTATTATGTTATTTACTTAATTTTTATACAGTGTAGTATACCCATAGTTTTAAAAACTCGACCGTATTTACCGGTTCGACATGTTCAACTTGAAACCAGCTACTCATATGATTCAGTTCCCAAAAATAATCTAATTGCATTTTAGATGCAGTTAGTATCGATTGAAGTGGCTGATTCTCAGTCATATTAACAAACTTAATTGAACTGGTAAAAAACTAATCGATTTAAATTATAAAAATAAATTTTACTTTATTAAATTTATATTTATATTTTATATTAAACTTGGATCTAATATAATTATTATATTAATACTTTTTATTATAAATTATAATTAAATTATGATATTATATTAATTTATTAGTAATATTATAATATTAATATTATTTATTAAATATGATATTCGATCTATTAAATGTCCGATCGGATCCATAAACTAATATTTCGATCAAGTACCGTTTCGGTGCAATTTTAAAAATTATGAATATACCACACTTCTTTGATATGCGAATGCGTGTATATGAAGCCAGAAGCTTATGCTTGTGCCGTCTCCCAGACTACACCGCTCGCCCAAGCTGCAAACATAGTTTCCCTATTTGAAAGCAGTTCTGTTGAGGCTACTGCCTCCTCTCGTACTCCCATCTCCGTGTAGCCTTCTTGATCGGAGAATTTGAGCCTGCGGTTTGTTATCTCTGCGAAACCTCCCCACACGAAACCTCCTAATGGAGCTAAGTCTCTACCTCCGGTACGCGGAATGCCCGGACTCCCTTCCCCCTTTGATCTGGTGACTGTGTCCCAATTTAGCATATGAAGCTTCCTCACTCCTCCCGATGATCCCCAAAAGAAATCTCTGTCAGTCCTGTCAACTGCCTTGCCGATCGACTGTGGCAATAGGGGTGCACTGCATAATGTGAGAAGGGATGGAGCTCAAGACCAACTGTACCGGGGTCACCCTACCCGCTGGCGACAAAAATTTAGCCCACCAATTCACCCGGCGATCCTTCATTTTGTCCACAATAAAATTGAAGGACGATGATTCAGACGTCGACATATTCATTAGGAAGCCGAGATACTTCCCTAAATCGTTTGCAAGTAGCTGGACGCCTTATCCCTCCAAGCTCTACCCATGTTCTTCGACAATACCATGCTAGATTCCTAGAGATTGACCTTCTGTCCCCACAACTCTCCAAAAATTGATGATAGTACTCTCCTTATATAGCCTCTAAGGTTCCGTCCTCTACCTGTCCTAATAGGATTATGTCGTCAGCAAAAGGCAACTGAGTAGTGGGTAATGCTCGCCTGGCTACCTTAATTCCACACCAATTCCCTCGCCCAACTTCCTTATCAATCGGCAGACTCAGGTATTCCATACTCATAACGAATGAATAAATAAGACGATAAGGAGTCTCCTTGTCTGAGCCCCGGCATGGGGTCAACTGGTCCAGTTTGCCTCCGTTGAAAAGTACTGATATGTCACACATTGCATCGTGACTCTTCTAGTGGTGTCAGGGAACCCAGAAAATTCGAGGACGTGGTTCATAAAGTCCCACTCCATCCAAGGACATTGGATCAAGCTCAACACTGACGGAGCGGTGGATGGCTTGAAATCTCGGGATGGACCACTTAATAGTTGAATTAGATGCGCCTAATGTCATCGACTTGACGTAGGCGATTAGCACAAGGATTGCAAGGGCTCATGGTGTACCGGGAATGCAATGGAGCGGCCGATTCTCTGGCTAGAATGGCGAAGGACCTCCTTTTGACTCAACGGAAGTCCAACCGTCAGACGGTATCCCATTGTTCTAGCCAGAGAATGGCAACAAATGGTCCTACGTTCTCCAATCAGCCAGAGGATTGGTGCTGTCCAACAAATGGTCCAACGTCCTCTGGAGAATATAACGCAATGGGCCTCGGTCCACCTAGATTGGTCCAATTTTATCAGCCCAATTCGTCCTACCAGCAACCAGCTCCCCCCCTTCGACATGGACTATTTCGGGCACAAATCCTGCGGCTGTGATCAAATCCCATCCGATTATCACTCTAGACCACCCCCGTCTATGAGAGGAGTCATCCGGTCCAGACCATCTCCTCGGACTCACCCTCCTTACGCTTCTCGCAGTTTCGATTTCTTATTCCAAAAAGGAAAAGAAAAAGAAAAAACATAAGGGGACAAACGAAAAGGAGTCATGTAACAAGTACGAGATCCTCCTGCTTAATATGCGCCGAAAGAAACACCGGGAAAATAGCTGTACCATCAATGGGCCAACTAGCAGCCGAAACTTGCCGACGTCTTCTCAATTCTCCCTGGGGGGGTTCTTGAAGGACACCCTCTTGGACAGATTAGTTGCACCGAACCGGCCACCACCGGAGCTTTAGTAAGCATGCTGGTTAAAAATTAAATTTAAAATACCTTAATATTAAATAAAAAAATTACGATATTATATTAAAAAATAGAAAATTGTATGAATGAATGAAAATAAAATCCATAGTAAGTAAAGTCTCGTGGCGTTTGGTTTAAATATTCACGGATTACCGAGAAAATAAGATCACATTGAAAGTTTGTGAATTACAGGGGACGTAAGGTGAGGTGAACTGTAGTATGAAATTATTGTGTTAGGTATGTATTTTGATTTGTTGGAAAAGTATATTAAAATGTAATATATGATACTCGATGCCGTATGAGGAGAGATGCCTGGAAGGTGTTTTTTTGCACTGTCCAGTATTTTCGATTCAGTCAAAATATATCTTAAAATTAATTTGTAATCGGGTCAAGATTTCTGAAAAAATTTTCATTAACACTCTCAACCTGATATTCAATTATTATATCATCTATTCGAGATATAATGAAGAAACCATTAGCACAATTTAAAGTGGGTTATAAATGGATAGATTAACCATGAAGTAAAGTGGGAAGGGTTGGGATTCAGTGGGCGCTGGAATTAAAGAATTCCATGGAAGCCACCGACCCGGTATTCCAGTCACGCCTCGAGACTGCAACCAAACAAGGGAAATTACTTGGTAAGGCGTCCACTTTCCACGAGCTAAACAGCACGTTGGAGATTCTTTTCACATCGCCACTTGGGATTTAACTTATTTACATATGGGTCGGTCATTTCACAGTAACTCACGCATCCGATTGCCTACGGGTGATCGTGCCTCACACCTTCTCCCTCTTCGAATAAGCTAGTCTCAGGCTTCTACCATGAGCCAATTTCAAGTCAATAAAATAGCAATAATTAACTTATAATCGATCAAGTAACTATTTAATGATATTATAGTGATGATATATAAAATTTTATAATAATAATTAAGTAAAAAAAAGATATTATTATAATAAACGCGGTAAAGCATCACCCGACGCCTACGCCTCAACTCAGGGGGACAATTTTGGCTGGTCAAGCCAGTCGGCGCGATGACGTTGGCAGAGTGACGTCAGCTCCAGCTGTCTTAACCAAACTCAAACGTTTGCGCTCACGCACGCGTTATGTAAAATCTATTTACCAGGTGGAACGCATTTTTAGCTTTTCTCAATGTTTCTAATATAGTAGCATGCAGAAATCTCACTCTGTGGTTAAATTTTACATAACAAACTTGTTATATTTCAGAGAACGGCCGTTCATCTGTACGGCCAGTTGATTTTCCTTTCATCTGTGTCGTGCGAGTTTCGAATAATTCAGGTTTATGTCGGATCGATCCGACAGAGTGGCAACTCGATCATAGGACATTCGTCATCTTGCATAACTCGTAAATGGGATCCAAGTGTTCCAGTGACATTTATTAATTTTTCCTAAACTTTCGGCGGGATGCTGGCAGTGACCATCAGAGATGGGTAAGCGTAGAAGAAATTTACGATAAGGCTGCGGTGCATAAAAGGGAGGTATATATATATATATATATGCTCACGAGAGGTCCTCACAAAGGCTTCCAGGAAATTAACACTCGTGACACGTGCGCTGAACACATTGGTCAGACACTAAACGTCGTGGGCCCCGTCCGCCTTGCTGCAGTTCGGTCCTCTTGCCCCACTCCACCCCTCCCCCCACTAACAAAAAATAAAAAAAATCTGTCGGCGCTCTCAATATGGATAAAGAATAGGTTTGACACGTTATAGGAACCGTCTGATGACTTTTTTTTAATTGTTATCTGATCTTATTAATTAAAATATCATCGGTGATAGCCCTTACATAAGTAATTAGATATTAATTTTCTATAAATTAGATTTTATATTTAAATACTGTAAATGAAATAAATAAGAAATTGTACGATTTCACTAGTTATCCATATGCAAGTGTCGGGTTATTGAGTAATAAATATAAAGAAAAAAATGATAAATTTAATCATTTTAATTTAAGTAATAATGCCTGTTGGACCTATGTACACAACCAATGGAGATAGTTAAATCCTATATATCTATTTTTACCAAATCTTATTTTAGATATTGATTTAAGAGTGCTGAAAAATGCTCCTATTGTACTGCAAGAAAACAGGCGCAGCGCAGAGCTGACAAAAAGAATTTTAAAAGAAAAGGCAATTTTTTTTAAAAAAATCACGTAATATTAATTACGTAAGACAGCTCATCATGAGCCGCCTGACCCTCCCGTGCTATTCCTGCTTTTCTCTGCTTCATCGATTACCAACCAGTCTCCTGATTTTTCCCTTTTGGGGGAGCATGAACACCAGCGGGGCAGCAGCCATGGCAGAAGCTTCCTCCTCACCCTCCCAGACAAGCAGCAGCAGCCGCAGCCGCCACCTCCATGTCAGTGTATGCGTCGTCCGTCTTATCTCTTTCTGTTGACCACCTTTTTCTTCTTCTTCTTCTTCTTCTTCTTCTTTTTTCTCCTTACAGCTTCCTCCCACATTTCTTCCTCGTATGCTTCTCAGAAGACTGCCTGAAAATGACGTGCAGGTGCAGGGAGCTTATTCAAAGTCGCAAAACGACGATTAACTGTGTAGTACACAACTTTCTCGGTTGCATCCTCCACGGCCTTTGCAATTATAAATAGATCCTTCCGTCGGGAATGGATGCGGCGGAAGTATCCCGGTCTTTGCCGCATGTTCCAATAAACCATCTGAAGGTCTCTTCCCTTTTCTATGATCTTTTATGTATAACCAGCCTGTAAAAACCTTTCATCTGATCAAAAATCCTCGACCGAGGCCAGTTCATTTTGAACTCGGTAGCTCTCTGATCTGGATCTCTTTATCGGGTTCCGAAACCCTAGCTCATCTTGCTACTAAGGATTTCGTCTTGCGTCAAATTCCGGGATCCTTAAGGACAGACTGCGATCGATCTACTTCGATTCTCTGAGTCGAACTTCATCGGCAGATACGATTCATTTACATCCAGGGATCATCTGATCTTCATATCACGCGTCTGATTTTATAAGTTGTTGTTATCATTGTCATCACCTTGCTTTCTTCTCAGCTGCCTTAATTACAAGAGGTAGATTGCAGGTCGAGAGACGACATATTATTCGAATAAAAATTGGTGACACAATAATTAATATCTTATTAGTGGACCTAATTTCATGGATGTAGATATATAGCCCCATCATGAATGGAAGTCACTGCGGCTCCAAATACTGCATTTACACATATCTATGCACACATATACCCATCAGACAATTATGAGGCAAACATTCTTCGACCTCAATAGAGTAATTTGGTGTGGATTAATTTGTACAGGGACACTGAAGATCGATATAGGTGGTGAGAAGGATCATTATAGATATAGATATATATATATACACATGGAACCAGCCAATCTGGGAAACGTTAGGGCACCGGAATTGCCCAAAGACGGTCGTAAATGGAAAAAATACGGCCAGAAGTTCATCAGGAACATTGGAAAGTTCAGGTATATGTATTCTGAGTGTCTGTCTGCATGCATTCGTATATACTACATATATATATATGTACATACATGGATGCTGCGTTAAACTTCTGTAATTCTGTGGATCCAGGAGCTATTTCAGATGCCAAAGACCCAACTGCAATGCAAAGAAGCAAGCCGAGTGGTCTCCCCAGGAGCCGGGTGATCTCCGGGTTGTTTACAAAGGGATCCACACCCACGGAACAGGTCCTCCTTCCGGTACAGGTTCAAGCTCCTCCCAAGGCGCTTCCTCAACCGACGCCAACCGCTACAACCTGTTTAATCAAATGTTTGGGGACCAGCTGCAACCTCCGTCTGACCCCAGCCAGACCGGACGCCAGTGAGACTATATGGCTGGAAACGTTCACTTGTAGTCAACCTTCTCTCAACACAAGCATATATATATATATATATATAGCTTGTAGCGCTCCGAGCTCTCCGAGAACAGTCAACCATTTTCGAGCTCAATCATATGTGTCGGAGTGATGAACCAACCTTATTATGCCCGCAGTTCTGCTTTTTGATCGAAAGACTTCTGCAACATCACGTGTAAATTATACACTACAGAAGCAATTAAATAAGGCGGCTACAGAATGGTTATCTGCGGTTGTCTGATCTCTAGACATGTCTGGGATCATAGCAGAAATATATATGTAAGCACAGCACACTATGGCATGCATAGCATCCATCATCCACTATTAGAAGAGTTTCTATTCTTATTAACAAGATCCATCTTCAACCTATTTTAGCCGTGTGCTGCATCCCAGAAAAGTCGGGTGATTTAACAAAACTAAATGAATCACAAGCTTGAGGATGAAGCTTTAGGTGGGATGGCATCGCATCTTCTTTGTCCCGAGACCTCTTAATGTCTCTTTACTCGCATCTTCCTGCTCCGGCGCCTTCAGCTGGATCGACCTCCTGGGCGTCGATGTGTTGGTGGACCATGCATTCCGCCCATCCGTTGTGCATTTGAGCCCGCTTAAGGCCCAGTTTTGGGTGGTGGGGGGCTCGCACGTGCCAAAAGTTCTAGAGAGTTCCGACGAGCGACGGGGTTGAGCAGCTGTGGTTCCGATCGGACGGCCGTGATTTTCCGCAAGCTTCAAGAGCTCAGTTAGGCTTCCAGCTTTATATACCCCACCAAAAACCCAACGGAGTATGTCACTCGGAGGCAACTCTCAGCGTCTTCTTATCCGAGCCTGAGCATCGACCTCATTCTTCATCCACCGGAGGTAAGCTTCTGAGCGTGTTAGTGTGTTGTTCACTTGACTGTATGCTTGGGGAGCTCAGTCCACCTCCACTTGCGGAAATGTGCTGGTAGAATGAGGAGCTCGGCATGGTTCATTTTGTTTCTGCCATGAGCTTCCGGTGGCATGTCAAATCTAGGAGTAAGTTTAGAGGAATTGAACTGGAGCTCCTTGAAATAGGATGGTGGAATTAGAGGCCAATGGTGGTTCTGTGACGTTGAACGGAGTCCCATTTTGACGAGTTGAGGAGAAGGATATCGTACGAAGATGAAATGAAAACGCGTGCACGCGCGCTTGCACACCCCCACATACACGTTTTGGTTCTCAACCTTTTTTATGCCCATGGAAGCGTTAGTCCGTTGTTAATTTATATGCAATTTTACTGAGTAAATTTTCTTCCGGGTAACTTTTCCAGCTTGGAAGGCGTAAATGGCGTCATTTTTCACGGCCATGCCTTCCACCGGTATTGTGGCTGCTTCCAGCAGCAGTGTGATGGATAAGAGGTTGGCAATCTCCGCTTCAGAGAAGCTGTCATCTCTATCTTCAATTTCTCCCTGCACCTTTGGACGAAGGCAGAGCGCAGCTCTAAGAAGATCACGTGATCCTAAGATCTGTGCCATGGCCAAGGACTTGTATTTCAACAAGGATGGGTCATCTATGAAGAAGCTGCAAGTCTGTCTTATGTGATTTCTGTCTTGAAATTGCCATCGCTACTCTATACTACGGCTTCTCTTACCTTTCTTCTCCATGTTTGCTTTTCTTCTGTAGAATGGTGTGAACAAGCTTGCAGATTTAGTAGGGGTTACCCTTGGTCCAAAAGGAAGAAATGTTGTCCTAGAGAGCAAATATGGCTCTCCTAAAATTGTTAATGACGGTGTGACTGTTGCCAAAGAGGTACAAATTACACTTCACGCCTTTCATTACTTGCAGTGATTGTTTGCTGGATGGAAGTTGTATAGGTGTATTTGCTCCATTTTCTATCCTTCAGTTTGTGACCGACCTTATGTTTAGGGCGTGTCTCCTGCAAGGTTTGTGAAAACGAAGTTTTTAAGGTTATTTTAGTGAAAGTCAATTGACGGAAAATGCTCCAAAGGAGATGTTTTTCTTGGTTCAGATGTGGTGACTCATTTTATTCCCAGATTGATTATTATTATTATTGTGAATTTGTAGCTGATGCCATCGCTTTCTCTATTGGAACAGGTAGAACTGGAGGATCCAGTTGAAAACATTGGTGCGAAGCTAGTGAGGCAGGCAGCTGCGAAGACTAATGATTTGGCGGGAGATGGAACTACTACATCTGTTGTTCTTGCTCAGGGCCTTATTGCTGAAGGTGTCAAGGTATGTACTTTTCAGTGCTTGGTCTAACTGAAGGATGATCAATCATATATGTGACTGTCAGGATGTTGATGACTATAATGAAAACAGGTGGTGGCTGCTGGTGCTAACCCTGTCCTCATCACTCGAGGCATTGAGAAAATGGCAAGGGCTCTAGTAGCTGAGCTAAAGTCAATGTCAAAGGAGGTGCTCCAAATACTGATTTAGTTATTTCAGTTGAAACTTTTTAAGAGGGTCATTTTCGTAGTTGGAAGTTTACATGTTATTGCAGGTGGAAGACAGCGAATTAGCTGATGTTGCTGCAGTCAGTGCTGGAAACAACTATGAAGTGGGAAACATGATAGCAGAGGCTCTGAGCAAGGTTGGTAGGAAGGGAGTTGTGACCCTTGAAGAGGGAAAGAGTGCGGAGAACAATCTTTATGTCGTTGAAGGAATGCAATTTGATCGTGGTTACATTTCACCCTACTTTGTTACTGACAGCGAGAAGATGGCAGTTGAGTATGAGAACTGCAAGGTACTATTTGTTGATTGCTCGTATTATTCTGTATTCCATGGTTGGGAAGTTTATATTATGTGCTGAAGAGTTTGTGTATTGTCCATAGTTATCTGGATGGTTTTTCGGTCGTGCAGCTACTTATTATTGATAAGAAGATCACAAATGCAAGGGACCTCATCAGCGTCTTGGAAGATGCTATTAGAGGTGGCTATCCGATCCTGATAATAGCTGAGGATATTGAGCAGGAAGCTTTGGCAACTCTTGTTGTGAACAAGCTAAGGGGATCTTTGAAGATTGCTGCTCTCAAAGCTCCAGGATTTGGAGAGCGTAAGAGTCAGTACCTTGATGACATTGCTGTACTGACTGGAGGTAGTGTTTGTCCCTGGGTATCTGTCTTCACTTTGTTTCTTCTATTTTCTCGGAAGCCTGGTTCTCCTTGTGGTCTCTGTGGGATGCAACGTCTGTAGAAATGGCAATTACTGATAGATTTACCGTAATGCAGGAACTGTGATCAGAGATGAGGTGGGGATCACTCTTGATAAGGCAGACAAGGAAGTCCTGGGCCATGCTTCAAAGGTAGTGCTTACCAAGGATTCAACAACCATAGTGGGTGATTGAAGCACCCAGGATGCTGTGACTAAAAGAGTTGCTCAGATAAGAAACCTCATTGAGGCCAGTATCTCTCTCTGTCTCTTAACTTGTATCTTTCCCCTTCCCCTTCCTGTCCTCCTCCCCCCTAGTTCATGCATAGGATTAATTGGATGATCTTGCCAAGCAGGCTGCAGAGCAAGAGTATGAAAAGGAAAAGCTTAATGAGAGAATCGCAAAACTCTCTGGAGGGGTGGCAGTGATACAGGTTAGTGACCTGCACTTTTTGTTACTGCTTACCCATGTTTTATATTTCCTATGTTCATTGTTGATTGGATAACAACTTGTGAAGGCTGGAGCTCAAACAGAGACCGAGCTGAAGGAAAAAAAATTGAGGGTGGAAGATGCTCTCAATGCCACAAAGGTGGGATCTCATTTAAGCAATGCCTCTTCCCTTTATAGTTTATACTTTATATTGGAGTGTCTGGATGAAGCTAAAACCGGTATCTTGGGTTGCCAGGCAGCTGTTGAGGAGGGCATTGTTGTTGGTGGTGGATGCACACTGCTGAGAATTGCATCCAAGGTTGATGCCATCAAGGAGACTCTGGATAATGATGAGGAGAAGGTAAAGCACCTCCTATTAATCGCTTGGAAACTATTGAAGGGTTAGAGCAACTTATTGACAACTTAATTTTGGTTTGAAATACTTTCAGGTGGGTGCAGACATTGTGAAGAGAGCATTGAGCTATCCTCTGAAATTGATTGCAAAGAATGCAGGTGTAAATGGCAGTGTTGTCAGTGAGAAGGTAAACGGGGCATAACTTCCCCTCCAAGAGAGACTAGCTAATCACTGAAGATTTATTTTGCATGTCACTAACGTTCTTGTCTTCTCACCCAGGTTCTCTCCAGTGACAATCCTAGGTATGGATACAATGCCGCCACTGGGAAGTATGAAGATCTAATGGCTGCTGGGATTATCGACCCAACAAAGGTGAATCTTGAGTGATCTGATACCGCTGTCAACTTCATGTCAACATTTTATAGGATGAGAATACGGCATTTGGGGCTCTTGATCAACTGCTAAGATAGCTTGGGGAAAGCAACTTGGCTGTGTCGAACCGTTTTCACAGTTGCATGTTGGTCGTGTCAGTGAGCGAGTCTCACCGAATTTGGATGTCGGTGTCTGAGCAGGTTGTCAGGTGCTGCCTGGAGCATGCAGCCTCTGTTGCTAGGACATTCTTGATGTCCGACTGTGTGGTGGTCGAGATCAAGGAGCCCGAACCTGTGCCTGCTGGGAACCCGATGGACAGCTCGGGATACGGCTACTAAAATGCAGCCTCGCGTGGGGCTAGATGCGTAGGGACCAGGAGACACCTCAAAAGCGGAAGTGTACAGTCCCTCAGCATCCGTTTCGGTTTTGCAAATGTAGGCGTTACTGAGATAGGTAACAGTTCATCGACTAAGTGCGTGAGGAGGATAAATACAAATTACCGGTCGGTCGGTCGATGGAAAAAAAATTGCTCGTCTGTCAGTTCTCCCCTGTCTTATGTTCCGTGCCTGGGATTCATGGGGTGGAAGAGGATCGAGCAGAAGTCTTGAAAATGTTCAAAGGACTGTTCAATGTGACTCGAGCGAGTAATGCGTCAGCACTTAGGGACACGCTGTCGGCTGTCTATTCAGATCGATTTCCATGTAATAATAAAAATCAACTAAGGCAATAAGAGGAACCAAAGGGAATCTGAGGATATTGAGAAGTAACAAGAAAAATTAGTTACCATGTGAGGTTTAGAATTTAAAAATTTTATAGGTCGGTATTTGAGTTGTAATTTATGGATTTTATGTTGTATAATATATTATTCAAGAAATTAGTTTATTATTATTATTATTATTATTATGTCGGATATCTATATAAAAGAATTAGTTAATTAAAAATCCAGAAAAATAATTAGTAAGAAATTTATCAGAGGGTGGGCCAGAAAATGGCAGTCAGTATATTGGGAAAAAAGAAGAGGTCAATTTTTTCGGTTACAGCGGTTATGGTGGATCCGAACACGCCGCTGGTCGTGCGACCTGCCGTTCCTAGGACTCGGGCACGGTCAGATGGTCGGTCAGTCCACTGGGATCTCACATTGTATTGACATGCGAATTCCACTCCCATCTTCGTTTCTATAATGACAATAATTTACCCCCTCGATCCTTTCATAGATCGGTATTCGGAGAGCAGGAGTGAGAATCGAACTCTCCAGAGAGAGAGAGAGAGAGAGAGAGAGAGGTCGGCGAACTTAAGGTTATGAGTCAATATGAATTTATTGACTTAATCATAAGTTCCGAGAGTTAAGGTTTGCTTACTGAGCGACGGGTCAGATATGAATGGAGAACTGAGACATTTCCATTCCACCTGCCCCTGAAGTGCAAATTTGCAGTAAATTTGGATAGTTTTTCTTTCTATTATTTTAATTATTTTAAATATATATATATTTGCTCCTTCCCAATTTGGAATACTCACATCAGAAGGATATTTCACTAATATCTGTTCATATATACTTTAATTTTCCATTTTTTTTCTCACGGCAGAATTTCTCGAGTTCAATCGTCTTGGGTGGGCAAGGAATATCAAAGAATAATCCTAGTGGGATATGGCGATTAGGCAACGATCGGACG
Organism: Sonneratia alba; assembly: GCA_900174645.1. Lineage (NCBI taxonomy): Eukaryota > Viridiplantae > Streptophyta > Magnoliopsida > Myrtales > Lythraceae > Sonneratia > Sonneratia alba. Next base: position 3,006,979 of record FWPY01000010.1, read on the forward strand.
TGTGAATAAGTGATACCGACACAGTACCGGTGACAAGAGATTAAGAATTGGGGGCATCAAATTGTTGCTACTTCCCCAAAAATATTGTGAGATTTGAAGCGTTAGAATTTGACCACATTAAAAAAAAAAAAAACATTCTTGAAAGCCCAAAAACCAGAAAGACACCAAACAAACAACAGAGAGTGGGGGGAGAGAGAGAGGGAGAGAGAGCGCCCATCCACTATACACAGCACTACCGATTCCATGCATGGAAATGGGATGACGGTGTTGGGGTTGATGATGGCTTCGACTATATCATTGTTATGAATACCAAAGATTGTTCCTTCGCAGTTGGTTCTCTTCCTTGGTGATCTCCCAAAAAAAAAGAGAGAGAGAGATCCCACCATTCTCTCTCCCTCTCTGATACTCATCCTATTCCTCCTCTAGATTCACTCTCCTCACACACACTGACCTTTACCTACAAGCGCACCACCTCCACCACCCTCTGTAGTTTCTGCAAGCACTCCCTTTGCATTCCCCTCAGAATATACCAGAGCGCCGCCTCCCTTCCTATTCCTATCCACCCACAAGTACGGCTCCTCTCAGCTGCATCTGTCTCCCTTGTCCATGGAATCGTGAACGGGTGCGCCTCCTCCTACAGTGACGTTATGGGCTCTCTTGTTTGAGCATTGTCGGTGTTCTTCTTTCTTAGCGATTGTTGCTTCTTGTTTACCTTTTGGACCCATGCGGGTCTACATATTATTTTTACTTCTTGGAAAAAGAAAACGTGATGCTTGTCGTCTCAGCGATTCTTGTTGGGTCTGATCACATTCTGGGAATTTTGGGTCGGATCGTCTTATTTGGATGAAAAAATCGAAGGGGTCTGTCGCTTCAGTTGTCTGATCACTCCGATGATGTTTTTATTTTGGTCGTGGACGGAATGGCTTTATGCTCGTGGGTTCTTTTGACTTCAATCTTGTTTCCTTGTCAAAATTTGGATTTTGTGAATGCTTGTACTGATAATAAAACTCCAGCTGTTTCTATTGCCACTCATTATTTTATCGATTCCATTTTCCAATAAAAAAAATGTTGTCGTGTTATCGATTCTTATTTGGGCACTTTACGCTGGTAGACTGATGAAATGGTTGTAGATTGATGTTTGCGAGGACTAGTTGGGAGAGGTTTCGGAACAGTGGGGTTCTGATCCTCTGTCCCACACCTCTCCATTTTCAAAGTACTATACCTGGTACTTATTATATTAGTAATCAAACAGTTTCTCGGGAGATCTTTTAAGTGGGAAATATCTTTGATTTTGACGAGTGTATCGATTGCACTAAAGTGTTTCTTCTCTGGTTTGTGTTTTTTTGTTGTTGAAGAGCTCCATAAAGTAGAGATTACTCTGTATTAGCCCCAGGAACTGGTTTGTCATCCTTCTGTGGCACTCATATTAACCATTAAATGGGGGAGAACAAGATGGAAGTGGCAACTTATGAAGTGGACGAGCTTCTTGACGAGATTCCAAAGGCCACTTCTGGTAATCCACATTACGGGGAGTTCCAACCAAAAGTAGTCCTTGTTGATTCCTGCAACGGAGGACCTCATAGTGAGAATTTCCCAAAAGCCAAGAGTCCTCAGAAGAGATTTGTGGCATCAATCAATGGCATTCAAAATTCACTCACAAAAACTGCTCAAGTAAATGAACCGAAACTGCCGAATTCCTTGATGTCTGCATTTGCTGAACTTAATGTTGGGGATGCTTTGGGAAGCCAGGTTTCTAAAAACTTAAGCAAGCATCACTTAAAGGCGGACGCACAGATGTGTAATTTGGGGTTTGATGGCATTTCTGGGGAAAGAATTGGGCAAAACAATTCAGATGGATGTTGGATTGATCCTCTTGGACTGAAGCACTGTCAAGTTGGTGGCAGATACCTGCAAACAGAGAATTCTACTGGTGGAATCTCAATGGATAATAATGAGGTCCAATTCATGCCCAGTTTACCTGTACATCCTCTTGACCTTCCCATGGTAAATCAGCAGCAGTACATGAACTCACAGTCTCCACTCCCTTACTTGCATTTGCCTTATATGGACAAATCTCAAACCACTTGGAGGAACATAGAACAGCGAAACTTCTATAAGTTGTGTCACCAGAACCTTTACTACCAACAGCTCTTGAATCATCTCTTTGAATCTCAGCATCATATTCAATCTGATTTGACATTTGGCTCAAAGAGACAGCAGCTCTTTGAGATTCCTATCGCTCAGAATGTCGAGCAACCTTGGCAAGACCAACTCCTTCATGGATATGGGCTCACAAGATGCTCAAAGTCACAGAGTCTTATTCTCTCCATGAATGCTCATGCAGTTCAAGATTTTGATAGAATCTCTGAAAAACAGGGTTTTGCTGAAAAGAATATGATGAGAGAAAATGATATTAACACTTTGAGATCGGTGAAGTTTGGTTACATAAATGATATGATAAATCACTCCAACCAAAGTGGAAAAGGGGCGTCAAACAACCAGCCACACCACAGTCTCTATGGTCCAAATGACAGAAAATGCTTTCAAGATGGTCTCAACCACTCTAGAAGTTGCGGATCAGGGCTTCTCTCTTCAAAATATAACAACTGCACAATTGATGTGAATAATGATACTCATCATATGGCCAAGGACCAGCATTGGTGTAGATTTTTGCAAAGGAAGATTTCAGAAGGAGGCCCAAAGGATGTGGAGAAGGTTTTCACTGAGATAATTGACCACATTATGGAGCTGATGACTGATCCTTTTGGTAATTACCTCGTTCAGAAGCTTCTTGAAGTTTGCAATGAGGATCAGCAGACAAGAGTACTGAAAGTGATAACGAGAAACTCAGGGGATCTCATCCGAATCTCATGCGATATGCATGGGTAGGGATCAGGGACTGCTGTTCATATTTCTCCTATCCTGGTTCATGTCATTTCCCATTTACTGAAATTTTCTTTTCTTAATTACAGGACTCGGGTGGTTCAGAAAGTGATAGAGACCCTTAAAACTCCTGAGCAAATATCCACCGTGGTTAGCTCTCTGGAGCCCTGCATAGTGATTTTGATGAAGAATACGAATGGAAATCATGTTGCCCAGCGCTGTCTACAGCATTTGATGCCCGAGTATAGTCAGGTAAGTATGCTCCTATGGCATAAAATTCATCATCACAGTATAATAGGTCTATAATTGGAGACTTAATAGTAATGATTTCTTGTTGCAGTTCCTCTTTGATGCTACAGCCAATTATTGTGTGGAGCTAGCAACAGATCGCCACGGCTGTTGTGTGCTTCAGAAATGCCTGAATTATTCTTTTGGAGAGCAAAGAAGGCGCATAATCCACAACATAACCTCCAATGCTCTAGTCCTGTCTCAAGATCCCTTTGGGTAGCTATTCCTCTCCCACTCCTAAATATATAAGCATAATTGATCTTTGGTCAGAAAGTCTGCTTCAGAATCAGTTCAATGGAGGAAATTCTTAATGAAACTATATAACCATTTAGGCGGATCCAATAGGTTCATCTAAAATTCATCTATCAGTGTTTGTGTCATGAGATTGACTTGATCTTGCTCTGACTGTGCAGGAACTATGTCGTGCAGTTTATCTTTGAGCTAGATGTCCCAGAATCAACCAACAAAATTCTTGACCAATTGGAGGGTAATTACGCTGACTTGTCCATGCAAAAGTACAGCAGTAATGTTGTTGAGAAATGCCTTGAATATGCTGTTGAGGAACGCCGCAACCACATAATATGGGAGCTGATATGTAGTCCTAGGCTTGATAATATCATGCAGGACCCTTATGGCAATTACGTCATTCAAGCTGTGCTAAATTGCTCAAAGGTCAGAGAAGCAAATTTCATTTTTTTTAGTCCTCGGGGTTTTTTTAGGCTTATTGATAGTTGCTGCTAAATTTGTTCAAAGTTTTGGCTGATTCACGTTGGTGTTAAAAGAAAAATCATACTGATTATGTGGGCTTGAGATCTTTAGCATCTTCTCAGTAAATGAAAATTATCGTATGGGAAGAGATTGTACATGTTTTTCTGCCTATGGAATTTAAAGCTTGTTCATTTTGGAAGCAGGGAGATCTAAAATCCGCTATAGTTGATGCAATAGAAGCCCATGTACCTGTGCTCCGAACCAGCCCGTATGGGAAGAAAGTCCTGTCCTGCAACTCCCTTAAAAAGTGACCTTCCCAGGTAAGGAATGGATCCTCTTTCTTTAATTTCCAAAGGCACATTAGTTCTGACTCATCCTCACAGATTTCTTTTCCGGAGAGATTGCAGCAGAAGTTTTTGTGGGCTGTTGGAGTCATGTGTTGCTCCTGTAAATGTTGAAGATTTTGGAGCTAAAGGGAGAGAGTCAAAACTCTAACAGCCGAGCCGAGAGCAGACAGGACAGGAGTTCTACTTGGTTCCTTTCTTTTGTTGTTATTAATGTTGTCTTTGTTGCTTCCTACAGTACCATAGTACTTGTAGAGACATTCAGCTGTTCTTGTCTCTTTCCTTTCCCCATGTAGGAATAAGAAAGCGGAAGTCTCGGAAGGCTTGGCAGTTGGTCCGTGCCTTCGGGTGCTTGTTCGCATCTGTACATCTCTCTCCTTGTTACACTATGAAACATCTGTTCTTTCGTACTTCCGTTGAGACGGATCGCGAAAAGGTCTTAGAGATCTCCTCGACTTTCCCGTCCCAAACCTTCTTCCCCATCAGAATGAAGCGTAACGTGCGACTAGGACTCTACCGAGGACACGTACTAGCGATCAAAGACGAGAAGATATACGAGGTAGTTTCATCGCTTGGGGAACAGATGAAGATGATGACACGATGCATCTATTTCTCGAATTTAAAAATAGCCATGACAAGATGATGTGGAAGCAGTCTACCTGTGGTGGGTGGGTACACGTGTCATCCTGGGATCCCACAATGTCGACTTCTTCGGGGGGAATATTCTTATCCAATAAATCTCAACGGCCTACCCGAACGTTTAAAAGCATAACAAATTGAAAAGAGGAAATCCTATTGGTCCATTTGGTCCGACTCTTCTAGGTTTGATTCTTATAAATTGTATAAGAATATCGATTCTTACCCATCCGAACTCACATAATTTGTATTTATGAAATCGTAGCGGTCTACACAGATACTCTCGGCTGTTTACCACCGGATGACGTCTCGACGGCCCACTGAGATCAGGAGTTGATTCCATGGATCATGATCAGTGGCCCCAGTTCCCACAAACTAGTGCATTTACAGTGGATCCTCACATATGATGTGAGGGGACCATAGAGCTTGGAACACAAAACAATAACTCGGAAAAGTCAACGGGCCCGACCCTCAACCTCACTCTGAAACACAATGACATGTAGAGATGTTAAACGGCCAGGTTGGCCCGGAACCGGCCCGTCAAAACCCGTAACCCATATGAACCACCCTCAAACCGGCCCGTAACCATTATTATTAGGTTGAGGGACGGTTATGGGCTAAGTCCAAGAAATAGGCCTATTGAGTCAGATTAGGCCCGGCACATTTTTTGTTGAACCGGCCTAGAATAGTTTAGGAACCGGAACCGGCCTAGAAGCATTGCAAAACCAGTCTAGACCGCCAAAACCCTACAAATCAAATGTCAAATTTTGTCGGATCAATTTATTTTTTAAAAAATAAAAATATATTCATTTTAAATCATTTGAAAAAAAAATTAAAAATGATGAACGATTCACATATCAAACCGGTCCAAACCATGGATTGACCCACTTATAAATGGTTCTCAGCCGGTTCATATATGCATGAACCGTAGTCCATAACCGGACCAGCCCGTTAAGCAACTAGGTTGAATCGTAACCGGGCCAAACTGTTCCAGACCCATTTTGAACCGGTTCGAGCAGCCCGTTTTAACAACTCTAATGACTCGGATCAGCATCTATTACACTAAGGTGGTTCAACTCTTTTAGGTAGAAATGATACTCAGTGGTTCAACGATATTCGTGCTTGATGAATCCTACTGCATTTGCATTATCTGAGCTCGGTTTCGCTGACGGCAACTGACCCGCTGTTTATGGCTTTTCCTGCCGCGACTCTTTTTCTGGCTTGGACCCGGAGCGGTGGAGGAACAGAGATTATAGGTTCACCGCTAATGGACTGGGAACTAGCGCGGTCACGAGCAACAGTTTGGACGTAAAAAAGAGTATGACAGCTTCCATTGAACGAATGAATCAATATTCCCAGATGTAGACTAGTTACAGTGAGGCTGGTGGCAGATGGACCGCGAATGATCAAAACACTGAGAATTCCCTACCTCTGAAGCGTCAGTCCAATATGAGTCCGCAATCTCCACCTGCTGCTGTGTGATGAATGCTGATAGTGCCGCGTCAAATTGTCAAAGGATGATGCACAGACTGTTTCTATCACTTCGAGGGTCAAGTTCGTCGTCTTCGCTGTCAGAGAAATAGAAGCGATTGAGTTTAACAACATAACTAACACCTTCCGAGAGGCAGGAAATTAACATTTCTCAATATGAACATCGAAGACGTAATCCAGATGAAGCAGTCGTAACACAAAATAATCAGAAATTTATGCATCATATTTGCAGAATACTATTTGAGACCAGAAAATGAGAACCATCAGGAAATATATCCCTTAATCTATCATCCCAAGATATCGTCTTCTTGGTCTTCGACAGAGTAACTATGAAGGTTTTATGGTAATACTCTCTTTCCATATAATGAGACAGCACATCTTCTTCCTAAACTGTACTCTGCACACTTATCGTTTTCCGGGATTCTATGGAAAATATCTGAGTTCGTTCTACCATTATGGTAAAAGAAGATATAGCACAATGATGGAAAGAACTGGGAAATACTTTAAGCTGTCGGGCACGAGTCTGCTCTTCATTTACAGCCAGATTCAGAAACAAGTTCAAAGCGTAATCAGATTTCATGGTTCATTCCGTAGTTTCAGCATTCCACCAAAGTTCAAGCATGTACAGGACAAATTCAAACACATCCACAAGGCCCTTCTGTGCAACTCTAAGGTTTCCAAGATAAAGAGGCACCCAAACTGTTTCTTAATCAAGACGATATTAACCCAGAGAGTATTGAGTTTTAAGGAAAATCCCGCAATAATATCCTTAGCCTCTATGAGCAAAGACCCTTAAGTCCTCCTCTATCATCCGTCTCACCCCAGCTAGCTGGATTGGATAACAAGATGCGATATGAAAATTGAGCATCTTCAGTCTTATGCAATTCAATTATATGCAAATAATAAGAACAAAGTTAAATAAGCATAGAGAGGAATTACCCACCTAGAATCAAACTCCTTGACCTCAACAAGATCCTTTCCTGAGAAATCCATCCACTGGACTTTCTTCTTCTTCTCCTTGGCCTCTTCAACCTCTTTAAGCACCTTCTTCTTCAGGCTGCTTTTGACGCACATGCTGCCGTCAATCTGCAACTGTTCCGGATTCTCATCAGGGGTCCCATTCTTCACCGTGGCAGCCAACCGATCAGACGACTCACTGGAGACTGAGACAACCGTTGAAGGGATATGAGGGGCATTTTCCAGCTTCAGGGACCCAGAAGTGTTAATATGAGGAGAAGACTTGCAGAAACAGATGAAGGATGGGCAGTGGAACTTGCAGAGCACAATCCTCATGAAAGATTTTCGCTTAACTAATATTCTACGAAGAAGAAACAGAGTGAAACTGACCCGACTAACCAATCATCCCATATTGCTTTCACAGATTAGGGATCGACAAACCAAATTAGGAAGAAGGAGAAAATGTCCCCTTTTTATGAGGAAACAAAGGAAAGATTCGAGACCCTGACGAGAAATTAAGCTTTTAGCTGTAAGTACAGTTAGAGGTCTTGAAAACCCAAGCTGAAAGGACCACCCTGTGCCCCGTTGAAGAGGTCACCTCCATTATCAGAGCATTAGAGTTGCAGACCAGTTACGATGATTGATGAAAAGGAATCAATGAGAAACTGGGGAGATCACGGAGAGAGAGAGAGAGAGAGAGAGAGAGAGAGTTTGTGCGTTTGGATGGGAACTTTTGTGGAGGACAACAGATCACCGCAAAGATTCCATTCGAGCATGTTCGTAACTGTTCAGTGCTTATGTTACTCATCCGACCGGAAGGAATTCTACGAGTAACTGCCATTAACTTGCAAGGTCTGTGAAGGCAATTGAAGAAATGGACGCGCCTTTTCACCCAAAAAGGAAAAAATGGAAGCCACTATCTCCCCCATCAAAAATTTTTTCTTTTTACCCAATTTCCAGGAAATCAAGAAAACTGAAAGAAGATAGCTGCTGAGATGATGTCTGATATCATGAGGATTCATGGGCTTCTAAATGGAAGAAGTACTGGGTGGCAAATGGATTGGATGGTCGAATACGATGCTGAGCTGAAGGACCTGATCTGATAGGTCGATCCGTTACCCATCATAGCTTACGATCAATCGAGATAAAAACAGTTTTTTTACATTCCGAGCAAAAGATCAAGAAAAATTGTGCTTATGTTAATAATAGTGACCTTGCAGACTCTCTCAAGGAATTGTCAGGCTTAATTAAGACCCACGAAGCAAACGGACAGATTACCTGTGAGGCACAAGGTTTGGCCTTTTCTCTAGCAGACAAGACCATATCATGCTTGTTTTCTTCTCCTCTCCAACCCATAGCTCACCAACTATCGGTTGAACTCTTCTTTCCCTGTTTTAAGTAAGATACGAGTTTACATTTTTTTTAATAGAGAAATTATAAGTGAGGTAGTCTCATACCTCAATGATTAATTGACTTGAGCTTGGATTTAGGCATAATCCATTCATTTTTTTATTACCTGTTGAGACGTACTCAGGAAAAAAAAAAGAGGAGTTTGGTTCAGTGGTTTCTTCTGTAGGTAGATGAAATTCTTCAGTTTGCCTGAGAAGTGATTCCTTTCCCAGATGTCCCATATCCATATCTCTATTCAAATTTCTTCCTAACACCCCTCCTTCCCCTGCAATCCGTGTTCATGTTCAAGTTTTTTGCATCCGACTCCTGTGAAAGATCCCGAGCATGCATGGTGATGATCTTCAGTAGTCTCCAAGGGATGAACATTTCCGAGGTCGGCATCAATAGGGTGAAAGCGACATCAATGGATTGTCCGCACACAAGGAATAACGAGCACTCTGATGGTAGCAATTTGAATATGAAACACATGGATCCCATTAAAAACTGAGTTGGTGGAGAGAGGGGGCCAAAAAAGTTTCTAAAAAAAAAAGGCGCTTTCTTTAGAGTCTTGACCTTTCCTCTTCCTTAAGCCCATGGTTGGTAATGCCATGCTAAATGCTCCTGCTCCATTATGCAAGAGCAAGCAAGAGGGAGAAGAAACACTTCGAATACATTAAAAAAAAATGGGGAAAAGAAATCAGCGTAAATCAACAAAAATTCATTGTTCCAGAAGAGTGTGGTAATTTTGCAACTCGGGGAAGGTATGTCAAACCCCTTCGATTTGAACTAGTCATACATTTACGAGAGAATTATCAAAATTTTGCTACATTGAGGCTTAAATGGAGTAGCACCGTGTCGACTGACAGCTTACAAGATTCAGGGAAGGAATCAGAAAGTGCCCCTCCGTTGAATCTCACAGCCTTTGAACATGGATTGCTGTTACTGTTGGACCTTAAGGACAGGAAAAGCAATTACGTCCCGTATGCTTGCAGAATCAGTTAAGAGCATCACAAGCCGGTCAATTCCAAGCCCCTGAAGAAGCAGAACAAGAACAAACACTTCTCATGATTTGCAATTGTAATCTAGAACACAAGCTGAGGCCTGCAACACATTGCTCCAACTATAATTAAAATGAATCAATAACTCACCATTCCTGAAGCAGGAGGCATCCCGTACTCCAAAGCTGCCAAGAAGTCATCATCAAGAGTCACTTCGTATGACTCATCATCCTCCCCCTCTGGTGTTTTTGCTGTGGCAGATTCACCTCTCAGGAGAGCTGCTGCCCACTTCTCATTGTGCTGCTGCACTTGCTCTTGGAGGCGTGCTCTCTGTTAACAGTCAGAACTTCATGTGAACCGGTGTGAACCAATTCAGAAAATTCATTGGGTGAGAATGTTACAAACTTTATATTTCAATGGAAATTTTTGTACTCTTAAGTTCTGCAAATGTAACTGGTTGGAAGGAACAAGAGCTGTTGAGCAATTCAGTAAGAGAGGAAATTTAGAGCTTACCTGATCCAAAGGATCTGTTAACTCCGAAAATGCATTGGCAAGTTCACGGCCACAGATGAAGAGTTCAAATCTCTCAGTCAACCCTGAATACCTGATGTCAGGTAGTATTCAATTGTCAGATCATGAAAGAAACATGCTACAGTAAACATGGTTACATGGGAGCTTATTTCTTTCTGTTGAGATTATGTGTTTATTACCTTCTATGAGGTTTGGCAAGAGGAGATATCTCAACAGGATAGTCCAAAACAAATGTGGGTTGAAGAAGCTTCGGTTCCACAACTATCTCAAAAACCTAATTAGGTAATATGATCAGGAAAACAAATTAATTATAGAACTTCAGCATAAAAGAAAAGGAGTGTCAAAAGAAACCTCATTAACAAGATGGCCCATGGTTGGGCATGATCCAATGGCAACTTTGTCTTTACTCTCAAATCTGCACCCGAGCTTTGAAAGAGTAACTTCTATAGCAACTTTAAGATCGTTATTAAAATCACTGAAATCAACTCCAGTGGCTTCTTTGACAAGATTATGCATTGTTTCTCTTCTCCAAGGCCGCTCTAAACAGATCTCAGTCCCCTGCATTACCACAGTTAAAAAAAAAATCAAGATAAGTCAAAGGACAGCTGAGGAAATTGTTTCTAAAATATCCTTAACTTCTAGGAGCAATGCAGCATTATAACCATATATAATTTTCACTCCTACACACACACTACATCGAGAATTCTTACAAGGAAGACTCAGCATTATCTAGAATCTGTTAAAAAAAAACAAAGAAAAGAAAAGCAAAAGAAATGTACCTGGTATTCTATGGTAAGGCTATTGTTAACTGCAAGAGCACATCGAGTTACAATTTCCTCAGCCATGTTCATCATGCTCTCATAGTCGGTGTAGGCTTCATACATCTGAATAAAGCTAAAATAGATACTTTCAAAAGCATTTATCATGCAGAATTGAATATATATCTTAATTGTTACAAATGTCAGGTCAGTATTGCGAAAAGAGTGACAAAGAAATACCTCTATGGTGGTGAATTCAGGATTATGGCGAGTTGATATCCCTTCATTCCTAAATATGCGGCCGATTTCGTACACCTTTTCAAACCCACCGACCTAAGAGCAAAATGTGCACTTGTTTGATCTGAGAAACAGAAGCTTATGAACTAAAATATTTAACGTTTAATAGATTGGTTGGTAAACATGTATCATGACCTGTTGTATGCTATCAATAGAAAGCACCCTCGCTCTGCTCATGTCCCAAGAAAAATACTTACAAGCATTCGCTTTAAGTGAAGCTCCGTAGCAATTCTCAAGTACAAGTCCCTCCCAAGGGAATTATGGTATGTAACGAATGGTCTGGCCTCTGCTCCACCAGCTGCTCCCTAGCCACACAAAGCCATAAGAAAAACATGTCCTGAATAAAGCAGCAGTGTATGGATGGGTTTTCCACGTTCGATTGTAAATTTTCATTTGTGAAATTTTAAGTAGTGCAAAGTTGTTTCAAGCAGCTGCTTTATCAAGTTAGAGTAAGACAATGAAATTGCTTTTAGAATACCATAGCAGTAGATTAAGTGGCTGAAACACAAGAAGAAAGTATAACTCATAAAGATATTAGACAAACCTGCAGGACTGGAGTCTCAACTTCAACAAAACCTGAAGATTCGACTGTCCGGCGGATCTCTGAAACAATCTACTCCAGAAAAAAAGGAAGAATAACGATTAGTATAACATCTAAAGAACTTCCTCTTATCAGTATGACTGTCAGGAACAACTGGACTTTCAAAAAGCTAAATGAATGGCATGATAATCCCATCAAGAATATTTGAGAGGCTGAGGAAGATGTACAATATTCAGCTTTCAGAGAGGAATCTTAATTGCAATTTTCATGGGAAAGCAGGCTTGAAGCAAGTCTTGTCTTACCTTTGCTCTTTTTCGGAAAACATCAGCTACTTTGGGATTTGCAATCATATCTATATACCTGATAGATGGAGAATGAAAGCAGACATAAGGTCATTGGCAGCAGAAAGCCACCTTTCAGTTCATACTACAGTCAATCACATCAACACTAGACAAACAGCTGCCCATGTAAAATAAATGGATCCAATGGAAGACAAGGACCGCGAAGTACTACCATCTGTCATTCCTAAGTCATTGAAATACCTAATTCAATAAAAGTGACAAAACAAAACAGAGAAATATATATTACCGTTGGCGGTAGCGTTTGTCCACATCAGTGAGGCCATGGTACTTATCAGGAAGTGGGAGTAATGACTTTGTAAGAATTGCAAAAGAATTCACACACACAGAGAGCTCCCCTGGAGAGAATAACATGGGATACATATTAACAAATTCCTTGAATTCATCATGAAGAAAAAACAAAGATTGTGGAGGTTGTTGCAATAAAGCGCCCATACCCATCAAACAATCAGCAAACTAAAATCAAATAATTGCAGATCCATTTCAATAAACACTTGCAAGTTACAACTGTGCAGACGGAAAGCTAAAGACTGCATTGCCCACCTTTCTCTGTCCGCTTTATGGTTCCATTTGCCCCCAGGATGTCGCCAATGTCTACAAGTGTCTTCAAGTGCTCAAATTGTTCATTCAAGAGCCTTTCCTTTTCACAGTAAAGCTAAAGCAAAATGTTGACAACCTCAGTTAACCATGGACATAGCTTAAAGAACAGTCAGGAGTATCTGCCACTTTTACTACAACAGAACCACTCTGATCATGCTGTATTTCAATGAATAGTCACATACCCAGAAAGCCATTTCTTACTGTAATCTCCATTTAGAATCCAATAGGATGCACAAGCTTAATTTGTGCAATCAAATCTATCAATATTTAGTGCTCAAAATCAACAACTCACATTAATTATTCTACTCACAAAAGAATGTAATGGACGATCATGTGAATTATGTGAGGGTAGGGTAGTCCAAATTCAAGGATCCAAGAGTCCTATAAAAGGTTCTCAGTGGAAATGCAGTAAAATTGTCCGAAACCTTCTTCTCAAGAGCTTGCTTAAGAATTGTCATAAAGCTAGATTAAGTGTGGCTTGACTAAAATTTAATTTGGATTAGGAGTAAGTCAGACATTACACGATTGCACTTGCTAATTTAGTAGCTATAAGCCCCAATCCTAAGCAATATCTTTCAGCTAAAAACAAACTCATCTAAAGAGTGGACGGAAACACAGGGAACATGACAGACACCCATGCAAACCTGAATTGTCCCGGAGTCATCTCTAAGAGTCAAGAAAGCAAGCTTCCCAAAAGCACGTCGGGCAACAATTCTCCCTGCAACAGAAACTCGATCACTATCACTGCTAAGCTCTTCACCATTAAACAAATCCTTATATATTTCCTGCAGCTCATTCGATGTATGAGTCCTTTCCCACTTATAAGCATAAGGCTCGAGCCCCTTGCCCCTGAGTTCTTCCACCTATAAAGCAAACCGATAATATATCACCGAAAAATCCAAAATTGAGGGCGACCCGAGTTTTCGGATCAGCTTGAACTTTATAGAAATTGTCCGAAGATGGACCAAACTGCACCAATCATGCAATGAACGCGAAATCAGGTGTAAGGGCGAGTTGGCAACAAAGAATAATTCAGCTTTGCACCTTCTTTAAGCGAATGGCACGAACTGCTTCCCTGTCGGAAGTGGAGGTGGATGAGTTGGACCGGCGGTTGCGTCCGGCGGCGGACGGGGCCGCAGTGGCGGCCGCGGGGGAGTATGAAGAGGAGCAGCGAAGGGAGATGAGCTTCGGGGAGGACGAGATGGGGCGGGCGGAAGACGAGAGGCGGAAGAGTTGCTTCAGCGGCCGAGAAGAGAGGCTCCACACTCGGAGGTTCACTGCCTCCATCCTCAGCCGCCGACTGCCCCTGGCCGTTGTTTTGAGGGGATGTGCTCTACCTGGTTTTATCCGAAGCTTGTCGGGGCGGTCGCAAATGGAGAAGGCCAAAACACGAAAACAGTTCGCATTTTCCAGGAAACAGTTTTACGTTCTCCAGTAAAACAGGTTCTTCTCGCGCCATTTGATACGCAGATGTGGTTTAGATTACACAGCGTCACAAGATACACCGTGATGCGTTTGTCATTAGCCTTCCCGCCGGCACAGCCCGTTAACTTTATCAGGCCGCACCGGCCCGGTCAGGTAAAATGTGGCCTTGAGCAAATCCTAGACATGGATTGATTGAAATAATTCGGCATTCCTTCTTTTCTTTTCTAAAATTGGATCTCAACTTCGAGTCCCGCAGATAATAAAAATTTTATATTTGGAAAACTTAACTTTGATTGGGTAATTTATCTCGAATTTAGATTAGTTATATCCTACTTGTTCTTTTAAATGAGTGTACCGTGTGGAGTGGGCCTTCAATAAATAGGCTTAAGGTCTTAATGGGCTCGCAATATTTGTGAGCCGGGCTCTGACCGTCTGGACCCAGTTCAGCATCATGGCTGCTGCTGCTCCTGGAAAGAGGTCAAAATTTATTTTCAGTGAGATTATTTACACATAAATATATGACTTTTGTAAGGAGATTGTTTATGGGTTCTCCATAGTGTAAACTCCTCGCGAACAGGAACCAAAAGGTAGTGGGTGTAAGTCTGCGGATTCCTAATCTAAAGGTGCATATGGTTGATTTTGATACCTAGCCAGTTGTAACGCCCGACTCCTGTCCCCCTCACTTTGACATTGATGTGGCATCGTTTCACGGAAGTCAAATTGGCTAGAGACTTTCGACTCTGTATGTGCATTGAAATGTGGAGCGGAAGCCGACCCGGCTGCCGTTGATTGGTCAATTTGTTGACTCCTAACTTTAAAATTTTATTTTCGTAAGCATCTCATACTTTACACCTTTATCCATGAAGATGGAAATAAATCACATGTTCTATAGATTTTTTTTTTTTATACTGTCTACCTTCCATCGGACTGACGAACCGAACATCGGCATCATCACAGTCCCGAAAACGTATCTTGTGTCGGCGTCCTGCTGCTACGGCAAAGCTAATGAAACCCGAATCGCTTCCGATATGCTATCGTTACCAGAGGGCCGAGGTGGTCTGCGTTGCGCTCTTTGTCCCAGCCAGCCTGGTCTCTTGTTTCGCTTAGGAAGGAGGAAGGTAAATAAATCGTACACCAAGAAAGAAATCCAGTGGCCACGGTGAGTCAGACTTGGATCGTACTTCGATGGCATCCATCCTCCCTTGGTTATAATGGCAGACGCATTACAACTGGCTTCCACATGGGTCCAAAAAGGAACACACTTAGTCTCCAGTTGAGGCCATGGTTCATTGCACATGGCCGCACGACACAAGACCCATGCACGTGTATATATATATATATATATAATATCCATGATATAATTAGGATAAAAACTTATATGAATTAGTTAAAATAATTTAATTTTTTTTGTTAAATAAGATGCCATTTGAGTATTCTACAATAACAAGATTTATAAATGAATTGAACTATATACCCTATAATAGTCAGGTAAAATTTAGATATCAATTAATTAACATCTACACGTCTCTAGAACGCACTAATTTAAGCAGAAGAACGGGGGTGGGATTTGAGTTCACGGTGGTTCTGACTCATTTATCCACCAACAATATTAAAAAAAGAAGAGAGAGAGAGAGAGACAGAAAAGGGAAACCAATACGTGATTAAATAGATTAATAATTGAATTTGGGTGGAAATGAGAATGTGAACAATCTGTCTGTCGGGTGGCGCCCCACTCAACAGCGACGGGGGTAGAACTGTAAGTTCAGAGAGTGTGGTGGGGGCCATTTTTATCGATCCCCTGGTCTATTATTGTCTATGTACGAGCCCCTCCATCGCAGCCCCTAAAGTCAAGCATCTCCACCACAAGAACCAATGTGTACTGGGAGGTGCCTAGATTCCCCCGGACAATTTAATAATACATAATAAGATAATATGTGAAAATTAATGGAAGATTATAGATTATATAATATATAATATGATGAATTAATTAATTAATTATTATATTAAATATTATTAATATAAAAAAATTATTATGCATAGATTCCTCACCCTTACCCTTTCTAGGAGGACCTACATAGCGGGAAAGGGGGAGGAACGTAAACCAAAAAAAATTTTGCGTTCATATCACTCGATATGCACCACGGAAAAGTCGACGCACATATTCAATTCATTTACATTTAAATTTAATATTTAATTATTTAATTTATTAAGAGGTAAAATTCTTAAAATTCTTAAAATTGTTTTTATCGGTGGCAAAAATCCAGTTTAAGTGATGGACCGGTGTCATTTACGGTTGATCTTCGTGCGTGTTGAGCAGCCCCGACAGCTCGGCTCGCCCACAGTAACCTTTATTTCCATTTCGTGGACGCAGTGCTGCCGTTGTGATTTACGTGGCCGTGGGGAAGCAATACTAAAATTATGTTACTTTCAAAGGATACGTGCTATTGTCGCATTAGAATTACGCATAGTTTTAAAAGTTAGACTGAATTAGTTTGATTGCTTCAGTATCGAACTAATCATTCATTCGGTCCGATTCATAGAAAAAACATAATTATACTTTAAATTATATCAACTCTTGTTAAACTAATCGAATCGATAAACTCAATTGAATATGTGAAAAAATTTATAATTTAAAATTTTAAAAAATAAAAATATATTATAATATATTTATTTTAATGTATTAAATTTTATATTAAATTTTTATATAATATAATAATTATCATTATATATCATATTCAAATTATGATATTATTACAAAAGATGGTTAGTATTTATCATTTATTTGCATTTTTATTTTTTAAAATTATTACTTTATTATTTATTATTATAAATTATCAAGATTTATAATATTAAAGTAATTAAAAATAAGAATATTGAGAATCAAATAAGTCCTAAGGCAGATTTATGATGAAAATAATAGAAGGAAGAGATTATTGAGACCAAGACTACCTTTTACCCTTAACAATATTAATCTAACATATAAAAACTGATGCAGGGAAAAATAATATAATTTTTTTTTTTTTGGATATTGTGACCTTCGAGAGGCAGAGCTGAATAACTGGGGGGAAAATGTACGACGGATTTGACCACTGTCCCTTGCTGCCCGCTCACTCTGCATCTAATGTTAGATTAGTAGGCTCGATCCTGGAATATTGTCGGACAGACCGCCTCTCATATGATATGATAAAAACAAAAAATCAAGAATAATTGGCCGAAATAATAATAAAAATGGGAATAAAACCAAGATGGGGGTGGGATTAAAGAACTGTACTGCACAATGTGATTGAAACAGAAGAATCTCTGTCTTAGAATAACATGTAATGCAGACATCATCGTGAACTGCCGAGCATCATTTGTGAAAAGATTAATTGCTGCAGTGTCCCCCCCCCAACTCTTCTTCGGTGAGTAATTGAAATAATTCAGCTTGAGACGCGGTAGAACGGATACAGCAGCCCCCACAAAAATATGCATATTATGACATCAGATCTACTGAGAGCATGGAATTATCTATATGGCATCATGATTTGGAGAAAATGAATTCCTTATCAAAGGAAAAAAAAAAAGAGGACGTGATGGCCTGTAAAAATAAAAACTTTCCATTGACCGAATCCCCTGTCGCTTCCTTTTCTCAACCTATCCGGTAGAAAAACGGAAATCTCTGTAATGGGATGGAGCGCAGGATGGGCAAGTTTTACTCGTATTGATGGAATGGGCATTTATAAGCAGGGAAAAGCAGTGGTGTTTTAGTAGGAGAGAGACTGTCAACAAAGTGAGGAAATTGGCCTTTTCATTTGTTTTTTTTAATGATATCACTGTAACGTAGCATCATTTAAGAGTGTAGAAAGGTCAGGCGTTTTATTGATCTTTGTGGGTACTGGGTGTGTGTGTGTGTCTGTGTTTTAGAGAGAGAGAGAGAGGGGGGGTAGGGACGGAGAAGAGCTGAACCTTCCTACCGAGGGGAAAGGTGGGTCAAGCTCAGTTGTGTGGGGGTGCGCAGGATAAGACCTTACGAGTTCACTGCCGTTTGTCCTCCCTCACTCTATGCGAGCTCGAGCCCGGCGGTGGGTCTTGCAGTCTTGACCGTTAACCATTGGGTGTCTCGGGGGATTTCCTCATTTGGGTGTTGAGTGTTTCTGTCGATTATCAAGGATGGTGGGTGACGGTTGGCGGAAAAAGAGAGCTCTCACGGCGGTTCTCTGCCTGTGGGGCCTGATGTTCTCGGTCTCTTGCGGCGCCTTGAGACTCGAAGCTGGGTCGAAGCAGAAGCTCGAGGTTCAGAAGCACCTGAAGCGGCTCAATAAGACTCCTGTGAAGAGCATTCAGGTTGTTTTCCCTTCTCATTTTCTCTTTGCCTATTTGGTTTTCTGAGAAAGTGATGAAGGAAAGGAAATTCAAAGGGGAAATGCACTTTTGTCGGTTCTTATGAGGTGCGCTTTGTGGCTTTAAGCTTTGCGTGACTTGAGAAATTCATCCAAGCAAGGTCAAATGCTGTTTTTTTGTTCTATTAAAAAATGCCAACTTACTCTAAGAATTCCATGGATCACGGTTTTTCCCTGTTAAGCCCTGAATCGTTGTTTTAATTTGTGGGGAAGCCTGTTTCTTTGTTTATCTTCGTTCTCTTATCTCTCAGTATGTTTGATGTTTCTACGTATCTTGTAGCTGCAACGATGCTTTCGTATGGCTCTTGTAGTCTCTGAGGGAGTTCCTCCGTGCGTCCTTTGAAGGGGTTCGTCAGATAGTCTGATAAAGTGGATTGCAGTTCTATCATGAGCTCCTTTTCTCTCTGGGGCTAAAATGATGATATTCTTGTGCCGCCTTTTGTTTTCTCAATGATTTGTCCAAATGATTCTTATTTCTTGCTAAGACAAGCTTACAATTTTGTTGTCACTCCGGGTAATTAGTTGTACTAACCATCATCGTATGTAAGATCTCATACTTATGATGTCATGCCTTATGGATTGTAAGCAGAGTCCAGATGGGGATATAATCGACTGTGTCCACATATCCCATCAGCCTGCCTTTGATCACCCCTACCTCAAAGATCACAAAATCCAGGTTTAGAGTCACTTCATTTACATTTAATTTTCAAATCTACAGTTTTATTGCAAGTCAATTGGGTTAAAAATGTTTGTTTGTTATTTATCAGATGAGGCCTAATTACCACCCCGAAGTGCTGTTTGATGAGAGCAAGGTGGCTTCTTCATCAGCTGCTAAGGAGAGAGCCAATCCCATAAACCAGCTGTGGCACCAGATTGGGAAGTGCCCTGAAAACACAATTCCCATAAGGAGAACAAAGAGTGATGATGTTCTCCGGGCAAGTTCTGTCAAGAGATATGGAAGGAAGAAGCACAGAACCATTCCTCAGCCTCAGTCTGCTGATCCCGATTTCAACAAACAGAACGGTCACCAGGTTAAATTTCTCCTGTGCTTTTCTTCCCTGCCCCCTCTGCATCTGAAAGAAGTGCATAATCTTTTCGATTGAGGTTTGGGATCTGATAATGTCTCGGTGTGCCAGCATGCGATAGCTTATGTTGAGGGGGACAAGTACTATGGAGCAAAGGCGACCATAAATGTGTGGGAGCCAAAGATTCAGCAGTCAAACGAGTTCAGTCTTTCTCAGCTGTGGATCTTGGGAGGTTCATTTGGTGAAGATCTCAATAGCATTGAGGCGGGATGGCAGGTAACTTTTTATGTTTTTGGTTCTCAATTTCATATTATTATTAGAAACTGTTCTGTGAGAAATTCAATAGAAACCAAAATGGATACATTTTCTTATATAGAAGTTCTGGCTGAATGGTCTTCGCAGGTCAGCCCAGATCTATATGGTGATAATAACACAAGATTATTCACTTACTGGACAGTAAGTGTCCCTATTATTCACCTCCAGAGAAGTAAAAGCTCTTTTTTTTTTTTTTATGTAACTTTGTCGACTCAAATTAAGCCTCACTTTGCATGTGTTCGTAAAAAATATTTGAAAGAGTGATGCGTATCAAGCAACAGGATGCTACAATCTCCTCTGCTCAGGCTTCATTCAGATCAACAATGAGATTGCCATGGGAGCTAGCATCTCTCCAGTTTCTGCTTACAGGAGTTCCCAGTATGATATCAGTATACTTATATGGAAGGTATTAAAAAAAATTCCCTCTCATATTCAACCACACTTGGAAAGCTGTTTTTGGTTTTTCAGTTTTTCATTTTTCTCAGCATGAAAAGTTTCAGAAGGATTACAGAATGATACAACTGGCACACTGCAACACCTTTTCACCTACTTTTCATTTTTCTTATCATGAAAAGTTTACAAAGGATTACAGAATGATACAACTGGCACAATGCAACACCTTTTCACCTACTTTTCTCATTTCTTAGAACGTAATCAATATGGACATATAAAGCCAAGTTTTCAAAAGAAGATCAAAAGAAGAGGAGTCACTCAATACTTTTTAAATAAAAGAAGAAAATGAGAAATGAGCACTTTGCAGTATATTCAAGTGATGCATGTGACCACCAAGCAAGTTGTCTTTTATGTAGTCTGTACATTATTTGATGTGGAAATGCCTTCTTGGCAATATTAGAAACATGTGACTCGGAAAAAAGATTCATTCAGATGCTGGGGTCTGTTTGTTTGGCATTTTCTTTTCTGACTCGTGGCCAGACAGTCACAGGTTCTCTTCTAAAAAGTGAAAACTCTTATCACAGGACTTATTGCACCAAGAGCTATTGTTACCTTTATCTGCTCTGATAGATCCTGTTTGGCGTCTAAATTTTTTGGTTGCCACTGATGATTAATGAGAAACTGAAGCTAAAGCACACCAAACTGCCTACTTAAAAAATGTTAAAATGCATTCTGCGATAAGAGTGAGAGAGAGAGATGTTGAAGCGCAGTAGGTTAGTTAATCCATGTTTGTTCATTTGAAGAAAGAAAGTCTCCTTTTCTTTTATTCCGTTTTCAGTTTTTAGTTTTGATTCTCTGTGAACAATGGAGAGCCTAAGAGAATACGTCTGGTATCTCATAAGGTTCTTATGATTATTGGACTTAAACACTATTCCCTGCCCTGCTTAAGGAGGAAAAAAAGGGATAGGGAAAGTTTTTCCAAGTTCTTTTCTAAATCCAGACAGTTATGATATGATTAAATCCTTATTACCGTGTAGGATCCCAACGAAGGACACTGGTGGATGCAATTTGGGAGTGACAACGTGCTGGGCTACTGGCCCTCATTCCTTTTCTCATACCTAGCAGACAGTGCCTCGATGATCGAGTGGGGAGGCGAGGTTGTGAACTCACAGCCTGATGGGGAGCACACCTCAACCCAGATGGGGAGTGGGCACTTCCCTGAGGAAGGGTTTGGGAAGGCTGGCTACTTCCGCAACATTCAGGTTGTGGATGGTTCCAACAACCTCAAGGACCCCAAGGGGATCGGAACCTTCATGGAGCAGTCCAACTGCTACGACGTCCAGACAGGAAATAAGGGAGACTGGGGCCACTACTTCTACTACGGTGGCCCAGGCAAAAACCTGAAGTGCCCGTGAAGAGAAGGCCCTCAATCTTCTTCCTCTTTGTATTATTCAACCCAAGTGCAATGGTCATCCCTCCTTTCTCAGTCTGATGTATACCCTTGCCCTCCTGGCCTCTTTAGTATTAGGTCTGAACTAGGTGGACAAGCATGATCTTTTTTGTTTTTTTTTCTTTTTTCCTGTCATTGGTAGTGTGAAATTTTGTCTGGAACCTTGTTTTCTTCATTTTGTTTAGAAGGGGCTTCCCTAGATCAAATGCAAATTGTCGGAGAGTTGATCAGCTGTCTCCAAAAGCTCAAAGCGCTACAAGTCTTAGTTCAGTCCCCTCTCTATGTATCTCTATTTGTTTTATTTGCTTGCTCCTTTCCTTGGAGCTGGTCTTTTTGAAGGAATGATGGGAATGTACAGTCCTATGCCTCTGTTCCCCCCTTTTCCCCCCAAGTAACAATTCTACCAAAGGGCCCATAACCTCAGGTGTACATGGAGTTTTGTCGCTAGGAGTTAAAACTCAGAATTTCTATGGTCACTGATGATTACAGTGTGAGAAAGTGAAACCCATTTTTTCTCTCCGTGAGTTCTCTTGTCTTCTGGGAAATCTTGGCACTTGATGTTGATTGGTTCGGTGGCTGGAGCTGTGTTCAAGTGGCTGCCAGCTCTCATCTCTTTTTTTTTTTTTTTCAAAAAGCTCACCGAAACATTTTGAATTTCCATGTTCTTGTCCCATGGAACCAAACAGGAATCCTAGAGAAAGCCGGGGTCGAGTCAAGATCCTACTACGACTCGAATTGGGACTAATATGGTTCCTTTTTAGCCAGCTACTGTAGGCGGGATTGCGTGTTCATGGGTATTATTGATACAAATATCCCGGATGATCCATGGTGCCATCGATGCAGTCTCTGCCCGACTTCCGAATATGAACAAAATCGGACTGAAAATAGGAAGAGAAGAAACTTGAAACTCAGTCGGTTTCAGAAGCAGCAAATTTAACAACTATGACGCATTATGAACCGAGAAGCTAACGAGGTTGAACGGTATCCAAAAATTCAACATTTCTTGATCATCCTAGTCTGTGGATTAATTTACCGACGAATAGAACTCTCCCGATCATAAAATACCACAAGCTGTTAGCCATTTCATCTGCCATTTTTTCCCCTAATTTCTTCTTCTTTTTGGGTAAAAAATATTATTATTTCTAATGTATTTTATTTTTGGGTGCTCCTTCTTCGTAATTCCTTCTACTCACAAAACGAACCAACGTTGGACGCTGGTGGGCATGTCCCCTACCTAATACTTTGTTTATTCGGTCAATTCTGCCCCCGCACATATTCCCTTTTAACGAGCCAGTTGTGACAGCTGATCAACTATAGAATCCGAGATTTAATCGCCATGTCGTCGCATTCATTATATTCTCATAGTGTATTTTCTAATTTATTAAGCAAAAAAATTAAGTGTATTATGATTAAAGTCTAATTTTTTTCATTAATTATAATTTGATCCTGATTCAAATTTCGCTTTTTAAAAAAAATCTCGTTAGAAGTTAAAATAAAGTTTCCTCGGCCCAGATGCTGCAGAAAAAGCCCATAAATATTTAAAAATATATATTAAAATAAAATAAATATATTGAGATTGAAAAAAATACCTGTTATTTCTTTAATAGGAAAAAAGTTATTATTATTATTAAAATTATTTTTAAATGTAAATGAAATTTAGTAGGTTAGTGTGGAACTTTTTTATATTTTTAATTTTTGGGATTTAAATCGATTGAGAAAAGTGTGTTTCTTTAGACGCGTGGATAGCCAATTTGACGGAACTCTGCAAACATTCGTCCGTCGCCGCTGACACATCAAAAGCCGAGATCAGCGAGGTGAGACCGCTGTCCCATTGGTGCGTGTTTCCCACGCGCCTCATTGAGAGTGGGTTTGGCTCAAGTGAGGAATCAGACGTAGTCTTTCCAATTTTATCTAATTTTATTTTTCCTTTTTTTAAAAAAAAAAATTTCCCCTTACAGCCACTCTCCGACCTTTTCTGCCCAGTGCTCTGTCCTTCTCTCCGTCTCATTCTCTCTCTCTCTAAAACCTTTCCTTCTCTCTCTAAGAAAAGGATGCTCTTTTTACTGGCACGGTTCACGCAAGGTAAGGTCCCAGTCTTACTCTGCTCTCCATGAGCTGAAACAGACAAACGGAGCAAGCTAAAGTGGAAGATTTGGAGGAAACCCTAACCCTAGGACTTCTCTGTCCTCCATGTCCGGCCTGGTCTCCTGCAGCTCAGAACCCTTTCTCTGGAGCTGAGCCATGTGTGCATTGACTTGATTGCTCGAGCTGTTGACCTCAATTTCCATGCTCGCGCTTACCCATTTGCTCCAACTTAACGTCATGCTGCTTCGGCACCAGTCTGACAGGAAAGCAGCCTCCTCCTTTTCGATGTTCTGCATTACTCTTTCCTGCTAGGGTTTTGTGCTCTCGTGCTGCCGAGGTTCAGTATCCTGTGAAGTTTTGTGGCCGGGTCTTTTATGGAATTGTTGGCTTTGCGGATCAGTTGAGAGCTGAATCCATGGAAGGGGACGAGAAAGAGCTGGTCCTGGCATGCGTGATTTCCGGGTCCCTGTTCGTGGTTTTGGGTTTGAGTTCATTTTTGATCCTATGGGCAGTGAATTGGCGACCATGGAGGATCTACAGGTCAGCTTCTTGTGACTGAGCTTTCATTACTGTTCCCTAGGCTGCTAGTATCTCTTTGGGATGAGGGAGCTCCTCTGGTGACGAGCTTCTTCTCTGCAATTTGTTGTTAGGTCAGGTTTCCTCTTTTTGAGTCTATGGATTTGCAGTGCCAATTGCTGGGTTTCCTAGGAATTTGATATAGTTGCGTAATCTCCTGAAAAACTGCGGCTAAAGAAATTTACCGGCTTTCAGATCTGTAAGTTGCTGGTTAGGCCGTTGGATATTAGTTGTTCTAGGGTGTTCACCAGAAGCACTAGCATTTTGCTGCTAGGGATATGCTTTAGATGTCGTATCTTGCTGTAATACTGAAGAACTGAGATAGGCAGCGGTGTGTTTTCCATTTATATGCAGTAAATACGTCCCTTGGATGCTTAAATTTATGTGTCCTCTGTTCTCTACCATAATTGTCCTTGTCCGCACTACTTTTGATTTTGAGGAGCTGGTTATAACTGCTGGATAGTTTCCCAGGCAAACAGTTTGCTATTTGCATTTGATTGTAGAATCCTAGGATGTGTCGATGTGTTCAAAACAGCACTTGATTCTGTGTTGGATGGCCATATCTCTGATCATGGGCACTTAAATGTGCTGGAAATTAGCTGTATATTGTGAGTTATACAGCTGGCAACATTTAGTATTGAAATAGGTGAATAAGCCTCAATATGTAGAACTTCCTTTGCGCAATTGATATATATTAGTTGCCATATATGTTATGATTTACATGCAAGTATTTGGTACGGTACTCTCATTTACCAATTGTGAATTCATAATCTATGCAAAAGAGAGAATGACACACAGATTGATAGCCAATACATTCTCTATATTAGAGCTACAGTGTGAAATAAAAAAGGAAGTTGCCATGAGGCATTGACTGCACAGTACTCTCAAGTTTTCTCGACATTTTTCAAGCAGATGACTTTCTTCTTAATAAACAAAAAAGATGTCCATTTTGTAGTTTGCACGCATTTTAATTAAGGAACAACCAATTTTATTGCATTACCTGAGTAGGAATCTGCTTACTGCCAAGTAAATAAACCAAATATCTTTTGGTGGTAATATAGAAGGACTTAAGTAGGAAGCTAGAAGAGCAGACACCTAACAAGCTTCAAGCCCACCTAATGATAACCGAAGTAGGAAACCTCTGCTTGTTGAACTTGAACTATTACAATTTCATGATAGACATGGCTGTGGGATGTAAATTTCTGGCATAGTCAAGTCTGTAGAAGGTAAATAGGGTATAGGGGGTTGTCACTTTTTATTAAGCATGAGTGATTTATGTACATGCTTATGCTTTCATATAGCTTTCGGCTGAAATTTTTTACATGTTTTTGGACACCTTCTTGTTGTTCACCAAGATGGTGCAAAATCATGCATAAAAGTAAGTGCCTATGCTAGGTATAACGAAACTTCTTGGTGGAAATGTCAATGAAATTTCTTTATTTAATGCTAAAAAAATGTTTGAATAAGGGAGTAATTGTTTTCTTGTTTGCCTATTGCTGGAGTTGCCTTTCCTTATTCCCCCTATATTTTGCTTTCCAGTTGGATCTTTGCCAGAAAATGGCCTGCCATTCTAAAAGGACCCCAGCTTGGTATGCTATGTGGGTTTCTTTCTTTGACAGCATGGATGATTGTCGTATCTCCTATTGTGGTTCTTATAACATGGGGAAGCTGGTTGATTGTGATATTGGGCCGGGATTTGATTGGTTTGGCTGTTATAATGGCGGGTACTGCTCTCTTGTTGGCTTTCTACTCAATCATGCTTTGGTGGAGAACCCAGTGGCAAAGCTCAAGTATGTACTCTTTACTCGATGCAGCAGACGCAACTTCACATCCCCCCTTCCTTTTAAAGAATTGTTTCAATTATGCCCCAAAGTCCTCTTTACTGAGTTGCATCTCTCATTGTAGCATAAACATATTTTCTAGTCATCAGCTACTCCTAGCATATTTTTTTCATGCCATGGTAATATGTGTATTTCTTGCAACTTCTTTTTGTGTATGGGCCCTCTTTCTGCAAATTAATGAATTTTGTATTAGGCATAGGATTCTTTATATAATTTTAGATCACTTACTGTTAGTATAACTATAGAATGAAAGAAAGGTCATATGACTAAATCATATGGATATAGGCAAATGACTGATAATTGACTATAATCATGTATTAGATAGGCTGCTTAGCTGGAACTTAATATTTTCTGTGTCAATATACTGCCTTCTATTCATCACTTATGATCGTGGAGTATTCTTATTTATATCTTATGGCATAGAAAACTGAAGCGAAGAAGCCATCTTTTACTGGCAGTTATTTCCTTGATTTTTATCTCTTCAGTCACAAATCTAAAACATTCTTAATCTTTCCTATGACAGGAGCTGTTGCTCTTCTCCTCCTCTTGGCTGTTGCCCTACTTTGTGCATATGAGCTGTGTGCTGTTTATGTCACATCTAGCCAAGCATCAATGGAATATTCCCCTTCTGGTTTATTTTTTGGCGTATCTGCAGTTGCATTGGCTATCAACATGCTCTTTATATGCAGAATGGTTTTTAATGGTGAGCTTCCTGTTTTGAACATGGTGAATAACCAGTTCTTCAAATGATTTTTCAACTACTCTCAATATTTTTTGCCTTACGCTGTTGTAATTTGTTTTCAGGAAATGGCTTAGATGTGGATGAGTATGTCAGAAGGGCTTACAAATTTGCATATTCTGATTGTATTGAACTGGCTTCCACATTGTGTCCTCCAGAGCCTCCGGATCCTAATGAGTTGTATCCTCGACAATCCAGTAGGTGAGCAAGTAAAATTCTCTTGTAATAGACACAATAACCATGAGCGTATAAGGAATCTTCTGATTTTAGACTTTTCAATGTTCTCTTCTGATAGATTGCTGGGTTAAGTGTAGTGTTTCTGAGCATACCATTTAGGGTTGGTTTACATTCTGCTTAAAGCAGGGAAAAGAAAGGAAGATATTTTAACTTACTAGGTTTATGATTAATGTGCTTAACTGGTTCCTTTCTCTGTTTATCATAATAATTGGACCTTGCAGGGCTTCTCATCTTGGTTTCCTTTATGCTGGTTCCATCATAGTCCTTGTTGTGTACTCTATCTTATATGGTTTGACTGCAAGGGAAGCTCCTTTGCTTGGAGCTATTACATCAGCTGCCATAATGATACTTGGTATATGATTCTTGACTTCTTTCACAAACTCACTAGTTTCTGGTCTTTATTATGATCTGTGCTGATGATCTACCATTCTAACTCTTCTTATGGCTTCTAATAACTCAGATTGGAATGTTGGGGCTTGCTTGTATGGGTTTCAGCTCCTGAAGAGCCGTGTGCTGGCACTTCTGGTTGCTGGCATATCACGAGTTTTCCTCATCTGCTTTGGAGTGCATTATTGGTTTGTCCAAGTCTAGTTTCTCTATTCCATTACTTTTCATCTCATTTCTGTTTGATTAATACTCTGGTCTTCTCACCCTTCAGGTACTTAGGGCATTGCATCAGTTATGCAGTTGTGGCTTCAGTTCTGCTATGTGCTGCTGTTTCTTGTCATCTATCAGCTGCAAATCCATTAGAAGCTCGGAGAGATGCACTGCAAAGCACAGTGATTCGATTGAGAGAAGGTTTTCGAAGAAAAGAGCATAACAGTTCTTCTAGTTCTTCCGAAGGTTGTGGCTTAAGTATGAAGCGCAGTAGCAGTGTTGAAGATGGTCATCTTGAAGCCAATGGAAGAGCTACAGTGCAGAACACAGGTGAAGCAAATAATTGGACCAATGCTGTTTTTTGTCGTACTGGCAGTTCGCAGGAGGGAATTGTGAGTGATAAGAGCATT
Organism: Sonneratia alba; assembly: GCA_900174645.1. Taxonomy (NCBI): domain Eukaryota; kingdom Viridiplantae; phylum Streptophyta; class Magnoliopsida; order Myrtales; family Lythraceae; genus Sonneratia; species Sonneratia alba. The sequence goes on from FWPY01000010.1 coordinate 3,035,231, forward strand.
GAAAGTGGTCGGCCAAGTATAGCACAGAGGAGTAGCTCATTTCACTCTGTTGTTCAAGATCCTGAAGCAGGAGGTTACTTTGTTGATAGGAATCTTGATCATAATAGCTCCCTGGTGGTTTGTTCTAGCAGTGGTCTTGAAAGCCAAGGCGGTCAGTCCAGCACATCTTCCACAAACCTGCAAGCACTGGATCTGAACTTAGCTCTCACTTTTCAGGAGAGGCTCAATGACCCAAGGATCACATCTATCTTGAAAAAGCAGGGAAGGCAGGGGGATATCGAGCTGACTAGCTTACTACAAAATAAAGGTTTGGATCCAAATTTTGCGATGATGTTGAAAGAGAAGAACTTGGACCCCACTATCCTGGCTTTATTGCAGAGGAGTAGCCTTGATGCAGATAGAGATCATCGTGATGATACAGAAGTTGTGGACTTGAACAGTGTTGAGAATGTTTTGCCCAATGAGATTTCCTTGTCAGAAGAACTTAGACTTCGGGGCCTTGAAAGGTGGCTTCAGCTGTCTAGGTTTTTTATGCACCACATAGCAGGCACACCAGAAAGAGCATGGGGAATTTTAAGTTTTCTATTTATTCTTGAGACAGTAATTGTTGCAGTCTTTCGTCCAAAGACAATCAGGATTATAAATACTACACATCAACAGGTAAGAAGGCTCATTTCACTTGAAAATTTTTACCAACTCTATGTATCTTATAATTCTAATTATTGATTCCTCCAATTAATCTCCCAATATTGAATTGAAGATAAAGTTAAACTGATTACACTTTATCCGGTTGTTTTGCGGGGCATGTCTTTGCAGTTTGAGTTTGGCATTGCTGTACTTCTCCTGTCGCTCGTAGCATGTTCTGTAATGGCTTTCCTTCGATCCCTTCAAGCAGAAGAAATGGCTATGACTTCTAAACCATTGAAGGTACTGACCCTGTACTTCTATCTTATGGGAGAATCTTTTCTTCCAACACAACCACACTCCAATGCACGCTGCCCCCAACACCCCCCCCCCCACCACAACCCAAAACCTTTTTTTCTCTTGTGTGTGTCGGGTGCTTTGTTGAACTTCTATAAAGTAGTTGGCCGAGAATTTGTTTCAACAATGTATCTTCGCATGTTATAGGTAAATTTCAGCTTGGGTGTTGATTTTATGTCGTCATCATTTGACTGATTCAATGAAGGATGGAATCAATTTAGTTATTTTGTTTGGATGGATAAGGAATCTAATGGCATTAATTAATCTTGTAATTGCAACTCGAGAACCTGTACATACCCATCACATAGCTGGAATCAGTAACTGCCTCAAAGATGGGCAACTTCAATTCTTTTTCATTCATGAAACTGGAAACACTCATGAATTCTCCCGGACACATGGTGAAAGTTGTGAGAATGATTAATCTGGGCAAATCCTTTATGCTTTTTCAGTATGGCTCTGTTTTCTGGATACTGAGCACTTGTGTTGGGTTGCTGCTTTCCTTCCTGAGGTAACCTTTCTTTCTACGCTCTTGGTACTACTGGGTCTTACTTACCACCTTTGCATTTTCTTGATACTAACATAAAATGATTTCCCTTTTTCCAGCAAGTCTTCAGTTCTTCTTGGACTGTCCTTGACTGTCCCTCTCATGGTAGTATGCCTTTCTATTGCCATTCCCATATGGATTCACAATGGGTACCAGTTTTGGGTTTCGCAAGATCAGAATGCTGACCTTCCAGGGAATCATCGGATCCCTGGGAGAAAGGAGGTATGTGTTGAATATTTTTTAACTTTTATATTGAGGATGTATTACTCGTTCTCATTTTAAATATACACTATTATAGCTTCAGTAATTCCACAAATCCTGCATCGAACGTTCTTAGTGGTAATTCTAGTCCTTATGCCTCTGATCTTTTATCAATCTTGAGCATGAGAATTTGAATTCATGCAGAGTTTAACTCGCATTGTTTTATTGTTTCTAGGCAATTCTTCTCGTCATTTCTATATCACTATTTGCACTATCGGTGGTAGCTTTGGGTGTGATTGTTTCGGCCAAGCCATTGGATGATTTAAGATACAAGGGATGGACTGGTGGTGATAAAACTTTTAGCTCTCTGTATGCTTCATCAGTTTATTTAGGGTGGGCGATGGCTGCCGCAATTGCTTTAGTTGTAATGGGTGTTCTTCCCATTGTTTCATGGTTTGCTACTTACCGTTTCTCCCTCTCTTCTGCTTTATGTATTGGGATATTCACAGGTACTTTTATTTGCTACTCATTGTTTATTACATTTTCTGCTATATTTCTTGTATTTCTACTGATACTTCTATCTAGTTTTTTTTACTCATGGATGAATATATATATATATATATATATTTGTTTCTGTCACTTGGTACCTGAAAGCCCTCTAAAATACCAAGCAATATAATAACTGTATTTACCAAGGCTTGGCTGTAGTCCTTTGGGATTTAAGAAGTAATTGTAAAGAACATTTTGAAATGTAAACTAATGAGTTTAGAGGAGCAGCTGATGAAGAAATAGGCTGTTTAATAGGTCCATTTTTGGCCCAGTTTTCAAAATTTATGGTTGCAGACTATTAGGATTTTTCCATAGTTTATTTTATCTTCTCGATATATACAAGAGCTCTACAGTGCATAGTTTGACATTTTTATGTTTTTGTTGCTGTGCTTTATCTCTAGTCATCCTTGTGGTATTCTGTGGGGTGTCCTACCTGGAGGTTGTGAAGTCAAGAGATAACCAAGTCCCAACCAAGGGCGATTTTCTGGCAGCTTTGCTTCCTTTAATGTGCATTCCTGCCATTCTAGCACTTTCTTCAGGTTTATATAAATGGTGAGATGGCTTCATAATTAATTTACATCCTAAAACCAAGATCACAAATGAGATTTAGATTTTATGGTGTTATTGTTGTTTTCTTAGTTTCTTTGCTTGTTTCTGCTCAGGAAAGATGATAACTGGAGATTCTCTCGAGGTGTGTTTGTATTCGTGAGCATTGGCCTTCTCCTTCTGTTTGGTGCAATATCAGCTGTCATAGCTGTGGTTCAACCTTGGACTGTATGTGGATCTTATGTATTTTATTTCTTTTATATTTTTGTTATCAGTTTTGTGTATTCTAATCTAAAATGAGTCGTCATTATTCTTTGCAACAGAATGGAGCGGCATTTCTCCTATTTCTCCTATTCATTGTGCTCTCTATTGGTGTCATCCACCACTGGGCTTCGAACAATTTCTACTTGACAAGGACACAAATGTTCTTAGTTTGCTTCCTTGCTTTTCTTTTGGCTTTGGCAGCATTTTTTGTTGGGAGGTTTGAAGGTGATTTTATGATTGATCACCTCTCTATCTTGTCAGAGTTTAATCCTCTGGCTTCAAATTTAGTCTTGACATTGTTTTTTCTGCTTCAGGGAAACCCTTTGCTGGAGCATCTGTTGGGTACTTTTCTTTCTTGTTTCTTCTTGGTGGAAGAGCGCTAACTGTGAGCTGCCCCTCTTTATTCAAGTCAATTGTTATTTTCACTCGTATTCTTCAGTTTCCATTTTCACGATGCAAAATTAATTTGCTATTTTTTGGCAGGTTCTTCTTTCACCACCTATTGTAGTTTATTCTCCCAGGGTGCTTCCTGTATATGTGTACGATGCACATGCTGATTGTGGGAAAAATGTTAGGTAATTCATGTTCTTACATCCCCTATTCTCCACTTCTCTGTTAATTTTAGCCACTTTTTTATAGCACTCCCATAATTCTGCAGTGCGGCCTTTCTCGTGCTTTATGGGATTGCATTGGCAATTGAGGGCTGGGGAGTGGTTGCTAGCTTGAAAATTTATCCACCATTTGCTGGTGCTGCAGTTTCAGCCATTACTCTTGTTGTAGCATTTGGATTTGCCGTTTCTCGTCCATGCTTAACTCTAGAGGTGTGTTTGCTGTACTTATCCTGTGTAAAGATGTCATAGTGTTACTTCTAATTATGATATGAGGTGTTTCTTTTATTTCCAGATGATGGAAGATGCTGTTCAATTCCTCAGTAAGGAGACAGTTGTCCAAGCAATTGCTCGATCTGCAACTAAGGTATGATAATTACATGTGGACTCCCAGTTGAATTGTCAGCTCCTTTAGGACACTGATGACTTCCGCCATGTGGATTCTATATGTTTTGCTGATTTAATCTGCCATTTTAGTGCCCAGTGTCTGCACAGACTTAATTCTTGTTAGTATGCCATGCCAGTGATGGAGTATATCTGTTTTCCTAAATGATCAGAAGCAAATCAAGTGTCTGGTTGAATAATGCAACTAGTTTTCATTGTTTTGTCTATCTATAAGAATCTCATGATTTGTTTGTACCACCTTGCAGACCAGAAATGCTCTGTCAGGCACCTATTCGGCCCCACAGAGGTCTGCTAGTTCTGCAGCACTTTTAGTTGGGGATCCCACAGTCATGCGTGATAGGGCTGGCAACTTTGTCCTTCCTAGAGATGATGTCATGAAATTAAGGGATCGTCTCAAAAATGAGGAGCTAGTTGCAGGATCCTTCTTCTATAATATGAGATATAGAACTTTCCGGCATGATCAAGTTGGTAATGTTGATTACAGGCGAGAAATGTGTGCTCATGCACGAATTCTAGCTCTTGAAGAGGCTATTGACACTGAGTGGGTGTATATGTGGGACAAATTTGGAGGATATCTGCTTCTGTTGCTTGGTTTGACTGCAAAGGCAGAGAGGGTACAGGTAATGGAGGAGCTACTCTTTGCTAGTCTTTATTGAATCTTATTTTGAAGTCATTGGCAGTAATTTTTTTTTCATGGACTGTGTTGTAGGATGAAGTACGTTTGAGACTCTTTCTCGATAGCATTGGGTTTTCTGATCTGAGTGCAAAGAAGATTAAGAAGTGGATGCCTGAGGACCGCAGGCGATTTGAAATTATTCAGGAGAGGTATCTCATTTCTGATGATCACATTCTCAGTCTCCCTTCTCTTCTTTTCTCAAAAGTATTTTTACCTTATAGTCCTTTTCTTGATGAAGTGTTGTTTTTATGCAAAATGCAGTTATATGCGGGAGAAGGAGATGGAAGAGGAGATGTTAACACGGAGACGAGAAGAGGAGGGCAGGGGCAAGGAGAGAAGAAAGGCTCTCCTGGAGAAGGAAGAGCGCAAGTGGAAGGAGATTGAAGCATCTCTTATATCATCAATACCTAACGCTGGTAACAGAGAGGCAGCAGCCATGGCTGCTGCAGTTCGTGCTGTTGGAGGAGATTCTGTTCTAGATGATTCTTTTGCACGAGAAAGGGTTTCTAGCATTGCTCATCGTATACGAGCCACTCAATTGGCTAGACGAGCTCTTCAGGTTATATTGTGGTTGTATTGTTTATACTTCTAAGCTTGTGTTGTCAATAAGATGTTCCACTTATGATATTACCGGTAATGTTGACAGACTGGGCTTGCTGGTGCTGTCTGTGTCCTCGATGATGAACCGACAACTGCTGGGAGACATTGTGGTCAGATTGATCCTAGTATTTGTGTGGGTCGCAAGGTCAGTTTCTCCTTTACTGTCTTGATCCAACCTGAGTCTGGTCCAGTTTGTCTTTTGGGCACTGAGTTTCAGAAGAAAGTATGCTGGGAGATTGTTGTGGCTGGTTCTGAACAAGGCATAGAAGCTGGACAAGTTGGGCTTAGGTATATCACTAGAGGTGACAAGACCATGGTAAAGGATTGGAGCATTAGTGCAACTAGTATTGCTGATGGAAGGTTTGGTCCTTCATTCTTTATTTCTTTTGCAATTAATGAAAGCTGTTTCTCATGCTGATGGATGTGGATATTGTAATAGTGTCAATACTGATCACCTTATTCATCCATTATTGTGTAAATCTGCAACAGGTGGCACTTGGTCACAGTGACCATTGATGCTGATATTGGAGAGGCAACATGTTACCTAGATGGTGGTTTTGATGGGGACCAGACAGGGCTCTCTTTAGCTGTTGGAAACAGCGTATTGGTAGAGGGGACAGGGCTCTGGATTGGTTCCAAACCACCAATAGATTTGGATGCATTTGGGAGGTCAGACAGTGAGGGAGCCGAACCTAAAATGCATATAATGGATGTTTTCCTCTGGGGCCGGTGTCTAATGGAGGACGAGGTTGCATCCCTTCATACTGCTGTTGGAGGCTCAATTGAACTTGACGCTGTGGATTTCACTGATGAGACTTGGCAATGGGCAGACTCCCCCTCCCGAGTAAGTGCTCTTATTAGCATAGAATGTGGGAAACCAGTCCTTGGGCATAGCTGTCCCATTTTGAGTTGGGAACTGGTTAGCTGACCTCCTAAGCAGTGAAGCTAGACCTACATGTCCAGTTCTTTCTAGGCACCAGGTCTCATATGATGGTTTCAGTATGACAATTTTCTAGTTTCTTGAGTAAAATTATGTCTGCAATTTGAACTCATGACATATGAACCATGCCTTGGTTTGTTTGATGTTTGGTCTGGTTCAAGAACCATTTATAGTTGCAGCTTCTCATACATTTTACTAAGATATGAATCTCTCTTTTGTGATTTGCTTAGGTTGATGAATGGGATAGTGACCCTGTTGATGTAGACCTGTATGAAAGGGATGATGTGGACTGGGATGGACAGTATTCCAGTGGGAGAAAGCGGAGGACAGAACGTGAAGGTGTGGTGTCTGTTGACATGGATTCCTTTACTAGGAGGTTTAGAAAACCAAGGTTGGAGACACAGGCAGAGATCAATCAGAGGATGTTATCTGTTGAACTGGCATTCAAGGAAGCTCTGTCTGCTAGGGGTGAATCTCATTTTACTGACCAAGAATTTCCTCCCAATGATCAATCACTGTTTGTGGATCCTGAGAATGCTCCACCTAAGTTGCAGGTAATATCTTCCCCTCTTACCGATATGTCTATTCATCATTCAATTGTGGCTTATATTACCTGTTGAATTTAGGTTGTCTCCAAGTGGATGAGACCTACTGATATATTAAGAGGGACCCACCTAGGAGGGACCCACCTAGGCTGTCAACCTTGCTTATTCTCAGGAGCCGCCAATCCATCTGATGTCTGTCAGGTTTTACATCAAATGCTTACTGACTGATTGTTATTTCATTCCTTAGGATGATTACCTTTTAATTATTTTTTAACTAACATTTTTCTGAGGTTCTGAAAATGATTCAACTGATAAATAGGGGCAGTTGGGTGATTGTTGGTTCCTGAGTGCGGTTGCTGTTTTAACCGAAGCTTCACGTATAGCAGAAGTGATTATTACGCCAGAATATAATGAGGAAGGGATTTACACTGTCCGCTTCTGCATTCAGGTACTAAAATTAAAAATTTTCCTACTCCCATTTCATAGATTGTTACTGATAAGTGCATCACTGATGAAAACTTTTGCTTTTAGCTTTTGAAACACATGCTTACCATGATAATTACTCTGTTAGGGCGAGTGGGTGCCAGTAGTTGTGGATGATTGGATTCCCTGCGAGTCACCAGGAAAACCGGCATTTGCTACCAGTAGGAAGGGCAATGAACTCTGGGTCTCTGTACTCGAGAAGGCTTATGCCAAACTGCATGGATCTTATGAGGCTTTAGAAGGTGGGCTTGTTCAGGATGCCCTTGTGGACCTCACGGGAGGTGCTGGAGAGGAGATTGACATGAGAAGTGCCCAGGCTCAGATTGATCTTGCCAGTGGTAGGCTCTGGTCTCAATTGTTGCGTTTCAAGGACGAGGGCTTTTTGCTTGGTGCTGGGAGCCCATCAGGATCTGATGTGCATGTCTCCTCAAGTGGCATCGTACAAGGACATGCTTACTCACTTTTGCAGGTTTATATTCAGATTTAAAAAAAAAAAAAAACAATGTTAAGATCAGACTTAAGAAACAACAGTGGTGTTTTATAAGAACTCCAAACAACCAACCTTTTAACAGTTTTGAGCTCTTGTTCAGGTAAGAGAAGTGGATGGTCACAAACTCGTGCAAGTTCGAAACCCATGGGCCAATGAAGTCGAATGGAATGGTCCATGGTCTGATTCTTCACCTGAATGGACAGATCGAATGAAGCACAAATTGAAATATGTCCCACAGGTGATTTTTGTTTTGCCCATAACCTATTAATCATATTCCGTATTTTCTTTGTTTCAAAGTTTCTTATGGTTTGGTCATATGATTCTCAATGAGCAGTCAAAAGATGGGATATTTTGGATGTCTTGGGAAGACTTTCAGATACATTTCCGGTCAATATATGTCTGTCGGGTCTACCCCCCAGAGATGCGATACTCTGTTCATGGCCAGTGGCGAGGTTATAGTGCTGGCGGTTGCCAGGACTATGAAAGTTGGCATCAAAATCCACAGTTCCGCCTTCGTGCCAATGGTTCTGATGCATCATCTCCAATTCATGTGTTCATCACCCTGACTCAGGTACGGCTGAACCTTTAGCTTGTATATTTTCCTCAGATTCAGCTGTTAGATAGTTGCATAAGTTTAAACTAGTGACCTGTTTAACAAAAAACAATATCAACAGCTTAGGCATGGAATAGGAATTGAGTCATGTTCATCATTGAATCATAACTTGATGGTGTATATGTTGCATAGGGTGTGAGTTTCTCAAGAACAGCAGCTGGATTCAGAAACTACCAGTCAAGTTATGACTCAATGATGTTCTTCATTGGGATGAGGATACTGAGGACTCGGGGCCGCCGGGCGGCCTACAACATCTATCTGCATGAGTCAATTGGTGGGACTGATTATGTTAACTCCCGAGAAATCTCATGTGAGATGGTGCTTGATCCTGATCCCAAGGGTTACACAATTGTGCCAACGACTATTCATCCTGGGGAAGAAGCACCTTTTGTTCTCTCCGTCTTCACAAAAGCATCAATAACCCTGGAAGCACTATAGAAGAAACAGGTAGATTGGCTATTTGAATGCAATTCCCATCCCCAGGCGCTGCTCAGTGGTTATGCTGTTGAGAGGCACATGCAGAGCAGCTTCTGAACCACTAAGTTGGAGGTTGTAGGAATGAAGTAAGGATCACTATCCAAGATGAGCTTTTCTTCATGTCAAAATCTGAGCTGTCTTGAGTGTAGTTAGGCATCAAGATGTGGATCAGCGCCACGGCTTGGCTTCAAAGGTTGTTGGGTTCTAAGCGGTACTTGTGGGGGCAGAGAACCTCTTGCAACCTAGCTATTTCATGGTCATGATTGACCAGAGATGAGGTTCTCAGCGTCAGACCTCTTGTGAACCACTTGCTTGCTAGGAGTTTGGATCATCTGATGATGCAACCATCCATGGGGTTCTCGGGGTCATATGTACATGGATGAGTAGCTAGGGAGGATAAGCCATCGATTTTATCCGGGAAAAAAAAGAAACTAGGGCAAGTTAGTCAGAAAGGTTATATGGTCATAGGTTTTAGGGTCTCTTTTCACACAGTAGCTGATGAAAATGTATAGCTTCCAGCTGCAATCTGTGAACAAGCTCATTGTTCATGCAATTTTTGTACTGTGAAAATGCATCATTTTTGCAGAAACATAGTATTAACTCTTACCGCACTGCTTCCTCGTCTTATGATAACATGAATGATGAATATGGCAGAGAAGCTGCTGATAATAGGTCGATGACAGCTCCCATATCCGTATGTCAGCAGCATTCACTCTTTATGAGTTCGATAATTGGTCTTCCATGAGACGACTTGGCACATTCAATCAGCCCTAGGATCTACTGCAGAACTGGCATGAGTTTTGAACTGGATTGAGTTGACAATCGTAGAACTGCAAGGGTAAGCTCTCTTTCATTTCCTGATAAATTCATGGGGTGATCATACGAGAGCATCCTGTTTAATTTTCCTGGATGAGCAGCTGCTGAGCTGGCTGGTTCTCACGTGTTCTGGTTCTCATGCACGTGATCACCCTCCCCCGAGGGAACCTTCTACATGGCTTCAAGAGACCCGTCGGCTGCTCGTGGGAGGGAAAGTAATCGGGCCGTCCATTTCACATCGGAGCGTCCTCGTTTGCTTTCACTAGTCCTCGTCCAACAGTAATGAGAGGAACAAATGAATTCAGATATCAGAGATTAACGAAGAAGCGTAACTGATGATCCCTCCACCCCCTCTCAACCTACTGTCTCTAGTAAAGACCTGCACCCAGCAATCTCCATAGGGTATCGAGCTTCTGCAAATCTCTCATCTTCTCTCCCGGCAAAATTTGATTTTTGTCTGAAAGAGTGAAAATGTCAGTCTTCTCTAGTCCTCTGCTGCCTCCTCTGCTGCGACAAGCTCCAAATTTGATTGTCTCTCTCTCTCTCTACTCCCGAATCGTGGCTTGTTTACCCGATTGGGAACTCAATAATTTGGTGGCTTGTTGGATGATCATCGTCGGTTTTCCTTCCTCCTCTCCTAACTGAACTTTGTGAGCGAATAAAGAGGTTACTGCAGAGAATTCTGCTTGTTTTAGTGCTAGGCTTTGAGATTAGGGGAGGTATCTTGGTCAATCTAGTCCGAGAGAGTCCGTTCCATCTCTCCCCCCCCCCCCCCCTCCCCACCACGCCACCCCCACGCCGGACCGCCCGGGAACTTAAGATCTTGAAGTTTTGTCTCAGAAATCTTTTCCCGTCCTCTTTTTGGCTCTTAATGGGATTCGTAAATGATGTCCTGTTTTCTTCTTGTCTCTGCAGGGCTGAACAGAGGTAGTCAATGGAGAAGGAAGCAAACAACCAAAGGGCAATGGAACCAGATTTTGTGCTGCAATGGGGAAGTAGAAACAGGCACCGATGCGTGAAGGGCAAGAGCAAAGACCACAGCACCACCCCGACCTCTGCTAACGGCAACCTAAGCACCAGCAAATTCTCATCAGATTCTATAGCGAGGAAGAGGTTGAACTCTAGTGTGTTAAACACCAAGCATTCATTTTCTCAGTCACCTTGTAGAGGTATCACTTGGTAAAAGAATCTCGAGAGTAAAGATGTTCATTATCAAGAGGATAGATGATAGGAATTTGGAAATTTTAGGTCCATCAGAACCCAGATTTTTTTTTAAGTGGGTCCTTTTAATCTGTTTTTAATTCTTCCTTTCTTTATGTTTCTTTAATTCTTTATGTAGATTGTTGAGAAACCTTAGCACGTTCTGAAACAAGGCGTACTGAAAATCAAATGTCATAGGTTCTTGTTTTGTTAAATTTTTAGCTTCTGTACAACATGTTGTCTTAGATTCAATTAATGAACTCTGGGGTTAGGATTCCGCGGTGATTAACACATGTTCTCAATTGTTAAGTTCTCTTCATGGTTGGCAAAGTTGGCTGCTTTCATTTGTCCTGATTTCTGGTTCATAAGCAGGAATTCTGACCCTTTAGGAAATGAAAGGAAGCCATCTCAGCTTTCACCAGAGAAGGAAGATAGGTTCTATGCAACAAGGGGTTCAGTGGTTGCAGATAAGGACAATAAAGTGTTTTTGGATCACAACGCCAGGAATGACAATGGTGCTGCATTGTGGCCAAAACTGTTCCTCTCATTGTCAAGCAAAGAGAAGGAAGAGGATTTCATGGCTTTCAGAGGGTGTAAGCCTCCTCAGAGGCCTAAAAGGAGGGCCAAGTTGATTCAGAGGAATGTTCTTGTGAGTTTTCCTTTGCTGATTAATGTTCTTGCGGCCTGCCTATTGGAAAAGTTGCATTTTTGCACTATGGTTTTTGTCAATTCTGTCTGCTGATTTATTCTGTCATATATTGTGTATTGCAGTTAGCCTGTCCTGGTACTTGGCTATCAGACCTGTCCTATGAGAGATATGAAGTGAGGGAGAAGAAGGCTTCTAAGAAGGTAAAAAACAATCTGTTCGTCTTTACTTGAGTCTCCTGTTCGTGTTCTTACTTTTACTAAGAGGGTGCCCATAAGAGCTTGGTTTCAAACCCAGATGAATTTGATTGATACTAGTTGATCAGTACTGGTTGAATTGTCAGACAGTAGTGATGAATGTTTAGAACCTGGGCCAAAATGATTATGTTGTGTGAAGATCTAATCAGGGTCTGCTTCGCAATAGCAGAAGCCAAGAGGATTGAAGGCCATTGGAAATATGGACAGCGAGTCCAGATGAGGGATAATCAAGATAAGTGAGCAGCCACCGACTAACCATAAGGAGTTTTGCTTCTTTTTGATAGTTAGAGATGGTTAAATTTCGGTCATATTTTTGGTGTGGAAAGAAATCACCATTCCACTTCCAGAAAGAGCAAAAATCAAAGTTCTCGTGCAACTTCCCAAGTTGCTGTTGTCCATCCAGCTTGACTTTTGTTGTCTCGACTTGTAGGAAGTAAGATTCTAATTGCTAACCAAAGTGAGGTGGCCATCTCTAAATGGAAGAGGTGTTTCCTTCCTGTTTCCAAGATTTCCTGTCCAGCATGCAAGAACGGTCTACACGTGCATTGAACAGTTTGAAACTTGTCTTCTGCTGTGTCTTTGCTGCAAAATTTGAACTGAGTTTGATCTTTGAGTAAGGCAAGTTATGTCTTATACAAAAAGATAGAGAGGGGATCATTACGTTCACTTGTCCAGATTAGGTTAGACAGACACCTAAATAGTCATAGTACTCTGGTGGGTTCTTGCTTACTGTATACTGGCTACTTTCATGGTTAATGGATTCTTGTTCCCTTTTACTTGAGGAACATAGAAGCTCTTCTGGACCATGAGGTCGTCCATTCGATTTCTATCAAGAACATTTTTGTCCCTTTAATTCCGTGCTTCCTCACATCTCTTCCAGATTCATAGGTCTTCTTCATAACTTCTTCCCTCCCTCATTAACGCCTTTTCTGAATGTCAACCACTTGAGGAATATTGAACATTCCCGGTGAGATGGGGCCGTTTGATCTACAGGTAACAGTGTCTAGCTGGAAATACCTCTTAATCATGAAGTGGTTATTGAAGACAATGTTGAGGTGGTTCTCAGATAGATCTAATCGTTGGTGAAATTCAAATTCAGCTAACTGTCCCAGCCGTGAGACACGCCCGCAGCCTTTGCTTTTCTTGATGGGCTCCATGACTCCTCCATAGGAACGGCCCTCTTCGTGTCTCCCCTCTCATGAGCCTTTCCCTCAGAAAGCAAATGAGAACCACGTATCGCTTTTCTTCCTTGCAACGGTTGATTCTGTGGTTGGAGCAATGTAATCCTGGGTGCAACATCAACCGTGTCGGCTTTTCAATGGAAGAAGACGGAAATGGCATCACGGTCGCCTCTCCTTTACATTCAGTAACAGACTCAAAACATTCACCACCGCAATCCTAGTCTTCTTCTTCTTCTTCTTCTTCATGGCTTCGCTCTTCCCTGTTTCGGAATCATGATTCGTGAGATATCATTATTACCCACGACTAATTGATGCCCGGGTCCCTAAATCTCTTTTTGCTCGTATTTTTGGATGGTTCATTGATATGTATTAACTCCATAAAATAAAATAAAAAATAAAAAAGAGGAGTTTCCACAAAGTTCACTTAATGCCTACTACACAACCTACGTGTAGTGTAGCACAGTTTTTTTTTTTTTTTTGTTTTTTGGTAATTCAAGATTCTTCTATTGCTCAATATTCAAAATAAACACCACACGGTTAAACAGGGCACACATTTAGAGCCAGCTGTCTTGCACTACAGCGCAGGCCACCAGGGACGCAGCCAGCCTGTACTTACTACGCAAGCAAAGCTAAGTCCCAACATGAACCCGGCGCAGCATATGCCCCGCGAGGGATACTGTGGGTCCCGCTTTCCTTTTAAGCTGTCCCGGGAAGCGCCGGGAGCACAGAAACATTTCTATTTGAGTCTCCCTTCTCTCGGAATTCGGAACTTGCCGTGTATATAATAAGCCCGTATACTACTCGCTCTGTGTCCCGCAAGCTCCTCTCCTGTCTCCTCTCCCCCCTGCGATTCCCCTGTCATCTGCACGGCCAGTCCCATTTTAATTTGAGAGTGCTTGCGAGGGAGGAGAACGGCCCAGGGAAATGGAGGCGATGAAGATGAAGCTGCTCGCTGCGTTGATGTTGGTCGCTGTGGTGGCATCCGCCGCCGTCCAGAAGGCCGCAGCCGCCGAGGCACCCGCCCCGAGCCCGATGTCCGACGCCACATCCGTCTTCGTCCCCACCTTCTTCGCTTCCGCATTCGCCATTGCCGCCGGGTTCCTGCTCTAAATCTCAGCTCATCCCCCGGAATGCGGCTGCCCGTGCAGGGAAGGAAGCATCCCCCGATCCCGATTTGTAATTTTATTTTTTGATTAATCTATTATTATCTTATTTATATTTTTATTAATAGTTGTAGAATTACTTTCCTCTTTTTTGTTTTTGTGATCTTTATATTCAATTCATGTGCTTGAGGGGATTGTAATACATATATATATATATGTATATTTGCTCGTATTATTGTGATCATGAATTTGTTTATGCCCCTCCTTTTTCCTTTTTTAATTCTTTTTTTTTTTTTACAATTATTATCATTATTATTCACTTTTGGATTATTCTAATTCTTGCGGAGAAACCATTTTACATTCAGAAAGTCATTAAAATACTTACACTTATAAACTAATAATATATAGTAGATTAAGTGTAAGATTCAAATTTCTTAAAAGTCAGTATATTAATTAGTTGTTAGATATAAGATACTATTGATAAGAAAAATTATTAAAATTAATTCATATTCAATTAAATTAGTAAAGTTTTTCTAGCGCAAACTCTTTTTATTTACGTTAAGAATATCAAACCATCTCACCCAATTTACTTGGATTTCCCTGTCCTATCCGTGAGGTTGGAATGCGGTCATGAGTCAGGAATGGATCTCGACTTGTCAAAAGCGTACCGACCCGCAGGTCTCCCGTGTTGACTTACTCCCTCAAGAATACAGCCGGGGGTGGCCTACTGCCGCCCCGAGCTTGGATTCACCGATCGCTCCGTAAGAATTCCCGTATACACCAAGCGAGTGGAGTGGAAGCACGCCGAGACAAGAGAAGAAGGATGGTACTGAAAGACTTGATAATCATCACAATCACAATCACAATCACAACCGAAACCCTTCAACCCTTCTCTCTCCAACCGCCACATGGAATGGGAAGTGCCGGACAAGAGGGTGAGGTGAGCTGTTGTAGCTTAGCACATCAATAATTTGTTGCTCTTCCGCACATGGGTGGTGGTTCGGTTGAACCTTTCTGTCTGTAACCGCAAGCTGAACCATAATATGCTTCCAAGTGGGACCACAAAAACTTTGATCTGCGGGTGTGGATCTTAATAGTTACCTCATCGCTAGATGCATAAGCAGCGTAGCGATTACGCCCGGCACCTTCAGATGGAAGCCGGAATCCCTTATCGTTCACAATACAGTAGATCGTCGGTGGCATGGAATGGAATGGAAGGAATCCTCGCAATTCCATGGCTGGAAAGCCGGCCACGGACCAAACGGGGAAGAGAGAAGGCCCATGTAAAGCCTTCTGGTGTGCGTAGGGGCGTGGGGGCTTCCTGTGATTGATCTGCTCCAACTGCACGCGACGGCTGTCGGGAAGGAGTAATAATGTCAGAAGGAAGACCAAGGAAAGTCTGCAAATCTAAGGTATGAGCACAACCTGAACAGCAGAATGAGGCGTGTCAGCCTCGATTTCACGCGAATTTTGGCGTGCAAAGTGACTCACTTGAACGAGCCGAGCCGAGCAGCTTGCCTTAGCAGCGTAGCAGCTGGAGACCCATCTGATTGAGCTACTCAACTCAGTTCATGTTCGGGTTCCCCGAATATATCTGGTTGCACCGTAGCCATTTACTTATTAGTTCGCCTTCACCATTCATTCATCCGGCACTCCTCCCTATCGGTCTCATCTCAAATTTCGACAAAAGAGAGGACGGCTAATTCAAGCAGACCACCAGTAACAGTCAACCCAAAGACGTCTGCTCGACATCATTTCATCCCTTGCAATGCCGATGAAAGAATTACCATTTCACCATTCACTTTACTCAAAGATACAGTTCTTATCACAAGAATGTGCTGTATGAACACAAGAGAAGACCGACCATGGCAAAAAGAGCGTCACATCAGGACCAAAACTGCAACTAAGGGTCTGCTCCTTAAGCAACCCCCTTCAAGACATCACACGACAGCATGAACCGACCTTCGACATCAACAAACAAGCTCATGCTCCCCCTTCCACCCCGAAGAACCGCATCTATAGCTCTGTTTCCTCCTCCTAGTATACACATGAAGATCCCAGAGCCAATCCCCACGGAGAGTATAGATATACCACGACCGACTCCACACACAATCAAAAGCCCCAGTGCTTTCATGCAAGAAAAACCGATGATTGACGACCTTTTTCGATTTTCACGGAAAAAAAAATGGTGTTGATAAATATTTTTTTGTGACACATTGATAGCACAGCAGTCTTCTCCCCAAAAATAGCATCGTGCGGACCCAAACTTGAGAGAAGGGGCACGGCAAGAACATTAAGATGAGAGTATGGACTGCAGGGCAAGCTGTTGCTGAGGCTGAAGGGATGACCATGTTGATGCCAAAGTCGCTGGCGGCAGAGTCTGCTGAAGCTGCCTCAACAGATTTATCATTCTACTTGCGGTTTGTTCAGTAGCTAGATCCTTACCTGCACACAAAACCTGATAATGCAAAAGGCCATTAAGAGTCAGCACCATGTTAAAAACATGCACTTTGATCAGAAAGAACAATTAGCATTTAACAGTATCTCTGTTTACATATAAAATAATTGAATCACCATTTCTTATATTTCAATATTTCCTTCCTTATTCAAGAGTCTTGTCTGGAAAGGGCACTAGAGAGAATCAACCCAAAGGAAGGTGGCATGTGACTGGGGAATGAATCAGTTCAACGGAAGACCAGCAACTAGTAGCCTAATCTGGATGCTGCCGGCAACCAGAGAGAAGTATATCAAACCAACAGTTCTCATTACACCCAAAACAATGGGATGCAGCAACTTACCTCCGCAAATACTGCAACAATCCTAGGAAGATACTGATTGCTTGGACCAAGGAGTTCTCTGTCTGATCTGTTGAAGTGAACTGAAATTAGTTCTTCAGACAGATCATCACCATTAAAAGAATAAGGCTGCCATACAGCACACAGAAAGTGAATCCAATAAGTCGTCACCTTTCCACCATAGAGCAGAGAAGTTCGTGGACTACTTTGGCCTCAATCAGATCACCTTTTATCGGCAAGCAATTTAGCCATGCTGGAACAACCTGCCAAGATCGCGATGCAAATAGTTCAGAAAATCAATCAATATCAACTCTAACAGATACCGAGAAAACTGATCCTAAACTAGAACACCATTTCTCTAATTGAATTCAACATTAAATAAGTCAGCCTTCAGAAACACCATCAGCTTCTAGAAATCACCTGTGAAGCATCAATGCTATCTCGATGGAACTGGCATATTTTTCCAAGGGCAGAAACAGCATTATCATATGCCATTACATTGTCAGATTGCAGGGCATGAGGATCTTGAATTACAACATTTAACCTCGAAAGAGCCTCTGCAAACAGCAATTATAATCACAAGCTCAAGCGATATGAATATGTTAGGATAAAAATAGGGACATTTTTGTGCCACACCTCCAACCAGAGGTTTAAACACAAATCCACCAAACTCTGCACAAACTCCCAGTCCATAAACAGCAGCCTGCAAGACACGTGTAATGACCAGATAAGCATTGGAGAGGAGCCTGAAAAAGGTAGCAAGGTTGTACATGGACCTGTCGAACATCTGCATTCTCGTCATTGCAGGCCTCCAAAAGGAATGGAAGATACATGTCGTAGTATCTAGAAAGATTTCAGCATCAGATATAAGTCGCATAGAATATACTTAAACTGGTCAAGTTACGAAACCTAAGGGGAGTGCCGTACCTAAGAGCAGCTTCCCGACACTGCTCTGCAACATCATCGAATATACAAATTGCAACCCTTCTCTCATCAACTGTCTTATCCTTGCCCTGAATCCAAAACCAACAAAGACATGAAGAAATCAAGCTCGTAAAGGAACTTCAACCAAGGGAATACCATAACAAATTCAACAATGGAAATATAATGTCACCAGGATTGAGAAAATATAACTGGTCAGGTTTCATTAGTGAAAAGCCAATGAAGGACAGCCCTAACAACCTAATTCTCAGGACTGCCACATGAATAGAATGAATTTCTTGATTAAGTTCCTGTCAGAACAGGAAATTTCCAAGAACTAAATGGAAATGCAATAGTTGGATAACAGGCAGAAAACAAATACAGTTATCCAGATCAAAGTACATATAACAAAAGCAGAAAGGGCAAATTTATGACAGAACTTACCCACATAGGCATCAGATATGATGACAGCTCATCAAAGAACGGCAAGAAAGCAGCCTTGAAAGTCTTGACCAAAGTACCCAAGATTTCACCAACCTAAGTATCAGATATATAAATCAAGTAAGATAAAACCAAGATATAATGGAAGTTTGATGCTTGTCCAAACAGAAATTAGACAGCAAGTATAATTCCCACTCAGAATTAAAAAATGTCCACATCTAAAAGATGGAACACAGAAACTAACTTGCTCAAAAACTTCCTCCTCCTGCTCATTCTCCTCTTTAAGCAACTCCCCCTCCTCAGCATCAAAGTCTTCAGCTTTTGTTCGCTCTGCCCGCTCTGTTTTCCTACTTGAGCTAGCTGTAATTACTTGTTTTATCTCATCCACAATTGATTTGACCTGATTCTGGTCCAACAATGGCCCAGAAATCTGCGGGGAAAAGTTCGAGTATGATTAAATTTATAAAGGACGTAGTTAAATGATTGCTTACGTGCTTTTTTATTGATTTGCAGCAGATGAAAATTCAAACAGACAGAAATGATGCAAAACCAGTAAAAGAGTTATAGCACCATGACAACAAAAACAAATTGTACCTACTGGAAATAGCGTACCACATAAATAGATAGTGCCAATTCTTTGTTCCACAATCTGATTAATACTTACATCTATCTATTTTTTTAACTCTATAGGTAATTATAAGATTTTAAAAAGATTCGCTTATACTTAATGAGCAGATAAAACAGCACACACCTGTAAGCATTCATTTAATGCATCCAACATATTTGCACAGATCTCTGTATCTGGTTCCTGTAAGAAAAATACAAGTCAGAAACTTAAGCAACATGTATTAAACCACTGGGCATATACCTCTAGAGAAAAACTAAAATAAATGCTCAGTTTAATATTAAAGATTTAACCTTAGGCAAAGCCTCCACCAAAGCTGGAACAATGTAATCAGACAATTGCTTTATGTAAGCTTCATTGCGACCATGAGCAAGCCCCTTTTCTACAGCTAATTTGGCAGAACGCAGAAGCTCCGGCATCGCTATAAAAGATTATGTTCTTCCTATTAGAAACTGGACCAGTTCCAAACAAATATTCAAGAGGAAATATAAGTCCTGGATGTGATTACCTGAAACAGCTGCTTTCCTAACTTCTTCATGGAAGTAAAACTTTAGAAGGGGAACTAAAGTTGGTGCAACCTGAAATTAGCAGAAGTTTGTCTCTTTTTGAGATCCTTGCATAGAAAATTCAGCAGTGCAAGAACCAAACTCTGAATGACAAGACCAACCTGATCAATCCAGGGATAAAAGCCTTCCTTTAATTCATCTGCGTAGCAACATAACATGTTACAAGCAGTAGCCTTCTCTTCCAGTACGCTGGTTTTGATTCCAATTCTCTTATCCCCAAGAGTAATGGTCTCCATGCTGCATCATCAATTAATCTTTGTCAAAGAGAACAGAAAAAAATGATAAGACTTTTAAGTCTTAATAGCGTCATTTGCAATTCGTATAAGTCTTTTGTCAACTTCATGGGTGGCTAGTATTAATGAAAGTGCAACTAACTATTTCTTGAGCAACATCATAAAGAACATGCCATATACCAGCAAGGACGACTTGCAGGAGCCCAGTGACTCAGATAGTGAATATTTCACATAATAATCTGGAAACTAAAAGAAAAAGCTTACCCTTCATCGTCAGATTCATCATTCTCATTATCTGAATCAGCTGATGTGATGGTAACGTCAGGCTTGAGTTGGGCGGACTGAAGCAACGGGGGCATCACAACACTCATATAAGGCAGGAAATCTTGCCCTAAACATTTGCAAAGCCTTGCCCAGGCCTGCAACAGAAGCATCCGTTAGAATCAAGATAGGGTGGAGCCCCAACGATACGAGCCCAATGCAATGAAGACATACTTGTAGCATATAGCTTGTCGTCGGATCATCCGATTCCATCCCAGATCCTTGTAAAGACATAAGAATTTCCATAACCTTTCATCAAGCAAGCACAGCCCAAGTCAAGACAAAAAAAAGTGTCAAAACCATATTGGAATGGCACAACATGCATCAATGCTACTAAAAAATCCAACTTGAAAAGAAAATTAACAGCAGCACTGATGACGGCTTGAGAGAAGAAATCAAAACTTTTTCATAAGTTTGTTTTCTTTCCTTACCTGTTTAGCATCATCTCTGAACTTCTCCTTTCCAACAGCCATTCCTACCAAACTAATGCACTCCATTGCTTTGGCACGAAGCATTCTGTTGGACTTGTCAGTTGCATTGATCAAGATAGCTTTCAGATATGGCATGACAGCATCATAATATTTTTGAAAGTGCTCCTGCAGTCAAGAGAAATTTTAGCCAATTCTTCTGATAGGGGAAGCATTAACAACAGAACAAAAAATGAAGCATACCTGAGATGAATCAGCAACTGACGCCAAAGCAGTCAAAGCACCCTCTTGCACCATTTGCTTGCCATTCTACATCAACACATTATATCAGAGGTAAAAGCTACAGAGTGTCCAATTTAACTGTTGATATTGACGATTAATTTCACAGTTACCCACAGTATTCTGATAGAGACCAATAAAGTACCTGTAGCAGCACAAGCAGTTTGCTCACTACCCCATCTAAGTATGGCAATAATATTTCTGGTGTGCAGTTCTCACTAAAGTTCAGTATAGCAGAAGCAGCATGAGCCTGCAGGACACAAAGGGGAAATGGAGAAGAGAGAAAACCTGTCAAGACAAAAATTAAAAGCTCCAAACTAGAGTGGATTTTTCAAAATCTTAATAAGAAAAGAAAAACATTTTGCCAGGCTAAGTATATTGCCTAAGCAGCTGTGACTCACCTGAACTCGAGGATTTTGGAAATCATCCATAGCCCCAGCAAGCGCAGGAAGAACTTGCTGATGATATTGCACTTGCAAGTCTGGACCTAAGTCTGTCGATAATTGCCCAATTGCATTGATTGCAGCCCATCTAACACGGGGGTTTGGGTCTTGAAAAGAATTCAAAACCATTGATACAACTCGATCCAAATTCTTAATCATTACCTATAGTGTACAAGAGAGTTCAAAAAATGCACACACACAAAACAACACATTAACACATTCATAGGTCCTCAACTGTAATACAAAGACAAAAACAGCTGAATTGTAACCACAGTATTACCTTCGAGCAACCTTCAGCTATCTGAGCAATTGCAATCAAGGCTGCATGATGCTTTTGCCACTCTTGGGCTGCCAAATATGCTGGCAATTGCTCTGAAGCGACAGGGACTATTGTATTTCCACCAAGAGAAATTGAGAGTCGGTCCAAACACTCCTGCCCAACGCTGTAATTACTTGTCTCCCCTGCATCCTCATCCTCGCTCTCGGCACTGTGCCACACAGGATCATCTTCAATGTCCAAGAGCATCTTCATTAAAATCGCAAAGAGTCTACTGATAAACTGTGGCAATTTCCTCATCATTCCTGGGGCTCGTTCTCTAGCCTCTGCGAGTGTAATCACGAACTCAATCGCCAGATGCCGAGTTGCCTCTTCCAAAGACTCTGCCTCAGCTATTTGCAGCATCGACCCCACCACCTCCACCAACTGCCTCCTCAAGAACCTAGGCTCTGTCCCAGCCAGTTCAATCAACAGTTCAAGAGCTTCTTGTGCAGTAGCCTCTTGCCCACTATTCAATGCCTGAGTCAACGTGTGCATCATTGCAGGTAACAGATCCTGAAATCTGTCCATATTACATCAAAATATCAGATATCATGCAATCTGCTGATTTATCATAAACAAAGAATGAAGTTTAGGAGGTGTTTGGATGGATGCAATCCATTCACTTTGCAGCGAAAGTGAAACATCCTATGTTTGGATGAAGCTTGAGGGCATTCTGAATTGCAAATTTTTCCCGGGTCATGAGCCTCAACCAGGAAAGTGGTAACATCTTTAGGGTGGTATTGTCACTTTAGTTTCCAAATCCAACCCCATTTCCTCGTTTAAAATTGCAAATTTACCCATTTTCTAGTGGATAGAAAATCATTGTAAATTTACAATTTTTAATCTGTTACATCAAATATTATAACATTACTTTTCCATTTACTTTCCCAATAAATTAAAATACTTACTAAATCCTACTTTCCCCGCAATCCACCAACTTCCAATCTAATCTAAGGATACTCAGACCTTGAATTTATAAAAATTCCATCGAAACTTTTTGCAACCGAATCCTCGAGCATCAAAGCACAACCAAGAAGCCAACAATACGTTGAACCATAGTCAGCAGCATTGCTAGAAATTAGCGCAGAGAAGAAAAAAAATGATTGGAAAAAAAGGGCAAACCTATCACGATCAGATGAACTGGACAGGCACTGAATGAAATTGATAACGGCATTAAGTGCAGCAATTTTCACGTTCGCATCCGAAGATGAGGTCAAGCACTGCAGGAAGACTGTGTGGAGCTCCTTTATGTAAGGAGTCAACATCTCGCCAATATATTGGGCCAACTGGGCGAAAATGAGGAAGGCAGCCTCCTGGAACTTGGGGGAGTCGGATGAGACGCACTGAAACATGAAAGGGAGAAGCTCGGGCCATCCATTGTCGGGGAGGATGCCGGAGGCCAGCTCAGAGACAGTGTCGCAGAGCTTCTTCATTATGGATTTGGCGTCTTCGCGCTGAATCGAGGAAAGTAGAATGGATTTGATCGAGGCCTGGCTCTGAGGGGTGAGGCGGGGATAGATGTAAGAGTCGTCCCGAGTGAGAAGCTTGCGGAGGAGGATGGCAGACATGGCGCGGAGCTCCATCTGAGGACAGGAGTGGAGGAGGTGGGCGAGCTTGAGGGAGAGGGAGTTGGGATCAGTCTGCTTGGCCAGGTTGAAGAGGGACTCGGCGGAGGATCGCTGCTCGTTGGAAGATGACATGAGGTGGGAGATTAGGGTTTCGAAAGGGGCCAAGTCGGGTCCCAGGATCACGGCCAGCTGAGCCTGCTGCACCTGTGTTGACCCTGGATCCATCGTTCACGCGAAGAAGGTGGAATTGGGTTGCAGGGCAGCAGGAGCGGCGGCGGGTGAGGACGCGGTAACAGTACGGCGAAGGAAGGGAGGGAGGGAGGGCGGGCAGGCGGGCGGCAGGAGAGGCCAATTGGTGGCTGGCTGAGCGAGCTGTGTCTCGGCGAAGGGTTTGTGAAATATAAATTATAGAGACAGCAAATCCGACGCAAGAAGGGTTTTGATTTTTGCTGATATATATTTATATGCTACTTTTTTCCCCTAATTTTAGTAACCAATGCATATTACCTTTTATTTGTCTAAATCTACACTATACAGAAGGGGGGGGGGAAAAGTGACTTTCTAAATTTCAATCACATATTTTTTTTCTTTATAAAATTTTAAATTAAACACAAACATTTGATTACATCATAATCAAACACTAATTACATGTCATTTATTAAATTTAACATAACGTTCGTTTTTCCATTATGTATTATACATGACACTATACCGCTTTAGAACCGCATAAAATATCAGTCAGAAAAAAACAACTTAGCAAATAAATGAATTTTGTGCTAAAATTTAGGAATAACAAATAATTATTACCCGATCAAGATATGCGATAAAATTCATATTAAATTTGATAAAATTATTAAGCTTCATACTTAATTTAGATATTAATAATATTATTTTTAATTACTTTATATACATATATATTTGGAAATCACCGACGATCACAAGTAGAAGGGCGGGTGGTGACAACCAGGAAAGTTCAGACTACTCAAAATTTTCAAACCCAAGCGCGGGTCAAGAGTCGAGGGAATAATTTATCAACTGCTGTCCAGTGGTGCAGTACTTATCCTAAGCATCCTCACGCATGCACGAATCCAACTTACGCAAGGACCTAACGTGAGCGGCGGATTAAGGGGCCACGCAGGACGGACGTTGCTAGCCACCTTC
Source organism: Sonneratia alba (assembly GCA_900174645.1). Classification (NCBI taxonomy): domain Eukaryota; kingdom Viridiplantae; phylum Streptophyta; class Magnoliopsida; order Myrtales; family Lythraceae; genus Sonneratia; species Sonneratia alba. Next base: position 3,059,456 of record FWPY01000010.1, read on the forward strand.
TTAACCTTTCTTTCATTCTTTCTTCGATTTAGTCGTTGGTGGGTATGCTCTTCTCTAATTTCAGTGAGAAAATGTTATTCATTTCGGCCCAAAAAATTATATTGACTCTCAAGCTAGATATGATATGATGCGATTCAATAAATTATATAATATTTTTGAAAAAAAAATAATATCCAAATTAAAAGTGTTGTCTGAACCACTCAGAATCATTTGACCATGTTATTGCTAAATGGTAAGGTCCGATTATAGGTCACGGTTCATACAAATATAAAATTGGCATTGAATCATTTATAAACGGATTAGTTTGACCCGTGAACCGTCCATCTTTTTAATTTTTTAAATATATTAAATTGACATCGAAAAAATCCAACTGTTAATTTGCATGATTTTTTGCGATCCGAGCCGATTCAGCAATATAACGGTCCGTGCCAGTTACGATTCAACGAGTCCATATTTTTAAACCAGCCCATAACCGCCATCAACTCAATAAGAACGGTTACGTGCCGGATTTGGACAGTCTGGTTCCGAGTGAGCCCGGCCCGTTTAACACCTCTAATCTAGACTATCATTAAGGAATAATTTAGTATTTATGAAGGATGCCGGTTGAATGAAGCAAGCATGGTTCAGTACAATGTGCAAAACTTCTATGGATTATTAGCACGTGTGGGTTCCCCGTGTGAACTAACTTAATTGTTAAATTTTGCACATAAATTCTGAATTTATTTTAAAATAAGAGAGGAAACTACGACCAAATGGTAGTTGCAAAAAATAAAATAAGATAAAATAAAAGATAATGCCGATGAAAATTATATACTATTTTTACAGTTTTGCCCCGAGTTTAAGGAAGTAAACATATCTTACGCCCCTTAATCCATCTCAACTGAGCCCAAGTCTAGGTCCTAGAAATCAATGTGCCATAAGAAATGGGCTCATTCGTTCTTGGGTGGTGTGGGGGGTGGGGGTGTAGATTCTATAGAAAGTTAGCCTTCTGGGTGGGAAATGTAATTTCTTGGATGTCCCGGGGGCTCCACGATAGTTTCGCTAAGTACAGGGACTCTCACAAAAAATTGAAAGAAGGAAAGGAGAGCGGGTGTGTGTGGGCGTGCTGGTCAGGGCACATCAAAGCATAAAAGTACTATGCTTAGCTGTGTCCTGTGTGTCGCGACTGTCAGGTGTCCGCTTTTGCATTTTTGGAGGAGTATAAATTCTATTGAATAAAATAACAAATTTATTGTTGCCAACTATACCATTAATCATTAGTCCGTGACCTTGCTCCCTACTAGTTCTATCATTCATTCATTTTGTCCAGAATATGTTATCAATCATGACTAAATTAATTCATGGATATAACAAAAGTGGAAACCGTTGTCTGCGTATATTCATAATATATATATATATAAAAGGTATAAATGTGAAAGTTTGATGTGTAAATGTGTAAGGAAGTAAATTGACGGACTTACCATCCTTCTTCTTCTTTTTTTTTTTTGTATAAACTGTCGGTATTTAATTGGATTTTGTCTAACTGATTAATCCGGATCGTCTCGGGTCGGCCCATTTAAGCGGTTAAGAGCTCCCTGCCGCAGGTGGGACTCGAACTCGAGTTTTCCCATTGGGATAATGAATGCCGAACCACTCTGCCACACCTACGATGGGTGACTTACCATCCTTCTTCACTCTGTACCAAACTCTCCAACTTTAACGGATCAGTTTACTGACTCTCAACAGCTGCTGTAAGGTAAAACGAGTAGCCTATATATCTTAGTCAGACGGAGGCAAAAGCGTTGTAAGCACATGGTTGCGTCACAAATTCCTTAGCTATGGAGTATCTCTCTTACATGTCATGTGAAGCTCAGCGTGTTCATGTTATGCTATTGTAGTTATAACTAGAGATATTGAGCGGGTCGATTTGGTCAAGAGCCGACTCACAATTGACCCGTCAAAATCCATAACCAGCTCGTGCCCGCACTTATTGAGTTCATGGTCGGTTATGGGCCAAGTTCAAGAAATAAACCGGTTGAACCGGAATTGATCCGATACATTTTCTCACTGGAACGGTCCGGATTGTTGCAAAACCGAGCCGAACCACCAAAAATATTACAAATCCATAGTGAAATTTTGTTGGTTTAATTAATTTTTTTTTAAAATCATTTTTAATAATTTGAAAAAAAAAGATAAAAGGATCACCATTCACGGTTCAAATAGATCCGAATCATGAACCAACTTGCTTAGAAACGATTTCAAGTCGATTCATGTTTTCTAAAACTATAACCTATAACCAAGTCGGCCCATTATGCTCAACGGGTTAAATTATAATTAAATTAAATAATTTCATACTTATTTTAAAGCAACCTGATCCCACATCATCTAACATCTTAGTCATAGTTCTAACTGTACTGAATGCTCGCCTTTCCGTAAGGACCACGTGCTAATCACCATGAAGTGTAAATATCCGTTCTTCAGACACTTGAGGTTCTTTCTCAGGTAATCACACCACACACATTACCGGAACCGTGCAGTCCCGACAACGGTGTCGTCAGGAAGATAATTTTCATAACCATTTTCACGCCAAACGTGTCCGTCCAGTGGAAGGAAACGGGGCTTGAGTTTGGTGGACGCCCCTGGAGTTCGAGTTGGGAAGCGAAATGGGCAAAGGCAGCAGTCCGCACGTGCCTAGTGGGTTGACAGCCCCCCGCAGCACGTGGATCTCCCGCTGTAATCCCATCGCTCGCTGATCCTGAGCCGTCCGTTGGAGGTAGCTTCCGTGGTGGCAGATACATTCCACAACTACCTGGCGGATGCAACGTGAAAAATCCGGATGCTGCATCCTAAAAAATAATAATAATAATAATAATTAAAACAAAATAGAACAAGCGGCACATGTAGGCTCAGTTTAATTTCTACTCTCCACGCGCATAGAAACAGCAGTGAGATCACGCTTCTGGCCAAGGGGAGCACCCCGATTCGAGGATCGGCGTTTTCTCAATGAGGAATGAACACGTGCTCACTTTGTTCGCCCACGCTGGTAAGTCAATGATCCACAATGGCGATTACTTAGAGACTGTGGTAACTACACGTAGCTATTTGGTCAAGGACGGCTACGATAGGCGCGTGACTTGCACTCTCCCTCGAAGCAGCTCGAGGATAACGGCGCTCTAAACTTTGTGCTTCATCCCCCCATCCCCTCTGTGCAAGAAAAGAAGAAAACATAAATATAAAAATAAAACAAAATTGAGAAAAAGGCAATTCGAGCTCAGACAGAGCCTAGCCCCAGCACAGGAGAGAGCGTGAGAGCTCACATACACATCACACAGCTCAGACCAATCCACCATTATCGTCATCATCGGATTGCAGCTTCCCGATCGATTGAAGCAAGACGAGGTGATCTAGAGAGAGTGGAGTTACCTTCGATCGGAGTTTCTAGGATGAGGAGTCCGAGCAAGGCGGCGGCTACAGTGACCGCTGTGGGGAAGACCACTCCGTGCTGCAGCAAGGTGGGGCTGAAGAGGGGGCCGTGGACTCCCGAGGAGGACGAGCGGCTTTCCAGCTACATAAAGAGGGAGGGGGAGGGCCGCTGGCGGACCCTCCCCAAGCGCGCCGGCCTGCTCCGCTGCGGGAAGAGCTGCCGCCTTCGCTGGATGAACTACCTCCGCCCCTCCGTCAAGCGCGGCCAGATCGCCCCCGACGAGGAGGACCTCATCCTCCGCCTCCACCGCCTCCTCGGCAACCGGTAATTCAATCCATCAACCAATCATGTCGTTCCTTACGCTCCCCACCTCGATCCATTTTTAGGGTTCCGCCCTAGGGTGTCCTTCAATCTCCAAAACACACACATTCAAACTCCATCATCAATCCCAAGAGTCACAGCAACAAATTTCATCCCTATCGCTGTAACATGTGAACCATCGCAGATCAACCCAACTATAAATTATCCAATTAGGGTTTCAGATTCAAGGCACAACAATCACCAGTACAGATCAATTTCATGTACCCAGCAACAAATGTTCAAAATTGATGAAATCGAACTCATAACTGGCTGGTCCTCTTGCAGGTGGTCTCTGATAGCTGGGAGGATCCCGGGACGAACCGATAATGAGATTAAGAACTACTGGAACACTCACCTCAGCAAGAAGCTGATTAGCCAGGGTATTGACCCACGGACCCACAAGCCCCTCAACCTGGACCATCGAACTGACGACGGCAGTAATTACTCCCCTGACGTGAACTCGAGCGCCAAAGAGCCTTCCTCGTCGAAGCATCCAATCAATCACAACCACACATCGCTGTCCCCGACCTCTCACCCTAACTCTGCGTCCTCAGGAACTGAAGAGATCAACAAGCAGCCCTTGCCAGACTCCGACCCCACTGCCCGTCAGTTCAAGAATGGATTTACCATTAACTTACTACCCAAGTACACCGACGAGATGGGGAACGCTCTGACAAGGCTCGGCGGCCATGTGCCCTCTCATGGAGTAGAGGAGGACATCAACAACTACTGCACCGATGACGTATTCTCATCGTTCCTCAACTCTCTGATCAATGATGAGGCCTTCACCACAAGCCACCACAGTCAGCTGAATCAGCAGCCATCACTCAATGGGGCTTCTTCTTCTTCCAATCCGTTGATGATCTCAAACCCTATATCGGCTCTTGGCCTCAGCTGGGAATCTGCAATCATGTCCTCGACATTGGGTCAGAGTAATAATACCAAAACTGCAGAAGGCATAAACAACCATAGCAAATATCACGCTGAATAGCATATATATAGCAAAGTACCGCACATTCATGCATCAGAATGGGATATGGTGATCGGAAATATCGTTCTAGGGTTTGCATCATTACCTTGTTATTGCTATATATTGTACTTCGTTGTGTGGTTATCATGATCCACGTAATTTCCACTACCTGATGATCAGCTTCTGCTTTTAAACTTGCAGTTGATCTGCCGGTGTAATGTTGTGTTTATCTATCTTAATTATTGTACAAAAAAAATCCAAAAAACATGGACAACCTTTGTGTATTAATTGAAGCTACTGGATTTGTGTATTGGTATTTTGCACTCCTTCCCGGTTCTGGGAAATGTCTTCGTGAGCTACACGACTCAAGGAAAATACAAACAAAACCGATGATAATAGCAAGTCCGTGTACATATATGTTGGATGGACTCTCGGCCAATTCAGAATTCGATCTCTATGGTAACATGGTGAGATTATGCAGGCATCAGTGGGCGCTCGGACTTCTCGAATAGCTACTGTCATATCAATGCACAATTTTTTTACCACGATGCAGTACATTAAATATATGTGCGTGCCTATATATATATATATAAACCTATACATATATATACCAACGATTAAAAGACCCTCGTATGCACGGCGGCCGGGGTATTGTGATGACAAAAGTAGCTACTCTTGTTCTTGCAGTTATAATTAATGATCATCAGTTTGGGTCTTGTGCACTCACAAACAAATCAACTAACATTTTACATGCCACGAAATATAAGTATATGAAAGTCAAGACATGTCGACAGACATATCTACATGATATGAAGCAGTTCGGAGCTCGTCAGCAAAACTTGTGCAAGCAAGATCAGTCTCTTACTGATCAATCAGCTCATGTGCTAGCTCCCATGGCAACTTCTTCAAAATTAACCTAGCTACGGTTATTTTGTATGGAAGAATCCACTTCAACGACAGATTATCATGATACTGAAACTAGACTTGCTTCTTTAGACAATGATATGAATCCGATATATATATTATGCATACGTCGGTCTATGGAATGAGTGATTTGTATAAAATCTGCGAGAAGTGGACTCTCACATGCATCATATTGGTAAATACATGTGCGATATATCTATGCATATCTCTTGCCTCTGTTGTAATCCCTAATACGCTATCTGTTCCACTCTGAAACCAAGTAGTGTGCACAGCAGAAGTGAGTCCGAGCTATCTCTAAATCAGATTGAGGTGTATACTTACTTGCCTCCGGATAATAGGTAGATGTCCGGTCGAGCTGGGGTTTCCTAGATTGGGATTATATGCTCCATATCCATAAGCGGCCTGAAGTTCTTTCTTGGCTCCCTGATCGATGAAGGTCTGAATGTGCTCAAGTATGAAGATTGATCTTGTATGCCTGAATGTATAATGCACTGAGAACTCTCAAACTTCCACAATAATATATATATATACATATATATCAATGTGAAAAAACTATAGCATGGAGATACATAATATACATGTATGTGTGTATATATGTATAGTATATGATGCATTTCGAACTTTAACGAAAGCAAATGCAGAAACTACCACGACAAGATTATACAACCATGTTCAGATTTTGCATGACAGATTACAATGTTTTGTTGTAAGGATAATTATAGTATGAACTCATACTAGTTAAAACTTGATGATATGGTTGATAAAATCCCAACAATCGAAGTAGGTGTGATTCTTGACTTACAACTGATCTTACAGTTGTTTTATATATGAAAACGTAAGCTGATAGGATAGCAGTACTCAGTTTCTTATATGCCGGATCATTTCTCTTCAACTTGCAATGTGGGATTCTTTATATCTCAACACCTATTCTATAGCAACGTAGCTTACACGTGCCATGTGCCCTTAAAAACCCGCATTCAACGGTTGTCCATGAGCTGAGTTATTTTCTTTTGTGCTCGAACAGGGACTCGGATTTCAACAACCAATCGTGAGCCAAACATCTCTCTTCCGGTCTAAGGTTTTTTTTACTAACGAAGCGAACATTTTTCTTCTAATCTCTAATAACAATTAGATCACAAGCCGGCATTCAGGTCTCAGACCTGGCATGCTGTAAGATCATAGGGTAACCTGTTCTGATACCATATAAAATTTTCACCGGATTTATAAAAGAACTAAACTCGTATATAATATAAAAGATTATGATGAGATAGTGGCACCATGTCTCTTATATACTATGAACGTTTCTCTCAATTTTTCAATGTGAGATTCTTTATACCTCAATATATGTACTCGCCAAACTTTAAAAAACTTCATATCTTCCTAAAAAAATCCAATATAATTGCCAAAATAATAATCTGACTATTCACTATATGACTTGTAAAAATTTACTATGGTTGAATATTCATTATGATATTTTAACATTATCCACAATTTGACGATCCTCGAACACCAAAAGGCCCTAGATGACGTGTCCAAAGCAAGTTCATACTACACTTGTCTGGGCCGAAAGCAGCCCAATGGAACTCGGGCTGTGGGTCTGCTCGGCCCAACTGAAGAAAACAGGAAGCGATATTCCCCAATTTGGGCCTTCGCTTGTGCTGCGCCACCCCCCCTCCCCCTCTCTCTCTCCGTCTCCTTAACAATTTCAATTTATGCCCGACTCAGTTCAAATCGGGGTTTACCCGCCCCGTGCCAGAACGGAAAGTGCATTGACCCGACCCGTACATGGACCTGGTCAAGCTTAGGTTTGCCCTTGCCCATGTCTCGCTCCGTCCGATGTGTAATTATATAACTTAGATTATGGTGAATTTTCACTACGTCGATGTAGTCTAACTATGCTGTTATGAGTTCGTTAATGTAATTAGATTTTGAACTATATTTAGCTTAACATTTTATTGAGCTCTTTGTATTTAGAGGGTCCAGTTCTTTAGGTACCCGACCCAATACAGATCTTGTGGGTCTTCAAGCATTCTCCGACATGAGACCTACTGTTCCTAGGGATCCCCCTGCAGACATTTGACCCTCCAACTGAAACTACCAGTCTCCGTTCTTGTACTTTGCTGATTGGTAGATGGTTGACTTTTACCTGTCAGCTTCCGCGCAGCGATCCATTCCCCTTTGCCTCTCACCTTCCCCGTGTATATCAAATCTACACGACTCACATCCAAAGATGATTCCAAACAATTCAACGTCGATGCTCTTGAACGACAACCCCACGATGAATTCCTAGCTGTCGTGGCTTCCGCTCGTCGATGCTGATGCATTTACCGTTCAACTGTGGGACGACGCCTATCGTAGGATCATATTCAAGCAAAGCCCACAGGAGATCCTATATTATTTCAATTTAGGATGAATTTTATAAAATGACGCAAGTAAATATATTTTCCACTTTCAAAGTTCATTTTTATATTTCTATTTTTGTATATATATATATATATATAGGTTTAGTATGGGAAAGTCGTATAGGTACCTCGCGAGGGCGTTCTAGGAAAGTGCACAGCCACCCACCAGGTGGACATCATGATGCGTGCAGGAGTGAAAATTTCTTCGACTTAAATGTCGGTAATTCTCACAAGATCACGGGATATTCCCCTGGTCTGTTAACCAGCCGGGGCTCGAGTTGTAGGGTTCTCAGAGCAAATATATATATACTGTTTTGTTGACGCAAACATGGAGGCAAAACTAAATGAAAATGCATGCTAATTTGTTCATCAGATCAGCTGAGCAACATCCGTACGTGCATCTTTATCCACTAACAATGTCGTGTCTAACTGGGATACGGGCAGCCAGGAAACCAAGCTTGCGCCTTGGAGACGACACACACGGGACGTGTATATTACAGGATGAGAAAACTCGAGGCGCAGCACAGTTGGCGCATTCAACTAGTGAACTGAAACCAGGAAAACAGTACTGGTAAAAGAAAGGGCCACTCACCGGGTTAAAACTCGGAAGTGGAACGTTCCCGGAATTAAGCCTCCCTTCCCTTCCACAGATTGCATTGCCTTATACGCCGAATGGGCGACGAATAGTCGACGGAAAACGGAGGGATTTGCGTTGCTTTTGCAGATGAAGATCGAGAAAAGTGGAGGAGGAGGAGGAGGAGGAGGAGGTTCTTCTTGAAACCAGAGAGAGGACGAGCCGCCGGAGGAGTTCATTATATATGACCCACAGGGCCGCGAGACCTGACAACCTGCGAGTACTGAGAGAGGAAAGACACGTGTCGGTCCGAGTCCCGGGAACAGGAGAGCTGCCATTGAGACCCGAGACTGATAGTTGCCCTTGGTCTGACCGGTGGATCCCGGTGGATTTACCGGCTAGGAATGGGCGTATCTGTATCTCGTCAGGGGTGGAAAATCTATCGGAGCCAATTGGGATCTATATGGGACCAACCAAACGTTCTAACCTGAAACTGGAAGGTTCAAGAGAAATATGTTAGACATAACAAACTTTCCATCCTGGCTCCTAAAAGGCCAGAGGAAACTGATCGTCAAGTCATCAGGATGACGGCAAGCTCGGTCCGGACGTTGCAATCGCAGCTGTTGCACTGCACCGAGTGAATCTGCACCGTTGTCGCCAGTTTCGTCCTCCGAACGTCATGATCGAACTCACTCAGGATCTCTTGGTCGATTGCGGTGGAACCATGCACCTCCTCCGGTCTGAATGGCGTTTTCTTTGCGCGTTAGTTGTAATTATTGTTAGAATAGAAAATCTTGCACTTCACAAGTGGAAGCGACCAGGCAATTGGATACCGTGGCCCGGGGGCACCAATTCAACTCACGGTCAACGCTGACTCGGTCAGTCGGTATCTGCCTCACAGGAGTCCAACTGGTTGTGGCACAGAACTACCATTCTGCAGCAGATCCCAACCGTCAATTTTACTAGTACTTCCCAGTACAGTGTTCAATCGTCACTTTCTACTCGGATGGAAGTAAGAAGAAATGATCTAAATGAGAATAAACAAACAAAGGATCCAATGGGACCACAGAGGACACTGAGCTTGCAAGCTAGCTGGGGTTAGCACTTCTGTTGTCTTTTTTTTTTTTTTTTTAATGATCGGTGCATTGAACTGTCCGTCTTAGTGTCTCCTCCTGCGCTTGTAGTTTTACATGGAAAATATACAGGGGGGATCTAAGGGTTAGCTGAGGTGCAACATGTCCGGCTGGCAACCTGTGTCTGAGTTTCAGGCTCAGTCCCAATGCTTGAAAGTGACATTGCCGTGTTTTAGCTCTCTTTCTTTCTTTAACTTTTATTTGGGGATGAAGAGCTTGACTAGGATAGGATCAGAATCGAGCCACTGATCCTGGAGCTGATATGCGACCGCGATGGCAGTGGAAATCAATACCAAGAACACTGAGTCGAGAAGCAGGGTTTTCTTAGGGCTCTGCGCCCGATGGGCTTGGAATCTTTCCCAGGCGAGAATCTGTTCTGCTCCTGTTTTTGTTGCTCAAGAAATCGACTCAACTGAACAGAGCTCAGCAGCAAAAACCGACAAACCGATCTGATTCACGGTGGAAAAGAGGCGGACTGGAATTGACAGAGATCCCATCAGATCTCCAGCAAAATGCCGTAGATTTTTAGCTCCACCCATAGGGTTATCGATCACAAATTGAAAGCAATATTACTGTAACAAACTGTCTTGTGGTTGGGCCCAGAATAGGCATGCAGAAACATTGCATATTCTCTACTTGTTTCTGATTTATAATATCTCTTCTGATACAAGAGGAGCTCCAATATTGCTTCTAATGTATACCTTATAAGTTCTATTAAGATGAGCTATTAACAATGTTCTGGCTAGGTCCTTACCATGACCCGGGACTTCAGCGGAAGGCATGGTCATAGTCATGGTACCGAAAAGTCTTGTAGATGAAGTGGGCCAACCACCTCGATGCTGCAAAACACACAACTGCCATCACCACTACTGCGTTCCTCCTCACTGCTGAGGCAGCACTCTGCTTGGTGGCAGCAAAGATCCCAAGCAAAGCCACCGAAGCAATCTGTAGTGTGATCTCAAGTGCATTGAGGCCCTTGTATGCAGCATTGCAGCTGCTGCAGTTCACCACGTGGGACCAGTACCTGTGTCATATTGATAGCAGTAGTTGAGAATTAGAAAATGTCAGCTGCCGGAATTTCAAAGTATTTCCTCGTCAATTGAGATTTCACAGCGCCTCTCAGAGTTAATTCGAGCTCAACAAACAAGCGTCTACTAGTTACCTGTCCATCAGTTGTTCTCGTGGAGGAGAAGGTGGAAGTGCTCCGCTAAACTTGCCTCTCCAATTGACTTGACCTCCAGCACACTTGTTTAGCCATCTCCTGAAACCGACGACGAGAGCATCTGATTTTGTAGGCACAAAACAGGCCTTCTGCCAGTTCAAAGATCCTATCTCCATTATCTTGTATTCCTGTAAAGTAAGAAATCAGGCGAGAATAAGAGTGAAGTACTCGTGTCTCATACCGATTTTGAGTAAGACTAAAGAGAAAATTTGACCATTTTCCAGGAAAAAGGAAAATTGTAACTGTTTCAACATTAAGAGATGCTGCACAAACATTTACTTTAGAAAAATCACCTCAACATGAAGCAGATATAGATCTGAATCGAGGATCAGGTTTTGCCCAATATGGAACATCCATCGCGGAACAACACGATCGATCCAGACCCCGAAATTCCTGGGGAAAACCCATAACAATCTGCTTTTTCCTGGACTGACAGGGACACAAATGAAAATCAAAGCCATCTTCCGCTTTGGTCCAAATGAAGATGACGGTGCCTGCATTGGTCAATATAGCAGTGAAATGAGTGTAAAAGTTTCAGTAACATCCAAGAGTCTCGATCATATATACAGCTTGCTCTCATTACTGCGATGCTTTACCTTTTGCACCTCGGCTGATGATGCAGACCCGTTACCAGGATCTGTTATAGGATCGGTATTAGCATAGAATATACAGGGTGGAAGAAACCTGCTGCTCCCCCACTCCTGCTTTGCTAAAAAACCATTTACGTCCAGCTTCTTGATGCTTAGGTCAACTGGCCTTCCTCCTTCTCGATCGACTTTCTCAGTGGAAACAACAAAGGCTTCACATGAATTTCTCTTTTCCTTTTGGAATATCGCAGTGAAAGAAGATATGAGGTGTTGGAAATATTTTCTTATCTGTCTTTCCGCGGTTGAATTTGCATGATCCCATGGTGTGCGTAGGGTACATGAGCAGGATCCATGAGGTTTTCAATCAGCACCTCGTACCTGAGAATGAATATTAAGACAGGTTCCCGCAAAAACAAGATCTCAAGCATGTTATACAAGAAACTAAGAACGATTACTTGACTGCGCAATGACAGAATGCAATTACTGGAACTCTCAGGACAGAAAATGTCACAATTACTAAGGCTAGACACTTTTCCTATTGTTGTTGACGTCTTTCGAGTTGATGTTCAAAGCACAATATTTCTAAACAATGAAATCAGACGACAAATTAACTGTAAAACAAACAATTCCAAACTCGGACATCAATGAATTGAGAGAAAGCTTCTCCAAACCCGTATGGAATGTCTCGGTTTCCCATTAGCCTGGTGAAAGATGGGTCCTCCAATTCCTTGATATAGGGGGGCTTCTTCTTTGTGATGATATCTTTGTACATCGGATCTGAATTCGGCCAGAACCAGACGATGTCGTGCTGCACTGTGCTTGGGTAGACAGCAACACAGGCTTTCTGGAATGTGTGGACCTGAAAAGTGATGGGAGTAGCCAATTTATTGGACAGAGGCAGGAGACGGATCAGAATTTCAAATATTGCAGTGGAATTGCTTCCGCGGCAAACGAGCATCAGACAGAATTCAGATCAAAGAGCTAAATTCGCCACACAAGATTTTCCTTCTCGAATTTCATGGTCCGAGGGGCGATAGAAAGGACTCTTAGGAAGAAAGGATCATGACCAGTCAGCTTATAGATAGGGAGATTTCCCGAAGTGAGGGCAGCCGTAGCTCTGATCCAAATTCGGTGAATCAGCAAGAATATGTAGTAGTGGTAAAGCTTCGAGAGGAATGGATATGCCTGGAAACTAGAGATTTATTGGGGATTTCAGACAGAAAATTTGTTGAATTTCTGCAAAAGAGAGGATTATCACCGGGGGCCCCTCGCGGGCGGCCTGAGGGATGAGTTTGCAGTTGCCGGAGCCGTCGAAGCACCAGCCATGGTAGACGCATTGCAGTCTCCCCCACTGGTCGATCCGGCCCTCTGACAGTGGGGCAAGGCGGTGAGGACACGTATCGTCCATGACCTTCCAAGCAGCCTCGTGGCGGTCCCACCACACCACCACGTCGATGCCCATCACCCGCTTCGCGAGGGGACGCCGCTTGTCCAGGTCGCACACCGGCATCACCGGGTACCATTGCGCGTGCCAGTCGAATTTCTCGCCCTCCTCCACCGAGGCCTCCGTCTCCGGAGCTTCCGCAGACGTCTCAATGGCGGAAGGCGAGAGGGCGGTGCAGAGTTTGGAAGGCCTAGGGACTGGTCCGATAGGTCTGAGGGAAGGGAAGGAAGGGATGGTCAGCTGGGTAATTCGGCTATGGGGGTGGGTTGTCTGGGTTCGGAGGTGCTGGTGGTGGTGGTTGTGACGAGGAGAAGGTGCGGAGCAAGCTAGCAGAGCTTCCATGACGGGCGATAGACAAGCAGAGCAACGTGTGCATGTCCGGGAAAGCTTTTGGACCATGAGACTTGAGGCCACAGATTTTTCGTCTCATAAATTAAATAATATTATTAATTTAGCATTTATCCCTTGTTGCTTGCACGAGTCCCGAAAAATGAGAAATGCCGCCCGTCCGGGGAAGACCCGACCTGTTTTGGGTCGGGTTACGGGGCAGGGCGGGCCCACAAGCCTATCCCATTTGACCAGCTTCAATACATATTTAATATAATTATTGTTTGATTTATAATTACTTAATTCTAATAAATTTTATGACATTCACTTCATTTTATCACGATTATGCGAATTTTAATTTATGATTTTTATTAAATTATATTATTATGAATATGTATATTTTTACACTAAATTTAGTATTATCTTAACCATTTTAAAAATAAATTTTGGTCATAATAGGTTGGGGCTGGGTGGACCGCTCCGCACGTGTTGGGTCGTGGGACGGAGCGGTTTGTGGGCCAGGGGCCAGCCCTCATTGCCATCCCTCCCTAAAGTAGACCCTCTTAGCATCAGTTTAACAAACAAATAATTTTAATTAATTACGAGGATCTCAGCCGTATTTGAGAATCAGTGGCCATAGTAGGAGATTGTTTAATATTTATGGAGACGATTTTCAATGGGCTCAAACGGTTCGAGCCGGTTTTCGGATAGGCCTCAAAATAATGTTCCAGACCCCAGAGAAGGTGACCCGTAGCGGTCCGGAGGGTGAACCGGCGGCTCGGTCCTTAAAAGTTGCTGACCCGGGGGGCGGCCTCGCGCATGATTTCATTAATCGCGAGCCCGCCGGCCTTCAGTGGTTACCCTAGACCCTCGGCACGATCCTCCTATAAATAATGACCGGCAGCCTAGGGCTGTACGTCTCTGCTATCGTCGTCGATTTCACCTGGCTGCCTGCTTTTGAGCATCCTTTAAGCAAGGTCTCTCTCTCTCTCTCTCTCTCTCTTTCTCTCTCTCCTCCTCCTCCCTCTGCCTCTCTGTGTGTGTGTATGAAATTGCCGATGATTATTATATTTGTAAAGATCTTAAGGCTGAGCTACAAGTCCAAGGTTTGCTGTGTCCATTTAGATGTTCGGTGTCGTGACTATTACGCGGATCTGCTCTACTCGTTTAGTCGGTCAGAATTGTTGTTGCTAAGGTTTTCACTCGAAAACCTAAAAATCGGTCACGATTTTACCCGAACGTGCGGTGTAGATCCAGAAAGAATTCGACCGCCCTTAATGCCCTCCGATACTGCGTTTTTTAACCCACCATCTTCCGCTTCGCCCCTTATTTGATTGAATAATTTTTTTTTTTTGGAATCATCATTCGATGGACTACTTGCAGCAGCCATTGGCATGTATTTGCTCAAAAATCTGAGGTGGCGCGGTTTTATCCTGTGTTTTGTAAAATTGTGTATTGTTCGAAGAGGCATGAGTGTGGAAGGGATTCAAGAATCATTCTGGTATTTTATTTTATGCTTAATATAACACTGTGTTGACCTCTGCTTCAAAATTTAGGGTTTCTTGCAGTGCCAATGAGGGGAAGAAGCTACACACCGTCGCCCCCAAGGGGATATGGGAGAAGAGGACGGAGCCCTAGTCCAAGGGGTCGGTATGGTGGTCGTGGCAGAGATCTGCCTACTAGCCTTCTTGTTCGCAACCTTCGCCATGACTGCAGGTATGGTTTTGTCAGTGTACATACATCCATTTCTATGCAATTGCCACTAATATGTGAAGTGGATACGTGTGAAGTGTCTCAGCATTTGTCTTGCTATCTTGTGTAGGCCAGAAGACCTTCGCAGGCCATTTGGACAGTTTGGTGCTCTTAAGGATATCTACTTGCCCAGGGATTACTACACTGGGTGAGCTGTGACATCTGGTTTTAGTTTTACCTAGTTGCCCCTTGATTGGGTCCTTTGTAAATTAGTATCTTGTTTTTCACACGCTTAAATTTAAATTTTATGGTCGTTTCACCTTGTAATATCAATCTTTGAATGCTTTTTAAGAAACTTGCAACTTGTTTGGTTGTAAAAATTTCTTTTTTAGTTTTTAGTCAAAGAAACTGGGCTCTGTTAACTCTCCGTTTTTTATTACTGTGAAATTATTAGAAAATTAAGGTACATCATGCTCTTCCTATTGCAGCATCTCTCTAATCATTTTTGCTTGGAGAAAATGAAATCACTAGCGGGCTACTCCAAGATTTTTTTCCCAAGTCTCTTTCTTTTTGATGAACACCAATATCTTCTGCATGCAATTGAAGTTGCTGAGGGTTAGCAGTGAAATTAAAGAATTGAAGAGATCAATCAAGTAATAAGAGTTGATTTGAAGATGATGTTAATGGTAGTGAAGATTGGAAGGAAGTTGGGTTTGATTACTTTGTGAGGATGTTCCGAGTCTTGAAGAATATCAAGTCATCTTAAAACTGACACTTGCAAGGTCAGCAGCCAGTGTGCTTGCTTTTACTTGCTTGTCATGGCATTCCATGTTGTTGGGGATATCTGGCAAGTTACACTATTGTTTGCAACTTCTTGTAATTGTTGATAATTTTTTTGGTTTCCTGTCTGACTTGGTATATGCTCGTTTTCCTTTGCCATGCGTTATTTGCAGTGAGCCCAGGGGTTTTGGTTTTGTCCAGTATGTAGATCCTGCTGATGCTGCAGAGGCTAAGTATCATATGGATGGGTATGTTCTTCTTGGAAGGGAGTTGACAGTTGTTTTTGCAGAGGAGAATAGGAAGAAGCCTGGTGAAATGAGGCAAAGGGATCATGGGAGGTATGTTGTTTTTCTTAGGGGGCAAATTCAGGGGCAACATGAAGTTTCCTATTATGGGGCCCAATTTGGTTGCTTAGTGACAATTTAATTAGTTGCCAGATGAAATGATATGATGTGTATTGTAAGTACATCTTTGACTAGGAGCTTTGGTTTAAAATCTTAAGAGGTGAATGAGAGTGATTTGCTGAATTGTGCTGCCTTATTGTATGCTTAGTTATGTAGCAATTATGGTCTTCTTTGCTTATTGGTCTGGTTTTATAAAAATGATCTTCTTGTTAACAAATTTCTGAATGCTGCAGGGGCAGATATGAACGTAGGCACTCACCTCCTCGTTATTCTCGTTCACCCAGATACTCTAGATCTCCTCCCCCACGTCGTGCAAGGTCTCGATCCCGCAGTCATGAGTGTTACTCACCTCCTCCAAGGAGAAGGTACTCAAGGTGAGTCAGAGGTTTTCAGCACCTTACCTTGTCATGATTTATGTGCCATCAGTTCATCCTGATATCATGTCAATACCATTTGTAATTTCTTTAGTAGATGGCGGTTATTATTGATTCATTTTTCTTTAGAATTATAGTTCTTTCTGATGATGGGTTTATTTAAGGTATGAAGTTATTTCCCCTTTTTGTTGCCTTGATTTAATGCTATGAAACCTTCCTGTCAGGTCTCCTTCACCCCATGAGAAGATTTATAGTCGGGAGAGATCATACACAGCTCCACGTCAGAAGCATAAGAGGTCATACTCTCGATCTCCACCCATCAATGGCTCTAGAAGTCGCAGCCAAACTCCAGTTCGTGGCAGGAGCCGGAGCCCAAGCAGGAGCAGGAGCCCACCTCCCGAGAACTACTTGAGGGACATGAATGGTGGCAAGTCTCCTAGTCAATGAATGGGCCGGCGGATAATATGGAGCGGCAAGGACAGAACCATGATATATTGTGATGGCTGCCATGAGGAAACTAGTGTTCTAGTCAGAATGGGATTGTGCTAATGTGGTAGGGTGTCGGTCTCTCGGAGTCTTAAGCTGTTACCTGTTGGAACTAATGTCGGAGTGTTTTTATCCTATGTCGGTAGCTTGTGCTTGGAACTGCTTTTAGGATTTCGATCAAATGTATTGGTGGATTGATTTGTTTTGATATTGTTAGCGGTCTCTTTGTCCTTTGAAGTTAGACTTTTTAAGTACAACGTATTTTGTGATAACCATTTGAGTGGCATTCCGAGTCCCAAATTGCTTTCAAAATTCGAGCAGTCAGGTCGCCGTAATTGGTGTTGCCAAGTTGGAACAAATTTATGGAAATTGTTCGTTGTTGGGAGCATCAGGTCATTGAGGTTCATCGAATTTTCAGACAGTAGTTGTTTACACAGCAAAAATCGGGGGAAGGAGAAGCATCAAAATGAGTCCACCTGGCGGATCTCAAGTGGTAGGGCTCATGCTGCTTGGACCTGCACTGCAGAGCTTCATGAAATTATGGCCATCCCGACAAAGCCGGTATGCCGAGCTGATGAGGTGAGGGCCACTGCTGATGGGGACATAACCGGCCTCAATCCAGCCAGATCTTGAGCCACTTCTCCGCAATCATCTTCATCCAGGCCGCTTCTGCGCAGAAGCCCGCATCCAGATCTTGCCAAACTTTGCCAATAGCGTTGTAAACATGAAATAAGAACATCTCCACTGTAATTTAAAGAATTACAAGGTTTAATTTTTTTAAGAAGGAAAAATAAGAAAACAAAAGAAAAACTGAATCTGCGTTTGCCGGGAGTCGAACCCGGGTCTATTGCTTGGAAGGCAATTATCCTAACCGTTGGACTACAAACGCAGAGATGAACAAGCCCGAGTAGAGCTTCTCCAATTCTTGACATGCACGGGTAGAGCCAAATCTGACCCACCCATCTAAGAGCCAGTCCCATATATCCCAGACGATAGCTTTCATGATTCAATGGTGATTATCATTGTGTCCGAAGACAAGACCTACATCACACTTTATTTCCCAGGGACAAAGGAAATGATGATGCATGATCACAACTCCCATCGCCGCTTCCCCTTTTGGCTTTGGGCGTAATTGAGAAATAGCTCTCTTTTGGTGGGCAATGGCGCAATTATCCAAATCCTCGTCGCTGCTTTCCTCAAATCTCGCAGCTCAAGCCACAGTGGTCCCTGTACCTCAGGCGGCAATGGACCGCGACACCACATGGGAACAGAGGCTCCAAGCCATTACCCACATCCTCATTGAACCCGCCGCCGCTGCCCGACCGCCCCTCTACTCCCAGTTCTTCATCGCCGGATACATCCCCTGCTACCTCCGGTGGGAATACCCTCCCATCCTCTGCCGCAAAGGCCCGCCTTTCCTCGACCTCCGGTGGGGCTTCTCCCTCTTCCTCGGGAGGCTCTCCCGCCTCGGCCTCCCTGAAACCTCGTGGCGGAGCAAGTGCCCCTACCTTCAGCCTCCGCCGCTTGTGCTGGCCAGAGGGGTGGAGCCAGCCCGGTGGGGTGCCGAGGAGCGGATGGAGTACTTCAGGCAGCGGCTGAGGAGGCGTCGGCTGGGGAACGACGTGAATCCGCTGATCCCGTTGCTCGTCCCGAATCTGTTGCTCTTCTCTCTTCTGCTCTGGGACCCATTTGTTCACGATCGTGATGGATCGATTGGTTGATTTCTTCCTACCGGTTACGATGTCTCCTGGGTACTCCAGAGGAAGCGATTTGACTGCCTTTGTTTGATTGAGTGGAGCCCTATGGGTTCGAGTTCACATTTGTGAAATTTTATTCTCTATTTTCTCTGTTCTTCAGTAGTCCACCCTTCTTTCTTGCTAAAGTTAGCAATTTGGCTCCGTAGATAGCTGATATTGTTGCAGTAGTACTAGGTACCATTGCTCATTCGAGGACAGCGTAGCATGGCTCTGCCAGTGGGCCAAGATTTGGAGCATTGTCTCCGCTTCAAGTTCACTTCTTGTCATTCGACAATTGATTTCATTCACAACAAGGATAGATGACTTACCTGTGGGGGGAAACAGTATATTTCATAGCATTGTTGGGCAATATTGATGGCTGGATTCACTTCCAGTTCATCAAATTATCATATCCTCAACGTCCAATGAATTGCAGAATAGTTACAGAACGGAAGTATGATCGACAGCAACATAGTACTTGTAATGCCATTGACATCGGTGCTTCATTTCAGAGCTGTGGCTCTACGGGCTTTGGCTCCCTATCTGCAAGAGCGGGAGCTGAACTATTGTTAACATTTTCTAGAGTGATTTCCATAAATCCCACCAGAAAGATTTTGTCAGAATGACAAAGAGGGACATGAGACTTTTTTCGTCCTTTACATCATGAATTGTTTGTCGAAGTTAGCTGGAGGTATTGTGTGGTTTTGTTAATGGTCAAGTGCTGTTTGGCGTTTCAAGATGTGGTGATAACTGGTAAGGGACCTTGGTAAGAGAGGGTAAATACACACTAAAGGGAAGGCAATCCTTGACATGTCGAGACAAGGTTTGGCGGAGATGGGAGAATTTTCTGAGGTGAACCATAGTACTTCCGCAGATGGAGCTGCCTGAGATGGGATATCAGATGGGAGGGGCTGCTGTTATTGTCCAGGCACCATTGATCCTTTGCATAGTGGGTATGGATTTCAATAGACCATCATACTATCAAGCCGAAGTGCAACATACACAGTTTCCTAGCTGGTATCTTTTTGATACATAGAGATGGTATCGGCTCACATAGCCGTGTTCAACCTGATGAAGTAAATGATAGACAGGAAATTATTATATAGAGGTATAGTTGAGTTATCGATGGCTCCTATCTTACAAGATAGTAACTTGAGATTAATATTTGTAGTCTCATCTTATGGGCTGAGTTCTTGTTTCTTTAAATAACTTACTGTCCATTTTTTCTTCCCTCGGGTCTGGATCAACACTGATTCAGTCGCCCAGCCATAGTTCGTTCCTTCTGTCAACCGTAATTGATATCTAGGGTTGATTTAGAACCTGGAGGTTTTGGGTCCTACTAAATCATGTCTGCTGGACTCCTGTTCACTCCTCTCTTGGGTGCATCCTTCTAGAGGCATGGATCACATTTGAAATAGAAAAAAGTAATCTGGGTTCTTCGGAGAAAACGAGCCTTATCAGATTCTTGTCATGAACTCCAGTTTCTTCCTGTCTACAAAGCTCAAGCTTATTGTTTGCTTTCGATCCCTAATGAACCATAGTCCGTAGAGATAATGTCTTTCTCTTTTTTTTTTTTGTTGTTTTCCCCTCGTGAAAGTGATGTCATTTACGAATCTTCAGTATCACCTGTCAACTATCAACACACACATATATATATTTATCACATGTCAGGTAATGGATCAGACTCCATAGATGAATATTACTTCTTTTGGAATTACTCGAGAGACATGGGCTACAAATAAGTGGAAGAAAGGAACAGAAAAATGAAGCTAATGGGTCCTACTGGGCCTTCAATCGGATCAATTAGTGAACCCAGGATCGAGCAAGCATCGATATACACACACAGTAAGCTGTTATCGATATCGCGAGAAACTCGTAGCCAATTAAAGTTGATAATATAATATAATCTTATGAATTGGACATGCGCTATCACTGTGCAGCACTAGTCAGGAAAAAAAAAAAAAGAAGAAAGGCAACATATCGCTTCGTAATTTCCATAGAAAAAAAAATGACGAGGTGGCATCATTGGCGGTGATAATCACAAAATCCTGAACGTGAATGTTATTTGGATGGACTTCCGAACCCTTCATTTCCTCTACCAGTTGGAACCCTAGATAATCATACGTCCATCTACCGACGGACAAAACTCTGCTAATCATGAATTACACGTACATTCCAACATTTTGATTATGAAAAAGAAATGTCCAATTATGACAATTGAGCCGTAGGAATTGTCATGTATAGTTGTGGAACATGAAAGCTTAAATATGTTGCGGTATATGTTTCAAGAAAGGTCAATTTTAACGTAAATATCGCCATCTGCACTGCTTTTGTCCTTTTCCTGCAACTCACTCCCACTTCACTCCTTTATATGTGTCTGCGTGCCTGTCTCCCAGAGGCCAGATCTTAGCTGCTCCAACTGGGGTAGAGCAGAGACGGAGATGGCCACTGCTGCAACTGTTCACATCTTGTCCTTGTCTCTCCTCGTATTCTCCCTGCTTTCCTCCTCCTATTTCCTAGCCTCCGTCCGCGCCGGAGGGGACGAGGCGGCCCACGGCTCCTTCGGGAGGACCCTCGACCGGAAGCTGGTGGGCCTGAAGAAGGAGCGGCTCAGCCACTTCAGGTTCTACTGGCACGACGTCACCACTGGCAAGAACCCCACCTCCCTCACGGTGGTCAACCCCGTCAACGGCTCGCAGACCGCCTTCGGGATGGTCAACATGATCGACAACGCCCTAACGCTGGGCCCGGACATCGGCTCGAAGCTGGTGGGACGGGCGCAGGGGTTCTACGCCCAGGCAGCGCAGGACCAGATAGGCCTCCTGATGGCCCAGAACTTCGACTTCGTTGAGGGCAAGTACAACGGCAGCACCATCACCGTGCTCGGCCGCAACCCCGTGTTCAATGCCGTGAGAGAGATGCCGATCGTCGGCGGCAGCGGCCTCTTCCGGTTCGCCCGTGGGTACGTCCAGGCCCGGACGCACACGTTTTCCCAGAAGACCAAGGACGCCATTGTGGAATACGATGTTTACGTCTTGCATTATTAGTGGCCTGTCGGTGGTGCTTTTCTATTATAATAATAATAATTTTATTTATGGAAATAAACATTTTTCCTTTTGCCGGCTTACAGCTATGATGGGGAATAATTACCCTGAAATTGTTGATGGTTTTCACCTTTGCTTGATTGCTAAGTTGAGGCCTCTGTGGATTGATTCCATAGAGGTGGAGTCTTATCAATACCTAACATTGAGGCCCCTGCGTGAACCGGTGGGGACCGAAATCCAAGCCACTGCACCATTAAAAATTGGGACCTCACTTGGAATCAATCCGATTATCGGTATCGTAGTGTTCCATCCATCTAAACTCGATCAGGGACATTAAAAATAGATGAATAGATAAAGGAGTCGAGGCGTACACACTGATTCAAGACAGCAATGCAGAATTGCAGTATAAGAATGCGTAGAAATGGAGCAATCAGCCCGAATGGATCTTCTACAATAATTCCTCTGGTTTCTAGGTCTACATCAGTTTTAACTTGCAAGTTACGTCCATCGGGATTTGGTCGAATATGGTACTGCCTCAGATGTCCAGAAACAATGGGAAGAGTTGTGCGTCAATTGAGAAACTGAGGACAGCAATGGGAACAGCTCACAGAAGGGCAATGAACTACAGGCTTGAGATCCGTCAGCAGGAGACATGCTTGTAGGTCATGGCCTCAAATAATCTTCCTAGTTTAATCAGGTTCCAGTAGAGAAGCAAATTCTCTGCTTCAGAACATCTAGGAAGCATCGACATCGGATGATGCAGAGGAGCGAGGTTCGAGCTTCTTGGAGAAGAACACGGGCAATTTCACGAGCGGGGCATCACCTGAAGCACCCTGATAGGCAACAGACAAAGCATAGCCCAGAGCTCGAGCAACAGGGACGGCTACTGCATTCCCCACCTGAATGTACCTGGAATTTCCATGAGGAAGATTTTAGGGGGCACGAACAACAAAAGATGTGATCGGATGCAGTAAAATGCACGATGGAGAGGGAAGAGAATCCGGAGTTTTGTTGCATCTGAAAGGGCTTTGAGACGCAATGAGAAAAATGTGAAGCACCTTTCTTTGACTGGACCGGTGAGTTTGTAATAATCTGGAAATCCTTGCAGCCTTGCATTTTCTCGAATGGAGAGCACTCGATCTTGCACAGGGTGCAGTATTGCCTGCACCGTAAGATTTGATTTTACTTCATCTATTAAAGTTGTCCGTTCATTGAATCCTCAGCAACAGCATGTTTGTGCATAACGTGATCATATCGAAGTACAATTGCCTTTTAAAACAAGATTAGCAGGTATGGCATTGTGAACAAAAGAATCCATACAATCATCAATCTATGAAGAAGTATCCACATTGTGCAACATTAATTTCTATTCAGAGCTTAATTAATGTATCTGCCTGTAGGCTGTGTGTATTATTAATAATTTGAGGAAAAGTCGCATACCTGATTATGGGGCTCAGCCCTCGTAACCACAGTCGGTACAGTTTCATCCCACCAAAGACGAGCGAAAGGCCTTCATATTTAACAGCATTGCACAGATCAATATCATGAAGTGTACAATTGCACATCAATTTACTAAACTCGTGCAAGCAGATAATAGCTTACTTGCACGAAGTTCCATTAACAAAAGTCATAGCATAATCAGGAACCTGAAAATATGTTGTCTCCCAAAGAATTAGATTAGCAAAGTTCACAAGAAGAAAAAGATAAAAATGAAAGAAAGCAAGGATAATAAATCACCAATGGCTTCCTCGATTTCAGGTAAACCCGAGGTACGTCAGGATCCCATTCAACTTTATTATCTGGGCGTACGCGGACACCAGGTAAATCCCTAAAGTTTGCTCCCTTTTAACAAAAGAAAAAGGGGGGGAAAACTGATTTAGCGGAGGCAGAATACTGCATTTAACTACCAGATTTGTGGTGTGCAGGAACCAACCTTTTTCTTTGGTATCTGACAAACACGGTCATAATCATCCCCATTCAGCTCAAGGGACCGGTGGTCGTATAATAATTTATTTAATGGCTTGGAACCTAAAGAATAGCCTGTCATCTCTGCAAATCAAAGTTAAATTTTCTTTTACTAAAGAAAGTACCAAGCAAAATCGAAAGCAGTGCCAGAACATATAGAAAAAGCATACGGCTCACCTTCTTTGCTGAGTCTAATGTATCTCTGAAAATCTGTCTGTGGATCTTTATCATATGGCATTTCATCCCGATGCTCATAATTCCCAACCTAAAACATCATAGAGACTTCAAATCATGAAACCTCATAAATTAGAGGCAGCAAAAAATCCAAAGGAAACATTCTGCTTACTTCTGGAAGATCAGAGATCGCATCTTCCAAAAAAAGCTTCTTTTCCAACTGATCCAGGGAATGCCCTGCATCATATGCAACTGTGTGTGCCTGCATTTGGCAATGCTGTAATTCTTATATGTTCTAAGATGAGAAATTCCATACTACAATTAACTATCAGAGATGAGAAAATTCGCACCTCAAACTCCAGAGGAATGACACCCCTCACAACAACATTGTGAGTGGGAAGTGGGTATTGTGGCAATCTCTGTGAATTGCAGGAATGAACATTAGTGATAAAGTTCCTTTCACATTCATAACCACAACAAAATGGCTCAGAGTAAAAGTCTATAATTTCAACAAATTAACATTGATGGTTACACCTCATTTGGCTGAGCACCCCATACAAACACACGCATGCGAAACTGAGGGAGTCCATATGCACCAGCAGCCATCATACCCATACGAGCTTGATAGTTCATCTGAACAAGACGTCCCACAGCATACCTTCCAAGATAACCCTCTGCAAACTTTACGAGATCGACCACATTTTCCATTAGAACATATCTCGGCTTAAGATATTCGACTATATCCATAAAAACAACAAGCTGCTTGTTCTTCATATCCCTAAGAGGATTTTCCTTATCACGGAAGCGATTGAAACCACTGATTCCCTGACAAGGAGGGCCTCCACATAAAACATCAACATCACCCTAGAAAAGAACAGAAGATCTACTCAGAGAAAGATAGGACATACATAATTCTTTTAAATGATATCAGCTATTTACTGATGCAAACAACCTAGACCAGCCACTTCAAGGCTGCAAACTCATTCAGTTTTAATTCTCTAGAACAGGAATACCAAGAAAAGTTATGGCTTTGGTTTTTAACCATTTAAATCCTCAACAAATAATAAGATTAGTTCATTGATATTTAATGTCAGAGGAGAACACATATAGATAATTACCACTAATTAATTAGTACTCACTGGTAAGGGTAATAGCTTTGATTCATATCCTTGTGAAATAAACTCCTTGATTCTCCTTCCGCAATTGCTGGCCATGGAAATATTGTTAGACAGGAAGAACAGCTTGAAATGTGATTTGTTTATCATGATATAAGCATGCTCATGTTCTTTTAAGTAAACATACCCCAAGCCATCAATAGGCTCCCATGTGTCCTCATCAGGTCCATACCCTTTCCACCTCACCTGTAAAATAAGCATAGACAACCATTAATAGCATGTTTAAAAACCAAACACTGTCAATCATTACTAAGTATGAATTATATCACCTTAAGATACAGCCCTTTTTCATTCTTTTCTTTAGGATCTCCATAGCATATTGCTAATATCTTTTCCACTTCAAAGACCTCTCCATCAACTTCCTCATCATCATCACTGTCATTTCCCTCATCATCCTCACTTTCACCATCTTCCACATTAAAAAGATTCAAGTATGGTTGATTTCTGTCTGTGCTCTGGATTAACCCAACAGCAGTGCACAATTTTTTCCACTCTTTCAACAGCAATAAAAAATCTTCGGCAGCTTCATTCCTAACCTGATTATAGTTCAATAATGACTTTCAGAGATGAACTAGCCAACAGTGGAAAAACAGTGCTCGAATCAAAATCATCACATCCTAACCTCTGTCTGTGGGTGGTTCAATTTAAGACTGTTACAGGCATGCTCATTCAAGTCAACAGCCCATCTCTACAGCATTGAGAAAACTCAGTACGCTTCATTAGACTTGGATCACATACACAATGAAGTACACTTTATAAGGGCACTTTGGTGGAATAACCAAATACTGATATACTGTACCGTAACAAGATTTAGACCGCCCAAATTTGCACCAAGACATAAGCCTGTGGACATCGCACCGCAACCTGAATACATATCTAGCAACTTAACTTCATCTTTTTTATGCTTTTCACTGATTTCCCTAGAGTTCACCTCACAACTCGACCCAGCCATCTCCCCTTCATCTGTTGAAACAGTAGAGGATGTTTCATTACCATCCTTCTGGTCATCTGCAGTTTAAAAGAGGACAAAGAGTATGAAAGTTAGCCAAAGATGATATTTTAAATGGAATATTCACAGGTGGAAAGCAATTGCTTTTGGATACCCAAATTTACTGGATTGAAGAAGTTCCTTTACCATCAGGCAACTGCTTAAAAGTCGAGTAATGCAATAGATAGTGTGTGTCATAATAGTAATCACAGACAGGGATCATTGCCTTCTTTGCTTCCAAATCCACCTGAAAAGCAATTTTAACTTTCCTAAGATTTAATACAAGAAAGAGATGCTGATCTATCTAAAGAGATTGAAAACGCACATTAAGTGGTACTCTGGCAATATTTAGTTTCTGAACCAAACATTCTAATGGATTATCATCATGGACATCTGAAAGAAAAACACGCTTTCCATCAATAAGATTGGAGAGATGTTTGATTACCTGGAACCAAAAAAAAAAGAATAAATGTCAACCATGAGCGTTGATATGCTTCCAGGAACAGAGAAACAAAGCATCAAATTAGCTAACTTACTGTATCAGAGGCCCTATAAAACCAGCGTGCAGTGAAATGGAGTGAACCTCCTATCCCCTCGAACATTTCAACAATTCTGCATATATAATTCTCCTCACCTTCCCCAGCCTAACCCAAGTAAGGGGAAAAAAAAATCAAATTATAGCCTATCAGAATTTGAATGAGATATCAATCTGGTAAGTGCACTAAAAATCTAAAAGGAATTTCAAATTAATCTTCTCTGAATGCAAAAGAGATAGACTGCGTGTTCTGCAAATAATGTAAGAACAGAGGAACTAGTGGATTACAGTTCCACATGATTCTCTCATGATTTTTCAGTAAATATATAGGATTCTGGGTGCATGCTTCAGGTTCATATTCATCATTAATACTGTATGAGCTCTAATACTGGAGAACTTACTTTGATTCTGCTCCAAGTTCAATGCTTAAATTTTTACCATTATAAAGTTACACCATTGACAGAAAATTGTACTTTAGATCATTAGACTTGAACACCTTGCTAGATTACCATTCCACACATCAGCATCAAATATACTTGATTTCAATCAAAAATTTGAACAGCTTTTACTTAAATATACACCAAGACCATAGGTTGTAGAAGGATATCAACTTATCAAGTGCCTCCTTCAGAAAAAGGAAAGATATCTTTAGAAGTTCCTTCCCTTTTATATAGTTAAGGAAGTTCTTTGAAGTAGCCTCAAGAAAAACCTTATGAGAATTATATTTCAGTAGAAAAAACTAAGGAACTACTTACTTTTACGAATGCATGATCATTGAGATTGTAAATAATCCCATCAACCTCAGCTCTTCTGTAGTGCCGCCTTGCCTGCTGAATTTCCTCATCATCACTGTTCACATAAGAAATTAGACCAAATGGAGAGGATGATTGTTAATCAGAAAATAGAATAAATCCCAAAATTGGTAATAGGCAGGCAAGGAAATAAAACAACACAGACTAATTGAAATAAACAAATGACTGGACAGGGTAATATCAGCATAACACCTTAAATTCAGATTTTTACCTGTTTGTCACAGCTGCTTTCTTATTTTTCTGCAAAAAACAATTCCACATTAACTTGAATATGAAAAACCAGCCAGAATTAAGAAGACCAGTTTATTCACTGATCAGCCCAAGCACTAAGGATAAAAAGGAAAATAGTTAAATAAATTCCAGTGTCAGTGTATGCAGGCTAGAATTAGTGGGTTTTGAATAGCAGGGACACACCACCTAGGCTTTGGCACCAGGCAACCAGTTGCATCCACTCATATAACTAATCTTACAGAAAACAATCCATGAAAGGAGCTAGAGGTAAGCTGGGGTTAGTATGAACGGGCTCCTCCAAGTTGATCATAGTCCCACAACACAACTGACCACAAACAAGGACCTTGCCATAAGGTGAATATGTTTGACATGGTCATGACACTCAAACTGAGGACATTAAGGCAATTGATCCAGGTCTTAAATACTAGGCCACCAGTTTTTGTTCATTATACCAGAACTCATTGGCCGATGACCGTTGTTGACATACACGGGAACCAAAACCAATTCAGTCCCAATACACTCAGGACTACTTGAAATAAGGTGGATCACTAATGATTCTACCTCATCCAATTAACGCCTTAAACCAACTCTGAACCAGATTAACTTAGACCTAAATTAGGACCTGCAAGGTTTCTGTGTGGGTAGTGTCAATCAAGTAAATCTTCAAGTCATACTTGAGCCACATGGAAGGACGAAACACGGATCAGATTGCAGCAAACGAGTAATAAAGTGTTAATTCACACAAGTAATGTTGATTTATTGCTAATTGCAACTATTTTATCGGTTCCCCCTTTACATTTCCCAAATCACCCTCATATTCACCCCTGAGGATTTTACGTATAAACTCAAAGCATGCTCTGTGTGTGTGGTGGGGGGCGGGGGTGGTGGCGCTAATAATCAGATTCTCTCTCTATAACCCACACCCCCCATAAACCAGCGTGAAGCCACCATGAACCGCCATCAAATGGCCATAAGCTAGTGAACCACAAGGACCACCCTCACCACTTATTCATTCAATAAAATAAGATACGAATCCCCTAAAATGCAAAAGAGAGAAGCTTAACTATTAAGAAATTAATCCATGCCACATTAAAATCTAGAATTTGTCTCCGTGCAATGCCAGGAAGAGCGCAGAGTTACTGAAACTGATCCAGGAGCAGGAAAAGATTGAACTTGTAAAATGAGAAATACCCCTCGATATCTCTTAGGCCACTGAGTCCGAGCCTCTTCTTGAGGAATAGGATCCCCAAGAAACCGGCACTCCGACTCCTCATCATCACTGGCTTCATCCAACTTTTCCGGAGGTCCAACATTTGCAGAACTGGCCCCACCGGAAGGCTGGGACTTCGGCTCCTCCTTCACCTTCACCTTCTTCGCCTTGCCAGATGCTCGCACTCTCTTCGGAGCGCGGCCTTTTCCAGACCGGACTTCCTTCATTTCGGCATCCTCATCAACGAGCATGCTGACGGACTCCTCGGCCTGCACATCCGCCTCGGGCTCCTTGGAAGCCTG
The DNA here is from genome assembly GCA_900174645.1 of Sonneratia alba. Classification (NCBI taxonomy): domain Eukaryota; kingdom Viridiplantae; phylum Streptophyta; class Magnoliopsida; order Myrtales; family Lythraceae; genus Sonneratia; species Sonneratia alba. The sequence goes on from FWPY01000010.1 coordinate 3,088,710, forward strand.
GGCCGAAACAAGCTCCTCATCCGGCGGAATATCTGCCCTCGGCCTCTTAGAGGCTGGAGCTGCCTTCTTCTGGGCCCTCCGCTTGTAAGGCATCTCGTAAAAGCTCGAGCAGTAGAGGAACGACGGACGGGAGAGCCGACAACGAGACAGAGAGAGGAGGGGGAGGAGGAGAAGGGAATAGGAAGAGGGAGGGGATATTCCTTTATTGGGAGGGGACGAGTGGGGGAGAGGAAGGGCCATTTTGGGAAATTTTGAATTTCTTGGAGGGTTTGGGCGGGAAATTGAAATTCCTTCTAAGCCGGTGAAGATGGAAAGGAGCTTTATGAGTTACGTGAGGCCGTGGGATGCGGCGCTGCACTTGAGGTAGCAGGTCAAGTTTCGGGTGCTTCATTCTGACGTGACTAAATATTGAGTAAATATCATCACTTATTATAAATAAATATTATCAAATTGGATAGGTGTTATATATATAATGAGATGTACTTAATTAAAATTGATTCAGTCATAATGACCTAATTAAAGGAAATGAGTATTAATTCATCTCATGACTAAGTGGACAGAATGCGTCGTCTCACCGTAGCATTTCTTTGTCATAATCAGAAATTAGTTCGAATATTACTGGATTAGATTCCAGTGCAAAAGTCGGATTGTATAAAAAATTTATATTGTTCCTGTAAAGCGAATATAATGCGAAGACATTATATTTGATAAGTCCGTTAACGTATTAAAAAATAGATAAAAATATAATATTATAATATATTAATGTGATGAAAAATTTATGCGCTTGTACCGTTAATAACCTTCCTTTGGTAAGGAAGCGGCGGAAGAGCACAATATCAATCGGTGGGGAACGAAGGGCAAATAGGACATTTGGGGCCCATAAATCTCCTTTTACAACCACCCCCGATCCTCCATTCTACGCTTGTACAATATATATAATTAAAAAAAATTATTTTTATGGACAGACCTACTCAAATTTAGCTCATTAATATTTACTGAGAGGTTATACTCTTCTTTTGGCATGTTCGGTTGCTAATAATGGAATTACGTTTATTTTACCTGGATACACGAAAGGGAACCGGAATCATTGTTCCGATAGAATTAGCACTCCATTTCTTCTCTACTAATTCATTTCCAACTTGAACCAGGTCATTGGCATTCCACTCCCACTCACAGCGTCCATCAGCCATTTTCCTTTTGTTTTTTAAATTATTTTGTCATGTAATTATTGCTTTCTAATATAATAAAACGAAAAAAGAATGTAATTTGTAGAATGGTGTAACGTCAAAGTTGACGACACAGCAAACTAACGAATTGATCACTCCATCCGATTGCACTCCATTTCCATTTCATGTCTACCAGACGCAACCTTCCAGCCCAGAATTATGCCCATCCACATAATTCGATCAACAGGCTTTCAAGAGAGAGAGAGAGGTACCAAGATGCATAATCCAATACATTTCATAATTTAAGCCCTTGATGGAAGCCTTCATTGTCCCAAGAATGCAAATAAATAACAAATATGAGCGGCCGAATTGATACCCAAAATGGCAAGCTTCACAACCAGATCTTCCCCTATTAGCAACTTCACTACGGAGCTCCTTCTCGAGAAATGGGGATGCGACGTTAAGTCTGGCTTGATGAACGTGGTCAGTTCCCCAAAGACATGGACGCATTCCATCCGGCCCACTTCATCACTATTCCATGAGAAAACTGGTGTTGCTACTATCCTTGTTAAGTTAGTTACGCAGCATTACAAGCATCCAGGTTTCCATCAGCCACCAATGGTGATTCAAGAGGAACAGCTACTTCAGAATCCTTCAATCTTTTACCCTTCTTTTCTCCTCCACGCTTTGACTTATTAAGCGCTTGGTCCGCCCTTGAGACAATCTTCGAGACTGTGAATCCGGCATCCTCAAATATCTGAGACCTGAAGGGGATCAGTGAGTTTCTTAAGATGAGATCAACCCCTTCATATGTCCAAACGCCCAAGACAGCCTCTCCCTTTAGCCCGATAGAAAACCAACCGAGACCAGCAGCAGCAATATCAATGGAACTTGAGTCCCAACTGTCCCCAGTCACTCTGAATTTTTTTCTCACCCACTTACCAAGCTCTTGAACTCTATTCTCACCGATCGGTGGCTGAAAATTTGTGGACATTTGTATTAGATACAATCAAGACACAGGGTTTTCCAAGAGATATAAGAAGAGAACATAATAGACAACTGTACCTGTAATTGCCGACCAAAATGTTCCTCTATCATAGCACAAGCATTCTCTGTCTTTCCCATGTGTAAAGGAAGATAAGGAGAGGCCCACACTGTGACGTAGACTGTCTCCACTGACAAATCTTCAGTGTCTAGCCTCACGAGCCCCGCTATATGAACAGAATGACCTTTCTGCCATGACATAAAAAACATTTAAAATGACAGAGAACAGAAACATAGACGAAAGCTGATAAAAGCCTTAATATCTCATTGTGTTAGCTAGTAGATTTTGCATTACTTCCTTCACGCTTCTTTTCCATATTATTCAGAGATAAAGACAACACAGCAAAGTCATAAGATCCACAAAGTCATGCACCATGCATCGCTAGAACAGCCATCAAGAACCACCTACTGACCTTGATCCTGTAGGTTCTAGGTTTCAACTCCTTGCTGACATAGACGAGCTTCTGCTCTTCCCTAGTCAATCGGGTTGTGATCTGATATGGATTCAGCAACCCAGGCGTATCGAACAGCTTTGCATTTCTAGGCAAGATCCCCTCGACCCGAACTATCCCCAGAGTGGTTCCGGGGACCGGAGCCTCTGTCAAATGAGTAACCTTCCCTCCCCTAGCCCCAGCAGCATGCTTCCCGATTGCATTGATCAACGTACTCTTCCCTGCATTCTGGGCCCCGATGGCCCACACATTCCCTCTAGGCCCTACCAAGGAGACCACATCATCGACCAGGTTCTTCAGTCCCCAGTCTCTAACCGCGCTCACCAAGTGCAAGCTAGTGATTTTGATCACTCCATTTTCCCAAGCTCTCGTCCTTACCCAGTGCTCAAATCGGGTAGGGGAAATGCTACTAGGCAGCAAATCAATCTTCGTTACCACAAGCACGATCCTCGGAATGTTCCCCGACCTCTTCTCCTTCCAAGCAGAAGAATTCTCCTCGATCACAGAGGATACCAAATTCGCAACCTTCTTAGGGAACGACCCATCAAAATCGGATGCATCCACGACCATCAGGACCACAGAGCGGGTCCCACCTATTGAGACCAGCTTCCTGCCGACCGTGTGATCGAAATCAAAATCAGGAAGTAAGTTCTCCATACTCGGATCCTTCACCTTCCCGTAATGGCGGAGCGAGTGGCAGCGGGCGCAGACCACAGGCTTGTCCGTCAAATTGGGAGCAGGGCTAGGGTTCTCGGGCTCGACGATGAAGCCCCTCTTGAGTGAATCGGAGAACTCGGGCTCCTGAGATACCGGCGCGAGGTGAGAGCAAAGGATGTGGTAATGGGCCGGTTTCCGAGTGGGGCCGGTGAAGAATCCCGGTTGCTTGGGGTCAGAGTCCTGCATGTGAACCCCACATCCGGGGCAGACGGCATCATGGGGAGTGGCATCGTCGTAATTTCCTTCCCGGGACAGCAGCAAAGCGGAATTGGGCTTCGTTGGACTGCCGCTGGTGCTCGAGAAGGGCGCGAAGAAGATTAATCGAGGAGCTGAAAAGCCGGGGGTAGGCGGATTTGCAGGGGAAGGGTTGGGCGGGTGCGATTGAAAAAGGAACGAGAGAGGAACGGCGAGAGGTCTGAGCTTTGAAGAGGATAGGCTTCTGGTTCGAGCTATTAAGGTTAGCATCTGGGCTTCTATGGCGGTTTTCTGATCTACGAGGTTATCGTGTAGTTCTTGTACAACGGAGAGGAAGGGTTGAGGAAAGGAGTAAGGTTGGAGTTCATCTCGTATAGTGATTAAACATGATAAAAGAACTCCTGTCCAACGGGGATGTAGCTCAGATGGTAGAGCGCTCGCTTAGCATGCGAGAGGTACGGGGATCGATACCCCGCATCTCCACCATTGTCGTTTCCCTCTTTTCCTTAGAAGTGATTGAGCTTTTATCTTCGGCATGCTTTTTTATTGTCCGTGCTCGATGAGCTTTCAAGTATCCTGAGGTGGGTACTACTAACTGGTGGTTGGAGGGATCACTCCGACTCCTCTGTGAGAGGGCAAGTCCCACCTACCACCTTCATCATTCCTGTGCCAAGCTACGGGAGATTAGGTTGACGGTGCCGGCTACACATTGCTAAAGTACCACCAATATCGGTTCCTCACATTGAATCCAGTAAGAAAAGGCATTATCCATGCCATAGTTACACCTTTGTTATTCATTCTATACGTAAGCAGTGAGCATAGTCGAAGCCACTTTGACTAACAAAAGCCAGCTCCAGGACTAAGTGGCCGCGAGGCGTTCATTACAGTGATTGTGCTGTCAATAGGAAGAATTCTTTGAGGTGTTATTCAAACCACAGAAGTCGCTGGATGGGCCATGCAAGTGCTGAGCGGACTGAGGCCTCCACAGGTTCGGGCTGGAATGATTCGATGAGCTCTGGACCTGATCCATGCGAGTTTGAACTGTCGATGGTTCCATCACAGATATAGCGCAGTTTAGGTGGACGTCAAACCTGCATCCCGAGCTCCTATAGAACCACGGACTGATGAGACCTCCTGGTCTCTGGCACGGGCCACAGGTGAACCCCTTGCACTCCGTAAGCAGGCACAAACTGCAACATCAGCGTGTGGGAGTGCAACCGGTGGGATGTCGAGAGAGACCTGAGGGTGCACGGGATTGGTAATCCTGAGAGCAGACGTGGCAGCTGTAGGAGAATCGCGTGCCAGGGTTCCTGCACCCTCTGCAGTCAAAGGACGGAGACAGAACGAGGATCACGTGGCGGTGAAGGGCGGCCAGATGGGAGAGATCTTTCTTGGGAGTTCAGAGCCAGGTTCCATGGAGGCGGAAATCACAAGTATTGCAAGAGTAATGGGCCTTTCCCGGAATGCTCTTGATCCTGCATCCAGAGCAGGTGGCTTAGAGATTTCCCAGGAGAGCTGTGATCTCCAGTGGATGCGAATGACTGAAGCGAGTGATTCCTGGCATTTGTTCCGGCTCTCTCACCGATCCCATTGCCATGGATTCAGATCAAGAAAAAGGAAGATAATCCAACCAGGATAAATCTTCTCTTAGAGTGAGGTTCAAAAAGGATGGAAAAGGAAGACTCGGATGCTTCCTGAACTAGGAACGAAGCTGGACGGCTCTTCCTGCTGAAACAAGCTTAAGGAGCGACTGCTGGGCGCCTATAAATATCTGCAAGGAATCCACGGGTGGTGTTAAGTAGACATGCAGAGAAGCTCCTTGGTAGAACCGAAGATGGCATTTTTGGAGGATCAAGGTTTAAGTCCTGGTTTCACATTGAGACGGTGACCCTGAAAGGGATGTTCCTGATTTACTCCGCTTGTCAGATGGCGTGTATAGATGACTTCATTGAAGTTGCTCTCTTGCACATCTTGATCTGCACGGACACGTGCATACAAAACTGTTCCTGGGCACTCTTAGTACAAAAGTCTCAATCTTCTTGGCCAGCAAGAGAAAGTTCGAGACGCGAGCTCATATCTGTACCTAGACTACACATCCATAGGCCCAAAAGATTTGCTGGAAAATGTCCAAATATGAATTGTCGCGCCATCTGAAACTGCATCTTTCAACTACTTGTTCTGCAGGTACACTTGCGGCCACCCGTGGCTGGGCCTAAGATGAACGATCCGTAAGTAGCGCCAAGGCCCCACTCTGCACTTACACATGCACACACTAGTAGTCCTGCACTTCAATTATTGTATGAGGTTTTCTCTTCTTGTTTTAGAAATCATAATATAATATAAGAAACCCCATGTTCTCGCTACTGAAGGAACCTTCCAATCCTATAGTCTATACATTTGAATCCTAGTCCAAGTTGGGAAACAAATCTCTATTTGAATCCAACCCTTTGAAGTTCCTTTTGATCCCATTTTGTCGATGAATCACGTAAGATGGAATCATTTGAGCTTTTAAATCTGACTCTCTTGTGCACACTACTTGGTAGTTGGTATCCAAACTATAATGATTGTTGGTCATTTCTTGTTCAAACTAGACCAACATAGTAAGAGATAAAATTATCTGAATCATTAATTTTTATCATCAGTAAACTTAAATCGGTAACATTACCAGAGAGAAATGGGTGTTAAACTATGTAAATATGCGCATCTTCATAGGCTTTTATTCCCTTTGTACATACATGAAAAAACAAAGGCACTCCTTTAAAGGGGAAACGATCAGATTGAGTGACGCCGTGACTCTAATAAACTATTGATCTTTGATTCTGAAGGTGTCGACCGGTCAAGATCTACGTGTGAACTTGAGGAAATTTGAAAAGGGGATAATGCATTAAAAGGTGAGTCAAGAACGGGACCTCCATGTGGTTGAACAATGCTTGTGGCCACAGAAGTGCAGTGCCAGGACCGGACAATCACCCCAGTCCTCCAACTGGTTTACTTGTAACAGCATAGAGTGGTCTTCGGAATTTACGGATCAGGTCGTGTCTGGTTTTCCAAGGATGGTGTTTTGGTTCGATTCCTGACGCAAAGATGAGCTACTACTACGGTGTTAGAAAAATGAATCCACATCAATCCCGTTTCTCCTTGTTCAGCTTCTGGTTTCGATGGTTGTTCTGTTACTCTGGTTCAGAAACTGAACCGGCTAAAGTCGCGATACGGGATGAGAAGGCAAAAAGGCATCCCCCTCTTTTCGTTGCAGAAAGTTGGATGATGGGGATTTGAGTGATTATTTGTTCTAGGAAACGATCCAAGAACAGCTAATTTTAGCCGTGCTTCCTTACACGTCTCAGAAAACCAGAGAGCTAATTGCTGGTTTGCAATTATTAAGGAGCACAATGGTACATAAGGAAGGTGGTCTCATTTGGTCTCATGTGATAAGTCACATGAGAAAAAGTGGTTTAATATCCATAGATTTGCAGAGAAGTCAGAAAAGATGCAATTGCATCACATGTTCAGCTCCTTCCAAGTCCCAACCCATTAAACAACAACAGCTGAAGTTAACAAATACGCAGAAAACCATCACTGGAAAGTTAATAATACCAAAAGAAGACAAATTAAAAAGAACAGTCTTTGGGGTTGGATCTATATAATGCCCCATCAGAAAGCTCGAAAAGATCTGAATCACACAGCTTTTACAGTTTCTTGCCACTCAAGGACAATGAAAACCTGCCAGAGAGCTCCCTTTCTCGTGCTTTGGCTCATTACCGTGTTTGTTCTCCTGAGTTTTCTGCTGCTGCCACGCCACTCTGGTGATGAAGATGGGGCTTCTCTTTCGGGTCTCAGGATTGTGCCGAGAAGAATACTTGGATCGGCGAAGACTACTTATGCTGCTGGACATAAGCACAAAGAGATTGTCAAAGGAGCTTGGAAGACCCTGAAGACAAGCCTAAGGAGGGCGCCACGGAGTGGATCAAACCCTACCCAGAACAAGCACCCTCTGCATAGTTAGCCTTTTAAACCCGCTTGCCATTTTGAGATCCTAGGAGCTAAGTAAGATTAGGAGTAGTCCGGACGAGCAGTTTTGCAGCTTCTTGGTTTTTGTTGAACGTAAGTGTAGAAGAAAGTCTGATCTCTATACAGCGCCTTGATCATCCAGAGAGATCTATCTGAAGTCTCTACTGCCATCTCTTTACTTACAATAACTGATAGATTTATGGACCTGCTGGGCAAGTGTACGAACAGTTCCGCCAGGTACAAAATCGATGGGAGGATATCTATTGTAGATCGGTTATGGATCTGGGTCGGTTCAAATACCAATTATTATGCTATTCAGAGTCTCGAAATAGTTGCCAGGAGTGATCAAGGGTATTCCGGTGGGGGATCCATCCCCCTTCGATACTGTAATTCACATCTTCCTGTCTGCTTGTAACTCAGAAACCAATTTGCGGGAGCCCAGAGAGGAATTCACTTTATACTTCGTCCCACAAGTGAAACTGAAAAATCAAATGGTCTGCACCGTTTGATTGCGGCAATATGTATATGTACTTCTACTTCATAGGATCCCTTTTTCTTTTTCTTTTGCATAATTTTCAGATTTCAGCCAGTAACATGGGATGTGCTCATGAAATATCTAGAACATTCACTCATATCCACGGTGGATCAATCGTGATCTGAACTTAATTTGAGCACAGTTCATGAAGTTTTTCGGTGTGTGATCACATAAAAACCTGAGATGAGTACAATTTCCTGAAAAGGTGCCATAAGAATTCCTCCTCTTCAGCTTTTCCCAGGAGGTGGAGGTGAAAAGAAGAAAAAACAAAACCGAGAACATGGCAAGAGTGGGAGGAACCAAGGCTATGCTGCACTTGGCCAACCAAGATGTTTGCCGGTAGGGGGCTCCAAAGGCAGTCAGTTAGTCGATGCCCGAGCTGGTATTATCCCTTGGTTAATAAGTTGATAACACTTGTGGTGGGAAGTGGATTCCCCTGTTCCATTTAAGGCTCCAATCAAATTCCCGAGGAACGCTTCAACGTTTGCTGGCTTCCTATATAGCCAGCGTGATCTGTGTGGGTGTTCTGCTCGGTTCACCGACACGGAGCGAACTCGAAGTGCATCAGAGGTGAAGAGTTCACTAAATCGTGATGCTTTGCTTACGAGGAGCTTGTGGGGGCGAGTAATGGGTCCAGTGAAGAGCTTGAGAGAGAGAGGCCATTTCGGGATTGATCTGGTTCTCCGGTCACCGGGAAGGAGTAAAAATGGACAGTTTGATGCAGGGTGTACAGCTTCAATGATCAAATCTCAGGTCTGTAGTTAATGCATTTTACTATGAATTTATAAATATTTTTTTCAAATATAATAATCTCACCAAAAAGTTCATTATAATCTAAATTTATACCGCAAATTTTAACAATTTCCACAGTCCAATCCTCGAACCAGATTCACATTTAATTAAACTTTCGTGGGAGGAAAGGAGTGCCCGGTCGAGCAGTCGTTCCGACAGTTTCCCCGGCCGGTCGGCGTGCGGAACTCAAACTGGAAAACAAATTGGTGCGCACAAAAGACATTTCAGGTACGGTTCCCATCCTCCCTGTCTGATACAGCCTGAACCATCGGCGTTGTCCGATCCCTATCCGTGCTCGATCGCGATCTTCCCTGTCGAATTGTTCTCTCTTGCCTCAAGCTCAGTCCTTTCTGCCTGTCGGACCGGCTGATCAGCCCAGAAGTCACCCTGAATGGCGGACTTTGACAAGAGCACTGCCCAGCTGCGGCAGTTGCTCCCTGTCAGTGTTGGGGGATTGATCTCTCTTTCCTGAAGTTAATCTCTTTCTGCTCGTAGGACCGGCCCGTTATCCCAGAAGTCCTCCCGAGTAGGGAGCTTTAAAAGAGCTGTACCCAGCAGCAGCTCACTGTCAGTTCATAGGAGGCATTGGCCTCTCTTGCCTCAGGTTCGGCTCTTTCGAGCTCAGATTAGGGATTTGTCGTGCTAGGAGCTAGCAGCCACCTCGAGCAGGCGCCAATGGATTACGAACTTTCTGATAGCAGTGGTGAGTTCTTCCTCGTGTTTGCTTACTTGGTTAAGCCCTTCTTTGGGGTTTACTGCAGCTCAAACTTTCTAATTGTGTGGTAGCTTAGAGGTAAAAGGACAATATCTGCTCGTTTTGAGTGGATTTTTTACTTTACGACAATAACGGGGAGCTAATTTTGAGAGATCTACTCTCCTAGAAGCTTCTGAAATTGACATTTTTTCGCTGGTATTTAGGATTAAAAAGTTGTAATCTTGAATTTTATTCCGGTTCCAAGAACTTTGAAGGCTCAAATAGGAGAATTTTATAGGTGGAACTCTTCGTTTTGAGTGGTGAAGCAGCCTCGAGAGATAATTTAAATTGATACGTTTGAGTTTGAGTTAGGAGAAAAGTAACACGTGCTCAAATTTGGAATTGATGTTTGATTCAGTTACTAGGTCTATAATTTTTTGTAGTAGAGTCTCTAGTGATTATTATTGGATTGTTGGTCCCTGTGAAGATCACGTGGCAGTGATATGCTTTTGTGGTGTAGCTTCATTAATTTCTCGAAGTAATTGAAATTCTTCATTGCGCATAAGGATCTTTAAAGTCAATGATTCTCTTGAAGTGATTGATGATATGCCCAATATGATCAAACTTTGTGCTTTAGAGAGATAAATACCTGTAGGTTTGAAATTGATTCAGTAACTTTTGCTGCTTTGGGCTCATTAACAGTTGATAGCTAGTTGACTAGAATTAATGACCCATGATGTTCGTGAAGATTTATGGATGTTTATTACTTCTTTTCCTCTTAATTCTGATGATTTATATGTGGGTTTGATCGGCCCTTCTGGTATATCTCATGAGGGAATTCTTGAATGCGTTCTCTTTTCGATTTTCAGGGACGGATGATGATCTCCCTCCTCCCCATCGAAATAAATTTCAAAGAAGGGGCCAAGCTGCCGGTGGCATTCGTCCTATGGTGGTTGGTGCAGCTCCATTGCCAGTTCATGGTAACATGGAAACTCAGATCCACCTAATCGAGCAGGAAGCCTACTGTTCAGTGATTCGGGCCTTCAAAGCTCAGTCTGATGCCATATCTTGGGTAATTTCCTCACTTTCAGTTTTATGGTTCATTTTCCTTATTTTTCCTTTACATGATGGTGACTGAAGTGGATGTTTTTCCTCCTCCCCCACCCTACTCTTTTGCGTTCTTTTATAATTCTTGTCATTATAGGAAAAGGAAAGCTTAATTACTGAACTCAGAAAAGAGCTGAGAGTATCAGATAAGGAGCACAGAGAGCTTCTTTCTAGGGTGAATGCTGATGACGCAATTTGGAGAATAAGGTTTGTGACAAAACGGTTTCTGGAAATCGAGGAAAGGAATTTATTCATCAGCAAATAATTGTGTATTAAACCATGGTTGGATCTTGATTACGCCATCTTCAGGGAATGGAGAAAAACGAATGGGCTTCAACTAGGAATGGTTGGTGCATCTCAGCCTGTTCATGAACGTCCACCTAGTCCCACTGCTTCTGCATCTCGTAAGAAACAGCAAACATCACAATCTGTGGCCTCCTTATCTAAGGGAGCACAGCCTTCTATACTCCATCCACCAGTGCAACAGTCTTCAGGAGCATTAAGACGAGGTCCTACCCCTGTTGGCAGAAGTAAGAAGCCAAAAACAGTAAGTCTTAACTTGTCTAGTTTGGTGGTAGTATTATGAATGAGTGTGATCATCTTCCATCGTGTGTTTTCCTATCTTTTTGTAACATACATTCTGCCTCTGCTGGATCCTGAAATGAAGCCCATCCAGCAGCCTCCTCCTTCTCCAGGTCTTGCAGGAAGACACCATGGGGCCAATCCAAGCTCCATGAGTGGCTATGCATCTAACGGGCCTGCTGAAGCAAAAACTTTTGATCCACTCACAGGGAAGAAAATTTGGACTAGGTGGCCTGATGATAACAATTTCTACGAGGCTGTTATTACTGACTACAATCCTGTTGAGGTAACTGCATGCTACTTCTTGGTCTATTAGCAACCTGACATACTTAAATGTCTCATTTCGTTGCTTCACAACAGGGTCGCCATGCTCTTGTTTATGACATAAACACAGCTAATGAAACATGGGAATGGGTCAATCTCAAAGAGGTAAGAGGCTTACGTGGCTGCACTTTGGCCCATTGAACATTTTCTCTCGACATTAATATTTTGATATTGATTTCATAAAAATTACTTGCCAATTCTTCCTTGTAGCTGAGGTTGGCATATGTATTGTATCATACAGAGACAAAGCTATCTCTCATTTGCCTTAGTATTCATCTATTCTCCCTTCCTACAAAAATTGATCATTTGCTTTACCTATCCTTTTCTCCTCACATATTAGATATCGCCCGATGATATTCGGTGGGAAGGGGAGGATCCTGGAGTATCACGTAGAGCAAACCGGCCAGGTCCTGGACGTGGAGTTAAGAAGTCAATGCCACATGGTGGCAATTTAGCAGGTTTAGGAAGAGGTAGAGGGAGCACAAAGAGTCGATCAAAGAAGGACATTCCTTCATCCCAAAATGGCATGGGGAAAAAGACTGCAGAGGATATACAAATACTTCACACTGACACTCTCTTAAAGGAGGTAAGCTACAATCTCATGCTGCTGAATGTATGATTGTGTGAAGTCTTATTTTTTCCTTTTGATGTTTCGATTTTAAGCAGGTAGAAAGAGTAATTGGATCAAATCACCCTGATCCTGCCAACATCGAGAAAGCTAAGAAAGTTCTGAAGGTGATAGCAGAGTAATTCTTTGTTGTCCATACCCCCACTCCCCCTGGGAGTGGCTTCATTCTTCTCCTTTGAAGCGCTTGCTGTTGTTTGCCATTCATAATCCTATTTCTCTTTGAAACTGCAGGAACATGAGCAAGCTCTGGTGAATGCCATAGCAAAGCTCGAGGACGCATCTGATGGTGAGAGTGGTAATAACTGATTACTCATCAACGTATTGCTCAGTAACATGTAAAGTAGTTAGCAAGTTGTAATTTAGTTGTTTTACTGTGTGAATCAACCCTTCGAAGTTCTGTACTCAGATCTGTAAGATTTTTGTATAAACATCCAGCCTTATTATTGAAGCTTCATACCTAGGTGTCTACACCCTGTTGGTTAACTCCTTTAAGAGAGCTCTAAGGCTACAAATCTTTTTTTTTTTTTTTATAGTTTTACTCAGGTAACGATGTTTCCTCATAAGATCGTAAGCTTCTTTCAGATTCACGTGTACTTGTTAATAGTCCCTTCACGGAATAAGATCATTTAATGGTGTCTCCAGTAGCTCTACATTTTCATAGTTATCCTTCTAGATCCTTATTGGTTACCTTCCGTCTTCAATTTTCATTGTGTTCGTTTTTGCCTTTCAAAGCAGATGGAAGGCGGATGGCAGTTTGATTGAAATGGATGGAGCCGGTTAAGAATCTTTGCTGTTTCACTTATGATGAGAAGAATAGGGAGATGGCTAAAGTCTTGCATTTAACATGTGACTATTTGTAGTTATAGCAGATAATCTTTTTTCCTGCTGATGCTTGTAATTTCTAATGGGGTTAAAATTTGCCGGGCTAGTGGCATGTCTGGTTGCTTGGCAGCCTTGTAATAGTTGTCCTAAGCACGGATTTGCTGTATGTTAATAAATTCATTATAGCAGCTGTATATTCTGGTATACAGTAAATTAATTGCAGCATATTATGTGATGTTTCCTTTTTATCAAAATTCTACTTTTAATCTTCGACCCTGAAACTGAAAGAGAACTGATACTGGTTGGAGTGAATGTTCCTGATGCTCAAATAGCAGTTGGACCCAGAACCAGGAGATCTCAGAAGATTTTCAGCATTCACCAATGGCTGTTTCTATTCTTTCAGCCGCCAGAGCATGGCTGCACTTGTTGCACACTAACATAAGACAACTTAACTGAGTGATTTTTCAGGAAAGCATATCATTAAAGATAAAGTAAGGAAATGGAGGATCATATCTAGCATGAAGAGACTGACATGGAAAATAAAAGATTAGTCAACCTTTTTACATGCCTGGGAAATCTCTACCCAACGTAGTGCTCACTTCACTTTAACGGACGAAAGTTCTGATAAAAAGATGAATATTTCTTCCTTACTTCACTAACACGTTGTCTGCCTATAGGGGAAAAGATCCGTTTCCATAGTAATTCCACAGAAAAGATTGCCATAATGATGATCTTATATGATACCTCGGGAGAAGACTACAGTTGTAATAAAAACTGAACAAGAGCAGAGCACCAAAGCCGACCATGGAGGCAGACCCTTATGTGGGACCATGACCCCAGAAGCTATACTAACTAACCATCGGAGAAGTCCAAGCTAATTACTTAACATTCCTTGCACAACTGATTGAGATGCAACTATATTTTCTGCACTCCGTTTGACATAATTATAGAAATTCAGCACTCTAACTGTTCATCAAATTGCCAAAGCACACACGTATACACGGGCCAGCACCAAGCAGGAAATCTAAATAAAGTACGGTGGAAGCAAAATGGTTATGCAAGCAATACGGTGACAATATTGAACAGGAATACTCTTGACGTTCTCGCTCTTACTTGACCATTGGAGAAATCATCCTGCGACAGGTATTGACAAATAACCATGTGCTGATGCAAACACATTTCCTCAAACAACCAAACAACCAATGACAATTCCAACAGTTTTACGAGATCAAACAACCAGAAATCCAGTAAAAGGAGATTACCAAATCTTGCTTCATAAAAAAAACTCACACATGAGAGAGAATAGCATCGGAAAATGTCAAGCAAGAAGAAAGAACCGAGGTCTCTGCCAGCACACCCACTAAAACAACAGGAGTAACAGACCAGCAAGTACCCAGTAACTATCAAGTCAGCTGAAGATTATGTGAAAAGTCCAGAGATATATATAAAGCAGTTAAAATGTAAAACCAGCCTTTTTACCATGTGCATCCAAAAGCCTAACAGATCATGCTACTCCAGGTTCAAAGCCCACGAAGGGAATCATGGATTATGGTATTAAAGCACCTTACGGGAAAAACTTGTACTATCAGAAAACTAACTTTTCCTTTTCCCCTTTTACAAGCCAAAATTATGAAAAGCTCATAAGAAAGCCACAGATCTGCAGTCTTTTATACCAACAAAAAAAGATTAAAAAAATCCAAGATCACTGCCCAGAAATATGTAGCTGAGTCAGGAAACCACCGAGCTTGGTCCAAGAAAATCAGAACAAATAAAACTGGAAACATAAAAGCCGTACCTGCTAATGAACCCTGGAGCAAAACCTGTCAACGAGGAGACCTACGATACCGTTCCATAGATAAAAGGAAAAATGCATCTTTGGTTGAAATACAGCTTTGATTTGCATCAAATTAAGATTTTTTTTTCTTTTTATAATGTTGAAGCTACTTGCCATGTAATAGACAAAACACATGGCAATAACAATTGAACAGCTGACTACCGAACTGGGCATGTGACAAGCTTGGGGAAAAAAAATGGCCCCCTTTTCTGGGTTCGAAGCAGCAGAACTGATTGAGAACGGATGGACGGATGGTGGCAAAGATGTACAAGGACGAGCAATTCTGAAAGCAATCATTTTCTCGATGAAAGTCTGCGTTCCATTGTCCACTTCAGGACGAAGCTTCCGAAGGGGAGAGAAAAAGAAGGCGAGAAAGTTGTTACGAGAGTACGGGTGCCGGGTAATTCAGATCTGCCCTAGCGTTTATATCTTCTCAATTTAGCCTCTGAAGTTGGAGGACGGTAAATAACTTTCTCCTGAAAATGGAAAATCGTGCGTACAGCGGAGTCTTTAGCTCAAACTCATGGATGAAAATCAATCAAATTTCACATGAACAACAGAAGAAGGGGTGAGAAACTGTCGATAATCGCCACTTCATGCGATCAAGATGGTTTTCCAATTATAAAGGGTTAAATCGAGACAAGATGAAACATGGGCGTGCGTATTTTGAATATTTCCGAACTACAGGGGGCAAGCTGATAATAATTCTTTAGCAGACTTGTAGCAAGGAGGCAACTGAAACGGAAGAGCTCATTGGGCCTAGAGAATGGATCTTGCATGAAGGCCCATTAAGGCCCAATATGGAACAATTCCGCCGGACTGAAAATGAATTATTTCTGTAAGAAAAACATTTTTTAAATTAAAGCGAAATTTAGCTACCTTTGTGACTTGGAAATTAGTATGGATAAGTTCTTCAATCTCAAATTTCTTTTGTGTGTGTGCGTGTGTGTGTGGACTGCATGGATACTAGACTCTGAATTTGCGACCAAATCTGAGTGCTATGATCTCCAGGTGCGAAGGAGCCAGTTCACCTTGGTAAATACTTGAATTCGGACTCAAGTTCAATAGAGAATGTGAAGGCATCAAGCACAATGTGTCATGACATACAACAACTACAACTAAGTGCTAACCTTCACAGGACACTAAAAGCTCTTAAGACAAAATGAGGAACCCTGATCAAGCGATCCTCTATCGTCGCCGCCATAGAGGGACATAAATGATTTACTTTCAACATATAACATCACTGTATCAGTGATTGGCCTTCGGAATGTTGAGATCTGCAAAGATGGGACTGTCGACCCCCACTCCCATGGCATTCAGGCCATTGTCCACGTAAATAACGGCGCCGGTGACGGCAGAAGCCAAAGGCGAGGCCAAGAAGGCTGCTGTGTTTCCCACCTCATCTGTTGTCACAACTTCCTAGTCAGTAGAATCAGAAGAAACGAGATGCTCAAATGTTGGGACGAGAAGATAGTTTCTTAAGGAAAAGCACCTGCAGACAGTTCCTTTTGCAAGGGAGCATTGGCTATTGAGTAGTCGATCATCATGTCAATAAATCCAATTGCTTTTGCAGCACGACTCCTCAGAGGGCCTGGATTCGTTTTTTCAGAGAAATGGTTCAGATTGGTCGTTGAAATGAGTATATGAAAACCGCCCCCACAAATGAAAGATCATCACATTTTTTTCACTTGAAGGAGGAAAGGTCATGGTACCGGCTGATATGGTATTGACTCGGATTTTGTACTTTCTTCCAGCTTCAAAAGCAAGCACCTGCAAAGTGGAAAAGAGATTGTGATGACAAAATCTGTTTGTTGTGCGGTTGGGTGGATATGGATGGGTATGAGAGTGTGTGTGTGAGAGAGAGAGAGAGAGAGAGACAGAGAGCGAGAGATACGTAATTAAGGGACAAAGAACTTACTCTTGTATCACTTTCTAGGGCAGCTTTAGCGGAACTCATTCCTCCACCGTACCTGCAAATGCCACATGAATTAACATTAGCTAAACAAGGAGACATTTTAAAAAGAAAATGATAATATAGTGGCTACAACAACATACCCTGGAATGATCTTCTCCGAAGCAATATAGCTGAGTGATATTGAAGAACCACCTGCCATACTACCCAGAAAGTCTTTAGAAGTCCACAACATTATAAAGAACTTGTACATGGCGCTATATAGAATGTAAGCATGCCTGGGTTCATTATTGGAATGAAATGCTTGAGTAATGATACATAGGAGTAACTCGATGCAGAAATTGCAGCTAGATAACCTTTCCTTGATGTCTCCAATAGAGGCTTGGTCACCTGGAAAGGAAAACCTTGACGTTGTATCATAGAAATATAGTCCATAATAAATAGCAAAGTGATCAGAAGATTACTACCTCTGGCCCGTTAGCCAGTGAGTGGACAAGGATGTCAATGCTGCCAAAGTCTTGCTTTACAGATTCCACAACTTCCTAGATTGTTAAATAGCAACTGATAAGTCAACAGCATTCACCTTTCATCATACAGATACTAACAAGAACGAAAGCCAACTACAGGAAATACAAGGGGTTTCAAACCTCTGCTGAGCAATAGATGTATCTTGAAACCAAAGTGTCATGGAGTGACAGGAAAATAGAGGGAATGTCATTGAGTGATAATACATCACAAATAATGGAATGATGGGCTTTTTGCTGCCCCGGGTGGTCTTAACTTCAATGACATATCACTTCTGAAAGGCCACTATCACTAAGGGGTACCCGAATTTGGCTCTTCCATTGTCACATTTGCAATAAAATCATAAAATTTCAACTTGAGAAAGCTTTTGATAGACTCAATTCTCCTAGAACATGTACCTGAACTGTCCACTTGCTTGATCCTGCATATCTCTTATTGGCTTTTACCTACACAAAACAACATCAGAATATCTTCATTAACCATTTAGCTGGCTCTGATTGAGCTGGTTAAGGATCTGAGACAATTCTCTCTTACATCTTCAGGTACATCTTCAGGGTTGTCAAATACAGCATCCAAGGGATATATTTTGGTAATCTCTAACATAGAGCCATCTCGCAATCTGAAAATTCAAACTTGTGTCGTAAGAACATACCGACACGGTCACAAAGTGGAACTGGTTTTAGCAGCTTACACGCGTGACTCATCAAACTTTCCCCGTCGCAGGCTGGTCTCAAAGATATTTAAAGCCTACAAGAATTGCAAAAAGAATTAACATCTTAGAATTTCATCCCTGTAAAGTAAGTAATGGAAACCCTGTAAAATACGTACTAGAAAACACAGAATCCCAGACATAGAAGGGGAGAACCAAATAACATACTCACAGGAACCCATGTGCCAACGAGAATTTCAGCACCAGCAGCTGCAAGAGATTTGGCTATGGCCCAACCATATCCATTATCATCAGCGACCCCAGCTATAAATGCCCTCTTTCCTACATATATGAACTCTAGTTCACTGACAGATGTTGCAAAGACAAGGACAACAACTGAAAAATAAGTTCTTTTAGGCAGAAGCAGAACTCAGATATATGAGAACCTAACCTCGCAAATCAATCGGCAAACCCGAGGAAGGCTTGCTCTCATTAGACATCGCCCTGATTGAAACCCGGGATTTCACTGGGGAGGACATCGCTATCCTCCGAAATATTGGCAAAGATGGTATATCACAAATAGTGGCTAGCTTATCCCGTAATGTTCCTTTCACACGAGTACCATAACATCTTCTGGGACGAATAATGGAAGCCCTGCATGAAGTAGATATGCAAGGCCGCACAATTGCCATTTGCAGACCCGAGGCTGCGATCGCTGCCATTCCCAGAAGACTAGACCCCAGGGACCTATGACCCACAGCTTAGTGTTAATGTGCTTATCAAAGTACCACGGTATGCGACCTCATTATTACAAAGGCCGTAATTTCGGGGTAAACAGTCCGTTTCAGGCACGACAAGGTTCACAGAAACAGTAAGAAACAGAACTGCATGATGCATCCAACCTGCTGGCGCACAGAGAGCGAGGCACAGAGACCTTTCAAGCTAAGCTGAAAGCGGAGAAAAGGAGAAGCAAAATGAAGAATTTAAGCTCCGACTAGCTTTCGCCGCCCTGTATCCGGGGAGAGAGATTCACAGTGAAAATTCAATCCAGAAATGCAGAGAGGGAGGAGTCTTTCGTGGAATGAGCGAGAAGGGGAAGAGGCCACGGGAGCACGTTTCGTTTATATGTTTTATATCTCAGCATGAGCCCACGGGCCCCCTGCTTGGGCTGTCGATGAGCCCGTAGGTCTTCCAATGGGCCCGTTTTCTCTCTGTTGGGCTTAAGAGCATACTAATGGGTCCGCATCAACGAGCCCAATTTGCCCTCGGCATCCCATTTCCACCCCCTCCTTTTTTTTTTTTCCTTTTCACTCGACTAATTAATTAATTTGGTTCAAATACCGTAATTGATTCTTTGATTCGAAGCTTTTCAAGCATAGAGAACATAGTTGTAAGGCTTGTTATATAGATATCAAAGGGTAGTGAGCTAAATGATTCAGATCTCATTCTCGTGCGGTTTGGTGAGTTCAAAATTTCATATTCAAATCCCTTTTAACACGTATGTTAGAAACATTTTTTGCCGTAATGGGACCAACAAGTCTGTCACTGCTAAACTAATACAAAAGGATGTTCTCTCCCGTGTTCCTTCCAATTACATGACTGGGGGAAGAAGAGGAATTCTGAGGAAGAAATCGAACATGTTTTTAAACGATGACGATCGGAGAGCTACATAAAAGCCGGCTCCTCCGGAGTAGGCAAGCAATGGTGGGTGGTGGGGGATATGCTAAGTATGTGCATCACAGCTTACACGAACACCCAGACACAGTGCGATCCATGCCGCCTCGAAAGGTCCCTCTGATCGGTCGATGAAACCACAAATCGATTTTCGCATGCCGGCTGGAATATGCGCGTTGTAATTATATACGGGGAGCGAAATTACTGTGTCCGACTATTTGCACTACAAAGTAATGTGACGAGAAGTAATTCGCATAGGCGGGACAGTGTCATCGACGTCGCGAGTCCACATGCTTATCTATACGTACGAGAGGTGCAGTGCGTGAATCCTCCTATTGCTTTTTTGATTACATACGAATAACGTTGGTACCATAGTTTTAAAGATCAGACCGGATCGATCGGTTCAATCTGAAATCAGCCACTCACCTGGTTCGTTCCTATGAAGGATTTAATTGCACTTTTAATGAGGTCAATTCTGATTGAACCGGTCGATTTCCTGGTCCAGCTGGTGAACCCAATTGAATCGGTAAAAAAATCGACCAACTTAAAATTAAAACAAAAATAAAAATTTATTATAATTTACTTATTTTATTTTACTGTACTTATATTTATATTTTATGTTAAACTTTTATTTAATATAATTATATTAATAATTTTTTTTATAAATTATATATTATTTAAATTTATTATTAATATTATTTATTAAATATATTATTCAACTCATTAAACTCTGATCCGACCCATAAATTAATACTTATATTAGTTTTCGGTCCAGTTCGATTTTAAAAATTATGATTCACATGTTTAAAAGAAAATATGAAAAGTTATAAAAAAACTAGAAATTCCGTAGATAAGGAGAAAATCCATAATATGTCGTGATAAATTTCTTATCAGACTGACTTATTTCATGAAACATTCAACCGACCATGCTTCCATGGGGTCGTAAGCGGCGACTGTTCTCTGGTCAACTTTACGAGATTACACACACACATATATATATATATATATAGCAAAATATTTATTTTTGAAGCAGGAATGAAGGAAGTGAAAAGGATGAGAAGAATGAATGATGGGCGTTGATAGGGGCATTGACCCAGAGGATCTGTGAGGTCAGAAATCAAGATATCCAGAGCTCGACTTTCGGGTAAGGCACGAGAGATGTCGGATTATCGGCTGAATGTAAAACTCTCGATTCAAGAATTTTATAAGCAATTTTCATCAAGGGGGTACTCATGACACAACAAATGGCCTAAGAACAAGAACAGCTGGACAGGGGTCGGGGGAAAAAAAGAAAAGAAGAAGAAGAAGAAGAAATCGAACCAGTCGCTTTCTGTCACACCGACACACTATTGATCATCGCAGAAACCCTAGCCCTCGTAGGAGTCGACCGACAGGGATGAATTTTGCTGGTCGAGAGAATTTCTCATAATTTCTGAGATCTATAGAAAAAGAAAAACGACTTCCAAAGGCAAGCCAATTTGATGCGACACGTTTATTTATTTATTTTTTTGTCAGTTACCTTTTTACCCTTTTATGTTTATTTTGTTCTATTAAGGTTATTTAAAATAGGGGTTCCACATATTCAGATAGAGGGAATTTATCATGGGTGCAATTAAACATTGTAATGTGTAATATTAATATACGTGAATTTTTTTTAAAAATAATTTAATTTTTCTATGCCAAATATAATTATAATTGGTTGGTAGGATTTATAGATGAGAGTATAATTTTAAAAATCGAATTGGATCGGGAATCTGTCAATGTATAGGTTATAGGTCAGATTAGGGATTTAATAAATCGAACTGTATATTTAATAAATAATATTAATACTATAATGTTACAAATAAATTTATAATAATTTATAACAAAAATTCATAATATGACAATTATACTAACCTCAAGTTCAACCCAAAATGTAAATATAAATTTAGTAAAATAAAATAAGTACATTATAATATATATTTTATTTTTTTAATTTTAAGTCAGCCATTTTTTTACTAGTTCAATTAGATTTACCGGTCAGACTAATAATCGGCTGATTCAATAGGAGTTGATCGTATTTTAATTGCAAATGAGTTAAATATAGAAATCAGGTCAGATGAGTGACCATTTTTGATCAAACCGATCGGCTTAATCCGATTTTTAAAACTATAGGTGAGAAGAGTTCTGTCAAATCAATCCGACCATGGAAAAGTCACTTCATAGCATGAAAAAGGAAACAATGTGATGTGCTAAGATTAATTGTAGGAGATTTGCAGTGCCTGCCAACTGCGAAACTTGTGGCCACAAAGTTGCACTTGCACGGGCCACCTATATATTAAAGGTAAGACGACTTGGATCATTAATATCATTTATTTATACATTATAAAAATATGATATTCAGTTTAAGATAAAGTACTATCAAATTATATTAATCGGTCAATTTTTAATATGCTTGTCGCCCTTTTCAAAGTGAGGCATATGACAATTTTATTGCGTGTGTGTATATATATATATATATTGTGTCAATGCAATAGAGAGAGGGGAGATAGAGTTTTGGCCTGCAATTTCTTCTGAAAGAGATGGTGAATAAAACTTCCCCGGTTAGTACTGAGAAACCGAAGGGGGTGTGAATGAGGAGAGTCACCGAAAGTGGTAGACATGACCTAACTCATAGCACAAGCTATTTACATGCAAATGATGAAACTTCAAAAAAAAAAAAAGAAGGAAAAATCAGTCATTTTATTCCTCTCTTCTTTTTATTTATATCTTTTATAATTGAATTTTTTTAGAAAAAAAAGCCATAAAATTCTTTAAAAAAAAAGTAAAAATTCTGATATATCTATCCCTCCCTCGAGTGAGAAGAAGGTATATTAATGGAAGAAATGATGGTCGTGAATGAGGCAGTGGATGAGTGGGAGACAGCTTATTACGTGTGATGATAAGTGGAGATTGGGAACGAGGAGGCATTCCTCACGTATTGATTTGATAAGTCGGTGAGTGTGTAATAATACTACTATACGGGCCTGTCCTTATCGTTGCCCCTCTCAGAGTCGGCATCCTCCTTATAAATCAGACGTGGACCTATCACAATTATTCATCACTGGCTACATGGTAGGCCACTCCATCAATGTTCAACTTACCTATTTCGCCGAGGAATCTCCCGTGCCCCGATGAGCCCATCGCATCATAATTATGATATACGTATAATTTATGAGCAAGTTACTATGGGAAGGAGAGTAAAGTAAAGGAATGGTATCCGAGTGCAGTTTGTATATACATCAATCAATTGTAGTGAAAGATGGAGGTCATTAGCGACGGTAATCGAGATTAACTTCCATTACATATTGCGAGATTAATCGCGTGGATTTTTTTTTTTGATCGAAGTTTTTCTTTTTTGGGTTGACGCTATTTCTATGGAAGCTCAAGATGCCGGTAAAACCTTGAGAGACTTTCGGAGGCTTAATCAGATGCCTGAACGGAATCCGGCTGTCATTCGGGGAAGGCGGCTTCCTATATATGGAGTTTGTGATGATGATCACGACGACTCCACAATCCATCCAGTGCTCCCGTTTTCTCCTTCGCGACCTAATCGAGACATCCCGCGTCTTTGATTTCAACCCAAGAATAGGATCCCCGTGTGCCTCGGGAAGGCCGCCGAAGCAGGAACGGGAACACGAGCTCATCATACGCTGGCGCTCATCGAAGTTACGCATGAAGATCACCGGCCGGGCTATATCTCTCGCCGGGGTTGAATTGGCGTAGGACCGTTCATTAATATAGATGACAAAAGGCGATAGGGGAATTCCGAGTCTCCAGACGAGCCGGGTGACCTCACCGTCCGTGCCTGCACGGTCCGACACACTCTCTTCTCCATCGCCGGAGTCCAGCGAGGGACCGTAACGTACAGTTTTCTCGGCTGACAAGTTTCTCGAGAGGTAATCGACAAGTTCCCTCCTCCTGAGTCCTTCCACTCCGATTCATGGGTACATGGCTTCATCTATCATGCAGCTCCTGCACCGTCCCTGTCATATACACCATTGACAACAGGAGTTGATTGATTAAGAGCAATCCACTGTTCGGGAGAATGCAAACACATTCGGCAACTGAGATAGAGGGTTTTTTTTTTTATTTCAATTATAACTGAAAGATCACACATATTTATTAAATTATTATAGATTTGATATCAACATATTCATAATTCAATTTTTATCAAGAAAATCCATTGTATTCCTTATCCCTTCTATCTCTCACTAGCCTGAATAAAAATCTGACAAATTAATTACAACATGAAAAATCGGAGGGGAAAATGAAATTTAAGAGTGGTTATCAATTTTGAAATATAGAGTGAGGGAAAGCCCCTCTTTCTCTTTCTCACATGTTGAAAGGCTGCCCACCACTGAGGATGGGACTTAATGTTAATGGGAGAGGATGGATGCCTAT
Organism: Sonneratia alba; assembly: GCA_900174645.1. Taxonomy (NCBI): domain Eukaryota; kingdom Viridiplantae; phylum Streptophyta; class Magnoliopsida; order Myrtales; family Lythraceae; genus Sonneratia; species Sonneratia alba. Next base: position 3,112,792 of record FWPY01000010.1, read on the forward strand.
TGAGTTGACACTTCCATTATGTCAATTCTACTGTTCACTAATCCATCCATCCATCCAACCATCCAAATTAGATTCCTATCAAACATTATACAATTTTTTTTCTTATGTTGATTGTCTGTCTTGTTCTTTTTTTTTTCTTTGTCCTAATTTCTTCCACAATTCCGAAGCTTGCCTATAAATGCTGAACTCTCTGATCCTTAGACCGCATAGCTCTGCAAACTCCTAAGTTAGAGCTTAGACCCTCTAACAATCGCTTCCTCTCCCTTGTCCTGCCCCGGTTTCCATCCTCTAGGTAAGTTCATCAGTAAGTTGTCACAATATCTGTTTGCAGGTCGATCCCGTTGAACCGGGCAGTCCAATATCGCACGATCGAGTTCTTCGATAGGAATACGTGCACTGAGCCGGGATTATCCACTTCACTTCCCTTGACATGGAGTGCAATCCTTGAAATGTAAACAAGCATTCGTTGACTGGGCTTCCTTCTTTTTTTCCTTTTTTATGCAGAGGGAACCTTCGATGTCTGCCATGGAATTCAGGAATAGCACGCACGAGGCTGAGCTCAAGGTAAAATGGCTCGCACTACCGTCTATTTCAGTAAAATCTTTCTCGAATCTACAATGCATATAGTAGCGGAATTCCCACAGCTATCACGAGTTGAATGCTCTGAATTTAAATGGGCTTGCAAATATATTTAATAGGAAACGATTCACAGATTTCATTAAATAGGTAGTAATTTCTTGATTTTTGTACGTACTTCACACCCATGATTTTCCAAATAGCTACAGTTCTGCGGGGAAAATTGCCTAAAACATCTATATATTCTCCTATATTCTTTAGATATATAGGGATATCACCTCAATAGTTAACAAAAAAATTGATATTTTATAAAAAAAGTAAATACCTTGTATATTTAGATAAATATTAAATGTTGTATATATTTTAAGAAAAATGGACAAAAAAGTAATATTTTTCTTGCAATTTCCCTCATTTTTATTTATGAAACATATATTTGCATAAGCTATACACCATAATTTTTAAAATTATATTAGATTAGGAATGCTATAGATTTATGAATTTATGGATCATGTCAGATGAGGGATTTAATGGATAGAATTGTTTATTTAATAAATATTATTATTAAAAAAATATCCCTTTATTTTTCTAATACTTCTATATAGACTTATATCCCACTATATAATTGAAAAAAAAGAGTTGATTTTGATAGACCGTAATTCGGATTATAATGTCAAAGTGCAAATCAAACTACAAGTTTAGACCACAAATAAATCTCTGTATAATCATTGTAATGATTGAAGATATTCGTTCGATATTCTTGAAGTTATAAATCGAGACTGTGAATTGGAAACGCACAAATCTCATCAATTTCTATGCTTAGTTGATTTTCCGTATCTCCGCTACCTAATTACCTTGATCCCCAAATCTTGATCATTCCTATTCTTAATATTTTCCATATACAATATTTCCTTGTATTGATGGCAAGGTATAATTGCATTTATATGTGCACGCCATTGATGTAATGTGTATAAGATCATTCCTCCGTTTCTTTCATCATGTTCTTTATGTTGGTTGCTGGCCGTATTGCCAGCAGCTGTGTATACGGGAGTTACAGCGCCCCCTCCTCCCGCAGCACTGCTGGGAGACCTATGAGCAGATGGTCCACGTCCGCTGCTGGTCCCACTGGCACTGTTGATTGTTTGCAACTTGGTTTTCCAAGAAATAGGACTCCCTCCAAGTGTAACAAAATACCCTGTTATTTGATCGTCGAGTCATGGGACAACCTGCCCCATCCGAATCACAATATGCAGTTAATTGAAGTGATGAGCGCTTAAGAAGGATGAACGAATATCTTCAATAGTAATTAAACGACGGTACTTCAGATGCTTACTTAGATTTGATAATGATGCAGGTAAGGGAAGGAACTGCAGCAGATGGTGGCAGTTCGCAGACAGGCTTAAGCTTAAGCTTGGACCAAAGCAATCATCAGAAGCAGACTCGTTTCGATGAGGAGCAGATCGTTCTGAAAAACAGCAACCATGGAGGGTGGCAATGCACCTTCATCTTGCTTGGTAAGTGTTCGATCGTATCTCTCGGAAAACAAAAGGCATCATCAACCTTAGCTTATTATTGATCAGTTGATGATTAGAGCATCGGTACTTCTTGTTTCTCTTGGCTTTCTTTCATCATCTGGTGGCGGCGAGCAGCAAACCAAGCTCTCGCAACCTTGGCTTTCTTTGGGGTCGGGGTGAACCTGGTGCTATTCCTGACTCGGGTGATGGGTCAAGACAACGCTAATGCTGCCAACAGCGTGAGCAAGTGGACCGGAACGGTGTACTTGTGCTCTCTCATCGGCGCCTTCCTCAGCGATTCCTACTGGGGTCGGTACTTGACCTGCACCATCTTCCAAGTCATCTTAGTCCTGGTAAGCAGTCGGTCTACTCGTCTACCATCTGTCTACCATATCATAAAAAAGCTCCTCCTCGTCATTCTGAGATCCTACACTACTCTTCTAAGATAAAAACATTTGAGAAATTATGCTTCCACTTGAGTCGATTTTACATGCCCATTTTATATCAGGGGTTGGGGCTTCTGTCGGTTTCGTCAAATCTGTTCTTGCTCAAGCCCAGAGGGTGCGGCGATGGGAAACTAGATTGCAGGCCTACATCTTCGGTCGGGATCGCCATGTTCTATCTGGCAATCTACCTCATAGCCTTTGGGTACGGAGGCCACCAGCCAACCATTGCAACTTTTGGGTCCGACCAGTTCGATGCATCGGAACAAAAGGGAAAGTCCTCCAAGGCGGTCTTCTTTTGCTATTTCTACTTCGCGCTCAACCTGGGATCCCTCTTCTCCAACACGGTGCTCGTGTATTATGAGGACACAGGGGAGTGGACACTCGGGTTCCTGGTATCTGCAGGGTCCGCTGTGTTGGCGCTAGCAGCTTTCCTTGCTGGGTCGAAGCAATACCGGTATGTGAAGGCGTGCGGAAACCCAATACCACGTGTCACACAGGTATTCGTGGCCACCATCAGGAAGTGGAGTGTTGTCCCTGCAAAGGAAGGTGAGCTCTATGAGGTAGAAGGGTCAGAATCTGCCATCAAGGGGAGCAGGAAGATTCTTCACAGCACTGAGTTTGAGTGAGTATTATCAGATTTGTTTCCAAGGAACATGGAAAACCTGACAACTCCTTCCTTGTCTGTCTTATGTCCCTTAGGGAGCTTATATCTTCTTGTAATGGTTACAGGTTCATGGACAAGGCAGCAACGATAACTGATGCCGACTTGCAGGGTCTGAGCAATCCATGGCAACTCTGCACAGTGACTCAGGTTGAGGAAGCTAAGTGTGTCCTCAAGATGCTACCAGTTTGGCTCTGCACGATAATCTACTCGGTGGTCTTCACCCAGATGGCCTCCCTCTTCGTCGAGCAGGGAGACGTTATGAACACCAGAATAGGAGACTTCAGACTCCCTGCAGCAAGCATGTCCACGTTTGACATATGCAGCGTCCTCATCTGCACGGGAATCTACCGCCAGATCCTGGTCCCTCTGGCGGGGCGGTTGAGCGGAAACCCGAAAGGTAGATATTCCCATTATGAAGATTCGAAAAACTTAGCATCTAGAGCGTTCATGGTTGCAACTATTATGTATTCCTGCAATCCAGCTGATTTTCCTGCACCGATCACAGGTCTCACCGAGCTCCAGAGAATGGGGATCGGACTGATAATAGGGATACTGTCCATGATTGCAGCTGGGGCCACTGAGATCGAGCGGCTCAGGCATGTTAAGCCTGGGGAGAAAGTGAGCTCCCTGAGCGTGTTTTGGCAGATCCCGCAGTATGTCCTTGTGGGGGCGTCAGAGGTGTTCATGTATGTGGGGCAGCTTGAGTTCTTCAACGGCCAGGCTCCAGACGGGATCAAAAGCTTCGGGAGCTCGCTCTGCATGGCATCGATCTCGCTTGGGAACTATGTGAGCAGCATGCTCGTGAACATGGTGATGGCGATCACCGCACGCGGCCAAAGCCCTGGATGGATCCCTGAAAACCTCAACTCTGGCCACATGGACCGGTTCTACTTCTTCCTCGCAGCGCTGGCAGCAGTTGACTTTGTGATCTACCTGTTCTGTGCAAGATGGTACAAGCCCACTAATTTCGACAGCAGCGACCAGGAGATCGACAAGTTCGAGAAGGAATATGAAGTGACTAGAAAAGTATAGGGATGAACCTTTGTAGCATTAAAGACCTTAGGCTCCTTGCAAAGATTGTGCTGCGAGTCCTTGCAAAGCCCACTAATTGCTATGCACTCGCAGCACAGTCTCCTCGATTGCACACCAATCTGAATCACGACTAATAACTGCCAATGAGTGAACTGCACATTCAAGCTCAGGAGGATGTCATGATCCCACATTTGCGCTAGTCCGGCTTCGCTGTTTGTGCTGTTAATAGCTGGATTGCTTGCATTCCTTCCTTCTGGTTGTACTACAATGAGCAGACTATAATTTCTAAGTTGAGATCGAAATCGGGCATTTAAGTTATGCTTCTCGTCATCCCTTCGCTCTTTCTTTCATTCATGATTTCGATTGCACTGAGGTCTCTTCCATTTCCTGCTCAAGATACAAACGGAAGAACAGAAAGGACAGAACTCAAGCGTATGGATTTGCATGCCATATTCCATGGTCAGTGCTGTTTTTCCGATCATTTGGCTGCATACGAACCAATTCTACTGCTCTCTTATCATATGCGGCCCTATGAGATAACTACATGAAAACACCAATCAGCTAATTCATCTATGAGTGTAGACTCTTCTTATCTACTCGACTAATCGTTGAGAGTGACTCTCAAATTTTACACCTTACAAGAGAGATCGCAAGTTGAACACGAGAATTATGAACTAATCCACGAGGTTAGTCTGGTGAACCGATGCATGCCACTTGGTATAACCAGTGCATAATCTCAAGTCACAGTAAGAAGTAGAACACTGCAAAACCTCATAGTTTTACACGCCCTTGTTTGCTTCAACCATATAACCGAAACACGCATCCTCCGCCAAGCAAAAGTCTGAGATTTGGTTTCTACTGCAGCTAACTGTTGATTAGCACTCCAGAAGCACATGGTGGGAGAGGCATCCGCTAGCTATCATCAAGCGAAGCCTTCCCAATCAGCTGTCAGGACCAGCGGTACAGGCCAGAAAAGGATTGTCAGGGTCAACAATTGGCTCCAGGAAGCCATTGATAGGGCCAAAAGCTCTATTGACGGTTGTTGTAGCCAATTATCAGTCTTGCAGTCCTTTCCTGGTTTACTGTCATGAGTACGGAAGAAAATTACTCGACTTGTCGCCAGTTGTCCCCCTCATTCGAGGCCGGAAGAAGAATACCTGGCTCATAAACAGTTGTTGAGGGTGAGTGTTTAATGGCACGTGGTAAAGTGGACCACGTTGCCATATGAGGGTGGATGTTGAGATATACGATCTCATATTAATTAAATGAAGAAAACGTTGTGACCTTATAAGAAGGTTGGGTACCACTATCTATCAGCTTGACCTTTTAAGTGGAAATGTGCCTGATCTCTTATGCGCTAACAACGAATTTAACATGGTATTAGAGCTAGTGGACTCACACCTTACCCGACCTGAGTCCATAAGCCCGGTTCGTTGTTAGTTGATATTAAGCCCGAGTATGGAAGAAAATTGCTTGACTCGTGGCTAATTGTCCCCCTCGTCTGAGACCGGAAGAAGAATACCCAGCTTGTAAACAGTTGTTGAGGACGAGTGTTTAATGGCACGTGGCAAAGTAGATCACGTTGTCACGTGAGGGCGAATGTTGAGATATATGATTTCATATTGATTAAATAAAGAAAAAGTTGTGGGTTTATAAGAAAGTTGAATATCACCACCTATCAGCTTAAACTTTTAAGTGTAAATAGGTCCAGTCTCTTATGAGCTCACAACGAATTTAACAGTTGAGACTGAATATGCTGTTCTTGTCTAGCGAAGGTTGGATGGCTCGGTTCTATTATACTTGTATGTTATGCTCCTATACTTGGTGGGAGATCTCGGATCTCCCAGTTCTCTGATATTGGCCTAAATTACATTTTCAAACTCGTAGGAGAGGCATCCGCCAGCTGCCATATGGTTGATTACTACTTACATTTCATCGATCCCTCTAGTTCATTTCAACCCGAGAGAATCCTTTCTCATGGCCTATTCATCGAATTTTATATAGGTGTAACCTCGATCCGCAGGAAATGCATGAAACATGAAGGATGTAACTTCTACATATGAATTCGAGAAATAGGCTCATTGAGGAACCAATATACTGTCCATTGATTCTGACAGGATAAAGACACATGCGATATCACGTCATCTGACTTGTTTGAATTCTGTTTCATAAATACGAAGGATCGATGCTGTCGAGTTTCCTCTAGATGGAAATACTGTATGGGACTCCTTGCCCAGTGACTCCCGACCTGGAGAACGGCTTTAGAAGCTTGTATGGAACAATCCCGGCTCCGTTCCTGCTCTTCAGGTTCATATCCTTGTTCCTCGCGTCTATGATCTCATCGATTTCCTTTAACCTTCCATTGAGCCGCCTGAAAGCAGCATTTATGATCCGGTCGTCCTTCCATGCAAGCTCAGCGTAATCACCCAGGTATTCCTCATCAGGCGAGTGGTTGGACAGCACGTCCAGGATAGCCATCACCTAATGAAAAGGTGAACCACCCGTTACGAAGATGTTGGGCGTGAGTCATAAGAAGAAATCAGGGAAATGTTTTCTCATTGATCTATGATATGATTTAATTGGCAGCACATCTTTGTATTCCACGGAAAGCTGTATCAGTATAGAACAGAGGAAATTATTTCAAAATTTATCATCACCTTCGTAGCTTGAATCTGAGAGGGAAAGCACTTCAAGAGAGTAGTAGCCTCGGGCTTGTCCATGAACTCCTTCAGCACTGACTCTGTGGGGTCCTCAACGGGCATCTTGGTCCTAGCGATGGTAGGTCGGTTTGGGAAGTAGCCGGCATAGTCATGTTGCCCAAAGTTCACGGCGGCGTGGTGGCCAGACGACACCCATGCTATGGTGGTGATGATCTCAATCAGGTCGGTAATGGTCTTCAGCTCTGGCCAGCCGTCCGCATCCTTCTTGTCACCGTGGCCAACATTGCGGATCTCTGCCCACCATGACTGAAGCTCCTTGTCCGACTCCACGCGCTCGAGTCCTCGTAGTAATGGTTGACGTAGTCGGTGATCCACTCCTTCAGGGAATCCCATATGAGAAGGCCATCGTTGGCGAATGGATAGTCCTCGATTGTCAGCTTCAGGCCATGCGGCGCAGTGGGATCCTCTACCGCCATTCCCCTGTTATCAGCCACAGAGAAGAGAATTATCATATCATTAGACATAAATTCATCATGTTGCGATGAAGCTTTCTTCGTGCTTGATCCTAGAATTGTGAATCCCAACAATGTTTTCTTCCCCAATACTGCATTGAAATTATGCTATACTGATGGAAAATGCAGAAAATGTGAAGAAGAACATAGTATAACTTCGATATTTGATGCGTATATACCTGTGAATCAAGTCTTTGGGCAAGGCTTGCAAGTCGAACTGCCACAGCTGGTCATAGGCCATAGAACTCAGATCCATGGAATACTTCCCCGGGGAGAAGGAGCTCTCGATGATTCCACCCGCACTGATGAGGTACTGACGGGCCAGGGCATTGATCTCCATCGTGTACCGAAAGTGCGGGTGCAGCAGCCTGTATATCGGATGGATCGCGCTGAGCTGTCGGTTCGTGGCTATTATATACGGTTCTGTGCAGCAGTGAGTCCTCAACCTGGAAAGAATGCGCTTCTAGGTCAGCTGATTTGGTTTCAGAGAGATCCCCATCTTAGATAATGTGGCATAAGTGGAACGGTACCAGTGGCTGACTAGTTGGTGAACTCCTGAGTCGTGAGCGAGCACGTGAGCTTTGGCAAGCCGCCAGAGCCAGCACTCAGTGGAGTGATATGTGGTTGTGAAGACCTGCTTCCACTGTGGCTTTCCATCCATAGGTGGTCTAGTTAGCTCTAAAGCAACGGGCATCAGGGTGCCCTGGGGGGTCAAGAAGAACAGCGCCCTCGATCCATACAGCGTTGTGCCTTGGAGTTGTCTCACTTTGCTCACATATGGGAGTAGTAGATCATGATAATCGAGGACGAACAATTTTTCTCTGCTCTATTGCCTGCACACACCAGCGTTCGAGTTAGTACAACAAATTGACGGTCCAGGATTCCACCCTTTGTCTGTGATCTGCTGAAACTACCTCGTCAACGTTCATCAATCCTCCCATTTCACGTTTGATGATCTCCGCAGTGATCGCCGACTCTGGTGGACCATAGACCGAGGGGTCCAGTTTACTCTTAATGGGCCACTCCTGTACATATTTTTGCAACCTCTAGCAAATTCGGCCTAGGACATAACCGTTCGAATGTTCGATAAATCTTTTATATTACCTGACCAATTGAATAGTGCATGGGTTGATGTCTGCAAGCGTCTGTCGGCTAAGTTCCTCGTCGCTAAACCAGAAGAAACTGTTTCCTGCGCGGTCCAATAGAGCGAACATCAGTAATAATTCTTCCAGCGTTGCGATAAGTGAGCTTACGATATCAACAGGTTCAAGCTTTTATAGTTCCTAGAATGGATATTCTGCAGTCAACAGATTCCGTCTCTTACGCAGCATTGCTTCAGGGGTCTCGGACCGCAGGACATCTTGAGTTGCATCTTCGATGGACTTAACTAGCCTCGGGAGGAGGTCGGATAAGCCCTTCTTTGGCAGCTTGGGCAGAGTGATGCCTTCGTTGAAGAGCTCCTCAATGGCCGTGAAGTAAGGGAAGGGGAGGTCGGTATCGATCAAAGCCGTCTCCAGGGAAGGCACCACGGCATGCAAGACCGAGTAGACCGTCTTGGCAGAGAACGTCGAGTTCTTGACCTCCGAGAACGCTTCATCCCCCGGCACGTAAATCGTGCTGCTCTTCGACTCCGATTCTGGGTCTGCGCACAGGTACAGACAATCCATCGATCATAAGTTAAAGGTGTCCATTCATTTTCTGATCTGATTCGGCCTATTGTTTGAAATCTGTAAGTCATGTTTATAGCTAGCTGATCGTTATATCAGCTTTCGTTATACCTGATTTACAGGGAGGACGGCCGGTCCTGCAGCGTCGAGGGTAAGGGAACTTGTTACTGCCGCCAAGTACCGGCCGCTCCTTCTCTGGGCTGCCGTCCGGGTCCCCGATATCGTTGTACACGTCGTAGTCGTATATCCTATCGCAAGTCTCCCTCTCCCCTCGGCCGTCCCCTCTCAGCGTCTTCGGCTCGTCCTCTCTCAGCCTCTTCAGCCCGTCCGGCGTGTCGGACGGCAAGGACGACTGCAAAAATTTGTCACATTACATCAAGAGCCGTTCATGTGTACACTCACTGATACGAAGTATCACACGGAATTGAGATCGCGCTGTGTTAAATGGGACATATGTCACATATCTCGACCAGATACAACGGTGTCATGCTTCATTTTACTGTAATTAAAAATTCAGACATGATCTCGACAGTTCATACAAACCAATAACATACGAACAAGATTCTATTATCTTAAATGGTGTTTAGGTATGTGTCGACACAACGATAATAGCAAGCTCCATTATCATGAAGAAACTCGCAGGGGAGATATGACGCGGGTACCCCATCCCTCAAGTGGAGAAACTCAAAGGGCTACCATGAATAGTAAATGCAGTGCCACCTTAACTCTGCATAATTATTGTAAACCCTTCTGTATAATCACCTCTTAGAAATTAATTAATATCTTTTATTAAATTCTAATCGATAAAGTTCCTGCTTTTACTTTTTATTTTTATCTCATTTGTGGGTTAATAGATCTCCATTGCAATAAAAGATGTTCGCGAAAATATTTTATCATTTTAAGTGAGCCCTAAAAGTTTTAAAATATTTTATTTAGTTCTAAATGTTCAAATATGTTAGATTATTAAATTATATATACTGTTAAACACATGTAAATTGCTTTATTAATGTTTATGTGACAACACACCATGAGATACGGTAGTGACTTGGTGACACATAATCGGATTTTATTGCGCTATAATATTTTTAGCACAACGTGACACACCATCATAGACAATTATTACGTAAGTATATGATTATTATATTAGCATGGTTGCTATGGAGTAGAGCAGGTAATTCAGGTCGACACAATATAAAAAATCATACTGCTAAAAAATACTTGCCTAGATATGAAAATTTTATACTTTAAATAATCTAGGTATAGGTCAAGTACAAATTATATAAATAATTATTTTTAAAAAATAAATTTAAATAATTTATATTTGAAAATAAATTTTTTATCATATAATCAATTAATTAATATAAAATTTATATTAATTTGAATAAAATGATAAATGGTTATTAAAATAAAATTATATGTGTTTAATTATTTATTTTTTTAAAAATTTCATAATTTTTATTATAATTTTTTTTATATATTTTTGAACTGACACGAATTTTTTTAATTACATACCATCACGACTTAAAAAATCAAATAATTCGAAAATATTAGTGTAGGCATAATTTTTTTATGCTGTACCACTTTTTATCAATTCTACTGTATATATTGATAAATAGAACTTAATCGTTATAATAAAATTAAGTGTGAACAATTAAATAAAATATTTTACCACTTTTAGAATTTACTTTAAAAAAAAAAGATAAAACCCTAGCCGCAGAGCCTTGGGCGACTGCCTGGGGCTCGTTAGCCGCTGGTGCCTACGTGGGAGACCATCGCGACCGTTAAGGCCATGGACGAATTGCTTGGTTTTGAGCACGGGAGGAGCCAGCAGGGTCCGCTCAGCCGCTGCTCGCAGTGGGTGAAGTACTTGGGGCTTCAACATTTTTTTCGTTACTTGGGGTGAGTAAATCTGACGGAATTAGAACGGTAATGGAGGTTTTACTCGGTCATGGTCGAGTGAAATGGCGAAGCAAAAATATTTCCATGACAGGTAGTTAGGGAAGCTGGATACCTTTTAGATGTAGCGCCCAGTCGATAGGAAGCAAAATTTTTTTTGACTTTTTCCGTGCGTAGGACCCAATTTTCAGACGTTGATTAGACCTTTACTATCCTCTCTTTCACGTTGCAATTCCTTGATTTCAAAGTTTTTTAGGGAAGATGTACCGATGAGCTCGATGACCTGCAACGATTCGTACAGTGATTTTTCCCATCGTGCCAACGTGGAAAATCCGATGCAGAAGATTCAGCGGTAGTGTTCATCGTTTTTCATTCATATGCGTGCAACTCGATATTACTGCAAATCACGTGCATGTATATGTAAGTACGTACGTGTAAAACCGTACATGGAAAAATAGTATGAATTGTACCAGGATTCTGACCACAGCAATAATTCTCCCTCGGCCAACCCCCAACAGTTGGCCCTGGCAAAGTTGGGTCTAGTCTCAGGATGCCAGAATGTGATCCTCCAGTCTGGTGCCCGATTTATTGCTGCCTCGTAGGCGCAGAATCGAGTAGAACCCTGGTTCGGTTAGTTCTTCCAGGCCAGCTTAAAAAATGCAGCGAGTCTAATGGGATTCTTTCCTTCTGATTCATGGTACCTCAGGGTTCGGCCATTTTCTGGAACTCTAGCAGACCATGAGAACTAAGATGCAAATATTTAGGAGGACCAGTAATTAAAAAACCTTGAGTGGACTGACTAATGGACAAAATCAACAATTCTTCACCCGGATGCCCAACATGAAATGAAAAACGTGGGGGCAAAAGGATGCTGCACTCTTCTCGGTCATCGACTCCACAAATCTGCTGCAAAAATCACAAAAAAAATGCGGAAAATGTGATGAATAATGCTCAAATGGCTGGAAGAGGTAAATCGAGTCCATCTTGTTCTCTCTTCTGAACAAAAGATGGAAGAGGGAGGGTGGAACCGGGAGGCTACACCGAGCTAGGTCAGAAACAAAGCGTAGCCACCTGCTCCTTACGATCTAGGGTCATTGCATCCGTCCTCCAGATGGGTTTTTTACGCCCCCATTTAAACCGTCCTCTATTAGTTTTATCCTTATCTTAATGGAGCATGGTTAGAGAGAGGAAGCTCATCTTGGGTCGTTAATGCCAACTAATTGCAGTGGCTACCGCTGTTCGAAATCTCTATGTACCTTAGTTAGACTCTTGTCGTCATTTAGGGGCTTGTGGTTGGTACGATGATTCTTCACGTCATGCGAACGTGGAAAATTTGACGCAGAAGATTCCACGGGAGTGTTCCTCGCTTTTCATCCATGCGCGTGGACCTTGATATGACTGCAAGTCACGTGTATATGTACGTACGTACGTACAAAAAGAGTCCGAATTCCGACCGTGGCCAATAATTCTCTCTTGGCCAACGTGGAAATAAGAGATTTGAGTCGAATCGCAGGATGCCAGAATGTCATCTTTCATATTGGTGCCTTAATTTAGTGTTGTTAAAAGTATGATCCGGGTCGATTTAAAATGAGTCAGGAGCTCTTAGATCCTGTTATGATTTGGTATATTTATTTAACAGGTCGGTTTGGTTATAAGTCACAGTACATGTAAAAATGAACCGATCTAGAATCACTTATAAACGGGTTGGTTTTAATCTGTAAACCGTCTATCTTTTTAATTTTTTTTAAAATTTTAAATTGACTTAATAAAATTTGATAGTTGATTTGTAAGATTTTACTGGTCCGGGCAGTTTCTAAACGGTTCCAAATCGATTACAGTTCAACATATCCATATTTATAAATCGACCCATAACTACTCAAATCCAATAAAAACGATTACGGCCGAGTAATGAGCTGTCCAAACCTGTTTCAAATTTGAATAATTTGATTTCAGTATCAGACCCATTTAACATCTCTACCTCTATTTATCGTTCCCTCGTTCGGATATGATGAAATCTATTAATTATGCCCCAGAAGGGTGACTGACTCGACTCCCTCGTCGACAAGGACGGTGTTTGTCTGCCTGTCAGTCAGTCGAGTACAGCTGGTGCTTGGCTCGAAGTAGTGCTGGTCCCAACGATGGCGTCTTTCCTTCTGATTCATGACGCCTCCGGTTTCGCCGTTTCTGGAAGGAGATCTAAGCGGGGAAGCCAACAACACGAAGCCGAAACCGGCCGGACTCGCCTGATGAAATTATACGCACGTACGTATTTCCTCGATCAACTGGAAAGTCAGAGAGGGTTACCGGCTCTCTTGACTTATGCACGGCATCAAGGACGCGTGGATACTCGATTTCCGCACAGATAATCTACCAGCACTGTTGCGGTCGTTTTCATCAACGACTTCCCTTACACCTGCAATCAGTGCTTTATTTTTACGTTGAGTGGTGTGGTTCTTAGCCACGCCAGAGAGCTGCGATCGATGCTTATCTGGTCAATCAAACGTTCCCTGACCGGTACCACATTTTTCTACTATTTCCAGCTTGCAATCAAAGAGCAATGTGAGCAATTTCGTGGAATAAGACGGTACGTAGTCCGTGAGTTTTCTTTCTGGATAGAAAAGTCATTGCGAAGTTTAAAGGGGTAGAGATGTCCGACTAATGCTGTTAGATCGAAATCCAAACTTACGTGTACGATAACTATGGTGTAGGTAGTCTCGGCATAGAATTCCGCATTTTGTAGGTTATGTCTAGATTTACCTCTTGTTATTGGTTGGATTTTCTCGAGAAAGAGAGATGTATATATTTTTCGACCCGTGCACGTTCATGTAACTAGGAATGTGTAAACGTACCAATAATCACATATAAGCCCCTCTTTATTCAAATTCATCCAGAGATTGGTGTTACAACTTGAGCTACAACGAACCACATAATGTTATTTCTGATCCACACACTTAATGTGCGTATATTCTAATTATGCTAGCTAGCATGGAAATGTAATCGGAACAAGAAATCACCTTCACGAATATGCAACAAACGAACGAACGAACACACACAATCAAATGCTTCTGCCGAATCGAACTAGTCCCATGGGTCAGTGAAGATCATAGACCGGCTTGTCCGATTTTCCCCTAGATGGAAATACTGTACGGAACTCCCTGCCCGGTCACTCCCGCCTTGGAGAACGGCTTGAGAAGCTTGTACGGGATAATCCCAGCTCCATTCCTGTTCTTCAGGTTCGTATCCTCGTTCCTCGTGTCTATGGTCTCGTCGATCTCCTTTAACCTTCCATGGAACCGCTCGAAAGCAGCTTTTACAATCGGGTCCTCCTTCCATGCTGGCTCCGCGTACTGGCCCAGGTACTCCTCATCGGGCGAGTGGTCCGACAGCACATCCAGGATAGCCATCACCTAGTGAAAGGGTAAACCTTATCCGTCACGAGAGGCGTATTCTCATTGAGCAAGGCTATCATTGCTGAACCAGCTGTGCGAGATTTTAGATTATAGAATTATTTTTATATTACCATTGTAGCTTGCACTTGCGAGGGAAAGCACTTCAAGAGGGTGGCCTCGGGCTTGTCCATGAACTCCTTCAGCGCCGCCTCTGTGGGGTCCTCCACAGGCATATTGGTCCTAGCTATAGTTGGCCGGTTCGGGAAGTAGCCGGCATAGGGGTATTGGCCAAAGTTCACGGCAGCATGGTGGCCAGACGACACCCATGCTATGGTGGTGATAATCTCGATCAGGTCGCTGGTTGTCTTCAGCTCTGGCCACCCATCAGCGTCCTTCTTGTCACCGTGCCCAACATTGCGGATCTCAGCCCACCACGACTGAAGCTCCTCATCTGACTCCACGAGGCATGATTCCCGGTAGTAATGGTTAATATAGTCGGTGACCCACTTCTTCAGGGAATCCCATATGAGAAGGCCATCGTTGGCGAATGGATAGTCCTCGATTGTCAGCTTCAGACCGTGCGGCGCTGTAGGATCCTCCACCGCCATTCCCCTGCCAATCAGTCGAAGAGAGTGTATTCACATCATTGGTCATGAATTCATTATGTTGTGACGAGCCTTTCTTCGGGTCTGACCCTAGAATAGAGGTTAGATAGATCATTTCATGCTTATACCTGTGAATCAAGTCTTTTGGCAAAGCTTGCAAGTCGAACTGCCACTGCAGGTCGTAGACCACCGAGCTGAGCTCCATGGAATACTTCTGTGGGGAGAAGGTATTCTCGATGATCCCAGCCGCATTGATGAGGTATTTACGGGCCAGGGCATTGATCTGCATCGTGTACCGCAAGTGCGGATGCAGCAGCCTGTATATCGGATGCATTGCGCTCAGCTGTCGGTTCGTCGCTATTACGTACGGTTCAGCACAGCAGTGAGTTCTTAACCTGCAAAGGATGCGCTTTTGAGGTCGCTGTTTCGATTTCAGAGAATGTGGCATAAGTAGAACCATGTATACCAGTGGCTAATGAGTTGGTGTATTCCTGAGTCGTGAGCGAGCACATGAGCCTTGGCGAGCCGCCAAAGCCAGCTCCCGGTGCCATGATATTTGGGTGTGAATACTTGCTTCCACTGTGGCTTTCCATCCATCTGTGGTCTAGTTAGCTCAATAGCAACCGGCATCAGGGTGCACTCTGGGTTCAAGAAGAACAGTGTCCTCGATCCATACAATGTTGTGCCTTTGAGTTGTCTTACGGTGCTCACATAAGGGAGTAACAGATCATGATAATCGAGGACGAACAATTTCTTCTGTTCTATCGCCTGCACACACACCCGACTCCCGAGTTAGTACAACCGATGGGCAATCCGGGGTTTCATTGTCTCACTGGGGTTCTGCAGAAATCACTACCTCATCGATGGTCATGTATCCTCTGATCTGACATTCGATGATCTCCGTGGTGATCGCTGACTCTGGTGGACCGTAGACCGAGGGGTCTAGCTTACTCTTCATGGGCCACTCCTGTATATATTTATTCATGCAACCTTTAAAAAGTAGAGCAAAGACATAACCATTCGAATCTTCGGTAAACCTTTGATATTACCGTGACCAGTTGTATGGTGTAAGGGTTGATGCCTGCAAGCGTCTGTCGGCTGAATTCCTCATCCCTGAACCAGAAAAAACTGTCTCCTGCACGGTCCGGTCGCACGATCATCAGAAACAAGATTTCCCGATTTGTGATAACAAAGTTTAAAATATTGGCGTGTTTATGCTTTTATTATTCCTACTCCGGATACTCTCTAGTTAATAGATTCCGTCTCTTACGCAGCATTGCTTCGGGGGTCTCGAATCGCAGGACACTTTCAGTTGCATCTTCGACGGACTTTAGTAACCTCGGGATGACGTCGGATAGGCCCTTTTCTTGCAGCTTGGGCAACGTGATACCTTCATTATAGAGCTCCCTGATGTCCGTAAAGAACGGAAAAGAGAGGTCGCAATCGATCAAAGCCCCTTCCACGGATGGCAGCACGGCATGCAAGACTGAGTAGACCGTCTTCGCGGTGAAGGTTGAGTTCTTGATCTCAGAGAATGCTTCATCTCTTGGCACGTAAATGCTGTCGCTCTTTGACTCCGATTCTGGGTCTGCGCACAGATGAGCAAGCCACTAGTTGTAAGTTAAAAAGAGTCCGTTTTCTGTAATATTTAGCAATCTTTGGCTGATCGCCAACGACCATATGCCAATTTTAGTCTTGACTATTCCAAACTATATGCTTCTGCAGGTGATTGTTAGAAAACTATGTCATGTTCGGAATCAGATGATCATCATATCGACTTTGAATGCACTATAGTCATATCAGTCACTGTCCGAGAAGTCTACAAAGAGCTTGATGTTTAGCTATAACAGTTCCGGACACGGGATTAAGCCAACCAGGCCCGACTTTGAAGAAGTGCAGAAGGGGACAATTAATCATAAATCTAAACCACCATTTAGGTCCCATTTCAGTCTCCGCCCCAACCAGTGTATCTATTCAAACTTTTCGACTCGGATATTTCAGAGAACGCTTCCGAATCTCTTCCATTATCCACTGTGCACTGATTGTCGTGGCTCGTGATAATTAGATGTCGCAGGGTACATTATACGCAGATACCTGATTTACAGGGAGGTCGGCCGGTCCTGCAGCGTCGAGGGTAAGGGAACTTCTTACTGCCACCAAGAACGGGCCGTTTCTTCTCGAGGCTGCTGTCGGGGTCTCCGAGATCGTTGTACACGTCGTAGTCGTATATCCTGTCGTGTGTCTTCCTCTCCCCCTGCCCGTTCCCTCTGAGCGTCTCCAGCTCGTCCTCCCTCAGCCTCTTCAGCCCACAGGGAGTCTCGGACGGCAAGAACGACTGGATTCACATTTATCCCATTACATCAAGAACCCATCTCACGGTCCACTGGATCATAGCGGGAAAAATATGTATATATATGTGGGTGTTTGCATGTAAAGACTGACCTTGTTGATGAAGAACACTCTTTTCTTAGGGTTGTCGAACTTGGAGCAGACCCAGGAGGAGCAACTCATGGTCACGGGACCGTCGGGGAACCCGTGGAGGACTATTTCCTTCAGGAACAATTCTTTGCGGTGCTGGTTCTCGACGAGGACGGCTCCTACGTCCCCGAACTCCTCCCCGACCTTGAACTCACACTCAAACTTCACCTCGTCGTCTTTCTCCGTCGTCTTGTGCGCGTAACCCTTGATTGTAGGCTTTTCGAGCCCCGATACTGCGAAGGTAGAGATTGATATCTATGATACGATAATTCACAGCGTAATCTTGGTTCATCGCATCCATTTTACGTACCATCGGCACCCGAAAATCTGCTAAAGTTTAAGTTCATTTTAGCAATTGTTTCTGTACATAATTTTTTTAGCTTAATTAATACAAAATGATTAATTGTAAATACCCACAATCCATATTCAAGATCTTAGTTTATTCAGGTGTCATTTTCATTTGATAAATTAATCTTTCTTTAATTTCACTTATAATGAAATACAAAACTTTTCATTTTGATATTCTTGTTTCTTTTTTCTTTTTTTTAAAAAAAATATTAATGTCACATGCAATCTATCTATGCATGTTGCAACATCAAAATATTTTTCCCAGTGAAAATTTTCTTTTCTTCATTGCCAGGTAAACGATTTCGTGTATACCTCACCATTTTTTTTCACACAAATTCTATTAAAATTCAACGATCCGTGCATAGTATGAGCTCGTGTCTAGTATTGCTATATTAGAACGGGGTCTGTAATTGGTCTTAATCATAATTTTCGAACATATCCTTAATAAATAATCTAAACAAAAATTAAATATGATTAACTCAGTCCACTTACTCTAAGCCTTGGGGTTTATGAAACAACTTCTATTATCGTTCGAAAAGATTAAGAACTATCCTTAATTTTAATTTTAACGTTTTACAAGGGCTACCCGTACGTACTAGCCAAAATGAAAGGAATATATATATAGAGAGAGAGAGAGAGAGTCAAGTGAAAGATATGTCAATATTATTCAAAAAATTAAAAATGATACAATATATATTTTTTTACATTCCATAATATGATTTATAATCCTGTGCAGAGTGCAGTTTGTCGTACTTGTAAATATATGTAAGCATCCATGCATATATATTCATCTTTGAATCGCTTACCGGGGTCAAGCTCAGAGCTAACAAGCTCGAGGAGGATGTCCCTCCCCAGCAGACCCGTAATTGGATCGAGCCCGACGGACAGCAACTCTGTTAACCCCCCACCCGTTGGTGGCGTCCCCGTAACCACTGCTTTGACGGCGATCATCATCGTCTCCTTGGTATCTCGAGCCGGATGCAGCCCCAACGTTAGCAGGAACAGACCTCTCGGGCTTCGACAATTTCTCTCTCTCTCTTCTTTGAGTGATTGCAGATGAGGGAATTAGATCAGAGGGTTTATGGTTCACTCGTGATCGTGAAATGGTGAAGCAAGGTGTTCCCCTTTTATAGAGATGAATTACCCTGCGGGGGTGGCGAAGCTGGCTGATTAGTACGGAGGAAAAATGAATTATTTTGATGCACGATTTTCTTTTATTACGTGCGGTCAATGCCTATCTCTTTTTTTTTTTTCTTTTTTGGCTGATATCCGAAATTTTTTTAAACTTTTAACTAGATTTATATGTGAACTAATTTTGCTTGTTAAATGATAAAATTATTTTTAATTCTAAAAATTTCATTATTTATATAATCAAATTCGAATCTTATTTAAAAAATAGATGTATTATCATCATAATAATTTCATAATTGTTAGATTTGCAGGTTTTCCCCCACTAGCCGGATATTGAAAATTCAGTGCAGAAGATTCAACGGGAGATTTCCCCATCTATCATTCTGATCCAATGACTTTTTATTTGAAATCACGTGTGTTTATATATATGTGTGTGTGTGTGTGTGTGTGTGTGTAAGTATCTGCTCTGCATATTTCCCATGTATCGTACTAGGGTTCAGATCACGGAAATGATTCTCTCCTGAGCTCCATTGAACCTAGCAAATTTGGGTCGAATGTGCATGAGGAGAGAATGAGAACTTCCAAAATTCAGCATTTGGCCGGCTCATCACCGACAACGGAATACCAATGCATCACAACCACTCGATCGGTCGATAAGAAGGGTCTTCGCCTGTTGGTCGAGTAGAACTCGTCTTAGGTTCAATTCCACATGCTGTTCCCGTCGACAGGCGCACCAGCATTTTGTTCTTTCAGGCTGAATTAGTCTCCATACTCTTTCGCCGAACCAGTCGTATACATCTTCCACAACCTCACGTCTCCGCCATTCTTCGGAACTACTCTAGCCGGGAAATCAAGAATCCCGAAGCCGAAGTGTGCTGCACTCATATCCAAATTCGACCAATGATGTACGTTATCTTTATGAGCTCAACTAGAAGTCGTAGGCTGCTGTTGTCTCCCAGGACCTCTTTCAACCAGCCCATATCTAACATTCAGAACGTGAACAGCACGTTGATGTCTCTCGATTTCCATTTAGGTCACCTTCGTGGAAACCATTTTTTTTATCGAGCAACTTTGTTTTCTCTTTCCAGACAGTGCTTTGACTTTTCATTTTTCTCTCTTGTGGAACATGGCAATGCAGAGAGCGATGTTCTCCTGCCAGTCAAATTGTTCTCTGTTCATCAGTACCACGTTCTCCTTCCTCCATCCGTCCAGCTAACCCCTTAAAAGGTAGCCACATTGAGTATTATCAAATACAACTTAGATTGAATGCAGGACTTTTTGAGCCAGAGAAACTCACGGGAGTGGCACTACTAGTTTTGGGATCTCATGACGCCGAGATCTTTACGTAGACGAATCCTAGTCCTCATCAAGGCCGACAGGAATGCAGGTTAATTTCTCGACTCACTCGATCGGCAAGAATGAAGTCTGCAGTTGAATTTTCCTTCTACAGGTAAACATATATCTATCAGTCAATGTTCAAATCGGGTAACATTAAAATAAATAAAAAATAAATAAAAACTTGGAAGTTCGTATTCCACCATCCGTGCTTGCGGTGCAACAAGAAACATGAAAATCAAAGGCACACCTTTATGTGTCGTCATGTTCACGTAATTAGACCACGTCCGTGACGGAACGAGTAAGCTATCGATTTGAAACTCGATCGCATACTTATCGTTGAGCAGCGGGCTGTGATATTCATTTTGATTTGATACACGGAAATGAAATATTTGTTGATTTTTTTTACTTGGTCAAAATTATACGTTTCACTGTTGAGATTCAAGAATGACTAATCACGTCGCATGCCCCGCGCGCTCGACATTTGATAGGGTATTGGGAATTTAATTTTATTGTGTCACAAAATAATAATTATAAATATACATTAGTTTCTTCTATTATTATTATTATTATTATTATTATCATCTACATAATTTACCTTTCTAAGTTTCGAAATATCCATATCTATACCTCTAATATAAACTATAATGACCAGCTGACAAGGGTTACTGTATATATAGTACATGCCCAGATGCAGACAATCGTCGTAGTTCAATATCATACGCTTATTTGGTAATTATATTTAATTCTAGGCATGCATATATATACTTACATACATATATATATCTCTCTCTCTTCTTAGATATACAAATCATACGCACGATTGTGACAATGACCACATATAATCTCAATAGTAATTTTCCAAGGAAAAAAAAGAGAGTTATTTACGTACATATTTTCCCAAGAACCACTTGGCACATCTAGCTATTTGAGAGGGGCTGAGATCAATTGCAGATTCAACAGGCAAATTTCCTCTGGTAATTGCCATTTAGTTGAGAGGTGGTCAGCATTCTCTTTTCGATTAAAAGGGAGATGTATGGGATTGGAAGGATAAGAGATAGAGGGAAACCCACTAATAAAAATAATGTAACCAAAAATCTATTGAGACCACGAACTTCTAAGTTTAAATCTCATCGGTAGATCCCATACAGCTTAAACCATGTTTTCCTCCTAAAAATCATGAACCTACTTTATAATTGAGAAAAAAAAAAGAGAGGATAAATTACACCAATAATAACACCGCATATGGATATGAAGCATGCTTTAACAATCTTATTGTTAGTGTCGACCGGCTGACGGAGGAAATGTTCTTTTGCTTTTATGTAGCTCTCTGATAATATCTCAGACACTCAGGTAGGTTCATGGAAGGCCCTGTAACTCTTCCATGAGACGTTGCAGGGTTGGGCCGAGTTCTAACCAATTAGCAACTGCGACTGCTCTTTCACTGACAGGATGTGAGATTTTAAGATGAAATATGGACAGCTCCTTGCTAGTCTGACTGACATGCTCGCAAAGGTGTGGATTAGAATTGACATCCAAGGTTTTTCCTTGGTGTGTGTGCTGGTATGAGAAGGAAATTCATGGATATTGAGAAACAAAAAAAAAAAAAAAGGTCTCCCCTAACAAAGTCAAGTTTGCGTCTTGATTACTCAATCCTCGTAAGCGATGGGCACGTGGTGGAGGAGGGAAGGCAGATATAATTCAGATCGATGGCAAGATTCTTATGAGATTGATTGTGCGCATTAATCTCCTGAAAGATGAGGTCATTCCTTCCTATGACGTTCATGGAGGGTGCGGGGTTGAATTTTATTCAGGCTACCTTCTGAGAAGATGCCGTGAAGAGACCGGGATTCCTTATAACATATCCATGGGCGGTTCCAGCGGCCATGGCAATCGTAGAGATGATTCTGAGAGGTCATCGGTTGGAGTTGAAAATCCACGATGTAAGCGCATGCGGTGGTTAATTAATTAATAGTCTGTGAAAGAGACTGAAGTGTCTTCGGAATGGAATCCGTGCGGGATTGTCAACGAGCAGATCGAGTCATCATTTCGCTCCATGATTTCCAGCAATTGTCAGTTATATGGCCCATAGGGGGTGATCAATTTCCTCTCGCTCCCCCCGTTATTATGAATGTGAGAAAAGGAGAGGAATGGATTTTAGTGGATGTTGGCTCTCTTGACCGGGAGCAAGTCAAGACGACGAACTCGACCTATGAACAACTTTCCTCATGGAAACCCCAGTCGATTGCCACAGTTGCATGCGCGCGCTCTGAGCTTAATTTGCCTTCAATATCCATACATGTTTATTCATGACTATACGTAGGACGCAAGCGTCAGAACGAACAGCGGCGGGCATGCATCCATCCATCCATCCATCCATCCGCCGTTCATCTCTCCACCAAATTTTGGAAGGGCAAACTCCCTGCAGCAGGTATGGGTTCTTTCTTTCTTTCTTTCTTTTTCTCCCCGATCGATCGTTGGTGTGAACCAATTAATAATAGCAGGAGTACACTTAGGCAGGCTAGCTTGTTCCGCATTGTTGGGCTCTACGATCACAGTGACAACGCCGCCTGCAGCAGGACGATCGGTTTTGCACTAGTCCATCAGTTGCTGCACCACTGACTCGGCTCGTGACCACATCTGGTTGTTAGTATTGAATAGTACGTACATCTCTCATAAAGTCAATTCCACGAGCTTAGGCTATGGTCAACAGAGATGTCTACTCAAAGCTCGTATATTGTTTTAAAATCAAGAATCTTCGAAATGCCTCCGCCTAATCACACTGGTCTTCATTTTTTTTTTTGGCTTGCATTTAAACATGCGGATGCATTCGTTACCCACACCCGAACTATGGTGTGCTCACGTTAATTACTTTGCTCTCTTTATGGGATTAATTTTGCAATAAAACTGGCAGACTTGACTCTTTTTTCTTCTTTTTTTTTGTGTCTCTTGTTTTTCTAAACGTGACAAAAATGGGTGGATGTTGACTGTCGATGAGATTTTATCGTTATATGGGGAAAACGCTTAAAAGAGTGATGGTATACAAGATCTGCGATTATGTACTTACCAAATTAGATACACGTGGACATAGTTTTTAAAATCGAACCGGACCCATCGGTTCAATTCCCAAAATCGACAAGATTATATTGCTAATTCGGTCAGCTTCGGTTGAACCGGTCAGACCGATAGAAAAATCTGTCGACTTAAATTAAAAAAATAAAAACATATTATAATATACTTATTTTATTTTATTAGACTTATATTTATATTTTATATTGAATTTAATATTAATATAATTGTCATATTAATGATTTTTGGTATAAATTAGTGCAAAATTATAGTATTATATCAACTTATTAATAATATTATAATATTAATATTAATTATTAAATATATGGTTTAAATTTTCAATCTCACCTATGAACCAACCCATGCTTTTGATTTAGTTCTAAATCTGATCCAGTTTTAAAAATTATACACATTGAAGCACACCCAAATAGAGCATAAACCATCAGCAATTAGTCGATCGATATCATATGTCCCGATCACATTAATCTTTTGCTAGACTACAAAGTGGGCATCGATAAAAATCGAGTAGTTTAGTTTTTATACCAGAGTAAAATAAGGGGAGTCTCGAATCGTACTCGAACATCGACCCGGCCCTTCGCGATCAGTTTCTCCAATTGTAATAATATACACGAACTTGGACGTTGGAGCCGAGGGATTGTGGTTGGGTCGAAATCGAATTCATCCTCAGTAAGCTGAATTTGGCCGTGTCATGTGCGGATCCGCCGAGAGCAAGCTAGTGTTGGCTGAATTAATAATCTACGCGTGGTCTGATCAAATTTTCATGGCCCGACCGACTCTTATCTTGAAGCTGTATGCGTGGTGTGGGGGTGAAAGTCTGGTGTGGATGATGGGAGGAAACGAGAAAATTCTGCAGAAAGGAGGGGGGGATGCACCGGAAATTAGATCGTAAGAGAGGAGAGAACTGGCCACCCTGCAACAGCCTCTATATTGGCAGTAGAAGCCTCCATCTTCAGATGGACGAAAGCAAACTGCTGACAATTTCATACAAAGATCTGTATATATATATATAATGTATTGCCTCATCAATGACTTCATATTTGACTGTTCATACTATAATAAAGAGGCACTATAGATCACACCATTGTCTTCTCCCATGGAGCAGAACAGCTGAATTCATCCGCTGTTCATTTCTCCTGCAAATTTCGGGTCTTCGCAGTGGCAAAAACCCATGCAGGCAGCAGGTATGGCTTCATACTAAATGCATAATTATTTTTCTTTATCTTCCTGATTTTTCATCTCAAGTAAGTACTCGTACGTGTGTGTTTGCCATCCAATGATGATCGTAGGCATATTTAACTTCTGCATTATTAGATTTAAAAAATAACAATAATGATGGGTTCGAGCCCGATGCACAGGATACTAGTAATTTATGGTACTACACTTTGATTAACGATCTTTGATCAGGGAAAATGAGTCTTCCAAAGGGAGCCATACCCAGCTTGGGAGTGACATTATCCCAGGGTACAGAATTCCCTATTCAAGAAAGTGCAGAAACTGATTGGTCTTGATTGCTCGAAAGCCGAGTAGATAGCAGTACTACTTTCGTCTCGATGTAGTTAAACTTGTCCCTGCAGATTCCTGCATTGTCCTTTGGTTAGATTCTTTCCGGTTTGTCAGTTACCCGATGACAGCTACCTCAACCCAAGAGTTGCTTCCCGTGCTGCTTCTTCACTAGTATCGATGCCAGGCCGAATGATAGAGACCTTTCCTCTTTATGGGGACTCGCAGCCTCAACTTATGAGGAGTAAAGTATTACAAAGTTCCTCAAACTAAACGAACTCCCTCCTTCCTGTCCTTGTTTGATCCTAATCGTTCCTTCAAAGATCAATTCTACTTAGTCGCTCTGCGAATAAAAGAGCCATATTTAGTGTGTAAAATGTAGAAGTTTGAACTTTATGGCTGTTCTTACACGGGCCTATTGTATACCATTGTCTAGCTTGAAAAGAGGAATCTAGGGAAACAAAAAGGATGCTGAGATTTTCAGTCTTAATTAAGAAGTATGCCGTGTTAGGTCTCCTTATATCAGTTATAATTGCATTGCAGGCAGAGGTATAGAAAATCCATACAGCTCTTGGCCGGGATCTTTGAGGAGGTTTCACCTTATTGCCATCTTTGAGGTTCGATTCTGTTCTGCTGTTCTTCACATGAACGTTCATATATTGTGATTCATTAGATCAAGCATTGGTAAGAGCAATCTTAAGCAATATGGATGACCTCTGTGGAAAATTTTTTAGTTAAATGTCATAGGGTTGCTACTGTTTATTTTCAGGCATTCTGAGCTGGTTAGTACTTCATCTTCTGCCTTGATTTTCTTGAAATCCTTATCTCTTTGTAATCTCTTCTAGATTATCTGGAAATTGCTGCTGTACCCTACTGCCTTCAGAGTGATATCTTGCATGAGTTACATAAACTACCCAATGTTCATTATGATTTTGCAACTCGGAATCAAGAGTTGGAATGATGCAGTGCGCTCACCCTGCTTATCCATTGTACGGGCTCTAAGTTTGAGGGTCTGAAGCTTCAGGGAAGCTGGATCAGAGGAAATTCTTAGAAGATCAGATCCCCAAGTTGCATCCATGCTTGCCATTGGACACGAGCATAGGAATTATTGGAGCTGGACCTAGTGGACTTTCAGCTGCCTATGCACTTGCCAAGCTCGGAACACTGATATTACTGTTCTGGAAAAGTACCGCTCTGTTGGAGGCAAGTGTGAATCAGCTGAGATTGAAGGTACAGCTGAAAGAGTTGTTTTGCAGATTGTGCTGTTGTTACTGCCCTCCTTTGTAATACACTGAGTTGCTATTTCATCTTGCAGGAAAAATATATGACGTACGTGGTCATGTTCTTGCTGCCAATAGTGCACCAGTGTTATTGCATTTGGTGAAAGAATTTGGTGCTGAATTAGAAGAAACGAACTCTCCCATAAACTCGCCCTTATCGATAGCTCCACAGGGGCCTATCAGGATATCAATGTTGCAGACGATTATGTTTCTATGGTCCTGGTGACACTAGAGCTCAAGGCAACTATATTCAAGGAGGACTCCAAATGATCAATGCGTTCGTGAATACGAAATTTTCTCTCTTTGTTAACATCATAAATTGACCATTATGTTTGTGCCAAATGTTCAGGACAAAGCAAAAGACTCGAATCAGATTGGGGTCCATTCCGTGAGTCAGTTTGCTGCTGACCTGGCCCCCTCATATCTTGAATCCCACGGATTCAAATCCATCCCCAAGTCTGTGCAGTATGGTTATACTGCATCAGGCTATGGATTCGTTCAGGATATGCCTCGTACCTATATTCATGAGTTCACTCGGACTTCCATGGCAGGGAAAATTCGGCTGATTAAAGGTGGACACATGAGCCTCTGGGAGAAAATCATTAACTCACTTCCCATTAAAGTTTTGTGTGACAATGAGGTAGTATCTGTTATGCGTAATGATTCCGGTGTAGTTATTGACACCACTAATAGTAAAGGCGAGGTTGACTATATGGAGTTTGGTAAGATTATCATCTCAGGTTCGTTTCCCTTCAAGAGTGCAAGGACTTACAGATCACCAGCTTTGCCTTCTACCGGTTTGTTGATTTAATTTTTTTGCTTGGCTAATTTGATTTTCCCTTAATTATTTGGCATATCTAATGGAACAAACTTCCTGCAGGACCTGACAAACAAGTAACAGATATGAGTGACCTAGAAAAGGAGCTTTTTAGCAAAGTATGCACGATCAATTACTATACCACCGTCCCGAAGATCAAGGGATTCCAGCACATTCCTGTGGGGTTGTACCACTTTGGTGAATACATTGACGATCCTGTGACCATTGGGAGTCCTGTGGCAATGCAGAGATTCCACACGGACACCGACATCTTCCTGTTCTGGTCTTACAGGAACTCGATGAATGTCAGAGGACCCTGCATCGAGGAACTCGCCATGAAAGCATTCAACTCCATGGGAGGGGTAGTCGAGAGGGTGATTCTACAGAGGCAATTTAAGTACTTCCCTCATGTTGGCCCCAAAGGTATGCGTAACTTCCTTTGTACATCATATATGCTCTTCTTTTTTAATGCCAGAAACTTGAACAGATTTCTTCAACCGGAATACAGATATGAAGAATGGGTTTTATGAGAGAATAGAATGTGAACTTCAGGGCCTTAGGAACACATATTACGTGGGAGGGCTGATAGCATTTGAGCTTACCGAGAGGAATTCGTCTTATGCAATGGCTCTGGTCTATAACCACTTTGCCAGTACCTATCCATATTTCCATATGTGAAGGTAAGTTGAGATCTTCCTGAATCTTTAATCCGACTGGATATGGCACATATACAAATGTTTGCACATTTATCTATTCCTGCAGAATTTATTCTCCTGGAGACAGCATAAAGATGACATAAATCCCAAAGTGTTAGGCAAATTACTGGGACTAGACTTTCCTGATCTCTCTACACTCGATGGGTATCTGAAACACTGGGGTACTCACGAAGCCACGCAGAGTAAGATTCTCCACTCATGGATCGATGAAGAAGGGGCAGTCATCAGTCGGAGAACTTAAGGAGAACTGGAAGCAAATGCTACTTTGATTGCTCACATGCTCCTGACATGCCGAAAACCTTCGATCAAGACCAGTGGTCAGATTTTACTGGTCCATCTCCCAGGTCTGGACTTTGTGGATGCTTGCTTCGGGTGCTTAAGGGCAACAAGAGTCATTCCTGTCCCTGTTCTCCCCCCTGATCAAGGACAAAGTGGTGGTGGATAAGCTCTTACGAAGATTGAGAACATTGTTGAAGTGTGTAATGGAGTTGCAATCTAATCGACCAGAGGGTATCATCACAATGCAGTTCAAATGGGTTCATTGAAGAACTGGGTTGCTTTCTCTAGGAAAAATGGTAAGTGCGTGGTCTGCTGGTCTGATCTTCCTTGGTTGCAGACAGGTTCTCGGACCCAACACTCCAAGGTCTCGTCTCGCAAAGGTATTTCAGGTATCTTGGAACCTCTGCCCGATGACCTACGTTTCTTGCAATTCACATTGGGCTCAACAGGTGATGCTATGGGTGTTATGATAACTCAAGGTGGACTCATTCATAACGTTAAGCTGATGAGGAGGATATATCAGGTCACTTCCAAAACTATGGCCGTGCTTTGGCTTCCTCAGTACCATGACGTGGGGTTGATTGGAGGGCTTTTCAAGACTATGGTCAGTGGTGGCTTGGCGGTTCTTTTTTCACCAGTCACATTTATCAAAAACCCCTCCTTTGGCTACAGACTATGAGCAAACACAGAGACCCACAGTGCCAGACCCAACTTTGCCTTTGAGATATTAATCTGAAGGCTAGAATCTACAAAGACTGAGTCCTACACCTATGATCTTTCCTCCCTGATTTTTTTCATGGTTGCAGCGGAACCAGTGAGGCAGAGGACTCTGAAAAGGTTTCTTGAGCTCACTCAACCTTTCGGCCTCACTTAGTCAATGATGGCTCCAGGTTATGGCCTCGCTGAAAATTGTGTATTTGTTAGTTATGCTTTTGGTGAAGGCAAGCCAATCTGTGTAGATTGGCAAGGGAGAATTTGTTGTGGATATGTGGATTGCGATGATGAAGACATCAGAATAGTCTATCCTGAGAGTGGCTTGGAGATTGAAGAAGCAGGGAAGGAAGAAGAGATTTGGATTTCTAGTCCCAGTGCTGGAATCGGGTACTGGGGCAGGGATGAGCTTAGCCAGGAAACTTTCGGGAATGAGCTTCAGAAGAATCCTGGAAGAAAATACATTCGCACGTGAGGCTTTGGCTGAGTAATTGATGGGAAATTGCTCAGCTCGGGAAGAATTAAGGATCTCATTATATTGGCTGGAAGAAACATTTACTCTGATGATGTCGAGAAGACAGTTGAGAGCTCATCGGAACTCTTACACCCTGGTTGCTGTGCTGTCATTGGAGTTCCTGAGAATATCCTCTCAATGAAAGAAATCCTCGTCTCTGATGCATCAGATCAGGTCGGGTTGGTTGTTGTTGCAGAGGTCAAAGATAGTAACAAAGTCCTCGACCATAGCATCATCAGTCAAATTGAAGCTTGTGCCACTGAAGAGCATGGGGTCCACATTGCTTCCGTCAAGCTGATCCAACATAAAACCACCAGTAGAACAACCTTAGGCAAGGTCAAGAGATTTGAATGCCTCAAGCAGTTCATTGATGGTACACTCAACCTTGTCTCGGAGTCTGTTCAACCAAAAAGAACATGAACTCGATCTTTCACTCCAACAACTTCTGAAGAGGGTAAAGCACCTAAACCTGAGTTAACTAAAGCATTTCCAAATCGGAGTCCCAAGTTCAATAACCAACAAATAGTGGAGTTTCTCAAGGGACTGGTAAGCGATCAGACTGGGATCATTGTCAGGAAAATTTCTGCAACAGAAAGCCTCATCTCATATGGAATTGATTCAATGGGAGTGGTTAGAGCCTCTCAAAAGATTTCAAACTTTTTGGGAGTGCCCGTGGCACCAGTAGATATCTTCACTGCTACTTGCATCGCAGACTTGGCAAACTTCTTAACCTTCTCGTGAAGTCTCACTTTCCAAGCATGACAGCCCCTTCTGAACTACCTGAGCAATGATTTTCTCTTCAGACTTATCAAAAGAATCTTTGAGATTCGGCCGACTGAGTATATGGTGTTTCCATCTTTCCCTTCTTTATGTTACTGTGATCCTGCTCCTTCCTGCTTACTTGTCCATCTCACCTTTCACGAGTATGGTCTCAAAAATTCTGAACATTGTTATCCCCACTCCACTGGCTTCCTTGCATGATGTCCATATTACTGGCTCCTTTAGCTTGGATCGCTGCATGATCTTCACTAGCTTTTCCATTGCTCTCTTTGGAAATTCTCTCCTGCAACCAAATTATGCTATGACCCCTAAAGTGTCCATCTGGTCTGTGTTAGGAACCAATTAAGCAATCAGGACGAAGGGAAGGAGAATCGACTGATTCCCGGGAAGAAGGGGAGGATTAGGGTTCGAGGGGAGGCCGGAGTGAGGAGGGAGAAGCTCAGGGAAAAGAGAGGGAAAAACTGAAAAACCGTTGTTCAGTGATAAACCAAAAAATGGTTCAGTTACACGGTTTAATCCCCCCTCCCGCGGCGCCAAGGGCAGAACCGCCTATTTTCACTCAGCTCCCTCCACTTCGTCACCTGTTACAGGAGGTCCCCCCCTTCTTGTTATCCTCCGAGTGGCCCCACAACTAAACTGTCCTTTAACAGTCTGTCGATTTTGTTAAGTGGTGGACGCTCTACAAGGCCGAGGAGGTTTCTTCGATGGTTCTTGCAGTGCATCTCAGAGGAAGAGTCTTCCTTAACTACTGGTTCAAGATGCTTGGAGCTAGGATTGGGTCGTCTGTATTGCTTGACACGGTGGACATTACAGATCTTTCACCTATCTCAATTGGAGATGGAGCTGTGATTGCCGAAGGTGCCTTGCTTCAGTGTCACCAGGTCACGGATGGGGTGCTAAGATTCCTCCCTATCAGACTAGGCAGAAATTGTGCAATTGGCCCTTATTCTGTCCTCCAGAAAGGAAGTGTTTTAGGGGACAAAACTGAGGTGCCAGCCCTACAGAAAGTCGAAGGTGGGAAGCCTGTGCTTTGACCTACTGGAAACCATACTCTTCAAAGGGATAGTGAAATTAAAAAATTTTCTTGTCTTGCCTTAGCATCAATTAAAGTTATATTTATCCCTCCTGTTAAATATGCATTCTGTGGTCCATATTTCAGGGTACCACACCATTTAAGCTTTCTATCGGAGCTCGCAGTGAGGCCATTTATCATTTTATGGGCATCTACGTGATCAGATTCCTCAGCTCTTTATCTGCCGGTGTCATTTATTTTCTCTACTTATCAGCTTTTCAACAGCCACCTTCCCTTCTGCACTTGACATTTATGTGCATCTCGGGAACGTTCCACTGGGTCCCTTACACCCTTATCACTTACATTACCATGTTTCTTAGTCCCCCTCCAGACCTGTTTCACTTTGCTATTTCCTTCTCCATTGCTTAGTTTGCTCATGGCTTGGTGCTTAGCATTCTCACGTGCGCCTTGGCCCACTTACTTGGCAGCAATGAAAACCAAAGCCCATCCCTTCTCATAGTATCACCGTGGCCTGCCACCTCAGATTTGCCAAACTCCTCTCTGGAACTGCAGCTCTCTGCGCGTACTCACGCCTCTTTGGTGCAAGAGTGGGCAAGCACTGCTCAATCAGACCATTAACCCTGTGCCTGATCTCTGGATGATCTCAATCAGTGATGGGGTGCACCTGGGCGACATCAGCAAGTTAATTCCTGGATTCTACTCCTCCACTGGATATGTGTGGGGCAAAGTTTCCGTGAAAGATGACTTGGTGGTGGGAAGCCAGAGACTTCTCCTTCTGGGTTCTGTACTTGAGAAAAAATGTTGTCCTTGGGGCACTATCTGTCGCCCTTATAGACTCCACTCTCCAACATGGCGGATTCTATATTGGGTCCCAAAATCTGTTCATGATTAAAAACACAATGCATTCCTTGGATCAGAGGATAGAAGAGATGGATGTCAAGTACAAAAAAAAATCAGGAATTTGGTTGCAAGTCTTGCTGCCACAACTCTCAAGGTTAAATCAAGATACTTCCCTCGCATCGGTGCCTGTGGAAAAGGATACTTGAAACTCTATGACAACATTGCAGGCCTTCCAGACCACGGTATTTTTAGTGCTAAAAAGAGTTACCCGGTCATTGTTTGACATTGTAACTGCTTGAGTGCAGATGATGATGCAATGATTGATGCTCGTGGAGCAGCAATCAGAATCCTTTCAGAAGGTGGCAATTCTCCACTCCTTGACCTTTACCTTAAAGACAGGCAAGGCCTTTCATGTCCACACAATCTCGGATTTTGCCACATGGCTAGTTTCTGGTCTTGCTGCACGGGAGGAGCAGGTGAAGCAGTCATCCCATATTGGCAATGCGAATTGGACCTCCCTTAGAAGGGCAGACTCATATGCTGAACTATACTACTACCCAAATCTTTGCAGACTCTTCCGGTTCAAAGATGGGAAGGAAATGTATGTCAAGTACAAGCTTAGGCCATACGATGAGAACATTGATGAAGATTTGGGAAAAGTTGAGCCATTTGGGATTCTTCTGCCAGATACATGTTCAATCCCCAGAGATGAGAACGATCCTCATCCGTTACTTTTCCTTGATGAAGACTTCCAGAACTGCGTGAAATGTCCTTCAGGGGTTCACTACATATTCCGACTTCAAGTCCACCCAATTCTGGAGGATGAAGCAGCTCGAGATATTGCCCCTGACTGCACCAGACCATGGGATGAGGAGCAGTTTCCATATACCAGCACTAGGGAGATCACCAACGACCCAGGCATTGCCAAGGAAGAATATGAGAAGCTTGATTTAGTCCCTTTCTCCGGTGTCATGAAGTGGATGTTATTCGAGCCACATTGAGTTCCCATAGTGCTTTGCTCGATCATGGTTGCTCCTTGATATATGAAATATTCCAGCATCTTTGGAACAGGAAACCTCTTCCTGAGGCTTGGAGGGTGTTCCTAGAGCAGTCCAATGTTAAACTCAACCTCTCTGGTTGTCCAATGGCAGCTTCTTTCAAGGGAAAGGATGACAAGAAGCTAACCCTGACAAGGACCACGGCTCAAATGTCATTGACACTCTTCGGGCAACCAGTACTGCAGACAATCTTTCCTCATTTCCTCCTGGGGTTGATAGTCTATACTACTCTGGACTTGGTTCTGCACTACAAGAGCACAAGAAATGCAGGAGTTTATTGGTTGTTCCCCTTTTGCAGGGTCTCCTCAGGGGTCCTTGCAGCAATATCCTGTGTTATAGCGAAATGGGTTCTTGTAGGAAGGAAGAAGGAAGGCTAGAATGCGTTCATTTGGAGTGGAGGGATCTTCATGGACACAGTATGGCAGTCTTTCAGGACCCTTGTTGGGGAATACTTCGTCCACATGATGTCCAGTTCGCACTGGTTCCTGCTGTGGATGAAGCTTATGGGATCACATGATGAGCTCGATTGCAGGCTTATGTGGATTCATTGGGAGCAGTTCTTCACCCCGAGATGGTTGAGATAGAGCGAGGTGGATCCGTGGGAAGAGAAGCTTTGTTGTTTGGGCACATATATGATAGAGAGGGAGGTAACGTGAAGTTCGGGAAGATTGTCATTGGAGAGGGAGCGTACATAGGAAACCGAGCCATGGCCATGCCTGGAGTGACCGTGGAGTGTGGGGGAGTTTTCGGCGACGTCTCACTTGCGATGAAGGGTGAAATCACAATGCCGTGAAGCCAAGGTCGGGCCTTGCCAGCAGCTCCTTTTTTGTCAGAGACAGAAGTGCTGCTAAAATCATGGAATAATTAACCCGATGCATCACTTTACCTTTATTAGGACAATTAGTTTGCAGCACTTTATATATGCCGTAAGCTCATGAATTATTCTCTTCACAGCAATGTAAAGACTGGAAATTTTCATAGCATTCTTTCCATAGCAAACAGCAACATAAACAAAGGTCGATGATCGACTTCTATAAGCCAAATTTGGTAGATACAACCACCATCAGCCCATCATCTGCTCCCCATGGCTGCAATTAGCTCTGCTATTTTTCCCAATGTATTCTCGATGATCTTTCAAACACAGAAAACCCGATAAATTGCCCGATCCTGATTTAGAGGTGCTGGTACATCCGCCTGAAGGCACAAACTGAGTTCACAGAACGATGTCCTGATCAGAAGATGACTCCGTTCTTTCCCCTCTCTGTCTTCTCCCTGGCTGCCAAAGCTGCCTCGAAGAATTCATCAAGGGCCCTCAGGGATGCCCCTCTATGGCAGCACCCCGTCTCCTCATCCTTCATGGCGTTCTTGATGATCGTCCTCACCTCAGAGGCCCTGCTCCTCATATACTTTCCCTTATCCGTCTCCCCCATCACCGTCTCAATCTTATCCCTCACGTCCTTCCAACTAATTTCACTCGTCTTCCCCCTCGCCACCTCCACGCACACCCCCACCTCTGCCTCCAACAGCCTCGAGTTGAAGAATTGCTCCGCTGCCATCGGCCACCCCAGCAGCGGCAACCCCCTGCTGAGCCCCTCCAGCACTGAGTTCCATCCGCAGTGGGTCAGGAACGCCGAGACAGCCCTGTGTGACAGTATCTCCACCTGAGGTGCCCATTTGTGGACTAGAAGGCCCTTCTTTGAATCCTCCATCCTCCGTTCAAACCCCTCGGGAAGCCACTTCTCAGCTTTAAACTCCGAGTTGATATCGGACCCAAGAGGCGGCCTCACAACCCAGATGAAGTCCCGTCCACTCGCCTCCAGGGCGATTGCCAGATGCATCATCTGTGATGCTGATATCGTGTTTTGGGATCCAAACGAGATGTAAAGGACCGAGTTCGCTGGCTTCGAGTTGAGCCAGTCGGCGCAGAGCTCTGAATTGGGTCCGGGCTGGGTCGTGACCGAAGACCTGCTCTCTGTTGGGAGGAGGATCGGCCCAACTGCCCATACTGGCCTCCGGAGCTTCCTGACAAAGTACTTGAACCCTATGTTATCAAACTCCTCCACGGTGTTGAAGAGGATCCCATCTGAATTCGCCCACGCCGGCAGGTTCTTCGCCTGGAATAGAGACCACGGATCGGTCCCGTCGGCCTCAAGGATGCTCAGCGGGAGCTGAGACACGTGGACTTTGGAAGCTTCCGGGAAGTCCGGAAGCTCGAACACTTCCTCCTCAACGCCTGACCTGTCCCGGTAGGGCAGGTTGATCCAGGCAGAGTAGTAGCACGCGAGCCCATAGCCACTCGCGCCGCTGAATACGGCATGGAAGACCCCAAGCTCCCTCGCCACATAGGCGGTCCACCCGAAGAAGATGTCGGCGATTATGCAGAGGGGCTTCCTCCCGCCGTTCTCAGAGATGAGGTCCGAGACGAGGGTCTTGAAGGCGGGACGGAGAGAGGTGGAAGCCAGGAGGAGGTGGACGATGAGATGGTATGGGAGGACGTCGGTGTTCTCAGCGCCGGGAGGGAGGCGAGGGTCGGCATCGGAGGCAGAGAAGGGAATCTCGAGGAGGCGGATGGAGGAGGAAGGCGGGAGGGAGGAGCGGAGGGATTTGATGTTGAGAGGAGTGCTGACGAAGTTAATGGTGAGGCTCCTCTTCTTCTTCTTGCTGGCCACCTTCTCAATGTGGAGGGCGAGCGCGAGGAAGGGGATGAGGTGGCCCTGCGCCATGAATGGGAATATCACTATGTTCTCCGCGGCCTCCTCCCCTGTTCTCACCGCCTCCATGGCTGCTCTGCCGTGCTCTGCTCTAACCTCAGCAGAGCGTTCGAAGCTCAACAGAAGAAAGAAGATGACGCGATCTACACTTCTGACCGACAGCTTACGTTTAACATTTTGTAGTTTTTTTTCCTCTCCAAATTGACATTTTAATTCAGACGAAAGACTTGTCTGTTAGTAGGCTCGGACGGGATGTGTTGTGTATATATATATATGTATTGGCAAGGGGGGGAAAAGACAGGTATTGTCAGGTGGGTGGGTTGGTCGGACAGACGGGCTAAACGACAAAAGCTGCCCACAGCAAACCAATTGACCGGGTTCAATGACGAAAGCTGCCCCACTGTAATGGTATTATTACATACGATCAAGGAAATTCATGAAGCGCAGCTTTGCTGAGGCTCGGCAGCGTAGGAACGGGCTCAAAGTTCAGACTCAACTTACTCGCAAGATGATCTTTTGCCATCCCGATGAACAACAGCACGAGACTAAATGGACTGTTTGAATGGTATTCTGTGAAGTGCATTGATTGGAAAACATGCGGCGCCAATTTGGACTTCTAATGTCAAAAAAGGGAAAAGAGAAACACGCACACAGGGGACCATATCCTCTGTGCAAAAGAAGAATCGAACCTTCTGTGTGGTCGGTCCTTCTTGGATTTCGACCAATGTTTTGTCTCCCTTGTCCTGTCTGCACTGAGAGTTCCTCGCCGACGAGCTATTGATCGAGCACAGGTTCGAATCCTGAATCAAAAGATTGTTATCATTGAGAAGACAGATAACCTTAGATGCTGTATTTGGGAAACGTGAAACCGTCGTGTTTGATCGGGTAGGATCGAGAGTTCCCCCCCTCCCCCACCTTCCCCAAAAAACAAAACCACTTAAAAAAGCGATGACTCCGTTGACCGGAAGGGAGGGCTTTTGAAGGAGAAACAGGAGAACCATCCAGGTGTCATATTCCTATTGGCTGGATAGTCAAATCTGCTGACCAAATGCGCGTCAGTGCTCAATTGACGCTATGCAGAGAGGGTCGGTGGACAGTTGACTGGACTTCCTTTATGGGCCGCAGCAATGTCATCAGCAATCTGAACTGCTTTCTCACACCGACGGATGTCTCTTTTTTGTCATTGGAACGCTGGATCGTCCCTTTCTCCCTCAATTGAGCCTTAATATGCGCTAGATCAGATGATGACATTCTTACATGGCAAGTCTGCTTTCCATGTAATATTAGGGTCGCCAAGAACTTCGAATCCCATGCCACCACCGTCTGCGAGGAGCTGCAGCAAGTCATGCGGCCGATAGTATGGAACACATCACGTTTCTTTCCGCTCAGATGCTTACCGGTAGACCTAGCTCGCTTCATTACGTACCGGCTTAGACTGAAGATTTGGGGCTCCAGATCGTACTTTTGGCAGGATGTTTCACCATCTGGGCTATGGTTTTAGGCCATCTTTTGTCCACACTCGAAGGTCCTCAAGGAGGAAGTCCAGATCCCCGTCGATAGCCCAAGCCGAGCCCATGACGTTTTCGGTTTTTATCTGAATGTTTCAAGAGATTGCACGGAATGGGAATGATTCGCATTTCGAACAGGCATGAATACAGCATCTACGG
The DNA here is from genome assembly GCA_900174645.1 of Sonneratia alba. Taxonomy (NCBI): domain Eukaryota; kingdom Viridiplantae; phylum Streptophyta; class Magnoliopsida; order Myrtales; family Lythraceae; genus Sonneratia; species Sonneratia alba. The sequence goes on from FWPY01000010.1 coordinate 3,150,038, forward strand.
GATAACTTCCGTCTAAGGTACATGTATGGACTTTTTCTATTTTTCCCACAAGATTCGGAACGCATGTACTGAAACAAATGTGCTGTCTTTCCAAATAATGGCCTGAAATGAAAGAACGGCTCGCTGGGCCTTTATATTTGCTGATCAAGGCACCGTGTTCATCTCCTGTTCCGGTGGAGATTGATTTTCGATGGTTTGTCTTGGGAGGGCTGAGTTCTCTTGGTCAAGGAGCTTGCTGATCAAAGCTATCAACCTCTCACAACCTTCTCGAGCAACTCGAATGTACTGCCTTTGCGGCCAGCTCAGCTCCATTCCGAGAACAAATCCTAGAGTTTCTGCAGTCACGGCCAAAGAAACCATTACAGCTGAAATTTATGTTGCTGCTTACTTCTTGCGGGTAATTTGCGAGAGAGAAATGGCTCAATCATACCGAGTATGCTATAGGCAGGCGTTCTGATTTCTTGGGAAGCTGCTGACAGAAACTAAAGATAAACAGAAATGAAGTTAGGACATCATAGGAGTAAGGTACAATATTCGCCCAAAAAAAGGCGTTTAAAGGTACCTGAGAATTTGCTGCGTTGGAGGCCTCTACTTGAGCCTCCAATTCCTGAATTGTCAGGCTATGAATTGCTGCTCCTAGGAGTAGACAACCTATTAGGAGTCCGATCACAAGAGTTGAGCCTGTCAAAGCAATTGAAGTCCAAGAGAGAGGCGCCTTCTGTCGGTACCTACAATAGCAGAGACAGGAGCGTTGAGAAACTTGAAAGTATTCAATTATCTGATACCACTTTGTTGGAGCCAATATTTAATAGATTATGAAGTAAAGTGTTTAAGGATAAGATAATATATGCTATTTATGTTAGTTGATATATTATGATTTAATAAGATTTAATTAGAATAAATTAAATATTTTGAATATATCGATTTCCAATTTACTTGATTTTTTGAACCTATAAATAGATAGCTTATCATATGTATTTCTTGAGTATGAATATCAAAATAATACTCCAATGATTTCGGTCTCTTTATCGCCATGTATTTTCGTCATATGTACTCTTTCAATGGACTCACCGGCACGTGATTGTATATCTCTGGCATGGATCCCCGAGTTTGAGCTTGCTCTCACGCAGAAGAGGTTGGCTGCTGTCGTGGTCTCCGGACTTATACAAGAGAAGGCAGCTTGGAGATTCCGTCACATCGAATACAGACACAGAGATTGTTTGTCCCCCATCTATTTGCCCAAGCACGTGCTCTACAAAGGTGTCAAATCTGAAGAACGTTCCCAAGTACCTGCTTGCAGCGGTAGGTCAATATGAATATTTGCCCCTGAAGGAGAAAAGAAGTGGAAGAAAAAACAATCCTGACCCTGCAACAGCTCTGCAGCGTTGGTCTACCGTTGAATTGGGGGAAAGTGATGCTTGGTAAATGGGGTGAGCCATAGCGAAGAGAACACGGCGAGAATTCAAACGCTTGGAAGGTCTTGAAATCGTAGTCTTTCCAGTGGCCATTGCCTTCAAAATATCTTGCTGCATGGAAGGACAGGACCGAAGTTGCTGTAACTTGGAGCTCGTGAAGGGAAGAAAGACGAGCCATTTTCCCCACTTTCAATCTACTTACCTGTCCTGGTATCAGGCTCACCAGTGCAGATTCATCTAGTTTCCTGCTGTGACTCGCCATGATGTAACTGTGCTTGTTTCCGATAATAGAAGCCTCAATGACAACTGCCTCCAGGAATGGTTGCATACGGAGAGCAGCCAACACATAATTCCTAAGAAATTTCTCACTCTTTTATCAAAACCATAGAATACCGCAATCAGAAGAGAATCTTACCAATCGATGCTTAATTTGTAATGAAAAGTTAGCTCTGCATCCTGCTATAGAGCTAGCACATAGCAAAGGGATATCGAAGAGATGCCATCACCTGTTCTTTGTCTAGGAGACGGTCTAATCTATGAAATTGTGTGAGAAAGATTGCAATGTCATTGGTGTTGTTAACGTGAATCTCAAATTGATCATGCAGCATCTTTGCTCGCCAGTTGCACATTCTGCTCAGTTCTTCCTTCCTCTTTATAGTCTGAACTTTATTTGCAGTTATAAACACTGATGCACTCAGGATGCCCAGTAGAATGAGCCACAGCACGAGGTATACAGGAAGACGCGCTCGTTTTGACTGAATATTTTTGGTCTTCCAGTTACATCCAGGAGCCACAGGGTGTGTGTTGATAGCTATTGGGTCTCGGCCTTTGGCTAAACCATGTTTAATCTATATGTCCAAGAAATCAATATGTTAGAAATGAAAAGATGCCGGAGAAAATTGATAAAAGCTTTTACTCACCTTGTGAAGAATAGTGGTCATGTCACGTGATGAGTACCATATCTCATCCTCCAGTATCCTCTCCCACTCCTCGCAATTTGGTTTCAAACGGAAAAGAATCCCTAGGCTCTTGACAGCTAAAGGAATCCCTCTGCATTTTTTCACAATCTTTCCTCCTATCACTTCTAGCCTGGAATCAATGACAGCGGATCTGTCATCAAATGCATGTCTTGAGAACAGAACCCAGCAATCATCATAAGGCAATTGATTTAAATGATAGACTGGGAGGGTGCGTATTGTTCCGGCTACATCTTCACTTCGTGTAGTGACAACAACATGACTCCCCCATTCGCAAGATCTAAAGGAGCCCCATAGAGTTTCCCATTCCATGCCATCCTCAATATACTGGACATCATCTAAAACGAGAAGCAGTCTTTTGCCAATTAATTCTTCCTTCAGTCTCACCTGAAGCAGATTAAGGTCATCGATAGTGCAAGGCAACTGAGTGACCACCTCAAAGATCTTCTTTGTTAACATGTGTGTGTTTAGTCCAGCTTGAACACAAACCCACACCTTGACGTGAAAGTGCTGTTCAACTCTGTCATCATTGTACAAGAGCTTAGCAAGAGTGGTCTTACCAATCCCCGGAACACCCACAATCACAAATGCTTGGGTTGGGTCTTCACCAATCTGATAATCCGAGAGCAATATACTGACTGTGGCCTCTTTATCACCATCCCTGCCAGAAATACTGGATTCATCAACTGGGATCGAGGTTGTTGGCAAGATATCTGAAGGTGCCTTCCAATCAATTACATCCTTTTGCTCGCTCATATACTCTAACCTCTCAAGCATCTCTTGCATGGATTCGCTTCTTAATCTGCTCCTCAGCTTATTTTTTGACCCTTCGGTGCCTATTGCATTCAAGAGATTCTGCGCTTCATTCACAGTGTCCTCTAGTTCAGTCAACCACTCTTTTGCTGCCGGGTTTGGAGTTAGCCTCATCCCAGCATCATTAAATATTGCCTCAGTGGCCAGGATCGTAGCCATGAGTTTCTTTACAAGCAATCCCTCTTCAGTTCTTCTTCCGAGGATGAAGCCCATACTCTTAGAAGCTAACTGATCGAACAGTACCTCCAGAGAAGCCGAGAGAAAAGCTCCACCCACCATGGCTGATGCCATGTTTATGAAGATAACAGTACAGTGGGCAAAAATGACCGGTATTGGAATGAAGAAGAGATGAAAGACTGAGCTCACAATGAAATCATGAGTGAGAACTCTTGCAAAAACCCACAAGGACTCATTCAAGCCTAGGAACCCCATGACAACGATCTTTTGGTTATTCTAGACCTAGTAAATGTATTGCGGTCATATTTGGCCAAAAAAAAAAAGTATCGTGGTCATATGGGACGAAGTTTCCATGGAAGAACAGACAAGTGGACGACTTCGAAATACAACTCTGTTGACTTTTGAGTCTCCTTCCTTCTTCCCATCTATGAAGCCTACTCTCCAAGAAACTTCCTCCTCCATAAACAGGTTTATATCTTTCGGTGTGGTTACTGTGCTTGTTACACGTGGCTTATTTCAATGGGATGAGCGGTGCCAAGCACCAAAATTAATTAGATTTGGCGTGAGTTTCGGTAAGGAAAATCAATTAGACAGAATGGAGGACTTCCTAAGTTACTGCGAATTCTATGCTCACAATCAGGCTTTGGGCAATTGTAAGTCTTAACTTTGAGAGCTTAAATTATCTCAGATCCGAAGAAAGCATTCTTGTTGGTAGTAGAAGGCACCCACTTGTCACTGCTTTTCTTCACCAGACTTTCGATTCTTTCATCTTTCATTGAACGTCTAAATGGCGGGAGCAGTGGTGGGTGGAGCCTTTCTCTCCGCTTCTCTGCAGGTGCTTTTTCAAAAGCTTGCTTCTCAGGGGATCGGAGACTTTAACTGTGGAAGAAAGCACGAGGAGGGACTGCTTGTGAAGAAGCTCACAGCGACACTCTTGTCCGTGGAGGTAATACTCCATGATGGAGTCAAGAAACGGATTGCCAACTCGGCTGTAATGGAATGGTTGAGTGAGCTAGAAACTACAGTGAACGAAGCTGAGTGTCTTTTGGGCGAGATTGCTGGTCAAGGTTCAAAAATTGAATCGAGGAGCATATCTACAAGAATCAAATCCATGCGGGAGGTACTGGAGAGGTTAGAGCACATGAAGAGTCAAAAAGATGTCCTCCATCTGATTGGACTGTCATATATTTTGCCAACAACCTCGATACCAATGCACGAGCCAGATATCCTTGGAAGAGTTTGTGACAAAGAGCGCATAGTCAGCATTGTGCTGTCGAATCATGTAGCCAACGAAGATCCGGTGCAGTTGATTGGGATTGTGGGTGCTCCTGGTATAGGTAAGACAACGCTTGCTCAGCTCGTGTACAACGATCACAGAGTGGGAGAGTATTTTGACTTCAAAGTATGGATTTGTTTTTCAAGTAGACCAGACATCCATACTGTAACAAAGACCATCCTCAAAGCAGTTACTTCAGCTAATTGTGACATTGACGATCTCAATCTGCTTCAACTCAGATTAGGAGAACAACTGATGGAAAAGAAGCTCATGCTTGTACTGGATGATGTCTGGAGTACGGAGGATTGCATGGAGTGGGATGTCCTGAGAAGTCCTTTCAAATTCTGTGCTCAGGGAAGTTGCATTGTTGTTACTACACGAATTGAAAACATAGCTGGTGCCATGAGGACTCTTCAGGTCCATCATTTAAATCCACTATCGTATGAAGATTGCCTGGACCTGTTCTCCAGACATGCATTTAGTTATGGATACTCCGCTGCTGATCCTAGACTAGAAGCAATAGGAAGAGACATTGTGAGAAAGTGCAGAGGACTTCCTATAGCTGCAAAAACCCTCGGGGTTCTTCTCCGGAAAAAGCCAGATCATGAGGAATGGGATAAGATTCTGAAGGATGATGTATGGGATTCATCTACTGATGTGACCAACATTCTTTTGAAGGTGAGTTAAGTAAGACATTATTCATCTTCTTGACCACCTTTCTTTGTCTAATGTGCTAATTTCCTTGATACAGCTCAAAAAACGAACACTTCAAGCCCAAAAAAGAGTACAAGAGAGCAGAATCAATCGAGCCACTGAGCAGAACATGACTGCCATAGGGAACAACTCAGTGCCTTCAAGTAGGGATATTGAATACAAGCGAGCAAGGCTTCCCATTTACTGTGTTCTTTGGCTCATCATATTGGGTATCTTGAGCACATCGGTCTACAAGATCGGAAATAAATTTCACACAAATAAGAGGCATCAACAGCTGGGCAACATGTGCGATGAGCGGGTAAAGATGCTGCAGGATCAGTTCAAGCATCATGTTAACAACTCATACTCCTTCGTGAATTTTCTACTTGAAGTGCACAGAATGACCCATGTGCTAGACGATGATCAGGTACTTGCTTCCTCCTCTTGGAAAACTATTTTCCCTTTTCTTTTCTGTTCAACATCTGCTAGCTTGATTTTCCCCTCAAGAATAGCTTCAAAAGGATGAATGGGGAATAAGTCATGCAGTGTACTCTACTGATGCAAATTTTATGCGCTTGTTATGTTGGTTGGTGAAAGTGTGGGGCAGTTCTCCTTGACTCAGTTCGGGGAATTGATTCCATGTTCCCATTTCTGGGGGCAGTAACAATGGAACAATTATACGATCAGGAGACATATAAGCCTATCATGGGATGTCGCACAACCATACCTGAGAATCCACTGGCAACCCTCATCCCAAGCAAGGTAAACCAGTAGTTTCCGACCTCCTCAGTTCCACAATTTGTGAACTTGGAGTTTTGATCTTTCGATCAAAATCTCAATCTTACTGCAAATTGCAGATGGATATTATGAATGCAACAGCAACAGGGGAGACTGTTATATCAAGGCCATTCAAGCACTCCCATTCTCACTATCTTGGTTTTGCACTGATTATTCCTCTTTACCATAAGGCCCTGTTGCCCAACTTTGATCCAACAGAGGAACAGCATAGTTGGTCAGACAAAACTAGGGAACAGCGTATCCATGCTAGTGCTGGGTGAGCCTTTCCTTTTCTCAATTCAAAGAAACAAGAAAATTTTGAAGCAGTTGCATCTGCGTCAAAACAGAAAATACTAAGACTGTTGAAAACAGATGCATTGGAATGCTCTTCCATTTCGACTCCTTGGGGGAGCATGTACTTGGGCAACTGGATGGAAATCGGACAATCTCGGTGGCTGTACATGATGTTACCAACTCTTCTGAGCTCCTGCTGCTATACGGTCCCGATGATTATGAGAGTGAAGATTCATATGTGCACAAGAGCAAGCTCGAACTCGGTGATCCATTCCGGAAATATGAGATCTCATGCTGGTAAGTCCAACAGAATCGCTTGATTTGGAAAAATTCAGCTCTTCAATATCCCAACCAAATTTTCTGGCTAAAGGATTGACAAGCTGTTCGCTGTCTCCTCTATCCTCTGTCAGTTCCATTCCCAGTAGTTATGTTGTTTCGTAAGGTTCAATTCCTACCAACTCTCTCACATTTCAGATACTCACATTGCAGGTACCGTCAGGAGGTGTCCTCGTCTTGGGTTGTATTCACGGTTACAGGCTTAACAATTGCAATAGGTTTACTGTTGGGATGTGGGTTACTTGGAGCAGCAATTCATAGTCTGAGAATTCAAGAATTGGAGGTTCATGCAGGCAATTCCAGTGCTGCTAGCTCCCAGGTTCGTTTATGTACTCTAACCTATTGTCCACACAAGCTCCCGTTGAGCTTTTCTTTTCATTTTGTTTCTTCATGTATCAGCTACTGTCAACGGCTTCAAGGGAGATCAGAGTGCCAGCAAACAGCATCCTCGGTATGATTGAGCTCTTGCCCTTTCTGGAAACACTTGAATGAGTTCGAGTAGCAATGCTGACTCTGACTCTACTGTTGCTCTTCCGTCATTGCAGAGGCACTACTGCTTGTTGTGAGTACGGGGCTGAACTCACCCCAAAAGGACTATGTTCGAGTTGCTCAAGAAGGCTGCAAGAGGCTGACAGCTTTGATAGACGAGTTGGCCAACACTGGAAGTCCCAACCTCTCAACGTGACGGAACTGGAGTCGAAGTACGTCCCTTCAACTCTGATCATCGCACGAAAAGGAACTAAAATAATCTGAGCACGTCTCTGTGATGCTCAGTGCACGAACTTGGAGACCTTATAATCGTGTCAGAAATTTTAATATAGCCTGTGTTGTCATATAATGATCCCGGTCTTCAGGAGGCCCTAGGAAATATCCGACAAAATAATTATCACTTCAAATCACAAGAACAGATGCCTTAAACCTTTTGCGACCGCTTGACATGGATAAACCCCTGTTGATCGCAAAGAAAAATGTGGAAGCAAGTTCTTGAACTTGTCGGATAAGACGTGGTTTACTGTGTGTATATTAGCTCGAGCTGCTGTTACGCGTTAACGATGGTGGACGCTCATCGCATGTAGGCTCAGATCTTGTCTCTGATGTCACAGTACATCTCGAAAACCCAACTCTTTCTAGGGCTTTAAACTTGTAAAACAACTGATTTCACTACTTATCATCAAGAATCGGAACAGCAATGTCAAACGAAGGACAAGACAGGAATCAGGATACCTCTTCTGTGCATCTTGGTGGCGAACCCGAGCTTGGGGTGTCCCCTGTTATCTGCTCGCCTTCTCTGAGCTTGATCTCCACTGGGGACCCTCCTCCAAGAAGAGGAGAGTGCCGGAGACGTATCTGCTCTCACGACTGCGATATCCAAGCCGTACAGACTCTTAGGGGAAAAAATTGGACAAATCAGACGGTGAACCGGCAGCACCCGCTGGGGAAGACGCTCTCTCCCCGGATACCTGTGCCAAAGCGGGGAAAGAACCTGTCTTGATGCCCTAAGGCGAACGACGTTTCACACTTCTCGGTGTCCATGCTCTCTTCATACTGCCCTGTCTCGGCTTTTCTAAGAAGCATCACAATGTGCTTATTGCTCATCGTATTTCCATTCTGAAAGTTCTCTGCCAAGTCCTTCACGGGTTACCGATATCATCATTCCTAGGATCTAATACCATACCATGCCTGCCGGTTCCCTACTCCATCTTTACATTCACACCGGTACTACCATCACCTTTGCGAGCAGGAACTCGGTCTGAATGTTCATGAAATAAAGAAATAAAAAAAAAAGGGAACACCAGAGCCTTGGCAGTCGGGATGCAACCGGCCATGCATTTGTCCTAGCAAGAGTGTCTTCTTCCAAGTCATTAATTATATCGAGATGTGACACAATCTCGAAGCTCTAGCTAGCAAGAGTGGTGTGTTTCCCTGTATAGCCAACAAAAACTCAGACAATTACTTTAATGAACAGACGAGCAAGCAAAAGAATGAAAGACAGGAGTGTGCTCCGCATCCATTTGAAATTAATGATAGGAAGCCGAAGCTTAGAAAACCAAAGGAAATAGATAGCGAGATTATTCAACAATTAAAGTACAACATTCACCGAATATTAATTCAAACCATGATCTGCAAATCATACAATTTCTCCATGGATCCAAGAATCTCTCCACAATACTTGCAGCCTAAGGTTCATTGATAAACCGCACATTAATGTACACCACAACCTAAGGATAAAACTACAACCGAAAATTTTCACGGGTAGACAAAAGTAAAAATTGCACCGTTATCAGAAGCTTAATAATGCCCCCTTCGGTTCTAATCCCTTTTTCTTCTCTTGCTGTGTCGTCTTCTGTCCCCTTCACTTTCATCAGAGCTCGATGAACTAGGATCAGATTCAGAGTCTTCCGAACTGGACGAATCAGAGCTTCCAGAGTCATCTTCTGACTCCAACCCAAATGACGCTTCTTGTTGCTGCTGCTGCTGCATGATGAGACGCGGCATGTTCTTCAAGTACTCCCTCAGGTTCTCAGTGATGCCACCAAGACCAATGGAGGTGAAGAAGTTGATCGAAAATCTCGTATTCTTGGGGTTATCTTTTGGGAAGATAGACTCAAATGAGTCCTGCATAGTTGGATCATTAAGGCGTTCGTTAAGCAAGCGAATCCCCAGATGCTCTGATAATTCCTGCAGGAACAAGAGGAGACAGGAGTTAAGTATGAACACCATCCTTCAATAGATTATACGCATTCCTTCTACACGTAACAACATAAAACTCACATCATGAGATCAACTATGACAACCCAACGAGAAAAGGGTATAAAAAATGAAGATTGTTTAAAATTACCTGGAAGAGAATTTTGATGAATATACGTGAGGAGGAAGTGGTGTCCTCTTCAGTCAATCGGATATAGGCCAACACATGCCACGGCAGTGCATCAGTGCCAAGTAAATGAGCAAAGAACTTTGCTACATTTCTCAACTTATTAGTCTCAAGCCGATGGATCATAGAATATTGCTGGACAAAGCACTTCTCAAAATTCTCCTGATAGACTTTGTTGATCATGCAGAAACGCTGGCCCAGTAGACCATAGTAGCGGAGATATGTTCTTTCTTGACTGCAGCACTCCAAAAGCATAATACAGAGCTCCATCTGCAAGAGCAACGCAATTTGATGTCACTAAGATTCCATTCTTCAAGAAACAAATCCTCCATAAACGTGGCAAGTAAAAACCTTAACAACCCTCTGATATGTGAAAGCAAGAATCAGGAAGTCGTGCAGTACTTGAACAAACAATTTCTTACCTCTTGCCCTGGCTCTAGCTTAATTTTCAGCAGCTTATGCCCAGCTTCCTCAAAATCCACACTTGACATAATAGTAAGATAAATTGTCCTTCGGAGATTTATAAGATTCGTTTCCGTCTCATCCTTAATTTTCATCTCCTCCTCCTCCTCTTCTTCATCAGATTCCTCATCAGATTCTTCATCCATGCCAGCCTCGGACTCATCTTCCTCCTCAGACTCCTCGCCCAGTATACTTTTCTTTATTTCCTCGTAACGCTTCTCATTCTCCAGGAACTGAGGATCAGGCTTGAAAATATCTGACCCACAGGAAAGGTCAACAACAGTGTAAGAAATATCAACATGTGTCAATTTTTTTTAGCAGAAACTACTGTCAAGTCATACCAAGAGCAACCTCAGGATCAATTGTGTCCTCAAGTGATATTTCATGTGTCCATTGGTCTTCTTGATCGACAAGATCCAACTCTGGACGAACAGCAGGATACCCCTACATAACCCCCAAAAAAAATAAATTTCAGCATTTAATTTAGAGTGCAAACAGGAATGGGGTCACTGAAAAATTTTAAAAATCAAGTCATGCAAGCATTAAGCTTTTAATAACATCAAGAGCTGTATTCTTTACATGTTTAGACAAACACCATTTATTGAAAGAAACAATATGTCATTTAAATATCCTAAACATTTTGGAGAAGTCAAAGCAACTGAAATTGTCACTCGATACATCTAAAAGGTGATTTATTTTAAAACTCCATAATAAAGCATGCAGCCTCTTTAGGTATTGTTCCAACATTAGTCATTTAGCAAACTAAGAAAAATTACTCTAGTCTCACAGTTGTACAGCCCTAGGACATAACCTTTAAAGAATGCCAGGATTTAACATAACCTTTAAAGAATGCGAGGATTTAAGGTACATGGACTGGGGTTATAAAAATACCAATAAATATTCAAGTTGACCAGTCAAACCATCCAGATAAACAGTTCTTAAGCTTCCCTGGAAACAAATAAGATACCACACCTGAAACTTAGCCTTCCTTATTGCAAACAGGCCTTCAATCAAAAATTGCACTCTCTTGTCAATTTCACCTTCATGCAGTATTCCACGAAATCGCTCAAATATACCTGCATCAATTATGATATTAGAATAAATAATGAGATAAACTTAAATCACTCCACATGCTAATGATATCTTCTGAGAATAAAATGCAAGCACTGAAGGTTTTTCATTGAAAGACACGGAACAAGAAATATATGGCACATACTAGGACAAGCATTGGAGTACAGAAGAAAATGAGGTGGTGAATGGAAGAGCAACATAATCAGCTGGTACAGTTCCAATAGAATACCCACCATGCAAACCTTTAGGTGAAACATCTTGAAGTATTGACCCACAATCCGTCACAAATCCGACTGCTACCTCAACACTATCATCAGTTGGCTTCTCAAGCAGAACTGTTAACAGCTCTAAGGCAATGATTTCATGAGCCACTTGTTGATTTACCAAGTGGGCTATGAACTTAACAGCAGCAAGCAATTGAGGCTGTTCAAAAACAAAAACATATATAAACACATAAACTGGTATAGCAGTATCCAAAAGAGAGGCCCATACAGACATGATCAAGAACTCAAAAGTTAGAACTGAAGGATTTGATACATCAGCAGTAAAGAAAACAGCATACCTTGTCATTCCGCTTATATGCTCTCTTGAGCTGCAAAACTATCCTTCTCAACAAAAGTTCACCAACCTCAGGAAACTTTGTGTTGACAACAGCTACCAGTGCAGCAAATACATCAGTAAATCCAGGAGAAGCCATCTGAGACTTCATACAAGACCGGCAAAACAGACCCCTTCCACGGATCAAATTCTCAGCAAAGAGCTCCTGGATAATATTTTTTATATTGGTCGCATTCACCTTGTTCACAAGACCATTTATACTTTTGCGAAGAGCATCCCATGTCAACCGTTGATACTCGACACTACTCTTGTCTTGGACCTCTTTCATCATTCGAGCCAACTTAAATGGCGGAATATAAACTCCTCCGCTTCTGCCCAAACTCGAAGCATCAGGATTTGTATTGCTTCCAGATACTGTTGACTGCCCAGATGGTTTCAGACTTTCGGGCTCTTTACCATTTCTATCTCTCCCTTCCTTCAATGGATGAGTCTCCTTCCTCTCATCTTTCTTTCGATCCATCCTGAGCTTTGCATCATCACCATCATACTGCACCCTGTCATATCCACCATGACTAGCCCTACTCCGATCAGATCTCCTGTGTGCATCCCTCTCATCCTTATTATCTCGATTCTGTCGTGAGTGCCTGTCTCTATCTCTATCCCTATCCCTATCCCGTCTATGACGGCCATTATCATCTCGATGACGTCTCCTTCTATCCCGTGCTTCTTCCTCCTCTAACATATCATCTTCAGCCAAACGTCTACCATCATCATCTTTTCTAATTGCCCGCCGCCTGTTACCATTTTCATGCCTACTTCGATGGATCTCTCTTTCTCGCCTATCCCTCTTTCTGTCCTCTCCCCTATCATCCTCATCAGGACTCCCCCTATCATCCTTTTGCTCTTCATACGCATCTCGCCTCCCAATACTTTCATATCTCGAATCCCGGTCATCAGTTTTCTCCCTATCTTTGTCCTCACGATGTCGAGGCCGGCTATGTCTAGTCTTCTCTCCCTCAGAATCATCACCCCCAGATTCACTGCTATACCTTATCGCCATGTCACTATTGACCCAACAGAAACTGGGAGGCCTTTACACCGCAGCTGGAACAATTAACCACGAATCAATCAACTCTGACACTGGTACAAGATCGCGCTACACACTAGAACACACGGAATAAAAGGGCAGTCCTAATATCCAAATGAAGGGAAACGAGAGGCTCGTAAACCGATTCAGAGCGCAATTTACACACTTGTCAAGGTCAGAAATGCAGATTGACGGCGGCCGATTAGGGCTCAGACCACTAAATCAGAAACTGGGTATTACAGGAAAAAGAGAGAGAGAGAGAGAGACCTTCAAACAGATCACTGCGAGTTTCAAGCAGTAAGCCTCTTCCCTGGAGTAACAGGACCTGTGCGCTCTCCCTTCGAGCAACCTGACCGAAGCCGCCGATACAGGGAACCGGAGCAGGAGGCGCGGACAAGGGAGAAGATTATATCATTATCGGGCTGAGGGGAGGGGTAACATGGGCCGAAGCCCATCTTTTGGGCCCAATGGTTAGGCCCAATTTCCCGCTCCTCCAGTCGTGAAACTAAACACGGTTTGGTTGAATTGACGGTTGCAGATTACATAGACTGATAAAAGTTCTAACTTTTTGTTTGAATTTTATAAACTCATATTTGGGAAATAGTGCTCTTAGTAAGTGTACCCGACAGATAAGATTAAAGTTGATCCAACCAACAAATTAATAAATTATCTTAGTAATTTAAAATTATCTCAAAAAATAAATAGAAATACTCACTACCACCTAATCTTCGCAGTTCATATGTTCATGCTGACGTAGGTCCAGTGTCTGGTTAATTCTCAAACTACAAGTATAGGAGTTTGATATATATATATATATATATTTATATATTGATAAAGCTTTCATGTGCATGTCCCCATACCTTATGATGGACGTCATATCCGGTAAAACCCATTATGGACGTGTATCATATTATCATGATTATAGACATAGCTAAAAATGCATGTAATGGAGATGAGGCCAATGTAAAAGATATAAAGTATGATGAACATTAGGAAAGGAAACTACATAAGTTAGGGATCACATGTCTACAGCATTTGGTATCCAAACACAAAAATTTGGATCATCCTCGTACAAAATTTGGGTCCTATACTTTCGCGGGGACCCACATGCAAATGCTACTCTTATTTCCCCAAAATGCCCCCCACCCTCCCCGACGAGATCTCGAATTCCGCTTCCTATGATGATTAATAATAAATTACCAAAAACTAAAACAGGTAAAAATCCTAACTTGTAAATTTAAAATGCACCGCCTTAGATTAATTAGAAGCAAAAGGACTTTTTAGTGATTTAAGCTGCCCCTACGGTTCGTACCCCATCGAGCCGCCACCTCCTCACATAAACCCTCCATGTCAGTTACAGAGCGAGTTTGATATGTTGACCAATTGTTATTTGATCATATAGAGTTAGCGCTGCAACTAAGTCCAGAAGATCCGATAATGGATCCTCCGTTGACGGTCTCCATGTCTGGTCAGTCGTTCCACATCGTGAAGACGCCGGCGTTCGAACCCTGGACAGAGTCCGCAGACCAGCTCCCATACCCGCCTGCCTGTTGCATATCGTAATCGACCTTAACCATTGCCAGCTGCTCCTCCCCGGTCACAGGGCCAGAATTCGGAGCCAGCCCGAGCCCGCAGCCAAAATACCCACCCCCACCGCCACCGCCGCCACCGCCGCCGCCACCACCACCACTGTAACTCCCACCGGCACTTCCGGTATTATTATTGTCCATAACAGAAGAGGAACCCACATGGTTTATGACCCCATGATACAGAGCCGGGTTGCCCTGGATGTAGCTGCCGTAGTACTGGCTCTGGCTTGAAGGGTAGTTCAGATTGTAGGCTGACCCAGTATGACTCTGGAACGAGTTTGGATCCGGCTGCGTCGCATACTGAGAAATCTCCGGGTTCTGGAGGGTCAGCAGAGGTTGCGGGCTCTCGTAAGTCTGGTGCATCAGAGGGTAAAGCTGGTGGTGGAGGCTCGCAGCAGACCCCGATCCGGACCCGTAACCAAAGCTCGAGCTGAGTGCGATCATCTCCTCCCTCTGCCTCGAGGACTCGATCGCCTGGGCCTCCTTCAGCCGCTTGGCAGCCCCACCGCCGATCGGTAGGGTGTTGCTCTCAAGGATCGCTTTCACATCGTAGCGATTCATGTCGAAGTTGGTCACCGCATTCAGGCCTCGGAACTTTATTGCTGCGATGTCGTAGGCTTCAGCGGCTTCCTCCTCTGTGCCTACGATGACATTTCTCTCATGATTACAGATGCAGTGCATGGTAATAAATGCATGCATGCATGCACACACGCACGTAGACATGTATCTTGATGTACGTTACGTACAGATAGTAGAATCCAGCCATGACGACAGTTCAAAGGTCTCAATAACTACACCATAGTTACAATTAAATAAGTTTGAAAGCGGGGACAAGAAATAAAAATCCATTCGAGGCAATATTACAAGAAGACTTTTTCTTTCTTTCGTTCTTCTTTTTTTTCTTTCATTTATATTATAACAAACCTATGAATTTACAAGATGATATGATTAAGAGGAGAATAATAAGGTTCCATAAATTTCTTAAATGAAAATCGAATTGAAATTTATGATATCATATTGATAATTTACAAACAAAAAAATTAATTTATTATAAGTAACATAATTAGATCCTATATAGTTGGGACCGTTTGTATTATCCAAGTACAAGAAGCAATACAATTGTTGTCCCTAGCTAGGTCTTTGTTAGATATAACCGAGTAACTTACTGAAAGTTCCCAAGTAAAGATCTTTATTTCCTGCAACCCTTCCGATCCTGGCCTGCCAACGCCCGTGCTGGTGATGCCTGTTTCGATGTTCGATCATTGGAGGAGAAAATGCCAGCGAGATATATGGATCAGAACCGACTCAATAACAGCATAAAAAGGAGTGTATTAATTCAGTTCGAACCTTGTAACTCCACGGTACATGGAAGCCCCTCGAGAGAAGCCACTACTCTTCCTGAAATATATGTAAACCGCCCAACAAGTCAAGAATATCTATATACAGACCATTGAACCTGCAGTGTTCGTTGTGTCTTCGACATATTATCGTCCTTACTTGGGGCTATTAACTACTTGGAGCCATATATACTGCTCAGTATTTTATAGGACAATGAACCAACAAAATTCTAGTTCCAACCTGCGAATTGAAGCCACAAATTCCTGCCTGGTCATGTGCTTCATCTCCTCTAGTTCCTTCTCATAGTTACTAATCTGCAACATATTTAACGATAATCAAATTATCCCAAAGAAAGAAAGAAAGAAATTCACCGATCACTATTTGTGCGTCTCTCATCATCTTGTGACTTACGGGGAAGTTGGTAGTGGTAGAAGTTCCCCAATACTTAAGGGCGGCTAGATCATATGCCCTAGCAGCTTTCTCCTCCTTGTCATAACCCCCTATGCCGAAAAATCGGCCAAAAAAACCATTAGCCCCGCAAAACATCCTAGGAAAAACAAACATGGTTTTTCTTTTTAAAGAGAATACTATTTCACCAAGCGTTGAGCTACAGCGACGCAAGATGACGATGGAAATTATAGTCTGCAAAAAAGGGTTCAGTGCTCACCCAAGTAAACTGGTATTTGGTGCAGATGTTGAGAGATCGATGTTCAGCGCACATAAAAAAGAAGAGAGTGTGACTAAAATTTTCACGAAGGATGGATATATAATGATCAAACTGAGTAGCTTCCCAAATCTCCACGTTTATACATTACCTTGTCGACCCTTTCTTGATTGTCCTTCTCTCCTGCAGCTATTGTCCCAAAGATGAGCTTCGTACCTTCCCGTCCACCTATGCCTATACGGTCGAATTCACTCGGCATCACATGCTGCGTATGGAAGAAAACAAATGATCCACCAAACTGAAATTAGTACTTAGTAAACAGTCACCTTGTAACACCACGATAAATTGACGTTCGCTGCCCGAAGGTGTCGAGGGTTCTCCTGGGAGCATTCTCAACTGTGTTTGGGCTACTGTTGTTATCCCCGCTGGTTTCACAGGCGGAACCCTTGCTGCCACTGCCCATAGACAAGGTCAGTGACTGCAAATTGCCGACGTTCTCCTGATAGTCATAGCTGCTCGAGCTGCCCATCATGCTGCTTTGTACCGGCACCAAGCTGTTGTTCGGAAACAGATAGTCAGAGTCGTTAGTCTGAATTTCGTTCAGAGCCACGAGATCGGACTGCTGGTTCTCCGACTTGGTCACGCCCAGGAAATCCGCGATCTTGGGGACTTCACTGCCTCCATGACCGGCCATCATGTTCCACTCTGAGAGAAAACCACCAACTAAATCAGCCAAATTCTAGAACAGCCAGATAACATCACTAGAACACTGACATCCAATCCACAGTACACGAAAAATAGATTATATTCCAACATATATGCCGGTCAAAATGGGATCGAAACTGTGGTGCAAAAAGTGGAAGCTTTCAAATGATAGAGGTTATGGAGAGATTTATATATTATTTATACCTTGGTTTTGAAAAGGGTTGTTCATTGGCTCATTGACTAATCCTAGAGAGAACTGATGGGACTGAGAAGCCTGCAGATTGGCCTGTAAAGAGGACTGGTTTGGCGAAAGAGGGAACGACAGCCAGTTGTTTGAATTCACAGAGCCCATCTTCTCTTCCCCTTTTCCTTTTTCCTTACCCCAAAAAGGTCAAATATAGGTATCCTCAGCTTTGACAAAGCCTGCATGAGGGAGACGAAACCCACAGTCAATCAAGAAATCAGCAAACCCTAACGGCAGTAACATGGTCATGCTCTTATGCACACAAAAGAAAAAAAAAAATGCAACACTAGCTCGGAGAGAGCAAGAAGATTGATGAGATCAGGCTGCTTATTATAGAGAGAAGAGAGTACACGCAAAGTCGTGTGTTACAGCAGGCAAGATCTGCGGAAACCTAGGGTTTCTACAGCTCTCTCTTTCTCTACAACTGTTATGTGAATACGAGACTGTCTGTCTGTGTCTCTTCCTCTCTCCGATCGGCCTCTTCGAGTTATTGAGCTTATAAGAGAGATGGTGGATCTTGTCAGGACATGGGGGATGGAGAGGAGGGGAGGAAGCTGGAAAGGGAGAAACTCTAACAGGGATGACCTATTTAAATTGTCGCTTACACGGTTACACCACCTCCTTTCTCTCTGCAGCTGCGGCCACGGCTCTTCGTGTTCAGACAGTTCGGTCAGTGCTCACATATTCCAGAACTCAACAGTGATCAGAGTCGTATATATAATAATAACGATATCATATCCTAATAGCATTCTCTAATTAAGGACATGAGTCAGCACTGCCCTCCCAACTCTCTGATGACAATCTTGAAGGCCCAGCAAATTCTGACAGAGAAGGAATTACAACCTTGTCAAAATCAACTTGATCGACCTATTGCCGGTGTGGCTCTGTTAATTAATCCACTGGAAACACATTACCGTCAGGACCAAGCCATGCATGGAAGAAGAATTATTTAGTACAGAGTCTGAGTAGACCCAGTAATGTCACCAAGGACAAAAAACTGTATATTTTAACAAGACATACAATGGCTTCTCCCATTCATTTCCATTTGCTTGTTCTCTATTGCTAGCCTGTCAACGTGCACATATATAGGATAAGCGTTACAACAGTATATATCAAAAGTGTCCCAATATGATAATTCGATTTTTTCAATACACACCGCTTAATATTTAAAAATTCAATAGAATCAACTGAGTTAGGCGATGATTTATAAAAAGAAAGTAGTTAAAGAAAATTCTTAATCAACTTATGTTACTGATAATTTGATATTCGAGCGCAATACTAATATTGTTATTGATTGACGTGGGTAACATCTAACAACTAGAAAACAACAATCAATTGTGTCCATCCAAATCGTCTTTTTTTATCGGTTGGCTGCTTTATCTGATCAATTGAATTTCTGCAGCGGAGATCAGAACACAGGCAGGCTAGTGAGTGTGGAAAACCATAAGATAAGATCCAATTACATCAGTCGTCTCTGTACCGAGACAAAATCCCCACAATTCCAACTGGAAAACGGAATTGAATTGAATTGAATTCAACACCTTGCGTACACAACTATCTCTCTCTCTCTCTCTCTCTCTATATATTGATATATATTCAAATTTAATTAACCCGACTTGTGTTCATTGGAACTCATGACCTCTTCTCGGTATCTTCGACAGATGACTCCCCAAAGCCCGGCATTCCCACACCCCCCACATCATCTAAACATATCCTATTCATTTTTCTAATACCAGAATTTTAATTTCGATTTCGCACCTAAAATCACCTTTTGTACCAGAATAAGAACATCCATATACACCCAAAAAAGAAAAAAAAGAGAGGATAAATTAGCACGATCACAATCTTTACCATCCACACAACCTAATTGACTTGGCTTGATTTGGGGTAAAACTCGTAAAATTCGGACCAATATCTCATTCAAAAAAGAGCGATGTGGGACCATCTTAATTTTAATCAACTATCAAATGATAAAACCATATTATAATATCATGATATTCTCAACATATATATATACAAAAATAAAAAATAAAAGAACTCAAATACAAAATTTTTAAGGGGAAAATATCGAATCATCTGAATCAACTCATATGGATTTATTGAATCACGATTTAGGTAGATTGAAAACACACGAGCCCTTTTAGTGAGTGAAGAACCACGGTCATCAAATTTCTTTTACTGGCCCAGTTAGTCATAGGGCGAAGACAGCCAAATAAATTCGTAGATCCCCGGGTCATGCATGTGTTAAAGATGTGTTTGTACGGACATGCGATATTTTATCCGAGACCCGACATATTAAACTATAAAAAGGACTCGATTGAAGAGTAAGAATTACTTCTCTGATTTCTTTTTTTTTTTGGAAGATTGAATGGGATTTTTAATTTTGGTTCCCAAGTAGAAATCTGTTGACCACTCAGTTGATATTCGCACCCGGTCAAAATATTATAAACAAGGTGGGGTGTGGTAAATTTTTTATTAAAAAATAAATAAAGAAAGAAAAAAAAACTACCTTTTCCAGTGCATGCATGTCCAATTTTACAATCACTAGAAGGTTGTATTGGGCAATCGTAGATCTTTGTTTCTGTGCCCTAGTGAATTCCAGTGAGGCAAAGTCTAGCTATCTATAGTAAAAAAAATATAATATAATATATATATATTAAAGGGGGAATTAAAATCTAAAACTTCAGTAAAAATAAAGTGTAAAATCAGTTAAAAAAAGTTAATTTGGTTTGCAATGTACATAAAATTGTACATGCATGTATATAAATTTACACAGTTCTTCATGATCTCTAAGTGTTCCATTTTCCTGTAAATGTCTCTTTCATTATGCAGATCGGCTACATCCTCTCAATGTAAACTGCTCGACATCCAAGATGGACTGGACTTCATCACAACACCAATCCCAGCCGAAGGTATATTAGATTAGTCGGCACTTACTTTGTACACTCTCGAATAAACAGATGAACTAAACATAGATACTCTGACATCACCAACAATTTGGGAGTACAAGGTTTTATGGTCTGATTTTCTTGTATTAAGTTCCTGTACCTGTGTATTTCATATTCCTTCTGTCAGGCTTACAGATTTTTTTCAGCCGAAAAAAGTGTGTAAACCAAAAAAAAAAAAAAGGCGCTTCTGTTACGATAAGTTTCTTATTAACTGTTTTATATAACTTGCTGAATACAGCTGCCACTTAGGATGTCCACTAGTTCGGTCTAGTGATATTATAAATACAGCAGCCACTAAGAATGTATAGGATTAGGGCAAGACGTTCTTGTGCAAACGGAACAATATATATATATATACATATGTAAGTGTATGTATATATAAAAGGGTCTGATAAGGCATGGTTTTTCTCTTTAATTTCTTTAATTCGGGAATTAGGGCAAAGGTTGTTCTTTGTGTGTCAGAGAATCTATTTGTGTGCTAGCTAGCAGTTGATTAGAACCTGCAGGCTTTCTTCTTTCTGACTATACATAGATGTATATCCTCGTGCACCCCCTCTGTTTAATTAAACTTGCAACAGACAAAACCCCCCACCCCCCTCGCAAAATTTCGCAGAAATTATCAGTTCAAAGTTCAAAGGTTTCTTTCTCTCCATGTGTAAATGATCTATCAATCTAGCATTATATATATATGAACAAGAAGATCAGCCATTAAAATATGTATATATATGAGAACAAAGAGAGATAAAGGAACAAAACATGAATAAAACAAAATATATTTGCCTGCCTTTGTCGATTATATATCAACGCCATGATGCCAGACTTTCTCCATTAATGTTGACCCACTAAGTTTCTTCGTAATCAACCGAACCTATGGATCAAAGGCCAGATGAAATCATTCCTCTCGATCGATCTCATGGAAAATTAAGGTCGAGAAGCGAATATTTTCATTGAAAAATGGTATATTTTCGTGCAGCAAGAAAATTTTTTTTTAAAAGGAGGTGCATGCAGTTTTCCGAATGAAAAGGTTTGTCTTTTCTCGACGGGGAAATAGGAAGGGGATTAATTTAGTGCGGATTTGGGAATTGGAAGTTGGATGAGCTCAGAAGCTGTATGGGCACAGCATTAATTAATACAAAGATCTCACCTTTGATTTAGATACTGAAAAACCAGCGCGGTTAGGGAATTATTCAGTCAACCGTGACGGCGCCGGTTCGACTTTCCGGCGGCCAGGTTCGAGTGGAGAATGTCACCGAGCACGTGCCCTTCCGAAGCAGCCACGCCAGCCGGCTTTCCGGTCCGTATGCCTCGCAAAAGAAAAAGGCACAATAATTAACAGAGCTAAAAAGAGAACTTTGACCACTTGTTGACCATCACAGGACACCACATGGATTTTAATTATATACATATATATATATATGTGTGTGTGCGCGCGCGCGCGCGCGATGATAAAAATCAATCCTATTTAATTTGTTTTGGGGACAGCTCTCTCAGAGACCTTGGAAAATTTGTCTGTTAACCTATGCATATACTAGCTAGTTATTAATTAACTACAAGGACAAAATGGCGTTTTGTTTCTAGTCGGTTTATTTTCTCATAATTAATTACAAAGCTTTGACTGATGTTGACTGATTGATCTTCTTCTTTCTTTCTATCTTTTTTTTCTTCTGGGTGATGTCTTGTTTCTTCACCTCTCTAAAGCAAGTTATCTGGGAAGTTCTAACAATGGCAGTGAAAAACTGTGGGTTGGATGAGGGAACGCGAACTGCGATCTGCTGAATGAGCAAACTTCAGCTGTGTTGACCATTAAAATTGTGGAGACTCTAAGTTCCATTCTAGCTAGGTAATTTAACTTTGATCAAACAGGAGAAAAGGGATTTGCCATTGCCATCACCATCATTTCTCGATAAGTATCAAGGCATTCGAATTCAATTTTTATTAATAATTTTCAGTATACTATTATATATATGTGTATATGATATAGGGTAAAAATGAAATATATGTAAATGGATACAGAGCGTAAATAGAATGAGAGGAAGGATGAATAAATGTTGTCCTGGTCAAGGGTTTTACTTTCCGGTCGCAAAGGTGAACGTTCCTTTCTGGGAACTGTAAAAATGGCGTTGGAGACTGGAGAGGATAAAATTTCATTGATTAATTAATTAATTAATTAATTCTAAATTAATTCATGATTTTCGAAAGTGGGTGGGGGGCATAAAATGTTCTTCGCAAAACCCTAGCCCCAAATCCAATCAGAAGATCGATAGTTGAGACCATAGTTTTAAAAACCGGACCGGGCCGGCCGGTTCGACCGGTTCGACCGGGAACCGGCCACTCACCCGGTCCGGTTCCTTCAAAAAATCCAATTGCACATTAAAAGAGAAAAAATCCGATTGAACCGGCCGGTTTCCGGTCCGACCGGTGAACCCAATTGAACCCATGAGAAAACCGGCCGACTTAAAATTAAAAAAAAAACACAAAAACCTATTGTAATGTACCTATTTTATTTTACTAAACTTATATTTACATTTTATATTAGACTTTTGTTTAATATAATGGTTATATTAATGATTTTTGTTATAAATTATATTCAAATTATGATATTATGTAAATTTATTAGTAATATTATATTATTAATATTATTTATTAAACATGCGGTTCAACCCATTGAACCCCCGGTCCGACCCATGAACCCATGAACCCATGCCTACACCGGTTCCCGGCCCGGTCCAGTTTTAAAAACTATGGTTGAGACGGAGAAACACTGAAGCAAGCCCACATTAATACATAATTTAAAAC
Organism: Sonneratia alba; assembly: GCA_900174645.1. NCBI lineage: Eukaryota > Viridiplantae > Streptophyta > Magnoliopsida > Myrtales > Lythraceae > Sonneratia > Sonneratia alba. The sequence continues at coordinate 3,173,133 of FWPY01000010.1, forward strand.
TATGCGCCTTCTCACTAGAATTAATATTTGCCCACGATTTTGACACTTACAAATTCAATGAGTTGTAGTTTTATTATATTATAATATTAATGATGTAATAATCAAGAAATTAAAATTTTCACACATTATACTTAAATTTATGATCTTTTCTAAATCGAAAGAGATAATAAATAACTGTACATATGATCATCTCAACTTAACCATACCAATGAATTTACCTTTTTTTTTCATTTCAATTATATATTTCTATATCATGTGTCGTAAAACTAGGCTGTGCGTATATGTAAAACTATTGGTGTGGCAATCCCTAGTGATTGACATTGGCGTTAAATTCTTTCCAACCATCTCTGCATTTCAAGAACTTATTGGCTTGAAATTTAGCACAGGCTGATCAGATTTGATAGGAAAGCAAGAAGTAATTGTATACATCGATCAGACATCTCGAGAAAAACACGTGCTGGGATCCAACAAAACCTATCTAGCTACTGAGGTCTTAGCTAGGCTTGGCTGTTGGCCCCTTCCTTCTCAGGTAGCATTAATTCCTCGGGTAGAAACACGAGCCAGCAAAGACATTTCCTGAGCCGTGTCTCCGTTCCACATGCGTCTTGTTTGATTCCGAAGAAAGACATGATTTACCTCTCACGGATTTCGCTTCGATCGAATTCTATGCTCCCCATCGCTTGAGTCCCACTTAGGGTTTGCTACTTGTACACGGATGAGGGGGGGAATCTGGATCAACATGAAACGTATGCATCTGGGGCGTGTAGCTATCTATATACACGGACATCAGACAAATAAATGAGTTTGGAGTATAGGGATCGAGGCGTGCAATCAACTCTCACGGACGAAATTAGAGTCGCCGATCTCTCGATATTATGCCGAAGACGATATCATTGCACTGAGCCAATGCATCTGGTCCTTCGAGCGGATCAGCTTCAGGACTAGCCCAGAGAAGTACTAGAGAGCACAACCGATGGTGCAGTGTAGACGGTGAGGAGTGAAGATAGAGGGAAAGGGCAGGGGCAATATCGGGAAAATGGGCACACGAGAATTCATGCAGAGATGTTGAGAGTTTCTAAGGGGAGGGAGCAGGGAGGTGGTGGTGGATGGTGGGAGGAAACGCCGGTAAAGTGCTCGTGTCGCCTCGATTTCCATATAATAATACTGCTTGAATTGAATCTTCTTCCTAATTAATCAGCAAGACCCCCGATCTTCCTGTTTTCTTGTTCGTAAACTCTTCACTTTGGTTAGGGCTAGGGCTAGGGTTAGGGTTAAGACCCTTAAGGGGCATGGGTTAGTAAATTAGGAAAACGTACTATACGTACGTACACACACACACATATATATATGTATAGCCGAAGCCAGCCAAAGGACTTACGGATTTATAAAATATCTAGCATTTGATTGTGAAATTTCCAATTGTAATTAAGGTTAGTGTGCTTAATAAAGAATGTATTTGTCGAACAATTTGGCATCTCTTCTTCTTAAACAATATTATAAAATTAAGTATTGTAAATGAAGAAAATCTATTATCAAGAAAAATACACCGATGTGGATCAATCGGAATCAATTATCATCCAATTGATCTTGTTTTAAATATTGTGTGGTTTATTTCGGGAAAAGACGGATTGGGATGGTTAGGGTAAAGCTTAGGCTTCGGCTATGTTCTCTTTTGTCCCATGAGATCATTAAGAATTATCACGATCTGCATGCGTGTGAAACCAGGACAAAAGAGGAAGAGAAAGAAGAGGACAAGGATTCATTCTTCTTTTGGTTGCATAAAGAACGACCGTAGCAGTAAAGTCAGTCTCTAATTCTTCTCGTCCTTGGTCATGGGCTAATCCTGCGTGTGCCCGGTCACAATACCACCACGATTGGCATACTCGAAATCTACATGGAGCCAGGAGCTCGTGTAAGCTAACGAACAATCTCTAGGTTCCCGACAATGGATCGAGTAGCATTACAGACAGCATCTGTGTTGGCCAATGTTGCTGATGACCCATCATATATTCTGGGCTCATCATTTTTTTCCCCTATAGAGAGAGCATTTCTCCTCTATATCTATATGCTGTTGGCCCTTTGTCACAGAACCATTCTAGATTTCGTCATATTCCTTTCCTAAACACGATATGCAACGCTTTGTCTCTGTTGGTCGACAAAACAAAGCTTTTACAATGTAACTTCAACTGTTTGCACAAGTAAACGAACCGTTTCCTTAAGAGACTGAATGAATTCCCTCGTGCTTGTGCCGGTCCATGCCAGTACCGGGTGGTATTAACAACACTAATTACACGGGCACATCAAAAGGGCCATTAAAGAGGAAATTTTGGGGCCCTATCTTTGTCCACGCAAAGGATGCAAGAGCCGGGCCGAACATCTACGGGCACCCCGCACCCACCCGCGGAAAGCATTTTGCCCTTCTGGACTACAAAAGCTGTGGAAATCGCCATGCTTTCTCGACAAGTTTCGTTTGTATGACTTGCTGTAACAACCCAGTTTGTTTGCCCGAAGTTCTTGCTCTGTCAACGAGCGCCGTGGTTCCAAATGAACAATTATTAACAGTCATGGCTGTTCCAGTGTAACCGCTTTCTGAAAATAGGTTTTTTTTCCTCTCTTGCTTGGCGACCGCAGCATCCCGCAGCGGCCATGCGTGAGCTGGTGCATTACAGAATATCGTAATCCTGGCCTGGTTGCTATAATGATGCGCAGTGACGACTATCAAGCCAAGCATGCGAGACGTTTGATCTGCGTACCTCCCCTGGACCGAATATACATGTCGGCAATTTCATCACCAAATAAATAAGCCGCCTAGAGCAACTTATGGAAATGGAAAATAAAAGAAACTGTAAAACTCGTCTTGCATATCAAATGCCATCCTGGCATGTACTAGAATAGCAAAAGCAGCCACATTTTAAAGCAGAGAATGGGAACATCGCAAAGCTACTGACAGTGACAAAATCCATCAAACCAGCACATACTCAAGACTCAAGAAAACACCAGAGCCATTACAAGGCAAGATAGAAGAGTTCTTCGCACCACAAGGATGCCCTAATCATTTTTCTTATATGCTTCCCAGCAAAATATAACACAAAAGGGATGCTGGCTTGTAGATTATCCAGCAGCCAAATTGAAGTTGCCACCTTGCGGATGGGATTAGAGCATCCAGGATCATAAAGTGAGACTTCTTTTCCACTCATTCATATCTTATCGAGCTTCTCAGCCTTGACAAGGGGGTTGGCCTTAGCAATGGCATCACGGGCAGCAGTTCGGTAATCAAATGGACAATCATGCTTGTCGGAGTAGCGATGAGTGCCACAGAAGAGATTTCCACAGCGGCAACTGAAGCCTGTTAAGCCAACCCTTTTCTTACAGGCGGTGCAGCGGTTAGGGCCCTCATTGGGCTTAGTCTCAATGTTCCCATTCAAAACTGAAGTGGCAGTGAGTTCTCCACCAATAATCTGGGGTTCCCTTGGAATGGGCTGTGCATCTGTAGAAGCTGCAGCTGCAACAGTTTCAGTATCTATGCTGCTTGAAGATCCATTCATGAGGCTCCCTATGGAGGATTCTGCCAGTTTTGCTTGCTCCTGTTTCAGGAGCATATCCTTGTGGCACTTGGAGCACATGTTCATAGTTGCAGGGCTACCAAAGAAGCCACAGTTGTTGATGCACAGGATGGGGCCCTCTGGGGGAGCTTGGCATCCTGTTTCATCGTGTTCCATTTTCTCGAACCTCCTTCAGCAAGATCACATCAGGCCCATAAACCAAGAAAGTGAGACATGAATATAAGCAGATAAATATGTATACATACATCTACATATAGTTCAGTATCCAGAGAGAAGTTATCACACCATTAAGAAAATAGCAAAGGTTGTCCTGCTATCCGATCACTAAAGCAATAAAGAACATTGGAATAGTTTATCTAACTGTTTAAAGTAAACTAACTTGTTTCTAGTAATGGTTAAAAATAAGCTACTACTTACGAGTTTAAGAGCACATGGGGATAAAAGGCAATCCCAAGTGAAACACATTGATGTTATCAACTGCTCTTTATTATTGATCCAACAGTCTTAAAATTTCAAGCGATTGAATTCAGATACATCCTAAGAGGAATTCTGATACACCAAACAGCAGATTGTAATAATTAATGAAGTCACAAGTTCTTTGTCTGTATACATATTTTAGGCTTTTGATTCCCTGCACTGAGCTAATTGATCAAAAACCGTGGAACTTGAACATCTATTCAGATAGTTTAATCAACAGGCAAGAAATTCAACAGAGCAGCATAATTCTCCTGGTAAATACAAGCAAGATCACATGATCATTCTTATTTTAACTACCCGTTAAGAGTAAACAGTTCCATTTCAATTATATATATATATATATATAACAATTCATTTAAATTTAAACAAAAGCAAATCGCTGCCAAGAACAAGAGGCGTCAAATTCAGCTGAAAAACCACCAGTTCTGCCAACATTTCTCGAGACACCAAAACTTTTTAAGACTTCACTCTTCAATAGTCGTACGAAAAAGCTCGAATTGATCAGTACCCAGATGGAAAACCTTCGACAGATACTGGCGACATCACAAAAACACAAACTTCGCACATAAATGGCACGCTGCACAAACGAGACAAACAAAAAGTTTGACATAAACCCTAACCTGTTCGCCAGGATAAGCAGGAAGAGCTCAAGGAATAAATCCTGCGAGAGCCAATCCCAGAGCTCAGAATCGCACCAGACAACGCTGCCCCCTGGCAATCAGAAAAAAAAAAAAAAGGCCATTCGCGTGAGAACTAAACCATCAAGATTCAAACTACGATCCGCCCCATAAAAGGGTTTGGAATAAAATTGAGAAAAGGTAGAAAATTTACGAGGAAATCTCGATCAAACCCTAACCTCGTCTTGAAATTGAGACCGTCGAGGAGGGGAAGGAAGAGGCGGACGCAGGGAGAAGGAGAGAGATTGTATTTATTCAATTTATTTACCTTTTTTTTTCCTTTTCCATTTTCCAATTTCTGTTTGTCTACTCTCCGTAATTGATCGAAGGCTCCTTTTTTTAATTGTTTTTATTTTTTAAGTCCCCTTTTTTGGGCTGTGCATGGGAATTTGTAATGGGTCAAGTCGGGATGACTTGGACCAGTCTTGCACCGTCGGTCGGTCGACCCAGCATGGTCCATGATCTGTTACGAGCTAGCTTGACTCAACCTAGGATTGTGAACGTTCAAGGCGGGTCCAACCTTACCGATCCTATTTCATTTAAGATTCAAAAATGCTAATGAATATTATATTAAACATTGTATAGTACAAAAATCTTTAATAAGCTTATGTATTATTATCCTCGTAAGATTAGCTGACGAGGTATGCTAAATTCTAGGAGAAATGGTCGGAGGATGGATTCCCACTGAAGGCTTCGGATCACAGAAAGCTGTGGAGCAAAGATCTTTGTTGTGTGTATATGCGATCGAAACAGAGTAACGGTCGGGATTCTGATTTCCCGAAATGAGAGGAACTATTTCGCAACCGTTGATGCTTGAATGGTTCTTTTCGCAGGGGAGCTGTGATAAAGCCACCATTTTTATGCAGACAGATCATTTGCCCAAAAGTCGTCCCCGCTTCTATGGATCAATCAGAACTAGTTACACTTGACAGGTTCCCCTTATCCTTCTTTGATCCGTAGATTTTCGAGGAACGACTCAGCATCTTCCTGTGGAAAAGACCCGATTGGGTTTTATATCAGATGAATGTGCACAAAACTTGTTCTGAAGTAAGGAGAGGCAAAAAACTCTTGAAGCATGGAGCCTGGAGAATTTTGAATTAGGAACGTTGTAGAATGGATTTGGAAGATTTAAGTATTCCTCATCCTTTATCGTTGCCATATCTTTTAGTGTTTGAAGGAAAGGAAGAGTGAGAGAGGATCTTTTTGACAGCTCAAGGTGTCTAACACTTTGGTATACTGGAGTTTTGAACACACACAACTCCAGAGTGCCTGTAAAGCCCATTAAAACCAGCAGCAGTACAGCCAAAAACAGGCGTTATGTGGGACAAAGTCGGAGCTCACTTCAACCCGGCTACCTAGAAAGCATCCTAAAGACAAAGCCGGTCCCAAAAGTAGGAAAATTCCGAAGCCACATTTTCCGGAATGGTTTTCTAAAAATCTTCAAGAAAATGGCACCGACTCTAGTGGCAGTAGTGAGGATATGGTTCAAGCTCGAAGTTTGAAGAGTCTAAGATGTTCCATCACAGGAATCAAAAGGATCAGGTTTCTAACACCCTCTGGAATTCCGAGAAGGAGAAAACAAAAGCTATCCGATGAGGGAGTAATGGAATTAAAACGAAATCCGGATTCTCTTGACCCGATGTTCAACTATGGATCATCTTCTGCAGGAAGTGCAGCGTTAGATGAGACATCATCAGAAGCGATAACCCTTTCAACGGCAGGCGACCACACTCACAAACTGAACTGAGCTTTCAGTGAAATATCATTAATTGTTACAGCAACCCTGGTGAACAAAGAAGAAACGAAGATCGAATTTGCTAGAAAAGAACCACCATAGAGCTGATGATGCCCTGGAGCCGCTGCTTGGGTTTTGTGCACACATAGACAGGAAACGTTCAAGGAACTCGCCGGTGTATTGAGACCATTTGGAGACAACATTGTTTTGCCCCGAGAAACAGTCATTTGTCTAACAAAGAGCTTGGTGAACATTCATAAAAGAAGAAAAGGGGAAGCTCTGGATACAGCATTTTTTGTAGGAAAAAAAATGATATTTCTCCTGCAACAGTGAGATTTCGTACTCAAATTTCTAATATTCACAGGCCATGAGAAAAGCATGCAATTACACCGACTTCGGCCGGATCAAGAAACATACTTTCTCAAGCCCGAGCGAAGACATGCTCCTCCCTCTTGATATACCCCGTAGATTATATAGTCTCAGTAGTATATGGTAATATGCTTAGGGCATACAGATGATTGACTAGAAAATTCTCAAATCCTGATCATAGTTTGAATTCGCATTCCTGGTTTCTTAGCAAAGCGTTGAAGCAGTCTCTTCACGGCACTGACAAAGGACGGGTAATTCAATCAACGAATTTATTCGATTCTGCCAAAAAAACACAAAAGATCACAAAATTTTAATTTAAAAAAGGAAATCTTTTTTGGTCTTCAGTGTCCGGATCACATGCTGATCGGTCTATTCAGCAAGTATTTCCAATTCTACGGGGAATCAGTAATGCCAAGGTACGTGTAGTATAATCATTCTTTACGGGGAACGAAAGATTATCATTCGGAAGCATTTCTTGAACCTTTTCCAGCGACTCATCTCTTTCTTCCACGGTATAGTATAGATCCTCTCTCTTCTACTTCTCTTCCTCTTCTGTCAAGCAGTTCGTGTGGAAACGTCCCCATTAGGCCGGCAGGGACTAAGGAACAGGGCACCCTCTAGAGAGCTGTCACTGAAAGTCTCGAGCTTTTCGGTTCTTGCTGTTGATTGCATCTGGGTTTCGGGCATTGTGCCGGGGGAAAGCTGCGAGAGGGGGGCTTCCATGGATTCTCAAGTCACGGTGGCTCTTGCGCTTTCGCTTGTTGGCGGGCTCAGTAACACCATAGGTGAGCTCGTGCCGTTTGTTTTGGTCATGGCTGCCTTCCGTTATTTCTTTTTACATACTCTGAGTTGCAGAACAAAAATGAATTGGTTTGAGCAGCTGTGGGTGCTTTATATGTCACTGCAACTTCTTAACCAGTAGCTTTATATTGATTGGTTTGTCTTTGTTTTCCATCTTGTGAGGCGGAGTGAGAACCCTCTTGACACAGCTACCTGATCATACGTCTCCGGCTTCAGAAGCTTGAAAATTGTAACCGACAATCTGCCAATCATATCAGAATTCATCGTGTTGGCTGGTCTTAGTTCATTGTATGCCTCTGATGACCCGCTACCAATGTCTATCCTCCAAAATTTTATGCTTTTCCATCTTTGCTGAAGTATGCAAATTTGCAGCCTTCTGTGCTGCCCGTATTTTGGAAGGATCTATTTATATTCAAAAAGGAGTCTTTGATCTTCCTGTAGGCATGTTCTTCTATTTTGGTTATGCATTGTGTAGAAAAAAAAAACAAGTTTCTTGCCATTTTCCAATCTTTCTTTGCTTTAAATTTTTATAAGCCTGCGTTTTCTCTTCAGTATGATTGGAATTTTATAGCCTATAAGTCCACATTCCCTCAATGCTCTCCTAGAGAACTAGCTTTTTACAATCCGTTCATGGTGAAATGATGTTCAAATGCAGGTTCCAGATAGTTATTTTCTCACCCCTTTTTAATTCTAATTGTTGGTGGAATGTGAAACGGGTGGACTCTATGTCATTCTCAATCAGGTTCCCAACTTAAAGATGCTTGGGCTTTTATGGGTGCCCTTCTGAAACTAGACTTTTGATTAACTAGTACTCTCTACTTCACCATCCAGGCTATGCAATTGAGCCAATATTGTAGCTCAAGGTTTATATTCCTGAAGATGCATTAATGCTCACAAATGTATCTGATTCATTGGGGCCAAAGGATTTGAGTGATATCAATCTCTAATGACCTGTTTATAATCTTTTGTATTCCCTACGAAACTTTGAAGAATTATCTGTTGTGCATGAGAGCTTCTCTAAACTGAGATGGCTTGCAGGCAGGGTTTTGCTATTGGTCTGATGCCCAGTATATCATTCCTAAATCTGGCCCACAATGCAATGAACTCAATCGGCTTTCTCAAAAGAAACTTCTGGGTAACTCTCTGTTGTTTTGACTGATCATGTATCCTGTCTTGCCACAAACCATCACAGTGTTCTAGTCACCAATGACTGTTTTGTCATAAATGTAGTTTTTTGCCGGGGTAATATCCTTTGCTCTCACTGTTAACTTTATCCCGAGACCATCAATATCTCCTGGTTCAGACATAAAGGAGAAGAATGTAGAGCAGTACAATCTATATACTGATAAGTTGCAAGTTCTTTTGCACAACTGAAAATTGACTATCTTCTATGATTTTCTTATACTGATAAGTTGCAAGTTTTTGTGCAGCTGCAAATTAACTATCTTCTGTGACTTTCTTTTTCACAGAGAAGTAGTGATCATGGAGGTAAGGGACATTATAAAGAAGCATCGGTGCCAAGTTTTTTTGGGTGGTATTATTACAGCAATAGGTATGACTTCTTTGTCAGCATTGCACAATCCTCTACTTCTCTGAAATCATGCTGCCTGGCTTACAATTTTTATAAGAATAAACTTCTTGTTAAATGTACTGCAGGTATTAGCTTGCACGACTTGGCTGTCTTCCTTGGTTCCATTAAGGTAGGTTTCCTCTATGTATTTTCTAACTTCTGGGGAGCATAAACTTCCTTAGGTTTCTAGTTGATCTGTTCATTGGTTGTTGCTTTATTCTTGAGACGGCATGCGAATAGACAGCATGTGAATAAAAGCATTCCATGCTCCCATGAATTATAATCTGTCCTTTCAGGACTTACTGAAATTGTCTATGGGCGTTTAATTTGGAATCCTAATCGTTGCATAAACATGAAAATGAGATAGTTCTATGTTGAATTAGTTGAGATATGTTCACTGCAGAGCTTTCTAGAGGAGTTATTAACTAGGTAGATTTCTCTTGTTGCAGGGTCTTCATGTTGGGCTTAATTTGGCTCTGGCCATTTGCATAACATTCCAGAGGTGTATATGTCATGCATTGTAAAGCTTTGCAATACTGTTAAACTGGAGAGATTTTGTTCAAGGTTTATACTTATTAAGCATGGTGAGAAATCTTCCCAACAAACCATTAAGCCAAGTATATGACCATTATACAGGGTTCCATATCCTTAAGATCTGTTTCCATATTAGAGGTCTGGCAGACTGCTAGGAATCCATAACATTTTTGGCACTGATCAATTCACTTCTCATCCGAGGAATCAAACAGCAGACCATAATCTACCTTTGACTTTGTCCTAACTTTAAGCTCTGTTGGTACAGGGTGTGGCTGTTGCTGTTCCCGTTTATTTTGCTACACAAAGGTAAGCAGTCGCCAAGGATCAGTTTGAATTTTCCAGGAAATAGATAGAGCTAATTCATGAACAATCTAATGCAATTATAAGTTACTTATACTTTTATTAGCAGCAAACTGATTACCATTTTGTATCCAGTAAATAGCAAGCATTCAAGCTTTCCACTCTGTCTGGTCTTGCAGAGCCTTCAGGTGTTATAGTCATAGGCATGCAGAAAATTTTTTCCTATAGATTGTACCAGAGTGGGAAAGCGGTAGTCTGCTAGCTGTAGCATCAGGTGATTAAATTCTTGTACCTAAAGTAATCTCGTGAACCTTGCAGCATATCTATTTCCTAGCAGCTTAAACCTGGAGATTCCTGAAGGCCTTCTTGATGCAGGATAGTAGCCTTACCATTCCTTTAATAAAAAATCCCTCTGCATTTTTCTGTCCATAGGGAATAGTATTATACTATTCATTTGTCATCATAGTTTCATGTTGAAATTGCAGTTGGAGTTAATGGCCTTCCTGACTTTGCACGAAATGCTTCTGCTGGCATTTGATTATGCTGGACATAAGCAGGCTGTGTAGGCTGTGTTTGTCGGGATGGCTTTCATGTCTGCAAGATACTCAAACTTGCTCAGCCAATAATAGTACAGATGTCAATTCTTATGCAAGCACCAGATTAGAGAAAGTTCTGCTCCATCTCATATTCTATGATCTTATTAGTACTTCTTGTGCAGCCTGTACCTGCTAGATATCAGCTTACTGGAGGAGATTAGCCTATAGCCGAACTAATATCTGAAACATGCCTACAAACATGCATACTAGTGCAGTGTCACGATGGACACTCATTTCTTGGAGCCTCAGAGATTGCTGGCTGAAAATCTCTAACTTGTTGCTGAACAAAAAATGTCTGCTAAAATGTAACAGCATTTTTGTTGATCTGTGTACATTTGTATCAGCTCTGCTCTTCTAGCACACTAGAAAACTCTTGTCGGGTCGAACTGAATGAAAGCTGATTATCATAAAAGTCTGTCCATAACACAATTACACCTTCTAGCTATCTTCTGTTATGTGAGAGCAATTGGGAACTTTATTCTTTCCTGCAATATGTTTTCCTTCTCTTCCCGTTGAGAGAAATGGAGGGCTAGTGCCTAGTAGGAAGATTAACTGGTCCCGGACCTTTAGACACTGCTCTATATCATGGGTTGGCTGCTGCTGCATTCAGTGACTTGGAAAATATCGCATGGCATTCTGAATTATGCATATTTCTGATCTCATCGAGCCTTCCACTTCACACTTTTCCAGCCTTTTTCCTTCCATCCAAAATCATGCCAGCCAAACCTTGAGAATGCAGTATTCAGGTGTCAACATTTGAGGATGGATCTCGACTCCTATAGGAACAGCAATATCTTCCATTTTCCATGTGGGCATCGGGCAGGCATGGAGAGCTAGAGATCATGTGATAGACATGACCCTGTTTCAATTGGAGAAATTCATATCATGCCCCATCTTTTTTCTTCATATACAGGAAGCTATTCTACTGGGGGAGGATTTGTCAAAAAAATGGATGGAGGGAACAAGAAAAGAAACAAAGAGAGATACCTATGAGGAAAAGAGAGTGCAAGAAAGTAGGAAAAAGATTAAATTTATGGGTAAGGGCAATAGCTTTTATGACTAGAGCTATACTGCCCCCTCATCAGCTGATTGATTAAAAATCTGAAACTTTTGGGGAGGGCTACGTAGTGTCGCAAAAGGAAAATGGAAAAGACAGAGCAAAGCCAGTTTATTTGAATCATCAGAACAAAAGGCCCGGATACCTCAAGGCTCCTTCAATAGTCTTCGAGGTAAGAATTGGATTAAGTCGATCGAGGCTGCTTTGTAACCCTGCACTTGAACCGGTTGAGAAGCCACCCAATATCAGTAGCAGCTAATTATCGTTGTGCCATGCATCCTTCTGAGTTCACGATACAATCCAAAGCCACAGTATGATATTATGCTAAATGAAACCTTTTATGGAATGATTCAGCTAGACTACAGACTATCGACATTGATCTAGAATTGAGAGGAACGCTCTCCAGAAACATTGCGAGCACTGATATTTTACCTATCAATGTCCTCAATTATGACTTACGGGAAGTCCAAAAGAAGGATTTTTGTCTCCTCCTTCCCCTTTTCTACTTTGGAAAAACATGTCTCACATTGTGAAAAATTCCAAAAGGCTGCAGTGAATTAAAGGGTTCACTTTTCTCCTTTTTGGAAATCATCGCTTCTGCTTTATCTTGGGTTTATTGCTACATAAAGGAGAAAAGGGCATGTCCAGATGATCACATCGAGCCAAGGTCACTTGTCCACCATGAACGAGCAAATCAGTCCCATTATCGTTCATACATCGAAATTTCACGGTGAATGATAAGCATGTAAGCAGTGGCCGGAAAGGAAGGAAACGGAGAAGACAACCGGAATCAATCAGTCAATTGCACCTTCCTCCAGAGGAGGGTTTAGTTTATCCCGCATCAATTGTCCCATTCGGAAGAGACATTTGTACCAAGAAGAACAGTATCATAATCATGACCATATTCATGATATCGTACTTCCATACGTGGGACATTTCTATCCTGCCATACTTGTTGGTGAGACGTACGACTTTCCACGTGGAACTGTACGCCAGTTCTCGAAAAACCATGCCCTACAACGTTAACGCTTTACCTCGCCAGACAGGACACTTCGTCTTCTCTCTTGCTTATAGTGTCACGAGACTGTCATCCTAAGATTTCCTTACAAACGATCCCTGTTGGTAGCAAAGCAGCCTGTCAGTGGAGATCAACCGAGAGATTTGAATTCACAGAGGAGAGAGAGAGATGGATCCTTTTGGGGGACAGTCGCTGTGCTAGGGCACAGTTTTATGTCCCAAAGGCCAAAAAAAAGAAACTGTTCATTTGAAATGACATCTCATGACACTCATACTTCGTGATCTGACCCAGACGGCATCCCCTCTCGTGTTTAAATTTTGTCTTCAATTGGGATAGTTACACAGTAATATGTATACATGGAGGCGTGTATATGAATATATATATATATAAGTATATGCTATTTCAGCAATTAGTCAAGCGTGATCTCAAGTTCTGCTTTCTGCACCATCGCAGTCGGTCTGGCTAGCTGGATGCGCATGCATGGTCTTCTTCGACTCCCACCTGTATCACTCGTCCTAATGAGATATCGAGAACCAGCTGCGGATGACAAAAGCTGGAAGAACTATTTTGTTGGGAGATGAAGAGCACAGGTTTGATGAGAGAGCTGCAATTGGCATTGTCGGGAGTACGCGATCGACAACTGTCTTCCTGTTCTCTTACCGTAAGGTGATACTTCAATCATGAAAGTGATGATCGTCCGTTCGGGAGTGTCGGAATCCAGAGAGAGAGAGAGAGAGAGAGATGCCCACTTCGATCATTTTCCACTGTATTCTTCCAATAAGGCGGCCGTGTTGGACAATGTACAGGACGCATAGGATGACTTGATCGGATCAATCTCCATTCAGTGTTCGCCAGACATACTCTAAGTTATACATTTCGACTACAGTCTCAGTCAGAATATGTAGTTGTCGAGGAATACGGCCATTATTAGGCCATATTGGTCTGGTTGGGAGCACGGGGATGTTAATTTGTGTGCAGTGCCTTCGAACAGTGTCACGCTATCTTCTGAAATGATTCGCTGGTGAAGAAACTGACACTTCACCTAGTGATTGACGTAGACTGGAGATGGCTCCGGATATCCCTATCTTTCCCAAAATAATGTCTCATATTCACACTTGAGGGAGTTTTTTTTTCTTTTTTTTTTTGACTGATGAATCTATTCAGCTTAAAACCTAACTTAATCAATCTCAAAAATGTTTTTGAAACTTCTGATTACCATTATTTTATCCTTTTTTTTCCATGTGTACCATCCGACATTTGAAATTCCAAATATCACCGTAGTTCAAGGTATGATGGGCCCAGAGAATCTTGTTGAAACTTGATGAGGTAAAAAGCAATTAAGCGTAATTTGGAGCGTCTCAATGATCCTGACAAAAAGGAAAAAAAGGAAGAGGAACAGCTTGTTCTACTTAAAATTAACTAATTTATTGAGAAAAAGAAGTAACACCACAGTTGTGAATTATCAGAACAAGCACGCTGCTTGAAAATCATGGCCACATATATATTATATTATATTATATGTAGATCTGTGTCCTTAAATCAAAGGGTTGATCATTAAAGCACTTGTCTTGTAATTTGTCGTGGTGCTGTTGTACGTTAATTTGAAAAGAGATTCATCATTAGAAAAATGTGGAAATCACTAATCGGGTGTAGTTGACGAGTAAGCCCCAAGGGCCATTCCATTATTAGAATGCTACGTAGGTAATTATATATTTGTTAATTACAAGCTGTTGGGAGTAAGTTGTCTTATCGTAATTGCTGGAAAATTTACTAAATTCCAAGTGTTCTCTTGGACATGATAATTTGTTGTGTTGCACACACTGAGTGAACGAAATGGCTTTCTCATCGGATGAATCTTAGGATGGACTTCTCGATCATCGCGTGTGAACACCAAGTTTAGACAGGAACCAGGATTGTTCATGAGCTTTCAGAATTCAGAGTATTCGCGAAAACCCGGAAATTCAAGAGAAAACAGCAAACACTAGGAAAGCTCGATGCATCGCAACTGTAACAATTATTAATCCATCCGGCTAATCGATCTCGGAGGCGGGCTCATCCTCCTCGAACGAGCAGCAGTCGGGGCCATCGATCCCGACCGCGACCCCGACGGCCCTGTGGCCGCTCCCAAAGGCCCTGATGTGGTCCTTGAGGGACCTCTTGTGCTTGAAGTCAGATCCGCAGGAGCAATACCAGTGCCGCCCGCAGTTCTTCTCGTGGGTCCTCCAGTCGCCTCTCACGGCGAAGGGCTTCCCGCACTTGCGGCAGGAAAAGGGCTTGATCCCGTGCTTCCTCTTGTAGTGGGTCTGCAGCGTTCGGAAGTCTTTGAGCGGCCTCGCCCTCGGGTGGTCGATGTTGTTCTTGCAACCCGGTGCGCAGCAGTAGCATGGGAGCCTCAGCATGGCTGTCGGCTGGGTTCCACGCAGCGACTCCGGGCCTTTCCGGTACTGTGATCCGTGCCCCCACATGTGCATCTGAAATACAAAAAACAGTTGTTGTCCCAGAGCATATTAACTTGGTGTCAAATTGCCATTATTAACACATGTGTGCATGTACCAGGCAATCATGAAATCTTCTGTCGTCGGTTGATTGATTGTAATTTTCGTTCAACACGGTTGATGTCCTTGAATCGGGCTCATTTATGACTATGAATAGGTGACTAGGGATTGCTCGTGTCAATTAGATTTCCAATGCACAAATGAATTTCTGCCAATATGGTCCCGTGTTTCTCTGCAAAACATGGACCAAGATCAAAGCCATGTCTCCTTTTTTCAGCCGAGAATTTGTCTCGTTTTCACTCTTCCAGTGTGATTATTACAGTCACAGACTGACCAAAGTGGTGAGCTATGGGTTTCGGAGAAAACCTAATCACGATTCTCCCCGCCCGAGGGACATCCATCACCATCAGCTCTCTGCGGGTGAAGGGGAGCTTCTAATCAATCATCATCATTCTTTTCCCACCACCATCGCGCCCCCACCCCACTCCCCCCAAAGAGGCCCGTAAAGCCTAGAAGAGTATAGTGTAAGGGGAATAATAAATGTTATCTAGAGTTACGGTGATATGAATTAGACCCAAAAACTCATAGTATCAGACTTTAAGGGTGATACTATTACTGGTGTACCAAACAAACCTATGAGTAGAGTATAGCAAAAGGCAAAAAAAGAATGCCTGGCAGGCATCAAGAACATACAGAGAGGCATTATGGGTGACTGCGAGTGTTGTTCAATCACATAAAGAGATCATATTCCCTTCTCTTGCTGGGCAATGTGTGTATGGACTGATTTTGTCTAATGTTAATATCGAAGATTTATGTCTTTTTGTTTTGTCTGACAGATCCCACAATTATTTTCATGCGAAAAAAGTATGAGCCTTTTCAATTCTCCTCCTTTTTTTTTGGCCCTTTTGTTCTCTTATCCTCTGGGTTTAATTAAAATGCATAGGGGAGGTGGCAAGCAGGGTAAATCTCCATGTCGACCATAACAATTATTCCAAGAGCTTTCAGGGGGAAAAAAATCATCAAATAAGATGGAAAAATGAAAAAAAAAGGCAAGAAACCCTCAAAGCGAGCTTGACAAAATAGAAGTTTTCCTATTACCAGAAAAGAAGGCTAGGGGAAGGAGATCTAGACTTTATTCCCTCTACCTTACGTACTATAGTATGCAAAAGATAAAAGGAAACCTAATGCGTGCATACATCTATCATGCATATATATAGATATATAAAGAAAGAGATTTGGTATAAGTAATGTATCGATCTTGAACTATGGTAAAAGACCATCATTTAAGTCTAAGCATCCGTTATAACATTTAAAAAAAGAAAAGAAAAGAAAGATACATAGGTTTTGGGAAGAATCAAATTTAGTCTATCTTGAGTTTGAAAAGGAGAAGTTTAAATTCTTGGGAAATGGCGGTTGGCTAGTTCCTCAAATTAGACTGACTTACAAGAATCAAACAGTAATAACTGAACCAAGAGAAGGAAAAGAAAGAAGAACCCTTGAAATTACTCAGCCAGAGAGTGCAATCAACTCTAGCGATTTGCTTCTACTGCAAAATCGCAAGGAAAGGAGAAAGCAAGAGAAAGGTGATGAATTTCCAGAACATCGAACTCAAAATGACATTCACTTTCTTTAAATTTGATTCTGTTTAGATCAATAATGGAGAGCATGGTACACGCACCTGCATGTTGTTGTATCTGTTGAAGTTCTTGAAGCAAAGAGGGCATGAGAACAGATTTGGGCCAATCAGAATCTGGGCAGGAGTCGGTATCCAATACTGACCCCTGCTGAGTCCCTCCAGACTAGGACCTTCCCTGTCCTGTGCAATCTTCATGTGATCAGATATTGAATTATCGTTGTGTCCTCGATGATGAGAGGAGCTGGAAGTCGAACTAGGGCTTGGAAGTCCTAAGTGGAGGGAAATAGTGGCTTGAGCTGCCTCTCCACTATCATTATCATCATCAACTTCCATTGGAACCTTGGAGGAGGGGAAGAACTCTCGGCGATCTTCCCGGTTGACACCATAATCGTGCCTTGCAGGGCTTAGGCTGAGGAGTGGGAGGGCTTCCTTCAGTGGTGGGGGGGACGGTGCCGGCGGCAGCGACAAGGGGTGAGCGAAACTATTGTTAAAAGTTGCAGAAGAGGCCGTAATAATACTGCCGTGGAAACTGTGGTCATAGAGAGAGGTAGCGTATTGTCTGTAAGTGGAGGAGGAGGGAGGAGGAGGAGGAGGAGGAGGAGGAATAGATGGGGTAATGAAGAGGGTCGAGGTTGATCCATTCTCCATTATTGATCAAGTAATTACTAGAAGTGTAGTATGGATCAGTCATGATGATAAAGTTGCGGGCAGGAGAAGGGAAGGGAGAACGCTGGTGGCGAAAAGTCTACAAGGTGGAGGAGGCCCATTAAAGGAAGGGTGGAAGGGTGAAAAGGTCAGGTTCTGGGTGGCTCCCACAGAGGTGCGAAAGTCGAGGCGGATCGGAATAGAGACAGGGGATAAGCTGCAAGAGGCCGGTTGAGATGGTAACAAGCGGTAGCATCTCTTTTCAGGTGTATTTACCCCTGAATCTTATTTGAGGCTCTGAGAAACAACCCCTACGTAGATAGATGTTATATTGTTCGGTCCAGTGCAGACGGTCCGTCCCTTTAGGATTCATGCGTTTCGCAGCGATTGTGTAGATATACCCAAACAAGATACGGTTGGGCTCCATTCTCGATCAATTATAAGTTGTGTCAAATCTATCTACATCATTCTTCTGGAGAAGAAAGAGACGGAGGTTTGAAATTAGGTTCAGAACGAGAAGATGCGTGATGGTGATCATGGATAGTACAACGAAAAAGCAAAGCTTATATTTGAGCCAGCACAGAAGACAGAGAGATATCGCCTCGCCTGTGAGGTGCGTGACCTAGCAGTGCAGAAAACCTCACCAGGAAAAGTAGATAAATCAATTTCTGTAGGGGAGGAGATCATCAGTTTCGCCTTTGCGGGGCCAAAAAAATGATAGACGCAACATTTTCTTTGCTCCTCTTTCGGTGTACAGACCACAGGGGAATTGTACGGTTTATTGGTTGGGGATTGGACCTCAAATAAGCATCTTCCTACTGCTTATTCGTCTTATACCCAGAGAGGCGGTCCAAGCCATTCCTTGAAGAACAGTAGCTAGAAGGTCCATCGAAACACGAGAGAGAGTCGTGACGATCTGCAGCCTGATCAGATGAAGATCGATCCTGTTGAGGACTCGAGATAGAACAGCAATGGAAATATATATATATATTTATATGTACACACACGAGGAGGGACAAAAGCTAGAGTTTAATATCACACCAACCAGACTAGGGTTTGAGAAGGGGGAAGATCTGTGTGTACTCGGGTATCTCCGACTTACGTCTCCCCGTGCACTTGCTCTGGAGAACAAGATTTGGTTATAGCATAATATTTGTCAGTTGAAATCTATATAATTTATCGACACCCGTCTTCCGACCATGACGTTTGCACTATATTACTCGTCTTGGGAAGCACGCTCGGTCAGTTTCTAATGCAGAACCCAACATTCACTTTGGTGGGCGGGCCCTTGTCCTCGGTCGGAGCCTGTGATGAAGCTCGAAAGGCGGAAATTTTGCCGTACTCTAAAGTCGGGCGAGTCGATCACATGCGCCGTGCCAGACGGTTTGTTTACGTAGCAACCGAAACGAACTCGAGCGTGTCGGATTTCGGAAGGGGCGATGTGCGGAGCACTGGAGAGTCGAGGGTCTATACGTGCCAAGACGCGCGCCGCGCCGAGTCGGGGCCTTGGCTGTATCCACAGATGTCGGGGAAGGTGAGATGGGGGGTGGGGACAATGGTTGCTGAAATAGGCACTGTTCACATAAATGCCCCGACGTCATGCGCTCGATGCTCTCACTGGCAGTCTCCGTTCCGTGTCGGCACGGGAAGTAGGATCCACTCTCCCGGCGGACGACGGTGAACGAAGTCGGGAACCCACCACCCACTCCATTCGAGAGGTGAAAAAATGAAAGAGAGTACTCTGGGGCCTCTCCCACCCTCTCTGTGGGGCTTCCATGTCGACCGTCAAGTAGCTTTCACCCTCACATGTCCATGTCCTCCCCTTGCAGTGGCAGGTCTTTTTACTCATTTCCAGATCCCACACTCGAAACTGAGATCCTCTGCATCTCTGGCACGGTCGCTTTTTGCCGACGGCAGCGGTTAAATGCCTCTGCGCCCCGATTGTCTATTCGTTGTCGACAATACCGTGGGAAGATCCAATGAATGGACTTGCAGAGAAGATGGAAAAATGGGGACCGTATTCTCATTCATTAATCATTATTGGTCCATCCAATATTTGATTTATGAATAACTTCTTCGTCAGAGGAAATGGAGACAGCAGGAAAGGACAAGAAGAAGAATTAGTCCATCCATCACTAATGCATGGTCGCAGAGATTAAGGCATTAGTTCCGGTGCCCGACTCCAAAATGGAACCTGCCTGTATGCCGATCATTGAAGGCATACTCGAGGCGCAGAGGACCCAAAGGTGAGTCAACTCGGATCCCGAGCCCATAGCCGTATCCACTTCCTGGCTTCAGCCTTGCCCCTGCAGGATCACCTGAAGGACCAATCTTAATGAGTCGAATGCTCGCAACAAAGAAATGGTAATTGGGCAACTTCGCATCTCATGCTTTTGCTTTATAGGTGGGGATGTATGTGATAGATGAAAAGTTGGCCTTCTCCATAGATTAGATTTGAACTACAGGACCCACTAAGTCTGTGGAGAATGCGACAGGAACCTGCTCGGGCAGTTCCATTTGATTTCTCCACGGAGGATGAATAACTCCTTTCCTCTTGCAGGAAAATTCATAACTATGCAACTCTTCATGTGTGCAGGAAAAGGGAAGGAGGAGTGTACCGGGCACTGTGGGACCTGATCCTAGATCGCTTCCATAGTCTGCAAAAAAGGCTCCGTTGACTGGTCCCAACTGTAAAGTTAGAGCAGTCATGTAAGCAAATGGCGAAATTGGCAAACAAAAGATACGGTAAAAACAATAAATGCAGCAACGACCCACCACAGGGAATGATATTTCTCCCGAGGCTACAATATATGAGCGACCAGAGCCCACAGCACCTTCTTCATAGCCTCTTACACTATTGGTTCCGCCAACGGCGAATGCCTCATGTGGAGAGAAATTGCCCACTACACGACCGCTGGACAAACTAGAGAACAACACAAGAAGTGGCAATTAAATGAAACCTGCAGAGATGCGGAAATGATAGCAGGAAGCTAATTGATGACTTCTCATTGGTAGATTCTTCAATTAAGAGATTAAAACAGAAGTATACCTTAAGAGAAAATGAGCAGGGCCTATTTCTATGCCCTTTCGAGCGCGGGCACTGACCCTGTTGAAAAACAGCCACTCGGGCAAAATGGGGAGCCCTTGTTCCACGTTAAAAACAAACTGGATGGAGAACAGCCAGAGAACATAAGTGTGGGTCAAATAATTACAGGCAACTGAACTAAGTAAATAGTTTTAGGGATTGTGTAGGTTAACCCACCATTGAAGACCCAAGATCCCCCGAGCCAGTAGTATAGACAGTCTCGAGCTTAGTGAGTAACGTATCATCATATGGATTGCCACTAACCAAGAGAGAAGGTAGAAGGTCAGGCCTTTTAAAATAAGTTTCAACAATAATTAGGCGACCAAATATTTAGAACATTGGCCTGCATGAATATGTACCTTGCAGTAAGAGGACTACTATAAAAATCCTTTATAACTGTGTTTCCTTTTTCATCACGAGCCCCAGCATGCTGCAGTAGCGAAAACACATAAATACAAGAAACTAATATAGCAGAAAATAAATCTTGAAGCTCCTGATTATAACACTTCAGGGAATGAAGCAAAAGACAGCAATGAAGAACTGGAATCCACCTGGAAAACAATCCCAGCCGTTCCCCTCCAACTTGGCCTTATTGGACGACTGAATTCTATGCCAGCTATGACCCTTCCGATGGTCAAGCTGCTATTATCAGGTTGATTTCCATGGACAAGTGACCCTGGCATTGTTGAATTCTAATCCAAACACCATGTATAAGGAAAAAAACCCAGCTTTCAATCACTATCAAAAGAAAATTGCTGAGACTACACAAGATTACCTGAACCATAATTGTCCTGGATGTCCGCTTGTTGTCTCCTTCAATCCATGGATCTGTGTAGTTTATGCGGAATATTGAATCTATTTGACCCCTCTCTAAAGAAATGTTGAGTTTTTGATTTCTTCCAAAAACATTTCTATGTGAATATGCAAAGCTGTAGTATAAGATGGAAGTAGCAATCAGAAGATAAATATAAACCACATGTCTCAAAGCAGAAATTATTTGAAAAATTTTTCTCTTGTATCACTCCAAAACAGTGGAATTTATGACTTATGGTGGTGCTTCATCAAAGGTTGATAAAACAACTTTTTTTTTTAATAAAACAACTTTTTTGTCCAACTAATGCTTGCTTTAACTGGAAATGATATCCTTCAAGAGCTATGTAACAGCATGTGATTGACACATTCAAGGAATCATATAGGAAAAGCTGGATAGACAGGGACTGATACCCATAAGAGATTGGTTAGTCTGTAATTTACCTCCCAATCAATCCTGATAGAGGGCCGCTGGTAATCCTACAACAAAAAGAGCCAAAGAGGAAGTTACTACATATGGCATTTACCACAGACTAGGAATTATGTGAACTTTTGAAATGTAAATTATACAAACCCACCCGCTTGATATGCCTCCACCAGCTGAGAAGCCCCCACTTTTATGCTCAACAACATTCATCACGAGATCAACCTTGCCCATGTCTAATCAATTGACAATGGGGAGTTTGAGTCAAATGGACAGGAAAAAACACATGAAATATTAGGATGAACTTAAGAAGCCTTAGTTGCACATGTGAAGCTTAATGACATCATTAAGACAAACCATGAAGTAATACATTGGCCAATAACACAGCTGCTCCCTTTGACTAACCTTATGAGGTAATAGCCAACTGCTTGGGATGTTCACCTATTTATTCTTTTAACTTAAAGTTTTAGCTTGCAGCTATCCAGATAACTTTCAGTTTTTTAGTCATCTTTGATTCTAGCAAGTCTGCAACAGGTCAATCTTAAACCAGTTTACACCTGATCAGAAATGATGACAACGGCAGTAATAATTTCCATTTCATGTTTGTGCATGAGAAAAGGAGAAGACTATGCCTTCTAGAAATCTGAAAGTTTACTGCGTTTATCAGTAACTTGAATTTTCCAACTTAAAAAAATGAATTTTCTCATTGATCAGTATGCTAAGTACAGTAACCTAGCTTTGATTGCATCGTGGAAGAACAATACGGTAAAAAAATGTGTCAGTTCAATTTGGTGAAAAGCAGCAGCTAGTATCATCCACAATTTCAAAGAAATAATGTTGAAATCACCTCCAGCAGGCTGAGGAATAATGCTGACATCTTCCATGATCCCCATTGTGAGTACCATCTCCACATCCCTCTTTCCCTGGAGCATGCTGTACACCTGCAAAGACATTGTCAAAATTGAGCAATCCACCAAAATGGAGCATGACCTGTTGATTAGGTATGGCACTTCTCAAACCCCCAAAAGAAAAACATTGTGGAAGTGATTTAAGAAAGTATTTGACTGAGTGACAATAAATGTCTAGCTGATTGACCATATTAATAATGCATCAAGTGATTCACGAGTAGAAATATCATTCAATAACGAGCATACCTGCCCCTTCTTTGTTGTAAGTTGTCTAAGAATAGTTTCAGGTTTCGTTTTCCCAGTCGTTGGCTCACCACTGACGGATTACACAAGAATGTAGTCATGATGTGTCCAGAATAAATTGACACAGAAAGGAAAGTGGAATTCCATGTATATAAACATTAAACTTAAGGCAGGCTCTCACATCTTACGGTCCAAAAAACGAATGGAGATGTCATTGACCTCAGCTTCAGCAACATGCAACTTCAAAATTCCCCCAGAAAGAATCTCAACATCTGACACCTAAATAATGAGAAAAAAGATTAAAGCTGCAGTCAGATAATCGGAAGCACTAAAACCATAGATCCAGGTACACAATCTGATTATGAATCCTCAGAAAATGAAACAGGCAGGTAGAATCTAACCATGCCAAAAAGGCCACGTTCCATATACCAACCATTGATTGAATTAATCACTTCATCCAGTCTCCTGATATTGACCACTTTTCCTGCACAGCTTGACATCAAAATCAAAACAATGAAAGTCTTATATAAGAAAGGTTTGTATGCAGGTGAGAAACACTACAGTCTCACCCCAACACATAAGCACATAAACCAAATACAATTGATCAATCTATGATGGAAAAACATAAAGGGATATTTCTGAAAACCTACCATATCCATCCGGGAAAGCATCCTCCAGAAACTTTGCAGGAAGAATGTTTGCTCCTTCACACACCAACCCCTGGAACTCCTGGTTTGGTTCTACCTTATGATATGAGAAACTAGCATCAAAATTCGGTTCTCAACAAAGAAGCAAGATGACCCTGACTATAAATTGAGAAATGACTCACTATTAAACGAAGGAACCTTTGTTAAACCTTCTTCTATCTTATCATTACTCAAGAAATGCCATGCCTATTGATCAACTGGATTTCATTTTAACCCGTTAATCAGGAGACCTTATTTTACTCAGACGTGAGAAGATTACTAAATCCATCATTGAAATCTCAACTGAGACCAAGTGTGAAACATCAAAACTTTACTAGCCTGGACTTATGTCACATTGAATGCTTAAATAGCCGATTAATCCAGGCCAGAGTTTTACTCCATCAAGCCATCAAAAGGCAAAAATTTTCAACTTTATTCAATTCATTTAAAAAATATATATATTTTTTGAATAGCCACAAAGAAACTCGAATAATTTTGGGATAATAGCGGCACCTGAAACACCAGTCTGATTCCATCTCGGGTGTCAACAGCAACGGGCAGGCAAGAGCAGAAGTAACCACTTTCTATGATTCGAAGGACATCCTCTTGAACTTCCCGCACCGTAAGAGCTGAGTTGGCCCTGCAGGCTCGAAGCGCCTGCAGTGCCTCCATTTCCAAGTCTTTCCTCTCAAGCTCCTCTCCATCCTTGTTCCTCACCAGCACCTCGCTGATCAACACCCTCTCCTCCTTCTGCCGACTCACCGATTGGCCCTTCCGCGCCTCGGACTCGGATGAGTCGCCAGGCCTTCCAAGGGAGCTCTCCTTCTCTGACACGGACGGAGCTGAGCCGTCGGGCTGCGGAATCAGCGATAGCTAGGCACAGCATAAAAGGCCTGGCTTGCGCGGTATCGTGTCCGACTGATTTGACTTCCGTGGACGAGGCCGAGGCAGAGACAGAGACAGTGAGCTCAGCAATCGCAGCTTCGAGCCAAGCTGGTGGCATGCGCCTGGACGGGTCCGAAACGAGTGGATGAGCTGCGTGAGCGACTGGGCTGTCCTGGAGAAGTGAGACGATAGATTTTGCGTCCAGGAGGGGGAGTTGAACACTGAGGCCGGAGCTACATGCACTGATGACTGGGGGATTTTGACAGACGACGATGTGAAGCGGACGCCGCCATTTCTGCACATTGTACGTCCGTGGGGCTCCGAGGTGAAGAGCGAGGGATAATGAATTTGAAAAACCCTGGCTACGTAGTGGAAATTCTGGCTAGGGTTTTGGGTTGTGAGAAGAGGAAGGAAGAAGCAGCGAGCAGAGACGAAGGCTACTGCCAGCCAGAGATCGATGGCAGTCGGGTCGGGTCCGGACACAGTGTTCACGGGGCG
This sequence comes from Sonneratia alba, assembly GCA_900174645.1. Taxonomy (NCBI): domain Eukaryota; kingdom Viridiplantae; phylum Streptophyta; class Magnoliopsida; order Myrtales; family Lythraceae; genus Sonneratia; species Sonneratia alba. The sequence goes on from FWPY01000010.1 coordinate 3,198,145, forward strand.
GACATATTTTGCTCAATAACTCCTTTTTGTTGGGGGGGGGGGGGCGCGTTGTGCAGAAAGGAGCAATTTGCCAAAAACGCGCCAAAGAAACATTCATGGTCAGGGCAATGATGTCTCGCGGGTACGGCAAGCCGTCAGCCGGCTGACCGTACAGATGAGCTCTGATGCTCTCTCTCGATCCCGTTTGCCGCTCCTCCGCGGTACCCCTCGTCATTGGTTTCCTCCTCCGCCGCCTACACGCCAGCCCCCTGGCCACCAAAGCTGCCGCAGGCACCACCTGGAACACGACCCACTCCTTCGTCCTCTCCAACCCAATCCTCTCCCTGCTCGAGCGATGCACGTCCCTCTCCCACCTCAAGCAAGTCCAAGCCCAAATGACCACCTCCGGGCTCGTCTTGGACCCCCTTGCCCTGAGCCGGTTGGTCGCCTTCAGTGCGATCTCCGATTGTCGTGACTTGGATTATTGCACCAAGATTCTGTACTCTGCTTGTAGCCCGAATGCATTCTCGTGGAACGTCGCTATCCGAGGATTCATTGAGAGTGAGGACCCGGCAGGAGCGTTCACTCTGTATCGGCAAATGCTGAGAAATCAGGGATCGAGGCCCGATAACTATACCTACCCTCCGTTGCTCAAGTTGTGCAGTGGCTTAGAGTTGGAAAATATGGGCAGGATAATTCTTGGGCACGTGATAATGTTGGGATTTGACCAAGATCTCTTCGTGCACAATGCAGTGATTAACTTACTGGTTTCACAGGGTGAGCTGGGAGATGCTCGTCGCATGTTTGATGAAAGTCCAGTGAGAGACATGGTCTCATGGAACACACTGATCACTGGATATGTTAGGATTGCGCAAACAGAAGATGCGCTGATATTATATCAGAAAATGGTGGCCAATGGGGTCGGGCCCGATGAGGTCACCATGATTGCTATGATCTCCTTGTGTGCCCAAGTCAAGGACTCGAGTTTAGGCAGAGAATTCCATTGTTTTATTGAAGAGAATAAACTGAAACTAACGGTGCCTCTATCTAACGCACTCATGGACATGTATGTTAAGTGTGGGAACCTTGAATCTGCACAGACTATATTTGATAATATGACAGAAAAGACAGCTATTTCATGGACTACCATTCTTGGGGGCTATGCCAAATATGGGTATCTGAATAAAGCTCGAAACCTCTTTGATGAGATGCCAGAGAAGAATGTTATTCCATGGAATGCATTAATTGGGGGATATGTCCAATCAAAGTGTGGAAAAGAGGCTCTTGCATTGTTCAGTGAGATGCAAGCAAATGGCATAAAACCTGATGAGGTGACAATGGTAAATTGCTTGTCAGCATGTTCCCAGCTCGGTGCACTAGAAGTTGGAGTGTGGATCCACCACTATATAGAGAAACATAATCTTTCAATGAACGTTGCGCTGGGAACTTCTTTAGTGGACATGTATGCCAAATGTGGGAATATCAATCGCGCTCTCGAGGTTTTCAGGGAAATGCCAAAAAGAAACTCCTTGAGTTGGACAGCCATAGTCTGTGGATTAGCATTTCATGGTCATGCTCAGGATGCACTAGCTTTCTTTTCTGAGATGGTGGATAACGGGCTGAAGCCTGATGATGTAACCTTTCTAGGGGTTTTAACAGCATGCTGTCATGGAGGTTTGGTGGAAGCTGGGCGTAGATTCTTCTCCTGGATGAGGTCTGAATTTAATATACAACCTCAACTTAAGCATTATTCTTGTATGGTTGACCTTCTTGGTCGGGCAGGCTTGTTGGAGGAGGCAGTGGAGCTTATTAATGGCATGCCAATGGAGGCAGATGCTGCTATATGGGGATCACTGTTTTTCGCTTGTAAGGTTCATAGGAACATGTCACTGGGAGAAAAAGTGGCCTTGGAACTTCTGAAATTGGATCCCTATGACAGTGGCAATTATGTTTTACTAGCGAATATGTATGGAGAGGCAAACATGTGGGAAGAAGCAGGGAAGGTGAGGAAAATGATGAGAAGGAAAGGAGTTGAGAAGACTCCTGGATGCAGCTCAATTGAGGTGAATGGCATCGTGAATGAGTTTACCGTGAGGGATAAATCACACCCTCAGGCAAAACGTGTACATGAATGCCTTGTTCAACTGATGGGACAATTATGTCTTGTGGACCTTGTGTCTGATGATTTTGCCATTAACATCTGAATAAGCAGACAGTTCGAGAGGAACATGGTAGGTTCTATTACTTTTTAAAACTCAGCATGGAAACCATGGCCAGTGAAGTAAAAAGATCAAGTAACATTATCCAAGTATTGATATTTTCCATTTTATTTTTGATCGAACAATTAAATATTTCATGAGGTGCTTAAAATTTTTGCTCTTGCTTTGAAGTGTTTGTGCAGCTCAAATAGAATGCGCAATGGGCATTTTAGTGTTGGCGTCCACCATTTAGACCAACTGCCTCAGAATGTGTAAAAGACTCGGAGACAAACTTGACTTTATTGTCAGGTTTGAAGTTATCGAGCTTCAGGCCTCTGTCTCATTATTTTACTCCTTGATTTCAATCTCATGCGTTTAGGAGGTTTCTGTCTCTTCTACTTATGTGGCAGCTAGCTCTGATGATGAAATTAAAGTTGACTATCTCTCAACTAATCATCCTCACACAAGGGGTTACTTTTGCAAGCTTGAATTTTCTCATATCAGTTGGAATGTCTGTTCTGAGCAAGGCTTCAGATTGATGAGCAATGAGTTGGATATCTCTGATGGATCAGATTTAGTCTCCAACTTTGAAAGATTTCAGCCGGAGGACATATTTATATGAGCCAAATAGAGCAAGAAATTGTTATCAAAGGAAAAGCAAGAAACTTCATATTGATGTGTTTTTCATTTTTTGGTTCACTAACTCCATAGCTGAAGCTGTTTGAATTTTCTTGGAATTATGTAGACTCTACTATTGCTAGAGTCCTGGGAAATGAGAAGAAGGTTGCTGTCTGGCTGCAAGGTTCTTGGTGCATGAGAATTGATCAAATGGATCTGCAGGCAGAAATTGGTGAAGAGACCAGGTTTCTGGCTCATGTTAGGGAATTTTTCATTCTTTGCTTTAGTGATTTTGCAATCAGTGGACTGGACACTCAAGTTTTCTTGCTCTATAGAGTTGCAGGACAGGGAACTGCAGAATTTTTCAAGATGAGCAGGGACATGGACGTTCAATATGTTGCCACTGACTACTATTATAACACATCTAGAAGTTTCATGGTCTAACATATGACCTTGTGAATTTCATATTTTCTGGTGCAATTCATTGATAGGTACTGGTGTAGTGACTATTTTTTTTTTCCAGTTGTTTGCAATATGAATGGGCATATTGTGATATTTTCAATAGGTTGTAATATTTTTCTTGAATTCTTCTATTGTTTTCTATGTATTATCACATATTTACTTTTTCACGAGGGTTCTTGACAGTTTCTCCTGCTCAGGAACTACTACAGCTAGGTGAGGCAGTTGGGACTCAAAGTTGCAAAACCCATATATATGCTTCCTATCTTGAAGTAAAGCGGGTCTTTTTCTAGTGAAATCACAACATGAGAGGTAAGCAGGCTTTCTCTTCCTTCTGCATGTTTCTTCAGGATTTAGAAATTCTTGTCCCAACTTTTGGAGATTGGTTTCCTTAGTTGACTTGCCCTGTGCAAGAAAAAGAAAGAAGGAAAGAAAGAAACGATCCAATTTTCCCTCGCCAATTTCCAGCACTAGAACTTCATGAAAAAAGGTCAACTCTTTGCTATACATGTCATCATGTTTAAATCTCTACACTTTCATGAAAAGTGTACGCGATAGTATTGCCACTGGGGGTATCCGCTGAGCAGTAGTTTATAAACTCAGAATGGTACTTGAGAAATTTAGTAAATACGTAAACCTGAACAAACAATGACACATGGAACATATTCACCAAAAAAATAGAAAAAACAAAAGAAACACATGGAGCAAACCTTCAGCTCAAGGAGTATAGAGAAAGTATTGTAGAGGGTCAGAAATATCGGAGGGCTGTAACAACCATTTTTCTTATGTTCATTTTGATAATTCCATAAAAGGGGTTGAAGGAAACTATATCACATGTAGAAATAGAGTTACATCGATGAAGAAGTACATTCACCGATTAACTGCAGTAAAATAGTTGGTACAAGATAGAAAACGGGTCAATTATGAAGCGGTGAGAGAATGAAAAAGATTGTCATTCCTAAGTGGCTGTGAATACCTTTGCGAAGAAGTTTTGCTTATGACATAACTAACGTAAGGAAGACTTGAAGCAAGCTAGATAAGGAACATGTTTAATGGCACTGGCCATGTCGCGGGGGTGTGGAAGAAAAATGATGCTCACAAGTATTACAGCATTTGCATGAAGGACGTATGTATAAATTGGTGCAGAAGACATGCTCATTACTCTTCAGCTTTATGATTGAGATCTGATTCGCAAAACTGTATTTGTTCCTTTCAGATGTGTAATATGTCAGATGGAATCGGTGCATGACTCTCCTGTGCAAGCATATCGACCGTGCTGGCTGCTGCTCCAGGTTGCTTAGCATTAACAGGGTCGGATCTCCCTCATATTTGATCCGTTCTCAAGCTCATGTGGCACTACCCTGTTGCCCCTTCGAAATTAGTCTCTGCATAGAAACAGTTCAACAAGGAAAGACCAGCAAACAGTTTTTGGAGGCAATTTACGTCGTATTTGTCGACCTTGTCTTAAACAAATGCTCTGAAGCCAGGTCAATACTCTCTTCTTGACTATTGTCTCCCTGAAACGAACGGTTGAAAAACTTGTCTTTCTTCCTCAGGCATGCCCCATATGTTACACTGAGCCTGAGGGTATCCTTGGATTAAGTTAGCAAATTGCTGTGACGGTCATGGAATTCAAAGAGTCTCTACTCCCATTTGTTCCATTATTTTGCCTTGGAGCTTTGGAGTCGGTCGGTAACAGAAAAGGGCTCTCCTTGATCCTACTTAATTGACCTCTAATTGTAAGCATGGACTGAAAGATAGTCTCGACTGAGACACAGCAGGATAGGGATCCATCGATAGACCAACAAATGTTGTTCCAAGCGGTGCAGACAATGTATGGGTCATTGCTTGTCCACTTTCCTCTTCTTCTTACTTACCGGTGGCTCAAGGAATCAAGGCTCTGTTACCCTTTTCTCTTCTAATAATTGATTTAAAAAAAAAAAGAGGCAGGCAGATTAAAGTAAAAAAGGAAAAAAATTGTCAGAAGTGGGATTTGAACCCACGCTCTCTCACGAGAACCAGAACTTGAGTCTGGCGCCTTAGACCACTCGGCCATCCTGACACATTATGGAATTGCGGATCAGCACTGAACTGTGACGTGATCTGGCATGGTACGTCCCATCCGTCCACCATCTTCCAGTAGCCCGCCTCGTCTCCTGCGGACGTCATCGGGATGCTAGACACGAATGGTGATAACTTCGAAGCAATGCAGTTTGATTCTGGAGTCACCAATAAATATTTCTGGGTACGCAAGGTCTCGTGTCTCGTGTTTACCGTTCGATCCAACCCCCTTAGTTATTCGTTTATTATTCTTTTTTTAGTATAAACCGTCAGTATTCAATTGAATTTTATCTAATTGACTAATCCGGATCATCTCGAGTCGGCCCATTTAAGGGGTTAAGAGCTCGCCGTCGTAGGTGGGACTCGAACTCAAGTTCTCTCATTGGAATGATAAGTGCCGAACTACTATACCACACCAACGGTGGGTTATTTGTTTATTATTCAGTCCATAAGAGGGTGCACGAAAAATCATTTGGCCGCCCAATACTATTACAGCCATCGACATTGATGTAATATAATAAAAGAAACGATTTTATGGAGGGAAAGAGGTGAGGAGACCGAGTTCAGGGGGACTCTGCAGCGTCGAGTTCACATATTATTGGCTTATCAGGAACAGTAATTTCAGTATGTTGACAGTGCTACAATGTTTAGTAATCGCACTGAGGAAGAAGAGACCTGTAGATTTAGGTAGGTTAGAGGGTTGCTGCAGTGAACTCGATGCTCATGGAACTTGCTAGTCGCTCTTCAGAGCAATGCATGGGTGTTGTCAGGATGTATGAGCTCCCACATAGATTTCTTACTGGAACCACGCCTTAGAGCATCCCAGCAATTTCCACGATGTTCCAACACGTGCGCCAGCAGGATATGGCAGGTTGAGCATCAGACGCTGAGCTTCGGGTGGAAATCGGAGCTTACAAATGGTTCCGTGAATTCATCGAGACAAGCCATCCTGATGCGCTCGGGAGTCGCTGGACTATCAAGAGGGAACCACCCAGTGTGGCCCGATTCGGCCCTAGCTGCAATAATCGCGTCCTTGATGGCGAAGAAGACAGATGAGGCGAGGAAAAACGGAGGTTCCCCCACGGCTTTGGATGAGTGAATGGCCTTCACATTAGGATGTCCCTGAATTATATCACCAGAAGAAGATTAGTTAATTAGCTCGTTGAATAAATATGGACGAACATGACGAGGCATGCGCCAAAAGAACACATTGATACAGTCCAATGCAGCCCTGAACAGTCAGCAAGAACATTGGAAGGAATAGACATTGAACTTCTTTATTCGACCAGATCAGTATGCTAACGCTGCTTTGGTTCTAGAAAGATGTTCTTTGAATTTTCTCATTTTGCAATGAAACGCAGAAAAAAGCAAGTACGCAGACAGAGCATAGCATGATATTTTCATGGTTCAAAACCTTTTCTCTCTGATCTTCATCAACTACAAGACATGAAAGTGGAGAATGGTAAAGCTTGAGGAATACTATCATACCTTCAAGAGAGAAACATTGAATTTCAAGGGAATGTCGTTTAAGGAAGGGATTTTATAATTCCCAGGTCCAGCTGTGAACAAGCGCCCAGGCGGGATCCACTTGTGAGCTCCATCACCCCATTTAAGCTCTTCTAGAGCTACCCAACCTAGACCTTGCAGGAATGCTCCTTCAACCTACGTAAATCAGAGGAGTTCAATCTTATGATGCTTCGGATATAGAACTTGGAGAAGTTCAGGTTTTTAAGCAAAACCAACTTCACCTGCCCAACATCGATAGCAGGATTCAACGAGTACCCAATGTCTAAGAAAACATTCGCTTCCCTCGTGTGGAAATCTCCTGTCAATGTATCAATTTCAACCTCAGCAAATGCAGCTCCATATGTGAAGTAACGAAATGGGACTCCTTTCCCAGTCTGCCAGTTGAATCCAATCTCTGGAGTGATGTAGAAGCCGTGCGCTGACAGATCAATTCGCTCAGCATAGCAGGCGCTTGCTAGCTGACATAAAGTTGGAATGCAAAATGAAATTTGTTCGCACTGCAATAAGGTGAACTTAATTTCTTTCCAGCTATCACAATATCAAGGGAATCGTGAGATTGTTGCAGAGTCTCATCATCAATGACTACAGACACTCACCTCAGCGAAGGAGCTGAAATTGTGCTTTGAAGCAATGGGCTCCATTCGTGCCTTGATCTGCTTGCAAGCATCCAATACCGCTGCTCCATACATGTCAGAACTTGCAGATGCGGCTGTTGGGGATGCATTTGGAACCTACGTGATTTGATTTGAAAGCCAGGTTATGAAGAAAAATTATCATTGGCAGAATAAAGCACAAAACCAGATGAACAAATCTTCCCTAGGACAGGCATGAATACATAGGAGAAATATTGCCACTGCAATGTCCAGTGCCCATTGTCATATGTCTACTGCTAAATATGCTAGCAAGTAATGCCCCTGTTTGCAATATTACCTTATCAGTGCTGGTGTCCGATATAAAGACGCATCTGAGGGGAATGTTGAAAGCAGAGGCAGCAACCTGAGCAACCTTTGTATGTAATCCTTGCCCCATCTCTACTCCTCCATGTGTAACCAAAACTGTTCCATCTGTATAGACATGAACAAGTGCTCCAGCCTGGACATAGAAAAGGCATTCAGCACATATTTTGCCGATTATTAAAGGCAAAGAGAGAGAAGAGAGATTGATCATATGCCTTAGTGAACTATGATAATAAGACCTGATTCATGAGTTTTGTTGTAAAAGAAATCCCAAACTTGGTAGGAACCATAGCAACACCCCGTTTCTTCCATCGGCTCTTAAGATTGAACTGATCAGCTTCCTCACGAGCATTTGAGAAGTTACAAGACTGCTTCAGTTGATTCCATAATGGTCTGAGTGTGCAGTGTTGAAGTTGTTGCCCATAGTGCAACATTGATCCTTCACCTTGAAAGTTAATCTCCTAAACCGCAATTCAATTAAAAGTAAGTGAGAAGAGAGAACTTATAGAATAAGTGAAAAGGTAAAGGTGTACGGAGCACTTTACCCGTATCAATTCAGGGCTTTTGTCAAGTTCAACGGCAATCCTCTGGATCCAGTTTTCAGCAATAAGCATGCCCTGAGGCCCACCAAATCCTCGGAATGCAGTGTTGCTTGGAAAATTCGTGAAGCAAACCTTTCCCATAACCCTCATATTGGGTATCTCATAAACATTATCTGAGTGAAACATTGCTCGTTCAAGGACAGCAAGAGAAAGATCAAGAGAATTCCCAGCATTATTGTAAATTTCAATATCCAGTGCTAGCACTCTGCCATCTTTCGTGAATCCCACCTAGAAAAATAATCAGTAGTGATGATCATTTTGTTTAGTAAATACATGGAATATCAATGTGTCTACCAATTACATCAGTAAGAGAAAGATACCTTGTACTTTCCGAGAAAGCTATGGCGTTGTCCAGTTATCATCATATCTACGTCCCTGTCCAGTGTAAGTTTTACAGGTCGATTCAATAGATACGATGGAACAGAAGCTGCTGCAGCAAGAAAAGCTGATCTTGTCTCCTTTCCTCCAAACCCTCCACCAAGTCTCTTGGTTTTACAGACAACTTTTGACATAGGAAGACCAAGAACATGAGAAACATATTTCTGGTGCTTCTGAGGAGCCTGCACATATAAAATTTAACTTACAGTGCCTACAGGATGTCAGAGTAACCTCAAAATTCAAAACAAGTCTCAAGAAATGTGAATTGCTTACTTGAGTGGAAGAAATCATATGGACTTCATTTCCACCGTCTACTGACCAAATCAAAGTGCTCTGTGGTTCCAGGTAGAAGTGTTCCTGACCTCCCACTTGAACCTCCCCTTCAATAATTTTGTAGCACTGGCCTGACTGGAAACACACATCTACATCACCTTTTCTCAGGATCTTCTGGGAGTTGGGATGAAAACTTTTTGCATTGATTGCATCCTCAATCGATAAGATAGGTGGGAGATCTTCATACTGAATTTGAACCTTACTTGCAGCTAGTTTTGCAGTCTCATGTGTGTCAGCAACAACGACTCCGATAACCTGCCATCAGCAATAGAAGTAATTCAAGGCTTTGAATTTGATTGAAGAATAAAAAGGGAAATTGGAAACCATCAATACATTGCCCAGAAAACACCATATTCTGAAGAATGAAGTAAGGTCATGTTTGTACAAGGGTACTTACAATGATAAGAATACAATTGCCATTTAAATTATGCTTCTGTAACTTTCCTCAGTACCAAATGAGACACAGAAGACAACTGCAAATAAAGAACACTGATTGAAGTTTCTGCACACCTGACCAACACAAGTGACATGTCTTGTAGCAAATACTTCCTCATCATAAACAACTGGGCCAATGCTATTGTTGCCTGGGACATCCTTTGCAAGAAAAAGGCCCTCAAACCCAGGAGAAGCTTTAGCTACAGAAGAATCAATTGAGGTTATAACAGCATGAGGCTTTTGGCTTAGCACTAAAGCAGCATGCAACCCATTAGGTGGCAGTGGCAGATCATCTGCATACTCCGCTTCGCCTGTTACCTGCATATCAAAGAGGTAGTGTATATACAACTAAATAATTATAAACAATAAAATATCACTGGTGCAGGCTTGAAGAAATTTAAAAAGGAAATTAGCTAAATCAAAGGATACCTGAAGTGTAGAAGACAGATGAATTTCAGGAGACCCAACAGCCGATCCTTGCTTGACTATCTCATAATCTTGACTTCCATCAACTGATGGCCTCTCAAATGGTTTTATTGCAGACAAATGTGACAAAGGTATATTTCCACTGATAGGCTTAATTGTGTCTGCCTGATGAGAAACCCAGAGGAAGAACTTGAAGAAGAAACTAATTGTTAGGGATCTTCGGAATTCCACCATTCCCCCAGGAGCATCATGTCTAATGATTATGTCGCCACTCAAAATTTTAAGAGTGTCCTTCAAGAGATTGCGATTCCAAGCTTTCCCAATTAGGTATTCTTTTGTTTGACTAGCAGTCTTAGATAAAGGAGCCACCCCACCATAAACAATAGATACATCTGCAACAATTAAATCTTCATCTCTCTCCTCTAGAAAAACACGCATTCCTGCATTGACTAGTGCAATATCATCTTCCCTCCGGTGAGCCTGCTTAAACTCCTTTACATACTCAAGGCGTCGAGTCCATGGTAGAAAGACTGAGAGCAATATCTCTCCACCTTCAAGGTCAACCTTCCGATAACCCAGAAAGAACTTCTCTGCAGCAACTGTTCTAATGATACCCTTGCCATTTATGATTCGGAATTCTGCCCTTGAGACCATCCATAGAGGGTTTAAATCTGATATTGGACTTGCTGTGCAAATGTTTCCCCCAACAGATGCAACATTCTTTATCTGTGTCCCGGCAAACCACTTCAGTTGCTCAATAAAAGCCCTGCATGAGGATGTTTCACAAGAATCTCGTTCCATCACGACCTTCCTTAAAACACTCAAAAGCTCTGACAGTCTCACAGCAGCACCAATCTCTAAACCATCAACCTTCACATTCAATATGTTCAAGTCAGGAACGTGAGTCACTGAAACCAAAACATCGTACTGCATTCTTTTCAGCCTCATCTCGATCCCAATCTCTGTGTTTCCAACCAGCAACTTCCCATTTGGGTATCTTGTTCTCAACTCTAGTAATTGTTCGAGGCTTAAGGGTCGATACCACTTAAGGCCATTGAAGCCACTCAAATTCAAGAAAATGGGCTTCCTCAAGGTCAATTCAGGAGGGAATATAAACTCCTTATCCATAAATATTTTTCCATCAATCTCATTATAAGAAACAGATTCGTATCTTCTGTCACAAGTGCTGATACTAGTCTTGGATTTACACGAACAAGGCATGCCAGTAGAAGGGCAGACAAATTCATTCTCTCCATTACTTGGTGAAGACACAACAAGTCCATAAGAATGATCATTTGTTTTAGCAAAAACACGAAATGCATCAAGAATCGGTCTATAACCTGTACATCGACATAAGTTTCCTGAAAGGCATTCTTCAATCTGTTCCTCTGTTGGTGGAGTTCGACTTGACCTTAGTAGTGCGTACATGGACATTACAAAACCCGGGGTACAAAATCCACATTGTGAACCATGAGATAGTGCCAAAGATTCCTGCATTGGTAGATAATAAGATGAAATTGTGAGGGGAGGGCTGTCATAATATGATAGGAAAACACACACACATGCAGCTCAAGGTCAGTGGAGGACATTCAGAGTGAGGAAGAAGAAGATCTCTAGTGCCAAATGAGTTAAATATTTCATTTGCATCATCTATGTTCTTCAAAGCAGAAAGTTGAACCTGGTTTAGTTTCATGAATCTCAATACTTAACTGATTGAAAAACAACTGAGATAGCCTCATCTCACAACTGAGCTGTCTAGTTGCCAAGGGTACTTATTTGCCAACTTACATTGTTAAAGACTCCAAAAATCAAATGAAACTTTCCCATGAGAGGCCAATCAATCAGAATTGCAGATTTGTAGGCTTCTTAACTAGAGAATTCAGACACCATTCATCAAAACTAAGGAAGAAAGAAAAGAATGTAGCACAAAGAACCTCTGAAATACAAAATAAAGGAGAGTGGATGATACTTGAATTGGGTGCAAACCACGAGCACGACTCCCAACTCCCTCCACTGTGATTACATGCATTCCTTCAACAGAATATAGTGGAGCCAAGCATGCATTGATAGCATGATGGCTGTGAGAAGTATAGCAGCACAATTAGTTGTTTAAGATGTAGGAAAGCCACAACTTTGGGAATAGAGCAAAACTCACACGCATTTCTTCAGGCTCTTATTGTAGTGAGATACCATTACAGTGCACGCTCCACAACCACCTTCTCCACACCCAAGCTTTGTGCCCGTCAAACTAATCTCTGCTGGGCCCAATAATTGAGATTGTATATGACTCAAATAGATACCATAACAGCAATGCGTATATGAGGAAGTTTGATGTCAATGCAATTTGACTAAAGTAAAGGGTTAAACGCTGGCTCAAAATGGTAAACAGTATACATTTTTGGGGAAGTTCTCATTGCAGTGATGAACAGACTTGACTAGACAATCAGAAAATTTTAGTATTCAGGGTCTCATAGACACCAAAGGAAAAAAAAAAAAAAGACAAAAGCAAGAACTACAGCTGCCAAATTACTTTCTGATGCGTATCATCACTAATGAATGTGAGCAACATATTCTACATAAATACCCATTTAAGTATATATAAAGCTCTTGTGCCCCCTTACAATTTGGTTCCTCTCTTTTGTTCTTTCATCTTTTTAATCAGAAAATTTTAGTATTTGGGGTCTCATAGACACCAAAGATTAAAAAAAAAAAAGACAAAAGCAAGAACTACAGCTGCCAAATTCCTTTCTGATGCATATCATCAGTAACGAGTGTGGGCAACATATTCTGCATAAAATCCCATTTAAGTATATATAATGCTCTTTTGCCCCATACAATTCGGTTCCTCTCTTTTGTTCTTTCTTCTTTTTAATCAGAAAATTTTAGTGTTCGGGGTCTCATAGACACCAAAGATTAAAAAAGAAAAAGAAAAAGACAAAAGTAAGAACTATAGCTGCCAAATTCCTTTCTGATGCATATCATCAGTAACGAGTGCGGGCAACATATTCTGCATAAAATCCCATTTAAGTATATATAAAGCTCTTGTGCCCCATACAATTCGGTTCCTCTCTTTTGTTCTTTCATCTTTTTAATCAGAAAATTTTAGTGTTCGGGGTCTCATAGACACCAAAGATTAAAAAAAAAAAAAAAGAAGGCAAAAGTAAGAACTATAGCTGCCAAATTCCTTTCTGATGCATATCATCAGTAACGAGTGTGGGCAACATATTCTGCATAAAATCCCATTTAAGTATATATAAAGCTCTTGTGCCCCTTACAATTCGGTTCCTCTCTTTTGTTCTTTCATCTTTTTAAATGCAAGACCCTGAAACAACCTCTCGCGCTCAAGACCAGGCAACCGTCTAGTACCGACCGACACAGAATGAGAACATTGAAAAGTTCATGAACGGGCTACTCCCACCCTTAGAATCATGAACCGTCCTTCATCAGCTATATGCAAACAGAGCTGAACTGGGAATTTTAAGTTAGTTACCTCGGAGGTACTCGAGAAGGGTCAAGTGGGCCAACCCACTAGGTAACACCTTACGGACTCCATTCACGTAAAGGATCGGCTCCTCCTCGGTCCTCTCCACCATCTGAGGATCCTCTTCGGTTTTCTCTGAACCCATCTCTCGATCTCCCCTTCCGATATCAGAGCTAGAGTACCCAACCATCCTCTTGAGTCTTCTCCACGACATATGGACGGAACAGATTCGTGCCGAATTAGGACAAGTACGGTGCGTGGGACAGCGATGCCGGGAGTTGCGGGCTGCGACGACACTGATATATGGACCGGGCGCATATAAGCCCACGTCGAATGATACTCCTTAATGTGAAATTACCCAATTGCCCATCCCGAAGATCAGCAGTAAGTAGTCAGGACGAACGACCAACTCATACAACCACCACCAGCTCTGGAAGAGGTTGGCTCCCAGCCTCCACCGAAGAGCGGTCTGGAAATCGCGCCATGTTAAATCGGAAGGCTACTACCTGGAGCCGCTTCATGCCATGCCATTTCCCTTGAAATGACTGCTTTCGCACCGGGGCAGGGATCATGGTGATTACCCGGCCTTCTATACGTTTATCTATCCTTGTTTTATCTGTTTTCATTTGTATAGCAACCGTGCATATGTAAAGAATGTGCAGCAAATCAAGTAGAGTCCATAATTAATGTGTGTCCTTTCATAATCCAGAACGGTAGAATAAAAATCCCGAGCAGGTATTGTTCTCAAGAAGCAAGACTGATTGTGCTCCCATACAAAGAAATGAAGTTGAACACTGAGAAAGTGAGTACGGGATTCGAGTTCAGTGCTAGAGTGTGCTCTGGAAGTACGGGGATAGTGATGAAGTTTTGGTAAATTCTTGGATCACAGATACTTGGCAAGCCAAGGCAGTTCCTTGCTGTCCTTCAGTGCGAACGTGACATCGTCGCTGCCCACAGACCAAGCAAAAGTCACATACTGTGATACCAAGAGAGCAACTAGTAGAATCTCTGACATTCGTGGAAAGACAGAATTTAAAGAATGAAAGCACACGTTAAGCCTTGGATGCAACAGAATGCACTTCACTAGCAAAACTTTTGCATGTGATGAGGACCCCAAAATTTTCCAACTGACCTTGGAAAATTGAGCTGCAATTTTTGTAGCCGGTGCCTCGACCCAGGTTCGCATAAGATGATCCTGCATTCACCCAGCATACAGCTGCAAAGAAGAGTTTTATCACAAATCAATTAGGCTTGAATCCTATTCTGAAACTCGGATACAGATTGAAGTATTGACTACATTTTCTTCTGCAGAAACAAAAGGCTTCACAAAAATGTGAAGCTTTCTGTCATTGTCACTTGCACATAATAGACACCCTTGAAGAGAAAGGAACTGCGCTTGGATGATCATTGTCCAATTCATGAAGAGTAAATGATAAAGATGAGCTTACCCAACTCTCATGAGTGCGTCCCATCCAGGAAAAGCTTCTCCATTGCTTGTACAGAGACATGAAACTGTTGTTGCCAACTGTAGTATAGAAATTTGAGAGTTATGATATATGCATAAAAATGAAGCTATGAAGTAGCTTTCAAGTCCTTAAGACATGCTAAGTGCTTCGACAGGGATAGTAAAGTAGATTAGCTCCCAGAAAATTTAAGAGAGTATCATCTCAGATTGATGAGACAGTTTAACTTTACTGGATGCAGTTTTTTTACCTGCCTATCTTATATTCCTTCTGAAGAAGCCCCTCATTTTTATGTTATTTGAAAAGAAAGAAGAGACCAATGATGTTCCATTAAAAAACCTGTCCCACGCAACAGTGAAATATTGAATGTCAGAGGTAGATTAAATGTCAGACCTTCTCAAAGGTTGTTTCTGCCATCCCTGTTTTGTATAGCTCATGAACCATTGCGGTCAGGAAGATTTTACAAAATTTGGAGCTAGATTTCATTACCTGGGAAGTCACAAGTAGATCATACTTCAAATTTTGTCTATAAAACAAATAAAGATATATGCCATAGTTTGCCAAGCGAATTAGTTGCAGTAACTAGACTTTTCTTTAGCAAACTAGCTGCTGCTGAATAGAAAATGGTTGATAAAAAATCTGTATAACATCCTCTTTCTTTCCACAACTCTATTGGTTATAGGCCACAAAAAATCGTTATCAATAAAGAACTTCAGGAAATACTTTTGCTACCATATAATGTCTTTTGCAGTGACCGTATCATTCTATCATTTGAATGCCACAGGCTGCAGCATTAATCTCTAATCCCGATGATTGCCCTAAAGATTATCAATCAAACCAAAAAATATAGTCACCACAAACTCACTTGAATGTGAGGTGCCTGGAACATTTCCTGAATGGCTGCATCAATGTCTCCCATGCCAACAAGAGCTTTCCCTGTGAAGGAGCTATGTCAAAAATATATAGTAGAAAATGAGAAAACATGCTTGAAAATAACATTGTGTTGGACAAGAGAGGTCACATATTTGAGGGGACAATGCATATACTACAGTCAGAAGAAACCACAGCAATTTCCAAGAACACCATCCTAGAACACCTGCAGTCTCTTAACACTTTATCTAGTAAGATCTTGCAGCTCTTCCACTCAGTAACCATGTCAGAGGACTAGCCACATAGTCATCTATGTATGCTATGCCTACATCAAACATAATCTGGACTGAAAAGCTCCTAATGATATGCTCCCATTTTCCACTCCTACTTTCTGAATTTTAAGTGTAAATTAACATTTGTAGAGAAAGACAAGGAATAATAAATAAACAATTTCTTGGAGGCTCCACAAGAACATCTGGTGAGTTCAATATCGCTGTGCCTGTAGGTAGTCATCTGACAAAATCGAGGATGACGGCCTTTTCTTGCATGCATAGAAAGTTATCTATGCTTAAACTTTCATCATATGGAACATAGAGAAGCCATTTTTCTTACTATAGCATGAAGAACAAACTCTGAAGTATAAAAGAGTTTACCTCCTGAAGAAAAAGACTTTGAGGTTGTCTTTATACGATAGTCTGCAATTTCTGCTGCACGCCTGCATATCTCCAAAGCACGACGTGCATCTCCTGAGATAGCTGCAACCTAAGTCAAAAAGGGAATCCAACCTTTTCCGCTTATGGGATAGAAGAGATTAAAAATTGGAAATTTTAAATCACCAACTATATCATCAACTTGCTGATATGGCTTTAGCCCAATATTCTGCAGCAAGGTTAAATTCATGGATAACAAACAGAGAGAGAACCCACCTTCCTAGAAGCAAATTCTATGGCTTGCTTTTCAAATGCATCAATTCCTTTGAGACGAGAAGATATGATTTCTTGAAGTTGCTGATAATTATAAGGCCCAAAACAGAGTCTTTGGATGCCCATCCGACTTGAAATACGTGGAAGTAACTTCTCAGGAAGATCCATTGTATTGGCTATACCTGAATTGTAAGTAAAAGAAGACAACCTTCTAATCACCATTCCTACAAGGGTTATCTTGTTCATAATTAGAAGGGAAACAAACATTACCGATTACAATTAATTTGGAATTGGATTTAGTAGGCCAGTCAAGAATGTTATAAAGAACCTGCAGTTACAAAGGGCTGACAATATGAGACTAACAACGATCTATTAGACATAAACCAAAGTTATTAACATACCATATAATGCAGCACAAAGGATTTTACCGACTGATTTCTGGTGACTAGCAAATCAAGTTCATCAATGAGTAGAATGCAAGGGCGGTCATCCTCTTTGCCATTTCTCATTCCATCTGAAAAACGCTCATTGAGAAGTTGAAGTGCCTTTTTCCAGCTAACTCTATGCCCTGTCAATGCTTCATAAATAACCTAGAAAATGTGGATATGATCAGTAAAGAGAAGAAACATGCAGCCCAATTGAGTTTGTCCGTCATTTTACCTTATAGATATTCTCTGGTGATGCCAGTTTAAGACCATTAATATCCACAAAACAGTAGGGTTTCATGATGCCATCATCAACCTGAGACTTCAGATTCCTCATAACTGCAAGTACAGTCATTGTCTACAGACCAGAAAAGATGTCATTAAGTGAAACAAGAAGCAGACCTGAACTAAAAGAAACTTCTAGCGACATCTTGCAAGAGAGCCTAATGATGCATACCTTGCCAGTTCCAGGAACACCGTGTATATAAAGGCAACGCCCCAAACATTGATCCTCACATATGGCTCCTTTTATAAAAATTGTAATCTCATTCATTTCTCTACATTAACACTGGTCATTTTATTAAGAAGAAATCATTTGGTAAGGTAAACAATGAGAGTTGAATCTTTTAGTGTTGCATACTTGTCCCTGCAGGGTAAAGATTTGGGCAATGTAGCCAGTAGAAGTGTTGCTTTTGCTCTTTCAAGTTCAGTCTGCTTGTGGCAGCGGACATGCTCTGGAATTCGCTTGGTGCCAATCTTTTGAAGTCCAAAGAACTTCCCCTTCCTTGAATTCTGCAAAGCAATGGAAACTGTTAAATATTTCTTGGGAATACCATATATAGCTAAAATTCACAAAATGTGAAAGGAAGGAGTAGTTTCACTCATACTGCAGCGATTTCAGTAGTTGGTGATCTTGATTGCAAACTCTTCTCTCTTTCTTCATCATAGTCCACATCTTCATCAGACTCCATGACAGCATCCTTCGGCAAGTCCCAATCTTCATCACTGTCATCTTCTCCAACATTCTGTGAAACATAAACTTTTAAGTCCATAGTTTGCTGAGTTGCTTCAATTTAACAATAACAGGAAGCTGAGAACACATTACATAAACTAGATGTAGTACCTTCTCAATCTCAGAAAGACGCTTGAAACTGTGCCAGTGTATGTCATATTCATACTCGCACATAAATACATCATCACCTTCATTGCTAGACTTGGCATATTCTTTAGGATACTTGACAGAGCACTGTCTAATGACAGATTCCATCTGCACAGGAAAAAAATGGTAGTTTCAATAATCAATTTAGACTAAGTGAACAACAAATCTTTCATCAGGCATATCAGATAAGTATGATTGGATATACAGAAAAAGTACATGCAATGCCAAATCATTCAGCGACAAACTTCTATGATCAGTTTATATTTACTTCAGATTGAGCATTTTAAACTACAGCATGTTGCAAATGTAATTTAAGCTCTGTCATAATTCTGTCTTCAATATCAATGACTAATTCCAGCGAGCATTTATAATATTGATAAATAAAACTATCTATTATCGAAATGTTTACCTCAATATCAGAAAAATGATTTGTTATATATATTTCTCTCTTCAGATTATGCGGCTGTCTTCCGGAGGCAGTTTCTTCAGGAATTATATACCATCGAACTCGGCACCAGTAAGTGTCATCCACTTCTCTCCATAAACTGTGCCAAATCTTTCATCATAGGTTGTTCATAATATTGGAAATAACGTAACTTTTGCTAGCAAATGGTTTACCTCTCAATTCGAGCAGCCCAGAGATCACCAGAAAGAAGCTTCTCCCTTGCGGTTCTCACCCTTTTCTTCCCCTCAGGTGGCTTTGGAAACTCAAGTTCCTTACCCATTTTCTTTGCTTCGCAAAACTCACAAACCCACTCCCCCTCAGGTACCTCCTTTAACGGCGGTCTCAAGCATTTCAAGTGGAACCCGCCTAAGCAATCATCACACTCTATCATGATAGCTGTTCCGGCTTTAAAGCAAATCCTACAGTCCTCCACCTCGGGGTCTTCATCGTCTGAGCTTGCATCCTCTCTCCTTTTAACATAAACATTATCTCCTATTCCAAATTCACCTCCATCGTACACCACTACTTTATAGAATACCTTCTTCTTCAGAACAGTACTGCCCTTCGTCTTTGTTTCACCTTCCAAATCCCTCAAGGCCCTGGCTCTTGTAACCACCTTAGCTGGCTCGTTTCTACTGCTTTTTCTCTTCCTAGTCTCGGACAGATCTGGCGATACTGGAGCAAAGGGAGCCTCTGTTGGCTCTTTCTCAATCCTACGCCTCGTCTTCTTTGCTGAATTGCACGTTTCCCGCGTTCGGTCAGGTTCAGCAGAAATGGCCTTACTGGGGGTTTTACTAATTTCCAGGTCCTTAGCATTTGTCCTGGGCCTTTTCAACACGTACTCATTGAACTTCTCGACGACGCGCGTCTTTTCTCCAGTAGCGTCTAATGAGAGAGGCGATCGACGAGCAGATCGGCGAAGTGGCGTCGCACTTCTCGGGGTCTGAGGAGCGAGAGAAGCCGGAGAATGAGACGTAATGGAATTGAGCTTTGGTGACGAATGCTTCTGTTTTCTTGGCGAGTGCATCCTCTTCGGGGTCTCAGCCATGGATTTGCCGATAACAACAGAGAGAAACAACAAAGGGTTTGCACAGAGCCAGAAGAGCGGGGAGAGTGGGCGTGGGGGGTAAAGATGGGGGAAAAGAAGAGAAGAAATGGCGGGAAACGTTTCCTCCATTGACCAACGCATGTTTCCGGGTCGGGTCTCACGAAAGGCCCAAGTTCCCGGCCCATTACCATTTGTTCTGGCCCAAATATGGTTGCCCATTTCATCTGTTCAGGCCCAAATAGCGTGGTCCCCTTTTTTGGTCTATCCTCCTGCTGTCGTAAATTCTTAATCCACGGCATTTAATAATCAATTGAAACTACGCTTCTACCCGTCCAAAATCGGATATTTCACGAAAATATGTAATTTTCCGGCAGGGTGCGGTAATATCTCAGACTACAGGGGCACGTGTGTCATTTTACTCGCTGTCCATAGGATTCGAAGATTCCCACCGTTTATAATCACGCGTTCGCCGTCACTATCAACTCCAGCACGCCACGTGGACTGTCGCCGTCTGATTCCTCGGGTACTTTTTACACCACGTCACCTATCACGCCGGGCTAACGTGCGCTACGTCTTCAGCCACTGTAAGATTGCCACCTGTTCAAGCTCCTCCAGCGCAACCTAGCGTTGGCCCACAGAGGATCTAAGAACCGGCGGCGGAGGTCTGAACTGTCAGCGCCAAGTGAGCGGCAACTACGATGGACAGAGATGCCCTGTTAACGTCACATGGAGAGTGGAATATTCCACCCTCGTCCATCACCGTCAGATGCAAATCTGACGGCGTGCATTACCCGTTTACCGCCCCCACATCAACACAGCTGGCCCGCTCTACATATTTTTCTTGACCAAATGCTCCATCTCAGCCGAAGCCCCGCCAACGGCCGCTGCCCTGGTGCCCTCTCCCGAGAGAGCAGAGAGCAAGAAATGGCTTCTGCAGCTCTGACTTCGTCCTGCTCTCTGGGCTTCACCCCCCTCAGGTCGCGCTCCCTGAAGCCCCGCCTGACTGCCGCCGCCTTTCCGACCGGCCTCAGATCCACTCCTCCAACCCCGCGGCAGCTCAAGTCCGCCTCCGCCATCTCCCGTTACGTCACGCGGTTTCTCTCTCCTTTCCCGGCTCTCTCTTCCAAATCAAGATCCCCAGGCCTGACCGTCAATGGAGCGGCAGCGGAAGCCTCCCCCGGCAGGGCTGTGTCTCCGCCGGCGAAGCCATGGCAGGGCGCAGCGATGAAGCCTCTCCTCGCCTCAATCGCCACGGGCGTCATCCTCTGGTTTGTGCCTGTCCCATCCGGCGTGTCGAGGAATGCTTGGCAGCTGCTCGCGATCTTCTTGGCTACGATAGTTGGGATTATCACCCAGCCCCTGCCTCTCGGCGCTGTAGCTCTGATGGGCCTGGGAGCATCTGTGCTCTCAAAGACACTAACTTTTTCTGCCGCATTCTCTGCCTTCGGAGACCCGATTCCATGGTTGATTGCACTCGCCTTCTTCTTTGCTCGTGGATTCATCAAGACTGGTCTGGGAAACAGGATTGCTTACCAGTTCGTTAAACTGTTCGGTAGCTCATCTTTGGGGTTAGGCTACAGCTTAGTGTTCAGTGAGGCGCTTTTAGCTCCTGCAATACCTTCAGTCTCCGCTCGAGCTGGAGGTATTTTCCTTCCTTTGGTCAAATCTCTCTGCGTCGCTTGTGGCTCAAATGTTGGGGATGGCACTGAGAACAAGCTGGGGTCATGGCTGATGCTGACTTGCTTCCAGACCTCTGTAATTTCATCATCAATGTTCTTGACTGCAATGGCAGCAAATCCTCTAAGCGTGAATTTAGCCTACGGTGCTATTAAACAGACAATTGGGTGGACAGATTGGGCTAAGGCAGCAATAGTTCCGGGATTCATATCCCTGCTTGTGGTGCCTTTGCTGCTGTACATTATTTACCCGCCAACTGTCAAGAGCAGCCCTGATGCACCAAAACTTGCAAGGGAGAGGCTGGACAAGATGGGACCCATGAGTGCAAATGAGAAGATTATGGCAGGGACACTGCTTCTGACGGTATGATTCTGAATCTCTGACTAATTTACTCTAAAGGTCATCATATTCCGATTCCTAGTTAATGATAGCTGGACATCTATTCGGTACTGCTGTGTTTCTGGGAACTGTCTTTGTTTAGTCGAGTAATATTTTGATTTCAAGTATTCCAATTCAGTCAGTCGATTGATACTCTTATGTCAAGGGAGTATTAGGAGACCGGGGAAGAGACATGCTTGCAACGGTTGTATGAGTTGAAAAATATAGTTGCCATCCAGGAAACCGAACAATATGCTCTACATGAAATATTGGGAGTCTGATGTCAATTACTCATTTTCAAACGTAGCCTGGCTCATTTTACTGCTGGTTTGACGTTGATTCATTGTCTGGTTTTGTTTGCTGAGGTAAAATAATGTTGGATATTGTATCTTTACCTCTTAATTTCTACTACTAAATATAGTGGTGTCCAAAGGAACTGTTTGTCTGTACTCATCCCAATATGCCAAGTCACTTATTGCATAAAGCAATGCTGTGTGTCCGTTACATCATCAAAATACTGAAATTAGGTATAGGATTCAGTTGAAAAACATAAGGTACTGGTACATCTAGCACTGTAGAAAACCGGCAGTGCCATCAAACGATTCACTCTTGTTTGATTGTTAGTGAAATGGTTGTGTGGTTCTAACCGGTAAGTAGAATCTAAGACAAGGTCATTCCTTTCCATTTTGCCCTCTTTGATCTCACGGTTCCCATTTATCACAACAGGTTGGGCTTTGGATCTTTGGTGGAATGCTTGGTATCGATGCTGTTACTGCTGCCATTCTTGGACTATCTATTCTGCTCATTACAGGTGTTGTCTCTTGGAAGGAATGCTTAGCAGAAGCTGTAGCCTGGGACACACTCACCTGGTTTGCTGCACTCATTGCCATGGCTGGGTACCTCAACAAGTATGGTCTCATCTCTTGGTTCAGCCAGACTGTGGTTAAGGTGTGTCTATCATATTTCTTTTCTTGGCACATAGTCTTTCCCATTCCTCTCTTCTCTCTCTCTCCATTGAACTCAGTGATATTGAAAATGCCAGACAGTGATCCAAGTCTTTCTATATGTTAGCAATTGCAAGTTCTAGGGGAATTCTTGACGAGAGCATCATTTCTTTGTCTAGTATAAGTATCAGCCTTGGAGAGACTTTTTTTTATTACAAAAAGCAATTCAAAGTTTTCTATTTTCTGGCTGGAAAATGTGTTTATCTTCATATATGATAATGTTGGTTATGCAACCCCATATCTGATCTTATGATGAGATCAATTTGTGATGATACTCACCTGAAAGGCAATGTCTTGCAAGCATATACTGACGAAACTGGTGTTGCCCCTCCTTCTGCAGTTTGTTGGTGGGTTGGGTCTCTCGTGGCTACTGTCCTTCAGTATCCTGGTCCTCCTCTACTTCTACTCCCACTATTTCTTTGCAAGTGGGGCTGCCCACATTGGGGCTATGTTCACGGCCTTCCTGTCAGTCGCCAGTGCTCTTGGCACTCCTCCATATTTCAGTGCAGTAGTCCTCGCTTTCCTCTCCAACCTAATGGGTGGCCTCACCCATTATGGTATTGGGTCGGCTCCTGTGTTCTACGGAGCCAACTATGTACCACTTGTCAAATGGTGGGGCTATGGCTTCCTCATCTCCGTGGTCAACATTATTATCTGGCTTGGAGTTGGAGGTGCTTGGTGGAAGTTCCTTGGCCTCTGGTGAAGCAGCTTAATATTTAGCGTCTAATGGAAGGATCTCTAGTTCTCATCCCATTTCAAAATTTTCCTCCCTGCTGATGAGGCCAGCATTGACAGGTTTTCTCAAGTTTATGATTCATTTTGTGCTCTTCCTGAGACCAAGAATTTGGGTGGAAGAACATTTTTATACATGCCCGATATGAATGGAGGTAGGAAATGAAGCTTGTAAGTGAAAATTTTGATTCTGCATGATGAACTGCCCATCATTTATGATAGATGATAATTCGGATCTAATGAATGTCTTTGTTTTTTCAGCTTCCTCTTCATTTAAGAACATGCTTCATATTACCAGCAAGTTTCTTGTTCTAGTAAATGATAAATCCCCCGTTAAATTAGCATGAATTCTTTTTCTTTTTTGGGCTGAATAAATTAGCATGAATCTTATTATTTGATTAGGAATATCCTGGACAGCTATCTGATAGACTAGGCAACATGACACTTCATAATTGGCAATTAGAAAAAACACCCTTCTAAGGAACATCAAAACTTTACCTCTCAATTGTCACCCAACATGGGCTGGTGGAACAATGCATGATAACGATCAAGACAACTAACCAAACAGTCCTATTCTCTTCAATGATCAAGACCATCGAGTGGAAGTGAGGCACCTCCCACAGCACAAGTGGCTTAAAATTATCTATTTAGAAGCTAGCATCTCAAACTCTAACCATTCTCTCTTTCTTTGATAAGCATACAATCTTGAAACAAGGTTGTTATGTTTAATCCTTGGATGGGCTGTTTGTAGATCCTCTATCATTAGGATCGTGACTTCATACAGGAGTATTGCATATGTCTATATACAATTATACATTTATCAGCTGAGCACATATACATATATAGCTGAAGAGAATGAGGAGTTAATTTTTTTCAAGTTCTTGCTGCTTAGAAAATGGTACTAGAAAAAGATGTCTGCAGTAAGCGTGAGATATTTAAAACAGACACCCAATCTTGAATTATATCCGCTCCTACATCAATTTCAATGCCAACAGCTCCTCATGCAGGGTTGAGATTGAACTTGTTATAAGGAAAGCTTAGAAATATAAATCACAGGAGAACAAAAATGGCTGATATTTGGAATTTAGATTATCATAGACCAAAATAATGTTTACAAGAAAAGAATGGTTCATAAATCTTGTTTCCAACAATTGATTCACAAAAGGAACCCTTATGAGTGAGGATTCCCTTCTATGAACAAATACATTGCAAGAATGAACTTTAAACAACTGAAAAACAAAGAAACTTGAAATAAGAAGTGAGAGATTCAGAAATCAAGGGAAGAGGATGATCTGAACCGGGCTGCTGAGGACAATACAGATAAATTTTAACCAATAAATGATCGAAGACATTAACCTATTTCTGCAGGAAATCACCTCCTTGATCTCTGAGACTCTTCAAATGTTCACTGGGAAGCAATCTGATCAAGCTGCAACTGCTCTAACCATGATCCTGGGATTGCTTGATGGCTGGAATCACCTTGAGAATTCAGGTTGGAGTTAGGATTTGGACCTTCAGACCGTGTTTTGATTGGAGATGGTGATTCTTTAACCAAGGCTTGAACCCAAGAAAAATCAGGCAGCTCCCCTTTGTTCCACTTTGTGCTAGATTTCGACAACTGAATCAGGTCATCTGGTTGAATGGACCAGTCTACTTTCTCAGCAGTAGCAGATTCACATTTTGGCCTCAAATCAGCAGGAAAATCAATATCTCCACTGAGGCCAAATTCCTGAGACTTGAGGTTTCGCTGCTCCTCGTACAGCTTTTCTCTGTGGGCAAAGCTGGAGTGTTGACAGCTCATTGGGGAGAGAGGTTTGATGCAGTGTGGAGAGATTCCACATGGTGAAGAAGCATGGAAAGGAGCCTGCATCAGAGGATGCTCTGCATTCTTTGGAGAGAAGACACCTGTTCTAATTGGAGATATAATGCTGTGCTGCTGCTGCAGGTGGAGTTGTGACTTTTGAGTTGGGGAAAATACTGATGAAGCAGAGTGTTGGTTATAGCACTGTGGAGACAAGACCTCAGTGGAGAATAGTTCATTAAGGTTAGAAGGAGTGAGAATTCTAGAGCGAACAGGTGGGCTTGGATGCGGAGAATTTAACAAGTGCAATTCCTCAACTGGGATGTCCCTCGCATTTATAGAAGACCTCAACCTGCTTGTTTGGAGATTCAGCACGGGTATGCCTTGTTGAGAGAGAGCCATGGACAGTGGAAGAGTACCTTTATTAGTGGGAGACATGGGTGGAGAAAATGGAGGAGCTGACATGGCAGAAATTGCAGAGGGAGATCCTGGAAATAGACCCAATAGGGTGGCCATGTCCATGCTAGCAACAGTTGAATTAGCCAAACGAGGGGATAGAGCTCCTGAACCAGTAGACACATGAAGGGGTCGCAGTTCCTCATTTTTATGGGCAAAGAAGCAAACCCGTCGTTCACAGCTTGGGCCATCCTTACATAGTCGGGTCCTGTATTGTGCTGGGTGAAGCCAGCTCTCAAAGATCCCATGAGCGTATTCACATAAATCAAAATTCTTGCAAGCACCTTTACGAAAATCTGGACATGGGACACAGCTGTAATGGAACTTTCTTGGGTCTCTCCTCCTTGCATTCTCACCTGGGTGAACAAAAGGGCACTCTGTCCAATCATGGGAGTAAGCTCTCGAACAAGGGCGGATCTTGAAGGAGTACATCCGGAACTCATCTGTCGAGTATATGCTGTCCTTAATATTGGGGAGGGATGGATCAATCGGGTAGTCTTTCTTCTCTTTAGCTGATGACACGGGTTCATCACTTGAATTGCAAGTAATTGCAGGCAATGCTGAATCAATTTCACATGGTGATGGTGAATTTGATCTGAAGCCAATCATGGAAGAGTGCACATCCATCTGAATAATAGTATCACTATTCCTCAAGAATTCTTCAAGTTGGAGTTTCAAACCAGGAAAATCAGGGTGAGCAACAATAACATCAAACGGTCGGTTGCCACTGGCATCGATTGCATTCAAATCAGCCCCAGCAAGCAGAAGTATCTTGACCACTTCTGTGGCATTAGCTGATCCACCAGAAGCAGCACAGTGGAGGGCAGTACTCTTCTCAGGTTCACAGACACGATTTACATCTACACCAGGTGATGAAATGATTAATCGGACAATATCAACACTTCCATATCTAGCAGCAATCATTAAAGGGGTTCTCTGCTCCAGAACCATATGCTTTGAATCCTTTTGATAACTGTACCAAACTCCAATTTCAGCAAACAGTGAAAGATCACATGCCAATCGCTCAAATCCTTCGACATCATTATCAGCAGCAAGCTCAAGCAGGCAAGAGAAAGAATGGTTCTGTTTCACTGCAACATCAGAGTTGGTCATATCAGAGTTCGAGTCACCTTCTTGGCAAGAAGGCCCCTCAGTCTTCTTAATATTCAGCCTTTCTGAGCCTTCACACATTGTCCTATGAGGCGGACAGGAAGTTCTGAGAAGATTAACATGATCACAACAAGAATCAAATGCTTGTCCAAGAAAAGGCGAGCATATAAATTTAGTAGAATCAAGAGCCTGTCTGAAGAATAATCAATCTCATGGAATCAATTCCAGGACAGGCAAAAATAAAATTAAATAAAGAAAACCAATCAAGCCATGGACGTGGATCACGCCATTGCATCAGAGATTAAATTAAAGGAAATGGAGAAAGTGATGAAACAAGAGACTTTTGAGCGAGTCCACAAATATTTTTAAAGAGAATACCCCGTTAATGTACATGTTTTTTTTTTTAACTATGTATGCTCTTGTTTCTGCTAAACACACTAAACTATTCTGTCATCCGTCGATCGAATTATACAAAGGAAAATTTTTTATATGTATACATGTCTAAAACTTGAATTTTTATGCTGTCTCTATTTCAGATACACCAGGGAATTTTGTCTTTTTAGGCAGTTGAAGATAGACAATACACAGCAGCAATGCTACCCTGAAAGGTACACCTTGCTGTGCATATATAGAGAAAAGGTGAAACGAAAGAAGTGATCTTTTTGCCGAAGGAAGTGAAATCAACTCTCGCGTCACGTTATCGATACTATACCAAATATAAAAAATCTGAAAAATCATGGTGGGCAGAAGCTTTTCCAAGGGAAAAGAGATGAGTGAACCGCATTCTCCATTTGCGAGAATCAACAGCGTGGATCACTCATACAGTGTAACCACCATCGATTGCGTTATCAATCTTCCCACCAGGGTAGATGGAAGGATAGATTCGCCGCTCTCAACAAATATATCAAATATCACGACAACGCCGACATGGTTCAGCACAAGATACGTCAGAAACGTGGAACCTAGCCCGAGAACCTAGCTTGAGATCCAGCAGAAAGGAGCTATCAAAATTAATGAAGAGCTCGAAGGACAAAAGAAAAGGGGCCTCACGGGGTTCTCAAGTCGCCGAGCAGAATGCGAGATCAAAACGGAGCCCTGAGCGGAGCAGGTGAAGCCTGCCTTTCAGAAACCGCCTAGACTGACACCCCTCCAGCCGCACGAGGACTCAGACGCGGCCATTGTTGCCACCTCGCGGAATTCAACGAGCTGCAGAGACGAAATGCGGAGTGAATGAACTAATGAATGCAAGAGAGAGACGGAGGGAGAGAAGCGGCCGGAGGAGGAGATGAGTCGGAGATTATTTGGCAGGACGACGGGGATTTTAAATTTTTGGTCCGTTGTGGGGGGGAGCGACCGGCTGAGCAGGTGGAGACTGGAAGGAGGATTAGGTGAGACGAAAGGGGGTTCGGTGACCGGATCAGGCGGTGCTCCGTACCCACTTTTCGTGGGGGGCGAAGAGGAGCGTCGGACGGTGTAGTGGAATGGAGCGGACCGACCGGGTCGGGCTCAGAAGTCTGTCGTCGGGCCCCACGAGGCTGTCGGGCCCTCTGTTGGAGCGGGTTGTGCTGACCTGGACTCCACTACGGCTAGTGGAGTGGCCTTATTGAATGATTCGATGCATCCATCCACCATTGCAGACTTGCAGTGTAATCTGTCCTTTTTATGTCAATCATAAGGGTCCGAGGGTTGTGACTTTTTTCCCCTAGCTTTATCATATCTCATTATTACTACAATTTTTTTTTACATTATTCAATTATAAAAATTACAAAATTTTATGATATAATCGATAAAATTATTATATTTTAAATTTATAAAATTCTCAAATTATAACTATTTTATTTTCACTCACTTAACTTCACGTTCAAATTTACATTGTTTGAATAATTAAATGTACATATTAAATATGACAATATGCATATGGACCCACAACTCCAAAAATTTACGGTTTTCAAATTTTTATTGTAACTTACGCGGTCCTAGTTCCCAGGGATGGGTCTTGCTGCTGACGAAGCAAGCCGGATCTTCACTCGAGGTCAGCTTTCTCGGTGCACGATGAACAGATCCGCAACCAAGTCGAACCGGGTGAGGTTTGCTCGGAATGGCCGTCTGAAGCTTATTGTGGGAGAAGAGGTACATCTAGAAGGAGCCGATGTAGTTTTTTAAAGGGTATTTACGAACTTACCTTTTACTATGTAAAATAAGTATTTATAATAATATAAATGGCCTATGTGCCCGCACGGTTTTTGCATGCTAGAAACTGGAGTGCTGGTTCGATTAAAGGGGTTTACTGTTCACATGATGGTCGAGTTGGCTTAGTTATTAATTACCTGTCGAAGTGCAGCCAACATACCAAACTTAGTCGGATGATCCAATCAGATAGGATTAGAGTGTTACGAGCCAACCAAGAACAATCAGGTAGTCCGACTGAATGAAAGCGATTCTCCTATTAGTAGTCTAATAAACTTTGAGGCCAAAAAAAATTAATAAATCTTCACCAATTCCTAAATTAATATATTACGATAAATCTAGCAGAAGTGAAAAAAACGGAAAGCTATTAGTAAGCACCGCTCTAAGCCTTCCCTTACCTTCGACGGCAGTCCCCATTAGTGGCGGTCCCGTTACCCAACCGCTGTGTTTTTTTTTTTTCATTTAATTAATTTCTTCCATCTTACAAAATCACTAATCAATCCTTGAGGAGGATTATTTAATAATATATTATTATTATTTTATTTATCTATGACTGAATTATCTCCGTTGGAAATGGACGTAATTAATGTCCAAAAATAGTTTTAGGACCAATGAGAAAATTAGAATACCTTATCTCGACATGGTGCGAAAGGAGTTTCTGTACGGTGCGGACGGACTTACCGTGGACAACGGTGGACCCCAGAGGATGTCCAATGAATAAACAAATGATAGACCCGCTGAATACGGGAACATAGGACCTCACGACTCCCGCCGGTTCAAAAAAAAAAAAAAAACCTTCCTCTCCTCTCCGTATGAAATGCCGTCGGCATCGGCGACAATGCCCGCCTCCGTCTCCCCCGCCACCTCAGGGAGCCGCCCGACCACTGACCTGGTCGCCCGCCTCGGCTCTGCCGACCGCCAGGTCCAGCTCAAGGCCCTGAGGGACGTCAAAAACCAGATCATCGGAAACCGCACTAAGAAGCTCACCTACATCAAGCTCGGTGCCGTTCCTGCCATCGCCTCCGTCCTCGCCGACGCCGTCGATGGCTCCGGATGCGGCTCCTCTGACCTCCTCGTCCAGTCGGCGGCCGCTCTGGGAAGCTTCGCCTGCGGCGTTGACGCCGGTGTCCGAGCTGTACTGGACGCTGGCGCATTGCCTTACCTCGTCCGTCTCCTCTCCAGCTCCGATGAGAAGGTAACCCTGGAATCCGCCTATTCAGCTTCAGAAACTATCGAATCTTAGATTCCATCTATATTGTTGCCTTTCGTGTTGGCAGTTTCCACGAAACAATTAGCAGAGTTAGGCCAAGCTGTTCGAGGTTCTGAACCTTAAGGTCCACAAATTAAGCTATCATTTCCAGAAAATCTTCGAAATTTGTAGATAATGGAGTCTGCTAGCCGATTGTGCGCATTATGCATAAATCATCTCAATTCGCGCTCATACATCTCTCTACAAATGGGAACATTTTTAGGTCTAATTCCAGGTTGGTAGAATATGTGTTAAAATTATGCTAGGACGAACTTCCATGGAGTTCAAATGATCTGTCTTTTTATATTCGTAGCTGCTGCCTTCTTCACCAGTATGTGTGCTTTCAGGTCATTGATTCTGGTGCTCGCTCCTTGAAGATGATTTACCGGTCTGAACTTGCCCCAAAGTATGATGTCTCTGAAAAAATAAATATGGAATTTCTGCTCTCCTTATTAGACAGTGAAAATGAGAATGCTAATGGACTTGGTGCTAGCATCATCACACATTCATGTAAGACGAGTGCAGAGCAGAAGGCACTTTGCAATAATGGGATATTAGCAAAGCTTATAAACTTCCTTGCTGGTTCTATGATTCAGAGGTATGCTAGTTTGGAATCTCTAGCTTCAGTAATGAATGAAAATGGAGAAGTTACTTCTAAGTTTGTGGAATATGAAGGAGGACAAGCTTTGGACCTCTTAGTCAAGCTTACCAATGAGAGGTCTGCACGTACAAGGTTGCTTGCGTGTGGGTGCTTGATTATTATAAGAAATGTATCTTCTAGCTATCTTAAGGGTAAAGTTATTGAAACCAAATTGATCAGTTATTTGCTCGAGCTTCTGGAAGAACCTGGGCATGTTGGTGATGAAGCTTCATTTGCTCTGTCAAGTTTTATCAAGGATAAGGAAGATTTGCAGAAACTGGCATTTGATGCAAATGCTATTGATAAACTCTGCAATATCTTGCAAAATCAACAGTTACAACCAAAGCGATTTGAAGGAATTTTACTTGCTTTGGCTAATGTATGTTCAAGGTTGGAGATCTGCCGTGTTAAATTACTCCATATGCAGGTGAACTGCCGAAAGAGTGTACACTCACTCAATTGTAAATAAGGATCTTGCACATGAAGTTGATTTTTAATTGTTAAAGACATTCGATTTTTAATATTTTCCCATTGGTGCAGGCATTCAACTCAGTTAATGATGCACTACATCATGATTGTGCTGATGTACGTGCTGCAGCTTGCATCTGTTTGAGGAGTGTCTCTCGATCAGTCCAGGTTTGCAATAGGATCATTGATTCTATGTTGAATCAGTTTTAGAGTAGGTAGTTTGAATGCATCACTTAGAGCTTGTTGCAGAATTTGAGTGCAGGATTCTTCATGAATGAAAAGATTGTTATGCCAGTACTTCAACTTCTGCATGATTCTTCCCTGACCGTCCAGGTATTCATATAATTTATCTTGAAGAATTTATGCTTTCATTCTCTTTACTTTCTTGGAGGAAAGCCCAGCTTAGCTTACAAGTTCTGCATGTTTTTAGCATATGCATACAAGATGTCATAATGGTCACAAGGCTGGTTGTAGTTGTATGCTTGAAGATATTGGATTTGCTGAAATTGCAGCATTTTTGCTGCATGGTCTCTTTTTAATGTGAGAATTGTAACCTGTTCACATGATCATTCCTTTTGAGTTAGGAATCTTTCAACCAAGTATTTCTTTTCTTGACTAAACCTCCAAGAAGCAAATTGCTTTCGGAGGCATCAAAGTGTTGCTGCTTTTTGTTTAATTTATCTTTTTGCACATGTAGGTGTGCAGCATGTAAAATGTTTCTTTCTAAATCATTTTTGCTGTATAATTATTGTGTCATCATGATGACCTTCTTAGTTGTTCTTTACATGCACAGCCCCACACAATCCCCCAACACCATCACACACACTGCGCCCCCCACCCCCCCCCCCCCCCGACAAAAAAAAATGGATAAAGGAAACCTGGCTCTATATACTACTTGTTAAATGGAGGAAAAATTTGCAACTTTGCTATGATTTACTCTTTGTATCAACAATTTTTATTGTTATCATTCTTCCTTTTTGTAACTTTCCAGCTGGCAGCTCTTCGAGCAATAAGCAATATTGTAGTTGATTTCAAAACACATAAGTCGAGTTTTATGAGATGGGGAGGAGTTAAGCAGCTTGTTCAACTGTCAATGTCCATGAATTCAGCAATAAGGTCAGACTCTTTATGGGCTCTAAAGAACTTGACTTTTGAAGCTGACAACAAATGTAAAGAAGGGGTTTTCAGAGAGTTCACAGCATCCTCTCTGGCAAGCCTCGTCAGTGGTATGTGATAAAATTCTGACCACCAAGACAAGACCACTCCTTTTTCTTCACATCATAATATAAAAAAACAGGACTTCTCATATTTCTTGCAGATCCTGAGCCTTCTGTCCAAGAGCAAGCCCTAGCTCTTGTCCGCAATCTAATTGATGGTAGTTTAGATTCCATTCAATATGTTTTTACGGAAGGCAGCATTTTATTAGATGCTATTGGAAGATATTTGGAACATGCTTCAACAGCTGAATGCGGGATGCAGGTTAGTAGTTCCCTGTGAAAATTGTGCAATTTTTCTTCCTCTCTCGTATATCCGTAAGACGAATCTTGAACCCTGAATGCATGTGACGCAGGGTATGTATGTGCTGAGCAACATTGCTAGTGGCAGGGAGATTCATAAAGACTCTGTAATGGACCTGCTGCTTCGCAATACAGGGAATGGCAACCCACTCTACATACTGAAATTTCTGCAAAATAATGACAGTCGCTTACGAACAGCTTCTGTCTGGGTCATGGTAAACTTAACTATTCCTTCCTGTTTGGGTGCTTCTGGTCGGACAGTAAAATTGAGAAATACCGGCATAATCTCACAGTTGAAGAACATGGTTAATGATCCTTGCCTTGATGTAAAGGTCAGGAGGTTTATCACTTGAATTCTTTTTCCTCATCCCTGTGGTGAAGTTAGGTCTCTTGAGTCGCTTGCTGATGATAGTCCTGGTGTTTTTATCTGTCTGCAGCTTCGTGTAAGAACTGTACTAGGCCAGTGTATTGCGTCTGAGTTGTTCCCGTGTACGCATTAATATACTGGGTCCTGTTTTCTCGAACTTGCTGTTATCAGATACAGTTTGGCCTCCTCGACTCTGAAGCAGCATCCTCTGTTGAGGTACCTCACCCTCTTGTTCTACTCCTCGATGTGAAACTTCCAACTGGTCACTCGGGTTTGCATATTTGTCAAAGTTCCTTGAGAACCTTGACTCCCCATATGATTATGTATCATAGATAGAGCAAGATATCATATGAAACAGATATTATCATGGCTACAATTTGGTCTCCTAATTGGATTGGCAATTCTACAGAGTCCTAGTTTGTATCTCACAATTGTCAATGGGTTGACTTGACAATTGCAAAACCAATATCAATTCTGACATCCTCTTTGTGCCTCTGTACAGGCTTAGCAAGTTCCTATCAGCTTTTTTGGTACGTAGCAGGTCACGGGAGCTCATTGCATATATCCAAGGCAACTGAGTCATATCCGATTCTTTGTGGACTGGTGCATTTTTTATTATTATGGTGCATCTCGAGCAACAAAATGCTCGTAATCACTGTATCAAAGTCTGTAGATTTTGTAGGGGAAGCGTGTACTGCTGTAAAATTATCGCCTCCCCACACTCGAAAACAAGAATTGCTGTGATCCAATTGTGTGGAGAAAGTGTTCAGAGAAGTCCCTTTGTCAGTTTTCATTTTTGTGTGGAGAAGAGAAAACAGTTTCCGCGTTTACGCCAGAGAAAGCTATATCCTACATTCAGGGCAAACAATTCGAAAGCCGTTCTTGCACTTGTATATATATATATATATATATGTACACGCACGGTTCTACAAATACTCTGATTCCTTCTTAGTAGCTGACGAGAAATCAAAATCACCGATTCTGGAATCAGAGACATCGGGGAGAGGGAAACATTTAAAGGGCACACGGTTGGAGTCCGTCAGCCGATCTTCTCCGTGTTCGTGTCGTCTTCTGCAGGCCATATCACCGTCTCAGTGAGCCGCTCCCGCATCAACTCCAAGTTCTCATCCGATATCTTCTTGTACATCGCAGCGTGGTCGCATTTCTTTGGGAAAACCACGAGAGCAAGCCTGAGTCATGGCACGCATCGGAGGAAGTCGAGTAACAAGTCGGGAGAAGAAGGGCTCGCCAAGAAAGTTTCATTACCTTCGCCCACTTCCCGTACAAGTGGAGGCGCGTCACCATGACCCGCTCGGCAAGGTCTTGCCTCTCCTGTCCACATCGGCGCGGTAAGCCCACAGTCAAGGGGTGGGGGTTCGAGTCCATTCATCGTCCAGAGCTAGATTTTTTTTCAGTGTTCAAAAAGAGTGGCGAGGTGGATTGTGAAGAAGTGAGTACCTTCCCGAGGGCTTGGAGGAACCGCCTCCCATTATTAGGCTTGTTATCCACCACGAAGCTATAGCCCACAGGAAAGAACAACAAAAAAATATGTACCGACGCTTAGAGCAAAATCGGCATCCACACGAATGAATTACTACCGCAAGAGATTACAGGCGGTCTCACTTACTTGTAGAACCATCTGTAGTGCGTCGGGTTCATCTCGTACAGCTGGTGAAGGACCGTCCTCACGGCCTTGTACGTGAAGTAGTTCAGGATTTGCTGCGCATAAGGAGATACCGGGGAAAAATCCTGTTAGTAAAAAGGGATCGTGAACTCTCGCCGATCGACAGATGTTGCGAGACACTATCATCGTTTGTAATGTGGGTTCGGAGATTGTCTTATTATGTTGAGTCGCCTTATGCAGCAGCACCCTATTTCATGGCAATCGGTAGTGTTTTAGATGCCTCGCTTTGAGTTGCTCCTGTTCTATGGGGAGATTCTGCTTCCCACTCCACGAGATGGAGCCTTACCGCTTTAACATCATCAAAGCTGTCCTCGTACTGCCCCGCAACCTCGCTCACGACCACGAGCCTCCGGCGCCTCCGTAGCCTCCAGCGGCTAACGGTCCCTGTGATCGCTCTCGCGTCGACCCTCCAGTCGCTCCAGCAATCCAGGAATGCGCTGCTCAGCTCCCCTGTCCGCAGGAAGACCCGGCCCGACCTGCCTGCTGGGTTCCTGTGCGGAACAAGGCGGTGGCCACCGCAACTTGCCTTGCTAATGCTCACGGTGCCGGGAAGCGAGTCCACGACAGCCGAGCCAACTGCAGATAAAGCACCCACCATGTCCTCTCTCGGCCTGAACCACTTCGCTGCTGGCAGAAAATTGCAGGCCGACTAGAGAATTGGTGGGGAGGGATTTGGGGGAGAGACAAGCACAAGTCAGAGAACACTGTACGTGTCCTGATTCATGGCGTGCCCTTTGAGGTGTGAAGACGTTTTAAACAGCAGCCATAGAAATTCTTGTGAGGCCCAAATCTCTCGCGAGGAAAAGGGTTTCATTTTCCCCTATGTTTGGCAGATTGGACGAAAAGGGGAATGATGCGACTCCACGGTTTCATAAAGGAGAACTAAATTTCATGTATGAAAGTTTTACTTCCAAGTGGAGAAGATGTCATTAAATCATTTGGTATTTGGTATCATTCACGTCTTTGCTCCTGCCCCTGCCCCCTTCAAGAACAAAGTTCCAAGAACTGTTCGATTACATATTCCATACTACACATGTTCCGATCGGTTTAGGTTCAACGGACCAGTGCGCAGGGCTTCACATTACGAGTCAGGCCTCATATATCATGGGGAATTCTGTACGGTCCAAGGACTCCAAGCGTTCGGGGCGGTTTTCTCCAACTTGGTGGGCTGCCCTACCCACCGACTTGTCTCTAGATCCGTCTCTGACTTGTCCAGGCATTAAGGTGTGGACTAGTAGTAGTCCCCATCTGCCATGACGAGCAAGCTTGGAGGCTGACATTTCTTCATTTGCATTTACATTAAATGGCAGGCGGGAACAAGTAGAAGGAAAAGTTACCCTGCTTCACAATGGCTTCACCTGCATCTAACCCTTTCGGTTAAATTCATGAGTTGGGGACCTCGATAGGCCGGCTTGGCTCAATCACAAGCAAGATTGGAGCTTTGAAACTCCCCGGTATGAGGCTCCAAGCGTCTCATTCGCATATAAGTAAAAGACCAAGCATGCTTCCACGACCGAGCCAAGGAAAAGGCAAGACTTTCAAAGAGCAAAGTCAAGACTTGCAAAAGCTTCTTCACTTGAGAACTGTAATTACTCTCCATAACCTATAATATAAAGGCACAAATTTCATCCTTTCTTCTCACCCGATTTATGGCTGCATTATTTCTTCTGGCCATATGATTACAAAGTCTCTACACCCAAAATGAAAAGGGGGGGAAACGGAGTCAACAAAGTGCTTGATGTGTTTTCTGAGCATTTGAGCAGATGCGATCATATACCATCACCATGCTGCGGGACTTGGACAGTTTCCTCTACATTTCCAACTTCCTCTTCATGTTGCTCACCTGGAGTTTTGGCACCAGCTCCCGCATCTGGCCCCGAATTGGAGCCATCCGCAGAGCTGCTGTTTGATTCTGTGGCATTGACTACAGTCGGCTGTTTCTCCATCATACCAGAGAGGGCTAGTTTTGGGGACCACTCAAGGACGTCATCAATTATGTTTGAAACACGCTTTTGATACCTGTAAAGAGTACCCCCAAGGGCATGTTCAGATATAAGAAATCAAAACAAATTCAAAGAAAGG
This sequence comes from Sonneratia alba, assembly GCA_900174645.1. Classification (NCBI taxonomy): domain Eukaryota; kingdom Viridiplantae; phylum Streptophyta; class Magnoliopsida; order Myrtales; family Lythraceae; genus Sonneratia; species Sonneratia alba. The sequence continues at coordinate 3,235,283 of FWPY01000010.1, forward strand.
ATGAAAAAAAAACCCATTTCTCTATGATTAAAAATATAAAACCAGATTTATGATACAACTTCAGAACCATTTCAAAAATCTTCAAATATCTACTATGACCACAGAGCTCTTCACATCAGATTTCTCAGTTACAGTCCGCACAACAAATCAATGAAGCAACCTTCTCAACTTACAAGCAGCAAACAGAAGGTACAGAGTGCTACCACATCCTCTTGCACGCAAAATATAAAGTGCAAGCACGTTCTTAAAGGTTAAACTCAAATATCCATTTAATAGGTGGTCTTTATCATACCTGGCTCTTGCAGCCTCATCAGGAGCATGGTGCCTCAGCAGCAATATAACCAGCACGGCTACTATAGCATAAAACAACCTAGTTGTCCACTTGGGTCTCTCATCCTCATCTTTCTTAGGCCAGAAACGGAATAATTCTCGCAGTGTTGCTTCCTCGGCCAGAATGTTAGGGAAGAACCAAACACGCTTCCCGAGAATGATGTAAAGAGCACCAAATATGGCAGCTCTAACTGCAAATCACATGCATAGGAACAAGGTAAGCCTTGATTCTGGGAATTTTTTAGGAAGTCTTAGGATTTGTTGGAGTAAAAGGATTAGTGTGCTCAGTAAATTCTTCTATACCGGGCAGATGAATAAATAGAAGCTAGTGGACTAGTCAAATCATTAGTGAAAAGCAGCACATATTGAGATACAACCCAGTGTAAACTCCTTTCTTGCGTGTCATCGAATTGTAAATTTGTAATCAAGCTCAGCACCAATGCAACAAGATACATTATTACACTCATGAGTATACTTCTGTTTATTATATTTCAACAAGCACATGAAAGTTTAGCATCCCCTGGATAGACCCTGAAGTTATAGTACAAACACTGAAGGGCTTAGCAAACGAAAGGGAGAGAACCAAGACTGAAGGGCTTACCAAACAAGAGGGAGAGAATCAGCAATAGAATTCCAGCACACGAGTAGAGTATCAGTAGCTTGACCTGATGGGGATATACTGGGAATAAGCAGATAGCTAATGTCAAGACAGGCCAGAAAAATGATAAGAGAGTTTGCCACAAGGGGTGCCTTTTCACGAATGCCCAGGCAAAAAAGGCATCATTATCAGAAAACACTTGCTCCTGCAGAAGGAAAAAAAATGAGTCAATTAAATAATAAGATTGTAAATCACCTGGAAACATATGTACGCCCCAGGTGTTGAAAATATATAGCTTAACAATGCTCTCACAACTTACAGGGAAGATCTCCAAGTGTGCAGGCCAGGTGGACAGCTTTTTCTTCCCAGGACGGACAGTTTTCACTACACGATCACACCGTACTATAAGATTTTTTCTTAGTAAAGCATTGCCAATATCTTCTATTTCCAAATTCTTATCTGATCCAAGAATTTCTTTAACCTCTGGATGATTCTTCAAGAAACTAATGAAATCCTTCCCCCTAAAATATTCCACCCGTGTCTCCTGTAAGACTGCCCATCGAGACTCCAAGTCCTTGTGATCTCTAACCTTCTCGGCAAACAACAGAAAGACATCCTTTTTGGGAGCTTGTTTCTGGCAATAGAAAATTCATGCATAATTATGAAATGAGGGGAACTAGATCGTGCCCATGTACATTCATTCAAGGCTCAACCCCATGAAGAGAATCATTACAAAAGTTGACTCATAAGCATGCAAGAGTTCATCAGTGATGTTTACAATCTCCAGTTCTATGGACTAATCGTAAAGTGGGCAGCAGCCATCGGGCTACCCAAGACATATTCCCCAATATTGGATTATATAATTATAGCTTTGAGCGAAGCTTATTTACAAACAGTACATCAGAGCTTTCGAGTTGCTAAACACGCACTGCCAGTAGGCAAAGGCACCTCCAGAAACCCCCAGAATGGAATCGTCAAATCTCACTTGAAGCGACTCAGATATTATAAAGCCCAATTTTTGAGGAGATTAGAGTACTCATACATGCTCGAGGCCCTAAATCTATATATATATATATATATATATATAAATTCAACCATTCCTTAAGACTTTAGCTCAAAATACAGTCATCTCAAAAATAAAAATAGGAAAGCAGAAAGAATGACTCAAAAAGATCGACAGTATAGTGACAAAATCCAAAAGAATTTGATAGAAATCGGCAGTCCACAACCACACAAAGGAATTCAACAGATGGGCAAATAAGCTGAAGCGCCATCAAATAAAAAATAACGAGAAGGAGCAGGGAAAAAGAGCCGTTCTTCTGGTACGATAAAATGATCGATAAATAATACGGTAAAATGCAGCAAAAAAAAAACGAAAAGAAAAAAACTCGTCCATGAACTGATCTGCACGGGATGGTCAGCTCAGCTGGCTAAACGATCAAATCATCAACAATCGGCGTGCCCACGTCGATAGAGCAACAGAAAAGCAAATAATTTCGAATGTCAACGATTTGTAATCGCAAAAAACCATCCAAGATCGAGCCCCTAAAACCCTAGATCAGGAAGGAAGGAATGGGGGTGCCGGGGGGGAGGAGGGACCTTAGGAGGAGCATCGGAATTGGAGTCCCGGCCACTGGACTGCAAGGCTCCGGGCGATCTCCGTACCCTCTTCTTCTCTGCAGCTGCTGCACCCCCCGATTTCTTCATTTCTCTGTGATTTTCCCTTTTGTGCCGCGTTTTTCCTTGTCTGCCCTCCTGACGTTGTGCTTTGTAATATTTGTCGTTGTCGGAAAGAAAGAAAGAAAAATAAAAATTGTAATAAATATATATATACATAGATAAATAAGAAAAAAAATTCCCCTCCTTTTTTTAATTCACATATAAAAAATGGTTAGTAAAAAAAATTCTTCAATTTCACTATTTATTAATTTAAATTTTTCAATCGATATAAAACCAAAATTCTTACCAACTAAAGTAAGTAAAGCAATTTTACTACGTGATAGTTAGTATTAATGATAACCAAATTACATATAATTAATTTTTTTCTTTACTAAATTTTCTGGTATAACAAGTTTAAACCCTTACAAATACAAAGGAAATTTTAATATATTATCAAGACTGATTTTATTCACATTATGATATATTTATTAAGTACAATAATGCTGTATTTTAGTTAATAAATAGAGAAATCCTTATAATATTATGAGATTTTAATTATATTTTCATAAAATCCACTGATATTTATATCCCTAAATATTATGTGCCGAAGATAATCTCTTTTTTTTTTTTTGCGTCACAAGATTCTCCCTTTACGCGGAAAAGAAAAAAAAAAGGTGACAATTTTTGACACTTTGGATGTCGACTAGAACGTAATGTTATTAAGTTCTTCAGTGGATTCAACCGTAGTGCTAAGTTTTACGAGTCGATCCGCTAAGTAGGCAAAATAAGAGCATCGAACTATCCGTGTTGCCATAATGAGTAAAGCTTACAGATGAGTTTAGCAACTAATGTTCTTCCCTGTCATGCCATGCCCCAACTGAAATTTTCCGAGAAAAGCAGCGTATTCTTATCAGCTACGCCATGAAATTCGCAGGAAGCAAGATTTAGGACTGGAGATTGGATTAGTCATTCAAAAAAGGAAAAGGGTTAAATTTGGAGGAGAGGGACCCGTCAAAGGGACAGGAGGTTCTTCTGTTTCAGGCTTTCAGCAGCCGGCCATGTCTGAATCCTGAGCTTCCCAGGCATAGGATTAAACGAAAGGCAGACAAGAAACAACAACGTTTGGGGGAGAGAGGGAGAGAGAGGAAGGAGGCAAAAGCAAGGGGAGAGATTTACTTGTCCTTCCATGTTCACCTCATTACTAGCACCTCCTCTCCATCCCCATCTGAAACTGTTCCTGCTTTCAGAAAGATCTGATCTTTTCGCTTTTCTTTTCTTTTCTTTTTTTTTCCTCGAGTTTTTGTTCATAACCCCATAGTTGGGTCACTCTCTCTTCATGTTCTTGGAACTGCATTTCCTCCGAAGATCAGACCTTTTTTTTTTTTATCCTGCAAAGATATTCATAAGGTTTTCTGCAGAGTCGATCTCCTGGTTAACTCATGGGCAATTGTTGCGCCAAGCCCGGCTCTCCCCCTTCGGATGACAAGAAATCCAAGAAAGCCAAGAACTTCAACCCCTTCTCGGAGCAATTCTACTCCTCGTCCCTCGGATCCAGGGCCGATACGAAGCTCCAGGTCCTGAGCGATCCTACGGGCCGGGAGATTGGCACCAAGTACGAGCTCGGGCGAGAACTTGGGAGGGGCGAGTTCGGGATCACGTACCTCTGCACCGAGAAATCCACGGGGGAGAAGTTCGCGTGCAAGTCGATCTCAAAGAAGAAACTGAGGACGGCGGTGGATATAGAAGATGTAAGACGGGAGGTTGCCATCATGAGGCGCCTCCCTCACCACCCGAACATCGTCTCGCTGAGGGACACCTTCGAGGACAATACGGCGGTGCACATTGTGATGGAGCTGTGCGAAGGCGGGGAGCTGTTTGATCGGATCGTGGCTCGGGGACACTACACGGAGCGCGCTGCCTGTACTGTGATGAGAACCATCGTCGAGGTGGTTCAGGTAATGGCTTCCGAAGGTTCATTACCATTCACGTATATCGTTCGTGAATGTGATTCTATGGGGTCCACCCACATATATAGTTTTGCATGCACCCAGCTGTGGTAACACAAATATAAACACATTGACGAACATGCATTGATTGAAATGGTCTGGTGGATTTTACCGAATTTTGGCAACCGAGGAAATTGTACTCGGGGAGTTTTACCCCTTGCCCAGCTGATCAGATTGGTAGGGCATTGGGTTTCTGAAAGAGAGATCTTTGTTCGATTCCTTTTTGAATTTTGCTTGTGATTGCTTCATGAGGCCATCTCGAATTTTAAATTCAGATTCTGCGCGTTGATAGACAGACAAGCGACGTTAAATCATACTTGTTATTGTGTTCCTGATTTGCATATTTCCTTTCTTCATCCTGTAGATGTGCCACAGACATGGGGTGATGCACCGCGATCTCAAGCCTGAGAATTTCCTCTTCGCAAACAAGAAGGAAGCATCTCCGCTTAAAGCCATTGATTTCGGGTTGTCAGTCTTCTTCAAACCCGGTTTGTACCTCAGAATGCACAATCTCGACTTTCCTTGTTCCAATTCCTGTTTACAAGTATCCTTCTACTCTTCCAGCTTGAACATTGGCATAATAGTTTAATTACACCACGGAAGCATTCCCTGTCAACAGGTGAGCGATTCAACGAAATAGTGGGAAGTCCTTACTACATGGCACCGGAAGTTCTGAAGCGCGACTATGGCCCTGAGGTCGATATATGGAGTGCTGGAGTTATACTCTACATATTACTCTCTGGTGTCCCTCCTTTTTGGGCCGGTTCGTTTTTTTGTATCCTCCGCATTTAGAGTTTTCCCTAATTGATCATATCTTTGTCTCTTTATCGATTAACTTGAAAACTTGAATGACAATTTTCATGCAGAAACTGAACAAGGGGTGGCTCAAGCAATTATTCGATCTGTGGTCGACTTCAGTAGGGATCCGTGGCCTAGAGTTTCTGAGGCTGCGAAGGACCTTGTGAAGAAGATGCTTAACCCTGACTCGAGCAAGAGACCTACAGCTCGGGAAGTTCTTGGTATTTCTTTGCTATTCTAAAGCTTAATCCAGTAGTCTCTGCCGAATTTCTCCATAACTTCCTGAAAATGTCCATAAAACATGCCTTTTGTGCAGATCATCCGTGGCTGCAAAACGCCAAGAAGGCTCCCAATGTCTCCCTAGGTGAAACTGTGAAAGCGAGGTTGAAACAGTTCTCAATGATGAACAAGCTCAAGAAGCGAGCTTTAAGGGTGAAATTCTCTCTCATCTTATTTCCTTGGCTTAATTTTAATTACTTGTTTTAGCCTCTGCTAGACACCCAACCGATGAATCTGTATATTTAGGTGGTGGCTGAGCACTTGTCAGTCGAGGAAGTGGCGGGCATAAAAGAGGCCTTTGAGATGATGGATACAAGCAAAAGGGGCAAGATCAACCTCAGTGAGCTCAAAGTCGGATTACAGAAGCTCGGGCAGCAGGTGTCCGATCCCGACCTTCAGATTCTAATGGAAGCAGTAAGCACTACACTCTTTCCCAGCAGAAAAAGTCACTCTGCTTCACCAATTACTGTGCTGTAGAGACCGTAAACCATAAATCAATCTCTTCTGTTTTAACAGGCTGATATCGATGGCGATGGAACTCTAAACTACTGCGAGTTCGTAACGGTCACAATTCACATCAAGAAGATGACCAATGATGAGCACCTGCGTAAAGCTTTCTCGTTCTTCGACCAAAATAACAGCGGCTTCATCGAGTACGAAGAGCTTCAGGATGCTCTGAACGATGAATTGGATACCAGCAGTGACGAGGTTATCAATGCCATCATGCGTGATGTGGACACAGACAAGGTATTTAAGACACTTTTCTTGGAAAATAGTTCCTACAATCATCATTTTTGTTGATCGGAAGGTATCCATTTAGTTTGCATTCTTCGTTTCATCCTCCAGGACGGAAAGATTAGCTATGAGGAGTTTGCGGCGATGATGAAGGCAGGCACCGATTGGAGGAAGGCTTCACGACAGTATTCTCGGGAGAGATTCAACAGCCTAAGCCTGAAGTTATTGCGAGATGGGTCTTTTAACATACCCAAAGAGGGTAGGTGATTGCGACAAACTGCAACTGAGGAAGACATGGAGGAGGAGACGCCCTTTCCACTGAGCTGCTTTGTTCGACGAGACTGATTGTTTTTCTCAGTCCGGGTTGATGTCCTCGACAGACCTGCTCGGCTTCTTAAAAATTCTGGTGCTGGAGATGAAGATAATAGGAATGGCGGTGGAAGTATGTATCAAACTGAGTGTAGATGTCACGGTCAAATTCTTTCATACCGGCGTTTATTGGTCGGGGGAAGAATTTTCTGGTTTCTGTTGTAAGACGACAACTTCAGAAAAAGACTCTTTATCAGAGCCTCCGTATTTCATGGGTCGAAAGATTCGTCAGCATTGAATGTGTCATCCAGCAAAAGGAGAGCTCTGGTCATCAATGGTAATGGAGGGATGCCACGGGCAACTTCATCTGGCACGGGCTGGAGCTGACTGTCCTGAAGGTTTTGCGTCCGATTTTCATCCGCGAAATCCATTTTGTATTCCCCTTTGGGCATTTTTCGAACATAAGTCTCGCTACTACAGGGACTCGTTATGGGCCTACCGTGAGTTCAGCCCAAGCCCATGGGCTCGAACGCCGCTTGCTTAGAAGCCCAGAGAATTTTATCCTGAGGCACCATCGAATCATCCAACCAGCAAATGGACCCCACCCCTATGGTCTAAATCGCACGGTCGAGATTAATTTGTATCATCATGGGGCCCCCCCTGTGGGTCCCAGAAGAATTGCCGTTTCGTGGTCTGTTTCCATGTGGGCCCGCATCCGAACAAACGCATGTGGACGGACTTGGCAGCGAGCAAGTACAGTCCCCGCAGATTCAGTCGGGACCCGCGGCACCAATCAATCACTCTCCCCCAGGTGAAACCGACGGATTCAGTCACATGCTCGCGCCACCCCTCCTCGGGCCAGGCTCAAGCAACCGCCGGGCGGCACCCCCGCACCACCCCCACCCTCCAACGCCGGCCGGCTTCGCCCGGGCCGCACGGAAGAGTTTTGGGGAAAGAAACCGCCAGAACGGTATGCAGAGCCGCCGTATCGTTCACCCGTTAAAAAATTTTTCGAGCTGAGCTGAGTGCACACACAGACCGGTGGGACTCCAATCATGGGAGTCCGATTACATGCGGAGGCGCATATTGTTAAGCACCATTATGAGATTGTGCGGCTGGATGAAATCAAGAATGGCCTCCATTCCTTCAGAGAAATCGAGTCCTTCGATCCCCAAGTCGGGAAACGGGAAGCACGAACACATCCAGAACGTTGATCTTAACCTTTATCGCTCGAATATACGTATATATATATATATATATATATTAGTTGACTAAAGGAATGACAAGCACGAACTAAGGTTTTTTTTTTTTGGAATTTATCCTGTTTTCTTTATTGTATAATGGTTTGAAATTCGGCTTCCCCTTCTCGTAAGAATGGAGAATATCTCTGGTACGAAAAACAACACTTCAAAATAAAACAGCCTCGGAATCTTGTACTACGTACCCACCCCCCCTTCCCCCTTAACGGTAAAATCATGCAACAAATTGAATTCTTTTAAAAAAAATTATTAATAATCAAAATCACGAGATCCTATGGGTGAGATTTTAATTGATTAACCCGATTTGTATCCACATTAGCATAAATAAGTGAGTTTGTCGTATATTAAGACCCTGTAACGAGCGTGTTTAACGTAACGGCGATGATTTCACGTACGCAGTCAATAATTATCGGATGTAATGCTTTTTTGGTATACATCACGTAATATCCCAAGCCAGCCAAAACACACTTCAAAACTAATATGTGATTGGACCGGAATTCCTGAAAAAATTCTCGCATACCCTCCCAACTTGATATTCGATTCTTGAATCATGGAACTAGTAAAAGAACCATTAATCCAATTTCAAATTGATAATCAACCCACGTAATAATAGGATCAATGTAGAAGCTCCTGCGATATACGCACGCATCGTTCCCTTCACGATCGATCTCTCTAGCTAACAGATGATGATCACATTACTCGGTAGATGCGTAGCTTTTTGAGATCGAGAGGATCACAGCTCCGGCTCAGCACATAATTTCCCAATCGAGCAATAGGGATTTGAATTCTCGGACACGGGCTTGTTTGGGGGAATGCACGCGGAATCACGAGCCCTTTTTGATCGATCAAATGTTTCCCTCCCAGTTACCATTGTCTCTTCCCCAGGGCCCCCCCACCCCCAGTGGTGGCAGACGCCATTAATGCTGTCCGCTGGGAGCTTCAATGAGCTCATGTACTCTTGTATGCATACCGCGAGACGAGAGCGTTGAAGATGGTGAATAACATCAGACCACTGACGTGAAAATCGATACGTGTGTGTGTGTATATATATATATATATATATAGAGTTTTACACTAGAATTTTGTCAGCGTGGAAAAATAAATGGGGGAGAGAATTAAAATTCACGAGCATTAATATTAATGGCAACCCAAGGTCAAGGACACTCCTTCGACGGCACGTAGTTCATCGCCCGACGTGCCCGCCTTCGATAATCTCAGTCGACATTCCTGCACGTGTATTTCCACATCCACATATCAGCCTACACATTGCTCAGTTCGGGTATTTTTTTAAACGTGTGATTAACCTATGAATCAATCCGTCCATCGCCAAGACAAAGATGGGCAACTTGTCTACCCTCAACTTGCACCAAGCTAGGCAAGGATGGATTTTTTTTTTTCGATAAGAGAAAAGTACACAAAGAGAAATAGTAAATTACATAAAACTATAATATCACTAAATAATAAAGATTACAATTCTAAATGATAAACGTCTAATCGGGGAAGACCTATTATGTGATAAATTGTCTCATTCGCGAACCAATCTACACAAATATTTCCTTTACGATAGGTGTGCATTAAGTTTACTAACTAATTTTGATCTAAAATTTATAGAATGTCTAAGAGAATTTATTGATGTGACCCGAAATTCACTTGTTGTGTCCCGTATAGATTTGAGCTCCAAGTCAACTCCAAGGATCAACCTCCGGAATCTCAATTCTTAGGCCAACTCAATACCTGACTTCACCGCCTAAAGTTCAGCTCCAATCGATGTAGACGTTCCGATATTATGCATGAAGCCACCTAACCATCTTCCTCTGTCATCTCGAATGAGTCCACCTGCAGCTGTCATACTCTAACTCCCTTTAGCAGCTTCATCTGTATTTAACTTAATCCACCCATGAGCAAATTTTAACCATGCGACATATCTCCATCGGATTTGAAAAGGGTGTTTGCCTCCCTTAATTTGAAAATAAAATGATTACATTTTATTTAATTTCTATAAGATTGGTTGAATTTGTCCTATTAAATCATCTCGTGCATCATTTTATTAAATTTCATCTATATTTGAAAAAAAATTCCCAGATTCATCCCTATTGTCATGCCTAGTAATGGGGCATGGGGGACAGTGAGATGGGATGCCAAACTTACCTGGAAGGTAAAAGAATCCATTACTTATTTTATCTTTGAATTTATTTATTATTTTTAACCTAAAATTAAAATTTTTATAAATTTAAAATTTATCTGTAAAATTCCTTCAATCATTTAATTTTTAATTTCTTAAATCTCATGCTATTCTGTTAGGCAATATGCGGATATTGAGGCAATAGAGTATTTATGGACGTGAAAACTTTCTAATGAAAAAAGTTTAAAATTTTAAATAACTTAAATCTAAATTAGTTAATTTAATTCTGCTTAAATTTCTAGACAGAGAGACAACCAAAAATGAAAATTCCGACAGGAGAACACGTCAGATTGATTGATCGATGGATTTTCTGTTTTTGGGAATCTAAAGGGTCACTCTTGTGCCAGTGGGGGCAATTTGGTCACGACGGTAAACCCCCACAAAAAAAAAAAACCTTTTCAAATTCCCGAGGGTGAAAAAAATAAAAATAATTAAAACAGCTTTCATTTGAAATCCTAGTCCCGTGTTCCTGTGATGGTCTCTGAACTTCCCTTCTTCTTTCTCCTCCTTCAACACCCGACGATGTTGCACTCCCCCATTTAACTAACGCTCACCCTCTCTTCTCTTGAGAACATTAAACTCTCTAGGGCCTCTTCTTCTCCAACGATCACTCTGTTAGTCTCTCTCTCCACTGGTCCTATGGAGGAAAAGTGATAACGATATGCAGAAGCTAACCATTTGAAGGTTCACGTCGACCCCTCTTGATTGATTGAGACTCTCCCGAGATCGGTTCTCTTCGGCCTGTTAAGACATGTCGATGATGACGGCCACGGGAACGGGGAGGAGGAGGCAGAAGTGGCACTTCCCGCTGCCCCCGAACCCGAGAATCCTCAACCTCCCCGGCCGTAATGCTCGCAGGAAGGCTCAACGGCCGGGAAGGCCTAGCTCTTGTGATTCCCGGAGGGACAGGAAGGAGAATGATACTGATCTCGAGGTGCTGTTCGGTCGGGAAAGCGTGTTCTCGAAAGGCGATGATAGTAAAGGAGGTGGCGGGTCTGTTCCGGTTGTTCTGTTTGGGAATTATGGTGACGGGGAGATGAGGCGGAGAGGAGGTGGTGAAGGTGGGAGGTCGTCTCCGGAGGAGGAGCGCTGGCGGTTTCAGGCGGAGGTGCTGAGGGCGGAGTGCAACCTTCTGAGGATGGAGAAGGAGATCGCGGTGAGGAAGATGGACAGGAGCCGGGTCTATTTGGAGCGGACCTTCCGGTCCACCATCGAAGCTTTGATTTCCGTAAGTTTCTCTCTGCCTACCCTCTTAAGCCAAGCTCCAATGGCGTGTTTTTTGGTTAATTTCTATTCAAATATTTGCAGGGGAGGAAGAAGATATGTGAGGGAAAGGACATGGCCACAGTTCTAGAGGACGAGATAGAGAATCTGGTCGACAAGCTCAAGGAGCTCGGAAAGAGCTCTCGAACTAAAGAAAAAGCCGGGAGCCAGAAATGCCACAATTTCGATCAGCAGATGACTGTCCTCCAGAGAAGGCTAGACAAGCTTGGTAGCTTGTCGGAAGAGAAACGCGCAGAGAAGATCAAGAAGATGGCAGAGGAGAGCCTGTCAATGAGTACAAGTTTTCGACTTGAAGTTGAAGGCGAGCACTTCGGGGAGAATGTTGGTTCAGTAAGTTGACTGAATCTTATGTATACCAGCCCAAATCGACCGAGAGTACTAACTCTTTTGAGTTTTATCTGTCTGATATGATGTGCAGGTCGAGATTCTGAGGAGAAAAATGGAGGGATTATCCAAGGATATGCTGCTTGAAAGGATGGAAGAGGAGTATGATTCGATGCACCCCACAGCAGACAGTTCAGCCTCGAGTTCCTCCTCTACTTCGAAGCAAGTAGAATGTCTCGGTCACTATGTTCCCTTCATTCGTCAGCACAACCAAGTAAGACCTTCTCTAACATTATGTAATTCGAGATTTGATATGATTGTTACACAGATACTTGATTGGGTTTCGTGAACTGCAGGAGATCTCGGGTCACAAGAAGAGTGGCACTTGCTCGGGGCACTGCAAGGCTGTGGTGTGGAGGGTTGTCGAGCAAGTGCGAGCAGAGACGGAGCAGTGGTCTCAGATGCAGGAGATGCTGGGAAAGGTCAGGGATGAGATGGAGGAGTTGCAGGCTTCCCGGGACTTCTGGGAAGATCGGGCTCTCAGTTCTGATACTCAGAATCAATCCCTTCGTTCCGCTGTAAGATTCTCATCGCCTCTCTCGTGTATGATCTGATCTAATCCTTAGATTGTGGAAGTAAGCCAGTGATAGATTGGTTGCTCGGGGCACTGCATTAGAAAGAACGCGTCCGGGATACCCAGATTTTTTTTTTTTTTGTCATTGTCTTTGCGTCACATTCTCCCGTCTTCATTTTCGTGTCGAAACTGAAGGAGTTCCTCATGAATCTGACAATGAGCAATATGTGCCAATCATTTAGGTCCAAGAATGGAGGCGGAGGGCTCTCTCCTCAGAAGCAAAGGCCACCGAGCTGCAGCTCCAAGTATCTATGCTCCGGGATGAGATCGATTCACTGAACAAGGTCCTTAGAACCGAATCTGTGAGGGCCAAGTGTCCTCTGCCACCGGTTCCCAATTCCCCAGACGAGGCAGAGAAGCGGGTGTTGATCTGTAGCGTGAAAGAAAACCATCAGGGTGGTGTCGGAGTTGAGGCAGGAGTTTCCGGCATCGGTAGGAGAAGGAAAGTCCACAGCTGCGCCAGCAGCAGAGTTTCGGACTTGACGCGCTCTCCTCTTCAGGATATCGGGAACTCGTCGAGGCAAAAATGCCAAGTCAATAATACATCCCTCGAGTTACAGTACGTGTTCTACCAACTGATGGGGAGGAAACAACAGTTCGAGAGCTCACTTAACTGTCGCATTTTGTATCGGAAGAGTTACTATCAGCAGCAGAGCAGGCTTTGATCCTCTTGAGAGTGAGCGCGCAAATAATCACAATTGACAACGACCGACCAGACGCTTCCAAGACCAACTGTCTCGTACTCGGACCACTAGGTTTTCGTGTGACGCAAATTTAGGCCCAAGAGGCCCGAGAATGTAGGGATAGATTCCTGGAATCCCAACTTCTATGGCTAGTTTCTCCGTAATACCAGATCCCCTCGGATGCACTGAGCGTGGCCAGTCGATCTTTAAGAACTGAGCACCCAATGTGCACTAATAAGACGATGCATTCATGGTCCTTCGACTCGAGTCCTAGATCTCGGGCTTGTGGATACTGGATCGGCTGTGCGATTGCTCGTTAGTACTTGTGCCCATCACTCCCGTAACTAAAAGTCGATCTTCAAGACGTAGAGCTCTTGCTCCCCGGACCAGTCCCATTTATTCATTCGCCTTGCCCCCTTCTCATCTAAGGCTCGCTTGCTCGACTGTGTCGAATCTCCACCGGTAACATGTTAACGTGCTCTGATGTGGTCTGCATTAGGTTTTTCTAAGGTGGAATTAGTTAAACGGGGAGTAGTCAGCTGCGCAGTGAGTCAATCAGCCCTCTTTAAGTGGAAAGGGGCACAATGAGCAGTACAATTTTCACTAAAAATAATAATTATATTGGGGATTTTATATTCAAGAATATTTCTTTTAATTTTTTAATGTATTATTTATATATCAAAAATCATCTGACATATTAACGTGATTTTACACTTGTCTTCTACCATTTTATATCTGTCATCAATATCAGTATACAAGTCATTATTTTCTTTCATACTCGGATTAAGGAATCTCTCAACAATTAATCATAAGTCGCACATTTCTCTTATAATATTGGGTTTTACCAGTGGATTGGGTGTTCATCTTCATCTTTGAATCACGAGTCAACATTTTCAGTTTCGGGCATTAAATTTTTAGGTTAAACATGAAATTGTTGCTATTATAGGCCAAGTGAAAATTATAAATTATATCGAAGTAAATTACCATATGGGCTCATACCATACCAGGCCTAAGTATGAAAATTGGCTATGATCAATTGATATTTAATTTGAGTACAAAAGGAAGTTGCATGTGCACATAGCCGGTCGTCTTCCATCGTTCAAATATGAAAAAAAAATACCCGCTTCTTCGTAACAGTTTTCAAGGGTGAGTTTAATCGGGTGAATATTAAGAATACAGTATCATATGATCAAATAAAAAGGAAAGTGTAAATTTATAAGAAAATTAAGTATTATCACCTATTAATTTAAACTTTTATATCGAAACATACTCGAATCATGATCAATCAATCCAACATCGTTTTCAATGGACTTTGCCATGGAAGCGAGATTTGCATTCTCTAGGCCGGTTTCCTGCTAGGATGTGTGCTGGGCTCTTCTATCTCCGGCCGGTCCTGATGCTACTTCATATCTGAGTTAAACTCGGGCCAATCCTGACTAATTATCACGACCCCACCTTCATTTTTTTCCTCCCCCGAAATTAATCGGCATCAAATTGATCGTATTATATATTCTAAGCATCTTCTCTATCCGTACAATATGGCAAACCCACTCATTAGATAAATAAATTTTGATATAGTGATATTATTCTCAATCTAACAGCTAAGAATTTATGAAATAAATTATTATCATAAAATTTTTTATTTTTTTTTATCTCTCTTCTATTCTTATTATTTAATTTTAGATTCATAAATTTACTGTATAATAATAATAATAATAATAATAAAGAGATACTTCTCGTAAGTCTTCAGTGTCCATTAAGGTTTTGTCACCGTCGAGGTGGTCGTAACTGGAACAAGCCACGAGCCCCAGCCGCCGACGTTGAGCCACATGTATGAATGCCGTATAGGTTTTCCAATAGAATGTGAGACACGACATGATGTAGACCTCTGCAGGAATTAATTAGGTTTGTCGAAATGTCTGTCGGACTCCACCCGTAGTTCACATTCATCTATCTGTAAGGATGTACGACGAGTGACCATTACTTGCAATCATGCCGTATACATATATATATATATATAGATGAATACATACGTACACACGCACATGTGTACAAGCAGAGCTCCAACTTGTGGGGGTTCCTGGGGCTGGGAGTAGGCTTCCTGAAGCAAAGTATGGCTCAAAGCGACTACATCACTTGTCCAAACTAGCTCAAACCTTACCAGACCGGAATCCATGTAGAAGCCCGGTGTCGGTAAAATCAGCGTGTGGAACTCATGTTGATTTTTGGGGTTTGATCATTTGAAGGCTGGGGAAGAAAAATGCACGGTCCGGTTCAAGGTCAGCACGTCGAGAGCAGCGCATTTACACGAGCGCGTGCAAAGCGTAGTTGGTCTTTTTACCACTTTGAGGGTGGGAGTTGGCATGACATCACAATCTGTTGATTTAAACTATTAATTATTAATTTGATTATGGATGTGGCATGCAATTTCTAGTTTATATTATATCATATTCTTTAAGATATTCTTATTCTAAATTTATCTGTACTTTTTTTTCAAAAATTTCTGTTCCACGTGCCCTGGATTACGCGGCAGCTACCACACCAACGTACTGAGTCAGCAAAAGGGACAGGGGAAAGATTAGATGAGTTGAGTCGTGAGATAATTCTTCCTCGAATTTAATTAAAAAAAATTATGAATGGTTCCTGAAAAAAAAAATAAAGCAATATTTGTATTTGTTGTAATTCACTACTATTTATATCACTGATTTGAGGGGAAGAGACACAACCAGCCATGGAGACCTCATCTAGTTAGCTTCAGCCAGCCAACCAGCCACTCCCCACCCACCCCCATCCTAAAATTTCTAGCTCATTGAGTTCTTTTCGACTTCTTTCCCTTCCACTTACTGGTGGAGAGAACCCGCTTTGGGATCCGCACTATGCCGGATCTAAAAGCGTTGATTTGAACCATCACAGTGTTATAATCCTGTTCAATTGCCATATCCTCCGCCGAGCTGGCTCCCAAAGAAACAAAGCTCGCTCTTTCCTTGCCGTAGATGATATATACACTGTCAAGAATCATCGGGTCAGGACCAATCGTGGCCCCTTCCACTGACCGGTGTCGCATCAAGGAATTGCTGCTCGCCTGTGCAAGCAATTAACCGCACTACATCGCACTGTGCATGTGGCTGGCTAGCGTAATTGTTGCTTAAATCGGTTCTTCTTCGTCAAGACCCTTGCTTCCCAAGTGCTTCTTTAACCATATCGAGCCAGACCAAGCTTCAAAAAGGCAGTCTGTTCCGTGCGAATGGCATCTCTTCTGTTTCCGTTCAACAACCCCAGGTGCACCCACGCGTCCACCGACGAACTCGCCTTGCCCCATACGGGCAACTTGTCCAAGCCGACCAATCTCCTCCTCAATAGGAACAAACCCCTTTCGGTGTTCCCCAAGGCAGCAGCAAGAAGGCCCCAGTTCAGATGCCCCGTGCTGTCGAGCATCTTGATCAGCCCCGAGGACTTGGAGGACGACGATGACGAGAGCGATGATCGGAAGGAAACCCTGGTTTTCGACGAGGATCGGTTGGAAATCCCCGAGGAAGATCCAAGGCCTCTCAGCAAGGTTTGGAGGGAAATCCAGGGCACGAACAACTGGGAAGGCCTCCTGGACCCCATGAACTCCCACCTCCGGAGTGAGATCATCCGGTACGGGGAGCTGGCTCAAGCCTGCTATGATTCGTTCGACTTCGATCCCCACTCCAAGTATTGCGGCACCTGCAAGTACCAGGGCTCAGAGTTCTTCGACAAGCTCGAGATGGCACATCTCGGTTACCAGACGAGCCGGTACATCTATGCCACCTCGAACATCAACCTCCCAAACTTCTTCCAGCACTCGAGGCTCAGCAAGGTCTGGAGCACGCACGCCAACTGGATGGGCTACGTTGCCGTCATGACCGACGAGGAGGAGATCAAGCGTCTCGGCCGGAGGGACATCCTGATCGGCTGGAGGGGCACCGTGACTTACCTTGAGTGGATCTACGACCTCAAGGACATCCTCCACCCGGCGAACTTCGGCGACAACCCCTCGATCAAGATCGAGCACGGCTTCTACGACCTGTACACGAAGAAAGAAGAGAACTGCCACTTCTGCTCATTCTCGGCCAGGGAGCAGATCCTCTCCGAGGTCAAGCGGCTGCTGGATTACTACCGGGGGGAGGAGATGAGCATAACGATCACCGGCCACAGCCTCGGGGCGGCCCTGGCCATCATAAGCGCCTATGACATCGCCGAGATGAGGGTTAACGTTGTCCGTGAGGGATCCACGGGGAAGTCAACGACCACCACCGTTCCCGTCACAGTCTACTCCTTCGCCGGCCCTCGGGTTGGGAATCTCAAGTTCAAGGAGCGCTGCGATGAGCTAGGGGTGAAGGTGCTCAGGGTGGTGAACGTGCGCGACAAGGTCCCGACCGTGCCGGGGATAATCGCCAACGAGAAGATGCAGTTCCAGAAGTACTTGGAGGAAGCCATATCGTTCCCGTGGAGCTACGCACACGTGGGAGTCGAGCTCGAGCTGGATCACACGCACTCGCCGTTCCTGAAATCCACCATGGACCCGAGCTGCGCTCACAACCTCGAGGCCCACATCCACCTGGTCGACGGGTACCACGGGAAGGGGAGGAAGTTCCGGCTGGCGACCAAGAGGGACATCGCACTCGTCAACAAGAGCTGCAACTTCCTGAAGTCCGAGTACGGCGTGCCGCCCAACTGGCGGCAGGACGAGAACAAGGGGATGGTGAGGAGCAGCGACGGCCGGTGGGTGGTTCCGGAGCGGAGGATCATCGACGGCCACCCGCCGGACACGGCCCACCACCTCCAGCAAGTGCTTAGCGTAGCCAATAACAGTGGCATGTGCAGTGGCCTTCCTCTAGAAGCCATCTGATGCCCGTGCCATCGATTCAGGTAACCATCTGTTCAGGTAAATTTCCTTTCCTGCAAATGCTAGCTGTGATTACTACGATCCATATCCGAGTACATTGTACATCATCTGTACATGTCACTGCTCCTGGAAAGTATTTAATAGCTACTTATCCTCTTCTTATCATATTTTATTTTAAATTTATAATCTTTCTGTGTGGCAACAGAATTGAGAGAATTCTTAGTCCAAATTATCATGAAGTTTGGTTCGTCTCTAATCGGATGATGCATCGAAAGTTGGTTTCCCCACTTCCTGTGTCATTCGTCGAGCACTGTATTAAAAGTTTGTCGGGATTTCGGGAATCCTGTTCTTGATTTTTACCGTTTTTCCTATTCCTCGTCCTAGCCGCTCACCCCCCACAACTCCCTGCTTCCATCAAAGAGATCAATCAGGTCGTATCACTAGTGTTGTGTGGGTTTTGATTTAAGTGTGGTGCTGATGCAGCCTTTTTTGTTTTTTTTTTTATCAAGTTAGATGTATCAAGACTGAACCTTACAAATTGGGAGAAAAAATTTTCGACCGTCAGAGTTTTATTCTCTAAGTATACGGCCAAGTTTTTTTTTTTTTTCATGTGAGGGAGAGTTGCCTTATAATTGTTTTTTCAATCTGATGTACAGTATCACTCTCCTGCCAAAATTGGTGGTTAGAATAGTGAGCTAATTGTCAGCCAATGTTGGATTCCTTTTTCAACTTTTGAATTGATTCACGACAGTTTTCTCAATGGGATAGAAAACCCATGATCGGGGATAGCTGATCAATGACTCACAGAGGGATTTGGGTCCGCACGTACTGGGAAAATGCCACGGGGATCATAAAGGAATCATCGGAGGAGCCATCCGATGTCGAGCTATCTTTTCCCCTGGGCCGTGTCCGGGCATTCCGTGTTAATTAGGTTACACAGCTTGTCGTGAGTCACGAGCACGATTGGGTCGTTTTTTCCCGAACTGATCTGCCCCCGATATGATGTCTATATGTGTATATGTGTGTCATCTAGCCATGAAAGGCTCGGGAAATGATCGTCGACTGAACTTAGAACCACCGAATTGTGTTAGCGATCAGTTACTTTCCATGAGATCACGGGAAGCGCTCCGTGCGGTCTAGAGCAGCCTCACTTATTGCTAGCATTCAATTCCCATGCTGATACAGGCATAGTCATGTTGCCGTGGTAGTGTGGTGGACTTTTGCAGAATATAGAAATGGATCCATCAAATGTGGGCAAATAGTAGAAAGTGATCGGGGAAGGGATGGTCCCCAGGAACACACCATGATCGATGTGGACCACACAGCTCGCCCTCGTGAGTGCACGGAGGTGAAGAGAATTAATGAACATCGATGGGCTTCAACCTGCAATCACCTAATCTGTATCCTCTCTTCTTCTTTTTTCATCTGGGTATCCCTCCCTCACCCATAAACCTCTCTTGCACACATACATATATATATATATATATATAAGATAATCATATAACACTCATTGATGACACTGCAGATGCTAACCGTAACCGACCGAGTTCTCGATTAGAGGCCATGAAGGAGAAACCAGTGGAGCGGTGGCTTCTTTGAAGTGTGTGTCATTCTTGGTTCGAGTTATGAGCGGGAATGACTGGCAACTTCCCTTTTCTCTCTCTCTCTCTCTCTCTCTCTCTCTCGCTCTCGGCTTTTCTTCTACACCAACACCGTTTGGTATCTTCCGAGAAGATGTTCGACGAGCAACACATCGATCCCCATCGTTTAAGATTCAATCGCACGGTCACTCGTAGCGATTCCTTCGTGTCTCAAGAATTTCAAGCTCTCACGGGGCTTTCCACGCCTCATCGGACGATTGGTTCTCGCTCATCGATCGGGATCGGAGTCGTCCACGTTCCTAACTCTCTGAATAGTTTGATCGGTAGCTACCTCTCCATCTCTCTCGTTGAAGACAACGTATGCTGACGAGATCCCATGACGCAGCGTCAGCCCCGATCGGATGGATATCCACGTGCCTGTCTTCCTGACCGTCCGTCGGAGATCGAGAGATTGGAGATTCCGGAAATCTATGGAGAGCCAATCGCTTCCATGAGAGCCTCTTCCCTTCGGAGGTTGATGGGACATTTCACCGGAGAGGACGATGGATGCCCTCCCTCGTCAGCCGATCAGGTCCATCATCCCCCAACAGGACAAAATTGGGAGCGGACCGCTGCATATATATTCATTCATTCATTCACGTACGTAAACTTGTCGTCCCCCGTACATACATTTTTCGAGAATTCGTACACTACGTCTTAAAACCTTAAAAAATTTGTGATGGTCGCGTGCTACGAAGATGCAAATGTCACATCGACAGAGATCAAACGAAAGGCCAAGAGGAAAGTTGATGCCAATGAAGAGTCTATACACACACACACATACATGTATCTCCAATTATGAGCAGACTCAGGCGTCGCATATCCTTTCGAGAGGCAAACTCAGCCGCTGATTCATTCCATGGCTCGGAGGGCACGGGAAGGCCGGGGTCGAGCTGGAGCTATCCAATTCTATAAATGAGCAGTCCCCTCCTGGGAATGGGTGATATTTTGTTCCAAGATGAAACGGGAGTTCATACTTCTCGTTCCCTATGTTAAATTACGTATACACCTCCCAATAGTGCCCTTTATTATGTATGGTTCCTGAAGTATGTGCCCAGTAGACATGTAAAAAACTAAATTACATCATAGTGTGTGTTGTCTGTCATCGGGAATATAGTATACGATGAGGGTCCAGAATGCATATTATATATATATATATATATATACATGTGTTAAATGAGACTCGATAGTCATGTAGGGTTGCCTGTCACCTCGAGTGTGCGTCATGCATGATCTCTCGTGAACCTCTCCGAAGTCAAAGCTACCACCCTCCTGCCTTTCGGGCTGTGCCTAGCTAAGCCATTTCTATCTGGCATGACAATTAATTTCAAAATCGAGGACAGGGAAGAATGATTCAAGCAAAATCGGTATAGAAAAAAATTCCATCGATAAGATGAAAGTTTGTTTACGCTCGAAAAGCTAATCGATATCGTGCGCCATCACTGATCCCATATTTTACCCAGGCAGAAGGTGGTTTTAAGAGTCTCTGTGGAGGGCGGCTGTAAAGGTCCGAACAGGGGGGGGGGGGTGACATGAGAATTTCTCAGCCCAAACCTAAGCCCAATGGGCTAAACCTGTGGGCTCTGTTTTGCCGTAAGGACCTGGGAACACGTTCTTGGGCTCCTCGTTGTAGCACTCTCCTCGTTAATGGAAGCAATCGATACGATGCGTTCATGATGTCTCTGTCAGGACTTGACGGACACTGGGTCTGGCCTTATGATACCTTTGGCAGGTGGGTGGATCGGCATCCAGTAGCACCAGGAATCTGAACATCGGATCCCAATCTTCTTTGATGCTCTTCTCTTGGTCTTCTTAGTCGATTATCGATTGGTTTCCCCGAGGGCCCGGTAGAAATACTGTAGGGTCCGAGTTTCAATTAACATCTGAAACAGTCCTCTTGAGGCACATCGTCTCCAGCATGGTAATCAGATTGAAAGCGATAGGCTCGGATTAATGCCAGATTCTGCTCAATGTAAGGTACGCATTCTCGAGTCAGAGTGTGCGTTTATGCCCAGACCTTGAGCTATCTACGAGAAGAATTGAAACAGACGCACGCACGCACGCACGCGCATGAAGCATGGTGTCGTATTCAATATTCTAGCTCTGTTGCTATCAACCGGGATTTCGGTAAGATTACATATAAATTGAGACATCATTCGTGATGGATATAGGGAGACGATTCCCAGTTCCCCGATAATCCTTTGTTACTAGAAAATCATCCGGAGAAGAAACTGTACCGCCTGAGTTAGAGTTCGCGAGGGCCATCGAATGATTGGGTTTTCCTCAGGTTCCAGTGGAGGCCGTCGTGGATGCTCTGCAGGAAATCACCGGTAGAATCCACGAGGCAGGCGGTGGGAACAGGCCAAGGCGCCATGCTGCACACAAGCGCATCTCCTGCTGCCAGCTGCCGTCGGTCCTTCCCGTCAAAGGAGGCCCATGCGGGACTCCTGCTGTTGAACGGCACTTGGACCCGAATGGTCACGTGCTCGGGCAGAATCAGAGGCCGGAAGGAGAGGGAATGTGGGCAGATCGGCGTGAATAGTATGCCTGGAACCTGGAATTATGCAAGCAAACTTACAGTTCAGTAGTTTAAGAACATGGAAGAGTTAAAGCTATAAAGGTGGCTGTTCATAGAAAGAGACGGGAAAAATTCACCTGTGGGTGAACCATTGATCCTCCAGCCGCTAGAGAATATGCAGTGCTCCCAGATGTGGTTGATAGAATCAATCCATCCCCTTGCACACAAGTGACGAAAGAGTTGTCACAGTAGCACTCCAAGTTTGTGAGGAATGAAGATATGCCACGATCTATCGTCACTTCATTCAATACCAGAATGGGCTCTTCAGCTTCATACTCATTCTTGGCTGAGTCTCTTATGACTTGGCACTGCAGTCGGTGCCTCAAAGTGATGCTGATGGGGCCCTTCATCACTGAATTTAGGCATTCTCTGTAACGTTCACTGTCTGAAGATGTGTTTAAAGATCACATATGATGCTGCAGGTGATAAAGAATATTGCATGAAAGATTCTCTCCTCATTGACTTTAAATAACATGAAAAAAAAAAAGAGAGAGAGAGAGAAGGTCATGGCAAGTACAAAGGATACAGAAAGGGGTCATAAAGCCCAATGACCCCAAAGAAAATGGGACTATGGGCGGAACAGGTCCCTTAAACATCGATGCTGCCTGCAAAGCAAATTGTAAATCTTAAGTTTGTAGCAAATAATCCAGAGATGCAGATGGCGTGCACAAAAAATAAGGTTCCACATCCATTTCTGGCTAAGACGGCTCTTTTCCTTGACAAAAGGATTCCATGAATCTCACCAGTGTTCAAATTAATATTGGGTACAATTTGGATATTGCTGATAGGAGTCATTTAAAAGATTCCTTTTAAAGAAGTTAAAAAGGTAGAAGATGAAGCTCTAAATGGATCCAGAACTACTTTATATTCTACATCCCAATATGAGGCATTATTAGTCTCTGAGTGTGGTCTATCAACAAGAATATGTATTAAGAATAAAGCAGGCAGCATAAATGAAGATATAACTTCAATTGTTTAGATGACAGGGAAGCAGGTCTAACTGTTTTCAGCTTTTAATATATTTTCATTCCTTACAAATCTTTCATATGATGCAGTGAGTATACATACCCAAAGAACAGTTCCGTCTCCACCAAGAGTTACCACGAGGTCCACTTTTGAATGCAAGTTTGAAATCTCATGATCTGAAAGCCAATGGAAATGAGCAATATCAATTTACATATCAAGATCAACACGTCTGTTAATATGTCATACTGTAGTATAAAGGAAACATGCACCAGCTTCTCAAAGACCCAAACACTTGGATTTTGAAAAGGAAAATGCATTAGCTTGTCTCAAGGAAGCATTAACCTTTTAACATAGAGAGCATCCTAGTTGCATCATGCATGTCAATGCATCATGAAGAAGCAAGCTGATGTAGCATCATAAATGATTCAAGCAATCAAACAGTTCTAAGATGCTCCCAAGTTCATTTACTTCTTACAACTAATTCATTTCCTACTTAGGTCACCAAAAGAGAAGTGAAACAGGCATTTAAGAACAGATATATCTTCTTGCTTACCATCTTGCCAGGTCTCCACAAATTTGAAGAAACATGACTCAGCTAGAAGCTCTCTTTTAACTCGTGGTTCCACATAGATGTTTAAATTCTTCTGTTCCTTTAACCATCTGCAATATAAATGAATTACCCCCTTATGTTTACGGATACCTCAATACACTTCTGAATGAATTATTTGGATTTGAATAAAACTTCAGCAGAAAGCAAAATAATAAACATGCTTAGGGATAATCTCTATGAGGCATTTCAATGGCACTTTAATGGGGAAAATTGGCAACCACTTGTAGCCTTGTAATTCTAGGAAATAGAACATAATAGATGAGAAAAATGAACATTCGTTCATACCTGACCATCTCTGCACAAAGAACTTGAACAGAAGCAGAATTGGGTTTTGTCAAAATAAGCAGAGTCTGTGGAGGAGATTCCCATTTCAGAGAAATCTACCATGAAAATGGAAATTGAGTCAGATAACCTTTGAAAAGCGCAATGATGATGCTAATTTTATTAGGTTGAAACAAGAGTCTGCTAGATTCAGCATAAAGGCGGCAAAACCAGCTTGGCATACCAGAGCCACCAATTCAAATTAGCCCCGGTGAATGTAGTTCATATATTGAAAAAGTACCTGTTTGCTACTGCGACTGGCTGTAGTTATGTTTCCCTCTTCAAAAGACACAATATCATGTTTGTGCTGATCACTCTGGTCACCTTTGCACCACCATGATAGTTTAAATGATGCCTAACTCAGGAGGAAAAGAACATTTCAGCAAATATTAAATTACGAATATTCGTAACAACTAAATGGTGAAAATCCGCGCATTTCTCACTATGTACATTAAATATGAAAAAAGGCATGCTGTTATTTTATACTCCATATACGCATATCCCAGCAGTGGTCAGTTGAAATATGATCACAGAGCAAAATAGTATCTGTGATGATAAGTACATCTTAATAATCATGTATCAGTGTTTCACTGTGAATGAGGCACCATGTGTATTTAGTATATGAGAAGATAGGTTGCACTAAGAAAGCCACCTTTCTCATCATTTTGTTTTGAATCTGGGAATTAGCTTCCCCATCAAAAAGGACCTCATGAGAGCAGATCCCATGCTTCCCACAACACCTTTCAAGCTTTTCACTGGCTGCATATCCATTTCCCAATTTTTCTGCATGCTCACTGTAAAAATCGCCATTATGGCCTCCAGATGATTTTTCTGTAAGAAAAGGTTGTTGAAATCTCCAAGATGCAAAATGTAAGAATTACATCACATAGGGATGACTACAAGCGAGAATATGATGAGGACGAACTCCTCATGTCCAGAATTCAAACAGCTAAAGAATAAGAATAATAGTGGCTACTGGCTGTATCGTGAGTGAGGATCTGAATGTGAAGAACCATGCAAAAGAGCAAGAAGAATGATGGTTTAAAAGGTTGTATATTTTGTAAAGTCTTGCATGCTAGAGGGCTGCATAAATATATCATCTTGGAAGTGTCTGGTAGATCTATAAGAGATAGTAGAATAGTGAATGCAAATGAAACAATAATACCAAATGGAGATAGACATTGTCGGATGTTAAAGGAATGTTTGCATGACATCCATAAAGATGCATAATAAGCAATCTATTTAGAGTGGAAAACCTTTTTGTTCCAACTGCAGATTCTTTGCCCTTTCAAGTTTGTATTTACGCTTCCATTCCACTGCCTCAGCTTGAGCAAAAGCCTTTCCTTCAGCAGCTCGCCTTAATGCCTTGGCAACAGCTGAGATCAAACACCAAGATAAATTCAGCTACCAGGTTTCAGGCTTCAAAAACATGCATTCTATCAGGGACATGTAGTTCATACTTGTTAGAGCCTCTGAAAATTCTATCAGATGGTCATCGGTGCCATGAACAGGAATTTGCTGAAGAAGCTCGTGAACTGCTTTCTCTGAGCTCATGAGCGAGACTGAATCAGTAAAACCATTCTCTGGCTGTGAGGTGGACATACTCGCTTCCCCCTGTTCACAGTAGCATAATAGATTAGCATGCAATACAAGATATATCAGTATGCCAAACACAGTGCACATCAACAGATGTAAGATGCTAAATTTTTTTTTCTCCAGTTTCCTGTTACCAAAGTCCTTCGTAATTTCAGAAGCAATGATACCCGATAAGCTGGTTATGACATCTTATACAGTAAAACGTAAAATTCCACTGCTGTAGAGATCACCATTACTAATCTGTGCCATCACTCCACCACAAATATTTACAACCACGGTTATTGAAGAAAAATACAGCCATATCTCCTGTACCTACATCTTCGAGCTTCTCGTCTAAGAAGACTCCTCCTATGTTTCTAACATTGACCGTGCAAGCTCGCGGCAGTTAATGACCAAATCGTGCAGAGTACAACTACCAGGAAATTCAGACCCGAAAACTGGGAAATGACGCTAATTCGTCCCAGACTGCATCAGCACAAAAAGGGATTTGAGCAAGGGATCCATCATAGCATATACTCTACGAACCATGCACACCAGCGCATGCAGCTGAGAGTTGCGACAAAAGACTCCAACTATAGCTGATAAACATTGCGCATTTACAGTGAAGAGCCGCTAAGGTGAATTATTTGCATTAGAAGCAGCTACATGACGAATTTTGCGCAATGGTGATAGATTTCAATTCACAGAATCATGGTACACGCTCGAAATCACAAAATGAAAACTGAAGCAAGAGATCCACAAAACGAGAAACAAAGTTCAGCATAATCGGGGACAGAGACAGAGATGATTACAGATGACTTGAGCCGGCTCGGAGACATGGTTAACTAACAGAAGCAAAGTACTTCGCACAGGCAGACGGAGAGAGAGAGAGAGAAGCCTTCTGAAGCTTACAGCAGAACCGACTCGTGCGGCCTCATTATATACGATCCAGTTTAGCTTAGTCAAGAGGATGGAGAAGGCGAAGATGGCCACGCCCCCACGACGAGGCCGGTAGTGCCGGGGGGACGACCTCGGCGGGGCCCACCACCCCAAGGCTTGGCGGATTGGGTCAGGTCACACTTGGGTGCGAGGTAGATGGGGCAGTTGTCAAGATTCTAACATCACCAGCCGGATGAGACTATCTTCGCGCCACGGACCAACGACTGTTGCCCTCGTGTTCGCGTTGACAGGTGGCAAGTGATCATTGGGCGGTGCCTGAGGGAGAAGCTGCCAGATTTGGGCAGACGGGAGGGGACTGTGAGATTCGGATGCGGTGAGGTGCAGGATACAACAACAAGATTTCTTCCGCAGGAATTGTACTTCCGCCTTCCTTCATTACTTTTTTTTAAAATTAATTAATATCGATAGTGGCCCATAGCCAACATATTATATAGTGTAAAATTTATTATTAATATCTAAATATTATTTATTATAAGCTCTAAAATATAAATCTTACTGACTATATATTATCAAATTACCGATGATGTGGAGTTCATTTCCTTTCTTGGCTTGGTCAACCTCTTTTTGGTTCAACCCTGTCAACAAAATCGTATATTCTTGTTTTTTTCCAATTTTTGGGGGGCAATCATGTCTTCTGCTTGCGTCAGCCGGGATGTGAGCCCACTAGGTGGTCCGAAAAAGTTGACCAATTGACCTGAGATTGGGTCAATAATTCTTATGATGCCTACTTTACGTTGGTCCCGACTAACCCCATCATCTCCCTTACCAGTATGTCCACCCAAAAATACGCTGTCGTTTACTCCCATGCATATATATATATACTGTGTACACACGAAACGTAAGTGGATAGATACGTAATCTTGTACACTCGGAGCATGTGCATTATCCCATCCCAGCCTCCTCAGTGCGGGCGCTATCTCATTTTGTAAGTCGATTTCTTGGAGCACCTACCGACCACCCATTTCCCGTGTCACCAAGCGCCCTCCGACCCAACTTAAAACTAACACGATTAATGTTGCGAGTTGTCGGAAAACAATAGATCCGGGACCGATGAGATGGTTTCGTGGAACCCGAATCCTCGGCATTAAAGATCATTTGAGAGGTTGGGACTCGGGAGTCGGTCGCCCCCACGATTTTAGTGGGCCGTGGAAACCGAGACGATTTCAATTCATGCGTCCGCCCACATGGGGCGTTATAAGTCAAACCCGAGTCAAGAGATCGATAGCACTACGATTAAGCTCAATTCATATCACACAACTTCCACGGAGGTGAAGACATTCATTCATTCGGAGATCATGTTCTTGGTTGGTCCGGTTGGAAGGTTCCTCAGCTTGCACCCAGTGGACTAACCTAACCCGATGGTGAATTTAACCGAACACAAAATGACGGCTGCACGTGAGGTCTGGTTGGTGCCTGGTCCAGAATGTAAGGTATGGTTTTGTTCACTTACTCGAACTTTTTGCTTAATTAAAAAAAATAAATAATACAATAAAGAATATCAATCCAATGGAATTAACACTATGAAGATAGACCACACCCCCAACACCCACCACCACCGTCCCCACCCCCCCCCCCACTTTAACTTGCCCTTTTCATTTACAAGGAAAAGGAAGCAAAGGGGGCCAAAAGGATAAACAAGCAAGAATCCTGAATTTACAGAGGGCTAATCGTATAAATAAATACTGGGGATGGCTTTATATACTTATGGCATCTGTACCGTATCGGCGTCTCTGGACGAGTTTGAGGCCGCGACTAGGGCTGCTCCGATCCCAGAGCCGTCCTCCATCGCCTTCAAAATCACGTGCTGTGCCACTCTCTCCCCTAAGATTTCGACCACGGCCTCATTTAGGTACTCCCTGAACATCAAATAGTTTGTGTACAAGCCACCTTCGATCGCTACGACTGTTCTCCTCATCTTAGTGTCGGTTCTACTCCTTCCACCTGCTATCCCCCCACTGCCATCCCGACCAATCTTCTTCAGGATCCCGACAATGCCTGCAGCAGCTAACCGAGCAGCTCTCCGGGTCACCACATCACAGACATTCACCAGCAATTTCCGTACTTTCAGCGGGACATCTGGGACCTAACACATGCAAGGAAGAACCTCTTATAGAATAGAACAGAATCCCAGAACAACAATTGGTAATCAGAGGCAAAAAGCCCAGCGATTACTAGATATATGGAACATGGCACCACTTGATCTAAAGACAAATCAACAATCCTTGTCCACCACAAAGAGTGCTAATTATATATCATAACCCCTACTCACCTCTAGAATTTCTTTCAAGACTCTGGCCACTTCTGTCAAATCAGGGGAGCTATCCTCATGCAGTGCTGCCATTAATGGGGTCCTGAGATTGTTTAAAGGAAGCAGTTACCATTTATAATAATTTCATGACCATCTTCACGAATGCAGCAATCCTATGAACTCCATCAACATAGATCACCGGAGCAAAGATTATAATTTCTGTTTGATTATGCAATTGCACAACTTCAACATATACCACGTAAAATAACAATATGATAATTAATTATAAAAAAACAATATGATCATTACCATGCTTTTACAAGTCATCATGACACCAACATCCAAGGCATTTCTCATTCTTGGGGCTTTGATTCATTAAAACTATGGTCACACCAACTGCTTGTATTCAGCTTCCATTTCATGTGAAGTTATTTGTCAATTCTAGAGGGATCAGAGTATCGCTTTCAACCAGCAGTCAGATATTCATATGTACCACAAGTAAGAAGAAAGAATGTATACTACTCTTCCGAGCCAAATGACCTTAGTACATTTCTTACTGTCACCATTTTACCAAGCAAGGCCACTATTTAAGCAAGTCCTCTCATGGCCATGGGCATGATAGTCAGCCAAAAGAGGCTTCTTTCAAGTTAGAATTTGGTCACTGTGAAAGACCAAGGGAAGGAGGGAAGGGGAAGAGAGAGATAGAGACAGTAAACTTTACCTCAATATGAAGGGCACAGACAACTTCGAAGAAAGAGTCCCAAAAATATCTGATTCTAGGGACATCCTAAGTATAACTCTTCTAACAATTTCACCAAGGTACATTCCTGATATCATTTTCTCGAAGCCCTACAGTAAAAGCTCCATGGGTTAGACTCAACTCAACATAACAACAAGCTGACAAAGATTGAGAGAAATTGATATTACCTGATCATTTGGATTATGGCTATCAGCGTCCAAATCAACATCATATGGAGTTCTAGGCAAATGAGATGACCAAAAATTTCCCCATTCCATATTGACAACCTAAAGACAATAAGGGCATTCAGCTTGAGTTACAAAAGCCCACGATTCAGCCAGAGCCAAAAGTAAAAATACCATGTCTCCAGAAGTTGTAAGGAGCCCCTGGCATTTAATAATCGCATCAGTCCTCTCCAAGTAGCATGCATTCGTTCCAGTTCCGAAAATCACAGCTGCAACAGTGTCCGCATCATGATAATGCCCGAGAGCTAATGTTCCCACCGTGTCATTTACCTACATATCAAGAAAGAAAACAATGGTGAAGAAATACAATTCTAGGACAAAATATCAGTTGAGATCTAGAAAATAGTTCAAAAGTCCATGCAGACAAGTCCATTGTTCTTAACAAATAACAATAACAAACATCAGAACACCACCACATAGCAAATGGATTGAGTGCAGAAGTACCAGTGCAGCAACCCGAATATTGAGACCCTTCATCTTTAATGCTTCTTGTAGATATTCAACGACCTCCTTTCCTACCTGACAACCAATTGAGTAAACCAATTACTTCAATTAGAACCTTAATCATATTCTTGAGAAGAATCAATTACCAAATGATCATGATATGCTTCTTCTTGAAAACACTGAAATTGAAGAATCTACATATCTCAACATTGATAGTGCCAATAAATATATAGTTATTCTTGTATTTAACATGATAACTAGTTTCGACCTGAAATAGATTGTCCAAATATCCAGCTTCAGTTTAGGCAGGGAACCTAGTGGGGGGAAGTTGTATATAACATGACAATCATACAGAAAACGTTAAAAAAATGGACTAATTCAAATTTTGTGTTAGAAATTGAAATGAAGATAAGGGAAACCAACCATATCTTCAATGGCAAACCCCTTTGTCCATTTCATCAAAATACCGGACGAAACAGAAGTCTGCTTCACAGGAAAAGAGAATGTGAAACCAAGATCTCTTCTTTTATCCAATAGGCATTCGGAACCATTGTCTTCCCCTTCAACAAACTGCTTGAATACTGAAGCAATAAAATCAAAAAGATCCTGCAAGCAATATTGCCAGATGTTATATCAGGTTGTACATATTAATCACAAATAGAAAAAAATTCTCGTCTTCCACCATATAGAGTCAATAACCTTGCTTCTACCAGTCATCAGATGTTTGGGTATAGGATGTCGTTCCACATCATGTGCCAGGATTGAAGACCTATGTCCCCCAAGCTGAACCCGCATGACCCTAAAATAAGTGCCTCCCAGGTCCAAAGCGTAATATGATCCTTTTTCCTTCCTAATAACAGCAACAAATTGATGCTGAAAATTTTAGAATTGCAACACCATGCACTTCCTTCGGAGGAAGCACCTCAAATGCCACACACTGTTAGCAGGACTCAAGTAAGAGCCAACCCAACATGACAAAATATGACAAACCTTATGGTGCATTCATCAACACAAGTATCCAATAAAAGGCCAACTTGACATAAGATATGACAGCAGTTTCATGGTGCATCTCAAAACACCAGCAATTGATCACTCTTAGCACAACTGCCTGTAAACAGTTTTTGGATGTTTGTGCTACAAGCTGCCTAATGAAAAGCATTAGAAAATTAGGTCAATCAAATTGATTTATTAATAACAATCATCACGGTTTTTTTTATTAGGAGAACAGTGAGTGCTCAAAGAAAATGAGACAAAAATATTAATCTCATTGTACCCAACTTACACGAGACAACCGCTAGAATTCATATAAGACATAAATCTTCAACATACAGACCAAGAACATTATTATAGAATGCAAGTAAAACAGGATTGCTGTTGAATGAAACCCCCAAAAGGTACCCGGAGGAAGTTCCAGAGCATTCTCGCTCTTAGAGTAGTACAGGGCATATATTCATTTAGACCACTTCTTTTTCATTTATTTTGCTTACACTCTGCCCCCACTCCTTCAAAAAAAAATGTTACTACTTCATACATAACATATATGAAAGGAGAGAAAGAAATCTTATACTACAGAAATTTGATAAATTAGATATCAAATCCTCTGATTATGTGTATTAGGCTTCAAAATAAAATCCCTAAAATATGAAGTCTTACACACAAGAGTGTCATAAACTTGAGACAGCACAGTCCAAGACAACAACTCTAGAAATGCAGTTTGAGTATCACCCATCAGGTGTAAAATCCACGATGACACATCCAATAAAAGCCTAAAAGACCCCTCATATGCGAATGAAACACATGCAAAATGCATCAGACTATAGACTAATGTACGTATCCTGACTATCTTCTCAACAATGAGGAGTTAGAATTCACCGGGCAAGGGTAGTACAATCAAGATTAACCCCCCAACAAGCATCATAAGCAAGCAAATCAGAAAGGGCAGCCCGACAAAGAAATCCCTGTATATCATAAATGTAAATACCAAAAACAACCCAACAAGACAACTTCCGAATGCGAAAGTTGTACAATCAATTGGATATGTCCATTTTGAAATACCATGGGACAATCAAGAGAATCAATACCCGCTCGGAAGATTATCGACGAAAGTGAGCAACATTCGTAGCTTGGAGCCACCTTCTGAGGCCAATCCTGCGTGCATCTCAACCGCCACCGCGTCCACCACCTGCTTCAGCCTCGCCCCCGGCGTGTCACAGCCCTCTTCAAGCTCCTTCAAAACCCCTAGCACGCGCCCCCACTTCCTCCTACTACTCACTCGCCTCCCCACCACCACACCAGCGGCAGCGCAGGCCACCGCGGCAGCCACGGCCGCCACCACCACTGCCGACCTACCCATCACCCGTTCGCCGCCGTACCCGTCTTCGGAACTCAGAAAACAACGTTGATTATATCACTTCGTATTGTGGAACATCTCGCACCCTACATCTCCGTTGCGATTGAACACCCGCCCGTTTTGTACGTCCATATCTGATAGTTGGACCATGCTGTCCCTCAGTCCCCAGTGGCCTACCAAAAGACAGGAATCTACGCGTTCTGAAACCAACTCGGGGATTAATAGTGCGAGCACTCGCCGGAAGCTCAGCAAGGAGTTTCAGCAGCTGAACCGGCGGTGGAAGTGACGCTGAAATGGCCGGTTTCAAGAAACACAAAAGCGAGCAGGGCAGGGGGGGGGGGCGTGGAGAGAGGGAGAGGGAGAGAAGAGGCACAGGGTCGTGCTCGACACCCAACGCGGCCGTATTTATAAGGATCGTGAAAAGACATAATTACCCTTGTAAGTGGTCTGAAATGCCGGATCTGCTACAGCATTTATTTGGTGAGATTTTAAGATTTTTTTCCTTGCCTTTTTGGTGAAATAATAAAAAAAAATGTTTTTAAAAAAGAACCTTCTAATCCCATTCCCCCTCAAAGCAACGTGGCAACTCTTTTTTGCTTAATCATATAGGTGAAATTATATTAAAAAAATAAGATTGGTCACTATAGAAAAATAAAAATTAAAAAAATTTGGAGTGGTCCCTCTTTTTTTCTTTCCCTCTCTGAACTAAACAGCTCCACTGTGCCACGGAAAGAAGGGTTTTTTGACCCGGGGCCGTGGGGGAAGGACACGGCCCTGCGAGTTGGCTGAAATTACCATTTTGGGTATGAGCCTCTTCTTTTCCCTTTCCTCTAATTTTCTGGCCGACCTCGTTATGGAATTTTGGCGTTGATGGTTTTGACTCGTCTGACGGCGACGTGCTCCGCGACAACGCCAAAATTAGCCGTAACGGAAAGCGCTTTCCGTTAACCCATTAATTAGCCGTAACGTTGACCACTTCCGATGTCACCATTAAGAGCCAGGGCACATGAATGTTGTAAACTCTCGCTGAAGTGGTCGTACCTCTTCTTTTTTTTTTTGGTGTAAATCAACTATTTCTAGTTAAATTTTATTCAATTGACTAATTCGGATCGTCCTATTTAACGGGTTAAGAACTCTTCGTCACAGGTGGGACTCAAACTCGAGTCATTGCATTAGAATGATGAGTATTGAACCACTCTACCATACTTACGATTCATATTATAAACAGCTCAATAGCCATATTTTGACCGCCCCCTCAAGGGAATGCTATCCCCGTCCATCGAGTATATGGTCATCACTGACTGTATCTAACTTTAAACCCTTCTTAGTGCCCGTATTAATATGTACTATTTTGTTATTGGCTGCGACTCAGGCTTAAGTTTTCGGCATGCTAAATGGTGAAGGATCGTTCATTACTACTCAGGAAAATTACTTGACTAATGGTTTAGAAGAAAATATTCTAAGATAAGGAATGGGTAATAAATTAAATTAAAATTGCAGCTGGAAAGGGCAGTATGGTAAGACGAGGGGGGGGTGTGCCACCCTCGAATGTCCCCACCCCCCACGAGGTCAGACACGATGAGCTTGCTCACTTCAATGAATTCCATCAACGAGATCCGTGAGGCCCCATCAATCAAAACCCATATTTCCCCCTTTTTTTTCAAAAAAATGTAAGAAAAAAAATTGATGCTGAGGGTGAAAGTGGAATTTTAGCTTCACCCCCTTACGATTATCTTCTGTTGGTGAGAGCTCAAATAAATTCTAACAATTTTCAATTCAGATGAGTATGTTTTTTTTAATTTAAATATGTGATATTATTATATGATGGAAAAGAATCTGTGAACCACTTTGACCGAACCACGTCGTCCTGTGGTTTGTAGCTAATGCATTAGACCCATTAATATATTAGGTTGAGTTCATTAGTAAATGCCCGTACCGATCATGGCGAATTGTTTGATTGAAAAATAAGCCTAGGGTCAACACGCACGAGAAAGGGACATAAGGGTAATTTAATAATTACAACGAGTGAACAGGAAAAGAATAAATAATATTTTTTTAAAAAAAATGTAAATAAATAAATAGGAAGCCAAGACTCGGGTGGGGGATAGCTGCGGTTCCATACGATGATATTGTCCCGTCCGGAGGAAGGATCAGCGCCGATATCTGCGTATCAGCCACCGTACGCATGCCAGCTGTCTCCCGCTAATCACCAGCTCTCTCTCTCTCTCTGCCTTTTGCCATCTTCTTTACTGCTTTCCCCATCCCACATGGTCGTCACGCTCGACAAGAATTTCTCCCTTCAATTCTATCGTAATCTAGTCTGTATGTGAATGCAATTCTCTAAATTTAATCCCCACCGACTAATCAGAAAAAAGGGGCAGGCCCCTATAGGGTCATTGATTTTCAGTTGGTAAATCGAAGCAGAGCGGTGAAATGCTCTTGTGCCCGTGAGGGATAGCTTCGCCACCAGCCCGTGGACAGAGAATTGAATTCGGAATAATAACAACTGTCAGCAATCCCCATTTTTGTACAATGTGTTGTGCTTACAGTGACAATATATATATGTGTGTGTGTACATGCTCCAATCGCATGCATGCATGTGATTACGGAAGCAATAAATGGGATTGATTAATTTGGAGGGTACGACAGACCCTAGCCAGCGCTGCTTCCTCCATGCACCAACTCACAGCACACGTCCGTCGAACCGAGCCACGATAAATGGACACAATATTGCGTGGGACAAGGGTTTCCACATGGGAGTCCTACCCATGTATAGATTTCTATTTAATTAATAAAGTATACATATATAGCAACAATTATTATTAGGTGTAGATATATGGTCACGCTTTGACCGGACAAGGGACAGACCACCCCCACCCCTCCCCTCGCTAGATGAATACATCACATGCCCACCAAACGAATTTAATAATCCACACTTTAATTAAATAAAAAACGTGCATTTGAATTGTGATGACTGTTTACCTTATTAGTCCTTTACAAATTGACAATAGAAGAAGAATAAGAAGAAGAAGAAATATTAATTAATATATGGTAATTTTAATATTAGTGAATAACAGTAATTATCTCGCTAAGGTTGATATTCAATTTCTTTATGGTATCGTCGGATCGATACGTTGTTCATCAGCTACACATCGACTGATAGCCATAGGAGATTTGCAAAACTTCATTATACTCGTATACCATCCGAGCAGAAATGATTGTGTGGGATATGATGCGATCGGGTGTATCCACAAGCCATCATCGCGGTCCATAGAACACTCCCCAACTTATAGTGTTCGGTCGGTGTCATGTATGTGAGCTTTGGAAAACATTTTTAAAAAACTTATTATTTGAATTTTTTTTCTAAATTACTTCGAGTTTGATATTTTCCGTGGTCGATTTTCCTGCCCGCGTTTTTCTAACGGTACGAACGTAACGGCGGTCTCGCCGTGATGACGACGAGGAGGAGGTGGGGGGCGGAGAAAAAGGTGAAAGCGAAGTTCGCCGCCCGGCAACGCACCGGAGCAAAAAGGCCACCACACGCCGCTTTCCACCACCACCCCGAATATTACACTCCTGATTTTGGATGGCGACGTGGCTGCCTTTGACTTGTCATTCATCCGGTAGATATCCGACACGTGGATTGCGTTGTTGGCCTACCCCAACAGTGTCCCCACGGATGACGGTTATGCTGTCTCAACTGGCTGATGTGTCCGATTAACGGGGAAATCCAGGACGGAATCCGTAATTGCCATTTTTTTTTATGTACTTCATTTTATTTTATTTTAATTTCTATAAACGAAACGAAAATAATAATATAAAATTCATATTTTAAAATATCGGTTATGATGAGTAAATTACTAAATTCTTATTAAAATTGCTACAGCTTTTTTTTTTTTTTTTACTCTACTGCCAGGGGGGCGGTGTGGGGGCGTATGTATGAGCGCTTCATCGATGAATCAATGCAGCACGGTCGGCCGCAAAGACCGTTAAATCTAAGACTTAACTCTCAGTCATTTTCTTCGTATATGTCCGTAATTTCGCATTTTCCATAAATGATAAACTATTGCCCTTTCTGGGAGCGTACGTGTGCTTTGTTCGAGTTCATCGTGGACTTGCCTTTGAGTTCGTAGGTCACAAAATGTTATCGCCCGTGAACTTACCGAGCACGGTCGCTGTACGCTTCTGAGAGCAGTAACTATTCTGCCTTTTGATTTGAGAACGGGGTGAATAGTTCGTATTATTGATTTTAATTTTTTAAAAAAAAAAAAAAAGGAGAAAAGAGAAGGATGAATTTCAATGGCAACGGCATCTTACATCGATGCCGGACTTTTTATCCAGACAGCACCTATAAGCCGCATCTACCGTAATCAATTGGCCGCGAGAAAGGGGAGAAAGTGGGGGCTGTACTGTTTGGGTCGCAACTTGCCGACCAAAAAGTGCTAACCGGGTTAAAGTGCGTCCCGATGTCACGAGAAGGGACATTAATGTCCCAAGGGGGCGTGTGTAGAATTCTAGCTGTTCCCCATCATCTGTGCATGCCCATCCATTTGGTCCTCTCCCTTTCTCTGTTCACCTTCCCATCATTTTCTCCACGAGATTCCAATACCAGTAAAATTCTTGTGCTGTGATCGATTTTACGCGTCTAGCGTATTCCCTTCGCTCTTGATCAAGAAGAGGGACGGTGATGGCATGTATTGGCAAGTATTCAGATGAACTGCGGGTGACCATGGAATTTTCGACCTCAGAATGCAATGCCTCGAGCCGAGAATTTGAACCGGTCGCGTGCACGTGGTACTGTGACTGGGACGGCAACGGGTACGTGGACAACTTGTGTCTGACTTGGTTTGGTTAATTAAAATTGATGTGGGGTTTGTCACACTTGGGATATTGAAATGGGAGCTGCATTACCATATTTTGCGGCAGCTCAAAGGGGGGGGGGGTGGAATCCGAATTGTTTCGAAACGACAGATGGACTCACGTTGCCACATTTTTAAGAAGAAGAGCAGCGCAGCAACTCGGCTCTTGTGTCGGTTAGAGGTGTCCCCCAGCCGGACGGGCCCAGCGCCAGCTGCTGCCCACCGATACGTGTCAGAGCCAGAGGCTCGACAGCTCACGATCTCTCGGGTCGCAGGGGGGCGGTGTCAGTGAAGGACGGGGATCCCTGTCTGTTCCGGGTGCAGTGCGCCGTTCCTTTTTCGAAGAAAGAAAAGGTAAGCTGGGCTCAACGCACCAGGCTCGGGGAACCCTCTGGACCAGTACTTATTAACTTACGGTATTGCCAGTTAGCTGTCCTTCTGGGTGCCTCGGTTGGTGTATAGTGTGCCACGTGAAACACGTTTTTCCGCGTGCCACGCTGGCAGCTGGCCCTCGTCATCGCTCCCCCGCAACACTTCCATCTCCGTAGATTAATCGCTGCCCAGCACACTCAAAAGTTGTTCTCAAAACCCTACACGTTGCAGTGCGGCTCAGCGCGTCTGAATGCGGAAACGATTGATGGATCCCTTCTTATTCAACGGGACACACAGAACTTCCATGTTTCGGGTGGTCGTCATCATATTTCGACAGCTGACATATAACCCACATCAGTGACATGTAACTGGTAATGCCGTATTATTGCGATTATAGAACTGTTGAAGAGCCCATGCATGTCCATCAGTCGCAATGTTGTTATTTTTTTCAAGCACTATCTTAATTGGGACTCGTACCCAGAAGTGCTGAAACTATGCTCGTGAAACTATGCACGGGGGAAGCAACCGGGAGTAATTAGTAAAAGCTCGGGACTGGATTGAAGTTGCTCAGTGGAAGCAAGAGACGGCGTGGACGATTGCCTAGTTTAAATGTTCAACAATATGGGTAATGGATCTTTTGATTCAGCTGCAACGATTATGGTAACTTCCTATTCTGGCTCGCAAATTGTTCATGAATATGTTCACATCCGTGTACTCCTTCTGCAGGATCACCATTTGCCGGAGTAGAATCGACCTATCACTGCGGATCCAACAAATGTCTCGAGCGGCACTGACTTGTTCGTTTTTGGCTCTATGCATTCTAAAGATACTCTTTATGAATCGGAAGAACCCCACCTGTGTTATTATGTTTACCATCTCAGCGCCAGCCATGAACGCCAGCATTATTTCTTCATGAGCCGTTCAATTACCAGTCAGTACGAAAAAAATTGTTCTTATAAAGAAAGATACGGAGTCCGTAGAGTTAGTGGACGGTCTAAGGGTGAGAGACAGTACAGAACAGGTAGTGGGACCGAGTGCAAAAAAACACAAGGAAGAAATATCGTACCTCGGATTGCAGATAAAGGGCACGTAAAAGGTTTTCGTGCTCCTCGATGTCACCGAATAAAGAAGCATACCAAACCAGAAAAAAAAAAAAAAAAGAAAAACGAAAGCCAAATTGACCGTGTATTTCATTTATCAACTCCATAAGCTTTCTAAGTTTCTATACTTCCTTTGGCGGTTCGTCACATTCAAAGCTGCTTGAGATATATATATATATGTATATGTATATCTGATGAAAGAGGAAGCAGTGGATGGAGTCATGGAATGGATCTTTGCTGTTTCTTCTTCTCCCCTTTGATCTGTTAGACATAATCTCTGCTTCACTGCAATTAGGATCGAGCGTCGAGAAGTCGAGTCGAACTGTACCAATATGCCGCTTTCCTTTGGAATATAATTACTACCATCCTTCCTGTTGTGTTGTGCTGTGCTGTACTGTTCTGCTATAAAACAATCAACCACTGAAATTCCACGGGACACTCAAGACAGTCTGTCGGGCCAATGTAACCGCGAGCATCTTATGGCTGTATGCTCCTTCGGATATCAGCAGTGAGCCAAGAGTTTCTTATATGCCAAGCTAGAGGTAGACTAGATATTTCTTAGGCGTCAATACATTCTTCACTTACACATGATCTTGCTGCAAAATAGAGTTGCTTTGGCTGCCAAACTCGATAGGCTGATAGTTAGAGATGGCAACCATCACACTATATATATCTATATATATTTAGAATCAAATGGTGCAACCTAGCTAGATTACTACTTCGGTGCCTCTCCCAATTTGTGTGCCGACAAGGCATTGTATTCTTTCCTCAACTTGTCATACTTCTCCTCTAGAGACCCCAAGTCTCGCTTCTTGTTGTCCCGAGCCACTGCACTATCCTCCTTCCTCTTCTCCTGCAACCGAAGCTTCACCGCCTCGGCCTGCCTTCTTAGCTGTTGGATTTTCAGCTCCTTTTCCTGGTGCTGTTTTTGCAGCGACTCCAACTCTGGTTGTTCCACATTCAGCTGTATAAATCTCATTGGCATAAATCGTTAAAAAGGATCGGATCGGGATAACTGGTACCTGCTGGAGAATGCGAGCTGCTGCAGTCGCTCCCCTCCATTGGCAGATGAATCGATGAAGTATCCGCCTACACAATTGGGAGTCAAATGGTGGGAATCTTTAAATGTTCAACCTACCAGCACACGTCAACTACAATGTTTGGGCTGTATATGGGCCTGATATTTCAATGAGATTACTGGTAAAATGGTTCGATAGGCCCAATAAAGGCCCATTGTTGGGCCCATCAAGTTCTCGGTGAACTCTGGCGATATACTCTACAGAGACACCCCATGTAGTTATTTCGGGTTATGTATGGCGAGCATCGAGGAAAAGGGTTCCCCCGGGAGGAGACTCTGCCATTGATTGACCACGTCGAAGATCGACCCGAGGTCGTCACCATCTCGTTAGTGCCCTCTCAATCAGTCTGCAACAATGCGTGCGTCTTAAAACCCGATGACGAACTCATGGATGCATCGCCCGGTCAAGGAAGGCGACGGTGTTCGAAATCTTTGAAAGCAGAAGGAAGGAATCTTGGAGAGTTCACTGTTTGCTCAAGAAAGAAAGACGATGTACCTTCGCCCTTCTAAAGCAGAACTCCTCGGATCAGCAACTGGCCCCTCCTTCACTTCGACAGCACGTTGAATATATATAAAGGGAAAAGGCAGACGATAATCGGTAGCAGTACCAAGCGGGATTTAAGAGAGTTCGTCGGGATATATAAATATTATCGTGGATTCATAAGAGGATGGATCGGATCCATGCATATCTACTTAAACAGACGGTTGACAATCGACTTGAAATAATTTCGGGGACAGGCAGCAGCAGGAGGA
Organism: Sonneratia alba; assembly: GCA_900174645.1. Taxonomy (NCBI): domain Eukaryota; kingdom Viridiplantae; phylum Streptophyta; class Magnoliopsida; order Myrtales; family Lythraceae; genus Sonneratia; species Sonneratia alba. The sequence goes on from FWPY01000010.1 coordinate 3,276,071, forward strand.
GGAGGAGGAGGAGACAGGATCCATTTTTCACTCACATGATTGATCGGACAGGACAGGGCTGTAAAGCTTTGTCGTCTTCTTCCTCCTCCTGTGGCAAGAAAATCTCCCCCGTACGGTTTCAGCGAAGAGATATGCTCTGCCATGGATGCGAAAGTTTCTCCCCCACTTCTACGGGCCCCTGGTCTGTGCTCCATGCCTCGGACATCACATTACCGATGCAGGATCAAATCTGCGAGGATCAGCTCCGTAACACTGGCAGATCCCTCGTTTTCAGTGAAATCAGTCGGCCGATACAAGACCCGTGAAAAAGGCCCATGTCGTCTCCCATTAGTTTTGCCGTAAAGCAAAAGAGCACCGACTTATCTACGTTAAGAACGTTGGCTCCGACCATGTCGTACGTCTCCAGACCGCCATGTCTAACTGCAATAGCTGTGGACCAATATATAGATATACAAACGAGCAATTATCATATTCCAATCCCCCTTGTTGTTCTCTTAAAAAAAATCAAAATCAAAATCCCTTTTGGGCTGGGCCGCTGTCGAGGCCGATGGGCTCACCATCATCAGCTTGAATTGGTCCCCACCTACCCTTTTTGGGCCCGAATGCCAGCACTTCAAAGAACAAAAAACCACCGAATTTGTCTAGTATGATCATCTTGGGAGGGTTGGTGTGGGTAGCAGGAAGGACTCACATGGATCCGGGTCTCAATTCAAATCGATAAATTTTATACCTTGAAAATCTCACATAATAGGCTGTAATGGACACCCCAGTTCAGCCGACACAGTATCGTCGACAAGGATGAAGAACATATGCTCTTACCAACTCCACTGTAAACGGCACCAAAATATCGATCGAGGCAGTAGAATTTCAATCTCTTCTTCTAACCGATCACAGGGGGCAAATGTCAACACACCATCAGTGATCACTGCTGGGTTCACGAAGCCCAGAGACATTACAAGACGTCCCCTCAGGTGCCCATTTGTACACGAGGTAAAACAGTGCATCCTCATACACATTTCACTTTCCCTGTTGGATAAGGATATTCTATATAATTTGACTTTCCCCAACAAAAGAACATCATCGAGAGGCCCCGACACGTCCACAAAATAACTAATGATCATATTCATCTCAAAGGAAAACAAGAAAACAGCAGAAGAAGATGAAGGCATGGAATTTCGATAATGTACTTTCATAATTTAATGACAAGAGGCTGTGTCTCGTTTGGCATCTCTGTGGTACACATTAAACCACATAGATGGGTAGATAGTAGCCGATAACAGGGAGAACATAACCTACGTGCAAATAGTTAAAAAAATCCAAAATCACGTCCCTTACCTTTGCCTATGTAGCAGTGCTTCTGGCAGTAGTGGTGGCAGTATGTATCATTTCTGTTAGCAGTATGTATTGATCACGCTGGTGCCAATATTGTCTCGTCTAGAGGGTCATCTCTATGGATCTAAACTAGTGTTTGCACATTTAAGTCAGGCTATACATCTAAATAGATGTTTCTCCCCATTAGTAGCTTCTACCTGCACAATAACCAAACCAGCAAACAAATTTTAAACGAAAAATAATTTGGCTGATGCTGATAGATTGAGTTTGAAACTAATGATACCATAAAACTTGCCTATGGACCTATAGATGCATATTAACATGAACCCTCTCAGATCAAGTCCAGAACAAGAGTCTCACCTTACACAATCAATCTTGCTGACCACGCTCATTTTTATTATGTACATTTCTGATGGATCAATGCAATTGCAAAAAGGAGAAAAAGAAACCTGCAAAAAGTACATTGTCGGCATTTAATCTCCATACTGCTCTGGGGGAAGGGAAGGAGACAGTAACTGATACTGAATTAAACTGTAAAAGATTACCTCACCTAAGCAAGGAGAAAACATTTACTGAGGAGGTCCATTGCCAGAAGAAATCATGCTCAGCGGGATTTCTCTATCAGGTCCATTTACCGATTTAGAAGAGCTCTCACAAATTTCATCGGCCAATATGGTAAAACCAGAGCAGTGGTCCCCCGTAGATTTCACGGGTGAAGCAAACAGAGAGTCAGGAAGCATGTCCTCTAGACTTTTCCTGAGAACAGAAACAGAGCATTAGACATCAAACTTGAGATGCTTCACACCAATCTCAAACTAAGCGCAATCCAGAACTAGAGAGGTAAAGCATCACTAGAGATTCCTACTTTTCATGATTTTCAACCTCTTCAGCTTCAATCATATCATCCGTCTGATCATCCATCCTGGAGTTATCATGGCACACAGCATTTATTTCCCATTGCAGCTGCTGCTCAGAAGCAACAGTAGCTGTAGATGAACCAGTAGCAGCGCTAGTACAGTTGTCTGCAAAAGCAGTACAAGATATGACCATGAGTGAATTTTTCCATTGGTCAAAGCAACAAAATTTCCACGTGAGACGTTTCTGAATCCAAAATTGGGGAAACAACCTTCTGCTGCTTCTTGGTCGATGGCTTCTGATGGGGAGAAGATCCTACGGTCGCTCAGGTTGTGATTCATAGACAAGCTACATAGACGATGACAATTGTACATGCAGCCATTCTTCAAGTCGGGAAGCTGCAGATTCATCAACCTTCTCCCCTGAAGCCCAATCGCTTGCTGGAACTCAGCCTGCTGCTCCTCTAACCTTCTCTTGAACATCATCTCATGGCTATTGTTCAGCAATCTAGCTCCTTTTGACGAAAAGATAGCAACAGACAAATAAGGCTATAACATATGCAGCAAATAAAGGGGCTCAAGCAGAAGCAAATAGTGGGAACTTTATCTCTTACCAACATGATCAGATGGCTCCCTGGAATCGAGCATAGAAGAGTTCGAAGATGGGGAGAAATCTCCTCTCTCGAATTGCTGCTGAAGGTGCAGTTGCCTCCTGCATTTATCACAATAAAATAACTATGCCCCATCAACAATGTCATAGAAGACATTAAAAGCTACTGCAGCAAGAAATATGGTTTAGTCCATACTTCTCTGACACTTTGCCCTTCTCCTTGTAGGGCTTAACCAATACGCGGGAACTACAAATGAAATGAGGGTTCCCTTTGCTCAGGATGAGCTTCACAGTCTCTGGGTAGACGAACGTGACGAACCCAAACATTCGCTTCTGCTGATAGGGAATCCTGACATCTTGAACTGGTCCATAATTGCTTTTTCCAGCAAAGAAGAGAGAATATTTATCAATACATATGGTTGAACAAAATTGAACACACATCTGTATCCAACTTTTGTTACTCATGAATTGAATGGCAAGATCTACTGGGGAAAGTTTGAGTTCGAGGATGAGAATTAAAAATAATTCTTCTTTTGTTGACAATTATCTAACTAACAGATCTCATTTAGCAAGAAATAAGTAAATGTCTTGCAGCTCTTGCCAGTACAAGTTCAAGTTCTATATCAAACGTTTCAGACATCCCAATTTTCAGGTATCATCTTGTTCACTGTAGCCAAATTGTGAACCTTATGATTTTGGCACAGTTAAAGAGCACAAGGATGCAAGTGCCATGTGATGAGAACAGTCGGCATTTGCCAGCACTTTAATAATCAAGCTCAAAATAGTGAAGTTTCAAAAGTTAAAAGGACCAGTTTCTCAAGGTACCAAAGTAGAATCAAATTCAATAATTATGCAACCTCAAAAAGCATCAACCATCAACCCAAGCGGAGAACTCATAAATCCTCTTTTAAGAACCCAAGTTTTTTCACAGCATGGAATATTAACTTGAATCCACTCTTTATGAATGCTTCCTTTCATCAGAATTCTGACAACCAGCAATCTAAGTTGCAGATTGTATTTATTACCTGAAGTACTCTGAAACGTCTTCATCCTTGAAAGTGCTTTCCGCTGGGAAGGTTAAGTAAATTTGTCTCGAGGCAGAATTCATCTTGTCTGCCATCCCCATCGCCATATAATCGTTCCTTTCTTGCTGGTATTGACCGTGCTTGTAAATTTCATCGCCAATAATCATCCCCAGCCTAACAGACAAGGCAATCATTTGATGCACCCAAAAGAAAAATGCAAACTTGAAGCGATGCTTTTGCCAACCACAGATCGTGGTTACCTATCTTGATGTTGACTGCCTTCAAGAGCAAACTTTAACATTTTTATATCACAAACCCCACTAAGGATAATTTTTTTCTTCTCATATGACAGTAAAAATCGTTATACAGATGATGAGAACTTTATCCAAAAAAGCCTACTTCCGTTCTACTGCCACTTCTTCAACCGACAAAAATCACGACAATACCAAGGCAAATATAGCAGGCCTATCGTTCCCATCAAGTACCACTATAAAAATAAGTTCTAGAAAAAATTTCCCCAAAATATGTCTACGTCACTTAAAATCTTTGCTTCCAAATATACCTATGGGGATCACCGTGTTGCTGCAGGAGCGATATAATGTATTTGCTCTGAGAAATCGGAGAAGACCCCGGGATGAACTGGGAAGCAGCAAAGGCAGCAGAAGCCAATCTCCGTTGGTGGGCAATCTTCAGCCTTAGCATCTGCTCGGCTGCATCAAAGCTGCTTGGGGAGCCCGAAAAGGCTGAAACAGAACCCTCTAAATCGTCTGCGTGGACGAACTTACAGCCGCTTCCATTCTTACAGAAACCCCTCGCAAAATAATGGCATGGTCTGTTTGCTCCACCACACAGGACGCCGTCTTCGGAGTCAAAACATGCGTCGCTCTCCGAGAAGCTCCTCCTGTGCAAGTGGGACTCGGAAGAAGAGCTGTTCCCCGTCTCGTTGAGGAAGGGGAAGAAATCATTCGTCTGCTGCTCCTCCACGAAATCTCTGGCCCCGCCACCACTGCAGTTGCTGCTCCCCGGGTAAAATGAGGCTCTGCTACCGAAGGGAAGTGAGGGATTAGCACTGGGGCTGATGGGTCCGCTCCATATAGGGTTTATCGGGCTCACTCCCATCTCAAGGTCGCTCCTTTGGGCAAGACTAGGGGAGGAGAGCGTCATGAACTGAGCACTATCGCTGCTGGGTTTAGAAGGGCGGGCCATAGCGCTGAGGATGGGGGAAGGGGAAGTAGGCGTAGAGGGCGAAGGCGAGGGAGAGTTGCTGGACAGAAGTCCCAACTGAGCCTTCGCCTTGATAATGAGGCTACGGAGGACAGTGTCGGGACCGAAGGCGAGCCGAATCAAGTCCATATCAGAAAGGTCCTGAATGAGGAGGTAGCCCATGATCTTGGTAGCGTTATCGGGGTCGATGCCCTTGATCTTCGAGAGGACTATGGTGGTAGCCTCGTTAGCGTCCATGGCCGGAGCCGGCAGTCCCCACTCCGGGGCCCGAATTCTCAGTCTCAGTGAGAGTGAGCAGTAGGGTTTGACGTGCGCGTAACTAGCAGCCTGAGAAGGCGACTGAACTATCCTTATCTCTCCAAATGCGGGGAAGGGGAGTAATTTTTTTTCTATTTTCACCCTTTTTTTTCTTTTTTTTTTTTTAAAATCCCCATTATTTTCTTTACTTTACTGCCTTTTCTCACTTAATTATTTGAATCCCACATGCGTCCTCCCTCATGTTTTTTTTTGGGGGGTATTTTTCCTTTCCTTTTTTAGTAAAATAAATAATTTCTTATTTACAAAATTTCCTCTGAATGTGTGTGTATATATATATATATGTATGTGTGCGGATGGGTAGTTGTGGGGACGAGACCGCACGCGCCCCCTTCCCTCCGCTGCACGTGAGATGCCAGCGCCACCCGACCCTTTCGTACGTGCATGTCGCATGCACACGTGCGAGACCATTATTTTTTCCCACCCTTCCTCTCTCTCTCTCCTTTTTTTTTATATATAAAAAATTAATTTAAATTTCCCTTTAGTTTCTGTTAAGCTTCTTCTGTTCTGTCTCTCGGTCACGTTGAGGCTTACCACAGGGCGTTCGACCGATTGTTCATACAATATTTTCGCACCGACACAGGAATTGCCTCTACTTTGCCAGACAAAATCGCATGAGAAGGGCAATCTGAATCGTAATTGCTCGCATGCGAGGACTCGGGTGGAAAATGCAGAGGTGTGCCGATAATTTTGAATTGCAAATCTTATACATCATAGTTACTCTACTGTTCCATGAGATCTCAACACGCCAGATAACAATAATTATTATTATTTCAAAATTTTATTCAGATGTTCTCCCCAGCTGAATATGAGAGACTAAAAGCATACCTATAAATCCATACGCATACACATAATTTTTAAAATCGAATCGAGTCATCCGATTCTACAGGGAACTGGCTATTCATCCGATTTAGTTTACGGAATAAATTCAATTACATCATAAATGCGATTAGATCCAAATGAACCGACCCATTCTTAGTCAAATCGATGAACCTAATTAAACCGATCAACTTAAACTTAAATAAATAATATAATATATTTATTTATATTTTTATATTAAATATAAAATTAATATAATTATTTTATTAATAACATTATTTATTAAACATATAATTCTACTTTTTAAACCTTCTATCTGTGTTTTTTTGGTATAAATTATCGATATCCAGTTGGATTTTGTCCAGCTGATTAATCCGAATCGCCCTGAGTCGGCCCATTTAAGGGGTTAAGAACCCCCAGCCAGGTGGGACTCGAACTCGAATCTTCCCATTGGGATGATGAGTACCGAACCACTCTATCACGCTCACGGTGAGCACCTTCTATCTGAGTTTTTTTTTAGTATAAATCGTCGGTATTCGGTTAGATTTTGTCAAGCTGACTAATCCGGATCGTCCCGGGTCGGCCCATTTAAGAGGTTAAGAATTCCCCGTCGCAGGTGGGACTCGATCTCGAGTCCTCTCATTATGATGATAAGTGCCGAACCACTCAACCACGCCCTCGGTGGTTCCTTCTATATGAGTTACAAACCAATAAATCGATTTCTTTTAACATATTTATGTACGGTGTGATTCTAAAAACAGTGTGTGTATATATGTGGCTGTGGGGCCCATACTGCAGCAATGTGACGCAATCTGATCTCCTTAAGATTCAGGGTTGGGTGAGGAGGAGAGAACCTGGAAGGGCAGGGCAGGGTAGGCGTTCGTGCAGACTAATGATTCTCTCTTGCTGGGGTCGGGTCGGGGGCCCACCAGCCTCGACCGTCGGATGATTCCCGACAGACAACGACGGAGAAATCGAGCGGCAGAGGTTCGGGGGAGGTGCGGGGCCCCACGTACCAGCTAGCTCAGGATTCCCCGTCCGTCGCATTACCTAAGGGTCAAATTTGTCCCTCCGTCTCTGCTCTGGCCTCTCACGTTGATCGAAAGATCCAATCAAAGCCCTTCGCCGAACGAATTTCCCTCCCTATCTAATCCTCATTTTTAACCCCTTTATATATATATATATATATATATATAACAACAACAACAACAAAAATAATTCATTATTTTTCAGAATTATCACGGATTCCTCCCTTCCCTATAAATTTTAAGGGGAAAGAGAGGAGAGAAAAAACAATAGGGTCGTCAAGGGGAGTAGTACTGAGTGATAAACAACTCGTTGTTGCTTAAGTAGGTTTCGAGTTCGAGATTTCACATACGTAAATGATTTTCTTAGAAGTCTTACCTGCCATGTCAGACGTACGACCCGAGACGACCAACAGATTAGTCAAGTAAATTGACTGAAAGATATCATCTCACTACTTGTGAGACACGCTATCAGGGCTGCGAGTCCAACATAGTGCGACAGGAACAAACTCATTAGGTTGCTGTTTGCTTGGCGTCGATGTGACGAGCTTCCAAAAAACCGAAAGAGTCCCCCCCCCCCCCTCGGGCCCACCCCTCCACTCCCCATCAGCCTGTCTGCCATGAAAGGGGCCATTGTTTCTTTCACACAAAATCCAATCAATCAACCCCTTGCCCTTGCACTGGTTTAGAGATGTGAATTGTTCGCGACTGTATCCAACCCTTTTAGGGTTTTTCGTACCCATATTTCGCAGCGCAGTCGCATCGTACAAGATTGATCACACCACTCCACTATAAATTCAATATTGCATTTAAACTAGCTCTTACCTTGCCCGACATAGAAAATTGTTTTGCTCGTAAACAATTGTTGATAGTGGATATTCAATTGCACGCTAGCACTCGGTGTGAGAAGTAAAATCTCATGTCGAATAAAATCCGCAAGAACCAAGACATTGGAGTGAGTAAAGATTTATGACCAGTCTCGAGGCTTTTAAAGGCTGAAAAGGAAAGTGTTTGACCGTATATGGGGACCCGAACAAGCGATACAACAAGAACCATAAATGGTCGTAGTAGATCGATACTTTGCCATTGATATGGGACTGCGAGACTGCCGGTCGGAGACATTGCAATATGGATTCCCGTCGGTGGAATCTCTCACACTTACTATCTCCTATTTCACAGATATGCTGTGAGCTTCCCAGGTATCGGGTCAGGGCCGAGCGAGACCGCATGGAAATCATATATCTTATTGTTCTATTTGATATCTGACCGAGGGTTTGCATACACCACCTCGATGTTCCATCGATGCCATCTCCGTCGCATCGGACCCAAATCCCCACACCATGTGACTCCTGTGGCCCCTACCCGCTCTCATGTCCCCCACCTCAGCTGAAGATAAAGGCTGAGTGAGGACTGGGACCCCACAACAACTCTGCTCTCCTTCCATCTGCCGTCCCGTCCTCTCTGCATGCATACGACATAAGCTCTGTCCAACTGAGAGAAACGAGCTAAGTCGGGTGCCAACGGGCCGAACTCCGTGTCAATGCCGAGACGTCTCAACCGAACCCCGTGAATCCACGGGGCACCCATCATCTTACTCTGTCTATCCATTTGTTTGCGATCTCGGCCTAGCGCACGCACTAGCTTCTTTCTCCTCTCCAATGGCGGGCTCGATGAGGAGCCACCCGGGCCCATATTTAGAAGTGATACTCATGGCCCTAGCCCAAATCAGGTTAGGCCCATCGCCTAGTGGTCATGGTCATGGGCCGCCATGGAATGGAACGCTACCACATTCCAGCTGGCGCAGAACCAAGAAAGAACGGATTTCAGGGGTAATTAATTATGTTCGGTCAATTCCAACGCATTAGATTAAATAAGAGGAGGAAACCATGAAGCATATGGTGGCTCTCTGCAGTGTCCCCACAGAGGAGAATATCAAGCAATATAATATTGGGCAGAGAGCCACCACAGGCTAAAGTTCACAACAGAAAATATTATTTCGAGCCGGGAAAACTGAATGTTCAGAACGCACTTCTCAAATCATTTCATCATATTTTCCACTGCCAAGACCAAATGGGATATTGTTACATCTCATAGCCGGTAACTCAAGCAAGCGAAAAGAAGAATCTAAGAAAAAGCTCAAAGTCCTATCCTCTAGAAAACAAGGGACGGGCTTATGTGTTGTTGATGATGCCACTCCGTCACTTCAAGCGCTTCGAGGTTTGTACAGCTTCTCCACCATCTTCCTGTACTCTGCAGATAGAGAACACTATCAGCTGGCTACTTCTTGATATCACGACCGTGGAAAGAAGAGGACGACAGGATCTTACCTTCCTGGTTGCTCCATAGCTGTGCTGCCTGAGTGTTCAAAGGAGAGCTTGTGTTTGGTTCTGTTATCACAGACAAATATTGACATGAATTAAGCCCAGAAGTCCTCCCCGGTTGGTATCTTCATGTAGCATAATTCCGAAATGCTAAAAGCCTAAAACCAATTTACCTCCAAGTAGACTCTGGATAGACAATAGTATGGTCCTGACATCATAAGCAGATGACCACTTGTCCTACAGAAGAATCAAGTAAATCAGGATCGGGGGGAGGGCCGGCCGATGATTCTATGATGAACAGCAGGATCTAAGAGTTACCTGAAGAATGTCCAAACATATATTGCCGTAAACGTCCACATTGGGGTGGAAGCAAGCTGTCTCGAACTTCACCTTGGGAGGCTTAAATGGGTAATCATTCGGAAACGACAGAGAGAGCTTATACTCTGTCCCTTGAAACACAGTATCTTTGCTTCCGGTGATTGTCCCCTTCCAGCAGAAAATATTGTCTTCCTCTGGGAAAGCCGATATCCCAGAATCGCCGCTCATCTGAATTGAATTACACGGCTAAAAGGGTGAACAAGCCAGCAATAAACTCAGCTAGCCAAATAAGTTCACTGCCTGCTTTTGCAGTGATCAAGTGAGATTTGAAATCGGTGACAAATTCTGGAGGAGTTCGTTAACGGAACTATATTGGTCTTATAGAAGACAGAGGGTACAGAGTGCTCTCACCATTAAAGCCATCAACTCTGACTGCAACCTGTTTCATGCAAGAAGAACAAGAGGACATCTGATGAGCACGGATACAACTCAGCGAGAACAAACAGCCACAGCTCAAAAGCCAATAAATCAGGTGAACTCAAAGGACAAAAAGGAGGCTCCAAGGCAAGAAGACCCGAGGTCAGATCGACCCACTATTTCATAATAGTTCAATCACTGATCAGGCAGGGCACCAGATCAAAGTCCTCAGCCGGCAAATTTTCATCGGCAATCGGAAGGAATAGGATTCTGTCCATGAAATCAAAGATTTCACCGAGTCAAGAAAGAGACGGGAAGAGGCAAGCCGGTACCTTTTGAGAACAGATTGTGCGTCAACGCACTTCGCTGGGGGAAGAGGCTGTTTGGGGGACGGAGCGGCCGCGGGAGTGTTGCCTTGGTACCTTTCCTCAGGGTGCCCATTAGCGGTGGCCATTTCTTTTGTCCTTCTTGGCCTTCGGAACGAGACCGGAGAAAAGCACCAGAAGGTACGAGCAAGCAAATCCTATGAGAAAGAAAGAGCAAAGGGGCTTCAAGTGCGTCGCTTGTATTGAGAAAGAAGAAGATATCCGATTCAAGGGTATCTCCCCTCCTTTCTCAGCGCAACACAGAGGTAGAGAGAGAGAGAGAGAGAGAGTGTAGATATTCTGGGGCTTAACAATGGCGTAAGTGGGGGGAAAGAAACGACCTAGGTCATGCGCGTACTCCTCCGCGTCCGGTAGATTTTCAAAGTTTTTTTTTTTTTGACCGTTGGAAACGGCTCCGGAGAGTATTAATTCCACCCTTCCCTCTATAGTCCTCTCTATTTCCAACGGCTAGCTCTCTATATCATTAAACCAGCTGACATTACCATTTGCCTTATATGAAATTAACTTTTTACTGACCGCCTCATGACGACTCTCACACATTCCATCTGCCATGAGTAACCGGCCCCTACTCTCAGATCCAGGGAATAGAATATCGTCTCGCTTAATTATTAAGCAAATGCAACTTATCTATCAATCTCTACGTAACAAATGGATTTTATGATGATTTACTAAACCGCCTCACAATGGCGATGGAGATGACTGAATAATTTTGGATGCATTGACCAATTTCTCCGTGTTCTGTGTTCCCTTTTCCGACTTTGCTCGACTAAAGGCAAGCAAGATGTCATGATCAAAAGGGCTAAGGTTCCTAAGCCCTCCTACCTTGTAAAATGCAGGCCCCTGCAGAAGCCAACTTCAAAGGAAGTGGTCATGGCAATTTGGGGGAAAAAGTGCTCGCACAGCAAAAATTATGGGATATAGCAGTTCAGGTTCGACTCAAGTGGATTCAAAAGTCATTTCTAGGACTCAAGAACTTTTCAAGGCAGACAGGGCTTCCTTCGTGGTGGCTGAGATGATGGCATCCGAAGCATTAGGCAGATAATAGTATTTTCCTGCCCAAAATGTGCACTTAATTCAGATACAGCTAAATTCTCTTCCTCACATCGAAGATTATAATAAAAAGAACCTAAGGGTCCACTTTTGACCAACCTTGAGCCACTCTGGCAATCTCTTTAGCGAAACCAGTTGAAACGAACTTGTTCTCGGTGTCTATGATGAGGAGAGACATGCCTGCTTTGTATATTTTCCCAGCCACTTCGAGAATTTCATCCTTCATAAAATCCATAAGACAGACAACCAATGAGGCACTCAAAGGCATTGTTTCAAAACTAGATCCAACTGCCTGGTTGAACTGGCGACCAGATGCTTGGCTAGTTCTGCTCTCAGGTTAAGCAGATATGCAAGAATACTGTCCTGTTATTTCCGAGAACCAGCCAATTCATTCCCCTTTCTCAACGAGCCAGCAAGTTACCTTGAACTGCTCTTTTTTTTTTCTTTTTTTCTTTTTTTTACATTACACATCGATTCAACTTATTCAACTTCCAGTAATAAGAAAAACAATGATTTTGAAAATTTAAAATTCCGGTTGAAGCTACAGACCAATTAACTTGGTTAATTTATGGCACAATCTGGATCCAAAAACTGGTTTGAAGGTATTGATGCACATGATTACAATGCTAAAAGCTTACCTTCAACTCCTGTGCAGAAGGCCGGGGAGCATCATTAGCAGCAGCCTCAGGATCGGTTGATCTCTTCAATGATATATTTGCTCTACCATCAGTTAATACAACCATCATTATGCGTCCAACATCACCACTCTTCTCAGCATTCAAGCCCACCCTGACAGCCTAAGTAATTCAATAAGAATTTTGTAGTAAGCAAATGTTCTCGGAATTGTTAATCAGAAGCACTTGTAGGGTCTATACTACCGTGGTAAGACCATGAGCTAAGGGTGAACCTCCGCCACAGGGGAGCCTCTCTAGACGTTTTCTTGCCATTGCAATTGACCTTGAAGGAGGGAGGAGGACTTCTGCAGCATCTCCACGGAAAGGAATGATAGAAACCTGCCCAAAGATTACAAAGATAGGATGTTAATGCATCTTGGGATGATATGTACCACTACAATAGCTTAGCTTGCCTAGTTTTGTGTGGCTATACTTGACAGACACCATCACAAAACGTGTCACTACAGGGAGCACTGAACAGAAAAAACTCCCCCTTGTGTCTTACTTTAACTTAATAGAAGAAGCATCCATTTGGTTTTCCCTCACCTCCACCTGCCCACCCCCCATCTTTTGGTCAAGACAAACATAAAGAATTTAATATAATAAAAAAAATGTAGTCGATGCTTGTCCTTGAATTTTATTAGTCTCAAAATTGATCTTTTCACCTGATCCCTGCTTGTATAGCTCTCTGCCAGCAATTTAAGTGCTGCTCCTTTAGCATTCTGCATTCGGTTCAAGGCCATGCTCCCACTTGCATCAACCACAAATATTACCTGCCATGGAATCTACGAATTGAAGAACTTCACATCTTGAAAACAAGTATCCTACTCTTTTAGGAGTGGTGCATGTGTTTGCAAGAATTAGAGCAATTGATTAATACCAGTGCTCCAGCTTTTCTAGCCATTCGCTTTGCCCTCATATCAGTTTTCTCCACAAATACTTTCCTTGTCTTCTGGATGTCCTTTTCCCTACGTAACTTCTGATATGGTGCAGCTGCTCTTAGGGTAGCATCAACAGCAAGCCTCTTCACGGGACCCTGAGATGGATAGTTAACCCAAATTATCGTATTTAAATCTTTTTGTATAATAACAAAACCCAGCACCAATGGTTTCAAGGAAAATGCTTTGTTTCCTGCACTTTGTAGAAGGTCGAGAAAGAAAGTAAATGAGTAAGTTCAGCAAGAAAATAAAAACAAAATCAAGAGAAAGTTTTCTGTTCACCAAAGAAGTTTGCCAAACAACTAATGGATAAAAAACATATTAGGTCAGGTAGGGCAGGAAACACTGACCTTGGGAAGCATGGGTTTTATGTACCGGCCTCTGTCCTCAGAGAAGATAACATTCTTCGCTCTTCCAGCCTTCCCTCGGCGTCTCTGTGCTTGCTGTGCAAAGAATAGAAGCTTCTCATCCACCAGACCCCCTTCAGCATCAAAGATGAACTCCTCAGGTAATTGTTCTTGCTGCTGTTCGTTCTCTTTATCATCGTCATCCTGCTTACAGATAGATTCTTTAGCTATACGGACCTTAATTGGACTTCAGAGCAGACATGCATCTCAAATTAATCAAAAGCAAAAAAAGAATAAAAGGGCAACATGATCCGCTCAGCGACTAAATTTAGGTGGTATTTACTTAAACTATCCATAGATTTATGTATATATCAAGAAAAGGACTTGAAACTATCAACAGGCACAAACCTCCTGATCTTCCTCCTCATTTTGCTCCTCCCCAGGATCTTGATTTTGTGGAGGAGGTGGAGGTGGAGGCTGCTGGTTCTGCTCTTCTGGCGGTTTCTCAACTATAATTGAACGTGGAAGGACGACAAGTTCCACCTGCATTAAAGTCAATCAGGGTCCTCTCCTACTTATACAACAAATGCATGACATACTAAGGGCCCACACGGTGCATCAAAAAGTCCATTTAAAATCCGCAATCTCCATTCCAGGCGGATAATGTTTCTGAAGAAGACTTACTGCTTTTTTCAGGTCATCTACATTAACTTTTTCACGACCTTCAAGAGCAGCTAAGCATTTTGCGACTCGAGCAGCATAGAGCTCTGCTCTGTGTCCCTGCAATCCACAGACTTATTCACTGGTAGATAAAATAGCTCAGAATGCACAAATCAATTCGAAGAGGAAGAATGTCATGGATACAGTAAAAAGGAAATACATTCCAACCAAAGACATGGATGGAAAACTATAACACTAAGGAGACCTATGTGAGGTAGCTTCCCCTTTTACTACATCCCCCAGTGCACTTTCTGTTTGGACTTAATGATGTTTAGCAAACAGCTAGAGCAACATCAATTAATAGGCTCTGGTGCAAGTACACCTTATAGGCTTCACCATTTTGGATGTGGCAGTATAAGGTAAGTCAATTTTCATCTGTGTACTTCTCATTTGACACCTTACTAGAATGAAAAAATTGAGGAGGCAAAAAAGGGAAAGAAATCTATTAAATAGGATGCTTGGTAAGAACCTGACAACCACCTCGAAGAGCTTCCATCACAAGATACTTCAGTTGATCTCTGCTGATGGTAACATCCTTCAGATATTCTCGGGCCAAAATAATCTATAATGCACGAAAAATATGAGTATTAATTACTAAGGCAGAGTAGATATTTCCCTGCACAATAACTAAAACAAAGAAGCTGAAGGTAGGTCAACTGAGCTAGAAAAAGTTGGTCTTCTAGTTAAGAGAAGAAAGTGGTAAGATGATCTATCACAGGTCATCCAACATGTGTACTTTAATGATCTTGCAATTTAATGTGCACTCGAGAGGGCATCATTTATTGGGAAACAACATGGGATAGCAGATGAAAATTTTGGATATGCTGAAATCTCTCAACCACATTATAATACTGTTTTTTAATTAAACATTGTAACTCATAAATTTTTTAGACAATCTAACTTGGGTTAGTTACTGATCTATAGAGATAACTATGATAAATTCCAAAGCAAGGCCAGTTTCCCAAAGCAGTATCTTAGGCAAGATCCTGAAAAGTGATCCGCTCGTTTCTTGGAGAGAAATATTTGAGCTTTGCTGTAAACCCTCTTAAACATTATTAAGCGAATTTGGAAGGAGCAACTTTTGGCTCCTCCAGAATTAATGAAATCACTCAGCACTAAATCAGTTTGGACTTACCTGTGTCTTAGCAAAGTCAGTTTCTTCCTCTACCATTTTGAAAACATCCTCAGTACGCTCCTGAAACTTGGTGGCAATTTCAACAGCAGCAACACGATCTTCAAAACTCATAGGAAGATCTGCACTGCAACAGTAACATGTCATTAAGGGAAAGAGGGCATGACGAAAGAAAGAGCAGTGTGCAGGATGTACACCTCAAGTTAATTGCAATACGGTCAAGAAGGTGTTCACGCACATCTCCCTCTTCTGGGTTATAAGTAGCAATTAGAAGTGGCTTGCACGGATGTTTAAAACTAATTCCCTCTCGCTCAACAGTGTTTACTCCTTCTGTCAACACATTGAGAAGCAGATTACTGATGCCCTCATCCAATAGATTGATTTCGTCAATGTAAAGAACTCCTCTATGAGCCTCAGCCAGAAGGCCAGGCTGGAAAACAGTTGTTCCTGTCTTGACAGATTCCTCAACATCAACAGAGCCAAGTAGTCTGTCCTCTGTGACTCCAAGTGGAATCTGCATTATGTGCTATGACTGGGTCAAAATGATATGGCACCATCCCACCTAAAAGGAATGTAACAGGAAGCGAACCTGAACAAAAGGAGATTTGATTATTTGTAACTTGATGTTACCATCAGGGTCGTACTGCAGTCTTTCAGCAAGTCCATCCTCCCACCTACAAAAATATATGCCATAAAGATTAGAGGAACTGTAACGAACAGCTTATCCTCAACTCACATCTAAGCATCGTCGAGTTTCGAACTTCACACTTCCAACCTCAGAAAGCATAAGACGGAGCCAAAATTCGTGGAGAGACAATCCCTCAATAAAGAGAATCACTATCTACAGAATGCCGTCTTACTTTTCTGGGCAGGATGGATCTGCATTTGCCATTGAACCAACAACTACTTCAATGGGTGGTAATATTGCATGTAGTCCGCGAGCCATTACTGTCTTGGCCGTTCCCCTTTTGCCAGAGATAGCAATCCCTCCAATCTCACGGTCAATCGCTCCAAGCAGCAGAGCAGTTTTAATAGCATCCTGCATAACAGCCAGCAGTGGTAATGGAAACAATTAACCGCAATTAGCATGACTCCATATTATGCCCATCGATTGTAATGAAACGAGTGCATGCACAAGTATCAATCTACACCATTCAAGACACTGTAAGAATGTCCTTATTTTATCCGGAAAAAAATGCAAAGTATCACGGAATTGTAAGATACACGAAGCTAATGAACCGCACTGAAGCGAAAATTCAGAAAGAGGAAAAGGGCTTTTAACCTGTCCGACAACGGCAGCTAATGGGAAGTACTGCCGTCCGTAGGAAGTAACCTCTTCGAGCTGCTGCTCCTCTGAAGTGAGCACAGCTCCATTTCCGGAGTCCAGAGCTGTAGAATTTCGGACCGTGCGGTTGTGGTAGCGCGTGCGAGCTCCTCGTCTCAGCTGCCTCGAGTACGACAGCTGAGGAAGTCGGAGAGTGAAGGGAGAGAGGAGAGAGGAGTGGAGGCGGGAGAGCGACGTGGCAGTGGCACAGGGATGACGAGCAGCGGCTGCCGTCGGCGATGAGAACGCCATCGTAAGAGAATTAGAGGTAGAGGGAGGAGAGAGAGAGAGAGAGAAGCTATTGCTGCATGCTTCCTCCTTATCTGCGAAAGATTTTATAATCTGTTGATGAGGTAAGGTAGGCAATCTCGTAGTCGTCCATTGAGAGGGACTTTTCCGTCACCGTTACTGTCACCGTCGCCGTTCATCGAAGAGCGAGGGAGGGTCTGGTGATGGAACGGCCCCCGTTCACTCCACGGCGCCGAGCCAGCGTTGAAGCATCGTCCTCGAAGTATTCTACTGTTTCCTTCGATGAATAACTCTAAAAGAACCACATCTCAAGGTATCTTTCCTGCCACGTGAGCGAGCTCAGTTTTTGTAATATTATTGACTATTTTAGCTGGAGATTGCTTGTCCTTGAGGAAAATTCATGCACGTCATCCTCGACGTCAAATCGTACACGTCATTCAATTTTGCATCGTATAAAAGAACAGCAAGTTAAGTGGGAGCAGTCTCTTGTATCATCATCGTGTTCATCCATCCTCTGAGCTCCTTCGTGTACCTCGGCAACATTCAAGGAAATGGGAGATGGATGGTTCCCTTTCAGTATGCAACTAAGACTTGCCACGGTGATGTACCAGAACGATGGCACATGCCAATCTCGAACAATCGAAATGCCTGCCTCTCGTAGCGTTCCTGCAGGAAGCTATCAGGATCATGCTTGTGTTGAGTTCATGCAGACAAAAGTCTCGTTCAAGCCCTCGGTATCAGGAGTTGAATCCAGATACCTATCCTACAGAGGAACCAGATGACACACAGGATGCCATCAGATTCTGGAATGTCTATCATTAATCAATAAGCATAACGTAAGAGGAATCAAATCTCAGAAACAGCAATAACAGAAGACCTTTTACCCAGACTGCAGATGCCAAGGAACACATAATCAAATCAACTGCCGAACATAAGCCACCTCAACATGAATACCCTTTCGGGAACAAATAGTATTATTTCTCTCTCATCCGCCAATGTAATGCAAATCATCTAACATGTCTTCTACAACATTGCCGCAAACATCATTGACTGCATCTTTTTCAGATACTCTACAAACATAAATCCTAAACCTACACCAAAGTGCGGGCAGCAAAATGCTATCATGTTAAGAGGTTTCCAATGTATGCAATCTATACATTTTCTTCTACTTACCTGTATCCTAATCAAAGCTGCTTTATATGCCCGCAACAGTGAGGAGAATCAACAGAGTCAGAGTCAGTGACGGTGGCAATCAGAGATCTCGGTCCTGTCCCTCTTGCATATCTGAAGAAAGACAAGGGATTCCCCCAGGCTTTCTAGGTTGAATCAGTACAAGCAATGGACCAGTCTGGCTTCAATCAATACTTAGTCCTGGGATAGAGAAGTTTTCTGCTTCTTACTTACAGGTGACCCTCCTCCTGCTTCTGAGTTTGATTTGCATGGAAGTGACAGGTCCCCTGCATGCCTATTAGAGAGCTCAACTATAGAAATGTTTTGCACACCAGGGAAATAGGACTGGCAGGGGCAAATCGGAGGACTCTTCCCACGGCACACATGACACTTGAAACCCATAATCTGCTGCATTTTCTCAGAGCCAAGCCCAAATGCATCTCCATGGTACCACTCTGCATTGGCAGAAAAATATGCAAACTGTTACAAGCATGCAGTGGCCATACACCAATACCTCATCCTAGCATTCCAATTAATAAAACAGAGGTGTGAGAAAAACATCAGTTTTCTCTACTCTCGTGTGGAAACGTATCATGCTTCTGTTTATTTAGTTTGGTAGATAACAAAAGCATCTTGCTACTTTCATCAGAAAGCATGTCCGCCAATGAGGACACAATAGATGCCCAGAACCAACTTTGCAGAGACAAACGCTTACCACTGCAGGTTTCACATGCAATATAAGTCGACTTTGAGGTGCGGCCACCTTCACCACAGAGACTGCATTTCACTTTATCACGCCTAGCACCAGTTGAATAAGGAGAAAATGTGCTTTTCTTTCTAAACATTGTTACCCTTTTATCATCTTCCAGTCGGGATAAATGGAGACCATTGAACCAGTAACTACAAAATGCCTGCGTTCTCTTCTTCCGGTATGAGGCTTTGTTCTCCTGTCTCTTAGGAGCTCGTTTCTTGGATTTCTTCTGTTTTCCCTTCTTGTTCCCCTTATGGGTCTTTGTATGCACTGCTACATACTTGGCCGCTTGCCTAGCTGAACGACGGAGAGGTAACTGCAAAGCATCTGGTTTACCCTTCATTGATCGAACCCATTTCTTACTAATTGTGGCTCTTAGGCCATGGAGTTTCACGAATCTGCGCTTTGCAAGGCCCTTTTTGTAATTATGTGGCTGCAATTTTGCTCTTTGTGAGAAGTGTTTAACCTTCCTGTTGCCTTTTCCAACTCTAGCCTCATGCGAAACAGCATTTTCGGGGTCTCCACCAGTCTTTTCAGTAGTATCTTTCATAGCTTTCTCCTGCTGGCATTGGTGGCATATGTCAACAGTAACGGCACCAACAGATGTATCCACATGCCACTTATGGAAAAGGCCTGAAATCATAAAACATCATTTAGAGCCAAACAAGATAAAGAAAAATAAGAGGAGAGGAAAAAAAGATATCTGATAAAGGGAGATCACACAAGATCAATTATCACTAAAGGATTGGAGTGGGAAATAAGATTTATCACATGCGTTTAGTGTGAGCCAAACTTTAACTCAATGGACATACATAAAATGATATCTTTCTTTTAGGTGCAATTAGCCTGAATCACTCTAATAGATGATCTGAGCGTTTGTAAATTGTGCAATTAAAATTTTCCGATAAGATCAAGGGCACTTGCAGATAAATAGCCAGGAGCATGCCAAGAGCCCTACTTGTTTAACTTTGGAAATTGTCTTAAATTGATAAGTGTCTATAAAGAATGTTACTGAATGGCTGAGAGTCCATAACAAGAAAGATATCCACAACAAGGTTCTTCTAATGGCAATATTTGGGGCTTAAGGGAACATTCCTAGCCAAGCATTAGCTAAGCCTTTGATACAAGATTTAACAACAGGATCCGCTTGATATTGGTGATCAAAAACTCAGCTTGAAAGATTAAGATCATCAAAAAATCCTAAAAGTATGATGAACTATACAAATGATAGCTCAAATGTGGTTGGACTTCAAGGGCCGACACTTTCCATGACCAGAAATCAAAGAGAGAGAAAAATTGACAGACTATACCTTCAAGTGTCATGTTGGCATTACTCTTTTAGTAAATAATAATATTGAGGAAACAGATTAATGAGCTGACAATTTTGGCTTTAGATGACTTCTAAAAATGAGAATGGACTTTTATATAAGTTAACTATCCATGATGTAATGATTATGCCTTCAAATTGATAATATTGTACATTTGTGAATTTTATTTTAGAAAGCTGCTATAAGAGAGAGAAGAAGAAAGCCTGGCAACTTATTGTGTTTGGCTGGCCATTTATTGCAAAACAGAAGATCCTAAATCGTAAAGAATTATTGCATACAGAAATTCCGCATTTACAGTTGTTGTCCTTTCCCCACAAAATACTATTGATTTTACAGTTGAATTGCCACATTCAGTAAAGGGACATACAAAAAGAGGAGAAGGAATATGCTGGTCATAAAGAACAAGCTGGATTAGATCACGGAACAATGGAAAAAAATTAATGGAAATGCCATACATCAATTGGCAGTATGATGATATAAGTGGAACTTCTACTTGTCCTACAAAGAGAAATTTGATTGACGGCAGAGATCTGATCCTACTGAAAGAATGCATACCTTTGCAAAATTGGCAATGTACAGCTACGCTGCAAAAAGTTCAGAATAGGTCAGGAAGATGCAAAGCCAGCATCATAAGCATAAGTGATGGCAAACAAGGTTAAGACAAGTTCTTTTCTTTCCGGTTCTAATGTGTAAGCACTGTCCCAGTATCTTTCAGTAAAACACAAAATTCCACTATTATTCCATTTGCATGAATCTTTAGTCTTATTTTTCACTCTGTCTGTTTGGATTTCTGTGAATTATGGGAGGAGATGCAAGCAATTAGTACCTCATCAATACATCTTCCTTACAGTGCCCGCATTGACTGTACTCCGCTCTTTCTGCTCTTGAGAAGAGATAAGCAAAACCCCTTTCCCTCAAGACCTTCTTTCCCGTCACTCCAGCTTCAAGCAGATTGGCAGAACTCATCTTCATACCAAGCTTGTTCTTCTTTGCAACACCAGCCTCAATGTCCTTCAGAGAACTCATCTTACTTGAAATTCGAGTAATCCTCTTCTCTTCAAAATTTTTTAAAATATGCAGGGGTACAAGAGATTCATTCAGCCAATATCTCTTCCGTTCACTAGAGCCTTCCTCAACAACAGATCCATGTCTCAGCACAACTTCTGGGATGGCTCTTCTCTTGCCAAAATCAAGAAGATACTTTGCCACATTACCATCTGAGACTTTCCTACGTATGATAACTTTCTTAAACGCCCGAAGTGACTTTCTGAGTTCTCTATCCATCTTGCAAAGAGAATCTGTGTTTTCAATGCCATCCCATCTAATATTTGAGTCAAATTCTCTAACCTGGAAATAAATAGGCAAAGGAACGTAATCAATATATTGACAAATACTATGAATTCTCTCAAGATACAGATGATATGAGGAAACCTTTCAACTGAGAGCAATAACTAGTGTCATTTTGCAGTAAATAAGTCGAAATATATCGCCTACAGCATGCTACATGTATCTCAACTCTCCTAATTCTACTTCACTAATAATTGAAAACATAGCCTTCTCCAAGCTGAATGATAACAAACAACATTTTATCATACCAGGAGAGCGAGTTGAGATAAACTTGTTGATGACTCCACAGCAGCCTGCCATGCAAGACTTTTACTCCTCCTTGCAAAATCAGAATTCTCAGGATAAAAGATACCCGGTATCTTGCTACATCCACCTGTACATTTAAAAGTTCAAGAAAATCAAGCAACCTCTATCAGCTCAACTAACTATTTAGAAGGAAAACAGTAACACACCTTGTCTGGCGGACTTGGAAGCCAAAGATTGAGGGATGACCTTCCAACTGAATAAGTGACGAGAAAGGCAACCACCTCTCCAGTAGAACATTCCAGGTCCAGAAGAAGCGATTGATGAGGGTCTCGAATCAGGATCAGTGAACCTGCCACTTTTTCTGCCTGGACCAGGCTTTAAAGATGCAGATGTAGAACTTGTCACAACATGAGAAGCTGAACCAAGTACTGAAGCAGAATCTTCATATTTTGTCCATTCTTCTGAAATTGCTAGATGGTGCAAGTTTGATGCTAACTGCAAAATGACCAGCAACAGATTAACTGAAATGATGGACCTAACTAAATTAACGAGTGTAGAATCAGCAAGGAAGAGCACAAGATTACATTTTTAGACGAAATGGGAAAAAATGGTAGAAAATTGAACCTGTGAAACATCAAATAAAATCCATAATTTTATACCATGGAAAGTACTTCCAAGGTCTTGCAGAGCAAAGAACTATCCCAGTATCAGCCAGTTTGGTTGGCTAAATGTGAAACAGTCGATGGGGGAACAGAAACACCACTCAAATATGGTTGCAGCACAAAAAAGAGCATGAAAAATTATTATAAAAAAAATTCAAAGTCATTCACTTGAGATGCCAAATCCAGAAACCTAATATCAGAAATTCCAAAAAAGCATGGATGACACCAGTCACAGAACAAGATCATGGACATGCATACAAGGACCTAGTCAATAAGGCTGGTATACTTCCTGTTGATAGTTATTCATAGAACATTTATAATATGGGGGCTTAACTGGGAAGTACATAAGTATGGGGTTATTTTGTAATATTAGAAACTATGTATATATCATCAATAGATGAGTGAGAGTGGATAATAGGGTTTTTCTCCAATAGTTGTTCCGTCTCACTTCCAAACACCGATTCCATTGGTTAAATTGATATCATAAAAGAATAATCACCTTGAGCAGCAAAGACTTTAGAACAGCCATATCTGATGCCTCAAGGGCAACTTTACGCCATTTCTTGGTATACCATGAATTCAGCCATGGACCCAGTAAAAGCCCATGCAGCCGACCTTCAATAGAGAGAATTCCACCAACAACGCCAATGAAATGACTGCTTTTGTACTTTGTGGGTTGAAGTAGAGCCATATTAATGTCAGATCCTTCATAAATTGATCCCATGTATGTGTTACACAGGCAGCCAATTTCATCACCAAAAGTTCTGCAAGAGAAACACCACCCACATTTTTCTTTCTGTACACCAACACTTTTGTCAATTGGCCAGTAGAATCTATCAAGGTTCTTTGAAATTGCCCTCATCTGCTGTGATATTATCTCCTCATCTGACAGTAATAAATCTTTATTTAGTTTAACATTTTCGAGCAACTCTTCAACAACAGGTGCAGCTACTCTCCCAAAACTGTAGTAGTTGATATAACCAGTTCCACGCTGTTCCTCTGACTCACCCTCTTTGCTTGTCTTCAATGTCAAAGAGGTATCATTTGAAGCTGCAATTGATATATTATCTGGTCTCCCTGCATATGGAATTGGTGCCAAATATCCTGAGCTCTCTGAAATTTCAGCAGAGCCTTCTGAACTGACATTCAGAGTCTCCATCCCACTTGCTGGACCTCTCTCAAATATACCAGCATTCAAACCAGTCGGACCTCCAATAACTGAATATTTCTCTAGTGTCTTCTCATCCTCTGTCTCGCATATATCTGAAAATGCTATTGGATTTGGCAGAGCCACTGGGACAACTGAAGCGTTAGGAAGGTCTCCCTCGGAAAGCCTCTCCTTCTCAGCAACACACTTTACAGAGTCCACATCACTTGTAGCTCCACCTAGGCCAGCAGAAACATCCCATTGCTGGTGGATGGCCTTCAAGATATCAAAATAATGTTCTGATGACTTGAGCACTTCAACAACAGAAGTTAGATCATTTCTGTGGTAAAAATTGTAAGAAACTTCAGTCTCCAGTGAATCAGACCTGAAAGGAAGAGAAAATGAATTATAGGTGAAGCAAGCATCAAGATGGAGATCCACAAATCATTACATTGAAGAGCAGATATCATGAAAGTACCAGACTTACATATAAGGTTTACAGGCTACATGGGAATAGCTTATATCCATGAAAGGCAAAGTTTTTGGGGGATGTGAATTGTGTTCAGGACAGAAGCATGGAGCTAATAAAGATGAAGTCCCATAAATTAGAGACTCACAACAGTTGGAGGTAATTTGGAATTCTGAATATACATGTCAAACACATAACTTCACAAAGAAGTACTTCAACAAAGTAGTCATCACCTTAAGTTCACAATATTTAACCAGGTTGAAAATCAAAATGGAAAAATGACAAAAAATATGCACAGACAACAATTTTTTATTGTTTTGACTGGTATCACTTGTAAGTGACTCTTACTGAAAGGATTTCCCTCATCATGTGCCACAACTCTTTGTGTTCATTAGCACAAGTGAATGTCACAATAAGTAAATAATATACATGTTCAGGGCAAAAACACATCAAATAAAGATTTCAGACAATAAAAACTATTAGGCTCTGCAGTTAATCACAACATGAATATGGCAAGAAATGCTTACACTAGGAGATAGTCACAGCAGCTAAAGTAAAGTCGGTTGTGAGGATCAAGCCCCAATAGCTCAGCTCCTCGAAGCAGCCTACATTGTTTCATTTGAGACTTGTTTCTCTCAATCTCACACTCAGGGCAGTACCAGTCACCTTCTGGCAGGAGAGAACTCACAAGTCCAACACACCTCGAATGGTATGCAGCAGGGCAACCATCACAGCATATTAAGTTCCCATCCATCTTACAGAGGCAGCACTCATCACTGTTCCAGTCAGCAGTTTCGTCAGTAAGCTCCTTCGAAAAGTAAGTTCTACCAGAGTTGCGAGCTGCAGCCCTCCTTTTTGTGGTAGTTTTTATGCTCATAATCCGGTCAAAGTCCATGTCAGATTCAGCACCCAAAGATCTAGCACTGAGCTCTGACCTGATGACTTCCGCTTCAATAACCTCGTCGCACAAATACTGGAGTACGTTGAGTTTTACAGTGATAGGCTGTTTGCAGTAATCACTGGGGAATAATTTCAGGGAACTAAGTTCAGACAGTTTCATTAAAGAGCCATGCAACAGTAGATACTCAAACAGAAAAAGGGGCCATGTTATCAAGTCCAGCAAATCCCAATTTAGGCTCCTGCATTAAATTGTACAGTAGAGCACGTCAGACACGTCATCAGAAAGAAAAAACTAGGAAAAGAAATTGGAACAGGTGAAAGGGTGAGAAACAGCACCTTAAGCAATGCAAAGCGGATGCAGAACCTTCACTTGAGAGATGCTTCAAATGCTTCCTCAGAGTTTGCAGAAGGGACAGATGTATGTAATCAAATAGTGTATCTGGACTCTCTGACCTCAGCGCAGAAACAAAATCCCCCAAATCAAAGGGACTCAAAAATAGCAGGGTAGTAAATGATCTCAGAAAAGAATAAACAGAAAAAAGATCAAGAATGGAAATTCCATCTAAATCAAGTGTACTGGAAGGAGGCAAATTCAATTTTGGTGGTGTAGCAGTAATATCTTCCATTTTTTCCTCCGTTACTGCACTCAAGGCAGGAGAGGACGAACGATTGCTGACTGCAGTTGATCTCACAATTTCAAGGTCTTGATTCCTGGAAGATCCTCTCCTAGCACTTCTTCTCAATACAGTCTCCGGAGTGCTATCCATCATTTTTCTTTTCCTTCTGCGGCCACTTCCTCGTCTGTATGAACTTTCCAAATTGCTCAGATTCACATTGTTTTGGGTGTCAGCAGGCTGGCAGGCATCGTAGCTGTGAGGTAAGGAATGTACATTATCACTGATACCATCTGAAACAATGCTTGGACCATTACCCATTATATCCCCGCTTAGAACCTCAACTGGAACCAGGCTTGAATCTTCAAATGCAAGGTCAGCAGAACTGCTAATTGTTTGTATCCTAGTTAGGTTGTCAGCATCCAGTTTAACCTCCTTCAAAGTTTTGTCTGAAATATAATCATCCATGAATTTCACCTCCACATTGATGGCAACCTCTTCGCTACTATAATCAATAGTTGAAATAAGAGAACTTTGCCTCACCTGTTGAGCAGCGTTGATCTCAGCATCCTCCATCTCATTATCAATACCTATATTCAAATCAAAGAGGCATTCTTTCCTTTCAGAAACATCAGCCTGCCTTGAACCGTAATCCATATCACCGGTCAAGTCCAAATTCAGATCAATCCCACTACCCTTCCCTGAATTTAACCCAACTTTAGGGCTCAAATTACACCCATCCGTCAAGCCAAGTCCCTCATTCAAATCCAAACCAGAATTCAAGTCGAGCCATTCTCTCACACGCCCGGTAGAAACAACAGTGTCCCCCGCATTTACCTCAACAGCCTCCTCAGCAGCCACATTCAGATTAATACTTCCCCTCAAATTCCCCTCGAACCCCACATTCCCATCCCTGTCAGCCAACTTCTCAATGGGAACATCACTTTCCGCATGAAAATCTTTCCCCGAGTCACAGCAGGCATTACCTGATCCAGCTCGGGCCATTCCAACCTCCGGCCTCCTCTCCGGGGACTCTTGGAGGAGTGAGACCAGCTCGGAAAGCTCGAGCTCTTCGGAATTCCCGTACTCGTACACGACTTTGAAGAACTTGGAGGATGCGTCGTACGATTCTACCTTCCCGGAGGAAGTACCGAAACCCCGGAGCCCCTTCCTCACGGTCCTGCCGATGAACTCCATCAATCAGCAGAGCCGCCAAACAGCATAGTAGTCCTTGGAAGCCGCCGATCGGAATCCTCCCCAAGAATCACGAGGAGATCAGCAGCTTCAGGTCAGAGATGGGGGGAGAAGAATGGGTTCTCAGCTCTGGCTGGGATTCTCTCCCCTTTCTCTCTCTAAGAAGATGGTCAGCGCAGAGAAACGTAGAGAGAAGAGAGAGAGAAAATGGTGTGCGCAGGGAGTTTAGGAAAGTGCCGAAACTCTCTCTCTCTCTCCATGGAAGACGGTCAGCAGTGGAGGAAGGTAGAGACTAGAGAGAGAGAGGAGAGGAGAGAGATGGAAGCCCGCACTTGAATTTTCCATCTCGTCTTCTCTGAAAAATATAAGGGGGCACAGTCGTAATTTGGCACACAATGATTCCTTTTATATATTTATCCCATGCCCATCCCACTGTAACTCGAGCATAATTTATTAACAACATTTTTTCGATCATAAATTCTCTCATCTATAATAATTAGATGTAATCCCTCAGTTGATCTTAAGCAACAGAACAACCGTCGTGCCATACGAAGATGTCCTTATTTAATAAAATCGACAGAAAAATATATACTAATATAATTAAATAAATTCTTAATTAATAGCTTGATGTGCCGAGGAATACCAAGATCATCCGCTCTCTCGTCTACAATGTTTCTAATAGGGCACCGAACACGTCTAATCACCAGAGACATGCGAAAAGTTGACGTACAGAGTACAAGAAGGAAATCGGATCCCAACGGTAATATCGTATGAATGATGAGGCAATTTTCGTAATCTAATCTCACGCCCCGGTGAACTCACTGTTATCCCTCGAAGTTAATGAACTCGATGAGCCATCCAAATTGGTCAGATCTCTACATAATAAACAAGTGAATAAATCATTCAAATCGATCATCCCATAAATGATACGAGCCATTTAGTCTTAAAACGAGACATATTTAGATTTTTTTTTTCCTTTTATAACTTTATTATTTTTTTAGTTTGTGTAATTTAAGAGCAAAATGTCGTTTCTACCCCCGGCCAATGGGTTTCAAAATTCAACTTGTATTTGTTTTTTTTAGGTCCTAATTCCGCGTGGTTGCCGATCTAATGATAAGTCCGCAAAAGGAAGCATCCTAAATGGCATGTTTTCGTCAACTCCTATGATTATTCTGCTGGCCATTTTTAAATTCCCTCCCTTAATTGAAAGGGGGAAAAAAATTATCTGCCTTATTGAATGGTACCACCAACCGCTGCAACCTTCCATGGCGAAAGAGGTTCGAGCCGGGTCGAGAGGCATCGTGTTGATGAGTCCCCTCGGAATAATCTCTCGGTCGATCACGGAGACCGCCGATGCAAAACCGGTGAGCCGTGAACGAAGTGACGGTCGGCTGAGCTGTGGCCGACTCGGTTAATGAATCCATGAGATGTGTTTGGATGAATCCGGGTCGATGAGGCGGCAGCCGATTCGGGATGAGATGGGGATCGAGTTTGCTAGGCAGCTGGTGTGATGATGGTAGTTGTTGAGTCCGAAGCTAATCTAAGCAGAGAAATTAAAATTAGAAAAAAAGGGCAACGAGAAGATGAGATTAGGTGGCCAAAATTGGCACCAACAAAATCTAACCTGATTTGTCTGTCAATATCGCCAACTACGACTGCGGACCCGAGATCACGGGCCGAAAATGGGCTCATTGATTGGGCCGAGAGTTGTTCGGCCCAATTACTTCAGACGGATGGCCCGCCCATCCATCCATCAATGCGAGCTAAGCTTTCTGCTTTCACGGCTAGTTTGAACCTCTCTTCCCCCATCGCAAACAAGGCACGGCCAGGATCGAAGGTGTGACCAGGTCGAGAACGGTGTGACGGCAAGAGCACCCTTGATGCGAGGACGGATAAGGCCAAAGACGGACATTCCATTGATGCATGCAATCACGCAGCAGGAAACTTAAATCCAACAAACAGATGGATGATATTTTGTTCTTTTGTGATTGTGTTCTGGATCGATCATTCAATCAAGTGTAAGAGGAAGATGTCCTCTGCTACGATGAACATGTCGAGAATACCGGCATCATCAGTAAGTGCAGAGTCGAGCATGCCGAAGGAGAGATCGTGCTGCTGAGTGCTGCAGATGGAAATGAAGAGTGGATCCAATCGGGTCGATTTTAAGTGAAAAGAATCGAATGGATTTTTTTTTTTTCTGCAGCAAACTTCTCTACTTGCTGCACTGGCACCACCAAGCCTTGATGTGAAGAATCGGAGAAGCACTGCACCGACCCTGGTCAAAAAACACATCCAGGAGAGGCTCGACCAGGACCAGGAACATGCCCATATGAGGATCTTCCTGTGCGTTCTTCTTCCTCCGGGTGCTTCTCGATTGAGACCTGCATCAGACATTCGCTTTCTGTTTGCCCGCATTCAATATCCAAAGGAAGATGCAAAAGAAAACTTGGTAGTAAAAAGGAACATGGAATCTTCTCATGCACACAGCTATTATGCATATAAAACAGTTGACAGTATGCATAGCCCAGACTTCTCTGGACCGGAAAACATACGTGCATACAAACAGGAAAATCTAGTGGGAGACTACGATACACATGTACCCGAACACTCGGTTCTTCTCCTCATTCATCGATTGCTGGTGTTGCCGTTCATAATGCACCTGCTGTCTCTGAGTGAAATAGCCCCATGTTCGGTGCGATACCAGGGTCTCAAAGCTGTTCAACCCATCGAACTCGGGGGCTAAATGAAGCCAGGCTCGGGGCTTCCTGGGTTTCTCGGCCGACGATGAGACCGTTGATGCTGTTGACTTCTCCCTTTCGCCCGTCACTGGGGCTGAAGATAAAACTCTCTGGTCCAATGCCGAGGAGAACGAAATCGAATCACTCCCAACTGCTCTGCTCCCATCGCCATCCTGTTAACACGAACAATAACTCTTATGTATATTGTTTACGCGTTTGCGTCAACTGAAGATACATTTTTTTGGGAGGTTTGCGATATTATGGAACCGATATTACCTCGTCAGGATACATCGTCAAGCCACCAGAAGACATGGAAACTGATTTGGGTACTCGAAGAAGAAGCTTCCGATGCTGTGAGTGAAACTACCAAGTTGGGATCCAGTATTTATGGAGAACTTCGGCTCACCACGGTACCCGATAGCCCTATCCGCAGCGGACGGTGGCACATAAAAAAACGTGTCTCTCCCTGCGATGGCTGGGATATCCATCCTGTAAGGCGCAACGATAAGGCACATTTGATTTGCAGGAGATATTTCAGCTGATAAAAAGTGCTCCTGGGAGACCGGTCGAATTCCGACTGCTCGATATGGAAAAGTTGGATCAAGGCCTGTCCTATATACTTGGTGATGAGCTTTCCTGAGTTCTTGTGGGGACCGGACGAATTCTGCACGTGGCATAATCCCATTTTGCCTTAAAAGTTTGAAAGCTTATTTTAAAAAATAAAATTTCATATTAAAAAATTAAATAAAAAGATCTTATTATATAAAAAATTAGTTTAAAATTTTAGATTAGACATAGGTTCATCGTTCCTATAAACCTGGTGAAACTTATACATATTAACAAAACAAATTATTGTATGAGCTCATACTTCGCCAAATCCAATATCGAAAGAAAAATGCCCAACTCTCTAATAATTATTGAGAAGACCAATAACCCGACTGATTATTGAATTAGTCGAACATCTCACCTAAGCACGAAATAGTATGACTGACTCGTGGATAGTTATTGAGGGTAGGTGTTCATGGCACGTAGCACTTGTATGTCACGTTGTCACGTGAGAGCAAGTGTTGAGGAATAAAATTCATATCAGAAAATTGAATAAAAAATTCATGTCATATAAGAAACTGAGTACCATTATCCTATCAACTTAATTTTTTAATTTAGAGCCTATCACTCTTATAAATCCAGTAGAATTTCTACGGGTTCCATAGAACAAGAAGCATTCTGCTATTCAGCCCCAGTGAAATTTGCATCTTCCCCTTAAATCATGGTGTGATCACAGTTCACTGATCGCAACAAAATGACTATATAGTCCAGGCTAGAGGTTTAAATCAGAGAGCAAAACTGGTAGCCAGGGTTCCACTCCTCAGAAGTACAACACCCAGCTCAAGGCTGTACAAAAATGCTCCACTTTTCCGAGGAGCAAGAGCAAGCTTCGACCATGATCCTCTGACCCGGCGCTTCCTCTGATTAAAATATAGGACAGCACGAACTTCCCTCGTAAAGTAAGCTTATTTTGGATGAGCAATGGCACATTCTCGAAGGCTTCTGAAACATACATCAGCAATGCCTCACTCCAAGGAGGAGCTTGTAGCAGCAGTCTGATCATCACTCAAGTGCGGTCCCATCTCCCCAGTGTATCTGGAACTAACAAATGGCAAATGTCATCAAAAAATGAGAGTCAAGCAAGAGTACCTCCTCCTTTCTTCTCATCTTATCCAAGAAAAAACTAGTGCAAACCATTAATTTGTTACGATGCTTGGTAGGTTTAAGTTTGCTAGTATGTCTCCTGTAAACCTGACTTTCCTAAAAGAGATACCTAATTCAAGGTTGAATAGTTCAGCCATAACAGAAATCTGATTAGCAAACCAGATAATATACAAAGCATGAGTTCCCATCATTAGAAAGATGAAGACATACCGACCATTTGGCTCGATGCCTCCATGGGGGAAGATCTGGTGATGATTTCATTGCATGGTTTTCTAGATTTGGTACCTGACTCACTGGCTTCACAGACTTTCAGCAGAAAGAGATAGGGGGCTTTCCGAAAATAATCAAATAAAATGTTCGCTCATGCAAAAAATACTTTATCATAAGCATCAGCCAAACTTAAGTACCATATTTTCCTTTGATAATTCAGCTATTTTCCTGATTGGATCGATGTGTTCTTTGTCACCTCCACTCCTCCGTGCTGTCTCATCTACATGAACATAAACAAATTCTGCAAATACATGGGTAAGATTGTCTTGCAGAGCTTTAATTAGAGAAAATTTATAATTTTGACCTTTGAGATCCTTCTGGATGTGCCTGCTCCCTCTGAATTAGTAGGGATATTAGCTCGAGCCATAGGATCTGGTGGCTTTTCTCTTGGCTTCTTGCCACTTTGGACAACCTTGGGGCCCACACTCTTACTCTCATGATGCTGAGGCTCTCTCATCCCACCGGGCTGGAGAAGATGGGACATCATTGTTTCAGTAACGTGCTTCGAGGTCAACAAACAGTCTCTTCCCTCACTATTAATGAAACCATGCCACATCAAATATTCTTGCATGTCAAATGAAGAACTTCCACCAGAAGATGACCAGAGCCACCACAAAAGGAAAACTTTTGTTTTAAATGGAAGTGGTGTTGACAATCATATTCATCAGATCTATCCATGCAGCTGGAGTTCAGATCATGACTGTAAGACTTCTGGGAACTGGCTTTTGGATCATAATTTTGCCCCTTCTGGAATTACATAAAAGAAAGTGAAGACGTTGAAATATAGAAACATCTGAATCTACGAATCTGGCAAATTCCATGATCAGGATCATTGTGATCATTCAGTAATGATTGTAAATGATGATAAAAGATAATGAAAAGTGTCGAGACTGCATCAAGATACAAATTTCTTGTGAAGCAACCTATCTTTGTAAATCACATGTCTTTTCTTTAGAAAAGCTTTTTGAGGTCAAGTTTTAAACATATAGCATGTTAAATTACTTCTAGTTAACTTTGAATAAATCCCCTTTGCATATTGAGAGGCCATAAGCTTGCTTTCTTGCTCGCATACAGTAAATGGAAATTTACTGTCCAGTCAATGGAAATTTACTGTCAATGTGCCCAGAAACAAATCGTCACATGCATTAGGACACGTTCAAGATTTTGCTTAATAGAAATACAGGTACCGTGTCCATAACAAGCTATTCGCACCACTGAAGATGACCTATCTACTTCAATCAGACAAAATTTATAATCATGTACCCAAAAGAAAAAAACCTTGTGACACAGTAGAGCACATTCAAGATCCTCCCTGATAGAAGTAGCACTATGACTACAAGAAGCTACTCACAACTTTGGAGATGGCCTATCTCCTCCAACGAGACATCTATACCTAAATGCCCCCCGAGTCCTGGTAGATTGATTTTTTCCAAATTAATAAGACGAGAGCTATGAACTCATATAAAGAATCTTGAAAGAGTAAAGCGGACACCAAATGTTTCTGGTTAAAATTTTATCCTCAACCTCGTGAGGAAAGATTGGAGAAGTTTCCTACTGTAAATTGAAAAGGATGCTTTGTGAATAAACTTACAGCTTTCAGACTTGGTGAATTATGGGCCTGGTGAATCTTCGACGGGCATGACAAAGCAGGATGTTCATCATAATAAGATTCTGCCATAATAGGAAATGAGAAAGAATGCATCACCTCATAAACAGTTCGAGCAACAGATTCAAATTAATAGCTGGGATACTGCAATTGCTTCTTTTAGACAATTTTATAAATTATAAATTTGTGGAATCAAATTTCCTTGCCAGCAGTGTACCATAAGAACAAGAACTACTTTCTCTCAATGTAAAGATAAACTACAACAGATTGACAGAACCCAGGAAGGAGAGTATCTGCTTTGCCTCCTCTAATTAAAGAAAAACATTCTATCAAAAAGTCAATCTGTTTTACTTTCAATGGTGAAAATTTTACACATGTACATAACTTACCAATAAAATGAGAAGATGCAGTTTCCACAGTAAAATTATCAGTTTATAAAAGAAAATTTTCTCATGTGGGCAACCCATTGCACATCGTAATAACAAAAAGCTGATAATTATTTGTCAATCTATATGCATAGCTGCTCTTACAAATTACTAGGGTGCCACTAGACTGACTAAACTCCAAATGGAAGAGGAAAAATGGTGAGGTCAAAAGAGAACCATCAAACATTATCCAAGGGTCAACGTGCATGGGATTTCATCTAAATCAAACAAGGAGCAATAACTTCCATTACACAGTGCACACATAATAGATTAACCAAAGGCCGAGTGTCTTGGTGCAAAGTCAAATGCACAAGGAGGAAGAGGCTGAAAATCAATGCCAAGTGGCGGACCATCCTCTTGATAATGCTTCCCAAGCTGCCTCTTAACAGCGGTAATCACAGCAGTTTCTATTTCACCTCACTTTTAAATACCCAGAAGGCTTATAGTTAACTCGCATTTCCCTGACAGGGTTTGAACCAGCAAGAGTACCAATTCCATGCAGAGTTACAAGTCCGTAAGGAATATCATATTTATCCATGCTATGGGAATAGCACCCTCCTGTAAAGTGGAACTACTCTGAAGATGTATCCTCAACTGCACCATTATTTCCTGGGTTATGGCTCCTGAGCTCATAGGTGAGATCTGCTAAAGGAGAATTCTGCACATGCAGGTTTCGGATATCAACATCCCTTAAACCAATAGGAGGCCTACACTTCCCCTGTTTGGTGCTTCCACTGGAATCTTGCCTGAGCCCACTTCGTCCCTGTAGAATAACTCCACTTGAATGATCTTGCCGCCCATCAGCACAGGCTTCATCTTTTAAGAGCACCCTTTTTCCCTGACCCTTCAGTTGCAGAACCAATGAGTTACCTGCCACTCTGTCAATCCTTACTGCAAAGCAAGTCATGCTTTTATCTCCTCTGAGGGATACTTGTTAACTAACAAACCAGTGAATTTCACCATCAGAAATTAGTGATATATCACCAAGGAATAGACTCTAGAATGAATTTCAGTGTACAACACATAACTCTATATTTTTCTTTCAGAGCTTCAACCTGCGATGGCATGTTAACCTTCATATTATTGCTCTCCTTGTGAGTCGTTAAGTTTTCATCATGCTGGATTTGACCAGAGTCTATCTCAGTACCAACTGAAGTGACGAAATCATGATTAAGGAAATGCGAGTAAGTTTGCATATAAGCAGCTAAACTAGAGTAACATGGATGTTCTCGATTTCAGAAAAAATCAACTTGAGGTTCGCTCAAACATGAGGTCAAAATGCAGATTTCCAATCGACAATCATTTTACTCCCCTAATCTCAGTGCACAGTAAGCTTTCACCACTCATGCAAGTCTTAGTCTGCCCATGAAAAGCACAAAAACCTGACACATTTTTCTCAGCGGTCTGATCCATTGATACAGGCACTGAAGAGCACGTATGCATACAACTCAAACACCCGACAAAGGACTTCTCATGCGGAAAATTGCAGAAAAGTTTACATTCAGAATGTCAAACTGGAAAATGAAAGCGTTATAAAGATCACCGACTTCTATAAACAAAATGGCAATGCAAAGACGAGGAAGTAAACGAGAGACCATGGGGGAAAAAAACCAGGGAGAAAGAGGCAAATCTTTTTGTTTTTCTAATTGATCTTATCAGTTTATCCAGCCCCACACACCAAAATACATAAATAGAATGTTCAAATGCATGCCTAGAAAAAAAGAATGTCCAAATGTTATAGTTATTTCTGCAGAATGGATCCCTGCTTCAAACATGAATCGTCGGCTTCAAACAAAATCAGAAGAAGCATTTAAACAAGGGAAATTTTCAGCTGGAAACCCAGCAGCCCAATTCGGGTCCCTCGAATCGTTTCGAAGTTCATCGACCAGACCTCATCGGGAGAGAGAAAACAAAGAGCAGAACCTAGAAAAAACCCTAAGAAGAAGGAGGAGGATGAGGAGAAGGCATGGTTTCTTCTTCATGAATTTGCCTGGGAATGGAGTGGAAGAATCTGTCATCTCCATTAATGCCGAAGCCTTTTTTCTGGGATTTAATTGCAGAAGGAAGAGGGTCTCAGTTCCAACTTTCCTGATTAAATTCCAACTTCTTGGTGTTGATCCTCTGATTGCTTCATCTTCTTCGTCTTGATTACAGTCTTTCAATAGGGTCTAAACCCACGACGCCCACCCCCCCGGCCTCCTTTCTTAGGAGAGCCTGACGAGACATGAACAACGTCATGTGACGGAAGGATCCCCCCACTCGTCTTGGTGCTGGAATTCAAGCGGCATTCTTAAATAGCCCGATCGTGTATGGTATGGAGCCGGATGAGACCACAATACGACCGGACCGGACCGGACCGGAGCTAGCAGACTGGTCGATGTGGTGCGGTTCCCCAGCTCCAGTGGTACTGTACTGAGTAAAAAATGGGCCCAACTCAGAGCCCAACTCGACATCACACGTTCAGCTAACATCATCCACATGAGATGATCTCATTTTTTTCTCAATTAATTAAAAATCAAAGGCAATCTTAATCTAAGATCCAGGAATCATGAGCTCACTATTGATTGTGGGTGTGTGTGTGCGCGCGCGTGTTTGTTGGCTACTAGAGACACCCGATGATAATGGTTAATTAAAATTTAATTACGTGAAAATTATTGACGTCGGTGATCTCACGGTGTCCAAATTTAAGGCGCCGGGAGGTGGCGCGTGAAGACGACCACGGCGGAAGTGGTGCAAAGGCGTTGGTGGTGATCTTCAAAGGAGGCGAGTGGGGCCTTCGCATCTCTGGAGATATATATCTACTGAAACGCGCGGATGTCTCACTTGTAGGGCTGCAGGCTGGTCCACGGCATCGATTCTCGTGCCAATCTGCCCACCACGGACCTGCCCAGATATTGGACAAGGCGGCGCGTGCAGAGGACCGACCGTCCAGTTTGAGGTGGCGGGACACGTCTTGCCCGTGCACCTGCCGCGTGACGAGGAACGGAGTGGAGACTGCGCGTGGAGCAGACTTGGGGGGGAATGGGCAGCGCCGCTTTCCATTTTTTTTTCTTTTTGTCATTTTCTGCACTTTCTCTCTCCGTTTACTTTTCAAACCGTATCTCTAAAAAATCTTACCAAAAATTCGGAGTTACAGTCACCGAGGTACACAATTCAGAGACGGATTTAGAGGAAATTCATATAAATTTTAATATATTTTATCTATTTTATTATATTAATAAAATTTATTTTTTAAAAATTTCGCAAATCATTTTAATTGAGTCTCACCCTCTTGGAGACGTTTTGAGCTCGGAACAAATGGGATTTATGTTATTAATCACGTGTCCTAAATTAGGGTGTCGATGGGATCCAACAGTTAGACCTTCTAATTTCCAAACGACAGATCATACGTCTACGGTGGTAGACTACTCATTTTTTTTTTCATAATATAAATTAACAATAATCACGATAATTATTCGGTTGCAGAACAATTTTTCGAATTAGACAAGTTTACCATACAGCAAAATCCAAATCCATTCAATTTTATATTACATTGGATCCGATTATCGCGTCGTGTTAAACATTCTCGGTCGTAGCTTAGGTCCGATCAGGGTGCAAAAAGGCTGAACAGGGGAGCCATGAGCACCTTCATTTGGGTCGGTCGTGGCACCGTTGATGTGGCCCATCTTATTACATGGGCTTGTCCCTTCAATCGGAGATTACTCAGAAAACACATTGATGATATTCAAAGAGCTCCGGGTAAAATTTATTCTTTTTTTCTTAAATAAGTCCGATTAAATTTTTATTTATCAAGGCAGCAATCCCCGTTCAAGCTCGACACCTAATGCTGACCGACTGACATGGTGGGGGAGACCTCCAGGACGCAAAAGGTCCCCCGACAAGATAACATGAAGGTGACATGGAGGCCCCGATCGACGTGGTCGGTAATTCTATAATGCCCATAAAATAAATCTATTTTTTTCATTTTTATCATGTAGACGGTATGCACGTGACTTTATATGAGTGATATATCACATGCACTGTGATTGATTTATGAGTAATAAATATTTTATACATTTAAATATAGTGTATTATCATTATAGATAAAAATAATATAAATAAAATAAAATAGTTTAAAAGGCGGAGGGAAGGGAAGGGAAGGGAGACAGGGCACGGTGCTCGAGAATGGAAGGAGGTGGGTCCCCCCCCCTTTGATAATAATACAGTGGGGGCGGAACCTAAATTTACGGAGGTGGCGTGCTGTCCCGAAGTGACCGTACACCCAGCGGACCCCACTCCACACACTTCACCTCACCCCATACACACATGCAGGCTGATTTCATCCCCCCGTTAATCACACACCCATCTTGATTAGTGATAATTTCACGGCTATCTTTGATATCATAGCCATTCAATGACGCGGCTACACCCCCACCACCCCGCCAAGCACAAGCTCTGGGATCGAATTGATCGATGCCGCATCCCCGAATCACCGAAACGGGGCCATTGTTATCCGTTTAAGTATCACGGAACTCAGCTAGAGGAGGAGCATCTTACCCTTTTCGCAGTTCCTTCTCCGCTCGCTTTTCTGCATGTTCTCTCTCCCTGTCTGTGTTTTGTGTGACTATTAGTTAGTATGCTTCTTTTTAATATTCGAGATCGTAATTTTGGGTGGGTTAATGTGGAGGAGGTCAGGAGGACTTCTCGAAATGGAAATAGATCCCCTTTCCGATCTTCTCCAGTCGCCCGCTGTGACCCCGCGAAGAGCTGTGAATCGGTCAACCCCGAGGAGCAGGAGGAGGAGGAGCGGACGATTGGACGGCACTGATGAGACGTTTTGACGATTGTGTTCGTGTATTTAACGCACGTCTTGATGTGACACTCGGGAGTGGGATTTTTTTTTTATATAAAGTGAAATTAAAGTTTAAAATCGAAAAACTTTAGTGGGTGAAGGCGTAAAAGTAAGGTATTATAATGGAAAGAAAAAAAGTTTATTTGAAGGAAAGTTGAGTCATCTCCGATATGAGTCCAAAGAGAGTGAGTAGTATAATAGTTAGGGTTTTCGGGGCTCAAAGTCAGAGCTGAGTGAATTCGCCTCCCTCCTCCTCCGTCGGCGTCACCATGATAAAGAAGGGGATGTTCGCTTGGGCAAGGGATAGGGATTCATGGAGAATTGCTTCTCCCGTCCCCCCGAGCCATGAGCTGCGGTTCTCATCCCCCGTCCGGGCCCTGAATCCTGACGGAGTGAACCCGTACTAGGGTTAGATAAAGGGTTCAAGATTGTCTCTTTACATCCAAGAATGGTATACGTGGAAGCAACCCTACCCGTACCACTCCCATCTCTCACAAAATTCGATCGACTTAGATTAAATTAACCCTTATTAAATGCTTATAAGTTGGTATTCGAAAGCTTAGAAGATCTTAAATACGTTAATTATGCTTTAATCAAAATAATTTATTCTAAACTAAAATTATTACGATTGCCAATGAATTAGACCGTGATTTCTGGCAAATACGTTCCTCGATCTGAGAAGATCCCCTCCACTGACCCCCAAAAAAAGGCGACCAACTTGCTCTCGGAGTGCACTTTTGGGTGGATGGGATTTGCCCTTGACTTGCAAGTCATCGACTCGTCATTCATTATTTATTAATGGATATTAATGAATTGGTCACCTCTTAAGTCTTTATCTCTTCTACTACTACTACTACTACTACTACTCTCTCTCTCTCTCTATATATATACATACATATATGTGCGTATGACTTTTAATGAGATTCGTTGGTTTTGCCGTGAAATGACATTACAGGGGATGACGATCGAAACGGACATGCACACCTACAGGGCAAAGCACGCCCTGACGAGTAAAATGTGATGTGTGGAAACCGGTTCTCGGTACCACGTCACTGTGCTCGGCGTGACTTACGACCTTTGATTTACATTCGAGGATATGCACGAGCCCCATTTAGGGTCGGTGGTCGAAGGTGTGAACATCCATTGCAGTACTCGAATTGATCAGTGAACTGCGTAAATTCCTCACCACACACACACACACATATATATAATTACTATTTCCATTTTGGTATGAATTAATAATTACGCACTGCACGCGTAATTCTTCGGCCACCTGGATCCTCTCTGCACTCGCTCTTGCATGAGTGGTCGATCCTTCCTATGTGGTATGATATAATTAATTAATCATCGTACGCATGTCTCAATTCTATATATACATATTGGTATGTATCAATTATATATTAATGAAAGGGTATTTCCTTCTATACGATGAACACCGTTTTTTTTGGGTGTAATTTTAGGAATAACTCTCCATAAAATTAACTGTAAATATAATTACGAGTGTAATCCGATCATAAAAAAGAAACAAATACACACAAGCCTTAGATTCTGAATTCCTATAAAATGGAAAAACCTATAAAAACTTAATTTTCTAAAAATCTAACACTGCTAAAAGAAATCTTAAAATTTTCAAAAAAGTCATTAACTCTAAAAGAAATCTTAAAATTTTTTTAAAAAAATAACAATGTATAATATATTTTTTTTAATAAATAAAAATTATTATAATATTAAATATTATGAGTATTTACATATAATTTTAACTCAGAGAAAAGTAGAGTTGTTTTACTGTAATTAAGATCTACAATACAATATCATTTTATTATCTATTTATCTATTCTGCGTCGATGGGACTCTGTGGCAGAGTCGAGAAGTGACTGATTTTGTGTGTGTCTGCGTGCGTGTGCGCGATAATGGCGTTGAAAGGGACGGGCGATTAATTATACAAGGAGAACATTACCTAATTCCACCCTCTTTTTTTCCTTTCCCCCCTCTGTTATCAGATAGACTGATAGGATTGGAATAAAATGGAGAGAGGACTGAAGAGCGTGGGAATCAGAATTGGTAGTCAAGAACTTTCTCGGACTAAGACGACCGCGATGATCCCACCATCTGTACGTGGATGCTTAACAATGAATCTACTCCCCACGCCGAGAAACATTATTTATGGAGAGGTAATAGAAGAAGATATGAATGCAACGGGCTTTACTCTGAAAGAGAGGGACTCCGTTAGATCCAATGAACCGTGTCGTGTCCAAATCCTTAGACCTCCATATGATCTGTTTATTAAATTAGTCACATAAGTTTATCGTAAATACGACCGGTTTAATTACGGATTAACGCGATACGACTTATTTAGTATTTCTAATTTAAATATGGCATTCATACGACCGTAGTTTTAAAAATTAGACTGGGTCGGTTGGTTCGATCGGGAATTGGCCACTCATCCGGTCCGGTTCATAGAAAAAATTCAATTGCAATTTAAATGAGATTAACTCTGGTTGAATCGGTCGGTTCCCGATTGGACTGGTGAACCAAATCGAACCGATGAAAAAATCAACGGACTTAAAATAAAAAAAACTAAAATATATTATAATATACTTATTTTTTATTTTACTATATTTTATGTTAAACTTTTATCTAATATGATGATTATATTAATAATTTTTGTTATATTTAACTTATGATATTATATATATTTATTAGTAATATTATTTATTAATTATGTAGTTTGACCAATTGAACACCGGTTCGACCTATGAACCAATGTCTACACCGATTTCTTGTCCGATCCGGTTTTAAAAACTATGCATACGACACTCGATATAATATAGGGCATATGCACGCTTTAACATGCTAGATGAATTAGTAAATTCGATACACATTTAGTCAAATGGGTTTAATCGTATTTTTACAGATTATATAGATTTGACCCGTCCTAACACACTTATTTAAATGGGTTACACCAATTCAACCAATTTAAATACTAAACGCATTTATTGTCAATACAAAGTTGGAAATTTGTCAATCTCTAGATTCCGTCTCTTTGGGGATGGAGGACAATATACATACATGCATACATACATACATATATATATATACAAACATGAATATATGCAGCGTGTGGGTAAGCGAAGCTAGGGTTTGCAATATAATTAACTCGTGTCCTCACATATGGAACCTTGATGGAAGTGAACCTGAACCATCAAGGGACGTGTGGATTCGGGGACACTTAAAAAGAGCGATGGGAAACGCCCATCCGAGGTGTCGAGATTCATCTCGATCTGTCGCTTCAAACCCTCGAATCTCAGATTACAATAAATCTCCGTAAACTACGAGATGACATAATCACGCTAACTTACGGGGAAGCCTTTTCCGTAATCGCGAAGAATTCTTCGATCGACAATCCGATGCACCTCAACGGATATTACGAGAGACACGATTGCCGACCGGTTGGAATTCATTCCCCGAATCATCCTGTGATCTCCGTCGAGGCCCGATCGTTTCCAGCGAGACGGATAACTACTCGCCTACCGCGACGAAGTGCGCCGGGCGGGGGGGCGCAGCCTTGTCCCGAATCTCTTGTACCGTCTTCGTGACAGCTACACGTCTTCATTTCTTCCACATCTTCTGTTCATGCGGCTATGACTTATCGAGACTCCACGTTACATCACCATCGTGCTTTTATCAGCTGGATTGTCCGATTCTCACTTACTCACGTGAATAAATAACACCTAGTCACGATTAACTTTGAGGAAAGTCAATTTTATCTCGTGTATATATACATATATATTTCCACTAAACATTCAAAAGAAGAAGTTACATCTAAAGAAAACGTGACATATATATATATATATATATAAGCACATAGTACAGAAGCTTTATAATTTTCATGATATTTTCTTATAATAAATTTGTGGGTATAAGTAAACCATGTACAAATATAAAAAGGGTAAAACAATAAAGCTAATTTGGTTGTATATGTATGGTTTCGTTATAAGATTAAGCCATATTCGTTAATTCACCTAACGAACGCGCGATCGTGTGTCACTCATTCGTTGTCATAACGAAGATGTGATGATATAATTATTTACGACATGAAGATGTCACACCAATTTACTCACATGTGCCATCGTGTCAATATTAGTGAATGACAATTTAAACTTGTCTAATCACGGTTGACGAATATGACATACTGTTATAACGAGGTCGGATATAATATTTTAAAATTCTTATACTATTGGTAGCTAATTTTCCATTACAATTGCATAAACAAAAAGGAAAAATCCAATCAAAATGCATCAAATTAGTGGACGGACGGTTATTAACCGGAATATATTTATCACAAGTTGTACGTTGTTAGTTTTTATATTTATGTAAATTGCATAGAATTATTTTATGGATATCTCGTTGAAAATAAGGGCTCTGATCCTGAGAGGACAGATGCATGCATCCACCGCAAACCCAGAACTACCTTCCTCCCTTCCCCTCATAGTCAAAATTATCAGATATTTTAATATAAATAGATTACATTGAAAAATTTTATTTATTAATGGATTAAATTATACGTGTATTTACTTAATAATAATAATAATAATAATAGTTGTTTTTCCACACCGCCACATGGCTGTTTAGCTTAAAGTATGACTGTATACTATTTGATTGATGAAGTGGGCGAGAATGATTGCTCCCGACGAACCCTTGAAAATGCGAGCAAGTGATTGCTACCAATTTCACTTTCATGTGGTGGCACAGCCACGTCAAGATTACTACCCACTGACATCACAATATACACGTCAATATGATTTAACAATCTGTTATGATAAAAATTACGAAGTAAAATTTTACGAACAAAAAAATTATTTAAAATATTTTGAAATTGAATATTTCTAGCATATGATGTATTTTTTTTATTTCTATTTCTTTATTACCAAAACTATTTATTCTAACTAATATTAGTTATACTGGCAACCCGATATCTACTTCTCTTATTAAATATAACACTTCTCGAGTTCATGTGAACATATTTCAACAAAACCAAACCAACCCAACCCATATTCATATAGTTCAAATTGGCACTTTCACGACACTGTATCTCCCGTGACACGATCTTCATATCGATTGCAAGCAACAGGCACTTAAAATAGTTCAGGCAGCGGCGTCCCGTGGCATGATTATGGATCTCAATGCAACGGTGTCATCGAACATTCGAATAAAAACATACTAGCAAGTACTCGATGCGTTTACTGAAGACGAAGGCTCGATGTCGACTCCTGCCGATCAAATCGTTGACATCTTCACCGGTGTATCCGCCTGCGATTTTACCGTGACGAGTGAAGTGTTGAGATATAGAATAACCTGTGTGCATCAATCACTGACATCGGTAAATTACATTTGTACAAGCAAAAGAAGAAGGTAGCATATGATTCGAAAGGGGTTTTTTTTTTGGGACCTCATCTTTTACCATTCAAAGGTGATAGATACTAGATGGATAATTAAAAACTCTTATATGTTCTAAGATTATTCGATAGATTAGTCGGTTATTACGATATCGAATACTATATATATATATATATATGTGAAGGAAGAAGAAAAATAAGAAAAGATCCAAATGGACTTAACTGCAATATTGTGCATATGGAAAATACTAATTTAAAGGGGACGGATTTGATATTTGATGGAAGTTTAGAGGTGGGACTGGCATTAACTAGTTGTCTATTTTAGGTGATTTATCTCGATATTTTGAGAGGTTAAGAGAAGGAGCCCACATTTGAACTTTCCATAGATTTAATGGATACAAAATAATCCGCATTTATAAAAATTTTGTTGGCCTGAATTATGTTTAAATTAAATTAAATTTAGGGAGGGTTTAAGTAATTTTTTTATTTATAATATTTGAATTATGATGGTATTTAAAAATAGCAGGGAATAAGTAATTAAAAAAAATTAGCCGCGGGTGGAGCCCACGCCAGCATTTTTCCTTCTTGGAAGCCCACATAGAGGTGAGGTTGGAGAAGGGAGACTGGAGAGAGAGGACAGCCAGTAGCCAGAAGAAGAAGAGGATGATCAGAGAAAGAGAAGCGGAGTTAATGGAGAGGGGAGAGAGAGGTGGTCGGCAGAGCAACAGCACCCA
Source organism: Sonneratia alba (assembly GCA_900174645.1). Classification (NCBI taxonomy): domain Eukaryota; kingdom Viridiplantae; phylum Streptophyta; class Magnoliopsida; order Myrtales; family Lythraceae; genus Sonneratia; species Sonneratia alba. Next base: position 3,320,689 of record FWPY01000010.1, read on the forward strand.
CACAATCAACTAATACGAACAGAAGGAAACAGATGACTCCATCTCCCTTTCCCTCTCTCTCTACACACAGACGCAGCAGAGAAGTAGTTAACCATTTCCCTGCAAAAAGCAATCTTTCCTGTCATCTCTCTCCCTCTCCCTGTGCGTCTCTCTCTCTCTCTCTCCTTAACCCTGTCAGCCTTTTCTTCCTAGCTTCTATTCCTCCGTTAAAAGCCAAGCCGAATCAATACGCTGCTATTCTATCACTAGCAGTAGCACAGCAGTAGGAGTAGGAGTAGCTGCTGCAGAGGCAGAAGCTACAGAGAAGCTGCTGCAGAGGCAGAAGCTACAGAGAAGCTGCTGCTCCTGCCACAGCAACCCCCTTTAATTAAATCCCACCTTCCATACCCGAACAACGTTTCTCTTTCTTATCTCCACTCTCTCTCTCTTAACCCCGTCTCTGTACCTTCTGTTTGATGCATGAAGCTTTATCACTACAGTGCATCAGCAGTGCCAGCAGTAGTCGAGAAGAAGAAGACGACCCACTCTACATAACACCCAAATTGAGTCCAGTTCACTCCCCATCTCCCACCACTAATCCTTCCTAAATATTGTTTCGGAAACTGTTAGCTTTTGTTGCAGAAAAGAGGAAATAAAGCTGACGTATTGTGATATAGAAACGACTGAAATCCGTCAGTTGTGGCTACTACCAGGAGGCAGCTGCCCTCGTCCGACTCTGGCGCCTTTGCTGACTGGGTCGCTTCCTCCTCTTCCCCCGCGTTGGGGGACCTCTCCCTCGGTTTCAATGCCGGTCCCTCCCCACACGGCGGCCCAGCCCTGGCCTTCTCCTCCCCCACATCCCCCCCTCCGTGGCCCACCACCGCTACACGCCCTATCAACTACGGCATCCCTCCGGAGATGGGCATGTTCGTTGTCGCCCCGGCCTCCTCCTTCCACCCCCACTCGCTCCATTACCCCCAAGACCCCATCGCTTCTGCCGACTCCGCAGCTGGCTCCACCGCACTGGGCGTCGGTGTGGGAGTCGGCGTGATCCCTCTCCTCACATCAACACCATGCCTAGCTAATCCGAACATCTCGATTGACAACGCCGACAACAACAGCAACCTTGCTACTGCCCGTTCCCGCGGCAGCGGGCCTGGAGGGGGAGGAATTCAGCTGTGGCAGAATCACCTGCAGGCTTCCCAGATCGCCACCAATAACTGCCTGAAGAAAAACCCCATCCTCGACCAGAGCAGTAACTCAGCAAAACTTCCGTCTGGCGGAGGAGCAGCAGCAGCTGGCAGTGGTAGCGGCAGAATCACGGCTTCGGCCACGGTGAGCGGCGCCTCAACGTGCCAGGACTGTGGGAACCAGGCGAAGAAGGACTGTAGCTTTAGGCGGTGCAGGACCTGCTGCAAGAGCCGGGGCTTCGACTGCGCCACTCATGTGAAGAGTACGTGGGTTCCGGCATCACGGAGGCGGGAGCGCCAGCTCATGGTGGCAACTGGTGCAGGAGGTGGTACCGGGACGTCTACGTCAACCTCTGGGGCGAAGAAACCGAGGCTCAGCGTCTCGCAGAACACTGCAACAAATTCCCACACTTCCACCTCTAACACCACTCCACCGCGGAGCTACGACACCGTAGGCTCCAGCCGACAAGGTTCCCAATCTTCTTCGGCATAAAGCCCGACATATCGTTACTCAAAAACCGATTTTGTCTGGTTTCTGTTTATTCGGGGACGGAGAATTCTCTAGCCTTCTCGTGCCTAAAGAACGCGTTTCTTTTCTCATTCTCTCACAGAACTTGATCAAAGTTCAATTTTTTGCTTTTCTTAAACAAAATTAACAGCCGATCCGGGCAGAAATTTGGGTCGTCTTTGTGTATATCTTTATTTACTCATGTTTTTCTGTGAAGTATAACCTAAGACCGAAGAATTGAAAAGCTTTCCCGACACTTGGATTAGGGTTTACACATACTTGGTTAAACTCTCACGGAGAATCAACCTAAGCTATACTTTTTCTGCATTCAAAACGTTAAACTTTCAATGGCTAAGTTAATTAATTTCATTATTCCACTCATGCGGGATCCTGCTTAGTCTGAATAGTTTTGAGATGTACAAGAATTTTCCACTTGCTTAAGTTTTTCTTTCAATCAGAATTCAGAAAGATTAAAATTCTGAATAATTTGCTAATTGGGACTGATCAGATCCAAGCTTCATGGAGTCTTTGCCAGTGCAAGTTCGTGCCCCCGCTGTCTTCAAGTGCGTGAGGGTGACTGCGGTGGATGGCGGAGAAGATGAATATGCATACCAGGCAGCCGTGAAAATCGGCGGCCATGTTTTCAAAGGGTTTCTCTATGACCAAGGCATTGAAGAGCAGGAATGGTTGCCAAACATCTCGGACCTCCACCTAGGCAGCAGTGGTGGAAGGGATCGGAATGCAGCCTCTTCATCCTGTCCGATGATTGATCCTTCCAGTGTCTATGCAGCCCAAGGAAGTGGGTTGCTTGGAGGTCCCAGTTTTGGTAACCACATGAACTGAGAATTTGGTCAAGGAAAAGTTAACCTGTTATAATTGGATCGTTTCAGAGCCAAGACGGGCTTGCACTTTACCAGGGACACACTGCATCGCCTTCTTAGTTGACTGTTTTTAGGGACTTAGAGGTCGCATATTGTCCATCCTTATTTGTGTATGTATTAACCCCATTGTGTCAGTCTTCCTTGTTTTCAGCTTGCTGCGTTTGATTCTTATATGGATCTGCCTCTATAAGTCGGATTACGTCGTAATGCACCCAGAATTTCCATTTCCTTGAAGATTCCGCACATTGCTAATTTGTAAGAATATTTGTATCCTCTTTAGGATACTCTTACTGTTGATCAAATAATGCCTGATATTCCTGCGGGTATATTTTGATTGTCATTTGTGCATTCACACCCTCGTAGAAATTTCGGTTTTAATACATATAAATTTTACAGCACCATCTATTAATTTGAAATTTCCTCCTTTTTCAGTTTTGAAGAGTCGCCCGTAATGACTATTGTATTTGCACATCTGAATGTAAGTAGACAGATGAGATCTCTCCACTGTTTGCAATGGAAAGTTTCTCTATGGTTAGCTTTGTGACACAAACATAGTATGTTAGTTATAACCCATCATCAATTTGTCGTCATACTTCTTCAACATGCAGATAATGGGTTGATGGTGTGTAGTTGGGTTCTTATTGATTAATGTTCCGTGGGAACATCTTTGGTTAGTCCCAAAGCTGGGCATTTTGGCTTTGTTAGTTCAAAAGTGCAAAGCTTGGACTCTGGGAGTGCATGTAGTTGTTACAATGTCACCATCCGTATTGCAGTAAAAGCTCATACAGTGGGAAACGCCTTTTTGGATCAGAGCCATCTCTGATTGTGAAGAAGAATCTTACCATTCACTCCCGTTGTTTGGAAGCTCGCTTCAAGCATCCTGATAACGGAAACTATTTTGCCTGAGCTCTCTCTCTCTCTCCCCCTCTATATATGTATATATACACCATTTTTGTTTTGGTTTTTCTTATGACAATTGCATCATTTTGTCTTGGGAGCAAACTGCCCTGGGGTTACACATTTTTGTTCTGTGCTATTTTTTGTCTGTTTTAACCTATATATTTTTGTAAATTTCTCTTGTTTTTGGGATTGTTAAGGTTTTGAGGATGCCTTGAATAGAATGATTTGTCAATGTTGTCAAATGCATGCATCTCTTTAACATGAGAGTACTAATCACTTAATTATAATTGTAATACTTTACTTCCAGGATGCTTTATTGCAAACTTCATCCTTTTGGGATTAGATTTTTGAAACATAGATTTGTCAATATATTAATCTGGATGGATGGATGGATGGTTATAATATATTCTGTGCTGTCACGATTCATTGTCCTTATAGAATTCATTTTGTATATTCTCCCGACATGTTGATGACCTGCGGATGTTTGTCTGGCATTCTTTAATTTTAACTCGGGTCCGTTTTCTGTTCCTTTGTTTTATGTGTCCTGTAACTTTATCAATTAAAAGGGAAAGTATCATGTGACTTGTACATGTTCTATGTGGTCATTTTGTTTTTTTTTGCTTCATATAAAATATTGTGCCAAGGTTTGGTTCCATACAAGGTTGCCTGCTTGCTGATGCCTCCTGTGTCTTTAAATTATTCATTCGTGTTGTTGCTGACTATTTTGCCTTCTTTGGGCCATTTAGCCTTTTTCATGAGATTGGCTATCTGAAGTCGGCTGTCATGCATATACAAGGTATGCTAATGTAGCAACCTTGAGGGCTCTATTTTTTTTCTTCTCCTCTTGTGATGGCTGTTGCCAGTGCTGATAGGCTATCCTAATTTTATGTGATCCATTGCAATATTGAAAGTGATGATCTGGAACCTTGATTACGATGCAATTTCTTGACGTCTTTTGGGACCTCTGCTTATGATTTTGAGTGTTGTTAGCCTGATACTACCATTAGGCTTTTCATAGATTCTCTCCTTAAACCATTGCAGATGTTGAAAGCTCCTATATCTGTATATACCAACATCCTTGTGCCGATGTTGTCTTCCACCAACAAGCTTTTTTTTTTTGTTTTTCCTTAACCCTATAGGATGGTTTGAAATCTTTGAAAGATGACAGCATCTATTCTCGCAATGTTTAACCTTGGAAGTTAAAAGAGTTGCTGCGCAGGCGCCTTGTCTCCACACTGGATGTGTTTCTTCCATGACATGTTTCCTTTCCTTGCATGTTATTGCTTATCTAGCCCTATTGCAATGGCTGGGATTCTTCTTTCCTTTGCCAGTTACACGGACTTGTTCATTCTATCTGCTGCTTGTAATTATTTGCAATCGCATTATGTCTCGGACATGGCTTCTCCACTGGTGAGGTGGGAGCGGTTATTTTCGTGGGTGTCTCAAATTCCAAGAACACCGGATTCTTCTTCTTTGTGTGTGTCAAAGCCCTCATCTACGGAATATGCCTAGAAGGCCAGAACGGGCGGGCTGCAGGTTCTGAATACTATAGAAGGCAGAGAACGTCTCCTTGTTCCGGAACTTTCCGTCATGATCCTGTGTCGGTTAGATCCATTTGAAGATTCTTGATAAACCCACTTGCCCGTTAGGGTTTTTAACTGTTCCCTCCCATTGCCAGCAAACGGATGTGCGCGTCATGCATTTTTAATATCGGTTAGAGACTGCGTCGTGCCATTGTTTTTCTGGCTTTTATCCTAGACTTGTGCGGCACTGTGTGTCGATGGAGAAAAGCGCCTTCGCGCATGTCATTGCCATGTGTAGGTCAGGAGAGGGATGCCGGCTCCAAGTTGTGTTTGCTCCGTGGTGTACTTCGTGAAAGTACTATGCGAGGTTTACACTAATACAACTGGAGAGATCAAGCTGGTTTTTGGTTTAATTATCTGTTAGTTAAGAGCTGCGTGTAGATTCCTCGAGGGGGGAATGAAAGGGGGAAAGAAATGAGGACACTGAAGGGTGTAGTTCGAATTTAGTGGGAGACTGGACCTTTCCCTTCTCTTACCAATAGGAGGAACAGAGAAGTTGAAGGGCTGGCTGTGAATGTTTCCATTGAAGAAGTGAACTCGGGCCCAGGCCGACGTGCTCGTCGTTTAGGAAGAGTTTCCTATTCCCCTCTTGGTGATGAGGAGAAAGCCCGTCATTCGGAAAATTTGTGCCCCTCAGGGGGCTGACTTCTGATGAATCTGACCGATCAGTCGGTGGCTTCTCGATGTGGTTTGCACCAGGTTCAAGCGGGGGATGTCGACGCGGTGAGGGCCTCCGTGATGTGGAAAATCTAGTCTCACCTTGTGGGCCTCGAGAAAATGCGCTTCTGTGGAAACCTCAGCCCATTTCTTCCCGATGCCAGCTGGCTACAGCAGCCTCCGAGTTGTCCAGAGCTGGGCACACTGGCAAATGAGGAGGACCGCGTTCCTTGTCCAACCTGGCCCTGGTGCGGTCGGTTACTCGTTTTTCGGATCCTTGTCAGTTGTCGCTCAATTGCTGGGCATCCTCGGTGCGATGATGCGGTCAAGCTCGACCACCACCCTTGGATATCCAGATAGGTCCGAAAGATTAAATAGAAATGAAGGAAAATAAATGGTGCTGGAAAATCCAATTAATACTGACTGGGATTCGGCCACTGAATTGAAATTTGAAACCTTGATATTAATAAGGCTGTGAGAAGACTTTATAGTCCCTCCTCTCTGCTCTCTCTCTCTCTCTCTCTCTCTCTCTCTCTCTCTCTCTCATCCTGCGCATCCTCTTCTTGCTTTCACTTTCGTTCCGGCGAGCCTTACTCCGATGTCGGACTACGGCAACGCGATGACTCTTTCTCATCCCCTAACCTCCGAAGACTCCGACTCCGACCACACAGCCGGCGGCGTATCTGCCTTCCGCAGCGGCGCCTCACCCGGCCCACGCCAGTTACCCTGCACCAGGGTCCAGCTGCAGGCCGCCGCTGAGGGTCAGGGGTCGACGTCGGCAACGAAAAAGCCCAGGGGGAGGCCACCGGGGTCGAAGAACAAGCCAAAGCCGCCGCTGGTGATCACGAGGGAGAGCGAGTCCGCCATGAAGCCGGTGGTCCTCGAGATCTCCGCGGGATCGGACGTCATCGAGCTGGTGACGGGCTTCGCCCGGAGGCGGCGCTTGGGGGTCACCCTCCTGAGCGGGACGGGAACAGTGTCGAACGTGACGCTTCGCCACCCCATGCCGTCCCACTCCCAAGCGGCCGCCCCCGGGTCCCTCATCTCCCTCCACGGGCCCTTCCACCTCCTCTCCCTCTGGGGCTCATTCATGGGCTTCAACACCAAGCCTACCTCCGCCTCGGCCACGCACGGTTTCGGAATAACGCTGTCGGGGGCACAGGGGCAGGTCTTCGGAGGTGTAGTTGGGGGTAAGGTGGTGGCAGCAGGTCCAGTGACGGTGGTGGCTTCGACTTTCCTGAACCCGACATTTCACAAGCTGCCTCCACCCAACGAGGACCGTGAGGACGGAAGCGGACCCGACGAAGACAAGGAACGGCAGGCGGAGAAGAAGCGGTGCGAAGGCGGGTATGGCGGTGAGATCACCTGCGGTACTCCGATCTCTGCACTTCCTCCTAGTTGCTGAAGCCTGTAGGGGCAGTTCAACAGTTCATCATTGACGTTAGCCAGATAGATTGACTGATTTAATATATTATCATCAATGTTATAAACCCAGCTAGTTACTTTAATGTTATTACTGCTAATGAGTCGTATGCTTATATTACGTATTTTAACTTGCGCTTTTGATGAAGATATTGACTAAGGGTAGTAATAATAATATGATTTCTCGGACGTGCATGCCCAGACATGTTTATATGTATATATAATACATGTCATAGGTAGCTCATGATCGATCAGTCAGCCCACCCATCGGATGTAGAGCTCACTGATAAAGGTCTATCAGGAAGCTGTTTGCCATTAAATTACGTTAAATTAATCATGGGGATTAACGATAATTAATAATAATGACTGTAAAACGTACGTAGTCATGTATAGTGGCGTCATGCAATAAATATAGGGTAAAGTGTAAATGCGAAGGACCAAGACCAGGAGAGGAGTTCGTCTAGCGTTAAATACTCTTTAACTGTGAAACTCTTGCTTGCCCCTTTAATTTAATATCATCCTTCTCGCATTATCTCTTGGTTCTCGGCTCGGCCATTCTTTCAACCGAAAAAAAATTAGAATATATATATATATATATATAGATGAAAATGGCTGATTAAGATTTCTTATGAGTGGCACCTGTAAGTTCATAGGTAATGGCCATGGTACTGATCCTGATGTCCATAGAGAAGAGGGATTAAAAGTAAGAGAACTCATGCTCTTTCAACCCAAAAGATGAATGAACCACTCATAAGAAGTCTGTTTACTCACTCGATCCACTGTAGATAAAATTCTAGCTGTACATCTGTGTGCTAATGAATATATTTGGACCGGAGCATCAGATCGGAAACATTCTGTGAAATCTTATTACCAAATGGACCAGAGCAACAGATTTAGCCCTGCACGGGATAGCATCACATGGGAAAACCTATGGAGCCTCGAATGCCATGAGAGGTTTAAACTCCATCTATGGAGAATTTGCCCGTGAATGTCTGCCCCGGTTTGGACATGGGGACAACCTTTGTCCCCTGTGCCAAGCTGGACCCGATGAGTTCAGCCATCTCTTTGTAGATTGCTTGTTCACTAGTGTGGGTGGCGTTGAGAGAATCACAATGGAGGATTTGGGGAGACGGCCTTCCTCTGACCCTTCTCCATAGGACCTAATAAACTTCATGACGGACCCTGGCTTCTTTCCATGGAGGCTTATAATTTCTCTTTGTATGGTGCTATCGTTTGCTACGTACTCTTGGACGTTGCGTAACAAGATCCTTTATTCAGATGTTAATGCCGATATCTTTGCGTTTCTAGGTGATGTGGGAAGCATGTATAAAGAGCATCAGTAACAAAAGGAGAAAGTTGCCTCTCCTGGGCAACGAGGTGTCCATACCAACAGCTACCAAGTGGAATCAGATTGGCTACAGCTACAAACTGATGCTGCTTGGACACCAACAAGAACCTCTATTGCGGGAGTTGCCATCCGAAATCACAGAGAAGTGCTCTCCACACCATGGCTCACACCACTGCAAGCAGAAAGCCAAAGCCTTGCTCACGGCAACTTCGGTGGCATCTTCCAAGAACTGGACCAGAATTCTTTTGCAATCAGGTAGCTTTAACTTTGGTCCATTCAGTAAAGAAGATACAGGACCCTCCATGGGAAATCAAGGCCATGATCTCTGATACTCACTCACATTTTGTTGTTGTCGTTCGTTGATTGGGATTGTAATTGGCTTAACACAACCTTAAATACAAGAAGAACCCACCAACTAGCACAGAGGGGCATGCAGAGTGATGTCTTGCTCCCTAGAACTCTATAATCATCCATCGCCTATCAGGAAGAGAGAGAGAGAGAGAGAGAGAGGATCTAGTGGAGTGGTGACAAGAGACTGGGAAAAAAGCACAGGTTCAAAACGGTCAAACACAGACTTCTGACAAACTTGCACAAACATAACTAAGCTCCCTCGCTGCTCTTGTTTGTCCTATTGCTTTGACCAATGAAACAGCAAAGTACCTCTCCTTCCTACGTTAAAAGAAAACCCATAAAAATAAATAAAAAGTTATATATATGTATGTATGTATGTGTATACAACTCAGAAAAGCTGAAAGCTGGGCTTAAGTACAAAAATCAGTAAATGTTGGAATCAGGCCAAGTCGTTTTCAGAACCCCCCGACCCCCACCCCCAAAAAGGAAAAAAGCTGGTTCACGCAACCGCTTCCCGGTGGTAGATTCCGAACAATGTAGTTTGTGTTCTGGTGGGTCAGTAATGGATTAAGCTCTTATAGTCTTTAATTTTATGTTATTTATAAGACTCGGATCTCGAATCTCGCTTAAAAGTGGAAAAAAATTAGGAGAAAAAATCGGCTTACCGATCCAAGTTTGTTTCGTTTGCTATAACAACGTATCATGAGAATTACGGTTGCAAATCCTTAGAGAATCTGTCGTTTTTCGGGGCAACGGATTTCATTGGACTCCAACGAATCTAGATTCCATTATGCCAGGTCGGTATCCCCGGGCCCATCGGCCCATCCATTCCCCACAGTGAATAATGGTAAATGTAGCCGGCCCAATTACCGATATCATCAGAAGGCCCGGTCCACTACAATCGCGCGCTGTATCCACACGCTGCTTGGGCAAATCAAGTTCTGTCAAATTGTCGCCTTACGAGATGGAACACAGATCAGTAAAATCCCATTCCCTTGATTAATTAGGGGATATGATAATATCGGGATGGACCGTGTTTTCGTCGAGTTAATAGGCATTCGGATCGAGTTACGAATCGGGCAATTTTCGATAAGATAAAACTTGAATAGAAATTAAAGCGCGCGCACACACACACATATATATATATATATATATCTCTCTCTCTCTCAGTCTCTTCTGCAACTGGGCTCCGGCCCATATCATATACCCAACAAGTGGGAATAAACAGTAATGAAGAACTTATAGCGTCATCAGGAGGACCGGCGCGGCAACGGAGGCCTCGCCGGTGGTTCAGGCGGACTTCGGGGCCACCGGTGGCTTCTTCAGAGTCGCCGGGGAATGGGCGTCGGTGGAGACGCCCTCATGAGCTTTGGGGCCTGCGGCTGATTCTCCGGTGCTAGAAACGCATGAACCAACCTTGCCGAGGCCGATTGAGGCGGCGACCGACTCGCTGGCGTGGCTTGACTCGGAAGATACTGGCTTCAGCAGCTCATCCCCGGCTAGCATCTCCGGTGGAAGGCCACGTGAAGGTTGCCGGCGGTGGCGGGACATTGGACGATCCTTCACTTCAGTGGGCTTTTGAGGGAAGTAAGTAAATGAAGAAACTATCGTGGACGACTTGGCTTCGGGGTGTCCGATTTATACGGAGCACTGCAATATGTATCATGATAAATAATAATAATAATAATAAAATCAAACCGCCTTTAATTAATTCAATTTAATGTGATATATGTAGTTTTTGTGTAAGTATATGTGTACTTAGGAAGCATGTACGGTCGGATAAGATGGGACAGATATTCTTGTCGCAGCTTAGGATTAACGAAGACCATACACGTGGCGACATGTCGGCAACAATGGTGCTGTGCTAGTGGACAGATTCCTCCTCCAAGGAAAAGTCGCTTCCTTTCTTCCCTTTTATCCCCAACGAATTATCCACATTTCTATGAGGAAATTATGTCTCATCTTTAATCCAATGGTGTTAGTTTTCAGTAGGCTTGCTCGTGGTTTAGTTCGGTTAAATTCGCACATTATACCCCTCGAATTATCATTATATAGTTATCGAATCGAATTATTTTGAACCGATTCAATAATTTGGTTAACCGGTTTAAGTTATTTTTTTAAAAAAATAATTACAAATTAATAAATTGAATGTAAACCAAACCAAAACCTAACAAAACCGTATTGAAACACAAGAAAAAAACATAAAAATAATAAAAATGTGAAAATCATAAAATTTTCAATTAAAGATAAATTAAATATGCAAAATTAAGATTAATTAGCTTATTTAGAACAAAATTTAATATGAAATGATAAAAAAATGCTATACAACATAAAATAATCTATATCTAACTATTTTTAAATATTTTAAAAATATTTCTTATATATTGTTATTTTATTTTTATTATATTTACAAAACATTTTAAATATATATTTTTTAAGAAATATGATTCGGTGGTTCGAACCGGTTAATTGAACTGTTTGAATTTAGTAATTAACCGTACCGTTTCACCTTTAAAAAATCGCATTATATGAGAACCGATTTATCGTGAATTGATTTGTCCGGTTTATTTTGGCTGGTTAGTGGTTCGATCTAGTTCGCCGGTTCTTTACGTGCAACCTTAGTTTTCAGCTACCCAACCCCTTTTAAAGAAAAAATATCGTAAGAGCAAGGTGAGGCATTGTTGATTTTTGTGGCCACGTGAGATCGGGAGCTGTCCCCTCTTGATGGGGTCACTCGACCACTTGCTCTGTTCCGGTATCAGTTCCTACGATGCAGCTCGGACGGTAGCATCTTTCGTGGGGACGGAATCTGTAGCGTCCACGTAAGAAGATATGCACGTCGGCTACAGACGGCGGAAGAGCACAGCACACGGTGTTGAGTGCATCGCCCGCACGAAAATGGTCGGGAAGGGTCGACCGTGCAACATGTAATCGACCTCGGGTACGAGTCATCAGATGGAACATCCTGCTCCGAGCTTTGAGCTTGAAGGTAACATTCATGTCCATATCGTGTGTTGATAATGCATGGTGTTGGTCTCGAATTCATCGTAGCCTTGCACCGGTGATAAGGGCACGAATTATCTCTGCGTTTGGATGCGTCTTGTGGTCATCGACCGGCATCTCTTTCAGTAAACTGACTGGTCGACTGGTTGACCACCATCGACACGAGCGGGTAACTCCGATTGCCAACCTGTTGCTTGAATTAGATGTTTTACCCCATTTCCCGAGCAACCCTCCTAGCCCTACTCTCCTCTTGCAATAACTCGGACCCCTGAAAGCCTGATTCCTTCCGAGACATGGGCAACTGTTGCTCCCGGGGCAATACGACCACGGAAGAGCAGGCCGAACCAGAGGTGGGCCCTGGTGAATGCGGCGGCGACAACCTACAAGCCGCCACTGCCACTGCCATCCAGGGGAACTCCTCCCCCGTCCCGCCCAGTGAAGCGGCTGCGGTGACTCCGGCAGCCTCGGGAGCCTCCACGAAGCCCGCCAAGACGATGCCGATCGGCCCCGTCCTGGGGAGGTCCATGGAGGACGTGAAGTCGACATACACGATGGGAAAGGAGCTGGGGCGGGGCCAGTTCGGGGTGACCCACCTGTGCACCCACAAGGCCACCGGCGAGCAGTTCGCCTGCAAGACCATCGCGAAGAGGAAGCTGGTGAACAAGGAGGATATGCGGAGGGAGGTCCAGATCATGCACCACCTCACGGGCCAGCCCAACATCGTCGAGCTCAAGGGCGCCTATGAGGACACGCACTCGGTCCACCTCATCGTGGAGCTCTGCCCCGGTGGGGAGCTTTCGATCGCATCATCGCCAGGGGCCATTACGCCGAGAGGGCTGCCGCCTCCCTGCTCCGCACGATCGTTCAGATCGTGCACACTTGCCACTCCATGGCAGTCATGCACCGCGATCTCAAGCCCGAGAACTTCCTCCTCCTCAATAAGGACGAGAACTCGCCCCTCAAAGCCACTGACTTTGCCCTCTCCATGTTCTTCAAACAAGGTTTCTCGTTCAGCTTCAATAGCGTCTTGTTTTCCCATCTCCCCGTCAAATCCTCCATTGGTAATAACAGCAGTTGCATTCTTCTGCAGGAGATGTATCCAAGGATACCGTTGGAAGTGCGTATTACATTGCATCTGAAGTGTTGAAGAGGCGATACAGGCCCGAGGTCGACATTTGGAGTGTCGGGGTCATGCTCTATATCCTTCTCTGTGGAGTTCCTCCATTCTGGGCTGGCATGTATTTGGTTATTTCTCGATGTTTCTCTCTCGACCACGTCGAGTTCTGATCATTCTGAAGTTGGATCTGTGCAGAGAATGAGAACAGGATTTTCAACGCGATTCTACGGGGTCATATTGATTTCACGAACGATCCATGGCCGTCGATTTCTCCTGGAGCCAAAGACCCTGTCAGGAAGATGTTGAACTCCGATCCCAAGCAGAGGCTGACAGCCTTCCAAGTCCTCAGCGAGCATTTGCTTTTCATTTGTTCAAGTTTCTGAATCGAGTGTGCTGCTCATTTTTTTCTCGATAAGTAATCTTCTCTTCTCTCCAGACCATCCACGGATAAAGGAAGATGGAGAAGCAGCTGATACGCCACTCGACAACGCAGTGCTGAATAGGCTCAAGCAGTTCCGAGACATGAACAAGTTCAAGAAAGCAGCTCTTCGAGTGAGCAATCTCTTCATCACATTCTCAAGGACATACAAATGCCTGATCCTTGTGATCGCTAAGAACATTCGATTTTCTCGTGCAAATGTTCACAAGGTTATTGCGGGCAGCTTATCCGAGGAAGAGATCATGGGACTGAAGGAGAGATGTTCAGAGGGACGGACACCGACAACAGCGGGACCATAACACTTGAAAGAGTGAGCTGAAGCAGGGCCGGCCTCTCCAAGCAAGGGACGAAACTGTTGGAGTACGAAGTAAGACAATTGATGGAAGCTGTAAGTTTCTCAAGAATTCTGGCAAGCTAATCTCACGGGGATAAAACCGCTACTGCCTTTCTCACGCCTGTCAATTTACGCAGGCTGATGCCGATGGTAATGGGACGATAGACTACGATGAGTTCATCACTGCAACGATGCACATGAACCGGATGGACAGAGAGGAGCATCTCTACACAGCTTTCCAGAACTCTGACGAAGATAACAGCGGGTGAGCGCACGGCCCAGTCTTAGAAGCTCCATATCAAGGAGATCCTTTCCGAGGTCGACTCTGACAACGTAAGACTGCTCTCTCAGTTCGACCCTTTCCCTCTTCTTGTGGTGCAGGAAACCATGGCGGACTGAGTGTGTCACATTTCAGGACGGACGGGTCAATCACGACGAGCTCGTGGCGATGATGAGAAAAGGAAACCCTGAAGTTCAAACAAAGAAGAGATGATCAAACTCTCGCACGGAGGAGGGAGGCAGTGGATGGTACGCTCTCTTCTTTTTCTTCGACTAACTCGGGTGGAGGAAGACCTAGGAGGAGAACGGCTGTAAAGATGATCGACATGGTTGCCCGAAGATTTGTATACCGACATGAAGCTTATAACCAGATGAAGGAGAAGAACACGGGATGAGGTTGTCATCTTTGTTGGTGGGGAGAGGATGGCTCGAGATAAATCAGTATTGGCAAGGTCCGTTGGGTGAAGAGTTGTCAACATTGTAAAACACTCAGACATGAAGCATAGCATGAGCTCTGAAATGATCCTGAAATTACCAAGACTCACTCCCTCCATAAGATCGATCGGGTCTTTGGATATCGGTTCGGTCCATCTCCTGTTGGGCACTTCAGCTATGGTCAGTCAAGCACTCAGACATCTCTGCCAGGGAAAACTCGATCTCATGTACTCATTCGGCTGTGTCCGTAACAGGCTCTAGCTAGTTAAAGATCAGACAATTAATGATTAGAATCAGCACAGTTCCAGTGATAATAATAATTTATCATAGGTTGCAAACTCACTGCACCTTCACATGGCTTGAATGATATATATCGAGGTGCATCAGTGTTCAAAATTCTGTCAATTTTAGTGAGACCTGAAATGTGACTCCATCAGTGTTTTTCGGATTCTCCGATCCACTCCAGCAAACTGAACACAGTTCAATGTCTTCTGTATATATAAGCATTTCTCTAAAAATCTTTAGCACCGCTAGATGCATTTTATCGACTCTCTTCAGTAAGAACTTGTGCGTAGGGTTTATGACTCTGGGAATGTGCTCGACAGAGACACAGTCTACTTCATTATCGAACATTCACATCGGTTCAGGTACAGCATAGAAAGATATGTTACATGCTGAACTCGAACACATTTATTCGCATACCTTAGTTCGAAAGAGACAGAAACTCCTCCAGCCTAATCTGCAGATATAGATCGCTTCACGGGAGCCTTAAGGGAGGATAGATACATAGCATCGGCCTTGTCCATTCCACCAAAAAGGTAACTGAAGGGTGGCAACCTTACATACTTCCCTGATCCAGCAGTGACCTTGAGCTCATCGTTTATCCAAACAATCCTTCCTCCGGCTATTGTCACTTCAACCTTTCCCTGAAATACAGGACATCACTTTAACTTCCATTGTACACCGTTGTTTCTAGTTTATCTTTTCTTTCTAAACTTTTTTCATATCTAAATTAATTTAGCCTCGTGATGGTGGTTGCTCAGAAGAGAAGTGTCACATTACTGCAAAACATGGGTTTCTTTCCGAAACCCGCTGGACAAGGGTGGATGCTGTACCATAAAATCTTCACATAGTTGGTCGAAAACATATTAAAAGTATGTCATTTTCACATGTTATTAAACAGCTATCTTGCATCATAAATTCACAGATAAATATATTACCTTGCCTCTCTTCCCCTCGAAAACATTCATATCAGTTCTAGAGTGGTGGGTGCTAGCACTTATCTCAAAACTTGAGTTTGGGTTGAGGATTATGATATCTGCATCGGATCCAGCAAGAATAGCTCCCTTCCTTGGATATATGTTGAAAATTCTAGCGCTGACAGCATAATAACTGTTAGTAATTTCAGGAACCTGCTGATGCTTGGGATACTATAGGGGGAGTAGAAGAGTATACCATTCTGTGCTAGTTATTCGCACATAATCAGAGACAGAAATTTGCCCAGATTCCTGACATATTTGGAAAACTTGATATTAGAAATATGTACTAACTGAAGCTGATTAGGTGTGGTGAAGATCCAGGAATCTCTAATTGCTGCTTACCACCATAGTATTCCAAACCAGATGCATCCTCTCTTCAATGCCATTCACACCATTTGGGATTTTTCGGAAATCGTCGATTCCCATAGATTTTTGTGTTGAGTTAAAGACACAATGGTCGGTTCCTACCAGCTGCAAAGTGTTAAAACATAAAACCACAGATTAGGCCATTTAAAGTATTTGGTTTTCCCTATTTGACATGTCTAAAAGTACACAGTTTGTCAGACAGAAGTAGGAACCTGCAGTACGCCTGTAGAAAGAGCGGCCTGAAGAGCTTTGTCATGCCCAGCTGCCCTTATAGGTGGGCTCATGACATACCTGAAAATGTTTGATATATGTAGTTTGTTTCAAGAAAAACCGAGAGAGAGAGAGAGATAGAGAGAGAGAGAGAGGCTCTACTTTGCTGCAGTAACAAAATCAGGATCCCAAAGCCCAGATTCATCCAAGACCAATCCAGCAACCACTGGCTCCCCAATAACTCTCTGTCCTGTATGTCATCCAAGATGTGTAAAAATGACAAGAACAAGCACCTGAAGGTTAAACAAGCATCATGACAAGCACATTTTATCTGTCTCACGCATCATTGTGAGCATGTTATCATGTCTCCTAAAGATATTTTAAAACATGGAAACAACAGATTTAAGACATTGACTGAATATGCAATTGACTCAATTTAACGGCAGGAAGGAAGCAAAGAGAGCGATTGTATTGGTTAGTGGAGTTGGATATGAACGCTTGTTTCTGTGCAGTTTCTCTAGCAAGCTAATAAAAGACTCGTATATGAGCCTTCAAAAGAGATAATCACAACACTGTAACAAATGCAACTCTGTTAGATAATTGTTGTCCAGATATAGAAGTACACAGATTAGCAGCAATGAGCAAATGAATTTGGATATTCATGAGGAGATTTTGGTAAAACACATCCATTCATGCAGGCTAAAAATTCTTGTACCTCGAGACTGAACTCTATGGAACAAAATGTATTTGGACTTTTTGTGACTTAAAATGATAATAATAGAAAAACAAAGAATCATTGAAGATGAGCATCTAGATGGTGGATATTTCAAGCACCTGACTGTCGAGCTTTAGCTATTTCTTCCATGGCATCAATGCTCATCACGTGAACTATGTAGAGAGGTGTATTTACAAATGCTGCCAGACGAATTGCCCGAGCAGTCGCTTCTCCTTCCAACTGCATGTAACAAAGTTAAAAACATATCTTTCAGTCAGAGCCTTTCCCCTGTTCAAGCTCGACCATGAAATTAGCGCATCCAATTACTTGAAGGTTTCCAACAAACTTGATAGCAATACATCTCAAAGGTGGATGACTTTAAGAATTACTTCCTGCACTGATGTCTTCTATATTTATACAATAGAGACTACAGAAACCCCAGGTCCAGGTCATGATAACGTTCTAATATTCCTATTCTGCTACATTATTCTGCAGAATCCCGAAATCATTGTCGCATGGGCTTTCAACATTTTGATAGTTGACAGACGAAATCAACATGTTCAAAGTAAAGCTCATAACTTTTACCAACTGAAAGAGCCCTTTTAAATGGAAAATGAATTGGAAAAAATTACCACTGCAGGCCTTGAAAGAGCATGCCCTTCTGGTCCAGTTATTCCAAGCTCAATCATTCTCCTCTGCCCTTCAAACACTGCATCTCCATTTTCTGCATGAACCATGGCCACTGCCCCAAGAGACTTGCACTTCTTGAAACCTTCCAAGAGAAGCTCATCGTTGATCATGAGAGCCCCTTTGTATGCCATGAAGAACTTGAAGGAATTGATACCTGTATGCCAATAAATGAGATACTTAAAGCAGCTCCATGTCACCAATGTAGTAAAAACAGAACTAGAATTTTCACGCAGCTGTATAACCATTTACCTTTCTCATTAACCATTATTTCCATCTCTTTAGAGACTGTATCATCCCATTTTGTGACAGCCATGTGGAAACCATAATCCATAACAGCTCCTTTTGCCTTCTTTTCATAAGCTTCAAAACCAGCTATTAAACTCCCATCAACTGGTATAACAAAGTCGATATGCATAGTTGTTCCACCAGCTAAAGCTGCAGCCTGGCCACTGAAGAAGTCATCCATCGTCTCAGTACCCATAAACTCAAATGATAAATGTGTATGGGGGTCGATTCCTCCTGTCAATATGACATGGCAGATATTCAATTATATAGACAAGATTTTGTTCAAACAAAAACCGGACTATATCTCCTATGGAGGAAGGAATAGCTGATCTGAGGTCATGACTATTCAGTCGACTAAAATACTGATTTTAAGTTTCAGTAATAATCAAATGTCTCTTTGTTGAAGCTCGAATCATTACAAAGGAACAGCTCAACAAGTGAGATAATAACAGTTAATCAAACCTTTTAATTGTTTTTTTGGGGAAACGTGTATGATTCTTATTGATAACCTGTAAAACTATGTATTGTACAAGCTATTCAGTCATAAACAAGCATAGAGTTACTGTAAGCCAAACCTTTTAATTGTTATTCAACTCAAAATCTGTTAACCCAGAGAAAGGTGCAAGATATAATTCACAGCAATAAGCAGTACCTGGCATGACATATTTGCCAGTGGCATCAAGTACTGTAACATCATCACCAACCTGCCAATTGAAGATCAACAATCAAATCCAGAAACTAACAAAAAGATACAGAAATGCAGTTCCTCAAGAGCTCAATAAGTGCAAAAAGAAGGGTATAGTTCTGGTGAAAATATGAAAATCTGGGTGGCATATACTACTACTGCAGAAAAAGGAAAAAAGGAAACAAAGAGAAAGCATAAATTCTGTCAATGCTAAATGCAACAGCTAAATTTGAAATTGGAGTTCCAGTAGTGATCCTGCAGCTATTGTTTAAGAATCTATTGGTACAACTAAAAGAGAAAAAAAGAAGACAAAGAGGGGAAAATGTGATTTCAAGCAATTGATAGTAACTTTAGGAGAGAAGAATGAACTTGGCGAGTAGCATGGCTAGTTGAGATTGCTAGTGCTATACTTGCAAGTTATGGCTAAAACAACATGTAGAAAGAACGAAAAATACCTTTACAGAAACATTCATTTGAACGGAAAAGGTTTGGATTCATCGTACCATAATATTGGGTCTCACAGCAACAACGATCCCATCCTCAATAAAAACATCAGCTATCTCTTGATGGTGAGCATTCACAACAGTTCCACCTTTAATCAAAATCTTAGATGACGATGCCGAAATCCCGCAGCCAGACTCTCCATATCCAATTTTAGCTTCACAAAACTGTTGCAAGAAAATTAACAGCAAGAAACGCAGACATCTTTGATGCAAAAGCATTGCTCAAATAAATAAACACAGCAAGCAACACTCGAAAGCAAATGGCCACGACGTGATTCTTATATCGCAGTTTAGAACAACAGAGAGTCGGATTCTGGAAAAGGCAAACTCCAGCCGAAAAATGAAGTCTTCCTCAGAATCACGGTCCAGCAGTAAAATTAGAAAGCCCGACCGGAACAGGCTATCAGCGAATCAGTCACCCCATCTCATTATTTGCAGAACACAAAAAGGGGGAACCGAGATACCGTCTCGTTTGTTTCTCTGTCAGCCCAGCAGCCATTCAAAGCTCGTCAACGTCATATATGTTACACGATCATAATCTTCAGCAACAAAAGCATACCTGATTAGCCTCCGAAGCTGCAGCGGAAGCAGAGACGATCGAAAGAAGCAAAGCTGACAAGAGATGGAGGCCGAGGGACGGAGAATCCATCGATGGATCGGAGCTCCTCCGAATAGCTCAGTGTACTGAATGGACCTTCGTCGAGTGGGGGAGTGGGAGTAATTTTCAAAGGCTCCGATGATCTATCGGGCACAGTCCCTACCACGAAACGAGGTGGACCGTTGCTGGGGGGAGAAAATACCGTCCAGATGGTCCACTGGGGCCCAGTGGGAGATCGCGACCGTCCACGTCACAGTGACGAGGAGATTTTTTGAGAGAGGACCGAGCCCTCTGATAGGTTAGGTCACCCCAGTCAAGAAGATGGGAGCACGGAGCCTTGCTATTGGTCCAGCCGGCGATGGGTTGATGGATGGAGCAGTGTGTGGGCGCGGAGGGTTCAGTTGCTGAGAGAATCTTCCGTTGACCTTTTTGATGATCTGGAGGATCTCATCCTCTCCCTACCAAAAAAATTTAAAAAAATAAAAAAATAAATATTCAGAATTGAAAGGAGCACGAAGTTTAATGGATTTATAATAGGTAAGATTCGATACACTGTACATTGGAAACACGATATTTTGTTGTGCTCTTAGTAAAGTGATCCCGTGTATTGGTTCCATGTAGCAGCAGCCTACCTGTACAGTAACATGATATTGGTACTGACCGGTTTCATCCAGTACCAGTGAATCGAATCGGCACATGGCAGTCCCAATGATGTTCGATAAGTACTCAGATTAATCTCAGCCAAAGGAGAAGGAAGCAACAACTCCGTCGAGCTGATTAGCACAGACCGTAAGCCGGACTCGAGGAGATATTGCACCCAGGCCAATAGTGCTCAATGGCCAACGTGCCAGAATATGCACCAACTACCAAGAAGCCTGTCATCATGGCGGTTCCGGCTGGTTATTTATATAAATAGAAGCCAAAAAGAGGGGGGGAAAAAAGGCATCATCTGATGCGGTTTAAGAACACCATTCGTACATGAACTAGATCATACTTGGTCACTCGCGCCACCTCCTCCTCTCCTCCTCTTGTAAACCGAATAAGAAGTCTTACCTATACATAGAACAATTCATTCTATGGCTTCCCATCATTTCCAAGTTAAACTGACACCAACCCTTGCTATATGCCCCAGTCGAGATCGTAAACAGAATCTTCCTCCTATAGGAGGTGGTTTTTTCCAACGAGTTTTTTTCCCCCCACGAGTAGCTTTAGCCCTGAGACTGGGAGAAGCCTTCAGGGCTTTATTTCAGGGGGCTACCCACTTGAAGTAATGGCAAGCAGCCCCACGAGCAGTAGTCCAGTTCCCGCACCCGAAGAAGAAGCTTCCATGTTTTGGCCCTGGCTTTCTCACCATCCTCTTGCTGCTCTTGACCCCGCAGTAACAGTATATTTCTTGTTCCTTGGATGGGTCAGGTTGGGTAGGCTGGAAATGGAGAAAGGGCATCAGATGATGTTGGTGAGCCATCTTTGTGGATTGCAGGACAGGCCGTGTTGTAGGGTGGAACTCAGGGGAAGCAGAGATGAGTGAATTTGTGATGGTGAACTTGAACCCAAGGTGCATCAGACGGGCCAGGAGGTGAGCTGTGTTCTTGGCATCATCAAGCCCACAGTGGGCCCGACCCTCCCACACAAGGCCTGCAAGTTGGACAGCTTCCTTCAAGTTGCACCTCACACCACTGAACACCTCATGAAACGGAACCTTAAGATTGATCCATCTAGCAAGAGAAAATGATTGATCGCTACATGAGCAAACCTGCCACAGGACAATGCCACTGAACAAACCTAATCCTCATCAAGACAAATTTCAGCCTTCTAATCACATGAATGGTATCATCAACCCAAGCCAATCTACATAAGCAGAAAGGTTATCTTGGCTTTACTCTTCATTTTAACAAAATTATCCTTGTAGCTCCATCTTCCCAGGAAACTAATATGCAGGCTAAATGTGATACGCACTATCCAACTATACCACAGATTCAGGCCCATGTACATAAACCATGCCAAACAAACCTACAAGTCAAACAGTTCCTGTACTACATAGCATTGCGGAGAATGGGAATGGCATATAGCTAGTAAAAAATGCCCCATACTAGATCAAACACATGACGCAAGAAGTCACAAGACCTCTAAATTTGACAAAAATAAGTATTTTACCAAAGTAACAGCATATTCACCTGTCAAAATATGGTGGCTTCCTGATTTTCTTAAATCGGCACTCTGATTCTAGCATCACTTGACAGTCCCAGTTTGACCATGTCACAATAGCAAAGTTGGTATGTTTGACGCCTTTCTGTTCAAGCCATTTATCATGCATAAGCAGGGCATCACTTAGAAGAACACCTTTATCCACCTGAAACCAATGAGCTCCATCAGAAACTATCTTAACTACTAACTAGCGAAACTCCACCGTGCTTGAGAATTCAATCTATAAAACCATCCAGCCACCAATCACATTCTCTTAGAACTCACCATCAGATTAGAAGATGCTCCTTAAATCAAACTTTTAAAGGTTCTAAAGTATTTGACCCCCTAGTCTCTCTCAAGAACCAGAAGCGTTGATTTTTCCCAGATTCAGGACATATTGTGATCTGGATTGTTTAAACAATTTGAAGAAAAAACATTCAGAAACCTACAACTGAAATATTGTGATCTCTAGATCTGTAGTCTATACTCACTTCCACAGCCTAAGAGGTACATTAGTAGGGCCTTATGCAAATCCTGTAACCTTTTTATATGAGTTGCAAGCAATTATTTGTGCAGATGTAATCGCATAGGCCGCATAACTGAGGTAGCAGGGGCATAGGTTACCCTAGATCACAGATCAGTGTAATGTGATATTAATTGTATGGAAAATCCTGCATGAGAAAAGATCGAAGAGTTTTTGTTATTTGTTCATCTAGACAACAGAAGGCAACATTTACATAACACAGTAATCATGCATGAAAATAAGAATTTAGAGCATATCATCTAAAGAGGACAGGAGGACTTTAGAATTTCGATGGTTAACTGAAGATTTACCTGGTTTTGCTGGATCCCAGTGAGCTCCTTACAGAAATCACTCAGATGCTGATTGTAAGTGGGTCGCACATATATCTGAAAGGAATCCTCGAGCTGACCTGTTGATGAATTGACTAGCACTGAGGGAAACTCAATAATCTCCTGAGGATGAGGTTTCCTATCTCTGTCACATGTAGCCTCAAAATCTATCACAACAAAGTACTGGAACTGCTGCAATTGGTTGGCATCTTGCTTGTAACTCTCGGTAGGTGAAGCCATCCTGAATGGCACATACTGGAAGTGGTTCTCAATGGGATAACCATATTCATAACTGAAGGGATGGTAGTGAGCTTCAAGTGCATAAAAGTGGTTCTGTTGCATCTTCTGAAGCTCAGGACAGAAATCAGCCTGTACTCCGATGTCCTGCCGAAGAACTGGTCTGCAGTACCCTTCAAAAGGAGGCATAGAAGACATACATCCAATTTTTCCATTTGGTGCTGCCAGCCTACCTCCTAAATGGGCACTCATATCATCTTTAGCCTCTAAAAACCCTTGAAGATTGTTCCCCACCTTGTATTGTAGATTATGAGGGAGCAGATTGCTCTGGAGGCAACCCACTGATGCCTCGCAGTGCTTCTGCATTGGTACTGAAGAAAAAGTTATAAGTTAGCAATTAAGTCAAGAAAAAAATTCCAAAGAAAGATTTGATAGCATGAGCTATACAGAATTATAGACAAAGTGCAGCCTGAGGAAGAAAACCAGCCAAACTTTCTTAATGAAAAAATAGCAAAAACAGTCCGATACCATTATTAATAGCATCTTTCACATGTTGAGCTTTATAGAGCATGAATTTGATGTGCTTCAGTATTTTGCTGAAGACAGTAATCCACAATAATGTGGAATTGATTGAGGATTAATTACCTTTTCCCTGTTTAATGGCCATTAATCTTCCTAAATCAATTATAAAATGTTCCATATAAAGAATATGCCTGATTGTGCAATGTCTTGCCTACTTAATCCAAATGAGCTGTAATATGAGATGGTTCAATAGCAAGCTTGACATGAGGATATGCCTGAGGAAAAGATATCACTAATGCCGGTTATATCATTGATAGTCACACTTACTCTCAGCTGCTACACAGCTCAGAAGATTTGTAGCTCAGAATGGACATCTTTTAGGCTACCAGGCAGAAGATGATGTTTTATGGGCTTTTGCAATGTAAGTTTAAAGGGAAGATCTTATACCACAGAGTGTCAGGAAGTCGTATATCAAACTATCGTCAACTATAGAACCTCTTTTGATGAAAAAGAGTTATATTGCGATGTAAAAAAAATGCAATTTTACCCATGCTTCCTACTTCCTTCTCCCACTCCTGGGTTCACCATGCAGCTCAAATTCTTAGAGATGTAAATCTAAAACTCTAAGAAGCTCTCAACAACAGCACAATAACCATATACCAGGACATAGAGTGGAACTCATGGAAAGTAATGCCGCAGACAAATTTGCCCCTCAGTTATAATGATTATCATGATCAAACCTGATTCAACCTACACTGTTGCAATGACAAGCCAAGACGCAACATGGGCTTAGGGCCAAACAAATGCTGCTGACAGATTCACGCCTCAGCTATGATAATTACCAAATCAAACCTAATTCACCATACACTGCAATAATCACAATAATAATGCTGTTGACGCTTTGAAGCCCGAGCTAAGAAAAATGACCCAGGAACGTTGAACTAGTACAGTGCCACTATAATAGTTACAGTAATCAGTCAACTATACCCAAATTTAAAGAATCCCGGTAAAGCTATCCGGAAGAATAAAAAATATGGACTATAACAACCCAACAATAGCAGGAGAAAGGTTTCTCATTCTTCCTCTTCCCTAACACAACTTAAGGACTAAGAAGAAAATAAAATCCCAAAAACACACAGACTGTTGTAGAAGGTAGACTGAGACTGGCAGTTTCCGACACAGAAAAAGAAAAGAAAAGAGCCCGAACTAAGCTCAGACACAAAGTTTCCATGCAGATTCTGGCCTATGACTCACGTAAAAGAGCAGTTTTAGGCTTTTAGCTCAAAATTGGCACAATTTAAACCAACAAAGAAATAAATTGATCAAAGCTGGCGGCTCTAATTGCCCGAATTTGCCGACGGGCCCTGCTAGCAGAAGAAGACCCATAAATCAAACAGGAGAAAGATCGCACCTTTATCTTCAAGGGCAGTCATGGTCTTCGATTTCGGGGTGAATCAGATCTCCCTCCAAGCTATCCCACCTGAAAAACGAAACCGCCACCAAGCACAAGAAAATGAAAGAAGAGTCAATCCTCTGGTGGGAGGAGAAAAGGCGGAAACTGAAACGGAAAAATCAGAAAATCAGTCCAGTGAATTGAATCTCTGCCGCGCTTACATGCTGCGAGCGATTGTCAGAGGAGAGGATTTCCGGCGGTGGAGGGACCGACCGTATGAGCAGCTCTCCTGCAAGTTTTATGGGGGGGAAAAGAAAAATAAAATTGATTTTTAATTCACGATATTAAATTATTAAAAAATATTGGCGAAAGAGGCAACTGCTTTACATATAGTATATTACATATATGCTCCATATATTTTCTCTGATTTTATTTATTTAATTTTCCTTTTGCTCCATGTATTTCCTTATTAACTTATTAATTTATATTATCCTGTGAATTTAAGCTTGTCGGGGGCGTTAAAATGCATATTTCAGTTGCAACTGGGTCACGATTGACATAGTTTTATACGTATGGGCCCCTTTTTGAAAACTCTTTCCAGGCTATATTTGAAAAGAGAAGAAAACTTCATGCTCTTATTTATAATTAATACAATTAACTGATCGGACCTACAACGGTGCCGATGTGGTGGCGGAAAAGAGCGGCGAGACGACGCCATTCACTTCTCCTTCAGCTGTCGACGTGAAGCTCTTGCTGCAGCTAGGGTTCGAAGAGGAGGTAGTAGTAGCACCCGAATCCACCACACATGGGGAGGTGCCGCCGGCCCGATCTGTCTTGAACTTTAGGACTCTTCCTAGGCTCAGCGGGGACGAGTGTGACAACGTGTAAGTCTCTTTCGTCTTGTCACCTACCTAAGCCGTTGAGGCTGCGGTTGTTAATAAGCAATTGAATTGTGCTCTCTGTCGATTATAATCAAGAGATATGCCATGCTAGAAAAGGATAATTCTAAAATTATCTTTCGAGTTATTTTTCTTGTGCATGGTAGCTCGAGTTCCATGGCTACTTCGTTTTTAGTCTTGTGTATCGCTGGGAGTTTGGAAAGGGGAAGATTTATGATGAATGTTTCCTTGCTAGGGATTGCATATTAGCAACGTTAAGGTGCACCACCTCCTTTAGATCATTCATATTCTGGCTCATTTGTTCTCTTGGCCGTTGTTAGGTGAGAGACTTCCCTAGCCATTTCATGTATTATTCTTCCTCGCTGTGATCGGTAGCCCTGGACACCAGTAAGAATAAGAGTCAAATAGAAACTATGGGTTTTTCTTCACACAACATATTTTTTTTCTCAAAGTTGTAGTTGGACCAGGATGAGAACATTAGAGATGTATAGTGGCTAATGGGACGTCTAGGAGTTTATTTGAACTCCATTGCAGTAAAGATTTATCATCTGTTTTGGCCCTGCTGTTGTCAAATCTACATTCTTGACTGGCTTGTGATACTGGTGGCCTCCATTTGAACATGAAAAGCTCAGTTGAAAATACTTGTCGAGCCTGTTTTCCTTGATAACATCTTTGCTGTCTGACTGACTTCAATGATTCTCTTTATTGATAACGTCTTTGCTATTAGTAGATGAGTTACAGAAAACGTGCTTTTTTAGGATTAAAGATAGTTGGGATTAATAAGAGACTCCATCTAGATTCCTGGATTTATAATTGAGAGTTGGTTTTTCGATTAACAAGTGCCCATCATAGAGGACATGCTGGAGAAGTGAGAAAGATGATAAATCAGCAGGGGTGTCACTGCTGCTGCTGCTGCTCAGAAGATATTATTTTATATCCAGAAAACTAAGCCAATCACTTGAAATTCCAATTTAGACTGAATTTTGTGCCTGTATCTAAAATAGAATGCCTGACTTGTAATCTGTTCGTACCTTGCAGGCCCTTGACTGGCCAAGCACTTATTGCTGGGACCCTCAAATGGATGCGCTTCCATCTCTGGTAAGATGTATGAGAGAGAAAATAGCTTCTAAGCTTCACGAATTGGTTCTGTGCCATTGTTTTCTGACTGGGCACGGGGGAAAGAGTAGTGTAGTCATGAATATCATATTGCTGTGTAATTTCTTCTCCCTGGAAGCAGTATCTTTGCTGCTAGGGTTACTGCAAAAGGTCTCCTCCTTTTGTCAAGGATCCTTGTCAAATACACCTCCAGCAGAGCTCACTCATTGAGTGGAGGTCATGGATCACTTAGTTCTCTGGTCTGGCAGCAGACTTACTTCTGAACCTTCTACACGGAAGTCTTTCATAAGATTGGGTCTCAGGAAGCAAGCAGTTAAGAAACTGGTACCTGGTGATCCCTACTTTATTCATCAGACATGGTTTAGAATAATTTGATTTTAGCAAGAACTTGAAAAGTGCTAAATTTTGTTCATCGGGTCAAAAGTTATTTTAGCTGACTATTCTTGTTGATCCATCTTTCAGGAATTGATCGGTTGAAGTCACCAGAATATACAAGAGAAGCTGGTGAAAATGATCGCCTTTGTTTTTTTTTTTTTTTTCCTTGCATGGCTCATTGACTGGCTGATGGAAGTAAATCGGTCCCAAGAGCCACTGCCTGCAACTGAAGCTCCATCGACTGAGATAGATATGTTGAGATAGATGCTGCTCGAGGTCCTGCACAGCCTTCTCATATCAGCTTCTTGGAACAAACAACTCAAGGACTCTGCGGTGGAACTGGCCCAGCTGAGCAGGCAGAAACGCCTTCTGGATAAGCTCCACAAATTCCATTCAATAGTTTTGTTAGAAGCTGTATCTTATGCTCAATCTCAAGCCATTGCTCTATCCTGACATGACTTTGAACTAGACTACTGGGGCTTGTCCTGGGTGGTTTCCCATGTACGATTATCCCCTTAGGATCGATTACCAACCTGGTACCACGTGTCAATGTTCATATGGAACATGATATCACTGATAGAACTAGTAGTTGAGTCCACGCATGGAGCAGAAAACAGTCAAAGAAGTCTCACACAAAGACAGAGACAGGGGAAAAAAGGCTGAAAAGTGAGAAGCATATGGAAAGCTCCTTTAACCAGCACGGCAGCCGATGAATTCTATATATTGGAAATTAAAATGTAGCTTGACCTACATTGTTGTCTTGTTACTGTCTATAGGCTAATTTAGAATACTAAAGAGATGACTTTAGATTAGATGTTATTTCTCAAATATACCTTATCTCTAGCATATACGATCATATGCCCACCTTTGCCTTTTCTGAGTATAGATTCATATGTTTGAGTATCCCGACCCATCTCAATTGTCTCGAGCGCTTCCAGTCCGGCTTTCAGAACCAGAAAGACAAACTGTATCCGTGTACCATAAGCTTCGGTGGAGCACAGGCAGCTCTAAGTTTAGGTTTGGCTTGCCTTCCAGTGGTCGAGCTTGAATCAGAATCTTGGAAGATGATCACTGACCGCAGTTTCGGGCAAGGGCTGGCGGTTTCCACCGAGAAGGCTCGTGGTGCGGAAATCATTCGGGGGGCCCCCTCGAGCTACCCCGTTTTACTCGGATATAGGAGCAAAGCGATACTCGAGTGATTTAACATCATGAGTGAAATCAAATGAAAGTGAGGGGGTAATGATGGGGAGGATCCAAGAGAGCCAAATCGCCATTGCTTTTAAGGAATATCTTTAGCACATCATTCCCAGCTCAAGGCAAAGCGCATAGCACAGAAATCAATCATCCACCGAGCATGTGAAGTTTCATCATTCGCCCGCAGATCAAGCCGATCCGTGCTAATCTCCAAGATGTATGTTTGGTGATAACCCAAAAGTGCGGGCCTTTCCCCCGAATTGGGTTCGAAGTAAGCGTGTTGTCGGTAAATAAACCCAGTTTTTTTTTTCTTTGTTCATCTCAGATTCATTGCTGATGTTCTTCACATGGCAGTGCACACTGGAACTTTAATTCTTTTCACTGAAATGGAATCTCACAAGCTTAGAAGGGGACAGAAGAATCAAGCCAAAAATCTTGATATCTGAGATTGATGACGATACTGCTGCATTGATCTAGGATTTGGATTTAGCCGCTCGCTGTCTCGGTCTGGAAAGGGCTAACAGTAACAAAGAGTCAGTCACATGGTGGATCTGAGATGGGTCATGTGGGGAGGAATGCATTCAATCAAAGTGCCCACTGCATCCCTTCTGACTCTTGGAAGCAGTCGGCCACATTTGGGATAGAATCTTCATCTCTCCTCTGCTTTTCTGAAAGTTCCTTCTTTGGAACTGCAGTGCCTTTCTCCTGCCAAAAGGGAGCGCCCAGGCTGGCTCCCAAATCAATGCTACGGGAGCCTTTCCCGGAACCTTCTTTCGACCAAAAGATAAGTCATACCGTAGGGTTGCTTGCTCGCTCGCCCGGAAAAGTTCACATCATCGTACTGAGTCGATCACGAATTATCATTCCAATCTCTATTCTGCCCGAGCACGGTCCATGGTAGTCCCATTAGATTCGACTGTCATAACCTGGTTACAGAGTTCAATCATAAGGCATTACTCAAGAGCATGCGGTGTGAGACGGCCTTAAACAACCCATTTCCGTAAAATATTCACTGTATGAGAAGCAAACATGTATACATATTGAAGTGAGAGGAAGTAATATATATATATGTATATGTGTGTGTGTAGATGTACAATTTGTAGCATATGATCAGCTCCTCTACAGTAGTCACGGGCATTGCATTGGAATGTGCACTAAAGATAGGAGACAGACAAGTTAGGGTCAGGAATGTTCCTCCTAACACTATATAGACCTGGAAATCTTTATTCATACAAACCTCGAGTGAACTTGGCCAGTTCGATAACGGATGGCCGATGACAGCGGCTCAGACGAGTAGATGAGAGTGCCGACGGACGATGCCCACTCTTGCTACTTGCCGAGCTAGCTCTTAACTGGCATTTGGTCTAAAAGCCTCGCAGCCGTCACCGACCTACGTACATGAGAATCTTTCGCTTCCGGGTCGAGGTCAAACCAGCTAGTCGGACCAACAACCCTACCCTAGCCAGCCAGCCAGCAGGCAAGGTCCGAGTGGTGGCAGGCGGTCTGTATTTTGATTTCTTTCCAGAAGATTTTTATAAGTCAAGAAGGTCAATTCCGTCCAAAAGTGCCAACTAAGCGACTCTTCAATCAATCTTTAGCACGAACTCCGGTTCTAGAAGAGGACATGGGGAGGAATCTTTGTCCCTAGATTTTATGCACACGCCCCAGTTGCCTCATTGTATCTTTATCACTTAAATATCCCTTGGATTAAAGGGGGAAGATAAGTGATTCTAAAAACATAGAAGAGAGAAGGGATCTGGTGAGATAGCATAAATCTCGATTTAATAACTAAGAGATTGTATGTTTAATTCTCATTATAAGATTTATGTATCTTATTATATATATATATTTTAACTAATAAATTTCATATGTAATTAAAAATATCGTGACAGTAAATATTTATTTTCGTTTAAGATGCCCTTCGAATCTTCCAAGAATATAAAGTAAGAAAATAGTATATGAATATTGAGATTGATACCACTGTATAAAGCGATCTTAAGTAAATGGTTAGGAAATTGACTGCTTAGAGAAGACACGTGGACCAATAGCGGTTCGGCAATTGTATCTCCGCTATATATTTTTTCTGATTCATGATGAGATATCGGATCAGAAAATCATGTCATCACTACATTCCAAGTTTCCCTTTTATAATAAGCTTCCATGTGGGGGTGACTGGTGAGAATAATGTCTTCTTTCGATCTCTCTCTCACCGCTCGCTCTCACTCTGTCCGAGGAAGAAGAGAACAGAGGAATATTGTCAGCGGCTGCCATTAGTTTAATGTGTTTATTAATTTATACGCTGCAGAAAGCTTATCGCCAAACGAATTGGAATCTTCGTGGGCTGGGAGACCAGGATTTTGAACCGTCACTTAATCTTCCCTACAGTGGCAGACAATTTGAACTCAACGAGATCGAATAGGAGTTGAGAGGGAGAACGGCCCGGACGTGTGTTTTACCGTTGTCTCACATACGATGCATCGCCGATGATCGTAACGTGGAGTTACACCCATCGAGAACAAAGCTCATCCTATATGAAAAAAAAAAAAACTGTGGATGCAAATGGTCGAAAGAGAATTTGCCGCGTGATCCTCTGTGCACCCGCCGGGTTTGCCTTTGTGAAATTCCTCACCCGAGCCAGAGTGACCCGTTTTTGACACACCAAGAGTTCGAAGTGGATCTGTCGAGACAGGTTCGAGTGCGTCTGTCACTGTGTAGCCCATTAAAAAAAAAAAAGGAGTTTGCGTAGTGGTGCAGGGAGCTGAGCTCGAGAGGGACAACCTACGCACATGTACAGTGTCTGATGTAAACTGGGTCATATGTTTCTGTTCCACGAAGTAGAGAGAAGACTTGCCTATCGCTATATATATATTTGGACACTGGAAAATGTTAGCGCATTAGAGCTCTGTTGATGGCTTTTAGAGTGGAGAGAGGTGGCGTAGAGGAGGTGATGTTCTGCGTCCAGGAGGCAGCCACGGCTGCCCAGAAGGCGGCGGTTCCGGCGCCGTTCCTGACGAAGACGTATGAGCTGGTGGATGACCCGAGAACGGACCACATTGTGTCGTGGGGGGAAGACGAGAGCACCTTCGTGGTGTGGAGGCCCCCCGAGTTCGCCAGAGACCTCCTCCCTAACTACTTCAAGCACAACAACTTCTCGAGCTTCGTCAGACAGCTCAACACCTATGTGAGTTGATGAGTCACACGGACTCATCATTGGATATCAGTGTCACTGTACCATACTTCTTTTTTTCGAGTGGACTTTGAACGATGGTTTTCGCAGGGTTTCAAGAAGATCGTAGCCGATAGATGGGAGTTCGGGAATGACTACTTCCGGAAAGGTGCAAAGCACTTGCTCTCTGAGATCCACCGGCGGAAATCCCCGCAGCAGCAGCAGCAGCAGAACCTTCACCACCTGCACCAAAGCTACCCTGATCACCACGCGCCGCCGCCGCTGCTCGGCTCTCAGTTCCATCTCCGCCCATCCGATCATCGCATCTTCTGTTGGAGCAACACCAAGCCCCCAGTGCATACGCCTGTCCCGCCTCCACTGCAGCCCAAAGTTGGAACGATCGATGGTGGAGATCGCAATGATACCGCCGTCCTGAGCGCACTCACGGAGGACAACCACCAGCTGAGGAGGAGGAACTTCATGCTCTTGTCAGAGCTCACCCACATGAAATCACTCTACAACGACATCATCTACTTCATCCAGAACCACGTCAGCCCCGTCCCAGCCACAGCCGCCGTTGGCGATGCTAGTGCCAGGGCTGTAGGAGCTGCTGTTCCAAAGCTTATCGAGCTCGACTCATCATTGTCTTCGCCCGAACATTGTGATGATGGCGACCGGGTTGACAATGAGGTCAGTGTCGGGTGCTTCAAGGCCGGCAAGAGGGGATGCTCGGTGGAGGAACTGCCCAAGGGCGGAGGGTTCAAGCTCTTCGGGGTATCGCTTAGTGGGAGGAAGAGGTTGCATCCGGAGAAGGTGGTCGCTGAGCACCGCAGAGAAGTGGACTCATCTTCAGTTAGCTGGTGAACTTGCAGTTTTCTCCTTATTTTCCATGAAAATGTTGCAGCAAGTTAAGCATAAGCTAAATCTGCAGAGTCTGACCGAGTAAATCATTCAGGCGACGAAAGTTCTGATCGAGTGTAAGTTCACCTACATATCACCTGGACTTCAAAATTAGGATTGGATCGATTTGTCGGATGGAGAATGTGAATCTATCGCCGTTAACTCCTCCACCTGCCATTTGATCTCACACATGTGGTAAATATTTCTCGGACCATGGAGTGTGTCAAGTCCTCGTTGTCTTGATCACGCAACTAGTCCGTCTATAACAGTGGACGATGAAACCGACTGTCAGAAGTTCAAGAACTAGAGATTTGCGAGACTGTTAAACCGATTACCGTCAATGGATTCCGAGGATTGCATGCTTCCATCGTCCTTTTCTGGCCTTCTCGGGACGATCCCGGAGTGTAGCGTAGATCGAAGAGTAAGACCATAGAAGGTAAAAAAAGAACGGCTTAATTCCAATGGATATATCATGTGGCTTTCGATGAGATGAGACCGGAACCGAAGTTCAATCATCCCCACAATTTCTTGGGATGGACTTGGAGCATTCCACTGGGCTCAGCATTCGATAAGATTAAAGAAACCATGTCCGCACGGGCAGCCCGACGGATTTCACAACCCACGATCGACAGTGAGTACATGTTCTTTTCGAGCCTCAAATTTGGAACACATCTTTCGAATTCCTGGCCATCAGCCTCTATGTTACGGTACCGATTTGTTCGATCTATGAATATTCCCGGTCGAGTTCTTCGGATTGCTCGATAGAAGAGGATCGGGAAGAGAGTCTTTAAGCAATCATACCCCAACTACATTCTCTCCTCGACTGATCCTCAATCGACGTCGAGAAGGAAAAGAGATGGTGGAATCACACCCGTTGAAATCATCCACGGGGGATAGGTTTCTTCTGTCCCTGTTTCTACCCCACGACACAAGCACTGAGCCATACGGCTATACCTCGTCGCTAATTCCACTAGACCGACCAACCCAAATGTCGGTCGCCACCTTTGTTCAGTCTACTCGTGTCGTGTCATGTCGCCGCACTTCACCAAGAAAGACGTGCACCCATCTCTTCCACCGCCACCTGTCATTCTCCCATAAAATGCAAAAACAGGCTAACCCAAAGTCCAAATCGGGCCAATTTACCGGAGATTAATGGATCTTCTCTGCTAGAAAATATCCAAATTCAAGATATTATTTCAGAATGAATATCAGATAGTCTACCTTACTCGGTAATTAACGAAACACAACCATGTGAAAGAGTGCTGCAAAAGATGACCCACGATGATTTCATCTCTCTCTCTAATCGTCACATGCGAAAAGGGGCCTTTATGCTATCGTATTGGCAAACAAGACACAGGCTAGCCAGTGATTGTTCAAGATAAAAAGGGGAGAAACGAATGAGTCTAATCCAATGGGATCAACACATGGTCCAATAATGAATGATAAATCATAAGAATAATATATACACACAAATCAATTTCCAGCACAATCAAGAAATTCTTATGATAATTAGTTGCCGTTCAGTCCTGAGACATTGGATCCTCCTGAAAATGGGATTGCATTTTTAGTGGGTATGTTGTGGAGATGATGACCACGGAGGCCAAACAAATGTTACTCACATGATAACTAAATTAAAGGAGATTTGATCCACATCTTATCTTATTGAGTGATTAAAAAGGGGAAACAAAATCTCCAGACAAAATCTGATATTGGTGAGACGATTCGTAGAGCCCGGAGATGCGATATTTCTTGAAAGCATCCATTTTTTTGAAGTTTTTGTTTGTACTAAATTGAGTAGGGCTCTATGGATTTTGCTATGTGATGACAATCTTAAGCATGGTTTCGTTTGTTTCAGTTGATTCCATGCAGGTGCAAGTTAATCAGTTGATCTGAGACCTGCCTGGCCTTGCCTTGCCGTGCCGGACCTCATGATCAATCTGGTGCTGACCCGTTTTAAGGAACCTGATCGATCCTCTGTTCATTTCTCCATCAGTCAAAAGTGTTGGGAATCGATACGTGGCGGAAGCGTGTATTTCAATTTCAATTAAATTATATTCCCGAGCCCAGTATCCCTTTGCAATTTGAAATTCAAATACGAAAAAACAAGTAGAGAATATACATACCTATAAAAACTTTGAATCGATCCTTGTATTTGAATCCTCAATTCGGCGATGTCTTACAATGCCTTTACGAATGACTTCAAGAGTCGATCCTCTGACTAGACGCACACGTGTACGCCTTCCACAGTATCCACACCAAGTTTTTCTTGTAAGCGTTGGGAACTGTTCCCAACAATCGGTCGCCTTTTTAGTTTCGGAATAAAAGGCTTGTATATAGCACTTAGTAGAACTTATCTTCTTCAATCACTCTCGGATATAGTATTTTGGGTAACACTTTTTTCTTCTTTCAAACGGCAAAAGTCTTTTTCTCCTTGTCAAACTCACACATATGATGCCCTTCGGTTTTTCTATATATAGAACACGAAAGGGGACTTTTTGTCCCTTTTGGTGGGTGAAACGTTTTCACCTTTTAGAATTATTTTATCGAAGAGAGGTGTCCCTCCTTCACCGAAGAGATGTGCCCTTCTTTCATCGAAGAGACGCGCTCTTTTCACTGAAGAGACGCGCCCTTCTTTCACCGAAGAGATGCGCCTCTCTTTCACTGAAGAGACGCGCCCTTCTTACACCGAAGAGATGTGCTTTTTCACTATTGGCATATATTATGCCATTTTCAATATTATGCCGTTGAGAATAGACCAACCGTTGGTCTACATGACATGTACTAGTCATGTACATACATATAAACATGTATTTATCGAATCTCATTCGATAATTTAGCATGCGTATATAACCGAAAGTATAATTAAATTTCTATAAATTTAATTTTCACAGTTAATTCCGAAACAACCTTATCTAATAAGGCACGTAATCGATATGGACAATTCCGTGCTAACGGAATTAACTGTCCAACACAAAATTTAATCAATTAAATTTTGGTTACGAGAAATGACTTGTATTGTGTGTGACCCATTGGGCTCCACACTAAGCAGGTAGTGAATTAATTCATCTTATTAAACATTTTAATAAGATCATTGATTAACTCTTAATCAATTAAGTTCACAAGTCAAGATTAACGTCTAGCAATATATCATGACCACCCAAATAATGAAGATTTCAATCAAAGAATTGAACATCCTTTGGTGATTAGTTTTCATGTAATTCAATCTTTCAGTTATACAATGTCCCGGATAAATTAAGGTATGGATAAAATGTCAAACCCTAATTTTTATCCATATGCATATCAATTCTCTAGTAATTAACTCAACAATGAAATATCGGAAACTGCTTTCTGATATTTCATCCTACTCTGGCCAGAGATTTTTCTGAGTCAATAATTAATAAAATACATAGGACATTCTCTCCTCTCATGAGAAGTAATCGATCCTTTATTGATTACACACTATCTCCATAAGAGTCTCGTTGAGTCCAGAATATTCTACTCATGGTTCAGAGAACTATGTAAAGGAATAAACCAAAACACAACTTAACTCTTACAAGATACTATAGTAATCTTAAGTCTAAGGATCGTTTACACCTACTATCACCTAAGGAATAACCTATTGACATTTATTTAAAGATTCATTAGGTTAATCCTTAAGTGGATCAGTTCAGTAAACTCATTCCATAATGAGTACCTACACTCTTACATTAGTAACTCTTTACAAGTAACTGTTAGATCAGTTACCCTCTACCTTAGAGTATGTAACAAGTGTACTAGTCTTACTAGATCACTAATCCTCTGTTCAGTAATCCTATAACTAGGAACATTTTAAACTAAAACTTGTAAATTTTAAGTTTCACTGGTATGATTCCATCATGACCTTAAAATCATTATCATAGTTTATGGGTTTTATCATAGAATATAGCAGCATATGATGAATAATAATGTCTTAATTTTATTTTATGAATAAACATACATCAATTGTGATTGGGTTTAGAGCATTAATCCCAACAAAAAGTTCAATAGGATTCCACCAATCAACACATGTCTGTGTTTTCCCCTTCCTGATAATTTAGTCGTGATTTCACAGCGCAAAAATGGAAACTTTACGTTCCCATGCACATCTGCTCCATACCTAGTTCGAGCTAACTTTCTATGCTAAATCCAATCCATGTTTGACCGTGTTACTGTAGCAGCTTAGCCTGTCCTCCCTCGCGGCGGCCACCCATTACCTGTTTGCCGCTTTGCTTCACAGAGATGGACACGGGAAAAAACAGTCACAAGCGGATGTCCGGAGTTATGGGAATTTCTGAATTTTCT
Source organism: Sonneratia alba (assembly GCA_900174645.1). Taxonomy (NCBI): domain Eukaryota; kingdom Viridiplantae; phylum Streptophyta; class Magnoliopsida; order Myrtales; family Lythraceae; genus Sonneratia; species Sonneratia alba. The sequence continues at coordinate 3,357,584 of FWPY01000010.1, forward strand.
TTTTGGTGGACTGGGAAGTGCGGCTGATTTCTTAGCTCCGATGGCAAATGATGCTCCTTTTAGTTCAACAGAATCCTTAACTTTAGATGAACTCGCGGAGAGATTTAACTGTTATCTTGATTAATAATTTGTATGGATCATATATTGCTGCACATATTATTACCTCATCCACGAGGTCGTTGGAGTGGGTACAGTAAATAGCCGCATGCTCGAGCTTGGTGGTTGTGTGACCCGGTTTGGGTGCTTTTGCTTAATTCATATACATATATATATATATAACTCCTTCACTTAAAAAAAAAAAAAAAGAGAGGACTTTCCTCTAACTGTGTTGTCTCTGATCTCTCTCTTCCCCTCTCCGTCAAAACAAACCAGCCCATATCCTGTCTGTCTGCTGATGCTCCTTTCTTTCCCGGGGGTTTTTTTTTTTGTTTTTTGTTTTGTTGTGTGCGTGGGTGGCGGGGGGTTGGTTGAGGGCATGTCTGTAGGGATCCGTATGCAAGGGTGAAGTTCTTTGGTCTCTTCTGATTCATTTCCATCCACTTGGATCTGCTCCCTGTCTGTTTGTCTTTGCGTTTGTGCTTGTCTGCAGATAAAGATCCTTAATTTGAGAGATATTGCCAGATACGGGACAATGTATCTGGACTGGACTCTGTCATCTTTTTCTCGGAGCTTTCGTGTCTGACGAGCGAATACTTGACATCTAGCTACCCCACTTACTGGCATCACCTTTTATCGTCATTCGGCCGCAGCGGTCTTTCCCCCCTCGTTGTCGTATCTCCAGTTTGCCTTTGTAAATTTTTGGTTGACAGCTATTGCGGATTTGTGTAGGTCGGCTATTTTACTGAAAGCAAAGTAAAATTGCTGCAGGATAGCATAGGATCTCCCCGTTAGCTTCTCTGGCTTGTGGGTTGGCTACAGTAGCTTCCTAAAAACTGTCTTTTTGAGGTGTCCTCAGATGGCGTAACAATTCTTTTGTTCTCATTAGACCTCTTTTCCGAGGAAGTGGGCTGGGCGGGTTCGGCAGGGATTAGCCAATGATGCATGATGATTTCGTTTTTTCTCCTTTTGTTTGGCGATCCGCGTTTGCGCTCTTTATGAGTAGCAGGTAGCTAGAAGGGACCTAGGTAAGAGGGAATAATAGCCCGGTTAACTCCCTCCCTCCTTCGCTCCCTCTCTCTGTGTCTCTCCCTCCATGCCTTTCTCGCTGTTGCTCCTCTAATCATCCTTTGCCTCATCGTCGATGCCTAAGTTTGAGCTTCACCGACAAGATAACTCACTTTACGTGTGTCGCCTTACTTCTTCGCTTGCCTTTCTTTCATCTTCTTTTCAGAGTCCCTGCCTCTTTAATGTCCCTCCCTTTATCGGCAAGTGAGATAACGCTTGTTTCCCTCTGCGTTTGAGAGACTGGTACGTGCTTCCCTCATCAAAGTTGGTGATCTTTGGCGTCTCTAGGAGCCACATGTGTCAAATACCCTCTAAGATGTCTCTGAAGAAGGCACTCATCGGTCCCAAAGTAGAAAATGTGGAGGAGACTGATGAGAAGATGTCATTGTTGGACTTGCCTGAACTGGTCTTGGAACGCATCCTCGAGAGGCTTCCACCGAGTGGACTTTTTAACATGGCCAGTGTCTGCGGTTCCCTGAGGAAGAGGTGTGTAAGCGACTACCTTTGGGAAAGACACATGGAGGAGAAATGGGGTAGAGTCATCGGCCCAGCAGCGCACGGAGAGTGGAAGTGCTTTATTGCTAAAAGAAGGGACGGTGGAGCCCTCAAGCAGGGGAAGCAAAGGTGGCTTATGAAGCTCCTTAATATCCTGCCTTTCTCATGGATCAAGTCTAAGCTTGATAGCAATGAAAAGCAGAGGATTTCCCAGTCCACTGATTCCATCATGTCTTGGTATCTTGCCCTTGAGACTGGCGAGTTCTGGTTCCCTGCTCAGGTCTATAACCGTGCGGTCAGTTCGATTTCATCTTCCGTAATAAGAACTTCCCTTTCGTTATATTGTCATATCTATCGAACTTGGAATTTGCCTTTTCTTGCTAAAGATAACTAGAGGTTTGAGCATAATTTTCTTCTGAATTCGGGCTTTGCCTACTCTTATTCTAATATAGCCCAATTTGCTCCACCAACTTTGCAGAATGGGCACGGTTTTGTGCTGTCATGCTACGATGCAAAGCTTAGCTATGATTCTCAAACTGACACTTTTCAAGCTAGGTAATCTTGTCAATGTGGCTTCCCTGGAAACAAAATCAGTATTTTTCTCCATTTTGACATGAATCCTCAAGATCCAGCTCTTGTTCTTAAGTAAATTGTCGGAGGACTGGTTTGTGCTCCTGAGAATTTGGTTCTGCTTGCATAGTATCTTTAGTTAGATGTATGCAATAGTGACTGAATTCCTTACTGTTTTACACCCATATAGGTATCCAACGCATGGAAGAAGAGCAATTACAATAGAAAGTGGCATTACATGGGACAGACTAAGAGCACCGCCAGTTGATACTCTTCCTCATGATCTTCATATATCCGATTGCTTGAGTGACTTGCGGCCTGGTGATCATATCGAGATACAGTGGAGAAGGAACATAGAATTCCCCTATGGTAGTTTTTCTTTCCCTTTTAATGAATATCCCGGCTTTCCTATTGCATTCACGTTGCAGGCTGCTTTGGTTCCTTGCCAGCTGTTTCCATTCTCCACTTCTCTTCACGTCTCTACAAGCTATTCTGAATTTCCTAGGTAGAGGAGTGTACATCGAAGCGTAAAAAACTTCTTCTGTAATGTTGCAATAACCTGAGAGATGCTTCCCATGTCCTGTCTTTGACACTTTTGGAGGAAAAGAAGTGAACCAAAAACTTGTCCTACTTTAATTCACTGCTGTCAACGGTTTGCCCCACAAAATCGAGTTCCCATTGACCAAGAATGAGTAGCTGAGATAGCTGTAGTTATTGTCTTAACTATTGATCAGTGTCCTATTCTAGTTGAAGAACTCCTGTGCTTTGCTGTGATGTGATGTGATGAATTGATGATCTGTCAGTGTTTACTTAATCTACAAAAACGCAGCTCGGAGGCAGGGTGAGAATTCTTTGTGCTTGCACACTTTCTCCAACTTAGTTGCTCTTTCCACTATACGAAATCCCTGAGATAAAGAATTCTCTGTCATCAACTGATGAAGATAAAGATGAGATTGGAGAAGAAAAGCAAAGCTATGACTATCTAGCGCTTGATCAGATGTAGCCTTCCATTTCAGGCTGGTGGTACGGTGTCGTCGGGCACTTGGACTCGTGTGATGGGAGTGAGATTCACTGTCGATGTCATGGTAGTGGTACGCTACTAGCTCTTTTCTGCTTTTATCTTTTCTGCCCTGAACAAAATTTATTCCGTTGCGATGTATGGTTGCTCCAAGACATCATCCTGAGCCTCTCTTTTTTATGGTCTCCTTCACCAATAAGGAATATATGAACCCTGCGAGTTGATGGTCTTTAGTTTTTTTGTCAAATGAAAAATGGCATACTTCCGCAAAAAGTGGTCAGGTACTTTTGGCTCTGGTCCCGTCCCTGGAGATCCAAATCCTCCCACGGAGGGAGCACCACTTGGGCTAGTATGATAGGTCCCTGAGACAAGTCGTCGTCATCATGTCATGTTTTTCTCCAGCAGGGTGAAACGTTGTGTCGTCTCATTGGAATATTTGTAGCCAATCTCATTGGAAGAGCCTACCTATTATCGGCTTCTTTTCCAGCAATAGTTGGAATCCTCCAATGCGGGCCTGCTGCAGTCAATTGCCGTCCATAACTTCTGGGTTTTCTCTTTGCTTTTAATTCTGATGAACCAACGTCCATCTTCTGGTTGCAGCAAACATTGCACATAAATCGGACCAGAACGGTCCCTCTCTGTGATTGCAATGCCTGTACTAACAATGCATTAATTATTAGTACCGGAACTAACCATAACAAAACTTAGTGGTATAAGAGATCTTGTTTTATTAAGTTGATAACATTTTGTGTGGTCTCATACCGGCACTCGATATCTTTTATGGAAAAGATGCGTCGCATCTGAATCTGCCTTGAGAATATTGTTGGTCCTTCACTCCGTTCTCATTACTACTCATGGAACTTGATGAATCTTGTCTACGAATTGAAGTGCTAGGCATGCTTGGATCAGCTTGCTTAGAGCACTGTTTGCTCATTCCTTCTTACAACAGTTAACACTCTCTTCCCATAAGTAGTCTGAACAACATTGTTTTGTGTCCTTCACCTTCGGTCAAAGGGGAAATGCACTTCACCATGGCTGTGGAAGCTCCCTGGTCATGTACTTGACGCATTATATTAGCCATAATTCTTCTCTAGATTACCATGTACGAGCATTCAGATTACTGATTGGAAATTGGGAATTGAACAGATGCAGTGGTACTCCGGTTCAATCAGTACGCCCCGGGCTCTAGATGGAGACATACGACGGTCGACAGAAGAAACCACAGGGAGAAAGGGAACGAGGCAGATGGGTTCTACGGGGGCATCAGAAAGCTCGAGAGTGAGGCCGAGATTTCCGTGTGGAAGCGGCTTTGGCCTGCTGAGGTCTTGGAGTGAAGTTATGTCGCTAATTCCCTGGACCGAAGGACCCCGACTTCCTAATCCTCAGTGGGGAATCGTTGTTGCAGGCTTAGGGGAGGCGCTGCCAGCCCGAAGATACCAAGAACTCTGCAGATTGCGCAGAGCAGAAGAACGAGCTGGGCCTATAAGGCAGCAGTGTCATCTTTGCCATCAGGCCAGGAGGAAGATGATGAAGCCGGGGAAGAAGTTGTAACTAGAAGAGTGAGGCTCATTAAGTCTCGAGAATGACTATGGTGAGATGAGACCTCTATTCATTGCACAATGCCACCAACATAAAACAAACATATCGATGCAGAATCACGATAACAGCTTCAGCTAAATCCATAGAAATGAAAATGTAATTACGCTACATAGGAATGTAAGGACTGAAGCATCCATGGTTGTCTCAACTACGAGTGTATCTCAACCACATAGGGCCGCAAGGGCTAGAAGAAATAGGTCTGTTGGTTCGGGTAAATACCACTGCTGTCTCATTTGCATTACATAACATGCTCAGCTTCTTCCTCCTCCTCCTCCTCCTCGTATTCATATTCCTCAGCAGACGCATCCTGGTACTGCTGGTACTCTGAGACAAGGTCGTTCATATTACTCTCAGCCTCAGTGAACTCCATCTCATCCATACCTTCTCCGGTGTACCAGTGGAGGAAAGCCTTCCTCCTGAACATGGCTGTGAATTGCTCACTTACCCTCCTGAACATTTCCTGTATGGAGGTTGAGTTCCCGATGAAGGTAGAGGCCATGGAGAGCCCACGGGGAGGGATATCACAGACACTGGACTTGACATTGTTGGGGATCCACTCCACGAAGTAGGATGAGTTCTTGTTTTGGACATTTATCATCTGCTCATCCACTTCCTTGGTGCTCATCTTGCCCCTGAACATGGCTGATGCAGTGAGGTAGCGGCCATGGCGAGGATCCGCAGCGCACATCATGTTCTTGGCATCCCACATTTGCTGGGTGAGCTCAGGGACAGTTAGGGCACGGTACTGCTGAGACCCACGAGAAGTGAGAGGAGCAAACCCAACCATGAAAAAGTGTAGTCGAGGGAAGGGGATGAGATTGACTGCAAGTTTTCGCAGGTCAGAGTTCAGTTGACCAGGGAACCTCAGGCAGCATGTTACACCACTCATGGTGGCAGATATCAAATGGTTCAGATCACCAACTGCAGGAAAGAAGGGATTAAATCTTATTAGAAAACCACCAGATGAATTGAGTATGTGCAATATAAAAATGATGGTACCATTTCATATAACATAATTTACAGAAAACCCAATTCCAGGTGAGTGAACACTGAAAGGGTAAGATAGGACGACTATTGAAATGGATCCACACAAAAAGTGTTAATCCAAAAGAAGGAAATTCATGCGATGCAATCATAAATTTAGTCACAAGGGAAACTTACAGCTAGGAGTAGTTAGCTTCAGAGTTCTGAAGCAGATGTCATACAAAGCTTCATTGTCCAGGACCATACACTCATCAGCATTCTCAACCAACTGATGAACAGAAAGGGTGGCATTGTAAGGCTCCACCACAGTATCCGAGACCTTTGGAGATGGAAACACTGAGAAAGTGAGCATCATCCTATCAGGGTACTCCTCTCTGATCTTTGAAATCAGCAAGGTTCCCATTCCAGAACCAGTCCCACCACCAAGTGAGTGGCAGACCTGAAAACCTGCAAAGGACGCGCGAGGCATGTCATTCACCTTTAGTATATTATCTTTAATGCACATAAACAAGTAGATAGAGCAAAGAGGATACCTTGAAGGCAGTCACAGTTTTCAGCTTCTTTACGAACAACATCTAGGACTGCATCAATGAGCTCAGCACCTTCAGTGTAGTGGCCCTTGGCCCAGTTGTTGCCAGCACCAGACTGGCCAAACACAAAGTTATCAGGCCTAAAAATTTGTCCATAGGGACCAGTCCTAACACTGTCCATGGTTCCTGGCTCAAGATCCATGAGGACAGCACGAGGGACAAAGCGCCCACAGGAGGCTTCGTTGTAGTAGACATTTACACGCTCCAGTTGCAAATCGGAAGTTCCAGTGTAGTGTCCAGTGGGATCGATGCCATGCTCATCACAGACAACCTCCCAAAACTTGGCACCAATTTGGTTACCGCACTGTCCACCTTGTATATGAAGGATTTCCCTCATCTTGTTGTTTCTGGAATGGAAAACATAGTAAATCAAAGCAAGTCCCACCGAGTGCTTCAAAACCAAAAGCATGAAAGTAGTTTGTACTTCTAAACATAAGAGAAAGTACAGTAACACAAAACAGGAAGCCAATATAATCGAAATGTAAGGCTTCCAAGCATAATTTGAACAGTACAGTACAGCATGTTATATTTGTGTTCATTATAGAGTTAATACAAGAATATAAACCAAGCCATCTCAATAAAGAAAATCATAGTTATAGCGCTCTTGGACATGTTTGAAAAGCACATCACATCGTGCTCACTGTACTTCTGTGTTTCTACAGGTCATGAATAAATTACATCAACAAAGACCTCAAATCAGACCAGCTGAAGTAACTGTTCATGCAATTCAAGCATCAGATCTAAGGATCAACAGCTATGTAAGCACAAAACAAGTAGCAAATTGTCTCAAAATCAGAAGATACAGACGCTGCAACCAAGAGAAACCGCATCGAACACAGTAGATTTCAAGCCAAGCTCACACAGCAGGCCGCATTCAGACATCAAACAAAAATATTTTCATCGCACATTCCATTTCACTAGCAAAACCGAGAAATACGCAAGTCTTACACTCCGACCTGGCATTCTTTCCCCATTCTACAACATTTCCTTAGGTATTAAACGGCAAACCAGCATTAGAATAGATAAGGCATGGAAAGAGCGAAACCCACCGTAGAGAGCTGACAACTCGACGGAGAGGCTAGCTGCGACCTATCTAACTGGAGAGGATCAATCGAAGGAGATGAAGTGGATGAGCAGATAGTGAAGTGAGGGAAGAAGAGATTATTAAAGGAGGAAGAGGGCGACGCGAGTAAGATCTGACGGACACCGTGCTCTCCCTCCATTTCCATCAGTCATCCATTGGATGCCGTTGGATCGTGAAACTTGGACGGCCTGGATTTCTTGAAAGGGATTTGGGAGGCAAATTTCGGATTCTTTGAATTTTAAATCTATGCGTTGGAGGTGGAAATTTTACTTGACGAAAATGACCCTCTGGTATGCTGATTTTAATTTTTACTTAATTCAATATTCTTAATTTAAAAATTCAGCATGTGCTCTTTGAGGTTGAAATAAATAAAATTTTGAGAAATTTCAATAATTCATGTAATTCTACTTAAGTATTTTCACCAAAATTCAATATTCAAGAATTTTGAGCGAAATTTTGTTGAATCAGGAAAAAAAATGTGAAACTACGGGGTGATATAGTCCTTTCGATTCATGACGAGAACTGAAGACCTGATGACCGACCGAACAAAGGAGCGTGGGATGGTGCATATTTAATAAGTTTAATATTGGAAAAAGATAACACATATCATTATATTCTTTTCCTCCCCCATATTTTGAGGTTTTCTTAGAAAAGGACCAGTCTTTGGATCCCTTCTCATTTTGCCCCTTATTCTCTTCATCGGAGTAAGTCCGCGTCTCCGGCCACCTGAAACGTCTGTCCTTCGTCTTCCATGTCCATGGTCTTCCACGCTCGGACCACAGCGCGCTCTTACGTTCTCCTCTACTCGCCGACACTGTCACGTTCCACCAGTACCGGCAGTGTAGCGGTATTCGGTAGGCTCTCTCACCTCTCTTCACTGCCGGACCTCCTCCCCCTCTGCTCGAACCGACAGTCCCTCCCGGGAACCCAGCGATCGCATGCCCTCGCCATCCTCTGGGGCCTCCTCCCGCGCAGCGTCTCCCTCTCTGCCGCCCTCATCCTCAGCTACGCCTCCAACGGGCACCTCCAGTCCTCGCGCTTTCTTTTCCAGCAGACAGCACCGTTTTGCTACACGGCCTTTCTGTGGAACACTTTTATCCGGGCGCAGTCCATTTGTGGCGTTCATGATGGCTTCCAGACGTATAACTCGATGGTTCGGGCAGGGATCCGCCCCGATGATCACACGTTCCCGTTCGTGCTCAAAGCTTGTGCAGATTATTCAGAGGTTGAGAAAGGGATGGAGGTTCATGGGGCCGTATTTAAGCTCGGATACGACGACGATGTTTATGTAGGGAACACGCTGATACAATTTTATGGGAATTGCAGGGATCTCAGTAGTGCAGGGAATGTTTTTGATGAAATGCTTGAGAGGGATGCCATTTCTTGGAATACTGCAATTGGGGCGTTCTCCAATAATGGGCTTTATCAGGATGCACTTCGTTTGTTCCGAGACATGATTTCAGGTTCTGGTTTGAGTCCCAATCTTGTCAGTGTTATTAGTGTTCTGCCTGTGTCTGCTGGGCTGGAGGATGAGACAGTAACAAAGCAGATTCATGGGTATATGGTCAAAACAGGACTGAATATTCTTGTAACTGCTGGGAATGCAGTAGTTGATGCATACGGCAAGTGTGGTAGCATGAAGGCCTCAAAACAAGTCTTCGATGAGATGACCGAGAAGAATGAAGTCTCATGGAATGCAATCATAACTAGTCTTGCTTATGGAGAGTTCTACAAGGAAGCATTGGGCTGCTTCAGATTGATGGTTTCTGAGGGTTTGACACCAAACACAGTAACAATTTCAAGTATGCTCCCAGTGCTAGTCGGACTAGAACTTTTCAGTTTGGCAAAGGAACTTCATGGCTTCAGTATAAGAACAGGAATGGAATCAGATATTTTCATTTCCAACTCATTGATTGACATGTATGCAAAATCTGGCTGCCCAACTGAAGCGTCATTCATATTTCATAGGATGACTGGTCGTAATCTCGTATCATGGAATGCCATGGTAGCCAATTTTGCTCAGAATAGGTTTGAGTTCAAAGCGATGAATCTGATTAGAGAAATGCAGGATGATGGTGAAACACCCAACTCTGTCACTTTTACCAACTCGCTTCCAGCTTGTGCTAGGATGGGTTCTCTTCAATATGGAAAAGAGATCCATGCTAGGGTAATTCGCATGAAATTGGCCTTCGATTTGTTCGTTTCCAATGCCCTCATTGACATGTATGCAAAATGTGGCAGCTTAAAGTACGCTGAAAGTGTTTTTAGAAGCTCATTTTGGAGAGATGAGGTATCCTACAACTCGCTGATTATTGGTTTCTCTCGGACCAGCGCATGCATGGAATCCCTCATTTTGTTCCAACAAATGTGGTTTATGGGTATGCAACATGATGCCGTTTCCTTCGTGGGTGTTATCTCAGCCTGTGCCAACCTACCTGCTCTCAAGCAAGGAAAAGAGATTCATGGGTTACTAGTGAGGAAACTCTTCCAGGGGCACCTCTTTATTGCTAACTCGCTGCTGGATTTGTATATAAAATGTGGACAGATTGATACTGCTAAGAAAGTCTTTGATCGCATTCCAATTAAGGATGTAGCCTCATGGAACATTATGATTTTAGGCTATGGAATGCTTGGAAAACTGGACATTGCAATTAGTCTCTTTGAAGCTATGAAGTATGATGGTGTAAATTATGATTCAGTTTCCTATATTGCGATTTTATCTGCTTGTAGCCACGGAGGACTGGTTGAAAGGGGGAGAAAGTACTTTGATGAGATGCAAAGACAAAATATCAAGCCGACAACGATGCATTATGCTTGCATGGTTGATCTCCTTGGGCGAGCTGGTCTTATGGATGAAGCTGTGAAGCTTGTTAAAGATATTCCAATTGAACCTGATGCTAACGTTTGGGGTGCTCTTCTTGGATCTTGCCGTCTCCATGGGAACGTAGTGCTAGGGTGCTGGGCAGCTGACAACCTTTTCAAGCTGAAGCCACAGCATTGTGGGTATTATGTACTTCTATCAAATATGTATGCAGAAGCAGGCCGATGGGATGATGCAGACAGGGTGAGAGAATTAATGAAGTTGAGGAAAGTGAAGAAGGATCCGGGCTTCAGCTGGGTTCAGATACGTGATCAAGTGCATTCTTTTGTTGTTGGAGAGAAGCTAGAGGATTTGGAAACAATATATTGTTTTGAAGAATCTGGTTGATAATTGATCTTGATTTGGTAAGAGCAATTGCCTCAGATCTTAATTTTCAACTTGAAACTATTTGCAAGACCCATTCATCATCGTCAAGGCTTCAGCAAAGCCACTCTCAAGTAGCCTAATTGAGATTGAATCTTAACGAGATGCTGTAGGTTGTGATTTGATTTGATAAATTATAGCTACCTTTATTTCAGTTCTAGTATTTTTAGTTGTGTAGAGAATCTTGCAGAAAAGCAAATAATTGTCAATTTGCCCACAACCAAGCTCACTCTTTTATGTTAGTTTCACCATAGAGAAAATGAAACTCACAGTTTAGGTTTCTTGAATGGACATGCAGCTGCTGTATCTGGCGTGGTAGGAGAGATTGTATTTTTGTAACAATGCTGCGATGCTAAATTAAACCCTGAAGAACTACAGATTCTCTGGTTGCTAGAGCACAGCAGGGATGCATCTCAACATGGCACGTGTGGCAGCAATATGTCAGGGCATTATCAGTTCTGCTGCAGTCGATCCATTCACAGTCAACCTTGAAATCCTTAGCTATCAGGGTATAGTATGTCATGGACAAAAAGGGATGTTTGGGTTGCCTGCAGAAGTTGGTTGGTACAGGATTTGCGTAGCTTAAAGTCCTGGCTTTGCTGGCAGAATTAGTCGCTGTCTTTCTTGCATGAACTGTGTTCCTTGCACACAGAGCAAACAGTACCATTGTTCTCTGCCATGTTCCATGACTATGAGCTTCGTCTTTGTGAGATTCAGAGAGTATGTGTGCAGTGTCTGATCCGCTCATGACAACAATTTCATACTTTAGCATGAGTTTTGGGGCACATTTGGGGCTGAGGGCGAAGTTGCAGGCTCTGCACCTGTAAAGGTGGGTCCAGTCTTGCTTGCCACAGCCACAGCAAGCATAGCTTAGCCCACTGAACACCAAATGCAGCAGGCGGAAAGGGTAAAAGAGTTATTAACTGATCTTTTCTAGTCGGTTGAATGCAGGACTCGGTGGAGCTGAGCAAAGCAGCGACTTCTGCATGCGGAGCGGCTAATGGAACTGCTTTTGCTAGGTTTCATGATCTCGAGTGTGAGCAGATGTCTGTAGCTGAGCTGTTGAACCAACATCCTAATTATTGTTCCAGGGGATTTCTATGCGCTTTTTACCAACTTCAAATCCTCTACATTATTCTTTTATTTGACATAAGAGCTGTTTTTTGATCCGTTTTGTCCCAGGAAGATCAGCACAATGAAACTATCTTGTAAGGATCACCAAGTTTTTGTCTTTCTTCACAGTTGCAGTCTTTGAGAAGATTGCCAAGGGACAAACCAGGGAGCTTCTTATTTATACAGTCCCCAACTTAACTTACACAGGTATTTTAACTTTCTGACTAATCTAAGTTGAGATTGAAGCCACCCTCCTGCATCTTCTGCAATGCCTCCAAGTTCACCTGAAGAATTCTGTATTCCTGATGAGAGTTGAGAAGTTCACTATTCTACGCCATTTTGTCAATCTGGGCATGTTTCTATTGTGCTTTATCATCTTCTGCTTCTTCATTATTTGGATCATCACTTGGAGCATGTTTTATCATGTATACTCATAGCCCAAGCATTCAGGATATTCGCCTGTTCATACTGTTATCTCCATTTCTTTCCGGAGTAGAGGAGAATACTGGAGAATACTCTGTCATAGGAAGATCCAAATTTGTGGAAGTAACTTTTTAAATTTTCTTAGAGTCTTTGGTAAAAAAGATGGGCTGTTATGCCATGGCTATGAATGAGGAGGATGAGAAATTGACTAGGAGGTTTTGGCTCGAGTTTGCATCAACATGATTGAGCACTCGACTTGTGTTGTTGTGGTGCTTGCTGTGAAACTTGAATGTATCAATGGCAACATTTGAATGTATGTGCCTGCTCATATTATTTGTCCTTTATACGCTTTAATTTTGGAGATGTTTTGTTTTGTTGCTGATATTGCCTAGACATTTCTCGATGTTGTTTAGCATGCACGAAAGAGTTTGTCTGGTGTTACGACTAATGGCCGGTATCATGTCAAAGGTTGTTGAAAAGACCATGAGAAGAGTTGGACCACATCAACTGGGTAGGACTGTACATCAAAATCCATATTCAATTATCTTCAAGTTTCCATACTTCACGAGAAGTCCACAGTGAGTGATCTTCAGTCGTCGGGGAAAAAAGGAGGACGACAAAAAGTCGGTCCATCCTGAATTGCTATGTGGCCAAGTAAGGGTGATCAAATGGTATTGCAGCAGTTATTCCGACTGAGCACCGCAACCGCCGGAGAGGACAGCGAGTAGCAGGGATAGGGAAGAAGACAGGCGTTGAGCAGCCGGCGTCACGTGTCCCCCTCTCATCTGACTCATGTTATATTCACTCCCCATAGACGGGCTGCGAACCAGGGAGCGCACAACACTCGGCCATGGCGGCAGGCAGAGCTTCGGAACAGTGGAAGAATGCCAGTGAAACGGTAGGGGTACTCGGCTCCTGAACTGTGAGACCGGGACTGGTCCCCATCAGACGGCCCATATATCTCGGCGAGCCGTGAACGGTACCGATTAATTTCACTGGACAGCGTGGGACCCAGCTCCGGGAAGTCGTTGGTTGGGTTAGGAATTGCATTGCATGATCATAATTGTCAACTTAACAAGTAACTATCATTGGACTATGTTCTTTTCATAATAATAATTAAAAAAAGGGTGAGGGAAAAGTTTAAAATGGTAACGGATTAATATTCGCATTCGAACGTAGTTTGATATCTTTTTTTTGTCCGATCTAATATTGATTCGAGTACTGTGAATTGAGAGAATTTATAATTTATGAAACTTTATATCTTATTAAATCATCGAGTTCGAATATGAATTGATTGAGATTAGTTGAAATTCTAATATTGGGATCAACAAGAGAAGAGGAGAGCTTTCAAGTTAAAGCATCTTCGATACGGTTATTAATTAATATATATATATAAAAGAATAATAAATATTAAAATTTGAAATGAATACATAATTTAATATTACAAATTAAAGTTATTTAGAAAGAAAAAGAAAAGAAAAGAAATTTCCGAAGGGAAGTATTAAATGGAGAGGGCGGCCTTTCACTTTCCCAATTGACCTTTCCATTGAGCTTTATAGAAAGCAAAGCACACGACTCTACTCGTTCCGACCCTCTCTCTCTCTCTCTCTGTCTCTCTGTTTTTCCGATCGCGATTTTCTTCTTCCTCCCAGTCTCTTCGCTTGGTTGAGCTTTTGCTGCATTCAGTTCGTGCCTCGAGTAATCAAATTCGAGCTCCCTTGTCTGCGACCTTCAACATTCCCTGGTACTTACTCTGCCACTTCCAGCTTTTATGTGAGCTGTAAGTTTCTCTCTCTCTTTCTCTCTCTCGTTCCCAAAGCTCACTCCTTTTTGTCTGCATTGCTAGTTCCGCTTCTCGATTTTTTCTTTCTGGGTTCCCCTGATTCTCGCTCTTGTTCTTGTTCTTGCTTCGGAACCCTGCTCTGGGTATGCCGCTTCTCTGTTCAGTTGCGTAGCTCGGCTACGTTTCTATTATTTGTTTTTTTTTGGCTTCGAGAGATTGTTTTCGCTGGATGATCTCACAGTCGATCCCATTATCGTAACCGGTCGGGAGTTAGTGCTGATCATTCAGTGTTAGACTTGAAATGGTTTCAAGTGTAGTGGCTGCGGGAGCTGTTGCTGTGTAGTCCGTTTACTTTGTTGTTTGCTTGTTCAAAGTTGGCTTTGCTTTTTATTAGTATTTTTGTGGTTCTCTTGAAAGTGGTGACGTGATCTTCTGGTAGCTTCCGGTAGCTTTTGTAATTCAGTGAGCTGTGGTACGTTGTTCTTTTATTGATGAGGTCGTTTCTACAGTAATATATTTTTTCAAGCTCATGACTTTTGTGGTTAAACAGAACGATTCGTCAAAATTATGACGCGGGTAAACCGTGATTTTGTCAAGACAATGCAAAAGGAGGCAGTCCCAGCAGTTTCCACTGATGTGATATTTGCTTCAAGTCGGTTCCCGAACTTCAAGCTTGGAGTGATCAACCAGATTTTCGATTCAAAAGGAGACCCAAAGGTTCTTTCCATGAAGGAAGCTGTTGCACGGGAGACTGCTCTGCTACTGGAACAGCAGAAGCGTCTCTCAGTTCGTGACCTCACCAGTAAATTTGAGAAGGGCTTGGCTGCTGCAGCTAAATTGTCCGAAGAGGTATAAGTTTCTGCAGAAGTGGGTTCAAGGTGTTGGTTGATTTTTGAACTTGTTCCAGCGACTTTTTCAAGCACTTCCAATATTTATTTTCCTAGAGATATGATTTTGCAAGCTGTTTGTTTGCAAGACAGTTGTGTCGACCATGGCACTCAAAATGGTTAAGTCAAGGATTCTGCTTTTTTATTTTTTGGTGAATAAACTGCCAAAGCCCTGGTCAAACAGAAAACTTAGAAGTAAAGAATTTTGCTGGACAGAACTTGCTAACCCAAAGTCATCTGCGCAAGGAAATTTAGGCTAGGCTCAGAGAGGTTGCTTCATTGGAGAAACATGTTCTTCTGAAGAAGCTCAGAGATGCATTGGAGGCCCTGAGAGGACGTGTTGCTGGTCGGAATAAGGATGATGTGGAAGAAGCTATTGCAATGGTTGGTTTCCTGATCTCTGTTCCGTCGTCATTTCTCCATTCAAATTCCAGTAATTTCTAGCTTAAAAGTTAATTTGCATAATAAGTGTTATTGCATCCAATAGTGCCTCATTTCCTCCAGGTTGAAGCTTTAGCTGTTCAGTTGACACAAAGGGAAGGAGAGTTAATCCAAGAGAAGGCAGAGGTCAAGAAACTTGCTAATTTCCTTAAGCAGGTATATGGTTGAAAATTTTTGTGGAATCTGAGAAAATTTGTGATCTTAACTTAACCTCCAATTCAATTTTCTAGGCCTTGGTTCCTCTGGAACATTGTTTTATTCATCTCTTCTATTAAATTATATAATTACTGGGGCTTATTGTTTAGTAACTGTCTCAAATTTTCATTTTTGTAGGCCTCTGAAGATGCTAAGAAGCTCGTTGATGAGGAAAGGGCTTTTGCTCGTGCTGAAATTGAGAGTGCAAGGGCTGCAGTTCAAAGAGTAGAAGATGCTCTCCAAGAGCAAGAACGCATGTCTTGTGCTTCTGGGAAACAGGTGTGAGCCAGGTTACATACTCTAAATTATTATCTGCAATGTGCTTCTCCTTGGAGCTCATGTAAAAGATATTGAAATCTCTAACAAATCGCCTGGTGATAATGTAATGCTCTTCTAGAAAAATATTTGTGTTTCACTCAATAATGGTGACTCCAGCTATCACCTTGATTAGCAGACTGGTTTCTCTTGGCATTTTTAGGACTTGGAAGAATTAATGAAAGAGGTGCAAGAGGCTAGGAGGATCAAAATGCTGCATCAGCCAAGTAAGGTATAACTATTTCATTATCTGCATGACATTTAAACTGCCATCTTCCTGATAATCAAGCTAAGCATACATTGCATACTACGGTCGCATTTAATTTGATTAAAAAAAAAACTTTGACCTGATTGATTGCTATTCTCTTTAATTTTAAGGCATTTCCACTGGTTGGAATTGCCTATCAAGTGAAACTTTGTGAGATCTTTCAAGGGGAATCATTTAGTTGCACAACTGTGATATTCTATACTTACTAATTAGTTTTGTTGGTTGAAAATTGCAATATATATATATATTATTTAGTTGCGTTGAGTGATACCATTTTCTTTTTCAAGCGACTACCAAATTTCACCTAATTTTGTTTAATGAAAGTGTTCAGTACATGCATTCTTGCCATAAACCAAAAGGAAACACAAACTAAGAGACATAAACTGATATTCTCAAAACAGTACAAGCCTTTCTTGGTTCCATGAGCTAACTAGCAATTACCTTAAGCTCTTCCTCTTCTTTTTAGTTAAAATGAAACTAACCTGCAGGTTATGGACATGGAACATGAGCTTCAAGCATTGAGGACCCAACTCGCAGAGAAGTCAAAACGTGCCATTCAGCTTCAGAAAGAGGTTTTTCCCACATTCTACCCATTCTTGTGAGATGTGGATGAATATGACAAATACAAACTACACGTCATTCATGCTGTTAGTAGTTTTCTGTTTCTCTCATTTTTACTTTCCTTCTCCAGTTGGCTATGACTAAGAAGGGGGAGAAGAATCCTCTTCTGTATGAACTAGATGGACCTGAAGCACTAGGATCTACTCTGCGGATTGTTCATTGTTCTGATAATGCCCCAGAAATCTCTCAATGTGAAGTGCAATGGTACCGTGTGTTGTCGGAAAGTGGCAAAAAGAAGGTTATTTCAGGTATATCTTATCTCCATCACATATCATGCGTAGTTGATTATGTGCCTGCTGCACATTGCAGCAGACTGAGTTCAGGTTGGTCCAATTGACAATCTTTTGCTTGATCCTAAGAATGCAATCCTTTTTTTTTGTCCCAGGTGCAACCAAATCAGTTTATGCTCCAGAGCCTTCTGATGTGGGGAGAGTTGTCCAAGTTGATATTCTTTTGGATGGACTAAGAATTACTTTAACGACCACTGGGCCTATTGAGCCAGGTTCGCTGATGATCTAAGTTTTTCGCTTAGCTTCTTTTCCCTTTTAATTCCCTGTTACCTCAGCTGTATATTGGTACGTATTCTTCTGTTAGATGTCAATTCATCATTTTTTAGCATTATTTGGTTTATGAGCAGCACCCGGCTTGGGAACTTATGTGGAAGCACTAGTGAGGAAGCACGATACGCCGTTCAATGTGTGTTTTCTATATCTTTGTTATTGGGTTGTAATGGATTACTTATACCATGGGTGAGAATCCCTCAGAACTTCTGATGCTCTGTAGGTGATTGTGACTCGGATGAGTGGTGCAGACCATCCTTCAGAAGCCATTCATTCCCTTCATGTGGGCAAAATGAGGATGAAACTTTGCTGTGGCAAGATGACTGTTGTTAAAGAGTATTATTCCAATTCCATGCAGGTAAGAGCTATAATTTACTTAGGTTTCTCAAAATATGGATACATGATTAGAGGTGCTTTCTTCTTGAAAACATCCCAGTTCCTCCCTGTAAGGATATGAAAAATGCCCGAGCATCTCCAACTGATGTAGCCTCTGGATTTTTACTTCTCTGCTTTCATATGTGAGTGTTTTTCCTTGCTCTTCAGCTATGTGGGGTTAGAGGAGGTGGCAATGCTGCACCTCAGGCATTGTTTTGGCAAGTCAAGAGTGGAGTTTCCTTTGTGTTGGCATTTGAATCTGATAGAGAAAGGAATGCAGCTATAATGCTTGCAAGGAGATATGCCTATGACTGTAATGTGAGTACTTGCTATACAAATTTTGAGGTTCAGAATTACCCAACTCCTATTTCTATCGTCTATTTTCTGACTTTAGTGTTTATTCATTTGTGCTGCTAGATTGTTCTTGCAGGGCCAGAAGATAGAACTCTCTCTGCAACTCTGTAGAGCCATACTCAAGTCACATTCACCTTATTAAAAACTGTAAATTATGGTTGTGGGTTTCTTTTTCATTGCTCTCGTTGTATCATAAGTTTGTAGGAGTAAAATGCATTCCAAGCCAAGGGTTCTCATTTTCCTATGCTAATTTGGGCCCCCAAAGTCAAGGCATCCTTTTATCTGCCTTTTTTCTGGTTGGATTGTAACTTCCTTATCTTTCTGTGGCTTTCACTTGGGGATTGCAAGCTGAGGATTCTTCCATGTATTGACTGACTGAAAATTTGATGAATGTTAGAATGAGATTTATCCCCTCCCCACGTTGCCCTTTCTATCACTTGGAAGTCCCAAAATTACGGCAGTTTTCACCTTCTGTTTGGGACTAATAATAGTTGGTTTCATGTGAATTATCTTGAAAGAATGGTTTGTTCTGCATCCATGTAGCTCAAAAACTAGATAAGTGTCAATATTGTAAGACCCCAATCCTGAAGACAATGGGTGATTGATCTCGTACCAAGAGCATCCACTGCTTTTGTATAGAACAGGTTGAACTAAGGCCTTTCCTTGCTCAAAAATGCTTATGTGAAATAAGATTTGATGGATCTGGACTAGTGGCTTATTGGTTCATTGTAAGGTGTTGGGAGATCTAAGAGAAGTTAGACCATCCATGGATGGCATAGTCATTCTCGACAAGTTACGTAGCCAAAGCCAGAATGGTGACTCATGCACGAGTCCAGAGCCCACTGCGTGAGTTCTTTGCTTGAACAAGTAGAAATGAGGAAGCACGTATTTTTCACATGTAGAGTCACAAAAGGAATATGAGAAGCCATCCGTCCTCTCGAAAGCTAAAGATGCACAGAGATGTTAAGCGACTGGGAAGATGAAATGAGACAGCCAATCAGCAGGTGGAAAGGGAGAACAGGAAGAGTAGTTTGGTAACTCATGCATACACGATATGTTAGCAAAGAAATGCTCGAGTACTCCAACCGAAGAAGATGAGAAGATTTTGTTTACGGTGTGCAGTAAGACTCTCTCATTTCCTTGAAGAGTTTACCTTCAGAAGGAAAAAAACTTGCTTGCAATTGGAATCTAGGAATCACAGAATTACAAGGACGAGTTTCAAATTATTGTTATTGGGGCACAAGGGTCTCAAAACCATTAAGCCCATCAAGCTCTAACGCAATGCAAAGCCTTTTTCCTTGAGAAGAGCTTCTTGCCTTCTCCACCGAGGGAGCCTCTCCTACTCCTCCTCCTCCTCCTCCTCTGGCACCCGCTTTCACATCCACTCCTCCTCCTCGCTTCTGCTCATCATCCATGGCCTTCGTTGACGCCTAAGAAGGACGAGAAAAGAAGTTCATAGAAGGGCGGAAGAATTGAGTCCGGGAGATTAAACAGACAGATTCAAATGCATTACCTTATCTGCAACTGCAAAGAATCTAATCGAACCAAAGAATGCAGAGAGGGACATCCTTATTTGTTTGTCGTCAGACAAGAAGGCTCCCTTCTCTTTGTTTCAAGAGTTGGAGAAGGAAGAAAGGCCCTTTTGGTGTTCAATGGATGACACAGGCAGCCTTTATATTTGTACGGGTCAATCCCAGAGGTGAACTTTCTACTGCCCTCATCCACACAAGTATTTAAGGTTCGGTAATGTCGTTAAGGATAAGGGGGAGCTTCTGTCTCTGTCTCTCTCTCTCTGTTTGTTTTTTTTAGGTGTTGTATTGGAAGGCAAGCCATGATTTGCTGAACCAGCATACGTGGGAGCCTTATTTTAGTAAACCTGTAAATGCCACATTCTTAATTCCTGCCATAGCATTGTCGGAGGGGTTGGGGGTGGGGACTGTCGAACTTGAGCTGCTCGTGCTCGAGTCCAGCCCCATCTTTTCCATGCTCGATGAGTGCTTGGCCGGCGGGCGAATTCACATCCTAAATCAAGACTCCGAGCTGAACTCGAGCCTAAAAGAGAACAGTGGAACTAGCAAACCACGTTGTCAGTGGACGGACTTTACTTGTTATATATACAGATAATCGAGATTTGCTTGAAGATAAACCATATTGTAGAGCACATTTTACTTGTTGTGTGGCTGCACCAACAACCGTAGCTGCTAGGGGCGAGTTCTAGATGGAGTCGCGACAAGTTGGACAATCATTGCGTATAATATGTAAAGAGGGAAGGAACTGGGTGGGTCGTAGATGAATGAGTTCATAAGGGGAAAAAAAAAACACTTCGTAGAAATGCAAAAATTGGAGATGCAGGGTATCGAACCCTGTACCTCTCGCATGCAAAGCGAGCGCTCTACCATTTGAGCTACATCCCCCACGAACAATCGTTTCTTTTGAGCATTCCCCAAGATCGGATTCGAGCACACAGTTGAATAGACCAACAATGGAACGGTAATCCAGTTAGATGACACCAATACGTAGACCGGACACCGGACCTAGGTTTCTCTCTGTCGAGGTCTGGCGATTTGGGGTTAGGATTAGCAAATTTCCCGAGGAACAATAGGCAGATGCCGCTGCTCCAAGGTTTGGTTTGGGTGATCCTGCAGTAGGCTTTAAGCCTGTGATTAGGCCTGGTTTGAATACAAATGGGATCCCTAATCCCTTTATGGGGTCGAAGGTACCTGGTGCCAAAACATCTGCGATGTGTCGTTAGGAGTTGGCATCATCCTCCCCCTTTGCAGATGGAGTCAGAGAGGTGGAATGGAAAGAAATTAAACGGCAGTTTCTCTTAAATGTTTCCAATGCACTATACATTAACTCACATGGTTGAAAGCATGGTGGCATAAATTAAGCGACTGGCAAAGTATGATTCCATAAACTCCTCAGCTACTTAGATAAATTTCTCATAAAATTCTGATACGACATGTTATATGCACATATTTTGTTCTGGTGGAGAGAACCTGTTCGGTTATCAGCACAATCCTTCGGTCTTTTAATGAGCATTCTCACATATCATCCTTTCCTTTCCATAACCTCAGAGCCTTGCGACCCTCCGTAATGGTGAGGCCTACTACTTTACATATCTGAGATTATAAGAGTGCAAGGGCTCCGATGGAGAATCCTATACTCCAGAGGACATATAGTGTGTCACTGGACAAGCTCGGAAGAATCAGAGTACGAAACACATGCGCTTGGTGAGGCAGGTTCTTGGTACCATTGATTAGATTCCCGGGTCATGAAGTTCGCCTCTGCAAATGAAAATATAGAGTCAGCTTCAGAAGGATTAGAGGGGTGATATCAGTAAATTGCAGAAGGTGGCTAGGAAAAAGGAAATGAAGTATTGGCAACAATGAGTAAATGCTTAGTTTTTTGGATTTAAGATTACAACTTGAATGTAGATGCTAAAGTGAGATGAACAATCTAAGATGATCAAACAATACTCCATCACCAATCAATGAGTTTATAGATCTGCCTACCATATACACCAGGGTGATCCAAAGATAGCTGAAATATATGTCAAGTTTTACCTGACAAAAATACATCTTGATATTCCTCATCATCATAGACAAACTGAGGCGGATCTGGGGAGCCAATCCCAACAATTGTGCTTCCACTGCACCAAATAAATCAAGAACTCAAGTCAAAAGCTTATCGAAACATGAACAGTGGCACTGAGAATTATGCAGCCAACCCAACAGTGAGCATCATGCTACAGGCCGGACATGACTACGCAGATTGTTCTGACAATTTCGAGACATCTATCATTGAAAAATGCTAAGCAGACGAAAATAAAACACTTGATGTCAAGGATGTGCAGCTATGGACTTTTTTGTATCACTTGACTTCTCTCAAGCAGCAAGTTTTGCATAATGTACATCAAAATAAGACCTCAGAGTCATTTCAGGCATTAGCTTGCAAAGTGCAGTATCTTACAATAATTAATATTTACTAGTTTCAACTATTCAAGAAAAATGGCAGGTCCTGCAAAGAAAAACTTTGGCTGTAATTTAACTATGACAATGCATTTAACCTTTACCTTTACATTTTTGCCAAGAAAATAGTGAAATATACACAGCTTTAAAATAAATCACACCTGCCCGACATGAAAACTGCATCGTACACCCCACGCCCAGCAGCCATTACACGTTGCTTTAACTTTTTGAGAGATGGAAGAACCTCAAATGCTGGAGGCTCTGCAAAGGAAAAATATGAAGAGTTAATGCCCACACAATGAAACTCTCCATCTTCAGAGACAGATTCTGTGAGATTAATGATTTGAAAATATATGAATTATATCCTTGGGGCTCAAATGCCTCTATAGAGGATGACTAACAAAACCATGCCCCTGCATGAATAAACACACAGGGACATGACCTTGCTTAGAAGTGAAGAAGTTATCAACTGAAACACTTTGGGCGATTAAGTAAAACTAAGAACAGGCAAGATACGTAAGATAGATCATTATCTATTAAAATTACCAAGATCATTGACACAGATATCTTGAGATATTCCATTGCTCGAAAGCTTGTCCAGCAAAGCCAGAGGATCAACCTTACTGGTTTGATCCAACCGAAGCCGCTGAAAGTAAAAGCTTGTCTCACAAAGATGGACCATAAAATGAAAAATATATATAACATCAACATCGATAAAAGGTTTCAGTTGAATTACCTTGTAAACTTCAGCTGTAGAACACGCCTGCGGAGGCTTTATTAGAACCATTGGCAGGTCCAGAGGTATTGGAGGAGGAATATCTTGTACTACCTGGCCAAGTAGGAGAGAAAAGGCAGTTAATTCATGAAAAGAACAGCAAAAACCTTGTTTCCCCAGTAATGGGCTAAGTGGAGTTTCCTGAAAAAGAAAATGCCAGAGAAAGCCATTTGCACTAAAAGTACAGCATCATACCTCACCTCGACCAGTACAGTATGCAGCTCCACGAGAGAAGAAAAAGGGAATATCTGAACCAATTTCACTAGACCATTCCTGAAGTTCCTTTTCAGTAGCAAGACTGCCATTGAATTGATTTGCAGCCCAAAGAGCAGTCGCAGCATTGCTACTTCCACCCCCAAGTCCAGCTCCAGTGGGCACCCTTTTATCTAGATGGATCTGCAGAAGTAAGACTTGAATGAGAAATGGAATTCATGCCACAGCTGCACGCCAAGCCAAACTCGTGAAAGGTGATTTTCTTCTCACCCAGAAGAACTGGTCGGAGCCAGTCTTCTTCCGGTAAAGGTTTAGTGCTTTAATAATCTGCCAGAAGATGATAGAAGAGAGGAGTCAAGAATTCCACGATATTGATTAGAGGGAGAGAATGAAGAGTAGGAGAATAACGCAGTGAACATCACCAAATTTCTATCATCAAGAGGGACACCAGACACATTGGTTGAGAGCCGATCCTTCGTTTTCGATGGAGACAGAGAGAACTTGATTGTATCTCCTAGACTTATCACCTAGAGGCATGAGTAGGTCGATGAAACTGATACAAGGTGGACTTAGGCGTCGTAATTAATTTTAATCTACTTAGATGAAATGGAACCGCGGTAAGCTTACATGAAAGAGCGATGCGAGGTCATGGTACCCATCTTCTCTCTTCCTGGTTATCCTCAGGAAGACATTAACCTAAACACATACAAAGGTACAAAATTCAGCGGTTAGAATAAAAAGAAATGAAGGTTACCGAAGTGAAAACAGGATGGGACAGACAGCTACCTTGCAAGGAGAGAAAAGAGTGAGCCTTGAAAGAGGAGCATTCTTGTCGACTTCATCAGCTAACTTGTTCAACCTCTCATCAGGATCATACACTACCTATTCAATTCAACCCACCAAAACCACCCCAGAAAAATTCAAAAACACAACGAATTACTTGCGCAGCTGAGAAAATCAAATGAGCATGCGGAGAGAAATGGAACAACCGACCTCTACTTGTCTGCCGGTTCTTGAATCAGAGACCACAGCTCTGATAAAGGGGCTCCTCTGAGACTGAAAATTCCGGCAAATAGAATACGACCCATTATTCCTCGACTGTCTGAGACTGCTCTTTCTCGAGAAACTGGATGATGGGAAGATTGTGGCGCAGTTCAAGTGAGCGGAAGTCATAGCTGTCGCCATGCTTCAGCAGTAGCAGCAGCACCTCCAGTCAACAAAAATGCATGAAAGACCTTTCAGTATTGAAAGGGAGAAGAAGCCAAGAGAGCCGCCAAGGACTGGGGTGAGCGTGAAAAGCGTGCTTTCGGTTGAGTGAACAGTGGAGTGGAGGATGAAGAAGAGAGGATGAATCAAGTCAATCTGCTGGAGCTGGGACTGGTAGAGTTCCACCCGGTCCTGTTTTTGTCATCTCATGAAATCTTTCCCGCACGAATCTCTCTCCATGGACCGCACGAATCTACCTCGGCCCATTTAAGTTACCTTTGGTCTTAATGTTCTCCGTCTCACGGGCCGAATCATCGGGTTGTCCGTGATTCCCAGTTCCAAGGGAAGACAAATTTCACCCATTAAACCAACAATTGATTGCAAAGCATGAGCTTCCCCCGCAATGCCCATTATTGCGACCACCTTTGTCCTAAAGATCATTACAAAACCTTTTTGTTTGGTGAAGAGTCGGTCAAATCCATTTTTTTTCTCCTTATACTCAAAGTTCTCTTTAAGCGTTAAGAGAGCACAACAGCATGCTATTACAAGCCTGCGCAACCAAGCCTCCTGGGTCGGTTGCAGTCCACTTCTTTTTTTAATATAAAGCTCCGGTAGCTAGTTGGATTTTGTCCAGCTGACTAATCCGGATCGCCCCGGGTCGGCCCATTTAAGGGGTTAAGAGCTTCCCACCGTGGGTGAAACTTGAACTCGAGTCCTCTCATTGGGATAATGAGTGCCGAACCACTCTACCACGCCCACGGTGGGTAGTTGCAGTCCACTTCACAGAATAGCATGTACCTCATGAAAATGCGCGGTATGGGCTCCCACTAGAACATTTGTTGGTACATGCAGAAGACAGTTGGAGGGCTTCCAGGAAGAAGGCTTCAGAACATCAACATTTAACAAAAACGCTGCAGCATATTAATAGCTCAATCCCAGCATTCAGACCTTTGATCTTGGATGAAAACAACAAAAATGGCTGGAGAAAAATAATTATCGGGACACAGCTAATGAAAGTATACCATAATGTCACACCAAAATGGCTGTTCTTAGCAGAACGAGGAAACAATCAGACCCTTTTAGATCTTGTTGAAGGCAATGATGTCACAGCTCTGGATATACTCATTGGCTGGCTCCGTGAGGAGATGATCTTCAATGAGGTTGTCCACTGAGACCAGGTCATCCACAATGGTAAGCATGATCTGCAACTTCTTGATCCCATAGCCCACTGGGGCCAATTTTGCTGCCAAGGAACATGAGCAGAGCAAGTTTAGGATATATCTGATAAAGGATCTTGGAGAGACTTGATTCGAGAGAATAGGAAGACAAGCAAACCAATCTATAGGTATACATAAACTTACAAGCTCCCCACAGGAGACCTTCCATCTGCACGCTCCGCACAGCCTCCTCTAGCTTCTTCATGTCGGTCTCATCGTCCCAAGGTTTCACATCCATGAGGACAGATGACTTTCCACCTGTTGCCACCAATAGGTCATCAGCATAAATACAATGAGTTCTCGGGTGAAGAAAAAGAAGCAGAGCTAGCATCTGGGGCAAAAGGCAGAGGAGCAACATTGGCAAACCAGAAAGTGTGTTACAAAGAGAAGGGATAGGAGAAGGACAATCCAGGGCCAAGTAACATTGAGAGAGAGAGGAATTTTCAAATGCAAATATCCAAATTTTTATGATGTGCAACTATCACTAGTTTGTAGCCATATTTGTGATGTTAGTGTTGAAGCGAGATAATGGCTTCTTCCCAAGAATCACATTCTTGTGCAAGCAGAAGCCAACAGCAGATTATTCCCTCAATATCCATGATCAATAAAGACCGTGAAACTCTTCAAACATAAATTACAGCAAAGCCGACTTCCAGTGTAAATTGCTGAATGAAGAAGAGGGAGAATACTTACTCTCTTTCTTCTTAGAAGAAGACCTTTTAGCAGCATCCCTCTCTTCTGCAGCCTTCTTTTCCTCCTCGGTCTCCTCACCAAAGAGATCCAGGTCATCATCATCTGCTGCAGCAGCCTCCTGCTGAAAAGAAAATGAATCAGCAAGTGAAATTGATTGAGAAGTAGATATAAGAAACCTATTAGCAGCTATCTCCACATTTCAACCAGACAAAAGCTAGTCTATTGAACTTGTCACACTATATTAATCACATTAAATTATGAAATAATGGGAAGCCTTCATTGACAACAACATTCAAGAAAATCATGCCAATAAAGAATTTGAAAATAATTGAAACAAATCAAGGCATGCCTCCGCTACAGCCTACTATGAGTGATTGTCCAGAAAGGTGGGGATATTTATAGAGTGCATAAACACTTCAGAAATAATGTGCATTAACACTGACAGCAAAAGCAAAAATAAAAAGTGAAGGTGCACCGTGAGAGAGCAGATTAAAGTTCATTAATCATTACCAAATCAATACACTGAACCAGCACAAATACAAAGAAAAGAAATACATGATGTTGACTAATGATTGTGATGAGTTAAAGTATATTCGCACTACCTTCTTGGGCACTTCAGCTGAAGCAGCTTTGCCTCCGAAGTTAATGCCAGCAGCTTTCCCAGGGAAGCTGAAACCAGGCACTAAAAGGGTTTACAACTTAGATGCCTAACAAAATGCTCTATATAGAGAAACTGATGATGATCATCATCATAATACCTATTTATCAGTTGGAAGATTTACAACAACAATAATAATAATAATTTTTCCAGTTGTAAATCTTGCAACTGATAAATAGGGTTCAGCAGCTTGTTAAAGGAAACAATGAAACCGCTATAAACTAATTTTAGGTACATAGTTGCTCATATGAACCGGAGCTTCAATGAACAAGATAGTGGTCCTCAGGGTCGAGGAACAATCTTGTACTGAAATATCTCAACTTGCCAGTACATGGTCGAGATAATTTTACTAGAAACAGAAGTGGCATTGATTACCACCAGTCAATTATAACAGGCAGCAGATAATCGACACCTCTACAGACTCAATTTTTAGTACTCACCGGTTCACAAAAGATGCGAAATCAGGGTCTAAAATAAGAACAGACTGCTACTAAAGTAGAACAGTAAATCAGTAGGAGCGACAACAGAGAACTACAAACCTCGCAGATAGATGCGAAGACACGCATTTGTACCATTTGCTAACATTGGGGAACGAGCTCCCAGGATCCGCCACAACGGCAGCGAAGACCTTAATGTCATCCTTAGTGAGTTGATCCCTGCAACGAGATCACCCCCAAAGCTCAGAGGACACATAAAAATGCAGGAAACGGCAAGAATTTCGATTGGCGGATGACTTACCCAGAGATATAAGTCTTGCCGGAGAGATACTCCTCGAGAGCCTTGAGGCCCGACTCAGCGTAGAGATCTGAGAAGGTGACGGCCATTTCAAAGATGAGTGGTAGTTCACGCGCTGAGAGATGAAGAGCAGTGGAGTGAGCTCAGAACTCTCGGGCTGGTGACGGCGGCACGAGCGAGATGAATCCAACGAAGCTGGGGAGATCGGTATTTTCACGTTGATATGTATGTTCACGTTGGAGGATTTTAAACCCTAGATCCCAAATGGGATAAACCAAAAATTTACACTTGGGTCCAATTAATAATATAATTCACGGGTTTGCCCTTCTACACTCATCTCTACTCAGCTTCAGGGCTAATGTCCAGGCCCATTCACCTTTAGCTCCTATGGATTGTTGTCCCATAAAGATTAAATGATTTCGTAAAGATTTTGACGCTCGAAATCTGCAAAATCCTTGAGATTTTATATTCTGTGAAGGTTAAATTCTTCCATTACAATCAACTTTACAGCCATTTTACTCTGTAAAAACAAGCCAATATCGTCTCATCATTCATCCTCTCAACGACCCAATACACTACTATCACCAGAACTCAACTATACCATATTCCTGCTATCCGCATAAGATCTCCAGTTGTAACATCCTGCTTCGGGTTGGACGCCGGAAGACCACCGGGACCCTCCATTTTTGCCAGAGAATTCCTAGTCCTCTGCACCGAAGGAACTCATCATACACACATTGCAGCACATACCAAGGATGATGGGGATATAGACACAACAAATTAAGGCAATCTGAGCTGTTTTGTATGGAAACTGAAGCCAAGAGTTTCCATAACTCCAAAAGAGGGTTTCCAAAAGGACTTCAACAATTAAAGACTTAATTAAAGAATCTGACAGTACAATGACTTGTGTATTTCTGTTATATTTTTGGTAATTTAATGAAAACAAGAGTTACTGCAGATAATGCAAAGAAAATCCCACTTTTCTCTAATTAATTCTCTTCATTCTTTGGAGATTTCCATTGACAAAATTTAAGACACAGAACAGACACAGAGGATATTCATGTTCTGACCTCTTTCTCCGGTGTCTCCCACTTATTCACTTCCCATATAAAACCAGATTTCTTCATCTCTTACCTTTAGTTGAATTTTTATTGTCTTCTATGGACAATTTCAATTAATTCAATTTCTTCAGGGACAGTTGTTGGTGCCTGTTAAGTTTTTCCTTGGCTTTCACCGCATTTCTGATAAATTCCCTGCCATTTTCCTCCTCGCTCCATCTTGAGTCAGCTGGCATGGAAAAGGATTAACGAGTCTGTAAGGATCAGGTCTTCCTTCTCGGGTGCTTAGGGTCGTTCTCTTCCCAGCAGCTCCCAGTATCATTGAATTCCAACTTGTTTTTTGTGATTTTTAATCCCTGCCTAACAGTAATGTCTCTTGAGTTTCTTATGTCTTCACCCTCTTCCATTTCCTTTTCTTCTTCTTCAGCAGATCCCATGTAACAGATAGCCGGACAAGTTCAGAAGTGCGCAGTTCGAGTTTCTAATATCACTTCCTCTGCAGCAGTCAATCTTGTGAAGCAGCACGGACTGCACATTGCAACTCGCTTCATGGATATTGACAAGCTTCCAACTGAAGAAATCCCCAAGATGAGACAGTTTAATTCACCGGCAAAAGATTCCAACTCTCTAGACAACACACAACAGACAGATCTTCTCAGGATGAAGCTCAAGCACTTGAAACCCGAACAGGAGAGCTCGTCGGAGCAGAGCCCCAAGACTCGAATTTGCTATTTCTGTGGCAGGGAATTTGCTAATGGGAAGGCTCTTGGGGGTCACATAAGAATCCATTCTCCAGCCACAAAGAACTATAAAGCCAAATTCTCCAAGATAGTGGACCAACTGAAGCGGAGAAACAACCTTGGGCTAAACATGAATCATGGAAAGAATGCTGCCGATGTTCACTCAGGACCTGAGAGGGGTGAAAACTGCGAGGAGAATGTTTGCAGGATCTGCAACAGAGCTTTTCTGTCGAAGAAGTCCTTGTTCGGGCATATGAGGTTCCATCCTGAGAGGACTTACCGGGGGGCTCAACCTCCAAGCTCTGAGGAGCAAAGCAAATCCTCATCTTCTAGCTTGGAAGATTCTGACCAGGAAATCAAGGTAACTCAGAGCTACTATGGACATGGAGAAGTCTCTAGCTCAACTGTTAGAGACCTGTTGAAGGATCTACCCAACTGGTCCAAGACCGATAAGAGAGGACGACAAAGCACTTCCGAGGCGGCCCTCAGCCTCATGAGTTTGTCGTGTGTGGGCAAGGCTTCCCCCTGCCAAAGAGATGAATACCCACCAGGATTTAATGACCACAAGTATCAACTTGAGTCTCCGCCAAAGAAGCTGAAGCTCAATGATCACAACAATGATATAAAGGGAAGGAAAGCAAACTGCGTTCAAGTCCAAGTACAACCCGCAAGTTTGACGGTGAAGGAATCTGCTCAAGACCATGCCCAACAGAGGAAGGAACTCCATCTGAACACCACTGAAGGAGGAGAAGAATCTTGCCATACTAATACAGTGCCAAACCAGAATCTGAGGCAGGTCAGGTTCCAATGCAGTGACTGTGGGAGGATCTTCCCAACTTTCCAAGCACTGGGTGGTCACAGATCCAGCCACAACAAAGAGAAGGGAAGCTCTGCTTCTGCTTCTCACAATCATCAGACTCAGCCTAATTCTCCAGGTCTGATTCTTGAAGCCTCTGCATCCAGTGGGATTGCCTCTGCAGCTTCAGGTCGAGCCAACAAGGAAGAGGCAAGGTCCAAACAGAGTGCAGGTGATGATGCATCAGGTGGGGCCCACCAGTGTGGAATATGCAGCAAGAGCTTCCGGACGGGGCAAGCCCTAGGGGGACACAAGAGGTGCCACTGGGCAACAGTTGGGCAGCAACTGGGTGAGCGGTTCAGGCAGGGCAATGGCACAGACAACCCCAGCTTGGGTCCAAATGGAGAGTCGTCCCCAGGTGACCAGGCGAGTCAGGTTGGGCCAAGGACTCTAGATATTGATCTCAATAAGCTGCCTCCCATGGAGGATGGGGACGGTTCTGTTTCTGGGCTCAATTGACATCCAGCATGGAAGTCCTAACAACACCTAATAATTTTTTCCTTTTCCCTCTGCCTTTTCCATTCGCTTGAAATTGATGATCATCGAACTCATAACCATACAATATAACATAAACAGGTTTTCCATTAGATCGTCTTCATCAAGAGTTCTGAGATATGTTTTGTTTGTAGTATGCACTTCGCAAATTCATCAATGAGGGATTATTTTTCCAGGCAGGCTTCAATTGTCATAATTTAGATCATTTCATAATTATTATTTAAATAATTTAAATTTCCATTGTAATTTTCTATGTTAATTTTGGTAGAATGAATAATGATGTGGATGCTTTTGCAAAATGATTCCCTTTTAAATAACAACCCAAATTTTGACATATTGAACTATACATGGTGGTGGGAAAATGTCAACTAACAATGCACATGACAAATTTGCAACACACGCACACACACGTTTGGTCAACAGATAGTGACACATATTATGTCATGTTACGTGTTAAATGTCCTAAATGGGAATATTCCCTCAGGGTCGAATCAATTTTTCCATTTTTTTAAATATTCAAAATTATATATGGCAACATTTTTTTCTCAATATCTAAAAACATAACTTATGAAGGTTGATGACCATATCTCCAAATTCGCATTCCTTAAAAGGGCAATGCGTATAGGAGTAAAGGGGAAAAACCATATATTACTGGAGAAGACGAAAGAACTTATAGATAAATCCAACTGCAACGATGGCCATGGCTAAGCTATTGACGTTTCACCTATTCCCTCAATCTTCAAATAGTTAGTTTGAATATTCTTTTACTTCATCGAGAAAATCTGAAACCAGAAAGGATGGACCATGAGGACCACGAGCTTGAAGCACTTTGCTGATAAGATACTAGAGAGCTACAGCTTTAGTTGAGCAGGTTGACTCTCTTTGTCCCCTTAAGATAATAAAATTCATTTTTTTTTGGGGATGACTTACAAAGTTATCCAAATAATATGACATCATATAAACAGTATTTGAATGATAAAGTCCAATTAAATTGTTAGTTTCGAGTTGTCCTTATTTTCTGTGGAATTCCATCCCTAGGAATTAACTAAAAAAAAGAACTGTGACCAACATAAACTACTTGCCAGAACAAAATGCGTACCAGTATAACTAGAATCTATACTACCCACATGCAGACTTTCATCTATGCATGTAAAAAGAAAGCTGAGAAGCGCCCTCTAAACTACCTCAAAATATCCTCTTATAATTTTACAAACTTGTCAGCAGGTAAGTGAGAAACACTGAAAACTTGTTGATAATTTGTTTCCAGTTTGTTTCCATTGGAAAACAAACAACTGCTCCCAATGCTGCACCTCTACCATGCTCATGTTTAGCAGCTTCAAGGAATCTGTAATGCAAGTAATAAATATGCCTCAGGATGGAAAAAAATATGGCTGAAAGTCATGGCATAACACTCTCATGTCAGCTTCATACCTACTGTTCCGCATTGTAGAAACAAATGATACCCATGAGTATGCCATGGAAATGTTAATCCTCTCAGCAATGATTCGCAATAAATCCTGTGCATCTTAACTTATTTTAGTAACATCGAGCTGACTTCTCAAGGCATTGAATGCTTTAAGGAGATTGGGAGATAAGTAGGTCCACCACTGGACTAAGTTCTTGCCCCATCTCAAATTGTTCCTCACCATTCACATATTGCCAGCTATGGATTAGCACAGCAGCAGGGCAATTATCTCCATGAGCCAGTTCATATTGAGCTCAACCATACTTCATGTCTAAAGATAAGAAAATGTGTTTATCAGGAATTCGGAGAGCATTGAACCATTGAGAACATCCCAGCTTCCATGGCACTGAAACTGATCAACATGGCTTCATCAATCAAAGGCTGCAGAACATCTTCCATCATGACGATGAAACCCCTCATAATTCTGAACATTAGATAAACATTAGCTAAGACAGATGAAACCCATTTTCACAAGTGGTATTCTTCTCGAGCTGTAATTGGATATACAGCTCATCAATGACCTAAGGCCTATTTATACTCTCCTCCTTTTCTTCTGAGCGGTTTTGCTTCGGTCCTCCGTTTGTTTTTGCAGATGCTGCAAAGTAACAAGAGCCCAAATATATGTCAGAATATATCCTTTTCTTCTCCCCTTGCATTAGTACAAGTGAATTTGGAACACTAGAGGCTTCGCTCCCTTCCACATGCATTGCCACTATCTTTGGTGGCCATCCCAGGGAAGCAAGAAGAGCTCAACAATCTGGTATACATTTGGTCCAAGTACATCCAAAGCCCTACCCAGCACATCTGAAAAGATGGAGACACTGAGGGTGAGATTTTAAAACCTTAATTAACATATCTTTGGTAGAACTCATTACTTCTATGGCTTGCATCTTGCTTTGCTCTGGGACCCCACATTCAAAGAAAAGAACCATTTATAGGATAAGATGAGGCTGTAAGTTTTTGCCACCAAGATAATGCTGATTCAACAATTTATGATGAACTGAATTTTCAAGATTTCCTATAATGCCTCTCCAATTGCAAAGCAGTCTCCCTCGTGCTTATACTGCAATTAGCAACTGTACCAAGTTTGTGTCAGATTAAATTGCAAAAGATACCAACCTACATAGTTGCAATTTCCATATGGGCAACGATGCTCATGACTCTGGGTGATCACAAGAATATAGTTATAAGAGTATATTTCCAAAAGAATTGCCAGATACAAATTATACAGGCTATGGATCCAGACAGCCATGAAATTTCCATTTAAAACAAATTTTTACCTTCCGTGCAATAGAATGTAAACGATAATTCAATGCCCGAAGACCAAAATATGAATTTGAAGCTCGGCCATGTATTTGCGGATGTTTTCAATCTGCTGCACAAACTGAGACAGCTGAAATCCGATCATGTTATTCAATTTCATAACATCTGCAGAGAGGCAAAGAGTCCAAGTATTCGCCTTCCCTAGCAACTCAATCGAAACTCATGTTGGAGAAGCCGAGGACGTTAAGCTTATGCTTGCATGAAACAAGTTACCAACGAGGCACCAACTACTCTTTAATGGTGTCATTGCTAGCAAGATTATACTGAGCATACATGAGATGAAATTAGCGGTCGGAACATAACACTGGCAGAAGAACTTACTCTGGGATGAGCAGAGGCTGACAATCCCCCGCTTAAAGCCGAGCTTCCAAATCAAAGATAAGCTCCGACAGGGAGGTACATCCAGAAGACAGTGATCTTTGTGAGGTGCCTTCAGAGGTCGACGAGGCAACCGTCCAAGTCGGAGCAGCTCCTGCTCAGCTCCGCAAAGAGGCCGGGGACAGCAAGCAGAACCTTCCGCCTCACGATACGCTTGTGTGGAGACGCCAGCTGCCAAGGAAGAGAGCTCGCTGGACTTCGGAAGAAACTGAACCTGTAGGAGGTCCCGTCCATGGCGATTCGCAGAGCGATTTGCCTTTCTTATCACAAGACATTTAAAACTGTGGGTATGTGCTAACGCATGCCGAATATTTCGCCTGATTCATTTTTTTTTTTTTATACATCGCCGATATTCAGTTAAATTTTGTCAAGTTACCTAATCCGAATCGCTTCAGGTTAGCCTATTTAAGAGGTTAAGAGCTCTCCGCCGCACGTAGAACTTGAACTCTAATCCTCCTATTAAGATAATGAGTTTCGAATAGTGTCTCCTAATTTGATTCTGACCTAGCAATTTTAGCCATCTCATTAATGGATCAATCGGGCCAACTTGGTAGAGCTCCAGAGCTCCAGAGCTCATTAGCTTTTGAATACCCAGAAGGAATTAGGTTCGACTGGTGCGATAAACTCCTCATCCACAATTGCAGGTAACGCTGCAGGTAGAGCGATCACATCCAACAATCATGCTCATAAATTGGGATTTAAGAGTCCCCGACAGTGAATATAGGTTGGTCTCTGCTCTCCAGGCAGGACACCTGGGACCGATACAAGGAAGTCGAATTGGAGAAATCCCAGAATTTGATAATTGCTGTATGCGAACTAGCCTTTAGCATAGCTATTCAAGGATGTAGTATAGAGCAGCTCACAGACAGTTCTTGGGAGAGTTTGCACAAGTCTAAGACAACAGCCATTGTCTTAAATTTTAATGGATAACAGTGTGGTGCCTGCCCGAAACATGGAAGGAAGGCACCATCCATTTTGACAAGCCCAAGCCATTTTTTTTCCTCTTTCTGGTCAGCGAGATGTTACATTTTTACATGCAAAGCACTGCACTGTATTTACAGCATATGCCTCAAAGTGTGAATGGGGGCAGAGAATGTTATGTTTTGGGTGATCATACAAGCCATCTTCATAATATCCCCCTCTCAATGGTTCTTCACAGCTCCATTGACATCAAAAGCCTTTCATCTTTCAATGGTGGAGACGATGCAGCATCAACAATCTGATCAGAGAGATATCACCATTCGCAATATATTCATGTTCCCATAAGGGTTGACATGGGCTTGCAGAGAGTTGAAAAAGAATATAGGGGAAAACTTTGCCCACTAATCAAACCTGAAAGCCAGTCTTCTTATACAAGTTTTGGGCAATTGTGTTGTCTGCACTGACATGAACAAACAGTTGCTTCATACCTGTCGCATCACCAAGGTAAAGATGAAGGATCAAAATAGCTCAGCAAATAAAACAAGGATCAAAATAACAATCCTACGCATGTGTACACACATAATATCTTCGAGCAAGACATTAGAACAAAGTAGTTACCCACTAAGGAAGCAACCTCCATGGCTAGATAAATCATGTTAGATGCGATGCCCTGACATCGAGCAAACTTCGAGACACAAACATTTGCAATATATGCATACTTATGTGCATCAAATGGCTCCTGATTTGCAAGGACTGCACAGAACTTTCTGAGCTCCTGAAGTTAATGGGAAGTCACTTACAAATGAGATATCACAGACCTATAAGGTAGATATATG
The DNA here is from genome assembly GCA_900174645.1 of Sonneratia alba. Taxonomy (NCBI): domain Eukaryota; kingdom Viridiplantae; phylum Streptophyta; class Magnoliopsida; order Myrtales; family Lythraceae; genus Sonneratia; species Sonneratia alba. The sequence continues at coordinate 3,393,207 of FWPY01000010.1, forward strand.
CACTAATTTAAGACTTGGACCATGCAAGAAATATAATTGGACGGTGAGATTCGAAGGAAACCAAGTTCATACCCCAGGATAAGTTTCCCCCTGCAGATACTGCCTGATGCTTAGATCCAAAGTACCCACAACACTATTTAAAACTGTTCTTCTGATTTTCTTTTCTTCCTTCTTAACCTGTATGTATATATTAAAACTCATCAAATAAGCACAAAGCTGAGCCAAAAAAAAAAAAAACTCTAGTATCTACAAGGTTTCATTTCTTGTAATCACAATGAAGATAGAGAACATGTCACCGAGTTTATGACTTAAAAATTACCGCTACAAAACAGAAACACTTGAGTGAATTCCCATCCTGTCCAAGACATCTTCTTTTCAAAGCATAGAATTCCTGTACAGGGCATAAATACAGTGCAGAAGGAACCAATTGACAGTCAATTGCTGTAGTGATATCACGTTAACTGCAGAAAGTGAGCATCTATAGTTAGTCTCTGTCACCTGTTCTGCGTACTTCCTTCTATAACTGTCAATGTGTCTGGAAAACAACTAACAGTTATAATTAGTATCTAATATAAAATTGACTGGTTCATGGACTGTTTTAATTCATCATCAATTACATAAACATACACGTGCCATCAGAACTAGCACCACAACAATTAGCCTAAGAAGAACATTCAGAGAAAGAAGTTTCTAGCTGAGGCACCAAACTAACCTCATGTATGACAATGACTCCAAATGAGCTTCAGCTCGTAACCATGCTGCTGTCTGTCATGCAGAACAAATCACATAAGCATTTGGCAGATTGTAAAAACATAAATGATGAAGGGAGAAACCACAATGGTTAGTACTTCAACTGAAATCTAAACAAATGATTCTGATATTCCAGAAATGAGGTCAGCCTTTTCAATATAACCAACATAAGTTACTCTTATCAGGCACAGAATACCAACCCATAGTTCTTCATCTAAAACAGCCTCACGGGCAACAAATCGACCAAAGTTTCGCCTCAGCAAACCACTGCACTCCTCATCACTGAGCTGTAATCGGTTAAAAGATAGCTCGGGCATTCTGCTTGACGTGTCACTCTTTGACACCGCTGTGTGCTGTACGCTATGGCCATTATTAACATTCTCACAGTGAGTCTCTATATTTCTCCATCTAGAAGAGGATGAAACAGGAAATGTTTCCCTAAAAGAAATTCAACACAAAAAGCAGAATCAACAAGATATTTATTTTTGCAGGAAGACCTACACTGCCAAGAAGCCTAACTGGACATAATGAGGTTCATAGGGTTAATCCAAGCCATATGCATGACGGTATATAAAGCCCTTCAATCTCAGAATCCTTTAGTCCAACAATTATTCATCAAAAAGGTCAAACCTGCTAGAAGGAGGCGCCATTTCCGAAATTAAACTGTTCGAGTTCTTCAAATGGTTAAAAAAAAAAAAACGAGATGGATAGGAGAGATGGCCTTGTTTGATAGTCAAAATTAATTAGCTAAGATGGAAAGAACCACCAACACAAACCCAAAACAGGCGCGAACAGAGAAGCGGGTGGGGCGCCGGCAGAGCTCTCTCCTTCTGGGCATCTGAAGCGGGACGGCTCGTAGCTCCGGCGCCAGAGTGAAGGAAACGCCCTTATTGAGGCCCATGTTCTGATTAAGAAACCGACATCAAGCAGAGGAGCTCCTGAAGCGGTCTCATGGCCGGAGGAACCCCCCAAGATCGACCGACTGGAGATGTTACAATCAATCAATCAATCGACGCCCTACTCCTCTTTTACCACCCTTCAGCGGGTCTTTTTCCTAAGCTGGGTGCTGTTTGAGTTCCGAAACGTGATGATGGGAAAAATGTTTTTAAGAGCTGAAAATTTGCAGAAGGGAAAGGAAAGGGAAGATGATGACGACGCAATTATTCGTGTTTATTTTTATTTTATCCGACAATCTTGAAATTAAATAATGATTATTTTTGGATAAATAATTTCTCTCTCCTCTTTTCATGGATCCTGACACGTGTCCAGGTGGCACTCGCGGGTCATCGTCGTTGGTTTTCCAGCAGGTGGGCCCCACACCGGCGGGTCTCTCGCGGTCGCCCTCGATCCCATCCCTCTCCAATCTGCACTAAACTTCTTTTCCGTTCGATATCCAAATTACCGATCGACTCCGAGCAATTCATTGACCTTAGTAAAGGTTTTAGCAACCGGTAGTCTTGCAAGATTTCCAGGACTGTGAAGACATTTGGCAATTGTCTTATCCGGAAACAACTCGAACTCTCAGACCGCCAATCCCCATTCCGAGAACCGGGATCCGGGATGGGTTGAAACTCGTGGAAGATCGATGTCGAGAATTCACGGATTGCCGCCTACCGTGTAAGATCATAGATATCCACCCCAATTCACATGTATTTTTCTGTAGGTCTATTAATCGGGACCCGAAACGCCAGATGACATGGAAGTCGAACTAAGGCTACGGTCCTCTAGTAGGACGGAGGGATTCATGCGATGACTCCGTGATCGGCAGAAGCAGCTGGAGACGCATCTTCCCCGATAAGATCGATGAAGCTGCTGCCAGCCGAGCCGGGGACGACGACGCTCCTTCCTTTCAAGAAGCGGGAGTACCATCGAGCGGAGAGCTTCTGGTACCTCCTCCGATCCGGGTCGTCGAGATCCACATAGTACAGACCGAAACCCGCACCGTACCCGTCCAGGAGCTCGAACACGTCTAGGAAGGACCACGCGAAGTAGCCTCTCACATCCGAGCCGTTCCTAGGATGAGCAAAGGCGTGAAAACTAAAACCGAGGAGAGGGAGAGAGCAGACATAAATCGTGATCCAATGCCGCGCGCGCGCGTACTGTGAATGGATAGGTTCATGGACTTGTGGTCCGTGTTATGTACCTGAGACTGTCGACAGCAGCACCTATGTATCCTTGCAGACATTGCACCCTCGGCCAGTCCTCCAATGTCGAGTTCCTTTTCATTCTCTGACCTGAGAAAGACGCAGAATGACAGCTTTCCGATCAGGGAAAGAGTATTCTCGATGCTACTCCTATTCCCGGCGCGATGAGTTTCGACATCTGTGGAGAAAGGGGAGACATTACCGCTTTCATGGATGAACATAGGCGGGTTTCCGTACTTCTGCTTGAAGTATTCCAGCATGCCTTCTAAAGCCCACGGCATAACTGGATACTGAAGAAAAAGAAAATGGGTCCGGTCAGCTTAAATTATTACCGTACGAGTAACTAGACGGTGCCGGAGAATATCGAACAGTTCATTGGCGGAAATGCCCCACCTCGAATTCTGTTACATTCCCCAGTGAAACTGCCATTGAAAGGGGAAAAAGGAAGTGTCATTGACGAGAAAAGATTTGTAAGTGCAGTGGAGGAAAAGGAAGGAAAAGGACAATATTTGGGGGCATTACTATCCAATTGTACTGCAATATCAGTCTTATAGTCCCTCGGATGAACATCCAAACTCCATGGATTGTCCTTCACTTTTGATGCAAGGTAGAAGTTTATAGCCAAGAAGTCGGCCGAGCCTTTGACCAATCTCGACTCGATGCGATCGAATGAAGGGAGCCTTGATCCCACGTTCTTCTTCATCGTCTTGGGGTAGTCCCCAAACATGAGGGGATCTGCAAACCTGCACACAAGGCAGAGTTGCTTAGCCGGGTCATAACTCTAAATGCAGAAGCTTCCTAGAGACAGACATCTGATAGCTGAGGACTCTGTTGCAGCTCAGAATATTATAGTAACCGTAAGTTCAAATCGTGAACACGAGGGCTTCGTTTCACTACCATCCATGATAAAAGTCATTTGCCCTTTGAGTTGCAATGATGTCCTCTGCCGTGTTGGTCCAAGGAGTGAAGTAGAAAGCTATGAGGTTGAATCCTATGTATCCCTTTTGCTCGTTCTGTGACAAAAAGACGAGCATATTTCCATCAATTAGATACTTGTGCTTTTGTTCATCTTTTGTTATTTTCTCTTTTCCTTGTCTAACGGCTCCTGCCATATCAGTAGTTTTTACCCGATATTTTTTCCGGTACAGTCTTGCAGCTGAAGCATGAGCAAGCAGGATGTTATGAGCCGCCAGGTATGGTTCAGTCGAGGAGTTCCCTCGTTGGCAGTTAAAGAGCCCAGACAGCGGCGAACATCGCTGAGGTGGCAAAAACCCATAATCATACCCCATCTGTGTGAATATGTTCGCCTCATTGAAGGTTGTCCAGTGCCGGACTCTGTCCCCGAACTCTCTGAAGCAGATATCTGCATATGCTGAGAAGTCCAGCCTGCATATTATTGGCATGGTTTTATGCTGCAACCAGCAATCCCCTTATGGAGCAGAAGATGCAATGACAAGGGAAGGAAAAGAAACACGATAGTGGAATTGGGAGATCTTACACCATCTTTCGACTTATCCAACCTCCATATTCATCCTCGAGTGCCTGTGGGAAATCCGAGTGGTGCAATGTAACATGAGGCTCAATCCCTGCTTCAATAAATAATGTTAATTCAAGATATTATCCATTCACTAGCTAATTAGCTCATTTATCAACAAAAATCCGACTAAAAATGTTTATGGTTCCATATTACCATGGCTAATTAGCTCATTTATGAGGTTGTTGTAGTATTGCAAGCCCTTCGGGTTGACGGATCCCCTTCCATCTGATGAAGCAAAGCATGATGCGATGAGAGAGTACAGCATAAAACTGTACTATTTTCTTTTTGTGTTCGGCAGCAGATACTGTTTACAGTCAAAAGAGTCATTACTTGGAATTAGTCTCGACCACGAGATCGAAAATCTATATGCTTCTAATCCCATATCTGCCATGAGTTGGACATCTTCCTGCAAAAAATTCACCACAATCATTGGTCTGAGCCAAATGGATTGCCGGATAGTTCCAGTGAAGTTGGACACAGATCTATTTCAGTAGCCCAACAATCCTTGCACCTTGTATTTGTGATACTGATCACAGGCGACATCTCCATTGGCTCCTCGAGTAATCCCTGAAAGATTGAGTAGCAGAACAAGCAAAACCGAAAAAATTTATTAATATGTTTACTGGCTTCTGGAAGTGCTGCCTATCCCAAATCTTCTTAAAATAACATGATCAGTACATGAATATGGTTCTCTCTTGTTTCAGAAACTGAGCTCGAGGTTTTAGCATCATGTGATGCACCTAACTTTCAGTATAATCCGTTTTACTGGAGTATCTATCTCTTGAAAAGGCAAACAGAAACAGCTAGTATGCTGGAAGATTCACTAGAACACTGAAACCACCACCTCTCATACCCAAGCTATTATTTCTAGTTCTTGATGATTCCATGACGAATATAATCTCGTCCATGACCAAAAAAACTTAGAAAATGATTAAGATATCAAGCCAACTGATAGAAGACGCATAAAATTGAATGACAGAAGGCAGAAGTTGTAGAAATGGAGAGACCTGAATGGGTATAAGCATCGAATATGCTTGGAGTCCTGCCATCTTCTTTTGCTGCACCTTCAACCTTCACATTCAACCCATTAACCATTTATGCAATTCTTAATCACTCACTCCAAGAATAAGAAATAATCTTAGTCAGTGTAAAATATTAACGGCAATATTACAGAGTGAGTTGATTACCTGATATGCAGATGTCCCTGTCCCAAACACAAAACCAGAAGGGAAGTCATGCCTGCTATACTTTTCAGCCCCAGAAACATCTACTACTCCAAAGCTCACAATAAGAACCAAAACTTTACAGAGTTTCCACATCATATAAACCATAATTTCTCCTCGTCCTCCTACTTGGGTCGTAGAGATGAGAACTTCTGCAACTTCTTTCACTGAAGAACAGCAAAAAGATTTCGACTTTTCTCTACTGGGTTCCTCTCAGGACCCTCCCCTTCATATGTGCCACATATATCTACGCGCACGGCTCACAAACAGACAAGCTTCTCCCTCTTTTTGTTTCCTTTCTATTCTCCGTTCTGCAGGAATTTCTTAATCCATATCTAAGACAATCAATACAATCTATATATTGTTGACCATGTATGATGATTGGCTGACAGAGGAAGCGGTTGAGATAGAAAACTCTCGATGGGCATTGAAGAAAGGGGAAGATGTCATTTTCGTGCTGATGGAAAAGAGGACTTTCTGCTGGACTTTAGTTGCTGATATTCAGTGGAAGCTGCCGACTTCTTGTCCTTCTTTTTGTCATTTTCTTTTGTTTGTTGTGAATTATGATTCTTGTTTAGATGCTAACGTGTAAAGAAAGGCTGCCTCCTACTCATTTGGCCACGTCCAGAAACTTTGTGAATTTTTTTAATTTGTTCTAAACTGTTCATTGATGAATTTCAGTTCCTCTTAGAATTAGCAGACAAGCAAGCACATTGGTGCCAAGCGCAAAAACATCCAACAGCCAGCATAGGCGATGAATGCGAAGCAATTCGTTTCTGCCCAGAACTGGAAGGCATGCCACTGATATTAATCACGTTTTATTCATTCATGATTAATTCATTGTCATCTCGGTTTGAAAGTTTCATGGCTCCCATGACGTTATACTCTGGTCTTCTCCCTGGCAGGCACAGCGACTACGGCGAAAATCTTTGGGCTCCTCTCTCGATGCTGAGGAAGACTAACGGTCAGGGCTGCCTCCAACCCTTTGGTCCACGTGCTTAAATACGCGAGTGTCAGTTGTTTCCGTCATTTCTAAACCTTTCACAATGCAATGAATTGGCATTCTGTAAAAAAAAAAAAAAAAATCCATGGTACAATATCAGGATACTGGTGACAACAGTTTGCAGAAAACACTAACGTTGGACATAGAGTTCAGTAGCTCCTCTGTTAAATACATTTTTCATTTATCTGAGGAAAACGAGAATTTTAGAGTATCGGAAGGTACATGTCTTGAATTTCCCAGAGCCTCGATGTAATTGTTGGAGCCTTTACGCACTCTTCCTCCCTTGAGAAAGTGAGAGTACCAATGAGCAGAGAGTTTTGGGTATCTCTTCAGATCTGGGTCATCAAGGTCCACATAATAAAGCCCAAACCCTGAGTTGTACCCTTCTACGAGTTCTAACAAGTCCATGAACGACCACATGAAATAGCCTCTAGTGTTGGATCCATTCCTTTTATCAGAGGCAAGGAAAAAGAGCGAATTAAGGGGACTAACTTGTTAGTCAAGAAACGGAGCATATGATATGAGTTTTCACTCGAGTCTGTCTAGAGTTTTTCATTTTACCCAAGACTGTCGAGCACAGCTCCGATGTATCCTTGCATGTATTTGACCCTTGGAACATCATTCAACGTCATGTTCCGTCGCATTTGTTGTCCTGAGAAGAAAACAAGAGTACTTCTCTTATATATTAGCTCCTTTTAGTCTTTCAGCTAAGCAAGAAGTGAATCTTTGTCAAACGAAGGGTCAGAAAGAGAGGTGGACCATTTTCATGGATATAGATGGGAGGGTTTCCATATGTTTCCTTGAAGTACTCCAGCACATCTTGCAGGGCCCTTGGATTTACCTGAAACCAACAGAAATAACAGGGGATATAATAAGATTTGCTCTCTGCAAGCAAATAGGACCAGCATCTTTAGACAGAGGAGCTTACATCAAACATCAAAGAGGTGTTCCGGTCAACTGTCACAGATGAAAAGTTCATTACTTCAGTTGCTTAATATTTGACAATCTTGCATGCTGACAAGAGTTAATTTAGAGTTTGAAATGTATCAGTCATTAGTTAAAGTTGATTTAATGATCAGATGAATGTCGTTGAAGCATGCTTAATAGTAAAGACATGCATTTCAACTCTACTGCTGTGTCTGCAAAATAGTCTCTCGGTGCCATGTCTGGGCCATGAGAATTGTCTGTGACTTTCACAGCATCATAGAAGTTTATCCCCAGAAAATCAAATGAACCCTTTATTAGTTTGGACTCAAGAAGGGTTAAGGAAGGGATTCTGGGTCCCGCATTCTTCTTCATGATCTCAGGATAGTCCCCATAAACAAGGGGATCTGCCAACCTTCAATAATCACAAGGGGCAGTTCAGTATTGGAGAACATCATTTTCACGAACCAAAGCACAATCTATCAATGAGTATTGTAATGCAGGGAAGGACCCTTGGGAGTAATGAAGGCAAATAAGAAATTCAGTATTTTAAGTTTGGGGGCCAGCATGCATAGGTAACTAACTGTTAGAATTTCATCAAAATAGAAGGACGTTGCACAACCTATTTTTTTAAAAAACATAATACCAAAAATTTCTGACGAGCACTAACCCCCAAGGCCCAATGGGTCCATTCTAGCATGTGAAAGATGTAGAACCAGTCAAAGCAAAGGTATGGTTTTCACCGAGATCTGTCTTACCAACCAATGTAAAAATCATAGGCCCTTCGAGTCGCAGTGATGTCTTCAGTTGAGTTGGTCAATGGAGAGAAATGATAAGCAAAGATATTAAATCCAATGTATCCCTTCTGCTTGTTCTACATCAAAAACAGAAACAAATAAATGACAATTTATTCGATACAAGCATAGGATTCTTCTAAGTGGAGAATTTATTTTGTTCTATAATTTACCATGTCCACTACCTGGTACAGGGTTTTGTAGGTTTTTGCAGCTGATGCATGAGCGAGCAGGATATTGTGAGCCGCCAAGTAAGGTTCAGTGCAAGAGTTACCCCTCGAGCAAACTGAGGAACCAAACGGGAAAGAGCATCGCTGAGGTGGCAGGGACCCAGAATCATAACCCCCAATCACGAAAACATTTGCCTCGTTAATAGTTGTCCAATGATGAACTCTGTCCCCGAACTCTCTGAAGCACACTTCAGCATATGCTGTAAAATCCTTCCTGCAAATCCAATGAAACCAGAATGACTTTTAGCACTTCAAGTGGGGAAGAAATATCAACAGAGAGAAGTGAAAGAAAAGGGGTTTTATAAAACTGATAAACCCGCACACTATTTTCCGATTTATCCACCCACCATACTCGTCCTCTAATGCCTGCGGGAGATCGTGATGGTGCAGTGTCACATGAGGTTGAATTCCTGCTCGAATAAATAAAACCTATACACGGATGAGAGGAATTTCTATTGCTCCGTGGTGAGTCCATAATTTCTGTATAGACAAACAGTAGTTTGTGCAGTAAAACTATGTATGACCATGGCTGACAAGTTCATTGATAAGGTTGTTGTAGTACTGCAAGCCCTTCGGGTTAACAGGCCCCCTTCCATCTGATAAACAAAATAGAAAATAAAAAGAAGAAAGAGATCAAAGGAACTCCTGTTTCGAAATGTAGGGAAAAAAAATGAGAATTGATGACTAATATACTAACTTGGAATAAGTCGTGACCACGAGATGGAGAATCTATACGCTTCTAGGTTCATTTCCACCATGAGTTGCACATCTTTCTGTATCAAACAGAACACTAAAACATAGCTGGCGAGAGAATAAGAAAAGCAGACTAGTTCTCATGAATAGGGTACGGCAAGGAGATTGATTCTTCAAGGCCTAGCCCGGTCACGCTTTTTTATTGCTTCTCAACGATATACCAAAGGACAGTGTACCTTGTATCGATGGTATTCATCACATGCGATATCGCCATTGGCTCCATGGAGAACCCCTGAAATTGTGGATCGGGCAAAGCATCTAAACTTTTCACAATCTATTGTATCTCTTCAAAACTGGCCAAAAACTACGCAAAGTAGAGCCTAATCGTGCCCCCCTAGATTCATAAGCAGGATCCGCAAGAAGATAGCAACTCCAAAAAAGGGCCCTTCTCATACTCACAAGTTGATCGATTGGCAACTTGACAAGTAGGTCAAAGAAGGAACTCACCCGAATGAGCGTAAGTATCAAATATGCTTGGAGTCCTTCCATCTTCATTTGCTGCACCTTCAACCTGCAGTCACCAGAAAATAAAAGAGAAACTAAGCGACTAGGACAGATTCCGTTAACCCTGAAAGAGAAGCCAAACCATCGCCCAGTTTCGCAGCTGAAGAGAGACCTGATAAGCAGAGGTTCCTGCGCCAAACACAAAGGCAGAAGGGAAGTCTTGCCTGCTGTACTGATCAGCCCCCGAAACTTCTGCTGCCGTAAAGCTTGCCCAAACCAATAGAAACTTACATAACTTCCACATCTTATCTGGTGGTAGTAATGGCAAAGAATCTGCAGCAGCAGCAGCAGCAGCAGCGGCACTGGAAGAAACATTAAAGGAACAATTTTTTCTATGTAGGCTTCTCTCAAGGCCAGCCAATTCATCAGAACCACATATACCTGTGCCGACCTCTCTTCTTTGCGGACCCAATAGACGACAACGACGGTTGTCATTTTTATTTTGTATAATAACACCGTTAGCATTGGGACATCCTGGCCGTTGGATTCTCAGCTGTTGTCGGGGAGCCTGATATTGATTTGCGAACGATGTTCACATGTGAGTCCTCAAAATCTTGATTCTGTGTTTACTTCTAACTTTCTCCATAACATTCAATTAGGTCGGAGTCAGATGCGTCGTGGTGAAACCTGGTTTTGGGTTGCCATCCTTCTCAGACCATAATGGTCGATCACTGGTGTTTATTTTCCATCACGATCGACAACGGCTTAAGAAGGGGTTTCTCGGTGCGTGCCTTGGGTCCATTAGATCCGTGTGTATCAAATTTGCAGAGCATCTAACTCACAAACAACTGAAAGCTTGCAGATGCATTTGGTCAGAGGATTCTCCTTCTAACCGAGAAAATTGATTCCATGAACCACGAGATACAAAATGGATGTGGTCCGCTGTTTGTAGCCTTCACTGGTCGGATAGTTCGAGGATGCAACATTCGCATGTACAATTTGCAGGCTCTCGGATACTACAAGCGAAAAACTGTTCTTGAGTCATTACGTTACAGCTGTTGCTGTTGGAAGTTTACCCTGCCGTAAACAATTTACCAGTAACCAGGATTCATCAGGAATGTGATACTCCCGCCGAGGTGGGCCCGCACCTTAAGTCCCTCAATAGTTCGACACGGAAGTTGAGGTCCCCAGGGATCCCTTGATCACACGAAGCTGCTCGAGAGTGGCCAGGGCATCGACCATGAGAGGCCGGCTCTTGGGGTCCATGCTGAGGCAATGCAGTGCCAGTGCTGCTGTGGCCTGAGCCTCCTTCTTAGAGTACTGGCCTCTGAGTCTCGTGTCCATCACTCTCAGCATTCGCTTGTTGTCACTTAGGAACGGCACAGCCCATTCTACGAGCGTCTCTTCCGCATAGCTGCCCCCTCTCTCGTCATCCATTGCTCTTCTCCCGGTCAGTAATTCCACAAGGAGGACTCCAAAGCTGTACACATCGCTCTTCGGTGTCAAGTGGCCTGTGTTATTTGAACCCAGCTCATTAAAATCCTATATATAACTGGTGTCAGGAAAAAAAATGTAAATAATGATCAATGATCTTTCTAATTGACATCCATTCTATTTTTATCCGCTATCTCCTAAGAGATTGAACTTATACCAGTATGATAAAGCTTGTCAATAGTTAAGAATACAAGGAGCAAAAGCTAACCAGTTGCCACATATTCAGGGGCTGCATAACCCCGAGTTCCGATAACTCTGGTTGAAACATGAGTTTTATCTCCAGTGGGACCATCCCTTGCCAAGCCAAAGTCCGAGAGCTTGGCATTATAGTCCTGAATAAATATCACAGTAAAATCATTTTGTTACACTGCAGGCATGAAAGAATTACAAAATGGAAATAAATCTTTTATTTATTTGGGTTTACCGAATCAAGCAACACATTGGAAGCCTTTAAGTCACGGTAGATCACATTTGCATCTAAACTATGTAAGAATGACAATCCGCAAGCAACATCAATAGCAATATTCATCCTTACAGCCCAAGGGATAGGTTGCACCCCTTCTGTATAAGGAAAAAACCAGTGAGCATTTTATGTAAAGATTCAAGCTTCAGTTGAATGAGAAAGTACCCGAAATGAATTGAGTAGCTACGTTACTTTTGAAAAGATGGTTCTCCAAACTTCCTTTGGGCATGAATTCATAAACCAGAAGCCTATTCTGCAACTCTGAGCAATAGCCAATGAGCTTTACGAGATTTTCATGGTGCAGCTGACCCAGATAGTTGACTTCGGCCTGCCGTGTCCAGGAGCAAAATCCTCTTGTTAACATCGAAGATAAGCTGAGCATCAAAACAGAGAGAAGCAAAATACAAGTAGCTGATGTTAGGATTGAGAAATGGACATACAAGCCATTCCTTGTGGCCTTGAAAGCTCTCTGGTTTGAGCTTCTTGATTGCCACAACAATCCCAGTTCCAGGTTTCGTGGGCCCAAGGGTGTCCTCACTGATCCATCCCTTGTAGACGCACCCGAAACCACCTTCTCCGAGAAGGCTATCGGAACGGAAGTTGTTGGCAGCAGCTCTCAGTTCACTGAAGCTGAACACCTTGTGATTGTAACAGATCAGAGTTTCAACTTTGGATGCAAGGATTGATTTGTCTGAGCAGGTCAGAGTTGATGCTATGCCCAAGGAAGGGGAATCTTTCTTGGCCTTGCTGTGAGGTGTAGTAATCTCTGAAAGAGAGAAAATGGTAAAAATGAACGTAAGAATCTTTCTTCATGACGAACATGATGGAGTGAATAACACAAGCAGGAACATGAGCAACAAAATAAACCAACATGAGATATTACTTTGATACACCGGGAGAACGTCAGAGCATCATGCAATCAGTTAATTGAGCTCAACTCAATCTAATATTTTAGGGGTAAGTAATACCATTACTCAAAATGAATATACAAAATGTTCATACACAAGCTCAAAGTGACAAAAGTGTGGACCAAATGATAGGCCAGTTCAGGAATTGAATCTAGTCGGAGCTTAATTTGATTCAATACCAAAGACAGAATAGAACTCAATCTAATTTTTTGACAGAGGGCACCTAGTAATAGTCACTTTGAACTTGCCAAAATTTGAAAATTCACTTGCATCTCATTAAAAAAGAAAATAAAACTTTCTCAATGAGGGAAGAAAAAGAGGAATCCTATGAAACTCGAAGATATAACTATCTCAATTTCATTTAAAGTGAATCTACCAATGATCCCAGCGGCATGGCAAATACAACTTCAAGAAAGAAGAAACCTACCAGACAATTTGCTCGAAGAAGCATGAGCACACTTTACTGGCTTCGCCAAGCAACCTCCCATGGTGATAGAAGCTTTTGAAGCCAACTGTCAGGAATCATACAGTGCCAGCTGAAGAAGAACGCTCTACAATTATATAGAGAAGAAATTGGCGCAGGAAAGGTCCCATTTGGATGGATAGCGGAAGTTCAGTCAGCTGCAAAAAGTCAAGGAGTAGAAATTCTGAGCAATTAGACAATCAACTCCCGTATCTTAATGGGGGAAAATTAAACAAATTCTTCAGTTCCCATTCTTTGGCACGTGGGATCAAACTTTGAACGGTCAATCTTTGACCACGGTTCATAGAGATGGTAGTTAGATCTTTTAACTTTCTGATAATGATCCAATCCATCATAATCATCCTTTATTTGAGAGTGTCAAAGCGAAAGCAAACCCACCAATATAAGCTAAAGACGGGCCTACTCTCTGCTTATGGACACTGTTTCTTGTTTGACAAAAAGTCAATGACCAGAATTTTGACTTGCTGACCTTGTTACCCATTGTTGCATATTGAATATTGGTGTTCAGATAAGAGGATCCTCCTAGAGGACAATAAAATGTTCACAAAAGAGTGAATTCTCTTACGACAAGATAGGAATACAATGTTGAATACCATTCCCAGCATGGACAGTTATTACTTTGAATAAGTAGAGCAGATGACATCAGAACCAACTGTGATTTCATTGCATTTGATGGCAAATGGAGATCAGTCACAGTAACATCTCATAATATAAATATTCATTTCAAGATGGGAAAAAAATAATCTCAACACTGCAACATTCTCCTGGGACCCAGTCATAGAACTGAAGTGAACATTGACATGGAATTATAGCCCACTGCTATTCCTACTAGGATCAACATGGTAATTGCAGAAAGACACTTCTACATCCTGAAGGTAATCCTCAAAAATGAGCTCAGATGTAAATATTTATGTACTGAGATTATGTGAAGAAGACAAGGACAAACAAGATAATGAAAAGAACAAGTAAGAACAATATCATCATGATCTGGCCCTTCGCACTGGCTTTCTTCATGACCATAGCCACTTTCTTCTGCAAAATCAGAAGCCCAATATCACTCTCACTCAAATTATTCAGCAAAAATGGTGTCTGGAGAATTTAACATGTCTCGTACTACCAAAGAATAATGTTCAGTATCAGAAATGGTAGTATTTGCCTAATTCACATGACAACTCTACTCCATGTTGTTTCTGCTCCTCTTTAACCAATGGCAATTAGCATAGATCCAAATAGCATGGGTTTCCAGGGTAGTTCCTGAGGTTGAACTTACTTGAACAAAGTCAAGTCAATTGGATGTACTGTCCATCTCTGAGCCAAGATCATCCATAATTTTATCCTGCAAGCAGAAGAAATAATAACTTAACACGACAAAACCAATAGCATGAAACATTCCACCGAACTTTTTGTAATTTTCACATAGTTACTGTAGATTATTACATCGAACAGATTCATGAAAACTTACACAAAGGATGTAGCATATGCATATTTTCATCCAAAGGAAATGGAGTTAAAAATCCTAACATGTGCACTGAGCTCGTCGTGTATAGTGAGACCAATGCCTCCAATTCTCTCCACACTTGCACTAAGTAAATCCAATTCCTCATCCTGCTGCCTACAAGCAGCACATCTCAATTAGCTTGTGCTCTCACCCAGAAAAGCTTATGGCAAAGATGAAACACTTCCAGTTAAACAAAAATAGAACTAAAGGGAGCCAAGAAGAGTTAAGTTAATATAATAATGTATTGCAAAATCAGAAGAGCAATTCGTTATGCTTAGGCTCACTAATACAGTGCATGAAAACTTCAAACAAATAGAAAGAAGGCAAAGAGACACTACTTCATAAGCAGCAACTGTCTGTCCGACCCTGATGCTATGAAATCATCATTGTCCTGGTAGTGATTGGATTTCTCTGGTTGGCTAGAATCTGGAAGCCTCAGTAATTCTCGTTGCATCCCATTGGCACTGGTAGTGCCCAAACACTCAGTTGCTTCCCAACTACTACCATTTGTTTCACAGCTCCCACCTGTAAAGTAGACAGACTTAGAAAGTATCATGTACCCAAATTCACCATAAGATGCAATTCCCAACCAAATGGCAAGCTCAGCAGTTTAAGTGATCTCCACCACTCTCTGCAGCATGAAAAAACAATACTTTACCTGAGTGCGGGCTGTGCTAGTCCCCCTCCGCTTTTCAAGTTCAACCTCATTAATGCCATACAAAGCTGGATCTCTAGCTGCCACAGTAATTGCCTTATCCAACTCATCCACCTTCAAATTACAAATGATGCTATTGGCGAGTGCTTGAAAAACAATGAACGTACAGTTCTCCTCACTGGATAAAGGAAAAAAAAAAAAAAAGATGTATCCACGAGACCAGTGGGTAGACCCAATTTCATTCACAGCCATCAGCCCTAAGAGAGAAACAGAAACATGGACATACCCGCCACTGAATGCTCTCACAATTAGAGAGTAACTCCTGCGTCAGCTTCCCTAGCTCTGCACTATCAGAAGGAATGCGCTCCCATCGGTGAAAACTCGATTGCAGCTTATCAATCTAGTCAATCAGATCAGATAAATTGGCTCAGTGAATGAGGACAGACAATTACACAAAAAAAATAGCACCTTTCTGAGGCTCGGAGCAGAAACATTCTGAACAGATACACCAAGTGTACCAGAGCTGAAAAATCGACGGAGAAGCTAATACAAATACACAACGTGTGATCTCCAAGGAAAAAGCGGACTTACGGATTTTTGAACCTCCTCTTTCACGATGTAGAAGGGATCTTGAGCTGAAAACATCCCCGGAGATCTATCTAGCACCGATGATTGACGGGATTTATTTATTTATTGCGTACGATTCCGTGGGAGAGCCTTCCTGTCAACAAACTCTGCAACTCCGCGGCGATAAATCGCAAGATCAATCCACCCACAATTGAGCCCAGAAATCGTCGAATTACAGAGCCGTAAAAACTGCAAAATCGATAGCACTCTGTCACCTCTCGCCAGTCCCCTGGGGCCTGGGCGAAGGTACCGTGTTTGCTATTGCAGGGTGGGTGGGGAAATGGGCTGGGCCTCGAAAGCAGTCTTGGGCCAAGATTAGATGAATCCTGCAGGCCCGGTCCACGACAATTCATTCCGTTTTTCATTTCATGTTTCGTGTCTACTCGGTCCAACCAGTGCCATCAATTCAATAATCAAATAACTCCACGAAAAATTGTATTAAATCCCCTTTAATTGCTGGTGCCCCGCCCACGTTTCTCTCATCGTTGGGTACAGATAGAATAGAAAATCGAGTCGGGGCACATTCGGGCCTGGGCCTATCTCCGCATCATCGTCGGTGTAGCCTGCGTTTACTAATGTCGACAGTTTGCAGAAGAGCCGCAAACTCGATTAGACCTCCGGCCGACCGGATCTTCGACATTTAGTGATGTCACCAGTGCTTCGACCGACCGGATCGTCGTCCGACCCGATCAGATCTCGTCCTGAGAAAACTCGGGCCGACTTGCACATGAATGGCATGCCTACTGCTCTCGCTACTCTTTCTCCGAACCTTCTTGCTCTCTCTGAGCTTTGGGTCTCAATGATGCAGGAGGGACCAAACGCGAGAAAAAGGGGGAGCGGACAGCGGGGACCCTTACGTTATTCGGTTGTTATATGTCCCATCAGCTGCGGCTCCTTGCCTAATCGATGAGCCTTTGCCCGATCATCGAAGAATTGTCATGAAGTTCTGATTCGGGTTGCGGTAAAGACGCCCGACGACGATGATGCCTGTTGAGCGAAACCACAGACATGTGTAACTTTTGAGATCTAAGCATGTACGGGATTTTAACGAGGAAGGGATCTATCTATTCAGTAGATCATTTGAGCCCTTCTGTTCCTCATCGAACACCTGAGTTCTGGATCGAGAATGAGGCAAAACCGATGCTCGGCGGTCCGGGAATCGGTGGACTGAGTCTGATTCATCCTCCTGCCTTATGTACGTACCAGAGGCTCACTTTTCACATCGTACAATATACGAATATGATTGGCTGAGAAATTTAATACATAATTTAGTATAATAATATTATTTTCGACCATTTGATAAATTCTCCCATAATTATGGTCAAATCTGATTCTCCAACGCCCCTTTACTTCATTCTTTGTTCTGTCCTGTGCGTGTCCCCATAATTCAGGTTACAATGCAGTTGAGATGGACATGTGACACGAAAGGAACTGGCAAAGTCTACATTAGAGGTGTTAAATGGGCCGGGCTCATCCGTAATTGGACTACCCAAATCTGGAATTGGCCCGGACCTCTCATAACCCACCTTGTAACTGCTTTTAGTAGGTTAGGACGGTTACGGACTGGTTCCAAAATATGGACTTGTCGAACCGTAACAAGTGCAAAACCGTTTAAAAACCGGACTAGACCACCAAAAATCTTACAAATCAATAGTCAAATTTTGTTCGCTCAATTCCAAATTAAAAAAATAAAAAATATTCATTTAAAATAATTTTTAAAAAAATTGAAAAATGAATGATTCACGGGCCAAACCGGCCGATTCATAAACGATTTCGGACCGGTTCATATTTGCCTGAACCGTGGCCCATAACTGGACCTATCCGTTAAGCAAACAGTTCAAACCGTAACCGGGATCAAATGGTTCTAGGTTCATTTTGAACCGATCCGAACCGTACTTTTAACAATACTAGTCAACATTGAGCCCAGCTCCTGCTCACTCGCTACAGAAAAAAAAAAAAGGGATGTTCTCATCGATACCATAAAACTCGGAGATGGCACTGGTAAGATCCGGGTATCGGAGACCAACTCTCCCATCCGTCCACCCCGGTTCTCCTCTCGGACAAGTCCGAAACATACGGACGGGGAGTGTGCTGCATGAGGCTGTCGCTCGACCGCCACATAAGATACACCTATGATGACTTTTGGTACACGGACCGCCGCTAAGCTTTTTCATGCATCTGATAGGGAAAGATTTACTATTGACGAGAGTTTTATCGTTCAATGGCCGATATCATTTCAGCCCGATTCAATTCGGGTTGAACTGTGATGTGCACGGAAAGTAAGTTTGTTTAGTGAGTAGTAATTATAATAATAATAATAATAATAAAATAAAGCAGTTCTGTTGGAACAGTTGCTGCATTGGGAAATATATAACCGTTTTTATGACCCGCCACGTCATGTTTAGCGGAGTATCCGTGCGTGTAAAGCCGACAAAATTATATTAAAGCCTTTCCACGCGATCTGTTGGCCTGGCCGGATAAATGACATATTACTAAATAAAATAAAATAAAAAACATAAAAGTCACATAAAGAAAGTAAGAAAAATAGATAATTAATTTTTTATATATGAAGACAAGATGGGTGATAATATCAGCGAATTTATTTTTAAAATTTTTGAATGATATTATAAGTACAAATGAAATACAATAAAAATAATAACACATGATTAATTATTTGACATAAAAATATCATAATACTGAGATATATATATCTTTCTATATGTGGTAAAAAATTAAATAAATTGATTAAAAAAAACTGCATTAAGAGGGAGTTGGAGAGTGAAAATAGGATGTGGAAATTAAAGTCATACAGGTAGTTATTTATGATTTTACCATTTTGCCCCTATCTCGTTGTACATTATGAATTGAAATATAAGGAATGTCAGTATAGATAGGTAGCAGATGATATACTTACGACAGGGCAATTCTTACGAGGAAGATAGAGACGTGGGCTAAAGACCACCGACGGCCTCTGCTCGTCGCGAGCTTTTCTCTGTAGCGAGAAAAGCGCAAAGAGACACCGAGAATAATCGGCAGGAGAAAGCGGTGTCTGCTTCTCCCTCCCGAGCTTATCACCTTCACAACCTCCTTCCCTCCCTGCCCTTTGCCTGGCCCTAAAAGCTTATTAAACTCCTACTTGTCCAACCCCCAACGGTGCCAATCTCCACCCAGTTACAGAAACAAAAGCGAGCTGGACAGCGTGAGGAGTCTCTCTCCCCTCCTCTCTCTCTCTCTCTCTCTCAGTACCCTTTATTTAGTCACTCGAGCGGGAACGCAGGATACTACAAGTACGGATTTAGACGGACATTATTTCATGCTTTCATGTACTCTTTTGGTTATGAACACATAAAGGTACCTCTTGAGACTTGTATATAAGATTGTGACGCTGTACTTGAAACCTAACCTCGTGGGTTTTGATCGTTGGTTGATCATATTTCGGTCTCTCTCTCTCTCTCTCTCTCTACCCCTCCTCTGCTTCTACATATGAGCATCCACGTTTATGAGCCCGAAATCTTTCTCGAGCTATCGTTCTACGCTTCAGCTGTGAAGCAAAATTAATATTTTGTATCTTTGCCTATCATAAAAGGAAATTTCGTGCGTGTTGGGGGGCTTGCCTTGTTGTGACTACCATAAACTTGTCTTTCCATTGGACTCATCTCAGGTGCAATCTTCTTCCGGTTGTTATCTGCCGACGCTGCCATTCTGTGTCTTCTCTGGTACAGATACCACCGAGTGAGCAGATTAGTTGCAGGGTGAGTTCAGTTTTGATTATTTTCTTGCTTTACGATCTCGGGAACTAGTTATCATTTCTGGGTTCAATGGTGGCGTTCCGATTTTGAGTGTCGTGATCTGTTAGTTACCCGTTGCAAAGCATGCAAATTGGCATGTAAATCAGCAAATTTCCTCAAATGATTCCCCACTTTGATTGCAGTAACATTTCGATGCTCGGATTACGGCAGTTTCTGAGACTGATGGTTCTGAAATAATAAATTCTTGAAATGCCCATGTATAGCTGCCAAGTGAAATCTAAATGAGCTGTGAACTTTAAGGAACATGATCCTTAATTCGATAAGAACCTCATGGTGTCAGATATATTAGCAGAGTTAGGATACTTTAACTTAATTTGTTTCCTTTTCCTTCTCCCTTGGATGAGCCCTCAGGCAGACTATGGAAACTTGAGATTCATATTTTGACCAGCCATAAAATTGTCAAGGAGGAAAATTCAAGAAGTATCGGCTTCTTTCAAATATACTGGGAAAACCGTTTCCTTTATTTGTTTGCCAAAGTCCCTTTCAACCCACAAATGCGGATGCAGAAGTCAGGTGGAGCCTAACACTTTTCCGTCTCCTTTATTTCGGGAGAATTAATATCAAGGTAGTGAAGCTGTGACCATCAGGATATTTGTCCGTGAAATTGATCATGAGTCAACCTAAGGCCAAGCGTCGAGTGGGTAAATATGAATTGGGAAGAACGATTGGAGAGGGAACATTTGCAAAAGTGAAGTTTGCAAGAAACTCTGAGACTGGACAACCTGTGGCCATTAAGATCCTTGACAAAGAGAAGGTTCTAAAACACAAGATGGCTGAACAGGTAACTACAAATATGTTTTTCATTCTGAAAGGGATCTGCTTTACCCCTCTTGCTATAGAAATGCTTATCATTCCCAATTCAGACATTCCTACAATGTTCTCATACAATGAACTACCACGCTTTCCAAGAAACCCTTGTAGAGCCCCTTGAAGTGATGTGAAATGCATGGTCAACGTGTCTTTAGATGTTGCTAGAGAAAGATAACGATTCTTTAAATTTTAGAAACTCATGTTTCTGCTGGGCTATATATCATTTAGGAAGTCTCAATCGAGATATACATCCGGCCTCATTCTTCTTCTATGCATTTGCAGATCAAGCGGGAGATAGAAACAATGAAGCTAGTAAAACATCCAAACGTTGTCCAGTTATACGAGGTCTCTCTCTCTCTCTCTCTCTCTCTCTCTCTCTCTCTCTCTCTCTGTGTCTGTGTCTGTGTGCAAGCTGGCAAAATGTGCAACCTTTTTTATATGAGAAATTATCTGTAGAAATCCCTGTATGTTATCTGCAGTGGTTGGTGCTGCAAAATTAGTACTCTTGTGCAGTTTGAAGATGAATTGGAAAACAAAAATTTTCATTGAAATTAATGATATGTAATGTAATTTTATTTTAAAAACTGTTTCCTTAATCTCATCATCTGTCTGATTCAGGTAATGGGAAGCAAGAAAAAGATATTTATTGTTTTGGAGTTTGTTACTGGAGGAGAGCTCTTTGACAAAATTGTAAGTACTTCAATTTCCCATAGTTTGGGTTTGTTCTTTGTGTTGTTCAAGGTCTTAATGACCCTTAACAACTAGTATTTGGAAGGGCAAAATAAAATGATACAGCCTTTTCTTTCCCTTCTTTACAATTTTTGTATATTAAAAATTGATTCTCTTTTTCGTGCAAGTTGTAATGGATGGATGTCTTCAATTATAAAGGTAAACCATGGAAGGATGAGAGAAGATGAAGCTCGCAGGTATTTTCAGCAACTCATTCATGCCGTTGATTATTGCCATAGCAGGGGTGTCTATCATAGAGACCTGAAGGTACTAGACGTGTAACTGTTATGTGGGATTCTCTCAGTCACCAGGAAAGAAAGGCCGTTAACTTTACTTCTTTCTGTTGGCATCGCTATGACAGCCAGAGAATTTGCTGCTGGATGCCTTTGGACACCTCAAAATTTCTGATTTTGGACTTAGTGCATTGTCACAACAAGTTAGGGTAATCATGTCTTTGCACTAAGATCTCTTGAAGATCAATTTGGACCTTCTCTTCAAACCTTTTTTTATTTTTAAATTCGAGGTCCTTTACAGGATGATGGTCTTCTTCATACAACCTGTGGAACTCCAAATTATGTTGCCCCTGAGGTTTGCATGCTTGCTTGCTTTGTTCCCTCTTGTTATTTGATTTTAGTGTATATTACAACTCTCTTTTCCTCTTCTACTGGGGCAATATTCTAATTATTTCTGATGATTGTTTAGGTCCTTAATGACCAAGGCTACGATGGGACAACAGCAGACCTGTGGTCATGTGGGGTTATACTTTTTGTATTACTTGCAGGTTACTTGCCTTTTGATGACCCAAATCTTTTGAACCTTTACAAAATGGTGAGCATTTTTCTTTAATCTCATAGCTTTTGTTCATGTATTTTGCTTCTTCTCTTTTTGTATTATATTCCCCACTTTGCTCTTGCAGATATCAGCGGCTGAATTCACTTTCCCACCTTGGCTTTCCTCTGGTGCTGTGAAGTTGATGACTCGAATATTGGATCCCAACCCCATGACTGTGAGTATTAACTCTTGAATAGATCCTACTTTGAAACTTGGGGCCTAAATGTTGTCTGTGCTGGTAAGAAATTGATCAGAGCCTATCCTCTGTACTGATACGGGTTACTTTACACTGTGTTCCAGTCTTAAGGACACACAGTGTAACGGTTTTGAGGCTTTGAACTTGAGAGGAAGAACAATATGCACACTAAGTTTTATTTGTTTCAGTGGGGTGTGTGGTTTTCCTTCAATAATTGGAGCAGTTATAAGTTAAATCATTTATGCTTTTCGATGGGTCCAAGACCTGATGCTTCAACCCAGTTTCACATTGTCTTCATAATCGTGCGGTCAAGAGTTTCTGTTATTTCATTTGGTGGAGATACCAGCTTGAGCTAGCTTGCTGGTAAATTTCCTCAAGATTTGATCTAGCTAGACATTAGATCTGCCAGTTAATTGGTGCTGACATATATAAACGTTCACTTGCTCCAATGATAAAATTTCCTGGATTCCACGTGAATCATCAAAACTAATACGTATATTATCAGATGGGCCTTTTGAAGGGTCTTGTCTATAGCTCTGATGACCTTTTGCAATTTCAACAAATAATCTTATTGGAGGCTTCTGTTGTTTCTCCCTTCGAAAACTTTTGTCACGTGTGGATTGAGATTTACAGTGCATAATGCTCGTCCTTCTTCCTCAACCGGCCTGTGTAGATTATGTGCATTATGTTCTGCTGCATCTTCTGATCAATCCAGATTATTGACATTAGTAATCAATCTAAAACAATGATTCTGATTCAGCGTATTACCATTGCTGAGATATTGGAAGATGGATGGTTTAAGAAAAATTACAAGCCCCCCGTGTTTGATGAGAAAGAGGACATAAATCTTGATGACATCAAAGCTGTATTTAAGGATTCAGAAGTAAGTTACAAGTTTCGCCAATTCTTTAGATTTATGTTAGTGTTGAGAATTTATTTTTTCTAGCGTGAAGACAGTGACTTTATGGTCAATACTCCGTGTAAGATTTTGTCTTATGAAGTTGTGTGTGGATGGGGATTCAGCAGGAGTACCATGTGACTGAGAAGAAAGAAGAACAGCCGACAGCCATGAACGCTTTTGAGCTAATTTCCATGTCCAAAGGCCTAAAACTAGATAATTTGTTTGATGCAGAACAGGTAAGTCTGCATAAGATTCTTGAGTACTTTTAGCATGCTAATTGTCATATTCAGTCTTTAGAATCGGGATTTTGGAGCATTCACTAATGTCCACATATCCTTTATTTGTTGTCTTGTTCAGGGCTTTAAGAGAGAAACGAGGTTCACTTCAAAATGCCCTGCCAGCGAGATAATCAATAAGATTGAACAAGCGGCCAAGCCCCTCGGGTTTGACATTCACAAGAAAAACTATAAGGTGAGCAAACTGTGACTAGTAAATGGTCCGAGCTTATCATTTTCCTATCCGAGATGTTGTTCTTTTGCTAAACGTTATCTGTGTTCTCTATCAGATGCAGCTCAAGAATGTGAAAGCTGGAAGAAAGGGAAATCTCAATGTTGCAACCGAGGTAAGCGGGATGCACGGTTCTGTTTTAATAATGAGTCTTGATCTCAAGATTTGCTGTCCACAGCAAATGAGATGATTCTTGCCCGTAGATATTCCAAGTAGCGCCATCTCTTCACATGGTCGAGGTTCGGAAAGCAAAGGGAGACACTTTGGAGTTCCATAAGGTACATTCATTCTTCAGATGTTTCACTGTCTCGCCAATTCTTTTGTTTATTCAACTGGGATCCTTGTTTCTTGACCAATATGCATGATGGTTCTCAAGATATCAATAGGCTGAGAGTGCAGCCACTTTTGACAGGTTTAGCGCACACATCACTTGGCACTACAAGGGCACTCCGTAACATACATGTTGATGACTTCTGAAACTTTCTTGCAGTTCTACAAGAATCTCTCGACTGGCCTCGAGGACGTTGTTTGGAAAACCGAGGAAGACTTGCAGGAAATGAAGTGAAAGCTGCTCCGACTCGAGGTTCCCGGCTTCTGCAATATCCTCACCTGCCCACCATGCCATCTCTTCGTTCTTTCCTCTTCTCTAGTCGGATCACTCTCCCCTTTTACTCCCAAAGATGTAAGGAGGTCAGAGGTATAAAATGTATCCCCAGCCCCAGATGTCTCCGAGGGGTAGCGGCATCCTCGTAAAGCGGCGGTCGGATCATGATGAATGGTTGCAGATGCTGGGGAGCAAAGCTGTGCGTTGTTCTTGTCTCCGTTTCTTCCGTGTCGGCCAGTCTGGTTCTTGCTCAGTTGGAATCACTATTTGCTTTGTCGTCAAAAACTGTCGTTTGTTCGATTGATGGGCAAAAGTCGCGTGTGGTTGATGATGTAAATCATGATTTTCTATGATGTGATTGTAAATTATTCCTTAGTAAATTAAAGAAAATTTCATTAGCCTCTTTTCAGGTAGGTTCTTGGCGTGAGAAATGGTCCGAAAATACAAAAAATTTGACCTTTTTTTTCTTCATAAAATTAATATTCGAGGTTTATTTTAAAAAGGGGTTTTTTAAATGAAAAAAAAAAAGAAACTAACTTAAATGTGCTGAAATTAAGTTTTTGCTATTTAGCAAATAATTAAAATTATATAAAGGAATTGGTCTGGACGTTTTGCCGGCTTGAGCTGAGCTAAGCTGTCACAATTTAATTGGGCAAAAGACAAGCCGCACGTGGAGCCGAGCTGCCGCAAGGAGCTGCTGTCGCCCCCGGCGAGTCCGTTGACGTTGGGCTCCTCTCCACCATCGAGTGAGCCTCCGCCACCTGGGAGATCCGTTCGAGCGGCTCGATCTGCTTTCATTTGGTCGGACTCATCAACAAAACTCTGAATTGGTTATGTTAACTTCTTCCGCCACCACCGACGACTGTTCTGGTACTCATCGTATCTTCTCGCCTATCGGATCACTTCCGTAATGTGCAGTGTCATTCAATTCAACTCGTTGCCTTCAGCCGGCCTGTCGATCTCTTTGCTTGATAGTGGAGAGAGTTCCTTTGTTTCGTGCTTTCATTTCTGGCATTGGAGTTCCATTCACCTCAATGGATTGATAGCTTAAACTCCTGCAACTTTGTATTTTTCTTGTTGAGGTTCTTCGTGGGTGAAGAATTAGATGTGCCAACCTCAGTAACCGAGTCATGGTAAGATTCTAAGCCTCCCACTAGAATTCCAGAACAAAGTAGTCCTCGTACTGACGGTTTGCATCATTTGGCTATCAAGAATTTCTTGATCGGAGCTTTCAAGCCACCTTGCAATGTTTCAATAACATTTACTGATGGAAGAACACGGAAACGGGTAACTCTGCCCGAAAAATGTGGCCCAATAATCTTTTAAACATTGGTTTAAAATTATCGCATGTGTAAGATTTGTACAAGTTATACCTTTCTTCACCTCAGTCATTGGCCACTTAATCACTTCGAGGGACATTCATCAACAGAAGGATGGTGAAATTTTGCAATTTTTGGTGTTCCGAACAGAATTAGTGAGAATCTGCATGAAAGGAGGCACATATTGCTTGTTGTATCATCATTTGAATTTAGAAGATTATGGAATTTCTTGTTGTGTCATCATTTGAATCCAGAAAAATATGGAAAAGAGCATCTTAACTCTATTGGAAAATTCAACTTCTGGTGTATCTATAGGGTCTATTTTGAACTTCCAAGAATAAAGATTCCTTGCTGTTATAAGAACTGAAATGTCACGACCTGAAAATTTAACAGAGTTTCCTCTTATTTTTAAGCAAATTAGAAATGCAAAACCTGCTATAGAACAGCTCAACACGCAAAATTCAGTCACACCCATCCACAACCATTTCCCGAACCACCGCTATCAACCACAAAATATTCAAGCCGTGACATATGATCACAACTATACATGACTTCTATACATACCCTATCAAAACAAACTTGTCATAGTTGATCCCCGAATCTATCTGGGCGGCTCCACACAGCTGAGTGTCTCCTCTATCTGTAGAAAACGATTTGCAGAGAGTATGAGCTGCAACTCAGTGAATACAAAATTCCAGAGTGGAATAACATATGGCTCACCTATATGTCCTTACACGACTATATCAACTTACACAATTATATACCGAGGACATAGGGTCGTTGGCAACTTGACCAACTTCACACGACCCACCTAATGCAATGCATGTATCAAGCATGTCAAACAATAACCATGGGGTCGCATTACCTCTGCGACAAAGTTATGGCGGTACCGTTACTGCTCCTCTCCCCAAACGGTACCGTGACCCCGCACCTCAATCAATTCCTAGAGTTCTACTTCCCGTGCCCCTTCCCTTCGCACGCACGCGGGGGCCGCCTATTAACCTCTTGCGGTAAGAGTGGACCCATCGTCCTCAAGTCTCTCTCTTTTTCTTACCTCTCCTCTCTGGTCTTTGTTTTTCCCGACCGGGTCCAAGGGGAGTCAACTCACATATTCCGCTGGGGTCACAGAGCTAGCGTCACTCGTGTCCCATGTTTATATCCCGCCGGGAACCCGCGGTAGTTCAGTAAGGCCCATTTCTATTCCGCTGGCTTAGCGGTCACCATGGTTATACACAAGCACAAACAATATGCATATCATGAATGAATGTATGCATGCCCACTACCGGTATTACACATATATCTAACAGCTACTCATTTCTAGACCATATCTACTATATACCAAACACGAACAGATCATTCCACAATGGAAGAATGTACTCACAACCCCCTTAGTCGATCAAATTCACAAGGCAGGATCCTCTAAGTGTTGATCCCGGTTCTCCTCAGCACCTATCATATCACCCACAATGAGGTCAATATACACACTTATACACAATTGCATCAGTAAATTATCCTCACCTATCATATTCAAGGAAAATATCTTCTTATGAGTTAAGGATCATTTCTAAGGATTTGAGAGGGCATAGGGCTGTTCTACTGATTGATCTAAAGAGAGGGGTCCCTCCTTGGCATCCCACACTGCTGTTATTTCCTTCTCCCCTCACCAGCGTCTACCCCCAGCAACATAGAGGAACAGAAAACCCTTCAGCAGAAACGAAACAACCACACTAGCAGCACACACTACACTTCTCGGCTGGCATCAACTCGAGCCCTAACAGCTATAGAACTCAAATTCCCAGCAATAACACATCATTGGCAACCATAGCAATCTCTAGAGAACCACCCAACAACAACCTAAGGAGTGGCCTGAGTAGATGGGATTCTTACCTCGAACGTCTGCAATTGACGGTAGGGTAGTGGAGCCTAGAAACAAGTTCTTGTCCACCAAAGGTCCTCTCCTCTAGGCTCAATCGCCTCCTACGATGGCGGATGGAATGGAGACGAAAACGGGGAAAATCCGAAACCCTACAAACCCTAATTTCCTCTCCTCTCTCGCAGCAGGGGGGAAAGTTGAGAAGAAACGCGAAGAGAGGAAGAAAAGAAGAAGAAAAAGAAAAATAGGACGGGGGTAGATGGGCCGAGCTTAATGGGTGGGCTCTCCTTGGGCCCAAGCCCATGGGCTTACAATTCCTCCCCACTAATTCAGAATTTCGTCCCCGAAATTTAGTTATCTATGACAGGGAAAAGGTACGGATATTTAATCCTCATAACTTCCTCAGGCTCCCAAGTGGCCGCTTCCTTGGACTGACTCCTCCATAGAACTTTCACTACCGGTATTCGTTTGGTACGTAGAACTTGTTCCTTTCGATCCAAAATCTCCACGGGTTCTTCCTCATACGTCAAATGCTCGTCTAACCCCACTGGTTGATAAGTAAGGACATGGGAAGGATCGTGAACATACTTGCGCAACATCGAAACATGAAACACGTTATGTATGCGAGATAGGTCTGGAGGTAATGCCAATCGATATGCCACCTTGCCCACCCGCTCTAGGATCTCATATGGTCCGATGTATCTAGGGCTAAGCTTGTTTTTCTTGCCAAATCTCATGATGCCTCTCCAGGGAGATACCTTCAAGAAGACAAAATCACCTACTTGAAATTCTAAATCCTTCCTCCACTTGTCTGCATAATTCTTCTGTCGATCTTGGGCGGTCTTTAATCTTTCCCTTATAATCTTCACTTTATCCGTAGTCACATCCACAATCTCCGGCCCAACTAACTTTCGCTCTCCAACCTCATTCCAACACACATGAGTTTGACATACTCTTCCATACAGCGATTCATACGGTGCCATACCAATACTAGAGTGATAACTGTTATTGTAGGCAAACTCTATGAGAGGTAAATGCTCATCCCAGCTACCTGGAAATTCTATAACATAAGCCCTCAACATATCCTCTAGTGTCTGTATGGTCCGTTCTGATTGTCCATCAGTCTCTGGGTGAAATGCAGTAGTGAAATTCAGTCTCACACCCATTGTCCTCATGAAACTGTCCCAATATTTCGACGTAAAGTACGAACCCCTATCTGACACAATGGACGCAGGAACTCCGTGTAACCTCACGATCTCGTCAATGAACAATCTTGCTAACCTATCCGCTCCAAATGTGGACTTTGCAGGTAAGAAATGGGCAGACTTTGTCAATCTATCAACTATCACCCAAATGGAATCATACCTCTTCTGGGTTCGAGGAAGTCCAGATACGAAATCCATGGTAATCTTTTCCCATTTCCACTCAAGAATGGGCAACGACTGCAATAAACCTGAGGGACGTTGATGCTCGACTTTCACTTGTTGGCAAGTTAGGCATTTAGCCACAAATTCAGCTATATCTTTCTTCATACCATTCCACCAATAATTTCCTTTCAAGCCGTGATACATCTTCGTACTACCTGGATGCATGGCATAAGGTGAGTTATGCGCCTCCGTGAGAATCTCCTTCTTAAGTTTATCGTTGTCTGGAATGCAGGTTCGGTTCTTAAACATCACTATGCCATCCTTGGTCACCTCAAAATCAGCTCTCTTTCCTTCCATCACTTCTTGTCTCACCACTGTCAAGAATGAATACACTTGTTGGGCATCACGAATCTGGTCCATAAGAATTGGTTTCACCTCACACATTGCCATTAACGATCCAGTAGTGGTTGCCAGTAGGTTGGCTCTCATGGACCTCAACTCATTGAACAATGTACCTTGAACATTATAAAGACTTGTTGGAGCTGAGGAGGACTTTCGACTCAAAGCATCTGCCACTACATTCGCCTTCCCTGGATGATAATGGATCGTACAATCATAATCCTTAATCAACTCTAACCATCGCCTTTGTCTCAGATTTAGCTCCTTCTGTAAGAATAGGTACTTCAAACTCTTGTGATCCGTGTAGATTTCGCACTTCACTCCATACAAGTAGTGTCTCCATAACTTCAAAGCAAATATCACCGCAGCTAACTCTAAGTCATGTGTAGGATAGTTTTTCTCATGAGTGCGGAGTTGACGAGAAACATACGCCACCACCTTACCTTGTTGCATTAACATGCAGCCTAACCCCTGGTGAGATGCATCACTGTAAATCACGAACCCTTCATTTGGGGAGGGAATGACAAGGACTGGAGCAGTAGTCAAACGGCATTTCAACTCCTGGAAGCTCTGTTCATAAGCATCTATCCACTCAAACTCCATATTCTTCCGTGTCAGCTTGGTTAGAGGTGCGGCAATGAGAGAAAACTCTGCAACAAACCTTCGATAATAACCTGCTAAGCCCAAGAAGCTTCGCACTTCTGTTGCATTCTTCGGTCGTTCCCAGTTTAACACAGCTTCAATCTTCGACTGGTCAACCGACACACCTTCACCTGTGATTACATGCCCAAGAAATTCCACTTAGTCTAACCAAAACCGACATTTGCTGAACTTTGCATAGAGTTGCTTCTCTCTCAATGTCTGCAATATTACTCTCAAATGTTCTCGATGCTCGCTCCTGTCCCTCGAATATACCAGGATGTCATCGATAAAGACTACCACAAATTTGTCAAGATAAGGCTGAAATACCCTGTTCATCAAATCCATAAAGACCGCAGGAGTGTTTGTTAATCCAAAAGGCATCACAAGGAATTCATAATGTCCATACTGAGTGCGGAAAGTAGTCTTCAACACGTCTGATTCCCTTATCTTTAGCTAATGATGCCCTGAACGAAGATCAATCTTTGAAAACACACTAGCACCCTGGAGCTGATCAAACAAATCATCTATTCGTGGTAACGGATACTTGTTGCGTACTGTGGCCCGATTCAGTTGTCGATAGTCTACACACAATCGTAAGGTACCATCTTTCTTCTTCACAAAGAGCACGGGGGCACCCCAAGGTGATACACTAGGCCTGATGAATCCCTTCTCCAGGAGTTCTTGTAACTGATCCTTCAATTCCCCGAGCTCCAGTGGAGCCATACGATATGGTGCAGCAGAGATCGGTGCGGTGCCAGGTTCCAATTCAACAGTAAACTCAATCTCTCTGTCTGGTGGCAATCTAGGTAAATCTTCTGGAAAAACATCTTGGAATTCGCAAACCACTGGAACCTCATTGATACTTGGGGATTCTACCCCTGTAGCTACCACATATGCCATATACCCTTCGCATCCCTTCCTCAGCAGTTTGGAGGCCTTAAGGTACGATATGAAACTGAATGGAACACTCTTCTGATCCCCGCACCATTTAAACTCAGGCTCATCCGGTATTCTAAATACTACTTCCTTTCTATGGCAATCGACTGTGGCAAAATAAGAGGAAAGCTAGTCCATACCCAATATCACATCAAAATCTTGAATACCCATAGGTATCAAGTCAGCTATCATCTCTCTATCCCCCAATTGTATAAGGCACCCTCTATATACGGTATAAACTGCGACACTCTCCCCCGTAGGTATTGCTATGGACATTGGGTGAACTAATGATTCTTGAGGCACAGTAGCATGTCTAGCATATGTTAATGATATGAATGAATGAGTAGACCCTGGATCTATAAACACTTGTGCTGGTCTATCAAACAAGGTTAAAGTACCTGTTACTACCGCAGGAGTGGCGTTGGCATCCCGTCTCGTTAAGGTGAAGACCCTCCCTTGTGTCATAGGCCCATTCGTCTGTCTCACCCAAGGATTGGGCTGACTAGCTATGCTTGCACCCGATTTAGTTCATCGACTCTGGTAACTTCTAGTCCCACTGGTCGGTCCTCGTCCTCTACTCATAAATAGTCTCCCTCGAATCCCACTCCCTCTAGTGATGCTCCCAATTGACGAATCTCCTTGCTTGCACTGTTGTTGCACATGCCCCTTCAATCCACAACGGTAGCAAGTCACTTCTTTCGCACTTAACAAGGGACAATTTCTCCTTATGTGACCCACTTGACCGCAATGGAAGCACCCCATGGATCTTGCTCGGCATTCACCCATGTGTGATCGACCACATTCCCAACAAGGCATTGTCCTTGGATTGTCGGTTGATGCTGAACTTGGTTGATAAACGGACTTGCCCTTAGCCGAACTTGAAACAAGTCCACCTCTCTTGGATGTCCTGGAAGATCCTTCCGGACTAGAAGCATATCGCGTCTTCTTGTGCTGCCCCCTTTCCAGAGCCTCATCCTGCAAGCCTTGTTCAGCGATGAGAGCCTTGTTGTACAGCTCAGAAAATCTTGAAAGTTCAAGGATGGAAAGTTGAGATCTCAAATCAATGTTCAGTCCTTCCAGAAAACGGTTGCATCTAGAGACTTCATCGTTGACCAAGGTTGAAGCAAACCGCGACAAGGAAGTGAACCTCATCTCATACTCAGCAACGGACATGTCTCCCTGTTTCAGACTCAGAAATTCCCTCTCCTTTGCCCGTCGATATGAGATTGGGAAGTACTTGTCGAAGAACACTTGTATGAACTGGGGCCAAGTAACATCAGCTGTCGGAGCTGGGTCAAGTCGTCTTTGAGTGGCCTCCCACCAATATCGAGCATCACCTGTCAGCATAAAGGTGGCAAGAACAACTTGTTGTGTGTCTGTGACCTCCATCACTGAAAAGATCTTCTCCATGTCAGCAACCCAATTCTCTGCTTCTATGGGATCCACAGTCCCTGAGAAGGATGGAGGTCCCAACTTCTTAAAAGCTTCATATGGCACACGGTGCTGCTGCTCTGTAGAGTGAGCTTGTGTCGTCATCTGTTGCTGAACCAGAATCGCCTATTGCTCCATAAGCCGAGTCTGTTGTTCAACCATGCGTGCAACTGCATCTAGAGTATCTTAACTCTTGTTGTGTCATCATTTGAATCTAGAAAAATATGGAAAAGAGCATCTTAACTCTATTGGAAAATTCAACTTCTGGTGTATCTATAGGGTCTATTTTGAACTTCCAAGAATAAAGATTCCTTGCTGTTATAAGAACTGAAAGGAATTCCAACACCAAACATGGACGAGAATTGGACTTCAGATTAATAAGTTCATAACTTTGGTTGGTTTCTGATACATCAATCATAACAGAATTGTTCTTTGTATGATTTAAATTCTTTAGTGGGATACTAAATCCTAGGACACCATCTGTCTCTGTTCAGATGAATTTTCACATCCTTTTTCTTGTCTCATATGATAGGTATCTCTGAAAAAGGACAATGGCCAAAGTGTTATGGTCCCTCTCTTCCAAAGTCAAGACAGCATCATCGGGGAGGTACCCTTTATTTATATTTATATATTCATTTGTTGTTTTTCATTTTTTCCTTTTAGCTCCTAGTGTATATGATAAAATTTTGGATTCAAGGACTTTGAAGCAGGCTAACCTTTGAATTCTGGTGGTTTCCAGGTTGTTATTGAACCACTGCAAGTGAAGAAGCTTGAACACACTGGTGTTAAAAGTGAGCTGCTTGGCCAGATAGGTTAGCTTTATGAGCTTGGTTATTGTTTAGAGGAGTAAATAAACTATTGATTATGTTTAGTGTGAGACAGAAAGCAGAAGTTATTATTCATTTTTTATGTTTTGTCAGAATTAGGCATCATTGAGATGGGGGACTTTAAAATTTTTTGACGATGGAGCTTACTTTTATATTTTTCCATGATGCTTTTGTAAGCACAAGGATACAAATGACAGCTTAAAAGAATTGCACATCATACTTTCTTGTATCTGCATTATGGCTCTGGTTTTACTCCTCTTTCAGACAATATTTTGCTCAAATCCTCTTTCAGATAATTGTTGATACCGCATTAATTTGTCCTAATCAACTCCTCCTTTATCTTGTTTGAGTTCTTAACTCTTGAATATTTTCTTTCTTTAGGTTTTGTAAATCTAGCTTGTCATTTGTTGTTGCTACATTCCACTATCCATAAGTACATTGATCATTTGATAGGAAATTTTCTAGTGATCTCCTTGCAGAGCTCTACTTTGACAGAGGCAACTTTTACGATTTTACTTCTCTTGGTGAGCATCTTCCCTGTCCAATATCTTCTGATCATAATTCTATTCGTTTTGAATTTCTCAAAAGAGCTACTTAATACCCTGTTATCTGTCATTTGCAACACCGCTAGCAAATATTGTGTATGATTGAAATGCTTAATGATTTTGTCTTTCATGCAACTGATATTGGTAGATACATCTATATTTTGAAAAAAAAGAGTGTTTCAGGTTGTTGATCAAACTAGAGAATATTTTGTTTGGCAATTAGTTACTGCTGTCTAACATTTTGCAGTACGTGAGCTTGATGTACCTGGATAGTTGTATGAAAGGAAAATCTATCCATTTGAATTCTCGACTGTGGAGATGCCTTATGAATCATACAATGGCGCCAATGTCAGACTGAGGTGGGCATTTTGTCTTGGCACATGTTTTTTTGCTTTTGTCTGGTATTAATTGGTTGAACTTGAGCATCTACCTTCGAGTAACCAGTAAACTAGCAGACATGTTGCAAGCTCAACTTGAAGCATGCTTTAACTGTGGAACTTGAAGTGCCTTGGGTATGGTCACCAATCATCTAATTTATACTTCCCAATTATCTCTCTCCATGTTTGAGGAGATTCATTCTCTCCTCCAATTTCATTATGACACCAGTGAGCATTGCCACTAAGAACTTGGTCTGTCATTCAAACTTTTCCCTGTCGTAACCTGCTGGATGCATTGGATGGTAATGGCGCAAAATTGAGTTAGCTGCTCATCAGATATATTAATTGGTTTAAACTTCATGGTGGTTCTGGTAATCGATGATGTAATTTTACTTAACAATGTAAAGCCTTTTGAAACTTCTCTTGCTGTCTTCTTCTGGCAGGTATATTCTGAAGGTGACTATCAGTAGAAACATTGTTGGCAACATTGTGGAGTGCCGGGATTATGTGGTATTTGGCTTTAACCTCTTCAGCAGTGCTTTTCTTTTTGCTGCCATCAACTCTCACTAGTTGAGATATATTCTTTTCTTCTTTCACATGTTTTTGTCACCTCACTTGATTTTCTAACATAAATGTGAAACATGCTATCTATGGGGCAATTACTCTTTTAATTTGTGTAAATCTCATCTTCTCCATATGTAATAGCCCATTTGAACAAGCATATATAATGTGCAAGCTACTACTCTTGCAGAATGGTCTCATCTTGTGAACCTCATTTCATTTTTATCAGGTTCGCAATTATATTCCGCTTCCATCAATCAACAATAGTATCAAGGTGAGTCTATTCTATTTCTATGCATCGCTTAGTTTGTCCTCTGTGTCTTATCATGAAATTGTCAATAACAAAACGTTTCATGTAGATGGAAGTCGTGATTGAGGACTGTCTGCACATTGAATTTGAGTACAGCAAAAGCAAGTAAGACAAGACCTAGATAAAGAAAGCTGGCATATATTATTAACAATCAAAATGCCTGAAGGCTTCCACTGGATATGCTCACATTCATTGGGTAATTGAATGTTTTATTTTCAGGTAACATCTGAAGGACGTCATAATAGGAAAAATATACTTCCTTTTAGTCAGAATCAAGATTAAAAACATGGAGCTTGAGATCAGACGTCGAGAATCAACTGGTCTGCTTGTCATTTAAGTTAAACCTTTTCCCCCATAAAAGCTACAGATGCACTTGTTGATTACTGTATAATGATTGTGTAGGAGAATCTATTCCAGTCAGGCTGTTTCTCAGTCCGTATGAGTTGACACCAACTTACTGCAACATAAACAACAAATTCAGTGTGAAGTATTACTTAAACCTCGTCCTTGTGGATGAAGAGGATCAGCGGTACTTCAAGCAGCAAGAAATCACAGTGTATCGGCTCCTTGAGACTCCTTGATCTTTGTCCCATTTGATTACAGTTTGCAGCCTCTCTTTTGTCATGGTATAAAGCCTATGATGGTCTCAAGCTCTTCAGCAAATGCATCAGGTGCGGTTCAAGGTATCATCGCGTAGAAGATACATGATTTACGGCACAGATAGGTGCTTGGTTTTAGCTTATTCCCTAAAAGGGTGTCCTCATCTCTTTTTGTTATCATCACTGCTTTCGGTCATTTTGTGATTTGGTTTGGGCTGGTACTACTTAGCGATGTGATTCTTGAGGTCTCTATGGATTTCTCGTCTACCAGAGTCACAGGCTAGAAATGCCAGAACCTTGGAAAGTCGAGGGGATCTCGATTCTGTGCTTGTATTATCTTGATCATTGTTTTTTGTGCATCAGCCGGGTTAGTTGTGTACCTGTAATACATTGTTCATTTCATAATGCAATTTCCTTTTGATGCACATAACTTGATATTTATAATTTATATTTGAATTAAATCAATATCTGAGGGCTAGTAGTGCAGCGTGTTTTAGGAACTTCTTAGCAGATTTCTCTTTAACTCTCATATGAAAAACATGCCAAAGAACCAATAGAAATGAGACTAATTCGACCCAACAGGAAAGTGGGAAGAATGTGTAATCATGCTGAGGGGGAGAGGGTAAAACGGTAATTAAGATGACATGAGGAGGTAAAGGATAAATACGGTGATGCCTCCCTCCGTTGGGGACGGAGAACGGGGCCACGTTCACCGCCTCTTTTAGACTCTCTCTTCCTCTCTGACAGGAACTACTTTTAAGCTCAGCCCTTCACCGGTTCTCCCATTTCCGATCACCGCCTCTGAAAAACTCTCTCTCTCTCTCTCTCTGCGCGCTCGTTTCGTTGCTTGGGAAGGAAATCTAGCCGACGCCATGGCCGATCAGCTGACAGACGATCAGATCTCCGAGTTCAAGGAGGCTTTCAGCCTTTTCGATAAGGATGGCGATGGTTAGATCTCTCTTCCTTCCTCCCTCCTCCTCTATCTCTCAATCGCAGCTCGTGTTTCTCAAGATCTGGACGTCTGTACGTTGTGTGAATGCTTCTGGTAGGCTTTGTGGTTTTTCTGTTTCTGCTGAGCGTATCGATCCATTGTATCAAGGATGTTGCCTCCTCCTAGGGGGCCTGTAGTCACTCAACGCTTGCCGCCCTTTTGGCGCTTTGATTGCGATATTCCTCGGTGACTGTTAGCTCTGATTATGATATGTTGTCTTCCGTGATTATTTGGGGCTTTTGACAATTGCTTCAGTGTAGTTTAGGATTAAAGGTCGTTAATGCTGTGCGTTCTTGTGAATTTCTCGCTTCTGTAATTTTATTCTGTTTGCTTCCTTTTTTGATGGTTAGATATCGGCATGATATATTCTTTATTATATTATGTTATCTAATAAGATATTCATGTTTATTGTTAATTCGGTGAGTGATGCTCTAGCTTTTGCGGCATGTATACTTTATTTCTCTCTTCTGGGAGTGGGAACTATGGGATGAGGGGACAACCTGCTAAGGAAGTACATTGATTCTACTTATTCCATTTGCTGCATATATTGGGATGTTAACTTCTTTCTTTGACTTATTGCAGGTTGCATTACTACCAAGGAGCTTGGGACTGTTATGAGGTCACTGGGGCAGAATCCAACTGAAGCAGAGCTGCAGGACATGATCAATGAGGTGGACGCTGATGGAAATGGCACAATTGACTTCCCAGAGTTCCTCAATTTGATGGCTCGGAAGATGAAAGATACTGATTCTGAGGAGGAGCTCAAGGAAGCCTTCCGGGTCTTTGATAAGGACCAGAATGGCTTCATCTCTGCTGCTGAGCTCCGCCACGTCATGACAAATCTCGGTGAGAAACTGACTGATGAGGAGGTCGACGAGATGATTCGTGAGGCTGATGTGGACGGTGATGGGCAGATCAACTACGAGGAGTTTGTCAAGGTCATGATGGCCAAGTGAGGATTCCAGACCAATCGTCTGAAATATAAAAGGAGATGTGTAAAATGGGGATAAACTGTCAAGGCAGATAAGTTAACCAGATTTTCCATGTTTAGGACCTTGTCACTTTGCTGTTTACATCTTTTGCTGGGTGTTTCTGTTTCCTTGTTCAGTTGTTTGGTTTTATCCTTGGCACTGGTTATTGGTATCAACTTCTTTGCTCTTTTTTTATTTCTCCTGCTTCAGCTTTAGTCAGATGATTAGTGTCTCACTTGTCATTTGGTCATTTCTTTCCTTGTTGCATCAATGAACATGTAAGAATCTGAATGCTTTTAGTATGCTGATATGATTTCCACCTGCTATTATGCTATATTTCCAATCACCATGGCTTATATATTACTTTGTTATTTGATTATATGGACCTAAATAATTGGTAAGTTGGATTTTTTCCCCCTATCCGTTGGTATGTTTTCACCTTGCTGCTTAGGGCTAGACTCTGGTAAGGGAGTATTGAATAATTGGTGTTGACCTCCTTTTGATATTATTGTGCCTATACTGGGAATATCTCAGCTGTAAGGTTCATCTGTAAGTAAAGATCAGATCCAATATCTGGTCTGAGGAGAAAAACTACCTGATCATGTTATTGAAGTGGCATGCCATCTGCCCAGGAGGATGGGACTTAATGATTTAGACATGTCACTTGCCCTACATATGGATTTCAATATTTCGCCCGTGATCTACACTAGGACGAGTTCAATCACATATCGCCTGTCAGTTTTGCACTACTCCAACCAATTGAAATACCTTAACGCGTGCCGTGAGAGAATCTCTTAAGAAGGACAATTCAGCAGTCCTTTGATTATTTATGACCACGGTAGGACCGCTTTAGTCTCTGCCCGCTACATGGGCCCAGTTTATTAACACATGGGCCAACGTTCCAGCCCACTAATAATGTTCGTACGAACCCAGTCCATCACATTTTGGGCCGAAGACCCCATTACCCGTGAGACCAAGAGAAATTCGAGCTGTACATAAAATTATTCCTCCACTTCTTCCATGCTAGCCAGCGGCCGGCCCTAAAGTTCAATTGTCATAGCCCAAGATGGATCTGATCCGTTAGATGTGGGTTCCTCCATGTTCCTACCTAGCCGCTCTTCTCGTGTGTCAAAGAAGAACACCAGCCGTTCGTGTCTCAGAACAATTTCCTCCCATGCGGCTCGCAACCGAGGGCATGATGCATCACTCCGATGAAGACCTCTCGCCGCAAGGAGCACATTTGTTAAGAGACGGTTGTGTTGAATAAGCCATAAGAAGGCGCAGATCCACTGGGGCCCATTCCACGACCAAATCGATGGCCGAACACCGGCCTCCGGTCGATAATGTTGAGACACAATGAAATCGCAGGCACTGTTCATCGTAAATTGACCATTTGGAAGGACCTCCCTCCCTCCATATGACACAATCAGAGGAGGACCGTGCAGAATCGGAGGCTGAACAACAGCTAATTCGATAGAAGCCACGTGTGGCAGCAAATGGGCAAATCGCTCTCATAACCAACCACCTGATGCTGAGACAAACGACCTGACGTGGAGATCGAGAGGCTCAGGTGATGGCAAAAACAAATACAGTCCTCTACGAGTGGACCACGCGTAACTTGGAACCCATCAATCAGACCAAAACTGGTAATCGCCATCCAAAATACGATGGAGTTCCTCAACCATGAGCCATTCCCCTTTCCGATTGAAAGCTGGAGTGCTGTCTCCTGTGATGCCGGCCGTACCTGTGCTTGCTGGCTTGTACCCATCATGATTAGCTCCCCCGAGTCGAGACACCCCCAGCAGAGTCCATCTAAAGAAAGCGCCATTAAATTCAGCGACTCCTTTAATCCAAGCCCAGCCCCCCTCTCAACGAAGGTCGCATATCAATGCTCGAGCTTGACGAGTGGATCTTTGATTGGGAACTTGTATGGCCCGGCCCCCATAAAAAAAAAAAATTCTTGCAAACACGCTCCCCCCCCCCCCTCCTCTTCTAGTGATTCTGCCAAATTAACGAGCACAGCACGCCCCGCCATTGAGAGAGAGGAAGCCGCCCATCCACTCAATTGGGCTTTAACTCTCTCCGTGATGCCTTGGTACGACTACAGCACATTCCTCACTACCCTCCCTCCCATGCAGCGAAGGAACTGACTCCCGAGTACCGGCCCAAGTTGTCTGCCACATCGAAACCGCAGCAGGCCTAAGACCTCCACGGGTAGTCACACTATGAGAGGAGAGCATGACCGACTTAGATCCGCTGCTATCCTTGCGTCCCGAGGCAAGACGAGAAAGGTGGAGTGAGTCCTTTGATCTGATCACCTTCATCTGAGAGGGAGGGAGAAGCCTCCGCGAATAAAGAATAAAATAGGTGAGGGATTGCCGGGACCGCTCCTCCCGTTGCGAACCGGCGGCTTCCATTGGCCACTTTGGACGCTATTAAAAATTTATATGCTCCAATGTTCCCATACGTACAACAACAGATGGACACTGAGAAGTGAGAAGGGGCGATTGCTTTGTGAGCCCCAAATCGCAAACCCTACTCTCTCTCTCTCTCTCTAAAACTAAACCCTAACAAGTCTTCACGCCATGGCAAAGAAGCGAAAGGTCCGATCTTCTGAGGCCGAGCCCGAGGCCCCTGCAGCGGCGGCTGCTGCTCCCGGAGCGACGGCGGTGGACCAGTGCGAACCTTTACCGCCTCCGGTGGCGGAAACCCAGATAATGGCGGTGGAGGAATCAAATGCAGAAGCCTCTCGAGTTCGAGGAGAAGAGGCGGAGGAACAATTACAGGCGAAGGAAGAAGGCGAAAAAGGAGAGCAACAGCAAGCTGATGCTCCTCCGGATGGTGACGCCTCGGCTGCTGTTGAGAACGGGGCTGAGGCGGAGAACAGTTGTGGGGGGGAAGACGAGGAGGAGGATGACGTGGACGAGGAGCCTTTAGAGAAGCTACTCGAGCCATTTACGAAGGATCAGCTCATGGCGATAATCCGTAAGTCTGTTGATAAGCACGCGGACCTGATTGAAGAAGTACGTGAAATTGCGGACGAGGACCCGGCACACAGAAAGATCTTCGTCCACGGTCTGGGCTGGGATACGACTGCAGAAACCTTAATATCTGTGTTTGCGAAGTATGGTGAGATTGAGGACTGCAAGCACGTCACTGATCGGGTGTCTGGAAAGTCCAAAGGTTACGCATTTATCCTATTCAAGCATCGAAAGGGAGCAAGGAAGGCCCTAAAGCAGCCGCAGAAGAAGATTGGGAACAGAACCACGTCGTGCCAGTTGGCTTCTATGGGCCCGGTCCCTGCCCCACCTCCCAGCGCTCCGCCAGTTTCTGAATACACACAGAGGAAGATTTTTGTCAGCAATGTGTCAGCGGAGGTGGATGCGGGAAGACTCTTTGAGTTTTTCAAGCAGTTTGGAGAAATTGAGGAGGGCCCCCTTGGGCTCGATAAGCATACGGGTAAACCCAAGGGTTTCGCACTGTTTGTCTACAAGTCTGTTGAGAGCGCAAAGAAAGCTTTAGAGGAGCCTCACAAGAATTTTGAGGGCCGTACTTTGTACTGCCAGAAGGCTATCGATGGGCCCAAGCAGGGGAAACCAGGCTATGGTAGCGGGCAACATCAGAACCACCAGTACAATCATCCTCACTACCACCATCCAAGAAAGGAGAAGAATAAGTATGGAGGTGTTGGTGGGGAAAGCAGCAATGCTTCAGGGCACATGACGAGCCCAGCTGGACCTTCCATGGGTTACAATCCAGGGCCAGCAGCTGCTCAGGGACTCAATCCTGTGTTAGGTCAGGCCCTTACTGCTTTGCTGGCTACTCAGGGAGGTGGATTGGGATTTGGGAATTACCTAGGCGGGCTAGGAGGTGCACCAATGAGCCAGGGTGGGATGCCTACAGGATATGTGAATCAGCCTGGCACTGGTTATGCAATGCAACCTGGGATGCAGGGTGGGTACCAGAACCCTCCCATGGGTGGTCAGGGCGGTGCATTGAGGCCTTCGCAGGGCGGACCTCCCTACATGGGGCATTAGGTAAGGGAAATCTGCAATTCGGCTTCTGGTCGATTGTTTCTTGTAGTTCTATCGCCAATTCTTTCCTTCTTTTAATTCATGATTTTTAAAACATGTTTGTTGCCTTTTTCTTTCCCTGCAAAACTTTGTCTTTGGTTTCTGTACTGAGTATATATTGACCAAGGGTGTTTGTGCTGGAAAATGCAAATGAACAATTTGGATTGGGGAAAAATAATTAAAAGGCCTAGTATATGAAACCAAAGATATAACTGTAAGAATTCAGCAGAATTTATTAACTGTACGAGGGTGGGAAGCTAGCTTTTGTTGTATGAAGGTTAAGTTCTTTGATGAAATAATATTAAGGAAACCTGCTAGATCCAGCTGATACTTTGGTGCTCTGATGCTTTACTGACCATTTCCATCTTTTTTTTTTCTGAGAATTCTGATCGTGTCTATCTCCCTGGTATGTTCTTGACTAAATTTGTTGTCAGCTTATTTTATTCTCCTTCATCTGCAGTCCAGGAAGATGCGTTTAACTACTCTTGAAGTTTCTCTAACTCATCTTCTAGTTCTGGTTCTTCTTTCTGTTTATATTCTTATTTCTGCTGAAATAAATGCATGATGCTTTTGTTGGTGCTTATTAGTATGCACCTTTTGATTATATTCATTATGTTCTGTGTGCTATAGGATCTACTATAGTGAATAAAAGGACTGAAAATTTAGTTTGGTATCATAGTTTTGCTCCTTTCGGGTAATTGTATTTTTTTTTACTGAATTTCCTTTTTGTTTAGTATTTTTATGCGCTACATGTTCATTGTGCAGATCCTTCATATATGCATCATTCGTTTAAATTTGGACTATGGTGATCCTTCTGAAGTCCTCCGGCTATCTTCCAAAGCTATATTTTGAACTTGAAATGAACTCTCGTGTCTACTACAGAGGTCCCTGGACCTGAATCTGAAACTTGTATTTTTAGTTTCCCCCTCACTTTTTTCTCAAAAAACTTCTAGTGCTATTGTTCCATGCTCTCAACAGTGTCGGGGAATGGTAGAGTTTTCAGTGGAAGGCAGAATCTCTCTCAAGGATTTGAGCTTTCAAGTATGTTACTCAATAATGCTTTTCTGAACATCGTAATATTGCACTCTTCAATGATGACATATGTTGAAGTAGTAATCATGGTTTCTTTTGTTGGTTCAACGTGATCAAAAATAGATTTTTCTATGCTTATTTTAATGAAATTGTTGCTGATCCTCTTATGTGGCTGCTTAAATTGGTTTTGACCCTTTTATTTTCTTTTCCTGCCTCTTATCTTCTGTAGGATTTTCCTATGGAATTGACTGATTCTTTTTATGTCCCATTTCATAAGAAATACCAAAAGGAGAAAGAAACATTTCGGTACATAATTTAGGACTGTGAACACAAAAGTGATGGTGCCGGTTTGTCTTTCTTTTAATGCAGGGGACATTAATGTGTATGCTTAGTAGGCAAAGTTCAATAATTTGAAGGCCATGCAACTTGTTCTTTGTTTTGGTTATGCTTTTCTTTGCAGGCATGAGAGATTGTGCTGGGACCTCTAAAGTGTCTCCTATCGCTTTTTTCTGTTTTATAAGGATGCTCTAATCTTTCTTATAGAGCGCTGTCTTTAAACCAATGAAAGTCAATCTCTAATAGTTTCATTTACGGGCTCTAAACCCACTAGAAAACGTTAAAAGAAAATAGAGATCCAGTTTTTTCCGGTTATATAAGTATGACCGTCAGCATCAAGTTTTCCTTAGTTTTGTCCACATTGCTTTCAAAAGCTTGATCTCTGCTGGTTTCTCTTGTGGTATGATTGGTTGGTGATCAGAAAATAATTTTTTATGGCATGCTGTCAAAAAAATTCCTAGTAGATTCACTTGTCTAGTTTCTGGAGGGGGCTGAATATATTTTACAAAATGGGTTTTCCTTGGGGGTGTTGCCTCATGAAAGGGCTTGAAGAATACAAGTAGTTGTGGTGCTAGCCGGGATGAGGAGAGTTATTGTGTCTGGAGTATCTCCACCACATTTCGAAGGCTGGCAACTTCAGTCTTTCCATCTCCTTTGAAGTAGAAGGCTGTGCAATTGAATCGACTGCTGGGATCTGATGCCTGGTTCTTCTGAAAGAGGTTCTCTTGAGCCAACGATGCATTGTGAAGGTGTTACTGGAGACTTAAGATGGTGCTTGTCTAATGTCACTAGTTTTATGGAGAACTTTAGTCTGA
The DNA here is from genome assembly GCA_900174645.1 of Sonneratia alba. Classification (NCBI taxonomy): domain Eukaryota; kingdom Viridiplantae; phylum Streptophyta; class Magnoliopsida; order Myrtales; family Lythraceae; genus Sonneratia; species Sonneratia alba. The sequence goes on from FWPY01000010.1 coordinate 3,436,929, forward strand.
CTTAGGGTTAGCTATGTCTCTTCTGGGTATGCAAGAGCTTATGTTAGGATAGCTGCTCCGAGACGTCGGGCTCTTGAGGCTCGCTAGGTGCTCCGGTCGAATTTTGATGCTGTAGCATGCTCTCTCCTATTGACGTCCAGGGGACTGTTGTTTGCTTTTGGCGTCAATGTAGGTAGCCTTTTATCTCAGGGGACTCGGAATCTGGGGAGTACTTGAGCTTTTTTCCTCGTGTGAGTCGAGCTGAGTGGTCATATGGTAGCTGTTCCGAGCTAAATAAAGACGATCTAGTACTCACTCTATATGTGGCATGAGTCCTCAAGTTGCGTACTTCCTCCTCTAAGGGCGAGTGGATCTCTCCGTGTCTTCGAGTGTAGAGACTGTAGGTTGCTCTATCTTCAACGTGGATCGTGAAGATTGACACAAAGCCGTGGATTTTGCTGACTCCATTTGATCGGATATATGGTTCACGTTATGTCAAGAACTGTTTACTCGATGCCAAGGTGCTCTTACGTGCTAGGTAAGTTCGATAAGTTCTCAATGGTCACGGTGGCTGGTTTGGTCCACATGAAATGGAGGCTCGCCGGGCCAGTAAGCCATCGATTGACTCTGCACTGCTCTGCGTCTGAGACTCCTGTGATGCACGTGCACCGGCCATTGCTTCTATATCGTCGCACTCTAATTGAAGCAGGAAACTGCTCGGATTCTGCGAATGCCATAAACAGTTAATAACCTGATTGTCCAACCAAATCTGACCACCGCCCAGTTCTGCAAGTAAAACTCGGACGGGGATAAGCTCGATTCGGATTTGAAGTATTCTCTGCCATTAGTTCGAAATATTCAGTGTGGCCCAACCCCATTTCATTATGAATTTACAACACATTTTCCCATCCAAAATGTATAATTATTGCTCGAGGTTCCTTGTCCATCGCAAACACGAAACTTATAGTACGGCACGAAGTTATGTCAGAGAGAGAGCGTTCGATCACCCTTAAATGCAAAATTCACGTGCGTGTGAAAGGGGTGAGTGGTATATGGTACACGTATATCCGTCCCTACATTCGTATTTGGCCCTTTTGGAATACGACACGTGCGAGGTTCGAAGCCACACCTTTCGTGACCACTTGACCGCTTGGAGTTAGCCCTCCTAGAGGGTCGCACTCGCAGCCCCCACACCCCACTCGGACTTAGATTGTCTTTCGGACGACCCCCAACAAGCCGACTGCCATCCACCACCATGTTGACGCATGGGTTCATGTTCAGCTCATGTTATATTCCGAAAAACAATATGCGATCGCAGTCTTGTCTGTGTCGTGTCGGTAATTTGTTCATTGCCTTCGGCTTACCTGGCTGAAAATCACAGCCACAGAACATCGAGTTATTCTGCTCAGGTGGAGCGATAAGATCCAGGATTCCTACACAATCCGTTCTCTTCGGTGTTATGACACTCGGGTTGAGGACATGTTCAGTCTGTCCGAACTCGAATGAGGCAGAGAGAGCGAGGCCAGCCCTAGAACAGGCGGGTTTTGATCTGAGATGTCTTGAAAGCACGCTAATTAGGACTAGAATTAGTACTTATTTGAAAACATGAGAGAAGCTTAAAAATTCTTAAAATTTTAGAAGAAATTTTTTTAAAAAACTAAAAGAAAAATACGTGGATTTTAAATAAAAAGCATAAAATCCAACAATCGATCAAGTCGAGTACTCCTGCCTAACTCCATTTGTCGATTACCCCCTCGATCGAGGAGGGCAAGTGGCAGTGGGTTGAGAGGATAAGGACACGGTCCCCACTTCAACTCCGTCGGGTCCTTGTCTCCCAATCACATCTCTCAATCACATGAACCCGAACCGGTTTTCATCGTCCCTCCGCTCCCACGTTCCGGGACCGGATTCGCTCGAACCGGTTCCGCCCTGTCCTTTTCTTCGTAACATGCTATTCAGTGGTTCCTATCCTGTTCCTTTTAAGCACAGCTCATCATGATTCATTTACTGAAAAAAAAAAGAATTAAATAATTAAAATTAGTTTGGGCCAGAAATCCATTTAACGTAACCGTGATTATATTGCATGCCATTTATTCATGGTAAATAAGTGATCCTGGTTCCGCATTTGATGTGTTGCCTCACCTGTCGAGTCCAGAATCGGTCCAGAGGTTGCACAACAGTAATCATGGCAATATGTCGGTTCCTACCATTTTCACTATGCTCCCACCGTCAACGAAGAGCCCCCGCTCAATGAACATTAAAGAAAAAACAACTTACCATACAATGAGTTGAAACACACGCACAGAGGTGAGTTACATGAGATAACTCGAATAAATGGAAGAAGAAAGAGAGCACTTGCCTGCTCTCATCTTTCTTCCCCTCCTTATTTCTCTCTCCTCATCCCTCTACCCTTCTGTCTCTCTCTATCCTCTCCTTTCTCCCACTCTCTATGCCTGATAGAAAGAGAAGCCGATTGACTTAGGAGCTGCAGAGTTGATGTTGCTCTGGATTTTCTTTCTTCTCTGGTGAGTTGATCTCGAAGGACGTATGGTTTCCTTCAACCAGTTTCGTTTGAAAGTGCTTCCTTTCCAGTTCTATTTAGTTTCTGTGTTGGGTCGGTTTTGGTTTCTGGGTTTTTGTTAGATTTCTTGGGAAGTTCTGTTATTTGCTGAATCTTGTGGTTTTGTTTGGGAAAACCGTTTGTTGGGTATCGTTTTAATTGGGTATGAGTCAGATCCAAGCAGCTCATGGTGAGTTAGACCTTTCCTTTTCTTATTCTCTATACAATTTGTTGGGAAAGGATGGAAAATTTTTCTGGAAAATAAGATATAGCTTTCTCTAATATGTTATGGTTTGACTTTCACCCAGCTCTTGCTAGATCACTCTAATCTGATAGTTTGCCGTGTTGGTGCTTTTCAATTCATTTCTTCCTGCCAATCTTTAAGGTTATGTGCAAACCGTAGAGTCGTGTCACTTCTGTTTGGTGAAAGTTTTAGCTTTACTGAGCGTAGGTCTTCCTGTTGAAATAAGTCTGTGCAACTGAAAGGTGTTATCCTGATATTAGATAACTTATCTGGCAATGACTCACAAAATCTGATTTCATCTCTGTTATGAATTGAAATTACATTCTATTGTCTGGTTGATGTGATGGGATTCTTTCTAGGACTCACCATCTCACTTCCGTCTGTGTTTTTGCAGGCATATAGAGAAAAAAATCGGGAGAAAGGTCCTTTGAGGACCCAAGTTTGGTTTGCTATTGGTACCACTAGAATCAAAGATTTTGAAAATACCCAGTTTCTATTCACTTCCAGTTGATGATGATGATTTTCGAAGATATGGGAATTTCTAGCGACCTTGACTTCTTCTCAGGTCCCATCATGGAAGGAAATGCTGCAGCGGCAGTTCCTCCACATCATGGTACTGAGCCGGAGTCCAGGGTGGAGGATGATTACTCTGATGAAGAGGATATCGATCTGGATGAGCTTGAAAGGAGGATGTGGAGGGACAAGATGCGCCACAAGCGGCTCAAGGAACAGAATAAGGGCAGGGAAGGAACCGAGTCGGCAAAACAAAGGCAGTCACAGGAACAGGCTAGGAGAAAGAAGATGTCTAGAGCACAGGATGGAATCTTGAAATACATGCTTAAGATGATGGAGGTCTGTAAGGCTCAAGGGTTTGTTTATGGGATCATCCCGGAGAAGGGTAAACCGGTAACAGGAGCCTCAGACAACCTGCGAGAGTGGTGGAAGGATAAGGTCCGCTTTGACCGCAATGGTCCTGCTGCTATAGCCAAGTATGAAGCTGATAACTGCATTCCTGGAAAGAATGAGGGTTGTAATTCAATAGGACCCACACCACACACCCTGCAAGAGCTCCAGGACACGACGCTGGGCTCTCTGTTATCGGCACTTATGCAGCACTGTGACCCACCCCAGAGGAAGTTTCCGCTGGAGAAGGGATCTCCACCGCCTTGGTGGTCCACTGGGAATGAGGAGTGGTGGCCCCATCTTGGGTTGCCCAAGGACCAGGGCCCCCCACCCTACAAGAAGCCTCACGACCTGAAGAAGGCATGGAAGGTTGGTGTTCTCACTGCAGTCATTAAGCACATGTCTCCAGACATTGCAAAGATAAGGAAACTTGTGAGGCAGTCGAAGTGCCTGCAGGACAAGATGACTGCAAAAGAGAGCGCAACATGGCTTGCAATCATAAACCAAGAAGAGACCTTGGCCAGGCAGCTTTATCCAGGGTCATGCCTTCCCATGTCACCTCCTGGAGGGATTGGGTCTTTGGTGATCAATGATTGTAGTGATTACGATGTTGAAGGGGTCGAAGACAGGTCGCGCTTTAGTTTGCATGAACACATGGCTGAGAACAATATAAGTCTGCCCAATTTCGGGATTGGAGGCATGGATTTCATTCGCAAAAGGAAGCCCTCGGGTGATTTGAATGCGGTGATGGACCAGAAAATCTATACATGCGAGTTTGTTCAGTGTTCTTACAGCGAGCCCCAACTAGGGTTTCATGACAGATCATTGAGGGATAACCACCAGATGAATTGCCCACACAGGAACAAGTCTTCTGAGTTTGGAGGCAGGTCAAGTGTTGAGGTCAAGCCTGTTATATTTTCTCAGCCGTTCATGCAGCAGCAGCCACCTCTGTCACCCAAACCGGTGGTTTCAGCACCCAGTCTCAGTCCAGTCTCAGTAGCGGCCTTTGACCTCTCAGGACTTGGGGTACCGGAAGATGGGCAGAAGGTGATCAGCGAGCTCATGTCTATTTATGATTCCAACATTCAGGGCAACAAGAATATGAATGCTGGTAATGGTTCTGTCCTAGTCGATCAGAATCGATCTGACCCAATGATTCATCAACAGAATGAGATCAACATCTGCAGTCAAAGTTCAGCCATGGAGGCAAACTTCTTTCAACAGCCGAATATTTCCAATAACCATCAGATATTTGGTCGTGAGGAAGGTCAGTTTGACCGCTTCAGGCCCCTAAACTCTTCATTTGAGCCGAACCACAACGGCAGCAGCGATAATGAGAATGGCTACCCCCTCATGTTTGGTTCTCCATTCGACCTCTCCTCCTTTGACTACAAAGATGAACTGCCAGGCAGGCCCATTGACATGATCCCTAAGCAGGATGCCCCGATATGGTTCTAGTGACGGAAGTCGAAGCATGGTTATTGGTAGATCAACCGGTTGTGTTTTTGTGTTTGTTGGGGGCTAATATTATCTTCCAAGGAAGCCTAATTTACTAAAATTTTCTTCACATATAGGTTGTAGAATTTAGAAGAAGGTTTCTAAGTCTGGTAGGAGCAGTCCAGGTCTTGTGGTGGGCAAATAAAAAGGGTAGACGAGAGGGTAGCCCATGTTGAATTATCATGCTTTGCGGCTGTCTCCTAGTATATGTATGAGAGAACTGTCTGGATCTGTAATGTGTTGATGATGTGAATGGAACTGTGACATGAATAAGTTAGCTCACTCTGTTTAGTGCTTTTATCCTCTCATCTCAGTTGAGCCCAGCCACTCTCACGATGTTGAGGTGAGGGTGGCAGGGTGGTGTTGCAGGTGTTGGGATGGAATGGCTGTTCTCCTCTATTATTTTATTTATGGTTCTCCATGTGTTTGTGTTGGCGTGGGGTCATGCAAAGTTGTGATTGGTGATGGGCAAATGTCACCATTACTGTTTCCATCATTTAGTGGGGAGTATTGTTCAAAGATGGCTCCTCTGCAATTGGATGCCTTCCTTTTGCTCGTTTCTCTGTCTTTTTCGTAAGTTAGTGCCCAGCTGAGAAGCAGATGGGAGTTATCCATTGATGGATGAGGCCCACACAAGGTGGTGATTGTCAGGTGTGAGTCTAGGAGCTCCTCCCTGATGAAACGCCACTGGGGAGCGTTTGGTTCGAGTCAAGGTAGACTCACACAATGCTACCTACGATCGTAGGTAGGATGGAAGCCTGAGCCTTAGTAAAAATTTTTGGTTTAGCCGTCGAGACACGGAGGTTAACACGCTCACTTTTGAGCGGTACGCAACCTTTCATTTAGAGTCGGACATGTCGTTACGTGGAGCTAAAAAGTAAAGCTCACTTCTTTTTGTATTGCGGTGGGCATCCGATGAGAAGTCACATTTTCCACATGTTCAACCCCTGCAAAGCGATGTGACATAATGCCGGATCTGGTCGGGTGGTCCCGCAAGTCCTTACATAAACATGAAACGCCAGAGCATCACCTCACAAAAGCATCTCTTTCTTCACATCACACGTATCATTCGGGTCTGAATGTGAGCTAGCTTTGGAGTTTGCCCGTAAAGTTAGCATGCGTCGGAGTAGAGTCATCCATCGACCACTGCAGATCGGTTAATATGATTCAACGTCTTTTCTTTTCTTTTTTCTGAATAAGGCATAAAGTTTGATACTTTTAAATAGAAGCGATTTGAGATCTGGGTTGAGGGGTTCATTTCAGGAGACATAACAAGCACAGTTCCTCCTGAAGTGGGCACCGGGGGGAGACATTGCAAAGAAAAGAGGGAGGGGAAGATGCAATGCACCCAAAGATACACGAAATCAAAACAGCTGCAGATCACAAAGCAGGAACAATTAAATTAACCTCAATCAGCGATAATCGATCTATGTGCATTGATTTTGTAACTCATTATTTGATGGTTTCATGTATATGGGACAGTGGATTGCGTCAGTTTGCAAGCAAGGGCTCCCTTGAGATCCCACCCGCGAATTGATTATTGCTTGAATCGAATATGTAGAAGTGATCATGGCTTTTAAAACTCCAATATCTCTTACTGTTTCGGTTAAGCAAGATATATATGAGACTTGAAATGAGATATAGATGGTGGAGGAATGTCGACAGCGTGCGTTTGGAACTGTAGGGACATGTACGAGATGAAGAACCTACGTGTTACCGGGAAGATTCTATGAACCGAATTTTTTTTTTCCCCTTTTCACATAAACGGAAAAAGACCATTAGATGATTCTCTGTGCCACTAGGAGACAACTAAAAGGGACCGCTCTCGAAACCTTTCGTTTTCTCCTTCCTGTGGTTTCGTAAATGGTGAGATCAAACCAACTGTTAAGTCGAATCATTCGTATTTGACTAAGCTATCAAATATGGATTTGGATTCGATTTTTATACAATTGAGATATACGATCTCACATCGATTAAATGGAAAAAAAAAACGTTGCATGCTACTTATAAGAATGTTGGGTCCTATCGGTTTAAGATTTTAAAGTAAAAATGAGTCCGATCTCTTATGAACTCACAATGAATTTAACATGGTATCAGAGTCATTGGGCTCGCACCTTGTCTGACCCGAATTTAGAAGCTTGGCTCGTGGTCAGTTGATAATACCCGGCTCGTAGACAGTTGTTAAGTGTGGGTGTTCAATGACACATGATAAAGTAGACCACCTTGCCACATGGAGGCGGGTGTTGAGATATACGATCTCACATCGATTAAATGAAGAAAACGTTGTGGGCTTATAAGAAGGTTGGGTACTGTCGCCTATCAGCTTAATCTTTTAAGTGGAAATAAGTCTTATTCCTTACGAATTCACAACGAATTTAACATACATGAGAAAGATTTGTGACATTAGCATCAACATATAAATCGATAGATTTCATATCCGAACCGATCAGAATTTGTTCAAGTTTCTCTCATTAGAATTGATTCAGACTAGACCGACTATTATATTCCTCCGTAAATAACGTCTAAGTTGTACAAATGGAAAAGGTTGATTGCTTTTACCCGTGGTATGAGTAGATCGATGGCACTCGAAGTGCTGATGATGGGTGACGTGTACTGCACGTAGAGAAAGGGAAGAAAAATCTCAGCTCCCGAGTCATTGCGGTTGCAGTACAAGTCCTCCAAATCACAGAAGAAAACGTGCAGTACAACTTCGACAAGTTGGACCTATTACACTGTACTGGTCGAGCTTAGGTCTAGGACGGTGTCCGCTCACTGTCACTCCACTGTTGCAAAAAACAAAAAAAAAAAGAAGGGAATATGCCGTGCCGTTTCAGGAGGATCTTCTGCTCCTCCTGGCCTCCTTCAGGTGCCGTTTCACCGTCAAGGTAGATGCCATCTTCCCTTAAAAACTCAGCAAGCCAACGCTGGAGAGATCGACACAAGTTACGAATGTTTTCCGAATTGAAAAGGAGAAACCCGACTAAGCCATGTCCTAACATTGGTGATCTCGTAGGGGAAACTGTTCTCATCCAGTCGGACCACCCGATTACACTTGGTCAGTTAATTGCACTTTACTCATGTTCAGTCGGACCACCCTATTAACTACTGCACTGCACTCCCATCCAGTCGAACCACCCAATTGCTTTTGGTCGGTTGACCGTACCATGATCGACAACTAATGAGTTGACCAACTCGACCATCGTGTGAGTAGCAATCTCCCTTTAGTCGGACTAACACATCCGCTTTCAACATGCAAGAACCGCGTGGATGGACAAGCTCTCTAGATCTATTATAAATATTTCATCTAGTAAAAGAAGAAGAAGAAAAAAAAATCATAAATCCATGAGCACACTTGAAAAAGCCCGTCTGTCCCCCTAATATCCTCCACTCTTCCCACGGCCTGCCTGTTAACTTAAGTTTCAGAGCCATTTTGGGTGAACACCAACTGGGTTCGATTTGTTTGCAAATCCATCAATCATAATCGAGGTCCGCCGGGAGAGTTGACCTCCTGAGAAGATCGGGTCCACTCCGTCATCGGGTCAAGTGGAACTACTCGGTCAACCAGGACTGCATCAGGTGGTAATGAAGTCGTTATTGCCTCTAATTACTCCGTAGTTGTCGTTTCTTCTTTGTGGAGAGTCCCATGTGGGGATGAAAGAGAAAATCGAATTGGGCCCCCCTTTCAGTCTTAAGGTGCAGCTATTTGCATCGAACCGAAGCTGTAAACCTCCCGAGTCCCGCCGACTGATGTGCCAGTTAGAGCCATAAAGCGATAAGGCCCATTATGCCTAATGGTCCGAAAGTACAATATCGGGCCGACGAAGAAGCTCGAGCCTGGCACGGGAAACATTGAATGGTCCGTCAATTTTCCAGCTAACGAAGGGCTCTTTTTATTTTTATTTTTATTTTTTTACATTTTAGTTTATTTTCCACAAAATAAATGTCAATCGATAATATAATAATTTCACTAATTAAATTCCAGCGGCCCGGGGGAAAATAAAACCCAACCGCACGTGTGCCTGCGGCAGCCGATGCACACTGATCGGCGTTTCTGCATATGGCATTCATTCTAACTCCAACCATACGCCGCCCCCCCCCCTAAATATATAAATAAATAATTTTCCAGCATGAGGACTATAATTGTTTTTTTAAAATCTGCCGCCCTAGTTCTTGAATTCACTAATCCAACGAGGGTATTGAACCGGATTGATCCAAGAAAGTGCAGCTTCATAGTCAACTTACCATACAATGCACATGGTGAATTGTGGGTCCGTGTATATATATATATATATTAATCTACCTTCTGAACAATTTTTTTAGTATTATTTCTAATTCAACAATATACCTAACATTCTTAAATATTATTACTCGGTAAATATCCATATTTATTTTTTCGGTGTGTGTAATTGTTCAAATGAGTTTGGTGAGACATAATGTTGATTTCCTCAACGCCTACTCGTTGGTGCCTCAATCTGTTAGTCTTTGCCGGATTATATATATATATTAAATTCGTTGAAAGGTATCGGATTCATTTTTATTCAAAAGTGTAAATTAATACGTGTTGATATCTAATCTTATTATTAGTATGCAATTTTTTTCATAGTTGTCCGATATGGGATTGTATTTTTTACACCCGCCCCCGCGTGTACCACGTGCCATTAACACTCACTCTCAACCACCATCTACGACATAGATATTCTCCTTCCGATCTCGGATAAGAGAAATAACTTGACATGAGTAGGACAATTTTCTTTCGTACTGGGACTTATATCAACTGACTACGAACTGCGCTTTTGGGCTCGGATTGGGTGAGACACGAGCTTACTGACCCTAATATCATATTGAATTCGTTGAAAACACATAAGAAATCGAATTTATTTACTCCTAAAAGTCCACAGTATATAGTTGATGGGGCTTATTCCATACGTATAATATGTCAACATGATTTTGAAGAAGTCATGCATCTCGTGTAGGTCTGTCAAGAAAAGTAATCGATCGATTTTGGAGGTGGTTAATTTCTTGCGCTTCTAACCAATCTAACGCCGTCAAAGGCAAACGAGGAATTAATCAAGAACCAAGCGTCTTGTTCTACGATTTCCCGTTGATGGTGGTTTTCTTCTCTTTCAGAGGAGAAAAATCTGCTTCGTTAAATTTATTCGATATTTAGATGAATCGCGAGTATAACAAGATCGGAATGAAAGTATTAGCCACTGCTTCAAAGTCAGGAGTCAGTATTTGAGAAGGAAAAAGGGAAAAAAAAACCACTAAAACGACATCTCTCGTGAAAGTTAAGGGACGGATTAGTTATGAATTTGAAGTGAACAAGGAAACCTAGACATCTTCAACGACATGACACGCACGCGCACTCGTTTCATACGACAAAGAAGGCTCGTGGATGTCGCCCTCTCTCCACTCTTCCCCGAACCGACAATACGTACATACATATATGGGCAAGGATTTTGTGCAATTTCATTATTGTTTATATAAAATTAAGACATATGAATGCGATTGTCATTACCCTTTTACTCATATTCTTTCTTATTATTTTGGTTGAAATTGAATTTATTTTAAGATGGTGTGACATTATGTCAAAAATATATATATATATGATTTTATACGCATAGTAAACATTTGTGCAGACGCGCACACACACACATATATATATATAGATAGATAGAGAGAGTCATCAAGGGGTGGTTTTTTAAAAGCCCATAAACGTGACTGAGTCTACATGGTATACATCAACACCATCCTTTTCACTCTCTTTGTTAATCAATTCGTCAACTGTTGTATACGAAGAGCTCTTTCCCTTACTTGTTCCTCTCTCCATAGGGCTCCACTTGAGAAGGCTAGCTCTTCGTCCTACATTATTTCTCATCTTCCTCTCCCGCTTCCTCCCTTCACACACTCCAACGCGTTTTTGAAGGGCTGGTTATTAACACACGAGGAAGAGGAAGAGGAAGAGGAAGAGTCCACATAGATTTGCTCTCTGAAGGGAAGGAAATCGCAGGAGGTCACCGCCACGACCGTGGCGTCGTCGATCGACTTCATCTGATCTGCTGATCACTTCCCGGCTGGGATCTTCCTTTCTGAATCATACATATCAGGTAACGGGCGTGTCTGTATGTGTGTACATCAATTAGTTGCTCCTCGAATTTGCTTTGTTGCTGAATGTCGGAAGATGGATGTTACATGCAAGTACGTGAAATTTTCGTTTGGTTGCTAAATAGTCTTCTTCCTCTCTAGATACATATATATATATATATATATATATCACTGACTGACTCGGTCCAGAGGCGTCCAAGCGAGTTCGATTCACAGATGGCAGACCCTGTCCATCCGCACGAGTCCCCAGAGCCGCCGTCGTCTCCCACCCAGAAGGCCAATAAGCAGCCGCAATCTGAGGCCAAGCCGGACCTCCCTTCGCCAGCTCGAACCTACGTCGTCAAGGTCCCCAAGGACCAGATCCTGCGTGTCCCGCCCCCGCAGAACGCCAAGCTCTTCGAGCGCTACACCCATCGGGGCTCCCACCGGGGCCGCCGCTGCTGCTGCCTCACCCTCCTCTCCCTCACAGTCCTCGTCTTCCTCGCCGGCGCCGCAGCAGGGATCTTCTACCTCGTCGTGAAGCCAAGGTCCCCATCATACTCCGTCACTGGCCTGTCCATCACCGGCCTCAACATAACATCGTCCTCCTCGTCGCCGGTGTCGTCGGAGATCGTGGTCGCCGTCCATGCAAAGAACCCCAACGGCAAGGTCGGGATCTATCACGTCGGAGGGAGCTCCATCCGAGCTTACTACGCGGACGTCAGCCTCGGCGACGGCGTCCTGCCGGTGCTCTACCTTCCGTCAAAAAGCGAGACGGCGTTCAATACGACGGTGCGCGGGAACGGGATCGTCCTTGGCAGTGAGGTGAGACAGGCGCTAGTTGACGGGCAGAACAGAGGGAGCGTTCCGCTGAGCCTGAAGGTAAAGGCGCCAGTGAAGTTCAAGGTCGGGGCCGTCAAGACGTGGACGATCACCGTTAAGTTGACGTGCGACGTGACGGTGGATAAGTTAACGGCGGAGGCCAAGATCGTGACGGAGCACTGCGACTATGGAGTGAACATATTCTAGACGTGTGTCTCAATTTTGTGATGTCTTATAAACATACTGGGAATCACACTCATGTTGTACTGTTGCTAATTGGTCGTGAATCTAATACACACACACCTTGTTAATTCTAATTTTAATAGAATAAATATATCAGTGGCATTTCGATGTTCGATTTACTTCGGTCGGGACTCGTGTTTTTTTCCTTTTCTGCACAGTTCATCTGATTGAGTATGGTAAGCCCTGCGGCAGGATGTTGACCAATCGAGTAGTGTTCGAGTTGGAACTGTTCAAATACGATATTGACGGTGGGATCAAGCTATTGACTCGCCAACTGCTACAGGAAGTTGGACGAAGTTTACATTTCGAACATCGACGAACGATGAAGACCTCTTCGTCCTTGTCAGAGAACAGTTTCGGCCGTAATCGTTGGACACCGTCACGGAATCCTGTCCTCGCCCGACTCCGAGCTTGGATTCCCGGTGATGAGAAGACGGAGAGGAAAGTAACTGTAACAATATGACAGTAAAAAAGGGCCTCAATTTGCAAAATCCGTCACATTCTCATCAGCATCCCACCAGCTCCTCATACTTACAACCTGAATCCAAAAAACACAACCATCTCCCAAAGTCAATGGATTTTGGGACAACCAATGATTCCCCAGGAAAATTGTATGACAATGATGAATCCACTCGGAATGAAGTCTCTCTTTTGCCATCCTGTCAAACAAAACTCGGCTCTTTTTGGTAAGTCAAAATTCTTGGAGCAGCTCCATGAATCAAACAATCAACCCTGTCTGTAAGCCTGCTGCCCTTGGGACTTTAACTGCTCGTAGCTGGACTTGGCATTTTTAATAGACTCATTGAGGTCTGCATACTTCCTGACAGTGGACTCTGAGTAGTCATTCAACTGTTCCAGGAACCTGAGTAGGCCTGATCTGAATCGGTCGAAGCCTGAACCCTGGTCTTCTGATGCATTATCTCTCAACATACTGATAGTTGAATCAGTACCATCATCAGCCTTCTGCAAGGCTGAGCGTGCATTTAAGTTCTTCCCTCTGTTCTTCTCTAGACAGGGCAAAAACCGATAAGTCTCAACTGCTAAAGCCTTGATGGAATCTGTGACTAGATTGGTATGCAGGGAATTAAGACACTCCAACCAAACACCACATGTTACATATATAGGAGGAGGACCTAAGGTCCTTATCTGTGGGGTCTGGGCCTTGCTCCTCCTCCTGCTAGGCTTCTTTTGAGGCATCAAGACACATTTGTGAAGCCAGTTGTCTATAGCCTGCAAGTAGGACTTCTGGGCGTTGATCCACTTCATGAAACTTGAAGACAGAGAATTGAGCTCGGTTTCAAGATTTATGATGATTTGACGGCATGATTCTGACTGCATGAATGCAGTGTGGTCAGCAATGATTTGTGCTGCTGAGATGATCTGGACCTGACGCTTATGGCATTCAAACATTACTTCCCACATGCGATGTAAGCTGCAAGAGACAGAAGGATCCAAATCAATGAGACAGATTTTAAAAAAAACTGCATGTCAGGTTTTTGGCAATAGTTTCAGTTTCATTTTACTTGAATAGACATAGATAACAGAGTTAAAGTATATCCTTGCACAATCTTTTTTCAAGGGGGAAAGAATAAATCCCCAAAATCCACATCATCTGAATGTGCAAGCGGGTTACTTTATTCTTCAAATCTTTCATAAGTAGGAAAAAGAGGAACAATACGTAAAATGTTGCAGACTTGAGGAATATTTGCAATACCCTTCAATCAATTCCTCTAGCTGAGGCTGTAGCTCTCTATCTCTAATTTCCTCGATCCTCTTGGAAATTGAGTCAATTCTGTGAATTGCAACTTTGATCCTCGAGTATAGATCCTTAACAACAGCACGGGTTCGATCGATTTGTTCTGATCTCTCTCGCTTCGATTCGAGTTGTCTTAAATGCTTACATTTTATGTCATAGCCCCTTCTAACCAACTCACTAGCCTGAAAGAATGTAAAATTTATCATTTGATTAAAAAAATGCACTTGCCTAACATAAAGAAAAATGATAATCAACAAAATACAAAAGCTAAAAAGAGGGGGGAGAGAGATGATTCTCCCTTTTGAATTTCACTAGCAAGATTTTCAGGTTGTAAGATTCATTGACTAGTTAGGAGAGATACAAGAATTTCAAGAACTTGACAAAATAGAATCCAACTATGAATTAAGAAAAACTGGCTCAGGCTGGGGCTCAAGCTTGAGAACTAAATGCATAATCTTCAAGTGTAGACTTTCTAATGATATGCCATGCTAGTAGAAAAGACTTTCTATAAACTTCAGAAGCAGTGTGAGTATACCTTGACTTCATCATAAAGCTTCCTTTCCCATGCATATAACCGATCCAGTGTGGAGGCGTGACTCCCCGAAGTCATGCAGAAATTATCAAACAGACTAGCATTGGGGTCCTCAATGTCATCCTTCAAGTTCAACCCCGGAAAATTCCTAGATGATGCAGTTCGGTGCCAAGTCAAGTACTTCATTGTAGCTTGTGCAGTCTCTGAAACGAGATTAAAATCAGCCAAGCATGTTAACAAAGAAAAATACCAGGTAATATCAACAATATTCTAGCAAATAAACAACCTAACGAGCTTCCCTTCGTGAACATGCCTACGGCTTTCCCCACAGGAAAGGCAGGCCCTGAAGTATGTAAAAGCAAGTGGCCCGTCTGCAAGGTCAAAATTTTGTTATTTAAACCATCTGATTTCATGCAAATAGAGGAAACAGCAAGAATCCATTTCCTTTCACCAACAAAGCAACCAATGAGCATGCAATATCCACTCTTCTCAATGTTTAAATTGCACCAATGAATTGTATCAAAAAGTTCCTATCAGCTGGTTTTTAAAGGCTTAATGAACCTTTGAGGAAAAAAGGCTTAATGAATCAACTTCATGCAGAAAATTAAACTCTTGATAGAAAAAAAAAAGGTAGTATCCATACACAATAAGAGCGAGGAGGGAGAGTGAAAATTTTTACTTTCTCTCTTTGGCAATATTGGGCGGAAATGCAGTTTGTTTGCTTCTAGCATCCTAGGAATTTCTCCTCCAGACTCAGATGCTTTCACGAAGAGGGACTCAATATCTTTAATGCTCGCAACAAAATCTTTTGGTGGAACCTTAGTTCCAGTTTGATCTTCTCCAACAAGGATTTTCCTTGAGTTAGTACCCAGTGTAGTTGTCGAAGAATTGTCCCGTAGGGGAGACAAATCAGGAGAGTTGCCCTCATCTCTTACAAACACAGTTTCAGAAGCAACACTTGTCACTGAAGGCATAGTTGGTGAAGGACTAGCAATGACCTGACCATTCGCCCGGTTAAGATTCTTGAATCGGCGAACAAGAGTATCGGTGGATGGTTCATCAAATTCATCTTCAGAATCCTGAGACTCAGTTCCAGAAACAGATACCTTGTCTTCATCTTCCTTATAGAAAATCAGCTCGTCTTCCCGGTATTGTACAATATGATCAAGATACTCAGATTCTTGCTTCACTCCCTTCAAAGAGGATAAATGGTGGCCAGTAGGGTGGGAAAGGCCAAAGAAGTCCCATGGTGGTGTTTCAGGTAAGAAACTGGGATCTTTGTACGCTAAAGTCTCAGGCTTGTCTTTGGAACGAGATGTAGTATTCTTAGACACAGTAGATGAGGTCACCGTCCCAATAACAGGAGAAGCAGGTCTTTCTTCAACCTTGGTAGAGTAACTACCCTGGACCTTCATGTGATTTACCCTTAATGAGGTAGGAGGGGGAGATGGAGATGGAGAAATAGTCTCAGCAATATCAACTCGTCGTGATGATGATGGAGCAGGAGACAATGAGAAGTGCGAAACAGATTTTTCTGTCAATGCAAGAGGCTCAGGCGTTGCACTCGTTGAAGTATATAAAGAAGATTCTACATGAGCATCAGGTTCAACAAACTTCCTGAGGGCAGTTCCTGTCTTCCTCAGGGACTGAACATAAGCCACATGGGCAACAGCAAGAGAGCACCTTCCATCGAGGGCTTGCCTAACAAACTTCTTCCTTTCACTGCATAGTTGCAGTGCTTTATCCTCTTCAACTTTGGAGTTGGCTGCACCCATTGATTAAATTTTGTTTAAACAACTTCTCACCAGACCGGCATTTCCCTGCAAATGATTGGCTCAGATCAGTTAAAAGAAGAAAAACAAAGAAGGAATTGTAACAGTGGAAAATGCCAGAGAAAAAGAAACAAGAATGTTCCAGGAAACAGCTCAATCACTTGCCCAAACAACATCTCAACAATGTACACTTTCAATATCCCTGCTTTTACTCTGAAAACAAGAGGATCCATGGACTGACTTTTAGAAAGAATACACAAAATCGCAGAAATACGAAACCTGCAAATGGATGGATGGCCTTTCAAAGAGTAAAACATCACCAAGATCAGTTCCTCAACAAGGAATAACACAAGAGGATAATTACCAAAAAAATAAGAGGCCTGAAAGCGATTGATACGCCTAGAGCCCGATTCCAGGAATTTTTCCAGGAGCAAGCCTTTTAACTCATTACTATGTAAAAAGAAACCATGGATATGGAGGTAGCACTATGCTCAAAAGCGACGAAAGTGGAACAGAAGAAGAGTTCAGCATCTCTGTATCAGCAATAACAGCAGCAGTGAAACAAGGCAGCAGACGAGGAGGCGGAAATCAACAAGAGAGAGGCGAGATCGAAGGCTAGAAAAGTTTCCATCCTCTGTAAAAGAATATGAGTAGGATGGCAGAAAAGGAGACATGAAAATTGTTGCACTCAGAAGCTCAACCTACAGAAGCACACAGGCTAGAGACTATGGTAAGGAGAACAAATCGCGACCCACCCCTGAATTTTCCCACTCTGAGGAAAACCCAGTTGCGACATCAATCAGAACGGTCGGAATTCGCCAACGAAGGAGGAACATCAAAGCAGTGAGACGAGAACAGTGACCGGATGCAGAAGAAACTGAGAGTATTCATAAGCACCTGAGATCCGAGGTCGGTGGGAAGCGCACTGGGAATTCGGAGAAGACTCTAGAGGTCCAACAGAGGCGCTGAATCAGAGGTAGAGAATAGTACTTTCAGAATGTGGAAAGAGGAGGAGGAGGGAGGTGGTGGAGAATCTGATGACGATGACTGTGTAGTTTGCGATGGGGAAAGGTCGAAAAGGAGATGGCGTAATAGTTAGGAACGGCGACGGGATGGATCAGAGGGCGCCTCCATGCAGGAACAAGGAAGATGAAATCAATGGGGCAAGACGCAACTTCGCTGATTCAGCCATGGCGGTCTGTGGGGCCCGCACCATAGAAAAAAGCTTTTCTACTTCTTCCTTTTTTTTTACAGAAGAGAACACGATCTGACGGTTGAAAAAAGCCAATCTGGTAAAAGTTGCAGAACGAATTTACGATGTCGATATATGATATTCCCTTCTTGCCCAGCTTGATGACGATAAGGATTAGAAAAATCTCTCCTTTCGGGGTGAAGAAACCCTCGTGTTAGCCTACTTTTACTTGGCCTCGAAGGGTCAATGATGAACGAATAGGACAAGAGGCAGGCAAGAGGAACATTCGTGTAGGAAACAAAGACTTAAGATACGGCAATCCTAAGTCCAAACCTCAATATGATGATTAAATATCTCAGACTTTCTCGGTCGTTAATAAATTCTTATTTTTAGATTTTGAACCTTATTTATAACTAAAAAAAGATTATGGAAGTTGAGTGAATTGGTTAATTAGAATGGTGGGAATGTTACATTTCTTGCCATAAATAAAGAAAATTAGGAGAAAAATAAGAATATTCCTACGATTCATTGGATTTTTTCTTTTAGGGGGTGGCTGTGGGTGAAGGGAAGAGCCATGTGAAAAGGGTAGAAAGCATCTAAAACTCAAAAGAGGAATTAATAAAGAGGGAATTCATAAAATTATATTTTTTTAAAATTCCCTTTTAAAGCTGAAGAGAGTTGATTGTGAAGGATGCACCTAAAGTTTCAATTAATATAAATTGGCTGCAATATTTTACTATTTCTTACCTCTCTGTAAAATATTACATTCAAGCCTAGAAAAAAATAGGAAATATTTTATTCCTACCGTTCAAATTTTAATTAATTAATTAAGGTGATGTGAATTGAGAAGGAAAAGTTATGTCAAAAGGAAATCACACTCTTTTTAGTACTTAATATGGACAATGCATGTGATTGTGATCTGATGACGGTGAAATTCTGTTTTTATAATTCATCTTTGTTCTTCTTTTTTTTCATGCTGGATCTGATGGAAGCCCCTGGGATGTACGGAACGATGGATGTCCCAGTTCCACTCTATTTATTTGGCTCTCAACGGGTAGAATTTCCCAGCTAGTTTAGCATGGGTATGGATAGTGGTCCTCCTCCTTCAGAGACTTGTCAAAGCCGAGCACGGTTGAAGTCCGATAACCGGCTGGATATGCCGGGATGGAGACCTACATAGAACTGAACCGGCTTGACTCCTTTCGCCATATGTCGAAGCCTATTTTTAATGGAACCAAGAGGGTGCTCCAAACCTGCAAAATTGCCATTACCTTTCCCCCAAAATCTTGCTACTTAAATGCAGTCTTTACGAACTCACCACTCAACTAGTACCTTTTTGATTCAACTCCAGGCTGCAACCAGTCACATAGGCACCCTTACTCCAAAGCAACTATTTTGGGTTCCTGGAAGGAGATACCAAGAGCACGCTTGCATTTGCAGCATTAGAAATCCAATGCTCGAACCGACATTGGTTAATTGAAGTCATTCAGTTCCACTTTTATCCAAAAGACCTCTCTCTTCAAGGGTGAAAGTGATAGGACGAGCCTTTCACCTGTAACATGGAATTTCATTTCAATATCTAGAGATCTCAGCCACAGCAATGGCAAACTCTCTCTTCTACTCTTGCTTGGTTCAATCATTCGATAACATGGTTGGCCAAACAAAAAAAGGACGACTTTCTTAGGCTTTACTCACTAATTAAACTGACAGAAATGCCACCTACTAGAACTGCTCAACAGGGCGATTCTAAAGATCCCTCGAAGGCCACCCCAATATTTATTAGTAGCTTTGACGTGGAAAAGAGAAAGGTGTGGGACAACTGCATTTGAAGGAAATAATGTAGCTACAATGGTAATTGTACGAGAAGCTCAGCTGATATCAATTCATGAATCAGCAGGTTC
This sequence comes from Sonneratia alba, assembly GCA_900174645.1. NCBI lineage: Eukaryota > Viridiplantae > Streptophyta > Magnoliopsida > Myrtales > Lythraceae > Sonneratia > Sonneratia alba. Next base: position 3,456,414 of record FWPY01000010.1, read on the forward strand.
TGTCCCTCGTCTGAAAACTAATCTTAACAGTGTACATTCCCTATGTAATTCATGTGCCCATCCGGCCCCTCAAACATAAAGACCAACGAAAAAGTAAACCAAACTCAAAGGGCTTTGAAAGCATTGATTGTCTAATGATCGCTTGGCATGCTCTTGATGATATCAGAATCACCTGAAATGATGAAGCATAGTTTTGGTCAGAACAGATGTCACATTTTGGCACAACAATTGGGAGAACAATTATTGTCAAGAATATACTAACCAGGGTCCATAACGCTCAGACAGCATGCCCTGAAATATTTTCCACAAGCAGTGCCAAGGTCTACATTGTCTGCCATTAAGATAACACAACTCCTGGTTCAGTTATGAACTTGTCAACAAGCAAAAATCAGAACTTCACTTCTATACAATCAATTAGCTATGAAATAGTACAAAACAAACAACGGATACTTTTACAATACACTGTTCAAGATAGGTTATGCTGTTTCCTTCATTTGATCAGAGGCTATGGCCCAGGGCTCAGTGATCAGTACACAAATTATGAGCACTTGAAGAATACTATAAAATGGGATGGCAGGAGTTTGGTCCCAAATGCAATCCATGTACCTTCATCATGAATTACTAGTAGGTTCATCTGAGGATAAAATGTAGTAACATAACAGTTCAGGAGAGTGAAAGAACTTACTCCCATTATAGTGATGAACTCCAACCTTTGCCAACATTGCATAGTACTCTATCTCAGACTTGCGAAGAGGAGGACAGTTGTTGGCAATGATGATGAGCTTACCTGCAAGTAATTCAAATTTCCAAATTCATGTAATTGCTTAGAACAGATCCACGAAATTCTATTCCGTGTGCATACCACAACCAAGCGTATAGGAGGGATTTTTCAACTTAAAGCACGACAGAGAAGTCATTTTTCAGACAATCTTAGCAAATTTCCAGCTTTATTCAATCTGCAGCAGGATCAGAGCATCAAAACCCAAGCTATTCCAACAAAATGGATGCATTTGAAAAGGACTATCAACCAGAATAATTTTCTACCGATTCGAGCAAAAGTGAAGTCATCGAACTGATCGAACAACAGATGAAATGCAGCTGAAGGAGATACCTTTGGAGTTTCTAAGGGACTTTAGGACGGTCTTGTAGCCCAGCGTGTACTTTCCGCTTTTCATGACGAGAGCGAGCCTGTTGTTGATGCTCTCATGAGTCTTCTTCTGAGAGAATCCATGAAACGCAATGAGAACATTAAATTCGACAACCCTCAGCTTTTCTAAAAAGAGTACTCTGCGAGGGAAGGATGATGAAGATGGAGAGAGAGCTTACGCTCTTCTTGGTGGTCACCATAGTTACTCTTCCTTGCCCGTTGATTATTGCTCCGGAGGGTTGCAGAATACGCCGCCGCTGGTTCTTGAGCTTCCGCACTGTCCACAAACCCTAACTCCCGGAGGGAAAGCCGTTTTTATTCGAGAGATGTCGGGTTCGGCTTGCCGGGTCGGCGCAGGTTCCCCATGGTTTTCATTGTTCCCACTCTTGCCCCCCAATCTGTGAAGACTGATATTTTTACCCCGAACTTTACCTTGGGATATGTCAAATCCGAAACTTTTTCTAGTTCTCTCCTTTAGCACAACGAACGAGTAAGAAAACATGAGACAACTTCCTATTGTTAATGGTTATTTCTCCACGCTTGACACTGACCAAAGTCAACTGCATTCTTATGAGATATGTAATACTGTTTAAGTTCGCCTATAGTTATAAAATAATATCATGTCAACGTTATATAAAAATGATATATTTATAACTGTGATATGTAAATTTAGAATAAATTCAATAGAATAAATAATCATTAAATTTGATTGAGAGAATTCATTTAAAATTATGGTAGAATTTATACATCTCACTCTTGATTTTGATCAAATACCTAGAAATAATGTTATTATAATGGACAAAAAAGTAGGCCTATCCTATCCAATACTTCAATAGAAATTTTGCATTTTTATTGGACATATGCTGTCGGGTGGGTTCGGATAAAACTACAACAGCGCGTTTGAACCGATGGACAACTTTTCAAGTCTTTGCAATCCCAAAAAACTAGTTCAGGGGCCATTTCATAATTATCCATATGTGGTGTTACATTCTCTCATGTGAAGCTTTTAGCCTCTTAGGCTTAGCGCTCTCCCTCTCGCTGTCTCTCTCTCTCTCTCCCCCCGCTCTGAGAAGGTTGAGGACCGGCTTCTAGGGCTTTCCAGGTCTAGCCGAATCCTAATCCTATTACAACCATGGCGGAAGTCATGGACTTGCCAGTGGAACCTCTCGACAATCCCGATCTCAACGAGAAGTCCGCTGACGATCCGGAGAAATCTCATTCACCGTCCCAACAAGAACCGCAGCAGCAGCAGGCCGAGCCTCCACCGCCGCCTCCGAGGAGGCGTGAAAGGGATGCGCGGGAAAGGAGGGATGAGCGAGACCCCGACCGTCCCCAGCCCCGCCGCGATTACTACGATCGTGACCAGTCGCCCCCACCGAGGGATAGAGAAAGAGGATACAAGCGCCGCGGCAGCTCGAGTCCTCCACCGTACAGGGAGCGCAGGCGGTCTCCGCCGCCGCCATACAAGCGGTCAAGGAGAGAGGACGGGGGGTACGAGGGCAGGAGAGGGAGTCCTCGAGGCAATTTCCTACCTGGAGATAGGAGGTGGGTTCCAGCTTCTTCGATTTGTCAGAGTTGATTTCTATTGGTTTTGTAGCTGATTACTGATGGAGGACACTGATAGGCCGAACGTCTCTTGACTGCTATAGAATCTATGAGACATCAGCTGAAGTTGTCGAATACCAGTGGATATGCTCTTTAATGCACTTTATTTTAAGGATGAACATATATTTTCGGCTCCTGAAGTTAGAAATGGGAGTTCATTATGTTCCTTGTCCTATATTAACACCCTGTAAACGTCCGCATGGCCCTGCAATTCATAAGATTTGGCTACTGAACTCTCATTCACCCATAAGTCAATTGTCTCTATAATTTATGGAGTTTTTCCTTTTATTCAATGTTACAAGGAGAACTGAATTTTTCTCTCTAATGCTCTGGCTCAATGAATTCAAAGTTGTATTGCAGCAAAGCTGTAGGAACTCTCAATGTAAATGTTTGTTTCTAAAGGCAATGCGGTCATGTCTCAAGGGAAGAAACAAGCTGTCTGTATTAACAAAGAATTTATTGTCTTTTTATTTCGTATGAGAGTTTATGTAGGATAGGAAGACTTTATTGCTAAATCCTTTTTGTTAAATAATCATTGTGCGTTGCCTCTTCTGCTTCTGTCTTGGGGATTTTCCATTCTTGTTCTTCACTTGGTTTTTCTTGTCATCTACTTGGTTGATGTAGGTTTGGTTATGATTATGGCTATGATGGCGGCAGGTATGGAGAAGAAAGGTTTCATGGCAGGTACATGGGCCGCCTAGCTGGAGGCTACCCACCTGGTAAATTTTTCTGTAGGTTGTGTGGATGTCATTTGTAGTTGTATAATTATTGCTTGCAAACATGCTTTCTCCTTGATTCCATGTAGTTATGTTAAAACTCTAATAGCGCACTATATATTTTTCCTTTTGAAATTATGATGCTCAGATGATTCTGATGCATTAAGTGGCTGTTAATGTGCATAAAACCTCATTCTGTGTGTTCCATGAGGATTTTTTTAATTCGACTTCAGTCTAGGAGCACATGTTGGTCTTCATGCTTGAACCATTCGATACCATTTTCCTCCACATCTTCAACCATGTATGGCATAAGAAAAATGATGCAATTCTAGACTGTTGGCTGCAAGTAAAATATTTGGTTGCATTAGCTTCTTAAGCATGTTGTGCCACCTCTATGAATAAGGTAGCCATACATTTTTGTAGTTATCAGCAGCTCTCTGAAACTAACGATTTTCTTTCTATTTTTGTACCATATGCTGAATGTTTTGAGTCTTCCTTCCCTTATGCAGACTGGGAAGGTCGTGTTGGTTATGGTGATGGTCCCAATACAACAAGGTAGATTATGATCAACTTTTAAAGATTATTTTGCTATCTGCTTTGAATTTACTGCTATAATAAATGCTCTATGCTGAGTGTTCATGGACCCAAGGAAAATAAACTCATTATTATCAATAAATAAAAATTAAACAAATGCATAACAGGTTTTCTAGTTTAATCACTTGTATCTAAATCTGTTTTGGTGTTATGCTGGAAAAAAAATACTGAAATGAAGCAAAAGAACTATCTGTAAAGGATTTGATTTTTCTATTTGTGGCCATTAGTTGTTAGTTTTTAAAAGAACTCTTTGCTGTATTAGATTAGGTGCCAGAATTCAGAGACCTAGATCAACTGGCTTAAATCATTTGTAGTAACATGTAATATTTTAGATTTCTGATAGATCAACATTTTTGTATTTGTAAGAACTGTAAAGTTAATTCTGTCAGAGTGTTTTAGTCTGGTATTCCTATTTCTAATGAAATTCGGTGGAAATATAGCTTGTGGATTTTTTGGTTATAAGTAGTTTTATTGGGGTTGCTAAAGTTAACTGGTGCAAAAGTTCAGTTTACATGGTCATATTGAGATTTTCATATGATGTATTAGAGTTAATAACCTATCCCACCTGAAGTAGTTGAAAATAGGTTGCTATCTTTCAATATAAATAGGTGAAGTATTGAACTTATAATAAACAAGGTCAAATAGGTTATCTGAAAATTGGAGTCTTGCAATCTTGTCAGGGAAGGACTGATGTCTTACAAGCAGTTTATCCAGGAGCTTGAAGATGATATATTGCCTGCAGAAGCTGAGCGCAGGTATATGCACACATTATTTCCTTGTCGCCAAGGTGCTAATATTTTTCCTTTCCCTTTTATTCTTACCTCGTGTATTGATCTTGTAGATACCAGGAATACAGATCGGAGTATATTTCAACTCAGAAGAGGGCCTACTTTGATGCCCACAAAGATGAAGATTGGTAGATTCCATTGCTCTGCCAAATTTTCTGTTTTGGTGTCATTTTTTACACTCTGGTTCTAATTGTTAAATCTATTTTATGTAGGTTGAGAGACAAATATCATCCGACCAATTTAGTAAATGTAATAGAAAGGTAAAGCTAGCTGATACTGAGGATTAATCTGGTACATGAAGTAGTTTTCTGGTGGTATGGCTGCCTAGATTTGATCAAGCTCTATATTAATCATCAGTTTGATAGGACCCATCGTTTTTCTATAGGAGAAATGAACTTGCACGGAATACTGCGAAGGATTTTTTGCTCGATTTGCAGAGTGGAGCATTGGATGTGTAAGATTAAAGTTTATAATTACTATTGCACTTAATCATTTCTGCATCTTGGCTGTCCATCATGGTTATTTGTTGTTTTCTGTAGAGGTCCAGGAACCAGTTCCACATCCATGAACAAATCAGGGCAGGTTAGTGAGCCCAATTCTGATGAGGAAGCAGATGGAAGTGGCAAACGAAGACATCATGGCAGAGCAGCGACTAGAGATTCTGATCCCTATTCATCTGCTCCTAAGGCTCATCCGGTCACTTCTGAACCTAGAAGAATTCAAATTGATGTTGAACAGGCACAGGCCCTTCTACGCAAGCTGGATTCTGAGAAAGGAATCGAGGAAAATATTTTAGGTGGATCAGATAATGATAAGATGAGCAGAGACAAATCTCATGGTGGCTCCAGTGGCCTGGTCATTATCATAAGGGGTTTAACTTCTGTTAAGGGTCTGGAAGGAGTAGAGCTCTTGGATACGCTCATCACTTACCTCTGGAGGATCCATGGCTTGGATTACTATGGAATGAAAGAGATGAGTGAGCCTAAGGGTTTTCGGCATGTTAGAGCAGATGGGAAGGGTTCTGATGCTGCAGGTAATGGGGCTGAGTGGGAAAAGAAACTAGATACACGATGGCAAGAGAGACTGAAGGGTCAAGATCCTCTTGAAATAATGACTGCTAAGGAAAAGATTGATGCAGCTGCAGTTGAAGTCTTAGATCCTTATGTGCGGAAAATTAGAGATGAGAAGTATGGATGGAAATATGGTTGTGGAGCCAAGGGATGTACAAAACTCTTTCATGCTGCTGAGTTTGTGCACAAACATCTTAAACTGAAACATCCAGACCTCGTCATGGAACTTACTTCCAAAGTTCGTGAAGAGCTCTATTTTGAGAACTACATGAAGTAAGTACCTTTGGATTGTGTTGTTCTCTGCCAGTTGTTTGATGTGACTGCTGAGCTTGATATTGTCTCTTCAATTGGATTGACAATTAATGCATAACACTGCAGTGATCCAGATGCTCCTGGTGGTCAGCCTGTTATGCAGCAAACTATTGTGGTATGTACATCAAACTAATGACACCGTTACACTTGTGCTGCTGCTTTTAGAACTCTGTGATGGGTACAGAATCTGTACCTGGAACAGGACCTTTATGTTGAACTGTTATTTTATAGCACTTAGTAGATTGCAGACTACACAGCCATTATGCCGTGGAACTATTTGTGCTCATTCTGTTAGGTTTTGGTTTTCATTTTGAGAAAACAATGGACATGTACATCCTTGGTATTATAATTCATACTTATCCAGCCAAATGATTTCTGAGAACCAGGAGATCTGCTAGAGCAGTTCCTTTGATTTATAGTAAGAGTGAAAATAAAGGAGTATAAAATGCACAGAATGTTCATTATCTTATTGATTTCTAATTGAATGGGATAATAAAATGGCAAAAATACATGAAAAACTGTAAATTAGTATCAGTAAAATGATGGGCAACTCTTGTGACTTTTCTCAGAGCAATTGAAAGGTGTTTAGGGAAGAAGGTTTCGGCCTGTCTTCCTTTACGTGTAATGGGAAACCATTTGATGACCTATGTGCTGCTTGATGATGTATATACTGAATTTATTTGTTCCAGAGAGACAGAATGCAGAGGCGTAGGCTGGGCTTAGAAGGTAGACTGAGAGATGACCGTGGACTCCGACGAGATCGTGATGGTCGACCTCTTAGGTCTGACAATCCACAACTGAGTGATCTTCAGTCGGACCAAGATGGTGCAGATGGAGGCAGTAGAGATGACTCTATGTTTGATAACTTTGGGGGGCAGGGAATTCGTGTTGCCCCTTTTGGCTCTGAGATCCCTCCTCCTCCTGTGCTGATGCCTGTTCCTGGTGCTGGGTAAGCTGAGACTTATTTAATATACGCATGGGACTTCCGTGCTGTGGGCTTGATATCTCAAAATGTTCTTTTCCAAACTCTGATGTTATTTTTTCACCTTTTCTGCAATTACAGTCCTTTGGGACCCTTTGTTCCTGCTCCTCCTGAAGTTGCAATGCAGATGTTCAGGGAGCAGGGGGGGCCTACTCCATTTGAAGGTGGTGGAAGAAATGGGCGGGCTGGACCCGCTCCTATTATTGCATCATTTCCTGGTTTGCGGCAGGATCCTCGACGATTGAGAAGGTAATATGAACTATGTCCCCCATTTTTTCAGAACTCCTGCTCGTAATTCTATCCTAGCCTAAGAAGGTCAATCAGGTAGAGTTGGGTATACTTCACATTTTTTTATATGTTTTATGTAGCTACCAAGACTTGGATGCCCCAGAGGATGAAGTGACTGTCATAGACTACAGAAGTTTGTAGGTTTCCGTGCTTTTGGAAGACGAAGGCTTTATGCATGAGCGGGAAGCCTACTCATGAGACGCAGTGATACTACAGAAACCTTACCTTTCAAATGATAATCTCTTGTAGTATTTGCATCAGGACATGAGCTGAGTGCTTTGAACTCACTCCCACCTCCAGTGTGGGGGATTATTTTCGGGTTTTGCGGATATTGAAGTTCAGGTTCGTGTGTGATCAGTGATAGGTCTTTTTTCCTTAGAATCAGCCGCCAATAGATGGCTCTCATCTACTTCCCCTTAAACTTATAAGGCTGGAATGTCGAACTAGACTGATGTACTTGGATTGCTCGGTTTGATTCTTCGCAGCTGGATAAGCAGAGATGTACCGTGTTTCAGATCTTAAAAGTTGGATGGTTCCTTATTCTTTCATGAAATTAGCAATTCGGTTCCACTGTTTCATCGAGTCATATATTTACCGTCTTGAATTGAGTCATACAGTCTGACAGGGATCAGCACGAACCTTGTGAGCCATTCCCTTTCAACTCTTGTTCATATGAATGAACCGAGCCATTCCGTGGATCATTTGTTGCTTGCAAGAAAAATCTGCCGGTTGAGGGGGAAAGCGAAAGCCGACAGTTTGAACCACGCATGACTAACTATTATTGAGGGGACATTAATCCTCGCAATCTGGCGCAATGCATCTGCTGGATGCTACTGCGGCTTGAGATACATGTACGTCTGATGCCACAGTCAGAAGCCACTAGCCATTGGGTGCTAAAGCCGATAATGACACTACTGCCACACGTCGATGTTCAAGATTTGCTCGACTGAGAGGATTCCTTCACTATAGAATTGAGGGGTGTTTTTTTTCCCTTTCCCATCGGGGAACGTGCTGATGCACATAATTTACCAAAAGAAAGGGGGAACAGAGTGAGGACTTCAATGTTATGAGGTCTTCATGATATGGCTCGTTCTGGCCGTCTTGGACACATGAGGATGGAGCAGTTACGGCCCCTAGTGAGTATGAAGGCCATGAGGTCTATGGGCAGATTCGTCTAATGAGGTGGTTGCGATGTTAATTGAATATGTTACGGCATTGCATTTCTGAGAGAATCAGTATGACGCAACTCAATGAGGTCAGTGCATAAGTCTGTAAAATCTGATTCGTACCTTCAAAATGTATGGCCTGCATGGAACAACAAAGTTTATCTAGCCCAGAGAAACTCGAGTAAGTACTGTTTTTAACTTTCAAAGACCGTAGGAAATGGATAAGTTTTTAAGGCCTTTCAGTCCATGGACCACAAGAGCATCGCCACAAACTGTCTTCGCTGAAAAAGCATTCAAAATCATCCCTCGAGCTAACAAGTTTGATCGAAGAATCAGGCAATCGACTCATCTCAAAACTCAGCCACCTCAGTCTGGTCGAAGTAACAGCCTGTAGGGCTCCCCTCAGGAAGGAGAGCCAACATGACGGGGCCCCTGGCTCCCTCCTCCACGGTCATGATTCCTGTGTGCCAGTTAATATCTGTGTCCACGTACCCAGGGTGGACGCAATTGATGCACATGTAAGGGTACTTCTTCGCCAGAACTCTTGTATAGGCATTCAGGGTCGCCTTCGATATGCTGTAGGCTGGCAGCATCGTCGACCAGCCGTTCTCCTCAAGTGCATCGGCCTTCAAGTCATGGAGGAACTTATGTAGTACTGCATCAATCTTCTCCTCAGTCAAAGTATCCAAGTCACCAAGCTCCCTCCTTGTCTGCTCACTCGGGATTCTCTGCGTGGTAGAGTCATGCGTCCTCCTCAGTTTTAGGAACAGGTGAGCGCACTTTTCGAGACATGAGAATACAAGTAGGAAAAGAATCAGCTTACTCGTAACTCGCTTCTGAGGGAGGAAACATTTACAACCCGTGCACCTGAAGGTGAGAGCTGGAGGAGTGGCAGGAGAGCCTTGGTCACGCGCTTAACACCGTAATAGTTGGTGTTCAGGCAGAGTTCTGCAGACTCGTAGGTGTGCTTTATTACTCCTTGGACCAAGTTGACCACTTTACCAGCAAGCTGCAAACATAGTCAGTAAGATTAATCGGAAAACTGCCGAGTTATCTTTTTTGTCGCAAAATATTATTAGATGGGATCCAATATCTTCTGCTGCTTTCTTCTGTAAGCACTTACCCAATCTGCAGGATTTATGTTCAGTGCCCTTAAGCCATCTTCATCAACTATAACCCCTGAAGCTCCTGCATTGTTCACCTGCATAAATAAACTTAGCATTCAGCACTCAGTGAATTATGAAATGTTTCATCAATGAGATGGACAGTAGTATCCAGAGTTTGAATGGTCATAGATCCTTCCAGGAAAAGGGGTAGAGCCGAACATCTTTCTGCTAATAGAGTGGGATACTTCATAATTTCCCCAAGTTCACAAGATCAACTGATGAAAGAAACTTTCACGCCTTGGAGTGATTTCTGCATCTTACCAAAATATCGAGCCTTCCAAACTTTTCTTTCATAAACAAGGCCAAGGACTCGATGCTTGTAGGGTCCAAAACATCGAGCTGATGGAACACCACATTCGGAAATCCCATCCCATGGAGCTTTGATGTCGCTTCCAATCCTCTCTTCTTGTCCCGTGCTGTCAAAACTACCATCACACCCTCGGAAGCAAGCTGTCTGGCAGTCTCGAAACCGATGCCCTTATTCGCACCCGTAATCACAGCACACCTTCAAGATAATAAGAAAGCACAAACTTTATTAATCTTTAAGAATTCTGAATCGGGAGAGGTCAATCCCCGAGGAACAACAGTGACCTCTGTTGTGCTGGCGGCTTGCTTCCATTCGCTGCCATTTGCAAATGTCTTTGGATCTGATTGAACTTTCTTGCTGGATCAAAGACTGTGAGGTGGATCTGCAAAATGCTAACAAGGTTCAATAAATGGCTTCTTTTGAAATCTAAACCAACATCCATTACAATTCCAAGTTAACCTTTTCTCCCCCCAATCATCTTCGTCTGTCGTTTATTTATGATTGGGTTTGAAACGGTGGAGCCGATAAGCTTTGTCCTTTTATTCTTCTCTTCGGGGGCCACTGGCCCTTGCTTAAATGACATCATAATGGCAAAGGACAAGTAGGGTTGAGCTTACAGGGTTAAAAAAAAATGAACAAACATTCTATACTTCATAGAAGCAGACAATTCAGAACCTTTCTAGTGACAATCACAGACCACCGAGAAGATCTTTCAGACAGAGCAACAGAAAGTGAAGGAGACGACACCATCTATGCAATATGGTAGTTTGGTGATTAAGTTCCCAGGAATTGCAGGCAGGCTCTTATTTATTGTTTGACATTGGAGTCTGTTCCTCTTTCTATATGACTTTGGTTCTTTCATGTCTAAGAATACCCGCAAAAGAGCTTATGGAGATCAACGGGGACAAGCTTTCATGGAGAAACCTAGGCGGCTTCATGTCTTCATCTTTTTTGGGCATTTTTACAATCCATTTTCTATCAAGTTGATAATATCCCTCAGATCCAATCCTCATCAGACGAGGACAAGTTGAAACGCAAGGAAAATCAAGAAAATCTCTCAGCTGGGATGGATGATTGCAGGCAAGCGTCACCCGTTTTACCTACAGGTTTGAATACAAAGAGCTGGTTTTTGAGTCGGTGCTCTTACCTTGAGGGGAAAGCAGTGAGCTTCCGAGAGGATGTAAATGGCAGAGCTTTGAAGCTCCTGAGAACAGGGTGGGCGGAGATGTGAGTTTCCTCTACCCACCGAGGGCTGCTAGTGCTCTTCCACAGTCCTGCTCCTTTCGACATTTGACAATGATACCATCAGATCAGTGGACCAAACATAGCCCAGTAAAATAGAAAACGCAGAGATTACATGGAATCATTAGACCTTTGATCTGAAACACGGTAAAGAATCACGTGATAATGTAGGCAATAATACAAAACGTGCAAGATAGATTACATATTGATTTTATAAGAGGGAGTCTGATAAACAGCTCTATATATAAATTCAGAATGAGGTTTCAGCACATGGGCACACTGTCCTGTAAAAATTATGGTTTCGATGCATTACTTTGTCTAACCTTTTGTTTCTTTATTAGTAACATTAAAAGAAAGTTTGTCCCGGAGTATGCTCCAACTCTCTGTGTAGCAATGGGGCAAGAGCTGATACTACGATTTCTAGTAACGACAGTAGTCGGGAGGGTCAATGGCTATCGACAACAATTCGATGTTATCACCATAGAACAGAGACTGAAACTGCTAGGTGTGAAACAGTCAGTTACCACCAATGAATGATCCTCATGTTCTCCAGACATGCAATCCTATTGAAACTGAAGTTACCCCTCTCTTCTTCGGTCACAAGTTACACCATGAGAATGTTGATCCATAATATTAAATCGCCATAAGCTTTCCACTCCACGCCGTAGATTCAAGGTCTGAATTGCAGTTATCTGACTCGGTGTGCATGCTGAACTGTTTCTTGTTCCATCAGTTTCATGCCCAGGAAGCACAATCATTTCTCAAAGTCATGAATAATCTGAATGTCACTTAATTCTCAATATTTCCCCTCGCGGGTTTCAGGCTATTTTTTGCGAGTCCTGTGGGCTCTGGGCCGGACTCCACGACTTATCGGTGATGGCAATGGTGTACTATAGCAAATTGGCGCACTCTAAGACGGATTGATCCTGGCAGTCGAAAGAAGACAATGGCATAGCTTTGCCTTTAGGATCTGATCCTTGTCATCGCGTGTCTGGTCCCAAGCGACCGTTGAGAGATATAAGTCACCCGAATCCATGGAACATGGAATTGACCGATCCCTTGCAGTCAAAGGCCGTTTGGGATGTCTCCTTGGATGCTGTCTCCTTGATTCTCGTCGATCAATCTTGATGTGCGACTTGTACGGACGGCACAATCTTCTAATGAGCTCATCTCTACTACAAAGAGGGCAGCAAGTTATATAATTTCTCGCGTTCTAAATGTTACCTAGATATTATCTTGATAAATATAAATAGAGTCAATAAAAAAGAAAAAAATAAGGCTTAAATTAAAAAATAACTTTTAAAATTATAATTGTAATGTTAAATATAACATTTAACTTCTGCTCTACTGCATACTTTATTTTCATTTATTCAAAATCATGATTCTAGAAAAAACTAATAATGTTATCTAAAATTAATAATTAATAATTTCAAATATGTATAGAATATTATTTTTTTATAACTGTACATATCCCATGGAACGAGCATGAGCATCGGTACCTCATACCCCGGAAAACGAAGGGCTCAAAATGTGACAAATAAACCAACTAAAGGGTGTTAACGTCATTTCGCCATCACCGAGAAGGCAAGAATGTATAAAATCGTTGCGGTGAGAGGGGAGTTAAAGCACCACAGCCACCTGTCACCCTGCAACGATCACCAATGCTCTACGTGTCGTGTCCTTCCTTCTGCACCGTATGATTCTATCTCTCATCGATCAACGGCGCCCATTTTGTCAAATCCACGCGTTGTCAAACCAGAATCCCTCTTCCTCTTCCCTCATATCGTACTCTTCCTCTCCCAGCAGCCTTCGAGTCCCACCGCTTCTCTGTCCTGCAAGATCGTCTCCTGTTCCGGTCGTTGAGGTACCATTGAGGCCCCCAACCTGCTAATAACTATTCATATCAACCTCCACGGCCGCTCTGCTATGTCCTCTAATTTTGTCGTCAATCTTATCCAAGTTCTTACTTCTTCATTTTTATCCCATTCTTTTGAGCAATTGGATAATCAGGTTTAGGTAAGATTTCGTGGGTTCCTCCGGGGATTTCCTGGGTTAATTTTATTTGGGTCTTTAGGTAGGAATATTAGGGTTCTTTGTCGATTATCGTAATATTGCTTTGAGTGGAAAAATTTTCAGGGTTTTGGTTCGTTGTAGTGATTGGCCTCGGGGATTTGAGTTTCAACTGCAGATTTTATTTCATTGTTAGAGATTTTTTTATGGCATTTGCATGCCAAGAAGCTTGTGAGAGCTCTAAGAATTTGGAAGAATTTGTTGGGATATCGTCAAAAGATCAAAAAGTTGAATTAGAGGGGCAGTTGGTTCTGGGGAATCCATTGGAATCAAACTGGTCCAATTCCGTTGGGAAGATTGAGATCTCAAAATCTGCTCTCGGAATCAATCCCAAGAAGGGCGGTACTGATATGAGCAATACAAGGAAGCAGTTGCCCTCCAAGTGTGAGGTTTTGTTAAACTCAAACCGGACCATAACTGACCTTCCCCCAGCCCTAGTAACTGATATTCTCAACTGTCTAGGCCCAAAAGAGTTGGGGATTGTTTCTTGTGTGTCCACTTATCTCCGAAGGCTTGCTTCCGAGCACCATGCTTGGAAGGAGTTCTACAATGAGCAGTGGGGTATCCCAGTTGCTCTGCCTTCACCACCAGCAATGGGATTCCCTGATGAGAAGTCATGGAAGGATCTCTTTGTGGAGAGAGAGTTCAGGAGTAAGACATTCATGGGGAGATATAGTGCGGATCTTCTGCATGGACATAGTGCAGCCATCCGAACGGTTTTCGTCCTAGCCTCTGCTAAGCTCGTGTTTGCTGCGGGGTATGATAGAACAGTTAGGATGTGGGATATGGAGGATGGGCTGATTGCTTCATCGCGAAGTCTGGGTTGCACAATTCGTGCGCTTTCTGCAGACACAAAGCTGTTAATATCTGGAGGCACCGATGGGTTTATTCATTGCTGGAGAGCTGTGGAGGGTTTGCAGCACCTGTTTGACCTGAGGGGGTCTTGTGATAGAAAAAGTGAATTTCGGCTTTGGGAACATGGAGGTCCTATTACCTCTCTTGCTTTGGATATCACCAGGATCTACAGTGGATCATGGGATATGACTGTGCGGGTGTGGGATCGCTCCTCACTTAAATGTACTAAGGTTTTCAGGCACAGCGACTGGGTTTGGGCCCTTGTACCCCATGATATGACTGTTGCTAGTGTAGCAGGTTCTGATGTTTATGTGTGGGACACAAGCAGTGGGTCTTTGGTGACTGTGATTGAGAATGCTCATAATGGTAATGCCTATTCACTGGCACGGAGCCGAACAGGAGATTTCCTTTTCACTGGGGGAGAAGACGGAACAATACATATGTTTGAGATTTGCCATGCTGTGCCGGGTGACTATGTCCAAGTTGCGACATGGCTCCCCCACTCAGGACCTGTATACTCCCTTGCCTTCGAGTTCCCCTGGCTTGTCTCTGCCTCTGGTGATGGGAAGCTGGCACTGATTGATGTGAGAAAGCTGATGAGAAGTGACAGGAAAAGGTTGCTGACGAAAAGGCAGATGTTGAAGCCTCATAAGGAGAATCTCAACAAGGTGGAGCCACCACAGAGGATGCTGCATGGTTTCACAACTGACCTTTTCTCTGTGGGTATTGGCGCTGATCGAATCGTCTCAGGGGGTGAGGAGGGAGTGGTGAAGGTGTGGAACTTCACTCAAGCCCTGGAGATTGAGACACGGGCCAGGGCTTTAAGGGGGATACGGCTTGAGAACAGGATGAGGAGGCGGAAGCTTCAGATAGAGATGTGTGGGAAGGGAGCTCAGAGGGCCAACCAGTATTTGATAGCCACCAAGAACTCCATAAGTGGAGATCGGAGTGGGTTGTGGCACAGTAAGCGTGGGATGAGCGGGAAGGTGAAGGTATAATTGCAGCCAAACTAACAGCTTTACCTTTTTAGCGAGACTTATAGTTTGATGAATCAGTGATGCGTTTGATTGGCTGTCTAATGTTTACAGGAAGGGTTTATAATATGAATTTGTGTCCTTGCAGCATACGTTCATCATAGTTCAGTTCAGTATCCTGCTCAATCTTTATGTTTGCTGTGCACTTCTTAAGCTCTTCTTTCCCGAGTCAACAGAACCACAGTTTATTTTGTTCATCAGTTTTCAGGTGAAGGGCAATACTTGTTATCTACTAGACGGAATAGGATGTCGCTATCTTCCTACATTACATTAAGCTGCTGCTGACAAGTTAAGTTTTCTCAAATTGCTGCTGTTAATGGCAATCAAAGTGTTCATGCTTTGAAATTTGAGGGTAGGTTGTTTCCCCGGTGCTTGTTGCTTGCTATGTGGTGTTGAAATGTTCCAACCCCATTCAGACCAACCAATTAGTTGGTGCATCTCTAACAAAAAGCTTCCGGCATAGAGACTCTGAATTCCGAGTAGTCTCAAAAAAAATCTGTCTGGCCTAGTGGATATGATGAATACATGATATCACGGATATATTCGTTATGATGAATACATGAAAATACCCAGTCAGACGAGCACAAGTTAATGTCACTCGGCAGGTCCGATACGGTTACTCTGGTAGTTGAGAAGGCGTTCCTTTATCCGGAGTGGGAGTGAACCTACATGTCCACCGTGGAGATCACTTGAGGGGGTTGAGACTCGTGGCGGCGAGCTCGGGAACTGCTTTGTTGTCATCTTTCTTAAAGGAGATGAAGAGCGGGAATATTAGCGTCCTCTTGAAAGTTTGTAAATGAACTGATGGATCGTTAGTTTTCGGCTCACAAGTTCGTGTTCTTGTGGAACGTAGAAGGCACGCTGCTGTGTCCGGATCTTGAATGAACTGCAAGACCACCACTACTCTTGTCAATGCCAGTTAAATTGTGATGCGCACAGGGAGCTTTCTCTCAATCCCTAAACCTAGTGAAATGAGACGATACATGTATGTTAAAGAAGAATGAAAAGAGACACAGACGAAGATCGGCTTTTAGGGGAGTTATATTATGGGAAATTCCCCGGAAAGACTAAATATGCACATTTTACGTAACATTTGAGAAATGTTTTGATTGCTAAGATACTCTAAGGACTTCATGGAAAATTCTGCGAAGGTTGAGGACGGGAAGTTAAATTATAACCCCAAAGGGTCGCACCTCCTAGGAACCGCCAGACTGGGAGGGAGGGAGACGTTCGCTTAAAACCCTAGTCTCTCCCTCCTTTCTCTCTATTGGACTTCGCTGCTCTCTCTCTCTCTCTCTCTCTCTCTCTCTCTCTCTCTCTCTCTCTCTCTCTCTCGTGTGTGTGTGTGTGTGTGTGTGTGCAGCTCCACATCAGTAGCTATGGCAGCTATGCTGGTATGGATTCTTTCTTCTCACTCAATCTCTCTGTCTGTGAATGGAATTTTGTGGTATCGACCTTCTATAACTCTGTTTTGCGAAATGTGGAAGCAGCAACCTCAGATCATATTGCTGAAGGAAGGAACGGACACGTCGCAGGGGAAGGCTCAGCTGGTGAGCAACATCAACGCCTGCAATGTGGTGGCAGACGTTGTCCGTACCACGCTCGGCCCCCGCGGCATGGATAAGCTGATCCATGATGCCAAGGGAAACGTCACCATTTCCAACGATGGAGCCACGATCATGAAGCTCTTGGAGATCGTACATCCTGCCGCTAAGATCCTCGCCGACATCGCTAAGTCTCAAGACTCTGAGGTACTGTTTATCCTCTGATCGCTGTCAGCGCAGCTGAATGAACAGGAGGAAATGTTCGTAAGGTGTTGTTGCCCGATCATCTAAGTTAGTTTCAATGATCTGCTGGATTTAGATGTCATGATTTAACTTGTGACAAGTTTGTTGATCCTTGATGAAGGATCTCTACGAATATGTTAGGTCTCACACTCATGGACGCAGTCCTTACTACGATTGCTGGTGTCATGTGCATGAGGAGAGATGTTTGACACCTTCATATTCTGAAGATTTTTGTATATTTGGATGATTTTCTCGAAATATTCATTCTCATTTCCTATGTTTGTGTATTATTTACCTGGCTTCTATCTTGTTCTGTTGGTTCACTTTTTCTATGGTTCTTATGTTCTGGCGTATTCTGCAAACTTTTTGGAAATAGATCTGATGATCTATTTACTAGTCCAATTTGGGAAAGTATGTCTTATTTCTCGAGCATCTTACTTGTGCAACTGGCTTCTAGTCAATTTAATATGCCTTTTCCCTATCTCCTCAGTTGAATATTGTTTCAAACTTACAGTTCAAACTTTATTTGTTTGCATTATATTTATCTTAAGCTGTAGCCTACCTTGTTTGGGCCTTAAGGAAATATTTATTTCAGATTCTTAACTGTTGACTTGGTTACCCGTGAAGGTTGGTGATGGAACAACTACGGTTGTTCTCCTTGCTGGAGAATTTCTCAAGGAAGCTAAACCTTTCATAGAAGATGGGGTCCATCCTCAGAATCTGATACGGAGTTATCGGACAGCATGTTCTTTGGTACTAGGGAGTTCCACTTACTTTCCATTTTCCCCATTTTATATATCGGAATCATATTGTCATTTTTTTATTGAAATTAATATCTGCATAGGCAATAGAGAAAGTTAAAGAGCTTGCCATCAGCATAGAAGGTAAAAGTATTGAGGAAAAGAAAAGCTTGCTAGCAAAATGTGCTGCAACAACACTTTCTTCGAAACTTATTGGTGGGGAGAAGGAATTCTTTGCATCAATGGTTGTGGATGCTGTTGTTGCTATTGGGAATGAAGATAGGATGAGTATGATTGGAATAAAGAAGGTATTACACTTGTCTCAAAAGAGTTTGTTTTCTCATCTTTATTTAATTTCTCACTACTTCAGGAAAATATTTTCAGCCAATTGTTCTGCTTTTTTAGGTTCCTGGTGGTGGCATGAGGGATTCTTTTCTTGTTGATGGTGTCGCCTTCAAAAAAACATTTTCTTATGCAGGCTTTGAGCAGCAGCCAAAAAAATTCTCACAACCCAAGATTCTTCTCCTAAACATCGAACTGGAGCTTAAATCTGAAAAAGAAAATGCTGAAATAAGGTGGGATGGATAAACTATTATGCTAAATAAATTCCGGTGTCATGAGTAACTTGATTAATGCTCTACATGTTGCAGACTCTCAGATCCATCTCAGTATCAGTCAATTGTGGATGCCGAATGGAATATTATTTATGATAAATTGGATAAATGTGTCCAAAGCGGAGCCAAGGTCATCCTCTCGCGATTAGCCATTGGTGATCTTGCTACACAGGTGGGAATGCGTTTCCTTTTTAGCCTACTCAATGTTATGTTTCTATATTAGCTTCTGCATTCAAAGGACCACACTATCAGAGCAGTAAATGATACTATCAAAAGCAACTGCATGGATATTTCTGTTTCATATCTCAGTGAGAATATCTTTAGGGCCTCTTGGATTTTTGGTGATATGCTTTTTCGCATGGGCAACTCAACCAAGATTTTGCATTCCATTTTTGGAACAGTACTTTGCCGATCGGGATATTTTCTGTGCTGGTCGCGTATCTGAAGAAGATCTGCAAAGGGTAGCTGCTGCTACCGGTGGGACTGTACAGACATCTGTTAATAATGTCATTGATGAGGTGTCTTCATGAACTTCTCTCTTGCTTTATGTTAATCTGGCCAACTTTTAAATAGACAGTTTCCTTCTGTATTTTGTGTGTATTATGTTTAAGTATAGTTTAACTGCTTCTAATCCTGATCATGCATTTTCCCCGCCTGCCTTAAGGTTCTTGGGACTTGTGAAGTTTTTGAGGAGAAGCAAGTGGGAAATGAAAGGTTCAACATATTCAGTGGATGCCCATCTGGCCGAACTGCCACAATTGTTCTTCGTGGCGGAGCTGATCAGGTTTATTGTCTGTACTTGCTTGCTCATACTTGCAAACACATGAAATTTATATTTTGATTGAAGACTCAGTGTTCTTTACTTTTTTTTTTTTTAATGTACTCAGTTCATAGAAGAGGCCGAGCGGAGTCTACATGATGCTATCATGATTGTTAGAAGGGCTTTGAAGAACTCCACTGTTGTAGCTGGTGGGGGTGCTATAGATGTAGGCTCTGCATCTACGGCCAGATGATTTTATTTAAGGATGGTTGTGGTTGTGGTGATTTGACATGTTTCTCCCATGATGCAGATGGAGTTAAGTCGATACCTGAGGCAGCATGCACGTACAATAGCAGGAAAATCTCAGCTTTTCATTAACTCTTATGCAAAAGCACTTGAGGTTTGTATATTCATGAGATCTTGTTTCTCATATCATGTCATTTGCATCTATCGATAAATAACCATTTCCGCACTACTGATGAGTGGTTGTACATATAAGAGTAGAATCTTCATCTACAGAAATCATAAACATCTGTCATACGATTGCAAGGTAAGATAGAAGCATAACCAGCATTTCAAGATATATTCAAGAATACATGTTGATGCTTTCTGATCTGTGCAAAAATCTAGAACTTTATTGGACATTTTTGTTATATGCCATTTTTCTTTCATTACAGGTAATCCCTAGGCAACTATGCGACAATGCTGGCTTTGATGCGACTGATGTGCTGAACAAATTGAGACAGAAACATGCACTTCCATGTGGTAGGCCTGTCGCAAGTTTGGTTCTATGATTAGCAATTTCCATTTTCCAAAAGCAAGACAGTGTTAAAAGCTTCTTTATCATGCCCCCCAATTAGCAATCTGCCTTCATCATAAATATCCTGTTGTATATTTGAAATACTGTTATTTTTGTTGGTAGGAGAAGGTGCACCATATGGCGTGGACATTACCACTGGCAGTATTTCTGATTCACTTGGCAACTTTGTGTGGGAACCATCTGTTGTGAAGGTACTTTTGGTTCTTCCTATTCATCGCCAATGTTGGCTGCTGGATTTTCAACTAGTTTTGGTACCCCTTGCAGATCAATGCAATAAATGCAGCTACGGAGGCTGCTTGCCTTATCCTAAGTGTAGATGAGACTGTGAAGAACCCTAAGGTAAGGGTTGCTTGATTTCCTCCTGATGTTAGTGTTTTTGAGGTATTAGTGTTAATATGGCTTTGTTGTGATGTAGTCTGAGAGTGCACAAGGAGAAGCTGCTGCTAGTGCCATGGGTGGCAGAGGCCGTGGAGGACCCGCTTTCCGTGGCCGTGGACGTGGTATGAGAAGACGATGATTCTCCATTCTCAATGAGACATCTTAAGGAGGTTTGCTTTTCTTCAAGGTGTAGCAGGACGCTTCGGCATTGGGTTGGTTCTTTCTATTCATCGTTCGCCAATGATTTAGTTTTGTAGAATATTTCAGCCGTTGAGCTCCCGGAGGGATCAGCTATTTCGGAAGTGCATCAACTCTGTTCCGTTGCGGCCACGAGACTGTTAACTATCTTATATTTGGTGTTTATATTATCATTAAATGTCTGACACGATTCCCGGTTTTTGGATTTCTGTTTCACTTTCGGTGTCCAATTGAGGGAGCATGATAGTCCTGAATTACCATTGATGGGTGATTTAAAGGCCCCATTTTGGTAGTGGAATGGTCACAGTTTTCCTTTCGTTTGGTACCATTTCTGTTTCTAATATCATGGACGAAATTGGATATAGAACTCCTTTTTTACCACCCCTGATAAACATGTAAAACGCTCTAGAGCCCTCATATTGCAACGTTATAAAATAGTTCATTCATGCAAAAGGGATTATAAAATAGGAAAATAATTGAAACAATTAAAATTGTTAACATTAAAGTTATTACAGTTAGCTTGATATTTAGCCGTATTTGATTTATAGTAAAGAACATCTATACAATTTAATCACAATATACTATCAAAGCTTGTCCAAAAAATATTGAAAAATAATTAGGAACTTATCAAGTGGTTTTTATTTCTCTTAATTTGATCAAACAAAAAAGGTTTAAGGATGAGAGCTGTAACTCATATTGTTGGCTTAAAGAATGGAGCGTAGAAATGGTAATTCTTTTAACTATTTAGATAGAATGAGATTTAAAAGAAATGGTTCCTTTTTGGCAACCGAGTGGAACTGAGTGAAGATCAGAGAGCGAATTCGGAGTTCATTCCAGAGTGTAACCACGTTAAACCCCCTTCCTTGAAGGCACAAGCATGTAGATTATTCTTTCTTTATAAGCTCTTGGCAGATACTATTCTTGGATTATTCTTTCTTTATAAGCTCTTGGGGAACATTAAGTGATGGAAGATATGGGGTGCAAAATTATCCATCTTAATTACATCTATTTGGATGCCATTATATTTTAAAAGTATCAATTTATGGAGAACTAGGGTCTAGGTGTAGCGTGTATCATCCTAGACAATGAATGAATGACCAATGTACTTTTATTCTCCTATTTATTTTATTCATTTTAAATTTTAGGAAACAAAAATCAATTTACATAATAGGAAAAAATGTATCTTAATTCTGAAATTTTATTGCACATGTATGCACAATATCAACCTCTCGAGAATAAACAAAAATAAGCTCGGTGTTCTAACATTTTTCCTTTTGGATGAGTAGCTCTTTGTTCTACCTATAAGCGTACATATAATCTCAAATTTTCCAAAGCATATTACGTGTGCTAACATCTTAGTTTCATAATTATACGAAATGCATAACTATGATTCGCAGGCTAAAGTGATTAGTATTATTAAGAAATATGTTGTGAACGAGTATTTCGTGAGCATGATTGTACGGAAGTAAGAATATCATAGCAGAAGTCGCATGCTGTGAAAGTAAAATCAAAGAATTTTAGAGACGATCCAGTCAGAGAGATCAGTACCAAATGTGACGCGGCTCCCCGTTAATGCAGCAGCAATTCCAGATCTCAAACTCTTTCTCCGTCAATACATTATGTGGGGCGCTGTCCAAATCAGTGATGGAAAGTTTGCCTTCTTTCTTCTGGATGCGGACATGAAGGTGCACGAGGTCAGAAAATAATATTCACCAGATATGTGACAACAGATTGTGCATGAATTCAATCGACGAAAAGGCAAGTGACACATGATTCCCGACTAAATTGACAATAAACTAGCAATTGATTGATTAGTCGGTACAAGGAAGACGGCAGAAATGAATAATTAATTCAGGTATGTCAAGAACATTAGTGTGCACAATTTGCATTCAAGCACAACGTAGCTTATGTGCGGTGGTGAAGCCATTGGCAGTGGATGACACAAGTAATTTTAAGTCATCGACAAGTATAAGAGAACTCAGAGAGGGAAGATAGCCAAGGTTCAAGGGTTGAGCGAACCTGATGCAACTGGAATCGCCATACTTGCTTTCTCCAGGAGGCGGCTGACAGTTACCTAATCCTAGATAGCTAGAGGAGCTTTCAGTAACGTTCGGCCGAATTTATTCAGAGGTTTATGAGCAACAAGAATGGGGAGGATCTAATAAGACGGTACTTGTAGAACTGTTCACAGAAGCAATTCTGAAAGCACCAAGGTATTTCAGCCTTTATACCTATGCGCCCCGTATTCCCCATCATTTCCATAGCAAATGCAAAAACTAACCGCCTGAGCATTTTTACCCCCTGCTAGTGAACTTATTGCCTGAGCTATTGCCTAAAAGTAGAAATTACTTCCATACAAGGTCAAGTAACATGAAGACAACAGAAAGTGATGTTCCATTGAAAACTCAAGATGTCAATCAAAGAACTGTCAACGAGCGCATGAAGGAGCACCGGATTTAGCCAAAGTACAGCAGCAACGGCATGACGCAATATCTGACAAGGCAAAAAAAAAGAGGTCACGATAATTCATTTGTCATGCAATGGAAAGGTAAAGCAGAACCACAAGGATCTTCAAACAAATATTTTAAAGGATGGATAAACTGTGTTCGAAATGTGACATCAGGCTGATAAACGTCAAAAAGGTAATGTCACTAAATATGTTGGAGATGTTCTATTACTATGCTAGTGATCAGGCATGATAGTTCATCTATGATGCAATCGAGCTAACAAAAAAGGAATACCAGTAGAAAATGACTCAGATAGGTAAATGAGTGGCCTCAACAAGACCTAGGCAATTCAACAGAATGCAGCAGATTGGACTCCAGGATTCGCAGTTGCAACTCCCGATTTCTTTGAGCAGAAGTAAGAGATTGATGAAAAATGCAAAATATGCAGAAGAAACAGACATAGCGAGGCTATGAAGCACGAGACTGCGTTAGCCCCAATCGTCCGTGCAATTCTCCTGAAGCATAGCAGGAAGCAGCCAGAGCATGAACGATGAACTGATAAGGACATCACTAAGGATAGGATAGGAGTCGCAACCAGTGTACATGATATACAACGAAACATATAGTTATCTTTAACAGAATATTGTCTACAACAAGCAAGAGGCAGATGATCGATATTCACAAAAACTGACTGATAGGTTGAAGAAACCGTCTCTCCGCAACCCTGCGAGAAGTGCCTTCATCAGCTCCAGAAGAAGAAGCGCGAACAAGCCTGATGGCAGTCTGCTGTCTAATCAGCTAATCCTAGCTCCTCCCAGCGGTCTAAACGAGCTCTGCCAGTATGGAACAAGCTCTAAGGAGAAATGGAGAAGAGGAGTTTGGACTGAAACAGTGGAGCTATGATGGAGGAAGTACAACGACAGCTGTGACGATGAGCCTGAAGCGTGAAGTTAGAGGCTGACCTGCTGCTATCTCCATTAGACGGACGGAGCCCAGGTCGTTGAGTCCAAGAATCACATTTGAGAGCAGTGCGGCGTGGAGGAGGAGAGTATATATAGGAAGTTGCCAGAGTATGGGACGATCATTTAATGCCTCTCCAAATAAGGAAAAAGCGGATAACTGATGTTTTTTCCCTCTTGGCCCCCACGTGACTGGTTACCTTGTCCACGGTTAAAAATATCTGTTGAAGGAATTTCATTCTAATTAGTTTTGTAATATTAAAATTGAATTGTTCTATACATTTTGAGTTTTTACATAATTAACAGTAAATGTTAAAAAAAATTTCATGTATATTTGAATTAACAGATTGGTTCAAGTAATTTGATTACAATTTTTAGTACCACATGGTATAATGAGAGTGAAAAAATGATACTTTTTTTGCGCAAAGGGTATAGATTTTACCCATGATAGTTAGATAATGAATGTGCGTATCTCTTTAGTTGGAGTTGAAGAGTCCGTTGACACGACATCCTACGGACCACATTGACGGCACTTTGATCAAGATACATGGATGCCCATGGACAGACATGTCATGGCTCCTAGGTTTCCAAGAGACCTAGAGTAGGTTAACAATATCCATGTATTAATCAGGGTATTTAGATATAATATCTAAATTATTAAACCCGACTAGGCGAAGCGGTGGAATGTTGCACCCTAGATGGTGAGAGTCCAGTACCCAAAAGCAATATTAGCTTACCCTCTAACTCAAGTAATATAGAGGTCTAATTAGACTTTAAAATATTTTTATCTTTTATAATACAATTCTACAAAAATTTTAGCTCGTTATTTTTTTATTCATAAATCATTTGTGCAGTTGAGTTTGACCACCAAGTTCGGGATGTATCAGTGTGGTTCCTCTGTGCCTAGATGGAACGAATCCATTGACACAAATATTTCATGGGAGAAAGTTTAATACAGGTGATTGTCACATGATAACAAAAGGGCTCGTTGGGATCACCCCCATATGACCCATCAATACCAATTACTTGTCGCCGCGTGGGTCCCATCGTTTGAAGTTGATCCATGGATTGCAAAAGATCAGGGATATTGCCTTCAAAAAGGTAGACCGAGCTCCGAGTACTTGGACCTCTTACCACTATTAGGAGCTTCCATGTAGTTTCATTAACCCTGAAAAATAAGAAAAGCTTCTAATATACATGTAAAGGGACATGTTTGGGCTCATTTCTTGATGGGAGAGTGATCCATTCTCATTTCTAGATAGTTGCTTTAAGGGGATGTTTGGTTTAATATATTATAAGATTATGAGGTAAGGATTATATGAAAAGTTAGTAATTTATGGATAAAATGGGTTGTAATGCAGAATTCTTATTTAATTAAAGGATAAGAAAAAGTAAGGCCTATTAGCAATTTGCATTGAAATTTCTTTTGGTAAAAGGGCAAATTTTTTTCTCCGGAAAAAGTCAAAAAAAATTTGCATCCAAATCCTGCAAAAGAGATTGCGAAGGTGTTAACTTTTCCTCCAAATAAAATAATTACGTTGAAACACAACAAGGGCTAAATCTCTAATGGGGTTAGACTCTTAGCTCTTGTATATGCATAGGGACAAATCAGATTACTATAGAAAACCATATTCTTTTCAAAGAAAGAAGGAAGGGGATCTCTTACTTTCTAGGAAAATCCTTAGATGCAATTTCGACCATTAGATGGACAACGAATTCATCCAACGGTGACAAGAGTGTAGACGATTTCCTGTTATTTTCCAATGTTGGAGGACAATTCAGGCCAACCATCCATCAATCAGACAGGAAAAGTGCAATTATGCCGTGTGCAGGAAAAACTTGTCCTTTCCAAAGCCCTGAGAACAGAACGCCCACTGGCCAGCCACAAAGAAGCCAATTTTGTCTTTGATATTTATGTGACCAACGGCAAAGCGACAGCCCCCGGCTACTACTTCTTCTTCTCCTCCTCCTTCCCACGAAAACATCTCTCGAGCCCATCATCTGCTATACTTGCTCTGCTATCTCTGTCCTTCTCTTTTTAAAATTTTTTTCACAGGCGGAGACACGGGGAGATGAGGGGCTCAGCTCATCAGTCATCGCCCTGGTGGAAGATGATAGACCAGGCAAGAGAGGAGTTGCAGAATCTCGAGGTGCAATACCCGAAACGTTTCGAACCCCTGAAGCTGCAGCTCAAGTCCTTCATCTCCCTCCTCGAGTCCGGCAACGGTGACCGTTTCGACAACCCTGACGACTCTGTTTCACTGCCGCCTTCTTCTACAGCCACCACTCAAGGTCAGTGTTTTCATGACTGATCCATTCTTTCCCGTCTCTCCGGACATTAATCTGACGCGTGCATGCTTTTGCCTTTTCTGTGGGGCCGAGCAGCATCGACTTGCAGGAAGAGAAAGAAGGTTGGTTTTGGAGAGCCGAACAAGAATGTTATGGAGATGAAGCAGGAAGGATCGGAGGTTGGTGATGGGGCGACGATGAGGAAGAAGATGAGACCGGACAGAGTTGAAGCCGTTCTCGAGAGGGCTCGACTATGCCTCCAGAAGATCCGAGAGTTGAAGTCAAGCTTTTGATGGTTCTGCAAATAAAACTTGAAGCTTCAGAAAACGGTCCTCTGGTTCTGGTTGATCTTGAAAAAGCTTTTAATTGAAATCTCAGCAGACCGTAGACGACGATGAAGCTGAAATAGTCCTCTGGGTTCTGATATTTCAAACAGGCATCTCAACAAACTCGGACATTTTGTCATTGTAATTCTTCCACTGTCCAAACAATACAAATGAATTTCATAGCCCAATCTGAATTCTCGGTATCGTTTGGTGCCCACCGTATTCTCTTCAAAGATCAAATGCGTCCTATAAAACCATATTATCCGAGGAAACTGAAGCTCTCACAGCATCTTCCCCGAGAATGTTTCTCTGAACCACACGAAAAGATCATCCAAAGTCGAGTGACAATATTAGGACCTGGAACCTTGGTTGCAAAAGAGGAGATTTCTGTGTGAATCTGAACCTTGCTTGCATGGTAGCAGTAGACTGATACAGACAATTTCTGTCAGTGACAAAGAGAAGACTAATCACACGCCCCTTGGCTGTTATTATCAACCTCCATCTGAGAGTTGGCTCCACATGCTCCGGCTCTTGATGCCTCCGCTGCTGCGTTCCTCCCACTTCACAGCCAGCCAGAGTTTTCAAAAGCTCTGGTTGTAGCGTGGGGGTCTCTCGAGGTGCTCGAATCCATCAGATTGCATCATTACAGCTGCAGTGAGGACAGCTATGATCAACAATATGCCGATTCCTTAGTCAAGAGTATCCGATCAATATGGACCTTTTCTTCCCAGCACATCTACAAGTATCTACTCGTTTTGCAATTTTTAGTGTCTGATGGAACAGGAATTAGCGTTGATTCACTAATATAAAGCCCAACAAAATACTCAAGAGCCAGAGTTAACCATAGATGGATAAATGGATAGTCTAGCTTGATGCATAAGCACTGTGAACGCAAAAAACATGTAAGCCACCCAAAGTCAAGGGTATCAACGAGGGACAAAAACAACTTGTCTTGCAGAAGACTAGTTTTCATTTGCATAAAGCAAAGACAGTGGACATTCAGATAACGCAAAAATAAGTACCACCTCAAATGCCAGATTTTCAGCATCAAAGTTCAGGTGAACAGCTTTCAACTCCTTGGACCTTTGCATGGCATCCATCAGCCAAAGCCGAAGTCGTAGCAAGACAGTGTACAGATATACCCTTGCAGAGATGGAACTCAGACATCAGTCTCAATCTGTCCAAACCATATTTGTTAGCTGCTGCTAGTGCTACGAGCTTTGCAGTCAAAGCATCATGTATAGATGATTCACTGGATAAGCTGCTACTCGCTATGGAAACACCATCTTCCAAGAGATCATATCTGCATATAAAATGCAGCATACAGCCTATCCACTGGAAAATTTGAGGAATAGACTGTCTTCCAGTAACATAATCGTCTCTGTGTATAAAGTGCAGCATAGCCTGTCCACCAGAAAATTAAGGAATAGACAGTCTTCCAGTAACATATCCAGAGATAGGTCGATGTGCAAAGCTTTTCCCATGTGAAACCTGAGATAGGATTACCTTTTAAAAAATTTAGGCTCCAAATCAGTGATGAATACCTATTGCTTGTCTTCCCGATCTCGTCAAAAAATTTAGCTCCAAATGCGGTTGATCAAGCAGCCATCACAACTTGTGGGCATGAAACCTTTGCACTGCTACATCAAAGGTAACATCAAGCCCTTTCAATGTCAGATACGGGGACACAGATAAATGCAACCTCGGATGAAACCACGACTCCAGCAGTAGGGTTTACTTTCAAGCAAATCGTCCCTCAGATAATCGGATGTTCTGTGAGAAGCTCTTCCAAAGAAGCGCTCATATCCCCTTATGACAAACAAACGGGAAAGCAAAATTACGCTATTTCTTCTCCGCAGGATACAAATCCAAAGGCAACAAGCTTCAGAAATATTATTAACTCAAATCTGGTGTATCTCGACATCCATTTAACTTGCTAAAAGCTCAATCAACATTTATTACAAGAATTCATGTAGCCTGAAATCAATCGTTTCAATCGGAATTTTGCTTCGAGGTGGAGCATTGCTCTGCCTCAAACCATTCTAGGTGCTTGCTGTTTCAGACAGCTGACAACATGGGAATTACGCAGCATACAATTACTAACAATTTTGCAGCCGATAAACACTGGCCACATTTTCACTCGTTATTTGAGTGTATAGTGACCGCTTTCCAGGGACCGATTGAAACGGCTGTGAATCTAATGCTTACCCTTCCCGCTCTGATCCAAGATAAGAGAGCTCTAACGTCTGTTCCATCGCTTGCCAGGGCGATGAAGACATAGACATACCCAGAGGCAGCATTAGTCCTCACCAATTAACCATTGTATGTAAGAAAATTGAATTCAGGACACTTTATTTATCGTCCGCTCGCCCCCTTTCACTTCTCTCCGCTTGACGCCGGTTGGCTTTCTCCCTTTCCTCCAAGTCCACACTCTCTCTCTCTCTCTCGAGCAGTTGCCGCCTCCCCTGCCGGTGCTTAGCCTTCCGTTCTTCGGCTCTTATCAGGCGGGGCCTCTCTCCTCTATTGCTTCTTATGAATGTGGACATGGATGCGGTTCCGTGGTGAGGAGATGATGATTGATTGAATGGGGCTCGACTTCGACTAGCATGAAATCTCGAGCTGCCGCTTTTGAGGAGTATTGAAATTAATTTTAGAAGGAAAAGAAAGAAATTAATGACGTGGCATTAGCATGTTCCATAAGTGAGAGTACTTCTCGGACTCAACTCTCATTCTCTATGTTTGATATATAATTTCTTTCGGGCCCTTTTGTCTGCCAATCACGAACTGTGGTGTCCAAGACACCGCCCATGTTAGCTTCCATACGTTACTGGGGTAAGCTTGGTTGGTTGATCCTGGAGACAAGCCACGAAGGAGACGAGAGCGAAACAACACCAAATGACGTGAGCTTATTGATTGATTGATTGATTTCTTTCTACTCAATACCAAATGACATCAGCATGGATGCTGATGTTACAACCATCGAGAATTCCTGATCGGACGGGAAGCCCCTCTCAGTATTCCGTGAGGGTGTGAAATATGGAGCCGGCATTGGTCCGGGTATCCACTGATCACCTAGGATACCATCCACAGAGGAAATAGCTGAGAGGATCGAGAAGATGCTCGCAGCCAGCGAGAGCAACATCCTCTGGGTCATCCCCGACTGCGGCCTCAAGGCCTTCATGTATGCTGAGGCCAGGCCAGCTCTCAGCAATAAGGTTGCTGCCACCAAGCTGCTCGGTGCTCAACTGGGCGGTGTCGAGTGAGTTTGTTGCGTGATGATACAGTCGTCCTCTGGGAATACTAAGATTTTGTAAGAAAGTTCATCTTGGCTTCCTTAAAACGCATTTTTGGACGAAAATCTTGTTTTCTTCAACTTCAAATTGCCTTATAGGGAGGATTCTTTTCCCATAAAAATATGACACTTCTCCGACTTTCTCAGCGTTTCTTCATTGGTGCATGAAGGCTTTAATAATTGATATTGGAGGCAGAGATGAATTGCCAGAAAAGTCGCATTTTTATGTGGGCGAATTCCCCAAATCCCATGGCTGACGGGGCAATTGGGTTATATATATTATTATCAATTCGATCAATTAACAATTACAGTTTGCCTTTGGGAACATGTCTGTGAGCAGCCTTCAAGAACCGACCCCAATACCTAATCATCCCATTCCACATCTTCCTGTAACCACCAGAAATCTGATAATGTAAGCTTTAACCGCAAAAGGTCCTGAACTCATTCTTGAAAAGAACAAGATGGTTCGATACAGGGGACACCATGTTGCATGCGGAGCTTTTGGGGCATCAGTTTGCAGACCCAATTAGATAAGAATCTGCACCCTCCACATGCCCCTAAGATCAAGGCATCTTTGAGTTAGTAAGATGGCCTCATAGTTGGCCAAAAAAAAAAAAGAGGGAGAGAAAGCTGTTCCTTCATCGTGTAGAAAATCTAGAGAACGATTTGGCTAGACTGGATAGAAACCTGTAATAGCAACCGGTTTGTGAACACGAGGGGGCAGTGCGATGCAGTTTACTAAAGAATCTCACAACGTTCAACTGGGCCTCGAGATCCGATTTATCCTGCGAACATAAAAGCTCAGAGCCTGAGTTCCTTGACCTTCTCTAACGGATAGCCTGAGTTCCTTGACCTTATCTAACGGATATTATCGTTAAGGAAGAAGCCAAAGATTTCAAATTCATTACCCTGAAAAGAAAAGAAGTTGGCTTGTTTTCTTTCTTTTTCCTGTCGGCAAGAAATAGTAGTTAATTCCAGTTACGATGTATTTATTGGTAATGGCGAGCGACCCGATATTGAAACCAATCAAAGGGTTCGAGCAGTTCTATAAGAAGATGCCATCAGCCACCGTCTCTTTCCCAGCATCCCCTACCGCTGCACACTGCAACGGCTCTCTTCCTCTGCTCTGCCACCCCCATCAAACTGCAAGCAGAAGCGGAGGATCCTCTCTCTCTATATCTGTCCATCTCTCTCTCTCTCTCTCTCTCTCTCTCTCTCTCTCTCTCTCTATTCCGGCCTACGTAAGTTATATCTGACTGCTGCTCTCTTCTCGCTCATTACTTTTTCCATTTAACGATTACTGTGCTAATCGTAATTGGTCAAAAGTCATTCAATTCATTTGTCTCGATGGACCTCAATCAACGCAGTAACATGCTGAGCATCTGCTAAGGTTCTCACAATTATCATCATTCCTTGTCCACTAACACTTCGTCGTCTCTCTGCATTTTTCTCCTGTTTCCTTTTGCTTGGAGCTCAGCAGCTCACAGCACCC
Organism: Sonneratia alba; assembly: GCA_900174645.1. Taxonomy (NCBI): domain Eukaryota; kingdom Viridiplantae; phylum Streptophyta; class Magnoliopsida; order Myrtales; family Lythraceae; genus Sonneratia; species Sonneratia alba. The sequence continues at coordinate 3,487,858 of FWPY01000010.1, forward strand.
ATCCTCTCTCTCTCTCTCAAGGTTAAAAGCAAAGAAGCCGGTCGGGTTGCTCAGCAAGATGGGTAGGTTCTTGATTCCCATTACGGGATTCCTGCTGCTGTGCAGCTTAGTGTTGGTTTCCGAGGCTACGTACATGAAATACCAGGACCCGAAACAGCCCATTGGGGTTAGGATCAAAGACCTCATGAAAAGGATGACCCTGGCTGAGAAGATCGGCCAAATGACTCAGATCGAACGCACCGTTGCTACCCCGGATGTGATGAAGAAGTACTACATTGGTAAGTAAACTTTCTTAAGAAGTCGGCGTCTTGATTGATTCCTTGCTTTCATGTGCATCGAGATTAGAGAACCAGAATTAGTATGCTTCTTAAGGGGATCGATCATTCACAAAATTGATTTCCCTTCTTATGAGTCTTAGACACTCGGATAGATCTTCCAAGTTTCAGGCCCAGTTCCTTTCAGCTACACTTGAGTTTAGAACTTCATTCTGATTGTTGTTTCTCAATGTCGCTGTGTTAATATGTGTCCGCAGGGAGCGTGTTGAGTGGAGGAGGAAGTGTTCCGGCTCTTAAAGCTTCGACAGAGACTTGGGTAAATACAGTGAATGCGATCCAGAAGGGCTCTCTGTCGACCCGTCTCGGGATTCCAATGATCTATGGTATTGATGCAGTTCATGGCCACAACAATGTCTACAACGCCACTGTCTTCCCTCACAATGTTGGGCTTGGTGTCACAAGGCAAGCACTTGAATCTTGGTCTGGAGTCATGATTGTCTTGGTCAAACAAGAATTATCTCAAATTTCTCATTTTCTTCCTGCTGTTGGGCAACAGAGATCCCGCCCTGATCAAGAAGATCGGAGAAGCAACGGCTCTCGAAGTCAGAGCGACAGGGATCCCTTATGCTTTCGCTCCGTGCATCGCTGTAAGGGACTCTACACATTCTCCCACTGCATAGAGATCCACTTTTTCAAGTACAAGAGCTACAAGTCCGTTCTGTTCTACTGACTGCAGTGATCATAATTTTGCAGGTCTGCAGGGACCCGAGATGGGGGCGATGCTACGAAAGCTACAGCGAGGACCATAAGATCGTGCAGATGATGACGGAGATCATCCCAGGCTTGCAGGGAGAGATCCCTCCTAATTCTCGAAAGGGTGTCCCTTTCGTGAACGGAAAGTAAGAGCCTCATAAACAAAAATATTTCTACCCACTCACCTTTTAATAGTTGCTTATATGTCCCTTTCGTGAACGGAAAGTAAGAGCCTCATAAACAAAAATATTTCTACCCACTCACCTTTTAATAGTTGCTTATATGTCCCTTTCTGTGTTATTGTCACATGCAACTAAATTGCCACATGCGCTGATATATATTTGATACTGCACAAATATCTATTTTGGTGGAGCACCTGTTCTGTCCTACACTGTGTGGTGATTCTCACCTCGGTTCTGACACATTGACATGATTCACAAGACTTATTTATTTATTTATTTTTACTCCTTCCTATTATCCTCACCTAACTTGAGGCCCCGCATTGAGTTCAAAGTCAAAAGGTTGATCTGATCTGATCTGGAAGATCCAGATCACGAATCCTTTATTGCTTGGTCATTCTTTTCCCTGCTGCATCCTCTGGAACCCATTGACTCCACGCCAAGTGCGAGCTCTTTCCGCTTCTATTACTGGCACAAAAGATTGCTAGGATGTTTGAGTTGGATGCACTTTGAGTCTTGTGCCCACCAAAACTAAATACATTTTTTTTTCTTTTGTGTGGACGAATTCCATTCCGAGATTCTCCTATTCATCCGTACTCAAATGTGATTTTGATGTCACTTAAGGATGGTTGATCAACTGAAACTAATGAAAAATCTTTGCTAATTAGATGGCTAGTGTTAAAAGATGAACCTCTTAGGTAAGAGACCATGCTCATGTTCCACGAAGGTATAAAGCAAAATGACACCAGGCTTTGAAACCTAGGATTTTTCCTGCCGCCTATTCTTTGTGTCAGCGTATCATTCTCTGTTGGTAACTTCAGTTGCTTATTTGATCGATCAGGCAAAAGGTGGCAGCCTGTGCTAAGCACTATGTGGGAGATGGCGGAACGACGAGAGGCATAAATGAGAACAACACCGTAATAAGCTTGGAAGGGCTCATGGGCATCCACATGCCTGCTTATTATGACTCCATCGTCAAAGGAGTTGCCACGGTTATGATCTCCTACTCAAGCTGGAACGGGAAGAAGATGCACGCCAATCAGGATCTCGTCACTGGGTTCCTCAAGAACAAGCTCAAATTCAAGGTAAGGAATGCATGTCAATTCACCGAGTTACGCCTTTTAAAAGCTCAAGCTTGGGTGTTGAACAGAAAAAGTGTCGATTTTCAGGGATTTGTGATTTCGGATTGGCAAGGTATTGACAGGATCACATCACCCCCTCATGCGAACTACTCATACTCGGTTCAGGCTGGAGTTAGTGCAGGGATCGACATGGTGAGCTGGTTTAATTTTACACCAGCTCAATCAGTTCCTGAGAGTTACATAGAGATGAACTGTGTCATTCTTTTGTGGTGACATGGCTTTTGGTCTCCTTTTGGACAGATCATGGTTCCATATACCTTCACAGAATTCCTCAATATTCTGACCGATCAGGTGAACAAGAAGATCATCCCCATGAGCAGGATCGACGATGCAGTCAGAAGAATTCTGAGGGTTAAATTTATCATGGGCCTTTTCGAGAGCCCGCTGGCAGATCTCACCTTCTCTAATCAACTGGGAAGTCAGGTTCGTCTTTTCATCATTTAGAACTTTCATGGTTGTGAGTCCCACATTAACTTTCGTGGTTTACAGAGTAAACGGACACTAGGTCTACATCAGAGTTCTCCTTTTCCAACTGCAAATATATATATTGGCAGGAACATAGAGAGTTGGCTAGGGAAGCTGTAAGGAAATCGCTTGTTCTCCTGAAGAACGGGAAATCCGCCTCCAAGCCTCTGATTCCTCTTCCAAAGAAAGCCCCCAAGATACTTGTGACGGGATCTCACGCTGACAACTTGGGATACCAATGTGGAGGGTGGACCATTACATGGCAAGGCCAAGGAGGCAATGATATCACTTCCGGTTAGTTCCCAGAAATGTTCTCCTGATAATTCAGTTTTCTATTCCACTGTGGAGTAACTTCAAAATCACAATGTAATTGCTCCATCATTATTGCATTCTATAGGTACTACAATCCTTGGAGCAATAAGGAACACAGTTCATCCGAGCACTCAAGTGGTCTACAACGAGAACCCCGACAAGGATTTCCTAAAGTCAAATAAGTTCTCATATGCTATCGTGGTGGTCGGCGAGCCACCATATGCAGAGACATATGGTGATAGCACGAACCTGACCATCTCTGAACCAGGTCCCAGTACAATGGAAAACGTCTGTGGGGCTGTCAGGTGCGTGGTTGTTCTCATCTCAGGCCGCCCAGTGGTCATTGAGCCTTACGTCTCAAAGATAGATGCCCTTGTGGCTGCCTGGCTTCCTGGGACCGAAGGCCAGGGAGTAGCGGATGTCCTCTTCGGTGACTATGGGTTCACAGGGAAGCTTGCGAGGACATGGTTCCGGAGTGTGGATCAGCTCCCTATGAATGTCGGCGATGACCACTACGACCCACTTTTCCCATTCGGATTTGGCCTCACAACCAAGGGTGTGAAGAAGGATTAAAGAGGCCGCGCAAAAGCAAATGAATAAGGAGAGACTGATTACTGGGGGTGCGAATATCTCCTGGTGCTGCCATTTCCCTCCCATGGAGAAGCTCATTGTGGGGACGTGATTATTTTCCGTTTGATTTAGAGGATGCGGTAAAGCTGCTATGTCACAATAGAAGCTACTAAGAGGATTTTATTTATAAAGTTCATTTGGCATTTATGCTCTCTGACTTCGTCATATCGAATACTAAACTCCAGTCATGGTCAAATGCTCAGAACTACAAAAAGGAAAAAAAAAATGCAGCAAGACAATATGAAAGAGTTGTGTCTTTCTGGGAAGAGAATGCTAAGCTCAGATGTTGCAAAGAACTCGATATATTGTAATAGGAGCAGAGCAAGGATATGCAGATCCAAACAAGCTATTGGAATGAACAGATCGTGTAGAATAAATAAATAACCAAAAACTAAAGGAAAGAAAACATAATGTTGGGTCATGCAGGACTGGTAATAGTGAACAATTAAGATACGGAACAGGGAGGGTCGCGTACAACATAACTTCTGGAACACCAATATATGACAACATCACTAACCATGAGATTCATGAAAAAGAAAGCGAAATCAACTGTCATTCTTGCAGCAAAATACTATTTATTACTTAGATCTGCCAAACATACAATGAAGCCAGCAACCAAGATGGTATGCTTATAGCCAATGAGAAACAGTACAATTGGCATGCATTAAGTTATCAGTTGAGCTCAGATGCTGGTACTACAGACAACACTTGAACATGGAGTTTTATCCTTTCATTCAGCTGCCTCTCTCTGCACAACATTCTACAGTTGAATGAAAACAGGAGAATTGGTCAGATCAATGATCTCTGCACTCACTGTAGGGACTCTTCTCCTCTTTGCACGCAACTCCTGGCCTCTGAGATCACAAGGTGGTGTTACTAATTCTATTATCTCAATTTCTTGGGAGGTAGCAGAGTCGCTGCTGGTTGATCCTATGCTTGATTGGTTTTCCACATGCTGATCCAACTGAGCACCAAACTCCTCAATGAACGTAAGCAAATTCCTGTCATTCGGAGTAGTATTGTCCGAACAAGATAGTTTTGGCATGACAGGAGATATGGCGCTCATGGGTGAATTTACAGAGATAGATTGCAGTCCATCTTGCGCTCCAAAAATTGGGGCTTCCACTAATTGTTGCCTGTCATACGATTTGCAGGATTCAAGAAGCTTGTTAGCAGGCAAAGTATGGACTGCCACATCTGCAAATGACTCCCCCTGTGATCCACTGGCACTAGCAGATTCTGCAGAGTCTTCCCACTCATTGTCACTCTCGATCGAATTCAAAAAACTGCCAACATAGCAGGGAAGCTCATCCATAGGGCAAACTCGAACCTTCATTTGCTTGGGTAAACTCATGCAGCCAGCAGAGTGCTTGGAATGCTTCGTGGAGAAATAGTTCACTGTGATGTTCAAGCTAAAGGCCGCAGATAACAAAAAGATGAGATTTTAGGCTTGCGAAAGATATCATACAATATTGAAAAACACGAAACGAGCACTACCTCTGCCATGATGGGAGCGTCAGCATCGCATATGCCAGTTTAATTTTATTGGCAATCCCAGAGAGGGACTTAAAGTTTGCAGCTGCCTCCCTCACAGCTAGGGATTCTCTCGGGTGTTGCCATGCCCACTCAAACTGTAAATGATTTTCCATCGCCAATATTAATGGAGAAATAGCCATGAAATCTATGAATTCGACAATTTCAACTGAGCTTAATCAGATAGCAGAACAACAAATAAGCAATTTCGAGAGATTGAATCATCAACCTGCAGAGCGGATACATTAGTGGGGAAGCCGTAGATGCACAGGACCATCTCCCAGGGGCGCTTGTTCTTAGTCCTCCAAGCTCCTGACCTCAGTTCCCCGTTGTGCTGGCGTATGCGGCGCCTCGGGTTCACGGTGAACCTGCACCATCAAGAAATCAATGATTAATTACATGAGATATTAGAGCCTCATCAGATCGATCAAAAGAAGGAGATGACAAAGAGGAGGAGGAGGACAGGAGAAGGGGCACACACCCGATATAGGTGCGGCCTTTGTGGCGGGGGCTGAGAGATACCAACAGGTAGCATCCATAGAACCTCTTGCTGCCACTATCCGTTTCTTCCACAGCGCCTTCTTCCTCTTCTTCTTCTACTTCCACTGTCTCCTCCCTTCGTCTCCTCATCTCCGTCGATTGATTCAGCAGCAGGAACAAGAACAGGGTTCTGAAGATGAAAGCCCTAATCAATGATCCCCGATTCGACCGTTGGTACTTCACCCCAAAAAAAAAAGACGAAAAAAAACTGTTAAATAAAATAAAACAGAAAAGGTAGAAGTCAGGCTTGGTCCCTAGTGGCTGCTCTTCCAGCGTTTATTCAATGCGGCCATCCAATCTCCTATTTATTACACTCACGTCCTCAAACTCTTTACAATTGCTCAAGCTTTGTCCCACGATATCATTAACCAGGAATGGATTGTGATTCTAGTACAAAACCTTCTCTCTTGTTGCTTAAATTTATTTATTTCTTGATGGATTTTCTAATCTATAATATACGTACGATGTTACACGTAGATTATCACTATTTTTTTCCTGGACTAAATTTTCCGAGAAATGCCTACACTATACCTGACTCAATAACCGTCTCTGTAAATGTAATACCCTTAAAAAGGGCATCTCCCAGGAGAGATGGGTGTGGTTCGTTTACAGGCTTGTCAAAGCCCTTGTGTATCTCCGGACGTGGATTCGATTTGCAGAAACATGGACTTCCTATTATGAGGATCAGTGGCAGACTTTGTTGTCGAACTCATGAGTTATATTTGAACTGAGTAGATTATTATAGTCCTCGATGTTTAACGTGATCAGCGAAAGGTGAAATGCGTTCTTCGAATGGCTGCGCGTTACACACGGCAAATAAATTAAACAAATGGCGTCACATGATATAGTGCATGTATCTTTGAGATTGATGTTGGAGTTGCCGCTGAAGGCGATTATCTCTTCATGATCATGGGGTCGCGGTGTCTCCATGCTCGCTTGCAGCCGTAGCGAAGAGATCATTGCAGAGCTCTCTGTAGAATCGGGATACCAGGTCGATGAAGACGGGGCACCTGAGGTTCTTCCAGCAGAAGAGAAGCTCCTCCACATCCATGAGATCCCTCACTTTCCCTTCCTCGACCATCATCTCCGTGAGGTAGTTCTCGAAGCTCCTGCAGGCGTCTTCCTGCAATTCGTCTTGACTGCCCGCCAGCGGAGAGGCTTTGCCTATCGTCCTAGAGCAGCGAGACGAGGGTGGGGTAAGCAGCGGGGTGGGAAAGAGCTGCAGCAACCTCTTGCTTCCTGTATCTGATGCAGCAGTAGTCATAATCGCGAGCAGATCATCTTTCACTGACATGTCCATCTCCCCCTCCTCCTCCTTCTTCAAACCACTGAAAACTGATACCAATGCAGACGCTATCTTTCTTAATCTGGCGCGGCAAGCACGTAGGGAAGGTGCTCTTATAGTGAGGAGCTTCGATGATCTTCTTCTTATCCTGAGGAGTTTGCATTTGAAGACGAGCAAGACGGCTGCTTTCCGGCATGGATAAACCAGTTTGGATCTGAAAGCAACAAATGATGCTTTCGTCATATTTCTCATCTCCGGTTCAGTTTAGCTTCAGAGAGACAGACAAAGGGAGATTTTATTGTCAGTGGGGATGTTTATGGGGAAGATGGGTGGAAGTTCGTTTGGTCGGAGCAGTGGATACCTCGGATAAATGGAAATTTGAAACTTGGTCAATCGATTGGAGTATTAAGTGTTGGGTGTTAACTTGATTTGGTTCGAGTGGGTCTCACGACATACAGTGCCAGAAACTCAAATGGAGGAGACATGCGCCCAAGTATCCGGTGAGAAATCGAGACTTTTTGTTTCGATAATAAGAAATTGAGACTCGTTAAAATGGAAATTCGAGGTTGTTGGGTCCTCATAGAGGACCGTACCCTTCTCATCCGGGGTATATCCCAATCAACGAAACGCTTGATTCGATGACCCGAACCAGCACTTGCATTTCCGTTTTCAAATTTGGACCGATAAGTAAGCCGGAAAACGATTCCTACTGTCCCTTGGGGTTTTGCCTTCAGGTGGAATTTCAGTCCTGGGAGAATCTAGGCAGTCTTCTCTCATTCAAAGCTCACCATCGAGTGCCTACTTGCGTCAAGATCGTGATGTCACCTAAGCATCCCGAAATTAAAGTAAATTAATAATTATCTTTAACCTTATTAATACGTCCAACTGTACATATCATTTCTTTCTGACTAGTGCGTGATGGATAAGATGAGGCGACGTTACTACAGCACTGAATGCCTAATAAGGCAATTCAATATACTTAGCTTCTGGCAAAACCTAAGAACTACCCAGCATGAAGAGGCACGGCAATGATAATACAAATCAGCGAACTGAACAAATTGCGGAGACGAGAAAACTGAAGATGAATAATCGAATGCTACCTCATGAACCTATGACTGATTGCAAGACGAAGCCATCATGAAGAGGCACAGCAATGATAATACAAAGCAGATTAAGGATATTTTTTTGGTTCTTTTTTCAGATCATACGGTGCTCTATACAGCCCTTCCATTGTCACTTCGAACCATAGGAAACAGGAACGGTTAGACTCACCTGAATCTACTTCACCAGTCGAATGGACTTTGACATCGGGGTGGATATTCTCTGAACACAGAAATCTCCCATCTGCCTGCAAAAATCAGACTTGTAACAATAGACACAAATATCAATATTAAAAAACGATAGTTTACTTGTTCTAGTCAGACAGCATCATGGGAAAGAGCTAGGAAGCCTGGAATGAATTCAATGCTTATATATAAGGTTTGGGTCAATTTTCTTTCATTGACGAAACAACTTCAGTATGAAAAAGTCATGCCTTGCAGAGTTCAGGTTGGGGTGTTGTTCCTAAATGGAATGGAGCACCATGTGAAGAGAAGCCAAAAAAAAAAAAAATCTGAACCCAATAAAAGAACTAACCTTAAACTTATTCAGCATTGTGTGATTGATCATGCTCAATGAAGTCCAACGCATCGTCCTTGGAAACAACATTCACATGGCTCACTCGATTCTTGTGGGTCACTCCGTAAATCTGGTCAGCAACCTTAACAAGTTCAGGTCGGAAAGTGGTGGTTATGAACTGGGTACTCGATGTGTCTGCAAGTCGCCGAATCATATCTAGAACGACAAAAGATTAAGGATATACAGAAGATCACAAACACAGGAACAAAGATGCTTTCCTCGAAGATCATAATCTCGAGAGATGTTTGATATAAGCTACAGAGTCATAGATTGTGAAGGAAGATAAGGTCTGAGAGCAACAAAAGGTTAGGATACTTCCAACAGCAGTTCTGTATTGAGGGTCAAGTGCAGCGTCAATCTCATCAAAGAGATAAAATGGAGCAGGGTCACATCTTTGTATAGCAAAGATGAGGGTGAGAGCCACAACAGTTTTTTGACCACCAGATAGCTGCTTCATCGATTGGGTCTCCCCTTGCCCCGTGAAAGAAACCTGTGATACCACAAGTCAGCTTTCAGATTTTTTCACCATGCCATCATTAAAAAGGGGCATCAACAGGGATTTTTTATGTGGCTAGTAGTAATATTCAGGAAATCTATAAAATTCAACAAGGGATAACCCGTGCCTTGACTTTTACACCAATGTATTTCTCAACCCTTCCTTCTAAATCTGCTTCGTGAGGTCCATCCTCATCGTCATCATCAGCAGGTTCACCATCCTGGTGATGGAATTGTATTAAATACATATTAACAGTAGAAAAAGGAAAAATTCTCCAAGAAAGAAAAATGAAAACTGAATTACATCAAGAAAACAAGTTAACTGTTATACTACTGTTTTCCAAATGATAAATAAATAATTTTATGGCTGAGCACCAAGGTGTGTATGATCATGTACAAAAATATGGGACTATAAAAATGTCATGGATATGATAAAATTCAATCATGTTCACCAGACTATGATCCCTCTGCTGCACTTCTATTTATACCAAAGTTAACTGCTATACTACTGTTACAAGGAGACAAGTAGAAAGACTGCCACACCTGCCCTCCACCAAACATCGAAAAGATTAAACAGGAAGACTGCTCCTCTGATGTGTCATAACTGCATATGCTCACTCTCCGTACAAAATGCAATATGACAACTACTGAAACCAAGATAAAAATTCATGCTACTAACCTTTTTCTTCATCATAACCAGATGGCCATGGCCACCTTGAACAAGTTCAGAAAAAACTTCTCGGAAATGCCTCGCAACACCTTTGAAAGTACGTTCAATTGACTCATCCTTTCGTTGGTCTAAAACAGATATAAGTTCCCCAATTTTCTGCAGTTGAGAGGTAGGCATTAGAAGTAGGACCAGGGTTCAATTAACAGTCTTACTGGAAAACATCATCATCTGATAACAGCTCAAACATTACCTCATCCCCTGCATCTAGTTCAGCTTGCCTCTTCTGGAGCTCCTCTCTTTGCTCGGTAAAATTTACATACTGATCAAGTGCTTTTTTGTTTACATGACTGAACTGCTGAAGTTGCTCACTGCACCTGTGCAACATTTTCTGCAGTTCCTTGATGCTCCTTCTCTTGTACCTGTCATCTCAAGTAACAGTAGGCCGTATTAATAGACCTAAACAAGATCAACTAACTATGCCATGAGTAGCTTATCCATCGAAGACAGTTTCCATCAAACTTTTCAAGTGCATCGATATTTTCTGGCTATAAGTTTTAAATTACAATTATACAAAATACAAAAAATATTGAGGGAATCAAACTAATAGAGAGAATACTATACATTTCAAAAGCATCAGATGATAATGGGCCCAAATTCCGGATTTTCTGCAAGAACTCTTCCTGTCTAGCAAGGATAGAATTTTTCCGGCTGACAAGTTGATCAAGTTCTTTAGCTTCATCCTGAAGTGTTCTCTGATAGTTGTCCTCTAAGTTCTGCATTATTTAGGCCACACACATAATACCAGAATAAGCAGATAAATGAATGTCAATAACAACATGTAACATGTTAGTTTAGTACCTTAAACTTAGTCTTTTCATCTTTGTGCATCTTGAGTTCTCCGTTTTTCTCCTCTATGACTTGACCAACACCTGAAAATTAAAAGCTAATCAAACCCTGAAGCTTGTGAAGTAGTTCTGACAAACTAACATGATGAAAGCATTCAGACTTCTCACGTTTCACTTCCTCTATTGCTTTCCCAACAGTTTCTCTGACTTCATCCAGTTCTTGTATCTTGGTATCAAGTTCAGTCTGTATGGCATCAACCTCTGAAGAGGATACAGTGGCCTCCAACTCCTGCTTCCGCCTCTTAAGATTAGTTGTCAGGTTAGTCTCAAGTTCCGCTTTTCTTGCTTCTGCCTACAATCCAAATGAAAATTAAAGGTGAAAATGCTTTGAAAAAGACTTAAAATTTTGCAGCAAAAACCATAATTTTGATCCAGTTGAGTTCATTCTACTAACATCCATGCGGTCAGTCTTGCAGGCAATAAGCTTCTCTTTTAAATCTGTAATTTCAGGATTAAGCCGTGTTAAAAGTTCCTTTTCTTCAGGTGTCAGGTGATCGATCAACTCTGTGTCCATCTCAGCTCGTTTCATTTTAATGCTAGTCTCAAGCTGATCAATTTGATTCCGGATATCTGCAAGTGATTTCCCCTGCACAGATATGAAACAGCCTCATCAGGTAGAGATCCACTAATGCAATGTACTGGCCCCTGAAGTGTCTAACAATGTGATTGCACATTGAAAATAAGATGGAAGTTCAAAGGTTGTGTATACCTTATTAGCTATAGCCTTCGAGATCAACTGTTTCTGTTTATTAGCATTTTCAATGTCCTGCTTGACCTGCCCCAGTTCTGACTTGCCATGAGCCTGCTCAGCCTCAATCTTTTCCTGGTCTGACATGAGTTCTGAGATTTTCTGGTCTACCAGTAAGGCAGTTCAGGAAAGCAATGAAATTGTCTTCATATCACATAGTAACAATATCAGAGAGGGAAAAGGTACAGTCATAACACATTCCCTGAGCTAAATAGATCCTCATAGTGCTAGATGTTTGCAGAGAAAATATGTGCACGTGCATAAATACTGGAAATAGCAACAGATGAGTTTCTCCTTGTGATATCAACTGAACAATAGAACTTAAAAAGAATGGGGATATAAATTTTCCCCCTTTTCTTTACTAAAATGCATATAATCAAAAGGGCCGAAACCTATTTGGGAAAAGATATTGGGAAAACATGAACATGCATATAAACGAAAAGCAATAACTGTTACATGGAAAGGCCTCTGAAAAATAATCATAAAGCATTTTAAACAAGGATATCTTGCAGCTGAGACCGAATATGTTCCAGTTCCCTTTCCTTCACATTGATTATTTGTGTATTTTGCTTAATATCATTCATAAACTTCAACCTTGAGCGTCTGTGGTCATAAAACCCTCCCGTCATGCCACCTTTCTTGCTGACCTGATCACCTGTCACATCCTATTGTATGAGACCTGCAAGACATCAATGAAAAATAAATTGATTATCAAACTGGACTTCTCCACCAACCTTCCATTGTTATACAGTCAAGACCATCAGAGCGAGCAACCCTGGTGGCAACATCCAGATCTTTGCAAACCACTGTTCTGGCAAAAACCTGCACATGAAGAGGATGTTATCAGAAACATGCTCAATAAGACATTGAGCATATAAGTCAAATAGCTGTATGATGATATCCTTTGCATAAATTATTACTTATCAAGCTTACCTTGCTCCTCCAACTTATTTAATCAAGAACAGTTATGAAGATTAGACAATTTTTTTTTTACTGATACTTGAACTCATATGAGTTCACATCAGCATTCACTGCCCAAAAGCTGTCTCTAAATTTCATCTAATCCTCAGTAAGAGTGCCAGTTAATGTAATGCTGCAATAATCTAAAGATTTAACACACAGAAGAGCATATAAATTCATTCAGACAAAAAGAAGATAGACCAAGTTTTTCCCAAGTTCGATCTAAAAGGGAAAAAAAATCAAAGCAGGGGTATCTCAATAACAAGTAAACCTGTGCAAATGCAGGGGTGTAATTGGGAGAGAACTTCAATCTTTTCAGCAGAGGAACAACATCCGAACTCTTAGGATAAGTTACATGCGGGGCCTTCACCCTGTTTAGTGGTATGAAAGTGACTCTTCCGCCTTTCAAGGAATTGAGGTGCCTGATAATCTGGGTTGAAATGTCATCATTCTGAACCACCACATGGAATAGGCTGTTGGAAAAGAAAAAAGGGTGAAACCCCATCAAAGAACTGGTTACTCATAAATGCTTAGAGCATTAAAGTTGGATTAAAAAAGTGCAAAGTGTGAGATAATTCAAAGGATTAAATACCTGTTTCCAGCAGTAACTTCAACGGCAGTGTAGAACTTCTCATCACAATCAAGCAGCTCAATAATAGGGCCAAAAACCCCAGATATCTTGTACTCTCTGCAGATTCTCCGGACAGAATTGAGGCCTCTCCTTACATCCTGAACACATAAGACAATGCAGAATACTAAGATAATGAACAAATTTTGAACAGTAAGAAGCAAACAGAAGCTATTGGGCAAAGAAAGTTAAGAGGATCACTCACTCCTGGTGTTGCATGATCGAGATTCTTTTCAGCCCTATCAACAATTGCTTTCTTTTTATCAATTTCAGCAGATAGTTCACTTTCTTTTGCCCATAAAGACCTAAAAAAATAACATCAGTACAAGAAGAAGAAGAAGAAGAATCCGAAATGTGTGTATATGAGAAACATACTTTCGCTGTCCCTGCAATTCATCCCTCTCAGCTTTGAAACGAGCAAACCTCTTATTTGATTCATCAATGGTGGATTCTAGAGTAGCTATGTCATTTCGACGGCTCCTAATATAAGCATCCTGTTCATTCAACTGATTTTCCAGCTGATGAATCTCATCCTGAAGTTTCTTCTCCTGTTGATGCAAACTATGAAATCAGATAAAGGGAACATACCAACAGATCCAAGCATGCAAAGCTTCCAAAACATTTCAAAAATAGCCATTGCGTAACAGATATAAATGAGGCATGTAATAATTTAACGATGTTCAACAAGAAATGAATTGTTAAAACACCTGACTGGGGAAGCAAAATAACAAACTTGAATGCATCATTGCATAGAGCCACATATTAAAGACAAGTATTATTCTAAAACCTATATATTTATAAGCATTAAAACAGACTGTTAACACCCATAACTAGGTTTGTACCAATGCTTCCTAGATTCTATTAAATTGGGGTGCATACATTGAGCTCAAGATATTATTACATTGTTCAAGGAGAAATTTTTCAATATTTTACCCGAGATGGAACTTTCAGTTTTAACTCATCCAACACAAAAAATAGTGCAATCAACAGAAAAACGCAATGCTTGCTTCTATCAAATAAAGAAAAGCAGACAAAGCATAGGCTAATCAAATCTAACAAATTGAAGTTCATCTTTTGCTTTGTTTCATATAGAAACCTATTTTTTTAATCACGAACAGTAAAAAAAGCCAAAAAAGAGCAGTCACCTTTATTGTTGTCTGAAATATTGACATATCCAACTCATTCTATGAAACTTCTCATATGAAAGTTTAAATGATTTTTCCTATTTATTCTTTTCCTGTGTCATGTTTGATCCATGACTTAATACCAACTACAATTCACTATTACCACCACTAAGGATGAGCAGACCAAACATTTGAATACTTACAAAAGAAAATCCATTAGATTCTTCTTTGGATATGTTAAATTACATATATACAATTTAGTAACCAACCTGCGCCATATTTGAAGAGAGAACTCGATCAAGATCATCAATTTCCTTTAGAAGCCATTTGTCACGGGCCGCCTTACTTGAAAATTGTGTGGCACGACCTTGCTTCTGGTATAGAATACTCAGTTGTTTCTCACGCTCCATAATTCTACAGAAAAGCAAACCATTCTGGTTCAGACAAAATAGAGCAAGGCTAGAGTTTTAGTACCCAAAAATTCACTTTTCCCAGCTAAAGACAAGGTATTGCAGTCACGTGAAGACTCTTGTCTCAACAAGCACAAAGATAACACACACACACACTGTATATATATATATATATATATATCCAAAAAACCAAAGTCAGAAATGTAGATTTGCTAATATAGATTAGTAGCAAAACATGTTTGCCACAAAGAAACCTAAACAGATCCATTCCAGTCCATCAGTTGATACAACCCTTTGAACTAAAACCAATGCTGAACAAAGATTGAAGACCACACACCCATCATAAGCCAGAAACATTTTCTAGCTTTGGAAAATAAATAAAACATGCCAACAGCAACTCAAAAGAATAGAAACTTTCTTCAAATACTTATCAACAGCTACATCTTTCAAATGAAATAAGATACATGGGAGATCCTAGCGCTCAATTGACTTACTCTTTCGTTATCTTCTCTTCATGTGCAACTTGATGTTCATATGAAGGACTAATTTTGTCAAGCTCCTCTGTTGAGTCCTGAATCTCCTTCTGTAATATTTCAAGCTGTTTCATTGCTTTCCCCTGCAAGAATTAGGGAAAAGAAAACATGTAGTTCTTCCCCATGATTTTAGAGCAAATGGAGCTCATACATCTGGAATGATCAGGAATGTACTTTGGATTTGATATTCCTGTAAATCTTCTCTTGTAAATCTTTGACATCAAGCTCAAGCTCAGTCTGCTTTTTCATAGCTTCTATTCTTTGCTTTTCTGCCACCTCTTTTTCTTTATTTAAGCCTTGAACTTCCTTAGCTATATCCTTCAGGGTCTCATCTAGCTCTTTGGACCTATCAAGAGCTTCCAACACAGTGTTATACATCTCAGTTGACTTTTGGGAGACCCTTGCACGAGCCTCATCTATCTGGGATCAAGAAAGAAGCTACTTTGAGCATCACGTATGGATGTATCAAACATGTAACTATAAATGTTAGTGCTAATTAATACAGACAGGTATAAAACATCACCTCTGCCAACTTTTGCCTAGCGTCATGAAGTTCCTTGTCATAAATAGTGTATTCCAAAGATTTGCGCTGCTTGTCAAGCTGCTGATATTTCCTCAGTTCCTCTTTCTCTTCATCCAATTCCTTTAACCTTTCATCCAAATACTGGACAACTTGTATGATTTGCTTCCTCTTATTACCTAACCATAATGAAAGAAAACATAATCAGTAGGGGTATCCTCAGTTGGAGTAAAATGATGAAACAAAATACAAAATAGTTGAGAAGTAGGTCAATGACTTACCAGTTTCTTGCATGATTTTCAAACTTTCCCGGCGTCTCTCCTCATAAACTCTAGTACCACCAATTTCCTTCAATAAATCCAGCCTCTCAGCATCTTTCATCAATGTCAATGATGCAATCTGTGACACAGTTGGAAAAGAAGGAAATATTAGCCAAATGGAAATGAAGAATAAGGATAGCAAAGAATGAGACATAGGGAAGAATGGTTACCTTTCCTTGCTGCACCACATAGTAAGGGTTGGAACGAGAAAAACCAGCACTTTCCAACAAGTTCATGACTTCTGTTTTTCTGAAAAATACAAGTCTCATAACATTCATATGAAGAGTCTACGGATGGAAAAGGTCAATTGGATTAGTAAGAGACACATAAATTAGCCACCACACTCACGTGATATGCTTTCCATCCAAGAAATACTCATCCTTCTTCAAACCAATGGTTCTACGCAGACGGACTTCCTCTTTGTCCACCTATTAATGTCATTGAGATGCTTTATAGGATAAGTACAAATACAGATTACAAGGAAAAATTGGTGATTCAAGCAGTAGAAAATAAAGCAATCATTCTGACAATGTAATGTTGATACTCTCTTGTTTTAACTCTTTTTATTTCTGATTTTCCAAGTAATAATGCTACTGCTCCAATACAGGAAGTAGCGACCCAATTGGTAATAATGGAAGAAAATGGCATCCATCTGTCTAACAGGATGCCATATAGTACACATCAAGTATACAGGAGTAATCTCGGGTCAACATTCAGAGAAAGAGAGAGATAGAGTGGGAGGCAATCCACCCCCGCAAAGGAAGAAAATGAAAGTTACAAAAGATTACCGGAATGCGATTATCTGAATTGTCAAACACAATCTCCACAAAAGCAGATAGGACTTGATGCCCTGCACCTTCCTGTTCATTCAATCACATCAAATATTGTTTACAGAAAGATGGCCACCAAATTGTAATAATAAAAAAATTATATCTGATAGAGAATTACATGGAGAAGTGCATGTCTATCTTCATTCCGCAGGTTCTGAAAGAGATCACTTAGTACAAAACGAATTGCTGCAAGACATGAGTAGTCAATTTAAGGCGAGTTTCAGGCTGTATCATTTTCTTTATATATTTAATCCAAAAATTTTAGACAATCATAAGACTCAAGTACTAATGCCATTACCATGAAAGAAGTTTGATTTACCAGATCCATTAGCTCCGACTGCATGTAGGGAAATGTCAATGTGCAGCACTCAAGCAAAACGAAACTAAGATCTAAAAGATAATCACTTATCTAGATCATTGATGGATGACGAGTGAGAAATAACTACTTCTTTTTTTTTTTGCCAACAAGAAATAATTACCTGGAATCCACATAATAAAATCAATGGAAATATGGAAAGTGTGGATAAAAAGAACAAAGATAATAGGAATTACCAACACAATTAACTTTTGGACTAAAAGCCTCAGTAGCAATTTGTTCTCTGTAACTCTTGAACCCCTCAATGATAACCTAAACTCAAATTTGATATTGAAACATAAGTAGGGGAAAAAAAGAAAAGTATAAAATGTAACCAGACATCAGCATTAAAAAACTTACCTGCTTGATGTACATCTTGCAGTTACCAGATAATCCACCTCCTGCAACAAAACAAGAAAGTATTTGTTCAGGCTTCAGCTTGAAATATTTTTGAGAGTATACCAACTATAAGCAAACAATCAGACTTGCATAAAGTACATATCACTTTATAATCAAATTATAACCTGATAACTAACAATGTGTGATAAGTAGAGTTCTTTGCTCACTCATCAAATTAAATTATTTCAGTTTCTGCATGTATGAAGACATAATGGAAGCAGCACTCCGGGAGAAACCAAGCAGATAACATATCAAAGAGCTCAAACCATTCAAAAAGTTGTGAGATATAAGACTAAAACTGTACATTCAACAAACTAAATATTCAAATATGAAATTTCCAGCTAAGGTTCTCTCTCTTTCTTCCATTCTGCGCATCAGACATAAAAACAGGAACTACTCATTTGAATTTAAAGTTCCAAATACCCACATCAACTAATATCAGATCACTAGAACACCCATAACCAAACATGAATTAATCTATCCCCGTTTATCTACCCAAAAACCAAAATTGAATCAGATCACACTGACTCTTTGGAGTGAGGAGCATGCACTCATATTCCTTTTTTTTTTCCAGTCTACAATAGCAGTTCCTATAATTGGTATGGTATCCTCAAAATTTTCTGCTTCGAGATGCTAATGCTCAGTCATCCATAGACATACTAACATGTCGTCATATAATTTCTGAATGGGAGAACAAAGGGAGGGGAGAGGGGGGTAGTGGGGGAGGCAATACTCTATGTATGAAGGAAACTCCTGCTCTAATAGACCTCAGTTCACAGGTTAGAAGGATCAATTGGAAAAATATTTTTCGGAGCAGCACGCAACCACAAAAAGCCAGCTGCTCCCACAGCGGTTTCTTTAACAACAGCAGCTTCGGTCACAGCCACTGGCAGCCGGTAAAGGCCAGGAGCAGCACGAAGTCGAGAGCTTAACTTCAACCTCAGTGCAACTTCCGACTCCGCGGCCTGCTTTGATTCAAACTAAGTGTACCTTCGAAAATTGAGCTCGAGCTTAGTTGAACTCGAGCCTCGGAGCTTCCCTTTCACTTCGATATGCGTCCGCACGCGCTCGGAGTTCAGGCAGGGGGCGGAAAGCCGAGGCTGAGGGAGAGGACAAAGCGGTCACGGTATTTTCCAGCCCGAAAGCGGACTTTCTCAGTTGAATTTCGGTGCCAAGTCCGCAGAATAAGGGCTTGTTTGGTTGCTCTCCTTTTCCTGTCCACCTTCACGATAAATTTTCGTTAGGGACAATTTTTATTTTGTAATTTTTTTTAATATCTTTTTCTCCCGGAGGTTTCATTCAAATAAAGATTGTATGCAATCGTTCTTATAGAGCTTCCACTCTAATTAAATCTCTCTCTCTCTTTTTATTTTTTATTTTTGAGTAATTATTGTTTTATGGGCCAGTTTCGGTAATCATCGTTGACCCGGTTCAAATAACCACAGATTTTTACCTACGTCGTACTAATATTCAAAATTACCTTGAAAATAATTTCTCTCCAAAAATGAGAAGATATCAATGGGCCCTGGGCCCAAGGTTTGTTTACATGTCCATTGGGCCCAAGCCCACGAAGGGCAACACCTCTCAACGTATATTGCTTTTCACTATATATGTATATACCGAGATATATATTTAAAACTTCAAAAAATTTTCCTTCAATTTCTATCAAATGACCACCAATCCATCACATTTATAGTACAACAACAACGCATTGCATGGAGCGAGCGCGGCCTCAGACAGATAGAACTCGCTTGGTTGTGTGCCGAGTGCAGGTCTTGGTCGATGCCATGGAGGTCTGTTTAAGCTGCATCACCAGCGACGCCATCGTTGCCGCTCTCGAGTTTTAATGGCTTGAAGTACTTCCCGTCTATGAGGTAGGTCCCGATGGCCAGTCGGACGGCCCACACGTCCTTCGGCTTCCTCGATACTATTCTGCATTCCAGGAGAGGGAAAAAGGATGGTATCTTTTAGTTAGCATATGGACCACCGGTCGCTCCAACCAGCGATCCGTCGACTCTTTTCTTCTTAAACCATATTAACGTAGTTGACTTGCAGACTCCTCTCTCAGTTACAGGGCAAGAAAATCCATTTCGTGATTGCATAGATCCACTCGATTTTTACCAATTCCCGGTCGTATTCCCTATCCATTATGGCATCCATGCCAGACAGATCATTGAACTGTCAACTAGTCCTATGATGAAGTTGGAAATGAGCATATGATTATGTACCTCCCAACATCGCCAGGATTGACGAGGCCAGAGTTGACTCGGAGGCAGGGGACCGATGCGGCAGTCTTGATCATCTTCGGGGCCTCGACCACTATGATCGGAGCACCGACCTCCAGAGACCCATTTCCAGACTCACATCTTACAACAATGCTCGAGCTGGTTCTTCTAGCACCAGACCTATTCTTCGGGGCAGCTATGTCAATGACGGGATTTAGCCACAGGAATGAAGCTCTAGCAGAAGGCAGAGACAGTGCCATGGCCGCTTTAATGGTAAATGGAGCAGATACTGCTAGTTTGTCTATTTCATATCCTCGTAGAAAGTGGATAATGTGTTTGTGGTCTCTATTGTCCAAAGAGTTCACCCGAACCAAACAGGAAAAGGAGAGTTGAATCTTGTGGTTGGGATCCTAATCCTGGAGGCAAAAATGTTGAATTTTTTAATTCCACTATATATATTTAAACAATATATTATTTATAGTATGTTTATATCATCCAATAAATTTAAGTGATTTGGTTAAATTTATGAAATAAAATTTATCATATAGCCGATATGATATGAGGATTAATGTATATAAACTATAACATAATTTATGATTTTTATAATATATAAAATTAAAAAATTAAAAAAATTTAGATATAATTTAGGATGATGATCCTTAATACACACAATAAAACTAACTTTTTTTAATATCTCATCAATTAAAGAAGACAAAATAGTATCTCACATTTTTCGTAAAATTTATACTTGATAAACTACACTATACAAATTTCAACTATAAATACAAATACACTTCCATTAATTTTTACAATTCCTTAATAATATCACCACATAAATCTTAAAATTATTGGAATTGCTATAAGGGCGGGTGGATGTTTGATAGTTGAGAATTTTAGTTAGTTGTAATAGATCGATTTTGTGAGCTCGGGTCACTGTTGGTATGTTGATTGATTAAAAAAAATTTTCTCTTCCGTCGGTGGTTGCCAGGCTGTGATTCAGCGCCACCAGCCGGCCACCGGAAACCAACTCCTCGGCCAACCTCCATCAGAGTCGCCATACAGCAGCCACGGCCGAAGGCGGTGGCTGAAATCAGCGGCTTGCGTCGCAGGAGGAGGGACGAGGCAGTCGCGAGTCGTCTGTGGCCGAGGCTGCGGCCAATCGCCAAAAACGAAACCCTCGGCCAAACACGCTCGGAGTCGCCATAAGGCAGCCACGGCAGAATGCGGTGGCTGAAATCGGCGGCTTACATCGCGGGAGGCGAGAAGGAGCGGTTGCCGATAGCAGCGGGAGTTCGCGACTCCACGACCTGTGGCCTAAGGTTGCTCCGGCAGAGCTCGTATCGCGGCTGTGTTGTCGCTGATTCCACGGGGTCGACGGTGGCCGTTGAAGCTGGCTGAGAGGCCATTAGGGTTTCGTTTGACGGCGGCCATTAGGGTTTCATCGAAGAAGATGATGAACAGTGGCCGGTCTGCATGCCGGTCCGACCGGTTCAGGAACAAAACTATTCGGTCACAGTAAATGCTCACCCGGTCTATACGGTTCTGTAGGAAAAGGGCCCGGTCAAAGCAAATTTGACCGGTCATATGGTTTGGGTAGAAATTCGGCGGGTTCGGGGTTGATTCAGGGCTGGTTTGGACTAATATTATCCGGTTCAAGTGAAATTCCATCCGGTTTAGTTACTTTTTCACAATTTTGCTCCGATTTGAACTGGTTCAATGCAATTCTCGTTGGATTTAATCCAATTCAGTGGAAGTTTACTAAATTCCAATTCCCTTTATTTTTTGAGAATTCAATCAGTTAGGACAAAATTAATATAGTTTGAGTATTTTCAAGTTCAATTGAAATTAAGACCAAATCAGTACATTTTAAACATAATTCAACATTGTTTATACTACTTTAAGTCTAATTAAGTGGGTTTATGCTTATTTCAGTCCATCTAAAGTTGAATCACGATCAATTAAGTTTTAGTTTAGGCATTTAAACTCAATTTTGAATGTTGAATGAAATAATGATAATTTTTTTATATCTAATATTTAAAAATGAGTTAATTGAAGCAGTATCTCACTAAAATGAACTCTCATTTGTAGATTGACTTATTCATGAAAATAAAAGATGTTTACATGTTTGAAATTTCACACAAGCAATGGATCGACCAAAGGAAGGATATTATTTGGTCGAGTTTCAAATATGCTTACGATAATAAATGCGTGATAATTATTTGGTTTTCATGCGAACATGAGTTAGTCCAAAGGAAGGCTCATTATTTGTGTTTTATTACTGTATTGAGAGTACAACTTACAAGTAGATTATTTTGTCTAAAAATAAAATATCAATATTGTCTTGATATCTCATGATGGGATATACCTTTATTTTATTAGCTATCGGTGAATATGTGAGCTAATATATTTCTCATTGTGTTGTTTATTCTTTGTTCAGTTAATAATTGTGCTACATGTATTTCTGCCACTATTAATTCTATCCCTGTGCTAGCTGACATGAATTTTAAAGTCTAAAAAAATAACATTATGATAGTTATTGGTTGCATATATTTGGATTTGGCCCTTTGGACAGAACAATCACTTACGCTTACAATAAAGGGATTTTGAGCGGTGGAATCATTCTAATCGATGGAGTCTTATGATTATGAAGCATGTAATTCTAGAAACCTTTAGGGGTGATATCTTTAAGAAGGAAGATGCCAAATCGTTCCTAGATGTCATAGAAAAGCGTTTTGAGAAAAACGAAAAAGCTAAGACAAGCACGCTTTTAGCAAAACTTATCCCAATGAGATATAAGGCAATAAGAACATTTGGAAGTATATTATGGATATATCTAATCTTGCTTTAAAATTAAAGGTACTTAAACTAGAGCTGATTGAGGACTTGTTTGTGTATTTAGTTATGATCTCTCTACTTGCATAATACAATCAATTTCAAGTTAGTTATAATAATCAAAAGGAAAAATGGAGTCTCAATGAGCTCATTTCTAATTGTGTGCAAAAGGATGAGAGATTAAAGCATGAAAAGATAGAAAGTGCTCATTTGGCATTGACCTCTAAGGGTAAGAGCGAGGGCAAAGGCAAGAAAAGGCGTATAAGTAACAAACTTGCGAGTGTTTCAAATAAGGTTTAGAAGTAAAAGCAACAGGATTAAGTTTCTATTGGTTTCTTTTGCAAGAAAAATAGACACTTGAAGAAGGATTGTACCAAATATCACGCATGGCGTGCAAAAAAAGGTATATCACTCACTTTGGTTTGTTATAGGGTTAATTTGACCTTTGTATCTACACACACTTAGTGGTTAAATTATGGTGCTACTACTCACATAAGTGTGTTTACACATGATTGTTTGGGCTACTGAAAACCAAATGATACTAAAAAATTCATTTATGTGGAGATAGCAAGTTAGTTGTGATTGAAACGATAGGCAAATACATTGCACCATCTTTTAGATGAAATTTGATTTCTATTCCCCAATTGAACAAATTCAGTTATTATTGTTTTTTTGGGAATTCTCAATTTTGTCTTCTCCTTAATTCAAATGTGATAGCTACTGATATTTTTATCCTTTCATAATAACCTTTACTTGCTTGATACAATTACTTTATATGGTGAGACCTTGCATGTGGATTTATGCGGTACAAAATGAAAATTAACTAATGAAAGTTCCATTAAGTTATGGTACAAGCGATTAGGTCATATTTTGAAACAACGAACCAAAAGGCTTGTGTCAAATGAAATTCTTAGTTCCCTAGATTTTACATATTATGAGGTTTGTGTTAAGTGTGTTAAGGGGAAATGAAAAAACATTAGAAGATTAGCTGCCGATCGAAAGTCAGACGTGTTAGAACTGATTCATACTGATATTTATGAATCATTCCTTACAGCTACTCAAAATGATCAACAATGTTTTATCACGTTCATAAACAATTATTCACGATACGGGTACCTGTACCTCCTCAGTGAAAAATCTCAGCCCTAGATGCATTTAAGAATTTTAAAGTTGAAATTGAAGCTCAACTTGGCAAGAAAGTTAAAACCATTAGATTTAATCGTAGTGGGAAATGTTATGATAGATATGACATATTTGGTGAACAATGTCAAGGACCTTTCACCAAATTCCTAGAGGAATGTAGACTTGCCCCTCAGCACACCATGCTAGAAAGTCTCAACATGAATGATGTTGCTGAAAGATGAAATAGAACAGTTAAGGATATGGTAAGAAAAATTATTAGTCATTCTACTTTACTAGAATTACTATAAAAATTACTATATGGAGAGACATTAAAAATCGCAGCCTACATACTCAATAGAGTACTAATTAAAATAGTGTTCAAAATATCTTATGAATTATGAACTAAAAAAAGGCCCAGTATTAGGCATTTTCGCATTTGGGAATGTTCAGCTGAAGTTAGGTCTTATAGGTCAAGTAAAAAGAAACTTAAATAAAAAACGGTCAATTTTTATTTTGTTGGTTACTATAAAAAATCCAAGGATTACAAGTTTTATGATCTCACTACCATATCAATTCTTAAAATAGGAAATGCCCAATTTTTTAAGGAAGTTGAATTTGTAGAGGGAGATAAAGCTAGAGATATTATTTTTAAAGAAAAGTCAATTTCTCTTCCTATAGTCATTGCTTCTAATTAGGAGCAACAGGATAATGTTATGCAACTCCTTGTACAAACTCAAAAGGTTATTCTATAAAAATAAACTCAACAACCTCAAGGACATATATCATTAAAACGATCAATTAGAGAGAAAAGAAACGCAATTCTAGACGATTATATTTTATTCCTCTATAAGAATGAAGTTAACATTGGAATAATGGAAGATGATCAAAGCAACTTCTGTCAAGCCTTGCAAAACACTAATTCTCCAAAGTTAATAGACCTTATAAATGGAGAGATTAATTCCACAATAACGGTTAGGATCTTGTCCCATTGCAAGATGGCGCAAAACCCATTTGTTGCAAATAGATATTTAAAACTAATATGGATTCTATAGGCAACATGGAAAGATACAAGGCTCGTCTTATCGCTAAGGGATTCACATAAAAGTAAGGTATCAATTACAAGGTGACATTTTCTCTTGTTTCTATAAAAGACTATTTGATTGTTATTATGACACTTATAGCTCATTTTAAACTCAAATTATATCATATGGATGTAAATACAACGTTTCTCAATAATGACATTGATAAGACAATTTATATGGTGTAACAAGAAAATTTTGTTGTTAGTGATCCAAAGAAAATGATATACAAATTAAAAAATCCATTTATGGGTTAAAACAAACATATCAACATTGGTATCACAAATTTCATCAAGTTATTTTCTCATTTAATTTTGAGATAAATACAATTAATGAATGCATATATTATAAATTTAGTGGGAGTAAACATAATTTTCTAATTTTATATGTTAATGACATACTATTTGCATGTAATGATATAGATTTATTGCACAAAATCAAAATATTTCTATCATAAAAGCTTAAGATAAAAAATCTTGGGGACGTCTCTTGTGTTTTAGGGATCTAGATTCATCGAGATTGCTCTAAATGAATTATTGGATTATCACAAAATAACTCCATCAAAAATGTTCTAATTAGATTTAGCATGAAGGATTATAAGCCTCTAGATACCTTTATTTTTAAGGCATATAAATTTAATCTTAATAAGTACTCCAAGAATAAATTTGAGCGAAAGGAAATACAAAATGTTCTTTATATATCTACTATTGAGAGTATGATGTATGCATATGCTTTGATAAGTATCAGTAGATCATCGGTAAATAAAAGATGATTCAGGGTATCATTTCCTCTTGGTGTTCTAATCCCTCTTCTTAAATTTTGAGATTAAGCTCTATATAACATTCTAAAGAGAAGTTTCACTGAGATGATAAATAGATAAGGTGAAAGAGGATCACCTTGTCTCATCCCCCAACGGGCTGTGACACAACAGAGCACTTCGGCTTATTTGAGGAAACAGAACCTAAGGGACAGGAAAATAAGGAACCAGAACACGGCCCTTCGGCACATGTACACCTTCTCAAAGACACAAACTCAACTGTACTGTTCTTTTTATATTTCCCTCTGTATCAAATTGCCCAAAAAGGAAAATAAGGAAACAGAACAGAAGGGACGAGAAGGAGCTTTCTTCTGTCAGTTGCTGACAGGACCAGCAAAGGAGTAGAACAGGAACAGGCCCCTTAAAACCTATACAAAATTCCCTTTCTAGCTGGTATCAAATTTTGATTTGCAATGAAAACGAAACAAGGAAAATTCTATGACCGCTAAGACCCCTTTAATTCGTTGTATGAGGAAATTATCTCCTTGTGTATGTCAAGTATGGGTCCAGGGCAATGGTCAGAACATCAGGCCGGTCAGCTTGGTCATATGTTAAACATCGGCGAATTAGTTCCTGTAGGAAAGGTAAAGAGAGAGGACATCAATACTATGCATGTGATCAACATCCCGGGATCTTCTATAGGAACTACTCCATGGATGTTTAACTTGACAGCAGAGTGAAAGCACCTGAAAACTCTAATCTCTAGGCGAGAAAAACAAAAGTCCACAGTTTCTATCACTCCTTTCTTGTAAGAGAAAAAAATAATGAAGTTCATGAAGATTTAGGTTTTTGTTTTTCATCTTCTCAGGAAAACTTGGATGTGTTTTCCATTTAAGAGAACAGGAAGCTGGAGATCATCCTATGTGGCTAACAAAATACAATCCGCACATTATTGCTGTGGGGTGACATATGATTGAGAGACAGAGGCAGAATTTATATAAGCATAAATTCACCTTCGCCTCGTTTGAGACAGCAGGTCTTGAAGGGAACTCAACCCTGCGCGCTTTGATAATTGTATCCTCACGCAAAATTCTTTCTTGGGTTTGGTCGTGCCCAAAAGGGCGTCTCCCAAAGAGCATCTGGTAGAATAAAACGCCAGCTGACCAAACATCAACCTGCTTTCCACAGAAGACCAGTTATTGGAAAGGGTTGGGGGTAAAATGCACACAAACCTACAACGTGTCAGATCATGCCCATTTTATTCCATTTATGACATCTTGTAAGAGCTTGAGACTGACCTTTGATGATATTAGAGGTGTCTTGTTGAGCTCAAAGCATTCCGGTGGCAAGTACCTAAAGAACCAAGTTTGTGAATGAGATCAATAATGATTTAAAGAGGAGGTCACCACATGAGAGAAGAAATTAAAAAGATGAAACTGTGACTTGCCAAACTGAGTCCACTCCATCAAAAGTTTCCAGCAAATCCTCTAACTAGGGAAAATTTTTTGAGCCAATAGCAAGCATTCAAAATAAGACTCTGCTTTATGAGCATAAAAATTAATAATAATAAAACACTGCTTTTGTCAAAGAATCCCCAAAAAAGTTGAGGAATAACTTCCATTCAGAAGCACTCTGATATTTCTGGGACCTTAAGGCCACTCATATTCAAGCAGGATCAAGTTTCCATTTAGTCTTCAGGTAGCCTGAAATAAATCGACTCAAAGTTCATAACTAACCAATAAGTTCCAGCTCCCTGGGAAGTGAGTTCCATGCCCTGAGATCCCACATCATCTTCAACTATTTTACTCAGACCAAAATCAGTAACTTTAGCTATGCCAAATTCATCGAATAGAACATTTCCAGGTTTCAGGTCATAGTGAATAATCTTCTGCGACCGTTTGTTCAGGTACACAAGGCCTTGGAATATCTGCATAATGATGATCCTTGCTTCCTTCTCTGGAAGCACTGGTGTTGCTTTAAGAACAGCATCAAGATCTTTACCTAGTTTAAACCCAAAAGAAAAGAATTATGAGAAGCATAATGAGGCCTGTTTATTCTCAGGAATCAGCTTTCAGAAAACTAGGAGAACATGCTCTACCTCAAAAAGAACATTGCTTTCCAATAAATTTGAATATCTAATGCACCTACAATATCTCCACTATACAGTTACATTTAAGAAGGATATTTAAAGAGAAATATTTACCACTACAATACTCCAAAACTGTACAAAATGTATTTTGATCAATCTCGAAAATGTCCCAAAGCCGAACAATGTGATGATGCACCAAAGTTTTGTGGATGTTGTATTCTCGGAGGGCATGTCTAATGTAACTCTGTTTCTTCGCTTCACTCCACTGAGCATTCAAACCATGAAGCTTGCATGCAACATATCTATGTTCCACCAAATCATAAGCCTGCCAGAAATTTCCCAATTAAAAACCATAGGAAAGGTGTACAGTTTGACAAAAGGAAAGTAAGCAATAAACTCATAATCCGCTTCCCAACCATAAATCCTGTGATGATAACTGATAAGAGATAGATCTGACCTTGTAAACTTCACTGAAACCCCCTTTTCCAAGAAGATTTAGAAGGGCATATCGGTTATGAAGAATCTGAAAATTGTTGAAGCGAGAACCATCCTCATCTCTTATGCGTTTCATCTCTCTGATAAGCCTTCCCTTTTCAAATTCATACCGATCTCTCTCACGGAGAAGAGCTTCTTCCTCCTACAAAATCATAGCACCTCCAAAAAGATGACATATCTATGTGAAACATAAAACAAGTATGACCCAAGCACAGCAAGCTCACGCGTTTAATGCTCGATAGTCGAGACTTGTAAATCTCATCCTGCAGAAGTAAATCTTCTTCTGGAAGTCCCGTTTCAGCATCCATCCCGTCGCCCTTATCTTCAAGATAATAAGCACATTTTAACATAAGTTCCTTGTTTCACTCCAACATAATGACAGGTAAGTACAAAGACAGTAGATAGAATCTGCCACCTACAAGAGGGAAACCATACCGGCTTGTTTTTTCTTCAAAGATTTTCGCCGCCGCTCAATAGCCTCTTTTGTTTCCAACAATTGTTTCTTGATAAAGATAAACCGAAAGTTATCAAACACAAAAAATGCAAGAAAATTTAAGTGCCCAAAAATGTTAAAGGTATATTAAAATTTCAAGATAAGCATCAATTAAAATTAGTTTTGAGAAACTTCATGCATGACAAATTCTGGAAGTCAAAGCATCTAAAAAGTAAAGCTTCAAAGATACGCACAAGTTGAGCATTCACATCCTTCAGTGCCTGTCCATCCTCCCAAGTTTCTGATATAACAGTTCCAGCTCTAAAATGCAGATGAATCCCGAACAACAAGGAAAAAGAATAGGAGCTCAGCTTAGGTTTAACAAATCTCCCCTTGCTTTGCTTCTAGTGTGACTAGTTGTTAACAAGAAGTAAGAGGCATACACTCCTAAATAGGGTCTAATCAAATTGTATCATGTCATTTGAAGGATGATAATAAGCAAAGCTTCACAAAGTAGCCTACCTGATTACACCCACATTCCCAAGCCTCAGAGAATCCTGCCGCACTTTCATTCGTGCTTCCAGTCTTTCAGCTTTTGACACAGATATCAACAAATCAGATATCATCTTAGTCCTCTGCAAGCAAGGATTATAATATAGTCATACGTAATAATTTATGCCATAAAAAGAGAAATATGGTAATCAGTTTCCAAAGGATCCAGGAGTGGGATTTGTACCTTTGGCTTCATTTGTTGTTCATAGTCTTTAATATCCTTCAGTTCCTGATTTAAGTAAACGTGCAAAGGGATGAAGCCTTACTATGATCTTTCAGAAAACAGTTGCCAAAATAAACATGTTCAGTTGGGTAATTTTTGAACCTTTTCTAATTGGCGGTTAAGGTTTTCATACTCAGAATTCTCTTGACGAGCTCTTCGTAAATCCTCCTCCAATGTTGTAACTTTTAATCGTAAAGACAAAACCTCCTCCTGCATAATAGCATCATGTCAAAAAACAAAAACTGTTCAGTACCAAATTGTATGAAACACCTGTACTTCTATAAATTCAATTTCTTCAAATAACCCAAGATTCCTAAACCAAAACAAGTATAGATACCTCTAAGGAAGACTGATCTTCATTGCTTGAGTGTACTATCAACCTAGTATCCTGCAAGGATAGAAGGCAACAAACTAATCTATCAAAACAAAAAATCAGTAGCTTTACACCAAAGTAGGTCTAGCTATGTACCAAGACAATTACAATCTATTACATTAGAGGAAGATGACTGAATCTACCATATAGTATAATAATCTGAGGGAGGCTAGAAGCATACTTTGAGATAAGAGTCTTCAAGATGGCCATTTGATTGCGATGTCACAGATGATGAATTCTCAGATTTTGTCTGATCATTAACTCTAGAACCACGACCCCTCCCTGAAGCAGATTGAGACCTTCCACGACCTTGTTTTTTCCTATAGACATCAAAATTGGACTTTGTCTCTAGAGTCTCCACCATCTTCTGCAGTCCATCTGACACTGCCTGACATTTTTCTCCAAGATATTAGCAAATTTCTTTCCACAAATAGTTGACAAAGCTCGATCTCTAAACTAATGAGGTATCTAACAACAGCCAATCATCAATGTTCTAAACCAGTTGAATTCACCAGGAAAGAATTATGTCTTACCCAAAATGTAAGAGCAATGAAAAAGTACAGATGAGAAACTCAAAACCAACCCAAGAGAAATCGAAATGGGAAACTCAATAATCTGTGTCCATAGGAGGATGCGGCATAAATTTTCAAGAATGAAAGAGGAAATTCATAAAAGAAACATGAAATTACCTCAACATGCTGAAAAAAGGCTGACTTGTCGTTGCCTTGAACTTTTTGTCGCTTCTGGGTGTTGGCTTGTATTAGAAATTCTGCTCCAGCCTAGACGAATGAAAAAGAATAATAAATGATATTGTACAAAATATACATCAGGTCAAGATATTGTGGAAAGATCAAATAGAAGCACCATATAAATGAAGAAAATGTTCAGTAAGTTTGAAAAGAACTATGATTTATCCAATCATGTGAGCAATAACAAATATACAAGCCAGTCGTTTCATACTAATCTCTTTCACTCGAACTTTTCTTAGGACGTTTTCACAACAGCTAGATGAATGACAGTTTCTACTAATGAATGTGGTGAGACAAAGAAGACTTTCTTCCAAATGCCCACAACATCTGGAGAGAAATACACTTTACATCTATTTTTCCAGGATTTCCGTTTCCCTAAAAGAAAGACTACTGCCAGTTAATGAAAATAAATGACAGTTGTAGATAATTCATGATTCATGTTGTCAATCAGAAGTGCAGTCAGCTTAATTGTTTCTAAGAGAATAAAAACAGCAAGCATCACCTGAGAATATCATGTAAACATTAAATTCGACAATGTCAGCCAATTGTGAGCCTATAAGCCTAAAAAACACAGACCTAAAACATTAACTGTTTATGCTAATGCATCTTATGATCAATTGGTACTCTCCAGAAAAGGACACCGCCAATAAATAAGAGAGAAGCCATGAATAAAGGGCAAGATCAATTACGATCCTCAAAATGTTTGACATGTTTAATGCTAGAGGAAATTCCCCTAAGCA
This sequence comes from Sonneratia alba, assembly GCA_900174645.1. Lineage (NCBI taxonomy): Eukaryota > Viridiplantae > Streptophyta > Magnoliopsida > Myrtales > Lythraceae > Sonneratia > Sonneratia alba. The sequence goes on from FWPY01000010.1 coordinate 3,519,215, forward strand.
TTCAACCACTGCACGTCCAAAAGTTTCATTTTATCCTGTTCGTAGTATTCCATGAGATGAGAGGTTTTCAAAGCACAAACATCATAAGTCCATAACAACACCAGCCGAGGACTAGCCCAACAGCGAGAACACTTGAGAATAAACTAGTGGAATGTTCTAGCTGAAGGGTTCAAAATTTTCGTCTTTGGCAGCAAAGGAGAACCCTAAAGGCCACGATGGTAGTATAACTACAAGTGCAAAACAAAATGTATGAAATGTCAACTGAGTCTAACAAGGGCTTAGCAGCAAATGCTACTGGTAGTATTACCCACAATCAAGAGCTAATCACATAATAATCCAATTGAAGAACCACCTGATAGATACCACTCTCAAACAGCAATGTAATAACTACAGAAGTATAGTGCATGAAAATCAACTTTAAGCCGTAGAGCAGACTCACATCATCATCAGAGTCGCTCGAGGTAGACTGCTCCGCCAAGCCATCAGTTACGAATCTGGAAGAAGAAGACAAAATAGGCTGCTGTTGCTGCTGCTGCTTGGCTGGCGGCTGTTGATGCTGAGACGGCGGGGCAGAAGCTGATGAGGCCTTGCCCACTAATCGAGCTTCGAGCTTAGCCATTTTAGTGGGCAGGGATTGATCAGACTGGTTCGAGGAATTGGAGGAGAGGTGCAAAAGCATGTCATCCGACATTGTCGAGAAGTATCAACCGATCAGAGATGCTGAGCTCCTTTGAGTACTCGCTGCATGTAAGGCAGTGACAGAAGGGCTGAATTTTGACCCAATTTGACTCAATGATCCGAAACTTAACCCTAGAACATTTACGCGGTATCGTGCAGACATATGTCAGAGACTAAAGACAACCAAAGGAAGCACCTTCACTCGTACCCCGAAGGAAGCAAAACCAAAAAAAAAAAAAAGGGACAGGGAAAAGGGAAACAAGAGAAAGGAATAACACCCGGAGAGACAGTGACAAGGTTTGGATTTTGTAGGGTTTCTTGTACTGAAATTCTCATGAAGAGCGAACTGGGAGAGGCATGGAGAGGAAGGGAGCAAATTGAAATTGGGTCAAATGGCTCTTCTCGAGGCTAATCTTGTTTTGAATATTGAGTTGACTGCGTCCTCTCCATTTGGGCCAAAAGGAGGCAAGAGCTTGAATGAAAAGGACGCATGGATTTTGATTTTGGATGACAAAAAAACACCTACAACTTGCAGGAGAAACGTGGGGGATTCATTGAGAGCACACACAGGAAAAAAAGGTGAGAATGAAACTTACCCGAATTGGCCGGATATGCATTAGTTGAAGTTCCTCGGATTGTATCAATGGGAGAGGAATGAGGTCATGAAATGCGATTAAGGAGGAGCCGGAAGGAGATTGATTGAATCAATGTGCCGGTGCCCTTAGCAACTATATGTAGATGTGATGACAACATCAGCAATGGACATGTACCCTTTTTTCCACCATTTTTCACACTGTTTGGTGGCAAAATGTCCACTATGCGCCAGCTTCTATACCATACCATGAATAGTCATAAGATTTAGGTTGCTTGTCCTCGTTATCTCATGCAATTACATGAAGCTCGTAACGCCCCCTTTCCCCACAGAAGACATGGTGCTCGAAATGGACCAACTGTATGAGTGGTTGGTGGAAATGATAACATTTGGCATAGCATAGTGAGGCGTATCCTGTTCAAACCTTCGAGCCAAAGCCGACCCAAGCTACAACCTTGCTTCTCTGTTAGAGGGTACCATACAACTGGCCTAAGGCCCAAGACTCGCGCCTTGGACCAGTGGACTGAGAAATTTATTGTTCTCTTATAATCTATGCTGGCGTGCATTAACATTAAGAGTTCACAAAGTTAAATAACACATATTGGATTAGTCAGCCAGAGCAATTAGAGGAAACAAAATGTTGGAACGTTAGTTAATTTCAATCATGAATGTCCGTGGATATTCTATTCATCTCCACTTCTCTATCTCTTCTGGTATATTGCCTCGGGAGTAATCAGAACTATCCATCTATGAAGCACAAGTTCAATAATACTTATCTTCCTCAAAAGCGTAACCCTATAAGATTTCATTTGTGTTATTGAAGATTTTGATAATTCGATGACAATTGATTAAGCAGAGATTCCAAAGCTGAGACAAAACAATGAACTATATAGATTGAAAGACATGAACAACCTGTAGACAAAACAATGAACTATATAAGAAGCAAGTTCTACAGAGTTGCAGGTTGATCATGTCATTCAATCTGCAGAACTATAATAAAGAGATCGGGTTGCTAATGCATTATGGAATGCAAAATCTGCCACAGAAGAGGAAATGCTGTGCATTCAAAAGATTAGGTCGGAACAAGTTTCTCACATATACAGCATTGGTATATCCACAAAGATTGTGAACTACTACATTATACCAGTAATCATCAAGTTGATCAGGGAAGAAGAAACCACAAGCTAACTCAGACAGCACCACTACTAGATGAGTCCAAAAATTTAATGATCATCACAGTGTTGCAGCACGCGCTTAAGAGAGTAAAAGGTACCCCATGAACTCTTGCAGCAGGGTTCTCCTCCCTTGACAGAGGTGCAACATCTGATAAGTAAAGCAGCTCCTATCTAACATCATCAATCATAATTTTTCCTGGTCAAGTTGCCTTTTGAGTTAGTGAACCTTGAAGTGAAAAATCTGAGTTGAGAAGTCTTTCCAAACACCAGATACAACAATATCAGATTTCAACTGATAATCCATGAAAAATTTACTGTGGTCAAAATTTTTACAATCTAATCATACTTGAACCAATATTCCCCAAATTATCAGCACAGCGTGTGCGAATGATTTCTTGAGATGGATGGCATAATAATTATAATATCGAGAAATACTTCAACACAAATGCAGAACTAAACAACATTCATATTCATGATGTGCATCTATTTTTGGCCAGTGGAACACGTAAGAGATCTTCTCATTGATCAAAAAGCGCATCTTGTCTGGTATTCTTATTGAAAAATCAATACAATTCTGACTTAAAATAAGCCTCTATTAATTAATCCCTCTCTTATCATTCTGATTATTAACTTCATTATGTCCCTGCCTCCACCTATGGTTGAACGACGACTTTCCATGAGAAACATTAGGAAGACAGCCTCCCCATTGGATCCCAAGTTCCAAGATACAGCAACATCAGGGAAATAGATCAATCTAACCATCTAGCAAGATTATGATTTCACAGATAATGTTAGATCATTGAATACTACTGTATAAACTGGACAGCATCGACTATGCAGAGAAATTTCTTGCATTTCTGAATGGAGAAACATATTACATCAGAATATACACTATCATGGAAAAATCTCCCCCTTGCTTCACATTCTCGATGGTCAAGGAATCACAATAGCATGGAAGAGGAGAAAAGGCAATAGAATACAGAAATCTATTTACCAATGTAGAGATACCAGGCATCTGACACAGGGAGCTGGAAGATCTTGGAAGCACATCTCATAGGCGCTTAGAATACCCAGAGCCTCCACATTTCTTGCAAAATATTAACCCTGCAGAGTTGGTGAAGGGGCCCATGAATGACTCTATGAGCGAACATTGCACAAAACAAGGAGGTTCCCAGACCTGGTGGTGATAGTTGTAATGGTGTTTGATCAGATTTTTAGTAAGTTACATGTGAAGATATGTACCTGCTCCCTTGCACACCCTGCAGTCAACAACTCCAGTTTCTTGCTTCATCTTCCCATTCTTGCAAAAAACACATTTTGTTCCGCCTGAGCAGCAAGCAAATATAATCAATGCTCAGAACTTTAACATGAAATCCCAAAAGGTAATTTACGGTAATCTTTTTGAGCTGAATTGTCAATTCTAAAGTAGAACAAGAAAAAAGCAGCCCATACATATACATTCGGAGAACTGTACAGAAGCACCCCACTTGGGAGGTCCATGCAGAAGATCAAATAGCCCCATAATTTGACAAATGCATAAATATGCAATAGATTCCACAGATATCAATTCATCACCACTTTGAAGTTCGCTACCAAGCATCAGGCATCCGAGTTCACAGCCCCAGCCACATTATTAGTTGAAATTAGTCCGAAAAAAGGATATAATATTGCCAAAGCAAGAATCAGATACTGAACACTAGGCTACAGTACTGGTGCATCAAAGGCCAACTGATTGAATCAAGGAAAAGAAGGTTCACTGCATTTGTTAATTTGACGATTCTCGCCTTCTAATTTGCATCCTTGGTGTGGTTATTTTGAACCAAAATCATCTCGAAAGAGCATGGAAACATGGGAAGATTCGAATATCAAAGAAATGCAGGCAACATCTCATAAAGTCTCGAACTTTAATGGATATATGAGCCTTTGAGGGGACTGCTTACCATTGCCAGCACAGCGATCACAGGGCACGGGATCTCCCTGCAAAAGCCCCCAACGTTATCATATTAACAGGTGCCCCCAAAATTAAGCAATTTGGCGGGAAGACAGTCGCTGGTATGCTACACTTGTGAACGCACCTTGAGGCCGAGGAACAGGGAGAGGGCAATGGCAGCTAGGACGCTGATGGTGGAAAGAGCTGTCTGGGTGTCAAGCGCCCTCTCGAAGCCACCGAACAGGATGAAGGGACGGAAGAGGAGCTCACTCGGCGGATGAACGGGCGTGAGCTGATGGCAGAGAGGAGGGCCTGGGTGTGTCGGGGAAGAAGACTGTGCGAGGCAGCGAGATGGGTGAGGGAGAGAGACGAAGGGCTCAGGGAAGGCGAGGAGGAGAGAGGGTGGAAAGTGTAGGAGCTGCAGCAGCAGCAGCGGCAGCAGAGGGAAGCCGCCATGGACGGATTGGAGAGGCAGTGGAACATGTGGAGTGGAGGGAGCTCGTGTTGTCCCGTCCCGTTGATGGTCTGTGTCTCCATCTAGATGGGCTGGGCTGACATCTTATGGATGAAGATGGATGGACCGGGCTCGTACGAGCCCATCTTGCGGAACCCGTTTCGAAGCTTCAACTCGAGCTTCTGTGGCCTCTATCAGCGCAAGGCTCTCGCCGGTGCGTGGCTTCTCTCTCTTGTACTGCAGCGGCGGGGCAGGTTAGGAGCATTTGCTAAATGACAATTTTACCCCTGTGCAAATCGACTCCATGGGGTTTTTTTTTTTTTTGGCTGAATGATATGATAATCATTGAGGTATTAGCTAGACAATAATTATCAGTTATTATTAAATAATACCAAAGAGGGGGAATCTGACGATTGATTCAGTGATACACTGAGTTGGGAAATAGTTTTTTTAATTTTTAAATGAAAATACTAAATTGCTGGGTATTTATTGAATTTACCCAATAATGAACATTATTATATTGTTGCTGGACCATCTAAGATATAAAAATAACGCCTGATTAATCCACAGACGTCACGTGTTACAAATACTGAGCATAACGTCTCGCTGCATCTTTCAAGAAATTAAATGGAAGTAACCATTTTTTTTATCTGCCATCATTATTGCCATTTTTCAGATTTTCTATATTAAAAAAACATAGAATATTACTTTAAAATAAATATATATTTTCTTTATAATAGTTTATCTTGTTGATAAGTTAGTTTGGAATGTAATTATGAGAAAATTCAATTTGGGATGTTATAATAATAATAACAGTAATAATTTACTCGCACAATTTGGGAAACCATCCTCAATCGACTTTCAAGCATCACAGATCAACTTGACCATGGAGACTTGAGTTGCAACATGTCGTTTTGGTTAAATAGAGAATATACTATGGATTATGTTGTCTTTGAACTGTTGTGAACATCATGTATCTATACTATTACATGCCAACACATGGAAGTTTTTATGTCTCTTTCTTCTTCCAATACCATTTTTAAACTTAATTTACTATATATTATATCTATAATTGAATACTATGTATTATTTACTCTATATTCTTTCAAATATCCAATACTCCACAAGTTCTAATATTCTAATAAGATTTTCTAATTCTTGAAATTTCTTGGATGGGTATATATTGAGTCATCTTTCTTTGCCTTTGTTTGATGGGAATGGTGGTGAGTGGGGTTGGTAGAAATCTTCCATCAAGTTTTTGATTGTGTTTTGATTCTATTGAAACAAATCAGTCCATTTTAGCAATTGTTCTAATATATCATATATTTGACTTTTATTTGAAATTATTTTTCTTCTTATAAGATTCTAGTTGATTTTATTTATATCGATAATATTTGATACTAATATAATCGATTAATCTACCGAATACCAAGTGCTTATTACCAACGTTATAACTAGATTACTGTATGTTATTAGTTTACTAACGATTCGACTCTCTCCGTCACTATCAATTGAATGAATTGATTGTAAGGTTTGAAATAGAGATGGGATGAAAGTTTAATTGAACTAGCAAACAATGGGTGGATTTGTGGAGGTAGTGACCATCCCCAGAGAGCTCTCAAATTCGGTCTTCAAACGACCTCGAGGCCTATTTGGGATTACTTGAGACTTCGGTGGACAGCACCAGTTTTACGTCTAGTCTATTTTATATGGATAGAGAGAAAGGAATGAATTTCCGAAATTATCCAACGGCCTCCAGCTCCGGCTTGCAGAGAAACTTTTGTATATGACTATAAAAAAAAAAAGAGGGGCATAAACGTCCATTGGGGAAAGCAAAGCATATTCGATCCTCCACCGTCTTTCTCCTGTCCCGACCTTGTGTTTGGGTCGGGGTAGCAGTCGAGTCCCCGAATCAGACCTCAATTTTGGATTCTTCTAACCCTGTCAGAGATCGATTATCTCCTTCCTGACCTTCCTCGCCATCTCAGAAGCTTCTTGATACAAGCACGCGATCCTATTCATACAGATCCCCTCGTCAGTGCTCCCCGTGTCGCTGTCCTCTCCGATACCTTGTCGATAACCCTAGAATCATCATCCGAGCACTTGTTGACCGGCGATGTTCAACGGAATGATGGATCCCGATCTGTTCAGGATCGCCCAGGAGCAGATGGGTCGCATGTCGCCTGCCGAGCTGGCGAAGGTCCAGCAGCAGGTATTGGCTCCTTCTTTCCCCATTCTTCCGGTTGTAAGCCTCGTACGTCTGCGTATGGCTTGGTCTCGTAGGCTGTTGCTTCAGGTTATTCTTTATGGGTCTTCTCACGTGGCTTGGAAATAAGAGCTGAAATCGTATTTGTTTATCGTAAGTAATGGTGTTTGTACGCCAATTCGTCGACCTTTCTCGCAGTTTAATTACACGATTGCATTGTCGCTAGAATTTAGTCTCTTTTGTCCCCAATTCAATATTTTGTTGTAGTGAAAAGGAAAGGATCAAAGCAACAGCTTTGACCAGGTCTTATCCATTTTTCTTTGCTTCTAGGTCTCTGTGACTAGCGTTTACTTTTCCAAACAATCTGAGCTAACTTTTGCAGTTGCTGGTATCGATTATGGAATTTGGTATTCCACAACTGAATGTTGATATCTAGCTTTTTTGGGCGTATCAGATGATGTCTAATCCTGATTTGATGAGAATGGCTACTGAAAGCATGAAGAACATGAGGCCTGAAGACCTCAGACATGCTGCAGAGCAGCTGAAGCGTGTGCGCCCTGAGGAGATGGCTGAGATTGGTGAGAAGATGTCTAAAGCAACACCAGAAGAGGTAGCAGCCATGCGTGTTCGGGCAGATGCCCAGATGAGCTATGAATTGAATGCGGCAGAAATGCTTAAGAATGAGGTAGCCTACAGAACACTGCTGCATTTAACTTATGATTCTGGATGACAGGAAAGAAACTCAAGCCAAGTCCATGTTGCCCTTGAAGTACAAGAACCCCATTAATGTCAAGACATCCTTTCATTTATAAATGGTTGTTTGAGCGATCAATGTAGCTCTTCCATATGGAAATGCTTTCTACACAGCACATCTTTTATCATATATCTAGATTCCCACTCATCTTTAAGGCTGATGACTATCATGCCACTATGTGTTTTTCCTTTCTGATGCTCCTAGGTTCTTTGGCTGTATCTTGGAAATTATTATTTAGTAATGGATCTGCTATTACTTGACAGGGTAACTGGCTCCACAGCCAGGGAAAATTCTATGATGCGTCACAGAAATATTTACATGTAAGTGATAACTTGTCTTCTAACATGTTGTTTTCCCTGTGTGAGCATTTTCATTTTAGGAATGAGTGATCTTTGCTTGCCGTTCTGACAGAATTGTTATTCTTCAGGCAAAGAAAAACTTGAAAGGCATTCCATCCTCCAAAGGGAAGGCACTGCTGCAGGCATGTTCTCTTAACTTGATGTCATGCTACCTGAAAACAAGACAGTACGATGATTGCATAAGAGAAGGCACTGAGGTATGAGACACTTTTCATGATTGCTGGTCCTTATGATTTATACAAGATATGGTTTGGTTGAGTGAGGAGTGATGACTTGAGAATCCTAGCTTATGATGGATGTTGCTTGCTAACAATTTAAATTACTATTTGGGGGAGAAAAGAAAAACGAGGGAATTGTGCCAAGGAAATTAATGGAGGAGATGCAAGCCATTGTACTAAGGACATTTTGACAGATTTGTAGAAAAGCCAATTGGCTGTTATAGTATCCTATCTGCTACATTTGGAATAAATAGTTCACTTTATTTATTCCCTTTTCCTATGAGCAACTTAGTTTTTACTGATTTATAATTCTCCTGTTTCTCACCAGGTTTTGGCATCTGATGCAAAGAATATTAAGGCTCTTTATCGGAGAGGTCAAGCTTTCAAGGAAATGGCCCAACTAGAGGTGAGACAATCCTACTTACTTAAGCTTAATAGGGACAGCTGGAATCTAGAGGCACTGAGAAATTTTGCCACCTTCTGCCTCTAGTTTCTCATATATAACAACGATTCTTTATTTCTGTATGCACCAGGATGCTGTTCATGATCTGAGTGAGGCACATGAAGTTTCCCCTGGTGATGAAACTATTGCAGAAGTATTAAGGTATTGAGTTTCTAGCATTTCCTAAAATGATTTACCACTGGGGTTTCATCCTTGACATTGATATCTGAAATTGATGTCTGGTTTAGCATTTTTTTCCTTTTTCAATTGTTGTGCTGCATGTTTGTGGTTTTTATCTGTGTCAGGTGTTACAAATAGAAACTCTAGCCCTCAATTCCTTACAATTTCTAATGTTTCTTGTTGATATTTATGAAAGTATTCTCTTGAAATTCAATAGGTGGCCACTATCTAACACATAATAATTCCTATTCTCACTGTAGGGATGCTGAGGAACGATTGGCTGCAGAAGGTGGTGGGCGTGCATCAAGAGGTGAGTGAAGTATTTTGGTTTTCTCTCTCTTTCAATTTCTAATCCCTCTGTTTGGGTCAGTTCCTGATTTAATCTATATCTTTTTCTTCACTCTTTTTTGTCATCATGCATGCTATATTTATATGTCATGTCATTGGTTGTCTTCCTGTTGGTTAGTAGGGTTGGTAATTGAGGAAATAACTGAAGAAGATGAGGTTTTGTCTTCTACAAGTCATCAAAATCCATCAGTAGAGGAGCATTCAGAGAAGCAGCTTGAGGAAACCAAGAATGATGACAAGAGTCAAAAAAGCAGTAGCAGAGTGGGGTCACTTTCGAATTCAGAATGCTTGCAAGCTTTGAAAGATGATCCTGATGCTATCAGGTACTTTATTATTTTTTTAAAGGTATTGCTTTTATACTTTATCTTCACTCAAGGTCCTACAGGTCACTGGACCTAGGGTAGCTTCATGAAGTGGATGAAGCCAGAGAATGTAATTCCTGTCTACATGCAGTGCTTATCATGATGTAATGATGAGATAGTGCAGTTTGTTGTCTTCATCACTAAAATTTGGACTTCGTGCATCTGCTTTACAGGTCATTCCAGAATTTCATTTCAAATGCTGATCCCAAAACTTTGGCTGCAATGGGTGCTGGAAATGCTGGTGCTGTATCCCCTGAAATGCTCAAGACTGCTTCAAATACGATCAGCAAGATACCGCCTGATGAACTTCAGAAGATGCTCCAGCTGGCCTCCTCGTTTCAGGGTGATAATCCGTTTGCTAGTGGAGGTCCCTCAAATAGTAGTTCTAATGAATTTAGGCCGGGGTCCATTCCAGATGTGTCACCGGACATGCTAAAAACGGCAACTGATATGATGAGTAAGATGTCATCTGAAGAGCTACAGAGAATGTTTGAAATGGCATCTTCTTTAAGAAGGGAAGACCTTTCCATGCCATCAGCTTCTTTGAATACTGATAGGCCGAGTTCTAGTTCCAGTTTAAATCTTTCTGATGTTGAGGAAGTGCCAACCATGAGCAGGAATGATGTTTCCAGTGAAACAAGCTCTGCTAGCCATGGATCTTCAAGTTTGAGAAATGGCATTCCTCCCCAATCTAAATTTCCATCTTCCCCTGCTGATTTACAGGAGCAGATGAGGAACCAAATGAAAGATCCTGCTATGCGACAGGTTAAATATTTTTACCAATTATTTCGAGCTTAATCAACAAAGAACAGTAGTATTTGTCATATAGATAGCAATTATTATTATTGGACTGAATTTGCTTGTAAACTTTCAGATGTTTTCAAATATGGTCAAGAATATGAGCCCAGAAATTATGGCTAACATGAGTGAACAGTTCGGGTTTAAGCTTTCCCAAGAAGATGCTGTGAGGGCTCAGCAGACAATGTCTTCCTTATCACCAGAAGACCTCGATAGGATGGTATCAATCTATGCTATGGTTTACGCAATTTTTCCTCTTCAATTTAGAATTCCCTTTTTCCCAACAAGGATATGGTTAAAATAGTTGGTAATTGGTATTTGCCCCATTTTGTTTGTCTTTTTCTGCTATAGATGCAATGGGCGGACAGGATTCAAAGAGGAGTAGACATGGTGAAGAGGACAAAGAACTGGTTGCTCGGACGACCTGGCATGATTCTTGCCATATGCATGCTAATCTTGGCAATGATCCTCAACCGCATGGGCTATATCGGGTAGTTAAATGGGGGAACACCATTATCTCCTTTATTTCTTTATTAATCTTCCTACTACTAGCCCACCAACATTCTGGATTTCAGACTGTCAACAGCAGAGGAAGTTGGTTATATGGGTGTATGGAATTTCAATAATCCGATTAACTTAGTGTGGTCATTACTGATCTGAGTTGCTAGATGTGTTGGCCTCCCCTTCTTTTGTCAAGCTGAGCTCATGCTAGATGGGTGAAAAGAAACCCAAGCATGATTTTCCCAGCCGAGGCCTAATGTCCCTGGCTTCTGGTACATTTTTTAGTGAAGGTTCGGACGGACAGTCATTGATGAGAATGTTCCATATTCCTTTCCTCTCTTTAGCAACAGGCAACCGTTGTCTGTGTCGCGTATTCATCTCTCTGAAAGGTGGGAGACTTGCTTTTGTTTTTCTTTTGGCCCAGTAAAGCCACTTTATTCATCACTATCCATTTATCAAAAAGTACATCAGTAATGTTTATGTATTCTCCCCACGATACAGTAGAAAAATTGCTCTTATCCCTCTCTGGCGACTCTTCTCAGGCGGGATTGGGGTGGGGGTGGCGGGGGGGACACCCAATCTTGCGAGAGCATCCCCATTTTGTACAGGTGTGCAATCAAATTGGCCCAGTTATTTGCTTCTCGGCTGACTAGACTAATCTGCAATGAGTTGAAAAACCTCTTATTCAGTCTCTTGTGTGGTCCTCATGAATCTGTTTCCTGGAGGCCTTGTCTGTGACCCATCCTCACGATTCTACTGAGGGTGACCCAGGCGGGCAGATTCTGCTAGAGATCCACCGTGGCTGATCCGTGCCATTCATGCTGCCGATTGGCTTGGTATGTAAGGAACTTTACTGTACTTGATCTACAGTCATTGTTGGACTTACGTTGGTAAGGGATTCATGATCGTACTTCTCTTTGATCGGTAGTTGCGAGATCTGGTCTCGTATGGAAATCATTGTGTGGTCTAGATCGTAAGATGCGTATCCTGTCTGCCCTTTTTTCTCTTCGAGAGACATGGGAAAGTGCGTTAGGTAGAGCTGGTGCTACTCCCACCGTAGATCTAAACAAGAACTAGTTAGCGTTCCATGTGGATGTACTCGGTAGCGGATCCTGTGATCCGTGAAGTTCAATATGTTTTTTGCTGCCGGGAATCGATCTCTCTGCTAAGAGGTTGCAATCTAGTTAGCAGTTACTCCATGGTTCATTCCTGTGATCTTTTCAAGCAGGAATCCCAGCCATTTTGCCCCTAAGCTTTTCTGTTTAGAATTGCAAATTGACTGACTGATTTGATAGCCCTTTTACCTTAGAGGCCAGAGGGAGATGTCAGGGCGGGTAAAATTGGGTTCGTATTCTGACGCGTTTAACACGTGACAGCAGAGTGATGTCACTACCGTCGTCTCTCTGAGAGCTGCGTTGCATCATATTACCGCCAAACGATAAATCAACGTTTCCCTTGCCAGCTTCCTTTCTTTTACTTGGGAGCTCATTATAAGTTTCCAAAATCAATGTCATATAATCGGATGATCTTGTTGATCTTGTATACCAACCCTTGTTTTATAGCACGCTGCTCCAACCACGATCTCACTCACAATTCCTGCGATTACGGCATTTTCGGCTTTCGGTTTGAGCGTACGTGAGTTGTCTTGAACCTTTCCCCAACTTTTAAAGGGTCTTTCCAATTATGATTTTCGGATCATGGTACTGCCAGTGCCCAGGTGATGGCTGGGTCTTAAAAATATGACCAAGAAGTCCCCTTTCCCGTATCGGTTACACTATAAAATCAATATTTCCAATTTCTAATATTTCCGTATCTCGTCGATTCTAAATCCCTGGCTGGAATTGCTTGGGAAACGGACAAGGAGCGGATGGAGGGAGGAATATCCTCGGGGATATTCACGTGACCTGACCCCCTCCATTTCTCAGCCATTCGACGATGTTTGCTACTCTTAACTTTCAACTAAAAGTGTCACTTCGAGCAATTCTTTTTTTTTTTTTTGTTTTTGGGGGTCAGCAGCTATCGAACCTGCGATTGCTCGTCTTGACTCGGTCTTTCCTCGGAGTTGAAGATGCGGACCGTAATATTAATTTACTCATCTGGAAGAACGGTAGATGCCGAAGAATAGGTACATGGTCGTACGCTTCATGATTGTTAAAACGAAAGCACGTAGATTTGGTTTGACGATTGGAAGAGAAAAGCCAATAACGTGGATAAATACAGAAAAAAAATTATTAATAACACAAGAGTTTATAGTCCTAAAACAAAGATTTAATTAGGTTGGTTTTATCCATAACCGGTATGTATCGCTTATAAACTGGTATATAATTGCTCTTATTGGATTGAGTGATTGTTATAAGTCGAGTTCAAAAAATAGATCCGTTGAATTGGAATTAACTTAGAATATTTTCTCATTAAATCGGTTCGAACCGTTAAAAATATTATAATTAACGATTAATTTTATATTGGTTTAATTTTAAAAAAATCATTCATTTTAAATAATTTGAATTAAAAAAAGGAAGGGATCACAATCCACGGATCAAATTTGCTTAAACCGTGAAACAGCCCGCTTAGCCCTATTTCAAACTAGTTCGTAATTTTATAAATCGTGACTCATAATCAGACCAATTTATTATATTTAATATACTAAATTATAATCAGATTAAATTATTTAAATCTCATTTTAAACCAGTATATTTAACCTCTCCATTATACCCTCGGAGTAAAAAATATCTTTACGGGAAAACAAGAAGAAGAACAGTTTCCAATGTTATTTTGATGTTTGCAGCATCAGGGGGAATACCTTGAACCCCGAAACACGAAACTTCACTCCGACTCCCAGTGAAGGGAAGAGAAGGAAGACGGAAGGGAAAACATTTTCCCGCAAAAGTAATGTTCAGGAAATCGCGGAAAAAAGTATAAATATCGTGAAATTGATAATATTTCCCACTAGTATTTCTCCTCTGCGGCTGCAACATCGATCGCAGTTCGCAGATCGCAGAAAAGCTCTCTCTCTCTCTCTAATGGTCTGCATTTCTTCGATTCGTCTCTGAGCTTCAACCCTGGTTCAAAAATGGACAGCCCCTCCGAAGATTCCTCTGATTCTACTCAGCCCCCCGAACCAGACAGCAACCAGCGAGTCTACTTCGTCCCCTACAGGTCCGCTCCCCCTCTCCCACTCTCTTTCATCTATACTCCCGTCTAGCCGTTCCTTCTCTGCAGAAGCATTTCGAAATCTCGCCGGCCTTTGTTTACGCCTTCCCTCCGCATTTACCCTATCCAGTGCTCGTTTTGCACGGGGGATTTCTAGTGGAAAGTGATTTCTTGTGGATTGCTTCGGGTGCCTGAGATCTAAAAATCCCCATGTCATTGACAATCTGGACCTTCGGGATCTAGGGTTTCGCTGCATTGTTTACGTAGACCGAAGATTCTGTCTGGAAGCGTTTGATTAGCTAGTGTGATGTATTTAAACCTTCGGATTCGACTCGTTCTTAGGATACATCAGCTACTGCTCCAAAAATGATTAAGATTTCAGGCGTATAGAGGTGTGATGGGGTGGAACTAGATTGACATAAGCTGGAATCGTGTTTACTTCAATCAGCAGTGCCGTATAGAGATCCGGCTGTGCTCTCTTGACTTTAACATCAATCTATTTCTTTGCAGGTGGTGGAAGGACGCACAAGTTGATCAGTCCAATGGAAAGAAGGGGATAATGTATGCTGCCTCCCCAGCTCAATCCTATGGTGGTCCATGAAATTGATCAATAATATCTTCAATTCAGATCTCGCGTTCAATCTAAGAAGAGAGGAGGATTCTGTGCAGGATGGTGAGGATGGTGAAGTGGGTGTCTCTGGTAGAGATTTTGCATTGGTCTCTGGTGAAATGTGGGTAGAGGCACTGAAGTGGTGAGTGCCGTTACAGCACCATATCGAGCCTTTGACTGAGTACTGGTCGCTCAGATGATAATTTCTGGTTATTTTAATGGTGGTACTTTCATGTTTCTTTAACAGGTATAGTGATTCTAAAGTTGCCCAGAAGGAGAATAGGAGCTTCTCTGCTGCCGAGGATGATATTTCAGATGTTTATCCCATACAGTTAAGGTTGACTGTAATGAGAGAAGCGAACACCTTGGCTGTAAGAATATGCAAGAAAGTAAGCACAGTTTTCTAACTGGTTTTGAGCTTCTTCAGGCAAATCATGAATATATATTTTATGATTGCTTATTCAATTAGTATCTAATTCTTATGCCTTTATTTTTTATCTTTTTGATGTGTTTTGTGTCTTACTTAAACTTATTGAACACTGTAATATCCTTAGTACAAATACAGTTCTGTGAAAGATCCAATTCAATAATATGGTGGCTAGTTTGTTGAGAAGGTTGTATCTCTGGTTATGATCAGATTCACCCATGCAGGAATGTATTTAATGTAGCTTTAATCATGTAGGCTGAGTTCAAGAAGAAATTTTGGTTTGTGAATATTTCTCAGTTGTTCCTAAGTATCCCTCTGAAAACTGTGGCCCTAGTGTGGTCCAATCTTCTCTATTTACTTTGATATTTTAGAGTTATATGGCATGGCTTGGAGTTTATGCAGTATACTCCATGGATTTCCCTGAGGTAGTTGGACTGTCTTGATATGCACTTTGCTTTAATAGTGCTATCTGTGTTTTCCTGGGAGAAGCCCGTGCATCTATATTTCCTGGATTTTTAAATTTTTATGCTTTTTTAACCATCTGGTGTATGAACAAATCTCTTGCCATTTGTTTACTGATATGCAATTGGTCCTGAAGGATAATGCTGTGGAGCTTTTCAAAAGAGCATGTAAGATATTCAGTGTGGATATTGAGCTGGTAAACATGCTAATCCTATTGATGATGTTACTTGTTGTGAAAAATAGATGGGTGGACTTTCACTGTTTATTTTTTGACAGTTGCACATCTGGGACTTTTCTGGACGAACAACTCTATTTTTCTTGAGCGATAATGGTAGGTTCATGAAAGATTGTCCACGGCAGGCAGATCAGGAGGTAGGTGGTTTCTAATGAGTTGCATATCATTGTATTTAATTATTATTGTTTCTAGCCATTCCTTTTTCTCATTTTGGACCCAATTGCAAATGTTTAATCACAATACTTCCTGCTGTTTACTTTGAGGCCAGTAGTGAAGCACCAGATCATGCCTTGTTCTCTTGTAGGTTCTTCTAGAATTGCAAATTTATGGATTGTCAGATTCTATAAAATGCAAAGAAGGGAGAAAAGAAGACAAAGGATTGCAGCATTATGCTGGAAGTTCACTTTTGAATGGAAGCATTTGTAATGGAAGCTCTGACTCTGTCCGCATTTTCAAAAGCTCTGGGGAAGCTGGTTCTTTGGGATTGACAGGGTTGCAAAACCTTGGAAATACTTGTTTTATGAACAGTGCTCTCCAGTGTTTGGCACACACGCCAAAACTTGTTGACTACTTCCTTGGAGACTACGCAAGGGAAATAAATCACAGAAATCCTCTTGGCATGGATGTAAGTTCTAGATTTATCATACCCTGTATTCAATCTAACCAAATGTGGAGAAGAATCTGTTTTCAATTTGAGGTGACTTTCTAACGGCTTCTCAGTTTTTTCTGTATTTACTTGGATCATATGTAAATGAGCATTGTACTTTGATAGGGTGAGATTGCACTAGCGTTTGGAGATTTGTTAAGGAAATTATGGGAGCCTGGGGCTGCTCCAGTTGCACCAAAAACATTCAAAATGAAGCTTGCTCGATTTGCTCCCCAGTTCAATGGATATAATCAGCATGATTCACAGGTCAGTATAGATTTTGTGCTTGATTTGAATTCTTGCCTTCTCATCAGATGAGCAGAACTTGTCAAGGTTGATTAATTATAATGAGCTTAATTTTCATGTCACAGGAACTCCTTGCTTTCTTATTGGATGGGCTTCATGAAGATCTCAACCGTGTAAAGTGCAAGCCATATGTAGAAGCCAAGGATGCAGAGGATCAACCTGATGAAGAAGTGGCTGATGAATACTGGCATTATCATCTGGCTCGAAACAACTCTATCATAGTTGATGTGTGTCAAGTAAGTGCAATTTCCTCTGCTTTTCCTGAGCTGTTGTTACCGTTGGTTACCATGATATTTTTGGTTACTGAAATGTTATTGGAGCACTGGATAGTCAAAAGCAGCATTTCACTGTATATAATTATCTCTGATTATGGTTATACTAATTGAAGAAAGTATTTTTTAGGGTCTAGCATGTCACATGCATCTGAGATTTGACTTATAATTTTATGTGCATAATATTTACTGATTTTACCTTATGTTTTATAAGGCTTTGAATTTTAGGGTGCATGTCATCCGGCATCATCTTGGTGACCGTGAAGAAAATTACATATTTTTTCGCAAAAAAAAAAGGCTTAGAATTCTTGATGAGGTTATCATATTCTGGAAACTTGTTATGAGGAGTGTTGCACTATGTCCACCATAAGTTATTTTTGAATGATTAAATGTTACCAAGGGTCCAAGACCAAGATGTATAGGACTCTAATTTATATTTGTGAGGATATTTTTCTTCCTTTTGAGTTCCAATCACAATACATCTTAGCATATTGACATAATGCAGCATTCTCATATGTATCTGATTTATCATAGGGTCAATTTAAATCAACATTGGTTTGCCCATTATGCAAAAAGGTTTCTGTCACTTTTGATCCATTTATGTATCTGTCACTGCCATTACCTTCCACAACGACACGGACGATGACTATCACAGTTGTTAGTCTCAATGGAAGTGCCAAGCCAACTCCTTACACCATCTCCGTGCCAAAGAATGGAAAATTTGAAGATCTTATCCAAGCACTTAGTGCTGCATGTTCTTTGGGCATTGATGAGACCCTTTTGGTAGCTGAGGTATCTTACTCAAAATTTTATAACTGAGCTATGTTTTGAAGCTAATACTTAAGAAATATTATTGTATGTTGTGTACTATGTATGGTTATGTATTTTTAAAATTTTCAGGTATACAATAATCACATTATACGGTTCCTAGAGGATCCTTCTGACTTTTTGAAGCTAATTAGAGATGAAGATCGGCTTGTGGCATATCGGTTAGCTAAAGAAAAGAAAGAAGTCCCTTTAGTTGTGTTCATGCATCAGACAATGGAGGAGTAAGTCTAGTCAAATCAGCATAGATGTTAATATGCATGATATTCTTGCATTTTCCTAAAATATGTAACACCACATCGATTTCACAAATATTTGTTGATTATAAAACATTGAGAAAGTTAGGTTTAATGGACGGCATAACTGGCATACTATTGTTGCTTTATCTCATTTCAAAGTAATCATGCTTTGGCCACGAAAGCAAGAAAATTTCTTTGTAATGTGAGGATAATTTCTTCATTAATTGGAATTATTTTCTCACTGGGATTGTGAACAGAGTTGCAATTATGTAGTCACTATGATGTCAATTATATTCAATTAGTTTCACTAGTGTTTTGTATAGAACCAAGTGTTGCAGTTTGATTTCCTCTCAAGTGTGGTTTTCTGTTATATCAGGCGCTATGTCCCTGGAAGTTTTGCCCCACCACACAAGGGGCTCGGAATTCCTCTTGTTTCTAGACTTGGTTCTTCTGTAAATGGTTCTGATATACGCAATATATATCTAAGAGTTCTAAATCAGTTCCGGAAACCTAGTGAAGATGCTTCATGCAATAGTGCTGATTTGAAGAGCACTTCTGCAGAAGATGCTGCCACCAACCCAACAGATGAAGCCCCGTGTTGTGTTTCAATTGCAGATGTTGATTCCTCTGATAAGAAAAGGGTTGATTTGGATTCTGACAGTGAATTCCAGTTTTACACGACAGACGAGAAGGGTATAGCCCGAGGATCAAGGATTATAATGGATGAGCCAGTTGGGCCTTCAGGAACATCTGGACGGTTGAATGTTTTGGTTTGTTGGCCTCAAAAACTGATAAAAGAGTATGATCCTCCTTTCTTTAGCCCACTACCCGAGATTCTCAAGCCTGGCTTCTTTGCAAAAAGGCCTCAAGAGACAGTCTCCCTGTACAAATGCCTTGAAGCATTCCTAACTGAGGAGCCACTTGGGCCTGAAGACATGTGGTCAGTGTTTTCAGTTTACTCTAAATTCTCTACTTCTTATTGCACCTGCATTTTCAAATAGAAAAGGTTGGACCTGCTTTCTTAAGTTGCATTCTTGGTCTTGGTTCTCATCCTTTAAACTATCCTTGTAGTTGGATTGGAGTGGAGGCTATTCTAGATTTTCAGTGAAAAGTGAATTAAAGAAACCAGGTTTACTGAGCCATGCATGCAGAAAGTAATATTTTATCTAAATTTTTATGACAAAATGCCGACCTGCACAAACCCAAAAAATCAAAATACAGGGATTAAATTGTACCTAAAAACAAACTCGCTCAGTTTGCTTGCTCATGGTGTTCATGACTATGATGCATACTAGTGGAGTTCCCTTGCTTCGATTCTAACTGGGTTTAGTTTGTCTAACTACAGGTATTGTCCCAGATGCAAAGAACACCGACAAGCTAGTAAAAAGTTGGATCTCTGGAGGTTGCCAGAGATTCTAATCATTCATTTAAAGAGATTCTCCTACAGCCGTTTCTTGAAGAACAAGCTAGAGACATTTGTGGACTTCCCCATTGATGATCTTGATCTGTCAGCTTATGTTGCCAGCAGGAACATTCATGGATCAAGCCGATACACGCTTTATGCTGTTAGTAATCACTACGGAAGCATGGGTGGTGGTCATTATACCGCATTTGTCCATGTAAGGTCTTCATATGCTTGTGCGAATATCTTATTATCTTTCTTGATATAACCATTTTAAAGAATGTTAAATGGGGAAGAAAAGAAAATAGGCTATCAAGCCATGCAATGCCCTTAACTGATAACCGGAATTCCAATTTTCATGTATATTTTGGCCTGATGAGTTTTCTGCGTGTTTAATGATTGTGGCACAGCACGGGGCTGATCAGTGGTATGATTTTGATGATAGTTACGTCCATCCCATCAGCCTTGACAAAATTAAGACTTCGGCGGCTTATGTTCTTTTCTACAGAAGAGTGATAGAAGAGTAACACCTGAAGAGGGTTTGGATTGACAGCAACACAGATTTCGTCTCCTGAGGTCTGTGTGCAGATATTAATAAAAGATTAGCGTTCTTTTGTTTCTTCAAGTTCTATGGCCTCCACACACAAAGAAAGATGGAGGGAGACAGATACTGAGCACACATGGTGATTGGGGCGATCTCAACTCAGTAGCAAGTAATGGAAGTGAGCAAGGCGACATAGTACAGTGTGACCCATTCTTTTTACTGCTTTAACAATTCTTTCAAAGCATTAAGCTTGCACGTTTTGAATGTCAATCTGTTTCTTCGTGTTTGTAGCACAGTTAACAAGTTTTGACTGTCAGAAATTCTTGCGTTATCATCTGGTTGGTCAGAGAAGAAGTGATTAGGGACAGCTGATGGAAGGTTGAAGCTCTCTTTAGGTTTGGAATGAGCAAGTAGGTTTCTTCCTTTTGGACTTGACCTTTATTTATTTACTATTTAGTCATTAATTTTGTGGAAATAGTTCCCTTTCGTTTGGTGGACTGCAGAAATCGTCCCTGTATTTTGCAAAAATTGGTTTTGTGACCTCGACACTCTGTGGTCATCGCAATCTACTCTATAGAATCATACTTGTGCTCGCAAATGGATTTACAGTATGGTATGCTTGAATGTCTGAAGTCGGCATTTTCAGTTGGTTTCCTCTAGTAAGGAGTAGATGCAAGTTGATGAGGGGGTAATAGTGGTTCTGGTAAAAGTAGAAGTGCGGTCAAGGTCAACGGAATTTCACTGATGTTGCAATTTTCGTGTGCTTTGCTGGATGAAGTGGTCAGGTGTTAGGTCTTTTCTCGACCATCTCATATTGCACTCTTGCCCAGTCAGTCAATTATCCACCAAGAGATTTCGGTGTGATGGTATTATTTGACTACGTGTAGTTCTCATCAGCGGACCCGGGGGCTCTCACTGAGTGAATATTTACGGTAATTTTCCGTGTCACTACTCACACTTCTGACGAAGTTTCTTCTTCTTCTTCTTCTTCTTTTCTTTTCCCCTCCCATCTGGCAATACGTTACATTTATAAATTTAATGGGTATTTAATTAATTTAAATTCAAGCTATAAGTATTATTTTGAAGTATAAGATTTGCATTCTATTTTAAAAAAAATGGTTAAAGCAACCCAAATGAGCGGGCGGTGTTTCTTATTTAAATTTGGGAAGGTGCACCACATCACTGAAGATTTCCATTTTTGTGGAAGATGTGACTGGACCTACTCTTTTAAATAATAATAATAATAATAAGGAATTTTCTATTCTGCATATAATAAGCAATGATTGATTTTCATATCTAACAAAATAAACATTTAATGTATCAATCATAAATTTTTGAGTATTGAATATTCCATTTAATTAATTTTAGAAACAATTTATCTTTAATTCATTCTTTCTTGTAAGATATAAAATTACCGGCATTCATTTATTAAAATAGGAAATTTAGATATTTTACATCTTTAATTATAGAAAGGTTGATGTAATTAGTTTTTATATTTTGTGATTGACTTTTTAGAGATTTATAAATCCTTTAGGATGTATTAGTTTTTTTGTGGTATAATTTTTTTTCAGAATTTAGGATTTTTTAGGGTTGATTGTTAGTTATTTTTAGATTTTAAAATTTTTTTAGATTACTAAAATTTGGGATTTATGTTATCTAAGTTTTTTCTTAATTTGGAGAGATTACGTTAATTTATTTTTTAATTAGATTATATATAATTTATTTCCGAATTGAAACGAAATGAGATCTTGGTATTGTAATTATAACTAAAATATATATTGAAAGTTATAATTACTTAGGACACAGAATAAATAATAATAATAATATCTCTCTATTTATTTCCCCTGCTTCTCTAAAGTGACGGGTCGTTCTTGATTATTTATGGCAATGTTGTTAGTACATGAGCCCCCACCCCCACGCACAATCCACATAGACCTGACATACAGCTCCGCAGGCGAAAGGAGGACCACCGTGTCCCTCTTACTCGTATTCCGAGCGCTACTTGTGGATTCACTGCTCTTGATTGGATTTTGCCCATCCGGGGGGCAAAGTCGAGACTCTTTGCTCGCTCGCCACCGTCGGACCTCAAAAAACTGGTTTGGGTTGCCACGATTTTTCACGGTTCTATGGAAATCAACAAACCGACCATCTGGGCTCTCGACGGGATGAGTGGTATGCATATACATATATCCAAACACTGTTGAATCGTTGTCTATTTACGGAGCACAGATATAATATTCCTAGATGGAATATCACGGCCAACTACATGCATAGAAGAATTCACAGGGCTCCATGAGATTCGTAGTAAAGCCGAGCGGCTCCGGAAGACGAATGTGGTCCCGGCAGTCGATCTTCCAAGCCAATATGAACTGGATATGAGCAGGACGACGCCGACGCCGACAGCGTTCACGGGATGGCGGGATCAACTGGGTGACTGGTAATTGTTGTGGGCCGACATATACGTATCGAAGCTCTACTGCTCGAGTTAATTAGGTAGTCACGGCATGTAGGGGCGCATATAAAACAAAATTGATATTTCTGATATCTAATAACTACAATATTTATTTATTGATATCAAAAACTCCAAAATCTCCTGCAACAGTTGGATAATGTAGTCAGCACAAGTGTATGTATTTGTCTCCTGATTTGAAATTCCATGAAGCGAAATTGTAGGGTACACAGCTGTCGACGCATCTTCTGACCCATCCCGTATAATTGATATGTGGAATACGATTGCCGATGAGGAAGGACCGAACAGCTGGTGGATGACATGTAACAAAATATAGCAGATATATGAGGAAGAATGCATGCAATATTGGATGCACGTCTTCCCCTAGAGAAGGGGGGTGAAGATCATTAATGATTGTGGGTCACGGAGTGAATGTAGATGTGGGGCTGACTTAGGGTTATGATATGATACAATATCCTCTCCATTATGGGGGCATTAAAAATTTGATGGAATGAAATAAATCCTCAAGGGTATCTCTCTGTTGCTCCCATCTCAGCTAATCAAACGAGAAAAGGTTAAATCACTGCCTCCCCCTCACCCCCACTCTCCCTTCTGCCCCTGTGACAAGACAGTGTACCCCAGACATGTTTTAAAGACATGTGGGGAACCAAATAATACATATATATTAAATGAAAAATTTTAAGGGTGGATTTAGACTCCCTTATTTGGGAGCGAAAAATCTAGTGAGATGAGATCTTTATTTTAAAATATTATATGTATATATATGTATGTGTGGGCATTGATTTGTATATTCAATTAAAATAAGGGTTTTCTTTAGGAAGTAATAGGTTCTAATAATCTTAATAGACACACCACGGGAAGGACAGGAGATGATGGGGGCAGGGGAAGAATGGTCTCATATGAATCCAAAACACCAACTCTAGTTGATTTGACATTACAGATTCTCTTTATTAACTCTCGACCCCACCACCAAACATCCATCTCTCTCTCTCTGTCTTCTCTCACCAATTCTTCAAAAAGATGGAGACTCTCGAAAGGGTAATGTTTGCAGGGCTTGAATCCCCCCCGCTTTTATCATTCATCTCGAAAACCCTTCTTTCCATGACTCCATGTCCCATTACAATTCTGAAGTTAAAACCAGTGATATATATATATCTGATTATTCCTATTGGATTGTCCTGTAAAAAACTCGATAAATGCATTAATATTGTGTTCCAATACCAGGTGAAATGAAGCTAAAATATGGTCAAAGAATAGAATATTAGCCTTCTTCCAAGGGGTTTCCATCGAGTGATCCGATGTATACCTATGTATCTATGTTTTCCACTAGTCAATTTGTTCTTCCCATTTATAACGTGTGACATTGAATGAATTTTTTTGGTGGGGGGGGGTGGCGGGGGGACAATTTTCTAGTAAATGGAGATAATAAATAGAGCTACTATATATGTAATTAGGGATGTGGCCGATTATGTTAATGAATCTTAGTAAATTCTTACCATGAAATCTGCAGCCACACGATAAAGTATATTTCCCATCGACCGGAGATTTTGCAAATGTCTGATTCTCCTGCTGGGCACCAGGAAGAGATCCATATCATGTCACAGCATCTACCTAAAATGAATTTTTAAAAAAACATTGCTTTCGTGTAAGAAGAAGGAGAAGATCTAGGGCAAAAAAAAGATGACCCTAAAGGATTTTTGGATGCTTTGCCGGGAGCAACAATTGTTGCATATAAATGTATATGTAATTTTGCTATCTGACACAGAATTCGGTGTCATCGATGTGTTCTTCATTTAATGAGGCCTTCCTCTGACCCTTCTGAAATGACATTTGAATCCAGAACAGAAAAAAAAAAACAGTTTTTTTATTGAACTGTTAACATCGAGTCTCTCTCTCTCTCTCTGTCTCGTTTTGTTCGTCGTCCATTTACGCAAAAAGCGTGTACGTTCTTCTGGTAAGAATAGTGACAGTTCACGTCACTTAGGGTTTCGTAAATATTTCAAATTAATCCTTTTTCATCAATAACGCCTGTCCTTTTACTGTAGGAAGTACTTAATTTACCACACACGTTTCAAACCCATCCTTCAAACCATTTAATTGTTCAAAAATTTATATTTGATATTATTTCTAAAAGTTTTTGTCACTTTATTTTTATAAATGTCAAAAGAACACAGTCATTTGATCAGTGCATCAATGGACAAATCTAGCGCATGTAATATCCTCCACTAAAGTTCTCCCGTTGTGTTGTTAGATTTAGATATTAGGGCGTGCTTTTTCAGTGTGGTTTTTCCCAGTTGACAAACAGCAAATGATTTTCCGAGTATCGAAAAACGACCTGCAAATTTCCCTAAAAAGTCGTTTTTCGATAACTGCAATACAAGTTATGGTGAGCTGTCCACCCGCTTATGCCATGGCCTCGCGGCATCGACGATTTATGCAGCCAGAAACTGACCGAGCACCCTCTGAAATGCGGTTAACATAGTGTAAATGCAGCATCCTATTCAAGGTCGGTCGAGGTGGCGGACATGGCTGCTGCTGACAATCGGGTTGCCACGCTTGTGCATACGATCCATATGTACAGCGTAGGCTAACCATTTCAAGGGACTACAAAAACTAGGGCACGAATTCTGGGCAGGGAAGAGTTTAGAACAATGGATTACATCGTCGTGATACGTGTACAGAAACAGATTGCAGAGTCGCACAACGTGCATATACACGAGAGAGAGGACCTTGGAGGGGATCCAAGATTCACGCAAGAATCTAATTAATTAATATTTTTATTCATAGGATAAAATGTTTTGCATGCATAGAGGTCAAACACACAAAATTAACAAATAGAAGGATTTACCCCTCTTGAGGTTTGAAGGGAAATAAGCATATAACCCCACCTCGTGAACTGCTTTTCAGAATGCAGAAGCATATGAATACTTGTGCAATCAAACCTCAATTTGTTTCTAGCAGGCATATACATACATACATACATACATACATATATAAGATTTTAAAAAAGGGCGGAGCTGCTGCTTCTTATTCTTCTTCTTCTTCTTCTTCTTCTTCTTCTTCTTCACCATCTTATTATTCTTCCTGTCTCCTCCTCCTTCTAGCTAGTAGAAGTCGTGGGACTTGTGGTGATGAGTTGATTGAAGGTGATGGTCTCCTCCATTAATGGGGTTGTTATGGTCTAACCTGCTTTGCTTGCCCATGTTTCCATCCAGCTTTAGCCCGTAGTGAATGTGTGGAAAGTGTGCCCACTGCTTCCCCCACCAGAACATGTCTTAATTGAATTATTACACCATCGTACTAGTATTAATGAACTGAGTACTGATCGAAATGAGGTCGCTTACATTTTTTGCAGCCGTGCTAAATGCTTCTCTGTGGCTGATATCAGGATTACTGGCTTTAATTCGCTGGATTTCCTCCCTGTGGATTAATCAACGGAATAGAATTGTCAGTTTAATTGACTTCCTTAAACTTCCGAAGATTACCATTGAATTTACTCACATAATCAGCAAGAAATTAAATCATGGAACTGTAACGTGTCATTAATTGGGTTTAGAATCGCACACATACTTGATGAACCTGTTGTAAGCAGAGGGGACTCGTTGCCGCTTCTCCGGAGCTGCATTTTGCACAAACAGTACAGCATCATCAGACTCTCAATGACTGAGTTTGTTGAATTAAAAATGTATACTCAAGTCGACGTATATCAGTTCATCAAACAATCGAAAAATGAAGTATATAATGTCATGAACCCAAGGGATGCAGCTAATGGAAGTTTGCATGCATAGTTGGATCCTAGAGTACCTAACGATGTTTTTTTAAAAAAAAAAAATTCAGACATATATATACAGACAGACATAAAGACATATGTGACCATCCGAATCTACCCTTTTAAAAATTTCACAATGTCTCTTGCGTTCATGCTCCTCTAAGACACTAGTTCATGCTTGCTTATCCTCATACATGTGATTGGAATGATTAATTATCAATTACCCGAATTAATATATCATTTAGCCAGCAATCTTTCTGAAAACATCCATGTGTATAACATATTACGTACATTAAAAAAATGATAAAAATATCTGGAGAAATTCAGTCCTGATCACATTATTTTCATCAGGGAAAAGGACAAGGAGAAGAAGTGTTTTTAGTAAAAACAACACTGCAAAACGACTGGACGTAACAGACAGGTGTATGTATGTATGTGGGTCTGTGTGTGGTTCATCAGAAAACACGATCGTAAGCACATCCAAGATCTCATTTCATAGGTAGAGTCGCCATCTCTGATGGATTCACGAGTTGATCGGAGACATGAAATCGATAGCCCCACCCTTTTGCTGGCAGCAATTATTATACATGAATTAGTACATTTGCACATCTATACAGATATCTTAATTTTCGTACGTATTTTATGTACCCCATATGAAAAATCAGGAGACTAGTCAGTCCTAACCAATTCAATTATGAATTAGGTTGGCTTACTAATAAGACAAAACTTCTCTGAGTATACACATTTTTTATTTAAAATATTTAAATCAAGACCTTACTTTAATTTAATGGATCCCAACAATATTTCAATCAACTCAAATTATATATACTGCACTCACTCGGGTTCTTGCTTTTTCCTACCTCATGGACAAATGTGCATCCTCTGGACAAATTAATGCCTTGTCTCAGTAAACGTATCCAATTTAGATGCCGTTTCTGCCTATTAATTAATCATCTCAGTATGCCCTCTCTATATATGTTGTTGCTCTTAAGAGTATTAGCAAAACCAAAAAAAAACAAACAAACGAAGAGATCAGAGAGAGAGGCATACGGCGGATTGGAGGGATTCTGGGAGGAGGTTGGTCATGCTGCTGCTGATGATGAGGAGGAGCCGGCTCGAACGAAGAAGCCAACTTATGGTGGGTGCTGTTGGTGTTGCACTTGGAAGAAGACGATCCGCTTCCCTTCATTAGCTCCTCAGGCCCGCTCAGGTGCTGTTGTTTCTGCAGCTCACATATTTGATCAGAAAATCAAACGATCAATTAGCTGTCCACCTCAATATCAACAAATTAAAAGTTAGTTTTAACTCTATCCATGCATGTTTCTTGATCTTCTGCTGTGAATGAAGAAATTTAATGCTCTTCATCAGCATGTCACGTCAAGCTATTAAAATGAGCTCTCATCAAGGTCGAAAACGCATGCTTAGAGCGGTCAGGGAGGGACTTAAACGAATTATTGTTAACAAAAGAAAATGAACGCAAGGCAACGCGTGAGAGTCTTCTGCAGAAGTTCAAAAATCAAGAGGACAGGCGAGTACTGCTCTGAGTTTTTGGTCGAAATTTCTGTCAAAAAATTTCATTCAAGTAGCGGCTCTGATTGACCTTGTCTCTCACAGCTGATTATATATGTGAAGAAGGACATTTGATATGCCTGTGGGTGAAGGATGTCATCCCTTTTCGATTTGATAAAGAACATACTTGGTTGTGCTCCTGGTGGGGAAGGGGCTGAGCAGAGGCACCTGCCATGTTAACAGTGAGGAGATTCGCACAATGGCCACACCTCACCGTCACCATAGTGTACATGCTGCTACACGGAACACTCACCTGCACACACAAATATATATAGTGACTGAACATTTCATCTTTCCTAGACCATCGATCGATTCTATTTTCAATTTTTTCATATATAAAATTTCTGAAGAGATTTTTTTTTCCTTTTCTTTTTCCTTTATAAAAATAGACACATCTTGCAAAATTCCATATGTATACTATAAATTGCTTGCTTCGCTCCAATTATGCATTGCTACAGAAGCACGGCAAATTGACCACCAATGCAGCTCTATTTTAGAGGGAAATATTAACGAGAGTCCCCTCAGCGAAAGATGTAACAAATATAGTTCAGCAAATGCATAATCTTTAACTCACTGAAGTTGATCAGCATCTTGATCTCATCAAGAAGACCCTCACCGTAACTCAAAAGTGAATTGTTACTGACAGAAAGAGAATTGCTAACATTTTGATGGACAATCGTCACTAGTAATACTACAAACACACTATCTTCTGCTCTCTGGGTGCGCTTCACTTTTCTCATTGTCTCTGACAACACCCAAAGCAATGGAGAGAAATTGGAAAGCGACTTGACTATGAAGCCGATGCCATAAAGTCCCCATTCCATTAACACCCACAGCTCCCCATATACATATTGCATATACGGATATTTTCTAAAAAAATAAATAAATAGGAAATGTATTGGTATTCATCATGGAAATAAATCAATGTACTTCACTTTGTTACCGTCGACAGCTCTTGTGCAGTGATTTAGGATCACCATTTTTTTTTTTATATATTCTTGTTCAGAAAGTGATGAGATGGAGGGATCTGAACATAGGTATGCCTGCCCTTAAAGATGGATTTTGGCAATGTTTATGATTAAAGAGAAAGGGAAAGTAGCTCTTTTGTTGGAGACATCTATTAGACATTCAGAGAACAGCAAAAGAAAAAAAAGAAACTGTCAAAAAAATTGAAAAGAGGGAAGTGTTCTTGATTACAGTTTTGACCCAAAGACAAAACAAAACAAAAACTGAACTATTGTCATCTTCCCTCCCATGTATGCATGAACAGAAGCACCCACCTATGATGTCGTTCACACATAAGGGCAAGACAGTGGGGGGACATGTATATCACATGTTAAAAAAAAGGGAAGAATTTAAATTGATCCGTAACTGTTCATGACATCTAAATTTATTAGAACCACATAAAACAGATATGCAGAGGTTGCAGTGTATTAGTGGAAGAGATGAACTGAAACATATATATTTAAGCGCTGTGTAAAAGGGTTTCTCAGCAAGCTGTACGGCATAAGGGCCTCGTTTTGGTCTATTTCTCATAACCTTCTTTTTCCTCCTTTCCCACTCAGATGTTTCTCATGACCTTCTTTGTAGAGCAGGAGGACGATGGAGGAGAAATGAACAAAAACCCTAGAACTGATCAATAGTATTTGTGTATGCAAATATATGATCATGTAGCTAGAACCAGCTCGCCAGATTATGACCTCCTTGACTCCGTTTGGTCAATTTATATTAGAAAAAGCATGAGAAAGTAACCACATAAAACAAAGAGGAAGACTTCTCTCTAGGGTTTGGACCGGAATTTTAGTCCTTCAGAAACAGCTGTGCTGCATATGTCTTTATTTGTTTGGTTTCTTGGATGAAAATTGAGCTTGGAGTTTTTAACAAGAACATGAAATCTAATTTAGGGACGCGATCTAGACCGAGGCTTCATGCAATTGGTTGCTGGGCTCCGAGAGAATATACGGTAGAAATATGGACACTCTGGGAGGAGGGTCTCTTTCTTTGTGATCGACAAACCTTGACCATAGACTGGTTCAACAATTGCTCGAGGGTAGGGGGGAATTTTCACCCTGAAGCCAGGAGATATGTAATTTTAAGCTCAACTGGTGGGCTAGTCGGACAATTAGAGAGAGACCCAGCTGGAAGAAGAACACTGAAAGAAAGAACTGAGTAGGCCAGTACCGCTAGTACGGTGTTGCAGAAGTTGCAGTCGACGTAACAGACTCGCTCCGAAGCCATGTCCAGTGACATTGTTTATCCCGAGAGCGCGCAGTACCCAGATCACCGGAGCTCTCTCAGATGTCCGGGGAACTCTTGAACATATATGTAAGGAGAGGCTGGCTCCTAGCGAGGAAGCTCGAGATCTTGCAGATCAAGGACTTCTCAAGCCAAAAAAAAAAAAAAAGTTTAAGAACACACAGAAGATAGGAAACATTTCATTTTCTTTCTAATTTCATAGAGGAAGAGGGAGAGGGGGAGAGAGAGAGAGAGAGAGGAGTGTGCAAAAACCACTATGAGATGGAGAGAGAGATGTGGGACTAACCTGGTCGGGCGAAAATCTATAAATATTAGATGAATATTATTCATTTATTCTAAATAACTATAATTTGAGTCAAAATTGATTTATACAAGGTCAAATATTGTAGTAGTGTAACTGTCATTCTCATTAATTAAATTAAATTATGATTAATCATTACTCATTGACATGATCATATATACCCGTAGAAAATCAAAGGATGGAGAAGTGGGGTTAGCTCTTCTTCCCCCCTCCCTCCCTCTGATAACGTGAAAGATATGAGTAATTGAGAGAGGGAGAGCTGGAACGGAGTGAAATAAATGATTGACTGAATGAGTGGAGAAGGGTCACCTTCTGTAATAGACCTATACATACATACGTACGTACTTGCATATAAATGTATACATACATATCTGTGCCCTAGCACTTAAATCTTGCCAACCAGACTTGGTTTTCTGAAGCGGACGAGGGGGGCGAGCTGCCTTCAGAATGTTTTAGAGGTTAGGGAGAGAGAGAGAGAGAGAGAGAGAGAGAGAGAGAGAGGCTTTCTTCTCACAACTTGTCCTTCTGATGCTTAATTACCTGTCCGTTTGGAAAACGACTGAAGAAGCTCTCGCTTCACACCATTGAACATGCAGGTATCATAACTTTACCCAAGAAATTAATTCTCGGTTGTCAACGCGATTCGGTCAAGTTACAATACTATTTTGGAATAGATTGTCACTAATCTAGTCTCTTCCACGCAGTACATTTTGATTCCTCAAGAAATTTGCCCAAAAAATTTAACCCTTGTACCCCTTCCTTCAATTAATCCTCTCTTGGCCATCTAATTCATCACTTCAAAACCTAATGAGGAATCTCAATTAATTTCATCCAGTTAAAAAAAAGCCCCAATTTTAGCTCAAGATTTCAAAGGGAATGCGTACGATTGTATCAGTATGAAGAAATTTGAGGGTTGGGGCATGCAACCCCAAAAATCTCTTCGAGCTGCTTGGGAAGATGTGAACGAGCAATGCACAACTCCTCCTAATTGCTTGACAACAATTGGTACTTGAAAACAAATGGAAATTAATGTTAATAATTTTTATCTATACGATATTAGAAATTCAATAAATACGAAACAAAAGGGAAAAGGCTAAAAGAAGATAAGGCAAAGAACTCAAACATCAAACATCTGACTAGGAAATCCATGTCTTTATCAATAATAATTACAGTCACAGCCTGTATAAGATCAATCACTTATTGATTACAGAGAAAGAAGTGAGTTTTTTTTTCTCCTTTTGTTTGCAAATCAAAGTTGGAAATTTGATATGTTTAGAAATGATTTATAGGAAATTATTTTAAGCTACTATAAAGATTCTGAAATTCTTTTGTGAAATTGAAATTGAAATGGTTGTTTGTAGCAAAAGTTGGAAACTATGATTTCTTATGGAATATTCCAAGTTCCATCATATAAAGCATTATTTTAAGATAACAAAAAACAAATCTTTCAATTGTATATAATTTATAACAAAAAAATTGGAACAATTATTAATTATTTGTTAATTTGTGAAGATTCCACTTTGGAGTTCAACAAATGGGATTGTCCTCATTATCCAATAGAAATGACGATATAATTATTCATAATACAAATAGTTTCATCTAAAAATTCCGATTTATTAATTTTTAAAATTTTTTATTTCGAGCCCATGCATTCTGAGACAAAAACAGTAAGATATAGATTTGAATGCAGACAACTTGCGTTTTATGTGAATACTTCGACGATCCGCAATCATCGAATCTTCCCAATTCATTGGATCCGTTTAGTAGAATGCTACTTCACTTCGGCAATCCCAAAGAGTGGATGCAACTGACTGGGGAGCTCTACACTATTGTTGCTGTCGAGCTGGACAGAATTCTATAGACCGGTCGGTCGCCGTAGTGTGTGGTCTCAATCGGGTCTAATTGCGTTATACCATGCAGTTACACATCCGTCTTCCATTGATCCGACCCCGGCTATTCTAATGCTGATCTCCCTCTTATATGCATTGATTGCTAGGTAGGGTTATCAAGCTCAACGGGCGATATGCATGTATGCCTATCTAATCTATAAGCTTTTCAGTCAGACATAGCCAGCTATAATAGACGTGTGACCTACAGTTTGTGCCAAAGGACGACCACACATTATGAATCGTGGATAGTTGTGTGTGAATTCCTTCCCACTCTTTTGTCCCCAGCTCAGTAATCTCATTCAATGTTCAATAGTTCAATATCCTCCTAATTAACCAGTATTTTTAGGATCCGTGAGATTTTGCGGTATTTCTCACATTATAACATGAAGGGAAACAAAAAAGATATTAGTCAAATCGCTTGTGATTAAAGAGCGAGCCGCAATCGCTCAAGTAAAGTACATGATAGTGTCAATCAGAGCAGCCATATTGACTCTCTCTTGTCGCGCCACATGACAAGGCTTGGCCATTTAATGATTTCCCTTCAAAAGTTACGTTCGTGAACTTAATCCCTCTTTGCAAGGGAGATTCTTTAGTGATTCGAGTTTACCGGAGCACCAATAGATCTCTTACAATCGGGTCAATGGACGTCAATCACAATCACCCAGAATCTCACCTTATTATAAGTTAGTTTGAGCTATATAATTAGTATTTTTCCCCCCCTTTGCGAAATCGTCGTGTCATGGACCGTTCGTGATTTTTCTCATTAATTACATTTCCAAGTATATATCTTCCCCCCCTGGAAAGAAGTATTGGCTGATTGGTAATAGGCAAGGTTGGTGAGAGGTTGCCCATTAGAGCAAACGAGTGATTGCTTTCCCCTTTCCATGTATTACAATTCCTCGTAGCCTTTTTCTCCCACAAAGAAACTTCTCCTCCCTACCTCGGTGATGCCGACACATCGACCAAACACCAGGATATCAATCGGCTCGTTGACCTATTCTTTTCTGCTCCCTAACTTTCCTGCCAAATTCTTATCTGGCAAAAATATGTGAATATGCATAGTACTTTGAATAATTGGAAGAGAAGTTGAAGTAGAAGCTGCTCCTTCAATTAGCTCGTTCAGGCAAGCAATGGTACTGGGCTTCCGGCCCAATAACTTGTGGGCCTGTGGGAGGCCCAGTGAGTGACGGATAGATAGATAGCCAGAGTTAATGGGCCTTGCCACTTTACAGCATCGGCATGGCTTGGTCCGTTATACATAGCCTTCCCAAGAGAAGAAACCGACTCGCCGACGGGCGTGGGGATAGAGGGAAAAATAACTCAACCCAATCGGATACAAAGTCCCACCTAGCTCAACCCAGACTACAACGAGCTCTGCGATCTTTCCAATGCGTTGAACGGTGGCGATGTCGCCTGCCGGGGTCTTTGCCGGAATATTCCTGCTCGCCGCCCTGTACTGCGGCCTGGACCCTTTCCACCACAGCGCCCTGCATGGCTTTCCGGACTTCGAGGCTGTCAAGGTGGACGTGCCGCCTTGGTCCGAGGTGCCTTCCGAGAGGGACGCCCGTAATCTCCTTCAGGGGTCTGAAATCAAGTTCCTTAACCAAATCCAGGGCCCCGAGAGCATAGCATTCGACCCGCATGGCCGCGGCCCCTACACCGGCGTCGCCGATGGCCGAATCCTGTTCTGGGACGGCCGCTCGTGGACCGATTTCGCCTATACTTCTCACAACAGGTCAGCTTTTCTCTGCCGCGTGGTTTGCTTGCGCTATGGTTTTCATGGCGGTACTTAAACATCGAGCTTCTATTGTGTTTAAAGAATTGAGATGCGATAGACTTGGAGAATTCACCGGAATGCATTGGGAAGTGTTCATATCAGAAGGCGTTTCTCATGTTTCTTTCTTCGCATCTGCCTGCCTGTTTGTAGGTCGGAACTGTGCGGCATGCAGTCGTCGCCTCTGGGTTACCTGAAGCACGAGCATATATGTGGGAGGCCCCTTGGCCTTCGATTCGACAAGAGAACCGGTGAGCTGTACATTGCGGATGCGTATTTCGGGCTAATGAAAGTGGGCCCTGGAGGAGGCCTGGCGGCGTCGCTGGCAACTGAAGCTGAAGGAGTTCCGTTTGGATTCACCAACGATCTGGATATTGACGATGAAGGGAATGTTTATTTCACGGATAGCAGCACCAAGTACCAGAGGAGGTTATGGGAATTCGATTCAAGTTCAAATTATGGATAATGAGATTCTACTGCTGAGATCATGTGGCTTACCTTATAATGCTTGGTGTGGCCAACGTTGACTTGGACTAGAGTCCTACTTCCGTTACGCTTAGTCTATGTTTTCAACATGAAGGATTGAGAACGATTAACTAAATCTCCTCATGGATAGACGACCATTTTAGGCAGTGACTTATTTCCATTCTCATCCCATTTCAGTGAAAATGGGCTAAGAGAAATCTCTAATAATCCATTCTGAATGTTAGGTCGAACTTGATTCTGACTGGTTACTTTCTTGCAGGAACTTCCTGCACTTGGTTTTCTCAGGAGAGGACAGTGGACGGTTACTGAAATACGATCCAACCACAAAGGAGACTACTGTCCTCACGAGGAATCTCCAGTTCCCGAATGGTGTATCTTTAAGCAAGGATGGCTCCTTTTTTGTCTTCTGCGAGGGGTCAATTGGTCGGTAAGTCTTCTCCTTCTCCTTTCTTTGGTAAATGATCATATTTCTGCTATCAACTCTGAGCAGAGTCCTTGGAAATGGTCAGGTAAACTCTTTCACTTTCATGTTAAAACTAGATCACTAAAACTTCTTCCATTTGTGATTGGTAGACTCAGGAGGTATTGGTTGAGAGGCGAGAAGGCTGGGACGTCCGAAATTCTCACCAACCTTCCTGGTTTTCCCGACAATGTGAGGACCAACAAGGATGGTGAGTTCTGGGTGGCGATCCACTCCCGCCGATCTCTCTACACTTACCTATGCGCTCTCTACCCAAAGGTCCGGAAGTTCATCCTTGGACTCCCCATCCCCGCAAAAATCCAGTATCTCCTCCACATTGGAGGTCGACTCCATGCAGTGGTCATGAAGGTCAGCCCGGAAGGGAAACTCCTGCAAGTACTGGAGGATAGCCAAGGAAAGGTTGTCAGAGCTGTCAGTGAAGTTGAAGAGAGGGATGGGAAGCTTTGGATGGGTAGTGTCCTCATGCCTTTCATGGCTCTCTACGACTTGAGTTGAGCTAATGACACGAAACCGAGAGAATCGGTAAAGGTCTTCTCGGTTGGTCCAGCATAAACTGTATTATTTCAGATTCAGAATAAAATGTGAGTGAGGGCTGATTATCTATTATTAACGTGAAATAATCTGGGTTATTATTTATATATATTTTTTGATAAGTGGGTGTAGAATTGAACCAGGATTCATACCTACTCGTTTTGAAAGTTTGAGTAGAGAATCTACTGCTGAGGGTAGAACATCTATATCAAGGATGTCGGAAGCCACTGATCATTCACAGTCACAATACTGGGAAAAGTAACATGTGCATTGGAAAAATGTTCAGCAGATGAAAAGTTCCTAGTTTTTGGTAAGTTTGCATTTATTCATGGTCTTTTTTGAAGTTAAAAGACGAGCTACGCGCTCAGCGAAGAGGAAGAGTCAGTCGAACGGCACGGCGGGAATGGCATCCCGTGGTTGACTCGTTGGCCGTCTGCGGGACCCGACAGCGACCGGACCTGACGATTAACTAATTTCCGGACACGACGTCGTGTGGCTCTTTGGCTCCTCGCCACCTTGCCAGGCGCACGTTAGCTTCCCCTGCAGCTCTCTCTCTCTCTCTCATTCCATCGCCACCTTGAAGCTGAGGAGCTCAGAACTTTTGATGTAGCTGCCGTTATCTCTCTCCCGTCAGAGAGGCAAATGATGTTGATGGAGAATGACGCTTTGGATTCGTTGGCTCATTGATAGGTTGATCAATCGGCTTCCGCGTTGCTCCTCCTCCTCAAATCTGCTCTTGCACTCTCTATTTTCATTCAGCCGGCACGCATCTTTTCATTGTTGCAGCTTTCCCTTAGTTGCGGGTGAAATTTAGCTCGTTTCAGGTTTTGATCTGTTTGTCTCCATTGCGTGCACACTGAGTTAGTTGCATTCTGCCCTTTCAACGATTGTTCTAGCTGCATTTGGCATTTGTATGTTGTTTGTGTTTCTCAATCTGCAATTCGAGGATTTTAGCAGAGATAGAGATGTGGATTTTTGCTAGTTCCACCCTCTTTTTGCTGCATCGACTTGAGCTTTCACTTAACATCTGATTGCAGCCAGCCTGCCCTAACATGACATTATGTTCAGTATCGCTGTCATTTCTCAATCGCTGTGTGCTGTCAGTGTTTGGTGTGAAGGCGACGGTGCCCATAACGCCATCTCTGTTTAAGCAGTGTATCATTTGTCCGCTTTTGGAGTGGCTGATCTGCCAGCAATAAACCTTGTCATTCTTCACCACTTATTGTGTTGTGCAAATAACTAGATAACAGTTCTAAATTTTATTTGTTTGGATCTTAAAGACGAACTTGTGACTGGTATATGTTCACACTTTCCTCGTCTTTGATGCATTGTATACAACATGGATTAAGTACTTAGCAGAGACATTAGTGCTGCATGTCTCCATGATCAGGTTTTTTGGCTTCATGACAGTGGAAGAACCAAATGAAATATGTTGCTGCTTTTGTGGAAACTTTGTTCTTGGAAATTATGTCAATGAAGCAACAGATTTCTTTTCAAAAACTTGTATCTAAAAGTGGCCGTTAAAGCTACTTATTTTGCCTTTTTATTATTATAACTATATGTTTCTCTTGAAATTTTTTGCTAATTTAGCTAATTATCAGCTAAATTGGTTATGAGGGAGCCAACTCGATATTTTTCAGGTAAAAAAGTAACTGTTAATTGGTCATTTGAATTGGTTCATTTAAGGACATTCAGCAATTATTGAGTCAATTTCTTGATACGCTGAAGTCTCTTTATGTGCAATTTGTGGGCATCTCCACTGCCGCTACAACCCCTCCCAATTTACTGAAACTTATCTGCTAGCTGTTTGCATACTAAGATGTGGATGTATTTTCTTCCTTCAGGGCCTTGTTGAGTTGATCCATAGTTAGGGTCACCATGGATATCTCTGGCAAATGGATTAAAGCCTTGGTTGGTCTTAAAAAGTTGAAAAAGTTGCCCTCTTCTGTCAAGGATGAAAATGTGGGTACCCTTTTCTCCTATTTTGTGATTTATCAGATAAGACATTAAATAAGCCATTCGGTCCATCACTCATAATTCTGTAGAAATCTGCGGGAAGCAAGGTTCATCAGAGAAAGCATTCAGTTGAGACTGAAGACAATTTCAGAGCTGAGTTTTATTGCAATTCTGCTGCTCATGTCGAAGAGCCAAACTCCACAACTGCTATTGGCACTCCTGGTTCATTCCAAGTACAGGAAGCAAGTCATAGCCAACAAACTCTGAGAGATGAGTGGGCTGCAACACGTATCCAGACAACATTCAGAGGATTTCTGGTATAAACTGTGGTACCTCCACCGTATTGTCTGGAAAAAGAAGGAAACTGCTGTTGTATATTGTTAGGGGGAAAAATATATTGTTGTGATCTGATAGATAGTACATTAGATGGATGGTGGACACAAAAGTACTGTTTGGAATTTCAAAATTCAAAATATATAAGGATGTGATATGTTTAATCCTAAGGATTGTTGCCATTCCCAAGTCTTGAGGCGATCTTATATAGTGCAGTGGATTGTCTCCATCTTGAATTGGATAGTTTTACCCTCATGTCTGCTGAATACTCCATTAATTAATGTTGAGAACTAACTCATGAAACTTGCAATGATCAAAGAGTAATGTTATCTCATGCACTAGATACATTTTTTTGGCTCTATCCCCAACAATTCAGATCTATATGGTTGTCTACATTGGAACTGTAAACTGATTTCATTCTCTCACTTGCACTAGGCTAGAAGAGCTCTGAGGGCTTTGAAAGGATTGGTACGGCTTCAAGCTCTTGTTAGGGGTCATGCTGTCAGAAAACAAGCTGCGATTACTCTACGATGTATGCAAGCTCTAGTGAGAGTTCAAGCTCGTGTCCGAGCAAGGTGTGTAAGGCTGGCATTGGAAAGTGAAACAACTAAAGAGAAATTTCAGCAACAACTTGCAAATGATGCTCGTGTTCGTGAAATTGAAGTAAGTGATAACCTATTATTTGGCACTATTCTTTGTGCTGTGATAATAATTTACTGAGCTTGCACTTTGTGAGACTCTCGAGACAGTTTTTCTAATGCTCAGATTTTGCTGCTACTTTAATAAATGGTGAGTACTATGGGAGCCCAATCCTGTCCATGATTTGTATAATACTCTTGCCTGTGAAACAGGAGGGTTGGTGTGACAGCATAGGATCTGTTGAAGATATTCAAGCAAAATTGCTAAAACGGCAAGAAGCTGCAGCTAAGCGTGACAGAGCAATGGCATATGCTTTGGCCCACCAGGTGGAACTCATATTTAACCAGTGACTATTGCACATAAATATCTCGTTGGGAATTAACTGAGTGAGCTTCATTGTTCTATTTGTGCAGTGGCAAGCAAGTTCAAGGCAGCAGGCTAAACCTGCAGGGTTTGAACCTGATAAAAACAGCTGGGGCTGGAACTGGTTGGAGCGTTGGATGGCTGTGCGCCCATGGGAAAACCGCTTTCTTGATATTAATCTCAGGGAGGATGTAATGATTTGGGAGAAGGGACCTTCTCAGAGTTACTATAGTGGCACAAGACCTAGTGCAAAAGCTTCTGGAAAGAAATTGGTTTCAGTAAATGTTTCAGCCCCAAAAAAGGGTCCTCCTCATTCTGATGGCTGCAGTTTTTCTCCTGGTGAGTTGGGAACAACATTGGAAGAGAACCCATCAGCACACGACAAGCTGCCATGCGATGATAACGTTGCTGAAGAAGTCAGGTTTAGACCAGGTATTGGTTTGAGATCAAATAGCAATCCCAAGGAGAGGTCAACCCAATCGGATAAACTGGTGAAGAAATGGCTGTCTCTATCCAATACAGGTAACCCTCTCCCTCTCCCTCCCTCCCTCCCTCCCTTCCCTGATGTATTATAGATTTATACTTATTTAAGCGTTTCATATATTTCAGTGATGGGAAATATTTGGCAGTTGTGGTCACCATTTACTTGACTGGCCTTGAATCAGGGGGTGGTGGTGGTTCTCGAGCAGCACAAGCCCAGGGTCGAACATCCGTCAGAGGGACACTGAGCTCTCAAAGGACGATCAAGGAAAGACCAAAAATTTCTGCAAGAGACAATATAAGTCCGTCAAAATCTGTCAAGCAGTGTGTGTAAGAATCCCTTGGTACTTCAAGCTGTATATAGATGATCTCTGTCGCAGGAGATGCTGCTAACCAGTGGAAGTGATCAAAAGGTTTGATTTGTCAAAGTTGAGCCATCATCAGCGTGTAGTAGATTGTATTTGGTTTAATACACGTTGGTAGTTGTACCAACCACAAGATCAGACACGTGAAGTATTTTCAAAGAATGTCGTTGGTTTGTTAATGTTCTATATCCATTGTCCTCTGTTGGTTGAAGATGGAGACGCTGAATTGGGCCCTCAATCTCCATGGATGTGTGCAAGTTGCACCTGACTGTACAAAATTTTTGGTGGATCCTTCCTTCCAGTTCCACTGTAAGATCAATCTGCATGGGGTCCCTTTATTTATTTTTCGCTTTGGAGACACTTGCTGAATTGAAGGGTGAATCACTCTGGTGCGGTGCAAACTTCATGGCTTAAAGTGGACTGATGTAAGCCTTGAGGGAGCAGGATGAAAATTTTACTATAAAGAAATTGCTTGGAGGTAAAAAAAAAAAAAAAACAAAGGAACGAATGTTGTTACAAATAGTTCACAGTTATCAGATTTCTGCACTCTCCAAGTATATAGTGTGTCCCTTTTCCAGCAATCTAGCCATCTGCTGTCTCTCCAAACTGTACTCAAGAAGCCGCTTGATCAATCGCCAAGAGACGATTTGTCTCAAACCCGATAAGCATACTTCAGAAGAGGTTTAACCGACCCAAGACATCATGAACCAAGGTTGCTGATGCCAAAATATACTGTCCTCTGCTGAAAAGTATTGATGGCATAGTCGACTTGAAAGTGACCAAATGGAGACTTGAAACGAAGGCCGTACCCGAGTCCTAGTCCTGAACCTGGCTTCCCCTGCCTCAGTGCTGGATTACCTGAAGTAGTAGTTTTTTCCAGAAAGTGAAGAGTGATAAAATTAAAAGATTTATATCGATGGATGATAAAAAGTCTGACGAACTATCATACTAGCAGAGGCAGCAACAGACGGTCATCGACAAAAATGCAGATGGTAACTCAAGCGGTTCAAGGAAAATAGTACACTGCAACTTTGCCATCCCAAGATTGCACAGTTTCTGATCTATGGTCAAGAGAGACCAGCATTATCGTGGGAAAGGGTTGTCCATCAACCATAGCTATCAGTTATTATTCATAACAACAAACTATTTTCTGTCATAACATTTCATGTTTCTTAACAGAAGGAGAGAGGATTTCATTCTGCAACTTCAAATCAAAACCCAAAGGAGTTACCAGGAACATGACGACCAGATCCCAAGTCAGTTCCGCAGTCCAAGAAAAGAGCTCCTTCCATCATCTTGTTCTGAATGAATACAATGAAAATGTCACACCCATAGGATTCAGTGCAGTTTAATCCAACAAAGCCTTCGAACAGAGTTCAGTCGATTGTAGCAGAAAAAAGAATACGCAAGAAACATGGCAAGGGAGTCCAAATGCTTTAAACTGTGACAAGACAAATGGGACTTGAACCAAGTAGCATGACACCTGAGTTTGCACGCACCAGAGGGAATGTTAATTCACTATTAGCAACAAGGCACGATCTCCCAGACCCAATAGCACCCTCTCCATAACCCCGAACACTGCCCAGACCTCCAATTGCAAATGCTTGGTAAGGAGCCATGTCTCCTACGATTGAACCTCCTGTTAGACTGTAAAGATTAAAAAAAAAAGAAAAAAGAAAACAGTTAAGAAGGTTTTACAAAGAACGGACTGTAACTTGTATATCAATTAATGCTATCCAAAACTAAGAGAATCTAGCTCAACTCTCTCCACAATAAAGAAACCACCAGACTGCTGCAACAACTTCAAAAATTTTCGAGCATGTTTCTGATGCAAGATTTAATGAAGAAGCACATGAAATGTAAGGAAGGAAACATCACCTAGTCAAGAGAAATGTAGGTCCCACTTTAACTCCTTTTGATGTGACAAATTTGAGCCGATTAAATATTATCCACTTAGAAAGAAGTGGGATTCCCTGCTCTATTTGAAAACTAATCTGAAAGCAATACAAATTAGTGAAGCAAAGCCATTACAATTATATTTCTAGAAACTTGAATATAACATACAGAATTGACAAACCAAGTAAGTGAAAACATATTACACGGAAAAAGCTGCGATCATTTGCCTTCGCATAATGAGATTCTTGCTTCAGAACTACCATATTATCATGGGAATTTCCACTACGTTAAATCAAATACCAGGAATTACTGATA
The DNA here is from genome assembly GCA_900174645.1 of Sonneratia alba. Taxonomy (NCBI): domain Eukaryota; kingdom Viridiplantae; phylum Streptophyta; class Magnoliopsida; order Myrtales; family Lythraceae; genus Sonneratia; species Sonneratia alba. The sequence continues at coordinate 3,561,203 of FWPY01000010.1, forward strand.
AGTGGAATACTATCCATAAATCCAGGAACTCTAATGTAAAACCTCAACTACCTGTATGTGACAGGAAATCCATCAAGATCCCTGCTTATGGATCGCCCATCATCATTAACTGGACGGACATGCTGCAAGAATAATTACGATAAGTTTATCTAGAACTACTAGCATTGAAACATGTATAGTTTTGACCTCCTTTTTGTACACTCTTGGTGCTTGATTAATGTAATTTTCTTACAGAATACCCAAATTATTAAAAAGATCAAACATACCTTAAATCTGATACTAGTTGTACTGCTCCAATTGGAGTTCGCAGGCTCAGTTAGATCCAACCCAACTGAAAGCTGAGACAGGTTCACACCTCCACTGTCTGAACGGGAAAAGTTGTCCATGGGCATGCCATGAACCCCAATCTCAGGGGTGAGAGAATGCTGTCCAAATAACACGCTAATCTCATTAAACGTAGAACAAAACTATTTCTTCAAAATCTTATATTTTCTTCCTACTTTCCAGTCTTATACTAAAGCTAATGAGCAAGTCCAGTCGATTATCTAGAAGGCCCAATGCAGTAGCTGCGTAGGAGAAACTGACCTGAATAACAAACGACTGCTGGGAAAGCCATTCTGGTCTTGGCCTCCTGTAAGCTATCAAAGCATTTGAATCATAAAGACCCTTGTCCCATGAAACATCAAGCTTCTCGCTCCCACCAAATAAGTTTGGGTGCTTGAGGCAAAAACTAGAAGAAAGCGGATAGACCCACATTATTATAACATATAAAAGACGTGCAAAACAACATGCATGGAACGCACAATTATGCAGTGCAGTGCACTATGCTCACTAAGAAAAGCACAGAATCCTACCTCCCAATAATCAGTGATAAGGGACTCCCAGAGCTCCTGAAAGATATATAATAGTTAATACTAACTACTTTAAATGCACTAGCCATTTCTCCTTCTATGTATTCCAGGAAACAAGCAAGAATTGGATGGGACACAACCGCTATCTTCTCATTAATTTTTCCACCTTTCCTCAGCAAATAGAAATATATTTGGCGAGAAATAAGGAAGAAATTGGGGGAAAAACCAAGAACCTGAACGGGGGCAGCATCAGGCATGCGCATAGCCGGTGAGTTAGATCGACGTTAACGTCAATTTTGGCTGTCGGGAATTGAATTGCAGAGTCAGAAGGAACTGAAACTCAGAAATGAATTATCGGGTATCAATGAAGAAAGAAGAGACCTTTGCCCGCGTGGACGCTTTTCTGAGCTCCCATGGCGAACCCATCAAATTTACATGGGCAAACTCAGGTTAATCACCATTGCTCTAACTGCGGGAGCTCCGACAAAGATTCTAGCTTCGATAAACAGACAAACTGGAACTTATTTAAGCTTTTCACACAGAGAGAGAGAGAGAGAGAGAGAGAGAGAGAGAGAGAGGGTCTATGATGAGCGATGACTTCTCTCGTAGGGGAAGGGAGTTCTCCGCCCGCAAGTTATCTAATCCTGCTTTGCTGCTCTGCTCTGCTTCCCTTCACCAGTCCTTTTGCGGCCTCTACAGTACAAGTGAGGAAGATGATTTTAATGGGCCCAGCCCATTCCTCAATATACATGAACTAGCCCATTAGGCTTTCCCAGTTGATGGGCCTTGTCCAGCTGATCTTGGAAACCTACGACGTCGCATGCTAATGCTTAACGGAGGAGAACAGCAAACGAAGCACAGGTGTGAGCGCGTGGATGAAAACATCCTGTTTGGCGCGTTGGCTTTCTCCACACAGAATAGGAGGGACCTGGTGAACACCGCCAATGCTCAAACTTCAAATTATATTACTCCCGCTTAAGCCGGCAACGAACCATCTCCCTCTGACGTGGGCGGACGGCGCCTTTCCCCCGCTATTCTGCACAAAAGTCCATACACTGATCCCTGTAATCGCCTTCTTCTGGTTGAGAGTGCGGCGAAAGACAGAGAGATGCGGATGCTGTGATAGCGTTCGTTCGCAGACAGGATGAGTGAGAGATAGAGGAAAGAAACATGAAAATGGTAGATTTAATCACATTTACGGAGAGGATGCGGCGATTTTTTTGGTGGACGGAGGGGGGAATTCGTTTTACTTCGGGATTTTCTGTGTGATTGGTTGTCTTTGTCCCGATTCCGAGTTCCTCGACGACCTTCCGTCGGTAGAGAAATTCATCGGCAATTTTCGGCTTAATTTTCGTCTTGAGCTCCTTGGAATTTGATTCTCGCGGATGAATCCACATTGCGATTCTCTGGAGCTAGAGTTAGAGGTACGGAGAACTAATTTCTTTTATTGGATCGTGATGTTCATTGGAAATGATGAATTAGGGCTTAGATCTCGAAATCGAGGCTCCAGAAACGCCTATGATATGATGTCCTTGGAGTTGCGGATGGTTCTAGAGGCCAATTGTGAGCTGAAAGGGGAGGACGGAGTTGATGTCAGCCCGCCAATTTCAAAGATGGTGATGGAGAGAGAGCAACTCGGAGAGAATCCACCAACGCCTCTTCCTAGGGTGGCTCCTTCTCATACACCAACTTACTTGTAGGGGAATGCAGTAACAGAGAGGAAGGACTGCCCTGGACCAAGGTGTGGGCATGGCTGACAGCTGTGGATGCTGTAGGGGAAGAGGGCAAGCCAATATATATAGGGTCGAGGCAGGTATTGTTTGCTTGGCCTCCTTCATCAGCTGGAAGTGCTGATATCCATATCCTATCTGTCTGAGTATCTTATTTGTCGATATTTTTTATTTCAAGTGTAATGCTGTTTATGCTATTTTCGTGCCTTAGCTATTCTGTGTGTATTCAGTTGCTCGTTGAGCTTACCTTCAAATCCTGCTGCATGCATAATTTCCTCCTTTTTCATCTGCCTACTAAGACATTTGGTTCAGTGGCATGTCACCTTGTTGAAATTCCTTGAATATGAATGACATGAACTTCTGATCTCAATTTTATTTTTGGTATGACTAAGCAAGTAGGGATGATTCATGACTATCATCTTTCTCATGGTGATATTACAATTTTGATAAAATATGGACCATACTTCCTGGGATTGCTAGAATCTTTCTTGGCTTCTTTGAAATTTAAGGACAAAATTACATTTATCATGATATAAAGATGGACAGAAAGTTTGTACCCAGTGTCGTTGAATTTTTGGTTCTGTCATATGCATGGATGTCAGTTCAACTGCCTAATATTGAATTCTTGGCATTTGAAACCAGTAGTTTAAATGCATTTATTGGACATGCATTTTGTGCTATGATGTCCCTGGTTAAGAATAGTAGAAATGGCTTTATGTTGTTTTTGGAGGATAATATTTCATCTACTCTCACTTGGAAACATTTTTGTGCTTAAACATGGTCTTATCATTTTGAACTTTGAGTTTCTGGACTTGCACATCTGACAACTGATGTGGACACTTATGATGTCTTGATGAATAAATGTACCTAGCCAGTCTCTTGTCCAGGATCCATCATTTTATCAACGATGATGTTTCTGTTGAACATTTTCATTTTGGCTCATTAAACTAATTAGCAGGGTTGCTCCTCTTGGTCAATCACCAACTCCAAGAATATCATATGTGGCTACAGCTGTGTGTAATGATCCTTGGGCTGGCATTGGTATTGTCATTGCTGCCCTGGCCATGTCTAGATCTGTTGTTTCTAGAACATGTAAGAAACTAGTGGCTAGTTTTCAGAATTTTTCCATTTGGCTGATGTATGGGCACTTGACATGGCCGCCAATCTCTATGGATGGCATAAGTTGGAAGAAGGGAAAGGGCCTTTACAATGCATGTCAGCCCTCCCTATTCCCCCACTTGCTCTCTTATTCACATGCTAGGAGCAGATACACATGTCAAGACATAGGCCATTAATTCATGTTGCAGTTGTTTCAGTTTACGTTTTGACAGGAATGCAACTGCAAGTGCATGCTTCAATGGCATTCAGTCATCTACTTTGTGGAGGCAGGGATGCTAATGATATGGTGAGTAAATTCTTTGTTCAATAGTGAGATTTAATTGATGGCTGGCTCAATGATTAGTCTTAAAAGAACAGTAATTGCTACTATGTGGATTTTCTTGCTGGGTATTAGAAAGATTTCAATTGGTGTGCCTTCTTCTGGTATATGATAGAATAGTTTAGCACCTTTGATTTTGTTTATGACTGGAGGAATAGATTATCAGTTAGTACATCTCACATGATTAAATGCAAAATTTCCGAAAATTCATACATGTAACCTCTAATTGTCTTATTTCTACTATTGTAGAAACATGGTGGTCTATGTGGTACTAAGACATCCTGATTGTTAAACTCTTCCCATATTTTTTGGTGAAAGGAGTTGGCTATGCCTACATAATTTGGGGTTTTACATGCCTAATTCATTATGAATTTTAGTTAAATGTGTGAATCTAATTCTTATTGAGAATAATAAGCCATAGTCCTTGGAAATTATGACAGAGCTACATGTGAGGACGGAAAATGATCTTTTGACCTTATAAGGTCGTATCTATGATGTATAGAAGTTGGTTGTTCCACTAGAGCTCTCTCCAAGTTTGCTTATGCTTTGCATTTTAGGCGAGGGTCTTAGGTTGTCTCAATCATTACATGGGGGGCTGAAAAATAGATGGAGCGTGAGATTTTGTGGATTTTCCTTTCCAGGGGTGGCATTAGTTTTGGAAGGAGATCAGTTGTGGTTCCAGAACTCATTTATCCTCCACCCCCAGCTAAACCATTCTGTCGAGGAACCACCCGAGCAGGTAGAAGATTCATGGATGAAAGTTCTTACTGCTTTACGAGTCACCATTTCAAATAATGCAAGAATTGCATCTTTCGTCCCTGCTACATTACTTTATTGTTCTCCTTTTGGGGGGTTTACGTGATCTTAAATTGGTTTGGAATAAGCCCAGGAGCTTAATGCTGATCGACCTCTTACACTCACTAGAGGGTAGGCTTCAGTTAACGAACAATCAAGTTTTTCTTGCTTGGATTTAGAGGTAGAACTCCCTGAGATGATGTCCATAAGTATATATCTACTAATGTCTCATGCTTCCAGCTGGGTTTCCAATGTTCTCCGACGATTAAAATCAGGACCTACAGAATATTTTGAGAAGGTCTTCCATATACCATGACGGCTGCTGACAGTTTCGGGCGTAATATTTTGAATGTACCATGATTGAGTTCACGCCTTGTAGGTTGAGCAGCCACTTGGAGGCTACCATACTGAGTTGATATTATCATTTATTCTGCGCCTCTATATTCTGATTTTTTTTTCCTTGTTTAGCGCTATGAATTTTTAGGTTCTTTGTAGCCCTTTGTTCTCTTTGCTTTTACAAATGTAAATGGGAAGAAAGCAAGGAAGTTTGTGGTAAGGCTCTTAGATAGGCATTTTTTCCTTAGAAGCAAAGGACTAGCCGGTAGATCAACTCTTGGGCATTACCAAATGGATGGGCGGGCCCACAAGCTATAGGTTCAATCAGATGACTAGGTCCTAGTTGGGCCTCAACCCGCTGAGATAGATATGGGAACTCGGCCAGGGCTTCATGGAACTAGTGGCCCAACAGACGGATGCACTAAGAGGCCCAATGGACCGGCCCACTGAATGGCCTAGCCAACTGGCGCACCGGAGAGCCCAATGGACTGGCACACGAAAAGGCACAATCATCACGGGGCCTCAAGCTGGCCCACTATGAGCCCACTGAACAGGTCCAGTAACAAGCCCGGCATGTGTGCATGCTGTGAACCCATATTTGGGGCCCACTAAGAGGCCCAAGAAAGAGGCCTACTATGCGGCCCACTAGAGTGGTCCTCTGAGGCCCACACGCAGACCGAAGGCTGTGCTGTAAGGCCCAATATTACAGCCCAGCATATGCCCCAGAGGATGGCTCACCAGCGTAAATTAGACTAGCCCACCAAGTGGCCCAACAGAATGGACCATCATGATGACCAACAAGCTGGCCCACAATTAGGCCACTCTACCGGTCCACCAGTAGACCCACATTGTGGGCACTGGCCCAGTAGACCAGGCTTAATGGTTCCATTAGACAGTCCAATGAGAGGCCCAACAGGCTGTCCCATCTATGCGGCCCCCCTTCTGTGCCCAAAGCGCCGAACCCAGAGTGAGCCTCAATGGACCGGCCCACCTATGAGCCCAAAAGGGGCCTACATAGGCCGAACATATAGGCCCATTGGAAGACTTAACAAACCGCCCCGCACACGGCCCGACAGACTGACAAGCTATGGGCCGATGAAAATGGGCCGGTTAAGAGTCCAATGCCCTCTATGTCGTTTGATTTATGCAATCGTAGGGATGTTATTCTGATCCACTTAGGGCCCACTATGAGGCCCGAGAAGGGGGCCTACTATGAGGCCCAGTAGAGTGGTCCTCCAAGGCCCACATGCATAACAAAGTCTGTTGTGCTAGCAGGCCCAGCATGCCAGCCCAGCATATGCCCCATAGCCTGGCCCACCAGCGTATATTAGACTAACCCACCTAGTGGCCCAGCAGAATGGCCCATCATGCTGACCAAAAACTGGCCCACAATTAGGCTATTCTACTGGTTTACTAGTAGACCCACATTATGGACCCACCAAATGGCCCAATGGACCAGCCTTAATGGTTCCAGTAGACAGTCCATTGCGACGCCCAACAGGCTGTCCCATCTATGTGGCCCCCATCCTCTGCCGTAAGCGCCGAACCCAGATTGAGCGTCAATGGCCCGGCCCACCTATGAGTCGAAAAGGGGACTATATTGGCCGTCTATATAGGCTCAATGGAAGACTTAACAAACCGGCCGCGCACACGGCCCGACAGACTGACAAGCTATAGGCTGATAGCAATGGGCCCCTTCAGAGCCCGATGCCCTCTGTCATTTGATTTATGCCACCGTAGGCATATTAGTCTGATCCACTAGGACAGCCAGCGTCCTCGTCCAACTTATCTCTGCCCAACACGCAACTTCACAATCGTTGATAGAGCCCCCCAGGCCCGGAATCAGAGCATCGCCTATCCTGGATAATCAAAATGCTAACGCATGACCAATTACTTGCCCTCCCCAAGCCGAATTTACCCAATAAAGAAGAAAGGGTCTTCTGGTACTAATCTCACTAATTTACCCTTCTCACTAAAGCGGTTAAGAGACCCTTATCAAACTAATCTCCATCAATTTTAACAGTAGGTATTTCTGCATGATGAAAAGAGTATAATAAACACATGCCAACGGTATAAATGATAACAAGCCAATACTGATCGCAGTCGTGCTGTCAACCTCTCTTCACCGGTCTCTGAACATAAGATTTATTGGGATCCTCTGTCTTGAGCTTCGGAGGGCGCATCTCTCCCTTCTTGACCTGCTCACACACATGTTGTGAGTCCATTATTAAGCATAATTGACATGGAGATCATACTAGGATATTATCGAGTTTTGGCTGTTTAAACAGAACCACTGATGCAGAAATGACCAACCTTGAACCCCATTTCACGTATGGACTGATTTACTAGCATACGCATTACACATGCATGTTGACAAATGAAAAGGGGACCTTACCTTCTTTCCAGATTTCATAAAATCTCTCCAGCTTGATACCTGGCAATACACAAGGTCGACAAGAAAGTGAAGATATATCACTTCAGCAGCAACACCAAACAACAGAACAGATCTTTGACGAGAAAACAGATTACGGAAAGAGGGCTTCTAGAGATGAAGCGATGCACATCGTTGACATTTAGAAATATGTATACCCCTTAATCATATAAATTAATCAACAACTGTCAAAAACAGGGTTAGAATGGCTTAGTTTCCATCCATGCTCCTTGTGAACCCTTATCGGACTATACTAAAATCTCTCCTTGGGTAGGAAGAAGCATTTATAGTAGATCCTAGTTAAAAATTCAAAATACATCTTCTGAGAAAACCATTGCTGGATTTCAACCCATAAGAGTGACTAAATTGAATGAAGAGTGGAAAGCAAATGAACATTCAATCGATAAGAGTGACTAAGTCAAATGAAGAATGTAAAGCAAATGAACAAGTCAAACATAGAAAACAAACAGATGCAATTGCTCCAACAGAGAAAACAATGGCCTGCAGTGCATGAAATAAAGGAGAAAACAAGCACACCCTTTGTTCTCTCGTTCCTTCCCATTGTTCCTCATGCTCACGCTTTCTTTTCCACATTTCTTTTGTTTCCTCTTCATCCTTCTTCAGTCTACCCTCCTCCTCAGATATCTTCATAGCAAATCAACTTAATGTTTACCAATGAAGAGCAAAAATACGTAAAGATAAAGTATATTTATAAGGATAAAATATACAAAATGCATATACCCTCATTTGCATTTTCCTCCTCCTCCATTCCTGCTCCGTTAATATTTCTCGAACTTTTAATAAGAGTTCTCTCTGGAACACCTCTGATTTTTCATAGTTTTGGTCATACTTTCCCTGCACAAGATAAAGATGACTTTGAAAGATAAGACTTTGCAATGCATTTGAATTTATGCTATAACAGCAGAATTAAAAGGGAGACAAAGCCACCATCCCAATCAGTTCCGCCGGTGACCCAGCTGCCCTGCCACTAGAGTGTGGTTGGGGGTGTGGTGGTGGTGGCTGTGGTGGGGTGTGGTGGTCCAGTTTGCATGGGTGGGTGCGGAGGGAGGGAGTGGGGTTGGAAGGTGTGGGGATACATGCAGGAGATAAAGTTTAGTTTGGTGATTGGACAACAAAAGAATCCATCTCAATAAGAAATTCTTGTTTCCAGAAATGAAGTCTATGATCTTGGAGAGTGAAAACATTGTTTAAGGGGTTGATATTTCTCTTGCAAATCATGATTTCAAAGTAAAAAGAGATCAGTACCTCATCGACCAATGACTTGATTTTAGAAGCTGTATCTTTCTTCAGCTGTTTCTTCCGTTTTGCTCTAAGTTCTTCTGCAATTTGATTTGAATGGTCAGTAAGTTTGTTTCTTAACAGAACTCATCCATAATTCTTTCAAATAAAAGCAACAACACAGAACATCAACATCTAACAGCAGGCAAAATAAGTTTCTTATATGCCATTATTATTTTGGTCAAGAGATAAATGCAGTACAGATCCACAGGAAAGAAAAAGATATAGGATTGACATGTGAAGAGCCAAGTAAGATATGATCACATAAATCAAAACGGTTTAGCTGGTACTTGCAAAAATAGTTTCTTCTACCCATACTTCCAACTAAGTTTCAATCAAGAATCTGTAAGATCACAAGGAAAGGATTAAAAGAGGTAACTCTGACACTACCTTTGGCTGCATTAACTTGGGTAAGAATATAATCTCGCTCCTGCTGATCAAGTAATAGTTGCTGCGCTTTTGCCAATGCTGCTCATGGAAAGGAACGCCCAAAGGAAAGAGCAATCAACAATAAGAATGTATACTATAACATTACCAAAGCAGATAAGAGGTTTCTAGTTGTCTATTTCTTTTGCAGCAATCGTCATGCAATGAGTACCATTTCATCAAAGTGCTCACAAACTATAAATTCTAGTAGTTCCAATCAGCATGACAATCTAGCACAATAAATTACAGCATTCCCAGCCTCTAAGAGGAGTCAGTCCTTGGCACACATGATATATTCATTCAAGACTCAACAAATCAGATTCATTTTCAATTTCAGCATGCAACATAACCACTCACGGAGAGCCTACAGTCCAGATATAAAAAAAATGGGCTTAGTAGTGATTTCAGCAACAATGGGATAAAACATTCTAAGATATAAAAACCAAGGCACCAATAAAACTTTAAATGTGCGTGGATGGCAATTTATGCCAACTCACACTACAGAGAAGAGACATTTATCCTACTAATAAAAAACATCATATAAGATGGAGCATGAACATGAACATGTGTACCTCCAAAAGCCTCCTTTGCTTGTGGATGTTTGCATTTGTCAGGATGAACCAGCAGGGATAACTTAACATCAGCAGTATTCAATGTCAATTGATGATGGGCCTCCATATCAAGTTACAGTAGTAATTATTAAGAAGTATATCTCATACATAGGAAAGGATTACCTTACGGTACTGCTTCTTCACATCCTCTGGAGGAGCATCAAATGGCAGGTTGAGATACTCAAATGGATTTAATTTAAAGCAGGAGAGGATCCTGATTGTTCCCAAATCCAGGGAAGGGAGTATTAAAGGGCCAAATAAATGAAAAGCCATCAGTAAAAGAAGGGAGATAAAGGATCAATATGATGGATAGAACACTATAATTACCATTAAAATATACAGGTATATAAATTTCAAATATTGATAAAAAAAAGGAGCAATTAAAAGCTGCAGATAGATAGAGAATTTCTTTAAAAGAAAATTAGAATTCTTTGACATAAATTACATATGGATTTGAACATATAAAGCTCAGCATATGGATGCATTCATTAATTCCAGATCAGCACCACTGTCAGTGGCCCCAAAGAATGACCACTCCTTTAAAGGTTACAGGTCCCTAAGTTTTCCATTGAACTGGTTTGGTGCCAAAATGAGGTAGAAGAATGGATAAACAAAAATTCAAGGTGGCAATTTACTTTGGGGAATTGCCAACTTTATACGCAGCGATCTGCCTTTTTAGTTATGAATACATTATTGGAAAACAACAATTCCGGATTTATCTGTATGCTGTGAACTGCACAACAATATGAGCTTCTTAAAATTTCTGGTGCTCAACTTACAACTAACCTTCCATTCACACAATGAATGATGGTAAAAACAATGTACAGTGATGTAACTGGCACGTTATATGCATGGCGAGAAGGGAAAAAGAATTAGGGATAAGTGCAACAGTTGATTGAAGGAGAAGAATGATCCATTGATTGACATAGGACTCGAAAATTTGTTCCCACTCAAGAAAACAATACCACAATGAAATCCTTTCTTCGCTACGTTCAACTCCAGATCCTACTAGCATTTACCAATATCCGCAGCTCAAAAATTGGGATCCCCACATTTACCGAGGCATTTCACGTGCTGAAGTACAGAGATCAGAAACCCTAACCTACAACAATCGATTGAAACCGGAGACACCATCGGTAAATTAATCAAATTATCAGCCAAAAGGTCTAGTCTCCCAGGACAAACACGTGCGTGTACGAAATGGTTCTCCTCTCCAATTAGTCAGGTATCATCAACAGCCTGATCGGAAATCCAACGGAAGTGGCAAAGCAACCGCGCAGACATATGAATTGAGAGAGAGGAGATGGAGGGGAAGGGGAGACCTCAAAACCTCGTTGTCCCTCTCGACTTCGCTGACCTCGGCGAGGAAACTCTTGAGCAGCAAATCCTCGTCCTGCGCCGTCTCTCCCATCATTCAGAGCGCTGCTGTCGTTCTCCGCCTCTCGCCCTCCGAGCTGAATTGCGGTTAAAAACTAACTGGAATTGAACTCTAGTGCTAGCATCAAAATGCATTTTTGCCGAAGAGGGGCATTTCTGTAATTAAATGCTGATTTACAACACAATTCATCTTTATCATTAATCTCTCTCTTTTTTTTTGCGGAAAAAACAATAAAATAATTCTTCAATATTCACTATAATAATATTATAAAGATGGTCAAATGTCTTTTTTTTAGCTAAAGATGATTATATAAAGATATATAAGAGTTTAATATAATTCAGTAGTATCAACATAATCATTTACATTTCTCGGGTAAAGAACACCAAAAATATTAACATATAGAATATCAACAAGTCTCTGTGGGGGATGTTCCAAAAAGTAGTTGCCGTTTTAACCTTCATCTTAGTCATGTGCCAGTTTTGCGAGAAAGTCTGCTGCTGCATTTGCCTCTCGGTAGATTAGACTCTCTTGGCAATCTCGGAACTCCGCTATGATTCTCCTGCAATCCAAAATTAATAGGGGTAAGTGTAGATTGATTGTTGAAGTTTCCCAAATTTGATCATACAATACCTTCGCATCCAATTCGATGCAAATGAATTGGATGCTTAGGGACCGAGCTAGTAAGAGTCCCTCTCGGAGAGCCCATGTTTCAGCTTGGAGGCCGTTGGTCAAGCCCAATGATTTGGTAAAACCACCAAGCCACCTCCCTGAATTGTTGTAGATGAGGCCACCCGCCCCTCTTTTGCCTGGATTACCCGTCACTCCCTAAATATTTATTTATTTATTTATCGGTAACCTGAGCTTAAGTTCTTGTAGCCTTCACGGTGATACAGATCTACACACGTACAGATGGGCCCTGATAGCCTTATCGTGGGCCCAATTTCGGTGAAGTGGGCTTAACGATCAAAAGCCCACCGGCCCATCTTCAAGCCTCCCGTGGAAGAAGTGGAAGCAACCCAAAGCGCTTGGATCGTGATTTCCCTTCTCAAATGGGGAAGGATACTACGTTAACTTCCACAGCATAAATTTTTCACGGTAACGGTCTGGATTTGATGTTACATTAAATCTCCGCCAGACTTGTGATCAAATTAGACTGACTCATAATCTGATAAGACGACGACGGCGGCTCACCTTAATGGTATAGAAGATATTCCTATTCCTGGTGGGACCGGATTAGAAGATACATGCCTATGGGGTTTTGAATTCGGACCGGATTAGATTTTGCTCAAAGGGTCGCATTAGCCTTTTAGAAGAGTTTTGAGAGGTGTAGGCAAAGGCGGATTCAACCTTGGGAGCCGAGGAAGGTGGGCGAATGAATGAATGCAAGACTAGAGGTAGTGACAAAAAATAGCGAGCACGCCAGTACCCTCTAGGTTTTGAAGGTTAGCTTGCTCTTCTCACTCGCACATGAATTCCGAGAGTATTACCAGATAAGTTGATAAGACGTGCAATCCTGAGGATTGACAAGCTCCTACACCATCATTTTCGGCATTTCCTTGGAAGATTCGCATCGGTAAGCATACATGTAATTTATATAAGAAGTACCTGTGACATCTAAAAGGACATCAACGACCAGTGGGGGAAGACAGCACAAGACAGGTCAGGTCGCGGTCTTCACAGAAACAGCAATGCATTTGTGGCCCCATGTAGTTAGTAGTCGCTGTTGACACCCCATTGGCTAGGGCTTCCCAAAGCAAGCCAAAAGGACCGAAAGGGCCAACACCACCACTCAGTGCAGGTTGAAAAGGGTGCATATTTTGGTCAAACTTCAAAGACGACCCCTTTTTTTAAAAATTTTTAATTTTATGGTGCGGTAGAGTAGGAGGCCATTGCAAGGCCTCAACCCCAGTTACATGCAGAAATTCGACATTGGAAGGGTTTTAGGTGGGCTATGGCAGGGATTAAGGGTCGGATCCACTAGGAGGTCGCGATGCAATGAGGCCCCAAGAACAAGAGAGACCTTCTGGCGTCCTTGCAATTCTGTATCAGTGGTACCAAGTAATCCGCACTGTTCCCTGTCAGCACCAACAACTCCCGTTTCTCCTTGGATGCCGGCGTATCCTGGGAGATGACATAGTTGTTATCGTTGTAGCTTTTTATGACGATCAACTGTTCAGCGGTCGGATCGATCATTGCTGCAGATTCAGCTTTCCACAGGAATTGGTATCGGTCGCCGCTCGAAGTTGCGCCTGCAGTCGGTTGTCTAACGATGAGCTGAGTTAACCTAGTTAGTTGGGACAACGACGCCTGCACCTGGACCGTCTCTTCTTCAATATCCTTAAAGATAACGAGCTCGGCTAGCCTATCCGGCAGCACGGGGTACCCATCGGCTAACACGACAGATTTATTCGTGAGAATAGCCAGCTTATTCACACTTACTTCCCCACTTGACAGCTTCGGCAATTCCTCCGTGACGAGCTCCATAACCTCCCCTGCTTCCACATCTTTCTCTTGAATCTCTCCGTCCTCGTTATCATCGGTGGCTCCATCATCTGCTGGACCATCATCGGTCCCCTCTACATCACTTTCGTCATCGTGATCATTGCTAGATGGATGATTGATGAAGGTGAGAACAAGACGTCCGCCTTCTCGCCGTGCTCGGAAATTCTTCTGTTCCTTCACCGAGACAGCCTCGAGAACCAAACGGCCATTATCACGACGAGACTGAACATGAAGGGAAGCCCCATTTTGGCGGGAAAGTGAGGGAAGGGGACGAGGAAATGATCTTGATGGAGTAAGTTGCTGCAGCTGCCTCTTCCTACTGATCAAGACCGTGTTCGACAACACCATTCGCTCTGCTTCCTCCGTCAATTCCTCCTTGTCCTCCTCCCCATCGCCGGTCTCCGATGAAGGGTAAGACGAGAACCCATTGGAGCCCGTCTCAGAGCCAAGGCTCTCAGTGCAGATATCGAGGCTCTTCTCGCTGAGCGAGGCCGCCGATCTCTTCGCCAGGGGGTGAATGTACGGGGCCGCTGGGACAGGTCGGTCTGACTTCTGGGACAGAATCAAGCTCCAAATGTTGGACTGCCCTGTTTCCTCGATCTTTGTCTTGTCCTTCACTTTCTGAATCGAGTTCCAAATATCGTACTGGGATTTCGATTCAGAAAGCTCTCCTTCTCTTTCTTCTTGCTCTTCTTCTTCGGGACAATCAATAGGAGAACATGCGATGTGATCGAGGCCATGTTCATCTGACGAGGAAAGGAGATTGTTCCGGCCTACCCATTTCCGGAACAACATGTCAGCGGAGAGAGTCCTCCTTAGCGACGCCTCCTTTGGGCTCTCGCTGTCGGAGGCGAGAATGGAGGTTATTCCCTGCTTCCCGGATGCTGCCGCTGACATCCCTTCGAGCTTCTAAACCAGCCTGCAGCGGAAAACATGTTACGTCTGAGAAGATCAAGAGGAAAGAAAAACCCTGAATTGATGAGATCCATGAGCCATTGCCATGCAACAAGCTATCAAGACAAGCGAAAAGAAGACATGGGAGTGAGTCATCTAGGTTCTGTCCATGCAGGTGGATACGAAGCACGCTCGCTCACCTCTCGAGAATGGAGTGGACTGGGATGGAGCGGAGCGGAGCAGAGCAGAGCAGAGCACCAGGGAGGGTTCAGAAAACAGAGAGCTTTGAGGGAAAAGAGTAGCAGATGAGTTGTACAATCATGTTGTCGTGATGGCCGATGGCAATGGAACGAAGGATCGCGACGGTTTATATAAGGAAATTGAAGCAAGGCGTGTAAGTGGAATCTTCTCGGCGGTGTGGACCCCGCCTTCGTGGATACCAGTAAAAATATTTAGTGCAAGCGTGGGAATGATTAATTAATGTCCAATAAATATATATATATATATCCAATTTATGCGATAAATAATGTTTGAGCCAGAGTTGGATTGCATCGTATTCAATTTTCAATTTAGAAGTATGAATTCATAATTTAAATCTTTATTGGTGTGATTTTTAATATTTTTAATCCTCTTTTTTTTATATTCTCATTAAATTTATGAATTTAAAATAATTCAAGATAACTAATATATCATTTTCTCTAGCTAATTTTCTTTTTCCCACTTTAGCATTTTGTGGTGAAGGACTTGAAGCGGACGTCGAGAAATACTTTCAAGGAAATTGGGTAATGAGAGCTGCCCATGAGGACCACAAATCTCAATGATTGAACTGTATGGCCTAACCCAAGTAAGAGGCAAATTTTGTTTATTCAGCCAAAAATAAACAAAAATAAAGGCCAATGGAAATATATATATATTAGAGAGAGACAGAGAGAAGCAAAAAAGAGCTTCTAAATGTGAAATATGTACCAATTTGGTAAGGACAGACCGATGGTGCTGATTGGATGAATTTGGCTGAAGGTGGAAGCAAATGAACCAAATTAAAAGGGGGAAAAAAATCTATATGTACCATCACTTTCCGAAAAGGACCAATATGATTGGGCGGCCATGACCAGACGTATGAGAATCGACTTAAAGTTTTAAGGGGGGGGGATAATTATTAAATTTGAAAAAAAAAAGACTTCCAACAAGTAGAATTCAACATGAATCTACTAATATGGTTTGACAGCTCTTCTTCTTATTGACTAACACGTCGGTTCGAATTCAATTCTCGTGAATACATGCTCATAAGCATAGTTTTAAAAATGGATTGGTTCGATTGGAAATCGATTACTCACCTGATCTGATTCTTATAAAAGACTAAATTGCATTTTTAAAGAGATCAACTCTTGTTGAACTGGCTTATTCTCTATTTGACCGGTGAACCTAATTGAACCGATGAAAAAACCAATAGATTTAAAATTAAAACAAAAATAAAAACATATTATAATATATATTTTATATTTTACTAGAATTATATTTATATTTTATATTAATTTTTGTTTAATATAATAATTATATTAATTATTTTTATTATAAATCATATTCAAATTACAACATTGTATAAATTTATTTATAATATTATATTATTAACATTATTAATTAGATATCTTGTCCAACCTATTAAACCTCCGATCTAACTTATAAACCTATGCTTACACCGATTCCTGATCCTATTCAGTTTTAAAAACTGTAGTTATATTTCTTTGACAGGTAGCGGATGATCCCTCCACTTTAATATTTATGCAGTACGGATGTAGGGTTGCTGCTTGTAAGACGTAAGAGAGCCAAGCGCATGAAAATTACAGGTGTGGCGTGTATGGAAGAGGAGGAGGCAGCCACTTCCCACTATTTCGTTTCCACAGCTTACATGATGCCATAAAAGGCAATGATGGTGATAGGCAACTAAATTAAACTGGGAGTGCATCGGCTACACAAATATTTTACATACAAAAAAGTGAATTTAGTTCAATAACACCGTTATCAACTTACGACAGCAGTAGTATTATTCTCTATTCTTATTAGTTGAACTTCTAGGATTCTTTTGTAATAATTTTTCTCATATTCCTTTCAAAATGCATGGGCTTATTCTTGACAAGAAGTAAATTGAAGAAAGGGATATTACGAGCTCGTAATACAAACCATAACAGTGGTCAATTATCTACCAAGATGCAACCACTGGACGAGCTGAAAGTAATACGGGTAGGTTCAGGGACCCTATTGCTTCGAAAAGTGCACACCCACACACGAGTTCGCCTCGGCCCTACCCCCTGCGCGGGCACGAGAGGCTAGTATGTCTCGTGTAATATACCTATATGAGTGTTGCCCACTCATTGACAACATTTCCTTATAAGAAATCATATTTCCGCGGGAGCTCTTCTTGGACTAGGTTTTCTTTGGATATTTCTTTGTGGGTAGTAAGTTCAATGATACATTAATAAATCTAAATCCACGATTTCCCATTAACTACATTTTCCAACAATTTTAACCCCCAAAAAAAAAATCTTATATCGTCGTGAATATGATAAGTACGTATTCCATGCGTATATCATCATATATGTACACGTATATCTCATGCAGCATCCCCGCAAAATGAGAGCGGAAAATAAAAAAAGGAGAGGAATTTATGTCTTGTCGGCCCACGAAGCAACCACTCACTCTGGCACCGAAGAAAGAAAAAACTCATGGCGGATGTTGGTTTGGACAGTTCGTAAAATTTAAATTCAAATATTATACATTAAAAAATAAAAAATTATTGCATCAATGGAACACAAATTGGTTGGAAAAAAGAGAAGGAAGCTTCCATAGTTCCTCCTAACAAGCAATTTTAGATCCAAGTGTTTAATAAGAATTCACTCTCTTATCTAGCGGTTAAGAAGGGAGATTAAAGTATGGCCTCTGTTGAGAAAAAAATAGGAAAAGAGGGAGAATGGAATAGAGCGAGTGAGATTCAACACAAAAAATGAGTGGCCTGGAGGATGACGAAGGTTCCACTTCGAGGGAATTTTCGAAATTAAGCCGATGAAATGGGAATAAAATACTACTACTCTAAGGCGTGACCCAAAACTAAGGACGCGGGGAATTTCTGCTCCATAATGGAATATGGAAAAGGAAGCTCCAATTGACACTAAGAAAATCGTCACCTCAATTACGGACCTATGTAGGCCGTCGAAGCAAAATGAACCCTATTTAATTTAAGTTCGAGTTGGATGGATTCACTAAAAATTAAAATTATCACGGTACAAATTTCTTTCATTTATAAGATTTCATAATCACTCACATGTGGGCATTAACATTGACTAATCTAGAGTTAAATTAATATTTATGTGTACCTCAATACCCAGATTTGTTTTTTTTTTAAGTCAGTGATATAAATATTTGACTCATGGTTTATAAAAGAAAGGAAAAAGAAAAAAAAAAACTAGACGAAATCTAACAAGATGATGGGTTGGCCACATGAAGGATGATACCGGAAGGGTACTATATGTACGGATTCGAGTATAGACATAGGTGCTGTACTGGGTTTCCAGCCTAATTACTTCGATCTATGCGATTCTTTACGTAAGATATTGAGATTCAGTTTTTTAAAAAGAGAAAAATTACAGTTCGAAGAATTCTGTAACCCATGAACATGCCGTGCTGATCGGATTCAAAATTAAACTATCAACGATTAATTTCATGTATAAGTATTAAACCATATCAAGCGAAAGAAGCATCCATCTTTGTTTGATATTCCTTTTCCCTTCATGGGCTAGCATCGCCCCTAAAGATGGCGTTTGCCAATATGAAGAGCTGGCACATATTATGATGCCATGGGAATCCCCATTAGAAACGATAAATATCGAACATCAATAGCTGCACAATTCTTTCGTCCTTTTAAGTCAAACCTCATTTGATCGGCCAGCCTCTCGCCACCTATCAGTCCATCATTGGGACAGTGCCTTCTGTCGTTAATTACGGCCAAGGCGTTGATGAACTGACTAATGGCCCGCCTCCGCGTATTTAAGACTGGAAATTAAGGAGTCTTGGGTATATTCGCCCCCCAAAAAATGGAGTTTGACTATCAATAACGAAAGATATTTATATTAAACCGTACGATCCGAAAAGCATCCGAATTTCACTCTGGAGATTTAAGGTCAAACTCAGTATTTAGTCGGCATAATTTCATTGCTGTTGGCGATTGATTCCCTAAAGGTGATCCGGGTTAAGGCCAGATGAGACCAGGCTTAATCTCAGTCTAGTGAGAGACCCGTAAACATTCCATCAAAACTTTTAACAGCTTATTCAAATGGTTCATCGGAAATTTATACTGAATCTCTCGGAAACAGAGAAAGGAGATTGATTCGGTAACTGTACTCATCAATGTGTAACCAAGAGATCATAAATCATGGTCTCAACGATGAAACTTCTCGCACCCATTTTCGTTATAGTTCCTTGGGAGGAGTGTCCTGGGGCCGGCTAATCCAGCTGCTAATTTAATTTACCACCGCCCGTGTGTACAAGATGAGGGACAAAGGGTAACATGTTTGCCTACCGGAAAGGGGCGCTTGCCCGGTATGATCACTGTGTACCGTCCTTTAGTGAGGAAGAGAGAGGGAACGAAAAGGATTGATGAAGGTGGAGAGATGATGCAATGGACGGTTGAGATTAAATGAGAAAAATCTAGCGGCTGGGAACCGTCCAGCGTGGGGACGGTAAAATTTCTCGACATAAAGCGGTTTCGGTACGTTTCTAGTGCTAGGTGTCTCTCAGGCTCGTGTGGTTTACTAATCTCTCAATTAATTCATCGAGAAGAGTTCTAAAATTGGAGAGGAAATCTTATATCAAACACCAACCCTAACGTTTATTTTTTTTTGGTTGATATAAGTTAAACTTATCATAAATTTAATAGAAATTAAGTACCATATTAAAAATTGGATTATTGTAGGAGTTCATAACTTAAAAGGTGGTAATATGAAAACTGTGCTAAGTGAGTCCGCCTCATGGTAAGCCGTTTCTCTTTATCCAAGTTCATAAGAAGACTAGTTGATACATTGTCAATTGCTAAGAGTAGGGGTTTAGAATGAAATCGGGTATTATAAAAAAATAGAAAGAAAACTATGAGAATATGGAAAGTTATGAGTATTACCACTTATTGGTATGTATTATAAATATCAATAAGATGGGATAGTTTTTTTTTTTGGGTTGGGTATGCATGCTGTCTTCATCAATAACCAAAGGAGAATAGCGGACATCAGGAATTTAAGGAATCTTTAATTTCTACCCATAAACTAATCTACAACTAGTCCACTCTTTGGAATTACGATCTAGATGCAATATAACCTTTTTTTTTTTTTGTTGTTGTGCGCGCACAAAGGCAATAGAGGACCAACTGGCCAAATATAATAATGTATACATTCCTAGCTATAGATTCGAACGGACGTAGCTTCACAATTTTTTGACCACAATAAAGGCCTGCCTTTTGCTATTTAATGCACTAAAAGGGTCGAAATATCAAAATAGACAAATTAAACTCGGGCGTATTTGAAGGTCAGATGAACCCATGAGGCGGACTGCACCCTACGGACTCCTACATCACAAATTTCCCTTTTCTTCTATGAGAAGAACGACAAGCTACTCATCCAAGAGCGTGACTCCAATGGTGCAGGCGCCGTGGTCTTAGGCGATGTTTTGAGGGGAGGGGGGGGGGACACCTTAGCTGGATTTCCGCTCTAACTATTCAGATTTCACTCCAACTGTGGATCGGCACGACCCCATATGAGTCGTGTTGGGCACAGTGTTTGTCGAAGCAATTAATGTTGTTTCGCGGTGAATAACGCTGGACTTCGTTTCGAGTAAAGCTCGCCCGTACGACTAGCGGGAAACTACTTACGGCTAATAAACGAAGGGAGAATAAAATGACTAATACGTTGGCTGTCCACTCTTAGGAATCTCGAATTTCGGCTACTTAATTTCCCCGTACGTTTTCGGTATTTCAGATTGGAAATTGATTGCCAAAAAAAAAAAGGACTCTCACCACTCGTCCTCCGAGTTTTCCCACAATTTTTTTTATCGAATATCCCATGCTTACCTTGGAATTTTTTTAGATTAAATAAAATATTCATAAATATATAACATAACAAAAAATTTAAAAATTTAAAAATAAATTTTATAATACCTTAATTATTATAATCCTTCCTCTCAAATTAAATCATATTTACAATATAGTAGCATTTTCTTTTCCGAGATGCAATGCGATTGCGAGGCCGGACGGTGGGGGAAAGCAGCCAATGAGGGATTGACACGGCACGTCAGTCAGAGAATGAGATTTGATTTTGGTGTACGAGGGGGCGATGTCTTCCCATTCCTTTAATGATTCCCAATTTCCGATAATTAAATAAAAATGCCATAAAGTGGGAGACCAAATGTTTTGGGACAGACAGCAAGCATATGGTTCTCATGTCCTCCATATCTTCCCGTCAGTACGCGACTCCTCCCACTGATTTGCTCTCTCCAAACAGCTAATAAATGGGTTTGTAATCCAGCTACATATAAAGGTTGCAATATATAATCGGTCAAGTTTAGGATTCGATATTCTTGAGAATCCGTATCTGACATTTAATTTGTGAGTTCTAAACTGTACAATACACTATTCGGTAAATTAATTAATTGTTACTATACTAAACATCATATATATATATATATATAAAGAGATGTATTGTCCAATTTGAGTGTATTATGCACGGTTTTACCTTTGAAAATATGCATCTCAAGGGAAAGTGGTGCTCTTGAGTCTTATAAAGAGTTCAAGATCCCTATTCTTTATCCTTGTGAGATTATAAAGTAGTATTCACCATAATTGAATCCGTTAGAGCTCAATGGATTTACATTTTTTTTAGGTGAAGTATGAAGGCGTGATACAAAAAAATACGGGTATCTAAGGATTATAAAGTGCGTGCATGGGACGCATTGAAGAATCTTAAAATCAATGTTGTTGTGATGATGAATATCAAACAACAAACTTGATGTGTCTGAATCAGTTAATAAAGACTTAAATATGAATTTATGAAAGTTCAATGGAAGTTTGAGTGCCAAGTGATAGAGGGAAGGAGAGATATTCCCTTCGACTCCGACAAGTGCACGCTCCTTCGGCCTCTTCAGAAAGCGATAGAAACCTACATTGCTCTACGCTCTTACTGGATGATCCCCAGGGCAAAGGGCATTGTTAACGAATCAGAGGGAGGAGAAGACTTCTCTTCCACGCTTGCCCTTCGAGCCAACATTGCACTGTGCTCGTAAGTACTACTGACGCTGGATGAGCAACTGTCCATCCGAATTAATATAAGTGAGAGATTAATCTAATTATAATTCATTATCTCCACATTAATCAACGGTTAAAAATTTTATATTATTATTATTATTATTAGAAAAATATATTTAGGAATATCAAATAAATTAAATTATTTATTTTTTTAAAATATTTCATATTTAATTTAGATATTACCATGATATTTTAATATTATTTATTTTCATATTTTATTATTATTTTGATATCATAAATAGATGAATCATCCATATAATTTCCCGAATAACTCAATAAAGAGTTATCAGTTACTTTCGTGTGTTCGGCCTTCGGTCCACCACGTTCTATCATTATCTCCGCTCCTCCTCCATCTTATATTTGAAATTTGACAATGAAGAGAATGATAGATCATGGTGGCCCGAAGGCTGAACATACTAGTGTAACTAGTATCATGTCAAACATGAGTGGAGATAATGATAAAACGTGGTAACCCGAAGGCTGGACATATAAGAGTAGCCAATAACTCTTTATTAAGTGACTCAAAAAATTATATTAGATGATTTACTTATTTATAGGCTAAAATAATAATAAAATTTAGAAATAAATAATACTAAAATATCATAATAATATCTAAATTAAATTTACAATATTTTGAAAATATAAACCATTTAATTTATTTAATATTCTAAAATATATTTTTCTAATGATAATAATATAATTCTTCAAAATCAACCCTAATTTAGCATTAATTATATATATTTTCAGTGCATGAGTAGTACCAGTCCGACATATGATCTAATAGTAGTAGCCAAGGGCAAGCCCCGAATAATCAATCCCAAACTCTGCTAGCCGGGTGTGGGTTGATATTTGGTAGTACGGGCTGTGGTCTTAGCAATAACGCGTTTGCTTTGCTTAAGCCCTCGTCCTGTGAATTTGAATCCTTCTCGGGCTCTTCCCACGTGAAAACAATCGCACATTTATTGGTGATCAGAAATCGTTCCACATCGTATATGCCTCCGCAAGAGATGTTTTAATTTCCAGAGATGGTGAAAAATTGATGCCACAAGTTCGAATTATGAAAATTGCACTCATTTTGAGAGGGACAAGTGATCTTAAAATGTGTTATTATCGCTTAAATGTTTCCTATGAGCATTGATGTAATGATATTGTGATTAATATATATCTGTCTCGTGGAAGAGAGAGTATGGTGGGAGAATAACATGCTTTTTCTGTTGATATACAAAAATGGTAGAAATCCATTATCCACCATCGGTTGGGGGAATCACAGTGATCTGGAGGAGTCCCGAAATGGGCACGCATACACCATCTGGACTCGAATGAATCACATGACTTGTTGCTTGAATTAATGAACAGATCAATATTCTCCTCAACTACATCACGGTAGCACCTGAGTCTTTATTTAATTTCTTTTCTCGTTTTCATAATTGAGACCGGAGTTGAAAAACTTTTACCGGGCTTATAAAATGAAGTTCTAATCTTGAACACGACTGTTTCCTCTGCATTAAGACAAGTTGAGGACAATCAATGGAAGCCCATGAATCGAGGTGGGGGGTGGCGCGGAAAGCGAGAGCATTAGAATCAAATATGGGATCTCATTATTCCAAACTGATGATATACAAATCGTATATTTATATTGTTGCATGTCACTTTTTTTTTTTACCTAATTATGGAGAAGTTGGAGAAGAACGATTGAAGTATGGAAAATCCTACGGATGAGATATTTGAACTCGGACAACATGATCATCCCTAGCTGATCGGGTTGTCACTTTATACAGATCTCATGACAAAATATATGCGACTGTCCTTGGAATATTGGAAAAAAAAAATACGAATCTTCGACACTCGAGCGAGTATCCCACAATGGGTGTGAAAATCTTGGGACAAGATCTCCCTCATCATGCATATTTCGTAGAGACTATTACACATAGAGAGGAGCCTTTTGACTTGGAAAAAGAAGACAAAACCCTAACGCAGAGCTCACTGAATCCACGGCGAGTGGCATACAAAGGTTTTACGTACGTGATGATGACGTGTCCGAATCCCGCCCACCCGTCACCGTCCCATTTGTCCTGGCAACCCCCTGACTTAGCGCGGCGTATATTGTGCTCTTTTGTAATTAGGAGACGAGACATCGGCACTAATTAGCCCGAGATTGGATCACGCTGCTCGGTGTGCGCCGTGTATATGTAGTACCTTTTGGTATTGTTGGGCTTGTGGCTTGCACCTTTCCGAACGACAACGTGTCTGTCCTCGCCTTTATCGACGCTTGTCTCTTGACATCGTGTGACTGGGGCAAAAGTCGGTCTCCAAATGGGTGGAATCTTCACTTGCAACAGCCTATCCTTATTACATCAGGTCGGCTCTAGAGATAGTAAACATTGATGGGGGGTTTTCTTGCCTCCCTATGTTCATTTTATGAATGAGACTTGTTGAAATATCGAAATAAATACACAGTTATATATATATATGTATTTTTCTTCCCTTACACGTCCAAGTGGAAGTTTCTTTTCTCTATTGCTTCATCGGTAGTCAGGGATTACATATTCTACTACGTGTATGGCTCGGCACTGTCAACCGATTCGCTGAGTTTCACAATCCATGCTGCAATCTGACAGAGAATAACGGGAAGAAGCATATCTTATGCTACGTAGGTTTATCCCTGAGTAACATATTGCGACAAACAATTTTTTTTTTATTGAAGAAAAGAAACGTTGCGAGAAAAGTTGAATGTGCCAACTTTGAGGACGGTGATTCGAATATGATTTAATGGGCCTGGGTCCAATGGGCGGAACCCATGCATGGATTCAGTGACTCGATTCCCATGAGAAGATGCCATCGCCTTGTACTGTTGCCTGCCCATGAAACGATGGACTATAGAGTCAAAATATCATGAATTTCCCCACCCCTCTTCCTCTTTTTAATTATAAAAGAGGTACATTGGCCCAAAATGCATAGGAAAAAGAGGCAAATGAAGATTCAAGATTCCATTGTATCAAATTTTGTTTCCCAATTTTCCTTGAATTTTAAGGTGGGAAATATATATATATATATATATATATATAATACAAGGGAGTCGAAACACACCATCGATTTAGTCCATCTCTAGCGGAAGTCAGCAACTTTTTGGCTGGTCCAACCTCTTAAATGCATGCCCCGCAGATCGACTGTCGTGCTCCCTGGGTCCATCCGATATCACCACGAGATCCCACTTGATCGTCTGCGATAGATGCGAGAGTAAGAGGTGGAGAGAAATCAAAGAGAGGAGGAGGAGGGGGAGGAGGAGAAGAAACAAAAGACTGGTCCTAGGCCAATGACGGCTCGATAGGTAAAGGCTGTAAAGTACATAACAACGACGACTAGAAGGATACGACTATTCTCGTCTTACGAGGAATAAATCAGTACGACGGTATATCGGTCTTTTTCGTATTTATAAATCCCTCATTACACACGCCTGTATAGGTACCAAAGTAGCCTGGAGAACTTGCCCCCAAAAGTTAGCTGTTGGGGTAGGAGAGCCAAGCCACTTAAGTACCCCATCGGGCAGCTCACCCTACTCGGTGTGGGACGGTGAGTCCCTAACATAGCACCGCCCCCAAGAACCGACGTCCCGGCGGCTCTCACTCTACGATGCTTCACTCGGTTGGCCCGGCATCCGGTCAGCCCCCAGCCAGCCCCTCTGTAGGTAGCCCTCTCCGGTGGGTCGGTCTGACTCTGATACCAATGTTAGGTACCAAAGTAGCCTGGAGAACCTGCCCCCAAAAGCTTACCCTAAGTCTACTCTTAACAATTTTTTTTTACTTAACATACAATATCCATCAAGCATATCTTAATGTATTTACCATATTGTCACTTGTTTTTACTATAGATAGCCTTAACATAATATCAAATATAAGATTTGCACTTCTTTACTCAATTGTATTTTCCATTCTTAAATATTATTTTATTTCATTTTATAATGATTAACTTCAACATCGAGTAGTCAAGTCGAACCGTTAGCCCTCACTTGACTTTCATTTCTTGGTATTCACAAACTCGAAGGAGTAGTGTGGCAAGCTGATATCCACAACCAAGTTCATGACAAACCTAATCGGCATACGAGTTGGACATTGAGCTGGCCCCTCCACTCCCACTTGAAGACTCTTTAGCCCTCAGCAGCTCCAGTCACTGGGATACCGTCTTCCATTCTGAGTGGCCGGCTCACCATGCACACGACCTTGAATTCAAGTGTTATACCGAGTTTATAAGGTCACTCCCCCTCTCTATCTACTTATAAGTTTTAGCTACCTACCTACATAATATATGTGTGATATGTGTAGATATTTGTTGTACCTACTACCTAAACATTCGTTCAGTTGGTCATCTGCCCCAGAAATTTCCTTTGCCTAAAAAACCCTAAGAAAGGAGAGAGGTAAATTTAAATTTGTGTTCTGCGGGAGTGTGCGACTTTTTGTCGCCCTCGTTCGATCGTTAATGAATTCAATGATGAGGAAGACAGTGGTGGCGGTGGTGCTGGCAGTGTGATGTGTAGATGGTACGAGGCCTATGAATCAATCACAAGTGTCTGTTGGAGAGCAAGAAATGGGAGTCATTGTCAGTGATTAATTCCACTCTTATGGCGAGCACAATCATGCACCCAAATTCTTACTTTCTAGATGTGAGGCCTCAATTTTGCCATTGCAAGAGGTGATCTAAGGAGTGACGTGGTTATATACGAACTTATTTAGATTAATCATATATATATTATTATGTGATACTATTTATTAGTTTAACCATAATAAATTTCTCGTGATAAGAAAAAAGTCACGTGTGGTATATTATAGTCAAGAATGGAGATTAGAACATGTTAATAAGCCCCAATTCCATATATGGACAAATCCTCTTTGAAGCTTAATTTCCTCCCTTTTTTACATTCGAAGGGCGATTGAACCATCTGTACTGCCGGCAACAATTGGAGATGGACAAGAGGGGAATGAGCTGTATTCATCGCGTGATGGTAAAATCACATCTTCCCCTCATTCAATTCATCCATAGGCTTGATATCCGATGTGGGTATATAATCAATGTTATAAGAATGAATAATCACGGATATTGGTGGTTATCCTATTTCATCTCAGAAATATCTTTCACCCATCACATGTATAATATGATATGTATGTATAGTTTGTCTGCATCCCTACCCGCCATGTGAAAATCGCGGCAGTCGTCTTGCTGGTGTGCTAGACCACGGAAATCTTGGAATTCGCACACATGTTCTATGCACACATCATCACCTGCCCATATATATATATATCCATAACTAATTTCTAATATCATTTTCATGAATCTCACATTTCAGATCAGGTGGGCGGGCCAATAAAGTGGAGTTTCATATTGAACCATATTGATGCCTACTAACAATTACAACGTTTTATTTATGCCTGAAAATACATCCTTTGACATTGTCCAACCCGAGTTCATGGTATGATTTGACTCCAGCTAAGATCCCATCGCACTAAACTAAAGGAGAAGCTCTTCAAGACGGCACGGATCTGGTCATCAAATAGCATACAAGACTTATCTGTTGACACATCGAATTGTCAGTGGTCCATGAAAAAGAGAGACGGCAAGTTTCGAGTGTTTGGGTTGTCGCGTTCCAAGGGAAAAGGTCGTCGGACGGCAAGATCTCTTCCGCTATTTGGTTGGACGACACAAGTGGAAGTTTACTAACATATTTTTAGCACAAGTTAATGGAAAGATCATGTGAGTGTATGCGCTGAGGGACCATAAACGGAAGGAGTCTTCATCTTACACTTTGGTGCTAAGTTTCTAATGAGTTTGTTTAAAAAAACAATTTAATAAAAAGAAAATCATCAATAAAAGCGGAAAAGGGGGAAAAAAAGGACCAGAGAGAGAGAGAAAGGCAGGAGCTCACGAATTAATCATTAGCATGGGCTACTCACTGTACATTATGCTGCTCCATATGATCATCATTTCCCCTGCATGAATGTGTTCATTTCTGAAGCTACAGTTATTTATTAGTAACAAACAAAATTTTATTATTACGAATTATTGTGAAAATTAGCTGCCTAATTTAACAGCTAACAGAGACAGAGACCACACATATGGCATGTGTTTCTGGGTGTGGGTGATCCAACTCATGAACACAAAACGTGGATTATATATGAGATTTTATACTTTTGCAGATACTGGGGGTGTCCTCTTTATTCCCCAACCCCCACTCCGATGCTCGATAGTGTATCTGGTTTGGACAGGAAAAAAAAAATGATGTGCTAGGTAATAGGCAGAAGAAGGCTCGATGGGACAAAAGAGAGGCCGAGGAAGCTGGGCAATCCGCCATCAACGGAGGGGAAGGTCCACGATGTTGCCACCGGTGGGATAATTGGGTAATCAACACGTGTCTGATTTTGTAATCCTTTTGTTTGTCTCCTTCTCTTTGGTTTTACGGTTATTTTGGATGGATTTGCATTCTATTCTAATAGCACTTCTCAATAAGTGGGAAAAAGAATCTTTTAGTGTTCTTCAAATTCTAGGATAAGTATGTCAAGAGATTTATTTTTCGATTAAGTTTATATGAGTAAGCATGATGTACTAAGAAGCAATTCGAAGCACTTAATATGACGGAGGAGGTCACCTTCAATGAGGGAAATATCTCTTTTTTTTTTCGTTAACAAAACTTAATTTTAAGAAATTACTCAAAGAATGAGAAAAGAAGTGTTGATTCATGCCAGGTTGATTGAGCCCCCTTTTCATTTGAAATAATTTGTTGGACAAAAAGCACAGTGAATAGTGAGTAGACTTGTAACATGATGAAGTGGACGCAAGACTTTTTGGACTGTGCACAAAAATGGCCCCAATCTTCACAAGTCAAGATTCTCATCCTGCGTGTCCCATGGTGGCCTCCCATCTTCAACTTCTTCTTCTTCTCCTTCATCATGCCCCTTACTATCTCTTCCTCTCCCCGCCTTTTGCAGTCTCTGTTCCTCATCTAACTTTTTAGATCTCTTTATTAGGGTTTTCAATCATATCCTTCCCGAGAATTGATTTGTATTTTGTGGGTGTGTGTGTGCGGTGGTCGTGAGCAAGTGGTGGAGCACTTTTCTGCCCCTCCACACACACGAACCCCCTTTTCCCATTTTCAACTCTTACCATCATTTAGCCCCAAAATCCCCCTTTGAGGGTAATAGGAATGCCTTGCTTATTGACCTCTCTATGGCTCATCTTGCTTTGGATACTCTTCCTTTGTCCGAGATAGAAAGCTCAATTACACTGCTCTCTCTCTCTCTCTCTCTCGCAGATAGATATGACCGTCTAGTTGATTTACCTAACTAATCAAGTCCTAACGATATCATATCTTATCTATCTCACGGATATATGAGTTTGAGATGAAAATGAGCATCCACTTTAATTGTAGAGTGGCCAGTCGAACCCTTCATGTAAATATCTTGATCCGGTTTGTACATACGATGTAAACATAAGATATGCATCAAATACTATTATTGCCCTTGTTACTAAATCCGTCGTAGTTAGGAGATCTGCTAAGGACCAGGGAAAACAGGAAAATGAAATCAATATGCTGATGTAGAAATTATTCAACCGCAAGTTTTATAGTCTTATAAATGTTTAGCATCACAATCAATTCGAAGGGCGGGCTGAATCGGGTCGATTATTTGCATATGCGGTAAAGTGACGGGAAATGGCTGGTTTAGAATATAAATACACATCTACTTGTCAAAATTATGTGGGGGGTCCAATCTTCGGATTGATGGATAATAAAATGACATCTTGATTGTCGCATGCGTCAATGATGCAATGCATCCATCGAGGATCATAAGTATACAAATTGATAGGAAAGATAGGAAAATGGAGAAATATGAAAAATTTTATGATAAAAAATTAAACATATAATCTTATAATTATTATTAGATCTCTGACTGAAAACTCTTTACATATAGAGAGTAAATAATAATAAGAAAATGTGAAGAAAGAAATACCATTCAGTTCAATCATAGTTTTAAAAATTGGACCGGGCCGGTCGGTTCGATTGAAAACCATCTACTCACCCGGTTCGATTATCATAAATAATCCAATTACACTTTAAATTAAGTCAAATTCAGTTGAACTGATCGGTTCCCGGTCGTGCCGACAAATCCAATTGAACTGGTGAGAAAACCGGCTAACTTAAAGTTAAAAATAAAAAATAAAAAACCTATTATAATATACTTATTTTATTTTACTAGATTTGTATTCATATTTTATGTTGAATTTGAGACTAATGTAATCACTATATTGATAATTTTTATTATAAATCATAGTTAAATTATAATATTATATCAATTTATTGGTAATATTATATTATTAAACATGCGATTCAACCCATTGAACCCCGATCCGACCCATAAACTCACGAACCCACATCTGAACTAATTTCCGGTCTGATCCGATTTTAAAAATTATAAATTTAATTCATCTTTTTGAATAGAAATCTTTTACTCATCATCCTCCCAAGAAAACTACCATTATTAATATGCAATTTTTCCCCCTTGATGTAAATTAAGCGAACCAAACCCAAAAAGCAACATAGCCTCATGTGTCTCCAACTAGTGCTCCACCTTTTTATGTTCATTCTTTCAAAAAAAATAAATAAAAAGAAGAGAATCCCCCGCTTAATCTTATCAGATATTATTCCTCTTAGTCAGCTTTTCCTCCTTGCTGGGTCCAAACTTGATTTTGTTGGGTTGTACTAATTTATATATTGCACAATTTCAGTCAATAAACATCCCTTCATGTTTGCATCATGAGAAGGGTCTCAACATAATCTAATATTCTCCATTTAAAATTAAAAAATTTAATATTTTTATAAAGTTAAAATTTGCCATACAGCTATATTACCTCCTCTCCTTACCTTCTCTAAACCCACAAGTTCTCTTTTGTATAGAAAGGAAAAAATAGACATACAAAAAAAATCATAGATGATATTGAAATGAAACTTGTAAATAATAATAATAAATTTTACTCATTATCATAAGATAAGGGTTTATTTTTAACTGTATTTTTATAGTTTAAAAATCTCTATGGTTGCAATGGCTGCAGCCAATTCGGTCATAACAGTTGCACCCACCATTGTCGGGACCTTCTTCGACGGTTCTTATAATTTTTCGTGGTTAAATAACTATTGCCGTTAAAGGCCGTGAAGAAGAAATGCACCATCCGCTCTTTCACTAGTTTCAAAAGCAAATGCTTCGGTTAAAGGGATTTGATTTGATCAGTATGGTTAGTGGCATGGGGTATTTACCATCAGGACACTCCCTATCCATGCTCTTTTTTTTTACTCTACCATTTTTTGTTTTTTTTCCTCTTTGACTATGGAAAAAAATGGAAGAAATTATATATTTATTTGTTATTTGATAATTATAATGAAAAGGAAAGGACAACAACTGACAGTGTCAGCAGACAAGAGTCACACATCATACCTCATCCGGCAATTAAAAAACTCGGGTTCATAGCTACTAAGCAAGAAATTAAAAGAATTAAATTCTCAGACAAATTAGGATCCCTCTCTCCCTCTCTCTGTCTGCCTGTCTGTCTGTCTATATGTGTAAATCAAGAACCAGAAGGAAGAGAACTCGTGATCCTCCTCCGGACTCCTGATTTTCTGTTTGATGCTAATCAAGTAATGAACCCATTAATTAATTTAACGAGTGCAGTGCATTGTGAAAATGTATGGGTTGCTTTCATGGTGACAAGGGGGCAGACAAAGACTATAGACATTTCTTTGTATACTAAGAACAAAATAAATAAATAAAGAAGATATGGATGACCCATGTGGAAACAACCCTATTGTATGTATGTGTAGATTTTTATATTGTTTTGCACTAATTTCTTGAATTCTCCTTCGATGAACATATGTATCTGTCGTAGATAGGTCGACGACGATGTGAACGGACACATGGCTACTACAGTCAAGGACCTCGGGTGGCAGAAATAGGTGAGGTTAGGGCAATTGAGTGCATACGCAGGCAGATGGGACTTAGGTGGCTGAGCATCAAACGAAGCAGCACAACGAAAAGCTGCGAGCTCGAGGAAATCAAAGTTATCGTCATGTGTGTCACGAGCCCGAGGATCGAAATGGTCAACACAATTGAGCTTGCCCCTTTTTCGTAGATCTAACTGATTGTGCGTACCTTATAAATTTGATGAGGTAAATGACCACACATACATACATATATATATATATATCCATTTTGGGGCATCAACATAGCATTATACCAAATAGATATGAAGTTCAAGATCAAGGTAAGGTTCACCACTGTATCAAGTTGTATTTTTTGATAATATAATCCAATTAAATTAATTTTTGGGGAAGTTTTCTTTGAAAGATTTGTTAACATTATGCTTGTTAGAATATATCATGAGATTGAAATTGATTTTGATGATATGCTTGTAGATCTGTAAGGTAAAAATGAGTGACCTTTTCCAAGTGGGAGAAAGTCAACTTTGATTAAATTATTTTGATCTAAATAGATAGAAAGATATAAAATTAATAATGAATTCTATCTTATATTTATTATATTAAATAATGATATATAATTCATAATTAAGAGGTCTCAAATTGCATGATCAATACCATGATAGTAAATTTTCTCTCATTATATAAAATTTTCAAGTGCATATAATGTGATATTTAAAAAATTAATATAATATAATTAATTTAAATCCGTATTAATTGACTGATGCATATAACGGAAAGGTTGAAAGGATGGGGTTCCACCGTGGCATGTGGTCGTAAATTAGGGGAAAAACTAAGGGCAATGACATATCCTATGTCAGCAAAACCTCAGCGCGCACTACTAGCTCATGGATGTGGACGTGACTATTCCTCTTCATCGTCCCCTCTTCACCTCTCCAGAGTTATCCACCTCGCTCGACCAAACATATATTATTTTAAAAAATTCAATAACCAATAAAATGATAAGCGAAGTAAAAAATAAATAAATATAAAAATTTCAATAAAAATAATTCAATTAATTTCTAATTTTAATTTTAAAATAATAATATTACTATACTAAAATTTTCTCCAACTTTAATCGTATTATGTGAGCAATAAAAAAGGAGGTAGAAAACTATCGCATTAGTGGCAATTCCCGTAATTAAGGAAAACTATTGGACTATTTTGGGAGCTTCCTCTTAGCACTGAGGTAATTATTATGGCGCACTTTAGCTAAGGGAATATTTTCACACCCCCACCGAGAAATTCTCAGACATTCACTTGCAGAGGGGAGAGAGAGAGAGAGAGAGAGAGAGAGAGAGAGAGAGAGAGAGAGCGAGGGAGGGAGGGAGAGGGAGCTTTGGTGAAAGAGAAGACTCACCCTTCTCACTGTTTTTTCCCATTCCACACTGCGAGAGCCCCCCTGACGCGACCGCACCTTCTCACTCCTTTCTCGGTAGCTGACTCAGCTCCAACGTTGTTCGTTCCTCCCTCGTCAGCTCAACACCACCGGCGTCGGAGGCTGAAAAATGGAGCAGATCAAGGCCATGTACAAGCTCGAAGCTTTCGGCATCATTTAGGAACTTCCATTCCCGGGGTTTCTTGGGCTGAGCTTTTCTTCCCTCTCCTGCCCCGACTTTATTTCCCTTTCATCCCCTCCTCGCCGGAATGGGCTGCTGCCGACAAATGCTAGCAGGGAACCTGGATCCTGATAGGAAGAGGACCGGCGGTCTGAGGACTAAGCAGGCAGGTAGAGGATCGTGCCGCGGAAGTTAGTCAACTCTGAGCTGTCACATCCACGGGGAATGCACCGTTGCCGGCAAAGGCGAAGCCTTTTTTTCTTTTAAATAAAATTTCTCCTACGAGCTCGTGCTCGAATCCGTCTCTTTGCTGTTTCTAATTGATAACACCGCCCGAGGAATCCGTCCCATTTTTCATTTTGAGCTCAAAAGCAGCGATGGGGTATCTGCTAAAAGAAGCTCTGAAGACGCTATGCGGTGTAAACCAGTGGGCTTACGCTGTGTTTTGGAAGATCGGCTGCCAAAACCCCAAGTAAAATAAGTCTCTTTTATTATTCCTTTTTCGTGTTAAAATGGTCATATCTTGTTTCATTGCCGAGAAAAATCGAAGAGCAAGTAAGTATAAGTTAGAGTCAGAGCTGTTGAAAGAGAAGTTAAGATTTGCATAAGGTCTGCGTTGTTTGGGGTCAACTTGGTGTTTTCCGTGATTTGTTTCCAAGGGGATGTCACTGAGAAAAATGCAGAGGAATTGCGAGTGGCCGCTTTTGGCTAATCTTGCTTTTGATCTTTTCATAAAAGTCGGAAAATTCGTCTCGGGTTGCTGGTTTTAGACGTTTACTGGGTCAATAATCTCTCTTGCATTGGGAATTTCTTGGTAATATTAATATCAAATTCAAACTTTTTCCTTACTGGTCTGTTGGAGCTGAAAATCTTGTATAATCTATGTGGATCTATCGAGTTTATTTGGTAAACAAAGAACAATTGCAGTCGTGATTTTCTGGGCCGATGGGGCTAATTTGTGAAATTAATTTATTTTTCAGACAAAACATCCTCTTGTCCCAGACTCGTTGCTATCTAGACTCCCATTCCACATTTGGAAGTTTGTGTTTTGGTCTGTTCCCCTTGTCCTTGAGAATCTGAGTAAAAAAAAAGGTGGAATCAACCCGCACCTTATCTTAATGTACTGGCTTTTTCCTGGTTGGAGATCTATATAAGTGTAGATTGAGAAAATGAATCTCTCTTATGATTCTATTTTGGTCTTGCTTCTGTTTTATTTAAGTGACAGTTGCCCTTTAGAGAGTCCTCACTTTGGAGGGAGATGGCTATACGTTGCTTTCTGCTTTCATGAGTTCCCTGTTTCGCAGCTGACCGAATTTAATTTTATAAAAAAAAAAGTTCACGATCAAATGACTAGGTGAGGTGCAAGATTAACAGGCCTGTATTCTTTCTTCTCGTGAAACTAAAGGATATACACTAACTCTGCAGGCTGTTAATCTGGGAAGAATGTTACTACGAGCCCATGGTGTTCTCCAATTCTATAAAAGCTTCTAGACCTGGGAGTACTGAAATGTCCTCAAGTGAGTGGGAAGCTGCAGGAAGAATTCAATTGTTGGTTGATCAAATGATGGTCAAGAATCAAATTCATATCGTGGGTGAAGGGTAGCCAGACGCTCTCTCTCTCTCTCTCTCTCTGTTACACTATTCTCGTTCTTTGCTTTCTTTCTTCACCCCTTGTGTTCATGGTAATAATAACTCAGTGTACAAAGCAATTTGTTCTTCACTTATCTTTTTGTTACCAGAATAATTGGTCGAGCTGCATTCACGGGAAATCATCAATGGGTTCTGTCAAAAAGTTTTAATGGAGATGCCCATCCTCCAGAGGTATAAAAGACTAGATCTGCTGCATAATCTAAATTTATTGTAAAAGACTGTCCTTCTTGACCGTAGACTTGTATGGTTATAAATCCAGTTACCATATGAATGCATAATTTAAGGACTACTGCATTTTAGCTAATCCACAGGATAAATCTGATACTTGGATTTTGTTGGGTGTTTTTCAGGTGCTAAATGAGATGCATCGCCAGTTTTCTGCTGGTATACAGGTACATGAATTTCCTAGTTTTGTTTCTATAGGGAAGAAGCTTCTTGTATCTCACTACTTGTTGACTGATTTCCAGACAGTTGCAGTCATTCCAGTATCATCTCATGGGGTTTTGCAACTTGGTTCTTCTTTTTCTGTGAGCCTTCCTCTCTGAGATCATTATCTGTGAAAAGAACCTGGGAGAGCTTGACTGAGTTTATTTGACTAATTAATTTTCTAATTTTTCCCTTTTCAGATAATTGAAAATATGGAATTCGTGGACAATGTGAGAATGTTGATCCTTCAACTTGGATGCATCCCAAATGCTCTTTTCTCTGATGTCTATGCTACAAAAATTGGGGCACCTGTTTCTCTTGGATTGCCTTACAATGGTCCGTTAGAGAACTGTAAATTGACTAGCCCGATGGTCTCTGGTCAAGTAAGTAGGCCATCTGCTCCAGTAGGAAATTTCCATAATACCCTGAATCCAGGATTTCCAAATTATTGCCAACCAAAGAAATGCCGGCCAAACGTTGGTTCAGTCATGAAGATGAGTCTCCCTTTCCAAGAGCAGCCAGGGAGCAGTTTTCTCGGAGATAATGAGGTTCCAGCGAATTCTGATGTGTGGTGCAACAGTTCAATTCCTATGGGGAAACATAGTGTTGCAGATGTTATCAATCAGAACCTTCTTGGTAATAATGGTCCCCAGCAGAGTACCGGTAAAGATGTCAGTCATGAGTTGATTCAGCTTTCTCATTCCAGACCAAGTGGTTCTTCAATGTCAATTTTACCACCGTGCTTTTCTCCATTAAATGCATCCAACCCTCCTGACAAAGACATTCATAGCTCATCACAATTGGAAGGGGTTCCCCTGTGCACCATGATGAGTCATGCCCTTTCTACAAGCTCCTCGTGCCACTCTGAAGTGGAATTTTCCAAAAACGAAGATGCGTGCATGTTGATAAGAGGTTCCCCTTCCCAGTGGGTACATTCTGAGAAGCAAGATGCTTGCAGTCAGAGTACAGTCACAAATGTTCACAAAGAAACATCTTTCCGACAACATACCTCAGGAGATGACTTGTTTGATGTCTTGGGGGTTGAACTTAAGAATAAAATACTGGGTGGTAATTCCCACCGATCTGGAGAAATAGCCAAGGAAATTTCAATTTCACTGAATATGCAGGAAGAAAGTTCTGACTTTTCTGCATGCCCTGAGGACTTGTGTGATGGTGGTGGAATCTTCTCAAGAATGGGTGTTGATGATCATCTTCTAGATGCAGTGGTGTCTAAGGCCCATTCTGTTTCAAATCAGAGTTCAGATGACAATAATTCTTGCAAGACAACATTGACAAAGATAAGCAGCTCCTCTGTACACATTAATTCTCCTACTTTTCATGGTATGAATATGCCTCGTGATCAAATTGAGAAGGAAATGTTCGGGAATCTGAAATCGGTGGAGACAATAGGAAATTCTGTTTCTCCTCCTCCCAGTTTGAAGGGTGGCAAGGAAGGAACGTGCTCACAAGCTACTTCCTTCTACGGGTACCAAATCAGTACATGGGTCGAACAGAGTCATGCTATGAAGGTTGAGAACAGTGTCTCAACTGGCTACTCCAAGAAGCCTGATGGGGTCAGTAAACCCAACCGGAAGAGGCTAAAGCCAGGAGAAAATCCAAGACCAAGGCCCAAGGATCGACAGATGATACAGGACCGTGTGAAAGAACTGAGAGAAATTGTGCCTAGTGGGGCAAAGGTGACTTCTTAGATTAATTTTAGTTCTCTTTTCTTTTCATTCAGGTTCATGAAATTCAGATACTAATGCTGTTTCTTTTTATGTTCAATGAGTGATGCAGTGTAGCATAGATGCCCTATTGGAAAGAACCATCAAGCATATGCTTTTCCTCCAAAGTGTAACAAAGTATGCAGATAAGCTTAAAGAGTCAGGAGAATCCAAAGTACGTGTCTCATACTTCTGATATTTTCGTGTATGTCTCATATGCTTGTGTCTCGAGAGTAGAAGTTTAACTCGCGTGCTCTAACCCATGCAGCCTTAAGACCCGGTCTTAAGCAGTCTTTCGCACACACTCGAGTGCTAGGGAGAGAAAGTTAGCTCTGTAACTTTTGAATGTTATTGACTTCTGAATAAATTACAAATGAGGGGAGGATCTCTTTATAAAGATTACAGAGGGAATCTTCCTGGGATATTCTATCGTATCTACAGAAATATCTAAATACAAATCAAGAATAACTACCTGCTTGTAAAATTAGATAATCCTTCTAGAAGGGTCACCTTCTTTGTAGGAGGGATCGATGACATGGCAGATATGCTTCCACAAATATCACGATTGATGATGTGTCACAAATAACCTCAATATTTCGGGTCGGTCTGTGACATTTGCAATGCTCCTGTTGTTTTTAGTATGAGTTGATTGTTGAAGACTGCCATGGTATCCTTTTTGCATTTTCTTTTTATGGAAATATTCAGCCAAATAATTGCTAGTAACTAGCGTTATCAGGTTGTGCATTCTAGAAATTCTCTTTTTCTCCTTTCTTTTGAGGTAGACCGTTGTGCTTCCCACAAGTTATTACATTTGGTCCTTTTTGGTGATTGCAGATGATCAGCCAAGAAGGGGGACTATTGTTGAAGGACACCTTTGAGGGAGGGGCAACATGGGCATTTGAAGTTGGGTCCCAGTCGATGGTCTGCCCTATCATAGTAGAGGATCTTGATCCTCCTCGGCAGATGCTAGTTGAAGTACTGCACTAACAGTTTCACATTATTTATCATTCCAGTTAATTTAGCTCCCTATTTTTTTCTGAAATAATGGCCAACTGTTCTTACAGATGCTTTGTGAGGACCGGGGTTTATTTCTCGAAATAGCTGACATGATCCGAGGACTTGGATTAACCATACTTAAGGGTGTGATGGAAGCCCGAAACAACAAGATCTGGTCTCGATTTACCGTGGAGGTAGAATCTCCTGAGAGTTACTTATAAAATCCATGTTAATATCCATCCTC
Source organism: Sonneratia alba (assembly GCA_900174645.1). NCBI lineage: Eukaryota > Viridiplantae > Streptophyta > Magnoliopsida > Myrtales > Lythraceae > Sonneratia > Sonneratia alba. The sequence goes on from FWPY01000010.1 coordinate 3,599,838, forward strand.
TGGAAGCAGAAACAAAAAGAAAAGGTAGTTCATGGTCTTGACATTTGTGGGATTTTGAACTGCTTTTTGCAGGCGAACAGAGAAGTGACGAGAATGGAGATATTCATGTCGCTTGTTCATCTTCTGGACCAGACTTTGAAGAGCAGCAATATGAATCCAATGGGCCCCCTCCACTCTTTCCCTCAGACTGCCTCCATCCCTGCTAGCTGTGGACCGAACTGAACCAGACCTTCTAGGCCTTGGTCATGTTGAGAGCGAGCAGAAAGCCAGGTTCTTTTCTGCTTGCTGTGACCGACGTGGAACCGGCTGTTCAGCTCATTCCCGCATTCTTCTTCTAATTCTGACTGATTTTGGTCTGTCATGGTAGTTAATGGATGTGTTCTTTTTCACTTTCCTTTCTCACGTGGATCCAAGCATTTCCTGTCGACGGTAGATCCTTCAAGGGGTGGGGGAGTTCATGTTGTACTCGGAGCCCGTGGCTATGGATCCAAGCATTTCTTTTGATTTCTGTATGCATAGTGATGCTCTTGTTTGGTTGCCAAGCCTAAGCTGTTTCAATGTATTGTAGGGGTGAATGGGTTGTCATGAGTGAACAGTTTTTCATTCCCCCTCTAAAATCAGATCATTCAGCCGACAGTGCAACCGTCGGTACAGGGCGAAAATAAGGACATCTGAGATCATGAGCCATTTTCAATTACTAACTCAGTTTGTGTCCATATTTGAGATGCTAACGAGTTCATTGATGCGAGGATTACAAGCCCATCATGTGCTTCACAGTGGACTAAAGGTAAGGCAGCCTTGTGTTTTGGTTCTCACATGGTAAGAGTGTCTTAAGACTGAAGTCTCTTTATCGATGCATGCAAAGAACACCCCTAGACGTCCTTATTAGCACTGTAAGCACATGCCATATTCAAAAAGGATAGCTAAATCGTGGACGCATGGAAAATTAGTTGGTTGCTCTAATACGCGGGTAGAAGAGGACCCACACTATCTGCATCTCTTCCGGAGGACCTTTGCCCAGCTGAGTGGTTGATCTTGAAGGGAAGCATGTGTCATTCGTACCTCAAACAGGGGAAAGAAAGACGAGGCATTCAACATCTGGATCCTAGCCAGGGCATGTGGGTGCATGCAATCTAAAGTCAAAGCCGTATGCATAAGGCTAATTACATTCAGTTACCCAGGTTTATTACTCCGATATGTGGATTCAAGACATGCCATAACTGCATGTCTCCTGCTCCCTTCCACATTTCGCGTACCGAGGACAGCGTTCATGAAATTGTGGAGATTAGTTGAGGTCAACTATGTCAGTCCAAGTCCTATGCAATCAGTCGAACTGCATGCATCGTATATAGCCATGGTCACAAGCATACAATGCGTGAGGGATCCAAGTGTGTCCCTGGACCAAGAAAGACGAGGCTGATCTAGCGATACTTATCCTGAAATAAAGGGGATATGCAGTGTATGGAAGGGGTGAATTTCAATAATCTACATATATATACGTACATTATATGTTGAACAACTATGTTCAACGGTTGAGATTCATCTAGGTTGAAACATAATACTTGCAGAATGGAAAACCGAGGTACTAGTTCGGTGTAGTTACTATATAAGTAGAGTCGCATTAATTTCCTCACACAGTTACGTGCAGAAGCCACCTTAAAGCTTACAGGACTGTTCTGACCTCAAAGAACAATGAAGAAACCATGGCAAGTACAGACTACATACATTATCATGGTGAAAAAAGAAATTAAACATGGCATTGGCACTCACCAACTCATGGAGAATAATTGTCTTTACAGTCTAATTTAGCAAGATGGGAGCCCTGTCACAAAGGGTTCAGGTTTCGCCATCCATGGAAGCAATACCTGAAAATAGGAACACTGACTCGGGAGTGCGCTTACAGAGTTGAATCAATTAGTACATTTCTCGACTTCGAAAATCAAGTGAGTGTACAGTCACTAGGAAACTTGGCTATTTTGACATGCAAATTTTCACAGCCTTGGCGTTGCTTAATGACTTTGATCACTGATTCGTTCATACAGAGTACAAGTATCCATAGCATGGTTCAAGAGCCGATCACTCGGAGTTGCTTGGGATCCGGCAGACTCCTCAAGGAACTGGGGTCTACAATTCGAGATATGACTAAACCTTCTCTCGCTGATCAGCACATTGCGAACTTGAAATCCACAAGCCATGATCTGAAATCAATCGTCAGATCAGCTTGTCGGTGGGAAGATCTAGACCTCTTTAAGATCTCCCCTGTCACTGCCATATCTTTGGTCCTGATAGACACAGTGACTTGCGTCGAGAAACTTTCATAGGCAGTTAACGAACTGGCGTCACTCGCGAATCTTAAGGGCATTACTGAGCCTGCTGAGGTAAGGATACTGTCGTCGCAGAGACATCAGCCCATGCTTTATCGGGGGAGAGTGCAACCATTTTCAGTGGATGATGAACAGCACGACCACAAAGTAATGGTCGCTGAGTCGCCTGCAAAAGTCGATACCCATAGCCAGTAAAGTGTGATATCGTTTATCTAATAGGGAACTGAGCATATGGCGTGTAGCAAAGGGATCAAATGAATAAAGACGACAGGTAATATGGAATTCTCTCCCGAGAGTTGAGTATAAGATAGGTAGTTCCTTGGGTTGTTGGATACGATCTGAGCATGGAGCAAATTTTGTAAATTTTTGCACATGATGTTGTTCGAATGAGAATAATGCGGTTACAGCTCAGCTTTATTGCTTCCTGAGCAATGTGGGTTTAGCTGTCCAACTATCTTTATGTTCGGGGTGCTGGAAAGGAGTTGTTGGTACTGGTGTTCATTATGGGAACATGACTGCATATGACTTTTACCGCTCTAGAGAAGTTCTTGTGATCTCTCTCCACATAATCATATGGATCCCGAGGCCTGTGTCATCCACAGAACGCAACAGTAGATGGGCTTGGTGAAGGGGGAAGATCCGGATACAAATTAAATAGATATCTGCCTAGTGGAATAGGATACAGGGGATATGAATATGACACGGCTGAGCTTGTCTTTCCAGCTGTCGGAAGGTTCAGGCATTAACAATCATCCTCATCGTTGGACAAGACTACTAGATCCCTCTCTCGGAGTCTTCTTTTTCCAATTACCCACTAGGAATAGCAAGATAGTTCACAACCCAGCAGACAAGCACAACAGGGGCCGAGTTCTGATAGTCTAAGAATGTGTAGGTATCATGTCATTTGATCTGCTTACCGTTCTCCACGCCACATTTGACAACTTTCCCAGTTAAGCAAAAAGCTCTCTTAGATGATCCCTTAGTTTAGCGCCCGGAGGATGAGGCTTTCATTGTAGAGGTTGTGGAATCGATTGAATGGTACCAAAGAGGGAATGTAACATTCTTAAAGGAAACATAGGTCAGAAGGGACATGTCATAAGTGACACAGCAAAATCTACGACCTCTGTGTACAAGTACTCCCAATTGAATTTGAGATATCTGACGAGGCAAACATGACGTGATGGAGCACTTGTTGATTTCGCTTGGATCCCGTCCCAGCCTTTAATGGTGGGATAGTCGAGAGAGGTGAGTTGGATAATATAGTATTGGTGGCAGCTGGATCTAAATCTGCACTTGATTTGTCACGCTAACACTGTTTGTTCATGCTTGATATTATCTGTTGCACTCGCTCATTCTTCTGTCAAGCTTTATGTGGACAGGTTGGGGTGATGATGGTTGATCCAAGTGTGTGCCGACTTCTTTCTGATCTTAAGCTGTGGTCTATTCAGGCTTAGATTGAGATGTCTGGCCCTTTATCGGAAATGGCCAAAAAGACATTTACTACATGATCAATTAGCTATAATCAAAGATCCAAGAACAGTATATACGCGGACCCTGTTAATCCACTCGAAACTTACTTGCGGGGGTTGATCGATCATCGAACTTAAAGTAGCTAAAAATTGATTGGTGGATGTGAAATCGACGAATGATATGTATACAGCTTGCTTCTGCTCTCTGGGATGATAGGAAACCATGATAGACAATGAAATTGACAGAGACAGCAAGAGAAGGAAAATGAGAAACCGAAAGAAAGAGAATTGCAGGAAACAATTCAAGAGCACAGGTCCAAGAAATGTGAGTATCTGTCATTCTCCGTCGACCTTAAACCTCAGACAACTTCATGTGCAGACCCCTACATCGGTGCCCGATGAAAGGTGATGAGGTGGGTCGGGACTCGGGGAGGAGCTCTGAATATAGCCATCTGGGGTTGGGTTCTTCGCTCTGTCAGCATCCCTTCCTTCTCTATTGGCCCCAGATATGTGGATCAGGAAAAGCTTGAATCATGAAGTGAGAAGATCCGGTCGACCGGCAGTCAGTTCCATGTGAATCTCGACGATCACCCCGATCAAGATTCATAGCTGCAAGGTACGAAATGATGGCCGTATTTGGATATATAAAAGCTCGAACTTTTACTTCTTTTAGATATTGAAGGCTGAAGCTATTTAGGATGAAGAGACATCCGAGATGGAGAGGTGTTGTTGTCGGCAATGTATATACACGGGGGCAACAGAGACCCATCCATACGATCGATTTGTCTCAGTCACCGAAGGATCTGGCTAACTGCTTTTGCCCTTTCTCTTCTAACCGATCCGAAATCAGCGGAGCTCTCCTCCGGCGACCACAGCAAGCCGTCATCATTGATCAAGCGGGCCTGACTTTTCCTTCCACGCCCCCCACTAAATCGATTTTCTCCCTGCTCCAAAATGCCATTTGTGGGGCCCAGCAGAGTAAATATTTTCACACTCGAGGCCATCGGGGTTACGTCTCTATCACGCCTGTCGGTCACAAGGCGTCACTAACCAACTTAGGGCAAAACCGTCAATTCGCGACTGTTGCATCAACCATATGTACACATTAACAGTATCTGCATACAACAAAAGATTCAGTGGAATAAAAAAAAAAGAAAGAAAGGAAGAAACCCTCTTGCACGAGCCCCACCTCATTCAGAATGACAATAATGACACTCACGAAAGAGATAAGAAAACAAAGAAAATCATAAAATTATTTTGCCATGGCTATTCACGGAGGGGAAACTATGCCTTCAATCGTATCGCATAACAAGTGGGAGAATTTCATGATTAAGTCTTCGTTTGATCCCTCAAGCAATGGATAAAGTCCTCAAAAAACGAGAAAGAGCATCCTCAAAACCTTCTGTTTTCCCCCTTCAAGGATCCATTTTCCATTTTGTACATCAGCTTTTTGGTCGTGAAAAATGGAGGCTGTTCGTCTTGTTCCATGTGTCCTCCACCTGAGTCCCGAGCTTTCCCTACAGAACAAACTCTCATGCAAGCTCCAATTTTTCTTCCAGACTCGCCTACCCTTTTGAAAAGTCTTGTTCTGTGGCTCTCTCTCCTTTCAACATTTACTGCGGTGAATAGTCTCTCCGAGCTCTGCATTGTGGTAACGCTTTTCCTGTCTCTGCCCATGCTCTTTCATTTCTGTCTTGATTTTTCACACAGACCATGTCTGAGGTCGAGCTTGCCGGAGGCAAGAAATTATCCGGTGAGAGGAGATTTTGTTTCTTGTTTGCCTTTTGGTGGCTAATGATCATGGCGACTTATAGTGCCACTGATCCGAATGACCTCAAAGTCCTGAACGACTTCAAGGGAGGGCTGGACAACCCGGAGCTTCTCGAGTGGCCCTCCAGTGGGGATGACCCCTGCGGTCCTCCCAAATGGCCTCATGTTTACTGCTCCAATGATAGGATTGCGCAGATTCAGGTCCAGGGAATGGGACTGAAGGGCCGGTTGCCTCCAAATTTCAATCAGCTCTCCATGCTCAGCAACATAGGTCTTCAGAGGAATGGGTTCTATGGGGCGCTTCCCTCTTTTAGCGGGTTATCGGAGCTCCGTTTCGCTTATCTGGATAACAATAACTTCAACTCCATCCCCACGGATTTCTTCTACGGGCTGAGCAGCTTACAGGCCTTGGCCTTGGACTACAACCCCCTTAATAAGACTACCGGTTGGTCGTTGCCTGCCGAGCTGGCGAAATCGGTGGAATTGACGAATCTCTCGCTTATAAGTTGCAACCTTGTCGGCCCACTTCCGGGTTTTCTGGGAGAGATGCCCTCGCTCGCGGTTCTGAAACTCTCATATAATCGATTATCAGGTGAGATCCCAGCGAGCTTCAGTCAGTCTCTGGGACAGATCCTGTGGCTGAACGATCAGGACGGTGGAGGGATGAGTGGGACGTTAGATGTAGTCCCCTCGATGCTATCGCTGACTCAGCTTTGGCTCCACGGGAATCGATTCTCGGGGACGATTCCGGAGAATATCGGAGCCCTGACCTCTCTTAAGGACCTAAACCTTAACCAGAACCGGCTCGTGGGTCCCATTCCCGAGAGTCTGGCCCGTATGGAGCTGGAGAAGTTGGATCTAAACAACAACCTGTTTATGGGTCCGATACCAAAGTTCAAGTCTGTTAATGTCTCTTACGATTCGAATTGCTTCTGCCTGGCTGACCCGGGAATTCCTTGTGCTCCTCAAGTTGATGCCCTTTTGGGTTTCCTTGGTGCCATTAGTTACCCGGAAAGTCTCGTAGCACAGTGGGTTGGTAATGATCCGTGTGAGGGTCCCTGGTTTGGACTGAGCTGCAATTTGAACTCTAAGGTTTCTATTATTAATCTCCCCAGACATAATTTAACCGGTACTCTGAGTCCGTCAGTTGCAGACTTAGATTCACTTCTCGAAATTAGGCTGGGAGGCAACCAGTTGCATGGAAGAATTCCTGTGAACTATACTGAACTCAAGTCATTGAGATTGTTGGACTTGAGTGGAAACAATATTGAGCCTCCGCTGCCCAGGTTCCAGGACAGTGTAAAAGTTGTGATCGAAGGGAATCCTCTATTGGTCAACCGATCCACAGTGATACCAGGGCCCATTGCAAGTCCACCTCCTGAGAGTTCACCATCTCCATCAAATAGAACTTCATCAGGCAGCTCACTTCCGCCAGAGCCCAGTGGTTCCGAGACCTCTTTCTCAGGCTCAAATTCTAGACCTGCACCTGCCCAGCTTCAACCTCAAACAAGACACCGTCGGTACAAGCTCATTACAATAGCAAGCTTTTTTGTTATTATGATAGCTCTACTTGCTATTCTTTCATCTGTATATTGTTCCTGGAAGAAGAAGAAGAAGAAGAAAACTAATCCCAGTGCTCCAAGCTCTATTGTCGTGCATCCTAGAGACCCATTGGACCCAGAGAACCAAGTCAAGGTCGCAGTTTCCGATAATACCAATCTGAGCAATTGTACCCATAGTGGGAGAAGATGCAGCATAGGAACTGAAAATTCCCACAGGGTAGACTCCGGAAATATCGTTATCTCATTTCAAGTTCTTCGTCAGGTGACACAGAATTTCTCACTGGAAAATGAGTTAGGTAGAGGCGGATTCGGGACCGTTTACAAGGGAGAGCTCCATGATGGAACCAAAATTGCCGTGAAAAGGATGGAAGCAGGACCTGCAAGCAACAAAGCCCTGGATGAGTTCCAGTGCGAGATTGCTGTGCTTTCACAAGTTCGGCACAGGCACTTGGTCTCCCTTCTTGGGTACTCAATCGAGTCTAATGAGAGACTGTTGGTGTATGAATACATGCCTCAGGGAGCTCTCAGTAGGCATCTATTCCACTGGGAGGCAAACAATCTGGAGCCCCTGTCATGGAAGAAGAGGTTCACAATTGCCTTGGATGTGGCCAAGGGGATGGAGTATCTCCATAGCCTTGCAGGCCATACTTTTATACACCGGGACCTCAAATCCTCAAATATTCTTCTCGGGGATGATTTTCGGGCAAAAGTTTCAGACTTTGGACTTGTGAAACTCGCACCAGATGGGGAGAGGTCAGTTGCAACCCGACTTGCTGGTACTTTTGGGTACCTGGCGCCAGAATATGCGGGTATGATCGGTGTTCTCTTTTTCTTTATCCTTTTTTGGGTCAGTGTATGCATCGATATCTAGACTTTGCTAATTGGACATCTTTTGCCAGCATTTATGCAGTAAGACTGAGATTAAATTGAAGAACCGCAGCCACAATTGATCATTTTGAATGAGTGGATCTGGCTTGCAATCAGCACTGGCACGGAGATCTTACTGATTTATTTTCTCCTCTGTGTTTCAGTTATGGGCAAGATCACAACGAAAGTGGATGTGTTCAGCTATGGAGTGGTGCTGATGGAACTTCTGACAGGTTTGACAGCCCTCGATGACAGCCGCCCGGAGGAGAGCCGTTACCTGGCTGAGTGGTTCTGGAGGATCAAATCGAGCAAGGAGAAGCTCACCAAGGCCCTCGACAGGTCGATCGAAGCGAACGAGGAGGCGCTGGAGAGCATCTCCATAGTGGCTGATCTAGCAGGCCTCTGCACCAGGCGTGAGCCACATCACCGGCCGGACATGGCCCATGTGGTGAACGTGCTGACCCCGCTTGTCGAGAAATGGAAGCCCATGAGCGATGAGTCGGACTCTACGTTCGGGATCGATCTTGGGCTCCCGCTGCCGCAGATGCTGAAGGTGTGGCAGGAAGCCGAGAAGAGCGAATCGAGCGGTGCCGCTCTCGACGACAGCAGCAGCAGTATCCCCGCGAGGCCCACCGGGTTCGCCGAGTCCTTCGCCTCAGCCGATGGACGATGAGTTGCAAAGGTGATCATACACGTTGCTTCGAATGGTTGTCGCGTTCTGTAGTAAGGATGTCTCCTGCAAGCATATGCAGAAACGGCCCCGAATCATTCGTTTCTGTTCCTGTTCTCTTCTGTCGTGAGAAAAATGTCACATGATTTCAGTTACGATCACAGTTGAGCAACCAAGCACACTGCATGTGTTTTCACAGTTAAGCCCTCAGCTTGGCCCGTGAATTCAAGCACATTTCGCCGGTTTTGAGTTTTTAAGTTTTCTTAGTGTGTACAGAATTTTCTCAATTTTTTAAAAAAGAATCTTGCGTTGACTCCATAGTTTTTAAAATCAGATCGAACCGGAAACTGGTATAGGCATGAGTTCATAAGTCGGACCGGAAATTCAATAGATTGAAATGCATGTTTAATAAATAATATTAATAATAAATTTACATAATATTATAATTTGAATATAATTTATAATAAAAAATCATTAATATAACAATTATATTAAACAAAAGTTTAATATAAAATATAAATATAAGTTTAGTAAAATAAAATAGGTACATTACAATAGGTTTTTATTTTTTTTAAATTTTAAGTCGATCGATTTTCTCATGAGTTCAATTGGGTTCATCGGTCGAACTGGGAACCAGCCGGTTCAATCGGAGTTTTTATCTTTTAATGTGTGATTGGATTTTTTGAAGGAATCGGATGGGGTGAGTGGTCGGTTCTAGATTAAACTGGTCGAACCGGCTGGCCCGATCCGATTTTTAAAATTATGGTTGACTCTGCTAGGGTAAATGGGAGTATCGCGTCCAGCAGAGTCGGAGGGATTATTACCCTAGGAAGATTTAAATTCGAAGTTTAAGTCGTAAAAAACAACCTACTAATCAACAAACTCCTTGGCTTAAATTTTATAAAATTTTTAAAATGGGTTATCAATGTGACGCGCTTTCTTTGGAAATATTATTCGTTTTTTTAAAATAATAATGAAAATAAATTTAAAAGGGAAAATGAAACAAAGAATTGGGTAGAGAGTAAGGAATATGTATTAGAGAATTATTTACTAATTTGGTATTGTATTAATAACTTTTTCAATAAAATTTTAAGTTAGTGATCTAAGAATCAAGTCTTAGGATGAGAAAGTGGATGAAATTTTTTTTAAGAATCTCAATCTCGTCACAGATTAATTTTAAAATACATTTAAATTATACTGCGATGTATATATATATATATATATATATATATTAGAGAACCATTTACCAAAAAAAAATAAAGGAATATACTAGAGAAACGGAAACCCCGACGGAGGCTAGCGGTAAGTAGGGGCTTGAGTGGAAGGAAGGAACATCCCCGGTGAGAAAGACGTGTATCTGGGCCTACATCGAAATTCCCAAGGTTTTCCACTCTCTGAAGAAAAGCTCACGACTTTCCTCTCCATGGCGGAAAATTCCCGTCCTCCGGTCACCGGCTACCCCGTGCAGCCCGCTGGCGCCTACTCCAACGGCTACCCAGCGGCTGCCTCTAACGCAGGCTACCCGTATGCCGCGCCCCCTCCGCAGTACAACAGCCACCAATACTATGGGCAGCAGTGCCAGCGGCGCTCCGTCTTCATCCGCTACTTCCTGGTGGCGATGATTACCTTCTTCATCGTCGCTGGTTGTGTTATCTTTATCGCCTGGCTGGTGCTTCGCCCCCGGATGCCCGAGTTCAGGGTCCAGTCGGTCAAAGTTACGAACTTCTCCGTCGTCGACTCCCAGCACGTGTCTGGCACATGGCAGGTCGGTCTCCTGGCTACGAACCCTAACAAGAAGATGAAGATTTCGTACGGCACCATGAACACGGAGCTCTTGTACAAATCGGAGTTCATAACCGCCACGCGTATCCCGCCGTTCGATCAGGGCACGAGGAATCAGACGGTTCTGAACACGGTCTTCTCCGCTGACAATGCTTACGTGGCTACCGCGGCGGTGAACGATCTCAACTCGGATAGGACAAAGGGGAATGTTGCGTTCCGGATTAGGGGTCAGGCCTTGGTCCGATTCAGGTCGGGCTGGTGGCGGGCAAGGAGAAGGCTGCTCAGGGTTTTGTGTGAGGACTTGGCGGTTGGGCTATCTTCCTCGAGTAATGGGACCGCGAATTTGGTTGCTGGAAAAGGGAATTGCAAGGTTGGCATTTGAGTTGCCTAAAGTTGCCGACCCTACCTTGTTCACCCTCGACTTATTTTAGGCTGGGGAAAGGAATTTCATGGAGTCTTTGGGAATTACGGACTGCACGAGCTCTGAATGTATATTGAAGGTTTAGATTCTCTTGTTATGTCCACGAATTCATAGTTTTATTTGTCGTACAGTTGGTTTCTGTTTGAAAGTCTGTGTTTTTTTTCCTGCTTGTTTTAATGGTCTGATTGATGTTACAATACCATGAATGAACATTCTGCAAATAGATCATGGAGAAGCCCCAGGAGCTAAGAATATTCTAGCTACATATTTGGAGTACTATGCAATACTTTGCTAGGTCTGAGGAAGCTGGGGGAATTAGAGTTGAGTGAATTGTATTTTGACAACCCGAATGAACAATTCCTAGGATGCCTCCTCCGTGGGGAAGTCCTGTCTTGCCTATTTATTGGCATCCATAGCGGGTTTTCTGATTATTTCAGAGATGAGCTGCTAAAATGGCGTGCTCTCTGTTCCTTCTGTATGCCTCTTCTATGTTGGGATAGAATTTTTTCTGGATTTTCATTGATAGCAACTTTTAATTTATACATTTTACATGGTATTGATAATACTTGGGTTCTGCTCCATTGTTTTCTTCTTCCAGAGAATAGGCACACTTTGTCAGTTCTGTTGCATTAAATGGATATCCATTGTCTTTAGTAATAAACAACGCAATGCCGAAGTGGATATTTGATCAATCTTTGACCCAGGGGGAAGATTTCCTTGGATCTTTCTGTTACCAGGGCATAGTGCTAGCTGCATTTGACATCACATATAGATATGGGGCTGGATTTAATATCCTGCTCGTTTTATTATTGTTATTTGTAAATTTTCAGGCTCTCTCCAGGTCTCCATTCTACTTTGGTGACTTTTTAGGTGGTTGTTTATCAGTATCGGTAGATTCAATTCTAATTTAGTTATATAATCAGTTGAAAGGTCAACATAGCATCATGGAAGCACTCTGTTCAGCCTTAGCTGTTCGTAGGATTTTACTGGTCAATTGGGGACAAGATTCTAAGGATGCCTTGTGCAAATAGGGATATCCTCTCCTGAGTTTGTGCACCTTGTATGAAATAAAGGGGATATTGTGTTGGCCATTTTCTAATGCCTTTTCTTACATTGAAAGTTGTTCTCTGATTTGCTGCCTGGTTGACAATGTTGTATCTCGATCTGGGGAGTTGGATGCATATTATTATCCGGGTAAACTGGGTGTCTCATTTAAATCATAACTCGACAGTTGTTATATTACTTTGTGCGCTTTGGGTTGTCTTTACTTGTTCTGTTGGCATACCTCTGATGCTTTATGGTTAAAATTGTTGCTGGGAGTCGCTCTTCTGGCAGCGCATTTAACAATCTTGCTTGATTTGCATCTGGGCGGTGACATTGGTGCCCTGGAAGTTGAATGTATTTGATAATGAGATAGACTAAGGGCTATTCCATGCATTTAGGAGATTGAGTCTCTGTTTGATTTTTAGATACGGAATGAGGAATTTCTCTAGTTGCCTAGCCAAACTCTTTGCCCCTTTGGTCCTGAATGGCTCTTTTCTAGTGATTGCTCTCCAATGTCGGCAGAGCTTCTGCTCGGTTATCGAGTTCCAGAGCATAAATTACTACCAGGGTCACTGAGGGTCCATTTTTCTTACATGGATGGGGCTGCATCTAATGCAGGGGCCTGTGCTGCCTCCTGGTCGCAGCCCGGGAATCGTGGGATAGGCGCAGTCGGTTCGGTTCTCGCCTCTATAGAATTAGAAACCCCATCTCTTAGACTGCGGGCCGAAAAGGTGGGTGACGAGTTATTTGATTCTTTTCCCCCTTTTCATTCCAAGAAGTGATCCATGAGACTTCAAGAGTTAGGAGGAAGAGGGAATGGGATTAGAAGGCAAGGAAAGTCCCTTGGGTGAGAAATGAATTTCTTGAGATGAATAACCATTGGCCGGAAACTTACGACAGAGAGAAGAAAGCGAGCAACTTTGTGGATTCACTGCTTTACGGTGCTTCGCATGGATGAAGCATTCAACCTTGTTGCGATCCCCTTTCAGGATCCCTAATCTCATGCGGATGCATTCTACTCGCCAGGAATGAATGCATGACTTACGGGGCCTGCGTGAAGGCATGTTCCCTCGTCCACTGATATTTTCGGCAATCAAATTTGATACCGTCGCACTGTTAAAGCCCGTGCACAGGACCGCTCGGTTGAAGGGGAAGAGATTAGGGTCCATGTCTAGTCACTACTGCGTGAAGCAACAGAATCTATCTTGATGATAAATTCGCAATATAGAGATATATCCTCCCTGTCAAGGATATGATGATGATGATGTCAAACAGAGCTGGAGACGACCATCGATTAATGTCCTTGACTACCACTACTCGTTTAATGAATCCCAGTCTTGGGCTTAGTCGGCAACATTTTCCTTAATTAGCTCTCTTACAAGTTTATATGTGTATATGTGTGCGCGTATATATATATTTATATAATAACTTTATGAATCGTATTATAAAATTTTGATTACTTATAAACTCGACTGAAAATCTTTGATGCCAACTACCTTACTTCCTAAACCTGTATATTAAGACTCCCTCAAACGCAACCCAAATGCCCATGAGCTAGCTCTGTCGTGTCTCTTATTCTCTCCAACAGACTCATCCCACCCTGTTGCCTTGGCACCCAAAGAGTCGGTGATGGCCAATGATTGCGGCCACCACCACGACGAGGGGCGGTGGCCAAGTGCCGCCTCCTCTTCACGTTCCTCTTTGGCCTCCTCTTCCTCATCCTCCTGGCCATCCTCGTCATCTTCCTCATCCTACGTCCCTCCAAGCCTGCCTTCATACTCCGGGACGCCACCGTGTACATGTTCAGTGCCACGTCAGCGTCGCCCAGGTCTCCGAGGCCCAACCTCGTGAACACGAACATGCAAGTCACCATCTCGTCGCGTAACCCTAATGCCCGCATAGGCATCTATTATACCCAGCTCAGCATCTATGCGTCCTACCGGGGCCAGCAGATCACTTTGGCGTCTCTCCAGCAGGAGTCCTACCAGGGCGACGAGGAGGAGATCGACTGGTCGCCGTTCCTCTCGGGGAAGCGGTCCCCATCTCGCCGTCCCTCGGAGACGCCCTGTCCCAGGACCTCAACGCAGGCATGATCCTCATCAACGTGAAGATAGACGGCCGCTTGAAGTGGAAGGTGGGGACCTGGATCTCAGACACCTACTATCTCCACGTCAACTGCCCGGCGCTGTTGATGCTGAAGGCGTCGAGCAGTGAAGGTGCCTCGGCTGTGGGGTCCGGGCTGTCCGTAAAGGTCCAGCTTACAGAGCATTGTACAGTTGATGTCTAAGGGTGAACTAACCCCTTCCCATCGGTCATCCCTCGGACCAGTTGTTTCGGCTATATGTTAAATTTCTCATTTGGGTAAAACTTTTGAAGGGCATTTTTTCCCATATGGTAGTTAGCTGAAAGAGATTGGGATTTAAACGTACCAAGCGAAATTCACTGATAAAATAATGAAGAAGTGCCCGATCCAATCCTTCGGCAAGTTAAGTTGGGAATGCTTGATTAGTTTGTGGTGCACTGTTTTTTGATCAAGTAGTTTGTGGTGCACTCGTCTCGTGCCATTAAAGGTTTCATATTCCTGAGATTCTAAGTATGGAGAACACCAGACCAAAGCGATGTTTAGAGGGATCGCTGGACATTTCTCCTTGCTTCCACCTTACAAAATGGCAGAGGTCACCTTTCCTCACCTACTGATGTTATTACTTTCAGGGGCCACTAAGTCGAAAACTGAAGGGGATAAGCCACTCGCTTATTGCACTGACTGCTTCGTATATCTATGAGTAGTCGGTAGGTTCACGGTCATCAGTACCATCAGTCATTACCGTATCAGAGCCCATAATAGCCCCCCCTAATGTTTAAGAGGGATCACTGCAACTACCCTTGGCTGTGTCCTCCCATCTGGTTAAGCACAAAAACCTCTCACGCCTCGTGACAGTGAGAGCATGTGCCAATAGAAGCTGCTGGTGCCATTCCGGATGTGTGAGATTGCAGGTAGTTCCTTCCTGAGACCCGAGATCAGAGGAATGGTTTGAGCAACACAATCAACCTGTACGAAAAGATATGTGCATATAATTCACTATCACTGGTCAAAAAGCGATTTCAGTGTTATAGATTGAAGTTGCCATTGAATTTTCCGAGATTTACATACGAAGATCAGCTCCAGGAATTTTCACCTCCAGTACAGAGTCATGATGCAAGCCTCCCTGTGACACAGTCTCCCTGTGACGCAGTAAGTAAAACTACCTCTGCACTTGCCATAACGCAAGCCATGTGAGACAGGAGCAGCATCAGCCATCAGCCTTCTTCCATTTGTGCCTACGAGAATGACCACTGGAGATTCACACAGCATTTGTAACATTCCTGGATTCTGCTGTCATTTCTCATGCAAAACGTTTTAGCAGAACAGAGTCAAGTTTACAGACAATTTGATGATTTTACCACAGAGATATGCAATTAAGAGCATAGAAAGCTTATACAATAAACGATCGTGAACTATATGCTCGAAAATTTTGAAAGCCAGCTGTGGCAGGCCAGAATCCAACCATCTACTTTTTCTCACTTCTATCGGATTCTCTATTCCTCTAGAAAAAGATAGGATCAGAAGACAGAAAAAAGAGTACCTTCCTCTCCTGCCGTCTTGGGCTGTTGGGGTCGAGCAACGTTCTGCTTTATCTCATCGTAAACTCCATTGTAATAAAATTGTTGAGTCTTCTAACAAAGCCTTCTTCTTGCTCCTCTATCTAATGCACCACAGAAAAAGCCATAGGTAAAAGGTAAGATGCATCTTACGAAATGCGGACTCAACAGACCACAAAAGGGGAAATTTGTGCCTGCTGCTCACGTCCTTGAGAGCCCTGCTCTTTATGGTCTGCCGAGATACAATTCGCTCGGCAGCATCATCACCATCATCACAGTCATCGTCACGGCTCTTGATTCTTCCGCTGTGAGTGCGGAATCCTAAGCTGCAGCCCGTACTTCTTCACCGTATTACCAATTAAACAGGAAGGGGCATCAGTCAAAAGTATTGCTTCGGGCGGGACTCGTTTATGCCATTTTGATGTAGAATCTGATCAGATACCAAGAATCACAGAACTGAATCCACCGATCCCAAATCATAGCGGATGAATTGAGGAAAGGGAAGAGAAGGCGACTTGCAAGCACCTGAATCTGACTGCGGCATTGCAAACGGGTTACTGAGAGCTGAGAAGATGCAGTGAGAGCTGCCGTCCTGGGAGGATTACCGCGACGATCCATGGCAAGGAATTGGCCTTCCTCCAGCGCGTAAATGGGCCGATCAATCGCAGCAGTGATAGAGGAAAGTCTAGAGCAGTCAGTCAGCTCTGGATCCGGTCTCTCTCTCCAATTCTAGCCCTTTCTCAAATCTTTCCGGCTGGATTTCATTTACCCATGCTTGATTAGCCAAATGGGATAGCTACAGTCCGGTAAAAGATGCATCTTCCTAAAGCGTCTGCGGCTGTGAATCATCAAAGTTTCCGACTTCAAAATTTTGGATATTGATTATACATCTCGAGTCTCATTACAATGCTCGTTGTCCCAATTAATCAATTGTTGTTGTTGGGTATGTGATGCGCGTTTGCAGAACCTCCATGAATAACCTCAATCGATGAATTGATTAATTGATTTCTAACTAATTTACATGGTCAATTGAATTGATTAATACACTTCTAAACCGTACAGCACGCCGGCATGCTTCTCCGGTCCGTCCTGGACGAAGTACAAGTCCCTCATCTTCTGGAACGCTTGCCACGTCAGCAGGCTGTCGGAACCGGCCTGGTGGCACTTCCCCACCGCCCGGTCGACCTCCAGCGCCCTCGCCACCCGGTCCAGGCCCCCGTACAGGCTCCTGCAGAAACGGGTCATGTGCTTCACATCGTAGACCCGGTCCCCGAAGAACACCTTGAGGAGTCCCAAGAACTCCGGCAGCCCCTCCGGCAAGTCCCGTCTAGTCAGCACCTTCACCATGTACCCGAAGTCGTACGCGCTGTGAAAGGTCACCCAGCTGACAGCGTCGTTGCAGACCAGACCGGATGACATCACTAGCTCCGCGAACCGGGCCGAGTCGATTCCCTCCTCCCTGTTCTTCTCAAAGTCGATACCCTGCCGCCGGAGCAGCTCCACCGAGTCCGGCGCGTGTGCGTCGCGCGACACGTCGAAGTCCCTGAAGTTGAACTCCCAGATAAACCGGGCCGCCCCGCAGGACCCGAGATCGGGCAGATTGCCTTCCGAGTCCGAGAGCGTGAGGCCCACCTGTATCACGTTGAGCGCGTCGACGTTGGACTTGAGAACCCGGTAGAGGTCAGACGGCCGCGACCGCCGGTGGCCGTCAGCCTGATGGCGGAAGATGACGCCGGGGAACTCCGTGTCCATGGCGATGAAGGGGTACCGGTCAACAACGTCGCGGATCAGCTCGATCTCGGACTCCAGGTTGTGCGACCAGACCTCCCTGATGACGACCGGCGGCATCGAACTCGAATCTGAATCGGAACCCATCTTTCCCCGGACGAGACGACCCACTATTCACTGGCGATCAAATTCCTCGAAACAGAGAAGAAATTCGCTGATATATGGTTGTTGGATGAGACAGACGCTTGGTCTTATAGGGAAGAGTGGGCAGTCCGCGTTGTTACTTGGAAAGAGAGGAAAGGCGAGAGACGACAACAATTATTAATAATAATTGAGAAAGACCGGGTTCAGTGTTCTTGGGATGGCTACGGGTCCAAGTCCAACGCGCTAAAAGTTTGACGCCGTGGGACAAGAGGAGTCAATAAATTTGGAGTAAACATAACGGACCAATGACCTGGTCCATCGAGGCGACCCTGGCTCAATTCGAAGCCGGTCCAGGTCCTGGTCCATGGGGGCAGTGTGGGACAGTTCCGAGTCAATACCGTGACATGCCCACCATCAGTAGTCACTTACCTTAAAATATATACATATATATATATATATATAGATTGCCAGAACCATCGCGGTTCATAACAAATTGAGTTGTCGTGGATTTGGTAATTTTGCATGCCCATGCTGCCTTCTACTTGCCAGCAAGCATGGTGTCCTCTGGCGTTCATTGAACCGGCAACATCAATTATTGATACAGAGGTTCAATCAATGGGCGCGCCCACAGGACCAAAACTCCTTTTCCCTTTTTTCTTCTCAATAAAAAATAATTAATTAATGGAATTTATCATAATTTCCACAGGGACACGAGAGAAGCATACTTTCAGTTTCAATATTATATTATTTCTATACGTGTATATAATATTATATTTAAAAATCTATTGGATAAATACGAATTTAAATCATTAACTTTTTTTGGAATTTCAGGTATATGGCTTGGAGTGTTGTGAAGATGTTTTCGTGTATATGTAATTTAATATATAAATCGACGATGGATGGAGCTCGTGCGTGATTTCTTAAAACAGACAAAGCACGCGGTCTCCAGGTTTACTAATTCAAAAAAAAATCGCTTTTTTGAATTTCCTCAATTAATTAATTAATTAATAGGTAAAAAACTGTTGAGATTAATTATTTAATTTAATTAACTATAAGCATGCGGGGGCTTTAAAATAATTATGATTGGGACGTCAAAATCATTCACAGGAGGAGGAGGAGTTCCTAACCAGACCTAACTTCAACGCGCCTTCCTCTTTCTAAAGTTGGGTTTTGAGGGGGAGACGGTTCACTCCATCTATGCACAGTTCAAGAGTCGGTCTTATTTAAAACTCGGTTCAAATAACCACAATTGATAAGTTTTTCAAATAATGTATTAGGGGGACTTGAATGTATGATATTGGATTAATCAAATTGTATAAGAGTGAATTTTGAATAACTAAACTAACATTCATATATCAAAAAATATATATATATATTTATAGTGCTATCCCAATGGGCTCTCGGGTTTAGAAGTGGTCTGGATATGCGATATGTATTCACATATTTCACTCACCAGCATGGCCGCTGTTTATGTGATGTATGAACCCTATTGTTAATGACTCCATAAGGTTGGGTATGCAAGTTAGATGTCTCTTTCCTTGGCTGTGAGGCATCTAACTTTCGCTAGTGGGGTGATGATCGGAAGCCGGTTTAATTATTTAGTTTGGTTAGTGTAACTAATTTGCCTTGCAAACGGTTGGCTGCATTTGATGCAGGGATTCACAGGCCAGCAGGGATGTCTTCCTCGTATGAGGACCAGGATCACTGGCGTGGAGGGGTCGCGGAAGACCCTTCCAAGGTCGAGGACGAGATTGGACACAAACATGGGTTCAAGACTAATAAAGCTTAAATTGAGCCATAGGCGCAGGTGTTGAGTGCCCGAAACTGTTCGGTTTTGTGGCATCATCCAGCCCACGCCGTGTGTTCTCTTGGGATGAAGGCCGTGTGTTCAATGACTCGAGCTTGGCTCCTCGTCCGCTTGACGTTGGGGGTGAGAGGTTGAGAGTCCACTTCCAGCTTTTTAGGCTGTTTGCTCTTCGATTGTTCACGCTCATCTCTACTTCTAGTTTTCACCTTCAATAACCAAAAGTGCAGGAGAATATCATAAAACACAGAAGGGGTCATGCGGGCAAATGAAAACAATAATGGACCATAAAATCCGATGTCACCGGTGCAAGCCCTGAAGATGGACTGGGAAGGAAAACCTAACTCTCATTTAGAGAGGTTTACTCTTTCATATATTGCAGTTTCATATTCCGGCACTCAGTTTACTGTCTGACAGTTCTTAGGTTACGGATTCTCGAGGCCAGTTCTGTGAATTCTTTAAGCTGGGAGGTGGAATGACTGGAGGAAGATGAAGTTGAAGTTGTAATGGCAAATATACATACATACATACATACATATATATATATATATATATACTAGGAAATTGAGAGCACTTTGAAGAGGGGGAGAAGGAGACGAAGCTTTGATTTTTTACTCAGACCACTCCATACCCTCCTTTGCCCGCCCATAAACTAAGAAGAAGAAAGAAAGAAAGAAAGAAAGAAAGAAAGAAAGAAAGAATAGATTAATGCATGGTTGTCAGGAAAATGGTATTGAATTTCTTCACTAAACATGGGATACAAGCCCCTGTAAATTGAGATCGTTCGTAGTAGGAAGAGTTAATCCACCTTCGAATAAGTTCATATTTTTACTCATTAAAATTTTGAATTTCACGTACTCACCTACCACAGAACCAACAAGAAGAAAAAAAACAGGCTGTTTGATACATTCATTGCTTGCATAGGAGAGTTAGCGTTTGGAGATCCCATCTCATGTCTCATTGTTCATATAATTAACTCCATCAACCCTACAGGCACTTGCCTTCTTTTCCCGACAATGAGGACGATGTGCTCTAAATTTTTGAATAAGTGATCATACGTATAGGGGATTCGAATGAAAGTGTCATAAGATTTGCCTGCAAGGCACAGCCTGCTTCATCATTTTCATCGTCTCCAGAAACTTTTGTACCGTGGTTACGTCATCCAAACTTTCGTCTACTGACTGCTGATTCTTGTTCATGGGCGTGCTTCGACTTTAAATTTGAAACATCGACAGCTTGAATTCACTGGTCGAAGACGGAACTGTTGCGACAGCAAGAGGAGTTAATGGCGGGCTTGTTTAGCTGCACCACAATTGATTTTCCATTCCTTCGTCTGTCCTCTCATAAATGGGACCAACGACATCCCATGTTAATGCAGTCGACCGTTTCTGATCATGCAAATATCACAATGCAATATTATTTCACTTCTTGTCGTCCTCAAGTGAATCGGACGACAGTCTCTCCACTGTTCTCCTAGGTAACTCGTTTTTAACCAACCAACAAAAGGACTAACACACGAGACTTGCACATGCCTATGTGTAGTGAAGATTGAAAGATCATCGCGGAACTTACTGGACACTAAAAGGTCGTCTGTCTGTATGCTCGGGGATGAAGATGGCACACCCTTCTCGAAACTTATCAAACAATGAAAGCCAAACGGTCCCCTAGTGAGCAAAGGAAGAGACAAACTGCTTATCCAAATGTGTCTTGAATCAACATTGAACTGAGACCCGAAAAGCAGCTGCTGCTACGGATGGGATAGTCTGAATGAGCGGGTTCATGAGGATTGCATCATCCCAACTCTCAATTAAAAGTTTCAGATTTGGTTGGGGCTGTGCCAGAAAAGACATTCAAGAAACAGTAACATGTTTTCTTTATCCTATGTTCCTTTGAAGACATCAAACATCAGCCCCTTCAAGGAGCCGGTCTGGTTCCGATGGGACTGATCAACACTTCCCTTTACTTCAGGGCGTTATATGCACTGCGTGCCTAACTACCCTATAGTGATACGCGCACATATTCATTTATGATCATAGTTGGTGTGGTGAACAAGGAAAGACCAATCGACTTTAATGAACATGTTTTCTCGAAAAGTCAAATTTCCATTTTTTTTTCCTGTTGGCATTTCTTACATCATAGTTCTGTGTCTACTAAAAACACACACTATTGGAGCCAAAAGTTTATTTACAGACATCGACGGTAGCGCAGTCACTGTAGTTTCCTTGAGCTTACAATTACAAACACAGATAACACCACTAGAAAGAGGACCACCACGACTGCCACAACCCGTTGCCTGATTGTCATCTCAGCAATGATGATCCTGATCAGATGTGATGGAGGCCACCATAACGACCAGTTTGTGTCCTTGTCCTTCCTGGAATCATACTCCTCAATGTTGTTCTCGATCCATGGTGAATCCATCTCTGAGGCTATGCTGGAGATTCCAGGGAATCGTTCTTCTAAGTTCTGCTCATTGAACTTCACCCTTCGGTTTGTCATTCCCAGGATGGGAGCTGGGGCCATGAATGCCTGCAAGGACTGTCGAGACTCCAACTCGGTCTCAAGCCTGTTTTTCTGCACCATCAGGGAATTTGGAGCTACTGACACCACGGACTCATCCAATTTGATGATGTCGTCCTTGAGGATGTCTGCATAGAAGTCTTCCTCTGGGTTGGAGTCCTAAAGTTAAACGATTCAGGAGACCCAGCAAAAAGATGTGTGATTAAAGTTACAAAAGTAGACGAAAAAAAGGTACAATTAAGCTAAGAGAATAAGGAATGCGCAAGGAAAGAAAAATGGTCTGAACCTTCTGATGGATGGAGGACTCTGCTTGTGCAGCCTCCTGCAATAGCTTCTGATTCAACTCAGTAGTGGAGCCCAGCAGCTCGATGGAATGTGAATCATGACTGCCTGAAGTACTCTTTGCCTGGCCGCCCATGATTGCCGTGTCCCCTTCAGGGACACCCATTTGGCCAGTCCCACCTTCTAAGGCAGCTTTATCTGAGTTTCCCACAGCAGTCACTTGTGTCTGACTAGCGTATGCCCTATTCGAGGCATCATGAAGGCGGAATACTGTGTTCCTTCTCAGACGGCATATGACCGGAGTACCCTGGAATTCATCGAGAGGCCATAACTTACTACATGAAATTCAAGCCTCTTGGAAAGATAAGATTGAGTGAATGCAGAAAAGGAGATCACCTGAGACTTCCTATGCATGCAATACTCGTGCATTATCCACTCTGTCCTTTCTCCTTTGGGTGCACGGCCTATGTGGAATACAAGAGTCCTCTTTGTGCCGATCACATTGTCGCCGGATTTTACATCACGTTCTTTCCCAGTGGCCTTCCAGTACCCGAGCGCAGTAGCTCTCTTACTCTGTGAGCCACTTGGGTACTTCCTTCCATGAGCCGAGAAGAAGAACCATTCGTTCTGTGATTGAATGACTGACTTTGCTGATTGACAAGTGAAGCAGCAAAAATAAGCCAAAAGAAGAAAAACCACAGGAAGTTTCTCACTCAACTGCTCAAACTAATGTGCACCAGAGGTATAACCTATTGAAACCGAACGTGATACATTGAACTCTGCGTGGGAGCTCATATGCAAACTTGCTTCCCTATATTACAGTGCCATATTTATCTGAATAAATAGAGAGATAATATGCCAGAGAACTTGTCTGACTCTTATTGTATCACGACCAAAGTTATTTGAAACCGACAATGAAATATTACAGTTATGAAGAGAGGAATTCATCCATGACTTTGGCAAGTAGAAATCATCTTCGACAGCTTTTGTGATACTACCCACTACCAAACTATCATTGGCCAACTTCCATGAATCCATCCAGGACCCACTAGTGGAGAGCTATCTGACTACAGCCCAGGGACGGAGAGGAAGAGGGTCCAGGAAAACATTTTCTTCCCTATATCCCGTCAGAAATCATGGACCAGAGCAATCTCATCTATGCTTGCTGTGATCCATAGATATGTGTAATTGCACCCATAATAGTGCTGGTGATAAGATTGCTTGGTCCGCAAACCATTGCCCTCACCGATAGAAACTGCCACGCCCATCTATTGCTTGGGAAGTATAACAATCAACAGGAGATTACTTTGGTGGAAAGGGTGCGAGCTACCAAAGCCTTCCAAAAATGTCCCATAGCCCAGAACAAATTACTTGAGCAAATGCGGATTACAACATCATCTGAAGTGTCCCCTTCTTCCAAACAACATTCAGAACCAAGTCAAATTCCTTTCTTTTAGTAAGCCAAGTACCCGAGGCTGAAGAGAAAGGGAACCGGAATTCCATTATCTCTTACTAGGCCAAGCAAATAGACGGAAAAATAGATTCATTCCTGAAAGTTTCTAAACAGTTAACTTCTTTCTATAAATCCTGCAACATGGCCTTGCTGAGGGGAATACATTATAACTGTAAAATTATAAGCAAAGACACAGATAGCCCAAAGCGATTCTTTACTGGGAAAAAAGGATTTCCACGAGGAGCAAAGGAGAGGGAAACTAACAGGGCAAGTCCCAGGGCTCATATTGGCAAATTTCGACTTCGGAGATGATCTCGACGCTCTTCTCACAGCCCTCCATCTTCTTCTTGAGGTAGTAAGAGATCAGCTCCTCGTCTGTGGGCGAGAACTTAAACCCCGGGAAGCTCGAGGACGACGCTATCGATATCTGGGTCTCCCGGGGTGGACCCGCTATCCCCTGCTCCTTCATCTCTGTCTCGTCCTGTTCCTCTGCCCCGGTGTTGTTCAGGCCTTCTTCCAATGATCGCGCAAGAAGGGAGGAAAGAAGGAAAAAGTACGAAACTTTTGCTTGCGGGGAAAGGCGAGAACAGAACTGATGCAGGGGACATGACTGCGTCAGAAACTTGGGACCATCGTTTCCAGACAATGTTCCTGCTCTCTATCGGCTCTCTCTCTCTCTCACCCCCCCTTCCCCGTATCTCTCCTCGGTCTCTCCTTGCTCTGCCGTGTCCGCGTAACTGTCAGACAGCGAGGCAGGGGGAAGAGAGAGATGGAAAGTGCCGGTGCCGACTGCCGAGTGCTCTCAAGCGGCGGAGATGGCACGTTCGACCGTTTTGCCACGTGGGATCTCCCGCGAAATCTTGTTCCTCTTTCATCTTATTACTCATTTGTAATAACGCATCACCTCTTATCGAATAAAAAATTTTAAAAAAAAATAACGCATCACCGTTTAAACCGCCTACGTCACTAACAGCGACTGCACTGGAGCGCGTGATCTGGGGATTCGCTGATGGATCCTTCATTCAATTGCCGATCAGAAAAATGGTGCTGCCATTTGGTGGAAAAACAGGATGCCACTTCTCAGAACAGCAATTTATCCTAAAGGTTATCCGTTTATTTCCAATTGTGACTTCCTTTCTTGTTGGCGCATGGCAGTGATGCAATTGAAAGTTCGCAAGTGATGGCAGTGTCTCGCTCGATTGACGAGGAATAACTGAAAGATTATCGGGTTGGGTTGCAATTGAAAGTTGCTGAGGATGATCTTAACTCGTAGTGAGTTGTATGCTCTGGAGGCAGTGTCATCATCTCCCGATCAGGAGTCGCTCTGGCGGGTCTCTCAACTACGGATGGGGAGGGCCTTATCTCCGCAGATCTTGGTATAGCCTCTCTGAGTCCTCCAACCAACTTTGTTGGCATTTTTAGATCATCTATTACCTTCTGATGACTGCTATTTAATACAGCTGCGACGAGATGAAGTGCAGATCTCGGAGAAATTGCATGAGCAAAGTTCGATTTCGACGCTGTAGGCTAGTGTTTGAGGCCTGAGGTGCTCAGCCTAGTTAGTTGCACAGGACAACCCGACCAACCCAGTCGCTCCCCCGTCCCTGTCTGCTTGGCCGAAGCCTCTTATGGATAGCCCACTGATCCATGTGACTGCTAGTCGTAAAATAACAAATTATGACTTACGTGATCCGCTGCTTTGAATCGGGAATGTGGATCTGAAAGTGCCCGCGTGTTGCGTATAAATGAAGTGTTTGCTGAAAGTTGTCAGCTTGTAATAGAACTTGTTCCATTCCTGTCAATATATCTGCAGGTCATTCGTCTGGCGTCATCTTCTGCTATTCTTCAGGTCTCCATTATTTTACAGGTCGAAGAGAGAGGGCCACCAGAGGTATAAAAATTGGACAGCTCATTTTATTCTCCTAATAATTCAGTAAACAGCCACTGTGTCTGTTGGGACAATCACCACATCGGGGAAGGACCAAACACGGCAAAAGCTCAGGATGATAATAATACAGCGGTACAGCTCAACACATTATACATTAACGCCACTGAAGCTTATGTACACTAGGTACCATTTCTGTATCAAAATTTCTGGACATCAGAGATGAGGACTAATTACTTTGGTTTTAGTTTTTAATCTCAATAGGCTCATCTCCGCATTCACTCTTGATTCTCATTGCCTTGGCTTTCATGTCGGTTGTAGGCAAACTTTCTCAGATGTCTCTCACAGGATCTTGAACAGGGCTCCACTTCTGAATCAGGCTGGAGACTGGCTGGAGGGAATCAATCCTGAAACTGGGTGCGCTTTGGAGTCCTTTAGGCCTATGGGGTAGCTGCATCTCTTGGATTCTTCTTCCTTCACCTGAACATGTGTAACAAATTCAAGCAGCCTCCGCCTGTCAAAACCGTCCGGATTCCCACAACTATTCGGCCTAGGTTCAAGATCTGAACCATTCGGAGGCCCCCCATTTATGGAAATGCTCGCCCACTGAATGTTCTCGGAGAGAGACCTCCTCCCATTAAATGGAAGTTCCCTACCCACCAAGTCCCTCTTTGAAGGATCCAGAGCTTCAATCCTGTCACCAAAGCTCCATTTGTAGCTCTTTGTGTTGCTGTCCATGTTCAACTCAATCGACTGGAGATCACTCTCAGCTGAATCATCCCCTTCACTCCCGTCTATCTCTTCATTGCCTTCTCCATTCTGATGGCACGACTCGAACTGATTACTACTGTTATACTTTACCATCCACATGTCCTCAAGGTTCCTGCTTCTTTCCAACTTTGAGGTATCCTTATTCTCCTCTTCTTTACCCATCATTGTCTTCAGGTAGCACTCTAGCTCACTCCTAAGCCTCTCGACAGCTGCATTCTTCTCCTCAAAGTGGTACTTTGCCTCCAAGAGCTTCATCTGAACTCTCTCTTCTCGTAGAACGTCTGCCAGCTGAAGCATCTCCCTCACCTTCTCAACCTCTTCTAGAACCTTCGCCGACTCCATCTTTAGCTTTTCTACCTTAGCCCTGTCCTTTCCTATCCCTTTTGCTAGCTCATCGCAGACCTGTTCTAATACCTCCTTCGCTCTCCTCTCACTCTCGAGCTCCTTCACTGCTTTGGAAAGACTGGCTTTCATGTCCAATAACTCTTTTGCAAGCTTCTTATTCAATCTCTCCGATTGTCTACTATGCTTTCTCTCCAAGTCAACCTCTTCAGCTATGTGTGCAATCGCATTTTGCACCCTGTCTCTCTCCTTGGCTTTCCATGCGGCCTTTTCCTTGGCAAGATGCCTAGAGAGGAACTCAATCTCACTCTGATGGGCCCTGGATTCATGGATCAGCTCCTCGACATGGGACCAGGCTCGATCAAGCTCATCTCTCAGGGCAAATACAAGGGAAACAGTTGGTGGCTGCTGCTTTCTGAAACCTCCAACACGGTACAGGACTTTGAGAAGTTCCTTAGACGTCATTAAACTGTTGGTAAGATCTTTTAAGCGGGTCCTCATGTCGACCAAGCCCACAGCATTATCCTTGCTATAAGAATGCAATCCCATCTGCAATTGAAAAACAAGAAAATATCTTTAAGTAAGCTAAAAATCATCTAAAATCATTCGTTTAGCTTAAATTATGATATGTTTCTCGGATGACATGTCATTGAAGAGTTTCTCAAGAAAACAGGAAATGGCTCCAAATTTATAACCAATTCAGAAATATTTGCTCTCATTGAAATGATAAGTACTAAAAGGTTCCTTGCTGCCACAGCATGTGCTGTCTTTTTCATAGTTTCCTAACATTTCAAGAGAAAAGGTCCATCTGAAAAGGATGCCAAAAAAAAAAAAAAAGACATACTGAAAACCATACAGTTGCTTGAATCAATCTAATGTTAAGGTTTTCACCTCTACCACACTGGCACTGGTGACAGAGTCTTCTTGACCTCCACCAACTCCAATGCAATCAGTGAGCTGAAGCGTCTGAGGCACCGCAGAGGCCCTTCTCCGGTGTCTCCCACCTTCAGGCCGATCCATCTCCTGCAAGCAAATGAGGCACATTTTTACCGCTTTCCCTCTCACAGATGGCGGCACTAAATCGCTCCTCAGATTACAGGAACGACAGTAATTCTTTTAGCTGGAAAAGAGCAGACTTTACTCCAGCTTCCCTTTCAATGCCAGGAAAACCTTGAACAGATGACAATGGTTTTTCGGCAGATGTCTGGAATAATTAAAAAAATGCCAGAAAAAACTGCCGGCGTTGACGAGAGGAACTGAAGGTGAAGGGTTAAAAGAAGAAATCGAATCCCACCTTTGGGAAAGGGCTGTAAGTTGGATCAGACAGACGGGACAGCATCAGAGACTTCGAACTTGAAACCTTCCCACCCTTCTCTCTCCTCTTCATCCCCTTCTTCTCACGCAAAGCCATCTCCTTTACAGGTGATGGCACCTCATTGATCTCCCACAGAGTCGCCCCAAGCTTCCTCGCCGAAACAGACACATTCCCCTTAGCCTCTCCCATCGGGCCCACCAAGTAATTCGAGCTGCTTGGAACTACCAGAGCGGGCGACTTCGAGCCAAACTTCCAAGCCGGGAATGGTGTGCTCGTCCCGGTTCTCTTTCCTACCAGAATCGTCGTCTTCAGCCTGTACCTTCTCACCAGAGATGAAGACGAAGACGACGAGCAGCCCCTCTTCCTGATCCTGCAGCGGCCACTACCGTTTTCAGTCCTTCCCTCCATCAAGAGAATTCTAGAAAAATCGATGTTATTGCCAGGCTTGAAGAAATATGATGGCTTTGGACAGAATGTCTGAGGGTGCGAGGGCGAGACCATTTTTATTGACCCGCTTTGGGGAATTTCAGTGCATGGAGATTTTGTGGTGCAAAGTTGATGAAGGTCGTGGCTGGCTAAAGTTTAATGGGGACTTACTGATCGTATTCAGTCACTTGCCTTTTCTGTCCTCACATTGATTTCCTCGAAAAGAGGATTCTCCGTTCTTCTAGTCCTCCTCCCTCCTCCTCTGTGGTGGCAGTCCAAAATATCTGAAAGATGCAGTAGAAAGTGTTGGAAGAACTGTAAGATGGGGCAAGAAACTTTGGGTTTTTTTAGAGCTTTTGATTCAGAATTGTGAGGAGGGAAAGAAAAAGCAAAGGCGAGAGAGAGAGAGAGAGAGAAAAAGAAACAGAGCGAAAACTGAGACAAAGGGAAGGGGTTTTCTTGCAGAACTCTCTCCACTGTTCCTCGGCTGGACGCTAGGAGGAACTAAAAGAAGAGGAGATGATTTCTACCCCAAGAAAAGGGAGGAAGGGGAGATGATGTGGCAGACACCTGAGCGAGTGTCAGTCAAGTGAGAGACGTGCATGCGTCGGTGAGTGGGTCCGACTTAAATAAATCTTGTCGCCACGTCCAATCGGACCATTTTCCCTCACTTATTGCCTTTTTAGTCCTCATACTTCTTTAATCTTCGCAAGTGCGCCTCTATGATCACAATTCACTATTCTTCGTCGTTTCAAGTGTTTGAATTTGGGATGTCATACCCATATGCGATAAGGCTCATCATCCGGATGTATGCCGACTAAATTATGAATCCAGATATACCGAGTATAAATCTATAAGTGTTGACCGGGAAACGAAATATTAATAAGTTGTAATATTCTCATATGAAATAATATAATAGTTCAATGACATCAAAGTGATTATGACATGCTGAAATATTAGATACCGCTCATATATATATGAAAGCTATAATGTCACTCTGATGGAAGTATATACATGTATACAGCAATCGTTATGTTTATCATATAATTCGATCGGCAAAACATATCTTATTTATAGGTGTCTGATTCACAGAAATTAGTACATGTAACCATAGTTTTTAAAACCGGACCGGGCCGGGAACCGGTCAAGGTATGGGTTCATGGGTCGGACCGGGTGTTCGATAGGTTAAACCGTATGTTTAATAAATAATATTAATAATATAATATTCTAATAAATTGATATAATATTATAATTTAATTATAATTTATAATCAAAATCAGTAATATAGTTATAATGTTAGTCCCAAATTCAACATAAAATATAAATATAAGTCTAGTAAAATAAAATAAGTATATTATAATATATTTTTATTTTTGTTTTTATTTTTAAATTGGTTGGTTTTCTCATCGGTTCAATTGAATTTATTGGTTCAAGTGAGAACCGGCTGGTTCAATTGGATTTGACCTCATTTAAATAATAATTGAATTTTTTGTGAGAACCGAACTGGGTGAGTGGCTGGTTCCTGATCGAACCGGCCGGCCCGATCCGATTTTAAAAACTATGCATGTAACAATAATACTTGCTCGATTCTTCTGATATGTTGGGCGTCGCGATTGTTTTGTATATGAGCCTGAGCATAAACGTGCCGAACACGAAAGTGCTTTGCACTCAAGGAGGACCCCAGAGAAAATAAGGATCACAGGGACCATTATTCAAATAACATGGTAGTTACGGGGGTGAGGGCGTAAATAATGAGGAGAATAATGTAGCCGACCAGTCTAAAGACGGTGCCAGCAGTACAGCGAAGATCTACCTTACGTATTCTCCTCAGATAATGCAATAATACAACTGAAAGGCTAAATTAACGTAGAAAAATGCTAAGGGAGCGGCCACGAGGTAGGTCCCAGCCCCAACAACGGCTCCATGTCTCACGATTCATTGCCAGTGGCAATATCATGCAATAGGAGATGAACATGACAGATCGAGTGTGTGTCAAGAGTTCAATGAGTCTTTTTGTGTATATAAACTATAATTAGAAAGAAATGATCACATAAAAATACTTTTTCATGCAAATTAAGGATACTGTAACTAGGCTAGGAGAGGTTCTCTTTATCCCAGTGTCGTAGTCCGATGTATTTGTTCGTGCGGGGGCGAGCCAAGCGAGGACCCAGCAAGATGCAAGTCCCCGTTTGCCACACGGTATCTTGAAACTACACGATGAGCATCATATTTTTGAGTGGCTGGGGCTTCCTTATTATGTATGCATGTACAGTTTGGACCCTTTGCTAGCTAGTTATGACACCGACAAATCCACACGCACCCACGTTACTGCAGCTTACACGATGGTCGGGCAGATTGCAGAGGTAAGTTCGTGGGACATGGTCGGAGCAGGGGCAGGGATGCGGATGCTGCTTCCAGCGGGGCTAGCAATTCTATACGTTACGCACTGATTTGAATGCGATGGAACGTACTGTAAAAAGACAAGGGAGCACTAACTCTTCACCAACACCGTCGGCATATGGTCCAGCCTTTTCAAGTGCATGGTCCTTGGCTAAATGTGTCACCCAAATTCCATCCCATCTAACCCTAATTGGAGATGAAGTAACGTTTAGTATAGTTGCATTATTCTCTTTATTTTATATTATATGCTTGTGACTTTCTTTTTAAAATTGAAAAAAAACTAGTATCTTAGTGTATATGTATATGTATATATGTGTGATTTTCTTGGCGGTTTCTTCGTCATCTAACATGGGCTTCCCTTCCCCCAATTTTCACTTGAAGAGAATCTTAGGCTATAATTCGAATCAAGTATTGGAGGGTTGCCCTCAACTCAAATCGCCATGTACACACACACACACATTGATCGACGCACAGTTGTCTCGAAATGACGATGAAGGATCAAGCAACCGCACTGACTACGTAGGGCTCGAGATGTGCTGACAACACCGCACGTGTCAGATGGTCTTCATTGCCTCGTGTGAGTAAAATGTCTTGGCTATGCCTAGAGCTCGACTGGCTGATTCTTCCTAACCCCCACCTTGGGCGGACCGCTGGCTGTTGAAGGTCGATTACACCGAGTCCGAGAACTTTCATGGGCCTAAGTCACTCATTGCCCAGCGATATCCGTAACGAGTTGCTATGGTTTACAGAGAATTTAATTATATGCGATTAACATCTATCGAGGGATTTACTTTGTGTTGAGGTTCATTACATTACATTACATGTTCTATCCGGCCGTCTACGGTACTACCTGAACAAAATATATGACCAGAAGGCCGCCAAGGCAGTGATGCAGGTGGCGGCGCAGGCCAAATCGAGGGCCATCTCCGCCCGATGCTGCTGCCTCTTCCTCTCCCTCTTCATCTCCTCGAACTCCTCGAATCTCTCCTTCGCTTCCGCTCTCTTCCCTCCAGGATTCCTCCTCCTACCGCCCTCCTCCATGGCCGCCCTGAGAATCGCCCAACTGTCCCTTCCGTTCAAGTTCCTCCCTTCCAGGTCTTCCACCTGCAGGCTCACCTCCGTCACATCTTGGCGCTCCCCTCCACCAACACCACCTCCTCCTCGCTCGCTCTTCCCGGCCCCGAATGTCACAATTGCGGTGAACTGCACCACCTCTGCTGTGGATCCTCTCTGCGGCTCCCCTGCCACTACAACACTGTACCGCACCTGGATGTTACCGGTCAGCCAGTGCCTCTGTATCAAGACCGCATCCAGGCTTGAGAGATTCACCGCACGCTTCATTGCCGGGTCGATTATGATCCAGCTCATCGTCAGGTTCTCCTCCAAGTCCAACTGCTCGAGCCGCTCGACCTCCTTGAAACCTGAAGCGCTCCCCGTTATGCCAGTGGGAACCGATTGCTCTGGGCTGAGCAGGTCGACACTGAAGGGCGAGGACCGGAACCACCCGGACTCGGTCTCGGTGGCCTGGACCTTCGAGAACACTAGCTCATCCTTGTAGAATATGTCGACGGCCGAGATGAACCCGGTGGTTGGGGATGGGCGGCGGTTATACACTGAGCGCTTCTGCTGCCTCGACGGTTTCGGGTGGTGGAGCAGCGGGTAGGAGTCGGAGAAGAACGAGCGGTGGCCGGAGGGGAACGTGGAGATGACCCGGCGGATGAGCGGGTCCCGAGTGGACGGCCATGTGGCGGCGCATACGTCCATCCAGAGGGTGTCCTCGGAGGAGAGGGCGTTGAGCTGGGCGGAGGCGCAGCTGACGGCCGCCAGGGAGGGGCCGTCCAGGCGGGTCAGGATGTGGGCCTCGACGATGTCCCGATGAACATTTGTGATGGAGACCGTGGCTTCCTCCTGGTTGGCGTCCGGCTCCATCAACGGCCGAGTACCGCACCTAACGGCCATCCCCGATTCGCTGCACGAAATCCTCCGATTTCCCCGCCGCCGTGAAATTGGTCTTCGCTCATTATATGTTGAACAAGCAAAGGTGCAGCTCATATATGTGTGTGTGTACACATATATAATATGTAGGACATGAAATTAGCAGCTGTTGTTGACTCCTCAACACGATTCACCTTTTGATTTCCCGTCGAAATGGAGGAATATCTTTAGTAAGCTTCGCCAGGCCAGTTGCAACTATGCAATATATGCCTACGCATATATGTGTCTATATATATATATTTATTTGTAGATAGATGCATCTAAACGTCAGGTTAAATTACTACCACACTCAGTGCAACTCTGCCCTTTTCTAACTCAGGCAGGCTGCCTGCGGAACAGGATCAGTTCCAGCACAACAGTCAACACCGGCCCACTGCTGCGCTTCCGACCAATCTGTCGCTCTCACTCTTTCCGAGTCTAATATATACATATATATATATGCATGTGTATGTTTGCCTAGGATAATCCATACATACAAACGGATAAACTCGAACACACACACACACACACACACAATGTTGGTCCCCCACGGGGCCGCGTACTATGTATAAGATCACGAGCGCTTTTATGCGTAGATATTTA
The DNA here is from genome assembly GCA_900174645.1 of Sonneratia alba. NCBI lineage: Eukaryota > Viridiplantae > Streptophyta > Magnoliopsida > Myrtales > Lythraceae > Sonneratia > Sonneratia alba. Next base: position 3,633,033 of record FWPY01000010.1, read on the forward strand.
TTGGTGGAATGGAAAATGAAAAAAAAAAACAAAAAAAGTCATTAAATTAGGTACTTTTAAATTAAATTTGAGATATTATAATTTTATACTTTATAATTATAAGCTTTTTTTTAATTTATAAACTAATAAATTAAATTTGAGATTTTATACTTTATAATTATAAGTTTTTTAAAAAATTTATAAAATTTCACGTAATTAAGTGCATTGCCTTTTTTTTTTTGGTCATATTTCCATCTCTCCGTTAAAAAAGAATATTAAATGCGAGCGGCTGATTGGAGTCACAGATATTAGATTAGTGAGGGCAGGTCGAACGTGTCACGTCAAATCCCATAAATGCCCATCATTCGTTCACACATTTTAGACGCCTTGCTTGCGTCGTGCGTGCCAGACGTATTGACTGATCGATAAGAATCATGATAACGTCCATCGGTTTCACCGTCCCAAGTTTCGAGTACCTATCATTCACTTAAGCATCGTAAAGCGGCACCCACCTACGACGATTCCATAAAAGTTCGAGCCAGGATGAAGAGATTTCAAGGCAATTTGACTTGGTCGTGCGGCGACGGCCGATGCCGGACTTCTTCCGTTATCCTTGGACACGGTCTTAATCAACACTCACGCGGGCCACGCATAGTGGGCCCTACTCGACTGGACGCACCCGTTAGACCCAGTGGTCATCCGTCTAAGAGACAGGGTTTACCTGCAGACGAAAGATGGAACCCGACTTGATTGATTCCTACTCCAGAATGACATTTAAACGCACTGACGTTCCTTTCTCATAATACGTATGCATCCACTCAGCTCTGCAGGATATGAGCAATGAAGAAGTAGGAGGAACTGTACTCTGAGCACAAGTCAGACTTCGAAGATGGCGATGATACGGTCCTTTAAAAAACCGACTAGATCTTTTGACAAATCAAAAGGAAACCAGCCGTCTACGTCAGCAGCACTCTCAGGACTCAAAAAGCTTTTTGACATGCTCGACAGCTCCCGAATAACGGAGCTCAAGCTGGGGTTCCCCAAAAACCAAGGCACCGTTAAAACTAGTCATGCGTTTGTGCACGTCAAGGATCATGGATAACTTGATGGAAATCCCATTGCAGTTCTCAAAAAGCCTAGCAAGATTGTGACCCTTTTCGAGCAACCGCTTACCATGGTAAACTAGGGTAGGCAAGATCTGTCAACGGTAACCAGACCAGCACCTACGCTGCGGCTGTATGATAATCATCAGCTTGCTCAATCGTCCCAACTCGAGGGCCCGCCCATTCCGACTTCGACCGTGGAAGACCCGAGCAAAGAAGGATCGAAGCTGGTCTTCTTAGATTTCTTCTTCCTGGAGGGGACACTAGCTGATTCGGCAAAAAGGGGACTTGATTTTTTGAGAGTTTTGTTGATTTTCTCCTCCACCTCCATCCCCCCTCCAGTAGGAAGATCTTTGGGCCCTGCCTGGAAGAGCTCTGAAAATGCAGCCTCCGCATCATCGATAACATCAGCCTCACTATTGACCGTCTCCTTCGCCTTCCTTTTTGCTTTCTTTTCCACAGGCTCATCAACCTGCTTAGGGCCTCGCTCATCTTTCTTCAGCAAATCACCCTGAGATTTATGATGTTTCCTCTTTCTTTCTTTCTTCAGATTACGATCATCGTCTTGATCATCACTTTTACTTTTCCCCTGATTTGCGGATTGATGTTTTGGTTTTGTTTTCACCTCGATCCCGTCCTTTTGTTTAACCTCTTTGACATTCTGCTCGAGTGAGAAATCATCAACAGCTCTAACATCATGCTCCAAGTTCTTGGAACTCTTATTTACCGGCTTGGCATTGAATACCTGCAAATTAGGCAGAGCCTTCCGGATCTGCAGCAGGGTGTTCGGAAAAAACTCAGACATGAGGAAAAGATGTCACTAAGGATAGACAGAAGGAGAATCTAATACGACAATAACAAAACCTTTTCTGCTAATTTCTCATTCTCCGAGATTGGGTTTCCAAGTAAATTAAGGTTTCTCAGATTTGACAATGACTTCAGTACCTGCAAATTTAATTAGAATTAGGAGATGCATAAGATAGTTTGTCTGTAACAGAACAACCAGATGACAAGGGAAGACAGACAAAGTGCAACCTTCAAGTCTGACCGTCTTGTGATCAGATTATTTCCCAAGTCCAAGTTTTGCAGTTTTGCATTCTGCATCAGTTCAGCTGGCAGAGTCTGAAATGGTTTTCCAGAGGAGGATGAGGGAATAATGTTAGAAATATGATGAACTATATGCATGGCTTTGAAAGAATAAATACATACTACTAGTCAACCCTGCAACAGGAAGTTTCTTCTTATGTAGATGAACAGAGTGAAGTTGAATATTTACCTTGATATTATTGTGAGCGAGCCTTAGCTCTTTTAGTTCAACGCATGACTTGAGTGAAGAATCAACAGCTTCAAGCTGGCAATTTGAGAGAGAGAGCTGAAGGCAGACAATTGTTATTTACTACAGTCACTATTGCAGATAGGACACATCTGCCAACAATGCCATTGAAATAGAAAATTACCTTTGTGAGGGATTTCACCTTGGACAGAGACTTGCCAATATCCCTGATTGGGTTCCTGGAGAGGACTAATTTGAGAAACCGAAAGGAATAATAATCTTGATCAGCAAACTGTGTTACCAAGGTTGATAGTGTATTACAATAATATCAGCAATGAAAAGTATCACTCCGCTGAAGAATCAATAAGTGTGTAATATTGATGATCCGTATCCACAAATAAAAGCTAAACAAGTACGGATTTGGGAGTTCACAAAATGCTAGATAGCATTCAATCTATAAGAGAAAAAAGGAGTAACAAAATGACAAGATATGCTTCTAGATAGTATGTCAATTCTTACCAAGAGTGTTCAATTCTTTCATTCCATCAAGCTTACAAATGGAACTGATCTCATTGTCTGCAGGGGATTACAGAAAAGAACATAAATTTAAAAACTTTGAACGGGTCTGTTTGAATCATGTTTGATCCAATCATAGGACTCACCATTCAAAATTAATGCACATATACCTACAAGGGACTGAACCTCATCCATTGAGGAAAGCTTGTTTTTGCCAGCATTTAGCACCTAATTTTTAGAAGTGAGGCGATCAATTAGACAACTTTTCTATTGCAGCATCCAAGAGTAAAATTATGAACACCATATTTTCATACCACACTCTCAATTCTATCCTTCAATACTAGTTCCCAGATAAAGCCTCTATAAGACAGTAACAACAATCCGCCATCAAATTATGGACCGTACCAACTTAACAGCCCTCTGATACAACTGCGAATGCAAAGCAATAACAAGCACAATAATCGAGAATCATAAGAACAACTGATTGTTCTTTCAAACTTTCAGGAGATTCCAAATACACTTCAAATCATCATATCATATCCATATATAAAACAATATGAAAACAAAAATTTCTATGCACATGATGACTGGATTCAAGCACATTCAGCAGAAACTACAGGTCCAACCTCATGTTTGATGTTAACATAGAATGCAATACAGACATAATAAAGCTTGTATTCGAAGGGATATCAAAATGAGCTAGCTCTGTCAAGCAGCACTTACTGTGAGCTTGGAGAGTGCTTCTACACCTTTCAAGCTTTGGAGCTTGTTCTGAACCACAGAGAGCCACTTCAGGTTCACGCATGGCCTCAAATCCTGATAAGAAGACGACTCAGCACTCTCAGCTCCGACTGAACACTTAAGCCACAGTTCAACAGCCATGTATGTGAATCTATGCAGCCCTTTACCTCAAGAGAAACGAGATTATTAAATCCCAAATCGAGCCTCTGCAGGTTCTTGAAGTCCCTCAGGCACGAAACCTGAACAAAAATCACCAAACGAAATGAAACTTGTAAAGCCAAGGTTTTAGGAGAAACTGTTAGCAGACGTGAGCCACCGTACGTCGGAAAGAGCTCTATGGTTGAGCTTGAGAGCGGAAACAGAGGCAGCATCGGAGGCTTTGCTGTCCTCTAGGACCTGATCGGAGCTCAGGCGACCCATTGTCTCTCACCTCCTGTCGGAGCGCCTACTTCGATCAAACCCCTGGGCTCATTCGCGTCCAACAGTTTGAGATAAAACATAGGGTGGGGGCCATTTTTTATATGGGCTTCCTTTCTTAGTCCGGCTCCGAAATTCGGGTTTGAGCTCAACGGTTCGGGTCAGTCACGTCCAACCATGCCCTTTGGGCGCTCAAAACTACCCAGCCATGGATGTTTAAACTCATCTCACTGGGTGCAAATTTTGCATTGATCGATCAGATAGGTAAACTTTATACACAGCATTCAGTGGCATTCGAGTTTACTTCCGGATCAGTGATAACCAGCCTTTCCTTTAACATGCCTATTGCTTTTGTGAGGATAAGAACACAAACTAATGTTGTTTTCCATCTTGAAGTTATAATTCCATGAAAATGAACAACCTATGACTTGGTTTCGAGGGGAGCTAATGGAAGAAAATCTACAATACTAGACAAGTCATACGATTGAGGACTTCAGCCAATACCACTGTTCAAAAATTCTCTAATCTTGGTCTCTAGGATGCCGCATAGTACAATATCATACCACTGACCCAACTCTCAAAAACAAAAACGCAGACCAAATCACGCAAAACTAATTTCTCTCCAAAATACACTAAAATTTCTTGATAAATTAACATCGGCATTCCTATGAAATATACTTGTCCTGCTGCTCCTGAAGCAACCTTCCTGATGTCTTGGCATCAAGATATAGGGTAGTTACTTCCTCAATGTCCGCCTACAGGTTGTACAAACACATAGAAACACGGAGAACTTCTGTTCAGTGACAAACAAATGTGGTGGAATGACTAAGTGGTCAGGCACTTTCATGTGATAGCAGGTTTAGGAAGGAGTAAACCTACCTTGCAAATATTATCTCGGCCATTCATCTTGGCCACAACACTGGCAGGGGACAATAGCTGCACTGCATGCCTGATGAAGAGAGGTTGAAGTGATTGAAGAACCCAAGTGTTAAAAAATGGAAGAGAGAACAACACTTAAACTCGACAAACTTGAGACCTTAAAGATGTCCTCTGTCCAATTTCCCCCAAATAAGCCAGGCTTTCCTCATCCACCACCAATTCCTCCACCTGAGCTCGGATCGCAATAATCTGCCCCAGAACACAGCTTATATTAAAGCACCATAAGGTAATACCAATAAATTTTCACATTGGACAAAGGGTAGTTTAATTGGAAACAAAATGCACAGGCAAGAGGACAACCTGTATCATCTCTGCAGGACCATAGGTCTGTGCTCGGATAATTACCAAACGGTCTAACAAGTCTACGGGTATGCCATGAGGACTAGGCATATCAGTTCCCCTGTACAATGGGATGCACAAGTACATACTCTTGTTCTCAAAAGAGTGCAACATCTAAATTTTGGCTTGAAAAGATCATTTATACCTGACATTGCATATCCCCCTGTTTGTTGCAAAGATTACAATAGGCGATAGTGAGCTCTCCAAAGCACGATTTAAGTATGAAAAGCACTCCATATCCAGCATGTGAACCTATAAATCATTAATCGAGCAACTTAGTTCTCACTTAGGCACCGCATGAATAATGTTTTCAGGGCAATAAAGGAATGGAAAAGAACCTCATCAATGAATAGAACCCCAGGTACAAGCTCTGCGACCCCCTCATCAATATATCGGTTTACGACCTGTAATTAGTGAGATCTTATTGCTGAACCACGTGTAGGTGAAGAATTATAATAACATCTCCAAGAAATTTGAGCTCACCTTGTTTATTTCCTGCCTTAGTTTGTCGGTGATCTCTGTCTTTCGAGGCTTCATCATCTGACCCATCAAGGATAATATGTCTTGTCCTCCTTGAGGATGGGCATTGGCAGCATCAAGGTCATGCAGCGTAACATCCTGATGTAAAACAGAATGTTTAAGCTTCCACATAGCAAAAGCAGTAAGATGATCAATTAGCAATTCGGGTACAAATGAACCATATAATTTTACCTGAACTATCTCCTTTTTCTTGTGCACCTCTCCTTTGGGAAGCGGAACGTACTCTTCAGCTTCGAGGTCAAACTCTGTAGCAAAAGCATCACTTCTACCGACCCTTTTGACTGCTCCACTATTTGCTTCTATGTATATAACATCACCAACAGCCACCTGCATGCATTGTCAACCATGAAGCCTATTGAAAACAGATTTTTCAATCTAACTTCAGCTGTCTATGGTTTCAGTCAAAAGTACATAGAAGATGCATTACCATATGATGGCAATAAAGTAAACAACATGCTAGAAAATATCAAAAACTCCAATAAACAGCATGATATGGCATGCAAGAGCGAAATGTGTACCTTTTCCTTGATCAAGGCATCATATATTGTTGGATCCAACTTCAGTTGCTTGGTTCCTTTAACAGTTTTTAATCCAACGATCACATGGCTAATGCTTTTACCATAGCCACCGGTTACACTCTCAGTTTCTTCTGGGGAAAGTTCAGTAACCTAATTTGCATTAGCAAACAATCATTGTCAACTGAACCAAATTCAAACAAAAATAAGAGCATAAAAAACTCATGCTAATCAGAACCGACTTGCCTCTCCTTCATAGACTTCTTTGTTTTCTTTAATTCGCAACCCAATTGCTCTGCGGAAGTTCTCCATCAAAACCTCAGTTTTCTTCACTTCTGAAGAGTACACTTCAGAACCAACCATCGGGCAGAAGGGAACCTTGCTCCCTAGCTCCTGGGATATTCCGAGAGCTAAAGCTGTCTTCCCAGTACCAGGAGGACCAGCTAGTAAAAGAGCACGACCTGCCATCTTTTTCTGCCTGATCATATCGACTACAAGACCAGCAGCTTCTCTCGCTTCTGCTTGACCCACGAAACCAGCAGCCAAAGGCAATGCATTTCCACTTGCCTGAAGATACATAGACGGTGAACTAGAGAAAATAATGAAAACGAAGGAATCTGCAATGGCGGTCAGTCCGCCTAGATGTGCTTAAAAATGGAAAACTTGAAGACTCCTGACTATCGACCAAAAGCCCTAAACCCTCCAGCAGCAAGAGGCGAGTAACTAGATGAAAAACAGTTCAAGCAGTCACAGATTTCAGACAAAAGACACTGAAAAATGAAGCAAAAACTAACGAAGTTCGCGATTTATAACGAAGAGGCAGGAGCTTGAGAACTTACATCGAGACCAAGACCTTTGATGTGAGTGTGGGTGGCTATGCGCTGCTTCTTGGTCGTCGACTGTACTTCTTCAATCTTCATCTTTTCCACCAATCTCTCACTCCCAAAGCCTCTCTCGCCAATCTCAGCTCGCTGGGTCGCCTTGTGCGAGTAGCAGGAGAATTGAACCGCTCTAGGTTAACAGGGCAGAACCGAGAGAAGCTCCGCGAAAGCAGCGATACCATCCCGCCTTCACTTGAAGGGCCGAAAAGGAGTAATCCTCTGCTTCTCGGTTTGCTGCGTTTAATGTGAACTAGCGACATTTTTAGCCACGTGTGTCAGTTGTGTCGGGTCCGGCCGGGTCTTGGCAGAAACAACAAGCAGGCGACCCGCCACCAACTGACAACGGCTCTCTCCGTCACCCCGCCCCAAGCGCTCGATCGACCGTATCTCTCTGACATGGACGAATGAAGTGAAGAAGAGGGCCATTCCTCTCTATCCATATCTGCGCGTCGGTCTATTCGATCGTGATTCCTCCTAGATCGAGCTCCAGATACAAGGGCATCGAGGAAGCAAGGCCAGCTCGAGTTGCTGGAATCGGTGTACCCGGTCATCGCTCTTGTCTTCATACAGATAGCTTTCGTCGAGCTCGGCGATGCAGCCTCCGCCGTCGACGTCTACCGCCTGACCCAGTCTGACATCTCCGGTGTTCCATTCGGATCTCGCCTCGCCAGCCTCCTCCATGCACTTCTCTACTGGCGCCGATCTCCCCCGCACTGTCCTCGTTATCCCTGTCCGCGAGTTGGACCTCGGTTTCTTAAAAGGTAGCTGCTTTGACCTTGCTGCTAGCTTGTTCAATGCTAACGATCTTCCAGGAGGGGATCTCATTGTTGTCTAGTCGAGTATACTTGTTGAACTTCATGAACTATAATATGTAGATTACAAATATCATGTGAACTTGATGATTCATGTTTTTTAGTAATCTATGGCTAAAACTCTCCTCCTTTTCATCAGCAAATATTGATTATTTTTTCCCTCAGCAAAGCTAAGTACTTCTGCTATTATCCATGGCAAGTCTTGATGACCTTGACGTTACAACAATGATGGTAACCTTCCAAGAAACGTCTTGCGCTTTAACTCTGTATCCTATGCTATTCTTGTTGAATATGATGAAAGCGATATTAGTCATCAGCGTGGTTTTTGCTGCTCCGTGTTCCTTCAAACTGAACCTATGCTAGATGAACTGTTGATCATATTACCCGACTCCTTGGCATTCTTCAAAGCTGTGTTTCCTCCAAAATCTGCAATCCTGCGAACTCTAGATTGTCCTCTTTCTCTCTCTTTCTTTTTTTTGGATGAGCAAACTCTAGATTATCAACTCCAAAGTTTATACTACTGTTTTGATAAATTTGCAGAATATATATCCCAATGACAGTCATTGTGGGGTTTATTATTTTTGCTGCCTCAGATATTTAGCTTTGAGAATAAAGAAGAAACCATGGACAGTGACAAGAACAATGAGCTAGAGCTGCTGAAGAACACATTGTTGGAGCTTGAACAGTCACTTGTACACGCTACCTTACCTGCAAGTGAAGACACGGTTTTTTATTTCTCTTTTCATTTCACCCCTTTGTTCCTGTAGGTGGTTGTTTGGTGAGAACTCTACATTTCATGCTGTCCTGTTTTTGTTTTTTGATTCCATAATGATTAATGCCTGAATAGTTTTCAACCTGCAAACAGAGATATTGGTCCATCTTCCTTGTGAGCTGTTGCATTTTTCAGTTTTGCTGAATCTTGTAATGGTTATATTTTTAAATGAACTGCATTTTATGGTGGATGTGACAGTATCCAGTTTACATTGCTTTTGAGGATGATAATGTCAATGCTGTTTTGGCTGATATCAAGAGAAATGATGTCAATGGTCAGCAAACAACTGCAACAGCAGGCGGGTAGGTTACTCATTTGACTGAAGCTATGCAACAATTTTTACAATCCTCTAGCTTGTCAAGTGAATATTTTAGCATTTAGATTGCTGTTCATCATAGTCAGCTGGTTTTGTCCATTTCTTTCCCGTACCTTTAATTTTATACATATAGGATGACTGCATCTGGTTTTTATACGCTATTTTGTGATTATCATTTCAATAAACCTATCTGTCACAGGAAACCAGTTTATCTACTCAGCTATATCTCATTTGTTCAATATAGAAGCCATTTTTATCATTTTCTTTTCACCTGATTACCAAATATAAATGTATTAATTGGATAATCCCAGATACATGCTTGTGGTCTCAGCTGCTGAGCCCAAGAAAGTTGCATCTCCTGTTATCACAAACATCCAGGTATGAGTTTGTGGCACTTATTGCTGATTAGATTTGAAATGAACCGAAAAAAATGCAGATTCTCCTCTATGTCTCTGCTTTACATGCTCTGTACTAATATTCAATGCCCATCATGAATTTTGCATTCATCTCATATTTGCTTATTTTTCCTTTTTTCCATTACCTTGGTTTTGCTTTCCTGCCTCTTAATTTGATTGCAATTTGCAGTTGGCTTGCCAGATTTGTTTGATTTGGATCTGCCATGTGTCATAACTGCCTTTTTGTAAGCTTAAGTTTACTTAAATTTCTATATTTTATTTTACTTTGTCTCAATATATGAGATTACTCAAATTGTAACGATCTGTTGCATCTAGAGATGAGGGTTTTACCCTACTTACCATTTTGGATTTGAGGCTATACTAAAAAAAACACTTACTAGATTTGGAACATGTTAATTTTTCATTGTCTTATCTATTTCTGATAGGCATTTTCTGTTTGTTTCATCTACTTCATTATTTTTTGTAGTTATTTTCAATTCTCTTCAGTGCTTCATAATTTACCCAGAAACCCCATGATGGTTGTATGGACAAAGTAATTCCTAGTAGGACCTTTGTGTGCCTGCTGAAGATATCTTATATCATTCCATCTCAGGCTATCACTTCTACATATTTATGCATTGTGATTTGGAATTTCTTGTTTTCATTTTTTGCTCATGACGTGATTTGGAATTTCTAGAATGATATTGAATCCATCCTAAGGCAAGCTTTGTAGTTGAGTTCACTGGATGTTGCTTCTTTTGTGATTCTCTCTCTCTCTCTCTATCTTCCTATTTCTGATTTTGGATCTGAGCTGATTTGATTGATGATAGGGGTTTTTACCAGGATCGAAAGCTGATGGGAATGCAAATCAACTCCCAACCGTTGCAAATGTTGCATCTTATGATACGTTTGGTGCTGCTTCTGTAAGTAGCTCCGACTCCTATTTATATAATATTTTATACTTCCAGTAATGATATAAAGGACTCTGTATGGGCAGGCCCTATCAGTTGGAAGTGATAGCAGTGGGAGTGGTGTCGTGGCACTGCTAGAAATAGCTAGGTTATTCTCTATTTTATACTTAAATCCCAAGACAAGAGGGAGATATAATTTGCTGTTTGGGCTTACGTCTGGTGGACTGTATAACTACAATGGAACTCGCAAGGTATCCACTGCTCCCGATGGTCATTCCTAGTAAAATCTGGTTTTCCAACCATGTTTTTGTCAGTAAGTTTTGCCGTTTCAGTTCAGTTATTCTGGGAATGGTACCTTCTGCAGTGGCTTCGAAGCTTTGATCAATGTTTGAGGGAGAGTATCAACTATGCTATTTGTTTGAATAGTATCGGCTCATGGAACAGTGAATTGTATGTTCATGTATCAAAGTCCCCAGAAAATGCCTACTTCAAGCAGATTTCTGAAGTAAGTCATCAGGCACCTTCAGTAAAAATATTCAAGATTTATGATCTATGCTGTACTTTCAGTACATTGTAATTGCAATTGTAGGGTTTATCTAGTGTAGCAGAAGAATTGGGAGTTAAAGTTGGCCTGGAAGCACAAGAAGATAAACATATCAAATTCTTAAGTGAGCAGAGGCTACCCTTGTTAAAGGTTTCCTCATTTTAGCATCTTTTGCTTTCATTATGCTTCAAAGTGAACTATTCAGAATTGCCAATGAAATTGGTGCCCTTTCTACAGGTAGCTTAGGAGCACAAACAGTTTTCACGTCTTAGAATGACTGCAGCAACCCTTTCCAAACTGCCAGTGGCACCAGGATTACTAGAAAGTACTGGAGGTTTGTCTGATGGCTGGTATATTTGGAGTTTTCGGTGCTTTCCTATTTACTTTACATCTGAAATGTGAAATTGTGCTAAGAACATAAGTTCCATGCAGGCATTTCGTAGATGAGAATGCAGTTATCAGAACTGTCAATTTAGTTGCTGAAAGTCTTGAGGTAAAGTTCATTTACTTGATTATATTTTGTTTTCTAAAATGTTCACATTGTTAGTGGATAAACAAATGCATGTGAGGGGAGAAAGACTGCAGCTAGATCCTGCATGCTTATCTATGTAGTACCAAGAGAAATTTGGTGCCTATGCAGTTAGAGGCGCAAAATCGATGTTTCTTCTTGTGAGTTGTTAGAATGAATGTATGCCAGGGCAAAAGCGTTCTCAGGGGATCCAGATCAGTAGCACCTGTTAGATTCATCTAGAAAGTATCAAATATAATGAACTTTATATGATTCTACTGTTGCTCTGGCCCTTAATTTCCATTTAATTGTTTAGCTGCAAAGATGATTCATTGGAAATTTCATCGAATTTTTCTTGTGATCTGGCCTTTTTTATTTATTAAAAACACTTTAAGGGGAATGTGGATACTGGAATTAGAATTAATATTTCTTGATAACTTGTGGAGAAGCGGATGAGGAGGCTTCTCTTGTTGCATTAGATCTTTGCTCTTAACTTCATTTACTGCAGCATCTGTTCTAGCAAATTTCTGAGGTTTTCATTTCCTTTCTGAATTATCATCAATTGGTGTACAGAGATTGGTAATGAGAAGATTCTACTGTTCCCACATGTTTGTGGCCTTCTTACATATGCAGAGGCAGGCATATTTATGGCCAGGAGGGGAAGGATGCTGAAACCTTTGTTGATGGTAGTAGTTTGTCTATTAATCCTTCTTATGTAAGATCTTGGTTGGACTGTGTGTCACAAACACCTCTAGTGGCACCATTTCTTTCGAAGAATGACACTTTTGTCACAGCTCTGGAAAAGGTTCCCAATCTACTCCTTGTGCAACTATTACGGGGTTTTTTCCAGGTTGGCCCTCTTATATGATATATATATATATACCTTTCTCATTTCCATTTCTTCTGTTGACAGGAAATAACAGATCACGCTGTGGAGGTGATTGTGCGGAATGAGGTGCTAGATGGAATGTTCACTTTCTACGATTCCACTAGAGCTACTCTGAACGTGTGTACCAGGTATGTTCTGTGTACTTTTGTTGACTTATTTTGTCTTTCATGTCTTATAAACATTCCACTGATTCAATATCTCACGGTTTGGATGGGAATATTGAAGTGCCAAATGTATTTCGCAGGTCGCTAGCATGACATCCGACTTGCTGTTGTTGCTTCTGGTGTTGGGTGTCGTACCTTTAGGGTGAGTTCCCTTTTTTTCTATAATTAAGAATCGAGTAATTCATCAGTTTATAATATTTTATTACATAATTTCTTTCAAGAAAAATGTATTATCTCTTTTAAAATTTGCATAAACTATAACTTGGTTTTTTCTTCCAAGTCATGTCAGATTCCAGGGCTACTATGATATGCTTGAATCGGGAATTTTCCCATTGTCTGGAATAACATGATAACAAGGGATCCCATGACCAAGGGGGATTGGGTTGAGTGGTAAGCAGTTCGATGTCGTTTAAGTTCGAGACCTTACGTATATAGATATTCCCCTTCGGAGCCTCATACGTAGATATTCCCCTTGAAAATCTCACATGTCATGTCAGGCGTATAACATAAAGTGGCCAACGGATTAATTAAATATCACTATTGTACGCTTGCTTGGATAGCTTGGGGCTGGCAACCCAAAAAAAAACAGAGACCCGCAGGTTTTTCTTTTTCTTTTTTTAGGGAAATTGTCGTCCCGAACGGGAGAGTGTCGTAACAAAACGGTCGCATCCGACGGCCACGACGCTCTTATCTCCCCTCAATTAATTTACCAAAAGAGCCCTACTGATTTTTGAACGAATCCCTGATACACACACGAGGACAACGTAGGCATTTGAGATCTCCTTCGGGCTTTCCTCAGCCGCTCAAGATCCATCCCTCACAGTTTCACACGGAGAGACACGAGAGAATCCGAGAATCTCCACATCCGGCATCCCCTACAGAGATTCATGGGCAGGAAGGTAAGATGGAGCTGGAGCTCGGCCCTGATAGGCGCGGCGTCGGCCGGAGCGGTGGCGGCGCTGTTCCAGGCGAAGCCCAGGGACCCGACCTTCCACCTCATCTCCATCAGCCTCACTTCCTTCAAGCTCAACATCCCCGCGCTAGACGCCGAGGTTATCCTCACCGTCCACGTCACCAACCCCAACGTCGCCCCAATCCACTACTCCTCCACCACAATGTCCATCTTCTACGACGGATCCCTGCTCGGATCAGCCGAGGTCGCTGCCGGCCACCAGCCACCGAGGTCCTGCCAGCTGCTGCGCCTCCCGGCTCGGCTGGACGGGATGGAGCTGGCCCACCACGCGTCCAAGTTCCTGGCGGACGTGGCCGGGCGGGAGATGGTGCTGGACGCGAGGGTGGCGATCGAGGGGACGGCGAAGGTGCTGTGGTGGGACCACCGGTTCAAGGTGCACGTGGAGAGTCACGTGACGGTCGACCCGGTCTTCCTCGACGTAATTGATCAGGAAAACCGGTCCGAGCTGGAGGTCTTCGTGGGCTAAGAAAGAAGCCCAATTCAATATAGCCCAAAAGTGCCTTCTAGTTTTCAGAAGCTCCACGAGCAGTTTGCTTGCTTCGGTGTATTCAATTCAATCAGTGATCTCTTGCTCTGCTGGGAACATGTAATTAATTACGTGAAGTTCATCCCTTTTCTTTTCTTTTTTTTTTTCAGTAGTTTGTCACTAATCCATGTCCGATCCTGTCGGTAAAACTGTGGCAACCGTGAATAAATACATGCTACCAAGTTAGGAATTTATGAAAGCCCGGTCGGTCGATGCTTTCCTGCCTTTTGCGAGGCCCGATCATTGTGCCCTGAGCATGTGCCCCCGACCAAGACACGATTACACACCTTGAGGAAAACGTGACTGATGGGCACTATCGTGGTTCGGGTGGGCGAGTCGGGGTCATCTTTGGATGTTCTTCAACTCGACGTCCCATCTGGAGGTCACATCCGATTTCCCTCCACCACAATTTAAAAGTGAATACGCCAAAGTGAAACTTGGGATGGGATGGGATGGGAGCGGAGCGTAGGATGATATGATTGCCAATCCGAGTGAGGTTCAGAGGAAGAAAGAAGAGGGAATCTTGAGATCGAGGAGGAGTTGGGAGAGAGTAGGGAGGGTGTCGGGGAAAGTCACTATTTACTCTCGACAGATCGGGGAAGGAGAAAGAGAGAGGCTTCGCAATTTACCCTTTTTCTCTCTGCTTTCTTTCGTTCCTCGTAAACCGAATTAACAGATTCTCTCTCTCTCTCTCTCTCTCTCTCTCTCTCTCTCTCTCTCTGTGGGCAATGGCTGAGGTCCTCCCCCTTCCTTCGCCGCCTAGCTCTGGTGGCTCCCCGTCACGGCCCTCGTCCCTTTCCTGCGCGGCTCCGCCGACGGACTCCGGCACCATCACAGACTGCGATGCCGACTCGGTGAAGGACGGCCGGCGGCGGGAGGAGGGCGGTTGCAGTGGTGGCGGTGGCGGCGGCGGGGATCAGCTCTCGTTCCTCGCGCTTCTCTTCACCATCTTGCGGAAGTCTTGGGTCGCCTGCAAGAGCGACCGGCGGCGGATCTGCGAGGTGGAGATTGGGTGGCCCAGGGACGTCCGCCACGTCGCCCACGTTACCTTCGACCGCTTCAATGGATTCCTCGGCCTGCCCGTCGAGTTGGAGCCCGATGTGCCCCGCAGAGCTCCCAGCGCGAGGTGATTTCGCCCACATTCTCTATCGGGCAACTGGAATTGACACTTTCTTGATTGTCTTTCTTTTGTGCTTCTATGGTATGAGCGCTGGGAGTGGACGTTTTTTGGTTCAAGTCTATTCCATTTGTTGAAATCCTTCTGAATGCGATTGATTTTCATTTGGAAGCATATGTGTAATTTGAAATGCCAAATCATTACCGAGTTTGATCCTATTTTGCTTAATAAGAAGGATTTGCATACTACCGTTTTGTGCTTGTTAGTTTTAAGATCTTTGCACTTGCTACAACTTGTCATCATCGTTTCTTCTATTTGTGATCAATTGATTTTGCTTCTTGTTGGTCCATTGTTTAACCTTGACATATCCATGAACTGCTTAATATGCAAAAATTATTCCTTAAAAACTTATGAACCTGCCTCTGTTGGAGCCGACAAGATCAAGTGTTTCTCTGTCTGACTGCCTTGCATCCTCTCTCGTAATCAGTAGGGATTGAATGCTCCTCTCTTGCCTTGCTAATATAACATAGTGGCAACATATATGGCTATTAAGCCCTCCTCCTTTTACCGAAAGCCAGATGAGTGGACAGGCCACAAGTTCTTTAGTTTTATCCATTATATGACTGCAGCACATACTGTATCTTTTCAAGTAAAGGGGGTTCTCCAACTTCTGGCTCGGCAGTACATTCACATTTTTAGAAATGTTCCATATATCTGCCTTAGCTTCAGATGAAAAAGTATAACTAATCTTGTTGCCTGTGTCAATTCCTTTGGGACCATTTGTGTTCTATACAGTGCACGTGTTTTTGGAGTTTCTACGGAATCAATGCAGTTATCTTACGACTCAAGAGGTAACAGTGTGCCAACAATACTCCTGCTTATGCAGCAGCGCTTGTATGATGAAGGCGGATTACAGGTAAAATCATAGTGTGTGTGCTGACATTCGGTCATGAGCCCGAGTAAAAACTCAACTTCAAGAGGGGATAAGTCAAATATGATTTTCTGTCGGACTTGTATTTTTTTCTCTTATGAATCCTTCTGGATTTCTAGCCAATGGTGACTGCTACCTATGCAGAATAATCAGACCTCTTCATTTGCTATTGCAGTCAGAAGGGATCTTCAGAATTAATGCTGAAAATGGTCAGGATGAGTCTGTGAGAGACCAGTTGAATAGAGGAATCGTACCAGAGGGGATTGATGTGCACTGCCTAGCTGGACTGATCAAGGTCTTCGTACTGATCTTCATAGAGATAGTTATTTCCTCATGCTGTTTCTCACATTCAAACATCAATTATTTTGAAAAGCAAGAGATATCTCTTTGACTGGGTACCTCTATTCAAAAGGCTTATTCGTTTTAATTTGTGAATGGAGCGATAATTTATTTGACTTGCATATGGATTTTCCAGGCATGGTTTCGAGAACTTCCAAGAGGGCTTCTTGATTCTCTTCCACCTGAGCAAGTTATGCAGTGCCAAACACAAGAAGATTGTCTGGAACTCATGAGGCTTTTACCACCAACTGAAGCGTCTCTCCTCGACTGGGCTATCGATCTGATGGCTGATGTTGCTCAGATGGAACACTTGAATAAAATGAATGCGAGAAACATTGCTGTGGTTTTTGCTCCTAATATGACTCAGGTTACAGTTTTCTGGTTTCTGAAATAAGGGGGAATATAATGTATCTGCCATGTCAATTGAATATTGCTGCTTTCCCTTTGATGTATTCTCATGTTCTTGTCAAATTTTTGTGCAGATGGCAGACCCTTTTACTGCTTTGATGTATGCAGTCCAAGTGATGAACTTCCTCAAGGCGCTTATTGAGAGGACCTTGAAAGGAAGAGAAGACTCTACTTTGAACCCACCATCTTCTAATTATAGTGGGCCTTATGATGAGAATGGGCGGGAAAGTCCTTCCAGGTCCCATGTGGGAGTGGGAGATGACCCTAAGGAGGATGAGGAGACTGAGCAGCCTGACTTTGTTGAAGAACCCGACTTAGAGAGTTCCCTTCTCTCAGATGATAACTGCAGCACCATGGTTCAGGATGAAACTGATAGTCACAGTGATTTATCGGAGCAGGTTTTCTCGGATAGGGTTGAAAATAGAACTCTCATGCAAGCTGACAGCTTTATCTCTGAAAAGGAGCCTGAGATGTTCTACAGCCTTGATGGGACTCAGGAAAATGAAGAACGGAGCAAGGCTGACGAACCGAGTAAACTGTCTTATGAGGAGAGCCCGTGGAAGATGACTGACGACGATCAACCTTCATATGAGTTACCGACAACCATGGAGAAGAATCTTGTGATAAGCAGTCTGAGTCTAGTAGAGTCAAGGATGGCATGGATGGAAACCTGGCGGTAAAAGGAAAAGTCGAGCAGCAGTTGGGATCCAAAAACTAACATGATACGGTGAACCTAATGGTGCTAAGTTTTGTCTAGACTGGAGTTTGTGAATCGTGGTACCTTCCCGGGATTTTGTGTTTTGTTTTGTGCTTCTAAGCTGTCTGGATTGGATAGATTACAATGTACCCATGCTAATTGTTTCTAGGATTTGAGCCCTTCCATGTCTTGCTAATGTCTCAATCTACTATAATAACTCTCGAACAATCTCTCTCTTGGTCTTCTGACTCTATAGACAAGTCATTGCTGCAGATGAAAGTAATGAACTACGCTTGAGCTAAATATTTTCCAAGCTACTGTTATAGATTCTTTGCTCATCATCCAACCATGAGTACTATCAAATGACAGAGCATCATCAGACCCACCTCATAACCGGGTAAAACACCCTTAATAGCCAGGTCAACGGAATTTTCTGGATGGCTTTCCTTTGTGCAAGACTGGAGGGCAAGGGAATTGTGGTCTATGGTCAATCTTGAAGGTGTGGTAATGAAATTGCAGGCTTGCGATCATCCTCCGGATGTTGTTTCAGCAATCCTGGAGACATTTTTCCACTTCTAGAACATAATCTAAAGACAATACTCGCTGTACCCACCAACTTTTGGTGGTGGAGACAGCCAGCAAGTCATGAGTCATCCCCGTTAGTTGAAAATCTCACAGATTGATAATTAAGGCAAAGCCCAGTCTTACACTGCATAGTCCACTCGAAATCCCAGAAACTCCTTAACAAAATGGCAAAGACAGAGTATCATAGACACAGCTTTTCAAGTATCAGCCACTCTTAAAAACTACCTAGAAGAAAACAACTGAACAAAGAACAGCTCAGAAGATGCGGTATGGCTTCCCCATGGTGCTTTTCAAGTTAAGGCACTTGACCTAAGACAACAAGATAACAGAGCTCTATTAACGACCAGACCAAAATAAAACAAAGAGCTCAAGAGTTGACAAGAAGAAAAATTACTAAAGATCGGATCAACTCACATTTTGCCAGTTCTTCTTCAGCAAAGAGACCAAGAAGTTCACACTGAGCTGGACATTTTGGAAGATCTGCTTTTCCTCCATGCTGACATTCCCAACAGCAACGCCCATGCAGAGCACCTTCTTCAGCTGGAACTTGACTGTTGCCTTCGTCTCGTTCACTTTGGACTCAAGAGATTCCTGGTGTGTAACAAGGGTAGGGAACTTACCTGCAACATCACATCAAACATAATCTGGTCAGTGGCCTACTAATTGCATAATTTCTACAAGAAGCTGCCGATAGAAAATAGAAGCTCATCCAGATCAGCGTGCTCCCCTCAAATAGTTATATTCACTGACTTGTATACAAGTCAGAGAAGACTTGCCTGCCTTGTTCAAACCAGGGCCAAGGAGACGAGGGATCTGCTTAATCACAGCTTCTGATGCCAAAAAGGCGTGGTACTTCTTCGCAAGCTTCTTAACTAATTTCTTATTCTTGTTTAGCTTCTTCAGACCCTCAACATCCATATAGTCTAGCCCAATCTTCTCGGCCTGTAAAATGTTAGGACACTCACATCAGTGATCTGTACCAATGCGGGTTACAGCCATGTGATTTCATCTAAAAAGCTTTTGTTTTCTGAGATGACAGACTCCTAGAGAAAACAAGGAAAATATGCAAGATAGACTATTCCACACACCTCTTCAACGTGTTGAGCATCACCGAGCATGCAGACCTTCATCTTAGGGCGAGGGATGTGTGGCAACTTGACAGAACCACTGAAACGTTTGTCCTTTTGGGGATCATAATTCTTCAACCCTATCTGAAGCTCTATGGTCTCGACGAATTTTCTCTTTTTCTCGTTTGAATCATTCTTGATCCCGGAGATGGCTTCTCTGAGTGCATCACTCTGAAGCTTACTGGATCCCAAGACTAGTACTCGTGAGCCAGATAAAAGGAATCCAACCAAAGACGTTAACAATTTGATACACGATATCTACATATCATCAACCGAATGTGCAGCAAACTAAGTGATTCGTGCCATCAAGAAAGAATATCAGAATACCCCAGCCCCAACTGCAATAAGAAAATGCAACTGCCAGTGCTAAACAGGCAGAAAGCTCTCACATACCTCATTTTGCGCCTCTGACGGGTCTTCTAGATCCTGACATCAAAGGTACAGAAACATCGAAAATCAGCAAAGCAAGTGAACTCCTTAAGACAAGGCAGCATCAAATGAGAAACACTTCTCTACTCAGTTCGATTTCCGACACGGTATAGTCCTAAATACCATTCAGACCTCAATTTTCTTATCCCGCTGACGCCGCAGCCAAGCAGCGCGTCAAAGGATAACAATTCAAGGATGTGCGCGTCGCAGTGAGCAGCAATTGGAGTCGAGAGATTACCTGAAACGAGAGAACAGCTCCAAAGCGAGGGTTCGGCTGTGGCGGCCGAAGCAGGTCTATATACGTGTGGACAAGAGAGCTTGAGATAAACCCTAGAAGTATGGCTACGTGGCATCATCCCGACCGTCCCGCTTCCTGGGCTGGTCCATCATTCCCTTAATGGGCTCACATGGGCCCAACTCACTAGGCCCATTTAGTAGACCATGCAGGCTTAGGCTTTCGGCAGCACAGTACCTCTTCAAATGGCAATTGGAGTTCAATCCAATGCACCATTTTGTTCCACAAGTACCACCGGAATTTGCTGTGTGATTGGGAGTTCGGCACTTCGAGATGCCGATTCGGCCAGCCAAGAGCACGGGTGGCCGTCGCATCACATGCCGTGATTTGGGATCGTCGGTGGATAACAATGTTTCTGGTAGCAGTGAAGCTGAGATGTGAAACATTTAGGGTCCTAAAGGGGCCGCCATTTCCTAATCAAATCATCATCGTGTGGATTTTCTTTTAATGGCTCGATTAATTAACCTCTAGAAAATTTTCAGAACATCATGAGGAAGACGACCGGGAGACCTGATCTAATCACAAGATGGGCCACCTCTCAGTCACAAGTTGTTCATATATATATTCACCTTCCTCTACTTGCATCATTCTCAACTTGGATCAAAAGATCTAAGATTCGATTTTTGTCGAAAAAATTTTCTTATGTTTCATAGTTTCCACCTTCTGCGCGTTTCCTTCTGAACTAATGGGTTTCATAATAAAGTGTTGAGTGAGGAGGAACGAGATGGTTAGCTTGTGAATTACAGTACAATATCACTCAAACCGACTGACGCCCATCCACTGGTTGACAAGACAAGATCATTGAAGAATTTCTCCCATTGTCAACTTGATCTGCTGAGTCTCATGACATCCGGAGGCCTATAAATCAATGCTAGATTTGATGATCCAAGCCAATCATTTATGAGCTGCCCACATGTACATATATATATATGTGTGTGTGTGTGTATGCATGTGTATATGTGTAGCCGATACCTTGCACGCATGGGAACCATGCATGTCCTGATGAAATAATGCATCTATAAGCTACTTTTAATCGGATGATTGCTATTGGGTAGAAACGCAATGGCATACATTACCCAACTAATCAAAGTGGCAGTAGGGGCTGTCCTCCGTGCATGATACTATGGAAGACATGTACACTATATCGACGAGATTCATTTCGAACTAATGCCCGAAAGGGTAAATATAACGGTTCAACATATCGTCCAGAAGCAACTCATATGCGTTGGTTGAGATGGGTCTTCAATAATCTTCCTCTTAAGTTTGACAATATATTTTTTTTCATTCTATAAATGGTGAAAGTAAATTATTCTAAAAGTTTTTCTCTTCTCTTTAATAATAAGTTGATGCGAGTTAAATGTGGTTGATCGGAATTGATTTAACTATTTATAAAAAAAAATGTGTAATTCACACCGACCGTTGTCCCTATTGTAATTTTTAAAAAAATCGAAGATCATATAAATATCTCAAACATATGAAGGACTTAACCAAGAAAGTGTCTCAATATATGTATAGCCCAACAAACACATACCTGCCCTAAAAGAAAAAAAAAGTGGTAAGAACCATCCAAGAGAAATTGATTATATATTTATATACCTTCATAATTATTATGCCCCCAACATTGTTCATGGGCCTCTTTTTTTGTTGTTTTTTTTAAGGTGATGACAGGGAGTGGACGTTGATATGTCAACAAAAAAGGGGATAATACCAAACAAATCCATCTCAGATGCCACGAGATCAACTCCGCAAGTGCGAGTATGCACAATACATATATTGTGTGTCGGTTAATGTTTACCTATTCTAATGGGTTAAGTTGAATTGGAGTAAGTCCAAATATATAATACATAAACTCGGATGAAAATGGGGGCGGGCGTGATACCTAATCTCAACGATCCCTTTGAAGTTGTCGTGTGATCTTGGACCGTTGATTCTAAACTCCCCCCTCAATCTGGACCACGATGTCTCTTCTTTAATTGTCGTAGATTGGTATGCCATGGTGGTCTCGAAGGTTAGCTAGCTCTTGTTCATTGTGGCTAGCCGACTATCTGAGAATTGAGATGGCTTCTTCGCATTACTGTATATTTATGTGTGTGTGTGTGTGTGTGTATTGCTATTTCTGATCATCATCACTAGAGATCAGATAGCTCTGCTTCCCTTCCACCCTACTCCCGCCATTTCTGGCCATCTTTCATGGAGAAAACGAAACTGTTCTCATGTCAAGGACTGAATGCTGAACCTGTTTCAAAAACATTCCTGCAGATTACAGCAAACTAAATGTTGGATGAATGCCATTAACAGCAAGATGAGTAACGTTCTCACAGCGCTCAATCACCAAAGTCGGAGATTCCGGTGGGTTCCCCCACAAGAATCCGCTTCCCTGTTGTTTTTAATTTCTCCCGATTTATATTTAATTCGGTTAATCTCTATTTTTCAACCCCGCTGAAAAGACTGGGACTTGCCCTTCTAGACAGGGTTGAAGCAAGGACAAGATCCTCTTCACCGTATACAATATATATAATATAGGTATAGATGGGGCTGAGCCGCTGAGGTTCCTTATAAATCTGATAAATCAACGTCTGGTTCCCTTTTCTTTTTTTTTTTTTAATTAAGAGAAGACGAGGGAGACTGAAACTAAAAGGCAACAGACTAATCAATCAATCAGAGGCTTTCTTCATAGAGAAGCAGAAAAGGAGACGGATAGAGACCTCCATCATCCAAGACCAAAACCTCAAATTCCAGTTCGTGAAAGAAGGATCATCAAAAGTTAGCAGGGACAACGGCAACACCAACAGAAGAGGAGGAAGAAGCGGGGAGCTGAAGAGAGTCACTCGATACATCTTTTTTCTCAGGGAAGGACAGGAGTGGACCCTCTGCGTTTCCTCCTTGCCTCTTCTTCTTCCCTTTATTTGTCGACCAGCAGAAAGCTCTGATCTTTCGGTCTCCCTGCTGTTTCCCTCAAGTGGGTTTCGCTCCAAACAGCGCTTGGAGTACTTATCCTCACCACCCCAGAACTCAGTTTAATCTGAGGTGCGTCTCCTGTTATGTTAAGGGTAGTCTCAGCTTCTCATCTATTTCACCATTAAAAGACCAGTTCTGGTGATTGTTTGCTATGTAATTTCTTTTCTTGTAGCTCATTTAACTGGAGTTAGAGAAGCAGAGAAGAAATGATTGTCTGAAGAGGTGGAGTGGGAGAGTTCTTCTGCATGGCGAGCCACAGAGTCCAAGAAACCGGTCTCTCGGGCATGGGACCATCGGCCCACCATGTCCCTTATTCACTTCTGCATGGAATCAGCGACCCCAACAGCTTCATGTAAAATATCCAGTCGCATATTATGTAAAGGCCGATCCTTTTTTTCCCCCCTTAGATTGTCATTAAAATCGATGAATCACTCTGCTTTCCGCAGCCATCAAGAGGGCCCTGCTTTCGATTATGGGGAGCTAGAAGAAGCAATTGTGCTGCAAGGAGTTAAGATCAGAAATGATGAAGCCGAAGCACCACGTATGCTCTTTAAATTTCTCCTCATCCTCTTACTGTTTTTCTTTCCCCTAGTGACGTCTCATTTAAGAGAGAGACAGATAGAGAAGGAGAGAGTTGAAAAGGTCTTTATGAAGATATCACGCATACAGAGCGAGACAAGACGAGTTTTTCCATTTCAGACACTGCAATGATTCCAAAAGAGGTGCTTCAATGGCGTGAGGCCACAAAGTCGGAAACTTTTGGCCTCTTTTTGTTACCCCATGCCCATAACTGCTCTAAAGCGGGAGTAGGTTGAGGCTGCTTCTTCG
The DNA here is from genome assembly GCA_900174645.1 of Sonneratia alba. Lineage (NCBI taxonomy): Eukaryota > Viridiplantae > Streptophyta > Magnoliopsida > Myrtales > Lythraceae > Sonneratia > Sonneratia alba. Next base: position 3,656,800 of record FWPY01000010.1, read on the forward strand.
ATTCCTCTTTTTGTTTTTGTGTCTCTGCAGATTATGATAAATTTGAACGAGACATAAAAGGGAGAAAAGGAAAAAAAGGGGTATTTAATTTTATTGATGATTCTCTGAGATTTGTGCGATTCTTTTACAGCTTTACTTACAGCGACAGGAAGGGCTCCTGCAGCAACGCTGGACATGTTCCCTTCTTGGCCATTGAAATTCCAGCAGAACCCCGGAGTATGTACTGTCTTCTGTTTCTTCTCAGTTCTCCGAACCCCTTGGCCTTTGACCAAGAAACAGAGAGAGCTCTGACCGTCTTGAGACGGATCAATTGACTAGGAAAGGGTTCGTTCATATTTTTGGATGTGTAATGACTCTTGGTTCCATTGAATCACCAGGGGAACTCAAAGTCGGGCGACGAAAGCACAGACTCAGGATCAGCAGTGATGAACGCGGCAATCACCAGCAAAGCTGAAGCACCAGACTCCCCCGTCAGCATGAAGGCGTCGGTTGATCATCGGGTCGTCTCAAGTCAGATGGCAACAGATGGCCCCTCGCCGTCCCAGAATCAGTCCACCCCAAGACCGCCGCAGGAAAAGGTCCTCTTGAGATGTTTAACGGCTTCACTTTGTGACAAAATTAAGCAAATCCTGCATTTTGCAGTTAGTGGTTTTGAGGACTCCAAGCTCTCTCTCTCTCCCCCCGTCTTTAACTTCCAAATGCAAGAGCACACGTCCCAACAATGCCCTCAAAAGCAAAAAAGAAACATCTGACCAGGAAAACATTACGCAAAAATATGAAACAGAGGATCTTCACAGTAGTTTTACCCCTCATTTCCTTTTCCTTTTCCTTTTCCTTTTCAATATCATACCAATGACCTGTCTATGACCCACTTTGCTCCATCCCCATAATTCCAGACAAAAAAAGGGAAATTCTTGCTTCTTTGTTATGTGTTCTTCAAAATAGGTCTTGAGTCTGATTTGGATAATATATATATATATATATATATATATAGGGCTTTGAGCGAGAAAGGTGCTTTTATCTTTAATCTAAAGCTAAAAACTTTTAGATTTAATACCCATTAATGGTACTACTCAACATTATTTTTATTTCTTTTTAAAATCTTATCTTGGATTCATGATGCTAAAGGTGTTTTAGGGTTCTAACGAGTGAGCTCCAATTTCTCAAACCAGAAGAGACCGAGCCCATACCAGCAACCATTGCTTCTGCAGCTTCCATGCAATTTCCTTAATGTCAGAATGCCAAAAAAGACGTTTCTAATCATGACTTAGCAGATAGGAAAAGAATAAAGATTTTTCCTTTGAATTGGTCTTCTCCCTCACCTGCTCTGCTGATAGAAAATCACCGGACCTGATAACTCTTTGCTCGTTTTCTCCAGGAGAGAAACCATGGAAAGTGCATATGACATATGTATATATATATATATATTTGTATGAAGTGCTTGCATTATTATTTTCCCTCATCATCATTCTTCATCTAGAGAGAAACCCTTTATGATTTTCTCCATTTGCTCTTGCAAAACCACTTGCAGAGGAAAGGAGGAGGCTCGACGTCCGGGAAACAACTCGATGCTAAGGTCCTAGTCGACGATAATCGCTTCCCTATTATTCGATTCTACATCAATCCTTTCTTCCCCTCCTATAATATTTTCCACTGTGAACTGCTATGTTAATCATAAAAATCTACACTTTGGCTACAGTCTCTGAGACGGCTTGCGCAGAACAGGGAAGCTGCGAGGAAGAGCCGCCTAAGGAGAAAGGTAAGAGATTCTTTCCCATTATGAATGAGCCGTGAACTAATGAGGTAGGCCAAATATGAGATCAGACAAAATCGGACAGCTTGATCTAAGGTGGGTGCTGTGTATCAGCACCATTTTCTTCTTGAAAAGATTCATGTCAAACTTGCAGAAATTAATTTTGGCTTGCTCGAATCATTTATCCACTCTTTTATTTATTTATTTTTTTTGCTTTTCCATATTTAAATTTGATTTTTTTAATACAAAAAAATTAATGAATCGATTTTCCAATCCTTTTTTCTTTTGGGTGTTGAATTTGGGTAACCATCGTGTTCCTTGCCTCTGTACAGGCATATGTGCAGCAGCTTGAATCGAGCAGGATAAAGCTTACTCAGTTAGAGCAAGACCTTCAGAGGGCACGATCCCAGGTTGTCTCCCCTCTTTTCCTTGTTCCTTTTTTTTTTCTTTTTTAAGTTTTCTAAAATTGAAATAATATCACCTCATTTTTTTACTAATTAGAAGCATCGATTTCGTTCACCCTCTTCTTCTAATTCCACCTTCCCTCCCGCTGTATGTCAGGGCTTGTTCTTCGACGTCCGCGGCAGCACTGCCGGAAATACGAGCTCCGGTAATTATACGCTATTGTACCTTGAAGAACTCGATCATTTCGTAGTAATTTTTTTTTCCATTTATAAAATGCGTCCGGCATTGCTGGAAAAAAGAATACTTGCATATATTTGATCGTAGAAAGATAAGAAGACAGTGGAAATATTTCATTCATGGCCCAACGGATCTCGCAGGAGCTGCGATGTTCGACGTGGAGTATGCGAGGTGGCTCGAGGACGACCACCGGCTCATGTCGGAGCTCAGGATGGGTCTCCAGGCTCATCCGTCGGACGGGGACCTGAGGGTCATCGTGGACGGGTACATCTCCCACTACGACGAGATATTCAGGCTCAAGGGGACGGCGGCAAAATTCGACGTCTTTCACCTCATCACGGGGTCTTGGACCACTCCCGCCGAGCGCTGTTTCCTGTGGATGGGCGGTTTTCGACCGTCCGAGCTGATCAAGGTAAGTAGATGCGTATATATCGACAACATATGACTATTATTGCTTCCCCCAACTAATTTACAAATAAAAAAGCGCACACACACACACACACGTATATATATATATCAAATGCATGTTGAACTTCTTTTTTCTTTTTTTTGTCCCATTTGATTTTGGATGGGGTTTATGGTGGTTCTCCTAATTGGGCATTGTTTCGAAACTCGAGGATTTATCCGTTGACAAATTGATAATATGTAATAAGTCAAATTTGAGGTCCGAAACTCTCAATGGTTAGTATCTGAAGTTTAATTGGTGGGTACCGAGCTGTACAATATATTGCTTAATAAATTAGTCGGTTGTTATAGCATCAAATACCACCGATATAAAATAATAATAATAATAATAATATAATTGGGTGTTGTTTTAGTTGGGAAATTGTTGCCTTATTTAAAATATTTTAAAATTTATATTTTTGTCATAAAAAAACTTGTAAGTTTAATAGAAATGGTAGAAGAGCAAAATTAAATATGTGCATAAATAGAAATTTGAATTTGAAATTTTATTTAGTGTTGGATTATATGCAATATCAACATCAATATCGTGATATTGCTTTAAATTAAAGCTATATTCTACCAAATCATCATCATTTTATTACTGACCCCTTATTCAATTCGAAGATATGGGGCCATGGCCTGCTTAGATTCTAGGGCAAGATTTTGTGCCCTAACTAAATTACATTGTGGCATGGCAGGGAAAAAATAAGGGGAGAGAATACATTATTTACGACATTGTCCTCACACCAACCCTAAGACAAATTCCTTGAACTGCTCCACCAGCTTCTCACCTTCTTCGACATTTTCTCTCAATCCTAACCCCGACTCACCGCAACCACGACGACCGTCAGCTGTGATGACGAAATGGCTCGATTAGTGAATAGGCACAGTAGCTTGGCTCGGATGTTACTGCAGCTGACTGATAATATAATTGTCTCGTGTTTCTTCATCTTGGTTCCAGATGTTAATGACGCAGTTAGACCCGTTAACGGAGCAGCAAGTGATGGGAATCTATAGCCTGCAGCAGTCCTCGCAGCAGGCGGAGGAGGCGCTCTCGCAGGGCCTCGAACAGCTCCAGCAGTCACTGGTCGATACCATTGCCAGCGGGCCGGTTATCGATGGTATGCAGCAAATGGCCATCGCCCTGGGCAAGCTTGCCAACCTCGAAGGCTTTGTGCGACAGGTAATCAGTTTTGCCAGCCGTAATCCATATGCATATACTATCGATCTCATTCACAGACAAAACCATTAATTTGATCAATATCGATACTAATCTCTGACTCACATGATCTGAATCTACGATTTCCTTTGACCATATCTTTGGTTCGTCTTTTCCATTATTAATCGTTCTAATCATTTTTATTACTTTTATCGTCGGTAAAAGACTTGATTTGCCGCCGCAATCCTCTAACGTGTGCCTGAAGTTTGATTGACGTAACCAAGCTTGATTAGGACATCTCATTTTGACTTTTTGAAATAAAAAATTTAAGGACCAAAGCACTAGATAATATATATATGTGTGCGTGTGTATTGTAGCGGCATTTCTTGAAAATTGTCAACTTGCCCTTTAATAATATTGTTCTATACATGTGCCTATCTATAGTCAAGACAGATGATGATCCACCCTCTGATGAAGATTAAGCATTTTGACCATCTTGATCGGTTATTACACTACTGTTCTCAACGACGTATTACTCAACTGAAGAGGATTTTGGTGATCTTCTCTTCTCAATCCTTTAAAGATCCAAAGATTTAATATAAAATAATCGATCTACTATAATTTATTCTCCACCCAATTCATTTTTTGGGGGTGAGATACATAATTGTTTTATTGCTTTAATCTTAAGGAGTTGATTATCTCTCTAGGGTTTAATAGTTAGGGTTTGATGGGGATTTTACATCTGAACATGTTGCGATCAAAACGGTGGGTTGAAAATGATGTTTCTTGAAATAAAATTATAGAAACCCTTAGCTAGGCCAGGCTTATCAGGGGGATACATACATGCATACATACATATATATGTGCGTGTGTGTGAAAGCTTATCAGAAAAAGGATCAATAATGCTATTACTTTTGAGCTCTTGTATTATTGTAATTTTCTTTGTGATTGGGTAGGTCGAAATTCCAAAGATATGACAATGACATTAGCCTTACCAAACTTCTAAAATGCCGATGGCTTGTCCCATTTGCCATTGCATTATATGGGTCTTGAACTTGACTCTAATTCTAATAATAAATTTTTTTTATGGGGTTGCTATATATTCTCTCTCTTTTTTTAAAAAAAATAAATATAATATAATACTATATTTTCTTGTTGATAAATTGATTATTACTATAGAATATCATGGATGCTTTCCTAGCTAATCGCTTGATGAATTTGTGTTCTCTAATTATACAGGCTGATAATTTAAGACAACAGACACTTCACCAGCTGTGTCGGATACTGACGGTGAGGCAGGCAGCTCGGTGCTTTCTAGTGATTGGAGAATACTATGGACGACTAAGGGCATTAAGCTCTCTATGGGCAACTCGTCCACGCGGGTACGATCCCGTGAAACTCTTACATATAAAATCACAATACGGATGAATTGGAAAAAATTTCTATCTTCACAAGCGTTAGCTAATCAGTTTTTTTTTATATTTTATTTATGATTCATTAGTTAATGATCAGTAGGTCAACCAATCATCTTAGTTACTACATAAAGAAATTATTTCGCATTCTGGTGACAAATCTAATCACTATTTGCGTCCGTTTTCAAAGGATATTCCACTCCCTGCAACCTTCGCATTGAACTTTTCATCTTTCATTATGTATGTTTCTATCATCGAAAGTATGTGCTACGCATATGCATGTGATGCATCTCTATGGACATCGATTTTGTACCAGCTAGTGTGTATATACACACACACATATATATATATATATATATCGATGGTCTGTTATTATGTCCACTAGGGCCATGATCCATGACGATAACTCGTGTCAGAAGACTAATCTGCTGATGGTCCACCCCATGGAAAATCACTTCTCTACCTTGTGATCACGATATATCCTGCAAGTCAGAGACCGCTGTTTATGTTGATTGATGAGATTATCCAAGAGACGCGGCGCCATGCATGTCCAATTGCTGGAGCCCTAGGTTTCATGGTGGAATGCTTGTTTCATGCAAGTTTGTAGGAGTTTACACAGCTAATGAATTTTCTCTTCCTTTACATCAGGCCCTACACTTAAACCTGCTGACTGATGCTGTCATGCTCCTTCAGATCCTGACCTCTTGGGTCATTATATATATAAGTATGCTATCTTATATATCTTGTAAATGTGAAAATCAAATTTATTACGCATGTGGGGAAGCTTCTGTAGGTGTGTTCAAAGAGAGGAAGAACAAATGGCAAAGGTGCCATCATCTTAACATTCGAACATATACATTAAGCATGTAGTCTCCCTCTTTTTGTGGTTATACAACATGTTTTATATGCTTAAATAGAAACATGCTACGAGAGAAATAGGGGAATAAGATGGAACCTAATATCATATATATATATATATATATATATAACCCACTTTTCAGATGTAATTCTGTGTGTTGAATGTGTGAAGAAAACCCTGAAGGCTACGATAGGCGCACACGGTCAGCCCAGGGACAACGGCTTCATATGCAATCAATCAATCATTCCATAGGAATCGGGAGATTTCTGAATTTCAAATTTTTAATTGCGTTACTTTTAAGAATAATGGTATGCCTTAGAACCTACATCACATCAATATGCATGTGTGTACAGTGTATATGTGTACGTAAACAAGAAATGGTTGAGGAGGAGAAGATAGGAGAGTGGTTACTACTACAACGTGCATGCGCCTGCAAATGATCGATGGGTGAAGTGGTTGAGGAAGATTGATATATATTATACGGTGAACAAACTAGGGCATAATTAATTCTAGCTTAGCTGCAACAGAAATGATTCTCGTCTCTTCTTATAGTGGATGGCTGCTCTGTGAATTTTTCCAAGTTAGAGATGAGGCCAGAGTTTTGAAGGGTTTCATCTATGTCTTACTACGTGGTGGTTGATGGACAATCCATCGACAGTTGAAGATCTGTGGCGCATGATCGATCGTCGACGTTCCACCTTCCACCGTCTTTTCAAGTGGCCATTCCGGGTGATATAGACAGACCTGATAATCGACTCGGGTACCAATCGACTTTCGAGTTGGTGCCTGTGAGACGTCCTCCCCTGACGACCACCAAGACGGCCTCATGGAGGTCTTCTACAGGTCAGGTCGAACTCGCAAGTCATCTAGCATCGGTCCCCCACAAGACCTCAAAAGCCAACCCTAACTCTTACGTCAACTGACTCGTGTCCTCCATGCTACTACTAGGGATGTCATGTACCCCAAGGTTACACATGGGGAACGAGTGACATCACCTTGAGTATGATTAGATCGCCCATATTTAGTCATATCATAGCATATTAGGTTATGTCAGCCCTTTTGCCTATAAATACCCCTCTTGAAACCCAAGTTAGCTCTCTACAAACTATGAACTCTCCATACAGTATCTCTAGCCCTGATACTCACCGTATATATATATTACTCTCAATCTACCATTCCGAGCAACACTATCCGACCTTGGCTTTCTTGCAGGACTTCTAGGAGCCTCTAGGCGAATGTCGAACTGCATTGCCACCTCCAGAGGCTGAGTCCGACCAGCCCAAGTCAACCTCAACCGATGGGTTATCCCGGCGGCCCATCAATACATACATTGGATCCAGGGATTGTAACCACTTCCATGCATCGTTCGGATTGCATATTCGACGACGGCAGATACATAGCTCACACATGTTACTTTTGAAAGGCCCGGGAACACTCGAACGATCGAGTAGACTCTAATACGACCCGAACTGCATCTACGATGCCCGTGCTCAATGCATTCCGAGAAAGAGCCCAGTGGATGCCCGATACACGGGCGCTTTTATGACTTACAATCGATTTGTTGACTGCGTGAGAGGCGTTGCATGGGGGATTGACCGACCGTCAGATATACAGGTGGGCGAACTCGTGGCAAAATCGTCTCGTAGGAATGTGCAGCAACGGTCTTACCGTTCCAAATGCTATAGAAATATAAATAGCAGTGTGGATGGATACGGATTAACCGTAACGCCACGTGGCAGACAAAATTCGCGTTGCCTCGAGAAGAAGGGAGATTGATACGGTAGAATCGTGTGATAAATCTCTCTAGAAGGGGGAAAATTGTTTTTTTTAAAAACTTTTTATTGAATTTAATTCATGATTTTGATAATTGATAAAGAAATATGTATGTAATGCTTGTTTTGATAATATTATGGAGGGGATGACAATCGAAGGTTAAAGAATGTGAATTGACTATTATATTTGCATCATGAAACTGTTATATATATATATATATGATGAATTTATTATTTATTCAACTATAATTTTTTAAATTGAAGGGATAAAAATACGACCGTTAAATGGTTATATCTCTCTATAATTTTTTATATTGCTCATAATTTTTTAATCAAATAGGATTACTCAATCACTCTATAATGTTTCCCTCCTAATCTCTAAATCCAAATACGATGTAGAGTTTTTGAAATTAAAAAAAATTAACAAAAATAAAACGGGTGGAAATCTCGGTCGCTGTCGGCGTGCGTTTGTTGAGCATGTGGGCAAATCCATTATTAATTAGGTCGGGGGATAAGTGGAATATTTATTATTATTATTATTAATTGCGACACTTAAAAAAATTAGTCTCCATTCATTTAATCTAATGCACACGTTAGGTCTTGGCACGAAGGATTATAACCAATGAAAATTTAGTCACTGTCCAAGTGATATTGCGGGCTTTTATTCATTAATTTGAAGACATCGAATTACGTGGTACCCTGGAAAGCACCGGTCAGATGGACAGAAAGTTGTTGCCGGAACTCTCAGCGCCGGCCACCCCTCCTTCCCCTCTCCCTCCCTCCTACAAAGAGCAGGTGGATTATGGGTGGTGGCGGAAGGGGGTGGTGGTGGTGGTGGTCGGCTTTGGACACACGAACCCCCTCTGGTAACCTCCCGATTTGGCAAATGGATGCCTAATTCTCGTTTTGATCCTTGCCATTTCCCCAGCAACACAACAAATCACAATTAAATTTCTCATTATGACTTAGACATTCCCTATAGATCTGGCAATGCACGAACCAAATCCCCCAATGTTACACATTTTACAGGATCAATCTAAATCTCCAATAAAAGAATCGAATTTGCAGAACTACACTCGGCTATGGTACAGTTCGAATGATTAACTTCTGTCCCGAGTATCTGTAAGAGGCTCTTCTCCCATTAGAAGAGCCTTCACGATCATGTCACACACCCCATCGTAATGCACGATCAAGTGGCCACCCTCAGGAATCTCGTGATATCGGATCCATGGTAGTTTTTCGGAAATGCACCGTTGGAGTTCGACAGGGACCACCTTGTCTTCATTGCCCTGCCAGATGTGGACTGAGCTTTCAGTGTCTTCAGGGAAAGGATCGACCATCACCAATGGGTCGAAGTCCCACTTTCCAAAACAGACCATGAAGTCTGTTCGGAGAGTGTTAAATACTTCCTGCTGTCGCAACCTCTCCTGGCAAATGTTGAGGAGCATATTACTGATGAAGAAAAATGCATTTTCTGAGCTTTCATCTGCCCAGCTTAAGCTCACAGTGTGAAAGCCCAGGTTCAACTTCTCAGGCCAAGAGAATTAAGCTTTCATTTCAGCGACCTTTTGAAAATCTCACATCAACATGTCAATCCCTTCCCTATCCAATCTGTTCAGGAAAATCTGCAGAAAACTCCGGAAAGAGAGTTAATAGAATATTCAAGTTACCCGAGTGAGCATCGGGAAGCCTTTTGAGTTCTTCAGAACTTCCATGTCATGTTCATTGAAGAAAGTTGGGTCCCTCTCAAGGACAGAATTCGAAGGGAGACACTTCTTGGTTACCCACCAGTGGAGCAGCCCTGGAGCATGGCTAGCAATTCTCAATGTCCAGCGAATGAGTTTCTTCCGAAAGTCCAGTTTTGTGAGACCCTTTGGAAGAGAAGGCCACCAGTAGTTCACAATTGGGACTACAAGTGCCACCCCGGCTAGCCTGAAAACAAAAGTCCAATTCACGTTTATTTCCTGAATTTTGTTGCTTCATGGAGCAGAAAACTCAGAAACCTGAAAATTTCTTCTAGTTTTATCGATTTAAAAGCTGAATTAAATCTCAGTTGCCACAATCAGGATGTGTGGGACGGCTTGCTGATAAAAAGGGGGAATTCACCATTTCTAGTGCAAGGAACGCCTTGAGGAGAAATTAATAGTTTAATTTGGACAAGCTCATGAGGTTCAACCCAAGTGTTCCCAAACACTGCTTCATTAGTCGGTTAGCTTAAATCATAGACTAGCCACAGAAGTTAGAATTGTTAAGTATAATTTAAGTTTGGATCCAGTTTGTGTTCATTGTCAAGAGGAAAACGAAACCAGATACAACATTTTCTTCAACTTGACCAGTTACAAATAGAATCTGGGGTTGAGTCCTATCTGCTGTAGAAATGAGAAAGGCAAGTCAGTTCAGGAGCTACTGAGAAAGTTAGCATGGCACTCCTATGTGTATCGCATATGGACAGCCAGAAATGAGAAGTACTTTCCCCATGAAGAACCAAATGAACAGAAAATTTGAGCCTCTATCTGAAAGCTCTATACAAGAAAGGTGCATGGTCTATACAACTGCAGAAGAAAGTTAATTATCGCCCATGAAAAGAACCTTCAGAAAGACTGGGGCATATCTCTCTGTCCTACTTCCTTCTAGAGGGCCTGCTTGCCTATTTGCTTAATTTTGAGCTACGAGTTTTATGCTCTTTGCTGGAAGTCATTAGGCTTTCTCTTTTTGTTTAAAATGTAATACGGTTTTTTCCTTTTTTATGTTATCAATGAAGAGGCATCTCTTACAGAGCCAAAAAATGTTTTACAAAAAGTTTAAGAGTTTCCAATGAGAATACTGATACCTGCGAGGAATGTACTTGAGACAGCTCCATGTAGGATACGATCCCATCGAGACTCCGATCACATAGAATTTTGAGCCCAATTCTAACTTGTCTGCCAGTTCTTGAATGTCAAGAGCTTCACTCTTAACCGACCTCTTCATGTTCGGGTCACTATCTCCATAACCAGCTCTATCGAACAGAAGGAAATATATCCCCAGCTCTTTTATCAGTTCCTGCAAACTTAAAATAGATCGATCATTCACCAGTTGAGCGCATGTAATAGCCAAAGCAGTACTCTCACGTGCTCGATTTCCTTGGCAGACATAACGAAAGCAACCAAAGAGACGGAAGCTCCCAATGGGCAATCAACTCCTAGGACTATCATTGGTGCTCGCAAGTTTGGATTTTGCAGCAAACCAGTATTTTTTTTTCCCCTTTCAAACTCGGGGTCCTATACAGTATTTCGGTTTCAGATCTATTTCAATTCTCTAACTGCTTTATTGAACATAGCACTTGGGAGGGTATCGAACAGAGTTTCTGGAAATCCTACTTGGGAGACAGGAAAGTTCATCTCCTTGGAGCTGCCGAAGCCGTGAACAATGATGATCCGGTACTTGGATTCGTGCCGAGGGACCCCTCTCTCTTCGTAAGAAAGGTACCTCCCGTCACTAAGCTTGATTCTCAATGAATTCTTCATCGGAGGGTAGTCTTCAAGCTCTGTGTTCTGTGGGGAAGAGACCTGCTGTGGGGTGTTGAATACCATTCCCATGAATCCACCACCGCTATTCCCTAAATTAATCCACCAATCGACCAAGGTTTTCGTGTTCAGCTAAACACCCGACGGCGAAAAGAAATTAAAAAAAATTTTGAAGCAGAAAATAGATTTAAAAAATCCAGTCTTGAACAAGAAATTTGGTGCTTTTCTGGCTGACCTGAGGGAGAAGGAGAGTTCCGCGAAAATGGGTTTTCTGGGCTCAAACTGCTGGACTTTTGCTGTGTGTGTGTGGGGTTTTGGCTCTCTGGGACAGCAAAAGAAAATTGTCCAATTGGTTAAGTGTTCAACTTTCCCTCCAATACTGGAAAAAAAAAATCTTGCACAGTTCTGTCTTACAATGATATGAGAAGGAATTATCAATAAAATTATTTTAATTTATAATAATTATCGTAGATATTCAGTTAATTATTTGTACCAATTTTATTCATCTGTATAATTCATAATTCATACTTCCATAGGGTGCAGAATTATAGAAGAATTTCCACCCCTGCTGCATCGTAGATTCATAGGTGGTGGATATTCTACATGGAAAGCTCTACTGATTCCCACGATAGGGTTATTTTCTATTATCCCCCCTTCTGTAATAGTTAATTTCACTGATTTCATGTTTGCTCAGTGGTTAATCAATCCATGGCATTCATTCTGGCACCGCGATCAACACTCTGGGTGTCCCACGGTATGGTAGAAGCTCCGATCCCATGTACGACTTGACTTGTCCATCTTATTATGCCCTTTTCTTGGGATTCAAAATTCAAAAGGCACCCATTCCAGCAATGGTACTTTGCAAACTACAGGCTGACTGTTAGCTGCCTGGTGTGCGCGTGCCCTTCCAAACTAAGGAAATGAGCACCCAGCTTCGCTGACTTAGCTCCATGTTTTCAAGTTATCCTCTCGTTTGCAGAAGGAATTTCTCCATATCAGCAGGCAAGCACACGCAACATGAGAATCGGTCCGCTGCACAGCACGATTGGACAGTGGCAACGCGTTATATTCAAAATCAGAGACACTAACTGCAGCAACCCAGGTAACGGAAGCTCTCACTGCAACAATCTATGCAGTATGAAAAAAATGAAAAAAGACAATGAAAGTATCTGATAGATTGGCTCCACCGCCCTTGGACCATCTTCTGTAATGATGTGCAGGTGCGTTCTCTGCATTTATGGCAAATGATATTTCATGAGCTCGTTCTTATCTCGATCGCAAAGACTTTTCCAGACCGAGTGGATTCGACACGACAGATCCTTTTCTTCAATTAACAATTGATTTCTAAATTATGAACCTACTTCATCAAGGTCTAAGCTATATACGTATATTGGGTTTATACTCGTCACTGAGAATATTCTTGCAGCTCCTTGCTGGGTTTGGCTGCCTTCCTCTTCTGTGATTGGTCCACTCTTCCTTCCTCTCAACGACAAAGACGACAAAAATAAGTAAATCTTCCACGCTTATTTGTGCTGGATAACATCATCCAAATAGGTATGTGGAACATGTGTAAAAACTCGATCTTTCTGATGATGCTCACATGAAATCCACAAGCAATCCCACGTTTATATTGGACCCTACGACATGATAGAATAATTTATTTGTCTTTGGCTCGATCATGACTTCATGAAATCCATCACAGAGGTTTACAATGATCAAAGGGGCATATATTCTCAGGAACTTTCAGTATCAAGAAGCAGCTGAGATAAACTCTTAGCGAAGCTCCTTTCTATGTAAAAGAGAGAGAAAGAAGACTACTCTCTGAAGAGAAGTTCCCTGAACATGGCCTCTCTTACACAGCCTGCTTTCATGGATCATCAGGTGACCCCATCAGGGACCTCGTGGTACTTGATCCAGTGCAGCTTCTGCACAACGAACCTCTGTAGATTGAACAAATATGAGCTTATAATTATGACCTACCAAAGTAGAGCGAGCTTCCATTTTCTGGACTCTTCAGCTCCATTTGTCAAACCCCCATTTCCCAAAATGGATCATAGTATCACGGTACAGGGACTTGTAGCCACCTGGCTGCCCGATCATGTGCTACAATGGATGACTGGGATCGCATTGTCACAGCTAAGTATGCAGGTCTATCAAAATCTTAAAATTGCAGAGCAAGATTTAATAATTACTGTATACAGAGCAGCATGGTTTAACATGTGCAGACAGGTCCATTACATAATACAAACACGACATTAAACCCAAAACAATAAGTTGTTTTATGTTCTCCAGTCTATAATTAACCATTGTGTGACATAATTTGAAATGTAAGCTGTTTGCTAGCTGAAAATGTTAAGGAAAAGGGCGGTGTACAAGGGCGGTAGGCTACAAGAGCAGGGAGGAGAAACTCTTGAGAGGGATGGGATATTATATGATTGTGCCTTTGCATCTGTGACCTTGGGCATGATTGAACTAAGAAGTCCATGAAATTTCAACGCTGATTCTTGGTGTAGATGCTGGATAATGCAGCTGATCACAATTCCAAGGGGGAATTTGCATCTGCACTTCCAAGAGAGGGAAGATGGGGGGCAATCCAATAGCCAGTGAGAGGCTAGAAGGGTGGGCAAACACAGGTAATGCCATGAAGGAGTTTGTTAGCTCTCCAGTGTGAAAAGTGTAAACTAGTTTGAGCCATGGGACGGGAGAGGGAGAAGAAGTTTCAAAAGAAGCTGCTGAAATTTCACCATATCAACATGGTGAGGTAGGTAATTTGTTCCTTTCTTATTGAAATGTTATATAGATAACACTTCTTATAATGCTAATTACATGTCTTCTTTCGTTGAATTTCTTTAATGATGAATAGGAAGACGGAGTTGATGTGAGATATGGAGAGCTCGGACTTTAGCTGCTCGGAGCTGCAACTGTTCACTGCAAGTTTGACTGCATGGTCGCAAATTTCATGAAAATGTTATGTAGCCATGAAATCTATAGGTAATAAGAAGATCAGAAGTTGCACGGATCATGACCTCAGTAGAGATGGCTGAGGACCTCTGTTAAGATGTTCAGACACGCTCTGATGGAGATGGGCTATGACTCTCCTGATCTCCAATGGGGATACTTACTGATCTTCATTTGCGAAGATGTACACTCTCTTCGTCTCTCTTCTCTTACAAGTGAATTTGTGTGCATCAGGAAGATTCATGTACTGGTAACTAACAAATCAATGGACATCAGGTAAAGAGGTGCTGGATGAATTCATAGAGAAGGTGAAATCATTGAAGGAGACCAGGCGAAAGGCTGAGGATATTTGGTCCAACTATGGTCAGAGGTGGTTCACCTTGATGCATTCAACCACGGCATTCATATTCAGCGATAACCAAGAAATTGCAGACCATGTTGGTGGACCATTTGACTAGACAACTCATACTCCTCAGTCAAGTTATATGCCTAGAAGAGCTATATGCTGTGATACGCCAGCTGCCACCCCCTGGAGTCTGTCCAGGATATTTCTGTTGCCTCCCTCCCCATGGGAGACCTGGCGGGGTCCACAGTCAATTACCCTTTTGTCCCATTGATGCAACAAGCCGGGCTGCAAGGTCTTCCCTGTTGATGGAAACTCTGACAGCGACAGGATGATTGTGAACTACTCGGAGAACGCACATGAGCCAGTGAAAGTGGGATATTGCAAGATATCAATCCCCAACTGAATTGATCGGTTTGCATCTTTATGCATGTCACACGCTTGACTGGAAGTCATTCATTTCGCCAGAGCATCAGTGGAGAACATAGTCACTGTGGAGTCGGGCACTTCACACCCTCCTATGAGGAGATGAAGACGCTACGAAACAGGGTCCTTTTTGTGGCGTGGTGAAAAACTCAGTTTGGAAAGGCGATCATATGCTCTGATGCTGCTGCTGAAGCTGCAAGTTACAGGTTCACAGCCATTGACAGGCCAGAAGGGTACCTGGTGCTAGCGATAGAATCGTTTGGTGAGGTGGTTGTGGAGCTCAAGAGCCCGCTAGATGTATGCTTTGTGAGTCTGGGATTGACGTTTTGTCCAAATTAGTCTTTGTTTGTTGATGGTCAAGGCTTGGATTGGGCAGAAAATGAGATAGTTGGAAGAGAAGTTGTGGGGTGAAGGGATTGGGAGGGAAGAACTAAGAAGATGAACGAGTAGGAGCAATGAGGTCGGCTAGTGACACTGGAGAACAAATATAGCCCCCCTCAAGTTCAGTCACCTTGCATTCTTCCACCTGAAATAGGTGAAAGAATCATCCAGGCTGGTCAATGTTATTATTTGAATGGTTACTCTGAATATACTTCTCTACAATTAGGGAGACAAGTATAAGCTTCTTGGTGGTGGTCAACTACGAGGCACGGAAGTTAAAGAGTACCAGGGACCAGAAGGAGCTTGAAATTCTGCCCCTTCCACTTGATTGGGGAAGCAAACCGAGATGATTCCATTCTTTTGTTATTCGGGCTGATCATAAAGGAATGATGGCATTTGTTCTACACATAATCATCGGTGATCCCATGTCTTAGGATTCTGCGAATGCATCAGTAGAACCATTCCGATTTTATCGAAGAAGAAGTGTTATGTTCCAATGAAATGACGATAGAATGAGCAGGAAGGACTGCTATAATTCTATATTAAGAACTGAGAATCAACTAGTAATTACAATCTTTCATGGAAGTTATCAGAGAATACAGAGAGGAAGTGATGGATGGATTAAGTTATATCTTGTCGAGCTTGGGAGCTTTGATGACGGGGTTGGCCTTGGCGATCTGCTCCCTGCCAAGTGCCTTGAAATCGAAGCCGCAAGCATGCTGTTCCGGGTACCTGTGGGAACCACAGTAGATGAGGCCGCACCGGCACTTGAACCCCGTCAGGCCTACCCGCCTCCTGCACGTCGAGCACCGGTTCGGCCGTGAGGTTCCAACAGCCGCCGCGGCCGCCGCTCGGGTCAAGTCAACCTTGCCAGCAGCAGGGGCAGGAGAAGGGACGGGGACCGGGTCGAAGGGAGGCGTCGAGGTCGACGGAGACGGAGATGAGGAGGCGACGAAGGAGCCAGGGGATTGGTTGAGGGCGATCTTGGCGCTGGAGGATTGCTGTTCCTTCATCTGCAGGTCCCGGTAGCATTTCGGGCAGAGGTCCTGTGTCGCCAGGCTCCCAAAGAAGCCGCAGTTGTTGGCGCACAGCCTCGGGGCCTGAAGTCGGTGCTCTTCCGCCATATCCACAACCGGAAAACTCGAGATCCTAGAACTAACCACAGATCAGATCGGAACCAATCAGCAACGGGTCGAACAACGGTGGGGAAGGAGAAGGGAATCGAACAAGGCTTGGAAAGGCCGGTGAAGAACGACTTGGGAATCCCCCTGGGGGAGCAGCTAAGGATATATATACGGAAAGAGATAGGAAGGTAGGAGGAGTCAAAGCAAAAGAGGAGACTTTCACCTTCGGCGGCGGAAGAGACGGGAATCGTCCCCGGGCGAGGATTCAAAGCAGCTTCCTTTCACGCGCCTCTCTCCCTTTCAGCCCAACAGAGACGCGGCATTAAGTACAGGGGAGATGAAGAGCAGCCCAGCTGGCTTTATCTCATCACTGACCGTCTGATCTGATCATGGACTGCTTTTGGAATCAGGAAGCCGATCAGTGCCACTCTCCAAAAGTCAAATGTCAAATGGGAAGATATTATTATATGTTTTATTTTACTTTTTAAGATAAAAATAAAATAATTTAAATTTTACATACACATAAAATTTATAAGTTTATGAGCGGATTTAAATAATAAAAGGACAAAATAAACATGAAGAACCTGTACTATATAATTAAATACAGGATAGATTAAACCAACCAACTTTTTTTAAAAAAATGGACCGTCTCAATCAGAAATTTATTGACGTGGCAATTTGGACAAGTGCAATTTGGTTTCCACGAACCTGGACGGTGGTGACTCAGCGTACGGCAGGGGCCGGGACCTTCATCCCCTTGCGGGTCCCACTGCACGTCGGTCGTCGGTGCATGATGCTCTGGCGATTGTCTGGCCCTGGCCGTATCATCACATCATCCACTTGCTCTTGGCACGGGATTCTTCTAACATTGTCCGCATCTTTTGTGTTGTAAATCTAAGCCTTGATAAGTGAGAATCTATGGAGTGGTATCATTTATGACCTGTGGAGCTGAGTATCTATTCTGGGCAAGAACCGACTGCAGGACCACCCCCATAAGATGGTCGGGATGATTCAGGAGGGTGACGGTTCGAGAAAAAGAGAAGGCAAAAATCCCATAGCATACACAAAGGAAACTTACAGTCCCACATCTGCAAGGAAAAAGAAAGATTCGCCCTGGATCTTCCTCTGCTGCTTCTGAATATCGAAAGTGAAGGCTGACCTCTTGTTTCCCCAACACGCCTGAAACTTTCAGGCTGTAGGGTGGGCAACAGCCGTAGCTGAAAGCACATATGGTGCCCTTACAGGACAGTTGTTCAGAGTTCAGCAACGCAGGCCCGGTAGCAGAAGAAGTTGAAGAATGGGTGGAGTCATCATTATGTCATTGTTAAAGATCTATGCTTATAGCTGACTCTGCAAGGTCAAAGCTGACTTTTGGTTGGCCTCACTGCCGTGGGAGAGGGGGGGAGATTCTGAGACATCCGTGGGCTCTGGGTTACGTTGTTCTCCATGCACCAATGTAACACCTCAAAGGCCAAATCCATTCCAACTGCAGCTTGCCAAGGATCAATCTGGAGCCACTCCATGATGCAGAACCCGTCTTAACAAATGCACACACCATTTACTAAAAGCATATCGAAATATATCTTGAGCAATGAGGAGTGAATTCGACGACTTTTTGCTTGAACAGTAACGAAACGTGGATGCCCAAAACTCGATACAGATAAGAGCGTCCGGGCAGGAATTCCATTAACATGAATTCCAAAAATTTGAGCTTTAAGTAGGATTTATCTCAAATATGCTCATCTGTCAGGATTGTCCAGTCATTCCTCCGAGAAGCTTGAACTGCCAGTGACGGATTCCGTAGCCAAAACGCTCTCTTGGACATTTCATCAAGCAGCTAGCGTTTCATACAGTTCCTAGCTGCCAAACACCAAAACACGTAAAACAGCAGCAAGTCAGTGAACACAATAAGTCACCCAAGATGAGGAAACTCCACGCGGGTTCTGCACTAACAGTCTAACAGACCAGCTTCTTCTTTTTGATTACATGAGGAGAAAGCAACGCTTCAGAAATCTTCCAGCAGATGGTGTCGACATAGAGCCAGCCGCCTTCACTGAGCCCCAATATGGCCTCCTTCCATGGCTTCCTCGCCAAGGTGAGCCGTGCAGAATGGTGACCTCATTGTATGCACCCGGGACTATTATTGTACAGGATTCCATCCAGTTCTCGCGTCAAAGGGCGCATACACCCGCCTCATACGCATAAGAAGTAAAATATCGTGCGTCTGCCTACGTTGACAATTACCGTCAAAGTTGTGCTCATTCCTCCCCTTTCCTCCTCCATCACGTCTCGAGCAAACCTTTCCTGATGATCAAATCTCATCGGAGAAGGGAATCCCTCTAATAGGAGAGTTCTCCTTACCAAATTGATTCATATTCCTTTCCAATCGACCTCCAGTCAGGAACTTTTCTCTCCTGTGGTTGTCTGTTTCCGGTTGTAGGGTTTTTCCGCCATTCATCAGTCCGTCGATTGAGAATCCTCTCTGGATGCGATCCTCAGCTCCTTCTACCGAACGATGTACAGTAACTTCAAAGAGCAGGCAATCGAGTACGTCAAGCAAGCCGTGCAGGAAGACAATGCCGGGAACTACGCGAAGGCCTTCCCTCTGTACATGAACGCACTCGAGTACTTCAAGACCCATCTCAAGTACGAGAAGAACCCCAAGATCCGTGAGGCCATTACCCAAAAGTTCACCGAGTACCTCCGACGGGCTGAGGAGATCAGGGCCGTGCTCGATGAGGGAGGCCCTGGGCCTGCCTCGAACGGGGACGCTGCGGTTGCTGCCCGCACCAAGACAAAGCCTAAGGATGGAAGTGGCGGCGGTGATGGGGATGATGCAGAGAAGGAGAAGCTGAGGGCGGGATTGAATTCAGCCATCATAAGGGAGAAGCCTAACGTGAAGTGGAATGACGTCGCAGGGCTTGAGAGCGCGAAGCAGGCACTTCAGGAGGCAGTTATATTGCCCGTTAAGTTTCCACAGTTCTTCACCGGTATGTTGGGGCTGAGTGTTCTGCCTTTTGCTGTCAGTTTTGCTTCATTTTTCTTAGTTTGCTTTGCTAAAGAGAGAGCTCGTGGATTACAGACTCTGATGTTTAGTGCTTCCGTTATGTCCGTGTTGGTTGAACACTACGCTATTGCCTTGCTGCAGTTTTAAGGTGGTTTGGTAGCTCATGCTGCTTACTTAATGCGACTAAGGAGAGAACTGAGAGCTGCTTCATTACTTGATCTCCTGACAGTGGATGCAAGTGTAAAAATAATCATCAATTGGTTTCTTATGAAACAGAGTGACGGAGAGAGTATTTGGTGATGAAGCTTTGCCTGCTTGATCTAGTGAACTTATCTCTGTATGATTTTATGAGGATATTCATTTGTCCTGCCAAGATTTTTGTTACAGTATTTATTGGTCTTTTTTTTTTCTTCTATAATTGCCAGATAACAATAAAATCAGGCCAATTCTCACTGCATCATTGGTGTTATTTAACTTAATTTTTTGCTATTTCTTGAATAATGCACCTGATTTAGCGCTGCAGTCATATAAAATTTCCATCTTGTGATTTTCTTAGGCAAGCGACAGCCATGGAGAGCGTTTCTATTATATGGTCCTCCTGGTACGGGAAAGTCATATTTAGCAAAGGCTGTTGCTACTGAAGCAGACTCTACATTTTTCAGGTGTTTATAACAAAATTATGGTTGATTCCTTTTATGAGAAACTTAAGTTACTTACCGGGAAGAGAGAGAGCTAGTTGTTAAGTTTTGTCTTATGTTAATAAATTTCCTTAATCAACTGTCTAGTTATGCCATTCAGTTGGCTTTTCAGGTAGCCTTGTTTTTTCTTGTGTACGTCAACCCAAGGGACAAGTTACTTCTCAGTATTCTTGAATGTGCATTTCAAGATTTTCATATTGAAAGAATTGCATGCATCTGTACCTTGTGCATATTCATAAATTTTAGCCATTAGTCATTATATCAGAAATCCCAGATACAGAGCAAAGTATGCATTTAACTTCAACGTCTTGTCATAGGTGCACCAATCTCTACTTGTCTCATGCTCCATGGAGAAATCATAACGAATATTTTCTTCTCCTATTTGTGGACAGTGTATCTTCTTCAGATCTTGTATCAAAGTGGATGGGTGAAAGTGAGAAATTAGTTTCCAGTCTCTTTCAAATGGCCCGTGAAGGTGCTCCATCCATTATCTTCATTGATGAAATAGATTCTCTCTGTGGGCAACGTGGAGAAGGCAATGAAAGTGAAGCTTCTAGACGTATCAAAACAGAACTTCTAGTCCAGATGCAGGTACTTGTGGAATGATCTAAAGTTCTTGAGATGCAATTGCTACATGGTATGCTGCTTTTAATGCTAGCCAAACAAAGATCACCCTAATCTTATTCTGTTCCACTTAAGATAAAAATTATCTTTTTTTTTTTTAATTTTAAAAGTAATGGATAAATGACTTTCTTAGAGCCTTGCTTCTTTGATTTTTTATAACCATCAATGGCTTGTTTGCAAATTTAATCGTTGCCTCAAAGCATGTTGCATGGGTTGGATGAAGAATCTGATGGTGAGACCTGAACTGTACTTTTCTTGTGCTTGTATCATCGATGCACTAGAAACTTTGAGTGAAAGGAGGAGATGAAGTGAAAATGTCTTAATGTACATCTCTGGTTGTGTATACTGCATGGATTTCCCACACCACCACTGCCCCGCCTCCACACCCACCCCTCACAAACCCCTTCTTCTCTCTTTTCTTGATAACGAGGAGCTATTCTGCCAGAGCCTATGAACACCCATCAAGTCCATAAATCCCAGAAATTAGTACATGCGCAAGTGCATGTGTGGATGGTTTAACCATGTGCATTTCCTTTTGCTTGAAAAAAACTCTTATTTTTCAGTTATGTGCAACTTCAGTAATCTGAAGTTTCTATTATCTTTTGGATTTGAATCTGCCATCATTTGTCTGTCTTCATCATGGCATTAGTTCTGTTTTAAATAGTAAGTACCTCATGGTATTAAACTCATATTAGTAAATTGTTGTGGAATTAATATATTCAGTTGCATCAATCTTGCTAATGCCAGTGATTCATTTGTGTCTTGGATGAATGATATGATCCCAATCAAGTTCCTTTCTTTTTCCTTTTTTAATTTCCAGAAGGGTCAGCCTTAACATAAGCCTGGATTATGTCTTTTACCATTCAGGGTGTAGGCCATAACGATGAGAAAGTTCTTGTTCTGGCAGCAACCAATACTCCTTATGCTCTTGATCAGGTAAATGGAGATTGAAAGGCATGTTTAATTTCGTACTTGTGATTTCCTAAAGGAGCGTAGCTCATGTAGATTGTAGTGCAGGCCATCAGGAGGCGTTTTGACAAACGTATATACATTCCTCTACCAGATCTGAAGGCTCGGCAGCACATGTTCAAAGTACTTGGAGCTTGTTATCAAATATCACATTCATATTGAACTTTCTTGTTAACCCTACTGCTCCAAAATCAGACTAATGCTCTGATATCTGTGTTGTTTATTTTGGTAGGTTCATTTAGGAGATACTCCTCATAATTTAACTGAGAAAGATTTTGAAAGCTTAGCACGGAGGACAGAGGGGTTCTCTGGTTCAGATATATCTGTTTGCGTAAGTGCCATGGCCTAAATTATTTAAACTGTCTTTGTCAGGTCCGTTCTGCCAGCATGCCCTCACAACATTTCCCTCTATGATCCATGTCCAGGTTAAGGATGTACTCTTTGAACCCGTTCGCAAGACACAGGATGCTATGTTCTTTATAAAGACTCCCAATGGCATGTGGGTCCCATGTGGACCCAAACAACCAGGTGCTGTCCAAATTACCATGCAGGAGCTGGCTGCTCAAGGACAAGCTTCTAAGGTATTGGCTGTTTTGCTATGCTTCAGTCCTTAACTGCTGAGTTCTACTGACTTTCTGATGAATACTGAGCTTCCTGCGGTAGAAGATACTGAAGTTTATGCAGGAACTAGATCAAGACTCTATTAGAAGTCATAAGTTACAACGAATGGGAAATATTTGGGGAGGATCTTTATCAGCGGGATCTCTCTCACATTATCTGCTTTGGTGCTTGTGAAGGCTTGGCTGCTTTGTCCTGTAATGTTTTCTCTTTTACCAAAAGGGAAAGGAGCAAACGTTGATTTTCTAACTTGGGTGTTACCTCCAACAACTAGTTTCATTGCCATATTAAAGAAACATTTTTTATGCTGGAAGTTATGTATTGTTTTATGTATGACGATGCTTCACATCTTTGTCTATCCTTCCCTTATCTGTTATAACTTGGGTGCAGATCCTTCCTCCCCCGATCTCAAAAACAGATTTTGATAAAGTACTGGCGAGACAGAGGCCAACTGTGAGCAAGGCAGACCTAGATGTCCACGAGAGATTCACCAAGGAGTTCGGAGAGGAAGGCTAAATGGATATGGGACTGGTCTATCCCTCTGCAGCTCTCTCCCAGCCGTGCCGTGCCCCTGATTGCCGTGACTTGTAATTTGTGTCGGTTGATTGCTCCTGGATGCCAGGGAATCGTATTACCTTTTCGGCTTCATGTCTTGGGAAGATCGACTTCTTTGACTTCTGAGTCGCATGTTTCGTGAGATGGACTGCCTGCGGGGATTACCGATTGTTTCTTTCTGTATAAAGTTCACTTACCGACTGCTAAACATAATCCTGTTCTCAGCAAGAAGCTGTTCATAAATTATGCAGTAACACCATCATTCACGAAGCATGAAGATTTACCCAATTTGTGTTTCTTATGGTCCAACAGTTTAGTTTAGCACGTTCAACTCGACAGACGCGGGGGTGATTATCTTCCCGACTAGTTCCCAACTGAACAACATCCAGAGGCCCATACTGGATATTTGCCCGGGTCCCTGCAGATGTGGGTATATGATGGAGTATGCCGATCTCCAGGTAACTCAAATCTTTTCCCCTGGTTAATTGATCCAGGCCTGTTAATGAGACGGTCCACTTTTGATTTAAATGAGTGGAGTAGCGTCATCTGTCGATAACTATGGACATAGTCACATAGGTGATTGATTTGGTATTATGGCTAGCCAGACCTTCTGGCTCCTGAGGAAATTGGTGGGCTTGATTTGGGCCTTTAGCCCAATATTTGAGACCAGATCCTTCAAACAGATTGGGAAAAGACTCGATTGGCCATCGTCCCCACACACACACGCACACGAAGCAAGCTGTTCGGATGCCTCAATCTCCACCAGTTTTCCCAAGTCGATAAGTCGAAGTCACAAGAAATGAAACCAAAGGCTATCAGTGGAAGCAACACACGAGCTCGCCGCTGCTCATTCACTCGCCAGCACCAGCTTGGCCTAAGAGAATCTGGTCACCAAAGGTGCATGATTTTCACCCTTGAGCACCCTGAGACTAGACAACCGAAGTATTAACTCGGTTCTACCGCGCATCATGACTGGTAGCAGGAGGATATCAATGCTAGATTAGCCCCGGCAGGTGCAAATCCTCCCTCCATGGAGTGCATCGGAATTGGATGATCTTAAATGACGGTTTCTAAATCATACAGAATCACATTAAAATTAAGAATTCATGTGGAACTCGTGTCTTTTTAGCACGACTTACAAAATTGATACTATTTTGAATTCAGAAACTTTTAATGGATGCATTACATGACCACAACCATAGACCAATTACATCCCCCTTGCCTTTCCGTAACAAGAATGGTCCCAAAAATTGACCAAAGAGCCTGAGATGTTCTCTGTCTAGTTTCGGCCGACCTAATAGCGTTGATATATATATATATATATATATATAGAAGGTAGGCTGTTCTGGGTGATCAAAGTCAAACATGGTTGACTTTTTTTTGTTGGACGGGGCCTCCAGCCATGTCACTGCGGGTAATCTGGTGTAAAGTGGGTTCGTTCCTTTCCTTTTTTTACTGTCTCTTCAAAATATTACCGGACTGACCTACATAAATTTGAATTAATTAAAATTAATTGAACTCGATATGCATAAAGGAAATTACATATAAATTTATTATAATAATATTATTATTGACATAAAATTAAAAAAACTTAAATTTAATTGACCAATTTTTCGGCACTTTCATTATTCTATCCTTTCCTACCAAGTAATCTAAAGATTTGAACTTGGGTTAGCAACGATCTCCATTACAGACATGCTACAGATATTTTTTACGACGGATTTCTGTCGGAACTCAATTGATTGAGAGACCGTACTTTATCTGCGGCATTTTTCGACAAAATGCCGTCAAATAAATTTCCTTTTAGGACTACCATGGTAAGCGGAGGCGAGAAAGCCTAAGCGAGCAAGAGAGCAAGTGGAGGCTAGATCGGAGTGAGTAGGAGAACAAGTGGAGGCTCGAAAATTATATTAGCACTTGTAGTTTTCTCACTCACTTCTTATATGCTACACCTAGTATAAAATTTTTATTTCTAATTTTATTAGCAAAGAATTTTTTTTCCATATACTGAAAACTCTTATATGAATAATATCAGCATTTATTATTATAGTTGGCAGACATGCCTAGATCGTCCTTTGGATTCGAAAATCATAAAGTTCAGTAACGATGTTATCTCAGTAGTACATAGCTGCCATTGCTCAGGAAGCAAGCAAAGCTAGCGCCCCTGACATGGTAGGGGCTGCTATCATTGTAGCCAGCCAGCTGTGAGCACGATTTCAATCCCTTCCCACAGTAGTTGACTTCGATCTCTGGCCAATGTCAGTTAATCCTCATCGTCCTGGGCTCGCCCGGGACTGTAAGTTCCGACTCTTTAAATCACGGAAACATACTAAGCACATCCAAACCCTACTAGCACTCACGGTTTCTCGAGCTTTCTCCCCTTGAAACCACGCGTACTTTCTCGCTACTGTTGAGGTCAATCGGCCGGCTGGTAGGCGTGGGGATAGCCCTTGCCGTTGAACCCGTCTTGGGAAGAAGATGGACTTAACTGGGGGCGGAGGGAACAGTTGGATTTGGCATTCGAATCAGAAGAAACTGTCCAGAGGGCCTGACCTCCAGGGTTTTGACCGAGGGCACCTGCACATTCATCCATTCTCCATTTTCCTACGAAGAAACTCCTTCTCCATTGATTTAACAGCTTGGGGGCGGAACCTGCACCATCACCTATCGACAGTGACTGCTCATTATGGCCCCGAGCGACCGCTTGCACAGCTAATTAAGGGCATGGACACTTTCATTAATGGAAATTGAATATTGGACCTAAGATATTGCTCGTAAGACATTGTTGATCATTTGCATCGTCATCTGACCTATAAGGCACGACAAATGGTATATACATGTGTGAGTTGTTTCTTGACATGGAAGAAATTGATCTCACTGGGGAGGGCTTTCGACAAGATCTTTTGGACCCCCATAAAAAGTACAGCGCTAAGTTCTCTCTACACGACAAGATCTTTGTCTCACGGACGGGGTTGATTCTGCTAAATTATATTTTAAGGACGACAAATATTAATGTAATGAAACCCTCAATTCAATAACATAAGTGGGTAAACCTTGCATGCGTCATGTTTTTTTACTTTGATCTTATATAAATGTATGTAGTTAGGGCACATACATGTGGGCAACTGTCTTCCACCGAATTTATAATATAAACACCCCCAAATGGAGCTGCCGACCGCCACTGATTTCTAGCATGGACGAAGGAAAAAGGTTATTAAGGATTTAGGTTGGATTATTGCGAATAAATAAAACTCATATATTATTATTGGAAATAACTTTCTTATTAATAAATTAATCCCGTGAAATAAGAAATAATGAATCATAATTATTTAATTATGAATTTTCTCAATTTATTATATACAGACTTATACTTCATTTAAGAACAAATATACATAATTATTCCAATCAACCCATTTTACTATTTAAGAGATTTTTTTATAAGGATATGTATATTATCTTTTAGTAGGGTCAATTGGTTACATATTAGATTACTATAGTATTTGATGAACGATTCGTGACTGGGAAAACCACACCTTATACAGGATCGAGCTATGATTTAAACATACAGTAATTGGAGTCCAATGGTTTTCAATGTCGAGTGATTAAGAGAGAGAGAGAGAGAGAGAGAGAGAGAGAGAGAGAGAATCCCAGTGATATCCATGTGCAGAAAATAAGGAGGGATCTAGGGTTGATGCCATACATGCGACATCGCATGCACGTGGAAGAAAATTATGCATGGCCACATGGATAGGCAACAATGATATAATTTTATTAGCTATAGATACATACATACACACACACACACATATATACAAGAATTTATGTATATACATACAGACAACAGACGAGGAGCTAGTGGGAAAGAGACACGGGAGCATGGATTAGGTTAGAAATTTATACACATGCGAACAGTTGGAGACAGTCCACGTGAGAACCGCACGATCATGTTGTGTACGGATTCGGTGACCCTATTTCTCTAATTTTCCTTCGAGACATCCCGGGGAATTGGTGCTAATCCTTCCTCGGCCCTCGTCGAGAGATTGGACCCCGAAGACTAGATGAATAAGTAATACTCATTGACCGTGAAAAAAGGAAAACATATTTCCCAGCTCGATCTTCAAGTGAAATCCCGCATAGGTCTGTCTTCTCGACCTAAATCATCGGACGGGAACACAAGCGAAACACATGGTTAAATGTTGAACCGATCCCCCGGTCTCCGATTACATGGGAAAACCCCGCATTCCCATACTCTCATGCAGACGAACCTTCTTTAACTTGCTGCCTCTTGAATAGTGTTGACAAGCTACCCTCCCTCTTGATCTGAGGTGCTCAGAGAAAGATCTCTTCTTTATAACTTCCACAACTCGATCCCGGCCCGGAAAAGTGACCGACCGGGGCCCTAAATTGAACATATACCGATGGACATATATACATAAATTAACAGATCATATGCATGATGAAGCGACTGCATATATGCATCGGTTGCTTCTCAACGAGAAACAGAAATTTTCATCTGATTTCTTTGAATACGCCTAAGGAAGTCCCCGATCGGCACACGGTTGCGTGCCGTTTGCTGTTTACATGTACTTATGAGCCCTTATGTATAATTAAATATTTACATATACACACATTCGTATTACATCCCGCCCCTATATATATATATCCCACGAGGGTCATACACTTCATATCCGCATAACCCAGGATCAATTGCTCTTCCCTTTCTCTTCCTCGGTTTGTGTATAATCAATTGAAGCCTATATATAATTGGTGCCCTTCTTCTGATCATAAACCATCGCTTATATTCGTTCTCTCTATTCCTCAGCTACAACCCGGTAGAGTGTTATCTGAGATTCGAGCTTTCCATTCTCCTCGTGTACTAATATCTAGAAGAGATGGAGTTGGGAAGCGTAGTGCAGTTCCTTGAGGACATGACCATCCTTGTCACCGGTGCCACCGGCTTTCTAGCTAAGAGTACTCTCTCTCTCTCTGCGTTCCATTTATGTTCGATTCTGTGTGTGGTGCATATATATATATATACACATATGTATGTATATATAAGGGGAAAGACATTGGCTTCCATCTGATTATTGGGTTCGAAACGTGAGCGGATGCAGTCTTTGTGGAGAAGGTGCTCAGGGTTCAGCCGAAAGTGAAGAAGATGTACCTTCTCTTGAGGGCGTCCGATGCCCAGACGGCCGCTCTCCGTTTTCAGAATGAGGTATATGTATATATGTATATATATATATATATATGCTGGAAAATGTTGGTACGAATGAACCAGAAGGAAGTTAATCATGAATGACAATGGAATCATCTTACAAAAATGACACTTCTTGTATGTTTTCGTGACAAGTGATGTATAATAAAACCCCAATCCATCCTAGGGTTTTACATATAATAAACTATTCAAAGTGCTTCCAAGTTATTCCGGAGCTAACTTAACTTAGGCATTTTCCCGGTATCGGAAACCGGGTTTTCCATGAACCAAATGGATCTTCTCGTGGTAATCACTAACGCTTGATTAATCCCTTGATCTGACCGATAAGCATGGACAATTACTCACTGAGAAGTGCATGGTTTCAAAATTTGAAGATCATAGGTAAGGACCTGTTCATGGTCCTGAAGGAGACGTGGGGTGAGAACTTCAGCTCCCTCATCTCGGAGAAGGTAGCTGTTGTGCCCGGAGACATCTCCGTCGAGGACCTGGGGATTGAAGGCTCGGATTTGAGAGAGCAGATACGGGGCCAAACTGATGCCATCATTAACTTAGCAGCAACCACCAAGTTCGACGAGAGGTACATTCCTAGTAACTGATCGATCAGCGCCATGTTATTTGTATTGTCTCCATGTGGAGGTGAATTTAAGAGCTCCGTAGACACTGCGCGTACAAATGTAACGTCTCATTAATTCATGGCTGCTGAAGAGGCCTAGACCCTAAGATCGAGGCTGTGTGTTTAATAATCTGCTACTATTTGATCGGTTGGCAGATATGATGTTGCACTGGGCATTAATACGTTGGGTGCCAAGCGTATCATCAACTTCGCAAAGAGATGCAGCAACTTGAAGGTTCTCGTCCACGTATCAACCGGTAAGCATTTGCATTTTAACTTTTCGATTTAAAAAAATGTTAAGCACTTATACGTCCCTATTCCACGTAAATTATGATGGTCGAGAACTGATTTCTAACAAATAATATTTCATATATGAATGCCGTAAACAGGAAAAAAAAATCATCATTGATAGTTTTTTGCTTACTGATTGGCTGATGTTGTTCGAATCTAAATCAATTACACTCTATTACAATTTTAATTTTCAAGTGGTTAATACTGAAAAAATTAGTAAATGTAATTAGTAATTATAAATAAGCCAATGTGCTTACTATTAATCGCTCAATTTTTAATGCCCCGTGCTAGTTGTGTAAGACATGCACGTCTCCAATTATTTGGGAGAAATATCATAACATGAAATTAAATACAATTGTACTATCAATTTAATTATTGAAAATTTTATAATATAGAGTGAAAAAATTTGACATTTTTTTAAAAAAATTTATGGGTGTGTTGAATACATTTATATTCTAACAAAAGGAAGCAACTTGTGTACATGTGTAAGTGTACTGTATGCATCTGTTTGGCAGCATATGTATGTGGGGAGAAGGGAGGGCTGATAGAGGAGAGGCACTACGAGATGGGGGAGACACTGAATGGGGTGTCAGGGCTCGACATTGATGCAGAGTTGAAGTTGGCCCAGAGCAAGTTGAAGGAGCTCACAGCCATGGGCTCCACTCCACAGGAGATCTCCATGGCCATGAAAGATTTGGGCATTTCAAGGTTACCCAAAATTTTATAATTAGGGAAATCTCATACATTTAAATGGGCAATTTCCGATCCGATTGCTGAGGATTTGATTTAATTGAAAATCGCAGGGCGAAGACATACGGGTGGCCTAACACATACGTGTTCACAAAGGCAATGGGAGAGATGCTTGTGGGGCAGTCGAAGGGAAATCTGCCAGTGGTCATCTCACGTCCCACAATTATCACCAGCACTTACAAGGAACCCTTCCCCGGGTGGGTCGAAGGTGCTAGGTAAGTGAAGAGATGGATCTGAAATTTAAAGAGAGAGAAAAAAAATCCTTTTCTTCAAGTCTCTAATTGTTGATTATCTTCTGATGATCTCGATCTCGGGATGACAGAACCATCGACAGCATAGCCGTGGGTTATGGTAAAGGGAAGCTGACGTGCTTTCTTTGCGACCCAAATGGAATCATCGATGTGGTAAATAAACAAACATGACTCGTCTATTTCTCTCTTTTTCGGTCTGGATGCGAGTAGACTCTTAATTCGTGAGGTTTCGATA
This sequence comes from Sonneratia alba, assembly GCA_900174645.1. Classification (NCBI taxonomy): domain Eukaryota; kingdom Viridiplantae; phylum Streptophyta; class Magnoliopsida; order Myrtales; family Lythraceae; genus Sonneratia; species Sonneratia alba. Next base: position 3,687,408 of record FWPY01000010.1, read on the forward strand.
TATATGATGGAAAAGCCAAGATAGAATGATGAAACTGTAGCATGCGATGATACCGGCGAGATTCCTCAGCACCGTCGGTTTTCTTCTAAAGAACTTGGAACGGTGTTTTGCAGATACCTGCTGATATGGTGGTGAATTCGATCATAGTGGCCATGGCGGCAAACGCAGGTCATCAGCGACCCCTCGACGAGGTGATCTATCAGGTGGGGTCTTCTCTCGGGAACCCAATCAGGTACTGTGATCTCCAGGAGTTCGGGCACCGCTACTTCTCCAAGCATCCATGGATCAACAAGGAAGGGAAGGCAGTAATAGTGGGGAAGGTTAAGATCCTCAGCAGTATGGCCAGTTTCCAAAGATACATGGCCCTCAGATACTTGCTTTTGCTTAAGGTAATTAAGCATTTATTCTGAATAGTTTACACGACACGATCGAGCTGCTGGAAATATGATGACTCTGTGGTTATTCTCGGCAAAGATGAGTAAAACCAAGATACTCCGATCGATTCACAATCTCCTGGTAACTGTTGTTCCGTGTTTTGCTCTATGAATATATATAGGGGCTGGAAGTGGCAAATGCAGCATTCTGCAACCTCTTCCACGGCACCTACCTCGACATGAACAGGAAGATCAGTCTCGTGATGCGTCTGATCGAGCTTTACAGGCCGTACTTGTTCTTCGAGGGAGTGTGAGTAGACGACATACATTCATCGGCTTTTACCAATTACTAGCCAGCCCGCTCTAACGACTTGAGCTTACCCAGCCCCGGAACCGTTCATTTTCTCTCGTGCAGGTTCGACGACATGAACACAGAGAGATTGCGAATTGGGATGAGGGAGAACGGGTCCGAGGCGGACATCTTCTACTTCGACCCGAGGTGCATCGATTGGGATGGCTACTTCAGGGGGATTCACATCGCCGGGGTCGTGAAATACGTCTTCAAATGAACATTTGTACTAAACATCTCTCGAATGGTTATTAAAAGATTTGCGTTTGTCTAATCAGTTTCCATTACCTAGTTACTTTAAGCATTGTGCTATCGAGCAATTTGTCACTATTCTGATTGAAGCTTAACGGTATTCTTGGCGGATTGCTGAAACCGGATGACCACTGTATTTTACTTTTATTTATGCATTAATGGAGTCTGAGGATGACGTATCTATATCATCATCTTTGTTATCATAATCACCTTCTATGAAAATTCATTGTTCATTAGAGGAAACTGTGGAAATGCCCTCCAATTCCTGGTCGGCCACCGGTCACTTTTTTGGGCTTTGGGCTCTCAGGGGCGAGCGGCCCGTCAACCCCTCATTTTTGTCCCTTTTCTTTTCCCCGAGAATAGACTGAAAATCAGTTGGTTGATCGCCCGCCGTGCTCCTGAAGAGGGAATTGGACAAACCGCTTCACGGAACCGACGCTTAAGCAATCAAACTGGAGCTACTTCTTCGCATTTCCTGCCTACAAATTTTCTATTCTCTGTGTGGCTTTCTTGTCGGCTTCTGCGAGCTCTAGGGACTCCCAGTTTCAGCTGAATACTCCTATCCTGCGCATACAAGCTTCGGTCATTACTGCTAGCTAGTAAGTTGCCTTCACATGTGAAGCTAACCATTCTGATCGATAAAATCTCTCGTATTTTTATCTGCTCGGCTGGTTTTATTAGAACCCGTTATTCATTCTTACGAGTGCTCGATCATGTCGTGTATATGTTTGTTAAAACGCTAGAATGAGTTCTTGAATTGAACATTTAGAAAAATGTTGTACCTTTGTTCATTTTTGGCTTAGTATAGATAAGCTCTTACTATGCTGTACAATTTTCTCAACTTCAGGTGTTGGCTTTTTAACCGTAGTTGAGACCATCGAAGATCATACAGAGAGCCATCAGCCATGGATGGTGAGCAGAAATCTCGTACCTTTTCAAGGAATGATTGATAGGTCTTTGATTCATCGTCAAATTCAAACAATTTTAGACGCTCTGAATCCTGATATCTCAAATAGTCTCTGTTCAGTTTCTTCTCTCTGTGCTTACTCTTGTTGGTTTCAGTTGATTCACAGCCAACCATGGAGGAGACTATATTGGTCGGAGACGATCTGATGATGGGACCTCCTTCACCTATTATCCCTCCCGAAATTGCCTCTCATGTGCTTGAAGGTGTTGATTTATGCGATGGGATTTTGAGGAATCTATTTCTGTGTAAGTGTACCGTTTTCCAATGAACAAATCTGATTTGATAAGGGTGCGCATGAAATTTTCCATCCATAAGAAAATGCCTTGCTATGCCTTCTTGCTTCTTTATTTTGCAATGAAGAAGAACCAGCAGGTGTGCAACCTTTATGTCAAACGAATTTCTTGGACAGTCATATCTATTTACAGATGAACTCATGTACCTGAAAAAAAGTGATTTTTTTTCTCTCCTGTAGGTTTGCAGATAAATGATATTGAGCCATTCTGTCAAGATGAGATTGTTTTGTACCGGCAGTGTGCTGAAAAGAGGGTGAGATCATCATGAAGCATTTGACATTTGAATTCCAACTTCATCTTGGTGCATGTACTCTTTTCTCGCTGTGATCCACTCTTCTTCATTGAATAATAATGGTTTTGCAGGATAAGGAGCTGAGGCAGCGACTTCAGGAGAGTGAGCACAAATTGGGATTGTCAATGCCGGTGGATGAGGCTAATGACAGAACCTTGCAGCTTCAAGCTGAAGTGACTTCACTTGAGAGGTATTCTTTGAAGAACCAATGAATCTAGAACTTACATTTCTTAAAGTTATATTATTTAGCTTGCCGTTAAGGTTGTACTTATGACTAAATCGGTTTATTATAATGTTGTCTCTAATTCGTTCTTAAATCCTATGCACAGGCATTTGATTCTTGCTAGTGGAATTGAAGGGATGGAAGGATTTCGGCAGAGATGGAGTTTACATGGTCGCCTTACAGATACCAAGTATGTTGCAAGTGGATGCTTCACTTTTGTGCAGAAACAATGGAAAACAACTTTTGTTTACAAACATAAGTTCATATTTTTCATGCCAGTGGTTATTTGAACAAGTCTACAGGTTATGGGTTGAATGAACCAATATGAGACAGATTATGCTGCTTCCCATCACTAGGAATCAATAATTGGATCAACTTGTTCTAAGAATGATGAGCACTTTTCTTATGCTTTGGTTGGAGACTTTAGGCAATGACTTTATACCTTACATATGTGCTCATGTATTTTAACCTGCGCTGAGCTTTTTGTAGGCAAAGATTGGAATCTCTAAAGGAAGGGATTGGGAATAGAAAGAAGGATGAGCCAGTTAGGGGAACTGAATCAACTCCGAAGAAGTGGTTCTCTTGGTGAACTCTTTCTGCAGCCTGCAGCAAAAACAATGCTGTTGTCGGAGAGCTTCAGTATGAGCCTGTGGATAAACTTGCCGAGCTGTTGTAGAAATTCCCCTAGTCAATTAATCATTTGTCATGGTCTTGAGTAAACCTGAAGACTCTCAATGACCGACCTTCATGCAAATGAGGATGACACTGTCACTGCTTTAAGTTTTCTTTAGTTCCATCCCCTGGTGGTCTCCCGATTTCTGCAATGAGCTAGTGGCAGCCCGTGGTTCTTATCTTACTCAGGTAATTTATCCTCGCAGATACACTGATTTGGGTGAGTCGAGTTAACATTAACCCACATGGTGGGGGGCTCATTTGGCTGCGTCCCTGAGCAAACAATCCATGCGGACAATTCTAGCTAGTGAGGTAGGAATTATGACTATCCCTTCAGAGTAGAGATAATTTTATTTTCAAAGTAGTCGTGTGCATGAATTCAAATGCAATTGGCCTGCCCCTAGACATTTGACGTAACTTGCATCTACTTGACATGAGTTTTCAGATCACCCAATAATAATCTCTCGGCCACACAACGTGGCAGCCCCCAGACGGATCTAGTGGGTAAGATGGTTTTCCTATGTTATCGTCAGATAGATCGTGGCTCGTAGGCGCCACTTGGCATAGAAAGTTGACACGAACACCCTGCCACCCACCCCCAGCCCCCGGCCGGGGCAACTGACCAAACCGCAAGTATTTTACATATCTACGGGGCCGAACTTTAGGCCCAACTTGACAAAGCAAGCCCGTCTGTGGCCCACATGAAGGCCGGGAAGTTTGGGCTTTCAGTTAGGATAGCCCGGCCTATTGGGCCGAATTGAGCTTTTACTCTATGGCCCCAAAACTCATCTCCCGGATTCTCCTCCCGCTCTTTTCGCTCTCTCAAACCATATATAACGCCTCAGGAAGTCAGTCGCCTCTGAAAAACCCTACCGGAGCCGATCACTGATAGTCTCACGCAGGCGATCCCGAAGTCTAATTCCAACCTTGAAGTACGCTCTCTTTCTCTCTCGCTCTCGCTATTTGTATTGTGGTTCCATACGTGACTGATGGGTAATGCGCGTGCCGGTACTGACATGCAATGATGACACTGTCGTTAGCAGATATGAAGGTGGTCGCAGCCTACTTGCTCGCTGTCCTGGGAGGCAACGCCAACCCCACCGCCAAGGATTTGAAGGCGATTCTCGGATCAGGTATGAACCTCCTCTACCTTTGTCCGTTCCGATCTCCTTGCTCCTCGCATCCTTTTGATTTTATTACTTTCTATTCTTCTCCGGTGACGCAGTCTGTGCTGGGATTTTATCCGATTCTATCTAATTCATGCTGTTCATTTCCTCAAGTTTCTTTTAATTTTCTTTTAAGATATTGCGTGGTTTAAGTGCACTGATCGATTGTATTATCGGATGGGACTTGGGCTGCTTGTTTATGGCTAAAAGACGTTACTTTGGAAGGATCACAGGGGCGGTGGACCATTACTTGCTGAAGTCTGTGTGCATTATTTGAGGCACTTCTCGGATTGACTAGGGCTAGTTTGTCGATGATTGTAAAAGACTAGCCTATATAGTTAACTTGAAGCCACTATGGCAAATTTGTGTGTAAGAAATAAGAATTAACGTTTTGCTGCAAGGGGCTTCAGACTCGTGTCAGACATAAGATATATAACTGATTATTAGTAAGTTAATGGAAGCTGCTTTCCATTACGTATTCAGTTACAATGAATGTTTCCCTCAAGTGAGACTGAAGAAGGCATTGTCTGACTGGCAGTGGGAGCTGAGGCTGATGACAATAGGATTGAGTTGCTTCTGTCCGAAGTGAAGGGAAAAGATATCACCGAGCTGATTGCTGCTGGAAGGGAGAAGTTGGCATCAGTGCCTTGTGGTGGTGGCGTAGCTGTTGCCGCTGCTGCAGCCCCTGCTGGTGGTGGTGGTGGTGATGCTGCTCCTGCCGCTGAGGCTAAGAAGGAGGAGAAGGTGGAGAAGGAGGAATCCGAAGACGACGTAAGTTCTGGCATCCTCAATTCGATTCACTTCTATTTTGGGTCTGTGATCGTTGATCGTCTGATAAATGTTCCTCTATGTCTAACAATGTAATTTGCACTCTTGCAGGATATGGGTTTCAGTCTCTTCGACTAAGCAGTAAAATTCGTTCTTCATTCTTGGAGGCATCATTTATTCTCCTATGGACATCAGAATAATGGGCAGAAGTTAGGATTCTATATTCATATGGTATGGACGTGCTTTAACATTCCATTAGTTCCTTGGAAATTTGTTTCTCGAATAAGAGATGATGTTTCGTATCTTCTCAGTACAGTTCTTCGGTTGGTGATATTACAGAGACTAAAAAGAAAAAAGGAATCTTCCAACAGGTCATAATAAGAATCAACAAGCCATGGTAGAGGCCAGACTGACCATCTCCATGGAATCACCCTAAATGAACTTCCTATACTCCGTCAGAACAAATACCTATTATCGTGAGAAAACGACTGCAACAGGATCTGAATGATCGATCCATGGTACAAGAATGTGACGGGCCGGGTCTCAGAATATATGGGCCTATTAGATGAATGTAGGCCCAATGGGCCTGCCTGCTACACTAGCAGAAAGCCAGATCCAGCAACGAGAACTTAAGCCGATTCGTCTCAATCGAAAAATATTACCACTTTGCTAAAACTCATCTCTTCTTCTTCTTCTTCTTTCTAATATTTCTAACGCAAGAATGAATCATCATTGCAAAACTAATCGAGAGTCTTTTTTTTTTTTTTTTGGGTTTTTCCTCCTCCACTTTTCCTTGTCTAGGGTGGGGTGGCATCATGAGCCTCCAAGTTCATGACTTTTAATTGCTTTCATCATATCCCTTAAAAATGTGTAATTTTAATTAATGGGGGCCGACAGCGGTCACAGCACTGTGCGCCATTTTCACTAACACGGCATCCGGCCCCGACACACTTTCCCTGTCGAACTCACAATTTTCTCCCGTTACATTTTCATGGCATCTCCGCCATGCACGTAGACCTGCAAGATTTTCACACGAAAGATCAACAAATTTGACCTGTGCGTGTCTAGTTCAAGGACCATCTCCGCTCGAGGAGGCCGCATTTTGAATTTAAATTAATCATGCGCTTTCAAAGCCTAAGATCGAGTTAGACGATTCATTGTCCCGGCAATTGCCATTGCGCAGCTGAAATAGGCATCGATCATATGGTTCCTATGAGTACACGGCTTGCCTCTTCGAAAAGGACATTTTTGTTCTTGAATTCTAGGATGCCCCGATTTTAACCGTTGATGTCTGCGGAGTGACGCTGGGTCGAGCGCACTGGATGCCGCTGCAGTATATCGCCAATGATGGACACGTGGAAGGACCGTCTCGCTCGTGTATCCATCGATGGGATTCGCATACCGCATTGTTGGTGCCTCAAAGTAATGATTATGCATGCACTACATGTCATGTTAGAAGGATTAACTGAACAAGGTTCATATCCGTATTTTACATGAACCTATCACGTATTTTATCATTCCAGATATGTCTCGTAGTTACGATTATATTATAAATGATATGATATTACTGTAAATTATCGAGTAGAATGTTTGGAGTTTAATTATTATCGACAGACTATGCCCGTCTGTCTCTGTCTTTTTCTTCTGCCTCTGTCTTTTTTTTCTTCTTCTTCTTCTTCTTCTTCTTCTTCTTATTACCTAAAGAATTCACGAGAATAGAAGAGAAAAAAAAAACGAAATGTTTTGATTGAGTTTTGGGGTACAAATGAAGGCAAAAAGAGTCGGAGGTAAAAATGGAAATTTTAGAATTTCCAGGGATCTGTTTATAATTCTAATACTTTGCCGAGTCGACTCTCCGGCCACTGTTATGGTATCTCATTCATTCATTCATTTATTTATCAAAAAAATGGGGGTTCAAACTGGACAGGAAAGAGAGAAACAGAGCATGCCTTTTCCCCTGTTTTTTCCGCCATTTTCAGAGAAAGAAACAGTGTTCTTCACATGGTAGTAGACGAGGAGAAGAGAATAGAGCTATACCATACAGAGAGGGGAGGGGAGAGGGTGAAGTGAGAGAGAGAGAGAGAGAGAGGGGGAGTAGATAGACACGCAGACGCTTCTCTCGTGAATTCTCAATCAATTTTTCTTGAAAAATTTCACGGCTTTCCCCCCCACCCCCCCTCCCCCATTCTCTTTCCTCATTCAACTCCACCCTTCTCTCTCCCGTGTCTCCCGAGCTCCCCACCCAACAAAAAGGAAAAAGAGCCGAGGAAAAATCTCGCCTTTTCTTTGAATTCATCCTCTCTCCGTACACCACTGCAGAACCTAGACCATCTGTCCATTTTGCTGGGGAGAGTCTGTCTTGTGCTCCTGTTGGTGGTTTTCTGGCATTGCTGCAGGTGGGTCTTCTGCTTATTTTACTTTTCTGTTTCAATGTTGCTTTCTTTTTCATGGACAGGTTTGGGATGGCATTTTTTGTTGATTCTGTTTGGAAGATTAGCTCTTGCTGCCACTAGCTTAGATTGTTCTGTCCTGAGTGGATCCGGTCTGGTTCTTGTCAAGAGTGGATTTGAAGTGGCCCCTTTAAAGGATCGAACTAAATGCAGAAGCTCTTTAAAGTTTCTGTGTAGTAAATGAATCTTTTACCTTTATCTGAACTTTGACGGTGCGACTGGTAAATGTTATCTTTCTCCTCTCTGGGTTAATAAATTGGTAAATCCTTTTTTAAGCCAAGTATATTTGGTCGAAATATCGAATAAAAAAGGCATGTACTATTGTGGATGGCCTGGTTATGGCAACCGATTGATATGATTTATGGGTTTGTCTTCTCTTCGTTGTCTTCTTTTCTTTGTAAGAGATTGTGGATCAAGTTCGACTTTGTCGGGTCTGTGATTGCTGGGCGCCATGACCACCCTGGACTCCTTTTTCTCCCCATTTTTAACCCAAGAAATTTTCGTGCAGTCATGTCTCATCCTAAGTGGTCTATAAGTTTCTTTAGAAACTGGGTATAATCTATGCCTTTATTTGATATTTGACTGGGAGTTGTTAAGGGAATGAAGCAACAGCCATTTAATACGTATATATTCTTGGCTGACGTCCTAAATTTGCACACGACCTATCATTTTCAGAAATTGTGATTATCTTCTCACTTTACCGGGAACTTCGAATGCCATTTTGCAATTCCATTTTCTTCCTAATGGGTTAATACCCATGCTATCTCAGTGGAAGTAAAACTCCAAGCTGGAATAAATTAAGTTAATGATCTCTGCTATGTTCTTCCCAATCAGGTAGTAAATTTATTATGCCTTCATTATTTCAATATTAAGTCGCTATAAGACCTTTCATATGACATTCAATAATTGTCAACTATATCATTCTGAAAGATTTTGATTTTGTCAGGTTCTGATGCATATCATGTTGATACTGATAAACGGATCATAACTAGACTTACACGTGAGATGATTGCTATGATTCAAGAGGATTCTGCAAGTGTTCCCTGCTTGATGGCTATTCTTATCTCGATCTTAAGTGATTCGTTGGAGCTGGGTTGACGTCTATCTTCTGGGAAAAATCTACTTTGATTTTGAGTGAATTGACCAGAGATGGCTTCAGTCCCCAGCAAATGTGAGATCACTGAATTGGCAGAAGAATTCAAAGTAGTAGGTAATATTTGCCCTCAGAGCTCTGAAAGTAAGTACTCAATTGAGGATGATATTAATCGTCTTTTTGAGTCCATCAACATTAGAAACTCCATCCGGGCTTCCACTAGAGATTCCTTGCATAAGAATGCCTCTAAGAGACCTATGCGAGGCTGTTCATCCCCAGCATCAGCAATTGGAATCTCGGAGCCAGTGAGTCTGAAGCAGGCTTTGAGGGGCTTATGCATATCTCAGGCTTCAGAAATGGCTGCTATGAAGAGATTGTCAAAGCCTGCAAATTTCTCAGGCCACTCAGAGGCAGGAGCAATCAAAAGGCTGTACAAGGCAGTGGTTGTTGAGACCAATGGTTCAGGAGATCCTGTAAATGAAGGTAAATCCAATGTGGTGGAAATCTCACTTGGACCAGAAAGGATCCTTTCGACTTCTTCAACTCAAAGTGATACACATGGTGTTCTCTTTGCTGGGGCAGTGGAGAAGGTAAAATCATTGGCAACAGAACCTCAGGGTGAAGAATCGAAGGACAACTCGAGGAAGATGAAAACTGTAAAATCTCTTGTTCATAGCAGTGAAAATGTTTCTGAGCATGAAGGTCTGATAACTGTGAATGGCATAGAAAAGGGTCCTTCCACCAGGACTGATGTTAGCAAATCGGCTGTTAACAGCCCACAATTACTAAGGCCTGGATTCAGTAATAAAAGTTTCATGAAGAAACTGAAGCATGAATCTAATTCTGCTTCTTGCAGCTCTAGTCCTGCTACTCAAAAGTTTGATGATGTTGTGGGGCACAGTGCGCATGATGATTTGGGTCACAGAGCAGATGATGAATTGGCCCCCGAAGTGGACAATCTCAAGGATTGCCATATTCCAACTGCAGAAATAAATGAAGATGAAAATCCTTCAATTGCTGCAAATGTAACTTTCAGTGGTGAACTCGAAAGAAAACATTCCATTGCTAGAGCTGATGAGAGGTATCAGTCAAAAGACAAAGGGGAGTTCTCTCAGAGCTCTAAGAGTAGCATTGGAGATTACAGCAGCACCACTGCCACCAGCTCAAGTGAATCAAGCAACCTCAGTAGCTCGAGCCGTGGAATTGGGACCAGGCCGCACATGTCCAAGGACCTAAGATGGGAAGCCATTAGATCTGCTGAGAAAAACCAAGGAACCTTAAACATGAAGCAATTTAAGCTGCTGAAGAGGCTTGGCTGTGGGGACATTGGGACTGTCTACCTTGCAGAGCTGATGGGGACGAACTGCTTGTTTGCTTTGAAGGTGATGGATGGTGAGTTCTTGAAGACAGGGAAGAAGATGCTCAGGGCACAGACTGAGAAAGAGATAATGCAGATGCTCGATCACCCTTTTCTTCCAACATTATATTACCATTTCTCGACAGAGAAGCACTCATGCTTGGTTATGGAGTACTGCCCTGGTGGAGATTTACATGTGCTAAGGCAAAAGCAACCAGCTAGGTGTTTTTCGGAACAAGCAGCAAGGTGGGTTTACTCCCTGAACTCTTTTTCGTCAGCTTTCTTGGTTTTAGAACAATTTCGTGGTTAGTTTCTGGAATGAAATTTTTAATATCTTTAATCTCGAACTTTTTCTCATTAAATGAATGCAAATTTTTATGCTTTTTCCAAAAAACAAATGCTCACTGACTCATGTCCGCCAATCCACTTGTTTCTGGGGAAATGGGAGAAACTTTCCAATGTCCAGGTAAATGAAATGAATGGGGAATATTTTGCATAGCGATGTGGAGGACATCTTTGATTATACAATGTTATGATGAGAGCAATCGCAAACAATTTTTCTTCATTTTTTTAAGGGAAAGTAAACTTCCCAGTTTTTTAATACTGAACATTAGTAGTTTACACATGTTTTTAATGGGCATAGCCTTGACAATGCGATCAACTCCATGGATTATCATTTGTCATCACCCTTGGAATAAGGTAGACGTCATGTTATCGCTCTATTGATGAATCATAAAAGATCTTCAAATACTCATCTATTCTTAACCCTTTTCAAGCAATTATCACTGATCAGCTGCTGTATATACAGGTTCTATGTTGCCGAAGTCCTCCTTGCATTAGAGTACCTGCACATGCTTGGTGTAGTCTATCGAGACCTGAAACCTGAAAACATTCTCATTCGAGAAGATGGACACATAATGCTCTCAGACTTCGACCTCTCTCTTCGATGTGCTGTTAACCCTGTTCTCCTAACTTCATCTCCACCTGACAACACTGCACCACCCAAAAAGGTCTCCAGCCCTTGCACAGAATCGAGCTGTGTAGATCCCTTTTGCCTCCACCCTTCATGGCAAGTTCCTTGCTTTACACCTAGACTTCTGTCAGTTGCAGTGAAGAGTCGGAAGATAAAATCTGATTTAGCTTCCCAAGTTAATCCTCTGCCCCAGCTTGTTGTGGAGCCCACAAGCGCAAGATCCAATTCCTTTGTTGGCACCTATGAATACCTCGCCCCAGAGATCATCAAAGGGGAGGGTCATGGGAGCTCAGTTGATTGGTGGACTTTTGGGATCTTTCTGTTCGAGCTGCTCTATGGGAGGACACCCTTTAAGGGCCTGAGCAATGAGGAGACACTATCCAATGTTGTCTCGCGGAGCCTCAAATTCCCTGGCAACCCAATAGTCAGTTTCCATGCGAGGGATCTGATCAGAGGGCTACTGGTGAAGGACCCAGAAAATCGACTCGGGTCAATTAAAGGGGCTGCCGAGATAAAGCAGCATCCATTCTTTGAGGGCCTCAATTGGGCTCTGATACGATGTGCTGTGCCACCAGAGCTGCCAATGGCCAGGGACTCTCACCATGCAGAGGAGATAATGGGATTCGAGGTGTTTTAGCTCGGGACTCTTTATTCCTTCAAAAAGCTAAAGAAGTGGTTTTACAACTTTCAACCTCAGATTTTTGATCGCTATAACTCATAAATTATCAATACATATATATATGTATGTAGCATGTTTGTACATACAGTGTAGGAAACCTAGCTGCTTTATCGTTCTCAGAGTTAACTGGTGTGGCAGTTCAATTGGAGACGAGGAAGGTGGTTGATTGTGCCTGAAAAATGTATGCTTTGATCTGCAGGTTGCTGAATGTGATGGAACTTTTGACTTTTTATACACACTTTTTTGGGCAAAGTCCGAGTTTTTTGTTTGTGGCAATTTTTTTTTGGGCAGAAATGGGAAGTGCAGGGGCTTAGCTTTGGAGAGCTGGAGGATTGACGCATTTCTTTTCCTCTTATGTTGCATGTCATACCTAGAAACTAAGTCGTCAGTTGATGTATATTCTGGTCGCTTATCATTGAATAAGGATCTGACTTGATGTAACTTTTGCTGTTAGCAGACAAAGGGGAAAAAAATAAAACAAGACAAAGGAAAATGTAAAGACATGAAAACCCAATCGAAGTGGTAAGATTTGCTTTCTTCTACTCTTCATCTCTCGGAAGGAAAAGGAAAAGCGAACAAACATGAACAGCAGCAGAGTACGCATGCATTCTCCTTCATGTTTAAGCTGCTGCCATCGCTCCATGAGTCCCTCTTCGCGTTCCCAATTCCTCACTATTCTGCCTCTCAGTCGATATCTTTTCTTGCGCAAGCTCGCTCCTTTGAGAGCTCCACGTAGAACCCACAACTTCGATTCTTGCTCTGGGCCCTCGATTTTTTCTTCAATGGCTTCTCCAGCCCAGGGGGGCCAATCAGAGACGAGACCCTTCTCAGTCCTGTTTGTATGCCTCGGAAATATCTGCAGAAGCCCTGCTGCCGAGGGCGTGTTTAGGGATATTGTCAGGAAGAGGGGCGTTGATTCCAAGTTCCAGATCGATTCTGCGGGTACAATCGGGTACCATGAGGTGATAATTGAAGTACAAGTCGATGCATTTGCCTGTGAATCTTATAATAGTGTCGACGCCTGACCTGAATTAACACTTGCATGGATTCCATTGTGTATGGATACCATAACCCATAAGATCGCTAAGGAATTTTATCTTTTTCAGTTAAAAGCTGAAGGTTATGCCAATGCGAGTTATATAGATGTGTACAACACAATTGTGAGCTAGAAAGCATATCTGCAAATCCTCAAAACTCACATTTTTGCTTGCTGGTAAAGGGTGATTTAGCGGACCCCAGAATGAGAGCAGTAGCTAACAGGCGTGGTGTTGAGATAACATCCATATCGAGGCCGATTCAGCCATCTGATTTCCAGAACTTCGATCTCATCCTTGCAATGGACAAGCAAAACAGGGGTATGCAAGATCTGAAGATTCAGCTTCCAAAGGGTTATGATCACAAGGGATTTTATTTGTTAGGGTGGGATTTGAGTTGACTCATTGTTATGTGCTTTTTCACTCAAAACTTACTACGAATGATTCTTGGTTGACACAGAAGATATTTTGGGGGCGCTTGAACGGTGGAAATTCAGAGAGAGCCTTCCTCAGGATGCTCATAAGAAGGTTGTTGCAGAAGAAGTGACATATAGAGGTAATTTGCGTCACAATCTGAGGCTGCAAATTCAACTGGGTTTTATTATGATGATGCAGGTTCAATTGATGTGCTCGTATTGCAAGAAGCATGATGACACGGAAGTGCCAGATCCCTACTATGGAGGACCTCAAGGATTCGAAAAGGTAAAACTGCTTTTCTTGTCTTGACTACCAGTTTAAATTGACTTTATTGGTAATCTCTCGACTCTTGGCAAGAACAATTTGATATGTCATTATCGGCCAATTTCTGGCATTAGTGGAAGCTTACTGTTGAACTTGTTTATCAGACTTTGAGAGATGATTTCTGGCGATGAAACCGTAGCCCAGTAGAATTTTATGTCTCGCTTCATCTTTGCCTGTTGCAGGTATTAGATCTGCTGGAAGATGCCTGTGAATCATTATTAGATAGCATCTTGACCAAGAGTAGCATTTGATAAGATTCTCAGACGTGTCACAGGTTTCGGGATTAGAGGTTCTACATTCACTTCATACAGCAGTTATTCGTATTCCTATAAAGAAATACACTGCCATGTAGCATGCACTGAAACTTGCTTGTTGTCAATATTCCGAGGAATCAGACATTGCTGCTCATAATAAGCAAACTCCGTTTATATGTAGTGAATATGACAAACTTTGCACTTTATGTATCTTACACGATTCGAGGAAGCAAAATCTCTGGCATCTTTACCAAGCTGGGTGAACTGCTCTAAATTCTTCAGAAATGCAAGCGCATTGCAGTTGCAGAAGTAATATCAGGGCTGCCTTTTGTCGGATGAAAAAGGGAAGTATGCTCTCTCTTAATAGGACTTGGACCTCTCATGAGGCAATCTTCGGAAATATTTGTTGTGGGCGACAGTTGTGCATTGCCCTTGAGGATTGCTCCATTTCAAAGGTAATTGGGTTTGACTCCATAAAAGGAAAAAGGTAAATTGGATTTGGGATTTTCTTCTTACAGGACACCATTCAAGGAGCTGATCTTTCCCGGACCCAAGTACCATAAGCCAGGTGACTTGGACCTCAAACTTCAACTAAGATGACGGAAACAGACCGGGAATACCAAAAATATCGCTGCCGTTTTTTTTTTGGTGCAAACAAAGTTGGGAGTATTGGCTTCAATTGGATGCCGAACATAAACAGGACAGCATGGTTTCTTCTATTGTATAAAAATTTGAAACACATCAGAGGTTGAATCTCATTACACAATTTCACAACCTAAGTTATACGTATGCTACCAATGTACTTTGTAAAGTTGAATTCTCTGAAAGAATCAGGTTCAAACCCGGCTAAATTCTACACATCCTCCATGTTATGATCATTATCATTGTCCCCGTCATAGTACTCGTCGTCCCTTTGAATCTGCTTGTCTTGGATGTGCTCTGAAATAGAGAAATTTCAAAGTCAGAGGAGAAGGGCATGCACTGCAGAGAATTCCACGTCCTCTATAAATGTATGAACAGGTAAAAGCTTTCTGCTTACGGTCTACACGTTCATCTGGGTTTTGCTTGTCTTCGTCAAAATCAGGTATGTAAAAGTCTGGAGGAACCTGCAGCATGGAAAGGAACATCTACTCAATCTATAGCACACAATAGAAAACAAGATTCAAAACTTCCAGCAAATCTATTATAAGAACACACAACTGACTAACTTGCGTGGGTAATTACTGCTCAATAGTTTCTGAGATCAATCCCTTTCCACAGTGAGATCATTTCTATTATTTAAAGTTGAAGATGAGTTTCTTTGTCGATCAAGTTTGAGGTAATGATTGGGTAAGAAGCGACAATTCCAGCATACAATTCATCTAGAATGAAAATCAAACCTGGGTATAGGAAAAGAACAGCAAGTACAAATAAACATGACCTAAACAGGCAAATTTTATGATGGCCAAAAGAAAAAAAAACGTGGCAAATTTTACAGACCTCTTGCATCTGCACACTAGGAGCATGCTGAATGTAACGAAGATTCTCCAAGACTTGCATCTTGATTGAGCCAATGTAGGATTTGCCATTCAAGTTCTCCTGCTCAATTAACAATTAGAAATGGAAGAGGATGAAGCAAACTTGCTCAAGAACCCTATCATGTTAATTTAAAAGGAGAAACTTCATGGAACTACATACAATATGCCCTTGAGGAATCTTCAACGAGTAATCTGGAGCAAAATATTCTATGTACTCATTGTCTGGGATCTCTGCCAAGAAAGATGATAGACAAAACAGAAAAAAAAATGCAGTAAGAATGTCTTGTGATGATAGAAGCAAAAATTATTAACCAAGCAGGGGGAAAAAAACTACTTGATGAAACCATCTTTCATCCTCTCATTAAATTACCATTTGGAAGCTCAGACTCTAATAGAACTCCAGTCTCAACAGCCCAACATCGAGCAACATTCTCCTTAGTGTACCCACCACCCCCAGTAACCTGAAATACATTATATATATATATATATATACACTAAGAAAACTGCACATACGTGTGAGTGAGAGAGAGAGAATGGGGTGACAGATAGAAAGATATAATATACCAGCAAGGGCAAGTTAAATTTCTTCACAATTTTAACACACTCAGCATGTCCTAAAAAAAATTAAAGATGGCACCATTCTTAGTCTCCTCCATCGAACATGGTTCCTGATGCAAGTAAAAGCTCAAAGAAAGAAAACCCGGTTCATTGTAAAACTGAGAGAAGAATATGAATACAAGGAGATATCCACCATCAATGGAGAGATTGAAGCATCCCAAGCGATCGCCAGCGAGTGAATCAGCACCACATTGCAGGACAATGGCACTGGGCTGATAAGTTTCAACAACCTTCATAATTATCTGCATAACAAAAGTCAATCATAGAATCAAGTCTTATAATGTGTTAGGCAATAATCAGGGGGCATAGCTACAAACTATTGGAGACTTTTACCAGAACTTACAGTCTTGAAAAGCCGGGTGAAGCTGTTGTCATCTATCCCATCCTTGAGAGGGACATTAATTGCATAGAACTTCCCTGCTCTTTCTCCTATTTCCTTCAATTAATAATATTTTTCCAATAAATAGAAATTCTTGATTCAACTCCAGATCGGCCAAGCAAAAATATGGTAAGGAAACACAGATCAGGCTAAACTTAAACCACCTTAACATCGCCAGTCCCAGGAAAGAACATATCCCCAAACTTATGAAAGCTAACAGTCATCACTCTGGCATAGCAACCAAAGCAGTATGATTAACAAATAACAAAGGGGAAGTATAAGGAGCAGAAAATTGATATTTTTCTAGTTTTCCAAATATCGGGATTAAAGTGCTTATGCAGCTGACAGCAGGAAAAGAAAAATGAAAATTGTGCCTTCATCGGACAATTTGGCTACCTGTCAGTAAAATAAAAGGCTTCTTCAACACCATCACCGTGATGCACATCTATATCAACATACAGTACCCGGGCATGATACTTGAGCAGCTCCAGGATACCCAGAACAAGATCGTTGATGTAACAGAATCCTGACGACTGACACTTTTTAGCATGGTGTAACCCTCCAGCCCAATTTATAGCAATATCACAAAGTTGATGGTTCAATCTTCGTGCAGCATCTACAAAATAAAGTGTCCGACAGCTTATCCCAAATTATGAAAACCCACCACTAATGAAAACATCAAAATGGATTAAATGTTACCTATTGTTCCTCCCGCATAAATTTGGCAAAATTCAAACAGGTTTTCAAAGACAGGACAGTCTTCTCCAAGATTATCTGGTGCATAAGAAGAATATATCATGTTCAGGATGGGTATAATTACAGTCAAATGAATCATATTGAGATTTTGACAATTGGATGTGCACAGAAAATTAAATTTATAATTTCCAAATTCACTGAATTATAAATTCTTCTGTATTTGCTCGAAATCTTGTTTTTGCTATCGCTCCTTTTTTTTATAGACATTGTTTTTGCTATCAGTCAAACACAATCTTTAAAAGTTCATACTGCCTATCTGTTACAGAAGAATGCTATCAGTCTCCCTTGACTTTGGAATTATTTATAGCACAGTTAAAGAATCTTTTGGCAACCATTAATAAAATAAGCGAAAACAATTATGCCCCTAATCAAAATAGACCAAGGAAAATTCCATACATTTTGACAATTCCTCCGAGTACAAGTGCTGGGTATCGGGCGTGATGCGGTGTAGGAACTCGACATAATCAGAAGAATGAAATTGGGCAAGCTCAACGGGATAAGCTTTATGAGGGCGCTGCAGCATTGGAGAAATGATAAGTACTATTTCACGCTATCAGGAATTGAACAACTGAAAATTTGGAGAAGGTAATGTAAACTCCACCCATCAGTGTCTCACATAAACTTCCATCTTCTTGTGAAGCTCATAAGCAAGGACTAGATGGTGCGTCATACAGAGCCGATGTGGTTTCATTGGATGGTTTGGCCCAAAATAAACACTACCCACATCCCCTGCAGAAACACTATGACCATTTGAGCAAAGCAACTTCCTGAAAATCGAAACTGCATCAATCCAGTACACCTTTATTCAAGCACACCATGATACCATCCCAATTTTCGAATAGAATAAAAACTTAGATGAGTGCATAACTCTTAAATTCCAGAACTAAAAACCCAAAAGCCCAACTCCCTCCATCAAAGAAGTAATTTCTGACAAACAACACGACCTTGAATCTGCTGCATCGAGGCAATTTCACATAGCTGTTGCATCCCTAACAAAAATCTGCTAAAACAAAAAGAATATTTGATGGATTCAGCTAAACTGCTCAGGGCACTGATCGGAGAAACCTGCCACAGGTAATCCCAGTAGGATCATGAGGTAAATTCCTTTCCACCTCTGTAAACCTCATCTCTCTCTCTTCCCCAGCACACTTTCCCCTCTCAACCACAAAGATTAGCAAATACTCATACCAGCACCGGAGAATTTGTTGTACACAAGCGCCATGAAAGCAGAGGGCGAACATTTCAGCTAAAACTTAATTCTCTCACAGGGACGTCACATCAAAGTTCCCGGAGTCTGTCGCGAAACCAACTGATTTCGGCAGAAAAGAGATGCGGAAATTGATGCTGGCAGTCTGGGAGAGTAGTATAAACTAAAAACATCAAGGGGTTGAGATTACCATCGTAGAAGTAGGAGATTTTGTCCTTGGACCTCATCTTATCAATCAGTTGCAGAACGGAGGAGGAAGAAGCCGCTAGCTCTGCTTTAATTACAGGAGTTGTGCCAATGCTTGCTGCGACGGAGATGGAAGAGTAGGATTTCTCATTTACTACTGGCTAATCACTGGGCCTCTGATAGCCCAATAGTCGGCGGTGGGCGGATATTCTTCACCAAGCCGTCCATTATGGGCCCGCGAAACTCAGCCTAGTCCACCAGCCCCCCACTGAGCAGAAGCCGCATCAATTACGTTTCACCGGTGAGAAGCAGCCTTTTCTTATTCCTAGATCCCTAACCATCATTAAGCCTCGCCATTCGGTAGCCTTCATTTTCTGACCAACACCTCTCCTCGCCCGCAGAGAGCCTATTGCGTCCGGCAAAGCCCCGCCTTTCGGTCCTCGGAATCTCATCTTCACGTAAGAAGCGCCTGTCTCTTTTTCTTCTCTTAAAGCAGCTCACGAGCTATATATGCTTTAGATCCAGTCTCGAACCCTGTAGACTTCTCCAGCTCGCATCAAGTCAGTCGATGCTGCTATAGTCAATCGTCTCGGTTTAGCTTGATAGACTTCCATTTAGTCGAGCACCACCCTGTTGCCCGCCATCGATGCGCTTCTCTTTTTTCTTTGTAACCTGAATTTGTGGTCTTCACGCCATTTTTCCGAGCTGGCAGAGATTGAAAATTGTGCTCTAAGGATGTATTTGATAGTTTTCCATCAATAATAGATTGTGAAGAAGATGCTGCCAATACTCCGTGTTGTCTCTTGGCAATCACTTGATGGCTGAGGAGTCATGTCTCTTAGAGCAGTGGACTCACACCACGAGAAGCTTGGTTTTTCGGTCAGGCCAAAGTCACGGAAATCTGTCGCGAGTCTCTCGGAACGGGAATGGTCCGAGAATAGGGTTCCGATGGTATTCTCGTGCATTTTTCTGTGAGCTCTCCGATAGAGGCCCCCGTTGGAAGCTTGAGAGAATTAATTTGCTCGGAAAGTTTACCGTCAGATGTGGGCAACGGAAGTCTATCGGAATCTTAACGATGGAGCTTTCCATTGGTAATCTATCGGAAATGCTTTCCATTGGATTGCCGTCGGACCGTCTCTCAGAAAATTACCGAGGGCAAGTTCCATCGGTAACCTGTCAGAAGCTTTTACGATGGAAATTCCTCATGCAAATATGACGGAAAAGTTTCAACTACAGCCACCGCTTCTTTCATGTTACTGTCTGCATGTTCAACTACATCCTGTTATGTACCTATATGGCATGTAGAATCTTGAAAGGGTCATTTTGATTGTAAGTTTTGTTGTTGGACCCCATGTTTATATTTATCAAAATTTATTATCAGCTTTTTGTTTGTTGTGTCATATATATATATATATATATATTGTTATGAATATCATAACAGGGATGTAGTTGAATATGCGGATAGTAACAGGAAAGTAGTGGTGAATGTAGTTAAAAGTTTTCCATCATATTTACATTAACTTTGATCATGTTTACTTAGCTGTATCTAAAAGGATTCCTTGCACGGATCTATTTGTTGGCAAGCGACAGGTCCCTTTTCACATGCAGAACTTCTCATATACTCTCATCTGCCTTGGCGTTCCCTGTTATTTTCATATTTTATGCTTCCCTCTTAGTTTACTTGGGCCTTGGCTAAGTCTATGGAAGTGCCTCACAAGATTTTAGCATATTACTGCAGGATGACAGAGGCTCCTTTCAGACCGAGGGAGAAACTTACTGAGAAGCAAAAGTACTTTCAGAGCATTCACAGACACACATACCTCAAGGGACCTTTTGACAAGGTCACCTCTGTTGCAATTCCTCTTGCTCTGGCAGCAACCGCGACCTTCATGATTGTGAGTCTTCCCCCTCTCATCACAAGTAGTCATGGTCGTGTTTGGCATGATTGTCCTCATTGAACTACAGAATTTTTCCTCATTCAATGAGGTGTTGCGCAATCTTATACGTATGGTTGTCTTTTTATGCAGGCACGTGGGATCTATAACATGTCTCATGGAATTGGGAAGAAGGAGTAATGCTACTGATAGTTGTTTGGTATATTCTTGCACGAGTTTCATTCCCAATTTGCCTTGTAATAATTGCAGAGCTGTGTGTTTGTTTCCATGGAATGTAAGCTGAAAACTGACAGCTGACTCTTTGATGGTCTCATCACTTGCTCTCTTTAATTCTCTTCTTGACGTTATGAATAAATTACAGTGTTCTGTTTATGGTCTGGGCTATGTACTCTGTTATTGGCTTTGATGATGTTGTTGGTCTGTTAAAGCAGAATTTGGGTGAATTATCGCCCTAAGCTGATGAGTAAATTAGCCTAAGGTTGAATATGATGGAATTGTCATTGCCTGTATGAATACTGCCAGATCAAATGGAAGAGAGACTTGTGTATGAGGTCCGGTCAAGGTGAAGAGTATTTTGCCAGTCAATAAAAAGTGTGTTCATCTTGCTGGAAGTAATGCCGTTAGTGTTATGTTTAACTTTCAACCCACACACAAAGACAACTTGCTACTGCCATCGTTTTTTTCGGTCCACTAATTTGTTAAGTTTTGACAAACTATTTGGATTGCTTGACTGAGCCTCTCAGCTTGCTTGGTGAAACTGATGCTGGTGGCGGGGGAACTCGGGTATCAAGATTCATGCATATCCCAGTTCATTGCATGTTGATCTCATGCCATGTCCAAGGTACAAATTCTGTGATGTCATTCTTGCCGACCCTCTCCACTCAATGGCATGGCTCCTCGACCATGGATGAGAGAATGGGCTTAATTTGTCCTCCCTGGAACTGCATGAAAGTTACAACGGAGCTCAATCGTGACCAAAACTTGATCCCAAGCTCGATCTCATAAACACTGCTCTCTGGGCCTGAGTTCGGGCTAACTGAGTGGTCTCCCCACTGACCGGCCCTTCATCTGCGATCCACACGTACTTTGAAGTCAAGGCTCAACTGCCCAACGCAATCTAATTTCCCTTCGAGATGGTTGGCCTGAAATTCTGGCAGAACGGCAACACATTCTTTATGGAGGGGTGACAGTGCTCGTTGCTGGTAGACAGCCATCTGAAGTTAGGAGTTGGGTGTTGACATCCTTCTCTCTAGCTATACAGTATGTGACCGTGATCGGGTCCGACAATTACCGGCAGGCATGCAC
Source organism: Sonneratia alba (assembly GCA_900174645.1). Taxonomy (NCBI): domain Eukaryota; kingdom Viridiplantae; phylum Streptophyta; class Magnoliopsida; order Myrtales; family Lythraceae; genus Sonneratia; species Sonneratia alba. The sequence continues at coordinate 3,709,208 of FWPY01000010.1, forward strand.
AAGGCATCGGTCTTGGCTCGTGTCTGGGAGAGCTGAGTACTGAGCCCTCGATTGTCACCTCGGAATCGGAGTAGATCCTATGAAGTGGCATGTGCGATCTGTATGAATGCAGGCAGCATGGTGGAGAGGATGTATTGACTATTGACTATTGAGAATTGTCAAAAGAGAAAAAAGGGACTATTGACTATCGATCGTTCACATAGTTAACTTTTTAGGCCGATTTGTTTGGCAGTGGGGGCGAAGATCAATGGGAAACCAAACCCTCTTGGTCAAGAATTGGCACCGCCGCTTCGTCTTCATTAACCTAATCAGTAGTGCATTCATTCATAGCGAATTAACAATGTCGGAGAGGACGAATCAGAACGCTTGCATGGAAGACCAAGATAACAATCGAAAGGAGGCTCTTCACACAGCTAAAGCACAACTGTGGAGGTCATTTCCAGTCCGGTATACGCCCGGTTCTCGGGCGTGCGTGAACTCAATTCTTACTGTGAGCTCTCTATCTAATCAGGAAAGAATTAATTAATTAATTAATTAAAAAACAGAGAGAGAGAGTGCAGCTTTCTTTTAATCCTGTCTTCTGCTTAACTTCCACGCTTTTTTCCTTCGTCCCCTGGCTACCAAAAGTAATTAATGGCAGCAACCCTCTTCCTCGTCCGCCACCTCGTCGGGTCTTGCTCGAGTGCCCGCTTCACTTCACATTACGGAAGAAAACCGAGCGAGCGAGCGAGGAGAGCTGGGCCCGGTGATCTCAACCCGCCTTGCCCGGCGCGCGCTTGTACAATCCTCCGTGTGTCCTGATCCTATCGACCTGCCCGTATTTCTTTTTCTCCTTCTACGTACGTTCCTGAAGCCGGCATCGTCGGTGAAAATTCCACGGGGTCAAGCTCTCGTAGAAAATGGCACCGGACTGTCGATCGATTCTAGCGCTCCGTTGTCGGTGAAAACTCCATGATTTTTAAAAGGGGTCGTTCGTTGGTGTTCAATTATTTGTTAGGTGGAATCCAATTAGTAATCGTGTGCTTAGTGTGGGACGTTTTCCTTCCTTATGTATTGCAAGATTTGCATTTTTTAAATTAAAATAAAAAAGAAATTGATAATATATTGGTGGTGGTGGTGGTGGTCGCGGCCACGCTCCGAATATTAAATCGGATGGCTCAGCAATTCATCAACCGCCTTTTTTTTCTATCTAGGTTTCAATCAATAAAAACCTTATTCAGTCCCTTTCAGAATTTCTTGAACTCCCCTCCCGGGTCCACACTCGTCTCCTGTCCTCTTTGTTTTTTTCCCCCTAAGAAACCATGTGATATTTAGAATCTAATATCCTACTGGGAAATAATAGTATGGTAGTATCGCATTCAATTTAACAGTTAAAAAGTTACTATATTTAATTCGTAATTCACATCCTTTTTATTTTCTTCTTCTTATATTGATTTTTAGACCTATAAAACTCTCATATAACCGTGAAAAAAAATATTTTTAATAGTGGTTAAACTCTTCCCAAGCTATAATTTTTCTCAAAAATCTACCATCACCTTCAAGCGGCTCATATGGGACATTTTTAGAAAGTGCCAATCCAAGATATTTCTCTCGAAGTAGTTTCCTGCTCGAGTGGGTGACGACTTTGTTGGTATCTTGTGAACCATCGGTCATATATCATACGTATAGATACACATCCAAAGACACGGGTTTAGGTAGAGATGTTAAATGTACCGAGCTGAAACTAAACCTTCCAAACTTAGAATCGGCCCGGGCCACTTCTAACCTGGCTCGTAACTGTTCTTATTGGATTGGAGATAGTTATGGGCCAGTTCATAAAAATGGACCCGTTAAACCATAACCAGCATGAACCGTTACCCTGCTGATCCGGCTTGAAACCATTGAAAACCAGATCAAATTGCCAAAAATCATGCAAATCAACAGTCAAATTTTGTCATGTCAATTTAAAATTTAAAAAAAATTAAAAACATGGATGGTTTACGGGCCAAAACGATTCGTTTATAAATGGTTCCGAGTCGGTTCATATTTGCCTAAAGTGTAATCTGTATCTAGATTGACCCATTAAGCAAATCAGTCGAATATTAATTAAGTCTAACAATTCCATATTTGCTTTAAACCGGTACGAACCGTACTTTTAATAATATTTGGTGTAGCACAAACCTAATATCAAAGTTCAAGTCTGAATAGGTTCAAAGTCTTAAGCTTTTCATCCAAGTACGACGATATATAGATATATATATATATATAGCAATTACTGTACTGCTGTCACGGATCTTTAAGTATATGATTTGGTAACTAACTTATCCGTTGACCTGGCAACATGCGCGCACAGGACAGCATTATTTCTCATCAATCTTTTCATTTATTTATTTACTTATTCATTCTCATCCCTCAATATTAAAAAACTCCATAAATCCGAACTTTTTAAAATTAAAAAAAAAGAAGCGAAAATGACAGAGAGAGAGAGAGAGAGAGAGCCATTCAGTCTGTGGACATTTTTTTTTCTTTATCTTTAAAGTTTTCTCCATGGGGAAGAGTGGGGAAAGAGGCCGCGGACAAAGTCAACGGGCGTGCATTTCATGCATGTTTTTCTCTTTTTTCCTCCCTTTCGTATATAATTATCCCTTTCGTTAAGAGATATTGTCGGCGTCATTGTTTGCGCGTTCGGCCCTGTCGGAGGAGATAGTATTTCATATATGCTATTCTATTCTCCATTGATTGACGACTCCCGAGTCATCCTTGACCTATTAAACCACTCGATCCGACGATACTCGGTCGGACCATACCGTCCCAATTTACTTGGTCGATCGGACAACAGGGCGACACCTAGTCGGGTGCTTCTTTCTACTCTCCTCAAACTGACATTCTTCGCCACTCTTAACCACCCGACCACGACTTAGTTGTTAACGGGGACCGACTAAGAGATCTTCAGTCTGATACAACTATTTTCGGCATGACCTCTATAAATATATCATGTTACGGAGGAGGATGTAAATTTTGATCTTCAAAACTTTCCACTCATAATTCTCCACATCCGGTTTGCAGACTTAAGAATCGGAGAGCCTTTCTAAACCATCTCATCCACCCTAGGTTCGAGATGTTAAACGGGCCGGGCTGGCCAGTAACTGGACCATCCAAACCCGGAACAGCCTGGACCGCTCCTAATCTGGCCCGTAACTATTCTTAGTGGGTTTGGGGCGGTTACATGGCTGGTTTCGAACCATTACCCGAGAGAAATATCTTGGATTAGCCCGAACCATTACCCTGCTGAACTGACCCGGAACCGTTTAGAAATCGGCCTAGACCCCCAAAAATCCTACAAATCAATGGTCAAATTTTGTAAGGTCAATTTAAAATTTTAAAAAAAAAATAAAAGATTGCCGATTCAAGGGCCAAATCGACCCGTTTATAAATGGTTCAAGGCCGGTCCATATTTGCCTGAACTATAACCAGTAACAAGACTGGCCCATTAAGCAAACAAATCGAACTGTAATCGAGTCAAACGGTTCTATGCCCGTTTTGAACTGATCCGAACTGCATTTTTAACAATACTACCCTAGGTTTACCTTGCAAGTTTACGTGGTGTGCTGAAATTTGGTAGAACGTTTGAGCCTTCGATTAATACATTTCTCTACCCAATAAAATTACCTACTAAGTTAAAATTTATGTCGAGTAGAATTTATTTCCTTTATATGTTTATCGCAAAAATCTCATAGTAAATACTTGAAATATGTGCCCGTGGAGCAAGTATTTGATTAGGTAATTATAATGTTTATTTTTTTAATATAAATTTTTTAATATTTAAAATCTTATCGAATTCTAATTAATTTATATTTTAATATAAAAAATTAAATTCTCTTTTGTCGGGGTTGTTTCTTTGAACAATGAAAATTGAGGCATTCCTTTTTTTTTTTTCTTTTAAGGAGAGCAAAGGGACCCACTGGAACTAGTGCCGTCTTGCATTTCTCCACGCGCTACGTCGCGCGTGAGCGCCAAGCTTTTGTCGCTTGAAAGAAGCCTCTATTGGGTCGGCATTGTCCAACAATGAATCAACCGATGTTTCTGTGGGACCCGCTCTCACCAAATGAGAAAGAAAATCAATTAATATCTGGGAGTACCCTGCGAGCATTCACGCGCTTGCCTCCTCATGCGTACCCAACCGTCGGATGCTGTCCCAAACTCTTATAGTGAACCCTCGTCGTCAGCATCGAACGGCCGATGCTTCACGAGTGTACCGTAAGAGCGAGAACTGCGAACCAGGCGATTGATTTTGAACTATCGTTTAAGACTTCTGCCGTGGAAAGGATCCGTTGTCCCATATTGACTAACGACCATCTAGAGAGGAGAGAGAGAGAGGATTTTTTTAATGCATAGTACTATTTGCTCATAAATTAATGAGTTATAATTAATTTAAATTTAAATTAAATTAAATTATGAGAGTAAAATATTAATATTATATATTTTTTATTTATAAAATTAAATTAAAGAGTATATTTAAATATTATATACGTTGAAATATCTTAATTAATTAAAAATTATAATACTGAAAGCTTAGGAAGGCAGACAGATTGAGGTGGTTTCTTCAGCAAAGAGCTTCGCACTTTCACATTCTTCCACTCTACTATATATAAGCAAGCATTCTCCATATGAGAACCGAACAAGTACCTCCCTTTCTCTTCTCGCCCTCTCTCTTCTGTTCATTTTTTTTTTTAAGGACCCACAGGAAGAGGAAGAGGAAGAGGAGCAGGCGAAACTGTGGGAGAAATCAAGTGAAGCTCGGATCTTTGTGTGCATTCTCCTCGGACTCATCCTGAAGTTGCGAGCTTTCTTCTAACTTTAGGGGTCTGGGGACTGGTCGGCGGCCGAAGTGGGTGGGACTTTGTTCAAATGGCGGCAGCGGCTTTGGCCGGAGATGACCTCGTCCGGCAGACGAGCAGCAGGAGGAGCTGGACGTCCGGGAGCGTGAGGGACATGTGGAATGCGCCCGACGTGTTCCACAGGAGCGGCCGGGGGCAGGTCAGTGGCCGAGAGGACGACGAGGAGGAGCTCCGGTGGGCTGCCATCGAGCGGCTGCCCACCTACGACCGCATGCGGAAGGGGATTCTGACTCAAGTGGGGAGCAATGGGCGGGTCATGCATGGCGAAGTCGATGTGACTAAGCTCGGGTCTCAGGACAAGAAGCTCCTGATGGAGAGCATCCTCAAGGTCGTTGAGGAGGACAATGAGAAGTTCCTCAGGCGGCTGAGGGACAGGACCGACCGGGTGGGGATCGAGATCCCAAAGATCGAGGTCCGGTTCCAGAACCTGTCCATAGAGGGTGACGGTTATGTCGGGACCAGAGCTCTTCCTACTCTCCTCAACTCCACCTTGAACGCAATTGAGGTATACTCTTGTTCTCACAACATAGAAATATAGAGGCTGTGTTTTGTAAATTTAGAACTGGAACGAGGTTATAATGATCTGTGATTTGTTAGAAGAACAGTCGAAAATCAATAGCAGTACACTCTCTTCATCTTTATCTTTATGCTTAGGTACCATTATTATGCCTCTGCAAATTGGCAGAAGAGAAATTAGAGTCCGTGAACTTGCAATTAAAGGGCATGAAACTTCAATCTCAACCTAAATTTTCAAATGCAAGATGCGTGAAATCAAAAGAGAAACCAGACGAGACAGGGATATCTATTGAATTTCTCAGAGATCAATGGTCTTCCAATCTGTCATTTCAACGTAGTAGTATATTTCAATTTCCATTTCTGGCAAACCCTCGGTGATCTGTTGGTTAAAACCCATTTTCATGATCCAAACAGGGAGTTCTTGGCATGGCAGGTCTTACTCCACCAAAGAAAAGGGTTGTGAAGATCCTTCAAGATATCAGTGGCATCATTAGACCCTCCAGGTATGTATGCTTAATGATACTTCCAATTCCTGGGAAGAAAGTGGTCAATCGACCCAGTGGAAAAAACTTATTTTGCAAAATCTGAACAGAGCCGTGTGATTTTTCAGAATGACTCTGCTTCTTGGACCGCCCCGTTCCGGTAAAACAACTCTACTGAAGGCACTTGCTGGAAAATCCGATGACGATCTAAGGGTGACAGGCAAGGTCACCTACTGTGGGCACGAATTGAATGAGTTTGTTCCTCAAAGGACCTGTGCTTATATCAGTCAGCACGACCTTCACTATGGTGAAATGACTGTTCGTGAGACCTTGGACTTTTCTGGCCGTTGCCTTGGGGTTGGGTCCCGTTATGAGATGTTGACTGAGCTCTCGAGGCGAGAAAGAGAGGCTGGGATCAAGCCTGACCCAGAAATCGATGCTTTCATGAAGGCCACAGCAATGGTCGGACAGCAAACGAACTTGGGCACTGATTATGTCCTCAAGGTAAGTTTTCCTTTCTTTTCCTTCTATTGCAATTTATGAGAAACCATCAGACCCATTGCTTTCGTTAGTTCAACTCTAACATGAAGAATTTCTCAACAGATTCTGGGCCTAGATATTTGTGCGGATATCATGGTTGGAGACGACATGAGAAGGGGTATCTCTGGCGGGCAAAAGAAGCGTGTCACTACAGGTACAATTCAAATGGTGTAAACTATAGGGACTATTATATCAGTGCAACTGTGCCTCCAAATGATAGCTTAAGCTTCCAACTACGCTGTAGTTTGTGGCCAATTTTTGGATGCATTGAGTACGTTATAAATGGAATTAATTATGTTTGACTGTAGGTGAGATGTTGGTTGGACCTGCAAAGGCTTTCTTCATGGACGAGATATCTACTGGACTCGACAGTTCGACAACCTTCCAGATAGTCAAATTCATGAGGCAGATGGTCCACATCATGGATGTAACCATGGTGATCTCCCTCCTGCAGCCAGCCCCAGAAACATATGATCTCTTTGATGATATCATCCTACTATCCGATGGTCAAATTGTCTACCAGGGGCCCCGCGAGAGCGTCCTCCAGTTCTTTGAGCACATGGGCTTCAAGTGCCCAGAAAGAAAAGGAGTTGCTGACTTTCTCCAGGAAGTGACCTCCAAGAAGGACCAGGAACAGTACTGGTGCAGGAAGTACCAGCCCTATCGGTACATATCTGCAGCGGAGTTCTCCCGAGCATTTAACTCCTTCCATGTAGGGCAACAACTCCTGGAGGAGCTAAGGGTCCCCTATGACAAGTCCCTGGCCCACCCTGCGGCCCTGGTGAAGGAAAAGTATGGGATCTCCAACTGGGAGCTCTTCAAGGCAAGCTTTGACAGGGAGTGGCTTCTCATGAAGCGAAGCTCATTTGTGTACATCTTCAAGACAACTCAGATCACGATCATGGCTATCATTGCACTTACTGTGTTCCTTAGGACAGAAATGAAGACAGGTGCAATCGAGGATGGAGCTAAATTCTGGGGGGCACTCTTCTTCAGTCTTGTCAATGTCATGTTCAACGGGATGAGTGAGCTTGCAATGACTGTCTTCAGGCTTCCTGTATTCTACAAGCAGAGGGATGCCCTATTTTACCCCGCTTGGGCCTTCGGGCTGCCCATCTGGATCCTCCGCATACCCGTTTCGCTCTTGGAGTCAGGAATTTGGATCATTTTAACTTATTACACGATTGGGTTTGCCCCAGCTGCTAGTAGGTTTGTACCTCTCTCACTAGCATGATTCTCTCGTTTTAAGAACTTCCCACTCCTTACTGATCTAACCTGAAATTGCTGTCTGTTTCTTTAGGTTCTTCAAGCAGTTCCTAGCTTTTCTTGGTGTGCATCAGATGGCACTCTCACTCTTCCGTTTCATAGCAGGAGTTGGTAGAACGCAGGTTGTTGCAAATACTCTTGGTACCTTCACTCTCTTGTTGGTTTTCATTCTCGGAGGCTTCATTGTTGCAAAAGGTTAGTAAATTGCATGTTCTAGAGCTGAAAGTTCTAGGTTATATATAAGTACTGAAATATATTGTGGTTCTCATATTCTTTACAGATGATATCTTACCATGGATGATATGGGGTTACTATGTTTCACCTATGATGTATGGACTTCAAGCCATCTCCATCAATGAGTTTCTCGACAAAAGATGGAGCAATCCCGTAAGTTTTTCCCCTTCCCCTTCATTATTGTGCAGTTCTATCGGACTACGAATAATTTTATCAGTTTTGACGCAAAAATCTAAGTTCTTGACATCTTTGTAATGTCACAGCCTACCATAAATTCCAACCAACCCACGGTAGGGAAGACCCTTCTCAAGGAACGAGGTCTGTTTAGGACTGAAAGCTGGTACTGGATTAGTATCGCTGCTCTCTTCAGTTTCTCTGTTCTCTTCAGCCTTCTCTTCATTGCGGTCCTGACTTGGCTGAACCGTAAGTTGGTTTCTTCTTAACATTATTAAAGCCACGACAATTGGGAATCATCGGTTGACCATTTTTGTGGGATGCAATTTCAGCTCTTCAAGATAATAAAGCTACAATTTTGGAAGATGATGAACCTGATGAGTCTAAGCGCCAAGCTCGTTCTGAAGGTACATGGGATATTGCAACAAGAATACTGCAATAGTTGTATACGTTTTCACTCTGCGTGCCTGATGTTCAATTGATTATTCGAGTGCAGGTATCAATATGCAAGTAATGAACTCTGGGACTCAATCAAGGCGGGGAATGGTTCTTCCCTTCCAGCCTCTTTCTCTCGCTTTTAACCATGTGAACTACTACGTTGACATGCCTGCAGTAAGTAAAAGAAAGACCATTTTGTTTGAGATTCTTTATCTGATGATTTCTACCATTTACTGATGTTAGACTGTAAGACAAGATTGAAAATAATATGCATGGTTCTCCTGACAGGAAATGAAGACTCAGGGGGTTGACGATACCCGACTACAGCTCCTAAGGGATGTTAGTGGAGCTTTTAGGCCTGGGATTCTGACGGCTCTAGTTGGTGTCAGTGGGGCTGGTAAGACAACTTTGATGGATGTCTTGGCTGGAAGAAAAACTGGTGGATATATTGAAGGAGATATAAGCATATCGGGTTACCCTAAGAACCAAGCAACATTTGCCCGTGTCAGTGGTTACTGTGAACAGAATGACATCCACTCTCCATATGTCACTGTATATGAGTCGCTCTTGTACTCTGCATGGCTTCGCCTAGCTAAGGACGTCAAGACTGAAACAAGAAAGGTCCGTAACTAATCATTACTTGTAAATATCCCCGACAAAGTGTGCGTTTAAATGGTTTTCTCAACTGCAATATTTTTCATACCAAGTCTACCCAAATTCTCTCAGTTGTCTGTTTTCAATTCCCTGAAAACCATAAACAGTAGTAATTGTTCGTCTGATAGCATTTCAGTTTTATGCAGAAGCAGGAAAGGAATTTAACATGTATTTTTCCCATATATGAAATGTCTTTCAAATATCTTGTCCATCTGTGAAGATTGATTCTAGCTCTTTTCTTGGTTCAGATGTTTGTCGAGGAAGTTATGGAGTTGGTTGAGCTCAATCCATTGAGGAATGCTCTTGTTGGGCTTCCTGGGGTTGATGGTCTATCCACTGAGCAGAGGAAGAGGCTCACAATTGCTGTGGAGTTGGTGGCTAATCCTTCCATCATCTTCATGGATGAACCCACATCAGGGCTTGATGCTAGGGCTGCTGCTATAGTTATGCGTACTGTGAGGAACACTGTGGACACTGGACGAACAGTTGTATGCACAATTCACCAGCCGAGCATTGACATTTTTGAGGCCTTTGATGAGGTACATATAGATAGCATTTAGAAAATTTTTAGCTCCTTTGGTCCTATTCCTGATCCCTGCGAGCTGATCTTTTTTGCTCTATGCAGCTACTTCTGATGAAAAGAGGAGGGCAAGTGATTTATGCGGGGCCTCTTGGTCAGCAGTCCCACAAGCTCGTGGAATACTTTGAGGTGTGAGTCATACAGATGAATATCTAAGAAATTGTGGTTCCTTTAAATTAGCAAGAGCAATTGAATGACCAATGCCTGAAATTCTTTTTCTAGGCTATTCCGGGGGTTCCCAAGATCAAGGACAGTTACAATCCTGCAACATGGATGTTGGATATCAGCTCTACAGCAGCTGAATCCCACATGGGGGTCGATTTTGCCGAAATTTATGCCAGTTCTAACCTCTACCGGTAATTCCCAGTCCTAACATGCTCAATAATTTACTCTGATTGCGAGTTTCAACTAACCTCCTTGGACCTTTTTCCCGTATATATTATTCAGTCAAAACCAGGAGCTTATTAAACAGCTGAGCACTCCCGCCCCTGGATCACAGGACCTCTATTTCCCGACCCAATACTCTCAGAGCTTCCTTATTCAATGCAAGGCTTCCTTCTGGAAGCAGCACTGGTCTTACTGGAGGAACTCTCAGTACAATGCAATCCGCTTCTTAATGACCGTAGTCATTGGTGTCATGTTTGGAGTCATTTTCTGGAACAAAGGGCAGAAACTGTATGTACATCAATGACCTCTGCCTCTTCATTACCAAAAGTTTCAGAATAAATGGTAGTTGGAACAGTTTTCCTGACAGTGTCCGACTTTGATGCTTATTCCTGACAGAAAAACCCAAACGGATCTACAGAATATGCTTGGTGCCACCTATGCCGCTGTCCTCTTCCTCGGGGCAACAAATGCTTCTTCAGTGCAGGCTGTTGTGTCAGTTGAGAGAACAGTCTTTTACCGTGAGCGGGCAGCAGGAATGTACTCTGAGCTACCTTATGCTTTTGCACAGGTAAGAAGGACACTTAATAATCAACGGATTAGCTAAAATCGACCTGAAGCAACTTTGATCAGGTCAATTGCAAGCATCAGTTTCTTGAACCCGTGAAATTCATTTGGGGCATGGTGATCTTGAGCAAGCCATACGGTTCCATTCATTAATACAAGTCTTGGGTTTGTTTCAGGTGGCGATTGAGACTATCTATGTAGCTATCCAAACGTTAGTCTACACTCTTCTTCTGTACTTAATGATCGGGTTTGAGTGGAAGGCAGACAAGTTCTTCTACTTCTATTACTTCATATTCATGTGCTATACCTACTTCTCCATGTATGGAATGATGGTTGTTGCACTCACTCCTGGACATCAAATCGCTGCCATTGTCATGTCCTTCTTCCTCAGCTTCTGGAACTTGTTCTCAGGCTACCTCATCCCTCGACCTGTAAGTCAGCACAAATACCTTTCGGTTTCTGATAAAAGAAATGGCCCAAGACTGAGTAAATATGGAACTGGAAGTAGAGTGAGGTGGATGCTGTTAGAATTGGATTGAATGGATTTCAGGAAACGTCACTAGGTTGTATGGCATCTCCTTTTGGCTTTTATTGTACGTTTATGGTAAGATACTCTTTTGTTATTTGCAGTTGATTCCCGTATGGTGGAGGTGGTACTACTGGGCTTCCCCGGTCGCCTGGACAATTTATGGGATCTTTGCATCTCAGTTTGGGGACTACACCACACCACTCGATGTTCCCGGGTCAAAAGGTTCCTTTGTTAACGTGTTTTTGAAGGAATACTTGGGTTTCGATCACGACTTCCTTATTCCCGTGGTTTTAGCCCACGTGGGCTGGGTCCTCCTCTTCTTCTTCGTGTTTGCCTATGGAATCAAGTTCCTGAATTTCCAAAGAAGATAGAAGCAAGGCATCTTCCATCTTGTTTATGGTAGAATTGAATTATCTAAGAAGAGGTTAAACAGAAAGCTGTTGCCTCTGCTTTTGAATCTTCACTGTAATATCATTTTTTGTTGGTGATGTTTCTTATTATTTTTTTATCCATATCATTGTGTATAGCCATATAAATTTGTATACATTAGCTGTTCTACCAAAGATAATGAGTAATAAATGCTATTTTTTCCCCTGCAAACTATATCTTCTTTTTTGTGTGAGGGACTTAGTGAGTGATACCAATTACCCATTTGAAACCAAGAGTTCTTCAGTCTTTCTGATAACTGTCCAACAAACTTAGAGAGAAACTAACAATTCTCATAAACTTAGGGAATGAAAAGTCATGAAATTAATATTTGTATTGTGAGTAAGGAGAAGAGACCAAAAAAAGCGTTGAGGAGAGTTGCTTCTGGTCAGCTCTCTCTGGGGCATATGCAGCTGGAATCTTCCAGTATGCTGACTTGATCTTGTCAACAATCTCAATTTATTTGCTGAAATTTAGTCTATCAAACTAATAATCTGCGGGTGGACTATCCGATGAACAGCTATTACATATTCTATGGGCCGAAATGGTCTCCCTTTGGGCAGCCATTTAGAACCTTTAACATTCAGAATGATCATACTTCTGTCCGTCTGGGCTCATCTCCAAGCTTTATATCTTTTACAATTCCCTTATGACATTAAGTTTCTTCATTCCTTTTTTTTTTTTTAATGTACTGAACACCAACAGCTTTACGCAACCCCACTTTCCTTAATGATATTTTCTTGTCTTCCTCTCCTCCGTATTTCTATACTAGGTTGTTGTGTGTTGATTTCTTATGGATGATTCTGCAAATATTATGGATGTTAGTTGATGTCATGCTGCAATAGCTCCATCGATTGCTAACCTGTTGCAAATATAAAATGCCAATACTTCATCTCTCGAAGATTCCTTATCAAAGCAAAGTCTTCCTTCCATCTGTAGGCTTCAGCATGACAAATATGTTGATGAAGGATTGATAGTTGTCCTGTGGCAGCTTTAGAATCCAGATCTTCGCTGATTAGTCAAGCCTGTTATCTTTCTCAGCAGCTACCAACATTGTCTGGATGGCAAATGAACTTTGTTGATTCAACAGAAGCTATATTATTTATGTGCAGTACGAGAATAAGCCTTTCTGTTTTTTCCCTTCTCTTCCCACTTGCTCTCCTAAGTTTACTTACTGAAGTGAAAAGTTCTATTCTGCCTTGAGGTAAGTCAAATGGCTCTTGGGATTCACAAGCAGTAGAACCTGCTTTGCAGCTGTGGTATTTTATCAGAAATTCTTAGAATGCAAATTCGGGTGCATCACCAAATTGAGAGTCTCACAGACATTGTGAGGTGAGTTTGTTGAAGAATAACTTGTGGACTCTATACATGTTCAATGTGAACAAAGTTCTCCACATCCCTGTTAATGATATATCTTTGTGGTTTGGAACCTCAACATCCCAATGGTGGGGAATTAGTGGAACATTTTCATTAGAACTTGTAGCTTCAAAGAGTTTCTTCTCAATGAATGATCCTGCGGGCTTGTGTGAATTGGGTTCTTGGAGGAGCACGTGAGTGAGAGCAGCACAGAAAGAGCCGTTCTCATCGAAAGTGAGCTGATCAATGAATATGCAATTCCCAAAAGTTGGTTGATTCAGGTTGGCAGAGCAGGAAAAACATCATGCAGCTGGAAATTGGGATTTTTCTGCTGAACAATTGTTTAGAGTGATGCTTTCTTCCCTTTTTTTTTTTTTCCTGAAAGAGAGAGAAAACAAAGAGACCCCTGTTGCGGGTCAAACTTGGTTAGAGTCCGTCACCATGATGTTTTTTGCATCATCTTGAGGACTCATGAAAATCCTGGGGAAGAAAACAAATGGGGAACACAGGTCTAACAGGGCTCCATCTATGATACCTTGAAATGAAAGTGGTGTCCTGTGATCCACTTATTAGTCTAAAACGATTGTCTATATGTGTTTGTATGTATATAGACACAGCTAAGTGCGCATGGAATGGACATAAAGCTGAAAAACAAAATTTACTGTGGACTGATGAGGAATCCGGGAATGAAATTGCAAAATCGCAGGAATGATTGCTGGCTTCTGGTATGGTTTTCTAAGATCCCTCCTGGGCATCATTTACTATCTGAGAGCTAGAAAATGAAAACGATCAAAAATGAGGAAAAATGAGTGAATTCAGTATGATAAAGGTGAGGTTGAAGCATGTTTGGGTCTCCTTCGGTTCTCCTCAAATTCGTCAGTGCAGCTCGGAAGAACCCGAGTTTTTGTAGACAACAATTGACTGAACTTCTCAAGCTACCTTCACTGGTTATATTGGTCTGTTGCTGAATCTACTTTGCCATGCTTAATTTTCTTGAACCTCAACTTGAAAGTCATTCAATCTCAACCATCCGCTGTATTGAACTTCAATGAATGACAGCTGAAAGCATGAATTGTAACTTCCAAGGACCTGAAGGTATTCAAAAGCAAATTGACTCCCAGGACCCCATTGCCCATGTGGGAGAGGGCCACGACAATTGTATCAGACACGATTTTAAGGAGCAATGTTAGTGTCATCCGTACAGTTCCATATATTTCTTTACAGATTCTGCCCAGATAAAAACGAAGCCCATAATGCCAACAACACGTGTACATGTCGAAATAGCCGGGGCCCTGACAGAGATCTGCATGTATAAAATCCTTCACTTCGAGTCCTGATCACTCCCCGTGGACTTGAAAAGTTCAGAAAAAAAAAAATGGAAGAGTTTAAGCACTTGGTGATAGTGAAGTTCAAGGGAGATGTAGTGGTAGATGAGGTCTTGAAGGGATTGGAGAAGCTCGTCTCAGAGATTGATGCTGTTAAGTCCTTCGAATGGTGAGGGAGCTAACCTCTCTAAAGCAATTGGAATCTCTGTTCTCCTATGTTGAACTTTGAAATAGTCAATGCAGGAATAGCAACCTGTGACCATGAGAATCCACTTGAAAGTTACCGATTACCTGATAGAATGTTCCTTAGAGGATGTGACTTCATGTAACTATTTTGTGTTGCTTTTAATCTGCTTGATCGTATAAGACTCTCTCCACTCTTTCAACATGGCATCATCTGTTCAATTAGAACTCTGATTTGCATTAAGTCTGCTGTTTGCAGGGGACAGGACATAGAAAGCCCGGAGATGCTAAGACAAGGTTTCACTCATGCCCTCATGATGACCTTCAACAAGCAAGAGGACTTTACTGCCTTTGCCAGCCACCCGAACCACCTCGAGTTCTCCTCCAAGTTCTCTGAAGCCATTGAGAAAGTTGTTGTCCTTGATTTCCCGACTGTTCTTGTGAAGCCACAGCCTGCTGCATGATGATCCTCGCCAAACATTTAATTCCTCTAAGTTATACTTATTAGATGCAATATGTAATGGATGGTATCTTTTCTTAAGTACTCTGCAATTATGTCTTTTATGTCATATACACCACTACAATCGAATCTTCTCTGAACTGTAATATCAGTTTCTGCTTTTCCCATATAAAGTCTGCATCTCAATATCAATAAATACCTCTCAAGTCACCAATATGAGATGCAGTAAACAATGCATAATATGTTCTTGTTCTTGTATCAGTACAAAGCTTCAGGGAATCTACCCTTTAATGTGTTATAGAGATGCAAGTTTGGCTTCTGTTCTGGTGAACTTCCAATCTGGACATCTGTTCCAACCTTTTTTTTGTTACGAATTTCATGTTCTCTTTGCACGAACATCAAACCCCCCTTGCAGATGATACGAAACTAAATTTTTTCCCAGATCAAACTTCTTAAAAAGATGAGTCACCTGTCAATTTGCAAGCAGAACACAAGAACCAACCCGAGAAAGGGATAAAAATGCCTTTTGACTTTGTGGCAACCTCTTGTTTGAGAGTATGGCTTATTAAAAGAGAAAAAAAGATGACTTGGAGCTAATCACCGAGGTCCCATTAAAACAGATGCCATCTGCCTGTGGTGATTTAGTTTTCCTCATCAATCATGCAGTTAAACAGTAAATGGTGTCACTGGACAAAATCAAGAAAACCTAATCAGATCCTAATTTGACAGGAGGGCTAAAATGTCAGTTAGGCCCCTCTTGGCCTGTCATTGAAATGGAAGCATTCAAGAACTTAAGGAATGCTCATTGAGGAGGGGCGCGAAAATATATCACAGAAGGATCAGGCAAGAAATAACAAGATCAATCTTCAACAAAAAAGAGACATCATATAATTTTGCTGCTTTTTTCACCTGTATCTTAAAAAATCTGAATGATCTCCAAACATTCCATGATGTGGTTATTCAAGAATCTTCAAAATGTGTCTCCTCCTATAGTCCACAAACTGTAACTGTCTGTATGGTCTAACAAGAACCCCATTACCCAAACACAGGGTTGCTCCTCCCATTCAACCACTTGGCCCAGTTCCCTGAGGATCCAAGCCTTACCTGATACTTTAGGCTCTCTGGTGCAACAATTGAAGAGGCCCAGCACTAGTGCTCGTATGAGGATGACCTCAGCAATTGTGGAGTTGGGTTCGAATCAAGGAAGGCTCTGAACTGCTCAAATTAACGATGGTGTACAGAAACTCTACCGGTGATATTGGATCCAAGAGATACAAACTCGGGTTTAGGATGTCTCTTGACATAAGCAAACCTGTCCTGGATATCTGCTGTCAGTGCAGGCATCCGGGCAGACACTGTGGATTGAGACTGTGGTGCGTCTGCCACCAAAGAAATGCAGCAAGTGATCTGGTTAATCTCTCATTCGCAGCAGTGGCCTTGCTCTTGTAAAGAGAGAGTGATACACACGATCATTGCATGTTTAGAGAGGAAAGCTTATTTAGGGGAATAGATCAAGCCACATGTTTCCTGCTCTTACTTCCATTGTTCTTCTTTCTGATGGGGCACCTCCTGAACATTTGGTCCATTTCAAGAGGACCAGTGGGAATGCTCTGCACTCTTCGGAAAACATATTATCATTTGCTTCCTGAAGAAAACTAATCATGGAAGAATTAGTCTCAAAAAACTTACCGGGCTGAAGGTATAAACACTTCAGGTGGCATTCTTTTCAACTAGGCTAACTTTTCGGACGGCAGTTTCTGAAAGGAGTTCTGGCCCCTTACCTGACGAATGTCTGTCTGGCGGGTCCTAATTTGTTTCCTTCTTTTTCAATGGCTGTGCCTATGTTGATAACTTACTGTACTAATTGCCATCCTGATATATCATTGCGCATAAAATACTGCATAAATCAATCCACTGGTTGCAGGAATATGAACAGTTTGGACTGATCGAGCAGATCTCCAACTGCATCTGCGAAATCACAACCGGCATTCTCATGATATGGTTCAGCATACTCTCCTGTTTGCGTCCGGTAATAATGACAATGACGTGATGCAGGAAAGATGCAGACGCGTTTCTTTCGGGGAAATGGCGTAGGTGCCAAGGAAGTCAAAAAAGAAAAAGGACTATGAAGTAGTTTCTCCATTTATTATGGATTGACCCCTACTAAAATTGTTCGGTGAGGACCCAAAAACACATTTGTTTGGCAGGTTGGACGAAGACCATGTCTATCATCTTCATCCACCAGTTAATCGGAGACCATCGGGTTTCACTGGAAAACCGATGAAGAATCCGGAAAGGCAGGCACTTCAGTCAACTATTCCAAAACCATTAGGAGGGGAAAAGAGGGAAAGATATGGAAAAACATTCTTTAAGGCTAGTATACAGCTGTTTTCCATGCAAGGACAGGGATTGAATAAGAAATCAGAAAGATTAAATCAAATGATGAGAAAACGCAACGTTTGTCAACATCTCCTATATTTGTCTTGTGTCAGATTACAGTGTCCGGATTGTCGGTCTCGCCTGTTCTAAAGAACACACCGGAGGAATTCCATGTATCAATCGTATTGCACGCCCATCATGCGCAGCCTTTTGGAAAAATTGTATCTTTACAATCAGCAAAGCTCCATTTCTCACCGGGGGTATGAAATGCAGGCAAAGTTGAAGAGACCTACAGGGTGATGCTGCTGGAATTCATCATTTTCATGAGTTCTTGGTCGCGTAAATTAGCAAAGAGAAATCATCAGCTCTATGATCTGTCTCCGATTTGTCCACCAACTTCTCCTCTTCCTCATCCTCTACCCAAAATCTCCGATTCAACAATCCACTCCTCGTTGTGAACATGAAGACTCCATGACCCTCGCTCGCTTCACTGAAGAACCAATCATGAACATCCCACAGCATATCGATCATCGAACTGGTCCCATCCAAGAAGATAGTTTGGCTCCCACGGAAGTTCCACAGCAACCTCTTCACCCTCATCACCTTCTTCTTGTCGATATAGACGGATAGAGTTGAGTCCCTGTTCAGACCTTCAGCGTCTGCACCAACTCGGATCACAATGTCATGTACTACACCAGTTTCACCGAACTGGCACCTTGATCGGTAGAGTGCATTGCCTGTCGCATGAAATTGGAAACTATGAGATTAATTCTAGGACAAGGAAAAGGAAAATAACAGCCGGAACAATCCAGTAATGATTTTCATTTAACAAGTAATGGGCTGAGGATGGCACGCTCAAGTTTTACCCGAACAATTCTCCCTTCGCGAGACGAGGGAAAACTTGGACGCGGATTGGTTACAGCATTTGAACTTCTTCTCCATGGCTTCTTCGGCCATGTCTCCTAGGAAGAGTCCCAACTCCGAGTCAACAACCACAACAAGGTAGAACCCATCGAGCGGCTCGGGCCCGCGATCGAACCTCGCATTTGAGAAGTCCCAGAAGACCTCCATGCGAGACTCCCCGAGCTCCACCCTCTTGCTGCCCTTGTTCTTCTTGAACAGCCTCGAGCTGGAGCTGATCAGCTTGAAGGATGTGCAGTAGGAGGAAGTGTCCAGGCGGAAGCCGATGGTGAGGCCCGACTGGCCTAGCACGAGGCTCCGGAACCACGAGAGTGTGATGAAGAGGGGCTTTTGGGTGGATGGCGATTTGGTTCTGTAAACAGAGGTGACAGCATTTTGGATTGAGGGGAGGAGGGAGGGTGGAGCTGAGGAAGAGGGAGAGGAAGAGTTAGGAGAAGAAGAAGAGACATGGGCAACGTTGGAAGAAGAGGGCTGCGAGAAGCTGACGGCGTTCTCACTGAAACAAGAGAATCTGTCTCTCATTTTGCCGGGAGAATTTGTCTCAGACAGGGAGGGAGGGAGGGAGACGGGACAGTGCAGGAAACGGAGAGGTCTGTCTTGTTGGTTTTGATTCTATCAGGGAAAGAAAGTGAGATGTCTAAGATTTGAAGGCTGAAAGAGATATCAGGTCCTTAAGAGCGCTTCTTGACCGACCCGCCGCCCCACCCCCACCCCCACAAGAGAGAGTGCACCTTGAACGGTCATGGTCATTTTCGTAAAACCCAATGCGCCGGACTCCACCGATCCATCCAGCACGGTGAACCCCGACAAGCGCTCTTCCACTTAACTCCGAAGATGTAAGAAGAGGACGTGCAACCGGGGCAGTTCGACTTTGCCCACAGAGAGACATCCCAAGACTTACGGAGAGTGACGGGTTCGGTACTCAGAGATCGTCAAAGCAGTCGGTTCAAGCACCAACTCGGATCCATGGGGTCCCGAAGATGTACGGTGAAAGACGGGGAATGAATGAAAGGATGCGAAAATTCCTGTTAATAACAGAGACGTTGAGATGATGTTATCATATGGGACCGACCTTCGTATTGATTGATATTCACGTCAATTTTAGAAGGAAGATATTGGAAGGGATATGATGGGGGAGGGGGAGTTGAGCTAGACACCTTCCCCAAGTCTCCTCCTCTTAATTATTCGCTACAGGTCGTCCGAGATATCAATCAATCAACCACTTGGATTTAAACAAATATATATATTTAACCCAGTGCCAAATAAATTAAATGAAAAAAAAAAGGGCATCGGGGGAGATCTTCGACGGAGAAAATTGCAATCAGTAATCATTTCTTACCGGTCGAGTGCGGGATCCACCGCGGCCAGCTGCAGCATCTCGAATGCGGGCCGTCGTCCGCCACCACCAGGGGGGCCGCATAGACTACCCAGAGATCAATGGTGATCCAATTTCATATTGACAAGCAAATCAGGAGCCTGTAGAAGAAACAGATGAAAGGGGGTCGATCAGTTCAAGTCGGCTCGCTCATAGCGTCGGTCCTCTGAAAGGTCAATCACCGTAAACTTTCTCCATTGAAATTTGGCACCCACCCGGGCACACATTGAAAGAGAAAAACGACCATGACTGTTAACTAGCAACATCCGTATAATTAGTTTCATCGAAGTCAAAGTTAGGGATTGACAGAGCGCACAGCTCGTACGCAATCCGCAATAAGTGGGAGAGCTATAGTTGATCCAATAGGGAACTACGGGATTCAGAAACTATTTCATGCCTTCATTTTTTTTTTCTCGTCGTCCACTGACATGGGTTGCTATGTTCTACCACTAATCTCATTTAATTAATGCTCTTAATTATTTCTTTATTAGAATTGCTGTTAAGGGGACAGAAGTGACATCTCATCAACTAATATCATGTGCAGCTGCTGTTCTTCCTCCTAAGATCACCATGATTATGCAGTTGAAGGAAGACCACGCATATGATGCCTAACAATTCAATGCCTAACACAATCATCGCTCACTAACCTGATGGTATAACCGCCCCAAGCAATTTTTGAGCAAATTCTGGACGCACCTGCCGAATAGTCTGAAGAGGATACGCGTTCGCTCCAACTCAGGGGATGGCCGAATGAACCATGAAGGTGAGATGCCGATAACATTTTGACCATTTGCCGTGGCTGGATCCTACGAATGGAAGGAAATAGCGATCATCTAGTTCTGTTGCTCCTTGGAAGTCATTGAAAAAGTCGACTTCCTTGCGAGTGGAAGACAGTGCTATGCCTGAAAATGACACATAAAATTCCCCTGCCTCTCTGGCACCAGTTTCTTTTGTCAGTGACGACCTTCGCCGCCGACAGAACGGTGCATCTGATCCGACAGTCAGATTTTTCCATTGCTAAGACATTCTTTAAACTAACAGACCATTGGCTTGCAAGCTGTTGCCCTAATAATTGAACTCTCGGCAAGAGCAAATGGGACTTGGATATCACAATGATCGCCAAATGCATTTCTCTCTCTTTCAAGCAACTAACAGGCAATCATTAAATATTTCTGTACCAAACTATAGGAGCTGTATACGAGAATAATTGGAAAGAAGAGTGGGCGAGTTTTCGACCATACCTTGTACATATCCAACAGCATCAACTTCATCCATGGCCATGAGGAGAACGGAACCCTTGGAATGGTTTCTGTTGAAGAGCTTGCCTGAGGAGGCAACTTAACAAAACACAAATGAATTTAGAAAACAAAATTAACACCATAAGTTTTCCCAACCATTAATGGGAAATGGTATATGAAGAGTTAGGCAGCAGAGTCCGGTGTCGAGAACCAATTTCCAGCATCAGAGGATAATAGCAAGGAAGCATTATATACAGAAAGACATGGGGCCTTAAAACTTTCAAGAGAAGTAGCAGGAATTCTGAGGCATCAAAAAGATATAAGTTCAGTCAGAGACTAGAGGGAGTCAAAAAAATTCCATTCAAAAGGTTTCAAGTAATCCTAGTTTTACCTTGCAAGCCATGATGACATAGATCATGCCTCATCCACAAGCTAGAAATTGGATGGATCACCTGGATTGGCATGCCATGAACTAGGACTAAGACTTTCGACATTGACCAACATTCTCCAATTCCAGGGCTAGGAAATATTCAAGAATGCATTCTGGTGGAGAGGTAAATATGTGCTCTGTCAACAGACACTCTCCATTGCAATTTACAGAGAGCTGAACTTTTACATGAGACTAGAGATCCAGCAAAAAATTCACACCCAAAACATGAGCGGACTTGAAGTAATGCACCTGTGCTAAGATTTACATGATATAGTACCAAACCATCTTAGCAGCTGCTAATCTGACTTGTGAGATGACCGTCAAGTAATGCCATTTAATATAATGTCAATAACTCAAAATATCTTATCCATTAGAAGTGTGTCTGTTCATCATCATTCCAACCCTTCAAGCTGTACAGAAAAGAAAATCTTAACTAACAGTGTCTGAAACATGTGAGGTGTAAGATGAACACTTGGTACTTTCTACTCGTGCAAGCCAAACTAGCTGCCAGGCAAATTCGTACCCTGGCTGACAAAACAACTACTTAAAGTGAAAACAGAAATAAGCACCACTGGCTCCAAATATTTGGGTATACATGGATGATTAACTTAAAAAAAATTTATTAGCTGTGCATTACAATATCACAGTTTGCCCAACATTTTGGTCAGAAATATACAACTTACCTCAACTACTCATCATATTCATATACATGTCAACTGCAGATAGTTAAAAATCTTCCTCATCTGCTGTTGATCTTGTTATGGGTATTGACCATCTTCCAAGATGGGCCGTGTAATTTATGCATCGGATTATACCTCTTCCAAATGGACCATCTGGAAAGTCAATGACACTAATGCTACCTGCATCAAGGTGAAAGGATCCCATCCACTCCTTTGTCAAATTAAGGCAATGCCCTGTAAGTGCTATGAGAGCCACAGGATCCCCAACAACAACGACAATTTTTTCTGGATCAGATTCGTCCGCAAGTTCTTCCAACAAAGATTGCCAGGCTTTCCCTGACTGAGACCATAGCTCCACAATGGCCCCATCTTCAAATTTATTTAACCATGGTTGAAAATTTGGACTCTCAGAAGTATCCTGCAGAAGAAAAAGAATGAGCAGAGACTAAAGAAGAAAAATGTGGATGATATGCATTTGGAACTAGAATTGTTTTAATTGAGAATTGACATTCATCATTTTAGAATCGTGCCTTCTTCGATTGGCACAGAATATCTCTAACATTAAGGTCCTGCAGCTCCTTCATATCAACATAGCGTGGCACGCAATCAGCACCCAGGCAATCAGCAGCTTCTTGCACCTGAAACGTAACATGCAGTTGAATTATTTTTCTCTCATGAGGGAAAAAGAGATTATCTCACAGTGAAACAATCAGCTTACTCTGGAAATGACACTTGCAGTTTCTATGCAGGCACTCTTAGGACTGCTGATGATGGAGTTCACTTTCAGATCAAGAAGAAGCTCGGCAGTTTTCTGGGACTGTGATGTGACAAAAGCACATAATTCAGAAATGTATCATATCCACTCACGTTAAACCGCAAAGGAATATAGCTAAACCTGTATCATCCCAAGCATGTTCATTGGTCCATCTACAGTAATGGGAAAATCTGCCTGTCATATATCATCGAAGAAGGAGAACTAACTTACATTTCGAATCTTGGAGAACAGAAAAACTGCAAATAAAGTTTGAGACCAAGCTTGTGCATGTTCATGCTTTTGTATGGCTTTCAGCTAACTTTTGTATATGATTCCATGTACCTTCTTGGTGCAGAGACAATAAATATCTTTATTGAATGCTCAAAAAACAAAAAAGTTTGAGACCAAGCTCTACATGCTTAATCAAAAAGATGCATAGGCTTCCAAAACTGTCAAGTTTAGGATAGATTTCTGAGACTAAATTACATTTAAATACTCGCATGTGAAATACAAATTCTGAATTGACCTGATCATGTATCCTTTCAGTAGAGTAGATATTTTCTTACTTTGAATTCCATTTCCATGTATTGTAGCAAGCGATATCCAGAGATAAAATTCGATCCGATTGTGTCCTGGTCAAATAATTTAACATGTTGTGTGGCCTACACTATCTTGCCATAGTGCATATGCTTTGACATCTCAAATTTACTATCCTGAAATTAATTCCAAGTGGGCAAGTCTATTGAAGCTCATCTAGTTAATTAGCACCATAACATTTTTCCCTTTTGTCTCTCCAGTAATAGAAAAATGGGAACACAATCAATTATAAAAATTATATATACTATTATTAGGCCAATCCAGATGGTACAACTGCATCTGCTTAACAGGCATATAGAAGAAACCATAGTATTATCTGCCAACCAATATTTCATTTGAGACCAATTTCATACCTCTGAATTATTCTGGGTAACTCCATGGCAGACAAGTATGATTCTCTTGCTAGTTTTTCTACCTCCAGAACTCCCAGAGGCAACAGGTGAGCCTGGAGTCTGCATTCAAGGCCGCAAAACAAGCAGTTCAAAAGGATTTTTACAAAAGTAAGATTCTGCATAAACAAGTGGAACTGCTACTTGAGAAACTCTAAGTTGTTGTTTAAAAAATTTATGCAAGAAAAATCCATGATGCACCATGACAACAAGCATAATGCTTGAGAGGACTATGAACAACTCCATGTCTTCTACACGTTTATGTTTAGAGGTCCCAACACACTTGAGTCAAGGTCGGATCTCCAGGATCCAAAAGCAGAGTTGCATCAAATCGTTATCACAAATGTAGCAGTATTTGCTTGAAACTAGAACTATTGAGGTTGACCTGTGAGTGCAGTTTTAATAGAAATTACAACCACCTGATTTAGACGATTAAGACAAATAAATGGAGAGCCACCTTCCTCTCCAGGAATGAAATCCAGCACACTGACACCACAATTACTTTGAAGCAAAATCCGGAAGTATTCTGTTCCTAGGCCTGACATTGGAAGATAAAATGAAAATGAGAAAGAGGAACCGTCAGTTGAGATTTCTGAAGAATCGCAATGCTCATCTGCATGAAGAGAAGTACAGTACCAATAGCTGTTGCAACGAGAGCCTGATTAACGGCATTGTGTGCCACAACAAGGACGGACCTGCTTTCATGGGCTAGAATTCTAGCCCAGCAGCTCTTAGCACGTACCCACAACTCCCTCACTGGATAATGACCATCAATGTTAAAATTTGCTGCATCCACCTGCCACTGCCTATAAGCAGCACCGAACTTTTCTTTTCCTTCATGCTTCAGTAGACCCTAAAGTTCCAGCACAAAATTAGCAACATCAGTTTAAGCAATTACATAGGGCATCTTTTTTACTGAAAGTATATTCATCCACGTGTACCCCTAGTTTACGGACTAAAATGTGTAGGGCAGATGGGAATACTTGAAAAGAGTAAAGATCAATCTCCCTCAGGTCATAGTCTGTAATCATCTCGTCTTCGCGCACACCCCATATGATTTCTGCCGTTCTCTTAGAACGTTTTAGAGGGCTGAAACAGAGAGATGGCAGATTATGGAAGTGAAAGTGTGGATGAAACTGTAAGATGAAATTATATTTGCTTCAGTCAGCAATTAGAATGCAGAGAACTGCTGCAGCGGGACCAAAATAAACTCCAGTTGCATCTATAAGCTCTAAGGACTGTCCATAACCTTTTAAATCTTCCTGAATGCATGAACTTTTTTGGTCAAAAGGTAACCATTTCATCTGCTAATCTACTCGTTGTCAAGTCCAATTAACACTCAGTTTCTCTGTAAGAGAGATGGTAGACGTAATCGATTATTTGGATCATTATAAATTTGACGTTTGCATGAGAGGACCATGTAACTGCTCAGCCGCAAAATGCACACATAATTGATCAAGCTTGCACAACTTTCTTCAGCGTAACATCAAAAAATTCGAAGCGAGGTAATCGAGCGGCGAATCATCAACTCTAATGAAACTAAAGAGCACTCCACTAGTGCAATGGATCAAGCAAGAGCTCCAGTCTGCTCCCAGAACAGATAGAACGTTTAAAACAAGCAAAGACAGTACCATCAACCTGGAGAAACAAACATCGAAGGAGTCATCGATGAGCATCTGCCGCGAAGTCTCAGCCTGAGCCTCGCCTTTCTCAGTGAGGACGGCGAAGTCTGAGCTGCCTTGGATCCGTCCTTCCGCATTCCATGAGCTCTGCCCGTGCCTCACCAGCACCACCCTCTTCGCCACCTTTATGGCCGGCAGAGGAGCCAAGTCGTAAGGCTGGATGACGGGGCGCCTCTCCTCGACCGCCTCGGCGGACCTCTCCACGAGGTCCGGAGCCGAGGACGACCGGACGGCGAAGCGACGGGCAGAGCGGTGCCGGTGGAGCGGGAGGAGGAGAGGATTGTGGAGGAGGACTGCAGAGGCCAACATCACTCTACTTGCTCAGCAGCTGTCTTCCCTCTCCGTGGGAGGATCTCAACCAAAAGAATCTTCGACGGAATGCGTCCCGTTATTATTATTTTTTTTTTAAATTTGTTTTCCGGTTATTAGATCAGCGATGGAGAGGGAGGGGAGATGAGAGGGGGGGACACGTGGTACCAGAATATGGTTTCATAATATTCTAGCTTTTAAAAAAAAGTAAATAAATAAATAAATATAACAGGATCGAGCCACCGTCGGGGTCCAAGTAGACGGGCTTGTAACGGGCCATTGGGCCCATTTTGATGGAGGCCCACTTTGAGATAACCTCATTCATGTACTGAGAAAAAAGGAACGATTTCGCAACTGATTTTAGTAAGATGCTGCGGCTGACCGTATTACGTACGCACCGTATGTATCATGTTAATCGAACCAATTAGATACTTGGCTCGGACTCATACTTACCGAAAGAAAAAAAAAATTAACTTTTGAAAACTGTAAGAGTCAGCAAGAGAGAGAGAGAGAGAGAGAGAGAGAGGGAGTTGGTCCACGACTTACTGGATAAAATATTATATTATATTATATTGTATTTGTCATATTTATTGGCCACACAGAAAGTAAGGTGAAGCTGGCTGACCATCATGGGCCAGGGGGGGAAACGCTGATCCAGGGAGGCAACAACTAATGCAGGACGTGTGGCCCACGAACTGTGGTGGGCCCCATCAAGACCGCAGGTCATTTTCAACCCAAGAAGAACGGCTAGTTTGGACATCTTGGATTTTCTTTCTTCTTCTTATTATTATTTTTTTCTCTTTTTTTCCCCTTTAAAAGATAAATAATTTCTTTTTTTAAAAAAAGGGTTTTTGGGAGGATGTTTTAACTGTTTGCATCCAAAAGGAGCCGTTGCTTTCCTCCCACTTGGAGCCTCTGCTCTCATGGCAGCTCTTGCCATCGAAGCTACAGCTAGCATCACTTCTCCTTCTCAATCTTGAGATGACCTCGCTTGATTCCCGGGTCAGCTAATGACGAATCACAATAATTGAGAAATTCGAGAATTTACTTAACCAAATGAGAGGTTGAGTAACTGCATGCTGCTAAACTTGCGTTAATTTAATTAAACATGTTTTTTTTAATTATTATTTTAGAAAAAAATCTTCCTGCATGCCCGTGTCTGGTTGATGTCGCCCGCCCACTTAATAATGGCCCTTGCCGGGGAACCAACCCCGTGGCGGTACGGTGTCGTTGTATGCCGAAAAGTTGCTTGGCCCATCATCAAACTCGGTCAGAAATTAAAAATGGGAAAAAAATATTCTCGATTTACGAATATATTATTTTTATTCAATACGCTTTCAATGTTCTAAATTTTATTTTAATAGAAATTGAGAGACTGGCATGGTAACGGAAAGAAATTCCAGGCATGCAAGGAATTCAGTGAAATATGGTAAATCAATCGGAATATGAAATCCTCTTTGTTAATGATGGAAGGGAATTTATTTTAAGAAATAATCGTGACTTAGACTAGAAGTAATTACACTATCTGAAATTATTGAATGTGCGCAGGAAAAAAAATAATATTAATGATGATTAATAATGAAAATAATGATAATTAGGAAATCAAGGGAAAAAGTACGCGGTTTTAATTCTGAGCTTTCCACTTCCTCGTCCTCGTCCTCGTCCTTGTCCTCCCCCTCCTCCACTTCTCTCTTAGTTGTCTCTCTTCTGGCTATTTACTGACTCACTCCCTTAGCGAAACCTCCATCTCTCTCTCTCTCTTTATACTCACTCTCACACTCTCCTCTCTCTCTCTCTCTCTCGCTCCGGCCTCACATCTTCAGTCTCCATCTCCCCAGTGAACACAGTGGCCCCGGGCAAGTCAGAAACCCTAAAGCTCTCCCTGTCTGTCTGTCTGTCACTTCCCTCTCCGTTGTGGTTGAAGCTCAGATCTACTCCTGCATCCAGGCTATGCTCCTGTGATCGGACTCAGGATGTCGAACGCCGACCCGAAAGCCCGACCCAAGCCTGGACCCTGGCCGACTGCGTCCGAGTCCTCCCCAATGCAGCCTTCCTCCTGGGCCAAGCGGACCGGCTTCCGTCCCAAGTTCTCCGGCGAGGCCAATGCTGGCGACTCCGGCCAGATGTCTTTGCCTCCCAGGGCGCGCGAGCCCGGCAACCAGCCCGATCTCGAGGCAGGCCGGGCTCGGCCGCAGCCTCAGCCTCAGCCTCCTCCTGCCGTCGCCAATGGTCAGGCGCAGAGCGACAAACCAGCTGCGGCACTCCCGCCACCTCCGCCAGCGGATAAGGATAAGGATCAATCTGTGAAGAAGAGGAGAGATTCCAATGGAGGAGCGCCAAAGAGCTCGAGTCCTGGAGCTAATCGTAGAGCAGCGCCTAGCTCTAACGAACAGGCACCACCTTCTCGAAGGCCTTCAAGGAATGGGGAGGTTGTGGATGTGGTGACCCAGTCCACTGTAGACGAAGATGGATTTATGGGAAGGCCTCCACACATGAAGTACGAGCTCAGGGATTCACCTGGTTTAGGTGAGCCCTGTGCTTTCCTTTTCTTTTATGTTTTGTCTCAGCGGCCTTTCGTTTGCTTAATTGTGCTAAAATAGAAGAACTTGGTGCTGGAAAGATCAGATGTGAGTCTTTACTCGCTAGGCATCACTGCAATTTAAATGCTTCCTGACATGGATTCGGATCATTGAAATTAATCAAGTTTACAGCGTGCACTAGCTGACTGTCAGTGTCAGTAGTGACGAATGATATATAAGTACACGAAATGGGGGGAAATTGATCCCTCGTTGTTTTCACGTTGTCAAAGTTTTAGTTAAGTGTGACTACTACTAAAATGAGATTCCTTTTGGTGTGAAGTTTTAGACTTTCTTCAGTCCAGTGGTGATGTCATCATGCTACTGTATGGAAAACGTCGTCCTGTTGCTTTTTTTACTCCAGTTAATTAACGGATGGGGGATTTCATCATCAAAATTGCAGTTCCCATTGGATTTTTTGGGTTCCAGCATTATCTTTCAATGTTGGGTTCGCTGGTTCTTATTCCACTGGTTATAGTTCCTGCAATGGGTGGCAGACATGTGAGTGTATCTGTCTCCAAACTTTGCTTTTTGTTCAATTTGAAGGTTTACGCAATCTCTAATCAGGGTTAAGATTGTAGGAGGATGTGGCAGCAGTTGTATCCACAGTGCTTTTTGTTTCCGGAGTTACCACTCTGTTGCATACATCTTTTGGGTCAAGGTTGCCCCTGATACAGGGTCCATCTTTTGTTTACCTTGCTCCCGTCCTGGCAATAATCAACTCACCGGAATTTCAAGGCTTGAAGGGGAATGTAAGAATTTGTTAAGTTTTATTTTTATTTTCTGCTTATCCCTGTCTGCAATCTCCTTGGGATCTATAACTGTACCTAAGTTTTGTAGTTCTCTTGGCTCGCCAGGATGTAGAATATTCATTATGATTTGTATGTTGTCCGATGTGTATATTGCTTTCTGCAGCTATCAATGATCTTCCTCCATAGAGAGCTATCTGATGTGGGGCAATGTGCTCCATGCGTTGCAGCTAGAATGCTGTAGAGCAACCACTGGGCAATGTTTCACTTCCATTGACATTTTTTTATGCTTTTTTCCCAGCTAGTTCTCATCATATTTGAAAGATTGAACGTCAAATCATACTGAATATTAGAGTTCATGAATTCTTATGTTTGCACAGTAAAATTTTTCTACAAAGTTTACATAAATTGCTTTCATACCTGTCAGCAAACAAGCAAGAAAGAAGCTTCTACAGCTGTATCACTCAACTTATATGAAAAATTTTTCAAAGAATTCTTATGCAATGATGACAGTGGCAACATTCACATGGTGCTGAAAAATCTCCATGGTGATGAATGTAGGAAGGGGTATTCAAGGAGTGGCTGGGTAGTCAGTCATTTATTGGTACCTTGCCAAACAAAATTACCAAGAAAATGATCATTGGGATGTTCGTTTAATGATCTGGATAAGAAGACTTGGTTTGCTTGATTAACTGAGAATTTTGAGGAGAAAAGTATATCAGTTTTTTTGTGTATATGAATTTCTACAGGTCTTTTGCATTCTAAGTTAATGCTTGTAATGGCAGAATTTCAAACACATAATGAAAGTGATACAAGGAGCTGTAATTATTGCTTCAGCTTTTCAAGCATTACTTGGATACAGTGGACTGATGGCAGTACTTGTAAGGTAACTGCACCTTAAATCATTTCAGCTTCCATGCACTGCATTGGTTATACTCACTATGTAAGTACTCTTAATTGATTGAAATTTTACAGGTTGATCAATCCAGTGGTTGTAGCCCCAACTATTGCTGCTGTTGGCCTGTCATTTTATAGCTATGGTTTTCCTCTGGTGGGCAACTGCATCGAGATTGGAATCGTGCAGATATTACTGGTTATCATATTTTCTCTTGTAAGTTTATCAACCTTTTTGATCCCTCCCTGCTTGTTGGTACTGGGTATTATTTTTCTAATCAGATTGCATTGTGTGGATGTTGATTAGCATGAGTCATCCTCTTTGACCCTTTTACTGAATAATCTGGTATGCTCTTCTATTGCTTTGCAGTATCTTCGTAAGATATCAGTTTTTGGCCATCGTGTGTTCTTGATCTATGCGGTGAGTGCATTCTTAAGACTATGCTGCAAATGTTTTTTAGACATTTATATATATGTATATATATTCTAGTAATTGATAATGTGCATGGATTCATGGGATGTATCTCTACTTAATATAGGTTCCTCTGGGCCTTGCTATCTCATGGGCTGCTGCTTTCCTTCTGACTGAAGCGGGTGTTTATAACCACAAAGGTTGTGATATAAATATACCACCTTCAAATGTTGTATCTGAGCACTGCAGAAAGCATATCACCAGGATGAAGTACTGTCGTGTTGATACTTCTCAAGCAATAAAAGCTTCCCCATGGTTTAGGTTTCCATATCCACTACAATGGGGAACTCCAGTTTTTCACTGGAAGATGGCTATTGTTATGTGTGTTGTGTCCTTGATAGCATCAGTAGATTCGGTAAGTCTTTCATGTTATACTTTTGACGGTGCTAAAATTTTCTGTGCCTTTTCCCACATGTCTGCAAATGTTCCATCTCTTAATCTAGACTGAGTCAAAATTGCGTTCTATTGATCATTTCTTTTTTTTCCTTTTAAAAAAACATTAATTTGCTATATAAAGCATGTTGAATCGTGAACCTTACACTATGTTGAGGGTTGCTGGTTACAGCCCAATGCTTTATTTTAAATACTTCATTTGAATGGGGCTAAAGATTATGAATTCTTTCACTTTCTTTTCTCATGCAGGCTGGATCATATCATGCATCAGCCTTATTGGTGGCATCAAGACCTCCAACACCTGGTGTCCTCAGTAGAGGCATTGGGCTTGAAGGTCTGTCAAGTGTCTTTGCTGGTCTATGGGGCACAGGAACTGGATCATCAACCCTCACTGAGAATGTTCACACCATTGCTGTTACTAAAATGGGAAGCCGGAGAGCAGTAGAAATCGGTGCATGTGTCTTGATACTACTATCTCTTGTAGGTAAGCCATATTTTATTCCTTTTTTTGCTGAATTTATAGGTAAGTAAATGGTGCTTGGTCTACACATATGTTTAGTTTAAATTTATCAGGCAGAGGTGCTTTGATTTAGTTGATAAGTATTTATCTATATAAAAGGGGACAGTGAGGAAGATGGATATAGTTATTTAGGATGTATGGCTACTTTGGATCTTTCAACCCTCTGTCCTTCTCTGTCACTTGCTTTTTCCTTCTAGCTAGTTGATTTTATCAGCATTTGTTTTTGCGAGGCTTCTCCATTTGTGTCTCAGCTGAAATTATTGTATCATTTGTCCATAGGTAAAGTTGGAGGGTTTATTGCCTCCATACCCCAAGTCATGGTGGCTGCCCTGCTCTGCTTCATGTGGGCCATGCTGACTGCTTTAGGTCTCTCGAATTTACGCTATAGCGAGGCTGGAAGCTCTCGGAACATAATTATAGTTGGGCTCTCTTTGTTCTTCTCCCTTTCAGTTCCTGCTTATTTCCAGCAGTACGGGATCTCACCCAACAGTAACTTGCCCGTCCCGAGTTATTTTGAGCCCTATATTGTAGCTTCTCATGGACCTTTCAAAACTTCAAACCATGGGGTAAGCACGTCCTGAGTCCATTAACTAACCTACGACCACTTCTGTAGCTTGGGCTTTCCGTACTTCTCATTTTTCAACTGCTGTCTCCTTTGCCCTTACGGTTTCTCATTGAATGTCTTCACAGTTTAACTACATTATGAACACACTGCTCTCATTACACATGGTGATTGCCTTCCTTGTGGCTGTTATTCTCGACAACACTGTTCCGGGTAGCAAGCAAGAACGAGGTGTGTATGTTTGGTCCGAGCATGAGGTGGCTAGGAGGGAACCTGCAATTGCGAAGGACTACGAGCTGCCCTTCAGAGTCGGCAAGTTCTTCAGATGGGTCAAGTGGGTTGGGCTCTGATAGAAGAGGACTAATAGGCTTTTTGCCGGGACTCTGATTACGCATCCATCTTCTGAAGAGGCGATTTTCATGCCAAGGAAAAGGAATCGCAAGACAACCTCTCGAGGTAAGGGATGATTCTGATATTACACAGTTTTATTCCTGCTGGCAAAGTACAGTCCTGAATATTCTTGTGGCGGTAGATGGTAATTTCAGGGACGAACTGTTCTGTACATCTGAGGTTGAGTCGTCGGTATTGAGTTTGGTGTTGTAACTTCTAGCTTAAATTGAAACTGTATAACAGAGAGTATACCATGTTCTTGGGGCATGTTTTGGTCTTGATCCTTTCTATGTGTATATTCTTCTTGTTTCCTCTTGTTTTGTTTTTGTTTTTGTTTTTTTAATTTTCTTTTTAATTGACACTATTAGCGGACATCTTTGTCTTCGGATTATCAATGGAAACAGAGCTTATTACTGCTGGACTAAGCTTGCATTTTCACTTTTTTTTTTACTGGATATTGCTTAATTTACTGATTCAATTCTTCCCCCACCCCCCAAGGTTACTGTCTGTGGATAAATGACCTAATATCATCTTGTTCTGAATTTGATTATCGTTAGTGAGATTTTGTGTGTTTTTTTTTATTTGGTTTATCATATTTGGTAGCACTCGAACACGAGTTGAACCGGCCCATTTCTCCCAGGGGTATGTCGTGATCTTGGTTAAGGTGGGAAAATATATGGGACATGTAAGCAAAGGGGTAACGTGCATGCGCACGTCAGTTAGATCTGTTTGTAGATGGTAAACATCTTAAGTTAGGATTAATTTTATGTAATAATATCTAATAATTAAGATATTATAAATTTAATTTTTATCTTAAAATTTTTTATATCTATTTTATCTTCATTTCTTCTCCCTTGTATCAATGTCTTGCTTAAATGATAAAAGAGAGTTCATTAATTTTGCATCTTGCTCGACCGTCGGTGCATCCTTGATGTTTGTTGGGTATTAATTCTACTTATGTCGTCCGACCGATTCTTGTTGAGATGGGTGACGGGAGGTCACGTAAGAAATGATCTACCAGTCCCAATTGGAGACGCAGAGCAAAAAAAAGGGTCCCCCACGTGGGGAATTGAGAGTCCGAGAACGGGGAAAACGTGCTGCCGCAGTATTTCTAAAGATACAGGCACACACAGGATCCATTTAATATTATCATCTTATTTATTTATTTATTTATATATTATTAGGTGTACTTTGTCTTCCTCTTTCTCCTTTACGAGTTGACCACAAGCGGTATTAGTTGCTGATGTAGACACAGCCTCCGCTGACGATCTGACTGACCCGACTAGGAACCGGTCGACCAACTGACTCAGCCACAGCCGGTACGCTCAACCGGCTGAGTCGACCGACTCGGCCCCAATTAGTCCACACGGTCGGTCCAATCCATCTCTCTCTCTCTCTCTCTCTCTCTCTATACAATATATGTATATATATACATTCTTTGGATTTCGAGTAGTGGATCTCTTAATCCTATCCCATAACTACTACCAAGCCTCACCCACTCAAATATCCGATAATCGATTCATGCTGCGGCCACCATCCACGACTTGGCTTTCCATTTTTCTATCCGCATTGGTCAAATCTAAAGCACGTGGGGGCTCTTGATCCAAGATTTGGCCCCCTCCCTCTTGTCTTCTTCTTCTTCTTCTCCTTCTGGTTCGTTTTTCAAAGTATGGTATCCCAAATTGGGGCGGGGCGTGGAAGGGAGATATAATTAAGTAAGACTTGCAGATTATATTTGAGGGATAATTAGAGACGAAGGTTCCGAGCAAGTCAAATTAGCAAAACTAATCGTTGATATAAAATAATATCTATACACACACACAGAGACACGCGCATATATATATATATATATATATATTCTGAGTTAATCTTATGAACATTTGAATGGCATCTCTTTTTTTTTTCTTCCAATAATACTGTAATTAGATGTTTAGAATTCTATTCTATATTATAATCCATGCAGTCATGCATTGAGATAAAGGGATAATTAAATCTCCTCTATTTTGTATTCTTCAAAATGATTCTTTCGATTATCTATATTTGGTTGTATAATATACTCGAATCTTAATTCTAAGAGTATCTTGACGTGTCACTTTCTACTGAAGCGACATGATGAAATGCGAATAAGTTATTGATACGGCATGCTAACGTAACAAAATTGGGTCAACATGGCACGATGAAGCGGGAAAATTTCTGCTAGCATGTCATGTCACGCCACATGTCATCATTAAAAATACAATGTAACCAAACCATTAAAATTAGGACTAAAATATATTATAAAATCAAATATATATGATTGAAAAAATTATTTAAAAGCATATAAAATTTAAGTGTAGAAAAATAAGATATGTGTAGTATAATTATATTATGAGATAAATATCAATGTAAAAAGCTGCTGGAGTGTGAGAGATATATCTATCTATAAATATGTATATATATATATATATATTATACAACACATACACAGATCATGAATGAATCCACGAAGAAGAAGAAGAGCAAGAAGAGGAAGAAGACATCTGTGGTAGGAGAGGAGGAGGAGGATATCTGTGGACTCACTTCTGGAGCATTTCTGCAAAAACTGCAGGCAAAGAACTCGTCAACACGTCTGTCCGATCGTCTTTCTCTGGAGTTTTCTGTGTTCCAACTTTCTTCCTTCGTCTCTTTCGTTGGTCCTTGCTCTGATATGGAAAACTGGACGTCTCTCGGTTACTCCTGCGTTATACACAGTTAACAGTATTGCATGCTTTATAATCCCTTCAAATTCACACCCACACACTCACAACTCTCATGAATTCGACCACAAGAGAGCTCCGAGACACAAACCAATTCCATGCAGCGGAATGGGCGTTGTACCGAAAACCCGGCAGCTGATCTGTCAGTTTTGGACGCCGAAAATCGAACCGTCAGGGCTCCTCCAGAAACTGCTTTGGGACCGCGCTGTTCTTATTTATTTATTTATTTATTTATTCACGCATGGAAAATGCGGATGATGGAGCCGGGCTCTATAGCAGATGCCCGGGCGGAACCGTGCCTCGACGTGGGACATGGCTATCGATCCCAGAGCTTGCAGAGGGAGTGGCCCTCTGGGCAACGACAGACCAGGCTGGCTCATGACGCAAAATGCTATCATGAATTGTTTCCACGTATATATTAATATTAGTTCCAATTCGAATCAAATCGAAAAACTCTCCGAATAACGGATTTAATTCAAATCATAATATTTGAAATTAATACCTTATTAAAGAAAAGAAACATAAAACTATTTCGATCTAGAAATATAAATGGCATAGCAATCAGGACCGACAATTTCTAGCGCTACACGGCACGATGCAAAAGTTGTGCGGGTTCGGACCAAGTTTAGACATGCTTCGTGTCTAAACATATCGGATCTATGTAATCCGTTTAAATGAATGTGTTAAACTAGGTTAAATCTATATGACTTGATAAAAAGATGCGATTGAACCAATTTAATTGAATGTGTATAAGTGTATATTGAAGGTATTTACTCAATTGACTCATTTAAATTAATGATTTAATTGTATTAATTTATACCCATATAATTGACATATTTAAATACATTTAACTATATGTACTAAAATGATCATGTGGTGCCAATTCGTTAAATAACATGTCGTGTTCGAGTTAAGTGCTTATGGACCGTCTAACAAGCGAGTTAGTCAAGTATGCGTCTCGGATTTTTTTTATACAAATCCATTTAGATATGACACGTTTAAACCGGCGCAAATTGCCGGACCTAATAACATCATTATTTGAAGCTACACTGGTCAAGCAAGAAATTATCACAGCAAATATCTCTTTTTTATTTTAAAAAATAAAAATAAATAAGGAGAAAATTTCGACGGTAGGTGAGGACTCGACTAAACCACCACATTTGACCACATTGCTCTCTCTCTCTCGCTCGGTCTCTAGTTTTCTCTCTCTCTCAGCCGGCTCCCTTCCATATAAATCCCCCCTCTTCACCCTCCATTCCTTCTCAGCTTGCCCTTCTCTCTGCGAACTGCAAGAGAAACTACAAGCTTGAGATCTTCTCCTTTTTAGATTTTGTTTGCGGTTTAGTCCCTGTAAAAGCACTCCATTACATTCCTTTCCTCGTCTACTCGGCCGTTTCCAATCATGAAGGCTCTATCGGCCCCCACTCCTGCTTCTCCGCCGTGCCTCGGCTCCGCCACCCAAGCTCGACACCCGCGAACCGTCCGGTGCGGTTACAGGTCCGACTCGGCCTACTTCCCTTACGGGATCGGGAGCCGAGCCGACTGGCAGAGCTCCTGTGCCGTTATCGCTAGCAAGACACTCTCCGTGGAGCACCCGGCCGCCGCAGGAGGCTCCGACTTCGTTGCCGCCGTCAACGGGCACCAGGCGGCCGTCGACCTCAACCTCGTCCCCTTCGAGAGCAAGGACGGGCTGCCCCCGGTGGAGGTCGCGGCCGTGCAGCCGCCGAAGCCGCTGACGATATCGGACCTGTCCCCTGCTCCGATGCACGGCTCCCAGCTGCGCGTGGCCTACCAGGGCGTTCCCGGCGCCTACTCCGAGGCGGCGGCGGGAAAGGCCTACCAGAACTGTGAGGCCATCCCGTGCGACCAGTTCGATGTGGTCTTCCAGGCGGTGGAGCAGTGGATCGCGGATCGGGCGGTGCTGCCGATAGAGAACTCCCTCGGCGGCTCGATACACCGGAACTACGACCTACTCCTCCGCCACCGCCTGCACATAGTCGGCGAGGTCCAGACGCCAGTCCACCACTGCCTCCTGGCGCTGCCAGGGACCCGCGCGGACCGCCTCACCCGCGTGATCTCACACCCCCAGGCTCTCTCCCAGTGCGAGCACACCCTCACGAAGCTGGCCCCGCAGGCGGTGCGCGAGGCCGTCGATGACACCGCCGGCGCTGCCGAGCACATTGCCGCCAAGGACCTCCGCGACACGGCCGCGATAGCTAGCTCTCGGGCGGCGGAACTGTACGGCCTGGAGGTCCTCGCGGACGGGATCCAGGACGACTCCGGGAACGTGACGAGGTTCGTGATGCTGGCGAGGGAGCCGATCATCCCGCGGACCGACCGGCCGTTCAAGACGAGCATAGTGTTCGCGTACGAGGGAGCCAGGACGAGCGTGCTCTTCAAGGTGCTGTCGGCGTTCGCTTTCCGGGACATAAACCTGACCAAGATCGAGTCTCGGCCGCACCGGCACCGGCCGATAAGGCTGGTGGAGCAGGAGGAGGACGGGTGCTCTGGGACTGCGAAGCACTTCGAGTACCTCTTCTACATCGACTTCGAGGCATCCCTGGCCGAGGCCCGGGCCCAGAACGCGCTGGCCGAGGTCCAGGAGTACACCTCGTTCCTCCGAGTCCTCGGGAGCTACCCGATGGACATGACCCCGTGGAACCCCAAATGCGACGATCGCAAGATATAACTAACGATCATCGTCATGCATTATCCCGACAGATCAGAAAACTTGCAGACGAGATTGTCTTTGTTGTTATTATCTGCACAGACAAGCGGAGATTTTTTCATAAGTTGTACTTCATCGGAGTCCTTGTCCTCTCTCTCTCTCTCTCTCTTTCCTCTGGGAATCCCCCGAGGGTGATCGATGGGCTTCGAGTAAAGATGTGCAGGCAAGGTGACCACGATAATGATGATATCTTTAAGTTATGCCAGATTTGTCCGACACGTACCGTTTGTTAATTACTTGCAACTTAGGAATTAGTGTATGGTGCGGTTCTAGTCATGACTAGGACGGGTCCACGAGATCGAAGGGCAGAGGGAACCCGGTTTCTTCAAGCGGTCAACTATCTATCCGGTTGAGCTTCGGACGTCGTGAATAGGCCTGCAAGCAGGCCGAACCTGGCTGGATTTCACCTAGAATGGTCCTCCGATATATAAATAAGACTTACATTCTCTTCCTCGGTGTTGTGTTGGATATTTCTAACGACATGGGGAGGGCTTGTCTGCCTGTGCAATTCTTGCGTGTCGGAGGCGAGTGTCGTTCTTGCATGGTGATCAGGTTGGCCAATTTATTGATTGTTCGTTGGGGTAGGGTGAACCGATTGAATAGGGGTGGAGTGGAGCTGGCCGATCGAGTGCCATCAAGCATTCCGACTGCCTAGAGGCGAAGTGCAGTTTGCCGATCCGATCGGGTGGAACCAGGTGACCCGACCGGACCGGATGAGAGTGATTTTCCCAGTCAACGTAGATATACTTCCACATAAAATATACCAGTCCTAAGTGTGAACCGGCTGGCCGGGATGATCTGGCATCCTCTCTCGATCTCTGGAGCTCAAGCATTGTGAATGAGTCCATGATGCCAAGAGTTCTTTTTCTGCAAAGTGGGTGTCACCCACATTCAAACTTGGATCGACCGTAGCACGCTACGGCTAAATTTTTCGGATACCTAACGAGCTCATGCCGACACCGTGAGCTGTTGTCACTCGTCGTCAACTGTTGGGTCAGTCCCACCCACATCGGCCTCTGTCACCGTCGCGTCCTTATACTCCGTTCGTCCCACCTTAGACCCATCGAAAATCGAGAAAATGGACGGTGGAGGAAGATTGGTTAGACCTGTATTTCGATCAGCGCAGACCGATCCCTCGGTCAAGCGAGAAGATGTATGCTTGGACATTCGGCTAGAAAGCATAGTCACGTATGGACAATTAATGCTGCCCGAGATTCAGCACGCCAGAGTCGTCGTCGAACGCCAGATGGCCTTCCTTTCCACTTGCCAACTAGAATTCCAAATCGGTCGATCCATCGATCTGCTGTCATTCCTGTGGGAAATTCAAGTGAGAGATGAGCCAATTCACCAACTAGTCGCAAAATCATATGTAATTTAGATTTAATTAGATACTCTAAATTGTGCTTCCCTCTCTCTCTCTAATCAAAATTTTTTAAATTTAATTTTTATTTATAAAATTTCATATTATATATATATTTTTTGGGTCATCATTATTTTAAAATTTGTTTTCACACTGACCAACCAAAGCCAATTAATTAGGAAAGACCCCGAAATTTATAATTGATAATCTCGACCTCACCAACCCCCCCGAAAGAATAGTGGGACGACCGGCCACAAATGATAAGA
Source organism: Sonneratia alba (assembly GCA_900174645.1). Taxonomy (NCBI): domain Eukaryota; kingdom Viridiplantae; phylum Streptophyta; class Magnoliopsida; order Myrtales; family Lythraceae; genus Sonneratia; species Sonneratia alba. Next base: position 3,748,598 of record FWPY01000010.1, read on the forward strand.
AGGCAAGTTCGGCCGACTAGGATTAAATTCGATGTTTTTTTAAAAAAAAATTTGGAAAAGGAAGTGCTTCTTACAATATGATTTAATAATTATTTTTCTTAGCTAAATTAAGAAAAATAATTTTTTTAATTAAAAAAGGGTAATTACTTTATTAATCAGTGGATGGAGCTAACATCATTTTCTGCACTGAATGGCACCTTCCCGGCCTTTGCCTGACGTATGGAATCATCGTCACGTGGGGATCGAAGCACGGGATGATTAATAAATTTATTAGGTGGGAAAATAACTTAATATGCCTCATGGAACCGCACAACACGACGTCGCTGTTCTGTTGCTGAAGTTCAGGCATTATATTGTATGCGCGCGCACACCCTTACGATGCGCATGGTTCGGTTTCATTCATATATTATATATCTAAACTATAATTATTATATATTTATTGAACCAAATCATATTGAACCGGTTTTTCTTAAAATTAATAAAAATTTGACAAGATTAAATGTAAACGAACCAAAATAAAATAAAAACCGTATCGAACGACAATTAAATAAAAATACATAAAAAAAAGAAAAAAACATTAAAATCGTAGAAATTTTAATTAAATACTGCCCAAACATATAAGACTAAAACCAATTGACTTATTTATGAAGAATTTTAAAATGAACCTGTGGAAAATAGGTTATATAAATGTAAACAATATATATAACTATTTTTATTAAACTTTTAAATATTTCAGATATATTTATATTTTTTAAAATATTAAAAAATGATTTGACGGTTCAACCTGGTTAACCGAATCACTTAAACTTAGTAACTAAACATGCAATTTTAATAAAAAATCGTATTATATGAGAATTGGTTCATTCCGAGTCAATTTTTAGATTCGGTTTAGCACTTTGATTGTTTTTGTGCATCTCTACCCCACTTCCCCACTAAAATAAGCGAAAGAATAATTGAGCCAGAAGAAGCAACATAGATGCTTCTCATGTGATTTAAGAATGCGCTTAATTAACTCGTGAACTGCCCTGCCCAGTCAAAATGCTCACCAGACTTGGCTGCCCTTTGACGATTCAACTCATAAAGTCAGGTCAATATATATACATATATATATATCCACATCTATATCAAACAATAGTAATATATTGTTCACACTGATGAGTCCCACTCGTTAGTGTCATATTCGATATGATACTTAAAGATTCAATATCAATGTTCAATTCTCCTCGTAAGATGTCCATTGTCCCACTATTCTTCTTCTCTTTCACCTTATCTTGTTTTGGGATATGGTAGAGCTGGCAAAAAGTGGCACGATCCGGGTATAATATAATAAATCCGTGCTTGGGTAGGTGTTTTTGGGCCGCGCTAGCATAACGCGAAAAAAATCATGTCGGTTTGAAAGGACGAAAATATATTTTATAATAAAAAGAAAAATATAAGATAAATTTTAAAAGTGATCAATTATACACATATAATTATATTTTAATAGTTATTTGAATATTTTATTCAAATAAATATAAATTTTAGATTAATTGATCAATTATATAATAAAAATTTTATTTTAAAAAATAATTATTTATACAATTCGTGATAGGTCTAAGCCGCAGGGCCCGAAAATCTCGTATCAACCCGAATTACCAGCTCTAGGACCGGGTGCCTCCTAATAATAATAATAATACTAATAATAAAACATGGTTAACATCGTCTGTGTCTTCGTGCGTTCTAACACAAATGTGAGAGGCCCAGAAATTTGGTCCAGCGATCGTCACTGGCCGGCCTTTTCAGTATAGCTTGAAACTCACGTATTGGGCCTCCAGCAATTCAGACAATTAGGCTTAACGAGTTCCTTCCCTCATACTACAAAAGTTCTGACGACCAAAAGACGCGATGAAAAAACCGCAATGTCCGGCCCCGAGCTCTATACATGTGGGCGAGGGACTCAATCAAGTTTCTGCAGAATTCTGGTCCTTCGCCCTGGGAGTTGGGGCGTGATCGGGCTCTCGATATCCGGAGAGGTCCGACTCGCAAGCCTCTCTCTCTCTCATCGGGGTCGGTCGTAGGGCCCGGTTCGCAAGAGAAGACCAGTGGGGGGGATCCTTATAGCCACAGCAGTCGCAGGAGCGAGGTGTATTTATTTCTCTATTTGGATGTGTTGTTAATTGGACTAGTAGTATGCTAGTGGAAATCAGTGTAAGGGGACTCTGGAGAGGAATATTTGGGTGAGCATCTTGCCCGGTCTCTCGCTCTCCTCTTCATGTTTCCATCTCGATTTTCATTTCTCAGTTTTGAGTTGATATCCCCGTCCTCTGATATTATTTGGATCGAAGGAAGAGGAGAGAACAGTCTCCTTGCGAAGAAGTCGTCGGAGTCTTCTAATGGCAGAGAGTGGGGAAGGGACTGCGTTTGAGCGCTTGAGAAACTGAAGATTATTTATATGGCTTCTTCCTTGGATCGGGTGCGAAGTTCTCGTCTCAACGGCCGTAAATCATCCACGGCCCAGGCGTGCCTCCAGAGGATCCTCCACACGATCGCGACGTGCCCGAATGCGAGGGAGAATCATCCCGGGGACGGGGGTGGGAGCACGGGGATTGATTTGGCTCTGACGCTGGGTCCGGCGGGCTCGTCTGATGCTGAGCAGCTCAAAGGTGAGAGCGATCTGACGACTATCGAGAAGGGCTCCGAGAACAGACAAGAGGCAGCAGAAGGTTCCGAGATCAACAACGGTGGGGGTTATCAGAAGCGCGAGGGAGGTTTAGAGCAGAGCGGGGCGAGCGAGTTGGGAGATTCCCAGGATCGGCCTGGAAGGTCCAAACTTGACGGCTCCCTCGGGCTGCTCGTGGAAGCCGCGAGTTGGGTTTCCGGCGGCTTTGGGGATGGTGACGGGTCTGAGTTGGAGGGCCAGTGGCGCCGAGTGGGCGGGCTCGGTGGTGAGCGGACTGGGGTGGGGAGGAAAGATGAGGAGGATGTAGTGAGTCAGGGATCGAGCGGAGGAGGTGGGAGGAATCTGTGCGGGGAAGTCAGGGAGGTCCCGGAGGCGGTGGGGAGGAGATCGGAGAGGAGAAGGAACCGTGTGTTGCCGTGCAGATACAGGGACTCGGTGCTGGAGCCGTACTGGAAGCAGCCGCCGCCGCCGCCGCGTCGGAGGCGGAGGATGTCGGATCCTGTCTCTTCAAACCAAAGGCTGAGGTAACCAAAACAAAAAAAAGGGAGTAAAAAATAGTATAATAATGACTTGAAAAAAAAGTGTATTCCCAAATTTGTGCATAGGAGTAGTAAAAAAAAAAAGAAAAGAATAAAGCATAAAATCAATTCAACGGCTTCGGCCTAAGCTTAGCGTCCTTTGCCATGTGAAACCTCGATTAGTCCCACGCCCCTGTCTACTACTTATCGTATGTGCCTCACTTACACGACGGTAAAAAGCCGAGCCGATTGAGGCCTAGGAGCCGAGGTCCCAGAACCGAACCCTTGTGCTCTCTAACAGATCCTACACGAGTGATGCAAGGTGTCTGAAAGACATGTCGTAGAATTCGACATTTTGATTAGATCAGTCGATTAGGGATAAGAGCGTCTCAAGTGTATTCCCATTCCCAATTTGGTGCCTCTTGTCTCGTCATTCTCACCCAGCTGTGATGACCCTCTTCCCATTGATGTGTCATTAGCTGACTCCACCCAACTTCTCACCTCAGCTCTCGGCCAAAGCCATCGGTACACGTGTCAACGTACCCTACCCTGAAACCGCCACGTCGGAATCCTCATGTAGCCGTTTCGCAGAAGCGAAACAGACTGCCACGCGCGCGTCCCTAACACCGGCCGCAACCGCTGGGGCCTTGGCCCGCTGAGGATCCCTCGATGGGGCTATCTAACTGGGTACATCCGGTAATCCGTTTTCCCAAAAATCGTGCCGTTTCGTTGCGCTCCGCCGCTCCCCTCTTCCTCCCCGCAGTATAAATTGGGATTGAAGCGGCTCGGCCTATGCCATCCTCTCGTGACCGGGTGCCAATATCACAGATCTGACCGGTTGCTGCTATTTTACCATCGGTGCAATTCCGGGTTATGGTGGCTGCTGGCGACTGGGTATCGGAGAGCCGAAGCTCCTCCCCTGCTCTTGGTTTCCCCCCGCCTGAGATTCATTCGGTAGTGCCGATTGAGGTGCGGGGCTCGGTGGCATCCAGACTTCTGGGGCTTGGAATCTATTGCTTGCTGCACATTATTGCAACATAGTTTCGCTTTTATTGCGATTCCTGTGCCGAACTCGAAGACTCGTTGGATAGGACAGGAGGCCGGGAGGTGACGTTTGACGGAGGAGACGCCATCATCTCACGTCATTAGCCCGATGGTGGTGGAGGCGCCGAAGCAACTGCAGCGACTGAGTAGGGTTTTGGACCTGCGCTCTGCGGCATTCTCCGTCCAGGCATCCTCTGCTGGGTTGGCGGTCGAGGAGAGGCCACGGTTGACGAAGCTCCTCCTCAACGTCACCATACAGGGGAGCGTGGGACCTGTCCAGGTGATCATGACGCCGGATTCAACGGTCGGAGATCTGATTGCCGCGGCCGTGCGGCAGTATGTGAAGGAAGGCCGGCGGCAGATGTTGCCCGCCGCGGTTCCCTCCAGCTTCGACCTTCATTACTCGCAGTTTAGCTTAGAGAGTAAGATACTATCCCTCCCTCAAAACTAGCCGCCGATCTACACTCAAATAACCTCGCCGTCAGCAATCAATCCTATCCTCATCGTTGAGCTGGCTAATCCATCGTGATTCTGAGAATGCTCGTGTATGTACGTGGCTGACAAGATGCGATGGTTGATCGACTGTGTTTGGTTTTTGGTGGTCCAGGCCTGCGGAGAGACGAGGAGCTGATGTCGTTGGGATCACGGAACTTCTTTCTCTGTCGACGGAAGCCTCCCATGGCCGAGACTGACGGGGCTGTGACGACGTCGGCCAGTTCCTGCTCTAAAGAAGCTGAGAAGGCCATGAAGACGGGATTCAGTTGACTTAGGGACTTCTCTCTTTGATACGCTGGATGAAGCTCAAGAACAGAAATAAACGAAGCCAAGCCATGGATGGGTAAAGAATCTCTGCAACCGAACAGCATCGAGCTCGTCCCGAACACCTTCCCTGGCTAATGATGAAAATCATGGAGGCCCTTACGAAGCCAGTTCTTGCCCGGCCGGTCGGGGCGCCACAATTTCCTCCTCGAATGCCATTTGTAGTTTCTGTCATCAGTAAGCATTAGAGTTCATCTGTAAATTATATGCTGTTGCATCATCCATAACGAGGAGCGCTCTTGGAATGCAATATGCTTCTCTCTATCTGATAAGTCTGGTTCGTCAGCTGGTGGGTAAATCCGAATTCGAGTTCGAGTTCGAGTTCGAATGTCCATGGAAATGGACTTCGCCAGGAGTTTACACAGTGCGCTACGTCCTATTAATAGACATGATCGGGCACGTTTGGATTTTATCGTGAAGGCCTAATGGGCCGTTATATTCATTTTTTTACCGGTCCAGTAAGAGCCCAAACTCTGTGTCTCCCCCCCGCGGGGGGTGGGGTTTGAAAACCCTAATGAGGCCAGTCTCCATCTCCACTCACTAAACCTTCCATTCCACACATTCTCGAGCTCCTCCCACCTCGTTCCTCTCTCGCTAGTTCTCTGTCTCTCTTTGGAGATTGTCATGGCTCTCCCTATGGAGTTTTGGGGTGGGTTCTTCTATTCCTAGCTCCACTTCGTCTGTTCATCTTCAGGTCGTAGTCGGGTTTCTGGTTTCTTACTTGTTCGAGCTTGATTGCGATGGTTTGGACCTTCTCTCGTTGCCTTTGTTCAGCCGCTGCATCTGCTTAAATTTTCCATTTCCCTGTTGGTGCTTTGACTCGCCGAGCGATGGATATATGGCTGTGGCTACTTGTTGTTTATGCTGTTTGAACGCAGAAGTGTTTTCTGCTCTTTTGTTAGCATGTCCTATCTAGTTTCTTGCATAAAATTGTCGGTTGCCTCCACCTTTCCCATGGTTCTTCCCCTCGTGAAATGTTTTGACTGAATATTCATTTTATTCAAACTTAGGATCGAGTATTTCCACTTGTTGGCATAGGATAATAGTGTGTGTGAAACTTCCTTTCTTTTTTCATTATTGTTATGTTAGCTAGAAAAAGGAACGCTTCCGGTTTCTTAAGAATTAGAATATGTCGGGTGAGCTGTTTACTGTGTCGCTATCTTATTATCATGATAGACATTGCAATTGTGGATTAGTAAAGGTTCTCTGCTATAGCAAATGCCTGCCGCAGTTCAGTTTATCTTATTGGGCTGTGAAAATCATGCCTTTTTTTATCTTGCTTTTTATAGCAAAATCACGAGTTATTTTGGTTGATTCGTGTGATTATTTTCCATAAGGTGTTGAAGTCAAGGCTGGACTCCCTCTCAAAGTTAACCCAGGAGATGGTAGAATTTTGCATCTTTCACAGGTTAGGAAGGCTGTGGTGTTGATTTTTTTCGCAAGCGATTGGCTGTACATTGAATGATCCTTGCTTCTTATTTCTTGGTATATATGCTTTCTTAGGCATCACTTGGCGAGTCGAAGAACAGTAAAGCAAGTGATTCCGTGCCTATCTTTGTGAATTTTGGTGGCAAGAAGCTTGTATTGGGAAACCTTTCTTCCGAGAATATCCCTCAACTAGCTTTTGATTTGGTCTTTGAGAAGGAGTTTGAGCTCTCACACAACTGGAAAAATGGAAGTGTCTTCTTTTGTGGATACACAACTGTTGTACAGGGAGAAGAATATCCTTTGCACAAATTTATATTCCAGTGATTTCATTGAATCAGTTGGATTTCCTCTAGTGTAGGATTGGAAATAGTTTGTATGTCTTTATGCTGGGCTTAATTCGCTACACTATGGAAGACTGATTTTAGCTGAAAAAGTTCGGTGGACTTGCTATTGAGTGAGCTAGATTAGCATTTGCTTGCCTTTTTATAATTCTTTGTGTATGTCTAATGGCAACATCGATGTGTCTATATTGTTTAAATATTTAGCAAGCCATGGATCATACACTTGGTTGATATAACCATGCCCTACTCATTTTTGTTTATTCCTTGACTCTGCTGTCTTCCTCCATGTACGGATGATTTTTCTGGTGAGTATGGAGTCAGTTGTTGATACTCTTTCTGGTTCCTAGCTGTGAAATTTGTGCTGATTGTTATGCCAATATTTCTTTTATCATATCCAGAGGATGATTCAGATGAGGAAGGTCTACCCTTGAATGTAGAGAATGGTAATTGTCCTGTTCAATGCTAAATACTATTTTTGATGTCATGGACATTGCTAAGTTCTGCTCCTTGGTAATGTATTCAGGAAAGGGTGGCTCAGAAGCTTCTGCTAAGCCTTCTACTGCCAATGCTATTGCTGCTAAGCCTGAATCCTCGGCAAAGCCTAAAGTCACAATTGTGGAACCAATGAAAGTTGATGGAGAAGACAGTGATGAGGATGAGGAGGAAGATGAGGACGATGATGACGATGATGAAGAGGTATACATTTCTCTTCCATCTAGCTCTTTCGTCAGTATTGGATGTGTTTGCTGATATACGTAAAAGTATGGTTAGTGGATCCTTAGACTATATGAACTCACGCATTGCACATTCAAAATAGTCAATTTTCTTGGGTCATTTGAACCAGGGAAGTGATGACAGTGAGGCTGATTCTGATGAAGAGGACAGCGAGGAAGAAGAGACGCCAAAGAAGGTCTAGACAACATTTCTTCATCAAGTGAATTATTCTGAACAATGGTTGCATTATCACCAAACTGATCATCATGATGGTTCTACTTGTAGGCCGAACAGGGGAAGAAGAGACCTGCCGATTCTGCACCCAAAACGCCTGTTTCTGACAAGAAGGCAAAAGTGACTACTCCACAAAAGACAGGTGATCTCTATCTTTCTTGGGATCTGCTGATTCTTCAATTGCTGCAGCTTGTCCTTCCTGGCATACAATGAACTGTGTTACTGTTGAATGGAATAGAACCTTACTGCTTAGATCCAGCAGAAGACAGGTTTCAAGCATAAAAAAAAGAATCTTACTATCTGTTATTCATACTTTGTACGATCAAATAAATATATTTAATCCACTTCTCTTCTTAAATTGTTGATATCCGTAATTGTCAATCTGGATTTAGAAGGTAAGAAGGGCGCTCACACAGCCACCCCTCACCCGGCGAAGCAGGCTGGGAAGATTCCTACCTATGCTAAGCAGCAGACACCGAAATCAGATGGCAAAGTCTCATGCAAGTCTTGCAACAAGTATGATGCTTCTCTCTGGACTTTTGGAAAAAATTTCTATTTGCTGAGATTGTGGCTGAATCGTTCTCTGTTGTTCTCTGGTGCCAGGTCGTTTAATTCAGAGAATGCTCTCCAGGCCCACTCCAAGGCTAAGCACGGTGCCAAGTGAAGAGCACGAGCAGTTATGATGGTGGGGTATTTGAATTGAGGAATAATTTATGTGAGGATTTTTTTACTTTTTTAACGTGTCTATTGAGGTGAAGATGAACTACATTGAAGTGAGTGTCCTGCTTCTTCAAAGGTTTTTGTCGGTTCCAAGCAGATCTAAACGAATGCCAAGGCCAAGGTCATTTGATGGTTTCCCCTTGTCTGCGTCTAATGTGGTAATGCTGCGGCTGCTTCTGCTGCTGCTGATGATGATGATGAGCTCAACAAGAAGTACATATATGGTGTATGGGGGGCGTTCATATGATCTAATTAACTGAGACATATATCCATTCACCACTTACGGTTCCCAATGGATGTCCGTGTATTCTTCAATGCACAGCCTACACGTTGGATTTAGGTCAGAAATCCAAGTGATGGGCGGTCATATCTTCTCTGCTGAGGTAAGATCTGAGGTAGAATGTGAACAGACTCATCGAAACTGTTCTTGAAGAAATGGAGGAGGCGAGGCATTAGTGGTGCTCGAAAACTGCAGCAACTCGAGAGCTGAATCAAATAATTGGGGTTCGGCGAAATCGGAGAAAGTGGTCCACCGACGCTAAATGCATACCCGACTACAGTTAAAAATTATTATTAAAAAGAAAATTAGTTGCTGAAAAATTAAGAGTAAGAATAGCAACCGTAGTGCAGAGTCTGCAGACGCAAAACCAGACCAGACAGAAGGGGCCCACCGACACCTGTCAGTTTCATGACCCGCGTAGTTAAGGACACACCATTATTAATGGGCAAGGTCATTTCTCCTTGAAAGTCGATAACCATGAGAATAGCGAGCCGGGGTGTTATCGGATCTCAAGCGGGCCTGAACGAGGGCGAGGTCCGGGTTGCTGCTGAAGAAGGGGGCGGCCCGTTTGAGGAGGTCCGGGTTGGGGGCGGAAATCCAGGCGTCGAAGATGGCAACGAACTCGCAGTGCTTGACGTAGCTCCGCTTCAGCCCTTCCTTGAGGGCCCCCGCATTGTAAGCCGCCCTTCGTCTCTCTAGTCTGGTACACGATGTTGACTCCCTCCGCCGACCACCTCTGGCACTCCGGCTCCACCATTTTGCTGCAGCAGATGGGGGTGGAGGATTGAGCCAAAGACAGGGAACAGGAGGAGGACTCGAGCGGGGAAGTAAGATGATGATGATGATGGTGTACGTTTAAATGCTTGTGGGATTAAGGTGTGGATTATACCTCGATGATGGGGTCGGTCGAATCATCGAGGACTTGGATCACGAGACGGTCTGACTGACGGCCATGAGGGAGCCCACAAGCTGCTCCAATGGAGGGAGATCCTGTACACCTGTCACACCATGGACCCACATCATCAGGACCCGAAGTTGAAATCGGGGTACCGAGAGCCTCGAACTGGCAATCCGTACACGTGCTCGACCCACGACAACTCAATCTGCTCGTCTTTGGAATTGATGCCTAAGATAAAATAACCAGATTTCCTCTCAAGGGAAGAAGACGGTCTTGGGGGTAGGAGTAGGATGTCCGGGGGCCGGGGGCCGGGGACCGGGGATGCGGGTGGTGCAATGCCACAGAGCGCCCAGCGTCCATTTGACTAAGTAGACTTAAAAATTCGACTTTGTTACGTGGGGGGACGAATATATATATATATATATATATATAGACGGTCATCTTAGGTATTGAGGTTTCTATATCCTCTTCCTCTTCCAAGTCTGGATCGATCCTTAAATAAATTTCGGAAACTCGGAACAGCGATTACAGAACAAAGACTACATTTTACCATTGGAAACTGGTTTTCCACCATCCTTGCTGTTAAAGGAGGATGAGAGCGATCGCTTGAGCCCTTCCGTACGGTGCGGCTCCGCCAAAAGAAACCAGCTCCGGTTGATGCTTTGACTGTGAAGATGAGAGACTTCGAGATTGGGAGTCGGAAAGAATCCAACTTACTCGAGCTGTAGGTTCTGACCGAGCCTCGAGCACCCTCTGCCATGCGAAGAGCATACATGAGCTGGAAGGCAAAAGGTTCCCTCCCTCTTCTCCCCCGAGGCGTCTACTACCTCTCTATCCTACGTGAAGAGCATCTTAAGCTCCTCGATACGGGCAGTCCGGACTTCTTGATCTGTCAAGGCACCAGAGATAAGCCTATGCTTCCGAGCTTGCACCGCCTCCATCCTCTCCTCCACCGTTCCCTGCCCACACATATAATACGTACCAGGAACTAAAGTCATAATAGGGAAAGCTTAACATATACTGGCTCTAGAAGGATGTGAGAAGCAGGCAAATCAGTCGCGGCTTATGACTTCTGTGGATACAATCGAGCATAGAAGAAGCAAAATAGTATGGGGTCTCGGGATCGAGAAAGATAAATGTTGGAACCTTCACAATGAACCGTTTGATCGCAACACTCTTGGTTTGCCCTATGCGATGAATCCGCATGACAGCTTGTTCCTCCACAGCTGGATTCCACCAAGGATCCTGCGCTCGCACATCCATAGAATTTGTTTTATGTGGAACTAACATTTTGCTCGACGACTAATTAGCACACCAAAGGGAGTCTAGCTTGGAGAGTCTTAGCCAGCCTTACCATCACAAAAGCATTAGAAGCTGCCGTCAGATTTATTCCAACCCCACCAGCCTTGAGCGACATCAGTAACACCTGAATTCAGACCAATCATGTGATCAAATCTTGTCTTCTCGTTATGTTTGCCCAATCAGTTTTTGAGAAGTGATAAATATCAGTACGAACCAGAACATCACCATCTTCAGAGAACTGTCTTATCACATTTTCACGCTGTTGCTGGTTAAGAGATCCATCTAAGCGAACAAATGGGATCTTCTTTCTGAATGGACAATGAAAGATGAATTAAAATCACTGATATATATATGTATGTATGCATATATAATATTTTCTCAGAGAAGCATTTTGAACGGAGGAATGAAAGGCACGGATCAAAGCCAAGCAAACAAATGGCTCGTAATACTCTATGCAAATGCAAAAACTAATTCAGCCTTCTAAAGCTTCCTATAAGAATGTGCAGGACATAACACTTATCTAGACATTCCCACTAGTGGTCTACTAGCAAAGCAGTTACAAGCAACAAAAGGCAAAAATGTCAAGATTCAAGGAAGATAATACAGTACGGCATGTGTAAGATGCTGAAACTATGGATCCTACCGAGAAAGTGGAATCTGCAAAAGGTCCAGAAAGGCAGTCCACTGGCTGAAGATGATGCTCTTCGAACCCAATGACTGAAGATTTTCCAGTTCACGCAAAAGAACAATCACCTTGGATGATTCAACCCAATTTTTCTCAATGTCAATCTGGAAACGACTTTCTGCAGGGGCAGTAATCAAATCTTGTCTGCTAATGCTTTTCCTGTAAAGATGATATGGAAATCTGTTACTTTAAGTTACTCTATCCCATTTATCTGGAAACTGCAAACAGACAGTGGCAACGGAAATGGAAAATCCAAAGTGCTGAAATTGAAAAAAAATATACCTGCAAACAGGGCATAGCCCAGAATTCGAATTTCGCCAGCTTGCCAATAGACACTCTCGGCATAAGCGATGAGCACATGATGTCAATACTGCATCTTCAAATGCTTCAAGACATATTGGACATTCTCCCTGTTCCCCTTTGCGCAGCTCTTGCACAACTTCTTGAATGTAAGCCCTTGAAACTACTTCTTTTCCCTCCTTATCCAATGCATCTCCATTACCTTTAAGAAAGCGCTTTGCTAGTTTGTCCAAGTCAGCAAAATCCTGTGTGTCCCCTCGACTGAACAAACAAAAGAGACCCATATGAACCACAAGAAATTTGAATTCCATCAGAAGTGGGAGGGCATACTGATGGTAGGTTTCAAAGACATTGCCAGAAAAGGATAAAGAATCCTTCAAAGATAAAAAATGCAATTTGTTGGTACAGAATGGGTGAAGCAAATCCAAAAGTGTGGTTAAGAGTAAAGGGAAATTAGTAAAAATGAGAAGAAAATCAAGAGGCAGGGAGGACATGTAGGAGGAAGGAAATCTATTTCTTGTATCTCAATTCAACTATTTTCTGCATTGGATATCAATTTAGTATGTGCATGCCTTCCCACCATTGCAATTGCATATCAAAAGGCAGGAAGGAAGTAGTAAGACAAGGAGTAGAACATTTGGCCCAGTGAAAGTCAAGAAGTTAATTCCAGCACATAGGGCATTCACACCTCATGACAAGAAATGGATGATCACAACACTGACGAAGGCGCAAAAGTAACTCCAATATAGATGCATAATTGTGAAGAACCCTCCCTTGCTCAACGAATTGATCAAACTTGACCTGTAGAACATTATTTGGAAGGACATTACGGTGTGAACTAAAGTGCAAGTTCAAAGAAGAGACGTGCACGTCATCTCAACCTTGGATTTTTTGAAAAGTGCCTCATAAAAGTCTCTTTCTTCTTCTGTTAGTTCACAATAAATGACTTGTACATCAGCGGGGGGAAGGACCAGAATGGGTCTGCAGAGATGAAAACCTATCATGGCATATCTCAAGAAAGAAAGAGATTATATAGCTTCTGTATCTTGAACATTTGACCTACCTCCCTTCTCTATCAGTGGAAAATTTTGTTCTTCTTAACATAATTGGTTTTAAGATAGATTGCACCAACTTCAACCCTCTTTCATCACCCTCCTCGAAAGGTTTCTGTATTAGTTTGTTCCACCTAGATGCAAGAGAGGAGGCAACACACAATAGGAGCACATATATAAGTACACGTCTGCACAAACCAAAACTGCTTCTGGATTGAATCTGGAATAGTGCATCAGCAAGGTAAAGCCTGTCTTGGACAGAATGGTTTAAAATAAAAAGAAAAGAAAATCTGGGTTATCTCAAAGTGCATTCACTGAGCACTTGCACCCACTGGTTTTGTCAATTAAATCCATTTTAGATTGGGTGAGAGACTGGAAAGAGAGGAGTGCTCACTGCTGGTCTAGAACATGCAAATGAGTAGTACCACATAAATCATGCTTTGTTTTGACCTAAATGGAGGGAGAGTGAGAAATAGAACTTACCATGCCCAGTTACCCCAAGGTTCCACTCTCAGAAACCGAAGAAGGCTATAAATGTCCTCAAGGCTGTTCTGCGCCAAGACAATGAAGGTCATATAAGGATTACAGAGAAATCTTCGTATGAATGATTGTCATAGGGCAATGCTTGTATTGCATTAGTATAATTTGATCAAGAGCCAATCCAATGTCTAGGGGAGGGTTTCTCTCAGTCTATTGTTTCCAATTATACACAAAGGAGAGGTTCCTAGCTTAACCAAAAGAATACCTTAACCCTCATCAAATTGTTTAAGATCAGATCTGAACAAAATTCTTACTAATGTCTTTATTTCAGAGGCCCATGGACCACAACACTTACTAGCTTCGCAATAGAATAGTAAAACTCAGATGAAACAAATCATTTTTTATCACTTCACTATATCTAAATTAAAAATCAGAAGAGAAAACAAACCCAGGCCTACAACAGAAGCCGGAGGACATAACTTGGAAGTAAAGCAGATTATTGCAGTGTCTACATAAAATATGACCTGAATAGGGGTGCCAGTTAGGCACCAGCGACGGTCAGCTACAAGAGCTGCAGCAGCCAGAGAGATTTGGCCTTTCAATGACTTTATTGTATGAGCCTCATCAAGTACAACTCTGAACCATCTAACTGAGAAAAGTCCCCCATTTTCCTCTGCATTCTGCCCAGAGAATCAGGTAAACTAGATGTGCTGCATATACAGACAAATCAACCAGTAAAATATATGCATAAACAGAAAGATTACCTCTGGAGAAAATTCTGAAGCTAAGATGCCGTATGTTGTAATCACAACATCATTCTGTGCGAGAATCTTTGCATCCTTTGGTCGACTTTGTCCATAGTGAATGAATGTTGACAGGGACCCAGGGAGTGTATGAGTTTCAATTTCAGCCTGGCAATATTTAGATAGTAATGTGGTTATTAATGCAAAAATAATCATGCCGTGCAGATTCTTATATGCACAATCAAATCCTTAAATAAAGAAAATAAGTTTGACATGATAAAGCAGAGCTACCTTCCATTGCCCTATAAGTGTCAGTGGACATACAATCAAACTGCCACCATTTACTAACAGATTCCTCTGCGCCACTGACTTATTGAAGCCCAAAAACTTCGTTGCCTCCTTTGATTGACATGTAGACTGTTCTGGAACATTACTGACTTCAGCAGATTCACTGGGATGCTGATATGTGCTTTCACTACCAGACGATCCTCCTCTTCTAGAGTAAGTGAGGAGAAGAGCTAATGTCATGATGGTTTTCCCTAGTCCCATCGAATCTGCCAGAATCTTCAGATGCATAATGCAGTAAATTAAACTAGAAGAAAATGTGCTCTTCAGATACTAAATTTCACAGAGATGTTTGTTATTGCTTATCATAATTTCTCAATCATACCCCCCCACGAGCCATCTGAAGTGTACTTGGGAATTCTGTTGTAGCATCACCTGTGAAAGCATTCAAATAGATCACGGGGCCCCTCCTGTAATAAATACCTATTGTGAGTCCTTCATCTCACAATTAGTAGACAAAACCAAAAGTATTAAACCAATAAAACAACTTGTCCGCTAGATTATAAGCTTCCCAGCATGGATGAAGGGTTGTTGCAGCCTCATCCATGTGCTGTCCCTTCTCCAGCTGAACCATCCAATGAAGTGCCTGCTTTTGATATGGACGAAGTCCACATTGAAGAGTGCAAGGAGGTTCCATCTCCTAAATTAGGAAGTACTCTGTTACTTCCCTCATAGTTGTCATTGACATAACTGATAGTTATTGATGCATGATACACTGAAAATCTAGGTGTCTACCTTCAACTCTGAGCTGTCTCCAACACCGACAATTTTGTCAACATCAGAATCTGAAAGAACCACCTCATTTTCAACTTCTTCTGTGCTCCGTGATAGATTACTATTTTTGTTGACAGTTGACAATGTAGCTTGAAGATCAGAACTGACCTGCAAAGTGAAAAGGTTTACAAAATCATTCTATCAATGAGAAGTGCAGGTTTTCACATGCATAAGTTATGCTGCAGAAGCACCTTCATATCCAAAGGCCGCTTCCTTGTGTGTAGATCACTGGGAGTGTATTCTGCCTAATTCAATCAGTAAATGAGGATGTCAGATATCAATGGCAAATTTCAAATGAAGTGACAATGGTGATTTAGAAAGGCCTATGACCCATAAAAAAAAGGAGCTCCCTCTATTTTACAGACCATTCAATCAGGTAACAGAGCATTACCTTTTTGAAGGGTGTTAGGCCCAGGAGCCGGAACAAATTTGGAAGTGGATGTACCACTGTCTCATCAGCGGAATTGATAGTTGCCTTGAGAGAGGTATGATGTTGCTTATGGAACATGGAACTATTGATGTATACACTGGTTTAAGAAAAATTTCAGCTTCCTTGATAGGCAATGCATTTCATGGTACTAGCAACTAAAGAGGCAAAGGAAAAGAGAGGGATGTGCTTGTCTCATAATAGTTTACCTCATAGATAAAAGAATTGTGTCCATAATACCCAACTTATCAGGAGCAGACTTAACAGAGCCCTCAATTTTCACCTTCTTATCCCTCACCAGGGGCAAGAGACAACGTGCCCACTCATTTGGTATTCGACCAATCTGCAATCACCAGTATTTAAGATACTAAGCAGGCCTGTAGAAGGACCACTCCCCGGTTCTAAGAACTGGGAGTTGACAAGGCTTAATTATGACACACGATTACAAATTAATCAGACACCAGTCAGATTTGAGGAAGCATTGGCATACCACTTCGTGATCGACATGGATTCACATGTTTTCAGATAAATCAACTGACCTTAAACAGTTCATAACTTAAATGCGATTAACATAGTAAACCGGACTTGGTACCTCTCCATGTTCCTTGGTGGAAAACCTCACAATCTCTGAACAGGCCACCATGTTTCGTCCTTTACCGAATTTCCCTGGTGAAGGTGAAGACGAACTCTTCTTCAACGGAAATGTGAAAACCAGTGTATCACCTGTTCTCACTTTCCTCCCCTTACACGTCGATAACCCAGCTACTTCACCACAATCGACCAACCACCAATCATCCTCAGTTGAATCCCGACCTTCTCCACAGTCTACCGTAAAACTTTCTCTAGCAAACGAGCCCACATGATAGCCATCCGCACTCTGAGCGTCCCGCTTCGAGATAGACTGCCTGCTGTCGAGTTGGGAATTGTGACTTGGCACCCTAGGGTTACTTGGCATCCGGGGCACATCTTTCGTGCTGAAATTCGGAGTGTCGAAGATAATATTGATGGCAGCCGTGACGTCGTTGTTCGCGAGATGCAGGGCTCTGATTATATCCATGTCGGTGTAATCCATACCGACGACGGATCGGACGGTGGACACATGCTCCTCGTTCACCTTACTCCCCATCGATCGGGACTTTGAACCCTAGCACAGGCAGCAATTACACGAAGCAGGATTAGAGACCCCAGAAACGGCCGTTAAAACTCCGGGATTTGGCCGTAAAATGAGACGGTGGCTTCGGCGGCGCGGCAGCGCCGGGGATAAATTGAAATTCAGTGAACAAGTGTGTTTGAAGTGGCGGGGATGGTGAGGGACGACAGAGGAGGAAAGAGAAGTCTCTCTCAAGCGTGACACGTGGCTTTCCCGCCACCTGAGCGGGGGATTTCCTGCGGAAAGCCCTACGCTGCCAAAGGGAAAACAGAACTCCACATCAAGGTGGTGGCATCTTGTAAGTACAATTATTTTACATAAATATGATCTACTTATATTGAAATTATATATATCTATTAAGTTAGAATTTATGTATAATTTTATTATTAAAACTCAAAATTAAAATATTATTCAAATAAAAAATATTAAATAAAAATAGATAAAATATAAAAAGTGAAATATCCAACCATAACACTTTACTTTATAAATTCCCACCACCCCTTTTTACTATACAACTTTACCTTAATTATGACACACAATTATTATATGAAAATTTGTAAATAGCATCAATATTTTTCTCCATGCAAAATAAAATCTTATTTTCTTGTTTGAGAATAATATTTAAAAAATTCCCCCTGAAATATTCGATTACTGATATGAATAATCTAAGGATTCCAATGGATTATCTTCTCTATTTTTCGAGATTTTTATCAAAATATTATCCTAAATTATTCGCCATAATACTGTAAATCTGTCCCTCCCTACATTGATTGAGATTCAGTATGCTTAACTAGTCAATTTAATTAAACACATCATCATAAATGTAAGCTAGACAAGAAACCGACATGCTCACTCTCAATGATTCTCATGTCGACATCTTAGTTAGAGACCAATTTTTTTTCTTTTAGTTCTTATATATTATATAAATAAAAGGAGAAGGTGAAGGAATATGTCAGCAAAAATTAAACAGAACAAAAAGGTATACGCATGAGCTTAATCCCAAGGCCAATCGACCGTTGCCAATCGAAGGGATGCGCATAATATTCTGCGGCAAGGCAACTCCGAACGGGACTGGCGGGAGACAACAACACTGGACGCGAATTTTGTTCCCGCCAATTTGAATTCCTCTAATTCTCCGAACATAAAATTGAAAAAAAAATTAAAAAAAAGAGAGGAAAAGGAGCAGCGCCTCGCGGCATTTTAGCTCCGAGTAGTGGTAGCGGGTGGTAATTTAAAATAATAATAATAATACCGCGAACGAGCCCATTAGTTGACTCGGCCGGTCTGCTGTCCGCAGGTCGCAGCTGACCGACCTGACCTGACCTGCGAGCAAGACATTGGAGTGGCAATAGCAAAACAGGATGGAAGTCTGCGACTGCGATTTTCCTGGCTTTCTAGGTATTCCCTGTGGGAAACTTTTTTTTTTCTTTTGTATATCTGAATAATAATATACGGATTTGTTGAAATATTTTCATCATTTGTTCTCTTATATTAAAAAAGATTTTATATTCATGTATTATGAACCACTAAAATCTATGCTATAAATGATTTTATCCATTTAAATAATCTATATGACTAATAATTGCATAAATATTAACTTATTCATAACTTATGTACCATGGGATGTATGACGAAAGTTTGACGCATCCACTCTTAGTCCAACTAGTAGTTCAAATTTATGAATGATAGAAAAATTTCATATTTCAATGATTCGTTGTTCATTAAGATAATAATTGTCCTATAATTGTTAGTACATGAAGGACACTTCATGGAATACTACATAACAAAATTGTGATTGTATATACGTAATAAACAAGAATTAAAAATGACTCGAGCACAATATTTCATCAATTATACAATGTAAAATATTATTTGTCAAAATTGACTATAAAATATATTTATAAGAAAGGATTTATAGCATGTGGTACATTATCCAATGATAAATTCTACTAGATGAATCTAATATCTGTGAAGAAATATGAGCACCTAGATATATCAAATGACCTATGACTTTATTTTAGGACATGGGTGGATTTTATGCAGAGAAAATAAATAAATGGAAATTCCATTTTACTATAACTAGGGGCGCTCCAAATTTTCCAACTGCACTCCTCTCGACCGGGTTCCGAGTCAGGTCAGTTGAAACTCGGAACTAAACCGAGTTAGCAAAAACCAGTGTATCCGACACGTAAGAGCATTGCGGTAACTTTAGCTCCGGCGGAAGAAGGGTGTGGAGATCCCGTGGCCCTCTCTCTCTCTCTTATTAGGGCTTCTTCTCCCCTCCTCTCTCTCTATAACCTCAGAGGGCTTCAATGGCGGTTATCACTCGCATAAAGGTACGTCTCGTCTCTTCCTCATCTATTTTCGCCTCCTTCTACTTTCAGAGGCTTCATTCTATCGATTGGATACTCGAAGGTGTTCGGGACTCGCCTCGGACACTGTAGGATTAATATATCCATATACACCGATCTTCTTTGCGGGTAAATGTAATTTTCATTCAGTTACATTCATTTTCTCTTCTGGCTGCTTTCCTAGGATTTCTGCAGTGTCCGATTTCGTGGATGCTAACGAAGCGGCCGCTGAGTTCATTTGCGCCTGTTGCTGGCAAACTGGAGGCACTGGAGGAGCCTTAGGATCTGGTCAATCAGGATATTGTTCGATTCTTCCATGGATTTGGCATTGCCTAAGAAGCGGGGCCGACCGAGGAAACGGCCATTGCTGGAGGTTGAAAATGATGGCGATGAGAAGTTGGCTCCTGACTTGAAGAAGCAGGAAAGGACTACGAGACCGATTGCATTACTTGGTCAGTATGTGTTGAAGGAATTCCCACGAAATGGGACCTTCCTAGGGAAGATAGTGTGTTATGACACTGGGCTGTATAGAGTGGAATACGAGGATGGGGATTGTGAAGATTTGGATAGCAGGGAGCTGCGAAAAATTATTATAGATGAGACTGATTTCACTGATGAATTCTGTAGGAGGAGAAAGAAATTGGATAAACGGGTTTCCAGTAAGAGGATGAAAACAGTAGATGTTTCCAATAAGAGTGAGGTAGATAAATTTGGGACATCCTCCACAATTGAGCTGTGCGATGTGTCCACTGTTGAAGATAATAGGGATGTGGTTGATGGTGATGGTGATGATGATGATGATCTATCAAGTGATTCAGACGAGTTTGAACAAGATGGTGCTCTGAGTTCTGTTGCCGAGTCAATATGCATACCTCCTGCACCGCTGTTGCCACAATCGTCAGGGAGCATAGGTGTTCCAGAGGAGTACGTTTCACATCTGCTTTCTGTATATGGGCTTTTAAGGTCGTTCAGCATCACACTCTTTCTGTATCCTTTTGGCTTGGATGATTTGGTTGGGGCTGTCAACTGTAATGTTCCAAACACACTGTTGGATTCAATTCATGTTGCTCTGATGCTAGTATTAAAGCGTCATCTGGAAAATCTCTCCTCGGAGGGTTCAGAGCTTGCTTCAAAATGTCTGAGGTACTTGCATTGCTTATTTTGCTTATTGTATTAACAGAGCAAACAATACTAATTTCACATTAACAATCTAAATGCCTATATTCATGTGCTATCAGGGATTTTCTGTTTCTTAGGTATTAACAAGGGTCTCTACAAAAAATCTGATTCTAGGGTGCTCATACAGATTGTTGCCCATCACAATTATTGAAAAAGTGCTTCATTCTTCTGAAGATTTGCAATGTTGGTCCCCTCTTTGTCTGCAGATTCATTGACTGGAGTTTGCTTGATAACTTGACATGGCCCGTTTATGTATTTCATTACTTAACCATCATGCGCTATGCGAAGGGCGGCCCTGAATGGAGATGGTTTTTTGATGGCGTTTTGGAAAAGGATTATTATTCTTTACCTGCAGGAAGGAAATTGTTAGTCCTGCAAATTCTGTGCGATGACGTATTAGATTCTACAGAGTTGAGAGCAGAAATAGACATACGTGAAGAATCAGAAGTTGGAATAGACCTGGATGGAGTTCCCAGCAACCTTGCAGATAATCGCTCAAGAAGGTTCCATCCACGCTATTCCAGAACATCTGCTTGCTATAACAGACAAGCTACGGAAGTCATCTCCAATTTTCATGAAATGAAATCACTTTCTAACTCTGATTCCAAGTCCAGTACTATTGATGGTACAGACATGGTTGCAGCTGCTGGCAATGTTGATGAGGATGGTAATGGAGACGAGTGCCGGCTTTGTGGGATGGATGGGACCTTGCTTTGTTGTGATGGTTGCCCATCAGCATACCACTCAAGATGTATTGGCGTGGTGAAAGTGTATATACCTGAAGGGCCATGGCATTGTCCTGAGTGTACAGTTAGTAAACTTGGGCCAACTATCACATTGGGGATGTCACTTGTAGGAGGGGAAATATTTGGGGTTGATCCGTATGGGCAACTTTTCCTTGGTACTTGCAATCACTTACTGGTGTATGTTATCAGAACCCTTGACTTATACACAATTTTCTTAATTGATTAGCCTCTTGAATTGTTCTTAGTTTCTCCAATGTACTAATGTGGGTACAATCATGTGCTTTGCTAATTAGCCCGTTTGCTGCATTTCTATGTTTCAAAGTTCTAGCATAATTATGCCACTATATATTTATGGTAGTTGTCAATTTGTTGTATTTGTTGGTATTGAAGCAAGGGAATTGCTTATTGCAGCCTGAAGACATCGTTCAGTGAGAGACCTTGTTGCCGATACTACAACCAAAGGGATATCATGACAGTGTTACGAGCACTTAACTCATCTATGCAGCATACAGCTGTGTACTTGGAGATATGCAAGGCAATTGTACAATATTGGGATATTCCTGATTCAGTCTTTCGCTTTCAGAAAATCGAGGAGGCATGCAAGAATGAAGCAAATGAGAGGGGAGCTGAGCAGCAATATGTAAAGCCACTTATTTCTTCAACCGAAGAAAACCAAAAGGTCTTAGTTGTCATTGAGGCTCAGAATGTGAGTAATAGAACTGGAAATTCTGCAGATGCTGCAACATCATCTTCTGGTCAGAATTTGTCAAATCAAAGTAAAAGAACTGATAGTGGTGTTCTTGGTCTGCAAAGTGTTGATGACTTGCGAAAAGAATGTTCCCTTGTGAATGTGGGTCTATCAAAGCAGGTTACAGGAGGGGCTGACTCATCTTCAGTTGCCAATAACCAGCAATTCCGCCCAACTGGCATGACCTGTCAAAGTATGCCTACTATAAAGCTTTCATCTTGTGCAGCATATCAGCCTCTGGGTTTGGGTGTATGTGACAGAAAATTGGCTGGTGACTGCTTGTTCTTCGGTTTTCTTTTTAAACCTCAAGCATATGTTAATCACTATATGCATGCGTATTTTGCTGCTTCTGCTGCCGCTAATTTGGCCACTCTTTCAGCAGAGGAGGGCCAGGTTCTCGATGTTCATGCTCCTAGAAATCCTAAGAAAGCTGCATCTATTATTTCTCAACAGATGAAAGCTTTCTCAAACACTGCCTCTCGATTTTTCTGGCCCAACTCAGAGAAGAAATTTTGGGAGATTCCACGGGAGAGGTGTGGTTGGTGTTACTCTTGCAAGGGTCCTCCTTCTAGTAGGAGAGGATGTTTGCTAAATTCAGCAGCCACAATCGCTACCAAAAGTGCTCTGAAGATTCTCAGTGGTCTTCATCCAATAAGGAGTGGAGAGGGGAATCTTCCAGGTGTGGCAACATACATGTTGTTGATAGAAGAGAGTTTCCATGGACTCATAGGTGGTCCATTTTTGAATGAAAATTTTAGAAGAGAGTGGCGTAAAATGTTAGTGGAGGCATCAAGTTGCATCATGCTCAAAGCCCTCTTGCTTAAGGTATGTTTGTATTATTTGCTTCCTTATTAGTTTCTTATTTTCTGCTTAAGCTAAGATGGTTTCTCTACCCATCTATATTTTCTAATTCTATGTCATGGAAAGCAGGCGTTTGACAATGTCTTTCTTGATCATCTCTCTCTTTCTCTCTCTCTCTCTTTGGTATTTCGAATTTTACTTAATATAATGAAGGTTTCCTTGCAATTTTACAGTAACAAGATGGTTTTAAAAATTACAAACTGAGCAAGTTCAATGGGCATTTTCATGGCCTGTCATTTTTCCCTATTACTTGAGGCATGCAAGAGAAGATTTGGGTCTATAACTTTAGTAAACATTAATTCATCCAAAAAAATATCATTAAAAAATTTAGCAAACATTAGTAGCATATACTATATGTAAACCTTTGGCAGCTAGAGTTTACTAAAGTTGTAAGAATGCTGTAATGGTATCTTTTGGTTCAGGTCAGGGGAGTCACAGGCTGCTTTTTTCTTGTAACAGATATTTTATTCATCCTGCTGTAAGGGAGGGTGTCATTTTAAAATTTTAAAAAATGCTATTAAAGTATGCTGTAAAAATTTACATGTTTGAGAAACTTGAACAGATCACTCACATTTTCTTAATGTACCAAAGGATTGTGGTTTTAGGCCATCCATCTTGAAGCACTGTATTATGTTTATTTGTTAAATAATAAAGATGAAGTGCACTGTAGGATGCAAAAGTTTGTCTTAGTATGCATTGTAACTATAATTCTAATTTTTTGTGCTTTATTTGAACTGTAGAATATTGTCTCTGTCCATAACTGACTAAAAACTTAAATTGGCAGCTTGAGGAGCATATTCGCCCAGTGGCCTTTTCTGGTGACTGGTTTAAACTGGTAGATGATTCCTTGGCTGAATGTTCCATTACTCAAGGTGCTAGTTGCACTAATGGAACGATACAGAAACGTGGACCTGGTAGGCGGAGTAAGAAGCAGTCTCTTATATCTGAAGCTACAGAAGATGAATGTCTGGAAAAAAGTTTCATCTGGTGGAGAGGAGGGAAGCTATCTAAGATTTTATTGACCAAAGCAGTCTTGCCATACTCGATGATAAAAGGAGCAGCTCGCCAGGGTGACTTCTGCTGAAAACTTTCTAATTTTGTATGACATTTTTTCTCTTTTAATTTTCTCAGTAACAATCATTTTCCAAAAATTGTCTTTTGCATGGGCAGCGGGTTTGAGAAAGATCATTGGTGCTTATTATGTTGATGGCTTCGAGGTTCCCAGAAGAAGCTGGCAGTCTTTATGGAGAGCTGCAGTTGAAATGAGTAAGAATGCATCCCAGCTTGCTCTTCAGGTTTGTCCTTATATTCTACGCAAAATACATGTATAAGCCTTTCAGTTTTTGCTTCTTTTAATTATCTGTACCTCTATTGATGGAAATTGAATCATAGTCAGAAATTTAAGCAGGAAACTAAATGAGTATTTTTTCCCTGTTTATACCAGGTTAGATATCTGGATCTTTATTTAAGATGGAACGATCTGATTCGTCCAGAATTGAACCTTCCCGATGGAAAAGGCCCTGAACTAGAAGCTTCTGCTTTTAGAAATGCAACTGTATGTGATAAGAAAATTTACAAGAACAAGATTGCATATGGAGTTGATTTTGGGATGCAAAAGCACCTTCCTTCCCGTGTTATGAAGACCATCATTGAGTTGGAGCCCAGTCAAGGAGGAAACGAGAAGCACTGGTTCTATGAAGCACATATTCCTTTGTACTTAATCAAAGATTATGAGGAAAGATTGAGTCTCTCCTGGTCATCTGAGGTGCCCCTGAATTTTCTTGTGAAGATGCGGAGGATGAGATTCAAAGCAGCTCGCATGGATATATTTTCTTACCTAGTATATAGGAGAGAGAACGTGGAGAAGATATCCTGCTCATCTTGTCGACAGGATGTTTTCATTAGGTAATTATTCACGAACTTAAATTATGTCCTTGTTTCTCTGATTAAAAACTTGTTCTAATTTGACTTAGTATTTTTGGTAAAAATCCCAGGAATGTGGTCAGGTGCAGTGCATGCCGAGGTATGTTCTCATGCTTGACTGATGTCAGACTTTATGTAGTTTTTCTGGTTTCATTTTAAGTCTTTATTTTTGCCTTCTTGGCTCATTATACTTAAGAATTGCCTTCTCAGCTCATTATACTTGGGATTTTCTTCTCACAGTTTGCTCAAGGATTCTTTTCTAATAAATCTAAGTTCCCTGATTATCAGCTTCTCTTTAAAATATTGGGATTCATGAGTTTGTTTATGTTAGCTAAGCAAAAAAGGACCTCATTTTATGTTGTTACCTAGGTGGCAGTTATTGGAATGCTGTGCACTGAGAAATCTAATGCCTGCAATGTCCTCACCAGGTTATTGCCATGATGGTTGTGTCATATGTTCAAAGTCATCACTTGGTGGGCAAATTGATTCCTCTATAACTTGCAAGCGGTGTCACCATGCAAAAGCTTTTGTCAAAAAGGATACAACAGAATCTCCTACAAGTCCGTTGCTTTTGCAAGTCCGAGACCACCCGAAGATCAAGACAGTCAGTGAACTTCCTAAGATCAAGATCTCCATTCCACCATCTGCACCTGTGAAGTTAAAGGAGGAGGCCAGAAATGGTAGTTCAGCTGCAAAAACCCGGAATACTTCTTGGGGGATCATCTGGAATAAGAAGAGCATTGATGATATAGGCCCTGTTTTCAGGAAAGAAAATATTCTTTTGAGGGGCAATGCAGATGTGAACAGGCCAGGACCTGTTTGTAAACTGTGTGAAAAGCCATACAATCCAAATCTAATATACATCCGCTGCCCATCTTGCTTAAGTGAGTGTTTAATTAAAAAAAAGACAGTTATTACTTTTGCAGCTTACTTTTTAGCACTCTGGTGTTTTGCCTCTGAACCACCTGCACATCTGATATCAGGTTTGGATCATATTGCTTTGTATAGTTTACATGTCTGAATTGAAATAAAATAACAAGTGCAAATTGCTGGCACAAGGTGATTTCAAATGCGATGCTGTTAGTGTCGGTTAGTCATTTAAACCTCTTTGATGCATGTTGGCACAGACATAAAACTTCACATTGCAGAAAAGTTTTTTGTGCTTCTTTTTGGAGTTTCCTATAGGGTTCTTCAATTATCTTACTCAGTTTCATCTTTGGTTGTCTGGCAGAGTGGTACCATGCTGATGCTCTTGAAGTTAATGAGTCTAGAGTTCCTGAGGTGACTGGTTTCAAGTGCTGCAAATGTCGTAGGATAAAATCACCTGATTGTCCATATGCTGACAAAATCAAGAACAGAATCAACAAGAACCATCCATCCAATTTGAAGCAAGAAACTGCTGTACTTTTGGACTATGATTCTGGAGATATGCCTGAATCGAGAGGATGGGAACCCACTACACCAATGGTTTCCTCAGAAGTGTTGTCGGCCCATGAAGCTGACCCTCTCCTTCAATCTGCCTCACGAGTCGAACACATCAAAGATGAAAATTTGGAACCCGAGTTCAACTGGGCCACTGCAACTGGGCCGCAGAAACTGCCCGTGAGAAGGCACTTGAAGCGGGAACCTATGAGCTCATCTGGTATTGCAGGTAATGGTTTTTCCCATTTGGACCCATCCACGGCTCTGGGAATGGATATTCATATGAGCATGGATAGTGGAAAGTCATCTCCTATGGCAGCATGGGACATTTCCGTGAATGAAGATGGGCTGGTTTTTGATAATGAAGGGTTCAAGTATGAGGACATGGAGTTTGAACCTCAAACCTACTTCTCTTTCACAGAGCTATTGGGTCCTGATGGTGATGAGCAGTCGGGTTCAGACAATATGGCTGGGAAGTGGGAGAACTGGGATGCTGCAGTGGCCCAGGAGGGGATGTGTGCATCCAGTGATGAATTGGAACATGCAATCTCTTTGGATACTTTCAATGATGTTTACTGTCAGGTTTGTTCATGCACAGATCCGGCCCCAACTCTTTGTTGTGATGTATGTGGGCTATGTATCCATAGCCAGTGTTCTCCATGGGATGAGTCAGATTTCGAGGTAAGCAGCTGGAGATGTGGCAATTGCCGCGAGTGGCGATGACCTCTGGTTTGTGGCATTTGTTTGATTTGGTATTTTGTCAAAATTCTTTTGGTGGTGAGAGGCTAAGCAATTCAAAGGAGCATCACTGTGAGGATACGGTTGGAAGGCCAGGATGGACTCACCTGAAAAGCTTGGATCGCATTTCCAGTTAATTGCATAAGGCTTCAGGCTCCAAACCGGTATTTGTGATGCTTTGTTCACTCAAAATTGCCGTGTTTACTGCAATTGGGTGATTATCCCTGGGGGGGACATTATCACAGATTCAACTCTCTTCGGCTGAATGGCAACTCAATGGCTCTAACAGTAAAATATTTTAGTATTTCAGATTATGGGTTGGGCCATCAGCATATATTAGTCCGTGATTTGGCTCTTATGCCCTTGATGCATAAGGTCCAGGTTAGCACAATATCGAAAAGAAGGATTTTCTTGTCCTCGTAGATGAGCAAAGTGTTTCCGTCTTTTTTGTCGGGGTGCTAATCTCATCGGAGTGGCGCTTATACAAACTTTGGTTTCCATGTATTGATTGGGACGAGGAATATTTAGCGTTTGAGTACTGGAAGGTTCGTTTACCTTTCAGAGTCTTGCATTTCGGGCTCTGGAAAATGGAGGTCAGCAGTGACGCTGATCTGCTGCGGCGGCCGACAACGGGCATGTTTATGACGGACTTACATCGTGGCCCACTTATTGGGCTAGGCCCAATGAGGTATGGGCCCAAGCTTATTATGGGCCAGCTTGCATCAGGCCTTCAGCCCAATAAGTCTACTTCCTAGATACGGGCGGCCCGTTGTCCAATGTTCCAGCCCAAGTATCCTCAGGCCCCATCCGATTCATGGGTTAACCCAAAGATGGGCCAGTGCTTTTCGGCCGGAATATTGACAAGGTTTATAGCCGATGTTTGTTGCAGCTCTACAATGCGCCGGCCCAATGTTATGGGCCGAACTTGGCAAAGCCCAAAGTTTGAACTGACGAGTATGCTGCTAGTTCATAACCGTCGCCTCCGTTACGAACCCCCGTAAAAGTGGACAGCTATTTGACAAATCGGTTTGTCTCAGTTATTATTATTATTATTTTAATTGTAAATTATAAATTATAAATTATATTTAAAAATATATATCAAATTATTACGACCTGTTTTTCCTCAGAAAACGGTGCTGTTTTGGTACACACGGACGGCGGGGAGCGGGAGCCACATGGCATGCCACGTGTCAATCTTTTTTAAGCTCAAGAGAAATTCCTGCCAAGAGGTATCTGGGGAAATAAATTACGGGGATAAAAAGGAGAGGTGACAAAGTTATCATAAGCCACTGATTTTGTTAGTTACTCGGCTCGTGGCTTCTGGTTGTTCTAACCAATCAGATGATTATTAAATTAGCAGAGAGACATTTATTTAACATTATCTGAAATAATATTTTCTCCTTGATCGTTGCATCCTCAGGTCCTGCAACAGATTCCTCCTCCCCCTCTGCTCTTCCATGTCCGAAACTTAAGCTCAAAAATGGCGCTAACTCATACGCCGCAGATCCTTCAGTTTTCGTTGAAGTCTCCTTCCAATTCAGCTCCGTGCCTCCTCTTGTCCGACCTCACCTGTTCTCACGCTCCCCGGTCCCCTTCACCATGGCCGCAGCTGCAGATCGCGCTGCACAGAAGCAGAGCTGGTCCCGGTTCCGTAGCTCCGAGAGTGAAGTGTATGGCAAGACCGACGGAGGAGGATCGATGGAGTGAGTCGGAGAACACGAGTTCAGACTCTGACAATGTGGCGGGCCGCGATAAGGCTGAGAGCCACCAGAACTCCGCCAATACCGCAGGCGCGCGGAGGACTTCGACGGCGTCCTACAGTGACTCGCTGTCTCTTGGAATCCGTGGGCCGGTCTATGAGGTTTGTGCTCCGGTGGTTTCGGTTTGTTAAAATAAGAATTTTGTTCAGGAAGAAGCTCGGGGAATGCGATGGTACAATACATGTCGTCTCAGTTACCAAACGAATTTCTCAAGCAGTCGAAGTGGGCATTAAGGCATTGCCTGATAGCTCCGTTCTCCTTCCATCGAGGAGTTATGGCCTCTGGAATTGCTTACTGTGGTGTTATATGTGGATTCTTGATGGAGAAATCTCTGTCAGCGGTTCTTGGTTTTTCTTTTTTCTTTTTTTTTTTTCTTTTTTCCTTTATGAGAACTTTAGAGAGACACTGAGTTGCAAAGTTCTGATTTCTGGATTTTGTTAATGTCAGAACATAAGCTCCACCAAATTCGTTTATTAGAACAGACACTCCCATTCTCTTGAAACATGCTTGGAAATCGGGCCACCAAAAGCAAATCTCTCAATACAGTTGAAGCTGGATAAATACAGGAGCTGAGTTATCAATTTTGGAGAAAAGTAGTTCTTCTTCTTCTTCTTTAATAAATACTTGTTGGGAAGCAGATAAACACGTTTCCCGTTGTATTGTTGTTTCTCAGGGTTGCACTTAAGATGGGCTCTATGGCAGTATTATGTTATGAGGCTTGGCACGTTTCTTGATTTGACCATTTTACCTAAATTATTTCCCATTTTCCCGACCTTGATATTTTCTCGATACTTTTATTTGAATAGGTCGTCGAAGTGAAGTCCAATGGGCTAGTATCGACAAGGAAGATCAACAGACGGCAGTTATTGAAGTCCAGTGGTAAACCTTTGAAATCATGTTCTGCTTTTCTTAAAATTATATTGGCCAATCTAATTTCTCTTTGTCGATCTTCTCCTATTTGCTATTCTCTAATTGATTTATCTATTACCAGGGCTTCGACCACGGGATATTCGGAGTATTGATCCATCGTTGTGGCTCACAAATTCAATGCCATCTTTGCTGGTATTCCATTAAGTGGTCTCTATTATGATAATTCTGTTCTGCTTGCTAATGACCTGTAATGTAGCCTTCTTTGGATTGGAAAGCTGATAAATAATGGATATTTATGGTTCAACTATACATAGAGATGTCTTAGTGATTGATGGGTGCTCGATAGAATTTTCCGTGTTGTTTTTTCACTTCAAGAATACTCCGCTATGCTAATGTGCAAATTGAACAAGTGAAAGAATTCTTGTTGAACAAGTTGCCTGGAATCTATGCAGTTGCCACTGCGTAGTAAGAAAAGGCAATCAGAGATCATATTCCTTATTCGTTGCTTAGTGGAATATTCAATTTTTAATGGTTTGGAACTATTGGGCCTAGTTGCTTAACATCCATCCGAATATGAGGTATTTCATCACATCTTGCCAAACTATAGGAGAAAAGCTTCCTCTTATGATGGTTGATTTGTGTATGGTATAACATGAAAATTTTCAATTTATTGGCTGCAATAGATTCTAAAATTATTGCCTCATTGCATTCATGGTAGGTCCGTGAACATGCCATTCTACTGAATCTGGGCTCTCTACGTGCGATAGCAATGGCTGAAAATGTATTCATATTTAACTACAACAGGTTAATTTGACCAACTAAGCAATATATTACGTAGTTTGCTATTTATGGTTCCATCTCGGCTAAGATTATTTCCAAGCGAAATAGCGTCTGACTGATGATGACATTGATCAATTTCAGGCGTGGCGGGAAAGCCTTTATAGACTCTCTGTTACCTCGTCTGAATCCTAAAAACATGAATGGAGGCCCCTCTATGCCATTTGAGCTTGAGGTCAGTTTGCATTAAATTGCTTTCTGACGCTAGATGCCATTCATTAACAAGTTTTAAGTTGGGTTTGTCTTCTTAAAATTTAGTTTAGTGATTCAATTTCCTATCTGTTGATATTTGACCCATCATGGTACTTTCAGGTTGTTGAAGCAGCCTTGATGTCTCGCATACAGCGGTTGGAGCAAAGACTAATGGATGTAGAACCTCGGGTGAGAGTGAAACACAGCAAGTTTATTTTCAAGCACTCTCTGTTCATTGTGAAAGTGCATAGTCTAGAGGAATAAGGGATCCGTGAATAAGTCTATATATATTGGTAGAGAAGCCTTTCTCATCTTTGTTTTCTTTTCTCTTTCTTTGATCCGTTAGATTCCTAAATCCATATTCACTCCCATACATAGTTCAATTTGCTGCAAGTTCTTTACTAACTACCCTAGCATGAACGGTTTTGTAGCGGTATCTTGACTACTATCCTCCCAAGCCAACAAATAAATGGTCTTTTATTTGGAAATCATTATTAATTTTGATAAATAATAAACAAAAACCCATCCGAAAAGGTCAATCCTTTAGGATAGGTTAATTTGTAATAATTTTGTTCTTCCACATCTATGGACCTGCTCTAAAGAGTAAATGGTCACTAGGAATCGCAGCATGATACTTATCTATGGATTCCACTATCTGGTTCAGGTCATAGCATTGCTTGAAGTCTTGCCGAATCGATTAACAGCAGATGTATTGGAGGAACTTCGTATCAGCAAGCAGACCTTGGTATGTTTCCTTCAATTTGATTTACAGTTCACTTCCTTTGTTGGCAAGGGGAACCATGTTGTTTATTTTTCTTCGACAAGGTTGAATTGGATTCGAGGACGGGGGCTCTCAAACAAATGCTTCTCGACCCCTTGAGGACCCTCATGAAATACGTCGTATATGCATTATGGGAAGAAGCCGCACGCTTAAGAGAGGGAGTGATGATGTCGAATGCTCTCTCCCTTTGGAAAAACAAATTGCTGAGGGTAAGATTGGTTATAGTAGTATTTTACTATAAATGAAGTCAGCCAAAGCATATGATCAGCACGTAAATATCTTTCTTCTTGTTGCTGACTTGGGTTTGATTTGTAATCACAGAAGAGGAGGAACAGATTGAGATGCTTTTGGAAAACTATCTCCAGAGGTTTTTCTCCTGATCCCAGTTGTAGCTCGCATGCAATCATTCTAGAGAACTATCATAGGCCCAGTAGATATTGATGTTTAAACCTCGATGCTTTCACATTGTTGATGGTATATCACCAATTGTCTTGAGTGGTGCTTATGGGTCTATACTATAATTCTCATAGCTATTGTACTAAAACACATATCTGATTTTTTTTTTTGTTTGTAACCTGTATTTTTGCTCTGCACACGGATACTTACAAACTATATGTCTTCGTGCTGCTTCAGCGTTTCTAAAAAAATGATGTAGGGCAATTGGTTTCTTGTTAGGGAAAGAGGGCAGTTGGCTACACTTCCATGACTTTGGTTTCAGAACTAGTTAGACTGATGTAATGATAATAAAGTTAATCTATCAACTGTTCTCCTATGTGACTAGGAAGAAACTTAAGGAGCGTGAGATGCTTTTGATATATAAATATGATGATGGAGTCTGTGAGTTACTTCTTTCGCTTATAGAAAAACCAAGTTTATTTTATTTTGGTGAAGCGAGTTGCAAGTACAGCTGATTCAGTCATTTTTTCATCTGCAATTTCAGATGTGAATCTTGTCATGGTCAAGCAGAAAGGCTTCTTGATTCGGCCAGAGAAATGGAAGATTCTATTGCCGTCAATTTAAGGTCTGGGAGAGAAATTATTGGTCTCTTGGTTGCACTTACATGATATGTACAGCTTGCAAACTGTCTAATATTGCTCTTGAGACTGTTTCAGTTATCAATCTACTATACAGTGCTTACATGAAGCATAGGAATCGTTGGAGTTATGGCATACAGTTGATCGTTATCTCCACTTATTTATTTATCAGCTCGAGGAGACTTGAAGTCAGCAGAGTGGAGTTGCTTCTTCAGGTTGGAGCATTCTGTGTGTCTGTCGGTGCTCTAGTTGCAGGTATGTCCAACCAGAGATAATTCATTTTATGACTTGTCGGTCCAGTGAAAAATGTGCACTCGTTTACTCATTAAAACATGAAACTTAAGAAACTCTCGCATTGGAGATTACTAGTTGTGCGTTAAAACCCATGTGGTTGCAGGCATATTTGGGATGAACCTGAAGTCCTATCTCGAACAACAAGTGGTATGTCTCACATCTTAAATGCTCTATCCTTCTTAATCCCACTTTTACTGTGTCAGCTGCATTTCAGTAAAGATAGCTAAGTTTCACTTCTCGTGCAACATGCTGCAGTTTGCATTTTGGCTCACGACAGCTGGAATTATCTTTGGTGCTGTTGTGGCCTTCTTTCTCACGTATTCGTATCTCAAGGCGAGGAAAATCCTGTAGACTAGAGAGCAGATTGTGTTCAGGTACGGAAGTACTTTTTCTTTTTTAATTCACGGGATCAGACGGCTGTTGTTCTTTATCCTCAGAGAATTCTGATAATCCAATATCTTCAGCAGGTTAATCAGAAGACTAATGGACTCGATCAAATTCACCCTCCACGCTCCCCTTCCAATAAGGGACCGAGGCTTGATAAGGAAAAAGGTCCTCGAGCTCTCTATTCGTACCATGCAGCAGCTGGGAGTGAAGAATCCCCGGTTGTGGGGGTCTCCTTCGGTAGTAGGTCGTAGTTAGCATATATACCACACCAAAAGTCTAATGGCGGAAAAGTGAATAGCCTCGCCGGCCTTCCCCTCTCCAGCTGCGTGCTGCACAGGGTACGCCATTTTTATCGGGGATAGGTGTACTGTGCCAGTTGACGTGGAATTGCGTTATGATAAGCAACTCCTTTTTTTTTTTGTCAATGGAACTCGGTCTAATGCCGTTGAACATCTTTGATTTATGCAGCTCTTCGTCCTCTTAATCTGTCCATCATGAAAACATGGCGAACAGTCCTTTCTGTGACTCTCTGTTTCAGTTCCAGTGGTCCATGTCATGGACCAGAATATGGTGAGGAGTGATTTTGACCGGGCAGGCAGGCAGGCAGGCAGCTTTATTGTTCCAAGCATGTTTCCTGATGATGCAACTGTCTAATTTCATAATCCCTGTAGGATGACGAGGTCGGCCACCAGCCTGTGCCCCACTTTCCTCGGTATGACTGGAGTCCATATTATGATGGGATCCTTGGTTCTAGGAGACAGTGGATGGAGAGAACCAAACATAAGGGACGAACAGTATAGAGTCAAAATGCAGAATTTGACGAGGAAAAGCAACTACTCAGAACATTACAGATCAGAGTCAGTAAACGAGTGCATCAGTTCATTGAACCTGCATGGCAGATCCGAGCAACTACTCAGAACAGGAGTGGATTAGTGTTCCTCAGTCCACGCTGCACTGCCCCGAGTTGATTTTTAAGGGTTCATTGATGGCACAGATAGCCCCCAAGAATCAAACAGACGAGAAAATTGCAAAAGAACAATTCGAGATGCACACTTGAGTGGATTAGCCTTTGTTTTCTTTTGTGCAATTCTCAATGGGCTGCATTTCTTCACCTACTTCCCGGCCCTGTCTATGTTATCCAGCCAGACCTCCAACACCACCTTCTCGTCCTTGTCCTTCGTCTCTGTAGTATTCCCGTAAAAGGACTGCAGTCTGTACTCGGGTGTCGACCGCTGAAGGCCGAAGAAATCTTGGTCCCTCGGCGATCAAGGGATGAGTGAGACATTCAGCAGCTGGGGATCTCTTGTCGGGCATGAAATCAAGTGCAGGAACGAGAAATTAAGACATATCCTTTGCATCTTGCTTGCTGAAATCGCACTTTTCCATAAGAACCTTGTCAAGAGACCAGAATCCTAATCTACAAGTGTGTCTTAATTCCCCGTATCAGTTGAACAAATCACGGGAATACATAATGCAATCTGGAAGAAACAATAAATGCTTGACTAAATAGATTTTAGACCGATGCAAGGTTTCGAGTATAACACACTATTGCAGACGGTGAAAGGTTAAGATATAGATGACTTCATGCTCCCTAACTTCCGTGGAATCATTCCAAGGAGTTCCATTATGAGTGCCAAGTGATCCTGTAATCCAAGAAGAAGAAGAAGAAGAAGAAGAATAGAAAATGGAGCCTCACAGACAATCAGCCTCTCAACGACTTTAGAATTTTCTTTGAATTTCTGGTAATTCATGAAATCATCTTCAGGAGTTACATAGGAAAGACCCTTAACAGTGTTAATGAAACCAACAACATAAAAAGCTCATTGCAGGAAAATACTCGTGCACACCTCATCCCTACAGTATAGTTCTCCCCACAATGAGGATCAAAAAGGACATCACTGGTAGCGAGCTCAAAGCAAATATAAGCAAAGGACTACAGATCAGCTGAAGTTGAATAACCTTGAACCCAGGATAACCTCTGGGCAACTATATTGTCTCATTTGAATATCATTTGTATAATGTTTATGTCCAACAAGCATTCCCAAAATCAACCAACTTGCACCTGAAATCAAGCTCTGCCAAAAGCTTCTGTCTTGTGGAACGACTCCCCCTTCTATGTCTCCTACTTCCATTGGCACCATTGTTTACTTCATCACTCTCCAAGGCTCCATTCTTCAGCAGTATCATTAGTTAAACTCTCATGATTACTGATATTTCCAGGGCTTGAGGCTCCAGAGACTTGCCATTTTCCTCGAGAACTTCCTTCCCAGCATGCTCTAGAGCAGCCTTCTTTGCCTTCTTTCGGATCTTCTTCCTTCAGTTCCATGTCAAATCCCCATTCAGACTCTTGATCGCCTTCATGGCAGAAGATGCGGGTTCTACTTTGACCTTGCCACTTGGAGGGACAATTGGAGCTCCCAACCTTCTAGGATCTTCATTCGGATCAATCATGGACAAAAGCAGGATATTCTGTGTCTTCAAATCAGTGTGGATAACAGATAATTGACGATGCAGATAGTCTAGACCCACCAAGCCATGGAAGCAAAGTTCTTTAACCATGTGGTGTGGAATTCCTCCGTAGTCACAGTACTTGATAAGGGTCCGGAGGTTATCTCCCAGGTATTCAAAAACCATGCACATATGCTGCCCATATGGCCCCTGAGTGCTTGAAGTAATCAAGAAGCTTCACCACACACATTTTATCTTCCAGGTCACCCCTGCTATCTGTTTCCGGATCTTGATCTCATCCACTGCTGCCTCAGTGTAACGCTTAACACTCTTCCGGACAATCAAAGCTGCATAACCCTACAGACAATGAATTTCTTGGGCTGTTATATTATTGAACAATGATACTCAAGGTGCAACTCCCGGATTTAGTAACACTGAAGACTATACTAGAAAAATTCAAACTCACCAACCCCAAAAAATAAACAAGCTTTTGACAAGTTCATGGTTTAAAAAAAGAAAGAAAGAAAGAACTAACCCTGCCCATAACTGCTCTTAGTGGGTTGAGAGTGGTTACGGGTTGGGTTAGAAATATAAATATGTTGAACCATAACCGGCACAAATCATTACTTCACTGAACCGGCACAAAACCGTTTAGAAATTGGCTTGGAACTGTAATCGGCCCAAATTGGCTTGGACCGCCAAAATCCTATAAATTAACGGTCAATTTTTGTATGATTAATTTAAAATTAAAAAAATATTTATTTAGAATAATTTTTAAAAAATAAAAAGAAATAGGGATGGTTACAAGTTAAATCGGCCCAAACCATGAACAAGTTCGCTTATAAACAGTTTCATGCCAATCATATACACCTAAACTGTGACGCGTAATTAAATCGGCCTGTTAAGTGAAAGGGTTGAATTATAACTAGACCAAATAATTCTAAATTCATTTTAAATTGGTCAAGAACATCCATTTTAATAATACTATGTCTACCTAAGCAGCTTTGATGACATGGGGTGTGCTCTTCATCTAGTCATAATTCTTAAACAGCTCAGCTTTTACTAGCCGACGAAGTTTTCAAGATATGTATGTGTCACGACCCGAAATTTCGGCAGAGTTTCCCCTTATATTTTACGCTAACCAGAAGTTCAATACCTGCTATAGAACATTTCAACATGCATAATTCAGTCACACCCATCCACAACCATTTCCCGAACCACCGTTATTAGCCACAAAAATGTTCAGGCCGTGACATTGGGTTACAACTATGCATGATTTCTACACGTACCCTATCTAAGAACTTATCCTAATCGATCCTCGAATCAATTTGGGCTGCTCCACACGACTGAATGTCTCCCCTATCTGAAATAAAACAATTTGCAGAAGAGTATGAGCTGCAACTTAGTGAGTACAAAATTCCACAGTGAAATAACATTTGGCTCACATATGGATTATTGCACAACTGTATAAACTTTCTGAATTGTAAAATACCGAAGGTATATGGTCATTGTCAACTCAACCAACTTCATACGACCCACCTAATGCAATGCATGCAACAATCATGTCAAACAATAACCATGGGGTCGCACTACCTTTGCGACAGAGTTATGGCAGTACTGATACTTTTCCTCTCCCCAAACGGTACCGTGACCCCGCACCACAATTAATCTCATATAGTTCTCCTTCCCGTGCCCCTTCCCTTCGCACGCATGTGGGGGCCGCCTATTAACCTCTGGCGGTAAGAGTGGACCCGTCGCCCTCAAGTCTCTCTCTTTTTCTTACCTCTCCTCTCTAGTCTTTGTTTTTCCCGATTGGGTCCAAAGGGGAGTCAGCTCACATATTCCGCTGGGGTCACAGAGCCAGCGTCGCTCATGTCCCATGTTTGTATCCCGCCGGGAACCCGCGGTAGTTCAGTAAGGCCCATTTCTATTCCGCCGGCTTAGCGGTCACCATGGTTATACACAAACACAAACAGTATGCAGATCATGTATGAATGTATGCATGCCCAGCTACCGGTATCACACATACGTCTAACAGCTACTCATTTCGAAACTATATCTACTATGTACCAACCACAGACATATCATTCCACAATGGAAGAATGTACTCACAACTCCTTAGTCGACCAAATCACAAGGCAGGATCCTCTAGGTGTTGATCCCGGGTCTCCTCAGTACCTATCATATCGTCCACAATGAGGTCAATATACACACTATATACATATGCATCAGTAAATTATCATCACCTATCATATTCAAAGAAAATATCTTCTTATGAACTAAGGATAATTTCTAAGGATTGAAAGGGCATAGGGGTTGTTCTGCCGATTGATCTAAAGAGAGGGGTCACTCCCTTGCATCTCACACTGTTGTGATTCCCCCCCCCCCACCACCACCAATGTCTACTCCCAGCAAAACAGGAAAACAGAGAGCCCTTCAGCAGAAACGAAACAAGCCACACTAGTAGCACACACTCCATTCTCAACTGACTTCAACTCAAGCCCTAACAGCTGGAGAAACTTGAACGCCCAGCAATAACACATCATTTGCAGCCACAACGATTTCCAGATAACAGCTCAACAACAACCTAAGGAGGGGCTTGAGTAACCAAGATTCTCACCTCAACGTCCGTAGTCGACAGCAGGACAGTGGAGCCTAGAACCGAGTTCTTGTCCGCAGAAGGTCCTCTCCTCTAGGGCTCAATCGCCTCCCACAGTGGCAGATGGAGTGGAGACGAATTGGGGGAAATCAGAAACCTTCCAGCCCTAATTTTTCCTCTTCTCTCTCGCGGCAGGGGGAAAACGACGAGGAAGACGACGAAGGGAGGAAGAAAGAAAGAAAAAGAAAGAAAAGAAAATAGGGCAGGGTAGATGGGCCAAGCTTAGTGGGTGGGCTCTCTTTGGGCCCAAGTCCATGGGCTCACAATTCCTCCCCACTAATTTAAAATTTCATCCCCGAAATTTAATTACCTAGGACAGGGAAAAGGTATGGATATTTAGTCCTCATAGCCTCCTCAGGCTCCCAAGTTGTTGTTTCTTTTGACTGACTCCTCCATAGGACTTTCGACTCAAAGCATCTGCCACTACATTCGCCTTCTCTGGATGATAATGGATCATACAGTCATAATCCTTAATCAATTCTAACCATCGTCTTTGTCTCAAATTTAGCTCTTTTTGTGAAAATAAGTACTTCAAACTCTTGTGATCCATGTAGATTTCACACTTCACTCCGTACAAATAGTGTCTCCATAACTTTAAGGCAAACACCACTGCAGCTAACTCTAAGTCATGTGTAAGATAGTTTTTCTCATGAGTGTGGAGTTGACGAGAAGCATACGCCACCACCTTGCCTTGTTGCATTAACACGCAACCTAACCCCTGGTGAGATGCATCACTGTAAATCACGAAACCTTCATTTGGGGAGGGAATGACAAGGACTGGAGCAGTAATCAAACGGCGTTTCAACTCCTGGAAGCTCTGTTCACAAGCATCTGTCCACTCAAACTTCATATTCTTCCATGTCAGCTTTGTTAGAGGTGCGGCAATGAGAGAAAACTCTGCGACAAATCTTCGATAATAACCCGCTAAGCCCAAGAAACTTCGCACTTCAGTTGCATTCTTCGGTCGATCCCAACTTGAAACAGCTTCAATCTTCGACTGATCTACTGACACGCCTTCACCTGTGATTACATGCCTAAGAAATTCCACTTGATCTAACAAAAACCGACATTTACTGAACTTCGCATAGAGTTGTTTCTCTCTCAATGTCTGCAATATGACTCTCAAATGTTGCCCATGCTCATTCTTGTCCCTCGAATATATCAGAATGTCATCAATAAAGACTACCACAAACTTGTCAAGATAATGCTGAAATACGCTGTTCATCAAATCCATAAAGACCGCAGGAGCATTTGTTAATCCAAAAGGTATCACAAGGAATTCATAATGTCCATACCGAGTGCGAAAAGCAGTCTTCAACACGTCTGATTCTCTTATTTTCAGCTGATGATACCCTGAACGAAGATCAATCTTTGAAAACACACTAGCACCCTGGAGCTGATCAAACAAATCATCTATTCGTGGTAACGGATACTTGTTGCGTACTGTGGCCCGATTCAGCTGTCGATAGTCCACACACAATCGTAAGGTACCATCTTTCTTCTTCACAAATAGCATAGGGGCACCCCAAGGTGATACACTAGGCCTGATGAATTCCTTCTCCAGGAGTTCTTGTAACTGACCCTTCAATTCCCTGAGCTCCAGTGGAGCCATACGATAAGGTGCAACAGAGATTGGTGCGGTGCCTGGTTCCAATTCAATAGTAAACTCAATCTCTCTATATGGTGGCAATCCGGGTAAATCTTCTGGAAAAACATCTTGGAATTCGCAAACCACTGGAACTTCATTGATACTTGGGGATTCTACCCTTGTGGCCACAACATATGCCATATACCCTTCGCATCCCTTCCTCAACAGTTTGGAGGCCTTAAGGTATGATATGAAACTGAATGGAATACTCTTCTGTTCCCCACACCATTTAAACTCAGGCTCATCCGGTATTCTAAATATCACCTCCTTTCTATGGCAATCGATTGTTGCAAAATAAGAGGAAAGTCAATCCATACCCAATATCACATCAAAATCTTGAATACCCATAGGTATCAAGTCAGCTATCATCTCTCTATCCCCTAATAGTATAATGCACACCCTATATATGGTATAGACTGCGACACTCTCCCCCGTAGGTATTGCTATGCACATTGGGTATTTTAATAATTCTTGAGGCACATTAGCACTTCTAGCATATGTAAATGATACGAATGAATGAGTAGACCCTGGATCTATAAGCACTTGTGCGGTTCTATCAAACAAGGTTAAAGTACCTGTTACTACAGCATAAGTGGCATTGGCATCATGTCTGGTTAATGTGAACACCCTCCCTTGTGTCATAGGTCTATCTGCCTGCCTCATTTGAGAATTGGGCTGACCGACTATGCTTGCGACAGATTCAGTTCCTCGACCCTGGTAGCTTCTAGTTTCACTGGTCAGTCCTTGTCCCCTATTCATAGATGGCCCCCCTCTAATCCGACTACCTCTAGTACTGCTCCCCACGGACCAATCTCCCTGCTTACACTGTCGTTGTAAATGCCCCTTTAATCCACAACGGTAGCAAGTCACTTCTTTTGCACTTAGCAAAGGACAATTTCTCCTTATGTGACCCACTTGACCACAATGGAAGCACCCCATGGATCTCGCTCGGCATTCACTCATGTGTGGTTGACCACATTCCCGACAAGGCATTGTCTTGGGAATGTCAGTTGACGCTGAACTCGATTGATAAACGAACTTGCCCTTAGCCGAACTTGAAACAAATCCACCTCTCTTGGGTGTCCTATAAGATCCTTCCGGACTAGAAGCATATCGAGTCTTCTTGCATTGCCCCCTCTCCAGAACTTCATCCTGCAAGTCTTGTTCAGCGATGAGGGCCTTGTTGTACAGCTCAAAAAATCTTGAAAGTTCAAAGATTGAAAGTTGAGATCTCAATTCAATATTCAGTCCTTCCAAAAAACGATTGCATCTAGAGACTTCATCGTTGACCAAGGTTGAGGCAAACCGCGACAAAGAAGTAAATCTCATCTCATACTTGGCAACGGACATGTCTCCTTGCTTCAAACTCAGAAATTCCCTCTCCTTTGCCCGTCAATATGAAATTGGGAAATACTTGTCGAAAAACACTTGTGTGAATTGGGGCCAAGTAACATCAGCTGTCGGAGTTGGGTCAAGTCGTCTTTGAGTGGCCTCCCACCAGTATCGAGCATCACCTGTCAGCATAACGGTGGCAAGAACAACTTGTTGTGTGTCTGTGACATCCATTACTGAAAAGATTTTCTCCATGTCAGCAACCCAATTCTCTGCCTCTATAGGGTTCACGGTCCCCGAGAAGGATGGAGGTCCCAACTTCTTAAAAGTTTCATACGATACACGGTGCTGCTACTCTGTAGATGTCACGACCCGGAATTTTGGCAGAGTTTCCCCCTTATTTTCGTGCTAACCAAAATTTCCCACCTATTATATAACATAATATTCAACATATCCAATAACAATTTTCCACAATCTATCTGTTTTTCAGCATTACACAGCAACACACACTTCAACTCATAGCTATTGCCAACTATTCCAGGTCGTAACATTTTATATAGAACTAAGTACAATTTCTACACATACCCTAACTACGGTTCGCCTTAGTTGATCCCCGAATCAAATTTGGCAGTTCCAGTTGACAGAGTGTCTTGCCTATCTGAAAAAAAAAACATTTGCAGAGGAGTATGAGCTGTAACTCAGTGAGTACAAAATTCCAAAGTAAAATAATAGTTTAACATATTAAACCATTTATCTAATCTGCATTATTAATCTTATATAATAATATATCTCACTTGATAAAATAATACAAACAACTTTTAAATTTATATTCTCTTACCTCAAATACTTACATATGCAACCATTTCATATCCCAAGTCTCCACTATCACTACGAATTACACCTCTCTAACCTACTCGGTCATGATATGTTAGAACCTTACATACCTTCAGTTGTACCCATGTAATACTGTCCATATAATTATTTTTCTTATATATATATTTGCATTATATATATATATATTTCTATACCAAAATACATAACATCCACCAATCCGGCCGATACAATTATTATTCATATATATATATATATATATATATATCTGCATTGTCTATTTCTATAACAATATACATAAACATCCAACAAATGAGCTACCTATAATGCATGAAAACCATTATGCACAAACAATAGCCATGGGGTCGCACTATCTCTGCGACAGAGTTATGGCGGTACCGATACTCCTCCTCTCTCCAAACGGTACCGTGACCCAGCACCTCAATCAATTCCTAGAGTTCTACTTCCCGTGCCCCTTCCCTTCGCACGCACGCGGGGGGCGCCTATTAACCTCTGGCGGTAAGAGTGGACCCGTCATCCTCAAGTCTCTCTCTTTTTCTTACCTCTCTTCTCTGGTCTTTGTTTTTCCCGACCGGGTCCAAAAATGGGGTCATCTCACATATCCGGCTGGGGTAACAGAGCCAGCGTCACTCATGTCCCATGTTTATATCCCGCTGGGAACCCGCGGTAAATCAATTAGGCCCATTTCTATTCCGTCGGCTTAGCGGTCACCATGGCTATAACCAAACACAAACAAAAATGCAGGGATGCTAGATGAATGATGCAAGACTACAAATAATACCAATACATGAATACATATACGCATATATATATACACAATACCGCTTAATAATTTAAATATTCGTAAATATGATATAATATCGCCTTCACATATGAAGCGCAAGCCACATCCACATCCCATAATAATCATGTGCATATATATATATATATAGACGCAAATGTATAATATCCTCCGAGGTGCGAGAAATTAGCGTATTAGCTAATCCAATAACTTATCCCTTA
This sequence comes from Sonneratia alba, assembly GCA_900174645.1. Lineage (NCBI taxonomy): Eukaryota > Viridiplantae > Streptophyta > Magnoliopsida > Myrtales > Lythraceae > Sonneratia > Sonneratia alba. The sequence goes on from FWPY01000010.1 coordinate 3,791,575, forward strand.
ATACCTTACCTTAATCACTTTATTTTTCAAACAATAGAACGTATTTATCTACTCGTCTTATTTTACAATGGAAAATAGTACTCACCACACCCCGAGAAATCATTCACCGAGCATAGCCTTCAAATGAATTTTCCATAGCCTTCTTAGTCCCTGTCATATAATTAATCGAGTAAAAATACATACGACAATGTACACCAAAATCTCATATTCCCTATTCTTCAATGATGTTAATGTGCAAATATTCCTTTAATTTCTCAATACACTATCCGTGTTAATCCTACTTATTTTCCCAAGCTACTTCTTCAGTTCCGCAATATTCTAAAATTTAACACCTCCAAGATAAAGTTTCCAATCATTCATATTCCTTAACTCAAAACAAGATACCAACCTAACAGTTTCTAATCTATTATAATTACCAACTAATCAACACCATTAAGAGTCAATTCAATCAAGATGCATGATATATGTAATATACCTAATCAATTAACACAAGACATGCAAAAGAAATAACTCTAGCAACTGTAATCGATATACCTGAATCTAAATTCTCCTCCCTACTGTTTTCTCAGTTTCCTTGCTCAGCACCTCCTATGCACCTAGTTTCTTCCTCCTTTCGCTCTCCCTGTTTGACCGCAACTTCCCCCTGTAAGTCACTGAACTCAACTCCTTCCCTCCCATCCATTCATGCCTTCCAAGAATTTTTCTTTTTTTTTTTGTCCTTTCTCCCAAGATCTCTCTCTCTGTGGTCGTCCTCCCTTCCTCTCTATTTGTTTTTTTTTTTCTTCTTTCTTTCCTCATCTTATCCCGCCTCTCGGCCTTCCCCTTTTTCCTTCTTTGCTTGCCATCTCTTCTCAGGTTTCCTCTTCTATTTGCTACACACCTCTCCTCTGTTTATCTTCTCCCTTTGGCCCTCACCGTCACTCGATTTCTTTCTCTTAGAACCCCTATCTTCCATTTATCTTCCTCACTGTCGGCTTCTTTCCTTCTCCACTACGTCTCTCTCTCTCTCTCTCTCTCTCATTGCTCTCAGTAAGCAACACAGTAGTAAGTTTCTTTTTACCAATATATATATATATATATATATAAAAAGTGGATTTACTCGTGGGGTTTCAGGCCGTAGAGGAAAAGATCAAATTTTTATTTTTATTTTATTTATTTATTTATTTATTTTGAGCTAGGCTTTGATGGGGTATAGGCTAGGCTTATTAATGAAATTTAATGATCTTACAGTAGAGTGAGCTTGTGCTGTCATCTATTGCTGAACCAGAGTCGCCTGTTGCTCAATAAGCCGAGTCTGTTGTTCAACCATGCGTGCAACTGCATCTAGAGTATCTCGGATGTGAGTGTCTCTCTCAACATGCTCTCTAGGAGTTTCTTGAGGAATTGTGTGAGAATGTTGCCCTTCATCTGGGGCCTGAGGTGTCTCATGCCCAACCACATTCTCATTCTGATACCTTCGTGGCACACGATAGGTGCGTCTGGGCCTCATATCTAATTTGTCCCCTATCAACATGAGCAACTTAGGCATATAAATCACTAAATAAATACTAATAACTCAGCCGTGGGATTCCTAACCTATCCTAAAAACCATGTGGGGATCAACCGATTGTTTAAAGTCTACAGGATCTTATAACCTAGGCTCTGATACCAAACTTGTCACGACCCGAAATTTCGGCAGAATTTCCCCTTATATTTTACGCTAACCAGAAGTTCAATACCTGCTATAGAACAGTTCAACATGCATAATTCAGTCACACCCATCCACAACCATTTCCCGAACTACCGTTATTAGCCACAAAAATGTTCAGGCCGTGACATTTGGTTACAACTATGCATGATTTCTACACGTACCCTATCTAAGAACTTATCCTAGTTGATCCTCGACTCAATTTGGGCTGCTCCACACGGCTGAGTGTCTCTCTTATCTGAAATAAAACAATTTGCAGAAGAGTATGAGCTGCAACTCAGTGAGTACAAAATTCTACAGTGAAATAACATTTGGCTCACATATGGATTATTGCACAACCGTATAAACTTTCTGAATTGTAAAATACCAAAGGTATATGGTCATTGTCAACTCAACCAACTTCATACGACCCACCTAATGCAATGCATGCAACAATCATGTCAAACAATAACCATGGGGTCGCACTACCTCTGCGACAGAGTTATGGCAGTACTGATACTTTTCCTCTCCCCAAACGGTACCGTGACCCCGCACCACAATCAATCTCATATAGTTCTCCTTCCCGTGCCCCTTCCCTTCGCACGCACGCGGGGGCCGCCTATTAACCTCTGGAGGTAAGAGTGGACTCGTCGCCCTCAAGTCTCTCTCTTTTTCTTACCTCTCCTCTCTGGTCTTTGTTTTTCCCAATCGGGTCCAAAGGGGAGTCAGCTCACACATTCCACTGGGGTCACAGAGCCAGCGTCGCTCATGTCCCATGTTTATATCCCGCCGGGAACCTGCGGTAGTTCAGTAAGGCCCATTTCTATTCCGCCGGCTTAGCGGTCACCATGGTTATACACAAGCACAAATAGTATGCAAATCATGTATGAATGTATGCATGCCCAGCTACTAGTATCACACATACGTCTAACAGCTACTCATTTCGAAACTATATCTACTATGTACCAACCATAGACATATCATTTCACAATGGAAGAATGTACTAACAACCCCTTAGTCGACCAAATCACAAGGCAGGATCCTCTAGGTGTTGATCCCGGGTCTCCTCTAGGTGTTGATCCCGGGTCTCCTCAGTATCTATCATATCATCCACAATGAGGTCAATATACACACTATATACATATGCATCAGTAAATTATCATCACCTATCATATTCAAAGAAAATATCTTCTTATGAACTAAGGATAATTTCTAAGGATTGAAAGGGCATAGGGGTTGTTCTGCCGATTGATCTAAAGAGAGGGGTCACTCCCTTGCATCTCACATTGTTGTGATTTCCTTCTCCACCCCCCCCCCACACCACCAGCGTCTACTCCCAACAAAACAGGAAAACAGAGAGCCCTTCAGCAGAAACGAAACAAGCCACACTAGTAGCAAACACTCCATTCTCAGCTAACTTCAACTCAAGCCCTAACAGCTGGAGAAACTTGAACGCCCAGCAATAACACATCATTTGCAGCCACAGCGATTTCCAGATAACAGCTCAACAACAACCTAAGGAGGGGCTTGAGTAACCGAGATTCTCACCTCAACGTCCGTAGTCGACAGCAAGACAGTGGAGCCTAGAACCGAGTTCTTGTCCGCAGAAGGTCCTCTCCTCTAGGGCTCAATCGCCTCCCACAGTGGCAGATGGAGTGGAGACGAATTGGGGGAAATCAGAAACCTTCCAGCCCTAATTTTTCCTTTTCTCTCTCGCGGCAGGGGGAAAACGATGAGGAAGACGACGAAGGGAGGAAGAAAGAAAGAAAGAAAAAGAAAGAAAAGAAAATAGGGCAGGGGTAGATGGGCCAAGCTTAGTGGGTGGGCTCTCTTTGGGCCCATGTCCATGGGCTCACAGTATGTCTGATGGCGATGGGTCCTTCGGACGGTATCCCTGGTGAGCCCACTGTTACTAGGTTTTCTGAGCCGGTGTTGAGGTTCCCAGACTACGTGGACAGTCCAGTTGAGGCACCTGAGTTGCCCAGTGATCCACAATCTCGAGTCTTGACTCGTCGAACAAATTAAAACGACGATGAGACCAGCTTGCTTTTTTACTGCAGCTGCCTTTAAAAGAAACCACGAAACCTGAAAGTTATGAGCCGTACGAGACCTAAACTGAGAGAGGGCAAACTATCTCTATATGATGCCATTGCACGCCAATATAGAATGGCTCAAACAACTACTAAGTGCCCGAATTTCACCGGACATACAAACCTTTAAGGGGAAAAACAAACGGTTGAGAAGAAGACTACAGCTTCTGACACAGTTAGGCGTAGGATCGCACCCATGCACTGCAGCACTCTTCCTCCACTTCCTGCAAGATATAGAGTATGATCCAGAATTATGGACCAATCGGGCTAGTGTCCTTTGATTGATTGTGTTCATACTGTTCTTGAGACAAGATCTGTTCTGATTGACCCTCAAAACGGACATGCCTATCCAATTCATGCGGAAGAAAAGAAGAAATTGGCATTTACCTTTTTTTTTTTTATAAACCGTCGATATCCAGTTGGATTTTGTCCAGCTGACTAATCCGGATCGCCTTGGGTCGGCCTATTTAAGGGGTTAAGAGCTCCCGTTGCGGGTGGGACTCGAACTCAAGTCATCCCATTAAAATGATGAGTGTCGAATCACTCTACCACGCTCACAGTGAGTTCAGAGTTCTACCCTTTGACTTCTATCCACTCCATGACTGTTCAATTCTATCAAAATGAAAAAAAAAAAAAGGTTTTTCTTTCAATCTTATCATTCTTCATATGGAATAAAGATTTTTCATTCAAAATTTATTAAATAATTTATGGTGCTTTTATTTCTTTATATCATGTATCTTCTTATATAACCACTTGGCTTTTTTTCTGACCTAACAAATTCTATTCAGAGTTAATGTTACATGAATTTGGGTGTGACATACTGATTTTGACTGGTCTCCAATCATGAGTGAGCTTTGACTACCATTGAGAAGTGTCCATGCTGTGGATCAATTATAGTAGCTTATAGTCATCGGCATCTCCATATTCTGAGGATTGTTTGGTTTCCAACAACCTTAAATCAGAACAAGACATATCCCACTATAAATCCCTCGTCGACTCCTCCTATTAGATGCATCGGAGAAATTGCTGAACATCGTTCGAATTTGGAAAAGAGAGAGATGGGCATCTATACTCTTTTTCCTTATAGTTTCGATTTTTCCATAGAGCAAAGTACTCCGTGGCCCAATGGATAAGCCGCTGGTCTACGGAACCGGAGATTCTGGGTTCGATCCCGAGCGGAGTCCCCACCCACCCTCAGTATGCATTCTTATTCTTTTATTATCTTAGTCCCACTGCTCGTCTGCAGGGACCAGCATTCTCCTTCTTGGCCCCAACTGCCTCCGCAGCATCAGCGCAGTGGCAGCAGACATGGCTGCTGTTGTTCACATGTAGCTGGAGGACCCATAATTTGTGGAGTCTTAAGTTCGCTGTCTTTTCCTGTAGAGATCAGGCACCGGGTTCCATAGTACTGGAATCGAGCCCACCAGCTTATCAGCTTCAGAATTGCGGTTGCTCTTTATCTTGAGTGGTTCAATTTCAAGGAGACATCGACTTGACCCTATTCTGAACAGAACCAGCCTTTTCCCCCAACATTCCCGAGGCTGATTGCAGAAGAAACTGAATGAGGCTTCAACTTTGGCGTATCCACATATATTCCTTCTTCAACCATTGCTTTGCCTCCTGAAGAGCGAACACCTACTCCCAAGGAATGCCCCCACGATGCAAATATTGCTTCCTCTGTACCTTTACCTCGACTGACTTTTAATTCCTCCAGTGCAAGATTGGACCTGAGGGATCAGCCCTTCAGGCTCTTCCGAGTAAAAAGGATCTGGAGGTCATCCTTGATGTTTCTGGTGAATATCGGGGGTAGTCCAGCAAGGTACCTCCCAGGGCCAGAACAGCTCTTGGAGCCAAACAGGGCGAAGGGATTACACCAGAAATTGACCCACTCGATTCATCTGTTCTGTGTTAGAAAATCTCTCACCAATCACTGAATTCCTGAAAGGATAACAAAGTCTACCATTCTCAACAGCCCTTTGTCAAGATAGAAGAATCTACAGAAGCATTAGCAGTATACTTCATTTAGAGTGATTACCTTTTCAAGAACACTCTTCATCGAGACAAGCCTCCACGGAGAATTCCCTACTACAGACTTCTTCGCAGCCTCTATCACCAGACTTCGAGCCTGTGAGGGGCTTCTTCAGCCCAGGAAGTTTCTGTCAATCATGAAATCAGTACCAACTTTTAGGCATGAGCGGTTATCATTTTAACTCGAATACAAGAAAAAAGTACTGGGAGGAGAGATTTGAAATCTCCTGACAGATCTGTTACAGTTAGGCCATTGACATTCTCTTATGGTACGGTCATGGACTTATGAATATTTAATGCATGGTAGACTTGTGTCTGGCTCGTTTGCCGTACTGGAACTCCTTGAAGATTGCTTACTTGTTTTTCAGCCGTAGAACATTTTCAGATCTCCACTGGCAGAAAAAGCTCGACCAATTCCCATGCTTTATATACCAGAGGAGCAAAGAGAGAATTACTATTAGGTAAAGCGCCAATTAAGTTGAAGGATCGCCTCCTTTTCCTCAAAGAATAACAACATCATCGTGGCCATCTTTTATCCTGCTTTTCCAAGTACTCGGTAAGTAGAGAGACCAGATTCCAATAACAGTGGACGAAAGGCTGGCTCGAAATCAGGACTCTTAAGTACTTGAAAGCGTCAACGAGAGCCTAATGGGCAATAATCCAACATACCACTTCTGATGAGATGTTCAATTTGAAGAGTCCAGTTCAATGAGATTTAGACTCTCGTAACTGACGTCTTTCAGAACCACATAAAATAGCAATTCATATGAATCCTTATTTGTGGGGGTGAATTCTACCTCATTATCATGCAAAACAACTACTTTTGCTATTATAAGTACGTCTTGAATTGGCCGGGCTGGGGTGGGAAATGAAAAAACCGACAAGTAGGTAAGCTTGGTAAGAATCAACTGATCAATTTAATAGGGGCACCAATAAAGACCAAATAAAATGAGAAGAACTATGAGCAGACGAAATACAACCGGATATCCAGCCATACCAGATACCAGCCACACCCCTCAGGAGAGGTGGGTGATAGCTTCGGCCACCTCAGCTCTTCAGCTATTCCGGATATTCGTCTATGGATTTCGCATGAAACCTCTTAATAATCTTAGTAGTCAAAGCTCTAGCTAAGTCAATACCATGACACTCGATTCAACCACAAAGAAAATACCAGACTACCAGTTCATTCCTGATATTAGCTTATCACAAAGGTGACCGTAGGATTTCGGATCCCTTTTCCTTTCTTTCTTTTGATAATATTGCCACATGGAAGATAGGAGGACACCCCTGATCAAACAATATGCCATATTATATTTATAAAAAGAAATCCGCCATATTATGAACCAAGCAACGCACACAAAAAGAACGACGCTCATTCGACTGTCACTAGAAACTTAAGAGCAATCTTCAAAATTTGAGGAAATCCAGGAACATGACAAGATAGGCTACTAGTTCAGGCAGTTTCTCTATAAATGGAGACCATTAATAGCTTAAGAAATCTGCAGTCACTCGACAGGCAAAGATAAAGATTACATAAATAAGTTTGGCTTGGAAGCCTTGTATGTGGTCTTGAGTTTTCTAGTAGGTGGCCTAACTTTCCTGAACATGAGGGGGAACTTAATCTTCGAGTTATGGAATTGCTTTGTGCTCTCTCTCTTGCACAGCTTTGCTGGGATAGTAGCTGTCTTGATGATCTGAATGCAGGGGAACCTAACTCTGTGACGAGAGGCCATCTCAGTGTACATCTGCTCCACAGCCCCATTGAGTGTCGTGTCCCTGTACTCCTTGTACATGTTGTGGTAACCGGTACGGCTCTGGTACCGGAGCCATATACCATAGTTATCAATCTTTGTTGGATTCTTCTCAAAAATCTGTGTGATTGGACAAGGGAAAAAGAACCTTATTCGATATATTCAAATGTTCTTTAACAAAGGAAAGATGATTAAATAGCAAGGACAACCACCAGTATATCCTGCACACGCTACTGCACTAGAAGACAAAACAACTACAAGTCTATACATGACGACACAAGACGCCTGTGTATAATCAAAACAATAGATGTCTAGCAAGACCGCAGGGATTTTTCAAGCCAATCTTAGGTTAGGATGATCGAGTTTCTAAGTTGAATATTCAACGTCACTGAGAAGTATGGATGTTAGTCATTTGGTCAAAGAGAATGACAAGCTTCATCTCAATCAAACGTTGATAGAGAATCCTCCATTTACTACTCTGCGTGGAGCAGCAGAGGATGTCACATGAAGAGGTTACAATTGATAATGCTTTCTGTTGTCAATAATTTAGTTTTAACTAGTTTGCTAACCATGATCTCAAGTAAAAAAACATGGTATTCACTCAGTAGAATGAAAACCATGCAGTAAAATGAGAAATACGAGGAACATTTGAAATGGATACCTCATTGATGGCCAGAACCTGACCATTGCTCTTCTTCACCTTCTTCAGCTTCCTCAAGAAATACCTGCAGATGCCACCAGCGATCAGATGCATAATCAAAGATTAAAAAAAAAAATCTCTCCTGGTAATGAAACCAAAGCATCAATCGTCGTGCATGAATTGGTCATTAATCAATCTTAGAACACCCAGCTCACTATTATAACTATACTCAACTACCAATTAGGAAACACCTTCAGTCTTGCAACAACTCTGATCCCACATATCAACAATAACAAAATATGTCAAAAAGGAAGCAGCCTTCAAGTTTCAAACCCATACTTTCAGCTAAAAAGATAGTAATTAGATGCATGAGGACAAACAAGGGATCATACCAAAACTTGGACTTGGCCCGGACCTCATTAGTGGCCCACAGCTTCATCCTGTAGATCTTGGGATGTTCATCTCCCTCGGTTGGCAGTGCTCTCCCGACAACCTGGTACTGGTGAAACTGCACCATTTCCGTCACGAGAAGCAAATTAAGCAACTACCCGGAAGCATTCTCCACCACAAAAGTATCGTATATTAGAGCTTACCCTGAAAGGCGCCATCTTGGGAATGTGAGACAGACCCCGGCTGCACAAACAGGGTCCTTGCCCACTTCTCTCTGCGGGGTAAGTGAGAGAAGACGGCGCTGCTTTGTAGAAAAACCCTAATCGTCCTGTAGCTGCCCGCCTATCCAAACCGGGCCTTGAGATAATCGGGCTTCCCGGCCCAACAGTTTCCTAGCGGAGCCCATGTAGAACACAATTAAGCCCAGCCCAACATCCCCTTATATGGGCCTACGAGGGCCCAAAGACTTGAACGAACTGGATGAAGTCAACAGGGTTTGACTTTGACCCATTTTCAAGATAAAAACCAAATCAATGGCAGACAAAAGTTAAGAGTCTAATATCGGCACAACTTCAATATGATTGGTATAACATGATAACAAGATTGGGCTGCCACCTGGGGCTGAAGACTATCAACTTTGTTATTGCTCAATGGTTACCTCTTTCGAGAGAAATATTTAGAATTTGAAATGACTTGAACTCAATCATGTTATAAAGACATTGTGAGTACTAGGAATCGACCATGGAACAGAAATATGTAGCTAGATCTCACCTCCTGTTTGTTGATTGTGCTAACAAGTATATATCCTAAGATTGAGATCAATCACTTTGAGCTTCTTCTGCAAGAAAGATTCCTTGGAGTAGATTCAGCAATATTGTGGTCCTACAACTTAGCCAATCAATATATATCATTTTGCAGAGCCATCTGTTATCATTTGGCAGTCAGAATATATCATCCATTTTATATCAATTATTGAACCACAATTAAATTTATGATTTAAATGGAAGGTTCTCAAACTGAGGTGTTTTCTCTATTGGAGCTATCGAAGGAATGTCCTTAAATTAATTGAGACCCTCATATAAGTGACGAGATTATATAGCTTTATGTTTCTAATCATATTTTCATTGTTCATCATATGTTAATGAATGCAAAGCTCCATTTAATGGACGTTATGGTCTGTATAAGTGCAAGAATACGCCAGGATCCTATCATTGCATTGGAACATATTTGTTCATCGTCATTGGTACAGTTCAAGTTTAATATTGCAACTATACTAAAAAATTGGTCGATATTATGTTCAATGTGATTGACCACTTGTTCACTTTTAATTAACCACAGCCTTTCTTAGCACTCACACAATCAAGTTCATGCACTAACACACAAAAAACCGCTTGTTGGTTTGGGTACATTCTTCCTTTTCTCCCTTCACAAACAGGACTTTGCTCAGGTTGCTTCTCTCTATTTTTCTAGCATGGTGGATATACAAACTTGTCAAGAAAAGGAGAGAGGCCAAGCTCAAAGAAGGCTTTTTAAGCGAAATTGGGTTCTTATTCTGTAGCAATGATTGTCTTAACTAGAGGATAATGTTGAGAATGGTAAATTATTCAATTCTAAGGGGTTGGAGATCGCTACTGACCACTTTAACAAGGATAGGATTCTTGGAAGAGGCAAATAAGGTACTGTTTGCAAATGAATGCTAACTGATGGAAGGATAGTTGTTGTAAAGAAATCCATCGCAATAAATAAGAAGGATGTTGCACCCTTCATTAATGAAGTCGTCATCCTCTAACAAATTAATCACAGAAGTGTGGTGAAGCTTTTGGGGCGCTAGTTAGAGAGTGAAGTTCCTCTACTTGTATATGAGTTCATTCCAAATGGGACTCTTGAGCGATATCTCTATGATCAAGAATTCCCTGTTTCATGGGAGGTTTGCCAACAAATCACCACTGAAATCATAGGTGCCCTCCTTTACTTACACTCTTCAGCATCCATCCCTATTTACCATTGTGATATCAAGACTTCAAACATACTCCTACATGAGAAATATCGAGCAAAAATTTACTATTTTGGGATTTCAAGATCAGTTGCTCTAGATCAAACCCATGTGAATTAAATGAACCTTTGGGAACATAGATCCATAGTACTTTTGCTTAGGTAAGTTTACAAATAAAAGTGATGTTTATAGCTTTGGGGTTGTTCTGGTTGAGCTCCTAACTAGGCAAAAAGCAGTGCCTCCCTTGTTAGTAGACGAGGGAAAAATCTTAGCTTGGAACTTCATCAAATCTGTTGAGGAGAATCATATTTTTGATATACTTGATGCTCCCTGCTTTGGAGAAAGGCAGGGCGGAAGACATTACCATGGTTGCAAGCGTTGCAAAATGGTGCTTAGACAAGAAAGGGAGGAAAAGGCCCACAATGAAAAAGGTGGTGTGTGGAATGGGAATGCATAAGAAACCAGATGCCTCCCACATTGAGAGTCAACAAAAATTAAGAAATTGAGAGCGTCCACATAGACGTTGAGATACATGAAGAAATCAATGCTTTGCTTGGACTGCAAGGATCAAAGGGGGAGGCTGGTGTAATTTCTTTTCCAATTTAGCCCTTTCTCACCGAGCGAGACATGGTGACTGTTTGACCACAAATAAAACATGGTGATTGTTTACTCCGTTCTTGTGATTCCTATCGCTACATTTATTTCCACACACTATTTTCCTTGTAGTTCGAAGGTATAAGTTGTTGGTTCTTTTTCCATTTTGTTGGTAGATTTTGTGATGCAACTGGTAATGAGCAGTATGGAGATTAGGAATTATAGTTACAACATAGGATTCTGTCAATGGCCTATCCCTAACTTGTAAAAACTGTCCAATGATTGTGTGCAATGGCCTAATTTCAATATAATCGAGAGATCTTGATGCATGTGATGGAATGGGAATGGTTTTAAAAAACAATTATGAAGTCAAACTCTGGGATGACTGGGTTATAACTTGTAACATACGGTCCCAGCTACCATTGATTCGAGACTTGGTTGCAGTTGCTTGAAATTCAGAAATTGGCTACTGAATTGGGATTGCATCGATGAACTACTGGATGCTCTTAAAGTTGTTTAGAGGAGAATCCAATATATTTCATCCTCACTAAATTGTGTTGAGCATACCAATAATTATGCTATTTCAAATTCCAATATGATGGTGAAATTGCCAAACTGTGCCGTTCACGAATCCATCGGGCATTGATCATACTTGTAGATGGTCATGGTGGATGATGAACCCGTTTCGGATAAAAATTGTTCCAATTTAATTAACTCGTAAGATTATACTAGGTGAAGCCGGCTAGCATGTTTCTATTGGAGTCCTTAGTTTAGCTAGGAGTCTTCATGAATTGGCAGCATCTCTTTTTCCTACTCCAAAACTTCCTGTGCATAAGGCACGAAAGAGGCAGCACATAAGGAATGATTGAGTCCTAGTGAATTTATGAACTAGTTCAAGGGTTTGATCACCAAATTATCTATTGATGTAGCATCATGAACTTATTACATTTTCTTAAAGGCAATCTGATACATTTTAGCAATATGTGAAGTATTCACCACAGACAATAGTCTCGACCTTCGTGAAATTTATTAAATTACGATAGAGAATTAAAAATATCATGGAATCAATTATTAGGGAAAGAATTTTTAAATTGAGGAAATGGGAGTGGAAGGGGGAAATCCCTTCATAATTTCCATGGAGTCATTCAAATGATAACAACGTTGATGTGACCAAAGAGAGAGAGGCATCCTTGCAAGCTAAATCACACAATTTTTTTTTCAATTAAGACTGCTTGGAGATCTTTTCAAATGGCTCCAAACTAAACCCATCAATAAAACCTAACCTAGGAGAAACGGTGCCGTATTGAGATTGTAGTCAACTATGAATGTTCCCTTGTGTCGAAAATTGTAATCTTTGTCCCATACAGTCCCTCTCATCTTTTTTTGTCATTTTCCATAATTGATATTTTTTATTTTTAGAATAATGTGATCCACTCTACCATTATCAATATCAATATATGATGGAGCGTTACATGAGAATGTGAGAATTTTCACACTGCAGATTCCTTGATGTGACCAACGAGAGAATTTTCAAATCGCTGATCACTTTCGAGAAACATGAGGAGGACATGAGCTTCTTCCATGCATATCACATCTGACCAGTGATCTTTTTCCCATGTATATTGTACTTCCGGAAAGCACCGAGAAGTTTCTTAGGAAAAACACAGATTGACTTATTAATTGAATTACAAAGTTTAGCTTCTATTATAGGAAGTCAACAAGGTACCATCGAGCATTTATCTTTTGTTATTAGGAATTTATTGGAAGAAGAATAGCATATAGTTTTCCAAGCTCTTCCAAGCATATACATAATAACTTGCTTTTCTGCCCCGACGATTTGCGGAAATTTTGCTCAAAATATCATTTAAGTTACTTTCTTCCCCATATTTTTATTGGATAATTATATTTTTTAAGAGTGATTTGAAAACTTAATCCTCTCCTTTTCTTAACTTTTATACAATTTTTTCCACTTGTTGTAATTATCTTGTTGCACATTTTATTTAAAATATTGCGATATAACTTACCTATGTGTCAAATGCTCACCATGAACAGTACTGGAGCCCTGATTCAATAAGACTTTGTCAAAATTAATATGGAGAATCTTTACGTAGAATTATTACGGAAAGAATTTTCAAATTGGAAAAATCATACTCATGAATCAGATGACTATAATTGTTGATGTTCTAGGGTCAAGTCAACGATGCATTCCCCCTTGTGCGGAAAGGTGTATTCGATTTTCCAACTTAACTCTCAATTCCCTTTTGTTGGTTGAATAGTTATTTTCTATGTGATATTAGATTGTGACTCGGGAGACTTATGCCCGATGCATGATGGTTACCATGGCGGCCAGAATACGGTTTCTATCTTGAAGAAGTTATGGACAACAAACTTTGCTAATTTTGACCATTTACTAGACATGAGAACTATTCCTGAAAAACTAAATGAAAAAGTACAGTATAGATTCTAAAATGATCCGTTTTCACCAATCTAATCCTAAAATTCTCAGAGTAACTTTCTCAATGCTAAAATTTTAAGTCGATTGCCCACTTGAGTACTCATCATAAAAGGATTGTTATATTACATTGACATAAATATAATGAGATTAGAAAATTGCTGAAATAGGCAAGTGATTATTTTAATGCAAAATAAACAAACTTGTGATCGCCACCTAAAATACGTGATGAATGAGAGGGAACTTCCCGCCCGCGAATAGAAGAAAAACTAGCACAGATCTTATTGGAAAAATCAAGAAGAGCAGTTTGACCCAGCAGCCTCTGTCCTTTATGGCTCCAAACATCATCCCTCAATCGGTGGGACCATAAAGACAATTATCCATGGCCTTCCCACCATACACGTTAACGACTACCTGGAGTTTGGCACACGGATTTCTCACCAGGTATCACTTCTGGTACTCTGTATTATATTCATACCGAATCAATCTTATTAATAGTTACCAAATCTCTCATATTTTTATGAGTGATATTAATTATTTATGTTAATAGGAAATTTATAAAATATCTTAACGTAAGCCCCGATTTTGTGAAACATGTGTGAGATGTTCATTATGAGATAAAATATGTGAAAGAGTTGCTAAAAATGAGGTGACGGTTTATAAATTATTGGAAGTAAATAACACGGCACATTTCTCCTATGTCAGACCACCCAAAGTCTCAAGTCAAGTCAATTGTGTCTACTTCATTGTTAATGGAAGCTTGTACCCGGGAGCTTTTCCAAACCACTTCATGGACCTAAGATTGAATATGCAAAACACCAAGAATTAACGAGTTTTACGCAAGCTGCACCATCTTGGCTTACGCATAGTTTGTGGTAAAGCATATAGTCAAGTCTCACGGCTGATAGATGGAAGAAGGTAAGAGAATATGGCACGGTGTCTCCGAATTGTGGTGTCCAATTAGCACTTGGGTTGATATCACTGGCTGTGCCCCTGTGTGGAAAATTATAGTCTTCGTCTAGGGGGGTCCTTTTCGCTATGGATGTAGACTTCTATGCTATTGCCAGGAGAAGGAAGCAAGAGCATTTCACCTATCATGGAAATTGAATATTTAAGAAAAACCGCCTTCAGACTATCAAGTGCACCAATATTCTGTCTGCAAGCGCTTGTAATTCATAACGAAGATCTACCAGATCCTGTAGGATTACCTCAATCGTTGAAAAAGAAATCAAACAAGCTCAATGCATTTTTTTATTTCATTCTACGAAATTAGTGAGTTGGCCTTCCACACTCTGTTGAGTACTAAGCATTCACTCTCAAATTTCCAATTTTTCCAGAGTTGTTAATCAACAAGAATGAGAAATCCAAACAGAGAGTGAGAGAGGAGTGAGTACCGATCGTAGGGTATCCCAAGCGAGCCAAACAGCGGAGAAATGACCCCACCCAGGCTTGCTCTGGGAGAAAGTGTCTCTAATCCGCACCGCGCGGTATCCTCCTGTCCGGTAATTCTCCGTCCCCTCGTCCTCTAATGTATAATTGCTCCCCTCGCTCGTCATCTCGAGCCAATTCTTCTCCTCCACCATTGATACGTATTAACTACTAACTACTGACCAGCTAAGAAATTTGCCTCGATCAAGATTGGCCTTCCAGAGACGGGGAGAGAGGGAGGAAGGGAGTGGAAGGAACTCGAGCCGCGGCTGCCGCCGGCGGTGGTGCCGGTGGTCGGAGAGCGGTGGAAGACTCACCAAATAGGGTGTCACAAGTGGTTGAGTGACGACTGCAGCGGCGCGTGTGCACCCGCGCAAGACTTCGCCCGTGACGGATTTCCGCGGGGTCCTCCTACGGGTTACTGGAGTCCCGAGCCGGCCCAGAAACTGTGGCAATTATGCGCCCGGTTGGCCCGGCCCAGGACCGTGGCGGCCTAATCTTATTAATACGCTATTTAAGTTTTTTCTTAATTTTGACCCCTAAACTTTGTATGCTGTCACTCATGCCCCCCCCCTCCTCAACAAAACTCTCTATGCTAACGACGGTGCTAAATGTCATGATGTTTCGCATATGCCCCCTTTCAGTCTCTCCGTTACGATATTTATCTGAATCTGCAAATCGTGTGTGCCTTACTGTTTCATCTGAAGTTTTTCTTGCCGATTTTGAAATTCGAACAGAATAGCACATTCTGTGCTGAAAGGATAAACCGAGAGCCATTACACGAGCCTTCACCATCTTCTGTGAGGCGATGGTCAGGAGAAAAATGACATGGTCGCGGACCCATGAAGACATCATTGGAGGATAATAACTTTGGAGAGAGGACATGTCTGATAGGACCCCAGTTGGGCGTTTCTTGCTTCGGTCTAAATCAAGTCATATCAAATTAAGATGGCTGCCCCACTTTCATCAGCAATAATTGGCATCATGGGATCCCCCATTGCACGGATTAATACTGATCATTCACGACATGGACATATGAAGTATTTTAGAATCGATTCAACCAAGTAATATATTTAAAATTCTTAAGATTAGGGTTAATCAATTGATATGCATGTAATTATATTCGAATCGATTCAAAATAGATAGAATTTATTTGTATTGCCAATGGTAGCTAAGAGAGGAAGATGGTTGCACGGGCTCCACTGACCGATGTCGGTGAATGCGGGCATAATAAGGTTTGAAAACAAGTAGTCGAGCAGAATATCCTACGAAAAGAGCAATCAGCCGCCGACGACTAGCCGACATTTGCACAATTGTCCAACAGCCGACGATTAGCCAATGATCGTCATCCGCCCCATAATCAGCCGACGACGACTGTCACTTACTTTTCTTAAGATCATCGTGATATGTGTGGATCCATTCCTCGATAACATCGACTTCAGTCTTCCGCTGCTCTACCAACCAATGGGGATCGTTGGTTTTCGCCCCAATTATGTCCAGAGCATGACTACCTGCGATGACTAGCCAGTGTTACAGCGGATCGGATATCCCGCGTAGAAAACAATTTTAGGTGGAGAGGGACTAATTAATTACCTTGGGCCGTATAAACAGCAAGAATGGTGTCCGAGATGTTCTCCAAGACCCTATGAATTGGCATAAAGGAAATCAGATGAGCTGTGTACACAATTCTTGCAGGGGAGCTAGACAGTAGAATGCGTAGAAGATGATGCTGCAATTGTTCGTTCATATGTTGAAATTTTCACTGATCAATAACTACCCGCCATTGCTGTAAGGATCCTTGAGCCCGTTGGAGAATATGATGTTGCTCCCGAATCTTCGGAGAATCAGCTTTATGTCCTGCACACGATCCGAGCACAACATCTACGCATGACGTTCAATTTATATACGCACACTTTCTGCCTGTCGACGAGATGCATACAGGAAGAGATTGCGTTACCTGACCGCCGTAATAGGTAGAAATCCAGTGGGGCCGAGGGTCAACGCCGTAAGAACTTCTGCAGGAGTCTATGTAGCTGCCCAGGGAGTCGTCACCGGGTTGAAACATTGACTTGTCGTCCCGGGCCAATGGAATGATGATATCGCTGCAAGCCTTCACAGATATGATAGATCCCCGGTTCAGAGACGATGTAAGAGAATAGAAGTTCCCGCGAAGAATCGAGATTCTCTAGCTATGCTTTCAATCACATGGATGCGTGTATCACCTGCCATGGCCATCCCAAGGTGGTCTGTGAAGCATTTGTTGGGGGAGTAACGTCGTAGCACGAGGAATTCGTGGAGTTTCTCTTAGTAACGACCACTCCGGCGAATATTTTGCCGAGGATGCTCGAACTCCTGTTGCTGTTGACGGCGTCGCAGAGCCTATCCACTGGCTTTGTGAATGGATTGTTGTATTGGGCAGCTGCGGCGTACATGGTGATCAGGTAATTCTTGAGCTCGGAAGCGTCTCTCAATGGCCTAGTAAGGACCGGACCATGAGCAAGCAATTAATCACTGGAAGAATATATCAATTAGAATTCAAAGACGAGAGTTTCTTCGAGTTTATTATGTGGGTACTTGCAAGTTTTGAATGTCTTGCTCAGATACGAGAGCCCATGGGGCTTGGAGGCGACCCGGTCGATCTCGGACCATGAGCTTTTTATTGTTTCGAAGCAAGTCTCGCTTGTTTCCTGCACGATCAGTTATGCCCACTTCGGTTATAGTGTATCTTCCCGAACCATCAGAAGATCAACTCAAACGCGGTGACTAACCAAACAACTACGGGTAATTGACTGGCTGGAGGAGGTGACATTTGAAGCCTAACGTACCCGGAATCCCTTGCCGACAATGTGAAAGTAACCGTAATGCACGGTGAAGTTGATGGGGAGAAGGATCGGAGCCGATGAAGCGAGAGCCCCGTGAGCGATATGGGGGTACTTCAGCCGGAACCATGAAGCAAGCACTGAATGGAACAGGTGGGGGAATTAAAACTGGATGCGTTTGCTTCTTTCGGGATGAGAAGAAGCAAAGCAATCGAAATCTTATGTTGGTATCTTTGAGATATAAGCGGGGATTCCGATATATACTTACTTCCTCCATAAGATCCTCCGAAAACAATGACAGGAGAGTCTTGTGCTTGCAGGGTCTTCTTGACGTGAAGGATGACCGCTGCATAGTCAGCCAAAGCTTGTGCCGAGTTGAAGTAGCCACGAGACTCAGGATCTTTGAGCGCTTCTTCCAGACTCAATCCGTACGGAATCGATTCCCCGTAATACCGATGCTGAAAGTAACAAAACTTTTTAATTTACTCGCACAATAGATCATGAACCATGATCCTTCTTCTACAAGGGCCAGCTAGCTTGGCAAGTAAATCAGTCACATAAGCATACCTCTATGTATACTATAAGAGCCTGGAATCGGGGAGCATTATCGGTGAGAAAGCCAACAACAGGTATGTCTTGAGCCACCGGCGCCTCGGCGCCGAGGAAGGCGAAGATCGGGGCGCTCGAGTTCGCACCACCCCAGTACTCGAAATTGATGACGTACTTCTGCTTGAAGGTTGTGTAGCTCTCCGGGCGATAGTTGAAGTGGTCGAGCGTCTGGTCGAAGAAGAAGGTTTGAGACTGATTGAGAGCGGATTCCGCAGCAGCTGTGCCTCCCGGGCCCAGTAGGGAGCCGTCGGGGAGTATACTTAACCTCGGCATCCGATCAAAGTAAGATGCAGAAACGGAAGCAGAGAGAAGGACAAGTGAGAGCAACAGAGGGGAGGAGATCATCAGCCAATGTGTTGATGGCATCATGGGAGCGGCGGAGGGCTACCATGAAAATGTCTACAAGGGCAGGGTAAGTGTCAAATGGATTATGGACTGTTTACTTACTTCTTCAGTTATTTATGGATGTTCGACGGAGAAGAAAGAGAGAATCATGGATCGGTCGGCAGGGACCATAAACCAAGCACATGGATGGATTGAAAGATCAGGAAGTGGGGGGTGGCTTCGACCATCATGCATTCTTGCAACGCAAGCCTGTCTCGATGTGGTCCACCCGAACGTGGGCTGCTTTATAGGGTTAGATAGAGATGTTAAACAGGCTGTGTTGACTCGTAACTGGACCGTCCAAACCCGACCCGACTCAGACCGCTCTGACCGCCCCCATAACTGTTATTATTGGGTTGAGACGGTTACAGGCCAGTCCCAAAATATGGACCCGTTGAACCGTAACTAGCCCATACCGTTACCCTATTGAACCAGCTAGGAACCGTTTAGGAACCATAACTAGCTCGAACCGTCAAAATCCTGAAAATTAACGATCGGATTTTATTGGGTCAATTTAAAATAATTATTAAAAAAATTAAAAGTATGGATGGTTCACTGGCTAAACTAGCTCAGACCGTTAACCGGCTCTCTTATAAGCGGTTTCGGGTTGTTCATATTTGCATAAACTGTGACCCATAACCGGATCGAGCCCGGGTCCATTAAGCAAATGAACAGAACAGTATCAGGGTCAAACGGTTCCAAGCCCATTTTAAACCGACCCGGACCGCACTTTTAACAACACTAATATTAGACTTGGGGCCGTGAAACTAAGAAAATCCAACCCGGGAAAAAAAGGTGATTTAGTAGACTGGTTTTTCACCGTTGACATGAAATCAAGCTATTCAAGATTCGATTACCGTCAGCCAGGGACCCCTTCAATCATCGATGCCGGGGGAGCAAAACTAGAGTAGTGGCAAGAGATGAAACCGACACTTGTGGAACCAGAGCCCATTTTACCTCGGACAGGATATCGGGCTAGGGCCTGTTAATGAGCCCGCCCAAGCCAACACCCTGTCGATAATCGAAGACTAGCCCATCTGCCATTCTGCCGAATATTAATTGGGATGGGCGGCGGCACACACAGGTGCACCGAGACCAAGAGAACATCGGGGGGAATAAAAAAAGGGAATATAACATCTAAAGATGAATATACATTACATTGAATATCAGTCTCTAGCCATTAATTAGTCTTTAAGTTCTTGGGTCGGACAAGAACCCTAATGTGAACCAACTACATAAATTGTTCTATGTCTTAGTGAGTCGTCGAGTTGTTGTGCGAGCTAGCTAGCTAGCTATCTAGCTCGAGAATGAAAAATGAATGGAGAAGGATTCATCAAGGGAGCAAGGCAGGAGCAATCTCAATCTTGGCACTTCATATCTGAATTCAGAAAATTACGATAAAATGATCAGAGTCTCTCTCTCGACATCGGACACCTTATGGTCTCAAATCGATTATATAAGTCTAGAGTGTTTACTCCATCACACACTTTAGGCCGTTCTGTGACAAACTTTTAGCTAGATAGTAATGATGTCGCACCGACTATATGACCGTTTGATACAATTTTCTGACATGATAGGTTCACGTGATGTCACCGTACATATAATCATCTATTTTAAAATGGTATGTGACTACTTGAATTTATGTGAAGAGGGTATCCGAATGGATGAGCGGGAGATGGAAGTTACAGAATTCAGCGTTAGAAATTGTATGGTACTGTTCTAATTGATTTTGAATTGTTCTAAAAGGGTACAGAGCTTGTAATAAGTTGAAGAGGTGAACCCCACCACCCACCACCAGCCCCGCCACCCAGCTAACCCAGCAGAGAGATCTTGTGCAGGGACAGGGGGTGCCCACATTGGGACAAGGAGGGTACCTAGAAATCGAAGTTTCACTTATCCTTCCCTTCCCTTAACGTTATTCCCCTCTCTCCCCCCCACTTGCCTCATATATGTATGTATGAGTGTGTATATAACTTACAAACTCTGAACGTAGATAACAAAATGTCGAAGCTTCTCTCAATCTTCTACCATACTCTTAGTGGGATAGTCTCACATCAAAATATTCTTTAACCTATGAATGTATAGATTATATATGGAGCGCATATATACATATATATATGTTGTTTTGTGTGTGTGTCTGTGTCTGTGTCCATATCCACATCCGTCCACACATAGCTGTAAATGACAGTGATAATGAGAAGTGATTTCACACGTACGACCGCTTCTATCGAAAAATGGTTCCATAATTTCATTAGTAAAACTTCTCATGATTATCTATCTTTTTTCTTCACATCTTCGTAACTGGGGCCCAACATCATCAAGGTCTTGAATCAGACTTATGTCGTCTGTGGCAGATAGAACTTGGATCTAAGTCCTATAGGATGATGGAAATTCATATCTACACGAGTTTTACGAATTTGTTAAAATTTGTCTAATCTTATGGGCATACGATCATATATATGCTTAAAAGAAATAATAATAAAAAAGGGGTCTTCACTGCATGTACTCTGCATTCCGCTGGATATTAAAGAACTTTCGCCCGGGTAATTGCATTGGAACCGTTCAGATCTAACCTATCAATTAATCAGTTTGTCCACGTTCATGGTGCGACAATCGACCTACCTCTGCGCGTTGTATAATGACACTTTTACTAGATTAATGTCCAGAGGCAGGTTATGCTGGAGCAGAAGGGAAGGTGAAAGTGAAGTGGTGCGGTGGAATGGAGGCCACACAGAATCAGAATCCTGCAGTGACCCAATGACGAAGGTAAGACAGGTGAGGATTTATAAGGTCGAAATCATTTCTTTCACCCCTTGCCATCCCAATCAATGCAACTGCAAAAATCCAAAAACGAAAATAAATTTTGGGTATCCGATGCAATTTCCACGGCTACTCCAAGACGGGGGCAATATAATACGGACAAGGGAGTTGTGGGGAGATAGGTATGAGTTGACATGCTTGGAGGGGAAGAGAGAAAGATACATCACAAAATAACTTGGTTCCTTTTTAAAAGATAATTCAAGATTTTTTTTTCTTAAATAATATATATAGTTCGAATCTTATAAATGAAGATAAATCTGTCGAAAAGAGCTTGCCTTACTCGAAATCTAGCTAAATCCATTAGAAGGGTTTCGGAACTCCAAAGGGTGCGTATTGAATACGAAGGAGAGAGATAAGAGAGTGTAAGGTAACTGTTTGCATGGGATTCCATTCTCCCAACTTTCGTTAGCTAGGAGATGACGACGACCTTTGACCTTTGTCCATGTTTCCTTCTCACTGCCTCTGCTCCACTTGCACTCACCTAATGAAGGGAAGGTACGCGTTAGTTAATTGGCAAAGAAAATTAGACACTCCAATGAATGAATGAATGAAGGAGCATGTTCACGACGAGCTGGGAGTTCAACTCAAGGGCCATTGTGGCCGACGGATCTGCAGAATTCCGATCGAGTTGCCCGATCTCTCGAGCTGTGTTCCTGGCACCGTATGACTTCAGTCGTTATGTACACAATTGACACGCGGTGGAAGATGGACCGGCAATTTACGGGAATTCCTCGTTACATTGAGTGTGCAGTGAATTAATATGCAAGTCAAACAACTTACGCACGTCCGCTAGTTGTCATCTATTTACTAACTGCTTACGCATGCATGCACGCACGAATGAACGCTCCATAGACATTGAAAAATGCTGGAATTGAAATCTCATCTCATCTCATCTCAATAAATTATGGAGCACACGTACGTGGGTGCAAGAGTTTCTCCTCGGCGTGGGTCCACGGTCCTTAAATCGCCCTCACTTCCATGTGGCGTTCGAAGAAAGGAATCGAGTAATAGGTCTGGTCTGGTACAGATCATTCCATTGCTTCTTCTCCTTTCATTAATGTCTCGGGGTTTCTGTATCGCGAATGTAGACAACTCACAATTATAAGAGTTTCACCGCCGGTCGAACCGACTTGACTCGAGTTTGAATTAGTCGGATCAATCGAATGCCCACACGGAGAAAAGAGTCCAAAATGGAATAAATAGTTAAGTTACGAGGCTTGCAGTAGGGGAACTTGCGTTACACTATAAGAGGGGAACTCGTGGGGGGAAGAATACAAAATGAGAAAGAAGGTGCAAAGTCGACAGATACCTTTCATGATCAGATAAGAATCAAGCCTCTCTCTCTCTCTCTCCTTTGGAAGCCCATCAGACCGCTCCTCTTTGATCCGTCTTCCCCTAAAGATCCCTCATCTCCAGCAGCTTCATATCCGTCCATGTCTGAGGATCATCACTCTCCGAAGCTCGAGGAGCGCCCCGGAGCCCTGGAGGAGGAACTTCCGGGCCAGAACTCCAACTCGCGACAGTTGGACGATCACGGTGGCTGCCGCACTCCGGTTTCTGAAGATCACAAGATCCTGGCAGCACTAAGCTGTCCGCCCACGCCGAGGAAGCAGCGGGTTCTGGCGGCATCTTCCCGCAAGAGGAAGCTGCTGCACTTCTTTGAGGCCTCGGGCCGGGAAGAGGTGGAATCGTTCTTCCGGACAAGCTTCTTGGAGCTCTCAAACAAGGCCGATAAGAGAAGGTGCACCAGCATATGATCGCCCAGCCTAGGTTAATGTTCTGGATCACATCTATCGATCCTCTCAATTCTTTTTACGTTTGAGTTACACTCTCCCTGTGGTCCATGTCGTCATGTTATTACCTTTTACATCAGTTAGGGTTATTGGTTTGATGCCGGTTAAATGTCCCCTATTAATAGCATTAGTTAACTAATCTTCTATGCTGTGAATCGATTCAATACCGAATAACATCCACGATTTTGATGTAACTCTCCCTCTTCTTGTATTTGAGTCGATATAATGTTCTATTGATCTAGTGCGGTTCTCCCTGATCATCATCAATTAGCGTTTTGAGTCTCCTTTTATCTTCTCGGCTTGAAATCCATTGGATCATTCCGATTAGATACATCAGGATGCCAGGCTTGTATGTACTTTGTTGTGATAGAGGATTATTTAGGGCACAAACATATGTATACTAAACTAAACTAGAAGTTCGAATTGCCCTTCAAAGAATTTATTGAAAGATAGATATATATATATTTTTGTGTTGACATGTCCCTTTGTCTAAATTAGTACACAAAACTCGATATTATGATCGATGGGGGCCTAATTCATGGCCATTCACCCAACTAAGGCGCACCAGAGGAAAAGTTCCAACTCGGGAGGGGACCCCTTGGTTTCGACTCAACGACATGTGCAGCCGCGTTAAGTTCCCTTCCTGATGAGGAAATAACTGTTAATACACCAGTTTGATGGCCTTCAACTCGAGCAATTTTCTTGCCGTTTTACTGGTAACAGAGCCGTTCGTGATTTCATATGATCAAGAATTTAAGAGAAAAGTAAACCCCTAAAAGGTAAGAATCTGAGAACTTTCAGGGGGAAAAGGCCTCCCAAAACGTTGCACAGTGGCACGAATACTTACAAGGGAACGCTCTAAACGCAAAACAACAGAAAGTCGAGTCGGATCGGATCACAGATCAGATCAAAAGTCCTGTTTCTGCAATGACCTGAATGAATATATCTTCTCCTCATAGGATTTTTCAGTCTTGAAGGGACGATGAAGGCAGGACTAATAAGCAAAGTATCGACGGATGTACAATGGTTATATATAACGAATTATCCAAAAAGGAACCTTTCTCCCATACGTAGTTATCGGTCGGTCATTTGATTATCGAGCATCTCTTCACCATTTCGATCGGCGGCGGGGGGAACGTATGCCTCAAAAAGTTTTCAGGAACAGTACCAAGGGAATCAGATAGGCCAGCAAGGAAACGACCTGTTAGTGGAATTATGACATGCCCCCATTCCACACCACACAATTCCCCATATCTGTTCACAGGGCAAAATCAAACCGTCACGTGCACCTGGTTGGACGCTATGGAACCCTAAAATCACTGCCCCTTCTTGGACTTCGATCAATTCTTCTTTTCCTTCCATTCAGTTTGACTTTTTTTCCCCCACTTGAATTTATATGTATATATGTTACATACAGCGTAAATTAAGGCCCATTTTTCAAAATGTGCACGGGCGTGGGGGGAAGGAATTGCCGACTTACTACGGCTCTCCTCTCCATAAATATGCACGCAGTCCCCTCTCTCATGGGTAGAAATTTGCAGTACACCCGCTTACCGTATGCATCAAATCCATCAGTACATCCACTGTGATGTGCAGATCATCCACCAAAGGAGTAGAAATTCTTTCATCCATCCATCCATCCATCCAAAAGGGTCATTAATTCTTTCGTTGATTGTCACCATAAAAGATCAGATCACACGGTCCGCGGTCTTGGGAGCAGATCCGCGGGACTAACCGACATGTCGTATGGACCGGCCACACATCATTGCCCGTTCAACTTATGATACAAGAGCCGTTGGGGGGAAAAACAGTCTAGTCGTATTAGGTCACGCAGCATTGACTCCCGTAATAGTAAGGGAGAGTCATATCGCGAAAGCCTATTCTAATCGTATCTTCTTCGGATCATTCATTCAATTACAGATCATTAAAAATGGTCAAATTGAGAATGCCAACAGTTCCTCAGTAATCCATGAACAACCCATAGATTAATTAATTAATCGGCTGCTCTTAAATGAATTTCCCGGCCCGAGATTGATTGTGAATAAAAAATGTATAATCGGAAAAAACTTACTTATTATTAGGCCAACTCGGTTTAAGATGGAGAATTCACGATTTGAAAATTTTATTATGTAATGCACCGGTCAAATCAAATCGAATGCAGATTATTTAGGATTCTTTCTCCTTTTTTTTGCATGTTTATAATTGAAAAAAAATAAAAATCTAACCACTGCACCTCTCCAATATTGCTTACTGGATCAACCAACTCCATGACGACTAAGCCTCGATAAGTAGATTGGTTTAGTCAGAGAGGTGGGACCCGGTTGAGGCAACCAAGAGATAGAAGCTTAATTAATCCTCGTTAATTAATTGGGCATCGATTAGCAATTACGCCGACGATGAAAAATGTTACTCGGGAATTGTCACAAGCTCGACAGCCTAGCCTTCAGAAGCAAGACCTGTTCGGTCGCCTCGGATTCTGCAATCCCACGATTGAGTTTCCCCGATCCCAAGTCCAACCTAAATCTGGGTGTTACCTTAGCTCACCTCGTCTCAGCCTTTTTTTCTCTTTCTAACTACTCATTACTCGATATTCGGAATTGTAATAGGTTTGTATGATCCATGAGAGTTGGACTAGACATGGAATCCTCGAAAAGAGGGCAAATCATTTCAATTAATCCTTGGCCATGGAGGGGATTCTCAGTTTCAAGAATGGCCGATTCGAATTCACATGGGAACCAGTTAGGTTCAAGAGATGGATGGCATAACGAGGAACGGTTCGCGAACCAGAATTACAAGAAAGTCCTCCTGCAACTGATCGATCTTCTGTAGTCGGTAGGCGAAGTCTTTGCGCATTTCCAATCTTCTACGGACAGCAGACGTTCCTTCCTGGTGGGAAAATCGACACGGGTATCGTCAGTAGACAGAGTTTCGCATGACCATACGACAACAAAGACAATGTACGGTTCTGCTTGATTACGAGTAGAATGCAGTAAAACGAGCGGTCTACCCGAGGGGTCTGTCTGAGGCTCGTATTCGTATGGCCCCTTTCCTCGAAGCTCGGTATGTGAATCTTATTCACCCGAGCAGTCAATTCTTACGTCAAGGGGCAGTGTTAACACGAGATTACGGAGCAGACGATCCAGGGGCTTCTTGATGGAGCTCTCGATGCATGGGATGAATAGTGATCGCTAACATTTGTTTAGCACAGGGATCGGAACGTCAAACTCGAACTGCTTCCAAGTAAAATGGCAGCAATAAGTCATTCCAAATCCCAAAAGCTCGCAACTCATATCGGATAGACAGGCTTCCTACATGCGTACTACTGATGACTCCGCCAGAGCAGAAGCTTATTAATGTCAGCTGGACTTCCTTCCTGCCCTTTCTTCTTCTTCTTCTTCTTCTTCTTCTTCTTACTTATAAAATGAAGTACGCCCGGACTACCTCTACAACCGGCGCCTGACACATTGGGCACTTCCCTTGGCTCTGAACCAGCTTATTTGCACATTCCAGACATGCACACATGTGTCCGCATCTGCATCAAGGGAAGCCGTTCGGTCAAAGGTGTCCTCACGAAACTTGATCAATGCCATTGCACTCCTTGATTTGGGAATTTAGAGCTTTTACCTGTACAGTAAAGAATCAATATTGCTATCACAACACATACAGCAAACTCCCTTCCTCACTTGCTCCCAGTTGGAGTCATCCTCGATGTTATTGGTTTCGCAGACACCTGCAGCAAATTCACAGGCACCAGCAAGGTTGTTGCTTAATCATGGAAGAGTGGACCCGCTACTTAAACATTGGATGCGTCTTAAAGTTATTTTGGAACTCCTAGGTCAATCCTGTAACATATGATCTGTTGAAAATTCATCATAACCACACTACACGTAACCAAACCTGATGATACAGTAGACCGATTCAAGGCAGCGGAGACTTCCTGCCTAATTGAACGCTGCAACTCAAGTTGCATGTCCATGCAGGCCTCCAACATCCTTTGCATGTTGTTCATCCTCTGCTGGAGCCTTGCCATGTCGAACCTCAAGTCATTGATCATGTCCCACTCCTGCATCAAGTTAAACTTGCTTAACCTGAGTAGAGGTGAACTTCACAAATGAAAGTTGAAACAAGCCAGAAAGTAGATATTACAGTCCCAAGGTGCTGGTGCAGGTGAGGTTGTGACCAACTATCCCCATGCAAGTCAGGGTCCCAATGCGACCGTTCAACTGGAATTGGAAATCCTCGGGATAAGTATTGGGGCCCCGGAACATCATTTGTCTGAGCCTCATCATCTCTATTCAACTGCTCCAGATCATGCTCTACATTTTCAGGATTATGGGAAGGAGTTTCACGAAGTTCCCATTCATTAGAATCTTGACCTTGCCTATCCACATATGATTGGATCAACTGATCAAGGCTCTCACGAAATCCACTGCTCAGTAGATTAGAAACGCTCCTCCTAGAACAATTCCAGAAGTGCAAATTAAGATTTTCAAACAATGAATTACCATAGCAAATATGTTCCCATACATCAGAAAAGTTTTTCTACCTGCTTAGAAGTTCCTGGAGTTCCATGTTATAGACATTTTCATCATCTGGTGCATAAAATGTGCTGACTCTTCCACTGGAAACAACATCTCGATCAGAAGGCTGCTCTAACCAACTCCGTACAGCCCCTTGGAAATTATCATCTTGATTCCCCTCTGGGAGTTCAGAAAGGTAACTTACTCCTATATCTTCATTCTCATACTGATTCTGCACCCAGCCGCTCCCAAATTGTCGTTCATCAGAAACTTCATTTGTAGCATGAACCTGTTCAACTGGCTCACCACTCGTTTCATGGTGACCTTCTTCATTCTCAAACTCATGGTGGAGCTGTTGCATCCCAACAGCAGAATCGTGGCCCCTAAGATTTTGAGCATTGCTGTCTCCTGGATTATCTGTGGATTGCAAAAAGCCACTACTGGAAGCTTCCTCTGTTCTTGCTGTCGAAAAATTATGAGGGGCTTCACTGGCTTGATGCCTATGATCTGCAGATCCAGTTTGCCTGGCTTCACTGGACAGGATATTACTAGCCCTGTCTAGTGAGACTCCTTCATTCTCTAACTCATCACCTAGCTGTTGCACTTCAACAGCAGGATGCAGTCCTCCTAGATTTTGAGATGGGCTGCCTCCTGGGTCATCGGTATGTTGCAGCAAGCCACCACTGGGACCTTCCTCTCTTCTTGACCCTGAAAAATCAAGAGGAGCTTTATTGGCTCGATGCCTATGATCTGCAGATTCAGTTTGCCTGTCTTCATCAGGCAGGCCAGGAGTGGCCCTGTCTAGTGAGACTCCACCTCCCTCCTGATCTACCCTCGTGCTGCCTGAATGCTGATCACTTGATATTTCATTTGCTGCCCCCGGCTGCAGCCTTTGCTCAGCATCATCAGTGGCTTCCAGGCTGGTGATGCCTACACTGGTAACTTCAGAGTCATCCCTAGCATTGGATGACTCACAAGTATTTTTTTCTACATTAGAAGGACAAAGTTCTTCAGAAGTTTCATTTAAATTGGTAGGTAAACTATTCGGATGATCCTGATCCCCCCCATAATTGTCGATGTCACAATTGGAAGATGAACTGGAAGATGAACGAGAAAGGCTGCTGCCTGCTTGACTGCAACTATCCAATCTCAAGAGAAATCCTTCCCTGCTTCATGATTATGCAGAAGAATGTACTGGAATCACAAGCCCTCTCATCAAGAATGAACTAATCATATTTTATGCAGCAGAAGGAAAGTGAGCTTGGCAAAAACAGAGACTTAAGGTCATTTTGAAACCATCCCTAGAGTAGTCGATAGAGTACTCATCTTCAATAATACAACAAAGAATTACTTCAAGAAAGCAGACGAGGCAACCAAAGAAGAAATATGAGGAACAAAGGAAGTATTTGAAATCATAATGACAAGGACATATGAAGAATTTACCTCAAACCAGAAACAGTTTGTCTTTGCCTCAACAATCCTAGTTCACTAGCAGCTGTGGAACTAGGTCTGTCGTTTACCACCTGCCTTTCATTCCGCAGGAACCTTCCTCTCAATAATGACTGCAAACAGATGCAACGTTGAGAGATCACGCCACAGAAATTACAGGTAAAAGAGAATCTCTCTCTCAGTTCTAAAATATGCAATGGCTAATTTAGTGCTGCTGCAATTAATGAAGCCACACATATGCAACATTACAAGTACCAATCTCATTAAAAGCAAAGTTGTTTGCTGAAGAATAAAGACTAAACGCTTCAGCACACTACCACCTATCTGCTTCCATCCCATCATCCACGCACAGGAACCTCATTCTTGAAACTATCAATCCAGACTGAGGAAAATGAAAGATTGATAACAAGGAGAGAGAGTATCACATGACGGGAAACTGTGAACCACAGGCTAAATGATTGGCTATGTACCTGAATACGGTTCCGATGAGCAAACTGTGAAACTGGTCGATGATCCAATAAAGTCTGAATCTCCCGCTGCCTGTCCCTTCCAGATTTCTTCAACATATCAAGTATAACCTGCCTTCCACATACCCTACGAATGCCTCGTCGAGAATTTTCCACTGAGGGTTCATTATGATTAGCAATCAAGCCATCACGTATTTCAATTTGTGCACCAATTTGAGCAGCTTGTTCTTCCCCTGTATCACCAGAAGGATCCCTCTGGCTATTTAACTGCATCCGCTCCCGTATAATTCTAACTCTCTCCTGCTCTGTCTCACCAAGCACAGCCCTTGAATTATTGTTGGCGTTGGAATCATTTGAGGGACGTTCCCTCGCACCACTATTCATCCACTCCCTGAAAATTTGCCTCACTCTCTCCCTTTCGACTTGCCCAAAATCAGAAGAGTGCACACATTCAAGATTGTGATGGTCTGGATTTTCATTCTGCATCTCACTTTGACTCCCAGACCAATCGTGCTGATTCTCACTCACAGATGCGTCATCCATATCAACTTCATGTCCACTGAGACTAGTTTCAGAAGCATTTCTACTAGAGGTGGCACCATTAGATGTGGTGCTCCCTTGTTGAAGCAACCGTTCACTGACCCGGTCACGAGGACTTAGCCCATGCTCATCCTCCAATTCTCTCCACATCTGCAGAATAGCAGATGCCCTGTTGCCTGGCCTTTCATGATCTAGATGTCTTCTAGATGCAGCGGACTGAGGCTCTCGAAGAATAGAAGAATCGAGAGCAGAAAGATTGTGCAGATCCACAATAGCCATGGCTTGAGATAACAGAACAAAAGGTTCTCTTCAACCCATTAGCTTAAGATGCATAAAAACTTGCATTGACCAAGGAAAACCTTTCAAGCAGATGATCACTCTAAAACAAGATATCGCTTCCAAGTATAACTGACTACAATCTAAGCATTCATCCTCAGCACTTCTACATCGCGGTCAGATGCACAGAATCAAAACTCTGCTTCTCAGGTTCATTAATGACTGTATCCTAAAAAGGAAGCAGTTATCAAGCTGAATAGCACAACTTCACACGGCTCAGTCAAGTAGTAAGGCCCAGTCTCAGAAATCCGATCCAAATCAGCAGCCATCGCCTCATTCGTTTTCTTCTGACCGCAAAGCACGGCTATCGCTAAATCGAAGTTGTCTCCAGCACAGAAAACCAGATCAGAGCAGCTTGATACGATACAGGACGAGGCTAAACCGGGGCATTAACAGATGGTTGGAGCGAACTTTAACGAACGGAGCCACCCCGCTACAAAGAAGATGGATAAGTTACCTGTCTCGCTCGGTTTCACTGGCTTTGGAAGCGGAGGAAACCCTACCAAGCCGTGTAGCAGTAGTAGATGGAAGAAAGTTACAGGGGAAGGGGGTGGAGAGAGAGAGAGGGAGCATTGTCAATGGCATAAACTTCAAGCTCACAGAAGGAGGAGAGAGAGAGAGAGAGAGAGAGTGGCGATATGAAAATATTAAACGTGGACACGTCAGCGGCACTTAAATTTTGGCTTAATACTAACGTCTATGAATCATTGCCGGGGCCGCCGGACAGAATACACGTGGCGGATTCACCGCCGTCAGCAGTCCAATCGGCAAAATTACAGGAGTTTCCCCGTGTTATTTGCTGTAATTTACGGTTGCATTATAATAAATTTTAAGAATAAGTTATAGTATTTAATCATGGAATTCATTAAATATGACAATTATGTGAAGTAAAATTATATTGTGTAATAATTAAGATTTATTATATATCATAATCTATAATTATAATTATATGTATATTTTTTACTGCTAGGTATTTATGGGCAGTTGCGTCACGTGAGGTGCACGTGAAGGGAATCGTCTCAACCGTTGGATCGACGAAAGAACGAACATGTGGTCCACAGAGAGTCCCAACGGCAATTCAAAGGAAAAATCTTTGCGCCTCCCCTGCCCCGAAATTTCAGCCAATTTTGCTCTTTTTTTTCTTTTTTTTTTTTGCTTTCTGAGGATTTATGTACATAAAGATTTTATTTTGTGCCATTTATTATCCTCTTCTATTCTTATTTTAAAAAATTGGATACAATCTTCTTCAATTACATACGCATTTGACAAGTTTTGACAAAATAAATAATAGAATTACGGTAGAAATTATATATATTTATCATTTTATTTACTTGAATCTCATATATTTTTAAATAATTTTTTCAATCATATACATCTGAATCTGTAATACAATTAACCTTTAATTTTATATGTTTACTAACGTGATATTTAACGATATCACATGACATTATATATCAGTAGAATTTCGACATGTCAATATATCACGTTAGCAACTTATCAGCATGTCAGCGCATTGTTAGAATTATGACTCGAGTGAGTCACGAAATGAAACAAATATAACCAAAAGAGTCATTTTCATATACACAAAAATTAAGTGGTAAAAAGAGTAAATGTGTAAAATTTTACTGTGATTATCCTTAAAATAAGTTCATTGCTTTGAGGATCTAATAACGATGATCAGTTAAACATATCTGTTTAACCTAACTTCACTTTCCATTAATTCAATTAAACAAGGTAATATGTCTATTTGAGAGTGCTAATCAGATAATCAGTAACGCTAGCTTGGTGGCTTTGGTAATTAATTAATGCTCAAGCGACCTCTAAACTGACTGCTGGTTGAGATTGATGTGATATTGAGGTGTTCCTTACCTAATTAATTTCATCACCGCCATATATTTTCGTGTTCCCATGATTGGGACCTTAATTAACCGTCTCTAGCAATCACCGCCCGGGAGGAAAATCTCAAACGCTCCTACTTTAAATCCTATATATCCTTCGAATATTCATAAATTTCCCTGATTTATACTACAATATATTACTCAAGAAAATATCGTTGATTTATCGTATATTAATTACAGTTCGGTTAAAAATAGAAGGTTACTTCATGTAATATGGGGTTTGAATTAGGTAGAGCGAAATCTAATATACTTAATCAAGATGAAGTCGACCCAGCAGATGGGTTTCTTGCCCTAATCCATACGGGAAGATTAGATGCAAAAGGCGCAATTAATGGACATGTGATGAGCTGAGAAAAAAAGATCCCAAGTTTCATGAAGTGTGCTGCCGCCGCCCCCCCACGCACCACGCAGCCACATGCCTTCATTGCTCCACCGGCAAGTTTTCTTACAATAATAAGTGCCCTCTGCAAAGGTAACTGTCCCAGCCCACATATTGGAGGGGATATCATTGGCATTTTCCTCACAAGATAAGCAGGCCCCAACACATTTATTTTTTTTAATTTCTTAGTTTTCCTGGGCAAAAACAAGTATGATTTAAGCTTTCATATTCTTCAAACTTCTGCTTTCTCTCTCTCTATATATACATGATCCATTTGGTATGGTGCTCAACAGTCAACATCCAGCCCCATGCAGTGGAAGTTACAACTGTATATGCATGGTTATCAGTGGCATTTACACGGATTGGATATGCCTAAACATTCCGTGTTATCTTGGGAGCATCAAAGAGATGGGCACCACTTCGGATCACATTAACTTTTATTTTTTAAAGTGATCCTATAGATTCCAACTCATATATAGATATATAGAGAGAGAGAGAGAGGATTGTGGTACTTTAAAAGGTCTTGGGTTCGGTCGAAAAGTGTTGGGATGCAAGGAAAAGTGTTCCTCAATACACCAACAGTGGTGCAGCATATATTAAAAAGAATATTATATATACATATATAATAGTAATAATGGAGGGGGTCCTGCACCTGCTGGATGTGTGTTTTGTTTGGTTTGCTTTGTCTTCAGCCTTTCCTACGAATATTGACGCCATCCTTCCCATCTTCCTCACTAGGGTTTCCTTATATGAGTCTACGTGGGACTCTTAACTCGATTAGGGCATCCCCCACCGCTTCCTAGAGAGGACCATGAAACTTACGCTGCTGCTGCACATGATCTATATTCATTGTATGACGCTATAGCCGGACCTCGCCCTATCCTACATCAGGATGCCTTCTGCTATCGATGCCTCTTCTGGAAAGATGACATACTGGCTGATAGATATTTCCTTTGTCGAAAGAGTCTTGATCTGTATGTACATCTTAACAATCTGTATCTGCAGGTTCACATGGCACTACAATGCCAACCATTTTCATACTCGAACCGACTGGGCTTTCTCTAGTAATCGCAGTTCTCGTACTTTGTCGAAATGGGTATCTTGTTTGATCAAAGTTCGGTATTATACATTCATCGATGATGTCCAGTAAATGGATGACTAACCTTTAAATGACGGGAAGTTCATAATAAGCCAACACTGAAATAATTTGCATCTGAATGGGCCGAAGGGTCCAACAATTATGGGGTTGCTCAGCCGAAAGAAATCCAATAGTTTGACTGCAGAAGAAGACATGGGGTAACAGGTGAAATGGATAATGACATATCTCAAATACATTCATGCTACACCAACATTACAAGCATCCTAATTCACCACAGTCTCCACACAATACACAATTACAAGGAAAAGAACGTCATGCAGAAATCCATACCTGGACTCGAGATGTAGATCCAATGGTGTAAAACATGACTCTGATGAATGAAACGAACGGCGAGGGAAAGACAAGGACTGAAACTCAGCTATCGAGTTTTCAAGTTTCGAAGAGCGTAGTAATGGATTAATCAAACCGATTTCTGTGCTCTGTCATCTGTTTCAAAATCAAACGAAACTATAGCACCCCTAAGAGAGAAGCTCACTCAATGTAGCCGGAAGAACCAAAAGGAAATCCTTTTGGAGAGGAAATCAATGCGTTGGTATGCTTTAGAAAGTTAATTGATCATTATTTGTTCACAGCTCGACGTCACACTTGGTCCCCTCGAAGCTCCTTGACCGGGTGAAATACCCCAGGACCGGGGAACAGTAGATCCTGACCGTCCGTTCCTTTGATTTCCAAGCCCCCACCTTGTATCGGTCCCTCATCCTGATCTGCACGTCCAACTCGACCACCCCTGCCGCCCTCTCGAGCCTCAAGTTCCTAGACACCGCCTGGTGCAGTGGCACGTCTTGGGCCATCGCCTTTACGTGGAGATGTGTCACATTCCTGAAGTCAGAGGGGACCAAATGATAGTTAGGAAGATATCCCAAAGTACGGTCGAGAGCGCATGGGACCTCTTACATTCCAGCTCACCTATGGCCCAGGTAGAAAGGTTGGATCGTGTGGAGCGTGAGCGTTTGGTACTCATATCGAACGGACAGCTCCGCGAAGTTGTAATAGAAGGACACGTGACGGTTGTGGTTGTTGATCTCTAGAGTCAGGTCGAAGGTGGCATTGAGGTGGTCGTGTGCCAGGTTATAGTTGTATACATAGGCGTCCCGGACGGTGAAGCCAACATGTTTCGGGTGAATGACCAGCCATATTACGAGGAAGCAGAGACCTAAGAGGATGATTATGGCGAGCAGCGTGAAGGCAGCACACTTGCCGCGAGGGGGCAGCGGTGGCTGGGGTGGAGGTTGTGGACGGGTGGCTCTGGCCATTTTTATGTGGCCGCCAGTATTGGATTTAGTGGTGCAAGCGTACTTTGTGTTGCACTGTATCGTTTAAACAGAGGAAGGAAGGGGATGTTCTATATAATGAAGAAGAAAAAGCCACCTGATTAGCTGAGGGCAACATTCTGTACCCTTAGTTAAAAAAGAAAAAAGGCATTCCATTGTGTAATATAATACCTAATGAGCTCTAATCAATCAGTATTCCTTTCGAATTGGTTGGTTCAATGAGATAATAAATTCAACCTTCTTTCTTTCTGGGTAAATTGTCGTATGAATTGGTAGATGATTTTTATCTGGTTTCTTCTGGTATGAACTTTTGTCCCTTTTTTTAATTTCTTTTATTCCCTTCTTTTAGCAAAGTTTTCTGATCCCTATGTATATGGATTTAACTTCCAGTGCTCCCTGTGGGGTTGGGGTTCCTTGGAGGAGACTCAAGGAGGCAGAATATGGTTTCACTTTGAAGGTTGGAACTTTGTTCTTTCCTTCCCACGGAAATGCCAAGAGGGCTCCCCGCACAAGAAACGGATCTCCATCCTCACTGTAAAAGTGGGGTCTCCTCAATTAATCTATTTGGTGAATACTCCAGTCAATAATATGAAATGATTATGCCATTCGGGATGGGATGGCGGTATCTGGTATCGACATGACTGGCTGGAATGCGACGTGGAGGAAAATCCAACCTCCTTCGCTGGTTATTGCCTTGTCGTCAGTGTTGTTCCAAAACCAATTCAAGAAGTCATATTGTGCCATCCCTTCTGATCTTTCAGACATGCCCAATTACTGAAAGTTGTATGGATCTGGGCCGAGCAGCCATGCATTGGCCCGACTGTTTTTTCGTTCCGAAAGAATGCTTTTTGAGTAATAAGCCCATATCCCTTGCCCCCTCTCCACAGACACAGAGGTCTTCCCACTACCGCTCCGTCTCCCTTTCCCCAACGCTCTCTCTCTCTCTCTCTCTCTCTCTACGGTACGTGCTCTGCTGCTCGACAAGTGGCTTTCAGTTTCACCAACTTTCACTTCAGTTTCTACTTGGGTTCATTGTCATGTGGGAGGTCGCTAAACTTCTCTCAGTGAATCGGCTTATCTTTTAGGTTATTTGATGCCGATCTTTCTGGATTTTCTGATTTGTGCGTGCCATCATATTGCAGATTAATTAGGAGAGATTATTAGACTGGATAAACTTGTTTGGTGGTTGAAATGGCTGATCGACGTGCAGCCAAGAACTTCGCGGATTGATTGGCTAATAAGGAAATTCCTTCATTTCGGATATCACTGAATCAGTTGGTTTATGAAAGTTAAACTTTTGAAGAATTCAAGCTGAGGGAATCTGTTGAGCTTACAGTGAAATAGGAGGAGGAATGGAGGAAAAAAGGGTGAAAAGATGGATCGATGGAGATGAAAGCGCAAGAGAGATGCTGGGAAGGGTTTTGAGTGAACGCCCCGTGATGATGCTCCCACCTCCCCTTCACAGGATTCCTGTTCGTGCCGGGAACGTGGTCGAGATCTCTGGTGCCTCTCCTTCAGCCAAAACTTTACTCTTGATTCAGGCAGCTGTCAACTGCATTCTTCCTACAGAGTGGAAAGGAGTACATTATGGAGGTTTGGGTCAGCTGGTGCTTTACATTGACCTGGATTGTCACTTTGAAGTGACTCGCCTAATGCAAGTACTCAGACACCGAATTGTCAAAGCCCGTGGTGGAAGAGTAGATCAGGAGCATAACAATGTAAAGGGGTGCAATGTTGATCTGCCCTCAGTTGCCTGTGAGGATGAGTTACTTTCACTCTGCATGAGAAGGTTCTTGTACGTCTGCTGTTATCAAACCTATGAGTTCCTGGCCACTTTGAAGACGCTGCACCATAGGGTTCAGAGAGAAAGAGAAGCCCACAGCGTAAGAGTTCAGTTACTTTTGATCGACAACATTGGAGCATTTCATTGGGTGGATCGTGCATCCACAGTTTCTCCACTCGAAAATCATAACAACAGGAAGAGCCTCTCTCTTCAGAGTGTGTGGGAAGTTGTAGTTCAGGACCTGAGAAAGCTCTTATCTGTGCATCCCATGCTCGTTATTGCTTCCAAAGCAGCAATATTTGGTAGCACCATGAATGAGGCTGAAAGGCATTTCCAAGGAAGGTTCTCTATGGATGTTGCTGATCAAAGGAATGGGATGAAAGAGTCTCGGAAGCATAAATTCCGTGAATATATGCCTGCTATCTGGCAGGCCTTCGTTACTCACAGGGTACTCCTAGAGACTTCAGATGAGCAACTTGCAACTGGTAATCATCAGCAGGACCGACCAGTTCACCACTTAGAATGGTTGCTGCCAGCACGGAGTGTGGTGGACAAATTTGTCATTGGTGATTCTGGTGTTTTACTTGCATCGTGAATGATTTATGATGAGTCCTTGTACATTTTGAGAGTCTTTGATGGAATCTAAGTGCTGTGCATACTTCGATATGCAATTTTTACCTGTTGATGCGTTGCAGCTGAAGAAGAAGAAGTGAATACTAGTATTCTTGAAAGCACACCTCCACATCAGAAAATTACCGTTGGAAATCGACTACCCAATAGAAAATATTCATCTAGTGGATGGGAAAAATTATCACAAACTGTGGAAGGTAATCTGATATTTCATATCGGATTCGACAATAATATGTTATCCCATGCTTTCCAAGAATGAACTCGCCGTCAATATGCTTTGACATCATCCAATTCAAACAAAGCGTGCTGTCAGTAGTGACAAGGCCGGATGACACGGCTAGATATTGCTTGAATCTAAATAGAGAACATAATTGACGTTTGACAGACTCTGCTCGAATGAAAGCGTGCTCAATGCCAGATTATAAGGACGTGGATTTCCCTTCAATTTGATCATTTGCTCTTCCAACTCAAAAACCAAAGGGACCCTGGAGATATAAGCAAGAGCTTCTTCAATGCCTCCTCCCCTGCACATGTAGTTAGCATTGTTCCGCTGCCCTTGTGGCCGGGAAAGCTGCTTTGGTCCAATTTGAGGGCCACTTGGTTGGGATGATTTGCAGCTAATTAAGACCCTTGACCTTGATTTGTTGCATTTGGCGCATTGGGCGCTTCATCCTCATTGGAAGCTATACGACACAATCTCACGAGGTTCAGATGTTCCTCCTACTCATCATTGTTCTGTAGACTGAAAATAGGAGACAGAGCTTCATAAGTATGCTTGCTGTTGGCTGCTGAAAGATGCCATCTTTCCGAACTCAACCCATTTGGTATCTATTACACTCGGATCTTCAAGGTAGATATGCTGACCATTTGAAGATTTCTCTTTATTTTGATGAACGCATATGAAGTAAGATCGTCGTCCTTTTCCAGTCTTAAACCTTTGCCTGCCTCTCGTAATACATTGAGCCGGTCCCTGAATATGAAATTGCAGTTTGAATTTATATAGAACTATAAACCGACCATGCATGTCGGGTGAGAATATATGATATCTGGCGATGGCAATGAATGTTTGGCTCATTCTGTGGGTTAAGTGACTTGCAAAGAAAGGGAGTGGGAGATACATGGAAGTGAGTTTGGTCAATTAGGTGAAAGAGAGGTGGGTTTACACTGACGCAAAGAAGGGTGGTGGGTACAAATACCCGTAGCATGGATGGACGATACATATGTGATGAGAGATAGATGTATACATATACAGGAGGAAACACAAGCCATATGGGCAAGCCACCAACTAAGCTTTTTCGCTATACAATCATTCTTGTCATTTACTGGGACAGACTCTTTGTGTGCTGGTGTGAGGGAGATTTGAATCTCTAATTAGGTCTCCAGTTCTATTAAAAGATAGAAAAGAACAGGTGAAACCTAATCCACCTCCTCTTGAGGTTCGGTGATGCTGCTTCCCGACCATAGCCTTCCCCTCTCTGATATACTCGAGAGAGTAAGATGGCAGTGTCATGTCAGATCGTCCGAAGGTGGTGAACAGAACAACTATAGAAAGTTGTAAATGGGCGACAATTTTTTTAGTATTAAATTATGTTTGTGAATGCAGTGGATCGAGTACCATCAAAAGTTGGTCGTCTATTTATCGCAAAGAAAACCAGAGGTGGACTGGGAAAAGAATGAAAGAGATAACTCTTTTTATCTCTCACTTTTCGTGAACGAAAGGCCACCATGCACGAACACCATCCATCCACTCGCCCTCTAACTATTCAGCCCTCCACCAGCAAGTAGGAACCTTTCTGGTCTGGGTTCCATTTCAGCCACGAGAACGGTTGATCGATCACGCATGTCATTAATACTCAGTTTAAGGTTCCAAATGATTAAAGAGACAGATGAAGACCTAAATAAAATGAAAGAGCGCACCACCCTGATTCGATTCCTTGTAATTTAAACTGTAAACGTAAAAGAGCAGATTTATGATAACAGTGCTTCGATGAATTGATTGGAAATCCTATGATGACTTTGAGTCACTGCATTTGTCGATCTCGTATTGCTGCGCCTCAGTCGATGATGAACCAGCTGGGTCACCTAAACGGACGCCATCCTATTGATCCACTGCCCTGGTTCTCCTCCTCAGTAATAGCAGTCCACCAGAGCACCGGCTGAGAAGATAAGTGGTTGCACTGGTTGACCTGGCACATACCCAAACATGGAATCTTTATTATCGTCGTCCTCTGGTGCCGGAAGGTTGAGATCCAACGATGGTAATTTCCTTGGCTTCCTTCTGGGGTCATCCGCCCTTGAGGATACACCTACAAAATCATCTCCATTCGCAGATGATCTATGCCGCCTCATGTGGCCCCCGAGTGCCTGCCCTGATGCAAACTCTGACCCGCAGATCGAGCACTCATGGACCTTCCCCGGCTTGGCTCCGAGGGAGATGGCCTCCAGGATTGGTGCCGAGTGCGGGCTAAGGTTGTTTCTGTGAATCTGACCTTGGGCTTGATCGTGGTCCCTTGTCCTGTTCTGGTCCTCTAGCATGCCGGTGCCCTTGTTGGGCTTGCTGTGGCTCGCCCTGTGGCCTCCCAGGGCTTGGAATGAAGGAAAAACTCTGTTACAGGTCTTGCACTCGTAAACAACACCCACTTCAGAAACCTTCTTGCTTCTCACCATGGAACCGATCGTATTCTCCGATTTTTCACTGCCGGATTCTTCTTTTGGATCTTCTTGATCGTCTGAGCTTACTGGGCCATCTCCTTTGGCCAGGAGGATCAGGCAGTTGGCCATGTCCTCGTCCTGCCCCACCGCTTCCAAGATCGAACAGTCTCCTCCAACACTCGATGAGCTAGAGGCTGCCACGGCCGTGCTGCCACGGGGAGAGGGCATCCGCCTCGTGCGGTGCGCCCGCTGCCGCTTGATGACTCGGGAATGATCACTCAATCCCAGGAACTGCCCTGGTTTCTCCATAGATGAGCAAAGCTTTTCTTTGCCTGAATGAAACAGTGATGAGAGATTGAATGAGGAGAAGCGAGTTGGGGGGACCAAGGTGGTGGGATTGAGACACAGCTGGTGTATATATATATATATATATTCACAGCCAACAGTAACAACCTAAAACCTTAACTGAACATCTCCTTTTGTTGTTACAGATTAGTGAATGGTGGGGAGAGTTACTACGTACCTCTATTATTTCATCGCCACAGCCCTTTTTCTGGCACCATTTTTCTCTTGCAACTAAAACAGTTTACGGCTCGACTGATTCTCGAGAATTTGGCACATCAGACAATTACGTTGCGCTTCACTTATGCACCCTCTTGCCCGCCCAGGGAAAAGAAAAATGTCACATAGAGCATGATGGGTCGGGGCCAGCGATTGGGTGTATATAATTGGCAACTTTCTTTTAATTCCATGGCTTTTGGATATTTTCTGTCATACCATTTTGATTACTGATCTGACAGGGGAATTCATTAACGCCCCCTGATATCAGCTTAATTAATGGAGGATTAAGGGAAAAACTAACCTGAACAATTGGCGATAATTAGCTGCCAGTGAAACAGAGTAACTGCAGAGTGCAGAGGAAGCAACTTTCACATGCCCAGAGCTTCATTTACACCCCGCAGCAGTTTCTTCCTTCTCATTTTTTTTCCACATTTTAACAAGAATTCAAGAACCATACTCTTTCGGTAAGTACTACAATACTAAAATGGCAAAATTCGCCCAAATATGGATTAATTTTCTCCCATTTATAAATTTCAGATTTATGATTTTTTTTAAGAATAAAAAATAGGTTATGTTTAAAGAGGAGTGGGTGTCGAAGGGTAAGCATTAAAGGCATGGGTGGGATGCATCTTTTGAGCTCATGATCATGAGCTAAAAGTTCTGTCAATTTGAGTGCTTTGTGCCATTTTTGCTTCACCTAAAGCTCGTGAGAAAATAAGATTAAAATTTTTATTTTTGGCTTCAGATGTGTGCAAATCGAAGGCGGTGGTGGTGCCCATCTCTCAACTTGGCTCCAATTCCAAAGAATAAAGAAAAGTTTATCATCAGTAACAGCCAATTTGGGGCATCCATCTTCTTGCTGGGGTGTGCTTTGAGAAGCAGTGCTTTGCATGCTCCCCCCCTGGGAGGAGTTGGAAGCTCTTAAAGGTTGGTCTTTTTGCGCATCGGGCCAACGGCTGTCGAGATGGATTTCGATTTTAGAGTAATTTGTAAACTTTGACGTAAATTCAAATTACCACTAATTTCTTTTCCTCATATTCTCTTGCTTTAATGATATACCAAAATGGGTCAATTACGAACTAAGATTTAGTACCATAATGATAGTGTTTTTGATTTGTAATCAAAAGTAGTGCAATATATTTATATCAAACTTTCATATCCTTCTCTGTAATCGAAAATGGGCTCTCAAAAGATGAGTAACATATCTTTTACCAGCTGATTATTCTAAATCTATCAGCTGGCTACAAAAGGGACTGTCTTCCCACTAATCATTCACCTCTCATGA
This sequence comes from Sonneratia alba, assembly GCA_900174645.1. Lineage (NCBI taxonomy): Eukaryota > Viridiplantae > Streptophyta > Magnoliopsida > Myrtales > Lythraceae > Sonneratia > Sonneratia alba. Next base: position 3,833,962 of record FWPY01000010.1, read on the forward strand.
GCATTTAATTGCTCTCTCTCCCTCTTTTCTTTTCTCTGGTGGCTAAAGCATACAAAAAACTGGAACTTTCAGTTGAAATTATTTGCAATAATGGCCAATTATTAGATGTTGTTAATCGCTCAAACAAAAAAGTGTGCTGCTTCTAGAAACAATAGGCCATTACTGTATGTGTTTTCTGTTATTTTCTCACTTCAAAACCTTCAAGAAAATTAAAGTTCGACAATCTTGTACCTGACACAAACAGATCAGATCCCAGATGTAAGTAATTGGAAGACAGGTGCATAACACAAGCATACAGAAATAAGACGGTAAAAATCTTATTCATCACATGAAGCGAATGAAGCGGTCTGTCCAGAGAGCTGATAGAATGGACCGACAAAGCAGTGCAGATGGATTATTTATTGTAGATGACTTGGCCTGTTCAAACTCCCTTTGTTGATAAATTTATATATTGAATTATTCAGCCAAAAAGACAAAAGAAGATACAACGGGACCCCAACGGTCATGCTTCTTGTAGATAAACAGGCAGACTCCATAGTTTTACATTGAATAACCTATGACTCAACTGATAACAGGGGACTCCACATGGAAGCCCCTCTGGGGGGAACAATGTCAGATGATGGGGCATCGAGTACGTGACATCAATAGACAGGAGTCAGACCTACCACACCTGCACACAAATCTTCTCGGTTAAAATGGATGGGAAAGAAAGAGCTTGCTCAATTGAAATGGAACAGAACACGGATATGTACCGAGAAATGCTCAGCTTGGTTCCAGACACTAGAAAAGCCTTTCCCAGTTCAGAGAATAGGAGAAAAATGTGATGAATCTTACACCAGAGAGGGTTGATAATACTACACGCCTTCTACATTGCAACACAACACATTTTTCCACATCATCTCCCTTTTAATTTTTTGAGGAAAAACTGAACTAATGTTGTCTCTGCCAGACTTCCTGGCCAAAAGTGAAACCCACCCCCCCCCCCTTGGAAAAGTGAAGTTGGCTATGTATATTATGCAATATCGAATCTAGTTTTTTACTGGTGACGGATTACCTAGGTTGTTTTAGCCAAAATGGTGTTTTAACCATTCTGTTTTAGTCAGAATGGTTCATTTCCATATGACAAAAGGATGCAGCTGAGACCACCCCCAAGACCATATAACTATCAGAGACATCTAGATGCCTGTTTCAGTTAATAGATAATCCTGGACATTGGAAATCTCGAGTATGATACAAACAGGTAGGAGGACCAAATTTCTGGTGCTGACTTTAATGCGTCTAGTGAGTAGGTCTATGTGTATGCATCACCAGAAAAGTATAACCTACCTAAAGTGAGAATAAAATGCCTAAATGATTCGAAGCAATGCAAACATGGGAAGAATAAGTACGAGATTTATGCATACCACATGCCAGTCTTCCCCCAGCATTTCCAGTAGTAAGGCTAAGTTCATGGCCACCTGCACAGATTATGCAGTTGGGAAATAATTGACGTTACTGTTCCCTATTTATCCAAAGACGAAAAAATATCTCCATTATTCAAGTTCACAAAGGCCTGATGTTCCCACTTGTACAGCTCCAAGAATTCTTCACTTGGAGACTACTTTTTCCAATTCCATGATCAAATTTAGTAAGCCTACTCCTTAGTGAGATTACTAGATATTCAACTTTTCCAGAGAAAACATACCGAGAGCATAACAAATAACAAACACCTATTCTCCAAAATGACTTGGGCAGATAGTAATTTCTTTTTATAATGAAATGACACCTCACAAACCCATAAATCCGGATTAGTCCATATATAAACGCATAATGTAGATATCCTAATCAAGGGCTACAAGCTTATGGGGGTTCACCTCATGAACTAAAACATGTATGTCCTGTCAAACTAAGTAAACCCTTGGGTGTTGACTGATTGCATTTCACCCCTGAAGTTGAGTAAAACTTACCCTTTCCAAGGTCATCCTCAAGTTCATGGACTATGAAAGCCCTCCCAACAACTGAATTAGGACCACTTAGTGGAATCTGCACATTGAGGTACTTTTACTGACCGCTGTTGAGGAAACAGAGCTAAAAATCCACAAGAACAGACAACGGACCAAAAGGGGAAAAAATAGTTATGCAGCAGTACCTGACTGTCTACAATAGTTGCCTCAGCAACCCCTGTGATATCAAAGAATCACATGGGTGATCAATTCATTTACGATGGAAGAAAAGAAACAAAACAGAAAGTTTAAGGTCAGAAACTACCATCAGCACTGGCAATTATGTTTCCCAGGTCACCCGCATGTCTAACTTCATCCTCAGGAGCACCATGTGTCATGTTGTTGGGATTGAAATGTGCTCCTACAAAGACATATGGTGTAGCTGAAGATAACACACACACTACTAGGCGAAGAGGAAAAGGAGGAAATTGTTCCATCTGGAATAGTATTTATCAAAATATAGTCCCGGAAATATCAACAAAAAATGAAGCCAGGACTGACCAGTCGAAATGCAGCCATTGGTCGTGTCACCATACTCGTGCTAAAGCAAAATGAAGGAAAAAAATCTCAAATGTGATGAAATTCCGAGTCATTATGCAATGCTTACAAAGCAAGCTAAAACTAAAAGTACTTACTAAGTGGAACCCGTGAGGTCCAGGAGTCAGCCCTGTAACTCGAACATTCACTGTTGTAGGACCTATAGAACGTAAATGGACTCAATTTATCGATCCAAACAGATACTACCCTATCTTTTCAATTCAATATGCAGGGAACATCTGATTCCCCGGCCCTGAATCTTTTGACTTCACTGTCACTAAGCAATACCAATACATGCAACCACTAAGTTTCAACTTTCGGCCCGACGAACAGGAGCTCCATTCCTGGGTTGTATCTATTGTAGTTTCCCGAGTATGAAAATTCTCAGTTTCCTTTGCAAATAACGAAGTGAAGGAAATCAACATTCAGAGGCAGATAATGACCGTCCGCTCCTTGGGTCAATGTGACGACGCCCTCGACATTGGAGCTGCCCTTCAGCACCGCCACGGCATTCTTAGTCGCCGCCACGACCGAGAGGGATCTCGGCACCCCTCTGGAGAGGGTGAAGTAGCGGAGGGTGGGCTTGAAGGAGACGCCACGGAAGGCGGAGGATTGAAGGTTACAGTGCATATCAGCCGAACTGGGGCACAACAAGGCGTGCGATGAGACTGTTAAGGCCTGCATCTCGGTGGGAGAGCGTGGGGATGGCAACAAGTGGATTGTGATACTGATTTGCGATAGAGATTGAGATAATATGTGGAAGATAGAAGGAGAGAGCCGCTGATGAGTTCTTATGACAACAAAGCTCTTTCTTTTATCTCTTCCTTGTCAGCCCTTCACTGCGACCAGCGATGTTTGGTGGGGTTTACCGGAGGTTGATGTTCTAGCTGCCGAGTGAATTCTTAAATTGCACTGGGAGCCCAGAATTTTTGTCTAATTAACCTGATTTCCCTGAACTCTTAGACCTTTTTATAAATAAACTGTCTCTGATCGACTGGACGACGAGTACTTGCACCCCACCGGCCCTGGGTTGGAATCCTTCACACGTGGTGAGCAAAAGCAATCTCAGTGAATGTGAAGTGAACCTCACCGTGTTAGTTCCACGTTCACCTTTACGTTTGAGCTCTTGCAGACTATTTCAATGCAAAAAGACGCATTACCAGAGGTTTTTTTGGATCCCTGTTGAATGTTGCAACCATTAAGTAGCATGGCAAAGGCATTTTAAACTCGACAATCTCTGTCAAACTGTGACTCCGTTAGTCTGAGAAGTATCTTGAGCTGCAAGAGACCATCTACAAATTGGAAATGGATACATAGTTTATCGAGACAATGGAGGACAAAGAATTCACTTATTACAGAGAATTGGACTTGATGCAAAAAGATCGAATTTTTACAGACTAGTTCTGTTCTCAAGCTTCTAGCTTGAAAGTCATCATCATCCAAATCTTTATGTCAATGCTTGAAGAGGGCAGTATTCTGCCGCCTAGAACCCCCAAAAGCTTCCTCCTTTTCTTCCTTCTCCTCCGTCCCTTCTATTAGTATGCTCGTTCGGCGCTGCCCCGTCTCGCTGTGTTCTTCTCCATGACCAACCAATCTGCGCCCTCCATGCGGGTCCTGACCCGGCCCAGGCCTGCCCCAACTCCCCCTCTTCCTCCCATCCCGTCTTCTTCCTCCTCCTCTTCCTCTTCCACCACCGCCCCTTCAGATCCACAATCCCCATCTCAGGGCGCCGTCGTGGTGGGATTCATCTCCCGCCGACCCGATTACTCTACCCTCCTTATCAACCGGGTACTTGACTTTCCTGCCTTCGGCTCCGGCAATCTCGACAAAGTCCTGCAAATTGATAACGACGAAGTGAGGGATTGGTTCAAGTTGAGGAGAATCAGCTACTACCATTCTGAGGAGAAGGGTATTCTTTACCTACAGTTCTGTTCCACACACTGCCCGGTGGTACACGGGTTCTCGAGTGTCGCGTCAGGTTTTGATTCGCCCATGGAGGAGCAAGAGTTCGGGGATCTTCAGGGAATGCTCTTCATGTTCTCTGTGAGTTCTTTCAATTTTCTTGAATTTTGTTTCATGTTTTAGCTGTGAAGTAGCTTTGAGGTGTAGGGACAATGAGTTTTATCCAATACCACAATGCGAGCTTACTTCAGAACTCGATCTTTACTCTCAAAATAACCGTGCAATGACTTTGGTGGTAGTGATCTTCAAAATATTGTTGTGTAGCTGGTGGGTTCCAGTTACAACCTGTCGTGAGAAAACTGACTAGAACCCGCTAAGTCTGGGTCTGGAGGTTTTGTTACCATAGCTAACCGCTGTGATAAACAACAACAACCCAATGCAGGTCTGCCATATAATCGTATATATCAAGGAGGGCTCTCAATTTGATACCCAAACCTTGAAGAACTTTCGGTTGTTACAGTCAGCGAAGCATGCTTTGGCTCCATTTATTAAATCCCGAGTCATGCCGCTATCATCATCTTCACGACCTACAGTACCAATGGTCACTTCCAGCAGTATTTCTCCAAGCAGAAGCAGATTTTCTAGCCGCAGTTCTTCGGGTATATCTATAATGTCGGGTCTAGGTTCATATGCTTCTCTTTTTCCTGGCCAGTGTACACCTGTGATACTATTCATTTTCATAGATGATTACTTGGATTCAACAAACTTGGCTTCTAGTTCCGAGGACATGATAGAGCCCTCCCCGTCCCTTAATACATCTGCTAATTTGAGTGGCTTGCCCAGGTCAAGCTTGGCCACCAAGGGTTCTGGTTCTGTAGTTATGCTAGCACGCCCTGTAAATAAATCTGAGGGCTGTTTCAAGAAGAAGTTGCAGTCATCCCTCGAGTCACAAATTCGATCATTGATAAAGAAATGCAGGACACTCTCAGGATCTGAGAATGGTCAACCTGGGTTGAGAAGTGCTGGTGCTTCAAGCTCAGCACCACTGTTTATGCTCGAGGGATCAAAAATTGCAATTTTGCTAGATAGAGTTAAAAGTCAGAGCAGTGAGTCTCTCGAGTATGCCACAGGACTGGTCGAGGATGTTCTAAATGGGAAGGCAACATTGGATTCTCTCTTGCTTGAGAGCTCCCATAGCCAGAATGCAGATGAGGATACAATATCTATAAGAGAGTTCATTTACAGGCAATGTGATGTATTGAGAGGGAGAGGAGGATTGATGGGAGCTGCTAATAGTGGCGGTGGAATGGTTGCTGTTGCTGCTGCAGCCGCAGCTGCTTCAGTAGCCTCAGGAAAAGCATTTGCTGCTCCCGAGCTTCCTAGCCTCAAGTTATGGCTTTCCATGAGTGAGGTCATCCTTCATTTGATTCTCACTGGAAAACGTGGATTTAAGGACAACAGTGAAATTACCAGGAGAAAACTCAGACAGCGGAATACAAGTCCCCCTCATGGTGATGATCTTGCGACAACTAAGGGAGCGGAGCCCCCAGATATTGCAGTGTCTTGGCTAGAACGTGGGAAAGGGCTCAATGTAATGTTCTCAACCTCATGGTGCCGGAAAGCATTACCAATGGCCAAGGAGGTCTACATGAAAGACTTGCCCCCATGTTACCCAACTTCTCAGCATGAGGCTCATCTGGAGAAGGCTCTTCATACTTTTCATTCGATGGTCAAGGGGCCAAGTGTGCCACATTTTGCCAAAATATTGGAGGATGAATGTGAGTTCGTATGGAGATCAGAGCGACAGCAGTGCGATGCTGTGAGTTTGACAGGGAAACCTTGTGTGCACCGAAAGCACGATGGTAAGGAAGCTGAGTATCTGCATTCAAGTGGCTATGTTTTCCTCCATGCTTGTGCATGTGGGCGCTCACGAAGGCTAAGGGATGACCCTTTTGACTTTGAATCTGCTAATCTAACTAAGTGCTTCTCAGACTGCGACAAGCTTCTTCCAGCACTTGAATTACTAGAGGTAAAAAGTGTGGGAATTATTAAGCCATCTTCATGGAGTTTGATCCGGGTGGGGAGTTCAAAGTACTACGAACCTTCCAAAGGATTGATGCAGAGTGGTTTCTCTTCCTCCCAAAAGTTTCTCCAGAAATGGACAATTTACCGAGAGAAGAAGCAGAAAGTAGGTCATCAAAAACTGCTTAGTGCTGATGAACAGGATAGCCTAGCTAGGACAGGCACAAATCCTACAATTGAACTAAATGCAACTACTGTGGTGACAAGGAACCCTGCTGTAATATTGAAGTCTAAGGATTTCCGACCTGGAACCAAGAACTCAAAACTGGCAGAAAATGTCTTTTCTGATGAGAAGAAGATTAGCTTTGGAAGAGGTCTTCCCAACTTTACTATGAAAAAACCTTTTTCTGAGGTAGTTGCAGGATCACCTGCAGCAGATTTGGCATTTCCTCCTCTTCAGCAGAAGAAATCACCTCCAGTAGTTTCTGAAAATCGAATCAAGCAAGGCAATGGAATGGATGGGACAAATAATCAGAAAGAACCCTGTGAGCTGAAAGATAGTCCTTCTGATCTGGAGACATTGAATACGAGCTCTTCTGGTGGGTTTCAGAATGGTGATCCTTTTCTAAGGGTAGGCAGTAATATAGTTCCTGTAAACATGGTGCCTGGTGAAAAGATCAAACTGGAAACTTCTCAGAAGCAGGCAGTTGCCTATGTCGGTTTCGAGCATGAGTGCCCCCATGGACATCGCTTTATGTTAAACCAAAAGCATCTCAATGAACTTGGATCTTTGTATTCATACCATACTAAATCCAATGTATCATCATCAGACAGTGCTGTTGACTCTAGTCTAGCAGATCCTCCAAGGTCAGGTGCAACTGAAAGTCATGATAAAGTTCATTCTGGCTCAAATATGACTTCTTTCAATAAGAAGAAGTTTAGGAATACAAGCAAGTCAAGAGAGACACCAAACAGTGGTCAAATTTCAAGGAAAGAAAAAGAATATTGCTGGACATCCGATAGCATGTTGGGACCTTCTTCTGAACCAGCAGAAGATGGCCAGGAGAGTCTTAACCGCCTCCATCTTGATAATAGTGGGAGTGCTTCCTCCATGTTGAGTAGAAACTTGCCAATATACATGAACTGTCCATGCTGCAAGCGCTCAAAGAAGGAAAATCCGAAGGCAAAATTTGCTGGCATGGTGTCTCAGCTTCAAAGAATTTTCCTGGTATGAGATTTTTCTCTTGTTTTTTGCCCTTTGCTCTGTGAGTTGGATTAGAAGTTGGCTGCATTTTTCTGTTAGAATCCATGTAAAGGATGTAGGAGATTTGTATCATCAAGGGATAGGTTATATACCTAACCAAAAAGGGGATAGATTCAGTAGTGTTTTTTTGGTTTCATGTAGTAAGTGAACAATGGAGTCTGACTGCATTAGCTTTAACGATCAAATCAAGCTATGGTCCTGCTGATGAGGCTATTGATATAAGTCTGGCAGGAGATTCTTTTGAGTTTTTTGTGTACTACATTTTTTTTTAAGCTGCAAGGAACATGAAATAATGATGAATTGTAGTCCTTGAATCCCGACTATTGAATTCCCCAGCTATGAAACTTACTTTCAGGTCACACCTCCTTTCCCAAGCATATTAGCTACATCCCCGGTCGTTCAATTTGAGGTATGGCTTGCATCCTAGTTTTTTTCTCTCGGCCCTTTGCTGCTTATTCCTGATCCTCAACATGTCATATCTATATTACTTTCCTAAGGGGTTTTTTTAATACTTTCAGGCATCATGCCTGCCTTCAGCTGCTCCGCAAAGACTACAGTTTAGCCTTGGGTGTCAGGTTATTTTACCGCCGGAGAGCTTTCTTGTGCTTAGACTCCCTTTCATCTATGGTGTACAACTAGAGGATCAAACTATACATCCTCTTAGTGCTTTACCAAACCAGCCTGAACAAACTGCATGGATTGAAAAGGGTACAGCGTTGTTCCTAACTTCCAAGGGAAGTGATCTAGATGATGGACTCTCCTCGTAAATTGAGCTGACTAAAGTTTGAGTTCTTACCACTTAAGCTATTATCTTCATAGATTCCCGGGCGAGATGCATTATTTTGATGAGGCAGGAATTATTGGTTGGTGAGTTTTCATCTCAAATGGGGTAGGTTTTGGCTGTACCCAAGATTTCCTTTCTGTCAGAGGTTTCATGATATAGAAATAGATTGATACAACATGCTTATCATTGAATTTTTGTAAATGAAGGGTTGGATGGATAATTTCATTGAAACATTTTGGAGTGACTGAACGCAAATGGAAAGTGGTTAAAGTTATCAGAAGGCGCCCTGCCCCGTTCATGAGGTATCATTTCCTTTAGGAGATCCCGCTGTTTCTTTCTGTTTTTCCTTTTAATAACTATGCTCTTTTTTTTTTCCCTTTTTATCTGTTTGTCTCATGGTAATTCTGTAATACACAAGTTGGTGTTCCTTAAGGTACTTCCAGAACTCTTCATTGTCCGTTCTTAAGAAGGAAGGTCTCCTGCACCGAGGTATGCTCTCAAATGTGTTTATCAGACTAGTAATTGAATGAAGCTTCCTTCACGTGTGGTACCATATGGGAATTGGTTCTTGATGAGTATGGATGGGTAAATTTCACCAATTTCATCACTGAACTTCAAAATTTTAAGAGAAAGTTGCAGTCACGCTAATTGTTTTTGAATCTTTAGCCCTCTTAAGTGAACACTCTTCTGACGATGAGCTCCCTGGCCAAAATCGACTCTCGTGGGTTTATAGAACAGAATCAGGATTCTCTGAATCAGAGAGAGAAATTTGCTCGTGGGACCTTGACTTAATTTATGCTTTTTATTTTCTACGCACCATATTACCTGTAGATTGCACTCAAGCAATGATGATATCCGGTGGATCCGATAGATGCAAGAAACTCGAGTACTACCATGGTATTCATACTTCCGATGTTTGGTGCGCATTGTTGGGCGCAGTCTGTACAGTGTCTTACCATTTTCTTACTTACCTTTCTTTGTTTGGTGATTAGAAACTGTACATGAAGCTGAAGCGAGCAGAGATCCACCTGTTGGAAGAGACTCACAGAGCTACTGAACGCATAGACAGGGGCACCATGCAATCAATTTCTATGAGCACTGCTCTCTTGAGCATTTGAGATCTGGATGGACAGGACTCAGATGGGTGGCTGCGCTGAGTAGGGATTCTCTATTTGATGACCGGAAGTGACTCGATGCAGCTTATGGAGTGTGCCCTCATGAACACAGCCAGAGGAGATTTACCCGATATACCTACTACTATACATTCTCGAGTTTGAAACATAGACTCTGTTCATCGTATAAATCTTCAAATACTTGGCTGTGTTGAACGAGATTTTCTACATGAGACAGACGTGCGAAGGTAAGAAAGATGCGTTCTCATGACTGCAGGAAGAGGAAAAGCCGCTTGGTGGGTTGATGTCCACGTTCTCATTTTGAGCCCTTTTGGACCATCTCGGTGGGGTAGTGTCCCTGCGAGCTCAAAGTGGTCGGAGGGACTTTTAGTACATTCTGAGAGTTGAATGGCGCTGACTTCTGGGCTGTTTAAAACTGTGAACCAGAAACATGCAATCGATGCACAATGGTGATTCTCGATGAATGAATGTCATTCATCACTTTGGATGTCCAACATTCAATTGAACAAATGGTAATTAGGGATTTAGGTCCCACAACTTCTCAATTTTTCAAATCGGTAATCAACGTATTCACTTTGAATGAAAGTTACCCAAAAATTATTCAAGTTGGGTGTGGCACAACAATTTAATGAAACGTTTTGCTATCTTCAGTAACCTTTTTTTTTTTCTTTTGATTAACTCCGATAATAACAATTGTAGTAAAGTGTATGTGTATATAATTATCCTATCACATGCCGGGTCAGAATCTTCCTTCCCCAACTCCAACCCTTTTGCATCCTCTCTTTTTTCAGACATAGTGCTACCCGAATCAGATACCCACTAACTCCTTCAAACAATTATGTCCCCCTGGCCCCTGCACCATCGAAGCAGAGATAGGGACCCCACCTAAGAGTGACAGTATACAAAAGCTTTGACCAAGCAAATTGGTTTTACTTTAGACTGATATAGACAAGTTACTAAATGCTAGAAAAAGGGAGGAGGAGGAGGAAGAGGAATCACACCGTACTGAACATGCAAAAGTTGGTATAGGAATTCTCAAATTCTTCATTGTTCACACGCATGTTTATCATGGTCAATGGAATGATTTCTCACTTCAATTGAGTCAAACAGGAACGGTGTGGACTTCGTAAAAGGAATACTCTGTAATAGAGACCCAGAGAGGAGAGGAGAGGAGACTTGAGATCTGGACATTTCTTAGTGAGAGAGTCAACTCATAGGGTTCTTCCCCCAATACAGCCTGTTCTTTTCCCTCCCTCGGGCCTCACCTCACTGTTTGTCTTTTCCAGGGACCATCTACCTGGCCATTTACCCACTTAATTTAAACACTGAACTCATCAGAGCTCGGTGACTGGGGGAGGGGTCCCTCCATTATCGAAGTTCAAAATATTTCCATCGGGTGCATCAAAAGTTCATGGGCAGCACCCACCTGCGGATCATCACCGTTGCCCACCCCCAGTAACTTGTCCTCACCAACTTAATAAAAAGGGGACGTGAAACTAAGATATGCACAAAAGTTAAAATAGAAGGGAGGATAAAGCTGATCCAGAAAAAAATTTTGATTTACCACTCCTCGGTCCCCTCTATTGATGACCGAGACAATGATTCTCCACTCTTTTCTTTCCATCTCTCTCCCCGTGACTGTTGCTCTCTCTCGACTTTCCATATTCTTGAAATCATCAAAGAACCGCGCCAATTATCGTTTTTCATTCAAAACTCAAACAGGAAGCAAACAATCCCACATTTAGCTCATGGAAATAGAGAGAAGAATTGACACAACCTTCAGTTCGTGGGCTCTTAGTAGCTGGAAACTCCGGTGTCATAGGATGCTTTTGATTGGATTATAACCCGAGCTCCAGAAGCAAGCCTGTAGATTCAAAACCAAACTGAATCTCAAACACCAGGGTCGTGAATTGCTACTATGGAATTAAGACATTGGTCATATTACGCAATTAGCCGAAAGAAGTCAAAACTTAACTTTCTTCGATTTTGATCACTTTCTCTTCCTCTCTGAATGAGTCTAATCTCTTAGATTGTTTGTCCCCTAGCAGGGGCTCAGTGATTCTTCTGCTGCTGGCGTTTGATCTTGACGGGGTTGTCCTGAGGCTGTCCCCTCTGTCTGAGGACTTTCGTGGTTTATCTGACAGAGGGGATCTAAGAGAATCACTTCGGGGTTGTTTGACTAGCGATGCCTTGATTGAGAGAGGGATGCATTTTGATTTTCCAGATATTGACTCATCATCCTCCGCTGAATCTGATGAGTTACAAGTCCTGGCAGTTGGCATATGCATTTCGGCACAAGAAATGAAAGTTGTAAACTGTTTGGGGGAAGCAAGAGTTGCCATTGTGTAAAAGATAGAAGAATATAAAAAGGTTCATAATTATTGTTCATTGTCCTAAACATACAGGAAGGATAGACCATGCATAATTTCCCAACTCATGCTTGAAAGGTGATTTGAAGTACTAGATCAAGGCTTTAGGCAGCTGACAATCACATCAAGAAGTGAGACAGGCTAACGATTGCTAAAATTGACGAAAGCAGGGCAAAGAACACCCATCTCTTAAAGCAGACCATTGTCACATTGTATACCTAGAGAAAGCGAAAGATTGAGAGCTGATCATCATGTATTTATGTAACAATATTGCAGTGAGCTATCAAGATGCATCTCAAAACACGTTTTGTGAATTCTGATATTCTCAGTCTTGGGTAGTACAATATGCAAATAAATTCAGTGCATCTCACATAACACAAGATGAGATGAGAGGATTAGGTGTTATCGCTGTGATAATCATCACTTGGATCTAAGTTAAGATTTATGTTTCCATAGAGTCATTATGGTTGTTACCGAAGAGAGGAAGGTTTAATACTGACCTGTCAGCATTATAGGATGAGGATCGCTTCAGAGCAACATGACCGTCTCCTTCTTTCTGGAGAATTCTGGTCTCGATTAAGCTGCCGCTGAAATACTCCTTATCTTCGAGTCTCAAGCCCATCAACCTTGGATTCTCTGAAAGGCAATCAAGTTCCCCCAATATCATCGAAGTAGAGTACATTGGAGATGGTAATCTTGAGGGAGAAAACTTCGGACGATATGTCGGAATTAGGCCAAAGCTATTGTCTTTCACTGATATTGACCCACACGAGATTAATTGCATCAACATGTTAGTTGCTTTGAGCCTGCCATTGGCTGGCATTCGAATTTCTTCCTCTTCAAGAATTCTAAAGCTATTCATTTTGCTAGCATCAGCTCTGATCAATGATTCCAGACTATCATTCTTTCCACCAGACAAAGAGGCACTAGAGGACGTCGGTTGTGGTGAAACAGATTCACTCCGGATCTCAGTGTTCTCTTTCACAGATGAGGCCTTGTTTTGATAGGCATCAGAGCCCTCGTTGTCTAATGAAGCATCATCTGTCGAGACTCCCCTTGTGCAAGTTTCTCGGGTTATACCTCTGCTCACAGTTTCTTCAGTCTGTGTAGATGCATCAGCTAATCCATCATTCTTGTATACTTTGTATTCAGTCAAGCTCAGAGAACCATTCCAGGAAGAATTCCTTCCATTTCCAGAGTCAGGCGAGACACCTGAGGAAGTATGGGGATCAAGAGGAGAAGACTGTTCATCCTCTTGGGAGTGTCTGATCTCCTTCCCGTTCATACCAGAAGATGACGATGAATCATCTAGGCTTCTAGAAGATGTTGGCGGAGGCAATTGCTTCAAGGCCGGTAATTTGATGTTTGGTATCAGACTGAAATGATCTGCAGCAACTGCATGTAAAGATGAGATGATAACATCACTACACACTAGACGGGTGATTTTTCTTGGCTACATAATCCCAATTATTCTTGATGAAATGCGGATTTCCTTCACCTGAATTGGATTCGTCAAAGAGCTCGGAACCTTTGAGGATGTATTCATTTACATTAGAGGGGAGAATTAGGTCATCTTCAGAGAGATCGTGCCAGACAAATCCATTCTTGTAGTTTCTTCCAAAAAAGGGAAAACAACAAAATCAGCAACAATTCGACTTCAGGTAGACAGTAAAAATCACAAACTCAGGAAGGGCAAAATACAAATTACTACATGCAGCAGTTCAAGTTCTTTAAGTGACATGACTTATTCTGGTTATTACCTCTTAGCAGACCATGAGTACATAGAAGCCATTCCTCTGCCTCTAAGAACATTGAGCCTTTCAATCACGTCTGCGTAGTGGGTAAAATTGACACACTTGAATGTCGACGAAACAGCAGAGAGGAAAGACGGGGTCGATATGATTGTGCGACTTACCTCTCAGGTAGAGACCTTCGGGGGTAGAGAGCGGGACTTGGATGAAATGAGGATGCTCGAGCTGGCGATTCCGACAGAGATAATAAACCACAGGCACTTTCCTGTTCTGGTAGTACCTCGGCGACTTCTCGGTCCAAACCTTAGCTCTCTCAGGGCTCACTTGTCGATATTTCTTCATCCTGGCCTCCATTCTTCCTCCAAGCTCGCATCGAATCCTAAAGCTCCATAACCAGAGAACCAACCCGACGGAAGCAGCGCAGTCCAATCCACTCGGTTCTGCTCAGAGAAACCCTAGAATGGCAAGAAAACGAATATGATGCAGATTGACCTCGGTGATATGCCGTCGACGAGCCAAAAATGATCACAGTACAGTAAGCGAAACTTGCCGGCAAGCACTCACACGAGAGATGAACAGCGCCAAGCGCAGAAACTCTGGGACTGAATCGAAAGAGAATTCTGGCTTCACTTATTTATATACGCATTATGGGGAGCAGATGAACGTAACAGAATGGAGGGAGGGGGTGGGGACCTGGGAGAGAAGACGTGAGGCAGAAGGGAGATGCGGACTCGCGCATTCATTGCTTCGCTGTGGCGACAACGATGAGAAGTGAGGGAAGAGGATCAAGTGCGGGCTTGTGCTCAGAGCTTCAACACCGGGAGTGATATGCACACAGAGAGAGAGAGAGAGAGAGAATGGGTGGGGTGACAAGAGAGACAGGACAAGACGAGAGGGCAGAAGGGGAGAGAGGCGCTCACTGCTTCGACTGCCTCACTTTCATCAGGTCACCTTTTGGCGGATTCCGTGGGGTGGGGAGGGAAAAAGCTTAATTGGACGCATCCACCCGTCAGTTGGTCACCATGAGAGCACAGCTCCCCCAGCTGAGCAAAGCCCCCGCCTCTAACTTCATTTCTGATCCCTCAACTATATTTTTTAAAATCTAATCGGATTAAAAATTAGTCAAGAAATAAATTTATATGTCGGACCGGAATTTAATGGATCGAATCGCATGTTTAATAAATAATATTAATAATATAATATTACTAATAAATCGATATAATATTATAATTTAACTATGATTTATAATAAAAATCATTAATATGATCATTATATTATTCTCAAATTCAACATAAAATATAAATATAAATATAATATAATAAAATAAGTACGTTATGATAATTTTTTAATTTTTTTAATTTTTATTTTAAGTTGACCGGTTTTTTCACAGGTCCAATTGGGTTCACTGGTTTGATCGGAAATTGGCTGGTTCAATAGGATTTGACCTAATTTAAAGTGTAATTTGAGTATTTATGAGAACCAGACCAAGTGAGTGGCCGGTTCCCAATCGAACCGGCCAGCCCGATCCGATTTCAAAACTATGCCCTCAACTCTTTAATGGATTCCAAGTGCTCCCCATTTCGTATCCAATGCAATCAGTCTGAAATTCTTCCACTGTTTGCGAGGGGAGGATCAATGTTCTGCCTTAGATCTTTCCAGTCCCAACAGGTCAATCGGGTCATTGAGAACATCCATTCATTCAAAATCAAATCCCATAATCGACATCGTATCAGATTTCATATTAACATCATCTATGCATAATAAATCAGTGATATTTACCCTATATATACCAAATGGGACATTTTTTTTCCCAAGTTGGGAAACAGGACATCATCAATTTATGTGGGCTAGCTGCATAGATATAAATGGGAATGGAATGGGATATGGCAGTTTGTATGGAGGGGGTGTTGGTGGGGATATTGCTCTTTATGGCCGGTTGGTTGTAGGATAAGAATAAGACATGCCTTGATGCCTGTCTCCCCCTGTCTGTCTGGGTGATCACTCCCATGCAAATTCGCCAATGTAACCCACCACTCATTTAATTTCTCCATGAAATGGGTGACTGGGCAACAATAATGGTTTCAATAATTATTTGATTAGTGAGAGATGATTTGGTACAGTGACATTATCATCCATTTAACAACTAAGAGTTTATGAGTTCGATTCTTATCGTAAAATTTTCTATACACCTTTATTCTCTTCCCGCTTCTACTATCTTATTCTGAACTCATGAAATTGAAAAAAAAAAAAACAATTTGATTGATGCACTCCAACATCTATCTCATTTTCTTTTAAGTAAAGTATTGAGTTCGAGACTTATTAATAGACTTGTCAATTCAGCCCGACACGGTCCATCATATTGTGTGGCCCAAAAATCTTGGCATTGTCTTAATAAAATAAAATAGTTTTTTTTAAATATATATAATTAAATAATTTTATACATCAAAATAAATTTCTTACTTAATATAATTGATCGATTGATCTAAATTTTATGTTAATTTAAAGAAAATATTAAAATAGTTATTAAAATATAATTATTCATATATAATTAATTTTAAAAAAATTACATACTTTTTTCTTTTTTATTATAAACATTATTTTCTTGTTTTGGGACTATATCGGCATTACCCGATATCTCTAGCGGCATGAAACATCGGCTCGTGCACAGTTTTTTCCATGCGGTTCCGGGTCAGGCCCATGTTTGACAGGTACACTTATCAATAGATAAAAAAAAAAAAAAATGCCCACTGTCTTAAGAGTATTTTGTTTCTTAATGGATTGGTATGGCTCCGCCTAGGCTTGCTAATAATTGGTGTAGAAAGAATGAACCCACTCATACATTATAAGTGGCTAATGCGATCCTGTTTCCCTGCCTCTCAGGATTTGTATATTCATTCCTCTGGTCGAAGTTCGTTTAAGCACACACACATCGTCATCGACCACGCCACAGGATCGGGATGTTTTGCGACGGGAAATCCAGACGCCATCTACTCTTCTCTTAAGCTTTGGTGGGCTTAACTAGCCACTTCCCTTTTATGATTTATCTATCCATGGAGTCTGTTGAAGGTTAGTTCTCCAAAGCCATTTAAAATCCAATTCCACTGTTTCTTTCCTTAGCAAATCCGCGGGAGCCCATCATCGGGTTCAGCTGAGCCCACGTCCTCCCTCCTCTCTGGTCTGAGCCCACTTTCCTGCAAGAATCCTACCCTGTCACGCAGACTGCGGAATCGTACAGTGTGCAAAACAGCACCATCTCCAGAATCATCGAGATGATGGTGAAGAAGAATGAATGACGAGGCACCGTCCCTCATGTAATCTGCACATTTGGTCGTCCCAGTGAGACCAGAACGTTGTTGATTTAAGTCCAACTGCAAGTAGTCAATGAACGGTTTGCTGCTTACCTGATGTTTTTCTCATGCGGGAGGTCCAAAAGGTGCGAGTTATATAACTCCCCAGATGGTGCAGTAGCCCGAATGCAGGCAACATGAGAACAGCGTCAGTTTAGAAGGCAGATAATTGTAGAACAAGTACTGTGTTATATTCAAGGTCGTACTCCAGCAGATTTAAAAAATGAGAATGTGATGATTGGTAGTTCGGTAGAGAGGGGACAGTAAATCTGCAAACATGCTGTATATATCGTCCATATGAAACTACTTACTATACACGACATCACACTTCAAAATGAATCATACTTAAAAAAAGCACAGCAAATTACATGCATGATGGCTGGCTGATCTGTGGGCTCCTCTTAATGAATCTCGATGGTAGATGTCAATTTATCCTGGTTTTCAATCTTTGCTCCTGGATAGACACATTTCATCTGCAATTCGGCACTGATTTCCTCCACCAATGAAAGGGAAAAAGCAAGCAAGATACCAGGAAGTCATCCCGGAAGGTACAGGCTTGGGCTGGCGCATGGATCTTCCCTGAGGTTGTTGGTAATACTTGATGATGATGAAATCTGCCCACCACTCATGCACACACACACTGACCCCTACTGCTACAGTACAACACAGCAACTTTAGTTTTAAGGCTTCGCATTTTACACCTAAAAGTAACAATTCCCCCCCTGAAAAATCGATGTCCCTTTCACAATGTCAAAGAGCATAGACTAGGGGGGAAAAAACACATTAACTGAAATCTAAGAACAAATCAAATGATACAGATCTGCCAAAATTATAGACAGCCTCAATCCCATAAGTAAGGAGAGCACAAGTTCGAATCACATGAAACACACTCGCGAGTGGAATAATCTTCAATGCCCCATCCTTGGAATTGCACGGAAATATTAAGAAAAAGTGATACAAGTCTTAATTTGCCTCCTCTCCAGTGAGTTTGTCTTTGGATGGTCAGCTTTCCTCAGATAAAATCTCCGTACTGATGGTCATTTAACGTTAGCGATCTGCTGCTGTATGACGGGGCACTAGTCAGGGAAGTGCAACTCTCTGAAACTTAGTCTCGCTCGGGAAATCGAACAAGCCCTCTGAAAGTCCTCTCTTATTGCAGACTCTTCCGCAGCTCGTGCTGGTGCTGTTGGTGCTTCTGTTAGTGTCGATGATCAGGGAGTCTTGTAGGAACAGAGGAGTCGGTAGTGGTGGGGGAAGAGAGGGGATCCTAACCGGTGGGATGTCGGAGGACTCGAGCAGCGGTGGAGGGTGCTGCCACTGAGGGAGCGGCCCCGCCAAGAGGAGCGTCTGGAGCAAGGGCCCTGCCTTCATCACTGCCTGCAGAAGCTTTCCCTTCTGGGGCAGTCGCTCATGGGGCGCTAGCAATGAGTCGAGGGATCTCGTCAGCGGCGGGGGCTGAATAAGGTCAACCATCGGGGATGAGACAATGCTGTCCTCGCAGTCGGATGTGGAGAGGCCTCCGTTGAAGGTGTTGGAAGAGTCCTTCTCCCCTCTCCCAGGCTCATCCTCGACGCCAGAGACTCCGCACATCGGACGAGCCGCCGCCATTTGCTGTTGGAGGACGAGGTTCTCGACGAGAGCCTTCTGGTACTTCTCCAGAGCATCGTCCCTCTCCCGAACAGTCACCTCGAGGAGCCCCCTGAGTTGAACCAGCTGGTCGTCTCTTCTTCTCAGCTCTTCTTGAGCCGCCACCTTGGTGCTCTGGAGCTCCAGTGATATGCAGAAGAGATGATGCCTCAGCTCTTCCATGCTCTGCAAGCGATCAAACTGGACAATGCCCACTAAATCATTGCGGCAAGAACAAAACGCCCACAAAAGAAAATTGCAAAATTCAAGGAGATGAGGAGTGTCTGTCGGCGGTACTCACCTTTTCTTGTGAACAGCAGGCCCAACTGAGAACAGACCTTGTGTTGATTTCCATGCTCTGCTTCGCTTCACTGCAAGAAGCCAGGTGAGAGAGAGAGAGAGAGAGATTGGGGTGGTAGATGGAGAAAGATGTCTGAGCTTTGGAGATTTCGGGGTGGTTTTCATTGGCTTTTATAAAAGCACAGACGTGGCTTATTCCTCAACGGGTTGGGAGAAAAAGCAGAAAAAGGCCAAGAAATCTTCCACCTTCCTCTTACTCCTCCCCCCGTCGCCCCTCCTCCGCTTCGGTGAGTCGTAGATGTACGAGTGAGTTTCTGTCCGTATGCACTAAACTGACGGGAAGAATCACAGGGAACTCAGCGACGAAGGCGGAAGTTAGGACAGTAATCTTCCACATCACCTTCTTGTTCTGTAATCCGGTGCAGTTACTCTTCCACATCACATATTATGATTAGTTAAATATCACACGTAGCAAATTAATAATAATAATAATAATAAAAGATCAAACCCAATCCTATTTGAAAGAATATCGACATAAGTTGGTTGAGACAGTTCGATATTTCCTGCTCAAGAAAGATCCCGTATTCGAGTCTTGTAAACGGAGAGTTCTATATCTTAGTGGACCGATCCGGCTTTAATATGATCCAATGAAGATCCAATACTCCCTCACTCTCCAATGACCAACCTGCTGTCGTGCTAAGGTGAGTTGGTGTCGATGTAAAGCCAGGAAACGTCGTAAATTCTCCCACCGAAACAGTAATTCTACGTTGTTCCCTGTGGCACGTGGGCTGCCCCAGTTAGTCCACGGAATGTCCTCCTCCCGAACCACCTCTCTCTCTCTCTCTCTCTCTCTCTCTCTCTCTCTCTCTCTCTCCAAAGAGTTCCATACAAGTCCATTTTTCACCGTTCCCAATTCTCAGTGGACATGTTATCCTCTTCTGCTACCCCCTCTCATTCCAAGCGCTAATGATTTGCAATCGAGAATTCAGAGTTAGCCATAATTCCCTCGTTGACGCATCCTGCCTTGTTTCTCTTCTATACTTCTCGATCGGACAATTCCGATTCAAACGTGAATCAACAAGTAAAAATAGGCTGCTGCGCGTACCAAAAACCCGTATCAGTAATAGTAAGAGATGGTAATATCTTGTTTTGAAAGGGGGAGGATTGCTTCTCCAAGGAAAACTCTACAAGAACTCCATCGTGCGATTAAGCATGTGCACATAATCAACATTCTATAGCATTCTTCTTGTTTGACAATTTCAGGATCTAAGCATGTGCAACTAGCTAGCTAGGAAGTTTCAGAAATCAAACCCTCGAACGGGACCATGTTTTAAGACTTCCCATAATATGTTATCCTCTCTATTCCAATCCTGAGACCTGCCCTTCAATGTCGGCAAGCTGGAGTTTGCCTCTGGGGGGCTCGGCGTATCTTTTCCTCCTCGTCAGTCAAGTTCGAACATCTTGGATGGGGAAAAACTAACAATCGTGGAAGCTTTTAACTCTTAACGTGTCGGTCTGATTAAAATATGAATTAATCGAGGACGGGGCTTCCAGATAGTTGGCGGTGCCGAAATCGAGAGAGAAGTCTTCCTGATCGGTCAAATAAAGGAGCTGTCGTTGAGCCATTCTACCAATGTTTGCCCTAAAAAAACAAACAGAATGACAGTGACTCCAATTCGATCGTGAACATCAAAGTCCTCCTTGGAAGGAAATCATTTAAGTGTGCTCGTTTTGGGACGCTTCTAGATCGACACTCAACACGACCAAGAGAAATTGATAATTGCTCGATGATGCCTCTTTGCCAGCTTCACAATCTATATATATATAAATAATAGACTCTAGCATGCATATATATAGATAAACAAACACACGTATAGAATCACGTGTAGGTATCTATATATATATAACTTGTTTCGTTATGTATGGAGAGATAAATAAGGAATTAGAGTTTCAACAGGCACGACCACAGGATAGCCCTCAATAATTTTGCCCAACAAAGAAATATACCAAAATATAAAACCCAGCTATGGCAGCTGAAATTAGGAATTGTGCCAGATTTTCTATTACAGATCATGAGGTTAGCGAGATTAGAAGATGACATAGGGAAGATAAAAATGAGAATAAGAATGTTACGGAGAAATTTATCGGTGAGAAGTAAATCGAAAAACTGTTCATTACAATTTGGACTCGATGCTACTGTATTGATCATAGGTACCTTTTTTTTTGTTTTCCTGTAGAACTGGAATCATTGCTGTAGCAAGCTGAGCCTTCTTTTGACTCTAATAATTCACTTTTCTCCAACCACCTGACTGTGTCTTCTACCGTGAATCTTGAATTACAAGGCGGTGAGAAAACACTTGCCCGGACTGAAGAAGCAATCCGACCGCCCCTGTGCTTAATCACAGGGCTCCGCGAACGTCCGGGTTCGAACGAGCTGGGCTCTTCTTCGCCGTCCTTGTCCTCGTCCTCGGCTTTATGAGATCTGTAACATCTGGGTGGTTCGATCTTAAAGTCCGGTCTTGAGTTGTCGATTGGTCAGTGGACGTAATGGCATGTAGCAGGGAGGAGGTGGGGTGGTGCGGAAAGGTAGAACATGTGCCCTTTAGAGCAATGGCGTGTTTTTTTTTTTTTTAAAGGAACAAGGGAATCTCGAAGCGAGTAGTTAACGAACTTCTTTAGTGGTAGTTGGAGGAAGTTACATAGACAAAAAGCAGCAACATATGCTAGCCGGTCCCTTTTCCTTCTTTATGATATATAAATTATAGTATATGATCCTAGCTAGAAGCACAGATAGATTAATAGGGGGGGGGGTGATGAGCACGAACAACCATCGCATAATCGATGAGCCTAAACTTGGAATTAGGAAAATGGGAACGTTCTAGCGACCAGCTGGCCTTCCTAATAATGAGCCCAGAGAGATATGAATTGGATCGATTATGACACTGCTGGAAATCTCATAATTAAAAGTGTAAGAACAAGTAGGTAGAAGCAATTAATTAATGCACGGAAGCTCGAAAATGAAACGTATCATCCAAATCGATTCCTCGAGTGATCGCAAAAGTGGGCTCATCATCAACTCTTCGAGCCTCCCATCAAAGGAAACTGTCATAGAAGAAATACATATGAAATGGGTGCCAACCTTGCTGGTTCTTTTATATATATATATATATATTTAAGTTCTTCTTATATATACCGTGTGAGAT
Source organism: Sonneratia alba (assembly GCA_900174645.1). Lineage (NCBI taxonomy): Eukaryota > Viridiplantae > Streptophyta > Magnoliopsida > Myrtales > Lythraceae > Sonneratia > Sonneratia alba. Next base: position 3,856,182 of record FWPY01000010.1, read on the forward strand.
TCAAAAGTTGAATAAATCTTAGTTAGCTCAGATCTAACCAAGGTCGGCCCTATTTAATTATGAGGTAAAACTCTTTCGAGTATTGGTTCTATTAATTTATAAAGATCTAAACCGGGATTCTAGTGGAAGAGAGGTAAGGAATCACCTCAATCGATATTCCATGACGGTAATGGATGCCAACTTTGTTCTTGTGTAACATATGGAGATGGGATGGGGACCAATTGAGAAAAGGATCGAAGAATATTAAGTGGGTCATGATAATCCAATTTTTAGGTGGACCGTCAGAATCCCAAGCGGTAGCTGTGCTTTAAAAAAAAAAAATTGGTGGGGTGGCTATTAAATAAGTGCACATTTTACATCCATAATCTCTCTAGCTATCATATATTCGCTTGCAAAAGCATATCGCCCCATCATTTCCCTTGAGGGCTCTCATTGGCTTCTCATGAATACTTCTTTTTCCATCTTAAAGTAATCAATATTCCAAGTAGCCAGCATACTTGCTATAGCCACAGTACCCTGAAGGGATTGGATGAACATAACACGTCGAATCTTCCCAATGCATGGAGACTGGATGTTGTATTATCAGTTTGACGGTGGTCGGGTCCAGCAAGGACCTCGGGTCTCTGCGATGTACACACACATCGTTAAAAGGAAACTGGTATTTCTTCCGATTATATTCACAAGCGACGAGTTTCGCTATGGAAGGATTTCAGCCGGTCTCTCTCGGTGTCGAGCACATCGATGAACGGTCGGCAAGGAAAAGATGCAGCCCCTCTTACGTGTACTCGAGCTTCACTTGCCCGGGCACACTTTTTCCACCCCCAGTGAGAGGGGTGATTAGTAGGTGAGCGGTAGTTGGGTTCGTGCATGCAGCACTGGACGGGCATATGGTCCAATCCAACGCGTGGATGCTCACACCTTTTGGATCAAAAAGAATGTCTGTTTGGTGCAAAAGGAAGATATCTTTAAGGCCTCCAATGATGATGTGGAATCATCCCACCCTCAAGCGAGGAAAAATCCAAAGAAGATGGTGTTGACACCGACGAAATCTGCTCGACAGATGCCTCCGCCGTATCTCTTAAATGATAATCGGCAGATTCCGGTGGTTCTAGAATTATTTTTTTTTTTCCTGCGGCGATTACTACTACTGTATGAATTTCCCCATCATCATTTTGCGGATAGCCTCCTCAGCGAGGCACACGACAGGACGGACGTCGCTAGGATTGCCCGCCCCCCTTTCCCTTTTGTCGAGAGTGTGTACCGATATGATTAATTAGGTAGGTGCGCGATGGGATGAGGTGAGGATGATCATGTGGAGGGTTGGCATCACTGGAGAGTAAGATGAGCACTTGCAGCTATCATTTTTTTGTCCAGGGCCGGCCCCCACACGGCATCTCAATTGAGACAAGACAACTGATTGTGTTCCATCCTTTTCACTAAAATAACATATTTTATCATATAAATTTTATAATTAGGGCTTGGTTCATGTTTAAACTAATTACGGAATCGTTGAATTTTCAAATAATAATAATAATAATCAATGCATATTAAAAAATTGAAAAGATTATATATATATATATATTTATGTATGCATGTACAGATCTGAGTAAGATTATAAATTATAAACGGCTGACTTTCTTTTCTTTATTTTTTTATATACATATATATATATTATGCTAATTAGGTCACATCAACAGTCCAAGTATTTTTTTTCTTTTTGAATAAATATTTGATATTCTTTCTTAATTATATAGTTGGCTGGTACTAGAAACATTAAACAAGCATACGCGGTTTCCACTGATCATGGCGGGCTTAAAGCTCCGAGTTCTGAGACCGACTGCCCACTGAGAAAGTCTGCCAAATTTGACAGCGAGCGAAGACTGTACGTTGAAAATGGTACTCACTCTCCTCTCGACCTTGCCATATTGAGGAGTATCCTTGGAATTCGGAACGATCGGAAATGAAACGGGGCACCGGCTTCTATTGCTGATGATTTAGCGATTTTCTTGAGCTTACTTCAATCAGTATAACCCTGCGGCATGCAGCATGCCGCATTTGCTGATTCATTCAGCTCGGCGTTTGCATCGAGCAGTGTGAATTGGATTCCGATTGCAAGCCTATCGGTCCACGAGATTGTTCGACAGGGCCGACAGTGATAATGGGGTTTGGAATATATAGAGATCGAATCCTTGTGGCAGCTCGGCCCAAATCACATAATCACTCGGGAGATGGTCCACGGAGTAGAGCTGGATTGGAAGCTGTTTCTCGACTACTCCTCAGCTGATATGGCTGCAGAAAACACGGTACGATTTCATGTATGGTGCACTACTTGAACAAGTTTGCAAGCTACAAAACGGTTGCACCACAACTTGGTTTCGATCTCATCATAAATTGGGGTCGACGAAGAAACCACTGATCGTAGGAATTCGACAGACTGCTAGTTAACATGTGGCTGTTGGCGCCTTCTGGTAATTATCTAAGCATACCTATCTTTAGTTCTGAACCAGGAATTTACGAGAGGAAGAAAGGCAACCATAGAATACAGGCAAGATCCAACAGAATGTCTGTATATATATTCAGGGGAGCATCATTTAGCAGACATATATATATATATGTATACACATGCACAAATTGATGAAGAGATCATAACATGTGCGAAGCTTAACCACGCACTTTGCTGTCTGATCGATTGGACCAATTGATCGCAATAATCAGGAACGAGTGAGTCATATGTCAACTTTGATAAAAGCAGTGAACCCTACACCCAACTGATAATAATTTCAAGTTTTCTCACGACGCCACATATTAATTTACAACATTTACGACCTTTTACCCAAAAAAAATTAAACCATTTCAATGGAGTTGTATTATTACTACCAATACTATTTAATTGACTTTAAAGCTAGTCCACCATTAATAGTTGTCATAAGTTTGGTCATTTCACTGTGGGTTAGGTCAAATTTTTAATGATTAATTATTATTACCAGGGAAAGAGGCATCAAAATACCCCAACCATCATATCCTATGTTAGTTTGAGTAGCTAAAGCAGTGATCGACTGGTACATCAAATGAATGGGATCAGATATTATCTTTAGAATTAGGGCTGCACATAAAGAATTGAAGAACCGGATCAAACTGCAAACCAAACTAAAAAAACCGGTTCAAGACTAACCAATTATTATATAATACGGTTTTTAAAGATGAAACGGTGCGGTTAGTTACTAAATTCAAACGATTCGGTTGATCGATTCGAACCACTGAACCATATTTTAAAAAAAATATATTTAAAATATTTGTAAATATAATAAAAAAGATATAAATATATTAGAAATATTTTTTAAAAAATAAAAAATAGTTAGTTTTATGTTATTTTACTGTTATATAATATATTTTCTAGTAAGTTACACTAAATTCATTCCAAAATAGGTCAACTAATCTTAATATTGTATGTTTAATTTATTTTTAATTGAAATTTTATGATTTTAATATTTTCCTTTTGTTGCTTTTATGGCTTTTTTTATTTTCTTGTGTTTTAATACAATTTTTGTTTGGTTTTGATTTAGTTCATATTCAATTTGTCAAACTTTAATTATTTTTTATAAATGGTTTGAACCAGTTCACTGAACTATAGAACCGATTTGAAATAATTCGATTCGATAACTATGTAATGATTATGATTTGAAGGTATAGTACCCGAACTGAAACAAACCACTTTACAGCTTGGCACCAAATCGAACCATGAGCAATCTTATTTAGAATACGAGAAACAGTGATATATAGGACAAGGCGGCCTGAACATCCTAACCGCAGCACTTAACCTAAAAGAGACAACATCCGAAGAGCATAGGGCCGGGCCAGCCGTGTCAGAAGAACCTTAAAGTCAAGGAGACACTCGGGCCTCACTCTTGTTGTCTACCCACTCTAAACCCAAAAGAGAGAAAGAAATGTACATATATATATATGTACATATGTACAAATATGGGCTCAATAGCAGATAAGAAGTTTAATGTAGTCTCGTCTAATTCAGTTTTCATACCTCAGTTATGATTTCATAATTTTTTCCCAGTATCCCACCTTTCAAAAATTATCCTGATCTAGTCTTCCCATTGGAAATTCTAACCGTTCCGGCCGGTGTGTCTCCCGTGCTGTCAAGACTACCATGGAGTTAGTGCTACTGTATACGCCCTTTTCTTAAGCTGTTAGATTCAAAAATCTCTTGATGTCGTGGTGGTGCCATTCAACTCAACCTCTTCCCCCCACCCCTCAGTAGAGCTACTTTAGTTTTTTCCTTACGGTAGAACCTGATGTGGTTGGCCCTTTTGGTCGAACGGTGCGACTTTCTTCTCGGTAAAGGCACAGAATCGAGTTATCATGAAACCATCAGGGAGAGCACTCCCTATTAAACCATGGTACGATTTCGATTGGACTTAAAAGGAAGCATTCATGACAAAGAAAAACTGACAGCATCAATGAATTGTCGAGGCTTTCTGCGGGCTAGCTGGGCAAGTAACATCTCCCGAGACCCCTTGTTATCCTCGGACCCAATCCATACGTGTTGCTGATAACAGCTGGTATTTGAAATATCTCAACTTGACAATAACTCCCCAAGGATGACTTCTGCTGGCTAGGTTAACACTCCGGGGTGAGACTACGGTCCCGGCTCGAATCCCTGCAGTAGTTGTAGACCATGTAGTTCCTCTGGACCCACGCCATGGCAGCTACCTGTTGCCGACTTAGCCTGCTTGCTCCTGATGGGTAGACTGACACAGGACTGCATGATCCTCCTGATGATCCCTCAGCTCTGCAACCGCTTAGCCTGAAATTTTTGTACCGGCCGACGAAAGGTTGATACTGGTAGTCCGCCTTGTACTTGCCATTCTCAGTCGCCCAGGATGAAGCGTCCCAGATCGACCCATACACCCACATTGGCCTGAGGGGAAATGTTGCATCGCTCATTCTACGATACGTCCGGATTGGCACATCATCTACCAGGAATCTGGAATGTGAAACGAAATTTCATCGAATAGATCAAAGAAGCGGCATAATTATAATATGCATCTATATATACATATTATTACTAACACGATCTCACTGGGAGTCCAGAAAACGGCATAGTTGTGAAAATCTTGGGTGGGATCAAACCAGAGATGAAACTTCATCTCCCTTCCGATTATATGTCCATCTCCACTCCCTCTCATGTATACGTTGGTTTGTAGTGTGTAAGGCTTGCCTGGAGTCGTCCCCAGGAACTCGATGTCAATTTCATCATGGTCTCCAGGATGAGCCTCATTGTTCGAGAGCTGTACGACATAAGAGAATTAATATATGCTTGCAAAAGTAGTGTAATGATCTGATAGTATATTGGTTAGCTTTACATAGAAAGATGTGATGACACCAGCGGTGTAACCCGGCTGAAGCTTGACGGCTGCACTGAAGTAACCGGATTGATATGGATGAAGAGACTTGAATCCACTTCCTGCACCCATCCGAATAGATCTATTCATCAGTAAAAAGAATGCTATTAGTGTCATCTATAGCTACCTCTGAACACACAGTTTCACTGGGAGAACACTAAAATAAGGCTGCAGCCTGCTGATATACATTTTCATGACTTCTGTGATCAAGCTTTTAGTTAACTAAGTTCGCTCCATTCAAAAAAATTCCGAACCCACAAATTCAGTTAATGAAGAACTGATGGTAAGTTGTCTATTATTGATCAAGTCTGCATTTTTGGAAGAGTATCTACATAAAGAATATCCCCAGCGGGAAAGTAAAGCGCTGAGTTTGAGATATATGTATGAGTGTGTGAGACCTGAAATCCTGTCTAGCCAGATGGTCAGTGTGCCCTGATCTTGTCTTTGATGCTGAGGACTCCAGAGATTCCTGAAGCCCTGATCGAATCCTACTGTGCTGAACCTTGAGCTTGGATAGTAGCCGGGTGAAGGCGCATTTTGACCAAGGCATGCACCAACCACAAGAATAAGGAAGAAGAAGTTGAGGGCCATATAATTTGAACTTAGAGTATTAATCCTGATATGTACGTAAGCAAGAGTATACATGCTATGAGTGACTATACAAGCTAGAAAGATTTGCCAGATCAATTGTTGTGGGGGAGGAAAATTGAGGGTACGCATGGAAACTAGACTGGGAATGCAGGGTGGTATAAATAGAGATTTGAAGGCCCCGCAATTGGATCGACATGATAGGTTGGTTGATGGGGAGTTAAGTACGGAGACAAGATTCATCGGAAGAATGCTGATTTTATGGACGAAATTTCTCCCTCGCGTATTTGACATGAAATCATGCGCTTTGGAAGATGTTGAGGTGTAAAGAATCAACATCCAATATTCAAATGAAAAAAAAATCTAGAATATAAGAGAATTGATACCATTATAAGTCAAATATAAGCTGATGAACTTATAAGTCCAATGAAATTTTTACTATTGTGTGATTGTTCATACTTGTCGAGGTCCAAAACTGATGTTAGTTGTTGGTAAGCTTAGGCAGGAAGAAAAATGATTGATTTTGGGTAGTTCTTGAAATGATCATATAATCAATATTATCAGTCTATCGGGTTAAACTTTTGAGTTATATATGAATCAATTATTGTTAATGTATGTTTCTCTTGCACTATTGAATTTTATGTGATGTGATATTATATAATTATCTTATAAACTAGTAAATTTTTTCTCAATTGTTTAGGGTAGTATTATGCGCAGAAAGAAAACCCCATGGATGACATTGACTGCTCTTTTTGTCATAGCAAATGAGAGATCGTATGGCCTCCCTTCTACTGTCAGTGAACTAAGCAAGGACGCTATCAATATTGATCCTGGTGCAAGACATTAACCCTCAAATCTCCCCTCTCCTTTCATGACTTCCATCATCCACTGTCATCATCGACGAAAGACATTAGCCCTCAAATCTGACGGGTTTCACCGGCAGCTGGTCGGAGACGGACGGTGTGGTTGCTTGTCAGTGCAAGGCCGTAAGCAGAAGCACCTGTGTGTTTCTCATATGGGCACACGTAACTGGCAAGTTGGTTCGACCATGGTGATTTCTCATGCTATTGTATATATTATTATACACACGCCGACGTTGAAATTGAAATTAATACACATGTCTACCTATTGCAAATTGGCCCTATGTGAATAGTACTGTCCCGGAGAAGGAAAATGTGTCGGTTTTATATATTTCTCCTTTGCATGTCCATTGAAAATTAATATATAATTAGGAGACTCACATTTCATTCTTCGGTCAATTGAATCTAAAATTAATCATTATTTATTAGACTTTAGTTGCATATTAAAAAGACAAAACTATGCATATCCATAGCTTCATCTATCGTTATTCAGAGTCAAAGGGGGATAATTATGACATGTTTCAATAGGTCCCATACATATATGTGTGTGCGCATGAGTTTCTTTCTTTCTTTCCTCTCCTTCTCATAAAACAACAGATATGCAAAGAAGCCGTTGAACCCCGACTAATCTAGTTAAAAGTGAATTGGCCCACTTAAGAGTAAGACTCTCCAAATATAAATTCTTTCCGTTCACAACACTTAAATCAAAACCTTATTTGGTTAAAAAAGATGCAAAATCATATATTTTTCTTTCATTTTTATTTTGGGTTGAGGATTACATAAATGTTATATGCCATAGTGAAGCATTTATAGCATATTTGGTGAGCAATAACTATCATGTCCATATTTTCCATGCCTTGATTTCGTATAGGAAAGCCTCTATTTTGGACCACGGTAACCCAGTTACTGTATAGATAAATAGGCCACCGTTCGACAGAGAGGGATTTTTCTCTCTTGGCCGGCGGGGCGGCCGGGGCCTACCGTTGATCAAGTTGTGCACCAGCCTGCGTGGGATCCCTAAGCAGAGGACCCATCAAAGTTAACATATTTTTGAGCTAATCGACCGAGTTATTGGTAATTATGTTCTACAGCAAGATAAAACCCTAAAACTTCGATTGCTAATCAACTTCGTCCAATTATTCATGATGATCTATATATGTACAGAGTCTGATGGTCCCTCAAGATAAAGATTTCAGCAAAGCATTAAGCCTCTTATCACTTCCATGCATGGAAGGTTAACTGCAACAATCCAATTCTCTTTGCAGTAGAAGAGAGTGGTATGTCCTTTCCCCACCTGGGTCGGCCTCAAAGACCATTGCCATCGGGTAATAATCGTCTCAAAGAAACGTACGAAAATTTACGTAGCCAGTCTTAACTTAGTTTAGTACATGTGCTTAATTACACATGCATCTCTTTAGCATCATGTCTTGTGAGTAAATCATTTATAGCGATGATATAGATCAGCTACACAAATTTAGTATATGCTATGGGATGCCATTTCATTTGGCTTATCCAAAAAGACAGGAAAATAGCTAAAAATGAAAGGGAGAAAAAAAAACAGAGAGAGAAGATCCTCTTCCTAAGTTCGAAATGGCTAAGACTAAGCACCGATGCAAGCATCAATAGATACCAACAGATCTTACAGTTGATTTTTTTATCAGTAAATTTCTATAAATTATCCTTTAATTTTTTATATTATAAATATATACTTATAGGTGGATAATTTTATTTTTTATAATTGAAAAGGAAAAACAAAAGAAGGTTTTGAGCTCAATTGGGACACTAAAAAGTACGAGTTTATGGCGCCCTACCGACACTTTCTGTAATCCGACAGCCCTTTAGACTTCGAGGGTTACAAGGTCCCTTTCTATCCTTGTACACATAATTCATACACACACACACACACATATATATATAGTCTAATTTATTTGTGGGTGTACCATTTTCGTCGTCATCCTTGGAATACCTACCAGACGCGCATGGCTGGTTGATCAAACTCTCACGAGAAAATATTAAATGTGCAATATTGACTATTCTATCTGTGTCTGTCTGTGTGTGTGTAGATATATATATACAGAATTTGCTGAACTAATTAGTTTACAAGTAAATGGCGGCAACATTTAACCGAAACACTTCGTGTAGGATACGGTGTGATGGAGCATTGCACTGAGGCTTGGAAGTGACCCTTTAGGGTTTCCGTACACTCCTTACACACACACACATATATGACCTAGATCGTAGAACTGAACGAGATGACCATCAGTGTGATAGAGATTCCTCCGAGTTGAACCGCAGTGCTGCTGTCTGACCATTCGATCGAGGACTCTTCCTTATCCTGGGCGCTACGTGACTCTTCCTTTGCGAATGAGAGACGGTACACTGGCCAGCTGTGCCCGCTTTGGGGCCGAATCCTATTTGATTTCAAGCCCATAGGACAACGTGTTTCCTTCCATTCCTCGATGGACTGCCGTCCGAGGCCCATACTGATTACGCTTGCTCTCGTACAGGTTCACCCTTGACGGCCTGATCTGATTCAGACTGTTAAGCCTCCAGAGAGCACGGAGGCACTGCACTCTTCATGTCAACCATACAGCACGAAGGGTCAGATCTTGCAACGTCTGTCATGCGAGAATTGGATTACAGCCTGCAGCACTTCAATCGTCTCTTCGTCTCGTTTCAGTTGTCCGCGTCCTTCCTTGTAGCTCTAAGCTGTAGGGATGGGTGGTCGCCATTCTTCCACGTAATAAGCGACGACGAAATTAACCAGCAGGCGTCCCGGTCTGAATTTTATAATTGTCAATTATTGTACTGTTATTCCTGTTGCTAATCCATCACTAATTGATGACTCATTAATTAGCATAAAGAGACGACATACAGGAGGCTGTCGTTTCATGTTTACATGATTTAAAAAAAAAAAAACATCTACATATGTACACACACATATATATGTATATATGTCGGCTTGTCTGAATTCCTTTACTCGTTTTCTTTCCCTCAGGTTACTGTCAACGTCCTTTTTCGTCACGTGATAATTACGAGAGAGAGAAGTCCAAAATTATGGGAAAGTAATTTATTACATTTATTATATATATAGAGCTAGCTCTGGCGTAGTTAGCTAGCTAGCTATAGATGTGTATGCGGGCATTAGCTATGATCTGTCAAATATATAATTATGAAAGAAAGAGAAAGATGACTGGGATGATTGGATGATCAGTCAAATAGGGGGAAGAGAGAAAGGCTTCCTGATCAGCATCGAGTAGGGCACTTCCCAGCTCCTCTGCTGTACGCTTCGAAACATATCCATCAAGCTAGGTAGCTTTATGATTCCCATGCATGCAGCTGTGGCTGGTTATATATCAGTCCATTGATTTACTCTCTCCTGCAGACATGACAGCACACTGTGGACAATCATTGCAATGTTATTCAACCAAACGACGATTAACCCTAACTTCTTCTCTTTCTTCTTCAGTCTTCTTGTACAAGGGGGAATCCTCCGTCTTGATATTTTTTAATGCTAGCGGTTCAACGAGAGATGTAGCGACTTGGTCTCAATCTATGTATCTTTCAGCAGCATGCTTTCAGTTCAAAGATTAGAAGGGTGTCATGATTGAAGACCTGCATCAAGGTTGAGATGGAATCAGTCAGCCAATTAACAAAATCATCATCTAATTAAGAACATGTGGATCAGTGGTTAAAGCGGATCAATATAAAGCCTCGGTTGAAAACTTAAAATAGAGAACTAGCTTAATTTGAACATGAAATTCATTACTTTCTTAGATACAACTTTGTCGGTAAACACAAATGAATTATTATCTGAAGACCTGTAGGCTGTAGAAACTGAAATCGATTTACACTTACCATTCGCTTGGAGCAGAAGCAGGAGGAACATTTGCTACCTATTCCCTTTTTGACTTGAGCGCAGAGTCTGAACTGATTGGATGATCAAATCAATTTAATGTAATGTAAAATACAATATATATATATATAATATTATAGTGTACTAAGTCGAGTCACTTACTGTTGAAAGCAGAAGTTTCTTGATAAAAGGAGCCATCACCACTCACAACTTCGTCGTTAATTTCCCAGGTTTCCAACTTCTACTATATCCCTATACAAACCTAACAATTAACACATTTTTTCTTATAATTCTTCTTCTTCTTTACGAGGAAAAGAGATCAGATGGGGAGAGCTCCATGCTGTGACAAGGCGAAGGTGAAGAAGGGGCCATGGTCACCCGAAGAGGACTCGAAGCTCAAAGACTACATAGAGAAGCATGGGACCGGCGGTAACTGGATAGCTCTCCCTCAAAAAGCCGGTACGTGTCTATGCACAGATACCATGATTCAGGTTATCGACAATAAATATGTTGAATTTGCCAACTGGGTTTCTTGGCTTGTTTTATGATCAAGTCTGCGCTGCATCTCGAGCTCGGCTTAGCATGACTAGTCTCTGGATATATCTGCGCACGCATGCATATGTTTTTCTCGGTTTTCCTCTGATTAATCTTTTAAAATTGACGAATCAGGTCTGAAGAGATGTGGGAAAAGTTGCAGGCTCAGATGGCTCAACTATCTGAGGCCTAATATCAAGCGCGGTGAATACTCTGATGAGGAGGATAGAATCATCTTGACTCTCTTTGCTGCCATCGGTAGCAGGTGGTTATTCTTCTTTCTATAGATAGGTTAACAATTCGGGTTTTTTTCTTCCTCTCCAGGTATGTATAATTATGTATGAAACGTACACAATAGTTGAGAAAGAAGAACCAACTTATGACTACTGACCGTCATTTTCCTACCACAGACAGGCACACATGAGATCCATTTTATTATGCTGCATATGCAGTAATTATTTCATTTGCGGATCTATCATTTCTGCATGCTAGCTAAGTGCTGAATTGTTTGAAATTTTGATTTTCTAATAAGTATAAAAACTTTGTATGCGTGCACTACTAGGTGGTCCATAATTGCAACCCAGCTCCCAGGCAGGACGGACAACGACATCAAGAACTACTGGAACACGAAGCTGAAGAAGAAGCAGCTGATGGGCGTGATGATTCCGGATCAGAATCAGAAAATCATTAAACCATCGGCTTTGTCGCAGATATTCCCGCTTGCTGATATTTATCACCAGAGCTCTCCATTATCATTAACACCGCAGCCCCCATCATCGTCGATCTTGTACGGAAACAACCTGTTCTACCCATCAGCCCCTATCGCAAAGTCTCCATCGTTCGGTGGCATTGACTTCTCATCATCAGTTATTCCACCAGTTAGCCTATTAACCGATAACAGTTATCCCACAAATCCTACCTCAATGTCTCAGCCCCACGATGGCGATGTGGAGAATCATGTAGAGGTGCAATATAGTTGTAGTCAGATGATAATGATCAAGCAAGAAAGAACCGATCTTCTCCGGGGCTTTATCTTCGATAAGTCTCAAGAGTGTCATCATCAGACTCAATGGGAGGAAAAGAGAACTGATGGGTATTACGGGGAAAGCAGTAACGCTGGTTCTTCTGCCATTGACTACGATGTTGAGGAAATGAAGAGGCTAATTGCGAGCAGCAGTAGTGGGAGGGGTGATAGCAGTTTCCTCAGTTCTCTGTACTGATAATAGTGATATGTGTAATGGACTGTCCTCACTTTTTTCGTAATGATTCCCTCTTCTGACTCTTGCCCTCCTGCGAGGGTTTGAAATTAGAAAGATTTGATTTTGGGGGTGGGGTTTAGTATAAGGTGAAGTCGATGATTAATTATCCTGAGATGGAGGGAGAAGACTACTGTCAGTTCGTGGGAATCTGTGTAATTCAATTTTATCATCAGATGGCGACACTGGAGTTGGATTCTGTCTCTATCCTCGATGGTATGCTAGAACCATATCTCTAATTGCACCTAAGCCTGTTCTGTTCTCTTGCAACTTTGTCTCTGGGAGGTCGATGGTGTTCGTGCAACTGTACGACCTCTTAGCAATTGAAAATCCAAGAAGGAAATAAAGGCAATAAGCAAACACAAGGAGAAGGAAATATGCACTTATGGGACCTCTGGCTGGAACAGTACCAGAGCCGGTGACAAACATCATGGGCTCTCGGGCTCGACTGATGAGCCCCTTGGTTGGACCAGAATCTGAATGAGTAGGCTTAGGGCGCTTTCAGGTTATTGGGCCTACACTCTCAATATTCAATCTTTCATTTACGTCGTCACCATCATATTTTCCAGACACGTGGCACAGCACTCTCACGTGCGGAAAACCACTCCCGCGGCTGATAAATACCCACACCGCACCTTTCCTCTGCTTGAACCACTGTTTCTAGAACCCTTCCTCTTTCCGGAGAATCGTTGTGCCCTGCAATCTTCTAACCACCGCCAAGAGAGCCTAACGCAACCCCACGCAACGCTCGAGCTTCGGATCCCCACAGAAGCAGTTTCTGAATTGATTTTTGTTTGCTTCGGCATCCCTAGGGTAGGAGGATGGTATCGGATGCCAGCAAGAAGAAGGCCGCCGCCGCCTCAGCATCATCCAGGGCCGCCCCTGCTGAGAATGGAGTTGACAAGCTGGCAAACGGAGTTGGATCCATGCAGATATCTGACTGGGACATGTGCTGGCGTCCTCTGCTCCCATCCTCTTTCCAGAGAAATTCGTGTAAGTGGCAGCCATCCTTCTTTTGATTCATGACCGGTGGATGTGGCGATGGATTTGTTATGCTGCTTCATAGCATACTTCTAGGCTGTTATGACCAAAGTTTCGGTGCGGTATGTTTGTTCCAGATTATTGAAGGATCTGGAATTGGTCAATTTCTTTTTGATGAGCATGTAATTAGAGATATCTTGTCATTCCAAAGGGAAATTGGCTATCACTTCATTTTAATTACGTGAGAAGTGAGGTTGGTATTCGGTGTGTGCTTCAGAAGATGGGTTTTAGTATGAAGCAGTCGATTATAGTGTCTAATACATCAGCATCCGATCTTCTGAGGACTTACTAATAATTAGATTGTTCTGGGAATCGATCTTTTCTTCTTCTTCTTTTTGTGGGGGTGGGGGTTGGTGCTCGCAAAGTTTTTGGAATTGAATTGATCGGAATTTATTCTTCTCTATCTTGCAGATAGAGTCTCTATCCGTTACTTTCCATGGGCATGACCTTATTGTTGATTTCGAGCTAGAGCTCAATCATGGCAGGTTTGTCTCGAGTTTACATTGACTTAACAATGGTAAGCTCGTCATTGGATGTTCTAGTTAATCTAAGCGTTATGGCAGGTTGTGGAAAATCTATCCTACTTGCTGCAATTGGGCGCTAAGAGCTCCCTATACCAGAGCATATGGATATTTATCATCTTACCCGGGAGATAGAAGCTTCAGACATGTCTGCACTTGAGGCTGTTATAAGCTGTGATGAAGAAATATTGAAATTGGAAAAGGAGGCTGAAGCTCTGGCTGCACAGGTTTGTCTAGACAAACGTATCTGCAGTAATTTGGAATTTCTTTGATTTCTGAAGTGAAATATTCTTTCCTTAATGTATCACACGTTTTCCTCTCTTTAGGATGATGGAGGTGGAGAAGCTCTTGACCGAGTTTCTGAGCGCCTAGAAGCAATAGATGCAGCAACTGCCAAGAAACGTGCAGCTGAAATCCTGGATGGTCTTGGTTTCAATAAGAAGATGCGAGCAAAGAAAACCCAGGATTTTTCTGGTGGCTGGACAATGAGGATTGCTTTAGCTGGTGCTCTCTTCATGAATCCAACTATCCTCTTGCTGGGTGAACCTATGAACCATCTCGGTAAGATTTTCAAATACAACTATGCATGTTCCGTGTTCTATTAACTGCATTTAATTTTAGTCCTGGTGAGGACTGGCATTTGTTTGACAGGCCTTGAGGCTTGATGATGCGGGATAGAGGGGGTTAGTCCCGATCTTCACGGTGTAGGTTGAACGGATAGGATCTAATTATATACTTATTTAACTCTATTAGTTGTTACAAATCATGCAAATTGGCCAAGTTTCCTTGTGTGCTAGCTGAGTGGCTCTAATCGGCATTGGGCTTAAAGAGAGAAGACAAATGCCTGGTTTTCAGTCTCTTGGATCAAATATCTATTAGTAAGGATGCCAATAGCTTCTTGCAATCTCTTCATCCTTCCTCTTGTCATCGGGCCTTCTCCGTCAAGGATTAGGTCCTTCTCTAGTTGGGTCGGATCGGGTCTTTGAAGTCAAAGCCTCCTTTGCACTCATCACTTGTGTCTAGCTTGAGGAGACATCCTCGTGGTTGTATCACACTCGCATGATTTCTTGAATGGTGTCTGTACAAACATCATTCACACGCAAAACAAGAAATTGAAGCTTTATACTGGTACTTCGATCAGTATGTTCAGACCCGTGTTGAATTGGAGGAGAATCAGATGAAGCAGTACAAATGGGAGCAGGAACAGATTGCCTCAATGAAGGATTATATTGCCCGATTTGGGCATGGGTCTGCACAGCTGGCCCATCAAACCCAGACCAAAGAGAAGACACTGGCTAAAATGGAGCGAGATGGGCTTACATTTTGTCTTCCAATTTGTTGATGTTGGCAAGCTTCCTCCTCCAGTTCTACAATTTGTTGAGGTTACCCTTGGTTGCAGTACTGATAACCTTATCTACAAGAACCTTGACTTTGGGGTGGATTTGGATTCAAGAGTTGCTCTCGTGGGGCTGGAAAGAGCATGCTCCTGAAGCTGATGACGGGGGATCTGGCGCCTCTTGATGGGATGGTGAGGTGGCATAACCACCTGAGGATTGCCCAATTCCATCAGCATTTAGCTGTCAAACTTGACCTTGAGATGTCTGCCCTCTGATATATGATGAAGGAGTACCCTGGCAATGAGGAGGAGAGGATGAGGGCTGTTGTTGGCAAAGTTTGGGCTGACTGGCAAGGCTCAAGTGATGCCCATGAAGAATCTATCGGATGGGCGAAGGAGCCGAGTGATCTTCGCTTGGCTTGCCTGGAGGCTATCCCATCTGCCCTTTGCTCGATGAGCCTACCAATCACTTGGATATTGAGACAATAGATTTGCTTGCCAAGGCACTGAATGAGTGGAACGGGGGCATGGTCCTCGTCAGCCACGACTTCAGGCTCATAAGCCAGGTGGCCCACAAGATATGTGTTTGTGAGAACCAAGCAGTGATGCGATGGGAAGGTGACATTATGGACTTAAAGGAGCATCTCTAGAGCAAGTCGGGCATTTACGATTGAACTTGATGCGTGCAGTTATTAGGATGATGACAAACCTCCCAGTAGCTCATTCAGTGAGTCCTTTAGCTAAGCTAGCCATATGAGATTAAGTTTTACCATCTTCTGCTGGGCAGTTGTTTGTTGGAGCCCCTACCGGCGGTTCCCTCCGCTCAGCTGAGGAAACAGTTTTGGATGATTTCTATATGTGCGTCTTCTATTTTCCTTTCAGCCGTTGATCCAAGAGAGATGATATTAGTTGCCACTGCTGAGGCCAGTTTGCCGCACTTGCGGGACCTTAATGATGCGCTGTGTCGTACTTTAGTGAAGAGTATTCTCAGATCAACAATCAGCTTATCCTTGAGATTCACCTCATTGCATTGCACTCTTTTCTGGGATGCAGTTCTGTGATGGGTTCATTCAGTAAATATCGACACAACCGTTGAGCGTGTCATAGAATTAAGGCTTGATCTTGGTAATTATTGCAGCGTGAGATCTCTGGAAAATTTTCTTCCAGCAGCCGCTCGACCGAGAACGAAGAAGAGCACGTGGAGATCTTGTCTTTGTGAATCACGGGAAAGAGCGATGAGTGCACATCAGATGCAGCGGTTGAATTGATCGTGAGGTCTTATCAAAGTAATGGGATTTATGTCACCAACCGGCCGGTCAAGCTGCTCGGTTTTTATATCGAATAATCTTAATTTCCAAATGGAGCTGATATGATTGATGAACACGCACAACCCACGCCAAGAAAGACTTTGTCGGTGGGCTCAGCGATGATCACGAGCCTGCTCATCGTGTTCGAGAATCTACTCGGGCCAGCCGCCCGATCATCAAATCTTCTGCTATTTCACCATTGACAGCCGAGTCAGAAACTAAAACCACAGGGCTGCTTCCTTCAACAGCACTGACCATTTTGAGGCACATGCCGCCAATTAAATCCCGTATTAGTAAAACTTGGGGTTTGGCCGTGTTCACCGCACGCTTCTCTTATCCCCGCAGTTCATTCATTCGCAGACAAGATTGCTCGAGAATACTCTCGAGGATCGGGAACTACACAATCCGAGCAGTATCGGCATCTTCTCATTATAGCGAGAGCTGGGAAGAGGAAGGCGGTGATGATGCAGCACAGCACCCCATTGGATCTCTAGCTATGTATAGTCCTTGGACTTGCATGTCTCCCCCATCCGTCACCAGCAATGGCATTTCCCTCTCAGCCCTCCAGAAAAAAATCAAATCAATTCATAGAGAGAGAGAGAGAGAAGGAGACTATTTACATATGTGTATATGAACCTGCTGTACAGAAATATCTCCTGAAATATTAAGGTAGGTTACGTACATGATCTCGGGAGAGATTAACAAGATATCTCGAGGTCTCCAGACCGACCCATCACATTGCATAGCTGCGTCCCCAGAAGCCCCGGATAAGAGCAAAAAGAGTCTGATGAAGAGAGAAATTAATTATATCCGCCTCGGAGTTAATTACGGTCGATCTCCTGAGCACTCTCTTAAAATGCCTGCTCACTTACCTATTCGCAGAGATCAGAGATCAGATGTTCTTTGCCTATTCGCAGCTTCGGAGAAGAGTCGGTCTCATCGGTTCAGATGACCCTTCCGAGCACGCTACCCTTTTCTGGCATATTCATTCCGCGTTCTGTGAAAGCTACACGTCCGAGCACGAATGATCATAGATAGCATCACACGAAGAATAAACATGTGTCGTCCATGGATATGAAGCAAATCTCAGTTCTATAAACCTTGCCTGATTCTTGTAGTTGGCCACGCATTTCATTCCGGTACTGGAATGGGCCTCGTGCTAGCTTAGTTAAAACTCCGGCAAAGCTGGCATGAGTTAAAACTCGCAGCGTTAGAGAGTGCACAAATTATACACGCTAAGAAGAGTACCGCCTTTTGAGTAGTACATCGTTGTTCTAATTAATGAATCTTAAAAATGATGTTTTTCCTTAGAGAAGAAGAAGAAGAAGAAGAAGAAGAAGAACTAGGGGAAAGTCACCAGCAATGGATGGTACCGTTGCTTTAATTTGGTGGTACAAGTTTTTTGATATGCAGATCCCTCAACAGATTCAGCAGAATGAATAGATGATCTCTGAGCGGTGTCAGAATTGAGTCTAGATGGGCATCAGAAAAGGCTGTAAAATCTCAGGGTTTCTCAACTGCAGAACACACAAGACGGGGAAGTTAGCTAAGAACGACATTATCAGATGAAATTAATACGGGGGATGCTTTGCGGTCCACAGAACCCAAGACAACAGAAGGGCAAGATTATACCATTTCAACCTCTGATCTAACTCGTCTTACCCGGCTCGGCTCCTTCTTGCTCGGCAGTACTCTCCTCCTGCACGTGTAGTTGCACATTGCTGATGCGTCATCAAGACTCTCCCTTCCACCTTCAAGCAGATTCAGCATGTGAATCTCGATGATGCAACGCCCCTCGGTACTCTCTTTCTGCGTATTTAGTTGTATATTGCTGATGCAGCATCATCAAGATTCTCACTTCCACCTTCAAGCAGATTCAGCATGTGAATCTTGATGATGCTACACCAGCAAACAACAACTGTACGACCAGTCAAGGGGCAAAAGAGGCTAAGAACGTTCTCCCTGATGAATTGATCTCACATGACTGCACCATTCCATGTGTTCAGAAAAAGACCGGCAGGCAGTTCTCATTTTGTGCGGAAGGCTGATCCCACCAAACTGTTTCACGAATTAAACCCCTCTTTCGATTAATCGAGAGTGGCGAACTAACGCCAAGAACTGCAGTTGATTGGGCGAACCTAGGCTTTATATACCATGTCCTATTAACTAACCTTCATACTCTCATGTTTGCGTGGGAAAAATGCCAAAACATCAAATGTGTGGAATAGAGAACAGTGTTATAGTATGGATAGTACATAAATACATACGTACCACATTGGGAAAAAGAGATGCACAGATATAACCGAACGACTTACACCAAGAACAGCAAGAAACCAAGTCGGCCATGAGTCATGCCCCTAGACTACGAATAGTTTCATCAAAGGAAAAAAAAAAAGTGGAAAAGGGAAATAACTGTTCATCAGGAGAACTTTCAAGGCGAGGCTAAACTGGCTAAGGACAGGGAAACTGGAAACATCATTTCCCGATTCCGATTCTATGCCTTCTTGACAGCATTTGATCTGGAAAAGCAACGACACCCGTGAAGAAAAAGTTAAGACGAGATCAGTTGGAGCGACGTTCTTCCGACGAGGAGAAGTCATTATAAAATTAAATTTTAAAAACAAAAACACGAAGAAAGAAAACCCTTCTTGCGATCCGACCAAGAAGAGGCGCAGAATAGAGGAAGGGAGGGAGGAATTAGAGAAGTCGGACTGAAGGTAACAGTGAAGTATTCTGAAGGAATATATGGACATCATCACCGGAGCATTCACCTGAAGAGCGAGCCCCAGTCCGTACATTCTGACGTGGATAATCGCTCCCACCAAGCATCAGCATCGCCTAGGTCTTGTATTGAAAGCCCCACCTGGACACTCTCACTAGAGATAAAAGACTCATATTATCGCAAGCCTTTTTAATTTATAAAAATTCAAATGTAAGGAGTGTTCACTGGCATGCAATATTGTCTTCGTTCCGAATCCATTCAGTACATGTCTTCGTTGGAGAGAGCTGACGGTCCTTGTACACAGACGGATAAGTACATACATGTCCCGGTGGGTCCCTTGACAGCTCGGGGGAGAGAAATCATGAAGTCGAATCCCTCCCTGCGCGATCCGTCTGTCTGTATAATCCGCACCTCCTTCGTCCCCACAATCACTGCTGTGTTCATTCGCCCCCATGGAAATAGTCAACCGAACTCTTGATGATTTTCCTGAGCATTAGACGACAACTCCTTTTTTTTTTAATTTCTCGGGTTGTCGTGTACATGTATTATCTGGAGCGAGGGTGAAAAGAAGAAGAAGAACGACGACGACGACAACAACAACAACAACAACACAGGCTCCATCATGTCAGCCAGAGTGAAAATTGTCCGACTAGACAGATCATGACATACACCTCACCGGAAAGATTAGGGTTTGTTCATTGAATTTGTGCCTCCAGGTAAACGACAACGATAAATAGTCTCGTGGCAAATGGAGAACGCTAAGAGAGAGAGAGAGAGAGATCAGAACCATTGATTTGATGGGCGGGGGTGGGACAGGAGAGCAGATCGCATCTCAGGACCTCTCAGAGGGTGGATCCAGAGCCAGAGGCAAAGCGTGGTGCGCCTTGTAGCGGGCAGTGAGGTGAGGGGACGGTGTATCACGTGGACTTCACGGGCGCTCTGATCTTGAAGGGCTCGGTCCGCCATGGGATTGGGAGGGGCGCACGAGTGGGGCCACCCCACCACCACAACAGCTGTCAATTTTGCAATGATAGTTCACTGGCTGGCTAGCACGCAGCCGATCTACCATAGAAGAATACCACTGCGATTTCTAAGCTTTTATAGACAGCATCATAATGCGGGCGAGGGAGGTGGGGTTGGGTGGCGATCGATTTCTTTCACATCCCGGGTCATCCAATTCGGGACTCAAATGTACACATCAATCGATTCAGATAGGAATGTGCATATATGTTTATTACAAAGAGAACGAGATGTAAAATCTAACCCAGAAATTATGCTGCGGGAAGACAGATGTGTGTATGTCACAATAATGCATTCATTCTCCTCTAATTGATTATTCCTTTGACTCTTTGATCTACTCCTCTTTTCTATATATATATTTATTTATTTATTTAAATCAGATATTGCGTCCAAAATATTTATAAAAAAATGAAGGGTAAGGTTTAAGATCTAGCAATGACCTCCAAGATGTGGAGCAGCCGCTCTGATCTGCAGGAAGAAACGCAAGTACCAGCCCCGAGATGTGGAGGATGAAGCTCGCTCCTGCAGTGACTGTACTGCGCGGCTGGCTTCGGTGGAAAAGGCGGGCGGCCAGGGGAACTTGCCCATGATGCTTCACCCTACTATCAGAAGTCATCAGTTGTCCCTGCGTGCTTGTTTCGGAACATCCGCCACCTCTTCTCCTTCTTGCTCTTAAATGTGGGAATATCTGGATTTGTTACGAGCGGACCAGGCCAGTGAACAGACACTAGCCCTCTCATCGAATGTCTTGACTTAGAGGTGCCGCCCAGATGCAACTCATCCCACCAATCTTTTCACAGGCTGCTGCTATAGCTTGCCAGTGTGTGGACCGGAGAAAGCCATAAAATGCACGGCTCCACGACATGGCAATATTCATATCCCCGTTTAAGAGAATCACAAGTAAAGGACTTGCCATGCATATTATTCATGACTGGTCTTATTGCAAAATATGAATAGACGACACAAGCAGTCCGGTCTGGAATCTTTAGTAAGAATGCAAGGGTGACAGGTTGAGTTGTAATGAACCCCTGCCCAGAAGCTCAAAATGATAACTGCATAGGGAAAGCATGACCAGAATTTTATATGACATCATTATATTCATGCATGTTAAAGCAGTATTTGCTAATTAAAACTTTATCCTCTCAACTCAACCTACTCCTAGCGGAGTAGAAATAATCAATAGCTAAGGTTCATAAACAAAATGCTTCGGCAAGAATATTCAATAGGGATACACCTGGTTTTGACCTTTGATCGCTTGGAAGAATCTCAATGTAGCAGGTGTCCTTGAAAGGTGCTATGACAAATATTTTTACACCATACTGCAAGAATCACTGAAACCGTTCACTAACTTCATTACAGGTATCTTTACCCTTAACAACAAGATACTTTGAATGTCAAGCTTGATTCTATCCCTGCCAAAAGAAAGAACAGAAGGAAATAAGCAAATGTTTCTGATTGACAGGAGAAAATGAATAATCACACGAGAAGAGTATACCAGATCCGCAGCAGCCTGTAATGTCACATGATTGCCCCATTCGCCATTCCCAATACCATCCACAGGCAGGAAAATGAACACCAGCAATCTGGAAGAACAATTTACTATAAATAGATGAGCGAGGAAAAGTACATGTACATCTTCTCCAAATACTCATCGCAGACCATGGGTACATATACCTCCTATATCTCTGGATGGGACTTTAGCTGATAACCCATTTGTAGTAAAAAAACGTAAATTTATAGCCCAAGTGGAAGATTCACATTAGTGCAGATTAAACTATAGGAATAAATTACCACATAACCTGATTCGCAATTTGCTGTCTCGCAAATTCATGGTGCCCAGATATGCAATAAATCTGGTCTGAAAAGGCACGAAACTGCACATTACCAAATAACGAGATTTAATGCAGCAATTACGTTCCTGTAGGTAATCAATTTGCTCACTTTGGTAACTACTAATATTATGCGGAACTTGAATCTCTTATTAACTGTGCTATACTCACTCACCGTGAGTGTGGTCGAATAGTTTGGCACTCATCATCCAAATGGGAGGATTCAAGTTCGAGTTCCACTTGCGACAGGGAGCTCTTAATCCCTTGAATGAGCCGACTTGTGACGATCCGAATTAATTAACTAGATAAAATTTAACTGGATACCGACAATTTATTAAAAAAAAACTGTGCAACACTCAGTGTATGCAGGATAGTACGTGCTCTGAGCTCGAACCTGACCTGACAAGTACCATCTCCTTGAACTTTGTGCTCAACCAAACCATAGAGCTGCAATCTACGGAAAAAGAAGAGATGTTGCATCCATTGACACTTTTGCACTGTTTATCTAAGATAAAAATTCTCAAGATGACAAAAAATGATGGAAATTAGTGGAAAATGTTATCTCTCTCTAGTAGTCTTTGATGATCTAAAATTGCCTCTGCCACTGAGGGGATCTCACCATTGATCCTGCGAACATGCTGCACAAGTTAAAGTAGAGAGAGAAGTTTCAATTCCATTGTTTCCCGTGAAAGTTTAATGATAAAGAATAGGGGCCTATAATAGTCAGACAATAGGTTAACTCTCAATTCATCGGCTGGAAAAGGAAAAAAAGGTAACGAAGAGAGAGGGAATCCTTTCTGTTAGTATACGTGAAGTAAAAGAAGAAAGATACAAAAGCCAACCACTAACAATTTGGGTGATGGATAACATACGTTATCTTATCCTAAGTCCTACCGGCATAGATGATTAAAAACGTCAGGAGTCTGCTTAAATTAAATTTTAAGAGAATCTACTTCAATTAATTTGCTGAAAACTGACTTCAATTAATTTGCCGTGCAAATGAAGTCTTCTACACGACCTGAATGCTAAGAACATATAATACTCCAGGGATGAAAATTTCAGCAGGTTGATATTCAACCATAAATGGAAACACGAACTGTCAAGAAGATGTACTAATATATAGCTTGTGACATGATTTAACACAGTGGTATCTCATGGTTGCACTCTCTGGAACAGGAATCATCTGATTCAACCTTTTGCCTACTTCCCCATCATAAGAAATACTCATCTGCCAGCTCCAAAGAATATGGCCAATCTTCCACGCAGTATGACTTTTCCGCTGGGCTAGAACAGGAACTTGAACGCGTGACATTTTCTGATTCCTCCTGCCCTACAAAGCAATGAACTTACTGAGCAAAAAAAGCCACAGATTGACTGAAACCTTTAGTTTGACACATACCGGATCCATAGCCTAAAAAGTGCCCATGCCAATCATGTGGAAAGATAGACAGCTGTAAGTGTTGTGAACCATCATTTGGAGACCCACATGTTTCACTGATTGCAAGTTTTGATAATTCCTCTTGATGCACATGTGCTAAAAGCACATCATTTTCCATGTTGTTGTGTTGAATTCCACAGTGATCTTCTTCAATGTAATGCCCTCAGTAACATGCAACGTCACCTTGTATATCGGAGTCACCGTATCCACAATCTGAACATGGGTCACTTTCAAAGAACCGGAGACCCCATTGAACAACATCAGGATCTTGCTCATATGTAATCATTGTGTCCTCACCTTAAAACATCAGGAGTCTCCTCCTTTCATCAACCATGAGTCCATCCCAATCTAGTCAAACAGTCCCACTGACTTGAGCACGAAACCCAATACAAGATGCTATAAGAGGCTTCCCTAGTAAGACAGAAGTTAAAGCATATTATTATTT
This sequence comes from Sonneratia alba, assembly GCA_900174645.1. NCBI lineage: Eukaryota > Viridiplantae > Streptophyta > Magnoliopsida > Myrtales > Lythraceae > Sonneratia > Sonneratia alba. The sequence goes on from FWPY01000010.1 coordinate 3,880,349, forward strand.
CTATCCAAGAATTTCTGCTCCTGGAAGCATCTGAAGAACAGAAGCAGCATGAAGATATTAGAGAAGACCACACCACCTATGAGCAAGAAGGTATGTATTATCAGAAAAGGCCCCAACTTTCCTGCTCGATGGCAAAGGAAAGGTCCTAGTGATTCGTGAGTTGAGGTAACTTAAACCACTCGAACCAAAACCAGCCATATTAAAGGATCAGTCAATTCAATAAGATGAAATGAATACTTCAGTACAATCAGACAAGGTGACTACAGTAAAACAGTGCAGTTAAAGGGAACAAGAAAACTCGATGACTAGATCCCCGTTGTGTGTTAGCCAAATCGATCTCAATCAAGTGGCCAGAAACGATGAGATATCCTACAGGACCTGGGAATCCGACTGACACTCCGCAAAAAACGCGTCCCAGTATCCACTATCTACTATTCAGGAAGAAACCAGACCCCAGTGAGCTCACATTTCCGGAAAGGGACCGCACATTGACTAATAATGCAGACGAGGAGGAAGCAGAAAACTATGGGATCAAGCAGCGAGCCTGCAAAACGGTTGGCGGACACATTGTCAGCGACTACCGAGCCAATGGGAGCGGACTATCAATTCATCAGCGTCGCACAGGTAAAAGAGCTCGAAGCCATCAAGGCGCCGCGCGAGCGAGAGAGACATGAAGACGAGCTGAGCTGCTGAGAGAGAAGGAATCTCTTCACAGTGGGGGGGAAGTGAAGTGACCACGAGATTGGCGTGGGAACACTGGAGCAGTGCTTATCGTACTACTCTAACGGTAGACTGGCTCCTCTCCATCACCACTGCTGCCTCTCTCAATCTTTGAAAGAGAGAGAGAGAGAGAGAGAGAGAGAGAGAGAGAGAGAGAGAGAGAGAGAAGGTAAGAGACATGAGACGTTTAACTCACGGCGAAAGCATAGCGTCTTCAGTTTGGTGCGGTCGTCAGATCACTGTCACTGTGGTCCCACAACGGCCCACCAATAATCTTCCGCCAGGTGTCCAATACCCGCATTTGCCTTTGACTAATTATTGGATCGGATGGCCTTGACTTGACAATTTCGTTAATCAGAATTTTTCGTAAATTCTTTTTACTCCAGTTTTCGTTCCGCGCTATTCTGTACGTACGGACTGGTGCCACCGGCGAGAGGAGCGTAGCTCTGGCACCTGCAAGAATCGCGCGGAGGAGCCGCCATAGCTGTGGAGGAGCACTGAGCTGCAGAGAGTGTATTATTAGGATGGAGGGAAACGTAGCCGCGAAGACGTCACCACTGGTGGGCCTTCTGAAAGGCCGAGTCCATCCTAAGGAAGCCCAATTAAGCTACTGGGCTCGATAAAAAACCGGCCCACTCCACAAACGAGCGCTGTCGAGTGTCCGGAGACGATCGACACAGGAGACGGTCTCTCACGCGCTCCGCCGGGATTCACGCGCCTCCGCAGTTCAATGCAACTCGTAAGAACTTTTTGAAGTCCGTCTGAAACAGTACATCCTTTTCGGTCTCAACCCTGTCAGAGCTCTGCTTTCCCTCTCTTTTTTCTCTCCCTCTCATCACTGTCTCCTGCTCTCTCGTTCCCGATCGCTGCAACTCCACCGGCTCGAGCTGCCGCAGCAGCTTGCTCCCCTGCTCCCCTTCTGGCAGTAAGTTGATTCTTCTCACCCTTCTTCTTCTTCTTCTTCTTCTTCTGGCAAGTTAGTTGAAATGCTCTGACATCTTGCATTTCTCCCCTTATTTCACTCTTTGGGGATTCTGTTAGTAATTCTTGTGGGATTCTGTTTTAGTTTCTCAGTTTTGTGCTTCGGGAGCTTTGTCTGTGTTCGACGAAATTTCTGTTGGGGTCGTGATCGTCTTCTCAGCCACATCGTCCGCTAGTTTAAACATGCAAGTAGTCGGGTCACATGGGCATGAAAATTTGATCTTAATATCGTGTTTCTTTTATTAGGTGTGGTTTAGTTGTGCGTTGAGTATGGTATGGATATGATCATAAACACGAAATTCGGAACGGAAGGTTTTTTCTAAATAGAGTAATAATGGGAGGGATCCTTCCTTTGCCTATTCTAGTCTTTGCTGCGAAAAAAAGATACTTGATATCACGACTTGAGGACAAGTGCCTGTTACTGCTAATCTGCCGTATGCTTTGGAAGTTCAGGCTTGCCTCTGTCTGGTAAACTGTATGTTTGACCTTGCAATTCCAACCTCATTTATTGATTGCTGTACTTGCTGCTATATGGTTAGGCGATATATGATCATCATTTATTGCAGAAATTGATTTAAGCCCTCATTTACTCTGCGTGCGTTGAGATGTCATCTGGTTCTAACTGTATTGGAAGCTCTTTCTAGACCCAAATATGATTCCTACGAGGCAACAATGCTAGTGTCATTTTTCCCATTTATGGCAGAGAGCATTCTGGAGATTGCAGAAGTGGGATCATGACAGATGCTACAGTGAAGGAGGCATTTATTAGCATGGATATGGACGACAAGAAGAACATTTTCACTTCTTATCCTGCTGAGGTATATTATTTTTCTGAATTATATCCTGGAAGAGACGATATCTACAATCTTGAACGATGGTAGACCCTTGATGGATGTGGAATCGTCAGTGTTGAAGTCCTTCCATATGAGGCACCTTTTCTCATGCTTCCTGCCCACCCAACTGTGCTATGTCCATGATAGTTATTACCGCTTTCATGAGGTTGTATGTTGGATACTTCTAGCTAGCTTGGTAGTAGGTTCAGAGAGTTCTGATGTCAGACTTGACACGTATTTTGCTAATTTTGGCAGTGCTTACAAAGTTACAACCGGGGTAAAATCTTCTGATATTACACTTGTTCTGCTTCTCTGAAGCACACTTCTATAGGTACAACTATGACATGATGACCATTTTCTGACATCTTTAGGTGTTTTCAGATGAATCAAATGGTCATGATTCCATTTTGTGTGATCTGATTTATGCAAATGATGCATAGAGTGGATCCTGAAAAGCAACGATGGTACATTTGATTGGTGAAAAAACATAAAAATTATTGAAGGAAATCATGCTTTAGATATATTTGGTTATACACATGTTATACTTTTTGTGTAGTGATGATGGTAGAACAATGATCATGCTTAAAGTATTGTTTGTTTTACTTGTGCAATATTGTTTATGTCATGCTGATAATACTGATATTCATGATGTCCAATGCTAGACCAGAATTAATATGTAATACTTCCTATATCTCATTGTATCACCTGTAGTTGTATTTTTTTGGCTGGGCTAGCTCATACCTGCTACTGTTTTTCCTGAAGGTTGGTCGTCATGTGTCGTTTCTTACTGCTTTTGAGGATGAAGTAATGGGAGCAGAGCACGCCTTTCTGGGACATGAATGTGATAAAGACTTGGTTGGTGGTCATCTTGGCTTTGGCACCTACGAACTACAGAAGTGCTTTAGTGTTGGAAATATTCCATCTGCTCTTGAGTATGATGAGATAATCAATGGTGGTAATAGTTTTATGTAATTGTGCCTTCTCAGATGCATTAGTTCACTACTCTTCCTTTTTATGTGAAATAGTCCAGGCTAGTGACTGCCATCTGTAACTTGCCCGTCCTAACAAATTTTTGGACAGCAATTTGTTTTCGTGCATGAACCTATAAACATATTTTTGGAACTCATAAAAGGATTGTGAATTAAATTGAATGTGGTACATGAATCCTCTTATCTTATGCAATCATTATCACACTTTTATGTAGGAATGTATTACCCCTATGTTATATAGTTTTATATTGATGAAACTTTGCTGGATACGCATAAGAGATTCCAATAGTGAATTAGTGAAACGCATTATTCATATGATCTGTAGTGAATATGAACACACATTTTGCAATAGATGGTCTTGGTGGAACTAATATAATTTTTAATTCCAGATAATAATTGGAATTGCTTCTATCTAGAATTTTGCTGCTAGTTTGCATTCTCTCTGTGTCCTCTTTATGAGAAAAATTTTGGTGCACAAGTACTTACGTTTTTCCTTATGTCCTTTAGATGCAGTAGGTTCTACTCTTAACGTTGGAGAGGAAGCTGAGAGAGAAGTATGTCCTCTTGCACTATTGAGTTGAGATTGTATTTGATAGAAGAGGTCTAGGGAAGGAGCTCTAACATTGTGTTTGGTTTCTAGTTTTTTGATGGTATGCTGCAAGGAGCAGATGAGAGAATGCATGAGCATAAACTTCTGCCAAACACTTCCAACAAGCACCGTCTTGGTAGATCTCTAGATGACTTAGTCTGGTTTATGAGAGTTTATGAATGGAACTCCTTAGTGGCTTCTCTGACTTCTATCTCTCTTCCCTTCAGACACTAAACCTGTTGGTGGTCATCCCCACAGTACCTATGGCCCAGCCGGTGAATCCTGTCGTAGAGAGAACTTGGGTCTAGAAAATGAATTCCAGGCTCTTAGTGGACGAGATGTTGAGGCTGATATGTCTGGGATATCTTCAGAAATATCTTGCAATGAATTGAGAAATGACAAGAACTCAGCTATTTTTGATCAGATGACCGTTCAAGAATTACAGGAGACATTCAGGGTTATGTTTGGGAGGGAAACCATGGTTGCTGACAAGTATTGGCTGAAACGACGTCTCTTATTTGGCATACAAAACAATAATGACTTGGAGGAAAATCTGAGCCTTGTGAAGTGTTGTATGGCTCCTGATGAAAATGAGGGGAAAAATCCACAAAGCTCAACTTGTATTCAAGATGGTGGAAGTTTGGTAGATGAGAAACCAAAAGAATCTCTGACAACATTTTGTTGTGAGTATGCCGAAACTGGGACTAGTTCTCAGGAAAAAGGAGATGGAGGTCTACTCATTATGGGAAAGAGACTGCACAGGCCTCCTCGGAGATATATTGAGGAATCTTTGGAGCCGAAATCCAGATCTAGTAGTCGCAGGAGATGTGGGACATATCATAAAGCACCAAAGGTCAAGGTCTTAGGTGTAAAACCTCCCAGACAGGTTCCAAAGCAGCTTTCGCAGAAGTGCAATGGAGCAGTGATAGCTCTGCATGAGGTAGAACCTTTTAATGGGGCTTGCATTCAGGTACCTTTTGGTCTACCAGTCGAAGAAGAGCTGGTGAAGGAGTCTCCATCATCTCTGGCAATAAGCACTGTTTCTGTGAGTCCAGATATTTCCTTATTTTTTTGTATAGTTCATATGTTGCACTTTGTTATTAATAACTTGTAAGTGGCAAATTCCTTAATTGACTCTTTTTGGTTCAGTGCCTTGACTCTGACAATTGCCCCAGCAATCAATCCACTATCTCAAATGAAAGATCTGACACTGAGTGTCTCTCAATATCTGCTAAAATGCAAGAGAGTCTCTCAAAAACTGATCGATCAGTTAGGATCAATATACAAAAGGGAAAAAGACGAAGAAAGCATCATATGCCATGGACTCAGCCTGAAGTGATGAAGTTAATTGAAGGAATCTCTCAGCTTGGAGTAGGGAGGTGGTCTAAGATAAAGAAGCTACTATTTCCTTCTTCGAAGCATCGCACATCTGTAGATCTAAAGGTAGTGCGAATTATGTATTGATACTGCTGTTTCCTCTTCTTCTTCTTCTTGTTTTTTTTTTTTTAAATGTTTGGTTATGGGAAGTAGGCTCAATTTGTTGAGCAACTCGGTTTTTCAGGACAAATGGCGAAATCTGGTGAAGGCTAGCTGCACGCAGTTGAGGAAGAAGAGAAAGGTCTTGCTTGAACTTCCGACTGGAACTTGTTTCAATATCTGCATAGCGTCATCATCCTGGCTGGAATTTTTTCTCGGACACTAAACAAATGATCTGAGGTATCGTGCTTGCGCAGGGTCTGCTAGGTCGGAAGCAGCTCACACATCAGGCTCCGGAGCATGTTCTACGGCGGGTTAGAGAAATGGCCAACTTATAACACGTATGAGAGAAATGGCGATGCAAGTGATTGTATTAGGCTGCTTCTTAGCGGTAAATTAAAAAAGTTCAGAAAATTAGTCAAGAGCTTAAATGGGGGGGTGGGGGAGTCACTGCCAGGAGACAAGGAATTTATTGTCTTACAGACATTGGTAATGACGTGTTGTGGACAGTCACCTTCCCATGGAAACTCCATTTATTGTAGTTGTATGTCATCATCCGTACCGAACCTTAAACTTGTCTCAGGTACCCTGAGGGGAAAATTGTGGAGTATGAATGTTGAAGGGGCTGATGATACGACGGAATGAAATGGAGACGCCACATGCTATTTATTGTCCATTTCATTTGATGTGGATGATGGATGAAGCTCCAATTGGCTATTCCTGTGGCCAAAAAGAGCAAGACATCTATCTGATCGCATGTTGTCATCCGTGAATCTGATGATCGTTTATTATGAGAAGAGGTCCTTCTGGGTCTACTAGATGGGTTGTGCAAATGAGCATGAACATGAAATCGAAGTCTCGCGGGGGCAACAATGTCGACATGATGGACTAATGATGTTCTGATATATCTTGAAAGTGAAAAATGGCGTTACTGGAGAGGAGGATAGAGTCAGGGTCGTCGTGGACAGCGTCTCTGTGATAACGAAGATTATGTCTTTTTCGAGTTAAGCAGCGACTGATGTGTTTTCCAAGTCTTTAAGGTGAATAGCCACGGCATGCAGTCAGTGATGAAGTAAAGCAGGGGGAAGGCTGCTTTCGGGAGCAGCAGGAGGAGGAGGAGCAGAAGAAGACCAAATTGACCGGTGCCATTCTACCACGGCATGATCAAGCTCATTCCCCACGGCACCAGTAGAATGGGCTCCTTCCTCGCCTTTTCCCTCTCGGGTGGCGTATCCCCAACGATACTCTTCACCTTTCATCGAGCTCTCGGGTCGGCATTGGAAATTGGTGCAAAGGTTTCTTGGGTACGCACGCATATAGGAGAAGTACCGATTATACGGATTTCCATTAACAGAAGAACCTTCTATTATTATCTTGGCATTGTCCAAATGATGCCATCCATTTTTGCAATTTTTGCCTCTCGGAGGTGTACAGTTTCTGTAGTTCTATCATTCTTTTATATTTATATTCACAGTGCAAAAGGAGGAAGAGAAAAGAGACTGCAGATGAGTTGACTTCTCGTGTCAAACTTGGCGGGCAGAGAAGATCAAACTGGTCCTCTTCGTCATACTCGCGATCTCCTCTCCTTACGAGGAAAGTACGTTTTATCATATAAATTTGACTAATTTTATTCACTGTTGCATATCCTGTACATGTCTTACATATATGAAGATGGGCAAGGTCTGCTTCTCTGTTCGTCTTGTTCTTCTTGCTGCTTAACGAGTTGAAAGGTAAACGAGAGTGACGGAAACGAAAGTGGGGGGTGGTGGAGGGGCCGGAGTGGGGGTGTTCGCTATCAATCCCATTTTTCGAGTGTTCCGTTTCTTTTATCTTCTTCCAACCTCCTCCTCTTCCTCTTCTTCCCTGCGCTTGCCTGGCCCTCGAGGAGAACTTCACCCGGTAAGTTCTTGATGAATAGTGAACTGACCCTCTTCTGGGTTTCTTCATTCCGAGTACGGTTTCTTTAGTACTGGATATTTGTCCTCCATAGTATCGGTTGGGAGAGAGTTAGATCAATGTTGTTGGCGTTTGGAGCCATCAGCATTTTCAGTTTGAATCTTCCCGCGTAAGGATTTTTCCAACTATCTGGGAGGAGACGGGCCATTTTTGTAGTTGAGGTGATTGGCCTTCATATCCACCCGCAAGTATTCGTCTTCCATGGTGGTTGATAGCATAATGGATCTGTTATTAACTGTTTCATCTTCTTGCGGTACAGGTCGAGTCCATTAGTGAAGAGACAGTATCAGAACAAACTACTTGCACTGGAGATATATGGGATTCATTAGTTCGAGATCTGCAAGGTCCCAAATTCCTGCGCTTATTGGATATTCTGTACTGCACTTAGCAATTTCAATATGTTCCTTTCATGACACGGGAGTTTTAATGAATTAGCAGGGTTCGGGATGATATTGAGTTGCCTAGTATCCCAACTACCACTAGAAATGGAGCTGAGAAGCAAAAACACAACCTCAGTAGGAGACAACCTCAAATATCCAGTCAGAGCACAACATCACGTAAATCCCTTGGTGCTAAAGTCATCTCCACAGTTTTCTCTGAGGACTACAAGCGAGGGAATAGGAAGATACTAGATCCTCGGGGAAAAGTCATTCGTCAATGGAACAACATCTTCTTGGTCGCTTGCATCATCTCCTTGTTTGTGGACCCTCTCTTCTTCTACTTGCATTTGGTGTGGAAGGAGCAGTGCATCAACATCGGGATCCGTCTGGAGATTATCCTGACTATCGTGAGATCAATCACTGATATCTTCTACGCAATACAGATCTTTATTCGGTTCCGAACTGCCTATGTTGCCCCTTCTTCCCGTGTTTTCGGGAGAGGAGAGCTCGTCATTGACTCTTCAAAGATCGCATTGAGGTACCTGCGAACGGGCTTCTTTATTGACCTAATTGCTGCTCTTCCGCTTCCTCAGGTATGTCAACTGTCGAGTTATGTATGTCTTGCCACGCCTTCATCTATGGGTTTAATCTGTTAGATCATAATCTGGCTTCAAATTCCAATAAGGGTTATATTTTGTTTTACTTTGATTATAAGTATGCTACTCTCGATTCATGCAGCTGCTGATATGGATAATCATCCCAAACCTGAAGGGCTCGATAATCACTAACACGAAGAACATGCTTCGTTTCATTATCATATTTCAATACATACCGAGACTATTCCTTATTTATCCTCTCTCATCACAAATCATAGAGGCCCATGGTGTTGTCATGGAAAGTTCATGGGCTGGAGCTGCTTATAATCTCACACTGTATATGTTGGCCAGTCATGTAAGTTCAACAAATCCTGATTTCATGGTGATTGTTCACGTAAGTGATCATATTCCTGGGCAACTAGAGTAAGAATTTCAGCTCCAGATAATGAGTATCATGGTTAGGCTGATTTAAAATTAAATAGGATTTTCGGTTGGGTGTTGTTTTTTGGGGAACATGTTTTCTTCCGTGAGAAATGCGCCTGAGTTCCTCTTTTTGCTTCATATATCCAGAAGACAGACAGGCTGTCTTATTGCTTGCTCTTAAGTGATTCATTCTTTTGGTTCCAAATAGGTTTTGGGAGCTTGTTGGTACCTTTTATTGGTTGAACGGCAGGAAGCCTGCTGGAGAAGTGTGTGTGATCGTAATAAATCAGATTGTGAATATTCCTTCTTTGACTGTGAAGCTGTAAATGATACTAGGAGGGCTGCCTGGTTAGAGTCAAGTAATGTCTCAAGTATGTGCAGTCCGAGGAGTGACTATTACCAGTTTGGGATCTTCAGTGATGCCTTGACTAAAGAGATCACGAGCTCATCTTTCTTTCGCAAGTATTTCTACAGCCTCTGGTTTGGCTTGAAGAACCTGAGGTGAGGCTATAAGAAAATAAACGTTGTCTTCTCCTAATTCTTCAGTGCTTTTGCTTTGGATGATAATGAGTGACTTGTTGTGTATTTGGTTAAATGTTGCAGTTCCCTTGGGCAAAATCTGTCCACCAGCACTTTTGTAGGGGAAATTCTATTTGCCATCATAATAGCTATTCTCGGGCTTGTGCTCTTTGCATTACTCATAGGGAACATGCAGAGATATCTCCAATCAGCAGCCCTCCACTTGGAGGAATGGAGGGTCAAGAGGAATGATATTGAACGGTGGATGCATCACAGGCAACTACCCCTGGAGTTAAGGGAAGCAATCAGGAGATATGACCAGTACAAGTGGGTGGCGACTAGGGGAGTTGATGAAGAGTCCATCCTGAAATGCCTCCCTACGGATCTGAGGCGAGACATCAAACGCCACCTCTGCCTTGATCTCGTCCGAAGGGTAAGTTTCGAGGACATATTCATGCTTCATTATTGATCATATCGGGATTTCAATCTACCTATACAATTCTAGAGTTTCAACAGAAAGAAACATGTGTGGTCATATCTCTTAGTTAGATTCTTTTTCATCACAAATAGGTTCCTCTCTTCAAACAAATGGATGAGAGAATGCTTGATGCAATCTGTGAGAGACTGAAACCTGCACTGTGCACTGGAAGAACGGTTCTCATGCGAGAAGGTGACCCTGTGAGTGAGATGCTCTTCATCATTCGAGGACATCTCGACTCATACACCACAAACGGTGGTCGAACGGGGTTTTTCAACTCGTGCCAGTTGGGGCCTGGTGATTTCTGTGGTGAGGAGCTCCTCACATGGGCCCTGGAGGGCCCACGGCTGAGTGTGATCTTCCCTTCCTCGACCAGAACGGTCAAGGCAATCACAGAGGTGGAGGCATTCGCCCTTAGAGCGGATGACCTCAAGTTTGTGGCGGCCCAATTTAGGATGCTCCACAGCCAGACAATTCGATACAAATTGAGGTTTCATTCCCATCAGTGGCAAACATGGGCAGCTTGTTTCATTCAAGTTGCGTGGCGTAGGCACAGACAAAAGAAAGAGATTGCCGAGCTCAGGGCAAGGGAGAGCTTGGGTTTCAATGGTGAGGCCAAACCTTTCATTCTTGGCTCTTCAAGCAGTGAAAGGATCTACAGACATTCAGGTTCAAGTATTAGTGCTAGCATGCAGAAGCCATCAGAGCCTGATTTTCCTGCAGATGAGGACTAAATGACCGGTAGTTCCAAACGTTGTATAGTCTAATTAATCTACAAGTTGTGAACTATTCGTGTATATAATCAGGGAATATAGTTCTATTATTCCCATCTTTGCGAAAGAGAGAAACATATTTAAGATGAAACAATGCAATGTCTAGAGCTGTATCATTATAGATAAAAATTTTTGGTAGTTACTGGAAGTTGTGGAAATAATGGCTTTATCCAGTTTGCATGAAAACGGCATAAGTTTGTTCTTCTGTACATCTGTTTCTGCACTTGGTTGCTTCAGAGTATGCTGATGTCACTGCACCTAGGAAACCTTCTGTCACTTCGAGCTGAGAGATAAACAGCCACATCCTTCCTGTTGCACTGGTGCGTGGCGTTCACAGTGACTGATAGGCCAAAGACCAGCTCGTCTTTATGGTGTTGCTTATACGACTGAATTTGACATACTGATGGTAACCTTGGCTGGAATTAGTTGCCAGCAAAACACCAAATACTTGCACTCCTCTTGGGATCTTGAGCAAAACTCTATCAAATTCTGGTCGCAGCTAATGTTAAGTCTCTGAGACATCAAAACCAGCCTCTCATTTGTCAAACGCGGATCAGCCTCAGTAATCACAGAATAATGCGAGTCCAGTCCAATCCAATCCAGCAACCTCCATTGACCTCACAAATTTAAGGAAACAAAAACCTCAAAAGAGGTTTCTTTTCCCTTTCCTTTGATTTGCGGAAGAGAAGGGCTATGGGGCAAAGTATGCCTGAAAGCAGCTGAAGAGGCTGCAAGCTTATGAACTTTCGGAGCCCACAATCCTTGACTGCAATACCCATTTTTATCGTAAAAATAGACCACCAAGGAGAAATCAAAAGAGGAGCCCTGTGCTTGATTAATAATCACAGGGTCTTAATGCTTTCTTCATTTGTCTGAACATTGTTCCTGCCTTACCTTTGTGCTCTCCTCTGATCAGAACTTCTCTGTTTACCTGAAGCAACTGAATCACTGTACCAAAAGTCCTCTGCAGAAGATTGGAATTATTAACATAGTTGAGGTTCGCTTTTCACTATATAACACGATCTTTCACTGATGCAATTTTATCTTTAACGACATTATGGAACCGAGAGTTCAGGGATGGAGATTTAGGAAACTTTTCGCAAAGCTGCAAGTCGGAACACTGTTGCAAGTCGAGGAGATAATGAGCACGTCTTATGACCAGGTACCACTTTTGAACTTGATAATATAATGCTCATGGCTAATCAAAGCGGTCAGGGAATGACAGTTGTAATATCCATCGCTTTAACAAGAATCATCCATGACAAGCCACACTTGAAACTTCTACACGAATTTTGAAAGAGAAGGAGAGTAGACTTGAGCAGGTGAGCAATTACTGTAGAGAAAAAAGAGTGTGTTGAGAGGATAAGTCGTAATGATTCCGTCTTATGGAAATGTCCTGTTCCGAGTCAAATTGGTGGATCGGAACAATTCAATGGATGAGAGTAATCATCAGAAGACAAGTGGGTTGTTTGACTAACTAAAACCGAAGCTATGGGAAGAGAGGATTAGTCTAATGGATCCATCCATGAATTTTGTCTCTGACCATCGCATGGTTTCAGCCCCCTTTGTGATCCATGTGCTTCTTCTGTAGCGGAAGATTTCATTCCATGATCGACTTGGTGAACCGCAATCAATGTGGACTCTGAATCGACCTCAGCAATGTTCCCAAGGAATGCCCCCGCTGATCAAAATTCCACCATCTGCCCACAATCAGATGCACGGAGTTGCTCGCTAGAGATATCAGTTGGGATGGTTGGAGCTTTGCGAAAACTTGAGCTGACTCGTGTGTATGGCTAAAAGTACGAAGGATCTTAAGCTCTACGGCATAACATATAACAGTGGGAAAACTGATAAGTCCAACTACGAATTATTGATCGCCGATATGCCATGAGAATATGGAAAACTTAACTTCAAGTGGCATTTTGACATGACAAGCAGAAGGTCCATAAAGCAACGTCGCTCGAGCGGCTGCCCGTAATTAACTGATTGGTTCTTCATGGATACAATCATGACTCATATGTTCATATCATCAAATTAAACTCCATACACACGAAATGACTAAATTAACAGTGTCGAATTAGCTATTCAGCCAACGACCACATGAAACCATTCGACTCTGGGGGTTCAAATCTCATCATGCCTTCTTGTCTGCGGGGCTGTCGTGTGATCTCCTTTTTCTTTTCTAATTTCTAACTCTCCCAAATTATCGGCCAACCGATCTCTTCTTCCAATTTATGAAAACCGAGCAACCATGTACTCTATTCTACCTTCCCTTTCTTTATCTTGTCTAGATAGAAATCACCGAACTTGGTCCAAAGTTGACAATGGGGATCAGTGGAGGCAAACCCCCAAAAGAAGCAACCTCTTCTACTCTTAAACCGCGCCATAATCAATGGGTTCGTTTGAAGGCAGATACACCGATTTGGTCGATCCTAACAGAAGAAAAGTAACATAGGAAGACAGTCGGTGCGGAGTCGGAAGGTGTCCAAGTCATGGTCCGATCGATGTCTCGTGTACGGATCGGTACTTCCTCTTTCCCTTCATAACCCATGAGACAAGATAGGGAAAGCACCTTAAAGGATGCCAGGTCAACGGCAATGTCTGTGAAGGGTCGATAGCTTTAGACCATGATAATATTCATACAAGAGTTTCAAACATTACTAGGCCACGCATAACACGGTGAGAGATCAATAAGTTGAAAGAATATATGAAATGAGAAAGTAATTAAAATAGTATGTGATTCCTACGGTGAGATTCGTATTTGCGGTCATTTCCTTATTATTTGAAGTTAGAATAACGTTATTAATGGTATGGACAGCTTATCACAAAGTTGTTGGGGGTCTGATCGGAAAGAAATTGTATTTAAGATCTTCTGATGCCGGAGATTCCTCCTTTATCTGATTAGGCTTTTGAGTGTGACTTGGCAAGTCCAGTTGTCGCACTTTCTGATAAGCTGTCCTTTACGTTAGTGATGACGTGGTCTCTCTCTCTCTTTTTACCGACACAAGTTTGTTGAGATTGTTCGGCATCCCTTTTCTTATGCAGGTTCTTAGATTAGAGTTTTGTAAATAGGAATAATAGGATCAACACATTGGTACGCATAATTTCAAGGGGATAATTGAATCAACGACCCTCGAGGAATTTCAGTGTCGTTAACACGAATCATGATCGACGTCATACTCATGGAGATGCGGAGAATGTAATAGCAAATTAAGGGAAAGAAGAATCATCTAATTCTGGAATTACTGCATTGTAATTATGTTGTAATACTGTCTAAATTTAATGTTGCAGCATGATTACCCTATGGTAATGCCGGGATTAGTCGATTCTTCGGCTTAATTGCTATTACTACCTGCATGTGGACATGAGGTTTGACATATTCACCCAGAGAGGAAGATGGGGAAGGAGATGGAGGAGTCGAAGTTCAAGAGGATCTGTGAGTTCTGTGGGAGCGGCCAGGGCAACAAGAGCAGCTGTAAGGACGCCGCTGTCGAGCTCGGCAAGGAGCCGGTGATAGATAGCCCATGGAAACTTTTTGCTTCTTCATCTTCTGAGCATTACCTGTGCTGTTATAGGACTCTGCTTTCGCTCGACCAATGCTTTTAATCACCATATTTTCCAGAGTTATGTGATCGGCGATCGCTGCGTTAAAATTGTGCAGTAAATGTACCGGCAGCGCAAGTACAGTAGAAGTGATACTAGTGAGCAGCTCGGCCTGCTATTTGCCACGTCTGCATAATCGATGTTGAAGTGTCCTGCCTGCCTTCTGTGCTAGAAAGCTGGAGATTAGAGTGTCCTAGTTTTTTAAGCGGTATACCCGGAATATTCCCAGGCTTACTGAGCTCCAGCTGCTGAAATGCTAATGGCAATTGTGCTAACTGATCTTGAAGGTCGCAAGAAACATCGATCTGGTGTATGGAGGAGGCAGTATTGGACTGATGGGTCTGATCTCCCAGGCTGTCTACAGCGGTGGTCGACACGTTATTGGGTGAGCTCCTAGCTGCCCTCCACTCACTCATTCGATTTTCCTCTGGTGGATTTGATACCAATTTGCCCTTGACATTCTGTTTTGCCTCTTTGTGCTCAGAGTGATACCAGAGATCCTCATGACACGAGAGGTCGTTCCTTCTTCTACATATCTGTTTTCTTCGACCTGCACGGAATGTTCTTGTCCTGTGCTGCACATCTCTGGTGATTACTGGCCTAAATGACATTGAAAAAGATCGGACAAATGATTGTTACTGCGATAAAAATTCGAACTGGACATTTTGCCATGCTAAAGGTACTGTCAACTATCGTACGAAAATGACTACGCAGAATCGAGAAGAGGGACTGACACAGAGAACATTATCTGCATCTTTGATCAATTGATATCCTGTTCCTTCCAAATGGTGCTATCTTCTACTACCTTGCGGAAGCCACAGTCACATAGCTTGTTTCCTCCTCAGTCCTCTCCTTTGTCATCCCCTGGAGAGAGGGGGTTACTTGTTTCCCTCTCATATGTAGGTGCTAAAAAAATACAGGAAAGTACGTTGTGCCGATCCTGAAACTTATCGGGAAAAAACCTTCTACTATAGTTTTGCTCTCCTCCCTTTGTTCTGTCACCGCTTGTACCTCTTCCCAAGAGTTTCGCTAGTAAAAGGGGACACACATGCTCGATTCTATTCCTGCGATGGATCCGCCGACCTGGAACCTGATCTGGTTTTCATGAACATCAATTGAAATGGATGGAGAAGTTTAATTTTAGGGTTTGTTGAGCTGCGTAAAACTGGTGATCGGCAGATAACAGGAGAGACAGTAGGGGCAGTGAAGCCGGTGGCGAACATGCATCAGATGAAGGCAGAGATGGGTAGACAATCCGATGCCTTTATTGCCTTACCGGGTTTGTGTGCAATATCGAGATTTAATCACCCCCAACAAAAATATACATCTGCAGTAGGATCTTCAATTTCGATTCATGGCTGATCCCGAGTCTCATTATGTATGCAGGCGGTTATGGGGCCCTGGAGGAGCTTCTTGAAGTGATCACTTGGGCCCAGCTCGGGATCCATGACAAACCCGTAACCATTCGGCCGATCAGCCATCTTCTTGAACTGGATTGGGCGTAATGCTATAAATTAACCTTATCTTTGAATAACTAATTTGCAGGTGGGATTGCTGAATGTGGATGGTTATTACAACTCTATCCCTCTCGATCATCGACACCTTCTGCTAAGGAGCTCGTCAAGGAGATGGAGGTAACTACAATTCAACCTATGCTCGGAGAGGTTGCTATCTGGCAGATGTAATGCTACCGACGTAGTTGGAGAGTATATACATTATACGCTTTTGGGCCAAGTAGTCACACCCTTTTTTCTGCTTCCAAAAACGAATTGATAATACTCAACGCTGCAATCTCTCAGGAGTACCTTCCGGCGCCATGAAAGAGTGGCTGCGAAGCTCAGCTGGGAGGTGGAGCAGTTGGGCTATTCCCCACAATACGGCATGTCTCCAGATGAAGGAGAAGATAAAAACCAGGGGATTGATTAGCAAGGAGGATGAAATGGCAGTTTCCCTTTATCGGTCATTAACCCTTTCCCAGGGGACTAGTTCAAGATTACATTTACTGGAATTTCTGTGGTCGGTCGAAGTCGAACCTGTAAATTGCCTTCTCGATCGCAGGGCCCACGTTCGAGCATCGCTGAGTAGGCCTCGGCCCATCAATTAATTTCATTTTCTGTGCATGGATATTCTCATTTTCTTGGCAAAAATGTTATTAAAAAAAGTGAAAATGTGAATCAACTGTAAGAATGGAAAATTTGGATTCCCAGTTACATAGAATGGCAACAAAAATAGCTAACAGCTCATGTTAAGGTAAGGTATCCTCTTCAATTTTCTACTTACTTGAGTCCAAGGTAGATTCCGAGGTTGTGGATTTGGTTGGTCAGATTCATGCATGCATTTTTTTTATAAAAAGAAAATCATTATAGATTCGTGCATTATCAAGATCGGACAATAATGGACCGTTAATTAATTAATTTTTGCATGCATGCATGTACACGATGTCGGATCCGGGCAAATGAAAATCACGCAACGTGACGAGATCACGTGACAGGTTCTGACCAACACCGCAGAGTTGACCACTCCATCTGCCCACTCCTCTCCGACAGCATGCGAAATGGACGGTGGTAAGACCGCTGTCGTAGGAGCGATTAGTTAGGGGCAGCGCACCGGATCATCCGTCGCTTGCAAAAACCTAAATTCCCATTTGTTGTTGTTGTTGTCGTTGTTGTTGCAGAGACAGATAGATTCCTCTGAATCTCGGCTATCTCTATCACCTCCTCCTCCTCCTCCGCCTCCTGTTCTTCTACTCAGTACTTTGCCCTTTTCGCTACCCCTCCCTTCGCGTCCGTGGCAATGGCAATGTGGTGATTCCGCCTCGTCCAGCTATGTGACAATGCCAAAAAAGGTCCTATTTTGACCCCTCATTTCTCGGTTTTTCCGGTCGTTTTGCTTGGGTGTACTTGATTTCTTTCGGGCGTTTTCCTTTTTGATTTCTTGCGCCTTCTAGGTAGCTTGTTTCACTCTCATTTGCCCTCTGTTAATTTCTCTTGTCGCTGAGAATTATATTTGCTTGCATTTTAGTCTCGTTTCTTGGTTGCTCGGGATATGCTGCGGAAAATTGAAGAAAAGCTTTTATTTTTACGGTTGTTTTCTTGCCTGGTGATGGCGAGCCTTTAGGCTAATTGGTGGAGTCTGAGTTCATGCTGACATTGTCTCTGTAACCAAAAGGGTATCGATTTTTCATTTAATATCAGTACAATGATATCGCTGCGTGCGTCAGCTCAAAGTAAGTACTATTTTCAGTTCTATTGGCTGTGATATAAGCTATTGCCTTAGGAGGATGATGACCGAGCTTGTTTTCATTGAACTCCGAAAGGAACCTATTTTCCCCCTCATTTATGTCTATTTTCTTGGTTCTTTTATCAGTTTTGTTTGATAATGTTGGCGAATAATATGATGATACAATACTGATACGTAGCGTCCATTTTCATTTAATGCCTCAAAGATGACTCCTCGATATTTTCTCTTCCTTGTAACTTGCTTATGAGGATGGCAGACATAGTAATGGATGTCCATATGTCCGTATGTAGATTAAACATATTTTACAGTAATATGTTGTTAACACTTGAAGATGCTCTCATAAGTGTGTCAATTTTGTGAGTTGCCTTCTAGCACTCCAACTGTCAACTATGATAATGGTTATTAAGTGCAAATATTTGATACGTTCTATTTCCTGATATTGTCAGCAACAGCATATTGATATGGTTGG
Organism: Sonneratia alba; assembly: GCA_900174645.1. NCBI lineage: Eukaryota > Viridiplantae > Streptophyta > Magnoliopsida > Myrtales > Lythraceae > Sonneratia > Sonneratia alba. Next base: position 3,898,374 of record FWPY01000010.1, read on the forward strand.
CTCTTGGTTATTGGACGAGAACTTCAATGGAATCCCTGATGGAATCTATGATAATGTCATCAAGCACATTGATTTTCCTCTGGAAGATGTGGATGGGAATGTGCTAGGTGATGATTGGGATGCTAGCTTCCAGCTCTTGGAGCTGCCCTCCTCAGATGTCTTAGCTGGATTGCCCTCTGACTTTAGCTCAAAATTATGTGATGATGATTCAGGCCCACTTGGTACTCCCTCTGAGGTATTTTCTGCTCAGCATACCCTCTTATACAACAATTTCTGTCAATGTTTTGAAGAGTCTGCCATTTGTTTTCCCTGTAAGTGTTATTAATCCGTGTTGTGTTTCACTAGCATATATGAGAGAGCTACTCTAGGTTGTGAATCTAAGATATTCATTTCTACAAATATCTAGACTTTCCTGTTGTTCTGTGACTTGAATGGAACAAGATAAGTGAGTGAGAGAAAAGTTTTTCTAACTAAGAGTAATTTAATTTTTAATCTATGTGTAGACAGAATGAGACGGGCTGCTAATCTCTCTCTCACTCTCTTTTTTTTTTGGCCGAATGGAGACAGGTTGTTAATAAGTATTATTTGAACCAACTTTATCGAGTTTTTTGCAAATATTATGTGTTTATTACATGTGTTGATCAACCTGTTTGTGAATCATGTTTACCTTTTCGCATAGCAATATTGGGTTGGAAGTAGGAAATCAGATGTCCTTGCTGGTTGATGTAAAGTGATTCACCTGGTCGGGGGCAGATATGTCTCATGTACTTTTCTCTCTTGAATCGTGTTGCTTGAACCTGCATTTAAGCTTCGGTTATCTATTTTGCCCCTTATTTTTGCATAACCCGTCTAGTGCCTTATCTTTGCCCAATATATAGTCAAAGACGGACTGATAACTGCTTAGTTTGACCTATAACTCAGGGATTCCCTGCCCCTGGGAGATGGTTAATTAGTGCCTACATTAATTTACTGAATTTATTGGAGGAATACCGAAGAGATATGCTTATGAGGAGTAATTTTCTGAAACTTTCGGCCAGGCACTCCATCATATATAAACTGCATGATTCAAATGCTTAGCAAAATATATTCACTATTTGATGATGTTGGATGAAGCTTCAGGTACTTCCTGAATTTAATTTTGGAGAATCAATCTGTCCATCCGATTGAGTTTGTTTTCTGTTTTTAGAAGGGAGAAAAATTTATAGTCAATTTTATTGCATTGTCTTTTTTACCTGGTCTGATTTCCCAAAGAGTTGCTGTCTAAATTTCTCTTCCATTCCAAAACATATTAAATTAGCATACAGTTTCTTGCCTTAATGTTGATGTACTACCTCCTTCGTATCATATCTTAGTGTGAGGAGAAATCTAAGCTACAAGACTCATCGCAAGGCAGTGGGGAGGCAACCTCAGATAGAAACGTCTTCGTCGGAGGACATTCCAGCCTGTTTCATGCCACATCTGGCTCAGTCTCCGTCCTTGAGAGAGGCAGCTCATGGTCTGGAGATAACTCTGTCCATTTTGGGTTGAGAGTCTTTATCCCTGTGAAACGGGCCCGCAGCAAGCGGCTCCGTCCACCTACCTTAAACCCGAGACTCACTTCCATTTCCTTTATATCTTGCTCGGAGAAAAGAAAGGGAAAGAGGAAGAACCTCTCAATTGTCTTGGATGGTGGTAGCAATAATGAGTCGACTCTTCTTTCTAACGGGATGAGGAAGTGCTCGCACTGCAATGTGACAAAGACCCCACAATGGAGGGAAGGCCCAATGGGGCCGAAGACCCTGTGCAATGCATGTGGGGTCCGGTACAGGTCAGGTCGGCTCTTCCCTGAATACAGGCCTGCTGCAAGCCCGACTTTCATTGCATCACTGCACTCTAACTCGCATAAGAAGGTGATAGAGATGAGGAAGAAGGCAGGTCGTGAGGGTGTGGTGGTTGATGGGCTGTTTAAGGCCTCCTGACCTTCAGCTTGGGAACTCGAATGGGCGTTTATCTGTTTGATGATGTGGGTGATGATTTTTAGTTTGAGTTAGGAGGGTAGTTTTGCCTTGTTTGAGGATCTCTGTGTTTGTTATCCATTTTTTCCCAATTTTTTCTCACCTCTTTTTCCTCTTGCCCTTCATTTGGCATTAGTCTTATAGCTGATTTGTTCTGTAGATTGATTAATAAGTAGAGGCTTTAGATTACCTAGTACTCTTCTGGACATCCTAGACTAATTGGCTCTTTTAACAAAACTGCCAACAATGTCATCTTTCTTTCCCCACAGGAAAAAATGAAGGGGAAAAGACATGAACTTTCTAATGCTACTATTTTGGATTAGGGATATTGATCACATGAAGCTCATATTGATCTTGGCACCAACTCAAGTTAGCTTCTGAAGTAGTTCCGTGGTGGATAGTATGCATCTCGCTCTAATGAGGTATCCCTTTCGGTTGTTGATCGACATTGTAAGCACCCCCGGCCGCGAGGACAAGGGGTGGCCCATTTGGTTAACAGTTTTGTTCATGGTTTGGCAACTGAAGTTCACTGTGTCCGAACTTCCCAGAAAGTACGGAAATATCACGTGATAGACAAAAGGCTGCAAGAACAAATGCACGATGACCGTTGCTTTTGATCAGATATTTTTGCCCACAGAATTTGTCAATTGAAAGGAAGGCATGGGCTGGGCATTGGTCTACCGGTTTTAGCCTCCATAGACATCCGAAATGGGTACAACTTTTGCATTAACTGACAGTCCTGCAAAAGGTCGTGGCATCATTATGGCAGAAGCGCACCGTGATAATGACATCTAAGGATGTTAAAATGTGGAGTTCCGGATTGGATCAAAACTATGTAAAATTATTTCATATGTTATAATCCGGTCAGTTTGCTTAGCTAATTAGCTTATTTACGGATTATGATTCAAACATATATGAATCGATTCAGAATTGTTTACAAGCGGGTCGGTTTGTCCGGTGAATTGTTTATATTTCATTTTTAAAAATATTTTAATATTTTAATTCAACAGACCTATTTTTTAGATTCGACCTATAACCGTTCATCAACTGAATAAGAGCAGTTATATGCCATTTTGGTGGCAATCCGTTCCTGTTACGGGTTTTGACGGGACGGTTCCGAGATGAACTGGCCCATCTAACATCTCTAATGACATCCTACGGCTCAATCTCGTCCAGCAAAACAATCTCTCCCAATTCAACAACGGCCCGGTCTGGCACAGTTTGCAATGAATTAACCCGGGAAGATCGGATCCCCGTCTCCTCAAATCAGGCTCGAGCGACACCGATACGGTCCCGAAACAGTTGCAGATCACATGATGAATTTTCCCGATGTCGTTCTCACCGGGGCCAATGAAAACGATACTGCCACGTTAATGGGTTCTATCTCACGGTATCTGCATCACTGTTCGGCGTCCTTTTCTGATTGCATTTCTCAAGCACACCTTGCAGCCCTTTCAAGCTCTAATCAATGCTATGTCGGTTAACGTTTCTCTACTCGATCCATGCCGTTCGATCCAGAGTACAATACGTGTCCCTTCATCGCCTGCAAGATGATTGAGCGGGGGAGGGAGAGGAGAGAGCAGAGGATGGGAGGAGTTAGTGCACTGCCTAGCTAAGCTAACTAGCCGGTTCAAGGGGAAGACCGTGGGCTGGTAATTAGGCGGTAATTAAGCGTCGGACTAATCCGTCCGTTGACACCCCCCCTAATCCAAAGGGATGGGCCGTTAGCTTAACGATTGCCACCGTAACCGCAGTTAAGGGTCTTAAGCTGCTCTGTTCCTTTCTGACTCAGCAACCCCCGTAATGTAAACACAGGAGCATTTACCAAGTTTAGGCGCATTTCTTTGGTGTATGCAAAATGATACTTATCAGTACGATAGATAGTCTGTCGATTCCAACCAAATCAGTTCAGTTCACATAGGATTAGTACTATTTGTGTTAGATCTTTTACTCAAAACAGTGTTATATTGGTAACTTCTTTTGCACTTTTTGGTCTGCTCTGCTCTGCTCAGTTTTGGTTCACTGCAGAGTCTCACTCAACTCGGCCGATATTCTCGCTATTATCCCGCGATATTGTGAGACCCGCAACTGCATGATGATAAAAGTTATCAAGAAAAAGAAACCTGTGTTAATAAAATAATTTTTATTCATTTCTCTCCCCCTTTATTTGCTGTCAGTGATTTAAGACCTTTCTGTTTGTTCCGTTCCTGTTCTGTAGAGAGAGAGAAAAAGCTGTCTTTCCTGTTGCTTGCTTGAAATCTGAAAGGGGATACCGGGGAGTGAGAAGGATGAGATGAGATGAGATGAGATTGAGATTGAGACCGAACAATCAGTGGGTAAGAGGGGACCGAGTTTATTAAATAGGTGTTGGTTCGTTTTGTAGTTTAGCGCAGAGAAAATATTTAAGAAATTTCATCGGTCCCTCTCTCTCCCCCCCCTCTCTCTCTGCTCTGTAGCGGTTAGCGTTCGTACTGAAAATCAGCAGCCTCTGCGACGCTCTGGTCGGCGATCAATTCTCTTTTACTCCTCCCTCCCTCTGTCCTCTCCTCTCCTCTCCTCTAAGCGTGAAGTATCGCGTTGTCGCCGCACGGTCTTGTCCTGAGTTGAAGCAGAGAGAGAAATGAAGAAGATGCAATCTTTGTGCTTAATTTTCTGGTAAGGGATTGAATATCTAGCAACTCGGAAGCGAAAAGCTGCCATTTTTTTTATGGAACTGTGAACGATTTCCAGAGCTGGAGGTTGATGAGGAGATGCTGACGAAACTTGTCGGGGCTAGAAATGGATGAATCACCTCTGATATGCGTAAGAGGAGTTCCTTTGGTCGAGGTGGACTGATGCTTCGTGAAGAAGGTAAGAATTCTCAGAATTCTTTTATGCTTACTTTATTGCAGAGTCCTTTCATTTTCATGCAGTTAGGTGTCGTAGCTTATCGATTGATTTCAGGGAACGTTTGCTAATATGTTTTTTGCTCAGTCTGTTGATCGGTCACAGATTCACAGTCACTGTTAACGACAGACGCGAGTGTCCGCTCTCAAGCTTCTTGCCCTGCTGCCCGTGTTTGACCGTGAATCCAAAAAGAAGAGAAGAAAACTGTTTTGGGAGAGAGAAGAAAATCGAGCTGGGAACTGTTGAAAAAGGAAATGGAGGAAATGGAGGGGTATACGTTAGATCCTAAGCTATGGCATGCTTGTGCTGGAGGCATGGTTCAAATGCCTCCTGTTAACTCCTTGGTATTCTACTTCCCCCAGGGCCACGCCGAGCATGCGAATGCCGCGGTCGATTTCCCGAGCTGCCCCAAGATCGCACCTTTCATTCTGTGCAGGGTCTCCTCCGTGAAGTTCCTAGCAGACCCTGAGACTGATGAGGTCTACGCCAAGATCGTGCTGGTCCCACTGCCGAGCTCCAGTTTCGATCTCGATGGCGTTGATGAGATTCCCATGGATTCGGCGGAGAAAGAGAAACCCACATCATTTGCAAAGACTTTGACCCAATCGGATGCAAACAATGGTGGGGGATTCTCCGTGCCTCGCTACTGCGCGGAGACGATCTTCCCACGGCTCGATTACTCGGTGGACCCCCCCGTGCAGACAGTGATCGCAAGGGATGTCCACGGGGAGTCGTGGAAGTTTCGGCACATTTACCGCGGGACCCCCAGAAGACACCTCCTGACCACGGGCTGGAGCTCGTTCGTGAACCAGAAGAAGCTCGTGGCCGGGGATTCAATCGTATTCCTCCGGGCTGAGAATGGGGATTTGTGCGTGGGGATTCGGAGGACTAAGCGTGGCCTCGGTGGCCCACCTGAGTCCCTGACAGGCTGGAGCTACAGTGGTTTCTCAGCGATGCTAAGGGAGGGAGGAGACACCAAGTTTGCGAGAAACAGCAGGCTGGGGAATGGTACGAGCCCGGGTGGTTTCGGAAAAGGGAGAACAAGCCCCAGGAGCGTGATGGAGGCAGTTGCACTAGCGGCAAGGGGACAGCCGTTCGAGGTTGTCTTCTACCCAAGAGCATGCACCCCGGAGTTCCTCGTGAAGGCTTCCTCTGTTAGGGCTGCAATGAGGGTTCAGTGGTGCTCGGGGATGCGGTTCAAGATGGCTTTTGAAACCGAGGATTCCTCAAGGATTAGTTGGTTCATGGGGACGGTTTCTTCGGTTCAGGTTACTGACCCTATCCGTTGGCCTAATTCCCCATGGCGGCTTCTTCAGGTACCGCATGTCATAGTCCTAGCATGGGGCTTCAGTTATTATGGAAGATTTGCTAATGTTGTTTTCTATCATGTGATTGCTCAGTAGAAAGAATTGTCTATGCATTCTTTGAAAGCACCTGGCGTTTATGACTTGCTTACATTCATCAGATGAACCGTGTTCTAATGCATACTGCCTAGTAACTTAGTCAAATTAGGGCGTCACTTATCGAACTGTCTCGCGTGCTCAACATGATGGGGACTGTCTTTTTTTACTAGTATCCCAACCATACATCTAGCTGAGCCTGATGCTCTGGGTGTTGGCTCCATTTATTGTCACTTGAGCTTTGACAGGTTACTTGGGATGAGCCGGACCTGCTGCAGAACGTGTCACGTGTAAGCCCATGGCTGGTTGAAATAGTCTCCAGTGTCCCCATCATCCACATGTCACCGTTCTCACCTCCTGCGAAGAAGTTTCAGCTTCCTCTGCACCAGATCAGCTTCCCCAGCCTCGACGGGCACCTTGTGGTCCCTCCATTCTCCGGTAATCCAGTCGGTGGGCACACAAGCACCTCTTGTCTCCTTCAGGAGAACTTTTCCCCCGCAAGCATACTGGGAGCCAGGCATTTTCACTTCCCTTCTGTCTTTGCTGATCTCAATCTCAGCACAAAGTTCCCTTCCAGCTCACTTGGGTGGTCCCCATTCAATCCCCATTGTAAGGCCGCTGATCCCATTCCCATGGAAAAAGCTCGGGAAAAGGGCGTCTTGTCTTGCTCGCTCTCGATTGGTTACCCCGGTCAGGATGACTCGGTGAAGCCTGCAAATGAGAAGAAGCGCAAGTTCTTGCTCTTTGGGCAGACCATACTCACCGATCAGCAGATCATCTCCCAGCGCTCCATGAGCGACACAGCCTCAGACAATGCCAAGGCCCACTTTAGCCCTAAGGGCTCGTCCAATGCAAGCTTGGGCTTCTCACTGGCTAGCGATATTAGGGACCTCGGTCTCGGCCTCAGCACTGGCCACTGCAAGGTGTTCTTGGAGTCTGAGGACGTCGGGAGGACCCTTGATCTAACGGTTTTAGGTTCATATGAGGAGCTCCACCGCAGGCTGGTGTCCATGTTTGGCATAGAAAGATCGGACGCGCTGAGTCACCTGGTGTACGAAGATGCCACTGGTGTTGTCAGAAAAGTCGGGAATGAAACTTTCAGGTCGGTCTTTCAAAAGTTAATCCCAGTTCCACGTTGAAGATTGGGGTAGAGAAATTATCTCTGCTGATTACTTTTACTCTAATTGAAATGGCCAGCGAGTTTATCAGGAAAGCAAAAAGACTTACTGTCGTGAAGGATTCGAGCCGCAAAACATTCGAAAGGTAATTTCTTGAAAAAGAGAGAACTTTTGGATCTCTGAGATTCATTCTTTCATGAGTTAGGGATGGATCTTCTATAAGCAAAATATGGTTCCCATGTGTGAAAGCTATGGATTTGTTGCAGGTCACTCCTTACCAGGGCCGGATTCGAATCTTCGACCAAGAGCGGTCCGCTGAGCACTTACGCATGACAGCCTTGTCGCCACCGACTGATGGGCGGGCGAACCGTCCCGTCATGTCTTGGAGAAGTTCTCAGCTGTCGCAGTGGCCGGCCCGTAAACGGTGGGTGAAACCGCCTCGTCAAGCTCACGCAATAAATTACTAGCAGTAGTTTCCGTGTGTTTCGTTGGTGTCGTGTTGAACAAGGATGTTTCGGTTGGATTTTCCGAGGGGTGGATTTCCGTATGATTCACGCTTCACGTTGTGCAAGTTGTGAGGAGATTTTCAGGGTCGATTTTATCTCAGAGGGTCCAAGGGTCGAGTTCGATACACATAAATTACATGCCCATGAGATTCGCTGCCAGAGATGACAGAGAAAGATGCCATCGATTTGGCACTCCTTTGGTCCACAAAAGTAATGTCGGTAGAACTTGGACTTTAATCGAGGCGTGGCCTAAGATCGTTAGAGGGACCTTCGACTGATCGCACGAATTAGGTGGCTGAAGTAGGCTCATTAAATGCTACGCTGAATCACATGTTCTATAGTTTTCCAAAGCGAACCTAGAAAAAACTCATCGACAGGTTGTACACTTTGCCGGGAGAACCGGGACCTCTGCCATCGAAGTCTTCGGTACCCATGAGACTGTTCTATGCCTGGTTCCATCTTCCCCCGTGACCGAAACGGGATGTTATACGAGCTTTTCCAGCTTAAACCGTCTATTCTTGCCGACTGGGGCGATGGTATACCTTAGACAACTACGAGCACACACTTGGAATTGGGATGGCATCCTCCGATACGGTGCCACCCACCTGGTTCGTTCCTTGTCCTGGGCCCGGGGTGGGTCTGAGCTCGTTGGCTCTCAATGTGAATGGTTCCATTCGTGGATTCTATAGGAGTGACGCACGTGGGCGCTAGAGAGGGACAGCGGAGCAACAGGCAACGAGGCGGTGGCTGTGAGACTGGACAAACGATCTAATATGGCACGTGGGGTCTCCCAAGTTTGTCGCCGCTTTGGGTGGCCGGTTCTCGGGCCACTGCCGGTGCCCGTGCGGGGACCGGATTTGATTTCCCAACAGTCAACCCACACGTGCCCCTCACACACAGCACCGCATATTATATTATCGTTACTGGGACTACTCATAGTGCTTCCCTCCCATTAACACACATCTTATCACATAATTCATATGTAAAATAAATTCGTTCTTCGATTGTATAATTGCACCCAGCAACAACGATTGATTAAACCATGGAAACTGAGGGCATGTCGTTTTGATCCATGTCTGATGCGCTCTGCGTGTCTTTTCACGTCGTATCGGATGCACAGTGTAGGAAGATGAAAGCGCCAGTGAGCAAGTTGCAAAAATAATAGTTGATTAAGTGCAATTAGGCGTACGGGAATTGGAAGTGGGAGACGGATGGACACGTCAGCCCCTGGTCTTCTGTGAAAGTGTGGGATTTGTCGGCATATCCCACCTTGTTCGTTTGTGTGCCGTGTGAGCTGAGGAGGTGAGGCGATGGAAAACGAGGGAGGGCTTCTCCAACGTAAACGACAGAGATTCGACAACGTGGCGTAGATGGCCGCCCGGGCGGTGGGGCCCGCCGAGTGCCCTTCACCCACCGCAACGAGAGAGGAGACGTCTGCTGCCGCTCGAGCCGTCGACTGAAACCGGCCGGGTTTGCTGATCTGGCGAAGCAGGCAGTCGGTCCCCCGCGGCTGTGCTAGTATTTAGAGTGGCACTACGGCGATAGACGAGGATATGATGCGATGATAGGCACGATATGATATGGCTCCAATTTCTCGCGATACGTTCTCCTCATCGCTGTGAACACCTTTCCATAAGTGCATAGGTGCATAGCTACCAGTTTAATAATAAAAAATTATAAATTTAATTTTTACATATAATTTTTTTATATTCTTTTATTTTTTATATACAATTCTAAATTCATGAAATTTATATAGGATATAAAAGAACAGAATTCCATGAGGTAAAAAATATTTTACCAATCATAGGAAAGTTTTTAATTTTTAATTATATATTTTTATATGCTAAACTTGTAAGAAAAATAATCCGAGCATGCCGACTGTCGGCAACGGTCAGGCTCGATTGGGTCCAATTCTGTGAAAAAGGGCCCATTCTAGTGGGCCCAAATTGGAAAGGGCCCATGATCGGTCCAAACTCGCGTAAAACCAACAACAGTATACGACCGGTCAATCCTTTTGACGCTGGACACTCGGCAGCATCAGGGAGCCGATGCTGCTCCCGGTGTACCATACACCATGCTTGGAGGGAAGCGGGCCCACGTCTTTTCTTAATTGGGCTCAAGGTGCACCGAGAAACCGATTATCGTCGTCGCGGCCTTCATTAGTCCCATCCCATCTATCAAGTCTTCTCTGACCGAATCCCAACCTTCATACTTTCCCTAAATGTCAGCTCGGCAATCGCTTTCCCTCTTACACCCCACGTAAGCTTTTCCCCGGAGTTCGATCTCCGGTCATCCTCTGCGATTCGCCTCCGCCGGAGATCTGTTCTCTCTGTCGCGGTGCCTTCAGTAGCCGTGATTTGGGTACTGAGCTGTTTTGCTGTATCATATCTTCTGGTTTTGGAACATGTTTCATTAACTCTGATGAAATCCATGCCTTAGTTAGGTCACCGCAGAGTTATGCCCTGTGATGATCGAATTTCCGCTTGCTGCTTTCGTATCAGAGAGATAACGATGCGAATTTCTTCCGATTCTAGAAAGTAGTTGTGCTGCATCTGATGTTTTTGTCTCTGTGAAGAGATTCTTTATTCTGCAGTTGAACTGATTTGTGTCGCCTGCGTCCTTTAACTAGACAGCGTTTTTTTCCCCCTGCAAATTCTTCTAATTTTCTGCATAAAACGGTTTTCTGATAAGCCATCTCCTTCACTGAATAGTAGCTGTTAGGATTTGGCGTTCTTTGGACCTACTGAGCGACCAAATGTATGAGATCCTGTAGCTGGTGCGAGTTTTGAATCCGAGGTGAAGGGATGAGCGTGAGCCATGCATCTGTTCACCCCGTAGACGATCCTCCAACTGGGGAAGGTGCCAATGCACCAAGGGCGAGGATGAAGGATATACAAGGCATGCCTGCGACCCTTGGAGGGCTTGTCCTGCGTTTATGTCAGTTTCTCTTCGCGGCTGCCTCACTCTGCGTCATGGCAACCACCAGTGACTTTCCGTCCGTCACTGCATTTTGGTAAGTAGTTTGCTAAACTTGCAATTTTAGCAGAATTTGCTAATCTGTTGCCTCCTTATACTGTGGATGCTCGAATTTGGCTCAATATTAATTCACTTATATTTTGCAAGCAGTCCTTTTCTATATCTTATTAAATTTCTCTGGTAATTGCACTTCTGGAAGAATTTTTCTGATGATTGTTTTATCAGCTACCTTGTTGCAGCCGCTGGGTTGCAGAGCATATGGAGCTTTTCCTTGGCACTAACAGACATTTATGCTCTATTTGTGAGGCGCTCCTTGCAGAATCAGCAGGTGGTTATGCTGTTCACGCTTGGTGATGGGGTAAGGTTTAAAGCTACGTTTAGCTTACAATAACAATTACTCGCTATTGGCGTTAACTTTACTCAAATCATTTGTGGTTTCCCTCCTTTCTCAAGCTACCCAGTTACATTCTTACTTTTTAATTCATTGGCATCTGCATATTCCATACATCTGGGTATCTGTGGATCAGAAAGCCTGGCAAGTAGAAATTTTTATTTCCTAGTTCCATTGATCTGTGTTAAATATCAGATATTGCAGTACGGAGACAGCTGCTCTATGAGATGCTCTTACATTTCAATTGCAATTGTACTTTCTTCTACAGGTCACTTCCACGTTGACTTTCGCTGCAGCATGTGCATCTGCTGGGATCACAGTCCTCATCGACAATGATCTAGACAGCTGTTCCCGAAACCACTGTGTTCAGTTTCAGACTGCCACGGCCATGGCTTTCCTCAGCTGGTTTGTCGCTCTACCTTCTTTTCTGCTCAACTTCTGGTCCCTGGCATCTCGATGACAGTGGAGATTGTGAGGTAGGGAGCTCTTTTTGATGCCATATCTTGCTATGCCTCGAGCAATGTGTAAACTTGGTGGTAGTAATGTTGTGTGTGTAGTGTGGCATAGGTGCACTGAAAATATGCGAGGGTCTGTATGAATGTTGAATCTTGGAGCTGCTCTGATCAGATGGACCTGTTGATGTGTCTGAGATTCAAACGGATCATTATTCTTTGTATGTGCCATGTTCACCGGTACATTTGACTTTTGAAGCTCCAAATTATGTCTGTTTCCATTTTTTGAATGTTAAGAGGCTGTTCTCTCGGTCCTCATCTAAAACTGACCGCAAACTTCTGCAATCTGAACTGCAATAGATGAAACTGTCAAAATATACTTGCGCCTTATTGTAGGTTCCACTAAACTGAACATGATGGTATGCTCTCATCGGTAATTTGGCTTGTGATAGCCTCTCCTGAGGAAACTACTGAAAATGTAAGCGGCCAAAGGAGAAACTGGAACTGAGAAGGAACCCACGTCATCACTCCTTTCAGAGCCCGGCTGGGGTCCCATTTCTTTCTGGACATTTTACAAAACGTTCTTAGAACATGTGTTGAGATGTTGTGGATTTATTTACGTTTAGCTGATATCTGTTAGTTTCAGTTTCCACCTGGCGTGCGAGTCTGGGTCAAAGTCCAAACAACAGCATCCCTAGAGGTTCAGTGACACATTCCTAGCCTTGCCTTCGTCTCTTGCTTGACATGGGTCCCAAAATGATCTGTTGCCCTTAAATGTGAGAAGTATATCCTGTGATTCGGATGTGAATGATCCTGAAAGGGAAATACATGATAGCCGCACTGATCTTGGTCCGCTTTGACATCAAGTTCCTTCATTTGTGCATTCATCATCTTTTACCCTTCTTTATAGACTGAAACAATATGAAGGAAAGGAAGACGACAGAGGGGCCGGCCCCCTAAATTTAATGTTCTCACAGAGCGCTAGGCTGAGAAAACAACAGATCATTAATGGCTGCCTACTCTACATTACTGTGCCTTTATTATTGCTCTTTTTTGGATTCATGTACGGAGTGGGAGATTGTAGAGTAGCTGATAAGCTGAAGCTCTAACTACAAGTACAAAAGCTCCACACTTGCTAAATCTGATCTGGCCAAGAGCATGTGTGAAAGTTGATCGACTTCCTGGCAAAGCCTTCAAGAGATCAATGGCTGTCTCAATCTCAGATTTGACGGTGCGAATTTAAGTCTATATATGCCTGGCAAACCCAAGTGTAGATCCTGAGGTAAACAAATCATGATCCGTCTGCACATAGGTTGTGCCGGTTCCTCCTGTTGGAAGGAAAGGTCGAGAACACAACTCATCAATCATAGAAAACCCGTAATGGCGAAATTGATTTTGGAGTCGTATATCATTCAATCTTATCCAATCAAATTTATAACATACATACATATAAACATGGGTGTACTGTCATCACTGCTTTCAATTGATGCTGTCATACGATATATATACATATCATGTCTTCTACGGATAATTAATGCAGGTGTACTTCCTGTTAAAGGCATTCCTATCTTGCTTTTTTGGTTGGTGGATTAAATTTAGTGCTAAATTAGTCTCATTATATATATATATATATATGAATATTAGTTAATTCTACGGGAAAAAATAAATAATAAAATGAAGATATAAATAAAAAGTTTAAATTGATTGAGCGTTACGATATCACAAAACCTTGCTCTGCAATTGCCAAGTCCGGCTTATGGTCACCTCCAGCCTTAGGAAGACTGATAGAGGCGCCAAAAACATTTAAAAGGGTAGGAAAAAAAAAAACAGAACACATCACCGACTTCCCATTTCTGTACGAGAAAATTCATGAAAATGGGAAAAAAAAATTGGAGAAATCTCCCGCGGCACGGCAGTGGGCAGCGGTGGGAGATGATATTCTGCCGGCCACCATTAGTCTTGGAACCCGGTTCGGGCCCAGACCGCGTTTCTGACCCGGCTCAGATCCCTTCCCTTCAAGGTACGGCCCACCCCCTCGTGTACGGAGAACGACCCGATCCTCGTCCTAGCCATTTGCCTAGCCAGGAACTCATGCGGCGGCAGCCTGTCTCCAGAACCGCCGTCGCCAGCGCCCTCTTCCTCGTCACTCTCTTCCAAGTCGTTTTCGAGACCAACTACCTTCCGGCGGCTTCCGTTCCTGTACTCGCCTCTCAGGATCTTCGACCAGTCGGGGATGTTCACAGGCAGTGAAGATGGCACGGCTCGGGGGCTCTCTACCAGATCGCCGCACTGGTTGAACCGCTTCCTCCCGTGGCACGACGGCCCGCGGAACTCGGGCGAGTCCGACCTCGAGGACGCCGAGAAGTAGAGGTCCGACTCCTCCAGTTCAAAGGCGGAGTCGGCAGGGGCGACCGCTTTGAGATCGGTCGAGAGGAATTGGTAGCTCGGACGAGCTAAGTAGGTCCTTCCGGTGGCCATGGAAGAGCTTACAAATGGAGAAGCGGATCCCTTCTCTCTCTTCCTTCTCTCTGCCTCTCCTCTGCCTGAGTTTTCTCTGGTAGTGAGTAGGGCTGTGTCTTTTGGGTTCATTCTGAGGTGACCTCAATCGGCCTAAGTTATACGATAAAGCCGAAGGGGACGGGCGGCTGTGGATAAGGCTGAGTGGGGTCCGCCCCCACCCCCAATTCTGAGCTTGTGGGGGGTGAATTTACCAGAATGCCCCAATGGCTGCCACGTCAGATATTTCGTTTTATCCACAAATAATGTCGGGGTTGTCAACTGCCATTTGGTGCGGACAACAGGGACTGGAGTCGTGAACGAGATTGGTTATGGTCCCACTAAATCCAGAGGAAGACATGCAAATTTTGAAAAAGGGACAAGAAATTTGCTTTTATGGAAAACAACAAAAAAAATCGACGGTCACCTTTCCCTCCCATGGATATGGCAATACCATCTTGAACCAAAAAATATGTATATATATATATATATAATCTTGGATGCTGAACTCTTGGGACGTACAATTAATGGTTGGACGGAACACTGCCACACTGGATTTCCCCTCTCGCACTCAGATTTCTGCCGCTTGTGACATTGAGAGTTGAGAGAGAATCATTAAGAGGAAATGTATATATATATATATAATTGACCAGCAGACAAACGGGTGGGGGCGGAGAGGGATATTTTGGGAATTACAGCCTTGTCTCATGTTACACCGTCGCTTCCGTATTTGTCGCTACTCGGGAAACATGAGAAGGGAAAGGGAATTCACCTGACCTGATTCAAGGGAAGGTGACAAACAAGTCTCTGTTCATGCTCTCGGAGATGTCGACACGTAGTATCCTGTTCGGGAAAGATGCCACGTGGGTGGCCGATGTCCTTGAGTGGTGCGTGGGGCGCGCCACCACGTGAAATCGGGACCCACCTACATGATCTAATGGACTGAAAGGCAGTCCCTCCGGCCAGCTGGCCAGCCCCGCCAACTCAGTGGCCGGGCCAACTTGCCAAGGTGCTGCCCAGCTGGCTGCTTTTTAAAATCAGCTCAATCCATCTTGTCCTGTCAGTGTTGAATCAATTATCTTACTGAGTTTAACCCCCTCCCCGAGTTAACTTGGTTTTGCAATGTGATCTATGAGTACCGATCTGCTCAAATCAATTTATTGGACCTGAGAAGTTGACGTTGGGTGAGAGATTGATCACCGCCTATCATCATATGTGTAGGGTATATGTAGAGATGTTAAATATGTCAGTTTGGCTGGGAATCAACTCAAAACCACCCATAAGCGAGCATATAACTGCTTTTATTGGGTTGAGAAGTAATTATGAGTTGAGTTTAAAAAATAAGTCTGTTGAATCAGAACCGGCACGACACAATTTTCTCATTAAATCGAAATGGAACCGCTTGTAAAACCGGACCGAACCGACCTGAACCAATAAAAATTATGCAATGAATGGTCAATATTTTTGGCAGTTTATTTTAATTTTTAATTTTTAAAAATTATTCATTTTAAATATCTTGAGATTTTCTTAAAAGAAAAATATCACGATTTACGGTTTAAACAGGCTGAAATCATGAACAGCCAGCTTAAGCCCAGTTCCATACCGGTTCATGATTTTTTAAACCGTGACTCATAATTAGGTCGATCCATTATACTTAATGGACCGGGACATAATTGGGTCGAACGGTTTGAGCCTCATTTTAAATTGGCATGAACTGTACATATTACATTGCTAGATATATGGAAGGAGAACCTATTAATCCCAAGGGAATGAACCCATTCCTATAAAGTATCATAAAAAGCTACCCAAAGGGCATTGCTGCTTGTGTTCCCCTATGGAAGGAAGCTTCAGAACATCATCTAAATAACCACGGGCAGGAAAATGCATTCCAAGGAGAGAACATTAATCCCACCACGCCCACACCCACACCCACACCCTTCCTCTGCAAGAGAACAAGCCACATTGGTTGAGAGAAAAGGCGGAGTTAGGTGTGCTTTTTTGACTCAATCATCAAAGGCCCAATTGTCACTCAAAAAAAGTAAATGAGTCTGCCTGAAGAGCTTGACAAGCATCAAAAGCCGTATTGGACAGCTGTTACATATATATATATATATTTGTGACCATGATGACAATGCGACTGCATGATTCCCCATGTCAATCACCGCACGTATTTGCAGCCTAATACATGTGCTCGATCACGATTGACCCTTGCTGTGAAAGCAGTGGCCGAGCAACTGCTGCCGAGTATCTATCTCAGGTATTAGCTTTGTACTGCGTCCTTTTTTAAGAGTTTCACGACATAATGACTTCTTGAGACGAGCTCGGTGCATGTTTTCTCATCGTTCAGGAATATGACTTACATCTTCAAATTGGTTTCGCTGATATGATTCTTCATACATATGTAGCACATATCTCTTATATATATATATATATATATATATACTTACTTAATGGAGGACATTTTCTTGGGTGATAATTAAGGGGGGGAAAAACAATTGAATTGGTGGATGGGAGTAAAAGTGGTCATATCATTGGCATTTGCGCTTTGGAGGTTGAATGAAAGTGCCCAAGTTGATTTGCTTAAGACTGTGACGTTATCGTCTCTTTCGTTGCATCCTACCCACAATGTTCCTGCCACGTACAGATGTCTCTGTCAATGCCAATGCACCACCACTACACTCATCTTAGCTCAACTCCAGTATTGCTTTTTCATAGCTGTCTTGATCAACCAACTGAGCTGACAAGAGGAAGCCAGCCAAACTCCATCATGGGATCAATAATTAAGGCTGGAGTGGAGTCAGTATTGGATCAATACAAGTAAAAATTCTCAACTACTAATGTTATCTGTTTACAAAATATAGACCTGTTGACCCATGACCCTACTTAAGGATGATAAATGACGTTAGATTATATCTCATCTCACTCATATGGTGCGAGACCATTGCTTCAGCATCTATCTTCTAAATTCTAACCCACGGGAGAAGAAATTCACGAGCATCCCAGTTCTAGCTCCAGCATACTTTCATGGGCCCTAGTTCCGATTTGGGCTCATCTCATCCAGAGGCCCAGTTGGTGCTGCAGGGAGGGCAACAACAGTCCACGAGCGATCTGAGCAGGATTTAGTTAGATTTCATTCTGCGGACATCAACTTATCATCAGTCCTAAAGGGCTAAACTCTGTTCATTCTGCCCACATCACCCCACCATTTGCCCCCACGTTGTCAGCACTCATTGGTAAATGTGAGCCGAGAATCGAATTTTCACAGGAGCGAATCACCTTTAAGCCATCTATCACATCTTTATGTGACATCAGCAAGAAGCACTTAGTATCTGCTCGTCTCTGCACAATCTGCAAATTATTTGACCAAACATGGCAAAGTTCTCGAAAGATGAGGATGGCAATAGAGATCCCGTGTGAATGTGACAATGGCTCACAATTACTCAGTTGGCAAAAGCAAAAGAAAGAAGAGGAAGGAAAGAAAGGGGACTTGTATGTAACATCAACAAGAAGCACTTAGTATCTGCTCGTTTCCGCACAATCTGCAAATTGTTTAACCAAACATGGCAAAGTTCTCTGCACCCCCATTTTTTCCGATTTCTGAAAGATGAGGATGGCAGTAGAGATCTCGTGTGAATGCGACAATGGCACACAACCTTAGCACCTGAAACTGAAAGATCCATAGAGAAACTTTGTGACCCTATGCACCAACCAAGAAATTTGATTCCGGCAGGCAACCGGCATGGCACCCATGCAGCCAGCCCCCATAGATCTGTAATTGGGGCTTGCAAGTCGAAGAGCGAATCGAGGTTTATTGTTTATGTAGCACATGAATCCATGCCTTTGTAAGCACATGGACTGTTGAGTTTTCCCTATATGGTTGGATCACACAGTTGTTAAGGCTAATGGCTAGAACATGAGGGTGAATTCAATCCAAATCAAGCACCGTGTACTTTTATTTAATATCTCCGACAACATTAATACAAACTCTCATGAATAAAAATTATTAGTAATATCAAATTAATCACACCAATTAAAGTGAAGAGTCCTCCATATAAAAGCATTCACTATCAGCTCTCCCTCTCTTCATGAAAAGAACATAGCTGTAGTAGCAACTGCTCCGGCCCAGATCAGTCCCTGAGTTGCACTCCACCGAGCTGGGGCCGAGCTCGGTTTCAATTCAGTAACCGGATCCTCCTGCTGCTCCACCGGCTTCGTAATTGCGGGAGCAAGTGCCGGGGCAACGGCTGGAGGCGGCGGGTTGGGCATGAATATCTTCCTTGGGAGAAGGACGCGGTCAACCTGGTACACCACCAGCTGCCTCCCGGCGTTGAAGTAGAGGGTGTTCTCCACGGTGGAGTTGTCGATTCCGGTTGACAGGTCGATGGTGCTGTTGCCTGTTACGGATACGTTCAGCGGGAACTTGCCATCGTTGGCCCCGTCGGCGAGTGTCAGGATTGGGTTACTCACCGTCTGGAACTGGGACATGGGGATGAAGGTCGGGATGACGTGGAACTGCATCAACTCAACCTGTCGAATGCTCGGTGTGGGTTAGTAGGACAACAGCTAGACATGAATCACTATCACTAATGGCCATCAAGTGAATATATTCTGATGCACTCACTACCTGCTGTTGATCGTTAAAGGAATTCATTGTTCCAGACTTGAGCTTCGAGAAAGCATTGTCCGTCGGGGCGAAGAAAGTCAGGCCGCTCGCATGTTTAATCTGGGAATTGATCTGATTGTCCATCCCGGTGATCTTCAGAAGCCGCAGCAAGGCAGTGAAGTACCCGTACTTCTGGAGGATGGAATTGATGGTCGGAGCACTGGACGATGATGATGGGGCAAGTGCGGGGGACAACAACGGCGACTGCATGGGGGGCATTGGCGGCGATTGGAATGGTGCTTGTGCTGGGGCGGAAACCAGCTGAGCCGATAAAGGGTCCAAGAAAAAGATGAGGACGAGGGCTACCAGGCCTGAGAAGGAGAAACTTGCAAGATGATTCATATTGGAGGCTTGGGGCTTCTGAGTTAGCACTGTAAACAAGTGAGGAGGAGTTGTTCTTTGAAGTGAATTGAAGTTTGTTGTGTTGGGGTATGCTGTGGTAAACTGAGGGTCGATTGCCTATTTATATGAGAAATTGGAGGAGAGTCTGGGAAATCCAGAAACAATTGAAGATAATGATCTTTGTTAAGGTGAGAAAGATGAGAGGTTCATAGATTAACTAATGAAATGTTTTGGTTGGTTATATGCCACGCCAATTTCCAAAACAAGAGAGATTCATGCATGGAAAAGGGGAAGGAGAGTGATCCCATCACAGAGCAAAGCAGAGAAATTAATAGATTCTTCGACCGGTGAAAATCAAATATGAGAATTTACTTATAAAAGATGTCAAATCACCTTCATTTAGTGTTGTTCCTCTTCCTTGTAAATCAGGCACACGTGACCAGTGTTTTGGAGGAAAAAGAGAAAATTCTTTGGGATAGTTTAGCGTAAGTAAGCTGATGGTTCTCAAGATTGATATTTCGGCAGCTACGACTAGCGAATCTGTGATCCAGAAAACAGCTAAAGGATCTGCAATTTGTGGGCCTGAAGGGCCGAATGTCAACTCATATCCGAAGTAATATCTATGTATCACTCACCAAAGTTCCATTAGGGAGATGTTCCTTCTAAATTACAAGGTAAGTTGACTCTTCACTGAGATTGACAATCACGTCATGTTGGATTTGCAGTTTGTGTCTTTAATCCACGGGTTACCTTAAAAGGGGCTTAACTGAAAAGATAAAGGGAAAAGTTACCTTAAAAAAGCATGGAGTTGATGAGATTGGACAGATGAACTCACTAATCATTAATTAGCGAACCATTTTGCAATCCGTCTGGGGCTAGCAGACGGCACCGCTGCAAAGCAAGCCCATAAGATAAGATCACATGAAACTCTTTGAAATCTTAGCAAGAATTATCTTGAGTTTGATCAGGAAAACATCAATACCAGAAATACCAATGCATTAATAAACTAACAATACCTCTGACTGTACACCACAAGACATGAAACATGAAAGTTTTTTTTCTTGATCATGCTGCAGTCTGCTGATATCTGGTTTATCTGCAAAGATTCACGAGAAAAAGGTCCAAGCATATGCACGGTTCCTCACGTGAAAGGTTCCTTCACTGTTGTAAGTGCCTGCGGCAGTTGCTGCTGCAGAAGGCAGCTGTTTAATATACTTCATATACGAGGAGCATACTGATACAAACTCCAATAGAACTGTGGAAAAGGTTCTAGCCGGTATTGGATATTTGGGGCAACATCAGCTTTGAGGCATGCCGAGTAGGTGGCGAATATGTCTGAGAGTCTCTTGCTAAACAGATAGCCATCTTGCTGATTAATTTTTCTTTTGATGCAGTATGTCTTGATGCATTTTTTTGCTATAATTGGGTGCCATTTTTATATTTACAGTTCAATCAATACAAAAAGCGGCAAGACTGATTCTATCAAATATAAAGGTTCAAGCAATAGCATTTCTTATCGCCCATCGCCTTGGCCCCGATGTATGATATGGGAAGAGTTGTGCTGCTTCAATCCCAAGGCTTGGACAATGCAACCAAGAGGACTTCAGAATCTATCAAGCATCCATTTTTCTTCCTCCGCATTCTCATTCTCAGCCCGAAAAATGAAACAAAAGCTGAGGTGCTGTTTCTGCTGTCCCAGTCACTCCTCACCCTTATGTCTCCATCACTGATAACTGATGCATGATGATCACCAACTCCTCGAGCTCTCCAGCTGAGAAGAATTACAACCCATCACCTAATAATCTCATTTCCTCCCACTTGTGTTATCTGACATCTGCACAATGTCCTCCACGTAGATTTAATCCCCCTCCTCTTTGTTTGTCACCAGCACACAACCACATACCAAGATCCTAATCACCAGTTCACTTCCGTTAGCAGAACAGAGCTAGAAGGCAACGATGAAGCAACTTCTCTGTCCCTTACTAGCCCTGCTCATCATCTGCTCCGCTTCAGCCCAGCTGTCACCGGATTCTCCACCTTCCCCACTCGACATCACCAAAGTCCTTGAGAAGGCTGGCCACTTTGTGGCCTTCCTCCGTCTCCTGAAAACCACCCATATGACAGGTCAGATCCTCACACAGCTCAAGGCTTCTCCTAACGGCCTCACCCTCCTGGCCCCAACCGACTCAGCCTTCTCAGCCCTCAAGTCCGGCGCCCTCAACACCCTCACTGACAAGCAGCAGGTTCAGCTCGTCCAGTTCCATGTCATCTCCGTCTTCCTCACCAAGCCTGCATTCCAGACTGTCAGCAACCCTCTTAGAGCCATCGCCGACGGCATGAATGATGGGAACTTCCCACTGAATGTCACTGTCAGTGGCGCCGACGATATCAAACTATCGACAGGGATCAATGAGGCATCTGTTGGAACCGAGCTGTACTCTGACGGACAGCTGGCAATGTTTGAGGTGAACCAGGTTTTGCAGCCTCCGAGCATCTTTCCACCGGCACCACCACCAGAGCCGACAAAGGCGGTGGAGGAGCCAACTACTTCAGTGGGTTCTGCTGCGCCGGGGAGTGAGATAATCAAAGCGGCAGAGCTTGCCATCACCATCGGAGTCGCTTCCCTTCTCGCAATGGTTGACTTGTGACGATAGTGCTGATCACGGAAGTGTGAACTGAAATCCTCATCTGGGTTGGCCAAGGATTTTGTCAGAATAAGTCAAAACAAAGTTTTTGGATGTTATGAATACGATGTTGTAAGTTTTGCCACGGAGTGAATCTTTGTTGAAGTCAAATGAATCTTTTGTTGCTTTATCTGATTTTCTCGTCTGACTTGATTTCATCTGAATGTATTCATCCTTTGTATGGACTAGAGATTTTTAGCAAGGCGATGCAGTGTCATGGGGAGGTGAATCGAGAGCTGAATCCATCAGTATGCATCAGCCAATGACCATTGTTTATCAGCAACACAATTTCAGTTTTTTTTTTTGGCTGAATAGCACAAGTCCGTTTTGGATGTTGTCCTGTCATGTTGTATAGCATGCGATTAATTTCAAAAAGAGTTCGTTTTCCACGGAAATTATGGAAATAATACAAGACAAGTGTCTTTGAGCCCGATCAATCTATTGAAGAGTACAATCCTCCCATCATAGATTTCATCCATCCATTGTGCTTGAACCAGAGACGCTTCTTAAAGGGGAAACGTTACCAAACCATTAATAAAGGATGGTAAACTCAACCTTCTTGTCGATTGAAGATATCCCGAGCATTTCAGGACATGTCCCTTTTCAAGGATTACTGTCACTGACTACCGGCCACATTGTTGTCACTCAGGATCAACACTCCTGCTACAGCTGTACTAATATGATGCACTTTTTCTTTAATTATGACGCATGCTATACTATAAAGTCTTTGGCTGCACTGTGGTAGCAGCTGCTGAAGATTTAATACATCCAATACTGAGATCTCCATATAAACACTCAATCGAGTTACAGGAGATTATACAGCAGTTGACACATAACTGGGGGAATGCTGCCGCTAAACGGATAGGTGAGTGCAGCAAGAAGGGAGGTACAGATGATCAGGATCGAACATTAGACGCAGGGTTCGCCTCAACGATATGACATGGATTTGATTACTTTTGGTGTTGGAGCTATTCACCAATCACAAACAACTGTGCTGTAGTAAGTAAGATATCTCCACATCGGAGAGGTGTTTGGGCCCCAGTTCAGGATCTACAATCAATCTTTATCCACTTGCTGCATCAATGAGCAGGGTTGAACAGCAGAGCACCACCTTCTTCCCTTCCTACTATGGCAACTGAATAATACATTCATGTGTTGATATTTCTACTAGGATGTGATCTAACCTACCTAACCACGGTATGAACAATGCACAATGTGCAAGCACCTGCTTGTGAGAACCATCTATCATTCGAGTCTGTGGAGCCGAAATAGGTACTGCTACAGCTTCCTGCATCCTGAAGCAACCAAGTCGCTGCAAATGCAACTGACGAATCTCCATCCCTCTGTCTGTCTTCACCTTTTCAAGATCACACTGACAACGACCTAGCACCCATCTCATCTAAAATTACAACTCCACACCTGATTCACTGATTGATTAATCATCTTGATCCAACTAATTTATCGAACTATAAATTGCTCAGGTGATCTCCGCTCCTCCACACTGCCAAACGCTTCCTCTTTCTTGCACTGAGGAAAGGACAAAGAAACCAAGAGAGAACCAAAGGTAACATAAGAATTAAGGATATCAAAATGAGTTTGAGGCACGTCCACTTGTCGAT
This sequence comes from Sonneratia alba, assembly GCA_900174645.1. Lineage (NCBI taxonomy): Eukaryota > Viridiplantae > Streptophyta > Magnoliopsida > Myrtales > Lythraceae > Sonneratia > Sonneratia alba. The sequence goes on from FWPY01000010.1 coordinate 3,921,901, forward strand.
CCTGCTCCTTTCTCTCCTCTTCTGCACTATCGACACATCATCTTCTGCTCAGGCGCCGGCTCAGGCACCTTCCCCAGCAGCGGTAACAGCTCTCCCTCCCTCACCGCCTGCTCCCCTGCCACCATCCCCATCCAAGACCCGCAAGCACAACATCATCCAGATCCTCGAGAAGGAGGGGGATTTCAGCGTCCTGCTGCGACTAATGAGGAGCACCCATGTGGCGGACCAGATCAACTCCCAGCTCGATGACCTCAATGACGGGCTGACTGTCTTTGCCCCGACCGATGATGCCTTCTCGGAGCTGAAAGCGGGGGCTCTCAACTCGATGTCGGATGAGCAGCAGGTGGAGCTCATGCAGTTCCATGTGCTCCCAACCTTGCTCTCCATGACGCAGTTCCAGACCGTCAGCAACCCATTAATGACCAAGGCCGGTGGAAACAAGCCTGGGGAGTTCCCACTTAACGTCACTAGTAACGGTGACCGGGTCTCTCTCTATACTGACAGCAACGAGGCCTCTATTGAGAGGACGCTATTTGCGGATAACCGCCTCGCTGTTTACCAGGTTAGGCATTATTAACTAACCTCTTTGAATCCACCGAACCACGATGAGAGCTATATCTACTGACCGGTTAGTTATGCGAGACACATTGTGGATGAATCTAGCAGCACAGATTCTTTTTACCTGGCACAAGTACCAGTGTAATCCTACATGATAATCTGACCCGGATTCCACATGATAGATCCTATGAAATGTGTTCAGTTTTTTTTTTGGGTCAAAATAAAACGTTATTTGATATGTCTGTCATGTCGCTGATTATCCCTAACCCTTTTAATACTACAAGGTGAACAAAGTGCTCCTCGCTAAGAGAATTTTCCCTAAGATGATAGCGCTTGCTCCTGCTCAGCCCAAGCAACAGGAAGAGTCGAATTCTGATGTAACAGCGTCCACATCAGACCGTCTCTTGTCCGTGAAAGTTTATGCACAAGCAGTTGTGGTTGCTGGAATATCAGTTATGGCCATGGTTTGCTCATGACACAGTGGATCCTCTCACCGAATGCTCTGGTTTCTGCCCTGTTTTGATGTCTACCTATTTTCTGTTTCACTTCTGTATTTCTTTTTAGTTAATGTGTATGTGTTGGATTGAAGTGTCGGAGAGTCAGATCACAAGGATCGAACTGTTCAAGAGTTGTTTGAGTTCCCAATATCTGCCTGCTTATTTGATCATTTCCTTTTCCAATTCTTTGGATGTAATATTGTGGAAAGATTCGTTTGCCTTGATTTCTTTGTTCCATTTTAATCCAGCACCAGTTCATGAAATATTGCTTTCACGGCCTTTAGCTTGAAGCTGCAAGGCAAGCCAAAATACTATGAATAGAGATAAAGCATGTGAATACTGAATTATGTTACGTCCAATCCTATCCCTTCAGGAAATACAAGCTAAAAAGAGGGTGCAATCAACCTACTCACAATGAAAGAGAGTGCGTGTTATAAGAAGGGCACTGTGATCGAGTAAGCCACCAAGCATCCCTTTCATTAGATCAGCTGAGGGCACAGTACATAAGGCAAAAGAAGATCTTATAGCAATATAACGGAATTGTGTGAATAGGGTAGCTTCAAAATATCACTATACAGCGGTACAGATTTTGATCTCACCTGTATAAATAAGCGGTGATCATCAGAATAATGTGTAGAAGAGTAATGCTGATGCAGAAGTTCCGACCGGATCTTATCTGGAGAAGGAAATAGGGCATCTCAGCACGGGGACTTGGTATTCAAGAAAATTAGGTCCCTTGTGTTGCTTACCTTGAACAGAGTTTGCTTGAGCCTCGTGTTTGTATTTCTTCAGATAAGCTGTTGCTATATCAACCTAAACTAGCATGAAATTCACTGTATAAATAATTTGCTGCTCTCGGAGGTCTGTTTGATGAGTTCCCAAGGAGGGTTAGAAAATGAAGCAAAGATCACAGCTTCATGTCAACTTCATCTATCAGTGGGACTTGTCTATACAATTCCTGAACAGAAGGAAGAAGAGTTATTGCACAATTTCCAGAACAAGATCGATCATCTCACCCAAGTTATTCTGTGCAAACGCTGAACCTCGTCCATATCATGGGTCAATTCTTTCAGTGTCTCCAGTCGTTCCAGAATGAGGTCAAGGCCTTGATCCTGCAAAAGAGTTAAAGAAAAACTAGCCCTTTATAACAACAGTCCAGGAGAAAAGAAAGCCTGGATGTAGGACACTGCGGAGAGAAACATCTACCAAATATCATGGCTCTTACATGCCTGTTTCATTTTCCCGCATTTCACACTCTCGCATAAACTGGTTCGACTGTTTGGCCTGTTGGCAAAATCCATCATTGAAACTCTCCTCCCTTCTGCAGTCGGAGACAGCAATGAACGACAACACGACAACAGAAGAACACAATTTCCAAAAGACGCAATGAAATGAGAAAAGGGACTGGTGATTGACCGACTTCCTGGAGATTCTCCAACCAGACGTAATTGTAAATCCCAAAAACATACGTAAGCTTTTACATAATATTTGGCCATTGACGAGGTAGCCTCTTAAAAAGGAACTTCATGCCCTTCAGGGAACAAAAGCTCTGGAATTTCTGAAAGATGACATCAGAAGAGACAAAACCAAGGCATCGCGCAATACCAGAGCATTCAGACGCTTAATCGAACACCAACAAAAGGTCGGATTTTTCACTGTTCCCAAGCACAAACGAGACGTTTCATCCCGACACAAAGGACGAAAGTCTGCATAAATCACAGAAGCCGTTCGCGCATCAGCAAGCAAAGAAAATGGGTCATACGGCCTTGAGCCGGGGGCCACTCTTGTACCAACACAAGACTCACTCATGACACCCATGCAGCAAGCCCCACGGATTAGTGATTGGGGCCTGGAAGATGAAAAGCAAACTGAAGTATCATTTATCTATTGGATATGTAGCACATACATGTCTGATTGTAGAATTTTCCCTATGGTTGGATGATGACACTGGGAGTTAAGGGGCACAACGTGAGAGTCAATTCAATCCAAATCAAGTACCATATTACTTTATTTAATATTTCTGACGAAATTATTACACTCTTATAAGAAAAATTAATAATATCAAATTAATCACACAACATATAATCGAAGGCGCCTCCATATAAAACCTTCACGATCCGCTCTCCCTCTCTTCATGAAAAGAATATAGCCATAGCAGTGGCTCCGGCCCAGACCAATCCCCGAGTTCCACTCCCAAGAGTTGGGGCCGCACTTGGTTTCGATTGGATAACTGGCTCCTCTTGCTGCTCCACTGTCGTTGGAGTTGCTGGAGCCAGTGCCGGGGCGACTGCTGGAGGTGGTGGGTTGGGCGTGAATATCTTCCTGGGGAGGAGGACGTGGTCAACCTGGTACACCACCAGCTGCCTCCCGGCGTTGAAGTAGAGGGTGTTCTCCACGGTGGAGTTGTCGATTCCGGTTGACAGGTCGATGGTGCTGTTTCCTGTTACGGATACGTTCAGCGGGAACTTGCCATCGTTGGCCCCATCGGCGAGTGTCAGGATTGGGTTGCTCACTGTCTGGAACTGGGACATGGGGATGAAGGCCGGGATGACGTGGAACTGCATCAACTCAACCTGTCGAATGCTCGGCGTGGGTTAGTGGGACTATAGCTAGACACATACCACTAATATGTCCATCGTGCGAATATATTATTTTGATACAACACATACCTGCTGTTGATCATTGAAGGAATTCAGAGTTCCAGACTTGAGCTTCGAGAAAGCATTATCCGTAGGGGCGAAGAAGGTCAGGCCGCCCGCGTGTTTAATCTGGGAATTGATCTGATTGTCCATCCCGGTGATCCTCAGAAGCCGCAGCAAGGCAGTGAAGTACCCGTACTTCTGGAGGATAGAATTGATGGTCGGAGCACTGGATGATGATGATGATGATGGGGCAAGTGCAGGGGACAGCAGTGGCGACTGCGCAGGGGGCATCGGTGGCGATTGGAATGGTGCTTGTGCTGGGGTGGAAACTGATTGAGCCGATAAGGGCTCGAAGAAGGAGACGAGGAGAAGGGTTACCAGGGCTGAGAACAAGCAGAAACTTGCAAGATGATTCATATTGGTTGCTTAGGCTTTTGAGTTAGGAGAGTAGACAGGTGAGGGGGAGTTGCACTATGAAGTGAATTGCAGTTGTGTTTGTGTTGTGGGAAACTTTGGATGGATTGTCTATTTATATGAGAAATTGGAAGACGGTGAGCGATCCCTTTTAGGGGTAAGAGAGATGAAAGGTTCTTAGATTATATTAACTAATGAGATGCTCTTGGGCGGCTATGGGCCATACCAATCTGATAGACAAGGAGGATTCATGCATGAAAAGGTGGAAGGAGAGTGATCCCATCAAAAAACCAAAGATAATCAAAGAAAAATGTGTGAGTTTGTGTGCCTTTTTTTTTCCTTCCATGTGTGTAATATTTAATATCCAAAAGTACATGATTTTTTTATTGCTAGAATTTAAATTCTATAATTTATTTAAAAGGGAAGAATGTTGAAATGAACAGGGAATTCGTAATATTCGTAAATAGTTTATAAAATTGTGGATTCAGGTGGTCGAAGTACAACTTACATCCCACCCCACATGTATTGTAATCCTCTGGCACTTACGAATGCTATGTTGCTTCTAAATCACAAGGTAAGTTGACTTTTCACAGAGATCGATAATCACATCAAGTTGGATTTGCAGTTTGTGTCTTTAATCCACTGGTCACCTTAAAAGGCGCTTAGCTGAAAAAATGGCAAGAAAGGCTGCCTTCGAAAGCATGGAGTTGATGAGACTGGACAGCTGAGCTCACTAATCATTAATTATCGAAACTGATAAGCAAGCCACTGGTGGTTAGCAGCTTGGTACGGCTGCTAAGCGAGCCCATCAGATCATAGGGAACGTCTTCCAATTTTAAGCGCAAATTAGCTCTCGTTTGATACCTATGCACCTGTAAACTGACAGTCTCCTCGACTGCGCTGACAAAACAAGCACACCTCAATGGCTTTTCTTGGAAAATGCCACAATCTGCTGATATCTCTCTGGTTTACTTGCAAAGATACGCGAGAAACAGTTCTAGCATTTGATATCGCAGCCGCCTTGTGCCTGTTGTACGTGATCAAAGCAGTTGTGCCGCTTCAGTTCCAAGGTTTACGACAATTCGACGTTACTCGACTTTGGAATTCTGTCGTGCATGGATTCTTCTCCTCTGCATTCTCACAGACCTGAATAATGAAACAAAACTGAGGTGTACCCTGTTTCTGCTGTCTCAGTCACTCCTCACCCCCGTTTCACCGATGCATAATGATGAGCGCCAACTCCTCAATCTCTCCAGCCGAAAAGAACTGTAACCCACCACCTAACAATCTCATCAACTCCCACTTGCTATGTTCTCCTCGTAGATTTAATCCCCTCCTCTTTGTTTGTCTCCACCACACAGCCACACAAGAAGAGCCAATCACCAAATTCATTCCCAACAGTAGAACAGAACTAAATGGCAACAATGAAGCAGCTCTTATGTCCCCTACTCACACTAGCCCTCCTCATTATCTCCTCCGCTTCGGCCCAGCTGTCACCGGATTCTCCACCTTCCCCACCCGACATCACCAAAGTCCTTGAGAAGGCTGGCCACTTCGTGGCCTTCCTCCGCCTCCTGAAGACCACCCACATGACGGGTCAAATCCTCACACAGCTCAAGGCTTCTCCAAACGGCCTCACCCTCCTGGCCCCGACTGACTCCGCCTTCTCCGCCCTCAAATCCGGCGCCCTCAACACCCTCACCGACAAGCAGCAGGTTCAGCTCGTCCAGTTCCATGTCATCTCCGTCTTCCTCACCAAGCCAGCATTCCAGACTGTCAGCAACCCCCTCAGAACCATCGCCGACGGCATGAATGATGGGAACTTTCCATTGAATGTCACTGTCAGTAGCGCTGACGACATCAAACTTTCGACAGGGATCGACGAGGCATCTGTTGGAACTGAGCTTTACTCCGGTGGGCAGCTGGCAATATTCGAGGTGAACAAAGTTCTGCAGCCGCCGAGCATCTTTCCAACTGCATCGCCTCCGGAGCCGCTGCCAAAGGCGGTGGAAGAGCCACCCCCCTCAGTGGGTTCTTCTGCGCCAGAAAGTCTAATAATCAAAGCGGCGGAGCTTGCCATCACCCTGGGAATCGCTTCTGTTCTTGCAATGGTTTACTTATGACGATAGTGCTGATCACAGAAGAGTGAAATCCTCCTCTGGGTTGACCAAGGGTCTTGTCAGAATAAATCAAAACAAAGTTGTTGGATGTAATGCACACGATGTCTTACGTTTTGCTACGGAGTGAATCTTGTGTTGAAGTCAATGAACCTTTTGTTGCTTTATCTGATTTTCCCGTCTGATTTGATTTCATTTGTATGTATTCATCCTTCGTATGAAATATCTCACGCTTGTGGATGAACTTGCGATTTGTTGCAAGGCGAGACAACATCATGAGGAGGTGAACCGGGAGCTGAATCCACTAGTATGCATCTGCCAATGACTAGAAAAGTCATGTGCCTGCAACCAAGTTCATACAAACATGCATATATATTTATTCATTTTCTGAATAACACAAATTCAGCCTATACTAATCCAGTCACTCTACTTTGATCTGGACACCTCCTTTAAGGACAAAAGATCAAATCACCTCTATCAGTAAAACTCAACTTTCTTTCGATAAAGGATACTCCGAGCATCTCAGGACATTTCCCTTTTGCAAGGATCACTGTTAATGACTACCCGCCACAATGTAGTCACTGGAGATCAGCAGTCTGCCATAGCTATACTAATACGATGTACGTTATGAATGCGGTAATACTACTATAAGTTGCTTTTGCTGTACTGTGGTACTGCCGCTGAAGATTTCAGACATCCAATACCGAGATCTCTGTATAAATACTCGGTCGAGTTACGGGAGACTGTAGCAATTAAACCATAATTGAGGGAATGCAGCCGCTAATCGGGTAGGTAGGTGATTGAAGCGAGAAGGCAGGTAAAAGTGATCGGAATCAACTTTAGATGCAGGGTCGGGTTCAACATTTTCACATTGATTTAATTACTTTGGATGATGGAGCTACTCATCAATCACAAACAGTACTGTGCTGTAATAAGTTAGGTGTCTTCATATCCAATGAGGTGTTTGGGACCCGATTCAGAATATGCAATCAATCTTTATCCATTAGCAGCATCAAAGAACAAGTTAAATAGCAGAGCACCACCTTCTTCCCCTCCTACTATGGCAACTGAATCATCCCTTCATGCTTTGACATTCCTACTTCGATTTGATCTAATTTAACTATTGTACGAAGAATTCAAAAGGAGCAAGCACTTCCTGAGAACCACTGCATGTGAGAGTGATCTAACATGTTCGGTTGTAATGAATCGTTCACAATAAAGTGAATTCAAGAAACCATCCAAGTAGAGCGCAAACAGGTACTATTGTTTCTTCCTGCATCCTGAAGCAACCAAGTTGTTGCAAATGCAACTGAGGAATCTCCATCTCTCTTTGTCCATCTTCACCTTTTCAAGATCACACTGACAAGGCCCCAGCACCCATCTCATCTAAATTTACAACTCCACACCTGATTCACTGATAGATTAATCATCTCGATCCTACTAACTTATCGGATTATAAATTGCTTAGCTGATCATCCCCCCTCCACACTGCTAATCACTTCCTTGTTCTACCACTGAGAAAGGACAAAGAAACCAAGAGAAAGGACAACCTAAAGCAACACAAAAATCTAAAGATATCACGATGAGTTTGGGACGCCTCCATTCCTCAATCCTGCTCCTTTCTCTCCTCTTCTGCACTATCGACACATCATCTTCGGCTCAGGCACCCGCTGAGGCACCTTCCCCAACGGCAGTGACAGCGCTCCCACCTTCAACGCCTCCTCCCCTGCCACCATCCCCATCCAAGACCCGCAAGCACAACATCATCCATATCCTCGAGAAGGAGGGAGATTTCAGCGTCTTGCTGCGACTAATGAGGAGCACCCATGTGGCGGACCAGATCAACTCCCAGCTCGACGACCTCAATGACGGGCTGACTGTCTTTGCCCCGACCGATGACGCCTTCTCGGAGCTGAAAGCGGAGGCTCTCAACTCGATGTCGGATGAGCAGCAGGTGGAGCTCATGCAGTTCCATGTGCTCCCAACCTTGCTCTCCATGACGCAGTTCCAGACCGTCAGCAACCCATTAATGACCAAGGCCGGTCGAAACAAGCCTGGGGAGTTCCCACTTAACGTCACTAGTAACGGTGACCGGGTCTCTCTCTATACTGACAGCAACGAGGCCTCTATCGAGAGGACGCTATTCGCAGATAACCGCCTTGCTGTCTACCAGGTCAGGCATTATTAACTAACCGCTTTGAATCCAACGACCCATCATGAGAACCATATCTACAGATCAGTTGTACAAGACACATTGTGGATGAATCTAGCAGCACAGATTCTTTTTTCTTGGCGCAAGTACCAGTAGAATCTTACGTAATAATCTGACCTGGATTCCATATGATAGATCTTATGAAACGTGTTTATTTTTTTTTCTTTTGTCAAAATAAAACAGGATTTGATTTTGTCTGTCATGCTGCTGATTATCCCTAACCCTTTTAATACTACAAGGTGAACAAAGTGCTTCTTGCGAAGAGAATATTTCCTAAGATGGTGGCACTCGCACCTCCAACTCAACCCAAGCAACAGGAAGAATCGAATTCCGACTTGACAACTTCTACATCAGACCATCTCTTGTCCCTGAAAGTTTTCGGAAGAGCAGTTGTGGTTGCTGTAACATCATTTATGGCCATCGTTTGCTCATGACAGAGTGGATCCTCTCACCGAGTGTTCTGGTTTCTGCCCTGTTTTGACGTTTTGTTTTCTATTTCACTTCGGTATTTCTTCTTTACCTAAGGTTTGCTTGTTGGGTTGAAATGTTGGAGAGTTAGATCACGGGGATTGAAACGTTAACGGGTTGTTTGAGTTCCCAATGTCTTCCAGCTTATTTGATAGTTTCTCTTCCAATTCTTCTGATGTAATACTGTGAAAAGATTCATTTTCTATGATTTCTTCGTTCTATGTTAATCCAGCAACGGTTCGTCAATATTGCTTTCATGGCCTTTTGCTCGAAGCTGCAATGCAAGCCAAAATACTATACTGTATACATTTAGATCAAGCATATTAGACCTTAGTTATATTGCCAAAAATCCAATCTCTTCAGGAAATACAAGCTAAAAAGAGAGTGCAATCTACCATCTCTTACTGAAGTCCATGAGAGCTTACAATGAAAGAGAGCCCATGTGTTATATGAAGGGCACCATGATCAAGTAAGCCACCGAACAGTCCTTTTCACTAGACCAGCTCAAGGCACCATAAAGAAGGCAAAAGAAGATCTTTAAGCAATATAATCAGGGTTGTGTGAATAAGTGGGTTCAAAGATATCACTATAGAGCGGTAAAGCTTTTGGGCTCAATTGTATAAATAAGCAGCAATCACCGGAATCATGCATAGAAGAAAAATGTCAAAGCAGAAGTTCCAACTGGGTCTTATCTGGAGAAACAACAGAGGATCTCAGCACGGAGACTTGGCATTCAAGAAAATTAGTCCCTTGTGTTGCTTACCTTGAGCAGAGTTTGCTTGAGCCTCACGTTTGTATTCTTCAGATCACCTGTTGCTCTATCAACCTAAAGAAGCAATAGTTTCTGCTCTTGGTGATCTCCCTGGTGGTAAGTTCATAAGGAAGGGTAGAAATGAAACAAAAATCGCACCTTTTTGTCAATTTTATATATTAGTGGGACCTGTCTATCCAATTCCTGAACAGAAAATAGGAAGAGCTATTGCACAATTTCTGGAACAAAAGGAATCATCTCACTCCAGTTATTCTGAACCTCATTCATATCATAGGCCAATTCTTTCAGTGTCTCTAGTCCTTTCGAAATGATGTCAAGGCCTTGGTCCTGCAAAAACGTTAAGAAAAACTAGGCCTTTATGACAGTCCAGGAGAAAAGAAAACCTAGGTGTATAACACTGTGGAGAGAAACGTCTACCAAATATCATGGCTCTTACATCTCTTTCATTTTCCGCATCTCATACTCTCACCTAAATTGGTTCGACTCTTCAGTCTGTTGGAAAAATCCATCATTGAAACTCCCTTCTGCAGTTGGAAGCAGCTATGGATAATGACACAACAACAGATGGGTACAATTTTCCAAAAGTTTCAATAAAACGAGAAAAGGGCATGGTGATCTCACCACCTGATGAGTTCAACTTGATATTCTTATGAGAAGTCGAGGTGGACCATCCTCCGCTTTGTTTAGTTGCAGCTGCAATCCCATCTGGTATTGCCTCGATCCTTTCTTGTAAAGCAAGTACCAGATGGCCACGAGCCATCAATTCTTCTTTTGAGAGCCCTTTTACCTGTGATCTATGAACTTTTACTAGAACTCCATTGTATATCCACTCTACCGCATGAAATACAGGAACAGGGAACTCCATATCAAAAGGAAATAAGGATGGACAGTTTTTCTGTTTTATTGAGATAAACGTGTTAGAAAAGTTCACCTTTTTCTGCGCTAGCTTGTGCAACTTAGGAACCTCCTCCAGCAAACGGGCCATTGTCCACCGAATCTGAGCGTTCAGCGCAGCTGAGATGGCCCTGTTTCTTTCCACTGCAGCCCTCTCAAATTTCTGCAGAACAGAAGAGGATTAAAAGAAGAAACTATCACCGAATTGAACTTCAAAGCAAATTAATATCATGAACATTGGGACATGGATTGGATCGATGAAGCTGCAACAAGGGAAACCAGAAACAGTTTGTCATAGCATTCAGATAGCCGGGGCATCAACTTTAAAATTTATACCCCAGTTATTGCAGATATAGGGCAGCAAACAACATTACCTTTATTCAAAATGAATTTGACGGAAACCAGCTTGCACATATTCGTCATATAATTTGATTTACTTATATCGACACAAATGTTCATTCGTTTCTCTCCTATCCATGTGAAACTTATTAATGCCATTCACCTATGTGCAGCATGGTTTAGAGAAAGGAGAAACTCAGGCAAAACAGAAGGCTAAGAACCTGAAGAGCTGAGTCGATCTCCGACTCGAAGGTTGGATAGAGTCGAGCAAAGGCATCATCTCCATAGGCATTCTGCTGGCGCTGCTTATCGACGTCATACTTGTCGTACTTCTTGCATATCTCATCGACACGGTGGAAGATGATGTCTATCGGGCTTATCTTCGCTCAGTTCCCGTGCAATCAAAGAAGAAGAATATGAAGAAACGACTCTATCCGGGGGAGACATTTGGCGAGCTTCTGAAGCTGCCACGGCCAACCGAGGTGTGAAGCGCAGAGACCGGACGGTCTGCCTCCTCCCTCTTTTGTCTCCCTCCACATCTACCACGTGTCACCTAAGCGAAAGTTTATCGACCCTACTTTGGTCCTCTATCTTTCCTATTTTCTTCAGGTTGGCCATAAACATTTGATTTTATTCAACTGAGTCCTTGTCTCGTTGTATTTTGGAGAAGTCCTTCACATTTCCTGAAAAGTCGTTAACATTTTCAGCATATTACGCTTTTGCATCTCTCTCTCTCTCTCACTCAAGGTCATGGTCAACCAGTTAACCAACCACCACGAGTAGTTTCCTATAAATGGCACTAATAATTAATGCCGAAATAATACACCTTGCTCTCTCTTTCTCCGACGAAGAAGACGGGCTCGATCTCTCGAGAGCTTCTAAGCCATGGCGAGAGGCACGTCTCAGCCCCAGTCCGCTTCCTCAGCAACATCACGTCCAGGATTGATTGGCCCCCGCGGATCAGCGGCAGCAACAGCTGGAATGCGCCGCCGCAGGCTCGGCGGCGGATCAAACATCTCCGGCGGCGTCACCGGCGGCTCCGGGCCTGGGAGCAACATGCTGAGATTCTACACCGATGAATCTCCCGGCCTCAAGATCACTCCCACCGCCGTGCTCGTCATGAGCGTCTGCTTCATCGGCTTTGTTACCGCTCTCCACGTCTTCGGCAAGCTCTACCGCTCCAAAACTGGCTCTGGCGTTTAGGTTTCTGACGCTCTCGCGTAATCGCCAGCGTACTAGTGAGGGTAATGGCACTAAAAAATGCAAATTCTCTTTCTTTTTTTTATAGGTAAAATCGGAGGTTGCCATCTGCATCGGTAACTGATCAATGACTCGTCTGGGTTAAATGTCTTTTCTGATCTGTAAGAACATCTGCAGCGTTTCTGTTCGGTTAGTCTTGCTGTTTAAATGGCAGGTGTTGAGTTATTGATGGTGTTCGCTTCCATTCATGGCTGTGATGATCGATCTGGTAGATTATGGTTTGATTAGCCGGATGTTACCGTCTTTTTCCATTGGTTTGTGTGATCAACCTACTTGGCTTTCCTCTCATGCAATAAAATCGAACGAAATTAAAATGGAAGGGCTGAAAATTACGTTGGAAGGAACTACTACCGGGAGGCAATGTCCTGATACAATGCTTGCAAGCTTTTATGGAACAGTGAAATAGTGTTTGCAGGGGATGGACGTCCCTTAACTGCTTCATCTTCAGTTCCAGGAAGCATGAACTTGGATGCTAGCTGACTTTGACAGTGACGGTGGATATCAAATCGTGTGAAATAGTACATCGTCTTCTTTGTAAATTAACTTGCGTCAATACTTGTCAGGATTTAATCGGTGAATTCTGATGTTCTTCACTTAATGATTCAGAGATATCATCTTGCTCCTGCCATTTTCAGTTCGAAGTCCTCTTGGCAGTCTCTCTACTCATGTGAGACATATCTGTTGCATCTTCGGGGAACTAGGAAGGATGTCTGCTACCTTTCTCTTTTTCCTTTTTGGGCCAAATAAAGACGGACTCATCCATCGAATGGAACCAAATTTCATCGCTGGAACTGGAATCAGAAGAAGCGTCATACGCAAATATGACCATGAGATCATTGATTTGCCGCCATCAGTATTATTTGGACATCATGGTAATACACGTTTCTTCTCGGTGGCCGCAAGTGCTATTGCGGCAGCCATGGAGCCTAGGCTTTTGACCCAGAAAGCAGGATTAGCAACTATTGCGGCCTGAATTCAATCAATGAAACTCAAGATCGCCAAAACTGGACAGACACTTCGTGGATTTGGGAAATCATTAAAACAAAGCTTCACCAATGATGATGCAGAACGGGACCGTGCAATACCCGGAGCCGCCGTTTGGTTCGCTCCTGAGGGTCTTCTTCCATCTCCTCCGAGTAAAAGTAGTGGGCCACAGTCACGGACACCAGCACCACACCCAGACACAGGATAGCATAACAACACTGGACTAGCCTCCCCAGCAATCCTAGTCCCATCTCCATCTCTCTCCACTCTGTATTATATGTTTATATGTTTATATGATGATGCCTCTTGATTTAGTGATGCACACAGAAAGAGAGAGAGAGAGAGAGTGGAATGTCATACGTGTATATATATAGGGGAAGAACAGTGCCACAGTCCTCCGTAGGATAGAACTGTGGGCAGCCGGCCGTAGCGAGACGCTGGAGCCCGCTGGAGAGTGCGACGAGAACTTAACTAAACAGTGGATTTAAACGACGGGCGACGGTGCTGGGTTTTTTTTTTTTTGGGGGCGAAGGCTTTTGCGGCTCCCAAGACGATAGCATAAATGGGGTTCTGACCCGGGCTTATCTCCTGGATGCACGTCAGCAAATTGTTGCATCACTGTCTTGTGTGTGGGCCTTTATGGAACAATTCTTTATGGAACAATTGTTGCATCCCAATGCCCACGTCACACCATCTTTATGGAACAATTCTCCAGGCTGTTCCTATGCAAACATTAGATGGGCCCAGCTGCACTCATATCCTAACTAAACTTTCAGGAAATCAGAGGTGAAAGACGATGCAGATTCTATCCTACTTGCAATTCATGGTCGATTGGTCGTGGATCCGAAACATCAACTCAGCTCGACCTCCTCCTGATAGTCCTCTCCTTCGTCTCCGTGCACGACTTTTCCGGCCGATGGGGATTCAACCGACTCAACGTCGACCTCATGCTGCACACACGTGGATTTAGCTTTCGGCAGCAACGCTGGCTCCTGACACTCCCCATCTTCTCCTCCTTGGATATTTTTCTGATCAGAAGAAGTTATGGTCCCTTCACCGTCATGGGGAAGGGTCGTCGGGGGCAAGGTTTCTGGATCCGGATTCTTCGATCTGATGCCAGCCTCATGCTGCCCGCGCTCTGGCTCATTTATTGGCATTATCACGATGTCGGTGAGCTCAGGTTCTCGATCGTTCCCTGTTATGCGAGTCGAAGATGAAGGTTCATCTTGTCCTTCTTCGAGATCGGTCATCGGGGACGGCAGCTCCGCATCCTCCGGCTCCATATCGAAACTATTTCTTCTTGGGGACATACGGAGGCCGTCCACCGAACTCTGGCGAAGGTGCATGAGATACGCGTGACGTGAGGGCGTGGTGTGACGGCTTGATGTGGGAGTGACCGAGCCTCCCCCTCGTCGGCTGTCCCTGATGTGTTTCCTCGTGCTGCGGTGCCAGTTCCTCAGGCCCGTTGCCACTTTCTCGGTGAATATGGACGGTTTCATCGTCGAACCCATCTGTTTCATCATTTTTTAACGGCCAGCAATTAATCAACCAAGTTGAAAAGCGATCAGATTGTTATCGAGATCAAAGCATTGGCAGCAGACCTGCGTGACGAGAGCATAGAGGGGAAGGGTGACATAGCTGCACAGAATCTGAACGAGGACCCTGATCGAACGGCGACACGAATGATGTTAACTCGGTGCTTACTGGGAAAAGAGCTGTCCATTATTCGGAAATTTCGTTAAAAACAATGGCAAAAAATGCTCACCCCATTGAGATTCTGATTATTATTTCCACTGTGCGGTCGTAGAAGCAAGATTTGAGACCAAATTCATACTGAAAAACGACAGATGATAAGTACGCAGGAAAAAGGAAAAAAAAATTATATAAAGGCAATGTGCAATAATTGATCATTAGCGCTTATTATTCTTACCCAACTCCACGTAAAGAAAGCAAGCTGAAAAGCATTCTGCAGAAAGAAACGAGAGAACATCATACTATGTAGTTCATCCCATTTTCCAGCTGGGGAGATGACGAGCAAATAATGTATGTGGAGGGTTGATTACCTGAAACAGGACGAAGTTTATGAGAGAGAGCATGAGGCCGGGGCGATTGAACCAGAAGAGGTCGTCCCCGGGCTGAACAACTGGTACTCCTTTCACGATCTCACCCCTCTCTTCAATTTTGAGACCCATCTTCGAAACGATCGCTTGTAGCTTGGTCCCAACTAGAGCAGTGATCTGTCGTTGCAAGGTAATGAAATTAGTACCATGGACCCATCCACTTGGGACCTCTATATATGATTAGACTGTCAGTGCTTTGAGTAATAATGACACTTTACGATGAGAGGGATGAACGGCAGCCAGAGGTGAGAGTACCAGCCTGTCACGGGAGGGAGGGGGTGTCAAAGCACAAATTAGGAGAAACTTAGGGCAGGATGTGCTGCAGATTCATATCTCCAGCCGACCGTCAGGAATCCTAACATATTTAGAAAACGTGTCGTGTACTCACCGTTTGTGTTGGAGAGCAAGAACAGCACAGCAAAGGACCAAATCAGTGGGCTGAAAAAGGGGAAATTTAAGTCGAGATCAGTCAGTCCTTCGATAGGATAGGAGGATACAGACTAATATGTGAACAGGGATCCCGTATCGCAGCGTCAAGTTAAGATGCCGCCTTAGACCTGTCGATCATATGTGGCTGGTGCAACAGTGAAATTGCTGATGTACTTAAAACAGTTGCAGAAAGAGTTGTCGTCAATGCCGACCTGATCCCGACGACTGCTTTGAAATCATCTTCGAGCGATCTCTTGATGTACTTTTGGAAGTCGAAACATGCATGGCTCTGGGGCGCCAAGTGTGCCTATATCATAAACTACACACCCTCAGCTCGTGCTTCACATATGTCTTACAGGGAAATTTGCTTGTCATCGTGCACTGTGATCTGTCGTACACAAAACAATCAACCTCACCGTCATGAATCCGTGTCTAAGCGTCAGATAATCGACTTTGGCAACAGACACCAACCTCACGAAGTGCCTGAAGAAACTCACCTGCCAACAACATGAAAAAGGAGGGAAATTTTAACCCCAAGACAAGGGATCGAATGGTACAAGCTTCAATGAATCCGGTAATTAACCACATTTACGGTATACTGGACTCGTATTCAACTCAAAGATTTTAAACTGACAGATTATGGTATCGAACCCTACTTCACTCCAATATTTTAATATGTAAACATTTCAACGTGTCGGATTGTGGTCTAACTTTTCTAGGAGTGATCTTAAGAAAACTATAACAGATCTTCTCAGAGTTATCTTCATCGTAGTTCCCGTCATCCGTTTGATTCTAACCGGACCTTCTAGGTTGTCTCCTAAGAAGCAAGTACAGGGGAAAAGGACAACTCAGATGATGAAAATCCGAAAAGAAATTAAAAAATTAGATTTTTTTTATCTTATATAAAATTTGGATGAGTATTTTAGAATAAGAAAGTTTGCTAAAAAAATCGAGCCCCAGCCTGGGAAATTGGCGCCCCTTGAGATTAACTCGAATTTTGTAATATATTTAATTTTTTATTTTATTAATTATAAGTATACATATAATGTCCAATTTCATTATTAAATTTGATAATTATATAGTTAATATTGACATTATTAATTTGTAATTGTAAATTTAAGAAGACTTTATTATTTAATTATTTTATAATTACTCCGAATCAATTCTAATTATTAATTAATTATATGTAATAAAATTCTAATAATTTTTTTACATTTAAAACTGGGACTGAACCAATAACGAATAATTTTTTACTCACTTAAATGGTCATATTGTAGTTGTTTTCTCTGTTAAGTGAACAGGTCAACACAACTCTACATCGGCCGAACGGGAAGCTGTCTGTCCTTCATCACTGTGTCCTCATCAACTGAGTCAAATTCCGTACTTTTATCTCTGAAAGCTGTTCTCATTAATTTCTAGCAAACCAACTGAAGTTTTGTATAATGGTATATTTTTAATTTAATAATTAAAAAATTATAAATTTAATTTTTATTATAAGATTATTCATATTTTTTATTATATATATTTTTAAATTTATGAGTTTTAATAATCGAAAATTCTAAGTTAATTCACATGTTACGTCACTCTCTCTTTCTCTATATTATGTTGCTTATGGAATAAGAGAACAGATCAATAGCCTCGCCTTCATATTAATATTTGTCTTACTCAATTTTTGGAGTGATGAATGAATAAAGGGTATATATATTATATCAATTCGTGACTGAATTACTCTATTAATTCACGAAGCATAGTTTGGGATGTCTCCATTCATTGCCACATAATTAATACCATGCTTATACGGGAAAATAAATACACTCTCATCTCTGCAAAATCTTAAATAATCTATTAATCTTAAAGATGGCATTGTTGGGAATAACCAATTGAGTTTAAGCAGATTATTACGTTATAACCCATGAAGAAAAAAGGGTCATAAAATTGAGGGGGGGAATCTTAAAGAGGAGAATGAGAATCACTGACAATCCATATGAGTAGGGGCTTCTTGGTCCAGAGGTTCAGATGCCTTCTCCCAAATGATGTCTCCCCCATATACCTTAGACTCTCTAGACCAATGTAAGTAAAATAATAATAATAATAATTAAGTATTAGACATACTGAATTCTTGAAGAATAATTGCATAATTAAAAAAAGGGAAGAATTTTATTTTTTTTTTAAAACAAGGCTCAATTATTTGTCACGTGCACGTGTTTTAATTTTCCCCCTGACCGTGATATTGATATTCAGTAGTCCTCGCTTCCCTTTCCCATGCTTTCCATCGCCTCATCTGCATGTAATTCAATAACGTGAATATGTTAACTAGCGTAAAACATCACGTGTGTGTATATATATATATATATATATAAGCACAGTCATATATATATATATATGAATGTCTATATATATATATATATACTTGTGAAGTATGCATATGCATATGCATGCATACCTTTGCGCCACCTAAAACCATGGTGAGGATGCAGTTGAGAACATGGAAAACGGCCAAGATGAATATAAATATGTGGAGTTGATGTATGCCCTCAGCTGACACGAATGGAACCATTCCCTGCGTCCATTAACGATTTCATCGGGCGGAATCATGAAGCATGCGTTACGCCGATTGGGGAGGAAATCAAATCCACCTTCGTGGACTTGATGATACGTAGTTTCGTGAGTATGCATATATTTTATTTACCTTTGCGGCACACTTGTCTTCAGCGGCGGCAGCAGCAGCAGCAAGAATCCGCCGGTAGGTGGTCCCTTCGTCAGAATCACTGATGGAGAGCAGTTTCCGGCGGTCGTTGGTATCGGGAGGGGCGTAGTGGTTGCCGTGGAGTTTCTCTTCCTGTTTCTTGCTGCAAGGGTGCCAAGTTGACCCTACTTTCTCCGATATGCATATGTTCGTTATGAGCCCTTGCCCTACTGTTAGCAGCAGTGAGATGAACCCCAGCAGCATAAGCTCTACACAAATTAATCCGAACCAACATAACAACGTCATCATATATATATATATATATATATATATACACCCGATACCGACTCGCACTAGCTCTTCAATCTCAGGTATCATAACTTGCATTTTGCTTTGGGTAGTTTGCCGGATAGGTACCTGATTTGACCTTCTCGAGCGCTTCGTAGAGAGCTCGTTTCCTCTTCCTCCTCAGCCACTGTGGATATCGGATCAATTTTCATGTAAAATACACGAAGAACTGTAAGTAATTCACTTTGTTTAATTTTATATGTAACCATGAGCGACTGACTACTCGGGAAAACATACATGTCCAATGAGATGGATGCTGTTTTCGATGATGATCGAGATTAACACCAGAAAAGCACAGACAACCGCCACGGCCCATGTCGGCGTCTCTTCCAGAGTCCTTCCCCCGGTGGCCACAGCCATAACTCTGCAGCAGCACTTGGTATATATATTGTTCGCCGCCTCTGTGAACTATGTAGAATATATAGCCTGCAGTTCTATTAACCTAGGGATCTCCCAGGGAGAGATGTATGTATGGAGACAGATGCAGGTAGCTGTTTGCTGGAGCTTCTGTGTATAAAAGCCTTCTCTTGCGAGTACAGAAGGTGCAGAAGCATGGCGTATATATAGAGATTGTTGGGGCTAAGCCCAATCACGACATCACATGGCTTTTTCCACGCCTTCTCCCGTAAGTTGACTGAAACATCCCCGGACGATTGACTTTGTTAGATCAAAGGAGACAATTGGCCGCACCTGGACATACTAGTACGAGTTGAATCCAGCCTATCTCGATCAAGATCAATCACATTTTTATCATTGAGAATTGTCACAGATCCGATAATCATGTCTTAAATTTTCTTCCCTTTGGTGGGAACATTTCTTGAATCTTGATCGATCACATGCCACACCCTCTTTCCACGTAATTGCTTCCGGAGCTGATGAGTGCATCCATTTTTATTATCATGGGGAAAGTCAAAGCCCACGTGATGAAATTGGCATTTTTCTTGTGCTATAGTATGAGATATTCTATTAATAAAGAGAATTCTAATTATGCTCAATACATTCTATTTAGTATTTAAAAATGCAACAACTTCTAATTATTTTTAATTAATTAAACATCATAAAACCCGGCTGCTTCCCTCTCTGTTTGATAATTTAAAGAAAAAAAAAGGCGGCTCACGGATTCCATTGCTATTCACCTTACGATATGATATAACTTATCGATATTTTTCCACATGTCCATAAATCTTATAGTGCAAGCAATATGATATATCCATTGATGCATTATTAGATTAAGATCGATCGATTGCGGACGATCGAGGACTGATGTGGATGATGAAAAAGTTGACTTTTGCGCACACAAGAGGGAGGGGGTGACAACTTCATTACATTTCTTATTTATTTCTTCCCTTCCCTTAAAATTTAAAGGCATTTTTAATAATGCAGCATGCTTCCCTCGACTCCCTCCATCGATATTCAATTCATGATGAAACTTATGGCAACTCCCCCATGCATGTTTTACACATACATATACAGCTTTGTCCCTCGTCTATATCATGGAATGCACATATCGGATTAGCAAATTAAGTGCGGTGCAACGTATGTGAGTCGGTCTAAATGAATCGATTATATCGTTTACTTATACGGATTATCGAAGGCCGAGTGAGTGATGTGAATGGACATGATGTAAAATTGAAAGAACTTTATTATGTATGTGTAGGTCAACCCAATTTCGAGATTGATGTTGAAGGAATTTCCGCTGACCCAATTCCCCCCTTGTCTAACCTGGCTGCAAGACAAAATGGCGGGCTTGTGTTGGATGATGATGTCGTTCATGCTCACCCACTTATCTATATCAATCCAAGATAGAGATGGCATTAGAATGAACTTATTTATTGTTGCCCTTTTAGGCTTGTGGGAGGTGAGATGTATAGCCGTTGAAATGGATGGATAGCAAGCCTTGAGCCAGCTTGAGATGAATGCAGTAAAAAAAATTTTTATGCACTTACCCCTTTTTACGTCTAAATTTTATATGCTTTAAAGTAAAAATTTTAATTATATATATTTAATTTGGTAACATATTTGAATCTTAATTCTAGTGGTACAGTAATGTGACTGTTATTTGCTTATATAAGAAGATGATATGGTGAAAATTTTACCAACATGTCACGTTACGTGATGCCGTTAAGTGTTATATCAGTAAATCGTCAAGATTATGACTCAAGTACGTTATGAAATCAAATATATGTAATTAAAATAGTTATTTTAACACATGTAAGATTCAAATACAGAAAAATAACAAATACTCAAAATTTTCACTGTAATTCTGCATTATATTTGGCATGTATTTGAATGCATTTCTTTACTAAAAATATTACCTCAGGTACGTTTTGTCATAATTATATTTGATCGCTCTTTTAATCACTGAATAAAAAATTAAAATAATATGCTCATTATTGAATGAATACATACATACATACATATATATATATAGTGATGAAAATCAGGGCCACTCCTTTTACTACTCATCAACTATGCTCATCGATGAAAATCAGGCGTTTGCACCCTCATTACCTTACTCGGCAAGAAGGGAGTTCCCACGGGGCGGGGCACGATGTATATTATAACTCTTCGGATAGGCCATCCATGCATACGCACTAAGGTTCGGATGGTAATACTAAAAACACGTATACATATAAAAGCGAAGCTCATATTGGCTCGATCACACATATTAACTGGGAGCCGACAGTGATTTTTTTGAGAATGACACTTGGAAGAATTCTGACCTTTTGGGCCTTGGCAGGGTAGAAGAGCTGCGCGAAAGGCAGCTGTAGATCTTGGGCTGGTCTAGTCTCTCTCGGTTCGATCGGGGCATTTACTTCAGGTAGCAGTTCGTGGAATGAACAGATAGACATCAAGAAGGGGGAGTCAGCACAGCATCCAGCATCATTTCTTCGGGGCCGAGTAGTCCATGCAAAGCAAAAGGTAAGCTTAAAAGAAACAAGCAAGTGATTCTGCAGAGACGACACCCTCCCTGACTCAGTCCATCCATACTAATCCTCACTGATAGCGCTAGGCTAACTTCAGCAGATCGGTCGGGGGTGGGGGGTGTCACGGGGCCGATGCGGAACACAAATTTTTCGCACCCTGCTAGGCGTTGACAGCTCCGCCTGTCAACCAGCCCTCACTCACAACCGAGGTTTTCCGAAGTCACCTGGCACACGATCACACCACACGAACACGAGCAATATACAAAAGAGAAAAACTCAACTTGTATTCACAATTATACAAGTATGAAAAACCCTTTACACGAGCAAACTCACTCAGCTTGTCGAGTATGTGTCTGACAACCTCCGCGCCGCTTACACTCCTCACTCGACACACCCTAATCCGACACACTTCGGCGTTACAAGGGTAAACAGGACTCACCTCCCACTCACTGCTGAGCTACAATTGCAGCAGCAACTCTATGCTCTGCCTCGCCTGCTCTCCCTCGTGTTTCCAGCTCTCTCTAGCTGCTCTCCTTGGCTCTCCTCTCTGAGACGCCTTGAGACCTCCGTGGTTTCTCCTCAGAGAATTCTGGATCGCTTCTCCTTGTGCCCTCTCGGTTGTCCTCTCTCGGTTGTGGTGTGTTTTGAGAATGAGACTGGCCCCCTTTATATAGAGGAGCCTAGCAGACTAGATATGACAACTAATATATATGAATCCCTTGATTCTCTCCATCAGATCTCGATCTGTTCAATCTCGGCCGTTGATCTGCAATCTCCAAGATTGTTTCCATAACAGATTGATTTGCCATATTCCAGGAGAATCTTTCCTGGATTGTCTGTTTGACCCGATCCTGATGACGAGGCGCTGACTCATCATCGTCGATCCTATCCACTCTCCTCCGGGGCCCACGTCCATGATCGCCTCCTACGATCACAGCCGTCCGATCGGGATTGCTGCATCCAACGGTGCTCGAGCATGGTCAAGGACTTAACCAATCTCCACAAAAGTCAACTCACCAGCCGCTAAGTGTTGAGCATTCCCTTAGCGTCTGCCATGCCAATCGGGTAGTGCGCACTCCTGGAGTGCCTTTGCTCGGTCACCTCTTGTACACCGAGCATCCTTGAGCGTTGCATCGTGCCTTGCTCCTGGATATCATTACCACCCGTCCGCGCATTTGCTGACTTGTGAAGTGTGACCCTCCATGGCCACAATTGATCCCTCGGCACTCTACCGAGCCTTGATTGATCGTCCCTTCCGCTGGTGCCTTTGCGCACGCCTGCGTGACCATCTCCCTACTTGCCCGTTCAAGGACTTGCAATTCCTCCCGACACCTCGCACTTCACTACTCGCGCATCCTCGCGTGCATGCTATGCGCTACCACTACCCCGAGGTATGGCCTGTGGTACGCATTCCCTGGGGCTGGAGCTCAGGGGTGTAACAGGGGGGGTGACAGAGAAGGTCTGTGGGCTGAAGAACAACGGGCAGGCAGACATTTCACGAACTCTCCCCGGCACCCGCAGAGATTTCCCATCGATTGAACCGGAAAATGTTTGGACCCCGAAAGCAGCACCCGCCGAGATCTCCACGTCCTAGCAAAATGGTAGATGGATCGATCGCTTACAACGTTTACATCGTCATGATTGTGAATAATTGGACGAAGGAGGGGACTCGGGTTTTGTCAATCTCGTAAGTTTTATTTTATTCTAATTTATTTGTATAGTCATAATTGTGTTTTGGGGCCAACGATTAAGCATCCGGTGATTTGATTTAAAGCGGTTTTCGACAGCGCCTAATGATGCCATGCCACACATGGATGTGACTCCATCCCCATCCAAGTCCGGCTTCGTGTCGTGTCGTAGATGATGATATCATTCTGTCCCCTCCAATATTGGGGAGGTCCATTTTTCGAATTGGCCCGACCGAACCGACCCGACCCGACCGCATGGCCGCTGTTAGAGAAAACGACCTGACATTACAGTCTTCACTCAATCCAAATTACGTAAAAAAAGTAAGAGAGGGAGAGAGAGATGAGGGTAATAATTTAAATGAGAAAAAAAAAAGGGATGGAAAAACGTGGCAATATTAGGGTTGCTGCGGTGCAATGAACTGGATCTTGATGAAAAAGAAAGAAAAAAATACTCGTAGCCTCAGAGGCAGAGGCAGGGCAGAGCAGAGCAGGGATGCTTTGTCATTTTCCGATGATACTCGTATGTGTTGTGATGTCAGTTGCAGAGGGGAGAGAGAGAGAGAGGAGAGAGAGAATATTGATCAATCATGATCTTACAGTTGATGATTTTTCTTTGGGGTGGACGATCTTACGGTTGAGAATTAATAGAAAGAGGATGGAGGAACCAACAAGTCTTTTTTAACAATAATTTTTTTTGAAAAAAAGGACAATGGTAGAATGAATTAGAGAGAGGGTAAACCGTAAATCTTGTTTAGGATTTGAAATTCTTGATGGTCGGTATTTAAGGTTTAATTGGCGAATCTCAAGCTGTATAATACACTGTCCAGTGGATTAGTCAGTTGTTACGATATCCGACACTACTGATATAAAAAAAAATAGAGGGATGGTAAGTGGAGATGTTAAACGGGCCGGACTGGCTTGTAATTGGATTGTCCAAATCCGAAACCGCTCCTGACCCGGCCCGTAACCATACTTATTGGGTTAAGTTGGTTACGAGCCGGTTCAGAAATATAGACTCGTTGAACTGTAATCAGCTCGAACCGTTACCCCGCTAAACCGGCCCTGAAACATTTAGAAACAGGCCCAGAATCGTTGAAAACCAGCCTAGATCGACAAAAATTATGCAAATCAACGGTTATATTTTATTGGATCAATTTAAAAATTAAAAAAAATTAAAAAGATGAACGGTTCACGTGCTAAACAGACCCGGACCATTAACCAGTCCGTTTATAAATGGTTCCAAACCAGTTCATATTCGCTTGAACCATGACCTATAACCGAACTCATCCGTTAAGCAAACGGGGCCCGAACTGTAATTGGATCAAACTGTTTCAAGCTCATTTTGAACTAGTCCAAACTACACTTTTAACCACACAAATAGTAAGGAACGAAAAAATGGAAAATGGAAAGGTCATTGTAAATAACTAGTAAATGGAGTAACAGTGGCAATTGTGTGGTAGGTAGGGCCGACAATTCCTGTCATTTCATATAAAAAAATTCTTAATTCATACGAATTAGACATGGCCAGACATGTCTACACATGTCAATCATACACATACATATATGTTTGATAAGAATTCAATCAAAATATTTAGATATGTTTATACTAATGAGATTATCTTTTATTGCAATAGAGCATGACAATTAAAATTTAACACGTTCAACATGAGAAATCAAGCTAACAACACATATATTTAAACCGATCAAATGGATTAACATAATTAACATATATATTTAAATAAATAAAATCAACCATACCAGATTAAATCACACAAATTCACACTATTCCAAATGTTAAAAACCCTTCTTTCACCCACCCGGGCCTTAACGGTAGGGAGACGGGGACGTGACGGTAAAGTAGGGGCTAGTAGTAATCAGCGTACGGCAACAGAGATTGCCGGGTGACCATTATTTCGTCATCTGAAAGGAAAATGAAATATCTCCAAGGTTTAAAGATGTCTGGCCTAAACGTGACCAGACGACACGCCTGGGCTGACTGGGCGGTGGGGCCTACACAGAAATACACCGCGGGACAGCTTGCTCTTCACCATCTTCATCTTCATTATTGTTGCGGTTATCCTCGTCGTCATCCTCGTTCGTTCGGTGAAAAAACTAGCGTGGACGTCATCGGCACCGGTCGGTTTAGATTAGATGATTCGCGGCGTCCTACGACATTAGACGGTCGTAAACTATATAACTAATCAGCGGCTGTTTTAAGTGTTTGAATACTGATCGGTCTCCGGTTGCACTTTTCAGTTGTCGGGTCTCCAACCTCTGGCATGTGTGTAATCACTGCTGGAACCGGTAAAAGCTGGAATCCATCATGAGGGATTGAAATGTATCGTTGCTATACCACGATTTTATTATAATTGTAATCATTATAATCATACACGTACATGTATATATATATATATATGGAGAGAGAGATAGAGGGGGGGGGGGGGTTGGAGGATGACACAGGACCAGACAGCGAGGCAAGTGGTGTGAAGAACCGAACACTGTGTGAGGAGCGCTGAGCCACTTGCCAACGTCACTCAGTCGGTGGCTCCACGACGCGGTTCCATTCCTTCAAATAATTAAAATTTTATAAATTTTATATTATTTTATTTCCTCTTCTCCCTCTATAAACTTTATATTTTGACGGAAAGATGCTGCAGTTACGGCCAAAAGCCCTTTTATGTAAATTCCCCAAGTGGTGTGGACCCCACTCCACCCTTTTCTTTCTTCTTTTTTCTCTATCCCAATAAAATAACCATGCAATTGCAATACGATGCCATGGCAAGTGGCCACATTCCCCCCACTTTGATTGTCAAGAGCCACACGGCTATCCCTATCAATTACACTTCCTGCTCAAGACCCGTATGTCCTCGCATTACCACTCTTAATGCAGAGCAAACTCTCATCTGGTAATGGATGGATTTTACTTTGAATTTATATTATTCAGGTCCAGTTCAACTTGCACCTCGTGAAGGCTACCTTCCCTTCGTGGATACACGATTGATTTGGGTGCGTGAATGGTGCCACTGTCGTCGGCATTCAACATTTATTAGACTGTAATTTTCATGACAACAATTCTAGATAAAACTGTGAGACTCGGCACAGTATCTCAATTACATCCTTATTTTACTCAGCTGCGTCCTTAATTTCATTGTTATGCAGCATCGGGGGTAGGAGGGATGGAACATCATTGTTCCGATGTTTGTTGTTTGAGTAAATGAGTCGCATGGCATCTCAGTCATCATGGGACTTCTTCACGGTGACAGCATTTCTCCATTCAATTATACAGACACGTAAGGCTCTGTTACAGTGAGTTTCTTAACACTTTCCATGAATGGTCCTCCTTGTAGCTTACTCTGATATTCCATTCCAGCGTAAAGTTATTGGGGGCTGTGTCTCCCTAAAAGAAAAGGCAAGTGGCTCTAAGCGGATTTCTGGATAGATAGCCGTGAAAAGTATCTTTTCGAGGGAATTCTCGAGTCGTTTGATGTAAAGAGTATAAATGAAGAACATCAGTAGATTGTTCTGCTGAGAGATTCAGGAAGTAGAAAAGATGAAGTGTGCAGTAAAAAGCAGAAATGAAAAGGGGAAAGTTAAAAAAACAAGAGAGAGAGGGAAAGCTGAGGCAACAGAGCAGTTGAGGGCGAGGAGAAAGGAGAGTCTGGGCTCTGTACTGTCTTGGCCTGTCCCCCTCTATCAACCCCACCTCTCTCACCTCTCAACAAATAAGACACTAAACAATCAATCAATCCATGAGTCTCGAGTCTTAGGACCAAAAAGACCCCGTCAAAACAATCAACTTTATTCTTTTTTTTTTCTTTCTTTCTTTTGTTTTCCTTTGCCTTTTGTTCTTGTTCTTGTGCTTCCTATGCAACTGTCTCTGTCTGCCCCTGCCCCTGCTGCTGCTGCTGCTTCTCGGCCTTCTCTTCACTCCCTTGTGACAAAAATGGGGGAGGAAGAGGAATCCTACTTCGAATTCCTCGTCATCATTTGACCACAGATTCCCATTTCCTATCGTTCTTTCTTGAATTCCTCTTCCCCCTTTTTTCTTGCCTGATTGATGTTGTGCCCTCTTTTCTTGTTGGGTCGGAGAAATTTTTCCAGAAAAAAACCCAACTTGGTTTAGTTTGGTTTCATGGAAATCATTGATCTGAACCATGCAGTGAATGAAGCTGAACCTGAAACCGATGCATGCCGCGACGGGAACTTCTGTGTTTCTGAGAAGGGCAGTGCCTGTAATTTTTCATCTTCCTCTTCCTCGTCTCCTTCTTCAATCTATTCTGAGCTCTGGCATGCTTGTGCTGGTCCTCTGACTTGTCCTCCGAAAAAAGGGAATGTGGTTGTCTACTTCCCACAGGGTCACCTGGAACAGCTTGCCCCTTCCTCTCCTTTCTTGCCCATCAAAATTCCAAATTTTGACATCCCACCACAGATCTTCTGCAGGGTTGTTGATGTCCAGCTACTTGTGGGTATCTTTAGTTAGCATCTAATTACTTTCTCTTATCCGCGTTCAGTGATTTATCCTGTATTAATGCTTCATTCCCACCGCGCGCTGCGGCTGCGTTTTTTCCCCTTCCCAGGCTAACAAGGAGAATGACGAAGTCTACACACAGCTCAATTTGCTCCCTCAACAAGAGGTACACTGATTTGGATTAGCATTTCATATTGCTTCTTTAATATGCTACTTGATCTTGTATGTGGCTTAAAGGCCCCATGGTATTGGAGAAATTCTCCATCTTTCCATGTTCTTGGATAATAATGGTGAGAACTGGAAATATTTCTGGATACCAGACGGGATTCCATGCTTATAGGCTGTCCTGCATTCGCTCTCTCTGGGGAAAATGGGATTATCTGCTATTGGTTTAAGATGCTGAAATTTTCTATTATCTGAATTGTGATCATGATACTGTCACTGTTGTGAAAATCGAAGTTGGTTGGATTGAATCTAAAGAAGGCGGAACTTGAAGAGCTTGGTTCGAATCATGAGAGCGATAGAGGATCACCTTCAAGATCAACCCCTCATATGTTTTGCAAGACACTCACAGCTTCTGACACCAGCACCCATGGAGGCTTCTCTGTTCCCCGTAGAGCTGCCGAAGACTGTTTTCCACCTCTGGTGCGACTGAACTCTTTTGTATGTTTTCTACTTTAGCAATGACCCTGTCGTTAACTCCCTGTCTTCCTTGAAGGATTATAAGCAACAACGACCATTTCAAGAACTCGTAGCAAAGGATCTGCATGGTGTCGAGTGGAAATTTAGGCATATCTATCGAGGTAAGTCAATGACCTCTGGAGCATAATTTTTCTCATGATAACATAAGCTCTTACAATTATCTTTTCTCAGGTCAACCAAGGAGGCACCTGCTTACAACAGGATGGAGTAGCTTCGTGAGCCAGAAGAATCTTGTGTCTGGTGATGCAGTTCTCTTTTTGAGGTATCGGATTGGATAGATTCAGATTTTCCTGAAAGCCTATCTCTGCTGAGGTTTTGTTCCACGAGAAAGCTTTAAGTTTTCCTCTTCTAAGGATGGATCTTGGTGATATTTGCATTTCAGGGGTGAAAGTGGAGAGCTAAGGTTGGGAATTAGGAGGGCAATTCGTCCGAGGAATTGCTTCCCTGATTCAATTGCTGGGAGTCAGGGTTCTGGTCCTGGCTTTATTGCTCTTGTGGCCAATGCTTTATCGAGTAAAAGCATGTTTCATGTCTTCTACTGTCCAAGGTAATAATATGATGTCTGACAATAGAAAGAAAGAGGTAGCCTTGATCACGAAACTCTTTTTCCCATTTAGTCCAGTTTGGTCCAGTCTAGAATTGAAAGTGCATATTACAGCAGACAATGAAGTGAGAGAAGCTTATAGTAGGATTTTCTCCATCAGCTGTCTAGATACAGAATCACAGTTTCATTTTCACTAAGTTGAAAGAATGATTTATAGTAGATAAAATTTTTATTCTGTCATAGATCTGATATTTGAATGTGTGTGATAAGAGAATCAATACCGGTGAAAATCGCTAAATTGCAGGGCCAGCCATGCAGAATTTGTTGTTCCGTACCAAAACTACGTCAAAAGCATGGCTAGCTTTCCACAAATTGGGACGAGATTCAGAATGAGGTTGGATGCAGATGATGTCCCGGAAAGGAGGTAGAGACTGGCCATGATTCTCAGACCAATGAATTCCCTTTTCCTTGTTTGGCTGGATATCGTAATCTAATCGGGTTTTTCCTGTTTGCAGGTACAGTGGTGTAGTGACTGGAATAGGTGACTTGGATCCCCATAGATGGCCTAATTCAAAATGGAGATGCTTGATGGTATATATACACCTTGTTTCCAGTAGTGACTGTGTTTGCCACTGTGAGAATAAAAAAAATAAACCTTCAGATCTTTGGCACATTTCTTTCTTCTTATTCCACTGATCTATTAGTTATCTATCTAGTCTGACTGGAGAAAACAATTTATCTCTTGAGAAACAGGTCAGATGGGATGAAGATATTGGCACGAGTGAGCATCAGGGTCGAGTCTCCCCATGGGAAATTGATCCTTCTGTTTCCATCCCCCCTTTAAGCATTCAATCCTCTCTGAGAATGAAGAAACTGCGGACAGGTCCGCAGTCAACTGCACCTGAAAACCCCATCACAGGTAATACACAGAAAAGGAAATGGATTTCTTTCTTTATTACATGAATATGAATATGAATATTTATATTTAGTTTTTTTTTTCTAAGCAGGGAGATTCGGGTTGTTGGACTTCGAGGAATCGTTGAGATCCTCTAAGGTCTTGCAAGGTCAAGAAAATGAATCTCTGGTGTCACCCTTCCGTAGAAGTGATGCCAGAGCCTGTGAGCTGGACTTCAAAATGCCGGCCTCTGCATATCGAAGTCTAGTTCCTGCTCAAGCTCAGAAAGCTAATAGCTACAGCTTCGAGCTTTCGAGGGTTAATTGCCAGACTTACATGTGTTCCCAAGCAGCTAATAAGTTTCTAGGAGTTCTACAAGGTCGAGAAGTGTGCAAGTTAAAATCCCTCAAAGAGAATCCTAAGCTCAACCTTTTTGCTGGAAAACCATTTCTCAGTTGCAGCCCTCTGAATCAGGATCAGCCACGAAATTTCAATGCCTCTCCACCCCGAAGTTTCTACTTCCCTTTTGGAGAAGTTGAATCTGTGAAAGATCCCATGGCATATTGCTTCCCCAGAAATATAAAAGACGGCCTTAACAAAATAGAAGAGATATCTGCTTCTCCTAAGCTATGGAAAAATCAGATAACCCAAAATGATGGGAGTCATGATGGAATGAGTGGCTGTAAACTGTTTGGTTTCCAGTTGACTGCAGATGAAGCTCTAACTTCAGCTTCGGAAAACACTGGAAAGCGGAGTTGTACAAAGGTCAGCTTCTGAATCTGGTTTGACTTGATCACCCAGTCATTTGACTTTCCTTTTACTGTTTCATCTGATGTAATTAATTGATTAGGTGCACAAGCAAGGGAATTTGGTCGGAAGAGCCATCGATCTTTCAAGACTCAATAACTACGGGGACCTGCTTAATGAACTTGAGAAGCTGTTTGGGATGGAGGGTCTGTTAAGAGATCCTAACAGAGGGTGGCGAATCCTTTATACTGACAGTGAGAATGATGTTATGGCAGTTGGTGATGAACCATGGCAGTAAGTCAATGGGAAGAATTGAACTCAAAGATTTTTATGTGTATATTTATTCATTTCGGTCATTTCATCTTAATGATATTCAATTGCTGTAGTTTCCTTATTATGAGACAAAAGCTGACTGAATGCAGGACTTGCATACAAAATATTAGATGTTTACTACTGAGGAATCCCAAGAGAATTGTAGGTGATCTTTGGTGGTATAAAATGATGATGTTTAGTACCATCTTGAGCCTTTTTCATTCTTCTGAACTTAGTGTGGCCGCGTCATGTTATGATATGCATTTGATAATGTGATCTCTAGTGGATGAGTGCTTATCTATCAGTGGCCCCTTTCATTCTCCTATCCAGTGTTCCATTCCCATTTTCTGATCTGCACATATAGAGTAGGGGTTTATGCATTAAAATAAATGACAATTGTACTAAGTATGCCATCTGAGCTCTATACGTGGTAACTATATGCTCAAGTTCCCTGAACTGGATCACAGGTTTGCTGTATTCGGATCCTTCTTGATTGCTTCTAGAGCCTGGTTTGGCTTCACAAGGAGCTCCTGCTCTGTGACAGAACCTTCTGCCTCTTTTATTGGTTGCCTTATACTTATGTGAGCACTTCCTGATTCCCTTTTTTCGTCATGGCCCCAGTGAGTTCATCAATGTGGTCGGCAAGATCCACATATATACCATGGAAGAAGTGGAGAAGATGACCAGTGCTGGAATTGTTATCGATGATACACACAGCTGCTTGGAACAGTCTCCGGCAGTCATGGAAGCTTCCAAGTCTTCCTCTGTTGGCAGGACCAACTCTTCCCCAACTATCCTCAGCATTTGAATTCCCAAGTACGTTATGATACCTAGTCGTTTGCAACTTCAGTTTGTTGTTAAGTGAAAGTGTGCTTGGAACTTATCAATACCAGGGTAGTATGTTCTCGAGCTCCTGACATTGGACTCGCTGTTATCTGTCTGTCTGAACTTGGAGGTAATGCTGAATTGTTCCACTGTATGCTACTTATCTGATGTTGTCTGCTCAGTTTGGTCATACTTCACGCCCATTAGAACTGCAGAATTGTTTGAATGTTCTTGTCTTCCACTTCAACTTATGCTGTGAAGAGATGTAAAACCGAGAGGTGGGGGAAAGAGCAGGTTCTAAGTTCTGTTTCTCGGACTTTCGAATCTGAAGTATGAGGCCGGCTTGGGTTAGATTAGAACAGTGTGCGAGCCGAATTGCCTCCTGCCCCGTCTGCTACACTTACTGCCAACGGCCTCCAACCATCGGATACCTCCCTCCTCTAGGCCTTCTTCCTCTGCTCTGCTTCAACCTTCGCTTCCTTGTCCTCCTATGTGGTTACTCCCAAAATCTTCCCGATAATTTATCCATTTATATGCATGATACGATCTCCTACCTGTCGAGGAACTTCATCCAGAAACTGTGCCGTACAGTTTTCGACATTCTTTATCCTAGGTTGTCATGTATTCTTCCATCACGCTTGCTAAATTGGAGGTAATGGAACTAGAATTTGCTGTTTGCATGCGCTGCAATGCCTTTGACACTTTGTCACTGTGAAGAACGGAAATTCAAACACAAACGATTGGACAATTCAACGTTAGTTGGTATCAGAATTCGGGTAACATTAGAATATTCGACACTACCCCATTGATCACTTCTAGTACCAATAGTTAGTCTCCACTTGAACTCGATCCAATTAGTACTCACCTAGTAGCCATAGGTTAAGATCAGACATTAGCAAGTTGATAACTTATACCGGCAATTGAAGAACAGCAGACACGAAGGTACTACATTTGTTGCGTATCACACAGTACATTTCAGTTTCATTAACTACAGTACATAAACAGAGAAATCAAAATAGATAGGATTGATGTTAAAAGGGAGTAAACATGGAAGTTGATTTTGCAGAACTCGGTCAGTATACAGATCACTCAAATCGACAGAAACTGAACATAAATGTAAAAGCAAAAGCCCTACGTGAGTCACAGCCTCCCCAAAAGGCCATGGTAGCATCACCATATTACCTCCTATTCAAACTTCACAACTGTCTCAGTAGCAATGCTTGCCGCAACCTTTTCAACCCCTTCAATCCCGATCTCTCTCTTCTCCTCCTCCTTTGTTATCTCATCTGGTGGAGCCACTGAAGAAGAGGGCAGTATTACAGCTTCCCTCTGAGAATCAAGGAAGCTCTTTATCCTCTCATCAGTGATCCCTAATGAGGCAGCAAGCTCAGGCCCATTCAGGACATGAAGTAGGGAGTTCTGGCCTGCAAGGAATTGTGGCCAGTTCTTCCTGGCTGAAGTGGTGAACCCAAAAAACTCGAATGGACCAGCCCGGGATGAGATCTGGCAGAATGGGAAGTACCGTGGAACCCAGAATATGTCACCTTCACTGACCTTAGCATTCAGGGCTGAGGATCCATTGGGGTAAGCAATTTGAATGGTACCGGATCCTCTCAGCACTATCCCATATTCTGTCGCAGTTGGATTCACGTGGGGAGCCATCATAGACCCCTGTTTGAGCGAGAACACCCTGATCTTAGTCTCAGTAATTGACTGGGAACTTCACAAATAGAAGGTCTGGAAGGCTCATCAGGAAGTTCTCATTATTATAAAACGACATTTACCAAAATAGCTAGGATGAATAGTCACTCTTTTAACAGGAAGAAGGTTAGTTTGGAATCCTAGTACCTAAAACAGCATAGGAATTTTGCACCTAAAAGTGATAAATTGAGATTCAAGTGCAATCACCAAACTTACAAAGTACGTTTTCTCAATGTCCCTTCTTCAATTTCATTTAAAAATATTGACAGCTGATTGATATTCAGTATTCTCTGAATCATTCTCTTTTTGACTGTAATACCACAAAGAAGCCACCTATTTATGGAGACCAAAAGTTTGCAAGGTCTCTACAGTTAGTGTTACAACATGCTCCAGAATTCTCCAAATGATAACAAAGGATGAACAGAAAACCAGAATTATTCATAAGTAGAACACTTGATTACCGCAGTTAGATTTACTAGGTAGACCCCAATGCCCGAGTACCTCAGAGGCTCATAATCAGACTCATGAAGAGCAACACTCCACCCATAGTTGTTCCTGAAATCGGGTTTCCGGTCATAGAGATTGTAAGAGTCCGGTGCTTTACCCCTCCTCCTACCCCGATCCTCCCTTGCATTATCTGATCCAAACAGAGACATCAAGAGCTTTCTCCATGACCAGCCCTCTTCCAATTCCTCACCTTTTTCCTCCTCCCCGGCCAGTTCCTGGGACTCCACTATTCTCTTCAAATGTTGGAGTCTGTCCTGTTTATTGAGCTGCAGGAATTTTGTCAACATCTTCGGTGGTGCAGAATCATTTACGTATACAATTGGACCATCCTGTCGGCTGGTCAGGAAGTCTCTTAACTCATCCCGCGAAACCTGCATAATGGAGCAGAGGTTTCAAAACATGTACTTGATTGTCTATACAAAAAACTTGCAGGACAGGATTGTTAATAGTCAGTGTTCTGATCTGCTTACGTTGAACGCAGCTGCAAGAGTCTCGGGATCAAAACCAGTAAGGACAGATGTCGGGTAGGTTCCTCCGCCAATGAAGAAAGACTGAAATTTTGGAACGTGGAGTGAATTAGGCTCCAAAGAAAAATAAAGATTACCCCATCAACACCAGGTGGGTAACTCTACATCGGACATAACCCCAATAATTATACCAATTCAGTAATCCGTATAACTGCAACATTTTCCCTATATTTCATATTGATCCCCCTAAAGGGTTCAAAATTACCTTATGCATCTAGACCTTTATTGACCCCAACTTAATTCAAATTCTAAAGTCTTGAGATAGAAAATACAAAATGCAATTAAGAATGTTGATAAGCATTATGATGGTCAATGTGATGAGTAGGGATGGATGATGGTCATTGAAGACCTGGAAGGTTCTTAAACCCAAGCTCTCGGAAGTGTTGATGCTGCAGATGATGTGAAGCCTCTGCCCCTCCCCTGTGTTAACCAAGTAGAAGGCTGAACCAGCAGGTATCCGGAACACATCCCCAATCTTCAACCACCTTTCTAACAGCTCATGCTTGTAGATTGTCCCCAGCTTAGCTTCCCCTACGATCACAATGATCTCAAATAAGCTACTAATTATGGTATCTAACTGCATGCAGACAATCAAACACCCAATCTATGGGGGTGAAAGATGGTCTAGCTATGAAGACAATGCTGCATATTGTCTTCCCCATACAGATCATATAGGGCTCTCCCAAGAACCCAAAAACTAAAAAATAAAATAAAATACTTGTAGCTCAGGGCCCCTGGTCGAGGTAAGGTGATTTCATAACATCAACCCTCTAGTCTCGAGAGCCAGCATTCTCTTAAAAGCCACATTCTACATGCTATCGCGAAGTAAAACCCGAGGAATTGAAAGTTAGGAAGGGAAATGGAAAGGGAGCTACCTCTGCGGACAAAGAGGATCAAGCTGGAGTCAAGATACTGAGGGATGAATAGGGACTTGGGCTCCATTGTAATAAATCCTATATGCATCGGCTTTTCGATGATTCTACCCCCGAAGGTCCTCACTACCCGCATCTCCCCAGCGTCCGTCTGAATCACCCGCTTCGAGTCCTGCAGTAGGAACAAATCCTCTCCTTCTCTCCTCCCATACCCTCTCCGCCCTTCTATTCGTTCCTCTTCTTCCTCCTCCTCCTCCTCTTCTACTTCCTCCCCTCGATGGTAGCATGCGGCCGGACTCAGCAGCAGCACCGTCACGGCCAGCAGCAGAAGCCACAGTGGGGTCCTCGTAATCATCTAGGCGGTCTCTTGGTGTTTTGGTCTCGGTTGAACGTTATGTTCTGTTGCTGAATAATTTCTTCTTTTTGTGGGTGTTCGAAGATGGCGTGTTTAAGAAGAGGGAAGGTGGAGAAGGAAAGGAGGCAAGTGGCGAACATGCAGAGAAGAGGGACTCGGTGGCGGAGTGCGGTGGTGACACGCCGAACGTCTGGTAAGGAGTTTGCGATCGCCATGTGAGACGAACAGCTTACTCTGCTCTCTTCCTTCTCCCGAAGCTCAGCGATCTTACTAACCATGCGAAAAATACAATAGGGTGTCCTGTCTCTCTGCTCTCTGGCGCGCTCAATCCTATCCATGCGTCCCAATTGATGGGCTCGTATACCACCGATGGGCGCGATTTCACTTAATATGGGCCTCGAAAGGCCCAGTAATGGCGTACAGCATTTTGATTGTTTGTTTGCTCGTCTCCTGAATAGAAAACCCTCTTCACTGGGAGCACGGAGTTCGGCGAGAGGAGCTCGAGAGAAGCGAAAAGGAGGAGTCGGCGAATAGACCGGAGAAGAAGAGAGATGGCAGGTAAGAGAAGGGACAGTAAGAGGCGGAGGCCGAACATTCTGGTGACTGGGACCCCAGGGACTGGCAAGACGACGGTGTGCACCGCCCTGGCGGAGGCAACCCAGCTCCGCCACGTCAACATCGGCGACCTCGTCCGGGAGAAGAACCTCCATGACGGATGGGACGACGAGCTTGAGTGCCACGTCATCAACGAGGACCTGGTACATCCTTCTCTACTATGATCAATGTCCAGTAGTACTGTGAACAATTTAAAGTAGCGTTGGGGATCGAGAGGATGAAAGATTGTTTCATCATGCAATTTAATGGACGTCGCAGCTGTACCCTGAAAGTTCTCTTTAGTATTGGCATCGCTCTTAGTCTTAGATTAACATTTGCTGATAGATTTTTCCCTACGGCACCACGTGATGACAGGCATCGGGTGCATTGAGCTGTAAGCATGCTAATTCCCAGTTCTGGGCTGTGTGTATTTTTAGCCTTGGGTCGTAGTCAATCGATTCGGACTCGAATTTATCAGCATTTGATGATCCCCAAAACCAAGTCTTAATTGATTCGAGCTCTAGCTCCTTTTCTGCTCCTCTTAACATGACATGCTCAAAAATGGATGAGAAATTCATTCGAGCTGCAAGCTTCTCAAGCCACGGTATGACTGAATTCAGGCTGCTTGCTTTGATTGCTCGGCTAGCTTGGCTCGAGCTCTTAAGCATCCATGGAGGCTAGAAATTCAGATGGTACCGAGAGGTGCCATTGGTATTCACTACCGCGGACATGCTTCTCCATTTTCAGTGCTGTGGTTTTCTGCATCTGATGAGCAGTGAATGGTATTTAATCATGTAGGTGTGTGATGAGCTCGAGGACTTGATGGAAGAAGGGGGCAACATTGTGGATTATCACGGCTGTGATTTCTTCCCTGAGAGATGGTTCGATCGTGTGGTTGTGCTCCAAACTGACAACTCGGTGCTGTATGACCGCCTGAGTAAAAGGTAAATCCGGTTCCCTATAATCAATCATTCTTGTTCACCCTCAATCTGTGCTCTGATCAAGAAAGCACTTGTTTTGTGGGGGGCAGAGGTTACGCGGGGCCGAAGCTATCGAACAATATAGAGTGCGAAATATTTCAAGTACTGTTGGAGGAAGCGAAGGAGAGCTACCGAGAAGATGTAGTTTTGGCGCTGCGGAGTGATACTACTGAGGACATCGAACGAAATGTTACCGAGTTGACGGAGTGGATGAGGCAATGGCATCCCTCGGCTTGACACAACGCTTTTGCTCCTGGTGGCTGGTTGTTTGATGGTATCCCTGGGTTCTCGTCCTTCTATGTATCCAAGGAGGCATCGGGTGTGGCTGTGGCATGTACTAGAACGCAGCTAAGAGGATGTTTTTGTAACTTCTTATACCATCTGTTTTTTTTATCCGACTGTTCTGTCTTACTCCATGGCCAATCGTTGTCCCTGGATTGAGCATACATAGGACAGGATGTCTTATTCTTGCTGCAAATTGAAATCAGGGATCTCGTTAGGACCAGAGTATCTGAGCAGGCACGTGAACGTTTGCGAAATAATTCTTTTCCCTATCATGCATTATCAGTTACATGAGATAATATCCAAATCGAAACATCCTCTAACCTTCTCCTCACATTAACACGACGAAAAGGAATGGAGAAATATAAAAGAGAGGAATAACAGAGGATTAGATGAAGTTCTTTTTCACTCTCTCTTCTCCAACTTGTGTGAAGCCTTGAATCTGTCTGTCACCGCTCTTTACAGTTGTTTCGAACTCAACGGGGTTGCAGAGCCTCCTCTACTTTTACTCTCTTCTTCTCACTGAGCTTTCCCCGAATGGCTATCCTTGCCACCCTCATATCTGTTCCTTCATCGTTATCTTCTCTCCATTTATGTTACCGTTGCACTCAGGACTGCCTTGATCAGATTTCGCCAAACAATTTTCCTTATCCGAGGCCCTCCTCTCCACAGTTGTGTCCTGGTCAGCGGTGGAAGATGGGGGCGGCTGATCAAGAGATGAAGGGTTACCTGAGCCTGGGGGAGGAAGGAAAACTCCAGTTCCAGGGACATTAGCTGAGCCTGGATGGGTTGGTTGCTGGAGTGGAGGAGCTGCCGCCCATCCAGTGGTGGAAGTTGTTGGAATTGGCACTGGTGTTGGGAAAGGCGCGGAGGGAGCCGCAACTAGCAGCGGCTGCATCCCGCTTATGGATGGGATAATGGGTGGTACAGGCAATACATTTTTTGCAAGGGCTGATCCAAAGTACTTCGGGTTGTGATTGAGTGGCTTATTGGGTGTTGAGCCCCCATGGGAAGTGTGGACAACAGCCGGTGAAAGAATGCGATGCTGAATGCCAATCGGGATGGGTCTCTGAGGTTGGGACTTGGTGAAGGTGACAAGTATCCTCTGCTTACGAAAGGAAGGCAATGCATATTTAGCTAAATCTGCAGACTTTCCTTGCATCACAAGAAGAGACCTAGAAATAGGATGTTGCATCAGCGGATCGCAGGAAAGCAAAAGGTACGTACTTCTTTAATTAAAAAAGGTAGATGCAGAAAGAATCGTGCAATTGTAGGATTGCATGAAACACCAACGAACAGCTAGTTTGAGATTTTTCTAAAGTTTAGAGTGGAATAAGAACAATGCTGAGTCAAAACCAGTTTTAATAATACCAAACTGCATGAGAACTTATGTGATTCCATCATTCAGGAGCTGTAAGATGCCTACAACACTGAGCCCTTGATATCATGCTTTAAGTAACCATGTCTATGGTTTTATGTAAAGGATCAAGAATTGTTACACCTACACAGTCCAATTCCAATAGTATAAACCACAGAGATTTGAGAACAGGACAACCATGAATGCCCTCACAGCGGCACCATCTTCCCCTTGAAGGGGCAAAAATTGATCTCTTTAAGGATACTGCATGGTGAGCACACTTATCCACCAATGAGGAAATTTATGGGGGTTGAAACTGCTTTATATCTATGCATGAATTGTTTGATGTGTTTCAGGCCAGATAACATTTTCTGCAAGTACTTTTATTTTCCTTCCTACATGCGTTGCATGAGTGACAAATGTCTCCAAGAAGAACGGGAGGAGAGGAGCAATAAGGGATAGGGAGTTCAAGACGAGCGAGTGTTGGATGAAAGAGTAAGATAATTACCCAGGAGCAAGAGAGAGCTTGAGAGAGCCCTTAAAATTCCCAGGATTCTCCATTGCAATGACTTTCCCAAAAGTCAAATCACATTCTGTTAAAGACAGCATGCAGATAGGACGTCCAAACCAATATGGCCATGAATACGGCTGAGAATGATCGCCCTATAGATTGAAAGAAAACTTTTTACTATCCAAGCAGATTTATGTACCCCGAAACTTTAAAATAAAGAAATAGAGATTGACCTCATTGTAGAAATCAATGATACAGGAAACCGGCTTCACTGTCATGATATTCATGCCTATAATACGTTCAATGACTTCTTGCAATAGGGCAGGGATAGCTTCTATCCTCCAATCTGAGACGAGTTCACATAAGAATAAAAGATAGACACACCGAGGGACAAGGGAGTAGTATACTCTTGTCATTGCAATTGTAAATATATCTTGCAATAGCCTCATATGACTTTAGGAACCCCACCTTTCTCATCTTCAAAAGGTGCATCTGCAACAGGCAGGCCTAACTGAATAATCTCTCTACCACGCCCCCTCATGGGTCTTTTTGAGGTGTAGTAAGTCTGACCTGCTTCTTGTCAAATAATTTTTGCAGTTAATTGGCAACTATAAAATAGCTTCATTAGCATGCATTTACATGGACTAAAAGATTCCCTCATGAAAATGAACAGAGAAGAATCAGGCAGACATGTCACTTAAGCATAATGAACACTTAACTTATAATGGATTTTACCCACTTCAATAATTTGTGTGCTCATAAAATCAATCAGTGCTCTTTTCCTTTTCCAGTTCCTAATGAGATCTAACCACTTCATGCTTAACATTCTTCCTACTCTTTTGAACTATTAGGTTTCCCATATAAATTTATATTGTCCTACACTGAACCTTTTTCTACATCATCTTTCTCCTCTGCACTAGATCAAATAATGAGGACAGACAAACATCATTAATGACAACAGGTGGAGTTTTACAACCTACTAGCAGTAAAACTTGATGCATTAAACTGTTTGATCTCGGTATTGATTGAATTAATTAGGGCTACCTATCACAACATTTATTGCCCGAATTTAGTCTCCTTTTATGTAGGTCATCAAAGACTTTGAACAGATGAATGGTTTCACAAACCTTATAGCCAGAAA
This sequence comes from Sonneratia alba, assembly GCA_900174645.1. Lineage (NCBI taxonomy): Eukaryota > Viridiplantae > Streptophyta > Magnoliopsida > Myrtales > Lythraceae > Sonneratia > Sonneratia alba. The sequence goes on from FWPY01000010.1 coordinate 3,962,576, forward strand.
TGCAGCTGACTCTTTCTTGAACAGAAATCATACCAGTATAATTCAAGCAATAGGAACAATTTCTTTTGTCTAATACTTTTCTATATTCCTTTTACAGTAAGCATGGTTTGAGATGAATGTACAACATCTAGTTGAAAATGATCCTAGTTAAAAAAAAGCAACTACTTTGAACTGTCAAAACATTTGATAAACCTGATCATTGTATAAAACATTGCAATTAATCTAGCAGCAACACTAAGAAACAACAAATTTTAAGTTTTATGCCTGAAAAGAAATAAATGCATAATTATTAGTATCTTCTCTTTGTATTCAGACCATACTGTCTTACTAGAATCAAAGACTGAGGGCCAAATTAGCAATCTGCAGATATAGAAGAAGTAAGAAATGTAAAGCAGGTACAAAATAAACGGATCAAAGCCAAAGTCACAGATGGACTTGCCTTGGAATTGCCCTCTTTTTCCTGTAGCCCTCAAATCATTAACTAGTGAAACAAGTCTTTTTACTTCTGTATCATCTAGTAGATTCCCATACAACTTCATTCCTTCAACCACATTAACCTACGCATATAGGTCATTGCATTTTGAATTGAAGACAAAGAACACATACATTTTGCAACACAAGTTTCCAGATCAAGTAAAAGTTAAAGGTCTAGATAGAATGTAGGGCACAATGGAAAATTACCATCTTTCCATCAACTATCTCATTCCCAATAAAAGTTTTGGGAACCGCCAGGGAACTTTGTTTTCCACTCTGATTTTGAATGTCTTCCTGAACCTCTGAAAGAACATTCAAGAATTAACTAAATTAGAGACACTAATGTCCTAAAGCTATCTCCTGGAATCCTGGTAGAATGACTGAGGAAGATCAGGGAGAATAGAATCAAGCCAATCACGAAGAAAAGGTGACAAACCAGACAGAATAGGTCAGATGCTCTGTATGTGAAATACGATCAACAATAGCTACCTCAATAGCTACCTCTTGTCACCAACTCAGAGAAAAAAGGCCTACCTTTTGATGTTGACATGCAACCATTGTTTGTTGATCCCGCTTCAGATTTAGAATTCCCACAAGCAATTTGCTGCTCTGGGTTTCCAGAAATCTTCAAGCTAACATCAGTCAGAGATTTCGTAATAGCTGCACCAGGCATATAGAAGAAAGGCAGTGAACCTAAATGATTTTCTAAATTCAAGGTATATGTTGATAACATTATAGTATGACATCACTTTATTCGACTGACTTAAAAATGAAAATACCTAATCCACTTGATAGCCTCGTTTTTCTTGAACGAATATCTATGGCCTCATCTTGACAGAAAGGAGACTTGCCTTAAATATTAACCAAGTTGAAGGAAGATACTATGGAAGGAGAGCATCATCATTTTCGAAACATCCTCTATACCAAGCAAATGAAAAATTAACTTTAATGTCTACATCATACATTTACTATTCCATCCATTAACGCGGTAATAACAACCCTTTCATCGATGACAGGCAAACCATGTATTAGGAATTAAAGAAAACTGCCGGAATAGGACTCATTTAAACACTGCACGCCATCAAGTTTCTGACTTTACAGGCTAAGATAGAAAAAAGTATAACACGAAAATAAAAGGTCAGTGCAATCAGTCAATCCAATGTCACAAGCATTACCTTTTTCATCCTCTGACACCACATCTGGGTTCGCGACAATCTTTGATTCTTTAACTTTCTCGCTAACCTCGGTAACATTGCTAGTGCAGCTTTCCACCTCAGAAAAGTGCACTCCCTTGACAGCGTTGCCGCCTTTAAGCCACTGGTTCTTATTGAAACCCGGGCTGGTTCTCCTGAATTCTTTAGCTCCAAACTTCGAATGATCATGATATCTACGTTGCTGCTGCTGCTGCTGCCTCTTCCATGAAACTTGGTTTAGGGCATAAAAAATCTCGCTGACAGGAAAATACTGCTGCATATGGAGTACAGAGGTCCAATTACTCCTCCTCTGCTGGATCAAACTGATCAGAGCATCGTATTCTCCCGGCTCTCCAACCGCCGGTAGGTGGTGGCAGAGGCCGTCGATTATAGCATTGGCCGCAGCAAACTCCCCCCTCAGCCACGAGATAAACCCATCCCTCTCGTCAGGGAACCACATAGGAGGCTGGTGGCCTTGTCGCATCTCGCCAGCGCCGGCAGCCGCCTGGAACTTGCTCTTGCCGTCGCTCACAACTGCATTTCCGGATGGCATTGCCATTGAGAACCCCGAGAGTAGCGCAATTCACCACTGCCGCAAGAAAAATCACGCGCGGATTAGCTCGGGGACATTCGATCAGCTCAGATCCAGTCCAGATCTAGTCAGACTCCGCCGCAGGACGATCTCAACCACACTCGATTTACGCGAATCGTTAGATGATCCCGACCGCTTCGAGAGTCAGCTCGTTATCTGCAACGAGAAGCAGAAAGCGCGGAAGAAGAAGACTAACATTTAAATAAAATGGAGTCGAACTGTGAAGCGATTGTCAGTATCTTTAGCTTTCAAAATGATCCAATGGAGAGGGGGAAGGGAGGGGAGAGGGGAGAGAGAGAGAGAGAGAGAGAGCGAAAGGAAGGTTCTCTTTTTGGCAATGGTGGAAGAAGCCACGGTGCTGGCTCCAGTGCGTATTTGATGAGTCTCTGATAAAAGAGGAAGAAGAGAGACCGTGAGCGTGAACAACTCAACAGAACCTCCGGTCGGGGGTGCGGCAGCGCATCGTTTCGAGGCTTAGCTCCGGCTTCTCTTCGGCTTCGGCTCCGGCTCCGGCTCCGGCTCATCAGCGTTTTTCAGCTGTTTGGGTTTTTTTTTAATTAATTTTAAAAGTTGGGTGACTATTACGGCAGCCCCGAGCAAATTCCGATGCACAAGGTCGGCCATTGAAGGCGGCCGGCCGGCCGGAGCACCTTAATTACCGTCCATCCCCTGGCCATGCGAGTATTCCCAACATCAACGACCATGCATGGATCGCTGGTAAGTGTCTCACAACGACTACGTATGAAAAGAGGCGACCCATTTGTTTGCCCCGTGTAATGGTCCTAACGGATTTTGTGGGGGAGAGAGACACTTGCCTCGGCCGTCCATCGGCTGTGGGCCAAAGCCCAGAAGCCCAAGTGGAAAGCTCATGGTCATCGGTCCACCCAGCGGCAGTTGTGGTCCTCGACGATAATAATAAGGTAAGGCTCCCTGTTTGATGTGAACGTTGCTCGAGCATTTGGTTTGTTAACCAAACGGTGCACTGTCCGTTGCCTTTCTCTGTATATGTGACTTACTGAGACTGCGCAATCTCCACGAACGGTGCATCACTCGCACGGCTTAAAAGACTAAAGAGGACGGAGCTTGGTAGACCGGGCTCCGCATTTTCCGACTCTCAGAGAATAATTGGCACAGCCTCCCCGAGTCGACCTCAATGACAAAGGAGTCAGTCTACGTAACGTCCTGAAAACAGCTCCTTGCTTCGGAAGGCAGGTTGACTGCTGGGAGACTATCGTCTCACCGTCGGGCACGGCTGCTGAATTTTCGTGGTCGTGGGAATTTCCAGCTAGCATATACCCTTATCTTCATTGGACCGACATCGACGAATGACACAATCCCAATATTAATTTCTCCGTGAAAGTTCTTCGTTTTCCCATTTGCCACTCTCCTTTTCTTTTCTTTATTGAAGTTTATCGGTGAGGTCACGTCTTCTGGATGGTGACGATACTGATGTACTTTGACTACTAACTAGTCAAGAGGACACAATTCTACATGGCAAGACTTGTACCACACATCGGTATAGATACGTGTTCATAGAGGAGTTCGTTTCTTTCTCCATCATCGTCATCATCCCTATTTTCTAGTTAGTAGCTAGGGAAGGTCCGAAACAATGGATACGATCAATGTAATTGACGACTCTTGATCTTCCGTCCACTACGGCGTCCCTATGACTGCTAAACACATTGACTAATTTTCTAGCTAGCAAATTGAACTTCACCGTGTTCTTCCAGCAAAGATTAATTTCAACAATCCCATCGGTGCTTAGAGCGCACGGCGTCGTCAAGTCCAGAGTGATTCCCATGGTGAGCCGGGGTGGTTACTAATATCCATGCAGCTCGCGTGAGCATTGTAGGCAGCATGCGAGATATAGCTGTCCATGGACTGCTCAGTCGAGGACGAAAGGGATGGCCGCTGGTCCGTATCGGCACGCATCAATTCCATGAGGTGGGCTTGCTGGATCTGCATGCTCGAGATCTCAGCCCGAGCCCTGGCCAGCTCTGCCTGGAGCTCGTTCATCTGCTTCTGGAGCTGGCAGACGGCCCCTGCGCACCCGTAAACTGGGTCCCTGATCCTGGCTTTCGCCTCGTACACCATGGCGCTCACTGCATCGGCCCTATGCGATTCCGGAAGCTCCTGACAGCCATGGTCGACTGTTTAGTGAATACTGGCCCTAGATAGTTGCGACCATCGACCTTTGATGTTTTAATTTGTCGAGTTGGCGTTGGACTAAATATAGAACTGTACCTTGAGGAACTTCATGACATTGCTGGCGCCGAAGACCCGGTGGACGACAGTGAACTTGGCAGGCTCAGTCGGAGGGAAGTAGGGCGCCAGAATGCACTCCTCGCCGCACTTCCTCCTCAGTATCTTGCACGCAGCGCATGGGCTGACGATCACCAGCATGGGAGACGACGGAAGAGATGGGGAACGAACCAGCGGCGAGCCCGTGCAACCCATCGATATGTGATTCGTGTGAGGTGATCCTGCTAGATTCAGGGAGAGAGAGAGGGAGAGCTGTTGTGGTGGGCTCGGTTGAAGCTCTGCAGGATAGGATTGTATGTATATATATATATATATGTAGAGAGAGAGAGAGAGAGAGAGAGAGAGAGAGGCGCTATCAAAGTGTGGCTTAGCACACCATACTTAGAATAGAAATGGAAGATGAAATGATTAAAATATTTTTATAATTAATATTTATATTTTGGATATGGATTTGATTTATTTAGATAAGTATAAATATAAATATGATTTAAAATAAATTATTTAAAATATATTGAATTTTGAGATAAAAAATTATAAATACTATGGATATTCATACAAAATAAATATAAATATAGAAACTCTCCCATACTTATCTAATGGAAGAAATGGAATGAAATTAATTCTTAATCCAATGAGAGGGGAAAAAAAAAAAAGAGAAGGGATTATTAATGGGATATACGAGTCGTTAAATTCTCGGTACAGTACACAGCATTGTTCAACCGTGTCTCCAACTTTCTTGGAATCCTTCAAATCAGTGTGAAAATTTCTACGATCCAGTGGGAAAAGAAAAATGGTAAGTCGTTTCACGTCCCTTTCATTTCTCGGATCACGAACTTAAAAAGATCTTTCATGGCGATGAAATCTCGATCCCATCTGGCCGATACCGTGAGAAAAGAGAAGATTATAAGGAACGGAAGCGCCAATCCGGGACCGATCGTCCTCGCGTAATCCTTCCTGCCTACGAGTCTTGGAGGCCGGGAGATCGTGGCAGCGACGGACCGACAGACTTTCATCGGATATTCTCACTTAAAGTCCGATTCGTGATCATAACAGCAATGGCCGATCGTCCCAAAACCGTGTCTTTCAAACCCGTTGGAGAAAAAAAAAAAGAAAAAAAGAAGGGCAACCTGCAAGCTCATTCTGTATTCATGAGGTGGAAGACTGGAGGTGGAAGTGGAAATGGTTGCTTCCTTTCTCACTTTGGTTGCGTCCTTGTCGTGTGGACCTCGCCTAGCTAAATGAAATCATTAGCCCCCACAAAACTTCATCCCCAAGAGTTGAGATCGATCGATTGCTCGCTCGCTCTGTCATAGCTAGCTCGTGTCTCGGGTCATCTCGGAGCCTCCTACCCCGATCCTTAACACATTACTCGGTCAGGCCTCCACCGTCTCGAGGTCAAGAGCAAACAGACAGGATATCCATCCACCTCTGGGATCCCTTCATTGAATTGGAATGCGTTGATTGTAGTAGCTTTTTTGGGCGCTGTCGCTGTGGCAGCATCCATACGGCATCCCTGTCCCGTGCCGTTCTGAAGATCATTGACCACTACCCGTAGAGCCTTGACCGAAATAACCACACGATAATGTTCTTTTCAAGATCATTTATTCAATGGATGCACATCACTTTTAAGCCTTCCCTGCACGCCAAATTAATGTGCGCGACACAGTGATACAGCTGTCGTTCAAGACAGTCTGACCGAGTCAACGTAACGTACCCCCAGCTCTACGATCGCAGTGCTAACTCTAATATGAAACTGAACAGTAGGAATGCTTGGGTTTGCTAATCTATTGCTCAATTAGGTGCATTCCCATCTCATGTTTCAATTAGAATCGCATTTTTCGCCTAGTAGGTTGCCCATCAGCTGTTCCGTAGTGTAAAGGGGATGTCCAATTTGACCCCGTCCGTGGGTAATCTACCTGGCCCGTCCCAGATGGACCTGGCTGGAGATCACAGGCCGGGCTCGTGCCTTGGACCCTAGGCCCCCGTCCAAGGGTCAGATGGAGTTCGAATCTCACTGCCAACCCAACAAGTAATTGTATTATGATGTTAAACCACAGATCATCATGTTACATATATATATATATATATATACACCCACTACTTCTTATAACACGAATTTTCTCTCAAATCTTAGATTTTAGGGACGTCAAATCATCTAAGTTAACATGTGTTAGATGTATTAACGGGAATTTATCATGAAAATATATTATCTTACCCGAGACATTTAATCGATTTTTCCACCCCTAAATATTAAAATTTTGGTTGATTCTCACCCTGAGTGTGATTCGATTTGCGGGGCTAAGTCCTCCCGTTTGTGGGCAATATAAATAAATAATTTATTAAGGTAATGGGAAACTGAAGTGTGATCCCGCTTCCTATGTTGGACTTGGGATGTGACACTGACATTAATATATTTGCTGACACATTCTCGAGTCTCTGCCCTGGCACGCCCAAATCTTTAGAGCTGGATCCTGTCCGTCCGCGTTTCCAACTGGCCCCACGATTGTCGGATGCGTGCACACTGAAATTCCTAATGCTTGGAAGGAGGAGGAAAGGGACACCCATCGGCCCATTATTATTCCCTGATTATTATATTATGACATTATAGCGAAATTTTCCAATTTTATATTCTTGAAAAAAAAATCTGAACTTGGAAGCGACGGGTCAATAATGGCGGAGTTTCTTGGATTGCGCCACCGAAGACCTTCTTTGTTCTCTCTCTCTCTTTCTCTCTCCTCCTCGGACATCCGACATGGATTCGGCTGCTAATTAGTTTCCCATTTGGTAAAACTAGCAGACAAAGTCGAAATTTGATCGACCCGGGCATCTCTTAGGCATGCCAGTTCTATGGCGCGCTAAGTATACCTCAGAGAGCTCACTTGAAGGAACAGAAAAAAAAAAGGAATGCGTGCACCAGCATGCTATAAAACCCGGATGGATAAATAATCGAGTCAGTTGATCGATCGTACAAGTGAGCATAATATGTTATGTGGGGTGAGATTTGAGCTATCTTAAGAAGGAAGATTCGTAAATTGGATAAGACCCTCCACCATTAATATAATGAACAGCCCAGGAGAAGGAATTAGACAACAAGAAACGGAATGAACCATAAGAAGGCATATCAGACTCCCTTCATCAGTACAAAACTCATCGGAGGACTAAAGCTTAAGTTGTGATGTCTATCCCACTCTCCCCATAGGGAAAAAAAAACTAAAAGAAAAATAGTCAAATATATGAAAAAGGGTTTGCTTTTAATTCTGCAAACTCCCTCACCCTGATAATCAGCTAAGTTCTACATCAGAGGGCTGTCGACAAGCCCGTGCCAATTTGTTGTCGCTGTGTTAATGATCCCATTCCAGGAACCCAATGATCTGGCTGAATCAACTTCATTGGAACTCCCATTCCGCGGATATCCCCAGAGAACCCGATTCTCACTCTCCAAGCCGGATGTTATCTCCTGCTTTGGAACACGGCGACATGTCTCCTGGCACTGCCCCTGGACCTCCCCGGCCCCACTGTTGAGCCCGTGACAGAAGTTCTCGAAGCTGCTGCGATGGTAATGAGTTTCGTGGAACAGCCGGCCCCTGATGGAATCAAAGAAGCTGGGGATGTTGATGCAGGAGGATGAGGCGCCAGGGTTGCCAATCGTGCCGTGGAGCCCGAGGCTTCCCATGAAGGGGAGCTCATTGTCAGGTGCATCGAAATTCTTCTTGGGACCGAGTTGGCCGAGTCCGAGGTCCATCTGGAAGCTATTGATGAGCGGGATGCTATTGGCCTCACAGCTAACAGCTGAGAAATGAGGGTCGATGTGTGTACCCGACCTCTTGGACGTGGAGGAGGAAGAAGATGAAGAGGGCCTCTTGTTCTTCCTGCACCCTCCGCCGAAGGGAACATTCCTTAGGGTTCCTCCCTTTGTCCAGTACCTCCGGCAGGATTTGCAGAAGTACCTAGGCTGGGACAGGCTGTAGTTGTTGTAGTAGCAGAACTTGGTGTTGGTGGAATCGCACCGAGGACACTTCAGAGGCTGCTCAGGCTGCGATGACTTGTTTCCGACCATCTTATTACTATTTTTGTTGATGTTCCTCTGCTCTTGCTGTGGGGTAGTTTTCGGCCCAAAAACTAGCATGTCTTCTAGCTGCGAACTATGAGATGATGCAGCCATTAATATGTCCTACAAAGACCATCGTACACACCGAATGTCAGATCAAGATATTCCAACTTCAAAGTTAAAGGGAAAAAAACGCTGTATACATGATCAGAATTTCTTGTATGGGAGTAAAGATGTGAAATTTACGTGATCTCTGAGAAAATCAACGAAGCACAGATGCATATACACATGTATGTTTGTGTCTACGAAGATTTAATAAATACCTGGTGTCGTCCAAGTGGAGGCTCCATGAAGATGAAATGTGGGAGTACACCAGGCAATTGATTCACAATCAACTCTTCTTTTCGGGCTAAAACAAATTAGCCTTCTTCTTCTTCTTCTGCTACTTCAACTATACAATCTATAAGAGAGAGAGAGAGAGACAGAGGTGTCTGCACTTGCAGATCAGAGAAGCTAGTTGTGTAGAGAGGGAATGGAAAGAGAGATCCGAGGTATTTGATCGGAGAAGCAGCGGAAAGCGAGCTGGGAATGGAAGTGAATTATGGGAACTGCTGCCCGACATATATATATATATATATATATAAGCAACCGATTGCTTTTAGTTTTCTGCTAATTTGGGTTTTGAATCGGTTCGACATCATGACGGTCAAGGGAAGAAATGATGTGTTACGTACATGCATGCTATTATGAACCGAGTGACGTGGCAATTTATGACTGAGCTCTCTCCAGGTCTCGTGTGTTCACTGGAAGCCGAGCTAGTGGAATGAAAATGCAGCGGCAGATATCAAATCAGAAACCGTCCGATTGAAATTTCATGGTAGGAGAGTTGTCTAGTACGATGTGAACTATCGAGTGTGGTGGGGTCGGGGGCTGAACCACTGACCATGACAGGAGCCTGCCTGCAACTGTTTCTTCTTCCTCGATCGGCACCAACCATTTGCATCGACCAATCATCTTTGATCAGTTGTCACGTTTGTCGGAATCGTTTCTGGTGCCGTAAGACCCTTTTTCAATATATGATATATTCATCAACGATACATATATGTGAGCCTCCTAAAATCGACAGGAATTCCTGCGTGATGGCTGTCTCGATTCCATCTGCTGACTCTTCGGAGCACACCAAGCATCACATCTCTACGTACTAGCCAGCTAGCTCGGTGACACCACAAGGCATTGCTACGTACGTACCCGTGGAAACAATTGGCTGGTCCAGACAGAAGCACCACTCGATCAATTATATGGTATTGTGTCCTATATAAGAGACATCACCCTGATTGTAATACGCCATTTTATATGGATGTGGTGCAATATACACATACATATGTATATATATATGACTATATGTTCGCACTCACACGGCCACTTTATAATTGAAATATCTACCTACCATAATCAATTTAATGAATAATAGGTTATGAAACATACGAGAGAAATTATGATAAAAACTAAACAAATGTTTAATTATCAATAGTTGAGAATGAGATTTGGTGCAATATTGCTGCTATCAACCCAACACTTAAGAGAATACATGTTCAATTATTATCGTAAAACTCATCATTTCTTGTATTATTTTATACGATCATGAGTTTCATATAAAATTAAAAAAATATGGATAGTTAGTTATAAGGGATTAGAGATAAATGCAACCACGAGCTCTAATTGGGATATTTGCTGATAATTATCCAATTAATGAAGCAGAAAGCACAATAAGATTAACTGAGAGTAATCCAGCGTTGGGACCGGACCGGACAGGACAGGATCGCAGGATCGCATCCAGCAGAGGTGACCGACAGTACCGGTGAGTGGCGGGACAGGCGATGTACCAACCGGTGACTATTCTAACACGCGGAGAATGCAGACTCCGTCTGTCATCACCTGACCGACCCTCAAGATCTAGAGAATCAATCAGCTGGGGAGAATAAACACAATGAGTGGGTAATGATTGATCTCCGGACCTTTAACTGCCTCTCTTGTCTTCCATTTTTTTTCTTTTGTCTTTCAGGTAAAGTAATTAATGTTGGAACAGTAGAATGTGGTCAGATCGGCCACATGGTTGACCGGTCAAAGTTATCGGTGGAGCGGTTCGAAAACGCGTGCCTGACGCATTATTTATTTCTTTTTTGGAATACTAATAAAAATAAATAAAATTATTTTCTGTTTTTATTAAGAAAAGGATCTGACATTCTCATTCTCCACTCTAACTAACGGCACGTTTTGTTTTATTATTTAAAATAATTAATTATATGACCATAATTTCTCCGCATTAGATTTTTATTAGATTTAAATCTCCATATAATCTTATAAATTTGTCTGAAATTAATTAAGCCATAAAAGACGGCAGAGATTTAGAGAGAGAGAGAGAGAGCATGAGCCGCCGCAAAGTGTGAAACTGTTCGGTTTTTCTTCCGGAGATGGGCGCCTGACGCGTGTAACGCACGACAGTTGGATCACCTTTGAGATCACACACACACAGAGACAGCACTTCCCCGTCGCTCAAGTGGTATGCGAAAACTGTCTTAAGATCTCAGTTTGAGACCGCCTTATTCATTCAAGCTGTGAGGCATGAACCGTTTGAATCTCCACAGCACAGGAATCCATCTGCGATTTGGAGCTTTCGAATCGGTAAAGGCACCGACTGTCACGAAAGAAAAACGTAGTCGTGAAGGAGAATCGGGGATTTTCAGCTGTACGGATTATATACACTGCTAGTATTTCAACGAAGATAAGCTCGAGAGAGAGAGACCGAGAGCCGTCAGTCGATCTTTCGCTGCATCCGGTTGGCGAAGAAAGAGGAGGAAGACCGACCGACTGACTGGCGAATAAATCGGCGAGGAATTGCGGAGGCAAGGATGGGACAGGTCGTGGGGGCGGTGGTCGGTTGGTGGAAGGTGGGGCCAGCTATAGGCGATGCCGGATACGCGGCACGAACAGCACCCCTCGGGAGAAGACCGATGAACAGTGGGGCCCTCCACTCCTGTCGTGGAGGCGACTGAGGAGTGGGGCCCACCGTCTGCTTCTGGATGAAGTAATGGATGAAACTCTACCCACTCCTACTACGCTCCTTTTTATGAAATTTCTTAGGATTAATTTACAGTTAGATTAAAATTTTTAAATTTTTTTATTAATTATTTAAATTTTAAATTAAATTATTAAATAATTTATTTAAAATTTTAATAAATAATTTACTAGTTTAACTCTAAATTAATATATTTTAATATATGAACATTTTTGTTTGTTTCTTCCTTTAGTCTCTGTCGTGTATCGCAATCGCATGTAAATTCCCACTTGGAGGACGGAGACCGGTTGTTGGAGGCACGCTGACATATGATTTGTCCGGTTCCTCACCATGGCTAAGCAAATATTCAATAACAATATCATATGTTTTATATCACTGATATATGTTTCCATTTTATCTATAAATAGATAGTATTAGGACGAAAAATAAACAAATAAATATTGAAAAATTTCATTGTGAAAATCGAATTTATAATATGTTTTTTTCAAATTGGGCGGGTACTATCATGTGGATATGGTACTCTTCTATAAAAAAAAATTGCTTGTAGAAGAGGACAAGAGCAACTATCATCCTATATCAAATTGTAAACAAAATAATTTCATATTAGACAATTAAGAAAAAGATTATGAATTTATAAAGATATTATGTATTATCACCTATCAAATTAAATTTTTTTATAAAAATAAGTCAAGTATCTTATAAACACAAAAATATATAAGGATAAATAGGGCGGATAGAGGGGATCAACATGGGTGGCCATGAGTGGGCAACGAGGGCTGAGAACAGGAGAGATCAATAGCTTACATTTTCTCGGGATAAATTAAGTAATTGATAAGAGAAAGAAGATTTTATGTAGTAATATCACTCTTATCCTAACAATCAAAAGATTATAGATTTAATTTTTATTATATAACTTCACATATCCTTTTATTTCATTCTCGTTTCTATTATTTCATTCTAAATTTATAAATATTTTATATAATTGAAAAAAAATGGCAACGGAAAGATGGACATGAACTCACCGATCTACTGTCCCAGCGCGCACACGAGCGGCAGCTTCATTATTACTTGCCGAGCGAGAAAAAGAAGGTAAATATGAACAGTGCTTCACGGCACGCGAAAGGAGGACACTAGGTAGAGCTGCAGCACGTCATCACCATATAGTACAGTGACCAATTCGTCGTGTGCGCGTATCTGTCTCGTCCGATGGTCAATGTAATAGCCAAAATGTACGTTCACTCAGTAAGAAGAATCCTACTTCAAAGACATAGCAACCCTGAGCAGCTTTCCCATACAGAAAGATGTTACCAAAAATCTCTGAAATTTTTCAGAAGGAACGGGTGAAATAATCTGAACACTATATTTCCTCTACCTACAATATCCATTATTGTCCGGTAAAAGAAGAAGAAGAAGAAGAAGAAGAAGGTATTTCTAGCTGTGTATGTAATATTTCTATGGAGAATCAAAATCGAGATGAGATCTACAGCTCGAGCTAGTCTTAGTCGTCCAAGGAAGTAAAGGAGAAAGGTTTGAACTTATAGCCGTCCCCCTGGTAGAACTTGCTCTGGAATTCTACCCAGTGAAGTCGGAGGGCGTGAAGGAAAGCGCTGAGAGTCTCCATCATCAATAGTATGAAGGCTGTTGCAAAAGCAAAAACAGCCAGGCCTACCAACCTGATGATGAGGTTGTCGTAGCTGCAGCAAACCGAGGAGAATCAGCAAACGTATGAACACTCTCTTTCCCAGAGAGACGGGAAAGTAGTTTTGTTCTGACTCACCTCCAGGCAAGGAGGAGAACTTTCTCGTAGAAGACGGTCGACAACTCTGAGTGGGCCAAGCTGCAAAATAGACGAACAGATTATTGAACACTACATCATTGCAATTGAATGTGACAGTGAGACGAGAATGAATATGACTCGTCAGCATTACCTCAAAGCCCAGAGCCGAAGATATGAAGCTGTGTTAGAAACTGCACCCAGGACGAACTCTATGGAGTGTATCATTTGATGCACAAAGACCTCACTGAAGTTAAAATCCTCGAGATGTTGCCGTGCCCGTGCAGAATCAGGTTCTACTTCAAGATCCATCTCGGAAGTGCTGAGCTTTCCATATGTACGTCCTTGAAATCGCTTTGGCATATCAAAAGAAAGAGAGAATTTTTACAAATACAGACTGCAGTAACTGGCAAATTGAGTTGGAGGAAAGAGTAAAATACAACAGGATATGCAGAAAGAAGCAACGAGTAGGTGGCCAACAAATCTACCTCAGTGTGAAGCTTCTTCAAGATAAGAGGTTTTGGAAAGAGCATCCATGGGACTGCAACAAGAGCCAAAAGCAACAGAATGACCTGTAACATTTCATGAACTCATATGACTGCAATAGGTTGCGTGTCTGGGAAAAAGCACCAGAACATAAAATTAAGAAGGTTCAGTGCCTGTAGTGGTCGCTGGCCCCAAAATAGCTCATTCTCACCAAGGTCGTCAGTAGGGCTCAGGAACATGTAGATCATTACATGGTAAAGGTCCGCTTGAGAACCCATGCACCATTTTATAATGATGAGAAGTGAGAGATACCCGAAGAGACTGTTGAGGAAGATCATTTGAGGAATGAACTGGTACCTATATGCCAAGTTCGAAGTAAGTCTCTTCCCTTCTGCATCCTCTATATCTAGTAAAGCTTGCATAAATATTGAGGAAGGATGAGACATTGTACCTGATATCGAATGAGCTGCCAGAAAAGCGTGCATTGAAGTAACTCAATATGATTCCTAGGTTCATCTGTGCCACACCCAGCAAAATTGACATCTTCATCTTGAGAGAGTTCAGGAATGGAAGTTCTGAACGGCTTCCACGCCAACTAGGATCTACACCAAATGGGTATGGATCCCGGTACTTGACCAGACCAACTGAATATGCATCACTGATCAAGCCAGTTGAAATAAGTAAGAAATTTTCCCTTTAATAATTATGCAGGACAGTAAAAGTCAGAAAACAGATGAGCAGGCTAACCTGCAATTATCATCTCGACATTTGTAAGCAGACCCACCAAAAATGTGAAATGGAACAGAGAAAAATTCATTGTAGATCAATCCACAGTATATTGAAAATATAGCCATCAAAAGGAGCACATAGCGTCCCCCGAAAAGCATCTCCATAAAGCTTCCCAGTTTCTGTCACCCATAAAAATTCATTATACATTGCAGATGATTTGATTCATCACTTGTCCCAAAAACTCCATCGTCTTGTTGGCACAGCTAGAAATGTTGAAACTATAAGTTGTTAATGCTGACAGGCGGCATACCTTCTTACCAAGCTTACTTTCCTGAGCAATAAGAACTAAAGCGCCTATCAACAGGCATATTCCATGACCCCAATCCCCAAACATAACCGCAAAAAGGAAGGGAAATGTAACGACAGTGTAAACAGCTGGATTTGCTTCTTGGTATCTCGCAACTCTGCCGAAAAGCAAAAGGCATTGCATCACCTTTTTTCATCTTGCAGAAAATAGAACTTGTTTATATCAGATAGATTGCTAGTTAAAAATTTACACAAAATGTGCATGTATCAACAGCATCATATGCTTTCAAAACATGATGAGTACAAAGAGTCAACAAGAAATCATGAAAGTTGCTGCAAGTGAGAAAATCACATATGCATTAGTACCAGGAGGTGGACATTTTCCCCTTCCAAAGAAATGATCACCTGCTTATGGTGCAACTAAATGAATGCTTCAATCTAACCAAACATGTCAGACATAATGCTCCTGACAATTTCTCTGTCAGCTATAAATATGTCAGGTAAAGTCCTATTACCAATTACCCGCCTGCCATTTCCGTGAAAATCAGGGATAATACATCATTATGCAGCTAATCAGGCCAGTGAGCAGATGTTTTATCTTACCCATATGCATCTACAATTTCTTGAAAAGCATTCGTGAAATGATTGGTTCTGAAGTATGTAGGAGGAGATTCCACTGCATCCATCACATGAAATATAATACCCACTTGTGAGTTACTATCATATGTTGCACGCTGAAGAGCCTCCTGGATCTGTCAGTTGAAGAGAATTTCTCCAAAATTTTTACGTGTCATACACACAATCATGTAGTTCAAAAGTATTTAAGTTCACAAAATAAGAAGGTTACAGCATAAATTACCTTACTTCTCGCAAATATTGGGCACCAACCTTCTCCAACAAGACATTTCTTTGTTACATCAAAGTTCAGCATATTTAATGTATCATATATAGCTTTCTCCCTTCTCACCTAACAGAGGTAAAAAATAGAGTTGATAGCAGATCATAGAAAGAACAAACTGCTATGAAAAAATCATCTTTGACTACTACATATAAAATAAAGGGGTGTGGTTGACCAATTACAGTTTCAAAATATTCGTAAACCCTTTACCCACCATCCTCTTTCCCTCAAGGGCTCAAAAACTACAACTACTCACCATATTTGCCCATTTTGTTAGATTGTAATCAACAGAAGAAAGGGCTTTGTTTCTGTGACGGATCCCAGCATCCAAGGTTGCTTCCAGGTCAGAAAGGCGAGACAAAACCTACAGCCAAGAACTTCAACACTCAGCCACCAACTCAAGGTGCTTAAGGGAGGTCTTCATTTTCTTGCTCTAGATGTGGTCGTGAGCAATTCAAGTGATACTCAACAGCAAGGTTAAAATACATTAAGTTACAACTTGCATTTTGTTTGCAGTAGTAAACTATCCAATGAAAAGTTTTTTATTGAATAAAATATGTCCCACTAAAATGTCAGAAAATATTTACATGACAGATTATACATTACAATGAGACCATCAGGACATGCCATTCAATAACGTAAAATTACATTTCAAGAGACATTATTAACTTCTTCAACAGCATACTTACTTCTCTAGTTAATTGTCGCTGCTTGGTAACATCTTCAGGAATAGGATAGCAATTAGCATGAAATGCTTCGCAAATTCTCAAAATCTTTATCTTTGCTTGCTCTCCTGAGAAAAACACCATAAACACTATCTTTGTCTCCTGTAAATGAATTAGACAAAATGAGAAATGAGCATTTTGTGCTAGAAAATTTCTCGACCCAGTTTCCAGGACATACTAGCAAAATTTGGAATGGAATTCTACACAACTATTAAAATAACAGGGTTGGTGCCAAGAAGTACGATCAACATCTTTGAGAGCACAAGGGAGACCTTTTCAAATGTCACAGGATCCACAATCTCTTCATCTGCTGGGGCCTGATTGAAAAGCATATTACCTCTTGTGGCACGAAAAAGCATCCTCTCAAATATAAGTACCTTGGATTTACATATAATCCCACTGATAAAGTTCACACCAGATTGTTCTGAAACTGCAGGTCTCATCTCCTTAGAAAGACATGGTGACAAATTAGTGAAAGTGCAGAACAGGGACAATGATGGGGGGAAGCACACCTAACAGGTACCTTTTCAAGTAAAGAAGCATTCTCGATATGGTCACGATTTGAATTTACACTTTCCTCCAATTCTCTCTCTTCCACAGCTGCATGGTGACTCTTCTCCAAGAAAAGACAACTACCAGCCTGCAATTGACCCAGACCATACTAAGAAAACAGAGAATGTAAAGTGTGAATTTTTCAATGATAATTTGACATGGCTCTTGAATCAAAATGCCAATGAAGACCACCCAGGAATAAAGGGAGAGACTAATTGAATGTTTTATTGGGGGAAAAAGAAAGAAGAAACTGACCTTTTCCAATACCATCTTAAACTCCAGAAGCTCACTGAACGTTTGCCAAAGTTGTTCACTGTTGGAGTTCATTTCAATCAACTCATACTCATGCTCAGCAAGTTTAATCTGCAATAGAATGGAAAAATCAAGAGATTCGAATACATGCAATCCCCAGGACCAGTGCAAAAGGTAACAAAACTGACTAGGAACAACCTCCAGTTCTTCCAATTCAACATCTGGCTGCATGACTGGATGCTCCAACGATACTATACCTGCCTTACTGATTTGATCTTTGAAAAACCTTAACTTTCTTGACATCTCCCCACATCGTTTCACCTATTATAAAACATCTCAGGGAAACAAATCCAAATCATCTATATCAAACATATTTAATCTGAAATACTATATAGTCAACTAGTTTATGATCTAGTAAGTTCTGTTTTCATGGCGTCTAATGCTTTAAAAGTATACCTGGTTTACAAAGGTTCTCTGAAAAGGGCTCTTATCAGCATTTAGCTGCACGCAGAAATAAGCAATCATTAGTGTCACAATTCAATAATTTGACCACCAAAATTATAATGGCAAGAGGTTATTTTGATGAACAGAAGAGCATAGAGGTAACCACGGTATACCATACAATACGAGCCTATGGCAGAATAGCAAACTATTTCCAAAAATGAAGGATGCCAGGAAAATTGGCACAGTTCATCAGAAAATCCGATAGATCTAAACTTATAAATTGTCAATAGAAAGTGCTCTCTGGTACTCTTATGGACATCGGATAGGCAAGCTCAGCAAACTAATGCACTAGCACTAATGTATACTAAAGACACTGCCTGGCTGTAAAAGCAATATTCACTCCAATATGCTTCCACGCTGTACTAATCTGTTTAGATATCAATTCAAATTTTCTATATCTAGCTAATCCAAATTTATGATGTCAAATGACATATTGGAAAATGTGATGTCAGATTTATAGTCAAAAGAGATAACCATGAATTTTCACGTGTAGTCATAAAGAGGCTGAACTTAGAAGATAGCTTAAAGCATAACAAGCTCAAAATCCTTTCTGCCCCAGATCCGGAAGCATACTATGTTACAAACTTTGTGGCCTGCAGGAAATGTGTAACCTTCTCCTAGTACTAACAACTAATCGAAAATTGTAACTAATAGACCATATTCTATGATTTGATATCTAATATTCAGCTTGAAAATAGCGATTAGACTTCTCAATTCAACACCCATCTAATATGGCAAAAATTGCAATTCAAACCAACAGAAAAGAAGCCAAACCGAATCCTAAATCAGCAGCTCTTCATCTTCTAATCCGATAAAAATGAAATAGCTCCGTCTTTCCTATTCCATTCTATCAAAATTCCAAAGTAACCGACCAGAAAACAAATGCCAATACAGATGAATATTCAAATGACGCAGTGGCCAAACGGAGCAGATTGAAAAACTTACGTCTCGGAACTGAAGGAGGCCGAGCTCTCCGAGGTAGGAGACGGCGCGGTAAGCTGACTCGATGGGAATAATCAACTGGATATACGACATCTTCTCGGAGCGCATCAGATCCATGGCAGGCATATTGTCTATGAACTTCATTTTCTCATCAGCCGAAACAGGGAAGAGGGATGAACATCAGTCAGTGGAAACTATCTCGGATCAGCTGTTGCCCCAGATCTGGGGCAGTTAGTCTGTATCAGAAGGTGAAGTATGACTAATCAAGGAGGCCTCTTTTCAGCTTCGCATCGGCACAAACCGCCACGCGGGACGGGAACCTGAGCTTCTCATCAATCTTCGTTGAGTGTGGGGGAAACTGAATATCGGGCTTCCTCTCTCTGTGCTGAGCGGTGACCGGAAACCATTTTGTAACTTTATTTATTAATTATAATGATTTTGCCTTAGTGGGTCATTATGGTCTGAGATCTGAAGGGAGTTTCAGAATCAGATCACGGTTTTGAGAAATGTGAAGACCGAGGAGGAAGAAGACGGGCTCCTCCACCGCGGGTTGGACGGAAAGTCAACGCGGAAAACCATGCAAATTTTGTGTGAACCGGGTTCTATCAAGCCCAATCCTGCAAGAACTGGACCGGGCCCATTGGAGACAACTGATTGTCCGGTTGGTCCGGTTCGAAATGATATTAGTGTGCAACTATGGGAGAAATTTTTTTCGATTATAAATAAAAAATCAAAATTAAGATCTATTGATAATAATCTAGGATGGTCATCCTTGATAACTTTTTTTATTACCAGAAGAGTAATTACATTCGTCGGACAGATAGTTACTAGGTAACCAGAACCGTTAACGTTGTTGGATCATGGTTTGGTTTCTCCAACTCCTCCTTCCACTGCTAGTCGACGGGATTGACCATAGTAACACCTGGCGCAGATCACAAAGTACCCAAAGTTAGCCACGCCGGTGACAACCAATATCCAGAATACGAGATCCAACCTCCCGTCGTTGATATCTTGGGGCAACCATCCCGTGCTCCTCCTTATGGCGTTGATCAGCCCGGTGCTCAGGTAGAATGCGACCCCGATGATCATCGAGACCATTGCGGTTGCGCTGCCTTTGAGTGACTCGGGGAATTCCTGGTAATAGAGTGCAACATGCGCTGGGAGGTGGAAGGCCTCCCCGATCCCGACGAGGATCAGCTGTGGGAAGAGCCATGCCACAGGCAACGGGCTCGTGGATCGGAGCCGCTTGGACTCCACCAGGGCCGAGACGACCATGCCAAGCACATTGAGCACGTGGCCTATCCCGATTCGTCGGAGATGGGCGAGCAGCTGCGATGGATTGTTGCTGTTGCTGGTGAGCCTGAGCCAGAGTGGGGTGAGGCACTTGTCGATTAGAGCGATGGAGATGGAGCCGGAGAGCATGAGAAGGACGAGCACGGTTCCTGCTGGGACCTTGAAGTGGGGACCCCAGCTGCGGTCCATCTTCAGGGCCTGGAGGACCGCCATGCTGTTCTGGATTGCGATTGGGGTGCTGAGGAAGATTCCTGTGGACCAGAGAGGGAAGATACTTATAAGTCTTTTCAGCTCTTCGACTTGTTGGACCGTGCACAGCCTCCATGGCTTCACAAGTGAGTCACTCAAGGAATCTTCGTCCGCTTCGGTTTTCAGGGCAGCTCTGTTCAAGAACCTGCAGGTTTAGACCAAATAAAAAAAAATTATAGCAAAGTGAGATTGTTGCAATGCATAAATATATATGTATATTTGAAATTGTACCTGAAGCTCTTCGTTGGAGCTGCCTCAGCACGCTCATTGCCTCCACTTCCGTAGTTATAGTCTCCACTGCTCGATCCTGTGAGGTTAACCTTCCTCTTCCGAACAGCAGCCACGACCACTCGAGCGAACCCCCGTGAATGGGCTTCCCTCCGGCTTCTGGTGGTAATAATAGCGGCTTCCCAGGACAAGAATCACTGTTCCCACCAGGTTGGCTGCAGCACATAGGCCAAACCCCAGGCCCCAGCTAACACTGTCCTCCACGTAGACTAGGACAGTGCTGCTGATAACGTACGCGAAGTACTGTGCGAAGAAGAACCAGTTGAAGAATGTGGAGTGGCAGCTCGGGTTGGAGCGGAACTGATCGGCCCCTGTCGTGGCAAGGGTGAAGCGGAAGCCAGCCATACCGAGAGATGCCAGAGCTAGGGCCACGTAGAGGATTGAGAGGTGGAGCTTCGACGGTCCACAGAAGGAGCCAACGGTCGACAAATGTGGTCCTCCGTTTATGTTGTTGCAGGGCTGAGGCCTCAGGGAGGGTAGGAGAGCAGTTAGACTTAACAGAACTATGCCCTGCGGAAGTGGTAACCGGAAGCAGCTTTAGTGATAGAAGCCCACTTTATACACGCAGAATAAGGTGACTGAGAGAGCATGGTTGTTGCATACAAGGAAGGAGATGGAGGAAGAGAGGGAGGCGACAAGGAAGCAGCCAGGGGAGGAGTCAGCGATTATGGCGGCGACCATCGGGAGGAGGCAGATGCAGCCATTGACTACGTTATTTATCTGAGCAGCATCGATGCTTTCTATGTTGAACTCATCTATTAGGTACACTATGAGGTTCACCAACCACCCGGACGCTGCCAGCGTCAGGCACGTGACCGCCCCTGCAATGCCGACATTCTCAAATCCAGTTGATCAGTACTGATTTTTTTACACAAGTTGTTACGGACCGGGGAAATGATTGTGGAATCTAATCAAATCGAATAAAGGGTGAGAGATATGAAGGTGAAGTGAAGAAGGGAACCTGTGATGAAGGGGAAGGTGATCCATCCGCCTGATGATCTCTTGCTCCTGCTGCTATGATCTTCCGCCATTTTCACTTTCACTTTGCTGTGGTGGTTTAGTTCTACTCTGTCTTCTCCTGGGAAGTATTACAAATTTTTTGACAGAGAGAGAGAGAGATGGGTGTGATCTTAGGTATGCAGCATCCGAGATTAAGTAGCAACGCTCTCACTTGGAAGTCGACTTCACTATCGATTTGGAAATTGGAAGTCAGATTCAAAAGCACGCTTATGGACAATTCTCACCGTTGAGAAGATTCCGTTCCCTACAGTGAATGTCCATTTTTGTTTTGTTTTGGTAGGACTCCACGCAGTGGATGTCGGATCATGATCAAACGGTACAGAGAAGCAAGTTGATATCACAGCTCCCTTAGTGGCACCTTCGTGGTTGTTCAGATCCGAGTGACCCACATAGTTCTGCCAAACATCTCTCTCTATCTATCCTCTTGCCAGTCTATCTATTATGTGTGTAGATAGATAGATGCATAGGTGCTCGTCTCAAAATGATTAAACTTGAGAGGCATCCTTTACCCTAAATAGAGTTCCGAATCAATCAATTGCTTTCTTTTCTGCTTTAGTTGTAGGTATAAATCGGTATCCCATGGCTTCTGAACTCTTGGACACTCTTATCATCTCTAGGTGGATAATACTCACCCGAAATTGTACGACCCTATCCGATCGCGAAACCTGTGATGAGATATCATGGATCTCAAGTCATATTTATAGTGGCAGCAAGTGCCCCCCCTTGCGCGCTATCATGATATGTTGGACACTGCGATTTTGGGAGTTTGGTGGG
Organism: Sonneratia alba; assembly: GCA_900174645.1. Lineage (NCBI taxonomy): Eukaryota > Viridiplantae > Streptophyta > Magnoliopsida > Myrtales > Lythraceae > Sonneratia > Sonneratia alba. Next base: position 3,985,013 of record FWPY01000010.1, read on the forward strand.
TCACTTCTTTAATCTTTCTATTGGGCGCGGCAAGACGAAGTTTGCTAGGGAAATCATGCGGTCCCACCGATCATTGGTCCACCAGTCCACGCGAGAGATTTTCACCTGCAAGGTGTCCGACTGGTTCGAACGAGTCAAGTGTCTCTCGGCCTTACGAGCAGGAACACAGAGCATTGCTTTCGGCTACAACCATGGCAAGGGAGTTAGGATGGAGAAGAGCCCTCTTCCACGCAGACTCACTCGTCTTAGCCCACCGGGACGGACATCAAGCTTTTGTTGTCTGATTTATGGAACTCAATGTCTCTTTTTTTCGAAAGCTGGAAAATGTCTTGGGATCAGATCGGTAGGGACATGAATGTTGAACGCTCAATCTTTGTCAACTGGGCTTTAGGAGCGATGTTGATGGGATCGGTAGGTTCACGAGCTCAGATCACCGGCTCGGATTATGAATCAACCCAATAAAAAGAATGATTATATTTAATTTGCAGCAGAAATTGCCTCCCATAATTTTATCATTTTTGAAGCATTTCAATGGAAGATATCTATTTCCCTGTGGTTGCTAAGCTCTCGGTCCATTCCATCGACAGTCGTACTCACCGATGAAGACAGGACACAACCAGCAAGCCCGATTATCTCCTCTTTATTCGGAGGAAACATTCGCTGTGTATTAGCATGGTGACTTTATTGTTGACAGGGGAGTGTCCCTCGACTCGTCGGATCGGACCACACGGTCCCCCTTTACTCGGTTGGCCACGTCCCACTACAGTCGATCGAACGGCTGAACAACACCTGGTCGGGAATTTCACCCTGCTCTCCCCGACCGACGTTCTTGGCCACTCCTAGCTATGCGACCACACCGAAGCTGTTGGAGCACCGACTGAGAGATCCATGACCATCCCCAGTACAACTCCTATAGATACACCATATTATGAAGGAAAAGGTACGTGCGTTCCGATCTTTCCTGCCCCCTACGGGTAGTCCTCTCTGTCTGATCTGTTAATTTAAGTATCGGAGATTACCCTGTCCGGCCTAAACTAGACTGGCCTTGCAGCACCCTCCGGCAGGAATACTCACCCATTCTGGATCATCCTCAGCCGACGGAACAGATCCAAGGTTCCCTTCGAATCAGGTGCTACATCGGCGAAACCTTATCACTAGGTGCTCTCGTTGAGAGCCACGGGACATAGCGCTCCCTCCTCCCAACCCGGCCTCCGCGAGCCCCAACCGGCGGAGGGAGAGGCTATGGTGTGCATTCGTCCCGCACTCTCCCTTAGAGACGGGATGCTTGGCCGCTTAGAACAGCCCGGGCACTCCCTTCCACCAGACGAGGCGCCTTTTAGGAACAAAATCCCCCGCCCTCCGCCTTCCGCATCGTGCCGGCTGCGTGCGCGGCACGGGCCACATCAATCGTGTAACTTTTAAGCTATGCTTAACACGTGTGCAGTGGTTCTCCAAGCTGCAGTGTTTGACGGAGTAAGGGGTTAACGGAGTTAATAGCGGAAACCTTAACGGCTTCACGTAACAGAGCTCCACAAATCCTCAAATAAATTAAAAAAGAAAAAAGAAAATCATTTTCAATACCTTCACTCTCTGCCCTCTACTCCCCTGCCTTTCCTCTCGAGGTGGGTTCTCAATCTTCTCTGATTCTTTGCTTCTATTTTTCGATTAGTAGTAGTCTTGTTACTCGCTCCACTCGATCGACATCCTACGTCTCTGTCGTAGGAAACCACGAGCATTATCAGGTCCTGGTGGCCAACTCCCTATTTCTTTTCCTCCTCCTACTCCTCCATCTTAATACGTAAAACATAAAATAGTTTGACGAGGAAATTTGTACGATCGAATATAAAGTTCAAACAATGCTTCAAAGTGAAATTCCTCAATAGAAATATCGCCATCAACATTTTCCATCTTTCCTTTATGCAATGGAAGAGTAATAGACGGAGCTCATAAATCTGTGGCTCAAAAAATAAGCACCTTCTTGGGGGAAAACCAAGAGGAAGTTCAGTTTCCATTCAAAGACGAACCGATTCCCTTCAATACTAACGTTTTTTTTCCCAGTTTTCTATGGCTTTCTTTATGTTCTTATCATGTACGATATATGAAAGTACATAGCAAGACTAAAGAAGATCTATAAACGAGGAGCCAGAGGAAATACAGATGCTCGATGTTCTTGACAGTTCATAGGCTCGATAAAAAAAATATATCCATTATATATAGCTGTATAAACAGTTTGAGCTGACTTCACACAAATTGCAGGCAGAGAGACAGACAGACAGACGGGAGCTTTATCGGAGAGAATGATTCTTTCCTAACTAATTAAAATCCATGCCCTGCCAGGAGTCCAATCATATAGTATCCATCATATATATATATATATATATATATGCACCAAGATAGAATCAGCTACTCGGACCAGCCTATGCACAGGAGCTCTGTGCGCCTGACAGAGTCAAATTCTTAAGTCAGCAAACAATTTCAAAGTAAAAGCTTAAGCCAAAAGTATGTCTTGAAGCAGCTTTTATAAGGCATCCAGCACCCAAAGTGGTCCATAACAGGACACTGAATGTTCACACCCTGCTGACATAACTGACAAAATACTGAAGTTGACCAGACACTTTCAAAGCACCCGATACTAAGCAAAGACACATGCCTTAGAACATAAACAACACAGCCTAGAATATTATATATAAAACATTCTTAAGGCGCCCACTATTCCAAGTAGTTTATAAGCAATTTAATTAAAAACAAATTCTTAAACTCGAAATAGGCAAACTTCCAAATCTCAAGGTAAGCAAAATCAACACAGTTCCAAAATAGCATCCATACCCACCACATATGTGTTGTTAACATCGTTCGCTGAACTTGAGCACTTACGGATCGGGCATATTATTTTCTAGGAAAAATTGAAGGGAGGAATGGGAGATTGATCAAGAACTCACCTCGAGGGGTTGGCCATGAGAATCTGATGCCGTTGGTTTCCTTCGAGAGAGACAGAGAGAATGTCGAGCGAAGACAAGAATAAGATTGCTAATTGAAAATTGAAGGAGAGAATCGAGGATGGACTGAAACTCACCTCGAGGGGCCAGACCATTTGTTATGGTCAAATTAGTGAAGGGGTCGATCTGTAAATAAAGATAAAAGAAAAGGGGGCTTTTTTTGTAACGAGTGAATAAATTGAGGGAGTTGATTGTAAACCGGTGGTTCTTGGCTGTTCAAGCCGGCATGGGGATTAAAACTCTGTAACAGAGCCCAGTGAGGGTCAGGCGAAGGAATGAACCTTCTTCTTTCTCGAACCCTCCTTCTCTTCCCCCTTCTTGATTTTTTCTTCCTCTCCCCTGAATCAGCTTCGATTCTCTTCCTGTGGCTGAATTGCTGATTTGGTCCATAACACCGTTGGAACCCTAAAGCCACGGATTTCACATTTGCAAATGGGAAATTGAACGGAAGAACGAGAGACTGAGGATTCGATCGTGGGAACCCTAGCCCCAACTGTCTCGTGAGAGAAGACACACTGGTGCGTTAAAATGAGAAGCTTTTCGATTTGAGAACTTGCGGAGCTCCGTCACTTGAAGCCGTTAAGGGTTTCCGCCATTGACTCCGTTAACCGCTTCCTCATTCAAATGCTGCAGATTTAAGAACCACTTTGCTGGCGTTGGTTGGGCATAACTTGAAAGTTATACAATAAACCCACTACATGGTAATACACGGCGAATACTTGTTCCTTCATTTGTGGCCAGCGTGAAATCCACTGGACACACCACCACCGACTGTCAGCAAGGAATAATGGAGGCTTTCAATCGTCGTGACCACATATGATGGGGTCCAGTCCATCACTCTTTCATTCTATATAATGGCAGTGCGATCCTACAACATATACGCGTGCTGGTTCAGGGCAGGGGATGAGGGGGCTCGGTTCCATGGTACAGATTCATCGAATTTCAAGGGTGTATCTGTTTTACAAGCATGTACTGTGTGCCTATATATTTTTTGCCGGTGAGATTTAATCCGGAGGAATTCAACAGTGATTTCAGCTGTGGACTGAAGGTGTATCGCGCTGAAGACGGTGGACCGACTTCACATGTTATCGGGCTCGAAACTACAGTCCATGTACACATACCACGAGGAGAATCTTCCTCCCTGACATTCATTGCACGCTTCCTCGGATGGCAATAACTGCAGATTGCAGACCCAGGTGGAAACTGACCCAGAGCCACGGCCCGCCAATTCAGGATCGTTGCACTGTTTCCTCGCAGTACAAGGAGCTTGACATTGACCGAGATGACATGGCAGAATTGTTCTCTGGAGTGGTCCCCTCCGGCAAAACGGCAGGGCCAACATCGCATACACCCTCAACCATTGAATTAGGTCAGCTCATGGTCTTGGCCTCGAATCCCCGTCCCAAAACCGGCCATTCAGTGGATTTTCTAGCTCGGGCATCGTTCGAGAAATACGTAGAGTTGCATGTTCAGAGAAAAGCTTTACTCAGGCAATGTAGTTGAATGAACAAAATAATAGTCGATTCTTACTGGTACATTATGGATACAAAGCTTACAACATATATATATGTATGTATAGATAAGATAGGAACATGATGAAAAGTAACGCCAGAACATTTGGATACACTATACTGAAGATCGATTCACACTAAAATCGAGAAGACTATTCCAATAGCTTACGTGCGCAGCTGCCTACGAGAAACGTGAAGTTCCACGAAAGCATCCAAGCTAGCTGCGGGTAGTCGCCCCAAAATGAAATCTGAATCTGGTCAATTAGGAAAGCGCCATTTCTACTGCCTTCAACTTGTTATGTTGTTGGGGATCAACCACGTTTCCCGGATCTGTGATCACCCGACTATGCATACATACTCAAAGATGCGGACCTTTCGATTAGGTGAACGAAACCAGTAATACTTTTCTTCTTTCAGGCAAACTCAGGATTGAGAGCTATGGCCTCGGCATAAATTGCATCCTTCATTTGCTCCTCCCCCAGGCATTGTTGCTCGAAATCGAAAGAGAACGGTGATGGGCAAATCGGTTCATCGGCTACATCATGCAATCTTGCAAGGTAAGGATGGGCCAGGGCCTCTTCGACTGCCAAGAGAATGCTCAACCGGTAAGCTTATGTATGACATGAAATGAAGAATTCAGAAATCCTGGGATGGGCTGATAATGTAAACAGATTTCCTCACCATTCGTTATCAAATTATCGGTGTTGCATGCATTGCTTTAAGGACGCAGAGGAAACGGCAAGAAATACACACCTGTGATTCTCCTACTTGGATCGAACGTCAGCATCCTATCGATGAGATCAATGGCTAGCGGATGCACGTGCGGAAAAACTCTGCCCAAAGGCTGACGAGGATGCTTGGGCAGTTGCTTAATGTATCTTCTTGCTTCCTCATTCCGGACAAACCCTAGATCCGAGTCGGTCGGAGTGCCAAGAAGCTGAAAAATACAGACGGAACGAGAAATAAGTCAGTAATGTGGAACTCTTAGATTTGATCGTAACACAAAAATAAGATCAGTACGGAGAATGACAGAGAGACTACACATGTGGGTCGACTGACAGGTCGTCTAGTGACAGGAAATCCAACCTAGAATCCAGGAATGAGAACTTTCGAGGTGTTTTACTACCTCTATCAGTAAACGAATCTGCTGCACGTGATCCTTCCCAGGGAACAAAGGTTTTCTGTTCATCAGTTCCATGAAAATGCAACCGACAGACCACACGTCTATTGCAGCAGTATAAATCTGATGAATTGAGCAAAAGCTCCGGTGCTCGGTACCATCTTGTGACAACATATTCAGTCATAATCTCATTTTCTGCATTTATACGTGCAAGACCAAAGTCACAGATCTTGAGATCGCAATTCGCATTCAGCAGAAGATTGCTGGGCTTCAGATCTCTATGGATGACATTTGCCGAGTGAATGTACTTTAGTCCTCGCAGAATTTGATACAGGAAATACTGCAAAAAGAATTCAGTATCAAGCACGATGCATCCTGTTCTGGTAAGAATGAGAGAGTACTGCATACAGTCTTCAAATTCAACTCTCATGCAGACACCAGATGTCCGACCAAGTACCTGACAGTGCTCCTCTGATAAATTTTGGTTCGACCTGATGATTTGATGGAGATCAACGTCCATGAGTTCGATGGCGAAATAGACATCAGTGAATTCCCGCCGCAGAGGTGGAGGGATTACGTCTCTGATAGCGATAACCTGCTTATTTGATCCCACCCATAATTGAGATTGGCTCATAATAAATAACATACAGCAAAGGGAAACATTACAGCCAGTTTTTTGGTGTGTTGTCCCGAGATAATATTTTTCCATTACAGGCTACACAATTTCAGAGCTAAAGTTCATCAACGGGACCCTTCTTTTCCTTTTCTCTCTCTCTCTCTCTCTCTCTCTCTCTCTCTTTTACTAGATTAAACTCGGTATAAACAAGATTCTAAGTAATTTCTACATAACTTGTTCTAATTTATGAAAATCAATAATGCTGAATAGCTTGTCAGAGATTCCTAAACTTGACATTATCCATGGCAAAAAACGAGGCAAGCAGGGATAAATTCATTGTTTTCACCACCTAAATCCCTTTTGAGAAAGTCTATCCCTGAAAATTGTATAAGACGAAGCTCTTTGAATATGTTGTGGTTGGCTTAGGTTGGGTAGAACTTCTCCCCCACAAAAGCGAATTCGGGTGAAAAATCCATAATAATAATAATAAAAAAGAAACCTGGACTTGCAAATTCCAAATCAAACAAAAACTCTTTTGAAGAGAAAAACGTAAACTCGAATCAACTATTTCATCGCCAAGTTTTGTTACAGCAGAATTTCAGCTCAAGCGGAACAGAGAAATTCAATTTTGAACATGAATTGAGCAGCAACCGCTGGAAGATTATCTCTGTAGTCGTCCAAACTCAAACAGATGATTGAACGATCATGGCACTCGTAACAACCTTTAGATGCGGAAAACTCGGCATATTCTGGACTCTTCATGGGTCCAGAGAGGATCAGAGTCGAAAGGCTAACAGAAAAGAAAACCGCGTGCAGAGACTGATTAGATAAAACTCACATTCTCATGATCCAGGTGGCGCAGAAGCTTAATCTCGCGAAGCGTGCGCTTCGCGTCCATGTGATTGTCGAACGCGTTCGCTATCTTCTTGATTGCAACCATCTCGTTGGTCTCCGAGTTGAGCACTGAGCTGTGGAAGAGCCCGAACAGAATAATCAGTCGACGATCCAGGGAACTACGGCTCGCAGAGAAGACGAGAAAGCTCAACTAAGACGGTGAGCTCACCAGACGATCCCATAAGCGCCACGACCGATCGGCACGATCGGAGGGCTGTACTTGGACGTGACCTCAAACTGGTTCCCGAAGATGTTGTACTGATTGAACCGGCCCCCGTGAGTCGCGACAGCCGGGAAAGCGGAGAGCTGCACGTTCGCGTTGTTCTGTGCTGCGTCGGCCATCGCTCCTACAACGTGCTGCTTCTATCTCGGTCTCTTTCCCTCTCTCACCACCACAGAGAGTATTATACCACTAGCTAACTCTCTCTAGTAGTCTAGACAGCAGCTTCCGGCAGGTGGAAGCTCCTAAGCAGCTTTTATGGACAGAGGGAGACGGGAGACCGCTCTCTTGGCCGACTGTTCGTTGGATCAGTCCACTGCAGGTGCGAGGAAAGGGAGAAGGGGACGCACGAGAGCCAGGAGTGAGAACGCGCTCGCAGGAAAGAACGATCCGACGATGCATATTACAGCCACCTCAGATCGACGGCCGTGGACGGCTCAGTGGTTTTCAACGTTCCGCACTCGTCTGCTTTTCGGATATAGATACATATATATTTTCATATTACACCCAATATTTTAGATTTCAATTTCATTCATCCTTAATTTTTTATGGCAAAATATAATATATATATATAGATATAGATATATAATAAGGCAGCAATAGCCAATAGGGGTTTTGTTAGGGCAAGTATCGTAGGGGACAAAAGTGTCTCTTTATATATACAAACATAAAATATTATATATATATATACACCTTCACGTGGTCCACGAGATGATTTTATTTTAGGCATATACAATTTGATGAAGTCAAGTGCATTGAATACGTATTAGATATAGTCTCATGTCAATATAAGCCGTGGTGGATGGTTTGACCTCCTCCACCGATCGATGCTGAGGCACAACCGGGGGGGAAGCGTGACAGTTTGACCCGTCGACCCCGTGAAATCGTAATTGTTCACTGTTTGGGAGGAGGATGCGGTGTTGGAATATCGTCGGTGTCAGGGCTCGGGAGTCTTGAAGTCCCATCCTGGATGGCCCTATGTCACCTTTGATCGTATGTGACGGGAGTCTTGACCCCAATTGTTCGGACGTGGCATCGAGATCTTAAACCCCACTCCATTACGACATGTTCCTCGAGCGAGACGCGAGCTGCCGTGCTTGCAACGGCACGGCAGAATTGAGGAGCTGGAGTGATGTTGGCCGTGGATGTACGTACTCGCATCTCCTTGATGGTCATGCCGTAAAACGTGTTGATTTGATTAAAGAACGGCAGGCGACATCCACACTCGATGGGTAAAAGGGCATTTATACGACAAAAATGCTAAGGAATCTTAGCTTGAAAACTTTGACCGAACCCCTCCTCAATTGCCCAGTCTCCTCCTTCACGTGGTAATTAAAAAAATTTATAGAACAATACATTATATAATCTAACCAATCAAAACTTCATGTTGCCACATGATTTGATAATTGAAACACGCTTCCCTGTCAAAACGCGATGCGCCAGCCCATCGTCCATGTCCCTTTTGGCCATCAATTAGAAATAAGATGGATGAATGGAACAGGTTCAAGATGATTGCTGCAGACGGCAGTTGATGTCCATTGACGGCATGAGCCGCCAGATGGCACGTGCAGATTGTTAGAGAGAGAGAGAGAGAGAGAGAGAGACCAGTCCCAAATTTCCCACCCGGTGGAAGACAATTTTCCAGTTGACAAGACATGCTACCTGGCATTTCTATAATTTTAAGAGATTTAGGTGAGAACATGTTTGGTTTCTATAGCAATAATAGATTTAAAATTTTAGAACCAAATTAACTATGAGAAAACATATTAAACCGCCTCCAATAAATATTGCTCGGCCGCGGACAGGCTTGATGACTCCATGGAGGGTCAATTTTTTGCCCCTCTTTTTTTTTTTTTATTAGGAAAAGTTTCTTCTGTCTCTCTTCATTGAACGGGAAACAAATCTGTCTTCACTTTCACGGATGAAGCGAGGGTATTGCAGATGCCGCTGCAGATTTCACCATGGGAACTGGTTACCGACATTTTATTTCTCAGAACACTATCTAGGCACTCCGAAGGAGAACAAAGCAGAAGACATGCACATATTAGTTATTTACTCCCATAGGAGAGTTCCGGAAATTCCAGACAATTAGCAGTACCAACAAGTTCAACAAAAGGGCGCACAAAACAAAGCATCACTTCCATCAACCCACAACAGCTTAGGAGTTGAACCCTCATAACGCTCAAACGATAAGCTCAACAGATACGTCTATCTTGGTACTGCTAACACTGATAGTGAACTGCACAGCTTAGGCATCAGCAAATCTGCAGCAGACAATAGGACAAAATTCATCGAATTACATTAGAAATGATTAACGCAGAAGACATCATGAAGCAACAAGGAATTGCAGGTGGATAGGGTTACCCAAGCTCGGAGAGCTTCAGATGGGCCTCAGCATAGTCCTCGAAGAAGGCATCTTCATCCTGAAAGGAAGAGATGGCAAAAGGGGTAAAATCAAGCAGGTCACAGCAGAGAACCATTGAAATAGGTACAGCCACATAGATAGAATTACAACTGACACAAATTGATGAACAAGGCGGAACACAAGGCAGCAGTGGGAGGAAAGAATTGCATACCTCAGCATACTTTTCAACGAGAGGGCGGAATACAGGGTCTGAAAGAAGGGCCTTGTCTGAAGGCAGCTGCAGAAGGCCTTCTTTCTCACCGCTCAACAGTTCCCTGTCACAACAAAGAAAGACCTTCAGAAGTATGAACAACATTGCAGTACTACATAAATTTTGCTATTTAACCAAATAAAGACTGCTAAAGAATTGGCGGGACTCACTTGAAATAAGAGTTATCAAAGATGAGAGGATTCTTGGTCCAGGGTCCCTCGAAACCAGACCTCTCCTTGTGGCACCTCCCCTGCAAATATCACAAAAGGATAAATAAGAGTTGAAAGTAGAACTCATAAGGCACAGATCAAGTGCACCAAATTATTTAAAAATGTCAATTGAAATCATGCTAAGAGTGACAGATATTAAGAGAATAGCAAACCAGGGTATGGCCACCAGAGAGAGCAACAATGTCTTTGTCACTGAGGCCCATCTGTTCACCGAAAACTACCCTCAGATGGTCCGATCCTGGAAATTATACCCAAATCGGAATATTTTAGCCTCCATCAGGTGAAGCAGATATTAGTTTTACACTGTAATGAGGGAGAAGACTGACAAACTAGCTCACCCTTGGTAGCATCAGGAAGGCGCCCTTCAGGGGGAGCGTGCGGCTTGTCCTGCCAATTAGGTAACCATGAGTTCAAGACTGGACAGCGTGTTAAGAAAGCATTCAATCACAGACATTTCCTACCTCAAGAAGGCTATAAATGCTTGGTTATGATTATAAAAGACAAAGACTATTCTCAAATACTCGTATTATACCCACAAGTATAAACATTAAACAGAAACCATGTACAGTCATAAAAGATATTTCACTTAACCAAGACCAAGGCTCTCACTAACCTCTCTTCCAGGGTGGAAGGGGATTTCAGGTCCACCAGTAATTTCAACAGCAACAACACCAGCTAGCTGTTTCACATCAAGCAATAAAGTTGCGGGGTTTAAGTAGAATCGATTACAAAAGACTAACTATACGTAAGAAAAGATGATGGTATGAACTAGTCCAGTTACGAATTTCAGAATTCAGCATTTGCACCTTAATTACAACAATACCTGGTAGAAATCAGCAAAGGAAATGATAGGAAACTGCTCCTTGATGGGCTCCAGGAGTCTGACAGCAATATCAAGACCACTGTTGGCCCCATGAGCAAGCTCTGCTGGGTTCTTCATGGTTCCAAAAGGACCTCCCGTCTTTGTCTTCACATCAAAGGTACCGGCAGAGTGCCATCTGTATACAAAAATTCAGAGTCATACACATATCCCCTATTTACCCTTTAGCCTCATCAAATGGTAAACTTACACTAGTTGACACTTCAGATACTGCGCTTCGATTTCACCATCATATATTACATATTTGCATATTTGCATATTCTGTTTCTGATCTACCATATTTACAATGCGTACATTCCATTTTCCCACCATCTACTCCGCACAACATCGTTTGCATGACAACCGATATTAAGCTTATAAGATAATCATCGAATAATTTATACATGGACAGAAAGAGGTGGAGAAAAAAGTGAGACAGCTCACGCGATCCGGAGCATGATGGGAGCACAATTCTTCTCAGCGATGAGACCTCTGAGCTTCTTCTTGCACTTCTCAATGGCCTTCTGATACTCCTCGCTAACGGTCGGATAGGACTTTTCCATGGTTCCTAGGCTTCGTTAGGAGGAAGCCCAAAATGAAAGAGAAAGAGGCCATATTCAAACACCATGTCAGTAAGCATTTAGTAAAAGGAAGGCTCAGAAAGAGCCGGAAATGTAAGGCGCATCGGTATCAGAGATCAGATCGAAACTTGACGGCCATCATCAGCAGCACACAGAATCAGAAATGTATAAGAAACCAACTACAGAAAATCTAGATGACTACTGTGGGGAGGAGACACTGAAACGCAAATAAGCAGATCGATCGTGAAGATCAAGGTCGGGGCTCGAGATCTATAGATGCCTTACCGTGAAACGTATGACCAGAGACGGAGAAAGCTAACAAGAGAGGCGCGAGCAAAGCACGAGCTCAGTCAGCGACGACGATAAGGGCGATGATGCTGGTGAAGATATAAGAACGGACATGTTGACGGAGGAGAGAAGGTTCCAGTACTTCGCGCTTCGATCTTTGTATTTTTATGATCCCGTGGACACGACCCGATTTCAGGGATTGGACGGTCCAGATTCGTCGAGGAAACCTATATGGACGGTCCGATATGTGTGCCCAGTAATGGTTTCGAAAAGGGTAGGGAAGGGATAAAAAGGTCCACCTCCTGTAACTGATATTATTTATGTATAGTACAGTATTAATTATATAAATATTCTTTTTTTGGTAGGATGTGTAGAGTATACGATTAATTATTCTGATATTTTTTATGCCAAATTTATGGATATTTCCATTTAAATATGCCTAAATGACGAATCTGCCCCATGTGCAAATAAAAGTATGATATCTATAAATTTCAAATGACTATGAAAGTGCCTTTAATTTGATCTGTGGAGTGTGAACACGACCTTGGAGTGGAAAGATTCTTTCTCCCCAAATGATTTCACATAATTGACCATTTTAAGCCCCATTGATTGCGGTTGGTCTGCAGGCGGGTCCTCAGGCACGTAAACCGGTCAAATAGAACCGTGTCTGGTGGAGAGCTGGACCCGGCCCATTTCACTATCTTGTAGAATTTCTTCACCCAGCTCCCCCTCTTCTTCCCTCGTGCAATACAGATGTGGATGATCGAGTGGAACACGAGTGATATGGGCGACCGGTCCTCACCCGCAGTTCCCCGGGTTGGTCCAACGTAGATAAAGCAACTCAATTTGATCACAGCTCACCCATCATATATATATATATATATATATATTTACATGTGCACCGATTGAATGTGAAGCACGTCAGGATGTGCAATTTTTTTTTTTCCTGGAAACTATAGTGGGCCTCTATATAATATCTCTCCACTAAGCCCAATCGACGGTAATGGGCCACATCACATGAAATGGCCCTCTAACTTACTCTTGACACAGCTGACTTTGTCGAGAAACTAACTCGCCTGTGATTGTGAATACCCTCCTCGACGAGAAACTGGCACCAGCCGCCACCGCCACCAACCGAAGACGTTGGCACTCCCACAGATGCATGTTGAAGAGGTCATGGATCCTGCTGTGTTAGCCATAGGGAAAGGGAGACTTCTTTCAGGACTTGCTCATCCAGCAGTCCTCCGTAGATGTTGGGCTCTTCTCCCGTCGGTTCAATTCAATGGCTTCGAGAATGAAGCGAGGCATGACTCACAGGGTGCAGAGGTCTCTTTCACTCAGCAGCAACACAGGATATGCAGCGCGGGCGACGTGTACTCTTCACCGGGTGATTCCTGCAGATTTTCTCCGAGGACATTCAGTATGTCAACGGGTGGAAAGAACTATGCAGGTGGGATGGAGCTCATCAGAGAATGAGAGGCTTGGATTGAACAAGTCCTGTTATGGTACTAAGATCTGAAGATGAGGATTGCCAGCTTTGGGGATCCACACAGGACTTTCGAGATGTGAACTGAAGGTCACATCTCTTATCTGATGATAAAACTGTGGATCCAATGTCCCAGTTGCTAGTCGCACACGAGGGTGTTATTCGAACTTAGCTAAATCGTGGTAATTGATAATAGTTATCCCTCCATCGCAATCAAAACAGCTGAAAAGAGCCCTAATAATTGCTGTCGAGTTATTTTCTAAAAAGTCCCATTTTCTCTCATATCTTCAAATCAACCCCAACTCATCTTCCCCGCGCACAGTAACCATCGCCGGCGACGTCCAGACTCCTGCCCCACCATAACAACTATAGCCGACTGTGTCGAGGTTCCGACGGCCGCTGGGTGTTGAGAGCCCAAGCCCCTCGTCGTGGTCGCGCTTCAGACCTCCTTGATCTCACCATCACTTTCCCTCTTCGATCTCCGCCCTCCGCGATTTCTCTCTCCCCTTCCGACCACTTCTCTATCTGTCGTCTTCTTCTTCTTCTTCGTTTTTCCTCTCCTACCTCCCCCGATATCTCTCTCCCATTCCGACCACTGTGATCTCTCCGACTTCCCTTCCAACCACTGCTATGTTTTCATTTTCTTATTATTTTCCCTCCCGCAGAAAGACAATAAGATAGAGATTGAGAAGAGAATGGATGGATTATAGATAGAGAGAGAGAGGAGGAGGAGCTTTGAGTTTGGGGTCTGCAGATTTTGGGGGGAGAAAGTCAGAAAGGAGAAGACCGAAGAGAGATAATGTTGGAGAGAGAGAGAGAGAGAGAGTGAGTGATCGGAAGACAGGGCAAATTTTAAAGGTGAGCAATTTTGAGATTTAAAAAAAAAGTTGTGGGACCTACCTACACGTCTCACCTATTTAGTGGCTCAGTGCACCGATGACGTGGTGCACTGCGCTGACACATTTCTCTGCATTTCAAAGTTTTAAATAAAAGCTTATTCATCGCTGACTTGTTTTTAATCGATAAGGCGTTTCAAAGTTCCCTCCTTTGCATTATCGTTCTCTGCCACCGACAGCTGACAGCACAACAGTTACTATTCTTTTTTATTTTTATAATTATTCAATTATCTAATTCAGTCGAAATATACTTTAAAATTAATTTATGATAAATTAAAATATTTTAAAAAAAAATTATTAGTTTTTCCAACTCTAACTGAATCTTAAAAATTTTTATTTAAAAATCTAGCAAAAACTGCTAGTGAAATCCAAGTTCATACGACAGGGACTATTCGCACAGGGCAAAGAGAGCTTTTGAATAAGGAACCGCGCAACCGCTGCCCTTTTTCATCTTCGCGGAAGGCGCTCGGAGCTCATCGGAGCAAATGGAGGACGTGAACGCTGCGGCCTCAAAGGAAAACGGAGGAGCCCCGACGTGCGGTGGCGACTACGTGCAGTACAATGTGCTCGGGAACGTATTCGAGGTCTCCGCCAAGTACGTTCCCCCTATACAGCCCGTCGGCAGAGGAGCCTACGGTATCGTCTGGTAAGCTCACGATTCTGATGCGTGCCTTCTTCATCTTCATCTCCCTGCGATGTACTCCTACTCAGGTATCTCTTCACCATGTTTGTATGACAGAAATTGCACTTAATTGTGTTTGCCATCGACATCTCCTGTCTTTGTGGTAGCGAATTGGGAGTTTTGGATAAGTATAACTTCTCGGGCTTGTTGTTTGCTCCGATAGGGTTTGAAATATGGGTCTCATGGGGATTTCGAAGAACAGAGCCAAGCTAGAATAACTGAGCTCGACAAGACAATTGAACAGTGTACTATATAGAAACAAATTAGGCAGATGTGATTGCTTTTATCCATGTCCGCCAGAAGTCGTTGTTCATAAAACTTGCTATGGATATATGAAGCAACCTCGACCTGTTTTTGTCCTTATATGGAAATGCATCACCTGTCTTCTGTTTGTGGTTCTGCTTATGTGGCTCAGTATATTCGTCGATTTACCTTCAGCTGTGCAAGAAATTCCGAGACCAAAGAAGAAGTTGCAATAAAGAAGATCGGGAATGCATTCGATAATAGGATTGATGCAAAGAGGACCCTACGAGAGATCAAACTACTCTGTCACATGGACCACGAAAATGTAATCTTGCACAGCTAATGAGCGACTAATTTTCAGCGATCCAAGCCTAGTGAATCAGAACTTTTTGCCCGCTTTGCTGTTTTATCCTCTGTAATAATTTGTGCTCATTTGCAGATAATCAAGATCAAAGATATTATAAGACCGCTGAACAAGGAACAGTTTAGTGACGTTTATATAGTGTATGAATTGATGGACACTGACCTACATCAGATCATACGCTCAAGTCAGACTCTAACTGATGACCACTGTCAGGTAATTGTAGCTGATTTTCTTTTGCCTGCTTTCCGTTGGTACTTGTGGTAAGTCGATATGATGACTTGAGCTTGGATCACAGGATGTCCTCTGCACTGCTATTCTGCATAATCGTTTACCTGGTTCTCATTTCTTTAAAAAAAAAATGACGAAAAACTGAAAGAAACTTCAAGTAGATTTCCATAAAAGACCAGAGCTACAATGCCTGACTTTTATGCTGCAGTATTTCCTCTATCAACTGCTCCGAGGACTGAAATATGTGCACTCAGCAAACGTCTTGCACCGAGATCTGAAGCCAAGTAACCTGCTGCTCAATGCGAACTGTGATCTCAAAATCTGTGATTTTGGCCTTGCAAGGACAACCTCTGAGACAGACTTCATGACTGAATATGTTGTGACAAGGTGGTACCGTGCCCCAGAGTTGCTACTCAACTGTTCAGAGTATACTGCTGCCATTGACATTTGGTCTGTGGGCTGCATTCTTATGGAGATAATAACAAGGGAGCCACTCTTTCCGGGTAAAGACTATGCCCAACAATTGGGACTTATAATGGAGGTATATGGAGTTCTATCTTTCCGCATCCTCTCTCTCTTTTGAATGATTAGATGGTTGGAATTGGTCTCTTTCCTTAGCAACTTCACCAAATAGAAGTCCCTGTATGAGTTTTACAGGCAACCTGCAGTCCTATCTGGGATTTTGTAATTGTTTCAGTTCTTTCAGTTGTCTTTGATTCTTCTATTATATCAGAGAAACGTCCACCTCATAGCATTGTGGCCTCAGAAACTGGTCAACTGCAAAAAGAGTGGCTTTTCTGAATGAAGTGGACCAGTCTCAGGATTGGAATTGCCTTAATGATTTGAATGCTGAGTTGCTGATGCAGCACCCGCTGATGGACTAGCAGCAGAGTTATTCTTGTATTTGGATCCATAAGATAAACTGACATATCTTGACAACGTTAACAAAATGATGGAACTGACCGAGTGATTGGATTTGCAGAGCTACATCACCCGTAATATTCTTTTATATTACCCAGAAACTCATCTTGATTGTTCCTGTAAATGCAGCTATTAGGATCACCAGATGATTCGGATCTCGAGTTTTTGAGGAGCGAGAATGCCCGCAAGTATGCTAAGCAGCTCCCACCAGTCCCGAAGCAATCCTTTTCCGAGAAATTCCCGGATGCTTCTCCGCTGGCCATTGATCTCGCAGAGAAGATGCTAGTCTTCGATCCCAGCAAGCGTATAACCGGTAACCTCATGGACATCTAATTATCCTTTTTATTGCCTATTTTCAAGAGAAAATCCACTTCATCCTCATTTTATTGATAGAATTTTCCCATTTTGGATTTAACTTGTTGAAGTTGATGAAGCTCTCAGTCATCCTTACTTGCTGAGCCTCCACGAGATCAACGAGGAGCCCACTTGCCCATCTCCTTTCATCTTTGATTTCGAACAGGTGTCCCTGGACGAGGAAGACATAAAGGAACTTGTGTGGTTAGAGTCTTTGAACTTCAATCCTATCAAGATGCCCGAACAGTTTCCCCCATCGACTCCATCATGTCCCGTGGGTGAGTGTATAGTATAATGCGACTAAATACTCGAAATTGGAATTAATCTCCGGGAGTAATAAACTCAGTATGCTGCTGCTGTTGTTGTTGTTGTTTTTACTTTTTTTTTGTCTTGGGTGCTTATGCGAGGATGGTGTTATGAAGCAGAAAAGGCTAATGTTCTCCTAGCCTTCTCGATTTTCACCAAAAGTGGCAGATTGTGTCTTTCCTGCCTCCTGTTTTTTGCTTGTTTTCCCCCATGTCTGCTGAGATATGTGATACGAAGATCTGTTTGTGCCTTTGAAGATGGCAATAACGATTTGTATTGGACTCTACTGATGGATACAACAAGCTTTCATTACTTGTAAAGAAAAAAGCAAAAAGAAAAAGATACAAGATTTCATTCCTATCGGGTTGATGAAATCACAGACCATTGATTAAATCCGAGCCAACGAAGAGACACTCGGGCTGTTCCTTTCTTGCCTATGTCATTGATGATGATCTTCAGATTATGAAGGAGTAATAGGATGAAACTGAAGGGCCACTTGTGATGGTATTGTTATTAATTAAGAGCGAAGAGATCATCACATCCCTTTCTCCCTCTAGTTTGATCACGCTAAACTCATAAAATCATAAACGTAGAAATTTGATTAAAATGGGTTGAAAATCAATGAGAAGTTAAAAAAATTGGTATAGAACGAAAAGATGATGTATAAATACAATGAAAATTTGGACAAATCCATTGAATACTGGCCCGCTCCTCCGACCCAAGACTCCGCCCTTCAATGTGCATTAGTCAACAACTTCGATCTAACCCACAAAAAAAAAAAAAGCTGATTAAAAAATAAGAATAAAAATAACAAAAATCGAAGGAGAGGACAAGAATTAGTCAAAAGCTGAATTGGTGGGAAGCACCGTCAGCTCTGACACGCGTCACAAGGGATCATCGTACGTGGATCCTCTGGCTGAGTTCCCATGAGACAGATCCTCGGATGTGTGGCTTCCGTGTTCCATCACATTCCACTAAACTAACACCGTCACTGTACGAGACGGTTCACACACAAAGTTTTGCTCATGGTGGCGTAACCCTTAAAACTGGCTCACGACTCAGAGCCGACATCCTGACACGTACTACCGCTTCGTCACCCAGTGGCACCCTCCAAGTCCAAGGTGTTATGCCCATTTTTCTTTCTTTCTATATATTTTCCCCTTAAAAAAAAGGGGAAGAGAAGGAAGATATAGGCTCATTAGGACACGTAGAAATTTCTAGATTAGCAGTCAGACACTTGTCCCATGATGGTGCCACGTCCACTTTGAAGAGTTCTGTGCGGTTACCTGACAGCCTTCCCTCCAGTGTTCAAAGGTGGTGCACCCCGTGAAGAAGAAGAAGAAGAAGAAGAAGAAAGCCGCACCCCGGCCGGCCTGCCGCCCGCCCTGCTAAATTCCTCGTGTTTCATTTTTGACCAAGTATAACTACAGATGCAGCGGCAACCGGCAAAGTCAAAACACCTTAGCCTGCGTAATCTACTGTGCTCGAAGTCGGACCCACCGAAAGCACTCGAAAAAGTCTCACCTCACCTGTGTGTATATATATATATATATATATATATATATTGGTTGGCTTGGCTTTAAATTAGCTTGTCGGGGCAGAAAGCCAGCGGCCCTTTCTAATGGGTGTGAGTGGTGCGGTGAAAGCGAATGCACTGGCTAAAGTTGAATAGGTGACTTCCGTGTCCTCGTGTTGTGTTGCACTCTTGATAAGTTTTTTTTTATATATCAATAATATTTAATATCATAATAATTAATTTATTTATTAAATAATATAATATATAATTTAAAATTTACTTTAATATGAGAATATTGAGGGATATAATTTACCAATTAACTATCCGTCCAGGTGAAAGAGTATGTGACGTGACGTGGGCAACTTTGATCCCCGTCGGTAATTTCTGATCAAATTGAATTAAAAAATGGTGAATTTCGAAGACGAAGCTGTGGAAGACTGACATTGGAGGGGGGCAATCAGTGGACGCCACGTCCGACCAAGGACCAGTCGGTCGGCGGGTTTTCGATTGAATAAATAGGCTCCGGACGGCTGACATAACAATTATTCTCCCTTTTTTTCTTTTTGTTTTTTCTTTAAAATGTCTATTGATATCATAAATATACTGAGCTAAATATTGATTACATTATATGTTTTCTTACTTCACCAGATTTGATTTGGAGATCAATTTAAGAGAGAAATGTAATGAGTCGTCTGAAGGCATTTTAACCGGTTTATGTGCCGCCTTAAGAGTGGAATTGGTCGGAAACAGAGCATTTGTTTGACAGCAGAAAAAAAATGCTTTGGAAAATTTTCGCTTGATGTTGCTCATGGCCAAGAAAATTTAATTCTTCTCCCAGAAAATATAAATTCAACCAACACCACCATAAATCTCCACCTTCTCTGTGTCTCTGTCTCAGTCTCAGTCTGTCTTTCTGTCTCTCTCTCTCTCTCTCTCTCTCTCTCTATCTCTCTCTCTCTCTTGCTCTGTTTTCTGGATTTATGCTTTGGTGGGTTTTGCTGATTCTTTGCGGGTCGTAAAATTGGATTGATTAACGGAGAGAGGAGAGGGTTTCCCCCCCGTACGTGTCATGGCTTGTTTCAGATGCTCCGAGAAATCGGTGAAGGAGCCGGAGGAGGAGAAGAATAGGAATCAGAGCAAAGGGAGTGCAGAGGATCTTCCCTCTTCAGGTAGAGTCTCTCCAGGGTTTCATCCTTGCATGCGATCTTGTTGTTTAATTCTGAGCTGCTGGGTTGTTGCTGATGGATGGGAAATTTTGAAGCTCGCTATTTGTTTTGGTACTGATTTTCTTCTCCTTTTTTTTTGTTTCTAATGAGATTTTTGACGTCTGTTTATGTGTCTATTACAATCATTCCGTTTTTAGTTAGCTGGTTCAGAGAGAGGTTAGTGAGAACAGCAAAAGGATGATCTACTATAGATTTTAGCTCCCGTGGTATATATTAATTTTTTGTTGTTGTTGTTTTCCATTTTCAAGCAGGTAGGTGTGTAGTTCAAGTGGCCTAATTTTGTTTGTCCGCCGACTATGTTCTGGAAGATGAGTGTTCGCACCACCCCCACAGCCCCGGTTGTAGAGGAGGACAGGGGCCTAGAGAAAGGGATAGCAAGAGGAAATATAAGTGCGAATTCGGCAGAATCGAGACCAGAGCCGGGATCAGGTCATGGGCAATGCTCTTGCACCTAACCCCTCCGTTGATCGGCAGTTACTTTGATTAGCTCCTTCTTTAAGGAATTTAATGGAGATTGTCGGGATTAAGCTTCCATTTGTGTAAAACTAAAAAAGAATTTCTAAATTGAATTACATTCATGACACATAAAGAAAGAGTGATCCTGAATTGCTAGCCTGTTCTATTTCTTTTATGAAGCCATAATTTTTCTGATCTGTCTATATCATCCTGTGGTAGATTCAGTGAAATCCAAAGCTCCTGAACGTGTGAGAGCGTCGGATGCTAAACGGGAAGAGACCATCAAAGATAAGGACCAACTGAATTTAGACTTGAATTCTTTAAACTTGGGGGATATCTGCAAGGGAGGGAAAATCAATGGGATTCAGGCACCAAAATTTACCTTTGATGAGCTTGAAGCAGCAACCGGCAATTTCAGGAAAGATTGCTTTCTGGGTGAAGGAGGCTTCGGAAAAGTTTACAAAGGACACTTAGAGAGAATTGGCCAGGTTGGTTGAGGAAATGTAAGCTATTTTATCTCAGAGAATCCATTTTTCTGTTTATTAGTTAATAGCTTCATCATCTGTTTTGAACAACTCAATTAGCTTCTTTGCGTCTCTAGGTGTGTCTAAGTTAGCAAACATATACCGTACATACGGAAATATTCTAAATTTGGTGCCTTTGATGCAGGAAGTAGCAATCAAGCAACTTGATCGAGATGGGGTTCAAGGGGTTAAGGAGTTTATTGTAGAAGTAACCATGCTAAGCCTCGCCGATCACCCTAACCTCGTTAAACTCTTCGGCTTTTGTGCTGAGAGAGATCAGAAGCTGTTGGTTTATGAGTACATGCCACTGGGTTCCCTGGAAACTCATCTTCATGGTATACGTTATTCTTGGTTTTTCTCCATCTTGGTTTGTGATTGCTGCTATTGTTGTTGAAGTATAGTTGTCTTAACGTCTTTCTTATAGTGTCCCAGGAATTGCAGTTCAACAAATGTTTCCTTTCTTTTTTCCCCTTCACTTTCCTAGAAGAAGAAGAAAATTGAGAATCGGAAACTGATGTTTTCCAAAATGATCCCATGGCTTAACTTGACCTTCTTCTTCGTTGACTCTGAGCTTCTGCATATATTTTCAGATCTCCCACCCAGAAGAAAAGGGCTTGACTGGAACAATCGAATGAAAATAGCTGCTGGAGCAGCTCGAGGGCTCGAGTATTTGCATGACAAGCTGAATCCTCCTATCATATACCGGGATTTGAAGTGCTCCAACATATTGCTTGGTGAAGGGTATCATCCCAAGCTGTCTGATTTTGGCCTGGCCAAGGTGGGACCTAGCGGGGACAGGACCCACGTTTCCACTCGGGTCATGGGTACTTATGGTTACTGTGCCCCTGACTACGCGATGACCGGGCAGTTGACTTTCAAGTCAGATATTTACAGCTTCGGGGTTGTGCTCTTGGAGCTCATAACAGGCAAAAAAGCCTTTGATCCCGTGAAGGATCCTAAGGAGCAGTATCTTGTTGCTTGGGTAAGGGAGCTTTTAACTTTTTCCCATATTTGATGGTGATTTGGGGTAAGAGTTTATCTGGGTCACTGAATTTGTGGCAATTAATCATCGATTTCCTTTAATGGAACCCTTGAAATCACTCGAGGAGAAACTAGCCCAGACGCTGTCTTAAAAGGAGCCCTTTTCAAGTACCCCACGCGAGGAATTTCCAATTTCTAAGCCTAGAAAGTTGAAAAACCAATTACTTGGAAGTTAATGGCAGCAATAGAAGATGAAATTTAGTTTTTACTCTGATTTATCTCAGGCGCGACCACTGTTCAAGGATCGGAAGAAGTTCTGGATGATGGCAGACCCATCCCTCGAGGGCAGGTATCCCGTGCGAGGTTTATATCAAGCTCTTGCAATAGCGGCGATGTGTCTTCAAGAGAAGCCAAGCACGCGTCCCGTGATAGCAGATGTAGTCACAGCTCTGAACTACCTCGTGTCCCAGAATTACGATCCAAGCATCCACCCGGTGCAGAGATTTAGGGGCCGTAGGCCTTCTTCGTCCCAAGCCAAGAGCGAGGAGGCTAATGTTACAAGTAGTACTACTACTGATGATGATTCTGAGAGCGGCTGAATGGTTTTTTTTTTTTTTAATATTGCAGATTTGGGGTCTTGGTCATACTAGTGCGCTGATGAATGCCAATCATTGGCCGCCGGAACTCATATTCCATGGTCGTGAGTCAGTCTATAGGGTGAGGAAAGGACTCAGGCTAGGAACTTGGTCGAATAAGTTTAGATGATGTACACAGCAGCAGTGTTAAAAGTTGATAGGGGTATACGTAATCAGCAACCGAAACACTGAGAGTGTGTCGACCCGACCGCTGTTGCCCTTTTCCTCCGGATGTACATGTGGGCTGGGCTTTTGTTTTGTAAGCGCACTGCTACTGCTCTTTTTTTTTTTTTTCTAAAGGGGACTGTAGCCTCCATGGATGATACTGTTGCGTAGGTGTCCTCCTGTTTAAATAAAGGTGAGAGCATTGAACCATTTGCTTCAAATGAGTGGGCTCACTACCAGGGTATATGTTTCTGTATATGGAAATTACGAATCTATCTTTGTATTTCTTATAACTTCCATACCAATCACATGCGTGTGTGTGCTTGAGGGGATCGCTCATACTTGTAACCCCAAATTCAATCTGAAAAACATTCTCTTGATACGTATCAGATTACTGGGTCTGATATCTCCAGAAACTATTAAGAATTTGGCTCTTGTTCTATCCTTGGTCTCCAGCGAGAACCCCGCCCCCTCCGTCGCCTCCACTAGCCATGAATCAATCAACTAATCTTCCCCATCCTTCGACCATTCCTGTTGTTACACCCGAACACCACAAATCTAATCACTACTGTGCAGTTAAATCAACGAAACTACACGGTAAAGTCTACATGTATCGGCTGACAGGCGAACTCCCTGCCCCCCAGAATCTGAACCTTCATATCCCACCTGGTGTCGTACGGATGATGGCGTTCGATCTTGGCTCTTTGCCGCTCTGTCTGAAGCCCTTCTTGAGGAGGTTCGTGATCTTCCCTCCACTAAAGCTATTTGGGACGCGTTGCAATCTCGATACGTGTGGATAGGTCCAAGGCTCGTACCTTGGGCATTCATCTTGCGCTCTCTCGCCGCGAGCTACACAATTAATTAAGGTATGATGGATGATTATCTACGTGAAATTAAAACTCTTGCAGATCCACTCAAGGAGGTCAACTCTTGGCTCTCGCAAGAGGACATGGTCGCCTACGCTCTGATGGGGCTTCCACGGGACTATGAGGCGGCCATCATCACTAATATCGCCACTGGTCGTGACCCTGTCACATTTGAGGACCTACGAACCAAGCTTATCCATCAGGAGCACTCGCTGAAGCAATTGAACTCTGATGATTCATTGAGTGCCGCCACCGCCTGTCATGTGCACACAATTCCTGCAAGTCCTCGTGGTGGAAGAGGCTATGGTGGCAGTCGAGGCCATGGTCGATTTCGTGGCAGTCATCTGGGTCGGGGCGGTGGCGGTCTCCCGGTTTGGCTCTGGTAGGGGTAGCACTAGCAACAAAACTACGCTGAGCAATGAGGGTGGTGGTCGTGGTGCATGGCACGGTAAGGTTGTCAACAGTCAACCTCCTCCTCTTGTAAGGTCTGGACACTCGGGTTCTCTTACTATTAGAGATGGCATTCTCGGCTTTAGCCCCTGCGACGGTAGTCTGTCAAATATGTAATTCATCTGGTCGCTCCACATTACGATGTCTTGAACAATATCGTCATTCCAATTCATAAGAGCTTCCAAAATCCCTATCTGCTGTCTCCTGACGTGACGTGCCACTCATGGAAACGTACATGGATTCCTCTACTTCCTTCCACATGGTCAATTCAGAAGGCATTCTTCCAAATCGGCGTATTAGAGTATATTTTTCTGTGTATGGAAATTACAAACCTATTTTTTTTGTAATTCTTGTAACTTTCATACCAATCACATGTGCATATGTATACTTGAGGGGATCACTCATATTTGTATCCCCAAATTCAATCCAAAAAATATTCTCACTCACTAAAATCACGATAGCGGCATATCATACTATTAAGGCACGGCTTCCAAGCTAAACTGGCACCCGATATGTACACCCGATTAACATGGGAGAAAAAATAAATAAAAACTAGAAAGAGAGGATCAAATTCCTGGCTTGGAATTGATCCTAAGAATGCTTCATCTCTGTGCTCCACATGTATGTACTGCCATATTCTCCATTGTATGTCTCAATCAATGGATAACAGGAAGTTTAGTAGTGAGGAGAGAAGATTCCTTTAATAACATATATCACTGTCTTCGCTATTCCTTCAGCTTCTTAGTCTCATCACCTTCAATTAATGGTGGTGAACGGGGTCCTCGGGTCTCTACCAGACTGGGCAGCAGCAGCAGCAGCATCATACGATCCATTGATATGCTTCGAGTCTCCATTTGCGAGCTTCAATTGTCTGAGGTCCCAGAGAGACTTGAGCAGTTCATCAAAAGCAGGAGTTCTTAGCTCTTCGATCGAGGCAGTGCTGGTAAATTGAATGATCTCCTCCTTGGTGTTGAACAGGAGGGCTCATCCGACTATCAATTGAAAGGTGAGATCTCAGTAGATGACACCGGGAGTTGAAATGGAAATTCATAATAAAGCACCAATACTTAAAAACTGACATATATATGTGAACTAAAGATGGCAAGATGAACAGTGAAGCAGACCATTTGACTTTCAAACACAATCTTTTCTCTTATACGATCCATCTTCCCCCCATATTTTCACTTTTCTTGAAGACATGGGAAATTCCTACTGGTCCCTTCTCCGTGGCTCTCTAAAATGCAAATCCAGTCAAGTCTGAAAACTATTTGACCCCTCTCTCTCCCCAAGAAACTTTCATGGCTCAAGTACAATAACTCATACGAGAAGTTTCTTACTGCATATTCATTGAGAAGACATTTTCCTGCATTTTCTGTGATTTCCACAACCTGGTGGTGGTGGCCCCCCTTCAATTCCTTCAGGTCCTTGCAACAAGGGGCAGTCGTGGAACAGAGGTTCCCGCATGCATCATGGTCAAGCTTTAATGAATCTGCATGGATTTGGAAACAATTAAAAGCTCCATAGCAATAATATGGATAAAGACACTAATGATTGGTTGGCGAGTTTTCTTTTCATTGAAAGTTACCAACAAAGGTTGAATTTGCACTATAAAAGATGAACTGAATTTGTCCTTTCAGAAAAATATTATGAAACAAGGAACTCCAACACATTGTTTAAGGAAGCCTGAAGCTGGATTGAACTCATTGAAGCCAAGCACGGCAGAAAATCGTGAAGCTGGAGAGTCACGGTCAATGGTTAAAATTATGTCCTTATTTGCAGAGTCAACATCTTCAAGCGCAGCAGCCAAGGTAGAACAGAACTGAGAACGCAGGCTTTGGTTCACTTCCATTCCTTTTCTGTGGGAACAACAAAGGAAAGAAGAGTAAAAAGTCAAGCAGCTAAAAGCTAGATATAAAGGTTTACTCGAACAGTCTTAAAAAGAAGCTTACCGAACCATAGATTCCACAGAAGCAACATTGTGCTTCTCTAGACCAATCACAGACTCCTGTGCATTCCCCCATTGTTCTGCTCCTAGTTTTGCCTTCTCCAGACTGAATTTTCCATTATTTTGATTATACCATCCATTACAGAGAAGACTAGAAGGGAACTGAAATCCTGGTCAGAGGGACTGTACCATTCTTCTAAAACCACTTCCAATTCTTTCTTTCCAATTTCCACTGCAGAAGTATTCTACATGTACTGGGTTTCTGTCTTTTCCATGTGAGTGGTCCATTCAGCCTTAACAGTGGAAGTGGAAGCTTGCATATATGACATTTCTTGCTGTATTTTGCTGGTTCTGCTGCCTGCACTCTCCCGGAGATCGAATACAGCAGATTGGACCTAAACAAGAGAAACCAAATTCTACATCAGGACATTCTAAATAACAGTAAAATCTTTGCCTGCTCAGATTTAAGATGACAAATACCAGTTTTTTCTTCTTCCTATTGGAATTTGCAAGCCACTCTGCCACCTTTTCCAGCAATTCTCTCTCTTCATTGGCTGTGTATTCCTACAAGTTACCAGGCATCGGTTTGAGTAGGCAATCTATGCTGTGCACTTTCAGAGTCATATCATGCATTTGAAATGGACTATTCACCTCAAATTTCTTCTCAAAGTCAGACAATTTCTGGTCATTTACTGAATGTTCTTCATTCAAGATCTGGCTCAGTTTGGCCACATTCAAATCTAGTATCCTGAAGAAGTTTACTGTCATTTCAGAGACTGATCGTGCAGTATCCACTGCTCTGGCATGTGCCTGTTACAACATAAATTGTAAAACTCAGGCCCTTCTCTAAGATTCATATCTGAGTAACAGAGAGAAAGCCTGTCAAGTATAAGTCCAAGACTTACTTCATGTTGTTGCCGGGCATATGCAGTTAACCTCTCCTCTTGCTTGTGAAGACTGCTTTGAAGATCACTGAGTAGTTTATCAGCTTCTGAAGCAATTCGAAGGAAAAGCTGTATGGGAGATGCAAATGTCACATTGCATTAGAAAAGGTAAACAGAAAATTAAACTCATTACAAAGGATTGCTGGAGTGATTTATTACATCTTCCATGGAAGAGCAGTTCTTGGAAACTTCATAATTGATGTCAGTAAAAGCTGATTGAGAGTTGCCATCTAACTCCAACATTATGTTCTCCGATGCTTTTACACCAGAATGGTGCATTGTTTTCAGTTTTCCCAGCCGTACTCACAGTTCCTCAGTAGCCTTCAAGATCACCAACTGTCAGGCCTAGAGATAGGCACCAAACATGTGACAAAGCATGCTATATAAATTTACCTCATTCTTTGTCAAGACAAAGGATTGCATGTCTTCTTCCATCTCTTTTATTTGCTGCTGTTCTTGGCTAACAGAAGCTGCAACCTTCTTATGCAATAATTCTAGCTGCTGTGATAACTGGAACTGGAAGTTCTGGATTACTAGCCTGTTTCTGTCCTCAATTTTGTCCTTGCGTTCTGAAATCAACAACAATTAGTCAGGAACTGTTTATTGACAGCAGTTGACACGCAGAGGAAGTTGATTAATGATGAAACTTAAATATACAAACCGATTTTGGCAAATAAACCGGATATGTCGCAAGCAGCATTCTCTAATTCTGCTCGAAAATCCAGCGCCCGCTCAACAAGTGCTTTTTCTGAAAGTATATTTCAATGTGTCTGGCTTAGAAGCTAGAGAGAATTCATTTGAAGAGAGCTCATGGAAGCAAACAGGGCACTTGCAGAAGCGTATGCACTAAGGGAAAGCTGTAGAATGGATTAATGCATTTGCTTCACCAGATTTGAGGAGATTAGAAATAAGGAATTCCTTTTCTTTGATTGTGGGATTTGCCTGCCTGTGCTTCTCTTCGAGGTCAGACAGTGAATGCCCAGTCTCTTCAAGCTTTTGCTGTATTTGGAAAGAAGTATTTTAAAATCTGGCAAGAATTCTACAGAATGACGGAATGCATGCCAATTTGGTGACTCACAGGGGACACACATCATACCTCAATTTTCTCCAGTTTATCACTTAAAATTGCGGTCATTTGCAGCTGAGAATTGTGGAGCTCCTGAAGTTCAATTATTTGCTGCTCCAACAAGCAAATGAACTGTCAGTTCCTAAATGAAAATCAGGCGGAAAACACCACAAATAACCTTGATAAAATGTAACCTTATCCTTCGATTCAGATTCAAGTTCCATTCGCTCTATCTTTTCAGCCATAGCCTTGAAGATTTAAAATGATGAATAGTCAATGTGACGAACTATATATAGATAAGCTCATCCACGGAGCTGTTACTGCAAAATATCTTGTAGAAACTGAACCTTCTTTTCCTCTTCTTCCTGAAGATAACGGTCCCGTGGAATGTAAATCCCATTCTTCTCTCTTGCAGCGTACACCTCTGATGGATGCAAATAAGAAACCCAAACGGGTCATATTTCAAAGACCTAGAAAATTTTTATCTGTAACAACAGTGTTTCAGCAAGAGAGTACCCTGCTTAAGCCGGTCAATTTCAGAGTACAAATCTTTGATCATTGCTGATTTCATCATCTTCTGATTAATCTGAAAAACATCTCAGGAATAAAAATGGTCGGAACCACAACAACGAAGCTCACATGCAACGCTCAGGATACGACATTCACCACAGTAAGTCAAAGGGGATATGGAGCAAGAGAAACCAAAGGTTATTAAACCACTGACTTCTGGTCTATTCTTGATCTTTTTGGCACGGTGTGCATAATCGAGAGTACTGAGCGTCTCTTCCAAGCTGTAGATGGAAGGAGATATAGTGGCAATGATGCATGTCCTTGTTCTTCCTCCCAAAGAATCCCTCAACAACCTTGTGAGTTTGCTGTCCCTGGTGTTTTGCGCAATAAATTAAGTATTAGAAGTCGGCATTTTTTGAAAGACATGTTAGCAGTTCGGACTGTCATTTTACTATGTGCTATCATTACCTGTACGGAACATGACCTGAATGCTCCACAAGTGCGTTAATTACACGACCAAGGGTGAGCAAGCTCTTGCTTATTTCCCCAGCTTCCCTTGCTCTGCCCTGTGAGAATTAGAAAAGCTGTTATGACTTGTCTGGCTTTAATATTGGATTAAATAGCAGAAACCAAAAGGTGAAAAAAGGGATGACGGTATATACATGTATGTATAGAACTCTTCTATCCCCAAAGAAGTGCTGAATGGGAACCAACTTGTAAATCTTAAAGAGATCATACGTTGAATATTCTACTACTCAGACGATGATGTGAGCATACCTCTCTAGCACCAGAACGTGAAATATTCTCTGAGCCAGCAAGATCAACAAGATTTAGTTTCCCACATTTAATCATCTCCTCCCCCTCAGGAGTGCACTCTTTGATGTGAATTGTAATAGAAAATACTGAATGTGAGCGGCTACTTTGCTTGTTAAGAAGAGTCTCAGCTGTACGCCTCTTTGCTGAACCTTTTTCCAATATCTTATATGTCTCATTCGCAGTTTTCACTATCTCTTCCTCCAACCCTCTAACAAAGACACCACCTTTCCCGTCTTCCATCAGAGCAATGGGTCTTCTCTTGGATTTGTCATCAATGAACTTCGAGCAGTCTTCTGGGGCCAAGAGGTCAGTAATCTCCTCGTTGTATAGCTCTAGAAATGTAACTTTCGTGCTATACTCGGCGCATTGGGCTTCGAGTATATTGAAAATCTGTTTAACAGCTCTAGGGATAACCCCTGCATCACCGGGGAATTCCCCATTCTACAAATAAGCAAGAAATATGATCAGAATCAACTGGAATAGTTAAGTGTGGTTCTATTCATGTACTTGTAGCGTGCAGTAACATTCTGACCTTCTTTCTGGCACCACCTTCCATTGTATAGGTTTTTCCTGTTCCTGTCTGACCATATGCAAAAACAGTGCAGTTGTAGCCTTCAGGCACTTCATTCACGATTGGATACACTGCCTGATCATATAGGTCCTTCTGCTGGGATGCTGGACCAAACACATAAACAAAATCATATAATGTGAGGAACTTCATTTATATTTGGTCGGAAAGAAATTTAACATTGTTACAGAAGCAAGAGCTGTTTTTTTTTTTAATATTTACAATTTTAGGCACTTGATAGAGTACTTTCCAAGTTGATGATGAAAGGCACACAATATTGGCAAAAACAAAAGAAAGAGAGATAAATTAATTCTTGTTCTCGCCCTACTTTGAATCATTTGAGGGTTCGTTTGATCATCAACAGAACCATGTACACTTAGAGCCAAACCTTGTCGAACATGAAAGTCCTATCAATATGCTTGCTAGCTATACTTTGAAAAGCACACACTTCCCTTCTACCCTCGTTGCACGAGATCACCACAGGGGTACGAGCCCGCTGCTCATCTTCATTCAATGGCCTGAACATAAGGTCGCCAAAAATAAACAATCGGAAACCCAATCACAGAAATGTCTTTGCAAAAAAACCAATAAACATAAAATAGAGTAACCTTGACAACCCAATCTCACCTGCATCTCACAAGAACCTGAACATTCACACCCTTATCTTTATCGTGCTTGTTGCTCGAACTGGAGTCAGATCGCAGGTCTCGGGCCAGCTTATCGCTGGATCGTGGAGTGTGCGATGGCGATAATGAAACTAAGGTTCGTCTTCTCTGCTGCGACTGAATCATGTCCATGGTGACGAATGGAACTCGGGGAAGCTGACTCAATCAGTTCAAATTCTTAAGCCTTCCAAAATCCTGTTTCAATTTTAGTTTAAAAAAACAAGGCTGGATCAGTCACTCTCAAGCTTCAATCTTTAGTAATGCAACTAATCATTAGGCATCAAGAGTATAACCATGGACTAGCTACATAGAACTAAATGGGTTTAGGTGATAAGACGGGAAACGATCGGTTTCGCGAGAATCCATCTCATCTCAAAGACCCGGATTCAGCTCGCTGACTCAAACTCGGCCAAGAAACAGCAAGCAAGAGCTCAGTGTGTGTTGCAGCTCCAACCCGCTAAGCAAGCACGCACGCAGAGAAGAGAGAGAAGACAATGCGGAGACAGAGAGAGCCCGATCGAGCGAGAGAGGAGACGAGCGAGAAGTACAATGCGAACCTATAATTAAATAATGGAGTTATATGACGTGTCTATACTTGTAGAAATCGTCGAGTGATAGCTGACGAGCTAAGACTCACTGCGACTTCAGAGAAGCCGCCGGCCAATGTGGAAGAAGAAGAAGAAGAAGAAGGAGAAGAAGAATAGATCCCCAGCAGATGCAACAATGGAGTTGATTTGCAGAGAGAGAAAAATCAGATGAAATAGTAATATCTGCGTGAGTCGGTGAGAAGCAGAGAGCTCAGCGACAAAAGATCGAAAATACAGAGACGTCAAAGTGGTGAGTTCCGCAGCGAGGGAGGACGGCAGTTAACGGCCATCTTTAACGGCGTTTTCCCGGCTCCTTCTCCGTATCCGACCGTTGTAACCACCATCGATCTAGAAACGTTGAGTTGACCGTGATATCTTTGACCCTTCCAAATTGAATTGAAAATTTTCAAACCGTCAAACCATGGTCGGGAGGATCCCCAAGGAAATACAGTTAAAATCAAGCTAATTATACTTTTTTTTCATTGACCATTAAATCCTATCGATTAACTAATTTTCTTACAAGTGATTGAATATATTTTCATCATTATTTTAGATCTTTTGACTTATATTTTCTTCCACGAACAGCCGTGAAAAATGAGCGCTCAATTAAAGAGGAAAAAAAAATCAAGGCCGGAGAACTCTTCTCCCACCAGAAATTGATTGTACAGTAAAAGAAATTTTTTTATTTAAAGTAAAATTAATATTAAGAAAATATCATTGACACACGTGTATGTAAATATCCCACGTCCCGGGCGAAGTAATATTCCCAGTCGTAAAACTGCCCTCTCTACTGTCCCAAATTACGGCCTTTATCCTAGTAACGGTGTTAAACTAAACGGCAGCCTCTCTTGTTTTGACCTTTTCTTTTCGGCGTGTGAGATGAGACGAGGGATGAGGATGATGGGCGACTGAGCGAGTATGATCACAGGATATCAGGTTTCTCTTGTGATGACAAGTGGGGCCCGTGTACGCCCCGACGTCAGACGTCACCCGTTCTCAATTATTTGGGATAAAAAAAGCATTTAAAGAAAAGAAATCAAAATCGAAATCATAAAAATTGTAGAAAATAGCTTAGAACCCTGCCTTGAAGACCTGTCTGTGCAATTTAAATAAAGCTCCATGCGAGTATTTTCGTATTTTTCGGTTGACGGCTGCCTTATTTGGACTTTTTACTGAAGATTTTTCTATTATGTACCCAATGAATAATAATTTATTTTAATATATAACGAAACCGCCTTTAAATACGTTAATTATAAATTATTTTAGTGCTTGACATCCCCTTTAATTAATTTTAGAAACAATTTATTTTAGTTAATTCTTTCTTACTATATAAAAAATTATAATTACTGATTTATTGAAAAAGAAATTTTAGATATTTTAAGGTAAAAAATGATTCGTTTTTATATTTTGCGGTTGATTTTTCAGGGTTTTATAAATCCTTTTAGGGATTTCTTAGGTTTTTTAGGATTTTTTTTTCAGAATTTAGAATTTTTAGAATTTAAAATTATTTATGCTTGATTTTTTAGGGTTTTTAGATTTTAAAGATGTATTAGAATATTAAATTTTAGAATTTATATTATTTTAGATTTTTTAAATTTTAGAAAGATAATGTTAATCTACTTTTTAAAATTATACTTTTTTACTATTAGTATAGAGATAATTTATTTTTTGAAATTGAAACAAAATATTAATTTTGGTATCATAATTATAATTAAAAAAATTGTATGGAAAGTTATAATTAATTATCATGTGTCCTCAGAGGACAGAATAGACAAACCATTTTGTTAATCGTTTAAGAGGGTTGGGAGGTCATTTTTTAAGCACCTTATATCTAATGTGCCAATTCCAAAAATAAATAAATAAATAAATATGTTCAGCATTTAAAAAATGGATATGTAGGACGGGGACAGGTGTGAGGAGGAAGCGAAACTCCCATTGAGAATAGGAGGAAGGACTAGGGGGAGCTGACAGATTCCTCCCGAAGCAATTCCTCCATCAGAATATGCGCTGTGGAAGCTGCTTAGGCTCCTAAACTCATTCAGCTTGAGAGTACAGAAACCGTCTGCAATCCGTAAATTCTGTAATGTAAGTCATATGGAGATATCATCGCATAGACTTTTGAGACATTTGGGAGGCGGGGTTTGGGCTTAGTGTGGCATTCTGTTGTTATGGGCTGATCATCTCACAGTAACAGCTAGTAATTTTGATGATGTTCAGAAAAACCATGCGAGTTTTTCCCAGTGGACGCACCTGGAGTTGTTAGAGGGAGTCTTGAACACTGTGGATTGCAGTGGGAAGGAATTGTAGGAGGAAAGAAAGGATCGAATGGTATCGACCTATAAAAATACTCATCAGTGACTCAATTGCCTGTCCGACAAAGGGAATTCCCATGGAGTCCCAGCTTGTTCGAATAATTGCTCTGAACATAGAACATCTAATCTCCCACAAAGGCAGTGGATCGAAGCCTGTGAGAGTCAAAATCTCCGAAGCTTGGGTCAGCAGAGTAACGGGGGATGCGACCTCACTCCGAGTCCACAGGTTAAATCCTTCTTCCAAGTCCGTGACTGGGAGTGGTTCGTGTTGCCTGGAGAGGTCTCCACTCCAGGCTCTGCTTCTTCCTGCTGAGACAGAAAGAAATCGGCAAGCATGAGCTAAGACTTTGAACTGAAGTAAAAACTACAGTTCATTCAAGTATCACTGACAGAAAATTTACCTGAAAATGATGAGCAGAGTCGGCAGATTCTGCAACATTTAGTCCTTGTTTCTGATTCCCAAAGCAACCTCAAGCGGTAGATCATCATTTTATGGTTGATGAACTGGTCGAGTTTATCTATCTATGGGCACAGTATTACTAATTTGTTCCATCTCTATCTGGGGATCACCGTTGAGAGCCTATCAGCAAGTAAGCATGTACCTGTCTGATTTTTATTTGTTTATTTAATAATCTCAAGTTGCTTTTCTATATGAATCTACAGCGTTAGGGATCAGAGATGCATCTGCTGAAGATCTTGCACCCAAACGCAGAGCTGCTCTGTCAGTTTCAAAGGACAGTCGGCCTCGTGCACTTCATTAATCTATCCGTATAAGATTGTCAGGGTCTCTACACTACACTCATCGTTGACGTGACAAATCGTAAGATTAATATCGTCTGCCAGGCCCTGTAAGTCAACATCCCTCATGCCACAGTTGCTTCTCTGTTCATCTACGCCGTCACAAAGACAAATAAGCAAACAAACGGACTTCTTCGAAAGTTTGAGATCTCTCTCTGTGCTACAAGGAATACACAAGCTTGGAAAGATAAAAATATATAAGGGGAATTAAAGGGACATGTGGTTTCACTCAAGAATAGAAGGGAGGATCGATTAGGTGATGTCATGCATCAAGCTTTCTTTTTCAAGGTACGACCTGGTCTTTGAATACTCAATAGCATGGCTTTTTAATTCATAGGAAATAATGATTTTTAAGGTATCCTGACAGCTTAGATCACTAACTGAGGTGGTCCACAATTGGAGTTATTATGTCCAAGTAAATGATTGCAAATGTTGACCTTATTCTGTCCCATGTTCATCCACAGGTTTTACTTATCCTTGTGTTGTACGGGTCACAACTTCCCTAGGAAGAAGAATCATCCATGCTGCGTTCTGGAAGAGACAAAAAAAAAAAACTGATAGCAGAGCACAAGAAGAGGATCCTGAAACACGAGGCAAGCTTCGATACTTGCGAACAAATGATCAAAGGTGGAAATTTGTGTCTTGTCTTAGCGTTATTATGAACCACAGCAAATCAGCCAGATAAAAAGGACAGGAAGCATAACATTACCAGCATTCCACACATGAAACACATGAGAGACTTTTCTTATAAAAGTCAGCTATCTGCAGCAAATGCAAACTCTAAACACCATTCAGAAACAGAAAGGAAGAATATTTCATCTTTAGCCTCCCAAGTCCCAACCCATTTTGTACAGAGATCTTCTCTGAGCATGCCATGGAGCTCTGAGCAGCAGAACCCCGAGAACAATTCAATGGAATGAAATCAAATCAGGAAATTCTCTTGATAATTGACTTAAACTATAAGCGCAACCATAACCATCTGCCAAACCATATCTTTGCAGAACCTCTCAATATATCTAGGTTGAGATCGATCCATAACTCATCTGTCCTGAGACAAGTAAAATTGGACATGTAGTAATTAATACATTAACGGCCCTCAGACTTCACCAGCTGTGAGAACACCCGACTCATGGAAACCCCAGACAGGTCATCATCTGCTGGACCCCCCTCCACTCGTAAAGCTGCAGCAGAAGCACTAGCATCAACATCGCTAAAATTGTTGACCTGAGGAGAGAGCTCTCCTATCATATTCATGCTGCTGTCCTCTGGATCACCTTGAAGAACTGCCTCCTGCAGCTGAAGAGCATATTCGAGATTCCAGAGGACATCTCCCATGTGGGGCCTGTCAACCCCAAAATCTGCCAAGCATTTCTCAGCTGTCTCAGCAAACTTCCTGAGGGAATTGGGCCTGATCTTCCCTGCAAGGGCTGGATCTATGATCTTCTCCAACTGGCCCTTCTTCTGCCACTTCATGGCCCACTCTGCTAGGTTCACCATTTCTCTCGGGAGGGTCGGGTCTATCACTGGCCTAGCACACAGAACCTCAAAAAGTACCACCCCAAAGGAGTAAACATCTGATTTCTCGGTCAGCTGCTGTCTCCTAAAATATTCTGGGTCAAGATAACCGAAACTTCCTTTAACAGCTGTGCTCACGTGGGTCTGGTCAAGTTCGGGGCCTGCCTTGGAAAGCCCAAAATCAGCCACCTTTGCCATCAAGTTTTCATCGAGCAATATATTAGCAGATTTCACATCTCGATGGATGACTGCCTTGGCATAGCCTGTGTGGAGGTAGTGTAGTCCGCGGGCTGCCCCAATGCAAATCTCGAGCCTCTGCTTCCAGCTCAGGCTCGGCAGGTCTGACCCATAGAGGTGGCTCTTGAGAGTCCCATTCTCCATGTACTCATATATCAGAATCATCTCGTTCCTCTCATCACAGTAACCAATCAGAGAAACCAGGTGACGGTGGCGGAACTGAGACAGCATCTCAATCTCAGTCTGGAACTCCGCTAGCCCCTGCTGTGATTTAGGGTTCCCCCTCTTAACAGCAACTTTTGTTCCGTCACCGAGTTCTCCTCTATAAACCTTACCGAAACCCCCAATTCCAATGACCCAACTCTCATCAAAGTTATTTGTGGCCTCTTGGACAGCTGCAAATGGGATACGGTACCCAAGACTAGAGGCAATACTAGCAGTTGTTCCATTCGAGTACTTGCTCCCCATAGTAAGAGAAGTTCCTCCATTGATCGACATGGGAATCCATGTCTTTGAGAGGCCCTGTCGGGCAAGTCTTCTCCTTCTCCTTTGGCAACAGATGAAGAGAACCCCAATGAAGACTATTGCAAAGAAACCCCCAATGCTTGATCCCACTATGACTCCTACATGGCTATTCGAGCTAAAGCCAGAAGGAACTGTCGAAGAGTCTCCGCTGAGGCTTCTCATCGAGTTGTTCATCTTCATGATCTCGAGACCATTTAAGATGGCATTAGGGTAAGCACCGTTTTCTGTATTAGGCCCAATGCTTACACGAAGAGTGGTGCTATCTGTCAAATCTGTGACTAGATCTAGGTAGTAAGGAGAAGCCAAGGCATTGAACACCTTTGTACTGAGATCAAGATTGTTGACAATGACTGAGGAGCCAATGTAAACATTGAAGTAAAGCTGGTTCAGAGACTTGCTCACTATGTCACAAAAGTGAAACCGAATGAGGTACCTAAATCTCGAGTCCACATTAAACTGCCACGTAACGTTGAAGTTGCTGTTGGGATTACCTGCTGAATTCATCTCTGTTAGAGTCCCATAGACCGTACTCGGTGCTATGTTTTGGCTCGGCCCACCAGACACATAATTGACGGCACCAATATTGGTTACATTTGTGGCAAGGCTGGCCTGGACCAGGAAGTTCCAGTCATTCACCCAGGTGCGCCAGAGAGAATCATTCACTGAAAAGATTGTGGGTCCGCCCATATTCACTCGATGGACTGTCTCAAGAGCCTGAGTTAAAAGGCTCCCATAGTTCCCTGAAGGAAGGACGCTGGCATCATCCTGAATCAACTCGTCAGGCACGGAAACAACCTCGATTGCATTCAAGAAAGCAAAGGAATTGCCTGAAGGGTCGAAGGTCACCATGAGACTGCCTGACGTCACGTTCACTGAGAATTCCTTGACGACCGAGCTGGTGGTGGTGAAACTGTTAAGGAGGACAAAGCTTTGAGCGGACACTGTGAACTTTGCTGAACTCATGTTGTAGGAAATTGTAAGCAAATGGTGAGAAATAGAGACGAATCCAGTGCCTCCCTTTCTGAGAGATGGGGAAGGTGTACTTTGTTGACCCTGTGAAAACCCTAGCAGTCTTATATAGCGGTGAATCACCATTGGAATTGGATGACGAGCTTGCAAGGACATCCTCTGGGGTCGAGAGGAACTTGGAAGCTGCAGAATTGTCGGCTATGAAAACTCGGTCTCCGACAGTAGTATTGGAGGAAGATCCACAGTCTAACAGGTAATTATCAGGAGGATTGTATCCTTTGCAAGAGCATTGCAAGAAGAAGACTGACAGAACCCATACAATTAACATCCTGATCCCCTTCATGTGCATCATCTTATGCATGAAATTCAGCGTCGATCAATAGAGGAACCTAAAGATTGAGGCTTCGTGGCCTCCCTGGACTTAGCTCAGAATAGAAACCTACCAGACAGAACTGAAATCATGAACCCATATCAGGACATGAAAATAGCTATCGAAGATGAAACATTGGAATCATTCAGGAACACCACGCAGCTGAAATCAACAACCCATCAGAGAAGCAAAAAAGTTAACTAAAGACGGAAACTCTAGGAATATACTCAGAAAAAAAAGTGGAGAAAAAAACAGGAGCAGAAAAAATTCCATTCAGCAGGAGCTATAGCAATCAGAGATCAAACATAGAACAAAGCTGAAGAAGACAACCGAAATGAACAAAACACGGACCGAGTCACTGGAGACAGAGGAGAAAGGAGAAAGGAGAAAGGAGAAGGAACTGGACGGCAAATCCTACGACCCTTCTGCAGTGGAGCTGAACTGAATCAGTCTCAGCTAAATTAACAGGAAAACAAACCAAAAGAAATTAAAGAAGCTGGCAGAACAAATGGATCCAGAGCTCACATGGTGAAGCACAAGCTGGTCTGCACTCTAGTACAAACAAACGAGTGGGAAATTTTTTTTTTCGGTGCTGTCAAGCTATATAAAAGACCAGGGAAGTTGGGAACTGGTTATTTGAATACAGAGAGGAGCCAGCTATTCAGCTAAGTTAGAGAGAGAGAGAGAGAGAGAGGAGAGAGAGAGAAGAGTGTGGGGATGGGAAAGAACTGACCTTGTAATTGTATCACTCTGAACAATCTTTACTCTTGATGTGTAAACTGGAAGAGAAATTTTGCAGAAAACCAGAGGAATGATGGGGCGAGAGAGAGGGGAAGAGGGAGAGAGGTGAACATCAATGTGGATCTTGCAGTGGGAATCAACATACCACTCTTTTCGTGTGTGCTCCAGCGGTGGGGGTAGTGGCGATGGTAAGAAAAAGAATGAGGGAGATAGAGATAGAGAGTGAGAGAGCAAGAGAGAGAGGGTAACAGAAGCATTTATTAACTCCAACATTAATCAGTGCCTGCTGGACCATTACTTTCACCAATAAATAAATCGAAACATAAAAGAAGAGATAATCTCTACTTTTTATCCATATTGGAGGGAAAAAAATTTTCCGGTAAATAGTTGCTGGGGTCCGTTCATTGTCGTCTTTTCCCTTGCTCCTGTTATCACTCTCAGATTTACTCCATGTATAAATAGTAAAAACTCACAGCTACAATAATCTCTCTCTTTCCTTTTTAAGCTGATTGGAATTAAAATTAAAGTAAAAAATATCGAGCTTTTGAATAGAAGATTAGAGCGATGACCACAATCAAATGGAGTCTCGCCAAAGCCGGCATGCCTTCGATAAAATTCAAGCCGTCTTTTTGGAGAAACTGCATCCCACCGACGGGTCTAGCGGCGTGCATGACGATTAACTACTTCTTAACTAGAGACCTATTGTCCATACAAATTTAATTTATTTTTATGAAAGGGATCCGAGTTGTGGTACCGTCTATGGTCTAACACATAGTTTTAAAAACCGGACCGGGCCGGCCGGTTCGACCGGTTCAACCGGGAACCGGTCACTCACCCAGTCCAGTTCCTTCAAAAAATCCAATTGCACATTAAAAGAGAAAAAATCCGATTGAACCGGCCGGTTTCCGGTCCGACCGGTGAACCCAATTGAACCCATGAGAAAACCGGCCGACTTAAAATTAAAAAAAAAACACAAAAAACCTATTGTAATGTACCTATTTTATTTTTACTAAACTTATATTTACATTTTATATTAGACTTTTGTTTAATATAATGGTTATATTAATGATTTTTGTTATAAATTATATTCAAATTATGATATTATATAAATTTATTAGTAATATTATATTATTAATA
This sequence comes from Sonneratia alba, assembly GCA_900174645.1. Lineage (NCBI taxonomy): Eukaryota > Viridiplantae > Streptophyta > Magnoliopsida > Myrtales > Lythraceae > Sonneratia > Sonneratia alba. The sequence goes on from FWPY01000010.1 coordinate 4,024,947, forward strand.
TTATTTATTAAACATGCGGTTCAACCCATTGAACCACCGGTCCGACCCATGAACCCATGCCTACACCGGTTCCCGGCCCGGTCCGATTTTAAAAACTATGGTCTAACATTTAAAATGTGGTGCATTTGATTCATATTATTATGAGAATTTTCATATTATTTTATTTAATATTTAATATATTTTTTTTATGTTTAATTTTATCTACTTTTTACTAAATTAACTTATTCTATTCTATATATTTATATTTCTTTTTTAAAATTACATTTCCATTGGATTTTACTTGAAATGGACAAATTTGCAAATTCACGCAATTATGTAAATATTAATTAAGAATTAAATTAATAGTTATCTTACTAAATTATAAATAGGTAATTCAAGAATTAAATTTTAGATTGGGAGAATCGATAAAATTTTTTATGAGGATTATAATTCAACTATAAATTACTTTTAAGATACACTTCTGTTAATTCGGAAATAGTGTGGTGTAAATTTTGGACTGATAAACCATTGTTATCGATGTCTTATTACAAGGAACATGTATCTGCGTTTTACGTGGGGCCGTCCTTGGTGGCGCAACTCAAGCAGCTAGCTGGCACATGCTCGTTGACCTTCTTGCCCCCATTCCACACCGCCCCCCACCATTACGAAGGGGAAAAGGAATCTTTTTGAAAATATAGTATGAAAATGGCAAAAAAACATTTAATTCCGAAGTTTTTGTGACACAATTAATTAAGAAGAGATCGAGACAGTTCGCATTCGGCAGGCAACTGTGATCGTGACGGGCACAATAATAGATGCACGAAATGCCGACCGAGAGACCCAGAAAGAAATAAACACGCTTGATTTGATTTGATATTGTACGAATTTTTCTTTTGTTTTTCAAATTTTTTTCGGAAAAAATAAAAATACTCGATAGATACGCTAATGTTGCAAGTAGAGAATAGGAGAACTGGCATCTAATTATAAATTGAATCGAAACTAAAAATTGGTTATGAATAAATTAATTTTTATATAATATAATTTTTTAAGATAAAGTAATGTGGTTATTTATTAATTTTAAATTGTTCAAACTTTTAAATTATTTTTAATTTTTTTAAAATGTTAAAAATATTAATAATAAAATATAAATATATTAGAAATATTTTTAAAAAATTAAAAAATAGTTAGATATAAATTACAATTTGAGCAGGTTAATCAAATCGTAAATCGATTTAAAATAATTCGGTTCGATAACTATATAGTAGTTAGGATTTGGGATTATAGTGCCTAAACTTAGCCACTTTAATGGTTCAGTAAGGTTCAATTTGGCTTAGCAAACCGAACCAACCAAACCATGAGCATAGCTAGTACACGCATGTTAGCCCCCAGCTGCTGGACCGACTCATGAACGACAATCTTGTCACAATAGGCTCACCCTGTGCTCGGTTTATGATTTGTTCCGGTTTGGGCTTGAGCCTCTGAAGCCCATAAGACAACCGGTCCAACTCTAATCTTCAATGGTCTCTCTAATGAGATGTCAATTACCCCTTTTCCTGTATTTACGTCTCTGTCCCGAGCATTATGGCATAGTTATGGGGCCGAGCAATTCCGACCAAAGGTAGGTCTATGCAAATTTCCCCTTTTTTTCTTTTTCTTTTTTTTTAAATTCAAATTTCCTCCGTCCTATTCTTGTTATGGAACAGTAAGGGCAGTTTTTTTCCAAAATAAAAAGTTTAGGGGAAAAAGCACCCAAGAACCAGAGTTCGGGGAGATAAAAGTAATTTCCCCCAAAAAAAGCTACTACCAAACGGGCTTCCCGAAAAGATGAAGAATTCTCTGATAGCCATCGATTGGTTCGAAAGCGTAGGACCATCTCACTTCACCGTGCGCCGCGGCGCACAAACCGTCTCTCTCTCTCTCTCTCTCTCTTACTCTATCTGTCGCTTTCAATTATGCGTGGACCCGGTCCATCTTGCTTGGTCTAATCTGAGAATACGCTCTGTCGAATGATGGCCCGGGCTTTAGTGCACCGGATCTAGACAGTAATTCATCAAATAATTTTCAACGAAACTCATCGTCATCTACTTTAAAATAAAAAAATTTCATATCTGCGCGGTTCCGTCCTTTCCTCACCACACCGCGCATCGCACCGCCGCGGCTCCCCGCCACCGCACCCCCCCCACTCCCACGCTTGCGCGCCCTGTCTCTCTCTGTGCTTTTCTGGTCCTCGAAATCCGTGACCTGATTCCGACTACTCTCGGTTCTTCGAGGACTTCGACCTGTCAATTACGCTCTTGCATTCCAATTCTCCTATCTAGGGTTAATCGGCCTGATGGAGATGCTTGCATCTGTCGCAATTGCGAGTAAATAGATTAGTGCAAGAGTACGAGCGCGATTGGCGTATTTTGTTTTGGGTAGTGACGGACGAAATAGTGTTGGAATCGCAGCTGGTTCGGACATTTATGTGAGCTTGTTTAGGTGGAGAATAAATTTGACTGGTTGAGTCCTAAGAGTGTTTTCAGGTATAGCGATTGAATATGTTAGTTCTCTGCTATTTAAACCTCATAAGTTGCATGTAAGGCTTAATTGTTATATTGCATTATTTAGGAGGAAGCTCTGTGTACTCTCTAGCACTTGGTCTCTGTGGATAAGCTACTGATGCAGGAGGAAAATCTTGCTTATAGTACTTGCAGAACTCCTACTGGTTTGTGTGCACGAATTTTTTGCTATATTTTGCTCAGACTATTCGTTTCAGTCCATTCTATTGGGAAAAGACAGAGATCATTTGGTTGACTGTGAGTCAGTATTATGTTGCACTAAGTTCCGCACTCTTTCTTAATTAGCATTGTCCATTTTCTTTCAGGGTGTAGGATTGAATAAACAAGAAGAAACCTCTTAAGGCAGCATTCTCGTGTCTATTGACTCAGGACAACAAGCGACTGGTGTTTAGTGAGGGATGATTTTTCTCTGGGACCTTTGATACCTATACAATGTCTGGTTTGATAAATGTACGGCCTTTGATTCATTGTGTTATTTATGCCATGTTCCTTTTGTGACACATATAAAGAAGCATATTCAGCAAAAAGGACACATCGCATTATGACCTCAAATGTGATAAGATTTTTAGTTCAATGTTCATTATCCCGAATATTGTTGCACATGGTTGTATCGTTGTCTTCTAGGATGTTAATGAACTTATTTGTCTTCCGTTGAGATTGTGCATGTGAGCCCTCATGTATCCTTGGTCACTCTATTTGTAATTTAATGTGTTTCAATTTAAGATTTGTAATTCACTATTGATACTCTTACATATCTGAGACAACGATTTTCTCTTTATTTTTTATTTTATTTTATTTTATTTGTCAAATACACATTCCTTTTGCAGTCTTCCCTAAATGGTTCAGCCTCAAATCTTCAAGATAACAGTGGGCGGTCTTTTGCAACATCTTTCTCAGGTCAATCTGGTGCACCATCCCCGGGTTTCCATCATAGTGGTGGGTCATTCGTCATTCCTAGAGTTTCAATATTTACCTAATTAAGATATTTTGAATAAATTTTTGAGGGATACGTTTCAGGAAGTCTCCAAGGTTTACATAATCTCCATGGAAGTTATAATTTTCCAAATATTGCGGGTACACTTGCATCAAGAAACTCAACAATGAACAACATTCCTGCTGGAGGAGTACAGCAACCAGCCGGAAGCCTTTCCAGTGGACGGTTTGCAATGAATAATCTCCCCATTGTGCTTTCTCAGGTACTTTATCATCCGCATGACATGCAGTCAGTTGTGAATTGTCACTCACAATTAGTGGTTTTTCTTCATGACTCATGTTTATGTGGTGATATTTCTCACTCAGGCTTACTGTAATATGCAGCTATCCCATGGCAGCTCCCTCAGTCATTCAGGAGTCTCAAACAGAGGAGGTATTAGTGCTGTAGGAAATCCTGGATTTTCAAGTAATGCAAATGGCATTGGTGGTACCATTTCTGGTATTCTCCCCACCTCTGCAGCAATTGGTAATCATAATGCTGTTCCAGGATTGGGTGCATCCCCAATCTTGGGAAATGCAGGTCCTCGACTTACAAGTTCCATGGGAAACATGGTTGGTGGAGGAAACATCGGTCGAAACATTGGCTCTGGGGGAGGATTATCTGTCCCTGGTCTTTCATCTCGATTAAATTTAAGTTCTAACACTGGATCTGGAAGTTTAGGTGTACAAGGACAAAATAGATTGATGGGTGGTGTGCTTCCACAAGGTACTAATGACATAGTCCTTTTCTTTCCCAAAGATTAAAGTGAAGTGGCATCAGTGTAATCAATCATATGTTCTAAGTAATGCTTGGCTGAGGTATGAGGATTATATAGCAGATTAGAGTCAGAATTTAGCAATATCTTACACCTGATAATTGCAGCTTGAAAATTTCATGTCTATAGATATTAGCAATTGGATGTATTTTCATGGGTTTATTCTTTTCCCTTTGGGAATGGCATGATTAAAGGGAGCCTTCATTTTTTTCACCTTGTAGTATGTGTTCCTAGCTGTTCTTAGAAGTTTATTCATTGCAAAGCACTTGTGATTAATATCATGTCCTTTTGCTGCTTATTCACCTTCTCTGAATTTTGCTGCATTCTCATTTTTTATTGTATTAAAATTCCATCAATCTGAAAGACTGCATAAATTTACATGCTTGGGTTGTCTTTTTATCCATTCTGGGAAGTTAACTTTTTTACCTTTTCACCCTGAATATACAGGATCTCCACAAGCAATCTCAATGTTTGGGAACTCATATGGCTCTGCTGGAGTTCCACTTTCACAGAGTCATGTACAAGGAGTTAATAATATTAATTCCATGGGGATGCTGAATGAGATGAACTCAAATGACAGTTCCCCATTTGACATCAACTTGGATTTCCCTCAACTCACCAGTCGACCTAGCTCTGCAGGGGGTGCTCAAGGCCAGCTAGGTAATGAAGATGCCAATCCTTGACCTCTTTTCCCCCTTTTGTTCTCCTGATTAACTTTGATTTTTGTTTTTGGGTGAAAATTTAGTTTCCATGCGGAAACAGAACCTCAGCCCTATTGTTCAACAGAACGAAGAATTCAGCATTCAGAATGAAGATTTTCCAGCTTTACCTGGATTTAAAGGTGCAGTTCTATTTCTTGCAGATTATTTTTCTATTTGAGCTCTGTTGTGGTCCTCATTTTGCCCTGTAAATCCATTGAAGTTGTAATGCCTAAATCTGTAATTACTCTGGTCTTGCTTTAGTCACTCTTTCCTTGGGTGAAATGGTTTATTGCTGTACTGTAGGATTCTTAGTTAGAGGTCCATTTTTCTTCTGCACTTGTGCTTTGATCATCTAATGGCTTGTTTGCTCTCAATATATAATCATGCGCATGATATCATCTGTGTTGAGTCCACATGCTTCAATCATCTGGTAGCATTGATTTTGGTTCTTTTTTGCAGGAGGTAATGCTGATTATACCATGGACATGCACCAGAAAGACCAACTCCATGAAAATTCTGTGCCAATGATACAACCGCAGAACTTCTCTGTCAGTTTATTTTCTACTAGTCATAGAAAAACTTTCTTCTAGTAAAACATTTGTAGTATCTGATCTTTGAACATGCAGATGGGAAGATCAGCTGGATTTAGTTTGGGAGGGGCTTATTCTTCTCATCGTCCTCACCAGCAGCAACATGTACCTTCCGTGAGTAGTGGCAATATTTCCTTCTCACCAGGGAACAATCAGGATTTCTTACACCTCCATGGATCAGACTTGTTTCCATCCTCCAATTCTACCTTTCATTCACAGGTCAGTAAATTTGGTCATGGTAATTATGTTAAAGTGATTAAACAGAGGAAGCACAAATAGTTGGTGAAACGAAGAAATTTTCATCCTGAGCATATACAGCTAAATGGTCCAGTGGAAGAGTATCTGAAATTCAATTATTACTGTCACGATTATTATTATGAAAATGCCTTCTCATGAATTGTTGTTAACCTGCTCTTGTATTTTTGTGGTATCATTATTTTATCGCTCCCAGACAAGTGGGCCTCTTGGTGTAGGATTTAGGCCACTAAATTCTTCCAGTACAGTCAATGGCTTGGGTTCATATGACCAACTCATCCAGCAGTATCAAAATCAGAATCAATCTCAATTTCGCTTACAGCAATTGTCAGCTGTCAACCAAACATTTAGGGAACAGGGCATGAAACCTCTTCAGGCAGCACAATCTGCTCCTGATCCATTTGGTTTACTTGGCTTGTTGAGCATAGTAAGGTTGAGTGATCCTGATTTGGCATCACTTGCACTGGGAATTGATCTTTCCACTATGGGGCTGAGCTTGAAGTCTACTGAAGGTCTGCATAAAACCTTTGGTTCTCTGTGGTCTGATGAGCCCTCCAAAGGTGATCCTGAATTTAACGTTCCACAATGTTACTATGCTAAGCAACCACCTGCTCTACGTGTGAGCTGCTATTTCAGCTTCCTTTTCATTTTGGTATTTATATTAAAAAAATATCCATTAAATTTCTTTCTAATGTCTATCTTCCTTCTCATTCTGGCATGTCGTTGCTTTTTATGTTGCAGCATGGTTACTTTTCAAAGTTCACAGTGGAAACGTTGTTCTACATATTTTACAGCATGCCAAAGGATGAAGCCCAATTATATGCTGCAAATGAACTGTATGTTCCTTTCCTTTCAACTTGTGTGAGTCGTTAGATAATGTGGACATGTCCTGCTACTTAGTGTTCTGAACTGATATGTTTTACGCTTTGGGTACAGTCACAACAGAGGCTGGTTTTATCACAAGGATCTCAGGTTATGGTTGATGAGAGTACCCAACATAGAGCCCCTAGTGAAGACAAATGCGTATGAGAGAGCGTCTTATCATTGTTTGGATCCAAACACATTTGAGATAGTCCGCAAGGTTTGGAACCCCCTAAGCTCTGAACAGGTTTCTACCCGTTGCACCCTGCTTTTTTAGCGCTGATGGAAAACATTGGATTTTGACGCAGGATAACTTTGTTCTCCAGTATGACAAGTTAGAGAAGAGACCGGGTTTACCTCAACACTAACTGCAGTTTGTGTTCTACTTTTGTAAAGCCTCAATTTGCAAGTGATGATGATATCCATCTAGAGCCTAAGTTGATCAATTGCATAATTTTAATAATTAGCCAGTTTTAGCTTCTCTGTGATATATATTTCAGTTTTAAGACTCCAGTATCCACATGAAAATAACGCAGCCCTGGTCTCTTTATCAGGCCCATTACACAGAATGATTTAGTGTGGGCTCAAACGCCCAGGAAGCTGCACCTTAAGCCCATCAAGTATATCAGCTGAACTTCGAGGAGACAGGTGAATGCATCCGCTTACCGGTACACTTCTTAACGGTGCATTACCTACAAAGTGTTGCTCTGAATATGGACCTGGATTGGGCCCTTTTGTGCTCGCATTTTGTTATGTTTCTCAATGCTTCCAGGGAAGGTCCGAAGTTGGGCCTTAAGTGAGCCTAAGTACATGACAGCTCTAACTTTAACACTATTTGAGGCTCATTTTCCGTGCAGAAGTCTGACAGGACAAGTCTGAAGAACCTACGGGCCCAGTTTAATGGAGGAATGAAGCCCTTTGGGCCTAATATTCATTACAAGTCAGGGGGCCCGGCCTCTTCAACGTAAAAACATTGGGCCCATAATCCGGTACAAGGCCATTAGGAACGGTCTAAAGAACGTACAAAAGCCATTGGGCCAATTTCCAGTACAGAATTTAGGTGGGCCCAGCTTGATAAACAATAAAGGCCAATCGGACACATTTTCTAGTACGGAGGGGCCCTCTGACTAACTCGTGAAGCCCATTGAGCCCACTAGTATTTGTATGACCCGCATCGCATCTTGCAGCCCATTGATGGCCTTTCTTTTCCTTGGGGCTGGTATTCTGTTTGATACTACTAGGCTTGGCCCACTTTCGGAGCCCTTTTTAATCAGGCCACGGGTCTAGCTTTAAACTTCAAGAGGCCCATTAAACCCATTTTCTTCTACGGATGGGCCCTCCGATGAACTCATGAAGTCCATTGGGCCGACTGGTTTTTGCATGATCTACATCACATCTTCCAGCCCAATGGTGGTCTTTTTTTCCTCGGGGCTCGTATTCTGTTTGATACTAATAGGCTTGGCCCACTTTCGGAGCCATTTATTAATAGCAGAACGTGGGCCAAGCTTTAAACTTTGAAAGCCCATTGGACCAATTTTATGGTACTTGTGGGCCCTTTTGATGAACGCGTGAAGCCCACAGGGCCCACTAATTTTTGAATGACCAACATCACAGCTTGCAGCCCATTGGCGGTCTTTTTTTTTTCCTTGGGGCTGGTATTCTGTTTGATACTACTAGGCTTGGCCCACTTTCAGAGCCATTTATTAATATTAGACCGTCGCCCTGGCTTTAAACTTTGAAAGCCCATTGGACGCATTTACTCCTATGAATGGGCCCTTTGACGAACTAATGAAGCCTATTGGGCCGACTGGTTTTTGCATGACCCACATCATATCTTTCAGCCCATTCGCGGCCTTTTTTTCCTTGGGGCTGATATTCCGCCTGATACTACTAGGCTTGGTCCCCTTTAGGATCCATTTTTTAATATCATACAATGGGCCCAGCTTTAAACTTTAAACGCCCATTGGACCCATTTACTCCTGCGAGTGGGCCCTTTGACGAACTCATGAGGCCCACCGGGCCGACTGGTTTTTGCATGACCCACATCACATCTTCCAGCCCATTGGCGGTCTTTTTTTCCTTGGGGCTGGTATTCTGTTTGATACTAGGCTTGGCCCACTTTCGGAGCCCTTTTTAATCAGGCAATGGGCCTATCTTTTAACTTTAAAAGCCCATTGGACCCATTACTTCTACGGATGGGCCCTCTGATGAACTCGTGAAGCCCATTGGGCCGACTGGTTTTTGCATGATCCACATCACATCTTCCAGCCCATTGGTGGTCTTTGTTTCCTTGGGGCTGGTATTCTGTTTGATACTAAGAGGCTTGGCCCACTTTCGGAGCCATGTATTAATATCAGAACGTGGGCCAAGCTTTAAACTTTGAAAGCCCATTGGACCCATTTTCTGGTACTCATGGGCCCCTTTGACGAACTCTTCAAGCCCACAGGGCCCACTAGTTTTGGTATGACCCACATCACATCTTGCAGCCCATTGGCGGTGTTTTTTTCCTTGGGGCTGGTATTCTGTTTGATACTGCTAGGCTTGGCCCACTTTCGGAGACCTTTTTGAATCAGGCGAAGGGCCTAGCTTTTATCTTTAAAAGCCCATTGGACCCATTACTTCTGCGGATGGGCCCTCTGATGAACTTGTGAAGCCCATTGGGCCGTTTTTGCATGATCCACATCACATCTTCCAGCCCATTGGTGGTTTTTTTCCTTGGGGCCGGCATTCTGTTTGATACTAATAGGCTTGGCCCACTTTCGGAGCCATTTATTAATATCAGACCGTGGGCCTAGCTTTAAACTTTGAAAACCCATTGGACCCATTTTCTGGTACTGATGGGCCCTTTGATGAACTTTTGAAGCCCATAGGGCCCACCAATTTTTGTATGACCCACATCACAGCTTGCAGCCCGTTGGCGGTGTTTTTTTTCCTTGGGGCTGGTATTCTCTTTGATACTACTAGGCTTGGCCCACTTTCGGAGCCATTTATTAATATCAGACCGTGGGCATAGCTTTGGGCCCACCAGGGTCTGGTTTACCTCCCAAAAAAAGCCTACCGCAACGAGAATGTAAAAGTCACCAAATCTTCGGTTCAAAGCTTCTGGCCGTAATTACGGTTGTACCATGCCATATTAAGGAACTTCAAAATAAACTATATTCAAATGAAGGGGCAAAATGAATAAACAAAATAAATTTCCCCCCAAATCTGTGCAGCAGCTGCATGCCAAGAGCCTGTCTTTATGCCCACCTCATGTTTTGCCATCCTCTTCGTTCTGCAGAGTACAATAGGATATCGTTTGCTCAGCTCAAGGTTGCGATGCGGTTAAAACTAGGCCTTTCAGCTGTGGCATCAAGCCCTCCAGAAGCTCCCTCTTTGTCGTTATTCTATCTGACGAGCAGTCTTGTTCCTGACAGGTGAGAGAGACAGAAAACGAATCAGTACGAAAACTGCTGCCATTTCATCAGCTTCTTTAAACTAATAAAGTAGATGTGTAGGATAAATTGCATCGTTCAATATATCTGAGAGCAAGCCCAATACTCACATCGCCAGAGGAAGCTGCTACAAGTGCCAGAAGGGTTACCGTTGCTGCTTGATAGTCTGTCAAAATCCTGTATGCCGATTCGTCTAGTTTATCCTGAATATCAGCGTTCGACAGAGAAGTGAGATGAAGATATCTGAGTACTACTCCATAGATGTTAAAAGATGAAAATTAAATTTATGATTTCAGAGTCTCAGACTGGTGCTATTATCCATCTTACCTTCAACCTTGTAACAGCAACAGAAATTGCCCTCCCAGGAGCTTGAAGGGCTTTGTTGTGAAACTGCAAGAAAAATCCTTGCTCAAAGCCCAATCGCTTCAACAAAGGGAGAAGCCGGTAAATGATTCCTAGGTACTTACTTGAACATAAAGTAGGGAAACTACTTTTGGCAAAAGAGAAACAGCATCGGTTTCAGCTGATACTAGGGACATCAAATCCTGCAGCAACAAGCAGTTAAACACACGATTGCCAGGCCAAGAAGTATCAAATGCCATTACCAAACAAAAAAATATATAACAAATGAAATCGAACGGAGTTATATGCTTCACTGAAGAAAAGAGAGATGCAGATAGGGACTTGAATAGACCAACTTTTCTCAATGACCAGTGTACGTACCTTGCGATAAGAATGTAGGAGTGTTCTTTCTAATTTCTTGTCCAGCTTCTTCAGGACTATCCCGCTGTTCATTTTCCCCAAAAAATCACATTTTAGCTCCATTCAAACATATCCAATTATCTATCTGGAGTAACAAAGTGCCAAAACAGTGATGACCAACCTATCTTCCGCAAAATCTCTGAGTGCAAACATAAATGTCTCTAGCCGCTGTCAAATGACAATTTAACATCAGTTATAATTGAAATCTGACAACTAACAAAAAAGCACAATTTACTAAGTTAAAAAAAAAATCATGCAAACAGCAGTTGCAAGCACAAACTTTTCCTTCCAAAGATTCAGCAACTGCAAGGGCTTTCTTTGAAAGAGGACCATGGAAGGTCTTTGCCTGCATAATTTACCGATGTCAGATTATCAGTAGAATTGTCGAACATCTAACGATGTTAAAAAATGAAAATTTTGGGCAGAAATCAATTTCACATACAAGACCAGTTCTTTCTCCAGGGCTCAGTAAGACTAGGTCAGAATTCTGGGAATTGTCAACTTCAAGCCCACTCTTCAATTTGTTATATATGTCCTGTGAAGGATCAATTATTGTTTCTCAATCGTCCTCTCAATAAATTAACCGACTAAGACCAAGAGAAAGATAAAAGAATCTTACCAAATTAATAAAGAGTGTATCAGCAATAGAAGCGGCCGATGTTCTCAATAAATGCCGGTGCAATACAACCTGCATATCATGCATAACCTTCATCAATATACATTTCATAGGCTATCACAAATGGATGACTAATGTACAGAGAACATACTGAAGTCGATTGGTCTTCATCAAACAATTCTAATGCCTTTTCATATAACTGCAAGTTTAAGAAAGCCTGCAGCCATCATCAACCCAAAAGAAGAAAGCAGATCAGATTTAGCATGACATGCTGTCCTATAAAAACCTTCATCATGCTAAGCAACTTAATAGTGAATCAAACAAATAAGGATGCAAATAGAAAGTGTAGCGTCAAAAGAGATACCTCATCAACTTTCCCTTGCAAATCATCAAGAATTCGTTTCATCTTGTTGGCATTTTCCATAAATAATGCCTTCCGTTTCTCCTTTAAAGAATTTAGTAGCATAGGTCTCAGATACTTAGCTAGAGGTTTAAGTACTGTGAGTGGATCAACTATTCCTGCAAAACATATGATCTAACTTATCAGAATGATATAAAGCCAACGCAGCATCTAACTCATATTTTGTGTAAAAATAGGTACTGCAAGAACGTTCGGACCTTGCTCTTCCCAATCAGGAAAAAGTGTCATAATCTTTTGAACTACCCATTCTTCACTAGGAACATTAGTACTTTCCTCCTGTGATCTGAGATCTTTTCTTGCACCTGACTTCACTTCTGAGATGTTCGGAGAAAATGTGTCCTTGTTTTTCTTCTGGTTCTTCTTAGATTTTGTTGGGACATAATCCTGGTAATCTGAATTATCTTCAATTGTGCTAGTTTTTGTACTGCCGGAAGCTTTACCCTTCTTTTTCTTTGATCCTTTCTCCACAGCATGTTTACCAGTACTCTCATTAGTAGTTTCATTTGACGCAAGAGAAGTGCTGGAATCACGAGTCATTTTAGTATCACTGGCTGAACTTATATCATCAGAAAGGCCCACACCAGAATTTCCTGAAACACTAAATATTTCCAATTCTTTGTCCAGCTGGTCATACAAATCCTGCCAGTGGCAAGACATCATGTCATCATCAGAATAAAAATCAGAGCGATTCAACTGAACTTGATAGGCAGCTACAGCATTCAGCATATAACAAGAGGCAACAATCTTGTGACTGCAATGAACAATGAATGACAGAAGCAGGTCACAAAATCAACCACACAGTTATAAAAGAAAGAAAGAAAGAAACAAGAATGTGAACATCAATCTAAAGTTTCATAGCTGGAAGTAGCATATATACGCATAATAATAGGATTAGGGATGGGTTTCAACTATCTCATTAGTTATAATAATCTAGAATATCCCTAGTTAACTATCCTCATATATTTTCACTTTTACTTGGACCTGGATAGTTACTTCCTGGCAAACAGAGATTATGCCTTTACTATATGATGCAGAAAGGGGAAAATAAGGGAAAAGAAAAGAAAAACTGACAGCTAGCAAAGCATTGAGAGACATGGCGGTACAAATCAGGATTATTCAAAGAGTGCCATATTTTACATCTCTAATGTAAGGTGAATGCTCATAAGTGACTGAAAGCCCCTACTTTTAAGTATGATGATCGATAAGCCTTATGAAATGCAATTCAGTGCATCCTTGATGGCATGAAATAGAAAACTTACACACACGCATTCTGTAATTTCCATTTCAAAAACATGAATTTAATAAAGGAAGCGCTCCCTTTAGTGGCCTTACTTTCACAGAGGCATTGCTGAACACAAAGGAATTCCCAAAAATGAAGGCTTTGCCAGACTGCAAATGCCAGTAAGCAGTTAATTATTACAACAAATATAGATTGATAAAGGAATTTCTCATTCTCAGAAGCAAAATAACAGTAACCTTAATGGCTGATTCAAGAGACTGGCTATGTGATAAAATTTTTGATGCATCTTGAGAACTAAATGATGCAGGTAGTAGAGAAAGAGAATCGATCCTGCAAGGGCAGTATAAAACCAATGAGAAAGCAGCATCACTTGAAATAATCCTAATCTTCAACACAAGCCATACAGGTTCTCTCAATTTCTACATTTAGTACAGAATAAGTTTCTCATAAAAAATTTCACCAACTTATGCATGGGATTCCACAGCATCAGTGATGCCATATAGAAAATGTGATAAATTATTGAAAGAAACAGACAAGCAGAGCTTATGATAGGCAGAATTCTGAGACATTAGAATGAAATTATACAAGAGGCAAATCATTTACAAGCCCCAAGATGCGCATCATTAATCAATGAGCCACAAGTTTCAATTGAGTGATAAAATGGAAGTCATGATGATATGATCACTCCAGTTTTTCAACTCAGAGTCATGTATCTGGAACATTTAATGAGAATCCAGACACCATACACTCACCAGCTACCGCGTTCAACTGCATCCTCAACAGCAGCATTCACCATCTCAGTCAACGAAGGGTGCACAAAAGCATTTATTAAGGCCAAGCCATCAGGATATCTGGACTAAATTGGAGCCCGCAACCCATACTTGATTAGAATAATGCATGAACAGAAACTCCAGACAATTATAGAAAATGAAAAGGCTGATGTTTAGAGTGAAGAGCGATAAAGAAGATTTGTACCTGCAAGAACTGCACAGGCTGTGAGATTCCCAGTTTATTGAGTGTTTCATAATTGATAAAAGAGTTCTGAAACACATTACAGATATGTCAATAACCAAGGGCAAGTATCATTTCCTGAAAAGCTGCACATTGTCATTACAAATCAAACGAACACAGAGGTAATGACTACATGATGGCTAATGGTGCCATTAATTGCATAGTATGAGATAATGTTTAAATCGGAATACATATAAAACCATATGAAGATCTGATTATGCCTTCACATTGTAATAAACATAATGTCAAATGGAGGAAAGCATGGTCCAACATGAATATTGCACCCAATAAGTGGCATAATTGCAAAAGCAAACCTGAGAAAAGAATGAATCTATGCATTCCTTCTGTGCAATTGAAAAAACCTGAAACACAAGTTTACTATACATCAGAAAACAAAGGCAGTTTCAGCAGACAGACAAATAGCCCGAGATGCACACAAAATATAACCCGAAATGATATCTCGCTCTCTCATTTAATTATTTATATTTCCCATCCTGAAAAATGCAGTGAAAAATAAACAGTAATCAACAATCTACAGGAAAATTTTATTATATAGGACATATATGAATTTAATTATACTCTGTAAGTTATATTATGCAAGGAATGCTGACATCAGATGCTTAGGGAAAGAAGTAGTGCAGGTTTCCTCGTGAAGACAACTGAATTGTTGGCCAACAAATTTCTGAATCCTAGAACAGCCAATTCTATCTTTCTTTGCAGCTGTATATTTTTATAATGCATAAAGAAGAAGATCTTGGTGAGAGTACTGACATTGTATTATGTGTTTTCAATGAGTAAGGTGCTAAGACGCAACCGACACATGCATGACACATAAAAAGGGATAACAACTAATTTAAGATTCTGTCAGCCTGCTTAAAAAAAAAGAGTAATAAAAGTAAATGTCATACAGATGGCGTCCAATAAACTCCTGCACGAAGAGATCCAAGGATTTGGCCTTCCTTGACTATAGCGTTGAACAGCGCTTGTAAAAATGAGCCTTCCACAGCCACCCCACTGGCTCCATCCATTTCTTGCAGCAGATGTTGTAAAGAACTCCACAATGCAGATAAATTACTTGGGATTGTAATGCCCCTAGCAGCTCCACGAACCATTGCACTAACTCTGGCAACATATGCTGGGGTATATAACTGCCCACCTTCAAGCCTACCTTTGACCTAGGACATAAACAGCAACTAAGCAACATTATTATTATTTTTTTCTATTGGTTACAGTGTAGTGTGGAGTTGGCAAACTCATTTACCATGGTCCCCAGGCGGGCCTCTAATACTGATGTGAGGAACTCTACGCCAACATGAAGCTGTGTTGCTAGTTCGGCCAGTGCTATCTGACTGCACTCTTGAAGCCTCTCATTTATCTCTTCTGCTACAGAGTCCCAATAACGTTCTGATATAAGTTCCCCTTGAATCAACATAAAGCCAGGATTATCAGCTACAGCACGTTCAGCTTGCTTCTCAACATGGTATAAGTCAACCCCCGTAGTGTCTGCAAGATCAATTAGAGAAACACGGCCCAGTTTCTCTATCTCTGACACCATTTCATACCTCAATTGTTCCTGGAATTTAAATAAGCTCAGTAATAATTCGAAGAGCAACCAGTCTAACAAATCCGGCCAATAGAATGATGAAACAGATTATGAAGAGGAGGGGCAATATATGCAACCTAAGTGCTGAAAATATCATAGTGATATTTATCAGTTCTAACTACCTCAAGCCTCTACTTAGAGGGGCCAAAACTCGGGAGAATACATCCAAAAGTAAGAAAATAATCGAGCGTAATCCAATAGGAAGCCATAAAAGACTTGATCTGAATTCTCAGTTTCCCACTCATTGAAAGGCATTGAAAAGCGAAGATACAGTGATCTTGGTTCAAATTCATCCGCCACCCACCAAAGAACGACCCATAAAAATCCGATCACCCGCGCCAATTTGATAATTGACCTCAGTAATCATCAGGATTCCATGCAACTTCAGAGGCATACTAAAAAACGCATAAGAAACGTCCTAAGAATTCCTTCAACTGTTTGATAGCCCATCTCCTCCGACCACAAAATCATAATAGAACAGAAATCATCATGCACAGAAGGAGAGACGGAGAGGGACTAGGAACGGATTACAGGAGTGATATATTCCTTTCCGGAGACGGTATGAAGGAGATCGAAATCGATGATGTGGAGCTCATGGAGCTTCTGGACCAACTCGACGACGTTGCGCTCCGACAATCGAATGCTCGACTTGGCCTGTTGAGCAAACTCGAATTGCCTCTGCAGCTCCAGCAACTCGTCGTCCATCGTCAGCTCCCGATCGCTGCTTCCTCTCCGCGAGCGCGCGCTCTCTCTCTCTCCGCACGAGAAAGTCTTCCGTTTTCTGATGGCTCTCTCAGAAAAGGTGCAGTTAATAACTTATCGGTCGATATGGGCCGAGAGACACATGCGGCCCATTAAGGCCCACACAATTTAGGCCCAATTGTGTAGATATTTGCGGCTATCAGCCCAAACGTGAAGCCCATGAAAGCTCTTACGTCGCATTTACTGTTTTTAAATTGAAATTCGTCCCGACGCATTTTGCTCCAGCAACCAACGGTTGTTCGAGCAAGAGCACAGTTAAAAGAGAGGGACAATCATAACCAAGCCATAGCCCAAGCCGGGTGAAGTGTCCGGCATGGAAGGAAGTCCAGGATTCAAGTGGACTCACTTAATGCGTCCGAGGGCTAGCTTCTATACGAAGACATTTTGATAAGAGTAAAGATAATTTAATAGAGTGATATTATATTTACTATGAAAGTAAGGGGATTGATATTTGAATTTTATGTATAAAATTGTTCGTACCCATCGATTCTAAACTGGAGCCTCTCTCTCTCGATGTTCGGCCCAAAATGACAATCTTGGCTGGTCAGCAAATTAGGTGTGCGCATATAAAAAAATCCACCGCCCTCTGGCCCTGCCTGATGTAGCTGAACAGCTGTGAGGGATCGCATTTGCGTGCACAATCCATCGCATATCAGCTGTGCCATCACCTTCAAGATCAGCATACCTGCGGCAGATATGTTTAATGTCCACATACATACACGGTAATAGAGTGCACCACAACCAGAAGAAAATTCTCATTAAACAGCAATAGCACCTTCTGCTCGATTCAAAGTCTGCTCGGTATTTCCTGCTCTATCTTCCTCTTCTGTCCAAGCATTGTTAATTATAAGACAGCCAGCGATGTGCCCTGAAGAAGAAGGGAAAAGGGAGGAAAGGGGTGTCGACGAAGATGCTGTACTCGGAGACCCTGTGGCACGGGGAGGAACGTACGGTCTCTCTTCTTGCATTTATAGCATAAATGCACGCGTGTCCTCTGCCCGTACATTTCATATACAACAACGACGGTTCCCTGTTCACTGTGGTATAGGCTCAGTCAACAGATGATGACTGCCCGAATAATTTGAAGTTGCTTGCTCGGATCGTCATGCAGGTCGATCCAACCATACTTCTCCTACAGGGGATTGACTAGGGTCTTGGGCGGGTGGCTGTCGATGCAGTCTTCCCACGCATTCCCACTCCGCAGATACCTCACCACTTCCCACATGCAACTGTTGCACTTAAACCCCACCCCGAAGCTTATCATTAGCATCCTATCACCTTTCTTCAGCCTCTTCTTTGCCTCCATGTAAGCAAGAACGTACCGGAGGCTGCTCGCTGAGGTGCTGCCGAACCGGTGAAGGGTCATCCTTGCAGGCTCCAGCTCATACTCGGTTAGCTTGAGATTCATCCTGATCCCGTCGATCACAGCTTTCCTGCCAGTGTGAATGCAGAAGTTGATTGAGGGCTTCAGGTTTCCACCTTCGCAGAGCGATTTCTCATCTTCTGTATTAGTGTTAACATCACATAACGGATTAATCATACTCAATAAGTTATCCACATTTCAGAACCTACCATATTATATCGTGTATAAACTTTGCTTGTTTTATCAAATCTAATTATATCAATGTGCTTACTGTTGTCAATTGTAGTTGATGCACAGTCCACATATATATATATATATAAAGAAATTCCCGTCACTTCAAGGTTCAAATATAGTCCTATATAACTACTTTTCTTCTTTCTTCTCGCCATTACTTGTAAGCTTACTGGAGTGACCTTGGCGACGCGGAGAGCGACCGCCGCCTTCAGGTCCCTTCTTCGGCTGGTTCAGTTACTCCGCCTTATACTTTGTTCCTCGGCTCGTGAACTTCGACCCCAGCTGTAGACACAGGAGAAGAGCAACTCATCATCATGCATGCAGCCAATTAGGTTTGGCCCAATTTTCTTATGGGCCTTCTGGCCCAACCCATGTAGTGTTATCCTCTTGACCGTTGACCCATTACAGTACAAGTACTTGAAAACTTCACTGAGTGAACTGATGAGCTTCGGATTTTCCAGCCAAAATGCAAACTGCGGAGCCGATGAATCACCACATTGACATCTCGAGACCTGTGGAATCCTTCGCATCGAAGAATCCTTATTTGCTAAATTACAATCCTTTTGTCAATAGTTATGAGAATTACTATGCATATTTATTTCATCGTATGATCATAGCATGAAATGTTCACTCCGTCAAGAGTCAAGGGGAGTTTTTCTTCATGCCAACTGCACCATTTAGAACAGTAAAAAGCCAGAGTGAACAACTCCATGAAATGCCCATCTATCTGCCCCACATTCATTCAGACAGAAGTAATCTCTCTACTACATGCGATGATGATTACGATATATATTATCCCTTCTAGATTAACCAATTCTATTCAAACATCTCAATGGCAACAACAGCAATAGTAATATCCATCAACTCCACCTCTCTCAAGGTAACATTGTTCCGCTTCTTTCTCCTGAGCCTGACCCTAAGATGGACCAAATCAGCGAGCTTCCTCTCTGAGGAAGACAACCCACCATCAGCCGTGGCAGCTCCTAGCCCTGAGAGCCGGCCGGTCCTGTCATTCTTTATGCATGACATACTGGGCGGCTCAGCTCCCTCAGGGAGGGTGGTAGCAGGGCTAACCGTCAACACCCAAATAAGCAACCTCCCCTTCTCCAAGCCCAATGGTAGAGTATTTCCGCCTGTGGGAGGGATCCCACTAGTAAACACCAATCCTCGCGGGTCCAACAACTTCAACGGTATCCTAAACAACGGAAATAATGATGTGTTCGTGAAGGGGAAGGGCTTTCCCTTTGTGACCGCAGGGCGGCTCCCCGCAGGGTCCACGCTCCAGAGCTTACTGTTTGGGACAATCACAGTGATTGATGATGAGATCACAGAAGAGCACGAGATCGGGGCCTCGGTGATTGGGAAGGCACAGGGGTTCCACCTAGCGAGTTCCATGGATGGTAGTAGCCAGACAATGGCTTTCACGGTAACGCTTGATGGTGAAGGAGGGGATCACGAGGACACCATAAGTTTCTTTGGGGTCCACAGAACAGCTTCAACAGAGAAGTCCCTGATTGCGATCGTGGGTGGGACAGGGAAGTATGAAGATGCAAGGGGTTATACCACGGTCGAGACCATCCATCTGCCTGATCAGCGCACGACTGATGGTGTGGAGACCCTCCGGCAGTTCAACATCTACCTTAAGCAATGATTAATATACGCTGTTGTAGATTAATTTGTAATCGACTTCTTAACATCTGTGGGAACTATTCCACGGCAAAGAGACCTTTTTCCTCCCTGAACACTATTATTCATATCCAGTTTGTAGTTTATAATATGTTACATGCAAATGTTTACAGGGTATGCCTCAAATATAAGTAGGCGGTAGGCCATCTTCTGAGTTTCCCTAACCAAATTGACTCGAATTGTGAGATGGTCGATGCTCCACTCCACTTATCCACGCACATCTTACGAATCAAAAGAAAAAGGTTTTATGAATATTGATACCCAAAGCTCTTGTTTCGCAGATGCACCTCAGTTATACCATTTCCTTCTTACCGTGCTTGTGTTTCAAAGGAGCTAAATCTGTTGCTCCGTAATGATGCCCATTAATATCTGGTTCCTCCTTATGGACCCATGACATCAGAATTGCAGCATGCGGGACTTCATGTTCACTTGTAAGAAATTGTTAGTTTGTTGCCAGATAGCAAGAACTAGACAGCTAAGAACAGCAGTTATTCTCTCCACATTGTTGTTGTCATCCTCGTAGAGGTTTCTAGATCGGATCTCGTTCATCTGGAGCCAAAAAGAGCAAATCCATAAAAAATGTAGTTGTCTGGTTTAACCCTACAGCTCTGTTTCAAGAGCTAATTCAGCATGTACAGGTTTAGCACCAATTGGACGGCTAACTGACTGAGCTTGTTCATATTCCTGAAATGTTGGATCATATAACATGTCTTTATTCTCACTGCTGCATGCAGGAGGAAGTTATCTATTAGTAGTTTCCACTACCATGTCTACCAAACACCAGAATATAGAATACCCTGCCCATTTAAAGAGAATGTTGAAGCAAATTGAAGTTCAATCCGTATCTTTGACAAGTATCCAGGCCTCCCCTCTGTGAGACACAGCTATTTTCCTTGCAATAATGACCAGTTCATTCTACTGCCGATGGGATTAAGATCATGAAAGCCTGTAATATCTCGAGGTATCAAAGGTACAAGAATATATCTTTTGTTTAACATGAATGCCAGCACATTTTTAAGTTACTTAGGCAAGATACACAGTAAATTGAACGACGGTCTCCACTCCATCGGTACTATGCTGGTTCCCGCCCGTGAATGTCTTGATTGTTGCATATCCCCTGGCATTCACATACTTCCCAGTGCCTCCCATGATCGCCAGCTGCGACTCAGAAACAACCGTGCGGTGGACCCCAAAGAAGCTGATACTGTCGACGTACCCACCACTCTCAAACATCGCAGTCATGGCAATCGTCTGGCCGTTCCCATCCTCGGCGCTCGCAATGTAGAAGCCCTGGGCCTTTCCGACAAGGCCTGAACCAAGCTCGTGCCCTTCAGTCAACTCATCATCAAAGACCGTCAGGGTGCCGAACATCATCTTTTGAAGGGTCATCCCCTGAGGAAGCAGCCCCCCGTTCAGGAGTGGGAACCCAGCTGCGCCACCGATGAAGTTGTTCCCGTTGTTTTGGTTCTGGACAAGGTTTCCGGTGGTTCCACCGAGACCAGTGAGGAATGGGACATTGTTGTTGTTGACGAGCCCATTGTTCCCGCTGTTCTGTGGCACCCCGCTGTTGATCGGGAGGTTTGCCCCGTTGGGCTTGGCAAACGGGACCTGGGCACTAAGAGCGGAATTGCTCACGATGCCTGTGACGGCTCGTGCGCAGGGGCTCGACCCTCCGAGTATGTCGTGCATGAAGAAAGTCAACACATGGGGGTCAGCGCCGGCACTGGAGCCTGCAACCTCTGCTACTGTGGATCCTGTCGCTCCAGGGGCAACTGGTGTCTGGACTGAACTAGTCCCTACAGGTGCCACGACAGAGCCAGCAAGGACCGGTGCATCGGGCGAAACAGGGGCTCCCTCCTCAGAGAGGGTTCGAGCCGAGAGAGCAGGGGTGATGATGAGAGCCAAGGCGAGAAAGCGGGCCAAGGCCATGAGTCGGAGAAAAATCAAGTTGTTGGGCTTTGATGATATGTATCGCGAACGAATTTCCAGGGATGTTCCGCTTTGCTAAGGTGATGATAGGTGGAGAAGAGTTGGGGGCAGTCTATATATGGAGAGGCTAAGGAAATATGGACATAACATTGTGGAGTGGAGTACTCGGATTGGAGTAGGCACCTTCATTTCGTTTCCGCAGGTGCGTTTGGTTCGAACAGTTCAAATCGAGAAGCATTTCCACTATTTGAGAAAAAAATTTTGTTTCAATCCTTAACTGCCTCTGTTGAAGAAACTTAATGAATAATGGTCATAACAGCTGTGCCTCTTATGCAATTGGCCAGCTAAATTTCCCACTAGCTCCATGAAATGCTGAGCAAGAAACTTGGAGAAGGGTCATATTATTAGTTTGGAAAAAGCAATTGAAGCTCCACATCCCTGACCTGACGGCGGGGGAAAAAAAATCTCTGCTGTTGATTTTCCTTCTGATGGCCATCCCTGAACTTCCTTGTCCTAGTTCTCTAGGCTATTTGTTATGGGAATATCTTCTCCTTGGGCAATATGGACTGACAACAGAGGCACAATTATCTCGAGCCCATAAGAGAGCCCAAAATGTCATAATTGGAATCCCCACAAGTAAAACAGTGCATGTAGCTTGGAGGGATGGAGTTTAATCGAATATGTTTTCTTTGTCAGGGCTGTCCCGATGGATATGGACATTGTGCATATAAACACAAGAAAGGGCAAAGTAGAAGAGGAAATCAAGCAAAGTCCAACCTATTTGGATAAGCAATTACCAAGGTGAATTCTAATCAAGGTTGCAACAGAAGAGAAACTTATTATTGAAAAGATGAAATGAAGCTCCGGCCATTTATAGACTGGGAGGGGTAACTCATAAGCTGCTATCAATGTACTTTATGAGTTCAGTTTGGCGGAGGGAAGAAGACGGCATCTGAGTTCCTCTTGGAGCGGAAGAGCTTCTCAGCCTCAGGTGAAATGTTGAAGGCTGCCTGCAGCACCTGTGGTGACAGTGCCTTCCACACAGAGGTCTTCCCCGCAAGGTTGGTGAATATCGGGCTGCCACAACCCAAGCGATAGAGAGTCAGAGGTTTCTTTTAAGAAAAGGGGATTTCAAACACTGACTGCCACTATAAGAAAAACCGATACTTGTGATAGCGATCACATTGAAAATATGATGGAAATGCTGTGCATTCAGCAATAGCATAGAGCTGTTCAACCTATTCAAATTGATGCATGAGCAACATATTCACAGAGCTGACCCAGCATTTGAAGCTTTTAGTCTGGCCCATTATCATCTTCCTACTTGAGGTAATTGCTATAAGAAATGCACATTAGAATCATATAGCACTCTTTGAAAAGGGCATGGCAAAAGCTAATGAGAGAAGAATACGAGACTTTACTTGGGAGTGCTGATGATTGAAAACCACTCCATGCCATCGGGATCAGCAATCTTGGACACAACAAAGAACCTGGGGACAATGAAGAGGCTCCCTGCCTTCACAGTAGTCTCCAGTACCCTCTTTCCATCGACCCCAACAACCTGGGCCCTCCCGCTGCCTCTCACCACATAAGTCACCTGCAAAGCCGAGTCACAGGAAAATCCAGGAGAGCACATTGCACTCCCATCAAGCCTGACAAGATCTGCCCCGAGTCCGACCTCTCCAACAAGAGGAAGGTTCTTCGTGTTGAGAACCACAACACGACCACCATTAGGAACATTAACATCAAGCGAGGCTTCTAAGCAATTCAGCGCCATACCTGAATGAAAACCAGACAGAGGATTTAGTATAAAATGCCTCGGAGGTGGATGCTTTTCCGTATCACTAGTTCTGAAAAAAGGCTAAAATTGAAACCAATAACCACCTTCTCGATGCTCCTTCTTGGGCTCAGGCATTTGGAATGAAGGATCGAGCTTGACAATCCCACTTCCTTTTTGGCTGCCAACAAGGGCCTTGACGTTAGTCCCTTCAAGGTCCGAAGCCCTGCATAGGAACTCTGTGGAGAAGCCTGAGAAAACACTATTGGAGCCTGTGAGGAAGAAGTCAGTGAACTCCCCTGCCTTGTGGGCTTTGGAAGTTTCCCCGAGGAACAGGACCACGAGGTCTGTATCCTCCTTGTTGTACCACCAGGTCACCGTCCCGTAGGGGAGGGCCATGGCGTCGCCCTTCTTGATGGCGATCACTCTCTCCTCCTTTTCGGGAAGGATAATTCCAGCAGTTCCACATCCTAACAGCAATCATACAGAACTACTATCACAAATAGCCATTCTATCGGATTTAAAATTCGCTGTTCTACACAAGATCGTACGCACACGAAAGGCGATCATGCAGAAAAGTGATGCGGATGAAGACAAAACGGCAAGGTATCGGCATATAAAGATGGGTGCCGGAGGATGTTTTCAGTAATGCAAATATTCGCACAGAATTGCGGTGAAAGAGGTGGGGATGAGATAGAGCGAGGGGAATGAATCGATCGATACCTTGAAGGATGTAAGCGACCTTAGCGGAGTCAGAGTACCGAGGAAGAGCGAAGCCATCCTTCTCAAGCGCTAGCTTCCCCGCACCAATGTTTCCGGCCTTCAGCATGGGCAGCTCCGAGGGGTCCCAGGCGAGGTAAGACCCACCATCCCCGCCGTACACCTTCTTGGGAAGCTTCGGGGACAGGTCAAGATTCATCCTCTTTGCTCTCCGCTCTCCCGTTAGCACCTTAAGACTGCTGAATGGAGTAGTGAAGAAGGGCTGTTGCGGGGTGGGGAGGACGCGTGCTTATATAGCGACAGGATGAGAGGGAGATTTGGCGGATAAGTTGGCGGATGAAAACAGAGCGATCTTCTTGATGTTGAAATCTCCGACTCTGAGATACTATAAGATCCCTGAGAGAGAGGACTGGACTCGGTATGCGACGTTACGTCGTTATCAGCCTAATTCACAATCGATCTTACGAAAGAATTTTGACACAGAGACTGTTTGGTGTTTTTTTTTTTTTTTTCTGATTGAGGACGACGCATCAATGCGAGCTTTTGTTACACAGGAGGAGGAGGGTGAGAGAGCTAATAATTTGAACCATAAATGGACGGGCTTAACCAAATGTGGCACATGTGACTTTCGGGAAATCGCACTTGTCAATGGCTGCCTTCGGTAAGAGCATCAAAATCGCAATGCTGTTTAGCTTGAGATGGCATAGAGTAGGAAGATGCACCACCCCAGGGACGAGAGAGCCGGGCCAAAAGACGAAATGAGAAATAAATTCTGTTTGGATAATAAGGGATCTGACTCGGTTCATACCTGAATGATACGTGGAAATACGAGGGACTAATGGTGAGATCACTTGAGAGCTAGAAATGAAAGAGGCCAACATCTGGATAAGGGGAAGCTGCATCAAAGAAAGTCCAGACAAGTAAGTGGAAACGGGGCAAAAACATCGTAACTTCCCCCACGTGAAAGACTACAGTCTACATCCGAATACGAGGCCTCAGTACTAACTGTAGAGAAAACCGACTTTACGCCGACCCCTCAAGCAGGACCCTGTTACAAAAGTGAAACCCGATACAACTTCCTCCTTGCCTTGTCTGAGACCTATAAGTCATGTTGCCATTCCCACTCCCCAGGCTAGGTCATTGCTTCCCAGTTACATGAACACCGACATGGATCATGCGGTTGTAAGTTATAGTGCTTCCACGTTCAGGTTTCTTGACAGGCTAGATTAGCAGCCGACCATCGGAACAGGCTTCCAACAAAATTATCCCTTCACAGAGCTTAACATCTCATCGGGATATATTCATTTCACTGTAGCTCCATGTTCGGTCTGGACCGATGGCAGAGCTTTTTGAGGTTGTTTTTTCAAGAAGCCTTTTGCATACAGAGCGCCAAAGACAATGACCTGGGACAGTAACCAAATTATCATCAGAGACAAAAATAATATTTCCTTTTGAATATTATTAAAAAAGTTTTGGCAGAAGCTTACAGCTCCAAGCATCTGCTCATAGCTGAGGGGATGACCAAACCAGAGACAGGACAACAAGATGCTCACCAACTGCAATAAAACAGAATCAGATTCAGTGTAATAAATAGAAGAATACATCTTCTTCTTTTTTTACATTGCCACAATTTTTTTTACCTGTCTTGTTGTCATTATGGTGGCAAAAGTGAGAGCACCAAATGTGCAGATTGTGTAAGAAATGAAAAATTGACTGGTAGTTGCTACCTGCCACATCAACGTTCATCAGTTGATACCATCCCGATACCAATCAATGTGTAAGTTAGTCTCAGATGCTGTTTCCATCAATGGATGTAAATGGAGAGAGAAAAAAATGGTGAAGATAAATCACATTACTAGAAGAATATTTCACTTACAGTTGAGAGCATAGCAATATCCCACAAACAATCATGATGGCGATAAACAAACTCAATAGCAAGAACGAGATGCCCCTGCACTACAAGACCTGCAGATCAAACAAAAACAAATGCCCAATCATCCATTAAGCAGTAAAAAAAGAACATCTAAAGCTGTGAAGAGAAGAAGGAACAAACCTATGAAACTGAGAAAGCAAGAACATGAAGTTGTATAGAAAATTTGGTTGTGAATTTCCATGTCATAGCCCTTAAATAATTTATCTTGAAACGTGCTGGTAAAGCCATCAAACCTGTATGGAGATGAATATGACTTGTTCGTTACAGACACAAAAAACTGTGCATGCAGGAATAAGAAGTTATTGATCTCAAAGCAATCAAGACATTTAAAGGTAAAGAAAGATTCAGCCAAAGTTTGTACGAAGACATGGTCTGAGAAAGATACCCAAGATAACCAATCATCAAGGAAACACCCCAGACGGTGTTCTCCCTTCCTCTGCCGTATGGACTAATGTCAGATCCATTCTACAATGAAACAAATATAAGATCAACCATTCAGCAAGTTTCAAAAACCAGGTGCAGTGCACACTCTTATTCATCATAATATTAGGATTAGACCAAAATACTTTCTGTAGACTATAGCTTCCACGAGTTATTATATAAGAACCACTTAGCCTCTAACAATATGAGCTTAATACATAGTGACCTGTTTATAGAATCAAAACAAGGAAAAGGAGAATTAGAGGCCATGGTCCTTGGCATTACAGGGTATAAAATGAATATCGAGCAACCAACAGTAACCAGAAAAGCTAACAAATAGTCCAGTCCCTTGTATTTCTTTCGCATGATAAGAGTTCCCCAGACCTGCCAAAGAAGAACCATTTAGGAGCTACAGTTTAAAACTTCAGATGTTTGAAAAACAGCTGCAAAGCTAAAGACCAGATTGAACATGCAAGAGTGCATGGATATCATAAGGTAGTGTATGTGCCACATGTAAATGGAAAAAGAATGTAGACATTGTTTACTTTATCCTAGGAAAAATATGTCAAGAGCAGCCTCCTTGAAGGGAAGATAAGAATATTTCTGTAGATAAAATCTTGTCGGGTAGATAAAAAATACTTCTGTAGATAAAATTTTAAAGGCTTCAGTAGATAGTAACAGAAAGGTCCATTGAACAGGAATTATAAACCTGCAATAACTGCTACCTTCAGAAGCTAACTTATTACAAGTGAGGCCCATAAATTATCCACGCCAAGCTTGATGGACTAAACGTGGCAAACCCAAGTGACCCCACCATCATTCATTGAAGTAATGGCAATCAGAGTGCATCTAAGCTTACAGATCATGTCCAATCAATGAATATGGCTGTGGAATTGTGGTACCTTGTAGTACTTATAATTCATATCCAAAAATTCCAACTCACCATAACAGGTATCATCTTTGCACACTTTGCTAGTGTCTGAACCGGAAAACTGACATATTTTAGGGCCTGCAGCAAGCATTGGTAGTCAGAAAGATTCCATACTTTACAAGGCAAAAGCACAGTCATGCAACTATACATAGTAAATTCACCTACGTAGAGATTTCGGTATATGGAACATAAATTAGAAAAGATTACCTCATACTGGCAAGTTGTGGTTAATATATTTGAGACTGATATTAGACAGTACTTGTAAACAGGAGCAACAGGGTCCAAGGCCTTCTTGCTTGCCTAGAAAAGAGATTAACAAAACCAATTTTACTATGTTAGGGCGCAAGGACATGAATGTATCACATGTTACCAACATGAAAAGCAGGACACTATCTCATGCATTGCAGTGATTATGCATATTGTGAAGACTGACAAACTCTTCCCCATGTTTGCAGATGTTTACACAGAAACTTCTACTTATTGAAAGTAAATCTAGAAAGATGTCAGAATGGCAACTTACCAGTAGAAAAGCTGCAGAGACAGCAGATGTTGTGATGCGGTTGCAGAAAATGAGAAATAATGAATACTGGAATGGTTCCTTGCTTGAACCATATGGTACTCTCATGATCTTTTCCTGCAAAGTTAACTTTAATTAACTCTAAAGCCGAAAAAGAACCATTAGCTGAGTAGACCACAGATGGTTTTGAACTTTGAGTGGTAAACCAGAAACATTCCACTAAGATACACAAAGAAGGTGCCAAGAAACCATGTACAAGAAGATGGCCGTTGCTGCATTTTTTTTTTAAGGTAATGACCTTGCTCCTGTCTATATCAATAATTTAAAGCTCTAAGCCATTTATGTATAAACAAAGCTTCTGCTGAGACTGCTGAGTACCCTAAAAAGTTTTCCAACATCATAAAATGACAACCATCTCCCAAGTAATGATTAGCCCTTCCATGGCCTCTCTGACTTGTCTGTAAATCAGTGTGGGGCAGCTTCATTTCCGTTGTGGATAGAGTCATGAACCGGACAGAAAGAATTTCAGACTGTTCAGTCAGCAACAGAGAACAGCATAGATTTACAGCAGCAACAAACAGAACCCAACACATGACTTGATGATTTCTGGTAGCATCCAATACTTAAGATCACAACCATACAGCTTTGCAGAGCTTGATCAAGCTTTCACGTTGCAACAATCAATTAATCCTCCCATTGTTATCATAAGCCAAATCGTGATGCGGCGCAGATGAACCAAAAAAGGATAAAATGGAGATAAAATAAAAGGTTGACCAAAATAAAAGGTTGACTGAGGGAGATAAAGAGAAGCGACCTGTAGAACACCGTAGATGACGAGAGTCGTCATGATGCCGGTGACGGCAAAAATGCCTCGCCATAACCTTCTCCAGCTATCTTCGGTGGCCGTGGTCTCTTCCGCCATGGTCCATGCACCTCTCACCCTCTCCAGTAATTTAACGGACCAGCTCAGATTCAAACTGAAGCTCCTCAAGGCAATGAACTAATATCAGTTCGCTTTCCGTTTCTTAGTGCAGCGAAGAGGAGAAATGATGCCTAACGGAGAGACAAGAGTTCCGGCCGGCACTGCTCGCAATCTGACAAGGGATCGTCTTCTTCCTTCGCCTGCGACTCTCCGCCCTAAGTGGCCTTATTCGCCGGCGATAATCTCTCCTTTGCTCGTTTAATTGTTCTTTTCCGGAGCCAAGGAGCTGAATTAGAATTTCATTTTTTTTCTTTTAAAACATATAAATTTAAAATATACAAAGACGATTGCCGCCACGTCAGCTCCTAGGTTGACTCCCACTTTTTTTTTGTTTTTTTGCTTGGGAAGCACGACGTGCCGTGCGATCCCATTCATAGCCAGTCACAATGACCTTTCAAATGGGCCGCTGGCGGAACCTTTAGAAACGATGACCCTGGCCCATCAGCACGTTTTGGAGACTGAAGCGTATGCCCCCAGCAAAGGACCCACCACTCAGAAGGCTTGCTCCTGGTTCAGTCCGGTGCCAAATCTTATTGAACCGTTCAAATTATTCGATTTAGTTCGGATATTATATTTATGAACCATAATCATTATATAATTATCAAATTAAATTATTTCGAACTGATTTTATGATTCAATTAACTAGTTTGAACTATTTTTTAAATTAAAAATTAACAAATTGAATATAAATCAAATAAAAATTACATTTAAATACAATAAAATGAAAAAAAATATAATAATACAAAATAAAAATATTAAAATAATACAAATTTTAATTAAAAATAAATTAAATATAAATATTAAGATTAGTTAACTTATTTATAATGAAATTTAATATGAGATTGTATAAAATATACTATATAATGGTAAAATAAATTATATATAATTATCTTTTAACTTTTTAAAAATCTTTCTAATATATATTATATTTTAGTTTTATTATATTTAGAACTTTTTAAATGTTTTTTAAAAAATTGATTAAGCAGTTTAAACTATATAATCAAATAATTTAAATTTAATAATTAATTACATTCCTTTACCTTTAAAAATAGTATTATATGAAAATCACTTTGCCTCAAACCAGTTTTTTCGTCACGGTTTAGTTTGGTTTTCCGGTTCTTTATGAGCAACGCTACCCACTGTGCACCAGAGCACCCGATCGCAATGTCTTTGCTATGGTTCGAGAAAAGACTGAACATATGGTGATATTCATCAATAATTGAGTATGCCGAAGATATGTGAATCACAATAGGATCAATTTTCTGTTAAAACTGGTTCTGATTAAGCATTATTGATTCAGCTAGATGACCAACGCTCCAGATAAGATTTCGAGATGAGCTTAGCTCTCATGGCAGTGCTCGACGAAGTACATCATATGGCTGAAAAAAAAGTGAAGGAAATTTTAGGGGGAAAAAAGGGCGGGGGGTGGGGGGACGCGGTATGTGGCTGGAGTCATCCGTACGGCTGCGGCTGAAGGACACTGTGGATAAAAGGAAGGTTGACGTAACCGGCAAATCTGAAACTTAAGGCGGTCCTTTGTTGTTCTTTGTACTGCTGAACGCAGCAGTTGCAGACTAATCAGCCAGAGGAAAAGCAACGGTTACTCTCGTCTCCTGTCATATTGTGCTAGCTTCATGGACTGCATTCTGTTTCCAGGCATCATCACTACCTCAAGGTAACGGATTGTCAGTTCATCATTGTTAGTCCATATATACAGATATTTCTCAAACAGAGTTGCTCCGTTGCCGGACAAGCATGAAAGAGTGAATCCTGAGAGATATGGATGAACAGTTTCCATTGTGGTTGTCTCTGTCATTCTTCGGGCAACCCAGTGAGAGTATGCGGTTCAGTTCATGTTGGAGATATGGAATTCTTCATGACCAAGACATGCTGCTCCTGGAACTGTTCGAAATTTAGACTCTGATTGGTTTTGAAATATTCATACAGGGGATTTATCAGGATTTCAAGATGGAGGTTCGAGTCTGATGGGATGAATAAAAGAGGAACACTGAGAATAGCTAGGGAACGGAACCTTAATGAAATTCTTCTAGAATTTGAGATGGGCAAGAGTACCATTCATTCAAGCAAGTTTCTTTGTTCTGTAGCAGGGTTCGTTATGGACTTTTGTCAGCTCCTCACAGTACAGGCATTGGGGCATTCAGGAAGCAATGGTTTAACCCGAGTTGTTGGGCGCTTGGGCTGTGCAGAAATGGTGCCGAAAACGTGTTTGATGATAATTCTTTCAAGGGAAATGAAAATGGTTCTCTGCTGGGTGCCATTGACGAGACTGCTTCAGCGCCATTTGGGACTCTTGATGCTGAGATTACTCAAGAAACCATAGATTTCTTTGTAAGTGATGCAGAGGGTGATCCCGACTGCCCTTCAGAGGGATACTCCCCGATTGAGCAGGCACTTAATTCTCTTCGTCAAGGAAAGGTTAGTATTTGCCACTGCCGTTACTTAGCTCTCTCCTTCTGGCAACTGAATAATGAGAGAGATGCAAAATGACCCGCTTTTTGCCTGTGACACTAAGTCATAATGCTTATGTTCTGTATCTTTACATCAAATAAATGTAACTTTTATTTTCCTTTGCTTCGCATATTATCCACTTAGGGACTATATCAGCACTAAAGATAGGATAGATTACTGGGAAAGTTGAACAAAGAATGAGATGCGTGATGATATCCAAGGCCTAATGCTAATTATCTATGACTGAACAAGACAGAACACATTTTCACTCTCCAAGAAAGATTTCTCAGTTTGCTATCAAGATGATGAACTACATGACTAGTCAAGTAAATCACCTATATTTAGAAGTAAGGTGTTATTATGAGGCATCTGAAAGCAGAGGCCACTTTTAACCATCTACTGCACATTGTTCAGTTTGTGATTGTTGTAGATGATGAGAATGGGGATATTGAAGGAAACCTTGTCATGGCAGCTAGTCTCGCCACCCCACAAGCCATTGCGTATATGGTGAAACATGGATCAGGAATTGTCTCTGTAGGCATGAAGGAGGATGATCTCCGGAGGCTGAAGCTCCCTCTGATGTCCCCAGAAACTGAAGATGAAGATTCTTCTGCTCCCACTTTTACGATCACTGCGGTATACACTATTCCAGTCTTTTGTTTGAAAATGCGGGAAATGTGTGTGTCTTTTATAAACTTATTAACGAAATAAAGATTTTCACTGCTTCGACAAAGAAACATGTCTTCTAAAGTGCTGCACTACGGTACTTGTCACCCCAAGTGTTTTTTCAAGGAAAACAAATCAGAAAACTGGGACAGCTTCCAGTTAAGTGGACCTGCATGATTATTCGAATTAATTGATTAGTGCTACCTTGGACTGTTGAATATCTGTTTCTCTGCCTGCACAGGATGCAAGAGTTGGAACTTCAACTGGAGTTTCTGCTTATGATAGGGCAAAGACTGTGCTTGCGCTTTCATCTCCTGAATCTAAGCCGGAGGATTTTAGAAGGCCAGGTCACGTATTCCCCCTCAAGTACCGAAATGGAGGAGTTCTAAGGAGAGCAGGACACACTGAGGCCTCTGTCGACTTGACCATGCTTGCAGGCCTCAGACCAGTTTCTGTTCTTTCGGCTATTGCGGAGGCAGAAGATGGATCTATGGCTTCCTTACCAACCCTAAGAGAGCTTTCCTTAGAGCATGATATTCCAATGGTTTCAGTAACAGATTTGATCAGGTAAAAGCACGCAGTTTCAATATACCACTGCATAAGCTGAGTCTGTAGGCTCTACAAGGAGTCTGGAGAGGGTAAACCAGTTCATGTTGATTCAAGGCACGCCTCTTGAAGAAATATAACATATGTCATCTACTATTTTGAATGCCCACCCGGCTTTTTTTCCCCTCAGATATCGGAGAAAGCGAGAAAAACTGGTAGAGAGAACTGCTATATCACGCTTGCCTACCAAATGGGGACTGTTTCAGGCCTACTGCTATCGCTCGAAACTCGATGGAACAGAACACATTGCTATTGTAAAGGTAAGCCTTTTAACGGCAGTGCTACTTCGTTTGTCCATTCTGGTGTTACAATCACTTCCAAGTCTCGTCTTTCCTGTAAATCACATCTTGCGTTCCTTCCTTTTGCGACAGGGCAATATTGGGAATGGGGAAGATGTGCTTGTAAGGGTTCATTCAGAATGTCTGACAGGGGACATTTTCGGGTCGGGTCGGTGCGACTGCGGAAACCAATTAGGCTTGGCGATGCAATTAATTGAGCAGGCAGGTCGAGGAGCCGTTGTATATCTCCGGGGCCACGAAGGCAGAGGGATCGGTCTTGGCCACAAGCTGCAGGCCTATAATCTGCAAGATCAAGGCCACGATACCGTGCAGGCGAACATCGAACTGGGGTTGGCTATTGATGCTCGTGAGTATGGCCTCGGTGCCCAGGTAGGACACCCACCAGGAACATCCCTTCGAGATACACCTGTCCTTATGTGACTCGCTGACTCCATGCGAACTTAATTATAAGATTTTCGTGATCAGATCTTAAGAGACATAGGAGTTCGAACCATGAGGCTGATGACCAACAACCCAGCCAAGTTCACCGGCTTGAAAGGCTACGGTTTAGCCGTCATCGGCCGGGTCCCGGTACTGACACCAATGACCGAGGAGAACAGGAGATACCTGGAAACAAAACGGACGAAAATGGGCCATGTTTACGGGTCCGATATTCGAGGCCCGCTTTCGGGATTCATCAAGCCTGAGGGAGAAACTAAAGACGATTGACCAGTCCAACAATATGTAGATCAGCGGCCCCATGAACGGTGGGAGACTTCAAAAGTCCAAAGAAGCTTTAATTCCAGGGAGGGATAGCAAAATCCAAACACGAGTGCGGGGGAAGTAACTGTAAAATCGACTGATTCGGTCACTTGTATGTATTACAAATTGTTTCGTTCCTCTCTATCAACATATACAGATTAATTGAGCAATTCAGTAGATCATCTTAATTCCACCATTTAACGGAATAAATTCATGATTAGATAGATTTTTATATAATACACTTGAATTTTTACTAGTTTTTTAAGAATCATCGCCTTAAATCTGATTGTGGGTTTGAGATTCTTGCATGGATAATGCAAGAACATTTGGAATTTACTCGCTTTTGTTTTAGGCCCGATGGGACCAAGGCAGCATCAATGAGGTTGACACCAGACAGCAATGCCATCGACATTGCAAACAAGATTGGCATTCATCACTTAGGCACCTCAGCGGACGAGTATGCTACCTCTTTTTTAGCTTTCAAGTTGTAAGACAATTTTGTCGAGTCACTGAAAGTGGAGACTCAGCAGCTGCCAGACACACATGTCTAGGTGTTCATTGGGCCCTTTTCTGCTTGTACCTTTACTGTCCCACACATGGAGTGAACTTCTCCGTACTTTTCTGTGCTGATTATTTGTCGCGGGTGTCTCTTTTTCTTCTTTCAACTTCTGTACTTGCTATTAACATGGGCAAATACACGAGGAGGGATGATTCAGGGAGTCACGTAGTAGCAAGCTAGATAAAAGAAGATTGAGTTCTAAGGTAATCTTTACACAGGTAAACCCATCAAAGTAATGATCTCATCATCATCGTCATGGGAGTAAAGGAGCAGCAAGCTAGATGAAGGAAGTCTTAAGAGTCTTCTCGACGGTGTTGTCTATCCTGCCTTAATGAAAAGGCAGATTAGAGGGTGACTAAGACTCGATGTATGCATTAATGGGATTATTCTAGTCCTAGCTGATGCAGAGCTATATGCAAGGTATTTGACAAAACCCATGTCGGACGGTGGTGTATGCTTACCTAGTAGAGTATTTTGTGTCATGGACTCATGTAAATGAATAAAATCATGACTAGCCACTTAAATATTCTAAATCTTCAATGCAGGAGAATAACGAATCTCTATTGCGAGGGAGCATCTTACACTCTTCGTCTTGCGTTTTCCAGAATGATTCTCCGCAATATTCCCACACTGGTGGAAGTGAAACCATCTGAGGAGAAAAGAAATCACGACCGTCTTCACTGTAGCACTCGTTAGCAGGTGTTATGGCGTCCTCCTCAGATAGAGCGATCTCTCCCCATATATCATCCATGCCGTGCTCTGTTTTCTTTCCTTCCTCCGTGCTCTTAATTTCCGTGGAAGCTGATGTTTCAGGACCTCCTGTATCATAGAAACTTTCTTCTCCAGATGCCTTCATGGGTAAGGATTCCAGTTCAGGATCATTTGATGCTGAAGAACAGCGATTGGAAGATGACAAGGCCAGCGACATGGTACGCTTCTTCTCTTGGGCCATCTTCCGCATATGAGTCCTCCAATAGTTCTTTATCTCGTTGTCGGTTCGCCCTGGCAGTTTCCGAGCGATCCTTGACCACCTACACACGCAAGTATACTAATTTGTGAACCGGTGCGAGGACTGACACATGAAAAGTAAGCTCCTGCTGTCTGGGCTGAGTTTCTTATGCTGATTATTCTAAATGGCATCGAGTGAAAAAAGCTAAATTTCCATACCTATTTCCCCATTTGGAGTGAAGTTCGAGCACAAGCTTTTCTTCCTGAGGTGTCATCTTCCCTCTCTTCAGACCTGGGTGCAGGTAATTGACCCAGCGTAACCTGCAACTCTTTCCTGTCCTGTTCAAACCTACAACAAAATCATCGAGTTAAAGGTGGCCCCTCTCAAAAGCTTCCGTCTCCAAGATACGCCTACCTATTACGGTCTCCCGCCACCTTCAAACCTGAAACCTTTGCTATAAAATCCCATCGTCGGTCTCCAAATAAGCCAACAAAGTAGACCAGCTGGGAGTCTTCTTGTTCTGTCCAAGGACCCTTTCGAACTTCATCGTGTGCCATTTTCATTCGCTCCTGTTCCACCCCTCTCTCTGAAACCTTCTTTTTGCCTGAAAAGGGAACTTTGCCTATTTACCGGCACATGGAGACCTAGGCATCTTCTGCTAAATACATATATAAGCAAGTTTGCACATTGGAGAAACAATGGGATAACCCTCCCGTATTTAAACACAATGGGCTCGCAATTCCACTGTACACATGTCGAGCGTAGAATCAATTGAGGCCACTTGGTATGTAAATGATGTCAGCCCTTATGTTCATATAGCCAAAGTAAGAGATTTGATCAGTTAGTGCAACTTTCACAATGGCACTTGGTGTGATAAAAGGATTAAATTCCTATTTCTTTTAGCTGCATGTTAGAGACAATTTCTTGTCATCACTTTCCGAGAAGGAGCGGTAGGTTTATATAAAATTATTTCTTGATGCTTCTCTTCAGTGGATAGCAAAATGAATCGCAGTGGTGATAATAAGAAATGTCAAATAGAGAGAGAGAGAGAGAGAGAGAGAAGAGAGATCCACATACAGATACAAATAAGAAGATGAAAAGGCGAGCTAAGCCATACTGTATATACGTAGTGATCAATATGCTAATGGATGTCATATCTCCCTCCTCTTCCATCCAACATGGGGAAATGATTGTTGCTCCTTGACTTCTTTGAAGGCCATAAAGCAGAACCTATTAAAATGAGATGAAAGGGAGAAGAGGACAAAATCTTCCAAAGCGGAGTCTATAGATAAGAATTTGTATCCTAAGCGATCCTCTTCCTCAGTAGAATGATAAGATGGGTTGGGAATATTCTACAGAGTCTACATCCTTAATGCTCGTCAGATAAATGATCAAGTAGGCGAATTTGGCGTGCCTGATTCATGCGCTGAAGCGAGTAACCTTAGACTGCTAATCATTCAAATTCTTGCCCTTTTGGATGTAAACGTCGAAAGATCTGTATGTTTATTTCTATATAACTGCAGGAGGTCCTCTTTTGGTAGTATACTTGTGTGGCCCGTCTTCTCTGTTGCAGAAACACTTTGGCAGCAGCTAAATTTAGACAGCATGGGTCGCTTATTTTGCCAGCTTAACTGTAAATTGGCGTTCACTGTTTGGTTTTGAGCGTCAAAACTTTCTTACGACGCCTTGTGCATGCCTTCCCCTTCCCATGCCTAACAACTTAGATTTGGCAAGACCCTGCGTATGGACACCTCATTCGGTTCAGCCAGTGAAGCTTTTGTTCTTGCTTGGAGATTGGAGCTAAAGCTTTAAGTGGATGAGCATACGAGGAGCAGAAGGTCCCACGAACAGGTGCGATTTTGTGGTCAACATGTGTGTCAAATCGAACCAGAAACCTGCTGCAGCTTGTGTCTATTATGTTGATTTAGTGTTTAATGCCCAAATTTCCTTCTTTGCTCATGAACTTAAAACTACTGATGCCCGGCACCTGTCGCTGGAAAGCAGTTGGCTAAGAATAGAAGGTGCAGCTGATGGAGTGAGAATCAATACTCATTGTTATCATCTTCCAATTCAAGTGTGCTTTCAACCTTTGTATTTGGCTGCTTGAAACAGTTTTTATCTACAGCGACACTACTCTTCATAGCATCGAACTGGGTTTTCATTTTCCGATATATTCAGTGCAGGCATTTCACGTGGTGCATCATGTGCCCACATATATTTCAAGTCTCAGGGGACCTGAAAGAACTGCTCCACTGTGTAACTTGACGTGTGATCTACATTGAAGGACTCGAAATCCCCTCTCAGTGAGATGGTAGCTTTTGAACTGCTTAGAGTCTGATCTGCACGTTGCGAACTTGGAAAGACTGCATATCCACTGGGCACCAGCATTAGTGTATTTTACCTAGAACTTTCTTCAAAGGCACTCACAGTCAAGCACAGGGCTGCAGGTCTATTCAATATTTGTCCATATTATCATCGTGCGACTGATGGAGATGTCTTTAGCATGTCCGCAGGAAGGCTCCTACATAGAATACTTACCCACTATAAACAACTTGCTAAAGGAGATCTTTTAAGTGGGATAGTGCCAGCATATGCTATGCTCATACAATTAGCAAATAGTACGACCCCCGTGGTAACCCATGTCAATTCAATGTCTGTGAAGGTAAAAGGCCAGGTGGCTCTAGGATCATTTGGGACTTCCCATTTGATGGTTTGCTGAGTTCTCACTTCTTTCCTTTCCTTCTGTCACTTAACACGAGACTGTGGAGGCCATCTGTTTACCCTTTTTTTTCTACCCGACGATCTCTGATTGCTGGAAATTTGGGGGGGTTTTTCCCTCCGTCTCAAGGAAAATCCATGTTTTACAGCTAGAATAGAATCTAGAATCTCAGGCCAAAATGAAGAGCGGAGGATTTTTGACGAGAATGGTAGCTCAGTAATTCGAGTAGGCTTATGTGGTGGAGGGAGGACTTGTCCTGGAGAGGGAACCGCCATGACGTGGATTCCACCGAACCATGCCCCCTCCCACTTGTACGTTATCATCTCCTCCCAATCCAGGGAGAATATTTATCGTAAACATTCCAGCTGTACATTCGCAGGCTCTCTCAAAGGTGCCGCCTGAGGTGACTCCCTCAGCCACCTTACACATCCCATACCCAGTATATATCTATCTCTATATATATACCCACACTTTGCCGATTTGTCAACGGAACTGTGCGGAATCCATGCATATGCCTATCCCATCTGGTGATTCTCCACGTGCTCGTACATACGTGTGTGCATGTACGCAATCGGGATTTCGCTTTCACCCATGAATCCCAGCGGATCTCCGACGATAGGGTGGCTTCTTTTTTCTTTTTTTTTGGTTGTAATTCTTTAATGCTACACGGAATCACACTCTGCTGAAATGATGATTTGATTCCATTGGTCCGCTGCTGCTGATGGCACTGAGAAGCGGAACGAATAAGGACGAGTCACTTGTGAAAGGAAAAACAATGACTTTACCAGTATTATATTCATATATTTTAAGTGTGTGGAATAGGAAATATCTTTTGGTGTCCGAGCATCTCATAAAGCGGGGTGGCGGGGTGCGGTAGAAATTTGTCTTTCCTTCCTTTTTGTGCTTGCCGCAAGAGGGCCTCACGATACCATTGAGCTAGAATTACGCATCAGAAAGTGAAGAATTCTCGATTAGTTCCATTGCACCGTGAAAATTGCTTATTTGGGTGTCGTAAAATTTGAAGGTTTCCCGACGTTTGCACGTATGAGCCTCGCTGTCGTGGGAGAGCATGGGCTTCTTCTGGTGGGTCATGCCTCTTCCTTCAGTGTTGTTCTTGGACTAGTTTTATTATTAAAGATTCAGAGTGGGGGGAGACAGCGAGAATCATTTTTCGTCTGTGAGGTGGAAAAAAAACAGTAATGCAAAATGGCATGCAATAGAGTGAGAGCAAAGGTTGAGAAGCGCAATAGCTTATGCAATCTGGAAGAGGGTGTCATTTTGGCGTAAGCTTATGCAAGCACCCGCACTTGCGGATCGTGGACCGAGCCGGAGTGGTGGGATGGGAAGAGTGGGAGGGGCCGAGGGAGACGACAGCTCTCCCACCCCCCCACGCGCACAGTGACACCGTGATAATGCTTTTTTATGTGGTCATGGCCATTGGCCGCAAGCTTATGCTATTGCTATTGCGTACAAAATCACACTCCTTTTTATGAACTCCACTAGATTTTCAACCCCCACTTCTAACCTCCTCAATGTTTTTCAAGTTTTCCGTATTACCATAGCAATATTCAGTTGTTTATCATGGTTTCCAAACCTGCTCAATGTTTTTTATTGGATGGACGGACGTGTTGGAGGAGCCTTCAATCCATCCATCCATCCATCCATCCATGGCCATGGCCCTTCATCATCGGCTTTTTGTTGGGCTGAATCAGCCTGGAATAGTAAGTAGCCCACACCGTGACCGCTGAGCTGTGCCATCCATTTCAAACCTTAAATTGGGCCAGTCGGGGCCTTCGCATGGGCCTTGCCCCCAAAAGCTTGTCAGTCGGGCCTCCGTCCGTCGCATGCATGCGGATGCGCCGAGTTGTATTACTATTCTCTTGTTTTAGAGTCAACGGTCAACCCTTCCCTTCCACCTCTCAGACCCGGCGAGAAGCGGGCCCCTTCCCCCTTCCCCTTCATTTATGAGGTCCGCTTCCCATAACGCAGTGGAGGTAAGTAGCAATGGGACGCCTTGATTACTACGGTAGCCGGTAGGGTATGTCTCCTCCACCCTCTCACTGTTAGCCACATTGTACATACAAGTGCCCAGCGTGGAGATCTAAAGGCAAATCTTGTGGTATAATGTGCTAATAAAATAACAATTTTAATAAGTGAAAAAGTAACCTTTTTTTTATTCTTATCATCAATGATGTGTTAATGTTAGAAAACTATGCACTGACGGTGCGGATAACCAGGAAAGAGCAACTTGTGCATGCTCGGCAGGATCTCGACCCTGCCAGCCGCAACTGGATTTACTAGGTTTGCCGCCCTGTGAGTCACCAGCTACAGTCACCGGGGGGGGGGTGATTTCCCTTCTTTTTAAGTCATGTATCACCCAGAGTCGAGAGACAATATTCCTTGTATAGACTAAGGTCTTGTTCCTGTTGTACGTCTGATTCACTTCCTCGTGCCACATTTCCTTGAAGAAGCAAAGTCGAGCCAGTAGGTGTTCGATTGCGGATTTGCCCATTGTCTGCCCATATATAGCTTTTCTTCTCCCTCATCATATATATATATAGATATATATACATATATATCTTTCACCTCCCTGTCGTATATCTATTATATATATATATGTATATTCCTTTTCCTACCAATCTCTTCGCCTCTTCCTCTTCCGTGCATGTTCCCAACTGGAATACCACATAGGCACCCGGATAGCTGATACTATTCTCGCTGCTCATTGACCCCCCACGACCTTAATCGTCCTTATCATGGAGCTTTACGCATGACTGCCATAGCTGTTCATGTCTTCGTGGTAAAGAATCTGTCTTTTTTTTTTTGTGTGGCAGTAGTTGACGGTTTCCAGTTCCTCTCTGGATTTCGGCACAGCTCTGGCTATCTGGCGATTTTGGAGGGGACTCTGATTCAGGTGCTAATTGGGTTGGTCAAGAGGACATGGCTTCTGCTGATGGGTTGAGGAAGAGAAGGAAGACGGAGAAGAAGGCGGAAGCAATCGGTTCTGATTCTGGGTCTTCTCATAACAAAGAGCCTGTGGATTGGTGGGATGAGTTCTGCAAAAGAGTTAATGGTACGCCGAATCCTTTACTACTTTGCTTTTTCCTTCTCTCATTTTATTTCTCCGACAGCACGACGACACCGATCTTGCAATCTCTAGTTGCTCCTTTGCTATGTTCATATTCATTCAAGCGGAATCTTTAAGTTGACCTTCAGTTCATCCGTTCCACCTAAAATTCATGTTTTCGTAATGTATCGTTGGGGCTGAATTCGAGATACGATTAAGACGGTTGCGTTTCTTTTGTGTGTTCGACTTATGCAGTAATGTAGATCTGCTAAATGCTAATCCTAGTGATATTACTTCAACTCCTTTTCTTATCAGAAAAGATTCAGTCTTTTCAAGTATACATCTTAGTCCAGCCACTTAAAGCACCCGCAAACTCTAGAAGTGTTGTTATACAAAAGTGAGGATTAAAATGTCTATATATAGTAGACTATGCTTCTCCTAAGAGCATAATCTTCTTCAGGGTTCCGTTCATGCAAAACATGGCCTTGTACTAATTCAGGCAATATTTCTGAGCGATGCTGTAAAGCTCATAATAATGAGTTTAGGTTAGAGATATCCTTCTGAACTGCAGCTGTACCCATAAGAGGGAAAACATTTCTCTTAGTTAACCAGTTATGGCTTTGACTTTTACCCAGCTTTCTGCACAAAGATTAATGCAATTCGGTCACTTCAATGGATAAAATGCAATTCAACATGGTCATCTCAGGACTCTCTGATCATTGTCCACTCACATGTATTAGCTGTGCAGCAACTTGAATGAATCTCTCACTTGGCAGCAGCGTACTGGGGATTTGATGAGAGTAGCTGTTCTTTATTGTGATAGCATTGTTCACATAGTGATGTGTATTTACATGGGGAACTGGGTATATGATTGTGATAGAAGGTTGGAGTCTTGATCATGTACCATTTTTGCTTCTAAAACAGCATCAAATGAAACAAAACTTGTTCATGCGTACAGTTGGACTAGATATGTATGAATTTCAATTATGAGGGGAAAATGGAATATTGGACAAAAGAAAATCAGACAATGTGATACCATTAACACATTGAAGAATTGTGTGGTTGGTTTCAGTTAGTGGAAGTAAAGCAACAATATTTCTTTTATTGGTATTATTATATGTATTATTTAGCTCTCTGAGGATATACAGATTCTCTGCTGTAACTAGCAATCTTGCTTGGTTCTTTAATTG
Source organism: Sonneratia alba (assembly GCA_900174645.1). Taxonomy (NCBI): domain Eukaryota; kingdom Viridiplantae; phylum Streptophyta; class Magnoliopsida; order Myrtales; family Lythraceae; genus Sonneratia; species Sonneratia alba. The sequence continues at coordinate 4,067,245 of FWPY01000010.1, forward strand.
GTGCTAAAAGCAGCTGATACCTAAGAATCATATGAGATTGAAGGCTTCATGGTGCTAAAACTAGTTGCTGTGGAAACACATGTTATTTTTTTACTTCTCTGCCTGTGTCTGGAAATTTGCAACTCAAAATCCCAGATGATTAATTAGTAGAGATCCATGCTTAAATTGACTCTCACTTTATTTGTCTGAGGTGTGAGCCATACCTCAAATACGTTTAGACTTCCAGTAATGTCCTTGAATGTCTATGATGGAGGAGAAAATTAATGAATGTGCTTTAGGTGATATGCAGATTATACAGTTCTTCTTAGAGCCATGTTGGAGGCTTCTTTATTGCACAATGTATCAACTTCACATCATTTTTCCATTGGTTCATGAACTGCTGCAATTTACTACATTAAAAACCTGAATTTTATTTGACATTTTCGCATAATTATATTTAAATCCGCTCCAATCCACTTCTTCACAGGCAATCTTTCTGCAACCAAGGTTCTGGACTCTTTCAAATCTGCCTTCAGGATGTCACGGAAAACCTTTGGCTATATATGCTCACTTGTCAAGGAAGATCTCATTGCCAAGCCTGGAAACTTCATGTTTAAGGATGGTACCCTCCTGTCTTTATGCGATCAAGTCGCAGTATCTCTTAGAAGGTTGGGCTCAGGTGAATCACTTGGCATAATCGGAGATTCCTTCGGCCTGACCCATTCAAATGTGGCACAGATCACATGGCGTTTTGTTGAAGCGATGGAGAAACGGGCCCTCCACCACCTCCGGTGGCCTGATGATGATTCTGACATGGAAAGAATTAAGTCCAAGTTTGAGAAACTATCAGGCCTTCCAAACTGCTGTGGTGCAATTGATGTTACCCACATCCTGATGAACCTACGTGCATCAGACCCGACTATTAAATTGTGCCGTGACCATGAGAAGAACCACAGTATGGTTTTGCAGGCTATTGTGGGTCCTGATATGAGATTCCTAGATATAGTCACAGGGTGGCCGGGGAAAATGAATGAATCATTGATTTTTCAGAATTCGAGCTTCTACCGACTCTGCAGAGAAGAAAAAAGGCTAAATGGGAAAATAGGAGAATATATAATTGGGGACTCAAGCTACCCTTTGCTTCCCTTTCTCATCACCCCATATGAGGGAAGAGAGCTCTCAGAGTCAAGAATCGAGTTCAACAAGCGGCATCATGCGGTAGCACTTGTGGCACAGAGAGCCCTAAAAAGGCTGAAGGAGAACTGGGGAATTATCCATGGAGTAATGTGGAGACCTGACCGGCACAAGTTACCTAGGATAATCCTTGTGTGTTGTCTGCTCCATAACATAACCCTTGACTTGGAAGATGTGGTCCAGGGAGAACTGCCCACGTCTAACTCCAGTCATGATCCAGGGTACCGGCAGCATGCAATTCAAGTGAGTGACCCCAAAGGCATATCTCTTAGAGATAAACTAACTCTAGAGTTGTCTGCTGGTTGCCGGGCTTAATTATTTGCAGAATTCCATACATGAGTTAGTTTCAAAAGCTCTAGTTCGGGGTAAACTGTAAGCACTTTCAAAGGATGAAGCTTGACATGATCACCTTTTCAATTTATCCATTTCTTCTCTTTTTTTTTGGTGGGGAAACTGTGAATCATTTAGATGACTGATGGTGTTACTGTTATTCAAATTGAGTTCGAGTAGTCTAAGAGCTTACTTTCCGTTGGGATTTCCATTTTATTTATTGAAATGCAGAAGAACCTTATGTCAATGGGCAAAACTTGCTACCTCTCTTTGGACATTAAGGAACAGAAATATGCATCATATGATGACTTATACAGCAAGTCTTTGGTTTAATCATCTTTACAGAAGTTTGACATGTAAGATTGGGGCATGTTTCCTCCGGCGTTCATTTTCGTTATGTTGACATTAATTTATTTATTAAAGACTTACATGCTCAGTATCGTATTCATCATATCTGTCTCTCCCTAGAGAAGTTTTCATTATCTATACCTATGAAGTTGCAGCAATTGCTGGATCAATGAGATCCATATTGTTATTGTGATGTATACTATATTTTTTAGTATCAGACTTAGACGTAGGATCAGACACCAGTGTTGAGGACCAGTGCAATGAATGGGCTCTCTAGGTGCTGGATAACTGCCCATAAAACAGTATCATCTGAATGCAAGTGGCTTTCATGAGCGACATGGGGACAGACATTATTCCAGTATGGAATTCTATACTGAGATTTGCAATGTCCCTTCCATGGAGTCATTTATATGGGAGTTGTTTTCAGATAAGATGGATGGAGTCCACTTATCACATGGGAGATAGTAATGTACTATATCAGATGGATATGGTCAAGGAGAAAGTGGTATAATTTCTTTTGGTGGCTTTAACGATTATCACATTCTCCCTCCTATAGACTAACTGCTTGGTAGCTTCGACAAACCGTACCATCAGTCATTTAGATCAAACAACATCAGCAGTTTTTCTGCATAACAAGCCGGTCAGCGATAAGCCATATGAGCCATACAGGGAAGAAGCTCCAACAGATTTCCTTCAAATGTCAGGTGCCCGATAACCACTGTAGTGCTAAGCTCAACTGAGTTGCCACAAAGTATGCTACAGTGTCACGGGGGCAAATTTTATTAGTTATTGCACATTCATTTCTTTCATTTTCATTGCTGTCTGCTTAGTTACAGTCATGAAATCCACCAAAAAAGGAGCTTCTTCGAATCATTCAACCTCATCCCTCATCCCTCTGTTCCATAGGCATACAGATTATGCTTTCTTTTGACTCATCGAACTGCCTTGTTTATCCAATCAAGAATTCATGAAGCGTCATTTTGTCATATCAAACATACAGATGACATGATAACGGTTGAATTGTGTGAAAAGAGAGTTCTGAAATGCCTAAACAAGAGGAAGGTCCAAAGAGAAGCAGAGAGTGTCACAAGAACCAAACACTTGCAGGTTGTGAAAGACTGATAGTCCGATAACATCAGATATCATTTATACCACTGTATCGTCATTGCCATGATTATTAGCTTGCTACCATGCTCAAAACTGAGAAGACCCACTATCGGGCTTTCCTCATGAACCACAGCAAGCCGATTTTTGTGCAGCCTGTGCAGCTCCACTGGTCTGGTCTGTTTGATTAATCCTGATCGTTGAAGGCTGCTTCGACAAAGCACAGCAAGCTTTGCAAATTTTAGGACTTGAGAAATAACTTCTCTGACATTTATAGAGAAGCTATAATGAAGAAACTTACCTCAGCCTGGGAGTCAGTATCTGCAAGCCTTTGCTTTATGTCACTTGCAATGGAGAAGCAAACGTACTCAACATTCCTGTTTGTCAACTCAACTTCATCATAGAATTGGGATTTATCAATTAGATTAGGGTATACAGAGTATTTTACTTACAGTCTCGAAGAACTTTATTCCATACTCATCGGCAAGAGCTTGGCCTTTGGCAGTGGCCACAGCCTAGAAAAGTAACATGAAGGGGGCATCATCAGAAATCAGGCAGTAAACTGTATCAAACAGATCCTTCTGTATCATCTGTATCTATGGGAGTTAAATCGAAGCTACTGACTTGTTTGGTCATGTCAGAGAGAGAAGAAAATATGCACTTACTCTTTTGCTCTAGTCCATGTCAGCCTTGTTTCCTACCAGAATCTTGTTGACATAGTCAGAAGCTTGCTGTTCAACATTGCATATCCAGTACCTGATGTCTGATAAATGCAACAAAGCATTGCCATTATATGTCAATTCTCTATGGTCCAACTACAACCTGTGTGTTTGGTAGGGAAAATGGCACATTTGTGTAATCTGGAAACCAGAAAAGACATGACCACCAATTCACAATTTTAAGCGTAATCCAAATGGATTCATTTATCAAAATCCAGAGATAGATACATACTGTTAGAAGATGATTCATCAGTGACATCGTAGACCAAAATCCCCATGGCTCCATGACAGTATGCTGGCTTGGGATAAAATATATGAGAATAGACCACCCAAACAAAGAAAATTAATACACCAAAAACCATAAATTATAAATACAAACAGTTGCAAGATGTGGATGAAGATAACCCTGGAAATTGTCAGACTATGCGAAGGAAGCATTCTATATTGTAACTTGTTTGTCTTCTCATGTCATTGATGTGGAAAGCAATACAAACTTCAAATCAGCCTGATGTTAGATAAATAAACTTTCAGGACCTTCAGGGTGTTTACCAGTTGCGATTGTTCAAAACTGCTCTTGACCTGCTGTGTCCCAAATCTGAAGCTTGATTCGCTTACCATCAAGCTCTATTGTCCATATCTTGAAGTCAATACTGGGTGAGGAAGGGTAAAAAACAGATTGCAGAGTAAGATATCCAGGATCGACATAGACACGAACTCATTGTTACTGATGACTCACCCAATGGTGGTGATTCACCATCAGAGAACCGTAATAGAAGACAACTCTTACCCACACCTGGCAAGATACATACATACACAAGTAAAACAATGAAGGTTGCTGCTCCACTTTATTTGCATCAATCTTCTAGCATACACATGCCTCATACCACAATCCCATTCGCCAAAGTTTCATCATTTTAGTTGCAAGTCTCAGCAAAATGTAACCCATTGTCATGGTCACCAAATATAGTCCTGAAGATACTGTAAGGTTGAAGCTTCTTAACCCGTGGCACGTGAAAGGCGTGAATTTCTCATTTTTCATTCCTCGGCTACTATTACTACCCCTGGAAACCATGTTGCGGTGATAACAAACAAAACTGAGAGTTTGAGCTTGTGTGGACAAATTCGAGACGACAGTACCAACTCGGAACTTGTCAATTAAGCTGGATATCGGCAGCCAAATGTGTCCCCTGACTAAGAGTCCACGAGTCAGAGATTCAGGTTGTGTCAGGAATTGATATCCCCGGTTGTGCAAGACAGAATATTTGGTCGGAGATGTTCTACATCATCATTGAATTTCTAACAAGGGAAGTCAACCAGCACAAGAGGAACTTGTTTGCTCGCAGTAATTCTCTTTTCCAGCTTCCTAAAATGAGATGAAATCGTGGGACAAAAGAACCACATCTTGTTTCTAAGGAAAATTGAGAGAGAAAAACGAAAGATGAGCAAAAACAGACATTGGAACTGAAATCAGTTAACAAGAGCTCGATGATGTAATCGTAGTCGGCTCGGGTCCTGGTCGGCGGAGCTACCATCCGAAATATCAGCACGCAGGACAAACCTCAAAAAAATGAAGATCTATTTGCTCCTTTCTGCATCAAGACAGAAAGATAACATCAACAGAGGAACCTTTTTTTCCCCTCGAATCAATGCAATACATGACTAGGATCAAACAAAAAAGGGTGCAGGATCGATATAGGATAGGGGAGACAGGAGAAGAGCAGAGAGATCAGGAGGGGGAGAGAGATTCTCCGAGAGTTTGGAACCGAGGCATCTTAGACAGAGAGAGGTTGGTTGAATTTACAGAATGGGAGACAGCCTTGATGGATTCGGGACGGCCGCAAAGCAGCAACCACTCCGACGACAACGGTGGGCCTGCTGAATTGCACGAAGACCAGAACACGGCCTGGTGTCTTCGAACAAGCAAGCAGACAGATCCCACCCTCTCTCCCTCTATCTCTGCGCGTGGAAAGCACCTTCCATCAATCAAGGTACTGATTGACTCGGATATGCGCCTTTCTTTTACAATGAACGGCAGGTGCTGCCACTCTATTCGTAGCACCCATAGAATAACTAACAAATATTCAATTCACCCACCTTCGCCCTTCTTATGGTGTCGAGCACAGGCAGCTGAGTGTTGACTCAGTCGACATCGACATCTCAGGCTTGATCTCCCATGTAACATCATCATCGTTACCTGCTGGGTTTATGAGAATTTCCACGCAAGAACTACTACTGAGCTCTAATACTCTGGGTCATTCCTCGAAACGAGGAACGGCGATGCTAAATGGATACTTGCGAGATTTGTCCATCATAGATCTGCGTATGCACAAGTGAGCGTAGAATTAGAGAATTAGAACCACCATGCGAGCTCTTTGCTCGAAGTGCCTCACAGTGCTTACGTAAACCAACCAGGTATCATAGTAAATTATTGTCTGGCCTAATTTGTGTACCATAAGATTATCTAGTATGTCGATTCATCTATGAACCCAATCAACCAAATGTTGCAATTTATTGTGATCTCCGAAATGGTAGTCCCGATTTCCCAATGTATTTCTGTTAGTTCCATGTGGGCGTTACCGACAAGAAAGCATCCAATGCTCGATTTAGTCTTCACCCTGGCCATAAGAGATAATGATGATGATTGCAGCAAGAAGACGCCTTTGCTCCTACAACACTAGCTGAATGGGTGGAGCACTTTCGGAACCAAGACAGGATAACCTTGTTCTTGTCTCAAGCCACTTCTACAACTACAATGGATGCACCTTGTTCTTGTCCACGCTGCATCTCTGTTGATATTTCAATCCATCATCCATCACTAGGTCGAGAAGTATTACCGGCTCACTTTCTATCTTCTCCTTCTCAGACTCACACTTCACAGGCTCTGCCCGATCAACTAAATTGAGATAATAGAGTGCCTCTCATCCTCATGGCCTATCTATTTACTATTAAAAAAAAAGCAAGAAAGACAGAGGGCAATTTTATTGATAAACCCTTTTATGATTTTACCATTTTACCTTAAACTTTCATTTTTTTTAATCATCCTTACCCTCCTCGACCTTTTCAATTTTTACCACTTTAATCTTGTCCATAGTTTTAAAAACCGGATTAATCTGGTTGATTTAAGCAGTTCAACCGGAAACCTATCACTCATCCCATACAGTTCCTATAAAAGACTTAATTGCACTTTTAAAGATGTCAACTTCGATTAAGCTGTCTGATTCTCGGTCCACGGTGAACCTAATTAAACTGGTAAAAAAAACCAACCAACTTAAAATAAAAAATAAAAATATTATAATATACTTATTTTATTTCATTTTACTATACTTATATTTATATTTTATGTTAAATATTTATTTAATATAATGATTATATTAATAATTTTTTTATAAATTATATTCAAATTATGATATTATGTAAAGTTATTAGTAATATTATATTATTAATATTATCTATTAAATATACGGTCCAACCTATTGAACCTCCGGTCGACCTATAAATCTATGTCTATATCGGTTCTCGGTGTGGTCCGATTTTTTAAAATTATGATTTTATCGATAGATTTTTTAGTACGGTTGCTAATATGACATTTTAAAATTTTAAAATATTTGAAAAAAACTCTAACAATCAAAGATAAAAAATTTTAGATAGACTGAAAATCAACGAATTTTTTTAATGAAGAAAAAACATAGTTGAAGGGATTACCAAAAATTAAGAATACATATGCTCGTGGAGCACTAGTAGGCTCCGGGACGAAAACTTGCAGACAAGACTTGCTCTTTCTTTCTTTCTTTCTTTCTTTTTATTTTGTGTTTTCATTCTTTTTTTATTTTATGCTTTTTTATTCATTGTTTTAATCTTTTTATCACATCATCTAGTATTAATTGAGAGTTTTTAAAATGCCACATAATCCAAAATTTTACGAAGGATTTAAAGTGGTAAAAATTAAGAAGATTAATTATATGACCGGTAAAAAAATAAAGATTTATATTGAAAAGTGATAAAATTATATAAAATTAAGAATTAAAAATACCATTTCCAAATGAAAGAAGAGCATTTTAAATTTGCATCCGAAAAGAAACAAAGAAAAATTGTTGCCAATAATGTCCACCACGCCAACTTTGGGGGGGAGAGCTTTCTCGGGCCGTCCACGCTCAGCTCAGCTGGCGTCTCTGGGCCCTCCTTGGCGATGCCACGTCAGCCGTCCTGATTTTCTGAAAAGTTCAATAGATCATGACCGTTATTCAGAAAGGTCCCGCGAATAAATCGGACGTCTCAGAAGCCGCCAACTCACCAATCCAAGTGAGAGTCCTGAAACCCAATCACACCCCGTCCCTTTCTTCTACATACACTCTCCGCCCCCGGACCCGATCGAAGTACCTCGCACCCCATCTCAGCACCTCCTTCCTCCAAATTTCCAACGCGGTTTGCCTCGGAGATCTTCGTTTCGGCATCCCTCGAGTTTTCTGATGGCTCCTAGGGCAGAGAAGAAGCCCGCGGAGAAGAAGCCGGTGCAGGAGAAGAAATCTGCTGTTGCGGAGAAGGCTCCCGCGGAAAAGAAGCCCAAAGCCGGGAAGAAGCTGCCGAAGGAGGGTGGTGCCGCATCGGCTGATAAGAAGAGGAAGAGAGTGAAGAAGGGGTTGGAGACCTACAAGATCTACATCTTCAAGGTCCTTAAGCAGGTCCACCCCGACATCGGGATCTCGAGCAAGGCCATGGGGATCATGAACAGCTTCATCAATGACATCTTTGAGAAGCTCGCTCAGGAAGCCTCTAGACTCGCGAGGTATAACAAGAAGCCCACAATAACCTCCCGGGAAATCCAGACAGCGGTGAGGCTCGTGCTGCCCGGTGAGCTAGCAAAGCACGCTGTCTCTGAAGGCACGAAGGCTGTCACCAAGTTCACCAGCTCGTAAAGGGATTATGGGTGGTGGGGGTTGCTTTGTGGGTGTAATGTCATGTTCAATTAGGTAGGCTTAGTGTGCTCTTTTCTCGCCCTTTCGGTGCTTTCGAACCGTGTATATTGGATGGTGTTTCGTTCTGATTGAACTAAAGCGATTGATCTTTTCCGATTGTTACTTAAATGCCTGTGGTATTACCGCTTTGCCTTTGCCATGATCGATCACTATATCCTGCATTATTTTGAGAGTTCTCGCAAAAGTACGACCAAGGGAAATCTTTGAGCGACGCCAGCGTGATTTTCGTGGATATTTGAAAGCTCGGTAATTAACTGTGCTTCCAATTGCCCATTTCTGCCGTTGGAAATGAGCGAAGACGCGGTCAACCGCGGGTCCGCGGTCAAAATGTAAGCCAGCTGAATCCCGCACACGGACATGCTTCATGTTCATGCTCGGCAGCTCTGTGCTTTCCTGAGAAGATGAATAGGGGCCCATCTTCGTCTCAGTGAATGGAATGGGCTCGGTCCGGCCCAAGTTCGAATGTGTATTTCTCTTGTTTTATGTGGCAGCAGTCTCCTTGCCCCTTGCCTCGTTCTTATACATGCTGCTCTGCGGCCGCTGGTGAGGAGGAACCTTCAGAGCATTTCTGCCCTGTAAAATCAAATTTTGAGGTATTTTCATTCTTCAAAACCATTTCATTTGATTGGAACATCAGTTGATGCTAATGGTCAGCTTCGGGATTCGTGATTGTATTGACGATTGACATGCTGATACTCACATGAAGAAGTTGTGATTAATATAAACTCATTTCCTCTTTGAAGGAATCGGTTGCTGTTTCTGCCTCAAAGTCATAGTTTAATGATTGATTGAGACGACAGTGGTAACCGTCAACGTTAATTCTCAGCCACCGTTTACTTAGTGGGGCCTGAGTTGCTTTTTACTGGGTTGAAGGAAGTTTATGGTCTTAATCTGCAGCAGGTTCTGATTATTGACTTAGCGGGCTTTACAGTCTTGATCAGTTGCATGTGATGATTTTAACCATGTTCAATGATTAGAGCGTTAGTCGATAAAGAACCTTCAATGTCCTTGAACTAGAAAGATGGCGTTTTGCTTATCCAGTTTAATAACACTTGTGGTTACTTCTTCGTTCTAAAAATCCGTGATAGCCAGATACTTTATGACATTTGACAGAAACCTGGGTGGAGAATCCCTCCAAGTTTAAAATGGCAAAAAGGCTTGGTTCGCAGCTCTTTGTCAGCAGTAATTCTCTCTCAGATGCTTGCCTATTGCTAATATATTCATCTGAGTATGAAATTAAATTGTTGTTGTTGTTGTTTTTTATGTTGGTGTTGTACAGGATTATCATTCTATACTACAGAAGAAGGATTAAGAAAGCTGTTTTCCCCCTTTGGTACAGTCAAGGAAGGTAGGCAATGGGGCTTTTCTACTTACTTCCCATTTCCTCTGATTCAATGAAATGTTCCTATTTTTTAAGTGCACCTACTGGAATCACTTGAATAGCCAGGATAGTTAGAGATGCAAGAAGTGGGAGGCCTAAAGGATTTGGTTTTGTCTCATATGATTCAGAAGCTGAAGCACAAAAAGCATTGAGTGGCTTGAATGGAAGGGTATTTTTTCCCCGTCTCTTTTTGAGCACCAAATCGGTCCTATTGTATTTCCACATTTTGAAAGATCCTATTGTGTAGTTTTATAGACTAGTAACCAACCGGAACCCTAACCCTTTTCAGAAGCTTCTATCAGGTTTCCAGCATGAGTTTTGCCTATATTGTTGTGGTTCTGTCTGGGGCAAAGTGTTTAAATCAAGAATCTCTGGTAGAATTCTCCAACAAGTAGTGAACATTTAACTGTGATTTGCTTCCTGGTAGAGATGTTCAGACTCTGACAATTGAAGCTGATAGTAGCTGTACTTCAGTCCTATCTAGAGATTGGTTTTTAGCTTAGCTTAATCTCATTTTGAGTTGCCTTCTCAAACACATCGGTCCTTTTTTAGTATAGAAAGCATTTTAAGTGTTCTTCACCTCCCACCTCTAACGTAGTCGTTTTCTGGTGTTTGCCTTCTCAGAAGCAACTTACCCCTGATACGTGTACTCTTATGTTTTGACATTTTGATCAGATAATTGATGGGAGACTTATTTTTGTGGAATTCTCCAAGACTCAAGAAGGGGAGAAACTGAAAGATCAGAAATAGGTGTTTCTTCCATAGTTTTGCCAATCCAGATAAAAAAGTAGCTGCTTTTACAACCTTCTATATGTCCCAACTATTGTTACAGTCCTTGGCCATATCCCAACTGAAGATCCATGAGATTTTTTATTTTTATCCTTGAGAAAGATGAAGTTCCAGGCCTTGTATCATTCAACCATTTGCTGGTACACTTAGTTTTAAAGTTGTTCATAGTTGGGATAACCCACAGTCAAAAGCCACCTGGTGGATATGTTAATGGGAATTGATTTTGCAAAGTAATTCAGATTTTTGGCTGTTACTATTGGATATTGATTCAGTTTTCTGCTTGTTTTATATACATACTAGTAATAAATGTCTTGTCTAGCAATAAAAAAGGGGAAATAGATGTCTCATTTCATAAGAATACTGATATTCGTACAGTATGACTGGATCTTTTGGGTCTCAATTTGGAAATTATTAAGCACGTTGAGCTTTTAGATGCTGTGATAAGAATGGAGGGCATGGCTAGCAGTCGACTCTAGAGACCTTGAATGCAAAAATGCTACCTGCTGCATATGGTTGGGCGAATTTACTACCAGTTTATTTGAACTTTTTTTTAGCACCATTATACATCTCTTCATGATCAAACTCTTTTATCCTCTAAAAAATGTGTAAGTATGATATGTTGGCCCGGGGGAGCGCTAATTTAGTATTCAAAGTGGACTGAATCTGCGAGAATGGGGATAATTTATCACACTTGGTTGGGGTTTCAGCTGTGGATGAAAGTGACAAGTCGGTTTTTGTCGAGGGTGCAATGCAGCTGAAAGAAGGAATGCAGGGGGTGACAAGGAAATATGTAAAAGTTCAAATTAATACTCACACGTTATTGGTCCATCATGGAGGTAGCGGATCACGGCTCAAAACATTTTAAACCGTCTACGGGGTCCCCCATCCAACGCCCAGAATTTCTCGACCGGGCGTTAGGCCCTGAGCTGTTGCCTCCCCCGTCTCTATTAAAGAACTTGCTTTGAATTTTCGTGTTGGAGCCAAATCGTACACTCTCCCAAAGCTACAGTTCCACCCACATTTGCCCTAGTTCTCGAACAACAGTTTGATTATCTGCGGGTAGGTTCTCTGCAATGGATACTCCAACGAAGGTGAAGAAGGGAGCCGGAGGCAGGAGGGGCGGCGGCCCGAAGAAGAAGCCGGTCTCTCGGTCTGTGAAGGCCGGGCTGCAGTTCCCCGTGGGGAGAATTGGGAGGTACTTGAAGAAGGGGAGGTATTCAGAGCGTGTCGGAACGGGCGCTCCAGTTTACCTCGCTGCCGTGCTGGAGTATTTGGCCGCTGAAGTGAGCTCTCTCTATCTCGTGTCTTATAGATCCACGAGCTAATCTTTTATCTCGGCGATTCCATTTTCCAATGGCCATCTCGATGGCTGATGGACTTAGACTAGCATGTTTGAAATTAAAATAACACCATTGAAGATGATTAAGAACAGGGTCTCTTCCTGATGTGCGACATTGTGGATTGTGCAGGTTCTGGAGTTGGCGGGAAATGCTGCCAGAGACAACAAGAAGAACAGGATTATACCTAGGCACGTTCTGCTGGCGGTGAGGAACGATGAGGAGCTGGGAAAGCTCCTCCAGGGAGTAACCATTGCTCACGGTGGCGTCTTGCCCAACATTAACCCCGTACTCTTGCCCAAGAAGACTGACAAGGCGACCAAAGAACCCAAGTCTCCTTCCAAGTCTACCAAGTCCCCTAAGAAGGCCTGATGGCTCTCGGACAAGCCCTTGAATTTAGCTGAGATCAGCATGTGATCGTATGTAACCTTGGTGTTGTTCTTACACGTTCCCAAGCTTTTCCAATGAGATGTAGTGGTAGTGGGTTAGAGAGACGAGATTGTTCAACCTACTCGGCTCATCGTGGAGTGTATGTAGTTTTAGATTCGAGGTTCAAAAAGTAATAGTTACAATTGAATGTTGTGTCATGGGTCCATAGCTCAGTGGTAGAGCATTTGACTGCAGATCAAGAGGTCACCGGTTCGAACCCGGTTGGGCCCTTTTTTTACCAGTTATTCCCCGGCTGTGCCATTCATGCTTCCACGTCCCCCGCCACCAGGATTGACCATCTGTCCCAATTCCTGTGCAAAGCAAAGTGCTTGGACATAACTATGTGTCTTTGTAATCTACATGTTACGAGAGCTCTCCCGTAATAGCTGGAAATTCGAGAAGGCATATGTTTGCTGGTGCTGGTGCTGTTGTGGTTATACTTCCTGATTATGGATTTTTTTTGGTATAAATTGTCGGTATTTAGTTGGATTTTGTTCAATTGATTAATCCGAATCGTTTCGGGTCGGTTTATTTAAGGGGTTAAGAGTTTTCTACCGCAGGTGGAACTTGATCTCGAGTTTTTTCATTGGGATGATGAATGTCGAATCATTCGACCACGCTCACGATGAGTTTTGATTATGGATTATTACCACTTCAGTCTACACACCAGAATGTTGAATTCTCACGGTCAGACTCACGCTGTGGATAATGTGAGAGGTATTTAATGAACCCGTCCCCGATTTCTTATGGGCAGGGTGACAATTGTTCACCGGTGAGCGATTCTCATTGATTCTATACGGGTAGGCGATGGGCCTTTGTATCCTGACCTTTTCAATGAACAGAGGTGAGGCCCGAATACCGCCCAACAAGGCTCGGAGCTGTTGATCCTGGACCATCCCCTCATTGACCCAGAGAAATGAAACTTGCTCTGAGCCAGTGAGGGTGGCAGATCTGAAGAAAGAAAATCAAAGTACTTTAGCATCAATAATTCTGTCATCAGGCACGGGGAAGAGAATCCTTAACTATATCCTCCGAGGGTTACAACAGAACACTTGGAACAGCAAGAGGAAAAATGAAATGAAAACAAGAACAGGTTGGTGATCCAGAGGATTTTCCAGAAGGGAAAGGATATGTGACCCACAGCGAGAGAGCCGACAGAGACGACATGGTTGTCACACTCTCAGCACGTTCTACAATGTCCAGCAGATTGATCCTTCGAACCCCAAGTCCTGATGCACTTCCACCACGATAATGCTCCCACGTGCTGAGGTTAGGGAACCAATGGCCAATGCGCTATAGCATCTCCTGAGATTTTCTTACGTAGCGGCTTACCTTTCTCTTGAACTCCTCGCTCCTCTCTCTCTCTACTCTTTCTGCGACAAAGATGCACATTACGAGCATTCAGATGGGATGGTAACTACGCTTGTGTACATTTCCCATCTGACCTACTGATCAAATCTCATGAGAACTTAGCCATGCAAGAGATTGCGTGATGATGCAGAGCTCGGTCAACACACACATAAAATAAACAGAAGAAGAAAAAGATGGATCTTATGGACTCAAAAAATCGGAAGAAGTTTCAAAGCGTGCCAATTAATACTTTAACCAGCATGATCATGTAGATGGTCCAATGTACCAAAACATCAGACGCTTCCCAATTAACAGACAAGTAAACGCTCTCAATACTTCCAAGAACTAATTCATGACCGAGTGCCTAAGTAGGATGAAAATCTGAAGCTTGTTCAAAACATCGACCCAGTGTTTCACCCAAGTGAGAATACAAAAGATGCTTCTCTATGTTCTTCTTGAGTAACCTAACACTGACCATGAAAAGAAAAATTAATGCGATATCATCCAACAGTCAACTTATTTGGCTGCATCATTCTCCAATTCTCTTTCCAATATTGTAATATTCAACAAAAATGCCGTGACAGATGGCCTCCCAGAAATCATTCCCATAAAATCACTAAAACATCAATGGAAGCAGGCAATAAAGGAGGCCAAGAGCAAGGAATACAATGCACAGATTGGCAAACACCAATGTAGGGAATAGCAAGCAAGCCAAATTCAATTGCTTACTGCAGCTTCGACATTAGCCGGAGTAGAAAGCATGGAAACTATGCTCGACACTGTACTTTCCACCTACAAAAGAAAATTTTCATTACTATCCTACCACAAAATAGGGCACCTGTTCTACTATCATGGCTTACGAAGTCATGTATAGACCAAATCAGAACTTCGTTAGGTCCCTCTAGTCTTTCCAGATCCATACGTAGCATATCTATGCGCCCACCAGTCACGGAAGTTGAATTGAAAAGCTGATACTACATTGTACATGAACTTGAAAACAAGCCTAGAAGATCATAACCACAACTCATCTCGAAGGCAAAACCTACATTAACATTGGGAGAATGGATTACAATTTTCATGTAAGCAACAACTAAGTAGATTTCTGCCATATTGCTGCCAACAGCAGGAGTTCCATCATTCCGATATAAACTATACCAGCCTAATTCTTTTTTAAGGGAACTGGAAAGCTGTTGAAGATTAAACCCAGGACTTTTTCGATGCTTAATTGAAGTCAGAAGATGAGCACCATCAATAACAGGATGTGTTTCGCTCGATACAAAATGAACGCCGAAGAGAAAGCAAGCAAACTCACTGTATGAGAACGGGCATCCGGGGTTCGCTCGCAAGCTCATAACCATTTGGGTCATCACCAGGAGGATGCGGAGTAGATATGAAGACTCGTCCATCAGGATAAGCTGCAGAGTAGAAGCAGTAGGATTGACATTTCCCATTTTCTAGATGAACGTTATAAGGCGAAAGAAAGAATACTAGCCAATAAACGTACCATTTGGATGCCAATAGGCAGTGACGTGAGATCTCATCCTCTTCACACGAGGTAATCGCTCGGTAAAAAGTGGATAGGTGATCATATTTAATTATTTAAAGTATTAAAATATATTAAATAAACCTTAAAAAATTAGTAAAGTGTAATTAAAAAATAACTATTAAATAAAAAAATATCATACTAATATGATATATAAAATAAATAGCAATCACTTTGGACAGTGTACGGCCGTGGCCACGGGGATCACATGATTCACCCAACCGATGACTGCCACGTTCAGGGATGACTTCTTCCACATCAACTTTTGACCCGTGGAGGAAAGGGAGGTGTCCGGGTGATACAGGGGATGGCATGGAGAGGCCCCGATGGGTGCTGCTGGGGGAAAAAGAAATTCCAGAAAACCGAAAAATCAAAGGCTGCAGACAGCGGAAAATCGGAAAAGTCCACAATTTGATGTGTGCATCGTGGCAAGTCGCTTGGAGCTCGAAAAAATTCACCTTCATATAGATCATGTAGTGTTTTTTTTTTTTTTTTGGTTACTGAAGACACAACCCACAACAGTCCTGTGACGTAGAACCAGTGATGGAAAGAAGAAATTTTCATATACAAGCACGGATAGATCCGTCAATCCGTGATCGCCAAGCTCCTAATACCAACTGATTCTCGGGAAAATATATCTTCGGTCCCAGCAGTGGCTGATTCTAGGACGACTGTGTCCGAGTCTCCCTCAGGGAAGACGGGAGGGGTGGGATGCTCTGCTCGTGTCTGAAGAAGTTATCGGGGTCGACCTTGGTCTTCACCTGCACCAGTCTGTCGAAGTTGTTCTTGAAGTACTTGGCGCCCCAGACGCTGGCCTGGATGAAGCTGGTGCTGGTGTTCTTGTTCGTCCCGAGGTCGAGATCCCGGTAGTTGACGTATGCCTCCCGGGGGAATTTCGAGACATACGGGGCCATGTAGTTGTAGAGCTTCCTCACCCAGTCCATGTGCTTGGGGGCATCCTTATTGCTCTGAGACCACAGGCTCAGGTACTGTATCATGAAGACAACCCCTTTCCGATGCGGGAAAGCGATCTCGGACTCGGAGATCTTGCTCATCATCCCACCATAAGGAGTCCATATCATGAGGGGGCTGTCCTCTTCTAGTAACCTCTTCCAGAGGCCCTCAAGCCCGGCCTCGGAGATCGGCTCCCTGACGAAGTCGGACTTGGCTTTGAAGTAGTTCTTGAACAGCGACTTGCCCTGGAGGAGGACTTCTGGCGGAGTTCCATTTGGGTACCCAGCGATGTATAGGACCGACTTGATCCAACTGGTCTCCATGCAGTCATTCTTTGTGAGCCCCAGTTCGGGGAAGCTCTCCTCCATGATCTTCAGCAGCCTGCAGTGGAAGAAAACAGAGTTCACCAGATTATGTGTCCCCGTAGCATTCTGAGCAATTTATGTTTGTAAAGTTATCTTAATCCTATTGAGTTCCATAAGGTTCTGCAATGTCCTCCTACCTGTCAGCAGTTCCCAGGAACAGAGAATTGTAGGAGGTGGTCACAGTTCTCTCCCTGCTGCTTCCTGCTTTATTAGCGGGTTGAATGATCACCCTGATGAATAGATCCTCGTCGAGCTTATCCACGACTTCCTGCCATCTATGGAGGAGCTTCGTGGCTCCTTGTTCTAGGCTCTTTGTGACCGTGAAGACCGTGACGACCGAAGGCACGGGGACCAGCTTAATCTTCCACTCGAGTATGATCCCAAAGCTCGCACCTCCACCCCCTCTGATGGCCCAGAAGAGGTCCTCCCCCATGGCCGCCCGGTCGAGAATCCTGCCATTGGTGTCAACTATTCGGGCATCCATCGCATTGTCTGCCCCCAGCCCGTACTTTCTCATGATCGAGCCGTATGCTCCTCCCGTTATGTGCCCGCCAATGCCCAAGCTGGTGCACAGACCTGCAGGGAAGCCGTGGACCTTGCTCTTCCGGGCGATCCAGTAGTACACCTCTCCGATCGTGGCTCCGGCCTGAACCCAGGCGCTGTTGTCGCCGATGTCAACGGTGACAGACCGAAGGTTGACCAGGTCCATCAAGATGAAAGGCGTCTCAGTTCCGGACACATAGGAGAGGCCCTCATAGTCGTGGCCTCCACTGCGCACCCTCAGGTGGATACCAAGCTGCTTTGAGCAGATAACGGCACACTGCACGTGGGCTTCGGTCTGTGGGGTGAAGATGAACTCGGGCTTCGGCATGGACGGCTCCAAGTACCTCAGGTTCTGCGCCGAAGATTGAAGGACAGAGTTGAAAGAAGAGTTCCTCCGGGTGTACACGGTGGAAAGAGGCACAGGTGCGTCGGAGTGGAAATTCAGACACCGAACGAAGTTGTCTTGGGGGGAGATCGAGGATCTTCCCAGGACAAATGCCCCCGAGAGTAACATGAGAATCAGACGTATGGAAGCGAGGAATGCTGAGGCCATATCGGAGCCAGGTGATGTGTGACTGAGGAGTGCTGCGAGTGTGAGTCACAAAGCAGAAGAGCACTTGGGGATGCATAGTTATATGGGTGCGATTTCCTGACAGTGGCGTGTGATGGATGTTCACTTGTAAGTGGAGATCGATGCGGAGGCCACGCAAGGTTGCTTCCACTTATAGTCCAACACAACGACATTTTTGAGTGAAGCGAAATGGAAGGGGAAGCTTGCGATGAGCCAAAGCAAAAAATAAAAAATAAAATAACAACACAATTACAGGCTAAGGAAGGCAGAGGCAGAGGCAGAGGCGCAGGAGGAGCTCACTCAATAAATTAATTAAGAAATAACTTGCTTCCGCCTGCCAACCCATCAAATTTAGCACAGAGACTAGCCGTAGAAGATAAACAAGATGACGTATCTTCAGGAATGCCCCAAATTACCACTACCTCTTCTAAGGCAAACAATTAAAGCTCATTCGACAGACCAAGTTAGAAACAATTCCGCCACTCTCTGTCTCTCTCTTCCACCTTAAATTGGAAGCGGAGAATGGCATCTGGGCTCGCGTGGGCCCAGATACGGCCAGACCAATGGAAGTGGGGGCGGTTGAGACCAGGTCGGTCGAAGCTGCCGCTCTCCAGGCTGGGGTGGCCAGCTCTGGGCTGGACAGCAGGCCATCGGGTGTAGGGATTATTACCAGAGAGGAGGAACAAGTTCAATCATTCAGTTAATTTAAGTACGAAGCAAGTCGATTTACTGTGATGGAAAAATTTCACAGATGTAAGATTCCTCTATGGTCAGGAACCAGCGTGACTGTGATCTAACCCGTGCCTGTCATTGTGACAAGTAGTAATATATCTTATCAAATTTAAAACTTTTTGAATTAATTTCAAAAAGAAATTTACGTGTTTTATCTCTATCATATCAATTTCTTATCTCTTTATCGGTGTAGGAAATACAATCATCATTTTCTATACGCGTGTGCGCGCTTTTGAAGTGCTAGCTAGTGCTTCGAAATTGCTGCACTGGGCTGGCATTTTGAAAGCATATCAGGCCTATCAATATCTCCTCCATCCTACACAGTCCACTAGGCCCATGCGCATCCCTCTATCATAAATACATGCGATGATGATGATAAGGCGACACCCCCCTCAGGAGTCAGGAGGTTCGAGCACTGATGGCACTCTCATATTCTTCTCCATCAGAACCAACAATACAACTCGCCCTCTGTAGTTACCAGCCGGTCCGTTTCAGAACTTTGGTGGAAATTCTAGGGATTTGAGAGCCAACAATAGTAACTCATTAAATTCTCATCAATTGAAACAGAACGAATCATCATGCTGTCCCTATGAGTGCTTTTGCCCTGCTAATCATGCGGGCAATAAGTAGGTCAATAACACCGTGTCCATAATGTCAGGGAAAGTTGAGTGTATTCGCAGTGGACGTTTGGGTCCTGCCGACAGCTAAGGCTCAACGTCAATCACTCAACAGGTAACAAAGCACAACCAAACAAAAAAATCAGGGCAAGTACTGACAAATTTATCATGGAAGCAATGATAACTGTGAAATCATACCTCTGTGGAAGTCAGCCAATCTTCAATGAGGGAATGCTCGCATGTCTTATCCTTTTTTTTGAATATCAACCCAGCGAGTGACTTAATGGCATAGGATTCTCCATCACCTTTAGCTTTAAAATCACCTCTAATGTTTTCATGTCTTGTAATGATTACTGGAAAACATTCTGTACCACATAAAATGGCAGCTCTACTCATCCAACAGAACGCCATCAAACTAGAACTCACCTCTTCATCAGATTGTCGAAAAGATGAGCAGAACGAAAATGATAACCCTTCGAGTCCTGCTGGTATGGCTCCTCTTGGCAGCTTCTGGACACCAGTTTCCCGCCTTCATCAATGCTCAAGCTATTAATCCAGGCAAGTTTCTGCTGCCCATTCTCCTTCTTTCGCCTTAAAAAAAATTGTATTTTGGCTTTAAGCATATAACATATGCGCCAAATGAGAGAATGGTGGTAAATATGAAGGCACATTTACATTCTACTCACACTCGGTTGCTTCTGCTGACAGTCGACTCGAAGCCTAGACCAAACCAGCATAATTTATATATACATTGGGGAGACATCAGATCCAGTAAGGTGAACATGTTGAGGGATATATTATGTCTCTTCCAGTATTTACTTATATTTACACTCGCCGGGCTCAGTTCTCACAACTCAATACTCTCTCCGATCAAAACTAGGGAGGAGAGAAGAAGATGCACAAGATTCCATCAGGGCCTAACCCAGCAGGAAACCATCGTCCTCCATCAAAGCAATGAAACCATGGGCGAGCTGGTGCAGTTATCTCTGTGTGGAAGACAGTAGCAATTTCTTTTTGAGTTAGAAGTAGTCAGGCAGGTCAAGAACTGATGCTCAGGATTCCGTACTTTGTGTACAAGTGGAATTCAATCTGACATTCATATGCTTCAGAGAATCTATATATCTCTAGGGAGAAATGCAAATGCTGAATGAATACACATAACAAAAATAATAAAATTCACTAGCACGATACACTGTGCAGGTCAAGAGATGAGGAAATCAGCTGAAAATCTGAAACAACCTTTCCCTGTATCTCTGAGATAAAACTCGAGTCTGAATTCCCATCCAAGTCCCAGAAAATTATATTTGATATGCCAAACTTCTATAAATTCGCATAAATGGCCAGGCTAAAATCTAACGAGGGTACTGCCATGAAAATGCATTAGATGAGAACAAAGACTACCAAGCCACAACCAGCAGCAGATTCAGAGAAAAAAAAAAACTATTTGAATGTGCATGACCATCAAGTTACGTTGTGTTAAGCATGAGTTTATCTCTCATTTGATTTATGATATTCTATAACCTCCCCCCTTTCTAAAAGCATATCAAGAATCGCATTGCCATGATTGTAATCTCTATACACAGCTTAGACCGCTGCAATTCTCAGATCAGTCAAGGAATTCATCATCACAAGGAATCACTATCTTAAAGCATGTGCAATGAAACTTCTCTGTACTGCTGTAAAGGTAAAGTAAGATTTTTTAGGGAAATGACAAAAGTATTTCATGATAATCATTAGCTTGAGAAGAAGAACGTGATAAAAATGGCACAGCAATTAAAAAGAACTAGAAGTTGCACATACAAGACTCCACCATAAACCACAAAATAATCAATACAAAAATCCAATCATACGGCCTGTTATTGCTTTGATACTTTGTTTCTCTATGGCTTAGAATAGTCTCACAACTCTTTGCTTGCACTGGCAGCATATGTCTCTTCCAGCACCTCTTCCCCTGTAAGCCACAAAGCATTATTTTCAAAGTTATAATACTATAATACATCCATTCAGAATAGCTCATGGGAAATCTCGATTATCCTCTTAATGCACCTTTTGAATGATACATCCTGAGATGCAGAATCATCCGTTTCTTTAATATGAGTATTACAAAGACTATATGGGGCAACACACTGCAGAAGTTACAGCAGCATCAACAGGTGTGTGGCTGGGATTTTGAAATAGACACAGCCATGCGGAATCAAAGGGAAAATCAACTTCATGGGATCATAGGTAAACCGCTGCTAACTGGATATATATATATATATATATATATGCATACACACACATATATATTGTACATGGAATAAGAGGAATTTGAGAGTTTTTCAAGCCAAAAGTGATGAGTGATACATGATAAAGGATTGCTAAAAGTAGTATCATCCTCAGATTAGAACCCAAAAGTAGGATCTAGTATGTTAGCATAGAGCCAGGAAATTCAAGCACTTTTTTAAAGGCTTTTTGTCTTTCAGCTTTGTAAATGAACCATCAAAGTGAGCAATAGAAATTACATTCATCAAAAAAGAATAATATCTCTTGAACTTCATTCATCAAAATATAATCAGTAATCAACTTATCACATAGATAATTTCTGGTTGCAGATTTAGAGCCACTATACTATAATTTTATGCTCGTTCTACTACCAGAATACAGAATCCACATGTCATCCATAGACTACAAATAGCAGAAAACTCAACTTTACACTCGTATGAAAATCCAATGGGAATGCAAACTCTTTTGCACCAAATATTCAGTAACCTCTGTGTGTGTGTGTGTGTGTGTGAACTATCCATAGAGATGGTTCAGTCCAAACTGCTGAGCTAAGTAATATTTCAATGATTACTGAAAGGTTTTTCCCAACTAAGTGCAGAAAAATATGAAGTTTATCTGCACATCTAGTTCATTGACAGTTGATCTTTTCTGTCCATCTGAACCATCATCATCAGAATGAGAAGCTGAAGTCTCCACACATTCAGAGGGTGATGCCTAGCTAAATTTTTTATTCTCTTCTTTTAGCTGTCTGAACCTGAAAATGCAACTTCTTAAACAAGACAAGCTTTGAAGCAGCTGATAACATAATTAAATCAAAATGAAGTCCACTGACCTATCCCCTGGCCAAGCTGGTTCAGATCCCACCCTTTTTGCAGGTCCTGCTATTATTATTCCTCTAGCATTTTCATTTGCAACAGGCTTAACACCCCCCAATTTGCACATCCATGCTTGCTGTGCTATTCTCAATACATTGTTTATAAGCCTGATATGAACATACAGAACATCCAAGTTCATCAATACAGGAGTGCTGGTTAACTCTGCCACAAGGAGACAAGTAGAGCAAGGAAAACACATTACTAGAAGAACCATACAATTACAAAAGGGTGCATGAAAACTGGTTTTGACGAGGACATAAAATCCCAAACAGAAAATAGGGCGTGGTGCGCATGTAGAGTACAACTAATTGAACTTAACATCAGCCCCTTGTCATCAAACAAGCGTAGTTTATCTAAATATAACCCATGTCACGCCATCTTAAACTTCTGAAAGAACGTTTTTCATTAAGAAATGACCAAGACTAAAAGCAAAATATTTCAGTTCATGAGTCAACCTACTGCTGTATTCCAATTATTCACAATAAGCATCCCAAATATAAAGCTCATTCAGCATCATCTTGTGTTCTGAAGAAGCAGCTCGATTTGCTTCCCAGATTAATTTGAAGACTGTCCTCCACGTGTGGAATTCAAAATTCAACAAGAATATCAGCTACTTCTGATTTTCAATTATAAACCATAAAATGCAGACATTTGAATAAATAATGACAGGCGCAGTTGCTGAATACAGGAAATGGAAGCTCGAGTGAGAAAACATGCCAGCATGGATTACCTTGAACACGAGCTCCATTGCTTCAGATGTAAACCCAAACCAGCCTCTGCTCATTTGTACAGCGGCATCAATGACGTAGAAGCAGCTCCATTAGAGCTTGAATCCACAGCAACCGCAGCATCGGCGAAAAGTATACAGAAAGCTGTCAGCGCAGATGAAAACGGAGCCGAGATCGACAGATGAGTGGAAGGAATGGAGCGGAGGAGGAATACTGTTGAAGCTGAACTAGTTCACGTTGAGATCGCCTAGCCTGCGGGTCCGAGGGTGGGCGGGGAGACCGTAGCGGAGGAGAGACGGAAGGAAGTGACGTGCCGATAAACTGTCGCGACGATAGCAAGGACTTCGACGTCGAATCTGGATATCGATTGAATGGCAAGTTCGATTCAGCTCCCCATGGGAGGCGAGAGAGTCGGTGACAGAGGCGGACCGGAGAGAGAGGCGCTGATCAGCAGTGGAATATTTGGTCGCGGTCAATCCCTTCTTGGCGCCACGAGGCAAAAACCAGGGCCGTTTTGGCCATTTGAGCGGAGAGCCCGGTAACCACATCTAATATCTTGATTAAAAAAACCATTACTAATATTAACTACTAATAATCCTTTTATTAGTAATCACTGGTATCTTTTTAAGGCAGTGACGTGGCGTGATAATGTAATTTTCTTGTGTAAAGTCGTATATATACATATTTTTAATTTTCGTTTTAAAATTTAATTTCCTTTAATTAATAAATAAATCTAACTATTATCCACAACAAAAGTAGACAGCTGGTCTTTGGGCCATCTGGGCCGGATCCTTTAAAAGAGCTGACCCCGTGCCGGCTGACAGGTCGCATCCATCTGTTCGACGATTCCGGTAATCATTTGACATGATGGGCCCGGTGCACGCTTACTCTTCGAACCACGGAGGCCCACCGCATGCTCTCATCCGTAAGCACGAGTAGGGCCCACTGGGCCTCGATCCATTAAATCTAAGCCGTTCATTCTATATGCCATAAATTTGTTTCTTTTCTTCTTTTTTTATTGGGGGGTAATAAAATTGTTTATTGTTTTTTTCACCACCTTGACAATTTAATATCCGAAGCAAGGAATCTATTTGTCTATATGTACAAAAAGGAGGACAGGTAAGGATGATGTTAAGGTGGTCTCGATTAAAATCACTTCATCTCAATGTGCGTCAACTTCACGTCACGTCGAGGAGGGGTCGTCTCGATGAATCATTGAAACCGAAATTCGACCAAAGATTGATACTTATCGACGTGATAAAAACGTCTATTGGTGGCTAATAGTAATACAGTGGGACCACGAGATGTGATATAGAAATGGTTCACTGTCCATGGCATGATTTGCCTTAGATATTAGTAAAATATCCACATAATAACATATAATAAAATATATTCAGAATTCGAAATTTTCATGAATCAATATTTTGAATTAATAATAAGTCTTAAACTATATAATATATCCATTATCGATAGATTAGTGGGTTATTACAATATTGAACACTAATGATATTAAACAAATTAAGAACACATGTATCGGGGAAGACTAGTTTCAGGCTTTCAATAATATTTGTCATTAAACTGTATGATATATTATTCGATAAATTTAACAATTATTATAGTGTAATAGGTGGCTCGTATGTCGCGGGGGAAGACTGAAGAGTAAACACTGACTCCATCCATAAAAAAGTGTCGGACAGCTCACACGCGAAATCTACGGAGGCTCGGGTGTTGAACCCTTGCACGTCGAGAGATCGAGAGTACTAAATGCTACGATCCACACCCCCCACCCCCAACAAGTGATCGAAATCATCCGCGGTCTCCTCGTATTGATCCAGGAATCAAATCGGGCAGAATTTATAAGAAAAGCAACTGTACAGACGGGTGCACTTGAGCATACGGTCTATCACCGCCGGTAGTTTTGACGGGCTCGAGAGGCAGGAAGCTTTACGAAGCTAACTATGAGTGCAGGTCATTGCCTGTGTACCTAATTTGTCGATTACTTTCCCTTAACATACTCCGCATCGGGCTCGCGGAGGATCCAGATTTTCAGAGCAGGAACATTAGATTATTTGTCTGCTCTTTGTCTTACACCTTCTTACATGATTAATTAACGGGTGAAAGAAGACACGAGAACAGGTTTGCAAGCCCCATGTGAGCTGATCGTCCCCACCGAGGCCACCCCCCACCAGCTGTTCATTTTTTCCTCCCACAACAAATTCCCAGGAAAAAGAATTTCCGGCAAGCGGTACCTTCAGGCTCAATTAATTCTAATTAGTTTAGGTTTAGATTATACATAATTACTGAATTCTAGAATTTTTTCATAGTAAAAAGAGTCAATCCCCTTCCGTCAAGGCAACCTCTACTCTAACCGCAGGCACATATAACATAAAAGAAGATTCGTCCTTTTTTTTTTTTTTTTCTGGCTCACAGGAGCTGAGGAACGTCACTTTCGCCGTCCTGTTGCATGCAGTGCAGTCTGTGACTCCGTGTGGTTGAAATTCGACTCGGAACCTCCTCGCCCGATTAAAGTCATCTCGGCCTTTTTCTTCCCTTTTTGGGCTTTCCTGGCGTGTGCCTCCGGACAACCCCAGAAGTATCTTTGTTCTTCATCACAAGGAAGATTGAAAATTTCGAGTTGGTAGTCTAAGCAGTAGAGGTCTCTCTGCAGCTTAATTTCCCTAACTTCTTATTGGTTTCTTCCCGCAATTTAATGGCTCTGAGCTCGTCTTCCTTCTCAATGATTTGAGCTGAGTTTGGAGCTCGGAAATGGCATGTTTTGGTGGACTGGGAATTGGGTTAAGCATAGCCTTCGGCTGCCTCGTGTTAGCCTTGGTAGCAGAGGTCTATTACTTGCTATGGAGGAAGAAGAGAACCGCAGTCCCTCCAAGCCCAAGCACGGAAACCACAGTGTCGCCTGACCACACCCACTACGCCAAAGAGCTACTGCACCAACTCATCCGCTGGAGGAAGCCCTCTTCGAAGCAGCGAAACCCGGCCCAGCATCCCTCGAGTGATGGAACTCCCGGTTCCAAGGAGGTCGACGATCCTGAGCTTGGAACCGGGAACGATCCCGTCGCAAAGCAAATCGGAGAGGAGAGCGCGGAATCGGAGCTCATCAGGCTCCACAACCTCTCCGGCCCGCCGAGGCTCCTCTTCACGATCAAGGAGGAGACCCGGGAGGATTTGGAGTCCAACGACGGGAGGTCGAGGAAAGCGTCTCGAACTCGGAGCCTGAGCGATCTCACCCTGGCCATCGACAGCTCATCCGTAACCCCTCTACCGTCTCCCCCGTTGAAGCCATCGACGTTAAACTCGAGCCCCCCTCTCGACTCGTACAACAACCCGCTGTTCGAGTTGGTGAGGCCTCAGTCCTCTCCGCCGCCGACGTTCAAGTTCCTCCGGGACGCTGAGGAGAAGATGTACAGGAGGCTAAAGGAAGAGGCGGAGGCCAAATTGAGAGAGATTCAGGAGAAGCCGGTGACTCCGCCTGCGATAGACGATTCATCGGCACCACGGGCGCAGAAGAAGGTAACGGCTCCGTCGAGCTCTTCTCAGGTACTTCCCCTGGAATCTTCCCCGACGGCACTCAGACCCGCACCCGACGAGAAGTTCATCTCCCGTTAACACCCCTCCAACGAAGTGTTCTTCAAGGCATTCGATTCGATGTGATTGATCGTTAGATGGTTTCATATATATACACCCGTTGTGCAAGCATTCTTCAAGCTTAAGCTAATTCTTTCCGGCTTAAAGGATTAATCGTTCCTGTGTGTCATGGTGATAGCAGCAGCCTTTAATTGTTTTGCTCCTTCCCCCTGCTCGGTTCAACCTATTCAATCTCAGTTTATGGTCCAGGAAATCTGGCTCTTGTTTCTCTGGGCAGAAAAATGGAATCAATTGACTTTATCTTCATTGAAAAATGCGGAGAGGGTAACAAGCAGCACATCTCGAGCCAAAAAAAAGGGAAGAAGAAAAAAAAGGGCCAACAGGAACAAGAAGATGATAGTGGCAGCGCAGATCAAGAACTGTTCAAGTGTGAGCTTGAAATTAATGAATGCACCATAAATATAGAATAACTGCCAGTGTAATTAATTAATAGTTCTTCTTGTTGACGACACGGCGCCAGTCTCTTTTCTCTCTAGTCAATGTTCTATGTCCGATGATACAACTTTTAAAGCTGGATAGCATGCATCATCACATATACAACAAGCATCTTGCCAATACACCATGTCTGAAAAGGGACAAAACAGAGAAAATTTTTTTCCCTTGGGACAACAGAGGTTATTTGCCAGCAATATGTTCTGAGATCATTCTAAATAGGCTGGTAAACAACTGGCCCCGATACAAAAAAAAAATCGTTCTTGAGTCAGGATTTTTTGATAACACGAGATATTGGGTGTATCGGTTGAAAATTATGATAATAACATTTGTAATTAAAAAAATGTGAGACATTTTTTTTTAAAAAATTAATTATAAGTATGTAATTATATTTTAATAGTTATTTTATATTAATATAAAAATTTACATTAATCATTAATTATATTACTTAAAACTTATTTTTAAAATATAAAATTATTTAAGTTTACTTTTTTTAATATAAAAAGGGTGAAATATTGGCTTCCACCACCTAAGATTGTGGATTGTGCTGGTGTGGGCTGAATTCATTGGGTGTGACCCAAATTGAGAGCTCTAATTGTAGAGCAAAAAAGCCAACAGGCGAGAGGACGACCGTGGCTTCTCGTTAAGAAAACAATTTCCCACGTTTGCGTCGTCTCGTGCAAACGTCCTAGCGAAGGAAAAGGTGTTAGAATAACATCGGACGGCAGCAGCACAGATCCGACGTAGAAGACAACTCGCGACACAGAGTGGTCCTAAAAAAAAAAAAGAGTATACAAAAGGAATTAAGTTAACAGAGAGAGAGTGCAGACGATGGAAGTCAAGAGCTGCGGTAGTCACGGTGTTCTCTCGAGACAAATGCTACCCCCTTCCAGCATGTGCTAAGGCAATGCGATCGGTTATCTCCTAGGCACAACGGCTTGACGAATCGGAGGTAATGCAATGGTGAATTGAACAAACCATGAACATCGATGTAGAAATTTCGACATGATTATAAGAGTGATGAGCTCATATTTAACAAAAAAGTTTAAGCTGATAGGATGGTGGTACCCGGCCTCTTATATGTCGAGATTTTTTATTCAATTTTATAATGTAAAATTCTATTATTAGCACCCGTCCTCACGTGATAATGTGGCATACACGTGCCACATGCCATTAATACTCGCTCTTAATAACTGTTCATGAGCTGGACATACTCTTTTGTACCTAAATGAAGGAGTTAACTAATCCAATAGTCAATCAGGTTGGGGTCTCCTCAATAATTACCACGACATGGGCATTTTTTTTTTCAAATCTCGAATTTATCAACAACTAACCTCGAGTATTTTTTTGGTATTTGACATTAGCGATGTGTGAGTGTATACAATATCCTACTCTGATACTATATAAAAATTCCATCGGGCTTATAAGAGGAATTGGCCCATGTCTAACCCAAAATGTTAGACTAATATGATAGTAGCACCCAATCTTTTATATACCGAATCTTTTTATTTAATTTCCCGGGATTCCATTCCTCAATATGTACCAAAAGAAAAAAGAATAGACAAGGGGAATTTCTAACCAGAGGTGGGAAAGTGATTTCACAATGTTCCTTCGTGTAAACAGGGTTTTCTTTTCTTTTCTTTTTTTCCTCTCTCAACTACAAAATGTCCTTATTATAATAATAATGATAATAATAATAAAAAAGTCGCTGTTGGTTGCGACGCGCACGCGCTTGGGCCGAAAGATGCCTCCTATCCGCCGCTCTTTCTTTTTATTGGATCGAATTTTAATAGAACTTACTTAGTGCTGCTAAACTGAAAATTCAACATAAATAAATGATTAAATGCCCCACATTTATTTTTATTTTTATAATATCAATGATGTATAATATTATAATAATTAATTAATTTATTAGATAGCATATCAAACCGTATGAGACCTGCGCATTAATCTCAAATACTAATACCGGAAGTTTTGAATATTGAATATAATTTATTATTTATTATCATCTTATTATAGAGGTCCGCACTTTTTTTTCCTCCAGCGACCGCTGTGCTCCTTCATCGTTCTTCAGTCTCGCTGTGCTTCCGGCGGAAGAAGGTGTTAATCTTAATCAATCAGTGAGTCTTCTTGTAACGACGATGATGGTGTCCGCAAAAATCCCAAGCTCCAGTAATCGTTAATCTTGACATGTTTTACATGTGATGGCGACGCTATACAACGGGGCCCGAGCTGTGGTACGTTTCTCTGAGCAATCATCGGCCACATCACGTCAGAAACCCTGCATGGGCATTTCGTCGTAGCTAGGACGCGTTCGATCGAGTACTGAGTACGTAATGCTATGATGAATATGTCATTCATAATGAAAGTTTTCTTAAATGGGGACCAAGTACCTCAGTTTTGTCCATGGCATTTCTCACCATCGTACGATTCAAGCGGGAGTGCCGCTCACTGTCGTGTAAAATGTCTACAATGCAACGACCCTTTCCCGTATTCTTAGACGATATGATCTTAGATTGCGATGAAAGGTAGGCTATTTGTCCACAGCTTGAAAACTTCAAGATCTGAGTATATCATGATTCTTCTTCTTCTTCTTTTCCTCTGGAATTAGGCAAAAAGATCTGAACATGGAGAGCGGGAGCATAGGATGCAAATTTAACCACTGCAGGCAATTCACGTCACAGCTGAAGAGAAGAGGTGGATGAACAGTCTGCTCTGACCAGTATGTGAAGGAAAATAGGACTGTACAGAGCTGAAATTTAGGGGACTAGGGTAAAACTAGGATTCGTGATGCGCTCTTCTCGTGTGAGCATGGAGAATTCGGCAAGAAAAAAGGGCGTCAGACCCTCTGAATTGTACGCGGGACCTAATCCACCTGCCCGAGAAAATATCTTACCCCTGCCCCCAGCCCTGCAACAGTTCCCCTTCGTCACTGACACGGTCAGTCTTCGTCCTTCTCCGGGCAGCCCCGAACTCCAAGAATCTTTCCGTCTCTGTCGCTCTAAAATAATTCTTTACCGGGCGCTTCTCCTGTAGAAAAATGGATAAAGTCCGAACCTCTCTCCTTTAGGGTGGAGGTTGATCACCTTAAATTTTGAACTTCCCCCCTTTGTCGGTGAGCAGCGGCAGTTTGAGGCCACGGCCACCAGCATTGGGTGGTGGATGTGGGGCGTCCCAGCAACTGTGAGGTAGAATGATGGGTCTGTGGCTGAGCTGCAGCCACGGCCGGGAAAATGGGCTGCTCAGGGCGGTGAAGTCCGGCGATTTGGAGACGGTGGAAGCCCTGCTGGAGACAAACCCGTCTCTATCCGAGCGAAGCACTATCTATGGACGTCAGTCGATCCTCCATGTAGCTGCTATCCGTGGCCACGTCGAGGTGATCATCCCTTCCACAACCCCGGCCACTGTTATTAGATAAATTGCTTGTGATAGTGAGCCATTTGCACTCAATGCTGCTCATATCTGGTATGGGGTTTGGTCCCGGCTATCTTTTTCTTTGTTTGGATTTAGTAAGCTCGACGATTTGGGGATGGCTGTTCTGGGCCAAATGATGTCGACATTGTTCCAGGCTTATTTAAGTTTTTTATTTCTTCTGTCGATCGATCACTCGGATTGAAAGTTGGGGGTGAATGATCACAATGCCTCAAATTACATTTCTTCTCTTGGGACTCTTGTAGGTCCTGTCTATGCTGTTGGATCGACCCATGAACCCGGATTTATTGAACCGTCACAAGCAGGTAAATTTGAGAACTGAGAACTCCGTGCCATTGAAAGGTGTCAATGTCTATAATTTACTCCGGCTCTCACCTGCTCTCCTGGATTTTGTGAGCGCATTTAGACGCCAATTATGGTAGCTGCAGTGCTTGGGAAGATAGGCTGTGTCAGCAAGTTCCTTGAAGCTGGGGCCAATGTTAGGCAAATTTCCTCTCTTTTCACCTCTCGCTCAATCAGATTCAAGTTCTACTGGTTTTGAGATCAGTCGGGTATTGATTTGATTCTTTAGGTCTTGATGTTTGATTCCCTTAAAGGGAGGACTTGCTTGCACTATGCTGCCTACTATGGTCATTCCCATTGTCTCAAAGCAATTCTTACGTCTGCTCAGTCTAGTCCTGTTTCTGCTTCCTGGTTTGTCTTTCTCTCAGCTGTCCGGGTATACTCCTAAGTCAACGGCTTCATGATTGATTTCCAAATAGCATTTTTTGTTGGATTGGAATTCAGGGGATATGCAAGGTTCGTGAATGTCCGAGATGGAAGGGGAGCCACCCCATTACACTTGGCAGCTCGACGAGGGCATGATTGTTGCTTGCGCATCCTATTGAATAATGGATCTCTTGTTTGTGTGGAAACTGCTAGATACGGGTAATTGTTCTTCCAAAAGATCTTTCAAACTATACAAAATGGAACATGGGATGTCTTCTGGTTTGCTGGAGCCAAACATACTCTTCAAGTCTTGCTCTACACTGTAGATTGACCAGGTTGCTCTATGCAGATATCCCGGAAGCAGCCCTCTTCACTTGGCTGCTCAAGCGGGCTCAATTGATTGTATTCATGAATTGCTTGCATGGGGAGCTGATCGACTTCAAAGAGATTCCTCTGGGTATTTAGTTTATAACGAAAGCAATTTCTCATAAATATCTCTTTACAAGAAAAAATAGAGATCCGTTATGGTTGTAAGTGATGGCGCTCTTGGGGGACAGATCTTGGATGGAGTTGTGAAATGCAAGACCTTATTTTTTCCCCTCCTTTTTAGTACAAATCTATCCTGTGCAAAAATTCGTTCTTGGTATCACATTGAATTGAGCTATGATGTGGATGACCCAAAAGGCAATCAAAATGAGCGGATCTTTAAAAAAAAAAAGGAAAAATCATCAGTTTATAACTAAAAACTCTGTTGAGTCATGATTTGAAAGTAATTTTAAGGTACTTATCTCTGATATGATATTGAGCCTATGCAGGAGAATACCTTACATTGTAGCTCTCAAGCACAAGCATGGAGCATGTGCGGCTTTGCTGAACCCTGCATCAGCAGAGCCTCTCGTGTGGCCATCACCTTTGAAGCTTATCAGTGAGCTCAATCAGGAGGCAAAAGCACTCCTTGAACGGGCACTTAAAGATGCTAATAAGGAGAGGGAGAAGAGCATCCTAAAGGGAATTTCTCAGTCACTCCCATCTCTATCTCACTCTGATCTTGGGGTCAGCGATGATATGTCAGAGGTAAAAGTTTCCATCAAGCTTCGTAAAAATTGATGTTTAAACAGACGATTTTTTTTGTGGTATCTCTGGAAGAAGTTTTAGAAACAAACCTGGAACTGCCGGATCATTACCATCCTAAGAAAATCACGTCAGGGAATGAAACATAATACCCTTTGATATTTAAACGTTCTTGGTTCTTCCATTTAAATTTGTGATAACATCCTTTTAGGAGAAAGGCGTAGTGTAACCCTATTATGATTGCTGCAGGCTAGTGAAAACAACTTATGTTGCATATGCTTCGAGCACTTATGCTCAATTGAAGTCCGAGACTGTAGCCACCGGATGTGTGCTCGATGCATACTCTCACTTTGTTGCCACAATAAGCCCAATCCAACAACTTCACGCATAGCCCCTCCCATGTGCCCCTTCTGCCGAAGCTCAATATCTGGCCTTGTAGCTGCAGAAGACAGATTTTCTGAGGAGCCTGATGATGACATTACTGATATTAGCTCATGTTCCACCAAGTTGAGGAAGTCGTGTGAGGCTAGCAGCAGTTTAAAGGGATTATTGGTCCTGGGTTCCTTTAAGATGGGTGGCCGAGTTTCCGCTGGAAACAATTGGGTCGATAAGCCATGATGGAGAAGCCAAGGATAAAGATTTAAGAAACTGAGGAAGGATGAATGAACATGTCCTCACCCTCATCCAGTTTGAAATGAATTGGAAGGTGCAGAATCGGCGAATTTTGGGTCTGTTCGTTGCCTCTTTTATCCTGAAGAAGGAGGAGGAATGGGAAGCAATTCTTCTCTTAATCATGCTTGCCCCGCAGTTACAGCAGGTTTCCTCCGTGGAAGAGACCCAGGGAGATGTTCGGAGGGCATATGTACCCACTGGGTTCATTGAACTGTGTCTAGTATATATTTTTTTCCATCTTCACTCTGCTTTGATTATTATCCCTTGTAGTATGGTTACAGAGCAATCACATGAAAAAAAATGGAGGCTGTGGGCCGGGTTTCTGGTTCGTACGATAATGTCTGTATCCTCTTGACTACGAACGCCAGACCATCATTGTCTCCCATGAATCCACTTAGCACTGCCGGATTGAATGAAGCTAATTGAACCTGGTGTCGGCACATGGATCTCTGACTTGTGTGGGTGATGAACGATCGCTTCCTAAGATGCTAATCAATAGTACTTTCTTTGTGGTTCGGCTTTCATGTTTTCGATATCTATTTGTTTGTCGTGTAAAGAAGCATGCCCATGTGGTAGGGGCCGGCAGGTACGAAGTTTAAAATCATTCCAATGTGTAAGAAAGGGTTTGGGCCCAACGGCCCCTAAGCACATGGGATCGCGGCCCCATTCCTGACTGTTGGTTTGCTGCAGAAGTCCATGAACGAACCCAAGTGGACAATTTGCTCGCGCCTTCAAACAGAGCATGTTTGCATCTGATCTTCTAACTTGTTTGGATTAGGTTCTAGGTATTGTCTTTTGATGCAACAGGGATGTGTGGGGATGGAAGAGCTGCTCATTCAATTGAGAAGAATGGAATTACTCTTGAATCAAGTCAGAATCGAGGCTAAATACCCTATCAAGTGAAAGGGATTTAATTTCTTTCAGCCAAAGCCCTTGTTCAAGCTCAAAGTCGTTGCATTGGGACTTTGACGGTGCCCCGTGTGAATGCTGAATACTTATTAGACTTCATGAATCTCGACGCAGCTTTGCTTGGAATCGATTATTAGTTGACGAAGGAATTAAGGGGTAAGGACCAAATCACCGTCAGCTGCAATTTAGACTAGAAGTAGTCGTTCGCGTACTAATTTTCTAGGAGGAGAATCTTGGTCATCCCAGCCCAGCCATCTATCGTCATTGCCCACAGCTTGCTTGATTTGACTCGGCTTTGTAGCAATTTGGACCACTGACTTTGGCCGTTTAACACTGTTACCTCAGGTCCTACTCCCTAGAGACAAGTGCACACGGTCCTTTCTCCTCCGTTAGAATCGAAGGAGGTCAAGCATGGACTCGGTCCATGAAAACCCACAAGCCTATGGCTATGGGATTCACAGGCTAGGCTGGGCCTTCATGCTCCGGGATTATAGGGGTACTCCGTTGGCGGGTGATTTAGGCCCTAGAGGCGGCGCTTTTGTTACGCCAACGCTGGATTCTGGAACAGGTCGACCAGAGCAACGATTTTGCTTGATTTCCCATCCCCTTCCCTACAAATAGTTCTCGTCAACTTGAGCGGCTCCTCATTCTCGGGGTAACTTCTGATTTTCTTGGGAAACTCGGCATAGCCATTAACAGTGGAAGAAGCAGATAATCAATTCCAGAACTAAGATTCAGCAGAAGCTCAGGTTTCTTGTCCTCTGGAGCTCGGAAAGGTGTGTTTTAGCCGAAAAAAGTCTTGATCTTTATATACTGTCTCGACTTTTACTGTTCCATTGAAGGTGCCCCTGTTCGTCGTCTGATTAATCTGTTGTGAGGCTCTGTCCTTGTGTTTGGGGATAACTATCATTCCGCACAAAGTAGGGAAGAAAAAGTTTTGTTTTGTTTTTTTAAAAATCCTTTTCCCCCTGTTGATGATATCAAAGGGGTTTTATGAACAAATATCTTGTAACATAAACATCCATGGACGAGACATCTGATCAGGCTTGTTCAATCTGCCTGCACAGGTGAGTTTGTTTCTCTTTGCCACTTCTGTTTCCCTTGTTTAAAACATGGGAAAGCACTTGCTTTTTAATGGACAGTACGAGGTCGAGGACCGGCAACATCGGCCGGGATGGCTCTGGGGCATGCTTCATGCTCTCGATTACCACCATTGGCAGTATGTCAAGAAATTGCAGAAACTGCTTTACAACAGGAAACATCATCCGAGAAGAAGACGCCTTCGTTGTAAGCAATTCTTATTCATCCCACTTACTCTCTCTGAGTGCCTGTTGCTACATATTGTGTTTTTTTGACAAGAGTGGTGCTTAGTCACATCTTCAGTAGAGAATTATTTCCGTTCTGTATATTGTGGTTCCTTTTTTAGAAGGCGGGTAACTTCAGTATCCATATTTAGAGATCTTCTTATGCTTCAGGTTGTGCAGCTCCAAAGACCATCTCTTTTACCCATGATGCTGGAAAAGAACCGGAACAAGTTGATGCTGAAAAGGAGCATTTGCTGGTAGGCTCGAGTTTCTGCACGAGTCGGGGTCTGATCTTTTACTTAGCAAGCTAAATGCTAATGGTCCTTGTGTCACTGTTCACAGGGCCAACATCACATTGAAGAAGGAGAAGCTCTGGCTGCTGAAGATATCTCCGAGAGAGAAATTGACATGAACCATCTGCTGAGTTTCCATGTGAGGAAACCAAAGCACGAGCACCAGATTGACAGTGAAATGAGTCATACTAGTCCACGCTCAACTAAAGTGGAGGATGAGTTATTCCAGAGAATCCTACAGAATCCCCACTTTGCTATTGTGAAAGGTTTCACCGGAGATCATGAGGGCATTGGAAAACCGAGATTCACCAAGGCTAGATCATTTCCCTTTTCCGATTCCTCTGGGGCAAGGCATTATAGAGCTAGCACGCTCCAACACAAACAGAGTGAAGTTTGGTTCTTTCGTGAAGGGGATAGACAAAAGATGGCGCCATTTAATGCTACTCTCAAACAGGAAACTACCCGTTCTTCCCTCGTTTCATCCCAGACAATTGATCATCATGGATGGAATCATCTGATCATCAGCCAATTCAAAGGTATCAAGCGTAGAGTAAGACTTGCTCTGAAGCAAAGCAGGAGGGGGAGTTTACCTGCAGAAATGGTGAGTGATCAGGGAAGTTCTTCAGATTACATGAAAGAAATTTCTAACGATCAAGTCGAGGCAAATAAGCTCCTGAAAATGACGAGATTGTCATCTTTGAACGAGTCTCTAGATAAATATGCTCGGCTATTGGGGGAGAGTTTCAGTGCAGAGTCAAAAGCCTCCAAGTTAAACAATTCCAAGAGCCTAAGTTTGAGAGTTGATGCTAAGACTAGCACCCCAAAGACCTTCAGAAGGAGACTCTCTCTGCCAGATTACGAGACACTAACTTCCCTTCTGGGTGATCTGTCATATGATAACCTCTACTCGGGGTTGTCCGCTAGGACAAAACCTGAGAGCAATGACTCTAAAGAGTTGAAGATGAAAGGTGAGCCATTAGATGACTTCCCGAGGACTGATTCTCCATACAAATCCTTAGAAGGAAGTGATGCAGCTATGGTTACTGAAGGACCCAGCTTGATTGGAGGCAGTGCGGACGGTCTTTATGCAGAAAGTGACATCTCTGGTGAGAATTCAGTAGAATCAACAAGGAGAGAACATATTATACTTCATGGAAAGGAGAGTTCTATATCATCGAAATCAACCACTGAGGCAGAACCGTCTAGTCCAGTGTTGGTTCTTCACTCCTTTCTGCCGCAAGATAAGAGTACCGAGCTAGAAGCACCCCGTCCCTCAGAAGGTAATTAGCCCTTTGCCTGCTTAACTTGTACGAGTAACTTCTTGCTTAATCAGTCTATTAAGAAATGTCAAGTTTACCTGCGTCAAAAAGGAAAAAGGAAAAGGAAAATCTCTGGCAATGTGAGCAGCCCTTTATTTTTCTGGAGAGCAAAGATCCTAGCCGTTTTAACACTCAGCAAACTGCCAATAACTTCCTGTTGACATCTCTAGAAATTTTATTTGTGGACTGAGATTTCTGGTTGAATCATCAGGATTGGACTTGAGGCCTTGCACCACTTTGAATGACGAGAATGCTTGTACAAGGGATGAAGCTGCCGACAAACTCTTCATGCCCGATTTTCGAATGGTTAAAGAGGACGAGTGCGACTTCAACTTTGTAAAAGACGCACTCAGGCTAGGGGGTTTCTTTGAAAGTGAAGACCTAGAGCCGTGGGAGTCAATACAGCTGCCACTCGACCCCAAGGTATTTGATCAGCTGGAGGCTTCTGAGCTCCATGAACCTGAATGCTCGGATGCCTACTGCGTGCACCAACTCCTGTTCGCTGTGATCAACGATGCCCTCCTTGACATCTGCGAGAGAAACTTCACTTACTTCCCAAAGGCATTCTCCTTCTGCAAGTTCATCACGAGACCGATCACAAAAGGGCAACACCTTCTCGATGAGGTCTGGACAAGAGTAAAATGGTACCGTGGCACGAGGCATGAGGCGGCTCCGAGGTTGGATGACATCGTGAGTTGGGATATGGCTAAGGGAGATCGGTGGATGGACCTCGAATGGGAAAGCGAGTGCGCGGCACTCGAGCTCGAGGATATGATCCTGAGTGAACTCGTAAATGAGCTCGTGCATTCTTGATCGGTTAAAAGACACGGGGAGAAGTGCAGCTGTGTACATGCATGAAGGGTTTGCAGCCTAGCCTGTGCTGCTGCATTCATTTGAAGATGTCCTGGCGATTACATCTAGGCTGTAGCATTTTTGAGAGTGGTTTTCTCTGACTGAGGTCTCTTCTACAATTGGGACAGTCTCGGATGCTACGAGAATGCAATGACACATTCCTGTGCTGTTATACACACAAAAGATGGGAAAAAAGAGAGAGGGAAAAATAGATTTGGTCGGACATAATAATACATGAAATATATATAATAATTTGGTGTATGCTTAAGATGTCCATCCACCCACTTGAATGTACGAATAACACTATTCTGTTGATGCTTTCGACCAAATATAGAGTTTAATTTAACCTCTTAAGCGAAGAGATCTGGAGTTTGTATGGATTCGCGTAGGATTTTCCCTGGCTGCACTTCACCTGAGCTTCAGCACGCGCGGCTTAACGTGCATCTCCCCATTGGGCCGTTCCTTAGAGCCCAAAAATAATATGGGCTTCAGTCTGAGTCCATCCAAGCTCATTGGCGGATTCGAAGGGCACGAGGATCGCCACCTCAGCACCTTCTAGAATAATATTCACCGTTGGATGGTCTCGATATCCATCGGCACTAAATGTCCGGTCCCCCTTCTCCCTTCCCTCCCTCCAGCTCTGCCGAAAATGTTTTCGAACTTCCCGCTCGTATCATTGGTTTTCCTTCTATAAAAATCTCATCTGCCTGAATCTTTCCCTAACCAAATCCACTGCTATCTTCAATTCTTCTCCGAGAGAGAGAGGCCGTTCTCCTTCCTCACTTGATCAATGGCGCGCACGAAGCAGACGGCGAGGAAATCCACCGGCGGGAAGGCACCAAGGAAGCAGCTGGCCACCAAGGCAGCGCGGAAGTCGGCACCGGCCACTGGGGGAGTGAAGAAGCCCCACAGGTTCAGGCCGGGGACTGTGGCCCTGAGGGAGATCAGAAAGTACCAGAAGAGCACTGAGCTGCTGATCCGGAAGCTACCGTTCCAGAGGCTCGTCAGAGAGATAGCTCAGGACTTCAAGACCGATCTGAGGTTCCAGAGCAGCGCCGTTGCTGCCCTGCAGGAGGCTGCGGAGGCATATCTGGTGGGTCTCTTTGAGGACACGAATCTCTGTGCGATCCATGCTAAGAGGGTCACCATCATGCCTAAGGACATTCAGCTTGCTAGGAGGATCAGAGGCGAGAGAGCTTAGACACAAACATTAGCTACCTAAGCTTTGTGCTTCTAGCTGTTTAGATGTGCATCTCTTGTCTGATTGTGGGTTGAGCTCCTAGTGGTGAAGGCTGATGTATATCTATCAGTAGCTTGATTTAATATCCAGATCTCTTCTATTTGACTAATACTTGGAAGCAATGCTTTTGGGTTGGATGATTCTTGTTCGAAGACTGACTGATCTTTTGTTTTATCTTCTGATCCATGCCTGAACTCCTGAAATATCTATCCTCTTTGAGTTATAAGAAAGCAATCTCTGTTCAGACTAGCACATTAGGCGTTTTCAAGTGAATAATTAAGAGATAGATTCCATATATATCAAGCATAAATGGATGCTCAAAATGAGTGTTGAATCAGACATTGAATTCAATTTGAGTGTTTCAATCATCAAGATGCTGCTAACAGTCCCTGCATTTTGTTGGGGATGCAGAAGAGAGAGCCTTCTATGCAGTTTAGGTTTTCTGGGAGCAGAAATATGCAACCAATTATTAGTTGGGATGGAATGTTATGTTCAAGTGATGATGGAGCATAAGGAGATAGGGGTGAACTGATCATCTACTTATTACCACAGATACATCTGATGTGGATGATGAAGAGCTGGATTCTAAAATCGAGCGTCTCCATGTGCAGTCAGAGGTTTGAGAGTGGAAAATAATGCGAGGAAACCATGCAAGTTAATACCGAGTTTTATTCATGTAAGATAGTTGAGGAACTCAGCAGCAGTTGCAATGGCACCTCCAGTAATAGCGTCCATTATGATCCTATCCTTATTATTGTTGCTGGCTGCTGATATCACAAGGCCTGTCACAGCTCCCCCAATCATGGCATTCTTCTGCAATTGAAAATTGGCGATTGTAAGGTGGACCAATCAGTTCTGATGACATATAATGAGCCAGATTTATCAAAGTTAGCACAATATAACAATGGCACTGACATAAAAGAAGATTAAGCATACCCAGTCCCTGGTGCCTCGGATCCTCTCCACGCCATACTCCATCCCCGTGTATACTCCAGCAACAGTTCCTGTTCAGGAATGCAAGGGATTGCAAAATTGAAGTTCATCAAGAAAGCAGGCACCTCAGAAGTTGTGAATGAATTGACACGCAAAATTGCTCCTCACCCCAGTAGGCACCTTCTTTGCACATCTTCTTCAACTGCATTATCATCACAAATCACATCAACAAAGATAGACCTGTCACAATCATCTCCACTAAAGTCTAGGTGCACTAGCAATAGCAGTGGCTGCAAGTACTCATTTCAAGAAACGGTTCTACAAGGCACATTTGAGTCTAACACACAGTCTAATCTGCAATTCATATGGAAGCACTCAGAAGGAAAAGGGAAGAAGATTTTGTTCCAAGGATTGAGAAAAGGCTATGATGGGACGGCAGGCATAAGACAACCTCAGTGGATATGAACAATTCATATAATCCAGAGGAAATTACTGGTTAAGATATGAAACTGTGTATGGACATGTATGCAAAACGCGAGGATTTGGAGCCTTGTAGCAACATCAGAAATGAGACCTACTAAATAGTCCGGGAATGCTCACCGAATGCTCAAGTTTATCGCGGGACATGTTTCCTGCGGAAGAAGTGGACATTCAGCGAGACAGGAAATCGAATAAATTAATTTCCCAATCAAATCAACAACGATTGTAAGCTAACCAATCACATGAAGTCAATTGATGGGTCTGAGTATCGCTGCTATCAACTATTCAGAGAGTGAACAGGATAACAGCGAAGTACCTCTTTTAACGGCGTAGTAGGCATCCTCAGCAGCTGCTCTGGTCGCTGCCACCTGAGAATCTCCGGGAGTTAATCGAACAAGAGCAAAGCAAGGAAATGGAATGGGAGGAGCGAACCGGAGTCCGTGCTTACAGCGCCGATCTTGAGGAAACCGTCGACGGCGACGTTAAGGAAGGGATTGCCCATGTCGATAGCCACGTCCACCTTCGGAGTAGAGAAAGAGCCCGAGAATCTGCTCAGAGGCACGTCCTCCTCCTCCTCCTCCTGCTCCTCGAGATTCACAGCAAACTGATTGGTCAGACAGCTACAGTGCAGGCACCCTCTACTCTACGCGCTGCGTCTTTGTATATCTTCCTTATGTGGCCAGCACTGCCCGAGTGCCATTTTACATCTTCAAAGTTCACGGGCTTAGGCATCATATGAATGGCTCCGGTAAGCAATAATTGAATTTTTTTTTCAATTTTTGATTTTCAGTTACTTAGAACCAATGAATGAA
The DNA here is from genome assembly GCA_900174645.1 of Sonneratia alba. NCBI lineage: Eukaryota > Viridiplantae > Streptophyta > Magnoliopsida > Myrtales > Lythraceae > Sonneratia > Sonneratia alba. The sequence continues at coordinate 4,108,491 of FWPY01000010.1, forward strand.
ACAGACATAGCATGAATGAAGCCGACATACTAATTGTCTAATACTTTTACCAATTATAATTTCACATCATTTGCACATAATAACTGGACTTTACCCATTTCGCAGAGCACAACCATAGATTGATTTATCATTCTGTTCAGACATTTGCTGTGTAAGTTTGTAACTATTTTCTCGGCCCACCGAACATTCCACTGATGACCCATGATCTTGGCAGGCTCTGGGCTTGGCTTTTTCTCCCATCAGCAGAGGGCCCAATCCGATAATGAAAGTTTTATGGCTGTTGGAATTCCATGCAACCAGCAAACTGTAGATCAAGAACCCTAGTAAGTTGCAGGAGGTGGGCGCAGACAAAGGGAACAGCTTTGAAGCGGTGAACCGAAGGGTGGGTAAGTAGAGCCGAAGATGGACAAGAGCATGCTCGGGGACCTCGACAACCTTCCAGAGGCTGATAAGATCCGAATGTCTACGATGATCGATCAGCTCCAGATCCGCGACAGGTCTTGTTCCTCTCACCCTCCATTTTCCATCTCCCAAAATCTCTTTCTCCATTTCTGTTCATCGGCTTCTTCTGACTGAGTTTGCACTTTTAGCTGCCACTCTCTAGCTGTTGAAACGCTGAAGTTGTTTGCTGTAATGGAAAATGGTGCTGATAAAAGTGCTTCCTTGAAGTAGCCTCTCGTGTTCAGAATTATGTCTGTGTAATTGCATGTTGGCTATTGTCAAGAGGTCATTCTAATATTTATTCTTTCCTAACGGTTTACTTATGGGTCCTTAAAAACTGCGGCTGCTGAGGTAACCTTATGTAATTTCATATAGGATGACAACTGGCAAATTTTGCTATTAGATAGATAGGTCATTTGATGGTGCCATGTAGTGTTCAGGCTGTCAAAGCATTGTATCAATGAGGAGATTTAGCTTACTTGTTTTTGCTAGCCAGACTTCTATAACAAGATGGGTTGGCGATAGATCCAGCCAAATTGATCAATCTGTTGGCTTTGGCTTCATACTTTCTCTATACATGGGTTGCACGGTGATCTTTTGTCTGTGTGACTCTGCTCTGTGAGAAGCCAGAACAAATGTTCTCCTTGAAAACCAATGCAGCCAACATGCTGCATCTGGACGTTTTGGGAACAACAGAAACAAATGCAAGTTCCTTGCTGTGACCATTTATGAGATTTTGGGACTGCTTTTGACACATTCCATTTGTCTTTGATAAAAGCGTAAAATAGGATATCTATTTGGGATGTAAATTTGTTGCCTTTTCAAGGGAAAGGCTTATTGGGTACTATTCTTCGAGCAGCTTTCTAATTTGCTATCTATTGATAGACCTTTCTTGGATTCCATATTTGCAGCTTGAGGATGTACAACTCACTGGTGGAGAGATGCTTTAACGACTGTGTTGATTCCTTCAAGCACAAGAAATTGCAAAAGCAAGAGGAGACCTGTGTCCAACGCTGCGCTGAGAAGTTCCTAAAACATTCCATGCGAGTAGGCATGAGGTTTGCTGAACTAAACCAAGGAGCAGCAACACAGGATTAGTGACTGCCTTTGTTGAAACTTTCAGCAAAATGGCTCCAGATTGTTGCTGGAAATAAATATCAATTTTTTGCCTGGTGGACCTCCCTGGTGAAATTTATGTTCTGCTTTCCCTGGCAAGTTGCGATCAAAGTGAAAGTTACCATTTTTTTGCTGCATTGGCCTATTGATTTGAGATGTAAACAGCATTCATGTCCTAGAGTATGGAAGTTTTGTGAGAACATAATGACATGAAGAAGTTAGAATTCACCATTGAATTCAGTGTCCCGCTTTGGATGCTCAGCCCGTGCAAAGCCTGCAAGTTTTATGGTGACGTTTTCAGGACCAAAACCATTTATCTGGATAGCTGTAATTTTCACTTCAAAGAATAAACTCAAATTTGGACCATACTCTATTTGTTTTTCAAACTGGCGGAAGAATCTGTGCATGGATATTGTCAATTGGGCACCTTATTCTTTCTTCCCCTGTAAGGTCAAAGAGGCAGGTAATGTCACTGTTGGGGTCGTAGCAGTCGAAGTCAAAAGACCCCCACCGGAGTGGAGACGTTTGCCGAGTACAAAGCCGCCACCTGGAGCGCCTCCGCGGTCGTGAGAGACGTTTCATCAACCTTCCCGCCCCCTCCACTACTTGATTTGACTCGGAGAACGTAGCCAAATCCGTAAGCACAAACCGGTTCAATCTCGCTCGCCCTCTCCGTCCTAATCTCGACCGCTGAACCCTGCTCACCGACTATCAACTCTACCCCTGGATCCCCTCCTCCAGTCCGGCTGCTTCATTGACATGACGACGATCTCCAAGGTAGAAACCCCAACCGACAGCGTAGAGAAGCCCAGCTTGATAGAACGCAGGCCGTGACTCCGATCAATGTCAGCCCATTGGGTAGCCGCGTCAGGGGTTCCTCTAAGTTGGCAGCTGCAAAATTGAGCTCCAAGGGCTGGCAGTTTGCAGCTGCGATGGCTGAGACCGTGGCAGATGACTCTGAGGACTCAAAGCAGAAGCAGCGACGCCGGTTCTCTGTTGGGGAGCAGCGGATAGTGCCAGGGGAGACGCTGGATTGGGTGCCTGCTGGCTGGATTGTGGAAGATAGGGTCAGATCATCTGGTTCTACTGCTGGAATGATCGATAAGGTTAGACTTGTGGCTTTTTATGATCGACATGGAAATGTTGAATTATCATTAATCTCAGTTGTTAATATTTGTTGAATGCTTGATGACTTCTCATGTTATTTGATAGCAACGTAGTTGGTATAGAAGGAATCCCGGTAGGCAATAGATCTAATGACGGAATATACTTCAAATATATTCAAAATTTAGTCAGTGGTAACTCGCCTACACTGGTGTTTAATCCCGAGCAGCCTACATTGAACCACATTCCTTATGGCACTTCAGAGGGAGTCAACCGATACCTGATCCTGCCCATGCTACATCACGATTCAGGCTTGCCAAACATGATAGATACATGCATTCCAGGCAACTTTCAGCAGCACTGCCGGGATTGTCCTCCCTTTTAGATACTCTTGACCTGAATTCGTCAGTGTAGCAACATGAGAAAAACAAGTGATCCCGGCTCCCAGCTGCATCCTGACAGAGGCAACATGTTGGATCAGCCATTACATCCCAAGTCACTACTCTCTCAAGGGCGGGCAATCAGTCATGCACAGCTAGCCAACTAGTAAAACTATGTCGAGGCACAGAGTGTTGAAATTTATTTCTATTTTAAGCTTAATGATTTATTGGGTGTTTGTAATAATAAATTAAGTATTTTGGCAATTAACGTAATAAAACATGAACCTTATGCTTGTATCATTCACTACTTGCCTTGCCTGCTTGTCTCCACCCTTTTTGTTCCTTGAGTTTCTTGCTCATTTCTGATGGAGGAAGTTGATGCTTGTCCCTAATGTTCTTCATATTGCCAATACTATGAACTCCTGATATTTCTTGATTCTTTGGGTGAACTTGTCTCTCTAATAAGCAGCACTATTTTATGTGGTTTGGCTAGCATCAGATTCAAAGAAGGAATTCTATTTAAGCTATCGACCATGTTGATAACATCCGAATGATTGATTGTGTTTGTCTTCGTTTGCAAAATACTGAAATGGGCTTGAGTCAGTTGAACATGAGCACGTTGAATATTCTTTGTTTCATGTCAGGGTTTGAAAATGGCCTCAATAGACTTTAATTTGTTCACTTGATTGACTCGATTTGTAGAGCTTCCCTTGCTGATGCCCATCTTCAATTGTTTGTGCGAGTTGTTTCTCTATATCTTGCAAGCTCCTTTTTTCGTCTTGGCCTGTGCCAGCTTCTGATTCAAGCCAAGTTGCTGGTTGTCTCACACTCACAAGTGGCTGGTGCTGGTTGGTTATCAGAGAATGTTCTGGTGATCAGTTGCAGGATAGCAACTTGACTTTAACTGTGAGAACTTTGTGGAAAGTTGAATTCTGACCCTGCTCAATGTCAGTCAATGGTTCTGCATAATCAGTGTATATGAACCTTGCTTCTGAAATTTGAATTTTCAAGAGAGGGTTAAGCTTTCTTCTTGTTGGGTGTATTTGTCTTTCCTTCTATTTTTTCTCTTTGCCACTGGTGTATTGGAAACTAGAGTGCAACTCAGCAATTTTGTGGATGTGAATTGTGACTGTACTAGCCACTCAGACGGTATGGATGCTGCCTTCAGTATGAGTAGATTGTTTCTATTTACTCGAGTAGGGTAAAGAAATGTATGTTGTCTTTTGCCACTCGGGTTCAAGATCTTTTGGTTGCTGCCTTCACACTGCTATCTGCTGTATTACCTCTACAATCATTCTCTTCTTTCTAGCTGTCTTGAGTCCTAAAATTACGACTTTCTTGTATAGTACTACTGTGATCCAACATCAGGCCATGTCTTCCGATCAAAGAAAGGGGTACTTTACTTTCTGGAGAATGGAACAAAGAGGAAGAAAAATGCAGACAACTCTGAAGCTGACATGGCAGTAAGAGCAGGGACTAATCTCAGTTTTTGCCGTATTCTTCTTTTCTTGTTTTACGTGTATTTGCTGTGAGAATTAGCTGAAACCCCTAACACAGACCGGAGGGAGCCCTGGGAGCCGCAAGCAGAAGGCCGGTGCTGCAGTAAAAGCACCCTCACACTTCGACTTCAACGATCCTCCTGAGAGCTTCACTTGGGTTCTAATTGATTCTTCTTGGCTCCCTTTCATGGACAGTAAGAAGGTGCCTGATCCTATGACCCGAGGATGGGCTGCTGCCTTCAAGTTTGTCTCTACTGAGAAGCCTTGAGCCGCTTGCATAGCGTTGTCTGGAGGCTTGTACTTCTTCACTATCCTCGCATTAGGGGTGTTCTCATGTTTAAGCTGTCCATGATAGAGCACAGAAAAAAGGGAAAAGAGGTGGAGTGCGCATTTCATTCTTGCCTCCGTTACCTTTTGGCTTAATGTGCAAGGGGGGCATTGTGTTGTTAAATGGTAAGGTAGAGATCACAGAGAAATTATGGTGGGCTCATTAATCTGTTGTGGTTCCCAGGACTTTCCATTCCCAAATTTGGGTCGTTCTTCTATGTCCCTTTCTACCTATATCCAATCGGATGGACCAATACATCTGTAAAGATTGGGTTGATGGTTTTAGAGCTGAGTGAGGCATTCCACATGTCTAAGTGGGTCTGCTGTTACCAGCTCAACAAAGCGTTTGTAGTCCAACGGTTAGGATAATTGCCTTCCAAGCAATAGACCCGGGTTCGACTCCCGGCAAACGCATCCCTCTGCTTTTGCCTATTTTCCCTTTTGTGAATTGGGACTCGCGAGGGTTCTGGGCTGGGCTGGGCTTGAAGAAGAGGCCCACATCCCACAATTACACAAAAGCCCCCACCGCCGCCATTTCTCGATAGCTCGCTACCTAACGCAGCACCACGTACACGCGCATACGAACACTGTACTTTCATCGCCACGGTGCCGAGGAACGTACAATTATCGTCGCCTTGGCCAGCTTTTCATCGTAAGCTCGCTCCATCCACTGATGTTGGCAATCCCAAGGCGGGTGACCAGATTTTTGGGTCGGACGGATAAAGTTGCCGCTGCTTCACGTACATCTACAGCCATCCCGCTCGGGAGTTAGTCCTGGTCATGGACAACGTCTAGCCACTGTTGTTATCGTGGAGAGAGATCGATTGACTTATAAGATAAGTCTACATTTTTTCTAATTAAAAAAAAGAGAAATAGTTTCAGTATTATCTATAATTTACTATATGCATAGTTTTTAAAATTAAATTAAACCGAAAATCAGTTAATGATGAATTCATGAATTTGTAGGTTGGATTGAAGTTTAATGAATCAAACAGCATATTTAATAAATAATATTAATAGTATAATATTATAAATAAATAAATAAATAAAATAATAATAAATTCTTAATATAACTATTATATTAACATAAGATCATGATCAAATATAAATATAAGTATAGTAAAATAATATAAGAATATTATAATATATTTTATTTTTAAAATTTAAATCAACCGATTTTTTCACGTATTCAATTAGATTCGTCAATTTGATCAGGAATCAGTCGGTTCAATTGGAATTGACAAATATAATTGAGTTAATTCTGGTAATCGGACAGGGTAAGTGGCCGGTTCTAAGTTGACTGGCCGGCTCAGTCCGATTTTTTAAACTATGCAAATTATCTTAGGTGCACTTCAAATGTTAGTTATGCTATCATAGGTAATGAAAAATTATCTTAGTACTTCAGATGTCTCGTTAAGCTATCTCTATGATTTAGCTATTAGAATTGTCTTACGTGCTTATGCGTGTGTATGCATGGAGGGGGCGGCAAGCTAGCCATAATTTTTTTATTTTTAATTAAAAAAAACATAGGCAGGCGGACCTGAAAAATAGCGGATAAAAATGGAAATCCGACAATTTCCTCGGCTGTTAAAAATAGGAAAAGGAAAAATAATAATAATTAAAAAAAACACCCGACGAATTTCTCGAGCATGCGGACCGCGCCTCAGCCACTTGATGGAAATTCAGGGCCACGTGTCGGGGCCTGATGACGGAAAGAAGACTGGTGGGGCCACCCGTAAAACGTAGAGCCGGTAGTTCTTATTAAGCAGTTTCTCGGGCACCTGCTATAGCCCGTGAAACTGAGGGGAGTTACGGGCAGTAGCCGGTGGGCAGATGACGCAATTAAGGCGTCCTGGGGTTTAAGCGAAACAGGGGGAAAAAGGTTGTTTGGTAGTTTTCAGAGGGTTTAGGGCGATCGGTGGGAAAAAAGGGGATCGGGAGGAGAAGTCCGACGAGTTCTTTCATCAGAAAAAGTTGGAAAATCTTTTGTCTGAGAAATTATGTCTGAGGACGTGTGAGGGGAGCTCCACTTGGCGAGAAATGATTTTCATGATCTAGCTTTGCTTTCCGGGTGTAGCATCTGAACGTCGATCGGAGGAGTTGTTGATATCCTGAAGGTGAGCAGTTCGATCTTTGGATTTCTCATTATCTGCTGAGAAGATTGTCGCCTCTGTCTCCTGAAAGCTTGCGTTTTCTTGGTTATATTCCGCTTTATAGATGAAGAAGTCCGGATTTCGAGAATTCTCATCAAGTTCCCAGTTTTTTTATGAGCTGATTTACCAAAATTTAAATTGCTGTGTTGCTGCATTTTTTTTTAATCCTAGAGCGCGTTCATAAACTGTCCCGAGAAACCAAGCAGCGATCTCTCAGAATCCGGTCGTCCCTTTGACTGTCGGGGCGATTGCTTATAATCCAAAAAACGGTTGTCGGGACGTTTCTTCTCCTCCCTCTTGATTTTTGCATTAAAGTTTGCACCTTTGTGGTGTATTAGTTTTGATATCCCTGATCTGATCTGATCTTTCTGTAAGCATTTGTTCCGGTCAGTGAATTATGGGTTGGAAAAAATGTTTGATTCTTCCCTCTTTTAGAAGCACCATGCAATTTCATGTGCTTTAGAACAAGGTTTTGACGTATCAGTACAGGACCTTAAATTCATCATCATCTATCCAATAGTCACATGTAAAAGCAGTCTTCTGTCTTTCTTTTTTGATATGGTACGTGCAAGACTTTACATTTATCATCGAGATGTATATTATGTTCTTACAGTATGTACTTTTGGTTTCTGGAATTCTGTTCTTCTGTATGCGTATTAAGATGGGCTGCAATTTGCTGGTTCTCTGTGCATAAAGCATCTCTTTGCAATATGTTCTCTCCAATATGGTGTCGAATAAAAGACAGGAATATGGATTCAGAGGCTATCAGGTGCCCGCTACTCCTCAGGCTCCCCGATCAGCCAGGGTAAGATCAAACTGGAAGTTTTATATCTCATCTTTGAAAGAAAAGACTGACCTCATACCTGATACTGTCTGTCTCTCTGTAGCGGCGATGTTCAATCTTGAAGAAGGCCAGTGATGGTAAGATGCATGCATTTGATCTTCTCGCTGCTGTAGCTGGTCAGCTATTGCTTGAGAAAGATGCACGTTCCTCTTCTCGTAATTCTTCAACTCACAAAGACCAGTATCCCGTCCTTGAGGCTGTTCATGATGAAGAACTGCTGGATAAATGTAAAACATTAGAACTAGAACCTTCCATTCACAAAAACTGTGGCAAGAGCTTTCTAGTTTCTGAGCTTCTCTCACTGGATAAGAATCAAGATTGTGGTTTTGAGTTCAATGCAAAGGATGCTTCAGCAATTTCAGCCATTGACGTGGGCCTTGATGGGGATAATAGATCTAACTCTAATCAGGGAGAGGAAGGAAAGAAACTGAATAAGGATCCACTGCTTAATCATGGGAAATTCACATGCAGTAGTCATACTGATCTGTGTAGTTTAGGAGATCAAATCAAATGTTCTAGTGATAACAGAAAAGTAGATAGTAGAGATGATGGCGAAAATTTGTCTAGGTGCTCTTATCTTAGCACCATTAAGAAGAAGAAGCCCTTCAGCTCTGTGCCGCATATTGGTGACAGAAGAATAAGGAAGATTTTAGCTTCAAAATTCCGGAAAGATTCAAAAAAATTGAAGGCTGGTAGAAGTGGTGAGTCATTTTATTTATAGCAAATTCTCTTGTATTGTTGAAGCATTTCACTTGGATTGTTTATTTGTTGATGTTCATTGTATAACTTTTTTTTCGCAAAATTTGTGTTTCCATCAGATGGGGATCTGAAGATTGCTTACTGGGACAGAATGGGTTGCTATAGACATCAAAAATATCGGAGGAACTATCCTTTTAAAAAGAGATTTTCTGATATAAACTGCCTTAAGAAATTTGATATAAGAGAGAGAAGTTTGGGGCCAGGGAAAGACATCAGTAAAGATGTCTCTGGTAAATCTTATTTCTCTTTAGCATGGTTTTAACTCTGAAGAATTCATCTAATTGTAATAATCTTGCAGAGTGTGGGCCATTACCTTTAAAGGTAGAGCAGCATTCCTCATATAGATGGAGGTATCCTCATGGTATGTGAGCTTCTGATGCGAACAGTCATTTGTACACAAATCATTATTTTCCCAGAGTCTAAGGGTCCTTAATCTGGAGACATCATTTGTTCAGTGAAGCTGAGGATTGAATCTTTCAGAATCCCTGAGCTGTTCATTGAGGTTGCAGAAACTTCCACCATTGGTTCATTGAAGGTATTATTCTTGTGATTCCACTGCAATTTTTTTTTCTATGTACTATTGTACAACAGAAGGAAATTGATTTCGGCTTTGCTTTATTGTGTTACAGAGGACGGTCATGGAAACACTAAGTGCAATTCTCAAAGGAGGAGTCCATATTGGTGTCCTGCTCCGAGGGAAGAAGGTTAGAGATGACAGAAAAACTCTGCTGCAAAGCGGAATTTCCCATGATAATCTACCTGATGCTCTGCGCTTCATTCTTGAGCCTAAATCTTCATTAGCTCCTGGAGAAAGTCCTGGGCTTCCTAACATTTCGCTTCCTTGTGATGCTTCTCATCCTTCTGCTGGGTAATGAAGCGGCCCCAAAATTATGCCTTACATCTAAAGATGAAAGCTCAAGCCTCACTCTAGAAATCCCTCTCTCTCTCACCAGGTGTGCGGCAGATTCAGTTGCTCATCAGGGAGCATCTTTACTACTAACAGAGCCTCATGGGGCCAAAACGGGTAATCCTATTGAAAATGCTCATTATGATTCAGCCTCTTCTGTCGAGATGCCCACAGATGAATGCTTGGTGGAGTCTAGAGCTTTAGTAGCAGTTCCTACCATGGGCAGTAGGGAAGCTTTACCTGTGGTTCCAGTGCAGCAGAGACTTGGGAAGTCTGAGATCTCCCAGCGCCGTGTTCGCAGGCCATTTTCTGTTGCTGAAGTTGAAGCCCTTGTTCATACTGTTGAGAAGCTAGGCACCGGAAGGTGTGTTAATCCTAATAATATTATGATCCTCTTCGAAGCTGTTCAAGCCTTGTTATTAATATATCAGCACTTATTTTTTTTGGGCTCGAGGTGTTAAGACAGAAGGTTTAATGTCTGACGGGCTTCAGTTTTGCAATGTTGTACCTGAAGGTGGCGTGATGTCAAAGTTCAAGCTTTTGACAATGTAGAGCATCGAACTTATGTGGATCTGAAGGTAAGGAGCAGAAAATAGCCAGAATAGTTTCCCACAAACTTTGGAAGTTTGTAGGAAATGTGGGACTTCTCCAACTTGTTAAAGTTTCTATTTAAGCTGTTTTCCCGAACAAGTTGTAAGACCTCAGGTTCTTTTCTCCTTTTTGGTCTGTGAAATGTCTTGAGGAGACGGATAATTTCATTTGCAGGATAAGTGGAAGACATTGGTGCATACGGCAAGAATATCGCCGCAGCAGAGGAGGGGAGAGCCCGTCCCCCAGGAGCTCTTAGACAGGGTGTTAGCAGCCCATGCTTACTGGTCCCACAACCAGCCAAAGCTGCAACAACAGCGGGTGTGAAAGTGAAACGCGTGGAGCTGTTCACTGTTTGTGGAAAGCAACGGAGCTGATGGATTGTCCTAGGAACTCAGTCGCCTAATTGACTTTGCATGGTCTTGTATCAATTGTGGGTGATTTTTGTATAGAAAAAAGCGGAAAGTGGCTGCAGGCGATTGGGTTCTGAAGAAAGTTGGTGGGAACCACATGACTTCTCGGTCGAGTATTCTCTCCAGTACACAAGACTGATCCCCTCGCAGAGAAGTTGGCCTGATATGTGAATACTGTCTTTGATTCTGTGCGGTCTATCTATGCCCTGTAACCCCATTGATCCATGTGGTAACTCTGTCCAGGGACTACTGACAAGATTTGCAAGAAAACTACTGCGTGTGTAGAAGTTTGGGTTATTGCGATAGTTATCGGTTGGCCCATATGCTGCCCACTGAGATAGAAGTACGTCCTATACTATTAACTATTGCGATACTGTGCTTCCATTTCCATCGCATGTCCGATAGATAAGATGCCAGCAACTGAAATAACAGCATGAAGGATGGAAGGGATGCGAGGACGAAAAACTGCTGAAGCTCCCATTACCTTGATAAGCCTGGGTGGACGGTGACTTTGTCAGAGCTCCATCCGAAGAGCCGTGCCCTTTTCTCTGTGGAAGAAGACAAGACCACCACCAGCTGGTTCTCAGTAGGGTTCGAATAGCCCCCTACTCAGTAGATTGCAAGAGGAAACAGGGTGTGCAAATCATAAAAGAGGATTCCTTTTGGGGCTTTGAAAGGCTCGATCGTGAAAGCAGATGGAGAGAATCACAACCGTTGGACTGCCCAATTGTACAGCCAACACGTACGTACACACAATTGATGATATAAAAGGCGATTGAAGAACCTGTTTTGCACAAGATATAGGTACGTATCGTAAGTGACTTATAGTACATATATTATATCAATCATAAACGTGTAGAATTTGAGGGATCGAATGTGTTTATTGGGGAAAAGGAACAAATGAAAAGTAAAAAAGGCAAGCTAGAAGAAGGGATCAAATCATGGCTTGGATTGATATAACAAGAGGGAAGATGGGGAGAAAGAGAAAAAGGGAAGCGAAAACGCGTTTTCCCAGGCCACAGGCCGCAGGGCCACAGGCCAACAAAGAAGGAAAGTATAGGAATTGTTTGACATCTGATGCAACTCTGCAAGTCAACGGCGCCATCCATGGACAGAATATTATTGGAGGACCGAGCCGAACCAGCCGAAACAATACCGGGGGAAGGCCAAGAAGCGTCCGGATTAGAATTGGATTGGAAAATGATACCGCTCAGGCTCTTGTCCTGAATTTTAGACAGGGTGGGGGTGGGTGGCGGGGTTGGTGAAGGGAGCAGAGAATCCCTCTGGCTCGGAGGGCTTCGCGGACGTGTGGAAGCGGAACGGTGCAGCAAACTCCAGTCACGTGCATGGGGTTCCTGCATAAGTTAACGGCCTCGGGGAATCAAATCTTCTTATTTTATTCATAGGGATCATAGTGTTGGATCGCCATATGAGTTTGTGTGGCCATAATAATTTGATAATATCTTATCAATGGAGAAGAGAATTTACCTCGAATGTGGCTAGCTAGTACTTATGGGCATTGTTTTTAAAATTAGATTGAACTGACTGGTTCAACCAGGAACATGCCATTCATCCGATCCTATTTCTAAAATTAATCAAATTATATTATAAATATAGTCATATGATATGAATTTAATTGAACAGATAAAAAAATGGAATAATTTAAAAATAAAAATAAAAATTTATTGTAATGTATTTACCATATATATTTTTTACTTGTACTTCCCATTTAATTGCTAAATCTTCTTTTGATTAGTACAGATATTTTTATCATGATACAACACATCAAATTAGCACACACTAAATAATTTTGATATGGAGTGAGGTTTAGAATACATATCATTAAATTATTTTAATTTTAATAATTGTTTTATTTAATTATATGATAATTCTTTTTCTTTCAACACTTATTTTATTAGATTATATATATATTTTTATGTTAAATTTCAGATTAATATTACAGTTATATTAAAAATTTTTATTATAAATTAATTTTAAATACATGATATTACATTTATTCATTGCTAATATTTTATTATTGAAAATTTATGAGATTCGTACGAGGAAAAAGTGAAGAGAGAGAGAAACGAACGGCGTTAAATTACCGTGGACGACAGCCGAGGGCGACTGGTGAAGGGACGTTTCCTACTTCGATTTGAAGAGTCGCAGAGGTAAAAGAACAGGGTGGGGGTGGAGCATCCGCCGATCTCATCCTCGTCCATCTCGTTTCTGTGGAGTAAGTCTAGTCGTCTGCTGGTGCGCTGGCTCACCAAGCATCTGCACCTTGCTGGCGGAGTAACTTCGGCGTGTGAGCTCTCAGCTTTCATTTCATATTGGTGACTGATTACCCCTCCCTGGTTGCGCCTTTTGTGAGTTAAAGTTTGAACCTTTCCTTCTTTCCTTCTCTTCAGCTTTTCTGCTTGTTCAGCTTAGGGTTGTTTTTAGTTTGGGCTTTACTTTCGGAGATAAATTAGGAATGTTTTGTTTTCGAAGATCACAGTTCATCATTCCTGCGACCTAATTTCACTCGAATACTACGAAATGACCCCCTTTTTTTTCATCTCTCTTTCCAATTTCTTTTGTGGCCCTGGGTGTAGTATCATTGGGGGTTTTTGAAAGGGGGTGATTGATTCGAGACTACACGTTGGACCTGCAAATGGATGCTGGACTCTCTGGTTCACTGAGGGGTTTCCAATTCGATGACGAGACGCTCTTGCCCAGTTCAGATCAGCTCGTCAATTTCACGAATGGGCGCTTCAACTCGTCCGAACCGTCTCTAGACCCTAGTTTATCCACAGACCATCATCAGTTGCTTGTCCATCATCAGGAACCCAGTAATGTTTCTGCTTCGTCTTTGGTGCTGAGCGCAGATGCGGATTCTCACCCCGCCGATGATAATGATTTCTCAGAGACCGTCCTCCAGTATATCAGTCAGATGCTCATGGAGGAAGACATGGAGGAAACACCTAATGCATTTCTTGACCCTTCTGCTCTTGAAGCAGCCGAGAAATCCCTATCTGAAGCTCTTGGTGAGCGGTATCCCGCTTCCCCAAACAATTTCACCGATCAGCCGTTTTCCCTGGACAGCCCTGATGATAATTATTCAGGGAGTAGTAGTGATTTTGGTGGTAAGAGCAGCTCTGGCAGTAGTTTCAACTCTGCGGAGCCTCCATGGATCTGCAATTTTGGAGAAAGCAAGCCTTCTCAACAGCAAAATCCTATTCATGAGAACTTCATTTTTCGGTCCAATGTGAATCCTAGTTCACAGGCAGTGGATCCCTTGATGTGCAGGGTTCAAGTTCCGAACTTGTATGCTCAGAGCAATTTGGCATTGCAGTTCCAGAGAGGGTTAGAGGAGGCGAGCAAGTTCCTTCCAAAAAATAATCAGATCTTTATTGATTTGGAATCGAGTTCGTACAATCTGGATCTGAAGGAGAGGCCTACGAAGGTGTCAGTTGAAACGGAGAATAAAGAGAGTGAGTATTCAACTCCTCATGGCCATAAAGAGAAGAAGAATCATGAGAGGGAGGAGACAGAACTTGAGGAAGAGAGGAGCAACAAGCAGTCAGCGGTTTATGAGGAGGACGCAGTTGAGATTTCGGAGATGTTTGATAAGATGCTGATCTTCCATGGTGGAGGGAGGGGCGCTCATTGTAAATTCCAAGGTGAATGTTTTAACTATCAAGAGAAAGAAAGACACAAGCAGAATGTGCAGAGTAATGTCTCTAATGTTGATGGGAAGGCTGTAGTGAAGAAATTTAGCTGTAACAGTACTAACACTACTGCCAAGAGAGCAGTTGATCTGAGGACGCTCTTGGTTCTATGCGCACAAGCGATCTCTTCTGATGATCAAAGAGCTGCCCGAGAGTATTTGAAGCAAATCAGGCAACACTCTTCTCCGTTAGGCGATGGGTCCCAGCGTCTGGCCCACAGCTTTGCCAATGGGCTTGAGGCCCGACTAAATGGGACAGGAACCCAGATATACAATGCCCTGTCCTCGACAAGAACGTCAGCTGTTGACATGTTGAAAGCCTACCAAGTTTATCTCTCATCATGCCCATTTCAGAAGATTGCCAATATCTTTGCGAACCACACAATCTTGGATTTAGCAAAGAAGGCAACATCAACCCTCCATATCATTGATTTTGGCATATTGTATGGCTTCCAGTGGCCTCCGTTCATCTTCCGTCTCTCGAAGATACCTGGTGGGCCCCCAAAGCTCCGAATCACAGGGATTGAGCTTCCCCAGCGTGGGTTTCGGCCAGCGGAGAGGGTCCATGAGACGGGACGCCACCTAGCGAAATGCTGCGAGCGCTTCAATGTTCCCTTCGAGTACAATGCAATTGCCCAAAAATGGGAGACCATACGGATTGAGGACCTGAAGCTGAGGAATGATGAGCTTATTGCTGTGAACAGTATGTTCCGCTTCAAGAACCTGCTTGACGGGACAGTTGTTCTGAACAACCCGAGAGATTCCATCCTGAGACTGATAAGAAAGATGAAGCCAGATATCTTGTTGCAGGCGATTGTTAACGGGTCCTATAGTGTTCCCTTCTTTGTAACAAGGTTCCGAGAGGCTCTGTTCCACTACACTTCCTTGTTCGATGCATTCAATACGAACTTGGCCTGCGAGGACCCTATGAGGCTGATGTTCGAGAAGCAGTGGTTGGGCCGTGAGATCATGAATGTTATTGCCTGTGAGGGATCTGAGCGAGTGGAGAGGCCCGAGTCGTACAAGCAGTGGCAGGTGCGGAATATGAGGGCTGGGTTCAGGCAGCTCCCATTGGACCCTCTTGTGATGAGGAAGCTACGGTTTAAGCTGAAGGAAAGGTACCATGACGATTTTGTGATCGACGAGGACGGGTGTTGGATGTTGCAGGGCTGGAAAGGTCGGATTCTGTATGCATCTTCGTGTTGGGTTTCTGCTTAGGTACACTGCTGGTGTTTAATGATCAGAGAGCCTTTCCCCGCGCCATTCAAGGGTTTGGGTGCACATATGCATATGGTTTTTCCTTAGGCTAAGTGGGGAACTTAGGAGATAGATGGTACTCACTCATCGGATCACTTGTAGACTGTTGAATTTGATTGTGTACTTACAGTGACCTGCTGATCTTTGATACACGGGATCTTCTTGTTAAAATGTATGCTAGGAGTAGTGTTATTGTCATCCTCACCTGCCATGTGATGAAGCTCACATCTTCTGCCCTTCCCTCGTGCACCTAAGGCAGCCACTTGCTGTCCTCATCGAACATGACATTCTTGTGGGAAGTCGCTTCAGCTTAATATGTTATATCCGCAGGAGCTTCTTATTGAAAGGAAGCTGCCCAAACCCGGCCTGGGTGATCAGACTACAGCCCGCTGCGTATAAGTCTCGGGCCAATCTATATACCCCACCGAACCTTTTAGCGATGGCATATTTGATCACCTCCAACCCCTGAAATTCCTCCTCGATGATCATTCTCTCGGTGCCGTCACTTGGCAACGATCATCTTCGTTCATCCCAAACAACACCTAGAAGTGGTACGTACTACGCTTCCCTGAATTCGGCCATGAAGAGGGCAAGTCGTCGGACCCATTTGACGACCAACTGAATAAATGCATTGGCCTCGCCCGGATCGGCTGAAAGACCACATCTCCAGGACTGTTGTCAGCAAAGGTTATCATCCAACATTGGTTGCAAGAACTCTATTACTGTCAGTCAAGTCCTTGAGGGCTCTTCCCACCTCTGATGGTTTTGTAGTACTGGGAAGCAATCCCATGATACTCGTACTCGAGAAGGGTGACGCCTAGCCTCTCACAGCGCTGCCCCAGCTGGTAGAAAGCCATCATCTTCTTCTCCCACTTGCACGAAGAAGAAGAACCTCGTCTTCATCGCAAGAGTACCTGCTGGCCGACAAACAACAGCTTTGAGAGAGAGCAGCCTCCTCCACTGAAATTGCGACTTACGTACATGCAATTTATTCTCCCCATACATCAGTTCCCGACAACATCAACTTTCGTGATCAAATGGAAGACGAAATCATGCTCTTATGGGATGGATAATCCGTGAACGCATCCGTTTCATGTTTGGATTAAAGGGGAATCTCTGCCATCTAAACGGTATGGTTCATTTGTCGATTCAATCAGTTTTCCTTTTGACACTCTGTTTCAAACGAGTCGAGCCGCCACATCCTCCTGAAGCAATACAGATCAGACGAGCATTGGACATTTTTCATTTATATATCCAGACACGTAACATAGAGATACACAGAATATGCTTTATTTCAGCAGAAGCACCGATAAAGGAATTAAAGAAGCTCTATTAGGTAATCTTAAACTATATATATATATATATTATGAGCATATCACAGATTGATAATAGGGGAATATGGATGTACACTAAGGGATTGGGTTTAGAATTAGTGGCAAAGCTCTTCAGACCATGTCTGATCCATCCGATTCACTTTCCCTGCTTTCCTGCCACGATCCCATCTTATACTTGCAGACCGGACATGTCCCCTGTTGCCGAAGCCATGGGTCGATACAGTTTGTGTGGAACTGCAGAGACAATGTGCAGTAACAAGTAACGATCAGACATCTCGTAATACAGTTGGAAGGCAAAGGCTGTTTCTACAAACAAGTGCACTGATTAGTCTCAGAGAGGAGAGGCAGAGAGAGAGGCCCAGGCTAATGTGAAGTTTGACGGAAGCAATAGTCCCAGAGTGGTGGAAATACCTGGTGCAAACATGGCAGGCTGCGGACAAGCTCTCCCTTGTTGACTTGTTCCAAGCAAATTGTGCACGTCAGATCATCTCCTGAATAGTTTGCATTTGCAGCTGCTGCTTCAGTCCCTTGCATTACCTGCGTGTTAAAGTGATGAATCGAAATCAGATGAGAACGTGAACTATAAGAAACAAGTTTGGCCTAATGCCTAAAACTATGAAAACAGCTGTCAAACGAATACAGCTTGCCCAACGTAGTAGAATTCCGTGTGAAGTGAACGTCCCTGTTTCACATCATTCATCACACCCAATGCACGTTAAACTGTTCTCTCACGCGTCTTAGTCTCAATCAAAGGAATTTTAGAAAGAGTGGAAGGATAAATCAATCATCCTGAACCAGCAGAATAAAATCTAAATCGGCCATTATAACAAATGGATAAAAAGAGAAGTAATACAGAGCACATGAAGCTGCAGTTCACACTGGAAATGGCAAAAGATAGTTCACTGCCACACGATTCCCTTCACAGGGATGAAAGAAATAACAGAAGAATACCTCAGAAGACCCTGAAGAGGATGATGCCTGTTGCCACAGTGAATTGTCCCTGTCAAGAAAACACAAGTTCAACTTCTTAGTGTGGTCCTTGAATGTTAAAAATGAAACCATCATTAAAGCTAAGCATATTCCTACAGATAGCTAAGAGATGCACAACAGAGAGAAAAAAAAAAAACTAGATCCAAACACAAGCAAGAGGCTAGTATGGCATGAGATCATAAGGTCTGCACCTTTCTGTTTAGAATCACATAACCCAAAAAATTTCCTCTAAACCAAGTGCAAGCACGCCAACTCATTTTAGCTCACCTTCGAGGGCCAGTAGCCTTATATTTGTGAACTGGCAATGCATTTATCTCTTCCTCGCTCATTGAAGGAACAGCAGATGCATTTTCTGAATCCAAAGTTCTCAGAGCATCATAGTCTGCAAAAGAATTTGATAGCTCTTCAGTTTCCATGTTTATGTTGATTGAAACCAAATTCCAACCAACATAACAGTGAAGATTATTTCTGTCAAACGTGATACCTAAATCATCCAGTTCACGATCAAGTAGCGCAAGCTGGAGTCTCAATCCTTGCAACCTCCCTCTTGTCGCAAATGCTATGGATGGGGGCATATGCACTCGCAACTCAGTATGACCCAGCAGGCCAGTGGCAGCAGCTGCATGAGCTCGAGCTTGAGCTTGAAGCTGCTGGCATGTGGCATACATCCTAAGGCTCGTGGCCATCAGGAAAACACCCACAACAAGCCAGAGCTGC
Source organism: Sonneratia alba (assembly GCA_900174645.1). Lineage (NCBI taxonomy): Eukaryota > Viridiplantae > Streptophyta > Magnoliopsida > Myrtales > Lythraceae > Sonneratia > Sonneratia alba. The sequence goes on from FWPY01000010.1 coordinate 4,127,032, forward strand.
AAATATCATATGGTTTTCACAGTCAATATTTGAACACAAATAGACAGAATCTTCTGTAAATTCACAAAGAGAAATTACCAGGAAGTTTGATGACATCTGGTGAGAGTTCAAGACCATGAACAGCAGCAGGACTGCTGGAGTAGATCGAGTTAGTGACCATTCATCAATATAAGATGTCAAAAAAAAAAAAAAAAGGGAAAGAGCGCAAAAGTTGTTAGAGACACAGAAATATTACCTGTGACAAGAAAAGCCAGAGAGTTGGAATTTACAGGCCGATGTGCATGAAAGCGCTAAAAGGATAAAAGCAAATAATCAGTGGTGATGAAGCCAACTTGGCCTTGAGAAAAACTGAAATGCCACAGCTTAGTGAGCTCGCATAGTTATGATTCGACGTACCACCGAAGGCCGTTCATGGATAAATCCAGGAAAACCACTTTCGATATCGCTTCTACTTCCTCGAAATGCAAAGCTCATGGTTGCAGAAGAAGCAACTTGAGTTAGCTAGGTTCAGATTCCAGAATCTACTAAAAAGCAACTATGAATTCACTTAAAGTTGCCTCAGCGTCACGCAGATCCTGCGAAAGCTGGCCGGAGACGGAATCAATGACAATCTTCCAGATAGGTTTTCTAGAACAAAGACAATCTAGAAAGGCATTGCCTCATCTCACTGTACACCAATCGAGCAAATCTTATTAAAAACCACCCTAGATTTGGATAGATATCATCGTATCAACAGAAAGCACATCAAATCACTCCGACCATCTCAATTATCACCCGATTCGTCAAATCACAAGAGATCGAGCATTGCATGCCAGGAGAATTTCGCTCACCGACACCGCAATGAGAAGCTGAAAAGGCAATGCAACCGCGGAAAGAAAGTGTATGAAGCCAACCTCAGAGCATAAATCAGTTCCGAGTGATCACTGATGGGTTCTCCGGGGCCGATCCCCAGTTCCTCAGCGATTAAACAGATCGGAACACAGAGGAATCAGGACGTCGCAGTGAAAGCGGAGGATTGCCAGATGGAAGGCAACAACGACAGGTGGAGCCGAACAAGTTGCTGGCAGCTGAGATCGATCTCCTTCTCCCCTCGTTCTCGCTGCCTCCAGTCCTGTCGATCTACAAACAAATTTCTAATTTTCCAATTTTCCTTTATTTAATTAAAAAAATTGAAACTCTGAGAGTGGGAATTTGTTGACAAAACTAATTAAAATTTACTTAAGCGGTGATAATTTAGATTAAATTATGGTAAATCATTCCACTCACATGTGCGCCCATACCATGAGAACGAAGGAGAGAGAGCTCTCTGGAAGCAGCCACGGCGTGGGGCCGGGAATCAATCAGGCGAAGGCCGCCGACTGAGTGTCACGATGGACACGAAGGAAGACGGAGTCTAATACATACGTACGAGTGGCTGAATGTGGACGGTATGGGTGACTTCATCTAGGGCGTGTGATGATGACGTAGAGATATTAAACCGGCTGTGTTCGCCGGTAACCAGACCGTCCAAACCCAGATCGTCTCAGGCCGCTCATAACTCGACTTGTAACAGTTCTCATTGGGCCGGTGGTAGTTACAGGCCGATTCAGAAATATGGACATATTATCCATAATTGGTACGGATTGTTACCATACTGAAACAGCTCGAAACCATTAAAAACAAGCCTGGATCGCAAAAAATCTTGAAAATTAACAGTAAGAATTTGTTATATTAATTTAATTTTTTTAAAAAAATTAAAAAATTATTTTAATATAATTTTAAAAAGAATTAAAAGATATACCGTTTAAGAACCAAATCGGCCAGACTGTTAATTAGCATGTTTATAAATAATTTCAAATTAATTTATATTTACATGAATTGCAACATGTAATCAAACCGATCCACTAAACAAATGAATCAAATTGTAACCAATTCAAGTAAGATCCGGATCGCACTTTTAACAACACTCGATAGGTATATTCATGGAAGTGCATAAAAGAAAGGCAGTAGTGCGCCCCAGCTAGCTGGCCCATAATGTATGTATATATATGTATATAATCATCCAAAAAAGCCCATTTCAATTATTAACATGAAAATAAAAAACAAAATTGCTTACCTTCGGACCATAGATAAAATGTCCTTTGTACATCAGGATTTGCAATTTTGTGGGTGGAGATTTCTGTTAAGGGGAACACATAGCTCCTCCGATCATGCATCCATCACACATTTGTCTCTTCTTCCGGAGATCCTGTGCTAGTGCACGCCTATTAATCGTACCATTTTTTTATATAATTAATTAATTCTGATATACCTATTGTGAATATGGGCCGCCAGGCGGCGAGCGCATGTATCGCATGGATGACTCATTGCCACTTCATGGCATCTAACGATATCAGTTGTTTAATGAGTTGAATGCATCTACCTCACGTTCTCCTTTGACATATATATCAACATGAATTTCGCTTCGCCCGACGGTTGACAATCGCACCCCATGGGTAAAATACACTTTGGTATGGCGGCAGATTCACAGGAAAATGCATTCCAGGATTGCGATATTGCATAGCTCGTATTTACACTGAGAAAAGAAGCCAAAATATACCAGACCCGATCAGGGCTTGAGTTGCTGCAACTGATAACAAATGAAAAAATCTTGACAGTTCCCGTTTGCTTTTGGTCTGCTCTACTGTGAAAATAACATACTGATCGACAATCAGTGTTCATCTCGTATGAATCCTAATCCTCCAGGACCCATGTTCTGTTCCTCCTACTCCTCCGGATTCCCCCGATGCTCCGGCTTCTCCTGATCGAACTGGAATCCACTGATGAGTGATTAGCCGGTCTGGACCTCCCCAGGAACGAAAACAGATTCCAGAATATCCTCCCGATCCCACTCCTCACCCGTCCCCGACGCCTCGGACCCCACGAGACGTTCCTCGGAGCCCCGTTCAACGCGCCGAACCCACTTTCCATTTCCGTGTAGACGCCGGGAAGCTCTCTGTCCGCACCTCTCGTGAACCTCCCCACGGCGAACCCGCCCCCCGGCAGCCTCCATATAGTCAGCCCGATGGGCTCCTCATCCCCAGCCTGATTTAAGCCGTTGACCGGGCTCGCGTCGGCGGGCAGCTCGTGGCGGCAGACTGGGCAGGAGTTCCGCATGGAGAGCCACGGGATGATGCAGTCAGTGTGGTACAAGTGCTTGCAGGGCATTTCCCGGGCCTCCACCCCGAGCTCGAACGCGTCCTTGCAGACCGCGCAGTGCAGCTCAGATCCGGTGTGGTCCGACCCGATCTCGATCCTGGGCAACGACTCGATCGCGGCCTTAGATGCGGGTGGGTTCTCGGGCCGCCCGAGGCCAGCGATCTCCAGCTGCGCGAGCTGCTCCAGCAGGCGATCGAATCCCGACCCCATGAGGAAGTCCGACATGGAGGCCGGCAGCGGCTGGAGCCCGCCGCCGTTGCCGTCGTCGTAGTAAAGCTCAAAGGTGTTGCTCTCGCTATCGCTGTCGGAAGTCGGCCCTCGGAGGACGATGACCGGGTTGTAGGGAGACCTTTCACCGCTGGTTGGGTTGAGGCGGCGCCGGCGCCGGAAGTTAGCGGTGCGGTCGGGGTGAGAGGCGGCGTGGCCGACACCCAACATGGCCATGGCAGAGGCAGGGAACCTGGGGTGAGGGCTGGGGCTATCCGGCAGGGGTACCGGGGTGGGGATGGTGTCGGCGGGGGCCTCTTCGATGAAGCCGGAGTTGCAGTGTGGGCACGAGACGGCGTCGTTCTGGGCCCCGACGCGAACGAATCGGGCGCACTGGTAGCACCAGTACGTAGTCGTTAGGGATGTCATCTTCCCCTCTCTTCCGATCTTCTCCGTCAGTATCGCTTCAGATCCGGCGATGGAGCTCAGCTGGAGAGAGAGAGAGGAGAGAATTTCGGGATGTGATAATTCGGAAAAGGGAGTCTTTGGGAACGCGATGAGAGAGAGAGAGAGAGAGAGACTCGAAGACGGGAAGGGGACGCGTTAAAACTTAAAAGGGAGAAGAGAGAGAGGCTAAAGCCGTAACGATGAGAGAGTGGTCACCCGACGCGTTGGTGACGTGGCATGATGTTACTGGACGGGTCTAGGTAGCCGCGTGGTGAAATTATAGCATGGAGCCAGCTGAATGAGACGAATTAAAGAGGAGAGAGCACAGAGAGAGGAGAGAGGAGAGAGAGAGAGAGGGTTCAGAGCTGAGATGGATGGTTGACTTGACGACTTGAGACGCCGAGTTTGAAATTCAAAAGGAAGACTCGATGAGCCCTCGCCCTCGCCCTCTCTCCCTCGTGGAAGATTCCTCTACGAGGCTCTCCATTCTCCTCCCTCCCTTTGACGGTGGTGGGCTCGCTCGGGCCCCGCCCCCTGTTTCCCACCCCCCCCATAACTGCTGCTGCCTTCACTAAATTTTTTCACCCTACATATTATTAGTAGAAACATCAATCGATCTAATGATAGTTCCGATGGAGCAATCCTCGATGTTGTTACTGTACTTGACCGTTTGGTCGACAGCCCAACCCCATCCTCCCTTTTCCCAGTGCCAAAAATGTGCACGGCATCTTATTGCCACTGTAATTAGGCCAAAGAAATAATAATAATAATAATCTCCAAAATAATTGTCGATTTCAGAAGGTGAGGGGTCAGTCAATTCTCGGGGCCATCCACAGCGGCCCAGTGCAACTTCCTACCGTCTTCCAATGCCGAGGATAGAACTTCCTCCAGCTCCCACGATGTCAACGTCAACCCCACAGATAATCAATCCGTTCCTACTCCTCCTAATGCATCGTAACAAGACTAGTCAAAAGCAGACGAATGCCTTGTGCCGATAATGTTTTTATTAATTAATTCGACTCGTTATTTCCCGCGTGAAGGACGATTTTTTATTTATATATATATATATATATATTGTTGTCCAGTTTTCAATCAAGAAGTTTTGGCCGATTATCAAGATTTTGGTAATGCCCGCAAGTAAAAGACACGCGCGCGCCCCAGCCGCCTGGGCCTGTCTATGGGCCCGAAACCGAAGCTACTCTCATGCCTATACGAGTGCATATCACCTTATACCATAATAAAAAATAAAAAATACGGTAAAATTTACCATAATAATTAAATTATTAAATTAAGAATAATTTTATTATATTAAACTCTTTTTTTTTATATAATGTTATTTTAATTATACACAAAGATACATAATCGATGAGTGCGGGCAATGAACACGAGCCGAGAAGCAAAAAGGTCGGGTCCTCCTTCTCCTTCTCCTCCTCTTCCCTTTTCACTTTCACGCCCCGAAAGGACGCGCACACACATGCAAGATAGAATTATTCGATATTTTTTAAATAAAATTTAAAATTTAAATAATATAAATATAAAAATTTTATTTTTTAGTTAGATGATTCGAATTGGGATGGATTAATAAAGATTTAATAGTTTTATAAGTAGTGGTTAGTTTATCATATATATATGTATATATATAATTGTCACACCTTCCCTTGGAAATAATGACCAGACTAAGCATGATTCAGTGATAATCATAACGTTAAGAATGGGATCCCAGCGAAACTCATAATCATGGAAGCAACCCCCCACTCTTCTTCGTGCACTTAGTTTAATTTCTTCAATTTACTAGCTCGTGCGCGTTACCGAGAGGTACGGGATTTGCTCGTTACATTTTTGCTGCAGGGTATTACTAATTACGAGGAGGACGGATCCGACGTCTCGATCGGGGCCTCGTGTCACAAGTACCACAACTTGTTATCAATTGATCGAATCGCTCGGCTCGTGTATGCATTCCTATTTGTCCTGTGATCGATCGATTGCCCATTATGAACTGTGCCAAACATGGAAGCCCCTCGTGCGGTGTCCTAATTCAATTAGTTGATCGGAAGAGAGGAATCTCTTTATCCAACCCAATAGAGACTGGCCCATCCCCTCGCATTAGGGGGCCTCCGCTTGACGACATTGACTTCGAGAGTCAATCGGCAAGCGGCTCACTGCCATTTCCTTTTCCTCAGCAGCATTCCATCTTATATGGGCTCAAATCTCCTCCGAATCGACCGAACCTCGACTCGAGCCAGACCCAGCATGGATCACTGCTCATAATGGAATGATTTTCATAACGAGCTTAGCTCGACGGTGTTGACCGGATCGACCCGCTCTTCCTCCACCTACTATGACATATGCCATGCCCTCCACCATCCAGGCCTCAGGATAGAGTAGACTAAGGCATTTGACTTGGCTTAGACAGGTTTGTCTATTCAAAAGATGATGATTAAATCCGTTCTCTCAATTCTCAGGGCTCCGTGCATCTCCGCCGTGTGATAGATTCTCCTGCGGAGCAAGTTCAACATCAGACGGCCCACGTGACAGAGACCTTGAGGCTGACTCACCTCGTCCTCATCCCCGTGTTGTCGACCTAAATTGTCCACGTACCCACCTCCACCAGCTGTCGACCAAACTCCCTTCCTCCCATTGGTTGGAGCCGAACCACCCCCTCGTTCTTTATGCTCTTTCGCACTTTTGCCCCCACTGTTACTCATGGAATGTGGGGCCCACCCAAGCCAACCCTCTAATTTACCAAGAACTCCCCCAAAAAATTGGATTACCCGCTTTACCCCCCCAACCCTGTCTAGGCCACCCACGCGCGAGCCTCAGGATCACACGCGCTCTCTTTGCACACGACGCACAGTTGGTTCCATCCGATCTCAACGGAGGGCGCGTGGATGATATCGAGCGGCGACGGCGAGCCCATGGGTTCAAATAGGATGTCTGAACCCATGCGCAGATAGATATTTAGAGGATCAAAAATATCTGGCTAAGTCGTCCACGTTGGCAGGTTGGGGGCAGACTGACCTGGAATCGGATATTGCACTTTTTCTCTCCGTATTTATTTATTTGTAATTTTTCATTTTCTCAGACGGGACAGCATCTTCGTTTCTAGGGAAAATGTCTTCCGACAATTATCTCATCTCTTTCACCTCTTGAACTCAGTTCTCTCAAATTTAGGATCCGAAACTGAACCAGTTGTTGCTGCTTGCTTCCTTCAGCTTCAGCTCAAAGCCCATTGCTTCTGAACCAATCTGAGATTAGGAGTAGAGGGGCTGTGGCATAGCAGATTGGTCTTCTAGGATTATCCTCGCCCAGAAAAAGGAGCCCCTTGCGCCGGGGAAGAAGCGGAGATGGGCGAAGAAGTCAGGATGGCTGAATACGAGAACGGCGTCCATGATGATGAGGATGACAACGCCGGTGAGGACGATCGTGTCCTCGAGTGGGAGGTCGGGCTGCCGTCCGCCGACGACCTGACTCCCCTCTCCCAGGCTTTGATCTCGCCGGAGTTGGCCTCGGCGTTCAGCATCTCTGCCGAGCCCTGCCGGACACTCCTGGACGTCAACCGCGCCTCGCAGAGCACCCTCGCCGTCCTGTGGGGGAACTCGGCGCAGTCGCAGGGCTTCTCGACCAACAACAACTTGAAGTCCTTTGCTGAGACTGGTGACCCGATGGACATGGAGCAGGAGGACACGGACCGCTATGATTCACGGAAATCTAGAAGGATTGAGTCCCCTGAGGAGGCGGATTCCGCCCTTATGGCGGATAACTCCATCGATGATCCATCCGCAAGGACGACGAAGAGGCCACGCTTGGTTTGGACTCCACAATTACACAAACGGTTTGTGGATGTGGTCGCGCACTTGGGAATAAAAAACGCTGTGCCGAAGATGATTATGCAGCTGATGAATGTCGAGGGGTTGACCCGGGAAAACGTTGCCAGTCACTTACAGAAGTATAGGCTCTACTTGAAGCGTATGCAGGGGCTGTCTAGTGAAGATCCATCCTCATCGGATCAGTTATTTTCATCCACTCCAGTCCCACAGAGCTTGCATGAGAATGGAGGGGCTCATGGTGGGCATGGAAATGGGCACCTTCCTGTTCCAATGCCGTTGCCCTACGGGGCCCCTCCTATAATGCCTATGCCTGTTTATGGAATGAGCCATCACGGTCCCATGGGGATTCAAACAGGAAATGCTGGGGGAAATGGCCCGGGCTATCATGGGTTTGAGTCGAACCCGTATATGATGCGGCAGAGGGACTGGTCAGGGAACAGTTATGGTTCAGTTGTGTCATATCCACATCCTGCTGCTTCAAATGACAAGTGAGGCAACGCCAAAGATGCAGTTCTCTGACTCAACCAGAAACCTAGGTAAGATTCTTGATCCATCGGAATGTTTATTGTCTGTTTCATCATATTATGCCTCACAAAAAGTGAACTTAATGGAGAGCACAGGAGCAGTAGGGATTGGGATCCCGAGCATGACTCTGCTGTTCGATGTTACAAGGGCAGATCGATTCCAGCCATGATATATCAACTTTCATGGCAGAAGTACATATTCCATTTGAAAGGCTCGCAATGAGAAGATATATGCTGTTATTTCTCTCTCGACAGAGCAGGTGATGCATTGTGTCCTGATGACAGTTAAAGCCAAGCTTCTGGGATGAAAGAGTGGCAGAAGAAAGTAAGAACAACTGCGCATAGAAAGCAACTGGAGGACTGGTGAATGTAACTGGTTTAATTATTTAGTAGTTCCAGTAGTCTTTGTTTTATGCTTAGTTAATTTTGTTTTGAGTGCCTTGGAGCTTGGCCTGTGAGCTCCTTGTCTTATGTACTCATTATAGGCTTTCATTAGTAATGAAGAGAGCAATGCAACTTGATCAAGGGGAAAAAAAATGATGCGGCTTTGGGTTCTTAGAATGCAAACCAGAATCAGGTCGCCTTTTCTAGGTAGTTCCATGACAATGGCTGTTCCCTCAGTGCATTTGACACCATTATCTGCACTGAAGCATTTTGAGCTGTGAAAGAAAAGATATGTCTTTCAATAATATACGAATTGCAGTCCATTTTATTTTTTATTATTGTATTGTCCTTTCTGTCCATCTTGATGCTTTGGCAGGTTAAACTGTAAGTTCTGCGTGTTTTGAATCATCCATTACCTGCCATTGGCTAGCAACCTATTCTTCATTCTCTTTGGCCAAGTATTCTTTACTCCAACTATAGATGCATCATTTTAATCTGTTGGCAAGTAGCATCCTGACCAGAGAAGGGGAAAAGAGAACCAAAAAAAAAAGAAAGAAAGAAAGAAAAAGAATGCTGGAGCTCTCTATACCCTTTGCTGCAACAGGTAGCAGTGAGACGGGTGTAGAGCTTCACCCTTCACTGTAGAACATGATCCTTCAGAAGATCAAGATGCATGTTGAAGGGTAAGGCCTTTAGGAGGTTTTATCATGTGCTTTATCTTGTGCTCTGGTATATGGACAATAGTTTGATTTTATCACAAACTAGTTGCATGATGTTGTATCACCATTTGCATGAATTCGATTGTTCCTCTGCAGTTAGGGATATTGACGATGGTACCGGATTCTGCTTTTGCTTTCATTGGCAAGTGGGTGTTCTCATTGTATATTGTATGGTTTTCGTTGAACACAAGTCTCCTCTTTTTGGGCCTACTCTTCCAAAGGTTTTATTAGTTAGTGTACAACCTTTCTTGTTTTGTTGTATATAATTTGTTTGACTATGATTAGCAATTTGTTCTCAGCTAATGAGATAGCGTCAAGTTGAGTAAATAGTTTTCAGCTGAGTTCACCTTAATCTTCGATGTTGCCTTTGCAATGGGGGTACCCCATGAAAATGCAGCAATTGTGACTGCTGTTTTGAAGACAATGGCTATGAACTTGCATCCATTTTCCTTGATTCAGACGGTCATGTTCTTGGACTCGAAATTGGTGTTCCTGGTCACATAAAGTCGCATTGCCACAGAGCTTGTTGTAGAAAAAATTCATCCAGCACTGAATAAGCAGAAGTCATCTTACGAGATTGACGTCACAAGAAATCGACCAAGCTTCCAGGGCTGAGGCAGAAGTCTAAGTTGAACAAGATTAGAGAACCTTACTGTACCATTGTACTGTCACTTATGCCATCGCTCCAATCTGTGAGATTGCTGATTTGATAACTTGTAAGACATCAGATTTGTACCTGCTCGAGCATCACATGCTCGCCCTACGGCTCAACCCAACTACGACCTAGAAATTTTCTCATTTTCTTTCTCTTTATCATCCTCTTCAGCCTCATGGCATCTCCCCATTCACCAGCATTGGCATATAAACTCAACAACAGCAAACCTCCACCTGGGCTCCTAGGCTCAAGTTCTGAGAGATGTTGGGCAGCCACCCCAGCAAGCTCAATGTTCCCGTAAATCCTGCATGCCCCTAACAAAGCTCCCCAGACAAACAAATCAGGTTCCGTGGGCATCGCCTTAATCAGATCGTGAGCCTCCTTTAGTAGTCCACCTCGACCAAGGAGATCCACCAAGCAAGCATAATGCTCGAGTCTCGGATTCATTCCATAAACCTCTTGCATTCTCTTGAAAAGGCTTTGACCAAACTCGGTCATCCCACCATGGCTACAGGCAGTCAGAACTGCTGTAAAGGTTAAGTGATCGATCCTTCTGCTGTCTTCCCTCTCCATCTGATTGAATGTTTCAATGGCTTCGATGCAACAGCCATGGTTTGCTAACCCAAAGATTATTGAGTTCCAAGTAACTGAGCTCCTCTCAGGCATCTGATCGAACAAAACCCTTGCATGTGATATGAAACCGCATTTTCCATACATGTCCACGAGAGCACTCATAACAAAAACATCTCTTTCAACTCCAACCACAACTGCAAGCCCGTGAATTTCCTTTCCGTGTCTCCAATCTGCCAGGGAGGCACACGCGGGCAAGATGCTGCTGATGGAGGCAGCATTTGGGCATATCCCACGAGCCAACATCTCTGAGAATGTCCTAAAAGCATCCCGAATATGAAAGTTCTTAATGAACCCAGAGATGACGGAGGTCCAAGACACAACATCAGGCTCAAACCCATGCTCTGTCATCATCTCGAAAACCTTTGGAACCATTGAAGCATCCCCCTGGTGTGAAAACCCGGAAATTATGCTATTCCAGGTCATGAGATCAGGACTTAAACTCAGTGATCCCACATTCTCAACCAGTTTGAAAGCTGTTTCCACCAACCCATGCTGCGCATACCCAGAGACCAAGGCATTCAACGTGGCCAAGTCCTTTTCGGGCATTCCATCGAACAACTCGCGTGCTCTTCCCACAAGACCGCATTTTGAGTACATATCGACCAATCCACAGCCCACGAACGTGTCATCTTGCATCCCATGCTTCACAACAATGACGTGCACGCACTCTCCCGCCCGTGCATCGGACAGTCGTCCACAGGATCGGAGGACGCTGGGGAGCACGAACCTGTCGAGCCCCGCGACATTTCTCTGCATATCACAGAAGGCACGCACAGCCTCTTCATGGTACCCCCGCCGCGAAAACGCCACGACGAGGGTAGTCCAGCGTCGGGGGTCCGTGTGGGTAACTCCATCAAACAGGCGGCGAGCAGCGTCCAATTGCCCAAACTCCACGTAAACAGCCACGAGCTTGGAGGCAATATCGATGGGGAGAAGCGGACCGGCAACGATGAGGTGAGCATGAAGGGCTTTTACAGAGCTCAGCGACTGGTTAGAGGAGTAGGTTCCAATGAGTCTAGTGTAGGCGCCAGATGAGCAGCGGAATAACGAACAGCTGTGCGCTGACCTTCTGGAGAGTGGTCTGAGCAGTGATATGGGTCTGATGGAGGAGTTCATCAGTAGTCAAGAGGCGAGGAAGACGGCATTGAAAAATGAAAAACTTCATGGCAGAAGACATCAATCCACGGTAAGCAGATTGGCCCGATTAATTAAGATTCTAATAATGAAATCCGCTGCTCATTGGCGGCCCATGTCAGACCTGACCTCACATGCATTGTCAGATTGGACAGAGTTGATGGATTTAGACCAGCCACAGCAATGTTGATGGAAACACTTGAAAGGCTAAATGGATAATGGCCCCCAAACTTTTTTTTCCCTTGCAGAGTCTCGATTTTAAATCTCATCGTAAAGAAAATCTCAGATGGGCAGTTAGTGTTTGGGGGCTGCAACGTACTGCGGATGTTCGGCCAGGGTCTAGACCCTTGATGCGCTTATGAATTAATGGACAAGTTGTTTGACAACATGTGAAAACACCATTTTGCTCAGTTTCTATTGATTCCTTTGGACCTACACGAATTTCTGTTCAGAACCCTTTCGGCACCCAGAAGAGTATGAACACTTCATGAACGAGAAAGATTCGACGGGAGGCGGAAATTCCAGAATTTGCGTGACATGGCAGGAGGAGGTTTTTCCTAATTAATGGAGTCAAGGCAGACTTTTTTCCTTGGTGACAGGTTTTATGGTTACGGGGCTAAGGATTCGCCTATTCAGAAGGAAGACTGTTCCCCTGGGACCGGTATTTGGGAAGTAAAAGAAGAGGGCAAATTTGTTCCTTCACCCCCCACCACGTAGAACATTTGAGGTCCATAATTTGTTTCGGTTCCTGGAACTGAGGAACTCTGCTTATCACTACCAGACACGTAAGGAATGGCACGCGACTCGTGCTTGATGGCCGGTATTGGGATCTGCAGTTAAAGACCTGGAAGGAGGGAAATAGGCGATGTGAAAATAGAATTCTGACTCTGGAACGGAGAAATGGCACACCTTCATCGCCTGCAGAGGCACAGTAACACTACTCCAAGAACTCCTAAGAGCCCCACTGTCGAACAATTCCTCCAAGGTAATTCAGAGTTTATGACAGGTCCGCCAAATTCTCGGCGAGAATGATGGAAGTTGCAGAAAAGTACCAACTTCCCTTATCTGTTCAGCTGATCGTTCTTAGGAAGTTTCCTCTTACGGAGTCTGTCATATGCTTTTTTGCAGGTGAGGCTTCAGCGTGGTCGGGGACAGCTTCACCCACGCTGTTGAGGGACCATGATCCAGAACTCGATCACCCTCAGCATCATCAGAAGCAGTCGGTCCTCAACAGGGTGAAAGAGAAGGCTCGAAGGTGGCGCCACTCTCTAAGCAAGAAGAAGCACGGCGATACCGTAAATGCCACCCCCACGTGGGGTGTCAGCTTGGAGGAGGAAGATTATGGGGAAGAAGATCCCGAATATCTCGGAGCCCCAAGTAACATCTTACATTTCCCTTGTTGCATGAATCTCAAAATGATTCCATCAAGTGATAGCAAAACCTTCTAATTTTTCCTGTTTTCCTTTTTTCAAAATGCACAGAAAAACATGGAAAAGATGGGCTAAGATTATGCCAAGAACTGCATTTTAACACAATTTTTACTGCTATATCCATCCTCTTCCTACCTGGAAAGAAGGAGAGAACTGGAAACTAGTTTTCCTAGAACTAGAGGGAACTTTATCTTTCATCTCGTTACTGGCTTGTGTTCATGGGATTGCATTTTACAGTGTACGAGTCGGAGATGGCACCTGAAGGGTACAAGGAGACCGCGAGGCAGCATCCCAGGGCCAACCCCGTGATCCCAGAGAAGCATGCTCTGCAGAGCAGCACCAGGGATCATACTCACCAATACAAAGAGACGCAAAATCCTCCTAACAAGACCTTCACCTCGACTGTGACAGAGAAGCTTGCGCCGGCGTACAACGCTGTTTCCGATGCAACCGCCATGATCACTTCCAAGATCCAGAACATATCCGGCAGCGCTCCTGCACAGACTCCAGCTCCAGCTCAGACCTCATCTCCCGCAAGTGCTCCAGCGACCGCAGAACGCTCTCCCAAGTTCTACGATGCCCCGGTCAGCGCTCTGGCAAAGGCTCCAGAGACTGCCGAGGACACCAGCCCTGGGAAGCAGATCTGGGACAAAGGTGTTTCGGTGAAGGAGTATCTGATGCAGAAGCTCGAGCCTGGGGATGACGAGAGAGCTCTGTCTCAAGTGATCTCCGATGCGATGAGCCCGGGGCGAGCTCCGGGTGACGCGGGAGTGGTCGAAAAGGTCAGAGGGGCTGTGACTTCTCTGCTACGTAAGGAAGATTCCTCTTCCTCCCGGGTCACCCGCTCGGAGAAAAACTCCCCCTCACAGATTCCTCCACTCTCTACCAATCCTCAGGAGGGTAAAAGAGTTCGAGATCCTTTCGTTTCCATGGAGGCTGCCTCAACCGCAATGTTCATACCATTTTTACTTATCACTTTCTTCTTTTGTTGCAGTTATGGAGGAAGAGAGCCATGGAAGAGTACTTCAGACCAACTAACGGTGGCAAAGAAGGTGAGAGCGGCTCCTGTCAGCAGACGTCAAGGAATTACGAGGCTCAGATAATTCTGCATGTAAACAGTGATATGATACCTGACTATGGCTTCTCGACAACAAGCCAGTCAATTTTAGAACGCATACATATATATATTACATGTATTTTTTTTATATATTATGTGGAGTGGAACATCTAAGTTCATGTATCCCCTGAGCTGATAAAACCAAATTTGAAAGGGGGAAGGTGTTTCCCCCACATCGCCCTTTGTCACAATCTGCTTTAACCTTTTCGTTGATAAACGTTGATGCTGAGTGCAATGGCATGGAGACTATTCATCGAAAAAGTCGAGGATATGAATGGCAGAAAGGAAAAAAAAATATATGGCTCGTACAGTCCAAAGGAAGATAACTCGATTGATTTCACATCGAACAAACAACTTTAAAATCAGAACAAGCTAGACACTGGGGTTGGCAGCACACTCCCTAAGCAGGGAGGAAGGAATCCAACTCCCGTCCTCGGGCCAGCCAAAAAAATTCTGTCTTCCCTTTGGTTACATCTCCGTGCTGCCATCTTCTGTTGGATCACCCTTCAATGCCCTCAACTTTCTGTAACCCTTGTCAGTCCCAAAGATCCTGTAGAGATAAAAAAAAGCCATGCCGCAGCAGCCAGTGGTCAGCATCATGCTCACTAATCTTATTCGTGTAGAAAACAAACAAGTTTTTTTAACAGAGACGCAAATGAAGAGATAGATGAGTGATTCAAGGACAGAAATTAATAAATGCTTTCAGCATTATGCATAAGTCAATTGATCCACGCCAAGTGATGTAAGTGTAGCCAATCTTGGCCTAAATTTATCATATTGCAACCACCGAATCTCTCCAGCCAGTCAACTACTTATGGGGGTAACAAACATCGGAGAGGAAGCATGCAAGTGCTCTTTCTGCAATGCTTCTAATTTCATCGCATAGATATATCACCTACCAGTCCATATATGTAAAGGTGGATGAGTAGTTGCCGGACTTGGTATAGAGCAGCCGGTGATGATAATCATGAAAATCAGCACTGAAAAGTTGAAAGTTAGACGTTTAGCAAACAAACTAACCGAATGCCAGGTAAATCTCAGGAGGAAAATGTACTCACCCGCCATATAAGGGCAGAAAGTTCGAAGGGCTCCATGGAAAATGATAACCACAGTGAGCTTCTACTGTTTCCATCACTCTGAGCACCATCCATAACCACAGAGTGAAGAGATGGGGACCAGTTATAGCAGGGCCAATAATGGTAGCAAAACCAAGAAACAATATTTCAGCAGGATGAGCATATTCGGAGGTCAATCCAAAGGGTGTGGCATACCTGTAGCAAGATCACAAGCTCTTGGTGCATATTTACTAATACTAATAATCAAGCAACAAACACCAAGCCACTTATCGCATCTCACTTACTCATGATGAACACTGTGAACATGCTTGTACAGCCACTTTGTATGCAAAACTCGGTGTCCCCAATAGAATACAAAGTCCTCAAGGACAAAATAGAAAGCAACCTGAGACATTACTACTTTCCTGCAAGATCACAAGCAGAGGATGTCCTACAATTACATAACTGGGAGGATGGGAACGACGCAGTCATGTCATGACCATTTTGCGTTTCTTTGAATATACATTCAAGCTGAGAATGCACCACACAATGTCCCATAAACAAGAAAGAACCTGAAGATACCTGGACGGCAATGGCAGGCTAGTTTTCATGCCCATGTATCGGAAGACTGGATAGGAGAAGATCATGACTGGCAAATTCACACCCAAATGGTACAGTATAAGGCGAATGATGCATTTCTCCTGAGCTGCCAGAGTGTTATTCTTTGGCTGTTAAGAATCCAAATCCAATGAGAATAGTTAAATAAATAAGTTCACATTTATGGCAATAGGATGGATGATGGCTTAAGACACCTGGAGAATCGTGGGGTTATTAAAACTGACAGAATGGATAATCAACAAAACATTTTCTTTTTCCCTAAAGTGATCAAGCTACCAGACAGATTATCTCACAGAGAGTGAAAACAAAGAAGAAAGCTGTCTCACAATGCTAAATTTCCAAATAATCGGTTATTTCAGTCTAGAATGAGAGGGACACAGGTAGGGGGATAGATTCTTCAATGTCTGCATTGAATATCATTAGGGCACTGAAATAGAATTGAATATCCAGATTGGATTCCATTCATGCTGAAATTTACAATTGGCCAAAACATAACAGAAAGCTACTGATGTGCCATAGAAACAAAAAATAAAACCAAGACCTGAATCTTATACTTGCTCAGCCATCCCGCCCTCTCAAGGTAAATGAAAGGAAGTCCTGACAAGAAAAAGACACTCTCATGGATGAAAAAACTTCCAAGGCAGGCGAGCTGAAAGTCGCTGAAATTTGTGGTCAAGTACTGCATCCAGACATGAGATTGAAGAATCAATGTTAACAAAACATCAGTGAGATTGAAAAGCAATGAGAGAGCCTATTATGACATCCATGGTATTTCAACAATTAACTCCAAGTCTTTCACGGGGCAATATATAAATCATTGCAATTGTGTTTCCCACTGACAACAGGCAATACAAGCTCGCAAAAAAAAATGAAAAAAGGCGAACATAACATCAAAGTATATTATATCGAGCAATTAAGATTGATATATAGATCATATAGTTTAGAACTAATAAGAAGCTATTATGGTAGGGATCATGCCACAACCTGGTTTAGATCTGAATCCCGTGAAAAATAAGGAACCTTGCATAGGCATGCAATAATATCCCCAGCACTCTTATCACCAATACATTTCAAGACGAAGCAGAAGAAAAAGAAGAGGAAATGCATTCCCAACAGCCACAGGTTATTGAATCTATAGTCAATTTCTTAATTGAGTTAATATAATTTTTTAAACGTAAGAAGAGAATCACACAGTGTGTTCTGGCGTCCTCAGGGATCATGAAAGTATCAGAATCCTGACAGACCACTACCCCAGCACTGCAAGAGCAAAACCACTGTCTTGTACGAAGGAAAATTAATTGGCGCTCCTCAGCAGCCGTTTGGAGCAATGATCTAAAAGCTTTCGAGCCTCAAAAGTCCTTTCTTTCTTGACTTAACTAGGGAACACGTCAAATGACACAAACAAGCAATATCGAGTTGAAAGTGACATCAAACGTGACCATTGAGGCAGATTCATATTGCTCGGCTGCCAATCGGTTACCACCAAGCTTCAAATCCAGAGATCAAATGCGAGACAGCATTTAACACAGTCCAGTCCACAGAGGATGCAATTCGCATTCCGATACAAGAGCAGGAGGTGCCAATCGCACACTACAGGCTCACTCCACAACATAGCGGCGAAAAGAGAGGCAGCGTAATGAGCGGAGAGATGCAAAATATCTGCATGCAGGAAACAGATCCGGGACTAGAAATGCGGAAGTGGATGCAGAGAGAGACCGAAGCGGCGGACGGTTGGAAGGAACGGGAGAGGTTCCGCGACTTGAGGGAAAACGTAAAGACGAAACGAGACGATTAAGAAGAACACAGAGGGGAGGACGTACCAGCCAGCAGGACTCCAGAATGGATGCCATGAATGAATCTCAGAGAGCGGGAAGGCTGCGGGAGCAGTGTGATAGCAATGGAATGAGTGAGACACAACTCTGTAGAGAGAGAGAGAGCGAGAGAGAGAGAGAGAGAGAGAGGGGACACGCACGCGATGAGACAGACCGTCGAGGAGGGAATCTGGGTCGCACTCTGTGTTGCGATGGCTGCTGGGCTAGCTGCTCCGCTGATAAACGCAACTCATGTCTATGATATACATATATGTATGTACACACACACACATGCGTGTGTGAGAGAGATTTATGTGGAAAATAAATATATTTTTATAATGAATAATAGCCAACACAGAAAGAAAACGACAAAATAATATGATTATGATCCTTGTCACCGGCCACACATTCGTAATATTAATGACTTTTAAATAAAAAATACTATAATTTTTAAATTCGGATCGAATCGAAATCAGTATAGGTATAAGTTTGTGCGTCTTATTAAAATTCAATAGGTTAGAACTATATATTTAATATATAATATAATAATATTAATAAATTTATATAATATTATAATAAATAAAAATTTAATATAAAATATAAATATAAGTTTAGAAAAATAGAATAAGTGTATTATAATAGGTTTTTAGTTTTTTTAATTTTAAGTAAACATGTTTTTTCATTAGTTTAATTGGATTCACGGATTAGACCGAGAATCGACCGATTCAACTAGAGTTGACCTCTTTGAAAATACAATTAGATCATTTATAGAAATTAGACCAGGTGAGTAATCGGTCCTCAATTGAACCTGTAAGACCGACCGGCCGGTCGGATCTAATTTTTTAAAACTATGAAAAATATCATTCAAAGGAACTTTCATTAAAAAAAAGCAAATCAAAATTAATTTTTAGGATTTTTCTTTCCTCAATCTGGGTCAGCTGTTGGCACAAAAATAAAATTCCCATTTACTCCTTTTTTTTCTATATATATTTTTTCTTTCTCAGTAGTATATGTTGATTTTTTTTTGCACCACGCAGTGTCCACAGGTCTCGAGACTACTCTGCGGTTGGGCCGGGCCGAGATTCTTAAAAAAATTTTCGTTAACCATTCAACTTAAGATTCAATTATTAAATTATCTATTTAAAAGTTTAGTGAAAAAATCACTAATTCAATATATATATTTATTTATATGCTGCTGGTGGACGCTAGCTCATGTCACACACCGCATGCATCATCATCTCATTGAATATGGTCAGAGGCATTAATTTGAGCGCCACGGATGAGATGAAAATTGAGAAAATCTAATTTTGACCGGTTAAGCGGTAGAATTAGTTACGATCTTTTGTATTAGTTACCATTCGGAGAGGGCGATGGAATTCTTATTTTTCTTTTTTTTCATTAGCCAAATTTATCGCTACAATAAAGAACATTAGGAGAAATGTAAAAGTGAAATTAGTTACCATTTATATTAGCTCAAATAATATGGATATAGATGGATGTATTGTTCCGATTTTAGCGAAAAATTAAATGAATGGTAAAATGACATTTGACACTCCCATTTCGCTCGGACCCAAAGAGGAGAGCGCTCACCCCACCATATTTGCCAAACAAATATGCACTTGGTGGGTTGCTTTCCCAGAAAAATCAGTTCGCCGACAACATGCAGTAACCTACGATGATATTTTCTTCGTCTTCTTTTACAGATTAATTATAATTATTGTGGCTCGGAGTAGTATCATCATCATCATCTTCTTCTTCTTCTTCTGCTCGTGGTACTCATGTTCGTAAACTAGGTGCCATCTGATGAATCAACCTTCCTCCCTTGGACTCTCATGCTCATAGTTTCACGTGGGTTTGGATCTTTGTGCTGCTCTGTGCATGAGCATCTAATATTGTATCCTAATAACCTCAAAGTAAGAATACGCAGCTCATGGAATCGAACACCACTGACCCAACAAATAAGACAATGAGATAAGAGGGGGGGTGGGGGAAATTGCGCATTGATAAACTAAAATAATAATAATAATGATTATAAAAAGAATCAGTCGCAGAAAGCACGTCCCGATTCGATTGGCAGATAGCTCACTCATGCTGGGTCCTAGAAAATATTCCCAGTTTTTTTTTTCTTGGTCCCCATCTCACCTTCTTGAGAGGCCTCAGCGTTTTGCCATTGCTATCGCACAGCTTTGAGAGCTTGCCATGCGTCGAACTAACCAGCAGCCATGTACGTACAGCTTAGCTGCTCATGATTCCTTATTGTTCAAGGATGTTCTGCGGCCTGTCATTTTTTGCATTTACAGCAATCGTCCAGCCCAGGTCACGGACAGTGAGAGTGAGTCATGCGCAGTGCATCGCACAGATCTCATCATACCATGGCCCCATCACAGGGAGAAGAGGTGTTTAGGATTTGCAGCAATTCCGATCGTTGGTCTCACAACAGAGACAGCGAATATCCGACACGAGAAGTTTCTAAGAGCTAACTAACAAGGAGGGATGATGAAGTTGATCAGATGAACCTGGCCTTCTTATCGGCTGGCTTGAGGATCTGGAAGGAGCACATCAAGCTTTCATCAACGCTCATCATTGCACCAGAGTTGTCAAATTCACCACAGTAGTTCGGGGCAGAGAAAATCGTGACCAGCTGTCTTTCAGCAAAGAATTCGTACCCATCTTCGACGACCTGAAGAAAAAAAAAAGAAGTGAAGTATCAAGATAAATAATCTCCACAGCCTGAGACCCTGATTTTTGTTTGCTTTCTATAGCGCTCCACTAATCTTTCTTAGCCTTGTGAGCTCTACTTGCAGTTCACGGGATGTTTTTAGCCTAACACAACTCGGAAGCTGCACCCTCCGCCTTTCTAAGAAACAGAAAAATGAAAAGTGGAAAAATATTTCCAAGATTTTCACAAAACCAGCCAAAGCCTGAGTCATAAAAGCAAGAAATGAAATGACAATTACCTGATGAGCCCTACAAATAAGGTCAATGTCATGCTTCATCAAGAACTCGGACACCTTATCTGGGCCGAAGGTGAATGAGACTCCCCTGTCATTCAACCCCCAGCCTTTTACATCTCTTCCAGGATCAGACCAAAGCAAGTCACAGAGTAGACCCGAATCGGGCACATCAGTCGGGCGTGGCAGGTTCCTGATTTGGTCCAAGTCGGTCAGATCGGGTGATAAACCACCATGCATGCATAGGATCTTGTCATCGATAAGCGCGGCCACCGGGAAACAGTTAAAGCAATCGGTAAATGTTTTCCACAGCCTCACATTAAACCGCCGCTTGCATTCATCATAGAATCCATATATCCGGTTAAGAGAAGCACATTCATGATTTCCCCTTAAAAGGAAGAAATTCCCAGGGTACTTGATCTTGTAGGCGAGTAGAAGGCATATTGTCTCCAGACTTTGCTTGCCACGGTCCACATAATCCCCGAGGAATAAATAGTTGGCCTGAGGAGGAAATCCCCCGTACTCGAAAAGCCTCAGAAGGTCGGAATATTGCCCATGAATATCACCTGGAATTTCACCAAAAAAGTGATAGAAAACAGAAACTTGAGGGACGAACTTCGCTTAATACTCAAGGAGATCATGAAAAGCTTCAAGGCAATAATTAAGAGCAATACAGAAGAAGTTGATATTTCAACATAAAGAATCTTCTTAACTCAGGGAATTTAGGACTTAAGCATCTTATTCTTCATAAGCCACCAGAATAAGAGAAATACTCTGTCAACACATATTCAGGTGTCCAGAAGCGAGTTAATAATCCCATGGGATATCTTAGCAGCATGAATGCGACAGTACAAGATTTCATCCTAGAAAATTAACCATCCAACATGCGAGCTGAGGATAACAGCAGCTACAATCATTTTGTCGACACAATACAGTTCACCGTGCCTCAGCGCCCGTATCTCATTTTTATCAACTATTGAAAACTAGCAAGCCACAGGTAGTAGCTCATCGCACAAGTTCAAAACTAGTAAGATCATGTGATATCCATCTTTCACTTGTGCTTTTTTCTCTCATCAGTAAGTCACAATCTCCTGGAGGCACGAGCTAAAACGAAAAAATGATCAAGCAACAACTTTCTGTGGGCAATCATATACAAGAAGCTAAGTGGCTTGGACAGAATATCCAGAAGCATGAGAGTAGAGTTTTCTTAGTCTCGACATAAACAAGCCCGAAACTACACGAGCAGACCGAGACTAAAGACTCACGTTACCCTTATTTTTCCCAACTCCAAGTTTAAGCCTCTTTCTCAGTATGATTCAGAGTTATATAGCTGTGACTGTTAATTCCGAATTACCAATTTGTCAGACCTTGCGTCATCTAAAGCAAAGAATCAATAAAGAAGAGAACATGAAACAACCTCTCTCTTATTAGCATGCAGAAATTGCAGCGTATCCACACGAAACATAAACTCCATGGAGTTTCTGCACATAAACCAATTCAGAAAGAAACAAGATGCCGGACAGAGTTGTACCGCAGATCTTGATGGGGGCTTCCAGCTCAAGGAGGACCGGTTGTTGGAGGAAGATATCACGTGCAGCGGCACATAGCTGTCGGATCTCCGCCTCCATCAGCTGCACCTGCCTGCAAGCCCGGTTGTTCCTATAATCCAACAGCCGCTGTATTATCCCATCGAGAACCGCTGGCTCTATTCCCTGCTTGGCCATTTAAGATTCAAGAATCTGCCCCCAATCCTTTTCCTCTCCTTACCACTCCGGACAAATCGATCAAGTGTCGTCCTTCGATACTGGGTCCCTCTCGTTTTTTGTCTTGCAACGATAATGATAAAGAGAAAAGGTGGAAGTCGGAGGAGCGGCTGCTTTTGATTGGAGTCGAGCGTGTGGGGGCTCTCTCTGATGAGAGAGAGTGGCAATATGAAATAGGCAAAAATATTGAGAACACTGGTGCTGGCTTTTGGTATACGAGACGAAATGAGATATGAGAGGGACGACAGAAAATGGTGAAATCAGAAAGGTGGGTAGTGCGCAGACGAGACAGTGAGATGACAATCATGAGAAAGACCACCTATCCTGGCATCCTGCAACTCCAATGAGACCCGCGGGAGGTTACTATAAGGGATCACCATTGATCAATGAAATCAATGTTGTCGGAAAGAATGACCATTTGGCCGACGAGAGATTACAAAATGAGAATCTGCCGTAGACGTCCGACAGCGCCGAGCCAAAATAGATGAACCACAAACGGTCGGATTTGCACTTACAATTATCGTCGCTCGTTAGGTTCCATGCTTCCTTTTGCTTTTCCTTCGCTTCTCCCTCTCCCATTTTCTCTACATTTTTCCCACTTAGCATAACCTTTTTTTTTCTTTTGGTTACAGACACATCCCTGGAAGGGGATAAAAAGCCTTGCTTTCAGATGAGTGCAATGTCATTCTACCAAGCATTTCATTGGTTTTCCTTGCATTTGAGAATCTATAAAGTATCCAATAATCAGAACAACGGAAAGCCTTTCCCAGATAGTTCAGCAGAATGAAAAGTCGATAGCAATGCTTTTACTTCCACGATTCACAACACTGAAAGGAATCAAGGCACTCTACAAGTTTGGAACCTGACCCATAAGCAAATGGGTCCATTTGCAGAAAAAACCTCCCCATACCCAGCGTTGTCCTAACTAGAACAGCAGGTTTTCTTGTTCTCGCTGCCTGATGCATCCGCAACGTTGATGGTGGTTCCTTGGCCTGGAATAGCAGCAGCACCCACTGCCTGCTGAGCTGCCAACGCCTTCTTGCTTATAATATGGTATATCTCTGACAGAATTGTCTGGAATGCCTTCTCAATGTTGGTCGCATCCAATGCAGATGTCTCGAGAAATGAGAGGCTCTCTCCCTCGGCCAAAGACCGCCCATCCGATTCCTGGACAGCTCGAAGATGGCTCAGGTCGGACTTGTTTCCGACCATCATTATGACAATGTTAGAGTCCGCGTGACCCCTCAGTTCACGGAGCCACCTTACCACATTGTCAAAAGTTGGCCTCTTGGTAATGTCATAGACAAGGAGTGCGCCAACTGCTCCCCTGTAATAAGCACTAGTGATGGCTCGATACCGCTCCTGACCAGCCGTATCCCAAATCTGCGCCTTAACTGTCTTTCCCTCTACCTGCATCGGAGCATTGAATTGTGTCAGGATATTCTCAGATCAGCATTAACTTCAGATAAGTGATTCATAACTGCTCTCTGCCAAGATAACATGATGTTAATTAACATCAACACTCCTCCTACAAAACTCACACCCTGTAGAGTAGGCCGCATCTTCTGTCACTTGAGAGAAATCTTCAATACTCTTGGGGGTGGGGGTGCAGTGTGCACTCTAGACTTATAGATTACAATTGCATATGTAGCCAAATGACCATCTTGCAGATAAGCCAGTTAACAACACACAATGGCATGCACAGGCATGATAACTCGGCGAGGAACTTGCTATTACTGCAATCAATGTCCGTTGATTGGTGTGATCAGCATTTGGTACCTATTGCCTATAGGAATGAAGATGTGAAAGCAGGTTCTTGTATTGCAGGTGACCCTGAGATATATGATCCATTCAAGGTGGTGCATAGCAAGAGTTCAGAATCATATGATATCTACACACGCAACACAACAATCATCGATAGAAAGACAGAAACACCTTCAGCAAACTTCGAAGCCCTGCACACTCGTCCACAATAGAAGTTTGACTGCTTAAGCAGAGCTGCCTTATTATAGCGTTTTTTCGGACCATAGTATGCACAATCATTTCAAAGTTTTCAGGAAGCAGCAATGGAAGGTCAAACTGTGGCGCAGAGAGCTGGCCTAAGGCTCAGAATTACTGCCACAGATCTCGCACTTGAGAAGGGTCAAAAGAAGCACCGGAGACGAGAGAAGCTCATCCATTCACCTGCAAAGTTCTTGTGGCAAACTCCACGCCGATCGTGGACTTGGACTCCAAGCAAAACTCGTTTCTCGTGTATCTCGAGAGAATGTTTGATTTGCCCACGCCAGAGTCTCCAATCAGCACGATCTTGAACAGGTAATCGTATTCATGATCCACCCTTCTGGCCATGTCTCACACCTGTCAGCTGATGGAATTCAATCAGAACCGGATCAAGATGTAAGGCAGGAGAGACAGATCTAAGCTCAGTCATCAAGACACGGACAGACCTACGTAGGTAAACAAAATCGAAAGGGTGGAAATGGAACCCTTTGAAAGGAGAAGCAGGTGGATGAGAGATCGACAATGGTATTGCACAGTAGCGGGAGATGGAGATGATGGAGGGGGATCTGAGGAATTGCAGAGAGCCGGGGATGGAGGTGAAGGTGCAAATTCAAGGCCAACGGGGTGGGGAAGAGGGACATAGGACAGGGAATTAATTAGCTGAAGGATTGACATTGTCAACTGTCCATTTCCTTGGAGTAAAAATGAAAAAACCAAAGGAAAAACGATCCAATGGAAAAGGGACTTTGAAACAGCCAAACCTCCATTAATACTCATTAAGATGGGGGCAAAACCCGAAAGGTCTACGCATCCATGCATACTTTTCCCCTCCTGGGCTGTTAGTATTTCTGTTATGCTTAGAAAAAATGGGAGACAGAGACAATTCTTCTGAACTACGGTAGTACCAGGGGAAAACACTTGTAAACCCAATCCATGGAAAAGCAAATCGAGTCTGTAATCGCCATACACATGCCAAATCACACGTTTATAAAAGCTTAGCCTTCTCTTAGGTAGAAGGGGTCGGAGATACGACCATCAGTAGCAACTGCAAAATCTGTAATTCGAATACCGCCGCCAGGGAGCATCTCCCTTCGTGAGTAGGAGATTGCTATGGACTTTCTGAGAGAGTGAGACAGAGTTACTGGGTGGAATTTGACTCTGGAGTTCAACCTCTCGGGGTTGGGCTGGGCATATCAGGCTGCGTCCCTTGAAAAGCTTCCATTTTTACGCACGCTATTGAATCCCAATCACCTGCTCCTTAACAACGCGTCTCCCACTCATAGGCAGGCCCTTTTCATCTAACCCAGCACGTGCACGAGTCGAGCCCCAACGGCTAAGGCGACACTAATTCACGCCCAGACGAAGCCAGCAGTCAATAAATAGATCTTACCATTTCAGCAAGCAATAGTTGTAACAGTAGGAGCTCTTAGAGAAGACGTTTCGGCAAGCAATGGAAGCAAATCCATTGGGAACTGCGGGGACTCTGGGCCTCGGCCCAAAGTTTTCATACGAGTGGACCTGCGAGCCCAAACCAGAGTACGTATCTTCGGCGCACACCAGACATGGAAACTACGGATTGTCGGCAGTTGATCGAGTGGCAATCTATCCTAATCAAGATAATGCGCATACCCAGTAGAAGAAGAAGAATGTCATACCGTCCAATTGCACAAATGCGACCTTATATCCTTCTTCGGTGGCATATTTTATCGTATGTCACGGTGATTGACATTGTCGGTTTTCATTGTCTCGTCCGACGGAACGGCTCATCGAGTACGAGTTCCATCTTCGATTTCTTGTAGTCTTCACCAAAAATTCCCGACGGTACATCCATTCCCGATTCTCCTTTCATCGTTGCGATCTCTCGTCCCACCAATTCACCGAGCTCCGGCCTCCAGCTTTCTCTCGGTGAGAAAACGAGGCTAATTTTTTATCACAGGCAGGCTTAATTACCTAGCTAGGTGGCTAGCTTAAGGTCGACAACCGTAACTGCAATAGTTACGAGCAGAGATGTTAGACGTGCTAATTTGGTTTGGAATCGACCTGCCAAAGCCGGGAACCACCTTGGACTGCTCCTAAATCAGCACGTAACCATTCTTGAGTTAAGGAGTTGTTACAAGCTGAATCCAAGAAATATGCATGTTGAGTCGAAATAAGTCTGGCAGATTTTCTCATTGAACTAATCCGGAACGATTGCAAAATTGGACCACCAAAAACTTGTAATTAACAGTTAATTTTTTGGTGGATAAGTTCAAATTTAAAAAAAGAAAAGAAAAGAAAGGGTGATGCATAATTGGACTAATCCATCGTACTTTAGCAAACTAAATCATTACTGAACCAAAATGTTTGAGGTCCATTTTAAACCGGTACGAACCGCCATATTACATCTCTAGCTACAAGCAAAGTATGTCTCATAAGCTTCCAACATTTGGCCTTTTAATTAACCTCACACGTTGGAAAATGAAAAAAAAGAAAACTCATAGAAGTTTAATCAATTATTACAATTTTTTTCCCAATGAATTTCCTTACTTTGACTTTTATTTAATTGATTTATTAACTAGGGGTCTTCCTCGTGATGTACCAAGTTGATCGAACATATATATATATATAATTAGATGGGAGGGGGTGCGGGGGGTCTAGTGCATGCACTTTCCATCAAGTAGTTTGACCTCTCTGGGAACGGCACGATTCTTGCCGTTTCGAGTGATTCCGTGCCTGACGTCCGGTGGTGGAATGAGTCTTAGTGGTGGAGGATCTGCTGAGGAACTACTATTATTGGTTGAAAATGAAACCGGCAGAAGCGAGGTCGTGTGCCTTTCTAGGGCTTTCCTCCGCCGGTATCCATTCGTTCGACCCTGAGAGGCCATCGAGAGCAGTCACACGTATACCCTAGTTTCCGTCGCCATAGGTCTCATGTCCCATTCCCATCCCCATGTGCGTTCGGCCTCATTGACTGCCCACACCTCTAGTTTGACGTTGTCGTGATCATTCAGCCCAAATAGGCTAGGCGAGTCACCGGTTGGATGATGCGGTGGTTCATCGATCGTTACTGTTACTGAATTACAGTACTCCCCCACATGGGGTGGAATCTGTTAGTCGAATAATAAGGGACTCATAGATGTGCCGAGACCGAGGTTGATTTAGTTCTAACACCATGATGAAGATCGAGTCATCATGATCATTTCTTCTAATCACGATTGTAGGTAGATGTTAAGTTTGTAATCTCAATCAAATCAACGAAGAAAAACAGCGCGTACGCAGTCAGTCAGAGAGAGCACTCTTTTCTCCATCTCCGTGTAGCCGCCGACATTGCTCCTAGCCCGAATAGATTTACCAGAAATCTAGAGAATTTGTCTTATATATAGGAGAAAGTTCAACGATGACCGTAACTAATCTTAAGTGTAGTAAAATCATTGGTCATCGGGTACCTAGCTGGCCGTTGGCCAAATGGAAAGCATTGCCCTCTCCGATGAGACAAAGAAGGGTACGTTTGACCTGAATCAACTGGTGATAATTTGGTGTAATTGTATTGTTTTTTTTTTTACTTTTCTTTTTCTTGTATATATATATATATATGTATATAGATGCAATAGAAATGGAAAATTAGCATTAAGCACACGAGAAACCCTGGATATATACATGTGTATATGACGGATACAGCAGATAGATGTTCAAATGTTCTTGAGTGTTACTTTGGTGTACATTGAAATTAAGGGAAGAGACGCTTGATTGTAACAAGCTTATTTCAAAGCCAAAGCCAAACTTAAAAAGCGAGAATACGCACGCACGTTTACGGACAAAGACAATTGATGACCAGACACGAAGGAAGGAAGGAAGGAAGGCAGGTGTGCTGTACGTATGTATGTATATATCTTAATTAACAGACGCAGGGTAAGGCATCGGGCGACAGCACCCCCTTCCCTGAAGCCTCCGGCGGGGTCCTGAACGCCTGGCTCGCAAAGAGGAAGAAGCCCACGGCGTGCCCCGCCACCGTGACCAACAAGACGCCGCCGTTGAAGGACATGACCGCCAGCATCAAGAGGTAGGCGAGGCCGACGCGGAGGCTATACGAGGCCGTCTGGATCAGGCCGACGACGACCCGTTTCCCCGGCGAGGAGCAGGAGGAGGAGGAGACGCCTCCCGTCAGCTTGAAGTACCTGCAGTGGGAGGTCCACTCGACGAGGACGGCGAGGAAGAAGCAGAAGAAGAGGGCGACGACGTACAGGCCGGTGCGAGTGGCGGGCCACCCGGGGAAGAGGATCTCCGAGTTCGTCCCCCAGAAGAAGGTCATGTGCGTGTAGCCCTTCTTGTGAGTCGTCATCCCGTCCATTTCTCTAATCTCCCGATGCTATGCTATGCTTGTACACACACAACGAGAGGGAGGAGGAGGAGGACGAAGGTGAAGAAGAGAGCCGTGCGAGATTGTGTATTGGAATTTGAGACGTACATGTATGTATATATGTGTGATAAGGGGGAGCGAGCGAGGAAGACGATGAGGAGAGATCAAACCCCAAATGGTAAATATAATGACGTACTGTGTCGTACATATAGCTTTCTGATGCTAAGATCAAGTACCCATATTGTATGTACAGCACACGCATGACGTAGTACAGGAAGAAAAGAGAATGGTTTCCCGACTAATTAAATGCAAGTGAGCGACTTGGCATACTATATATATATATATATATATACACATATGTGTGTGTGCGTGCCGGTTGTCATTCACACTGCAAGTCCGTTTTCATTCACACAATTGAGATATGCGTTTTTCACATCGATCAAATAAATAAGAAATTATAATATTATAAGGATACTGGATATCACCGCCTATAACCTTAAACTTTCAGGTGAAAACGGATCCGATCTCTTATGAGCTCACAATGAATTCAATATGGTATCAAAACTAGTCGGCTTTAACCTCGCCCGATCCGAGTCTAGAAACCCGGCTCTTGGTCGGTTGATATGAGCCCGAATACGGAAGAAAATTGCTCGGCCCATAGCCAGTTGTCCCACATTGAGTACACCACCTATTGAGATCCGACCGCTCATGGGCTCACAACGAATTCAACGCACGATCAAGACCAGGCACCGTAATTTCATATGGATGGATGGATGGATGGTGGGCCTCGTACATATAACAGTTGTTTCAAAGTATTGAGGACGTCTTCCAATTTGACTGTGGAATTCATAGTACGTGAAATAATGGCACCACCACTAGGCTCAAGATATATTAGCGGTGCTCTTTTGTCGATCTGTCAGCATGCAAAACACCGCAATGGCGGACGCAGCGCGGACATAATTTAATCCTCTCCTGTTGCAGGGTTTGATCAAACTCTCAACTGTCCAATCCATTGTTTCTTTTGTCCTACAGTGTTTTGGAGCCGATGCTAGTTGGGGGTTGGGCATTCGTGTCGTATCGTGTTTAAGCAGTTTACGTTAAAAAATCTCCGACCTATACCTGGCACGTTCAACCCATATCAAATAAGCGTATTTAAACATGTCGATTATATATTCATATCATTAACATGTTTACTACAATAATTGTAAAAAAAAAAATCAAAATACTTATGATAATGAGACCGTCACCACAAAACACAACAAAAAAACTTTGAAAAACCCCTTCAATTATAGTTTGAACTAATCGTGTCAAATTACAATTGTTTACTATAGCTTTACCCGAATCCACCCAACGTCCGTGGTACGCTGTTTTCATATGCAACCGTTGATTGAAGGGAAGGAGGAACGAAGGGCAGCTTAGCAATTTCAGGTGCTGAGTTGTTTACTAATGAAGGGAGCTGAATTTTTATATATATATAATTTCCATCCCCCACTATTTATGCCATTATGAGCCAATCATGCATATGCAGGAATTATAGGAAAGGGCAAGGACACCATGGAAGTTTTTTTTTTTAGTCTAACTGACTAATTCGAATCACTCTGGATCGGTGCATTTAAGATATTAAGAGCTTCCCGCTGTAGGTAGGACTCGAATTCGAACCCTCTCACTGAGATGATGAATATCAAACCATTTTACTACGCTCACGATAGGTAGGGATACCATGGAAGTTGCCCCTAGCTGCTGAAGTTTTATCTATATTGATGACTAATGCAAACTGCATGCTCCCGAACGATACGGGTCCATCCAATGAACTTGATTGAAGTGCATCTCCAGCTTCAATGGAAATCAGGGGCTCTCCTTAAAATGGCAAAACCCATCTTGCAAATTGCAATCAAGGAACCCTACACGTCTGATGAATAAGCCAAAGTAGACAAGCCAATTACACGAGCTAAGAAGAGTACCAAAAGGCAAAATGCTTAGAAGAAATTTAAGCTTAAAAATTTAAATCCTAAACAAGTTGCAAGTTAGATTGATCAATGCCCCAAATCAGAATGTCAAAGAAGGTGCACCACCCGCCAAGTGATGACTTCATGGCATTCAACTATACAAAAATTGCCAAGGGATTCACCAGTAGTAATACCTCGCACCAATTGCATCCAAATTGCTAAATGGACAGCAGCTAAGGGTTAGATTTGCTCAGAGCCACTCCCTACCCTACTCTCTCCCCTATTCCTGTAACTAAGATAGAGCTAGGCTAAAGCTAGTGAGTCACCGTCCTGTACATCGTCTAAATCTATGTATCCTACTGATGTAAAGTCAGGTTAGAGCTGCCCATTACATCTTCCGCATTTGCAATTCTTCACAGGTAAAAAGTAGAAGAGGGGCTGAAGGCTGTCAACTGTTTTGCTGCTTGCATGCTCCTGATTGCATTTGAAACTTCTTTCATCTGCTGCTCCATTTTGGCTCTCCAGTCTACCATCTCCTTCAACACTTGCTGTGGCCAACGCACAACCCAAACAAGAAATTCTCAAATCTCAAAAATATCCCAAATCACCGCATCCAAGCCTCACATCATATATATTATCATCAAACAGACTTCCTGTACAAATATACTAACCCTTGTAAAAAACATAAAGTACTTGAAGAAAGTTAACCTTGCAGTCATTACCTGGAATACAACTGATGGATTCTTTAAGTCCACTTGCCAATTAACATTGAGAGAAGCATCTTTGTTCCAAACAGGTAAACTACTGTCTTGCTTCTTGAGCAAGAGCTCCTTCATATCTCTGCCCATGCCAGAAATGGAATTATTTAATATGGTACTTAAAGTTGCCAGGACATGAAACTCAATGCAGACTTTCAAGACACGATACCTCTTCACCATATCCACTTGTTCCTTGAGCATAGCCAGCTCACTGGGACAGGCCGCATCATGAGTAGGGATTGCATCACTAGGCTTCGATCTTGTGGGTAGGGAAGAGTAGGGGTCAACATCCCACTCGGTATTCATTGGATCCGTATTCACCAACATAGTTGTGATATCATTCCCTTGCATGCCTTCAAGGTTTGAGCTTTCTAACCACTCCTCCCATGGCTCAGAATTCGTGGGACCAGGAGGGTTACTATATGCCTTTGCTGCTTGCATACTGCCCAACAAATTGGAAAGTTCCATCAGCTGCTGTTCAGTTTTTGCCTTCCATGTGATTAAGTCCCGGTACATGTCCTATAAAATGATAAATAGTTTTTCAATCCCCAGACATTAGATGTTTCTAATTTGAATGCATTAAGCAAATAAAAGCAAACCTGCATTCCTCTTACTGAACTCGAAATTTCCATCAGGCGCTGATCTGTCCTAGCTTGCCAGGTTATAAATTCCTTAAGCATTCCCTGTAAAAACATACTAAAAGCATTATAGCCAAAAAAAATATCAATACTTGGACATAGTAAAGCTCTGCTGATCACCTCCACTGAGTTAGCCTCCTCTTGTTCTTTCTTCTTGGACACAAGCTCTGCCAACTCTCTGTTTAGGTGACATTATGTCAAGAGAATGCTTTATAATAATAGGAAAAAAGGATTCTTCTCGCTTAAAAATCAAAGACAGGAAGATGAGAATATACCTCTTCAAATTAAATAGATCTTCTTTTATAAATTTTATATCAGAAGAGGAAGCAGGTTTTTCCAAGGCACCACTACCACCAGGTTTCCACCATGATGGTGGCACCCAGTAAGGGTCCTGGACCCCTGCTTCACGACGAATGTCATCAAGCTCAGCACTCTCCAGCCAATATTCCATTACTCCATCAGTATTGTGCCACCGCCTGAACCGCTCACTCCCACCCGGTGCCACTTTACCATCAATGTGCTTCAGCAGATGGTCCAGCAGACCAGTATCACCAATGTGTTTACGACCAGCCATTCTAAGGTGTGGGCGGGAGATAGGTTTACCAAAAACAGCCCCTTCTTCCCTCAAAATATCCAGCAAATGTTGCTCAGCTTGCTTATACCTACACAACAAGAACATCTATCCAAGTTTACTTAAGAGATCTCCAACCAAAATAACAGAATAAGAATCAGTGAAAAGTTGTCCTTGCCTCTCCATCGACCATCTTTCTACAGAATTATCATGCTTTTTCCTCTTAGGTTTCACAATACCGCTCTGTTTTAGCTTCCTCTGTCTTTTTGGTCTAGCTTCTTCAAGGGGGAACTCAATTTTCCCACCCTCCTCTGATACTACTTCAGCCATTACAGTTCCCTCGTCTTCTTCATTCTCTATGACACTAGATGAAATCTGAGGGTTGTTAGTGCTGTTTTCTCTGCTCCAACCACTCAACATGACATGACGATCACCCCACCGGGCCATGCGAGTGTTTTGCATCTCAAACAAATGGATATCCTTTCAAATGCTCACTCTCATCCCCAGAGGTAGGATTTTCTTTTGAAGCACATGAACAAATAAAGGGCAATCAGATAACAGTTATACTGAACTGTGTAGACAACAGTAAAAAAGAAAGCATTCTCTAAGCATTTGGTCATACAATAAGTTAAAACATCAGACTTCATTTTAACAAATATAATGCCAGGAAATACTTGATTGTTGGAAAAGCTAAATCAAGGTGTGAGTCCAAATTAAGATCTCAAACTGAAACTACCCTCTGATTGTTAGCTACATACATATGTATGTATGTATGAAGTAGCTGCTGAATAAAGTGCGTACTTAAGGAATGTAGGTAGATAAGGATGATGAAAGAGGGACACAATGTAGAGATCAACACTCAGAGGGTATAAGCACATGAATAAATAGGTGCCTACAATCATGGTTATTAAAGCTGCAGGAGCCAAGAACTGGCTAAGACATGGGTTCATGGGTCAAAACGGAGTTTGACAGGTCCCACTGCATATTTAGTTAATAATACAAAAAATATAAAAATTTACCCTAGAGATCTCACAAAAGAAAAGACTAACTTGTCATATTTTTTGGCCAAACTAATGAACATTTAGATATATGTAATAGGGTTTACCAGAGGATACAACCATACATATGCAAGAGATGTGATCTCATGGAGTTACAGAATTCTTAGTTGAAAGACAGAGCAACACTTTCATCTCACCATAACTTTAACGGCCATCAACTTAACATCTAGAGTTATTGACCAACACTGAAGAACTTCTTATGGTTTCAAATGCCTATTGCGTAAAGAGCACATCCATTAACCTCCATCTAGTCCAAGGGATTGAGCTACTATATACTAAGTGGAAATTCACAAATTCAAACTCCTTATTTATCCCCAACCTTTGGCTCAAAAGTGAACCGATCTACGCACAAACTCAAAAATATTGTGGACTTGACTAGCTACTACAAAACCATGGCTCCACGAAACAGAGAATGAGAGACACGGGTCAATGGCAAACAGGCTAGATAATGTCAGTCTCATAAGCTAGAGCCGATTAATCAGGTAAAAAACCAAGAATTGAACATGAAACAACATAACGCCTGCAACTCCAGCCAGCCCAACAAATTTCTATCAGGTACTTGTGTAGATCAAGTCATGAATTTACATCAAACTGATTTGAACTAAGAATCAACTAACTCCAATCTTCCAGCTATACATGAGGATCCTCACCTGGTTCGAAGCTTTGGCAAGAAAGATGTCTTAAACGTACATTATCCAAAACTCTAAGAGCCAGTCGATCTTCAGATTTCTTTTGGCTTCGGAAGAGTCAAATTTCACCCCAGCCAGATGGAATAAATATACTGGCACCATAAGACTTATATCAGGTTTTAAAGCTTTCAGGGACCGAAAAATATCAATCAAAGTGCTCTACCATCCAGTAATCACCACGAAACAAGAACACAGAGTACTGAAGTATATCAAATCAAATAAAGAGAATAACAGCACAAAAGGGTCTAGTGATACTATCAACAGGAAGAAGAGAAATCCCTTGAAGAATCTGGAGTTCAAAGTGGAATTATCAGAGGAACATGTAAAAGGAACGAGGGAACTGTTGAGGAACAACAATCGAATAGGAGCTATTAAAGCAGAAAACCTGGAGGCTCCTGTGCTTATTTTAGCGCCGGAGCTCCCTCCGTAGCGAACAAAGCAGGTGATCGAACGATCGATTTTGGAGGAGTCACCGAAGCCTCCTCAGTCCTCTCTATTGAACTAGGGTTTTAAGTGGGCAGAAAGAGAGGGTGCGATTGATTTTGATTTGAGATAGTGACCTAGAGAGAGATTGCGCTTTTTATTCTTTATATACTATTTAGTCAACCGGTTCGACCACCGGTTTTTATGGGTTCGCCGGTGGAGGAATCGTCCGGTTTGAGGATAAAACAGGGATTCCATTTCAAATGTTGAACCGGATCTGGCAGTGACCGGAATGGAGTCAGGGCAGGTTTCTGAGCCCCTCTTTCTATTTTGCAAAATTTGCTTTGGAATTTCTTGTGAACCTATGCAATTCTGCTCTTTCATATTAGAATCCTTTTGTTGCAATCCTGTGGGACCTTCTGGTGCATGGACCTGATGGAGAGGCAAAGAAGACATCGAAATGAAAGGCAATTGATCAAAGTCTTTTGCCCGACTGTAATAAATTGTCCTCAGATTGTCCAAATTCAGTTTGGAGCTCCAAAAGAGAGTGCAGGAGTTTTTCCTGACGCTAAGAAATTCTTTGGTTGAAGCGCAAGGTCTTTGGAAGTCTGTAGTATGAAGCTGAGGGAGAGCTTCCAAGCAGAAAAATCCAATCTGTTTTATATGCTGATCTCCATTACAAAATTGCAGAGGATATGAATGATATTCAGCCACAGACAATGGATGAGCAGAGGAGGACTTGGAGAAGCACGGATGAGGATGATGAACTCATACAGTACATGTCCAATCTGCCAAGTTACATCGAAGAGAAAGTGTTTGGCATTGGAGTCCTTGACTGGGAAAGTTTTGAGAAGTGGCAACATGATCATAAGGGGGACAGTACACAGAACTAGTAGGTATTCTACCTCTAGTACTGGCACATCCTCGTCACATTCAACGGAGGCATCTTCAAGTCATTCCATTAGAGGTTGCTGTTGTTCTCCTGTTAATAAAAACGTCCCTAGCAGTGGAAAATTCGAAGTATCACTTCTCCTAGATTCCACTTCCAGTTTAGGACAGAAATAATCAGCCGGGCCAAGTCAAGAAAGCATTTCAGGAGAACATTTGGAAGTTCAACATCCGAAGTTTGACCCCAGGTACCCCAATGTCAAACAGCCAAACTCAACGGATGTAGGCCCAGCAAAGTTAACATCAGATATATTTAGTCCTCTTCCTGTGCCAGCTAGAGCTTTGGTTAGTCCTAGCAGATACAAATACATGGAAATACGAACTTCAAATGTTGCTTTGACAAAGGATGACCTCGGCAAATCTTCCTATGGCTGGACCCAAGCAAAGAATCAAGTGAAAAGGTAAGAAGATTTTCACATTTCCGCCAATTTAGCATCAGTGTTGGTGAAACTGTTAATAGCTCTAGCTCAAAGGAGGATTCAGCTTCATCGCAATCGAGTTGCATGCATACATTTGTAGAGGGCCTTGAATCGTCTGCTACTATTACAGCTAGATACAGGTCCAGCCCCTGAGAAGGATGCTGGATATATTGTGAAGCCAATAAGTATCACTCGCAATCATTCAGATGACCCATCAAAGAAGAACTCAGAGTTGATTAACCAGGTTTCTAGATCATCCAAAAGGAGGCCAGATTCTTCAGATACACAGCCAGCAAAAGCCGTATTTAATCAGTTGTCAATCAATCAATGTCAATAAATTGAATGAGGAAAAGAAGAATGGCCATCAGTGGTCAAATCTTCTTCAAGTGGCAATCAAGGATGGTCTTCCTTTGTTCACTTTTGCTGTTGACTATGACAGATATTCTAGCAGCCATGATGAACGCAGCAGCTTGTCTGTGAAGGATAACCCAAGCTGGAATCTACACATTCTCCATGATTAGAGAAGTGAAGAAGGAGAATGGAAGCTGGATAAATCAAATAGGAAAGGGCAGAGATCAGCATTACATCCCCCAGATTGTGACCCAAAATCAGCATACTTTCAACTTCTGACATATTAGTAAGCTTGCAGCAATTGCAGAAATGGTCTTCTCGCAAAACAAGTGTGCATATTTCTATTCAACTTCTGGATATGTTATTGAGCTGAAATTCAGCTTAACCTTCATATGTGTGAGATAATTTCACGTATAACATATAAAGATAAAACAATTCATCCTAAGGGTTAGCTAATTCAAGAAGTTCTGGTATGATCAAACAAGAATTGAATAACCATTCTATGATGAAAATCGAATAGCCATCCATCAAGAACCTGAGTTACTTTGAGTATATAACAATATAAATGAATGGAATAGAGAGAAGGCCGAGTTTTTTTACCAAAAGGAAATATCTCTTATGTGTGTCTTTTTACATGAAAAACAACGGAAAAAAAAAGGTTTAAATGCCGTACTTTTGTTATCGATCCCTTCCATGTCTTCCTAGTCACTGCCTTCTAGTTCCCATGGTAAGAAGAGTAAGAACAGAGAAGAGAGATCCAGTCTCGTCAATGGGATCACCCATAGCATATAGGTTGAACATGTGATTATCCCGGTGCCAATAATAGCATTACTGGCTGTATTTGATATTTCACGGTTCTAAATTCATGCAGCACTCTTAGAACTCTCGTTCTCCATATGCTCCAGTGCGGATTAGAGCTGGTGAGATGATGAGTGATAACTTCCACCAACCAAAAGACACAAGCCGAAGATAGCTCTGTTAATGATTCATATATTGTATGCACCGAGTTTCATGTTTGAAGCTGTTGTAATTTGGACTCCTAATTTGCAGCAGTGTACGGGAATAATAGCTAAAACTGCAAAGCTGTCCAGCATGCGGTAAGAAATGCTTTACTGCTCGTTGCACAGAGAGAGATAGAGAGAGATTGACTTGTGTAGAATTACATGGATCTCAAGAATTAGCTTGTCATGATTGCATCGAGCATAAGAAGGCAATTTTATGGGTTACTATGCAGTCTGGTGTTCCTGGAAAGGATGGGGCTGGGGGGATGAGGGGGGACCATTTATTGCTTTAAGCAAGAAAGGGAAGGACAACCAGAGGGATGAGGAGCCGAATTACTCAGCGCGTGAGAGTAATTGAGAACAGCAACAGGAACTGTCATGTGATGGGTTTCTTTTCAGGCCATTTGACTCAATTATGAACTTCCTAGGATAATGCTTCTTTGCCCCGACGCTGTGTCCCACGCAAGCCCGCCCGGGCACAAGACGCCAATGCTCATTAAACTTGCATCAGCTTTCCTTGAGGCAACCTCTGCTTTTCATGGGACATTCGATGATGTGGAGAGACGGCGTTTGTAACTTCCACATGATGCCCCCGTGAGCTTGCCACGAACTTTGCAGTCATGAATTGTTGCATCTCCCTGTGCCAAGTTGCAAGGCAAGCTGATAAGAAGGAGCCGGTTCAGGAAAATGGGCTACTACAAGGAGTGGAATCTCATCAGCTACTAAATAAAGACAAACATGATTAGAACTCAATATTGAGTAGAGTTATCGTAATAAGATCCAGTTAGATGAGTTTATAATAGATAAAATTCTTATAAATTTTCTGCCTTTACTGTGTTCAAATCAAGAGCAAAGGCTCCCACTAACAAGGAAAGGCCCAAAAAGGGAGAAAAGCTGAAACAGGAAAATCGAAGAAGGAAGCAGCTTTCGGCCTTCTCAGTCAAAGGAAAGGAGGCACAGGACGGGAAACAAGAAAGAGAGAACGGGGAAAGTTTCTGAGAGAACCCATTGCAATTCCCCCCTTTTTATATTATCCGTCCAAAAAAATAATGATTAAAAAAGAACAGTGCAGTGTGCAGATCGAGCAGCCGAGCTCAAGAGACTGAGAGTAGTACTAAGTAGATCAAGTATGGCAGATACAGAATTGTTCTATGCCTCAGCTCAACTCACATCAAGCTAAGCTAAGCAAGCTTTCATTTTTCGCTGAAAATCGATCTCGAGTATTCGCCTTTGATAGGAATGGGAGTTCGCTGCTCCAAGCTCTCTCTCTGCTGGTGGCCCTCCCGTCTTCCGTCTACCCTCCACCACTCCGATCTCGGTACCACTTTCGCTATCTCATTTCAACTCTCTCACATCAACACTGCTCCTCCTGCAGATTTGGTCCCTTATCACCTTCACTTTGTCTTGAGAGTTCTCTTGTTGGCTTACGGGCTTCATTTGCTTCTCATCAGAGAATGGGGCTTTGAGTGAAGATGCCACCGCATTGCCCGTGTTCAGGGAGTATAGCCTCGACCAGTTGAAGGCCGCCACGTCCAGCTTCTCCCGCGACAACATAGTATCCGAGTATGGAGAGAGAGCCCCCAATGTGGTCTTCCGGGGAAAGCTCGAAGATGACCAGTGGATTGCTGTTAAACGCTTTGACAAATCCGCCTGGCCTGACCCAAGGCAGTTTCTGGTCCGACTCCATCTATCTTTCATTTTTGGGTGGATCCAAGTAAATAGATGACTCATTGAATCGAGAATGTAATGTCTGGATTATTCAGCAAAAAAAGAATACAATTTGTGGATAAAATTCCAGCTTGTTCTAGAGGGTTCATTTATGAAGTTGGAGTCTGAGATCATTTGCATATATGCATATTAGATTCGGTGGTGTTGGTGATATGTTTGTTTTTGGATTCTAGGAAGAAGCAAAGGCTGTCGGGAAGCTGCGGAGCAACAGATTAGCAAGCTTGATAGGCTGTTGCTGTGAAGGCAATGAGAGGCTTCTTATTGCTGAATTCATGCCAAATGAGACTTTACCAAAGCATCTATTCCACTGTAAGTTGAGTTCAACCAAGTCCCTTCTGTTGTTACTTGAACAGTTCCTAATTCTTAGTATTCAAAATCTGCTTAGGGGAGAATCGGTCCATGAAATGGGCAATGAGGCTAAGAGTGGCTCTGTATGTGGCCCAAGCGCTGGAATATTGCAGTGCGAAAGGGCGGTCTCTGTACCATGACCTTAATGCTTATAGAGTCCTATTTGACAAGGTAATCTTCCCCTTTGCTGTTTTCTCTCTGAGGCATTGTGGCTTTTATTTTTCATATAGAAAAAATTTGGCCCTCTGGCTGTTTATTTCCTTAATTATAGTGAGTTAGCCCTTTACAGGATGGAAATCCTAGGCTCTCTTGCTTTGGCCTCATGAAGAATAGTAGAGATGGCAAGAGCTACAGTACGAACTTGGCTTTCACACCTCCTGAGTACCTCAGAACAGGTACTGTACATTGCTTCGTTTTTCTTCATAAGCAAATTATGACTATGGCATGCTGGCACATTCATTTGAAAGAAAAGCACGCTAGTATGCGTCTTATTCTATTATTGTTTTCTGGGGTTCCTTGGTGGAGAACTTTGGTGTATGTTTGTTTTTGGCAGGAAGGGTGACACCCGAAAGTGTAGTATACAGCTTTGGCACGGTTCTGCTTGATCTTCTCAGTGGAAAGCACATTCCCCCAAGTCATGTGAGCCTCCCTTTCTTCATTCCAAGCTCTCTAATGTCTGGCGAATACTTGCAGAGGAATTCTCTGGATCTCTCAATTTTTCTGTATGAACTGTGTAGCACTCTAGGAGCATCAAAGGCATTTGTTGCTTTTGAGTTATATAATCTCAACATAATGCTATGAATATCTTTTGCATGTAGGCACTCGACCTGATACGTGGAAAGAATTTCCTAGTGCTGATGGACTCATGCTTGGAGGGACATTTCTCAAATGATGATGGCACTGAGCTCGTCCGCTTAGCTTCAAGGTGTTTACAGTATGAACCTCGTGAAAGGCCAAATGTCAAATCTCTTGTGACTTCTCTTTTGCCTCTTCAGAAAGAGACTCAGGTAATCTCTTGTGATTGTTTCTTCTTACTGCTCATCGATAGTAACCATTAACAATTCAATTGTCTCTTTCCATCAATTCGATCTGTTTTACACAAGAAATTCTCATCTTCAAAGTTGTGCATGTTAAAGAATGTTGCAGTATATTCATCCGCCAAATATAGCACATATAAAGATCATCTAGTGTTTTCCAATGCACTAGAAGAAAACTTGGAGATTCTTTTCTTTTAATTTTACTGCATTTGCAGGTGCCATCATATGTTTTGATGGGTCTTCCCCAAGAAACTTCTGACTCGCATGAAACACTTTCATTAACCCCTTTTGGTGAAGCCTGCTTCGAGAAGGATCTTACTGCAATGCATGAAATGCTTGAGAAGATGGGATATAATGAAGATGAGTCAGATGCAAATGAGGTATATTGGCTTTGCCAGTTCCTTCGAACTTCCATTATGATAGAGCTTTCAGCTGATGACACAGAGAGAGAGAGAGAGAGAGAGAGAGAGAGTTGCTTATTACCAGCAAGCATGTTCATTTTTTTCCTGTTCCAAAGATGTGTTCAGGATTCTGATGCAAGTATACATATATTTTAGTTGACAATCTGGATCTTGTTATTGCAGGTCTATTCCCATCCGTGGCAAATAGAGGAGTCTTTGAATTTTAAAAAGCATGGGGACGCTGCTTTTCGAGCCAAAGACTTTGCCAGTGCCATCGACTACTATACTCGAGTAAGCACACTCTCCATGAAGTGTCTGGAGTCTTCTTTTATGATTATTATTTCAAGTAAGTTCACTACTCCAAGAGCATGCTTAAGTTTCTTTGCATCTACTTGCAGTTCATTGATGGGAGGGCCATAGTATCACCAACTGTTTATGCACGGCGGTGCTTATGTCACTTGATGAACAAAATGGCTCAAGAAGCTCTTGGAGATGCTATGCAGGCCCAAGTTGTATCTCCTGAGTGGCCCATCGCATTTTATCTTCAGGCAGCTGCTCTTTTTAGCCTTGGAATGGACAGCGATGCTGTGGAATCCCTCAAGGACGGCACGAATTTGGAAGCTCAAAGAAACAGAAACTGAAGATGTATAGGTCTTTGCCTCTTTTCCCTTTTATTATCTCATGTACGTATTCCAGTGTCTTTCCTTCGCCATCTCGAGGTCATCTATCAGTACTGTAATCTGTATCAACATCCAGCTTTTACTGATGCGTGTTTTTATGGGACAAGATCATGGGATTAGGCACTGGTTTTATTTATCCAGGTTGTGAAATGAAAGCCAGCACACTGAATTGGTATTTGACTGAGCATATAGCGTAGTTCTTTCTTGGATTTCGAATGTTGGACGGGCATGGATCATGACAGGACAGAGGTTGCGCTCAGTAATTTCCGATAAAACATGCCAAACACACCCTGTGGCTTGCAATCGATGAATACAACATGCAAGTTGTAATCATTTTGTTTTGGAGTACATTTGTTTGAGCAACTTATGTATGTTCGAGTTAGACAAATGGAAGATTAGCCTTGTGGGTTGAGAGCCCATGCAGTTCACTCTTAAATGCACCAAGCAAAACTACAACTAGCAAACCAAGCCACAATTCCATTTCTCGAAACACTTAGGACATAAATTACTGTCTTAACGCGGCAAGGAACCGCAATGTGTCTATACAGTGGAGGATCTTTTTCTCTGCCTTGTGCAAGCTACGTGCAAATCCAATTATTGGATAAAGTAGTATTCCACCACCATCATCTTCCTCCTCACCAACCTCAGGTGAACACCTGAAACTTCTCATATGATCCGCCCACTGGATTAAGACCAGAACCAAGCTATTATTGGTGTTATCTTCTGTTCTGAATTTGCGAACCCTGTCAAAGAGGAATGCCCTAAGACCTCTGCGACAAATGTGATGATTCTGTCAGTACTCTGGGTTCTCTTTAAGTAGCCATTTGACATCCCTGGGCCTTCTCCTTGTTTTACGTGGACAGTGGCGTCCTCTCCTCTCGTGGAAGCTTAACTCAATCGAAACAGAAGCTGCATATGTAGCCCTTCTAGCAACTACTATCATCACTTTCCCCTCATGGTACTCCCTCCGCACCAACTTGCTGTCACACTAATCCATGCATACTGAATTGTCGTAGGAAGATTTTGTTCATCATTTTAACCAAGCACGTTCAGTACTTTGCTTGTTTCAGCCAAATGTAACCGACTCACACTCTTTTTAACAGCTACATATAGTTCTGTTCTATCAGTCATGTCTACCAAGTTCGGATTGCTGTCCTTTGTTAATGCCACAAAGTGCCATCGGAGTTTGATATGGCAAACATCTGCATTAGACGTAAACATAATTCTCCCTGTATCATTTTCCCCATGTTTTATTCACTGTAAATGCAAACTCGCAGCCCCACACAGATCAAGACTTGATAATCCTCAAACT
Source organism: Sonneratia alba (assembly GCA_900174645.1). Lineage (NCBI taxonomy): Eukaryota > Viridiplantae > Streptophyta > Magnoliopsida > Myrtales > Lythraceae > Sonneratia > Sonneratia alba. Next base: position 4,170,129 of record FWPY01000010.1, read on the forward strand.
GCAGGTACAAGCCAGAAGAAAGGCACCGAAATTACTGAGCTGCAAGCTTTCTCCCTCCCTCTGGTAAAAGGAATTGTCAAGATTGAAAGATTACCTTCACAAGAAAAGATCTTTGCAAAATGCCACTAAAACCTAAGTTGCCATACCAAAGTGTTATTGAAAATATCCAGCACACCTAGAGAGAATTTAACCACTAGTTGCACCCTAAATACTACACTCCAATAAAGTCTCCATCCCTCCCCACTCTCTTGGGAACAGAAATGAGGTTCCATTTGACAAAATCATGCCGGTTGAGCTTCCCCTTGTAGAGTGCTGTCTTCAGCTGATTCTGGAAAGCTAGGTGAGTTCACAGAGCTTGCTGAACTGGGAATGTATCTCCAGCAGCGCTTGTGTACACCACTGATCTTCTTGGGAGCTGCTGCAGCTGGCACCCCTGAATCAAAAGTAGAAAGAATGTTAAAGAAAAGGCCTAAACTCTTTTAAGTTTCCAGAATCTCAATGTAAAGGGTCTTAAATGAAGTTGTCATTTGACCTTAGAACTATTAGATCTATAATGAGTGCTGGGAGATGAAGATCATTATCAAGCAATGAATGGTTGGTTAAAACTGCTTATGAGAAGAAATGATGAGATAGCATTTTTCTCCTTCACAGTGATGAAAGGAATAATGAAGTATGAATTTAACTGGTTCTCCTCACCTACATGAATAACAGGTCTAGCCAACAGCAATTATGAGTCACAACTCGCAAAGTGCTTAGATCTATTTAAGCACCTACATTCTAAGGCTGATTGTAGCGCTAAGACATGCAATCAGCTAGTCAGTTAACTGATAGCCGGAAGAAACAGATCGACGCCACACCACATTGTTTCTCCAATGTCACACATGCAAATTGTTGGAGAAAGAAACAGAGAAGAGATCTAATGCAATTTGCAGATCTGTCTCAAGTAGCTCTAAATGACTGGATTCTTGAACCTATACAGCTTCATCCTCACAATAACTCCTACTAATGTCGGCTAGTAAAACTCCAAAGAAATATTACAACTCCATTCTCTCTTTACATACTATGCCAGCAGTGATTAATTCCAAAGTAGTTTCAGGAAACGCATCAGCTTCTATCCTATATATACCGGCGTTCAGTCAAGTCCAAAGAACATGAATTAAATTCGCAAAGAAAAATCAGCCACTGACCGTCTTTATGAGCGATTCCCCATGCTTTGCCATGCCTGCCGTCCTGCAATAAGCCCAGACATATGATTCTTTAAATCTCCCACGGGAATGAAATATAACATGGAGCATAACAAGTAGTAGCGGCAGCAGCAGTACCCTTTAGACCCAAGCATTATACATTTCTCAAGTCAACTAGTTAATAGGATCTTATTGGGTTAGAAGATGATTGACTTCAGGACTCCGTTCAAATTAAACATGAAACGGAAAGCTGTAGGGGGACTATTTCATTTCAGCACACGATCCACATCCGACAAAGAGATGAAATTTAACGACAGAGGAGGGAGAGAGGACGACAGAGGAGGTAGAGGGAACGACAGAGGAGAGACCTTGTACAGGTTGATCTTGGTGATTTGATAGGAGACGCCGGTCCAGTGGGTCTTGGCCATGTGGTAGCCGATTCCCCAGTTAGGCAAGAACTGGGCCAGCTCGAACAAATTCTTCTTCTTCTTTCTCTTCGGCTTCTTCAAAGCGGCGGCCCCACTGGCAGGTGAAGCCGCGGCGGTGCTGAGGCTTCTGAGGAAGCTTAAAGACTGCCGAAACAGGCTCATAGCTCCACCAGTGCCAGCTCTGTTCGATAGAGCAGCCGCCGCCATTGTCAGACGAATGTGCACACTCCCTATCTCCCACCCAGACAACCCCCTATCAGCGAAATGGAGACCTTTTTTCTTTTTTTCACTCCTGGGTTATATGAATTTGGAAGCTCCGTATCTGCTCTGCCCCGCCCCGGCAAGCTTCCTCCTTCCCACTAAGCTGTGGAGGGCCGAAGGCGGAGTGGAAAGAGGACGGGAGCTGCGGTTGAGGGATGGGCTCAGGCTTATTTTGCCCTCGATGACGACTTCCATCATCGCGTGCATGAAGCCCGAGAGCCCGCCAAACGAGGCCCGAAATCCTTGGACCAGAGAAGCATCTCGAGCCCAACACGCGCATCCAGGTTCATTTCCCATGAAATCAGTCGACGATGATTTCCATTAGCCAAGACATTTCCCACCCCCCACACCATCGTCGACATCTCCTTTTTCTTCTCCGTGTGATCAAAAGTGAATATTACCGTAAAATCTCCGAGAAACATTGTAGGGATACATCCTCCTTTCTCACGGGAGTTTCTCTGATACTTCCTCTCTTGGGAGTACGTGGTATGTGGCAGAGGTGGAAGGCGGATGGATCAATGTACGTCCTACACCCGCCAAAAAAAAAAAAAGAAGGGCTCCTCCTATCTTGTCCGTTTCATCGGCTCGGTCCTTGCCCTTGTGTCGTGGTCCTTGTCCCCTTCGCGAATGATTGCTTGTGAGAATGGGCCACCAGATCCTCTCCTCATTCGCATTCCCCTTTCTGGCAATTCCTCTTCGGATGCCATTGAAGGAGGAGAGGTTGAGGGTACCCAAAAGAGCCGGCAACGTGGAAGCCCAATTCGCGTGACTCGTGAGCACTACGTAATCCCAAAAAGAAACAAAAAGGGCCCGCTTTTAATCGTCATTTTTCTGTAAAATAAACAACCTTAATATTGATTGATAAACAAGGGAAGTGATCGGAGGGTAGAAATGGGAACCCGTGCACGCTACAATGCCAGGCAGGTATAAACAATGAACTCTTTTTTTTTAATATCAATAATATTCAATAGGCCAGATTGACCTGAAACTGGCTTGAAATACTCCCAAAACTAACTCGTATCCATTCTTATTAGGTTAAGCGATAGTTATAGGCCGAACTCAAGAAATAGGTATGTTGAACCGAAACTATTAAAAAGCCGGTCCGAATCATAAAAAAATCCCGTAAATTAATAGTCAAATTTCGTCGATTCAATTTAAAATTTTTAAAAAGTTAAGAATATTTATTTAAATAATTTAAAAAAATAAAAAATTAATAATTCATAGTTCAAATCAATTCGCTTAGGAACAATTTCGGATTGGTTTATATTTTCATGAATTATGACATGTAATCGGACCGTCCTATCATACTTAATGGCCGAACCATATCTAAGCTAAATGGTTTCAGACCAATTTTAAATCGGTTCCAACCATCCATTTCAACATCTGTGACTCTATAAACAAACTAACTAATTCATTTAATCATATATTATAAAATTCGCAATTACTCTCCACATACAGCCTACAAGACAGCATAAACAATAAACTTGATGACCTAATTGCATGCTTCTCATCCATCCAACTGTGAACAGTGCACCGACCCACCCACAGTTTCCATCTTTACCCTCAATACGATTGGCTGGTTTCACCATTAGCCACACACTATCTCTGGGGAGTTTTCGTGCAACCCCCAGTCAAACCATTTTTTTAATTTATTTTAAATTTATTTATCTCTTTTTCAAACTATGCATATATATACATATGTATGTATAACGATATAAAGAAAAATATGAACTGAAATTTGTGAACTGCGTCAAACATTCCGTCAGCTGTGCCCTCTCTCTCTCTCTCCGTTCAGTTTCCTTCCTCCCCAGCAACCAATTCGCGTCTCTCCTCATGACGTCTCTTTAAGGCAGAACCTCATCTCTCTGCTCGCACACCCATTCTCTCTCCCTCTGCTTTCGATTCGTACGCCGACAGAGTTTTCAGAGAATCTGCAGCTGGAACAGTCCTCCCCATCCACCGGGAGCTTCAGCCGATGCTCTGCGCTGACCGTCTCATCGAAGAGGTAACCGTTTCATCTGTGATGGTCTTCCCCTACTTAGGGTTTGACCATTTGTTGAAGATCATGTTCCCCATGTTCCGTGAATGGAGTTTGGAGGTGCCGTCTCTGTGCTTTTGCTGTTTCTCTCCACATTTCTATTTTTCATGCAGCGGGATTATTGTGAAACACTATGAATTCGAGGCCAGTAGAGCAATGTCGATTGGTTTTTCTGCGGACTCTCCTATCTTCTTTACTTGAAGCCGAAGTTCAGTTTCTGCTACATTAGCTGTATAAAATCCCAATAGTCAGACCATGTCTGTCTGGCAGACAAAACAATAAATCGACCTTCCCACTCCTCTTCTTTTCTAGTGTCAGAAGGTTCACATGCATAATTTGCATCCATATGCACATCGATCTACCTATGTAGAGTCAGTCCATTGTTTTCTACTTTTAAACATTCTGAAATATTTTTACTATGTCTTGTTGCTTTGCTAATTTTGGGTTATCTCTCGTCTGTTTTCTTTTCCATGGAGATGATGTCTGACATTTCTAGTCGTTAGGTGTAGGCAAATGAGAAGACTTGGTTGATCGATCACGAAGTCATTTCTTGAGAAATCACGATGGAGAGATCTCTCTTTAATCTCTGTATTTGGAGACCATTTTCAGCGCTTTGGCTATGGATTGCTCTCGTGCTCCTCACTCAGAGCAGTAGAGTTGTTCACTCTGATTCCAATTATTTAATTGGTCTTGGAAGCTATGATATCACTGGTCCAGCAGCTGATGTCAATATGATGGGGTATGCCAACACAGAACAGATTGCATCAGGTGTTCACTTCAGGCTGCGAGCACGGACATTTATTGTGGCGGAGCCACAAGGGAGCCGTGTGGTATTCGTGAATCTTGATGCTTGCATGGCATCACAACTGGTGACAATTAAAGTGATCGAGAGGTTGAAAGCAAGGTGATGATTTTCCCTCGGTACATGCTTTTTCATCCAATTTCATCTTTAATCCATTTTTCTTGAAAATCGTGTCTAGATGAAAATTGTGACTCTTTGATTACGATATATGCACTCTAGTATTCCTCTATGTCTGTAACTGACGGTCCCAAATCCTGGCAGATATGGACACTTATACACTGAGAAGAATGTAGCCATCAGTGGGATTCACACCCATGCTGGTCCTGGTGGCTATCTCCAATATGTTACTTATATTGTGACGTCTCTTGGCTTCGTCAGGCAGTCCTTTGATGTTATTGTAGATGGTATTGAGAAAAGCATCATACAAGCTCATGAAAATCTTAGGCCCGGTTCAATTTTTGTGAACAAGGGTAAGCGAGTAACAAGCTCTCATGATTCTTCCTTCCCCTTACATTACTTGCACCTTTTGCATGATGTATAGTTTGCCTATCCCTCAAGACAATATCTAACCCTCTGGTGTTTATTTGGACATAATAATGGGGGGGCTCGAAGGTTTTAGAGATTATGGGAGAAATTGATATTCTTGCCCTTTCTATATGCTGTCTTCTTACCAAGCTCCTGATCTTATGATTTTGTAGGGGAGATTTTGGATGCTGGTGTAAATCGCAGTCCCAGTGCTTACCTTAACAACCCTGCAGCAGAGCGCAGCAAGTATAAGTATGATGTAGATAAGGAAATGACCCTTTTGAAATTTGTTGACGAGGAGTGGGGTCCGGTGGGTAGCTTTAATTGGTTTGCAACACATGGAACATCAATGAGTCGTACGAATTCATTGATCAGTGGGGATAACAAAGGTGCAGCTGCTCGATTCATGGAAGATTGGCTTAACAATAAGATTGTTGAAGGGTCCTCTTCTGATAATGTTGAGGCAGATGAGATTCCTCGAAGAGTCTCAAATATTATTCCAGACATTCAAGACAATCGTAAGCCCACTCACTTGTCTTCCTTACAATTAAGAGATCTTTACACAAAACAAAAAGCATGATTTTTCACTTGGATTTCATGGAGATCCTAGAAACAGCAACCTTTTTCTGGGTATTAATGCAGAAAAAAACAATGTCTTACATATGGTTATGTCTAATTTAGCTATGATTTACGTACATCTTGTTATAGGAAGGCTGTTTTTTATCCTCTCAGTGCGTATGGGAATTGAATTGTGCATTTGCTTTTGTAACTTTTCTTTAGATCATGAATTGTTGGAGCTTGCTGCCTCTTTCCAGTCTCCATCCGGTCAACCGGCAACCAATATTTTGAGTGTTTCAAGACGAGTGAGGAGTGCTCTCAGGCAGGCTGAGAAGCCTACATTTGTTTCTGCATTTTGTCAAGCAAACTGTGGAGATGTCAGCCCTAACGTGCTCGGAGCATTCTGTATAGACACTGGATTGCCTTGTGACTTCAATCACAGTACCTGTGGTGGAAAGAATGAGCTTTGCTATGGCCGTGGACCTGGGTAGTTAACAGTGAGCCTTCTAGAAACTATAGACACCTTTGCACATGAGAGACTAAAGTGGGCCGCTTTACCCTTCTATTTTGCAGTTATCCAGACGAATTTGAGAGCACCCGTATTATTGGGGAGAGGCAATTTAGAAAAGCTGTTGATCTCTTCAACAAAGCTTCTGAACCGTTGCAGGGCAAGGTTGACTACCGTCACATTTATTTGGACTTCTCGAAGCTTGAGGTGACGCTTAGCAACCAGAGTGGAGCTTCAGAGGTTGTAAAGACTTGTCCTGCTGCAATGGGTTTTGCATTTGCTGCAGGAACTACTGATGGACCAGGTGCTTTTGACTTCAAGCAAGGAGATGACCAGGTAATTGTCAATTGGAATTACTTGAAGTTGAAAACTCTTCCCTGTGTTCTGCCAAAGACTAGACTGCGTTTCTACATAGTAATAAGATTTTGCTTTGTTATATCAGGGAAATCCCTTCTGGAGGTTGGTACGAGACCTACTTAAAACACCAGGGCAAGAGCAAATTGATTGTCAGCATCCAAAACCTATCTTGCTTGATACTGGTGAAATGAAGCAGCCATATGATTGGGCTGTAAGTTCATATTTTAATTTGAAGTGCAAGCAATAGCCTTTATCTGATTACTCTAGATTTATTATGAGAAGATTTGCTTGATTTGGAACCTCCTCAACCGTTGCACGTCTATCTTAAGAAGGATGTTTGGCTTTATGCTAATTCAATTGCATGTTAATTGTTCTCTCCAGTCACAATGTTTATACAGTGTCTTGGTTTGTGCAGCCTTCAATACTTCCAATTCAGATCCTTAGAGTAGGGCAGCTGGTGATTCTCAGTGTACCTGGAGGTAGGAAGTTTATTTCCATTCACCTGTCATATTATTTGTGCTTGGGTCAGGAAGCAAAATGAAGAATGATTGTTAATTAACTTGCAAATCAAGATTAGACACTCATGGGAAACCTCTCTCTCTCTCTCTCTCTCTCTCTCTATAATCTTGTGCTGCAGAATTCACAACTATGGCGGGAAGACGACTGCGAGATGCTGTGAAGTCAGCCCTCATAAGTGGCAGTCATGGGCAGTTCAATGACAATGTACATGTCGTCCTAGCTGGGTTGACTAATACATACTCGCAGTATATAACTACTTTTGAAGAGTATGAAGTACAGAGATATGAGGTCAGTCCCATTTCATTAAGGTTTTTCCTTTATATATTTTGCCCACATGTTACTAAGGTAGCATAAGATATATGCACAAAAAGAGTGGACAAGAACTGCATAGTCTGATTGCCAAAATCTATTGGTTGATCCGTACTTGTCTTAAAAGTGGAAGGAATGGACTTAGCTGATGGAATTTCTTGCACCATCAGTTGTTTGAGTCACTGGTAGTGAAAATGTAGTTCATAGCCGTCTGTTTGCATGATTTCTTTTTTTCAACCCCAGGAAAAAGTCAAGAACTGGGGGAACAGGATTCTGTTGGTATATTTCATTGACACCTATGGCTTTCACCTGTTATGGTTCATGGTATATTTGTCACCATCCAGAAACTTATGTAGCATGAATGTGATACTTGGCAGGGTGCCTCCACACTGTATGGTCCCCATACCCTTAGTGCTTATATTCAGGAGTTCAAAAAACTTGCAGCTGCTCTCGTGAGTGGACAACCTGTTGAATCCGGCCCTCAGCCACCTGATCTCCTGAGCAAGCAGATAAGCTTACTCACTCCAGTTGTGGTGGACGGGACACCAGCAGGAGTGAACTTTGGAGATGCTGCCACTGATGTGCCCAAGAACTCAACCTTCAAGAGGGGTGATTTGGTTAAAGCTGTTTTCTGGTCCGCTTGTCCCCGGAACAACCTTATGACTGAGGGCACTTTTGCCCTTGTTGAGATGCTCCAAGGGAAAGATACATGGGTCCCGGCATATGATGATGATGATTTCTGCCTCAGATACATATGGTCCCGGCCTTTGAAGCTCAGCCCAAGGAGTCAAGCAACCATACAGTGGAGAATACCCAGTTATGCAACTCCTGGAGTTTACAGGATAAGCCACTTTGGTGCGGCAAAGGGACTCTTGGGTTCTATCCGCCATTTCACGGGATCTTCCAGTGCATTCGTTGTCTCCTGAAGAAGTCTGGCAGATGTTTGTTACACGTCAAGTGATCTCTAATACAAGTACAGGGACCCCATCCCCACGAAGGAAGATGTATCCGTTGCTATTATAGACCTTGTGGCTCTATCTATCTGTGTGCATGTCTTTGAGTGCGTTAAAGACCAGTCTGTCTTCCTAGCACAGCCAGCAAGAGCATGCTATGGGATATGAAATACGCGTGGTATGTTTGATTAAAGCTTGTTCGCTCGCCGAGCCGATGATATTTGCTTTGCGCCCCCGATAACGTCAAGTTTGACTGGCTGGTAAGACTTTAGACCTATGGAAGTGGGGTAGGTAAAGCTATGAAGGTAACTATAGGCCCCAGTGAGCCAGTGTTGTTGGCCCCATCAAGAGACAATTTCTTAAGTCGGGTCAACGGTTTTGTGGTCCACTTACGAATCGCACTCACTTGCGTAGTGTCCAACTTGGGTTGCTTCACATGCTTACTAACTAGCTCAAGGATTCGGATAGCCCTAACCCATCTGGCACTGTCTGTCATCTCCAGAGGCTAGGCTGAGCTTCACAATTTGGACACGTTAAGCTGATATCTTTGAAACCGTCGGCCCATTTCTCAAATGGGCTTTGCCCTCTCTTGTTTCTACCCAAAAATAGAAGAAAAGCCTTGTCGTCTCTCCTTGTCCGGTTCTCTTTACCCAGTTTTGAGTTCGGAGTCGTGAGCTCTCTCTCTTCTCTCGACCCCCGCTCAGCTCGGAGCTTAGCAGCTTGTTTGCTCGCCGGTCTTCGCCCCTCTGTCTGGGGTGACCACAGTTAGCTGCGATTTTTCTCTTTGGATCAGAGAGAGCCTCTGGTATTCATCCTTCCGACGTCCCCGAAGATCTGTGAACCTTAGGAGAAGCTCGAAATGTCAGTGCAGGAGTACTTGGACAAGCACATGCTCTCTCGTAAGATTGAGGACGCCGTCAATGCCGCCGTCAGGGCCAAGACTCCCGATCCCGTTCTCTTCATTGTAATTCTTTTCTCTGTGACCCTTGTAAGCTGAGTTCAGCCCCGGCGAGTCGTTGTAATTTGAAATTGTGGAACTTGCGCAGTCTAATCATATGCGGAAAACGGTTTCCTCTGTGATAACGAAGATAAAAGCGAGGCAAATCCTCGACAGCCGGGGCATCCCTACGGTGGAGGTGGACCTGTGCACCAACAAAGGGATGTTCCGCGCATCAGCTCCCAGCGGTGATCCTTCCGGAATGTGAGTTTTCTTTAAACAAAAAATAAATAAAATTGAGTTTGCATTGAATTCATATCTACCTTCTTTGGTTTCTGTAATTTTTCGGCGGAGGGAAGTATTGATCCGAACAAAGTACCAAATAATCATTAGTTCTGTTTAACTTGCTGTAGCTCTAATGCTTGAACTGGTAGCTTCTAGTAAAAGGGGGGGGGGTGGGGGAAAGAAAGAAAAAGAATCATTCCATTGAATGTGACTTAAGGGCTTGAATTGATGTTTTAAGGTATGAGGCTGTTGAATTGCGTGATGGAGACAAGGGAGTGTATCTTGGAAACAGCGTGATGAAGGCTGTCAAGAATATAAACGAGAAAATCTCTGAAGCATTAGTTGGGATGGATCCTACTCTTCAATCTCAAATTGACCAGGCCATGATAGACCTTGACAAGACGGAAAAGAAGGTTCCTACTGTTGATTGCCGTTAGTCTATTATGATTTGTTGTCTATTTGTGTTATTTTCCTATAAGCATCTCAACATTTAGACATGAAATAGCAGATATTTTAGGCGGAATGTATAATATAATATGGTTCTCAGGGTGAACTTGGAGCTAATGCAATATTGGCTGTTTCAATTGCTGCCTGTAAAGCTGGGGCTGCTGAAAAGGAGGTATATATATATTGTTTCTGATTAAATGTTTTTAAGCAACTGCTTGTAATAATTTTATCCTGGTGACACAAACTTACAGGTTCCACTTTATAAACATATTGCTGATCTCTCTGGGGGAACCAACCTTACTCTTCCAGTCCCTGCCTTCAGTGTTATAAGCGGAGGGAAACATGCTGGCAACAGCCTTGCTATTCAGGTATTTTCCCCTGAAGTTAATGCTCATATCAAGCAGAACCAACTACCTTTAAAGTTTTCCTATGATATCATATGTAAAGCATATGTAACAAATATTAGTTTTGAATCTGATATAGCAGTACGTTTATCCCTTAATATCTTCTGTTGTAACTCAACTATGTCTCTTTCTTTTCTCTTTGATATTCATGCTGGCCAACTGCTGGCAGGAGTAATTATTGGATTTAAATACTGTAGGAAATCATGATTCTACCAATTGGAGCAAGCAAATTTGAGGAGGCATTGCAAATTGGAGCTGAAACCTATCATCACTTAAAGGTCAACTTTGAAATAATGTCTTTGTGTTTGTATTTGCAGATTTTTTGTGCGTGTATATTATTTATTGTGTCTGATACTTTACATCTTTATAATAGCTCTTAAATTTGCACCATCTATTAATGCTTAGTCATTACAGAGTTGGGCTTAGGTGGTTACCTTTGAAGGATATCAATTTACGTTCTTGTCATGGATTGTGGGTAGGGTTGAAATCATCAAGCTCTGAGCCATGAATAATGATTGGTTTCCTATTTAATATGCACCAGTTTGCTTGGATTGTAAATCCTCTGGCTGGTAGTCAAATATAGTGGGTCATTCATAAATTGAATTACCATCAATTTTTGTCTTTCTGAAGAATGCATTCCTGTGAACATCATGTATTCAAATTTGCACAAAAAATATAGCTTGTGATTTTATGTATCCGTCACTTTTTTAACATATTCTTTTGAAAAGGCAGGCAGTTATTTCTGAGAAATATGGTGCACAAGGATGCAATGTCGGTGAAGATGGTGGTTTTGCTCCAAACATTTCAAGGTTATCCTACAAGAGCTCCTCCTTGCTTTCCTTGATCATCATTAGATGACAGGATAAGTAAGGGAATATCTCCAAGCTAAGCTTATGCTAGAAGACAAATTAGGATTTCTATATTATCTTGAGAATAGCACGCTCTTGTAGATAATTGTGGACTTATCTGGTCTATTTATTTTGAGTTGGCTGATATTTGATTTCAATCTCTTGTATGTATTTTTTTTCCAGTTTCACAGAAGGCCTAGATCTTGTTAAAGAGGCTATTGCTAGAACAGGCTACAATGACAAAATAAAGATTGCACTTGATGTCGCTGCAACAGAATTTTGTATAGGTAATTATAATTCTTTTTATCGAAATGCTTCTGAGCAAGTCAATGTGGGACGAAAAGGAAAATGGCAGTGTTTGATTAGTTGATGGGCATGCATGATCTCTTCCGTGCAAGTTTGATTTGGATCATGCCCAATGATAGTTGACTTAAATGTAAATTGTCTGTGATTTCTAGAGTAATTAGGTGCCAATTAAGGCAACACTAAGAATAAGAAGGACATTTGCGGCCCATCATCAACAATTGCTACTCAATCAGTTGAGACATGGGCTGTTTTTGCATCTTTAAGGGTTTATGTAGAAAACTGAACTTCTCTTACTTCCATTCAGGGACAAAATATGATTTAGACTCCAAATCTCCTAACAAGTCAGGCCAGAATTTCAAGTCGGTAGAGGATATGATTGACATGTACAAAGAACTCTGTTCCGGTATAGCAGCTTCCTTTTAAGATTGTTCTATGAATGGTTCTGCATTGGTCATTTACCAAATTCACCAATATTTGTCTGTCATGCCTTAGATTATCCTATTGTATCAATTGAAGACCCCTTTGACAAGGAGGACTGGGAGCACACAAAATATTTTTCTAGTCTTGGAATCTGCCAGGTTTGTCTGAGCACATGTTCTCATGGATGTCATTCTAAGCTCCTTAATTCGTTTACAATCAGTTTCATTGGAAAGATGTAAATGTGATTTATCAGGTGGTGGGAGATGACCTGTTGGTATCCAATCCAAAACGTATTGAGAGAGCGATTCAGGAGTCCACTTGCAATGCTCTTCTACTCAAGGTACCAGAATAGTTGCTTTTGCTAACGTTGCCTACCATTGCTTTCAGAATGTTTCACCATAATCAAGTTACTCTGAATTGGCTACCATGAGTCTGATTTTCACCATAAGTTGGAAGTAAACCAAAGATATTTCATGTAGTTGAATCAGATTGGGACTGTGACAGAGGCTATAGAAGTGGTGAAGCTAGCGAAGGATGCCAACTGGGGAGTAGTGACATCACATAGAAGTGGTGAGACTCTGGACTCCTTCATAGCTGATCTAGCTGTTGGGCTTGCCACCGGCCAGATTAAGGCAGGTGCTCCTTGCAGAGGAGAAAGGCTGGCAAAATATAACCAGGTCTGCTTTCTTTGCCCCCTGGATGCAATGTTATTCTTGTGTTGGATCTCAAAGAACGTAATGTTGTTACAAATTTTGGAGCACGTACTGTATCCTCTAGCACTTTAAGCTTTTGATTTCACTAATTAGGCGCCTAGCTGGGTATAGTGCATCTCAGCCGAAAGAAAGCCCAGAATTCATCCAAGTGCACCGGTATGCGCTCACAATAATTGATTGACAACCATGCATAAATGTCTTCTAGTGCTGATAATGGAATGTGAAAATCAACAAGCAAGGGCACTTACTCCATGATCGTGTGATGCTTAAATACAAATATTTGTTGTTCTGCTATTCTTCCCTTAATCTTTTGGAGATTTGTTAGATGGAAAGTGATAATTGTGTCTGAGATTGACTGATTGAAGAATGCTGTCCTAGAAAACAAGGCAAGTGTACCGTATTTAATATTTGTCAGGTTATCTTGCAGTTGCTGCACATTGAGGAAGAGCTTGGAGATCAAGCTGTCTATGCGGGTGAAGACTGGAAGAGATCTTGATTGTTCCAATATGGATTTTGGCAGCTGCTTTGGCTTTTGTACGGCAACATCGTCCTCAATGAGTGCTGATTTTCCATCTGGTTGCCCTCAGGCGTATCTCATCTCACTGGTTTGATTGACCAAAGTTTGTCTACCTCCAGGAGGTGGGGGAGAGGGGTCGGGAGGGAAGAAGAGTCTGTATTTGAAAAAGATCTGAGTGATACATACTGTAGTGCAGGTTTATGCTTCAGAAATCTTGGTGTGGGTTTGCAGGAGCTTGTCCAAAGTGAATTGGGCACACTAACTCTCAGCTGTTCACACTCAACAATCTCTTGATTCTTCCATCAATTGGCTGTTGTCCTATGGCTGTCGAATTCTGGAGTCATTCTTTTGGGATTCGGTTCTTTTCCAAATTGGAATGGCAGGCCCGATTCTAGAAGTTCATCGCTTTAGTGCACACTTAGTTCTCAAATAGAGGAGCGATTTCTGATGTGCAGATGGATATGAAGGATCAGCCTGCTTAATCTTGAGTTGGGTAATCGTCATACTCATCCCTACACAAGTTTTCTGATCTCCACTTCCACTTTGTCTCGCCATTTTACCCTACCATGTATTCCCCTCCCTGGACCAGAATTATCTGACATGTACTTCACTGAGCTGATGCTGCAACCATGTAGCCCCGAGGTTCCATAAAGGAACCACCTGTTCATCTGAAGGGACAAACAACATTGTCGACCATCCGGTTTCATAAAGGTGCAGGGCAAAACTGTTGATCTGAAGAAATAGATTCATTTACAGCCATGGAGAATTCGCTCGTTCAAGACTAGTAAGGCAAACATACGTTGCAACGACAACACCTGGATAGGATAGATCACTCATCTAAGTCTTACTGCTTCATTGGCGGGAAGCAACTAGCAGACTCCACCTAGTGCTGAAGGAAATGTTGACGACAATGAAGGGCACTGCCTGAGCTGATGTTCCTGCCGATTGTAAGATCCAACATCGAGCCGAGCAGGACTGTCGACACTCAAAGCTTGCTGGCATGAGGGCTGAACAGTGAATGTCGACCTTCAGCTACAGTCTCTCCACCGGCTTTTTTCCTTAACAGAACCGTGGTTCCAGAATAGGCACCCCTCTGTCCTATAATCTTCGAGGTAATCTCCAGCTCATCCTGCAAATCGTGACAGGGCAGAACAAATCGAGTGGCAGAATCAGCATTTGTGCAGAGACTCGGGATCCATTTCAGGGAAAGTTGGGGCACGAGGGGTTCACTCACACCAGCCTTAGCATTCGATAGATAGGAGATTGACATGTTAACTGAGACGCTTATCGGAACGCCCTCCACGTGCAGCACAGAATAACCGATCTCATCGACCAGGCCTGCGATCGCTCCTGTCGCCAAGTTACCACTCCTATCCTGAAGGAAATAAGAAGGAAGACGAGGACATAAGATTGCCCGGAACAGAGCACAGCAACATCCAATGGAGTACGTTGAATGTGAAGCTGATTCCTTTTATCCATGGACAGGCTCTTTCCAAGGTATAGACTGCAGGAAATTTTCCGAGGGCCGCTCACCACATTCAGCTCAAGAACGATCGATAAGGCAAACAAAGAAATTCCAGCATCGAGGAGATCAATCCCGCCAGAAATGTTACTTAAAACAAGCGCGGCAAGGAATTCCGGGCCAGCTCAAATTGCATCGAAAGTTGTAAGGGGCAAAAGGGCATAGAAATCGGTATTACGGTGAGACGAGCCGGAACGTTGAAGGTGCAGACGACGAGCCCGGGTTCGGCCCGGTCGACCCTGATGCCACTCAGGGCGAAGTTCTCGTAGAAGCTGGGGTAGTCGCCGGCTCGGCGAGCTGGAATTGTGAGTCGGGACACGGCGTCGGCTTCATCCTGAGGCACGCTCAGACGCTCCCTCGCCCTGTCCATCGATGCGATAAGCTTGCCCTGCCCCAAGTCGACCACCAGCGTCGGTTGCAGCGACTTGTGGGTCTTGTAACCTAGTCGTCACCGTCACTCAGTCTCAGCGCAGCTCAGCTCTACTGTATCTAGCAAGCAAGCTCTCAAAATCCATACACGTTCATCGAAATGGGCCGCCAACTATGAGCCCATTTAGCAAAGCCCAGCCCAGCCCTTGTGAAACCATCAGATCCATAAATTAAAATAACATATATTAATATTTAATTGATGCTTTAATGATTTATTTTATATTAAGGAAACAATTGTATAATTAATGGCATCCAATCCATCCAAGAGAAAAATGTTTGAATGTATTTCTTAACTTTTCCCACCATCATCATAATAATAATAATAATATAGATTCTAAAAATTAGAATATATATATATATATACGCACTGGGTTTAGTATTATTAGTAGAATTTTAGAATGGAGTAAGTATAGGGTAGGCTACAGTGTGTGCAGAGGGTTTAGTCGTCGCGTTTCCTCCGTCACCGTTGACAGGAGAGATGGAGATGGCGATGGGGATGGAGATGGAGCTCTGCTCGACCCCTTCCTCTCATCATCTTACTCTGATCTGAAGTATCCGTCAAATTCCAGTTTCAGATCTCTCTCTCTCTTCCTCCCTACTTTATCTGCTACCTAGTGTAACTAGTCTATCTGATATCCCACTGCACTGCACCGCTCCTCTGCACACTCCTCCGATGACTTCCCTCCATCACCACAGCCACCACCCTCACCACAGCGGCCGCCGCCTCCTCTCCACCTGCCCCCTCCACCCCAATTCCTCCACTCCTCCCGCCGCCTTCTGCGCCTCCTGCCTCCGCGAACGCCTCTCCGTCATCGACCCCTCCACCCTCCACGAGATCCCCAACCCCTCCGCTCCACGTCCAGACCGCCTCCGTCGCTGCAGGTCTTACTCAGCCGCTCGTCGCGAATGCGGCGCCTCCCACGCCTCCGCCGAGCCCCGTCGCAGATCATGCGACTCTCGAGGCCAGAGCAGCACCCTCTCCGATCTGTTCACCCTGGATGATGGGAGAACGAGCCAGAAGGTGGAATCATTGCCCCGATTGGGGGAAGAGAATGAGAGCGAGCAAGATGTAGAAGAAATTAGGGTTGGCGTTCTTCAGCGAACTGAAGCCCGGGAGGAGAATGCAGCTCGTAATCGTAGATTTTATGATGATGATTTCGAAGCTGATGTGGAGTTGAAGACTATGAAGGAATTTATAGATCTCGAGCTGCATAGCAAGAAGCAGCCTAGGAGAGAAATCAGAGCCTTTTGGGATGCAGCCTCCGTGTTCAGCAAGAGACTGACGAAATGGCGGCGGAAGGAGAAGATGAAAAATGAAAAGGAAGGTGATGGGGGTGATGATCTGAGGAAGGACGGTGAGAAGCCCGATCTAGGGAAGCTAAGACTAAGGGAGACACAGTCTGAGGTAGGGGAGTACGGACTTGGTAGGAGGTCTTGTGATATGGATCCAGGGTTGTCACTTGATGCTGGGGGTTTGTCTCCTAACACCAGGAGGCTTTCGCTCGATGGTGGGAGGTTTTCAATTGATGGTGGAAGAATTCCAGTGGATGTTGGGAGGGTTTCTCTTGAAGAGCCCCGGGCTTCATGGGATGGTTATCTGATTGGTGGAAGGAGCTACAATCATCATCAAAATCAGAAGTTTAACCCTATGGTATCCTTTCTGGAGGATGTGAAGGCGATTGATAGTATGCTTAAGGACAGGGCACAGGTTGAGGAGCAGCTGAATGTGGTGGACGAGGAAGGTGGGAGTCCTGGTGGGTCGATGCAGACCTGGGATTACTACAAGGACTCTGTGGGTCCTCAGCGGCGAAGAAGGAGCTTTGACCGGTCGAACTCACAAAGAAAAGGGCCTCTGTTGGAGACTGATGAGTTGAAGTCAATGTCCAACGCAAAGGTCTCACCTACAACTACAGAGCTATTTTATGGGGCAAAATTGCTTTTTTCGGAGCGAAAGCTCGGGGATTCAGACTCGAAACTTGCACAGGAAGATTGCTGCCGAAGGAGTGTTGAGTCTGCTTCCAAAAGCACCATGCCAGGTGCTGGTGGGAATGATCCTAAGTGGTGCAAGAAGTTGCAAAAATGGGATAAGGTGTGGAGCATCTGGGGCATGATACAGGGAAGAAACAAGAGCAGATGTGCAGATGAAGGAAAACTTGAAAATGGATGCTTAGAGGGCCCGCCAGTTCCTGATTCTTGGCAAACCCCAAGTCGAGTTTCCATTGGGGGAGAAGCGAATGGAGTGATAGAGTCGAGGCTCATCCGCAGTTGCAGTGTTAGTGCAAGGAATTCCGGTGCAACGGCTGTTGAGGCGAGAGGTCTTAGCATGAGGACTAGGGAAGAGTGCATTCTGCAAAGAAACCAGAGCATAAAGTACTCCTCAAACAATGTTGACAGTGGTCTGCTGCGGTTCTACCTGACTCCAGTAAGGAGCTACAGAAGCAAATCAATGAAGAGCAGGCTGAGGAAAGCGCACGCTGTAGCAAAAGGCGCAATTTAATACAAAAACATGTCAGCTTGTGCAGTGTGGTCTTGTTATTGTTCAACAGATGTAGCTATCCACTCATTAAAGAAGCTATCAGTTCTATGTGGTTGGTTTACCTGACGTTTATCTACATATAAATGTAACTCCTTACTTTTGTTAGAAAAGTAAAAATTTTCTGTGGCTCTTTTACTCATTGGTGAATGCTATCAGCTGTTATTGCAATTGTGATCTCTATCATGATTTTTATGCCCTCTTGTAAGTAGACTGCCTTGGCAACAGGAAGAAAGCTCCCAGACTGAGCGAGCCCTCTCGGCATCGCAGAAATCCACCCAAGCTTCCTACCTCTGGTGCTGATCTTTGTAAGGTTGTCAATTGTCACTGGCAGATACCATAGGTAGCTTCCTGAAGCAACTGTAGTTCGTAGCATCCAGTGCTTGCTTGCCGAAGAAACAGGGCTGCACGATAAAGGTGAAAAATTCTGTAGATACGGTGGTGAAATATTGCGGAGCCAGTCCAGAATATGGACATGGGAACAACTTATGCCTTCCGATCATTTTCAGCTCAAGCACCTTTGGTACTCCTCAGCCAGCATAGAGAAGATGGGAATGGGAGGCCGATTCCAATCCTCTGAAGCTGGGTAAGGCCCGTGAATTTCCTTGCCACTGGGATGATGAATCGGGTCAGAGATATGGACCCAGCGGATTACAATGAGGGTGTCAACGATGGAAAGGCAGGAGGTCAGGTATACTGACGCTTGTGCTCCCAACCCAATGAATCATCATGGAGCCTTTCAAGATGAAAATTGTTGATCGCTCGATGTAACACTGCCGAGAAGATGATGCTGGCGGCCCAAATTGGAAGCAAGCTTGAGATTGCTTTTAGTTCCTCCACTTGCGTGACGGTGCCAGGGCCTCCGCGGTTGGGGGACGACTCAATGCTATCCACTGCTGCCTCGTAAGTTGCAAACTGGAGAGAAAGACAGGAGTGAGAATCGGTAAGTGTCAAATTTTGCAGGACAAGATGTGCTAACCATGAATATTTATATTTGCTCTAGCAAGAAATTGGAGAGCAGGAGGACTCGAATGCCTATTTCTGGGCAAGAAACCAGATGAAGGCGAGGAGGACGACCTCTGACCATGAATCCATCGCCGTCACAGAGAATGGACGTTGATAGAACATGACTAGTTCTATCAACGTAAGGCAACGGACTCCACCTGAATGAAGTAGTTGACCACCCGCTGTAAGTCACCCAAAGTGTTGACCACCCTGCTACGGATGCTATTCCTGAAGGCTTGGACGGCTTCAACCTAGTTGAGCGGTTCAATAACTGCAGTGATTTCCATGAACCGGCCTTCGTAGCCCCTCCAGGATTCTGACTCATGTTGCCAGAGGGAGAAGAGGTCACTGATCTCTTTGTGTAACCTGATGCTGCCCTCAAATCGGGCTAGGAAGTGCCTGAGAAGAATCCTCAAGATGCCAACAAAATCGGCTGGCAGAGGGTGGAACCAAGAGGGGCTGACGCCTTTGAGAGTGGCAGGAAAAAAGGTGGCACATGTGCACTTCCTCAATGCCTCGAGCGATCATGGCATCCATGAGGAGGCAAATGTGGGCCTTTGGATCTGCTTGACCATCGTGAGGGAGAATCTGAGGGGGAGTTGAGGAGTAATGGCGCAGGGGCAGCTAGAACTTCAGGAGTGAAGGATAAGTTGAGGTCATCCATTTCATGGAGAATTCATTCTACTTGGGCTCTGATGTGATCGTCTAGGTTAAGAGGTTCTTCGATTAGCGGAGTGCACAGGGAGAGTTGTGGAACTCCCACCAACGATGCATGGTAAGGCGATCGGGCATGGTAGTAACAAGGGTCAGCCGACTGACATCCAACTACAGGCATTGCATTGGGCAAAGAGGGAGTCAGGTAGTCGGTCGGAAAGATGGGGAGTGTGGGAAAGATGGACAACCATGGACTCCCTAGGGCAGCATGGGCTTTGACAATGGATGTGACATAGTCTGACAAGCATCAGGATAGTCGCAATTGAATTACTATTCTACAAGATGGCCCATAACGTTTGGGATATGGGGCTTGACTCCCGAGGTATGGGTTGGTTGATATGACCGGCCTCTGTCAACTTTGTGTCTATCCAGGAGTAGCTCATGACTTGGACTAGCTTGGTTCATGGGTGTGTCTTGGGGTGGGGCAGCAGGGGCTCGGAGCATCTCCAAGGGCCTGGACTCTGCGGATTCAGAGGGACAAGTTTTGCTAGCAGTGGGTCCAAGGGGGCGATGGGTGAAGGTGGTATGAGTGCCTGTCATAGCGGCCTACACCTCCAATTCGACCTATTTGTGGATTGTGGTGCGAACAACATTGGTGAGTTTGGCGGTCAAGTCCCGCACATTGGGAGGCCAAGCAAGGGTTTGAGATGGAGCAAAGGGTGCTAGAGTGGGCTCACGGGGGCCTAGAGGGGTTGGCGGGGCGCTAAATTTAGATTTTTTTTTTCCTGCTCACATCTACAAGTAGTAAGGATGATCACGAATCACTACAAGACGGAGAACAATGCTCACAGTCATCCGATGCGAGCGTCGAGTACGTGCGTCTCACATCTTTGCTCCGTTAATTGGAAAATGGTAATGATAATGCGTTGGTCAAGTCGAGAAACATTGCTGTGGCAAATTGAGATTCCATTTTTAAAATTTTAAAATTAATAACTAATAATAAAATAATGAACGTGGTATTTTTGGCCGGGCATAGGCTTGGGCAAACATTTTCGGGGTCGTTTTGTAATTTCAGTGGCTCCTTTTAATCTGACGGGACTGTCTGTTTGTCCCTCTTTCTTTTTTTAAAAATACTTTTTATTTATTGGAGAATCTTTCCATTAATGGCAGTAAAATTGATGCCTCCCAATTCAAGCATCAACGAGAAGTAACATTACATTAAATACATATGTATCTATTTATTCATTTAAAAAACGACAGAGAGAGAGAGAGAGAGAGTGTGGAAATTGGCCAGTCCGCTGACAATCACTTCCAACGACACGGCCACTGCCTCGACTACGAGCACCTGCCTAGCTGGGTCGTCCCCAGCTCGCCCATTCTAACGTCCTAGAGACAAAGGACTTTTTAAATTTTATTTATTGATTTTAATAATTATGATGCAATAATTATAATATTACTTATGCATTTATTCTATATAAATATTTGATTCATTAAACGATTTGATTAATTTCAAGTAATAGGATTTCAATAGATAATTTGTAAAGTGACGTGTGAAAATCATAAGGTAATTTCTAGTTTATTTGATAGATGGAATTAAGAATTAATAAATTACGGATATTTATATATAATTTAGGATTGCACTTCCTAGATGCACATAATAATTCAACCCTTATAATCTCAACAAAGTACAGTCGTATGGTGAAAAATTAAGAAATAATATGATATATATTTTAAAAAAATAATAGGAAAAGAAAAGGCTGCATATTCTCTTATTCTTATGACTTTCATACACATTCACTTGGACATGTGACACTGTTCATCAAGAGGAGGAGTTGAATTAGAAATTAAAAAAAATAAAAAGAGGGAATCCCGACAGCTCTTGGTGTTGGTGTGGTGTATGTGCATACGACCACAAAACACAACAACAAAACAATTAATAAGAGCGTATGAGACAAAATAGTCTGACATGATCTCCTATCCATATAATTTTTACTGTATATACCGACTATTAATCGGATATATTTAATTTTTACTAAAAAAACTAAATTGACATATATAGCACCCCTATTTTCAGCTGTCTGAACCGGTGGGCTCGCATGGGAGGGTCGCGTGAGAGGAGATGTGATGATCTTATTTGAGGGACCGAAGTGAGTGGCTGCAACCAGGAGGAGGAAAGACTGGACACTGACCGGTGCCGTTATTGTTGGTTGGGCTGGCCTGGCCTGGCCTGGGCTAGTGGTAGGACCTAAGCTCCACTCCACGTGGGGTGTTTGTACGCCCGTGCTTCTGCCGTGCCGCCCGTTCTGGCAAATGAGGAGTCGCCACGTCATCAGTCAGTCCCGATCAAATCCGCGGGGAGCACTCCCTTGGGATCATCACAACCTGTAGGTGTGCTGCACAATATAAACGTCCCACGGGCATAATTATTACCCCTTTTAAAATATTAATCATAATTTGTTTGAATGAAAAATTAATGTAAATTTTTCTTTTTTTCTTCTGATAATTTTTTCCTTATATATATAATTAATAAATTTAAAATAAGATAAATAATATAATATAAAAAATTTATAATATTTTAATTATTAAATTGAAAATCACTATACCAATGGGATATTAGGGTTCACTTCAGCACCTCGGAGCTGTCAGATCAGATCTAGACCGTAGATTCGGCGGTCAGCTCCTGGACCTGGCCGTTGGTTAAGTAAATAAACAAATAAACAATGAATACTCCCGCATGTCTGACCAGGATGGCATCATTTAATTGTTGAATAAATAAATTAACATGGCAGGCCGAGGACCTAAAGGCAGTTAATGTCTCTTCTCGTGGTTTAATTTTATGCCAGAGGAGGAGTATTGGGAATTGAGACATAAGGTCGATTTAATTTCAATAATTTAGAGAAAGAGAGTTTGATTTAGTATTACTGTTCTCAGCCTACTAATAAGAATATTGTGAGCTTAATTCTTATCATAAATTCTCGTAATCGTTTATTTACTATTTTATTTATTATTATTTTATTTTAAACTTATAATTTTTATATATAATTTTTAAAAATTAATAATTTATTTTTTATATTGTTTTTGGAAAAAAGCAAATTGAGTAGAAAGGGAGAGAAGGAGGGGAGGGTCCATAATAATCATCAATCATATCATCACTATAATAAAGAGGGGGAACTTCTGCACCGGTGCAGTGTCCCATGCCCTCCAATCATCATCCACCACTTACCCCTCTCTCCATATGCTGGGCTCTGTGAGAGATCTTTTGCAGATTTCTCAGGTTCACTTCTTCTCAGATGACGGGGAGCCTCCAGCTCGTTAGCTCGGCTTATTAGCCTTTGTTTAGCTTTTGAGCTCATGTTGTAGGCTCGGGAGGTTCTTCCCTTCCCTTCCCTTCCCTTTGGTGTTGCTCAGCTCAGGGCAATACGCGGAGAGGAGGGAGGAAGAAAGAGGAAATCTTTTCCCAGCTTTTTCCTTTTCTCTGCTCCAATCCCCTCGTTTGCCAGAGCCCTCCTCCGCTTCTTCAGTTTCTTTCACCTTTTAAGCCGCTTTTATGATTTTTTTTTTTGTTTTCCTGTTCTCTTCTTCAGCAGGGGCTTATTTCTATTCCCCTAGAGTAGCCGAGAACTGTACAGTACTGCCCTTCACTCGCCTCTGTTCTGTCCATCTTGAGTTCTGGGCCTCCGGGTTCGCTACTTATTGGATAGTTACTTTTCTGCTGCCTACACTCAGCTATCTTTGGGTTCACTGAACTCCCATCCTCTTTGGGTTTCTAGCTTTTAAGGGTAGAGTTACAGCAATTATTTGTGGGAATTTCTGTTCATAATCATTAAAAAAAGTTGGGTCCTTTAAAGATTCCACCGCAAAAAGGTATTCCGATTCCTTCCGAGAAGCTGATATTTTGGTGGTGAAGCTTCCTCTTCTCTCCCCTCTACGGATCCCTTCAGACCAGTTCAAAACCGTAAGACGGTTGAGACAGGATAAGGCAATGAGGCAATGATGGAGAAGCTCAAGAATCGATCATCACACGTTCATTTTGTTTTCCTTTGATCTCTTGTATCAATGAAGTGGGAGATGCAAGTTCTTCCACAAGCACAGGTAACATCTATCTCGAGCATGGATTGGTTCCACAATGAAGCGAAACCCACTTCCAGGTGGACAGCTGCCGAGAACAAGATGTTTGAGAACGCTCTCGCTGTCCATGATAAAGACACTCCCGATAGATGGCACAGAGTCGCTGCTCTGATCCCCGGAAAGACTGTGGCTGATGTTATCAGACACTATCGTGAATTAGAAGTTGATGTGAGTAACATTGAGGCAGGCTTGATCCCAGTCCCAGGGTATAGCAGCACTGCGCCCTTCGCATGGGAGTGGGTGAACAGCCATGGCTTTGACCGTATGTTTAAGCAGTCGTATGGTCTTGGAGGGATGAGATCACCCTCGATCCGTGGGTCCGAGCAGGAGAGAAAGAAGGGGGTTCCATGGACAGAGGAAGAACATAAGTAAGATTTCTCATCTACGATCTTCTTCTTCCTCGTCTTCTCTCTCTTGGTAGTTTTAAGAGAAATGGTATGATTCCTGTTAAAATTTCAATGATGATGGCCCATTCTCAAATGAAAGTTTTCTATTTCTGGTGGTTATTGTTGCAGAGGATTGATGAAGACATTTTCACTTCCTTAATACTTCCCGAAGGGGAAAAATGGAATTTTTTTTCTTGCCGGTTGTCTCGTGATTTATCTTCTGGTGGGCAATTGCTATGCTCGCTATGCTCAGTTTGTCCTAAATGTGGGGTAATCTTGATTGGTTGTCCAGGCTATTTCTGATGGGTCTGAAGAAGTATGGAAAAGGGGACTGGAGGAATATCTCGAGGAATTACGTTATCACGAGAACGCCTACCCAAGTGGCAAGTCATGCGCAGAAGTACTTCATCAGGCAACTCTCAGGTGGGAAAGATAAGAGGAGAGCAAGTATCCACGATATAACAACTGCGAATCTCAACGAGAGAAGAACTCCTTCCCCTGACAGCAAAAGGCCGTCTTGCTCTCCCGATCAGCCATCTGCTCTGCTCCCGCAGCCACAAAGTTCTGCTGCAATTTTGAGAACACCATTCCAGTGGAATGAGAATCAGCTGAACAATGGAGGAGGAGCCATGATCTTTGGTGCAACTAATGGGAATAACGATGTTGCCATCCCACAGATTTATGGGTTCAATTCTCAAGCGCTTAACAAGCTGCCAAGGCAGAATTTTCATTACGTTGGATCTCAGAACCCAGCCTTTCAGCGACACTATCTACACGGATAAAATTGGATCCGGAGTAGCTTGTTTTTCTTACCCTTTCTGCGTTTGCTAGCATAGATGTGTCTGGCGCTTCCATTTTCTTTTTCCTGTCTCACTGTGAATACTGTAGTAGGAAGAGATGGAGAACAACAATTGTGTCATAACGGGCTATTCAGAAGTGGAGGTTAGGGAATCTCTTGGCTGGGTTTTTTCATGCGTTGAGATCCCAAAACTTCTTCAATTTCCGTGTCTGAATCTCAGCCCTGATGAAGTAGAAGTAGAATGATCAAGCAAGGCACCTCAAATGGGCAAATTAGTTTGCCTAATCTGTTCTCTCATTACTGCATCATTAACCTGTTATTTCATGTTGTTTCAGTAGCCAAGGAAAAGGAGTTATATTGTTAGATGGCCTTCTTCCTCTTTCCCTCTATTTGATACTCTGGGAATGAGAATAGCGCTCTCAAGATAAGATATGAGGAATCTGAAATCCGATGGGGAAGGAAATAAAGGCGGTGCAAAGAAAAGCACAGTCAAGCACGAGTTGGAGAAGGCTTTTTAGGAGACCTGTGGCAAAGAATGGATGGAAGAGAAGAGAGAACCAGAGGAGGAGAGGGAACTTATAATTGCTCCCTATTGGCTGTAGTTGCTTAAACATATTGTCTGTATCTCTGTCTATCTGTCTGTCTGTCGTGGTCATATTCAAACTTTCTTTCACATTGTTGGTCTAATAATTGAGCGCTTTTCTCCTGATAGTCTCTGCAGCTACTCCTATAGTGAATGAAAGAACTCCTGCCGAGTTCATCTAGAAACCATGATTATGATTCCCAACAGAGAAGGTACTTGAGCCTGTCTGTGTGGCTAAACCTTGATTATGCAGGTTTAGCTAAACCGGCACTGAAGATCTGATGAGGAGAACTTACGCACACATATGCAACAGCTTAAAAATGATGCCAGGTTTCTTCCCACAGTTCTTTAAGGGTGTTTTGCGAAGCATGCTGGGTCATCAAGCAACCAGCTGAAAGGGATGGTGGGGGGTGGAGGTGCTGGGTTAGGGAAAGCTACGGTATCTAGTCTACACTTGGTGGTTTAGTTTTCTTTTCAAGTCCTTTGAATTCTTCCGTTAATACTGCAAATAACGTGCAGCACCATAAAAGGACAAGGTGACTGGACTTGACCTTCAAAAAGCTTGAGTCATTGCTGAGTCATAATTCCACTAACTGAAGGAGGGAGCATCATATGCTTTCTTCTCAACCTCACCTCCTTTGCTTATATTCTTACATGGGATCTCTTTTCTTTTCCCCACAGCAGATATTTTCCCCTTCAAAAGAATAAGATCCCATCCTAGGAGCACTCAATCAGTAGTTGAAGAATCACAAAGAAAACATGGAGCACAGTGTAAGATTCAAAGTTCAAATTATTCCCCGATTAGTCATGTGTTTATTCTTTGCCACACTTCCAAACATTAGCTCTCCTCTTTCCTGATTTGATCTTCTACGGTTTTACTGTTCTCCAAATCAGAAACTAGCACAGTGAACCCTTCTATGGGGGACAACAGTCCAACGTTAGCTTTTCTTCCATAGTTATTATTATTAGGGAAAAAAGAGTACTTTTAGGCCACCCCTTTTCTCTTTCTTAATTAATCAAGCAATCAATGCAGATGGAATTTCTTATACAGCTTAAGACAAGTGGAGGGTGTTTGAGTTGAGATTCTCTTTTTTTGGTTGATTAGTCAGTTCCTTTGATGAGCAAGCATTTGACTGACTTAGTTAATTGCTAGTTGATGATTAATTTAGGCGTGGTGGGTGAATCTATATCGGGCAGAGGAACATTATATTATAGTGGAAGACATCCCACGATCTCCATCAGGTTCAGTGACATCGATCAGAGTGAACTCCTCCCTTGCCACACATATTATCAATCCAGACTTTCAGAAAAGAATGAAAACTCGATCTCGGAAGGCATATGATGGAGTTACAAGCAGCTTGTGCTTCTCCTTGGAGGATGCTCTCAGTCTCCCTTCTGCGCACAGACACACAACCCCCCACAAAACCCCCCCACCCCAACCGCCAACCCCCGGGGGAAAACACCAATGAATGATGGATAACGAGTAAGCTCCCAGTAAGATTCTGGTTAAAGAGCTTCAATGCGTTGGTTGATATATATATATAAAGGGTCTTCCATGAATAATAGCAAACTGTGCTCCAGTCTTCTGCTTTCCACTTCCCTTTTTCCCCTTCCTTCTGTTGGTTGCGTTTAGCTGTTATGGTTTGCAGCAGCAAACTCTATTAGCATACTGAAGTCATGCCCCTTGGCTTCGAGCGGAGAGAGTTTCTTACTCATAAGTGGCCATTTGGTGCATATTTAAGCAGGCAGCCAGGAAGGGAATTTGGATGTAGATGACAACAGAGAAAGCAACATATAATACCCCAACTCTTTCAACAATTGAAAGGACTCGCTGCATATGCAAGTTGTGGTGTGGAAGCATCTTTCCTTCCCACGTTGCTTTTTATAGATTCCAACGGTTACATCCCAACATTATCAATACAACTTTGGGTCCTCCCTCTCCCAAAAATGAAAATTCTTTGTTCTTTACAATGGGTGCGTTTCTTTAATTTGATGCAGATTGTCAAGAGAATGTATTCAATCGTGCAGAATGAGATTTACAAGAACTGAAAATAGGAGAGTGACAGAAATTACATTCAACCTTCTACAAGAGGAACAACCGAAGAACTGCTTCAGATTTGGCCTCCAGAACACAGCTTAGTGTGAATCATCTGTCTTGCCTTGGTTGATGGTTGCTTGCTCGGCCTCATCTAAAGAGGGTTCTCAATTACGCTTGAATAGTTTCCATTCAGTACACATCCTTTTCTCTCAATCCAATTATCTTAAGGAGCATTCATCTCTTACTTGGAAAGAAAATATATAGATCAAAGAGATGCAAGGAGGAAGATTATAATTTAGGATTTCCCTTTGTCAATAGAAGGGCTACTGCTATTGCGCCATGATCTTCGATCTATGCTTGATAAGACATTAACAAAGCAGTGGACCATCAACGCTTAAACATTCTCTAACTCAAGAATATCCCCGTTTACAATATATTCTCTCTTAAGTTTATCATGTACAGTACAGTCATATCTTGTACCTAAAGCAGAGTAACTGTGTGACATCAAGTAAGAAGAAGTTTGGTGCCGTGCCGCCTTCAAACAATGGCATTGGATATTAGTATTAGATGGTATTTTCTCTATCTTCCCTCTCTCAGCAAGCTAGTCATACAATCTATTGAAACTATCCAAAAACAAATATCACATTCACCAAAAGAACTAAGAGAATTTTGATAGGAACCAGTACAGAGCAAAACCTCACGCAACTGACTCTAGGACTTGGTAATGGAGTTCGTTTAACTTTCCTTCAGCGACCTCCAATTTAAGTCTGGGATATACCTCATTTGTCGGGAGTACTATTGCTGTGGTTCCTTTCTTCTTAAGTTTAGGTCTGGATTTCACCCTTGAGTCCTCCTTCAGCAGACTCTGGCTTGATATATCCATCTTCTGCCCTTTGACATGTTGAATCGACTGAGGTGCAAGTTATATCAGCCTCTTCCATAGGACTAGCAAAGGGATTGATATATTCATTCTGTTTCATGTTTAAACAAGACTTTCTCAAGTCAGCAATGCTTCCAGATTTCTTCCTCCTGTCAGTACAAAATGGAAAATTGTTACTCCTACCTCTTCTAACCTTCCGCTGTGAGGAATTATGTCCTGTTCAGTCTTATCTCTAATCTCATCTGCAATATGTTGGGGAGGCCCGTTGCTATTCTCATCTAAGTTGCTGTTCTCAATAATTTCATCTGCCTTGTACCCGATTTGAACACTAGAACTGTCCAGTGGGATTGGTATTTCCTGAAAGAAAGTGGAAATCAAACACGAGTAAATTTGTACTAGACCTTTTTTTAAGAAAAATCCGTTTGGCTTTGCATGAATCATGTTCACCAGCTGACCTCAGGTTCATGGGATAGTGAATTATCTATGAACTGCATCGTTTCTTCTGGAATCTTGGCTTCTAAAAAATCAGGACACCTGAGCTTTATTTCCTTTGACTCTTCATCAGTGTACATGTCCTCAGTAGAGCCCACTTGACCATCAGAATGACCTTCATGATTTAGGGATGGTGAAGAGGAAGAAGTCTTTATTTCACCAGCTGAGTCTTCTTGGTCCATGTTCTTATTGGAAACAAAAAGCTGGAAAGGATCCGTTAAGTGCTCCTTCACCCCCGAAAGGCTGAGGTCCACAGCTTCTTTGTGATGATAATCAGCCTGATCTAATTCGTTTCTCAGCTCATTGTCTTCGAGGACATCAGGTGGGGACAGGATGTCGTCGGGAATATTCCGAGGCGAGCCTGTCTCAGAAACTTCAACAAGCATGTCAGAAGCTATCGAGTATGTAGTGCTGTGGCCGACTCCCCTATCAAGGTACTCAATGATGGATTGAGTAGAGCCACAGAAAGGCACATTTGCAGTACCTGAACCGCTGGCAATTGGAGACCCTTCTTCGGGAGTGTCGGGCTCCTTAGGCAAGTTTTCAAGGTTTACCATCTCTAAAGTGTCCTGAGTCTTCTGACCTTCACTGCTTTCCTTCAGCATCACTTCCTGTTCGTGTTCTTCCGATGTAGATGGTGAATTTGACTTCACATTCCGCTCTTCAGGTTCAGTAAGGGCTTCACGTTTAGGAGAAAGATTCAGTTCCATATCATTCCCAGACTCGTCTCCTAGATGTTCCTTAAGGAAGCAGTCAAGCTTTCCCATCTCTAAAGTATCCTGACCTTCACTGCTTTCCTTCAGCGTCACTCCCTGTTTGTGTCCTTCTGATATAGATGATGAATTTGACTTCACATCTACCTCTTCAGGTTCAGTGAGGGCTTCGTTTTTAGGAGAAATATTCAGTTCCATATCTACTCCAGACTCATCTCCTAGATGTTCGTTAGGGAAGTGGTCAAGCTTTCCCATCTCTATGGTGTCCTGACCTTTGCTGCTGTCCTTCAGTATCACTTCTTGCTCCTGTTCTTCTGATGTAGATGATGAATTTGACTTCACATACCCCTCTTCAGGTTCGGTGAGGGCTTTATTTTTAGGAGAAATATTCGGTCCCGTATCTTTTCCAGACTCGTCTCCTAGACGTTCCCCAGGGCTATCTCCCTTTTCTACATTTCCTTCCTCTCCGATTTCGATTGCTTTTGACACCTCTTGTGGAGATTTACTTTCTTTATGTTCACGATCTGAAGAGTTGTGCTCATGACATAAAATGTTTTTGTCCAACTTATCATTGTCTCCTTTATCTGCAAAAGAAAGAGGATTATAGTTTCATAGAGACACTGTTTGTTAATCAGCCTACAGCCATACCTGCATCTTGCTAGCTCAAACTTATGCATAGACAGACATCGAATTTCAAATAAAGCAAAAGCTGCTGGTGCATTGCATATGGACAATTTGAACAAAATTTACCTGCCAGCCTCCTGAGTCTCGAGAGTCTCGATTCGCTCGGGACCTGCCAGTCAGGCCGAGAATAAAAACTAGGGCCCACGAGAACTTGGTCCTCATAAATCTCGGCAGAGAAAAAGGGTCCTAGGGTGAAGCTCTCATGCCGACAGAAGATGTCCCTGGGCTGAGTAGAGGCCGAGAACTCCTGCTGGAACCCATCAGCCGTGAGGTTAGGCTTCTCCTCAAGAGGATCATAAGGGATGTCGAACGGGTTTCGGGCAGGCAACAGAACTGAAGGTGCTGAGCCCGGGATCTGTGGGTCCAGCATTTCTTCCTCAGCCCCGCTGGGGAGGTTATCGAAAGGGTTATTCTTCGTTATCTGAATGTGGGGCACGTGACTGGAAGGGGCATTGCCATCGAGATCAGGAAGGTTTGGAGGACCCCTCAACGCTACAGTCACCAACTTCCTGGCTCGTCTCTTCGCTATCAGATTCTCCAGTCTCCGGTTCCTCTCGAGCTCGGAGAACCCAAGATCCATCACATTCTTCTGGTCGTCCTCATTCCACTCCACAACTCGATTCCCCTCATCTTGGGCCTGATCTTCTTCCTCGTCATCCTCTGCTTCTTCCAAGTCCCTCTCCAATTGACTCGTGCTAGGTTCACCATCCCCTACACTTTTGGATGTCTCTTCTCCTAATCCAATATCATCCTTCTGGGCCTCGGACACACTGCCTGATAATGGAGCTCGGTCATCCAAACTTTCTGCATTTTCGGAACTATCCCCCGGGGCAACTACCTGACAGCTTTCTGGCTCTCCTATGATCGGAT
This sequence comes from Sonneratia alba, assembly GCA_900174645.1. Taxonomy (NCBI): domain Eukaryota; kingdom Viridiplantae; phylum Streptophyta; class Magnoliopsida; order Myrtales; family Lythraceae; genus Sonneratia; species Sonneratia alba. Next base: position 4,201,164 of record FWPY01000010.1, read on the forward strand.
TTTGAATCTCCATTGTCTTTTCAGCTTTTCCTATAAAACTATCATCGGGTATGGAGAACTTGGCTGGTATCACCTCTGAAGGTTCCTGGGCACTTAGGTCTTCTCTCTTCGTCTTAAAATTCCGGCGCTTGCTCATTTGAGCACATATCAGGGGCTTCTTAGGCCTGCGGACCAAATTTCCATCTTGATCCGATTCAGATTTCGAGAAGTCCCGGTACACTTTTCCTTTTCCCTTGAAATCTTTGACCTTTCCGTGAGAAAGATGTCTACTAATGCCAGCTGCGATGCACACGAGGACGGGAACAGTGTACACCAGTAGCTTGAAAACGAATGGGAAAAACAGATAAAGGAGGAGGAGCAATGACAGCACCGCCGAAGCTAATGGGTATTTTCGAACATAAAAACTTAGAGTTCTCAAAGAAAATCCGAGAAATCTCCATAAGTAAAGCTTAATATCCTTGGCCCGGATATCCATTTTCTCCTCAAAAACAGAATGGAGCTGGGAATCTCTACATGAAATTATCTGCAGGTAGTAAGCGGAACGAGACGTTGCGGGATTGATTGGAGAAGAAGATGATGATCGATAAGGGGAAGACCAGGCATAACTGAATGACGTTTTGTTGCTGACAAAGTTGTCTGGCTGCAGTTTCCAAGTTTAGGGACTAATTCTCTTGGCTGGGAATCCATGGGAGACCCTTGCTTTCAGGGAGTGCTCCCATCTAATCCAACCTAAGATAGGGCGGGGACAAAATAGTCGACGGTTACTTAACGGCTGGAAATGGGGAATTATTTCATTGACTTTGGATTATCATCTAATTTTCACCTTTGCTTGTTGGTCAACCTTGGCCCCTGGGTGATTATGGGGCAGGTTTCTTCTTGTAGGCCCGACCCTTAGATCTATAGCTTTTCCTTCAAGGAAATAATTGGTCATTGTGCTGATGGAATTCAAGATGCATCAGAAAAGTACGTTAAAGTAGAGCTAGGATGAACTCATGGGGGGCCTAGAATAAGCGGATGCCTTTACAGGACTAAGCCTACTCATTGACATCCATCAGCCCCGTCGAGGAATCCAGCGAGCCAGCGGTGTCCAACGGCTCCAAATCCAAAGGAAACACTTTGTAGTCAGAGCCGGACCACTATCAACGGATTAGGTGCACATTGTGATCTCTCGCACATGAATTTCGTATGCTGCAAACATCCAATTATGACCGTGGTGTGACCGATTCATCTCCGCCCAAAGCAAAGCTAGTTCTATCTTGTGCTTGGAGTTCGGTTTCCTTGCAGAAAACAGGGTATTATACGTACGTAGACGATTTGCAATTAGAGAAATTTCAGTGTCTTATGCAAATCCAGGCCACATTATGACACATATATAATGACCTATCCCTATAATTATAATGTTGAATGTACCATTCCACCCGGCCCCCTAATAACTCAATACTGCGCCCTTTGAAGTCCGTAATAGTATTGGATACGTTACTCCAGTTGTTTAGCCTCTCCGGCGCGACTGCTGCATGCCTCCTATGGTTCTACCTAGTCCTAGCCTGGAAGCCAACGGGACCGAAGGTCAGGCCAGTTTTCAGGAGCCTGCCTTCCCTCTTCATGAACCACAACAGGATGCATGACTGGATCTCCAGCAACCTGTCGCCCTACATGGGCAGTGCCGCCACCTACCGGACATGCACCGTCGCCCTTCCCTTCCTGGCCCGGAGGCTGGGCTTGCACACTGTCATGTGCCACCTGAAAGAACGTCGAGCACATCCTCCGGGCCAGCGTGGCAGGCGGCCTTCAATGACCTACTCAGCCGAGGCATCTTCAACAGTGATAGCAACTCGTGGCTGGTGCAGCGGAAGACTGCGGCCCTGGAGTTCACAACCCGGACCCTGAGGCAAGCCATAGCCCAGTGGGTGAGTTGAGCCGTTGGGACTCAGCTTCGTATTGTACTCGACAAGGCCAGAGGAGAGCACTGGCCTGTTGATCTCCAGGACCTGCTCTCCGGCTACGTTCAGCAACATATGCGGGCTCACCTTTGGCAAGGACCCAGAGACACTCACCCCGGAGATGCCCGAGAACCCATTTGCGGTGGCTTTTGACACTGCGACCGAGGCCACCCTCCAGCGGCTCATCTACCGGGGATTCTTGTGGCGGCTGAAGAAGGTACTCGGAGGAGGGTCAGAGAGAATGCTGACGGAGAGCCTTAAGGCCGTTGAGGACTACATGAATGAGGCAATCGATGCCCGGAAGGAGAATCCCTCCGATGACCTCCTCTCCCTGTTCCAGGAGAAGAGTGGCTCGGACGGGAACCTCTTCGACCAGATCACCGTCCTCCAGCAGATAGCTCTCAACTTCATCCTCGCTGGTCGTGACACGTCATCCATTACGCTGAGCTGGTTCTTCTGGCTTGTCTTGAGCCATGCACACGCGGAGGGAAATTTTCTGCACGAGCTGAAGACCATCCTGAGGGAATCACGAAGCAGGGACCCTCGAAAGTGGGTGGAGGAGCCGCTGACGTTTGACGAAGCTGACAAGCTGATTTACCTCAAAGCGGCACTGGCCGAGACCCTGAGGCTGTATCCATCGGTGCCAGAGGATTTCAAGTACGCCGTCTCCAATGAAGTCCTTCCAGAAGGAACATTCGTTCCAGCAGGCTCCACCATATCGTACTCGATCTACTCGATGGGAAGGATGGAGGAGATTGGAGGGAGGACTGCATGGGGTTCCAGCAACAGAGGGGGCTGTCCGCAGAGGGAGACAGGCTCAATCCACCCGAGGACAGACTCAAGTTCGTAGCATTCAACACCGGTCCGAGGACTTGTCCGGGGAAGGATCTGGCGTACTTACAGGTGAAGACGGTGGCCCCGGCAGTGCTCTTGCGTTACAGACTGTTGCCCGTGCCGGGGCACCCTCAGGTGGAGCAGAAGTTGTCACTAACGCTCTCCATGAACGATGGGTTGTACGTGTACTTGCAGGCGCAGCCACGCGTGCTCACGTAGAGATCGGAAAAGGATACAGACGATATATACTGAAGTCCTTCATCCTCGCTTCCTCGTAAGTCCTAACCAAAAATTTGGGAGAATTGCGCTTAAGTTACAGAAGTACTATACCGTATGATATGATATGACAGTTTGCTACATGTGTATAAAATCAACTAGTCAGTGGATTGATTACATGAAACGGCTTTCCCGCCGTTTAGGTATAATTTAAGAAAGACATCCACCAAAATAATCCTCATGAGAAGACTAGAAATGCTGTGACAACTTCCTTTGGACGTCAGAGTTCATCATCCGTCCTCTCTCTTCACAAGCACATGGCGCCGCCACATCCATCTTCTCTTCGGCCTTCTTCCCCAGGTATGCAGTCGATATATCACGGTGCGAAAATCCTTCTTCTACCTCATCGTGCGAGGAAGATTGAGATCTGATTCATGTCCTATTCGTGTACAGCAGCTCAATCCAAGATCTTCTCCCCCGTCGAGAAGATGTTCCAGACGACAGTTCCAACCAAGTATAGCCCCACCGAGACCTTGAACACATCATCCCACGACCCTGCAAGCAAAATTACCTTTTTAATAAACCATGAACGAAGGAAAAATTTTCTAAAAGGTGATGTCAAAGAACTGTGGGTTACCATGTTGCAAGATATAGCCCGTTGCTGCAGTCCCAAATACACCAGCTAGAACGCCGGCAGTATTCGATAGACCAAGCAATAATCCCTGACACAAAAGCAATTTATACTGAGCATTCCCGAATGCAAAGGCTACATATAGCTCCAAAGTAATTATAATGTTTAGATACTCACTGAATACCGAGGTGCAATGTCTTGATGGTTTGAATAGAGGCCAGATTGCGAGAATGCATCAGTTCCCTGTTTCAATTGAAGTTTGAATTCAGCTCTGTCACAAAGAATAGAATCTAGACAACCACATCACTCTCTCTTACTCAAGCTGAATTTATCATCCAGTGGGACAATAAGAAGCAGAAATGACAGGTAACAGGTCATGCAAATAAGATTCTTCAATGCTAACTGCAAAGTGATTCACGGAACCGCTAGATGCAGCAATCCTATAAATCCTCAATAATAAAAGTTCTTGGGATGTCAAATGAGGGATGAGACACGCCTACAGTAGGAATAACTTCAAAGAAGTATATAGAAGGAAGAGGCTAGAGTAAACAGACGGGAAATTTCATAATCCAAGCAACAGGTGATTACACATCGCCTGTAAAGATTTCATTGACACTAAGAAATATAAAGTGACCTGACTGCATGCCATGCAGAGAACAGCCATCGCAGGAGAATCAACATGGCTCAACTGAGTAAGAAAGAAAGCTGGACCTAGGAACCCAACTGTCTGCATGATCTGCAAGGTGAAACAGTAAGTATCATTATAGAGTTCAACTCTTATTAAATAACCACCCAAAACCAATCAAAGAGAAGGCTGCTAGAGATAAGATGCTTTTTACAGTTATTATCCCCTTCATAAGTAATTCAATTCTAAAGGACTGGAATAACGTGGAAGACTGTAGCTCGTCAGGGCAAGTCAGTAAGTAGTTGCAAGCTATTCCTGTTCTTATGGCTCGGCATGTTATTTCTATTAAAGGCACCAAAAATGGTAGAATTAGAAGCCACACAGGATTGAATGGCATAAAATGATGCACTCTAAAAGTAGACTCATATGTCTTCAGCAATCAAGGTCATCAACAGCATGATTTGTTCCAGGTGCAATATGGAGACTTAGATTTGGAAGTATTAGGTACCTTTCGGACTTTTGTCACAGATAAACCTCTGCTAACAAGAGTGTCAGCGATCCACCCACCAAGGTTAGCTGAGAATGCCATTGTGAGCCAAGGCAAAACGCATACAAGGCCAGATTCTGTGAGATTGAACTTGAGTACCTGAGTGGGATAACAACAGATGGGACAAAAAGAAGTTGTAAGTTTTATGCTAGATGACAGGAGGAAAGAACCCTAATGGAGGGAAAAGTCAGTTACTTGGTTATAGTAAGTAGGCATCCAAGTGAGGAGGATAAAAGTCCCCCAGTTATGACAAAAATGGGACACTATTAGGGCCCATACTGGCGGTTTAGACAGTATTAAACCCCAAGGAATGGTCTTTATGGGCTCCTTTGAAATACTGTTAGCTAGGATCAACTTCTTTTCCTCTGGCCGCAGCTGGGGATCTTCAAGAGGTGAACTGTATGCCTACCGTGAAAAATGGAGAAACAATGTTGTGAAAAAATTCAACGAATCTCTAGAATTCTGATACCAATGGTGGAAGGGGTTACAATAAAGTAAAGCCAGTTACAACTGACCTTATTGAGCCAAATTGTGAACCACACTGTTCCCAAGGAACCAAAAGAATAGAAAACGGATGGCCACCCAAGCTGGTGTATTAGAAATGGGGAAAAGGCCAAGCCCGTAACTGATCCCAAGTACATGCCACTGTAGACAAGTGCTAAGGATCTGCTTCTCTCTGATAAAGGTACCCATTTTGATAGTATATTATTCATTGCAGGCATTGCAACCCCCTGGCAAGAGAACTCAGTTAGCAAGATATAAGATAGAGATATTCATCCTTAGGGCCTTAGGAGAACAAGGTGGATGAATGAACTGACCTCACCGATTCCCATGAAGGCCCGAACAACAAGCAGGAAAGGTAACCCAACTTTAGCAGCAATCGGAGTGAGAGCAGTAGCAATGGACCACCAGACAACCCCAAACCCCAAGACAAGCTTTCCACCGAAGGTATCAGCCCAAATGCCACCAGCTATCTGTTTCAAATTGGAGATACATAGAGACGAGGGAGGGAGAAATAAAAACGAAGCCCGCAAGAAGTTGAGGATGCAGGGAAGGGTCTGTTGAAATATAAGAAGCACTCTGGAGTAACAACCTGAGTAAGGAGGTAGCCCCAGAAAAAAGAAGACTGGATCAAGCCAACTGTAGTGGGGTTCCAGTTGAACTCTGCAGACATGGGAAGTATGGCGATGCTCATATTCACCTGCGAAGCGCATTCTGTATAAAATTGTTCATTCATTGATGTGGAAGAAAGTTGCAACTCTTTTCTATTTATATTCCAGTTTTTAGGAAGATGAAATTCTTCCACGGACAAACACTATATCGCCAGATTTGACATCGCAACACATGGGCAAGTAAAGCACCTCAACTCATTAACATTCCACGTATGTAGAAATTAACAAGATCTTTTGCGGGTCATATCTCAAATCCTTTCAGTCGATTCATCAAGCTCAATATGAAGAAGCGTGACTTGTACTTTCAGCTTAACAGTTGAAGGTTGTAAATCGAAATTTCTAATATACTGTCTCCATAAAGAATTAAATAAGGAGACTACTTCTAACTTATAACCATCAACCATCCAAAAATGGGGGAAACGGAGCTTACTCTGTCCATGTTACAGAGCAGGAAAGCGGAGAAGCACAGGACGACGACGACCCAACGCTTCGGGAACTCTTCCCACCACGCAACGCTTTCCTCCTCGCTGGACACGATGACCTCTTTCAGCGCGCCCTTGAACTTCACCGAGTCCCGGACGTCGGTGGACAGATCGTACGGCTCAGACTTCACGCCCGGATTTCGCGCTCTGACCCGGAAGACGTACTTCTTCCCATGGCGGTCCAGAGGCAACCGGAACCCGTGCGCGAGCTCCGTCCCGGGTCTGAGCTCGGAAGGGAAACATCTCTTCCTGCGAAAAGAAGACTCCGGGCGGGTTCGATGTGGTTGGAAGTGTGGGGAGAAAGAGCAGCGGAACTCTATTGCGTTCATGGCGATGGCATCAACTGAACCGTACGCGCCACCTGGCCTTGCAAGTGTTAAACTGTTCCTTCCATGTTCTCGGAATAATTGTTAATAATCCATGAAAAAAAGTTGGATATTTTTTCATGTGCTTTGGGGCGATATTTTTCTGTACTGGTGAATGCAGCGACACGTGTCTATCACAAGGAGTGGATTAGATTGTGAAGAATTTTCCTTTTTTTTAAAACAAAAAAATTGGTCGTGTTCCGATTAAAAATGTCCTCTGGCTGTTTGGGTTAAAAACTAAAGGCCCAGTGGCTCATATAGGCGAAGGGAAAAAGCCCATGGATGTATGGGCCTCCTTCAAAGCCCAACCCACATTCAAGAATATGTCTTGGTTGATTTGAATCTATTCTCAATAAATAAATATATATGTGTGTGAAGTGATTATAAAATTGATGTAATTAAAAAAATTAGTATTTTGTATGTTGAAAGAGTGATGAATGATCAATTATATATATATATATATATATATGCGGGCCCTGCAATTAAAAAAAATTAGGTGCAATATAAACTACAACTAATTAATCCTCTCTTTTTTAATATATAATTTTATCTTTTTTGTAAAAAAAATGGATCGAGTTATATTGGCTTTAAAAGAGTAAATAACATTGTTTTAAAAACCGGACCAAGCCGGCCAATTCAACAGGGAACAAGCCACTCATCCGATCCAATTTTTAGAATTGACCAAATTGTATTTTAAATGGGGTCATATCTAATTGAACCGGCCAATTTCTGATCGGATTGGCAAATCCAATCGAATCGGTAAAAATATCGGCCGACTTAAAATTAAAAAAATAAAAATGTATTATAATATATTTATTTTATTTTACTAAATTTATATTTACATTTTATGTTAAATTTGAGATTAATATAATAATTATATTATAAAATTTTGTTATAAATAATTGTCAAATTATGATATTATATTAATTTATTAATAAAATTATATTATTATTATTATTATTATTTATTAAATATACAATTCAACCTACCAAACTCTACCTAACTTATGAACCCATGAACCTATACTTTAAACTATTTTTAATCCAATTCGATTTTAAAAATTATTGTAAATTATGGATATTCCTGCAAGAGAAATAAAAAATATATAACCCACAAGAAGAAAAAAAAAGAAAAAGAAGATAAAAAGGTCAGTACACAGTACGAGTACAGTACAGGGTGATGTATGATTCCATGAAATGGGGAGACAGACAGAAAGACCGGCAGACAGGGGTGGGGATGGGGCCATTACCTCATACGATGTAAATCAAGATATCATATTGAATCAGGCTGACTGGCTGGCAGATGGGAAGCCATCGAAGATTATAATGGCCCACTCAGGCACTCGCTCACAGTTTCAAGGGACCGCATTCATTTCCTCGGCCAGTCGGGCTGGCCCTGCTCTGTTCTGTACCCCGGGACTCTCTATTATTAAACTTCTGCGTCAGCCCGAGGCCCTGAGACTAGAACCTAAAGCGGGCAATGAGGACAAATGTTGTACTTTTGGGTGTCCGCACAAGTCCGTGATTTCAGCAATTAAAAGGGAGGTTGGGGTGGGGGCGAAGGACTAAAATGGGACAATTGATTTGGGGGGCAGAATATTGGAATCGAATAAAGTGGGAGAGATTAAACTGCCCGAGGAATTAAGGTACAATTAGGAACCTTTCAAAGTGGGGAATGAATGATTCACACTGAACAGAAAACAGTCATGGATTGAGAGGAAGTTGATTTGGGTAGTCCTCAGTTTATGCTGTTAAGTAAAAAGCGACCCAACCAGCAGTTTAACTCTCTCGATACAGCAGCCAACTGACTTCAACTGTTTCCTTGACTTCTTTTCTTCTTCTTCTTCTTCTTCTTTTCCCTTCCAATTTCAATGATGGCTTCAGATGGTTAATGATGATGTACTGCATCTCACGGAGGCCAAGCAGAGACATTTATACTGTCACACAATGTGTATATATTCTTTTTATTAGGTAGATGGACCTTGCATATGATCGATCTCATTCCCATTAATTCTCTGCTGCCAATACCATCCCTCCATCTACCAAGTAGAGAAAGTATAAGTGGAGAGAGAGAGAGGGAAGAGAGAAGAGACACCGTGGTCGTATGAGGAAGCATCGTCACCTGCTACTATACTATATTATCACAAATTCTAACTTTACTCTTCTATTCCATTTCCATGTCCCCCACACACTCACTCCTGACTGCATCACTTTTCCCTCCTTGCCTTTCTTTTCCTCCTTGCTGCTTGTGCTGTTTCTCCTCCTCCTCTTCTCCGTCTTCTCCCCTGCATTATCACTCACCCTGCCAGACGATCACTCACCTCCCCCCTCTCTTTCTCCCTTAGCCATGGTGCTCTGGGTGAGAGTTGACTTTCACTGACTTCCCCGCTTCAGTTTGACTACACAATGGCAAAGACGGTCAGATCAGCCGGGCCACTCTTCAGCAAGTTCTTCTCCCTCTTCCTCCTCGTCCTCCTCCACCTCGGCTGCTTCTTCTCCTCCTCCTCCTCCACTGCCGCCGCTGCCGATGGCAACCGCAGACCGCCCAACAAAAAGCGCAAGCTGCTATCCTCCTCATCCGCGGTGTCTTCTTCTCGCTTCAAACCCCACAAAGCCCTTGCCTCTTCCTGGGCTTACATCAGACGTGCTCTCACCAAAATGCCCTCCAAAATCTCCGCCGTCCAGAGCCATTCCAGCCCCAGCCCCAGCCCCACCACCCCGACCCTCACCTCCGCACGGTCCTCTCACCGTTCCCTCCTCTCCACGGTCCATCAGCCCGAACCTCTCGGCCCGGAGTCCCATTCACCCCCAGCCCAGGAATCCGATATCACCTCCGATCACGACCCCTTATGCCTCCCCCTGAGGAACGACATCTTCCCCTGCACGGCCTGTGGCGAGATATTCCCCGACCCCCACCTCCTCGAGCAGCACCAGTCAACGAAGCACGCAGTATCGGAACTCATCGGGGACGACTCGGGCCAAAACATCGTGAAGATCATCTTCAAGACGGGATGGACCAATAGGGAACAGAGCCCGAAGATCGACCGGATCCTGAAGATCCATAACAGCCCGAAGATCCTGGCCCGCTTCGAGGAGTACCGGGAGCTGGTGAAGTCCAAAGCAGCAAGGAACGGCGCCACAGGCATCAGGCGAAGTGAGAGGTGCATCGCCGATGGCAATGAGCTGTTGCGGTTCCACTGTTCGACCCTCATGTGCGACCTGGGGCTGGACGGTAGCTCTGCCACCTGCAATCAGGAGTACTGTAGCGTCTGCGGGATCATCATGTCGGGGTTCTCAACCAAGTTGGATGGAATCTCTACGCTGTCGACCAGCTGGAGGGCGCATGTGGCTATACCGGAGGAGACCCTGGAGGAGTTCAGGTTCATGAACGTGAGGCGGGCAATGCTGATCTGCCGGGTCATCGCGGGCCGGGTGGGGTGCGACCCGGAAGACGAGGACGGGTTGGACAAGGGGGACAGCGGGTTCGATTCTGTAGTGGGGCGTGGCGGGAGCGGAGCCCTCACCCTGTTGGACGAGGAGGAGCTGCTGGTGTTCAACCCGAGGGCTTTGCTTCCCTGCTTTGTGATTGTCTACACTGTTTAAGTCGCGGCCGGTGGTAGTGGCGGCGGGCTGTGACGGTGCATGTCAAGTTTTCCTCGCCTTAATTAATGTGGCTTGGTAACAAAAGATCGGGTGCGTATTCAGATGATGTTTACGGTGTGTCATAGACCAAAAAAAAAAAACTGCAATATTATTATATATAGTCCTCTTCCTCTTTGTCACCATACGTCCCTCTCATACGTTCATTTTGATGAGCATTTTTTAGGATCCGTGTCTGAATACGAACCATCACGAGATCTCTTAGGGATTTAGCTGCTGTTGGGGTAGCCATTTCCTTCTGCTCGTGACCATATTATCTGACCCTTGCTTGCAATTGACCAGTGCTACTCTTAGCTGAACGGATATGGCGAAACGGCATGTTAGTTTGGTGTGTAGAGTCATATGTAGGTTTGAAATCCTCCGCTACAAGCTTAGCTCTAGCAAGGCCACCATCCAGTAAGGAATCAGTCAAGATCACGAAGCCTATTAACATGATCTTAGTCTACAATGAAAACATGATGTAAAGAAAAGGCAGTAGTGGGAAAGAAAAATGAGAGTTACTTGTCGGGGGGCAAGAGGCATCATTGATCGTCCTGTCCTTTCCCATCTGTATATGCCGTATCCAAATCCAACAGAGTTATCTCTCGTCGAGTGATCCTATCCATGAAGTTTATAGACTGAAGAGGGACAAATATCAGTAGAAATGACCCACTCATTTGAGTAACTCTGACAGATGGAAACTGTGATGGGAGTTAGACGTGAGATAAACTCATCGTAATTCCGACTGCTCTTCTCAAGGAAAGGTTCTGATCTGACGCACATCAGAAGAGAAATGAAACGGTTGCTTGGAACTAAGAAGCTTATAGAGGAGGAGGATTCAATCGGGCCAAGTCGAATTTAGAATTGATTAAAATCGAAACACGCGAGGAAATTCAAAAACCGGCGAAATCGTGCGTCTGATCCAGAGGGTAAAGGGCGCAGAATATGATCTCACCTTAGGCGGTTCTTGGGGCCAAGAGTTGAGCATTTGGGCTCGGAATGGACCTCAAGAAGCCCACCACTCAAAATGCATTGGACCAACCAATTGCACCAGAAGGGTACCATAAGACATCTTTCTCATAACCAAAAAGACTCTTCTTTTTTTTTTTTTCAGTAGCATATTTGTATAAAATGAACAAGAGTTGAGCACAGACATACCCTAAATATCCTCTTTTCCAAAAATATGGAGTCGGGATCCAAATGAGAATCAACTAAATGTCAGCCCACAGCCTAATGTTCATCTTCGTCATCATCACCTTCTTGTCCGAAACCGAAAGAGGTACGATAATTAGTATCTCATTCCCGAGGACATGGCAGGACGGAACACAGGACACCATACGTGTAATGGGAATTAAGGATTGACGAGATGGGGTGGGAGAGGTTTGAGTACTGAGTCGGGGAGATCTGCTCGGGCCTCGTGGGTGGGCCCACAGGCGAGGGAGACAGGCCCACGTGTGGGCCTCGTGGACCTGATGGCCGACAAGAAGTGGGCCACCCGAAGAGACAGCCTCCCCTCGGTTTTCACAGGAAAGTGCGAGGCCTAGGCATCGCCGTCGTCTTCCGCTCGGCCTTCCTCAACACAGCCGAGTGAAAGCTCGTCACGTTAATGTCAATGTGCGTCGGCCGGCCTGGCCTCGTTCTGGTTGGCTCGGCTTCTCGCGTCTACTGCTTTATTTTTTCAACTAACATGATTTTGATTGCTCTGGGGATCACTTCGCTCTCACCCTCTCATTGAACCGAGACATGTGGGAGTGTAGAGTAAAGTACACTACCCATCGATGCCTGTTGGGTGAGTGAGCTCATGTGACGTCACCCACTAACCCCGTGTTTTTATACACACACACATATATATATGCACCTTTGATTTCGCCTGATATTCTTTTTCGAACAACGAGATTACCAAAGAAAAAAGAAAGAAAATAAAATATTCTCTTTTTCCTTTTTGCCCCCTATTCTTTTGATATATCGTTTTTTGGTCCTCGAATGTACGTGATAAATTTGTAATTCTCCTCTTTTCTTTATTATTCTTTTTGTAGGTACGGTAAATTCCTCTTGGCGAAAAAAAAGGACGTGGGATGGGAAGGAAAAATAAAATGAGGCATTTTTTATTAATTAATTAGAAAAATGATTACAGTGCTTCTTGTGCGTCATCGTTTAGGGGGAAGCACGTGTCCTCGCCCCCAGTATTCCAGAGGAAGTGGGCGTAGTTGGCGGCGTATGAGGAGTTGTCGGGATCAGCCGAGATGGCCGAGAGGAAGGTCTCCTCCGCCGCCCAGAGGTCGTTCCTCACCCGCCACAGGAAGCTCGCGTACTTGCTGTGGGCGTCCGCATCCGGCGGCTCCACCGCCACCGCCTTCTTGAAGTACTCCTCCGCTCTGCACACAGGGGATTCGAAACAATCCAACAAAATCAGGTCAGACATTACGAAACAAATCTTCCATCACTACTGCTTGCATCCGTTATCTCCGTGTCTGCTACGCTATGAGACGAGCAGAACAGAGCAAAAGTCCGAGTCAACCAGCTTAGGTCAGTGCTACTTGATTAGTCTCGAACAGGGGAAATGGATGTGGAAGATTTTTTTTTTTTTTTGGTGGGGGGATGGTGCGTGGGCTCAAGCGGCCGAAGTGGGGAGGTGAAGGGATGGTTTTGGTTCTTCCGCATCCATCACAACCACACATTTCCCTATCAAGATATGGAAACATCCCCCGGAGCCAAATTAAGCAAGACGACGATGAGTTGCCATCAACCAAAGGCATGTTTCCTTTCCCCTGTTTTTTTACCATTCCATGAAACCAGCCCCCATGAAAGAGCCGGGGGGTGGTGGGGTGGGGGTCGGCGCGCATTAGAAATGATCTCAACTTTCCACCCAAAAGAAAAGATCTTTTTACTCAGAACTCGACCCAGAACTTGGGCATTCGATCCCATTTGTTGCCTTAGCCCCTAGACACATCTATGACATATGCATACCATACGGTTACATCTTTTAAGATCTTATACCTGTTATTCTCCGGATACCGTCTCCAAGATCAATTCAGTTTGTGATATTAAAGAGAGTGAAACATAAACATTGTCGGGATAAAGAGACGAAAAAGTTACTGTGCAAGAAAGAGGGTAAATAAGGGCTTTATCAGAATTTTAGAATGCCAAAGAGCAAGATCAGCAGCTTATGTAGATCTTGTTACCTGTCATAGTCGTGGGCAACTAAGTGGAGGAACTGAGCGTAGTTGGATAGCAACAGGGCATTTTTCGGATCTTGGGCCAAGCTGGTCTGGTACAGGAGCTCCGTCCTGAAATACTCGGCATAGTGGTCTGCCTCGATCTTTGCTGTCACGGGGGAGACGAACTTCTGCATCGTCTCATGATCGAGGGCCTTGTCCCTCAGCTCCGACAGCATCTTCGTGGCCTCTTCCACCATGGAGTTCCACATAGAAACCTCCTCCTCCCGAGCCGCTTGCCCCGATAGGGACTCTGCCTCTCTCCTTGCTCCAAAGGATGATAGCTGAGACGCCCCGCCATCGGGGAGGATCGTATGGTAAAAATCTGATTGTGAGAACTGTCCGTCGCCATCCGTTCCACTTGTCGTAGGCCGGATGTTTCCTCCACCATTGTTTCCCCCTATCGAAGTTGTCCTCCCGCTCGAAGATGAAATTGTCGGGAAAGTCCTTACGGACGAGGAATCAAACTTCTGCCCCTTAGAGTCGTGAATCTCAACCACTGAGGTGGCCTCCGTGGCCGCTGCGAAGTACCCAAGCCCTGGGGAGGCCGCAATAGCGGCGTTGCTGCTCATTGAGTGGACCGTGAAGTTTGCGAGCAGGATCATCACGTACAGCATCAGCGTCGGCGTTTGGGAGAAAATCTGCTGGAACAGCCACACGAAAGATGAGTGCATCTCCTTCTGTACGCGGACTAAGATCCCCTGCAAGTCTTCGTAGAACAGAATCTCCCTCATCTGGAGAGTGAAGCTCTGGAGCTCTCTGATAATGAAAACCATTGAGCAGAAGGCCTTCTTCATCGAGCAGTAGGCTGACTCCCCTGCTTCCCGGATTCCATCCTGCCACTGCATCTTCCTCTGGATGATCCGAAGAGACAGAGGGAGATCAACTGAGTTCGCCTTGCGCTCAATGCTCGAGGGCATGGTCTCCTCATGCCAATCAGGCAGCTCCCGACGGCCCTCCTGCCATGGTGGCTCAACGGTCTCTTCAGCTAACCTGTTATGACCATCTACAAGATTAATACCATTCTTGCCGCTATCTCTGCAGTCGGAGACTAGCTCCATCTTCTCTCCTTCTCCTTCCTCTCTCTTGTGCGAGTTATCGCCCTCCTGCTGGAACTTAAGAGCCAGCTCCTGGATTTTCTGGGAGAACTCTTCATCCGAATAGGAATCAAAGTTTGCACTGCAGGTTCGCCTGATGGGAGGTCCTGATTTCGGGTACTCACAGGATCGGGAACGTTGGAGCTGCGTCGAGTAGCCAAAAATGAGAGCAGAACGGTCCAGCCTTGGTCCATGGCGGAGCATGAGAGGTCCAGAGTCATCACGGTTCCGACGACTGGAGGAAGGTGAGGAGATTGCAGAGGCTAGAGTTTGGGAGGAGGAAGGAGATTGAGGGACTACGGGCTGCGACCAATTTAAACAGGTCGTAGTCGTAGCCACCTTCACTGCCATGGCGATAGATTAAAGAACAGAGCTTGGAAGTAGAAAATCGGCCGAACAGTCTGATGGAGAAAAATGGGATCACAACCAGGGAAAAAGGGCAGAAGTAAAGTTGTAGTTGTATTCCTCCAATCGTTCAAACTTCATTTAATAAATATCAAGATCAAAGAACAGATTTTTCCGTCATTTCCCTTTTTCTCGACTGCCTTCCTTTTCTTCCTGGGATTCACGCTTGCCTGAAAGTGAAACACAGAAAGGAACCTCAGATTTCATAATTAATATAATTAAGAAAAGGGAAGGAAAGGGGAAGGGAGGAAAGGTCAACGAACGAAGTTCATTGGAATCAGTCGCAGCCCAGTAGTGTTCACACACGGAAATTACTCTCTATCCCTCGGGCCCAACTTTCCCGGAAAATCCTCTCTGAAGTAGAAAATCACGGCCTCACATGACCATGGAAGAGAAGAAACCAAATCTACGTACAGAGAGAAAAAAGAAATGAAGAAACTTGCGCAGTTCACAAATTACACCCACGTGGGCCTCTCAAAAGCTGTGTCACTCACTCCCTTCCCCTCACGAAAATCGGATCCCAAGCAAGAATCGCAGCCCGAGGCGGTCACCACTTCTTTCAGGCTCAGATAGCGAATAGAGGGGCAACACCCCCACCCCAACAGCCCCCCACCAACCCAAAAAAAGAGAACAAGAGTAGGACTCTCGCTCTCCTCCTCACAGACAAATCGGACAAGGATTCGCTCTAAAAGTGCACCAACCTCGCATTACCGGAGTAGACGGATTCAGGGGGAAGCTCCGGAGTGAGAGTCCCGGCGGACGCTCGGAAGCCAAGTCGCAGTCCTAAAGCCTCAGCGTCACTTTATCATGAAGATAGGGGTTCTTGAAAGGGCCTTATAATTAACGACAAGGCGAGCTCTCTCTGTCTTCGGTTTGGCTCTTCTGGTTGTTGTGCTCAATAAAAAAAAAAAAAAATCTCCCCCCGCCCCCGCCCAGAGGGAAGAATCGAAGATGGCCGCACGCATACATACACACATGTAAAATCAGCTGTGTTCCTACGGCCAGGCAGTCCCGGTAGCCGGTAATCAGCGACGACACTTTGGCACGGGTGATCGGGTCGGGTTCCTGGGGGTCGCATGACCGGGGGAGGCTCCAAGAGGGAGATTTCTCACGGGCCAATTGGGAATTGGCGTTCATACTGAGTGTCAAGCAAGTGCCACGTCAGCTCGCCGACCTAGCCTAGCACGTGTTGAAACTAATTGGAATATAATGTAATATATATATATATATATTTTTTTTTTCGCGATAGACGGCAAGTTAAGAGGGTAGAAGTGGACAAGAATCTTCAGGAAATAAAACATCTGTGGGGGAGCCGAGGGTGAGGGAGGATGGTTGGCTGGCCGGCTGAGGACGATGGAGGAGGAGGAGGAGGGTGAGGAACAGACGGTTCGCATCGAAAATTAGCGACGGCGCTGTCGACCAAAATTTGGCCTTCCATCCATGCAGTCAACTTGCATGCCACTGGTCATCACCACTGCACGATATGCGAGGGCCGTGACGCTGACTTCACAGTTCAATTCGAAATCAACGGCTGGCGTTCGTGGAGATGTCCTTCCTCGGCGTCTCGCTCACCTTAACTTAAATGGTAATATCAATAATAACAATCCGCCCACTACTCACGACGCCATGGAACCTCGTTATTTGCAAATATATACAGATATGTGTGTGGAGGGGCTGCTCAAGATTCAAGAACTAGTTCATGTGTGCTGGCAGGCATTAATAAGGGTAGGGATGTTAAACGGGTTGGTTTGGGCTGAAACCGGTACATCAAAAAATGTAATAAGCTTGGACCACTCACAAAAGACCGACTCACAAATTGCTTTTATTAAGCTGGGGAATAGTTATGAACCGAACCTAAAAAATAGGTCTATTGAATCGAAATCGGTCAAGCATACTTTCTCATTGAATGAACATGGACTTAGCTCGAATTGTCAAAAATTCTGCAATTCAATTATTAGATTTTATCGAATCAATTTTAAAATTTTTAAAAAATATTTATTTTAAAATAATTTGAAAAAAATTATTAAAAAATGATGAACAGTTTATGAGTCAAACTAATCCAAATTGTAAGCCAATCCTCATATGAATCGCTTCAAGTCAGTTCATATATATCTAAACCATTACTTATAACCAGACTAGTCCGTTATGCTTAATAGGCGAAACGGTAATTTGGCCAAATAGTTACAACTCCATTTTGAACCGGCCCACACCGTCCCTGTTTTAACATCTCTAACAAGGGATCTCTTTACCATGCTAGCTATATGAATATATCGTGACCTACTCCTCAGGTCGTGATTTATCGAGTCGGTGTAATTCAGATCGAGGGCTGGTTACTGTGAAGACAAGGTAGTGAACGTCCTTTTCCTCTAGTATGCATTATATCGCATCTATATGGAGGGCTAATTGCAAATGTGAATGGGACAATAGGAATATGACGAACATAAAATATATCGACAGTTGAAGCCTAAAAATGGGAGGGGTACGTTCATGACCAAGGAGATCCCAATTGACCTTTTCTTTACTAATGACTGAAATAGTATGAATTGAATATTATATCTGATCGCGAAGAGGTTAGATTTGGGAAAATTCTTGTGCCAACAGTTTGATGTATGGATGTGCGTTTGATGATTAACTGCTATATAATTATATATAATACATAATGTGTCTGTGTGTGTGTTGCTCGATAGATATATATAGATGGGAGATTAGAGGGCGACGTTTTGGGTGGAGTTTTACGGCTGGTGTGGGCGTCGATGGTGGCGGAACGCTCGATCTAGGAACGGGATGGGACCGGACCGACAGGGACGTGTGGATGCTGATACCACGCCAATCACCTTATCTCCTCATCAATGGAAGGATTGATCGATCATTACATAATCGATGGATGGATGGACCTCAACCTGGTCACGACCCTTTCTAGTTTATATGGAGGAAAGATCTTCTCCTCTGTGTGTGTGTGTGTGTGTGTGTGCGCAAGAGAAAAAGCATTTGACAGCTCCATCTCTGTCCGTCTCCTCCTCTTCACTCTCTCGGCACCATCACTGTTGTTTCTTCACGGAATGGTTCTCTTCTATGAGAATGACCTGGCCATAAGACCCACCGGCATATTTGCACTCAACACACACATATAAGGCCATTTTTCGGTGCCAGCCAGCTTAACATGATAAAAAGAATAAACACGTTGCCAAGGCTGCTGCTGCTGCAGATGATGATGGTGGTGGTGGGAGAGCCCCAGCAATGACTGGATGAATCATATCGTATTATGTAGACGAATGCACCGCCGGAGTTCATTGTGTACCGAATAGTTGTATGGGGCTTAGGGTTTCACATGCATTCATAGATCATAGATGAAAATGTCGCCATCCTGACTGGTTTTCAGCGTGCATGACAAGGAGGATTACAGCCGGGAAACGAAAAAGAATCGGCGCTCGAGTTTATTTGTAATATAAATGGAGGAGCGAGGGTGTGCTGGGGAAGGCGGCCGCCAGTGGAAATATCTACCCGGAAGAATCTTTTTGGCCGTGCAAGCGGTCGCTGTCCTGTTGCCAGACCCAGGGGCCACCATGAATCGACTCGCTGCTCATGCATCTCTTGGTGACTGCTTGTCAAGACGTTGCTATTCCATCTCCGAATTTCTCAGTAAAACAGTACACTACGGAGGTAACAGCGGAAGACTTTGCGTATAAGAACTGTCTACTACAGATATGATCCGAAACCGATAGAGAGGCACCTTAATTTCATCGAGTAATTGTCTGGAGGATGTCCAAGATGAACCAAGGGAGATGGGAACAATTAAGGAATATCGGTCCAGGGGTTTAAGGAGTGGAGGGAGAGATCCCGAGGAGCGTGGATCTGGTTGGTCTTCAGCTATCAGCTTGAGGGGTTAATTACTTTTCCTAATTACTAGCTTTAATTCATTATAGTTCATTATCGGTAGGTGATGATGGGCCCTCGTTGGACCAGTGACTGACCATTTTCAACTGTCCTTTCGACAAGAACATATATATGGATATTTGTTAGTTCGGATAAATTCATTTTTTTGGGTAAGTGTTGGTCCGGAAGCTTAGGTTTGACGACCCACTAGATGCAACCCAATATTCCGGCCCAGGAAGACGGTGCCTTATTAGTGACGCCCCCTCCATCGGTGGAGGCTCTGGTGATCACACTGTTGGTTAGTGCAACCATAGGGCCCCCTCTTCAGCGCCCATTACCAGCTCAAGATTCAGTTGATGATGAAGTGGCCGGGTCTGGTCATTTCTAGCCATGGAGGATGTCCCTTCCAGTCACTGAGATAAAAAGCCCTCCCACACATTACGCATATTCTTTTCAGATTTGAAGACAGTAGCAAACTGTTGATCATGTTCCGAGCGATTGTTTCACTCAGGACAAATTCTTTTCCACCATAATCGAGCATATGGGAAATGTGCCCTTGAATCTTCCAGATCAGACCCTTCTAGTTCAAGAGAAAAGTTGTAATATAACAATGAACAGGGGCAAACGTCGAATCAAAAGAGTAGATGTATGTATACCATATATTATCCATTCGAGTGATAGAAAGAGCAATTCAGTATCTCTCCATACTCCAGATAATGAGTCATAAATACAAGCTAAAACCGTATTTACATACCGCTTCTCAGAAGAATTGCATGTCACCTAAGATGAGAAGGGTTATAGGGAACTAACACGGTATCAGAAACCACAAGTGGTAACTTATCAATGTACATGAACAGCCTCTGACGATCCTCCTTCAGAATTCTAGGCAGTTCGACAATGTCACTCTCATCAGTGTAGATCCAAAGGTCATCTGAGTCTACTTTTCTGAGACTGTCCCGGCAGAATGGGCATGACTGGGATCGCCGACGCCTGAGAAAACCATAGTTAATTCACTGTCAATATTGAAGCAAACCAAGTTTATTGCATTCCCAACACCAGGGAGAGGATAGCATTACTGCAGGAGAAACAGAACAACAATGAGTATAAGTTAGTATTATAAGCAAAGAGAAAATGCTGACCAATTCTCATAGCACTTCAAACACAAAGAATGGCAGCAGTTTGGCAACACAACTCTGCTAGTGGTCTCCAAGCAAATTCCACACTCTTCTTCCCTCTCTAAGTCAAGCTCGGAGAGTCTTCCGCGAGGAATGTCTTCTCTTTTCCTGTACCTACTAGAACAAACCTCTCTCTGTTTCCTTTCTTCCAACTCTGTGATGCCTTTCTGAAGTTGCAACAGTGAAGGAAATATGACCGCTGCTCAAATGAACAGAATGATCACTCACGAGGATTACTCATCAAGCAGAGCACAAAAGGAAATAATAGCCTAACTGCAAGGCTACTGAAATTCAAGTTGGAAGGAGGTATAGTCACCATAAAAGTTTCTGATGCTTGCTTTTCTCTCATAAACAGACATGGTGGTCTTGCCATCTGCACAGGTCTGCATTGATCCCCACAGCATAAGATCAGTATGAATTACACTGCTTGTAAGTTCTTAGATAGAGATCAAACCATAAGCTAGATGTGGAACTACATCACATTAAAACAATGTATAGGAATGCACCATGTATATAAGAACTCTTAGCAAGCCAAGTGCACCAGCGAGGTGACAATCAGTCCACTGGACCAGGAAGAGAAACAAGTGTGCAACTGGACTGAAAGATAGCCTCATCTGAAGGTACGCTCCATTGTCTCTAGGATAGTCCAATGCCCTGGAACAAAAGAATAAGAAAGACAATACTCAATAAAATCCTAAAAGATGTGGGGTCCAAACATTTCATCTTCAAATGAGGTCTGCTATTCAAGCAAATTCTTGGACGCAGAAGCAATATTTGAAAAGAGAAGAACCAATCTAAATAACCGGTGAACTACAAAACCCAGTAAACCAGTCCAAAATAATTTCTTTCATGACTAGAGGAGCTGCTCATACTCTACTTCCAGTTGTGGAGTATTTACAAGTGAAGGCATTACTAAAGATTCTAATATGCCAGGATATCTGTGGAGAAATTCACGAGCTGGAGAGAACTACTCCCATGCGCGTTGCAAATATAACAACATGCTCATACTAATCCACAATAAACGCCGGTAACTAAGTGAGCAAAAGCGTGAATGCAGTTCTTGCAGCAGGCTGGGACAGATGGACTTGGGTATCATATCTCTATCAATTATGGATGCATCCACGGAAAGAATTTTACAAGCTCTTGGAAGTCATGCAAACCAAGGCATCCAAAAGCAGTGAGGTACCGAGACGATTGCCAGCAATCAATTGCACAACACCAAAGATCTACAATATTGGCTTCACGGACCATCGCATCAAAAACTTTTCCCTCTGTCAAAGGCATCTTCAGCCAAATTCACAAAACGACAGGCAGGTTTTTCAACGGATTTTTTTTTAAAAAATATCTTTTTTCCAGTACCGGTCAGATTGTAGCACTTGCTTTTGCAGAGAAGGTTGGAGAGAAGACGAGTAAACGAGAGAGGAGAAAGGAGCATTCACACAAACGCATTGCTTAAAAATCACGCGTCAGATACAATCAAGCTTAAGCTAAAACTTCAGAGAGAGAGGAGAGAGAGGGGGTGGGTATACAGAGTATTGGCGTGCTGAATATCAGCTTCGAGGGCCTTCAGCGATTCCTTAAACGGGGATTTACTCATGGTAGAGTGCTTGACGATTCTTCCCTTCTCAACCCACCAAGCGGAACAATCTGACAGAACGAACACAGAAAATTCCTCTTCCGACGAGGCTCAGCCACACCCACAACAGGAAAGGAATCGCAAACCAAGGAAAAGAAGAATCTTTCCTCTTCTCTCCTCTTCGCTTCTATGATCAAGAACCCATCTTTTCTTTCTAATATCAGTAACAACTGTCAAAGAGAGAGCTTCCTCTGCACTAGCATTCCCGCAAGCACGAGAACCAGAAGCAGTGACAAGCTCGCCTCACCCACCCACTCTCCCTCTCTCTCTCTCTCTCTCTCCCTCTCTCCTCCCCCACTCGCCGCAATGCGCAATCTAAATGAAAGAAAACGGAGCTGTACCCAAATTACAGGTTTGCCCCTAATGGGACACCGATCTGGTGCTTCAAAGGAAAGATTGTGAATATTTAGAGGCAATCATGATGTGCCTCGTGGCAGAAGCCCAGACGTGGCAGAAACTCAGTGGATGGGAGCTAATGGGTTGCAGCCGCCGTAGGTGCGGAAGGAGGAGATGCCAAATCCGGGAGGCGCAGCGTCTGGTTTTCGAAACCGGTGGTGGAACTTAACCATAACATCGCCCGATCCCACTCCCCCACCCCCATTAATTAATCAATTAATCGATTTGATTGATTGGTTAATTAATTAATTAATTGTAGTTATCTTTTATTATTCTTGTCCACCATCATCCAACACATACACGAAAGATTCAGAGGTAGGGAAGAAGAAAACACACGTACATTCGAAAGCTATCCCGACCGAGGGATGAGCAGGACTGTCCTGGGCACCGACCTTCATTCAATCTTAAGATCTAAAATCGGAGACATTCTTAAAGAGAATGAGACGAGATGAGAGGAGACGAGACGTGACGGGATAATAAACTGCATAAGCCTGCTGCTCCTTGCCTTAATCATGCATAATTTGATCATGGTGATTAGATAGATGATCTCCCACATGCTGTCCTTTTGTATCTCTTTAGCACATATTCCGAATGGGTCATGCCCATACATAATAACGTGATTTACTTTATTATGTGCTATTAAATACTCGTTCTCAACAATTGTCTAAAAATTTAGTATTCTTCTTTCGATCTCGAACGATGGAGCACCTAACTATGAGTAGGGCAATTTTCTTCAGTACTCGATCTTTATATCAACGGACTATGAGCCGAACTTCTGAAGTCAGGTCGAGCGAGATGAAGCTCATTTGCTCTCATATCATATTACAATTCATTGTAATCATAAGGGATCGAATCCATTTTTACCTTTCCTAAAAACCTAAAAGCCTAAATTATCAGCTAGCAACACCAATTTATTTAATCTATATAAATTTATATATCTCAACTTATCATCCGTGAGATTGTGGCCCAGCCTTCATTGCTGCCACAAAATCCAAGAGAAATATCGTATTCTTATGCAAGTGATGGGACTTTTCATGTAATAATAGAAAGAGCCGAGGACAATCACATTCTTTCGTGTATATATATATATATATATTCTCCTCGTCCGCCCTCTCATACTTATCTTAGACTTTAGGGAGAGAGAGAAAAAAAACGAAGGAGATTTGTGAAAAATCTATGTTCGGATCTATTGTTTTTTTTTCCACACAAAAACCACAGTAATTTTCGTACAAAGATGGACCTGACGTGATGTCTAGTCTCGTAATGGAATATATTTATATAAATATATTAAAATAATTTAATATCTTTTATTTTAATTATATTATTTTAAAAAGAAAAAAAAGAAAAAAAGAGAATTATGCAGCGTGGATGCGGGGCCCACCGACCATTCCTTTAAATTTAATAATGTCACAAGATTCAGGCCCCATCCCTCCTCCCTCCACTTGTCACGAAAATAAGATCTTTCTGGAGGCTACGCTTATCCCCTCTCTCTCTCTCTCTCTCTCTCTCTCGTGATCTTAAAATAGGGTCCAATAAATATCAGAGAGACTGACGGGGAATGGCGGGCGCGGCTTGAAGAACCCTTGTTCGTTCGAGCTCCTGGTGGGTACACTCACCGTCAAATTATTGATTCGACTATGAGGGCGTTATCAGCGACAATCATGAGATTGCGGGGTGGGGGCGGCATCCACGTTTTCCGTGTCTCTGTTAGCCGTCCCTGACGGTTGGCCCGTCCTCCTCCATCAGGCAATTATGACGTCGGGGGTTGTGGAGAAAGAAGTAGAAAATTATTAGTCCCCTTCATTCATCAGACAATTATGACTGGGGTAGAAAGAGATGTCCAGGCAACGATAGCTTGAACGGGAGGTTTCCCTCGACATTCTCGAGTTCTTGATCTTCCATCCCCACCTCATCGTTAAGTCAGACTCGCCCCTTCAAGAGGACGCAGTTTGGTTAAAAACTAGATAAGATTTCACATGACAATGAATCGTTCGTATGCCAGCTCCATCACACACACACCGAAAACAAAATAATCTCTTGCTCAGCATCAAGCGGGATCTGCAGCTTCATTCGTAAGGGCTAAGGTCAATGAACTATCGCTGTGCTTTATGTGAGGATACTTGAACACAGTAAAATGGTACTGCAGTACAGATCCGAAGCATTCAATTTTCACGGCTGCAAATATGATCTTCTTCCAGCTCCTCAGGATTCATGACAAACGCGAAGAGACGGCAGCACTCACACACAAGAACGGCACAATAGCTTGAAACCAACCATACAAGGATGTAAAAGCCATAGCAGCGACTTCATAAAGAAAGAACCGGAATGATGATACAAATTGGGTCACATCCTCCAAGAAAACCAGCTTCCAGCTGCATTCATATGCTGTCCAAATGTATGTGGCGGGTATCTACATAAAAGTAGACGGAATGAATGATCAGCGGCCAACGTGCAGAGTAAAGATCCTTATTCAGCTCATCTGCAATTCATGAACAATTGCATCTGAATTAAAATGGACGAAACTCGACCTAAATAAGCATGCATCATATAGAACTGCAGAACCCAATTCTAACCCACCCCACCCACCCACCCACATGGAAATCACAGTGAAACAGCTTCACAGCAATTAAATCACTCATGTAACTCGGACAGCAGATTCCAGATTGTGTGCAATTCTTACCCTCATGTCCTCTTTGATCTCAAAGTATGAATCTTGCTGCAATTTACTGGGCAGAGTGAAATGCTGAGGAAGCTCTGGCAGAAAAGAATTACCCCAACCAGGTGACCACTGTTTGATGAGTACCGTCACAATGACATGGAAGGTTTCACCTGAATATCATCATGTATATGAGCATTTAATTGATTGAATTTTTACATTCTAGAGAACACATGTAGTGATCCTGTTGGCTCTATCTGACTGAGGAAGCTTTTTGGAGCAATGATAAGTGGCGCTATGACCGATTCAAACAACTGTCTCATGAATTCCTTGAACCGTAGCGCCTTTGCCTCTGCTGGAATGAATGAAGGGCCTCTACAAACTCAGTTTTCCGAAAATCAGGCCAGAGAGCTTGGGCAAAAAAAAGCTCAGTGTAGGCCAATTGCCACAGCAAGAAGTTACTGAGTCGTAGTTCTCCGCTTGTTCGTATCAGTAAATCTGGACAGGGAAACTCACTAAAGCTAGTCGCTAGCTCCCCCTCAATCAATTTCTCATCAATATCTTCCAAACCGATGAGACCATCTTTCACTTTGTGAGCAATGCTTATGCATGCCTGAGTTACGTCAGATTTCCCACTATAGCTAATCGCGACAATCAGGTGAAGCCGAGAGTTATCTTTTGTACACTGCTCTGCATGAGTCAATAGCTTTTGCAATGACTTGGGCAGCCTTGATGAGTCTCCTATCGTGGAAATTCGCACCCCTTGTCTGTCACAAGCAAGAGAGTTAGCAGGTTCAGGTTGTGGTTTTTAGTTCTGAATCTAAAACATCAAGCCCAAGCACCTTGCTCTTACTATTGCTCTTACTAGAAAAGCAAACTACAGTACTAGAAGATGACAAAGATGCAAACATGAAGTGACTAGATCAGGATTACGAGGCCTTACGAGCTTTTCACAAGAGATGCATACACTTGCGTTCTTGACAATGCGCATAGATATTCTCACAATAAGAAGAACATAAAACTTTCACACTGATTAGTACTCATCAGCTCAACAATAATTACAAAAGCTAAAAAGCTTCAACCTTTCAGTTCATTAAAGGGAAAAGAGCAATAGCCTGTAGTTCTGACGGGTATACTCTGATGCTAAGCTAATCTAATGGCATATTACGTATATATTACAATACATGAGTAGCCAAACAGGGTAAGGAGCCTAAACATCACCTGGAAATATTCTGTAACTCGTATTCTACCACTCTTCCGAACAAACCCATCAGGAAATCAACCTCTCCCTGCAACAAGAAGCAGGCATCTCAACCGTTTTCAACGTAGGGTCAATGCTCAAACTGAAAAAGGCGAACCGCTGAGATAAGCGCCACAAAGCATCAGGAGCTCATTTTCCAGCTCTAAAACTTTAAAAAAGCGAGAGCAAGCAGCTCACACCTTGGGCCTAAACCAGTTCTCGGAAGAGAATGCAAACACCGTAAGAACCCTAATCCCCCATTTAACACAGAGCTCAATGAGCTCCCTCAAGGACTGCACTCCGGCCTCGTGACCCGATGTTGCCGGCAACCCCCGGCGGCGGGCCCACCTGACATTTCCGTCCATGATTACCGCCACGTGCCTTGGCATCAGCTCCCGTTGGAGGCCGGGAGGCAGTGGCTCCAGCTCCGAGAACTCTGCGGTGAGGGTCATCCCGCTGCTGACCTCCTTATGGTCCTCCCTGGGAGCCACACCCGTGGCACTAACGGTGGCTCGTTGCTGTACCAATCGACCGTGGGAGGGGAAAAGAAGCGATTGGGTTATAGTGGAGGGGCAGGAACTTCGGTTGAGACTGAGAATCATCTTCTCCACCGAAACAGAGGAACGAAGGGGCAGCATTACTGCGGTGATTGTTAGGGTCTAAGGCGTCGGGCTGGATGACAGCTGCTTCGGTAGCCGCCGTGCGGTGTGGCGGTGTGCTTGGCGGTTTCAAGGGAGTGGTATCGTATAGATAAAGAGCCGTATGGACCTGTCGGACAAGAGTAAGTCAAAATCACCGAGTCACATATGAGCAGTACCTCCAAAAGTCAACAACGAGACCGCCACCATCCTCCTCTGGTAATCTCACGCTCCAGAGGGCAGTAATAACGTCGTATTGTACACGAAGAATCTTATGATGCCTCGATTATGATTAAACGGCTAGACCAGACCACTACTCTCGATCATTCAGAAAAGCCAACCCAGATTCTATTTCACCCAGTTGGGCTATATAGATAGTATTGGTGGATGAGACTGGAGATGGAGGAGGAAGGTTCGATGGACTGCAAAATGATGATGGACCCTCGGGATTACAGGCCCAAATTGGGTACAAGCCAATGCAGAAGTTGGGCCTCGCATGGTATTGCACTTGGGTCAGGCGCCATAGAGCTGGGCTGTTGGGCAGTGCCTAATTACCACGCTCATTTAGTCCGGCACAGTCCAACACAACATATTTTTCATCGCTGCTGATTAATACTGGGAGGTGACTTGACTACACATGCAACTAGGTTGTCTCTCTGCTAGTGATCATGCCCATTCAACTGGTATACGTGAATGCCATATAATAAGCAGTCGAGGATGACGCAGACGGAGAAAGGAATTGGTAATAAGTGAGAACGTACATTAACTGAAATCGCTGATGCCGAAATGTACTCACGCGGATTTCCAGCTTTGCTCTTTGGGCAGTCAGTCCCATGGTTGGCTAGCTTCTGTTGGTTAACACGGTCCACATATATAAAATACGTGCACACGTTCATGCATGTGCATGCATGGTGGGGTTAGAGGCTAATAGTGATAAGAGACTTGATGCATGCAACCTTGCCTACATGCATCAATTTCCGCTTTCATGGGCTGCATCTAAGTCATGTGTACCAATTCTCAGGGCAGGCCTTTTAGGATCGTTAATTAGCATGGTTTGGTTCATGGCTATTGGTGCGATTTACGTGCGGAATAGGGAGTGCCCACCCCGCCTACACACGTGTTTGTTCTTTCTTTCGTGGTGGAATTGGTATCGGTCCATTTGCCTAAACACGTGTCGGCACACTCGTCGGGAGACGAGGACAAAAGTGGTGGTGGGGTGGAGAGGAGGGAGCCGTATCGGCAATGCGACGTCGTTTGATCTACAAATAACAGCTAGCATGCATTACCGCCACGTAAAATGAGCTTTTTATAATATAATTATAAATTAATTTAAATTTTATGTTATTTAAATAAAAATTTAAATAATTATTAAAATATAATTATATATATGTACAGTTAATTTTTTTATTTTTTTAAAATTTTTTATTATAAAATTTATTCTTATTTAGTATAATATTTTTGAGCCGACATAGCACAGTCTAATTTATTAGCCTATCCAAAAAAACAAGCTTTTTCGTATTAAGGCTGAGCCACATTTGAAAACCTCTAATTTGCCTTTTAAGACCCCCGGAGAAAAGAAAGAAGCAGCAACCGATGGCTTCCAGAAGGAGTGCGGATGGCACCTCGTGCCACCATATTATTAACAGAATGTCTTCTAATAGGATATTTTTCTCAACCCAGGAGGGGGCATCCTGTCATTTCACCTCCTTCAAAATTTTCGCGCGATAACTAACCCAGCGGATTTCCCGGTCCGGTCTGTGCTTGTCGTTGTGTTCTTGTTAGAAAAACTCTCCTCGTGCATCTATCTCTCTCACGTACTTCTTGGGGACGGGAGAGCTACGCAAAGAGTGGAACAGAGAGGGAGAGGGAGAGGCGAGGCACCATGGCAGCTTCGAACGGGAGTGAGTACTTCGAGTACGAGATAGAGAGCGGGGCTGAATCTCTGGCGCGGCCGTCTAACGCTGAGTCCGTCGCCGAGGACGAGAATGAGCTGCGGTGGGCGGCCATCGAGCGCCTGCCGTCGGCGAAACAGATAAACATGGCGCTGATGAGGCGGTCCGCTTCGGAGCAGGGGGGAGGTAAGGAGGCAGCCGAGACGATTGATGTCAGGAAGCTGGATCGCTCCAACAGAGAGCTCCTCGTGAAGAAAGCTCTGGCCACGACCGATCAGGATAACTACAGGCTCCTCTCTGCGATCAAGGAGCGCCTCGATCGGTAAGTGATTGATGGCACACTATCCAACAGATAACTGATCTGATCGTTGAGTTAACTTGGGCACCGTTTCTATATAGATATTGCATATATTTCTCTGAATATGGAGTTGCAAGCTCATGCCACTGCTTTTTCGATGAAAATTAGTAAAGAAACTGAGTTTCTAACGGTGGCCGCTGAGCATTTGTGCCAACAGATGCCTCATCAGCTTCTTCTTCCTCTCTTCATACAACGAACAGAATTCAACCTCAGAGATGTTAACTGAAGTGGTGCGTTCATTCTCTAATTGCTATTTATCATTTTCCTTTTTAATCATTATAAGGGTTGGATTGGAAGTGCCGAAGGTTGAAATCAGGTTTCAGAACTTGAATATCGTGGCCAATGTTCAAACCGGCTCAAGGGCTTTACCGACATTGTGGAATTATGCTCGTGATCAGATTGAAGTCAGTAAAATCTGTTTCCCGTAGTCTCTAGGCATGCGGCTGTATAACCTCAGAATCTCATCCGACTTTGTTGTGTTTTGATCTCCGCAGAATATCTTGACTGGCCTGAGAATATTTCGACCTGTACGGCACTCTTTAACGATTCTGAATGACGTCAGTGGCGTTATCATGCCCGGGAGGTTAGTTACAACAATTGACTACCTGCTGGCTATCCCAGAGCTATTGCAGAGACCCAACTCTAATTATATTGCCTTTTCTACCTTAAGAGCAATAAAAAGTCCGAAAAACTGGTAAAGAACTTGGCAAATCATGCGACCAACAATTTCTCTCTCAAATTATAGGATGCATGAACTGTCTCGGTGCAGTTTCATCATGGCAAGGACGTAGATTAGGGATTAGTTAATCGAAACGTCTCGAAACATGGAATCATGAACAGGAACTTAAAACTAACTATAACTGATGGGATTAGTCGGGTCACTTTTACTTGGTGATTCCTTTCTGTACACAACCCGTGCCTCGTTAGACCAAAAAAAAGTGGTTGCTTTCTTTTTTTAATTTATAAAATATGAATAAAATTTTTCATTACTTATCTCCAAAAGAATACATTTATTGGAAAACCGCTGAGCCTTTCTCAGTCTAACTGAAAGGGGTGGTTTTATATGAAAAAAAAGGGAAATGATTTATTAAGATAAAATTGGGTATTCTTTCATAGTTTTAAAAATTAGACTGAGCCGACCGGTTCGACCGGTTCAACTAGGAATCAGCCACTCATCTGGTCCGGTTCTTATAAATAATCTAACTATATTTTAAATGAGGTCAAATCCAGTTGAATCGGCCAGTTCTCAGTTGAACCAGTAAATTCAATTGAACCGGTGAAAAAATCGACCAACTTAAAATAAAAAATAAAAATATTATAATGTACTTATTTTATTTTACTAAATTTATATTTATATTTTATGTTAAATTTGGGACTAATATAATGACTATATTAATAATTTTTATTATAAATTATAGTTAAATTATAATATTATGTCGATTTATTGAAATATTATATTATTAATATTATTTATTAAACATGCAATTTGGCCTATTAAACTCCCGGTCTGACCCATGAACCTATGAACTCATACCTTGACCGGTTCTCGGCCCGATCCGGTTTTAAAAACTATGATTCTTTCACATTCCTTTTTTTGGTACGAGCAATTTACAATCTCCAACTCTTCATATATATATATCCATAATCGTCTCCGCGCTCGGTCTCATTTATCCCAGTAAATTAGGAACTTTTGTTTGGGGAATTGGTGAAACAGTTTTGCACATCAATTTTGTGACCAGACCAGTTCCTGAAAGCAATGTATTCTTAAAATTTAACTGCTCTTCTTATATGGGCATGTGTAGGATGACGTTGCTTCTAGGACCCCCTGGATCTGGGAAATCTACCTTGCTTTTAGCTCTTGCAGGGAAACTCGATAGCAACTTAAAGGTATGAATCCGGTGAAACGATCTTTCTAAGTCAATTCTAGATTGGAACCTCCATGATATAAATTCATTGTTAGCTGCCCCTTTGCATTCTCTCCTCCTCCCCACTCTCCACAAAAAAAAAAGACTGCTTCTTTTACCCCTCACTTCATAAAGTTAACCTTTGTCTTGCACACACAGTCGTCTTCATATTTCTAGTTCCATTACTCAGATTTGCAGCAGGCTTCCTTGAAATTTGACAGAGTTAAAGATTCCTCCAAGTTCAGTTTGGCATGAATCGGCAGGATGACTTTGCCACATTCATTCTCATTTATGATACGAAGAAATTTATGGTGGGATGTATAAAGCACGAAAAATCTCTAGAATGGAGAAAGAACAAGCGTGTACAAAGCACAAGAAACTTTAAATTATATCAAAGGGCGTCTCAAGCAGAAATATGAAATGGATCTAACAGTCTTTTTATTGCGTTCTGCTCAAACGATGGCATGTCTTATTGCTTAAAAGTATCCTTCCAACTCAGGAAACACGCTTCTCTGACACTGTCTTCCCTTTTTTCCCCAGAAAACCGGTAACATAAAATACAATGGAACTGAGCTTGACGATTTCTGTGTTCAAAGAACTTCTGCGTACATCAGTCAGACTGATAATCACATTGGGGAACTAACAGTCCGAGAAACTTTCGATTTTGCTGCTAGATGTCAAGGTGCGAGTGAAGGCTATGGAGGTATGAGCCAGCTTCAACCGTTATTAATTGACCTGATAATATATGTTCTTTTAATTCTGTTTAGCCTTTTCAGCATTTTCTGTTGCGAGGATTATTGAACATTTAAGAAGGTGCTAGTTCCCTTTTCCTCATTGTAGCATTGTATGGTTGCCTATTACAACATGGCTATCTTAAGAGATTCAAGTAATTGTAGACTGAGAGCTTTATCGGAACTCGGGTCCTAACTCTGTTATAAACTATCAAATTTCTGTCTCATATTACTTGTATCCCAGGCTGTCTTAGTTTTTGTCTGATCTCTCACTTTCTAACCACAAGGATGAATTTACAGTTAATAATGTTCACTATTAACATTACAAAATATACCAAATTTTAGGCCTATATGTTTGCTTGTTGTAGTTACCATGAGCGACCGTCAGGAAGTAGTTGGGATCAACGTCCATGCTTGTTGGATCATGCCAGCTGTTTCCATCTTATTGCTCCTCATCTACAGCCAACAAATTTATTTCAAGCCTTCCTAAAATTACTTATATTCTGAAAGTAGTAGATTGTTCTATATACGTTCAACAGCAATTCTAAACTATGTCGGGGATATTACTTCCTCTTGTGTTAAGATTTATTTGCTTGAAAAAATTATTGTCAGCGTCAGCCAATTTGTACAGTATCGTGCATGGTCTATAACAGTTACACTTCAAGTCTATTCCAATGGCATCGTTCGAAGTTTTTCTAGGGAAATGTATCATGAACTCAATCTTGTCAGCATCATTATATCCTCTTTCTTGGTCCAAGTCTCTGTTCTGCAAGTCATGAACTGGGTACTTCTTTTCTTATTCGAATTTAATTGTAATATCAGAATATATTAAGGATTTGACCCATCTGGAGAAAGGGAGAAATCTTCGCCCTAGCCCCGAGATTGATGCTTTTATGAAGGTATATTTACAAAATTCCAAAATCTATATTGACTTTATTGATATGCAGCCTGTCAACTTATATCCATATGCGCTTGATATTACCTGAATTGCACAGGCATCATCAATCGGTGGTAAAAAGCATAGCATTTCAACTGATTATATCTTGAAAGTGCTTGGCCTTGATATATGCGCAGACACGATAGTTGGTAGTGATATGATGAGAGGTGTTTCCGGTGGCCAAAGAAAGAGAGTCACCACAGGTTTGCACCCCATTCTTGTCCAATTATGTGGCAGTTATCTTTTTTCTGCATGACCAGTCCACACAGAAGAATTGTTATTGTCATCTTAGCATAAGTATTTTTGCTACATCAACAGGAGAGCTCTCTCAAAATGTTTCCTACCATTGAAAAGAAAATTGGGAGAATAGAGTGGAACTGTGTGATTGAATAACTTCAGAAGGGGTATTGCTTTGGTGCCTGCAGCTAATGCTGCTCATTGCATCAACTACTCTGGCTTTAACACATTACCGAGATTCCTTGGACTGTGATGCAGCGGAACCATGGCAACTAGGATCGCATGGACTTAAATTTAGATTAATGAAACGAAAACTACTGAAGAAAATGTTAAACTGATGGATTTAGAAGATTTGGGAAAACCTCCTACATCCGTACCTGCTCTAGGCCTTGTACATTTTATCACATATATCACCAATCTCCCTGGAACATGTACTCATCACACGTCTTCCCTATACAGTCATCACACTTCTGCCATTGACACTTACCACGCGTGTCTATCCTGTACACTTAGAGTTGGTAATGGTTGGTTTTGCTATCATGTAGGTGAAATGATTGTTGGGCCTAGAAAAACCCTATTTATGGATGAGATATCAACAGGACTAGATAGCTCTACAACATACCAAATAGTAAAATGTGTCCGGAACTTTGTTCACTTTATGGATGCTACTGTGCTGATGGCCCTGCTTCAGCCTGCACCGGAGACATTTGAACTGTTTGATGACCTCGTGCTATTGTCAGAAGGATATGTTGTGTATGAAGGCCCTCGGGAAAATGTACTAGAATTTTTCGAGTCATTAGGATTCCGCTTGCCTCCACGGAAGGGCGTTGCAGATTTTCTCCAAGAGGTACCCATATAAATCGTTGATGCCACTGTCCTCATGGAATTTACCTAACCTGTTTTTCTTCCAGGTTACGTCAAGAAAAGATCAAGCTCAATACTGGGCTGATCCGTCCAAACCATATGAGTTTATACCTGTCTCAGCGATTGCAGAAGCTTTCAGAAATTCCAGATTTGGCAAGTCTGTTCAATCTGCGCTCTCTAATCCATACGACAAGTCCAAGAGCCATCCCACTGCTTTGTCTAAGACAAAGTATGCCGTATCAAGATGGGAACTTTTCAAAACATGCTTCACACGAGAACTTCTACTTATCAACAGGCATCGTTTTCTTTATACATTTCGAACCTGCCAGGTATTTCTTGGTCTGACTGTATTCTTTTCTCATGAACTATATATTTAGAAGAGACTTCGAATGGCACTTTTAGATTTCTTCCTTCGACTAGAACAGTTCAAGTCTACTTCTTCACAAAAGAAACTCAAATCATGTAGTTTCTGGTCAAATTTTCTTAGGTTCTTATGTGTAATTGTTGCGTATGAAAGGTTGCTTTTGTTGGATTTGTGACTTGCACAATTTTCTTACGGACAAGAATACACCCAACTGACGAGACAAACGGCAACCTCTACCTCTCTTGCCTGTTCTTCGGGCTGGTGCACATGATGTTCAATGGCTTCTCTGAGCTACCTATAATGATATCAAGGCTTCCTGTGTTCTACAAGCAAAGGGATAATCTATTCCATCCTGCGTGGGCGTGGTCTATATCCAGCTGGATTCTACGCATACCGTACTCAGTCATTGAAGCTGTTGTATGGTCCTGCGTGGTGTATTACACAGTTGGTTTTGCTCCAGCGGCTGGCAGGTGATATAAATTGCTTAATGTTTTGGAAGATATTCCCAATTTTGTTCTCATACAGTTATTTAATCCTTTCAGGTTCTTCCGGTTCATGTTTCTGCTATTTGCAGTGCACCAAATGGCCTTGGGTCTCTTCAGGATGATGGCAGCAGTAGCCAGGGATATGGTCATTGCGAATACATTTGGGTCGGCTGCCTTGCTAATTATATTCCTGTTGGGTGGATTTATCCTTCCAAAGAGTAAGCTTAACATGACTGATCAATTTGTTTATGCAATTAATTGGTCGCAATCCTTCTAGGTGCAAATCCCTCCGCATGAATGAAGGAACAAAACAAAAGCTAAGAGGGCAGATTTCTAGGTGTCTTATTTACAGACTATAAGTAACTACGAGAATAGGTCTGAAACTATGGAGATGAACTGCTCCATCTATTTTATGCCTAATCAGAAGTTTAAAGCATTCTAGTTAATAAATAACTGTAAATATACCCAAGTACGAAAAAGGTAGTTAAGGATAAAATAGCTCACTCCGTTTCACAAAATAAAAATAGCATCACAGAGTTGGTGCCATTTCAGTCAGATGGGCGCATCAATTGAAAGAGACCACTGGCCATATGAGTAAGATGGGATATGATTCAGTTATTCCTGGAATCATTGGAGGATTTCATCCATAAAGAAAAGTTATATTTACAGTTAAACGAATAAGATGTAGACACAGAGTGTCCAAATGAAGTTGTGTCAAAAAATTTGCAGCTATTGCGATGACTTAGATGAAACTGGAGTTCATGAAAGTTGTATGTCTTTAAATGATCTGACCTTCAGAAATATGGTATATAGATAGTAGAAAAGGGCAATTGCAATTCATATATTTACAACCGAATGTAGGGTGTTAAAAGATGTTGGTAAGAATTCTGGTTGGTTTTAGCCAGGGGAGAACTCTGTCTTTTCAGTGTGCAGTATTCAACTTCAGTATTTTTTTTCCTGTTTTTTCAGCTGTTATTAAGCCATGGTGGATATGGGGCTTTTGGGTCTCCCCTCTATCATATGCACAGCGTGCAGTATCTGTCAATGAATTTACTGCATCAAGGTGGATAAAGGTATGATATGAATTTGGTAGAGTTCATTGTGGCATTTCAGATTCTACTGTATTCTAATGAATTGAGAGATACCTGTTTATTGTTATTTCTCATGATGACCTTTTTGGTTCTCAAATCTGTTGCTCTGCAGAAATCTGAAGTAGGAAACGATTCTGTTGGGTACAATGTTCTGCACTCACATGGTTTACCTACAGGAGATTACTGGTACTGGCTCGGTGTGGGTGTACTAATAGCTTATGCTTTGTTGTTCAATAATCTGGTGACCTTAGCCTTGGCTTACCTTAATCGTAAGTCAGAAAGTCATTATCCTAATCTCTATGCCTGGAATGGAATTATAAACTCAATTTGTAATTTAATAGCTGCTAAATAGTGATTTTCCCATTTCAGCCCTCAGAAAGGCCCAAAATGTGGTTCCTGCAGATGCAAATGAAGAAAATTCTGCTGCTGATGTTGGTTAGTCATTCTTTCAGAGACACCACTTCATTATTTTTGGAAAT
Source organism: Sonneratia alba (assembly GCA_900174645.1). NCBI lineage: Eukaryota > Viridiplantae > Streptophyta > Magnoliopsida > Myrtales > Lythraceae > Sonneratia > Sonneratia alba. The sequence goes on from FWPY01000010.1 coordinate 4,237,287, forward strand.
AGAGGAACTTCCTTCTAGAATTGCTGCTATTGTATGGCATAACTACAGCAAACTTCTAAAAGCTTGTGGCACTTTAGGGAGTCATCCAAAGTCCAGCTCAATTCCAAGATCTCCTGGGGAGGGCAGAAAACAGAAAGGAATGATTCTTCCATTTCAACCGTTAACAATGACTTTTCATAATGTCAACTACTATGTTGACATGCCACCGGTATGATTATTGAGTTGTTTGACCTCCTCCGAATATGTGCACATGTAGTCCTGGAGATAATACTGACAAAAATTTACAGGAAATGCGTGCACAAGGAATAATGGAAAAGAAGCTGCAGCTTTTATCAAATGTTAGTGGGGTATTCTCTCCAGGAGTGCTTACTGCGTTGGTTGGTTCAAGTGGAGCGGGAAAGACTACTTTAATGGACGTTCTTGCTGGAAGGAAAACTGGTGGATATATAGAAGGGGACATTAGGATATCTGGTTACCCAAAGCAGCAGCATACTTTTGCAAGAATTTCAGGATATGTGGAGCAGAATGATATACACTCCCCACAAGTTACAGTTGAGGAGTCTCTCTGGTTTTCTTCCAGTCTACGCCTTCTGAAGGAAGTCAACAAGGAGAAACGATGCGTAAGTAGCTGCATGATGCATAGGGCACTGGACTAATTTAAATGAATATGCTGGTTGATTTTTCTCTAAAGGATACCTGGCAAGTTCTTATGACTTTGAATGCAGGAATTTGTTGAAGAGGTAATGAAGTTAGTTGAGCTGGATAGTTTGAGGCATGCTTTGGTAGGTTTGCCTGGTAGCACAGGCTTATCAACAGAACAGAGGAAGCGTTTGACTATTGCAGTGGAGCTCGTAGCAAATCCTTCCATTATTTTCATGGATGAACCAACATCTGGCCTTGATGCAAGAGCGGCAGCCATTGTGATGAGAACTGTTCGTAACACAGTTGATACCGGAAGAACTGTAGTTTGTACTATTCATCAACCAAGCATTGACATTTTTGAAGCATTTGATGAGGTTAGTCGGTTGTAATTTGTGGTTTCTGTATAACTAGCTTAAGAACATATAGGGCAACCGCTTGTTTTGTAAAGTTTGCTTACAGAAGGGTAATGTTTCTTGGCTTATACGCCAGCTGCTTCTGATGAAACGTGGGGGGCGAGTTATATATGGGGGGAAGCTCGGTAAGAACTCGGAGGTCTTGATAAACTACTTTCAGGTATCCATGTCTTTTTTTTCCATAAATATCACAATAAATAAACGTTACGTAGTTCTATGTGAAAGCAGTGGCTCTAGTTCAAGTTTTACAGTGACGTATATCAAATTATTAATAACAATATTTTATTTGCTGATGCTATTCTTCTGGTTTGATATATCTATATCTAAATCATTGATAAGGTTAGACTCCATTTCAATGTGCTCCTATAAACACAGTACACATGGGAACAGCTGACTCATGGGCTTGCCAATATCTGTCCTCTTAGTAGTTATTATTGTTAGTACTAAAACTACAACTATCATTTTTGTTATGTTGTTAACTCTTAGTCCTTGATTCTGCACTTGTAGAAGGATTTGCTAGGCCTTCACTGGGTAAACATGTCATGGATTTCCATTGGATAATTATCAAGAGATAATACATATGTGATCCCATGCATGAAATATCATCCCCATCTTTGTTTGCAGAAAATACATGGAGTTAGTCCGATCCCTGATGGCTATAATCCAGCCACTTGGATGCTTGAAGTTACTACTCCTGCTGCTGAACAGAGGATAGGAGCAGATTTTGCTGATATATATAGAAACTCACAGCAATTCAGGTGAATCATTTTCATTATTTGCAAATGGTTTCTGTATCTAGCGCCATATTTCCACTCATGGATCTGTTCTTATTATACTTCCCGTGCTTTCTGCATTAGGGAGGTGGAAGCTTCTATTGAACAGATGAGCACTCCACCTCCTGGCTCAGAGCCTTTAAAGTTTGACACAGTTTATTCGCAAGACGGATTCTCTCAGCTCATGACATCCCTTTGGAAACAGAATCTTGTGTACTGGAGAAGTCCACATTACAATGCTGTGAGAATATTTTTCACCACGTTGAGTGCTTTGATCCTCGGTACTGTCTTCTGGGACGTTGGTTCAAAGAGGTAATCTTGTCCTATACACAATTTTGTATTGACATATTCTTCACTGAGATATGCATTGAAGGATGAAAAAGATCTTGATAGTGATCCAGATTTGTGCTTCTTGAAGCTAAAAAAAGTTGAGTTGGAGAAGGATCAAAAGATTTTCTCTTGCTTGTACTATTATCTATTAGAGAATTATATTTTTCCGGAGTTGTTCTCCATGACAATCACACACTTATAAAAAAGAAAAGAAAACGAAAACTTGGCACAGAATGGAATTACTTCTAGTTAAACGAAAATACCTGCACATGTTACATGATGTTGATTCAATTCTCCTGGTAGTCAGTGATTATATACACTGAACCAGCATAAGAGAGAAATCCCTAGTGACAAACAGCTGCTGCAACAACAAGTGCACTTCAATTTCTTTTCAAACCATTTTCTTGTATGATGTACAATATATTATTTGGATATGCTCTGTAGAATAGGAAGGAGCTGTGGATCTCCAAGTCTTGTTAGATGCCAATGCAACTCTAGACAATGCTACTTCCTTTAGCCATTAAGGAAGCTTAAGTGTAGCACCTAACAGGATCTGCATTACATTTTTTTGTTAGTTTCTCTTATTCTATGTTAATACCATTTAGATGACAGCAAATGCTCAAAATAATTCAGGGAATCAACTCAAGATCTGCTTGTCGTTATGGGAGCCCTATATGCAGCATGCATGTTTCTTGGCGTCAGCAATGCATCTTCCGTACAACCAGTTGTCTCCATCGAGAGGACTGTTTTCTACAGGGAGAAAGCAGCGGGAATGTATTCTCCTATCCCCTATGCATTTGCCCAGGTGAGTTTCATGTTCCTGAAGAAAAGGTTTTTATAAAGCTTCGGTTATTGTTGAAAGATGATTGACTGTTAAAGCTCTGATTGACAGGGTCTGGTGGAGTTGCCTTACGTACTTTTGCAGACGATATTATATGGCGTAATCACATATTTTATGATTAATTTTGAAAGGACTGCCCGTAAGAATCCAACGTCCATCTCTCAAACGTTCTTTTCTTGTTGTCTTTGATTCTCTGACGTTTTGACCCTCTTTCAGTCTCGATGATTTGCGATAATCTTATGCTAGAAGAAGGATGGTGCAGGAAGCAATTTTATTTTATTTTATTTTTGTATTTCTTTCCCAAGAAATCATCTTATAAGTTTATGCCATCACGTGGTAAATTATTCCTATATAGCCCCATCATTAAAAATAAAAAATAAAAACGGAAGCATGGATTGACAGTACTCATCAGTTGAGCAGCTTATAATCATGCTTCATTAATAAGACGCAAGCTAATTTGTTTTGAGTCAAGAGTAAGTTCTAAGCAAAAGAGAGAGACTGGTGAGTAGTAATAGCTCTTTTTATCATCTGTTGCAGGGAAATTCTTCCTCTACCTTGTTTTCATGTTCCTCACCTTCTCCTACTTCACCTTCTACGGCATGATGGCTGTTGGCCTCACCCCTACGCAACACTTGGCAGCAGTTATTTCTTCTGCTTTCTACTCCCTGTGGAATCTTCTCTCAGGATTTCTCATCCCAAAGCCAGTAAGTGCTGCTTTCTTTTATTTCCCGAGTCCTTTTTTTTTTTTTTAAATTTTCCCCCACTTTTGCTGGCGACATGAGATGTTCTATTTCGCCTGTTCTCAAACATGTCCTCCATATTGGTAAAAATCAGTTAATGATTGCCTCCACTGAAAGATAGAGACCACTTCTTGTTCTTTAATACCATCAGTTACCGGGCAGTCAGTAAGTATGGCAGTGTATGAGTAGGCCCCTCTTAGGTTCATGATAGCTGGCATCCCAAATTTTGTAACTCTGCTTTGAGAGGAATAGCATCCTCTCACCCAGTAAGCATTTACACCTCCTCGAACTCTCTCATGTATCTCCTTTATTATCATCTGCAGAGTATTCCGGGGTGGTGGATATGGTTCTACTACATCTGCCCGATCGCGTGGACGCTAAGGGGCATCATTACCTCCCAGCTCGGGGATGTGGACACGAAGCTTGTCGGGCTGGGATTTGAGGCCACCGTTAAGGAGTATATAGAGTCATATTTCGGCTACGGGCCAGGGATGCTCGGAGTTTCAGTGGCTGTACTCATCGGCTTCAACCTTCTCTTCTTCGCAGTCTTTGCAATGTCCGTCAGGGTCCTCAACTTCCAGAGAAGATGAGCAGAATTTCCACCAACCCGCGGTGCAAGCTGCGTTGTTATCTCGTCGATGGTCAATCAATGTGGGGGGGACGCAGGCATATGATAGGGAGGATGACGACGACGACGTTTTCAAGTTCAAAATTTCAGACACTAGTAGATGCTTCTGCTGCTGCTGCACAAATACACACGTCATCCTAGGCTAGACAAACCGAAAATCAAACTCCCGGTTAGTGCACACGGCAACTTCGGAGGGAAACGGGAGTCATTATCCATTTTGAATGCCTTTATTATTTTTTTTTATTTTCCCCTTTCTGTCTAAACTATGAATCTCAATTGCCTGAGGAGCTTCTTTGTTTCTTAAGTGAGATTTTTATTGATAATGACATCATTAAATGTTTCGCCCGAGTAGTTCTGTCTGCTGTTGGAACGATCACACTGTACATTCCCTTCTGCATATTTTCCTCTGGCATCCATGAACTGACTGACTGACTGCCTGCCTAAGTGGTGGGTGAGTGGCCCTGCAGTCTGCCGAAGTGGGCTTCTTGCAGTTGTTGATAATAACGAAGCGTGTCCGATCCATACGGGTCGGGTCGGACAAGGATGAATCCAAAACACGCACGAGGCCGAGGCCCCGCCTGGTCTCATTCTCACTCACTCAAGATCTTGAAGAAGCATTTGGCATTTACTGTGAGCTGTCCCACTGCTTCGGCCTCGTTATGGTCGTGTCAATTATAAACTATTCATACCTTACGGGCAATTAAGTTAATAAAAGAGAGGACTTTGGATTTGCGCTTGCAGGCCACAGGATAGGAGTCGAAGACAGTCCGTCAACCGTGACAGCTCCAAATGCTTGAGCGTGAAGTAGACCAATCTAACCCCGAGAGAGCAGAAGAGGGTTTGTGGAAGCAAGGAAGGGGACCCATCGGGTACATTAAATGACTGCCTCAAGTTGGTCCCGTAGCTCAGTTGGTTAGAGCGTTGGTCTTATGAGCCGAAGGTCGCGGGTTCGAACCCCGCCGGGACCAGCCCCCTCCTTATTTTTGTCTTACCCTCTCATTATAATAACTTAACAGACCTATTTACTGATGGCCGACGAATCATTAATTCATGGTGGGCGCCATTGGCGAATGACAATTCAACTCTTTTACTTTAGTATTGGTTAGCCTTTTATTTAGGTTTATTTAGAACACTTTTTCCCAATCTTAGCGGAAAAGAATATCATAATCATTGCTTTATGGTGGTGCTGCAGAAGAAGAAGAGAGAAGATGGGATGGGTGTGACCAATTGAGTTGGGATTAAGACTGTCAACATGCATGTGCACGTACTACACGCACATGAACGAATTTACTACCATAACCTCCCTTTCTTTCATTGATTGATTTGGCATCTGACCCCTTTATCATCATCATCATCATCATCATCCATTGTTGCATCTTGGTTAACCACTTTAAGTTTGTTAAAATTCAATACAATGTTGTTTTACTATTTAGATTAGTGCTTATTGAAATGCAACCCCACAGCCCTCTCTGTAACTAGGCCCCAGATACTATTTGTAAAGAAGCTACTGAAGTCTTTTTTTTTTTTTTGGTATCTAACGTTACAATCTGAATTTCTTGTGGAGATTCATTCTGACTGTTCATGATTCTGTGATTGCTGGCACAGATCTGTGATTTTATCTGTGAAAGGGTGAGTTGAATTGAACGTCATGGATACAATTTCTGAGTTCGAGAAACAATGCTGGAGTGCCCGTGATTTTGATGTGAAATCTAGCTAGAGCAGATTTTATATGTGACATTGGCATATTACAAAAATAAGGGGGAATTTGCTCATTACTTTGTCCGTCAACTTTCTGCAAACTCAAAACGTCCTCATACCAGAACTAGACCTTCTTCGCCGCCGCCGCCGCCACCCGTTACTGCCCGTTGCTGCTTGCTTTGTCACGGCAGCTCCCAAACAGCAGAGTTTTCTGTCAGTTCTCCGGGTCCGCACTCAATAATATTGATCAGCTTGCAAACTATAGCTTCCAAAAAATCTGCAATCTAGTATGGATCATTCTTATATATTACATATACACACACGATGATACCGCATGTTTTTAGTGTCGTACATAGCACTCACAGGTAAATTATGATAGCCCTGTAGAGCACCTGACCGGCTGTGTTATGGGATTCGATGACGACTACCCTGATCTAAATTTCTTCAGCTCTTCAAATGCCCGAATGGTCTCTTCATCAAAGCCTCCTGCAAACTGAAGGTCCTGGACTGTCAGTATTACACCGCAAAAAGAGGCAGCAAGAGCACTTTCCCCTCGTTTTTTTTTTCTTTTTCTTTTTAATTGTGGATTTACCTGGTGTATACGGTAAGCGAACCGGACTCCTTGGAGCAATATGTTCCCTTCGACTGAACATCCATTGCCATTCAAATGCAGTTGCAGTTCTCTGGCTACCCTTTTCATGTACTCCTTCCCCAGTCTCAACGAGCTCAGTTTCATCTGCGTACATCGATAAAGCAAGATGCAAACTGACGGTTAACTTGAGACAGAGTGAACAGTGGTCCGTAATCAGGGCAGTTCTTCTTAGCTAGGTAGGCAAATCAGGAAGACTCCTGTGCCCGCAGGTTTGTGTCCTCTCATGTTTGCACTAGTCACTCCGCGGCAGGTTTTAGATTAGTTTCGTTCGTTCATCTTATTGATGAACAACATGGAGATACATACAAGCCCTTTTTTCCTGGGGCATTTATTTCCCTAAAATGACACTCTCTGCTAAGGTTGTGCAGTGCAGAGAATCTTTTGGCTACGTGTTCTATTTTGATATGTAATGAATAGGAAAACAGAACTCCCCTTTCTCTGTTCTTTTTCCAGTACTTGAGTAATTCCCATTGCTTTCACCCCATAAGCCGCAGCCAACCTACCTGACCGATTAGTGCGGTGTCCAGCATCCATTGCCATGGGATCTGGAAATCCCTGTACCTCTTTATCGTGCTCTCCCTCGTACGCTCGATGTTGCTGATGCTTCCTTCCAACCTGAAAAGTCCAGCCCATATAGTCATGCATTAACTCAACGGTGGACCGACAAAACCATCGGATCCAAAAATTTTACATGCTTGCCTGTCTTGCAGTGCTTGCATCCGCCTCAATGCACTGGCCAGAGGTTCCTTGCGGTTGTCCTGGAAGGATGCCACTTCCAAGTCGAGATTTCTGAGGTCTCGGTAGCTAAAGGCTGCTTCTCTCATCGCATCAGCTTTTCGCTCTGGCCACTGAGGGAAATGCTTCAGCACTGCCCTCTCATCGACCAAGGACGACAGCTCCTCATCCAGCCATTTCACGAATGTCTCCACATCAGAAATATCTCCGAAGGCTGCTGAATCCACTTCCTTGATTAAGAAATTTATAAACTGACCTTGCCGCACAACTTCCGTTTTGATCTGTCCCATTAAGACTCCTGTCAGCTAAGTTAATAATTAAACTATGACAATGAAATGACGGATAGCCTGTCACATATGTACTCACAGCCGAGAGATAAGTGGAGCGGTTCTCAATTTCCCCGATCATGTTCCTGTTAAACTCAACTGCCGGAGCTCCTGCTGGGTTTGATGTGCTCCCCATAAACACCTCTTTCTTTGTAAGGGCACGGTACAGCTCCACAACTTCAGGCACTCGGCGCACTGCCTTGGTCCTGGCTAATGACTTTGATGGCGGTGGAGGCGGTGGGGGTGCTGGCACAGTTGGTAACTTCTTCCTATTTATTTCCCCGGGAGAAGACGGCACAGGAATTGGCATTGCTGACAGCTTTGGCACTCTTTCTACTCTCTGTGCTCCAGCCCCAAGATCAGGTCTTGGACGCAAGCTTTCTGCCTCCGTGCGATGCTCTTGTGCTTTAGCAGGAGTAGAAGGAGGCTTCTGCTGAGATGCTACTAGGAGGGCATTCTCACTGTCGATGGAGTTCTGAATCTTCTTCCACAGAAGGGATTTCCTCTCATTGTCGTGTGCCCTGAGAGAGCTTACCTGTGATTTCAGGCGTGCCACTTCCTTCCTCAACTCCTGATTCTCTTTCTCCACGAAGTCATTCCTTTCCAGAGAAGCTTCAAGTTGTCTCCTGAGGAAGACGGTCTCGTAGCCATTGCCCGATCCTCCCTGAGACAATGGGGGCACTGTTAGCTCTTGCGCTTTCATCTTGGAAGAGGCGAAGTCTTTGTTGGGGGGGTTGGAACTGAGTGGCTGGATCCTAGCACTTCTTAAATAAGCCTTGCTTTTGAAGTAAAGTATGCCTCACTCAAGTCTTGTTAACGTTGAAAACGCCCTGCAGCGGTCAAGTTAGCAGTCTCTTTATTGTACTGGGAGACTTGAAGATTTCATCTGCTCTTTTTTTTTTTTCCAAGTGTCAGATAAGGAATGGGAAGGTGAAGACATTGGCATAGGGAGAAAGTTCATTCGTTCTGAGAGTAATGGCACCTCGCATCTTGGTGTGAGTCTTTCTAGGAATTCCACGTGCAAATATGATTTTTTTTTTACCTTGCTTTTGTTTATTTCTCAAGCAATATGAGGGAATAGGGTTGAAACAGGAAGTTTCTACACAGTGACAGGATCGATGGTACAGACAATGGAAAATTAAAGGAAAAGTGAAAGCTCTGATTACTACTGCATTCCTACCAGAATGAGATCCTGCTGACTTTACTTTTACAATTTGCCCCCCTCTTTTCTTTTTGCAAAGGAAGGTAAATAACCCTTTGCAGGGGCTCATGAACTCAGAAACGGGATGATCATCTGGCTTGCTAATTACGGATCCGAATCTTGCACTAACATTTCAGATCTTACAAGTCAGCTGTTAGAATGGCTGCATGAGGCCTCTCCTGTCCTGTCAGTAATTTCATCCTTGTAGATAGCCCATATGGATTATTTTTTTGGTGCAAGGAAGATCTGATCTTGAGTTGGAGGAGCGGGAAGAGTCCAATCCATCACTTTCCTTCAATGCCATTCCTTTGAATGAATTCCCCGGTGAGCAGGGAATAGGGAATTCTCATAGGGATATACAGCTGCAACTTCCGGATGACAGAGGTAAAGGTAAGGGCAGGGCAGATAATAAATTGGTTGGGAGGACTTGGTACCTAATTAATTCCTATGAGCTATGATGGTTAACCACAACAAGAGAACTTGTCAAAAATAACCCCACCAGGATGGATTCTGACTGGCAGTGCTCTTTGCCCCGAGACCAAGGGAATGCCGATCGATATTTCTCATATGTAATCGGCTTATGTCAACGGTTGGCCCTCCCTGGATTATTTGTCCAACAGGCAGATTCAGTATTTATTAAGGCCAGTTGGCGCCTATGGAATGATATAGTGGTTGTCGATGAGCCAATTGCGCTTGTGGATTGCCTTCGTTCTTTCGTTCGGGTAGCAACTGTTTGCCTTGCCCACCGTTCTCTTTTTCCGGCGAATTAAATGCGGAAGAGGTCGATTATAGCACAATCTGTTCAGGGTCCATCACAGCTCGACCTTATCTGTGTAACAGGGAGGAAGCCTTCCGCCTGACTCGTTAGATGTTGGGATGTGATATTCCGGGGACTTCCCACTCAGTGTTCTCCGCCTCGGGTCTAATCAGGCATTTTGCTTGGTTTGGCACTTGGCATGAAATAGTGATGTGATACTGACGATGATCTTCTTCACCTGTTTTCATAAGTGAGACCTTTCTTCCAGCATCGGAATCCACCTGTAAATGCTCATAGGCATCCGCAGAAGCAGCGATCTCAGATAATTCCAGTCCACAACATGTACCTTAGCTTCGGCACCGCCTAGTGGCTTACAACCACAAGAGTGAGGAAGACCAAGTAGCACAATGCTCCTCTGCTGGGCCGTCCTCCTAAGCGCTCACACCATAATGAATCAGTTTCCCGCTCCAAGGCTGAGGCTAGAAGAGGGGTTTTGGCTGCCTACCAGTGCTCAATCTCTTGCGCTTGAGATGGAATACGTAAATGGTTTTCTTTTTGGGCCCCCCACAGTTAAAAGGAAGGTTGCATTAAGCGGGCTAGACACTTACAAGCCTGCCTTGGCGCATTACCAGGCTAGACCCTTACTGGAAGCAGAGCAATCCATAACAAAATGAAGCAGCTGAGCCAGAGGCTCTGGTGAATGAATCTCTGTTGCAGACAAAGCTTGCTTTATGTTCGGGTAGATCGGATTATGAGGAACAGATTCGGGCAGAGAGGGGAATTCTTCTTGTTAAGCGTAAGAAACAAAGATTTGGTCAATATTGGGAATAAGTATTTCATAAGAGAACAATGAGAGTGGACAACTAGACATTGTTCGAACTGGTGTCAATACAGACCCAGTTTGTATGCCAAATTTGATCCAGATTGTTTTTTAAGTTTCATATTCCAAAATGAGTTGCAAGAGCTTTCGTATGTGATACCACAAAACTATAGAAAAGTTTTTGCCATTGACCAAATCCAGCTGCATATCAATAAATAATTATAATATTTCCACAACAAAAGCCGGCTATTCAAAAACAGGCCTCAATCTTGTCGGACCATTAGCATATCAGCTCAATAAAAATGACTAACACCCAGTATGGCCTGTTAAAATCGCTGAAGAAACCAAGACCAGATGTACATCCCCCGACATGCAAACACGAGACTAAAATGTCTAGCCCAACCATTAACAAGACGACAACACTTAATAAGGACCAAACCACACGATTCCAGCCCATAAATCATTGACTCGATATGATTCTCATCAGGCATTTAGGTGCACAAATTCGTAGGCACAGGGCGATGAGAGGATGGAAAATTACCTTCTTGAATTGCAATTGCATTTTTTTAGATTCTTCTAACAATGCACCCTCCTTAAGATGAGGCAACAGGCTCAGTTTTCTTTTATACATCAGCCTATGAATCATGTTCAGATTTCTTTCCAGCAGGAGTAACGTGCTCCCCGGCTTTATCTTCAGCCCCCTTTTCCTCAACTGACAACTTTTTGAGGAGCCCAGCTGCTGAAGTAGCATCCTTGTCTTCCTCTTTCTTCTCTTGCGATTCAGCGACTTCCATAAACATTTCCATGAAGGTTTTGCAATCTGCCACAAAACAAAGCATGTGTTTTCAAGCACGTAATTGAATCTTTCCAGCTAATGCATTTGGAGAGTGGGAGATGCAACACATGTTGCTGCAAAAGATAATGCTGCACATCATCAACAAACCTTTTCATTCTGGCTCACTGATTAAAATATCCTAGACAGGACCACTATAAAATACTACCAATTACATTCCTGATATATCAGTTATTCCAGAACATAATGAAGCAAAAAATAGTGGGTGCTTCTCAATCCTCTGCACAGCTGTCAACAAACAGCTAGTCACGATAGGAAACAAACTGTGCCAAAGATACATTCAACTGATATAAAGAATATTTCTAGAGCAACAAGTACAGTTGGCAAATTAACCTTATAGCTTTAATTATGAAGGTTGTACCCTAAGCTATTAAAAGTTCAAAATAACATAAAGAAAGAAGACTAAGGATGTCTTTGAGAACACTTAGTTTAACTAAGTGCTTATGAGTTTGCATGAGTGAAAGTGACAAAAAGTGGGAGATGAAAAGCCGATGATCAAGTAAAAAACCTAAGAAAATGGGGATTGACGTAATCAAAAGGTTACTTTTACCTACCAATGCAACAAAATAGTCCTTAGATATCTTTACATCCTGTCCTCCTTTGCTCCAATTCAGTTGTCCCCTGCTAACTTATGAAAACTAAGGAACTCCTTACTAATTCTTAAGACACTTAATTAACTAACTTATCAAATATCATCTAACCTTCACATTATATACTACTTAGTGTTCTCTTAAACTTCCTCTAAATTGGCATGCAACCATATCACAATGGCGTTCCTCCCCTTCATACAGATTAAGAAAAAGTAAAACATGACATTTTAAATCATATTGCTAAAAGAAGGATTGTCATATAATCAATCACCTTCTCAATTATGACACAGCTATCACAGGAAACTAACAATATCAGCTTCCAAGGTGACCATAGTAGCTTATCTAAGAAGCAAGATAGATCAGCTCGATCAATTAATACAGAGTGGTCTAAGAGGGTTTATGCCCACAGATGCAAGCCACTGAAAGTTCACCAAGGAGGTTGCTATGTCAAAAAGAATTTGCATTGTTAAAGCACGGAGATTTAGCAGCACCTCCCAATCAATACTGGATTACTCTACTTCAAAAGGCCAAGCTTATAGTTTAGACCACCAGGAAGCATGAGCCTCTTAATTCTAACGTTAAATGCCCACCTTCACCTCCTGTATGCAGATTGCAGACTCAAGGCCTTATAATATTTTTCCTTACTTCTTTCTTTCATATCAAAGAAATTGAGGGAAAATCCATGATGAAAGCAACCGAAAATTACTGTTAAAGTGGAAACCAGGACAGCAGCCATAAATTCCCATCAGCAATAAAAAGAAGGCCGACTAATACCAGGCATTTTTCAGCATTTAAACTAAAATACCACTCCATAGCAAGACTTCAAGGCCATAGTCAATTTTAAGAATACAAAATGACATCTCACGGAATACAATTAACGCAGCGCCCAAAGAGACACTGTGTAACGACATAAGACACACATCTTCATTGGATAACCCGCTAGGATAACCATGTCCTGACAGATGCCAAGGAAAAAGGGCCCGATAAAGGAGTAGTACTCTAAACTTATACCATATGACCCAGAGATGAAGGGGACAGACAGTTGAGTGTACTCACTCTCAATAGACGCAAATCTGATACAGAAGAGCTCGTCCTTAAGTTCACCATCAGCAAAATCAGAGGCGTGCCAAACACAGGATTTATCATTTCCAGAGTGCTCCTGAACCGTCATCGTTGGAAGGACTGCAACAACATTAGAAAGGATATCAGATTCAGAGAACCTACATTAAAGACGCAAGAGCAGATCCATAAAGAGAAGCGCGAATGTGATCCGCAGACCTAAATGATTAGCGCAGATCTTGAGGGTTTTCGATTGCCTCATGACAAGCCGTACCTTCCCAGCTTCCTTGTGTTTCAAAAGTTTAACAGACCCAGCACCTCTTTCCTTCCACTGGTTCCCGTCCTTATCAAATCGATAAAGCTTCGCTTTTCTAAGACCAGCCCGATCACGGAAAGAAGGATGATCAGATGACAGAGACAGGAAGAAAATGGAATTGACGAATTCAAAAAAGGAGTGATAATAACAGGGATATCGGAAACCATAATGCGGTAGGCACTCTGAAGAGTGAGCGAGGAAGCCATACAGATCGAGGATGGCATCTTCATCTTCTTCGCCGGTACTGACAGCGACCTCCTCGAGCTTGACAATTGGAGCGACCTGAGCCCCGGTGTCCTCGTCGTCAACGGCGGTAGCGGCCTCCTCTTCTTCCCCGCGCTCATGCTCGGGTTCCGTGCCAGCCATATCTGCGAAAGGATCTAGCAGCGAACAGAGACTGGATCGAGAGTCGGCACCAAGGAGAAGGGCGACAGAGCTCAGATGCTTTCGCAGCCTCCCGTCAAAAGAAAGGCTACGAGGGTTATCACTTGTGGAACCTTACCGTGCCTTTAAATCCCTTATCTACCCCCAAAGTTACGCAAATCTACGGTTTTACCGAGAATTAAAATTTTTAAAGAATAATCCATCGGCCAAAAAAAAAGAATAATCCAGAAATGTGCCTAACGTCAATATTTTTTTTGGAGTTTATTTAATATTTTTTTAGACTTTTAATAATTAAAAACAATATTTACACACGTCAAGACTCGAGACGTTGACGTACGTGGGCTGGGCGCGAGGGGCGAGTGGCGAGTGGCGAGTGGCGAGGGGAAGAAAACCGGAGAATCAGCCCACTAGCTCTGATGAATAGAGATAGCTGAGAGCACAAAGGCTGCTGTAACTGTGAGCGACGATGCGTTGGATGGTCCACCGACTCACTATGACAGTGTCCGTGCTGCTGCTGAGTTCTAGGGCTGCTGCCATCAGTGTGAACTGGGGCACGGCGTCATCTCACCCGCTGCCCCCTCCCGTCGTGGTGCAACTCCTGAGGTCCAACCGCGTTTCCAAGGTCAGGCTGTTGGATGCAGACCCGGTCCTGCTCCAGGCTCTCTCCGGTTCCGACATCGATGTCACCGTTGGCATCCCCAACGTTATGCTCCGGAGCGTCAACTCCTCCATCAAGGCGGCCGAGAGCTGGGTTCACGACAATGTCACCCGCTACTTTTCTGGTGGTCGCCGAGTTCGAATCGAGTGCGCTCCCATTTTGCTCTTCTCCTTTCCCGTCTTCTCCTATTGCCTGGATGATCTTGGAATACGTTTTCTTTTGCTTTCTCCCTCGTTCCTCCCCTTGAACTTGAACGGATTTGGAGGTTTGAATGTCAACAAGATTTTCTGTTATGTGCTCAGACCGTTGAAGTGTAAGTGATGCGCTGTCGATTTCTTTCATTTTTTAATTTCTATTATATATAAACGGGCTGAAAGACGATTCCACTCTTGATACACCGTTCAGAAGCAAAGCCTGAAAGACTCCGGTGAATTAGTCATCTCTTTGGCAGTGCGACTGTGCTACTAATCCAGTAGCTTGTGCCTGCTTACAAATTGAAGATGGTCAATACAAAGGCAAAAGTACTGCTGGAATCGTTACTCTTACTACTATTATTAATTACTATTCAATAATGTGAGTTTACTGTCCGTGTTGTTGGTGGTAATGTGTGTGAAGCTTTCACAATAGGGTAGACAAACATAGATTCTGATTTGTTGAATTACTGTTGGAGATGATGATATTCATTGCTATGGAGCGGCTTTAGACTGCTTACTGTACCTTGTGGCTTTAAAACTGCAAAGGATTCCAACTTTTGAAGCTTTATTCTGCATGTTCAAGCTGGATGATCACTGCTCGGTACAGTTATGAGCTCTGGCAATGAACATGAGCTTTTGGGAATTAAACTGAGTGCATCGGGCTAATTCTTTAAGAAATTGTGACTCAAACAATGAACAATTGACAGGTACATTGCTGTAGGCGATGAATCCTTCCTCTTGAGTCATGGTGACCAATTCTATCCATTTGTTGTTGGAGCAGCCTCTAACATCCAAGCAGCTTTAACAAAAGCAAACCTGGGAAGCAAGGTCAAAGTTGTGGTTCCTTGCAGTGCTGATAGTTTCAAGTCAGAGTCGAGTCTCCCCTCCAAAGGTCAATTCAGGACGGAGGTGAACAGAACAATGATCCAACTCCTCAAGTTCCTGCGTGAGCACCAGTCACCTTTCTTTGTGACAATCTCACCATATCTGAGCCTTCTCCAGAATAAGAACACTTCCCTCAACTTTGCGCTCTTCAGAGAAACTGCACAACCACGAAAGGATGGCCAACGAAAATACAAGAATAGCTTTGACTTAAGCTATGACACATTAGTTACTGCACTATACAGTTTTGGCTTCCCCAGTATGGAGATTGTCATTTCTCAGATTGGTTGGCCAACAGATGGGGCAGCTAATGCCACACCGTTGCTTGCAGAGGAATTCATGAAAGGCTTGCTGGATCATCTGCATAGCAAATCAGGCACACCACTCAGGCCTCGAAATCCACCAGTAGAAATTTATCTGTTCAGCCTATTAGATGAAGATCGGAGAAACATATCTTCTGGAAACTTTGAGAGACACTGGGGTCTCTTTACTTTTGATGGCCAAGCCAAGTACTGGGTTGATTTGGGCCAGGGTTCTAGAAAACCGACAAATGCTCAGAATGTTGAATACTTACCTTCAAGATGGTGTGTTGTGAGCAACAACAAAGATATGTCCAATGCAACAGCTGAAGCTTTGGAAGCTTGTTCTGTTGCTGACTGCACATCATTGTCTCCTGGTGGCTCTTGTTTTAACTTGAGTTGGCCTGCAAATCTATCATATGCATTCAATAGTTTCTACCAGCAGCATGATCAGAGAGCTGGCAATTGTTACTTTGGAGGATTGGGTTTGATCACAACCGTTGATCCATCAACAGAGAACTGCATATTCTCTATTGGACTGAGCACCTCACGTTCAGTGTCCTTTACCCTGGGTTGTTCTTATCAGTTGATGACTTTGCTTCTCTCAGTTATTCTGGTTCTCTTACCATGACATACTTTATGAGGTTAAGAGTTGTAGTACTAGTGACACTGACATGGCATTTCAACAATGTCAGATATGTTGTTTAGCAGTGCCAATTTTCCATTTTTGGCCTTCTGAATACAAGGAAAAAACTGATGTCAGAAGTTTTAGTCCTTTCTGGTCCATTGCTGCTTAATCAATTTTTCATATCATGTGTATATACCATTTTGTTTTGGTGAGTGAAATTTCATCGCTACTTGGGCAAATTCCCCACCAAAATACAGAGTTCAACAGGGGTCACTTAATCTAACAGCACAACCAAGTGGCAAACAAATGGAAATGGAAAAATCACTTGTGCAAGATATTCAATTGACATGAAGATCAGACATAAAGTAAGATGGCAAGAGTTACCTTCTACTAGACTCCTAGGGAAGAAGTTTTCTTCGAGCCAAACATTTCACTGAGTGAGGATTTTGGGCTCACTATTTGATTGTCATGAGAAGGATAATCACTTTGCATCCTTGAAAAACTCTAGGATTCCTGTCTCTCCAAAAGTAAGAGCAAATTGCAGTTATTTATTCCAGGTTACAGGATTCGTTCTCAGACGCAATTCTCTTGAGTATCCTTCCAAACTTTATTTATATCCTCACAAGAAAAGAATAATTTGTCTCCTGGCACTGGCAAAATTCAAAAAATATAGGACAATAATTTATACAGCTTTGTTTGGCAATGAAGTTGTTTTGTTGGTGATCTCCCGAGAATTGCAAGCTAAGACTAGAGAGGTATGTGATCTTGAAACAAATCACTTCCTGCCATCTAAATCTCAGCTTCACAAGCCCTTAGGTCTCATAGCCACCAGCTAGTGTAAAGCTGGGTTTATAATTCCATAGTGCACTGTCCAATCCCTCACACTTGATAAGAAAATGAGCTCTGAATCTGGTAGTTGTTGGTTTTCAACTTCTTGGCTGTATCCATTCTCCAACATGATACATATGATTCACCTTTTCTTCAACTGCAGTAGTAGGGAAGCATTGTAGTCCTCTGTTATGAATGTTAGCAGGAAGGCCAGATGGGAGTTGGGATGCTGCCAAATTGGAATATGTGATTTATGAAACTTCAGGCAATACCACAAAGTATTGGAAATTGTCTCCATCTCCTTGAACTATAGTGCTTTGTGGCTTCAAGGACTGAATGCACCTGCTCTTGACAAGGCATCTAGAGTCCATGCAACCCGTAATGATCTTAAGTTGATGAGCATAAGCCACAGAGATGCATACCTTATTCACAGCTCTAATCGACTCCTGGACCGCATTAAGTCTTGGTCCACTTCACTTTTGCTTCTTTTGCTGCTGCATTAGCACCCTTGCTCAAAAAAACACTACATTTTCAACCAGCTTAATCATTATCACCAAACTTAATTGAATGGATGATCTGCACTTGAAACTCCTTCTTGCTGTATTTATATTTCCCTGTTCCTTCTATGTTAATGTTTTCCCATCAGTTAATGCATGAAAAATCTGCACTCAAGCGAAGCAATGCGTCAGAGACTCCCTGTTGATGATGCCCCGCATGTACTAAATTACATGATAGGTGCTAAGGTGATGAGATCATGCACACACATGCTCTATTATGCCGGATTACGATAGACATTTTCATTTTCGTGTTATATAGTAAGGTGACTCTTGTATGCTAAAAGTATCTCAAGCTAACCACGAGTATACATTGCTCTTTCTTCTCTCATTTTTAGCTGAACTCCATTTGCATCCCATCTGTGCGGATAGATGTGCTTCTGAAAGACTAAATTGTTGGATGATTCAGTGGCACCGGGATCTCGTAATCCAGAGTAAAGATTTCCATGGTATTGTCATGCAATGAAACAGGACAGGGTGAGGTTCTGATGAAAAGCTTGGAATTTTAGTGTTAGCCTAGTAGGTGATTATCCCATTAATACTTGAATCTAATCTTATTAGATACAGAATAATTTCAATTAACTTATTTTAGAAATAATATGGTACGCATTAAAATTTTTTAATGAATTTCCTTCCCCAGGAATCTTGGAACGGACGAAGAACCCAAGATGTCCTTTTGTCTTGTCCTCCTCCTCCTGTCTCTACCACAGCGACTCCGACACCGGATGCTGCTGTACCTTGCATGATGTACGCCTGTGAGAACCTCGCGAATCTCTTCTACCATTTTCCTTTCCCCTTAGCTTCAGGATGCGGCTCAAATCTCTCCTTCTCAGTGTCTAGCCCTCACCCTCTTGTTCCACTGTTCAATACCTAAGATTTATTCGAGCTATCGTGTCTAACCCGAAGATTCTGTTTCCTCTAAGTTAGTTCCATGGCTACAACAGATGCCACCACCAAGTTCGGGAACACTGATTTCTGGCTAGTTCCCCAGCCACCTGATTTCCATCCTAAAGTCTTGGTGCCACCTCATGACGGCCTTCACTTCTGGTAGTTCATGATTGCCGGCTCGATTGTAGGGTTCTGTCGAGCACATGGCCATGTTCCCCATTGACACGCTGAAGACTCAAATGCAAGCCACGGTCTCCTGCCCAATTAAACCGGTCGGAGTCCGCCATGCCCTCCAGTCGATTCTGAAGGCGGGCGGGGTGTTAGGCCTCTACAGAGGCATTGGCGCCATGGGCCCAGGAGCTGGGCCCGACACAAATGGATGGGGGGCGGCGGGGGTGTGGTGGTGGTATTGGACTGTGTTCGGACTGTGATAAAGGAGGAGGGCTTAAGGGCATCAGTTCACTGCGGTGCACTTTGCCAGTTATGAGGCAGCCAAAAGTGGTTTGATGGAGATTTCACCAGGGAGTGTGAACAACGAGGGTTGGGTTGTTCATTCCACAGTTGGTGCTGTTGCTAGAGCTTTGGCAACTGCAGTAACCACTCCTCTTGCTGTCGTGAAGACTCAATTGCAGCGTCAGGTAAACACAGCTGCCTCTACACTAGCATCTCTCCTTTTCCCTGATGTTCTCAATGCATTTGCATATTCAGCGTTAATATTGAACATAGTCAACAGAGGAAACATAACATATATTTTGATCAATTGCCTGAAGCTTTAGAGGAGGTAGATGATGCCTTAATTGCGGTCTATTGCAATTTTGGAAGTAATGTGATTTGAAATGCTGCATCAAGAAACTCAAGGAGCTCATGATCACCTTTAGACATAATTTTGTTATTTATTAGGTAAGAGGTGTTGTAGGTGCCCCCCTTGCACGATATACTGGTCACAATCTGTGTTTTGATCCGTCTGATTTTCTAGAATCTAGGGTGTCTGTGGATGTGATAGATTTAAGACCGGATCAATTAGGGATGTAATTCATACGATTGTGAAGAAAGATAGGTACAGAAGGCTCATGAGAGGATGGACTCCCAGGATGCTTTTCCATGCTCCTGCTGCTGCCATCTGCTGGTCCACCTACAAACCTGCAAAATCCTTCTTCCAAGAACTAAACAGTGGCAGCAGCTGTGGTACTGTGACCTAAAGACAAGTTTATCCATCAATCTCAAATTTTGTTATCGTACTGTCTGAATTGAATAATTTGAGAGGCCAATATTGATTAGATATTTTAGGAGTTATCCTATCCTTGAGATACACCCAATGAAAGAGGAAGAATTCAGTTCAGGGCTGTCTCTGTGCCAGCTGTGGCAAGCTTTACCCAGCTTGGTTGAGTAGATGAGGAGATATATGCATTCATACACATGCTCATATGGCTATTAAGAAGTACTTTAGCATTAGAGGTCAGTTGTTTCCTCTTGGGATTCAGTAAACTAAATCTATCTTGGTATTTCTTTCCAGTCTCGGTGAGCAAGCTTTTGCTCTTTGGGATTTACGAAGGGGAGGAGTGCCAACGCTGACTCTTTATGTTGCAGTGCAGACTCCTATCCAAGTTTTTGATCTTGAATATCTTCAGTCTTGATAATGATCTTCCCAGTCTGCCCAGTGATTCCTCTTTCATTATCATTGACATTCGGAAGAATCTTGTTGAGGGACATGTTGTGACCAGTAGAAGTCAAGTGTGTACAACAACCTCTGATCAAGAAAGAGGGATATTCCAAGAGAAACCCCCAAAAATCTGGTAAGCCTCATCTATATGTTTTGGGCTATGAGTGTGATCTGGCTGCTTGACCAACTACTAAAGTGAGGCCATGGATATTTCTACCATTCTTTTAAGAGATGTACCGATAGATGCGATGCGCACTTCCAAATATTCCTTGGTTTCGGTCATATTCAAACAATTTCATGATTGAATACAATATTGAAAAGCCCGTTTGACCCATCATCATCGTGCCTTGCCCCATTAATTCTACAAACACCACCTGTTCTAGGGTGAGCAAAGTTAGCTATGAAAAGAGATGAATGAAAGTTTTGAGATTTGGGAGTGGACTTCTTTGCTGTTGGAACTTGGGAAACCTACAAAATCGAGATGGTAAGTGGGGAAAATGAGCCGAGCAGTCACAGGAGCCTAAGATTACATATTTCGTTGCTGTACCATAGCATCAAAGATGTTTTAGGCCAACCATGTTGGAGCTCAGCGGCTGGATACTATAAATGAAGCTCTTTATATGGATATTAGCTGTGATTTCAGGTCTGATGAACATATCATGACCATTCAGGTAGCGAGTGAGCATTTTAATAGATGGATCAAACACCCTTTTCAATGACTTAGTTTTCATGCGATTAAATCATTCAGCTATATTTTCATACGATTAAATCATTCAGCTATACAGTGTATGAACAAGTGATCTCCCCCTCTTCTATTACTTGCCAAATTCTGAGAACTGATCATCACTATAAGGGAACGAGCAAGAGTGCTCAGATCGGAAGGTCTCAATAGGATTGTTCTTTGGCTCACTGTATACCTGATTTAGCACTCCGGTTGGTTCCACAGGTTGTTGTTGCACGACCAACACCGAGAATTTGAAGTCCGAAGTAGCCAACATGTCACCGATCACCCCTAGTTCCGGGCACTCACTCCAGTCCGCAATGCCCGACATCACTGGGGATTTCAAGTTGTGATACCTTCCAACCAGCAAGAGGTCCACCAAGCCTTCCAATGAGCAGATAACTTCTGTGGTCTCCACTCCATCCTTCACTGTTTCTTCCCTGTATGTGAGCCCTGATCTGCCGCCTCTACTCAGGTAGGTGGCCTTGAACTCATTCATGAACTCTTCATCTAGCATGTCTTCATAATCATCATTTAGACCGTCATAGTGGTGAGCCTTTTTCACCCATACCACGGTGATGACGACTCTAGGATGGTTGGCCATCCGGTGGCAGAAGGCAAGCGCCTCCCGGTCATCTGGGCCCCCTAGAAAGAGCATTCCCACCCGGTACGACGATGATGGTTGCTTCATAAATGCAGGCTTGGCGCCCCCGATGTTTGCACGGTCCACAAGGACTCCAACAGAGCACGGTGCCTTACTCATCACATTCCTGTTCACATTCCTGATCCTGTGCTTAGTGAACCCCACGGTACCATCGATCGCCCACTGCTTGTGGAACGGAAGGATGATGATGGTGATCCTCTTCTCCATGGCAAGGGTGCACACGTCATCGTGCATGCTCACATAGGGTGCAATTGAAGTGTAGTGTTGCACCAGAGCAGATCCTCCATGGAGCTGTTCAAAGTGCTCGAACGCATTGATGATATGCTCCGAGCTGGCCGCATCGTTGTCTCTGCTCAGGTGATGCTGGGGGACGAGGACAGCAGCCGCACGGCCCTTGAGCTCCTGGAGGCAGAGGGTGAAGACGGAGATAGGGCTGTAAGGAGTTGGGTTGGAAGCCTCTAGGAGGTTGAGGATGATGGGGACATTATCTTCAGAGTGGATGCAAACCAAGAGGTTGAGATGAGCATCATCACCAGATTGCAGGATGGATCTCCTGTTGGTTGCTGCATATCTCCTTGATGGATCATACAGGTATGCAATGATGGGCCTAGCTATCGCAGTGATTATCAGCATTGTGATCATCAAATGTGCCAATGTCTGGTTGCTTATGATCTGTTAATAGAAAAAAAAATTTTAAAAAAAAGTAAGCCTGAGTAATCTACTCAGTAGTACAGAACACGGTTAGTAACAGTTCTAGCAAGAGAAATCTATCCAAAGAAAAAACATCATGCAAAGAGAAGGCTCCGATCTTGATGTACCATCCAGTCTTTCCATGTAATGTAGACGGCAACTTCAATTATCCCCTTGCAGCACATGATGAGGGCAAGAGTGACTGCATCCCAGAAGGGAAACCTACAGTAAATGGCTGAGAGGAGGGTTCCGCAAAACTTGGTGATGTAACCGGTCATGATGAGTAATTGGATGAGCATTGAGGATCTCCCTCCCAGGAAGGTGAGATTTGTCCGCATGCCACCCATGGTGGTAAAAGCTGGGACCAACAGCCCGGCAGAGATGGCCTCTATCTTGTTCACCAGAGATGTCCCAAGTGGTGGCCCCTCAGGCAGGGCCAAGCCCAAGAGGAGCACACCGAACGACGATTGCTGTCCTAAGACCTCAAACAACAAACCGGCGCTGAACACCAGTACCATCAGGACTACAAAGTGAGATTCGCCTATGGATTCACCTCCATGGGATCGCTTGCTCAACCAGATAATGGCGGGGCGGAGGATGAACAAGATCAACGTTACGAGGGATCCTAGGGAGAGTAGGGATAAGAAGGAGTCCCACTTTGAGATGCGGAGGGCTATGCCGAAACTGTTCAGGGAGAGGGAGATACTGTAGGCCCAGAGCTCGCATACTAGTGCTGCATTGGAGGCCAGTCGACCGATCTCTGAGTTGAGAATCCGTAGCTCTCTCAGATGGCTGGTTATGACCGGGAAGGAAGAGACGGAGTTGATCATTGCAATGAAGTAGAGGGAATTCTTCGTAGACCCATCAAAATTCCCGACTTTGTTCAAGGTGTAGATGGCAAGGAAGCCGAGCATGTAGGGGAAGAGGAAACTCGTCGTCCCGACAAACACTGCCGATCTTCCCGGATTCTTGAATATGCTGGTGTCGACTTGGATCCCAAGCATGAAGAGGTGAATCATGAATCCCAGGCGAGAAAGCGTCTCAAGTATCAGTATGCCTATAGGCGGGAACATTGTCTCCAGGTAACCCGGATTTTGCCCCAAGACCGACGGCCCAATTATTATACCTGCCTGGTTAAAAGGCCTATACAAATTATTAATGTGCTCACCAATTGCAGAAGGGGAGGGAAGACGAGGGAGGGAGGGAGGGACTCGTTACTTACCACGACCTGGATGATGAACAAACTTGGCCGGAGAGGTTTGAGAAGAAAGTGGATGAATCGGGTGATCAGGAAGACAGAGATGATCTGGAACATGAGGAGAGGCATGGTGTAGGCCAAGGGGTCATCGCTGAACCAAATGCCCTTGGACGATACCTTATGGGGATTTTGGCACACCAGGTATTCCGGCTGGTATGGCCCCGACACGGTCCCAATAGTTGCATCCACGGTCTCTCCATTCTGCATCTTTTTTCCCCCACTTTTGGTTTTAAATGATCAGCCAGAAAGCAGAGGGGAATGGTATGCAATATGCATCCAGGACGAGAGAACCATTAAGATTTGCTTGTGGCGATCGGTGTGAATCGATCGATTCCTTAGTCGGTGAGACCAGGACAGAGCCTGGGCAATGTTCTGTTTCCTCTGAGGAAATAGGAATTTTGGGTCAAAGAGATTGGCAGGGAGGGAGGAAGGGAGGAAGCTTTGCTTTGGGTTTGTGGCATCAAGCAACAAAGAGCTTCTTTCTCCTCTCCTCATCCACCTCCAGTGCTAAAATAACGGAAGCATGGCATCTCTCGGTCCTCCCCCACTTTTTAGTGGCAAATTCCTCTCCTCCGCCCTTTTCCCGCTCTCTCTTTTACACACACACACAGATACATATGCATATATATATTTTTTATTTTCCTGGATGATACGGGAGTACGAGTAGTCCAGGTCGATGCTGCATCAAACTCGAATTAATTCACTCCCAATCTCATAACTTAGCAATAAATCGTCTAATGGCGGTGGCGGTATGTTCTATTCTAGTACGGTGGATGGGCCTCGCCTCTCAGGAGCAGTAGTGGATCTGGCATCCTCTTGCTTTTGTTTATAGGATGATTAATTAATATTACATGTTTAAGGGCATTTTAGCCTTTTTATTAAATATTTCGGTGCTAAATTCAACTCCCGGTTCATTTGTGGTCCAGCCGACGAACAAAACCAAATCGAAACATCAATTCTAACTTAAATTCCGGTCCTGGGCAATCCTCGTAACCAAACATCCCCGTATTTTAATTTTGGGTTGTGACTTGTGATGGAAGGGACCCGGGGGATGGGATGGGCACCCCGCGGCCCGCGGCGCGCGGCGGGACAAGATGGAGAACATGGGGAATATCCATAAATCCTATTGAGCTTGAGGGTGAAATTACAAAAATGCACATGAGTGAGCAGCCGAGAGGAGAGACGAGATAGAAGAAGAAAGCAAAGGGATTCCGCGTAACGCTCGAACACGAGAAGAAGAAGAAGAAACGCATATCTCCCTGCCCCGTCGTCTTCGATCTTCGTTCCTCTCTCTGTCGCTGCTGTGAAATCCAGCTGTTCGTTCATTCCGCGTAACAAGCACGCATCACCTCCTCTCCCCCGGTTACTCCTCAGCTCTCTCTCACAAAAAGTTCACCTCTGTTTCCTTCCGTTTCAGTTCGGGAGGCCGAATCGCCTGATCGTCTTTTCTGGTAAAGTTTCTTCCTTCCGTCTAACTCCTTGCGTAATTGCCTGCAATTTCCGTTGCTTTCCCTTCAAAATTGATCGCTGGGTAGCCGAATGGACAGATTTCTGTGTTGATGTTATAGGGCATCCATTAGTCGCTGGTGGTTGATTAGAAGAGTTTTTGTCTGAAGGACTCGAATTTTGGGGTCTTGGTTGGTATTTTCTGTCGAGAAATATGTTGGCTCAGAGTTTGGAGATTGCTTTGGTGCATATGCTTCCGTGATTTTTCTTCGTTGTGCATGGATTGGTTAATCGGTAGTATTTACGGAGGTTTTTTCGGTTCCACACCACCCCCCCCCCCAACCTTATAGTTGGCGATTCAGTTGGTTGGTTGAATTGTCTTTTGGTACAATGCTATGAATGTCTATAAATTTATCATTTATGATCTTGTATGTTACGTGTATTGTTCAAAGGATCTCTAAGATTGGTTAGTACTGAAGTCAACCTGCTGTTTATGCGCTCTTCTGCTTTTAGCCAAAGTGGGCTGAGAGTCAATTCTCTATGTGCGGCAGAGTTCTTTTCCAAGAATTACATTGTTTTGATTTTGCTAATTTGTAAAGGAAAGAATTCTCCTTGAGTGTACATTTTTTAAACTGATCTGCACTTTTCTGACACATGCACTTGCGATTTCTTTTAGTTGCTCATTTCCAGACCTATCATAAGTTGGCCTATCTGTTTTTATCTAGGAGTTCTCTCTTCCTGTCCTGATGGACGTAGTCTGCTTCTTGATTGGTGTCCACTAGCCTTGTCACGGCCTGATTCCTCTCCCTGTGGGAATCTGATCATAATGTAGATTTTAGTTCTCACCTCCAATTTCTCTTGTTCAAATTTTCTAGTTGTAAGGTTCGTTACACAGTATTGCTTTAATGTATCTTTAGAAATCTGCTAATTTTGACAAGCAAGAGTGAATATTTTGATTGAGGAAACAAACTTTTGGTGTCAATTTGGGTTACCTGGTGTTTCTTTGTTTCTTATAAGCTCTTTATAGCTAAATATCTGGAATGGACTCTCAAGTATTTTTATTTCTCTTTGAGAATTCGAGTCCATATATACCTAAGAACAATATTTAGCATGGAGCTATTATGTGACTCTATGATGAATAAAGTTTATCAAGAGATTCTTGTCATTGGGGGAGGGGGTTGACTGGTTGCAGGGGTATCTCGTGCAAGGTATGCTTGTGAATGTGAAAATAGCCCTAGATTTCTGTTAAAAGCATTGAACAATAAAAATGAGCTTTCTCCAGTTAATATAGGTTATGAAGGAAATGGTTTTTTTTCCTGAGTATTAAGTTATTAAGGAAATGATATTTTTGTTAGAGGTTAGAAGGCATAGCTGTTTATGCTGGAAAGACTAAATATGAACTTTGCTTCTCATCTTGACATCTCCCATCAAAATCTCAATCCTGTAATTTGGATTTTGATAAAATTAAAGAACTTGAAACTAGTTGTTGTAAAGGAATAGTAGACATTTTAATAATTTTAAAGTGCTTTTACTCTCCTGAATAGTTAAGATTTGGAAGGAAAGATTATTCCTGTGACCTGCCGCTTGTACACTTCCCATTGTTTTTAACTTCTATGGTGAAGAGCCTTTTTTGTTTTTAATTTTTGCATGAGGTGCAGCCCCATTTTGTCCGTAAAACACTAAATCTTTCTTGTTTTTTCTTTTATCACTATGGAACCTCTGTGGCATACTGACATACAAAGTGATACTTTTGTTTTCCTCCATCCTTTCTCCTGCATTCCCTGTATCTCTCAATGTCTTCTCACTGACTTTTGTTTGCTCCAAAATTATCCTTGTTATGTTTATGTCTTAGGACTACCTTCTAAAATACTGTGATTTTTTTTGAGTGGATTAAAGAGTTTATTGACATACAATCATATATCTACTATTCCAGCTCTTGCTCCCTCTTTCTATCTCTTTCTGTTTTCTCCCTCAGGTTTCCCCACTTTGATATCCAAATTATCCATGCGATGTTATGTCTCAGGAGTAACTTCTAGAATACCATGCTTTTGGGTGAGTGGAGTACAGAGTTTAGCATCTGTTAGGAAAAAGTTATTTTTGAGGATGGAAGCTACCGTTAGATACAGGTTTTTCATAGCTCCACATATGTTTTCCTGTAAATGCTGTACTCAAGGATGGTTTATATCGTCCTCTATATGGCTTGAGCAATCTGTTTACAATTAGGTTGGCTCCTTGATAAGAGTTTTTTAGATGAGCTGCCTGACTTTAGATAAGTTTAAAGTCAAACTTTGGCATTGTGAGATGAGCTAAAATTATATGGCCTTAAGTTAGCTTGTTGGACTTCTAAATATGAGAATCTGTGTATGTAGTAAATTGTCTGCAGTTTGGCAGCCAGACAGAGTTGGTGTGTAAGTGAATTGTGTTTGATGATCCTGTGAGGTTAATTGATACAAAAATTCTTATTGACAAGTTTGTAGCGGATTGGAGTTTTTATGCTATTTCGAAACTTTATTCCATTTGACAATGTGATCATTCTATTTTGGTTTTGGAGTGTCTTAGATTGTTGGTATGAGGGCTTCAAGAAGTATTAGATTGATGAATCAAGCAATGTTCTGTTGTGGTCTTTTTCATAGTGTTCAATCTTTCAATGCCATTCATAATATGCTAACTGCCTTTTTTTTTTTTGCTTAATAACATCAATATCTGGTATGAATAATTAAATAATGAAAACACTCAGATAAGGAGTTTCAGTTAAGCCAGTCTTGTTTTTAATTTAAGGTGCCAGATTAATTCCTAAGATAGATTCTTATTTGTAAATGGGGATTGTGATTCACATACTAAGTTATTTTGATGGATGAAGCTTCAGTTACTGAATATAAGACTCTCTCTCTCTCTTTTTTGCGGGGTACTTATATTATGTTGGCAAAGGGTCATTTCTATGATAGGTGTCGTATAGTGACTTATTCATAAATCAATAGTGAAATTGGTATACTCAAGAACAATGTGAATTTGCCTTCTGAGTTTCCTTGTATTGCTTAGTCATTTTTTCACTTTCACTTTCACTTTCTATCTTGTGAAAGCATCACCTATGTCGACAGTTGGTCCCTTTGTCCTGAGGAAAAGATAAGATTCGATCTTGTCCTCCAACTGATAAGAATATGCCTAGATTTTGTCTTTGGTCTTCATTTGGGAAAGTTCATTCTGATTTCTCAGTTGAAAAGATAGAAAGTTAGTTGTTCCAAATATTATGTATTCCACAAGCTGTTATTTTACATTTA
Organism: Sonneratia alba; assembly: GCA_900174645.1. Taxonomy (NCBI): domain Eukaryota; kingdom Viridiplantae; phylum Streptophyta; class Magnoliopsida; order Myrtales; family Lythraceae; genus Sonneratia; species Sonneratia alba. The sequence continues at coordinate 4,265,693 of FWPY01000010.1, forward strand.
TCTAATGTTTAAACATCGCCTTACACTAGTCCTTATGATTTAATAGGAGAATGAACTTTTAATCATGATTATGAATAAATATATAATCTGATGCCTGTAAAATAGTATTGGATAAACTTTACAAGTGTTAGTAAGTGGTCTGAGGTGCAATCACCTCAACTATAAACCCAAAGAGGTTGCAGGTTTGATTGCCACATGACAGAGCCGTTATAGGTACCCATCATGTGTGCAGTAGCACAAGTTATGCATTGGCGAATGGGGCAGTGATGGGTCCCCAGGAGTTGACCTTGATTAATAATAGAAAGAAAAAGGGAGTGTTGAATATCTAAAGACTAAATAAACAGTAATATTTGAGTATATGGTTTTTGAAATACCAACTTATTTGATCAGATTTTGGCTAACCAGTGACAGTAATTCTTCTTATAGTATAGCAGTCCTGCTAAGAAATATGCATATGAGTCCATACTGTTAACCAATCACATCTAAGAGATTCATTCTTGAAACAAGTCTAGAATCAATTGAAATATCTGGGCTGGCCAATCCATTTAAACACATTTTTTCTATCTAACATGTGGTAAATTATCCATTGAACTAATTCTTCTTTGTCTCATGGCATGGCATAAATTTCATGCAGTGCACGTCTCTGTCATCTAATCTACCTGTCTACTAACTTTTTCAGATTTAGATGTTTTTACTATTAAATTCTCAGTCTTGAAGTCAAGCTTGCTAGAGTAAATTATGAATTGCTAGGTCTAAGGCTTGTTAGCTAGACCTAAGCATGCTCTTTGGTTTGAAGTAATTTCATCATGCTGAATACTTGTTGGAGACTCCTAGCTATTAAAATTCTACAGATTGATAACTTACTAATCATATGATGCTTTCAGCAAATTTAGTGGTGGGCAATGTTTAAAACAAGGCATTTTCTACATACTTCTGCAATTTTTTTATTTGGCTGTTAGTAAATCTCAGTATTTCTAACTTGAAAAATAACTTACACCTTGATGAACTAGAATTGCGTTTACTTTTCAATTTCACTTACTCTTGAGTTTGCTGTTCTATGTCTCCTTATCGTTATAAGATATTCATAAAAGCAGTATTGTGATCCTTGCATGTGATCCGTTATAGTTTTTCTACTTGTCCTAGGGAGGCAAAGCCATCAGGAGTTGGAAGCATTTTAAGCTGTCCTGACACCATGTACAACTCTGCTCCTGAAAAGTTAATTAGGCACTTCGTTCAACTATTTGCTTCTAATTATAGGGGGTTGTATCTACTATTGAATGATGTCATTCTTATCCAGTGAAATTTCTGCATGAGATGGAGCAGAAGATCAGTAGACCCTAGACTATTAATTATCTTGCTTGGAGGTGTTATAAAACTTTGCTTGGAATAATTGGTTTTTAACCTTAAGCATGTACCTTGAGATTTGTGAACGCTCTTCACCTTGTTGAGTTCACCTCCAATTCTTTATGATGTCTTATTGGTCTATCCTTTGGTGCTGCCTTTTAGAAATGTTTAAACAGTTGGTCAGTCTTACTGATGCAGTAACAACAGCTAAGCAACTTGTACATTTCTCATTTGTTTCTTTTGTACTCTGTGCTTTTTTCAGATCTCACTAGAAGCTGCCTTCTTAAGCAGAAACTCTTCAGTTGGATGAAAGATCTCTTATTATGTCAGGACTGATCGAAGGTCTTCCCGATGCTGTAGCCCTGAGGTGCCTTGCACGGGTGCCATTTTACCTTCATCCACAATTAGAGCTTGTCTGTCGATCCTGGAGAGCTGCCATTCGTAGTGCAGAACTGTTCAGAGCCCGGCAGGAGGTTGGATCCTTGGAGGACTTACTTTGTGTCTGTGCTTTTGATCCGGAGAACCTATGGCAGCTTTATGACCCTGTCCGGGACCTCTGGATCACTCTCCCTCTCCTACCTTCTAAGATAAAGAACCTGGCTCACTTTGGAGTGGTCTCAGTCAGTGGGAAGTTGTTTGTCCTCGGTGGTGGAAGTGATGCTGTGGACCCTCTGACTGGGGACCAGGACGGGAGCTTTGCGACCAATGAGGTTTGGTCATATGATCCAGTAGTCCGGCAGTGGTCCTCTAGGGCTTCAATGCTTGTACCACGGGCAATGTTCGCCTGTTGTGCTGTGGATGGAAAGATAGTAGTTGCAGGTGGCTTCACAAATTGCCGAAAATCAATCTCCCAGGCAGAGATTTATGATCCTGACGAGGACATTTGGGTCCCCATTCCCGATCTGCATCGAACCCACAACTCTGCCTGTACGGGGGTCGTGCTTAGGGGGAAGCTCCATGTGCTCCACAAGGGGCTGTCCACAGTACAAATCCTGGATCATGTGGGCCTTGGATGGACAGTTCGGGACTTTGGCTGGTTACAGGGGCCTATGGCAGTTGTCCAGGGGTCTCTCTATGTGATGAGCCACGGTTCTATTTTCCGGCAAGATGGAGATTTGAGGAAGGTGATGATTTCGGCTTCAGAGTTCCAGAGGCGGATTGGATGTGCCATATGTGGGGTCAGAGACGACATCTACGTGATTGGTGGGGTAATTGGGCCAGACCGCTGGAATTGGGACATCAAGCCGCTGTCCGATGTTGATGCCCTTAATGTCTGCAGCAACAGGCCCATGTGGCGCCAGGTATCCCCCATGACACGGTGTCGCGGTACGATCCTTGGGTGCACGATGCTGAGCATTTAGCAGGACTGACCATCACCTGTACGGGGTTTGTTCAAAAGACGACTGCGACTGGTTAAAGTGGGAAACATCAAGCTCTATGATAACCGGAGATGTTCTTTTTGGTCTCTTACATTGGTTTGTAGACATGTAGCCTCCTGGGCTTCAGGTTCGTGGATGTTGTCTGTCCGTTTACGAGTTCCTGATGCTGGTGAGGCGAGCAGTTTCCCTGGTGTGTGAATTCCCTGGTCTCTTACCTTGTTCCCGGTGTTCTACCTTTTTGTAATATTCACTTAGGCGGTGGTTTCCAATCGGGGTAAGTTTTGGCCGTATATCTGCTGATACAGAGAACAAGCTATATGGTCACCAGCACTCTCTATGACAAAGTAAATTACTATTTGATTCTTTTCATGATGTTGGATTGCTAAATGTCAGTGTGCTATCTCTAATAATCCCTTTTTCCTCTTTTTTTTTTTCAATTATACTGATTTGATTTAAATACATGCAAGTTCTACAAGTAGGGATTATGTTCTGCAGCTAGCTCTAAACAACCTAAATTCAGAGCGTGAATACTTTACTGGTTATTGGGTAGACTGTCTGATAGATCTGGTTTCTATCTTTTCCCATGTCTTTCTTATACGATGAGCTTCACTTTTTTTTTCTTTTTTGGTCCCTTGCAAAACGTGATTTCCCCTTTTTTTTTTTTTGGTATTATCCATAGTATAGTTTTAAAAACTGAACCGGATCGATCGGTTCGATCAATTCAATTAGAAACCAACCACTAATCTGGTTCAGTTACTGTAAAAAATCCAATTACACTTTTAATTAGATCAACTCTAATTAAATAAATCAGTTTTCGATCAAATTTATAAATCTAATTAAATTGATAAAAAATTAATATATTTAAAATTAAAAAATTAAAATAAAAAATTATTATAATATAATCATTTTATTTTACTAAATATTTATATTTACATTTTTATATTAAATTATTATTTAATATAATCACTATATTAATAATTTTTATTATAAATTATAATATTATATAAATTCATTAACAATATTATTTATTAAATATACAATTTAACTCATTAGATTCTTAATAAGATCCATAAGCTCACACCTACACCCGTTTTCGATCCAATTTTAAAAATTCTAGTATTCTGAAATGTGACTTCGATTACTGCCGTTTTACAGATGACTTGGCATGTCAACGTGCGTACTTTGACAAATATGAGCCTACGTTAGTAATGCCAATAATTTCTTTAAAAGTTCTTAAAACAGAAACTGAGGGGGGATATAAAAAAAAATCATATATTCGAAAAGTACACTTATCAGATATAAATAAAACAAGGCTCACCTAAAAGGGAAAAAGAAAAACTCATGAAATAAAAATTTGATAAATTTTAGAAAACACAAAAAAGCAAAATAAATAAATAAATAAATTTGCATCTCCTTATGTTGAGTGATACGGATATCATTTTCTTCCTTTCGGTTCACAAGGCAGCAGGCCCAAACATTTAAAATTACATAACATCTACGAATACGTAATCTGCCATCTGGTCTGGGAGGTGGGAAATCGCCCCCACCAATTCCAAAATATGCCTCGGCACTACTGGATTTTGAGTGCATGTTTTTTTTTACTATTGTACTCTAGAATTACCAAAGGAAGAGCATCTGTCATCAGAGATCACTGATAGGGAAACGAAGGACTTCTTCCTCATATCTCCATACAAAATAAATACTTGTAATACTACCACCCAAAAAAAAACAAGCTTGTAAAAACAATAACAAGTTACTAACCTGGTCAAGTTCGAGAAAATCTCGAGAGGGCGTAACCGTATGAAGTTGAAAGCAGCTCACAGATGAATGATATCTGGACACGATAAGATTCAACAGCAGCGCAACTACTTGGACACTGTAACTTCCTACAAGACTAACAGAAATCTTTCATTGACGAAGGATGGAACAAGCAAAGGAATACAAGACAGGTTCTCCCGAGATTTATGCAAAACTCTAAGACATTCTAGGATGGGGCACTAGCTTTGAAAGAGGGAGTTTTAATCCAAAGGGGAAAACATTGAAGCACAAAAGGCTTAGAAAGCATGTGTCGCATCTTGCACTGAGGTGGTAACAAAACAGACATATGAGCTGTACAGAGTTGACTCAGCTTGCCACACAACTGTTACCGTGACCTGTTTGGAGGAAAAAAGCTCCCAAGTGTCAGAGGTTACCATGCCCAGCTCCTGGACTTGCCTGTTACAAACAGAAGGATGACAAGAAACAATCTGGCCAGCTAAGTACTGAGATCTATTCATTTTTTTGGTCACCTCAAGAGGAATTAGAAGGCTAGTCATCATGAGCAGGAAAAGAATCTGTCTGAATCACCTTAACTGAAGCATTATCAGTAACATTCTCTACTCTCCAGACAGAATCTAGTATGATCTTTACTGGCTTCTCGTCACTGACAGAAAGGTTGAAGTCAGTATCGGGTGTCCCAGAAGAAAGATTGCAGTAAAAATGCATGTCTTCACAGGTCTTGGTTGGCAGCAGATCCTCGATTAGGTGAGTTGACGAAGGGCAAACCCCGTTACAAGATTCACAGCCTAAGGTTTTCTCAGAGGATTGATCAGTTTTCACTTCAGGCACTTCATCTGTCTCGTTGGACCCTCGACTCATTGGTTCCAAGCAATTAGAACCAACTAAAACAATTGAATCATTCAGCTCATTAGGGGAACCACCGTCAACATAAAGTTCTCCTGAATCCTTGGAATGAGAATCAAGGAAGCGTTCAGATGGCCTCAAAGAAAAATCTCCATCAAGCTCCATCGGATCGGACAAACATCTCAGACCACAACTTCTTCGTTCAGATTGAGGATGAGATTTCTCTGACGTTAGAGGAAGAGAACCAGATTCAGCAATCCAATAATGCCTCTGAATCTCCTTGACCTGCTTACAATCATCACAATCAGTAGTTGGGATGTATACAGTTGTACTCTTACCCTCAAGAATGTTACAGGGCCCATGACCTAATTCGATTCGGTTGATGTTATTAGAGCAATTTGGGCAGTCAATACTTTCACTGGTAATGTCGGATGTGTCATTGGAGGACCCATTCAGAAGCTGAGAACTGGACTTCAGAACAGAAGGTTTTCCTCGTGTCTCTTCTGCAGAATTTACAGGTGTAACTTCGGAAGCAACATCAGTATCAAGCTTCTCAAGGCGAATCTTGTGACTATCAGAAACATTCACGGCCTCATTTGCTCTTGGATGATCTTCACCAGCAGAAGTGACCAAACCTACAAAAGGTTGAATTTGATAGAAGAAGCCAAAAAGGCATCTCAGTCTTGACCAGATATATGTCCAAACTATTTTCACAATTACGTTGCCCATTCTAGTAATTACCTTCAACATGAGCATTGCTCTCTCCTGTGAACTGACGGTCTAACATTCGCTTCTGCAGCATGTCTACACCTGGGAAAACTAAGACATTCATGCTCCTCATTTTTTTCAGTATTGAGGCTTCAAGTGGCTCAAATCCAAATACAGAGGTCCATGTGTTCTTCAGTTCAGAGATGGCAGGTATCACCAAATTCTCAACATTTAAGGAGTGGAGAACCTGGGAAAATTTCCCCCCAACAAAAGAGAAATTCACCATCTTGCAATAGCAAAGAGAAGATAGCAATCTGCTGGATCCTACCCAAAGGAATATTTTCTGAAAACACCAAATGAACTTTCTACTAAACGTCTAATCTGTTCCAGGACAATTTCAACAAAAGGATGCTAGCAATAATATTATCAACAGGGAAGTTCACACAGAAAACAATAACATCAACATACTAAAATAAGTGACGGTAGAAAACAAAATAGCATATGATAATTTAATTTTAAAAAAACTTTCCATGTGTACAATCTCAACTTTCTATAATAATGGGCATAGGGAAAATAATGGCCAGACTAAAATTCTCAACTGTAAAACATAAGATATGATATATCTACTCACATATTCAACAGCAGTTAGCAGCCGTCGACACATGCCCTGATGCCTATACATATAACGAGTTCCTATATATGGCATTTCTGCCAATATATTCCCATGGATCCTGTTCCGCCAAAAATACAACTGTCAGTCTTCATGTTGAAAGTTCGAGCATGCATGAGATGCACATCAAGAAGTCAAATACCAGTGGGTAGCCAATCATACTTCATTTTATTTCTTTTCTTTTCTTTTTTTCCCTTGATTTAAAGAACAATAAGGTTAGTCAGGAGGAAAATTCACCCGCTGTAGTACAAGGTTTTCCTAATGAACAAAATTCAACAAAGGAAAATGCACATGTATACACAATATACACAATGAATAATAAATGAGAATTTGGATGGAAGTAATAGGAGTTTCATGCAAGTGCAAATATAGGCGAAACCATATCAGCAGAAGATAAAATCTGGCCAAAGAAATTCTCAACCTAACACAGCATCAAAATAATATAAGGAAAAGGGTCCATCAGTCTTCTGTAATCTATTTTCCTTGGTTAAATAATCATAACTGAAGAAATTTCCCAAAGTTGAAGATAAAACACTGTCAATAAAAAACCCATCCATTAACCATCTATATCCATTCATTTCAGTCAACAATCCATATCCTCATTCAAAACTTATGCTAAAACTAGCAGTGACAAAATATGCACATGAGACAGCAGGACAAGCCAAGATAAGCAGATACATCTAACCAAATTACAAAATAAAGTCAAAAACAAACACTGTCAATCAAAACCCACCAATGAACCATCTATTTGCATTGCAATTCAATCAATAATCTGTGTCCTTTTTCAAAACTTATGTTGAAACTATAAGCATGCATATGGTATAGCAGGACAAGCCAAGGTAAACTGATAAAACTAACCATATTTGGGGGAAGAAAAGGTTTGCAACTGCATACCTAATAGTTGCCACAGAGACAATTTCATCTCCCATCTCTAGAGTCAAGGTATAGAAGCCACTAAAATTTAATCGCTTGAAGTTTGACCTAGGAAGAAATACCACCAGTGTCAATCTTAATAAAGAACACTGACATAATAACTAGTCTAATAAACTTTCAGTGTTACAGAAAGAACGCATAGATAGGGAAAAGGACCAGCATCAAGAAATGCTGCGCCTTTTTTTTTTTTGTTGACAAATAGATCTCAGTCTATCAGAAATTATCCCATATACAACTTATGATCTCCAATAGACTACCATGTCTTTTCTGACTCATAGATGGAAGGGTTTCTGTCCTATCTTCATCCATTTACTGTTAGTGACAAGAGTGATTCTTCGTGGCACATTGCAAAATCTTGCTAACTGACATATCCACATAAATATAAAAATATATAATTAAGCCCTCAATTGCCACTTACTCACAGCTGTAGAGTACATTATGAATCACATTGATCCCACTTCTAGGATCAGATGAGGGCAAAAAGCACTCGTCCATCACCAATAATGCAACAGCCAGCTTAGAATTACTTTCAATTTTCCGTGTTGCTTCACTAGAAGAAGTATCTTCTCCAACTTCACAGCGCTGAACCAGAGTCCACGAAAATCCATCTTCCAATTCATGCTTGACACCAAGCAGCAACTCTATTTTGCTGTAAATCTGAACAAGGGAAAATTCATTGTGGTTAAGAGCTAAATTTATCAGTTGACATGGATGTGCATTTTAGACCATTCTTACAGTATGAGTAATATAGCCACATCCATGTTTGGGACATCATAATTGGAAATACACATAACAAAGCTATAACCACAACAATATCCTTCTATGCAATCTATGAAAGAGATTATCAGAGTGTAAGACCAAAGATATGAATAAAAAGTTAAGACCGGAAGTCAAAAGTAGCATTTTAGCTGTAACTCCAGCACATTTTCATGAGATAACCTGTACTTGGAGAACTTCAAATGAAGCCTTAAAATTTCAAGTATCAGAATTAGATGATCACAAACAGAACTATGTAAGCTATAAATGGTTCACATACAGCTAATAGCTATCTTGCATAGTGAATAGAATACTAGAGAAAGCATACTGCTTTGTGCAAAGTTCACAACATACAACAATGAAGATAGTATCCAAAACAGTCCAATAATATTCAATAAAAAAATCCAAAATACCTCCAGACATTTCCTTCCACAAAAGTGTAAACCACCATGCACACCCTCCATTGCGTCATCAGCATGGATGCACGATTTATGATCTGCAACAAATGAGAATAATTGATACTATAAACATAAAGATAAAAAGATCCAATTGGTAAAAGACTATGGAGGTAGTGAGTACATTTTTGATTGCACAAATGGCAAAATAACAACGATGATTTCATCTCTTCAATATTTTCTTGATTTATATCCTCTCCAATCTGGCCACAGTATTTGCAAGTGCAATATAAACAGTACCAGTCACCTGAAGGAAATTTCTGCAAGTAAGAACATATGGATGAATACATCTTTCAAACCAATGAACTGGTCAACATAAAGTCAACAAAGCCACTTTGACTGCGGGCATGTCATGATTGAGGTGATAATACACTACAGTGAGATATAAGGTAAATATCATACTTGGTAGCAAGAACAATTCATATAAAGTTCAAACTCTCTCAGGACAGAGGAGGTAGTATCAGAGAAACAAATACAAGACAGGATTCACAATAGCAAGGGGGCATAACAACCAGGTCAAAGGAACCATTTAGATAAAATTCAAAAAGTCACAGGACAAAAGAGGAAAAACAACTTTCCATCTAATAAAATAAGATATGACTCAAGGTGGCATTAACATTGAGTGCTTAGAAGCTATGTAGCTTGGCAACTGAGACAGACAGCACATTGCACTCAAGCACCTCGAAGGCATTGAGTCATCCAACATGGAAAATACGTATGGATGATTTCAGGGGGAAAAGTGATGGGCTGCAAATCTACAAAGCAAATCATGGACTAAAGTCTGAACACATACTTGTATATCTAAGCAGTTTTGATGGAAAGTTGATGGACAACTGTCACAACAGACCAAGTTCCCACCATCACCACAAATACCGCAGGTATCATCATTTGGATCATCACCACAAACATCTACGAAGTGAAACCATTTGCTCTCAGATTTCAGTTTATTCCATGCATCCAGCTGGCACTGTAGTAAGGAACTACCATTCTCCAATAATATGTTCTCAAGTGGTTGGCAGAGTTTGCTCCCAGCATGAGACTCAAAGTGCAATATCGCAACAGCTTCACCACAGCAGCCACAATCAATACCATCTCTCGTGATTTTACCCTGAAGCATAGCTTGTGACTTAGTTTGGTTCATGTAATATACCTTTGCTTTGTCTAGCATAATTCCTGAATCAATCATCCAGGCCAATGTAGTTCGCCTTCCATTATACAATACATAGCCATCTGCATCTGATTCTGCACCATCAGACCTGCGAACCAGAAGGCCACACCCGTTTTTGTTCTGTGTCTCCCGGCGCTTTCGGTTCCCAGCAGATTGAGGTGCATTATGCGCATCAATAGAGTCACTCCTTTTATATTGCAAAAATTTCCTTTTCCTTCTGCCATCAAGTGACATTTTACATGCAGTCATACCAGAATGGCATCCCAGTTTCTTCTTTTTCTTCTTCAGAGCTACAGCTCTTTCTGTTGTTTCTCTCCATTTTGGAACCTCATGCTTCTTTTTCCCCTGCCGTCTCTTTGTCTGCACCCTCTTTAGAATGTTGAGTTCCTCCTGAGGAATAGGAGAAAATATGAATCCTTCCTTGTAGGCATCTGCATCACCATCCTCATAACGCTGTTTAAGAACCCGATAGGCCAATGTGACAGACCAGTGAGTTTTCCCATCTGGACTTACATATACTGCATCATCATACTCTCTTCCTTGCCTAGGCCTATACTCAACTGTCCACCCTGCGTCAAACAGCAGGTCGATAATACGCTCTCTTACTAATTGCTTCTCTGAAGCTCTCGTGAGTCCTTCATCTTCTCCACCTTCAACACTTTCTTCAGCTTCAGTCGCACTATGATCATCATCACTGACCATATTTCCTTTCTCCAAACTCAATAATGGTGAAGCTTGGCACATTTCCAGGTTGTCATGTTTGACCTCCACATATAACGAAGGACTATTTGACTCAGAGTCATTCTTTAATCTAGTTTCCCTTTGTGATTTACTGGTTGACCTGCTCTGCTCAAGTTTACCCCTTGTTTCTAAAATCCTCTTGCTTTTCCTCAAACTACCCACCTTTTGTTTCTTGTGAAGCTGGTTTCCTGAAACTCCCAGAGTCCCCCATGCTAAGGGAGGTCTACCACGTCGTTTAGGAGTTGTGCCACATGCCTTGGGAGGCCTTCCCCGCTTCCGCTTTAATGTTCTCTCCTCTATCCTCTCAATCAGGTCATAATTGTTATCATCCTCCGCAATCTTTACTCTTTTCATCTCTATCTTATGATCTCGGCCTCTCATCTCAAAATCAGCAGCCTTATCCTCTGCTCTCTGCTCCTCAACTTCCAAAGGCCTCATTCTTAAACGCAAGACCCGCCCAGTAATCTGCACTTTCCCATTAGAAACTTCTTCTCTCACCTTCTTTTTCCCTGTCCCAGGAGGACATTGACACCACTCGCCACCATCTTCCTTTTTCCTTTTCTTCTTGAACTCCAATACCTCATGACATCCACATTCATTCACATCTTCCACCTCACCACTGCATGTAACTGAGCAACCCAGCTTCTCAGTCTTAGTGTCCTCAACTGAACCTGTGCCAGTTGACTCTGGAAGAACATCATTTACGTCAACAGATGTGATAACATTGCAATCCAAGCCGAAGAGCTTCTTCTGAACAAGCACTTTACCCGAGAAACCCTCATCTTTCTGCACCCTTTGCCTCAACTTACCCGACCTCAACCCCTCCCTCATCCTTCATAGAACCACACAAAACCCGAATCCAACAAAGCTTACCAAGAGGTTCATATGAATAACTTCAAAACCATCAAAAGTTTGCCCCCACAAAGCTCCTGTTAGGCCACTCATAACTCCACGAACCACCATACTAAAAAAACGGAGGATCAGAACTAAAATGACTGCCCTAAGAATGCGACTAGACACCAAATCGAGAGTAAACTACAGGGGAAAGAAAACCCAGCGAGAACTCCAGCACTGATCCTGGAGGCGACACAGTGTCAGAATCAAAATACCGGCGACGCCGCACAATGCAGCAGAGACGAAGGAGCTCCAATGTCCTACAAACGCTGTATCAGAGCTCTATGCTGCAAAACCCCCGCCTTACATAGAATCGAGACGGGTGAACGGAGAATTAGGGGAAATCAACTATGCAGCATACAGCGACGGACTGGAGAGAGAGAGAGAGAGAGAGAGAGAGAGGGGGGGACTCAACAGAAAGGGGAAGGGTCTATTTAAAGAGAGAAAGTATCGAGGCGATTATTTAAATGGGGTTTTAGGTCCTCCTGCTTGGACAATTACCACCCTCGCAACCCACAATTACCAGCGGAGCCTCGCAAATGGCACGGGTTCGAGGCGACCGGGGAGGGGCATAATGGTAATTTTGTACTACCAAAATCGCCATCCTTGAATTCCCTCCAGAAAGTACTCCTCGGTAGAGAAGGCGACAGACCATATATATATACATAGGCTTTTCATTCTTGCTGCATATGGAACAGCATAGTTACGTGTGCGCGTTGATATATTTATAATTATTTAAAAAAATCATACAAATTAAAATTTAAAAATAAACTCTCTTTTTTTTACCTGCGAAGGCACCAGGAAAGTTGTCACCTAAGAAATTGATCTTCATGGGCCGGAGGAGCGTGAAATGGGTATCGGGCCCAATGGGCCCAGCCCAAAGTGCGGCCCATGCTTCAAGGTGCGGAAGTTTGGCGCGACATGTTTTTCCTTTTCTTTTTCTTCTTCTTTTTGACCGTCATGTAACAAGTGAAAATTCATGAAGATGAACAAGTGGTACTTCGGGTCGATTTCCCATCCCCGCTCACTTACCACCGTAGTAGCGTCCGAGGATTTCACCGAGCCACACGAGAGCGGGTTATTCAAATTCGCCATCCCTGAGCCCTAAATTGATACAGATTAATAATACGTATCATTTTACACTGTTATACATCCTCAACCTCATGGGTGGCTTGATCGGCACTGTTCCCTATCAGCGAAGTGTCTAATTGCCGAAATCTCCTCGCGTTAGTTGTGTCTCAAGTAGAGCTGGCAATTCGGGCCGGTGTAAACTTTTCGGGGCAGTGCCGGTACGGACCACCATCTTGGGCGACCCAAAAATCATTGCACGAATCACACAAAATAAATAAGATATTAAGATAAATATTTAAATATAATTTATATTTATATAATTAATTTTTTAAAATTATTCTCATAAATTTGTATTATAAAAATTTATTTTTATATCGTACCAACGCCACCCAATCTCTCGTTGCTGGCAGAATGACAAATGGTAGCTCTGAGCAAGAGAGGAGTTGATCGACACCAATTATTCCTCCACGTGCTCTTGCGATCTGTGCCAAGAAAGAGGCATCGCTTCTGATTCTGATGGAATTTTGTCATAGGACAGAACGTGGATAAAAAATGCTTCACCGGCGGTAGCCTGTCAGATCCGGAATCCACGGGTCCTTTGGATTGGAGCATTCATTCTCCTCGGAAGTGGATGGATGGATGGACAGACAGACACCGAGCCTTTTCCCCTTCCCCACGATAAATTAGTCTGCCCTCTTAAATGTCCATTTCGAGGGTACACGCATATGCCTCGTCCGTGCGTGACTTCTCCAGACAAAAAATTTGGACCACCCGGACACATTAATACGGAAATTCAAGCGACCGTCAAGGAAAGGAACCACACGGTCTTTATGGATCGCCGCAACTTCCCAATTTCGCGAGGACGTGACAATTTACAGTTGGCTGCCCGTTTGCCGATTAGAATCGAAGTCATGGGGCATCACCCAATCTAGTGGACGGCTAGAACTGCATCCCCTTACTGCGAACCGAACCGAAGTAGAGCAGGCCGGGGTGGGCTTATACCCCACGCGGCCGATTGAACCGGAGCACAAGAAAAGAAGGTTTTGTCTTTGTCGTGTAGTAAGTTGTTGTAAGTCGATCGTTCCTCCCATCCAGGCACGCGAGCACTCACTCAGCGTCGAGATATTTACTTAGGGTTTATACTTTGGAATCACGATATAACGGGATTTGAGCACGACCGCGAATGCAAATCTTGGTTGTGATTTCTCCTCGTAATCCTTTAGATTTTCGTTTGATTGCACGGTTCCGTATGTTGTTCATTCCTTGCCCAATCGAGCTGTTAAGTTCCGCATGAACAACCAGCACTCCTTCACCGTGAAGAGAGAGAGAGAGAGAGAGGGAGGGAGATGGCAGGGCAGGTCATCTAACAGCTTCGGTGGCCGGTGACGGGGACGGGGTCAGACAGCTGGCAAGTGGTGGCCGGCAGGGTAGAGATGGCCAATTAAGGTAATATGAGCGTACACATCAGGAATGGACAGACCGAAGTCCATCCGAATATGTTATTATATTATGGTAAGTAACTTCATGCGGAAAATCACGTGTCTGGGTTTTCAGCGTCCACTTAGAGAAAGTCGATGGTAATAATGATTCATGATCGAGGTTACCCGACTGCCTCATCCTCAATCGATTTTGCTGAGCCCGATCTTGGTGGTACTGACTGTTAATGGTGCTTGGACACAATCATTGTCGCCAATAGATTGTCATAATAATTACAGTTGAGAGAAGAAGGAAGCAAATTCGATTGCTTCTGTTGGAAGGAGCAGAGCTAAGGAAACATGATGTGCCCTCGATTGATTTTTGCTCGACCAAAACGAACATGAGGAAGTGCAGCTGTCTTCCTCTGCATGCGCCCATCATTCCCATGCACCGCTCCTTTTCTACCCCCCTCCGTAAATTACAGAGCGAGTGTGGGCTAAATTTTGCGATGACATCGAGTAGTGGCAGAGCTTCTGTCGGAACAATCATTAGTCCCTCTCTCTCTCTCTCTCCGGCCAGAGTGGACCCAGACCAGGTGGCAATCTACCCCTATCCTCTGATTATTTATTGATTTAAAGAAATCCTTATATAAAAAATTATGCATTTGTGTCTCATGTCGACTTTACGTGTAGGACTACTAGCATCTACACGAGCTACTGATCAAACTTACCCTGCTGCCGCTGTTCGGCCCAAGGTTGTTCACGATATCATGGCACCGGCTACCATTCACGATCAAAATTTCCAGCAGTGATTCTCGATTGAACCGTAAAACTTCCCTCCATATTGGGTTCCAAGTCCAGACAATTGATTGATGATGCCCGCTCTTTTTTTTAAAGAAAAAAACTAGTTCCTCCTCACAGATGATCATTCATCACGCGCTCAATACACGACGAGATTGTTATATAAAATTTATCGGGAGAATGATCCGTGGAAGTCTTGCCTGGCTCCATGCTTGTTGTGCTCCTCCTTCATGACGGGTCCCATCGGGGGATGAAGCTTTTATGGACAGCGGCATGGTGGGGCTGGAAGTGTCGAGGAGGAGTGAGTTTGAGTAGAGAAGGAAGATGGCTACTTTACTTTGCTTTCCTGTGCTTTTTTTAGATTTGTACAAAGAGACAAGACGACAACATCATATAACAGTAGCAGACAGCCTATTCCAGCAAACACCCAGCCCTGCAGACCCTCACTTCCCTCCCCCTCCCCCTCCGCGCTATTAAGTCCTTCCTCATCCTTCTACCTTCGCCATGTGACCTCCACTCCACGTTCTCTCTCTCTCTCTCTCTGTCTACCAGGGAAGCAAATCTGAGTACTCCCAGCAGGCACATTTTGCTCGCTGGGGGTGCGACCAGCAGATCAGGTTCTTGGAACACGGCACCAGAACATTATCAGCTAAGCCTGAGCAGGTAGGAAAGGTCCTCTCCCGAATGTGAAAATCTCCCTTGATTACTGATGCTTGCGAAGATTGTCATAGAGAGGGCACGATTGGCCAAACCCTCTGTCGCGATGAAGGACTTCCCTTCTTGTTTTGGTGAGAGCGGGGTTCAGGTCGCCGACTCGTCCTCTTCTTCATCCCCATCATCGATTTCTCCTAGACATGCCCAGAACTTCGTCACCTGCGTCTACAAGTGTAAATTGAGCTCCCAGTCTTGCTTGATCACCGTCACTTGGACAAGAAGCTTGATGGGTCAAGGCCTCAGTGTTGCAATCGACGATTCGACCCACCAGTCCCTGTGTAAAGTCGACATCAAGCCTTGGTTGTTCTCCAAGAGAAGAGGGCACAGAAACACAGAGGTCGTCTTGAATTCGAGCTCCAGCACTGTCGATATATACTGGGATCTCAGTAACGCGAGATTCGGGCAAGGCCCCGAGCCCGCGGAAGGGTTCTATCTGGCTGTCGCCTTCGAGAGGGAGTTGGTCTTGCTTCTCGGGGACATGAAGAAGGAGGCGTGCAAGAAGATTGACGCAGCGCCCGCCACACCCTCCTGCTGCGCCGTCCTGGTGGCGAAGAGGGAGAACATATTCGGGAAGAAGTCGTACGGGACGAAGGCCCAGTTCTCCGACAGGGGCCGGGCTCATGACGTGGCGATCGAATGCGACACCGGCGGGCCCGGTGACCCATCCCTGGTGGTCCGCGTAGACGACAAGGTCGTCATGCAGGTGAGACGGCTGAAGTGGAAGTTCCGGGGCAACGGAACTATCCTGGTGGACGGGATGCCCGTCGATGTCTTCTGGGATGTCCACAACTGGCTCTTCGGCAACTCCACGGGGAATGCCGTGTTTATGTTCCACAGCAGCATGCTGCGGGAGAAGTCGTGGACTGATCAGACGATCTTTGATCAGTCCCTGGTGGATTGCACGAATTCATATGAAGGACTCAAAGATTCCAAGTTGCAGGGAGGTGATTTCTCGGTCATTTTCTATGCTTGGAAGAACGAGTAGAGCAGGTGGGCTGATGCTCCTTTTTCTTTTTCTTTTTCCTCCCGTTTTATCTCGTTGAATGTTCTCGAGCTGTGAACTTGACCAGAGAATGAATACTTGTAGAAACTGAGTTTTCCGTCACAGGTGTGATTCAATGATATGGTAAATACATTTTCCCTCCCGTAGATCAGATCATACCCCTTATTCAGCTCTTAAAGAGATAAGATGATAAAAAAAAAAAGAAGAAAAACATCAATGCAATTGCTGGTTGATATGGTCTCTTGTTCTGTTCCTGTCCTGCTATGCTATGCAATGTTATTAAATTGACAATACTATGGGACTTAAACCCATTTTCATACTCCATTATGTCGCTGCATCTGACCAGACCAGTGTCTCCATGTTCTGTTCTTGGCAAGCCATCCTCTGAAACATGTGGAAATAAATGAGTTGGACAGTCGATGATGGAGGTCAAAACCTTCTGCGTGCCTCGTTTCATTACCGTCCATCTGACCTCGCCGAATGTTGCCCGGTTAGCATGATTCGTTGTTATGTGCTGTGGAAGAAGAGGTTGGGTGGAACAGGGACGAACATCCTACCTGGCTAGTAGCTTTTAACTCGAGGAAAAGAAGACGATCCGTGTCGATGATCATCCCGGTGGTTATATGCCATTAAATGATGCCCTGCAACACCGATGAGCGGCAATGAGTAGAGGAGAGTGACATGAATTCTAGCAACACTTCAAAAGAAAAAAGAAAAACAAACCCTTGGATTGGCCCTGATAGTGACACTGCCATAATTCAAACCCACCACTCAATTTGGAGGGAAGTAGTTGAGAGTTTTAAGATCGGTATCTGCTTAAAAAGGACCCACTACTACATCCACATGCAGGACTGCATCCCCAACCAAGCAAATGAAGACGATAACATCAGTTAGTATGTCATCATTGCTCTTTTGTTTGACGTGCGCCAGCTTGTATCCAGAGCCCGTGATAAGTTTTCATTCATCCATATTGGGGTCTAGTCAATTTCATCAAGAAATAGCTTTTTCAAGCCTTTCTGAAGCCGCAAGCGGCTTAATATGATATGGGGCAGAAACAGACGCATGATCGTACCACCAGTCAACTCATCATCAGTATAACACCGACGGAGAGGATGCTTATGTACCTCAAAGGTGCCGGTCCAAAGAACAAAATTCTATCAAGTGTTTTGATTCAAATAGGAGAAGGGGTTTTGATCTGCATCCCCCCATGAGTTCTGTCATGGTCTCTCTTGGGAATAAAAGTAAACCAGACTCCCACCTTTATGGTTTTCAACTGGGGAGCTAGCGGCTGCAGCCATCAGTCATCCCCACGAGTCTTAAGTGGTTAAATGAATGGGCTGTTTGTAAGGAAAGTCGTTTTAAGTATAGATGAAAGCTGAGGCGGATCTTGTGAGAGCTTCCAGACTCAGCAGGTGCGATGGACCTGTGGATTTAGGTCCCGAGGTAAGTTGGCGACCAAATTCAACAAGCCGCATCCAGTCAACTGCTTGAAATACGAGGCTATACAAGATGCTTCCGGCAAAGGGCCCACTTCAATGTACACGAACAAGGATCTTTTCTCACTTCAGAAGAGAGAGCGGATTCCGAGAAAATACATTGACAAATGTGTATCCTTCCCCTACTGACAATTTCAGATGACTGTTCTAGAGCCTTGAGGGCGACCTCCATTGAAAACTTACCCCCAAGGATCTGCAACTTCTATACTGTCAACAACTCCTGAAAGACAGACAGACAGACAGACCAGAAGATAAACAAATAAAACATGTCATTTAGTATCAAAGAAGCATTCAACCAAAAGTAGAAGCAACAATTTGTGCATGTTCACAAATTTGCATAGAGTTCAGCCCTCAATTGATGCATGATCAATCTATGTTATTATGTTGCACAGCGGAAACCGTAACACTGTTCCCTGTCCGTAGGTAGTATCTGTTCGTTCATTTGTTCATGTCATGGAACTTCAACCAATAAACATTGGAATGCATATTCATACAAATTCCACACAGCATTCCAGTGGGTTTTTAATATTTTATATTACTTATAGATATCAATTGCAGATTTCACCATCAAATTAACAATTCAAAATGCCAGGATCAGAATTTCTGCAAGCCACAGCTTAAATGTGTCATATGTTAGTCGAGATAAGCATGTTACAGTTTCTAAATTGATTACACAACATGAGAGAAGACCAATTTTGACATACCTTCTCTTTCTGCTTGTACACAGAGTCAATTTTCTTCATGTAATCATCCGTCAATTTCTGCAGAAAAATTCAACCTCTTTCATCCAAGAAATAATAATGATCCATAAAAATATTTTTGCTACTCAACAGGTTTACCGTCAACAGGTCAGGAGTACATGGCAGAATTTTAAGTACTAAGGAGTTTTCCTCTATCAATCATTAATTAAGCGTGACCAACATCTTTCTGCTACTATTAAACCTTAATTCCCTCTCCTTCGTTTCAGAAGACACAGAAACAATATAGTCTGAGAAGAGAAAACTGAAGTTAAGAAGTGCCTTAGAACTAATGTCTAGCACCTAATCTCCACCCCCCCCCCCCCAAAAAAAAAAAAATCAACAATATCCATAAGACCGGAGGAGAATGAACTGACATTAAGCTGTCACATACATATTTACATGTAAATAGTGATAAGAATAAGCTGCTGAGATAAAGAAATGAACGACCTGCAGATCACCTGACAAGTCTTTGACATTGTCTTCTGACAGTTTTTTCTCCTGCACAACACAGTCAAGTTGTATATGACCACAAAAATTCACGTGACAGTTAAAAAAGGTTGAAACCCAAAATAAAAGGAAAATCAGATGGAGTATACTACTAAAGAAATCTAGACCTTCTCTAGCTTTTCATAAGCTTTTAAGGCATCTCTTCTTATATTCCTAAGTGCCACCTGAAAATCATTGCTGAAAGATCATTATCTCCCTGAGGGAAGCAAGATCAGCAAGCTTCAAACACACAAACTTTACATTCATATGCATACATAAGATGTCATTCTACATTATTTCCTTACAGAAAATCTGTCATGTAGAGCACCTTAGTGCACTCTCAATGGCATCAATGTTAAATACATCACCATTAAGTCAGATAGTCTACCCCAATCAGTCTCTTTCATAGCTACATCTTTTTTTCTTTTAAAAAAAGATGCTCAGAGATGCAACAGTTGATATTTTAAAATATCCAGAATTTGGTGACATGTCTGCCCAAAAAGAGATGGTGAAGTCTAAAGACAAGAACTGACAAAAAATCTAAAGTAAATTGAAATTGGAAATTCAATCCACACATCTAAATAACATGTGGATCCACTACCTTCCCTTCTTCAGCCTGTTTTGCCACAAGTTTTGACAATTCCTGTAACAAATAGAAGAAGGTAATATCAAATGAAAACAAAGACTGTAGAAGCATCTAAGAGTAAGAAGTGCCAGGAGGGAAGAAATGTTGGTAAACTAATTGCTTCTGAATTCAACAGTAGAACAATCTATCTAAAGATTTCATATGAATTGGGTGATCACAAGTCTCTTTCTAAAAGTCACTTGTGCCCTGATAAGAATAGAAAATGCCAAAGATGGTTTTGTGGGGGTGGGCGTGTGGTGTGGTGTTTGTGTGTGGGTGTGGGTTGTGGGTTGTGGGGAGAGAGAGAGATGACGGAGAGAATACTATCTGTGTTGGGACAATCTCTTACTTTTTGCCATGTTGGTTAAATTCAAGACAAACTGGAATGGAGTTGCCACATTAAGGTCATTTTTCATGTGGTACTCCCTTTAACAAATTTTCTGTTGCTTCTTGTCGAGCACTACATAACAGCAATTGACAGTTGGCCAGAGAGTTTGGGAATAATCAACAACTTGATCTGTAAGTGGATAGTGAAATAAACTGAGAGCATTTCAAGAGAGCATGTTGAAGCAAATTGATAGACGTGAAGCTCCTTTTTTTTATTAAATAGGGAAGTATTTCCCCTTTGACAGAATAAAAATCATAGAAAATTGAACAAAATATACATATACATATGCATGAAGAATGACATACCTTGCGCCTTTCAGATGTCAGTTGAGGTAGAGTCAAGCGTATCACCTCACCATTGTTATTTGGTGTCAAACCAAGATCAGAGCTTACTATGGCCTTCTCTATTGCTTTTAAGCTAGTGCAAGCAACAGTATCAAAACAGGACTCTACAAGCAAAACTTCCATATAGTTTCAAGTTCATTGCACATTCATATAGGATATTTTCTAGGAAAGTACAAAAAATATAGGATATTTTCCTCCAGTCCATGACTGCTATTTTTAGTCTTAGAATAAGAAATCAGACAAATTTTGCTATCACATTTTGCATAATCAATCATTCAAGATCATATTGCTAACTCTTCAGCCTGCTAAGACTGCAACTAGTATTAATTAGCCTGGTGCTAGGAGAAGCAAGCCAGCTAAGCAACTAATCAAGCAATCTATAACCCAAGATAGCAAGACATATTAAGCATGTAAACTACTAAGTTTACCTGGATTTATCATATGGCTGAACCATGAGAGAACTTGCATCAGGGCTACTAATTTGAGCGATACTCTTCAAGCTAACTGGAGTCCCATAGTATTCCACCTAGAAACAAGGAGACTCGAGTGAAAGTCTGGTTACCGTATATGTTTTCTCTTTTACTGGATGATAAAGGTAAAAGCCGCTATATCAAATAAGATAATATTAATCACAAGCCAGAAGCTCAAAGGAACTAATGCTCAAGGACAAGCCTAAGCTCCTGTCCTACCTCTCTATGAAGCATTCTTCTATCCCTAGTATTTACATCTGAGACCAATCTCTGGTCATCTAGGTATGCTTGGAGAAATTGTGTTTTCCATAGAGGTGAATGAACTTACATAGATAAACAAGCCAGAGTTTTCAGCAAAACAAGCATGCATGGACATACATTACAAAACTGGTTTCCTATTCGGAAAACCATGGCATGTTGATTGAAAGACACAGAACTGCAAACAAAATCTGCAGCATGAAGGAAAATTGAACCACAGGAAGCAACTAGCTGCGTCATCTTTAAACATGAGCAAAAAAAATTTCTTCCGAAAGGCTTACCTGAGAAAATAAACTTTGAGCAACTATTTCAAAAGGACTTGATAATTGCATAAACATCAGTACATTAGACGTGTACATCTGCTCAGTCTAACATCATATTCAATGATGTCCAAATTGACAAAATTAGTTCATAAATTGAGCTAGATTTTTGCCCTGAAAGTGCAATGGAAAGAATAGATATAACAAGAAGCATAAGATTATACCTCAACTTTATCTAGCATGGCAGGGTTTGCTCTTCCTGTTCTAATGGAATTAAAGTTTGAACGGACTGTCTCAATAGTCTTCTCCATTCTTTGTCTCTGAGTAAGGAAGACCTCGTGAGTACAAAATGTTCCTTTTCGCATATAACTACAAAAGTTGCAAACATGAGGGAGAAAAATGCTGCAAATCTCGCACAAGACTGTCCACACTCTACTGAAAGATCAGTATCACAGGGAGACTTACAACATCTTCCTCGATCATCGATTTCTCAGCCTCAATTTCTTCGATAGTTGCGCACCTGACAAATCCTGTTCTATATATCCCAAAATAAAAGGGTAAAAACTGCTCCAACAAGTACCATTTATAGTGGAAAAATCCCTCTTAGTCCACTCTACAAGTCCAGTAAACCAACTTACCTCTTCTGCAGCAGTGACCTCCTGGACATTAGGGGCTTGGCCCCAGGAATTCGGAACGCGCTATCCCGAAGGCTCGCATAATTCGCGGCAGCACTGATGCTGCTCAGGCTGCATTTCACCCAGTTTCCGCCGCATGAACCTGCTCGGAGAAGCTCCACATCGCACACAATTCAGGCGCAGAGAAGACAAAACACAAGTCGGCCCATCACAGATAAATGCAACACGTAAAAGGGAATGAGCAAGTCAGCGAAGGTACCCGTGGGGGAGACGAGGGTTTTGGGATGGTTTGGGAGTGAACGGGAGATGGGGCGAAGTGGGGCTGCGGGGTAGAAGGATGTGGCCATGGCCTTTCCGGTCAAAGAGGGAGAGCGGCCGCACAGCCCGCGGAGAAGATGCGGCTCGACGAGAAGCTGAGGAATAGGAGAGAAGTACTCGGAAGAAGAGGGGAGAAGGAGAGGATGAAATGCCACGGGGGAAGGCGCAGAGCTGTGGGCTGTGGATAAGGACTGGACTTGCCATCGGCACATTTACTACCGTTTCTCGCTCAGCTGTGGTTTAAGTTTTTTTTCCCGGTGATTTGGGTTTTATTTCCAAAAAAAATTAATGCCCGTAAAATCAGATTTTTGTTGTTATTACTTATTTAAAACTTTAAATATTTATATAAATAAGAGCCAGAGCAAAATTGTTCATTGATACAACGTATAATTATTATAATCAGAGCAATATAATAAAAAAAAGAGGTATGGGAATTTATGTGAATGTAATATTATTAATAAATTATAAATTAAATTAGTAAATACCATTACTGAATATTAAATCCATCCTATTCTATACATCTTTCTTTTTGTTCTTTTTTTCTTCCTTAGTTCCCTGGAATTAACTCATCAGGTGGCAAATGATGAATTTTGAGTAAATTCAAATTTAAATTCGGGAGATAAAACCGCATAACCCACAAATTCTACGCATTATTAAAGAAAAAAAAGGAGTACTGGTAGGATTACTGCTTCAGACCATGATCCCATCAATATCCAAAGACATTTGTCACATGTTAATGGTCAAAGTACCTTTGGATGTATTGATTGAGATAATAAATGGATCAACGTCCAAGGCAGTCAAATTGAAACGGACGAGAGCAGTGGACTCCGTCCAAGGCAGTTCATGATACCCTAAAGTGTGGCTCTTGCTCGACCATGCAAGAGATGGATGAATGATGCTTGTATTTTGATGGATCCAATTGTTCATAGAATTCTTTCACATTATTAGATCAGCGTTTTAATCTCAGCGAGTGAGGATCGTTTTCCCATTTCATCTTTCACTGAGAAAAGTCCGGCGAACGCGAGACTCGTTGCAGAATACGAAAGAGGGACCAAAGAAAGGGGGAAGGCCTACAAAGGTAAGTGGTAGATGATTTAACGGCCGTCAGCGAGAGGGCTGGCGGCAGCTTTGCTTGCAGGGGCTCGGGGGAAGGCTGCTGCTCCTCGAAGACGAGGCTACCAGCCGCTGTGCAAAGGACTCGATCCTCCGTCCGTTAGTCTCCGTCAGTAACCGCTTCCCGCCAAACGGCAGCGTCTCCGCTGCTCTCTCCTTCAACACGTCTTCCTCCATCCCATTTGCCTGCACGATTGACGCCGTCGATACAAATTCAATGAAAAAAAAATCAAATTTCTAGTATTTAACCAACAAATGCCGATACAAATAATAATTAATTTTTTGCTAAAGGATAAAATAATAATTAATTAATGCAAGCGGAAATAATTTACTTTCATCGGCGCTTGCACTTTTTACTAGGCTCGAAGAACAGCTCAGAATTATTTTCCCTCTGCTACATTTTCACAGCTAAAAAACATATTTCTCCGAACTGAAACTTTAATTAAAAAAAGAAATATAATTGATTTAATTTATTTACCTGAATTCTCACATAGTACGTGCGGTTCCAACAGAAAGCGTTGCCTAAAATCTGGTCTACGGTCTCCGATACTCCGTCGAGCACGATGTTCACCACTGACGATGTCGAGCACTCGCCGTTCTTCTGGAGCTTCACGCTCTCTCTGCTCCCTGGTCCAGTCATCGGTCCGTTCCCGAGGGAAAGGACGAGGAGGTCCTCCACGCCGTTGACGGACGGGAAGTCCCGCTTGTTGTGGAGCACGTGAGTGACAGCAGCCGCCGTCGGATTGTTCATTACGAGGCCGCCGTCGACGGCGGTGCAGGTGGTCTTGCCGTCGACAGAAGACAGAGTGAACGGCTTGAAGCGGCTGGGTGTCGCTGACGTGGCTCGGCAGACCTTCCAGAGCTCGAAGTCGAAGCTCGGCGAATCGGATGCGTCGGCGCGGGAGAAAACGAAGGGAGCGGAGCTCTTGAGGTCGCAGCAAGGAACGAGGAGAGGCTTGCAAGTGTCCTTCAACGTCAGGATCCTCCCATCGTCCGGCCAAGAGAAAACTTGCTTCAGAACCTTGTCCATGCTCTTTCCAGACAACCTGGTCCGCCTGCGGAGGAATCCGGCGACCCCAACCTTGAAGAGCTCCGAGTTTCTCTGAGTGATCAGGTCCACAGCGGCCCTGGCGGTGAACAGGGGCCGGCCGGAGGGGTCGGCGGCGCAGAGCATGGAGGCGAGGACGCCACCGGTGCCTGTACCAGTGACAATGTCAAAGAAATCGACGACATTCGCGTGGGGATCGCCGGTGCGGAGGCGAATCTGCTCCTCGAGGTGGACGAGGGCGGCACCAGCGACCATGCAGGTGGTTCCACCGCCGTCGATGCTGAGGACCCGCGTCTTCCTGGATGACTCGCAGTGGGAGAGCCACTTCTGCTCGAGCTTCGTGAAGATCTCGAGCGTGACCTTGCTGAGCTCCATGTACTCTCTCCACCTCTGTGATCTCAGGCGGTCCCTCCCTGCTACCCCCACGCCGCGCCTGGATCAGAAGCTAATAAGAGAGTGAGCGACGATCTGTCCGTGGCAGCTCTTCACGATTTGTAGCTGACAGGCATTAACGGTAGAGAATGCGAGGAACAGGGATCAGAACAAGCAAACAGTAGACGCAGCGACGCACGCACGCACGCACGCACGCAGTCTCTCTCTCTCTCTCTAAAACTCACACTCACTTCGCAGTCTCAACACTGTGGAGTACGCACGGAGGGAGAAGAGCGCGGGGGCGGCGGTTGAGGAGACTTAAGAACGAGAGTACAGTGAGGGGTAGTGCCCGTGTGGGTAGTTATATATAAAGCCTGACATTTAGAATTAGCTCACCCCGAGAATTAAAAAAAGGGATAATAATTTAATATATGGTGTCGGGTGAAGGAAGTACACAGTACGATGGGCACTGAGTAGTAACAGTAGTGGGAGGGGAGAGAGACAGCCCACGTGCACGTACTACCCAAGTAGCCGTGCGTAGAGGAGTTCTTGACAGTGTTTTTTTTTTTATATATATAAATAGTCAATATATAATTAAATTTTATCTAACTGATTAACGTAAATTTCTTAAATCAGTATATTTAAGGGTTAAGAATATTCTTGACAATGTCACTTAATTATAAGTTACCGTTCATCGATTTATGGGATGAGCGACAATCCCGGGTTAAGTCAGTCAGTCACGATGCCCTTCCTGGCTGCTTCCTCCTCCTTTCCTATCAGTGTTAATTTTTTCCCTGCCTAACTTTCAGGTCGAGAATAGTATGATGGTGGACCGCAAAGTCAAATTACTCTGACCCCCGGATCACAGTAAGACTCCAGTGCAAGACATTTCCGGCCTCTCGATTATAAATGTGTGGCTGGGGACTTTTTTTTTTCTGTTATATTAATTTTCTATCAGTCTCTCTAATTCTTCTCATTCTCTTCTCTCTGTTTTGATGTATTCAATACCAGCAGCATATCAGACTTCAACTAACAGGAATTGTACCTCCTTCCCTGTCATGGGCAGAGAGAAGCACCGCATCAGGCCCTGGTTTAGCCCCTCTTTCCATTGCACCTACCAATACAACACAGAAAAGGCAAAGAAAGGAGAGAAGGATTCAGAGTAACCTCTGAGCAACTTTCTTAACAGACAAACACGAGAACGATTGAGATCAGAGTACTTGTATAGTAGAAGCTACAGGACTCGAGTGAACTGTTCTCCCTTTTTGGTGATATACCATAGTAATCCCAACTCACCATTCGTACAGATAACACACACACGCACACATGCGTAACATATGTCAAAATGGAAAGTGGAAGCGGGACCAAAGGCTCGTAACAATTTTATAGTAGTAGAGATTGGAGTACACTTTAGATCAGTAGGCAGCTCACTGAAACGTTACCCCATGGAATCTCAAGCCCTAATATGGCATGATCATCAAATTTAGCAGCAACTATCCTATGTTTTCATACGTAAGCAAGAGAGGTCTAGCAGGAAGAAGATAGAAATAAAGTGACACCAGGGGTCGGTCCGATCGGAGATGTTGCCCAAAGCCCCAGTTTCTCATCTTAAATTTTTAATACGTAAAAGTATCAGAAGATGCATTTGGAATTAATTGTTTTCTGTAAAGTATTAAAGAATGCTAATAGAAACCAAAACGCCTATTGCTATACTGAAAACTTTCCTTTCTATTAATTAGAGAGAGAGAGAGAGAGAGAGAGAGAGAGAGACAGACAGACAGACAGACACAGACACAGACACACAGAGACACACGCAGAGTGATTCCTAAGCTTCCACACAATTCAACAGGGCATAAATCAAATATGTAACTGGGATCATGAACCTAAACCTAAGAGCAAACGAATCTACTCTCTGAGCTGGGAATTAAATTGCGTGCTTACCAGAATGTATGAGGAAAATGAGTTCCATATTCCTTCTTAAAGCTAATGGGTTAAATTCTTGTACCCTTTGGTGAAGGAGCTAAAATATTCTGGAGAGCTGCAATTGTGTACATATGGATTCCAAACGATGTGGGCATATACCAAATTACTGTTTGCCACTGTCATTCTCTTTCTCCATAAAACGAAAGCCCATTAAGTACCGATACTCTCCTGTACCCATGCAACGTGAGCAGTAATCGAGACCACTACCACCACATCGTCTGCACCTGCATATACATCCAAGCACATCATTACCAATTATTTGGTTAAGAGTATTTCCCATGTCAAAATTACATGGCGGGCTTCATAACTTACCATTTTGGCCAAGCCCCTTTTGGAAGCATCACCAAGTGACCATAATTTGTCCTGCCTGTTGAAGAAGAAATGAACTTTACCATTGCTCACTACAGCTAAAGAAAACCTTGTATAGAAAATATCCCCTAAAGAAGCCAGTCTTATTGCACCACTGAAGGACAGATACCATGGTTAACACACCCATCTCTTAAAAGTCAGAGAAAGTACCTCTTCCATTACAAGGATGACAATCAACCCTTCCACTTCCATTGCACACGACACAAGGTGGATCTGGCTTTGTTCTAGCTTCCTTTCGCACATTAGACTGCAAAACACAAACAGAGCGACAGGACCAACATTGAATAATCAAAATAGAGAATATTAGAAGAGAGCAGGATGAAGATAATTGAAGCACTCAAATGAGCAAGTATCAATAAGCCTATTGGCTCCAGTCAGAATGGGAAAACTGACAATGACATGCCTCTGTTCGCACAACCCAAGAAGGCTTGGAGAAAGAGAGCAATGGCTTTCTAGGTATTATAGGTTCTCTAGGAGGAATGCCACCATTTTGAGAATTTCGAGCTTCTAATCTGGTGGCAGTAACAAGAGTTGGTGTTGTTGCTGCCATTTTTTAACCTTACTGCTGCAAAAATTTTCACCAAGAGAGAGTATAAATACAGGATATACTTCACAAAATGATGGATATAACATGTGGTACTGATAATCAAATTCGTTTCAATGAACTCATTAACTAGGACACCCAAGTCTGCCATTATCCTTCATTTGACCAACATATGTGTTGGATTGTACTCCTGGAGACTATTCTCAATAATAGGAAAGGCATAACCTATCTCTATTTTCTCCTAAAGAAAGTGGACAAACATAATCCATGCATCAATAAATATTGTGATTCCATTGAAAAGAAGGACTTGTCCAAAAGGGTCCACACATATGCTTACACATGACTGTACCCATGGGCTTGTGGTGGGGGTGTTCATGTACCCGGGAAGGATAAACTTATTGTTATCAAATAAAGAAAGATTTAGCCCAAATGAATTACAGAAGCTGTGCTTGGTGCAACATTAGAACAATTGGCTAGTCTATTTCCTAAACCCGAAGCGTAGCAGCTCACCCTAATCACGCTTAAAATGTTAGAATTGAATACAAAATGGGCATTTCTTACAATGGAAGACTCCAAGGTTTTGAGACATCTCTCACTGATTCGTCTCCCACTACAATTGTCGTCTATTATAACACACAAATCAATAACGAGAAATAGAAGGCATCTAATAACTGGGCATTCTTGAACTATCAGAAGCCCAGACCTTTCATGGGTTCCCCCACAATTGAAAGAATAACAACACAACCATCTGTCACCTGCCTGGGCCATCAACGGAACCTTTGACCAATCGATCCGCTGACAGTTAAAGATGGAAATACACAAACTAACCAAACAAAGACCATGAGATGGAGAATTGTTACCTCTTTACGCGACTCAGCTGCCTCTGGCGCCCGAACAGTGGAGGTTCGATCACTTATCCGCACCCACCAAGCAACCGGAGGCAGCTGCCCGCAACCGCAAGTGAGACCACTTCACAATGGGAGCTAGACGGCTTTCTGAAAATGTGTTACACGCCTTCCTTAATTTCGGCAAATTTCCCTTTTCTTGTGTGTCCAATTAGAAAACAATTATTCAAACATTAAAAAAATTCATTAAATTGTAGAATAAATAATAGCCCAATTATGGTATTTGAAAATATCATGTATGGGCCCCGGATTGCACTTGGGCTTTCATTATGGCCCATTTAAGTAGGCCCAATTCAAGACATTTCACACTTGTGAAGCCCAGATATTACCTGGAACCCTAACCCTCCCTCCTCCCCTCATATATTCCTCTTCCCGGCATTCCCAGCTCTCACTCGGTCGCCCTCTGAGTTAGCTACTCTGTCTGTCGTTTTCTCATTTTCAGAAACCCTAGATCTCTCCCTGGTAAGTACTCGCTCTTACGACACCTCAGCTGGAACGTAATTCAATTTCTACAGCGAGGGCATTGAATTTCTCTCCTTTCCTTTTGTTTCGTCCTGATTTTCCTGCCCAATGTCGTGAGGTGGTTCTCTTTTTTGGGTACTGGGGCTGAACGTTCTTGCCTCCGGGTTTGAGAAGTTGCGAGGTGAAGATCCAACTTTGAGTCTGAATGGTCTTTTGTTGAGAAAAAGGGGTGCCATATGCTAATCATTTAGGGATATGTTGTTTCTTCCGGTGATTTATTTTGGATATATGCATATATGGAGCGTAAAGTGTGCGATCATATAATTTGTAAAGTTGTGGGTGCTTCTTTTTCGTCAGTCGTACTTTAGAATATGGCTTGTGCACAGCATCTCTGCTGCTATGTTTATTTTTAGATTCTCTTGTATTGAGCAGAGGGAGCATTCTAAATGTTCATTGTTTCTTTCTTCAGCAAATTTCCCACATTATCTGCGACGGTCCTTTTTATACTGTATAATGTTTCTCTGAGTCGATAAGTGGCTAAAGCTAATTTCTTTACCATTAGTAGCTCAGGGACGACTTAAGACCTGAAAATGGGACGTGTCCGCACCAAGACTGTGAAGAAGTCCTCTCGACAGGTCATAGAGAGGTATTACTCAAAGATGACCCTTGACTTCCACACCAACAAGAAGATTTTGGAGGAGGTTGCGATCATCCCATCGAAACGCCTCCGGAACAAGATTGCAGGGTTCTCCACCCACCTCATGAAGAGAATCCAGAAGGGCCCAGTCCGCGGGATCTCCCTGAAGCTCCAGGAGGAGGAGCGTGAGCGGAGAATGGACTTTGTTCCAGACGAATCTGCCATCAAGACCGACGAGATAAAGGTTGACAAGGAGACCCTCGAAATGCTTGCTGCCCTTGGAATGAAGGACAATATACCTGGGCTAGTTGAGATTGAGCCACAGGTTATGCCTGTTCAGGCTTTCGGGCGCAGGGCCAGGTACTGAGGCAGGCAATGAACTTTTGTTTTCCTAGGTGCTTGCTACTATTGTCATATGGATGAGATGTGAGACTGATGCTGAAAACTTTAGTTAAGGTTTGTTTTACAGACTCCGCTCATTGAATTATAAAGTTATTTCTTTTCTGTCTGTGATCGTGCTTTGAGCCATTCTGCATTGAAATGGATCTGATCTGCTGATGAGTGAATTAAGTTGCTTTATATTCATAGGAATAGCTTTTCTACATCTTTGAAGAGGCATTTAGTCTGCCTCATTGCCTGATTACTCATCAATTTCATGATTCCTGTGCTTGTTAATTGGACTTGAAGGTCCGCCCCTTCTCCAATTTGTTAAGTTACTCCCTTTTGGGATAACAAATTACAGTAATCTTCTTATATCTCAAACCTACGATGGTGTTAACACAGTTTGATTTAAGTGGGACATCAACATTGGTCATCAGTACAGGAGTAGAGATTTCTCTTGTATAGATAACCACTCTGGTCAACATGAAGTTAGCGCATTGCAGTTCTATTGAAGATCTATCTCAATGGGCACCTGCAGTTATTGGTTTTCATGATTGCTTCCTAAGACAGTAGCATTTGGTAACAAACAGATCAATTGGTAATGCCCCTTCAATTGCTCCGAGCAACAATTTCAAAAGGGCACTAAAAATTCATTATTTTGTATATTTGCAATTATCCGTGCAATCAATACATCAAATTTGAACATCCATGTGTTCAGAGCGTTTCTTTGCTAGACATTTCAAACAAAATTTACATTTACAAGATGAATTGGATAATCATCTGGTAGCAGCCATCTCTGATGCCTTTGATGAGCACAGATCCCTGAAAGCTTGCTTCAATGTCGCTGGCTCGGAGATCCCAATTCTTGGCAAATGAGGCACGCCTACTGCAACTGGCATCTTCAGAGCATTCTTTCTAAGAGGGTTCCCACCTACACAAACTATAACAGAGAAAGTATAAGAACTAGAAATTTCCACAAGAGCACATACATACAGGCAGCGACTTCTTCAATACTGATTGCAACAGGCAGAATTAGCTTTAGACACACTATAAGATTCAAAACGGAATCCTTCAGTTTGGAGATCTGAACAGAAACAGATTGAAACAGAGACGAGAGGGACCTGGGAGCTGGTGTGACATGAGAAGACAAGCAGTACCTGAACGAGACGCTGCACACTGAGGAGATCTCGAAGCGATCGATCAATGTATGGGCAACGGGACCCAAACGAAAACCCTTGCTAGCAGGAGAGAGGTTCGAAGGAGAGCAGTACACTGCATAGAAGAGCAGTCCTTGCTTCTTCTTTCGATACCCCATCTTGATCAGAACTGAACATCAATTATTTCCATTAACACTAACGTTGCCATACAATACCCCACTTTTCGATATTCTTGGATAGTCCCATCTCCAAATTATACTCTACACGAGGCCTCAACTGGAAGTAACTCTCAAATTGGTGTGATTCTCACTTAGAACTAATGATCACTTCCTAGAAATGAAACTTACGAATGTATGGGGTCATTGATATAACAACAAAATCGCGTGTTTCAGCCTTGCGCCTCAATATCGGAACTCGCAGTCCTATCACCGGTAATCGATGTCGTCAATGCTCCGCTGGTCGCCTCACGAGTGTGGAAAGCACTCCTGAGCTGTTGATATCGCTGAAGATCGAAACCCTCGCTCCGGATCAACCTCTCCTGCCTTGCCGAGAACCGGCTTTCGCAGAAGCCCCTGAACGAGGGCTCCCTCGACGTCCAGAGGAAGAAGGCATAGCCGACCATGAAGTAAAAGGATGCGACGTAGAAGCAGATGGGCTCCATCACCTCCCATGAGAGCACGCAGAAAGTGAGCCACATGAAGACAGCCGTCTGGGCTACCAGGAAGACCAACCCAGCCCAGAGCTCTCTCCGGACCTGGGACTCCGCCCGTCTGTCGATCGCGGACTTCTGCTTCTCCAGCTCCTCCAGCTCCTCCAGCTCCTCCCTTCTCGGGTCATTGAGGGCGGGCTCGGGAACCGGGATCAGGCCAGCCACAGCCTGTTGCCAAAGAGAGGGTGGAAATTCTTCAGTAAAAAGATCGGCCGATTTGGCTGATTCTGTTCAGCTCATTTGACAAAGTCAAAATTTTTCTATCGATCGAATAAAAAGGGGAGAGAGAGGGAAAACACGGCTAGGAAGTTTCCATGTACCTTCCAAACTTCAACCTTAGGCTGTGAAATGAAATAAAATAAAATATTATCTAAGTTTTTACCATGAATTTATGAGGTAATAGGTCGGATTAAGGATGCTAGCTCAATATAATGCATTCGTATAGAAACAGATCCAGTGAATGTAAATCATCGGGCCAAGTGTAAAAATCCATTTTTGTCCTCAGTATGTATGCTGTTCGATTGTGGGTGGGTCGTCTAGGTCTACCTCTATAGTGGGATCAACCCTGGGTACATTCTCCAATTAAATTTTAAAAATATTATAAAAAACACACATACAAGGAAAAAAAAAAGAGAGAGAAAGATAAAATAAATACCCAGCAAATTAACAGAATTAGACATTTATTTTTATGTGTGTACTGCGCCGTCAGCTCCGGCGACTCATCCCCCGGAGCCCGAGCCCGCAGGGGAATCAGACCGGCCGGGGCACTCAACCTCTCCGTCGGGCCGTCCCCGAGGGGAAGCGACCGCAGCAATGGGATCCTGTTCAGCAACCAGTGGAACTGCCCCATTGTTTGCCGGGTCGTGCTCGATGGAGTGCCCACCCTGGGAGATCCCGCTCCGGACAGAGGATGCCGCCCTGCAGCTGCTCGTCACGGCCTGCCGGGAGACCATGCGAAAATGTTCTGGGGTTTTATAGGGGAGGTGTGGGGCCTCTATAAATCCATGTCACAATTGTCTTAGTCCAACCACCCTCGCAAATTTTAATAGTTATCTAAAGATATTTATCACGAATCATATATGAAGACAAAAGTCCCAAAAAAGTTTGGAGAAGAAAAAAGTGTGACGGATTGGACTCTGGGGACGCGGAGGAACTGGTATAGTATTTCCGCACAAAAGTCCGAAAGTCCGACAACGGAGAATCCAGGAGGACGGGGAGGATTCCCTCGTCCGAAAGTCCGAATGATGACGAAGGCATTGGGAACATTCCCTCGTACACATATATATATATATATAATTATATTTTAATAGTTATTTAAATATTTTTATTTAAATTATTTAAATAATTATATTCTAATTTTTTAATATACATTATTTAAATTATCTGAAGTGGTTTCATATGTTGATTCTCCCCGAGTGGACAATTCTTGGTGGAGGGTGCCTATGAGATCTTCGCAGCAGTGACGCATGCACAGCTTGTGGGCTCGTCCGTGGAATCCGTGCCGCATGCTATTTATCAGGGACTGCCCCTCGGGTGCGAGCCATGTGGGAGGAAGTTGTCCCGACGCATAAGCAATTGATTGGTCTTTTTTCTGATTGAAGAGAACCGTGGCTGGCTAGGAACTTGGTGGGATCTACATCTAATGGATCATGTCCATCTTAGGCTGTGAAGCTTGCAGTCGGCTGCCGGCTAGCATGGAATTGTAGGGATAATTCTACGCATGACCCGGATTTCTCTTGGCCTTGGCGTGGAGGAGATATAATCGGTTTGGGTGGCAAAATCTCTTTCTCAGGAGGTCCCAACGGTGCAGCTAAGGGAACCCGGGTGTCGCAGGGGTGGGTGGCATTCTTTGGGATGAAATGGGCAGATGGCTCGGGGGCTTCATGCATAATGTCGGGATCTCCACTTCCATCATCATCGGGGCTGAACCGTGGGGGGGGGGGTGTGGAATCGGGGCCTGAGATGGCACGGGATTTGGGTTTTCAGGAGATTATTGTGGAGGTTGATTCCGAAATAGTGGCCAAGGCTATTATTAGAACAAAGAGAGGCAACTTGGCTCGGCATTGGGGTGTGTCAGATGATTTCTATGGACTGTTTGTTTTACCATAGGGAAAATATCATAAAGATTTATAAATAATTTTATATTTGGTTCTCTCTTGTTTGAGAAAAGTTGTAAATATGGAATATCGTATTCCTTTTTCCTTTACAGTGAAAGAAGTTGTTGATAGAGAGGAGCTGGTTAGTTAAGCTTCAATATATCCTCCACGAGGGTAATGTAAATGTAGAGATGTTAAATGAGCCGGAGATGACCGCTCCTAACCCATTACCATTGTTAGTGAGTTTGGATTGGTTACGAGCCAATTCCGAAATTAAGTTTCACAAAAAATGGCAGGTCGCATGACAGAGCTTCACATGCGTCCTATTGGGTATGCCATTGCCATCCAAAAAGTCATTTATCTGCGAGCGAAATCGACATCTTCAACCACGCCGTCAAGCTCAGTCAAACCAACCAGTCCAAATTTCTCAGGGGCCTTGCGGGCTTTCGAGTGCTTGATCCGCTCCATAACAGGCAAACTACACCTGCGCCATACGGATTGAGTCACAAGTTGTGCGTATTCATTCCCAGTTGGCCGAGTTCAAACACAAGGTGGAGAATTCGAACATGAGTAGACAAACGGAACAGCCTCACCTGAGATGTATGTTGGGGCCAATCTTCAAGCAGAAAACATAAAAGCACAAGCTGAATTGCGATCAGCTAAATGGTTTCTTTCTTTTTGTTTTTATTAGAAGAAAGACACCAAGCTCAATAATATATAACTCCTGACTTATGAGGATCCAGGAAATAAGCCGTCTGTAGGGAATGCTCGTCCTGGATTAACTAGAGAGAGACCCGCTCAGGTTCATGCACCAACAGGCTCGGTCGCTCTCCTCAGCCAGGACATCTCTGCTCCATCCAAATAAGGGGCCAGGATATCCTGACACTTCGAATGGTAGGTGTTCAGCCATTCCATCTCTTCAGGAGTCAAGAGACTGAGGTCGATCAGCTTCTTCTGGTACGGTGCCTGAACATGATGTGAGCAAACGGTGACTTTAGGTCAGTGCCCATAAAACTTGTGGAATTTCATCTCAAAATCAGATATTAGAGAGAAAAATGGGCCACGAAGCGAAGAAGATCTATTTTAGGCTGTTAAGTGTAGATCTCTCAAGAGACCGCTGAGTGCACTAAGCTCCTATAGTGTAGTCTCATTGATCCGTGCATTAGATGCGTCCTCTCCAATGTCATCCACCCGTCTTTCCCTTTTGCTCCTTCCAACAAACATTTTCAAAACATCCATTCTGTTACATTTTGTTGAACTAAAACACTCGAGCTTCCAAACAAATGCCCATACGGTTAAATGAACATGCTATCTGTGGTTAATTAAGCCACCTAAGAACTTTACTCCATCATAAGAAAGACCGCAAGGAAATGAAAATTCGAAGATAAAACATAAGCTAGCATGAATATAACACCAGGTACTTGCTTATACTTTCCACTTTTGAAAACGTTGCAACTTTTTTTTCTAAATGACAATCACATGCTTCTCATTGGTAACATCATTACTAGATTGAAGGCTGCATGAATGCCATGAGCCGATCTTATTAATGCCGTCTATTTCCATGATGCTTTCCCCACTAAAATGAAAATTAAAATTAAAAAAAGGTGCAATGGACTGGAAATTTGATTGCTCAATAGTAGCTGCACTTGGTCAAAATGCCTAAATAGGTAAGAGAGTCCTTTCCACTTGTTCCATTCAAAATTTCTACAATCCTCTAATTCATTGCAATTATGACGAATCAACTAACAAGTACAGCAGAGACATCAAAGTAAGCAGAATTAGAGAACTTTACCCAAGTTATGTGTTCAAATGACAGGTAACCTTTGTCACCAAAGTTGAATTTTGTATCAGCCTCCTTGATTACCAGCACATTCTCTAGTCTGATGCCAAAACTTCCATCTTCATAATAACCAGGTTCTGGAAAAGGGGGAGGATAGGTCAAAATATATTACTGAAGAATCAAATAGTTTTATTAATAAAATTACCAATGCATCCTTGTGATGAGTTCTTGACTTATATTTAGGACAAGGACTAGAACTAGAAAATTAGCAGGGAAAGAGATCAGGACTGATCACTATGCATAATAGCAAAAGCTAGACCATGCTGTTACTGTATTATTCACAGGAAAACTGAAAACTAGTGACAGTTTTTATTGGGTGAATTCCATTATGGTGATTTTCTCTGCTGTCCCATAACTTCCACTTATCTGATTCACAATATTTTGGTGCATTTATTCCTGCTAGCTGTTTCCGAAAAGTAGGAATATCCCCCCTGCAAGATTTTAAACTTCAACTGGCATTTCATACTATCATGCCTTAAACTAATAAAGGTGTGTAGAGTGGCCCCAAACTCATCAACCAACTTTCATTTAACGAAAATCATCAAACCAAGCCTAATCTAGGGATGCTACCTGCCAGTATAAGATTCATTTAACATTTTTAATATGTTGTCTAATGCTGCTCTCATCTTATCCTACTTTGAAAACCAAGTTATGCAAATGGCATTTCCAAAGCCTATAACACTTAGCTAAGTGTTAACTCTCCAACATTTTTTATTAATCCTTATGCGAGTGGATTCAGCTCTGAAATATACAACTGCTCAACCCCAAAGAGGAAGATAACAGAAAAGAAAAGAAGCCTCTAGTGGCACATTACAAGTTTGTGATGAACTAATCTCTAAGGGAGAAAAATGCAGTCATTGTACTGACCATCAGTAACAGTCATTGAAGCTTGTAGTGGCACATTACGAGGCCTGAAACTGATTAAATGTGGACCTGAAGATTAACAAATTAAAATAAGAACTTTAGCATACATATCCAGCCACTCCAACCAAGAAAGAGATCGCTGGCTGTCACTTGAAAAAAAGAAAGAAAGAAAGTAAATGTACCTGGCCTAAACATCTTCATAGAAATCAGAGTGCAAGTGAAACAATATCAAACAGCTCTAGCCAACAATGCTCATTTCCACCCAATTTTCTCAGTGAACCGACACATAATTTTTTCAATAATTTTCATAAAGCGGATATGCAATCCTTGTTTTAGAGAAAAATTTTCAAGGCTCTTGAAACAGGATACAATAAAATGCAACTCATCCTATAACCTATTGATTCTTTGTTCAACTATTTAAATGTAACCCCTGTTTGAAATGTACGGTCTGGGAAAGTCTAATAACTGATAGAATTTAATTTTCTATCAAAGAACTGCCAAACTAGCAACATGTAGACTTACAATTTAAACATTACCTTCATGAACATTTAGGTACGATCCAATTCCATGACCAGTGCCATGGCGGTAGTCAAGACCGTCCTTCCAAAGTGGTATTCGAGCAAGGATGTCTAGCGAATGACCTATAAACATAAAGATAGCAGCCTCATGACCGAATAATCAGAACATACAAGTTCATAAATAAGGAATACTAACAAGGACACAAACAATTGTCCCAGAAGGAGAAAATATTAGAGCCAATAACATGAGAATAGGATTTGTTACCATTGGTTCCATTGGGGAATCGAGCATTTCCTAGAGCAATGTGACCTTTCAAAACCTACAATCGAAGCCAGGAATATTACATACATTTGATTATTAGCTATCAAACAGTTGAAGATAGTAAAAGCAAAAGAAAATTAGTTTAGTATGTCAGCAGGAAAAGAAAAAGTTAAACAGATAGCCCTAGTGGCTAGAGCACCTCAGCCCAATGTAATCCTTCTTCTAGGCCACAAATACTTCATTTCAGATGATCTTGTAAAAATTTTACATCTAGCAACTAACAGGTCCAGAATCTCGAGGGGACAACCACATACAACAATATTTTACCTATAAATTATAAAAAGTCATGATTCAAATAAAGCCAAGGAAAGTAGTGCCTTTCCCCATACCTACCAAAATCACAGGTAAAACAAGAAAAAAGAGAGCAAAAGGCCACCTACCGCAGTATAGCATGCTTTCTCATGAGCAGATGGTTTCCCAAAATGAACAGTTCGAGTTATGTCTGTCGTCCCATCCAGGTACTACAATTTGATATACAAGTAACAAAAAGAGAAATTTCAGACAGATACAACCATATAATGCAACTTAACAATATCCTAGTTGCAACTAAAAATTGGACCAATGAAACTATTACTGGAAGAATGACATACCTGTGCTCCAGAATCAAAAAGATAAATTTTGTCTGCGCCTAGTTCCGCGCATGTGTCAGCTTGAGGCGAATAATGAATGATTGCAGCATT
Source organism: Sonneratia alba (assembly GCA_900174645.1). Classification (NCBI taxonomy): domain Eukaryota; kingdom Viridiplantae; phylum Streptophyta; class Magnoliopsida; order Myrtales; family Lythraceae; genus Sonneratia; species Sonneratia alba. Next base: position 4,304,387 of record FWPY01000010.1, read on the forward strand.
TGAGCCAACAGAGGAAATGGTAGGAAAACTTAAACCCCGAAAAAGCTGCAGATAAATACAATTCAAAGAGTTTTGGTAATTACGTAACAATGTGGAAGCATTGTTATTCATATGGCAACTTGGTCAAGACTGAAAAATTGAAAGCCTAGCAAGCCAAAGGAGTACACATGCAAAAGATTAAAGCTAGCCACTGATCACACTGCAGGATGAGTTTGTATATCAACACCAGATATATGAACATATAGGGATGAAGATTATTTGGAGGAACAATGGAGTAAAGGACTGACATAATTTTGATGAGGAAACTCCTGATGAGCATCATGAGAGAAGACAAACTGTTCGTGGAACAGCAGAATATGGTGCACTATGTACATATTAGTTACACAGGAGATTACCTCTTTTGAAGCTCGAAAACTCTCTAGTTTATCACTTACAGTCACCTCTGTAAGTTTCTCCTGTTGCCTGCCATATTTGTTTTAAACAAATGCAAATCAGAATCCTGTTCCCTGCTGACAGTCTGACAAAATTGAGTACAGAGGCCCAGCAGTATTGAACTTACTCTGGTTTTTTCTTAGTCTCTTCCTCGAAGAAATATCCAGAAGCACCATAAATATCTTGCATCTGCAATTTTAGGAAACAATCCCATGAATAATATGTTGAATAAAAATATCTGGTTCATGCAATGGAAATTTTAAGCAAAATATACGTAAGTTGAAAATTTTCAGATTCTGTTAGAGTTAGGTACCTGCTTGTCCAACCAGACTAGATATTGCACAACTGCAGCACCATCACGGATATGTGCTTTTTTCAAACCTTCCAACTCAGTAGGGTTCTGCAATATCCAAGTTAACACATAAAGAAAAATTATCAATTAGAATTAAGCAATTTTTAAGCAAAAACACTATTTTAGATGTGCAAATATTTCTTGCTGATACAGACAAGCAGTAGTGCAACTGGCTGAGTCAACATGATGTTCTAGACTTGTCCAGCATGATTAGTGCGGAAAACTTCAACAACTTTCAGAGGCCTTTTCCTAGAAATCCTAACGTGCATGAAGATGTGCAACATATTAGGGAAAAACTCATTGATGTATATAATCTGGACAATTCCTAACCCATAATATAAAAATAGAAGAACACAACCCTTCAAGAGGAACAATATCCTCATTTCCTTTAAGCTTGATGCTATTATATCGTCAATAAGATTTGAAGCTGCTTTCATTAAGTTGCATTTCTAAATCAATTTCTACTTCGATGGATCAACACCAGTCATTCTAAAATAATTTGAAGATGATTATAGGGGTAAAACTAGAAATTCGTATTCTTCTAAATAGCTTTACCCAGCACACACACAAGAAGAAGAGGATTCTTCTAAAAAGCTTTATCTCCTACCAATATTATATCATATTCCATGCATAATGACCGTTGACTTTATGGGGATTCATATATCGAATGGTCTGGTCACATAGAAAGATCAAATGAAGGACAAAACTCATGCAAATCCTCACAAATAGGACATTCATAATTAACCCATAAAAAATTGAAAACATAAGAAAGAATAAGCTAATGAAAAATTGTAGACAACCTTCAACATCAGCATTATAAGAATTGACCAATGAGAATGCTGAAAACCACTAACAGGACTTAACTTTTTCCAACTATGTGTGAAATAGACAATCTCTCTAAGAAAAGATCATTCAACAGAAATGGTCGCAACATCAGTTTTTATAGAAAGTCACCTATTGTCAGGCCATTGGAAATGTAATTCCATGAATTTGATGGAAACAAATGAGGATTACCAAAACTAGTTCCACAGACAAGCTTAGATAGACACCAATGTAACGCCTCAGCATAATTGTATCTTTCAGTAGCCAACGAACTGGATATAATACCTTCAAAGCTTTTGAAAGTGCTAAAGGAGATTGCTTCAGTATAACTTTGTCAGGATTTAACTTTGAATACAAAGCATAGCAGCATGAAGCAGAGTCCACCCATATCAAATCAACAATTTCATCGCCTTCCACTTTTTCTGCCTCATTAGGCACACCATTTGTTTGAATGTCTCTTTGTGTAGAGGAAGGCTTAAGCTGATCAGATGCAAGTAAGGCAATGTCTGTAGCTACAGTAGCATACTCCCGTACTTCAATCCCATTTTCTGCCAAATACACATTTACCTGCATATGACTTGCAGTTAAAATGATAGAAAGAAAAGGATACATAAATCAAAAAGCACTGACAGTACTTTACAAATAACCTACTATATGCACCAAGGTGACAGCTTAAAGTTATGTAGGAATGAGAAATATTTGTCGATGGAATAGCAGGACATGCAATAACCTCAAAAAGAAATGATAATATGCCTGACCAACAAAATTATATAACAAAGGCCCAGCAATTCTACTGTAAAGCTACAAAGGAAAACTAAATTAAAATGAGAAACTGACCTCAGTCGACACCTTTCTCTTGTCCACGTAAAGGAAAGCTGAATCTGATGTTACAACAGCAAATGAATGAACCACAGGGCAGTAAGACACATCGCTGCCCCTGATGTTACATAACCAAGCAACCTGCAGATAATACTAAAATAAGAAATCTTGATCAAAGATAAGTATGAAAACCGTATTAACTTTAGATTAAAGCCTTGCCTCATCAAGTGCTGTGAAAACAATACCACGAGATTTCTCCTGTATGAGTTTTTCTCTCAAATCACTCAGTTTATCAGTAACACTGCGACCGACAAATTCTAATGGATGTACAACTACAGGATTTACTTCTGCAGCTGGCCGGTCTTTCCAGACCTGATCCACCAAGTTGATGGAAGTCTGAACAAGCTTTTGCTGTTTTTTGCCAAAAGCACGCTCCCATCTTTGTGCAGTGTCTACAGATATGCACCAAGGATCAACACCAATAGCTGCATCTCTTGGCATATTCTGAGAAGGGAAACATGATATTACTTAACGAAGCAAAAGTTGACACATAAAATTCACAGCACCAAAATTTCTAGTAAGATTGATTAAGTGAAGCTGGATAAAGCAGCAGCAACTAATGAGTGCTTTACAAATGATCAAGGTATCCTTCGAGCTTAAGTGACAAAATTCAGGGAGACCATAGATTAAGTAGCATATTATGAGAGGCAAAATGTCATAAGCTGGATTCATGGGAACATGCCAAAGAAATTCCATGAAAACTAGCATTGCCATTACAAGCAATTGTACAGCCAAATAATAATACAGGATAAACAAGCAAGAAAAGATTATGGAAACATCACCGAGAAAGCACATTTATTTTCTTTTATTTATTTACTTTTTAAAAGGCGGTACATCATTTTGTCTTATCAACACATAAAAACCCAACTTTCAGGCAGAACGTTGTTGAAGCATGAAAAGCAGACAAACGTTCGGAGAATGAACCAACTAAGAGATTTGATTCTTGCATAAATACATTGAAGACACTCAGAATTTGGATGAAGGACAAGGACTCACATCTGCCATCCAGATTTCTACGGCAGGGTCTTCTCCAATGCGCATGAGCTTCCACTGATCACTAAGCTCTTGAGTTGCCTGCAAAAAGTACCGGCCATCTGTCCATAGCAGTGCTTCGTTCATCGTTATAAGGGCCAGACCTGATTCCCGTAAAATGATAGAGATTGAATATGTCAGAGAAACATCAATAACAGCAGAGGTGAACCACTTATCAGGTATCAGCAGGTGGTTTTCTTCACTAACTTTCAATTCACCACAGTGAATGATTGAGAAGAAAGGCAGTATTCCGTGAATTAGCAAGCAACAGACACAGACATCAATCCAACTTTAAACTTGAACTTCGAAAACCCTTCAGCCGATACAAAAGACCGAGCAAGCTCGTGTGCGATACAACAAGGTCTAAATTCACGAGTGTCAAACTCACCAGCACTTCCAGTGAATCCGGATACGAATGCGCGCCTTTTGTCCCGATCAGACACGTACTCGCTCTAGCGAAACAGCAACGACAAAAGGCCGTTCAGTCAAACGATCGTGGAGTCATTAACCGCAGCAGATCCACCAGAAATGAAGCAGAATCGACATGGGAAATCGGATTAAGATCGAAGAGAGAGAGAGAGAGAGAGAGAGAGAGAGAGAGAGAGAGAGAGAGGACATTAGAGATAAAGAACCTGGTGGTAGTCCTCGGACGGAACGACCAAGGCGTCGAGCGGAGGGGAGTGGGAGGCCATCAGAGACCTCAGTGGAGCGAGTATGTCCGCCATTTCCGACCGCGAGGCTCCTCTATCGGATCGGCTCGAATCGAAGGGAATCACAATGCTGTTCGGTGTCAGCGTTCCTCAGCTCTGGCTTTGATGAGACAAGATTAGAGAGTGGGTTGACGTGAGAGAGCCGAAGAAGCGCTTTTATAGGGAAGAATATCACGAGATGAATAACAGGATTGGTGAATGCGGAAACTCCACCAGATTCCCGTCGACCTGAATACAGTCTATCGTTTTTTTAGTCAGTAATAACAATTTCCAATTTTATCACTGCTAAAATTATTTTTAAAATACCCTAAATTATTTCTGTTTTGTTGAGTATGGATGGGCCATTCCTGGAGTGATCGAGTCCCTGCCCCGGTTCGATTCCGGTCCGGTTCCAATTCTAGATAACTCGTAAGTTGGAATTGGAGTTGAAACTAGAACTAACCGATTCCTAATCATTTTACCTGGAATCTACACAAATTTCATCGACCCACCCGGATCATGCCGGTTTCGGGTCTACCCAATAGCCGTGCACACACCTAATCAGTCCGTCCCTCTAGATTTCTTTCTATATTGTTTCTCCATACCAATGGCAGGGAAATTTATAAAAAAAAAAAAGAATCCACCGATTGCCTGCAACCATAAATTATATTCGCGAATGTGAGTTAATGGTGAATCAGATGCCATTTAAAGGGCCCTTTATTTCCCTCACTTTACTTTTGCCTAAGGATAGCAGCATATAATCTTAATTAATTGAAAAGTTACTCTTCTCTAAGCGATAGTTGAGCTCACAATCAGTTACTGTAGGAAGGAAAATTTCTTGGTCTAGTGGGTTCGGTAAATGCTTTGAATCATAATTTAAAAAATCAAACTAGATCGGTTGGTTCAATCAGTTCGATCGGGAATTGACCACTCACCCAGTATGATTCCCATAAGTAACCCAATTATAATTTAAATTAGGTCAAATTCGATTGAACCAACTGGTTCTCCCTTAGACTAGCAAACTTAATTAAACTAATGAGAAAACTGATCGACTTAAATTTTAAAAAAACTTATTATGGTATAGTTATTTTATTTTACTAAATTTATATTTATATTTTATATTAAATTTAAAATTAATATAATAATTATAATAATAATTTTTTTTATAAATTATAGTTAAATTCTAATATTACGTGAATTTATTAATAATATTATTTATTAAATATATAATTTAACTCATTGAATCTTCAATTCGACTTATAACCTATACCTTGGCCGTTTTCCGATTTGATTCGATTTTAAAAACTATACTTTGAATTACTGTACTTCTTTTATCATATATGGTTTGACTCATAAATTCAAACCTTGTTAGCACATCACAAACCTATTTTCGAACTGAACCCCATGTCAATCGACCTAGATTAAATAAAATAATTATTTTTAAAAATAAATTTAAATAATTTTCTATTTTAAAATAAAATTTTCATGTGATATAGTGGATTAATCCATCTATATTTTATATTAATTTATTAAAAATGTTGAAATAATTATTAATCCAATTTTTAAATGTTTTCAGAGGTTAATATTTTATATGGTCCGAAACCCCAGCTCATGCATTGTTTTTCCATGCCATGTTTTTGGGTGGGGCCAGATCCTGACACGTGTATGTATGGCTGTTCACTAGCAATTTGATTTAAACCGCTAGATGGATATTAATAACCGGATCGTAAGAGCACTCGTGGCAGGAGACGACATTGTTGATACCATTCGTTTATGATGATGTACGATTGGGATTCCCTAAAATGGGGATTCCATTCATTGAATTCTTCATCAGTTACTACTATATCAAATGAATCTACGTCCATTATCTCCTTCGCCGAATTTTTAACATCGAACAGCTGTAAAGAAGAATTAACTGATAACGTGAAGGAAGAATCTTAAATGGTCAAGTACTAAGGCCCGCCACTGCCACACATTGGGACGATGACCGATATGGGCTCACGGGAGGCAGGGGGGCCCTAGATCACCAGGCCGGTCTGACTGGGCCACGGCTGAGGCAAAGAGCCCCAATTGATCCCGGCAATGCATTCAAGCCCTGATGCCAATTCCTTGTGGGGAACGTGAAACAACTTGATGATTTGATCGGTACGAGATGCGATGGCCACCGACTGACTGTCAGAACGTTGCTCTATCTCAATTTAAAATATAAACTCGTACAACACTATAGAAAATTGATAGGGAAGAAAATTTACAATACGAAATCATGATAATATAGTGAAGGAAAACTAACATAAACAAAAGTCGAGGTCTGTGGTGGTCACAATGCCTTTAAGGCATATTCGACTTCTCCCGAGTGTGCTGAGACGATGCAGTCGATTGTCTCTTAGTATACAACAATGAAGCGAACCAAGGATAGCACCAGACCTTGAACTTGGAGGCTAGCCAACAAATGGAATAATGCCGACAATAAAATTATACTGAAAAAATAGAGAAGGAGAACGATGGAAAGACCGTCTCTTTTGTTGAGCCATGTGCTCAATAGAATGAGAACAAAGAGTCTAAGGGGCAACGGCTTAGGGCATAGCATTCCAACATATTAAAATAGTCTTTAGTTTTCAAATTAATTAGCCATAGATAATGTTAATGAGCAAGTAACCATTAATTGTACATTAACAATAGATTCCTCATAAGAATCATTCTTTACTTGAAGAAAATTTTATATATTTATATATAGGAGAAGGCAAAATCCAGCCCAGCTCGAGACCCCTCTTCTCGAAACCATGTTCGTGTACGCAACTGCTCGGACCGCCAACTGCACCCTCGTGTAAGCGCGCCAAGCAAACATACGTCATATAATATATTCATAGATTACTTATCCCTTGGTAAGTCCCTTTTAATATATAAAATGTTCAAACTACTTTATTCCCACAAATGTGGGATTCAACCTTTTCTTACATGTCTCAAGTGAACTTCATGGGCTTCTTCCCCATGGACTTTTATAGATCTTAGTTTATAAAGACTTAAACCCCATTTCTTAGATGGATTTGGCCAATATGATTTCCTTTAAATTGTGAGAGAAAAATATCTCATTCATAATTAAATCAAGTGTTATTTTTTTCTACACTAACTTGATAGATTCCCCTTCTGGTAGGACCGTTTCACTTTCAACATCAAAATTTCCTAGAAATCTTCGACGCTTCACGTGCTCCTAGGTAGAGATGTTAAAATGGGTTGTTCGGACCGGTTAAAAAGGGGCCTAGAATCGTTTGACTTAATTACGGGTCAGCTCATTTGCTTAACAGGCCAATTCAGTTACTGGTCACGGTTTATGCACATATAAACCACAAAGAACCATTGATAAGCAAGCTAGTTCACAATTCGGGCCGGTTTGACCTGTGAATTATTCACATTTTTTATTTTAAAATTGATCCAATAAAAATCTGACCATTAATTTGTGAGGTTTTAGTGGTTGGAGCCGGTTTCACAATGGTTTCGAGCTGATTCAATAAGAAAACGTGTTGGGCCGATTCCAGTTCAACGGACCTATTTCTTGGATTCGGCTTATAACTGCTCCTCAACGTAATAAAAGCAACTACAGGCTAATCTGGGGAACGATATGGGCCAGTTCTGAACCAAATTGGCTTGGCTTGTTTAACATCTCTACTCCAAGGGCATCGCACATTTTTGTCTCCTCCATCGGTTAGGTATATATAGAAGTGCTTTCCCAGGTTTTAATGGGATGTTAAGTGCCAAGAGGTTCCCTAACCAATTATGTCCGGCGCTCTCTTTCGTTATTGTTGGAAATAATCGTAATTCGTGAAGAATCACGGTCCACGCTCCAGGTTTCCTCGGACCTCGTCCTTACTAGCGTAAAAAGAAAAGCAAGAGTATTTGTCTACTTTCATCTCAACGTTCCACCATTAGTGTGGTCACGACACACACACATATATCAAATTTCAAATGTCATTAGGCAAATCAGATACGCATAAACCCTACATCCACGATAAAGTAAAAAGACAGCAACAATGAAAAACGTACGTAGGATACATGAAATAATACGTGCACACCTACTTTAATTTATCGATCCTAAAACTAAATGGAGCAGCTAGTTATGCGCCGAATGCCCAACTCCAGGGCTGTGGCCGGGAGCAGTGGGCCTGAAGTTATCTAAGTCACGAGCTGCAGGAGGAGGCGGGGGACGTGACGTTGCTGCTGGCGTACTCGGTGACGGAGGCGGTGCAGCAGCGACAGTAGCCGCTACATCGGAGCGCCTCTGCAAGTTTCTATAGGGTTTACTATCAAAAGAACGACAGTCTGAGGATAGTTTTTGATGCACTGCCAGACTCAATGGCCTAGTTCCCTGTGCCGTCTGAATCTGCTGGGAGACAAAAAGGAGGAGAGAAACGCAAGCTGCGAAGAGTTGCATCGCCCGGGCCGCCATTTGGGAGGGAGCGAGCGCTGCGGAGGGAATAGAATGATAGAATATAGTTGGACGACACCTTCCCCAACTTTCGGGACTATTTATAGAACATTCGTTACAGGAATCTGAGGTTTTACGGCCCCGCCTCCCAAACGGGCAGGGGTTGGAGGGAAAGAGGAGATTCTTTCATTAAACTATCAATTTTTGACATTGCAGTCAAGTTGTCACATGTGAGTCCTTCTCTTTTACCACGATAGTGAAATCCGTTTCGACATCTTCATCCCCCTAAGAGAGTGTTTGGCTTAGCTTAGCCTAGAAAGGTAGCTTTATGTTCTAATATATAGAAGTTCTTCTTCTCAACCGTAAGAGACATTATACATACATATATATATATAATAGAGATGCAAATAGTCGGGTATATATATAGTCCTACTAAATTTAAAAACTCTCGATTTTCCAGCTAACAATTTATGCCATTAAAAAATTCCTTGCCCAGTGGGACTCAGTCCAGTACCAAGTTCAAGAAGAGAGATGGGGAAGATGCCAGCTGTTATGCCCCTTGCTGCACCCACCATTAGAAAATGCAAAATCTCTTTGGACAACGCAGGGCTGCCAATATCTTATACAAGGCGAGACAGAGTTAGGGGGGTTGGTATTGAGGTAAATTAGTGTAATTTAATAAGATACGATTAATTTTATATAATTAAATATATTTAAATATGTATTAAATACATTAACATAATTTACTTGTTTAATTGTGTATATTATTAATTTAATTTCTAATATATTAAAATTTATTTGTAATATTTTATTATGATAATCTTATATTAAATATTTTGATCGAATTATTATTATTATGATATTAAATGTGTTGATTATATACATGTATAATTGACATGTTTATACATGTTTGAATATATTTAATTTATATGGGTTAAGTGGATAGATTACTGATTGAGGACCTTTTATACAAATTATTTAGACATAATGCACCTAAAATACGATATGATAAGTATTGACAGCGGTAGACAAGGCTTTGTGCACTTCAATATATTTCTCAGAGACAAGGTGGTCAGCTTTACAACAAGATACCTAGCTAGACAGGAGAATCTTTCTCTTAGCAAGGAGAATCTCCATTATATTTTTGCATGTGCAATCTTTTTCTTAGGCAATCCGCAAGTGGTAATTTCTGGCAGAGATTTTGCGGCTAAAAGTTCCTTTGACTCTTTGGTTGTGACCCCTGGTACTTATGCGGATAGGCAAATATTAGGTCACTAATATACACCATGAGTTCATAACATAAAATTCATTGAGATGATAATATGCATGCAAATTAACATGTAAAGAGTCCTAAAAAGAAATTTGCATGTATGTATACATCATCTTCTAAGTAAATATTACACAATGATCATGTTATGTATTTCGTACAGGTAGGGAATATTCAGTTTATTTCTGCGCTGGGGTCACATGTGCACACACAAGAATATATTGCATGCGAGCAAGGTTTGGTCGGGGCCACAGGGCCTCGGGAGTTGGAGAAATGTCTGTAAAGAAGAACTGTGTGGCCATCACGTGTGCGTCCATTTCCCTCCCATAGTTTTGGGAAGACAACTTCGACTTCCTTAGTTCCAGCCGCCCCCTAATTTCATTATAGTTTTGTACATCTCAGTACTTTGTTTATGTTGTTTTTTTTTTTCCTTGGGGAAAAAAGTGAATGGTGGAAGTCCGCGAGCATGTTATGCCTCAAAGTTGCCCCCCACCCACAGTACCTAGGTAGTACTGGTGAGCAGGCCTATAGATTTATTGGTTGTGGAGAGTGTAGATTGGTGGGCATGGCGCTGTGTGTCGTCATACATTCACGAGAATGATGACATGATAAGAGAGAGTGTTTGACATGGTGTTGCTTTTTGATGTATCAACGTATGTCTTGAATTTAATTATCACTAGTTATTGTATCATTCAACACAGTTCATTTCAAACCGCATGCTAGCACAGAACTAAGAAATGAGGCTTTTGTGAAGCACTGCAATAACATATTAACAATCACTTGGATATGATGGGACATTGTTCATGCTTGTATGTATATATGTAACAGTTGAATGAATAACAATTAACTTCGAAGCACACAGTAATTCAAGGTTCTGCAGAAAAGGGACTGGTGAAATTGTTAACCTAATATCCCATCGACACCCCACCCGTCCAACGTTCAGGTGCTAATCTGGGCACTCCCGTCGAACTGCAAGTGAATGCTATATATAAGATATATAAGCCTATCTAATTGCGGAATCTAATCACCATTAATGGCAGTAGTTGGATTCAAAAGTATGAGCGACCCATGGTCGTGGGTAAACCAACAATCTATCTGCTAACCCAAGATGCATAGCGAAAAGTTGAGATCTTCGGCTGAAAGCAGAAGAAGAGGACATAATGCAGGATGAGTGAAATTTTGCTGTTATACCTGGCAAATGATGCATAGGTGAATGAGAAACAAAGCCCAACGATGCGGTGGAAGTTGATACTTTGGCTCCTTCTCGATTTGACATATAGCGTTTTACAACCATTTGTCTTAGTCTCAGATCATAGGCTTCACCAAATTTTACACTAATCATGACCGTATTTGTTTTTTGTAGTATAAGGAAAATTGCCTTAGCTTTCTGGGGGTAAGGGAGATTAATTATCTGTCTTCTAAGAAAAGTTCTCTTCGAAACGATACAGTTACTTTCATTAATTTTTTCGATGGTCTATCTGCTTGCTGCTCCATCAGTAGGTGCAGCTGAGAAGACAGAGGGGCTCCTGCCAAGGGGGACGCCTCTCAATGGACCAGGTAAGGAGGTCACGGTGCCCAACGGCCAGCGTCGGAGTTCTCGCCACACTTAAAGAGCCAATTGCCGTAAAAGTTTATCTTCCCCGGTATATGTACTCGGGCTACTAGATTAATGCTATCGTTATGAGGCTGCAGAAGTAAACCTGTGGATGGTGGTGGGGTCCCTCTCTGTTCATTTTGGCCAGTGCACCTGACTGCATTTGTGTGCGGAGTAGGCGTTTCGTGAAGATGCGCTCACTCATCCTATAAATGTCGGTTGTGATGTGGTGGATAATGCGAATTTGCTGTCGTTACTTAATCGAGCTTTTAATTGTATGCGTCTTAAGTGAGAGAAAGAAATTGCACGGAAGAATTATAGCAAATTAAACTCAGTTTACAATATGTTGTTGAAACTTATACTCTTTACCAACTAAAGAAAGAAAGAAACAAATCATCCAACTGTAGGTAGAGATCATTTTTACATGTACAAGTTGGGATGAAGGAATGACAGCGACAGACCCATGGGATTACATCCTCTTATTCCTATACACATATATACATAATCCAGCCTATGCATGCATGGATGGGGCAATAATGTTTCTTTTTCCCCATCTTTATTGGTCATTATATATATGGGGGTGTCTCTTCTGTTTACGACTGAAGTTAAGGAGCAACACCAAGCTAAACCGCACGTGGAGGAGCCGGAGCCGAACACGAGGGCCCAGGAGGCCCTCGGCCCTTTTTGCATGGGTTCCCATGAGAGGGGGTCGGTCCCCTCTGGAGCGAATGCAGGAGGAAACGGATCTCTTGATGGTGATCTTCACCGCCATCAACCCCATTGTCCAGCAGCACTCTGGTGGCCTCATTCGGCTGAACGCTGACCAGGAGTAGCAAAATCATGGCTGCTCCTACAGCTCTGAGATCGCCTCGTGGCCCTGCCATTATTGTATCAACAACAAGAGCACAGAAATAGATGCTTCCTCTGTTGTATTCGATGTCCTTATTGGGTGCTTTTCTTTTCAGGCCGGTGTGTGGTGTGTATATAGGAAGAGGGGCTTCGAGGGTATTTATATACATGCGAGCAATCAGCTACCATAGACTTTGTTGCATATGCGTTTCATCTCTTGACCCTTCATATGCCGTAAAAAATACTTGAATGGGAAATAAAACCATACATATGAACAAGAAGTTTGAACATTGAATTTGGATTGACGTCCAGAAGGTTCCTCCCCAGCCCCTACAATTGGGTTTCGGGCGTAATTCATAGAAAGCTGAAGGAATTTAAGACAACATATATATTAAAGGAGGGTGTAAAAGAGCACAGATTAATTAAGAGAGCTCTCCTTATCTGAACACCCTAATAATCATTTGTTTTAGAGCACAAGTTAATGACGGATTAATTTTAGCGTAAACAAAATTATGAACAGATCAAATCTTACATTAATCAAACCCTTCTATGATGGAATTCACATGCAACATCATAAATCCCATCAATACAATTATCAGAAAAGAAAAGGAAAAAAATATATAAATTTCGTGAAAATCCCGACGCACTTTTCACTTTTATCTTTTCTACGATCGAAAAAAAAAAGGGAAGGAATCCTCCAGAAGTCTAGTCTGGCCCTCTTGAATTCAAAGGAGCGAGCGGGACAAAAGCCTCTCAGCGGGCCTTCTTCCTCAGCTTGTCGAGTCTGTGTTTCCCGGCCGATGCGAAAGACATCGGTTAAACGTTGGACCCCGTACCCCTTAGGGCAGATTTTCTTTTATACAATGTGAAAATACATATAATTCATGCCTGACTTCTGAGTAAGCAAAATCGAAGAAATTGATACTATTTCATCATCAAGTATTCAGAAGTTTCAATTGATCATGAATGGTTCATAAGAATTGTTGAAATTTATCCATAAAGAAATAAAAATAATTCATTAGAGATCTTTTTTGCCCGTGAGACTTAAACTTGGCTGGAATTTTTTCTTCACTGGATGTGATGCCAAACTGCCTCCGATTAGTCGTTGCTGGAATCGATCAAATCCTCTATGATTTCAGGTCATCGAACCTTTGGAGGTCCCCGTTTCTAGCAAATCGTCTAGTTTATTGGATGTCCAAAATTTTGGCACACGATACACTCCTGCTCTGAAGGTGGGTGTCACGTAAAATTCTGAGAGGCTGCACCCCGCGACACCTATGCTCGTCCGTACATGCAGAAATCATCGTGCAACATTATTTCTAAATCGTGATACTCGGCGATTCCCAATATTGATTTACTTACAGCACGGAAACGCTTCAAGAAGTAGGCGATAGAAAAAAAAAGGAGGAAATTTGTATGTGAGCGGCTCTGGATGTCCGATTGGCCCCTATCGTTGACCGAGTTAATTACTGCTGAAGACAGATTCGACACGGTAACATGCTGCATCCTTTAGAAAGTATGAACAACAGAGCTTGGAATCAGACCACAAGAAATCAAAACACATGACACACTCATGATTTCTCTTAATTAGCACTTAATTGGGTCCCGTTCTCGGATTAAGGACATGAGACCGGCACTGATTTAAGGTTTACGCCGGGCAGGAGGTTGCTGCTGCAAGTCAATGCATGACCAAGAGGATAAGATTTGCATCAGACCCTGGCCGAACCACTAGCCGGAGAGCATAACAAAAAACTGGGCAGAAATTCAACCGACGTTAAATTCTGTGGATCAACTCGCATGGACCAAGGCCGTGCATCCTGATTCATGTTGTGGGGGCTCATCCTCTTCATCTGATTTTATCAACTTCATTACTTTCTTCTTGCGGCCTTTAAATGATAACATGAGTGCTGGTATTACTATTTTTTTTTTTACTGAGATCATATTATTTTACAATTAAGCGTAGTCATAATTTCTTGAATCTATTAATTTATTTCAATAATACATAAAGAAATATCATTTTTTCCGTCTCTGTTGGCTCTCATGATTCTACTTTTTTAAATATAAATATCATGAAACAACCATGAATTTAATCGTATCAAAATTGGATGTAAAGAACTACGCGCAGAGAACCCCAGTTGCTATGACAGATTACTACTTAGGTTTTTGTTACATGTCAGAGAGAAAACTCGGCGTGTCTCCCGCTCGCTGTTGAACAAGGTATTAACATATATAAGAACAAAGAAATTGCCTTTGGTCAAGTTAATTTTTTTTAAAAATATTTTTGTTGTAGTGAATTGTGACTTCTCCATGCTCAAATTCACACCACCGCGTTCAAAAAAAAAAAATCCTACATTCAATTTAATTTCGTTAATGGTGAAGCTTCCCATACATATAAGCCTTCTTTTTCCTTTCCTTATTCTCGGTTGAGTCACGGTGTTCTGAAAATTTGCTTGTAAGAAGGGTTGATCAACGTAAATATTTGATTTCTTCAAGTCCAAAACGTTGTCCTAGCAATTCAGGGAGCATGTCGATGTGGGAAGACCTTAATGATCATCACATCACGCCTCTGAAATCACCAGTACATATTATGTTTGGGCTGACCCTCCAGTACTTGACGATTACAATTTACTTAGGGGGATTAGTTTGGCGAGACCCCATGTAAATATATATATATATCTTCAATATTTATATTAAAATATATGTGTTAACGTTGTCGTCTCAAAATCTTCTTGAGGTCAATTTTATCTAGACCTGGAAACCAATTTTCAAGGACAATTTCTGGAGGTCAATTTAAGTTCGATATTCAAACTTGTTGTTTTCCTCCTCCTGACCAATTCATAAGGTCCTCCGTTCCAAGTACTTCAGAGCATACGTCAAGGGGGGGAATGAAATGAAACGCGCATGGCATTTCCACAAAGAAAAATAAAATGTATTTAGATCAACGCTTTGAAAGACTCTGTTGAAGCCATTGGCATGAGCTGATCGCTTATAAATACCCTGAAAGCCCCTCATCCTACACCCCACCCAGAAAGCAAAACACATCCATCAAAGGACATCAGATACAGCTTCTCAAAGAAATTATATACATACTGTTGTGCTCTTGTTGTTGATTATATATAATGGCAGGGCAGCGAGGCGATCTCACAGCAGTCGGAGCAGCCATGATCTTGCTCCTCCTCTTCAGCGTTCAGCCCAATGAAGCAGCGAGAGCGTTGTCGGACGATAAGGTTGATGGTGAAGATCCCCACCACCATCATCGTCACCAACAAGAGATCGGTTTCCTCCTGCAATCGCTCCAGAAGGGACCGGTTCCCCCGCATGGGAACCAATGCCGCGGCAGTCCAAGTCCTCCTGGGGCCCAATGTATGGGTAGTCAGAACTTCGCAAGGCACTCTCTGCCTCCTCCTCAAGCTCACGTCCCGGATCGTGCGGTTCAGTCTGGTGTTGCTGCCTAATAATAACCTCAGTGGTAAACAGTACATAGATACCCTAATGATTAATAAAGATGGGGAAAAGGAAATGTTTGTTGCCCCATTCGTGCATGTATAGGCACGATTATACATATAGGAATAAGAGGACGTAATCCCATGAGTCTGTCCAGTGTCAGTGTCACCGTCATTCCTTCGTCCATTTTCAAGCCATGTTTATAAGTGTGTGGAGGTGGTCTTAAGATGCAGTCGAATGGTTGTTTCTTTCTTCATAATTTGGTTAATAACAAGTGTTAACATATGTTCTCTAAATTGAGTTGGCTGCGAATTATCATTTTATTATTTAATGAGGATTTGCATTAATTCGTAACATGCATAAATTATTCAGAATTTAATATATGAATAAGTTTGCTATATTTTCTTTTCATAATATGAGAGGATTCATATTTGTATATCTAACGTCACTAATATACATAGAAGAATGATAAATTTGATAGAGTAATGTGGAACTCGATTCATGGTAAAGGGATTGGTGTCCCTTTCGAAGTTCCTATGTATTTTAATACTGAAATTGGATTGAAGAACCGGTTTAGTCCAACTTTGAATATCCCTTTGACTTCAACCTGCAGCACATATGCATGGAACGACTTATGAGCAATTCACTACTACTTGTAGAAATTCGGCATTTTCCGATGGATATTTCTGTCAGAAGGAGGCTAACGGAAATTTCCGTGGGAAAATCCAATGGAAAAAGCATACGCAAAATTTTGCATGAGAAATTGTCTCTCGAAAAGGTTGCAGCAGAAATCTAACGGAAATATTTCACGGATCTATTTGTGTGTGAAAGAATCTAATGGAAATGGGGAACAAAAACATTGCGTGAGATAATCTTCACGGTATTCTCACACAAATAATTTTCATGAAAAACTTATAACAGAAATCCGTTGATAAATTTTCCATTAAAAAAAAACTTTCACAAGAATTTCTGAAAAATGTTTTCCGAGAGAAAAGTTTTCACACAAATGCTTTCCGCGGGGTTTATGTCTCCCGTCCCACTAATATATGTCGGAAATTGGGGTAGTGGAAAATTTTTGAATCTCGCGCCTGTTTTCTCCCAGCCCGATTAATACAAATGAAACACAAAGGGACCCTTAACCGTTGGATTCAAAAGTTGATCAACGGCTTGCATTCTTCCGTAGACCATTAACTTTTCTAGAAGAGCCTATAAGTCCCTAATATATACCTTCACGGCTGCAGCTCTCTGAGCTCCGTGCATCTCTTGCGGTTTCAACTCTGCCCCCATACATGTGTCTCCTCTCCAGCTTTGACGACTTCTGGCTTCGTTTCCCCTCTGCTTCTCTTCTCCGGTTGTCCCCTTGCTTGTAAGTCTTCTGTTTTGTGTCTGCTTATTGCTATGTCAACTCCTCAGTTGTCTAAGCTCGATTGCTGCGGCATCGACAGAGTAGGATGCAGACCAATGAAGGCCAGCCTCGCGGTCATCAAGATGGGGAGACAGCATTGCGAGAGGGCAGCACAGTACCGGTTCCTCGGACGTACATAAGGTGTTCGATGATTTGCCTAAATGAGCTATCTGCATGTTTCCTTGGATGCGGGTTGATTTGTGCTTTCTGCTGATACATCACTGCATGACACAATTGGGTGTGAATGAAGGCTGAGGGAAATTTACTCGTGTGAGGATGATTCTTATTCTTTTTGGTATTATGTATGGAATTGGTCCATTTTGGGGGTAGATTGTCTTGTAAACCTCGTCATTTAAGTTATGAATGAATGTATATGATTATCTTGTAACCCTCCCCTTTTAACTTATAAATACATATATGTATAATTGGTTTCTTATGTAATTCATTGCATATTGTTTGCTAGTGTGTATGGATGGATACAGGATTTCAAATGGCTGTAAAAGTACACTAAATTTTGCATGAAATTTTCGAGAGACTGATATGTTGGAAACACTATTTTATGTGAGGGTCCGTTGGAATTTTATAACAAAATTCCGATAGCTTTTGTCTATCGAAAAGGCATTTTGATTGATTCATCGTCACACAAACTCGGGAAAAGCTTTTCCGTCAGACTTACGGCAATGGTTTTTATCGGAATGTTTTTCCATAAGAAATTCTCTCACAAATCTATTAGAATTTTTCAATAAAACTCTCTCATGGAAATCTCATAGGAATTTAAGATTTCCGAGATAACTCAATTTTCCATCAGTACCCGTTCCGAGGGACAGCTTTTCTCCAAAATCTCATGGAAATTAAATTTTCGTAGAATTGGCGGTCGGAAAATGCCAAATTTCCGGTAGTGATGCATGCAGGGAAGCTGGAAGTTCCATGGCACACGACTATCATATCAAACTCAGTGTACAGCACACGTGCATGCTGCAAGAGCTTATTCTTAACCACCTAAAGCAAGAGACAATCATCCAACCGTATCTGGAGCGAATGCAGCGGGAAACGGATCTCTTGATGGTGACGGTGATCTTCACCGCCATCAACCTCATTGTCTAGCATCACTCTGGTCACTTCATTCGGCTGAACGCTGACCAGGGGGAGCAAAATCATGGCCGCTCCTGTAGCTCTGAGGTCGCCTCGCAGCCCTGTCATTATCATATCAATATCAACAAGAAGAGCACAGAAATAGATCTTTTCCTTTAAAATACTTGAATGGGAATGAAGACCATATGTACCAAACAAGGAGTTTGAACATTGAATTTGGATTGGCGTCCACAAGGTTGCTCCCCCGAACTACAATCGGGTTTGGGTGCAATTCATAGAAAGCTGTAGGAATTTAAAAGACCGTAAAGTGGAACAAATTAATTACGTGAGAATATTTTTTATTCTTACTTGTTTTCCCCATAAGATACATTCACGCAGACCGCATCAACGTATTCTCCAAAAGTCTAGTTTGGTTGCTTTAAATTCAAAGGAGTGAGTGGGGCAAAACCTCTCAGCGGCCCACTCGCGCCTTCTGACGATGATTAGTAGGAAGTAGTGTTGTTAAAATGACAGTGCGAGTTGGTTTAAAATGGGCCGGAACTGTTTGGTCCAATTACGAGTTATAGTTCATGTAAATATGAACATGTCCGAAACCATTAATAAATTGGTTAATTTGACCCATGAACCGTCCATCTTTTTTATTTTATTTTTAAATTTAAATTGATATAACAAAATCTGATTATTAATTTGCAAGATTTTGATGATCCAAACTAGTTTGGCCTGTTTCTAAACAGTTATGAACCAGTTCAGCAAGATAACGGCTCAATAGATTCATATTTCTGACCCGACTTATAACTGTCCATCAACCCAATAAGAATGGTTACTCGCCGAGTTAGGAGCGGTCCAGACCAGTTCAGGGTTTGAATGGTCTGATTCCAAGCCAGCCTGACCTATTTAACATATCTATGTAGGATGGGACACCAGTGATCCCTCCTTTCCATGATTTCATCCTTGAAAAAAAGAAAAGAAAAAGAAATAATCCACAAAAAAATGATAACGTGATCTTTCAATTGCCCAAAGCAAGGGGCGGAAAAAACGGTATTATGAAGCAGCAAGCAGACAGACCCTCGAAGAAATTAATGAAAGTAATTGTATCCTTTCGAAGAGAACTTTACTTAGAAGACAGATAATTAATCTCCTTTGCCCCTACAAAGCTAAGGCAATTTTCCTCATACTAAAAAAAACATATAGTCATGATTAGTGTAAAATTTGGTGAGGCCTATGATCTGAGACTAAGACAAATGGTTGTAAAAAGCTATACGTCAAATCGAGAATAAGCCAAATAATCAACTTCCAATGCATCGTTGGGCTTTGTTCCTCATTCACCCATGCGTTATTTGCCAGGTATAACGGCAAAATTTCACTCATCCTGCATCGTGTTCTCTTCTTCTGCTTTCAGCCGAAGATGTCAGCTTTTCGCTACTTATCTTGGGTTTGTAGATAGATTGTTGGTTTACCCACGACCATGGGTCGCTCATACTTTCGAATCCAACTACTGCCATTAATGGTGATTAGATTCTGCAATTATTGCGGACTAATCGGGCCAGCTTCTCCTGCACCACACAGATAGGACATCAAATACAGCTTCTCAAAGAAATTACATACATACTGTTGTGCTCTTGTTGTTGATTATATATAATGGCAGGGCAGCGAGGCAATCTCACAGCAGTCGGAGCAGCCATGATCTTGCTCCTCCTGTTCAGCGTTCAGCC
Organism: Sonneratia alba; assembly: GCA_900174645.1. Lineage (NCBI taxonomy): Eukaryota > Viridiplantae > Streptophyta > Magnoliopsida > Myrtales > Lythraceae > Sonneratia > Sonneratia alba. The sequence goes on from FWPY01000010.1 coordinate 4,324,376, forward strand.
CAATGAAGCAGCGAGAGCGTCGTCGGACGATAAGGTTGATGGTGAAGATCCCCACCACCCTCATCGTCACCAACAAGAGATCGGTTTCCTCCTGCAATCGCTCCAGAAGGGACCGGTTCCCCCACCTGGGAACCCATGCCGCGACAGTCCAAGTACTCCTGGGGCCCCATGTATGGGTAGTCAGAACTTCGCAAGGCACTCTCTGCCTCCTCCTCAAGCTCACGTCCCGGATCATGCAGTTCAGTCTGGTGTTGCTGCCTAACTTCAGTGGCAAAGAGAATATGGAAACCCTAATGACAAATAAAGATGGGGAAAAGGAAACATTTATTGCCCCATTCGTGCATGTACCGGCAAGATTATACATATAGGAATAAGATGATGTAATCCCGTGAGTCTGTCTGTGTCACTGTCATTCCTTCCTCTACTCGAAGCCATATCTATAAGTGTGTAGAGGTGATCTTTAGATGCAGTTGAATGATTGTTTCTTTCTTCATTTGATTTAGAAATACGTGTTAATCGCAATGATTCCTTTTTATAATTCTTTCTTATTGGTTGAAGAACTGGTCTAGTCCAACTTTGAAATTCAAGAGGGAAAGGTTGGCTATGGCGGGGTGTGCGCGGGGGTAGGGGTGGGGTGCGGTGCAACGATCAAGGAGGAAACGCATCTCTTGATGGTGATGGGGATGGTGATCCTCACCGCCATCAACCTCATCGTCCAGCAGCACACTGGTCGCTTCATTCGTCAGAATGCTGACCCGGAGCTGCAAAATCATGGCTGCTCCTGCAGCTCTGAGATCGCCTCGCGGCCCTGTCATTATTGTATCAACAACAAGAGCACAGAAATAGAAGCTTCTTTTTCTTGTTAGATGTTTTCCTTTCTTGGCGGCAGTCCTCCTGCCGAATTAACCTGTGAACTGTCATTTTTTTAAAATGAATATTTTTATTTTTTTTAAAATTAATCCGATAAAATCTTATTATTGATTTGCAAAATTTTTGCGGTTTGGGCCTGTACGTGCTGGTTTCTAATTGGTTCCGTAAGGGTAACGGTCCAGACCGATTTAGATTCAACGGACCTATATTACTGACTCGACGCGTAATAGCTCATCAACCCAATAAGAACAGTTATGGACTGGATTAGGGGGCGGTTTACATATGGTCCTCCCCAAGAACAGATCCAGATTATCCATCAAAGTGAGGCGAATCACATATGAATTCTGATGAGGAATAAAAGGATCGATCCGAGCGAGGAGGGCGAGTCGATTGTGAAGGGTGGCAAAATTCCATCTCTTATATTACTAAAATTAACAAATTATATATATATAAATATTCTCAAAATTTACCGAATTCAAGGGAGGATTACCTCGTACCCTTCCAAATCCATCCATGCTGCCCCTCACATGCTTTGGGTTGCAATTCAGAATCTTGCGCTAACATGTACTGGGTTGGTTCTTCGATGGTGCAATTCTTTTTTCCTTAGGAAGATATTCGGTTAATTAAATGACACCACATTTTCTAATCAATGATCAAATAAAAAAAATAAAAAAAAATAATAATTATACATCATAAATTTCTTAAAAATTATTTCTTATCCTTTATTTTTACATTTTCCCATAAGATATATCACGAGCACCGACTCCTTAGACAACATATGCACGTAGATCACATCAACATTCCCACGTCAGAATAGAGGGGGACCCCAGCGTCCGATTTTCTGGTTTTTTTTAAATTTTTTTTCCTTTTCATATTTCCATTCAAAAGATTTGACAAGACAGCTCTCTGTCGGCGCCTCGTTCTCAGCTTTTCAAAGTCAGTGCTCCGAATGTGAAGAAGACATCAGGTTAATTAAACGTTAGAACCGCATCCCCTCATCATGTAAATACAAAATCCACATATGCTTACATATTAGCTTTTGCATCCCCTCATAATATTTAGATATTTTAATAAATTCTGGCTAATTTATATATGAAATAAGTTAAAGAAAATGATAACAAGTAAAATTATACAAAATTTTAATATTAAAAATTCATATCGTATCATATTTACGCGTACTATGTTTAAATTATCTATATAAGAAAACTCTCAGCTTGTAATCTATCTATTCAACTATTATAAACAAAGCTTGTCCAAGCATGTATATTACACATATACACAACTAATGCGTTCAATACTATAATAATAAAAATTCGATCAAAATATTTACTATACGATTATGATAATGACACTATTATAATAAAATATAAAAAATAAAGTTTAACATACTTGATATAATAAATTAAGTTAACGGTACACACAATTAAATGAGTGAACTATGTTAACATATTCAATACTTATTTAAAGATATTTAATTAGATATAATTAATTGCATCTTACCCAGTTAGATGCGTTTTATGATGACTCAACCCGAATCCAATTAACTCCGTGTCCTGTTCTGTCAAGTTACTGTATTGTTTAAAAAAATTACTAGCCCTACAAATCCTTTGCTATTTCAAGTTATCATACCTTTAGAGGTGTCCCTTGGTATATCAATCGACTAGTTCAGAGATTTAGGATTTTGGCACAGGACCTACACTTGCGGGGAGACGGCATCCCATCACATCTGTGCTATTATTCATCCGAATGTGCAGAAATTGTCGTGTAACATTATTTCTTATAAATCGTAATGTACACACGGGGAGGATGCCCAGGATTCATTGACATGGAGCACAAATAAAACTCTTCCAGAAGTAGTTGTTTTCACGCCGTATCATTTAAAAGTATGAATGATAGAGTAGGGACAGTGTAAAGAAATCAAACACATGACACTGATTTCTTTTTAATGCTTTCATGTGCATTTTCGGATAAACAACACATTAGAGACCAAGGACATTGACGGAGGATTTGCAGTGTGCAAGAAAGAAACAGCGACAAGGCACGACAAGAGGATGAGGTGTCCATCAAAGCCCGGCTGAACAAACTGGCCAGAGACATGACCCCCCCAAAAAAAAATGAAGAAGAAGAAGATGAAAAAACTGGGCATATATTCGACCGACATTAAATTCCATGGATCATTCGGCACGGACTAGCTAGGTCGGGCATGCTGATTCATGTGTGGGGGTGCTCCTCCTTTCATCTGATTTTATCAAGTTATTTATTTTTTCTTGTAGCCATTAAATGATAACATGATCGTGGGTTTAACTACTTTTTTTTTAAAATGCGATCATAGTATGGATATATTGTCTATTTTTTCTGTCTATTGGTTCTCATTATTCTATTTTTTTGAATTTTTCTATTTTACTAAAAATTCATTTTCCAATAAGATCTTAAATTTTAAATGATTGTCATGAAAGAATTTAAATATTATCGACCGTCGCAGATTTACGAATTTAATAGAGTAGAACATTAAAATAGTATGTCTCTTTCGTGAAAACAATAACATAATGGAGAACATAACACTACGAATCCCATCAGCGTCGAATTATCGATACTTGGCGTGTCTGTCTCTCCTTCTCTCTCGAACAAGGAATTAGCATAAGAGAGACAGCAATGAGATTGCATTAGCGAAGTTAATTGCTTTGTTATCTTAGTGTCGTGGGAGTTCCCTATGTTCAAATTAGTCTGGAGAATTTGGGGGAATGGCCGACCTGCATCATGGCTCATGTTTCACCGGGGAATTAAGCTTCCCATGCGATTAGCCCGCGTTTCCTCAGCCTATTCTCTGTTCGAGTCATGGTATTCTGAAAGTTTGCTCGTGAGAAGGGTTGATCAACGTAATTGGTGCAGATTTTTTTTTTTCTTATGAAGGTATTCAGTTAATTAATTAATAATGGTGGGTGTAATTGGGATTAATCAAATGAAACCGCATTTTTTAATCAATGACCAAATAAGATAAAATTTTAAAACAACAAAGGTTAATTACACACCATAAATTTCGTGGAAATTATTTCTTGCCGTTTATTTTTACCTTTTTCCCATAATACACACGTCGCGAGCACCGACTCCTTAGACGATAGATGCTGGTAGACCCGTCGGAAGAGAGGAGGGATCCAAGTGTCCCTTCTGTGTGTTTTTTTTTTTTTTTCCGCATTTCACATTTCAATTCAAAAGAGTAGACAAAACCAGCCCTTTGTCGGAGCCTTCGCCCTCAGCTTCTCAAGTCATCGTTCCCAACGAAAAGTTAATCAAAAGTTCAGATCCGTGTAGCTTTTTGGGGTGGGGGGTGGGGCCTCGCGGGGGCGGTGCAGATTTTATGTAATGTGTAAATACAAACATTCATGCATGCTTAAATATTAGCTTCTGCATCATCTCACAATATTTTGATATTTGAATGAAGCTCTAATTAATTTATATTTAAAATATGTTAAGGAAAAGGATGAAAGTAAAACTATATCAAATTCCAAGGCTCGCAAGTTATATCGTATGTAGCTCTGTATCATATCTAAATCGTTAGTATAAAAAAACATTCAATTTGCAACATATGCATTTAACTAAATATGTACAAATGTAAATGTTATATATATACACACAATTAATAATAAAATATAATAAACAAAATTTAACACATTTTATATGACGGATTATATTAATAATACACACAATTAAATGAATAAGATAGGCTAATATATATTTAATTATATAGAATTAATCGTCTCTGACCGAATTATACAGGTTTATCGTTACTCAATCCAAACCCCTTTAATTCCACATCGCATTGTGTCAGATTATTATATCTTGTAAAAATTTATCAACATTTCAAATACTTTGTTATTTCAAGTTATCATACCTTTAGAAGTACCCGTTTCTGGCAATCGTCTAGTTTGGAAAATTCAGGATTTTGGCACATAACATATGGTTACCGCATCCCATCATATATGTGCCGATCATCCGACCATGCAGAAATTATCGTGTAACATTATCGCGTATAAATCATATTATATATATCTACCGGGAGATGCCCAAGATTTATTTTCTTGAAGCACAATAAAACTCTACTAGAAGTAGGTGGGAAAGTGGAAGGAAATTTGTACATGGGCGGTTCTGGGTGTTCCGGGGGGCTGCATCGCCGAGTTTGATAGATTTCACACGCTCGCCATTTGCTTCCATGCTGTATCCTTTAGGAGAAGTATGAACAAGAGAGCGTGGACAATGCAAAGAAATCAAACACATGATACTAATTTCTCTTTAATACTTTTTGGTTCATTTTCGAATAAAGAACACACAAGAGACCTACGATGGTGATGTAAGGTTTGGGCTGTGCAAGAAACAGCTACAAGTCAATGCATGACAAGAGGATAAGATACCCATCAAAACCTGGCTGAACAACTAGCTAGAGACGTAACCAAAAAAAAAAAAAAAAACTGGGCATATATTCAACCGACATTAAATTCCGTGGATCATCCGGCAAGGACCAAGGCCGTGCATGCGCTGCTTCAGCGGTGGTGGTGGTTTGTAAAGATATAGACCTTTTTCTTGTCTCTATTGGTTCTCACGATTCTATTTATTGGGATTTTTCTATTTTGTGTTATAAGAGTACGGGATAAGCAATAAATGATTTCTATACATAGTTAGATGATCACTTAATATGCAAATTAAAACTTGCTAACACCTAATTTGTCCTTTGTTTAATTTAGAACAAACTTTTTAACACCTAATTAATAACTTATTACCAAATATAAATCTACAAAGGAAATTTGGAATAACCCTAAACTCTCAACAATAGAAAAAATGTCGAAAAACTAAGAATCTCTAGGGTTCTTCAATTTTTAGGGTTTTTTTTTAAGTTTACGTTTTTTTTTAATTTAGGTTTTTTTTTTAAAATGGGGCTCTTAAATTTTTCATGATTCAAAAAATAGAATTCTTTTATTGTTTTGTTTAATTTGATTTTTGCTAAATTTTTTCAACAAATGATTTTCGCTACCATTAACATTTTTTTAATTTAATACAGAATTAAGAATAAGGGTATTATCATATTGAGAATATGATTACATGTTGAATATTGATTAATTAAAATATTTATGGTAAATATTGATTACTTATTTTACAAAGAGATTCGGATGATAGGATTAAATAGAATCTCCACTTGTTTGTGTTACATTTATTGTGCTTTCCCATTTATTTATTTCATTAAGTTTTCAGTTATCCAACCTCTTTATATTATTGATAAAATGTCATATACATATATATATATATCATATATTGAACTATAAATTCATTTTTTGACAACAACATAAAATTCTAATGCTTGTCCTGAACGAATTTGAATATAATCAATTGTTGTGAATTTATCAATTTAATAAAATTGAACATTAAAATAGCTTGTTTCTTTCATAAAAATAGTGACGTAATAGAGAGCATAACTCTACGAATCCTATCAATGTTGAATTATTGAAAGTTGGCCCCTCTCTCACTCTCTCTGTTGAACAAGAAATTAAGATAAGAGAGAAAAGAGATTGCAGTAGTCAAGTTAATCGCTTTGTAATCTTAGTGTCGTGCGAGTTCCCTATGTTCAAATTAGTCTCGAGAATTCAGGGAAAGGGCCGAACTGCATCATGGCTCATGTTTCACGGGGGAATGAGGCTTCCCACACAATTAGCCCGCTTTTCCTTTGCGCATTCTCTGTTGGAGTCATGGTATTCTGAAAGTTTGCTTGTAAGAAGGGTTGATCAACGCAAACATTTGATCTCTTCGTCTCCCAGATGTTGTCCTCGCGATTTTGGTAAGGATGTCAGGGGGAAGACCTTAATCATCACGCCATTATAGTCACCTGTACACATTACATTTGGACCAACCCTCCCTTAACTGGATAATTACATTTTACTTATGGGGTATGCGGGATCAATTTGGCCAGACCTGTACACCCACGAAAATGAAATTAAAAAAAAATAGATCTATCAATATTTGCATTAAAATCTATTAGTGTTGTCTCGAATTTTTCTTGAGCTATTACCTAAACCTTAAAAACCAATTTTCAAGGATAGAATTTGTGGAGGTCAATTTTGAGTTTGACATTCAAACTTCTTATTTTCCTCTCTTGACCAACAATTCATACGGTCCTCCGTTCCTAAGTATTTCTGAGCATAAGTCAATTAGGGAAATGAAATGAAACACGTCTGGCATTTCCACAAAGAAGAAAAAAAATAAAAATACATTTAGATTAACAATTTGAAAGTTTCTATTGAAGCCATTGGCATAAGCTGATCGCTTATAAATACCCTGAAAGCCCATCATCCTACACCCCACCCAGAAAACAAAACACATCCATTAAAGGACATCAAATACAGCTTCTCAAAGAAATTATATACATACTGCTGTGCTCTTGTTGTTGATTATATATAATGGCAGGGCAGCGAGGCGATCTCACAGCAGTCGGAGCAGCCATGATCTTGCTCCTCCTGTTCAGCGTTCAGCCCAATGAAGCAGCGAGAGCGTTGTCGGACGATAAGGTTGATGGTGAAGATCCCCACCACCATCATCGTCACCAACAAGAGATCGGTTTCCTCCTGCAATCGCTCCAGAAGGGACCGGTTCCCCCGCATGGGGACCCATGCCGCGGCAGTCCAAGTCCTCCTGGGCCCCCATGTATGGGTAGTCAGAACTTCGCAAGGCACTCTCTGCCTCCTCCTCAAGCTCACGTCCCGGATCGTGCGGTTCAGTCTGGTGTTGCTGCCTAATAACCTCAGTGGTAAACAGCATATAGATACCCTTATGATTAATAAAGATGGGGAAAAGGAAATGTTTGTTGCCCCGTTCGTGCATGTATAGGCACGATTATACATATAGGAATAAGAGGACGTAACCCCATGAGTCTGTCCAGTGTCAGTGTCACCGTCCTTCCTTTGTCCATTTCAAGCCATGTTTATAATGTTTATAAGTGTGTGGAGGTGGTTTCTTTCTTCATAATTTGGTTAAGAACAAGTGTTAACATATCCACCCTAAATTGAGTTGGCTGTGATTTATCATTTTATAATTTAGTTGGGATTCGCATTCGTAATATACATAAAATATTAAGAATTTTGCATATCGTGAAGTTTGCTACAATTTGTTTTTCATAATAATATGAGAGAATTCAAGTGTATATATCTAGAGTTATTAAAATACATGGAAGAACAAAAAATTTGATATAATAATATCAAACTCAATTTATAGTAAAGGGATTGGTATCCTTTTTGGAGTTCCTATATATTTTAATGCCGTAATAGAGAAATAGAAATTAGTACAGTAGTACTACTTTCGACTTAACAATCAAGATATTGTAAATTCAATTCTTATTGTGAAATTTCTTATACCCTTTTATTCCTTTCCCATTTTTGCTATCCGATTCTAAATTTATGAGTCTCCTATGTAATTTAAAAAAAAAACTAAAATTTGGTTGAAGAACCGGTCTAGTCCAACTTTGAAATTCAAGAGAGACAACACCGAATAGTGAGTACCATTCCTTTTCCTCAACCAGGCAAATTACGTAGGGGGGGTTGGGAAAGGTTGGCCATGGCGGGTTGTGCGCTGGGGTGGGCGTGGGGGTGGTGGGTGGGGTGCGGGGCAACGATGAAGCTAGTCGCACTCGCACAAAGCATCCACTGTTACATTGACTAGTCTACACGTGTAATGGGATAAAATCGGAATTAAATATATGTATTACTCCTTTTTATTCTTGACTTTATCGACAGTGGAAAAGTATAAAACGATACGGTAATGTTTATACGTGTGATTTTAGAAATTCTAAATTTTGAATCATGAAATTTTAAAAACGCTATTAAAAAAATCCTAAATCTTAAATTTAAAAAAATCCTAAACTTTAAATCCAAAATACATGTATAAATATTGCCATGTCATTTTATGCCTTCCCACTGTCCATAAAGTCAGGAATAAAAAAGAGTAATACATATATTTAATTCCGATTTGGTCTGGAAACAGCTAGTCAAAACTCGTAATCGGCCCAGGCCATTCCTAAACCAATCCATAACCGCTCTTATTAGGTTGAGCGACGGTTACGGGCCAAGTCGTAGGAATCATAGTTTTAAAAACAGGACCGGGCTGGCCGGTTTGACCGGTTCAACTGGGAACCGGCCACTCACCCGGTCCGGTTCCTTCAAAAAATCCAATTGCACATTAAAAGAGAAAAAATCCAATTGAACCGGCCGGTTCCCGGTCCGACCGGTAAACCCAATTGAACCCATGAGAAAACCGGCCGACTTAAAATTAAAAAAAAAAAAAAAAAACCTATTGTAATGTACCTATTTTATTTTACTAAACTTATATTTACATTTTATATTAGACTTTTGTTTAATATAATGGTTATATTAATGATTTTTGTTATAAATTATATTCAAATTATGATATTATGTAAATTTATTAGTAATATTATTTATTAAATATGCGGTTCAACCCATTGAACCCCCGGTCCGACCCATGAACCCATGAACCCATGCCTACACCGGTTCCCGGCCCGGTCCGGTTTTAAAAACTATGGTAGGAATATACCCGTTGAATCGGAACCAACACGGCACATTTTCATGTTGAATTGGCCCAAAACCAGCTAGGAACCATTTAGAAACTAGTTTGGATTGATTAGTTTTTATCATATCAATTTTAAAAAAATAAAAATAAATAATTAAAAAAATATGAATAATTCATGAGTCAAACTGACTCGAACCGTGAACTTGCCCATTAAGCCAACGGGACGAATCTTAATCGGGCCAAACACTTCCATGCTCACTTTCAATTGCCCTGTACTAACTATTTGGTGTTGTCTCTCTTTAATTTCAAAGTTAGACTATATTGGTTCTTCAACCAAACTTCAGTATTAAAATATATAAGAACTCCGAAAGGGATACCAATTCCTTTACAATAAATCAAGTTTAATATTACTCTATTGAATTTGTCGTTTTTCCATGTATTTTAGTAACACTAGCTATATACATGTGAATTCTCTCATATTATGAAAAGAAATCATAGCAACCTTATTGATATACCAATATGAATTCAGAAATGTACTAACCATTAGTAACAATGACACCCAAAATCACATTTATAAATATTGCCACGTCATTTCCTTCCATTCCATAAAGTAATACATATATTTAATTCCAACTTTACACTAACAGAAATCGATAAGAGACCGACGCCTGTTTGCGAGGGAAATGGCTATCAGGCATTTTCGATCTATAATCTATCGAAAAAAGCCATGGGAAGAGATTTCTGAGGACAATTTCCAGTGGAGTGTAGGCGTTGGAAATTTGCTAAGCTCTCTTGTCGTAAACTCTCTAGGATACTTTTCCACTGCACAAAGATCTGTCGCCACATCACTTTCGAGAGCTAATTTTGTCAGAACATTTCACATCACACTTTTATGAGCAATTCTAGACAGACAGTCACATATGTTTCACGTCTTTAATAAGTGTATATTAGCCGATGCTATAATTTTGAGATCACTCTATGAAGCGAATAGCCAACGTTCAGAGTTCTCACCACGCTTAAGAGCCAATTGCCGTAAAAGTTTATCTTCCCCGCTATATGTACTTGGGCTACTAGATTAATGCTATGGTTATGAGGCTACAGAAGTAGACCTGTGGATGGTGGTGTGGGGTCCCTCTCTGTTCATTTTGGTCAATGCACCTGACTGCATTTGTGTGCGGACTAGGCGTTTCGTGAACATGCGCTCACTCATCCTGTAAATGTCGGTTTCAACGCGGTGGATAATGCATGCTTGCTGTCTTTACATAATCGGGCTTTCAATTGTATGCATCCTAAGTGAGAAAAAGAAATCACACGGAAGAATTATAGCAAATTAAACTCAGTTTACAATATGTTGCAACTTATTCTTTTTACCAACTAAAGAAAGAAAGAAACAAATCATCCGACTGTAGGTGGAGACCATTTTTACATGTACAAGTTGGGATGAAGGAATGACAGCGACAGACCCATGGGATTACATCCTCTCATTCCTATACATACATATATATACATAATCCAGCCTATGCATGCATGGATGGGGCAATAATGTTTCTTTTTCCCCATCTTTATTGGTCATTATCTATATGGGGGTGTCTCTTCTGTTGACGACTGAAGTTAAGCAGCAACACCAAACTAAACCGCACGTGGAGGAGCCGGAGCCGAACACGAGGGCCCAGGAGGCCCTTGGCCCTTTTCGCATGGGTTCCCATGAGGGGGGGTCGTTCCCCTCTGGAGCGAATGCAGGAGGAAACGGATCTCTTGATGGTGATGGTGATCTTCACCGCCATCAACCCCATTGTCCAGCAGCACTCTGGTCGCCTCATTCGGCTGAACGCTGACCAGGAGTAGCAAAATCATGGCTGCTCCTACAACTCTGAGATCGCCTCGTGGCCCTGCCATTATTATATCAACAAGAAGAGCACAGAAATAGATGCTTCTTCTGTTGTATTCGATGTCCTTATTGGATGCTTTTCTTTTCTGGCCGCTGTGTGGTGTATATAGGAAGAGGGGCTTCGAGGGTATTTATATACATGCGAGCAATCAGCTACCAAAGACTTTGTTCCATATGCGTTTCATCTCTTGACCCTTCACATGCCGTAGAAAATACTTGAATGGGAAATAAAACCATACATATGAACAAGAAGTTTGAACATTGAATTTGGATTGACGTCCAGAAGGTTGCTCCCCAGCCCCTTCAATAGGGTTTCGGGCGTAATTCATAGAAAGCTGAAGGAATTTAAGATACCATGTATATTAAAGGAGGGTGTAGAAGAGAACAAATTAATTAAGAGAGCTCTCTTCAGCAGAACAACCTCTTAACCATTTGTTTTCGAGTACAAGTTGATGACGGCTTAATTTTAGCGTAAACAAAATTATGAACAGATCAAATGTTACATTAATCAAACCCTCCAATCATGAAGCTCGATGGAATCCACATGCAACATCATAAATCCCTTCAATACAATTATCAGGAAAAAAAAAACACATAGATTTCGTGAAAATCCCTACGCACTTTCTACTTTTACCTTTTCTCCGGTCGGAGAAAAAGGGAGGAATCCTCCAAAAGTCTAGTCTGGTCCTCTTGAATTCAAAGGAGTGAGCGGGACATAATAAAATGTAGCAAACTTATTTATATATCAAATTCTCAATAATTTATGCATGTTACGAATTAATGCAAATCCTCATTAAATAATAAAATGATAATTCACAGCCAACTCAATTTAGAGAACATATGTTAACACTTGTTATTAACCAAATTATGAAGAAAGAAACAACCATTCAACTGCATCTTAACACCACCTCCACACACTTATAAGCATGGCTTGAAATGGACGAAGGAATGACGGTGACACTAACACTGGACAGACTCATGGGGTTACGTCCTCTTATTCCTATATGTATAGTCGTGCCTATACATGCACGAACGGGGCAACAAACATTTCCGTTTCCCCATCTTTATTAATCATTAGGGTATCTATGTACTGTTTACCACTGAGGTTATTAGGCAGCAGCACCAGACTGAATTGCATGATCCGGGACGTGAGCTTGAGGAGGAGGCAGAGAGTGCCTTGCGAAGTTCTGACTACCGATACATTGGGCCCCAGGAGGACTTGGACTGCCGCGGCATTGGTTCCCATGCGGGGGAACCGGCCCCTTCTGGAGCGATTGCAGGAGGAAACCGATCTCTTGTTGGTGACGATGATGGTGGTGGGGATCTTCACCATTAACCTTATCGTCCGACAACGCTCTCGCTGCTTCATTGGGCTGAACGCTGAACAGGAGGAGCAAGATCATGGCTGCTCCGACTGCTGTGAGATCGCCTCGCTGCCCTGCCATTATATATAATCAACAACAAGAGCACAACACAGTATGTATATAATTTCTTAGAGAAGCTGTATTTGATGTCCTTTAATGGATGTGTTTTGTTTTCTGGGTGGGGTGTAGGATGATGGGCTTTCAGGGTATTTATAAGCGACCAGCTTTTGCCAATGGCTTCAATAGAAACTTTCAAATTGTTAATCTAAATGTATTTTTATTTTTTTTCTTCTTTGTGGAAATGCCAGACGTGTTTCATTTCATTTCCCTAATTGACTTATGCTCAGAAATACTTAGGAACGGAGGACCGTATGAATTGTTGGTCAAGAGAGGAAAATAAGAAGTTTGAATGTCAAACTTAAAATTGACCTCCACAAATTCTATCCTTGAAAATTGGTTTTTAAGGTTTAGGTAATAGCTCAAGAAAAATTCGAGACAACACTAATAGATTTTAATGTAAATACTGAAGCAATCAATTATTTTTTTAAATTTTATTTTCATGGGTGTACAGTTATTGCCGAATTGATCTTACATGTCTCATAAGTAAAATTTAATTATCCAGTGGAGCGTTGGTCCAAATATAATATGTACAGGTGACTATAAAAGGCGTGATAGTTAAGGGTCTTCCCTCTTGACATCCTTCCCAAAATTGCTAGGACAACATCTTGGAGATGAAGAAATCAAATATTTGCGTTGATCAACCCTTCTTACAAGCAAACTTTCAAGATACCATGACTCCAACAGAGAATGGGCAAAGGAAAACTGGGCTAATTGTGTGGGAAGCTTCATTCCCTCGTGAAACATGAGCCATGATGTAGTACGGTACTTTCCCTGAATTCTCGAGTCTAATTTGAACACAAGGAACTTGCAATATTGTGTTGAGTGTTCAACAGAGAGGGAATGAATCTCTTCGTAAAATAAGCAATCAATACTTATCATAAATATCTTAATTAAGCAATATTTACGCATTACATAAAATCTGCACCCCCCAAGGGACACGGATCCCAACGTTTGATTAACTGATGTCTTTTCGTTGGGAGCAACAACTTGAGAAGCTGAGGGCGAAGGCTGCGACAGAGGGCTGGTTTTGTCTACTCTTTTGAATTGAAATGTGAAATTGGGGGGGAAAAGAAAAACGCAGAAGGGACGCTTGGATCCCTCCTCTCCTCTGACGGGTCTACCAGCATCTATCGTCTAGGGTGTCGGTGCGCGTGATACGTGTATTATGGGAAAAGGTAAAAATTAACGGCAAGAAATAATTCACGTGTATTATGGGAAAAGGTAAAAATTAACGGCAAGAAATAATTTCCACGAAATTTATGGTGCGTAATTATCCTTTGTTATTTTAAAATTTTATCTTATTTGATCATTGATTAGAAAATGCGGTTTCATTTGATTAATCCCAATTACACCCACCATTATTAATTAATTAACCGAATGCCTTCATAAGAATTTAAAAAACATCTGCACCAATTACGTTGATCAACCCTTCTCACGAGCAAACTTTCAGAATATCATGACTCCAACAGAGAATAGGCAAAGGAAACGCGGGCTAATTGTATGGGAAGCTTAATTCCCCGGTGAAACATGAGCCACGATGCAGTTCGGCCCTTTCCCTGAATTCTCGAGACTAATTTGAACATAGAGAACTCCCACGACACTAAGATAACAAAGCGATTAACTTCGCTAATGCAATCTCTTTGCTGTCTCTCTTATGTTATTTCCTCCTTCGAGAGAGAGGAAGAGAGAGACACGCCAATTATCGATAATTCGACGTTGATGGGATTCGTAGTGTTATGTTCTCCATAATGTCACTATTTTCACAAAAGAAACATATTATTTTAATGTTCTACTTTACTAAATTCGTAAATCCGTGATGGTTGATAATATTTAAATTCTTTTACGGCAATTATTTAAATTTTAACATCTTACTGTAAAATCAATTATTAGTAGAAAAATAGAAAAATTAAAAAAATAGAATAATGAGAACCAATAGAGACGGAACAAAAGAAGATATATCCATAATATGATCGCATTTTTTTAAAAAAAATAGTAATTAGTCCCAGGATCATGTTATGGCTACAAGAAAAAAAATAAATAAATAACTTGATAAAATCAGATGAAAGGAGGAGCACCCCCACACATGAATCAGAATGCCCGACCTAGCTAGTCCGTGCCGAATGATCCACGGAATTTAATGTCGGTCGAATATATGCCCAGTTTTTTCTTCATCATCATCATCATCATCTTCTTCTTCTTCTTCTTCTTCTTCTTCTTCATTATTATTATTATTATTTTTTGGTCGTGTCTCTAGCCAGTTGTTCAGCCAGGTTTTGATGGGCATCTTATCCTCTCGTCATGCCTTTGACTTGTCGCTGTTTCTTTCTTGCACACTGCAAACCCTCCATCAATGTCCTCGGTCTCTCTCTTGTGCTGTTTATCCGAAAATGCACATGAAAGCATTAAAGAGAAATCAATGTCACGTGTTTGATTTCTTTACACTGCCCGCGCTCTATCGTTCATACTTCTAAGTGATGCGGCGTGAAAGCAACTAGTTGCAAGCGTGTCGAATCCATCAAACTCGACGGTGAGGCCCCCGGAACATCCAGAAAGCGCCCACGTACAAATTTCCTCCATCTTCCCACCTACTTCTGGAAGAGTTTTATTTGTGCTCCATGTCAATGAATCCTGGGCATCCTCCCCGTGTGTACATTACGATTTATAAGAAATAATGTTACACGACAATTTCTGCACATTCGGATGAATAATAGCACAGATGTGATGGGATGCCGTCTCCCCGCAAGTGTATGTCCTGTGCGAGAATCCTAAATTTCTGAACTTGTCGATTGATATACCAAGGGGCACCTCTAAAGGTATGATAACTTGAAATAGCAAAGGATTTGTAGGGCTAGTAATTTTTTAAACAACATGACTCGGAGTTAATTGGATTCCGGTTGAGTCATTATAAACGTATCTAACTTGGTAATATACAATTAACTATATCTAATTAAATATCTTTAAATAAGTATTGAATATGCTAATATAGTTCACTCATTTAATTGTGTGTATTGTTAACTTAATTTGTCATATTAAGTGTGTTAAAGTTTATTTGTTATATTTTATTATAATAGTCTCGTTATCGTAATCGTATAGTAAATATTTTGATCGAATTTTTTATTATTATAGTATTGAACATATGAGTTGTGTACATGTGCAATATACATGCTTGGACAAGTTTTGTTTATAACAGTTGAACATATAGGTTATAAGCTGTGAGCCTTCTTATACAAACAGTTCAAAATTGACACGCATAAGACTCATTAGATACGACACACCTAAACATAATACGAAAAACCTTATGATTTGGTATAATTTTACGTTTACCCTTTTATTAATATATTTTGAATGTAAATTAGTTAAAATTTATTAAAATATCTAAATATTATGAGACTGATATGTAAGCATATGATGATTTTGTATTTACATTACATAAAATCTGCACCCCCGCAAGGGACACGGGTCTAACTTTTAATTAACCTGATGTCTTCGCATTAGGAACCCTGACTTTGAAAAGCAGAGAACGAAGGAGCCGACAGAGAGCTGTCTTGTCTAATCTTTTGAATGGAAATATGAAAAGGAAAAAAATTAAAAGAAAAAAACCAGAAAATCAGACGCTGGGATCCCTCCTATATTCTGACGTGGGAATGTTGATGTGATCTCCGCGCATATGTTGTCTGAGGAGTGGTGCTCGTGATATATATGTTATGGGAAAATGTAAAAGTAAAAGATAAGAAATAATTTTCACGAAATTTATGGTGTATAATTATCCGTTTTTATTTTCATTTTTTTAATTTGATCATTGATTAGAGAGTGCGGTGTCATTTGATTGATCACAATTAAACCCACCACTATTGATTAATTAACCAAATATCTTCATAAGAAAAAAAAATGCACCATTGAAGAACCAACCCAGTACATGTTAGCGCAAGATTCTGAATTGCAACCCAAAGCATGTGAGGGGGGCAGCATGGATGGATTTGGAAGGGTACGAGGTAATCCTCCCTTGAATTCAGTAAATTCTGAGAATATATATATATATATAATTTGTTAATTTTAGTAATATAAGAGATGGAATTTTGCCACCCCTCACAATCGCCTCGCCCTCCTCGCTCGGATCGATCCTTTTATTCCTCATCAGAATTCATATGTGATTCGCCTCCCTTTTGATGGATAATCTGG
Organism: Sonneratia alba; assembly: GCA_900174645.1. Classification (NCBI taxonomy): domain Eukaryota; kingdom Viridiplantae; phylum Streptophyta; class Magnoliopsida; order Myrtales; family Lythraceae; genus Sonneratia; species Sonneratia alba. Next base: position 4,341,356 of record FWPY01000010.1, read on the forward strand.
ATCTGCTCTTGGGGAGGACCATGACACCGAGATGGTTCGATTTTAAGAAGGGTTTGACTAATGTAATATTTCAGGATTTTATTTATGTTAAAGTTGGTCCGTTATCAACTTGCACTCTAAAACAAACGATTAATAGTAGAGATGTTAAATGAGTCGGAATGGCCCATAATCGTCTCCTAACCTGGCCCATAACTTCTTTTATTAGGTTGAGAGGCTGTTACGGTCGGATCAGTAATATAGGTCTATTGAATCTAAACCGGTCCAGACTGTTACCCTTTTGAACCGGTACGTACAGGTCAAGATAGCAAAAATTTTGCAAATAAACGGTCAGATTTTAACGAATCAATTTAAAAATTAAAAAAAAAATATTCATTTTAAAAGATTGACGGTTCACTGGTTAGTTCGGCTCGACCAGCTGCAGTTAAGGGTGGCGAGAAGTCCTCCGGTTGCTTGAGAGCTAGGCATCCACTAACAGGAATGTCTTCGCAGCACAGCAGCACCATCTGATGAACCAGCAACCGCAGCTCTCTGTGATCCAAGAGTTTCTCCAGGTCGTCGTCATCAGTAATGTTAGTTTGAACCAACCTGTCTTCCGCAGTCCCTTCAACTCTGAGGACTGAGAAGGGCCATTATATCCTCTTCCTGAAGTTCAAATTAGAAGCCGAGCACTACAGCATCGAAAACGCATAGAGACAGTAATAATAGACAGTTGAAGAAAGTAAATAAAGTAATAGTATTCTTTCGAAGGGAATTTTTTGTAGAAAACAGGTAATCTCCTTTTCCTCAAATAAGGCAAACAGTTTATTGAAACTAAATGAAACTTACCGACCCGAAAACGGATTCCGCTTCCATGAAATTTCTCACGTTCTCTGCTCGGCTACTTAGAGGTGCATCAAATTCTAATCCACGGGTAAATATCTCAAAACCGACAAATCATTCAGAAAATTCTTCGGAAGAACTTGTGGAGACACTGCTATTATGAGCTCTTGCTGCTTCTCCACGGACTGATCACAGAGAATTCAATCAAAAGAAAATAATGGCGAGGGAATCAGGAGATAATATCGGAGTCAGCTGAAAATGTGGAGCAACCCAGTAATCGTCGAATTTGGCCAGACGAGGCTTGCCTTGGGGGTTCATCACGATCACTGCCCTAAAATCATCCTCGATCTACTGCTTCAGAATGGATTCTCACAGTAAATTGAGGTTAGCTTGACAATGCTTCTGCACGTCAAACTCGGAAATAAATCAAGAGAGGATCCATCACAGAGAGAGAGAGAGAGAGAGAGAGAGAGAGAGAGAGAGAGAGAGCTGTTGGTCTGGGCGACGGCGCCTTCAGCTGTGATATAAAAATGGTATATGTTTGGGCTGAGTTTTGACTGAAGAGAATTGTTATATTTTTATACATTTTACTGTTAAGTAATCATCTTTATCTATATATATATATATATATTTATTACTAAAAGATTTTCTTATTTTTATATAATAATTTTTTAGTGCTATATTTTATTTTTTAAAAATTATTTTTTGAAATCACACAAGCAAACTTGTTAGGTAGAGAGTCGCCTCCCTAGATTGCCACATATATCATGCATTGTTAACGGTTTTTATATTACATGAAAGAGTGACTCTTTTTTTAATACTTTTATATACCAAAAATAATATATTTCGCAAAAGTTTTTTTCCCACCTTATTTGCACCGAAATCGATACGTATCTGGCTCAGTAGCCCATTCTAACTACGGATTGGGGAAATTTCTATTTACGGCTTCCAGACTTGACTAAGTCATGTTTGGTACAAAATAATAGAATCCAAATAATTTTAATAAAGTAGCATTCAAAAAAATTAGTGAATTCTCGGGCTACTCTAAAGAATGAGCATCTAATTCCCCTTTTTTATTTAATTTTATTTCTTCTCATTTATTGCCCATCAGGTATGGAATTAAGTAGCAAGACAGTTTACATAAATCAGCTGGGTTAGTTCAGTACATGTTACCCATAAATAATACTGAATGAAATAAATTTATGTTATAAGAGTTTTAGTCCCTAAATGGGCTGACTTATCTTGAATTTGAATTAATCGGAGCCTCACAAACTTCTGTTTATCAGATTATTCGGGTTAAAATATAAAAAGAGATTAAAAGAGCAAGACACATATTCCATTCCATTTCATCCTATCTATAATGTCTAGTGAGCGGGACAAGGGAAGCTATGCGCTGACTGGCTTGACCGCTGCTCCGCGCACCCCCACAATCAAGGCTTTGTAGCCAATTTCATTAATTTGCCTGGTTGAGGGGAGGAATGGAACTGTTGATAGCCAGGTTAGCTCGAGCATGTCTCCCGAGTTTGTGATCTAGCTAGCTATGCAGCATCGTCACTTGAATTACGGAATCGGACTAAAATATGAATTCAGAAACGTACTCACCATTGGTAACAATTATAAGATCTAAAATCACACGTATAAACATTACCGTATCGTTTTATACTTTTCCACTGTCGATAAAGTCAAGAATAAAAAGAAATAATACATATATTTAATTCCGATTTTATCCCATTACACATGTAGACTAGTCAATGTAACAGTGGATGCTTTGTGCGAGTGCGACTAGCTTCATCGTTGCCCCGCGCCCCACCCACCACCCCCACGCCCAACCCAGCGCACACCCCGCCATAGCCAACCTTTCCCAACCCCCCCTACGTAATTTGCCTGGTTGAGGAAAAGGAATGGTACTCACTATTCGGTGTTGTCTCTCTTGAATTTCAAAGTTGGACTAGACCGGTTCTTCAACCAAATTTTAGTTTTTTTTTTTTTAGGTTTAGAGTCGGATAGCAGATATAAGAAAAGAAATAAAAGGGTATGAGAAGTTTCACGTTGAAAATTGAACCTATAATATTTTGGTTATTAGGCCGGAAGTATTACCACTGCACTAATTTCTATTTATCTATTTTGGTATTAAAATACATAGGAATTCCAAAAGGATACCAATCCCTTTACTATAAATCGAGTTTGATATTATTATATTGAATTTATTATTCTTTTAAGTATTTTAACAACACTAGCTATATACATTTGAATTCTCTTTTGATTATGAAAAGAAATCATAGCAAACTTAATGATATGCCAAATTCTTAATATTTTATGTATATTACAAATGCGAATCCCGACTAGATTATAAAATTCTAAATCACAGCCAACTCAATTTAGAGTGGATATGTTAACACTTGTTATTAACCAAATTATGAAGAAAGAAACAACCATTCAACTGCATCTTAACACCACCTCTACACACTTATAAACATGGCTTGAAAATGGACGAAGGAATGACGGTGACACTGACACTGGACAGACTCATGGGATTACGTCCTCTTATTCCTATATGTATAATCGTGCCTATACATGCAGGAATGGGGCAACAAACATTTCCTTTTCCCCATCTTTATTAATCATTAGGGTATCTATGTACTGTTTACCACTGAGGTTATTATTAGGCAGCAACACCAGACTGAACCGCACGATCCGGGACGTGAGCTTGAGGAGGGGGCAGAGAGTGCCTTGCGAAGTTCTGACTACCCATACATGGGGGCCCAGGAGGACTTGGACTGCCGCGGCATTGGTTCCCATGCCGGGGAGCCGCTCCCTTCTGGAGCGAATGCAGAAGGAAACCGATCTCTTGTTGGTGACGATGATGGTGGTGGGGATCTTCACCATCAACCTTATCGTCCGACAACGCTCTCGCTGCTTCATTGGGCTGAACGCTGAACAGGAGGAGCAAGATCATGGCTGCTCCGACTGCTGTGAGATCGCCTCGCTGCCCTGCCATTATATATAATCAACTACAAGAGCACAACAGTATGTATATAATTTCTTTGAGAAGCTGTATCTGATGTCCTTGGATGGATGTGTTTTGCTTTCTGGGTGGGGTGTAGGATGAGGGGCTTTCAGGGTAGTTATAAGCGATCAGCTCATGCCAATGGCTTCAACAGAGTCTTTCAAAGCGTTTATCTAAATACATTTTATTTTTCTTTGTGGAAATGCCATGCGCGTTTCATTTCATTCCCCCCCTTGACGTATGCTCTGAAGTACTTGGAACGGAGGACCTTATGAATTGGTCAGGAGGAGGAAAACAACAAGTTTGAATATCGAACTTAAATTGACCTCCAGAAATTGTCCTTGAAAATTGGTTTCCAGGTCTAGATAAAATTGACCTCAAGAAGATTTTGAGACGACAACGTTAACACATATATTTTAATATAAATATTGAAGATATATATATATATTTACATGGGGTCTCGCCAAACTAATCCCCTTAAGTAAATTGTAATCGTCAAGTACTGGAGGGTCAGCCCAAACATAATATGTACTGGTGATTTCAGAGGCGTGATGTGATGATCATTAAGGTCTTCCCACATCGACATGCTCCCTGAATTGCTAGGACAACGTTTTGGACTTGAAGAAATCAAATATTTACGTTGATCAACCCTTCTTACAAGCAAATTTTCAGAAGACCGTGACTCAACCGAGAATAAGGAAAGGAAAAAAGAAGGCTTATATGTATGGGAAGCTTCACCATTAACGAAGTTAAATCGAATGCAGGTTTTTTTTTCTATTGCCTACTTCTTGAAGCGTTGCCGTGCTGTAAGTAAATCAATATTGGGAATCGCCGAGTATCATGATTTAGAAATAATGTTGCACGATGATTTCTGCACGTTCGGACGAGCATTGGTGTCGCGGGGTGCAGCCTCATAGAATTTTACGTGACACCCACCTTCAGAGCAGGAGTATATTGTGTGCCAAAATTTTGGACTTCTAATAAACTAGAGGATTTGCTAGAAACGGGAACCTCTAAAGGTTCGATGACCTGAGATCATAGAGGATTTGATCGATTCCAGCAACGACTAATCGGAGGCAGTTCGGCATCTTATCCTACAAATAAAACATTTCGACCAAGTTTAAGTCTCATAAACGAAAAATATTTTTAATAAATTATTTTTATCTCCGTTTGAATAAATTTCAACAATTCTTATGAATCATTCATGACCAATTGAAACATCTAAATACTTGGTGATGAAAGAGTATCAATTTCTTCGATTTTGCTTAATTGCTCAAATGTAGGGCATGAATTATATGTATTTTTACATTATATAAAAAGAAAATCTGCCCTAGGGGACACGTGGTCCAACGCCTAACCAGCTGTCTTTTGCATCGGCCGGGAAACACAGACTCGACAAGCTGCGGAGGAAGGCCTGCTGAGAGGCTTTTGTCCCGCTCACCCCTTTGAATTCAAAATGACTAGACTAGACTTGTGGAGGATTCCTCCCTTTTTTCCGATCATAGAAAAGGTAAAAGTGGAAAGTGCGTCGAAATTTTCACGAAATTTATGTTTTCTTTTCTTTTCTTTTCTGATAATTTTATTGATGGGATTTATGATGTTGCATGTGAATTCCATCGAGCTTCATGATTGGAGGGTTTGATTAACGTAACATTTGATCTGTTCATAATTTTGTTTACGCTAAAATTAAGCCGTCATCAACTTGTACTCGAAAACAAATGGTTAAGAGGTTGTTCTGCTGAAGAGAGCTCTCTTAATTAATTTGTTCTCTTCTACACCCTCCTTTAATATACATGGCATCTTAAATTCCTTCAGCTTTCTATGAATTACGCCCGAAACCCTATTGAAGGGGCTGGGGAGCAACCTTCTGGACGTCAATCCAAATTCAATGTTCAAACTTCTTGTTCATATGTATGGTTTTATTTCCCATTCAAGTATTTTCTACGGCATGTGAAGGGTCAAGAGATGAAACGCATATGGAACAAAGTCTTTGGTAGCTGATTGCTCGCATGTATATAAATACCCTCGAAGCCCCTCTTCCTATATACACCACACAGCGGCCAGAAAAGAAAAGCATCCAATAAGGACATCGAATACAACAGAAGAAGCATCTATTTCTGTGCTCTTCTTGTTGATATAATAATGGCAGGCCCACGAGGCGATCTCAGAGTTGTAGGAGCAGCCATGATTTTGCTACTCCTGGTCAGCGTTCAGCCGAATGAGGCGACCAGAGTGCTGCTGGACAATGGGGTTGATGGCGGTGAAGATCACCATCACCATCAAGAGATCCGTTTCCTCCTGCATTCGCTCCAGAGGGGAACGACCCCCCCTCATGGGAACCCATGCGAAAAGGGCCAAGGGCCTCCTGGGCCCTCGTGTTCGGCTCCGGCTCCTCCACGTGCGGTTTAGTTTGGTGTTGCTGCTTAACTTCAGTCGTCAACAGAAGAGACACCCCCATATAGATAATGACCAATAAAGATGGGGAAAAAGAAACATTATTGCCCCATCCATGCATGCATAGGCTGGATTATGTATATATATGTATGTATAGGAATGAGAGGATGTAATCCCATGGGTCTGTCGCTGTCATTCCTTCATCCCAACTTGTACATGTAAAAGTTATCTCTACCTACAGTTGGATGATTTGTTTGTTTGTTTCTTTAGTTGGTAAAAAGAATAAGTTGCAACATATTGTAAACTGAGTTTAATTTGCTATAATTCTTCCGTGCGATTTCTTTCTCTCCCTTAAGACGCATACAATTGAAAGCTCGATTATGTAACGACAGCAAGTCCGCATTATCCACCGCATCGAACCCCACATTTACAAGATGAGTGAGTGTATCTTCACAAGACGCCTACTCCGCACACAAATGCAGTCAGATGCACTGACTAAAATGAACAGAGAGGGACCCCACCACCATCCACTGGTCTACTTCTGCAGCCTCAAAACCATAGCATTAATCTAGTAGCCCAAGTACATATAACGGGGAAGATAAACTTTTACCGCAATTGGCTCTTAAGCGTGGTGAGAACTCGGACGTTGGCTATTCGCTTCGTAGAGTTATCTCAAAATTGTAGTATCAGGCAGAATACACTCATTAAAGATGTGAAACATGCGTGACTGTCTGTCTAGAATTGTTCATAAAAGTGTGATGTAAAATGTTCTGATGAAATTAGCTCTCGAAAGTGATGTGGCGACAGATTTTTTTGCAGTGGAAAAGTTTCCTAGAGAGTTGCGACAAAAGAGCTTAGCAAATTTCCAACGCCTACACTCCACTGGAAATCGTGCTAAGAAATCTCTTCCCATGGCTTTTTTCGATAGATTATAGATCGAAAATGCCTGATAGCCGTTTCCCCCCCAAACAGGCGTCGGTCTCTTATTGATTTCTAGTAGTGTAAAGTTGGAATTAAATATATGTATTACTTTATGGAAAGGAAGGAAATGACGTGGCAATATTTATACATGTGATTTTGGGTCTCATTGTTACTAGTGGTCAGTACGATTCTGAATTCATATTAGTATATCAATACGTTTGTTATGATTTCTTTTCATAATATGAGAGAATTCACATGTGTATGGCTAGCGTTGTTAAAATACATGGAGGAACGATAATTTTGATAGAGTAACATCAAACTTGATTTATAGTAAGGGATTGGTATCCCTTTCGGAATTCTTGTGTATTTTAATATTGATGTTTGGTTGAAGATCCGGTCTAGTTCAACTTTGAAATTAAAGAGAGACAACACCAAATAGCTAGTTTCGAGGTAATTCAAAGCAGGCATGAAACTGTTTGGTCCAATTATGATTCGACCCATTTGCTTAGTGTGTTTGTTTATGGTTCATGTGTTACAGCCATGAGCTATGAGCTGTAGTAATGCGTACTGCAGGTTGTACCTTGTGACTGCGAGAGTGCATATGTGCTAATGCGGGGCACATTGAGAGAAGGTTTGTGGTTTGGAGGCTAAGCCAGAGAAGAGACTTGCTCGAGCAACCTAGTGGAGCGGTGTGGAGCAAGGACTTGGTGGACAAAAGGCAAGTGTCGTGGCCTTGGGGTTGATGTTGTTCGACCAATACAAGGTGGATGATTGCTAAAGACAGCCCAGGAACACTAAGGCATGAGTGGAAAGTGATCGAGAGGTGCTAGATCATTTCATGCTGGGGTCGATCAAAGGAGCCATGTGTTGCTGGTCGGCTACAGTGCGCGGGGGACGAGTGGAGATGCAGACACGCAAGTGGATTCTTGATCATGTGGGACCTGACGATCGAGTGTGTGGAGCGCGACTACTCATAGAAGGTGCGCAGGATGCTGTGAAGCGCAGGATCAGTGCTCACAGGATAAGGATCGTTGACACCAACATGGAAAGGATCGATTGTTTCCTTATGCGGAGTGGCAGGTGATCAATCAAGAACCAAGTGGGGTGTAGTTGTCTAGGTGCATCCAAGAAGCTATCCAAGTGTGACCGAGAAGCTGTCCAATTGGGATGAACATGATCAAGATAGAAGATCATCTAATAATAGACAATCAAGGAAAGATTCTCCCAGATATGACAAATCAATTTGTTATGAAAACAATCTTAAATATTGCAGATTGAGGGCCAAGATTTAATGAATTGATATCTGATGGAAAGAATCAGGATATTCAAGTATATTAGCTATCATATCTAGTCTGTCAAGCACCTCTATTAAAGGGGGGGTTCAATCTCATTCGAGGGAGCGATCTAAAATTTTTAGAGGAGAATTCACAAAGGTCTCAAGGCATCTCAGAGAGGAGAACCAAGGAGAGCAGCTAGAGAAAACTAAGAAACACGAGGGAGAGCATGGGAGCTAGAGCATAGAGTTGCTGCTACAAGTTGTAACTCAGTGGGGAGTGGGGAGTGAGCCCCATTTACCCTTGTAACGCTGAAGTGTGTCGGGTTAGGGTGTGTCGAGTGAGGAGTGTAAGTGGTGCAGAGGTCGTGAGGCATATATTTGACAAGCTGAATGAGTTTGCTCTTGTAAAAAGTTTTTCATACTTATATAATTGTGAATACAAGTGGAGTTTTCCTTTTATATATTGCTCGTGTTCGTTTCGTTATGATGTGATCGTGTGTCAGATGACATCAAATCTTGGTTGTGAGTGGGGGCCAATTGGCAGGCGGAGTTGTCAATGCTAGCAAGACGCATAAAAATTTGATCTTCGCATTGGTCCTCTGACACCAGTTTGACTCATAAACCATTCATCTTTTGTTTTAAAAAAATCATTTATTATTTCATTTTGTAATTTGATCTAACAAAATCTGATTGATTCAGGCAGGTTTCTAAGTGGTTCCTAGCCGGTTCTTGGCCACTTCAATGTGAAAATATGCCATGTTGGTTCCAGTTCAACGAGTCTATTGTTAGGACTCGACCTGTAACCTTCCCTCAACCTAATAAGAGTGGTTACGGATTGGTTTGGGAACAGTCTTGGCCAGTTACGAATTTTGACTAGTTGTTTCTAAACCAAATCGGCCCTTTTAACATCTCTAGTGTAGGGCAACAATCAAGCTAGTCGCACTCGCACAAAGCTTCCATTGTTACGTGGACTAGTCTACACGTACAATGGGATATAATCAGAATTAAATATATGTATTACTCTTTTTTATTCCTCACTTTATGGACAGTGGAAAGGCAGAAAATGACATGGCAATATTTATACATGTATTTTGGATTTAAAGTTTAGGATTTTTTTAAACTTAAATTTAGGGTTTTTTTAATAGCATTTTTAAAATTTTCAATTCTTTTTTTTATTTACTTTGATTTTTGCTAAATTTTTTCAACAAATCATTTTCGCTAACAATAACATTTTTTTAAAATTTAACACCAAATTAAGAAGGTTGGTATTTATGGTATTGAAAATATAATTACATGTTGATATTGATGAATTGAAATATTTATGGAAAGTGTTGATTGCTTATTCAACAACGAGAATCCGATTGATATGACAGACTAGAATCTCCACACCTGAGTCTTTGAATTCATTTACTGTGCTTCCCCATTTATTTATTTGATTAGTTTTCCAATTATCCAATCTCTCTATATTATTGATAAAATATTTTATATATATCACATGTTTTGAATTATAAATTCAGTTTCTAATATGATCTTAAAATATAAATGCTTGTCATGAAAGAATTTAAATAGTATTAATTGTCACAAATTTACGAATTTTGTGAAGTAGAACATTAAAATAGTATGTCTCTTTCGTGAAAATAGTGACATAACGGAGAACATAACGCTATGAATTTCATCAGCGTCAAATTATCGATCCTTGGCATGTCTTTCTCTCTCTCTCCCTCTCCCTCTTTGTCGAACAAGGAATTAATATAAGAGAGACAGCAAAGAGATTGCATCAGTCAAGTTAATTGCTTTGTTATCTAAGTGTCGTGCGAGTTCCCTATGTTCAAATTAGTCTAGAGAGTTCGGGGAAAGGGCCGAACTGCATCATGGCTCATGTTTCACCGGGGAATTGAGCTTCCCGTACAATGAGCCCGCGTTTCCTTTGCCTATTCTCTGGTCGAGTCATGGTATTCTAAGAGTTTGCTTGTGAGAAGGGTTGATCAACGCAAATGTTTGATTTCTTCATCTCCAAGGTGTCGATTTTGGAAAGGATGTCAAGTGGGAAGACCTTAACCATCGCACCTTTATAATCACCCGTAAATATTATATTTGGACAAACCCTCCACTAAATAATTACATTTTACTATTGGGACGTGTGAGGATCAATTTGGCGAGACCCGTACACCCATGAAAATGAAATTAAAAGAAAATTGATCTCTTCAATATTTACATTAAAATCTGTTAGTATTATCTCAAAATTTTCTTGAACTTTTATCTAGGCCTTGAAAACCAATTTTCATTTTAAGTTCGATAGTCAAACTTCCTATTTTCCTCCCTTGACCAATTCATAAGGTCCTCCGTTCCAAAGTATTTCTGAGCATAAATCAATGAGGGAAATGAAATGAAACTCTTGTGGCATTTCCACAAAGAAAATTAAGAGAAAAAAAAAAGAATATGGTTAGATTAACACTTCGACAGACCCTATTGAAGCCATTGGCATAGCTGACCGATTTTAAATACCCTGAAAGCCCCTCCTCCTACACCCAACCCAGAAAAACAAACAGGTCCAACCAGGAACATCAAATACATATTGTACTCTTGTTGTTGACTCTATATAATGGCAGGGCAGCGAGGTGATCTCACAGCAGTAGGAGCAACCAGGATTCTGCTCCTGCTGTTCAGCGTTCACCTGAATGAAGTAACGAGACCGTCGTTGGACGATAAGGTTGATGGCAAAGATCACCACCACCATCATCATCATCGTCACCAGAAAGAGATCGGTTTCCTCCAACATTCGCTCCAGAAGCCCATGCCGCAGCAGTCCAAGTCCTCCTGGGCCCACTTGTATATTAGTAGCCAGAACTTTGCACGGCACTTACCGGCTCCTCCTAACGCTGACGACCTGGGTCATGCAGTTGAGTCTGGTGTTGCTGCCTAACTTCAGTGGTAACCACCTCTGAGCTGCAGTCTCTGTTTTCTCTCCCCTGAGCTCCTTCGTCTCTGACCTTCTGGGTTAGCACACAGCGGCTAGCATCAGCCACCAGTCCTACCCCTCACAAGCCAGCCTAATTATCATCCACCTCCTACAACTACCAACCACCGGTTCTTCCACCTCGCCCATCCCCAGAATACCCTATACACCTGTCCACGATACCACCAACCGAGCCCACTATAATCAACCATTACCAATGCATCCCAATAAACACATCACACATGAACCAGAGTCATCACCATTATCATCGCATCCACCACCCCACATAGATGAACTCACGACCCAGACAACTAATCTTAACACCTCACCCATCACCCTAAAACTAAACCCTGAGTCAGCCAAAGTGAAAGCCTTACAGGAGTATGGATCCTATGGGAAAATTGTTGCCAACATCGACTTGTGTAGGAAGCCGATTAAGGAAAAGCTGATTGATTCATGGAACCTTGTACATGTAGTAGACGCAACCAATATTGGTACCAATCTTTTCCTTTTCGTTTTTGCTTCAATAGCAGAGCGAAAGAGGATTATGCTACAAAGTCCATGGTCGGTCCTTGGTTATCACGTTGTACTCAAGCCATGGAAAGAAAATGTTTTACCGGAAGAAATGGATTTCTCTACCACATGCTTCTGGGTGCAAATCCATCATCTTCCTTTTGAGCACCAAACCGAAGAAAATGCCCAACTCATTGGAGGACTTTTCTACAAGCTCCTAGATATGGATTTATATAGAGATCCTCGTACAAGTGGATCACCCTTCAACTGAAGTATGAAAGAATATCATATTTTTGTTTCAGCTGTGGCAGATTGGAACACACAACCTATGGTTGTATACAAAAGATTCAAACATCCAAGTTCAAAAAGGAGTGGAAGTCTGATAAGGATGCGTTTGGGCCGTGGATGATCCCTGAAAAACGACGAAGTGCTCCGGAAAAGCCAGAAACTACCCAGCAAAAACAACCTTTAGAGGTGGCGCTTGGCAACATTCTTCAGGTTGGGCGCGTGGCTAAAATCCCAGTCTCTTTCCCTGACAAACCCCTACATAGCCCCCCTGCCACCAACCTAAGCTTGACAAGACTTGATCAAAACCTATCCTTCAGGTTAGCGAAAATGATTTATATAAAAAGAGGATCTGTCCTAGGGGACACGGGGTCCAACGTCTAACCGATGTCTTTTGCGTCGGCCGGGGAGCACAGACTCGAGAAGCAGGGGAGCAAGGCCTGCCGAGGGGCTTTTGTCCCGTCCCGCTCGCCCCTTTGAATCCAAGAGGACCAGACTAGACTTCTAGAGGATTCCTACCTTTTTCTTTTTTTCGGATCGTAGAAAAGGTAAAAGTGGAAAGTGCGTCGGGATTTTTATTTCCTTAATCCGAGGACGGGACCCAATTAAGTACTATTTAAGAGAAATCATGAGTGTGTCGTGTGTTTTGATTTCTTGTGGTCTGATTCCAAGCTCTGTTGTTCATACTTTCTAAAGGATGCAGCATGTTACCGCGTCGAATCTGTCTTCAGCACTAATTAACTCGGTCGACGATAGGGGCCAGTCGGACATCCAGAGCCGCCCACATCCAAATTTCCTCCTTTTTTTTTTTTTCTATCGCCTACTTCTTGAAGCGTTGCCGTGCTGTAAGTAAATCAATATTGGGAATCGCCGAGTATCACGATTTAGAAATAATGTTGCACGATGATTTCTGCACGTTCGGACGAGCATAGGTGTCGCGGGGTGCAGCCTCTCAGAATTTTACGTGACACCCACCTTCAGAGCAGGAGTGTATCGTGTGCCAAAATTTTGGACTTCCAATAAACTAGACGATTTGCTAGAAACGGGGACCTCGAAAGGTTCGATGACCTGAGATCATAGAGGATTCGGTCGATTCCAGCAACGACTAACCGGAGGCAGTTTGGCATCACATCCTGTGAGGAAAAAATTCCAGCCAAATTTAAAAAGATTTCTAAAGATTTATTTTTATTTCTTTATAAATAAATTTCAACCGTTCTTATGAACTCATTCCTGACCAATTGAAACTTTGAATACTTGGTGATGAAATAGTATTAATTTCTTCGATTTCACTTGCTCAAAGCCTAGAGGATGAATTATATGTATTTTTACATTGTATAAAAAGAAAATCTGCGCTAGGGGACACGCGGTCCAACGTCTAACCGATGTCTTTCGCGTCGGCCGGGAAGCACAGATTCGAGAAGCTGAGGAGGAAGGCCCGCTGAGAGGCTTTTGTCCCGCTCGCCCCTTTGAATTCAAGAGGACCAGACTAGACTTATGGAGGATTCGTCCCTTTTTTTCTTTCGATCGTAGAAAAGGTAAAAGTGGAAAGTGCGTCGGGATTTTCACGAAATTTATTTTTTTCTTTTCTTTTCTGATAATTGTATTGATGGGATTTATGATGTTGCATGTGAATTCCATGGAGCTTCATCATACAAGGGTTTGATTAATGTAACATTTGATCTGTTCATAATTTTGTTTACGCTAAAATTAATCCGTCATCAACTTGTCCTCTAAAACAAATGATTATTAGGTTGTCCTGCTGAAGAGAGCTCTCTTTACTAATTTGTTCTCTTCTACATCCTCCTTTAATATATATATATATATATGGTATCTTAAATTCCTTCAGCTTTCTATGAATTACGCCCGAAACCCAATTGAAGGGGCTGGGGAGCAACCTTCTGGACGTCAATCCAAATTCAATGTTCAAACTTCTTGTTCATATGTATGGTTTTATTTCCCATTCAAGTATTTTTTACGGCATGTGTTGGGTGAAGAGATGAAACGCATATGGAACAAAGTCTTTGATACCTAGTTGATTGCTCTTATTATGTATATAAATACCCTCGAAGCCCCTCTTCCATTTGGTATATCTATAAGTTTGCATTTATCAGCTCATGAAGGAATATGAGTTAGTCATGATAGATTATATTTGTTTTTTTTAATGTAAATATGGTATTAAATTTAAGTTTTATGAATTTAATTAGTTTAATGAGTTATTATAATTTTACGTTTTCTCCTTTTAATAAATATCTCAGTTAGAAAAAAAATTTTGATACTGATAAATAAAAATTATACTTCTTAATGAGTCGATTCTATTCGAATCCAAATCATTCAAAACCTTATTAAATTTCTAGATATTATATTATATGAATGCACGTATACATAAATTCTACCTGGGAAATCAGATTGACATCTTTTTATTAATATAATAATTTTATTAGTTTCTAGTTTAATATAAAATATATATATCTAATAAAATAAATATATTATAATAAAATTTTATTTTTTTAATTTTAAATTGATCAATTTTTTTATCGGCTTAATTGAGTCTACTAATTCATTAAAAAACTAGTAAGCTCATTTAGAGCTGATTATATTTAAAATGCAATTGAGTTGATGATGGGAAGTAGATGTACTGCGTGAAAATCAGGTGAGCCGGGAAGCGTCATTTTCCTTCTTTTTTTTTGGTCTATCTAACCAATTAATTAAAGCAACGGTACTTCGCTAACATATATTCATAGAAAACGATTTAATATCCTTTTATTTCTCGAGTAAATTTTATTAAATATTATAAATTAAGAAAATTATTAACTCTACAAGTTCCTTGTTATTTCACATTATCAGACTTTTTGAGGTACTCCTTGGTAGCAATCCTCTAGTTTAGAAATTCAGGATTTTGGCACATAACCTGCACTTATGGGGAGATGGCATCCCATCACATGCGTGCTAATCATTCGAACGTATAGAAATTATCGTGTAATATTATTTCTTATAAATCGTAATATGTACTCGGGGATGCCCAAAATTTATTTACTTAGAGAACAGATAATCACGTGAGAATATATATATTTTAATTATTTTTACTACTTTTTTCCCATAATATATATTTACGCAGACGACATCAACAAGTTCTCCTCTCGGAATGAAAGGAGGAATCCTCCAAAAGTCTAGTCTGGCTGTTCAAAGGAGTGAACGTGACAAGAACCTCTCAGCGCGCCGTCCTCCTCAGCTTGTCGAGTACGTGTCTCCCGGCCGATGCAAAGGTCATCGGTTAGTCGACGTCAGACCCGTGTCCCCCAGGGCAGATTTTCTTTTCATATAATGTAAGAATACATGTGATTCATGCTCTACACTCTGAGCAAGCGAAATCAAGATAATGAATGACACTCTTATTCCTCCGGATAGGTTATCTATCACCCGGTACCTAGAAGCATAGTTTTAAAAACCGAACGGGGCCGGCCGGTTCGACTGGGAACCGGCCACTCACCAGGCCCGGTTCCTATAAAGGATCCAATTGCACATTCAAAGAGGTAAATCCCAATTGAATTGGCCGGTTCCTAATCCGACTGATGTACCCAATTGAACCGGTAAAAAAACCAATCAACTTAAAATTTTAAAAAAATAAAAATATGTTGTAATGTAACTATTTTATTTTATTATACTTATATTTATATTTTATGTTAAAATTTTATTTAATATAATAATTATATTAATAATTTTATTATAAATCATATTCAAATTATTATATTATATAAATTTATTAGTAATATTATTTATTAAATATACGGTTCAACTCATTAAACCTATACTTATACCTGTTTCCGATTTGGTCCGATCCAGTTTTAAAAATTATGCCTAGAAGTTTCTTTCAGTGGGTTTAGACTACGTCGACGGGTCTATGTCTTGGGGGGTTTTTCTTTTTTACTTAAGAGCTTTTATTATTATTATTATTATATATATTTTTTTACACATTTTTTTAAAATTATAAAATTTTATTTCTCATACAATATTTTCATTCAATTTTTAGTAGTTTCATTATTTATTTTAATTCTTAGTTTTTTAAAGGAAAATTATTTTTTGAAATCGCACTACCAAAATTGTTACATAGGGTGGCCCCCTTACATTGCGGCGTAATTTTATCCCTTCCCACAAAGTGAGAACTAATGAGAGAGTAATTGATTATCCCACTTTATGCCTGGACTAGTCAACATAACAGTGGAAGCCTCAGCCGGCAGGAAAGGAAAAAGAAAATGGGGGGACACTGAAAGGCAAATAAAAGAAATCATTCCATATCACATTCACGTGTTTTTCACAGCATATGTAGGGTCAAGAGATGAAACACCTATGGAACAAGTCTTTGGTACCTAGTTGATTGCTGCTTGTATGTATATAAATACCTAGCCATAGTGAAACTATTTTGAATATCATTGACTTTGTATCCACGCCACCAAATTTCCATTTATGATCAATTGAAAAAAGATGTTTTATGCTATTTGGGGTTTCAGTACTTTATCTATTTCGAAGGAGAGATTAGCTATCATCCATTCAGATAAAAACAAAATTTGTTCTCCTTTTTAGAAAATTTAAACAAATTATATATAGAACATTTGAATGGTTACATTAGACCAATCATTGAGGATGAAGAAGGCATGAGAATTGCTGTTGAAAAGGGATTTCCTTCTTTGATAACTAAACACATCATAAATAACCAAAAGGAACAAATTATTATTTTCACTGATGCAGCCTGGAAAAAATATTCATCATGTTTAGTTGGTATCGCCTACGAACAGGAGAAATCAATTTTATCATAGTGGAAAAAATGCATATCATCTTCTCCAGAGTAAGCAGAGGTTAAGGCTATTCATTTGGCAATCCGCACTGTATTACAAAATAATTGACAAAATATTCTGATATTTTCATATGCTCAAGAAATAGTGTGATCAATTTCTTCTTTTAGAACCCCACCATAGGATTATAAGGTTTCAATTTATGATATTAGAACTACTATTTTTTTTTACTAGTTTTGACTATATATAAATTCGTAAAAGATACAATCAAAGTGTGCAGAACTATGCCAAAGGGGAAAAGGTTTTCAAGTAAATGGGTTGTATATTTTTTATACTTTTACCCAGAAAAGGTAACTTGTAGTCTTCTTGAATTACTGAGCAAAAAAAAAAAAAGGTATGTATATAAATACCCTAGAAACCCCTGTTCCTACACCACACACCTGCCAAGAAAGGAAAACATCTATTTCTGTGCTCTTGTTGTTGATATGATAATGACAGGGCGGCGAGGCGATCTCAGAGCTATAGGAGCGGCCATGATTTTGCTCCTCCTTGTCAGCCTTCAGCCGAATGAGAAGAACAGAGTGATGATGGACGATGAGGTTGATGGCGGTGAAGATCACCATCACCATCGAGAAGAGGTCCGTTTCCTCCTGCATTCGCTCCAGAGGGGACCGATCCCCCCTCCTGGGAACCCATGCACTAGTTTAGGGCGGCTTCATGGTTCCCCGTGTCAGGTGCCTCTGCCTCCTCCACACGCCTGATACCGATGATCATGCAGTTTAGTTTGTTGTTGCTGCCTAACTTCCATGGCAGACAGAAAAGACGATAACGATGGGGGAAAAGAAATGTGTACTGCCCCACCCATGTAATCTCATATGAGTCTGTCGCTGTAATTTTCCTTCATCCATTTTAAGCCATATTTATACATGTAGAGGCGATCTTTATTAGATACAGTCGGATGATTGTCTCTTGCTTTTGCGTGGTTCCCTGCCATGGAACCCCTCTGTCTTCTCAGCACCACCGTCCGATCAACCGGCAACTGCGGACCGCTGCGATCCAAGAGTTTCTGCCGGTCCTCTATCACTTATGCCGGTTCCAACCTACTTTTCATAACAATAATTTTGCTTTTATCACTTTAACCAATTATTTTTAAAAATATAAATAAATAAATATCCAAATATAAGGATAAAAACCGACGTAAAAATAAATAATGGAAATAGAAGATAAAAAAATTATATTCATAAACAAAAAGAATGTGTAAAAATGTAAAAAAGTAACCTTTTTGTAATAAAATAAAATTTTATATATAAAAGGCTCTTCAGTGAAAAATTAACCCAACCACGTACTGTTTACGTCACGCTGCAGGCCACGGTGTCGAGACTAGCCGTCGCCGGGACCGACAGCGCTCTCTCTATTTCTGATGGATCTTCTCTTTATTAATTGCTGAGTTTTACGTGGAGAGAGAAGCTTTGTATCAAGCTAACCCCAATTTCCTGTCAGAAGCGTTCTGAAGCAATAGAGAATGATTAGGGCAGTTATCGTGATGAACACCCAGGGCAAGCCTCGCCTTGCCAAATTCTACGATTACCAGGTTGCTCTGCATTCTCAGCTGACTTCGACATTATCTCCTGATTCGCTCCCCCACTTTTTGACTTAATTAATGATTTTTCTTATCGGATTCTCTTTGATCAGCCCGTGGAGGAGCAGCAGGAGCTCATACGCAGTGTCTTCGCAGGTTCTTCTGGGGAATTTTCATAATGATTTGTGGGTTTTGATATAATTTACTTGTGGAATTTAGTTGATGCAGCTCTAAGTAGCAGAGCCGAGAATGTGAGCAATTTCATGGAGGTGGAATCCATTTTTGGGCCGGTAATTCCCATTTAATTTCAATAAACTGTTTGACCTGCCCCCAGGAACTTCTAGATCGATACCCATAAGAAGTCTTTTACATTGCCCAATATATTTTCCCAAGCATGCTTCACGGATTGGGCATTTCATGTCTGTTAATTTATGTTTTGGAGTTCGATTATGCTGGCTAACTTCTACTGACCTTGTATGCTTCATTGATCAAATATTTAGATGATGTTTGGTCGTTGCCCTTGCGTTCAGTGTTTGGTAGTTTAGACGTATCTTATATTTAGATGATTGAATCTGCAGTGGCAATATATGTTCTCTTGTAGGTCAGTGTACAACATTTTCTGGGTCAGTATCCTGCACTTTCTTTTCCTGAACACTCGTAAATCTTTTCTTTTGCAGGACAGTCGTCTTGTATACAAACACTACGCAACACTGTACTTTGTCTTTGTTTTCGATAGTTCAGAAAACGAGCTTGCTATGCTTGATCTGATACAAGGTACAGTGAGTTGGGGATGTTTCATTTCGACTCTTCCTTTACATATCAACCTGAATGAGTGATTCTGTACTATGTCTCTATTGCCCTTGGTGCTTCGTTGATCTCAGTGAAGTTGAGATGCTTCTGCCAATAGCTGGATGTAGTATTACTTTTCTTATGTGATTGTGACCACTAAGATAAGTTAATGGAAATCACTTTAAATCTCTCTGTGGTCAATGTTGTGATATAGGGGGCATGCATGCTCTCAAATAACATCTATGGAGCTGATTTATCCATCATGCATCTGATTCTTTTCTTTACATTGCTAACAATCCACTCTGTCTTGTCATATCCTCAAAAAATGAGCCATATGGTACTTTAGAATTCTATGCACCGTAGAACTCATCGTTTCTGGATTTACGTAAAGTACATATTGTTTTTGTTCAATGGACATTTCATGTTTGCTGTGAACGCTGCACCTGATTTATTTGAGATTTGTTATGAAGGTTTTCTACTCTATAGTTTCCTCTGTTGTTTATTATTGAAAGTGAAGCTGTGCTGTAGCAAGATCTCCATCATGGATTAACTAGCGCAAAAATTCTTTGTTGACGCAATACACATGTTAGTTTAGGATTTCAAACAGATTCTGCATTCCTATATTATCAAGTCTGACATCTTTAATTGACTTGGATTTATTTAATTATGGACTGCATCATCTTTCATTATGCAAGACATTGGCATTATTTTTGTTTATCAATGTTTGGACCGCTTGGCTCAATTCTTCTAGCTCTACTTTTCCTAGAAAAACATGGAGTCTTCCTGAAAAATGTATAAAGGTTGGCATAGTCATTTTCTTTTCGTTCTCATTCTCTGCTCATCTGGATCTTCTGGTATTTATGAACTGCATTTTTTTTGTTGGCAAGATATCTGCCTTTCCTTTGCTTACAATCTTGTTTTCATGGTTCCTACTCCCACTAGTTTTTGTGGAGACGCTTGACAAATGCTTCAAAAATGTCTGTGAGCTTGATATTGTCTTCAACTATAGCAAGGTAAGATATCGATGTTCTTTGCCTGAGGTATATCTGTAAGCCTTAATTGCTAATTGATTTGTGACAGTTGTGTCAAACTCATGCATGTGTTCTTGTTGCACTAGAAAACCTTGTCTTAATGATTTCTTTTTAAATCAGAATGTCTTACAGTGATTAACACCACTAAGCTAGTCAATTCCTTTCTAATGATAGAGATATGGACAGTTGTCCTCATAATTTTCTAACTTAGATTTGTTAGAAAGCTAGCAGGCTTTGCATTTGATTGGTTCATGACTTCAACGAAGGTCCCACAAGTTTAATTGAGTCTCTAAAGTAACATTGAAGTCATTAAAAAAGCATGCATATGAGAAACTCGCAGTATGAAGGTAAAATAGGAATGTGAATTCAATCATTTTAGGGAAAACAAGAAACAATTGTTTTAATCTGCTCAGTTCTATACATTTTCCTCCTTTTAAAGTTTCAGCCATTGAGTAAATGTTGCATGTCCTCTGCAGATGCAGACTGTTCTCGATGAGATCATATTTGGTGGCCAAGTACTGGAGACAGGCTCAGTTGAGGTCATGAAGGCTGTTGAAGAAATATTGAAGTATACTCCCTCTCTCTGTCATATTGCTTCCTTGTACAGATGTTGAGATTTAGTATAGTTATCAGTTGACAATGCTCACATGGCACTGCAGGCTAGAAGCTGCTTCAAATGCTATCTCACTCGTCCCAAAATATTCCTCTGGTTGGAATCGCCATTAGAACTCGTCTCGTAATATGCTAGGGCTCTTCTGAAGATGATGAGGGTTACTTCCAGAGCTTTTCTTTGGGGGTGCTTGCCGGGCCTCTTGCCGTGTGATTGCAAAAGCTTTCATGACGAGCCAGTTTTCGGCTGGGATTTTATTCTTGCGGTCTAGTTAATTAGATAGAACATGCAAAATACCCAGTTTTACTAGACGGCAATTCCAACACCCAGTTCTCACACCAACTGAATGAGTTTTTATATTTGTGCCTGCAGTGTGGCCGATCATTGTATAGTCAAGTGGAGACTGAGTTTTGGTTGTAACAATCTTGCTGCTTTTGAGAGTCATGTCCAAAGATTTGTGGACTTGAAAGGGCACAGATAAAATATTAAGTTAATAACCTCTCTTCCTCTTCCAGCTCTGTGTCTTGGAACTGGAAGGATGAAGGGACGGTGGACGGTGAAGTGTCGCACTGACGATGCTCAGAGGCACATCCTAGTCGCATGACAGTGAGCCAACCGATGCTTTCCGTATAGTGTCCTGAGGACGTGACATAGGATTGAATCTGAATTTGCTGGGATTATCCAATAAAATTCACACCCATTTTTTAAATGAGTATATATATATATTTTTTGTTATAAAAAAAACCTGCGCGTATAGGATAAGATAGGAAGAATAGGTTGGACGTAGAGAGACACAGCTTTAATGATTTTTCTTCCGGAGATTGCCAATTTTTAGGCGGAAAAATTACTGTATAACGGCTTGGGCGTATATGAGTCCCGAATGCTGTATCTCGCATTTAGAGAGGACTAGTCTGCGTATTCCATTTAGTCACGTGATCACATGGTGCCGTTTCCGAAGTGGATGGGCCACTGTTGAAGAAAGAGGCGTTTGAGAGCAGCAGAGGCAGAGCATCTCTGCTTTTTCGGCCACCGGGGGAGATAGAGAGCGCAAAGAGAAGCTGACAGGGATGAGACAAGCTTCCATGGCTTCAAGGGAGATTCCTTTCAAGGTTCTCCATTTCGCTCCCCCGAATGTCTTACATGTAGAGCCGGCAATTCGGGCCTGCAAGAATCCTTTCGTCTCCTTTCTCGTTCTTTCGTTTTTTTCCGAGCAAATGTTTGTCTTGGCAGATAATATTGGGCTCCAAGTCCATGGCGCGTCGTCAAATTTTAGCCGACATGGGTTACGACTTCACGACAATGGTAAGAGAAATTTTCTCAGAATCATGTCATTCCCGGGTTGCACTGAGCAGTTTGAGCATCCCTATGTACTGGGCCTAGTGTGCTTTAGACTGCAGATATTGATGAGAAAGCTATCAGGAAGGAGAAGCCTCAAGAACTTGTTGTGGCTTTAGCTGAGGCAAAGGTATTTGATTCGTTTCTTTATGCTATCTGTAATCAAACTGCTGTTGTCAGGCTTCTAATATGAGATTTTGATGAAAGTGGGATGTGTCTATTCTTGAAAAGCTGTCTTCGTTTTGGTAATGTTAGTTGATCGTCTCTCTGTTGGGATACTCTGCAAGTAGCTCTTTGGGAAATTTTATGTATGGGTTCTAGTTCTTTTGCAAATTATAGTAATGAAGGCAGTACCCGGTTTTCAGTGATTGCAGTCATGGATGAAATGGCATTCTTTACTTCTTGAAAAATGAACTTTTGGATGAAAGAAGTTTATATTTTTTATTTTTCCATGGTAAGATAAGGAAGAAGAATTGAGTGAGTATAAGTAGCTTGCTTTTTGTGTATCAATGAAAGAATAGGGAGTAACATGTAATGAAACAAGAATTTTAAATTCACTATACATGATACTTGAGTCATCCATCCTGGATATCTTATGTTTCAAACTTACTTATGTGTAATAGAAAAGGATGAGAAAAAATATGCCAGAGCTCTTTGAATCTGTTAGTTCTTTCCTTCTTACAACATTAGAGTCTCTACTTACAGAGAGAAATGGATCTGCCGTTGATTTACAACTGCACAGTGGTTTTGTCGTAGGCAGGTGCTATCATCTCAAGGCTCCCAAGTGCAGTTTGTTTAGAGGAGGATGTTAATGCGGCACTTCTAATAACAGCAGACACAGTAAGTCAATTGCTTTCACACAAATCATGTTTTTTTTTTCCTGCTCTTTTTTCTTTTTGATTGGGTCTGCCAGCTAATAATGTGAGGGAGACCAGTGACAAACCCTATATTCGAAGTGTAACCTGTCTATCAAGACAGGTCAAATCTAGGAACTTGGATGTATAAATCTGTGAAATAGAATAAAAGAACCCAAAATACACTGCAAGTGGTCAAAATATACGCATTTTATATCTCTTGCTTAACCATGCCACATTTATTTTCATCACTAATATTAATGATAATTGTCACAGTTCTCCTTTCCCTCACCTCTCTCTGTCTTAAGTGTAAGTGAACATAAAGATTACTAGTTTCTCATTTCATAAGTCGATGGTACTAAAAGCTATTCTGGATTGCTGTATTGGATTGATATCCTTGAGGTGGTGGTATATGAAGGGATGATAAGAGAGAAACCTTCCAGCAAGGAAGAGGCACGAGAATTCATCAAAGGTTTGTTTGGATTGCTTCTGTCATAATACAAGTTAAGTTAAAAATCTTGGTTTCATTGGTAAGCCTATAATTTGTAGGATATTCTGGGGGTCAAGCAGCAGTGGTAGGATCTGTTTGTGTGACCAACCTGAAGACTGGGATGCAAAAGGTGGGATGGGACCAAGCAGAGGTATTACATTCTGAAATTCAAAAGTTTAGTTCATCAAGGATGAGCATTTGCAGTCGAGTTTTCTGGGAGCACTGAAAAACAGAAAGTTCTGCACATATCCTGCTGAAGATGATAGTTATACGTTATTCTTGTTATTGATGGTAGATTCCTTAAGGAGCCAATCCCAGGCTCGTGAATACTTTACAAGTGCATTGAATTTGTTAAGTTTGTCTGTCTTGGCAATGCTCATAGGGATGGCTATGCTGCATGAAACGAGCAATAAGGATTGGGGACTTCAACTTTGGACATGTTGCCATTCCTGTGATTACTCTGCTCTCTATGCTTATCCAGCAACAATTGCTGACTATTGATGAAGAGATGTCAGCTTCAGCATAACCTTTGACTAGTTATTAGATCCTGTCTAAATTTGAAGCTCTGGATCTGCTATTAGCAGCCAAGACTAATAACCTTGCAAAAGATAAAAAGCTGTCAGCAGAAAGAGCATTTTAAAGTTAGGATACCTAAATACATGCATAGGTTGTCAATGGCATTATATATTATGAAGCCCACTGGCAGAGATTATCAGCCATAAGAAATTACACTTTCAGCTTCTCCTGTGCAGAAGCTGCGAATTTGTTTGCTCTTTGCCTTTTTTAGTCAAAGTTAATATAATGCCACTTGGGATTTTATATGGAAATTTTGGAGTTCTTACCTGGGAGCTATTTGCTGAGTGAAATATATCCTTCCGGCCATTATTACTTACTATTAGCAGGCGTAGATCAGAATGAACCTAATCACAATATGAGTTTTTCCCCCTTATCTCTGCATTTTGTTTTAGATTTTAGGTTAAAGATTGCATTAGAGAGTAATTATGCCTTTGATTTTGTTTTGTGTTCCTCACTTAATGACATTTTATTTCAATAATCTTGTTGCTCTGTAGGTATATTTCTATGAGATTCCAGCCCAGATCATAGATAGCCTGGTAAAAGCTATATAAATGCTCAATCGTTTCTGCAATTCATTCCATTTGTCTTTCTTACTAAATAGGAAAAAAGGCCAAAATTCATACATGTATTTCTATTTTTGTATTTCATATTCCTTAGATTGATGAGGGAGTCACTCTCAATGTAGCAGGAGGTTTGATGCTTGAGCATCCTCTAACTTTGCCTTTTGTCAAGGAAGTGGTAATCCTTCTCTCCCTCCCTATTTTCTTTCAGCTGTATAACCACACTTACATAACAGCTGGATGCTCTCCTCTATGACAGATTGGGACTGCTGATACTGTCATGGGACTCTCCAAAGCTCTTACAGAACAGCTCATTCAGGAAACCCTCTAGTATCTTAATCATCATTCTAAATCCCGATATTTTTTCATTCTGAACCTGAAATTTCAACTCCAACTCATAGGGGTAAAACCAACTCAGCAAGGAATATAAGCATTGGTCTGCCCTGATAACGGTAGTTGCATTTGAAACTATGAGGATAATAGCTGTTCTTATCGGTTTCCTCTGAAGCCTTTCAACTTGTTAATCACTGAGCGCTTCTTTCGGAATTATATACCTTGAGGTTCACCAATCACTGCAAAATTGAGTGAAAGGGTCTAATCGAGCATAATTTTGACAGTCAACAGTTTGAAGTTTTCATGATCAGATCAGTAAACAAGAAGTGAGTCCGGTGATTGCCAATCAGCGTACGATACAAAAGTGAAGTCGTCCTGAACCAGCCAATCAAGACACCTTCAATGAAAGTCAAATCGATATCCCGTGGCGGACCGACCGACCTTGTTTGAGGGGACCGTAGGATTTCTAAATGACAGATGCTGCTGCACAAACAAGAAAAGCAAATCAATATAAAAGATGGTAAGTGCATGCTTGCTTAAAGAAACGCATTCTAGACCGTAAAATGGCGTAGGATGAGGGGCTTAGCACTTTCAAAACACATGGTGAAAGTTGTCGGAGCAATAATTCAGGATAAAAATTCAAAGGAAATAATTAAGGAAGATCGTGAAGTCGCGGGACCTGTTAGAAGAGTACATCCCCCTCTTTGCTCTTTTTTCTTCCCTTGAATCAGTTCAGAGTGTAAAGGCATGTCGGGCTTCTTTGCTTAGCAGACAAAGGTTAGTCAATGTCCTAAAATGATAAAATCAATCATCGACGTTGATGGTGCCGATTGAAGAATCCGGAAAGGCCCCGGGGGAATAACGGAATTGGAATTTGGAAAAATGCCGCCGGCCCTAAATCCGACATATTCCACAGTCCCTGGAAAAGCAATGTAAATAAGCAAGGGTGGTCGGATTATCATCTTTTTTGTGTAAATAATACGAAAGAAATCTTGGGAAAATGACAATTTGAATAATAGATAGGTCCATAGCCCAAACAAGCCGGTCATCATATAATGCCTTCTCTCAATCCGCCTCAATACCCTTAATCTCGTCATAGCAGGAATTATTAGTTCCCGAGAAATGATAAGTTCCCTCGAATATTCCCTACCAGGAATAAAGCTTGGCCGACTCGGGTATTCTAGGAAATCTACGCGCCTTATGAGTCCATCAATAATATAACAAGTCCCGTGATGAGTCTGGAAGACACATAACAGAGACTTGTAGGTATGAATCGGTGACGAGATTCGGGGTTTTCCACCTTTGGGATGAGGACCGGCAAAGTTTTCCATACATCGGCAAAGAGGTCGACGAAGCACCCTCACAGGCTGTGCGTTTAACGGAGGATGGTAGACTGGGAACCTGATGGTAACCCCAAGTTGAATTCTCTTCCCATAGGCATCGGTCTTAACTAGCATGGAAAAACTTGTGTTATGATCACCAGATTGGACCCAGCTGACTCGGGTGCCAGTGAGTTTCTTCTTGAAGAAAAAATCTGCTCCTCACCTGCAGGCGAGGAAGTCTCAAGGATTGACCAGAGAGTGGATGGGTCTCGAAGCTTAGGCGCGACTCATCCGAACTTGGAATAAGTTAGCATACGCCAACTTGTGGAAACCCTAAATGACCGTAATATGCTAAAGCACGAGTGCAGGTCGCCCTTGCTGTCCTCATCCAGAAGATAAAAAATGGTCGTTCCCAACACTGATTTAGGCCACATGCTCATGGAAAACTGCAAACCACCCCTCCCCTTCACGTTTGTGCTCACACGTAGTCATCGATCATCTTGATTTTTCATATGTAACAGCAGAGGATCATTCTCCATGGATTTGACTGTTTTTCCTCAATCAAAAGATCTTATTGAATGGTGTACGTTAGGAGATGCTAGGATATTCTGAGCTACATTTTGAGATGTATCTATCCATCTAAGATTTGTTGTAGAGTTTTCTCTTATTGCCGCACCTCTGACCAAGCTAACATAGAAGAATATGAAGTTTGAGTGGACAAATGCTTGTGAACAGAGTTTCCCGGAGTTGAAACGTCGATTAACTACTGCTCCAGTCCTTGTCATTCCCTCCCCAAATGAAGGTTTCGTGATTTACAGCGATGCATCTCACCAGGAATTAGGCTGCGTGTTAATGCAACAAGGTAGGGTGGTGGCGTATGCTTCTCGTCAACTCCGTACTCATGAGAAAAACTATCCTACACATGACCTAGAGTTAGCTGCGGTGGTGTTTGCTTTGAAGTTATGGAGACACTATTTATACGGAGCAAAGTGTGAAATCTACACGGATCACAAGAATTTGAAGTACTTATTTTCACAGAAAGAGTTTAATTTAAGACAAAGGCGATGGTTAGAATTGATTAAGGATTATGACTGTATGATTCATTATCATCAAGGGAAGGCAAATGTAGTAACAGATGCTTTGAGTCAAAAGTCCCCCACAACTTCAGCAAGTCTTTACAGTATTCAAGACACATTGTTTAATGAGTTGAGATCTTTTAGAGCCAACCTATAGGTAACCAATACTAGAGCGTTGATGGCAATATATGATGTGAAACTAGTTCTTATTGACCAAATTCGAGATGCCCAACAAGTGGATTCATTCTTGACAATGGTGAGACAAGAAGTGATGGAAAGAAAGAGATTTGATTTTGAGGTGACCAAAGATGGTATATTGATGTTTAAGAATTGAATATGCATTTCAAACAGTGATAAACTTAAGAAGGAGATTCTCACGGAGGCTCATAACTCACTTTATCCCATGCATCCAGGTAGTACGAAGATGTACCACAGCTTGAAGGGGAATTATTGGTAGAATGGTATGAAGAAAGATATACCTGAATTTGTGGCTAAATGTTTAACTTGCCAACAGGTTAAAGCAGAGCATCAACATCCCTCAGGTTTATTACAGTCATTGCCCATTCCTGAGTGGAAATGGGAAAGGATTACCATGGATTTTGTGTCTGGACTCCCTTGAACACAAAGGGAGCATGATTCTATTTGGGTGATAGTTGACAGATTGACGAAGTCTGCTCATTTCTTACCTGCAAAATTCACGTTTGGAGCTGATAAGTTGGCACAATTATTCATTGGCGAGATAGTGAGATTGCACGGAGTTCTTGTATCTATTGTGTCAAATAGAGGTTCATACTTTACTTCGAAATACTGTGATAGTTTCATGAAGACAATGTGTGAAACTGAATTTGACTACTACATTTCATCCAGAGATTGATGGACAGTCAGAATGAACTATTCAGACGTTAGAGGATATGTTGAGGGTATGTGTTATAGAATTTTCAAGTAGTTGGAATGAGTATTTACGTCTCATAGAATTTGCATATAATAACAGTTATCACTCCAATATTGGTATGGCACCGTATGAATCGTTTTATGGAAGAGTATGTCAAACTCCTGTGTGTTGGAATGAGGTTAGAGAGCGACAGTTAACTGGGCCGGAGATTGTGGATGTGACTACGGAAAAAGTGAAGATTATAAGAGAAAGATTAAAGACTGCTCAAAACCGACAGAAGAACTATGCAAACAAACGAAGGAAGGATTTAGAATTTCAAGTTGGTGATTTTGTCTTCTTGAAGGCATCTCCCTGGAGGGGTATCATGAGATTTGGCAAGAAAGGCAAACTCAGTCCCAAATACATTAGACCATATGAGATCCTAAAGCGTGTAGGCAAAGTGGCATATTGGTTGACTTTAGCTCCAAACCTATCCCGCATACATAATGTGTTTCATGTTTCAATGTTACGCAAGTACGTTCACAACGCTTCTCATGTCCTTACTTATTAACCAGTGGGGTTGGACGAGCATTTGACGTATAAGGAAGAGCCTATAGAAATATTGGATCGAAAGGAACAAGTTCTATAAGTTAAACGAATATCGATAGTAAAAGTTCTATGGAGAAGTCAGTTAAAAGAAGCAGCGACTTGGGAACTTGAGGATGCTATGAGGATTAAGTACCCATACCTTTTCCCTGTCATAGGTAACTAAATTTCGGGAATGAAATTTTAAATTAGAGGGGAGGAATTGTGAGCCCATGGATTTGGGGCCCAAGTAGAGCCCAATCATTAAGTTAGGCCCATTTTTTTTGTCTTT
This sequence comes from Sonneratia alba, assembly GCA_900174645.1. Taxonomy (NCBI): domain Eukaryota; kingdom Viridiplantae; phylum Streptophyta; class Magnoliopsida; order Myrtales; family Lythraceae; genus Sonneratia; species Sonneratia alba. The sequence goes on from FWPY01000010.1 coordinate 4,370,617, forward strand.
TTCTTTTCTTTCTTTTTCTCTCCCTCCACCGCCTTACGTCTCCTTATACACCTATCAATCAACCTTTTTCTTCTTCTTCTCTCCATTCTTCTGGAGACATCGCCGAACACAAGCACATGTGAGAGAGAGGGAGAAATTTGCACGAAGAGAAGGTGAGGTCGGAGAGGGAAGTTGAAGAAGAGTTAAACAAAAGGGAACGACAGTAAGTTTGAAATAGTTAAATATTTATTTTGGTCAATTTGAGTTATGATAGTAATATACATATTAGGACTTATAGATTAGTCGAATAATGTATGTACAAGTATATTTTTTTGCTTAAATGAGTGGAAATGAATTGTGGTAATAAAATAGAAGCAAACATGTATATGTGTATATATATATATGTGTGTGTGTGCGTTGATTTAGGATGAAATTTAATTTTGGCAGTGGAAAATGGAAGGGAAAAGAAAAAAAGAAAGCAATGGTAACGAAGAAGGGAAGAGTAGGGAAAGGAAAGGGTTTATGATGAAATTGATTTTTTGCAGTGGAAAATAGAAGGAAAAAGGAAAGAAAGAAAGGAATGGGAACGAAGAAGGGAAGATAAGGGAAAGGAAAGGGTTTAGGAGGAAATTGATTTTGGGAGTGGAAAATAGAAAAAAAAAATAAAAAGAAAGAAAGAAAGGAATGGGAACGAAGAAGGGAAGAGAAGAAAAAAAAAAGTAAAAGAAAAAGAATTGAAGGAAGACAATCATCCGAGTAGAACTGTCAAATTTGATTCGATGATCAACTAGGACAAATAGTTAATAAGATATGCATTGAATAGTGTATTGTTCTATATAAAATGTTATGACTCGAAATATTTGGCAATAACTATAAGTTGAAACGTGTGTTGCTATGTGATGGTGAGAAACTGATAAATTGCGGAAAACTGTTACTAGATATGTTAATTATAATGCTATATAATATGTTTGAAAATTTTGATTTTTATGAAAATAAAGGAAAACTCTATCAAAATTCCGGATTGTAACATAACCACACTCACATGACAGCTAGATGCTCTCCTGCATGGGAAATATGAATGAAAAACAGTTTGCGGAATAAACTCCATGTGACAAATCTGACAGGATGCCTTGTGCTTGTTGTCCACTAATCAGTAACAGGTACAATAACTGCATCATTCTATTTACTTTTTAACTTCTTGTTGTGGTGTTGTTGCTCTATGACAGATTGGGACTGCTGATACTGTCACGGGACTCTCCAAAGCTCTTACAGAACAGCTCACTCAGGAAACCCTCTAGCATCTTAATCATCATTCTAAACCCCGATTTTTTTTCATTCCGAACCTGAAATTTCCACTCCAACTCATAGGGGTAAAACCAACTCAGCAGGGAATATAAGCATTGGTCTACCCTGATAACGGTAGTTGCCTTTGAAACGATGAGGATAATAGCTGTTCTTATCTGTTTCCTGTGAAGCATTTCAACTTGTCAATCACTGAGCACTTTTTTCGGAATTATATGCCTTGAGGTTCACCAATCACTGCAAAATTGAGTGAAAGGGTCTAATTGAGCATGATTTTGACAGTCAACAGTTTGAAGTCTTCATGATCACATCAGTAAACAAGAAATGACCCCGGTGATTGCCAATCAGCGTACGATACAAAGCTGAAGTCGTCCTGAACCAGCCAACCAAGACACTTTCAATGAAAGTCAAATCGATATCCCGGGGTGGACCGACCGACCTTGTGTTTGACGGGACCGTAGGATTTCTAAATAACAGATGCTGCACCACAAACAAGAAAATCAAATCAATATAAAAGATGGTAGGTGCATGCTTGCTTAAAGAAACGCATTCTAGACCGTAAAATGGCGTAGGATGAGGGGCTTAGCACTTTCAGGACACATGGTGAGAGTTGTCGGAGCAACAATTCAGGATAAAAATTCAAAGGAAATAATTAAGGAAGATCGAGAAGTCGCGGGACCTGTTAGAAGGATACATCCACCTCTTTGCTCCTTTTTCCTCCCCACTCTTTTTCCATTCTTCTTCCCTTAATCGGTTCAGAGTGTAAAGGCATGTGGGGCTTGTTTGCTTTTGGGTTGATATCTGATATAGCATCAAACAAGGTTGGTCAATGTCCCAAAATGATAAAATCAATCATCGACGTTGATGGCGCCGATTGAAAAATCCGGAAAGGCCCCGGGGGAATAACGGAATTGGAATTTGGAAAAATGCCGCCGGCCCTAAATCCGACATATTCCACAGTCCCTGGAAAAGCAATGTAAATAAGCAAAGGTGGTCGGATTATCATCTTTTTGTGTAAATAATACGAAAGAAATCTTGGGAAAATGACACTCTGAATAATAGGTCCATAGCCCATACAAGCCGGTCATCATATAATGCCTTCTCTTAATCCGCCTCAATACCCTTAATCTCATCATAGTGCGAATTATTAGTTCCCGAGAAATGATAAGTTCCCTCGAATATGCCCTACCAGGAATAAAGCTTGGCCGACTCGGGTATTCTAGGAAATCCACGCGCCTTATGAGTCCATCAATAATATAACAAGTCTCGTGATGAGTCTCGAAGACACATAACAGAGACTTGTAGGTATGAATGGGTGACGAGATTCGGGGTTTTCCACCTTTGGGATGAGGACCGGCAAAGTTTTCCATACATCGGCAAAGAGGTCGACGAAGCACCCTCACAGGCTGTGCGTTTAACGGAGGATGGTAGACTGGGAACCTGATGGTAACCCCAAGTTGAATTCTCTTCCCATAGGCATCGGTCTTAACTAGCATGGAAAAACTTGTGTTATGATCACCAGATTGGACCCAGCTGACTCGGGTGCCCGTGAGTTTCTTCTTGAAGTAAAAATCTGCTCCTCTCCCGCAGGCGAGAGTGGATGGGTCTCGAAGCTTAGGCGCGACTCATCCGAACTTGGAATAAGTTAGCGTACGCCAGCTTGTGGAAACCCTAAATGACGGTAATATGCTAAAGAACGAGTGCAGGTCGCCCTTGTTGTCCTCATCCAGAAGATAAAAAATGGTCGTTCCCAACACTGATTTAGGCCACATGCTCATGGAAAACTGCAAACCACCCCTCCCTTCACGTTTGTGCTCACACGTAGTCATCGATCATCTTGATTTTTCGTATGTAACAGCAGAGGATCATTCTCCATGGATTTGACCGTTTTTCCTCAATCAAAAGATCTTATTGACTGGTGTACGTTAGGAGATGCTAGGATATTCTGAGCTACGTTCTGAGATGTATCCATCCATCTATACCGTACGTAATTGTTTCTATCCTGTAAGGTTGGTGCAAAATTATCCACGCATATTATCTGTGGAGGTGGTCTCTAACCGGCAAACAAAATATCGAGCCGCGACTGTGACTTTGACTGCGACCAACCGATGACTGATGTCTCCTGCCGCAAGTAGTGTTTGGTGGGATATGATGGGACGGTTGATCATGTGCTTCTAGAAGACCACATTTTTCCATGGGCAGACACAAAGTCTCTCCGTGACCTCCCTGTCCTAATCTGTAAATAAACAAATTCACAAGACATATGAATAGTGCGTTTGATGTAGTAAATTCGCTAACGGCAAATATACTAAGAAATTATGCACTCGATCCTGATTGATAAGACTTGTAGTATCCCTTAATTCTCCTCTTCCTAATATATCTTTTAGCCTTGTGTAACAATAGAGGATCATTGTCCTAAGAGCTGGCAATTTCCGGCCCAGCCCGATAAGACAGTGGCTGGGCCAAGGGTTATCGGACCGGCCCACACGACCGAGTAATTTATATGGCATGCCGGACGGTCCAATAGCAACACTCTTATATCGAAACAAAAGGCAACACTCTTAAACTATATCTAATGTACTTTGGCTATATCAATCAACTTTAGAGGGTAGAAAGAGAGAGAATATATTGAGTTGAGTTTCTAATAATTATTTAAATTATAATTTTTAATTTCACAATAAAAGTTTTTAGTGGATGGGAGCCAAGCCGCCCAATTTGCCAGCTCCAGTTGTCCTAGCTCCGTTATTGAGATTTCCAAAAGCGCCACATGGTGGAAGCATACATTTCACCACTATTCCCTGGTCGTTCTTCCACATGGAACAGGAAACTAATGGGATTTCCACGTCGTTGCCTTAACGCATAAGCCATTAGGAGGGAAACGCACATAAATAGGAAGCGCCATATCTTATGCGTACGTTAAAACTATACATCATATGCTACAAGCAAGCACCTGAATAAACAATCACGTACATGATATTATGCCTCCAAGGGCAGGATCAATTGATGTGCGTCGGTGGCTGAGCCTCGTGGCGGTGATATGGCTGCAGTCCATAAACGGGACCAACTCCAACTTCCCGGCCTACTCCTCGGAGCTGAAGCAGATGATGTCCATCTCCCAGGTTCAGCTCAACAACCTGGCCTTCGCCTCTGATGCCGGCAAGGTCCTCGGCTGGCTCTCCGGGATCGCCGCTCTCTACCTTCCCCTGTGGCTGGTCCTCGTAGTCGGTGCCTTCCTTGGCTTGCTCAGCTACGGCCTTCAGTACCTCTTACTCTCTGAAAAGATCCCCGGGGCCAGCCTGCCGTATGCTGCTGGCTTCCTGCTCACCCTACTAGCTGGCAACAGCATCTGCTGGATTAACACCGTGTGCTATGCTGTCATCATCGGCAGCTTCCCCTCTGAAAGCCGGCAGGTAGCCGTGGGTCTCACTGCCAGCTACCAGGGCCTCAGCCCCAATATCTACACCAACATAGTCGATGTGGTGGTACCGGGGCCGGCAGACAGAAGAGCCAAGGCATATCTCCTCCTCAACTCCATCCTTCCAGCTATCGTCTCTGTTGTTACTGCACCGATTACTGCCGGAGGCATGGCTGGCCACGCAGCTATGGAAGATCAAGCTGTTCCTCATGATCACAATCATCACCACCGTCACCACAATATTAGTCGCCCCAGTTATTGCGATGAAGGTGGCGCAGCTGGAGCTTTTGGGGCCTTGTTCACAATAACCATAGCCACTGGAGTCTACGCGGTGGTTAGTAGCTTTGGGATCATATCAACCGAGATATCACCAGTATTCAACATGATTGGAATTGGGTTGTTACTGATGGCCCCGCTAGCAATCCCGCTGACAAAGAGCATCAGATGGTCACGTTTAGGACAGTGGTGGGCCTACAGGCAACATGGTCATGTTAAACAGATACATGATCTTGCCACTTCCAGACTCGAAGCCAGAAATGACAACCATCATCCAGAGAGAGCTGAGAGCGGGTTAGCTATCGTAAAAGAAGAAGATGGACGGGTGCAGAGACAACAGCCGGCTGTTGATAGATTCTCAGCGGCTGAGCCTAACCCTGAAGAAGTGCTTGAATTGGGAGACAGTGACACCTGTGGGATCGGTGCTGTTCGAGAGGAAGTTGGCGTGAAACTGATGCTGAGAAGGATAGACTTTTGGTTGTACTTCTTCGTCTACTTGTTTGGAGCGACACTGGGACTGGTGTACCTCAATAACTTGGGACAGATTACAGAGTCCAGGGGTTCCTCCGGGACATCTGTGCTGGTTTCCTTGGCCTCTGCTTTCGGCTTCTTCGGCCGCCTCCTGCCTTCTCTCCTCGACTACTTCTTCTCAAGGTACAAAAGCAAATTCCAAAACTATACATCTTATTAACTGAAATTAATCGATGATTGAGATCACAAAGTGAAATGCATTTTTCTTTGCAGGCAGAAGTACGTGGTCCCGAGACCAGCATGCGTAGTGGCGCTGATGGCCCCCATGACAGGATCCTTCTTCCTGCTGCTCAACTCCAGCAGTCTATGCCTCTACATAAGCACTGCTGTAATTGGCATCTGCACCGGAGCCATCACATCCATTGCCGTATCGATAACCACTGAGCTGTTCGGGATGAAAAAATTCAGTGTAAACCACAACGTTCTGGTAGTAAACATCCCGATAGGCTCATTCGTATTTGGATACTTGGCAGCTGTCATTTACCGCAAGGAAGGGAACGGAGATGGAAAATGCATTGGAATGGAGTGCTACCGCTCGAGCTTCATCATCTGGGGCAGCCTCTGCTTCCTCGGGACAAACCTGGCTCTACTACTATATGCTCGCTCGCGTAACTTCTACTCCCGAGGATCGACCAGAGGGTGATAGGACATAACAAGCATATGAACATCTATACACATACGTGAAAAGGGGGAGACCCCGCATATATCCCCCTTGCGAGAATAAAAACTAAGATCCCTGATCCAGGTAGTTGACAATGACGATGATGACATTGAGATCCCTTTTATGAGTAATTTGGATTTTTTACTGATTAAAGCATATATTAATACGCCTTTCTTTCTAAGCGGCATATGGTCGCAAAAACGATTAATGACTGCAGAAGATGCGTGGTCACGGGGTCGCATTCTAGAGCTGCTAGTTAGCAACTGTAGCTATTTCTGGTGCAGAGAGTTAGGCGGACAATTTTCAGGTAGCTGCGATCAAACTGTGATGCAGCAAAATAGAACGGAGGGTCCTCGATCGAGTGCCGTCCGCCCTACTCTGCTCATCATTCCTGTAGTTACTAAGGTCATCGGGTCCAATTTGAATCTTTTGGTAAGTGGTGGTTTCTCCAAGCACGGGGGCCGACGCAGTCTCCCTGAGATTGAATTGAAAATATTGCCCATCACGATAGTGACGTAGCCCTTTGAATTCCTCAGTTCAGACAGAGAGAATCTCCTGCGACCTTTTTTCATTTGGGCCGACCAGAATATGGTTCACACTTCATTCAAGAAAAGTGAACTGTCTACATCACCGGTACTACGACGTCAGCCATTGCAAGTAGTTCCTCGTAGGAAGAAGGCAAATCCCCACTAGAATCTTCACACCACATCTTCATTCGAAACAGGTTTGCTGTGTGATCCGCTCATTTATTCGAGCTCCTTTGCGCCGCCTCCATTTCCTTCCTTGCTGCTTTGACTTTTCACGTAAAGTTTGCTCTATCGGCCGCCTCAGTTCTACCTCCTCTGCCGTCGCGGCTTCGAGCGCAACTCAAGAATCCAGCTCTACTATCGCCTTCTTCCACTTCCTTTCTCCTGCACAATACACATATTGAAGAACTGACAATGCTTAGGCTACTGCTACTGATGGAAGGTTACAACTTGATTCCCTGTTCCGTGCAACACCACCGTGTGTAGATGCATATGTGAATGACAAAATTTTCTTATCATGCAAAGCAACGAGAGACTTCATTAACAATTCAGCATCGAAGTACAGAGCCCGATCCATGCAATACAAGGCCTACAAAACGGCCCACCAGGACCAGACCCAATCCTTGACCCACACGATTAGTTTCTTCACGAACTACGAGCCAAAATTTTCTGAATTACGCACACCCCACTGAGACAGCCGCCTCTCTGTGCCTGCTAGTTAGTGTTTACCACTTTCTGGCGACATATTTCTAACTTATACAGTAATAAAGACATCTTAATACATTTCTGTTTAAAATTAAATTCAAAGGAGGAGACAAAACAGAGATGAAAAATGGTAGATTCTATACATTCTCATATTTCAATTTCATTTCAGCAAGATTTTTCATTTGACTACGGGAAAGACGATTGAGTTGAGAATTACATGCTTTATTGTCAAAGCAGACACAATACAGACTGAAATAGCACCACAAAATTGTTGCAATCGACCAGACTCACAAAGGTGAACGACATATATACAGAAAACATAGTACCTATTCTTCTCTAATCATGGAATCTCATGCTGGAGCAATTGCTAGGCTTTCAAGTATCTTTCCGAAAAGCAATGTTTCAAGACTAAACAAACAGCCTACGGGCCCGAAACAAGATTTTCATTTGCAATGTACTTCTTTTTCATCAAAGTATCCCTTTCCAACAGAGCAAGTTGATCGGTTTCATTCCGAGGGATTTGGCTTGCCCCAAACACAGAGCATCAGAAGAGAGCAACAGTAGACATTGACACAAACATGAAAGTAGAACAAAAATGGGCTTGTGCGGAGAAGCTGAATCTCCATTGGAGTTCACAGAGAGATAGTCTTGTGATGGTCGCGCTTCTTAGCAGAGGAGGAGATATATACACTCGTGTAAAAGTAGGGAATAAGTTCTAATTGTTTGTTATTTGCTCTCTATTCATTCGGACATAGAAGTTTTGGAAGTCTTCGGCAAAAGCCAAAATGGCAAGTCAAGCCCATGAAAAAAGGGCTGCCGTGGATATTTCTGAATCGATCATCCAAGGTTTCCACCTAATTCAGATACAAATTTATTGAGCTGCTATTTTCAATTCCATGATAACTGATCAAGAAGAATGGAAGTCTTCCAAGTAGTAGTTCATTTCTATCTGCAGTATGGGCATAGCAACTTTCCCGCTTTTGCCTGACTTTAGGAGTCCGCCAGATGCACAGAACCAATCTTGATTTACCATGAAGGGAATGAAAAGCAAGCACCTTAGTTGGTTTCTGGCAAAATTTTTGGAATATGAGCGCCCTTCTTTAGCCCAATATGATTTTGGTAAAATGTATGTTTAACTGTAGCTCTGTCCCTTCCTGCAATAATTAGTTAACTACTTTGTACATGGAAACTGACTCACTTGGGAATTTTTTTTTTGTATAAATTGACAGTATCTAGTTGAATTTTGTCCAGCTGACTAATCCAGATCGTCCTGGGTCGGCCCATTTAAGAGATTAAGAGTTTTCCGCTGTAGGTGGGACTCGAACTTGAGTCCTCCTATTGAGATGATAAGTGTTGAACCACTTTACTACGCCTACGGTGAGTGACTCACTTAGGATTGATACAAGGCGTCAGTCAGTTTCACATAACAATTACAATTCTCATTGTAAAGCTACAAACTTTTATGCTCTTATGGACCTCAAAATCGAGATTTGTCTGAACCCGGTGATCAGCAATACACATTATTGTCGCCTAGTGAACGGTGGGGTTCAGTATTTTTTTTTGTATAAACTGCCGGTATCCAATTGGATTTTGTCCAGCTGACTAATCCGAATCACCTCGGGTCGGCCCATTTAAGGGGTTAGAGCTTTCTGCCGCAGGTGGGACTCGAACTCGAGTTCTCCCATTGGGATGATGAGTACCTAACCACTCTACCATGCCCACAATAGGTGGGGTTCAATATTTTTTTATCATTAAGTATGGCCCTATTATAAATGAAAAAAAAATGTAATTTGAAGAGTTTTATCTATCAATGATTTAAGAAAATTTGATCTTGACTAGAGCTAGTCAGGGTAAACTGGGTTTTTACATATGAAGTAAGTGCACATTCCACGGAGCCTTATGCTCTCTACATTCGTATTCCCATCATAAGAATGGAGCCGATCATTGAACGGATAAGACGATGGGTTATGGTAGATAGATTAAATATATAAAAGAATTCGAGAAATAGATTTTAGTGCAATGATACTCATCCTCAATATAGAACCATGAGAATCTTTACCTTCATTCTTCACTTAGGTAGACTTACAAGCTAACCCATCCCATCCCATCCCATTTTGACTCAAGTTATTAAAACACAGAAGAACTGTATTAAATATAACTTAAAATACAATATAAAAATATATAATATTAATATACGCGTGAGTCAGGGCAACGCGGATCGAAAAGCCTCACTCAGACATGCCCTAAGCCATGCACGGTTCGGGTTAAGACTTGCCTTGTTGTGGCACAGGCTGGGTCCGACCCACCCCCCCAAAGGAGGTTGGGTGGACCAGCTCGTGTTAATTCTCATTTACCTCAAAGTACCTCAAAGGAAATTAGGATTAGCTTATGATGTATCCTCCTCCTCCTCCTCCTCCTCCTAGGTAATCAGAGCACAAACTACAGCGCAACGACAACATTTATGGCTTTTCATGTATAGCATGAATTCCTTGAATAGGATTTAAGATGATGATAGTCTACGAGAGACCATTCGTGGGCTACATTACTACGATAGTCTGATGTAATTAAAGGGGGGAAATGAGAATTATAGAAGAATAAAAATGCATATAAAAATCTCATTGACTTAGGAGAACCACTGAATGTAAGAGCTCGTAATCCTAAATTGATTATATCAAACCCTTTCTTCTGGCAAATGAGCAGCTTGCTTGGTGAATTGGTACCAGTTTTTTTTTTTCCTTTTTACTGCTTTGGGGATATATTATTATTTGCCTATCGTGATATCGGGAAGGTGGGGAAGATCTCTGTCACTGATCTTTCTGGTGACCATCATCACATGGAATCCCTGCCTGAGATTACATGGAAGAACTGACAGCTGTTGGTAGGATAACATCCACAGATAAAAAGGCCCGAGCAGTGGCTGCTGGGTTGAGAGATCTCATGTCAGCTGTGATCTTTCCCAGTCTCTGACAAGATAAGAAACAAAAGGGGGTCTCCTCTTCTGATATGTAGGATGTGGTCAGACATTCCCTTTCAGCTTTTTATCCTTGAATTTTGTGAAGCAAGTTTTTTTGCCCTTGGTAAATGGGACTATTTCTCTTCAAGATAATAAACTCTTACTCATCTCCAGACTAGGTCCAAGCACTTTCATTTTCATTATAGTCGACTTGGCGCTGGTCAGGATATGCTTCACAAACTGGGAACCCAGTTGACTACAAGCATCAACCATCGACTAATTATAACATGTTGCAGAAAAAAAAAAAAACTTGCAATACGCAGATCGAGCGAAATGGCATGTAGCATTGTTTTGTAAATCAATCACTGCCATTGCAAATTGACCAACCACTGCCCGAAGCCGATACCGTCGGCAGCATAACACCACTACTAATCCCATCTGTAAACACCACTGAATGACCAGCACAGTTCAAGAAACTAAGAGAAGGGCTGGTGTGGCCAATAAATAACTCGGAAGCTCCTAAGCGGTGGTCGTTGGACCCGGGTTGCTGCAGACGTTGCCCGCACTCAGCAGCTGGCGAAGGCTCGAAGTGGTCCAAGACCTCTAGTTATTTTTACTTCTTGAAATTTTATGACGCCATCATTTTATTACGTAAAACAAACTTATTTGTGCTTGTTGCATCAGCCAATGTCGGATGGCATGCACATCGTACTTGACATCATTGTTGTGCACATGTGACTTTCAGTACCGACTCAGTAGAAGTGAAATGCTTGAAAAACCGCAGGGCCAGAGGATTTTCATCGTAATTTTTTCATTAATCACAGATAATTTTCCCAGCACCCACACTCTCATGAGATAATACGACCATGGACACGCGTAATGTACCTTGGAACGCGTGGCAAACAATAAACCACAGGTTAGGATAGTCCTCTTTCAAACTCGTGCTTAAGGACTACAAATGATCCAGACTCAGGCCCACCGGTTTGCCAACGCATTAAATTTCCACTAACTTTTATATTTACATATATATATACACATACACATATACAGGTAGATGGATTCAAATGTAAATTAAAAGATTAATTATATTTAATTATTGATAAGAATTTAACTTAAAATGAATTCCATCTCAAAATTAATATTATTCCACTGAATCTCCCTTCTTCTTTTTTCTTCCTAAATGATCAATTATTAAGGGTTGTGATTTCTAGACGTAAGTTGTGGGTGGGTTTCCCCTGTTTCTTCGACCTGGGAATGGGATTTCGTTAGTCTCTTACCATAGAGAGAAAAAGGAAATCAATTGGAAGCAACAGTAACTAATCATAGTTAATATTAATCACGTCTACAGGGAGCATTGGTCGAAATTTGCAAGTGCCTCCTGACACACCCTACTTCCGACATCCTTCCTCCATCCTTTTTCTTCCCCGCTGTGAGTCCGATAATGCTTCATAACAACACAATAAGCTCATTACCTTATCGATGACTTGTTTCGTATGGAGAGCAATCGACGGCCTCTTCATCTGCTAATCTGACCTGGCGTTCGTGGAACGGTAATTCGGGAACGGGACCCTGCCCGACTCGATGTGGTTCACATCCTCTATGAGCAGCTCGTAGTGTCTCTTCACTTCCTCGGCAGACTTCCCGCCGACCGCCCGGGCGATCTTCTGCCACCTGTCGGGGGTGTCCTTGTCGTACTGCGCTAGAGCCCTCTCGAACATCTTGTTCTGCTTAGGTGTCCATGACGAAGATGTCAGGGAGTTGGATGCCATGGATAATGGAATGGAGTAACCCTCACTATCTACGCTCTAATTCAACCGGGGGGTCAGCCTCAGCTGCGCTACGAATACAGCGAAGGGGAAGCGGAATTCAGGGGCGGATTTATAAGGAGGAGGAGGTGGTGACGGTGGTGGTGGTGGTGGTGGTGGGAGGAGGAGGAGAATATTGTTAAATCATGGGGAAAGGGCAATAAAGAAGATCTGAGGTGACCCGTTTGCTAAGAGCCACACAGAAGGATGGCGCAAGGACGCAAGATGGGGTGGGGGGACTAAAGAGGAAGAATCAGTATCGAAACGACAGAAGGGGACTCTCTTGGTTGTCAGTCAAACTTTCCAACAAGTAGCGTTATTGATTGGTTCAGAACCGTGAAAATTTCAGTGAATGGGATGATAGGTTACGGGTAGACTCTACTAAATTTTGTGTATGATGCGGGTGAGAAACTGAAAGAAACGGTTCGACAAATATACCCGGCCCTCTCTTCGCACTGCCTGAGTCCTTCAGGTTCTCCGTGTCTGTAAATGAGCACTCGACCCAATTCCGGTCAGCGGTCGGCAGCCGGCTATAAGTTGGTAACAATTCATTACTAGCAAGTTGGTCGGAGTCTGACCAGATTATCGTATCAAAGCTTTGATGATCCACAGCTTCTCCTTCTTCTTCTTGTTCTTTTCAATCGGATTTTGTAATTTTAGCACAAACTACATTAATTTTCACAAAGATAATCTGTCAGTCAGGATTTTTAGAATCTTTTTTTTTTTTTATCGAACTTCATAGAGTACTTTGGATGAAAATTCTTTACTTAGCCACCAAGCTGCATGGCCAAGTCGTGAGATATACCTATCCATCCCCCATAGACTCGTACCTTTTGATGCAAAGCCAACACTTGATTTCTTATTATTCTCTCCATTGAGCTGCACTTGAACATTACATAGGAATGTGATTCTACTTGTTCTTTCCATAAATGGCATTCATCGTACCGGAGGCATCTCGCAAGTTGATGCAAAGGCCCTGACATATCGAGATAGCATCTACACTTATATTTGCCAACGGTGTCATATTGGCAAATTGTATTAGTTCACATGGTTACTATTAGCCACTTTTTTTTTTGAATAGAAAGTGGAAACCGACGTAGCATCTACCCATCAAAGATTATATCTAACAGGATGAGACTCGAAGGCATGACTATAAATGGGCTAGAGTTATCGGGATGGTTAAATAATCGAAGGCAACTACTATGAATGATAATATATAATATGTGACAATTAATCAAGAAAATGGTAGTTTTTAAGATGTACACCGGGGCCATTCAATGATTCTCTCTTCTTAGTACATCTTCCGATTAATCAGATCGACTTCTCAGGTCACATGCGCAGTCCGTTGATTAAATTCACCTGCCTGGCCCTCTCGAACTTCCGAGCAAATGTGTCTTCTGATCTCCCACCGGCAGAGGTTCCCAGTGGTACAAAAGCGGGGATGGTTGCAGAGGAGTAGAGCCCACCTCTGGAACAAGTTTGGAAAAAAGTTGGGCATATGTCTTAAAGCTAGAATTGAATGGGTGGCTCCTTCAGAATAAAGTGATGACGATGGAAATTATCTGCCCTCTTTCCTGCTATCAATGTCCCCTCGACAACCAGTCCCGCTCGATGTCGGCCCCTGTGCTGTGCAATCCGATTTCAAATCATGACACAGTCGGCATGACCCAGATCGTGTATGTCCTCTACCGGTACGGCCCAAGCCATATCTGCCTCGGGATTAAGCTGGTGCGTGCATCTGGGATCCAGCACGAGTGGCTGTCAACACCCACAAAAGGTTGGCTCTTGTTAGGTTGAATTGATCGAGGCCATATCTATGTTAAATGGGATCCGACAAGCTGTGGCGGCTCGCACCCACATGGGGGTTGGGTCTAATTAAGCCTAGTCAAACTGAACCACAATTTATCAAACCGGATTCACCCTCCGACTCGAATTGGGCATGCTCGGATGTAATCCTTGTGACATGGAGGTAGGATTGAGAAGAAAGAGCTCAACTAGGGCCCACACTAGCTAACATGGAGCATATAGTGAAAAAAATTTTGAATTATATGGTAACAAGTAATGAAAATTTTAGCAGCACGAGTTTATTTGGATTGTGATAGTCAAATAAGCAATTGAAAGAGCACATAGTAGTCTGTGTTATAGTAAGTGTAGGCATATATTATGGATACAAATTATGTTTTTTTGAAGTAATGTAATAATATACTAGCCAAAAAAAAAAGAATCTACAATATCCATATAATTAGATAAATTGAGGCATGTTGCACAACATTACTGACATTTGACCCCACATTGAAGGCTACCACCCTACCCTGTCCGAAGTTTGTGGCTAACTCGCACTTTGTCAGCCAAGTAAGTCCATCAAGTTATTCTACGTTACGCTTTTTACCGGCAGTTCTACCATTTCGAACCTGAGTGTGATGTTAGGATAGGAAGAAAGGAGAGAATGTCTCTTTAAATCCTACTATCTATCACAAATCCCACAACTTGTTTTGACTTTTGGGTCTTTATTCCTTTCACTGTGGAAGATAAAAGCTCGTCGATTGACAAGGGGTGCGCTAAGGGAAGGGGTGGGGCTGTGTTGAAAAATTATGAGTGTGACATGAAATGATGAGCTGAGAATCTAAATGGTCCTCTGAGGCTGAGGAAATCCAACTTTTTTCCCCCTTGCTGGTAAAGATCAAGCTAATATTGGAATCCTTATCATTTCCCCCCCGTCTTCTTCATTGAAAATGGCCTTTGGATTCTCTCACCTTCCCCACTCTCTCTCTCTCTCTGGTTGGAAAGACATTTCTCTGATTTTGGAAGAAGCATCAATCACTTTCAAAATCCCACATTACCTGGAGAAAGAGATTATTGTAATTTAAGCTTTATCTCAGTTTGAGGAGACGGGTAGTTTTCACTGGGTTGTAAGTGAAATATGAGATTGTTATACTATAGTGGATCTTTTGGAAAGTAGGGAATTAGTTAAGTATTGATAGTGACGAGAAGAGAAGGAAGAAGATGGAATGACAGAGAGGGGGTCGAGGATGAACTTGACATCGACAGTTCCAGATTTCATTCTTGTTTTGACTAAACAGTTAAATGGCTTGACAATTAATTCAAATAAATTGCAGCAAAACATGGCATGTTGGGGCTCTCTTTCATCTTAATCATTCGTCTTCGTTGTTTCTTTCCTTTGGGAAGTTTTTCAGTTCACCCGGTTCAATCGATGGTTCAAGCATATTCCCATCAAACATGCTAGAGCCGTTGGGGGAAAAGCACAGATTTATGTGGGTTAAGTGGAGAAATCAATTGAAGGACCAGGCCAAACAGATGGCCATTTCACAGTCAAAACCGGTCCGACTGGCCGGGCCGGGCCGGGCCAGTCCCACGTTCATGTATGGAAGGTTGGAACAAAATTCTCTCTTTTCCATGGTATCTCACCAGGGGCCGCTTTATGTGAGAATCAAGAGAATCTTTGAAGTTGGGGAAAAGTGGGTGGTGGGAAATCTGTCTTGTAGATCTTACGCCGATTTTGTTCCTTGGGATGAGCTATGAATTGAATTGACCGGAGATCCATGCAAGTGCACAATCGCAGGAGATCTTTCGGCCCGCCCCTTTATCTCCAGTCCACATTTGCACAGAGAAAAGCAAAAGGAAAAAAAGACTAGAAATCTTGCAAATGGTGTTGAAATTCTCCTAGGTTAGCTAAGTTAGGCATCTTCAATTCAAAAGTTTAAGCCAATATGTAGCTGAATTTGATCCTATTATATTCCTAGGGCTTTTCAGTTCACATTCAAAGTAACTGACTCTCATGTCATGTTAGGATTCCACCGGGCTTGGAAAGGATGGTACAAATGCCCAATACAAAAGTTGAAACCGATGATGATCAGTGATACGATACCATTTCCTATTTTCAAGATTCCTCTTTCTGTATTTAGTCATATGGGTTTAGCTCTCAGAAGTGACTGTCTTTTTGGGTAGAAAACAGATCTGTGGCTGGAATTGTTGGGCAAAACATTTGCTTAAACTTAGCTGTAGAAAGATTGACAGAAACCTGCAACTACAGCTACTGATTGGGACATATATATACTTCAGAAATAGGAGAAAGATTCATAATAAATATTTTGTGGTATAATATATATATAACTACAATTTAAGATAGATAGGTTATATCAAGAATAAGACATGGTCATTGCATCAAGGCAAGTGCCAGGTCTTGTGCAATATCAAAGAAAAGAAAGACCCAACAGCCAATATAGTCCGCAAATCTTTCTTTTTAGGCATAAGGTAGCCCTCCTGCTTTCCCAAAAAGAGGTCAAGATAAATCAACTTGACTCTATACATTCTTGTCTCACAACATGAAATGACAAACAACATAACATATGATGACATCCCATGTCCTCTGCTTCCATGGGATAACCACCCCCAACACGCTCAGCGTAATTTATAAGCAGTTTCCACGCAAGAGATCAATAAGCTTCATGTAGAAGCAAATCTCGCTAAATGCATTTTTCACTGTACACAGCAGACTGTCTTTGACGTCATTCACATGCATGTTTAGTATCGAAGCTGCTCAAACAGATTGCGAATGCCTGGAAGGCAGAGAGAGGGTAACAGTAATCCATAGTGAAGATGTCCTTTGCAATCTTACCGAACTGCAGAATTACCTTTTCTTGCCCTGCAGATGAGATGTTTTGGGCAGGTTCAACAGCTGGTACCAGTTGGAAATTCTTGACTGATGCTACTGTAACTCGGCCTCTGAAGTTCAAGCACCAGCACTGGAGCTGTTCATGCCACCTAGGAGACTTGTTTTTAAGGACTAATGGAGCCCCTGAGACTTCAGCAGGTTGAATCTCTGAGAGACTTGAGGATCTAAAATCAGAGGCCGCCATGTCCTTTCTTTTGGAAGCTGAGAAAGGAGGGGCTTGCCTGTCAAAGGAAACAGGAAATGAAGTTGGTGTTGGGGCAGTTCCCCCCTCTTGAATAGAAGAGATTGGAATGGAGTGCATGATGCAGTTCATTCTCCTTGGCCCTCTTCTTTGAAGGATATTGACCTCATAGGACACCGTGCCTGCACTATAATTACAGAGGAGTGCCTTTGCCGGTATCTGCTTGGAATGGGGTTTCTTATTGAACCAGCTGCTAGATTGGAGATCTCCTTCACACGGAGGTTGACTATTATGTATGGTGAAATTTGTACCAATAAAATTGGACCTGGCAGACAAAATTCTTATGAGGTTGATTAAGAGGGTAAAGAGTTAATTATTGATGGGAAGCCAAAAAGATAAAGGGAGACTCACCTCAGTCTGCCAACATATGTATTGCTGGCCCGAGAAAAAACATCTGGAGCCAAAGATATAATATAGTCTGTGCATGTTGCCCTACTAATCTTTCTGGCAGCTAACAACAGTTTATCTCTGTCACACTCAGCTGTCAAAACATTAATGGGAGAATTGGAATCATCTTTTCAGCTCAAAGTAACCATTAAATAAGATAAGCCAGAATCCCCTGGCAAAAGGTTTAAATGTCGAATGAATGCTTCCAGAAGAAGGTAAAGACACCAAAAATTCTAATGACATCTACAGATGCGCCGACATAGTTATGCAGTAAACAAATTGATCGCATCATGTGCAAAAGTTCATCCTGTGAAACAAAAAGAGAAGTTGTTCATGAACCCTAAAAGACCTCTAGAAGGATAATGGATAACTTCATACTTTCATAGCAATAGTACATGCACAAGAGCATATTAGAGAAAGAAGCAACATAAGAAAAATATTGTACTTACATGGAGCTAAACCATAGCACAAGAAATATGTAGAAGTTGCTCTATCTCTCCTAATAAAGCACTGGATTGGGCACTCACGAGGCCCCGGCTGATCAAAAGAAACATTAAAGTGTAAACCAAGGCACAAAAAGATTTGCTATCCAACAAACTGCAATGGAAGATTTGTTACCTGCTTCAATGAAATAGGAAAGGTAAGTCTCCCACACTGCTCAGGTGTTTTGACTATCTCCTTGGTAATTTTTCTCCATGATTTACAAACTGAAGCACAAAACACAACAACAGCTCTAGAAGGCCATGATGTCTCGCTTTTTTCGACCCTCTTTATTATGTCCAACAGCAATTCTGGTGGCAGGTTTGCCCACCGGCCCTGTTCGAGGGGCAGCTCAGAAGGCTGTGGAGCTTGGTCAGGTGCTATGTGTGACCGTGTTCGGTTACGCCAACGTCTACCCTCAGATCTTCGGCTTGACATGTTTTCAAACCCATCTTTGATCACTTTCAGTTCACGAAGAATGCTTTTCCAGGACATCTCAGTCACTCACATCAATCCTGTCCTTCAAAACTAGAAAGGGATCAAAATTAAATCATGAAAGAACTTGTAGAAAGATTTGAATATAGGTGATCCTTTTCTAGGCGGTGATTGATACGCAAACACAGCCATTTTCTAAGCGTATTGGTACGTATTAGACCGAGAAGTCACTCAACAAACTTACCCAACTTGTTTAAGGCCATGAAATCAGCTACACCGAAAGTTAACAACCTAATACGCTGAAAGTAGCGAAGGTCCGATTATCAAGTCAACGTTCCTATCTTCTGTACCCAAGGCCACAAAAATGGAAGTATGAAACGAGATTTCTAAAGGCACAGGGAGTAATCATGCAAATCACATCGACAATACACTCATTTTCTAAGCGCGCGCTCTCGAATCATTCCTAAGAGCTGAAATGGAACGAAAAATCGGGAAATTTATTCTTACAGTAACCCACTTACTGAAGCATGAAAAAACCAACCTGCACTGTTACAACGTAAATCTCATTGTCCCAAAACAAGCAAAACCAGCTCCCGCTGGAGAACCTGTATAGTCAAAACTTCCACAAACAAGCTCGATTACCAAGAGCAAACCCCCACGGTTGCCTGACTCTGCAGTGTCCGCGTCTCTGTGTGTGTGTGTGTGTGTGTGTGAGAGAGAGAGAGAGAGAGAGAGAGAGAGAGAGATAGCGAGAGGGATGGGCAGATCTCAGAGATTGCAGGAACGCAGCTCGAAGATCACCCAGCGGAGCAGCTACTCCTTAATCCTTATCGCTGAAGCAGCCTCCTCCGTCACCGGCAATACCCCCGGACAGATGTCTCGAAATTCTCCCCTTCATCCTCTCGTAATGAAAACGGATGAGATGCTAATGGGGCAACCTTCCTTTGGGATAAGTTTTTTTAAAAAATATTATCATTAACTTAAAATGGCAACTAACGTTAATAATTTTTGGTAATAATTAAAAAAAACAACCAAAATTGATAGGCAAATCAATCACATCCATCCATCGGCAAATTCGATCCGCCATCGACTCGAGCGTTCCATGAATGTTTGTTTTATATGTTCGGACACATTCCGGTTCAGAGCCGGAAGCCTAATCAAACCAATTTGAACTGGAGATTCAATTTCGATCAGTTTCATAGGACCAAAACAATACGAGGAAAGAAACGTACTTGAACCGGTCTTTCGGGTTCAACCCTCCGTCATTCGTCTTTTCCATATAATTTATGATTGGAGTTATTTGGTCCTTATAAAATTAGTTTATTATATCAATTCTTATCGATATCACATACATACTATTTAAAATTTTTAAGATTTTTTTTCGTGTGAATCATCCGATAATCAAAAATTCGTTAGATTATAATTAGGGGATAAAACTCTCCAAATATAAACTATTTATATGTACGATACTTAAAAGAATTAGCTGTCTTATCATCTCAACTCAGCCCAACCTGTTCAACGTCTCTATCCATAAGCCAACAATAAGGCTCCAAACTGGAGAGAGGGGGAAATACAGAAACAAAAGAAATGCCATATTCCCTTTATTTATTTATTTATTTTTCTTTTTTTTGGGGGGGGGGTAAACGTTCCTTTATTTCCCTTCTCTAATTGCATAAAATGCCTATCCATCTGCTCAGACTTGACTGCTAGATATCATTTTGCCTGCACGTTCCTGAAGAGTGCTTCTTCGTAGCATGGATTGTGCATATAAATTACATATTTGCCATTCATATCGAGAGCAATACTGAATAGTTCCAGTGTACATGTTCCCCGATGGAACAATATATTCAGTATTCGCCTCTAGTTAGTCGGCTACAGCAAGCCGATGATGCATGAATTGACAGAATGAACAGAGAGAGAATTTGATCTGCTTCATCTTGCGATTTGTATGAGCACCTAAGACAGCAGCAGAAAGAGAGCTGCAAAATTAAAACAAGAGGTATTGTGGATCCATCTAATATAGATGGAGGACCAACTAGGATAAATCATTAGGTTGTACACTGCACTTGGGTTGAGTTGAGGGGACATCATTACATTTGATTGATAGTGTGTGTGTGTGCGCGCGCTCTGCTCCCTCAAAGTTGCTTGGATGTCACTGTGGAGATTGGGGACCGGGGACCCATCATGATTGGGTGCACCAACACTTATCTTCTTTTCGGCTATTCTCTGCCTCCCTCCTTTTTCTGCATTTTCTCTTATTCTTAAAAAGCGAACCCTATGAGTTTGATATGGATGGGGAAGGGAAAATAAGAGTATGGAAGTCCACCAATGGAGATCAAACTTAACTGTAACTGCATGTGATTCGAATGCCTTGGAGTAAAATGGGTATGGCTTAAGATAGGAAACAACAGAAACAACTCACTGCGTCTTCCTCTCAGGAAGAAAGGAGAGAAACAAGGCACACAAGAAGGATTATGAGTACAATAGCCCACACCCAATGGACCCACTTCGTGTTCTTCTTCTTCTTCATCTGATTCGCATAGAAAAGACTGTTTGTCCCGCCACTTACAAACCAGCCCCCGGTCACCACGTTCTCCTCAACTTCATCGACCTTCTCCCCCTGCGACTCGACAATCACTGCCATGTCCAGGAAGATTTGGTGCAGCTTCTCCAAGCTCTTTTGTATCTCCATCACGGCCTCATGATCGTCCTCAAGCTTCTCAATCCCTGCGTCATTCCCCTTGAGAAACTCGACCTCCTTCTCTCCCGGCCCTGACAAGGATGAGGAGACCGAGACCGAGGTCATCATCTTCTCGCGAATCTCCGCACTCGGTTCTTCTCCTGTAGAATTGAAGTATCTCCTCCTGAGCTCTTCCTTTCTTTCCGCGTTGATCTTCTCCCTCAGTGCTTGGAAGTCCCTCATCATCCCAGTCAGTTTTGCCCTCAGTCCATTTGTGACTGATGCCCTGGTCTGGGCCACAGCACTGCATTCCTGTCTGTTGATGTTGGACATTTCGAGTGAGTGGAGCCTCGTTTTCACGGCAATGGCCTTCTTCAGAATAGACACTGAATTGGACTTCATAAGGTCTCTCAGGCCTCGGAGCACTTTGGCGCTGGGGGCGGTCTTTGTCTCCTCATTCAGGGCATGGAGGTCGAGCAGGAGGTATGTGATCGCCTCCATCTCAAGCTTGATCGCAGCGACCTCCTGGAAGAACCGGGAGAGGCTTCCTTCATTGGCTTGGTCTTGTTGTATTCGACCGGTTTCCAGGTCATTATACAGTTCATACTCAAGGTCCTTTCGGGCCTGCGTCTTCAGTTCTGCATAACTTAGGAAGGATCTTGTCATAAGATCATTCATCTTTCAAGAATTTCTCAAGACCAACCTGCAGATAGTCAGAGATTGACTACAACATTCAGCAGAGAATAATTCAAAGATTAGAACAAGTGAAAAGAGGCTGAACATTGAATAGCCAACATAGGAATGGAAACTGAGTCCACCTTCTAATGGAATAAAGATTTGAATATCTGAACTTCAAATACTCAGTTCGGCGTCAAACCAGTCATGCCCCCAAGAAGACTGAAGCAAACAGATATGCAGAAAAAATCTAATCAGGGGTGATACTCGATGACAAACTTTAGGAGTACAGGGTAATGTATGAGTTTCAAGAACCAAAACAAGTGAAAATCAAAATTGTCTGGCAGCACAGAAGAGACAAAGGATCCCCTTTTTCTGGAGAACGAAATTTCAAGTACGTTCCTCTCGAGATGCCCTGGTATCCTTCAAGATAGTGCAATCTCCAAGACTAGACAGATCAGAGATAAACTGACAAAAGAAATTCCGATGATCCAACAATTCAATAACCAAGCTCCGGTAAATCCAAAATGAGTCACAAGACAGTAAACAAAGAGGACACCCCTTCAAATAGAGATGGAAACCTGAGAAAGGTTCAACCGTCAGGATTTCTCGGATTTGTTTTCGATTATGGTCCTGCTAAGAAACTGGAGGAAGGCAGGGTATAACCATGTGATGCAGTTAGAAAACATCGTCTTCATGAATCAAGAAATCCAAGAGAAGCAGTCGGGAGATTAGACTAAGGGATGAAAACTTCTGGCCAAACGGGATACGCGGATGATCTGAGAACTACAGAATCAAAAGTGAACACTGAGAGTGCAAGAAAAGCTGCAGCCACCAGAGAGACTACTAACATATATATGACCACGACGAAACCACAGAGAACCTCGCTGGCTCTTTTGGATTCTGAATAGCAATTACCGGTGATCTAATCGAAGAATATTGCAGAAAATTCACACGGAGCCGACGAACAAAAATCGGCGTGCATGTTAGAACCATAACCTTTTTCTTCGTGAAGACGGATCAGATCATGAACCGAGAAATTCAGACCCGCCAGGAACTCTTTCTGAAATTCAGATACGAATGGACGATGCAGAAGCACTCCCCGAAGCTACTCGAAAACTGAAGAAGCCAACACTGACCTCGAAATCTCTCCCGCCTCTGCCGTCAATATCTTTATCTCCGGGTGAGATGCGTGCAGTTATAATGATATCGCGGCAACTTGCGGAGGGAAGAAAACCGCTAGCTGCGCTGTAGAAATTATATGCAGAAGGGACGAGAATGAATGAGGTTACTTAATGTTAACTATCTATCAGAAGGTATTCTCTGTGGCTTTGAAATTCAAATTTCCGTTATTTAATATAGCCGTTACGGTGGTAAGAGGCGGTTCGCTGCAGTTAATCCGGCTGGTACTTGAACCGCTTTATGAATTTTCCATTGACTTTTTCTTTCCTTTCATTTTGCCATTTCACGGTTAATCAGAAGGAAAAATAATTCCATTTCGCGGTGGTTCTACCGATGGCTATGGAATATTGCTGCATCAATGTCTAAAGTTACATCATCTCATTACAAGAGAGCTTCCTCATCCGTGCAATTTCTTCTGACGGCAGAAACAACTTCAACAAATTGAAAATGAACTTACGGGTCTTCCAGAATGAGTGGTCTAAATTCTTCTGCACCGAACAAGCCTGCCCGGACCCTTTTCCTCTTGGCCTCATGTGCTTTTGTTCAGTCTTCGATTACATTCTTCAACTTAATCTTTCCAAGTCCTTGAAAAAGCCGCGTGGCTATGTCCGTCCTACCTCTCCATCTGCAGCCTTCTTCTCAGCCTCGAGTCTCCTCAAAGTCGACGAGCTCAGCTTGCCCCCACTAGATCCTTCAGATACTAGATCTACCACTTCGATCTGCGCCAATGTCCTGATACTTGTCACTGAGGTATCTGAACAAGTTCATAGTAATCAGTCCAAATGGGATTACATTGGAAAAGACTCAGACCTTTAGCTCCGATAGTCCTCTTTCAATTCTCTTCTTATTCACAGATATTCCACCGGGCAGAGTCTCCTTGCTGACAAGAAAAGCTTAGTGGATCAAAGACTGGCACTTATAGGAAATTACTTAACCTCTTAAAACCTATAGCGATATGACCAGAGTTTGCAGCATATTGGAAATTCTCTTGACTGATCAAAATACAGCACCCAGTGCAACAAAGTTGAATCCTCAGCTTCTGGATCAGTTTCGGTCACAGTTATGAAATCAAACAAGTCCCAGTAAAAACAAACCACAAATAAGCATGGAACTACTAATGTGAACTAATTAGACAGTCTATAGTAAATCAAACCTGACAACTATAGCCTCCAAACCTTCATCAACAATTGAAGGCCCATAGGGATCCATTATGGGTTCAACTTGCACCACAAGCTCCGGTTTTATGGACTGCACTATACATACATTTGGAGTGGATTCACATATCAGAAGTCTATGACTCATATACTCATATCACAAAAAAAAATACATATCATATAAAACTTTTGATGACGAGTTTGCTGTAACGTCATTGTCAACCCAAAGAAAAACTCTGTTCCAGGTAATTATATTACACCAAAAGGTTGGTAACAATAACTTTTAAAGAGGTGCCAAGATAAGACTGCAAATAAACATTCAATCCCACCATATGTGGCTGCCATAATTTTGTACAAACATTTCTCCCCACACATTTAGTATCCAACAGTAGAGATGCCAAAAAGTAAGAGTCGTAAAAAGAAAAATAAATGCACAAATAGGCCATAAGAAAACATGTTGGTATACTGAATTCCTCCCACTAAGTACCTTGATGTAGTCCTCAACATTTTGCATTCTATCTTTGATAGGCTGTATGAGTTCAACAAACTGCAGTAGCAGAAAATACCAGGCCATTATTTTGGGACAACAATAAAAATAATCAAACCTGAGTAAGCAATCAATGAGTAGGTCTCACATACCACAAGGGAAAAAATGGGAAAAAAACAGCATCCATCAACTCTAAAATAACCATAAAAAGAATTTTATCTTTTAGTATGTTTAATCTCAAGAAGAAACCACATATCACAGCATAGGTTCCAATCATATAGACATGTGGGAATTATAAGCATCGGATTTTCAATGAGACTTGATTAAAAAGAGACTAGTGATTGCAAGAGACATATCCAATTGATGATATGCTGCTTTAAATTGTCACTGAAATTAACTCCACCAAATTTTCACAAAATTTTCAACCAATTTAGGTCAACTCACATCCAAAAAAGATAAAGAACCATAAGAGAATCAATTATCAAGCCAAATGCTCATTGATGAAACTACATGAAGAACCACCATTTCAAGGAAATACCAAGATATAAAATTTTCATTTCAGCTTTCACAAGGCAATGAAGAAATCCTGCACCTTAGAGACAATCCAGAAGAGCCATTTCAACTATTACATAAGAAGCACTAAACTGCTGGAGATTTCAATTCATTAACTTCAAAACTCATATAGCAGATGAAAGCAACAAATGCGGAACCTCTGAGAGTAATTGTGGCTAACATAGAGATTGTCTTGTTTAGTCCAGGGGAAGCAACAGAAGGGTATGATCACTTCAAGGACCTCGTTTCTCAAGTCTTCAGTTAAAGATTGCTCAATTACAATACAAAATGAGTCTCAAATCATAAACTAATATGCAAACAAACAAAACAAGTGAAGTTGCTAACCTGGTTAACATAACAAGTCAAACAAATTCTTTCACGTAAAATTAACTTGTTGCAGAGTCCCTCAATCATAAAAATTCCCATGGTGATTGACAGATGCTCTTAATATGGAAAGGAAAATGCCTCACACCAAAGCAACAACAGAGATATACTCTAACAGAAAGGCCACAGAGTAGAAGGGGAAGAAAGAGAATGCTGCCATATGAGCGGGTTTTACACGAAACTTATACCTGCTTCTTTGATAACATAGGGCCATCACATACACCCACAACAATACGATCTCTTGCCATCAGCGCTGCTGCCTGAAATTAAAATACGACCCTAATGGTTTCAATAATCTTGAAAGAAAAGTTGCTTTCTCTGAGCCAAAAAAAGAAAGAAAGAAAAACGCTGTCATGTAAAATACAGAATCCTGGCAAAAAAACATACCCTTCTGCAAGAAAAGATTCCCTTTTACAATGCATCTTGATGCGTGCAGATAAGTAGAAATTAAAAGTGAGAGAGATATCGAGAGGACCTTGAGAAAAAGGCGATGGCCCTCATGCAACCGATCAAAAGTGCCACCAAGAACCACTGCGCTGTATGAGTTCATAACTGAGATAGCTGAACCCACAACTGAGTCCTCCATGATCGCCGTTACCTGGTCAGTTTAGAACCAGACAAGCAAATAGCGTTTCTTTGATTTCTTACTAAAAGATGGGAGACATTATGGTGGATTGAAACTCAAAGCAGAGATATTAAGGTACATCGGATCGGGACAGTGTTCTATCGAAATTAAAGTCCTGGCTCAAGTTTTAAATTCACAGAAGCAGCCATCCTCAGCGTGCCACGTGCCTGTATTAGGTGACGATATCAGGTCGTGTGCGGCATTTCCACGAATGGGTACAGGACACACGAAAACAGGGGGGAAAAGCCAAACCCAGAAGGCAACGATCAAGGAAGAACACCAGATGTGAAACGGGATTAAAGAGCAAAAGAAAAGGAGCGAGAGTGGCACTTACCCAGGTCAAGTTAGTCCCTTCACTTCAATCTCTGAGTATGATTGAAGGAAGAAAAGAAGCAAATTATGACAACTTCCTGGGGGAGTAAGAGAACAGCGGATGTGTTTGGTGAACGAGACGCAGGCGAAGTGTTTAGTGCAGAAGGGATGACAATGACATCAACGAAATATTGCCCCAGGGGTAGGCCTTCTAATATCCCTACGGTGAAAGAGCTAAGCAAACTAGGCCCAGAGAGAAGAGACGAAGAGAAAATGGAGAAATGAGAACCTCCTGCCGCTGTTACATTTGAAATGTCTTTGTCGGATAGCTTGTCGGATAGTTTATGTCAGACAAGATTATCTAAAATAGCCACTAAAATTATCATTTAAAGAATTTTATTCCTTCAAAAGTTAGATTTGAATCTAAATTAATAATCACATATGAATTCCTATTGTGCCACAAGAGAGTCTTTGTCCTTTTATGGGATTATGGCGGGGCCAATAGGAACTTAATCACAGAATGAATTTTTGTTTTTTACCTTAGTCTTTCCTTATTGCAAGTTGCAACCGCAAAGTCCAACAGCCCAAAGACAGAAAAAGGGACCGTACAGCAACCATCATCCTGAAACTATCAATGAACCCCAAAAGCGAAGCCTGCGTCTTTCAGACATCCGTGCACGCCTAAGAGTACAATGCCAAAATACGTATGATCAAAATGTGAACCCGTCACAATTCATTCTTCTACCCCAATGTAACTGAAAGATCATTAGTACAATAGCAAGTATACAGGTATAGACCAGCATGGTTCTTATACTCTTCTAATCATGCGATGTATCCAAAAGTCTATCTCTAAGCAGCATGGATCAGGGTCAGGGACAAGAGCTACATATTGTCACTATCCCACTTGGCCATTATCCCTTCTGTCCCAATGAAAAAAAATTCGTAATACAGAGAATTGTTTGATTCTATTTATTCAATCCTTGAAGATATCACCAAACTTGCTTCCGCTTTGACGTAGAAAAGCACTCTTCCAAGAAACTCTCGAGCACCGACAGATATTGTTTTGTGAAAGTTCTGAAGTGATCCACATGGGGAGATGACTCAAAGTTGAATGAGAAGACTTTTCTTCCCATACTCCTCTGGGCCTTGATTTGTGACTCAATCGACTGGGATGGAACAACTTTATCAGCTGTACTGTATAGATAAAGTTGAGGACACAGAGGTTGATTCTTTGAGAGGATGTTGACAATATTTTCCAACTTCCTGCACGGTACAAGAGTTTGTAAATGATAGATCAACCCTCTAGTTAGTGCCAACTTTGAAAACAGTTTCACCCTTCTGTTAGTATATTTACAATAATTTTTACCTTTCCACATCCGGTAACTTGAGCACATACATGAAGAGCTTCTCCAAAGCTGAAAGTAGAGTGTTTTCGAATATTGACATTTCACATCCTGGCATTTTCAATAGTTTAACATCATTTTGGAACTCCTGAGAGTTCTTCAGCTCCGTAGGAGGGTCTACTGATGAGCTCTGCTTTTTCATTAAAGCTGCTGAGAACCCAGCCGCCCAGACCTTTTAAAAATACTTACTCGTAAACATCAACATTGTGTCAGAAAGAAAGTTGATCCATGTAGCAGAACCCAATTGCTGAACACTACAAATAGAGACACACTCACAGAGACCCTCATTTCTTGAAGATAAGAAAAGTAACTCCTATATTCACATAATATGATATTTTCTGCTCTCTCCGTTTTGTCATTATGATATTTGCATTGATCAAAGTTTCAAACATTTAAACTTTGAGCCCAAAAAAAACTAATCCAAGGTTTAAAGATCAAAAGAACTTCAAGGGCACAGAATATTTTAAAAGTGGCAAGAGAAACGAAATCAGGAGCATGGCATGAGGAATGATCTTACAATTTACATCTCAAATGTTTCCCCCTGTTTCCAATTTCCTTGTTTAGTTCCATAAGATGAACACATTTTTGAACAACAAGGACCTACGTAGTCCTCTGAATTAGCATAAATCAGAGTGCAGCAACTTGATTTTCTAGGTTAAGACACAATTCATGTAAATATTTAGAAAAAAATAATAATGAAATAACAAAAAAGAGTGAACCAATGGCAGAGAACTTATCTCACATACCTCAGAGAAGTTGAAAAGATAAAAAGTAATGGATGAAAGAATACAATAGGAATAGGCATGGTTCTGTAATAAAAAAAACAGAAAGCTATGTACAGAATTTGGAGTTTATTTAGTGGTTTCCTCCAAATACTTAACACAAACTGCCAAAAAAAAACAAGCGCTAATCCTACATCAACCAAATTATGTTATTCTATATAATAAACCCCTTGGAGGCAAAAATGGGGACAGAAACAGGTATAGGTGCCCAAGATACAACTATATCTATGTCCTAATCCTGTTGTGGCAATGTAAAGATATATAGAGCAACAAAAAGCAGAAGAGTATTTTGTACCATAGGGTTCAATGGGTCACCTCCCCCAGAATCAACTACACAACCTTTGATCTTTTCCATCAAATCCTGCCTGCCCTGCAACCTCTCGAGGAAAGAACCATATCTGCAAAATGAATATAATTAGCTTACTAATGTCACCAAGAAGCCACAGGAAACACAAGGAGAATGTCTAAACTCTTTTGAGAAGACGAAAACTGCCTGAAAGACAAATTTTAAGCCATGTCAAATCTTCCTAAAAACTGTTTTATACAATTTTCCAGTTAGAAGTAAGTACGCTAAGGACATACTTTCTTGACTTGACTTGACTTTCAATTGAAAGAACTGCAGCATCACAAATAACGATCAGAACTTTCACTACAACAAAGTTTGTTCAACTTGCACGACCAATTTGCCATTCAAGAGGCAGGCAGACTACCAACATCAATCCGTGATGACCAATAATTCTTGTAGAACTGCTCCATATATACACATAAATTGACATGGAACTACCACTCCATTCAAGACCAAACTCGATAACATTTCCAGCATTGACATTTTAAGGAAAGCTACTCCAACTTACTACTTGATTGTTCTATCAACAAGAAAAGGAAATAAATAAACCATAAATCTCAATTTATCAAGCAATTGAACTCGAACCTACACAAGCCAGCCGGTGTTGCTGAAGCTGTGGAACAGCAAGGCCCGCTGTCTCCCATCCTCTTCCTGCTCCGACACCCATGACACCAATTCCTCCGTCAATCGCCTAATTCTGTTCTCAACCCTAACCCCCAAATCAAACCAGAGTAGCTCGCTAACTCCCACAACAAACGTCACTGCATTGAACCCCCTCGAGTTGTACCACTCAATGTACCTTCGCAAGTGCTTATGCCTAGCCCCGAGCCAACCCAATAGAACGACCGTCATCTCACAGTCTCTCCGGCGGCCACAGAGAGCCGGGCCTGAGCTGTCGATTGAGAGCGGAGCACGGTGCCAGGTCAGATGGGCATTTTCGGAAGAGGTGGTGAATTGTTTTGGGCTGCCGTGATTGAACGATGATATCTGGGATGTTGAGAGGCGAGAGGCGGAGAGGGATTGAGAGAGGAAAGCGGATCGTATTGGGTTCGGGGTCTGAGATAGGGAGAGCATCCGGGGCAAACGCGGAACGACGGCGGGTCTGCGGCTGGGAGAGGCGGTCCTGTGGAGGAGGAAGCGGCGGCTGAGGACGGAGGGGCGGATGATTCTGACAGGAGCCTCCATTGTCGGAGAGGACGCGGGAAAAGCAGAAGAGGCTTTCATTTCAGGACATGAGCGACGGTGCTGACTGTATCATATGGATGCGCATTTCATGGAGAGATCATTTTAGCTTTAGCACCTCCAGCAAGTCAGAGAGAGATTATAAATTTAAGTAGTTATATAATTTTTAATAAAAAATTAAGATATTTAATTTTTACTAATAAATATATATATATATAGTAATAGAGTAGAACGATTATATACCATCAAAGATTGTCAACACCAATGATGACGATGGCGTGAAGACTAGACTCGGTCAACACCCTGCATTTAAAGCTAAAACGGAGGAACTCTACTTGATACCCCTAATCTCTCAAAGTTAGAAAACTCAAGTATATTGTTATTTCTTCACTTTTTAATTTGATGATAGTCGAGCTGATTCCTATATTATTAATGGTCAGGAAACTGTACGTTAAATGTCAAATCTCGGTCAAATGTTCGACATCCAAATATTAGCATGTAAAATATACTTTTTTTTTCGATGGTAGATGATCATCTCGACGGAGAGTGCTAGTAATAATTTGTTGTCATTCGTATTTGAAAAGAAGGTCATGTATATTAATTATATTATTTCTTATTATGTGTGCCCGCGCAATCCAATAACTTCAACGTGTCGAGTAGGCAAGACACGACTGAGAGCTCAATGAGACATGGCGGGTGCTTCGTGGCCCATTAAGCACGATAAGACACCCAAACGGGTTGTACGGTATGGTTTCTTGTCAAGGTCGACGATTCTCCCTGCGTTTTTCAGGCTCCGCCAAGTTTGGTTTCCCACCCGATTTTTTAGTAGGCTAATTCAAAGGTAAAATATCTGAAAATAAAGTATTTAAAAATAATATAATATATATTATTTATATTGACCAATATATTATAATTTAATATTATTTTATTAAAAGTAAATTTAGACATTATGAATTCACTATTTAACTAATCTTTTATAAGATTAAACTTATAAGTTAATGCGTTATCATATATCATTTTTAAATTCAAATATCATATTAATACTCTCGTAACTTTTATCTCATATTTATACTATCTCTGTCATCTTCATCTTATTATATTCTTGACCCTATTCCATGAACTGCTCTATAAAAGAAGAAGGTGAAAGGTAAATTTTTTTTTAAGTCATTGACAATTAATTTTTGCCGTCAGAACAGCAGATTCAAGAGGATTGGCCATTAATGGGGATGCTCCGGGTCCATCTTGGTCAAAGGGACGCAGAACAGTACGAGCAAGCATTGCAGCCGGCGCCGTGCACTCCGTGGCTGGCTCGCAAGATGCGTTGCATTGATGTGCACGAAAGCAGTACGGGGGATAGCCCGGTGGTCATTCTCCACGATCATGATGCCATTCACTTTGTAGGACCCACTCAGATCCTGCGGGGACAGACAGTACGATGGCGGATTCCATTTGAAGGCAAGCTCCGATCAGTCTCTTCTAACCATTGAAACGACGTCGTATAGCACTCGCTCGCTCGCCCGCTCGCCCGCCCGCCCGCCCGCCCTTGCATCGTCGGCCTTACGATAGAGGCTTCCTCGGAAAATAATACGTGTCCCATTTTGTCCTTGAATTTCATCTTCTTTTGACACCGCTACTATTTTTTTCCCTGTGAAGTCCTCGGACTTTTAGAAAATTCGGTATGCGGGCGTCATAGTTTCTCCAAGCTTATGCTTCCAAGTCATGGTCAACAAAACTCGAAGGTTCGGAAATCCAACGCCACGAGACAGGGAACTTTGAATAATAGGTTTGCAAGAAGATAAATTTTTATTATTATCCTTCGGGCACTGCTCGGAGTCGGACCCAACCAGGTACGGCAGAAAATGGCTGACCCGTGGGACCCGCCCCACACTACGGCTAGTAGGGGTCGTGGCCCGACCCATATGCAGGCCCAGGTTGGAGCACGGGCCACCGGTTACTTCTCCCCAACCTGTTCATTGTTGTCTAGTTTTTTTTTAAAATTTTTTGGTCATATTCCTAATTTCCTATTATATATTATATTGTGTTTTACTTTCTCTCTTCCCGTTAACTTTGAACGTATTTTTAATTGAAAATATTTATATTTACATGGGAGAATATTACGTGTTTATTTTGGTGTTATTATTAAGAAAATTTATCTTATTTTTAAAATTTAGAGTAATTCGTTCTAAATGGGCACGGGCGTGGGTTGCGGTTCAGGGCGGGGCGGGCAAGGGCCTTTGAAAATCCGTCCTGACCCGGCCCGTTGATAATCCTAGACCCAACTGTCCTACGAGAATTACGGAAAAGGCACTTCGATCCTTCACGAGTGAGGGCAGGATGGTACTCTTACACGACAGCTAATGCTCGATTTCGTAAAAATAGGAACCAAATAAAACGGCAGCGTTTTGGCCAAAGAATTTTGGCGGAGTGGGCCAGGGCGGGGAAGCGAGGGAAGGAAGGAGACGAGGCGGTCATTGCGACAAAACCTGAGGAACCGAAGTTTCGGGGGGATGGGAAAAGGAGAGGGAGGAGAGCTGTCTCCATTTTCTCCAAGGGTATGGGAACCGAAGGAAAAGTCGATCGCTATACTTCCAATTTGCCTTCGTCATTCACGTGACCGTGACCATTTCCTCTCCTCCTCCTCCTCCTCCCCATCCTCCTAGGGTTGCTGCAAGATTCGTCGTCCTCCGGTTTCCATCTCACGTGAGTGCCGGTATCCTTCTTATCCCGTGCTGCCTTTTTTTATTGTTCGTTTCGAGGCGGGTTGCTTTCCGACGTTTTCTTTTTGCGCATTTGGGCGGGAGTCGGGCTTTGAGAGATCCATTTTGAGCCGGGTTGGCGGATTTTTCTTGTTCAGCGGAACTGTGATGGTCTAGGTTGGTCGTTGGTTCTTAGCTGTTGACTTTGCATTTCTAAGTCGACGGGAATCTTTGAAACCTTACTCTTGACGGAGGTATTTAACGTTTTGATCTGGATTTTGCGGGTATAAAGCTGGCATTTTGCCGTTTGAGTTGACTAGTTTATATTGGTCGCTTGTCTTTCTCGATGGAAAGAAATGAGCAGTGGCGTCTTGGGTTCCTCAAGATTTCTCTTCTTGATTGTCAGAATTAATGAGCTCGTTCACGTAAGATTCTAGTGTTGTAGAAACTTCAATTTTCAAAATTAGATTTTTAGCCATTATGGGGCCTAAACAACTTTATTATTTCCCACACAAAAAAAAAAGGAAAATTGATGAATGGATAAATTTTCGTTTCATCCAGTGTCTGCTTTACCAACATAATTTAGTCATCTATGCATGGGTGCAATTCTATGCGTATAGGTGGTATATGTTTGAATATATGAATAAACATGTTTTTATATGTTACATTTCCTGAGAGAGTGTTTGATGTTCTGTTCCCAGAGTCATGCCGCATTTTGCTGCTATAGCTCTGGATAGGTTGATAGATCCTGGAGCTTCTAAATCAGCCGAGAAATCTATTCGTGGATCGATGACAGTTCCTGGACGCCATCCGAATCCCAAGTCAGGGTCAAGTTCAAATTTAAGGAGGCGCAAAGGCACTTCAAGCTCACAGCGGAGGGTTCTACACCCACAGATGACACCGGCGCTATATGCCACTCCAAAGACCACCCCTCTTCCTGACTCACCATCCTCATTCCCTACATCTCCCTACATCATCAATCATAAACGCCGTGGCCCACGTCTTGTGAAGAATCAACCTGACAGCAATGCTTCTTCTCCCAAAAAGATCACAGATGAAACAGAAGTCAGTCTAGGTGCCAGAGAAACAAGTAGCCAAGCTGCTCCTGGAGAGGATATTCCTGCTGCACATCCCATGCCTATACCTGTGCAAGATAATTGTGATAATGGGGGCTACAGAGGTCAAAGTGGAACTCCTCATAAGGGGGAAGCTGCCAAGACCAAGTCAGGACGGAATGAGAATTCGAATGGTGGTTTGGTTGGAGAAGATGATTTGCTGACTCCAAAAACAGAGGGTGATGGTGATGATTTTTATGATCCTCAAGAGTCAATGAGTTGCACAAGTAACACTGACATAGAGGACCATGGCACCCCAGACCATTTCTCAAAGATAACTTCAACCGGTGGGGAGTTCTATGATGCATGGGAAGGTATTAGGATCTTCTATATTCAGTTACTTACTTTTCCTTCCCTTTTCTTTCTAATTTGTTAAAGAAATTTGTCTCTTGTGGCCACGTGCTACATCGTGACATGTTGGCTATCTCTGTTGAAACCTTGCTTGTTATGGCAGCCTCAGTTTTCTGACACTGGAGTGGCTTATTGCAGGTTTCTTCTCCCTTCGAGACGTCAATGTTTTCTTTTGCTTCATATAGTGTCATTTGTTGCTGTATGTAACTGTTGGCAATGAGATACAATAGGCTGAAAAGGGAAAATATGATTTGTTGATTGTTGTAATTTTCTTCTTTTTACCATTTATTATTATTCACGCCATTGTTATTGTTAGTATATTGCGATTGCTTATGACTCCTTATTATTGTAGTTGTCATTGAAATTGTTATTTGTTACTGGTTTGGCTTTTGCAGTTGCTGTTAGTATTATAATCATCATAGATAAGCTTTGATGTGTTTTCTGTTATATGCAGAGCTGTCCACTGATAGTGGGCTGCAGCCTTCTTTGCGTGCTCTTGAAGAGGAATTGAGAGGGATAAGGTTGAGTTTGTTGATGGAGATAGAGAAGCGGAAGCAGGCAGAGGAAGTGCTGCAAAATATGCAAAATTGTTGGCGAACACTGAGGGAACAGCTGTCCCTTGTTGGACTGACCCTCACAGCTGATCCAACTGTTGGAACTGAACAGATAGTTGCTGATGCTGCTGAAGAGCTGTCCCAGCAAGTCCATGCTGCTCGTTTTGTTTCTGAAGCAATTGGAAGAGGCATTGCCAAGGCTGAAGCAGAAGCTGTGATGGAGGCTCAGCTCAAGGCAAAGAACTTTGAGATTGCTAGGCTGTGGGACCGCCTGCATTACTATGAGGCTGTGAATCACGAAATGTCCCAGAGAAACCAAGAAGCTGTTGGTGAGGATTCTGTTTTTCTATTCTTATCACTTATCAGTGATGCTTCCACGCTATACTTTTAGGAGATGTTCTTTTCTAAGAAGGTACAGAAATGATGGCTGTGTGGAAAATATATCAAATGAATAGTTCTCCTAAAAGTCCAATGCAATTAGATGTAAAAATAATGGTTGGGTAGAAAATATGTCAAATGAATAGTTCACTCAAATGTCCTATGCAATTAGATGTAATTTCAAAATGCATCCAATAGTTTAAGTTGTCTTATTTTAGTTGGGAAGTCATGAAGAAGTTTAATCCCAAAACGCACACACTTTTTCTAGGTGGGTCATATGCCCCACATTTAACACTGGGGCTGGAAACAATTGAGAATTCAACTATGGAACGGTAGGGCTTGATGGGTTGAAATTCTGTAGTTTCAAGGACCCCCTAAACCGAGATAACTCAAATGAGAACCAGCTAGGCTACCTAATGTTTCAGGTGAGTGTATGGATTTCTTCAGTCTGTGGTGGGGCATGAAAGTCATGCGAGTGAAAGTGCCAATGAGCAAAACTCCACCTCCAATGATGGTGTTTCTGAGATTGAGATTTGAGGCGTGGTGTTGGTGACTGTATACTTGAAGACAAACTGATAAAGCATTACACCCTTGGGCTACAGTGGCCTGGTTGGTTCGAATTTAGCCACTGAAAATGGGTTTCTGTTGTTATTCTGAGCATAATGGAAAAAGAAGAGAAAAAAAATGACCGACCTTTTTCATATGTCATGTTTATGCAGAAACAGCAAGGCGGCTCAGACAAATTCGGAAGAGGAAACAGAGATGGGTTTGGGGATCTATAGCTGCTACTATATCAATGGGAGCTGTTGCTCTATCGTGGGCTTACCTCCAAGCAGGAAAGGGTTCATCTTCTCATAATGAATATGTTCAGGCACCTGAACGCGGTGATGAAGCCAACTAATAAATTCCTCATAATCTGGTGAGATTAACACAAACAAGATGCCTACCTTGTGAATTTATCACACAAATACTACAAACTATTCCTTTGCCCCGACTTAAGAGGATGTATTGCCCACCACACACTCTGCTCCGGTCTGCTCAGCTGCAGCTCCATGAAGGTTTTTTTAAAATTATTATTTTAACAAGGCTGCATGTTGCTGTCGAGATTTGAGTATCAATACAATTCCAGTCACCCCCGAGTTCCAATTCTTTTCTCTACTTTGTTATGTGGTGGTAGCGCTCCACAGATAAAAAGAAATTGAGCCAAATTTGGGACTTCTGACTTGTTTTATCTGATGCCAAAGAACTCTTTTATCGGGGTGCTAGGAATTGAATGACTGCGCTTAATAAGACTACTATTTCATGGACACTTGAGATCTGTCATGTGTTTTTTTTTTTTTTTTCCCTTCTGACAGCAAGTTTTGTTGTCTGTTCCTTTCTTCAGCGCCTTCCCTTCTGCTATGCAATGTTTTTGCATCCCTTGTGCTATCAGCCAACCATATTTATGTTATTGGTCGTGCCGGGGACAATGGGTGATGATGCCCGGAGCTTGAGATGGCTATTCGAAACTCTTTTTATGATCATGTTTGATCGAGTGATATGAGGAACTACCAATGGCTCATCGTCCGTAGGAGTGTTAATTAACAGAGTACTCGCAATAATTATTAACAATCAGAACATTGTAAAATTTTTTTAGATTTTTTGGATTATTATAAATAAGGAGAAAAGGAATTGAGAAAAATGAGTTAATATTCAATATTTTGCGAGAAAATAGTGGGAAGTAAAAGATGGATTACCATTTTAATTAAATATAACTTTTATTAAAATTTTAAATTTAGTATTTTTTTGGGTATATTGTAGTAAATAATAATTTTACTTTATTTATCAATTTTAACCAAATATTTATTTTTCATATAATGTTGATATAATAGGGTGCTAATCTTATTAAAAAATGAATACTATGTTAAATTTGAATGACATATAATTATGTTCGATTTGTTTTAAATTTAAAAAATATCAAAATTTATACTTAATTAATATATTTTTAAAAAAATAAAGTTGAATATAGGGAAACATTATCCACACGAGCTATTATTGAGAAATGGAGGCAAGAGAGATTTACAGCCGGGTGAGCTGAAAGCGGCAGTTGGAGGGAATCTCCGACTCCGGCAATGGAGCTGTTTGCTGCTCGCATGTCTTCTTCCCCTCCCAAATCCCAATTCCCGCGTCTTCAGAGCTCTAACGGTCTGGCCTCGCACAGACATCTCTCCCTCCCGCACCGCATCGCTGCTTCGTTCCCGGCGAACGTAGCCACTACCGGCGTAGAGTCGAGGTGTGGCCGCCTCGTCTCCTCGGAGATGCAGGAGCAGCCGTGGATTAGAGGTGAGACGGAGTACGGCTCTTATGACTTTTCAGATGACGAGTCATCTTACCTTTCTTTGAGCGAGAAGCCCGATAGGAACATGGCAATGCTTGATGACTACGAGATGGAGGAACTGGAGTTCGTACCTGACCCAAACCATAAAAGTGGTATGGCATCCCATCCTGGCTACTATCCGCCGTTCATCCTGCTGAGTGAACCCCTGTTTTTTTGTTGGGGTTTAATGACAACAGTATATTATGTAGCTTGAGTAGAAAGCGGAGGCTACGGCTCGAAAGCCGGAGCGCGCTAGTGCACTTGTAGTTTTCTCGCTTGACACACCCCTCTCTCTCTGAGCTTCAATTGTGGTTTACCTTATTCCTCTGAGTTCTATTGGCTGTCGGCATCATTTGAAGGTTTTAGCGTTAAAATGGTCTAGTTTTGATGAATTTGAATTCGATGTAACCCCTCATTTCTGTTAAACTGGTGTACATTGAGACCTAACGCTTGGGGGCATATTATTGACAAGGAAAGCATAAATATTGTGATGTTAGATAAGTAGGCAGAGACAAATCCATACAGTAATCGCCTTCTGAACCATCTTTTATGTACAAATGAGCATTAGTGGAATAAATTTGATATCTATGTTGGAATTTCTGCTTTCCAAATGGTCCAGTTAGGAGATTTCAAATTATTGCTGCATGTCTTCCTTTTTGGTCCTGAATACGATAAGTCAAATGCAGGATATGTAGCTGTACTTGGGAAGCCGAATGTTGGGAAGAGTACCCTAGCAAATCAAATGATTGGACAGAAATTATCAATTGTTACTGATAAACCACAAACCACAAGGCACCGAATTCTTGGTATAAGTTCTGGCCCAGATTATCAGGTCTGATTTGTTTATGACCTTTAAAACTATCACAGCAATTTTTTTTGCTCTATCACTACCTTTAAGATTACCAACTAGATGTAGAAACTTTGATGCTGAAATTGTCTTGCTTATCTGAATATATATATGTATATATATATATATATATATGCACACTAATATGAAATTTAGTTAGTTCCACGTGCATGCATTTACCTAAATGGCTTATATTATTGTGGTAATACTGCTAGAACAATCCAAGGAAGCATACTTCTTCATTTTATGTCGTGATCTCCGTTTTATGGGTATCTCAAATCTGCACTGTTGGTAACTAGATCAGTATTCTAGATGTAAAATCACTTCTACTGTCATAATGAATTGAGTATATACAGATTTATCTGAAGATTTTTTTCCATTAAATGTCTTCTGACAGTTCAGTTATATGCATCTACCTGTGGAATTGTATGTGCAAGGTTCAGTTAAGAAAAGCTCTAGTCGGTATTTGCTACTAATATATTTTAATATTTAGAGCAAGAAATCCCTTCAAAATTCAAGACGGTACATCCACAAACATGTAGCCAAATGGAAGAGCCAACTGATGAAACAAAAGGATCTGAATCATCTTAATGCCAGCATATCTTTTATATCCATTAGAAAATTTCACTTCAAATTTGTATCCAACTGTTAACGAAAAGTTCAAAGATTTGAATAAAACCATCTACAAGTTAAGAGGAGGTAGCCTGACAATTGCTAAATGCCGCTGTTTCTCTCTTTTCAATTTAGTCAAAAAGTGGAAATAGGAGTGATTAAAGTGCTGCGTCCTTTGTTTTGCCTTTTACTCTTGTCTTTGCTGACCCAGCTGAGCCCTCTTAGAAACGTTACTTAGTAGGAAGATGATTCTCTTCTTGCCAGTATGTTATGGGAAATAATTATTGTTGCTAAAGTGGCTATTATTCCATTTACTTGCTGCTGATGAAATATCCATGTTGAGAGGTATTAAATTATACAACTGAGGGAATATTGTTTCTCAGGGTTTTGAGAAAGCTTCTCCTGATTCACCATACATGAAAAAGATGCCAAGTTATTTTCTTCTTTTTGTTTGAGTAGGTAATACAGACAGTCAATTACTCCATGTCTTTCAGTGTATATATCGGCTTGGCAATGTCCAATAGGGGAATATGCTTTCTTATTCAAATCTGATGTATATAATGCTTTTATGTTCTGCACAGGAAACAGAGCATGAGCAAAAGAGCAGTTTTCTAACTAGTGCTCTATTAGCTCATAAACTCCGCAAGTTTGCATGAGTTTTTACACAATTTTAATGTAACTAACTGCCAATACCTGTTTTATGGTAATGGTGAATATCTTGTCATTTCACGTATCTGTATCTTGGTTCGCAGATGATACTGTATGACACCCCTGGTGTTATTGAGAAGAAGATGCACAAATTGGACTCTATGATGATGAAGAATGTCCGAAGTGCTGCACTTAATGCAGATTGTGTTCTTGTCCTAGTTGATGCTTGTAAACTGCCTGAGAAAGTATGCATATCATTGTGATTTTATCTATATAATAATGCTTAATCGTCAAGGCATACTTATTATTATTTTTTTCCTAGATCGATGAAGTGCTGGAGGAAGGTGTTGGACACCTGAAGTACAAGGTGCCAACATTGCTGGTGATGAATAAGAAAGATATGATCAAGCCTGGAGAAATTGCAAAAAACCTCCAGGTTGGCATCTCTTTTACTGAACATTCAAGTTTGTGCTCTGTTGAATTGATGTTACAGTTCAAAAGAATGACTAGCTGCAAAAGCAATAAATAGTATAAGCTGGACTTTGAAGGTTTTGGACCATGTATTGTTCTGGATATGACTTTACTGACTGTAGACCACATTCATGCCCTATGCAGTGGTATGAGAAATTCACAGAGGCTGATGATATCATACCTGTTAGTGCCAAATATGGTCATGGAGTTCACGATGTGAAGGACTGGATTTTATCTAAACTACCAGTTGGGCCTGCTTATTACCCAAAGGTGTATATCATTAACAGTTATCTACCTTGTGATGAAAGTGTTGATTCTGTTGATTCTTTGATGAAAGGTCATCCATGATTTCTGGTTGGATCATATATCCTCTGACTTCTGTATCTCCTCAAACTTTGTTATATAACTTTTCCTTTTCTAATATTTAGTCTATTCCAAACACTACTGTGAAAAAGAAAATGGTTGGACATTCTTTTGAGTTAAGCAAGTGCTGGTGATTCAATCCTTTTGATTGAAGTAATAAAATGTTTGCGAAATGTCGAACAAATTTCAGGCATTTGCTTCATTTGATGTATTGCTTATAGTCATGTTGCTAATACTGATGGGATCATGTCTTCTAGCCAAATATATGTTCATCTTCCAGTCAGATATATTTTGGTCATCTGAAGAGACTCATATGTATTGACTTTGCAATGAGAATCTCTTTCTGAACTATCTGAATTTTCCCAATACATGTGCAGGATATTGTTAGTGAACACCCAGAAAGATTCTTTGTCTCTGAAATTATCAGGGAAAAGATATTCATGCAATATCGAAGCGAAGTTCCCTATGCATGTCAGGTATACAATAAAACATTAAAATTTATCTCAGTGGTATAGCTGTAACTCCTGTTCATTTCCATTTTTAGACATTGCTGTACTTCCATGTTAAGACGCTTCCTTTTTTTATTTTTAAATTTCTAAAGGTCAACGTAGTGAGCTACAAAAGCAGGCCTACAGCTAAGGACTTCATTCAGGTGGAAATTGTAGTGGAGAAGAACTCTCAGAAAATCATCCTTATTGGAAAAGTAAGTGGCTGATTTTCTTTTTCTTTGTTTATTTCCTTATTTTTGTGTTTTTATCTCTTCTCTTCTGCATGTGAGGTTATTTATTTTATCTTTTCTACAATCTGCAGGAAGGGAGAGCCCTGAAGTTACTTGCTACTGCAGCTCGTCTAGATATCGAGGATTTTTTGCAGAAGAAAGTGTATCTCGAGGTACTCATTTTCAGCTAAACAAGTTCTTGGATTAAGTATTTATCTTAAGTAGCTGATATTTCTTGCATAGCAATCTTTTCCTGCATGGCATATTCTGAAGAGAGAGCATCTTCTTGTCACGATTGTTAAGATGGACTGGACCAACTGATCAAACTGGTTCAGGAACAACTGTAACATTAGCCATTCTTGTTATCCTATAAAAGGGACGCACAGTTGTACCAATTCAATTGGCCAGCTGAGAAAAGGCTTATTCTTGTTGAGCATATAACTAGTTCATATCATTGTCCAATTGAAGTAATTGAGATCTGGCTTTGGCTCCATTTTGAACAAATGTGTATATGTATATATATATATATATATATACCACAAGGTTCAAATGTTTTCTGTGCCATACATTTTCTGCCTCATGGTTCTAGACAAGTTATTCTAAGTTAGTCTAAATACTGACCACCAGTTGAAGGGCTAAAATGGATCACAGTTGAAAATCATCAGTTGCGGTCTAGTTCAAAAGCTATGCCCTTTTCTCACTCAATCGTGGAGGTAACAGATCCTTTTACACTTGCTGTCTCAAAATAGAGGTGTGACATAACACATCAGTTTCTAATGTAATTGACATCAAGAAGTCTCCCCTTGACCTGTGCGGGAAGTTTCCATCAAATTGCACTCCTTGGGTAATGGCTCACAGATATTTTCTTTTGGCAGGTTGAAGTGAAAGTGAAAGAAAACTGGCGGCAAGATGAGGGGCTTCTTCAGCGCTATGGCTATGGGGGCCAAATTCGAGCCCTGTAATCAGAACAATTAGCAAGCTGCTTCACCACAACTTACATTTATAGCATGCACGTAGTGTTTGAGCGAATGCCCTGAAAGTTCGGGGGACCTCCACGAGTTTCATGATTGTTTGCCTGTTCTTTGATTCCGAGTGGATTCCAAGTCCTCGATGTTCCCCTGGCTCAAAGTTTTGTAATTTTTCCTTGTAGCTTTTGTGCAGAGTAGAAGAGTGTCCTCGTCGGCAAATGGTTCCCACTAACAGCTGAAAATTACATGCTGAAAAATGTTTCAGTCCTATTTTCGTGGCACACCGGCTTATCGCATGTGGGAAGGCTGCCTTGTTATGATCCAGCTAAGGCAGGCGAGTCTGGCCTTCTTGCTGTCGTAACTGACCAACTCTTATTTTTGGAAAATTGTGAAGGCAACGAGGAAGATTCGAATTTCAAAGTGCTGAGGCAGCCATTCTGGGATTATGTTGGCTATTGAACCGTCTCGGTTTGCCTGCAAAATCCAGTGCTTCGGTGTGCTTCAGTGATGGGGTAAGTAACTTGGGTTCAAGAAGTAGCCATATTTCTGTTCTCATAGCCCCATGCGTTATGGTTAGTAGGGAGGAATGATAATGGACTAAATAGAGAAAATTTGGGAATTTTTACTATGGTTTTAAAATTATAATGAAATAAAGTAAAATGTTGTAGTTTAATGAGTATTCCTTAATTTAAAAGAAAGAATATGGAGAAATGAGATTTTAGATCGGTACGTGCTCTTGACTTAATAATTAAGATATTATGTATTCAATTATTATTATAAGATTTTTTATATTTCTATATTTCTCTCTTATCTTATCTCGTTTTAGGTTTATGACTTCTTATATAATTGAAAAAAGAAAAATATATCAAATGGAATATATGATGCTAACTTTTAAAAGTGTAATTAATAAAAAATAAAGAAATTTACCCTTTAAATTTCATTCTACTCTGGTAAATTCCCGGGGACTCTAGCCAGTGTGAAAGAGCAAAGCCATACTTACTTGATGGACAGACATATCTCGCCTTTAGAGAAAAAGAGAATGCCTGACCCAATGCCCAGTGAGAGTGCATCGTAATCAGGAAGAGATGCTTCTGTCTGATAGAAAAGGCTTACTGAAAGAGGAAAATCTTAGCTTGTCGAGCAAGGAAGGGGACAAGAACAGTTAACCGGAGTTTACACGCCTACAGAAAAAAAAAAAAAAGTAAGTAAATCTGAAAAAGAATGTCCTTATTCCCGGACACGATGTGAATGAACATGGGATTTGGTCCATACGGTCGGGTTACAGAAAAAGCTGATTCTAAGACTCCGTGGCACTGGGGCCTCACTGAACTCCTTTCTTCTGCCAGGGACCGTGCACCAAATGGCCTTGTAGGGGCTTCCACAACTGTCTGTTGTCCGGAAGAAGCAAGAAACAACAAAAGTGTTCAATTGCCCAAAAAGGGGGAAAGGGAGCAGATGACTGCACTCATGAAAGCTGCAACGGACGCGACAACAGAGAAGCACATTATTTAAGACGTTCAAGTCTTGAGCTGTGAGGTCATGCATATAGCTATAAGAAGCGGGCCAATAATCTTATCATAAATTTGAATGAAGGAAAGCGTGACCACAATGGACACGGAAGAGATCAAGAAGACTCTGTTCAGCAGAGCCATGAAAGGAGAGT
Source organism: Sonneratia alba (assembly GCA_900174645.1). Classification (NCBI taxonomy): domain Eukaryota; kingdom Viridiplantae; phylum Streptophyta; class Magnoliopsida; order Myrtales; family Lythraceae; genus Sonneratia; species Sonneratia alba. Next base: position 4,414,511 of record FWPY01000010.1, read on the forward strand.
GGGACGAGGTGGTCAGGATCTACCAGGACTACCCAGAGGCACACACCACAAGGATCACCCGCACCGGTGAGACTGCCCTCCACGTGGCGGTCTCCGACAGCCAGGAGGACACCGTCGAGGATCTGCTCGGCCTCATCGCAGGCACCGCTGTTGAGGGCTACACCAAGGCCGTCCTAGAGATCAGGAATGTCAGGGGGAACACGGCACTGCATTATGCAGCCTCGGTGGGGAGCGTGAGGATGTGCGAGTGCATTGCCCTGGAGCACCCATCCCTGGTTGGGTTGTGCAACGTCGAGGGAGAGACCCCACTTTTCCTGGCAGCACTCCATGGGAAGAAGGAGGTTTTCATGGGGCTGCATTATCTGTGTGTTCCTGAGGGGACGGATTATTTGTATTGCCGGAGGAAGGATGGGCAGACCGTTCTCCATTCCACCATCAACGGGGATTATTTCGGTACGAACTAAGTATACATACGTATATATCGTTGCGCGATCAAGATCTTCTCTTGTCTCATTTGACAGCTTCAAGTGGAAAGGCAACACTTGTATAAGATGTGGACTAAGTTTGAAGCCCACTTCCTTTCCACTGACCAACTATGGCCTTTTAATTTACTCCTCTTGCCAAAAGTCTGGCTACCAGATTTCATACTGGTAACAGCTTCTGTGGAGTATTTCTTTCAGCAAAAATCGCATAGGGATGGGTAGAAATTTGGATCAGGAATGAAACAAATGAATAGAAAATTGACAAATTTGAATACGAAGAAGCCCCTGGAGGAGGTGGCACAGCACACCAGCACTAGATATATCTTTTGAGAAACACTGTTGATGCTTTGATGTGGTTAATATGAATATATGCGGTACCATTGCACTTCTCAAAATGTCTTAATCATGTTCTGTTAAAAGTAGTGAAATATGTTCATTTTTGGATGCGTATATACTATCCTTGATCTGTTACTGGCAATTAATTCTTAATGAAAGACTCGATTCACAGTGCATCATGGGGGAAAATTAGTGCAGAATGGAGTCAAATACAGATGAAATGAATCAGATGCCTTTTAATCCTTTCTTGCACTAACTGATTCACATCTTTGGGGTGGCAAATGGATTTTGGAAACAGACTTGGCCTTCCAAATTATACACCTGTACGGGGATCTGGCACACTGTGTGAACGAGCACGGGCTTTCCCCTCTTGATCTTCTAGCGATGAAGGCCTCATCCTTCAGAAGCGGGACTCACCTCGGCTGGTGCAGAAGTATCATTTATCACTGTAAGCATGATCACCTTTTGGATAGGAATACAACTCATTCAAATCAGTGGAATGGCTTCTGCACTGTTTCATGCATGATCTGTGGTCTTTTTCTCTGGACTGGACTTCAGATTGCTTTGTTTTTCTTCTAATGTCTAATAGTTGCTTGATTATTTGGAAGGTATATTTGTGGATCAACTCAAGGTAGAGACACTGGATTACCGAGCTCTATCAGTAAAGAACTTGGCGAAAGAGAAGGCTGCTCATTTCCCACCAAACTACAGCACTTGCATCGACTTCTTTCAGTTAATCAAGAATGTTTTTCGTGCTGGTTGGTGATACTAATTCCACCATGTTTCTGCAAACTGTTTCCTAAATTGCTTCAGATAAACTTTTCTCGCTCCCTCTGAAGCAAATTTTGTATGGAGAATTGATATTCAAGGTTTTGCTACACCAATGCTTTATCATGCACATTCATTGACAAAAGACTATTTGCAAAAGAAACTTCAGTCCTTTGTTAGTTTTCAAGTAAAAGAAGAATATATTTGATTTCCACCATTGAGTATACTGAATATGCACTGACAGCGACCTCTGGGAGAAGATCGCTGCTGGGTTCTAGCAAGAAAGCTCAGACTGAGAACCTGAGCATTCAAAATGATCAAGGACCTGCGGAATCAGGTGAGATATTGCAAGAGCTGCCGTAGTTGATTTTTAAAACTAATCTTCAATAACTGACAAGCTGATCTGTATCCGTCCATACATGTCTTCTCTTATTCCTACGATAGTTTCAAAAAAAGAAAAAGGAAAATCCTAGGGCAGTTTCAGATTCAATATGAACATTCTCTGAGAAGTGCAGGGGAAGGGAACGGTTTTTGCGGTTGCTATTCATAATGTCTCGGTTTCACTTTGCTGTTAATTTGTAGTTCATCGTGGAACCACCGTACATGATGCTCAGGGCACTCATTTATTCCCGTCCAATTACTGGACATGCTTTGAGTTCATGAAGTTCTTCTCCAAAGTTATGCTGGTCCTACTTGGACTAGGTAACTCTCCAAATGCATCATGTAAAGTCAAAGCAACATTTATTTTCTTTTGTGGTACCATGTTCTTGTTGTGATGGTATATAATGTTTATGTAGGATCTAAGCATGTAAAGAAGATTCGAGAGAAGAAAGAGAAGAACACATGGTCTGTTCAGATCATGAATGAGCTGATAAGAAGGGCTCTGGCATACGAGTATGATCAGAATGGGAGAAATCCTCACCTCGTGGCTCACAGTGATGGAAAGGAAGAGACTTTGCCCTATAAAATTGATGATTGTGGCCGTGTTCTCTTTGATAACTTGGAGGATTCGGGACCCAAGACTCCTATTCCCAACTCCTCTGAAGCTAAACAAGGTAATGGAGATAGGCAGCATAGCAAGGGCACAGAAGGTAATCCCGTTTACATCATAAACAACTCAAAAATTACCATACAAGAATTGTCAATGAGTAATATACACATTAGCCATACGCAAAATAGTACCCGATTTATTTCTCGATTGTACTTTCGTGATCTGTTAGGGAAGATGGTGCCCGCTAATGATATGGTGAAAGGGGAGACAGCGATACTGCTTGCTGCAAAAAATGGAATTACAGAGATGGTGGAGAAGATACTCGAGATTTTCCCCATCGCAATCCATGACATGAACTCGGAGCTCAAGAATGTAGTTCTCCTGGCAGTTGAGAGCAGGCAAACCCGTGTGTACAGGCTTCTGCTTAGGAGAAACATACTTAAAGACAATATATTCCGCCAGGTTGATAGCAAAGGAAACAGTGCACTGCATCTTGCTGCGATGCTCGGAGGCTACAAACCTTGGCTCATTCCTGGGGCTGCTCTTCAGATGCAGTGGGAAATAAAGTGGTTTCAGGTAACGTCTGCCAGTGTTTTACCAAGATCAATTCTTCTTTGCTCCTTGTTGGCCATGAGTGGCTGCTTCACCTGGCTTCTTTCCAAAAGCATTTGTGCATTACCAAAAAAAGAGAGAGCATCATATCACATCGAAGGAGCAATCCACTTGACTCCCTTTGCACCGTTCTTTGAGCCACCATAGAAGATGGGTCACAGTAATATTTCGAATCGTAATCTCAACTACATAAATGCTTACCCTACAGCAAAGATCCTACATTTGGTACCACAAATTAATGTCAGGGCAACAAATTGCAGTTTGTGAAGAGCTCTATGCCGCCGCATTTCTTCGTTCGGTACAACAAAGAGGGAAAGACTGCAAACAACATCTTCACAGAAACCCACGGTGACCTCCTGAAGAGTGGCAGCGACTGGCTCACAAACACGTCGGAGTCCTGCTCAGTCGTGGCGGCCCTCATTGCCACCGTGGCGTTTGCTACCTCCACAGCTGTCCCAGGTGGTGTCAGGGAAAGCGGGAAGCCAACACTCGAAGACCAGCCAGCCTTCAACGTGTTTGCCATATCTTCACTCGTGGCCCTCTGCTTCTCGGTGACATCCGTCGTCCTATTCCTGTCCATCCTGACATCCCGATACCAGGAGAGAGACTTCGGGCAGGACTTACCGAGGAAGCTGCTCGTGGGCTTGACCTCGCTCTTCGTTTCCATTGCCTCTATGCTGGTGTCCTTCTGTGCGGGGCATTTCTTCGTGCTCAAGGACAAGCTCAAGTACGCAGCTTTCCCCGTGTATGCTGTAACTTGCCTGCCGGTGACGTTTTTCGCATTCGCTCAGTTCCCTCTCTACTTTGATCTCATATGGGCTACTTTCAAGAAAGTTCCGCAGAGGAGCTACAAGTAGTTGTCACCGTTTGAGGGTTCCCTATGTAATGGCCACAACTTATGGCTTCGTGATGATAGATGCTTATGTTACGTAATAACTTTCCCATTTTGTAATTTATTGCCTGAAACTGGAAATTTGTGAGACTGAGAGGAATGAGTGAACAGCGGAAGCAAGAGTCTGACGAATGAGAAATTACAAAGCATTGAAATTCGCTTATTCGACGAACTTAATATGTGCTCTGCGTTCAACTACAGCAATGCAGCAGATCCAGTTACTTGATAAGTCAGCCATTAATTCTTGAAGTTTTCAGTTTCTTCATCGACCTTCTGCTTGTTGCACATGTCCCCAGTTACATCATTTTCAACATCCTCCAGCTTCCTCCCTGAATCCTCACTCTTCCTCTGCCTCAGCAGCTTCACGAGCCCCTCGAGCGCAACACTGGGATCCTCGCTCTTCATGAATTCTTCTGCAACTTCTGCTGGGGTCACCTTGACCTCTGCTATTAGGCCCTCGATCGCAGTATAGATGTGGCTGTACCGGTGGCTCTTGTCGGCATCCAAGATCCCAAGGTAGTTTGAGGCGAGGAGCTTGAAGCCGTGGAAGCTGCAGTAGGACATGTGGATGTGCATGTCCATGCGGCCCGGCCGGAGCAAAGCGGGATCGAGCTTCTCCACGTGATTAGTCGTGAATATTATTATCCTCTCGTCTCCACAGCTAGACCACAGCCCGTCTATGAAGTTCAGAAGCCCTGATAGCGTCAGCTGCAAGGAAGCAAATACCACTGATCAGAGGAATCTTCCTTCAGCTCTATGTCTATCCAACCGGTTTATATGGAATTGTAATATTTATTATGCATTAGGTTTGAATGCATTCCCTTCTCTCAACTATTCTTCTCATTAAATGAAATGAAATTGGTTAGTGAATTATCAAAGGAAAGTTGAGGGCCAAAATAATATCTCCCTCCACAGATGAAGAACTCGTCAAGAGGACTTGAAGCGAAAAGCAATTAAAAGGTATAGGATGAGACTGAATTTAAAAAAAAAAAAAACATGAAAAAAGGACTAAAATAGAAAGTGTTCAAACTTATAGGATATTAAAAGAAAAAGGAAAGGAAAGGACCACTCAAGCAAAAGTAGGTCTAGTCAAATATGAGGCCCGATCCACGGTTTTCCAATAATTTAATGACATAGTAAAAGAAAATAGGATTTGATACGATACATTGGATTCAAAATCCAAATTCTATCATCAGAGTTCTGATTGTATTTATCCTCTTACATTTACGTGAAGTCAATTGAATTGTATGCGTTTACCAAACTAGCCCCCTTTTTCCATCGCCTTAGTTTGCAGAAAATTATGTGTACTGAAATTGTCGGGACAGCAGGAATCCAAATTGGAAAACAGGCAGTGTCCTCTTTCCTCCAAGAATGAAGGGTTTCCCTAGCTACTGTACTGACCTCGGGTCTCGGAGCCATGCTATCGGGGGTCGCAGACCGTTCTGGAAGGTCGATGCTGCAGTCGATGTCCTCGACCACTAGTATAGAACGGTTCCCCGTATCGAGTAGCAGCTGCCTCAGCTGCGAGTCACTCCTTATGTTGGAGAACTGAAGGTCGTACACGTCGAACTTGATGTAGTTCGCCATAGCGGCCACTAGACTTGACTTCCCCGTCCCCGGCGGGCCGTACAACAGGTACCCGCGCTTCCAGGCCCGTCCGACTCGCTTGTAGAACTCCCTCCGACACAGAAACCTACTCAAATTTAATCGGACATGTCAATTAACAGAACCCACTCACCGTACGAGAGTGATTCACGAGGATATGGGGTTTGGTTACTCCCGATGATGGTTTGACCAAGTTGGCCGACCGGTGTACAATATCGACTAACCTGTCCAGATCGCCCATTATAGCCTCCTTCAGCTCAGGTTCCATGGCCAAAGTGTCGAAGGTTGAGGGGTGATCGAGATCAACTGCACCCCAAGCGCCTGGACCGTATTTCCCCCGTCCACGCCCACCAAGAGTGAACATCTTCAAGACCTTCTCCTTGTCCTTCAGATCACTCGATTTCTCGATCACAAAGGGCACGTACGACTTGATAATCTTGTCCTTGTACGTCTTGTCGAAGCTCAGCTCGAAGTACTGCTTCTTCTCTTCGGGGCCGTCCCCGTCGCCAAACGAGGTCGACGGGCCGGACTTGTGGGTGGTTGTCACCGTGATGAACTTCCACTGGAGCTCGACCCCTTCGAAGGTGTCGGGGATGGTCTCATTCTTGGCGAGGCGGACGAGGACCTTGTTCTTGCCTGGGCACTTGGAGATCTTGAGGCGGTCGGTGTTGGCCCCGATCCTCGAGCTGAGGTAGAGCTCGGCGGCGTCGAATATCTCGTTCCTCATCATGTTCGCGCCTTGCTCCTCGATGACCAGGGTAAGGTGCTGCTGGGTGGGGCGCTTGGACTGGAAGAGGCGGCAGAGGGCCGACCAGAGGAAGGACTGGACGGGACGGGGAATGACGTCGTTGACCATGGTGCGGGCAAGCATCATGGAAGCAGTGAAAGAGGCGTACGCAGAGAAGAGCGAGGACGGAGAGGCCATGATCTCCTTGACACCGGCCGGCAACATGGCGTCTGCTCGTGAGTCCGGGCGGGGTTCCAGAGGACGGAGAATCAGCGCTGATCGAGAGATGGGCTTGTGTGGTCCTATGCAGGGGAAAACGTGCTCTCTATTTATGAAGATTCCATCTTGCCATGGACGAGTTTTCTTAACGTTGCTGGCAAAACAAAGTCTAAAGGAGTGTGGAAAGTTTGGATCGTGTGGAAATTCATGCATTTTTTTGTTTGATTTCATATAGAGTTTATGGACCAAAAATAGGATAAGATAAACGGAAATAAATATATAAAAAAAAATTATAATAATAATTAAATTTATAATTTTTAATTATTAAATAATAATAATAAAATTGTACCATACTCGCTCTATTAAAAATTCATGCATTGCCATGTGCTCTTTCTTCTTATTATGGCGGCCCCCACCACAGACCCTTTTCTGGTGTCGTCACTATAAAGTATCTACCACGATAGAATGGCAAGGCGCTCCACACTTCTTCGTGAAGTTATAAATCATCATCTCACATTGGGATCCTTCACGAGTGTAAATTGACCTCCGCTGGGCATGGTCAATCCTCGTTCACAAAACAGTGCTACATTCACGTCCCTCAACCAACGACAGTTCATTTGTTGTGTGTGAGTACGATGAAATGGAATGTTAGAAATATGTTATACTTAGTGTTGCTTATAATTCAGGTCGGTTCGGTTTAGTTTATGCTTTATATCTTTAAATCATAATTATTACATGGTCATTAAACCAGATTATTTCGATCCGATTCTATAGTTTTGTTAATCAATTCAAACCACTTTTCAAAAAACTATAAAAAAAATTAACAAATTAAATATAAATCGAATCAAAACTAAATAAAAATCGCATCAAAATAAATGAACAAAAAATATAATAATAATTTTAATTAAAAATAAGTTAAACATATAAAACCAAAGCCTAGTTAGTCTATTTAGAGTAAAATTTAGTATTAAATGATAAAAGATATATTGTATAATGATAAAAGAATTTTGATCTAATTTTTAAAAAATGTTTATAATATATTTATATTTTATTTATCATATTTAAAATATATTTTTAAAAAAATATGATTGGGTGGTTAACCAAATCTTTTGAAATTTAAGTAACTAACCACCCTATTTTACCTTAAAACATTGCACTACATGAGAACCTGTTTATTCTAAATCAATTCTTTAGGTTTAGTTAATAATTTGATTCTGTTCGCGCAACATTTAGCTACTCTGATTTTATTGATTCTGCATGACCATAACTTCGTAATTTCTGCGAAAAAATATGTCGAATGCTGCCAATCCGTCACATGTAGAAAGGATGACTTGGATTTCAAAACGGTAGAATAAAGTGACCTCCACAGTCGTCTCCTTTCTTCCTCAAATGTCACATGCCAGACAAGCGAAATTTCGCTCGAATTTATCATGAAAGTTCTTAAATGGTCATCTTGCTTAGTGGGTTCAACGCGTTCCCATCTACACCCCATCAGAATGTGATATCCTCACGCCAAATGCTGCGAAACTTAGCGACAACAGCTTCGGTCAATACTTGATTTTGCGGAGCCCTCGAACCAGAGTCCACAGTTGCAGTCGCATGGAATCATCTGAGCCTGCTTAGGGGCGCTAGCTGGGGTCGTACGGCATACAATTATTTGTTTCTCCTGTTCACATTCCGAGAGTATCCTCCGATGGATCTGCTGGCCTGCTTGCCCGCACAGACTGCCCGCTAAATCGGGAATGGAGGACGGTGCGCCTCCATGCCTCGACAATGTGATTTCTGCAACTTGGGGAAAGAACCTTATGAATCTGCAGATTGGACGAGCAACTGGAGATTGGAATTTGGAATTCCGAGCTCACATGGGCAACTGCTGACAGCCAGGGTAAAGATGTCCAAGCCTTTTGCCACGAGCAAGCCCCCAAGTGGGTACATTTACTGCATATGTCGAGAGTTGAATCACAGAGTTTCACCGTGTAATTCAATTGCTGTTTAAGATCTTAAGCGTGCTGACATTGCGCATTTGATGCTCTCTGTCAAGGATCGCGATTAGGACATGTAGCTCATTTGGACAGCTAATCTGACGCGGCCCAGCTGATGCTTAGAAACTAAGTATAGGGGCTATTTCGGAATACATTAAAAATACGAGGTGCATTTTGGGACTTTCCTGAGACTACCCGGGGGGCAGAACGCAATGAGAATAGGAACATCGACAGCCAAGAGCCGCTTGGGACATTTTCCCGGGAAAATTGGGAGGAAAGCTTATCCGCCGAGTAGAAAATCCCATCGGAAGCCGAAGTTGGGGAATCGTCTATTTAGTCTCTTTTCCTTTCTCTTCTTCTGTTTCTAGAAATGGCTGGATTCGTGCTGAGGAGCCTCAAATTTCGCCCAACGGATGAAGCAGAAACGCTCGTTCACTGCGGTTCAGTTCAGTGTCCATTAATGGGCAGATCTCGAGAAAAGCTCTGCTCCAGAGGATCTCCCATTTTAATCCCCTCTTCTCCAATTGTTCCTTTCGAAACCCTTTGCGTTTCAAGAGGTGAGAGCCCAAAAAGATTTGAATCATCCGCTTTCTCTGTCGCTTATTCGTTGATCCTTGGTTTGGCTCATTCTTTGGTAGTTTCGTTCAGTCCCTGGCTGTTTCATCTACTATTATGGAGTTGGCGATGTCTTCGATATATGAGTTTATTGGGGAAATAGAGGGAATTGAATTATAGAGGGTGAAGACGAAAGAAATGATCTTTACATTATTGGGAAGTTGTTGCTGATACGCTTCTTGTCTGAGATGTAGCTTAAGCCGGTCGTTCGGCCGATTTTGCTTCGGTTGGTTTAATGACATTGGCAAATATATTTTCTTGATATATATATATATATATATGTATGTACATACACGAATTTGGACCAGCTTGATCGATTAATCTTTGTTTCTTTCGTACTTGTCTTTATGGTTTTCTGGTTTTGTTGTTTGTTATGTAACGTACGCAGTAATTTGGCAGGGGCTACTGGTTCTGGCATAGTAATAAAAAATTGAAATGGCAACAAAAAGGGACACCATGTCAGGACCCCTTTCTCCCAGACTCGGTAATCCTTCTTTCTCCTGGTTCCTCTTTTGTTCTAGAACTTGTTATTATATGGTTCCGCGTATTTTTTGATGGAAAAATGTTGCTACTAATAGGATATATGAATGTTATGCTGTTAGTGAAAGAAACTGCATATATGAAGACAGCTCCAATCCATACAGTTATATGGATTTTGGAGATGGAAAGATTGTGCTAAAACTTACTTGAAATCTCATTTACCAATTTCACTGATGAGAAAATTTCCAATCTTTTCATACTTGGGCCTGATTTTTCATCATCCTTTTCTTGGAAAATGGAAAATTAGTGAACCTCAGATTGTGAACTCACAATAGTATCTTTTTGTTTTCTCTTTCAAATAAAAGAAAGAGACTAATGCATTTTTCATGCCCGAATCATGTGCAGAGATAAAAATGCAATTCTGCAGATGACTGTGAAAGCAAATAAGCTACACAAACTTCACACATACACGTCAATTGATGATTGCTTGTGTTAATTACTGTATTTATGCAGCTCATGATGGATGCGAGGTTGGTTTCTGTGAGGACAAGAGGAAGAACAAGATTGTATCATTCAAAAAGAAAGCAATCAATGCCTCCAACAAATTCCGAGATTCTCTAACAAGGAAGGGTCGGAGAAGCAGCAAAGTCATGGCTGTCGATATTGAGGACGTGCATGATGCTGGGGAGTTGAAGGCAGTTGATGCCTTTAGACAGGCACTCATTCTAGATGAACTGCTGCCCTCGAAGCATGATGACTATCACATGATGCTAAGGTATTTCAGTGCATGTTGTTATTTGAGAGAATCTCTCTAATGCAAAACTAATCAACTTTTCTTATCCATATTTCACCTTATTGGCAGAAGCTGATAGAAATTGCTTCCCAAGAACTTGTTGACTTATTCAGCAGGATTTGACTTGTCACATTATTCAACATATGTATGATATTGTTTTAGGTAATTTAAATTAGATTTATGATATAGGTTTCTGAAGGCCAGGAAGTTTGATATTGAAAAGGCGAAACAAATGTGGGCAGACATGCTTCAATGGAGGAAGGAATTTGGCTCTGACACTATTATGGAGGTACCTTATCATCAGTTTCACTTGGTCTCTATTTTCGTCAACAGACATTTTAAGGTTCTATTTGTTTCTGAATAACAGGAAGAAGTTTTCTAACTCCGCTACTATTCTTTTTTCTGACGAGTTGAATGAAGAAATGAGGTCCAAAATTACACTTTACATGTCATGTTCTTTCAGCAAGTAACTTATAAAACATTCTCTCTTCTTATTTGTTTTATGACATGAGAGGAATTGAATGGAATATGATAGAACCATAATTACTTACATGGGGTATTTGGTTCTTGTCCAATTTCTTCAATTCAAGGATTTTGAATTTGAAGAGCTCAAGGAAGTCCAGAAGTATTACCCACAAGGACATCATGGAGTGGACAAGGAAGGGCGGCCTGTGTACATTGAGAGGCTTGGGCAGGTGGATGCAAACAAGCTTATGCAAGTGACTAACATGGATCGCTATGTGAAGTACCATGTTCAGGAATTTGAGAGGACCTTGCAAATTAAGTTCCCAGCTTGTTCAATTGCAGCTAAGCGGCACATTGATCAGAGCACCACAATCCTCGATGTGGACGGAGTGGTATGTTTGATTCCAATTGTCATTCTTGCATGCATATGGAACAAAATGCTGTAGCTCTGAAATGGAGGAGGGATTATGTGTCTAAGAGTTGCTTGAAAATAAATAGACAAATTTTTTGAGAATGTGAAAGTGGGCAGTTTTACTATTTGAAAAAAGTGGGAACTGGTTGTTTTTGCCCAGTTCGTGTTTCTGTTTAAAGAGATTATGGAGGTTCCTTAAAGGCAAGCGCAAGACTTATTTGTCTCTCAAAAAGTGTGTAGGTTCCTCAGGTTCATACTTTTTTGTGCATAATCGGCTTAGTCTTTAATGATTTTCCATCCTATTGATATTCTTTACCAAGAAAATATGGAAATTCAGTTTTTTTTTTATAAATTCTATGTGATTATTATCTGCTCTAAGATAATTAATTAGCTGGTGATCTTATGCAGTCCATGAAAGACTAATGGCAGATTTTGTTTTTTATGATAGGTTATATATAATCTAAACCATTTACTGACTTAGAACATATCCACTTGGAGCAAATGATCATCTCTTTTAGATGATGGTTTTTCAAGAATATTATGGTCATCGTCTCGGTTGTCATTATTGAATGTTTTCCTGTTTTGCAAAAAGATAAGCAAAAATGCTGTAGAGCACTCTTTATGTGCTATAAGTTATTTTGAATAGCATTAGCTTTTTCAATAACATGGTGCTTATTATCCTTTCCTTTGACATTAGTTTCATAATTCCTTTGATAAAAGTTCAGATTAATTTTCAAATTCCTTCTCAGATTAATTTCAAGAAGAAATCTTGGAACTCCTTTTCAAACCATTCCACTGATTTAACGCTCTTTTCACAATTGGAAATGATGCTGTATTGCCTGCCTTTCCCTTTGCACAAGCACAATTTTGATGTTAAACTTCAATTAAAATATTAGGATCAATTGGTTTTGCAGGGATTTAAACAATTCAGCAAAGCTGCTAGGGACCTTCTAACACGCATTCAGAAGATTGACGGTGACAGTTATCCTGAGGTACAAAATTTCTCTACCTTTTTGCAGAAGTCCATAAAGTTTTCTTTTCTCTAAACAACATTTCATAGAGTGCTATTTTAGAGGTTATCAAAATCTGGCCAGACTGTCTGGTCAGATTTTTGTATAAAAATTAATGCACAAGCACCGGTAACTATCAAATTGATTGGATGGTTTAACCCGTGGAGACAGCGTTATCAGGGTGATTCATTGATTTTTACTGACGAAAACCCTTGTTGGCAACCTTAACATGAGAGTCTTTTAGACCCATGGATCGAGTTAAATTTTTGCCTCTTCATGATAGTTAGACATAGACATGTTGTAATGCCTCAGTTCACTCCTTTAACCACTTGACAAACTGTGAGGATTTATCTGTCTGTTCTCTTCTTTTTTCTGTCTTTCCGTTTTTTTTAGCGAACCTGCAAATGTAACATGAGTAATATCATTAAGTTTGCTTTCATACTTTCTTAATATGATTATAGTTGCCATAGACCCATGACCTCATGAGATGATATCTTGCCTCTTACACTAGCTGGTTGGACCCTGTGTTCTCCCCATTATTTGTGATGGATAATTATGTACTGATTCATGGATTTTATTATAGTCCTTGAACCGCATGTTTATCATCAATGCTGGCTCTGGATTCAGAATGTTGTGGAGCACTGTTAAGTCATTCCTTGACCAAAAAACTGCTGCCAAGATCAATGTAAGCATTACATTTTCGATCTTCAACTTCTTAAAATCGAATTGATGGGTTGCAAGTAATATATATGATCTATTGCTTGCCAGGTCCTTGGTAGTAAATATCAGAGCAAGTTACTTGAGATAATTGATGCAAGGTAATTTTCCTTGATTATTGTACATTTTGTTTTCCTGTCACCACTGCACTAATCTCCTTAATTAATAATTCATCCTTTTTGGATTTTGTACCAGTGAATTGCCCAAATTCCTTGGAGGCACCTGCAATTGTGAAGGTGGCTGCATGGCTTCTGACAAAGGCCCTTGGAATGACAGGGAGATCCTGAAGGTAACTAAATCTCCTCCTCCCCGTCAGTACTTCTAAATGAAATTTCACCTTAGATATGTAATATTACTCGCAAAAAGACTATGATGCCCCAGATTAATAAATTGGCAACAAAAGTAGTACAAATCAACATTACAGAACTTAAAAAGTAGATACCACAGCCGTAGTTTCTTAAAAAGTGGAACTTATCATCTTTGTTTCTCCCCTTTATGTGATATACCAGAGTTTTTAATTTCTACAAAGAGATTACTGAATAGCATCCTTATTGTCATGATAGTTAGACAGTGTAAGAAAGAACTATCAAAAAGATTGTTAGATGAATAGGAGCATTATATTGAGGGCAAAAGGGGGGAAGATTTTAAGACATGGGCATCTTCAGAAAAACTTTTTGGAAGAATTAGACTTTTAGTAACAAGTTTCTACAAATACAGGCAACACTTGTGTTGGTAGAATAATTATTAGCTGTAAGTTGCAACTTATATTAACTTCAGTTTAATATGCCTATTCATCTAAGTAGTTTTTCCTCATTTTACTAATGCTCTTTTAGATGGTTCAAAATGGAGATCATCAATGCAGGAAATCTGCGTCCAAGATCGGTGATGAGAAGGTAACCTCAAAGGATGAGATGGAGCACCCTAAGGTTTATCATTCATCCCAAGGCTCAATTTGACTTTCCCTTGATTTTTGTCATTAACAAAAATGCCTTAAAATTTTATGTTTACCAAAATTTCGGCTAAAATATTTGTCCATCAATTTGCTAGGAACTTGGCTCCTCTGTGTCCAGCACATGTGTCGATGTGAATGTTGTACAGTCAGAAACTCCTCAGCTGCAGAATAACAATCCAAAACACCCACAAATTCCTTACTTACCAGAAAAGGTAAAAGAGAATTAACTTCCTTCAGCTCAGGTTTAATGGTAGAGGCATATAAATCTTTAGCAAAATGTGCTCTCACCTGGGGAAAAAAGACCTCTCATCTTTTTCTATTTCAATAGTTTTTATATCTAATGAGACCCACTCAGTACTCATCTTTTCCTTGCAAAGTTGCAGGTTCCATTCAGCAATAATTGCAAAAAATCTTTTAAGTATGAGGATCTCGCTTCAGTGGTTGGGACAACACTTGACCCTGCATTTGAGAAGCTTCTACAGATTGCAAGATTCACCCAATCGAAAGGTATATTGAACTGTTTTATGTCCATCTTGTAATCATATAAAGATGTTTATAGCTGCATACGACCAGAAAATAAGATATGGTCTTCTTTCCCTTGAGTACCCTATCTTGAGTGTCCTTTCCTGGATTGGATAAACTTCTTGCAATTCAACATGAGTTTGTGATTACTCTATCACAACTATTTTTTTCTTATTTTCTTTTCATTGAATTTGATAATTTGCAATTTGAGGTTTAGCATACACATCTTAGATATATTGAAAACAAACCAGAGAGATCTTTTCTACTAATGGCAATACATCTAGTCTGGTTCCTAGAAATGGAACCCCAATACAAGTGAAAACTAGAGGTGAAGTACAATGAATTCCAAGCTGTTGGGTTTTCCACGTACTGAACCTGAACCTACAGATAAAAAATTGTCTTTTGGTACAACTTTTGATACTGTTATGGATATTATTCATGTAAGCACAAAAATGAGTCAAAGCTGACTTGACGCAGCCCATGCCTTGAACAGCTTGACATAAAGTCCTTGTCTAATATTTATGCTCCTGATGACCTAAATGCTAACCTCATCAAATTAGCTTGGCGACCTTAATTTTTTATGACCTTATCATCACATGAAACTATTTCCATATAGGTAGTGTCATTCTTTAGCTTAAGGATATTGGTCTTCTTTCAAATTTTGACAAGTGTGACACAATCATCTTCTGAAACAGCTGGAGTAGATTGCTATGCGATGCAGAACATGTACAAGGCCCAAGATGACAGTTTTGGGTCCCAGATTGTGAGGGCAATCATGGCATTTGTCATGGGTGCCATTACCATTATCAGGTTGTCCCGAGCAGTGCCCGGGAGGCTAATGGATGTGTCTCTCTACTCCTCGGATGTCCACCCTGCTCATCCCATGTTGAAGGGCCAACAGTTTGGCCTGAGTCCTCTCTCTGCCCCAGAGTGCTTTGCAATAATTAAGCACATGGCAATAGTGGAGGATAAGGTGAATATGCTGAGCTCAAAGCAGGCAGCCATGTGTGCAGAGAAGGATGAGATGTTGAATGCTGCTGTCAGTCGGGTTAGTGCCTTGGAGGAGGATCTTGCTGCAACTAAAAAAGTATGTTCAAATTTAATTTATTTCCATTTTCTTTTGTTGATGAGGAGCTCTATATTCAGTGAGCCTTACATATAAAGGAGAATGCATAAAGTCTATGGACTCAAGTATCTCTGGTCTCTTCAGAAATCTGTTTTTGAATTCATGCTTCTGTCCTCTCCTTCGACCACTTGCCCTGTCAGATGATGAATTATTTTCGTTGTTTCATTTTTGTGGGGTGAAAGATTTTCTTTCATTAAGAAAGGAGAAATTCCAGCATGTGCTCAGACTTAGTGACCAAGACAATGAAAATTTGGGAAATGGGCACTTTACTGTTAGCCTCTACAGCCGTGACAGGCTCCGAGCTTCAGTAACTTTGAAAGTTCAAAGCTTGTTCATTTTACAGTTCCAACTGAACCTTCTGTTGCTTCAACAATACCTTAGGTTGTTCTGATTGTGACAGGCCTTGGAGGACGTGCTGGTCCGACAGAATGAGCTCCAAACTTACATTGATAGGAAAAAGAAGAAAACACTGGTAAAGCTCGAAACCCTCGTGCACCATTATTACTGAGTGTCGACTATGTAAGTGAATTTGATTGTCTTATTACTGTTCGGTCCCTGAGTGCAGTTTCACTGGTAAACTGAAGAAAGCTGATTTCAGAGGAGCTGCTAATGACAGAAGATGGTGGTGGTCTAGGTAGCTACTGGCCTCTTCTTAAAGGGTCACGTCGCAGAAGCAGCTCCTTTCATTTATAATGGTTCCTTCACTGTGTAAGCATTATGTAGCCTGTGTGTTTACATAAACTAAATGGAGAAGAGCTTTTGGCCCTTGTGTAAATAAATAAACACCTGTAATAGCTGCCCACTAATCATTCGTATGTCAGCTTCAAGTGTGAGGTCATTTGTTTTTCCTTCTAGTATGTGAAAGGGGCGGGAAACTCACTGCTACTATGACCAAGTGAATGGATGCAATAATTTCTTTATCCATCCCTCGGTTTGCTCTCTCCCCATTGCTCAATTACATTGGGTCTCTTGAAGTGTGGAGTACGAGCCTTCACTCCAGTTTCTTTGAGATTCGGTTACAATGATGTTGCTCGTTGTAAGATGTTAACCGCAACTTGGATCATATCACTAATTCAGTTTGTACCATAAATGTTGGTTCATTCGCAGATACGTGAGGAGGTGGTAAGACTTTCGTAGAAATCTTATTTGGGGCCATGGTGTTTCACCAGAGGAAAAGATCGACCTGGTAGGTCGGGACGCCATTGCGCTCTGTACAGAGGAAAAGATCGTTGTCATTCATCCATGGGAGACAGCGGATAGCAAAATCGAAGCTTGGAATGGTAATATTAAACCATCAGGAAAGTCGAGCGAAAGGTTCGACTCGGAGGCTCCCACTTTCTCCCATTGATGATTGACCTTCTCCCCTTCACAGGAATGAGACTATATTACGTAACGAATACGAATCCAAAGAATGATGTGTTGTTCAACAGTCGATGTCATCTCTCCAGTCTTCATCCCGTAAGTCTTCGATTATATTCTCCTCCAGTTGATAAGAGGGAAAGAGAGAAAAAGGGGCAGAGACTATACAGTGTTCAATTTGTGGAGCATGTCCATCAGCTGACCTCCTCTAAGAGGCTTCTGGAGGCAAGAATCCATCCCGGCCTCGAAGGTCATCTTCACCTCCGGCCCAGAAGAATGACCGGTCAGTGCGATGATCGGGATATGAACGTTGTAGAGCTTCTCCTCCTCCCTGATCATCCGAGTTGCTTCATATCCATTCATCACCGGCATCTGCCAATGAGATTAATAAAGCTCCCGATCAGTTTAGTTCGACTATGATCTTGGTCGAATTGTTATGACGAAACAATTTCACTAAGAGAGAGAGAGAGAGAGAGAGAGAGAGAGAGAGCGATCTGGTCTTGCATTGGATTGTCATTTTACTATAAATAAGTTACCTCACAGTCCATGAGGACGAAATCATAAGATGGCACAGAAGAAGAGGAGGCTCCATTTGCAGGCGTCCTCCGTCCAGCAAGCTCACCCGAAATGATGGACACCGCATCAGCTCCGTTCCCACAGACTTCCACGCTCGCCCCGAGGCTCGTAACCACTGCCTTTGTGGCCTTTTGAAGCACTGCATTGTCCTCCACGACCAATACCCTTTTCCCACCCAGTGGCTTCAAAGCTCTGGGAGAGGGCTTCTTGAATTCCGTTGTTGAACTGACATTGCTGCTAACATCTCCACTTACGGTGCTAGGATTCCTATCCTTGAGATTTTGATTCCCTGCCACCGATGGACTTCCAAACTCGGGAAGGAGCTTGATCGCCTCGATCAAGCGGGTTCCATGGAATGGCCTCGAAATGACAATGTCGGTGTGGAGGTCAAGCTTGCCTTCCTGCTGCAGGAGCCTCCTGGTATGACCCATCGGCTTATCGAGCCAAATAACCTTGCAGCTGGTGGCGCTGTTTTGGGTCCCCCTTTGGAATTCCCGGACGAGCCTTAACAGCACATGGATCGGCCCAGCACTCATGTCGATTATCAGGAGAACAAATCCACTGCGATTATGATCATGAGACCGCTGACTCGGGCTCGAACCCCTGCTCAAGCTGTTCGAGGCTGTCCTACCCTGGATCTCGCTTCTCTGGTTGCTCGAATCAGATTTTGCCGACGAGCTGCGATGAGGGTGCTTCATCGGCCTTTGCTGGGCCATCTCCAGAATCGAAGGGAGGTCAGTCCAGTCGCTGGTGACACAGACCCTTATCCCGAGTGGGCTGAGCCTCATCAAGAATCTCTGTGAAACCTTCCTCCGCTCGTCGTCCCCCATCAACAAGATGACCCTCGATGGCCCTACTGGTCTCGGGCAGCTGGACCACCTAGGGCTGAAGCCCTGGATGCTCAGAGTCCTGCTCAGACGCGGAGCTCGGACCGTCAGACACTGCCCTGGGTTGGTTTCTTTCAGGGAACCTTCTTCGATGTCTTCTTTTCTCGTCGACTTGTTGGGTGAACCATAGAGGTCGCCCGACACGGTTAGGAGGACATTGAAGCGGAAGCATGTCCCTCTCATGCCCATGCCCTTATCTACGATCTTGATATCACCACCCATCAGTCGCAACTGCAAACAGAACAAGTTCTCAATTCGATAGGAGAACAGAAAAAGAAAAGGAGAAGCCAAATAAACCATTGACAGGTCGTATTTCCTTCTTTGCTTAATTGAGGCTATATCAATGAAACCATTGAGATTTTATGGAAGGAAATAACATACAATGTAGAGCATTACGGACTTCTACTTCAGTTTCCCTTGCAGCATACTGAATGGAGTTTGATTTCACACAGAGCAGCTTACCAAAGACTGGACGCTCCCAAGGCCGAGACCAGTGCCTCCATGCTCTATGGACCCATCCTTGATCTGATTGTAGTCCTCGAACACAGACTTTCGTTTCTCTTTCGGTATCCCTTTCCCCGTATCGTCCACCTCAAACATGAAATTCATGGAATTTGGCTTTCTCTGGGATGCGTCTATCCCCTGGACATTCTCAGATGCCTGCTCCTTCCCAAAGAACAAGTGTCTGAAATTCTTCTGCCACCCCTCCTTCTGATTATCAGCAATAATGGCACTCTCCGAACACATCTTCTGAGCCAATACCCGAACTGTTATATGCCCGTCAGGTGTGAATTTGACCGCATTGTGCAGCAGGTTACTAAGGATCTGCATGAGCTTCCCTTTATCGCCCCTTACAAGTGAGTGCTCGAGAACCGAACCATCCAAGAAATCCAAGACCATGTCAACGTTCTTCTTCATGGCAAAAGGATGGAATAGATCGACGGACTCCTCGATGAGCTGGGCCAAGTCAAACTCCTCCTCTTCAAGCAGCACTGCTCCCGCCTCGATCTTGCTCGTGTCTAAGATGGCATTCAGTATCCCTGGACACATCATTTTAATTACCGCTATTCATTAGTCACCATCACCCTGAGGCAAATCCAGACTGATCTAAGGATGGAGAAAAACAGAAAGGTTGATGAAGCTTTCTTCAACTGATACCTAATAGCTCATTGGCACATTTACCCATCTGCTGCAAATTCAACCGAAGCTCGGGCACCAAGGTGGCCTCGCTGTAGGAGTTCTCGATGAGGGTGGTCAAGCAAGCGAGGGAGGTGCGGATGTTGTGACTCGCTTCGACGAAGGCTTTGCTCTTTCTCATGCTCTTCCTCTCAGCCTGCTGGGTTGCCTCCTTCTGCTCGATCAGCCTGGCGCACAGGTGCACCTCTCTCATCCTGGCTCTCGCAACGATGCAGATGATGCTCAGGATGGCTGCAAGCAGGATGACAATGCATGCTACCAGGAGCAGGAGCACGAACCTGCTCTCCCCGTGGAAGAGGCCTCCCATCGAGATTCGTCCCGAGTGGTCACTACATGCACCTGAAATGACACAAAATTTGGAAATTTGCATCCTCTGACCGGGGAGAAAATTTTCTCGTGTCTGCAATTTATGCATCAACAACTTCTGCTAATAGAATTGGATGATTGGAACAACACAGATTTCTGATAAGATTACACATGATTGACAAAATTATGCATAATTCACTCAGTTGAGCTCGCATAATTACAATGAAAAGAATTAACTGTTGCATGCAGGTGACTTGTGAAGAAAATCACACGAAAATGGCACCGAAAACAACAATCTAAGCGAGAACAATTAGTACAGCCATATAATAATAGAGTTACAGTGACTTTTCACCAATAACCGAATCCCTTGGTAATCCTAAAAATCGATCTTCTTCCTTATGAGTTGCAAAATATGACAACGAGGGAATAGCCAGCTTTATGGATACCTGATCGAAGCTCTCTCCGGAATGTTACCTGCGACGGATCATGTGCCGAAACCAATATTCGGCTCCGACAGCGAGGAACTCAGAGGCCCCAGCGGCAATTCTTTAACACAGATCAACTGAACGTAGATGAATCATCCGTGAAATTTTCTCTCTTATTCAACATCACATAAAAGTTCACCCACAATCTCCTAGCTAGTCCACTACTGCATGCTTTAGAGACTCCCCACTCACTGAATACATCATCGCTACATTGACGATAGCTAGCTAGCTTTCCTTAAATGGGACAACGATTCTCCTTTCCTTAAATGGGTAACACTGATTTTGAAATGAGGTTTTTAGTAAAAGGAGAAATCAGGGAGAAAATTTGACTTGCTGTAAGATTCTGTATATTTTCTTTCCAACTTCGTGTCCGGCAGCTACCATGTATGAGTCGTCAATGGCTGGCTATATATCTTCCCACGTGAAATTTTTTTGGTACGACTCTTACTGCTCAGTAGTATTATGAATGACGAAATTCATATATTATCTCAGTATTTTCTTTCCCCGAGAGTTCATCTCGGTAAATGTGTTGGGATTCAAATTTGGGAAGAAAGAAAAATGGCAATGAGAATGAGATGGATACTCTCTCGGTTATTTAAGGAAAGTTTCTTTTACCGAGAATGGAAGGTCTAGATCCAGTAGGAATCTGGGACAAAAAAAAAACAAATTCCCTTCCTTCTTTTGGAGATAGAAATGTCAATATACGCCACTGAGATACTTGTTTTAATATTTCCTCCATTGAATTTTATTAAGTATCATGTAATATTAATGAGAATTATAACGAAATAATGGAATCATATTGATTTCTTTTGTTATAAACCATCCGCTCTTCTTTTAAACTCAATTCGCGTTTATTGATATAGGTTCGAGTCAAGTTACATCACTAAATATTAAGACTCGCCGACATAAATTCGATCAGATGGTATGAATGAGCATCATACTCTGGTACGATGATCTATTTTTGTTTAAAACTATCGTCGGATTAAAAAAAAAAAAGAAGAAGCACGATCTAAATAAAACCAACGCATAAAATTCAAATAATGGGTGATTTTTTTTCCCAAGAGAAGATTAATACTCTGGTCCCTTAATTTATCCGGCGCTAATAACATTTTTCCTAAGTAATCAACCGAGTTTATAACCGGCTAAGTGGATGGACTGTCTGTCTTGGCACTCTCGACGACCGGCCTGGTGTACTTTGAGTTAAGAAGAAATGTAACAATACAGAGAGAACGGGTTATCGCAGCTGGTCACCAGGGACCGTGAGAGTGAAGCCTCGACCTCGGAACAGAAGATCGTTGTCATGACTCATCTTTGGGCTACAATGAACAAGTGAAGCGAAGGCTGGAATGGCAGTATCAACCCATCGGGAAAGTCAAACGAGAGGTTGGAGTGTAACGTAACCCTTACTGAAAGGTGTGAGATGATATTACGTGACAAATATGAATCCAAAACGTTCATTTTGTGGAGCATCCATGTCCACGAGCTGACCTGACCTTCTTCGAGAGGCTTATATGGGCAAGAATCCATCCCGGCCTCCAAGGCCGCCTTCATCTTGACCTCCGGGCCCCGAAGAATGAGCCGTCGTCAGGGTGATGATGATCGGGATACAAACATTGTAGAGCTTCTCCTCCTCCTCCTCCTCCTCCTCCTCCTCCCTCACCATCCGAGTTGCTTCATCACCATCCATCACTGGCATCGAACTGGGCATATCAGGCCTCCGATCTTGTACCACTGCTCGGAATGCGATGACTTGGGTATTGAAGAAATCGGAACAAGACATGCAAGATCGGCACAAGTTTCTTCGGGCTTTAAGAACTCGGTCCATGTAAGATCTGGAAATTTTTGATGAATTATAATCAGGGGAAAATGGGTAATTGCAACGACCTTTTAGAATAACAAAATTCTTTATCTTAACGTCGCCGTCCTAATTGGCATCCACGTGTGATCTCCGGGACACCGGATTAACAATGGGACCATTCTGGTGTGGAAATCGAGAATCGTAGTGGCAAGCTCTACTTGAGGACTAATTCCATAACCGCGTGTAAATTTGAGGACCGAATTGACAGTTTCCCAATGTACGTGTATAATTTCTTAGTATTTTATTCCCCGATTAGCTTTTGAGTCGAACAAATCGAGAGTTCATCGTCGGTAAACGCGCAATCCAAATTTAGAAAGACAAATAAATGGCGATGAGGATGAGGTGGACGCCCTTTTAGTTAGTTATTTAACGGAAGGTAAGTTGCTCACCGAGAATGGAAGGTCCGGAAATCTACATATTTGTTTCCCTTTCTTTCTTGAATTGAACACTAGTTTCACGGTTCGCCGCCGACGTGTAACTTAACATCACCGCTGTATGCTTATGTGGCCATGTTTAGGTTGATATGGCGTGATGACGTGGCATGTCATGTCCACATCAACACGGCACATCATCGGATGATTGTCACATTAACAAGCTGTCGAGATTAAAATTCAAATACGTTACGAAATCAAACATACAGTGTTGAAATAGCGGTTTTGAATACTATATAACTCAAATGCATACATGTTCGTCAATAAATATATGAAATTTTTAGTATAATTATCCCATAAAATATATGTTTTAATATTTTTTCTAATGAATTTTATTTTTATGATAGCTCAAATGAATTTAATTAAGTTATCCTAGAATCATGTTGATAAGAATTATAATGAATAATCAAGTCATATCTATTTTTATTTTTTTTAATCTATTACCATCAAAAAATTCGGTGAATCACTGTCTAATACGCATTTAAATGAACTTACTTATTAAGTAGAAAAATCCTCTAAAAGCTACTGTGATTACTCACTCCAAGTAGAAATCGAATCATATCGACGAGAATCGTCAAAACCCATCCTGGTAGAGACATCTTTGGAATTGCCCTACCGTGGCTTTTGTTTACCTTGATTTCTAGCTCTTTATTTAGTTTTTTTTTGTTGGAACTTTTTTTATTTTGTACCACATAATATTTTTGAATCAGGCAAAACGTACCTCAAAACTAATCTACGGTCGGGCCAGAATTCCCGAGAAAATTCCCGTCGACCCTCCCTTTTATGTACCGAAAAAAATAGAGAGGCACCGGAGCTGATATAGGCCAACTGTATGTATCTTGACCCTAAGTAAAGTGTGGAGAAAATTTTTTTCTCTCCACTTTAGAATTCAATTTTCATTAAATTAGAAAACTATGCATTATATAACAAGATTTATGTATCAATCTGGGGAGTGAAAAAGAGAATTTTCTCAGGGAAAAAAATTATTCCATTTCCAATTAAGATAAATAAACAATTTTTTAATTTCTCTAGTCTTTAAAAAAATAATTAAAAACTGAAAAAAAGAGGGATCGACAAGTAAATATGCTCTTTTTTTGGGGCCTTCAAGTTGTACACCTAGAACTGGAAAATGGATTTCTTTCTTCCCTCTTGCCTTGTACCCCATCATGGATGACCGAGCTAACTAATATTCTCGGGTGGGTACAACTAATCAAGCCAATGCGAGGATGACACAAACGTACAGACAATATGTTGTACTAGATATTAATCCACACGAATGGATTAAGTTGAATTCAACCCTTCCTTCCTTCCTTTATAATAAAACTTTTTAATTTAAACTTATTCGAATCTGTATCAATCGTAATCTACTTTTTAAAAAAAAATCCCCATTCAACTTTTCACACCATCCCTTCCTCTGCATAGCTAAAATCATGTCTCATGAAAGTGTCATGGACTAATCCAAACCTGTGGGTTCGTTTGCCGAGGTTTTGGTGATGTACTACAAATGGTGGTGGATTCTTGCTGCCTTTGGAACTTTTAGAGGACGCATTCCGGAGGGTGGTCAATGCGGTGATTACGTACGTAAGTTATCGGAGTGGTCAGCAGGTGCAGCTTTGTCAACAGAGCCGTTGAGTCTGCTCCTACTTCCTCCTATAACTTAATACACGGGTCTTGATCTTTGTCCATCGCGACTGCACAATTGAAACAATAATTTTTAAAATCGAATTGAATCGAAAATTAATTAAAGTATGAGTTTATAGATTTATGAGTATATCAAAGGTTTAATTTATCAAATTATATATTTGATCAATAATATTAATATTATAATATTACTAATAAATTGACATGATACTAAGTCATTATATTAACTCAAATTTAATATAAAATATAAATATATATTTAATAAAATAAAATAAAAATATTATAATATATTTTTTTTTAAATTTAATCTGGCCGACCAATCAAAAATTAACTAATTCAATGAAAATTGACCGCCATTTTTATAGATGTTGACTTTGACTCTTGCCCCAACAGCTAGGCAAAATCAAAATTGATTCGAATTCCATGAAATGATAAAATTTAGGATCGATTAAACTTTTGCTCACCGGTGGGCATGATTCTCGTGGAGCGTGCACTAATCATGATGGTTGAATTTTGAGAAGGAAAAAAGTGCACACCCAAAGCACAAAATGCCATTATGGATACCGAAGACAGTTATCCATGTCCGCTCACTAACCCTCCCCCTAGTCACAATTAATAAAAACGCCCGTGGATATTTTAAAATCATATATTTCACTGATTTCGTAAGAGAGATGAAATAATATTCTTAATTTAAAATTTTAAAATAATATATTAACTGTATTGATCTTTTACATTGCACAATTTTTCCTCTCGACATTTTGACGTGAGATTCCGTTCACCAACAAGCCACAAAAGTGCATGCCATTATAACCAAAGGTTGGACGCATGAGGACAATTTGGAGAATACAAGAAGACCATCCGAGAACCTGTTGGACCGTACGAGGACCATGTACATATTGGTGGCTGGACCGACCGTGCACAATGTGCGCCTTAACTAGGCCAAGTCGATGGTTCCATTGCTAGAGTCATCGAATCTTGAGGCAGTCAGTTACCAGCTTTCGAACGCGAAAGGACATGGGTTCTAATCTAAACCAAATTGGCTCATAAATTATCCGCAGGGATCAACCTTAATAGAGTTAGCAGCACCTAATGCACCAACTCCGATCCCTCCATCCAAATCTTCGTCCGCTGATTGCAAAAGCAGCGGTTAGGTACCAACTCCAGTGTCTTTCTCAACCCCGTCTCTCCTTCCCCGATTGTCAAATGCAAAGGCCGGCCTTCCCCAATAAATACCCGCCCTCCCACATCCACAGCCTCATCACAGCAGAGCCCTCTCTTCTCTGCAAACTTCAAGATTTCGATCACTCTCCGCATCCTAAAGTTTTAACAGAGAAAAATGGCTCATTCGACCGTGAAATTCGCTCTCTTCCTGTCCTTCCTTTCTCTTGCTCCTCTGTGCTTGTATGGCATGGCGGCCACCTGGTACCTCTACCCACAGTTCTACGACCACTCGTGCCCGAGGGCTCAGGAGATAGTCAGATCCGTGGTCGAAAGAGCCGTCATCAAAGACCCTCGCATGGCCGCTTCGCTGCTCAGGCTGCAATTCCATGACTGCTTCGTCCAGGTCTAGATTTTATGCCCAACCCCGAGCCTATATAACAAGCTTACACGGGGCCGATCCATCCCAATAAGTTCACAGCAAACATTGCTGAAAAGCTCGTTTATAATGCATGCATTGCCACTAGGCTTTACTTTTCTGTTGCAATACTTGCTTGAACTGAAACACCATTAGTCATCTTTGCGCAAGAGATCGATGTTCCTCTGGTTAATAACGAGCACTGGAATGGAAACATTGCAGGGATGTGATGCATCGTTACTGCTGGACAGCACCGGGACCATGGCGAGCGAGAAGAGGTCGAACCCCAACAGGGACTCGGCTCGTGGCTTCGAGGTAATCGACGAGATAAAAGCCGCGCTCGAGGAGGAGTGTCCCCACACAGTCTCGTGCGCAGATATTATTGTTCTTGCTGCTAGAGACTCCACCTTCCTGGTAAGCAATAAAATTTCACTTAATTAACCACCTCGTCAAGCTAAAAATCAAATACATGGTCAATAATTTTTCTTGATTAATAATTGATGTTTATCAGTAAATAATTATATAATCAAATTCGTGAACACGTAATAGACCGGTGGGCCAAGCTGGGAGGTGCCTCTGGGAAGGAGGGACTCGCTAGTAGCAAGCTTGAGTGGATCCAACAACAACATTCCGGCCCCAAACATTACATTCCAAAACATCCTCGCAAAGTTCCAGCAGCAAGGGCTCGACATCGTCGATCTCGTCGCTTTGTCGGGTACAAGTGCCGTTTCTCCCTCCCAACGAATCTCGATGTTTTACGTACAACATTACTTCCAATCATCTCTCTTACCACGTCGAATCTGGAAATCTTGATGGGACGTAGGGAGCCACACGATCGGGGACGCGAGGTGTGTGTCCTTTAGGCAGAGACTGTACAACCAGAACGGAAACGGGAAACCCGACTTCACCCTGGACAAGTACTACGCGGCCGAGCTCCGAGCCCGGTGCCCAAGGTCGGGGGGAGACCAGAACCTCTTCTTCCTGGACTTCGCCAGCCCGATCCACTTCGACAACAGCTACTTCAAGAACCTGCTGGCCTACAAGGGCCTGCTGAACTCGGACGAGGTCCTGGTGACCCAGAACCAGGCCTCAATGGAGCTCGTGAAGAAGTACGCCGAGAACAATGAGCTCTTCTTCGAGCAGTTTGCTAAGTCGATGGTGAAGATGGGGAACATCTCGCCGCTCACAGGGTCGATGGGCGAGATCCGGAAGTACTGCAGGAAGGTCAATAAATATTACTGAGGTTCTGGGATACCATGAGAAATTTCGAGATCATACCTTCTTTTTTGTTGATGTTGTGTTTCTTTCTCGTCCCGATCGTCAAGCCGTTCAAACTCGTGGGTGCACCGTGGCATGTTGTTTGTTCTGCAACCATTTTGTTCGTTCAATAAAAAATTTCCCTTTTGTTTAATGATTGTAATCCGATTAAACCGTTGTGAGGTTTATAAAGTTTTTTTCCTTCCTGTGTTCACCAACTCAGTATCCAAGAGTTTAAATGTAAGCGGCTCCTGTTCATCCGGCTGCGGCAGTGGCAGTGGCTGGACGTAATCACATAACGGGGCCTCCCTTCAACTTACTAATAAGATACGCAGTTGGGTCTTGATCTAATGGAAATGGGCCGGATTGGCCTATCTTCTTCAATTAGATCTGCTGCCAACCCAACCCCGAACGTGCTGAGAGGATTCTTCTCCGTGTCTGGTTCGAATTGGAGTGTAGATTCGACATATGAAAATCTCCCACCTTTCTCTACCGTCTATTCGTTTTACCAGATGACATTCTAATAAACTTAGCCATGATAACATGTTAAATGTCTCTTTTTGCCATGAGAAAAGATGCCATTCTGTCTTCCTTAGGACTGATACAGGAGGGGGAGCACGAAACGATGCTCATGCATGCTCAGTCCCGAACATATCTATATGTGTACGTATGTCTCTGCAAATATCATCACCATCATGCGTACACAGACATAACACAATAATGTAAATGTAATCTATTTAATACTTTGCATGCTTCTTGAACATATACT
Source organism: Sonneratia alba (assembly GCA_900174645.1). Lineage (NCBI taxonomy): Eukaryota > Viridiplantae > Streptophyta > Magnoliopsida > Myrtales > Lythraceae > Sonneratia > Sonneratia alba. The sequence continues at coordinate 4,442,559 of FWPY01000010.1, forward strand.
CGTTTTTTTTTCTTCTAATTTTCTGAACTGGGCAAGTGGAAAATTTTAATATATATATATATATAAAGCAGAATCATGACATGGAGTAGGAAATTGTCTGCTTGGTAACATTAAAATTTTGGAAATTGGAATAATGAAATAATATTTTTTTCCTAAAGCTATATAATTAATCAAATAATCTTCTAATGGCAAGCCAAAGCTTGTATCAAATATATATATATATATAAAGGGTGCATACATTTCATAAATAGTTTATTAATTAGATTTTATGTTAGAATATCCCTATATAGTTCTTTGGCGAATTTATTCATGCATATACTTACACATAGTTTTTCAATGGAGATTGCCATATATATATATATATGTAAAAATTAATAATATTGGACTAATTCAAGTTTGAATGATAACGATGATGGATTTATATTATCATATATATATATATATATACTACAATTTATTTTAGTGCTTTTTTATTTTTGTTGATGGCTTGTACTTACTTCGGAAATTTTAATGTTTAATGCTTTATCTTCTCATAATGTCGTCTATGTTCCATGCTTTGTCTTTGCTTTTGAATATGCTCTTCCCCACATCTCTTCATTCTGCTACTCCATGTCAATGTGACATTGGCCAGGTTGGTGGGATCCAAACCTATCTGGTGGACAGAGCAAGAATGAGATATTCGATGTGAATATCTCAGGGCAGTGAACGATTTATTGTTATCATTTATCCTTCATCATGGTCACACATAAGCGAGAAACATTAAAGATAAATTATTGACTAAAATTGAATTATAAGTTTAGTAGTTTTAAACCGATAGAAAATAATAATATGATGAATTGTATTTCTGAAATTGAATTTTTTCACATGTTTTCAGATAATAAATTAAATCTTATTTCCCTCTTTTTACTTCCATTTGTGAATGAATGATGCGCTGCCGAAGCCCTCAAACAGCAAGTTGTAAATAACAATGGTTTTTTTTCATCAGTTACGGTTATGTTAGTTAATTTTGGTCAACGTGCGCTTAAAGTGACGGCTCACAAACAGTTAAGTCAGTTACCCCAGCGAAAAGGACCGTTTAATGGAGACGTCAGAATGATGTCATTATATGTTATGTGGTAATATAGCCAGGCAGAATTATGGACTGGCCAATAATATGAAAAGTTTTTTTTGTATAAACCGTTACTATCCAGTTGGATTTTGTCTAGCTGACTAATTCAAATCGCCATGAGTCAGCCCATTTAGAGGGTTAAGAGCTCATCGCCGCAGGTAGAACTCAAACTCGAGTTCTCCCATTAAAATGATGAGTGTCAAACCACTTTATCACGCCTACGGTGAGTATAATATGAAAAGTTAAAGATTAAAAGAGACATGAAAACCAAATTCATGGACGCCAGTCCCGCCCCGCCTTTGGCCAATCCGCGGCGGAATTGGCGCTGAAGGACGGCCGATAATATCTGCCGCTGACTCTCTCTTTAGACATGAAAAGGAGTGAGTTTGTCATTCTTTTTGGCTTTTCCATGTTTCATATTTGATTTTAATTTTTAACTGGCGATTTGATATAAGCCCACTTACCACGAGGGAGAGAGATGGAAGAATCTATCCCCACTTTAGTGGATTGAATAGTCATCTTGAAGGAACATAGTGGTGGAAAAGAACATCAATCTCTTTAGTGCTCGTCATCTCTCAAGTCGGAGACCTTTTTACCAAAGATGAATTATCAACACTTTTTTTAAGCCTAAAAAATAGCTAAACTCATAATTTTTAAAATCGAATCAGACTAATTAGTTTGACCGGTTCAATTAGGAACTGGCAATTTATCTGGTCAATTTCTAGAATAAACCCAATTACATTGTAAATGCGGTTAATTCCAATTGAATATGTTGATTTCCAATCGGCCCGACGAATTTAATTGAATAGGTGAAAAAATCGGTCTACTTAAAAATTTTTAAAAAACCTATATAATACACTCATTTTATTTTATTGGATTTATATTTATATTTTATATCAAACTTGAAGTTAATATGATTGATATATTAATGATTTTTTTGTTATAAATTAATATTAAATTATAGTATTATGATAATTTATTAATAATATTATATTATTAATACTATTTATTAAACATGAGATTTAACTAATTAAACTCTCAGTCTAATCCATGAACGCATGTCTTAACCTGTTCCCAGTCTAATCCGATTTTTAAAGTTATGATTAAACTAATAGGATTAAATTTGTGGTCTTTTAATTCTTTATCTTCCTCTAATTACCAATACTTTGTATAGAGTAATACAACAAACAACGATAATGCTCACAGCTCATTGAGTCGATTCTCAATGAGCATTTTGATTCAAAAAATTATAGTTTTTTTTAAAGTAAAATAGAAAGGGGAAAGGGGTTCAAGATAGATAGTGGCGCTTCTCCCTTACCACCGACAATATGGGCTCGTCCAGCGACCACTGTCCTATGCGAAGGTTTAGATTTTGGTCGCTGGTCAACGGCAATATCATTGTCCAGGATATGCTGGATGCGTTTTCATTTCTATATATGAGAAAACTGTATTGGATATTTTATTTTCACCAGATTAATTATAAAATATTTATTTTATCTCACAGTTCAATTTGTTTCGCGAAAGATCATTAGCAGGTAATACAGTGAATGCTAACAGTGTCGAAAATTTTACATTTACTGGTTTTTATTTTTTATTTTTGCTATAACTCCATTTGCTAATATTATATATAATAATTTATTTTTTTAAAAAATATTATATTTGATAATAATATCGTGTGTTTTAACCATGACGTCTGATATCCTTTGTAATATTATGTTATGAAATTATTTAGAGATTTCAAGATTATTTGATATTATTATTTTTCTAATTTAATTGCTTTCTGAGCATATAAATACACGAACTACTTTCGTATTCTCTTGAGTTAATCAGAATAAATCATCTACAATTTCAGTCCCTTTTATGTAAAATTGTTATTTTTTTAAAAAAATTATTATTTAGTGCTATAATCGTAAAATAAATTTACGAGCGAGGTAGAGTTTTCTATGAAACAAATAATAGATATTACATTAGCACAATTAGTGATAAATACGGTTAATATCCAATTACCTATTTATTACACCCTTATTAGTACTTTCTCATGATACACAGTAGTGTGGAATTACCAAGAAATATCTCAAAATATTATTTTTAAGTGATTGAATTAATTGTACTTTGTCGAAGTGGATGAACAGAGATCAGGGGGCGGATCCAGAGAATTTTTTCAACGGGGGCGAAATTTATAGGAAATCCAAGGAAATGCAAAAAAGTCTTATTCGAAGGAGGGCGAATCAATGTGAAGCGGGCAAAATGTTCTTATCTTAATATGAATATATATATATATATATATATATAACTAACAATTTTTGTAAATAATTTCCATAAATTTTCTGAGTTCATGGGCGATCACCTTCACACCCCTCTTAGACCAGGGCTAGCAATATGTGCTGTATTATATCTACACAATCTGTGTCAGAAAGTCTCTAAACCAGCATCCAACCAGTTTAAATCGCATAAACTAAATATGTCATAATGCATCAATTACATAGATGTATCATTAATATATTTAATATGATAATAAACAAATATAATTATAATATTTATAATATAATTATGATGATGAGATTATTACAATAAGATATAATAAATGAATTCTAACATGCTTTATCAGACAAATAAAATTAATAATGCACATGAATTAATGTATTTAATATTCATTTAAATATATCTAATAAAATTAATTTAACCACATTTTATCCAATTATACAAATTTAACTTAACCAACTAGAATCCATAAAACTCCTCACGGTATCGTGTAAGACAAAGTGATCGCCTCGACAGAATGTGCGACCGACGACGGCAGGGGCAGAGAGGACATTTCATTCAAAGCAGCACCACCGACGCTAACGGCACGGGAATCTCGAAGCAAACAGCGAATCACGGGCGGGGCAAAGAGATGACGGCGCGTAACGGCGGGCATCCAGGCCAGTGAATGAGGAAGCAAATGCCTTACGAGAAGAGCGGACGGTCACGATCTGATCTAGACGGAGGCGTTCTAATCAACACGAACATGCGGTCCCGCGGACCACGTGCACCGACGGCCTTTATGATATATTATTTTATTTGTGGCCAGTGGGCCCAACGGGCCAACCACCGCACTAAGCACAGCGCTACGCTACAACCTGTTGTTCCACTTTCAGTCAAGTGTACCATCGCCATCCGCGCAGCAACGTGGCCAAGTGAGACGTGACTCGCGTGCCTCTGCACAAAAACATTTTGATGCTGCTTCGTCTGTCCCTTCCACAAGTGTAAAGTAGTGTAAATACATTTTTTAACGAGCAAATTTATTCCATTTTTATAAATTCGTGTATAAAATATATGTATGTGTATATACGTTTGAGCTAATGGTTTGTCTAGCAAATTATACGCATTACATTTGATGCTGTACAAGTCAGTTTTTTTAAAAAAATGCATGAATATGGTATTAGAATAGATCCAAAATTGAACATGAACCTCTGCACAAAAACATGGCAGATTAGTGAGAGTGACCGCTATCCACCCCCATTGAGACATTTCTTTTTTCGGTCTAATATGCATTGGAGCGAAGTGAACCATTAAAGTTAAAAGTTTTTTATATCCAAATTCTCTTCATTTACAATATTTAAACCATAATCTTACGGATCACCTTAATCAATTTATTTTAGTTCCAACGGGATATTCAACCTTCCAACTGCCCCCATCTGATATCAGTTCTCATTGTTGGCCTTTATAATTCTTACCTTTTCAAACAAAGAAGAATCTCTCCAAATGAATGTGCCTATTAGACAAGGATGGACCTGCGCTGTCATGGAATCTACGGCAATGTGAAATGCATGCTGATGTGGTCCTTTCGGAATGCCAAATCCAGAGACTCAAGCCGCTGTCTACATTATTTGGTGGATAATTCAATGTGGCTGTGGATACACATCACATGTGGCTGTTATAGGGCCGCCTCTATTGAAATGGTTCGATTTTGATTGGTGTAGGGTACAGATTTGAGTGACGGACTGGAGAGGGCGGACATGTACGGTTTTCTTTTCTTTTTTCTTTCGTAGAGGAGACAGAGCATATGTAGCTATCTCCACACTCACCACAAGGAAAGGGAGTGGGACGGAGATATGCAAGGGGCAAATCTCTCTATGTGGCTAAGAAAAATACCAGGAGATCCTCTCACTTTCACACGATGAAGTGAGTTAGGTGCAACTACTTGTTGTCGACTCGAGTTCAGAGGTTTGGATATAATTCTTGTCAAGTGATAGTTACAGTATATCTTTTATTTTCCTCTGACATATATTTTTTTATAATTAAAATAATGTGCATATTTCATAATTATAATAGATTCTTTTTTGCAATCTACCAGTGAAACGAGAAAAAAAATAATTACAATTATGTTCTTTTCCATTTTAAATGGCTTATCTGTAATAAGAAGATAGGAATTAGAGGTGTAATTTTTTTTTATTTTCTCAACTAAATAATTTGAAGTTAAAAAATCTTTAGTCCAAACAATATGGTATTCGAAAACCATTGGAGTCTGGCTAATTTATATTTGAATTGGGATGGTTAGTTTAATTGTAAAATTATTTCAATATAAATTTTTAAAATTTATAAGATTTGCACATTGAGATATTATTTAAAATAACTAATCTAAATTCACGCCATAGTTGTATTTTCTTCGTACACCATCCATGTGTTTGGCCTAATGATGGTGTTTTTTATTTTATTGAATTAACTTTATTAATTAGATGACAAGAAGATGTAACGTTGCCAACGGTAACGAGGACAAGTTTTCATGTCCACAAAATGATGGTGCCCTCTACACGCTAAATCGTCCCCCCAACCTTACCGTTAGTTGCATGATGGAGGAGAAATTAATTTTGTCGGTTGAAAAAACCCAGAAGAATCCCATGCATTCCCTGAAATCATGGCCTTAACGTCCCGATTACTGCATCCCATGATTATCGATGTTTTGACTTTGACTTCCATCCTGGCAATCAGATGTAACATCACGAAGGTGCCTCCGCTCGTTAGATAAGACCAGCCCACATGCACGATCATGGGTTTGTTCTTGATCACAAACGACCAGAGAGAGCAAAACCTCTCATCTTGATATAAAAAAAAAAGGTTTTAATTAATTTTATTGATGAAACTTTCATAAATTATCTCTTTAAAATGACGTTATGATGATGGCCCGTCGTTGTGTATGTGGCCACTGATCCCAGGGCTGCAGTTCGGGCCAACATACTCTAAGAAATTGGGAGCAGCGGGTCTGGTCGAGGCAGCAAAATCGAACCACCTTGCCCGATGATCCAATTACCCAATCTGCTACCGCAGTTAATGATTGCAGCGGCTAATAACCCTTAGTTTAAGCACATGCTCACACCCAAATCTTTCTCGACTCACAAGTTTATACTTATGAATTTGTAAAAGGGTAACAATCTATTTATCTTAAATTTAACGGTATAAATTTTAAATTTTGATTCTATCCTCTTACTGTCAATAATAAAAGGCGCCATGCCTTAAGGGCTAAGGGAAGCTGAAAATCCATTGGAAATCACTTTTGACATGAGCTGAGGTTATTCCATGATCCTTTAGGGGCAAAAAAGAAAAAACCAGAAGAAACGTGTGTTTTCGACCATACCATGGGGAGGGATACTTCAAGCTCAAGTCCGTTGTCGTATAAGAAGCTTTAGAAATACTCCAATGCGAACCGTTTTCCAGACAGTGGCAGAGCCAGAGCCGGAGGACTAGTTCCTCATCTTCTGCGCCAGAACGCATTTCTCCGTACACCCTGTAGTCTCCCCCTTCGTTAGCTCGAGAGATCACGGTTGGACTTAATCGGACCGTTAAAGATATTAGCCCCCGACAAGTAGCTGAGCCTTGCCAAAAATGTACCAAAGAGATGGTTATTTCGTATGCAAATCAGTCCGAAATTTGCGGGGGGTAACGGTGGGTGAGGATCCCCCTTTCCCGCTCTTTCCTCCGCGCTTCCCGCCGTTGAAGGCTGACGACACCCGGAGGGGGAGAGAGAATCAATTTCACTTAACATAATCCTTTTATTATTACCTTTTAATCTCCATTTATTTATCTTATATTCGTTTATTAATTATTATTTCGCTACCTAATTCCTACTGACTACCTTCTCCTGTACAACCTAAGCGCCCCCGAGGACCACTGTCTCCAGCTGAGTGTAATAGATACACATTCCAGCCAACATATTCACGTCTCGGAGGAGGACTTCCGTTTCTAATCGCCTTGAACTAAGAGTAGAAACGGGCAAGAGTGGGTAGAGGAGTGCGAGTAAGAGCGAAAAGAATTAGATTAATGAGTCGTAAAGATTGATTATTGTGCACCAGAACTATCAATATAAAAATAAAGACAGTGCAAGTATGAAATGCCATCTTTATTTCATATTTTCTATTTATTATTATTATTATTATTATTGCTGCTTCAGCTGCGAGGAGTCGAGAATTCCGCTGAAAAACTAACTAGAATAATCCGAGATGCCTTTGAATTGCAGCATGCTTTGACTGTACTTCCTAATCATTCGCTGTAAAATTAAATTTCATATTATACACTAAAAAATTTACCCCTTAGAAAATAAGTGTCTTAACTGTGGCTGTAATATTATTAAAAATAACAAAAAGGAAGGGAATTAATTATTAATTATATGGGAAATTGCACTATATACTCCTAAAATGTTTATTTGGAGTCGAAATAAAATGTGAAATTCAGTATAGCAATACGATTGTTTCAATAAAAAAAGATGTTTGTTCTCAAGTCGAACTAGTAACTACGGACTCGTAAGGAGTACAGAGTTATGAAGGATTGAGGGGGGAGCAACCGCACCCACCCCACTGTGCCTACCCTCAAAATCTATTATCGAGCCTCACCGATAAGAGCGAGGAGTGGGAGTTTTTTAATCCCTCGATTGCTCCAAATTCTACTTGTCATTTATGATTCTAATTAGCCTTATGGCCTGTCCCAGACAGCTAAGCGACGCTAAACTTCCATGTGACATCTCGGAGACCCTTCCACAGAGAGGGTTCACGGATGAGAGCTGGAGACCTTGTGGTAATGGACCAGTGTAGATCTGATACATCCTTCTTTACACACACACACACACACATATATATATTATGTCGGACTTAAGTGTGGTGAATGAAGAGATCCAATAGATAGTACTCGCCTGAAAAAAAATAGTTTTTTTTTGGTGGCAACTGCAGGGTGAGGGTGTGACGAGGAAGGCGACAGCAGGATGTGGGGAGTCTCCATTTCACATGCACTCACTCAGAGCCCTTCTGGTCTCCTTTGACCGCCCCCATCCTCGAAAGACCAAGGAGCCCTCGGCCTCGATCTGATTGATAAAACGAAACTAACGAGATGTAGCCAGTAGGAAATTAATATAAATGACCCACTCCAGCCGATTAAATTTACACGATCCGAATTATGAATTTCAAATAAAAATTTTATAAGTGGAAGACCAAAGGGCTTGGGTCGGTCGTCGATCCGGCTTGGTGCACGTAGTTTGACATTATTCCATTTTTTAGGGGTATTCTCGGGTTTCTCTTCCACTGAAGCTAGGGTTCCTCATTTTTCATTTGTACACTGTAGCAGAAGGATGGCAGGCGGACAGAGAAAAAAAGAAGGAAGAGAACCCACGACACCAAAAAATAATAAAATAAAAGCACAGCCAGTGAAATGAATCAATTACTTTTTTGCTAAAAAAAGAATTGATTTCCGGCAAAAAGGAAAAGAGGAAGCTCTGAAAGCTCCCAGCTACACTTGACGCGATTCAATTAGCGCGTGCGGCACATTCGCCAGTGGTGGCAGTCAGGCGGTCATCATCACTAATCCCACCCTCAAGACCGTCCAAAAGGCTTAATTTATTCACTGTTAGATGCCTTTTCCACCGTCTTGCCAGGTCCTACCTAGTTTACTGCTTTTTTCCACATTGCAAGATGCATTGACACTTGTGCGGAGCGAAAGCAGCTGTATATATATATATATATCTATACATGCACCTTGTGCTCTGCTCTTCTTCAGAGCTCCCACACCTGTGCTTGTGTGAACTCAGCTTCGGTGAGTGGAGGGTGCTTATAGAGAGAGAGAGAGAGAGAGAGAGAGAGAGACCCACCAAAGAAAGTGTGAAATAAGTAGAGGCCTTCATGAGCTAATATCAAGATCCGGAAGAGAGAGGTCTACTTTTAGTGCAGTGAAGCTGAATTTCTGATTCAAGGGGAAGAAGGAGAAGAAGAAGATGGGAGATTACGGTACTCCTAAGCTTTGTCTCCTCTTTGGATTGGTTTTATTCGTGGGTTTTCAGATGGGCCTCTGCAATGTGAGCTACGACCGGAAGGCGCTGTTGATAAATGGGCAGAGGAGGATTCTCTTCTCTGGCTCTATACATTATCCGAGAAGCACCCCTGAGGTACAGATAATTACCCACATTTGCCTTTTTATGATCGTTTCCCTTGTTGTCCGTCAGCCGAAGGTTGAGATTTTGGAGGTTATTCATTTGTTCTTCTGATAAAAATGAGTTTCGTGTTTTGTAGATGTGGGAAGATCTGATAATGAAGGCTAAGGAAGGGGGCCTTGATGTGGTCGAGACTTACGTGTTTTGGAATGTCCATGAACCTTCACAAGGCAACGTATGGAGCTTTATCTGTGCTTTCTTCATTTTTCTCCGTTACATCATTTTCATACTTTCCCCTCTTTATTTCTTAAACTTTCGTGAATAATTGGCTTTTTTATGCAGTACAATTTTGAAGGAAGATACGACCTAGTGAGGTTTGTGAAGACTATTCAGAAAGCAGGACTCTATGCCCATCTCAGGATAGGGCCTTATGTTTGTGCAGAATGGAACTTTGGGTACTGGAAAAATAGCTCATTTCCCCTTTAATTATGAACCCAATTGCTACCTTCTAAGCACAAATTTTTGGGTTGCAGAGGGTTTCCTGTTTGGCTCAAGTATGTTCCAGGAATCAGCTTCAGAACTGATAATGAGCCCTTCAAGGTTCTCACTTACCTTCTCTAGATCTCTTCCGTTTGGATTTATTACTCTTTTGGTAAAGTCAGTCATTACCGCGACGAACTATCAGAATGACCGACAGTTGACAATCTCAAGTTTTTATTGAGAAATGCTGCAGAAGGCAATGCAAGGTTTCACTGAGAAGATCGTCAACTTGATGAAGAGTGAGAATCTATTTGAATCCCAAGGTGGCCCTATTATACTTTCTCAGGTATTTTCTTCGTCTTTTTGGGCTCGTCATTTTTTTACCCTCATGAATTAAAGTTGCTGCAAACATAGGATGACGGATGCATAAATTTTGTGCAGATTGAGAATGAATATGGGGCACAAAGCAAATTACTTGGGGATACTGGGCACAATTATGTGACTTGGGCTGCAAATATGGCCGTTAAGTTAGGGACTGGTGTTCCATGGGTTATGTGCAAGGAAGAAGATGCCCCAGATCCAGTGGTGAGCTCTTTCATACTTCTGTACCAGTTTATCATTTTCACGATCTGAAAAAAATCTGACTGTTGTTCAAGACCAAATTCACAAATGTTATCTCTCTTGTGTTTGAAAATGCATGCAAAGACATTTCAAGTACGTTTCATACAGTTCCAGATGAGGCAACCTGAGCTCCAGTTAAGATTGCCTTGTGAACTTTTATGAATCACAAGACTGAGTAACAGTACTGGCCACATTTGCATAAGTTGAACAAATGGGGCCAATGAAGCTTGACATCAGGTTTTAAGCCAGGTTCTGATACTATAATAAGTATTCCAAATTTGGGTTGGACTTGATCTGGTTTTGCCTGCGACCAGTTTTGGGGAACAGTTCCCTTCTCTTTAAGAGAAATTTACCTTTTAACGTTTTCTATTACCTTTTCTTTTATAGCAGATAATATCGGAGAATTAGGAGAGAAACAAAACATTTTTCTGTGGCTAGTTTCTCCTGAATCATGGAACGAATGAAACCTTATATTGCTGTGTCATAATGATATAGTAATTGATGTACATATTTCATTTATATTTTATACTATATGTAATGAGAGAAGATCAAGAGGAGAAGAGTGTGCTCCTTACACACCATTTTCTTGACTAAGACATTACTGGTGTGAGTGTAAACAGATAAACACATGCAATGGTTTCTACTGCGACTCATTTTCTCCGAATAAAGACTACAAGCCTACGATCTGGACGGAGGCTTGGAGTGGCTGGTATGTAGACTACTCTTCCCGTTCCAAAATGAATTAAGTAAAAATGCATTCTCCTCATTCATTGGTTTATGATGCATAGGTTCACAGAGTTTGGGGGCCCAATCCACCAGAGACCTGTTCAAGATTTGGCATTCGCTGTTGCTCGATTCATACAAAAGGGAGGATCCTTTGTGAACTATTACATGGTTTGTAATTACATTGATTGTCTAATTCATGAAAAATATCATGCAATCTCATATTCATTAGTAAAAACATACCTGAATCCAAGTTCACCTCCGGTCTCTAAATGAATAGTATCATGGAGGAACCAACTTTGGACGCTCTGCTGGGGGGCCATTCATCACAACCAGCTATGATTATGATGCTCCAATTGATGAGTATGGTGAGATTTTGCTTTATTTATTTTTTTATTTTTTCATCTAGTTTTGTGTTCTGACAGAAAGTTTGACTAGGAAAATATACTATCACCAAAAAGGCCCTTTGTTTGTATCAGGACATGGAGAGTAGAAATAGAGAAGGCTTAAGTTTATATTTCACTTGTGTTTTGGATCTTCAAGCCTCCAACTGTCACTAACATCTTTCATCTGTTGTCCATATAGGTCTGATAAGACAACCCAAGTATGGCCATCTAAAAGAGCTGCACAGGGCAATAAAAATGTGCGAACGCGCTCTTGTTTCGGCTGATCTGATGGTTACTTCTCTGGGAAGCTATCAGCAGGTTCATCTCACTTTGAGTCTCCCGAGCCCCCAGCTCATTACTCAAAGAAAATGGAAAAGAAGACCATTCCCAAACTTCTAAAATCAAATATTCTTCTCTAACCAAATTGTCTTCTTTCAGGCTCATGTTTATGCCACGGAATCGGGTGGTTGTGCTGCTTTTCTGGCAAACTATGACACTAATTCTGCTGCAAGAGTGTTGTTCAATAACATGCACTATAACTTGCCACCTTGGTCCATCAGCATTCTTCCTGATTGCAGAAATGTTGTCTTCAACACTGCAAAGGTATGGATCTGTATGACCCTAGAAGTTAGCTAGATTTCTATATTCTCTCTCATTAACATGAAACCTTTTTGTTATTGAATACCCAAAAAAAAAAGTAACTTTTTTGTAAATTGGTAAAACAGTCAATCCAGTTGTCAGAGTCAAAACAAAAACCTTATGACATATCAGACAAATTTGGTCAAACAAATCCGATGAGGTATACAAGAATTATGTCAAGAATCAATTTAAGATTAGGATTTTAACATTTTTAAGAATATTGGACTTATCCAGCGAAGAACTGTTGCCCGGTTCACAGGAGATCAGGTATTTACTGTTTGCACTCGGTGATAACCAACTGGCTCTCCAACTTCATATTGAGCGACCTTTTTCTGGGAATTAAAAAAGCCAAATCTAGTTCCCTGTCCAATTATAGGGAGAGATCCTGTTTCAAAACTATGAGCATTCACCATCTAGAAGAAGAATGTAAATCTCCTGAAAACAGTGTTTATAAGGATCATAGTTAAAATTTTAAATACAAAATGCAGCATTTATTGGGATATTGACACCGCATCTCAATGTTACTTTTATCTTACCTGCATGTATCTGGCAACAAATTTGACAACAGATAATCAGCTAAATGTATCTCTGGTTCATGAAAATCATAGTCTTTTGTCTCATAATTCCTCATTTTTAGGTTGGAGTTCAAACTTCACAACTGGAGATGTTGCCGACTCACGGCGACATGCTTCGGTGGGAGAGCTACGATGAAGATGTATCTTCTCTTGATGAGAGTTCTACATTTACCACTTCCGGACTCTTGGAGCAGATTAACGTGACAAGGGATGTCAGTGATTACTTATGGTACATTACCAGGTGAGATTTTATTTTCCCCTATTACTACTGGAGGTCACTCTCCATGAAAAAAAATATTTCAACCTACTCTAGAGAAATAAAGAAAGAATGTTCACATGCTATATTTTAGAAACTTTATTCTAAACTTTTTCTGCACTTTTTGTTACCAAAAGTGTGGATATTGGTTCTTCTGAGTCATTCCTCCATGGTGGAGAACTCCCAACTCTCGTACTTCAATCAATGGGGCATGCTGTGCACATCTTTGTCAATGGGCAGCTCTCAGGTGAATTATCCATTCGAGTTCTAATTGGATCATTTATCACTCTGATTGGTTTAATGAAAATGGTGACTTTGATAAATTTGATTAATTTAGGTTCTGCATTTGGGACGAGGGAGAACCGCAGAATCAGGTACATTGGGAAGGTCAATCTCCATGCAGGCACAAACAGAATCGCTCTGCTAAGTGTTGCAGTTGGGTTGCCTGTGAGTTCTCCTTCTGTAACTAGCAGATGATAAAAACAATATAGGCATGGAGCTGTACCATGTTTCAGCTGTTAGATTTTCCAACTAATAAATGCTCAAGCTTGTCTAGATGAGGTCATGGTAACATATTTAATTTAGAAAAGACTGATGTGCCTTTCCTGTTTAGAACGTTGGGGGCCACTTTGAGACATGGAACACAGGCATCCTTGGACCAGTAGCATTGCACGGGCTTGACCAGGGAAAATGGGACTTGACCTGGGCAAAATGGACTTACCAGGTAATGTGGCATTTGTTGGTGTCCACCTGTTAGACACCATCTTTTTGTTTCAGAGTTTTCTCAGAAGACAAATATCTATGTAACTTATCAGGTTGGGCTTAAAGGAGAGGCCATGAATCTTCACTCTCCAAACAGCATCTCTGCAGTCGATTGGATGCAGGCATCATTAGTTGCACAGGGACAACAGCCTCTAACCTGGCACAAGGTATTGACAAAATATTGTGACATCTATAGTCAACTTGTAGCTAGAAAATGATAACTTATAATAAATTGGAATTGCAGCCAGAACAGACCATTGAAGTATTTGATCGGCATATCTTTCATTTTATTTTATTTTAAAGTGCTGAATTGGCCAAGGAAGTGCTTCCTAGTTGCCAGCTTAACTGACCTGGCTGGATATGGATTTTAAAACTATGGATAAAATTGATACTCCAAAAAAGAAAGATGAAATTGAGAAATCCACTCAACCTGTGTGCAATTATTTAAAACTTAGGATGATAGCTTGAGTTTGTCTAATGAAAGTTGGGGTGAATATCTGGAAATATATTCATAGAATTTGGTTTTCAAGGATGACTAAGGGCTCGAAACATATTTCTGTGGTCTTACTGTACCTGCAGGCTTACTTCAATTCACCTGAAGGTGACGAGCCCCTTGCCATAGATATGGAGGGCATGGGAAAAGGTCAAATATGGGTTAACGGGCAGAGTATTGGGAGATATTGGACTGCATATGCTACTGGGAAATGTGATGGCTGTAGCTATGCAGGCACATTCAGACCTCCAAAATGCCAGCTTGGATGTGGGCAACCAACCCAGCGATGGTAAGTGTTTGAAATAGAATCCTTCATGAACTTCTTGTCAGATTTAAAAACAGAATTAAGGATGAAAGTACTTTTCGAGTTTGGTCATTGAGAATACTGCGTATATACCTAAAGAGGAGCTTATTTGAATGATGAAGCAATTAAAAATAACATACTCTATTAATACTTGTGCTCTCCAGTATTGAAAGAAAACTTGGTGAAAACAAATCTGAAATGCCATGGTATTTTCCACTGTGGAATTGGCTTTTCTGGAAAAGGTCACCTCTGTTTAGCTCTGTTAAATTGCAGTTTTCAGTTTTCTAATCTTAGAAAAGGAAGATTATAAGGCATGTTTTACAATGCACGGTTTTTTTCTCTCTTTTATAATTCAAGAAGTCTTTGAAAAAATTATCTGAGACATTTCCCCCCTTCTTTTTACTCTCTTAAAAGAGAAAAAAAAAAAAAACAAAATGTGAATCTATGAACAGCCCTGACCAAAAGCCTCATGTCTGCCTGATCCTTTTTCCTATTTTGACTGGTCTCTCTGGATAAACTGTGAAAGGTATCAAATCATTCTCTTGACATGATTTCATTATCCGTAGGTACCACTTGCCTCGATCATGGTTGAAGCCGACACAAAACCTCCTAGTGATCTTTGAAGAGCTTGGTGGGAACCCTACTAAGATCTCAATAGTTAAAAGATCAGTGACCACTGTATGTGCTGAAGTCACTGAATTCCACCCTACAATCAAGAATTGGCACATTGAAAGCTATGGGAAATCAGAAGAGTTCCACAAACCAAAGGCCCACCTCAGGTGCAGCCGGGGCCAATCGATTTCTTCCATAAAGTTTGCAAGCTTTGGTACTCCAATGGGGACATGCGGGAGCTACCAGGAGGGTGCTTGTCATGCTTCGACTTCATATGCCATCTTAGAGAAGGTACTCAATTTATTCTTGGTTTTAACTATTTTTCAGAAAATTGAATATTTTATGTTATTTAACATAAGTTTTATCAACTTTGCATGCATTTCAAGTGGAATTTTGATAAAGCCCTGCAAGTCAGATGGGTTATTGAACTTTGTTGATCTTGACATCAATAAATAATAGAGGGTTTCCTGTCCTTTGGTTAAATTTATAGCGGCATTTCTGTCCACAATTTCTCAGCTATCCTGTAAATTTGATCGCAGAAATGCATAGGGCAGGAGAGGTGCTCAGTAGCAATATCAAACAGCAACTTTGGGGAGGATCCATGCCCGAATGTGCTCAAGAAATTGTCGGTTGAAGCTGTCTGCTCTCCGACAATATCCACCACCACACAACCCAACTGGAGAGGTTAACTTTGGAAACTGAAGGACTTCTCCAAAGCTTCTAGACTTGAAACCTCATATCACATGCAAGAAAGACCATTAAGAAGAGAAGAAAAGTAAGGCAGCACTATATTGTAGTATTAGCTGAAAGAGCCAGAGCTTTTATTGAGGGGAGCACTGGCTCCAAGGAATTTATTTGAGTTAGGTTTAATTTAATTTAGTTGAGTGTACTGTAAATTAGTGCATGATAGAATGAAACAGGGGAAAGAGGGATTATCGGTTGAATTCCTGGCAAAGGTTCCGCAAACAAAAAGAGTTTCCAGGGACGTCCAGGTGAAGTAGTTGTCCTGGATCTCCCCGTCCCAGACTTTTAAACTGGATACGGATGCCATGGGAAGGTCGATGATCATGATCCATTGTAGTCGTTTGTGATATGTCAATGTTTGTTCAGTGATGATGTTGTTGGGGGGGCACTGAGTTCAAACAAGGGCCCCTTTCCAACTAGGGTTCATGTTGGGGAGTTGGATCCTAGTCTGAGAAATTTGCCTTTCTTTTCTGTGAACTGTGAACAGGGTGGTCATTAAATTAAATGAAGAACAAAGCAATTGTGTTTCATGTGCATGGCTTACATTTTTATCGCCTGTTCGTGCAAAAATCTGTGCTCGGAGATTTTGCTGCAGAAGCTGAACCCTGTGCACATGCAAAAGGCTGCCAGAAAAATCGTTTTCCTCAAAATTCCGTCCATGATCTCCGGTGAGCACAGTCACCGAAAACGCACCACCCTATGAGGAAAAGACTGAAGGGGGAGGAGGAGTTTGAGAAGCCAGCAGTAAAAACCTAATGCAATTTTATTTCATGAACAAATGGATAGTTTCTTTCGAAGCTCTCTCTGTCTATCGTCTACTCTCTACTATATATCTTACTTATCATTAATCAAAACATAATTATAATTTCAAATATCAAATGCCTTTTTCTCAAATTTAGAATCAAAAGCAATGGCAAAAAAAAAAAAAAAATCAAATCTAATTATTAGAAGATATATTAATATTATCTTTCCAAATAAAAAAAATTAAGATGAACATAAGTTGTAATAACATGCTTATCATTTTATCCATAATTATGTCAGCATTGCTTTTATGTTTGTTAAAGTGATTATGTCAGTATGCCATTCTATAAAATTACTCAGTTAGCACTCTTTGTTAACTTGCTCATAATGTTAGATATGATACAAAAAGACAACTCTGTCCAATAACTGCTGCTATGAATTCATGATAACATTACACTCTCTTGTTTCTTCTTCTTTTTTATTTTTATTTTTGGTAGGAAGTCCTAAACAACTATTTCACTTATTATGAACAACATACTTCTCTCCTATTCTTCAGGGTCTTAAGAGAAAATTTCTCACTTTGAATTCTTCCCTTCCCCATCTTTCCTCCACAAACATCTCTTAGATCCCTCTCTCAAGAGTACACCACCAACCCTACTTTCCCCCCATGCATTCTCCTCCATTCTTCTCACACATTTCTTCTCTCCCAACTCTCCTCCTCTCCCTCTTCTTCCTCTCCAGCATAATCATAAAGAAAGAGAAAGAAGAAGAACTTCTGTATATCCCGGTTTCGTGGATTTCCTTTCTCGTCTTGAACTATGCCTCTCAGCAGGTCGTCCCGAAACAACAAGCGGTCGTCGTCGTACACTTCGTACACCTCGACCATCACGACTATCGTCTTCATAGTACTATGTGTCTTGGGTGTTTGGATGCTGACCTCGAACTCCATGGCTCCGCCCCAGACAACCAAGCGAACTGCTACCACCGCGGCTACTGTCAGCAGCAGTGGCAATGCCGATGTCTCTTCTGATTCCCGTGTAGACAAAAAGGACGCTCCCGCATATGAGGATAACCCGGGTGAGCTGCCCGATGATGCAATCAAATCAGATGATCGTAGCCAGGCAGAAAACAACGACGCTAGCGATGATTCCACCAGTTCTCAATCTGATGCGGGTACATTAATATTCACATTGTCTAACTCCTCCCATGAAATTCTTCAACCTCATCATTTGAGAGCTGATCTTAGCATTGACCAATGCAAAGGCCGAAATGTTTTAATGTCAATGTACGTATTAAATCGCTTCACTTGGATAGGAACAGCAAACCCGACAAAGGAGGAAGCAAGCAACAACGTTGAGAAGCAGGAAACGACACCTACACCACAGGAGACTGAAAGCAGAGGCAATGGTCAGAAAGAAGATGATGGTGAGAATCCTCAGGCGAAAGAGTCAGTGGAAGAGCATGAGAAGCAGCAGGCTGAGCATGATAACCAAGTCTCTGAGGAGAGCTCCATGACCCAGAAACAGCAAGAAGAAAACAACGAAGAGTCTCTCTCAAAAACTTCTGAACCCGACGAAGAGAATCAATCAAAGCAAAGCAATGATCGAGATCAGCAAGAGAGCAGTTCTGAACAAGAGCAGCAGCAGGCCAATCAGGGGAAGGAGAGTGAAGCTAATAAGGGTCAAGAAGTTAATTCAGCAGAGGATCATCCTCGAGATGAGGGTTCGAACAATGAGGACAATCAGCAGATGGAGCAGAATGAAGAAACTTTGCCAGAACAGAAATCGAATGCAAATGAACAGATGGAAGAAGATCGAAGCTCGCAAAAAAATGAACAAGAGCAAGGTAAGATGACTGGTGAAGATGAGGGGCAGAAACAGGAGGAGCCAGATCAGAAAGATGCCAAATTAGTTCAGGGGGCATCGGATGGGAGCTCTAACAACGGTCAGTATAAACAGGAGAAGCTTTCACTATAAAATAGCAGAAAACAAGACTCATTTTGCAAACCTATTGTTGCTTTTCCAACAGATCCACAAGATCCACAAAGCGTGAACCCGGATGAGGAACAAGAAAAGAGGATTGAGGAGCAGCAACAGCAACGGAAAGAGGACCAGCAGGCTGATGAGTCGACACAGAAACAAGAGGAGTCGTCCACAGTTAAGGCAAGAACATGAATCACTCTTATGCTAATAACCAAGATAACATATAGAAACGTGAACTTTTACTTGTAGAATATAAAAACTTCCATCAACAAACTTAACGACTCGATTACTCTTTCAATAGGTCAGTCTCTCTCTCCCGCTCTCTCTCTCTCTCATTCTGATGTAGCTTTTTTCAATGTTTTTGCTAAGCTGGCTCATCAACTTTCAGTTAAATACCCATACACGTGAACCCTGAGACACTCAGTAACACTCATTGCAAGAACCTTTGTGATATCATCCAAATTCATAAACAGTAATCAGTTCGAAGTGCCAAACTGTCAGTGCTTTGGGATTGTTCCAGTAAACTTCCCCTTAAATGCAACAGTGAGATTAGCAAGCAAGGCCCCATGTTTCATGAGAACAAAGATTGATTTCTATATCAACTCTTAGCAGCGAGAAGAGCCAGAAGACAAAGACAATGAGAACTCTGATCAGCAGCAGCAGCGACCATCAGATTCTCCTTTGGAGGATGAGAGTCATTCGGAGCAGAATGAGAAAACGGACAGCCAGGAAAGCCAGTCAGATTCATCATTTCCTGGGGGAGACAACACGGGGATCCCAAAGGAATCGAAGGAGTCGAAGAAGTCTTGGAAAACCCAGGCGGCCCAGTCAGAGAACCAAAAGGAGCGAAAGCAGAGCGACCTAGAGGGCATTGGAAGCATCTACGGGTATACATGGCAGCTCTGCAATGTGACAGCGGGCCCTGACTACATCCCCTGCTTGGACAATGAGAAGGCCCTCCATCAGCTGCGGAGCACCAAGCACTTTGAGCACCGTGAACGCCATTGTCCTGAAGAGGGTCCCACCTGCCTTGTCCGTATCCCCGAGGGATACCAGAAGCCTATCGAGTGGCCGAAAAGCCGAGAGAAGGTAATCAATCTCCAAATTAATCCTAAACCTTTCAATGCAACAATTCCGGTAGATACCAGAATTCAATGTCATCTGCAATCTACTTGTACATCAATTTTAACT
This sequence comes from Sonneratia alba, assembly GCA_900174645.1. Lineage (NCBI taxonomy): Eukaryota > Viridiplantae > Streptophyta > Magnoliopsida > Myrtales > Lythraceae > Sonneratia > Sonneratia alba. The sequence continues at coordinate 4,462,565 of FWPY01000010.1, forward strand.
ATCATGAAATACTGTTGTGTCATCCTCAGTATAGTACTATCACATACTAATGAATTGCTCATGACCGGACACGATGACCCTCATAGATATGGTACCATAACGTGCCTCATCCCAAGCTGGCAGATGTGAAAGGGCATCAGAATTGGGTCAAGGTGACGGGAGAGTTCCTAACCTTTCCCGGAGGAGGTACCCAGTTCATCCATGGCGCCCTTCACTACATAGACTTCCTCCAGGCAGTAAGCTCCCTTCCCTCATCTTCATGCCATTTCAAGTATCAGACACATACACACAATTAGACATATATGAGAATAACTGTCTCAATACTATGATTATCAATATATTCAGGCGGTGGCAAACATCAAATGGGGAAAGCACACTAGGGTTATTCTAGATGTGGGTTGCGGAGTGGCCAGCTTTGGTGGATACCTCTTCGAGAGAGATGTGCTGACCATGTCATTTGCACCGAAGGATGAGCATGAGGCACAGGTCCAGTTCGCATTGGAGAGAGGAATTCCAGCAATTTCTGCTGTTATGGGCTCGCAGAGACTCCCATTTCCGAGCAGGGTCTTTGATCTCATCCACTGCGCACGGTGTCGGGTTCCTTGGCATGAGGAAGGTTTGGACATTGATCTCATCAATTGTTAGCCTGTATCTACGAGCAATTTTCTAATTCTAAGGATAGAAAACTGAGAGAGTCGTTTTTTGGTGGATTGCCTTTGAGAACAGTTTCTCCAGGTGTTTGCAGAATGTTTTTGCCCAAGCAATTTTGTGGAAACATCAAGATGATGATTTTTAATCTCTCATTAAGCTTCTTCATTAGTTTAGAGAATGATAACTCTGCTCATGTTGTCAAGCGATGGACCTCTTCGGTTGCATCGAACAGTACTTCTGTCTTAGAATATTTCCAAATGATTCTCGTAACAATCACTCGTTCACAATATTTGCTACCTATTCTACTCATCTATTCCTCAAGGGTTCCTGGAATATTTTATGAAGGTGGTAGGCTGCTTCTGGAACTGAACCGAGTTCTGCGGCCGGGAGGTTTCTTTGTGTGGTCTGCTACTCCAGTATACCAAAAGCTTGAAGAAGATGTCCAAATCTGGAAAGGTAATAAAATATATTCCCCACCAATTAACAAGCTCAGCCATTTGAAACCTACATGTTATTTCATCCCTTTTCCTCATCTTCGCATTTTTAGAGATGACTTCACTGACGGCATCAATGTGTTGGGAGCTCGTCACTATCCAGAAGGACAAGCTAAACTCAATAGGAGCTGCCATATACCGAAAACCCAGATCAAACAAATGCTATGAAGAAAGAAAGCAGAACTCTTCTCCGATGTGCAAGAATGATGATGATCCAAATGCTGCATGGTAGAGTTTTCTTTTCCTTTATCTGCTTAGTCCATGAGGGACTTCTCTATGAAGAGAAACCTACCGCCATAAGAATTATTTCTCATGTAAGTTCAGGCATCTTCATATAGTCCCATGAGAGACGCTACACAATGTTAGATGAGGATGGAGCTTGGAGTGCCTTAGCCACTATTTTAGCCACTAGAGCCACTCCTCATTTTCCTCTCATGTTCTTTGCATAAGCAAGACCTCTGTTAGAGTTAGTCTGAGGCTTTAGGAACGCTGGTATTCCAAGTCCTCTTTTTTAATCCTACTCGTGTCTACAGGTATGTGCCTATTCAGGCGTGTATGCATTGGAATCCCACTGAAGAGTCTGAGAGAGGGGCTCGCTGGCCGGTAGTTTGGCCCCGTCGACTCAGAACACCTCCTGCGTGGCTCAATGGCTCGCAGATGGGAATTTATGGGAAGCCAGCTCCCCAGGATTTCCTCACTGATTATGATCACTGGAAGAAGGTTGTGAGTACTTCATACATGTCTCGGCTCGGGATCAGCTGGTCTGGAGTAAGAAACGTGATGGACATGCGAGCTGTGTACGGCGGGTAATTCTTCATTTATTTCCTAGCAAAGCCAAATCCTGGAGCCAGGACCACTCCAGGCTGCAGGATTAAACTAAATACAGCAAAATACTTGGAAATTGGGAGACATAATTCAAACAATGGATTTACTTTCATCATTATCACAGGTTCGCAGCTGCTCTTAAGGACCTTCAGATGTGGGTGATGAATGTGGTGAATGTCGACTCTCCGGATACACTTCCCATCATATACGAACGGGGACTCTTCGGGATATACCATGACTGGTGTGAATCCTTCAGCACCTATCCAAGAAGCTATGATCTCTTGCACGCTGATCATCTCTTCTCCAAGCTCAAGAAAAGGTATTTAAAAAGTCTGCAAGGTCTAAAAACTTCAAAGAGACATTTCCAATGCATAATCACTTTCCTTTCCAAATTGAAGCCTAACATATTCTCGTTTGCATAGGTGCAAGCTCGAACCAGTAATGGCAGAGGTGGACAGGATTGTGAGACCAGGAGGGAAGCTAATAGTGAGGGATGAGTCGAGTGCCATAGGTGAGGTCGAGAACTTGTTGAAGTCCCTCCACTGGGAAGTACACCTAACCTTCTCAAAAGATCAAGAGGGAATACTCAGTGCCCAGAAGGGAATCTGGCGGCCTGACACATATGCCGATAGTTAGTGATCAAGATTGCAGCTAACACAAATCCGATCAAGTTACCAACCGCTTTAGGAAGAGTTCTACAGCCCTGGAGTTGATAATATGCATATAACATCATAAGAATCATCAGAAGCTTCCCTACTTTTATATATGCACTGCAGAAGTTATGAGTCTGTCCCTTTACCCTTGTAGTATCAAAATGGGCGCAAGTCTTTATTTTTATTCGTTGTCCCTTCAAAATTTTGGACTGTAATGTATTTGCAGCATTTATTGCAGTTCCCCTGGAACCCAGAAAATAATGAAATGAGGAGCCTCCGACATTGTGATAACAAGAGAAGAGACCAATAGGAGAAAGATGAATACAAGTACTGCTCGAACCCCACGAATATTGGTGGGGAACCGCTGGCGATTGCGACTGCACCACCCATTTCTCAGTTCCACCATCGATTGGAAATGCTAAAATTGATGCACGAATACAATACGCAAGTGCAGACGTCTCAGAAAAATGAAGAAACTACTAATTGCTTAGTCGATCAATATATCTCAAATCTCAAGAATGCTTTCACTCGGGCTTTGAACCATCATCGCCATAAAGCTTGTTATAGGCCTCAAGCTCGTCGTAGTATATGTCCCACACACACCTGACGCAACCGCTTCCACAGCAATCATCCGGCAGCGGCTTCTCTGGCGGCGGCGGAGGCTGTTTCTGGGGCGCCCCTTTTTCTTGATTCTTGCCGGTGTTCTCCGTCTCCGACTCGATCGAGGGATTCTTCTCCGCTGCCGCCATGATTTAATCAGAGGGGAGAATCAATCACTCCGGACAAAAGGGTATCGAATCTTGAAATTTATTTCTAGCTGTCGCTGCGGTGGAGTCGGATGACGATTCAATCCGATTTCTGTCTTCCCCTCTTCCTGCGGTGGGATATACAGATTTCGGCGTATGCAAAGATTTATTCCCGTTATGAGCACATATCTCAATTTAACGAGCACCAGGGCCTGCGGGCTTAATCCTCATTGACTTTTCAGAAAACCGATAAATTTGAGAAATTTGTAAGTGATATCATTAGAAAAAAAATTAATATATGAAGAATCTGATCTAAAGGTGAAGACTTTAGCTGCGAAGACATTTGATATCATCAACCCACCAACCGTCGTCGGAATGATTCAAAGAAGCCCGATGAACCGATTGGGTTAGTCGTATGTCCCATAGGAGGACGGATGATCGCCATCATGCCATTTGTAGATGATTGGCGTGCCCCCGGCATCATATCAACTTTTCACTAACAGCTAATGGGTTGAAGGATCAAATCAGATGTACTTCAGAAAGCTCCCAACTTTACATTCTTTAAACTGATTGATATATTGATGGGCCGCGTGAATCAAGTGATCATTATTCGTCGCCAACAGCTTGAAAGGGTCGGATGCTCGAGAGCGGGTCAGAGCTAACTTCCCCGTGACGGTGTTGGTTGGAATTATTAAATCTCTCATCTCTCATGATCACTTATTATAGGAAATTTCTGCTCTTTCTCTCTCTCTCTCTCTCTCTCTCTCAACAACAATATCAGGTGTCACCTAATGTGTTTGATGGAAGAAGCAAGTCCGGCATGCGATTGGATTATTGAGCATTTTCCTGACAGTTAAATTACTCTTCCAATGAATAAGGGGTGTCCCCGTCAAAATTCTCGACAAGACCATCTGTTTCTATATGTATTGTTTAATGCGTAAAATCTTAACAATCACTAACTAACCTAGATTTGAATCCTGGTCGTAGATGTTCTTGATAAACAAAACTCAAGTTTGACCACCGCATCACCAGCTACATCATTTGCTTCTCGATAGATATATGCTTTGACCCAACATCCCTGGAACTCCAAAAGGGTTGTCCTGCATTCAGAAATAATCGGAAGTTAATGTAAGTTCTCCTCCATAAGGGTTTATGAAATCAAGTCATATGATACATTGATATCCAGTTTGATACTTAAAACTGCCACAACTTTGCCATTTCTCATTGCTATCACGACGGTGTTATTTTAGTACTCAGGAATAACAGTATCATTTTAGTCCATCGGCGAGATCCTTACTGTCACATCCCGCATTCTTGTTCTTGACTGCATCTCTTTAGTCCCCAACTGAACCAAACTCACAAACATTAGCTGATAACCTTTTCTTATAAATCTGTCTTTTTTTCCCTCGAATGCCGACAGACAAACAAGATGATCTTTTTTCTTTTTATTTAAACAAAAGACGCTTGCAATTCCCTTGTGAACATTCCCACATTGCCACAGCAACCTCCCATGGAGATCCTGAGCACCCCCTCCGAGAGAACTGCGTTGCTTGCTGTCTTCTCCATCTTCCTTCTCTGGGTTCCCTCTCAAGCGTGCCACCCGGTTGACCGAGAAGCCCTCCTCGAATTCAAGGGCCGGATCACGTCGGACCCATCCAGCCTCCTCCGCTCTTGGGTCCCTTCTTCTGACTGCTGCTCCTTGTGGGCCGGCATCACATGCGATCCCTCCACCGGCCGAGTTGTCAACCTTAGCCGTCCGGGCCTGGTCTCAGAGAACGACTTCCTCTTCGACACGTCCATGTCGGGGACATTGTCTCCTTTCTTGGGCAACTTGTCTTTCCTCCAGCTGCTTGAACTTAGCAGCCTGAAGGACATCACTGGTCCGGTCCCGCCCGAGCTTGGCCATCTCTCCCAGCTCGAATACCTGTTCTTGGATTCGAATAGGCTTTCCAGCACGTTCCCTTCCACATTCAGGAACCTTCATCAGCTGAAAAAGTTGTATTTGAGTGACAACCTTCTGTCTGGCCGGATACCTACTGATGTTTTCGGATCGATGAGGTCGCTCTTCGAACTTGGTCTTTCAGGTAACCAGTTTTCTGGGCCGATCCCATCTTCCATAGGAGATTTAGTTGAGTTGACCAAGCTTGACCTTCATGAAAACAGATTTTCTAGCGGCATTCCCTCCAACATAGGAAACCTCAGGAGCCTCAGGTACTTCGATCTTTCACACAATCAGGTCACTGGACGGATTCCCCATTCAATCGGCCGGCTTTCCTCCTTGGAGCTGCTCTATCTCAATCACAATTCGATTGGAGGAAGCATCCCTCCTTCCATCGGGGACCTCACGTCCTTGACATTCTGCCGCCTATCGGAAAATAAACTTACTGGAAAAATCCCGCCATCAATCGGCAACCTCACGAGAATCCAACGGCTCATCCTTGAGAACAACAGGTTATCCGGGAAATTGCCTTCTGCGATCGGTGATCTAATCACTCTCACTGATATCTACTTCTCCAACAATCGGTTTAAGGGTAGTATCCCCTCGAGTATTGGGAATTTACGAAAGCTTCAAATGCTAGATCTGTCAAGAAATCAACTCTCTGGTCCACTCCCTTCTGAGCTTGTTGAACTTCAGAGTCTTCAGAGCATGGACCTCTCCTTCAACCCGCTTGAGCTGGTAAACTTACCACGTTGGCTCAGAGATATAAGGCTCTTCAGGTTGCTGCTTGCAGGAACCGGGATAACGGGCCGGCTACCTAGATGGCTCTCGTCATCGAGCTTATCAACACTTGATCTGTCAAGCAATGGCCTAAGAGGAAAACTTCCCGGTTGGATAGGGAACATGAGCAACCTAGCGTTTCTGAACTTATCGAATAACGGGTTCCAATCTTCGATCCCAAGGGAATTCAAGAACCTCTCAATGCTCATGGATCTTGATCTCCATTCGAACAAATTCCACGGTCATCTTGGCAACATTTTCTCCAAAAATGTTGAGGACCCACTTGGACACTTCAACTCTATCGATCTCTCCAGTAACATGTTCACCCGTCCAATTGATGAGCACATAGGGGACAGACCGGCAATGAGTTCAATAACAACCCTGGTACTGTCAAACAATCCTCTGGGTGGGTCCATTCCGAGATCGATTAGAAAACTCACACAATTGCAGAGGCTGGAGCTCGTGAATAACCGGCTCTCGGGGACGATACCGCCAGAGCTCGGCAATGCAAAAGGGCTGATGTCGGTTTTGCTCTCCTGGAACATGCTGATAGGCGAGATTCCAAAAGAGTTGTTGAATCTCAACGAGCTGAAGGAGTTTGATGTATCTAGGAATCGATTGAGTGGCAGAATTCCTCCTCATCAGGCCAATATTCCGGCATCGGCGTTCTTGGGTAATGCCGGTCTATGCGGTGCTCCCCTTCCTCCGTGCAAGGATCCATAGGCCGGCCATTCCGTTTCACCAGCTATTTCTTTTACCCGACGAGAACTTCAATATGCCTCAATTTGTTGAAACATCCAACCGCTGATTATTGATTATACTTTTAGCCGAGTTTGTTTTCCCTTCCTTACTGAAAGGAATATTATTTGCGAGAAACAAGTAAGAACGAAAATCATCATCTCTGCCTTTCTCCATTCAACAGGATTACCATTCATCTAATTCTGTCTCGTGATCCTCATGCCATTGGCTGGTGGTGAGGTTGACACGGCGTGATGAGTCCACAGTCCGTGACTGAGAACTACCGCCTAATACCTCACTCATCCACATTAAGTGCATCTTTGTTGGCGGAAGATTTGTGGGAGATATTACCATTGTAATCCTGGAAATGAAGCAAGCATTCGGTAGTATTACTTCTCCTGTTAATAAATGCGCTTCCTGAATTGAATGTTATGTACTCCATCGATGGTAGACTTGGAGATAATGGGTTTTCGTCCATCTGGTTGGGACTGCTTTGAATTAGTTATTTTTTTATTTAAATATCTATATGGATAGATGGATTAGGTGATGAGGCACATGATAATGTGGGATTTGCGGCAGATGTTCAGAGGAAGTGAGGGAGAGGACAAGTGCAAAGTGACGAACGGTAATGGATTGGTAACCGAAACCACCGACTATCGTCAGAGTTGTCTTCGAATTGAATGATTGCCGCGAGCGCTGGACCCATCGGAGTGCTCTCTGATTCATACAATCTCGTGAGTGTATTAAAAGATCACCACCCATAAATGTCACGCTCAAACACTGAGTGGAATAGGGCCACTCAATGCGGGAGGGAGCTTATGCAGGCCCACGTTGACCGTTCGACGAAACCATTTGACCAAGTTATTAAGTCATTACATTTGAGTTTCTTTTGACCAGAGTAATTACGACATTTAAATCAGACAGGGGGAAGAGACAAATATTTTCGAAATTGTAAAAAAAGAGGAAAAATTATATGTATAATTTTCAAAGGTCGGTCAGGTCACGTGACCTGACCTGACTTGGCAACCCGCCCCCACTTCAAAACACCTTCAATCTTCATGTCATGTTTGAAAAGAGGTCCCAGACTTTCGGAGAAATTCTTCAGCAATCCTACGTGTTGGGTTGCATCGGGAAGTACTAATTCAAATCTTGAGCAAATGGGTGAATGAACGTTAATAGTTTACCGAATAATTACTATATCTATCGGTTGTCTTGTTATATATGTGACCACGAGATCGGATCATCCGAGACTTTTCTGCAGATTTTGTTCATGAGCAGGTCAGAGAAATTGATCTAGATTTTCTCCAAGTCTTGTGAGACGTGGCCAGGGATGCCTTAACTCTCTTGTATCCGGGAGGATAATTAAGTCAGTAGGAATGGTTGGAGGGGGCCATACGAATCTAAGCTCACTTCCTGGCACCCTAGAGAGAGACAGAGAGAGCACATGCCACCAAGTTTCTCCTTTCTATCCTTGTCACTTGATCACATAGCCATAGCCTGCTGCCAACTTGGCAATCCATTTGTTCTGTAAAGAGGCATTTGAGGCTGTGATGATCATAGTCCGTATTGTAGACTCTTCGTTCGTAGATGGTGAACCCATGCACTTCTTAACTTGGGAAGAGGACTGCTACGAGCTCCTTTTCATAGGGTGAAATGCCAAAGTGTCTTCTCCCCCAAAAAATATCAGCACTGCCCCAATGTTCCTTGCCATCAACTCGATTCATCCATAATTTTGCCATAGGAAAAAAAATTAACAGTTGCTTGTGGACTAAATTGATCACCAATAATTGAATACTTTCACCTTTATAGCGACAATAAATCAATAAGGACCAACTTATTAATTGGATTAATCATGGGACGAATGTGTATATTTACTGTTTTTTAGTTGACATATTTATCTATTTATTATCGTGTTGTCTCGCCAAAACAAGGAGTTTAAGCTGACGCATGCCATTGGTCAAGAGAACTGGAATTTTAAGGAATAACCGGAAAAGAACAATAAAGCATCGAAGTTGCCGATTGGCTAATGGGACATCACAGTTACGGATGTCATCCAATCAGTACGAGACACGTAGTGGGACGGCTAGTCGCTAACAGGAGGCTGATGCCTGATGACTAGAAGATATTCGATGAGCGTCACTTCCTCGTCTACAAACCACTCAGATTATGCCACGTATATACGTTTACGGTTATTTCCTTTTTAATATGTTAGGATTTTTTAAAAGACAACATCTAAATAATTTTTACTTAACGAATTAACATACACTAAATATCTACTCATGCCTGATCTCAGCCATGGAGCCAGCTAAGTTTCTCGGTCGTAGTCTACGGCTCTACTACGGTGCTCCAAATGTCAACTTAATGACAAGATATTTTATCTTAAATCTAGAAATTAAATTAATATTAACTCATTCAAATTTAATCTACCTTGCACTTCTCACACTAATAAATATAATTTTTAAAATTAGATCAAATAAAAAATCGGTCAACATATAGGATCATGGGTAGAACAATGAGTTTAATAAATCGAATCACATATTTAATAAATAATAATAATAAATTATAAATTAAAATAAAATATATTGAATATAAATTTATAACTTCAAATTTTAAGATATTTATCATAATATCTAAGTTTAGCAAAAAAAATATAAATTTAAGTTGAATAAAAATAAAATATAATATTAATGTTCTTTTTTTAAATAGATATCGGAGTTGATAATTTTTTTCTTTTTAAGTAATTTTTAATTTACCAAGTTTGATCGTCAATTTAGTTGGATTTGACGGTTGAACCATGAATTGACCGGATTTAGAGTATTTTTGGATTAATCAAGTAAGCCAAACTTGGTGAGTGTCTAATTCTCAATTGAATTGGTCCGACCGGTCAAACCGGTCCGACTGATCAGTCCGATTCGGTTTTGAAAACTATGCTAATAACTAGTTATTATATATCTAATTTGAACGAGTGAGAGTTCTAGGATTATTTCTTTATTACTCGTTAGAGGTTAACCATTTGCTAATTACCATTGATTGCCTCGGCCATCAAATTAGCACAAGGAAGAGAGGTTGGTGGGTCGAACATTTTATGGTCCCCGTGAGGGGTCGAGTCGAATGATGGTCTTCGATGGGCTGTTGGGGACAAGACAAGAGCCGGGCCATGCTGTAATTATTATTCCCCAACCTTGTCACCTTTGCTTCCAAAAACATGTATGTCTTCGTCCCGTCCCACCCACGCAACTCTGGGGCACTATGATTACGGATGGAAATTTCACAATCTTGGATTTTAACTCTTTAACTCTGGCCCTTTAATTAGCTGACTCCCTCGTAAAATTAAATTGTTAGGATAAAGAGGTGTTTATTGATACAATAAATAAAATGGTTTATTTTTCTTACTCCATAGCCTGGTGATTCATCTAATCTAAGTGTTGATCAATTCTCCTAGTAGTTGCTTGTCATGCTCAGTAATTATCACACTATCTACTTAATGGGTTATAATTTCATACCAATAATACCTCTTTGGTCAAATTCAGGAATAAGTTCTCCCTATAAAAATGGTAGGACAATCTGATATTAGAAACATATGTGGAAATTACCTTTCCTAATCTAAAAACCTAAAATAATACATATCATCAACTTCTATATTCTAAAAAATCTAAAAAACCCTAAGACAATCGACCCTTAAAATTCTGAATTATGAAAATAATATACCTTGAAAATCTTAATAAACCCTAAGAGATTATTAAAAGCCCTAAAGACTATGAAATATATTAATTTTACAATAATTAGAATTTTCGTTTTATTTATGATGATGATGTCAATGTTACTTTTATGTCCGGTAAGAAAAAATTGATAGGATATACACTATTTCTGATTTGAACGAGGGGTAAGTTAGGCATTCGAAAAACTTAAATTGGTTAATTAATGGTCACTTGATCATATAAATTAAGCGATGGTTACCTATCTTATTCCCTAATTGCTCGAGTAATATTTTTGTTATTAACGAGTTCATGGTGATCTTTCTTTATCCCATTGATTTTTTGAACAACTCATCGAATTTATTAGAGTTTTACCGTGGCGTTCACTTTCAACTTATCAATCGATCATTCTACAGTTGGTCGTAGCGTCCTCATCGCACCAAAGCTCGCACCTCCGTATATGAAATGGGTCGCGGTGTCCTTGAGTGTGCTGTCAAGTACGATCTCTGGCGACATTATTCGACTTCGATCCCATCAGGAGCTAATAAGATTCTTGTCACGCTTAATGTTGAGTCTCATCACATCAGAGGTTAGCCCGTGGTCCGAAACACCAATGTGAACAGTGAAGTTATTGTATCATATCCTTAAACCGTCGGGGGAATTCGACCAACAACCTCCAAATTTAACATTGGTCAGCTGTCAAGAGACATTATTGTCGCCATGTTCCTTGACTTGGGGTTCAACTTTGAACAACATTACGCGGGAAAGAAATGTGCGCAACGGAGGCGAAATGAGCGGCCATCCACGCGGTGGCCGAAAGATGCCACCTCAGAAACTAGTCAATATCTGCGGCCCCAATTCCTTCCCAATTAAGAGAAATATATATATATATATATAATCAAACACGGGCATATATATATTGATTCTGCATTAAGTTTAAAATTATAACTATAAAAATTCAATGTAAGTTTTCTGCATGTGTAATCTTATGTAGAAATCCGAGCCAATAAGTTAGATATCACCATTTTTACTCTTGGCATTTGGATAGGGTTGTTGGATAATTTTCTCATTAAATAAATTTTTATATTTTATTATTATTGATGGAAAAAACTAACGTAATATTATTTTATCTCTCAATAGATTGCGTAGACTCGAATTTGCATAAGTGAAAACACTTGGGAGCAAGTGGCCCTACATCTCTTGGGTATTAACGAAAAACACACGGTTCTTGTTTTAGGAGGCTGGGAATTTTCAAATTTTCAAAATTTGAATGGTAATTTCTTAATCTTTTCGAATGTTACACGAAGACAAAAGCCACCAGTTCCATGATAACAACATGAAATTGCCACCGTCATCATTAAATTTCTCGAGAGAGAGAGAGAGAATCATGTAGAGCATCTACCAACTGTTACATTATACGCATGTGGAATATAATTATTTAATAAAAAATTGATATAAAGTTATTTTTTAATTATTAAAAGAATAAGATAAATATAAAGAATTTTTGTGAACCTAAAAATATATAATTATTATATAAAGATTTACTGATATGATATAATTGTTGTATAAAATATTTTCTCTCGTTGATCAAGTGTTTTATCACTTGTACCACATAGGATAATTTTTTTCACTTGTTCTAGAGAAAAAAAAGAGAGAAAATTCTAAAATAAAAAGGGAAAATAAATAAGAAAAGGGATTGCATTCGAGAAATGGCAATCATTGTAATTAAGAAAAAAATTGAATATCATTTATTTATGAAAATTGCACCGTTAATGTGTTATCCACAATAAGCTTCAGAAAACGTACGAACGCGCAGAAGGGAGATAGAGCAGTACGTCAATGGAATACGTAGGGCGGGGCGATACACAGAGAATCACGGCAGTACACACGAACAAGGACCTGAACTGCAAGGCGGGGGAAAAACGCGTTTTTTTTTTCTTAAATTGAAAAGAGAGAGGAAATAATAGTAAGCCCATGCCCCTCCCTTAATCAATCAATGCTTTACCGAACTTACCTTCACCCTTCGTCTTCTCCGTTTCAATTCTATCCCTTTCTCTTTGCAACCACCCCAACCTCTCCACCTCACCCTCTCTTCTCTTCAAAGGTAAAGGGGAGTTGCAATTTTCGCTTCTTTATTTCTCGATTATTATGGTTTTGGAGGGGGGAGAGAATGCATGCTTTTGGGTTTTCTTTTTGGCAATTTATGAGGCGTTAAAACTGTGGGTTTTGGTTCGGTTTTAGGTTGGAACGGAAATGGAATATGTTGAAACTGCTGCCCTGAAGGAAAGTTTCTGGAGGGGGTGTTTTGGCGGGAGGGGGAGCCCTGAGGTGTTCGCTGCCGAGGAATCTCTGGCGGTTAATGTGTCCGGCGGGGTCCCTTCCGACGACTTCTCCGTTGACGAATTGCTTGACCTGTCCAACGAAGATGGGTTCGACGAGGAGGAAGGAGGAGAGGGACAAGTAGCACAAGAAGAAGGAAGAAGAGAAGAACGGAGTGTAGAAGGAAAGCAGAGCGACGGGAAGGCCTCAGTTTCAGGGTTCTGTCAAGCGGACGATTTTCTGGCGGTTTCCGCCGGCGCGCTCAGCGTCCCGGTAACCCCTTTCGACTTTCCATTCTGCAGATATTTGTTCTATTTTTTAAAAAAAAAATTATATGTAGAAAATTTGGATTTTTTTTAACGTCCGCATTTGATTAAAGGTGGGATTTTTATGCAGGCGGACGACGAGGCGGAACTCGAATGGTTGTCGCAGTTCGTGGAGAACTCCTTCTCGGAGTACTCCTTCTCGGAGTACTCAGCGCCACTCCCCGCCGGAATGCTACCGGAGAAGACCCGGAACCATCCAGGAAGCGAGAGCCTGGTTGCATTGGAGAGGCCCAGCTTCAGAAGCCCGGTTCCCGCCAAAGCACGGAGCAAGCGGACCAGGACCAGCGGCCGGGTATGGTCCCTCGGCTCGACGCCGTCGCTTTCTGAGTCTCCCGCTCCGAGCTCCTCGTCATCGTCGGCCACCTCCTGCTCCCAGCAGGGTCCTTGGCTCATAGTCACAGACTATGGCCTAATCGAGCCGGTCTACGGCAAGCTGCCTGCCAAGAGGCAGAAGAGTAAAGCCGAGGGCCCAGGCCTGGGCAGCACCCGAGGCGGTGCAGCCACTGCGGGGTTCAGAAGACGCCGCAGTGGAGGGCGGGGCCGCTGGGTGCGAAGACCCTATGCAACGCCTGTGGGGTCCGGTTCAAGTCAGGCCGGCTGCTGCCTGAGTACCGGCCCGCATGCAGCCCGACGTTTTCGAGCGAGCTCCATTCGAACCACCACCGGAAGGTGCTGGAGATGCGGCGGAAGAAGGAGGCGTTGTCGGGCCACCCCGAGTCCGCGATGGCCGTGCCAAGTTTTTGAAGAGATCGGAGGTGATAGGATAGGAGGCTTGACAGCAGTTGCGAAATGTGTGGCAGCAAAGCGGGTCCGGGTCGGGTCAGGCTCGCAGGTTTAGTCAGGTTTAATATTATTCCCTCTTTCCCCCTCCAACCTTGACATTCGTGTGGTAGCTTATGTGTCGCTTATCTTTAGCGTAGCATCTTTCTCTTTCTTCTTCTCATATATATATATATATAGCATTTTCTTTTTTTTTTACCAATTTTATTTAATTCAATGTCCTGTAGCTTTTAATGATGTCGGCAGTGATATCAAGATTCCAGGTCTTCTTCCTCAGGGCATTGAGTGTATCCCCTTCCCTTGTGCACCGCATGAGCACGATAGATATACATACATACAACTTTGATATTTTAAATGCCCTAAGAAATTAGGAAGAGCACTGAGGGGTACCGAATCGGGAGGCTTCTGCCTTCAATGGAGCTCGTGAACGAATGGGGATTCCTAATTCTTGTCTGAAACGGCTGAGCTTCTCCATTCCTCAGGCTGTCGAGAGGCAAAAGATATGTGACAATGGGACGTCGTCCTTCACGTTGCTACTCCTTTTCGAGAAAATTAATCGGATTTCGTGCCGTACCCATGTTGTGCTGCCGTGGTAGCTGCCCCCCACCCCCCTCGGAGCATCGCGTAGCGTACGAGTTCCGAGTGAACGGGAGATCGTTTCTGCAAAAAAGATCAGACGATTAGGCACCATTCACTCGTCTCAACCGATCGAACAGATTTCACGTCTTCCCGAAGTTTGAATGGGCAGTTCGAGCGGTTTAATTGCATGATTTTGATGGTTATACGAAAACAGACGTTCACGACCGGCTCCTGAACTTGACCTGATCTCGGTTGTTGGGTTGGCGACATCACCCAGAAAGCAATTGAAGAGCCGAGACAAAAAAAAAAGGGAAATAGTAAACCATTACCTGTTCTCCTATATATATATATAATAGGAAGAAATGAGAAAGAAATAAATAGATACAGAAAAAGCTTAAAATTAAATTTGCATTCTCTTTCTCAGTTGAGTTCGCATGCTTATGACAAGATATATATATATACACGCGCGCGCGCGATGCCTCTCAAAGAACAAATCCCCCAGAGAGGACTCTAATGGGCCACTCACCGCTTCCAAAAGAAAGCCCATATCGAATCCTCAGGTGTAGATCATGCGCTTCGGGTGTCGCACTGAATTTTCTGACACCCTTCGATGACTTTTGTCGACAGCATCGAGGAAGTCCCCATCCGTCACTGCCTTCCTCCTGGCTCGAACAGCATACGTTCCTGCTTCCGCGCAGACACTCCTTATGTCAGCACCTACAACCACGAGAGCATGCGTCAGGATCCACCAGAGCTGATGACAGCTTTTAAAATCAGAAAGCATCTTGAAGGTCTGATGAGAGAAGCATATCCGAGAGACGCACGGGCCCCCTCCCCGTCCTCGAGCGGCAGAAGTTTTTCCGCCTGGAAGACAGAAAAATATTAGGTACAGGATGTCTCAAGAAATACAGAGATCATGAATGTCAAGTACGTGCATCATGCTTCGTAGAAGCAGCAAAATGAGAGAGTTGAGTGTGGGGGGAAGAGCGATGGATACTGATTAAATTTTTTTAAGTGTAATCCTAGCGAGTTTTGCATTATCTTACATATTATATCACCAAAAGTCTCTTGCGTTAGCTATTCGATCTTCCAGCAGAGAATCATGGAAACCGGGGAATGTGTACCAGCTCAGCTGTCTACGAACCAAACACAGTTTAAAAGTCTCTTAGAGCCAAGTAAAATGAAGGGAAAATTAATCCCCACAGGTGGAATTGGGGCAAAGGCAGGGAGGGGAGAAGTTCCAACCGAATGTCCCTCTCACACAGTTCATTGTCCTGGTATGAATCTTGAATATCTGTGTCCTGCTCTCAAGGTCGGGAAAACCGAATTCGAGCTTACGATCCAATTGCCTGGACGCAATTAGTGCAGGACCTAGAGTGTCTGGCCTGAGATACAGATGTTTAAAAACAGTCAGAAGCGTGGCATTCATAATGTAAACTACAATCTAATGACAATCTTACTCATCAAAAAATTTCCATACCCTCTCGCAGGGGACCTGTATGTTGGAGACTAAGAAGGCCAATGTTCCACCATCACTAGGATCACAATCGAATAAAATTTTCATTCTAGGACTTCCTGTCACTGCAATAAACACACGAGGCAAACTACAAAAGAAGCCTGCCATTTTTCCCAGAAAACAGTGTCTTGTAGAGATTAAGGTTGGCTTTGCAGGTCACCAAAATACCTACCTGTGGCCATGAGTGCTTTAATGTTTGCAGCGAGCATCAAAACCATCAAGCTGATTAACTATCTCAAGCATAGTGCGCTGAGCCCCCATTGTCTATTCCAACACCATCATCCAAAACGTGCACTGCCAATAGCATCAACTTCATCATAAAATACAATACAGGTCTTCTTGGAACGTGCCATCTGTGAGCAACAGCTGCTTACTCTCATGAGGAAAGCAAAACCCAAAAAGTAACTGTAGTTACAAGTGCAGAACAAATCTCTCAAGTGTTTGAACTGTTCAGGAATGTATCCTGTCACCTGAAATAGCTCCCGCACCATCCTAGCTCCCTCACCGACATAACTCTGAACAAGTTCACTGGCAATAACACGAATGGAACAAGCATCTGTTCTATTCACCACAGCTCTGGCCAAAAGTGTTTAGCCAGTTCCCGGTGGACCATAGCAAAGAACACTTTTCGGAGGATCAATTCCGAGCTTCACAGATTTTTCGGGGTGAAGCATGGGCAACTCAACAACCTAAAAAATAAATGTGAAATAGATTGGCACCTATTAAATACAAGAAGCCAGTCACACGGTAAATGAACATACGCCAGTTGAAATCATACCAAGCAGGTCGCTGATTTTCTAAGCCATTTCCGTCATCTCTTTTAGACTCTCTTTATGGTGGTAGAGTAAGGAAGGTCCCAGACCCTGCATAAATTCAAGATAAAATGATCGAATAGCAGGAAAATGACAAGCCGAACAATAGTAACCCCTCAGAAACGATTTTCAACAAGTATATCGTATTAAGTAAACAACGACACCGGAAAGGGAAGACATCGCAACAGTGTCAGAAATATTTTTCCCAAAGACCCACTGATCGATCAACTGACGGCAGTGGAAAGCCCGGACTATTGCAATCTTTAAACAATAATAGAAGTACAGAATCGTATAGCTAAAAATTCATAGATTCAATTCCAGCACTTCATTCACAAAGCAAAGTTAAAATTATCACACTAGTCCAATGTACCATATGTCTAAACATCAATAATGAGCTTGACCAGGGCAGCCAAAGTATAGCCACCAGAAGTAAATTGCTTACCTATGTCTTAGTAAAAGATAAAATCAGCTGACAGAACCATCCACACTATTTACCAACATTCTCAAACTAAGCACCAAAAACCAATCGGTAATGAATAGGATTAAGGTTTTGGTGTGGAGGGGAAAGCGGAAGATTAAGGTTTTGGTGTGGAAGATCAAGCAACGCATGTAGGTCATGAGAAGAGCAATGTCGTGTTCGTCAAGAGTTCGGGGGTTCTTCTCGTCCTTGAGCACCTCATCAGGTCCAAGCGCCATCCGACAGAGCTCAGTCCCTCAGCCTCCCGAGCTTCCACTTTCCTTTCTTTCTCAGGGACTGCTGCTATTGAGCGAGTTTTCACGATGAGGAGGGCAGAGCTCAAGCCTCAGGGAAGCAGCGGGTCACAGGAAAAGGACGTGAGCTCCTCCCGAAACCGGCCCGCTAGGCCCGACCAGAGTCAAACCTCAGCAGTCAGAAAGCTAAAATGGTAATCTAATAGTACGGAACTCGCCCCTACTTAAGGTATACATTCCTTGGACGCATCGAATTGTCAGGACCACGACACTGCACAATACTCGAACCCCCAACCCCAGAAAAGATCATTCGTTTGAGCTTTTCCAAGGACTCTGTTTTCACCAAGAAACCCATGTACCATCCAAAGTTTCAATCTGCATAACATAGAATCAAGCGATGCAAGGCAACAATCTTGGGGGAAATAAATAATGTGATATTACAAAGAGTAGAGTCACATCTATAGTACCACCACTTACAGGGGACTTCATATATGATGTCCGTCCATCTCATAGCTGACACAGGAATCTTCTTGTACAAAGAATGGTTACAAAAATTCATCAACTGCAAATTGATTCTTGTGGACTATACAACCGAACCTGGTGCAAATCGACTTCCTGGACACCCCCTCACCCGTTTCTGCCAAAATTATATATATATATACAGGCAAGGCTCCCTGCTGTATCCAATCCCAATGGCATTACAAGGAGGGATTCCTCAATCCAGTGCAGTGATATCTACTTATTGACCATCCCATGTGGACCTACCCCTACCGAGATCCAAGTTAAATCTGCTGAATAACTGATCCCTAGGATTAGAGTTCCTATTCCCACCATACTGTTGAACCTTCTGCTGCTGATGCTGCTTTTCCCACATCTCAGGATTCCTCTCCAAAGTGCTGAACCAACTAACTGGTCCACCTTCGGGATATCCATTCCTGTAACCATGGGTCACTGAAGAAGAATTCTCCAGCGGAGTCATCCTCTGCATGTTTTGAGGGTTAAAATAGCACGGACCTTGTGGCTCGTTTGTAACTGCAGGAGACGGGATCGGAAAATTGCACAAGGAGCTGACACAATCACCTGTTCCTAGCTGAGATACTGAGAAGAACCCTGGCTCATTGCCGTAACAGTCATTTTTCCCTCTTGATCCATCAGAATTCTTCGGGCTTGGGGAAGGGAAGCTGGCATTAAAAGGCTCTGATGCTCCAAGTTCTGCAAGTAGATCAGACACTGATTCCTCGGGCAAGGGCGTCAACTCGACCGGCTCCAAGACCATTGCCGGCCAACTGAATGGAGCTGGCACAATGGGAGGAGGCATTAGCTGGGCACTTCCCAAAGTCAAGGTTGAAACATCCATGCTGCATATTTCAGTCGGTTTTTGAGAAGAAGCAGAAACAACATTGGAGTCACATTCCCTGTTTATGACTTTGTTGATGGTCGCCCCACCATCCACTAAGCTAGAAGCACTAATCCAGCTTGGACCTGAGTCCCCAATACAAACATTTGAAGATCTGAAATCTTTGGAGGCAGGTCTCTGAGCAGTCCCAGGAAGAGCAGGGAAAGCAGTCTCTGTTCCCTTGCTCTGCTGCGGAGTTGCTAGGAGTGAATTAACTAAAGAACCTGCTATAGGGTGCTCATTAGAAGAACTAGCAACCAGGGAAGGTGCCTTCCAGTTTTGTCGACTGGACTGGGTTGAAGAATAGCCATCACCATCGTACAGCTTACACATCGAAGCATCAGGAACATGACCCACCCCTATCTGGTGATGGCTTGAGATCCCCTTACTATGATTGAATTCTTGGCTTTGGCCAATGGTACCCAACAGCGTCCCAGAGGGACCAACAATCTGTCCTGAAAAATATCTACATTCTTTCTCAGCGTTCTTTTCAGTGTTGATGGTATGACTCGAAGAATAGGAGCCCAATTCACTCCTCGCACTGTTAGTGTTCACACTGATGCTAGAAATCCCATCCAAGCTATTGTCTCGATCGTCAGAGGGGTGCCTTACAGTCTCATGTGAATGCAGGGCTGGGGACTCCTTAAGAAAGTGGCCATCCAAAGCATCGGTTAGGAGAATAGAGTCCTCATGCTTCTGATCAGTCCTCCAAATCCTCTGATTATGAGGAAAATGACCAAGCATCCGCCATTTCCACATCTCGACCATAGTGAAGGGTCCTTGGACATTTCCATTTGAGTCCTGGTTATGTGAGAAACCAGTAAAATGAAATTTAGATTCTGAATATATCTTCTTATCAATTATCATAAAAAAAATGTGTTCAGCAAAAAACTTCTATTTCTTGATTCTCCCTTGTGCTTTTATTCATTACGTAATACCTGGTAATGCCATATTTTGTATGTCTCATCATCATTGACTGACTGTTCTGTTCCGGTTGAAAGTGGCGAAGGTGAAATTTCGGATCCGATTCCTGAAAGCACTTCCTTAGTCACAGAACTGACAGCCTCACCATGACTTTTACCAGTAATCCAACTGTTAGTTCTGGAAATTTCACTTCTGTTGTCAGGTAGGTGTTCATTCACCATCACAGGCTGCCGATAGGAAGATTCCTGCAACAAGAACAACCATGCCCACACCATGCTTGATCTGAATCTTATTTTGGCTGATTGATACAGAATACATGCAGAAAGAAATGAGGAAATATATGAAAGAAGATTATACTAAGATCACAATGGACTATCAATGATTAACGGGAAAGAATAAATAAGCTCTCAGATTTCTGGCTTCCTAGATAAGAAAAATAGGGGAGAGCTACCCAGAAGATCAAAATGCTTCATAAACGTAAATCGCATCAGCTTATTTTTTAACTTAAATTTCAAACAAAAATGGTAGCAGCCCACACCAGTCAAGCCGTGACTGGCCAGGATTAGAGACTCTGAGTGACCCCTGAAAGAAAGGGGGCCCAAAGTAGGCTGTGGCGGCTCCAGGTTGGGTGATTTGTAGCTTTAATATGTAGAGGGGACAAAGTAGTGATTAGACTAAGCATCATGGAGGATATTTCCAAGGAGTTGCCAATAATAGATTTTACAGTTTCATCCAACCAATAACAACACTGCTTCCATCCCTAAGCATGGAATAGCAACTTACATCATTAACTTGGTCAGATTTGATGCCAAGACCCTTCTGTTCTATTTCACCCTGAAAAGACAAAGTTGTCCACCATTGTCAGAACAGTTTCTAACCATGTCTGATACGAAAGAATGAGATTATAATGGAAGAGTTATCACATAAAATGATTTTCATATAGCAATTTATCTTTTTCATTTATAGAAATGTTTCCATTTCCTCATGCCAAGCATCCAACTAGATGTTTTAACCAGAAAGAGACTAAATTATGCACACCCACCATACTAAACCATTTGACTTTCTCGCTATGGACACTCTGGTTGAACTGCCTGCACTCCTCCTGAATGTAAGCAATAGGAATGAAAATAAGACTTCAGCAGTGAGTATTGCACAAGAATTGAAATCAGAATAAACCTGCCACTTGCAAGTACACCTAAGAGATATCTGGTCTAATAACCATCATAAATGTTCAAGATAGCCTAAACCAAATGACCATTGGGCATTTATGGGCAAAATGGGCAAGAGAAGCCTCCAGAGAGTATATGAAAATAAAATTTTCAGGTTCTACACATTTTAACAACCAATTACACAGTTAAAAGGAATAAGCATTCTCAAGATGATACAAATGCAAACATCCATCTGCTCCAACAGTTCAATAATGAATTTCACATAAAGTAAAACTGACAAAAACACTCCTATATCTACCAAAGGAATCCATTTTCATTCAGCTAATACTTATTATTTTCTTATAATCTTGACTTCTCTTTTCGAAAAAGGGAAACCAGTTAACAACTCATTCATCACAGACTGTTATAATTCATGGATGAGAAAAGACAAATAAAAACTACTTTTAGGAGGAAGACACACAGTAGTGTGAGGTAGCCGCATTATTATCAACTACCTATCCCAATAAAGCAACAGTATTGCAGACAGTAGAACACTACGCTTGGCCAAAAAAATTATTTTAAAAAAAACCCTAGAGCTCTAAAGTAAAAGAAATTAAGTAACTGAAGGAATACACTTGATCACCTCAGAGAAGTCGTGATCTGAGATTTCATCAATTGGTATGACTTCTTTCCCGTCAACATTGACTATCTCAAGTTTGATATTTGTGTATTTATCACCAATTTTGTACGGTTCAATTGCCTTGCTTGTGCCTGTACATCAAGCCACATCATTCAGTGTCAAGGTAGCAATCCTTTAGCCATGGGTTGCATGTACGCAGTCATTAAATTTAAAAGGAGCAGACATGATCCAAAAACAACCATCTCACCAGTAACTGTAAAATTGAGCACGACCCTAAGTAGTTTCATTAGATGACACCTATGCTTACAATAAATGGCACATTGAAGCCCCTTTTTTCATGTACACTCTGACCACCTGTAAATTTTTGAAAGGGTAGTAGTGCTGCTCATAAATGGGGTATCAGTGTCTTTTAAATCTCATAGCAGGTGTCAGTGTATTTTTGAAAACTTGCAGGTATGGCAGTAATACTGTCCGGAGAAATAACAAGTGCCAATTTTCCAGTTTTAAGAATAGAAAAAAAATAGTGGTTTACTAATGAACTGCGTATTGTATGCGGACAGAATTCACCCTAAAACAATTGAGGGGACATAAATAGCAGGCATGGTGAAAATTATTTACCAACAACTTGGACTAGTCTATGCATATCTTGCTCTTCATTTGTAATTCTTATTCGGACAACCGATCCAACAACTTTCCTCTGGAACTGTTCAATATCACCAATTAGATTCTCTACCAAACTCCGTCGCTGATATATTGAGCTTATCCTCTGAGAATCCATCATTGCATAATCATCTTGATCGGTATGGTTTTCCTTCTCATTCAACTTTCCACAGGATACAAGCATCTTACCACTACACACCACAGGCAGCTCAGCCTTGTTCAAATCAATATCCATCTGCCCAGCAACTGCACTGAAATCTGTACCTCGAACAAATCCATCTAATTGGGGAATTTCTTTTACAAGAAAATGGGAATCAAGAAGCTTCAACATTTCAAAATGATCTACACTACCTTTTCCAAACAGTTTCCCCAGCCTCATGTCACAAGAAATTTCCCAATTCTGTTTTGGATCGCGAAGGTTGTTTCTATTCACATATTCTAACAAGAGAGCTTGGACTTCTACCAGAGACAATGCAGACGTATCACCTCCCTTCATATACCCAACAAATTCAAGCAGCTCAGTTGATGCCCAGCTTGTGCTTTTGTGTAAATATGATGATCGCTGATTGCCCAGTGTTCCAAAATCCGACTTAGCGTAGCCATTAGATAACTTCTCAATGGGTTGTCTGCAGTTGATTTTTCTCTCTCTCCGAAGATTCTTAGCTTGAGCTATCTCATCCACTGTCAGTGATAGCTTTGCTTTTAAATCAGTCCAGTAAACCTTAAAAAGGTACTCCCAACTGCTTTTATCATCAAAATCTACATGAACCTGTCAAGATTAGCATTTACAGATGGAAGTCACAGAAACTCTTGGAAATAGGATTACTAGAATAGCACAAGTCATTTTCAACATCTCCAATCTCACAAAGTAATTTCTGTTAACTTAAAACGGCTATTTGAACAATAAATTTGCCACCCATAAAGATAATAATCCACAGAGAGCAAAGCTCAGCACACATTTAAGTACAGAAGGCTCTCAACACCAAAGAAAGATGTTAATAGCTGGAAAAAAAAGGGTGGACTGAGCAAGCTATAACCATATCAGTGAAGCAATCAGAGATGAAGACGAAAACTGCATACCATATCCTTATTTGCTTCCTTGACATTTTCAATGAGCATTATAGTCCCCCTACATGTTGCACATAGTCCTTTATTTTCTCGGATGCATACAAAATCAGCATTTCTACAGCACGACTTGCATAAAGAATGCAGGCAAGTGTAACACATATAATGGGCTGTCTTCTGACAGGAAGTACAAATATGCCACCCTGAAAAGCACACAGAAGTAGGAAATGCAATCAGATAATATATTATGGTCAACATTGTATAAATTAAAATATATCAACGAGGTAACAGCTTCATATCAGCAAAATTGGTCAACCCATGTATGCTCCCACGAAATTAAAAAGGAAAACTGAAGACTAACAGGACCAGAAGGAAAACGAGCTAAAAAATGGCAGTTACTACCTTATCAATCAATTGTGAAGACCAAGAATCAAACCCATACCTTCTAAAATCTACAGCACTTTCTACGCTGCAATTAATACTACCTGATATAGTAAGACATTATGAATATGCAAAGGGGTACGGCTACTGCAGCAAAAGCTGATAAAAATACAGTAAGAAACTTTCATAGTCAAGTAGAACAAGATAATGTAGAAATTCCAAAAAGGATGCAAATGCTCGCTCTATCAGGATTACCGGTTCATATTTCATCCAATACCCCCTTATTCGGCAGTGTACTATGAAGGCAGTTTATTCCCTTTATGAACAATAGTTAACTTGAATTTTAGGGTTAAACATCATAACTCAAAGTTTGATTACTCAAGAAAAGCTCAAAGAGCTGTTTTCACATACCGCAATTCCACCTAGCCTTCGACCGGAAGAAGGACTGGCTCCTTTTAATACAGGCTGGATGATAAGCCTTGGGGCAACCCCTAAGAGAAACAATTTGGCGTGAATGATCAACATTTTTGCCACGACATTCATCAAGAACAATTAAATACACATTATTAAATTTGTGAATATCAAAATAATTTAAACAGGCAAAACTTCTGAGTCAAATAGAAATTTACAAGGTATTGAGAAACTCCCGCCACTTGAACAGCATAGGATGCTTCTTTTCATAAAAGTGAAAAAAGGACAGATTGCCAATCGAGCTCTCACATGCCAGATTCAAGTTGACCAAAAAGCAGAGGCCACTTCTCGGCCAAGTTCCCCTAATCGTGTAATTGTTTTCTCACCTAATTACCAGTTCCAATTTCCATATTTACCAAATACAACCCTCGGCTGCACGTCCTCGAGGTAATTAAGCGAAGCCGCCACGCAAAGTATACCTCCATCAGCGGACATCTGTTATTGGGCAGCTCTAATACTTGATAAAAACAAAGAAAGAGGAAGTTTTCCAAATCCAGCGTCAATGAAGTTAATGCCTCTCCTTTCCTTTTCCAACACAGGGAAGCCAATAGAAACGCAGCTCCTCAAACAGCCATTAAACCCCAAAATGAACAAGCCCAGGGTACAGAAGAGAGACTCTCACGAGAAGAGGGAACAGCAGCTCACCGACGATCACAGACCACGAGTTCGCCGCCATCGAAACAGATGAAGCAGACGTCCTCCTCGTTCTTCTTCTCCCTTTTCTTCGGTGGATTCAAGACAGGTTTCACCTTCTCCGCAGAAGCCCTAGACGCTCGGCCCCTCTTCCTCTTGATGACCTCCTTCTCAGCCGCCTTAGTTTCAGGACGGCCGCCATCTTCCTGCGCCACGTCAGCTACCGGGGAATCCAAATCAGGCTCCGGTCCGGGACCCAGCCCCTCCTCCTCCGCCTCCTCCGCAGGTTCTTGGTCTGAGACCTCAGGGACGGCTAACGATGATTCTCCATCCCCTCCTCCTCCTCCTCCGCCAGCGCCTTCATCGGGAGCATTCGAGGAGCCGGTGACCCTGTCGTCAAGGGGGTCAGGGGAGTTGTTGGACTCCATAATCGGAGAAATTGGGTGGCTGGGGGAGATTGGGAGTGTTTGGGGTGGGGTAGGTATAGGGGTCAATTGAGTGAAGGAGTGGTGTTGACCACTGAGGAAGAGAGATCGAAGAAGGAAGGGAGGAAAAATAAGAACGGAGGAGGGGGGAGAAAAAGAAGACGCAGGATGGGCAAGGGCATGTTCAGATGGACAACGTGACAACGCGCACTCTGTCTCTCTCCTTTCCCCGGAGAGTCCGCTTTTTCTGTCCCTTTCTCTCTGAGCTGAGGTTTTAGAGAGAGAGAGAGAGAGAGAGAGAGAGAGAGAGAGAGCTTTTGTTTTGTTCTGTATGGATAAATACTGTGAGAGAGAGAGTCAATGTCAAAACGCGGCTCAATTCCTTCTTCCATTGCACACGAGATGCAATTAGCTTACTAAATCTCAATATCCCCGCAGCCACCGGTAAAAATGGATTCTCTGCCATACTACTTGCCAACTTAACATCAAGATGTCCTAGATTATTTCTTACCAACGAGACTCTTTACTTTATACCCTCGAATCCGCTCACTTTTAGCTCAATGAATCCCCAGTGTGTTACTGAGGAAACAAAAAATCACTCTGCAGCAGTGCAGGTGGGGGAAGAAAGTAGCTAACTTGGTTCTTAAATTTTTAGAACGAAAAACAACTGTAGATAGATGTTGAGGGCAAGAGCTTGCTTCCTCCCCCCGCTCTGTCTCTGTCTGTGTGTGTATTGTATTGCATGCAGATAGCTCAATGCTAGCCATTGGACAAGAGCGCGCTCATTTCTCTCCCCTCTGCAGGAGTTTACAGCAGACTTCCAACTGCTCTTCCCAGCTCGCAAGTTTCCCTCTTGGCTCTTGATAGGTGTAGAGCTTGAGGGTGAGTTTTATCGGGTATAGCTGATGCCTCTGATCATTGGTGAAACCTTTTTCCCATATTGAGTTGGTCGTTGAACAGGGAGACAACACAGAATATTGACCCCTCGATTCAGGAGCAGCAGTGCAGAAACTCACAACTGGGTATTAGAGCATACCCGCGCTGCAACTGCATCGGTCTTAGTTTTGTTGCTGGATGTGCCCTTGATCGTCCTCCAGGTTACAAAACAAACACAAGAAATGCATGGGATCATCCCAAAGATGGCTGTTTTATTAGTGCCGTATTCGTTAGACAGTCATTTGAATGATATCTGCAGCTCATGGGATCAAGATCCTTGTGGTCGGAACTCAGGACGATCCTTTGGTTTACAGAGGAAGGAGAACTTAGCATGAAAGCTCCCTAGAAACCGGCTCCCTAGCATGGAGCCTAACCACCTTCTTCGCCCAAGCAAGTCCTCATCAAGAGTCTTGAAAAAATAAGGTTCTGTGTGATAATATTGTCATTATTTTAATAATAAAAAATTATATATTTAATTTAAATTATAAAATTAGTGTATTCCTTTATCTCATTATTCTCTTATAATTTTCTAAATTTATAGAGGTAGAGATAATTTATTTATTGAATAAAAGAGTTTTTTAAAAATAAAATAATAATATCTCTCACTATGATTTTATCCTTTTAACAAAATTTTTATAAAATTCTATCAAAGCTCCTCCCTAATTATTTTCGTAGATTTTTATGGTTATTATTATTTGGAGAGGAACGTGAATGATAAAGAGGAATATCTTCTTTTTAGGTCATAAAAAATAATTTTTAAAATAAAATAGGTGGAAAATATGACGAATATGATAGGGGATGATTTGAGGATGAAAGGTGGAAGATGGTACCTACTAATTGGGCCGTTGATTCCCTCTTGTCGAGCAACACGTGGAGCTCTGTCGGGCAGACTCTGACAAAGAGGTGGGGCCCGCATGAGCTCGTTATGTGGGGCCCGCCGGCATGACAAGTGAAAAAAGGTTCGACGCCATAAAACGTGGTGATAATGACAGGAAGGATTTCCTCCTCCGCCACGTGGCAATTTTTAATCATTTTCGTTATAAAATGACAAATTTCTAATAATTTTGTATAATTTAAGAGGGGAAAAAAAGAGTCGATTTTTCGATTCTTAACGTTTATCTTCTATTAAACTTCGATAATTGCCACTGATGGCGTCCCACCTGCCATTTTCTCCTATTTTCAATTTTTTAAATATTTTTTTATTTTTTTTTCATTAGACCTTTTTTTTTTCAGGTGGGTCATTTTATTGTTCTTTTAATTTATTTTAAATTCGAAAATACAATCCTCCGCTCGTAATTTACTGTAAGTCAAAAGGCGAGGGTGAAGGGTGGACGAAGTTGGAGCCGGGCGGTGGGGGGACCGCATGGTGTTGTTTTAAACGTGGACCGTTGGTTCGGTCAAGTCACTGACTCTGCCGACCTCGGCCTGTCGTTGGCTTGAGAGCGGTCGGACTCGGACATCAATATTTGGAAGATTCTTAGATTCGCAATAGAAAAACACTAAAACAGTCTTGTATATTCCATTAACTATAAAAGTAATTGCCATCTATTTTTGGAAACAAAAAGTTTAAATAGCAACATCCATTACGATAATTTTATATTTTATTATGAACTTTAATTTTATTTATTGCATATTATATTTGACAATTTTTTTTATTTACATAACATAATATTCTCAAATCAACCTAAATATATCATGAGACTAATCTGCAGTTGGATTATTATTCCTAAGAAAATTTTTGTCGACCTTTTCAATTTAATATTTGATTTGTAGATAACTCATTTAGGAGTATAATTAGGAAATCATTAATTCAACACCAAATTAATTTTATATCTTATACTTTCTATCACCGGCATTAATTTTTCATCTAAAATCCTTGAGAAGACAAAAATACCGCTCATCTAAACCAAATCTACAGTTCGAGCAATCGTCTTCCTCCTCCATTCTTCAAATCCGGGCATGGTAGATGAATTTGGGGGACATTTGAAACCCTAGAGCTCGCAGTTCACCAAGTGAAGCATTAATTCATCATAGTTGCTGCAAGAAGTTCTTCTACTGATTGTCGATCGCATTGGAGAATGAGAAAGACGTTGCAGGTGGCGGGTCGACGGTCTCCAACTTGTCGGGTCAAATTGATGGAGTGACGGGGCAAGAATGGTGTCGTCACAGGTGCAGAGTCCCGCCATTGGATTTGTGGAGTTACAAGGACCCGAGAAAGAGATTTTGGGGATGCATGGCATTGCAAGATATTAACACATTTTCATTGCAGACCTTTGTTCTTTCAACTTTTCATAACATAAATTTACCTTTTTTATCTATTTTTAATAGTTGTAAGTACGTCGAATAGGAAAATAGGGTGTGACTTTTTCGAACGGCATACTCCAGAAGACAATTTGCACACAGAGGAAGGGTTACGATCAATGATGAACGAGAGGGGAAAAAAAAAAAAGAGCTCTAATTGAATAAGTGCAACTACTGAAGGAAAAGTTTGAGATTTCTCGAATGAAATGCTCCACAATGGAAGAAAAGATTATTGATATGGATAAAGAGAAACATGAAGTAGAATTACAACTTCAATTCAGCATGAAAAGTGTGGAGGGAGTGCAGAAAAGAATGATTCCATTAGGATCCACCTTCTTGTGATATTTTATAGTCATTGTAACATTTATATTTATATTTAGCGTTGCAAAGTATGAACAAAAAATAGTCTAAATGGGTTGTAATGATGATGTTATGAAATCATGAAATTACAATATAATTAACAATTAAATAAGCTCATGAAGTAGTAGAGTTATAATTGCTAACATGTTTCATTGATTTTGCCTCAGCGATTACACAATTTACATCACCAGATTGGGCATCTATGTTGATATTAACAAGAAAAAAGTACCTAACACATGATAGAATTAATCGCACAAAAGTCCAGGAAGATTTATTGCACAAGAATATAATATAAAATGTGTCTATTCACTGCAAAATGATCTATGCAATAAACTACCAAGAAACTGCAATAACTTCGAAGGATTGACTTTGCTATTGAGTCTAGGACTCCTCCTTGGTGCAACAGAAGGGTTGCTTTGTCGGCTACTCACATTACTTGCGCTTGGATGTGTAAAACTAATGGTAATTTGTGGTTGGGTGGAAATTGTTTGCTGTGCATTGAGTGTGGATACTGGAGTGCGTTGTTATGAAATGCCTTGATGTGAGCTACCATGTTGTTGTTATGAATTGAGGTTATGGGCAGCACTGGAGGCCTGGTCTGCCTGAATGGATCTCCTTCAGTTGGCCTCCCTCTATTGCCTTGATCCATATCATAGTAAATTGATGGACAAATCATGAGAAGGAAAAGTTATCCGCTCCAGTTTCAGCTAGTGCTTCACCTTGTCCTTGCGCTTCTCCACCTTCAGTTGGTCTTCCTCTTCCCCTAATCTGTTTACCATAGAAAACTGATGGACAAGTAAGTTATAAAGTAGCTCTAGAAAAAAAAAATTGTATATCATTTACAGATACAATAATAAGAAGAGTAAATTATTCACCCCAATTTCAGCCGACGTTCCTCTCTGTCCTCGTGTTTGTTCTTTTCTTTCATTCAGTAGCAGGTTGCAGTTATGGTTCAAATGTAGCTTGACTTGGTTTTGTAACTCATTGTTGTCGTTCTCCTTCGATTGGTGCTTTCCCCTAAGCCCTGCATCAGTAGTAGTAGTAGTAAATAAAAAATAAATAAAAAAATAATTGTGCTTTTCGGTGTCAAATAATCATAATAAGTCATATTTATCTTTGCTTTTTTAGTTGCACTGGCACCACTTCAGCTTCAGTTAGCTATGAACAAAATATAGCAGCTGCTCATGAGTGACCACTCCAACAGCAACAACGCCCTCTGAATGAGCTGATCGGCGCGTCGTAGAGCTTCTTCCACTCGAGCCTCGGCAAGCCTTGCGTAGATCAAGCCTCCTCCCTTTTGCCCTAAGTCGAATGCCCCCTCCTTTTGATTAGATCGCCGGTTATCGCCACTGTGCCTTCAAGCGCCAAATGAGGAGGGGCATTTTTGTCATTTCAAGATTTAATCGAGGAGCATTTTTGTCTTTTTCACACGTTTTGGACGGAAGAGTCAACGCCGGCGACGGAAACCATCGAGAATGATGGAGAGATGGGAGGCAAAATCGAAAGTTCGCGATAAAACCTAGAGTTGCCCCCGAAGCTTCCTCGTAATAGCCGACTCGGCTGCCGAGTGCAAAGATCATGCTTAACTTCCATGAACTGTTGAGACCCCCGATTTGTGAAGCCATCATCATCTATAGGTGCTCCCTTGCATCAACCCGCCGATCATACCATCCGATGACAGAAATCATTTTGTCGGTGATCGGAAGAGAGTTCTGCGTCGCATTTCTCCGTCACGTGCCAGTTGTGTGACTTCTCAGACAAGGGAAAGGAGGACGGCACGGAGAAAAAGAGGACGGATTATTGAATGAATACGTGAAGGAGTGGTAAGTGTTCAGCTCGGCTCCCGGTCAGAAAAACGAAGGCAATGGAGACGGAAGAGGTCCAGGGAATGTGTCTCAATCTGTGCTCAGACAAATCAAACTGATAAAGACGGTCAACCAGCATCAGGTCAGGTGGCATTTTAAGACAACTGCCAGTCGATTAATTGTAATTTCTGACGATAATTAGCCAAGCGAAATGGTTTCAAAAAATGATTTTCCGTTGCCGGGACTCGAACCCGGGTCTCTCGGGTGAGAGCCGAGTATCCTAACCAACTAGACTACAACGGATTTAACTTATGCGTCATAAAAATCTTTATGTAAAGAAATCGGTGACTAATGCCCAATCTGACATCCAGAGCCAACTCCAGTAGATTTATTGGAGGGTCCCATTGACGTGCATCCAGTAGGTATTGAACCGACGAATTCGCCAATTGCACCAAAAAGGGCATCTTATAAATCACCACAAGGCCCAGTTGAAAACTAAGGTCACGATGACTTTAGATAGTGCTCTGTCATGAGCCAATCCTACTAAAACTATATATAAACCGTGTTTGCAAACAGATATTCCAAAGTCTCGACAACCCGCGAACTAATTGTCACTCCTTCCCCCTTGAGAGGACACCCCAAACTATACAACTCCCGAGGAAGGAAAACAAAAAGGACAAAAAACAAAAGAGAGTTGAGTTCACCATCGGAACTCCCAACTTTGCATCCTTGCTCATCTGCAACCGCTCCCGCATCTGTCGTCATTGCTGTAACGAAGAAGAAATTCCCGTGCTTTAGAAAAAGCCATAATGTTTGACATCATATGTGCTTAGATTCCACCAGAAGATAAAAGAACTTTAGAAAGGAATCTTTACTCTGCTGTCTTCCTCACAGAAGAGCATGGACCATCTATAAATATATCATGGACCAAACGGATCATGAACGAAATTTCACAAAGTCACCGCACTGACCTCATTAAATGATGCCTGTTCATGCATCCGATGTGGCTGCATATTCAGATCAATCATCTTCGAGTCCATCTTAGCAAGCTTGCCAGCATCATTTGCATAGGGAGCCCGAAGAGCTGATTCCCTGCTGTTATTATGGTTCTCCCCTGCAATAGGCTTCGGGTTTTGATTATGCGGATGTCCTCTTCTGGCATCCCCCAGCTCCACAGATCGTACAGCTAACCCATCATGGCTCGCTTTATCCCCAGGAAACTACATGATACCATCATGTTATATATATATATATATATAAAATAAAAATCATTGTCAAATCATATAAGGCAGATAACAAGCTGATAATTGGCAAACGGTGAATGACGGTGCATGTTCTGGCAGCGCCCACTGCCTTCCACATCAGTAAAATAGATCGGATGGGTATACGATATCTTACAGAAGAAAACTGAGATTCAGGAAAGATCTTGCAGTTAAACAAACATCTACAAAGATAACAACTCTATCCCGAAACATATACCATTACCATATAAACTATGAAGGTTATTGTATCAGCCAGCAAAAAATTTCAGACATGCTTGCAGAACGCAGTTTAGCAGTGTATAACTTGCTTTTCCAGTGACATCAAATACAAGAGCATTCAAGATGGGATGTCCTTAGAAATTTACGACTTATCATTACCTCTACTCTCTGCCTCAACAGGAGATATCTCCCATGGGTCCGCTTGCCCCCCACATGAACAATCATATCGCAATTCAGGCACAGGGAAGTCCCATCTATCTCACAGTAAAAGAAAGCTGCATATGCATATGATTCACAAACGATGGAGTGAGTGCAATTCCCTGTTGGACAGAATTAAGCGATGGATGTATCCAAGAGCGAGACAAGAACAATCAGTGAGAGGAACAGAGTGGTACCAGGTGCATTTTCACAAATGTCGCAACGAGGAACATCACTGGGGCTTGCAAGGCCAACCCTTACATGCCGACTTGCAAGCTTATTACACTTATGGACCTGCAGTTGACAATGATTTGCTGAAATAAGAAGATGAAGAGAGTTCTATAGGAAACATATCAAAGATAATGCACATTTAGAATCCAGTATTAGCTAAAGATTTCCAAGGAGAATTCAGACTCCTGGTATACTTAACAGAGGACGATGTATAGGTAGCTCATACATATTTCACATCAGTCAGGGTATTTTAAGTTCCACCAGGAAATTTCTATGAACTTCTTTATTCATGGCCATGAAGTTCTCTTAATAGTACTTGAGGACAGTCAGGCGGCACAATGAACTCTGAACTCCATTATTTTGGCATAGAAATCCTCAAAATTCATATAAATATGCAAGATAGTTCAATCTGATCATACAGCCACAAAATAAGAAGATCGACGAGACGTGATTCTCATTTTGGCTTTAACATGCAACCCAACCCACAGCACTACGCTCCGGCGGAATCCAGTCATCCACAACGCTAGGCTCAGCCAGAACCATCATGGATCTACCCAAACAGCAACAGGATGCAGAAAACGGTTACAATTAACTTCTCCCACTCGAACAGCAGTCAGAAAAGAATTAATCCGAGAAACAGAGATCAATCGGCATCTCAAGGCCACATAATCATGAACTGGGATCGAAAGAACATACATAGAAACGGGATCGAAATAAAGGGGAAGGACGATTAGCAAAGAAAAGGAAAAGAATGTGAGAAAAAGTTTTGACCTTCTCGTCGCAGGAGTGGCAGAGAGCCGCCTCATCCGCGGCGCAGAAGACGGCGGCGGCGGCACTCTCACAGGCGTCACAGAGCGTTCGCATGTGTACCCTTGTCCTCCTCCACTCTCATATCTCTTTCCAACCGATCGATCAACAAAATTACAAGAAAACAAACGCTGACACTGAAACAACAGCTGATTTGACGAAAGATTCCTTCCTAAACACAGACCCACATCAAGATAGGAAGAAGGATGATATCAAGAAGCCAACAAAGCCCCACCGACCTACCAAAGGATTACAAATCTTCCTCTCGTTTCTTTTCGTGTTTCTCCAGGGAGACGTGTTCATGCGCAAAATTAATGCCTATGACTCTCCTGCCCTTTCATGTTTGTGGTGTGACGGGGACGCTGTCGCTGATCGGGGGGACTTTTATGATGCGTGTTCTTGAGCTTGTCTATTTATTCGGATTTTTCTTGTAACAACGATTTATGGATCTAATTGATCTACTGGTGTTTGTGGGCAGAATAATGATGGCCTGGTAGTGTAGAAGCACGACAGATACGAGACAGGGACAACTTGGAATTCTTGGGGTGAGATCATAACGTGTCTAAGCCATCCAAGGCGATGCTTCTTCGAAGGAGTCGGAAACAATATAATGATTCTGCGTCGGGAGGATGGTTGTCAAAGTTTGGTGGGATGGTGGTCCACGCGAAGACTTCTCCTTCACGAGCTTGAAAGCAAAGCCCTTGACGAGGCTGTCCGGGACATTCTCAGCCACTAGTTACATATCTGGCGTGGGCCCCACACCCTCCATTGCAATCGCGCTCCTGTGATGCCATCGCCATCCTGCATTTTTGTTTGTTGCCTTTAAGCTCCCACTGCACGACAAAATGGAGAAGATATCTGTCAACTGCTGCTCTTCAGTCTTCACCCCGCATCAGCTCTCTTCCTTCCACCACGGGATCTCTCCCCCCCCGGATAAAGAGCAGGGAGCTTTGTTACGAGGGATACTTGGGTTGGATTCTTGCTTTCTATTCATTTGCTTATAGCGGCTTCACTCGAGACTCATTGTAGAATGTCAAATATGAACTTTACCCTGCCATGATACGTTCACTGATGCATGAACTTCGTTTACATCTAGCCACCCCTACCACATAAGGGCTGCCAATTGCCGAAAAGGAGCGAGGAACTTTGGAAAGAATGTGTTGAACCTGTGAAGTTCATCTTCCCCCTCCCACCGGAGCTCCAATGTCGTCCTGACACATCTTCCATTGACGGAAGCAAAATATATTCCACGAACTTTTTTCGATCCCTCTCGCGTACATCAATCCCATTGTTCATATACTCCTCGAGAGTCGTTAACTGCTCTGCCGGGTGATGAATTGGGTTGAAGAGCGATACCAAACGGATAGCAGACTCGCCTCCCCGACAATTGATCCGTTCCACTCGTTTTTATCCTAATATGGAAATGAATACGCACGACAACAAATTGGCATCTACCGACAGTGGGATCGCAAGACCGGATGAAATTGGGAGTCCCCTCATTTGCTGGCAATCGTTATCTTACCAGTCGCCCTCGTGAACTTGAGTTTCTTCCTTCACATTAGATTTCTCTCTATTGAAACAAAATCTCTGAATATCTGCGAAGCAGTCAACAAAAATTCAAAGAAAGGCCTATCATTGACACACACCCCACAACACGATTTCAAACCAAACCAATCAATACAATGGGGCAAACACTACACCCCCTCCAACCAAAGCCCTACGTCCTCTTCCTGTCCATGTCATGGACGATTTGAAAATTACAATTAAAAGCACAGATGGAGCTCGTCTCCAGGATTCAACGATCGAACTCCATCTCCACTCATGCTGCAAACCAGATTTGCATCTATGTTCTTCGAGATGATTACCTGCGCCTGTTTTTTTTTTTTTCATTTTTCTTTTTTAAAGGATTTTACATAGTTGGAGCAATCTTTATATTTTGTTACAGTTCGGACCCTGATGATTCCGGCGCTATTGCATTTCAGTCCCTCGGATTCCTCTGTGTTCTGTTTAGCAGCGAAAACTTTCTGCGCGTTCTGTTAGCTCCAAATAGTTTCGTACTTTTCAAGTTTGGTCCCTGAATGTTTTGTTGAGGAATGCAGGAGATATTAAACGAGCCAGTTTGGCCCAGAATAGCCACGAAATTGACATTTCAAAACCCATAACTGGCCCTCACTCCCCCAAATCGGCCCATAATTGCTCTTATTGGGTTGATGGGTGATTAGGGCCGAGTCCAAGAAATAGACCCATTGAATCTGAACCAGCCCGACACATTTTTCCATTGAATCGTTTAGGAACCGGTCTGGAACCTTTGCAAAATTGACCAAAACCGACAAAAAACCTTGAAAATCAATAATCAAAATTTGTCTATTTAATTTAATTTTTTTTAAAAAAATAAAATATATTCATTTTAAATAGTTTGAAAAAAGATGAATGGTTTATAGGTCAAACCAATCTGAACTATGAACCAACCACTTTTAAACGGTTGTGGGCCAATTCATATATTTATGAACTTGACCCGTTATCAGACCGGCTCATTATATTTAACAGACCAAATTGTAACTAGGTCTAACAGTTTCAGACCCATTTTTAACATGCTCGAACCACCCATTTAACAATTCTAAATACTACCACCAGGAAGTTTTTGATAAATACATCTTTCCTAGGTAAATGAGTTGAATCCTCCATGTTTGTATCTCAAGTTAAACAAGTCAAGACAACTTGATAGCGTCTTGTCTGGACATGCAATGCCCTCCAAAGTAATAAGTGATCTAATTTGTGAATTAAATTGAAAAATAATAAAAAAGAAAGGGATGTGATAATTGTAGACAGAGAGTTTTTTGGGGGTGGGGGGGGGAGGAATTCTCGTCCATTGTACTCTTTTCAACCGCCCCATCTTTTTGACATGTGACTTTCTTACATTGAACAACAGAATAAATGCTGAGAACAGTAAAAAGGCATCTCTGGTCCTCCAAGAATCGGCAAAAGTGTCAAAAGATGGAGTAGAAAGAGATATAAAGAGAGGGAGAGGGAGGGAAATCAAGGGCATTTAAAAGCGGGGGAAAAAAGAATGAGCCATGGAAGAAGGGAGCAAAAAAGCTTGAAAAGCTTGACTGAAAGTAGATGACAGCTGAGCTTTTACCAGTGGGAAGTGGAGTTGGAAGTTCTTCCTTCCTCCTCCGAGCTTGGCAGCTTCACTGTTGTTCTTTGCAATCAACTGCTCGGTGATTATCTGAAGAGACTGTCGTGTCGGAGTCGTCTCATGATAGATATTTAATCAAAATGGACTCTTGATCTCAAAGTTCGACTAATGTTATATATAGTGTGGTTCCTAACATCACTAATATCGATCGAGGGAATTGCAGAGATCGGGATGAGAGCAGAGATGGAAGGCAAAGTAATAGTAATAAAAAAAAAAAAACAGCACCATGTTGATGATGTATAGATGGAGATTATGCTTCTGAGTTACCTGATGACTGATTGAATTGGTATGGAAATCCACACGAACTCGACGAGGGAATTCCACATCGGGCAAGGGAGTGGACAGCGCTAGGGCTCAGTCTGTGTTGAGAGACGGGATTATTTTTATTGAGCACTCAGTCGGGTTTGAATTACGTCTCCCTCTGACGATCCTCCATCCTCATGATTGATTTATCTCACTTTGTTGGGCACGTGTGAACTTGCCTGATGTCGGTTTCACCGCGAATAGCATTAAGGAGTTCGATGAGCCGTGGCCGATATATGTACAAGCTGAGACAGCCCATGAAAAGGTAAAACTTGTATGTACCATACTCTGTTGTTGCATTTGGTACGGAGGAATGGAATATAATGGAGCAGAATGAGTTTTATCGGATAAAATGCGAGTGTATATTGAGAAAATTAATAATGTTTGAGATCATTCTGATGGTACGAGGGAATGCAATACTGAAAAGTAATGGAATGAGCATTCCGTGATTATTTCTAAGGGAACTCCATTCCGTCAATTTGAGAACAAAATTGATTCCAATGGAATGCCGCTTAATAGTAGAAGGTCCACTGCCTTTCAATTCTTGGCGGATAAACTCAAAAGATAAATTAGCTCGGTGGAGAGCTCACTCCCTCTCTTGGGCGGGAAGAGTGACAATGATCAACTCAGTCATCAATAGCCTTCCCCAGTACACTGAATCCCCCCCCCCCTTTTTTTGTTTAATGCCCAAGGCTACTACAAATGAACTTGATAGCATGACCAAGAAGTTTAACCCCAAGAAAGGTGCATGCATTAGGATATGTAATGGGTCAAATGCTAGATTTTGGCTTGACCCGTCGATTCCGGGAAACCCTAACTTAACCGCCACTGGGCGACGTAGAGGTAATATCAATCATGAACTGAGAGTGTCAGACTCACTGTTTAACCACCGTAAGAGAAGGAACTCTGACGTGCTTGCTCACCTGGTGGATTCCCGTCTCTCTAGATAATATTCGACAGATCCGTCTCTCAGAAATCTAGAGAGTTTGGTGATTTTATCTGGCTGCTGGATTCCAAGGATAAATTTCTCTGTGAAAAGCTTTTACGAGCTGCATCATCAAAGCCATAGGTTTCAGAACTCTACCCCCCCTTTCAATAATGCGTTCTAGAAGTCTTTATGGAAGCCTAAAATACATGAGGGATTCAAAGTCTTCCTTTAGAGGGCTGCGAACAAATGCCTCATCTGGTTCAGTAACGTAGAAGACCCCTGTCCTCTATGTGGAGCCAGCTCCGATAAAGAGGAATACCTTTCTGGCATTTGTCCCTTTCATCGTGTTCTTTGGAGGGAATTTCCTTGGAAAATTTGGGATCCTACATGTTTTGAAAACCTGCATGTGAAATCATCTCCCTTTTTTTAAAATTTTTATTTCTCCATCTTCTGCCTACAAAGGATGTGTTGAAACCTTTATGGGATAGCATGAACCAAGCAAAATTTGGGAATTCAAAATTGAATCTTGATGATTTTTTTTTTTTAAGGAAAATGATAAGAATCTTTGAGGAGCACAGGAAACTAACTGTTCACCATTGTTCTAACTACCATAAACCAGATGGTTTTGGTAAACAAAATGTGGGGGGCAAAATGCTTGTTGATGGTTGGATTTCTGTTTATGCAGATGCTACATTTTCTGATAATAAGTCCTGTCTGCCCGGTTGTTGCAATAGACGAATCAGGTCCTGTCTTTAGCTTGGTTCCAGCAGGGCGTTGCTCCCTCGCCTCTATCAGCAGAAAAAGAAGGTCCTGATCTTGGCAACAACAGTTGCAAAGGCACAAGGATGGAATGGAAGCAAGCTCCCTCTCATTGATCCCGTTATTTTGTCTAAGGCTGTTCACCATGGACATGACCCACCGTGGGAGATTGAAAATGATCTACACGGTATTTTGATTGACCTTAGTCCTCTGGTGGCCTCACCCGTAGAGACAACAATTTGTTGGCTCACAGCTTGGGCAAACTGGGTTTTGAGGCTAGTGTACAAAATCTATGCTATTTGCCAACCAGTCTTGTATTCTCTTGGATAAATGATGATAATTTATGATGTTACCTAGCCAAAAAAAAAAAAAAAGAATTGAAAAGTTAAAATGCTGATTCCTTTCCATTCCATACAATTCAAGGCCCAGCGTAAGTATATATTATAACTCGGAGCACGTGGCATATTACAGGTTCCGGATAGGGTCCAATTCTTGAAACCAGCACTTAAAAGGAACCGGTTTAATATCGGGTAGGGTTCGGATACCGGATAATTTACAGGTAACCGGACCCACACAGTCCTGAAGCTTTCGGACCCCCGGCCCATTCAATTCAACCCGGCCAGATTCAGGACATGCCCCCCTTGGGACATCAATAATTACATAGTGAAAATCGCAACTTTTAAATTAATAGAAATTAATAATTTTGTTTCTAAATTAAAATGCTTTACGTGGTACGACATATTACGTAACATCAAAAGAGATCACAACTAATTTATTTTATAAAAGTTATTTTGATGATATATTTTTATATTTAAAATATTAATAAAGACATACTAAAAGAGGCAATGCGATGCAATGATTCTGCCCATCCGCACCCCTTTACCCTTTTATGCCATTTTCCATTTAGCCCATCTCCCTCTCTCTCTCTCTCTCTATGGCCTTCTCCATGTGGGGGTCTCTTCTCTGCAACACTGATCACTCTCTCACTCACCCATGTCTGCTTCGTTAATGGCGACAACAACGCTCTTTCTCTCTTCCTTATTTCTAAAGTAGACCACGTCCCGCTCATATTCCACCAATGGCTGTCCCTCTTCCTCGTTCTCAAGCCGCCGCTGCTGCCGCCTTGCTCTCCCTCGCCGTCATCCTCTGCTTGTCCTTGCCTGCTACAGGACAGCGGACCCTCGAGATAGACGCTCTCACTGACTTCAAGCTCGGCATCCGCGACCCACTAGGTGCCCTCTCTGGATGGGATGCCGCCACACCCGCCGCCCCCTGCGACTGGCGCGGGGTGACCTGCAGCGCTGGCCGTGTCACCGAGATCCGCCTCCCCCAGCTTCAGCTCGCGGGACGCCTCAGCGACCGCGTCTCCGACCTTCAAATGCTGCAGAAGCTCAGCCTTCGGTCCAACTCCTTCAACGGCACGATACCTGCGTCGTTCTCGAAGCTCACTCTCCTCCGTTCGGTCTTCCTCCAGGACAACTCCCTCACCGGAGGTCTTCCGGGGGAGATCGGCAATCTCACGAGTCTCCAGATACTGAACCTCGCGCAGAATCACCTATCCGGGGAGATCTCCGGCGACCTTCCCCCGGGACTCCAGTACCTCGACCTGTCGTCGAACTCTTTCTCCAGCGACATTCCCCGAAGCATCGCGAACCTCTCTCAGCTGCAGCTAGTCAATCTCTCCTACAACAACTTCTCCGGCCAAATCTCCCCTTTCTTCGGGGAGCTTCAAAGCCTCGAGTACCTCTGGCTTGACTACAATCTCCTGGACGGAACCTTGCCGTCTGCTCTTGCCAACTGCTCCTCTCTCATACACTTGAGTGCCGAGGGCAATGCGCTCAGTGGCGTGGTTCCGGTTCCCATCGGAGCCCTACCGAAGCTTCAGGTAGTGTCTCTCTCAAAGAATAATCTCTCTGGCCCACTCTCGTCCTCTCTGTTCTGCAGTTCCTCAGCTGCCTCACAGTCGTCTCTTAGAATCGTTCAAGTTGCCTTCAATGAGCTCACGGACATTGTTGGGCCAGAGAGAGGGCCCTGCTATAGCAGCCTAAAGATTTTAGACCTGCAACAGAATTTCATGGAGGGCGACTTTCCTGTTTGGTTAACCGGTCTATCGAGTTTGACTGTGCTCGACATTTCGAGGAACTCATTTTCTGGTACATTGCCTGGTCAGATTGGAAATTTGCTTCGGCTCGAAGAGTTGAGGATGGCTAATAATTTGTTTACTGGTGCAGTTCCTGCTGAGATCAGGAAATGTATCTCCCTTGGAATTCTTGATCTAGAAGGCAACATGCTTGATGGGGTTATTCCTGGGTTCTTGGGTGAAATGAGTGCTTTGAAGGTCTTGTTGCTTGGACGTAATCGTTTCTCTGGTTCGTTTCCTCTGAGTTTTGTAAATCTGACTGATCTCGAGACCTTGAGTTTGAGTGGCAACAGACTGAACGGGAGTTTGCCCGAGGAGCTGATGGCATCGAGTAACCTGACCTCTCTGGACCTCAGTGGAAATGAGTTCTCGGGTCAGGTCCCTGCAAATATTGGAAGTCTGAGTGGCCTCCTGGAGCTGAATATGAGCGGTAATGGCTTTTCGGGATCAATCCCCAGTGGTATTGGAAGCCTATTTAAGCTGACAACTCTTGATATGAGCAAGCAGAATCTGTCAGGTGAGATACCGGTGGAGCTCGCTGGGTTGCCAAATTTGCAGGTGATTGCATTGCAGGAGAACTTGTTATCTGGTAACATCCCAGAAGGGTTTAGCAGTTTGATGAGTTTGCAGTACTTCAACCTGAGCTCAAACTCATTCTCTGGCCAGATTCCAGCGACATTTGGTTTTCTCCAGTCCTTGGTCATTCTTTCCTTGTCTTCAAATCACATCTCTGGTCCAATTCCAGATGAGCTAGGAAACTGCACTGGTCTTGAAGTTCTTGATCTGAGGTCGAACTCTCTGTCAGGTAAAATTCCAGTCGATCTCTCCGAGTTATCACATTTGAGGGTGCTTGACTTGGGAAGAAACAATTTGACAGGCAAAATTCCCGGAGAGATTTCAATGTGCTCGTCTCTGACCTCCTTAACTGTAGACTCGAACCAACTCTCAGGCATCATACCAGAGTCTCTCTCAGAGCTGTCCAATCTTACCACACTTGACCTCTCCATGAACAACCTCAGCGGGGAGATTCCTGTCAATCTTACACGAATCTCAGGCCTGGTGAATTTCAATGTCTCTGAGAACAATCTCGAGGGTGAGATCCCAACTCTGCTTGGATCTCGTTTCAACTCATCATCATTTGCCGATAACCAAAACCTATGTGGCAAGCCATTGGCACGAAAGTGCAAGAATACAACTGAGAAGAACAGGAGAAAGCGGTTGATTCTGCTTATTGCTGTCGTTGTTTTGGGGGCAATTCTGCTATCGCTCTTCTGCTGCTTCTACACCTTCAGCCTTCTGAGGTGGCGGAGGAGGCTCAAGGAGCGGGCCTCGGGCGAGAAGAAAACGAGCCCAGCCAGGGCAAGCTCGAGGACTAGTGGAGGAAGTGCTCGTGGGAGCTCAGATAATGGGGTCCCGAAGCTCGTGATGTTCAACAACAGGATCACCTTGGTCGAAACAGTCGAGGCCACCAGGCAGTTTGATGAGGAGAATGTGCTGAGCAGGACGAGGTACGGCCTTGTGTTCAAGGCCTGCTACAATGATGGGATGGTGCTCTCTATACGAAGGCTTCCCGGTGGCCCCCAGTTACTCGAGGAGAACGCCTTCCGGAAGGAGGCCGAGGCATTGGGCAAGGTTAAGCACCGGAATTTGACTGTGCTACGAGGGTACTATGCAGGTCCACCCGATGTGAGATTACTGGTTTACGACTATATGCCCAATGGGAATCTGGCAACGCTCCTGCAGGAGGCAGCGCACCAGGATGGCCATGTGCTGAACTGGCCGATGCGCCACCTCATTGCCCTAGGGGTGGCCCGGGGCCTCGGCTTCCTTCATACCTGCTCAGTAATCCACGGGGATTTGAAGCCCCAGAATGTCCTCTTCGATGCCGACTTTGAGGCCCATTTGTCTGATTTCGGCCTCGAGCGGCTCATCGCTGCTTATCCGACCAGCCAGGCTGAGGCAGGCTCCTCCTCCACAGCAGTGGGGACACTTGGGTATGTTTCCCCTGAGGCTGCCCTCACGGGGGAGTCGACAAAGGAGTCCGACGTATACAGCTTTGGGATCGTCTTGCTCGAGCTGTTGACTGGGAAAAGGCCGGCAATGTTCACGCAGGAGGACGAGGATATAGTGAAGTGGGTAAAGAAGCAGCTGCAGAGGAGGCAGATCACGGAGCTGTTGGAACCGGGATTGCTCGAGCTCGACCCGGAGTCATCAGAGTGGGAGGAGTTCTTGCTGGGTGTCAAGGTTGGGCTACTCTGCACGGCTCCGGACCCGCTCGACCGGCCGACCATGTCTGATGTTGTCTTCATGCTCGAAGGCTGCCGCGTGGGGCCCGACATCCCCTCATCAGCTGATCCGACATCGCAGCCATCGCCGGCATAGCTGTCTGGCCCATCCCGGCAGCTGGATCTCACGTTCTTGTAACATCTACTTAGGTTAATTTTTTTTCCCCTTTAAAATCACAATTCTTTTTAGGTTTTTCTTTCTTGGAATGGGCCTGGTCATTTTCACACTTTTGACTCGCGTCCCTCATCCACCCAATCCCGTGTTGCCAGCTCGGGGGCATAAAAAGTCAACAGTCTGAGTCTACCTGCTTGTCCGTAGGGCCCAAATTGCTGTTTTCGCGCCAGACGATGAG
This sequence comes from Sonneratia alba, assembly GCA_900174645.1. Classification (NCBI taxonomy): domain Eukaryota; kingdom Viridiplantae; phylum Streptophyta; class Magnoliopsida; order Myrtales; family Lythraceae; genus Sonneratia; species Sonneratia alba. Next base: position 4,505,958 of record FWPY01000010.1, read on the forward strand.
GGAGTGGGGGGACCATCGCCTGTCGCCATCACGTGGCCGTGAGCACTGGGAACAAATGTAGCCGTTATTGCTTTGCGGGTCCCGCTGACTGAGTGGCGAAGCTTAGAGAGCTGTCGTTTTCCCGACCCAGTGGGAGTACGGCAACAATAATCCAGAGCTGCGCCACGTGGACCCTCCCCTTGCCCAAGGTTTTTCAAGGCAGCTGGGGTCAGACCGTGATGCAATGGAGAAGTGGGTGAGGCCCACGCGATCGCTTACCCTGCGGAACTCTTCTTCTCGGTGTGGGGTGGAGAACTCCACGGGTGGATTTTGTCTGTTCAATATTGAAATTGAATGTGTCATGAACTTGGATCTTTCGGGCGATAATTTTGTCTTTCGGGTCTCTCGTTTTACTATTCCTCATCCCATTCCCAGTCTACCGATCCATTCCAGGAGACCGATTAAATGGTGGAATTCATGAGTAACTAACTCTATCTAGTCATGTGATTGGTGTAGGGGCTCGTTCATAATAGTAGAGCTTCCTTTGATGCATCCATGAAATGGATTCGGTGTGGCTCGACCCGATTTAATATGCTTACTTATGTTCTATTTGAATTCCACACTGACTATCTATCCCAAGCTACCTGTTGCTCTGTCCCCAGTTGACGGCAATGTCGTCTCCTATGCGGAAGGTCTATATGTTATTGTTTGAAAGGACCCTTGGACGCCCCCCGTGAGAGAGTACTGTTGCGGGCGTGGTTGTCGGCTTGCTCCTTCACCTTGGCCCAGCTGCCTGGCCACGGAAAGGGACAACTTCACCTAAAAGATTCCCCTCGAAATATATGAACGATTTGATTTTAAAATCAATTATAATATATATTTTTTAAATCCCCACCACCTCCCCACCCCCAAGAAATGCATCAATAAAATATATAAGATTGTGTATAGAATAGTGAATTCAAAATTTGCCGGTCTGTACATGTCCGCAGCCGATGCAGTGACCGTTAAGCCACCGTTTCCTTTGTGTATTTTAGCATGTAATGCACTGGCCGATGTACAGGGAAATTTTATAGTTTGTCGATTGAACGAACTGATAGGCGTGTGAAGTATATCTTAGTACCGCTTCCCTGAAACCGATGCTCGTGCTCACGCCATGGCAAATCGTGTTTCTTCGCAGAAGACAATCGGGTCCATGTCAGGTCGCATCTCAACCCTTCAGTAGACTGTCTTACTGTAAAACTACAACAGCACTGGTTCCAGAAAGCCACCGACAGTTCACCGGGCAATCACGAAATCTACCTACGAATTCACGCGACCTTGCCCGAGAGAATCAATCCAAACACGCACTGGGACTCTGATGGGCGAACTGGATGAACCTACATTTTGATTGAGCTTGCGGGTATGGACTGCGGATGCAAAGTTGATAACGGTATCCCCCCACCCTACTTTCCACCAAGTCCCAATGGAAGGTACCGGCTACCGGGCTTGGCCGTGCCGGCTGGGTCCTGCACGAAATTAAGAATGTGAGGTGGAGTTGGAGACATTGCATTCACTACAGGTGACATGGACATTGTTTTGAAAATTTGAATACTACAAACACGACAATTTACCAGATTACGAAACACACTTGAATCACATGTCAAAAAGGACTTACCCAAAGCACGCAGAAGTCAAATATGTCCCTTTCCAGCTCCTAATGATTATCGCCTTCCCTTTCTCCTTTTTTCCTCACTCTCATCCTCTTGTCAGCCTCTTCTTCTAAATCATCAAATACTGACAGGACATAGACCACGGATGAATTCATTGCACAATGCCTTTAAAGTCGCAGTCAATCCTCGTCAATACTCAAAAACTCATTCTCAAAAGGAAGGACTAAAAATGAAGACCAAACAGCTAACAGGCATAAATGAATAATTTGTTATGCCTAAAGAGTGGATTAAAGGCAACATCAGGTCATTCCATCCCAACTGGAACTCAGTAGACAACGCATTACTTTATTTGATTGGAACAAGGTGGAATGCAATATACACAAAATAGGAAGTATACCATGTGCTCATTTCAACTGAAGATAAAAGGGTGATCGTCAGTCAACATCAGTGGTACTATGAGATAAGTTTGAATAGCCAAAAAGACCAGCATGACAAGCATCAATCCTTGAAACACTTCCTTCTTCAAAAGTTGTGGATCCCATATTGACAAAAGGAGCGAAAATGAGAGCGGGATACGGTTCAAGTTTGAATTCCCGCTTCCACAAAGAAGACATTGTGATTAATTACCAAATTAAATGGGAAAAAAAAACATGAACATATTATTGAGTCCATGGACATAGATCGCTGTTCATGGACTGGGTTGGCTTCACCAAGCATAAGGGCACCAGAAAAGAAAAGTAAAAAAGACAATGACTGGAGAAAGCAACCATTTTAGTCCTCAATCATTCACATCCACCATCTACATGTGCACTCCGACCTATTATAAGGATCCGATTACAAAATCCACCCACCAGACTTCGAATCATTTATCATGGATCCAAACCCAAAATAGAAGGAATCATCTGCCACTTCAGATGAAGGATAACTTGGCACTCTGCACTAATTGCAGTGTTGTCTAGGTGGATCACCGTTTTCCAGCTATACAGAATGACAGGTAAGGGCTGCTATAAGAGCAACCCTCAAAATAACACAATGGTGTAATGGTCTACCTATGCCAGCTTTAGGCTTTTTTTCCTGTGCGATAGCACGCATCTGTGGTAATGATTAACAAAAGTAAGCTGCTATTGAATAGACGAAAACCTTTGCAACCGAAAGTGCTTGTTGGATAAGAGAGCTCTTCATCATACAACAGTAGAGAAGTCCAATCACGTAATATAAAATCAGAAAAAGCAAAGATCATGCAGTACAGCTTGAACTAGAAATTAGGCAATGGGGCAAGGTGATGGACCAGAACCTGGCTTTAGACAGACTCACTCTCTCCTGGACTGACCAGATTGAAATGACAAGATGATACCAACGATAAGCCTATACGGGGCTAAAGGCTCCGCAAAGATGAGGATCAAGATCATCCTTAAAGAAAAGTTCTGTTGTGCATTAGCTCTAAAAAAAGGTGCAAAAACACAACACACATGTGCAGAAATAGTACGGGCATAAATAAAAAGAAGAATTTAGCACCAAGAATATCTGAGTTCAGGGAGGTATCATGCCCTTTGAATAAAAAATGATAGAAGAAGAACCTACTCTTACAAAACTCAATAGAATTGTGCAGAACATAGAAATCAATAACCTAGAATTCAAGATTTCCATCTCTTCGAACATCAGAAAACATTACCACCCAACAAAACCACATTAATAGCATTCTGAACAGTCCTAAACAAGTAATTTACTGGGCACAGATGGCATGAGAGGTGAACTAATTTCATGGACATAGTGCTCCATCCACATGTTCCTTCCAAAGAGAGAATGCTATTTGATATAATATAAACAACACAAATTGCATTTGGTTTGATGATTCAGTTAAAAAAAAGATCAAATTATTGACATAATATTTCCTGGTTACTTTGAGCAGTGATTCCAAATGAATGGATAGCAACAGTAGAAAGAATTGAAATTCGCAACCAAAATGAACTTATACTTGTATTCATCACCCAAGTCAAAGTAAATTCCAGCAGAATAATCCAAAGCAATGCCTCCTTCCATCTTATCTATATGTTTCCCTATATGTAGTTATAATTCCTTACATAAATGCATGCACACAAATACAAAAAACTATAAAAACCGAGCCATAGCCTAGGCTCTGTCCTGTTGCAAGAAACATTCAATTGATCCTACTGTAAATGTAGAAATCTTAATTTCCCAAATTAACATGACTGTTCAAAAGGGACCACTACTGTTGTCACCTTGAGACATGATCTACGTGTCTAAATGATATGACATATGTGGATGATGACCAGAAATCTTATGCATTGAAATAGAAAAGAACTAAAAAACCTGGGGCTTAGAAATGAAAGAGTTAAAAGTCATATAAAAATTAAAAAAGGAAAAGAGAGAAAATACCCACTGTAATTATTAAATATTTCACATAAATATCATTGGAGGTGAATGAAATACCTGCTTAAATCATGAAAACTAAACTGTGACCAAGCAAAAAGTTTATTTTATCTAATATTTTACATAAATATCAGTGGAAGTGAATGGTCCTGTTTTTCAAGAAATAAGAAATGAGTCATAAAAAGCTATAAGAGTTGTCACTAAATAAAGCCACCATTTATCGGAAAGCTCTTGGCACTGTTTATTTACCTGCTGGCCTTTTCTCTGCTTCCACAATACCAAAGAGAAATACTAAGAATACAACAATAAACTCATCCGATATGATGTTTTCTGCTAGAATCCAATTCACTTTCTACTCCTCAGTACAGACGTAAACTATGAAAGAACATACCATGTATAAAACAATAGACACATCAAAGAGGCTTTTCACAAGTCTGGTGTAGTCAAATGCATGCATAGTGTCTAGGAGCTCAAGGAGCAGCATCAAGAGGCCAGCAGCCAAGGCGCATTGCATTCAGTGAGGGGCAGCCGAGTTGCACGCCTTGTGCACCTCTTTGAAGTAGCTTCACATGATTCTTATCCCTATTTGACACCTAAGGTTATCAGTTCAGACTGTGGTCAATTGAGTGAGAAGGGATGGAATATGTACACAGAGAGAGATCCAAGAGGGTTCAAGTCAGAGGTTGTGGCTGTTGATCAGAAGCAGAGGATCAACAAGCACTCAACAAGAACCTTAAGCTATCCTCACTGTCCATGTCCAATGCAACCAAAGGAATGGAAAAATCTGATCATTCCTTCCTCTTGAAAAGGCTCCATCCAATCACTGTGATTCAGCTAAGTATTAAGACCAACTGTTCCGATTATTAACCCCTCCCATCCTCTCGGCCAGATAGCATATATGTCTACGTTACATATGGTTCTATTTTTAGTTGCAATCTCCAATTATTACCCTGACTCAGTCTCTCATGTTATTCGGTTTCTTGACTTCTTCTTACTTTGTGATGAAAACAGTAGCAGTTTGATTTGTTATGGCATCTAATCATGTGACAAGCATAGATGAAATTCACCTCAAATTGTGCATACTGAGCTCTTATCGAGCTATCTAGCTAACTAAGTTATGGGTTTTGATCTTGATGAACAGGAATTGCAATGGAACTAGAATTAGACTATTTGAAGCCTCGTTTCACTCTAAAGAGGGTGTGCTGAATTTAGGTTGTTTTTAAAAGATGTCCCTGTTTTAGTCAGTGATGCCGCCTTCAGTGTGCCTTACAATATTGACAACCTTGGACAAGGCATAGATAGATAGACTTATTAGTGTAAGCTTAATTTCAAATTAGATTATCGTCAGATCCTAGAACATTATTCTATGGCACATCAAACAAAACCAACGAAGCTGAACCCACCACAAATGCAACACTTAAAACAAGTTAAGAACAGTAAGAGTCCAGACAAGAAAAATCAGCGCAAGAGGGCTCATTCCTCCTAAAAAAAAGCAAGAAAACATCCAAAACTGCCAAAGGGGAGCAAAGCGAAATACCTAACACCAGCGTGGCCCCTGATACCAATGGTCACGTCCGCAGATAAACCTCAAGCCCACACGCAAGTCCTGAAGACAAATGTGCATAGCCATCGAACAGATAATACGATTTCGCCTGAGGATTAATCCCTGTGTTTACTGTACCTGCAATAATCAATCCTTAATCCATAAATACCCAAAACTCCCGCCATTACAACTGGCACGATGGATTTCATCATGAGCTCCGGCTCCCACCACGCCCATGGAGGTCACCCCGACCCCACTCTTACCGCTCCCATATGCGGCTCCCATCACGAAAGGATCAGAACATTCGTCCAAGGGGCGAATTTAGGGGGCAAAATTGAGATAATTTAGCAAATGTAGACAAATTCGGTCAATGTAAGCTGCAAACCAGGAATGAGCAGGGATATCTGGAAGAAGATAAATCAATACATTCAGTACATATGGGGTCTCAGACTTACATGAGAAGATGAGGGCCACCGCAGCACCGAGGAAGCCGAAGAACGGCGCGGTTTTGATCTGCGCTGAACGTCAATGACATCTCTAGGAGTGTAATGAGAATGAGAAATTTGGCGGGCAGCTCGCACGGCGGCCACGGTATAGTATGCGGCGGTACATTTCTTTACTCACTCGGGTCGGATCCAAATACTCGGTCACGGGTCGTCTATTTGTCCCTTCAGACCCGACGGCCAGAGTTGGGGATCGCTTTCTTTGCCTTCTCGCTCTCACTGGTCTCGCATACCAACTGAAGGGGTGGCGGGTCTGGAGCTTCCCTTCCATGGCTGTCCTTTAAAAGACGAGAAGCGCTTCAATCCAATCCTCGGAGGCTTCGTACGTGACAACCAGGCTCGCAGGTTCTATCTCTAGTTCATTTCTCAGTCTAACGTCCTTTGCCCTCCGTTTATCTCCGAGATTGTTGAGTTTGTGAGTCACGGTTTGCTGCGCATCTGATTGGTCTTGAGGGACTGTCTGGAGAGATCGCCACCAAGCAGGGGAGACTGGAGGGTTCTTACTCGGGTTAATCAAGCTCAGTCCCTAGAAATTGCAAGTTCTTGGGTGGAATTTCGAGGGTTTAATCCGTAAACGTGGCATCTCTTTTGTCTTTTAGTGTATGGTTTGGATTTGCTTTCACGTTGAATTGAGAAGAAGCTGATACTTGAGGTCTACGCCAATGCAGAGGTACTCTTCTGCGGTTTGACGAGGGGGGCGATGGAAGGCATGAATCAGGGCCAGCCTCAGCCTTCGCAGCTGCAGCAGCAGCAACCTCTACCGCCTCAGCAGCCAGCTGTGGAGGCTCTGAATGCGGCCGTGCAGCAGCAGCTGAACCTGGAGCACGTCAAGATGCGCGCCATTAGCCTATTCAAGGCAATCTCTCGCATTCTTGAAGACTTCGATGCTTATGCTCGAACAAACACAACCCCTAAATGGTCAATAACCATTCTCTCACTGTATCCCATCTCTTTCTGACCAAGCTTCCAACCTTATATATGAAGGATTGATTTCTCATGCATTTGTAGGTCTTTTCTACATTTGCCATTTAATCAGAATTAAACAGTGCGTGTAGTAATATGGAATGACAGGGAATGGAATGAGTGGCATTTATTCCAAAAGGTCCTCAAATTTCATGTCTTTCCAGTTCCAGCATACCATATATGTGTCGAATTTACTTCTTTTTTCATTCTCAATGGCATAGGAATAGCTTAATGAGCTTCATCAAATGGGTAGTATGTTCAGATTTCATACTGGTGTTACTGATAAATGTGTTTGCCTTTGTTCACTTGATATTCATTCGATTGCATTGTTCAAATAGGCAAGATATTCTGGGGCAGTATTCGATGGTGAATCTGGAGCTTTTCAACATTGTTGATGAGATAAGAAAGGTCTCGAAGGCCTTTGTTGTCCACCCCAAGAACGTCAATGCAGAAAATTCCACGAGTAAGCCCTCCACTCCTCGGACATAGTTTTTTCTTCTTTCTGCACACCTGTTTTTATTTTTAGATGATTCTTTTGGTGACGTCTTGGAATTGTTGATTATGCACTTTGCAGTCTGAATGTGGAGGAATACCCTGGTCCATATTGATAGTTTGTGAAGGCCATAATATCTTCTTGTGATTTGCCTGGACATTTAATTAGGGGAATCGTGATTGCAGTTCTTCCAGTTATGCTGTCTTCAAAGCTACTGCCTGAGATGGAGATTGATGACAACTCAAAGAAGGATCAATTACTTCATGGATTGCAAAACTTGCCTGTTGCCGTGCAGATTGAGAAACTGAAGGTGATTTTAGATCAATTAGAGCCCTTATTCTATAGAATCTATACTATACCATTCATTCTTTTGTTCATGTGTGAAGTTCTATATCCTTGCAGGCTAGAATAGATATGATAGCAGCTGCCTGTGAAAGTGCTGAAAAAGTGTTATCTGATACCCATAAAGCATATGGTTTTGGTACCCGTCAAGGCCCCACTATCACTCCTACATTGGACAAGGCTCAGGCTGCCAAAATTCGAGATCAGGAGAATTTACTTCGAGCCGCTGTCAATTTTGGAGATGGTATTAACCTGTTACTTTGTAAAATATCTTGTGCACATCATTTCTGAATCTGTTAAATCTTGTTCCACGCCTGATTTCTTAAATAATGAGAATTGAATTTATTATACCAAAAAATGAGGCCTTGGTGCAAAAAAATGCTGGATTACCGTTCTGCACATGAAAGGTTGACTACCTTAGTACTGTAACACATGTTAACAACTAAAATGTGATGATACAAGGATTCTTATGGTAATGGAAAATTTTTGTTATTACCATTGTAAGGTTAAGATGTGACATATGTTTTTGTCTTTTACTCTTTCATTTCGTGAAATTCCATTCTAGTTATTTCCTAAAATGGAAATTAACTTCGTAATCTTGAAGTTGTTATAGTTGGTGATCTTTTCCCTCTTTACTTCTGTAATATGATGATCTTGTCTGTTGTTTCTTGGAAAAAGGAACTTATTTGTTCACATTATGTTTATATGTGAAGGTTTAAGAGTATCTGGCGATCAAAGACACATTACGCCAGCCCTTCCAATGCATCTAGCAGATGTGCTCAATGTGGGTCCTGGGATGCAAAATTTGGTTGACACATCTGGTAAAAATAATACAGCGGTGATTCTTTCATACTTTATCTTTCCTAAGGAGTAGGAAGTCTTGCATCTTTTGTTGTTTATTAACTACCTATGACATCTCATCAGGTGTTTACCAAAAGAGTACTCCTGTCCAATCTAACACAATTGGTGCTCAGAGTGCTCTATTACAGGTGAGATAATTGCAAATGTTTATTTTAATTTTCTTTTTTAATAGTTGATGAAGATGCTGTAGATCCCTAGTCAGCATGAGCTAATTATCTTCAATTTGATAGTCTAATGGTCTTGTAAATGTATTACAATTTTCCTGAGTTACTTGCTTCCTCTCTATTCCCCTTGGATTTAAAAGGTCTTATATATGTAAAATTCAGTCAGCAAACATGCCATGTTTTTTGCTTCTTAATGTGGTTGTTTATTATTTATATGTGGATTGTCTGAAAGTGGAATCTCTTATTTGAACTATTCCCTTCTTTCATTACCTATATGTCCCAAGATTGCTGATGACCTAGCATTGGAAATCAGGCCACAGGAGCACAACTTTTGGCACGGTCAGCTGCTTCTCCTTCTGCTGCAGCTTCCTATGACAATACAACGGCATCTCCACTGCCATATGCCAATTCTCCTAGGTCTGGAACGAACATGAATACACCATCTCCTCAACAACAGTCTCAGCAACAGCAGCAGCAGCAGCAGCAACAGCAACAACAGCATCCGCAGCAACTGCTTCAACAGCAGCAAAGGCCAAAAATGATGCCATTATCACAGCATCAGCAGCTTCTCTCTCAACAACAGTTCAGACAATCTGCAATGCCAGGACTAGGACAGGTATAGTTCTTCTTTTATTTGTTGGCTTTTATAATTCTGGGTACTGGCATAAGCAGTTTGTACATCTGGAGAAGAAATATCAGTACGTAGTTATATTTGTCTTCTATAATTTAATTTGCAGTTGTTCACGTAATGAGCATATGCTGTTCCAATTCTGAATGTTTCTGCCTTGTAACATCCTATCAACTTCATGCAAATGAAACCAGAAGTTTGGAAGCTGGAGTAATTTATTTCCATAGTGAATTTTGTACTTATGTAACTGTTGTTTAAAGTTTTTTGAAAAACTCATCATCGTTAATTAATGTTAATATTGTAGTCTTTTTGTGCAAACTCAGCTGTCTCAGCTGCATGATTTGCCAGGACAGGCTCAGCAGAAGTTTCAATCTGTAATATTTGCATAATTTACTGTTTTTACCTTTGTTATATGAATATTGATTCTATCAATTAAATTTTGAGCTAATTGTGGAGAACATTTTTATGTTCAACCTCATTGTTTGTTCCTTTATTTCTATATAGTTGCATGGACAGCCCCAGATGCAGCAGTTTTCTCAGGCGTTGGGCAACCATCAGCAATTTCAAGGCAGGCAGTTGGCTTCGGCTATTGGTGGACAACTTGGTCAAGGAAATCCAATGAGCAGACATCTAGGCCAGTTCTCTGGAGCTGCTAACGCTGCATTGTTCAATGCAGCTCAGACTGCCCAAAACACGCAGATGGTCCGTTCCAGGATATTCATCCCTCTTTTCTTCTAGTCAACTTTGAAGGCTTATGTTACTATTTCCTTAAATAATGAGTATATATTGCTGCTAAATGTTCTGTCCTGATCTCATCAACTCAAATAATGTTGTCTAGGCCTTTTGGCACTCTTCTGTGATGCATAATGCATTCTCTTAATCCGATGATAAATTGGGATTTTTACCATGAAAAGATGTCGATTTCAGTGGTTTCCTGAATTTTATTTCCATGCTATCCAGATTCCTAACATGTCAGCTACAATGCCATCACAATCTCTTTTGCAGCCAAGGATGCAGGTACGTTTTTACTGTTTTCTTCATAAAAATGAATCACATAATGATGTGCTTTTTCATTACTTTTAACTATATTTAGTACCTAGTTTATTTTACTTGAAACTGGGTGGGAAAATGCCAAGCTCTAGGGGGAACATAAAACCTGGACATCCACAATTTTCATGCTTATATGTGTATATGTGGCCATAAAGTATAAACTGGCCTCTTGGTGTGTTTCCTATTATTTATTGAATTTATCTATGCTTTCAGTTTGGATTATCAGGAACAAATCCACAGAGGACCCTCCCATCTCAACTTCTCAATGACCAAAGTAACAAGCTACTGCCAAGCTATTTGCTCGATTCTTCTCTCCTTCCTTTTAAGAACTATCATGCATTCTTCTTCTTTTTCCTGTTGGTGATGATGACATTTTCACCGTGCAGTGTTCAATATGGGAGGGGCCAATCCAACTGGTATGCTACCATTACAGCAGCAAGGCGGTTCACAGGGTGCATTTGGTAATATGCAGCAGCCAAATGCTCAGACTTTCCAGGCTAACATGGTGGCGCTCCAGAACAACCCTCAGAATCACCAAACCACCTTCTCTCAGCAGAGACCGCAAAATCAGCAGTGACGCCTTCTTTTAAAAATGCAGAGCAGACCTTTCCAGATCCTAACAAAGATATCACTCCTGAACTAAGCCTGGAACCTTTCAGTCAGGGCAGACAAGGGACCGTCTGCGTGGTAAATAGTCGGGGTTTTTGCCATTTCATAGCAAGGTAGTTACCATCCGGCAGATTATGTCATTCTCAACTGTGTCAGTCAGCCTGTGTCGGTCCAAGTAAAAGTTAAGTTTTTTTTTCTTTTTTTAATTACATAGCATCAGGGAAGTGGGTCACCCTGGTGGAAATGGTGAATTGGTTTTCATCAGCTGGAAGAGAATTTCTCGAGCAATAGTTTATTAAACAGTAGTGCTTACAATCCCTTTTAAGAGGCTTACTTAAAAGATTCGCCATATAACTAAGAAGTGCATTCTGGGTTTGTGTGGTTTTACGATTTAAAAATAAAGAAGAAAAACTCTGTAGTTGATTCACAGTGCTGTGATGAATTTTGTTTTTACTGGACTGGACGGTTCAGTTTCGGATTGCCAAATCGTCGCTTGGGAGTTAGGGTGGTGCCTGCACGACTGACGTAGAAGTGAGTGACCACGTTGTAAAATTTCAACGGATCATGGGGAGTGATCGGGGATAAACGAAAAATGATGGTGGCTCGCAATTCACAGGACGGTTCGAATTTCATTTGGTCGGCTTAAATTATCCGGGTCGGGTTTCCGAACCGCCCCGTTCCTTCTCAGACAATCCGACTTCGTCAGCTTCTGCCGTCTCTCTTTTTCTCCATTACTAGCAAAAGACCAACCAACCGGAACAGGAGGCTGGGAGAAGCTTCTCTTCCATGGCGGTCCTGTAATTCTGTTCCGCACGTATCCCCGGAGACTACCAGCGAGGCAATCAGCGAGATTGAATTTCAGAACAAGAAGTGTCCCCATGGGAGCCTCAGAGTCCACCATCTCAGGTTCGCAGGTTGTTTGCCTCCTTCGTCTCTGCTGCCACGATCAATCCCCTTCTCCCTCTCTCCTTTCGTTCCAAGCGTCTTACCCAGAATCTGCTTTTCATCTAATTACGAACTGACATGGCGTCTGATTGATCTCGAAGAGGCCAGATGACGAGATCACTACCATATCGGAGAGACTGGAGGGCGTCAACCCTGTCCTGGAGAAGCTCAGGTCCCTCAAAATTGTAAGTCCTCAACGTAGAAAGTTTTCTTGGGTTAGTTTCAAGTTCGTTCCTTTTGCGGTTTTTGATCTGATTTGATGTGGAAATGCAGACAACACCGATACTTAAGTCCCCGCCGGCAGAGAGTAGCTTGACCGACATCTTAGTCAGAAAGCCATCCTCTTCTTCTGCTCCCAGTGAGATTCCGATTTCTTTGCCTTTGGACTTGGCGCATTTTGTGTCAATTTTCGCTTGAAATTTGTACTCGGTCGGGAAAACTACCATGATGAGTCGTAAACTGAGGGAGCTAGAAACACTCCAAACACCACAAAGTTGATTAAGCTGGGGATGATTCTGACTTAGTTTATAAGGCAAATAGGACGAAGGCATTTCAAATGTGTGAAGGATATGTATGATTAACAACTTTGGGGCTTATAATTATTTATACTGCGTTAGTATATGTGTGTCAGTTAGGTGTATATATGTTCTTGCTGAGGATTTGGTGTTCAAAGTGTTGCTCAAATATATAAGTCAACCCATAATGTTTTTCCATAACTGAGCAAGAAAATGTAATCTTTTGCTCTATGAGTTTGAGAGGCATACCTGTTGATGACTGAAGAAGAGGTGGCAGATGATGCAATAGTACTTAAAAGATTCTTCTCTGAGATACTTGTACTTCCAGACTTAGCTGAGGAAAAAATGGCAACTTTCTACATTTGTTCTGGTTGTACAGTATGCTCTGTTACCATCCTGTGCTTAGGCAAATCTTACAAGATTAGATTGAGTATGATGAATCAGGGAAAGAAGTCATGTAGTTGGCATGACAATTTTGGCTGGTTTTTTTTTTTTTAAATTCCTTGTGAGGTGAGAAGGTCCAATTACTAGCTTTAGGGAAAATTTTGTCTTTGTCGTCCTTCCATGTATATGATGCTCCCAATGTTTCCAGAATCATCTTGTTGATTTTACATCATTTCCTGCGCAGAACATCTTCTGTACAGTATATACCATTTTCTAAATGATTCATAATAAATGCCATGGTGCAGATTGTGAGAGTTGATCATACCCTTTTGATCACTGAAATGCGGATTCTATGTCATTTTACTATTGCAAAACTTTTACTAGAAATTCATTACAATGGCATTTAGGTACAGTCAACCCGAAGGTGCTGCTGGAGCTATTCTCTATCTACCGAGATTGGCAGGATGGTCAGGCCCAGAAGATCAGCAAGAACCAGGTTTTATGTCTTTGATCTATTCTCCATGTATAATTTGACTTTCAGCAAAATGCTTGTTCACAGTGCATTTGACTTTTGAAGTAAATTGGACCTGTCTAGACGTAGTGGGACTCTTTATTGTTTCTGTTTGCTTTTGATTTTTGAAGAACATTTTCAATTGTTTGGGTGAGCTTCCTGCCATTATAAGACATCATATCAGATGTTTTGTTTTAAATATCGGTGGAACTTGAAGCTGAATCATGGTGTTTGACTTAAATTGTTCCTGATCTGCAGGAAGAGATAGAAAACAAGATAGAACTTGCAGATGCATTGTCTGTCAAGCTTCTCCAACGCTTTAATTACTCAGTATCATCAATGAAGACAACTTCACAACATTTATCAGATGGTAACATATATGTTACAGTTTGTGTAATATCTTCCTGCCAATTTTTGGTGATCTCAAAATTAATGACACCTAGCAGAGGAGAAATTGCTGTTCTTCTTCAGACAAAATGTCATAGGAATACTAGTAGTCGTCTCTCCTTGTCATGGTTTCCTTGATGTCCAAGACAAGTTGACAGGTGCTGGTTGAGGTCCCATTATGAAGCCATGATTGAAAGAAATTCAACTTCTATGAACCTTGATGTCCAAAAATAGTGCAATTGGTATCAAAAGGAGAAATAGAGGTCCTAGTTGACGACAATCTATCATCAGGAGAAATCTACCTTTCATGAACATTTTGTTGAAAATCCACTAGAACTTACTACAAATTAAACAGAACTTCACTGAGTCACAGTTGTGGATAATTCATTTCCTTGGTCAGTCCTTCACGAGTGTGTACAGTTCATGCATTGCAGGTTGAGATCGGTGAACTTAAAGGAAGGTTGACTGAGGTTATTAGTAACTGTAATGCTCTCTGCAAGAGAATTGCCTCAGAAGGTCCCGAATCTCTTCGTTCATCAGTTACTCCTTTTGCTGCCAACTTGGAGATAAGTCGTAGTGGCATCAGCCCGGTTCAGAGACTTCTTGATAGAAGTTCAACATCATCAGAGCCCAATGAAGACCCACTTCAGTGACATACAAATTCCCCCCCCCCTTCCTATTTGGCTTCCCGTACAGAGTTTCAAACTCTTGGTTGAAGGTCTGATGTATGAGCTATCGTCTGTACAATTAGTCCAGGAGAGATTCTTTGTGGTACTGATCGAATGTTTGATTCCTCCACCCGCCAAGTCGGATTTGATTCGTTGAGACAATGCTTTCTCAGTTGTCTAACTAGGTATCCTTGATATCAGATATTATGTCTTTGGGTTGGTGAAGGTAGAACCATGTTCGTGGTAGTAGAATGGAAGTACTCCGCCTTGCAGCTTTACAATTCGTTTCTTTGGGTTATGAGGCCCAAGAAAGCGTAGTTTGAAACAGAACCACAGAGGGCCCACCCATCAATCTGGCCTTCTCATTTAAAGGCCCAGCTGACTTGAACCGCGTTCCCTTAAGTCATTAATGATCCAAAGATGAAATCAAATTCCTTTTCTACCCCTATCGAACACCGCCACGTGGCTCATGCCGAACCGCCTAGAACCTTCACTATAAATTAGGCCCGCGCCCCCCACTTGCGGTTTATTGTTCGTTGTCATCGCCTGAATTGTAGCGTCTCTTCTCTGTGACGGAGTGGGCTGTGGGGGTGCGGTTTTGGGGTTTCCTTTTGGATCTTTCTAGGGTTTTCAGTTTTCTCCGTCTCTCTTCACCCACCTTCGATATAGTACACTGTCGCGATCGTGATTTTAAGCGGGGTAGGAACGGAGTTTTGAGGATTTACGACATGAAGCGATCGATGAAATTGAAACGGGTGTCATGGGCTCCTGGGGTTAATCTTTGTCAGGTATACGAAAACTTTCGATCTTATAAAGATCCTTCACGATCGATCTTATCAGATATTGACACGTAATCGATGCTGATGACATATACTAATCGGATGTGTAGGTAGTTATTTGGAGTTGATCGGTAAATCACGCACCTTTTCATTGAGTGTTTGAATTTGGGACCTATGAGTTTAATCTTGTTGGTTTGGTTACCGTTTGATTTGAAGCAAGAAGTTAAGCACATGGTTTGCTTCTTTGCCTTTTTACTTCAAGAAAGTGCTTGGTTTAAAGAAAATCTGTAAATCGATTTTCTTTTGTGACTTTCGTATTGTTTAGTGGAAGTGGGGTGTTTGGACTTTTTGCAAATACATAATCGATAAGGTGATCAGGTTTCAATAGCCTACGTCTTCATCTGTCCTCGTTATAGAAGAGAAGAATCTGATATCTTCATCGTTCGGCTTTATTATTGAAAGGAAGAAGTTCGGTCATTGAAAGTCAGCAGCATCCCCTAGTGTAAAAGTATATGTGGATAATGGAGGAGAAGCGATCACAATTTAATCCAACAGGGTTAAGATTTAAGTGTTCATTAAACAAAGAGCTGAAGCTTGATATTCACGTGACTGCTTTTCCGTAACCTGTTGTTCATTAAAGATTATGCTGTGCAGATGACATGTTGCTTTTATCTTTCATGAAGTTGCACAAAAACAATCCAGTTTATAAGCCACTCATTTAAATGAGGATCTCTTTCTGAAATCATGCCTGAAATCGAATTCAGTGCTAAGGGGGTTGATGAAAGATTTGATACCATGTGATTACAAAGTTCTTCATACAGCTGGAACAGGAGAAATTCTTGATTTGGGAATAAGTAGGAGAATAAACATTAGTGAAGGGAAATTTTCATTATTGTAGTTTCTGATATGTTCTGAAGAACACTGAACGACTAAAATTTTAAATTTACAATATTTGTTAGCCGCTTAACTGAGTTGACTTAAATTTTACAATTTGTGCAAGGATCGGGTAATTGCAGATTGATTCCATGTGATATCTGTACAAGAGTTTCTGTGCTTAAAATTGCAGTGATCCTTGACACTAAATCGTGCCAGGGGAGTGGACATTGATGTTAGAAGATGACACAGAGCATAGTACGAACTAAAAATTGATTAAAATTGAGAGATTCAAGATACTTACAAGGCACCAGTTGAGTGGCAGCAGAGATTAAAAACTACTTTGGCTTTCTTTTTCAATTGATAATAAGTTTTCCAAGTTTTTTAGTCGAGCAGAGAAGAACAATTGATCACACATGGTGTGTAGTCTTCAAAATTATTTGAGCCTTTACGCTTTTCTCCTTTCATTTATCCTATCACCACCCGCAATGTCTCTTGCATATTCTATTCTCCTGATTTCACTAGTATTGTGTTGATCAATTATCAAAGCAATGGTTGATCAGTTCCTTTGCCTTTGAACAGGTTGCCCTATTCTGGAAAGAGGAACCTCCTTGTCAAGTTGGTGCTACTAGGCAGTATCTTCAGACCAAGACATCCTGTAATTCTTTTCCTGATGCTCTTCAATCCCCTGATCTGCCCCCGGGGTTTGAAGGCACTTCCTTTGAAGTCCCCCGGGCCCGTTACATCAAGTGGAATCGCCCTCCCAATGTAAGTGATATTTCTGTTTTGTCTCCCATAAGTTTCTATTTGGGATTGTAGAAACCTGACTTGACTTGGCCTATTAGTCTACTGTTGGTTGATTGCGTTATGTTTTTCTAGTTCATAGTGGACCCTAGCTGGCATGTCGCCGCCGGTGAAGAAAGCAGTGAGCTTCATAGAGTATCAAAAGAGCTGGAATTAGTTTGTCCTCATTCATCCTCGGTCCATTCTAGGTTGAGATTCTGTTCCCTATTCTCTGAAGTGTGTGTATGTGGAATTTTTACAGGCCCCCAATTCTGGATAATTCCTCTTAGTTTTTTTCGTATTCCTAAAATCTCGCTGCTTTCTTTTCTGTACTGTAGTCCACCAACTTCCACAGAAGCTTGTGCAGAACTCTATGATGATAGTCTCACGCCAATCATACCTATCATTCCCATTGAAGAGACCAAGAGTTTTGATCCACAACCGCACCTTGAGCTGCCAGCTTTTGCTCTTGAATCCCATAGAATTTCAGAGCCTGAATCTAGTGCACCGGTTCCACCACCTGGGAAGGTGTATCCTTTGGCTCCAGCGGTGCTGGCCAGTGCAGGTCCTGATGTGGCTGCTGCTGCTGCTTCTGCAGCCTCAACCATTCTCCTCCAGAGTGTCGAGCAGGGAAACATGATCGACATGAATCTGCTCATCAAGTTCCTCAGTGACCCTAACATGGTTGGAAAGCTTATTGCCAGTTCTGTGGGGGATTCCTCCATGCCCAAGTCAAATTCAACTATTCCCTTGGCTGTTCCAGATGTCATGGCCACGAAGGTAGACCCGCCTCAAGCTGCTGTTATTCCATCCTCTGGTTCAGATCTGATGAAAAGTTCTAGTAAGGTTATGGTACCGATTCCGGTTCCTACTCCTGCTTCCTATGAGACTCCAGCTTCTGAAACGGCAGCAATCACCTTGCCTGGGACCAACCTGGCAACTGTCAAACTAGTTACTGCTCCAATTCCAACGCCAGTATCTTCTGGGGAAGCAGTGAGACAGCCGCTTGCAATTCCGGTGTCTTTCAACAAAGCCGTAGAGCAACCACAACGGCCTATGAAAGGAATCGACTACTATAAAAACCTCATAAGGCAGCATGGAGGAGAAGCACAACAGAACATGGGTCAAATCCATCGAAAGTATAATCATCTGGAAAACACGATTCCCGACCATCAGAAACCAAAACCGAGAGAAAAGAAGAAGCGTTGCATGTTCTACAATAGCCCGAAGGGATGCCGGAACGGCTCCAATTGCCCTTTCCAGCATGGCTCTATACAATCTCAATGGATGGCCGGACATCTCGCAGACGAGCCAAGTGCAAAGAGAATAAGATTGGGAGGTGAAATCATGGGTAGGTGATGACATTAACTTGAAGGCTACCGATAAGTTGGCCGGCTGCAGTCGAATTTTGGGAGGTCAAATTGATGATAATCAGTGAACATGTGGATAAAGGAGTGAATAGAAAGCAGGAATTTTTTTTTTTTTTTTAGTATTTACTTCACATTAGATGCCGTTCCTGGAAAATTGCAGCATCTATTTATCGTATAGAACTCTGAAATCGGAAACTTTTTGGAGAACAGTCAGCATAAATGGAGCAACTTCATGACCAAAAGTGAACTCATTAGGCGTCCGTGCACTCATTTAATCAAAATGGCCACAGGTTGCCCCAAGCACAACCCCCACAACCGACAGACCCAAAAAATGCTGATAATTAACAGGGCAGATATGTTTTTTTAAATGTTTGCTTGCTACAAGCAATTATAGTTACCGTATTATTTTGAAAGCTATGCCGTCCCGTGTCCCCATAATATTGAGAAAACGAGGTAGTAGTTGATGGTGGGCTGTGTCTGGTCTGATGTCAGCATATTGTTTTTATTCCCCCGTGATTAAATAAATAGTCATGCATTGCAACGCAACACCAACATGTGTTATAACATGTGCGTGAATTCCTAATAGTCACGTGCACTAAGGAAAATTACGCAAACAATGAGAGCAGGACAACTGAATGGACAGACAAAAGCTTGCAAGAAGAAACATTTATTTCCCCCCCGAGAACGTAAAAGGGTTATCGGCTATATGTCTCTCAAGACGGGCCAACCTTTCTCAACAATGTCGTTAATCTTCGCGTCGATCTGTTTCTGAACATTTGGAGGACAGAGCTCCGCTGCAAAACCATTGAGTTTCGCGGCCAAACTTGATCTCTCGAGCTCCTCTGCAGGCAAGTTGCCCATGAGCTGGAGGAGGAAGGGGTTTCGCTTAAGCTCAAATTTCTGCACATTTGCAGAGTAAAATGTCACCCAGAGTAAAAATATAATAAAATAAATGAAGAGAAAAATGAGAAAAGAAGAAAGCTACAAAAACTCCTGGTCAAAAGATAAACATCACTTTCCTTGTGGCGCTATTGGTAAAATTAGAAACAGTAAACATGTAGATTCTATATTCCATGATGCACTGACAAAGGAAAGGAAACAAAACAAAACCATACTGAAATCTTATTGGGAAAAACTGCATTAAACCAGTTCTTTGGTTTAGCAGTTAGCATTCTGCCTACTGGAAATAATCGAGCCAGAGTTTTTCCCATTCTTAATGGGAAAACAACTATAAAACTGGAAATGGAATTAAACTCAACCAAACCACACCAAAAACATATATCAGAAAGTACCTAGCTGCTTGAGCTCATTTTATGAGGATAATCCATTCCTAGTTTGGACTAGGTATATAAAACCCAATGTACCAGACCAAAAGAAAAAATGTTCATGTCCAAATAGAAATATATATTCAGTCTATAGAAACAAACATAAACAAATTTATTACACTAAATCAAATATATGTCACAAACTCTTAAACAGTCTTAAGGTTTAACAGTTACAGTTTCTGTGAACATAAATAATGAGTACTAGGATAGGCAAGCTGTCCGCTTAAAACACCCGAAAGTTTGAATGTGAAAATAATATGAAAGGTGAAGCTTTTTGAAGCAATGACAAGATTGAGCAAGATCATCAGCAATGAAGAAGGAAATTTATCGCATATAAACAAACACTCATCTGCCACATCTTGATCATGCGTATACTTGCCTGATGTTCAGGCTCTGCAGGATAGAATGCTCCAACCTGTTGAATTTGAGTGGTAACAACACCGCTCTTTGATTTGGTCTGCTCTCTTTCTTTGCTGAATGCTGCTAATCTAGACTCCTCCGTTCCATTGACGAAAATAACAGACCTGAACACAGAGCACAGTTAACTGACAAGACTGGGAATTGCATTAAAAGAAACTGCATTGTTGAGTAGAATGGTCACCTGTACTGGTTACCCACATCGGGGCCTTGCCCAAAAACTTGCCGAGAATCATGAGAAGACCAAAACACATCTAAAAGTTGCCTGTAGTTGACCTTTCTCGGATCATATTCAACCTGTGAAGCAACTAAGAAGGGCGGATAAATATACAGACAGATGCAGGTTACAGAAGAGGGAAAAGTTCGGCTACAATAAGCCAAAAAATGAACTTGTAATGAGCTAACAATAAGTCAACAAATGAGAAGGCCTGACACAGCAAAGATAGTCAGCTTATAGTTTATCATTTATAGGGTAGATATCTGAAAAAATTCTACATAAAGCAGACAAACCCGGGGCTTTGTTGTTATTTGTTAGATTCTCAACACCAACATTCAAGATCTATTAGGCGAAGAGCAGCATGAAGTTTGAACACAAGCATTTACAGTCATCTTCTGCTCCTTGAATTTGCTTGCAGAAGATAGATCGACCTTATTTTGTTCAACCAAGAAAACTCCTACTATCTTCTTAATGACTTATTCCCCCGTAGACTAATTACACTGACCAATTCCAGGTACGAGTAAAACTACTCATTTTAAGAGTGAATCCCATCAGAAATTTGCCCGGAAATGCAAGATAATCGCCGATTAGTGAAAAATCGCTTCTCTCGTCAGAAATTTTTGCAGAGACAGCAAATCATCTGCATGAGTGCCAATAACTCATAATTAATGTTCTCTGTCAATAGTCATACGACATCAATGGAGGATGCATAATTCGAAATGACGGGAAAAAGCTCATTGTGGGGAGACAGAGCGAAAGGTCACCTGAACGGACTCGGCGTGATCGCCGGGTCTCCTGTACTCGGGATTGGTTTTGGACCCGCCGGCGTAACCGGCGGTTGTCCGAACAACGCCGTGCAAGCAACCGAACACGGCCTCCGACCTCCAGAAGCTTCCAAGGGCGAAGAATGCGGTCCTGAGGGACGGGTTCGGCGGTTCCTTCGACGGTTCGGAAATCCGATCCAGAAACCTTATGCAGTGAGCTCCATGGAGAAACGAAGCCATCAGGAGGATGATCCGGAAAAGTGATCGGGCGGAGAACCTCATCTCTGCGCTTTTTGCGGGAAAAGCACTGGGAAGCAAGGAGTATAATCCCCGCAGCGGTGAACAGAACCGGAGGGCTGCTTCCTCCGGTTAGTGGATTGCCGCGGGCACCGGCCGGGGCGAAATTTCCGTGGCGAACGTGAACTTTGATAATTTACATTGTAGGACGTTACTTTTTACTGGTAATCGTTTCCCCCCTATTCTATTCAACTCTTTTCATTCGTGCCACTAGAAAGATTAATTACGGATGCATTTTGCTGCTGGACAGCGTGCAGAGCGCCGTGTCAGCAAATGAGGCTTGACATTTTTTGAACCGTTTATATTAGGGTTCGATTTTGTTGAAGTTGAACTAAAAATAAATTTAATTTGATAAAATTTTTTATTAAATAATATCTCAATGTATACTAAAATAATTAGTTGGTCAATTTGGTCAATACACAAAAAAGTTTTCAAAAATAGCAAAAAAAGAAGGAGAAAAAATTATTGTAAATGGGTAGAAAGCTTACCCAAAAAGGAGATCTCGAGCATGTTCAAAGTCCCGCCTGGCAGCGACGTGGCATTGCCGTTTTGTCGGGTAGCTACTGTGTACACCCGGTGTTCCATGCACCAAAGAGAAGGGAGTGCAAATGCCGCTGACTGGGTGGACAGTGCAACGGGACCGTTTTCAACAGCTCCCCTCTTTTTTCCTTTTGAGGAGCGTCTTAATTGTGGACCCCACCCGCTCATTTTAAGCTCCCCCGCATCCGCGCCTCAGCCCTGTCTTCTTGCCCCCACCAGCTCTCCTGCTCGTCTGCACTCTGCTCACTCTGTAAGCAAACCGCTCAATCAAAGCAGAAGATTGCCTACAAATACTCTCTCTCTCTCTCTGTAACATTTCAAAAAGGAGCTCTGGTCGCGAAATTCTTCACCGGCTTCAACGCCTCCCCATCGCTCCTTCGAATCGACGAACATCCCGTGGCATATCATCCGGTGATCTTCTTCGAGTCTGTACTTCCTCGGGTAAGTTCCCCCGGGCTCTTATCAGCGTCCATCTGCCTCAGCTCTCCGCATTTACTGTTACCTGCGAAATGTAGCTCTATGTTCGTCTTGGAGCTCGTGTCTGGACATTCGCTGTGTATCTGTTGTTTGTGAGTTCTGCTCTGGCATCTTAACATCTCCGATTTCTTAATCAGGTTCCAGAAGTTTTTGTTTTCAAATGTGCCATGAGACTCAATTTCGTCGTTCTTTATCGTTTCTTCATGTTAGTCGTCTAATCATTTTTTTAGTGTAATTCCCTTTTTCCCCTGCTATGATACGTTATAAAATGAATAATGGCATAAAATTTTTCCGCTTGTATATACTGTTGCCACAACATGCTTGTCCGTTGATATTCATCCTATTCAAATGGTTCATCGCCTATTTGGTATTTTACTGCTTCCCCTTGATATCACCAAGTGGAGATTACTAATATTTAGCCAAAAAAAAGGTGGGGATTACAACTGAAATCTGGTACTCATTTGCACTGGTCGATATGAAGCTATCATATATTATAAAGTGGATTTATTTTTCAAATCCAACATTCTCAACTCCATTCCTACATAATCAGGCACATTGCAATTTGATATAAAAGATTTTAATCTGTTTGGGAAATTAGATGCTAACCTAACTAAAGTTTTGAAGATTCAGTTTGACAAATCATCAATATATTTTGCCATGATAGAAATTAAATCGTTTTGTAACTGTTTCATATGATGATGAATGCTACCCTTATGTTATTTCTATTGAAAAATCTTAAATTTTAATACGGGGAACTCAAATTATCGCATTTTGATGATTCTTTTGCAAAATGATGCAGCTTTGTAATCACCACTTTTTACAGCATCAGCTTTCGCAACAGTTTTCTTTTGTTTCTTTAGGTAGTGATATGGGATTTCTCACCACCATTTCTTCTTGCAGGCTTATAGGTAGCACAAGATAAAATGGATCGTCGTGGTTGGCCGTGGAAGAAGAAATCATCTCAGAAAAACTTGACTGAAAAACCAGGATCTCCATCAGATTCTGCAGGGACTTCCTTGGCCAGAGCAGCATCTTTTGGAAAGCAGGTGTCTTCACTGAAGTTGTTATCAACTCGCTTAAAACCATTTTATTAATTGTTTAAATAGGCACTATCCATCTGTGTTATAGCTGAAATGTCAGCTATAAATTCTTATGAATGAAGGTCTTGTTATGTTGTTTCGGAAAATTAGTAAATGTTTTGCATTTCCAACTCAATAGATTGAAAACTCACCCGACTTTATTGATATTGATGTTTAGGATTCCGAAAAAGTTAACTGTGTTCAGATATCTCTGGATTCATATAAACACATGAGTGGTTTGGAGGATCAAGTCAATACATTGGAAAATCAAGTAAGGACTCTGGAGCATCAAGCAAAAGATTTTGAGGGAAAGCTGTCTGCTGCTTACTTGGAGGTCTCTACCAAGGAAAATATCGTCAAGCAGCACACAAAAGTTGCTGAAGAAGCAGTTTCAGGTGAGATCCTTAATGTTGAGGATTCTAGCATCTTATCTCTTTCATCAAATCATTTGCATCTTGGTTTTGAAGTTACTAATGCAGACTGCGAAACACTAGGCCAAGCTCCAGGGCGTGGGGGGTGGCTGGGGGTGGTGTTTGTGGTGGGGTGTGTTGTGATCATGTCATTAACTACAATTTTACCAAAAATCTTGTAGTTTCTCATAAATTTGAAAACTAAGTAGCTCTCCTATTCCACTGGTTTCCTATGTTTTTTTTGGCCGACCTTGTGTATACAAGTCCAAAAACCAAAACTAGAACCCTAAATTTCCTTGACTAGTAGCATTCTAGCTTTTTCAATGCACATTACCTCTTGACTATAGTTTTGAAAAATAAAAATTTCCTTTTTCAGAAGCAAAAAATTCGCTAGGGTGTAGAAAGAAATTGATGATATCCTGCACTTCAGTGGTTTGTCCTTTAAAAAATGTTATCATGCAAACATTACAGGTTTTACCTAATGCAACTGATGCAAAATTCATACTCCTCTAGGATGGGAAAAGGCGGATGCAGAAGCTCATGCACTGAAACAGCAGCTTGAATCTACCACTCTCTTGAAGCTCAGCGCTGAGGACAGAGTATCACGCCTAGATGGTGCTCTCAAAGAGTGCATGAGGCAGATAAGAAATTTGGAGGAGGAAAGTGAGCTGAAATTGCAAGAAACCATTGTCGCCAAGGCGATGCAGTGGGACAAAATGAAACTTGATCTTGAAGCAAGAATAGTTGAATTGGATCATGCTCTTGTTGAGGCAGGTGCAGAAAATGCTACTCTTTCAGAGTCTTTACAAGTGCATTTGAATACAATAGTGACCATAAATGATGAAAAATCACATGCTGAAGCAGAGGTGGAGTTGCTTAGAGGAAACATTCATTTGCGTGATAGGGAGATAAGCTCACTGAAATATGAACTTTATGTGTCATCCAAGGAAATTGATATTCGCAATCAAGAGAAGAACATGAATCTTAAAGCAACAGAAGCTGCTAACAAGCAACATTTGGAGAATGTGAGGAAAATCACAAAACTGGAAGCAGAATGCCAGAGGCTCCGTGGACTTGTTCGGAAGAAGTTGCCTGGTCCTGCTGCACTGGCAAGAATGAAGGCAGAGGCTGAGGGTTTCGACCAAGACTGCAATGAGACGAGAAACTCAGTGAAGAATCCTGCTGCTTCATTATTTCCAAAAGCACGTCTTACCAGTGAAAGCCCGAAAAAGTGCTGCCATAGAGGGTCAGAGTTTCAAGGGAAATGTTTCTTGCAAATGGAAGAAGAAATAGAGACACTAAGGGAAGCTTTGGCTGCTTGTAATACGGAACTACAAGCTTCAAGAAGCTTGTACGCCAAAACAACTAGCAAACTCAAGCTCTTGGAGGCTCAACTTAATCAAAGGATGAGGTCATCAAGTTCTGGGGTGCTAATTGAAGGCTTTTCAGGACAAGTTGAGAGCACTCCACCAAGTGTCACTTCCATTTCTGAAGATGGGATTGATGAAGAAGGAAGCTCAACTGGATCTTGGGGTCCATTGATCTCTGATATCTCTCAGCTTCGGAAAGACAAGTGCATTGACAAATTTACCAAGTCATCTTCTGTGAATCCCATGGAATTAATGGATGACTTCCTCGAGATGGAGAAGCTAGCTTGTTCATCAGCTGACTCAAGCTCAAGCAAGAAAGGCTTGGATGGCCTAAAAAATGCAAGAGATACTGCATCATTCAATACTCTAAAGGAGGTTACTCGAGTGGAAAATGAAAATTCATCCCAAATCAAAGTTGAGGCTCCTTCAGCACATTCCCATTTCTCAAAGCTGCTCTCCAGAATCTGCATGATGCTTGAACGTCAATCACTGGAGGCTGACGTGAAAGAACTCTTGGAGGATATCAAACAGTCTCTGGCACCATATGCTTTGCATTTGCTTTCAGAGAGTAATATATCTGCAAAAGTCTGTGCTCTTGATCCCATCAAGATCATAGAAAATGAGATCTTATCAACTCATTGCAGTTTGAATATTAGCACTGATAGAATCACAGAAAAGGAGCTTGATGCAGCAATTTCACAGATACATCAATTTGTTTTATCATTAGATGTGGAGTCTGTTCGAACAAAGGGCTCATCCTTCTCTGATAGAGGCTTGGCCCAAAAAATGTTACAAGATTTCACTGCTTCAGTTGAGAAGTTCAGAAGCAACTGTTCAAGTTTGGTTCATTTTGTTATTGAACTTTCACATATTCTCACTAAAGTTGGTGAAGCTTTTTCAAGCGTTTCAGGCTATGGGGATCATGGCAAAGGGGCTAATTACTGTGATTGCATAGACAAGGTTCCGCTGCTGGAGAATAAGGTAACTCAAGATGAGTCGTCATTAAAGACTAGGATATATGAATCAGGGAAGGCACCTCATTATACTTACATTCTTGAAATTGTTCAGGATGAATCACGCATTCAACACCAGGATGGCACAAAGCTTCAGTTGCAAGAGGCAGAACAGCTTTTAGCTGACCTGAAATCGCAACTGGAGTCATTGCAACGATCTCATAGTTTGGCAGAGGTCCAGTTGAAGTGTATGACAGAGTCTTACAAATTACTGGAAATTCATGCGCATGATTTGGAAATTGAAGTGAAGGCTCTACATGACAAGGCTGAGAAGCTAGAGAATGAGCTTCTCAATGAAAAGAACAATCATCATGACACTCTCACTACAGTTGAGGAGCTTCAACAGAAATCCAAAAGGTTAGCCCCGTCTTCTCCTTAGAACTGTATGAGGATCTTTACCAGCACCCATCAATCCAATATATCTTGGTAGATGCCAGTGGAAATGCTATATTTCTGAGCAATGTTTCAATAGAAACATCTATTAAAAATCTTGCATGATTTCATAACCCTTATTGACATTTTCCCCCGTTTAATTCAGGGATATGCAGTCCATGGTCCATGCACCGTCATCTACTGCAGCTGATTCTAGCTTCAAGAATGAACAGGTGTGAGGCTGCTTCAACTTCATGGATTTATACATCACTCATCTTTTATCACTCATGGAATGTCAATGAAGAATACTGGTGCTTAGTCACTATGTAGTCTATTCGTGTGACATAAAATTGTTCTTAGTGAAAAAGGTTCTTCTCAGTGTTCCTCTCCTGCGTTTCATGATAATAATATTTCTTGTCCTCAATTCATGAAACATCAACTGTGGCGTCAGAAAAAACCGTTGGCTTTATGCCTGACGTTCTGGGGAGTCGGTTTCATCTTGATTTTGCTAAACTCATGGCATTTCCACGGCAGGAAAGGGAGATAGCTTTGGCAGCAGAGAAGCTTGCTCGGTGTGAAGAGACCATGTCCGTTCTGAGTAGGCAACTGGGGGCCTTGCGTCCACATTCAGATGCAAATGGCTCTTAAGCCACCGACAGCCGCCTTGTTGAAGGTAGAGTGAGTGTGAGTCTATGATGTTAGAGGTAACCAGAACCTTGCCTATCATGCACCTGCATGGCTACAACACTGTATGTTCATAGCAGAAACGAACAGTGTCTGGAAGTGGATCGCCTCGGTCCCGAACACCATTGATTTCTGAAGGTATGATGTTTATCTAATGCACGAGTGAATTACTGTCGTAACCCTCGACCGAAAAGGGAAAACTACTCCCTCCCTTTAGATTCGGTCTCATTAGAAGTGAAGCTGCCCGGCGGCCGCCCGTCGTCCGCTGCTAAATCGTCGTCTGGATCAACTGATGAGAGATGGACGGACCAAGAATTAGAGGCACGCACGGCTGGAACATCACTGGAGGAATACGTTGGCGCCCCGTGATCATAGCCAGCAGGCACATGGGAGACGCTCTGATTCGGACACATGCTTTCGTCAAATGATTGCGACGCATCGCTGAGGTCGTCTTATGTTTCGATGCATGCATGCATGTGCACGGAGACAACCTTAGTGCACGCAGTGTCAAACGATGAACTCGTTTCCATCCTCTCACGTGTATATGTGCCTTCATCCAAGACAGCCAATACGTGCACGTTTTCCCCGATGTCCACTATTTCTAAAATTTCAATTATCAAAAATTAATTCTTATTCAATTCAGATCCATTTATTAGAGATGACGATGAATTTGAGCAATTCATCGTCATACTCTATTCAAAGTTATGTTTAGAATAACATAACAGATGTTGAACCATTCTCGACCATTTAATATGGGTACAATCAATTAGACCTGTCAATTTGGGTCATGCCAACATGGCACGAATACACTCTCGGGCAATGTTGGCATGGCCCATGATTTCGGATGGTCTGAAAATCCTCGAATCCAGCACGAATCATATAAATAATTACTTTTGAAATATAAATATAAATTATTTTATATTTTAAAATAAGTTATTATGATATAATTAATAAATTAATTTAAATTTTATATTAATTTGAATAAGATGTTGAAATAATTATTAAAATAGAATAATACATATATAATTAATCAAAAAAAATTTCAACATTTTTTTATTATAAAAATTATTCTTATATTTTAAGTTATTATTTCATATGACAGTTTGTTAATAAAAAATAATAATATTTTATATATTTTACTCGTAAACACTCCGATCAACTATATTACAGGATTGACCAATGAATCACGACAAAGGTTGACTAGATCGGAAGTCACTAATTATCTTCGTACATGTGATAATCGAGACCCCCTAATCCAGCTCAAGAATGAGAACGTGCCATGATGGCGATGGATCAGCAGCATACATAGAGAGGGGGACCTATTTCTCGACACACCATTTTCAAACAGATCGTACACCGATGGTGGTGGCATCATTGCCAAATTATTAATCCCTCTTGTCGTTGAAAAAATTCCTTTTGGGCGGTCGGTCCAGACAGGCTGTGAACGGTGTTTACCACGATAATCAAGCACATGTTCCTCGTTTACATTTTAATTCTTCCCTCTTTTCCTCTTTGGGCTTAAGATTGGTCATATTGGCGCCACATTTACCTGTCATCCAGTTGAATTAATGTTACCAGTATATTATTTTTTTAACAATCCGTAAAATTACAGTAAAAATCTTATATCTTTATTAATTTTTTATGCTTAACTCCTGTAGTTTCAAAATTATTTTTTCAATTATGTATGTTTAAATTCACAATATATTTGAATCCTAATTTTAATAGTTTACCGACGTGATATTTAACAAGTATCACTTGACATGGCACGCAAGCGAAAATTTTCCCATGTGGTCATGCCATCGCGTAGTTCACATCTTGCCACGTCAGCATGCCATGCCAGTAGCTTATCATACATATCATCATTCCACATCAACATATAATAGTTACAGTAGTGCACTGTTAAAATTATGATCAATATATATTACGGAACAAAATATATATAATTAAAAGATAATTTTTTATTAGTATACATGAATTATGTGCTAAAAAGATTAAATATATGTAATTTTTACTATGATTATTTTAATTAAAAAATACTATCTTAAGCGCTCTGTCCGTTCAGACGACCTTGTCTAAAACTTGACTCGAGGCGAAAATGTGTTAAATCACTGATGCTAATCCACGCTAGCCATATTAACTAAACTCTCGCCTTCACTGAACCGCTTTTAAACTTTCCTGCGTACTTGTACGGCACAGTAGCTGATAGGGGCAGCTCATATTTTATTCGTGTAGGGCCCATTCATTCCTCCCACCCTCCTCTGCCCTTTAATTTCGGGAGGGTCCTTTTCCACTATTGCAAATTGTGCTCTTTTATATGCAATTTTTAAAATATTATAAATTTAATCCTTATTAATAAAATTTTGTATCCAGTTTTTTCATTCCATCCAACTTGTGACCCTAATGCAACATTGACCGATCCCCCCTCCTTTTTTTTCTCTCTTTGAATTCATCTCTGAGGGTTGACTTAAAATGGGCTTTGACTGGATGTGGGAGAGGTGTAGGATGTGTTGATTGCCTGAGGATATGTTGATGGTCCTGCCAAATGCTTGACCCAGACAGAGCCAGAAGCACCCACATGCAATGCAGTGCTTGATATTATTATTATTATTATTATTTTGCACAAAGGATATACATTTTTCATACCATCAGCTTTCACTACCCACAAAAACATATGCATATTCATATATGATTTTTTTCCTGAAATTATTTCTAGAAAAAAAATGGATTTCCCGGGTTTGTATTTTCTTGCCGTGAATGATAAGTTAGTTGTAATTAGGAATCCATACCGTTTTACCGTTGACTTTGTGAGCTGTTTACGTCTTGACCTGGTAATGTAACGTGCTAATGGATTCTCTACGAGCGGGACATTTTCCTTTTTAACTTGGGATGAGGGAACAACTGGTTCCTGAGTTAAGTTCTTTTACTTCCCCCGTACTCGATTGGCCACAAGCGCCGCGGTCAGATCCGGATCCCAATTCGATAACAATTGATCATAAGTCAAGCATTTTTCTTCCAATCCCGGGTATAGGGTGCATAGCCCCACGAGGCATGTTAGTATTCGATGTATTTTATTCAATTTCTCATATTTTAGAAGCCGAGAGTTTCAGTATGTTACGGTCGATTTCATTCTAAAATTTATGTTTGTTATGGTCGATAACTTACTCGATAGGGTTTGATTCACTCCCCCAACCCGGAATATAACCCATGTGTGTACATTAATAGTCAAAAGTTCCAAATTTAAACAGGCTTAGACTTCCATCGAAGTAGTTGGTACAAGAAATTGGTCAGATCAAACAATTACTCCTGGAATCGATCAGCAGATGAAGGGTGTCCATGAGGCCTCC
The DNA here is from genome assembly GCA_900174645.1 of Sonneratia alba. Lineage (NCBI taxonomy): Eukaryota > Viridiplantae > Streptophyta > Magnoliopsida > Myrtales > Lythraceae > Sonneratia > Sonneratia alba. Next base: position 4,536,657 of record FWPY01000010.1, read on the forward strand.
AAGAGCAAAGATCAATATCAACGTAAATCTTCTGCACCGGCGAGTGAAGGAGAATCCTGAGACGGGTTGCACCACCCGGACCCTACAGATGTGACAGTTCGATAGAGTTCATCTGGAGTTTTTGTTGTTACTTCCTGACTATGTACTCAGAAATAACCCATCCGACAAACTCTCCACCGCACCATCCTCCCGGTCTCCGGCAGCTCTAAACTGCGATTTATGGATATCATATAATACTCGGAGACGAAGCAAAACTTAACCTAAGAATCGATTCTAACGAATGCAGGTCACGATCTCGTCACCGGGACCAAGGAAGTTATGAGGGACCTAAACGCGACCTCTTCGCAAGGGATGGTGATCCCCATGTCGTGGCTGAACCCATACTCCTCCTCTGCCCTCTGGAGCAGACACTGAAACTGAGGATGCGCCAGCCACGAGATAGGCACTATGTACCTGCTCCTGTTCACGCCGACATAGACTGCGAAGTGGCCCCTCGGGACGTCCTCTGGGAGCCCCTCGCTCGACCAGTCCAGCGACCTCCGCCCGAAGCTCGAGCACTTCCTCAGGATCTGCTTCAGGCCGGCTCGCTGTGGCATTTTTGCGGTCGATCTTCTAATGTCCGCGAGTGGAAGGAACCTTTGCTCTCTCTTCCTGTAGTCTTGCCCTCTAGCAGTTCGGTCAGCTGATGAGAGTGGAGGAGAAATGAGACAAGGTTTTGGGAGGGGCGGCGGTGGTGGTGAGGAGAATTGGAGGGATGGTGTTGATATTTATGGGAGGCGAGGCGGTGGGACAATGACACGTGGCATGTAATTAGGAGAAAAAAAAAACAAAATAAACCATGGATTTGCGAGTCGTGGTGAGAAGAAATTTGATGACCGGTGCCACTCTCCATTTATATTCAAAACTTTAAAATGCTCAGTACTCCATTCCTGTCAATGGGATTCGGTACGCCTGCTTATCCCCTTCCAGAGACACTGCTGACCGAGTCTAAGATTCGAAAATTGAAAAGACAGGGACACACGTGATGAGACAAGTTTTGCCGTTTATGAATCAGATGAAATATGACGTAATGGGTTTTGGACACGTGCGTGTATACACGGTGACACCCTCGATGCAGTAGGATCGACCGAATGAGCGTGAGCGCCTTGTTCTCGTACCCGGAATGGACGATGATACCTGACCAAAAGGAATCCTTCCTTGAGAGAACAAACGGAAGAGTCATTCGGTATTCGAGTGACAGAGTTAACTGTACTCCACATCGAATCACGTCGCACCCCCAAAACCTTACCATTACCAATTCAAAGTGAAATCCAACTGATTTTGCTGGCAGTGACTAACTTTCTACGTGGAATCGACTGCTTGCGCGTGCTACGTAATAATACGATCCGACAAGTCATCGTTTGTTCTTGGGAGCTGACTGTACTGTACTGTACTGTACTGCAGGGAATGGAAAATGTCGGGACCCGCTGAGCACATTGGGGGCTATGGCTTGCCGTGTCGCGTTCTCATAGGACATTGTTGGGACCCACTTGAATTCCCCGCACACCATGCCTGCCACCTTGTCAACAGTGATGGACGATACCAGAGTTAGCTTATGGAATCTCAGAGCAGTAATACCGAATTTGAAATCATAGGTGCACGGCAAGCTACGGTAGGTATACAGAAACACAATCCTGGTGCAACCGAAAGGCCAAGATCACCGGTTGCCCGTGGAAGTTTACGTACTGCTCCACGTGCCAGAAGGACGAGGAACAGGGTAACTGCTCAAATCTCCACAAAATGTGGGGACTCGCAAAGATCGCCTGCGCACCTCAGGAAGTATAATTACATGTGAAAGGTTAGCGAGTCGTGGACCGAGATCATTTTGGCCCCTCAATCAGTCGATCCGTGGGACTGCCGGGATCACCTGCAAAACTCGAGCGGGTAAACCGGTGACGTGCAACGGGAGGCTCGATTTTGGCCCTCGGAAAGGCACGAAAAAGGGGCACTGATGTAACGGGGGCGGGATGCTGCACCACGCAAAGCACCGACAAAATGTCCCGAAGGAAACATGTACGATTTCCTCCCCCTCCTTCTCCTTAGCTTGGCTGCCCTTAAATGACGCTTCTACATGGTCCCTACCCTCGCACCCATAAATGAAAGAGGTCCCTCACTGCATAAGCATCATGTGGCAGATTGCCCCTCAAATCAGATTCCAATCGCTCATTGATTGAAGAAGGCATTTTTAGAGGTATTCTGAGGAACTTTCCCTCTTCCTCCCTCTTAAAGTCCGAAGCAAAAATCCCCATCCTCCACGTCCCCATCTTCTCCTCTCCGATAATCAAAATCTTCCTTATGAAAACCATAAACTCATATGCAACTCAGGTGTAAAAAATAATCCTGAAAATATAAGACAAATGAGTACCAAAACCTGTCACCTTATAAGCCTACTAATAAAATTAAACAGACTATGAGTCCGCTAGCCTGACCACAGCTTATAAGGTCAACGGTCATAAGCCTGGAGGACAATACTTAACGCTTCCAAACATAAGGGAGAGGGAAATCATACAACATATCCAGGGATGTTAATTCATCAGTTATGGCATTTTCAATAAGGAAAACCACAGCTTGTAAATTTATGTTAACTTTCTTTGGTATGCAAATAGATTTCTAGAACGGGACTCATATTCCCAAGATCAGGGCAATTTTGTCCTAGGAAAGACTGAAATAAAAGAAAAGGGTCAATTACATGGTTCAAATGGGATGATCTGAGATCACCACGATTTATGGCATCAGCCCTGCGGTGTCAACCCATAGCCTGATAATCTTGTCTATGAGATCATTGATTAGAACCCAAAGCAAAGGGGATTCCCTGGAATAACTGTGCACTGAACGGTGAATGAGTACAGCCAGTATCTTTTCAGGACGCCTGCATCGAGTAAGAATAGGATATGACGTGAGGCCTCTAGGTAACTGAGACTGGTACATCAAATTGAAGTATACATCATATGTTTCAAAAAGAGATATCTTCAAATCTCCTCCAAAGTTTTATTTAGAGATGAATTAGGCGGAAGTCAACTGTAAGGAGATTCACAAACACATTCTTAGGTAGCTTGGCATGCTCATAATTAGTTATGACCAACGTCTCCATATTGAAGGTCTCTCTGGACCTCTATGTCCCTACAATGAGCAGGACCACAGCATAACACAGCACAAGGGATAAAAGTAATAGAGTGACGGAAGATGACAAAAGTTCTTCACATAAATGAGCACCACAAGTATCTCTTTCATTTCCATTTACTACCATGCTCAGCGGCCAAGAAAACACTTTCAAGCATTTTCCTGAAAATGCCCAACCAAAAAATTAAACAATTTTATCTACATGTTTACTTGAGTGCATGGAGAATTCAGGCTGGATGAAACAAAAACAGCTTAATCCAAACAATTTTATGGAAAAAATATGACCTTAGCAATAATGCCGCCAAGTCAAATCATATTCACATGTGTAAAACGAGGTCTGGCTCATGAATGAGAATGTAGGAAAGTTCATGTAAGATCATGGAATCAAGGCAACCCATGTTCTGTGAATGAAAGGCAGGTGACATAACGGGCTGCAATACTCACGGGACATAACCTGTCATTTTCATACAGAGGCTTTGGAAAGTTCAATAGTGTGAACACTCCAGTAGAGGGTGAGACTGCAGAATGCTAAACCATGTGAAGGCCATGTTACTCTTGTCTTCTGGGGACTACTTTTAAAAGGACAAAACATTAAGATCACATAAGAGTATCCCCCATCTCAAAAAATTGTAGTGGGGACTTGTCAATAGTCATCTTATTTTCCAAACAAAGGATATGAGGAGATTCTCATTGGTTTATCTACCGCTACCACAATATGTGCACTCCTCATCAAGAAATATGGTGAGCAATATGGTAGGTACAACAGCATCCCTTTCAGCCACTATGAAACCTAAGAACTGAAAGTATTGATACCAACAGCCTAACATCTGTCGGCTAAAGCCTTATACAACAGGAATTTGCAAACATCGCATTAGAAGACAAGGTGGCACTATAACAGGAAGTGTTTTCATTTCCTTTTAGGTAGATATAAGTACATGTCATACAATGGACAATCTAAGGAATGAGAATGCAAATATTCATCTCTATCCCAAGGATTGATTGAAAAAAACCCAATCAAACTTGCTTTAGGATGTGACATAATGACATACATCTCATAAGCACATGCAGAAACAAATCCGAGAACAAGTAGAAATAAAAGAAAGCACTAAAAACATCAAAAGAAAAGAAAAACGAACATATATACAAACTTCATGGAAAAGGGCATATGGAACACAGAAAGGAAGATGACCTCAGGGGGTACCTTGGAGTGCTCGCAAAGAAATAATCTCCAGCAGTACACTTCATAACCACCCGACAATCACATGAAGCTTGCCAGGCAATGGCAGATATTTTGTTCCAGTAATACAATTATCTACTTGAAGAACCTGAAGCACGAAAATTGTGCTTCTGTGAAAAATCCATACAAAGCAGTGCAACAATTTCCTCTCTGAAATTTTCATGTAATACAGATGGAATTTTGGGAAGAAAACATATGACAGAATAAAATATGCATCCATTAGCAACCATTTATCGCCATGCATTTGCATGCCAGTTATCATCATCATCCCTCGGTTCTCTCTCTTTTGTTACTCATTTGGGAGCAAGTTCCTATTATACCCACCTAGGTAACTTTTGCAGTTATTTTCACTTGTAAAAGTAATAAAAATATTCAGAGATAGTTAGCCAACTTCTCTTAAGACAACCAAACTATGAATGGGGTACTCAATAAAAGGTTATGGTGAATTCCCATCCTCCAGTCATAAGCAATGGGATCCAAGACGCTTTCCAAAGTGCCATAGCAGGATTGCATTTAATGGACAAGAAACTGGAAATACATGAAATTAGAATTTAACCAGACATAAGATGAATGGTGCTATTTTGAGAAACTGGTCCCAAGGTTCAATCACCAACGTTTTCCTGTCTAGGAGTAATGTATCCCATACTTTCAGATTGTCACTCCAGCTGTCAGGATTGCTTCCACCCTGGAAATGGACAGACAGCCAACAGAGCCACTTTTAGAAAGTAACCTCAAGTTTCCAACTCGGCAACTAAGAAGATTGTTTCCTCTCTTCTGAGATGATGCAAACTTCTTTTTGTCTCGCAAGAGACCCGATGCATAGATATTTCGCATCTAAAACTGTCTCTACAAGCTGTTCTATTCAAGGAATCCCAAGTTTTAACTCAATTGGCTGGCTGGTGTAGGAAATAATCCGATGATCGTAACTCACGGGCATATTCACTCAACATCCGAATTTCGTACAGGAGCAAGAGACTGGACTGAACCCCTGGAAAACTAAAGGACCAAAATGTATATAAAGCTGACAATACCACCATGGTTCTCAAGAAGAATATCTTGTACCAGACGCATCGTTCGGGGCATGCCTAGCCCCTCTCTACACCCTCCTGCCTCTCGATGCACCGGCCGCCATATCGAAATTTCAGAGCTTACTGGAATCAAAATCAGATCAGAATGATGTTAGGCGATTTCGGGAGTATGATGACGTGGAATTGGAAGCTCTTCCCTTCAATAAAGAAACTCGGCCAGGCGCCCCCGGTGGAACCCTTAACTGTTCGGTGGAAGGGAACCACCGAATGGTGAATATACCCCACCACCGAAATTCGGTGGTCAAATACTTGACCTTGACAGGAAAACTTAGGATAAGAAGTGTGAGCTTTCTTACAAAAGGAGAGGTATACCGTAGAAACTCGAATTCCAGCTCGATCGGTTGGCCGGTGTCAGAGACATTCCCCGATGATCTTAATTCATGGGCATATTCACTCCAGAGCTGAGTTCTTCTCTACAGGAGCAAAGAGGGGTCGGACAAGCTCCTTGGAAAACTCAAGGACCAAAATGAGATAAATAAGAAGCTTGAGAATCAAAATGGAATGAATAAGAAGTTCAGGAACCAAAATGGAACAAAGAGGGCCGGCCGGGCAATTTCAAGTTCACCCCGACCCAGATTGATGGGTCAAAATGACGCTAGCTCAAAGTGAGACCTGGGAGAGAGACATGGAGGAGCTTTGGAGGAGAGAACAGCAGCGGGGAAACCACGGCAGCCCTGTGAAGACATGTGCTGGGCCAGTAAAAGATGAGGAAGAAGAATTAACGGAGGCCCAATGAATAATGTACGTCGGCTGATAATCGGAAATTCCTATCATATACGGAGGATGTAAAAAATCTTTCCCAAGTAATCTTCGCGATGGACGCGTGCTCGAACTTTGGAAACCGTACGTGCCTTTCGCTGTGCTTGAAAGAGTGTTCTATCCGGTATACGTATCCGACACTCTTCGACGGTCACTTGATCTGGAAACCCGAGCCATGATTGTTGTGGGTTAGATTGTGCGCCACAATCTCATTTGAAGTTTCAATTTTTATTCAACTTATCATGTTTTTGAAAATTGGAGCTTGCAATTAAGTTAAGACTTCTCTGAGTAGATGAGGCCATCCCACTCCCGGCAAGGAACCCCCGACAAACCTGCAGTCATTGGAACAAGTTCCAGCCATAAATGATTCAGCGAAAAGCTTCCCGTGGAGCGCAACCACAGCACATGGTTTCTTTATCCACTTCTTTGACCAGAAGGGGACATAGAAACATTTGACAATAGCAGTACGCCGGAACCAAACTAATAACTTCTCGATTTTTTTTCAGCTGCCAAGGCGGCATGCATGACAAAAAGCACCACATCCTGGTAACGGCACGCTATAGATGGTTACATACATGCAAAGAAAGTAAGAAAACCGAAGTAGAACTCAAATTTTCTTCAAACCTAGGAGAAATTTTGCATTCCAATAGCAGATATACTCCATTACATACCTCTCTGGTTCGTTTGATTGACCATTACAATATATCAAAACGAAGAAAACCACGAGCTCTTCACAGTTGCATACATGCTTTAGAAGAAAATAGAATGGAACCCAACACATCTTTCATTTGGTGGTTTCTCAACATAGAAATGAGCTCAGACTTTTGCTAAAGTTCTTCTTAAAATCCTCCAAATCACTCACAATAGTATCAGTTCTAGATTCTTCAACAATCAAGGGCTACTTGTTAAATGTGAGTAGTAGGAGGATTTAGCATTTTCAATGAACTTAAATCCGGGAGGAGCTAAGAGCCATTACCTTGAACTGCTCATTCATGGCCAAGAGTTGTGCCTCTTTCTTATCGAGAAGGGCTGTTAGCCTCACATTCTCTTCCACTAGCTTATTCACTTCAGCCTCTTTCTGAGACTTCTCACTCTCTAGTTGCGATGTTTTTTCCACCAGTCTATTCAGGAAATGCAATTAATTCAACTTCACATCATAGAAACTCAGGAGAGAAAGGGACAATAAGATATTGGGAAATCTCTACACAACCTCTTCTTCTATTGCTGCTCAAAGCAAAATCTAAATAAAGATGTTCAACTAGCCCCTTTAGGTTTCTGAAAAGAGCAAAATTTTCAGTTTCTCTCTGTCTCTCTTTTTTTCCAAGCAGGAAGAATGAAAAAGAGTGATGTATGCTGGTTCATACATGGCTAGACAGGTTAAAACATAGATACTTTCTGCAGAAAAAATTATCTCTTCCTTAAAAGAAATTAGATCACCAGGGAAATGAAAACAATTTTCCACTACCAAAATGACAAAATTTATGATAGATAGATATCCTCATCTAGATCACCTCCTTCAGCATAAGGCTCACAGAACTGCACATTTTCAATTTTAAATTAAAGGGACAACGAGGGCAGAATGCACATGAAAACTGTAAACCATCTCTATAAAGAAACAATTAAATGATCTCTATTACAGTTATCCTTAAATATAGTACTCTTATTTGATAGGAGTGCTTCTTGAAGTTGAAATGTCTTAAACCATACTGACTATTTTCTCGGTAAAAATTTACCACTGCCCACATATATTAGTTAAAGAGTAGTTTAGCATTAGAAAGGGAAACAAAAAGGAAAGAATAAGAGAAAATAATTGTTTACCTTTCGAAGAGCCTTTCAATTGTCTGAAACTGCTTTTCTGAAGAAAGCAGCGTCTCTCTCACACTAATTAGACTATTAACATAAGACTTCAGAGACTCAAAGTCATGCTTAACCCGACAGAGCTCGAGGTCATTCTCTGCAGCCCTTTGCCTCTGCCTCGTGGTTTCCTCAACCAAATCCTCAACCCTCTGCCTCATTTCATTCAGTATATCATTTGTCCCAAGAGCAAACTTCTCCATCTCTTCCAGCTTGAAGGACATAGTCTTGATTTGAGCTGCCTTTCTCTTAATCTCCTCCTGACCCAAATTCACCTTCTCTTTCTGCACTAAAGTCTCAGACTCTGCAATTGCAGCCCTTTTCACAAGGGCTTCCATAACCTCCGTAACCAAATTCACAGATTTTAGTAATTCCCCAATGTAAATGTCATCATGCACATCAATCCTGGTCCAAGAATCTTCATCAGGACCATCAAAGGAAGATGGATCAAGATCAACATTCCTTGACCAGCAGGGCAGTGGGATTCCATCATGATTGATGAGCCTTTCCACCCCTTCTGACCGTCTAATGCCGCAGGCCGCATATGCTAAGTCAGGGACTGCCATTACTTGGGCCTTTGATTTTAAGTAAGACAAAACAGTTGCAGCAGTTTTGACCCTTCTCCACAGAACTTCCATCTCCTTCTTTGCATCTTGCTCAGACTTGTGTGTGCCAGCCTTTATTTCTTGAAGCCTTGCCTGAAGAACATCCACCTGAGATTGCCTTAGCTCCATCTCATGCTCCCATTTTTCATGTGTTCTGCAGAGCAATGATGAGGAAGATTCTTCCTGCCCTGCCATTATCTACACTCCAATCTTCAGGTGGAGACAAAACCATAGTTTTAACATCACCATTGAGTGAATAGATTATCATAAAAACTGATGAAGGGAAATACACATTCAATCAGAGCAAAGTAGTGAGAAAACTAAAAAATGTTGATATTCAGACAGCAATGAGGAGGCCATGGAAGGAGATACATACAGTGCATTATATCATAGGATGCAATACAATTTATCCCAAAAAAATGAGTACAACCTATCAGCAGCTAAGTGAAATATGTGACAAGATCATTAAATTCTATCAGTCATTGATCAAACAAAAATTGTTTATCAGTTTTATGCCCATCAAATACCTTACTTCATCTTACAAGGATTTGACCACGCAGATATGAAATAATCAAGTAAAAGCATCTGAATGCTTGCATAACCCATGTCCATTGGCTTCACGTGGCAGGACTAAATGCATCAACACTAAATGCCAAGCCCTTTAAATCTGGACCTGAAGGACTAAGGGCACAGACAAGATAGAAAGACCAATAGCACCATGGTGTCTAAAATAGAACTCAATTTCCAGGATGCCTTGCCACAATGAAAATTATCAGAGAAGTACAACAGCCTCAAATTAACCACTAAAAGCTTGCTAACATACGACCCACTTTGAGCTACAAGAAACACTTCATGAACTCGAATCCAACAGACAGTACTCCAAAAGCACAAATGTGAGACCCAATATGGATTATATGTAGACACATGTCAGATAACAAGCTGCTTATCCAAAGTTCCAAACTTTGCCCAAACTTATACTCATGTAATAGTATATGCGAACAATCCGACCATGTACGTCCCAAACCAGTCAAACCTACAACCAGACACCAAACCTCAAGCACAAAGAAGAAAAGATCGGTAATTTCTCGTTAAGCAATCAAAGTAGAAAAGCATATGGTGAATCAAACGGTAGCCTACGAGGAGGAATGTAGAATTTGAGGCAAAATTGAAGCTCCAGCGGCTAAATGACGAACAAATTGAACTCTTTAGCGCACAAAACAACCACCAGACAAAGCGAATTACATCCACCGAAAAAACTCGCATATATGATGATGTTTAATAGACAGTCCCAAGAACTTACAGAGACTGATGGCTGAGGAGACTTACCTGAGAGGAGAGCAGCAAATGGATCGGATTCGAGGGAAGGGAAAGTAAAGGGGAAAGACTTGTGCTTGGAGAGACTTTGACTCCTCCCCCTGATATGGAAAAGGGAGCCGAGAGGGGGTGCCGGTCGGTTGCAGAGAAAGTATCCAGTGGAGCGGCTGTACCACGTCAGCACAGCCACCTGGAGTAGCGTTCCAATCAACAAGGGAAAGCTGCCACATTAACCTAGTCAGCAAAACTCAAACATACCACTTCCTCGTGAATAGTGATGGCCTGGTCGGCCGTCACCCATCGGGACATACACCCTAAAAAATAAATATTTTTGAAATATTAGGGAGGTGCCTAAAAATATGATACCAGTATTATAATTAATATCTACGAATTTATATGAATATTGGAGGTATAAAAAAATAAATATTATAATCTCTAGATAAAAACATTGGCGGATCTCCCTCACGCCTACCTCGCATCTGCAAGGATTCCTCATGATACAATCCCAGGCCCATCTATCTCGGTAGCCGACATTGCCTACTTGTAAATAAGGCGGCAAACTCCCCTCTCCATCGTATCGCATTCGAATTTCGACGACCCAACCCAACTGCATTCGGTCACAGCGTCTCAATTCAAGGAGAGGCAGAGCTATGGACGACAATAACAAAGACGGGTCCGGTGGCGAGCCGTTTCTCAGCCGCTACGACGCTCCGGAGCTCCGGGTAGCGGCGGAGTTCCTCACAACTTGGTTCCCTTTCCTCTCCGCAGATCTCTGCCCAGGTTGCGCTCGGACGCTGTCCAATCGCATACGCTCTCTCGTCCCAGGTGACCCCTTCGTGGCTGTTGATACCACAACGATGAAAAGGAAAAGAAGAAGCTTTTGTGTTTTATGATCCTTCATGATCTCGTTGTTCAGTCAGCGATCGTTAAATCTGACACTAGACCGTGAGATTTTGAGCATATGAAATCACGTTGACTTTTACGCGCAGTCTAGAGCATTCCATCCGTCCGTTTCTCTGGGTGTAAGCCTTTTTTCTTTTACTGTGTTTTACATATCGTTAAAATTAAAAGTGGAGTATTTTCTCCAGCAAGCATGATCTGGGGTCGCAAATCTCCAAAAGTTGTTCAATGTTGTGTTTTTCTGGCAAGTTCAAATTCAATACAAGTTTTCATGTTTCTTAATTATATACATATGCGGATCCCATCTTTCTTCCTCGTAAATGTGTTGTATGAGATTGAGCGTGCTAAGTTTTTAAGTGTTGGTGATTGTAGGAGGTGACTCTGATTCCAAAAACTCAGAGTCAAGTGAGACAACTTTTGCTGTGACGACTCCCGAAATAAAAGCAGCGCACCCAAATAATGCCGAATGCAGCAGCAGCAGTGGTAATGCCGAGCTACATTCAGTAAGCAGCTCGCAGGAGAGACAGGATACAGGCTGCTTAGGCAGTTTCCGAGATGCTTCTTTCAGGTCTTTCAGGATGGCCCTGGAAGCTTCAGCAGACCCTGGAGCCCGTGAGACTCAGGCAGTTGAATCCCCAATGCCACGAGCATCATCTGATGATACGGAAGGAGAGGCTGAGCTTGAGGAAGAGGAGTCTCAGGAACTGGACAGGGAGTTGTCGGTTGGTGATATCAGCTTAAATCGTTTTGCTAATAAGAGAGAGTTGTCAAGGAAACGCAGAGAGTATCTCCGGTTTATGGATGTGAAGAGGAACAAGGAACTAGTTTTCTACGAGAGGGTGAAAGGGAGGCGAGTTAACATTCTGGAGGGTCTCGAGCTCCACGATGGGTTATTCGATGCAGCAGAACAGAAGAGGATAGTAGATTTTGTTTATGAACTTCAGGATATGGGGAGAAGAGGTAAACTGAAAGGCTGGTATTCCCTCTTGTGTAGATGATTGAGTGCTTCCTTCTGTTCGGTGTTTCAATATTCGCAGGAGCTTAATAAGTTACGGTAGAGCTCTTTTTAATACGGCTGTTCTCGGCTTCCATCCACAGAATTTTTGTGAACCAGTGCATTTCTTTTTCTTTATGTTCTCCCAGTTCTTTGTTCTGAACCATTGGTTGCAGTCGTTAATTTTGTTAGTGTTGTAAACAAGGTAAGTCTTAGGAAGAACCATTAGGCAGTGATTTAGTAATTCTGAGCATCATGGATAAATTCTTTGTTGCTTCCACTTTTGCATTCGCTTATTTCTTGAACGGCCATCTTCACAAGCTGATTAAGGTTGCATCTTGTGGTACTGGATAAGGAATTTCCGAAGGAGATTTTGGCGGTGACCTTATGCGCCATGCTTCCTTTTTTTTGGTTGAAGAAAAAGGACTTACGAGACTGTGTCATTCTAGCATCTGCCGTTGCTGATCGTGCGCGTACCTTTTCTCGGTTTTGTAACCATTCTTCAGACCGGGCATACACTGCTCCAGCAGAGTGGATGAAGGGAAAGGGTCGTGAGACAATTCAATTCGGCTGCTGTTACAACTACGCCGTGGCAAGTTCTCCTACTATTACTGTTTGTCCTGCGGTTGTATTTATATTTCACGCCGTGTGGATGCTTGGGCAGTAACATTATCCTCGAGACTTGATTGACGGGTGAATTCACCTGGTAGGGTAGTGATCTCAAAATCTTTAGTTTGTCAGAGAATCGGATGTTTAAGCTGGTTGCTTTGAACTTCACTGAACCACTTGAAGCATAACCAGAAATATTGGTCCAGCTCGAGACGGGGGACAATAAGTGGAGGCCCGAGTGCTTATACTGTTCTACCTTCTGCAGGACCAGCATGGCAACCCGCCTGGCATCCTTCATGATGAGGTCGTAGATACGTTGCCACCCATGTTTAAGAAGATGATAAGGAGACTCGTTCGGTGGCACATTGACAGCCACGACTTTCTTCGGCCCTTGTGCACGCACAATCTCGTTCCTCAGCGAGTGCAAGACACTCTTTGGATCGTCGCTCAAAGTTATTGGCCCGGGTGAGTTTGCAGGGCCCTTCGCTCTTCCACTTCCCGTCGGGTAAGTGAAATATTCATTTTCATGAGTTTCCTTCTCTCATATATTGGTGGTGCTTAGAGACTCGTGTTCACCATTTCCCATCAGGTCTGTTCTCGTTATGAACGGAAACGGCGCTGATGTGGCTAAGCATTGTGTGCCTGCTGTCCCCATGAAAAGGTACCAGCCTAGTGTTGAGAACCATACTTTTGACCGCCGGCGGAGTGAATTTGATCACCGCGAATGATCTCTTGTAGAATAGAATCCACAGTCAGGGCTCTCTCTTGTAGTTTTTATCTTTAAATCAAATTTCATTACCTGTTGTTACATGTCTTGGACTGACCTGTTCAATGCCTTCTTCTTGTACTCAGGATCTCGATCACGTTCAGGCGGATGGATGAATCAAAGCGGCCTTTGAATTACATCCCGGAACCTGATTTGCTTAGTATCCAACCTCTACCCTATGAGGTGAAAGAACCCAGAGTCCTAACCTTGTCGTCTACACCTGAGCCCCAAACAGGTAGGCAACATCACGGTTCAGAGGTTGACAGTGGTAGGAGGTCCTCGTGGGGAAGCGCTGGCTACTCGGGGGGCCGCTCATCCCCAAGAAGACGGGATTCTTCTTATAGATGGAGGGCCAGGAAGCGTCCTGACGATTAAAGTAGATGAGCTCTGAGCAGATGGAGATTCAATTTATTAAGGAGCTGCTCGTGCCAACACTAGGCCATTTACAAATAGCAAGCTCTCGACATGCCATTTTTGGACTATTTTTGGCTCCTCCATTTTTCTTTATGAGATGTAATCGATGTAATCACGTTCTAGAGTAAGATCCAGCACAGCAGTAAAGCTTTTGACACTGTCATCTTCTGTCTGCATCATCTTAGCAGCAGCAACGGCGTGAAAGCTTCAGTAAATGAGTAACCTGCGGGCTTCGGATGATTGACTGGAAACTGATTTGGATTGGCACCGTGTGATGGCTCTCAAGGGCTTCAGATTGCCAAATATAGGAACAGCACGCCACTGTAATCTATCACATGAAAGCAGTTCCGCTCCTATTTTCGTCCAACATAAGCCCCCAGTTTAGAAAGGTCTGGAATCCAAAATGACAGTTCTGAAGACCCGGTCACAAACATGAGACTTCCTGGGGCCCACCTTATAACAGGTGGCTCAGTATCGGTGCTTATCCAGCTCGCGACCTGAAGCGGGACGAGAGGTTGCATTACACAACAATCCAAAAGGAAAGATAAATGTTACAAAAAAAATGAGCTCCGAATAAGATCTCACCTTCCTGTTTATCGGTTGACTTGATTTTTTTTTCTTTTTTCTTTTTTTGGAAAGAAGAGTATTTGTATGCATCCAACGAACAAAACAGAAGCAGATACCGATGAGGTAATTGACAAAGTAGTGAAACAATTTGCATGCACAGGAAAATTCAAACGGGGGAGACTTCCAATAATCCCGTTGTAACTGGTCATATGGTCAGCGTATAGAAACTCTAGTAAATGTGGAAATCTAATATGTGGAAGTAAATTGAAAAGGGTGGGCTATTTTACCTCTTTTCCGCTCTTCACACTCCACGCATAGACACTACCATCACCAGATCCTGCCAAGAGAAACAGTCGCACAATCAAATAAAAGACAAATATATGTACATATGTCCTCTCCAACGTATCAACAATGGTTATTATAAGTTCAAAAGTAGTAAACAAAAATGTTACAGCATTTGCATGCCACTGGATCAGAACGCACATAAGATATACAATTTCCCCAGAGTTTCAAGAATGATCAAGACAATGATCGGAGGAAAACAAGAACAAAAAAATGAGTTTGAGTACCTGATACAACAAACATTCCATCGGGACTGAAAGATGCTTCCAAAGTGAAGTTGCTTGAAACAGGTTTGACATTATATGTGCATAACTGTACAAATAGCAACCAACATGAAAACATAAAGATAATCCAGGGATATCATGAAGCATATCCAGATACTATCCTTCAAATCAAGTCAAGAAAAACCAACCTGCGTGCCTCGGAAAGAGTCAAGAACATGAACACGTCCATCCATGGTGGTCAAAAGCATGAGTCTCCCATCATTGCTGAATTTCACAGCATTTGCATCGGAAAAATCTCCCCCAACAGAGAATATTTCAAAAGGACCCTATAAATTGTCAACTTGTATCATTCATTTCTACACACACTAGTTTTAAGCAATAAAACTTCACGTAGCAATTACTAAATAAAAGACGGCATTGTTCCATGTATTCCTTAGGCACAAAAACCCAACCCCACCTTTTCATACTTCCTCACATCAAACATCCTTATGTACCCTCCAAATGCAATTCCAAAAACCATGCCTTGATCGTCATATGCTGTAGCAGGCCTCCCTTGAACACGTAAAAGACCCTAAAAGTTTGGATAATTGATCGGTAATCAGGCAGAAAAGATGCAGGCAAAAGATATGAAACTAAAAGAGCAACCTGGCATTTCTCAACACGTTGATCCCACAGCAGAATGGTACGATCCAGAGAACCAGAAATAAAGCATTCGCTCCGAGGACACAGGCTAAGTGAAACAACCCTACATATAAAGAGAGAAAAAGACCCAGTTTGTGACACAGAAAGCATACAGATAGCAAAGGATCACAAGCCAATGAAATAAGAGACCGTACCTGTCATGATGACCTCTGAAGTACCGCAAGTATTTATTATCATGCAAGGATAGTAGACGCAATGATTCTGTTATAACATCATACCAAGAAATGATGAACTTCTTGGCAAGGAAGGGATAACATGAAGAAAATGAAACCACTTTCAAACTGGTTAAAGCAGATCCATTTTGGATAACATACCATCCCAGCCATTTTTGGATGAGTATATCACAGTTGTCGGATGAGAAGTAAATGAAACCAAATCAACCCCATACTTTTTGCTGTTAATTGTCTTCAAACATCTGGCAGAAAATCATGCATCAATAGCTCGTAAAAGTATGATAGAAATGGTCTAAATAGGTTGTGAATGATTTTTTTATCAAAAGGCCAATCGTGCAAAGACCAAAATGTTGCTCCTGAAGGATATTATACATGAATATATCATGTACACATCAATAGCAATCGTCCAATACTGAATAAAGGGCTTACGTTGCACTGGCAACATCATAGAGGCGAATCGACTCATCATCACTTGCAGTCACAAGATAACTTGAGGTCCTATGAAAATCCATTGAGCTGATTCTACAGTTCTGCCAGAAACAACTTATACTAGATGAGAAATCAAAGCAGCTCATGAAAGGAAAATAAGCCTAATGCTGTCACTGTATAATTTCAGATCAGATAGACTGATTCGAGCTCAAGACATGAAATATAAAGAATAGGAAGCCAAAATGAGAAAACGGAGATCGCTTTATAAAACGTCATCATCAGGCAACCAAATTCAGTCAACCGAACAAGAAAATTAGGAGTCATCCATGAATTTCCATGAATATAAACAAGCAGAATGATCAGTCCAACTAAATTCCACACCATCATAAAATAAGTCACGAATCATTGCATGCTCAAAGCCCGCATAGAAATTGGAAGCTCCCATGAACTAATGAAATTACGAGGAGGGAAAGCAAGGGTTTACATAGTCTCTGAAGGTCATGCCTACTTCCATGCTCTGGAGAATTTCTTCAGTAAGCTCCAAAGATACCTTGTCCTTGTCTTCCCGCTCGGTAACCGCCCCTACAGAAACCGGCTCTCAGTCGGTAAATCATAAAAGAAAAAATGAACGAATTGAATTCAACAAATGATTGGACTGCTGCCTCAGGACCTCCCATGGCTGCTCCGAAGAGAGTCGAAGATCACGAGCTTCTCTCGCTCTCTCGTCAGACGGTGAAGGAGGTGAGTTCTGACTTCTGATGGAGGGTGGAGGAAAGGACGAAGCTGAAAGCGGGCTAGAACGAGCAGTGCGTACGAGAGGGGCGGGAATGTAAATAGGGGAAATGTTCCAGCAGTCTTGTAAATAATGGGAAATTATGGGGCCTGAAATTTTCTAGTTCGGCATACGGCCCACTACTCATAAAGACTAAAATCGTGTTCAGTGCACAGTAGAAGTTACTGTAGAGGTGGCAAATTCGGGCCGGGCTAGATAGCACAGACCGGGCTCGGCCCAGTAAGACGATGGCTGACCAAGGCTTATCGAGTCAAATTGCTTATCATGCAGAGATGGCATGGTCCGATATTTTTGGGGCCGGATCGTGTCACCAATTTCCGACAGGCACGGCTCAATAATTCCGATAAATTTTTAACAAAATACCTTTTTTATTACCCCCAATAACATGTTTAATACGAATCCAATAGAAAATAAGTGACCCAATAGAGATCAGCTGACGAATTCATGCTACTTGGGCCAGTCCAGATGGTCTAATAAGCATGCCGGGCTGTAGATGAGCAAGGGGTTAACATACCATCGGCATCAGGTTTGCAGGCCCGGCATGTAACTATTTTCAGGTGGGTGGGTTGGCCCAAATTTACCACCTCTAGAGGTTAGCCCGTTATATGTATTATCCATCATTCTAACAGAATAAATTAGAGATAGTGATTCAAATTCATACTGAATTCTCTTATTTAACCTTCATCGTTGACCGTCAAAGTGTAGCGAGGAAATAGAACTCGATTGATCCACGGGGCCAGATTCCGTCCGGGAAAAACAAGGAATCCGTTCCAATTAACAGAAAACCGTCAGACATCGCAAGGAGAAAGAAACAATAACATAAAGATCTACGTGGTAACCGGTATTTTCATACACATGGTGAATGTACAAAAACTAGTATACGAATCTCACTCACACTCGGACCTGAGATTGATCGAGACCGGCACGAACTCACATGATGGGCACCGGCACGACCACTTCGACCTCTCCCGGGGCATCGATGATGGATGCTGGAGCAGAGATGTGGTCGTCCGTCCTGCAGCAGAGATCCTCTACTGCTTCTCCTCCTCCAAGCTCACGGCACGCTTTCTTCTTCATGAACTCTATGCAGTCAGCCACCGCATCGCTGTGGTGCGTGCTCGGGCAGTAGTCATAGTAATACGGACCCGAGCAGTGAGACTTGCTGCTTGGACTGGGTCCTGGGCTTCCTGCCCTCGATGAAGACGAGAGGGCGGAGATCATTATGAGGCGGAAGACGGCCTCGCGGAAACGGTCGAGGAGGGAGACGGGGGTGAAGCGGCGGGTCTTGGAGGAGACGGTAGCGGCAGCGGAGGAGGCCGGTTTTAGCCGCGGGATGCAGAGGCGGCCGGTCTTCAATATTCTCCGGGCGGGTTTCTCTCTGTCTTTCTCCATTGCATCTCTCTTTTCGCTCTGGCGTGTGAGCTTACTGGTCAGCTTGGTCGTCGAGGAACATGCGGGAGGGGATATATATGCGAGAATCTACACGGACACGGGACAGGTCACCCATTTCGTAAATTAATTGACCAGCCTTCTCCAATGTTTTTTAGTAGTAAATTTCCTCTACTTTTGGCTATATGGGTAATTGATATTTAGATGTTTGGTAGGTGCATGGAAAATTGTCGTCTACGAGTGGCAGAACTCACATGGGTACATGTGCAAATGGTTAGTTTATTGCACGATAAAAATAACCTTACATCATATCATGAGGTTCCATGCATGGTCCATTATTTTGCAATATCATTATTGCCCCCCCTTCCCATCACCCCAAAAATTTAATTCGGCCGACTTACCGACCCATTAAATTAAAAAAAAAAGAGAGATTAGAATCCGAACATTTTTCGGGTGCATGAATGCGACATGTACAGTGAAATTGCATGCCTGCTTTCCACATAATTTCTACTTGGTCGAGATTGTGAGAAATAGAGCCCTACACGCACGCACGTCGACGGGCTAGGGCTCTTCAGATTCACCTAGGTTCAGGCTGAGCTCCGAGGTTCCAGAAATCCTGCGGACAAGTTGAATATGTGATTTGTGACCTGAGTTGATCGGATGATGCGGTAGACTGAGTTAAAAAAAAAAAAAAAGGAGTCAAGCATAAATTCGAAATGGCTGTTTAAATGTCTCCGCTGCTCCTGTTTTGTTTACTGTTGTCATAGCCCACGAGGAACCAGCGGTTTTGCTCTACATCCTTGTTTTTTACTCGAATAATCCTCTAAGGTTCAGATCCTTAATTACTTCAGCCTTAATGTACCATTTTACGGTTCTGGTAACATGGATGGGCCATCTTGGTCTTCACCTTTTGCTAATCAGTCCATCCAACAGCCTCTCAAATTGGCCCACCAGGGGTGCTCCCTTGGAAGCCCTTGATCTTAAGCCTCGTACTCGGGCCAGCGGGAAGCGACGAAAGGTCTAGCACGAATTCGACCTTGGTCCCACGCGCGTGACCATCCGTGTCTAGATCTGCATCACGTTGACCCTCGGTTCCCAACAGTATCCACCCCTGCGTTCCACTTCTTGACTCTACGCATCACAGCAATCTTCTTGTTGATGGCAAGCCAACTAGTGAAGCATTGCCCAAAGGATGCTGGGATTGAACGTATTTGAAATTTCTTTGCTCTTATGTTTTTCCTAATATATCTTCACCTGGATTCCATTTTTAAATGGTAATTTTTTGGATTTCGCGGCACAACTCATCTAAGATAAGAATCGCTCGACATTCCAAACAATATAATGGAAATGGCGGGTTTCGGGTTCAGAAATATTCTAATGCAAACACCATATAATGTCCATCAATTAAGCATTTTCACGATCAATCAGCCAGATTGTTCATGTAATTCCAGAACATACAAGTACAAAGTAAATCCACCGAGGTTGAAAATCCAGAACCAAGAAAAATCCCCAGTTAGTGCTTGAGATGGACCGTGATCCTCAACAATGTCTCGACACCGCCGGCTGCAATCTGCCCCGGCGGGACGAGCGACCTCACCTCGGCAAACCCGCATACGTTCTTGTACTTCCCAGTGCCGCCCGTCACCGACAGCCTAGACATGGCGCTGCCAATCCTGAACGTCCCGTAGAAGTTCAGGGTGTCACCGTACTCGGCGCCTTCCATCATGGCCGTGAACGCCATCATCTGTATCGTCCCGTCGGCGGAGCTCGCCACGTACACTCCCTGTGCCTTGCCAATGGGCTGGGAGCCCAGCTCTGGGCTGGTGGTGAGGATGTCGTCGATCACAGTGATAGTCCCGAAGCCCAGGCCCATCCCGTCTGGGCCCAGCTGGGTCTGGACATTGTTGGGGTTGTTCAGACTCTGCTGCCCGTTGGGTGCGAACAGCGTCCCGGCTAGGCCGGTCCCCAGGGGGATGCCATTGACGCCGTTGATGGTGGGGATTGCACCGTTCGGGTTTGGAATGGCCACCCCATCCTTCGGGGGCAAGAACCCGATCGGCCTTGCGAATGGCACCTGGCCGCTGTATATGCTCCCTAGGAGGCCCGTGACGGGTCTAGCCGTGGGGCTGCTGCCACCAAGAATATCGTGCATGAACATTTCCAGCGCCGGCTCAGCCCCAGCGGCTGGTCCACCAGCTGCTAGCACGGTCTCAAGCGGATGAACAAGAGAAATGACCAGAATCACGGAGAGGGTCGAGGGTAGTATGCCTGTGTACATCCTTGAAGAGTTTGAATTCAACACAAATCGGTCGTTAAGGTTATTCAGAATTCAGTACAAGATGCCTTCTCGGATGTATATGGTGAGGTAGAAATGGTGCTCGAGTCCTCTATATAGTAGCACTGTCTTGGGGGAGTAGTTGCTTCTACTGTCTCCTCATTCTCATAACGCGGGCAAGCACAACTAATACAAATTTTGTGCTATTATGGATTAGGCTCTCTCTCTCTCTCTCTCTCTCTCTCAACTTCTCCAGTAACCTTTCATATTCTCTTTTCATCAATTACACTCTCGATCGTTGTTCTTTGGTTCCCTTCTCCTCTTATGCTGGCTTCTTGTTTGATGTCTCGGCTTTCTTCCTCAGCCTGGATCAGCACCAATGAGAAGTCTGGTGCATCAGAGATTCCGGACTAGTCGAAGTCCAGTTCGGAGTGCTTACCTTTTATGGGCCGTTTCAATGTCTAGGGGATCCAATGGATGAGTCCAGCGATTTGGCTCTAATCTTAACTTGCTTATGTAGACAGTGGTGATTGACATAGCAGTGATGACCCTATTGGTTTGGCTACAAGTAATTCATAAGAGTGTAGGTTTGTTTCTATTTTTACGCATGATATCCTTAGCAAAATTGTGTATATATGAACTATGGGAATCCATAGATCGGTGGGCATGCATGGGCCAATAGACCTTTTGTCGTAAAACATGTATCACCTTATAAGGAGACTAATTAGATGAAGTTGGATCCTAAACGCAAGCAATACCGCTTGGCTAGTGAGAAATTCTGCAGTCTCCTCATTTAATCTTTTGAGCATGTAAGTTGTTCATCTCTTGAGAGGCGGTGACAGCCGCCTGAGCTAATCGACGACAGAACAGGCTGGCATGGCATTGACCACAGTACGGCTGGGATTGACTTGCTGACCCAGTCTCCGATAACCTCAAAACGAGGAACTGAAGCAATTCTCACTATACTAACACCACCTTTATTAATATATTGCACCATTTTTATTCTGGTAATAAGGAATTTTATTTTTCCCAATACAAGAACGCTCCACAAGTATATAGATTTGGGTAAATTCATCTATAACCCCACTCAAGATTATGCACTCAGAAGAACAACTGATCCCAAGAGGCAAAGGGAGTTGCTGTCCGAACAAGTGATTGAAACATTACATAAACCTTCCCATAGCACAAAGTTCCGCAGAGGACACACGATCTTCCACTCATCAACACAATAACCGGCGATGCTATGTAGCAAAGGCGCATCACGGGAGGAGCAACTCTTAAGGGCACTTGTGTTCCCTGTTATGGGTTGTCAGTCGAGCGTAGCAGGGACATGCCTTGTAGTTGCCTGCAGTTCCCGGGGGAACGCAGCTGCACGTTTTGCAGCAGCTCCCGCAAGCTCTCTTGCACTGGTTCGGATGAGACGACAATCTACACCTTCCAGCACAAGCCTTCCCACAGTCTGATTATAACAAAGAGAACAAGACCGACCGACCATTATCAACATAAACTCGTGAATATGATGTCCGTCGGACAGTACTTATGTTTTGCTTTTCTCATGGAACTGATGAATTCTCGATCAACATTTACGGGCAGTTCGAAGCAATCACGGTAAGAGATAATTAGTTGTTTTTGAAAATTTCACCTATGGTCGGCATCGGCATCGGTGCAGCTGCTCCCTTAGGACCATCCTGCAAAAACAAAAGAAAAAAAAACAGTAACGGTAACGGTAACACCAATTAAGAGGACGAACTTCCTATACAACCTTAACTTCTTAGCATCATTCACCATCGTCAATATTTACCATTGTCTGAGCATCCACGGCGTGGATGAGGAGAACCGCCACGAGAAGAGCCAGAGCTCCGATAATGACTCGAGAAGAGGCCATTATGTATGAAGAGGAAAGGTATCAATCAGGAGCTCAATGCTGAAGAAGTGGAGATACACAGCTTTTTATAGTAGCTAATGAGCGGTGAAATGAAGCCAGTTGGCATGTACGCATTTATAGGATCATCAGGGGGGTTGGTGGAAGAGGCTGAGCGGTGGTGCATATCAAAATATGGTCAGTAATGGTTAAATTTTGAGTAGACCACTGAGGACGGTCATCCGGCTGGCAAAGGAGCTTGTCTTGTTCGACTAATGCCACAATTCAATCCTCTCGGATGTAACACAGTCTTCCCTGCTGCATGTTTTGGTCGATTCACTTGGGCGAGTAATATATATTAATATATATATATATATATACACACTCACAAAGATGGAATGAACTTTGGATACTAGATGATCTAAATTAATAAAATGAATTCAATGGCTCTGTAACTGATAGGACTCGATAGAGTCACCAAAACCCAGTAAATTGATGATACCCAGATGATCTCTGCACAGATGAAAATAGAATCCAATCCCATGCCGACCTGTTCTCCCATTTAATTTCCTCAATAGCGCGTGCTGCAGTGCTTCCTCGTTCCTCCCAATAATATATATCTAATTCTCAGACGTTCGCTATTCACCCACGCTGCGAGAAAGAAGTAGGAGGATATTTCCAACGTTCATGGGCCCCACGGTCGTGGTTCCATCGGCATCGAGTGAACCGATCATCCAGTGTATTTCTTCCAGCACGACTGGATCCAGCTATCCAGCCAGGTGCGTCCGACGCCCCCACACCATTTGTCGGCTACCCATTCAATTAATGCACCGTCTCTTGTACCTTTCTGCATAGTATCGGGAGATTATATTATTTTTGTAGATGAGAAATACGAAAAATAAACAGATAAGGTTAGTCTCATTTATGAGAGTTAAATTTTAATTATTTTAGTTTCAAATCAAAAACAATGTTGTTGGATCAAGTTCTCCTATTTATGGCCGGCTCTTAGTTCACATCATGAGATGCAATAGCCTTGACCACAGCATCGACCCAGTGTCACGCCACCGAACCCCCGGTACAGCATTTCCAGCGGATACTTTGATGATTGATCCAAGTGCGAGATAGAATTCAAATCTGGAATCTGAGCTCTCGAAGGCCCAAGAACATGAGTCTTGGACCATTAAGCTGAACTGTCGGAAGGTGATGAAACAAGATGGATGACAGACCATGTGCTCCGTTCGGCCGATCTGCTCTGCTCTGCACCCAGTGATTTCCATTTTGAAGCGTGTGGATTCGACTTCGGATTACAACCGAGATATCCAGCCGTGACAAGGTGAGATAAAAGAGAATGATACAGAAAAGAATGGATGCAATAGTCACGGCAATTACGTTAAGTTGGACAATTTAACGCGCTCCTTTTGATAACACTAACAGATGGGATGAATAAAGAAAGGCCAACTCCCTTGTTATGAAATTTTAATTTTACTCGAACTGTATGATGCAATACAATAGTTTTTTTTTTTTGTGGGGGAACAGATATTTATAGTCAACCATGTTCAAGAAAGAATTGAGAAGCTGGTTCCGGCTGGAATAGACCTGCGCCGACGCAGCCCAGCTCGTTCCAGCTCCCCCAGAGAGATCATCGGCATGGAACAGCGTTATGGGCTATCAGGTACTGACGCCGGGGCCGCGAAATTCTCTCTCAGGCCCTGATTCCCCAGCCAGCCCAACTCGACCGGAGGCTGATCTTCCAGCCAGTTCGTCGAAATTCTGACCCCCGCTAAAACGACCGCCACCTCGTCTGTCTCGGATTACTTGCGCCTTGCTCCACACAGCCCGCCATCCCCTCCAATCTACGTCTCATCCCATCAAGAGCTATATTCTCACCAAAAAAATATTTAATATTCCATTATATATATATATAGGTATGTATTAATATGGGGAAAAGTTTTTCTTGAATCGCTGCAATGACAGACTTAATGAAGTCGACACGACATGACTTCCACGTACTTGATAGTCTCGTCTACGTACAAGCTTGAGCGATGAGCACGGAGCCGGATGAGCACGTGACAGGAGAAGCCGCCCGGTTGGATTTTGTTAGGTGACGCGCACGTGGCACGTGACTCTGTCTGTCCCATTCAACTCTACCACAGTACATGACCGTACAGTGTCGGTTTGACTAGAGGAGGTTCCCTCACTCGCCTCGCTCCACACCTATCAGTCTATAGTTATCTCCTTTTACACGAATTTACTTCAGCATCGGAGTAGAAATAAATTCCTTACTTGTTGAAGACAATGTCAGCGGCTCTAGTGACCGCCGTGAGCCGGACGATTGAAGGGGAGGAGCGAATCTCGGTACTGTGTCCCGACATCAATGTCCCTGGCATCGGCTTAATACATGTAGTGTCTGGACATGATGTTTCTTTCTCCTACTACAATTTCGTCGGGCAGCTGCTTCAAGAATGCGATCCCAATTGCGTGACTAATTGATTCTTCAAGAATCCGGACCCGAAAATTTCTGGATTTCTTCAAGAATTTATGGCACATAAAGAGTGCTGTCAAGACAAATCCATTTTCTTCATTGTTTACCCGAAATTGGTTAACATATTCAACGAGGATCACTAATTTATCATGAATGATTAACATTAATTGAAAATAATCTAATTGCTTCCTCGCGCCATTTAAATTTATTCTTGTAAATATTATAATCCATACTCGGTGTTGATTTACTTAGAATTTATTGAATTTTCTTTTGGATATTATGGCATGCGGTCGTTTTCCGCCGTCGTCAGGGAGACAGACCTGAACCGGGATTAGCTGAACCTCGGGCACGAGCGGGGCGTTAGTTGTATCTGCCACCACTCATCACTGTTATATATACGCACATACAGACACAGCTCTCAATCACAGATTCACATATTCAACACTCTCCATTCAAATTAACATCACCACACACGTAATCTCTCATCACCATCCAAATTAAGGTTAACTAATCCCTCCTCGGTTCATCCCTTTCCGCGGCGGCACCCCACGATGGCACCTACAGTCTCGACGCTGACGGCTCTGGCGGGGGAGCCGACCCTGCAGGCAAGCTTCGTGCGAGACGAGGACGAGCGGCCCAAGGTCGCCTATAACGAGTTCAGCGGCGTGATCCCAGTGATCTCCCTGAAGGGGATCGACGACGAGGGCGGGCCGGCCAGGGCCGAGATATGCCGGAAGATCGTGGAGGCGTGTGAGGACTGGGGCGTCTTCCAGGTGGTGGACCACGGTGTTGACGTGAAGCTTGTGGAGGACATGACGAGGCTCGCCAGGGAGTTCTTCGCCCTCCCTGCCCAGGAGAAGCTCCGATTCGACATGTCCGGAGGGAAGAAGGGTGGCTTCATCGTCTCCAGCCACCTCCAGGTCTTATGCCCTGACCTCAGAAATCATAAAATCAAGCATTTAATCTGAAAGTGCAGGGATCTTGTCTTTATTTTCTTTCAATTATTTTGGGTTCAATTCTAACGTAGGGTTCATCTTATGGTGAATTCAATGTGCAGGGAGAGGCGGTTCAAGACTGGCGCGAGATTGTGACCTACTTCTCGTATCCGGTTCGGGCCCGAGACTACTCTAGGTGGCCGGACAAGCCCGAGAGCTGGAGATCCGTGACGGAGGAGTACAGCGAGAAGCTGATGGGCCTTGCCTGTAAGCTCCTGGAGGTCCTCTCGGAGGCCATGGGACTAGAGAAGGACGCTTTGACCAAGGCCTGCGTGGACATGGACCAGAAGGTGGTGGTAAACTACTACCCGAAGTGCCCGCAGCCCGACTTGACACTCGGTCTCAAGCGCCACACCGACCCCGGAACCATCACCCTCCTACTCCAGGACCAGGTGGGTGGGCTCCAGGCCACCCGGGACGGCGGGAAGACATGGATCACCGTCCAGCCTGTGGAGGGAGCCTTTGTGGTCAACCTCGGAGATCATGGTCATGTAAGTGTTCCATCTCCAATTCTTCGAGTTTCTGGAAACCAGTACTCGGTTCCAGACTCTGTCCTGAATTGTCCTGTACCGACCATCAATCTGGCCAACAAATCCACAACGTGGAAACGATCACTGATAAGATTTTCTGGTGACATGATACGCCGCAGTATCTGAGCAACGGGAGGTTCAAGAATGCTGACCACCAGGCTGTGGTGAACTCAGACTGCAGCAGGCTGTCCATAGCGACGTTCCAGAACCCTGCACCGGAGGCCGTAGTCTACCCACTCAAGATCAGGGAGGGGGAGAAGCCGATCCTCGAGGAGCCGATCACATTTGCGGAGATGTACAGGAGGAAGATGAGCAAGGACCTCGAGCTCGCGAGGCTGAAGAAGCTGGCCAAGGACCAGCAGCTGAAGGACCAGGAAAATGCCAAACTTGAGGCCAAGCCTTTGGAGCAGATCCTCGCGTAGGCTTATTAATTAATGAAGCTTTGTGCCGTGCCTGATATTCTTCTGGGCTCAGTTTCTGTTTTACATGTTCGGGGGCTTATATGGTTTTGTGTTTGTGAACCCTCCTGCTAGGATTTCCCTTAGATTCCAAGGTGACACACACACATACACATGCATTGAATAAGCCGTTCTTGCCCGTTTGAATAAGCCGCTTGTGCCATTGAGTCGAGTTCATTTGATTCAGTTTCATCCTACCAATACAATATGATGGTGCTTTCACTTAAATTCATAGAATTGTTTTTCGTTTTCGACTGACAACATCGAACCGATTTTACTCCACAGTACGGGTGAAATGATTCAGTCTTGAGTGGTCGGCAGGTCCCTGAGATTCAACTGGATGCGTAAACTTCACCTCACTATTTGGGTTTAGCCTTGAGACCGATGATGATGCGTAGTGGAGAACATAAGTACGCCCGAAGCATACTTGCGGTGAGTTTCCAGTGGTGGCAGTGGGCTGGGCTGGAGCGTTGGATTTGAAAATAAAAATAAAAATTGGATCCATCTCATCCTCTTTGACCCGTCGACCCAATCTAGCACGTGCCCTATCATGATATCGAAAATCGTCCCTTACCTTTTTTTTTTTTAATATGTCACAAGCGGAAAAATCGAAATTCGATGGGCAGCTAGATACAGTGACTCAATGGGACCGAATGTTTGACCTGGAAAGTGGAATTAAAAATAAAATTTGCCCTAATTGAATGATTGTGCCGTGCCGGAGTTTAAAGTAGACAACACCCACTTAAATTAGTACAATACTGTGCAGGTCATAGCTCAAGTCATTGGCTAGATTGATAGGCAGCAGGTGTATATTACAACGTGTGCTGCATTGCATTTGATAAATGTGTACTCGAAGAAAAATTCATCACGTGGGAAATAATTTACTCTTCGAAAAATTGAAATTAAAAAGAAATGTGACTGTCGAATTTAAAGTCTCATTAGACATCTATGTTCACACCGAGCACTCCATCACGTGTATGCTTGACCTCTTAATTTTCGTCATGATGTATGGGGAAATCTTCGTGTGAATGGTAATACCGTAATAACAATCAAATCTACGGTAAATATTATCAAAATTTTTTTAAGTTAATAAACTAAGTTCTTTGGATTTTTCTAAGGTCGCTTTCGTGAAATTATTATGGACGGGAGATGCATTAAAAAATTAATAATTAAAAATATGCCCTCATAAATTTGACTTCTTGAAAATACGTCCACATCCGAAGACGAGGTCAACGCTGCTTGGGGCACGAGGTCCCCTTTCCACACAGTAACGTTCCGCTTGCTTACATAAAAAGTAAAACCGTGTTGCATTTTGCTTTTTGCAAAGCTAATAGCCATTTTAGCGTGTTTGATTTCGGTATTATTCGATTATGAAAAATCTTATATTGTAATATAATTTTATACTATTTAAAAGAATGTGACATTAATTGTGAATTTTAATATACACAACAAGTAAATTGATTGTAAAATTAATTGTGAGGTGACTATAATTTGATAATACGGTATATTTTGAATGTAAAGTGATAGTCGATTACATCATAAAGCTAACCAATATAATATTATTAGGGTGAGGTTTATAGTCAAACACTATGACCTGCAATATAAAGCGGATCAAAATTCCTACCTCAAAACAAACGCACCTATAATTTAATAGCCAGTGCGAATTATGCATCGAGGATAAGGAGGAGGATTAGATGAGAAGTCCAAGTATGTCGCCTCGCTGGCTTTCTATCAGCATTATGTATTTAACTAAATTGATCCAATCTTATTACCGACTAAATCATGACCAATGATGACACGCAAGACCTGACCGGGCTAGACCTGCTTTGGGCCCGGTTAGAGGGTTACATCTTGTGATTCGCCCCGCCCTGTTTGACCCCTTTTAATATATATATATATATATATATTTATTTAAAATAAGTATTATTTGATTCGGAATAACTTAATCAATTCTATTATTATAAATATGTTGATCTAGATTATATTTTATATTGAATTCAGCATTATTATTTTACTCGTATTTTAAATAATTTTGGTCATAACAGTTCGGGTGGGTCGAGACTGGGCACCCAGATACTCGCCCCGCCCCGCCCCGGCCGTCCCATTTCCCTCCCTAACTTGACTAATTCAGCTTGAACCGGGTCAGTCCACCAAGGAATAAGACTCTCCCAAAATAAATTCTTTCCGTTCACAATGACTCAAATCCAAGTAACTTATCTAAGAGAAAGAGATGTCGAAACATTTCAGCCAACTTACGTTTGTCACTCACCCCCGAAATTTTGCAATTCCCCAAATTTAATGGTCCAACTTTGAACTGATGCGACAAATTTTAGAATTAGATCGTGGGTGGTCACGGGGTTCACCTGCTTGGACTAGCAATTGCCTTTTGGGTTCCAAACTCTGTACGTAACATTCATTTCTTTGCCACCAAGTATTTTATTTATTTATTTATTATTATTATGTAAAAGCGTAGTTCACTTTCTCACGTGTTATTGTACATTTGCTCTTAATAATTGTTCACATATAAGTTTTTTT
The DNA here is from genome assembly GCA_900174645.1 of Sonneratia alba. Classification (NCBI taxonomy): domain Eukaryota; kingdom Viridiplantae; phylum Streptophyta; class Magnoliopsida; order Myrtales; family Lythraceae; genus Sonneratia; species Sonneratia alba. The sequence continues at coordinate 4,566,111 of FWPY01000010.1, forward strand.
TTTCTGATCTAGAACGAGAGATACAATTAGGTTAATATCAACTGATCACCAGTTAGGCTTTAGACTCGTGTTGAGTAAGGTCCAAGCCCGCTAACTCTGATACCGTATTAAATTTGATACGAGCTCACAAACGAACGAACCTGTTTCCACCCAAAGGTTTAAACTGATAGATGATTATGCCAAATTTTCTTACAGACTAATAATTCTCTCTTTATTTTGTTGATATGAGATCGCATGGTACAATACATTAAATCTTTACGGCCCGATTGAACTGGCTGCTGCTTGCGGTCTAAGATGTTGTGTAGATTTTCGGTTTAACGGACCGGTCCATAAAATGCCATTAATTATACAATTTTTCTTTCATTCTCTCTCTTTTTTTTAAAAATAATAATAATAATAATTGAATCATATTGCTCGTGTTGCTTTCCTTCTCTCCTGTAAAATCAAATTGCTAATTTGAAATTGAAATAATTTTGAAAATTTCTTAAATTCCATACGCGGACTTGATCAACTCTTACCATTCGATCATTAAGTTAATTTTATTGAGTCATACCACGCATCAAAAGTGATGTACGTTCTTTGGCTGAATTTTCAAACACGTGATGTTAATGGAAATAAAATTATATCAACAGAAAAAAAATATAAAAGAGCCATTACAATTTTGAGTTTTCTCCTTTTTTTTAATCTATAATTATAGAAGGTAAAAGAAAATGGGAACTGAGCGCCTGCACGTTGGACAAGGGAGAGAGACGCCAGCAAGGAATGTCCAGTTAACCAACGAGAAAGTTGTAAGCATGTGTTTTTTTTTTTCAGTAGAACAAAAATTACCGCTCAAACAAACAATTTTTTTTATATCAATAGGTAATAACTGAGTAATCTATTACATAATTTATTATGTAATATGAACTCAATATTAACCTTTATATACTAACCTCTAAAAATTTTAAATCTAAAATTTAATATAATGAAAGTTATCTCTTACGAGATTATCTGACTCTGACAAGCTCAACGAACATATGCGTCACGGCCAGAGATATCCATTCTCTGGAACTGATTCACTGCACCGGGTGTAGAAGAGCCCAAGGATCAGTTAAAGAATGGGCCGGCATCAAATCGTAGACCAGGAGGAGTCAACTCTGGTCCCCTTCCACGGGGAAAAGAAGAAAAAACTTTAAAATGAGAAGGAAAAAATTAATTCGGTTTTTGTTTTTAGTTTTTGACAGGGGAAAAAGTCTCCATGTTTGACCACCATCATCGTCATCACCACCTTCCTCCCAACCTTCTCCTTCCTCACCTCTTCCCTGGACCTTCCTCTCTCGCCATCGCCATTTTTATTTCTCATTATCCAGACAATCTGAGAACTCTTCTGGGTGTTCTATAAAACCCTCCATGGATTCAAACTCAACCCCTCAAAACCTCTGAAGCTTGAAACTCTTCCTTCCTGCCTTCCTCTCTCTCTCTCTCTCTCTCCAAAATGGGTGCGTGCCTCTCCTCCTCCAAAGTCAGCGGCTCCGGCAGGAACAATACCGCCGCCAAGCAGAACCAGCCGGCCGCGGAGAACTGCGCCCCGCAGGTGCAGCAGCAGCAGCAGAAGAAGGATGCAAAGCAGCTGAGGATCAGAGAGAAGGCGAACAACAACACAAATAACAATAAAAACGACGAAAACAACAACCGGAACCAGAATCAGAACCATAAGCGGCAGGGAAGCGGGGTCGCTTGGGGCAAGCGTACGGATTTTGGGTACGCCAAGGATTTCGATGACCATTACATGCTTGGGAAGTTGCTAGGACACGGGCAGTTCGGGTACACGTATGTTGCCACCGACAAGGCCACTGGAGATCGTGTCGCGGTTAAGAGAATTGACAAAAACAAGGTCAGGCCTTTGGTTTTAATTTGGATGTAGGAAAGATGCACTAGTCGGTTGATGAGATCTGTTTGATGTTCTTGTGAAAGATCCAGAATTGAATTTGGCAACGATCTATAATTGAATTTATTATTTGCCAGCAGCTACATGAGTATGATAACCGTGGTTTTGTAAATTTGTATTCCAGTTTCCGTCTCGGGTTCCTCGGATATTCCAACCACTTTTGTTCCATGTATGCCCTCTCACAAATCTAATATAATGTCAAATTCTGAATTTCTGCTTCTGCAGAGTTTTGTCGATTATCGGACTAAGGAAGGACGCTTGTACTTATTCTATAAGTACGGAATTTAGAAGAATCGGGTGTTGTTCAGTTTACTTTTACTGTTTAAGATTTAAAAGGAATGATTTGGACTATTTAGATGAATTGGGTCAAATCATTAACTTTGAGAATAGGGGAGCTGAAGTTAATATAGCATTCGTGTGTTTTAACTGTTGTATTGGAGAAAATCGAATAGATTCTGCTTTTACTGTTTAATATTTAAAAGATAAAAAATTGACTTGAACTATTTAGATGAATTGAGTCAAAATCATTAACTTTGAGAAGGGGTGAGCCTAGATTAATCTGTTCTATGTAGTGAATCGTGTGGGTTGCTTATGGTGTTGGAGAAAATCGAATAATCTCTGCTTACGGAGGATTATTCTTGTGCTACATAGATATTTTTCTTATTGGGCTTCAACTTTTAGAGACGGTAATAGCTTTAGAGCTATTCTGCCATAATATAATCGATCTCTATGTAGGACACACAATTAAGCTTGTTCATCAAGCTGGCAGAAAAAAATGAACTCTAATGTAGAAATTATTCATGGGTCCAATAAGAGGTCAGATTTTCTCTTGTATATGCTTCACAGATCTCCGAATCTAATCTATTGGCATCTTTACAGATGGTTCTTCCTATTGCTGTTGAGGATGTTAAGCGAGAGGTCAAGATACTGAAAGCATTGACTGGCCATGAGAATGTTGTACAGTTTTATGATGCATTTGAGGATGATTCCTATGTATATATAGTTATGGAGTACGTCTCTAATTTACTCTTTTTTGTGTAATCTTTGGAAGTTGAAAATATTGTCTTTTTAACTGCAAATGTTCGCTGCTCAACTTCCTGTCCTATCAGGTTATGCGAGGGTGGTGAATTGCTTGACAGAATATTGGAAAAGTAAGAACATTTGTATACCTTATGACTAAATTTTGTTGGATGCTTAGATTGGATCTTTTTAACCATAAAAGGTTCATTAACTCGTATCTTTCCTTTGATCAGGAAGGACAGTCGTTACACAGAGAAGGATGCAGCGGTAGTTGTAAGGCAGATGCTCAAGGTTGCTGCCCAGTGTCACCTACATGGCCTAGTACATCGGGACATGAAACCTGAGGTATACCCTGAATAATTTTTTCCTGCAAAATGCAGGATCAAATACGTGAAAGTTCACTGAGGTATTCCTATGTGCTCGCAGAATTTTCTCTTCAAGTCAACAAGAGTGGACTCTCCCTTGAAGGCCACTGATTTTGGTCTGTCAGACTTTATAAAACCAGGTGTGCAGAACTTGGACACAAAATTTGAACCACATCTGTGAGACATTATAAGATAAGATAGCTGTTTTATTATATTATTATTTTTGCTTGGTTTCTTTGGACGTTCTTTCCCAGATCACTGGTGTGCACTTTGCTGACATTAACTTTTCAAATATATACAGGAAAGAAATTTCGTGACATTGTTGGGAGTGCCTACTATGTAGCTCCAGAAGTGTTGAAACGAAAATCTGGTCCAGAGTCAGATGTGTGGAGTATTGGCGTGATCACATACATTCTGCTCTGTGGAAGGCGTCCCTTCTGGGATAAGACTGAAGATGGTATATTTAAGGAGGTGTAGTACATATTCCATACTATTGTCTCTGGTCATTTTCTTCTCAAGTAACAATAATGACTTAGTTTTTTCATTACTTTCCTTTAAAACTGCTTTGTGGACTCTGTTGGATGTCTTGTTGGTTTCTTCTGGTTTTACTTCCATAATGTTGAATACTTATTCGTTTTCCTCCTTTGGTACTCCCAGGTCCTACGAAATAAACCCGATTTCCGCCGCAAGCCTTGGCCAACAGTAAGCAACAGTGCAAAAGATTTTGTAAAGAAGTTATTGGTGAAGGACCCTCGAGCAAGGCTTACTGCAGCTCAGGCCCTTTGTATGTAATCCCTGTTACTTTATAGGAAAGAGATGTGTATCTCTGCAGAAAAAGAAAAAGGGGGGATTTCAATGATGGTAGAGTATCTATTTATAGATGTGATTAAGAGTTGTTACGTAACAAATAATAAAGTTTGAATTTATTGAAAAAGTTTAAGCTTTTAGATCAGTCGGATATGGTCAGGTGCGAGTGATTTAAGAATCCTTACATGATGCTGTGAAAGCTTTATTTTAGTTGTCTCTGAGTTTTGTTGTGCTAAAGAGTTGCTTTTGGTTTATTTGTTGTTTCAAATTTTCAGCCCATCCTTGGGTCAGAGAAGGTGGAAGTGCGTCTGAGATCCCTATTGATATATCTGTTCTCAATAATATGAGGCAATTTGTTAAGTACAGCCGTTTGAAGCAGTTCGCCTTAAGGGTACAGCATGTCTTTTATTTGGTTCTTCCTTTCAGATGGCGCTGGATCATCCTTCTAGTAGTTTATGAGCTATTGATTCCTGCAGGCACTGGCAAGTACACTTAATAAAGAGGAGTTGGCCGACCTCAAGGATCAGTTTGATGCGATTGATGTAGATAAAAATGGTTCCATTAGCCTCGAGGAAATGAGACAGGTATACAATTTTTTAACCTGTGGATCTCTTGAATAGCATATTCGTGAATACATCACTCTTGCTGCATCTTATGCAAAGGAATGGATCCTGTGAAAGGGAATCATTGGATGGCAGTTTGATTCCTTGCAAACCAAATGTTCAGTGTTTTTCCTGACAAGGAGCTTTTAATGCAGGCACTTGCTAAAGATCTTCCTTGGAAGTTGAAGGAATCAAGGGTCCTGGAAATTCTTCATGCTGTAAGAACCACCGTTCTCAGTCCCAAAGCTCATCCATTTTCCTTATCTTTTTGCTCTTCGAAGTCTTTTCTTGTTGGTGCTGGAGTTCCATCCACTCTGTTATTTTGGTTGTTTTGTGGCTTCACGTTGTTGCTCGGATTTTTCAGGATGTTTTTCCCTGTTCTCATTGTTTCAGATAGACAGCAACACTGATGGTATGGTGGATTTCTCGGAGTTCGTGGCAGCTACACTACACGTTCATCAGTTAGAGGAACATGACTCGGAGAAGTGGCTACAGAGATCACTGGCTGCATTTGAGAAATTCGACATTGATAGAGATGGCTACATAACTCCAGAAGAACTAAGACTGGTCAGTAAACTCTCCTCCCCTTCTCACTCTCTATCCATTGTGCTGTTCATCTTTTTAAGAATGGACAATGAACTAGTAAAAATGAAAAACAGCAAGTCCGGCCAACAAAATATATATCTCAATAGTCAAATTTGACCTGTTCCTCAGTAGTATCTTTGAGACCACGACTCCAACGTGAAGGGTATGATTATGAACTCTCCTATGTTAGAACGTGGACCTCTTGAGGCGCATTCTTGAAGAGTTGCTGAAAGCCATCCTTTCACTATACTTTCCTTTAAAGAACAATAGATGTCTCATGGTTGTTTCACTGCCTCCTCAGCACACCGGACTAAGGGGCTCTGTTGACCCGCTTCTTGAAGAGGCTGACATAGACAAGGATGGGAAGATAAGCTTACCCGAATTCCGAAGGTTATTAAGGACTGCAAGCATTGGATCCAAAACTGCTGAAAGCCCTCTTGCCCATCGCAACAAGAGGAAAATCTAAGACAAAACCCTGGCAGATTCCTGAGCTCAAGTTGAAGCTGCTCACACGGGAAGTACAGGTATTCTCATCCGGATCTCGACTTCCTTAGTGCCTTTCAGTGTATGAATCTCCTCCAATCTCTGGAAAATCCTAGAGACGGTGTCTCTTTCGGGATTTAGAGAAGGGAGAGAGATACTGCAACAACTGAAAAAATCCTTCTAGGCCAAGATGGGAGCCGGGAGGAGTCGAAAGAAGGCCTGTTTTGCATGGAAACGCTCGGGTGTCGAAATTGAAAACTGTGCAGTCGTTGAGTGTTGTGTTGTGATTCAATGCTTCATACGTTCATCCGATGAACACCTTTTGTCCTCCCTGATGATTTGCACGCCAGTGTATACACGGAATAAAAAAAGGGGAAATTAATACATTTCTTTCGTATTATGAATGACGGTTCTTAGTTTGTCATTGTCTACTACTACACATATGCACAATCATATCTTATACATATCAAAAAAGCATAATTAACGCTTATTCCTCAGTTCTTTAGATTCTCGAGTTTCTGATTTACTACAGGACACTTTGACGGATCACCGTAGAAAAGGCACGTTAAGGTAAGCTGTAAGCAGATGATTGTTCATCGGTGAGTTTAGCGAAATGTTAGAAGAAAAGATCGTAGTTCACACCCCCTAAAAGACGTACAACTTCCCCCACATTCATTGTATTGATATTTTCCATTTACTTGTCAATATAAGCTCAAAAATGGACAAATTCAATATGCCCAAATGATTGCCGACATGTCCGTTAAACGAAATGGACAGAAAATCTTCACATGTGACATGGCAATATGTGATCAATAAACAAACTTCTGATAGGACTAGCACAATTCAGCTTGTAGCATACAAGTCATTAAGTCACATGGAAAAAAAAATTGCAATAAAGAGAGCAAAGTCGAGTAAATAAAATAGGCATCATTCTCACGAAATTATGTTGCAAGCTGATGCACAATGAAGATGAGCTACATCTACATATATCACAAAATGTTATACAAATCGGTTAACGCCCCCTTCTCCTGAGTGATAAAGGCTACAGCAAGATGAACTTGCTAGTCTAAGCCTAATAGTTTTACTGATCAATTCTAAACTGCAGTTCAGATCCAGAATAAACCCAGTTATCGAGTCAAAAGTTGCATTGTTCAGAGCCTGGATCTGATTTTCATACAGAGCACCGGTGAGAGATCAATGTTCTTGTACAAAGAACAGATGCAAAATGATTCCTCCATACTTATGATGATTGATGAGGACACGGACAACTGCTTGTGATTATTCTGGTGTCAAGGGATCGCATCCAGCATGGGGAAGAACCTCTCCAGATGAAGTTCATCAAAAAGTGTTAAAACTTTTGATGCTCTGGCGAGTGAAGAAGTAATTGTCGCCCTTTTCCATCATAGCTCAGGCAAAGGCAAGCTTAGCTCTTTTATTTACTAGGTCTCGGGATGTCACCAACACTAGTGCAGGAGCTATCTTGACAGGTTTGAGATGAAGAAAACCTGCTGGACGAGCTTCCATCAGTAACAGCGCTCTTCTCCTTTCTCTGCATTTGCTTCCCCTTCTTTTCTCCCAGTGTAAGGTCCTGTAGAAAACCAGTTGATTAACAAACACGTAACGCTAATGTGTAATGCCCAGAGTATCTTGGTATGAAGGATATCAAAGAATTGGGAAAATTTTCTTTTCCAGTTTTTCCATTGATAACTTTTTGAAAACATAAGATATCTTCTAAAGGCACGTACAGGTCACTTTTACACTACTTTCTCGAGAAAACAGAGATAAAGAATAATTATTCCCGAAACTCCAGAAATGAACAGAACGAACTTACCTTCTGCACTGATGAAGATCCTGGCATCTTCAACTCAAGTTCTGTGGCAACATCATTTAAATCCTTGGTGCTATCAAGATTGATTTCCCTTTGATGCTCTGAGCAATTGCTTTTTGAATCTTGCTTGCTTGAAACATGGGATGAGGAGGCACAATGGACAGAGTGCAGGTCTACCGTAGTATTTGCGTGGGTAGGATATGGTATGAATGTAGAACATGGTGCTGGGTTCTGATTCCCGATGAATGGAAAAGGTTGAAGAGATGGATGAATAGGTATTGAACCTTGAGGAATTGCGACTGGAACTGGGTATGTGTAGGTGGGGCCCATGACAAGAGAAGGATCCATAGTGTTCCAGGGGCATATTACCTGAACTCTCTGCTGGTACTGGGCATTCAGGTTCTCAATGTCAGATTTTAGTGAAACCTTTTCTTCTCTGAGCTCATTTTTCTCCTGCATCAGCTACTCAAGGTAATGGACTTAAGATAAGCAAAGCTGGGGACAAGAAACGAGAGGACAGTGAATAAGGAGATTGTTACCTCTCGAGATTCTTCAGAAAGAGCTGCATACTCAACCTTTAATTTGGTAACTTCAGCTGTTAAATCCCGGAGGACCTGAATAGTGTCAGTGAGAATCGTAGCCTTATCGTTCTTGGGCCTATCAGGATCTATAAATTATAGGGAGAGAAAATAATCAGTGGATTAAAAGTATTCAATCATGGAAAGAGCCCAAGCAGATCCGAATACATTGATTTAAAACAACATTTCCCTCACGATGGATGTAAACCCCCAGAGGAATCAACTTCTGGTCCCAAAAAGGTATATACCATATTTTAAACTTGAACGTGCTGCAAATGTTAGCAGATGCAAAAAGGTTTCAAACACTTTTAGATTTATGTTGACCATCAGATTCAGTCGAATAAAGGGAGCTTGAATACAACAAAATAACAAAAATTATCACCATCGCAGGGTCGTAATGATTCAGAAACTTTCTGATATATATTTCAACGACAAGGTCTAGGAGTATCAGTGGCCTTTTCAAGGCATGATACCACCACTTTTGCATGATGCTATGATGTCCACTGTTCTCAAGAATCTGATGGCAAATTGGCTTGTACTTTACTACAAATCCTAAATGCCAGATCAATATTCATATCACAAATCAAAGTTTTTGTCTTGTCAAAGCACCTCAAGCAACAAGATCTTTCAATCAGTTAACTCCAGCCCTAAATCTTAGGGCCAAACCACATTACAATATAAGCTTTCTCATAAATTCAATGTCTGCGAAGCAACACAAGAATCCGCACTGCCCGCCCATGCTTTAACTCATAAATCATCAACTAGAACTATTTGTTTCAAAGATCAAATCAAAATATTACCTTATTTCTTTCAACAAAGAGAGATGCAAAATATTTGTTTGACCTTGCATATCTTTCAATATTTCCAGCGTGGAAAAGTGAGAAGGGAAAGGGGAATTTGACAGTATAGCTTGATTTTCTCTACCTAATAGGTTCCCCAACTCAAGGAAGTGCTCATTCAGTCGATCCCTTCTCAACTTTTCACGGTCAGCTTTCTGAACTTTCCTCGCGGCAACAGGATCTCTTACATCCGCCTCTGATCCTTCCCTGTGAGAGAACCAAAATAAAGAAATAAGATTTAAAAAAACCCATTTATCAGAAACAAAGTTTCAACACCATTCGTCAGCAAAACCGAAACAAGATCCATGAAAAATCTTCTAACATAATATAATTCCCTAATCGAGATTAACAATTTCAACAAAGAAGGAGCTTTGCGTACAAATAGGGATCTACATCAGAATAATTACAAATGCAACAATCTGGACTTCTTTCAGCTAAAGAGTAATCGATACCTGAAGCAAAAGCAGACACAGAAACCCAAAAAAATTCTATCTTGCTGGAGCCGGGCAAGGCCATCCCTCATTTCAACAGACGCTCAATTCAGCCAAAACCACAAACACTCCGAATTGAAACCTCAAAGAGTCTAATTAGCAATAGTAAGCGAACCTGGGTTCCGCATAGGAATTCTGTAGGCGGTTGTTTTGAGCATGAAGAGAAGTTAATGGTCCCAGATCCGTCTTCCACTGATCCATTCTTCTCTACCTTCGTCTCAGAATGAACCGTCCGGTAGCAACAACAGTCTCGCGGTGACTCTGATTCCTTCCTCTGGTTGCTTTTCACATAGTTTTGCAGAGACCAATCTCCTGCGAGGAGAGGAGAAGAGGAGTAGAGGAGAGAAGGTAACCTAGAAAAGGAACAGATAATAAAACGACAGGAAGTGGTGAAAACGGCAGCTCGGGGCAGCTTGTGCTCTCCACGAGCCGCGAGGATGACTTGAGATAGAGAGTCAATTTCATCTTCCCAGTCTTAGCTATCACCTAATTTAGTGCAATATGCACCCTCAAGTTTCCATAATTTCCATTGTCATCCTGCTTATGCTATTCCTTGACGTGCAATCTGTTTTTTTTTTTTCCTTGGGGATTATAACATCTGGCTCATGGGAAATGCTCACAGTTCAGGAGAAACCAATACATTTTCTCTTGAAAACTCGTTATCTAAAGTATCATAAATTTCTTGCACACTTTTTGTAAGGTCTGTGTAAAACCGAGAGTTAATACGAAATGGAGCCCAATATCAAGTTCGCACTGGATATTTTATAGACATTTGGACAGATTCCTGGGTTCCAAGAAGTGAGAATTTTCCTCTAGTACCCGCAGATGGACTCTCCCCAAATAATCATTATCAACGGGTCAATCAGCTCTTGATAGAGGACTTTACTTGGAATGAACAACTACTGAGGAAGCTCTTTCAACCCAGCACAGTCTCAACCATCCTGTCTCTCATTAAATCAAATCCACAGAAACAAGACTCATTAATCTGGAGCACAAATTCAAATGGGAGTTTCACTGTGAAATCAGCATATCTTTTAGCAAGGAAAGACGTGATGGATACAACAGCAACTCCATCTTTCAACTGGAAGAAACTGTGGCGTGCAAAGCTACAATGAGAGGCACAAGCTTTTGCCATGGAAAATGATGTGGAACATCCTACCTTCCCTTTCGACTAGCTCGTCGATTCCCAATTCAGTCCACCTCTTGCCTTCTCTGTTTCAATGAGGAAACAATATTGGATCATCTTTTTCTTCACTGTCCTTTTGCTAGAATAGTTTGTCACATTTATCAATGCCCATTAATGCTGAATTTTTGTTGATTGCAAACATTGATAGCCTAGTTAGATTGCTTTTAAATTCAAATAGTAATCTTGCAACAATAGATCAAAAATTATATCACTCCTTTATGCTTCAGGCTGTGATTGCGCTGGACCATATATGGCAGATTTGAAACTCTAACAAGGAGTAGATGCAATTGCTTGATCTTATTATTACAGCAGTTGATATCAACAAACGAACCATGGTGTATTCCAAAGGTTGGGAAATTAAGAGAAGCTGTCGGCCACACATATCAACAAACAAACACCCAATCTCTCCAATCATTTTCAGCTCAAATGTCACCTTACAAGGACAATCAGCATGGATAGGCATGTATGTACAAATTATTTTGGCTCAGTACTCTCACTTGTCTTTTGCCTCTTTTACCAATGCTCCAATGCAAGGGGAAATGGACAGTATCCTCAAAACTGCAACAGTCGCAAAAGAGATGAAAGTCACTTGCCTACAATTCTGAAGCAATGCTAAGGACTTGGTGGATCTCATCCAATCGAATTCAATTGATCTATAGCCCCAACTAGAAGAGAAAATAGACAGCCTATTAAGCATTTTGTCTTCCTTTGATGCATGGCAATTAGACTATATTTCAAGGAATGTAAATTTCTTAGCGCATTAGGCATTCTCATGTAAACATGTAGGAGCTATTAATATCTTAGATATCCCCTCAAACATTTTGTTAAATGAGGCTAAAATGCTATAGGTCCTGCATATTTCCTTTGTAAACTTTTGATATTAGTGATGCAATTACCTTTTCAATTAAAAAAAAAAAAAACATCTTGCTCACTGCTATCAAGGACAAGGTAATCTATTTTATACCCTCAAGGCACATGGTGCAGTCGGACTGGGCCGGCTGTCTAAATGACCAATCTAGCGACGGCTACTTGTCGGCTCAGTCAGACAGGGCACCCATCGAGCCCACCATTCCCATTTATAAACGTTACAGCTAGATCCTCTTAGGTAGCTCGGGCACTTCTGACCTACCCCCTTACTCATAATCTCTCAACTTTCAGTGACACAAACATGGGAGAGTCAGTCCATACCATCACTTCCAGAAGCCGACTTTCTTTCTCATGGAAACCTCAGCAGGAGCCCTGAAGACCATCGTGAGCCACCGGGATTCTCATGCACTACTTGTGGAAGCCATCAGTCATTATTTAGGTGGCTGACCCGTTAGGCCAATCGGGTTTAACTCAAACAGCGCTCCGAGTTAAGTGTACTTGGTATAGGAAGCGGAGTTACCCAATTCCTCTCCTGTAAGAATGACAGTTCCCAACCAATTATTTGCAGACTCCTAGGATCGATGACTTTGCTGATCAACGGAATAAACTATCAGTCTCGTACTTGATCTTGCCTCCTTCCTCGTTCCGATTTTTAATCTTCATCCGAGGATTGTGGAATCGAATTGGGGAGTTAATCAATGCTTTTAGTGTGCCTTTTCTTTTTACTCCTTTTTTAATCGAAAATTAGCACCCAAAATTCTCATTTCTTCTTGAAGAGGTGCTGATTGATCTAGATTCTAACGCCACGGCACAACGATCGAATCACATCGAAGTGCCCGTGGAAGATTGCTTGACCCTGATGTGACTCAAGGATCATAAACCCAAGCCAAAGACATCCGACTCAATTGCATGTGGGAGCCTAACTCTAATAACGGTACTTACTACGCTGTTTCAGAAAAGGTCAGCAACTGTCAATTTCCCACATCTGATATTTATAAGCAAGAAATTGCTGCATGCATGAGTATTCGATACAGGAGTTCACTCCTGGCAGTGCCAAGGCTTCAAATGTTGAGTGAAAGAGAATTCGTTTTTGGAATCTCACCGAGTTGAAGTCTTTGGGTCATTCGTTGGTTTAGCATCTTTAATTGTACTGACAAGACAAAGCGAGTTCCTTCGTTTTAGACGCAAACAGGGGCAACGGAAATAAACAGTAAGATTTGAGGGGACAAAACAAGGCAGCCGTCCTAAATTTTTGTGACTTTGAGAAGGAAGTTGTCTCACTAGGAACTGTAATTGCTTAGAAGCACTTAGCTGGGGGGAATATAAAGCTTGCACTAAAGTAGTCTAGGGTAGAGATGTTACATGTGGCCCACGTCGGTTCATAATGAACCCATAATCATTTAACCCGATTATAGTTTAACCCATTAAATATAATAGGTCGGTTCAGTTATGGTTCATAATTTATGAAAATATGAATCTGTCTGAAACTGTTTATAAGCGTGCCAGTTCATGTCATGATTTAGAAGTTTGTTCATCATAATTAATTTAAATTTAAATTGAGTAAGTTTACTTAGAAAAAAAAAGTGTTGAATCACCTTAACAAACTTATATTGGTGATAATACATATTTTATAGTTATAGTGGAGTCAAAATTAGATATATGTAAAAATGATATATCTATAGTAGAGAGAGAGTAAAAAAAGTATGTATATGTAAAATCTTAAATTCTATCTTAATGTATACATGCGTAGTATTACTGTAAAACCGTTAGGGATGTTAATGATTCACTTCATGTGACTTTTTCATCAAATTGTCGGAACTCGATGTTTTTTGTCCAATCTTTTCAGGGTAAAAAACTGTATCATAACTGTTTAGGGGATGTAAAATCACTTGCTGCATGCTCAATTTTTTTGGGGATTTTTTTTTGGGCCGGGTATTTTTATTAAATTAAATAATAGTTCTTTTTCTTGTTCTATAAAAAAGAGAAATTGGAGTGTAATGTGTTAAAAATATAAGTTAAACCTATCTTTATTTGAGAAACGATGATGTAAAAATACATCAGAGTACATTAATCAAGGAAATCAAATTCTTTTGAAATTTACAATGATAAAATAAATAAATTATTAAATATAAAAATAAACGTCAGGTAAATAAGTTCGTTGATTTATTGGTTTGGCCCAACTTTCCTAGGCTGATTTTTCTTAAGACTTAAAGACCATCTGAATTTCAAATAGAGCTCTGAAAATCGGTTTTTTTTTTTCAGGTCGGTCCAGTTTGATATTTTCAGTTTTCCCATTTTTCCTTTCACCCCATAAATCGTCAAAACGGTGTCTTATACATCGGCATAACGTGCTGCAATAAAATTGCACGTTTGTACGCTCGTGTTAAACAAAATGAACAGTGGATTGGGTCATCATTGAGTTAACTATAGTTAATTAAGGATTTGATGGTTCGTCATATTAATATAATCTAGCCAATTAACTTTTATTAATTGCGAATCCGCTTTATCCAGTATGACATAGGGATCCAACTGCAAAAGGTAGGAACAAGTTATTAAGATGTTTGGAATAAAATAAGAATTCTGAGATTATTTATTATATATTTTATTTGAATAAAATTTTATATTTGACTTTTCTTAAGCGGGGAAAAGTTCTTGTATATATTTAAATTGGTTGGATACGGTTGACTGTTCGGAGAAGAAATGCTGTGCATGAAAAATAATATAATATAATATAATATAATAACTCAAATTTCTTTTGTGAAGAAAAATCAAGTGCCTACTGGGCATGCGTTCGACCAAAAGTACGTGACTAAAACTCGGCCACATGATGGCAATGGGGATGGGCGGGCCGGGGCGAGCAGGGCATCTAGATACCCAAACCCACGCCAAGACTTATCAATTCAGATCCGTTGAGAACCATGGCTAGGCATGAATATTTTATCTTTCAAAGTACTCATCCCGCTCGAATCAAATATAATAACTATTTTTAAAAAAATAAATTTAAATAATTTTATATTTAAAAAATTATATAATATAATTAATTGATTAATTCATATATTCTAATAATATGAAGAAAATATTAAAATATAATTATTTATATATAAGTAATCATTTCTTGATTTTATCATAATTTTTTATTATAAATATTTTTTGTACTTTTCAAATTAAGCATGATTTTTTCGTATGGTGTACGGTTCACGCTAACTTTTGATACCGCACCCTTAGCCCGCCAACCTGCCCTGTCCTCTGACTGCGCCCTACCCTGTTATGATCCAAATTATTAAGAAAATAATTGAAATAATGCTAAGCTTATTGTAAAATACAGTCTAAATCTATATATTCATAATAACATAATTTAATAAAAAAATAAAAAAAATCAAAATTTACATAATTGTAATAAAATAAAGTAAGTATCATAAAAATTATGAGAATTAAGTTATTATAAATGAATGATTATTTTAAATATAGATTGAAGTGGGTGAACCGGGACGGGACATAATGGACATTCCTAACTACACTACTCAAATTAAAAATTGTATTATTGTATGAAATTTCTTTCTCCAACTAAATATAATATTTATGACATTAACAGACATATGATAATCGCCGTACGCCGCCCGCCGCTACCGAGGATGTCGCTCTCCCTATGACAAATTCAAGAATCAAGGCATTTGCTTTATGTGGGCATAAGTAATTTTATAGTATGTCTATCTCAGACAGTGCCAGTGGCACCGCACCTGAGGAGATTTCGTGGTTTTCTCTTTTTTTCTTTCTTTTTCTTTTTTTTAACTATACGAAATTAGAATTATAATAAAAATATTATATATTTATTATTTTTTTGTATTTAAGTTATATGCATTTTAAAATAATTATTTCAACTATATATATTTTGTTTTGTAACATACTTAAATAATCATAATTCTAACGGTGCACTGACATGTCATAATAATATGTCTACAAATTGTTGATATAACTTGTTGACGCGGTAAAATTCAGTTGGCGTGGTGAAAATTCTGTCGAGATGTCATACCATATGACACTATTAAATGTCACGTTACTGAACCGTTAAAATTAGGATAAAGTATGCTATATAATCAAATATATATGACTAAAATAGTTATTTTAAAATATAAATAATTCTTGTATAAAAAATAACAAACCAATATGATTTTTGATGTAATTTTCATATAAAAATATCTTATTTAATTTCATCTACTTTTATCATCAGTTACATGTAAACTATGCCCAAGAGGAAGGATCTTAAACTTTCATCTTGACATATTATAAGATTAGTGAAATGATAATTTACCAATAACAATTTTATTTTTATGTATTCCGTGGAATTTAGGAGGCCCATCACTCCAAATTTTCAAAATCATCTCTCACCGACTATAAATTTTTTCCCTAAAAAATTGATAAAATCGATTAAATGGATATAAGTATTTCGTGGGATTGCCCTAGCGCATGAGCCCTATCGCTTTCTAAGTCCATTCCAAGGAAGTAAGCTTCTTATTGTTAATATATATATATATATATATATTAGATTTTTGAAAAAAAAAAGTGAGGAAAAGGGAGACGAGTGATATTCCACGTGGAAGATAGTTTTATCCAGAAAAGCAAGAAAATCATAGACAATAGAGATAAGACATGGAATTTTGCTGAGTCAGACCAATTGGATGTCCCCATTCCCGATGGCGCTCCTCTAGCTTGAACTCATTATGAAATGGGTCTGAACGATCACGAACCATGGGAAAAAATTCTTAATCAAAATTTAATATTTGTTCAAAATTTATAATATTTTATTTATGTAAATGAAATAAATAGTAAATTTATGATTTAATGTTATAAATAAAATATGGAAATATAAATTAATTTAAATTTTTTATTCATTTTAAATATTTTTAAAAATATTTTTTTAAAAAGAAAAGGATTATGCTTTACGGTTTAAATAGGTCCGAACTATGAAATAGGCCCACTTCCAAGCGGCTTCATGATTTACTTAATCATGGATCATAATCAGACTGACTCGTTAAACTTAATAGACTAAGATATAACTAATTCAAGTGATTTCATATCTGTTTTGAATTGATTTATTACCACACCAACCTCCTGTATTATTTCTCTAGTTTTAAATTCTAAAGGGGCCAACAAAAGAAGAAGAAGTTCACTCTTCATTCAACCAACAATGAGAGTAACCCTCTTTTGCATGCTATTCAATTAACTTATTAATCCTAATTGCCATGTACGATGCTTAAGTCAACAAGGGGAAACAAATTTCTTCAAACCATGGTTTACATTTAACCCTGCCCGCCAAAACGCATGGTTCCCACTTCCCGCTCTCCTCTCCCTTCCTGCCTTCTATAAAGCCCCTAGATCCCCCCACATCCACGTTGCGCCCTCGGTGCCGTAAGCCGCGCTTCCTTCAAGTTCCGCTCGTCGGATTCTTTCTTCTCTCTCACCGTCGCACGACGAAGTCGAGCATATCTCCCTCTCCAGAGAGATGGCGGCCTGCGCAGCCTCACCTTACGAGATCCTCGGCCTACCGACCGGAGCCTCAGGCCAGGAGATCAAGGCGGCGTACAGGCGACTTGCGCGGGTGCTCCACCCCGACGTGGTTGCAGTTGGCCGGAAGGAGAGGTCGGCGTGCGATTTCATCAAGCTCCACGCGGCGTACTCCGCCCTAGCGGACCCCGAGAAGCGCGCCACCTATGACCGCACAAGGGCACCGGCAAGGAACAGGAGGGGCCGGCCGCCGACGGTCGTCGTGTCCGGGGCCTCCGCCTACACTTTCGGGCGGAACTGGGAGACAGATCAATGCTGGTAGGCCCCGTTGACTCAGTGACGGATGAAGAAAACGGTCGCCGTGTTTTGTAAATAGAAGGACGGAATAATCCGAAGCGTCGAGCGCCTGCGCTCTAGCTCAGTAAGGAGGCACGTGTAAGGGGTGGGGGAAGGGTCTTTCCGACGTAGCTCATCGTAGTGAAATTCGACAGCGTCGTTGACCCTTTTTTTTTTTTCCCCTTTTTCTGTGAATCATGTTTTGCGAACTGATCTGTGATCATTGTAAAACAATGCGTCTGTTGAAGATGATGCCATCGACAATAAGAACCCATTTTCCCGGAATTCTGCGGTACGTAAGTTTGGGATAGTATTATCCATTTGAACCGCAACACATAAATATGCACGATTTTCATTTCTCTATAACTTGGAAGCATATCATCGTACAGTCATATTTGGATTCATGTATTACCAATCGATAGAGAGAATTTATACTCGATGGGATTTTAATCGTTAATGAGCCAATACCATCTGAGCGTGAATTCATTCAACCCTCGGAATCCATACACATCAGAGAGGTGCACCCGATTGATGGATCTCACAGCTATACCCCAATCTCTCTCCGGATCGTTTCCTTTTTCATGCTATCCGAATTGCTTCACTGTAAGCTGAGTTTCTTCTTGCTCTTCTCGTCAACTGTACCAAAACATAGGGAGGCGGAAGCAAATCGCAGTGTGGGTGAAGCTGACGTTGGGTGAGAGAACGAGTCCCGAGTCAATAGGATCGATAGGCTTAAAATATTCCACGACATCGTTAAAAAAATAAATAAATAATTTCACTTACTATATACCTTGAGAAAAAATTGATGAAGTCGATTTGAAATGGTAAGAACTAAAGTTACGCATCGCCCGCCTCCTACTTCGGCTATTCCTTGTTCCTCATAATCAACCACTCTGCATACGATTGTCGATAGCGACCAAAAAGAAAAAACCAAGATTTTCTACAAAAATGCCGACTTTTTTAACTCCTTGATTTTAAAAAATATTAAATAATAATGAATTTCTGATAATATTCACGTGTGAATTGTCTTGAGAATAATTACCTTCATATACAAATACAAGTTATAGGGAGGGAAAAAAGAGCACTCACTTATAATCCAATGCTAGATAAAATTTGACCGAGTCAACTTTGAATGCCAGGAATGGAAGTGACACTAGCTCAATTACATGTGATATTGACAAAAAAAATGGTAATTGAGTTGCACATGGGTGGACAAAAGTTGTCATAACGATCACGAGTTGCAATAATTTTTATTGACAATTCTTATCTTATCCTTATAAAATAAGGATATTTTTTATTTTTTTCCCTTAGGTTTGCAGTTGTTGGAAGTGGGATCTTGGTCCCAACATGTGGTGCTCCACATTCGCATGCTTATGTCATCAAGACCGTCGACCACCCAATCGTGACGCGCAATAAGGTGGCGAGCGTTGACTTCTCAGGCATCTTAATGCGCCTATGGGGCTGGGGGGCAAATTGGGATGCATGTCTTCCCTTGTGCATTTTCTGCCCCCGATCTATAAATTGGCCGGCGTCCCTCTCTCTCTTTTTTTAATAGGTAGTGTTGGATATAATAATAATTAATTAATCTATTCGACGATATATTATATAATATGAGATTCAACATTAATTTTCCAATACCAATTTCTAAGAATTTCAAATTTTATATTTAACTTACCGCATATCATCAGTTAACTAGCCGATTTGCTCTCTCGGAGCTGCCTGCGTCCGCCTAGAATAAGGTCAAGGCCTCGTTTTTCTTTTTAAATTTTGGCATCTTTCATTTAATTTATGATAGCCAGAGGAAATTATTGTGGCCAGCAGCCACAATGATCATAGTAGAGCCTTTTCACACATTATGCGGTTAATAAACGACAGCTTATCTCCTATAAAGTCAAATGACCATTCAGTAGAATATATCGAGCAGAAAACACCGTGTAGAATAAATAATTATAAACATAGCTAGCACCTTAGCAAAAAGTCGAAGTTTCGAAATTATCTGTGCCTCAGTCATCGAATAAGTCTCAGCTAGGCTATCAACGTATGCATGACAAGTAGAAAATGACATGTATCTTGAACGGTTCAAACTGAATTGTAAAAAACTTGGATGGATTCCGTGCTGGGCTCAATCAATATTTTGAGAATGAGATGTGACTTGTGGAATGTTTATGATGGATCGGATATATATCAACCGTTCGGTCGGTAGATTTTTCACTGCGGAATGCTGTCTATTTGTAAAGAGTGATATTTGGGTGAAGTGGTCAAAATGATAAAATATATCTCGAATAAAAAAATATTTTTTTTACCTTGTTCCTTAAGCTAAAAATAAAAATTGGACGGATAAGATGTGAATGATGTAGCAGTATTTGAAGCTGTCAAGTGGCGTGGTTACAAAATTTAAGGGCATAAATCTAGGTTAGGTTTTATTTTATTTATATACTTAGGAATTGTATGTAGTACGCCTGATGATTAGGTTAAGCGTGATAGGAGCGAAACCAGGATAGCACGAATGGCCGTTGAGTTAAATCATGATGATTTAGGTTCATTAGCCAGCAAATGTCTAAACCCAGGAGAGGATCTAAAAATCATTGTTGAGGGTGTGAAATTCATGCCAGAGAGAGAGAGAGAGAGAGAGAAGGTAGAACAACAATTCTAAAGCAGTTCAAGAATCGCGTAGGATTTGGGTTTCACCATCAGAATTTATCTTGATTCACGAAACTTCTTGTCTTCTCCTGTGAGAACATGTAAGCGAAGAATGCAGTCAAGAGTTTACGATTGACTGCATGCTGTTCGACTCGGTACAGAATGGGGATGGCACATATCACAGCTCTTCACTGAACTCTGACGTCAGTGTGATTATAGTCTTCGGTTTCAAGAAAAAAAGGTTTAAGCTAATTAAATTCGGTATCAGATGTTCGCTTGAGGAAGTTCTGCTTTACGGTTTTCATCTTCCTTTGCCGCCGATCTCTAGGCGGGCATATTCACCGATTCATGCTCACACAGACAAAACAAGTTGGATGAAGCTTAGGACTCTCCGAAGGGCCGAGAGAGACGCACTTTGTTGACTAGGCTGTTGGAATCCCGGATTCCGCATAAGATGGGAAACATGGATCCGTTGTTAGAGAGGTTAATGACATTGCTGGTTTGATTACTGATTGACTAAAGTAGCAGTTTTGAGTTGGCATAAAGGCCCTGCTTGCTCTTTTGATTGAAACAGGTAATTATTCAGATGCTGAACAACTTTTCTCACGTTTGTAATAGCTCCTTGCTGATATCTTCACTCCATCACCACCCACCGCCATGAGATTGTGGGCGAGCAGCCACTGCCTTGTTGGCAGGGATGTAGCTTGGCGGGTGAAGAGGAGAGGGAGAGAATGAAGGGACTTGGGCAGTTGAGAAAAAGCGTACATTTTGAATCAACTGAAGCTACCTGCTCAGCAGATTCCCAATTTTTGATACGTTAAAAGTTACTTTTTGGGTTTACAGCCCATGAGATCCCAAGCCCACCCCCATCCGTAACTCCTTCTCGGCCCACTATTCTTCCCACCATCCCATTCTCTGCTGTGTGATTGGGTTGATTCTTCATTACCTTACCTGCATCTCCCCACTTTGTTTCGTGATATTAATCTATACCAGCAATCCACCAGCTCTCAATCAACTATTTCACTTTTCACGCAGCTACACTTTTACTGTTTCCGATTGCACTTGACTGTGGCCACTGCGCTGAGGACGTGTCATTTGCTGGCTCTTAAGGATGTTCGCACTTAGCATTATTATTGTTTGTGCCGTTGGAATCGCCAATGGCCACTGTAATTACCAAGGACCCTTACCGGAGGGTAGTGGCCGTGGCTCTCCATGAGGCATCCACTACCTCCTCCCTTTCTCTAGCATTTGTTTTGAGGTTCTTTTCTCCTTTTTTATTTAACTCATTTATTTTTTTTATTTTCTAATTTTTAAAAAAAGTTATGGATGGATAATACAACATCGAACCTCTTTCTCACAAAATATAATTTTTTTTTGCAACAGAAAAACATTTCCAAGGAAAATAAAATGGGATTAAAAAAAAACAGAGAAAAAGGAGAATGAGAAGCATAGTTTTAAAAACCGGACCGGACTGGCCGGTTTGACTGGGAACCGGTCACTCACCCGGTTTAATTCCTATAAAAAATCCAATTGCACATTCAAAGAGAAAAATTTCAAATGAACCGGCTGGTTCTTGGTTCAACCGGTGAATCTAATTGAACCTGTGAGAAAACCAGCCGACTTAAAATTAAAAAAAAAAACAAAAACATATTATAATGTACCTATTTTATTTACCAACTTAAATTTATATTTTATATTAAACTTTTATTTAATATAATGATTATATTAATAATTTTTGTTATAAATCACATTCATATTATGATATTATGTAATTTTATTAGTAATATTATTTATTAAACATGTGATCCAACGCATTGAACTCTTGGTCCGACTCATGAATCCATGAACCCATGCCTACACCGGTTCTCGATCCGGTGCGATTTTAAAAACTCTAAGTTGAGAGGCAAGAAATGAAGAGTTCCCCTTGTGGACTCAGAGACTGGGAGTCATACAAAAGACTTATCCATAGATCTGGCACTTTGCTATTGGTCTCAAATCTCATCCACCCAATTGATCGATCAAAAAGGAAAATCCAATCCCCCCCTCCCATCCAATTCACAGACAAACACATCCTTCTTCCTCATCAACTTACTGCTCTCGCTCTCCCGTTTCTATTTCCTTTCTTCATCATCTTCCTCTGCTCATATTGATCAATCACCAGGCAACATAGCAATGGCTGCAGCTCTAACTGCTTCAGTCTCTCTTCCCTCCTCCAAGTCATCCTCCCTCACCCACAGGTCCTCCTTGGCCTCCTCATACTCCATCTCCACTGACAGAATCTCCTTCAAGAAGGTATGTACCTGGTCCATCTCGCTTGATCATCTTCTCGTTCTGGAGTTAATGTGGCTCAGATCATGGACTGTTGATTAATGATCAATATGGGACAACCTGGAAGTACAGATAAGTGGTCTTTGGCTATGAGTTCTCTGATTGATTGATTTGTATGTGATTGAAATACTATCAAAATATTTCAGGGTTTAATAAATCAGATTTTGAGATTAAGTTCAATGGATATGATTTCCAGAGGTTAGGCGTCGTAATAATTTATCAGAAAATTGGCGACAGACTTTGTTGGTTCGATCATTTTAGAGTCCGTCAAATGCTAGGTTTAACTGGTAATAGGTTCAAGCGTAGTATAACTTGACGTGCCACTTGCCTCATTTTAAAACAGATCGTAAACTGCTCACCGGCCTCTGATTCTCAGTCCATCAAATTTAGTTTTTGTTGCTTTGATATATATATATGTATATATTCTTATATGGCTTAGTTTAGCAAGAGTTCGTGTCAGGGGATTCCATTTCTTTTCCTTTCAGCAGGTTCCGCCACACCGCTGGGATGTCATTTCTACTGGGTCAAGAATGGTGTCCATCAGAGCCCAGGTCACGACCGAGGCTCCTGCTAAGGTTGAGAAGGAGTCCAAGAAGATGGAGGAAGGCGTGGTCGTGAACAAGTTCAAGCCCAAGAACCCTTACACTGGCAGATGCCTCCTCAACACGAAGATCACCGGCGATGATGCTCCCGGGGAGACCTGGCACATGGTCTTCAGTACCGAGGGTAAGAATCTCGAGTCGGAATCCATACCTTGTTGGTAGTCTAAATGGCCAAGCTTGTTCACTTAGGGCTGGTTTGATCTTTTTTATCTAATGAGAATTCAACTCTTCCTGAATGATCTTTTGTCGGGCCACATAGGTGAGGTCCCATACAGAGAAGGTCAATCCATTGGAGTCATTGCTGATGGGGTCGACAAGAACGGGAAGCCACACAAGCTAAGATTATACTCTATTGCCAGCAGTGCCCTTGGCGATTTCGGGGACTCTAAAACAGTGAGCTTCCTGATTGAGCCCACGTTCCCGGGAGAGAGAATGGTTTTGAAAAGCTGCTTTGAGTCCTCTCTTCCCCTGTTTTAAAAGAATACAAAAGATAAAGTGACTAGTGTTAAACTGCTTCCCTTTTTTGTTCCCGGTGTGATCAGGAGATATCATTAGGCTACTGACTTCATTTTCCATGAAAGAACAGTAAGGGAGTTATTCTCTGGAAGCAGTTTATATGATCTGATCCGATTGCCTCCTGTACCAGGTCTCACTATGCGTCAAGCGGCTAGTTTACACGAATGAGAAGGGAGAGATCGTGAAAGGAGTCTGCTCGAACTTCCTTTGTAAGTGTTGGCAGTAAACCTGATAGTTAGTAGATACTTATGATAGTCAGCTTCATCAGTCTATGACTGTTTTTGCATTCTGAGCATTTTGAGTATTCAGGTGACTTGCAGCCGGGTGCGGAAGTGAAGATCACAGGACCTGTTGGAAAGGAAATGCTTATGCCAAAGGACCCTAACGCAACCATTATAATGGTATTCCTGCTATAAGATGTCTTCACTTTATCATTTGCATATTGGATCTCTTTCAGTCCTTGAGATTTAGATTTCTTGTGGGCTTAGGTCATATACTATGTTTCTCTTTTGTGGAATTTGTTTGTATTCCTAGTCATTGTAGACGTAATTCGTGAAATGGTTGGTTATACCATGCCAACGAAGACATCACCTTGAAATCTTTGCTGCAGCTTGCAACAGGAACTGGAATTGCTCCGTTTCGATCTTTCCTGTGGAAAATGCTCTTCGAGAAACACGAAGACTACAAGGTCTACCTGAATTTGTTTCAGTAACCTTTACAATACCGCCTTTCAACTGAACAATATATGCTAGAAATCACCCTATCGAGTTCGAGTGATGAGATGGAGGATCTGATTTGCTTCCTTGGGAATGAATTCCGATTGTTTTCATTTTTCTTGAGTACAAATTTGCGATTCTCGCAAGACGATGCTTGTTTAGCTGTCTGATGAATAACACGGGTTCGATATTTTCCGCAGTTCAATGGTCTGGCTTGGCTCTTCTTGGGTGTGCCCACGAGCAGCTCACTCCTCTACAAGGAGGTAAGACCAATGGAACCTTAAAATACTCAACTTCTGAAAAAGGGGAAACTGTTCTTCGTTTTCTGCAATCCTTTTTTTTTTTAATGGAGAACGAGAAAAAACACCACTGCATTTCTTTGTTTGCCAAGAGAAAAACAGAACCGCAAAACGTCTGGACAAAATGGCTACCCAGACAGGTTTTGAAGTTGAAAAGTGCTAAGAGGTTTTCATTCCGGTCGATCTTATATCCGAGGTTGCAGGAGTTTGAGAAGATGAAGGAGAAGTACCCCGACAACTTCAGGCTCGACTTCGCGGTGAGCAGAGAGCAGACCAACGAGAAGGGGGAGAAGATGTACATCCAAACCCGAATGGCGCAGTACGCCGAAGAGCTCTGGCAATTGCTGAAGAAAGACAACACCTTCGTCTACATGTGCGGCCTCAAAGGCATGGAGAAGGGAATCGACGACATCATGATCTCTCTGGCTGCTAAAGATGGTTAGTCCTATCTTAGTCATCACCACCCACCTAACTGATTTAAAGGCTTAAAACTCGTCAAGTAGGGGCACTCACCGTACGCCTACCGATTCCCGATAATCCTTTGCAAACATATGGTAGCTGTTTCCCGTGGATAACGGCGTTCGCGTTCGTGTTGTTTAGGGATCGACTGGCTCGAGTACAAGAGGGCGCTGAAGAAGGCAGAGCAGTGGAATGTGGAGGTGTATTAGAGTAGGGACCTCGTTTTGTCGCTGGTGCCACCAATTTTTCCGTTCTCTTATTTTCATGTGTAGAAATTAATTTTTACATCTTCGATATATACGTAACGATAATATCGCCCTTCCAAAAATATGTACCGAGGAAGTCTGTAAAATATTAAAACCTTAAGTATAATAAGTTCCAAATTATTTCAACAATATATTTTTTTCCTCACATGAGAACCTCTTAACTTAGAAATTGAATTAGTTACGAGTTTATAAGGGATCGAATCCATTTTTACTTAAAAGTTTAAGCTGATAAATGACAGTATCCAAATTCTTATAAGTTCACATCCTTATTTTCATTTAATCGATATGAAATTGTATATCTTAACACTCGTCCTCACGTGGTAATATGGTTCACTTTGTCACGTACTATTAAACACCTACCATCAACAGTTGTCTGCGAGTCGAGTATTCTTCTTCCGATCTCGGACGATAGAGAAAACTGGCCACAAGTCGAGCAACTTTCTTCTGTACTTGGACTTATATCAACATATCATGAGCTAAACTTCTGGACTTAGGTCAGGTGAGTTGCGAGTTCACTGGCTCTGATATTATATTGAATTCGTTGTGAAGTTATATGAGATTGAACTCATTTTCATTTAGAAATTTAAACTGATTGGTCATAGTACCCAACCTTCCACAAGTGATCTCATTTTCACCCCTTATATTTGAATGCATGCAGTTATATTATGCTGTACCCTTAAAATAAAATTTTATAAGTTTAGAAGGAAATAGGAACCAAGGGAATAAAAGGAACATACAAAGTTTTACGGATGATAATAATCGAATTTAAACTTTTTAATTACATATCAATAGCGATAATGTAATCTTGAGTTCCCCAATATAAGCTTAACAAGAATTGAATTTCTTTTGAAGGACGCACTTGCGAGAGATTCATTAATTGGTTGCAAGTGGATGAAGGACGAAACAAGAAACTCTAAGAACCCCCCCCCCCCCCATCAAGACTTCACATCAATCAGCGACTAGGTAGGTGCGAGAGCTTGGCCTGGCCAATAAAAATGAAGTCGTCGTCGTCGTCGTCGGAGGGGGGAAATGAATTGAATACTTGGCCAGTGCTGCAACGTACAACGGGAAGGACTGATTCAATAAAATAGCTTATCTGACCTTTCTTGGCATCGAAGGCAAGAAGGAAGCTCATCCATGTCTGTAATCTGTCCATTTGGACCGCTTGAAGTATAAGTAAACTCTTGGACGATCCCATCAATTGAGAATTGATTTTGTGTGGATGGTGGTTGCTCCGATACAGTCTTGGGAATCGAAAATGAATGCCAAGATAGAATAACTGTACGCATTGAGATTATATTGAATCGAAAGAAAGATGAGAAAACGTAATGATTATACATGTATGCAGGAGGGTGATGGGTCTCTCCTGGTTGGGAACTGATCTTGAGATCAACTAGACATGTTTAATTAGGTCTGGGCAACACGTACTTATTCCAGACGACTTTTGATTTATCCAAATGTACTTATAATAATGCGAAAAATTGCCGATAGTATCATGGATGTGACTTTGATTATGACATGTAGCTAATGTCGATGGATCACCGGTTTAATACGTTCTGATCTCTCATGGAAAACGAGACATTGACTACTTGGCCAACTAGTTACCGTAAAGGCAGAGGATCCTTCAAACGAAAATTTTATGTAGAAACAGGCGTGAATTAGACCTTTACCCGTCTCCTTTGTTGCACGTGTACAGCACGGCAACCAACGAACTACAACATTTAATATATATATATATATATATATATAAAGAGAGAGTTACTACACAAATTGCTAAACGCTCAGCAACTCACACTTTTGTCAATCGACAAAGGCTTGACTTTCATATTCCTGATCCTCTTCACCCGCCGGCTGCCGAGCGACACGTGTGCGTAGCCGTACGCCTTCATGACCTGGTTGTCCGCGAACCCGAACGCTCTGTCCATTTGCCGGAGGCACCGCTCTGCCGGGTAGTGACCGGAGCTGCCGCACGGCTTGCAGCCGACGAAGTGCGTCACGAGGGGCCACCGGTCGTCCCCTAGGCCCGGCCTGTGCTTGTCCATCAACTCCTCGTACCTGGGTGAGGCATAGGAGACGGGGTCAAAGACGAGTTTCGGTGTGATTTGAGAGAGTATGAGCGAGCTCGAGATTACAGGAGATTCCTACTTATCGACGATGAAGTCCCAGTAACCGTGAAGGCAATAGGAGTTCTCCAAGTAGACCTTGTTGCCCCATACGTGCCTCTGAGAGGCCAGGAGATAGACCATTGCGGACTGGTCGTCGGCTTCGAAGGGAGGCCTGCCCTTGAGCTCCTTTGCTAGGAGCTTCCCAGCCTCGTCTCTTACCTGTATGGTTGTTTTATGTACTTATTAGATTATAAAACAATAAGAGATTATCAAACATGTATATATAAAAAGAAAAAGAAAAAAAATCCATCAAACTCAAAATTGAATTAATAAGATTTCTAAATTTTGGAAATATACAAAATGATGCATATCAAAAAGAAAAACAAAATTATGTAGGTCCTTCTGGATAAGATTATGTGTGCAACCTTCGTTGATAGAGAATTTTATCTGTCATAATTATCTCATGATTTCGCATAATGAATCAGCATTACTGTATTAAAAAGTTACTTGGCTAAGCAATAATTATTTATTTGCTGGTTGTAAGGGCTATTCATACCTTGCCCTTGGGGCCCATGGTTGCCCAAGCATCAAGCAAGTCGAGCGACCACTGGCAATTCCTGATCAAGAAACTCCCCGTGTTCAGCCCGAGCCAGTCCTTCTCCTCGTACACCTTGTCGCTCCACCCGTGCAGTACGAGGTTGTAGTCTCTGTACCTGAGAAGAATCATCGGGTTAAACGAAACATGAGTTCTATGGTAAAATCGATATTACCAGCGGAGAAAAAAATTCCCGTAGGGTCGATATAGATTTTGTTGTACATATATACGTACCTACCTTCCCCATGGAACCTCAAATGCCATATCTGTGAAGAGGGCGTCGCTGTCCATCCACCAGAGGAACTCCGCCTCCGGGTGGCCCAGCATCAGCTCCTTGATCAGGGGGAGCTTGGCCCAGAAACCACCCATCTCCGCTGCCAGCACCGCCATGCTATAGAAGACCTCCATCCCGTGGAGCCGGCTGTAGTCGATCTTGTTTTTTATCGACTTCAGGAGAAGGTGGTCCCCCACCGGGCTCTCGCACGGCCCTGGAGATGAACCCGTGACGAGCAACACCCGCGGCTTGTTTCCTGGGCCCAGAGTGCTCAGGCGGCCGGGGTTGTTCTTAAGCCACTCCGCTCGCAGCCGATCCCAGCTGGATATCTTCCGTCCGAATCTGTATGGCTCGCTCGTGTCAGTGTTAACCTGTTCCTCATCATCGCCTCCTCCCGTATCCTCTTCGTCAGCTAGGATCTTTGATATGTTGAGAGTCCGATATGAGTTTGGGTCCGAGGTTGCCTGGGCAGACCGATCAGGCGCTGCAGGAGTTGACTCTGCTGAGACTTCTTCCAGGGCTTGCTGGGGCTCGACTTGCTTCCTGGACTGGCTGTGAATGAGCAGGTCGCCGGAGTTACTTTCCGAGAACCGGAACTGGCTGGTTACGATGGTCTCGAGCAGGGCAAAGACTGTCACGAAGCTCAAGCAGAGTAGGACTATTCTACCAGCCAGGGTCGGTCTCATAGCCGAGCTTCCGCGGCACAAGCACAAGCGAAGTTCGACCATCTTATCTCGATCAAGAAGGAAGAGAGAAAGAACCAAAGAACTACACGAAGGAAAAGGGAAGAATCCGTGCCTCGGTTGACTGTAGAAGATGACTAAAGCTCTTGGGACGCTATATATATATATATATATATATTTTTATGCTATAAAGTTGAATATTTCTGAAATTTTAATTGCTAAACGCGTGAGAGAACGTGTTTGGTATAATTGTAATATTTTTTTTTCATGAATTTGAGATAAAAACATATGCTTTCTATCCTTATCAATTAGTAGAATTTACTGCACTTTGATTTTAGCCTTCATTTTATCCTCTTCTAATAACCCTATCATCTTGCAACGAAGCACGTAGGAATGAATCGAGAGGGATTGTTCAATGTCTGACGGAAGAAGATCGATCAACTAGCTCGGCCCGGTGTGGAGCCCGCTTGGAAGAGTCAAAAAAGGGCTGCCAGCCCGCCATTAATTTGATAGTTCTTTTGTATCAATTTAAATATTTTGATAAATCGTACGACACTAATATTCATTTCGAGAGAAGAAAATGGATGGACTTCACAATTTCCAGGAAATGCAACACCTTATAGTATTAAGTATAGTTTTAAAAATCAAACCAGTTCGGCTGATTCGATTGATTCAATTAAGAAGCAATCATTCACCTAGTCTGATTCCTATAAAAAAAATTTAATTGTACTTTCAATGAACTTGCCAGTTTCCGGTTCGACCAATAAACCTAATTGAATTGATAAAAAATTTTGAGCAACTTAAAATTAAAAAATAAAAAATATATATTATAATATAGTTATTTTATTTTAATATATTTACATTTATATTTTTAAATTAAATTTTTATTTAATATAATTATTATATTAATAATTTTTATTATAAATTATGATATTATGTAAATTTATTAATAATATTATATTATTAATATTATATATTAAATATACGATTTAACACATTAAACCTCTAGTCCAACCCATAAACTCATACATATACTAATTCTCAGTCCAGTCCAATTTTAAAATTATGGTTTTAATGGCAGTAGAGTATATATATATATATATATATAAATATAAAACGACCATAACCATTAAGAGGGTCAAGGGAGGATTAGTGCAGCAGGTTAAGAGATGCAGAAAAATTCTGTGAAGCGAGAGTCCATTTAATGGCTCTCAATTTCATGAATGCCCCCTACGATGTGCAGCATGTCAAGTTCCGGGATTTGAAACTCTTGCAGGTCAATATTTTGGGATCAATTGCGGGTCTTGTGCTTTGTAATACATCGTCTGATGGATTGGTCAGTTACTACCGTGCATACTAATATTAATATCAAATAAACAAAAAAAATTCATGCTAAAGAATATATGGTTACATAAAATATTAGAAAGAAATTTACCATATAAAATCATCATTGCTACCAATACTTTTTTTTTATCATGAGATTTTTTTTAATATGAGAAATAAGGGAAATTTTAGGAATTTAAATATAACTAGGAGTGATGATTATATATATCTGTATGTATATGTATATGAATTTCTCTACAGCCACGTAAAAATGGAAAGTCAGCGAGTTGACGGTTGAATGATCTGCCGGCATTTTTGGTCAAATGTTGTTTGTAATAAAAAAAAAGTAAAATTTGGAGAAATCTTGAAAAATAGTTAATTATGTATAAATAGTTATTTTAATATTTTTTAAAATTAGTACAAACCCACCGTGGGTGTGGTAGAGTGGTTCGGCACTCATCGTCCCAATGGGAGAACTCGAATTCGAGTCCCACCTGCGGCTGGGAGCTCTTAACCCCTTAAATGGGTCAACTTGAAGTGATCCGTATTAGTCAGTTAGACAAAATTTATCTGAATACCGGCAGTTTTATAAAAAAATAGTACAAAATTTAAATAAATAAAATATATTTTATAAAAATTTATTTAAAATATAAAGTTATTTAATGGTCGGCCAAGACGCGGCACCAGACGAGTTAATAGGTCTAATCAACGATAGACGGGGAATAAGAAAAGGGCAGCCATGTATGTGCGGGTGCGTGTATAATATATTAGGGTAAATTACATATATTGTATAGAAAGTAGTGGGCAAGGAATAAATCTACAAAAATCGATACAAAAGCACTTCCTAAGTCATCGTTCGTCATTACAATATATAAAATTCTCATTAACAATGAGATAATGTCGGGAGAAATTATTAAAGTGGAATGTGTCGTGGATATTACTTGCCGACGTGGTCTCTTTCCCATCAGCCGCCATGTTGGCCAGAACCATCCCTTCGGCCTGGCTTGGGGCATCGACAGCTTCCTTGCACGAGATCCCAAGGCTCCTCATGAGTGATTTTTTTTTTTTTTACGTGTTATCTGCACGTGATTTTTTTGGGTGCCACATTGCCAATTTGTGATGCCGTTAACAAGAATTACCGGACAACTTTAAAGGTTTTTCTACTAATGAAGTATGAAATTTTTTTAAAATAAATTTTTGGTACGGATTTGCTTCTTTTCTAGTCCCTTTTGTATCATATGTCTAATTACCCCTATCATGCTTGTCAATAATTCCCATGGATTTAAAAATTGGATTGGGCTGACAGTTGAACTAATCAAATAAAAAATTGGCCATCTACCTGATCCGGTTACAGCATTTATTCCATTTGCAGCTTGACTTCACATAAAAACTGACCAGTTTTTATCCGATTGATTCTGCAGTAAAGGAGAGAGACGGGCTACAGGGTTTTTTTGGTTGACAGAGGGCCCACTAGGTTAGTATGCCGACTATTCATCTGCCTCTTCTTATTCTTATATTTTTCACTTTGAAAATTTAAAATATTTTGTAGATCTTTACTTTTACATTTTTACACTTTTTTATAAAAAAAAATATTTACCTTCACGAAGTATTAGTTTAATATAAATTATTGTCAAATATGTACGCAAATTATATTATTATTTAAAACCAAACGAAAGTGTAAAAACTTCCGTGTACTTTATTATTATTATTGTTATTATTAATTCATTATTATTGTTAATAAACCTATATGTAGAATAAAATTGTTATTTATCTTTTTTTTTTAATTATACTAAAAAATTATTTATACATAATCTTCATTATTGTCTAATATATGACATTTTATTTTCTTACAATAAAAATGTAATTATTATTATTTACTAAATATACTATCTAACCTACTAACTTATAGTTTGATTCAAGAATCCATGGTCCTACCATTTATCTAATTTTTGATTTGATTTAATTTTAAAAATTATAATAATTCGGGAAATAAAAAAATCAGTACGATGGAGATTTCAATAACTTTTTTTATCCCTTTTTATATTTACGGAACTATTCTACAGAGTGCATATAATATAAGTATGGTGTGTGATGGCTTCTTCTGGCCATTTACGTGCTGTAGCTTATCCAAGAATAAAGATATAGGCAATGTGGGTGAGTGGCGGACCCCCGCGTTTGACTGTCCGAGCAGTTCCCGAAGTGAAGGACGACCCCGGAGGCATTAGTGCTTCGATCATACTAGACGTTGCCAATGGCTGGGTCAACGCCCTGTGCGTACGAATTGTTCGTGTGAGGCTATTGGCTAAAGAACTAGGAAACAAGACCAGCCTTCCTCGATCGGAACCATGAACACGACCGAACTAACCTTCTCACTGTAGAGCCATACCACTTGAAATTATTACCTCCCGCCACACACACAAACTACTTTAATCATATACCGTTAGTGTTTTAGGTTAGATATATATATTTCATACAATAAAATTTCTCTTATCTTAACAATAAAAAAAGTTATAAATTCAATATTTATCGTTGAACTTTTGTATATTTTTATCATCTTCTTCTCCTATCTCGTTCTTAATTTGAGTTTTTTATTATGAAAAAAAAAAATAAAAACTAAAATGTATTAATAGAACTTAGTGCAAGGATTGATATCAAACTATTTTATCAGCGCCTTTTTTTTTTTTGTTTTTTTGGGTGGTCCGATCCATGTCAAATCAGAGGGGTCGTGGGATGCCAAGCTCCTACAGGGGCCGCGGACAGGGACACCGGGACAGGGAGAGGGCTCGGACTGAGTCATCTGAAATGGAGGCAACCGCTGATGGAATCTTATGATCGGTCAAAAACAGGCGGAGGTCTCTCTCGTTTCTCTTTCTCTGTTCATCTGAATTATCGCGTGAGACAAGGCTTTGATGTCATGGCATGATGGCCCAGCGCGGCTAATTCTGAAATGTCTCGATCAGTGAGGAGCAAGTGGGTGATTATTGGCTTCCGATTGTTAACCCATCGCACCATGCGATAGACGACAGAATTGATGTAATCGATCCCTATGTCATGCCACATGGACGAATCCAGCAATTCCATCAAAGGGGCTGAAATTCATATGAAATTTATGAAGGAAAAAAAATAAGTAGCGAGTTGAATTTCAAAGAGACGGAGTTACATATGTTAAATGGGCCGGTTTGACACTGAGCCAACCCGTCCAAACTCGTAGCCACTCTTATAAGGGCAGTTACCGGCCGAATATAAGAAATAGACGTGTTGAATCGTAATCGGCCCCGACATGTCTTCTCATTGAATCGACCCAAACCTATAACCAACCCGAGACTGTTGCAAAACTAGTATGGATTCCTAAAACTTCGCAAATCAAACGTTAAATTTTGTTTGTTCAATTTTAAATTTAATATATATATTTTTTAAATAATTTTAAAAAAAGTTTTTAAAAGATGAAAGGATCATTGTTCACGGTTCAAATCAGTCCGAACTATGACTAGCCTGCTTAAGAATAGTTCCATGCCGGTTCATATTTTACTGAATCGTGACTCATAACTGAACCAGCCAAATGGCTTAAATCTTGTTTTGAGCAGACCCAGAGCGCTCCTTTAACGTCTCTAGAAGAAATCACCCAATTTAACCTAGATATTAATAAAATTTGTGGATTCCCTGAGTTCGAGTGGGATGATTGTCCGCTGCGCCCTGACTTAATTATTCCATCCCCCGTCCTGCCCGGTTCTAACTAGAAAGGGAACCGGCTTCGAAGTAGCAGCTAGAAATGTTTAATCGGGTCAAGTCGAACCAACCCAGATGATGAACACCAGTGTGTGGCTAATGCAATTAACCTATCGGCCATAACATCCTCGGACATGTAACAAGCGCGCCAGCTCTGGCTTTGCCAAACTGATTAGCCACACCGACGCACCCACCCAATTAATCAATGTTGGACTACCTCTAATTCAGCCACGACTGATCCGACACTCACTTTGATCGTTTGATCAAATGTATGAGAACGACAATTATGAACGGTCAAATCTGATCATACAACATGTCATCATCTTACAGAAAAATAGACGAGCTTTTATGATGTAACCATTAATTAAACTATTTAATATCTTAATCAAATAGCTTATAATCAGTAAGATTATATTAAAAAAAATCGCTCCCACTAGCTTTTGAACAATTCAACGATTAGACCATAGATTTTTCGGATAAAAACAGGGTCAATAATTAATGAGGGTATCCTTTTCTTGCATCATTCTATGCACGACCAAAAACTAAAATTTATGTTTTGGTCCTACTCTAATCGGTAGGGTTCTTTTGTATCCCTTCTTCATTCTCCCATCTTTCCAACTCCTCCTCCATCGACTTGGACAGTTTTCTCAGTCGATGGAGGCTTGAACTTCCCACTCCCAATCCTCTTCACTCGCCTGCTACCTAGCGAAACGTGGGTGAAACCGTATGCCTTCATAACCTGATTATCTGCGAACCCGAACGCCCTGTCCATCTGCCGGAGGCACCGCTCGGCGGAGTAATGCCCGGAACTCGCGCACGGCTTGCAGCCGACAAAGTGGGTCACGAGCGGCCACCTATCGTCCCCGAGGCCCGGCTTGTACCTCTCCATCATCTCCTCGTACCTGGGCGAGGCAGCGTGTCAGTGACCGGTTCAGGGACGAGACGAGTTTTTCGCATCGACGGTAAAGCATGGTCGAGGGAGTATAAGCGAGCTGCGGTCACGGGATACACTTACTTATCGACGATGACGTCCCAGTAACCGTGAAGGCAATAGGAGTTCTCCAAGTAGACTCTGTTGCCCCATTTGTGCCTCTGAGAGGCCAGGAGGTAGACTATCGCGGACTGGTCGTCGGCCTCGAAGGGAGGCCGGCCCCTGAGCTCCTTTGCTAGGAGCTTCCCAGCCTCTTCTCTTACCTGCATGTTTGTTCATACGCTCGCTAGATTATAAGACAATCTGTGGCGGAATAAAGCTCAACATGGAACAGAGAATTCAGGGTTTCAACATGACTTCATTGACAACGCTAACGCTGGCCTTTTACTTTTGGAGAATTAATTTCAATTTCCTTTTTCACTTTTCTTCTCCTTCGATATTCATAGATAACTTAGAAAAATGAAGAATCGAAACTTCCTAGAGAAATATATGTGTGTGTATATATATATATATATACAAGCATACAACTCGTGGGAGGAAGGTGAGTAAGGTCCAGTACAATCAATAATAGCAAGGATATTGATACACTTAGATTTAATGAAACAATCAAAATATTTATTTGTAATAATAATATAGTTGGTACCGCA
Organism: Sonneratia alba; assembly: GCA_900174645.1. Lineage (NCBI taxonomy): Eukaryota > Viridiplantae > Streptophyta > Magnoliopsida > Myrtales > Lythraceae > Sonneratia > Sonneratia alba. The sequence goes on from FWPY01000010.1 coordinate 4,601,637, forward strand.
GTGTAAATGATATATAGAGTATGATTAAAATTAGAATACACTATATATAATTTCGTTATTACTCATAATTTTCTCCTATATTTTTCTTTTCAAGAGAAAAATAAGGCTTTTGGGGGGTAATTTTATAGATATTATTGTTGCATATATCTTCCTCTGATATCTTGCCTTTTTGAGGAGGAAAACAGTAGAGATATATAGTGTTGTCCATAATTTCTATTTTATATATTAAGGGTAAGATTGAAAATTAAAAAAGTGACACGAAAGTATTCATTGATTATATATATATATATATATATATATAACACATTTCTATGTAGATATATATTAATCTTGCAATTTTCCAATTTTAGTTTTTTTTTTCTGGAAAATAGAAAAGGTTTCCATAAATGCAAGGGTCTCCTCGTCTAGTAAATTATTCTCATTTCTCGTCTGCTCTTCGCAGTTCAATTTTTAGTGCAAATACATAATAACGTGCCCACTAATATATTTAATTGAATAATAATAATAATATTGAAATAGAAAAACAATTGACTTTACTAATTAAATAATATATATGGTAAAAACAATAATGTTAAAGTAAAAAGTACAGAAAGAAAAAGCAACTAGCAGAAAATAGAAGTAAAAAAAAAAGGAAATTTCTTCAATTCATATGTAAATCTAAAAATTGGAGGAAATTTTTTGTTACAAAAAAAATTCCTTTCCTATATAAGTAAATGTATTTTTTAAAAATAATTTTCTGGTTTTCAGAAAAAAATTAAGAAAACTTTCAGAAATAAAAAGGGAGAATTATTTCTCTTTTTTTTTTCATTTTTCTTCTACTTTTCACAATTTAATTTCCAATATATAAATGTGTAAGTAGGAAAATGAGTAGTGTATCATTAAAAATAAATCATGAAATCCTAGTGGAGGTTCTAAATAAGTCTAGTTTTGATTTTTTTTTCATTCATATAATTTATATTTTATTTCTTATATAAGTCGAAAAGTATTTTTCACTTAAGTTCATTAATGTTAAGTAAGTGTTTTGGACTTGCAGAATTAACATAATAGAAATTATAAGACTGAATAAATTTAAGTGAATAATATGGGATACAATATTAAAAAAAGTGATAATATATATAAATATATATATAAGATGATATACATTAGAAATATATATATATAGAGTATTTGTTGGGTTGGCATAATTCATACCTTGCCCTTGGGGCCCATGGTTGCCCAAGCATCAAGCAAGTCGAGCGACCACTGGCAATTCCTGATCAAGAAACTCCCCGTGTTCAGCCCGAGCCAGTTCTTCTCCCTGTACACAGCCTCGCTCCACCCGTGCAGTACGAGGTTGTAATCTCTGTACCTGAGAAGAGTTATCGGGTTAAACGATACATAAGTTCGACGGTCAAATCGGTGTTAAAATTCTTGTGAGGTCATCACGTTAGCTTCTCTCAAAAGAAACCTTTCCCATGGGACCTCGAAGGCCATGTCTGTGAAGAGGGCGTCGCTGTCCATCCACCAAAGGAACTCTACTTCCGGGTTACCCAGCATCAGCTCCTTGATCAGCGGCAGCTTGGCCCAGAACCCGCTCATCTCCGCCTCCAGCGCCACTATGCTGTAGAAGACCTCTATCCCATGCAGCCGGCAGTAGTCGATCTTGTTTTTAATCGACTTCAGGAGGAGATGGTCCCCCACCGGGCTCTTGCACGGTCCCGGGGACGAACCGGTGACGAGCAGCACCCTAGGCTTGTTTGTCAGACCCACGGTGCTTGGGCGGCCAGGGTTGCTCTTAAGCCACTTGGCTCGTCGCTGGTCCCAGTTGGATATATTCTGCCCGAGCCTGTACGGCTTGCTCGGGTTAGGGTTAGGTTGCGCGTAGTCATCCGCTCCCTGACCCTCTTCATCTGCCAAGATCTTCGATATGTCGAGAGTCCGATACGAGTTTGGGTCTGGTGTCTCAGTTGGCAGATCAGTGGCCGACTCTGCCGAGGATTCTTCCATGACGTGGCGGGGCTCAACATGGTTGAGAGCTCGATGCGAGTTCGGGTCCGACATCTGGGTCGATCGATCGGTCGTCAAGTGAGTAGCCAACTGTGCCAAGGCTTCTTCCGGGACGTGGCGGGGCTCAACACGGTTGAGAGCCCGATAGGAGTTCGGGTCTGGCGTCTCGGTCAATCGATCGGGCGGATCGGGAGTAGACTCTGCCGAGACCTCTTCTACGACCAGGTGGGGCTTGACGACATGGTTCCCGGGCTTCCAGTAAAGGTTGCAAAGGGGAAGCAGGTCACTGGAGCCGCCTTCCAACAGCTGGAACTGGTTGGTGACGAAGGTCTCGAGCAGGGCAAAGACGGCCACGGAGCTGAAGCAGAGAAGGATTATTCGTCTACTCCATGTAGTTCTCATGGTCGAGTTCCCAGGGCCCGAGCCCGAGCAACCTTTGAACATTTCCTGCTCGATCCAGAAGGATGGGGGGAGACAAGAGGAGCATCCAATCGAAAGAGCGGGACTCTTTGCTCTTTGCCTCGGCCGACTGTAGAGGAAGACGGTAAAACTTCTTGGGACAACTATCAAGTTCTAGGCAAAGCACTTGTTGGGAAGACGTAGGAGTTCCACAAATAAGAGCCAGCTATAACACCTTCCATTAATGAATTACATGGGCATCTATATCTTATTCTTCATTAAAAGGAATTACAGCATATGTGTACTGTTTTACAGCTAGCTGCGGTAGGTTTCAGTGCATGCACATTTGTGTGTGTATCATTTGCATTCGTTTCCTTTTCCTTTCCTCTGATGGAAATTATTTATGTACACGCTATTTCATCGAATAGATTTTCATCTCAAGGTATCGGAGCCACGTCAGAGGAATATTGGATTTCGATAAAACCAACCTAAGATAGTGGCCCGAAAAGGACTTCGAGCGATGACTCTCCTGTGGAAGATTTCTGGAGTACGGAGCTCTGGGACTCGCCGGTGCTCATCTTTATCCTTTCGCTGCAATCATCCTCTGTTACCTTCAAGGAATGGACTGATTGACACCGGTGGTCCTCCTGGTATAGCATCTTACTTCGCCAAATTAAGGGCTGAAAAGGGATTCTGTAACAAGTTGCGTTGGGGAATAGCTTTCTAAGCCGAATCAATAGCTGGGCATGGTTACCTATGCATGTTTTGTTACAGTCATCCGACATCCCGGTGGCAGTGTGGAATTGGTAATTGTGAAATTTTCGTGGTGGTCGGTAGCCGGGGAGGTGCGACCAGCCACAGGGTCGAACACAAACGGATAAGATCTTCAACAATTCAAGATCTGTGCAGCTTGAGGATGAGAGAGGTGGTCAAACAAATTTCTGGAAGCAGAGTCCGCTACAAATAGATGGTCAAACTGCTGGACTTCTTTGCATATGTCGGAAGTATTCAACAAGAGTCACAATTACAGGAAATTGGATGTCTGCGGTAAACTCTCTACGAGAGTTAGGAAGCCAATTTAGTGAACTTAGCCACGAAAAGGCCACTAGTTTGTGACGTCCAAGGATCAAATCGCAGTGTCTTCGGTATCCGTCCGCTCCAGCAAGGCCAGCTCTTGGCAGCTTCAACCTCTTGCAGCACTGACCAAAAAAGAGGGAAAGAAAGTTGATCCGAGTCAAAACAGTGAAAACCTGAATATAGGGACAGCAAATATGGAGGCAAACATGCCCTTCTTTGAAACCGGCTGCACTCTGGAGAAACCATCACCTCAACATTTATACAGAGAGCCGTGAAAGCAATTTCATAAATGGCAATTCCATTCAACAACTTTAAATGGCAATGAAATTTACATCCCCCTTCCTCCATTGATTCTCCTTCTCCAACCTCCCCCGTAACTAGGAATCATCTAAACAAAACGAGGGAGTTGCAAGGGAATTGATTCAAGCAACACTTCTCAATTTTCAAAAGCGGGAAAAGAAAGTTCCTGATTTATTCCAAAGGAGCTTTCTGAAAAGATACTGCCTACATTGTTTCAAAAACTTACTTTCCAAAGCTCCATTTAAAAAAATGGAGAAAAAAGACTCTTTTTTTAGAGTTAACAAATTAGGTGGTGGGGGGAATCTGATCCGGGTCAATGGCCAGTCTCTTCATATGATTACTAAAAGTATCTCAAAGCATGATACACGTCTGAGCATACAAGGGAATTTTCCAAACAAATTTCATATCACTACTATAAGCTATTCTTCAGAAACTCTTGCAGAACATCCCCTCAGGTGTCGATAAAAATGTCCACCACTTTGTTCTACCATAATAAATCTGCATTGTTCATGAAGGAATTCTACAGAACAAAGGAACTCACCAGCAGAAGCATTTTCTTGGAGGAACTGCTCAACCACATCCTCGTTCTGGGCTACCGTCAAACTTATTGAGGGGAAAAAAACAGAGAGAGCAGTTAGATTGAACAATGAAACTTCCCTGTAGGGCCTCACCATTGACAAAGGCAATAGAATACCTGCAAGTGCTGTAGACAAGTGATCCACCAACTTTTAGCAGCCTAAAGCCATTGGTTAAGAGCTTGAGCTGCAAAACAAAAGGTGGACATTTTTTATGCAGAATATACATATAACACTGTCATACAGTTCCACAATGAAGTATATATGAGAAAGCAATTTTGGTGTTAGGAAAATGTGGAAATGCTAACCTTCCATCATATTGCCAATTAAATGAGCCAACAGCAGTCCCATGTACTACTGTGTTACACAAGATATATTTGATGCATTTTCGAACTAAGATTAAGCCAAGAAGAAAAAGAACAGTTCTACATTTTCTATACTATCTCTCTGTTCTCCAACTCAATTAGAAGAGGAAAAGAAAAGAATCATGATGATGGTTCGTCAAAGCAAACAATTACCTGAAGAACAGTTAAGCTATCAGTTCTTTCTGCATTCAAAACACGCTGTTGAAGAGTTTCCCAACCCCACTGTTCAAACTTCTGTATGTGCCGAACTGAACCATCGTGAGTGCATTCTGCATCAACGAGAACCTAAATTGCAGTCCCAATGGACACAGTTTCTTACAATCAAGAAGATCAGACAACACAATTTCAGAAGGGATAGGCTAATATATTTGGAACTAACCTTATCATAGCCACAGTCAAAAACCACAGTTTCATGCACAGACTGATATAATTCATCTTTGGTTAGCCCAATTACTCCAGAGTTCTTCCCATAGAAAATAAGTTCTGGAGGTTGAAGAACTGAGCCAATCTTTGAAGAACCAATCTGTCGTTGTCTAGCAGCTCTTTTCCTCTCTTTCCAGGGTCTCCTAGCTGTCCATTCACGGAACACGTCAACCTTTTCTTCAGATGTGGCCTCACCTGTATGATGCTAGACAAGATATGATAACATCAATAGATTTCATTACCACTCCTCAGTTAGTAGCTTCATGAAAAACAGCAATGATAACTTCAGATTCTCATGTGGATTACATGCTTTATCTACATAATTAGGTCGTTTTGCGGGAACTAAGGTGAAAGTTGTTCCATCAGCAACAAACAGTCTGCATCGATCTCCCAGTGAATATTTCTGTAACATTGTTCTGCAAGCTGCTAAGCGATGCTGTGATACATCAACAGCAGTTGCAGAGCCTGAATCACCAAGGATGTCCAAAATCATGCAGAGTTTAGCACCTGATCATATAAGAGAATGGATTGGGAAGCATCAAGAACAAATATAATTGAATATGTGTAAAGAAAGGGTGAAAGGTCTCACATATATACATATATCAACAAAAAAAATGCCTAGAAGAATGCTGACCAGGGGCACAACAAAGATCCAAGACATGATCGCCTGCTGAGATATTCAATGCAGAAACAGCAGCTCCTGAAGCAGCATCAATTCCATAAATCTACAATGAAAAATTTTCATCGAATTGCATGAACAATTTTAGAACTGGGCTGTAAGTGTTAATACATTCAAGTTAGGGGCCTCTGAAATTATGCAAACAAACTATGAGATATGGTGGTCTCTTATCTAAGATTAAATACTATATTAAGGTACAAATAGAGAATGCAACCTATTGCACATGATTCATGTATGAAAGTGTCGAAAGATCCCAAACAAGTGACTAGGCAACTTCAAGAGCACATTAAGTGAGCGGAAAACTGAGCATACAAATGATTGATGTCGGAATCAGTATTGATACTGATTTTTCTTCAAATACATACAAAAATGTGTTGGCTTGCATCTGATGAAATGTTGTCGTCATTCACAAAACTAGAATTTCATAAATAAAGAGAATCAAGGAACAGATTATTCAAAGTCGAGGATTCATTAGATCACATCATTCCTGCACACAATATATCCAACTGCTAAAACATTAAAATGCAATGAGAAGCAACATGATTTGGCACAAAAATGACAACATCTTTAAATTTATTCTTTCTTCCATGGTGGCCTTGGTTCTGACCTTAATGGTCACAATAATAAAATCAAAAGAAAAATCAACAGAAGATGGAATTTTATTCCACTGGTAAAGAAGTGTCAGAAATTCCTTACTTGCCCTAGCTTGTACAGCCTGGTGTTGGCTATCTGCACATTGTTAGGGAGTGAATAAAACCCAATTAACCACTCCACTTTCAAAGGCTTAGACTTGATTTCAACTTCTAATTCCTGTAGAGAAGCTTCATTCCCAGGTTTCACCCTTCACCAAAACAAAAGACAAAACACAGAAAAATGGTATTTAACAGCTAAATAGACCAATGCACAGCTCCACGGTTATCAAAATTGTTTCAATCTATACCTTGAATAGTTTCATCAGGTATTTCAATGATTTATTAAACACAAACAGTTTTAAGCACTGCAAGCAGTTTTCCAGCCTAACAGGAAAATAGTTACCCAAGGTTACTAATTGTATGAATTTTTCGCTCTTCATTGCACACGTCTCTTGCTCTTCATCTTTTGAGCAAATGGGATCTTTAATACAGGATACCTACTACATAAGGCAGCTCCATATAATTGAGGCAAGCTCAAGCGCAGATAGATAAGGGGCGTGTCACGACTTCAGAAACAAAATTAGGACTTGCAGAGTATCCATTTCCTCTATTTTGCAGCTCAGCTGACAAGACATCTAACCAAAAGGAAATCATAACATAATAAGCTGAGAAGATTCCTCCTCAAACTAATCTCTTAAACGGAACTGAAACCTGAACTCAGACATGAAGGGAAATGCTGAAACTACTTCATACATATGTAACGTAGAAGAACATCATTTAGCAAAGATGGGAACGTTGAAGCTCTATGACCGCAATGGAACTCATACTCCGTCGGGTTGCCGGTTTAACTGAAGAAAGTGGTACCTTATATAACGAGGAACTGTATCGGTGGCACTGTAAATGGAAGAGTCGAGGCCGTTTTCCCGGAGGAAACCAAGGAATTCTTCCGGCAACGGCAGCAGCGACGGTTCTGGGGATTCGTCCATCGCATCCAGAATCATTCGGCGAAGTCTGAGAAATGGATTATTATGGATCATTAGGGCAATTGTTGATCCCCCTCCGGACCCGGGCCGAGATGGGGCCGTAAGCTGGGCCAGGCCCGACTACCGCGCTCGATGTTCGTCAAGATCCGCTCATCGATCATTCTCTGGTTCTTGAATCTCTCGCTCCAACTTTTGTTCGACCCAATTTGAGATTCAAAGATTTAGACACCATCGTCCGCGAGAATTAAATCAAATCTGATTTCATATCAGCAACAATTTTACTGTATCTAAGTTCTATCAATTGGTGGTATTGTATGTCATGCTTACACGCGAAGTACGTCCGCAGTTAATTAATCAATTAAATCAGAGGGGCCAACTAGTTCATACTAATAAATTCACCGGTAACCGTGCGCGGGAAGTTCCCGGTGCCTCCACTCGGTGCCCACCACCCCCCCGTGGCTCCTGTCAACGTTACGCCTACGCCAACGACCTCACGCGCTGTTACGGTCTTCGAGCCCCAAAGTCTCTCTGCGGTTGTTATTCTTCTTCTTCTTCTTCTATCATTTCCTCAGGAATCCGATTCAAACCGTGACAATGTCCTCTGTGAAGCCCAGGCCCTCCCTATACCCCGAGGTGATCGAATCGGACCCCGAGATCCGCGGGAACCCTAACTATAGCACCTCCTCCGCTTCAAATCTCTACCCCTCGATCGATCTGAATGACCTGGTCTATAACCACATCCCTGACGACCATTCGGCTCCCGTACATACCGATGCTGACCCGCGAACCCCCTCTGCCCCTCCTGAATCCACTGAGGAGACCCTGATCCGGGTCCCCGGAGTCATACTCCACCTCATCGACCAGGAGTACAGCGTGGAGCTCGCTTGCGGTGATCTCATCATAACGGCCCTGCGTCAGGGTGAGAACATCGTGGCCGTCGTCGCGCAGGTGGCTGACGAGAACCAGTGGCCTCTAACCAAGGATGGTGTGGGAGTCCGAGTTGATGAATCGCACTACTTCTTCTCCCACCGCGACTCAGGTAAGGCAGATGCTGGGTCCAATTCCAGTGATGAGGATGAGGGCGTGGCCAAAAATCGGAGTTCTGACTCGGAGGCTCTGTTGAGCTACGGATTGACGATCGCATCAAAGGGGCAGGAGGGTTTACTGAAGGAACTCGATGCCATCTTGGAAAAATACAGCAGCTTCTCGGTCCAGAAGGTCTCAGAAAAGGCTAAGAAGGGTGAAGTCTTGGACTCTTCAGTGGTGAAGGACACGACTCCCGCCGAATTAAAATCAGGCGGGAAGAAGAAGGAGATCATCGAGGAGCAGTCTGCGGCTTATTGGACCACTCTGGCTCCGAATGTAGAGGACTACAGTGGAGTCGCCGCTAAGCTGATCGCTGCAGGCTCGGGGCAGCTCATTCGGGGCATTATTTGGTGCGGAGATGTAACTGTGGAGAGGCTGAAATGGAGCAATGATGTGCTGAAGAAGAGGATGTGCCCAGCGGAGAAAAGAGAGATCAGTCCCAAAACACTGAAGAGGATTAAAAGGTATCGACTGAAGTTACTTTCAGCGATTATGTGAGCTTTTTTTTTCTCTAGTTTCAAACTGTGTTTACTAATGCTTGGTGTTTTCATGCCCATGCTCAGGATCTCTCATCGGACTTTGTTTCCTTATGTTAACTTTTCATGAATTTGCAGGGTTTTCAGTGTCGTAGATCAGTTTCTTTTATTTATAAATCAGTATTTTTTTTCCTTAGATTGATAGAGCTGTATTAGAAGCATTGACTATCATTGCACGTAGTTCTGAAAGAGGCACATTTGTTGCTTTTATGTTTATAGTTTCAAAGATGTATTTTTAGTTGCACAAGTGTTCAGCTCTACCTGAATGGAGATTATGATGCCATTTTTATCACCTAAGGTTGTCTTTGATGGTCCACTTAGGTGTCTGTTAGACTGCAGAACCCAAACCAGGCTTCCTGAGCCTGAAATTTGGTTTCTTTGTGTCTTGAAGAGCATTAAGACCTCAATTAAAGATTCTGTGCTTGCATCTGTTTCTTGCAGGGCAAAGAAGATGACTAAGATGACGGAGAAGGTAGCTACTGGAGTCCTCTCAGGAGTTGTTAGAGTCTCAGGGTATGTCACAAGCAAAGTTGCGAATTCATCAGCTGGCAAGAAATTTTTCGGGCTGCTTCCTGGGGAAATCTTGCTCGCTTCTCTTGATGGATATGGTAAGTCAATGTTCCTAAACCTTAGCTCATATTACTGGCAAGAACCAAGCTGCTCTTTTTATTTAATGCTCCAAGCCACTTTCTGCTCTTTGGCCTCAGAGTTCTTGTCTTCTTCAGTTACCTCAAGACATATTTTGTTGCATTGCCAGTAGAATTGTATATTAATCTAAACATTTTTAAGTTCTTTTTGGTTTCTCTAAGTCATGACAAAGCTTCAAATTCATTCTTTCAAATTCAGATAATCTGCATTCAACAGCTTTTTGAATCGCTTGAATGTTTCTTGAAAACAGACAAGGTCTGTGATGCAGTTGAAGTTGCTGGGAAGAATGTAATGTCGACCTCATCCACGGTGACAACTGAACTCGTCTCTCACAGGTAGAAATTTTCATTGCATTCAGTCGTATATTATAAACTGTCGACCTTGTGTACTGGAGAATGAAATTTTAGCTACAGTATGAGGCTGAGCATCACACTTCCTTGGTGATCCTTCTATTATGTGGATTCTGAAGATCATGGAAATTGCAGGTACGGGGAAGAAGCAGGTGGAGCGACCAGCGAAGGGCTCGATGCTGCGGGACACGCGGTGGGGACAGCATGGGCAGTCTTTAAGATCCGAAAGGCACTTAACCCAAAGAGTGCAATCAAACCATCGACTCTCGCAAAGTCAGCGGCTAAAGCAGCTGCAGCAAAGGCCAAGTCTACGTCAAAGAAGTCGAAGTGATTGCTCTCGCGCATACGAGGCTTTTGGAGTCTCTGCATGTTCTGCTGAGTTCAGTTAATGTATGACAAGTTTAGACAGTGTTTCATTATTGTGTACAGTCGGATTTGGTATGGGCATGTGTTGGTGTTTGTATTGATGAATTATGTGCCCAAAATTCGCATGGGCATGGGCTGTCTTGTGGGGATGGTTCAACTCTGCAATTATCTTTGAAAAATCAGCGAGATAAGATATAAAAATGTCCAAATTTATTTATTTTTATATTTTCTACATCAGCGTTCATAAGGGACGGTTTAACGAGGAATTTTGGACATAGGTAGAACTTTTTGGGTCAAATTGAAAGACTAAGGTTCTCCGGGGAACGAACTGAATCTCAAAAACTATGGAAGGTGATCAGGTTTTATGTCGGAGTTTTGATTCAGAGAGATGATCCTGTTCATATGGGATCGTGACGGTCGGGGGCAAAGGTGAAATTTAACAGGAAATCAGTTCGAATTTCATTTTCTCTGAAAAAGAAAAAGAAAAAGAAAAAGAAAATCCGGCTTGCAGAGAAAGAAAAGAAGAAGCTGTAAGATGGACACTCGTACAAGAAGAAGAGATCGCTCAGTCTCGCCGGCTTCAGCTCAGACGAAGAGAGGCATCGGCACAGTGAAGCGGGAGAGAGGAGATGGCGAGGTACGATAGAGCAATCACGGTTTTCTCGCCGGACGGCCACCTCTTCCAGGTCGAATACGCGCTCGAAGCCGTCCGTAAGGGTAACGCTGCCGTCGGAGTACGCGGCACTGACACCATTGTCCTTGGTGTCGAGAAGAAGTCCACCGCCAGGCTCCAGGATTCAAGGTAATTTTTTTAATGGGATTCCATGGGTAATTCACACGGCTTGTTGTGTTGTCGTCTGCATTTGATTGATCTGGCGTTGAAGAGTGGACAGCTCGAGTTTAATAGGTTTAATATCCCCGGTTGCCTTTGACTCGATGAGTAAGATGATAAAACTCTGATTGATTCTTAGACGAACATCTCCTGATTTTCCTTCACATGGCGATTCAAATGATGACGGGAAGTTGTGTGCTATACCATATGAATTTGATGGAGGTGGACTTTCTTTGCCTAAGATGAATCGTTTTCCCCTCTTTCCATGTTGAATTTTTATTCCCTGGGAATGGTGATATCCAATTATTGTCGTAATTCCTTCTTCCATTTCGTTTTGGGCTCTACTGGTCTGATTGTTTTTATTCATAGATTTCTTGATGCTAATGTGAAATCATTGTCTTTATGTCAATTACTACTTCAAACTTCAGAGTTGGTTGGGTTACATTTGACCTGACTGCATCCGTTTTCTAAACAGTCAAGATCTTTTACACGGTTAGCAGATTGAAGATGATAGTAGAAATCTTTGCAGGGACTTGTGGAAATATAGAGGTGATGGATTTGCAGAAATCTATATACTGAAAAAAATTGTGTAATATAGTACTAGCTATATAATATGTGTATTTGATGTTTTTGAAATTGAAGAATGAGGACTGATGCAGTACATCAAACTGTCGGACAGTAACTCTTCCTAGTTTGGTGCTTAAACTATATGGTCATTGAAATACCTCTTTCATTTGAATGATGGTGTTGGGATTACTATAAAATGGTCATTCTTCTCAAAGTAGTTGTATGATCTAGTAATACAACTTAGTATATTTAGATCAAAATGTGGATATCTGCATTTAATCCATATGGAAACACTTACCTGCATTTATAGGGTTCAGCACATGATGAACATGTTGCTGTAAGTGAGCGGCCTGAATTATGCTCAAAATACAAAATGTCAATCTGCGGTCGTGATTCTCCTCCCAGTTGTTGGTTTTTGGATGAACAGTATTTGGTAACTTGCCAATGAAATCATATACAAGCGTCGGCATAAAACGTTATGACAGATTTTGTTATCTCGTAGATTATTAAGAGAAGATATTGTGCTCCGTATTCTGTCTCTGAAATTTTGTCCTCCTGAGTATGGCAAGTGCGTGCTGGAGGTGCTTTTTCCTTCATTTGTATTCTCTTGGTCATTTTAAATTGATCCTTTCTGCACACTACATTGTGCAGGTCTGTCAGAAAGATAGTGAACTTGGATCAGCATATTGCATTGGCATGTGCTGGCCTCAAAGCAGATGCTCGTGTTCTAATAAACAGGGCAAGGATTGAATGCCAGAGCCACAGACTGACTGTTGAAGACCCAGTTACTGTCGAGTATATCACTCGATACATTGCTGGGCTTCAGCAGAAGTATACCCAGAGTGGAGGAGTGAGACCATTTGGGCTTTCTACACTAATTATTGGCTTTGATCCATACACCAGTGCACCTTCGCTGTATCAGACTGATCCATCTGGTACATTCTCAGCTTGGAAAGCTAATGCAACAGGAAGAAACTCTAACTCAATCAGGGAATTTCTTGAGAAGAACTATAAGGAAACATCTGGGCAAGAAACTGTGAAACTTGCAATTCGTGCATTGCTTGAGGTGAATTCCTTGCTTCATTTTTTTCTCTTTTGTTATTTCTTTTTCTGTCTTCAGAGCTTAGTGAGCTGAGAAGCCCTAGAATATTGGTTCCTCTTCCAATGTACAGGAATTTTGAAAATATGCATATCTCAGTGTAAAAGAGCGAAATATTCTGCTCGATCCGTTTTGTTTTCATTTGCTTCCTCATTTTGTGATACTATCAGCAGAATTGTTTTCTCATCTAGAGCTACAAATTCCATAGGAGCAAACATCATACTCGTTTGGATTCCACTGGCATATTTACCAATCAAATGACTCACGGGCTTTGGCTTTTAACTGACAAATGTTATGACGCAGGTCGTTGAGAGTGGGGGTAAGAACATAGAGATCGCTGTGATGACAAGGGAGCACGGGTTGAGGCAACTCGAAGAAGCTGAGATCGATGCGATTGTTGCTGAGATCGAGGCTGAGAAAGCTTTTGCAGAGGCTGCAAAGAAGGCTCCTAGAGAAACTTAACTCCCGCAAAGAAGGCTCCTTCATTATTTATTCACACCAGGAATGCTTTCCTTACAAAATCTGAACTGTTGTAGAGACTATGGATGATCTTGGACAACCTGAACTGTTGTGAAGACTATGGATGATCTTGGACTGCGATGATTAGAATGAAGCGCTTGTTTTGGAATCTTGTAGGGCGTTCCTCGTGGAAATTAGACAGCATCTGTTAACAAGCAGATTTTTATATTGGACTGATGTTAACATGCAGATAACTCTGCTTTAAACGGTATGCCAGTGTAAATTATCGAATTTGAATATTGTAAGGGCGATGAGAATTGTATATCTCGGAATGGACGAATATTAATTGGGCTCCAATAAACTTTCAGATCAAGAATCATGTCATGCACGTGAGAAAACGGAGAACGCAGTGAGTGGGCTCGCAACTGTTGGCATCAGGCAATCATAAGGCCGGTCCGCTCGACAAACGCTTCAACTGCAGCATTGTCCGGTCTTCATATAAAACGTCAGAGTCCTCTCTGTCCCTCTGCACGGCACTTTCCCTCTCCGGCACACGTTCTGCAGCCTCTGCCGTTCCGCTCCGCATTCCGCTGGACATCAGGGTTTCACGTCTCGTCTTCTCTGCCGTGGCTCCTCCCTTACTGTTCTGAATTGGAGGGGGAGGAGGAAGAGGAGGAGGAGGAATGTTCAACCGATATATATAAAAGAGCTTTCGAGCCTGTGCCGATCAGGTCTTCATCTCCGCAGAAGATCTGAGTGTGTTTACGGTGCGCGCTTCCTGAAAGATGAGCGCCTCGAGGTTCATGAAGTGCGTTACTGTTGGTGACGGTGCCGTCGGTAAAACCTGCCTGTTGGTCTCTTATACCAGCAACACTTTCCCCACGGTGAGGATGCCACTTGCCTCTGCGCATTTCTGGTGCCTGCAATTTGCGTTTCTTGCTCGATCATGTTAGTGAATTTCTCGGGACCGATGCGCTGCAAGAGTGCTATCGATTACTTTCAAGGTTGCAGAAATAGCAAGATTATCTGGTACGTTCAGGCGCGTTCTGTTTTTTTTTTAATTATTATTTTTTATCAAAGAAAATGAGGCTGGAAGATGATAGGATCGTGAAAAGAAGTCAAGGAAATGCAACCGTCAGTTTCTTGTTGAATTGAACGTTGCAGCGGGATGATTCTGGTTGAAATGCTTAATGCTCGTTTGCCAATTTTAGGGATTTGCAGACTTTAATATTGGAGGATTGAAAGATGAATAGCAGTACTCCTCAACTATGGATTAACGGTGTTGGTTGAATTCTTGTGTGTTTCGATTATGGAAGAGTCCATAAAAAGAAGCATTCTACCTTGCCACACACACAAAAAAAAAGGGCATTCTTGTCGTATTTGCTTATTGTGTAAGAGGAGGTAAATCTCTGACTGCTATAATTTGCATTGCATAAGCCAAACAACTTTGCAATACTGCTATTAACTGAAAATTTGCATGTCTTTATCTATTGGAATTAAAAGGTCCATGCTATTGCAACTTCCATTTGTAAGTTCTTCAGGATTGGGTCTGTCACTGATGAATTTTGCAGATTCATTTTGAATCTTCTGACACCTTGACCTGTTCTCTTTGCGATGTAATCTGAAAACAACATTATGTCCTCACTGTCTTTGACAACTTTAGTGCAAAAGTAGTTGTGAACAGGAGTACTGTAAACCTGGGATTGTGGGATGCTGCCGGTAAATCCTTGATATACCAGTTTGTTCCTTTTGTTTTCAAAATTTCTTCCCTGGATTGACATTTTTGTCATATTTTTGAAATAGGACAAGAGGATTATAACCAATTGAGACCTCAGAGTTACTGTGGAGCTGATGTTTTCATTCTGGCATTGTCCCTCATTACCAAGGCCAGCAACGAAAATGTCTCCAAGAAGGTCTCTCTCTCATTCCTCCTCCTCCAATCTCTCCACCAAAAGTGCTTGCACTTCTAAGTTTATTGATATAATATGATTCGTTTCGGTGGATTTCGGAGTTGAAGCACTATGCTCCTGGAGTGCCTACAATTCTAGTTGGTACAAAGCTAGGTAAAATTCCTGAGATCCTCTAGTTATGGTTTTGCAGTCTCTTTAGCTACCGTGCGCTTCTAGACAAGTTTTGCTGGGAGGTGTCTTCTATGCTTGTATAACTTCCCACTTTCTTTTGCACTTGGGTCCACCTGCCAGTTGTTATTGAGTCATTGATCTGCAAGTCCGATTTTGCACGGCTGAATTAGTGTGTATAATTCTATTTTCTTGGAAACCTGTGTCCATCTTCATTATTATATTAACAATATAGCAACTGCTATTCTCTATAAATTTCATTATCTCAGCCGAAGCTTGAGTTCATCTAGAAAAATGAACCCCTCTGACTCTGACAACCCCCTTCCTCATACAAGGGGGGAAAATACCTGCAGCATGAAGAATGGGGCAAAAAAAGGAGCATCAACTGCTCAGTATATTGCTCTTCTCTTTTTGAACTTTATGTTCAATGATCAAATGAATCCTTTAGCAAAGTTATCATTTTACCTTCAAGCTTTGAGATGAAAAGTTAGCTTCAGGATTTCCTGAGTTTTTTCTCACTGTTAATTCATATGAGGCAATACCTCTTATCTTTTGCAAAGGAAAGTTGCTTGTCTTGTTTTATTCATTTTCCACTATATGGCAAAGGTGTTCCCCTTTTCTAAGAATTACATATGTGGTTTATTGATCTTCGAGATATTAAGCAGGTCTTCATAGTCCATCCTGGTGCAGTTCCAATCTCATCTGTGCAGGTACTTATAAGTTGGCAATTTCTCCCACTCCTCATTTTATTTCACTCAGTTGTTTTTAGCTTCAATAAATCACTCCTTTTCTGTTTCAAGGGATGGAATTGCAAAAGCTTATTGGCACTACCTCATACATCGAATGCAGCGCAAAGACACAGCAGGTATGTGTGTACTGTAAATTTCCTTGTACTGAAACAGAAAGGGAGTCTTTTGATTGGGTTTCTTCATTGACCTGCAGAATGTGAAGGGAGTCTTTGATGCAGCAATAAAGGTGGTGCTCCAACCCCCAAAGCAGCAGAAGAAGAAGGGGAAAGCAAAAAAAGTATGCTCCATATTGTGATTTTCTTGAGACAAATGAAGTAATCCATTTTTCATATACAAGAGTTATCGTGCCTATCCCTGCATCTCCCAACAAGACCCTCCTCTCACTCCCATTTCCCCAATACAATTGCACACCGATGGACAAGTTCCCTTGGAAGGATATCCTATGAAGCAATTTACCGGGTATTACTTGCAGGTCTCTTATCAGTTGATTCAGCTTAAATTGCAGTCCTCACTTGCTCCTAGTTTGTATTATTTCTCGTGTATTAACATGTGGCAGACTAACAAAGGAGCTACAATCTTTTTGCATTTCTTTCCACAATCTGTAGTTTTTGGATTTGTTCTCTTTGTTAATCACCTCTTAACACCACGTGTAACAAATCAATAGCACTGTTATCTTCTAGTCTCTTGTATGTGAGAATAACATAGTATCGGGGTATAACTTTATTGCAGTGGTCAAAATCTATCAAAGATAAATCTATGGATCCCAGTTCTGCTTTTATAAATCGACAAACGTTCTTTGGGTGATTGACATGTATGTGGTGATGTTAAATGAATGTCAACCATTTGGTTGGTCTGATTCCCCCTTTGGCGTTGTGGTATTCCTTTTTTCTACTATTGAGCTGTGAGTGGCAATGGAATCTTTGATCTGATAGGGCTTTCTTCTTTCCTTTTCATGAGGGTTTCCTGGGAAGGTTCCTCTCTCTTTATATTATGGTTTACACCTTCCAATATGATCGCATATCATAGGCTTGATATCAATGTGAGAATATGTATGTGACTAGCAATAAGGGCTATTTGACGTGGTTCACTGTCTGTATCCTCTAAGCAATACGTTGGGTTCAAGTTTTGTGGATGGTGATCAGTGTTGATTGGAAGAGCTCTATTCCTTATTGAACTGATTTGGTTTGAATTTAGGTTAATCGATGTCCAATAGGTTTCTGTGTGGCAGGTGATGTGTCTATTGAATTTGAGTGAAAGAAATCCCTCCGTGATGGAAGCGCTGGTGTTTGGGAATATTTAAAGCGGATTTTGCCGTTGTACCATGTCCATGTTGCCAGAGCTGTCTTCGATTGAAATTGCTGCTTTGCTGATGGATGAGAACCTGTCAGGTGATAACCTTTCCAATACCAAATTCTTGTGTCGTAGCAATCTCAGCCATTGATTATTCTTTTTCACGATGTAGCCCACGGCAGCTGATTCTTCTTGACCGGTTGAGGAACGAAAGGGTGAACATAACGGAGCGATGTTGAGTAGTCGGGAATCACTCATTCTGGGCGGCCAACCATATTTTTAGGACATTAACCTTATAGAATTCTAAAAATCTTAAAAGCTTGAAAATTAAATGAAAAATAAAGTGGACGTAGAAGAACAAAAGAAAAAAAAAAGGCCGACTACAGAATTTCTCCAGCTGTACTGATGCCTTCCCCAGCATAACGTCTCTTCCATTTTCTAGCCTAGCAATTAGCTGTGACAGGGAAACCGTTCTCAACCGGTCAAACCACTGGGCTCCATACAATCCAGTGGGATTGTACGGTTCCGGTTAGTCAACAGGCCACGCGTTGCCCTAGCCAGTTGAAATGCCATATGGCATCTGATCGGCTGGCTCCACTCTGCTCCTCTCCAAATAGCCTTCCCAGTCACGCTTGACCGGGTGACGGCACCTCAATTGACAACAAGTCGGCTGACGCGGCCCTTCACGGTTCTTATAAATGCCCTGCACCATTCCTATATATTCCAAAAAGGTATTCTTACAGTTCACTCTGAATTCTCCCCCATCCTATTTGCTAACATAACTATCTGAGAGTCATTAAAGGTGATTCTGCACATACTAGGCTTGCTTTGCAGGTCTGCCCACAACACTTAGGGCTTGGTGGAACCGTCAACTCTAAGGTCATCTCGCCTTCTAGCCATGTAGGTCTACCCTGGAACCAGGACCGCATCAAGTTGCTGTTCATCCCACGCTTGATGATAGTGCATCCTCGAAAATGATTAGCAATCATACGGCAGCCGTAGAAAATTGAATCCGACGGCCAGAGTATAGGTGCGATCGGTGCAAACTCCTCATCAGAGCGGAATACCGTGCCGTGGAGCTGATGCATTCCTACAGATTCCCACTTCCACTAATCCATTAACCTAAAAGGGAACCATTGGCATTTGCCCCCACAAATATTCCCTTCTCATCTCCTTTATATACATACCCATACAGGCCCATCCCTCTGCAGCCACACCGAGAGCCATTCAAACAGATCAGATCATTCTTCACCAATCCCACCCCCCCTCACTGAGTCCTGCTGTGATTTTCCGTCTCTTTCTTCCCTCGAGCACATCGTTTCATGGCTTCGAAGAGGATTCTCAAAGAGCTCAGGGACCTCCAGAGAGATCCCCCGACTTCCTGCAGCGCCGGTAATAATCCCGAAACAACTAAATTAGAGTCTACCCACTTTCCGGCCTCCACCCTCCAAAGAAAGCGAAAAATGATGAACTCGTCTGCTTGCAGCAGATTTAGCATGCTTGCTAACTTCAGGACCAACTGCAACAGCCGTCTCGAGTGATGATTGGGGCTCCTAGTACAGGGATCGGGGCATTTAGGACTAGTGCGACTAGGCTTTTTGGTCTTCTTAGCTTTGATGTTGCTTCTTTTTTTTTTTTCTTTTCAGTAGATCGACATGAAATCTGACCCGCTTAATGTTATTCCATCATACTTAATATTACATGGTGGGATGTTGATTATAGGTCCGGTTGGGGAAGATGTGTTCCACTGGCAAGCTACAATCATAGGGCCAAACGACAGCCCTTACGCAGGTGGAGTCTTTCTGGTGACCATCCACTTCCCTCCGGACTACCCTTTTAAGCCCCCAAAGGTTGTAAATTTCCTAAATTTAATCTCTCTCTCTCTCTCTCTCAATATATATATATATATATTTCATAATGTTTTGTTAAAATTAAGATTTGAAATTTCTATTCTGGGTAATTGGTGGCAGGTAGCTTTCAGGACCAAAGTGTTCCATCCGAACATAAACAGTAATGGCAGTATTTGCTTGGACATCCTCAAGGAGCAGTGGAGCCCTGCACTTACCATCTCCAAGGTGATATAACCCCTCTTCCCCTCCTCCCTTCCCCTTTCATCCTCCCTCCTCCGTTTCGGTTTTGGTTCTTAGTACCGATTCCAACTTCCTAGTTCGACTATGAATTCGACCGTCTTTTCTCTATCCCTGCGCTTGCCCGGGAGCTCCTTCCGGCAATAATTTATAGTATCTTTTCGCACATCATTGAGATTCTTCGGGGTTGAAATCTGCGTAGGTACTGCTCTCCATATGTTCCCTCCTGACGGATCCGAACCCGGATGACCCGCTCGTCCCGGAGATCGCCCACATGTACAAAGCCGAGAGACCCAAGTACGAGGCGTTGGCTCGTAGCTGGACCCAGAAGTACGGCATGGGCTAAAACCCTGGTCGGCCACCGCCCAGCCCGCGGACAACCTTTCCTTTTTTTGTTCTTCTTTTTCAATCCTTCTCTATGTGATGCAAGCTTCCATGGAAATCATAGATTCCCTCAGCCGAATGAGCACTTGTCATCTTACTTCGATATGGCTCCGTAGCCATGATATCCGGTAACAGCAACTCTGCTCGTCCCGATACTCGGGGAACAACTAAAACTACTACTGAAAAACCGAGCCGAGCAGCTCGTGATGAGAAAGAATCGGGAGATGCAGTAATTTTACTCTAAGACGTGTACTTACTAGATTACGACAACCTGTTATTTATTCATCTATGTAGTAATTTTAAGATGATACTCTGTCCGTAAGAAGCAAAGTCACGCACGGATCCACGGCTTGTGTCCCAGTCACGGGGGCCCTTTGACTGACCGTGTTTTACCAACTTGCAGGCTTCCACGGGACTGCGGCCAACGCCACGGCTCCTCACCAGTCTGGACGTGGATTTTTCTGCCTTGATTTTTCTATGTGCCGATTATAATAGAAAACAGTGACGACGCACGAAGATGTATGGTCATGATGTCCGGTCACAATCATACATGTCTCCCACACTCGTGCCTACGTATGAATTTCGTATTACTTTAACAAAATGGAGAATAAGGAATTGGTCCCACATTTTGATTCTAGGAGATATCATTGACAAAATATAAATTTAACTGAAAAAAATGAATCAAATCGAGGGATAACAATCAGATTAACTCTCAATAAAATTATAAATAATATTATTGAGAAACATATATATATATAATTATTGAATAACCGACTATATGACCGGCAATTCACAGTGTAGTACGGATATATATATATCACGCGTGAGGAAGAATCTCATGACCCAACTTCCAGCAAACAGCCCAATAAGGATCGTCAATTCCTCTCTCTCTCTCTCTCTACTTGCTTCTCCACTCTGCTATCCCCCCACTCCTCCAAGTCGGCAACTGAGGCTCCTCATCCAAACCGACGTCCGCGGCCGCGTCAATGTTCTCCGTATCAGCCTTAATTGTATTCATCTCCGCTGTCGCCACGGCGGACGGGGGGCTCCCGGCCAACGCGAAGGTGCCGGCGGTGTTCGTGTTCGGAGACTCGATAGTGGACCCGGGGAACAACAACGAGCTCGACACCATCGCCAAGTGTAATTTCCCGCCATACGGCCGCGACTTCGACGGAGCTACGCCCACCGGACGGTTCAGCAACGGCAGAGTCCCCTCCGACATGCTAGGTAACTGTCTTTCCAACAACAACGATCCTCTCTCCCTCCCACCTCTCTCTCTCTCTCTCTCTCTCTATATATATATATATACAACACTCATAAGTGTAATTCAATAATTAAAAATTAAATGTGCAACTATATGCATTTTCAATATTGTAATATATATGGAAAGCGTATGGTCGCATAGACATATTAGAAAATTATTCAGGATGAGATAGATGCATGCATATAACTATTTAATTAGAGAAAGGAAATTTAATGCGATGATATTGTTATTAATAAAATAAATAATATATTGTAAATTGAATCCTAATTGAAAAATATACACAATTTTGCCGCAAAATATCTGTCCCTACCGCCATATTTAATTTATAATAGAACAGATTATAAGTACTTAGAAGAGGAGCTGGTGCATGGAAGGCCGTGACCGAAGACGGATTCATGATATGATGGCGATAATCAAGACAAACAGTTCGTTGCACAATGTCCCCCCCGTACCCACTCCGTGGACAGCTCCGATCGATTTTTAGAATTTGATGATCCTTCACAAGAACGGTACCGTGTTTTCGGTTTCCGGGACGTTCCGTCCCGCGATCGACGGGATCCATCCATCCGATGTAGCTGTCGTTTCGAACATTCCGTATCGCAGGCCCGTGACACCCCCCCCCCACATGTCAAGCCTCTCCCATCGGATCCGGTTTCGCGACTTACCGCTCGACCACGGAGATGGCCGATGGATTCTGTATGATACTGAAATTGTTTGATTGTGTGCATCATATTACTGTGTGGCTGTGAATGGATTGTGGGGGCGGTTTCCAAATGGAAGGAAAAGAACAAATAAACGGGGGGGCGCGAGGCGTCCCGGCCAGCCAGCTACACATCCCAATAATACGCACGCAAGGCTCCAGCCGCCATTGACGTGTTCGGAGGGTCATCTACTGTTGATCCTCATGCCACCCCCACACAATTATAGCATATAATTAATATACGTTGCATTTGTGATCATTAATTTTAATATAGTTTTTCTAATCCTTTCTAATAGCACGTCGATATTTTTGACTTGTTGGTGAAGCCTGCGTCAACATCATGCAATCTCACCCGTGAATCGAACTTACGCCCTCTGATGAGTTTGATTTTTTTTTTTTTTTTTTGTAATTAGTCAATGGAATCTGAGGGCTTCATAAGAACTAATGCAGGGTTTTAACGCGTACTTGCACCTAGTCAAACGCCGAGCGGTATGATGTATGACGCTTGACTTCGCTTTGGCTACTGGCGGGTACATTGGGTGCGTTCGGTTCGATTTCTGACCGTCAAAGCTACGCTGTTTGCAGCTGAAGCATTTGGTGTGAAGGAGCTGCTGCCGGCTTACCTGGACCCAGATCTGCAGATTCAAGATCTACTCACCGGCGTCAGCTACGCCTCTGGAGCTGCCGGATACGATCCGCAGACAGCAGAAGACGCGGTAAACTGAATCTCACCCTGTTCTTCTCTCAAATCCCCAGTCTCGACATTGCAGTAAATTTCAGAGAAAAAGAAAAGCTTTTTTGCTGTAGTTGTTCAGTGCAAGATGTTTTAACGTCACGAGATCGATCTTGCCCTTTATCAGAGGGTGTTGTCATTATCAGACCAACTGGATCTGTTCAACGAAAGCATTGCCAAGATAGAAGCAGAGGTCGGCGAGGAGAGGACAGCATCCATCGTCTCGGAGAGCATCTACGCCGTGTGCACGGGGAGCAACGACATCACGAACACGTTCTTCGGGCCATTTGGCAGGCAGGACAATATTTCATCCTACACCGATCTTATGGTGGAATCGGCCTCGAGCTTCATTCAGGTAAGGTGTAACCCATTCGATTCCATTGTTCTTTCAGTGATGGTTGGAGAAGGAAGCCGGCTAGATGATAGCCAACGACCACCTTCTTGAGCTTGATAATTTGCAGTTTTCGTAGTTGTTAAGCCATTCGAGTCCAAGATGATTTGTATTTCTCCTTCACCGTCAAGCCATTCTGATTTGCATTTCGACATCTAACGACTTATTCGTTTAGAAAACGTGAAAATCATTCGCAGGAACTCTACGGATTGGGAGCGAGGAGAATAGGGCTGCTCAGCCTCCCGCCAATAGGATGCCTGCCATCGCAGAGGACTCTGAGAGGAGGCATCGAGAGGAACTGCTTCGACGAGGGGAACGACGCTGCCGTCCTCTTCAACTCCAAGCTCTGCTCGCTAGCAGACTCCCTCGGCACCCAGCTCCCCAGCTCCAGGATCGTCTACCTCGACATCTTCTACACGTTCCTCCAACTCATCGAAAACCCTTCTCGATACGGTACTCTTCGTACGATTTACGCACTCTCTCGTCGACTCTGACCCCGGATCATGCACTTCGCATCATTTGAGTGCTGCATGCTAACGCAGGTTTCGAAGTCGCAACTCGGGGGATGCTGCGGCACGGGAGAAATCGAAGTGAGTTATCTGTGCAACAGCGTCGACCTCCTGATGTGTATCCACGACGACAAGTATGTGTTCTGGGACAGCTTCCATCCGACGGAGAAGGCGTACCAGATTGTCATGGACCAGCTCCTCTCGGATACTATGAACAAGTTTTTCTGAAGGACGACAAGGAAGAAATGCGTTACTCTTAGTTGCACGATTGATTGGCTACGATTGGAGTTCATAGGCATGAAGGCAAGAGTCGTGTAATTTTTTTTTTAAAACAAAAAAACAGAGGAGTCTATACAGTGTAATGAAATCATCCCTTACAGCTCCATTGTTATAAGTATAATTAATGATGTAATAAATATCACGATAAAATTCTTAATTATTAAATTAAAGATGATATTATTACACTAAAATTTTTTATTATTTAAAAAAATGCTTCTTTTATTTCCATTTTTCTCCCCCCCCATTGAGCTACTGTGCTGATGAATGAGATGCTGCAGCGCTTTCCCAAAGATGGCCCAATTAATAGCTATGGGCTCTGATGGGCCGTGTTCTCGGCTCGTTGAAGAACCCTAAGGCGCTTCTTCTATTCAATTACCATACTGAAGGGAGCGGATCGATCATACAGCGACAGAGTCGGAAACCTTTGGTTGAGCGGCGCAGTCGACACGACAGAGGTTCGTCCTTCCTCCCTCTTTTCATGTTTCAATTGGCAGCTGGAATGGAATGCTTCACTTCTCCGTCCTTCTGACCGAGCGCAAAACTCTCTGGATTTCGATACTTCAAGTGCTTCGACTCCTCGAGTGTGCTCCACATCTTCTTTTGTTTGGATATTGATTCGATCGATTCGATGAGCATCGTATTGCAGCAGGAATGGCTCCTAAGCAGCCGAATACTGGATTATTCGTTGGGCTGAACAAGGGTCACATCGTGACCAAGAAGGAGGCGTTTCCTCGCCCCAGTGACCGTAAAGGGGTAAGTTCCGCCTTTTTTTAAAATTTTAATCTCTGTGTACAAACTCTCTCCCTCTAGAATATAAGCTTAGAGAGATTCACAACTTTTCATCTGGTCTAATGGGTTGGACGAGCGGCTCTTGGTGAAAAAAGGAAAGCAGGGATGATGTATCTTCTCATTCTTAGGCCTTTGATGAAGGGGAAAATTGCATTCGAAGAGATGGGGGTGTTTAGGGTGAGGGATTGTTTAACATTTGGCCAGAGGGGATGAACAGACTGAAAGAACATGAAGCTCTCTCTCTATTCAGCCCTTTTTTACCGCACGAATGGATCGTTAAGCCGCTAGTTGATATTGTTCTCCCTTATTTTGTAGTAGTGATGTTGAACGTAATTTCCCTGTTCGAGATGGTTACACTAAACTTTTTCCCAGCAGGTTCTGTTGCTCATACTGTCTATCCTCATATGTATGATTTTCCAGAAAACCAGCAAGAGGGTTCATTTCATCAGGAGTTTGATAAGGGAAGTCGCTGGACTTGCCCCCTACGAGAAGAGGATCACTGAGCTTCTTAAAGTCGGCAAGGACAAGCGTGCGCTGAAGGTAGCCAAGAGAAAGCTCGGCACTCACAAGCGAGCCAAGAAGAAGCGGGAGGAGATGTCTTCAGTTCTTCGTAAGATGAGGTAATCCTGTTTCTTTACCTCGTGGGCATGGTGTTCTGAAGAGTTGCCTCTCTAATTTTTAGGCTTGAGTTTGTTGAAGCTCTGTTAGCCTGGAATTCTCTGTGCAGGTCTGCTGGAGGTGCAGAGAAGAAGAAGTAAGCATAGCCTGGGGTCCCTTGAGAGGCATCTTTGTTCATCAATTATAAGCTCGGTAGTTTTTTTAAGTGTTTCCATTCTAGTTCATTTTTCATTAGACGCTGACCCAGGAACTTAGTATTCCAGTCCTCCTGTACGCGAATTGCTGATCTCTGTGAAATGGGAAACAACATTGTCTATGCTCCCGTCTTTCAGTCCTCCTATGCCATTCAATCGTTCAACTGCAGATGATATTAGGTTTAATTGGTCTTATTACCACGGGGATATGTTTGTTCTACTCGAATGGTGTTGCCAGGTTGACCCTAAATTGCTGATGCATCTGGAATTCTGAATCATTATGGGCCTAGGGGGGCAAGACCCTCTTAGCACATCCCAAGGCATCCAACCATGCGCCAAATTCTAACTTTTTACTTGACTAGAACTCTATTCAAAGCCCAGAACACCTCCGTTGACAAAAGTAAAACTGGTACAAATTCCGAACAACTTCAAGGACTCAATCTTCGCATTCTTTTCCCCTTTAGGAGTCAATTCTTCTCATGTCTGGAAAAGAGAGAAACAAACTCTACAAAGTGCCCAATCCACAAGGATGACTACTAGGAAACGAATCAGTAACCAATAAAAAGATAACACGTCACAGATAAGTCCCACATTCTTCTTGGAGAAGCCAAAGGGCCATGTAGAGGCCGAAACACAAACATAGGTCATCATTAGATTAAAACGACAAGGAATCGATTATCAAAACCCATTCAATGCACAAGTCATTGCCTAGAATAGTCTGTTCTACAAGGGTAAGAGTATGACGGGGCAGGGAACAAACTCAACCAGAAGGTTTGAGTCAACGTGCTTTGAGTGGATCGCTTCCATGCTCAGAACCACCAAATCCAAGTTCAGATCATCCGCAACCTCCCCAATTATAGCTGTCGGCTTTTTGCCTTCTCCAAGACGTTCCAGAAGCTTGAATTCCTGAAACCCTCCTGTAGGATTTTCACCCGGCTGTTAGCTATGGAGAAATTTGAGTAGGAAACAGTCACTTCTATGTTCTAAGTTTCCAAATGAATCCATGCAACTTATTCTTTCGGTAATTTTCTGACATCACAATTAGATGGGATGGCCAAGTGATGACATTAACTGAATTTCCATCCTACTACTGTTCTTTTCATTCGTACTAAAGATGCCTTGAGATTTTTCAGAAGAAATCCTTGTCTTTCACACTGTGAATTCAATAGGAGAACTTGCATGGAAATGGAGCAGAAAGTGGATATTCTCATTCAAAGAGTATCCTTGAGAACATCCGAGCTAATACCTCTAAAGGAAATATTTGTTCAACCTGATTCTCAATCCTCAGCATTCAATAGTTTTGGCATTCCTCTATCTTGCACTTGTTACATCAACTAGATCTATCAATTGATTTGGGAAAAGATGCATCAGCAAGCAGCAGGATCCAACTGTTTGCCATACTTCAAATATTTCAGTCATAGAGCCCTGACTGGTTCTTCATGTCCACTTTTTTGCCCAAAATTTAATCCAATCATGCACTTACTGCTATTTTTGCCAACAACCAAAGAGGCCCATCAAATTGACAAATATTAATCCACGTTCTTGCGTGGAAAAGACTTCACTTCTAAATAGCGAAAGATGAGATATCAGAAGTACCTTCTGACAGATGCCATCTTACACTAGATAGTTGGGTCTCATGCTCAGGCAGTGATTCTTTCTGCTTCTCATCAATAACTATAAAGCCCAATTAAAACAAAGGGACGCCAAGATCCTTCAGTAATGAATCAGGAAGGTGTGTATGAATGGCAGTGCAGCTCCACATTTCATAAGTTCATCTAGAAAGCAAATGAGCTCACCTACAACCGTTATATCAGCCCCATACTTTTTGGCCAGAGCAGCTGTAGTTGCTACAGCCTGTCCAATTAGGGAAAGTAGTGAACAACTAACGTGTGGACAAGCCTGAGATCTAAACCAGAAGAAGCACAGACTAAAGAAGGCGGTCAGAAAGGACAGCACACATTTCACAAAGCATTCATGAAGGAAGTTAATTTATAGCTCCTCTCACAACCAAAAAGAATTAATTTTCAAGGTTAGACTCCATGGAATTGCATCATTCGCCCTGAATGGAAAGCAGATGATAGAGAAAATCCACACATTATTCTTTCCAACCACCTAAATTTAAATACTTCCCCAAGCACATCTATACCTTCATTACGTAAACTAAAAAACAAGCATCTGCATCAGTTCAGCTTCACAAGGCAGAGACATTTTCATGTCTGCAAGAGCACTGACCTGTCTCGTTCCTTCAGAAAGGAAAGGATTTCGATCAGTGATAGGAAGAAGCAGGTGCTTAAAATTGCCGAAGGCCTCAAAGGCCGAATTAACTTCAGACTCCTGAGGGGTGGCTTTCGCTGGTGATCAATTAAACCACAATTGTCAAGTCAATCACAGAGAATGATTGGAAAAACGTCAATCAATTTGTAAGATATCAGAGAACTCAGGCCTACATAACACGTTAAGTAATTGTAAATTTCCTGATTATGCGAAGCAATGAAGAATCAACTAGAGAAAGCCCCCCGTTCTGCGTGCCTAGATCCAAAGGAAGTTTATTTATGCTTCAGGGAAGTTTCGGAGGAGTTGCAGACAATTGCAGCAGACTAAATTTGAAATTTTCGCTGGAGCCCAGGAACTAGGGATTCCACTTGCATGCTACATGTTTGAATTTATGCTTCAGAGGAGTAACAGAGGACAAGTAGTAGACGAAGAAGAAGAAACATTCAAGGGTCAAATCCTTCACACAGAAAGCTCTCGCAACCTCGACATCAATCTACTCGATTCACAAACAAATAGACAGCCGAACAAGCACGAGGAATCCCAAAAGGAAGAGAAAAAATCAACCGTTTCTGACAAGAAGGAAAACGGACTCACCGCCTCGGCGGCCGATTCTGCTCAAGCTTCGTTTGGAGTAGGGAGAGAGAGCCTTCACTCGGAGGGAAGAGAGGGAAGAGGAGCAAGGGACAGGAAGCTGGAAGGGAGAATCGGAAGATAGAGTAATAGGAGGAGGAGGAGATTGAGGGTTTCTGCAATGGAAGAATGACACCGATGTCTCGACGGGAACCGCCAGAAAGCAATGGGCGAAGGCCATGATAGCTCCCATAGGGACAGAACTGCAGAGAGAGAGAGAGAGAGAGAGAGCGGCAGAGTGAAGTGTCTCGAGAGCAATGAAGAAGGCAATATTCAGTCACTGACTGGGGTCTCTACACTATCCAAGAACTGGAAAACGGAAAACCCGAGAACCGACCCTACCCCTACTGAAGATTTTTCGGTCTCTAGGAAACCCGACCCGGGAAAAATCAGGTCCAATACTTTCCGCGTTTTCCTGAGATTAATGTGTCCATTTCTCTGGGGAACAGCTTCCTTTGAGCCGTTTCCGCTTCTTGAAAGGGAAGGCTCGTTGTCCTTCAGCTCATAAACCAGAGTGCGATTGTCTGTTTTCGAGTGAAAACATGTTCGGTTCTCACCTTCTCTACTCCACCGGTACGTCCGATGTGGCGCGATTGTCTGTTTTCAAGATCTCTAAAAAACCATGTCAGGGAAATCAGCCCCACGTTTTCCCAGCAAAACAAAACATGTTTCCAGGCATCACCTTCTCGTTCTTTCAACTTATATGTCATCACACTTACACTTCATTTAGCTATTGAACATTTTATCTATTCATAATATTAAAAATCAATACTATAAGAAAACATCCAAAGTGACTGTTTGGTAACCTTAAGCCCATCCCACATGCCACTGTAACCCCTACTCATTGAA
Organism: Sonneratia alba; assembly: GCA_900174645.1. Taxonomy (NCBI): domain Eukaryota; kingdom Viridiplantae; phylum Streptophyta; class Magnoliopsida; order Myrtales; family Lythraceae; genus Sonneratia; species Sonneratia alba. The sequence continues at coordinate 4,630,817 of FWPY01000010.1, forward strand.
AGCGTCACCCAGAAAACGAGAGCTTGTCGAGAACACGAGTTCTTCGACAGTTGCCAACAGTTACTTGCATACCTCCAACAGTTGCAGATCTTGTTTTCACTCCAGCTGCAGGAAGGTCTGCGCTCTCCTGCCACTGAATTCACACTACGCCTGGAAATTATGGTCCTCACTCGAGTCCATAGGGCACCCTCGGTACGGATGAAAGGACAGTGAAAGGATTATTGTCGAAAAGGGCCCAAAGGTACAGTTTGACATTCGACAAGGTCTTATGCGTCTATCTATCTCTCGATCTGGGGGAGCCACATGTGGACAAGTTCTCTCGGTCTGGGGGAGTCAGATGCCTTCATGGTCTCTCGAAAAGACAATTAATAAAAAATTAGAAAAGGATTTATTCTTTAATTGATGTATTTAATTTAAATTTAAATTAGTTATAAGTAATTAAATTTTTAAATATTAAAAAATAGATACCATACCAGAAAATGGAAGATAGAGTTTTCAACTTTGGAATTCATTTGAAAAAAAGACGAGGAAGTTACGAGTGATCTTCCTTCGACAGCCGGCCCGAATTTTAAAATTACCACCCCCATTGATAAAAATAATTAATAAATAACAAAAATTATAATTTCTTAATACCAACATTAATTCATTGCTCGTATCAATGCATCTTCCTCTTTCACTAAATCTCAAATTGTTAATTTTATAATTAGAAAGAATTTATAATAAAATAAATTTTTTATTTAATAAACCTGTCAAATTTTAATTTTAATTACCTAACTTTTATAGCATTGTCCGACATTATCCAGAAAATAATAATTTTACACATAAAATACATGTACTGGCACTTCTCTCCTTCACCCATTCAGTCCAGATCCCAATGTTTTATGACCTTAGGGATTCATCTGTTCAATCAAGTGCCAGCTGGGGGTCAACATCCATTTTTAAAACACATCAATTTGTTCAGTTGGATTTTTGTGCACATAAAAAAAGATAATTTTCAAATATTGAATTACCTTATTCACTATAGTATAAAAATATTATTTTACTATTTATACGCAAGAGTAGGTGGATTTAAATTTCGCCTATTCGAAATTTTTGCTAGTCGTGCATTCTCTATTTTAAGTCTTAGAGAATATCAACTGCTTGAATTGTATGTTTATGAAACTATTATTGAGCGCTTGTCATTTAATTTGTTTGGTATGTTCATAGTCGAACACGAAAGTCCAAATGTTAAGTCACGGAGTTGGTCAAGTTATCAGTACTGCCACCGCCATCCTTTTCACTTACCAAAAAAAACTACTCACAAAGTTTTTTCTAATTTGACTTATATTTAACTCAAATTTTATTTTATTGAGTTATATATATATATATATATGTACTGATTACAAGCTTACCCAATATCGGTGTACGGTACCGAGTAGGTAATATCACCGTGTGGAAACTGGTGATGATAGTGTTGGAATTTCCTTGTGAAATAATAAATAAAGAAAAAGTTAAATTAATATTGATAAAATAAAATAAAATAAAATAATTAAATGGGGAAAGGGCCAATAGATCACACGTGGGTCACCAGATTTTTTTTGTTTTCTTGTTTTTTGCACCTTTACCAAATCCACATAATTGCAGCCACCTGCTCGCCAAGCCGTCGAGCCACGTGTCGCGGGGAACTGAGGTGGCTCCCCGAATCGTTTCGGGACAGCGAAGTTGCCCAAACCGACACGCAAGAAAAGGAACGCCGGTCGCAATGTTCTGCAAAGTTATCCATCGTCGGGACGAATCATTCAAAAAGGTTAAGAGAAAAGTAAAGAGAGGTAATATTTATGAGCTTAATGCGCAAAATTAATTCGGATTTAATTATGCTAGAAAAAATTTTAATGAATTTTTTTTCGTGATGTAATATTCACTTGGGAGGTAAAAGTCAATTTTGTCAAGATAATTCATTCAAAATGCTCCGGGGTGAGAAGTAGTTTATCTGGGTCATATTTAATTGTGTGAGTGGAACTCCTCCTAATTTAGTTCAAAAGGAAGTTCACATGGTGTCTCATATATTTTCTGTATGATTAGTTCAATATGGTCTAATCAAATTATTGATCAATAGAAATCCGGTTCGACCGATTGACATCAAGCTGAACACGCTTCAATGGTTCGGTCCGGTTCTAAAATCTAATGCTGGCCGCTGCTGCCACAGTCGGTGAAGAAAAATTCACCGCGGGAGAGGTTCTCGAGTGGAGCCCACGGCTGCCACTGGGTATATTGCTCGCTTTCGGCCATGCCTTTGCTCGTTGTCTTTTTAAATAGGGGCTCTTGTGCTTTGTGACTTTTGCCCACCCAGAAAGTGAGAGTCCAAAGAGAGACCCACAGAGAGGGAAGGCAAGAGGGGTAGAGAGAGGAGAGGAGAGGAGCTTCAGTGGTTTCAATCCCTACTGATTAAGGGAGCTCATTCATCATCTATCTTCTGTATCTTCTGTCATCTGCTTTGGAAGAGAGGGAAAGGAAGAGCTAGGATAGGTGTTGCGTTTGGGGGAAGACAGTACAAGCCACAGAAATCCCTCTTTGCTGTACTTTTGATTGATTTGATGGATCTACGGATCTAACTCTCTCAGACCCACATGCTCTGTTCTGTTTGTTTCAGATCTCCATCGTTTTCTTCTGGTAGAAAGAAGCTCTTTCCACAGACCTAATTGTCACTGTGAGCTCTTTGTTCCCTTTTCTTTCATGTCCTCTTAGGCTGTTTTTCCATTTCTTCCTGTGAGTGATTGATTTTGTCCGGGCAAGCATGTCATTTACCCCATGTCTGCCTGTCATTTGAACCCGAGGAGTTGCTCGATTCTTGTTCTGTGAATATGGAGAATCAGATTTTGAGTGCCTCATTTTTGCTGTTCTCGAGGATTGCTCTGTAAAGTTCAAGGGACACTTTTTCCTTACTTGACCGATAGCAGCGGTCATCAAGTCGCATGGGGATGATTCATTGGTCCTCTATACTTATAGTCAAATTTTCAGTTGGTACTTTTTCTCGATTGTATCCCATGTAAAGAGTTTGACTGGGGTAACACTGAATGAAATTTGTTTAACTCTCATATCGAGGTTTTTTATGTATAATTTCAGGGAAGAGTGGGAATTTTGAGACGAATCAACAAGGATTAAAGTATTTACGAGTCTGGCATCTGGGTGGCGGATGTTGATCAGGATTTGGAGGCTCACTTAGGTGAGATGAGGGATGTTATCGAGGCTGCTAAACTTCTTTCGGGCCTGTTGGAGGCCTTCCTCAGACCGTTTCGTGCGCACAGGCTTGGATTCCGGTGGCACTGGAGCCCGGCAAGATGGGCTGCTCTGGTACAAGGACACTGGGCAGCACCTGATTGGTGATTTCTCGATGGCTGTAGTTCAAGCCAATAACTTGCTTGAGGATCAGAGTCAGATCGAGTCAGGGCCTCTCAGCTTCCTCGATTCTGGCCCCTATGGCACATTCGTTGGCGTGTATGATGGACATGGTGGGCCTGAGACGTCCCGGTACATCAATGATAATCTTTTCCAGAATCTTAAGAGTAAGGAATTTCACCTCCAAGATTTCAGCAAAAGTATTTCTATGGATTTGTAGGTCTAGTATCCACGTATCAGTTGAGCATCTTGTAATGTGATGTGAATTCATCCCATTTGCCCTTTTTCCTTTTCTAGTATCTGCTATTGTATTGCCACGTGTTTATGCAATGATGAAGAGTTAAATCCATCACTTCGGGTGGTTTTTATTGAATTAAATTAATGTCATACATAACATATTAAGTTCATGGAGTTGTGACATTTTTATAGATATCAGCTCTCCTCTTTTTTGGATGATAACTATAGATTTCAGTCCTTTGCATGAAAAGTGAGTTGAAAGTCTCTTATGTTCACCATTTTTTCTTTAACAGGCAAAAGAAACCACTCGTAATTTCCTTAATAAAGCATATCTTGAGTAATGCAATTTAAATTCTAAGTTTATTTGTATTTTCAAGAAAAAAGAAAAGGGAAAGCCGTGACAGATCTCCGTGATCATACTGGTTGATGAAAATGTTTTTTTTTTGGGCTGCTGATTCTGAGTTGAGAGAACTATTTTGGACTGTATTCCTATAACTTTTCAGGGGTTGCAACAGAGCAGCAAGGGATGTCCATAGATGTTATAAAGAAGGCCTACCAGGTGACGGAAGAGGGGTTCTTATCTGTTGTCACAAAGCAGTGGCCCATGAAGCCTCAGATTGCAGCTGTTGGATCCTGCTGCCTTGTTGGGGTGATTTGCAACAGGACCCTCTATGTGGCTAACCTGGGTGATTCTCGAGCTGTTCTGGGAAGGACTGTTAAGGCAACTGGGGATGTCCTTGCCCTTCAGCTTTCTTCGGAGCATAATGTGAGCATTGACTCGGTTCGACAGGAGATGCATTCTCTGCATCCAGATGATTCCCAAATCGTAGTGCTTAAGCATAATGTGTGGCGTGTCAAGGGCCTCATACAGGTAAGTGCCTCATCCTGGTATTTTGTGCAAATGCTTGAGTTGTATCTCGTTATTGGAGTAAATTTTTTGGGTCCTATTTTGATTATCTGAGCATATTGTTTGTAGCGTATAGATGAAAATGTAACATAGTCTAGAAACAGAAACTAGGCTCTATCTGATTTCAGAGAATTGGGAAACTTTTCCAGGTTTCCAGTTATTCTTTTATTGGGAAATCAAGAAAACGAGGGAAATATAAACATTTCTTGGAGTTGTTAAGTCACATGTAACAATCTGGGGATGATGATATCGTGGGATGTGATTCAGGGAAGTAGTTTGTGACAGTGATATCTTCGGCTGTATTTTTATCATTGTAACAATGAAATTATTTATAGTCCTTTTAGTGATGCTGTATTTAATTGATGCATATTAGTTGATCTGCCAACAATCTTTTAGCTTTGTTTATCAGCTCTTGAAGTCATTAGGTCATCCCGTTCATTTTTTGTTATTGTTTGGACTTGGTTTCTTGCAGGTATCTAGATCGATCGGTGATGTGTACCTGAAAAAGGCTGAGTACAACAGGGAACCTTTGTATGCCAAGTTCCGGCTTCGTGAACCTTTCAAGAGGCCAATCTTGAGCTCGGAGCCATCAATTTCTGTTCAGGAGCTTCAGCCTAATGACCAGTTCCTCATATTTGCATCGGACGGACTGTGGGAACACATGAGCAATCAAGAGGCAGTTGACATAGTTCAGAACCATCCCCGTAATGTAAGTTTATTTATTTTGACGCTTAAATGTTTTATGTCAACTCAGTGTAGAGGCTTACACAAAATTTGCTTTTATGTTACTTGGTGCATCAATGTAATTAATGTAAAGATTCTGCTGACCTGTTTGGCATAAATATTGGTTGGGGAAATTCTTGCAAAGGCCACAGTAAGAAGCTTTAACAACCACTGATAGTTGATCTGCAGTCATTAACATCTGAAAACTAGTGCAATGGACTCTTTAGCATTCAGTCAAGGGACCACAGGAGACAGACTTTTCCTGTTTTAATGGATTCTCTCTAGAAGAGTCTGTTCACCTGGAAAATAGATCTGAGCTGGTTGGTCTTCCTGTGAATCGGAACTGGCTCGGATAATTGTCACTATTTCATTTTTTCTAATGCGAATATGGTAATGTGGATTTAATCTGAATAAGGGGTTGGGACGGCACACAAAGCGTTGCATAGTCCGTGACCGTTTTGTTTTTTTTAATATCAAAACAGTTGTGAGATTCACTCTTGTGCTCTGAGAATCTGGAAATTACTTGGTTAGCAGAGGAAATGAACAATTATTAATCATCTAGCACATAGCCGAGCATAGAAAAACTGCTCGTGGATTTTTGTCCCGTGCTGAACATGCTTGTTTGCCCTTCTCTTTTTCCCTTGGTTCAGGGAATTGCTCGCAGGCTCGTGAAGGTGGCTCTTCAAGAGGCCGCAAAGAAGAGAGAGATGAGGTACTCGGACCTGAAGAAGATTGACCGGGGGGTCCGGCGGCACTTCCATGATGACATCACAGTTGTAGTTGTGTTCCTCGACTCGGATCTCGTGAGCTGTGCAAGTTCGGCAAGGGGACCCTCTGTGTCTCTTAGAGGGGGCGGTGTCAGCCTCCCCTTGAAAACCCTTGCTCCATTCTCAACCTCTATAGAAGACACTAGTACTCCTGCCGCCGCCTAACATCGGCGCAGGCTCCAACCAAAAGACCAGATGTTGATGGTAACGTCTTAAGATTCTTTGGCTATCCAATGTAGCATTTGGACTCTTCCCAGGACATGTATTGGTCTCTGCCAAGCTTCTGAGAAAGGAAAAGGAGAAGTAAAGAACCACCTGACTGACTAAGAATTTGTTCACTTTCGTACAACTTTATTTTCACTTTTCTTTTCCTTCCGCTTTTAGATTACGAATTTTTGCATTATGTAAATTATGTGACAATAATAGTTCTTAAGAATCAAATTATGTGAGGTTGTTGTTCGGTCATGAGATTGTGAATTTGTCTTCATTGGCCATTTTTCGTGCTAGCTTGGCCTCTGTTATACTGCAAAGATCCTTCTTGCTTTCACCCTTATGAAACGTGATCGGGGGAGTAATTAGACTGCCGGGTTTTCCTGTTCAAGTTTTTCCTCCCAAAAGCGAAGACAGATGTGTAAATGAATGTGCAGCATAGAAATTGAACCGATCCTTGGGACATCGACCTGCCCGGTTCAGCCAAACTGCAGAATATACGTATATTGAGATTGAGAGGCGATGGCTATTGCCCATTTGATAGTCACGCGATGGATCAGCCAAGAACCCTGGACAAAAAATCCGACACCAAAGATGACGTCTGCAGTGGGAAGATGATGCGGTAGAACTAAGAATTTTCTCCGGTAACCAAAGATTAGATGACGTTTGCACTGCCTTCGGGGTCAAGCATCCCCACGATACGACTGTCGGCCTGTGTTTGGTCCTCAAAGAACATCGAGCTGATGAACCCAGAGAGTCAGAGACTGAGGCCCCAGCCTCGAACCCCACCTCCTTCGAGTTGCTAGTTCATGAAGATCAAGCTTTGTTTGATCGCTGTCTTTGTGCAGATGAGAAATTCCCGTTGGGACTGAGCAAACTTCCACCACGACAAGAATTCCTTGTGGTGCCAGCATCAGCCTATAGAATATAGAGCCGGCAACGATTAGGAACCGACTAAACTGATGACGTTTCCGATGCTCATGCGCATGAAACACGACCGCCCTGTTTTTCATCAGAGGTACCATCCGTTTCTTCAGTCGCCCTGGTTGTCAGTCACGGTGGAGATCCGTAAGCCTAAGCCTAAGCCTACGGACCTGCGAGGACGTTCTGACTGTAAAATGGAGGGTCTAATTTCAGTTTGCTCCTTGTAGCTTGCGGAGAGTCTCAAAACGCCACCTGTATTTTTATTTATCTCAAAACGCTCCCTGTTGTTTGTGAAGGTGTTGCTCACTCTCCCCAAGAGCGCCCCAATACCATTAATTTGATGGATTTTAATTTCGCCGTACGGTGTTCCTCCCAAGTCTTTTGGGCAGCAAAATATCTAACTAAGATTAACATGGCCTTAAATGTTCTTAAGATGTGCACTCGGACCGAAATTAAGGATCGTACGGGATGAGTCCTCCACTGTATTTCAACTTTCAATCTAGACCATTGAGCCTCCAAATCTTGGCAAGCCTGCACGTATCCTTACCACGTGGTTGAGCACGTGACCAAATTCCGTGGGGGGGGATAATTTGTGGTGTCCGGATGTCAGGAGTATGGGGCTGATTGGGACGAAGCTGCGAGCACTCGGGGGCCAATTTTCAAGAGAGACCTGCACTCCCAGCGCAATTTGACATTGCCCTCAAATCAAATGGGGGCCAGATGAGACAAATCCTCCGATCAACTTCCACCGCATACGAAAGTCTGGTCATCCGTGGGTCATTGTTGGTTCAAATTGAGTTGGTCCACTAACTGCATATCTAATCGTGAGTACCCTATCCAATCCAAGATCTTAATGAAGGGAAGATATTTTGAGATGAACCGATCCGGTGCATATCGGTCAAAGTCATTAATTTTGGGCCAATCAAGTTGAGCAAGCATGTGAAAAAGTCACATGACTCCGCGCCTTTTTTATCCCAAAAGCCCACCGTTGATAATTGGTGCTTTATTAATAGCAAGCAGCGATTCGGTTGATCAAACTCTCGTTTTAGGCCTCATCGGTTGAATCTCCAGAAGCATCCTCCACAGCTAACCCCCATCAGCTTTAGTTTGTACTTGGGCAATCCGTGGGAAATCAACGTCCCATCTTCCTCCGTACAAGAAAAATACCCTTTTTTTTTAATCTATGTGCCCGTCTCCCGATTTCCATTTAATCGTGTGTGCGTATGTACACCGAGAGCCGGAGGCACATCCGGGCATCAAGTATCTGCAATATGCTCGGTATTTTTATGGAAGAAACAGGACGAACCATCGAGCGAAGTTCTATGGAGTCATATGTTCGAAAGATGCTCGGAGTATGATGAATGAGACTCGATCCGCTACCGTTGTATCCTGTAAACAGTTGGAAGAACCCCGAGATTGCAGAGGAAACGAGGATGCAGAACAGTGACAATCATATTGTTTTTAATGGCAATAGACACGATGGGGATCAGGTGTGCTCTCAAGGGGCCAGCAAATGCATTTAAGTCTTCGACCGGCCCCGTGCCCTTTTGCTCTCGAGCACGGCTTTGATTTTACAGCCAACCCAGCAGGTTGCAAGTGACATGCTCCAGCCCCAGAACACGAGACGATGGTGGGGGGGGGGGGGGGGATGATGCAGTTCTATGACTGGGTCAATTTTCATGGAGCTGTTCGGGGAAAGAAAGGGAAGCGGAAGGTGATGGTTTTGTCTCACTTTTTGAATGAGGAACTTCATTCAATAGAAATATATCGTCCTCCTGCACTTCCCTCGCCATTAAGGCTGAATTCAAAGTCCCACCTAAACCTTTGAAGATGTTTTCCCGAAACCAAGGCCTTTTCCCTGCCCATTTCCTGCCTATCATATCCTCCTGTTCTTCATTTACCGCTGATCCCCTTCACAGATTTCTCGTAGGACTTGAAAATGCATGCCTCAGAGTTTGAGCATCATTTACTTCTGATACCTTGCTATGGTCTACATCATGGACACTTCAGTTAACTCTACCAATGCATAACTAGGTATGGGTCGCCAGCTACATCTCCGAGTAGAAGCACCGGATCCAGAGAAACTGATTTTCCAGCATCTAAGACCTGAAGAGATACTACTGAAGACCCCATTTAGATGGATTACTCCGTTTTCCATGTAGTCGAATTTCCCCGTCTGAACAAATTTAAGAAACAGACAGTCTTGTGATGCAACTCCTTGATTGCTTAACCTCAAGAGTGTGGATTTAGATAATTTTACCAAGCAACAGGGGATGGAACATAAAGGGAAGCATCACATAAAAGAGAGACACTGAAAGAACTGTCGCTCATGAACAAAAAGTTTCTGCATAAAACTATCATATCTCATAGCCAAGGCAGGACTAACAAAAATCTACAGCCTGGAGATCTAGTGACGGATATTTAACAGTGATCAATTGCTATATTACCATAAAGTAATATCTATAAAAGTTATGGATGATAAAAGAAGGAAAAAGAACCTGTTGAAGCCATCTAAATTTCCCAGAAATGTCGATCAGGATTTACAGATCCCTCCTGCACAGAGGGCAGGATCTGTGTTTTAGGAGCCACTTATCAATGCAGGGCAGGTGAAACATGTGGTGGCACTGGGGTAAGCTTCGGGCTGTCTCCCCAAGCTGGAAGTCCTGAATATTAACACATGTGATGAATCAAGATCAACCGTAATGGAGAATTTCAAGTGTACTGCATATAGTGTACAAGAATGGTATTTGGAAATTTTGGGGGAAAAGGTTAACTTCTTTGGTTCTGAGAGGGAAGGATTTTTCTAGTTTTTCATTTCTAACTTTTTAACATGACAAAAAGAGCCAGAAAGATGATGAACAATCAGTGGCAACCTGAAGGCACACGGAGCAAGAGACCCTCTCCCCCGAGGAATCGATGTTGTTGTTTGTGGTGATTTTAGTGGTTGGAATCTTCTCAACCAAATCTCCAGGCAACCCTTCCAACCCACCTGTGTCGAAGATGTTCTGAACTTCCTCGAAGCTTGATTCAACAGCACCCATCTAAACGAAAGGGAAAAAAGCCCCGAATTCTTGGAGTCAACAACAAGATTGACGGAAAAACTCTGCACAAGCCTATGAAGACCGCAATTATCCACAAAATCGAATGAAGAATTACTCGCATGAAGATACCTGACTTTGGACCGCACTCAACATTGCAGGGCCAATCCGTTCACGGACGAGTCTCCCACTTAAGAGGCTTGCAATGACATCAACCTGCAATTTATTGAGTGACTTATTAGCAGGGTAGTTTGGAAGCTTGCACCTGCAGTATTTGGGACCAAAAAGCGGTTTGAAGCTAAGTACACCATATCATACCAAGTAGAGAAAACACCGGATGGCTGATTCATCTGAATGCCACAGACTAAGAGACGATTCGAAAACCTCAAGGGAGAAGACTGCCCCTGAAATTGCCCCAACTGCAGCCCCTCTAATGAACCCACTCTCCGTCTCTTGCCCGATTAGAGCTCCTGTCATGGCTCCTAACAATGTCCCGACTGCAAAAACACTCAAAACTGTATAATAAGCGAAGATTATAAGTCCAGTCTATTCGGTATCTAGCCAGTAACGTCAGTTCATGGTACAGCATGTCACTGCGTATTGATGCCGGTACAATTATGGAAGGAAATATCAATTCTGAAACAGAAGAACTGAGCAACACCAATGAACACCAGGGTTCTTATTATTTTTAAGGACGGCTTTAGTTCCCTTTCCCTTGGGCTCATTGGCCTTCCCCAGTAACACCACCCCCCCCCCCCAAAAAAAAGGCAGTTTTGAAATTTTCATTTTGATCACAAGCTGCATAAACGAGAACCCCGAAAGATTTTTTTTGGTCTGCTTCTGACAACTGTTTCATCGATTAAACTAGAAAGTTCGGGGCAGGTCATGCAAGTTGCCCCGATACAGTCATCAAGCTCAAAGATTAACAAGAGTGGGGCAGAAAGAAAAGAACAAACCCAGTGCGAAGAAGAAGGTGAAGATCGCAGAGAACACATTTCCAACAACAGCGGAGACCGCGAATCTGCTCATTTCCTTGACCCTCCCGACGATATGCCGAACTACAGAGCTTAAGGACATTGAAAAACTTGTTGGGTAGGCATAGAATTCCATTCTCGTCTGGCCCGAGGAACAGTTCAATGAATTTATTCAAAGGTGGCTCTTTGAAGACGAAAAAGGAGGATAGGTGGAGGAAGAAGAAGAAGAAGAAGAAGAAGAAGAATTCAATTAATGTTGCGGAGGGGGAAGGGCGAAATTGCAGGTTCTTTGTCTGCCAGGAAGGAGAAACGAAATGTAGACATATCGACATACACACATATATATATATATATATAATAAGAAAGGAAGGAAGGATGGATGGATGGAAGGAAGAAATTCGACATCAACAACTACCCCCACTCGCATTTATTGGCATTATTTGCTTTTCTTTTCGGTCTCTGCCTCTTCTGCTTGTCCTGTAATTCGCACCATCTGTCCTGCTTATTGCTTAACTCAAGGTACAGAGAGGATCCCGGTACGAAGCCGGACAGATACAACGTGTGTCTGATTATGAGACTGCAACAACAAGATCTTAAGCAATTCTCTTCGGTGATGAGCGGGGTTGGATAACATCAGATTTAGCTTTCACGAGCCTCAGAGCTCAACACGTAAAGGTCGCTGAAAGCGGAAGATTAGGTGCTCCAATCTCCTATCGAACAGAAGTCTGGTATTTTCGTTGTGACTGGGAAAAATTCCACCATTTGTGAAATTAATTCTGGGATGAAAAATCCCTTTTTTTAATAGCATCCACTATATCGAAAAATTCTCTAGTAGTAATCACACACACACACACTACATTAGAAAAATAAAAAATTTCAAAAAATTAAATTTTGATCAAGACATTGTAAAATAAGTTCGTCTAATTTTGCCTCAAACCATTGTCTTCTCTATGACATTTTCTTTGATATCCGTGTGGGTCATAGACAACTTGGACCCCAACGGAGAGTTGAATTGACAAGAAGATGATCGGATTGTCAAAGGCACGGGAGAGATGAGAAGCTTCTGTCGACGGATTTGAAACGCGGGTTCTTCCGGGTCTAAAATTTTCATCACTCGTTTCCTTCTGCTGACAATATCTCGTCATTAAAGGTGCGGACAATTTTCGAGCTCCCTCTCTTTTATATCTCTTTGTAATCTATGATTGTACCTCTCCTATTTGGGTCGATCCAATGAAGAGTTAAAACTCTCCAATCATATCATCCATATTTCCTTCTTTTTCATCTATGTTCGCCACGATTCGCATCAGCCATGTACACCTTGCCTTGCCATACATGCGCCGACGGGGATTTTTCACTCTCCGTCATCACTTACTTGCTTATGTTGACGTTGATTTTGTCAACTGTTGGTCGATCCACCTTGTGTTTATTTGTTTCTTAGGGGTTAATCTGATCCCATGGCGAGCTTATAAGAAACATCCAACGACTGCACGATCTGGCACTGAAACAGAACACAGTTTCGGATAGTATTGCACGTCATGTTGCGTACTAGCTAGCTTGGAATGTTCCTTCATTGACGTCTTTGCAGCACACATGGGATGGGATAGTCTTGGTTGGTGGTATAGATATAGATGCCTACAAACTCGACTAGGGTAATTAAGTGAGCGGCTCTCTCTCCAAATTCAGTCATCGATAAAGAAAGAAACCCTAATTAGTTTGGTTTGGAGAATGGACGTGCTACTACTAGTCGGGGTATTGTCATCATGAACTGCTGCTCTACGCGCGAGCAGATTCAATCTCGGGTACATCTCGAGGTTTGAAAGCCACTAGGACACCAAGAACATGCACGAGCGGAGTTGCTAAAGGCAATCGCTGATAAAGACCGGCCAATTGCATCCTACCCATGCCACATTTATTTTATGGACCGTATAATAAGGACCCAGATTCGATACTTAAATAGTACAATTTTTTTTCTTAAATGGGTTGGTGTGAAGGGTTGTTTCGTCTACCTCTCCTTGCCCCCTTTCTATCATCTACCCAGCCCATAGATTTTGCATTTTAAGGCCTGTAATATTTTTATTCATAATAAAGGGGATTTGGTACAACGATACCACTATTGACTTAATAATCAAAATGTTATAAGTTTAATTTTTATTATAAAATTTTTCATACCTCTTTATTATCATATTCTCTTATTCAATTTTAAAGTCGCGAGTTACACAAGCAATAAAAAAATAATGCCCCATTTATGAAGTACTATTTCATTTTCTTGATTCATCCGTTGCACCACGCACACACCTAACAAAGATACTAAGATACTTCTTGTTGTTGTTTTTATTTTTTTGGGGTGGCACTATTCTTAGGAAATACATAATTTCTCATGCTCTATGACATTGAATGGAGAATTGGGGACGAGTGAACCAATTAAGTGGGTCCAATTACATTATTACATCTGAGTCAACATTTATGTCTGCCCCTTAACTTATTCGACCCCATGTTACTGAGGAGTGGTTGTGCTTATTCAATATAGGGACTTATAAGCGGAACTAAACATTGAGTGAGCATTGTTGGTCCACCACGTAAATAAGTAATATTAAATTAGAATTTATTTCAAGAACTGCATTAATTGGGTCACGATAAAATCGATCTTTCATTTTAATTTTGAATGAATATTACATTTTAGCAGTGAATACTCATCGGTACGTGAAGTTTCGTCAACCCTTCCCGAGTTATTGCTCGATCAGCAAGAATTGGAGGAAGAAATCCACTGACAATAGCAACTAGAAATTAGGTGAGAAGAAACACCTCAATTCCGCGATAGCTTGCTAGGTTTACTCGATTTAGCAGTCGTAGGTGGTGAAGTATCAGCAAGAGGTATGCCATATTTTCCTCGCGAAAGATGATAGAAGGCACGTCATTCATTCGGGTCGTTGCGGACACAGAGAACGAGATCGAGAAAAAAGTAAACTAAAGGAGAGAATGATATTGGGTTTGCAGGTTGTTGTTCGATCACAGAAGTCGCACTACGCTGGGGAAAAAAACAATATTGTTCACGTTATTGCCCGATGTTTGCTCATGCTAAAGATGAAGTAATCCTAGGTTTATGGTGTCAAAAGATTATTTAAATCTTGCGATATTTCCGATGTATCTCCTTCTTTTACCCCATTTTTTTAGGGTTTTGTCTGTCATTGACTCGCTCTATGATGAATGGCGCCTTCAATACTTCAGAGCAGAAAGGAAACGGGGTGATAGTGCTCGTTGACCCTGCAAGTAGCAATGACAAAATGTTAATAGTCATTTACGCATATGGGGATAGATCGACAGGCGAACTCATAAGCCCGTGATAATGTTTTGAAGAAGGGGGATGGTGCTGCATTCCTAGCGACATTGGATCGACTGATGCAAAGAGATCGGGGAACTGAACGGTGCTTGGGGCGACACTTCTCAAAGCCCCGAAGAAGCTCTCGATCAGAAACTTTAAGTCCAGAGGCTACGCTACTGCTTACTTAGACTATATGGAGCTAATCAACAATTCGATATGCATGGAAAGAGGACTTTCGGTGAATGTGGGAAAAGGATTGGCATGACGGCCGTGTATCGGGAATCTTATGCACCTTGATGCAACAGGCTAGTCGATTCGGACTCACAAGCTGAGAGTTTTATGGCTCAGATATGATCTTATGCAGTGAGGAGATGCTCTGATGGTCACTCTCTTCGATGCCTTTTTTCCTCCTCCTAATGAGAGAGGTTTTACGAGTGAAAGCCTGACCAAATTGGGGTTGAATATGAACCAATTTTGAAGCCTTTGTGCTGGGCTGAGAGCCCATATTCCATGCATCTCCAAGTTGGCCTTTGGGCAAAGAATTTGAGATGTATTTTTTCAAGCTGTGTAAAATGAGTATAGTTGTACCATCTATTGGAGTTGGAGGCACTCCCTCTATTCTTTGAATTCAAATATTATGAATAGAGAAAATTTATAATTTTAAGAGTTATACATCTTGATTAAGCTTGTGTATGATTTAATCAAATTAACTAAATATATGGATAATAATAGTTTTTGGATGAGAAAATGGATATAAATTGATTATATTGAGTTACGGTAAAATGCCAATAGTGTTTTGTAAAATTTAATTTGCCAAAGTTCTTAGGTTCTGATCTTGAAGAAGTAATTGGTAATTTTAACAAATTTCCCATCTATGAATGAAAAGGGATAAATAAACAAGTACCCTTGGTTGTTCGAGAATGTTTGATATATATTCTATTTTAGTAAGATATTGATTCAAGTTTTATAAATGAAAATATTTATATTTGAGAGAACGGCATATTTTAATTTTAATGAATAAGATATGTGTTATAATGAATGGTACATGGCCTAGTAATAGAATTTATGATAGATATTGAATTGATTGTGATTAATATAATTAAAGATATATATATTTTTTATAAAGATGCATCATAAAAAAATGAAAAAAAATTTTAAACGTATAAAGTAATTGATTTTCTAAATTATAAAGAATAAAGAATAAAATACTTAGTTATTTACATTTTTAAGTAAAAATTATGATTTAAAAAGTGTTTCAATATTTAATCATTATTTCACAATTTTTATTGGTTAAATTTATATTTTATCAAAGTCGTTTTGGAAACTGATGTTTATTTAAATATTATCGATGTAGATAAATGGTGTGTGGAGGGTGGGGTCGTGAAATAGATAAAGACAGGTCATGCTTTTTACTGATAAATTTCAATTCTGAACCGGCACAGGTTACACAGATCCAAGGGACCAAACAGGCCTCGTAGACCGCCAATTAGGGTCGATCCTCCCCTCCTCTTCTATAAATACGGCCCCAGGGCACCTTCTGCTCGTGTTGTCTTCCTCTCTTCTGGAGAGCGAGCTGTCCGTAGATCCTGTCGATCTCTCTCTCTCTCTCTCTCTCTCTCTCTCTCTCTCTCTCTGTGCTAGCTGCAGGGATAAGCGCGAAAATTTTGAACTGATCACAATTTGAAGCTTGAGCTGGTTGTTCGTTCGACTGAATTCGGGCTGTGGGAGTTACGATTCCTGTGAAAACCCTAGGGTTTTCGAGTAGAATCCGATCGCCATGGATATGCGATTCCCTTTCTCGCCGGCGGAGGTCGCCAAGGTCCGGATGGTCCAGTTCGGCATCCTCAGCCCCGACGAGATCGTAAATCCCTCGCCACTTGAGTGCTTCGTCTCTCTGGATTTTCCTGTTCGGCTCCTGAGAGTGTCAAGTAGTGGGGATTGGGATTCTTGATTCCCTGATTGAACTTCCCCTGTGAAGTCTGAGTTTCTCATTTTAAGTTATATATGGGTGTCTAGAGTGGGCATTGGAATTTCTCTTAGTTTTATCATTGGCTTTCCAGAATATCTAAGTGGAGGATCTTTGTGGATGCTACAGAAGCAATTCAACTTGAGTTATGCAACTCAATTGTGCCTCATTTGCAACTTTTCCGCAATTGAACTAGGATTTTCTTTATAAACTTTTCAGACCGTTCAGGAGGAAATCCGTCTTCTTCAAGTGTGAAAGAATGATTGAAATAACCACTTGCTCTCCCATTTCTGCTGAGCAGTGGTTTTCAGTTGATTGTCCAGTGTATTCATTTCTACCTAGGTTTTGATTCCTCTTTTAAGGCAAAAAAAGGATCATTTTATCATATGGAAAGTGTTTGGACAAGCCCCATAGTGTCGTGTTACTCTCTACTGATGATTTCTTGACAGTTATCTAGGGCTACGTCTTTTTCCCTGCTACCGTTTCTTCTCTGAAGAGCTAACTGGGTTTGGTCTCCTTTTGGTATGCAGAGGCAAATGTCAGTGATACAGATTGAGCACAGTGAGACAACAGAAAGGGGCAAGCCAAAGCCGGGTGGCCTTAGTGATACTCGGCTTGGTACAATTGATAGGAAAATGAAGTGTGAGACTTGTACTGCAAATATGGCTGAATGCCCGGGACACTTTGGACATCTTGAGCTTGCAAAGCCTATGTTTCATATTGGCTTTATGAAAACTGTGCTAAGTATCATGCGCTGTGTATGCTTCAACTGCTCAAAAATCCTCACTGATGAGGTACTATTCTGTTGGTAGTGTTGTTTGAACTGGCTCCTGCAAAATTTCCCAGTGTCCTCAGTATCCTGTGCTTCCTTGGGTTTGAATATCTATCTCTTAAGTTCTGGTGAATCCAGAATGAGACGACAACAACATCCACTTGCTAAATTGAGTTATTGAAATTGTCACTCCAGATGACCATCTGATATGGGATGCCAAATCGTCCTTACTGTCGATCCAAAGCAAGGACAAAGTTTGCTAGTTACCCAGCCAGTAATCCTTTAAACATAACTCATACATGTTAATATGTTCATTTTCATAGTGAACCCCAATAATGAAGTACCTTTGGAATGTCATTGTATGGCATTGTTGTGATCAACCTTAAATCAGCAGAAAATACTAAAGCTTGAAAAGATGCAAGATCCTAGTTGCTGTGTAGAAATGCTTGTTGATGGGGTGCTTATCTCACAGTGGCAATGTGTTAAATACCTACAACACAGATATCATGGATTATCTCCATGTGAGATTTAGAGGTAAAAATAATAACACATCTTATATTGTCGGTCATTGTGTTATGTCAGGAGGACCACAAGTTTAAACAAGCTCTGAGGATTAGAAATCCAAAAAATAGGCTTAAGAAGATATTGGATGCATGTAAGAATAAAACCAAATGTGATGGTGGTGATGAGATTGATGTTCAAGGTCAAGAGTTGGAAGAGCCAGTGAAAAAGAGCCGTGGTGGTTGTGGTGCCCAGCAGCCAAAGCTAACGATTGAAGGTATGAAAATGATTGCTGAATATAAGGCTCAGAGGAAGAAAAGTGATGATCAGGACCAGCTTCCGGAGCCTGTTGAAAGGAAGCAGACTCTTTCTGCGGAAAGGGTAATTAAGTTGCTTTTGCAGTGGCTTTGCCTGCATCTTTTCTTCATTTTATTTATTTGTGATACTTCAGTTTTTGTTATTTGCAATACTTTAGTCTTTGTTAATTGAAAAATCCCGTTTACTCAATATTGATGACCTTTGATTGTGAATACAGGTTCTGAGTGTTCTCAAGAGAATAAGTGATGAAGACTGTCTGCTGTTAGGCTTGAATCCAAAATATGCTCGTCCAGACTGGATGATCTTACAAGTCCTGCCTCTTCCTCCACCTCCTGTTAGGCCTTCTGTGATGATGGATACCTCTTCTAGAAGTGAAGATGATCTTACGCACCAGTTGGCAATGATCATAAGGCACAATGAGAATCTGAGGCAACAGGAAAGAAACGGGGCGCCTGCACACATCATATCAGAGTTTGCGCAGTTGTTGCAGTTTCAGATTGCCACATACTTTGACAATGAGTTGCCTGGACAACCAAGGGTATGCTGGATCTTTTATTTAATAAATTTGCATATGTTGACTCTCTGGGTTGAGCATGTCCTTATTTTATTACCTTTAATGCATTATTCTACTGTTTCTTTTACCGTTCAGGCTACACAACGATCTGGTAGACCTATAAAGTCAATATGTAGTAGGCTTAAGGCTAAGGAGGGCCGTATCAGAGGGAATCTGATGGGTAAAAGAGTTGATTTTTCAGCACGTACTGTAATTACCCCAGACCCAAATATTAACATTGACGAGCTTGGAGTCCCATGGAGTATTGCCTTGAATCTGACTTATCCAGAAACTGTGACTCCGTATAACATTGAAAGGTCTGCATCACATTTTATCGAATAATTTCCCTGTTTCTTACTTGGTATACAATTATTTATATTCTACTGTGACAGGTTGAAGGAACTTGTGGAGTATGGGCCTCATCCTCCGCCTGGTAAAACTGGTGCCAAATACATTATAAGGGATGATGGACAACGGCTTGACCTTCGTTACTTGAAGAAAAGTAGCGATCATCATCTGGAGCTGGGATACAAGGTTTTTCCATCTGCTTCTACTGGATTGTCTCTTTCACTTATATGGGCTTCTACTTCAAGCTGATAATGCTGTTGCAGGTGGAGCGGCACTTGAATGATGGAGACTTTGTACTCTTCAACCGGCAGCCTAGTCTTCATAAGATGTCTATTATGGGGCATAAAATCAAGATTATGCCATATTCAACGTTCAGATTGAATTTATCTGTTACATCCCCATATAATGCTGATTTTGATGGTGATGAGATGAATATGCATGTTCCTCAATCATTTGAAACTCGAGCAGAAGTCCTGGAACTAATGATGGTTCCCAAATGTATTGTCTCACCTCAATCAAATAGACCTGTCATGGGGATTGTCCAGGATACACTCTTGGGATGCCGTAAAATCACTAAAAGGGATACTTTTATCGAGAAGGTACTGACAACATGGTGTTCCAAGTTCTGATCTTTCTAGTTATGACTGTTTTGGTATTTATCTTGGATGTAATCTATCTCCCTCATACTTTTGTAGGATGTTTTTATGAACATATTGATGTGGTGGGAGGACTTCGATGGAAAAGTTCCTGCCCCGGCTATTCTGAAGCCTAGACCCCTCTGGACAGGGAAACAAGTTTTTAATCTCATTATTCCGAAGCAGATTAATTTGATGAGAACTTCTGCTTGGCACTCTGAATTAGAAACAGGCTTTATTACTCCTGGAGATACTCAAGTTCGAATTGAGAAGGGAGAATTGCTCTGTGGGACTCTTTGCAAGAAGACTCTTGGAACATCTACTGGGAGTCTTATACATGTCATCTGGTATGACTTTAAGCTGCTTTGTTAGTTCAAATCTATATTGCTTACCAAGAGCAATCTACCCTGATGTGCTTTGGACAGCACAAACTTTTTCTTCAAGGACTGATTCCAGTAAGGTGACAGTTATTCTTCAACTTAGGCTTCAGTTTTTAAAAATACACAGATTGGCATTTAGGTGGAAATTACTAAGCATTTGAATAATCTGATCTGGACATTTTTGTTTTAAGCTATAAGTTGTTATCTTGTTGTTCTGCTTGTTGAGTCCTCATGGCAAACATGAATTTCCGTGGTGCATGTCAGAATAAGGCATCCGTTTGGGCCACTTAGTTGCTGATTTTGCTTGATGTTCATTTGACCAGGGAAGAGGTTGGTCCAGATGCAGCACGCAAATTTTTGGGACACACACAGTGGCTTGTCAATTATTGGCTTTTGCAGAATGCTTTCAGCATTGGTATTGGAGATACAATTGCTGATGCAGGGACTATGGAAAGAATTAATGAAACCATTTCAAAGGCTAAAGATGAAGTCAAGAGACTTATAAAGGAAGCCCAAGAGAAAAAGTTAGAGGCTGAACCTGGAAGAACAATGATGGAATCCTTTGAGAACAAAGTTAACCAGGTCTATATTGGAGTCTACATTCTGTTGCAACTCTCTGTCGATTCTTGTACCTATTTGTTTGGAGAATCAGTCCTGGAATGAGTTGAAATTGTTGTATGACATTTAAATGACATTTTTCTTCTCACAGACATTAGGCAGACTAATAATTAAAAATAGCTACTGAAGGATAGAAGTGCTTAGAGTCTCATCTGGCTTTGCCTTAGAATGTATTTATCTGTCTTCTTGCTTATGATGAAACTGCTCTCTTGGAATATATATACTACAGAGTTTACTATCAATTTTATTCCCAAGGAGCCCTGAAATTTTCTCCCTTTTCAGGTGTTGAATAAGGCCCGTGATGATGCTGGAAGCAGTGCCCAGAGGAGTTTATCAGAGAGTAACAATCTGAAGGCAATGGTAACTGCTGGCTCTAAAGGAAGTTTTATCAACATATCACAGATGACTGCTTGTGTTGGTCAGCAAAATGTTGAGGGTAAGCGTATCCCATTTGGATTTATTGATAGAACACTGCCCCACTTTACAAAAGATGATTATGGGCCAGAGAGTCGTGGGTTTGTAGAGAACTCCTACTTGCGTGGCCTGACGCCACAGGAGTTCTTCTTCCATGCTATGGGTGGTAGAGAAGGTCTCATTGATACAGCAGTGAAGACATCAGAGACTGGATACATTCAAAGAAGATTAGTGAAGGCTATGGAGGATATTATGGTTAAATATGATGGAACTGTCAGAAATTCTCTTGGAGATGTTATACAGTTTCTGTATGGGGAGGATGGAATGGATTCTGTGTGGATTGAATCTCAGAAATTAGATTCCTTGAAGATGAAAAAATCAGAATTTGATAGAGTTTTCAGATATGAGTTGGATGATGACAACTGGAATCCTGATTACATGCTGGCAGAGCATATTGAGGATCTGAGAACTATCAGAGAAATTCGAAATGTGTTTGAAGCTGAAGCTCAGAAACTAGAAGCAGATAGGTACCAACTTGGAACTGAGATTGCTACAACAGGGGATAATTCTTGGCCATTGCCTGTCAACCTGAAGAGGCTCATATGGAATGCACAGAAGACCTTTAAGATTGACATGAGACGTACTTCCGATATGCATCCAATGGAAATTGTTGAATATGTTGATAGGCTTCAGGAGAAGCTGCTGGTTGTTCCTGGAAAGGATCTTTTGAGTGTAGAGGCTCAGAAGAATGCCACTCTCTTTTTCAATATATTGCTTCGCAGCACCTTTGCTAGCAAGAGAGTGTTGAAGGAATATAGACTCACTAAAGAAGCCTTTGAATGGGTTCTGGGTGAGATTGAGTCACGTTTTCTTCAGTCACTGGTAGCTCCTGGAGAAATGATTGGATGTGTGGCTGCCCAATCTATTGGTGAGCCTGCTACGCAGATGACTCTCAATACATTCCACTATGCTGGTGTTAGTGCAAAGAATGTTACACTTGGTGTTCCCAGGTTGAGAGAAATTATTAATGTGGCCAAGAAAATTAAGACTCCTTCCCTCTCTGTGTACTTAAAACCTGAGGTCAATAAGACGAAGGAGAGCGCCAAGAATATCCAATGTGCTTTAGAGTATACCACTCTTCGCAGTGTCACTCAAGCCACAGAAGTGTGGTATGATCCTGATCCGATGAGCACAATTATTGAAGAGGATGTTGATTTTGTGAAATCATACTATGAAATGCCAGATGAAGAGATTGCTCCTGAGAAGATATCTCCTTGGCTTCTTAGGATAGAGCTTAATCGGGAGATGATGGTTGATAAGAAGCTAAGCATGGCAGATATTGCTGAGAAGATCAACCTTGAATTTGATGACGATCTGAACTGCATATTCAATGATGATAATGCTGACAAGTTGATCCTACGGATCCGTATCATGAATGATGAGGCCCCAAAAGGGGAGCTGAATGATGAATCTGCGGAGGATGATGTCTTCCTGAAGAAGATTGAAAGCAATATGCTGACAGAAATGGCTCTTCGTGGCATCCCAGATATCCATAAAGTTTTCATAAAGAATGGCAAAGTGAACAAGTTTGATGAGCATGAAGGCTTCAAGCCCGAGACTGAGTGGATGTTAGATACTGAAGGTGTCAACCTCTTAGCTGTTATGTGTCATGATGGTGTTGATGCCACAAGGACAACGAGCAACCACTTGATAGAAATCATCGAAGTCCTTGGAATTGAGGCAGTTCGGCGGTCTCTCTTAGATGAACTGCGGGTCGTTATATCATTTGATGGATCTTATGTGAACTACCGGCACTTGGCAATTTTGTGCGATACCATGACATATAGGGGCCACTTGATGGCAATTACTCGGCATGGCATCAACCGGAATGACACTGGGCCATTGATGAGATGCTCATTTGAAGAGACAGTTGACATTCTCCTTGATGCTGCTGTATATGCTGAATCCGACTATCTGAGGGGCGTTACTGAGAACATTATGTTGGGACAGCTGGCACCAATTGGAACAGGAGACTGTGCCCTGTATCTCAATGATGAGATGTTAAAGCATGCAATCGAGCTCCAGCTGCCTAGTTATATGGAGGGTCTTGACTACGGAATGACTCCTGCTCGGTCTCCCATCTCTGGGACTCCTTACCATGAAGGAGTGATGTCTCCAAGTTATCTTCTAAGCCCAAATCTCCGTCTTTCTCCCATTACAGATGCTCAATTCTCTCCTTATGTGGGTGGGATGGCTTTCTCGCCTGCTTCCTCTCCAGGCTACAGCCCCTCATCTCCTGGCTACAGCCCCTCATCTCCTGGCTACAGCCCCACATCGCCGGGCTACAGTCCAACATCCCCGGGCTACAGCCCGACGTCACCTGGTTACAGTCCAACTTCTCCAACTTATAGCCCAAGCTCTCCTGGGTACAGCCCGACCAGTCCTGCATATTCCCCTACAAGCCCCTCATATTCTCCGACCTCTCCCAGCTACAGCCCCACTTCCCCATCATATAGCCCCACATCCCCTTCTTACAGCCCTACATCTCCCTCTTACAGCCCCACCTCCCCAAGCTACAGTCCCACCTCCCCAAGTTACAGCCCGACCTCACCAACTTACAGCCCGACATCACCTGCTTACAGCCCGACATCTCCTGCTTACAGCCCAACCTCGCCCTCCTACAGCCCAACCTCGCCCTCCTACAGCCCGACCTCACCTTCCTACAGCCCAACCTCACCTTCTTATAGCCCTACATCTCCATCATATAGCCCGACTTCACCTGCATATAGCCCCACATCTCCAGGTTACAGCCCAACATCCCCCAGTTACAGTCCGACATCCCCAAGTTACAGCCCGACTTCGCCGAGTTACAATCTTCAGTCAGCTAAGTACAGCCCATCACTTGCATACTCGCCAAGCAGTCCAAGGCTATCTCCATCTAGTCCTTATAGCCCAACATCTCCAAACTATAGGTAAGAATTGCTGCCATAAACACTTGATCTGGTTTTCTCTAGGAAATGTCTTATTGTTTATGGTTGAGTAGACCTTTCATTTTATCAATCACATCCTCTGCAAGCCATTGAAGCAAATCTTTGATTTGTATAAAGATGGTTGTGGAATTTTCGTTGTTGGGGATTAGTGACAGATCCCTGTATGCATAGGGGCTGCTCCACAAGCCTATTTGTTGGAATGTGGAGATTTGTTGATTTTTTCGTTGATGGTGTTTGTAATTGTAGTACAGTTCCTACATGTGTGAAACTCCTGGAGTCTGTTTGGTAGCAAGTTCTGTGAAACATCTGAAAAAATGGACATGTCCTTGTAATGATAGGGCCATGTTATCTTGTTGTGGAGCTTGTAGTTTCCTCCTGTTGCTGTGGCTTTGTATTTTAAGGGATAGCTTACTAGTTTTTTTCGTGGTGTCAGCCCGACATCTCCTTCATACTCTCCCACATCTCCATCGTACTCACCATCAAGCCCAACCTACAGTCCTAGCAGGTAACTGGCTTAATTATTTAGTATTACTTCGCCCCTGGAGTCCTTAATTCATTCTCTACCTTTTGACTAGTCTGGGTTGATTGACCCATACTGTTCCCTTTCTACACAGCCCTTACAATTCTGGTGCGGGTCCGGATTATAGCCCAGGTTCTCCTCCATACAGGTTAGATTGCACACAAATTTAGGTTTTTTTTAATACATGAGAGAAAAGTAAAGTTAATGTTTTCTTACTTTGGATGTTGTTCACACAAAAATGCAGCCCAAGTGCTGGGTACTCTCCAAGTGCACCAGGCTACTCCCCATCTTCGGCAAGCCAGTACACTCAAGTGAGTAATAAGGATGATCGAAGCAAGAAGGATGATAGGAGTGGTCGGTGAAGTAAAATCTTCAAGTGAAAGCTCTGTGTAAGGATTTATTTTTTCAATCTCTTAATGTTATTAACAGTACG
This sequence comes from Sonneratia alba, assembly GCA_900174645.1. Classification (NCBI taxonomy): domain Eukaryota; kingdom Viridiplantae; phylum Streptophyta; class Magnoliopsida; order Myrtales; family Lythraceae; genus Sonneratia; species Sonneratia alba. The sequence goes on from FWPY01000010.1 coordinate 4,655,739, forward strand.
GAGAACATGTGGGTTTTTGTAGCCTTTGGACTTTCTAGCTTATCTCCATTAATCAAGGGATATAAGGAATACGAAGGAAAACTATCTTCTGCATTCTGTGCAAGCAAATGAATGTGATTGGACTAGCCATTATTCCCCGCATGAATTGGGTGAAAATAGAAGATTAGGCGGATACTGATGCTACTAGATTTCTCTCCAGTCACCTAGAATAAAATGAAAATCTTCCTTGTGTTATATACAAGAGTGCGGGTGCTGATCTTCGCTTCACTTGATGTACAGGTGATCTGTATGCAAGAGAAGCAAGAAGAGGTTGTGCCTTAAGCTTGACTAAACTGGGGTTGATCACGACGATAGTGGATCGTGTTGCCATGTTTTCCCCCTCTGTAATCTAGTTGGTCAAGTCGGGCCTGCATGCTACTGCCGGAAAGGATCCGATTGTGTGATCATGTGGCATTTATGTTCCATCTGTATCATCAGTGACAAGGCAACAGGACTGCCTCTTGAGTTTGTTCGTCTGGAGACAGTAATAGAAAGATAAAGAAAAACTTCTCTGAGGGGTTTAGGGTTCTGCTTTTTTTATTCAACTTGAATACTGAAAACAACTGCTTTGAATTCGCAGGAGACATTCTAATATTAGCAAATCTCTTTCGCGACCATTGCCTTAGCGTGAAAGGGGTAATTGCGAGAAACACTAGCTCTAAACCACCCCTAAGGGAGGCCAATTACAGCTTCTGGTAGTTTCTGTACATTCCGAGTAAGAGAGTGTTGAATCTGGCCGATCATGGTGATGGTGGGGGAAGCGTGGGGTGGAAGGAGGGAGTCTTGCTGTGTCCCCTCTCCATTCATGCCAGCGCGTTGTGTGCGTCTTGTGATCGAATAGATGAATCCTTATCTTTAACGCTAACTCACGCCCATAGTATGCAGCCAGCAAAATGGGCTTTTTCTTCCTTTCTTCTAATACAACTATGCTAATTTTATTTCATGGGCTGTGTAGCAAATGGATCAATTATGTAACCCTCATGTTTATTATAATCATTTTTCATGTTTATTTTTCGATATGAAAATATGATCCACTCAATTAATTATGATGGATGGGAATGGTCCAGTAGCATTAGTTAAAAGACTTTTTATTTACATGATTTAGATCAAAGATTTTATTTAAGAATGGGAGATGCAGAACATCTAGATTGGTTTCATAAGCTGTTGTATGTCTCCTTTTGTAAATAAAAATTGGCCGTGTTGACACATGATGTAAAGAGCTACGTTTGTCTCTCAATGTTCCCATATATATTATGTTCATGAGAAAATTGAAAATAAAAAAAAAAAAACAGAAAAGTGGAGGTAGAGTTAAGTAAGTTGGAATTTCCTTCTTCACATTCTCCTCGTCCTCTTCATCGGAGAGTCGCACTCTCTCATCGGAACTCCCGCAGGAAAGTAAGCATAGGATGATCGCAGTCGGGCCTCAGGTCTGCTTCCGCACGCGAAGCGGATTCCCCGTCGCTGCTGATCAGCCGAGTGGGAGTCGATCGCTTGCCCATCCCTTATGCTTCTCGGGCTTTCAGCCGTCGGTTCGGCCGTGCCCGCCGAATAGGCTGCGGTGTGGCTCACGGCCTATTCTCATTTCCTGCAATTTATCCCGCGGGAGCTCTGGTGGCAGATCGAGCGGCGCCGGCGACGACACAGATCAGGACTGCCTCCCGGCGTCTCTGCTGCTCGCAGGTCTGTCGCTCGTGTTTACTTTCTAAATGTGGATGTGAGTGATCGCAGTTTTTGTGCGCTCCTCTTATATTCCAGAGGAGAATTTACGGATCGTTGTTTACAATGATGGAGTCGGGGCAGCAGATTGGCCGGTAAGATGATCAAGCCGACAGTTTGGCGCGAGGAGTTGGAAACTTCTTTAATCCGTTCTCCTTCATCTTCCCGTAGCCCACTGAGTTCATAATTTTTTATTTTGTATATTTTACTGAAGAGGCTATTTCCATGTGGTGGAAATTTATCCATCGATGAGTTGCTCCGGATGATTCCGACCAATCTCTTTAGCTTCTGATAGTCCGTTTTCATGGCATTGTACCGGTCTTTCATTGACCTGGCAATCATCTTAGGATCCTTCATTCACGTATCCTTTAAGTTGACCTCCATCTGAGCTTTAGGTGTCAAATCTTTATGATTTTCGTGTGATGCAGAGACTGTAGCTCACTACCGAATGCTGCAGCAAGGATACCAAGAAGTGAAATGGCCAATCTCACGTCAGTTTCACCCTTTCTCTATGCAATTGAAGGGACCAAGAACGGATTCTGGTTTAATTAGCCAAGGTTTCCTTCGTCGTTTTCCTAGTCCAACAATTTTTCTTAAAATCACCTGTGATGGAGACTTTGTGCTGCCGATTATCGTAGGTATATAAATGATGCTTTCATATGGTATATCTTTGTTGCACATCCTTTTTGCGCACGAATTTCTAGAGATGTGTGATTGAGTCACATGTTTTCATCCTAAAGGGGAATGCTCCATTGAAAATCTCATTGATGTCCTTCAAGGAGATGATAATCAGGTAATTTGGTGTTTTCATCTATATATGATGGGCACTTGTTTTCTTTTTCCCTTTTTGTCAATTGGGGTACGATATAACGTATTTCACATGCTCTCTTGCAGAATTGTCCCGACCAGTTTCAATTTGTGAAGAACCTTCCAGAAAAAATTGGTTACAGAGTATGAAAATTATTTCCCTAAGTGCTTCTGTTGGTGCTCTTTTGTTTCTCCATTAAATCTTTTAGGGGACCATGTGGGTTCTGTAGTGACATGTATACAGCAAATGTTTACCGATACTTTGAGATATCAATTCTGGCAGGGGGAATGGACGAGAATGAATGAGTTTTTCCTTTCTAACCTTTTAACTGTGTAATAAATGAAGTTCCTGACCTGACCTCTAGCACTGAAAGTAATTCAGGATGGATGTGAATTTACTGATTCTCTCAAAGGGGCCATCTTTAGTAGTCTACCTGACAGATGGTTCTTGTTGATTGGAATGTAGTTGTTCATCTCAACATACAGTGGCTTGGATAGGAATCAAAGTATAGCAATTGATCCAGTTGTTCGTGGACCAGATGAGACTATCATAATCTTATGTTAAAAAAAAAATTCAGTATTTGAGGATTGTGGAGTAATGGAAGTAAAGGTTTTCATTTTTACTTGGTGCCTTGAGAAAGCCTGTGAGGAAGTTTGTGGTCCTTAAGACTATCATGTCTGCTTATACATGTATTCCTTCATTTGTTTTTCTAGTGGCATAAACTTATTTGACTCATGCTGATTGATGCAGATGTTTAAAAAATATACTTAGCCATTCTATCATTTCTTCCTTTCAGATGGAGATGGTCAGGATTACAAAAAGGGTGAAGAATACGTACTTTGCGAGATTGTATTTCAGTGAGGCCAGTGTGAACTCACTTTCTGTACTGTACTGATTTGGACAGAGTGATTGCTCAAAAGATTTGTTTTTCATAATTAAGGTTGTTTTGTGCAGCCAGAGAAAGATGAATTATTTAGTGTAGATGCCCGTCCATCAGATGCCATAAATGTAGCATACAGATGCCAGGTATGCATTTTCAAAGCCGGTGACTTTTTCATGCTTACTCAGTGCAAAAGTGCTTCATTTCTTTCAATTGATGTGGGCAAAATGGAGTCTTTTCATCACCATTCAAATGTCTTCTGTTACTGGGAAACCCACATTTACTAATTGATGCAGCTATTTTTCACAGTAACAGACATCAGAGGTCTTTCTACATGTTCATCATCTATGAAATTCATGCTATAATATTAGTATCTGTTGATTCAAATTTTGTAGTAATTCTACCCTTCACGAATATACTGTTTTTCCACTAATTTAACTCAAACTTATCTCGCACAGGTGCCAGTATATGTTAATAAGCAGATTGTCTTGACTGATGCTATGAAGATTGGCTATGGCTCAGACAGAACACATGATGCTAAGCCTGTTTATGATGTCACAATTGACAGGTACTTTGCGTTGCCATAATAGGTTGACTTTCTTATTCTTATGTGTTTGACATGCTCTGCTTTTACGTAAACACAATTGATGCCTCTACCAGTGCACCAGAGGGACCTGATGTGCTTGTTGAGGAGCTTGAACTTGTGAGAAACATGAATTTAGCCATCAAGGAGGAAAGATACAAAGATGCAGGTACCTTTAGCTAGTCTATGAAATTGTCATGATCCTTTCTTTCCCTAATAAAATACTGCTAGTGCTTAGTGATGCTGCAAACCTAAATCCTTTGCTGTCCACTAAGTATAGGATCCTCTACGGTTCTCTGTTGCATTTTTTTGGGTTTGACACATTCTTGTGCAGCCATGTGGAGGGACAAGTTGAGGAAACTTCGCAAGACAAAGACGTGATCCTGATGTCAAGGTAAACTCCTTCTGTACTGCTGTTTCTAGCCCATGGTGACATTTGAAAAGTAGAGATCTCAGAGAAATTTTGGTTAAACAAATAGAGGTCCGTTAAATGATAAGCAACGAATATGGAAAAATGGAACCAATAACCAGTAACATTCGCTCATGCTTTTCTAGCTATTTAAGGTGTTGATGGACTAATTCTATTAGTACAATCATAGCAGCTAGGGCGTTACTCGATGAATGTGTTGAAGCAATCTTCACCTTGTTTTTCTTTAGGTTTCTTTCATGAACATTAAGAACTGCCAGCATCTCGATCTGGGTCCACCTGGCTTGTCGGCTCTATTGGTTCAAATTCTCTTGATATACCTTTCCAAGATGCTTGGCAGTATTACTACAGAATTCCAATCCGCTGCCGTTAGCTGTCGACTAACGGGATTGTACAGCTTTAGGTTATAGGTTAACTTTTTTGTACAGTCGTTTCTACAACATTAATGACACTATCACCTGTCCTACGTTCAATAGGCATCACTTTGTACACTACTCAACTTTTCCCGTGTATTTATCCATTATTATTCATAAATGAAGAGTTACATGTTCTTCTTGGTGCTGTTGCTATAATTTTTCAAGTGGCTTGGTTCCTAGCAAGGATCGACTTATAATATTCATTACTGTAGGCTCCATAAACAGCAAAACCATAGTTCATCCATATCCAGATAGATGTAGAAGTAAGATACTATGTACATTTATTTTCTGCCTCCTGTCTGGAAGATCATGCACATGTTGAATTAGATTCAATATAGCTTCAATTACTTCAGCTGTAAATGAAAAATGAAGTCGTTATCTCCACTATAGCAAACCAGGGCTTGCATGGGGGGAAAAAAAATCATTGTCTGACCAAAATTTTGTCTACTCTTCAAGCATTAGGAGCAATAGCTCATCAATGGCTGCAACTGTGCCGTAACCGCAGCAATTAAGAAGTAATTTCTCTGTCAGTCCAACACTTAGGAGATATCTAGCTGGGAGCATGCATTTGCTAAGCAGCAACATTAACAACATGTAAAGCGCAGAGACACATGGCTCGATTGGTCGAGAATGAAGTCCTCACTCGGGGGATCTTAGGATTATGGAGCGCTGTCAAATGAACATCCACGGTATAAAAGTTACGTGCGTTGCGAGCCTTGCGGTCTTTTCCTCATTTTACAAGTGTGAAGAACAGACGAATTAACTGGAGAAAGGAAGAGAAGTCGAGGGACGGGTTATCGGATGATCCGACTCACATAACGAGAACCGAGGCAGCTGTTGTTGCATCTACGGCAGCGGATACTGTCCATAATGCAGAAGGGAGCTGTGGCGTCCGTCGTCGACGACGATCGGTTCCCACGTTCTCGCTGCGCAGAATACGTATCGGGTTCCCCATACGGAAAATCGGAGAGTAACTAGACCTGAGAGATGAAGATTGTCGGCAAAAAAGGTTACGAGTAACGGCCTAACTAAATTAACGGCCGCAAATCCAATTAGGAAAAGAAATAATATTCAAAGGTAAGACGTACTGATACGAGACGACGAATTCATCTCGACGGCGCCTGCAACTGCCACGTTCGAAAGAAACATATCAAGAATGACGAAACCCTAATGTGTGCCCGACAATGTTCCCATGGAAAGACAAGGGAGAGAGAGAGAGATATCCCTGAATCCAGCACGTAGAAAAATTCTTACACTTAGCGCGGAAACGGAGGAAGGCGACGAAGATAGAACTGAGGAGAGAGCACAGTAACAGATCAGAAATGGCAAGAGTGGTCATCGGCTCAGCTCATCGAGCCCCAAGCTGGCCTGTATTTTACACGACGTAGAGTTTGTTACCGAGCACCTGTACACTCTTTTATTCTCTCCCTTCCCTCTTCATACAGCTCGAGAAGAATAACAGAAGAGTAAATGCCAAAAGATGGCAGCACGTCATTGTCTGATTTGCAGTACCCTACGCATGACCCTGCATATAACATCACTGCCACACATCAGAGAATGCTTATGTATATAGCGCTATAGGGATCAATGTTATACAACAAGGCGGTTAATAGATGAAACTGATGAACTATAGCTTACTCATATGCCCCAGCAAAAGTGAGTAGCACTCCCATGGCAAGTCGGGAGCTGGGGTCTCTGTGGAGAGCTGTCAAACGAACATTGACCGTGTAAATACGCGTGTTCGTCGGTCATGCACTCTTTTCTCATTTTACAAGAAGTGATGTAAATTCGAAAAAAATTAAGAAACAGAAAGAAAGATGAAGCTTGTCTGGGATATAGGTTTACCCATATATAGTTCCAAAGGACCCGTACTTGGAGACTACATTCCCATCCTGTTTCATCCAAAATGATCAACAGGTATACACTAGTCATGATCAGGCCATACAACTTATAGAATTAGTTTATATCAGATAGGAACTGGGGGAGGCAGGGAGGGAGGGAGGGAATATTACGGTCGAAGTGGATTGAGTCACCAAATCCGAAGCCCTTGCAATGGGAGCTGAGCAAGTGGTGCAGACGAATTCTGGGGTTCCTGGTCCTTGGGTGGTGATTCAGGATTCCATACTCCGCCATTTTCTTCTCCGATTTCTTGATGAGGATCTCTCTCTGCCGAAATTGCTGAATACGAGCGATTGGAGCACAAGAAGTTCGGTGGAGATCAGGGAACGTATGTGTGTATATATATATATAGAGAGAGAGAGAGAGAGAGAGAGAGAGAGAGAGTTCTTGAAATGGAGCGGGCAATAAAGTAAAGTCGAGGGGAGGAAGGCATCGGTTTTTCCATCTTTCCCTCAACTTAAGGCGGCAATATCCATCTTATTTACTAATAATATTAATTAACTATTCAATAATAATAATAATAAAGAATTTTGGGGAAAAATGAAAAATAGGGGAAGGTATATCAGCAGGCATTCGGAGGGACAATACGAAAAGACTTGACCCTCGCTAATTGGAGGGAAGCTGGGGGTAGCTGCAATCTATGCTCCCAGGTTAGATATTTCTGTTTAATTCATGCTGCAATTTTGCGACTGGTATCTTATATTCTCAAGAGCATCCCAAAAATGCTATGCCCATAATCCTGTTTTCGGAAATTTTTGATCCTCCTGAACTGATTCATGAACGGTTGGATACCAGCTCCATTTTTTGTAGTTCTGTTCATTACCAAATGTCATAATGGCTGCAACTGCCATAATCGAAAAAGAACCGTCAAGAGGGAGTCTTGCTATGAATGAATGATCGGAGAATTGAGAGGAGTTTAGTGGAGAGGGAATTTTCATACGCACAGAGAGATACCTTGAAATGAAGCTCAAGAAACTAGGAAGCGACGGTCTGTGATGTCAACAGGTGATGAGCCAACCACCTAACTAGCTAGATAATGGCGGGAGGTGCCAATATTAAAAAGAGAACCGTATCCCTATTAAATGAGATGAGCACGTGAAACTCTATCAGACTCTAATATCTTGATTCCTGATCAACTAAAATCAACGGGAACTGTGTCGTCAATGGTCTCTTAACTTTTACCAATCCTAAGGCGTATCTCAAGATGCATAACTAATGGCTATTTAAGATGTAACAGCCAGATGGATGGATTCTGATGCACTCGACAATGCTCCCATGGAAAAGCAGAGGAAAAAAAAGAAGGAGAAATCAGTTCAGTGAATCTTGCAAGTAAAGATGATTTTTTACACTCTGCTCAGAAAATGGAGGAAAGGGAGAAGAAGATAGAACAGAGAGAGAGAGAGAGAGAGAGCATAACAACAGAGAAATGGCAAAAGTGCTCAGCGCAGCTCACCGACCCCCAGCTGGCCTGTGTATGTAGAGCTTGTTACTAAGCATTATCTGTACAAGTCATTCATTCTCTCCCTTCCCTCTCTGCACAACTCGAAAAATATAACGATAGTAAATGCCAAAAGAATGCAGCACATCATCCTCTGATATGCAACTAGCACTCTTCTCTTGATCCTGAACATAACATCACCGCCGCGCATCAGAGACTGCGAGAAAAATAATTTCATTGTCTGTCCAATATATATATCTATAGGGATCGATATCTTATAATAAGGCCATTAACCGATGAAACTGATGAATTATAACTTACTCCCGCAAGAGTAAGCAATCCTCCCTTGGCATGTTGGTATCTGTGGTCACTGTGGAGCGCTGCGCGGGATGAACATTGCTTGTATTAAATGCATGTGTTCGGGGTCATGTGCTCTTTTCTCTTTTTACGAGAACAGATAAATTCAAAACAGGTTAAGAAACAGTGATCAGTTGATCAATCTTACGAAATGATAACCCAGGCGGGTACCGCATCCTAGACAATTATAGACTTCGCATCCAGTGCAGGTTGGATCCATCATACAGTGAGTACTATACCACACACATTATGGCTGCAGAGAAATACACATACACCCGATTCACATATCCACAGGTACGTACCCAGGAGATTTATATGCTTTATTAACAAGAAACAGAGAGAAAGATGAAGCTTGTCTAGAATATAGATGTACCCATATCTAGTTTCGAAGAACGCATACCTGTGGACTCCATCCTCAATCTGTTTCATCCAAAATGATCAATAGGTACACTAGTCACGATCAAACCATACGACTTTTATAGAACTAGGTTATATAGGATAGGAACCGAGAGAGGGGGAGAGGGGGGAGGGAGAGGGAGAGAATTACAGTCTCTTTGAAGTGATTCTGCATATCCGGATTCCTTGCTATGGCAGCTAAGCAAGTGGTGCAGACGAATTCTGGAATTCCAGCAGGTTCTTGCATGGTGATTCGGCGATCCATTCCCTACCATTTTCTTCTTCAAATTTCTTGATGATAACCTGTCTGCCGAAATTGCTGTGTACGAGAAGCTTGAAATGAAGCGGGAGGAAATTATAATAACAATACTACGATGATTCTGGGGATACTAAAATGCTCCCTCCCCTACAAGCTCTCTCTCGAGGAGTTGGTGTTTGTTTCTCTAATTCTTAGTTGATTAAGAGTCTCCTGGAAAATTCACAATGCAAGACATAATTACACAAGACAAAGTCACCCTCTTTGTAGCCCCCTTTATTACAATCAAATGTACTCAGCCAACCCAAAAAAAGAAAAGAAAAAAAGAAAAGATATATACCGTAATTGTCTTAATAATCTAATTAATATGAAATGTGCAAGATAGCAAGAAATCACGATTCCTTTGTCAGTCCTTGAGGTTTTCGAGTCTCCTAGGTTTCTTCTTTGATGTGAGACACTGTCAACTATAGTGAAGTCCGGTGAACTCGGCCCTGCCGCGGCGAATTAAATACGTGCTATGCGTATGAGCATTCTCAGGATGCATGGATTTAAGAGAGTGGTAATTGCTCGACTTGTGAAAAGTGGAATGATAAAATAATAAGCATCTCTCCCGACAAGGCTTGTCTTTATATTCGATGGAGGCTCACATGTAACAGCAGTATATACCATGTAAAAATATATGTACAATTAAGATTATATATATATATATATCTGTACCCATGAGGAAGATCATGCACATATGTGTCGATGGTTGCACTAGGAAAATGGCCGATATCAATATAACGAGTTAGATCATGTATGACTTAAATTACTGAACTTATAAGTCATGAAAAGTCGTGTCTTATCTCTCCAGTGTGTTGCTTGGCAGCAGTATAACGAGCAGTAGTGAACGAGGGCTTGCTTATTATACTCATTGAAAGGAAAGGAAAGGAAAGAAAAGAAATATGCGAATGATAATTCTCCACTCTTCATATATTATTAAAAGCAACGGTTCATCAATACTTAATGGCTGCAACAGCTAGCCATAATCGAGAAGAAACATCAGAACGATGAAACCCTACTGTGCTCGACAGTTGTCCCATGGAAAGACGTACAAAGGGAGAAGAGAAATCACTGAATCCTGCAGCCAAAAACGTAATTTCATTGTCAGTCCAATATATAGAGCTAGGCCTCAATACCATATAATAAGGTCATTGATTGATGATGAACTATAACTTACTCCAGTATGAGCAAGCAATACTCCCTTGGCATGTCGGTAGGTGCTGTCTCCATAGAGCGCTGTGAAATGAACATTGATCGTATAAATACATGTGTTCAGGGTCATGCTTTTCCTTCACTTAACAAGTAGAGATGAATCGGAAAAAAAAAAAAAAGTCAAGGAAGAGTGATTGGATGATGATCAGTCTTACGAAATGAAAACCCAGGTAGGCATCACATCCTTGGCAATAGACTTTGCATGTAGTGCAGGATGGATCCAACCAATGTTGATTACCATACCGCACATTGTAGCTGCATAGATATACATACCCGATTCGCATGTAAAGAAAAAAAGGCGATATTCACGTATACCAATATAGACGGGTACATCAGAGATTCATTCTATTAATCTGATCTTCCCAAGATTTAAAAATATTGAGTAATAGCAAAATCAGAAAGATAAAGCTTGTATGGATGATAGGTATACCCATTTATGGTTTCAAAGTACCCGAACTTGTAGACTCTTTGGCCCACCTGTTTCATCCAAAACCATCAATAGGTACACTGTCACGATCAAACCTGTTTCCAGCGGGAGAGAGGGAAGGAGGGAGGAAGGAAGGGAGAGGATTACAGTCACTTTGGAGTGAGTCTGCATATCTGAAACCCTTGCGATGGGAGCCGAGCAAGTAGTGCAGGCGAACGATGGGATTCCAGGTACTTGGTAGTGATTCGGGATTCCATTCTCCGCTGCCATTTGCTCCTCTGATTTCTTGACGAGAATCTCTCTCTATACGAGTGATTGGAGTGGAAGAAGCTTGGCGGAGACGGAATGCATATATAGGGAGAGATCTTGAAATGAAGCGGGAAATAAAGTGGGGGAAGAAGGCACCGGTTTTCCCTGCTTTCCCTCTAACCGGCAGCAATGTTCCATCTTTTGGGTGAATGTACAGAGGCCACGTACAGTGTCCGACAGTCTGTTGTGTATCGTACGATATCTTTACCAATAGTAATCATAATTTACTATTCAATAATAATAATAATGAAGGAACTAAAACAAAAATGGAAAGGAGATGAAGGTATCGACGTACGGTCATTTGGGAGGGAAATTACGAAGAGACTTGTCCCTTGCTAATTTAACTGGTGGGAAGGTAGTAGTAGTAAGCCATTGTGATGAGGATTAAAAATTGGAGGGAGAAATTGGAAAATCACAATGTGAAGGGTTGCGATCTTTAATCGTACACTTTTTGAAAAGATATGTTTATTAAGTTAGGTAACATTTCAATGCCTAATTGATTGATGTGATTTGTCTAGCCATGTATGCGAGTATTCTCTCTGTATTATTAACAGTTTGCCACTTGAATTTCAGTTTTATCAACTTAATTTGGCAGCATATATTGCTCTTCATTGGCTATTCTATTTCTATTATCTCTGCTTCGGGTTATAGTAATAAGGGAATTCATGGGTATCGTGTCCCGTGTTAGATGTTCCTGCTGAATTCATTTTACAAATTTATCAGGAGTATCTATGCTAAAAAGTATCGTAGAATATTTTCGAAATCTTCTAATTTTTATGGATTCATCGAATGGTGGATTCAAAATTTGATGCAAACTTCATTTTTTGCAATTGTGATTCTGATCATTATCTTTTGTCTTGATCAACTTCATACAGAGAACCCCATAATTTTTTTTAAAAAAAAATTATCATTTTCTCACATTTGGAATGATTTTCTCATAATAGTGTATGTAATAAAAGACTGCACAAGTAAAATCTTAATGTTGATCATAATGAAATCGGTGAATAAGCAGAGGTTATTTTCCTTGTAGCAGTGCTCGCAAGCACGATGATGTATATTGATAAAGACCTTCTAAATGCATCATCCTCAACGTAAATGGCTGACAATGGGTCCCGAAAATCAGTGGTTTTCTGTGCAAAAGTTGTTGCTATTTATTACTACTTGGCCAACGGGACAGATGCTAGTCAAAATGTCATAATCTCAACTGCGGAAGTAACCGAAGAATCAAGATATGAGAGAAGCATTAACACCGAACACCACATAGAAAACACTCTTGATGGAGGGAATCATTGATGGCATGAGAGTAAACAATGTGTTATATATACATACATACATATATCTATATATAAGATTGTTGTAGCATACTGGCTCCATCATGATCCGGCTCAGAATAGAGTCAGTTATAACTTGTCTAATTCTTACATAGGAATGAATTATTCACAAGAATTTCTTAGATAGAAAGGTCACAAAGATCTCTTATGCAATATTACAAAATATTGAATTCACAATTTTATAGACCGGACAAAATGAACTACACTAGTTAAAAGTGGCTCAATCAGGTTTATGCCAACTCAAGGAGTCAGTACCAGAGGGCAGAGGGGATGATATAGGCTCGAAGGCCATCCTATTTTGTAACTAATACTCTCCCTCTCCCTTTTGATGAATACAAGTACTGATGATTCCAACCCAGAAAAGAAGAAGAAGAAGAAGAAGAAGAAGAAGAAGAAAAAGAGGATTCAGAATCAGGTAAGTCAACACATGAACCTTCCTTGAGTTGGTTCGACTTGATTTCCATGTGCAGGGTTGGGCAAGGTGACTCATGGGTCAATGGTCGTCTAGTAACAGTGTGTCCGCATCAGCTAGTACTTGTGTATCAATCTACAAAAATTTAAAATTCTAGCGTGCACGTCAAGGCCATATTATGTTTATGGGTGCAAAAACCTCGACGAGCTGTTCCGGCCAACTACAACCCATGGCGTGATCTATAATGTTATAGATGTTTTATTCACTGATTTATATGTCCTTTCAAGAGGGTTGGGAGAAAACCAGGAAAGGAAAATTGGGGTTTCAATAGTTCCAACTCTTTCGGTTTCATGAGATTCTTCATACCTGTAATTATCCCCTAAAGGTGCTTTTGGGTGTATATACACAGCTATATATATCTATATATTGTTGGGATTAGCTCTTGCAAGATTGATAGGTTTAATTATCAAGTAAGAGTTACTTTACCGTTTATTTTACCTTTTCTCCTATTCTTGATGATGTGCAGCTGCAACCCTAAAGAGAAGTAGTGAATAAGACACTCCTGCTCCTACTTCTAGCTAGTAGCAACCGAAGGAATTAAGCATTTTCAAGATTACTTATGGTTACATCTGTGATTAGGTCAATGAACGTAAATGATACACTGCTTCGTGTCCATATGTCTGTATGTGTGTGTATGTATATATAAACATATGTGGGATAACGAGTACAGATGTATGTATGCATCATTGATGCAAGAACATTTATGGGATACAACTTTGGAGGGGCAGTTAATGGTATGGAGCAGCAGCCTTGTGTGGCTTCGACACAGAGAGATTCCCCTTTCATTTAAAGCCTTTGCAGCAGCAGCAGCAGCGCAACGACTGCACAAACCAAACATTAAATTATTTAGAGAAAGGGGACAAGGTGAGGTAGCATCGTCTTCGATCTTGAATGAAAAGATTCACGGACTCGGTTTTCATAGAAGGAATTCGCTTATGCCCCTTTATTCTTGTTTTCATTTTATCTTCTTATAAATTGGAAAGTCACTTCTTTAATGACTTGAGAAAAAAAGAGTTGCACTATATAAAATTAAGGGGAAAAATAAGAGGAAAATTATGGGACTGCAATTCATCAGATTATCATGCACCAGTGTCACGATCATGGGGGCAGAGTCGTCTTAGCTAGGGTTTACCCCATATTCCCACTCTGAGCTTCTATTCAGAAGTTGTCTCGGAAGGACGTCAATGCTCCTCTCCACACATTAACATGTACAGTACAGTACAGTACAGTTGGTGGACTGGAATTCAATTGACTGAGCCTGAACTTTTGGGTTGTCCCATATAATATAGTTGATGGGACCCCAGTTACAAATCTTTCACGAGTTCTTTAATGAGCCAGAGGTGGAAAGGAGGGCAAGCTTTCCGTGACGACCCGGCATTGCAGCACACATCCAAACCGATCGCAACAGATCGTTAGAACTGTACAGCACATTATTATCACATTATGACTACCAACAAGATGAGATGATACAGATATTTATATATATGTGAGCATGCAATCTCAACTACGTTTGTTTCCGAATGGATGAGTTGGTCTCTTTTCTTTTTACACCAGGTTTAAGCATGAACCGAGATACATATGGGATGGGCAGTGATATAAATGCTATGGCCCATTGTTCTGCGATGGTAGTAGAGTGTTTTTAATGCTTGTGCAGAGGGGTGCCCAATCACTGTTAGTCCTTCCTTTGCCCTTCTCCTTAAATTCTCCTCCCTACCCCCCAAACATTCTCACCGCCCTCCCCCCCTTTCAAAGTTCCCGATCATCAATGGCGTAAATTGTTGCTAGGTTGGGGGAGGGTTGAAGAAATAATGTGTGGAAGAGATACTCTGATATTGGCCTGGCTCACTCAGACGGAAATGTCCCCTTTTCTTCTTCCTGCTATTGCTTTCTAGGGTTTGAAGGGAAACATGTGTTTTTAGGGTTTTGCTGCTCAGTCTACCGAAGGAGAAAGGAAGGACGAACTGGGTTTTGGTTTTGATTGAGCCGTGCCAATATCTCAGTATTCCTCTTCCAATTTATTAATCGTCGTGTCCATGATCTCTGTCACGATCCATGGCTGCTCGAACACCGGTTGGGAAAAGGTCTGTATCTTTCTTTCTTTCTTTTTTTGCATGGGTCATAACCCCTTCTTTCAATACTACAAATAATGATATCAATATGAGATGATTCATATGATTCAATACACATCTTCATCTTCTTATACGCAAAATGTCATATTTGAGTCTGTAATTAGTCATGACTAGAAGAACTTTACTTGTTAACATTTGATTGGTAGATCAAGTTTAAGTTAGCTGAGATTTAATAGAATTTTGAATATATAATAGTTCACACATACAAAAAAAGATATATAAGTGAGCACGACAGGTTTATAGACGAGCTCACGAGACTCCATTTTGTTCTCTCCTAGAAAACTCGAACATAAAGAGACATTTTGTAAAACTATCTATACAGTCCAAGATGCATTTCCAATGGAAAGCTATACATATCACCATTCTTAAGTAAGATTGGGTATACATATCACCCTTCTTAGTTTGGTTCGGTTTTTCATTTTGATCATAGATTTCTTACATTAAAATTCGTCCATTTGGAATGTTAAAACCTCTTTCATTCGTTCTCTTGGTTCAATCAGCCCATGAGGCCGGTCACTCAGGAGCCTATAATGTCTAAAAATTATGTTACCAGGATTAGCTAATCAGTGGCTTTCTTTGCTTGTAAAATTACATTTTTCGAAGGATGCATGATGCATCGCATTGATAATATATAATACTGGGATGTTAAACTTATGAGATTGAAATTATAGATTTTGTACGTTTGGTATCAACCGGTATCAGCCCCCAGATTGAAACCAAGATGTTCGATGCTCGGTTCTTGGTAGTATCACATTATTCTCATCGTCTCCTAGGTACTATAAAGCTCTTTTACAACTGGAAAAATGTTAAATCAAAGAGATGCTAGTAACTTCATTAAAACAACAAAATTCATGTCTAATGAAAGCGTGTCAATGAAAGTTCAGAAGGGATCAGCAGAAGCTAGGTTGTTGGGGGATCTACTGATGAGTATGGCATTAATTGAGTCGAATTAGTATTCGCAGGCTGTAGCTTACCTCTTTAACGATAAATAAGATTAAATGTGAACCCTCCTCTACTTGTTAGGCTCTGTCTTGATTAACTCAAAAACATTTTGTAATGCCAGTACATTCGATCGCTGTTCTCTCGTCAATAAGAAAACAAAAGGATTTAGACCCCTTCGAGTTTCGTGTAGCTTGTGTTGGGCCTGAGCAAGACTGATTTTAAGGATGAAACCAAATGTAGTTAAAATAATAACGTTTGGTTATATAATTGACATTGTTCGACATTTTTTTTTCTTTTTGTATGAAGTTTTTTATATTTCGAGTGTGTAATTGAAGAAAATTTATAGTTGAAATATACGTGTTTAACAAAAACACTACTCAATCTTGCCCTGTTGTGTGCACCCAGCCTCATCAATATGATCAAGATCCAAATTGCAATCAATCAATCAATCCTACACGAGATGTCTGGGCCGACTACCTCTCTATGCGGGTCTTCTAGTGTTTTTCGAAGAGGAGCGGCTTGTCCGGCAGACAAGATCGGAGGCTCTCTCTGTCGGCCATGGGATGAAACTAAACTAAGCAAGAGATCGAGTACCCTCAGTTTCAGTTATAACATGAGATGATAATGAGGCGGCTGCAGCACTTGCCGCACGAGGAAAGCGGTCGGCGAAGGGCCCAAAAGTCAGCCTTTCCCATCCCACCAATCTCCTTGCAGCTTTCAGAGCAGAAGTCTTTGCTGATTTGCAGATAATTCATCTGTTGTACATATGTAAGCAATAACAGCACTGCAACTGCCAGCAGTTAAAAACTTCTCGGAATCTCACTTTTTAGTCTTAAGTCTTCTTGTCGCATTACAACATCGACAACTTTGAGCCTTGGTTTTGAGAGGCGTTGAAAATGGAGATTTCAGATCTCAACCGGACAGTTTTTGCTCTGTTGGCTAATTGAAGGGGTCGACCATAAAAAGATAGAAACCTCAATTTCACACTTTATACTGCGATGAACTAATAAGAGTTCATGATACAAATAAATAAAATCCATTCAATATCTATTTTATAATTTTTTTTCTCAAAGATGCCTCTTGAATAAGAATACTCTTATACCCAATAAATCTCAAGGCCCTAATTGCGCCTTTATGATGTTGGATCGAAAGTAGACATCACGATTACCGGACAAAATTGAAGGTGTGCAAACCTTTACAATGCCCAAAAGCATCCCTCCTCCTCAAGGTATACACCTTTTATGGCATAAAACACCGTTTATGGTATAAAACCGTCTGGATTGTGTCGACTTGATGTTGGTCCAATTGGATACGGTTGGATTGACAAGTGTGATCCACAGTCCAGACCTAGCTTGACTTATGTACGGAGCGGGTTAATCCCGGTTCAGGTTGGATGCTATGAAACCGGATCAAAGTTATCATCCTAGTGAGACGTAACGAGAGACCACAGTTTACTGAAGGAAAAAAAAAACTGAACTTTCCATGAATCATATCAGTTGAAATCCACTGAAGCCTCCTCTTCCTCCTCCTCCTCCTCCTCCTCCGGCTTCTTCTTCTATCTGTTTTCCTATGCTAGGATCTGCCGATTTTCTCTTCCTTTGCGGACCCCGGCTAAAGGGCTTGAATCTGTTTACTTGTCGGAGCATTTTATTGTTGGGGCTCTTTCAACTGATTGTTCTGGCGTTTTGAGTTCTCGAGGTCGGGTGGCGATGGAAGACGACAGGGAGAGCGGTGGTAGCGCGGCGGTGGATTCGCCAGTGCACCAGCAGAAAACCAGGGAGCAGCGTAAGCTCGAAGTCTACAGCGAGATGCTCTGTCGGCTGCAGGAGTCCCGTTGCGAGGAAGCTTTCCTCCCTGGATTCGATGATCTACTCTGGGTCCTATTCAATCGCCTTCCTGCTCGGTACTGTAACCTGAGTCCCATCTTCCGTTCGTTGATCGCCTGAATACCTATGGCTTCTTGTATGAAATACTTTGGAAATGCATCTAGGCGTGAAAAAACCCGTTTATCTCCTCTAAGAAGGTGTCCATTCTTGTGAAATTTGACCGCCGCTAAAGATTGATGAATTGAAAGTCATATGTGCCAAAAAGGTTGCCTCTTTGAGGTAGGCCACGATTCTCTGTTTCCTAACTTGAAGAGCCAAAACCGTTTCTTTGAACCTTTTTACTAATCTTTAGCGAGTTCGATAAGAAAAAAAACACTCAATACCTTCTTTTACTTGAATTTCATTTTGTAGTTCAATTGTGTCTTGGTGAACAATAATTGGGTAAAACTCAATTCTGTCCATTGCTGCTTTGGGTGTAATCGCACTTGAATTATGTTTCATGCGATTGTCGTAATGTAGATACTCGCTGGATATTAATGCGGAGGGAGCAGAAGATGTCCTCATGCACTAGAGATTGCTCAAGTTGGCGGCAACTCCAGCTAATCGACCCGCTTTTGATTTTATTCTAGTCCAGGTAAGTTTGATTTCTTTCATCTGGGTTATTGTTGCATATACTTTTTTTCTTCGATTTTCCTCCCTGTCCTGGGACAATATTGCCCATGTTAGGTCTTCATAATCCATCCATCTAATCAAATCCTCATTGTGTTTTGAAATTTGCAGGTATTAGGAATTTTCGTCATAAATTTTTTATGGCCTGGTCGGCAGCATGTAATAGTTACATATTCTCTAGACTGCTGCCTCATATTTGGATTCGAGCAGTTACATAGCGAATTGTTCATTGTAGATATACTGTTTTTCCACTTTGGTTTCATAAGGGTAACTACCGCGGAGCCAAAGTGACTATTACGTGAAACTGTCTGTATTATCTGTAATCATAGAACAATGAACTTTGCAAAAGTTGTGTTATTTTTGGCTGTCTGCTTTACACCCATACTTTTTCATGTAAAGTAGCATGCGTCCAGGATTCCAGCCCTCGTAAAACTTCTTCTCTAGTCTTTTAAATATCTCATGAGCATCTCATTTTTTAGGTCGGAAGGATTGGCTATATACTTGGTCAATTTGGACATATTCATATCATGTGTAGATCTGCTTTTTCAATGTGAAAAACAACTTTTCTTAATGGAATGTGAAAAATAACTATGTATGGATGATAGAACGGACTCATCCCATAAATTTCCTGTTCTGCAGTAGTTCACGTGATACCTGTTCGATTTTGTGAACTTCTTCTTCATTGTAGGTTAGTTCTAATATCACTGGAAGCCCAGTTGATTCAAGCGATCTGGGTCTGGCTGTGTCTGAAAATGCTCAGACGCTTTCTAGTCACTCAAGTAGACAGGGATGTGGCTTGTTATTGTTTCTCTATATTTTCTTTGTGAACCTGATAAGGTCAATGATCCTATCTCTGGTTCCTGTTTATATTCTCTCTCATGACTCTCCATTGAATTCCTGTGTTCATTGCTCTATGAAAGAGAACAGTTTTTAGAATGAATGTGAAAACGGTCCCATGGAATTGATATCACATTTGCATTCTTTTTATTTTTAAACAATAGGTTGCAAATTTTGTGGTTGCCTGAGTGATGACAGCTGAAAGTGGGGTCATGACTGCCGAGACAGGATCCTATCGCTGGATGACTTCCAAGGTACTGGTTTCTGTGAAATAACTTTATTTGGATATTGTTATCCTATCTGTTCCTCGTGTTTTGCCACAGTTTTGTTCACTTGCCTCTCTGTGGAAGAACCAAACGTTAACAAGTTGGCTTCATCAGTGGAGGTCATCGGGCACTAGATATATGATCACAAAGCAGATGTCTTTAGCTATGATATTCTCTTTTGGGAGATTTTGACTGGAGAAGTAAGAGTCCTTGTTTTCATTCAAGTGTCAAATCTCGTGACACCCCCTCAAATACTCTTTTTCAATTAGCTAATTTAATTCACTTCCTGGATTAAATGCGGCTTCCTTATGCCTCCTTGATGCCATTGCAAGCAGCTGTTGCTGTTGTGCAAAAGGTATTCTCTTGCCTATATTTGTAGAGTGCATAATTCAAAATTGGGTTCGAGCAGCTGGTCCAAACTCATAATTATAGATATCTCGTATGGATTATAGAATCTTGGATATCAAATGAATCATTTATGTAACTCTTTGAGGCCCAGGCGTCCAGCTAGGACCCTCTGGATACTTGACCGAACTACCATGGCCATGAACCCTGCTTGCTGGCTAAAATGGCTTCTATCTTTTCCTAAAACTCCAGTTAGCACCCTCTTTGTGCCTGGTTAACTATTTAACCGGGGAACCTGTAGCTCAGCCTGTTTATTCTCCTTCTGTGAATAGTAATTTTCACTGCTTGTGAAATGACTTATTTTGCTCCTCCATTAATTAATTGACATATCAGTGTCTGAGGCCTACTATCCTGAAGCACACCAACCAAAAGCTTACAGAGCTCCTCCAGAGGTGCTGGCAGCGCGAACCAAAACTCGGCCTTAGTTCACTGTGTTCTTGGAAATCCTTCGCCAGATTGGAAAAGGGGTAATGGAATCATCAACTGACAGTGACCGGTAATGTTTTCACCTTGAAAGGTAAAAGCTTTTACTATAGAATCCCTGCTATACAGGTCAAAGAATAGGAAGGAGATTGGCACAATCAGGCAGAGGGATCCTTGCTGCACTTAAGAGGATCCATCGCTAAGGTTGGAAGCTATAGATACTCTAATCTGACTGGAGGCCCATCACAAAATTGAAGTGTTCGATTTGTCTGTACAGTAACTTGCTCTGGTAATCAAGCGAGTGCGCACTCGGGTTTGTGCGCCTCCATGCATTTTGGTAGAGTTGCCCTTTAATTGTGTTTGTTTCTTGTGTAGTACAATTGAAGATATCAATTTGATGATTCAACAATATCCTCTTTTTGTTGCTCTGATTTTCAATCGCTTTTAGTTCATCATCGTGCCCCTTAGTTCTAAGTATTGCATTAACGAAACAACGGGTCAGTCCGCGTATAAGCATGCCGTACTCTTCCTTTCTCGCACAGTGCATACTAGAAAATGGGGACTGACTACTGGGCATGTTGCAAAGTCGTGCTATCATCACAACTCAAATACAGGAGGTATTCACTGCTTCCATGAAACATTCCACCGAAACTTAGTGACTTTTTCAGCGACAAATTAGAAAACTACAGGGCCATTTTCAAGGCATTCAGAACGCCGTACTAAGAGCTCAGGGAGAGCATAGATCTTGATCTAGGCACGGGACTGGGTCGAGCATCCGAGTCATCAGCCGTCGAAGAAGTTGCCGAGAAGCTGCCTGGCACGGATCCTCACCTGCAGCCGGACGAGCACATGCATACACTGCAACGCTATCTGTGCCTGCTTCCTCACGTATGCCCCACGTGCCAGCGCCTGCAACCGCACCAGGCTCCTGAGGGCCCTGAACGCCCGCCTCGCCTGTCAAATTTTGCATCAACCCGCCAGAAAATCAGCAATCTGTCATTCAATTGATAACGACCAAACTACACTAGATGAAAACTATTTGTATGCTCCTCGAGCAGCAATAGTTTCTTGGTTTGGACTAATCAAAACAACAATCGAGCGTGCTTTGAGGAGACCCCTTTGGATCGGACCCGATATTTCCGATAGAATTTGCTATAGTTTCTTAGAGTTTAGAAGGCGAGAATGCTTATATTCATACCAGATGGCCCCTGAAAACTGCTTGAATTTTGATTGCAGCTTCATCTTCCTCGGTGTAACCACAAGCGGGTAACTTCGAGACTGCATCGTGTGCTTGGCCCCTCGTTGTTGGCTCAACGTCATCTGCATCTTCCCATCCTTGTTCGGTGAGTTCCCCGTGCAGGCCAGGGTCCGAGCCGTTTTCTATGACGACAATCTCTCTGCGGGTTGGCCGATGGAGGAGCTTGCTCCGGAGCGATCTCAACCAGTTCCGAGACAAACCCATGTTGTCTTAAGGTTTCTATTTCATGTCCACCATGTGGCCTATATCTACTAGTCATGGCTCTTGGAGCATTTATCATTGCTGTGTCTGGATGGTGGAGGAAGCGTGAAGTTTGGAGATGTGCGCACCATATTCTGCGGAGAATAGAAGAGAGATAGAGAGAGAGAGAGAGAGAGAGAGAGACAGACAGTCAGACGGACATACAGAGATTTTCTTTTCTGTGGGTCAGAGATTTGAGAACGTGACTTCCTCAGCAACGCCATGAGGGGTTCATTGAGTTTGAAGCAATCAAACGATAGAAATATTTGGTGCCGACATGACACAACGAAACCCATGTAAAATAAGGAGAAAAAAAAAAACAAAAAAAAAAGACATTCGGTAGGATTCATGACGAGTCAGACAATCGAGCGGCATTCGACGACTGACGAATATTTCAAGCAAGACAGGGTTGATGATGAGGAAACGGAATGCAAGTCAGGAAAATATTAATTCGACCAGTCTCTGCGATTGCTACGTTGGAATCATGAGGATGATTTATTTCCTACTTGCATCTCCAGTAAACTTCTTTGGTGCTTTACGGGTGAAAGTTGATTAGTCGATTTTGTCAAATGATTCTGCAGCCTCGGATTTTCGAGGATGACCGAGAAATCTCTACCATATAAGGTGTACTACGTACTTTTAGCTAAAGAAGAGTGTCTCAACTGATGTGCAAAATGGTGAATTGACCAATGATAGGAAGTTAGTTTATGAATCTCTAAACTGATGATAGGAGGATGTTAGATTAAGAACCTAGCAGGGTTTGGGTAAATATGATCTTAGGTCTGGTTTATCATTGATTATTAATTCGTCTCACGCCTTACCTTAGTTTATGAATTCAATTTTCCCAAAGAGAGAAAAAAAAAAGGGAGGATGTTGCTACTTCAATAATTAATCGAGCTTACCGATATAAGCTGATCGAGATCGTTTGGTATTTTTTTTCTCTTAAATAAGTTCTTCAATTCAAGTCTTATAAACGGAAATAATTTATATCATGAGAGTTTTACCTCTCAGTCAGTAGATTCGGTTCAAACTAAAACAGTCAAGATCCAATAATTTTTAGATATCATAGTTTTACCTATCTCGATGACACGTGTACATGTATAAATCTTATCTAAATCGCAACCCATAATCCACTTGGGAAAATCATTGCACAACTTTCCCCTGATCAAATGAGTCAACCATGAGAGTCATCTAAGCAACGAGGGAATCTACTGATTTTAAGGTTTTGTTCATCCGCAATATTTAATGGTTAATGGCTACATTTCTAGTAAGACGCCTATTTGAATGTGTTGTCCAAGATGAAATCTCGGTCGATCACAAAAGCAACCCTAGAATGGAGGTATTGCTAATTCAATGGTGACTAAATCAACAAAAGGCGTGTCATTAGAGTAACACTAATTCAATCATCAAAATGATTCAATCGATCCTCTTCCACAACAGATTGCCGCCAGGTAGAGGCAGAGAGCTCGCTCGTGCACGGTGAAGAATAGGAAGTGGATGAGCAAGAAGAAGCGTTGCAGAGCGGTAGAAGAGTGGGAGGGAGGAGTCTGACATGGTGGCTGGACTCGGTTGCAACATGGGAGAATGGCTTTAGGGGTGTTCTTGCAGCACGATCAGAGTGTGAGTTAGTTCCCGAGTTAACTAGTTACGGGCGTCTACTTCAGTTAAAGGTCTGTATCGGAATAGAGAAGAGATGTCACCGGTGCGATTTTGCTCGAATACAGGTGAAGACTCCATGAACTTCTAGATATATCCCGAAGCTTCTAGAAGATCGTAGGGGGTAGTGGAACCACGTACACACGATCGCTACACTCGGGAAGTGAAGAGGTACCTCCATGTACCCCGGTATCAAGTCGGTCTTACTTCCTTCCCCTGCCTGTCCATATCGACAGAGTCATCACGATTGACGCGGGTGGTTGTCTGAATGACCAGTGTCGATAATATGCGAGAGTTCCGATGCCAGCGGACTTGGTCAGATTCTGTTCTAGAATGGGATGACAGACCGTTCGATCTTACCGGGATGCCAATTATGGGATATCCTTGATCTTTATGCTCCGACTAAACCGAACAACCATCTACCTGTACGTTAATGTTGCCTTTTCTTCGTTCGCCTGCTTGGATTCTTCCTCCCAGATAACGTAGAGTTCCTTCACTGGGAGTATCGATTTAATTACGTTATCTGCTTTGCTGCTCATCCCATGAATGAAACAGAGCAACGTATAACATTAAAAAAAAAGTCACTGTCTTGTCATTATGTTATCATTAACAGATGATGATATGTACAACCAGCTTCAGTTTCCCCTGCACGATCCTTCGCAGACCAGGACTTCGATGGGACTATTTCACGACCGACTCCCGACTCACAGTATTAGCGTTGCCATCCCCCGATGATTACATGCATATTGGGGTATAAACATGATTTTTTAATCAGTCGGTAGGAAGTCCATTCTGTGTCCAAGTGCTGTATCCCCCTGCAATATCGACCACACCGTAGAAACCCTGCACATACAGATTCATAGTTTCAACTCCAAACCCATAATTTATTCTCATCACTATGCGCTTGAATATCAAAGCTCCACTCATGAAAATGTTTGTCATACTTTACAGCACAGTCAAACCGGACATAATCAGAGTGTGGGTTCGGATAACTTTTCAGTGCGATGTCAGGTTTCGGATCGAGATCCCATGATTAGATGGAAGAGGAGAAGTTATAAAACTGTCAGTTTCGGGTTAATGCTAAGAGGAAATGTGAGATGTTCGCTTACTGCAGCAAGGAGATCCTTGGCGGCCATCTGAGACCTTCCCCCGCTCTGACACCCCTGCATCGAAGTGGCCCGATTCGGGTCAAGATCGGCAGGATCATAGTTTAAAGTTGGTATCGAGAAATGATATGGTGGAGTAACATACAACAATGATCTCATCGTCCTTCCTGAAATGAACAGCTACTTCCTCCAAGAAGCTTGAATTCCTGGAGAAACCTGCAAAGTTTATCCAAATGATTAGCAAGATCATCACTTGAAGCCTTCACCGAGTTCTAAGGTAGGATTGAGACCGGAAAACTAACCTGATCCGACTCGGTACATGTAAGGAATGTTAATAGCTCCCAAGGCGTGCCCGGCACTGAACTCTTCTGGAGTCCTGCTCATCATGGATTCGATCATTTAGCCAATGCTAATCGCATCATGAGTTCCACATCGACCAATTTCCGTTCATCAGAGCACGAGTCATTCAATCAAATAGTTTGCCGCCTATAAACTATTGATACAACCAGGGGACTAACAAATTTTAAGAAAACCAGAATCCTACAGGTGCAAGTTCGGTACCTGACGTCCAAGTAGCGGTGACCCGCCTGGAGGAGTTCGTGGGCCACACGAACTGGCACCGAAGCTGGAACTCCAGTTGCCATTGCAGCCACCTCCACATGGCTCCTCAAGGCCGTAGCCTTCGGGCTTCACCAAAATTCATATACAAACATCACCTACACTCGCAGATATGCATACACCACATATCGGCCAGCCAGCTAGCCTGACTAGCTAGCATCATGGCTAATCAATCATGATTACGGGGTGCGTAAATTATGATGCTACCCCGACAACCTATCATCGGAAGCCGAGCTACTGATGCCTTAGAAAGCCATATCAATGCTCTATTCGAGGCTTCGTGCTCACCAGAAGATTCGGGTCCCGAATTTGATGCCGGAATTCCCAGCACGATGCTGACGGCTCCGGTCAGGCAGCGACAGCCCTCTGCAAGACCATCAACGAGAATAGGTATCTTGATCATGGACAGGTTAGAATCGACGGACATACAACCAATCCTACACCAATGATAAATCAGCTGCTGGTCTAAACTAAGAGGAGGGAATCCTTATTACCTCCCATCGAGTTTCCGAGGGGAGAAAACTACAGGAAGGAGAGACGATGAACCGATGAAGCAGCTTGAAGAAGATGAGGAAGGAGAGCAAGCAGCAGTGGTAGCCATCTCCATCAAGGTGTTGTATGCTCTCAGCCTACGTACTGTTCTGCCCTGTGGAATAGGCTTCTAAACCTTTCTGTATTACTTCCCTCCCACAGAGAAGAGCCCATATATAATAAGCCGATTTTTTTTCCCTTACTGTTTTTTTTTTCTATCATATGTAAATGTAAAAATGACTATTTTGTTAATTTATTAACAGCAAAATACTTTCTTCGATAAAACTAAGAAAATAAAAAAAATATGTATATACATATTTGGTGTCTTTTTTTTATTATTTTTCTGAATGAGTGGCTCGATTTGCGGATAGAAACGGTGAGACAGCCATACGCATGGATAAGTTTGAGGGATGGGTCTATTCAAAGGATTTTGGGGTTATCCAACTTCTGAACAATTGAAATGGGGATGCGGTGGGGGCCTCTCACACATCCCAATGCATGGCATCTCTCATACACACGTGGCAGCATGGTCCGACTCTCCCCACTAGGCCTAGGCGTCTACCTTAGATTTGACCTCCAGCAGCAGCGCCGTCTTGTCTGTAACTGTAATCCATGCATGTATGACACCGTGTAAGTTTGGTTGAGCTGTTGACTTTCTCTTTTTTTTTTTTTCATTTGTAGTATTTGATTAAAATACTATGGATTAATAAAGTTTTATTATTAGAAAAAATTCTTATATAATACACTTGAAGCTCAGCTAATCAAACTATTTACGGTAATGCTAGCACAATTTCAATTGGCTTCCGATGGGGTCGCCTAGGGATTTGGACCACTTCGACCGGTACTGGAGGGGAGGTTGACTGGAAGAGGCCTTGAGTGGCTCTCCGCCAACTGCCCATCTCTCGAGCGAGAGTGTAGGATGTCGGTATTCTAGTGGACGATCTCGCTGATAGCTGTACATTTCTGGGTCCCCATTGATCTTACAGGCATGCCTATTTCCTAGAATTTGATGTCTAATCCGGATGTAAAATCAAAATAAACCATCCACAAAGTAAGAACGCACAAGGATATTATAGTAATTCCCCGTAGATTTGACTTTTTTTCATGGTTAATATATATATATGTGTGTGTGTGTGTGTGTGTACGCAGGCGAGGAACTATATATCAGTATGTGTGTGTATATATATGTATGTTATTACATCATCGTTTTATTCCGTCAACTGACGAAAATTGATTGGGTAGAGAAAACCAGAAGAAGAATCGAGTAACTTGGAATCAGCAACCTCGGCGACAGCTTGGGAGGGATGGAAAATGTCCCAGAACAAATAGTACTCATAGCGGTTCGAGCATAGGTTCGGTGATAACATCTCCACGCAGAAGTTGTCGCCGTTGAACTTACACCAATTGTACATACCGATTTTCTTGATGATGTTTATATCCATTGCCGAACCTCCCCGTGGCCACCGAGTCGGGGTAATCATGCCATAGTGCAGGAAGTTGGCTCTTGCCCTGGTATACCTCAAGTAGTTGCTAGTCCCAACATCGGCTGTGGAGTCAAGGAAGACATAGAACAGAGGCCAGCTTCGCTGTGACCGGGGAAAGAAGGGCAGCCGAGGAAATAGATCAGAGGCAACATCAACCTGAATTCATAGTTCTTTGATTTTGGCTCCCTCCGATTCAACAACAAACGGCAGCAGGACGAGAATCCGCAATCTCCGGCTAGCATATGGCAACATTAGTATGTGCAGACATATTCGTATTTAGATAATATGACCATGAATTGGACTTAGAAATCAGTGCAAGGATACTAGGAGCAAGGGAGCAAAATAATACATATAAAATTATGACTAAATACCTAAACTTTGTGATGGCAATACATTCCTTTCACTTTTTTCTAATACAATGCGTCCCAAATTTCGGTTATCATATGTTCTGAATTTCACTGCCGATGTCTGGTGGCCCAGATCCCCAATGCCCAACCTCACCACAACTTGCAAGGAATTCACTTGCGATACTTGAGAGCTTCAAAGCGAGCTGCAAGATCATCATAGTCAGGCAACTTTGGATGGACGCGAGGAACAGGGTCCCCCCTGACACGAGATGAAGCCATTGGAGGTGGAAGCCTATCAGTCTCAATCCCATCATCCAAGTCCGACTCATCAAATCTTACATCAGAATTCACAGAAGGGGCATTATAGCTGTGCCGTCTATGCGTCTTTGGGTCTCTCAAGCGAGACAGAAGGTCATCGCTACCCTTAAAATCAGTCCCTCCAAAGCTGTTTGAGTCGTCGAGCTTCCTATTTGAGTGGGCTGGGGGCACGTTATCGCTGCGCCTTCTGAGGAATCTTTCAGCCTCCAGAGAATAATTACTGTTGGGGTAATTATCCAAGTCTCTGTTTGCGATGTAGGCTGCAGCTTGTGCTGCTGCGACCGCTTTCTCTGCTGATTCTGCCGCCGCTTCAGCAGCTGAGGCCGAATCATGAAAAAGCAAACTACCCGTCTCTTGGCTGTCGGCAACTCTGAGAAGAGAATCGGAACAGATCATTTGAGGGAATTCAGTATGCCTCAATCATACTAAATATCCTCGACATATTGTTTGAGCATTCGAAGACAGAACACATCTTCGATTATGGCAACTGTTCGATTAAAAAAAAAGGCTTTTCTAGACACTTGAATTAGCAAAATGCTGACAGTCTGACAAATGAGGAGATGATTTAGCATCATGCCCTACAAATCTCACATACTATGTGGGGAAATTTTTGGTACTAAACAGATAATCAGGCCATATAGGAGGCAACGTGGGTTTATAGGTGTGCAGAAGACTAGAAAGTGACAACAATTTATAGTGTTACCTTCTGGTTTGCTTCATTGAGTCGGCAGACTGAAATTCAACAGGCTTCACTGGTAAATTAGATGCACTGACATATGTTTTTGCTCCTTCCTAGTATCATGAAGGAAAAACAAGTTTTCACAGTCTCAATATGAAAAAATTCAAAAGATAAATGGATGAAAAGGAGATGCAGGACTTGCAATTTTCTCATCAGGAGGCTTAAGAAGCTCCATCTCGGATTCGGTAGTGTCCCATTCAATTTGGTATTCCTTGGCTATTTCCTTCATTACTTTCAACTTGGCTTCACCACCGGGAGTTTTAACCGACAGCTTCTCAATCAGCTACAAAGACCAGAAGACTCAGAGCTGAGTAGATATAGACATTAATTGATTAATAGATGGATTGCCAGATAAACAGAATCACTTCGAAACTTTACCAAATCACAAATAAGAATAGCAACTTTAGGAGGATCACAAGTCTGACATGTCTTAATTGCAACAAATTTTCCACCGCACAAAGGGAGACACGCAAAATTTTGGAAAGATAGTGGGAAATCTGCAGCAGTACCATGCGGTTAACGCCACTATTGGGCCTCAAATCAACAGCTGCTGAAACAAAATCTTTCCCATACTTTTTCCCGAAGACATCCTTGATTGTTGCCAACTCTGGAATCTCCGAGCACCTTGGAGCTGCAAATATTAGACTAGAAATTCCTTCTTTTAGGTCTGCCGGACATTCCCTGTAAAATTTGAACAGTATTATAATCCACTACCAATTGGACCCAAACACCACACAACATGGAAAATTTGTTCCATTATCCTACTTCTGCTTTGCAATTATCTGAAGTCTTGCTACAATTAACTCGCAGAAGAGCTCGATGAACTCATTTGCAGCCAAAGTATTCTGCTCCCTTATCACATGCTCTACCTGCAATTATTTTTCAAATGGAAAAGCAAAACTGATAAGTTTTATGCATGGAACAAACCATACAGGAAGAAAAAACCAAGTTCTCTTGCATTTCCACAATCAAGTATTAGTTCAATGTCCTTTCCAAGAATAGATAATTCTTTAAACACCAACTCAGGTGAGATCTTACGATTTCAGGCGAAGAAAGGATGGTCGATTAACATGAACTAGGGAAGTAGCACAAATCCCATTATGACAAAACAAATATATATTCCCATCAAATCTGAAACCACACATCTCCTAAAGTACTAGTCCCCTCCACTACAATAGCATTACTCTCGACAAATGACCTGATTCACTGAAAATTGTGCATCAACGATGTAATACTGTAAACACTTGCAAGTTGTAACAGCTAGAATAATGTGCAGAAAATAGAAACCATCTTTACTCCCGAACAAGAACTCGAACTCTTTATAATCCAAGGAAGTCTATCAACCAGTGACTTCACGCAGAAAGAATGGTCCTTGTAGCAAGAATCTGGATCATAACTAACACTCCCACCCAGGATCAATGCCAAAGTGATGAGGACACATTCAATCACGCAAAAATCCGACAAGAAATCGGCGGCAAGACAACTTTTTGTGGAGATATTTTGGCGGTGGATTGAAGAGGAAGCAGGCACTTACACGGACGCGGGCAGTGGCGTCCTGACCGGACTGGAGCAGGAGGGCGATATCACGACGCATTTGCCTCACGACCGCCTGCCTCTTGTTCCTCAGCAGCTTGATCCTCGCCACCGTCATCTTCGCGGCCGTCTTGCTGTATTTTTCGGCGACATTGTCACGCCATGGTTGCGCCATTGAGCGACAAATTAACAAAGGGAAGCGAACTTGAAAGGGGAAACGAAATGTTACCATTTGCCCGACTCAAAGCTCTGGCGGAAGAGGGACAGTGCGAGCTTCATGATCCTCTTCGTCTGGAAAGCTGCCGCACTCACCACCGTCATGGCCGCTACCGCTGGTAGACAGAGCTGGCAGCTGAGAGGAGCGGGGCTTTGCTATGTGGCCCGACTCCGTAACGGTCCGCGGATTTGGGAAAGTTATCATTCCATCTACTTACATTACATATCTCTCCTAATATGATTAATTGAAATAGTTTAATGACTATTTCTTCTAAAATTGTATTTTAGGTTTAATTCTTTTTTATTTACATTATACAATATTTTTGAGTCAGTTAAAACATACTTTAAAATTAATCTGCGGTTGGACCGAGATCACTAGAAAAATTCCCGTTGACTCTCACAACCTGCAATTCGATTATTTGATTACTCGTTGTGGAGTTTAATGAGAAAAATTACAAGTTAAACCCCAAATTAGTTATTTTCGGTTTAATTCAGGGGCTATCATGACTCTTAAGACATTTATGACCTACAATTAAGTAATGAAATACATTTCTCTTCCGCAGGATGTCCATCAATCTTAGTATTGATTGACTTAATTCCCGTCACTCACATGTATTACTTTGTAGACGACCGTCCTGAACAATGTATTTATTATAGAGGTTAGGCTAAGTCTCCTGGGCTTGTGCGGGGGAGAACGAACTGAACACAGAGTTGGTTGCCGGTTGCGAATATCATAATAATAGGATCCGATGAAGCAATATTGACAATTTCTTGTCTCTTGATATGCAATCCTATCATAAGGAGGGCAAAAATGGAAGTGGGGGGAACAAAATATTTTTAAGTAAGAAGAATCACTTATTTTATAGTTAATATATTGATTACGCACGAATTTTAGTTTTTTTTAATTGTGTATAAATTTTTTCAAACATTCTAATAATGTATAAATCATAATTTTTAAATTCAGATCAGATTAAAATCGGTCAAAATATGAGTTTATGGGTCAGACCAAGAGTTTAATAAATCGAATTACATATTTAATAAATAATATTAATAGTATAATATTATAGATAAATTGATATAATATAAATAAATTGAGAATAATTTATAATAAAAATGTATGATAAGAGCACCATATTAACCCAAATTTAACATTAAATATAAATATAAATTTAGTAAAATAAAATAATTAAATTATAATATATTTTTATTTTTTTAAAATTTTAAATAGACTGATTTTTTTTATTTGTTCAATTAGGTTTATCAGTTAAACCGAAAACAGGTTAGTTTAATAAAAGTTGACTGCATTTTAATTACATATGGGTTAAATATAGAAATCAAACCGAGTGAGTGGCCGTTTTCGGTCGAATCGACCGAACTGGTGTGGTTTTTAAAATTACGGTATAAATAATATATCATTTATTAAAATTAGTATAATATTTATTTTTCCATCAAATTAGGTAGTACCACATAATGTACTGTTAGTCATATCAGTAAAATTAATATGTTATGCTTGACAATATAACAGAAAAATGGACACATGCTAAAATTTATAAACAAATTAAAGTTCGTGTCTGAGCATGATACACAAAAAGAAATCGTATTAAATTTAAAAAATAGCTCAAAGTTTATATTTAAATGATATATTAGTTCTTTATTTTAATTTTTGGGGACCTTCGGGTAATATTATGATCGGACCAACGTGGGGACAGCGGGCGCTGCTTTTCGTTGAATCCGCTTCAGCTTCAGCTTCAACTCCGAAGGGAGAGGAGGATCTTCTCGACAGCAAGGAAAACTAGCCGTTGGAGGGAGTTGGCATACGTACGTACGAGGCGAGAGAGTGAAAGAGACAGCACAGACAGCGCCCGGACCATGGAATAATTTCTCAGCATGTAAGTTGGTAGTATATATTAAAGGGTGGATTAAACACGAACGTAACATCCATTTCCAGATCCACCATCGTCAATGCAAATAGAGCTACGGTTCTACTTGGACCTGTGGACATGAATTTTGGACTGACTGGGAGGGGGCTGGGCTGGGAGCTGTCAGTGAGAGAGCACACACGGTGGGTTTTTAATTCTTTTAATTGGGCTATGACAACTCATTGCTGTCGCCCTTAGCCACCTAGAAAGAAGCCAATTTATTATTATTATTCTTATCCAGACACATGGTATCTAAGCTAACGTATACATATATGTTGGAAGATGTCGACTAGATTCTTCCACCTAATCACCGACTCTTTTTTCTTTCGGCCAAAGTAATTTCAATCACCGACTATTCTCGTTTATCAAGGGGCTTAGATAATGTATATTTTGGGGAAAAAAATAGCGGAAAAGAGATGATCCATCATAAATATAAGAATAATTTATGCCAACGGCAACGTTTCGAGAATCCACCGATTTAAGGGGGACCGTTGCACGAGGCGGACACACTATGAATCCAGCAATATGAACAACGTCCAGAGGCAGGCATCAAGAACAGTTCATTATCGGGATACCAAATTCAAGAAGTAGATGATCGATGGTGGTTGAATATGAGGTCTCACGAGTGGCATTTCTCGTACCCGTGCCCTCAAGAATCTCATCAACCATGGAACTTCTTATCTCTCTACGCATTATGATGTTTCTCGATCCCTCGGAATGCCCAATACTCATGCTTGGATCTTTTCTTTTTCGAATTATATTTTTCCTCAAAAATTAGTTGAACCATCTACACTCACAATGACAGAACGCATCATGAGACCGGATAAAAACTTGGGATCAACTGCAGCAGAAAATATGTGCAGATAAGGTCTCTGCATATGTAATCCGTGAAATCTTGCACCGAGCGGAGACTTTCGATGCAAATACACATACACACAACGTATCTATACATATGCTCCGGTTCCAGTAAAAATTTGGAGGCCTCGAGGGTGTATGAACTTCAGAGCAATGAAAGCCGGTTCAGGTTCTAGTGACAGATTAAGTTCAGAAGGGTAGCCCTTGTTTTAATCAATCTCCGAAACATGGTCTCTATTCCATTTTCAATGCCTGCGATGCCGATATCCAGTTCCCGAAATCGATTCTGCAGGACTCGCAATGTCTCCGCATCAGGGCCCTTCAAGTGTATAGAGCGTAGGGCGGCACTAACATCTTCGAACACGTTCACAGCCTCCGACTTCAGCTCGTTTTCGACAGCCCCCTTGAGCATCAGCCTTGAGATCAGCGACCACTTCGCCTGTCCGGTGGTAGGCCCAGACAAGAACAGCAACACAGATCGGAACACAGAGATGCTTGCCGAGTTCGCTTCTCGCAGCGCCCGGATCACTGCTGAGAGGTGTTGATCGCGGTCTACGAGCGGTGCGGACGCAGCAGCATCATTGTCCACTTGCCTCAACCTGGCAATCATCTTTCTGGCGTCTTTCTTCATTTTCTTCCTGAGGTTGGCATAGTCGACAATGCCCATCCCGATGCTTGAATCCTCCTTCCTTCTCCTGACCGCCGATTCGAGTTCCCGAACGTGGTCCTTAACCTGGGACACGAGGTCTCTCGTGATCCCACAGATGTCGAGGATCATCACCGAGACGTCCAACAGCTGGTTGATGTGGTGGTCACTGTGTGAGAGCACTTGCTGGGTCGAGCCCATGTTGAGTAGACCATCTAGGCAAAAGTACAGCTTCTCGAGTCCAGAAAGACCGAGGATGATTGGCCCAGAAGACGAAAATTCGCCCGAGGACTCCCACAACCTCAGCTTGCTGAGCTGTTCCTCGACCCGGGCAGTGCTCGGGTGGGATCGTGGCGGCAAGCTGATCGATCGGATCTTGCGGGAAAGGGTAGCCATATTTGATTTGTCTTTCAAACTTTACAATGGGGTGCAAAATCTGATCCGCCCAACGCGTATATATATAATTGCAAGTGTAGGGACAACAGGGGATCGTGTCAGTGTGCGAACCACGTGGATCTCTCGAGAATTCCCTGCTAAATCGTTACTTCTGTCACATTCATAGGCGACACAATGCTAATAATTTTTTTTTTAAATGAAGGTTTGATATAGCCCGTGACAGGTGTCCCTGTCATCATTCGTTGGCGAAACAATTAAAGAAAAATTAGGCAAATTATTGCAGTGATTATTAATGATACGATAGGCACGGGTTTGCATTAAGCACAAGGCTAAGCTGGATCAGTATTTTCTACCGCCAGCGAAGTGTACATATATATCACCTGCAGCCTGATTATTTGATTTAGATTTAATACGATGGGACTTTTGGGTTATCCCACCGGTTTTCGGGCTCATGACCTGAAGGTCTTCGCATACTCTCGATCGTCTCCTAGTACGAGAGGATCTTGGGCGTCCGTTTAGCTCAGGTTTCGGATTTGAAAAGTTGAGACCGACTTAAGAGAGGACCAGCCCACTACACGTAACTTCCGACTTAGAACCGAAAGTTTTCTAACGAATTGAAGTCATTTTGGACACAAGCAAGCGGTGAGCTTTGTTCTGGCTTCACGTCTGAGTCGCCATTGGTACCCACGGTCGACGGGAACATAACACATCTACATTTACAGACAGAAAAAAGAAAAAAAAAACTTTGACCTGTCTCTTTGCCTCGTTTCAAGGTTCTGCACAAACCCATAAGCCTCGAGGAACGGCAACCTGGGAATCGGATTAAACAACTCGCCTCCTGGCCGCAAGAAATGGATCAAGAATCCAGATCTGGATGCCCAGCTAATCAATGAAGATGGTTATGCTAATGGCTACTTCAACCTTTTTTTTTTTTTTTTGGGATGTGCAAGGCTTACCGTCCAAAAATTTAATGATCCTCGATTCAATTCCGGGCCCAGGTGAATTAAATTAGACAACTGATGGGTTATGCAAATTATGATACTCATATTTAAATACATAAATTTTATGATCGATACTTCTGCTATAGATTAGTTAACAATTAATATTTTGACATTTGTGCGCACGAGGCTTTTGTTTCCTTAATGCATGTCCCTTTTGGAATTGATAAGGATAGCCATGTTTGGATTACAGTGAAGCCTAATAATAGAGAGATTTATTTAATGAAGGTGATATAAATTTGATTTTTATTGATTAAATTTTTTACACTCGAGGGAGATTCCTCTGGGCGTCATGGGATAATGAAATTCACGAGTGGACATTATTTATCGTGGCACGTGTGCGATTTCTCGAACCTAGAGGAGCTACCACTAGGCAACCCGAAGATTCTTTCCTGAAATGTAGATGAGGTTGGGAGATTCTTCTCATTTATTTACCAGCCACTTGTGTGTTGAATATAGTCAATGCATCAATCGGGGGGAATACGCATCTTTCTCGGGTTACAGATGGAGATTTGATCCAGATTAATTAATCTGCTGACAGGTGAAGATTTGATCTCACAGTCCGGCGCACCTGGTAACCAGACCTTAGTACAACAAGCCATTGACTGTATGAAGGCTAGATATGTAGAAATGGTTCCGTACACAATCCTCCTAAGTACGGTTGCAAAATCTAACATCCGTCAAAAAAATTTCTACGATCGTGAAAATTTCACGATTTAATAGATTGACGTAACTCGAATATGAATAAATTATAGTCAATTGGACTTCATCGGGTGTAGTGCGCACCAAAAGCTAGTAATCACGGAGGCATCAGATACTTTGGCAACGATTAATTCACGTGGTGGTGCATATGATGGGACATGTGTTATCCGTAATAAGTTGTTACCATGTTGCATCAGTTCATGTAGCTTTAAAGCATCTTTCTAGTAACTAGAATCTCGGGTTTGTGGCTGATGAACCGGGAAAATCCACTATCTAGAACACCTTTGATATTAGATGGTACACAACCGACGACAACGGGTGTGTTTCGGGATGCCAACAGGCGCACCATATGGACATGAATGGTTCAGCTTGGCTGTCATCTTCATTGCCAACAAGCAACTAGAATATGGGAAATGGTGGAATGAAGTCCATCCGGACGATATCCATTGGTATCACCGTCACGGACAAAATGAGCCATGGCTAGATCGGTCAAATTTAAGAAGCAGCTACGTTGGTTGAACCAAATCCGGAAGGACAGATGCGCAAATTAATTGAATATCCTCACACGGGTGTCGATTAGTAAAATAATCGTCGGACAATCATTGCGTTGCTTTGGGGGCGGGGTGGTGATTTTCTTGCTTAAAAAAAAGAAATTAAATCAATTGAAAAATTATACAAAAATTTTATAAACTTATTATTTTTAAGAGTGAGATTTAAAATTTTCACCCATTAGTTTCGTTTGTCTATGAAGCATGGAATTTACACGTTTGGACTACACAGGAAACATCGAAATCTACAAGCCTATCCGACAAGATATGGACTCTTTTTCGAGCCAACAAACTGCTGGTTCTAAATCAAAGATGGATGATGCCATCACTTGTTCTTCGACTATCACGGTGTTCGAGCTCAGACTTCTGAAACTTTGGGCATGCTCTATTGAGAGATGATGTTCAAGAGGGAAGCCCTTGTTTTGATCAATCGCCTGAAAATGCACTCGAGGCCATCCTCAAAGCTCCCGACCATCAACTCCAATTTCCCTAATTGCTCTTGCACAGTTTGATGCAAATGCTCGACAAGTTCGACTTTGTGCGGTTTGCACAGAGACCTCAATGAAACATGGATGCTCTCAAGCTCATTGACATCAGCATCTTGCCTACTCATCACCCTTGATATCACCGAGCACCTGGCTGGTGTCGGTTCAGACAGGAATGAGACGAGGAGCTGGAACACCAGGATGCTCGATAGTTGGACTTCTCGTAGCACTCGAATGACCTCTGAGAGATGATCGTCCTCGTGGCTGGAAATCGGGAGTGATGCTGCTATAATCTCATTGCCCATTTGTTTCAATGAAACAATAAGCCTCTTAGCCTCTTTCTTCACTTTCTTCCTCAGTTCGGCAAAATGGGCAGTGCCCACCTCAGGGCTTGGGCCGGTCCTTCGCCTCCTAATCGTCGACTGAAGGTCTTGGACGTGTTCCTTGATTTGCCACACGATTTCTCTTGAAACTGCGCATACGTCTAAGATCCTAACTGACCCTTCCAAGAGTCCCTCGACCGACTTCTCGTGTTGGCACTTGCTTAGGACTTGTTGGGTAGATCTCGTGCGTAGAACCTCTTCCAAGCAGATGTAGAGTTCCTTGGCACGGGAGAGACCCTTGAGGACCAAGTCAGAAGTTGGAGTGCAAGTTGTGAACCAATACCTGAACTCGTTGAGCTTCTCCACGACCTTAGCATTGGTTGGGTGCAATTTCAAGGGCTAGCTGATGGATCGGACGTGGAACTTGGTATGGTTCTTGGGTGAAGGATAAGCCATTGCTCTTTGCTATACTGCTTTCTTTCTCTAATGGCTTGAATTTGAGATGTTGCCCTGGTCCAGACCCTGGACTTTCTATTATATAAGCTGGTTATTGGCTAGTTAATTCGATAAGCATGTGAAGACAGAGCATGTCATCCTCTGAGATCGTTGAATCGTCAAATCCAGGGCCAACATAGGCTCAATGATTTGGTGCTGAAGAAATCGAGGCTGAGCTGTCCTTAGCCGCCTTGTCACCCCCCGCATTTATTTCCCAGAAACATGAATTTGGATGTTTTTGGGTTCTCAACATTGAACCTGGGGTTTATTAATTAGAGAAAATACTAGAGGTTGTAATTGAGATTTTTTTTAATAGTAGATCCTATTTAATATAAGGTTGAATTTGAGTTCGCTCATTTAGTAGGAATAAAATCAAATCTCATTCATCATATATTTTTTATTCACAATACTTTAAAATTAATGTATTACTTAGTGAAAAAAATATGAAATCAACCGAACTAACATATATTAGTGCGTGAATTGAGACTTAGATCTGCTGAAGGAAAAGTGGGTTCCATAGAATGAAACCCAAGGAAACGCACAGGTGTCGGCGACTTCGGGTAAGTGAAATCCACAACCCTGAAGCTCTGTTTGGGTCGGTTCGTCGGACCAACAAATTAAATTTGGCCGGTGGTTGCTGTATTTAATGTGTGCACGAGTGACTTGTCCCATCTGAGCTGTTTGGCTCCAGAATATTCTCTTATCTTTTATGAGTTTGCCGAGCTCTTGGTCGGTCTTTCCTTCTGAAAATGAAAAGGTTTGAATATGTAATATGAGCTGGTCGGGTGATTTTCCATCAACCTTACTTACGGCCGAGCAAATACGTGTCGACGGAGATCTTCCAAGAGAGCGAACTTGATGCAGTCTTATACCACCATTGCCCAAAATCCTATCAGTGCCATCTCTCACAATGGCGAATGTAGATGTCCTCCAATTTCTGACGTCAAACATTAGAAAACTCCATCAGTCATGCATCAGCCTGACACGGGGTGTCATTTTAACGGCCGATGACCTGGTGTTCGTACTGTATAAATAGTTAGATCTAACAATCTCTGACGTCTCTTGACTTTTCATCTCGTCTTTCGGTCGGTCAAGGTTGGGAATTGAGTGAGCATCTGAGGTCAAGTCGAGCTTTCACCTCCCGCTTGACTACCCTGTGTTTTTCAAGTTTGAGATCATCGAGCCAACAGGGTGGAGTACCGACCGACTGTGAACTGGTCCACGAGTCCTCCTCACCACCATAAGAATCAAATTTCCTCTTTTTATTTTCCCGAGCATTTTTCATCTCCTCAAGTTGTTGCGTGATAACATTAGATTCAACTCAAACATGTTTATTGCAAATGGAAATTGATTTTTTAAGACTAACTGAAGTGTTTGTTATACCTGGCTGGACATTTGGAAACTTGGATTTTATTCTCTCTATCAGTATGATAACTAGAAGAGTACAAGCCCCAGCCAGTGCTTACTGTCACATTACAAAGCTATGATTTATGAGCAAAATGCCGCAAGGCACAAGCAGTCGAGATTCCGTCCCTGGCCGCTCGAAAATTGGACGGAGACCCGGATGAAGCGAATTTGTTATCGTATACAGCGGCCTTCAAATTGAGCTGTCACTTTCTAAGGCTCTAATGTGCCTTGGTCTGGGCTTCATGGGCCGAATAGCTTTATGATAAGGGCTAAGCTCATCATCTGTGCCCTTGCTAGGCCCTATTAAGCATGGCAACCGAACCCTTCAGAGAGATGGTGTCATTCAGTTCCCGGGTAATTGAATTCCACCAAATATATATATATATTTCATTTCATTTCCATGGCACGTGATGCACAAGGATCCGGCAAAAGCCCGGACGAAGATGTCAGAATCGTCGGGACTACCAACTCCATGCATCCTCGCAACTATAAAACTAGCCCAACTAACTAAGCACCATCGTCGGCTTTTCTCCCAACGTCAATCGACCGCCGCCGTCGTCCATCCCCACCCCCAGGTCCCAGTCAACCACCGCATTGCCAACGATGGAGGAATGGTTCAACACGGGCGGTCGGCCCTCGGGCTCGTTCTGGGGCGGCACGGGGAGCTTATTGTGGGTGATACCGAAAAGGTTGGATCTCATATAACTATTCTCTTTAATTTCACGCCAATGTTTATTTAGGAATCTGTCTCTGAATCATAGTAATGACAATTACGTGCTCGGTTGACGACAAGCGCTATCTGCAAACAGGGACTTCTCAGTGTGTCTCAGACTGGTGCAGCTGAGATCTTAACGGACGAGGCAGAGGGTGTGAAGTTCAGACTAACTGATGGTGTTGACGTTGCTGAAGATGGGATCATATGCTTCACAGACGCTTCTTACAAGTACAGCTTCAAAGATCACATCTGGGGCTTTCTGGAAGGGAGGCCCCATGGACGGTTGATGAGCTTCGATCCCACGAGCCAGTAGACCGACATCCTGGTTCGAGACCTCCACTTCGCCAATGGGGTGGCCGTCTCACCAAATCAGGATTTTGTGGTCTTCTGCAAAACTCCCATGTAAGTAAATTTGCAGCTGAAGCATAACGTGCATAAAAAGGCTCTGAAATGATATTATGGCCGATATTGAAGATACTGCTGAAAATCAAGCTTAATTTCTCTAATCTGGGCCCTGTCATTGTTTATGGCCAAAGTGATCTCGCACTGAGCAATGGAGCATAGATTGATGAGAGAAAAACTACATGGTAATTGACATTTGCAGGAACAGGTGCCTGAGATATTACATAACCGGGGAGAAGAATGGAACCGTCGATACCTTTATTGAGCGCTTGCCTGGATTACCTGACAATATCCGGTATGATGGAGAAGGCCATTATTGGATTGGACTAGCAACGGTATGCAGAGAATCCCATTGTTTTCAGCAACGTCTATGATGTATTTATTACGGGAAAACAAAGTTTGAGCTTATGAATCTAATAGCACGAGATCTCAATCAAGGCAGGCTGGAAGTCATAAGCTGACTGACCAATTTTTGTAT
This sequence comes from Sonneratia alba, assembly GCA_900174645.1. Lineage (NCBI taxonomy): Eukaryota > Viridiplantae > Streptophyta > Magnoliopsida > Myrtales > Lythraceae > Sonneratia > Sonneratia alba. The sequence goes on from FWPY01000010.1 coordinate 4,696,659, forward strand.
GGAATGGTGTATAGGTATAATGATCTTACCACTCTGTACAATATCCGGAAAGGGCTCGTGATCTTGGAAAAGTACTTCAAGCGCCCACACACGGAAAAGAACAGCGGATTCTTTGTGGTTGATCTTGAGGGAAACCCAGTTGCACACTATCATGATCCCAGGTTGTCTCTTATATCTGGTGCCATAAAAATAGGAAACTACATGTACTGTGGCTCCGTTAATGCTTCTTATATTACCAGGCTTAACTTGATCCTGTATGGCGCCCAGTAAACCCCGAAGCTGATCAAAGAGCCTCAAGGTGGAAAAGTGAACCCTTCCATCAGGGTCCTGCAAACAGTAGCTTTAGCTGATTTTTGTGGATAATGCTTGTGGCGCAGACAGCATGTAGCTTCTCTGTAAATAGCCGATGTTTCTATGTCGGGTCAGAAAATCTTGAAAGTTCAGAATGATTTGGCATAGTCAGCAAAGCTCCATGGTGTAAAAGTTCGGCGACGATCTTTCTGTACCATAACTTGAGAAATAACTGCATCAGAGACCCTTTTCTCTGTGGTCTCAATGTTTCATGTATTACTGTATACAGTATGTATAGATTTGCTGGGAACTAAATTTCTCACCGTAGATCTATGACACTGGGTTACTCTCAGAACAAATAAGAAACACCTATTCATACTCTCAAAAATGGTTTTCGCCACTAGTTGTCATGCCCAAATTCTCCAGGGAGATGATCTAGGCCATGATTTCTGCGGACAAGAGGTGACAGCCATTACCCACACGAAATCGATGAAAATGCGCCATCTCTCTCCTCTGTGTTTCCCATTAATTGTACCGAACAGATGCCAAAACCGCATAGCATTGAAAGAGAGGCAGAGAGGACTGGTGGCCTTTCGATTTCATAGGCGTGGAATTGTCAAAAACCGTCTCGTTTGGGAACCCGAATCGAACCATCGTCCTTTTCTTGCTTTACGGTGAGGAATGAACTTGTCCCTCTGCATTACATCGGAAAAGTAGCTGCCATAGACTATTCAACGAAAAGACGAACTGACCTTCCGTGAAACCTCGCAGCATACGCGCATGCCCTCTCGAAGTCGTGACCTGATAAATTTAAATGATTAATTGAGAATCGTTTACTAACTAACCGAGACTGATTCATGCGATTTGAGACCCAACTCGCCCGAGCGAGTCTCGGCAGAGAGACATTAAAGAAAATCAAAAGGCCATTTGCTTCCATTGCTTGTAATTACCACATCTAATACAGACTGGGGATGTGCCCACAGAAATTGTTAGAGGTGGACGTCCAGCTCTGGGAGTTGATGGGCAGATGGGGTATGAAGCAGAGAATATTAAAGAGATAAAAAAGATGAGTTCCACTTACAACAATCGTGTAGGAAATCACTTATGTACTAAGTTAAGGATATTATTGTTGAATTAAATCCCTTTTTGCAATGTGTACTTAATAAGCTTCAATTACAATTTGTTTCGCAGGTGATCTTTGTTGCATGTCTCCATCTCCAGACCCCCACAATTGGAGATCCAGTAATCTCCCCTTACGTCACCAATTCTCCACAATTTATAATGAAGATCAGGAACATGTGCTTATATGTGTATGCATACATCACCTGGAATCATTTTCTGGTAGTGTTCATCATGATACATGTTTAGATGCACCCCAACACTCAGTATGTTGACTATGATTGCAGTTGACCATGGAAATCCTACCTAATTGATTTATTGTCGATATAAAGCTTATTAATGGATGATGAAGAAGAAACAGAGAGGGCCCCAAGCATTCATATATTGAGACTTCAAAATTCATGTAGTGTAATATCACTGTGACGAAGGAGACTTAGATACATGATTTCAAGTAGACAGCCACTTGAATTCCAAGGCCAATGAACCCTCTCCTACACAGAAGCTACTGTCAGGCACATGCAACCCGCCTGTACTAAAACCGGGAACGTGCTTATGAATGAAGTTAAAGATGAGGTTACTGTGGGGGGCGCCTAATGTAGAGAAAGGTAAAGGTTCCGAGGAATGACATCAGATATGCTCCTGCAAAGCTCCACAGAAAGTAATCTCTTAAGTTTAAGTCGTCATCATCTTTCTGATCCGGATGTGGTGATGCTGGGGAAGATGGCCCTGAATTATGGCAGCTTTCTAATGGAGGCCCACAGAGAAAGATATTACCTTCATAGCTCCTCCAATCGAAAGTCGCGAATTGGTTTTTCATTTCAGGTGTCTGTCCCGATAGGTTATTGTAAGCCAGACTAAAGATCGATAAGAAGATGAGCTCTGTCAACTGTGGTGGTATTGCACCACTTAACTGGTTGTGAGAGAGGTCCAAACTCTCTATTTGCTTCAGCCTATAGAATGTGCTTGGAATAGGGCCAATCAAATGATTATTTGAAAGGTTCATAATGAGAAGATCGTTCAAGTACCCTATTTCAGGAGGGATAGAGCCATTCAACTGGTTGGATGAAAGATCTAGTCCAGACATGTATTCCAGAATGTTGCCTCTGTAGGTTTCTAACCTACTCTTTGCAACAAACTTCACTTCCACGAGTTGATCATCCAAGTAAACATTTTCAACATCACTTGCGACAAAGAATAAAACCATGGAGTTGATCTCATATCTCATCCCAACACCTTCTCTCGAAGCATAGAGAGTACTGAATGATTTCATCACTCTCATATTTCCAAAAGCCAAATCATTCAAACATGATGGAATAGCACCTGAGAGATTATTATCCGAGAGATCCATTATGCTCATATTATTTACCTGGCACAGCTGGTGAGGGATCAAGCCTTCGAAGTTGTTTCCCTTCAGTAAAAGGGCTCTCAACTCTGAAAATGAACCAATCCACGTCGGAAGAGGCCCAGACAATCCATTGTCCCTGAGATCCAAAGTCACTATGGATGAAGCCGTACTGAGAAATTCTGGAAAAGGACCTATAAGGTGATTGTTTTGAAAGCTCAAATGCACCATCTTCGAAACATTTGCACATGAAGGCACAGTCGGACCGAAACTATTACCAGAGATACACAAGAGCCTCAGATTTAATCTGCAAAATCTCAACGGCAAAGGACCTTCAAAAGAATTATTTGTCAACATGACATACTCCAGGTGCTCAAAGTCTCCGATCCATCCAGGAACTGCTCCTGAAAGAATGTTGCTGCTCAGGTCCAAAATATGTAAGTCTCGACTGTGAAGCAACCCGGGAGAAATCTCTCCCGTAAATCGATTATTGTCCAAAGATAGACTATACAAATTTGTCAAGTTGGCTGTTCTTGGTAGTATCCGACCATGCAAATTATTGTTCGACAACTTCAGACTCCTGAGGTTTTGACACTTGTTGAGTAATAACGGCGGCAGCTCCCCCGTGAAATGGTTGTCCGACAAGTCTAGTAGTGATAGCGAATTCATGTCACCAAAAGAAGAAGGGATTTCTCCTCTCAAGAGATTTCGAGACATATTGATGAAAGCTAAATTCGGAAAGAAGGAACCGATAGAAATAGGAAGCTCCCCATCTATATAGTTTGAAGATACGTCGATCAACCGCATGTTGACATTTTTTGAAGTGGAAGAATTCAAACTAAAACTTCCAGATAGGGAGTTGTCCATAAGCTTTAGGACCTCCAGTTTTGTATTGTTCATGAGCAACCAGGATGGAAAATCGCCCCTCATGTTGTTGTGGTTGAGTTCGAGCAGCCTCAAGTCATGCTGCTCTTGTAGAAAGCTAGGAATGACACCGTGAGGCTCGTTCAGGGCGCAACCAGACAAGCGGAAGATTTTGAACTGAGCGGAAGAAATGTAGGGGGCATTCTCTGAAGTGATATTCAAGCGGTGATAATTGTTGACTAGGTCAAATACTTCAAGCCTAGAACTGTTGGCCAATGCGGCGAAGGAAAACGAGCCTTCAAAAGCGTTCCCAGAAAGAGAGACATATTTCAGTGACTCGAGACTATGGAAGAGAGCGGAAGGAATGCTTCCCGTGAAAAGATTATGCTGAAGATCAAGTGCACGGAGTGCGGTCAGATTGTAAAGACATGGTGGAATGCTGCCGATAAACAAATTATCAATGGCATTTAACTCTTCAAGATTCGTTAACTGACATAAGCCTGCACGGATAGCAAGTTTCAAAAGAGTTACAGATGGGGAAACTGAAGTCAACTGCATTGGTATAGGAGAACTTACAGAAAGCTACCTTGAAAAATTGAGTTGTTCAATTTATTCTTAGCTAACGATAAGGCTCTAAGGGAGGTCATGCTCCAAATCACGGAAAGACCATCTCCATCCAGAGAATTGAATGAAACATCTAGTGCCTTCAGTTTCAAACCTTACATATATATATGGAGGAACCGTTAGAAACACGCATATATAGAAGAAATGAAAGGAAATAACCTCACAGATCAGTTTCGAGTGGAGATGTACCTTCAAGAGGAGAGAGATTCTTCAGGCCATTCAATTGCAAATGCAGTTCATTCAAAGACGGCAACATATCCAAGGAAGGAAGTTGTGCTAATTCATTGCGGTGCAGATCTAAAACTCGCAATCTCTTCAGTCTCAGTGTCCCCGTAATAGCTGCCACAAGAAGAAAGAAAATGAAAAATGAAACTTCATGATAATCCAAATCGTGTTCTAGTGAGGAGTTTCTATATATTCAACCGTATTGTTCACCAACTATAAGATGGTTCCTCAAGCCTTGTTGTGCATCTCAGTATGCAGGCAGTACTATATAATGTATTAGCTAGGAACATAACAGACTTAGCACGGTATATTAACTTGTGGTCTGACTACATATAGCGTGCGAAGTTATCAAGCGAACAGCTTTAATTTAGAAAGTTCAAACACTCAACCAGTTAGTTGATTAGCACCCAGTTCGAGTACTTCAAGCTCATCGAATGGAAGAAACAAGGAAGCATTTAGGCACCAAGGCCCCCGGCCAACATCTCGTGTCTGACTGAGATGGAGCTCAGTCACCCGCATACTAGTTTTGCTGCACTTAACTCCCGCCCATCTGCAACAATTGCTTTCGTGGCCATGCCATGAAGGAAGGGAGGAGGACCCGTCAGGAAAAGTGAAGGCGGCTTTGAGCTTCATCAGCCCCATCCTCTCCTGTTCGATGCAAGCAGCTAACGACCACCCACTACCACAAAATCCTATCAGCGTTAGCAACAAAGCCCTCAACTGCAACGCAGATGCAAATGACCCCGTCGACTCCATATGTACTCTCTAAATTAAACGCAACCTCACCCCACCGACCCACGCGCTCTCTCACTGTCCTCCACCCGGGCGTACTTAAAATAATCGAGACATCAGACTTCTCTACCTGTAAACACAGCAGCAGCTTCGGTTGTCGTTGTTGAAGTTACTGGTCGGAAGTTTCACCCATTTTTTCCCTACACGTGTCATAAAATAATCGTATGAGTTACGCGAACAAAAGCTATGTGAAGGCGCTTTTTCCAAGTAAACCCAAAGATGACTTGGTTGATGATGATAGCTGCAGGATGCACTGATTGCACGGTGGAATTTTCCACCTCTTGCACATTTTTTTCTTCCTTCTTTCACCTTCTATCATGTTTTCAGTGTCCAATTTAAACCGAAGAAATTCTAATGCGGTTGGCTATTCGGCACTATTCACGTGGCACGTGATATCTGATAATCGAGACCCAACAGTAGTCCGAGTGTTGCTTCAAGGACAAATGAACAATTAACCCATTCTATGATATGCCAAATTTATAATTGGAATTGAGTCATATTAGGGCATAACATATACATCTCCACTGACAGTTAATATTGTTGCCGCCCGTCGAGCAAATTCCCATGAACCAGAGAAAAATTACCCGTTCGTTCCCCTGTCAATCCATGCGGCAGGATGTGAAATTTCTGCACGTAATAAGTAATAAATTCTGTGTTGTAGCTGGAATTTTAGAAATAGATAATGATCGCTGAGACTGTTTTTTCCTCCAAGTTACAGTGATCCTTGCCATCCATTAAAATTGCCGATACTGAATTTTTCTATACTGATTCCTCAGAAAATAAATTTTTAAAAAAAACCCTTTTAATCGTATTGGACCGTGACTCGCATTGACGAAGAAGATGATCTTATTAAGGTCGAGTAGGAGACCTATAGAATGAAGTTAAGGAAAGTTTCAACTTTACATCCTATAATATTAAATTGTTTGACCGCAGAGCATAGTTTTTAAAACTAGACCGGGCCGGGAACCGGTGTAAGTATGGGTTCATGGGTCGAACCGGGTGTTCAATGGGTTGAACCGTATGTTTAATAAATAATATTAATAATATAATATTACTAATAAATTTACATGATATCATAATTTGAATATAATTTATAACAAAAATCATTAATATAACCATTATATTAAACAAAAGTTTAATATAAAATGTAAATATAAGTTTAGTAAAATAAAATAAGTACATTACAATAGGTTTTTGTTTTTTTTTTTTAATTTTAAGTCGGCCGGTTTTTTCATGAGTTCAATTGGGTTCACCGGTCGGACCGAGAACCGGCCGGTTCAATCAAATTTTTTCTCTTTTAATGTGCAATTAAATTTTTTGAAGGAACCGGACCGGGTGAGTGGCCAGTTCCTGGTCGAACCGGCCGGCCCGGTCCGGTTTTTAAAACTATGCCGCAGAGTGTTGATTATTGTATGGAGCTGTCAAATCTTGCGAAGTAGGTCACGAAAAATATTGTTGGTCTGAAAAGTAAAATATATATATTAATAAAAATAAAAATATTAGAGAATTTTAAAAAATATTAATTATACGTAAATAATTATATTTTATAGTTATTTTAATATATTTTTTAAAAAATTAATATAAAATTTAGGTTAATTAGTGAATTATATTATTAAAAAACATTTTAAAATATAAAATTATTTAAATCTACCTTTTAAAAATATTCTAACTCGTATTTGGGTCAGAATTTAAAATAATCAAGTTTTTTCTCCTCCTTAATATTAAAAAAAATTCCATTATTATGTTCCAGTGCCCTTATCGTTCATGAACGTGAGCCGAACCATCCTCTGCCGTTCATTAAGGAGTCAACTTGTCCGGTTGCCGTAATACATCAGAAAAGTAGCTATCAATAGACTAGTCAATGAAAAACATGAATTGAATTTCCGTAAAGCTTTGCAGCATATGCCCATTTAGATATGTAATATTAGTTGGTCGACTCAAAACAAGCTTATAATTATTTAACTCAGTTACAACTCAGTTCATATCCATTTACCATTTAAAAAAAATCATAAAACTAGCCCCGACATCGTGGTTAAATGGGTCGGTTGAAACGGTCAACTGTAACTATTTAATTTTAAAAAATTAAATGATTCAAAACGTAAATATTTTTAAAAATAATATTAGGATATTTATAAAATTTCATGATTATAATAAAAATAAGGAAAATATTTGGGGTGAAAAAAATCCATTTTTACCGTGGTAATTAACTATCAAAATTTAACCAAGGATTTTTTACTGTCTAGATTGGTTTCATAATAATTTAGTCTAGTTTCATAACTGTTTAAGATTGGTTAAATAAGAAAATGTGTCGAACCAATTATGATTTAGCAGACCTATCTTTAATCTCGGCCCATAACGGGCTAGTCCCATTTAATATCTCTACCCATCGTAATTTTGTTAATTGCCCCTTCCCATTTCAGCATTTTTACCTGCTAATGGATTCTTATTTTTTTCCTATTTTATTTTGGTGATTTCATCGAAAGATTTCTAAAATTTACCGTTCTGCCAATTGAATACTTTCCTGCCTGGCACTATCCTCCGAACAATACCCTAGCTACCCTTTATTATACTACTACTACTATTATTATTAGTATTTTCTCTTTTGTGGTGCGTGCTCTTAGCTGCGGTTGATGTAATATCGTGAGGAATTTTCATCTGATAAACTCAGTTTAAGTAACTGAGAATCATCTAGCAACCTAGAGTGATTCATGCAAGTGATTTCAGACCTACTCCCTTGAGCAAGTCTCAGCTGAGAGACATTAAAACAAGACAAAATGCCATTTGCCCCCCGCCGATCGTAATCAGCCCATCAAACAGAGAGACCCATCAATTTAACGTAAGGGCAAAAGGATAAAGGTTGTTGTTGAGATTCGATCAGAGTCGAATGGAACAGAACAGACGCTCCATGAGGCAGGAAATGTCCCATGGCCAAGTGAAGCTAAAAGGCTCCTTGCCTAATCCTGTTACTGTTCATTCCTTTTTACATGTACAAGACACATGGTTCAAAGTAAACTACAGCAAGCTTACACAGGAGACAAGGAGATTAATAAAGGGATAAAAGGAAGGAGTTCCTCTCTTATTATAATCCAACATAGAAACTCCCTATCATAAGTCGAGAACAGGACATCATCACATTGGGTGGATCTTTGCCTTAATAAGCTTAGTTACTATTGTCCTTATTTCACATCCGGATCTTTCTTATAAATCTTGATGTAAAACCCATCCCCAAAGCCCAGAATTGGAGACCTGGTAATCTCTCCTTCCTTCACTATCTCCCACCTGAAAAAAAAAAGGTGTAAAACAAAAGAAAAATCCATAATCATATGGGTCCATCCTACTTATGTCACCAATATTCCACAGTTTATAATGCAGATAAGGTACACGTACAAATACATATGCATTAAATATTTGTCACCTGTAATTTGAGACTAAGACGTGGAGAAAAATCGCCATGAATGCCTTGCTGAACTCGGCCCCGCCACACATTCTTGTCCCCCCGCCGAAGGGGATGAAGTTTTTTGCCGTAACAGCCGGTCCTAAATCCTGCAGGGTATGTTTGAGGGAAGATAAAACTGAGTGAAAATTTCTGATTCCAATCAAGTGAAGGTGTTCTGGTTCATCGCGTAGATTACCTTCCATCTCCATGGGTTGAAGGAGAGCGGGTCCTCGTATGTTTCAGGGTTCAGCTGAAGAGCTGATGGAACGACCAAGATTGCCCACCCTTTCGGAATTGTATATCCTGGAGCCAGTTTTTTCCCCCGACAATGAGCATTTCGAACAAAAGATAGTGCCGATAGTAGTCTTACACGATGTTTCTCAAATTTTCCGAACGATGGAATCTGTTACCGTCCACATGGATATCTCTGATCGCCCTCCTCAGGATTCCCGGTGCAACACTAGCCATCCTCAACGATTCGTTCACGACCTGCAACATCGACCGATACGTAATGGAATTCCTCGGTGAATGGGATGAAATATCTGGTGAATTGTTGATAATATTCACCTGCATTGTGAAGTTCATTGATTTGTACTCCTTCCAAGTCAGCCCGCCTTCTGTTTCTCTATTCCTAAGTATTTCCTCCTGCTCCTTCTGTCAAAAGGGGGAAAAACAAGAAACTCGAAGAGATGCCCATATGATTTGTATCATTACTGAAGCGTGAAATCGAGCACGAGAAACCAAACCTCTAGTTCTTTTATGGCCATAGGATGTCTAGCCAGAAGGATGATGGCAAGGGTCAGAGTAGATGATATGGTCTCAAAACTCGCAAAAAGGATCCCGAACATCACGTACATGACGAAATCTTCAGACAGGAAGCTCTCCGTCTCCATCCCGCTGATAATGTGATCTATGAAATCTCCTCTGTGCTTCTCCGGCTTAGCTCGTCTCTCGTTGATGAGATCCTTCATCAGCTTTAGACCCTTCTTCTGGGTCTGGAAACAAATTGACTCAGGTTATCATAATGCAGTGGCTTACTCCCGGAAGTAATTTGTAAAGCGACTCCTCTCAATAAAAAAAATTGACAAATAACAGTACTCCCATATTCGGTTAACGTGAAAACGTGGAATTGATTAAACAGAAAAATTAGAAGATCGATTCACTCTGCCCAGATCTTCTGCAAAACTCGATTTTTTCCGTTTGAGGTCATTTCTGCATATCGAGAATAATTGTTCTTACTCGCAAGCACTTGTAGAAAGTGGTTCCCGGAACGTTCAACGGGAATGACATGAGACCCTGGAGGAAGTAAGTGAACCTCTCGCTCATTTTCTTGTCTTCAGACTTCTCCGGGTTGTAACCGAACAGATGTTTTGCAGTGAAATCGAATATGAACTGTGAAAAAGAAGCGGTATGATCAGTCTATGAAATTAAATCTTGCCATCATGAAGGCTTGCTTGAGAGTCAAAGCAATAAATCATACCGATGAAGTTGCATTTTTTACATCAAACGAGTCTCGGTTGGACCATGCTAGCAATGCTTTCCGGGACATTTCTTCCATATCAGGGAGAATCCTTTCTCGTATGGCTTCGACTCCTACCTGATTCAGCACCAAATTCCGCAAATACTTGTGGATGTGACCGGGGGAAGAGGTTGATGGGCCATTTTTGCCTGAACCACCCTGACCAAAGAGCTTGGCAAAGGAATCCATGTACCACATCTCCACCAATTTCCCTTCTTGTTGCAATATGTAGTAGTTAAACTCAGGGTCCGACGAAACTACAACAGGACGACCCACCAAGCTCGTTTTGAAGAGCCGACCATATCTAAAACCAAGAGATTCACACAATAAACGTAATATAAATTTGTCTATTTGCAGGACATGCATTCACAATTCATCAGATTCAATTCCTAGACCTCTTCATGGACCATAACGTGGCTCAGCTGTGACATTTCTATAGCTGTTAAGTCACTACAAGCTTCCTCTAACTGTAACACCTACGGTCATGGCTGCATACAGACAATTTCCGTGGTCCCATACAGAAAATTTTAACAAGCTTCCTCTAATTTTTTGGAACAACTTACTTCATGGTACGGTGCTTGATGAAAGGAGGGATGTCAATGGACGTGCTAGTTACGAGGAAGTGGAGAGTCTCTCCGATGAGGGGCAGTCCCATGGAACCAGGAGGCAGCCTCCCATTGCACCTCGGGTGCATCCATCTGTACACCCAATAATGAGTGAGCCCAATCACAACCAACGCCACGACATATAATGCTCCTAAGGGGAACATCATCGTGTAATTCCTCAGCTCACTTCTAAGATTTTTGCTATTCTAGAGAAGTGAAAACCAAGGGAGTGGCTTAGCACATAGCCTTGTAGAAAAGTGGGGATGGATATGAAAATTTTGAGGCTTTAGAGCTCTTTAAATAGAAGTGACTGAGGTCTCGATCCGCTGCTGTACGTATAAATGGGGGCAACATAATGTAGTCAGCTACATGGGAGAGTGGTTCACCAACAATACCAGAGATTGCTATACTTCTGTTTATATTCTATTTTGTCAAACTTCCATGTCCTGCAAGTTGATCACAATGACTTATTGGATCACTCCCGATATGAATCACACTTCTGTTTACCTCCCAATTGGTTGGACCGAACATCACTTTTATGAGCTTGCGGATGTGGTAAGCTTGAATTGTTTTGTGATTAAACATCTCTAAATGAGGGAGTTCAAGTCATAAACACCACTAACTTGAATTTGGCACGTTTTTAATATGTACAGCGTGTCTAAGTGGAACATGTCTAGAGGGGCCATGCCTGTCTGGATCAATATTTCCCCTCCCAACACAATGTTTCTCCTGATCTTCGAGCTTGTGTTCTCCTCCCCACCTGGATGCAGGTGCATCTCAGCGCTCGACCACCAATTTTTTTGGTGAAACTACAGGAGATGGATGTTCTTCTCACAATTTCGAGGCATCGAGGATTTCAATCCCGGAGAAATTTTTGTGGGAGTTTAAAATTTTGATTCCACTGTCTACAAACTTGAGGTTTGGGTAAGATATGCCGTCGACTTCAGCCAAAACGTAGTGTAAAATGTCCATGCTAGTAAAGCTTGTTACAGTATTGATCATTCGATTAGTTTCAAGTTTGAGCATGAAACAACCCATGCCTTAGCAAACTTGAGAGAGAGAGGATTTGATGGCTCATATTTGTAGATAATACAATCACACATCGAAAAATTAAGAGAAAAGTTGTATGCTTATAAGGGAATTGGGTATCATTACCTATTAATGTAGGCCTTTAGCTGTAAATGAGCTCGGTGCCTATGAGTTTACAAAGAATTCGATATGGTATCAAAGCCGGTGGGCTTACACCTCATTCGACACGAGTCCACAAGCTCGGCTCACGGTTAGTTGATATAAGCCCGAGTGTGAAAGAAAATTTGTCAGACTCATGATCAGTTGTCCCTCTCGTTCGAGACCGGAAGAAGAATACCCGACTCGCAAACGGTTGTTGAGGATGGGTGTTTAATGACACGTGGCAAAGTGAACCGTCTTCGCATGAGGACGTGTGTAAAGAATACAATCTCGTATCGGACTTTAGGAAAGGAAAAAAAAAAGTTGTAAACTGATACACTTCTAGTGAATTAATTGTATTAAATTATTTGTTGCTTGTTTCAAACGAATTTATGATTTAATAATTTTAACGTGTACTACAATTCCAGACTTTGTTCTGACGGACGACCGATTGGCTATTAATAAAAGAAAAAGGAGAAAAGTTTGACTGCGCCCCGTAGTAAATCCGACATATTGATGTTCTTAAGTTTTCTTTGTAGTTTCCCAGCAAAGTGAGAAATGCTTGCTTGTGATTAGTGTCGGACTTTTCATTGACTTTCAGGCTGCGCCATATGACGGTGGCAGTTTGAAATTCCGAGGGGTAGCCTCGCTCGAATAACATTCATCCACCGGGATGTTGCGCTTCTTTGCGTGCAAGTTGTCCTGTGAAAATGAGACTTTGAGTAGAGTGATGATACAAGTTACTGACTCGGTGAGTGATTCAAAATTCACTCTCATAAAGATTTGGTACAGTGCATGAATGCCATCTTGCGTCCGTGCCAAACCAACCGACTTTCTCATAGCTACGCTAGCCTTATGATGGTGATGCGCTGTGGAGAGTGGTTGAACACCGAAGCCCCCGCACGGCACACTACACAGCGCGAGAATCGCTAAATTATCACTAATCTTGTCCCTTTAATTAAGGGGAAACGGAATCCAAATTGGTCATATTTCCATTTTTCATATCCTAATGCAAGGTTCGCAGGGTAAGGTAATCATGAACTTGGTAGAAAAACAGGGAGAAGAAAGAACCTAACGTTCTTGTATTGAATTTTAATTTGACAATATATGGTCCAACAACATATTATTGATCATGTGTCTCTGCTATCCAATTCGTCAACCCAATTAAGTGATCTAATTAAGTTTATAAAATAATAGGGTTTAACTAGTACAATCTGTGGTGTAGGGATAATATGCATATGAAACCAATAAAGTGATTTCTGATTTCTATGATGGGTGAAATTAGAAATTAATAAACTGAAGGCACTTATGTGCAATTTGCGGTTGTGGTCCCTGGGACATACGATATTTATCGGCTATTTTTGATATCCCAAATTAGTCAACGAGAGTCAGAGTGAATCCCACATCCTCTAAAAGATTTTTCGTACAGTCCTAGAAGATCCATATCCGGTCAATCACACGAGTCTTACCTATGGATTCAGGTACGCTTCCGTTTATGTTTAAGCACTCTCTTTGATTTCAACACGTATGATCTTGAGGTAATTTGGATTATGATAAATTCCAACAATTGGTATCAGAGCCTTTGCGTGTTTGGATCATTGAGAATTTTAGTTTGATGTGATTGAGTGATTTGGAATTTCGGCATCACTGTTCATAGTGAATTTTTTTTTTCCGTCGGTGGTGTTCTGGCGGGCTTCACCGCCACCAACCAGCCGCTGGTTGGCTGTAGGGTGGGGCCTCCATGCCACCAGCCGGCCCAGGCTTCACCGCCACCACCCGCCGGCTACCGTAAATTCCCCTCCCGGCCAAAATCAACTTAAAGCTCCTCGGTCCAACCTCCGTTAGAGTCGCCATATGAGCGCGGCCGAATTTTGCAGCGGCTGAAATCAGCAACTCATGTCGCAGGAGGAGGAACGGGGCGTCGTCTGTGGGCCGTGGCTGCGGCCAATCGCCGAACCAGCGCGGTCGACAGTTGTCTGTGGGCGAGGCTGCGGCCAATCGCCGGTCGACAATTGTCTGTGGGTCGAGGCGGCAGCCCACATGGCCGGAGACGTGAAGGAGCGGTTGCCGATCTCGGCGGCCGACGTCCTCGGGTGATCATCCGTTAGCGATAATTAGTGGCTAAGATCGCGGGATTCGGTTGAAACGGATGAAATCGTGCGGCGGCATTAGGGTTTCGGCGAAGAAGATGAACAGTAACCGGTCTACATGTGGGCCGGTTCGTCCCAATTTGGGACCGGTCCGATGCAAATTGGGCGGTCCATACGGTTTGGGTAGAAATTGGGCCGGTTTGGGACCGGTCCGATGCAAATTGGGCCGGTTCATACGGTTTGGGTACAAATTGGGCCCGGTTTGCAAATTGGTCCGGTTCATACGGTTTGGGTAGAAATTGGGCCGGTTTGGGACCGGTCCGATGCAAATTGGGCTGGCTCACACTGTTTGGATCGAAATTGGGCTGGTTCGAGACTGATTCAGGACTGGTTTTGAATGGTTCCCTCATGTTTAGTTGATTTCTTCACCAATTTTGCTCCGATTTGAACTAATTCAAGAAAATTATAGTAAAATTAAGACCAATTCAGAACGGTTCAGACTTACTACAACCTGGTTTATACCACTTAAGGTCTGATTTAGCGGGTTTAAGCCTATTTTAGTCCATCAAAAGTTAAATCACTACCAATTAAGTTTGGTTTAGGCTTTTAAACTCGATTTTTGAATGTTGAATGAAATAATGGCATTTTTTTATATCTAATATTCAAGAATAAGTTAATTGAAGCAGCATCTCGCTAAAGTGAGCTCTCATATGTAGATTGATTTATTCAAGAATGTATAAGATGTTTGCATGTTTGAAATTTCATGCGAGCAGTGGATCGGTCCAAAGGAAGGACACTGTTTGGCCGAGTTTCAAGTATGCCTGCAGTAATAAATGCGTGATAATCGTTGGGTTTTCCATGTGAACATGAGTCGCCCAAAGGAAGGCTCATTGTTTGACCGGATTGATTGTCAGTGTTTGATTACTGCATCGAGAGTACCGCTTACAAGTTGATTATTTTGTCCAAAGATGAAATATTAATGTTGTGTTTGGTATCTCATGATGGGATAGACTGTTATTTCATTCACTATTCATGCACATGTGAGCTGATATATTTCCCATTTGTTATTTGTTCTTTGTTCAGCTAATACTTCTGCTACATCGATTTCTGCCACTATTAATTCAATCCCTGTGCTAACTTGCACAAATTTTAAAGTCTAGAAAGAGAACATTATGATAGTTCTCGGTTGCATGGATCTGGACTTGGCCCTTCAGACTGAACGACCACCTGTTCTTACAGTTAACAGTTCCGTTGAGGCTAAACGGGATTTTGAGCGGTGGGATCGTTCAAATAGGTTGAGTCTTATGATCATAAAGCGTGCAATTCCAGAGACCTTCAGGGGCGATACCTCTGATGAGGAAAATGCCAAATCGTTCCTAGATGCCATAGAAAAGCGTTTTGAGAAAAACGAAAAGGCTGAGACAAGCACGCTTTTAGCAAAGCTTATCTCAATGAGGTACACTGGCAACAGGAACATTCGTGAGTACATCATGGAGATGTCTAACATTGCTTCAAAACTAAAGACACTTAAATTAGAGCTATCCGAGGACTTGCTTGTGCATTTAGTTTTGATCTCTCTACCTGCACAATACAGTCAGTTTCAAGTTAGTTATAACTGTCAAAAGGAGAAATGGAGTCTCAATGAACTCATTTCTCACTGTGTGCAAGAGGAAGAGAAATTGAAGCATTAAAAGGCAGAAAGTGCTCACATGGCATTGACCTCTAAGAGTAAGAATAAGGGCAAAGGCAAGAAAAGGCCCATGAGTAAGGAAGCTGCGAGTGTTCCAGATAAGGTTAAGAAGCAAAAGCAACAAGATCAAGTTACTACTACTTGTTCTTTTGCAAGAAAGATGGACACTTAAAGAAGGATTGTACCAAATATCACGCATGGCGTGCAAAGAAAGGTACATCTCTCGCTTTGGTTTGTTCTGAGGTTAATTTGACCTCTGTACCTGCACACACTTGGTGGTTAGATTCTGGTGCTACTACTCACATAAGTGTGTCTATGCAGGGTTGCCTGAATTGCCGAAAGCCAAAATGATGCTGAAAGATTCATCTATGTGGGCGATGGCAAGTCAGTTATGGTTGAAGCAATAGGCAAATTTAGGTTATTTTTAAAGACTAGATATTATTTGGATTTGGAGGAGACTTATGTTGTGCCGTCTTTTAGACGGAATTTGGTTTCTATTTCCCAATTGGACAAATTCGGTTATTATTGCTCTTTTGGGAATTCTCAATTTCAACTTCTCCTTAATTCAAATGTGATTGCTACCGGTTCTTTATCCTTTCATGATAACCTTTACTTGCTTAATACAATTGCTTAATATGGTGAAACCTTGCATGCGGATTCACGCGGTACAAAGCGAAAATTAACTAATGAGAGTTCTGCGAAGTTATGGCACAAGCGTTTAGGTCATATTTCGAAACAACGAATTGAAAGGCTTGTGTCAGATGGAATTCTTAATTCTCTTGATTTTACAGACTATGAGGTCTGTGTTGAGTGTGTCAAGGGGAAACGAACAAAACATTAGGAGATTAGGTGCCGATCGAAAGTTAGACGTCTTAGAACTTATTCATACTGATATTTGTGGACCATTCCATACGGCTACCCGGAATGGTCAACAATACTTTATCACGTTCATAGACGATTATTCTCGATATGGGTACTTGTACCTCCTTAGTGAGAAATCTCAGGCCCTAGATGCATTCAAGAACTTTAAAGCTGAAATTGAAACTCAACTTGGCAAGAAAGTTAAAGCCGTCAGATCTGATCGTGGTGGTGAATATTACGGTAGATATGACGGATCAGGTGAACAGCGTCAAGGACCTTTTGCCAAATTCCTAGAGGAATGTGGAATCGTCCCTCAGTACACCATGCCAGGAAGTCCTAACATGAATGGTGTTGCTGAAAGACGAAATAGAACACTCAAGGATATGGTAAGGAGTATGATTAGTCATTCTACTTTACCAGAATCACTCTGGGGAGAGGCATTAAAGACCGCAGCCTACATACTCAATAGAGTACCAACCAAAACAGTGTCCAAAACCCCTTATGAATTATGGACTGGGAAAAAGCCCAGTATTAAGCATTTTCGTATATGGGGATGTCCAGCTGAAGCTAAGCCTTATAGGCCAAGTGAAAAGAAACTGGAATTAAGAACGGTTACTTGTTATTTTGTTGGTTACTCTGAAAAATTCAGGGGTTACAAATTTTATGATCTCCCTACTAGATTAATTCTTGAGACGGGAAATGCCCAATTCTTTGAGGAAGTTGAGTTTGTGGGGGGAGATAAGGCTAGAGACATTGTTTTTGAAGAGAAATCAATTTCTCTTCCTACAGTCATTGCTTCTAATCAGGAGCAACATAACGATGTCATACAACTTCCTTTGCAACCTCAAGAGGTTGATCCAGAAGAACAAACTCAACAACCTCAAGAACATGTGCCATTAAGACGATCCACTAGAGAGAGGAGAAATGCAATTTCGGATGATTATATTGTATTCCTCCACGAGAATGAAGTTGACATTGGAATGATGGAAGATGATCCGATCAACTTCTGTCATGCCATGCAGAGCACTAATTCTCCAAAGTGGATAGACGCTATGAATGAAGAGATGAATTCCATGAAGGACAATGACGTTTGGGATCTTGTCCTTTTGCCAGATGGTGCGAAACCCATTGGTTGCAAATGGATATTTAAAACCAAGAGGAATTCTGTGGGCAATGTGGAAAGATATAAGGTTCGTCTTGTTGCTAAGGGATTCACACAAAAGGAAGGCGTTGATTATAAAAAGACCTTCTCTCCGGTTTCTACAAAAGACTCTTTGAGGGTCATTATGGCACTTGTAGCTCATTACAACCTCGAGCTGCATCAAATGGATGTAAAGACGGCGTTTCTCAATGGTGACATTGATGAGACGATTTATATGGTGCAACCAGAAAACTTTGTGGTTGGTGACCCAAAGAAAATGGTTTGCAAGTTAAAGAGATCCATCTATGGGCTAAAGCAAGCATCTCGACAATGGTATTACAAATTTCATCAAATTATTCTCTCATTTGGTTTTGAGATAAATGCAGTTGATGAATGTATATACCATAAGTTCAGTGGGAGTAAATATATTTTTTTGGTTTTATATGTCGATGACATATTACTTGCATGTAACGATATAGGCTTATTGCACGAAACCAAGAGATTTCTATCACAGAAGTTTGAGATGAAAGATCTTGGGGACGCCTCTTTTGTCTTAGGGATCCAAATTCATCGAGATCGCTCTCGAGGAATTCTTGGATTATCGCAAAAGAGGTATATTGAAAAGGTGCTAACTAGATTTGGCATGAAGGATTGCAAGCCTCCTGATACCCCTGTTTCTAAGGCAGATAAATTCAGTCTTAATCAATGCCCCAAAAATGAATTTGAGCGTAAGGAAATGCATAATATTCCCTATGCATCTGCTGTTGGGAGTTTAATGTATGCTCAAGTCTGTACGCGGCCGGACATTGCGTACATTGTTGGAATGTTAGGCAGATATTTGAATGATCCTGGTAAGGAACACTGGAAAGTAGTCAAACGGGTGTATTTACAAAGGACAAAACATTACATGCTCACATATACGAAATCAGATCAGTTGGAGATCGTTAGATATTCTGATTCTGATTTCGCCGGATGCCAAGACAGTCGCAAATCTACATCAGGATATGTTTATCTGTTGGCTGGAGGAGCTGTCTCCTGGAAAAGTGCTAAGCATACACTTGTAGCCGCTTCAACTATGGAGGCAGAATTCGTAGCTTGCTACGAGGCATCTAATCATGGGATATGGCTGCGGAATTTTGTCACAAGACAGCGAATTGTTGATGGAATAGAAAGACCACTAAAGATATTCTGTGACAATAAGTCAGCAGTAATGTATTCCCATAACAACAGGAGCTCTTCGAAGTCAAAGCACATTGACATCAAGTTCCTGATTGTTAAAGATAGGATTCAGAGTACTCAGTTGTCTATTGAACATATTGGTACAACTTCCATGATTGCGGATCCGCTCACTAAGGCTTTATCACCCATGGTCTTTCATGAGCACACTGCTCATATGGGTATAATATCATACTATGATACTAAGGTGTAGTGGGAGTTTGTACAATGACTATATTTGTTCATGATGACTATTTTGAATTATTTTCTGCAGAAATAAAGTTTTCAGTTCATTTGCACTATGAATCTCGCTTATAACTTAAAGTTGATCTCCATAAGGTTTGAGGAGGACCAGTTGGAAATAGGCATGTTTAGATTACATTACATGTAATTTCCATGCTGCATACCTACACTTGATCTATGTCGTTGGGTGTGTTGACATACGTGATCATTGATGGTTCTAGTCACAATAAATGAGATGAAGAACGCTTTGGTTCTATGTCAATACATTCAATGGACGAGATTGTTGAGATTGTTGATATGGATAGCATTTTGAGCTCAATAAAGTATTTTGGTGATACATGACATATGGGATATATTTGTTGGCCCAAGTGGGAGATTGTTGAATTTTAATTTGACAATATATGGTCCAACAATATATTATTGATCATGTGTCTCTGCTATCCAATTCGTCAACCCAATTAAGTGATCTAATTAAGTTTATAAAATAGGGTTTAACAGACAATCTGTAAGGTGTAGGGATCAATATGCAGAAACCATAAAGTGATTTCTGATTTCTATGATGGGTGAAATTAGAAATTAATAAACTGAAGGCACTTATGTGCAATTTGCGGTTGTGGTCCCTGGGACATACAATATTATCGGCTCTTTTGATATCCCATTAGTCAACGAGAGTCAGAGTGAATCCCACATCCTTTGAAAGATTTTTCGTACAGTCCTAGAAGATCCATATCCGGTCAATCACACGAGTCTTACCTATGGATTCAGGTACGCTTCCGTTTATGTTTAAGCATTCTCTTTGATTTTAACACATATGATCTTGAGATAATTTGGATTAGGATAAATTCCAACATCTTGCACTATTTTTCTTTTGAGCAATTAAATGACACAGAGTTCTTTTGATTTCTCGTACACGGCCCCCATTTGCCCTTTGAGAACCCCCCCCCCCCCTTAGATCTAGTGTAATATGTGCTCCCACCGGTTTAAAGATTTTCACATGGAAAAGTCTTCCGTTGACCATTAATGGTAATAGAACTAATTAATGCACCGTGGGAGACTTAATGGCTGTGCCATCTTGTACAATCAAAATTGAGTGCTGTTGACGAACAAGGCATTCTGCAATTGTTTAGCATTTCCCCTTCTTCTCGGGACGTCTCACTCCAGTATTAATGAGTGCTGTGGGAGATGTTCAACAGCAGCAGGGACTTATTGAACTGTGGCCGTGATGATTGTTGTTGTTCTGTTAGAGATTTTTGCCCACATAGTGGTCGGGTGTTTTTGTTGGTTCATCTCCGTTGTTTTTTCCTTCCTTGAAGCCCTTTGAGCCGAACAACAACGATCTGTTTGATTCCTGCTAGTGTTACTACTTCCAGGCCTCTGAGCTCCTCTTGGTCCCAAAGTTCTTGGTCAATACTTTGCTGTAAGGGGGGTTCTTCAGGCTGAACGCTAGCATCCTCAGTTCTGAGCTTCTGCTCGTGTTTTTCCACTTGGTCTCTGAAGAAATCGTCATTTCCTAGTTAGATGTTTCCCAGAAATGGAATTGAGTGATAAGGAGTGAGAGAGAAGAGAACGATCAATATGAGCTCAAAACGCCGAGCGAGCGAGGTCACTGAAGGCACTTGAAGCCGCCGCTCGGACTGGGGGGCTTACTTGACTATTGATTTAACATAATATAAAAAAATTTATTATTAAAATCAAATGTACCACCTATCCATTATTAAAATAAAAATAATGCTATCCTACCCAACCCCATCCCAAATTTTCTGTCATTAAGTGCAGCTTCCGCCTCATCGCATTAGATTTACCCGGTTGGTACAAAACGTTTTGATAATGTAACACTTTGATACAAAACTTTTAAAATGTAACTCTATGATACATTTTCTTTCAAATATATTACATTTTAGTACATTCCGTTAACTTTTTACTAACGCCGTTAATTTTTGATGACGTGTACGGTCTACGTGGCACTCAGTGATGACGTGTCATCATATTTTAAATATGTGGATTACCACGTGGCATATGGTGGGGCCCACTATTTTTTTTATTCCTTTCTCTCTCCACACCTCTCTCTCTCTCTCTCTCCCTCTCTCTCACTTGGCTCTCTCTCTCGCTCGACTGTCTCTCCCTCTCCCTCCCTCTCTTAGCTCTCTCTCCCTCTCTCTCTCGCTCTCAGCTATCTCTCCCTCTCTCGCTCGCTCGACTCTCTGTCTCTCGGCTCCCTCTCTCTCTCCCTTTTTCTCTCTCTCTCTCTCGCTGCTGCTCGACGTGGGGACACCACCGTCGCCATTGCTGGCAGCATTGCGGATCAGGAGCGGTGAGACCAGGGAGTCAAGATCGAGCTCTCGGTAATCCGGCTTGTTGGGCTCACAACTAAGCGAGTATCCTAATTGAACAGCCGGGGAATCAATGGCCACATTCTTGTTCCGCATCCCGGTACCACTAGACATTTGGGAACCTACAACAGACTGAACTGAGCGGACTAATTGATGGGGCCAAGTAAATCAGCAAACGCTTTGCACATTTGCACCCAGAGAGAGAGAGAGAGAGAGAGCAACAATGGAGTAGAAGAGGGAGTGCTGCAATGAAGTAGAACAGAGACTGCTAGACAGAGATGAAAGAGGCGAAGCAAATGGGATCCCGTGAAATGAAATGAAAGGAAAGGAACAATCATGCTATGTGACCCAATTGCTAGAGAGAGACGAGAGAGGTTTATAGAATGTGAATGAAGATCCGCACCAAAGATATCTTCTTCCTCCTCCTTCTCTTCTTCCTGCGCTGCTTCAAGAGACAACTCTTCATGCTTCTCTCCGTCCTCGACTACCCACACACACACACTCTCTCTCTCTCTCACACACACACCTCTCTTCCCCCGACATTTGATTATGATGTCTCTGGCGCAATTTTTTACTCTCTCCTCAGTATTTTCACAGTTGATCGGATTGAATTACTGTGAGAGAGAGAGGGAGAGAGATTCAAGTGAGAGAGGGAGAGAGAGTCGAGCGAGAGAGAGAGAGCGGGAGAGAGAGCCGAGTGAGAGAGAGAGAGAGAGAGAGAGAGGTGTGGAGAGAGAAAGGAATAAAAATAATAGTGGACCCCACCATGTGCCACATGGCATTCCAGATATTTAAAATATGATAACACATCATCACTGAGTGCCACGTAGACCGTACACGTCATCAAAAATTAACGGCGTTAGTAAAAAGTTAACGGAATATACTAAAGTGTAACATATTTGAAAGAAAATGTATTATAGAATTACATTTTAAAAGTTTTGTATCAAAGTGTTACATTATCAAAATGTTTTGTACTAACAGTGTAATTTACCCAAAATCCCACATGGAAAAATCTTCCGTTGACCAGTAATAGTAATAGAGCTAATTAATGCCCCTGCAGACTAATGGCTGTGCCATCCTTCATAGTCAAAATTGCGTGCTGTTGACGAATGAGGCATCCTGCAATTGTTTCAGCATTTCCGCTCTTCTTCTTGGGAGGTTTCACTGCAGTATTATTCAGGATAACTACAAAGTACAATTAACGGGTAAATTATATAATTTGTGTAAAATATTTAATAATATAATATTTTGATACAAAATATTTAAAATATAATTTAGTGATATATTTTCTTTCAAATATATAACACTTTAGTATATTCTGTTAATTTTTTTATTAACGTCGTTAATTTTTGATTACATGTACGGTCTACGTGACATTCCTTGATAACGTGACTTCATATTTTAAATATGTGGATTACTACGTGGCACATGGTGGGGACCCACTATTTTTTTATTCATTTCTCTCTCCGCACCTCTCTCTCTCTCTCGACTTTCTCTCACTCGACTCTCTCCCGCTCTCTCTCTCGCTCGACTCTCTCTCCCTCTCCCTCTCTCACTCGGCTCTCTCTCCCTCTCTCCCTCTCTCTCTCATTTGGCTCTCTCTCTCCCTCTCTCTCTCGCTTGCTCGGCTCTCTTTCTCTCTCTCGGCTCTCTCTCCCTCTCTTTCTCTCAACTCTCTCTCTCTTTCTCTCTCTCGGCTCTCTCTCCCTCTCTTTCTCTCGGCTCTCTCTCTCTTTCTCTCTCTCTCAGCTCTCTCTCTCTCATATGGGGGGGCAAGAGAGAGAGAGGGAGACGGAGACGGAGAGAGAGCAGAGAGAGGGAGACGGAGACGAAGAGAGAGCAGAGAGAGGGAGAGGGAGAGGGAGAGAGAGTCGAGAGAGAGAGGGAGACAGAGAGAGAGCTGAGAGAGAGAGAGAGCCGAGAGAAAGAGAGGGAGAGAGAGCCGAGAGAGAGAGAGAGAGAGGGAGAGAGAGAGCCAAGTGAGAGAGAGAAGGAGAGAGGGAGAGAGAGCCGAGTGAGAGAGGGAGAGGGAGAGAGAGTCGAGCAGGAGAGAGAGTCGAGTGAGAGAAAGCCAAGAGAGAGAGGGGTGCGGAGAGATAAATGAATAAAAAAAATAGTGGGTCCCACCATATGTCACGTGGCAATTCACATATTTAAAATATAAAGTCACGTCATCAAGAAATGCCACGTAGACCGCACAATTTATCAAAAGTTAACGGTGTTAATAAAAAATTAACGGAATGCACTAAAGTGTTACATATTTGAAAGAAAATGTACTACCGAGTTACATTTTAAACATTTTGTACCAAAATGTTACATTGTCAAAACGTTTTGTACCAATTGTGTAATTTACCCTACAATTAACTATACTATGCAGCTCATGTTAATGTAATTTTTTGTAATTAGACCATGTAGTACGTGGCGTAAATAACTGATCCGACATGGAAATTCCAGAATTCTACACTACTCGGGCCCCCGAATGCCAAAATCGCAACCCCCCCACCCCTGACTGTCATGTGAAATCGATATGCGGACTTCTCTATCCTCCAAGGGCTGCCAGTACTCCAAACAGCTCATACTATTCAAAGAGTGCTCGAGGGTCGGTCTTTCGGTGATTCAGGAACACGTGACACGATGAGTGATGATCACAAGTCGATGATGATCCCTGCTGCTCGAGGGCATTTTGTGGTCCCTTCACCTCCGCACGACCCGACCAGTTAGTGGCCCTGGCTCCGTTGGGCCCAGATCGGGCGTAGCCCGTCCCTTGATCAATGAGAGATGTGGATGTTGAACAGCAGCAGGGATTTATTGAATCGTGGCCGCGATGGTTGTCATTCTGTTAAAGGGTTTTGCCCGCGTACTGGTCTCTGTTTTTGTTGGTTCATCTCCGTCGCCATTTCCTTGAAGCCCTTTGAGCCGAAGAACAGCAATCTGATTGATTCCTGCCAGTGCGTTACTACTTCCTGGCCTTTGAGCTCCTCTTGGTCCCGAGTTCTTGGTCAACACTCTGCTGGAAGGGTCACGGAAGGCATCTTGAAGCCATCGCTCCGAATGAGCAGCCGACTTGACGATTGATTTAACATAATATATAAAGACACCATGCCTTTTTATTCTGCAAGATCGATGCAGAAGGAAGAAAAATGGCCAATCATGAATTTTTTGTCACTAGCATTCTGTTCTTTCCACTTCATCAGAATGTGTAACTCAGAGGACAGTGAGTTCTCTCCCCGCAGGGAGAAGCAGGGCTGAACAAGAATGATTTCCTTCATCAAATCAAACAGTACTCGGATTATTCGATGATTTTGAGGAGGGAAGTGCATCCCAACTAATTCAATTGAGAGAAAATATGTGAAAAAATGGGGGGATGCGAGAAATAAGTCCTTGCTCCACATCAATAAATTCTTCAGTAAGGCGATCACAGTGAGCTCATCTCTCTCCGATCACTCCAAAGCTGCTATGACCGCATCAACGACCTCCTGGGTAGAACTGTCTCCTCCGAGATCTTTGGTCCGGTACTTACCCCCTGAGATCACTCGCTTCACAGCAGTTTCTAACCGATCTGCAAAGGAAGGGAACTGGAGATGCCTAAGCATCATTGCTGAAGACAGGAGCAGTGCCACGGGATTAGCTTTCTTCTGATCTAATATTTTTTCATTCCCCACATTGCCTGCTGATGCTCCTTGCTCAAAGATGGCATGACCTGCCCCAACATTTCCTGCACATAAAATATGTCGGTAACACTCAGAGCTGCAGATTCTTAGAGGTACAGACATGGTAATTGAAAGCAGATCAGACAGACAGGTTGAACTAACCACTAGTGTGGTCCTTGCAATGGATATACATGCAAATATCAACCAAAGTCAACAGGCAGCCAGTTTGCTTAGGGAACAGGTAAGAACCAGCCATTTATTTTGTCCATTTGGATACAAAACCAAAGTTACTGGATGATTATCAGGGTTTAAATTATTAACCTAACATCTCCAGCGTGCATGTTAACCTAAGCAACTAGGCCATAGAACTCCTCATCGGGGCCTATGAAACAGATGAAGCAAATGTTATTGTTGATATAGACAGATAGCAGCGGCCAGATTATTGGATCCACGAGCTACTTTCCCAAGAACTCAGCAGGTTAGTTGTGGCCAATTGACACAGGGATACCTGTTCTTATGTACAGACTTTATTATCTCTAGCCTTAAGTATCAGTAGATGACTTAGGAAGCCACTATCAAATAGACTAGTCCATAACTCTGAAAATAGGTCTACAAACTCCCCCAAGATAAATCAAGTGATTATCTGATTTTCCCATTATCAAACCTCATCTCCTCTGTGCTATCTAGTTTCTCTGAAAACCTCCATAGAGCCCCTTTACATTTAGAAGTTCCCTCCCTCTACTATGCATCACCTTCTCCTTAATTTCCCAGCTAAATGAAGGTCTAACCTCACAGACTTTCTGTTACAATGCCAGAAAACTTAGTTACCAGGCTTGATCTAAGCAACAAATTTTTATCTAATCAAAAAGTAGATGCCTACTTAATGCCAAAAAAAAGGGCAAATTACTAGAGACCCAGATTGATAGCTTCTAATAGGTTTCTCCAGCTTGGGTTTCCTAGTTGCTAGGCCTCATCATGATATATCATTATTTTTGCAAGAATGCTACGATGGAGAACAAAGTAAAAAAAGCACTTCTGAGTCCACAAAGTGCTCCTAGAAGATATACCTCCAGGCATGAATCCAGTTCCCCCAGCTATGCCAGCAGCCGTATTTGCAACCAGATTTCCATAAAGGTTTGGCGTTACCTGAGATATTTACATAAGCTTCAGAGTTATCACAATTCACAATGTAGTTTGAATTGTCAAAGCTCTTCTGCAATGTCAAATAAATTCCTATCTAACTTTTTAATGACAAGAAAAAGATAAGCATTTGGCTAAAGTTGTCCTGAACAATCTTACATAGACAACAGGACTCTTACTAGACCAATAGAGAACATTATATCGTTTTTCCAGTGACAAAATATCATGAACGGAAATTCTCATTATCAAATGCATATTATCTGCAAACTTTGTAGCATCTTTTCCATTTTAATAACCCATTTAATTCATCCATATATTTCTTGCTCGGCAGAAAGGGCATTCCTCTTAATCTTCAGATAACATGCACACCTGGCTGCTCAAGCTTTGTCAAATGTGAGTATCTTCCAAAATGGTTCAACAACCAGAAGAGCTAAAGCTCAGCAGTGTTTCACTATTGCCAAATTGTTTGACACTTACATGCATTAACAAGATAAAAAAAAAAAAAAGAGAGAGAGAATTATGCTCAAGCTTCAGATACAAGATAGCATACCATGACATCAAACTGTTCAGGCTTTGAAACAAGTTGCATGCAGCAGTTGTCGACAATAATCTCATTGTACTTGATCCCAGGATATCTCGTGGCAACTTCTCGGCAAGATTCCAGAAACAAGCCATCTGCGAGCTTCATTATGTTTGCTTTGTGCACAGCAGTCACTTTCTTTCGGTTGTTTAAGTATGCATACTCGAAAGCATATTGTGCAACACGCTCAGAGCAGAACTTTGTTATTACCTAGAAGACAAGTACCATCAGGTGCCCACAAAAAACTTGGGAGATTTGCAGTTATACTAAACAAGATAGGAACAAGTTATGCATACAACAAACACATGTCATGTTCCACTGTACGTGCCTTAATCATCTAAACTAAAGCCAGCTGGGACGGATTTCGAAATTTTTTTAAGGGAAGTCAAGTGAAGATAAAGAAAGAGTAAACTGAATGTTTGCAAGTGGTGAAATAAGATAAAATTAGTATTTATATGAGATTTGAGAAGCTTACTCATACAATTTGGCCTCTTGTAAGCCAAAATTCCAGTAAATGTCAGATGTCCATTCAAAGAAATTGAGCTTATTTCAAATTATTCACTGAAATTATCTTCTAAAAAGGATCCGCAATGGAATTAATTAATTCAGTAAAGCAGGCCAACCAAAAAGGCAGATGGGCTGACACTCATTTATCACCTGATCATTTAATCTCAAAATTGATTATGCCAGAAAAAAATTGTTCGTATGACCCCAAATCCAAAAAATAAAAGATATCACAGGAATATATGTTAAAATTATAGTGATTGGACATCAAAACTTTAACAAGTACCACATCTACGTGTCTTAGAAAAGCTAGGAAAATTGACAGTCCAACAGCTACATGCCAATTTACTGCCATTAGAAAGATCTGTCCTTGTTGCAACAAAATGAAGCAAGATTGATGGTCCAGTGTAACTTTTTACTATGACAGCCAATTACATGAAGCTGCTCAAGGACAAATCAAGGACAGCTCTGCTCATACCTTGAGGCTCTCCACAACACCGGGAACGACCTCGTGCTCGAGACCCGAGTATTCACCCTCCGTGTTCTCCCTAATCACGACAATATCGACGTTCTCATGCCTAGTGGGAAGCCCCGGAAGGTTGCAGCAATGGACGAGCGACGCGTAGAGATCGAGCTCCTTCCTCAGCTGGACGTTCAGGGAGCTGACACCGCCGCCGACGGGGGTCTTCAGGCCTCCTTTGAGGCAGACCTTGTTCTTCCGGATCGAGTCGATCACCTCCTGGGGCACGTGCTTCATGTCGCCGTGGATGTCATACTTCTCGAAGTACACCGGCGCGTGCATCACCGTCATGACCTGCTCCACCGCCTCCGTCACAAGAGGGCCAATCCCATCTCCAGGGATCAGTGTCACCGGCCTTGGGGCCCCATCACCAGGCCGCGGCATGTATGTCACAGATCTCGACGCCATGAGGCGGAAGCAGGGCTCCGATTTCATCGAACGGAGGTGATTGAGGAGCGATTTAGCGACTGATCTTTGAGCCATAGGAGCTGCGAGCGTCTTGGGGTGGGATGCTCAGAAGCTTTCCGCAGATAGGAGAGGTCGCCGGTGATCGTTATGCGACACGAGAAGCCATAGAAGCGTATTAAAGAAAGTCAGAAGAGGGAAAGAATAATCACAAAAAAAATATTTTTTCGGGGTGAGAAGGGAAAAGAAAAGAAAAATATTTGGGGCACGGAACTTAGGACAGAGAAAATTTTAATCTTCGATTTGCTCTCTAAACTTCTTTCCGAACTCAATTTACTCCTCAGTATTCTCAATTAGGACCTGCGTCGACTTTTATAGCTGCCACTAGGAGCCACGCGGCGATCTCTTTCGGCTCTGACAATTGACAATTCTAAAAGCCGTGCTGTGTTTCTTTGGTTTAAGCTTGCCAATAAGAATCTTTTATCGGATGTGTCAGCTTGCAGTTGGGTGGAAGAGTCAACGGAGGAAGAGAGAGATGCTCAAGTTGACTGCGGCTTGCGAATGACTTCCCCAGAGCATCAGGCATGTGCCTGGCGCGGTTCAGTTCGACAGACTACTTTGGATTAAATATCCGGTTCAGTTTCGGTTCGAGATGCCAACCACATCAAGCAATCGACTAAACCTCTTTTTAGCAAAAAGAAAAAAAATAAAATCGCAACGTCGGAAAATCGGTTGGAGCAGTTCGATTATTTCCAGGTCGATTTGGTCCGATGATTCAGTCTGATGGGGTTGATATGAGAGGCCGCCAGCCCAAAGGAAAAGGCCCAGTACCCGTCACTCCCCAAACCCACGAATCCCGAATGGACTCATGTTACACGTGCCATAATTGGAGACGTGATTGGGGCCTTGAAATCCGGCCAGACAGAGGGAGCCATCAGAAACTCAAGGAGGGCCATGGGGAATATTTATGGAGAATGGGTCTACAAAGTCTGTCTGAAGGGACCCAATTTTCAACGAGACCAGACAAATAGTAAAAGTTAGGGATTTCGAGGGAGTCGTGCGGTGGATATTTAAGGATTTGTCCCAGACTCTTGGCCAATTGATCTGACCGGGGTTATCCGGTCCGGTCCGATAAGTAGGAAATTGTAATATAATTAATTCCTATAAAGTCGACCAGCACACCCTGAAAAACTAATAACCCGATAACCATTGGACCAAACACGGTCCTATAAAGTCGCGCCTGGGCCAGACTATCAGGCTGGGCTCAGAATTGCCACCTCCCCTAATCGGGTCGGACGAAGATTTGACAAATTTTACGTACTACTATTTTGACTCTTCTTCTTTTTTTAATTCCCACCCTAGAATCTGTCCCTGTAAATATGTAGATTCTCCGTGTCCACGGGGCTCGAGAATCCACGTGCATGAATGTAAATACATCTTGTGCACTCTTGCTTTATATTTTTTAGTGTGAGATGAAAATTAATAAGAAAAAGATATATGAGCACTGCACACGGTGGTCGGTAGGTGGGTACATCTTAGTCAGTGGCACCCTTTACTTTCAAGCATCAAGGGATTCGACAAGACTAAGAACATTCCCAGAGAACAAGCGTAAGATCATTTCGAGTATAGCAGTTTCATTTACTATAACAAATTCTTCAATGCCAAGCACATTACATCAACCGACATGATATTCCCCTTCATCTTCATTCACAATCAACCGGGCGATATGATGCCTGAACTGAACAAGCTACTCATTTCTGATGCCGAGTAATTCTTCCAATTTATTCACCAAACTTCCCCTCGATGAACTTTTTCATACTGCAAACTTCGTAGATCACCGAAGACAGGGAAAGTCCCTCAAAAAACAAACAGCAGATCAATAATCATAAAGTAAAGACAGAAATTTATCAATCCTAGAAATGGAACTGAGGGTTTGGATCTCATAGACGAGACGAAGGGGGCATTCCCGCTGGATCTGATGGATTAAAAGATCAAGCATGCCTGGCCTGGAAATCCTTCATGAAGGCGACCAACTTCTCAACACCGGCCAAAGGCATTGCATTGTATATCGAAGCCCTCATCCCTCCCACCGACCTGTGCCCTTTGAGCTGCACCATATTCTCCTTGGCGGCCTCCTTGATGAACTCTGCTTCTAGCTCCGACTTCGCCAGCGTGAAGGGCACGTTCATGAGCGACCTAACGGACTTCTCCACTGGACACCTGTAGAACCCATCGCTCTCGTCAATCGCCCGGTAGAGGATCTCAGCCTTTTTCATGTTATTCTTCTCGACCTCCTTCAGCCCACCCTGTGCCAGCAGGTCCTCAAATACAAGCCCACACATGTAGATCCCGTAGCAAGGTGGGGTGTTGTAGAGAGAGTTGTTATCAGCCTGGGTCTTAAAGTCGAGCATCACAGGGGTGATCCCCTGGGCGTTCCCCAGCAAGTCCTTCCTCACTATCACAATGGTCACCCCCGAGGGTCCAACGTTCTTCTGCGCCCCTGCATAGATTATCCCAAACTTTGACACGTCCACGGGCTTCGAACAGAAGTTGGAGGACATGTCTGCAACCAAGATCCCACCCTTGTTCTTCGGGACGGGATAATCCTTGAACTCAACCCCGTGGATTGTCTCGTTTGCGCAGATGTGGAGGTATTTGGCCTCCGGGTTCTGCGGCAAATCGTCAAAGGAAGGGATCTTCGTGTACTTCTCGGACTTGCCTGAATCAGATCGAGAACAGTGCATTGCAATTTCATCAGAAAAGGCAGAAACATTGTACGAACAAGGAGGGATCTTGGTGGGATTTTCGGGTTTATACCTGACCAGATGACGTTGGGCTTGCAGTACTTCTGTGCCTCCTTGAAGGCCTTGTCCCCCCACGACCCAGTGACTATGTAATCCACGGGATCATCGGGTGCGCAGAGATTCAGGGGCACTGCAGCGAATTGGGTGGTGGCACCGCCCTGGAGGAAGAGGACGGCGTACTCATCTGGGATCTCGAGAAGGGCCCTGAGATCCGACTCGGCCTTCTGGATGATAGAAGAGAACTCCTTGCCCCTGTGGCTCATCTCCATGACGCTCATGCCGCATCCCCGCCAGTCGTAGAGCTCCGACTGAGCCCGGAGGAGCACGTTTTCCGGGAGGGTGGCGGGGCCAGCGGCGAAGTTGTACACCCGAGCCTCGGGGAAGGGCGGGGCCGCCTTGAGCGGATCTTGGATCTGGTGGGTCGTAGCGGCGCATTTTATGGAGCAGGGCTTTTGCGGCTTGGAGGTGGACAGGGTGTTGGGAGCGAGTGGGGATGAGTTGGTGGAGGTGGCGGCCGTGGTGGGTGTGGGCTTGAGGAGGATGGAGTGGGGCGTAGTAGCGGCCATTTCAAGCGGCGATAGGCGTAGGGTTCCGACTGGTTGTAAACAGAGAGTCTTACAGAGGGAGACGAAAGTTCACGGATCTGAAAATGGAGGAAGGAGACTATAAATAGGGAGTAGTTCGGTTTTTCTTTTTTTTTTTTCTTTTTTGCAATTTTGGTAATGAAATAATTTAGCTTCCAACTATATAAAATGATGAAATATCTCATATTATTATAATTTCTTTCTCAAAATATTTCAAATTTAAATTTTAGATAATAAAGTATTTTCCCCGGTTCACTGGGTAGGATTTGGACATTTACAAAAACGCCGACACAGTCGCCCGTTTTGGTGGGGGTTGGTGGAAGGGTAAGGAAGGGAAAAATTGTTAAGCAAATGAAAATAAGTTTTTTTCCATGAGGAAGAAGATTGATATATTAGAAAAATACATAATTAGTTATAAAATCTAATAATACAATTTAATTATTCCAAATATTAAAAGAAAGTAAAACTTTACCATTTATATCACAAAACCTTTACCTATGAAATATCTTTCTTAAGTAAATTTATTCAATAATTTTAAAATTTTAAAAATTAATTCTTATGAATTTTTAATTTTATTTTTAAAAATAAATATAATAGCAAAATCGGTGAAGCATACAAAGGAGTTATTTCCTCAGTTCTAGTAATGCAATGAAATGAAGGAATGAGAAGGGATTAGAATGATCATTCCAATTCTTTTTTTATGTAATTAAATGTAATGAACGAGATGGAGAACGAAGTGACCGTTCTGATTTCAATCAGTGTTCAATTCATAGTTTTAAAAACCGGACCAGGTTAGCCAATTTGATCTGGAACCAGCCACTCACCCGATTCAGTTCTCATAAATAATCAAATTACACTTTAAATTATGTCAAATTCAGTTGAACCGGCCGGTTTCTGATTGAACCAATAAGAAAATCGACTAATTTAAAATAAAAAATAAAAAATAAAAATATATTATAATATATTTATTTTATTTTATTAGATTTATATTAATATTTTATGTTAGATTTAGGATTAATATAATGACTATATTAATAATTTTTATTATAAATTATAGTTAAATTATAATATTATATCGATTTTATTAGTAATATTATTTATTAAACATGCAATTCAACCTATTAAACCTCCCGTCTGACTCATAAATCCATAAACCCATGCTTTGACTAGTTTTCGGTTTAGTCCGATTTTAAAAACTATGATTCATATAGATAAGAGAGAGAGGGGGAGGGGGGGTTGGAATTACATGCAGGATACCCCGACGGAAAAGGTGGAAGCCCTTCCACAAACGACGATAACGGAACTTGGAGAGCACGTTGGAATCTCGAAGAAGTCTGATTCTGTGGCAATCGGAGGCTTTGGTCAAAACCTTTTGCCCTAAAAGTGACAAAACCCCTAATTCATAATGAGGAAGAACGTCCAATAACCCTCGCTAACCGATCCTTAATTTCCATTAAGCAAGTCAAATTCCATTTGTGTTTGTGATGCCCAACTCCAGCTCTCCTTCGAGATCCGCCCCCCAAAATTAAAAAAAAAAAAAGAGAATTGCGAGAAACGGCTTCTCTTTCTTTAAAAAATAAAGAAATTATTACGTCATCATTAAAAAGTTCACATCTCTATTATATATATAAATACAACATGTCATCAAATAAATATTTTCTATATATATATATATGTTGTAGTGAGCCCGATTTACCAAAGACGGGTTAAACATGACAGGACTTCTGTATTGTGAGGCCCACAGGACCACCACCTTGCACCACTGCCTCGTGAGCGTGCACGTGCCGAGCCGTACGAGGATAGAGCAGCAACCAGAGTTCGATTTCGTATTTGCAATCTTCATATATATATATATATATGTTATATAATCCACTAACTCTGGCACTTGAACAAATCTTCGCAAATCACTTACCAAAGATAAAATTAACACAACCTGCAAGCCTTTTTTTTGGGGGGGGTTTTCCAAACTTTCTCGTTGGTGTGAAATGTATCGAATGCAACCAGGAATTTAACTCGAACATCGGAAGTCCGACAACTTGTACGGAAAATCGAAAAATTGCTAGAGATTAGGAAGTGGAGGGGGTGTTTGTTATATGACAAAAATGCGTGGGCACCTATGATAATTAAGAGGTGAAAGTGTGCGCTCCCAAAAACCGACAGACAAAACCTGCCTCGAACTCCACTTCTAGATTCTGTGCACTGTCGTAAGCACTTCGATCACTCGCTCGACCCACTTGACCATGCACTGCCATTTTGATTTTAGGAATGTTGATTAAGGACCAGATTCCTCCACTATAATGAATGAATCGTGCAACTTGGGATTTTAAAAAGTGATAATGAGCAACAAGAGTTTGATTTCGAATTTGCCATCTAAATATACATTGATTAAATCAATAATGGTAGTGGTGATGACGATGATGATACACAGATACATTAAAATTATTATGGATAAGATGGTAGGCAAGTTATAATAATCTTTTGGACTCTCTTACCGGTTCGAAAATGTGTCATGTTCAACCAACAGATTATCTTTTACATTTTAAGTTCGATAAATATGAAGAAAACCGTCCGAGTCTCATAATTGCTAGAGATTAAGTATTAATAACATAAACAATTTTCCCGATATAAATGAATATGAAATTCTAAGTAGATGATATTTGAATATGAGATAATGTATTTGCTAGTTACCAAGAGTGTGTGAATGGGGTACACGTTCAAACGACGGCGGACAGTCGACGGTGAAAAATTCGACGATCGCCGGTCAGCCCATCAGCGGCGAGTAACCCTCCGACACGTGTCAGTGGGGGGGGATTCCTGCTCTTCCGGACCCGAGGGGGAGGCGAGTCCGTTGGTTAACAGTTTGACATATTCTCCTCCAATTTCTCTTGAGAGCTTTTTCTCTATCAAAAAATTCCCAGAATTTGTCCGCAAAGTCGACCGTTTGATGAGCTGAATCTCGCAGAGGAAGAGCTGCTCTCTCTCAGTCTCTCCCCCGTCGTCGGAACGACTAAGAAACGCTTTATTTCAGTCTCCGTTCCCTGTGGGGTTGATTGATCGGATCTCTACGAACAGATAAAAGAGCTCGTTGAAGGGGAGGATACATTCCTTGTTGCGGCGATTGGCATTGATCGCTCATTCCAACTAGAAGTCAGTCACAGTTAATTTCTCGGACCTTCCGATTCTATCAAAGAACATCAACGCCAGTGGAAAACAGGAGAGGTTACAACCGATCAGCAACCGTTTACGGCACGATATCAAACCTTAACATCAATTACTATCTTCAGATTTTTATAATGTGACAAGTCTCTGAAAGCATCGTTACGGAAGAGCAGTCCCCGGGTTTTCATCCCAGAAACGATCTGTTCCCTCGTCCTTTTATCTGATTTTCTGTTAGTGACTCCCGTGCATGCGATGAGCGTAAGCTCTGATAAACTGACAAGTTCTTTTCTCTTCTTAGAGAACATCCGTTTCTAAAAATTCTCTTTTTCTTGGTTGTTTCATTCATTTCCTGCCGCGCTATCTCTGGTTTTGGCGGGACTCTTCCTTGCAACTGCGTACATCTCTACAACAAGGTAACAGATTACAGCTTTCATCATAGTCTGAGCATAAAAATGCCCATTTTACTGTGTCAAGTATGGATCATCATAATCTTGAACTGAGATGAATTCCCTCCACTACTTTCCTTGTGACATCATCATTGTACCTCACCCTATTCAGGCAGTATCTTCTCCTGCAGGCCCTTTTGAGTTTCCAGCGAGTTCTCTTCTGCTTCCTCCATGCGGCATGAGGCATTGGGCCAGCAGCTTTTGTCGAAGTGACCCGTCGGGCCTTCTGCAGCAGGCCTTGCCTCCACCAGCCCCGTTGATTCTCAAGCTTGATAATCTCCGAAGAGCTTTCCTCTTGGTATCAAAGCTTATTCAATTGGCTCCCAGTTTTTGTCTACATACTACAAATTCAAACTATGCAACTCCATTCTTTTCAACTTATTCCTTCATCTAAGCAAAGATCATCAGCTGTAATTTTTGTATCATTTTATGTTATTTGTGTATCAAATATACAACTTTGTCCAGTGTTCTAATAAGGATTTACGTGTTTCAAGCTAAGTTTAGTTTATTGTGATTGATTTCGATTGTGAATTGCTTATACATAGATGCAATGTTTAATGTGTAATATCTTGGAGAAGATGATACCTATAATGTTAGAAACAGCTGTTGGAATGGCAATTGAAGGGCAGCTATTGAAAACTTCAATTAGATGAAAGGTCGCAGTCAGTTTACATCATAGACATTCATCTTAAAGAGTGATTTTGGAACGGTGATGTCCCAGCGGATAAGTCAAACCTGAAGAAGCCACGAAAGCTATGGGACGTTATGTATCCCCAACTGCGAATTGAGGGACCTGTATCGATAAATGAACCTCGGAATGAAAAGAATGAGCCATGTTTTACATTATTTTGATTCAAAACTCAACATGCTTTTATTTTACGTTGGCAATTCCAAATCTATGAAGTGGAAAGTTACAGATATGATGCCGGAATACAAGTATGACTGCAGCGGTATCAACTTCAATTTCAAGTAAATAATCATTAGTTCAACCAAAAGGGGAACCTCATGTCTGTTTCCTTTTCTTCTGCAAGTAGGAGTACTTCCTCTGGAAGTCTAAAACGATCCATATGAGGTGCCAGATGCTGATCTCTGGCCACAGAGCGGTTGGAGAATAGAGAGGACTATAGGCAGTCTGCCACAGGAGGAAGTTGCTCAGCCGAGTCTCACCTGAGCTCCGGATCACAACATCTGGATCGGGTGCTACTGACATGTACATGTGCCTCTCAACATCATTGATCTTTATGATTGGAAGATCATCCTCTCCCTCCATGCGATCTTCTTCCCCTTGTTCAATCCGTCTGCAAACACCAGGCCTCAACCCAGAACCATTGCTGATCCGGCTTTCTTCGGAACTATTGCAGATCTGTGTTTCCTCTAAACTATTAAATCCATTCTTTCTTGATGCCTGATGGTCTGATATTTCATGGCACGATTCCTGGACAGCATGAACCATCTCATCACACGAGGTGTAAGCCACGCAGATCAGGAGCACAGCGCGGGAATTGTGGGCTGTAGCCTGCATGGCCTTCTCTGCTGCTGCTCGAATGGGACTGCTGAGGAGCCCCAAGTTCCCGATGAAGTAGAGCCTCATCCCATACTTATCCACAACATTCCCATCCCTTAACAGGTCCTCGATCTTCTCCAACATCAGGTCCATCAGGAGCTGGACCTCCTCGGGCCGTCTCTTGAAGTTCTCGATGCTGAAGGCGTACACAGTGATGTACTTAACTCCCAGCTCGTAGCAGTAGTTGAGGATTGATAGGAGAGACTCGTAACCTGCCTTGTGCCCGTCACCTTCTAGCATGTGCTGCTTCTTAGCGAACCTTCGGTTCCCATCCATTATGAAGGCAATGTGGTCGGGGATGGGCCCCACCGAAAGAATGCTGAACATAAATTTTCGCATAAAACAGCCAACAAGGCTGAAGAGTTGCTTGGAACTATAGGTACCCTCCTCCTCCATGGTATTCTCAGGGGGGTAACTAGACAGAAATTGCCAGCATTCCCTGTTCAAGAACAATAACTTCAATCACACAGCCTCAGCATAAAAGTAACAGTTTCAGCCCCATATCTTCATTTTCCGTTCATACTAAGTTCACCAGGGTTAGAATTTCAACAACTGCGAACAGGAGGCAAGATTAATGGTCTCGATTCATAAGCAGAAACATCACATAGTCAACAGAATAATCAATCAAAACTCGACAAGTGAAAATCAACTAAATTTGAATAAACTGAGGATCAGGCAATACAACTTGAATACACAGCATGAATTTCTAAACGAAACTTCTCCTATTAGAATCACCAATGATGATTTGCAGCAACTAAACATCAGCACCACGGTCAACAAGGTTTGCTTCACATGGCACCTTCTGCAGACGAGTAAATTTCACGTTTTCTGCTGACCCCCCAATGTCGTGCCTTTATGGGTCCTTCGACCTCAGGCCCTGGAAAGTCCATAACAAAGTATGAGATCATCATGAACTTCGATTTCACTTTTAATGCTTAAGCACCGTAGTAAACATCAATCCAATCAATAATAAATTAGAGCAGAGAACAGAACGAACATTTTTCTGGGCAATCAGCAGGTTTTTTTTTTCTTTTTTAACGAACTCTGCAGGACTAATCCATCAACAAACACCTCTGATGTTGTGGAAAATACAACTAAACAACCAATAAATGAGTTAAAAAGATTACCCTTTTTCCCCTGAAACAATCATGCGGCTCTTGAGAGGCCGAGCGGAAAGAATTACTGGATCAACCTTTAATCTCAGTCAGTGATCAAGAAAGCAGCGAACTCGGACGCTTAATTAGTTAAGCAAAAGGGAAGGGAATAGACTAGGGGTGGTGGCGTAGGGTGGGGGGCTAGGTTTGAACTTCTGCTTCCTTCACGAGAGAGGAGAGAATAAGGAAGAAAAAGGAGGAGAGGGAAACAGAGTCTGAAAAGGCCTTTTGTTCTCTTGGAAACGGTGGTCTCCTTGCTCAGCGTTGCCTGGGTGGAACGACTCAAAAAGGGAATCTTCCTAAGCAGAGGCTGCCGCTCACCGTTTTGGGGATCCCCCTAATAGTCAACGAATGGCAAGAAAGATTATTGGACAAAATTGGATTGATCACGTGTCATCATGTTTTTTTTGGGTAGGACACGTCATCATCCTCGCACAAAGTTTGAATCAAAATTTTCTGTTTTTGAACAATTTACTGGGAACGAGGATGAAATAAATAAATATTTTTTTTGTATTATATGGTCCATACCATAAAATAAATATTTAACTAAATAATAATTGAAAATTCCAGTATCAATTTTTGCCCTAAAAAAATATCACTAAAAAGTGAGAGTTTGTTTTTTAACCCATTTGCACTAGTTTATAATATATATTTTTAAAAAATATTTTAACTATTTATCTTTAAATAACCTTCATGCTAGTGGATTAAATCTTTAGTGATATGTCCTCAAAAATCAATCATATCATGTAAGTTAACTATATGTAATAGATCAGATAAATTAATAAATTGTTACAGTACCGGATACCATCGAAATAAAAAATATATTTACTGATGTAAACTCACTCATAGATTTTAACTAATTTTCAGGATATATTTAAGGGAAGGGTCATGGCTTCCAATGAACTGAGAGAAACTATAAATATTTTGCACTAGTTTATAATATATATTTTTTAAACAGTATTTTAACTATTTATCTTTAAATAACCTTCATGCTAGTGGATTAAATCTTTGGTGATATGCCCTCAAAAATCAATCATATCATATAAGTTGACTATATATAATATATTAGATAAATTAGTAAATTATTACAGTACTAAATACAATCGAAATAAAAAATAAATCTTTACTGATGTAAACTCACTCATAGATTTTAACTAATCTTCAGGATTTATTTAAGGGAAGGGTCATGGCTTCCAATGACCTGAGAGAAACTATAAATATTTTGCACTAGTTTATAATATATATTTTTAAAAAAGTGTTTTAACTATTTATCTTTAAATAACCTTCATGCTAGTGGATTAAATCTTTGGTGATATGCCCTCAAAAATCAATCATATCATGTAAGTTAATGATACGTAATAGATCAGATAGATTAATAAATTGTTACAATACCGGATACAATCGAAATAAAAAATAAATCTTTGCTAATATAAGCTCACTCATAGATTTTAACTAATCTTCAAGATATATTTAAGGAAGGGTCATGGCTTCCAATGACCTGAGAGAAACTATAAATATATACGCGTATGTATATATGTACGGGATATATTTATTTATTTTTCAATTAAAATTATCTTACTTCACCCCTAGTGTTCTTGATCATTATGCTCTCTCATTAGATTTTGTCCCCGACAGACTTTCCAGTTGCATCACACTGCTGCTCTAATCCAAATACGTTCCAACAAAATTTCCCACTGGAAGGAAACCAAGCAATCACTATAAATTTCAAACTAAATATGGACTTGATGGAGGTCAAGCCATCGATGAACCATAGTAGGTAAGGTTCGACATTAGCTCTCTCGTCTCCTTACCTGAAGTCACCTGCAGTTTTACTCTACTCTATCTGATTTTTGCAGCAACTCTATCCCGCTTCTCTCCATATGAAAAAAACTTCTTTTGATTCCTCTCCTTCCTGAAGCAAAGTTCTTCACCTGAACTATCCCTTCCATCTAGCACATACAAGATAATTGTCATGATTCCGGGAAATCAGCAGAAGCTTTGCTGAATGCATTATCGGACAAGTGAAGGATGTAAAAGGAGACGGAATCACTAATGATAATTCTCCAACTATCACAAAAGCTTTGTCCTTGAAAGGAACTAGCGTGTCCTAAAAAGGAAGTTATTTTGCAGAAATCTGACTATAGACCCAAATAGTTACGGATGCAACAAACAGACAATGAGCATATCAGTCATCCCCATTGGATATTCCTACCGAGGTACTTCTCTCAATGCTGAGATAATGGTCAATGCGAACACTCGATCATCACCCTCTTTGCCTCCTCAACAGAAGCAAACTCCATGGACATGTTCGTAGCTGATTTCCCATTAGATCACAACATATATCTTGCATTCATGCACCTTGAGATCCCACAAATACTTCGTATTGTAAAACAAAAACCTGAGTATTGCCTTCTCCAACACCTCAGCAGAAGCAAACTCCAACAATAAGTCCCCTACTGGCTTCCCATCAGATTGCAGTATGTATTTTGTCTTCAATCACGGACCATAAAAGCCTGGTATGTAACTACAGGGTTTAGTATCTCGTTAAGTTAATGACGAGCCATCTCCTGGGACATGTCAATGCCACGAGCTTCTTGCATCAAAACATGGGCATGAGAGTGTGGCAGGGACCACTTCATTTTATTGATCCACCATTTGTATCAACCTCTTTGTTGATATTATGGAATATTCTGACTTCTGCTGCTTGAACCATACTTCCTCTGCATTGGATTCTACCAGAATCATGACTTTAATTTTGATTGAAACAATCAACTCATACTTATACAAGGTCAAAGGACCTCTTCTTTGGAGGCATCACCTCAAAGGACTTACAACCCAACCAGTGATAGGATTTTTCCTACGAACCCTAACTTTCCTGTGAGAACCGCTCTGCAACCTTTCTAGAATCGAGTATGTGATAGAATCAGGAGTTAAACCGTGCTGCTTGAGCCTGGCATATAAATCAACCGCCTGAGCAGTTCTGCCGCACCTCTCAAGACAATCAAGCAATATATTGTATGTAATAATATTTGGGCTGCAGCCCTCACCACTCATCTCATCGAAAAGCCGACAAGCCATATCAACTCTATCAGTCTTTCCAAAGCACTCAATTAAAGTGCTGTAGGTTACAACATCAGGGCTCAGCCCCTTCTCCTTCATCTCCTTAAACTTAATATGGGCCTCATCAAGATCCCCGCTCTTTCCAAGACAGTTTATGATGGAGTTGTAAGAGATAATATCTGGCTTGCACTCGCTCTGTTCGAGCTCCTCGAACACTTGGACTGCCTCATGGACTTTCCCAGCCCGGCTGAAGCCTGAGATGAGGACATTATATGTATAAATATCTGGTGTAGGTCCATCTTTCTTCATCCTCTCATACAGATCATGGATATGGGACATCGAGACAAAGATATCCCTCGATTTTCCAAGAGCTGAGAACACCACATTATACATGAAAGTATCAGGCTTTATTCCCTTCTCTTCAATGTTCTCAAGCAAGTCAATAGCCTCAGTGGTTTTCCCCGCATTGCACAGGCTCTCAAGCATAGATCCAAAAGCGGCTCTATCCCCAGTGTCATGATTAACCCACATGTCACGGAACAATCCATGGGCTTCACTGGCATGGCCCAACTTGCCAAGCGTTCTCACAAGATAAGCACATATGTACTTGTTCATGTACTTTTTGGAAACCTTCAATACCTCATTTAACCTGCCAAGTTGCCCTTCTGAGGCTAGAAGGTTCAGTATCACACTGTAAGTAAACTCATTTGGACAGTGTTCTTTTTCCACCATTTCAGAGAAGAAGAAAAGGGTCCTCTCAACATCCCTCCCTTTAGCGAGGGCCTCAATCACAGTATTGTAGACAATTGAATTTGGAACATGATCCTTTGCTCTCATCTCCTGAAAGAACGCCAATGAATTGTTGGGCTGGCCAGTCTTTCCATGCATTCTGATCATGATTGTGTAGGAGAAGCTGTCGGGTTCACAGTGCTTCTTTTTCATGTCTTTGAATACCTTACAGGCTTGGTCAACCTGTCAAAAAGCTGCAGATCAGACATTCAGGGTCCATGGAAACAAGAAAACAAACATCATGTTACATCAACTAAATGTCTGCAATGAATAGGAGGAAAGGTGTTTCTCCATGACTATGCCAAACTGCTTGTATAATTGAATAGATTTCACAATTACGAAATAGTGCTCAGCCATAATCAAATTCATCTAAGCTCTTCATAGAAAATTTGAGAAGCTGTACTCTTCCTGCCTTTATCATCTATAAGGAATCATAATAATACCCTATGAATGCGCACTTGAGCACAACAGATACACCTAGATCAGACACTTGCACGCTGTTCAATTTTGCTACATGGTATTAAGTGCCACTCCATTTCCTTACTAAGGGAAAAAGACTGAATCTACATCCTTAATTAATTGCTCTTTCAACCTTTGGATTCCTCAAAAGAAAGGGAACAGATGACCACAGGCATTCTAAACGGCAACTTCTCTATTCGTCTCCTTCCGGATGATACGAAAACATAACAGAAGCTCCAAAAAAAAAAAAAACTTCCTCTACTTGAGTTTAATTTCAAGTGGAACTCGCGAATAGAACTCTTGTTAGATAGGCTCTGAC
The DNA here is from genome assembly GCA_900174645.1 of Sonneratia alba. Classification (NCBI taxonomy): domain Eukaryota; kingdom Viridiplantae; phylum Streptophyta; class Magnoliopsida; order Myrtales; family Lythraceae; genus Sonneratia; species Sonneratia alba. Next base: position 4,739,350 of record FWPY01000010.1, read on the forward strand.
ATGTAACGACACTTACTGCAAAAAAAAAAAATACAATTCCAAAGCCCCGAAATCAAGACAAAGATGAAGTATAATCCGTATCCATCTAAAACATGCAACCGATGCCTGAATTTGTCATTCGAGAACGAATACTTGCCATACACATTCTCATCAAACAGACATTCGGCGCACTTCCAACATAGATTAACTTAACTCCAATTCCCACGAAAGACTCTCACTTGAAGAAATTAATTCAGAATAAGCCATGTCAATTATCCAGAACCTCATGAATTTACATACAAGACAGAAAAGAAGTTGGAACCTTTTCATCCTTTGCAAGAGCGTCCAAGAGCATGTTGTACGCAAATATATCGAGCTTATACCCTTTCCACCTCATCTCCATGTATACATCGAAAGCCCTGTCAGCATCGTACGATCTCAGATACGCTTGAAGCAGAGACTTGTAAGTGTAGCTGTTCATCTTCAATTCCCATTTCCTGATCAGCTCCTTGCACTTCTCGAGGTCCTCGGTGTCCCCAAATATCCAGATCAGGATGTTCACAGTGGAGATGTTGCCGCGCGTCCCAGTCCTCTCCATGTCCTCGACAATCGAGCGGACCTGGTCAAAGCGGTGGGGCGAAACGGACTTGGACAGGATGAGGAGGATGCGGTTGTATGTAAGAGCGTCGTGGCGGAAGTTCGGGGAGATGGAGGGGCAGGATTGGAAGAATTTAAGGGAGAGGGAGGGGCAGTTTAAGGATTTCATGATCTCGGAGGCCTCCGAGGCGGTGATAGAGACAGACAGGGAGCGAAGGAAGGAGGCCAGCTGAGAGAAGGAGTCAATGTCCACGGTGTACGAGGAGGAACGGGACTGGGCGCGGAGGATGATATTGGTGGCGTTACAGATGAGGTCGCGGCGAGGGAGAGGGTACCCGCGTATGTCGGTCGGTAGGGGCAGCGGAGGGTTCACCTCCGCGGAGACAGACCGGCCAGACGGGGCGCCCGAGACTATCCTGGCAGTGTACTTGGTGGCATAGTGGCGGCGAGCAGCGGCTACCGTCGAGGCAGAGGATGAGAATGGGCCGCGCTGCCTCATTGCGGTGGCGGCACCGTTAAGCAGGGTCCAAACTGAGAAGCTCCGTCTCTTTTCCGATCAGCTGCTGAACTCTTCCCGATAGAGAACAGAGTATTTAAATGGGCCATTCTCATGAGGTTATATTGGGCTCCACAGAGAAAGGCCCAAACAGTACTCTCAGCCCGTATTTTTATTTGTCAATTTCCCTCTCAGCTGCCCTGTCTAACCATACGGGTTACTCGAAGACCGCTCGTCACCGGTCACCCGACTTAGACTTGCGGCAGATCCGATTCCGGGACAATTCTCACCGTTTCTCGCCGCTGTCTCTGCGGGTCTCGTCATGAAGGGTGGACAGTCAGAGACGGAGACGAAAACGAACAGCCGGCGAGCTTCTGTCCTCGGCTTCGACTTTTCCGAGCTTCTGCTCTGGCGATTTGGATCTAGGTCCGGGTATGAGTGGGAGTGGTAATCAGGTGTGCGGTTCTTTGCTATGCTGAAGAATAAGGGGGCGGCTACTGAGAGCCGGGTGGAAGACCTCGAGGAAGGACAAAGCCGCAAAGGATGTTTAACAAGCCTAAGAGGTCTCCGAGCGCTTTCTTCTTCTTCATGTGCGGATTTCGCTCTGACAATTGTTTCGCAACATGATTTTTGACGCAGAATGTTTTCGATATTCAATCGGTGTACACTTATTCAACTTCAATTGTCGCGGTTTTGTTTTTCGGATTAATTAAATGGAGGAGTTCAGGCAGCAATACAAGTACAAGCATCCTAATGACAAATCAGTCGCTGCTGTATGTTTTCTCCAGCCTTGTGATTTACCCTATGAGCTGCTATATATCCATTGATCAGTTTGAAGCAGTAGGTATCTTGTTATGGTGGTTGTTGTATAGGTTGATAATGCTGAAGGAGATAAGTGGAAATCGATGTCTGATGCTGTAAGTACTTTCCTTATAATGGTGCTCTCAGTTTCAAATTTGGCAACTTCTTGATTGTGTCTGTTAATTAATAGTTCTTTGATTTTCCCAAATGTGTAGGAGAAAGCTCCTTATAAAGCAAAGGCAGAGAAGAGGAAGGAAGAGTACAACAAGAAGATGCTAGCTTACAACAAGAAATCTGTATGTTGAAGCCCCCATTGATTCTTGGGCTCTTATGAGTTGATTAACCTGGGAACAAAATGTAATCTTTCTGTGTGTATCGATTTCATGATAGAGTGAGCCTGCTAAATCTGCTGAGCGAGATGAATCTGACAAGTCAAAATCTGAAGTTAATAATGAAGTGGATAATGAAGATGGGAATGAAGAGGTTAACACCTCATCAAGTTTCTATATGTTAAATGAAGCTGCTAATGTTTTAATCAACAATACTAATTTTGCCCTATCTCTTCTAATAGGAGGATGAGGATGACCGAGTGGAACTGAATGGCCAAAGGCCAGTAATTCTGTACAGAATTGCTTGTAGTTATGATGACTTGTTGGCCTTTCATGTTAGATTATTCTAGGCTGAAGAAGGTATCATGTTGGGTTTCCGCTGGAGCTCAACTGTCTTTGTACTGATACCTTCCATCAATTATCAATCTGTTAGCTTTGTTGATTTAATTGCTACCTTTCAATTGATTATACAAGCAGAGTATGTTAGATGTTTGCCCTTATGATTTCAGATTCTAGATGTGTTTATGATTGTCACATTATCTAGCCTGAAGCATGTGCCTAATTATCTTGAGATTGATCTGCAATCTGTTGGAAGTGATTGCCTTTTGTTTATTAAAATTGTTTTAGGGAGTATCATGCCAACTGCTTTGTGCTGATTACGTAGTCTGTACTGGCTCTTGTTGAGTCTATGGGCTTTTGTACATTTATGCTGCTAAATGCATCTATCTGTGCTACGATGGGCCATGGATTTTAAACTGGCATTTCTTTTTGATTGGTCGTCGGTGCATGAAATTGTGATGCTTGTGATCATTTTCTTATCCCTAACTTTGGTGCCTTTACAAAAATGGGATACTATTTGGTTGTTGATTACCGCTATAGAGCCCTAAAATTGTTTGGGAACATAGTCTGTAGTTCCTGACTGGTTCTTATTTAAGTCTATGAGCTTTCATATGTTTTATGCCACTAAATGCATCTATCTTTGCTATGATGGGTTGTGGATATTTAGCTTGCATTTCCTTTTGACTGGTTGTAGATGCATGAGACTGTGATACTGCGGATATTTTTCTTAATCATAACTTCTGGTGCTTTGCAAATCTGGGATAGTATTTGGTTGTTGATTACTTCTTGTAGGGCCCTGAATTTGTTTGGAAACACTTCCACTTGGGCAAACTATTTTCATGTCTGGCATTGTCAAAAAGACGCAGATTTGGTGTCATATTCTGTCAATTTGCCTTTTCGGAATTTTGTTTAGGACTTGAAGCTGAAATTGCTTGAATGATTGTAGTTCGAATCTATGTCCATTGAGTCAAAAAGCTCTACCATTTCTTGAAAGACCGGTTTCAGATATTCTTTCTACTATTCGATGGAGAAGTGGGTTTCAGGTAAACAATCACTCCCCATTCAATTCCTGTAGGACAAGATTTGGAACCGTTCTTTTAAGGGATGATAGAGATTTGTGTTGGATGATTCCCATGACTGAGATGGGAATTCAATGATGGGCCTGACTTGGATCAAGTGACTCTGTTGCTGGTTAAACATTCTTGACCTGAGGTAGGCACCATCTCTCTCTCTCTCTCTCTGGCTAACAATAATGTTAATAATAATTATTATTAGCACAAAATTATCATATTAATAACAAATGATTGGTTTAGTTTGATTGAATAACTAAATAAATCAGACTTTTCTTTGCCCCTTAGGTTGATGGATGGTCTCACTTGGAAGATCCGCAGCAGCGTGGACGGTTACAAATTTCAGTTGACTGAGTCTCTAATCTGATTGTTCTTTTCTAAAGCAAAGATATTCATGAAACTGTTGGTAGTATTCAGATGCCTATGACCAAGAAGTACTGTATTCACTTTCAGATTGACGCTGAATAGAGAAGCAATGCTTCTTTGTAAATGGGGAATTGACGTGGAATAGTTGGAGAGTTTTTACAAGACCCAATTGAACTCCAATTGGAATGCATTTCATCCCCCAGCCACTTTGAGAAAATTAACTTGGAGTCATTCCACCGGCAAACTCATTTTGAAGAGAGAATTTTCTAATCAACAGGTGCGGTGCATACATAAAAATGTTACTGCGCTAGGTTTGGCATGCAAATATATAAAATCAAGTGAAAGTTGTGTAACGTTTTTCTAATTTTTAAGTTGGCCGTTGGCCATGTACCCCTTACAGTTGTCCTATCTATCCTATTTGTCCTATGTATCATATTTCTTTTTACAAAGTAAATGTTACTGCCCCTTGTAGCTGTTTTTATTCAGTATTCAAAGGTTCCATTTGTGCTGATTAATTCGAGTTTCAACCGGGTCAGCCTACTACACTTGCATGCTTTAGGTATATGCGGCGATCATGATGATGCATGCCTTCCCTCTTTCTTCTACGTGGTCTAGGCCCTACCCGTTCTGAAAATGGGCTGGAAATTCCATGTTCCCCCCTGTCCCTCATAGACTCACAGTATTCATTCAATTGTTTACAGAGAACTATATATATATATATATATATTTAAATGATAAAAGAGGATGAGAATTAAATGTTCAGTGGGGGGCTATAGGCTATGATGGAGATCATTAACCCCAAACCCGATTTCATGGTCCAAAGGAGTCCATGCACATGCTGAAGAGTCCCCCCAATCCCTATCATTTCATTAAAGCGACTCCCGAAAGCTATCAAGTACATTGATGCATGTAAAATATCGAAGAAGTTGAGTAACTTTCATGCACCGACGATTCGACTCCACTGCCATGCATCAATTAGATATATACTCGACGATAGTTGGAAAAGTGGGGGTGGTCGCGTCGATTGGTCCTTCCATTGACCATCGACTAGGAACACAAAATTTGACCCTTTTATCTTCATCCTCTCGTCGGCAGTTTCGTTTCGGTTAGAGCCAATCCCAAAAAAATGATTTGAAGCCTAAGGGATCAAATGGTGCTGGACGAAAAAGAAAAAAAAAAAAAAGAAGAGCTGTATCATATTGAAATCTCGATTTTATTTATGAAATATGATCTCTTAGGAAGTGCCATGCTCTAGAAACTGAGTCACTCGTGCCGATGAATGATAGATAGACGGACATGATTCATGGACTAGTTGACGTTAACACGGTTCGAGGATTAAGGGGCGACCCCCACACTAACTGAGCCTTACTCGATGATATTTGCCCATTAAATTAATTATTTGTTTGACCGGCGCAATCATAGAGAGGCCGTGCTGAGATTCCAAGACTGGACCCCACACCCCTCCGCCGTAGCTTTCCGAGACAGCCCATCATCGCTCAGAGTCAAACTAACGGATTTCACTCTATAAGTGCTAAATAAATTATCTTTTAAATATATATATATGAAAATGTAAATTTAGCCGATTTAATATTTTTTTAACTCTTAAATTTAAATTTTATAAATAAAATATTATGATTATAATAAGTTAAATTCATGTAAAAATTTCACATGGATAGACAAATGAGAGGGAAGGGGGATATACAATTTCTTCAGGGATGTATGGTCGATCACCGTACGCCATGTGGAGGCGCCGTGCCTTGAAGCGACCCATGCCTGAGCTGTTCCTTCCTTCGTCTGCGGCCACAATCACGGCCGTCAATTTTATTTATACAATTATCCTTTTTTTAATTTAATTACAATAAAGATATTCTCGGAATGATAGGGTGAAAATCTCATTTTATATTCGAATTATCAATAAATCCAAGGGACATTCCGTTAAGGCAACCGCCGGATTCCCAACGGCCGTTCTCGTGTCCCTGTCTAGTCGCTGATGAGTAAATTTTGCCATATAGTATATAATTAGGATTTGGCTCCTCTATATTAAAATTTTATGCGGTGTTTGTAGCTCCAAATGTACTATATATATATATATATATATATGATATACAGTTGCAAGTTGGCATTCATCGACAAATTTTTGCCAAGAGTATGCAATTTATAAATAGCTAAAGATTAATGACTATTTCGGCCGCGTGGAACTTCTTGAAATCGAACCAATGAAAGGGAAGGGATTTGTGGACTCGAGTGGATCAGATATGACGCTGGAAGAAAGGAATGATTGAGGAATAAATAATGGAAGCCTTCGCTTTCTGGTCTGTTAACTCATATGATTCCAGCAATGGCGACTGCCCCTAACCAACTAAAAAGGCCTCGCCTTTCCCCTGTTCTTCCCATCATTATCTTTCCATTATTGTAAGTACCCTCCCCCGTCCCCCCCCCCCCCCCCCAAAAAACCACCCATTACTGTACAAATCTCAGCTCTGAAGTTTCTCTACCTCCGTCCCCCAACTTGCCCATTTAAACTCCCTTCCAGCTCACCACCACCGGGATCGCCTCCTCCTCCCTTCCATTGCATTTCTTGTGAAGGCATGCCCTTTTGATCTCTCCTTGGCATTCGACTTCTGTCATGGAGGTAGGTAGAGTTTCTTGGTGGACGCTGATGGCTCGTCCTGGGTTCTCTCCAGTTTGCTCAGAGGTACGTGTAGAAGTAGAAAGAGATTTGTGGTTGTGGTGGTTTCTTGATCGTGAAAAGGTTTGTTTTGTTGGTGAGAAAATGTGGAGGGAATTGAGTTGGGAATCGAATGGATCGACCTGTTCCAGTTATCGCTCCTCTATCAATTTGGCTTCTTTTCATAATGAGAATTTGGCCAAATGTTTCAGCTCATGGAACAGCTGAGCTTGGTTAGAGATAACTTCCCCTGTATCTTGTCATGTCAGAACTTTTTTGCTGTAGGCCAAGCGAGAATGGATATCCTTTGTCGTGACTGTTGTCCAGTTCACATAATTTTCATGAGCTTCGGACGCTCATCTTCTCTTTGAGCAGAAGACTGGCTTGTCACAAGAACAGGACGAAATATCATCGTTTTTTTTGGGTCATCTCGTTTATGTCATGGTTAAAGTTTCGGTCTTGCTAATTTTAGCCCATTCACGGCTGATGGCTCCTTATTATTGGGTTGAGAATCTTATATTTAATCTGTACGTTTCAATTTTCCTAGTGTCTTTCTCGTGAATTGCATATAAAAGGGAGTCTTCATGTGCCTTGAGGAATAATCAAGTGTAACAAATCAACCTGATATATCAGTTAGCGGTGTTAAAAGAACGACTATTGGATTACTTTCCAGTGGAAAAGAAAGAGATCTAGGCGAGTTCTCATGATAGTTTACGCTTTGAGGTAGAAGATTTCCTTCTTTCTGCATAAAACTAAGGTACTAAGAGCCTGTTTTTTATAATTAGTTCACAAAACGCACTGATGACATACCATTAATGTTATTCCAATCTGTATCTCGGTAGACATGGTCTCTCTGTTAAAATCGTGAAATTTCCTCTTTGATATTTCTCCGTAAAGGAATGGACCATTTTGCAGATTATGAGGCCGGTTGGACTTTGCTTGAAGGCATGACCTGTTGGACTTACTTTATTGGATGTTCTGGTATTGGCTTTAAGGATTGAGTTGGGATAAATTTCACCATGCGATCTGCAGCCAGATTCCAGTATTCCTATGATCATGAAGGAGATTGGCTAGGCTCGGGAAAGGACCTTCCAGTCCAGGAGGCCTCGATGAAGAAACTGATTAATGATGAGATGTCGAGAAGGCCAGGTAGCCGAAGAAATGGACCAAGTGTTGTGGCTCGGTTGATGGGGATGGATGCACCGTCCCTGGAATCCAAACCGGCCCTTTGTCCTGTCAAGAAACGAGAGGAACCCGCAAGGACTCATACTTCCTACTATGAAAAGAATCTCAGGAGCCCAATCATCCATAGCTACTCAAACTCGAATTTTCTTGAGCACGAATTTAATCCCGTTTATGACCACACAAACTTGAAACCAACGCGCCGTGAGCATCCACAAGAGGAGGAGCTGCAGAAGTTCAAGAAAGACTTTGAAGCGTGGCAAGCTGCGAGGTTTAAGGAACGCTCCAGATATGCAGAAATCGAGAATGCTTCCATAAGGGCCACCAAGGAGGAGTCTATAGAACCAAAGAGTCATTGGGTTAAAGTGAAATCAGCTGAGAGAAATCATTTGTGTAGTTATGGGGAAAAATCAGAAATTTGTGCTGTTGGGCGGCCGGAGTTTAGTTCACTGCCCTGTAGGAATAAATATCGAGAAAATGAAATGGTTCCTACTACAATCGTGGTATTAAAGCCTGGGCCTGACAGGATTTGGAGCAGTGAGGACTCCTGGTCAAGCTTCTCAGGAAGTTCTGAGGACAAGGGAAGCATCGAAGATTTCCTCGAGGAGGTTAAGGAGAGGCTGAAACATGAGCTCCAAGGCAAGATCCTCCAGAAGGGCCCCGCTATGCGTGAGAACAGAATACTTGGTGCCGTCAATGAGAGGTCACAAGATCCAAAAAGAATTGCGAAAGAGATATCCAATCAGATTAGAGGCAGAGTGACAAGGGAGTCGGAGTTGGGGAACGGTCTGGTCCGATCAGAATCTACGAGGTCGCAAAGCAGTGATATTCAGCTGAATGAGATAGGTTCCCCAGAGATCATACACAGGGACATGAGAAGGTTCCTAGCAGAGAGGTTGAATAATGTTCGGAAGAGGGAATCGGCCATAAATATTCCAATTGGAGCCAGTAATAACTTCTCCAGATCATGTTTATTAGATGAGAAAAGGGTCCTTCAGAAGCATGAGGAAATTGTCGAAAATGAAGAAGAAATCCATACTAGACAGGATGAATCTTTGTCCCCCAAGAACCTTGTGCGTTCCCTTTCAGCCCCAGTGACAGGAACTTCCTTTGGGAAGCTCCTCCTTGAGGACCGCCATGTCATCACAGGTGCCCACATCAGGAGAAAGCACGAGCACTCTATTGAGAACCTATCTTCTATCACGAAGAAGGGGAAGAAGGAAAAGGAGGGGTTCAGTCTCAGGGAAAAAGTACACAACTTCCGAAGCACTTTCACTCTGAGAGGAAGGCTGTTCGGAAAGAAGATGCCTTCCATGGCTGATTTACGTACTTGTGAGCCTAGCTTCATGAAGGATATCATGAATGGTCCAACAGTTATTTCAAACCCTGGAGAAAGATATGTAAGAGTTTCTTTCACTTAATTTTGGTATTTACTGTATTTCCCTACTTGGGATGATACGTTTCCTAGAATAACTTTACCTGATTTCTGGTGCCAGGAGAATTCAACAGAAGTACCTCCTAGTCCTGCATCAGTGTGTAGTAGTAGTGCTCCAGAAGAGTTCTGGAGAGCAAGCAATGATCTTAGTCCTGTATCATCTCCAGGAACAACTTCCCGAGAAAACGTTGATGAAATTCATGTTTCAAGAGAGATTGCTCCTGCTTCTAATGGTATGAAACAACTCTCTTTCCATTCGCAGTTTCTAATCATCCAGCTTTTCATCTTTATCATAAACTCATGTTTACGCATATCGGACAGCAACTCATTCAACCAGACATCCTACAAATAGCACTCAAAGATGTTCAAATTCATTTTCCATCTTCAACGAAAAATAGTAAACTGAATAATTTTTCACCCAGCTTTCTACAATGTCAAAACAGCTTGCACCATGTGGATGTGTATCTGTATCCGTTTGTAGCTGATATCCTCCCTCCCTGTTTGATTTTCAGAACTACAGACACGACTGACTCAATCAAACTATGAGAGGCCCATGGAAGGTGGTGGAAGAGAGCATGATATTGATGAATCTAAACTGCCCGACCTGGAGGAGGGCCCAGCTGCTTATGTAAGAGCTCTTCTTGTTGCTTCGGGTTTGTATGATGGGCTATCCAACACTTATATGTCAAGATTGGAGCCACTTGCAAGACCTATTGCCACACCTGTCTATGAAGAAGTTGAGGAGTCTTATGAGCAACAGGACAGGGAGGCAGCTGGTCGTGGTGTAGAAAAGGATGACGGTGAAAAGGGAATTGAAATCGATCACAAGCTATTGTATGATCTATTGAATGAAGCGCTCTCTAACGTGCTTGGGCCACCCATGCTCTCCTCCACATTCTGGGAGAAGATTTCAGTTCCTTGTGATCTTCTTCTACATCCTCGTGGGCAGAGACTGATGGACTCAGTTTGGGGATTCATTTGTCCGCTCGTGTACCCTCCAGGAGATGTCTTGACGCACTACCCCCATGATTCCATGGTGGCACGGGACCTCGGATCTGCCCTGTGGTTCCAGTTACTAGGCGAGCAAGTGGATGCCGTTGGGTCAGCGATTGAAGGTTCAATTCTAAGAGACCTTATTGGTGAAATTCCGAGGGACATGAGCCAAGGTGATCGATATTCTACTAGCTCACTCGTAATGGATAATATGATGTTCTAGGCCCGTCACATTGAAACGTTCTAATCCAACTATCAGTCCTGGAATCGAGGTACACAGTTGAGATTGTGGATACCCAGAACAGGGCAGCCTTGGTTTGCCTGATAATTTAGGCTTGAGCATTGCTGACGAAGGGTGGGTTCGTGGATTTTGTATATATTTGCACTTGAAGAATTGAATCGGGCTTATGAATATCATACATGGTTCGTACGAGTTCCAGACCTAGATCAATACTGTAATGATTGGAACAGACCAGGACTAGGCCTCAGTCACGACATGGGATTAAAGGGTTTTTGAATCTATTGAGCCGTAACTTGTCAGGTTAAATCTCAAAAAACAAACCACGATTCCATTCCATTTTTTATTTCAGACTGCAATTCATATAAACCTTATAGTAAAAAAAAAATAACCTAAAAAATTTACTAATTTATCAAATATATAATATATAGTTTAAAATTTATTATTATTTAAAATTATATAAATATTAATATAATATTATTTTATCCGGGATCACATATTCCATGTGGATAGCCTAGAAAATTTCTCCGGCGTTTTCGCCTCTTCCCCTCATCCGCGTGGAAATGTGAGAACAGGACAGAGACAAGACATGAGCACGTTACAGCGAGACACGTACAGGAGGAGGAGGGGAGAAAAAGAAAAACAGATGAAAATGGTTTGTCTTTTCTCGAGGAAATGAAATCAAGTCATACGTTGAATTAGTTTTACAATGCATGTACGGGTGACGTGGCGCAAATAGCGCGTTAAATCGTGGGAAATTTGGTTTCTTGATTTTAAAGAGAAAAAATTGAAGACCCAAAGGACCAAGTCACACGGTTATGGTCCAAGCTGCGAGACCATGAATGTGAATTTTAAATAAATAAATAGTTAATTAATGCTCACTTATTCATATATATATATAATATTATGAATTTTTTATCATTGGGATGCACGAGATTGATTCCAAAGTCCAATTGTTTTCCGGTTCGGGTGTGGGAACATTCTCTGTACCTAGTCAGCAAAGCGCAGCTGTTTTCGGAGTGGCGGTCGGTGGACGAGAGTTTGACGAGATGAGCCATAACATCTGGCGGGCCGCGCGGCGGGGGCACGAGATCTCTTCACTGGCTCCTTTGCCCTTTTTTTCTGTAGACTCTCTCTCTCTCCTCCGTCCGTCCGTCCGGCCTTCCTTCCTTTGTCGTGTTCTCTTCTCTTCTCTTCTCTCTCCCTCTTCTCAGTGACTTCACCTTTTGCCTTTTCCTTTTCTTTCTTCCCGAACGCGCTCGCCCATACTCTCTCTCTCTCTCTCTCTCTGTGCTCGTTGGGTGTAGTGGCTGAAGATGATGGAGTGGGAGAAGAAGCAGCAGCAGCAGCAGCAAGTGAGCGAGACCGCCCAGCACGTTGAGGGCGCGGGCGGCAGCGGCAATGGGATGCCTTATGTCAAGGTGATGACGGACGAGCAGCTCGAGACCCTCCGGATGCAGATCGCCATTTACGTCTCCATCTGCGAGCAGCTCGTCGAGATGCACAGGAACCTAACCGCTCAGCAAGATCTCGCCGGTATTATAATCCCCTTTCCCCCTCCCCCACACCCAACATTTCTCACGTCAGTTTGCATCAAAATTTCCGGACGAGGTGCTCCTTCACGCATTTTGTATGTATTCGCGCGTATCCTTGTGGTGTGGGGTCACCGATGGCAGCTTTGTACGATTGTTGGTTTCGGTGGGGAAGATCTGTGGTAATTGTGCTGGTTTGTGTCATCATGCAATCCGAACTGTCAGTTTGCAATAACTTGATTGCATATTACTTTATTTTACTCGGACAATCTGCACTCTGCAGCAAATGGGAGAGCGAAAAGAATATGCTTTATTAAGGGTCAGCGCACTTCAACTTCTTTAATGGTGTCTCTGATTTTGCGTCTGTTAGTGTCTGTATTTGACGATGGCTGTCATTAAGTTGGGTGGGTTTCATGTGCTCAGTGCTAGCTTTCGGTTGTTTGGTCTTATTGTTGAAAATAGTCAAAGCTTGCTCTGTTACACTATTCCAGTATAAAAAAGTATGGTTTTGCCAATTCCGGTAATGAGCCTGTCTTGTCTCTACTATGAATAGATCTCAAAATCTATGTTCTGCTATTGTGATAATCATCCAATTTATGATTTTCCAAAGAAGCAGTTGTTGAACCTAGCAAAAATTCTCTCCTTTTTACTTCACACCAGTACGATTTATTATTGATGCATATACCATTTTCCATTTGGTGCAAAACAGGCTTTAAGATGATCACATTTCTTTTCTGATGTCATCAAGCTAAGTATTTTTCTTACGTGCCAGTGTTGATGTATGTAGACATTAGGAGCATAGAAGATGCAGATTTTGAGGCTGATTGGATTTAGCTTATTTTGCAAGTCAGTATGTTCTGCTGTTCAGGTTTAGGTTTATGATCAAGACTAGAACCATCTCTTGTTTTTTGTCTCGACTTCTGCCTCACTTCACCAGTTTTGGTATTGGGCTCTTTTCCTTTTCTTTTTACAAGATTTATTTATATAGATCTCTATTAATATTTTCTGTAGATTAATTTTCATATTTTTTTAACATTCCCAATGGCTCTTGTCATCTTTAACCAAGATTAATTGTTATTGCAGCTTGTGATTCTTCTGGTTTGTTTGACTCTGTTAGTAGTGCCTGCTTGTTTACTGAAAGATATAGCTAACTAAAAGTTTGACTTTTTATGTAGCATCTTTGCTACTTTTTGGTTCCTTATTTTCAAGAGTTAATGATTACGATATCTCTCTGCTGATGTCAATTTATGATTGGCTTGCTTAGAAAATGATATCTTGTAAACGAGAATATATTTGTCACATCAGTAAGCACATCTATCTTCCATGATCTGCAAAAGTTTCTACCTCATTTGGTTGACTAACTCCCTTTACTTTCAACGATGGGGTATTTCAATTTAAAGTCATAGATTCATCACCAATTAGAACTTGTTCATTTTGAAGCTTGCCCACAATTATGCTCATTGCAAAACGTGATTTGGTTTTTAATGGTGTAATGCTGCAAAAGATGTGAAATATTGATTAAGTGGCTTTATTAATCTTTTGAAACATTATAGGGGTGCCATATATAGTATCTCAAAGAAGAATAAAGAAATGCATCTATCTTACTATAAGTTGGCTGTTCATGTTGACGTTTCTAGAACTGATAGGTTGTGGCCCTTTTTTCTTTTCAGGAGTTAGGCTTGGGAACTTGTACTGTGACCCGTTGATGACTGCTGCTGGGCACAAGATTACTGCTAGGCAGCGATGGAATCCAACACCTGTCCAGCTCCAAATTCTTGAGCGCATCTTCAATCAAGGAAATGGAACTCCCAGCAAGCAGAAGATCAAAGAGATTACTTCTGAACTGAGCCAGCATGGTCAAATTTCCGAGCCTAATGTCCACAATTGGTTCCAGAACAGGCGAGCCCGATCAAAAAAGAAGCTACAGGGCACAACCTCCAATAATGCTGAATCTGAATTAGAGACTGAGATCGAGTTGAGGTCACCAAAGGACGGACAGACAAACCCAGAAATCTTCCACTCTCAGCAAATTCAAGCTATGATGGCTAAGTTGTGCTTCCAGAGCGCTGAAACTAGCCCTGATCTGCAGTTTGTAGATTCACAATCTACAAAAATTGCGAGCATGTTCCTTTCAGATGGAAGTCTAAAATCTGGTACCCAAGACTTTGGTCAGATTTCTTTCTACAGTGGAATCCTATCAGACTCAGGTACATAAATTTTGGATGACCAAACGTTCTTGTGGGAAGCCATATAACACCCATAATTTACATGCACGTCATTTTATCAGGATTTCAATGGAGAAGACGGTCAAGTCCAAAAAAATGATTCCCAGTTGCATAACTCCCTAGAGAGATCATTTTTATTTAAATTGATAGACCTTTCGGTTGCTCTCCAGTCATTCTAGATGTTCCAATCTCATGTTTCTGCCGTAGAATTCTCTCGAATATGATTTTTTACCATACTAAGTCCTCAACTTAGGCCGCTGCTATTTTAAACTGAGGAGCCAGTGTTTCATTAACCTTCTACATGATGGTTCTATCAGTATCATCAGTCACACATTGCTGATGAATGGAACTTCAATAGATGTCACCATGTGGTGTGGCTACTATGGGATATTACTTTAGTGGTCATCTGTTATTGCTATCATTTAGGTTTATCTCTTCTCATTCAACATATAGAAGATTTGAGCCTGCTGGTAAAACGAAGTGAATAGGGAACAGGATGGAATAGAATTAAATTGATGACGCATTTGAATTGTAATTTCCTTATATCCAAGCAAGTGCCATGGGACATCAATTCAGAACTCCTTTATACCTGTGGAGCTTAATGTCAGTGCTTTCTTGTGCAGAAAACGAACATTTGAATGGGAAGATGGACTTTCCTGGAGGTTACAATCTTTATTAGCATCCTGAAGACTACAGCAAACAGGGTAAAGGGTGTCTCCCTACCAAGAATCTCTATGTTCTCTAAAGGTTTTAACTCCAAGCTTATCAAAGATCATTATCGATCATGGAAGATAGTAACAACACCTCATAAATTTTTCTATTCAATGGCAGAATCAGTATATATAGAATTTGCATCAATATGGGAACTTTCTAAAGAAGGTTTTTGGCTTGATGGTTTTCTTAGCGAGCCTGTTATGGAATATTTAGGTTTGGGTTTGAATGGATTAATCTGTGGCAGATTTGATGTTCCCTTTGTTATTAGCTAAGTTTGTCATTTAATGTGCTCTGAGATGTACTCCTCTTTTTTGGGTGCACGTGATCTTGCAAGTCTTTCAGCCTTATATGTCTGTCACACTCAGTGCTTGTCGATGTAATAATTGTACTACAACTGCTGTGCTATTACAAACTGTGGAACGGGGATGATCTAGAGAACTGTCAAGCGTTCCTCAGCTGATAATAATCGTGTAATTCGTCCTATTTCTTTAGTGATAAGGACTGTTTAAATAGATCATAATTACGGCAATTATTCGAGTGATTTAACGTTTTTCTCAACGATGGTGGCTGAGTACATGTGAATGTGCTATTATTTAGCAAAGTTGTATGTGAAGAAAACATATTTTACTCTCTTTCTCCTGGCTTAAATATCTCATGTGTTTTGTTAACTGATACTGAGGTGATCCCCCAAATGTTCATGGAATTGTTGTTGAATGGACAAGACGAAACGATCAATTCTAGGAAGTGCTGCACCCGGTGAGCTATGCCCCAACAGCTGACACTAGAGACAATGCCCGATGAAGGAGCTTGTTGTTGATGGTATCCGAGAGAACTGTACTAGTCGACAGCTGAACTGTTTTATGAAGATTTATTTATTTATTTATTTTTCTATGGATGGACAGTTCAACTGTGATAACTCGTTTTTGTCTTTACTAAATGGTTTAATAGGTAAATCTTTGAAATTCCTCTTAGAGTTTTGGTTAATGGTGACATGAACTTAGTGCCTGACCTGCCGGTAGTCGGCCTCAGACAATTGACATGACTTGGGAGCTAACGATCCTAACTACGAAGAGTGGGTGTCGCTTTCCAGGCAGTTGTCCGAGTACAAATTACTGGACAACACATGCTATTGAAAAAATTGCAATTTATGCGTTAAGAATCTTCTCAGGACAGGTATAGAAGACATGGCTTGTGCTTATCATAAGCAGTCTCCAACATGACCCTCAGATCAAGAAACACATGAAGATACCAAATCAATCAGAATATGTTCTGTGTCATAGTTTGGTTTCCTCACAAAATAATTACTTTACACCTGTGTTAAAATCATAAAAATGGAAAACCAGAAAACCAAGAACCTTATTCAGGTTACAGACTCGAATTTAATCGCAAGAAAAATCTCGTTGTGGGGTGCACAAAACAATTAGAGCTATATGAGCCAAGTATCTGCACCAAGAGATCCCTTGGCCTGTCGCTTGAGCTTGAATTCTCTTTCTTTCATTCACTTGCCCACCCTCATCTGAAGATTTCTCACCCCAGCCTCCACCTTTCGAATATCGGAACCCTTACTTGTCCCAATCTGGCACAGTGATTTCCTCATTGTAAGCCACGGGTGCTGTAGGCACAGCTGGGCAGTGGGCCGCTTCTCAGGTGCAAAGTCAAGGAGCGGGACGAGGAATTCAGCAAATTCGCGGGCATCATCCTCATGGAACTTGTACTTGTCCACAAGCAACTGGTCAAGTGACCAAAACTTAAGCCTTCGGATCCTCTTCAAGTCTCCATACTTGTCAAAGAAATCCTTTGATCGAGCGCCCCCAGTGGCTATCTGCGCACCGGAAATATGGTGAACAAGAAGAAATCAGATCATAAAGATTTCTCTGACAGCACAGACCGCATGCTAAAGCAGACCATGCCCTCGTCTACCATAATCTTACTGGTTGTCCTCCAGGAGGAGCCAACAACATTTGTAGTCTGTATAGCACTGTCAACCACGAAAAATATGGAGGAGAGAGATACAAATCTATGGTCATAAGCTAACCTTTCTTGGGATCTTTCCGAGGAGTTCCATCATGAGGGCGAGATGATCCTGAAACCGACCGACAATGAAGCATTTAGAGCGACTTGATTCTTATTAGTGATTAAGAAAGAATAAGGCCTTACAGCATATATAAAATGTATAGCTATAAACAGATGCCAAAATCCTAAATACATCAAGATAAAGTCGATCTACATAGAGCATTCCAGAACTCAGGAGCCTGTATAGGAAAAATGATTATCGTAGTACATAAACTCTCAGTAATTGCATAACTAAAACGCTTAGACACCATCCTATGTTTGGCTGGGTTATTAGGTTCATATCCCATGGACATGTTAGGTGATAACAATAGTCTGATCACTTCTATATGACAATGAGCTGAAAACATGCAGTGGCAGAAATTTTGGTTGCTTTCAGAGATCCAAAATGACTGTGGCTCTGTATTCAGAGCGAACATTAAGTTTAACCTTCATGTTGCAGTAGTCCCGTGTAGGAAAAAAAATAGGGATCTTACGACTCAGAACTGTGTCTCTGAAAACCATAATTTCTCCAACACCCTTGCAGGAATATTATTTGTCCTCAAGAGTTAAGAGGATCACATATGACACAAAACAAAAATCTTACCTCGTCCTCACTGAAGCCCTGCCCTCCCTTGGGAGCAAACATCATATCTCCAGTGGCCAGCTCAAATGCAATGCAAGCAAACGACCACATATCAACGGAGAATGAATATCCAGATTGCAGTATGACCTCGGGAGCCCTATATTGCCTTGTTTGAATCTCCTCTGCAAATGGCTTATCTGCCCAGCATGCATTTCCAAAATCCACAATCTTGCACTGCGTATCTATACCCTCCATGCTCCTCCCTGGCTTTGGAGTGGCCCCTCCCATTGAGGACCTCCTTTCTGATATCTTAGCAGCTGCTCTACGGGCCCTCCTCTTTAGCTTCTTCTCTATGATGCTCATTGTGACACCGGCATAAGGGTTGCCCTCAGGTCTTTCCAGAATTGGAGGAGCACTGGACCTTATAGGGTCCTTGGCAGGGTCGATAGTGGTAGCAAGAAGAATGTTCTCGGGCTTCAGATCAGTGTGGATTAGACCAAGCTCCCTGTGAAGGTAATCCAGTCCCAGCAAAATGCATCTGCAGATCTCTCGAGCTTTGTTCAACTCAAGGCCCTTGTAGCGGTTGTACTTTATCAGCCGAAGCAAGCTATCACCAAGAAATTCGAGAACCATGCATAGGTGTTGTCCATTTGGGCCAACATGCTTAAAGTGGTCTATTAATCGCACAACACACTGTGAATCTGATGGGTCCCCATTGGCAACTGCTGATAAGACCTCAATCTCGTGAAGGGCTGCCTGTGCGAATTGTGCTGCACTTTTTTGGATTTTAAGTGCCACATATTTCTGGAAAGGAAAGCAAATCTAGAATGAGCAACAAAATATAGGCAATAGAAGTTAATACAATGAAAGGAAATCTACCCCAAAACCAGTTTCTAGTTTAATACAAAAAGGAACAAAAAACCTCTATCCCTTCTGGTGTACACACATTCTCTGAATCATACAAAACACATTCCTCCCAAGAACTCAGTCTCTCAAACTTTAAACTGAACTCCAGATCTTAAATGATAAAGGATTCCTCAAATAGAACCCCAGCAGAGAGATAATGTATTATTTCTTCAGAGAACCCCTATCTCCGATAAAACCCTACTTTTAAGGCATTTAATCCACATAAGTGATTTGTTGCTTCAATCGGGGACTACATAACAAGAACCTTCCAAAGGTGCAACCCAACAAACACCACCAAGTATCTTGATTGCGGAGTGGGAAAACTGCAAGAAAGGAAGTAAATATTGATTGGACGTGCACATCAGCTAGAAGCAATTGATCTTTGCCAAAATCAAGAAATCAGACTATAGAGTAAAGTTTCCAGAGTGTAAACTAATCTCTTATATGAACATAAAAGATGATAATTATCGGATTATGAAATTCCTAACAAGCCATTTGCTAATAGAACAAATGAGACAGTTTATCGGGACAATCCAAAAACTTCCTTCCCCCACAAGACAGGAATTAATTTGCAGTGTGAAAGTCAAGATCTTTAGCGGGAAAATCACATGTTCAAAGAATATACATCGCGAACCGACAAAACCCATTTCATAAACACAAATCTAACGCGAAAAAATGCCAACAACTCCAAACGATCGTGGCACGTGCACATGATCCCGGATCAGAAATGGTCATCAACAGCAGATTACCGGTCGTAAAATCAAATACTCATGATCCAGCAGCTTCATCGGATTAAGGCCAATAAATAACCAAGATCGATCAAGAAACAGGGAAGGAGGAAACCGGACATACAGAGGATTGAGTGTCGTAAGCGAGCCAAACCGTGGAAAACTGACCCCAGCCCAGTTTCTTCTGGGCGATGTACCTGCCGCCTGCGAACGGATCTCCAATCCTAACCGCGTGGTACCCTCCCTTCCTGTAGGAGTCGACTCCCTCGTCGTCCTCAGACCCCGACGATGACGAGCACGACATGTTGCCTTGATCCGCCCCGCCCCGCGTCTAGAGACTCCCCCACGATCCTCTTTAATTGGGTTGGCTTCTGAATTTAACCGCCCGTCCTCTATCTGATCGAGGGTTGAAATCGGACTTCGACCGGCCGACGCAGAGCTCGAGGTACGAAACTTCTTCTTCGGTTTTTCTTCCTCCGTTTTGATCTTTATATGGAAGGCGAGCTACAGACAGCCAGAGTCGCAGAAGACAGAGATGAGGAAAGTGTCTTGTGGTTGCTTTTTCTAATTTATTCATTACTTAGTTTAGGTAATTACTCCTATCTACTCTCTCTCTCTCTCTCCACCATGCACCACCGGCAACGAGTTGAATGGGTCCAATTAGAGTTGATTCAACTTGGGTCCGTCCATAAAGTCACTATGATGTAGCATATTAATTCAATAAACTTATATTCATACGGAATTACTTTGTAATTTGTCAAATCTCATAGCGTTGGTTACGTGGCGTCCAACACAAGGCACTCTTCACTTCTCCCTCCTTCCATATCTTTAGTTGAATTTAAATGAGAAATTCTCGTGCCCGAGTGATCTTGATTGATTTTTCCTTGTTATGTTACTATGGGAATACCATTTAAGGTTTTCTCAATCCTTATAATTTTGAATAACGCAATGCCCTTTTGTTTAAATATCAAAAAACTCATAATTAATTCATATATAAATTATACAATATTATCAAAAATTAGAGTTACTCCAATTATAAGTAGTACGTCGAAAGATATGCTCCGACATTTTCTCCCGGTCATTGGTTCATACTCTCATGTTTATATATAGGTGATAATATAGCGGATTGGAACTGACATCGTCTATTAGGTAGTATTTGAAATTGATGGGAGGAGATTAGACTTGACTTTGCTAATCTCCTTTTATGGTTTATGGATTTAGGTCACATTATGATTAGGTTGAGTGGAAGGGTCATAATTTCATGAGTTGGTTGGTTGGTGGCACCAATACCGTGCTTCCAACAGCCATCCAAAATACGTGCTGCTTCATTATCTCGGCAATAATGGCAATAGAAATGCTCACCAAGCTAGACTGGTTCTTATCTTCGGCCACCTTAATTTCTGATAGCTCTGTCGGTTGATCCATTGGATCATATACTCTTGAACTGTATGCCCCGATGTAACTTGGATGCTCTTGGTGGGCTGAGTCCTATGCATATTGGTCCGTAACGAATCTCCAACGCTTTAAGAGAAGAAAATGTTATGAAGAGTGAGTGCATCAGAGGGTACTGGAGCACTCAATTGCGGATTTTCCGAACTGTGAATTGTGCGGGAATTCGTATCCGTTAATCTTGCTATGAGAGAAAGTACAAGTGCAAATTTAGGGTCCAATCCAATCTGTTAGTAATATGAGAAAGTTGCTGCAAAGAGGACTTTATATTACAATCCAGAACACAGATGTGACTTCGATCACATGAGTGCTGCAAGTTAACGGCAACCTAGAAGAATCCAGACAATAAGTATTACAAACAAATGCTATTTTCTCCTATAGAATCCAAAATTCGGAAACCGGAGAGACCCTTGAAGCAGATCAGTATCTATCATGAAGTTGCAGTACAAAGAATACGGCAGAAGCAATCAACCGCGCCAGTCGAGCGTGGAATCGGAAACAGGGCAATTGTCTTGCTCAACAGGATAATACATACCAGATCTCTTGTCTACTTTTGCTCGTATCTTTAGGCTCAGTAACGCATCCTGACAAGCGTCTCTCTCAATGGGTCCCTTCTTGGAAGATGCCCCTTGAGGTAAAGATTTGCCTGTTTTCTTGAGGTGGTCAGGACAGAATCCACATGTAGACAGTCGACCAGATGGTTAGAGCTATGGCTGCAACCAAATATGTCCAGAAGAACAGAACAGAGCACTCCTCTTGCCCGACATCGAATAGCTGTGTCATTGTACCTGCATTTTTCTCACAATTTTTCTAGTCAAAATCTGTCTGTCTTGAAAGCTTCAGCAGCTCGTAAGAAAGGAATCGGGTTTTCTTTCTCATCCAGTATTTTCCTGTTCTCCAGAAATATCCTTTCATAGGCAACAAAAACAAGGAAAATGCACAAACTCTTTCTCCATGATGTTTGGGAAGCAAGGGAAACAGCTTACCAAGTTATAAAACATGACTTGTTTACATGCTATACTTGGTTTGGCAGAATATCACTCACCAATATTCATAGCCGGTGGCAACGTGAACTGGACCATCATCACGTAGTGGTACAACGGGTCAGAGGGGAGGAACCCAAGACTGCCCGCTGCTTTGACAATCCCAATTCCGATGACAGGTTGTAACAGGTACCGGACACAGATAACTCCAACAGTTACCCATGGTCGGATTTCTGAGGACCTTAGACCTGTGCATAAGGCTCGAAATTTCAGATGTTCCCTTTTGTAGTAAATGTTGCTAAAGATGATGAGATTCAAGCTGTCGAAATCTGTGTCTTACCCTGTGTGAGATTGCCTCCGAGAATGAGGGTGATACATGGAATTGTTCCATCACTGCAGTAGTGGTCGTTAGCCTACAGAATCGAATTGGGGAAAAAAAAGTACAGAAAAAAGAAAAGTTCTGCTTACCCGAGCAACTTGATTGAGTTTTGTATCACCCGGAATGGGGCAGCATCCCCGATTATGAGGTTCCTCAGCCATGTTACTGCCCCGAAAATGAATCCCAGAATCTGATATTCCAGAAATACATTCTCTTTCACATGATTTGCCTCTCTCAGAGAAAAAAGTGAAGGAAGACATATGCAAGCTTATTGTTCTATGCTATAAAATGCTGGGAAGGATTAATTACTGCAGCAATAGTTGGGGGAGCGAGAAGCTCCTCGAGAATCTTATGGAGAACCTCCTTCAGCTTACTCCAGAAGGTAACATCTTTTCCTTTATCGCTCACTGATTTTATAGCAGTGATCTGCAGAGAAGTGGGTGATTGAAAATGAAAACTGGAAAGTATTTTCTATCAAGATGCTGAAATTTCCGTAGATTTAATCTTCAAGGCTTACAGGTTGGTCTTCAACCTCATCAACACTTGTGGCTTTTACTTGATCTTCCCCTTGAAGGAGGCAAGTCTGCACGTTTACATCGAAATCAAGGTTGGGCGATTTTGATACCTCTTCATTCTGATCGGACATTCTGAGTGCATGGTATTTGATGGACGAAGTTCGGATCAAATGGTACGTGTAGGTCCAGATATAGAACCCTCCAAGCTGTTGTACCAGAACGAGAAAAGTAAGTGCTTATCTTGATGAGAATTTGAAACACAAGAAACTTATCCATAACTTCTGTCAGTATGATAAAGTCCTCCAACTCATTGTTGAACTGTGACCCAGAATTCATACTCGTACAATGCGAACATCTTACGGGGATGCATATATGTTTCCCTATGTTTAAACCGTAGAGTGAAGTGGAATCATCGAGAATGGGAACAGAAGAATAGGAGACATTATCATACCGCCATGGAGAATGAGGCATAAGAGAGCCCCACAGTGCTGCAAACATCTCTGTTCCCAAAGGGACTGCCTTTCTCTTTGCAGATTGCTGGAACAACAATCAGCAAAAGATTCCCCAGATTCCCTGTAAACACCACAGTCAAGGCAATTCATTTCAAGTTTCGAAGGAACGTCCACCCGTGGATCTGGAAAGGCTATATGAATGTCAGGGAAAGCAGTACCAGAAGAACAAGTAGCTATGACAAGGCCTTCAAGATGCGGATTTGGTTTCAGCAACTTCACGAGCACCCACCCTAGAATCCCGCCAACCAAGAACGTGATCCCGATGTTTACGGGCATAAACCACCTGAACTTTGTAGGTTTGATGCATATGTATAGGAAAAAGAAACAAGATCAAAACTTATGCTTCAGAGGAGAAGATCAACTGGAAGGATTCAATGGAAACCAGAAAGTCTTTATAGGTAACACAGACCATGAGATGATGTCCTGAAGAGTTACAGTCTTGGCGAGGCTGGCAAACATCAGCGATGGAGTAAACACCATGAACACTATCTGCATTCAGGATCAAAGATTTTACATAAGCGATCCATACTGGAGCAAGACAAACAGTAATTTTCTTCTATTTTTCAGAATAACATCGGAGACTCAAACATTTACAAACTGGGAACATAATCTAGCAAGATCATAGTACTCAGCTTTCCACGTTCTTCATCTTATTTGCAAATTAAATGAAGATAGATAATTACCTTGTTCAAAGATTTACGGGCATCAGTTGGGAGAAGGTTGCAGTAACCAGTGGCCATGAAAGCTCCCAGAAAGCTTATCAACAGGACCTGAATGACCGGCATAGAAGCCACCTCGAACAGAGTCCAGAACCCCATTTCCCCCTTCTTCTTCTGCTCCTCCTCCTTGAGGAACTCTCCCTATTAATATACCAAGATTGTGTTTGTATCTTGTTGTTGTTCTTCTTCTTTCTTAGCCGGCAAGTGAGACTCGACGAAGGAAGCGTTCTGGGATGTCCTTCTTATGGCTGCTTCTCACAGATGGGGAGGAAGATCCAGGTGAGAAACAGCACAAGAAAATAAGAGGGATAATTATGATTTTTTTTTTCCGATTATAAAAGAAAGTTATACATCTAAAAGATATAAGAGAAGTTTATCAATAAAAATCGAACTTAAGCCTTATGTTTGCAGGTTGATGGAGGATCCAATGCATTAAATTAAACAGGATAGGAATAATACCTGGCAAATAATAATAACCGTTAAATTTAGCAAAAGACATTAGCAGACAGTACACAACGGCAGTGGTCACAAGTTAACAACACCCAGGAAGGAAGGAAGGAACCGTGAAGGTGCCCGCCACTTTGTTTGGTTCCTACATTATGGGCCGACCAATTGGAGCGAGCCATCATTGGATCTACCACCGAGAAATAGTAGATAGATCGACGGTATCATCAACCGGGTCATCTGCAGATGAGTTGTACACGGGCAAAGACGAGCGCTTTGAATTCATGAACCAGTATCGAGCTCGAGTGGGTGTCATTCTATTGTTTGGCACTGACTAAGAAACACCGACTTGCGTATGGATCAACAGAATCATGGAAAAAAAAATGATCATGAGACTTAAGAAGCGATGCGAGTCATAGCCAATGCGATTCGTGAAAAGGGGACAGACCCATGAAGGGTTACGGTTAAAAATTCACCAAAAAGTAGGGGGAAACAAAGGGGGTTTTGTTTGGATGACATGTATTACATGTTCTTGAAGGACTCTTATCGACTATTGTCGACGAATGGTCGATGTGGTGAAGGACTGACTACTCATTAGTGCAACCACGCCGACCAACCCAAGTGCCTCATCATCAGCGGACCCAGAGCGATCAATTATGCTATGGAGTGGGCCAATCACGGCGACCTAATGGGTCCCAGGGCCATGGATCATTTCATTCATCATCAATAGTGTCTCCTCTAAATGAGTCGTGGTGTAGAGAGCTATCATCACACTTGGTGGTGTATGATAGTTTAAAACAAAGAGGTTCCCACTTGGTGTATAATAGTTTAATTAAATATTTCAACTGGAGATTTGATTCGTCGACAGCTGGGCCAGCTCTAGTTTTACACATGCGTGCTCTTCCATCAATTACTTTAGTGGGAATTGTCATCTCCGTGGAGAAGCTTTTTGTCTTGTCCCTAACCTCATTACCACTCGTCAATGATTCCCACAATCCTCCAACCTGCAAAGAATGCAAGCATTCACCTTGCAAGGAGTCCTCTTGGAAAAAACATTCAAAGTCCAGATCTCAAGGATCTTCTTACTACCTAATATAATTCTTTGAACATTCAATGATTGAGAAGTATAGGATCTCTATCCCCCGGCAACAGGGACCAAGGAGCCCCTGTGGCAGGCTAATAGAAGAAGAGAAACTAATGAAGCATAGAAGTTGGACTTACGATTTTTAAAAAAAAATCAATTACATAATTTCTAAATTTTGGATCAGATTGAATTCACCAGACGCAGAGGATTCATTTTTTTTTCTTTTCTCTAATAAATATTTCAAAGTATGAATTTGGAACATTGATCTATTGGGAGCCTTAACTTCATTCCAAGTTTGATTGGAAAAGAAATTTGATAAATATCAGTGAAAATTGTCAGAAAATCGTGATACTCTCTTAAATTCTCTAAAATATGCATTATGTCATAAAGCTAATGTTCTTAGTTAGTATCTCATCTTGTTCGGTTTTGATGCTGCCGTGTGTACATCCCCGTGAGAAGATTAGCTAGCTTGCCCAACCTTCTTTTTTTTTTGTTTTTTAATTTTGCTGCAAGGATTAAGAAGAGGAAAAGGCCGACTAGGCTACGCAAGATGAACAAAACTTTGAAACGGAAGGAAAACATTGTTGCGCTCTTCAATTTATAACAATAATAGCATAAATATCAACTTAGGGTCGAACTAGTTGTTATTTCACTAAACCTTCAAATAAGTGATATAAGAATCGAATCTCAAGTTAAAATGGTCGACGAGAATTTTTCCAGAGATCTCGACCTGACCGCGGACTAGTCTCGAGGTACGTTTTGGCTTATTCAAGAATATTGTGTGGTGAAAAAATAATAATAATAGCATAAATAAGAGAAAAATAGGATGATAATACAGGTGACACCAAAACGAATTAAAGAACACCGAGGTCCTCTTCATTGGCAAACATCCAAAAAGGCATCATCTTTCCCTTGTCATGCGGATCAAGGATGGAGACGATGAACAATAGAATAATGGTCTCCAAGTCAATCATCGTGTCTCTGAATTGTTCGAGCCGCCAAGCGCACGCGTTCGAAGTCCGAGAATTCCTCTTACTTCCCAAATAAACACACCTCGTGGCCCAACTCAATTGGTGGTCGGTCATCGAGAAAGAAGGTTCAATGCACGTACGATACTCCTCCCCGATTCAAAACTCAGTTTTTTCAACGCGGGCCCTTATTTCCCTTCCCGTTAATGCTCCTTTCGTGGATCGGTTAGGTTGAACTCGAAGTTATAACTGAGAAAATCGTTGTACGTTAAGCCAAGATCTTAATTCCCCCAAGCTTTACATAGTACATTCGTTGTATGTATATGTATATATATATATATATAGCTTTCCACACAGGTCTACACGTATCCACGGGATCTGATCTGATGCCGACTTTGGTAGGATCAGCCGACCGCTCGTTTACCTCTCTATCTTCGGAGACTTCAGCAGAGTTTTGCCTCATAGGATCCATAAATTGGGAGAATTCGGGTGGATTAGTTTGTATCATAGAGTCCATGAGCATCAGTTGCACAGCTTTGATTGGCTGAAAATTGTTTTACACAATGAGAACTCTTCATTTTGTTTTGCAGATCGAGCCAAAGAAGGATTGTCGTGGGCTTCTAGGAAGCCAACAAAGAGACAGAACAGCCGATGAAACAGACTCGGATCTCCATATTTCTCAATTCCACAATTGAAAGACGAAGATGAAATGGGAAAAAGAATTACAAATCTTATATAATCGTTAGAACATCGATGAGGACATATAATATAATAATAATAATAATAACGACGAGTGCAAAGACAATTAATTGAAAGAAATCAGTTAAAAAATATACAATATATTAAATAAATACGTACATTATTCTGAAGCCGTCGTCATCGCCATCGTCATGCAGGAGACTGAAAGAGAAGTGCAGCGAGTTCACCGGCGAATCAGAGGATGAAGGAAGAGAAAACGGCAGAGGAGGAGGAGGAGGAGGAGGAGGCAAGGGAGAGAGAAGAGATGCCAATTGAAATTGAATAACGAGCTATTACATATACACACGTACATATATGTGACGGGAAATATGATTCAGACACTACCCATTAGTAGTCATTAGTGATGATATTCCTCGTGGTTTCTCAGTGGGTGTCAAATGGGAGGTGGAAGAAGACCAGATCTACGATTTAATTCGGAATTAGTGGCGATTAATTAAATCCACGTTGCAGATAATACCTTCCCCTGGTTGTGATCTGAGACAGCCGGAGATTTGAATCTCCTTCTCTTTCAAACAACTGTGCTATCCGTTTCTCGCCATAATGAAGAGAGTGACATTGATTACGTAAAATTATGGCTTTAACCGACCCTTTATCCCCTAAATTATGGTCACGTGGGCATGGAAGCTGCCACATCAGCATCAATCATCGATCACTCCACGTGTGCGAGATAGGAGAGGCAAGTGGTGCAAATGGGATGGCCATCCAAATTATTCGAGAGCAGTGTCCTGGCCGTGTGGATCCATCAGAACAAGTCCAACGCTTCTGCTCCATTATCAATAACTAATGATTAATAATTGATGTACAAGAAAACAAGAACATTTATTATCATTATTATTGTCAGCCCCGATCGCATACCAAGAATCTTGCTCGATTTCAACGGGCAAAAATGCCTGCATCCAGATCAACAAAGCCAGGAGATAAAAGTTATAAATTTGATTTTTATAATGTAATTTTATGTTCTTTCTCAGCACATGTCCATGTGTCTATGTCCATGTGCATATATATCTTTTTTCTGTACAGACTCTTGAAAGTTGCCGAGGTCTCTAGAGGTCAAGAAGGGCTGATACTGGCCGCCCAAAGCAAGCTTACGTGACTAGAAAGTGCGTAGTTTGATGCGGATGTTATATTCAATATGAGATCGATAGGGTTCGAATTCAATTTCTACACGTACTCTTAATTTTTTCATTCTCATATTTTTTTTCTCAACTATAAGTCTCATCTATAATGAAAAAATATATATTTTTGGTTATTTTAAGAAGGCGAATTGTTGGATAAAATCTAGATTTTACGGCGAATTACAATGTTTTTACTACGATTGTACGTGATTATGGGAATTGAGACTTTATGAACGAATTTTTCTTTTTTTAAAAAATTTAATACTAATATTCCACGTGAAGAAACAGATCATCAAAGGGAAGTTGAAAAGGGACGGGGAAAAGGCGAGCGACTGGTGCTTTGCCATTATTTTGGGTGGTGATGGGCTCTGCAATTCCGCTTTTCAAAATTGTGGTGCTCAGACATGAATCATGAGGGCGAGAGACCAGCGGACATCGACACTTCCGTCTCCATTCATCTGAAAGAATAATGACCTTTCGCAATTCACGACAGCCGAGGATGTTAGGTAGACGTCCGCTTCTTGTGGCATTTCCTATACTACAGTTCTCCGTGGACGTGAGGTCAAGGTTCGAGAATTATATCGGTCTTCATAAATGGGTGCGCTTTTGCACCGAATACAGAGGTACGAATTCCATGATGGCCGGCATCCGTGTTAAGGGCCGGCCTATGCACTGTCAAGCTCGGTGAGAAAGGGGTCCAAAGGTTCAGATTCCGGGTGAGGCCGGCCTTCCCGGGCCCACTCGATGGGTCTCCAGTACTTTGGACATTGACGTGCAACGCGTAAGCCATCAAACGGAGAACCAGTACGCGGTGAAGCAAATTTCCGCGCCCTTTCTCCTTATCCTACATGAGTTTCGGGAGTTTCCTCATCGGATCCTTCCTGTAAGAGTAGTTGATAGGTCATTTGGATGCCCTATCGGGCATGTGGACATCGGGGACAATGGTTGGGCTTGGGACTAGCTCGGGTGGTTGAAGAAGAACTTCCACGGGTTACCTTGAGAACCTGTGAAGAAGCCAAATCTGAGCGTGGGTGGTCGGAAATGGCTACCCGATACTCATGGGTCAACCACCAAGAGAAGAGGAAAGAGGAAATTAGGATAGACCCACGAGAGTGGGAGCTAGTTGAACGGACACTACCTGCAGGAAGAGCTGACGTGATCAGGTGCCTCCACGTGCTACTTGTGTGGGATCGAGGGCTTGAAGAGAGGGCGAAACCGGCTCGGGTAGTCGGTCGAGGGCTTAGAGACGAACCCAAGGGAACACCACTCGGCCCGAGGCGTGATGGGTGTTTGGGGTCGTGCAGATCGGGTTGGTTCCTCGAGAGTTACCAGTAACAAAACTCCCTTTTAAAAAAAAAACAAATTAGTAGGGGAAATAAAAAAGTGTACAGCCCACAGTAGATAGTCTACATAGGAACAGCGGTACCAAAAGGAAAATTACCGAACGAGGAGCTGAGCTGGGGGTTCTTGTCTGGCCCAGAAG
Source organism: Sonneratia alba (assembly GCA_900174645.1). NCBI lineage: Eukaryota > Viridiplantae > Streptophyta > Magnoliopsida > Myrtales > Lythraceae > Sonneratia > Sonneratia alba. Next base: position 4,768,993 of record FWPY01000010.1, read on the forward strand.
CGGAGGAGCTGCCATCTCTCTGGGCCAGGACGGCATTATGGGTACAGCAGTCCAACGCCAATGGGCTTATTCGGCCCAATGTCAGATGAAATCTCACCCCAGAAGAGGGTAAAAATTAAGGAACGCACCAAAACTTCTAAATATGTATCATTTTCATTTTTGAGATATGGAACGATGCTGCGCTGACTCAATATATATCCCACAGAGGCAAAATCTCTATTTCACATCTTGTAAATACAAAAATTTACCATATGAAAAATTTTACCTATTTGGAGCATTGAATCATGCTGGAATACTAACCTAACTTTTGATTATGTGATGGTGAATAAAAAACAGAGAGAGAGAGAGAGAGAGAGAGAGAGAGAGAGAGAGAGGGAGGGAGAAATATACAATAGGAGTCTTTAAATTTTAAAACTTTAGGATGGATTTTTACATTATAATTTTTTATTTTTGTCACTTAATTAAATTTTCATTATAACAAACCATTAAATTGTGCTAATGTGGCATGTGACATATCATATAACATGTTATTATTTCAATACAAAAAAAGTCTGATGTATTATAGCTACAACAACATTTTGTTTACATCATAATATCTATATCAACTCGATTTAATCATTCTTTACCATCAAGTTATACAAGTAAAATTTTAGGATTAAAAAAATATTTTAATTTTTAAAATTAAATAATTAGATAATTTTGAGATTTCTGACGTTGTTTTCTTGGAAAAAAATGAGCGGTCAAAATCTTTTAAGATATGCTATCTCAAGGGTCGTCACCAAACCTTAATTCTGAACCGTCTTTTCGTATTAATCAAGATAAACAATAGAAGTTTCGAGACTACATAATTAAAAATGGTCGGTGGACAAGATAAAATACTTAAAGAGAAAAAAAAAGGATTTTATTAATATAACACTTGCTCAAAGGGGACTTAATAATAAATGTGAAAAATGAACGTTATCTTTAATAATTCTACTCTCGCATACCTTACGAGTAATGGAGCAAACCTTACCTGTCAAACCAAAAGTCAGTCCTCTCATTTCATGTGTGTCGATACACGCTAAAATTGTATGCCATATTATATTACTTGGCACACCATCAACTGAAAATTTGCAGCCAAAAAATGGTCATGGATGATGGAGTTTCCACCCGGCTAAATAGTAATGATAACTTCAAACTCTATTCCTACCCTTCATATTCTAGAATTTGTATTGGTCATTTTTATTATAATAACTTGCCAAAAATAAATGCATTAATTTATGAACCAATCACAACCGGGGATCTAAGATGAGATATATTATTTTAATGGGTATCATGTACTATGGCATAATCAGCATTATATTACATCTTTCCGGGAAGAATGAATCTATGTGGTACAGATAAATGCAGAGGAAGGACTGATCCCACGGTCCGCCAGAATGTGATGACGTCGCAACATGAGAAATATGTAGCAAGAAGACCGTATAATATATATATATATGTATGTATGCTTGATCCCGGCCACCGTGTGACATACTCATTCACAGCTATTACATTACGTTATATTATATTATATTACAAACGGTGGGAGATACGGAAACTTAAATCTTGATTATTTCCAATTTAATAAAATCAGAGTGTGGATTTGCCATTGCCATCCCGTCCGGACACACTACGCGGCGAAAATTTCTGCGTCATTCTTTCGGTGCTTCTCGTGTTGGGTGATGATAATCATCCATGCTCCCGAGAGGTGGTTCAATTGAGCTTCCGAATATGTTCCATGTGATTTATAGATTCATTTTTTCATCAACAACGATAGTGATCAATGTTTAGGGATTTAGAAGGGTTAAATTAATCTTAATTTGAGCTAAATCATGTTGGTAAAAAGTGAAGAGCCACCCTACCAATTGTAAATCTTTCTTGGTTCAATTAATTGAAGTACGGAATTAAACTATACGAATCGAATTGGCATGTGTGGATTTCTCGTATCTGACCTTTGACAATTGATTTTTCTACACCATTTTTGACAAAAATCCGTGGGTCCCTTCAATCCACTGTTTTCCCGGCTCAGGAAATCAAGAAGACCCACAAATATTACGTTTGGTATTTGATTGCTAATTTACTACACGTGGAACTGATGGGAATTGAGTTAAATTGGACGTGTGATATGATCTTTACCCTCCATTAAATTGTAATTGTACTTGTATATGCCCACAGTGAATGATTCATACTCGCTCATATCATATATTTGATTTTGACGTCTTTATGGAGTATTCGGATTATTTCCCTTGATACCCCTGTCCGTACGTAAGATTCCTCAGTCAAAAGGGGAAAAAAAAGTCAGAAAACAAGAGAGGGGAATTTGTTTGATGATTCGATTCAATACGAACTCTGCCCGTGAGATTATCGGAGCCGCGTCTCCTTCATCCTCTGCTTTCGGAGTCACCCGCCTGCTCTGCTTTCGAGAGTCTCCTTCCCTCAATCTGCAAAATACAATCTTCTCCTCCCTTAATACCAAAATTAATCCTCGGACTCTCGCACCGTACAGCTCAACCACCACCTTAAATCCTTCCGACCCCTGTGTTTCCATTTTCTCTTGCCACAACTCAGCTCTCTGTCTCTTGAGCGGGAGAGCGCATAAGAGCGAAGGGGAGAGAGTGGGGGTGTAGAGACGGAAAGTTATGGCAGGTTCAAGGGGTGGGACGCAGACGAGGGAGCTCGACCGGACGCCAACATGGGCCGTTTCCTGTGTATGCGCCGTCATCATTATCATCTCCATCACCTTGGAGAAGTTGCTCCACAAAGTTGGAACGGTAATCCAACCCTCCTACAAGGACAGAGGAAGAAAGAAATAAACGCAACGGATCTTGATTGTTCTTTTAATGCTCCCCCCCACAAGTCCTCCGTTAACAACTCGGCCGTTTTTACATAATTTGACTAATGTTACCTGAAACAGAGGCTCTGAACCTTGTAAGGGAAAACCCCCCACGAAAAAAGGGGGGAATTCAGTACGTTTCCTCAATTCTGTGGTCTGTTGAATCCTGCTTTCTGCTGCTTTTGCTGCCGAGAAAATTCAAATCTTTTAGTATCGACTCGTAAATTTCCTTGATTGTTGATTGAAGCAAAAGGAAAAGAACAAGGAATCATCTGGTCAACTGAATAAATCAGTTCAAGGAGTATGACCCCTCTGTTGTTAAGAGGTAATCTCTGTGAGTGCTCCACAGTTTCTGAAGTGAATTTGTGTCTTCTCAGTGGCTTTCAGAGAGGCAGAAAAAGGCTCTGTTTGAGGCTCTGGAGAAGGTCAAAGCCGGTAAACTTTGTGTCCCTGCTTACAAGTTCAACCTTTTCAACGTAAAGGGAAGCCTAACTTTATACGGGTTCAATTCCATTTTCCACAGAGCTGATGATCCTCGGTTTCATATCACTGCTCCTGACATTCGGACAGAGTTACATTGCTCAAATCTGCGTCCCGCATAAGGTCGCCACGACGATGCTGCCCTGCAGTTCTGATGGAAAAGAATCAAAACATGAAGGCTCAAAATCTCGGGGGAGACACCTGTTGTTCGAGCGGAGATATTTAGCCGCTGGGAGCTATGGCTCGAGTTGTAAGACTGTATGTGATGCTAACGTTTCTAGATCACCCACTTCAATAATGGAAAAAGGAAAAATCTTTGCTTGCTGTTGCATATTTCTGCAATTTTCTCCAAGTATTAATTTCCCCATCCGCGCGGATTTTCTGTAGTCGATAACAACTTCATATGAGATAACCTCACCAACTTCACATCATGCAAAGAGCAGAGCAGAGGTTAGCTTATTGAAAATATAGTTAGCAGAGAAGATGCCACGGTTTCTGGGAATAAAAGTTTGGAAGTTCCAATTAGATGATACAAGTTTTTGAATTCCCATATGAATATTGATTCTCCGAATTCACCTGTGGAGCAAAGTACTGTTTAATTTATTAAGTCTTGCTTCAGTCAGGGAAGTAGGAAAAGGCGGGAAAAACAGAAGCTCGCCGTAAACCCAAGTCTGACTACTCAAAAATCTTCTGAGCATGAAAAATTATGCATCAACAGAGCAGAAGGGACATGATAGCACACTTTCTAGTGTTTTAAGGTCGGGGAAACGGATTCCAGAATGGGATTTCCGTAACCTGCATTGGTTGGAAGGAATTCTCTGTATGTTCCATGGAAATCTGCAGTTTTTTTAAGGCTCGTCACCTGATTTCTGAACTAAACAATGGATTTCGCAGCAAGATTTTCAGTAACCTCTCTGTTTGATCCCTGGGACTGACTTATTTTTCACTTGGACTCATGTGAGCAGGGATATGAACCGCTGATATCAGTCAATGGATTGCATCAACTTCACATTCTGATATTTTTCCTGGCGGTCTTTCATGTTATATACAGCGCTATCACAATGATGCTCGGGAGGCTAAAGGTTTGCGGAAACTTTCCATAACACCCTTGTAACTATCTCGTATGCAATGAAAACTTAAATTCGTAGGCGACAGCTAGTTTTTTATTATTATCATTGAACCCCGTCATGAACAGATACGAGGTTGGAAGCAATGGGAACAGGAGACCTTGTCTCCCAATTATGAGTTCTCCACTGGTATGCTTTCCATCCCTAGAAATGTACAAAATTAGCTTGTCATTTACACGAACAAAATTTTCCTCATCAAATGTTCCTCAAATTAGCACAGATCCCTCGAGGTTCAGGCTCACACATGAAACTTCTTTCGTCCGTGCCCACATGAGCTTCTGGACTAGGATTCCGTTCTTCTTCTACTTTGTAAGTACGTGCACAGCAAGATACTCTGCATAGATCAGGTAGAAAGACAACTGTCAGTTTGTTCGTTATGTCACTCGTAATCGCCTTAACTTGCGATAGATAAACACCACACAGCTGTGACTGGTAATAAATATTCATGGAAATGGGTCTAGGTAGGAATATCATCTTAGCAGTGGATCGTGCTTTACTTTCGCTAGACTGACTCGGGTTATGCTGTCCCTTTGCAGGGCTGCTTCTTCCGGCAATTTTTCAAGTCTGTCAGTAAGTCGGACTACTTGACGGTACGCAATGGGTTTATCACTGTGAGTTGTGTCCATCAACCAATTCTGAGTAACTTGAGATCAAATTTTGTATTTCATTTCTGTCTGTAATTTCTATCATGTAAGTATCATCCATTGACATTTGTTTAAGTTCAAATTTTGTGTTCAAGTCTACATGATATCATTGAACTGTTTTTGCAGGTCCATTTAGCCCCCGGAAGTAAATTCAACTTCCAAAAGTACATCAAAAGATCGTTAGAGGATGACTTTAAGCTTGTCGTGGGAGTCAGGTGATATCTAATCTTTTGCCTGCTCTTAATAAAACCCAGTTAATCCACAGCCTAAGTGATGCTTCCTGACATTTTTTTTACTGCCGTTGCTTCCAGTCCCATCTTGTGGGCTTCGTTCGTGATTTTCTTGCTTCTCAATGTCAGAGGCAAGTTATTCCTCCAAGAATTATCTCGGATGGGCATTGTGACATTGATTCCAGTTACTCATGTATAATTCTTTTTGTTGTTTCTTGCTCAGGATGGCAAGCATTGTTTTGGGCATCACTGATACCTGTGATCGTAAGATGGAATCCTCATCTAAGTTGTAATCTTAATCCTCTCAATTCTCGAGCAAGATTTCTATAATCCATCATCATCCATTCGCTGCAGATAATTTTAGCAGTTGGAACAAAACTTCAGGCTATTCTGACCAGAATGGCCCTCGAGATCGTGGAGAAGCATACTGTGATCCAAGGAATGCCCCTGGTGCACGGCTCCGACAAGTACTTTTGGTTTGGTCGCCCACAGTTAGTCCTTCATCTGATCCATTTCGCCCTGTTTCAGGTATTTCACTTGTCCCCTTTAGCATCTTGACGAAGAATCTCAAAAGATAAAGCTTTCAATTGCAAAAGTTCCATACCAACTCTGTAGTTTACTACTAATCTTCAGTTACGGTTTACATGCTGCAGAACGCATTCCAAATAACGTACTTCTTGTGGATTTGGGTATATACAGAATTTTCTAATGAAGTTCCCTGCTGCTCTGTCGTCTTCCTCATCTCTCTCAAATGACGTTCTTTCATTTTTCTCTGCAGTACTCATTTGGGTTGACATCTTGCTTCCATGCTAAAATCAAGCTTGCCATAGCTAAAGTCGTTCTAGGGTGAGCCAAATTACTTGCTGCACAAGCTATTTTCCCCCTCCGGTCTTGTCCTACAAAAGGAAAGAAAAGCACATAATCTCTCCCAGCATTAGGCTGATAGCTTATGATATTCGATGCTTTGCAGCATTGCTGTGTTATGCTTGTGCAGCTACATCACTCTCCCGCTGTACGCCCTTGTGACCCAGGTACACTGTGTTTTCCTATGGCCTCAGGTTGTTTTCTAATACACTTTGCTTGTGTTTCACGGAAGAAATCCTCGGATCAACATTAATCAGTTTCAGAGAAACGGCAAATTCGTCACGGTTGTTCAAGAGTAATGTAACGCACTTCAATAAAAGTAAATCCATTTGGCTTATTGGTCTCTGTTGTTCCAATGCAGATGGGCTCGTGCATGAAGAAATCGATTTTCGATGAGCAGACGTCCATGGCTCTCAAGAAGTGGCACATGACAGTAAGGAAGAGGCAGTTAAGGAAGGAAGGGAAGTCGCTGACCCGGACCCCTGAAGGAAGCACCAGCCATTCGACTGTCAACTCCAGCTCTCCAGGGCACACACTGCACAGGTTCAAGACCACTGGGCACTCAACACATTCTTCCGCCTACGTGGAACATGACGAATCAGACTATGAGGCTGACAAGCACTCCCCAAATTACTCGGCCAGTGCTAGTCTGATCGTCAGGCTCCATCGGCAGGAGGAAATGAATGACCACCCCCTTCACGCTGAGGAATCGAGCAATGAGGACGAGATATCGCTTGCCAAGCCCCCGGCATTGAGAGAAACTTGAACATCTTCCAAAGAAGCAGCCCATTCGGATTCCATTTTATTTGCGTGTAAATATACGTTCGTACGACTGTTCCGTACAGAATCTGAGGAAATGGGCAGGGGATGCAGGATCTAGTGTTTGGACATTGGCTGTTAATAAGTAAGTAGGTGGTTTCCAAGATAATGAACATTTTCAAATGTGACCGCTTGAATTTGCCTAAAGACCGCTCTCAAGCCTCTGGGATTAGGATACGCTCTTGATTGCAAGCCCCCGTTTCCAGTTACGGTTGCCCAGTTCATAGATACGAATCACAACTTCTCCCACACAGTCCCAAGGCATCTCGACTTTGATTAATATGATGTATTGCCACGGTCCCGTCAGCTTGTCCAGTAGCATGAAATGCAATGCTCCAAGTAAGACCATGAAGTTCAGAAACATCCATTAGAGAAAATGTAAGATAATAAGGCAAAGTATAATCTCAATAAAGTCATAAATCAATTAATCAAAGTTACCAAAAACAAAAACACAAAGAATTCGGAAAGTCGAGGCTCGTGATAATCGCGATGTCCACAAGACTCATGACATTTCCAGTTGTAGTCATCGTGTTCATGGACACAAAAAGCCACCTCTCCCACATTTTCCAGCGACATCTTGAACTCGTGCCCAGTGAGATATCTCGCCACGACCCGAATGGCTCGGCCAGTCACATGGTGTGCTTCATCTCAGTCCCCGTCCGGAAGCTTCACTTCGACGTCGATGGGGGACATCTTCGAATCCCTTACTTTCCTCTTCTAACTTGCAGCAAAGCACAATCTCGCAGACTGTCCCCAGCGAGAGTGTCGCGGTCTGGCACTTCCCGGAAATGTCGAGCCCCTGCACGCTGCTATTAATTTGGCAATTTCACTGCACGGAGAAAACCGAACCCTAGATCACATTAAGACATGGAGTGAAATGTGATCTACATATGTATATGATAAACAATCATTCATTTCCATATTTAGGAAAATCATCATTAAATATGCTAATCATAATTTTTTTAATATATGATATAGGCACCAACTAATTTGAAAATAATTTATATTTAATTAACACTTCCTTACCAAATATAAAGGTACTTTAAATGCTTAATTATAAAAATTATAATAATTAGTTTTATATTTTCATGTAGATTTTTTTACAGTTTACTAAATTTTTAAGGGTTCACTAAAATTTTTAGAATTTATTTTTTTCAATTTTAGAATTTAAAATATTTTGAGTTATTCTTTTAGGATTTTAGATTTTTAAAATATTAAATTTAGAATTTATGCTATTTTAGTTTATCTATGTTTACCATATAATGTTAATGTGTTTTTATGACTAAAATTATATTGGTAATTCGTTTCTAAATTAGAGTAAAAGGGTATTTTTGGTATCATATTTATAATTATCTATCAAATAATAAATAATAATAAGTAAGATATATATATATATATATATGAATGAGGGTATGATAGCTTATCACGTGCTCTTAGAATGCTAGATAGACAAACTCATATAATAAATGATGGGTATCATCTGTGCATATATATACATATCTATGTGTGCATGTATGTATGTTTGCATATATAAAGGCTATATATATATATATATATAAGAAGGTACCTGTCGTCGTCTTCTTCGGCTCTAGTCCAATTCCGGTGCCTTGTGTCATGCGACCGTACAATAACTCAGATCTCTCGGCGCACCACGTGCGATGCGATCTGCTGTTCCATATTACTGTTCATATAAGTTTGGTAGAAATCTCACCAATAGTATACTATTCAAAAGACTGCACCGTCAAGATTTATACATTTGTTGAACTGAAGAATTGCCGAGTGAATTCGATAATGTACACTGAGGCTCATATGCTGTAGTCGATTGGATCAGAATTTATTTAAACTAAATTTTTACTGGATAGCGTTTCGGTCTCGTCCTCGTCGGTTCCAATCATGTCGAGTGATTGTTGAAATTGGAATCGTACAGTCCGATCTCCGATACGGCTGAAAATTCCTATTGTCGGTGCAAAGGCCTGGATTTGTCGCATCAGGCGTGATAGGCCGAGATGGGCCCCCCTTTGTAGGCGGGCCGTGATGGTCCTCTAGTGGGCTCCATTGCCGGCCCACGTTGTTGCTGATTTCCCACTGTCGTTTCGCTGTTGTTCCGTCCACTCAGGATGTCCATGAAGAAGCTGCGAGCACACTGATGGGATTTTATCGTCCTCGGCACAATAGTCACAAAGTCGTCTTCTCCCTTGCAACATCCCGAGAATCCCTCTGTTGCCGTGCCCACAATCTTTCGCAAGAGAATCTGCAGCCTCGATTCGTGGCCCCATTCGAGATGCGGACCCCTGTCGTTCATCGTGAATGATGATGATGATAGATAGTAATTCTTTCTGTGTGTATACCAACCAGGTCAGAGAAGCTCGGGATAATCCTCAAGCTCGTCCAAGAGTCCCCTTAGCTTCAAATGGACCTTTTCACCTTCCTGCCTGAGGAGGCAAGCCCCCCATATTCAATTTGATGCGTTATGGTCCTGGTTACTCGTGAGAAATGTTCATTCTTATCATTCCAGAGCATTTTCGCATGGTCGCATGCGCCAATCTTGCCTACAAATCATCCAGTGATTTGACAGCCCCCACAGACACAGTCAACACGGAGTTGCAAACAGTGCATTCTTCTGTGCCATGAAATTTTTAACATTAAAAAGAAAATGTCTTTTTCGACAGTTTTGACACTTCATCCTTATCCTCTTTCCTCTCTCTGCACTCCCTGCACGAGTAGAATATTTCCCATTTCATCTCTTGCTCCGATACCAACCACTCCCAGAACCCTCTCTCAATGACTCGGCCACCGCCCACGCCCCTCTCTGCCGCCTCCACCGCGGCGCCGCCTCCCCCTGAGGCTGCGGACGTGGAGTCCGACTTCGTCATCATCCTCGCGGCGCTCCTATGCGCCCTGATGTGCGTGGTGGGCCTCCTCGCCGTCGTCCGGTGCACCTGCCTGCGTCGAGCTGCCGGTGGGGACCGGCTCCCGCCTACGTCCTCCTCCTCCTCCACCGCCTCCCGCAATGCTAACAAGGGCGTCAGGAGGAAGGTCGTACAGTCGCTCCCCAAGTTCACCTACTCATCCTCCTCCTCAGCCGGGCCAGGCAGCAAGATCGCGGCCGAGTGCTCCATCTGCCTTGCTGACTTCGCGGAAGGTGATGAGGTCAGGGTGCTGCCGCAGTGCGGGCATGGCTTCCACGTAGCATGCATCGACACGTGGCTCGGGTCGCACTCGTCCTGCCCCTCCTGCCGGCAGGTCCTCTCGGCGGGGCGGTGCCGAAAGTGCGGAGGCTTACCCATGACCCGAGGTGGTGGATCCGAGCTTGGACCAGCAGAGGCTGAGCTGAAACGCATTGAGGACGCAGAATTGGCCGACAGGAACAGTGAGAGTTTCTTGCCTTAATACGAAAGGTTTTTGTTTCTACTTAATTTTCATTTTAGCTATCTTTAGACGCTGTGGTTGTGGATATTTATTATGTCGACTTAATTTTCCTCTTCCAAATCCGAGATCTAAAATGTCAAAAAATGGCATTTGATTATATATATATATATATATATATATATTTTTTTTTTTCTGGATTCAACCTTTGGTTACCAAACACTCGGGTGCTCAAGATTATGTGCAAGTATATGCACCTTCTTGGTCCATCCTTATCCGAACCCAATTGGTAAAAAAGAGAGATTCAAAGATTGTGGATCAAAATTCTACATAACATAAGAGGAGGAGGAGGAGGAGCATTCATTTCAGACAACTTTATGCTTTCTCCGACTTGATGATGATGATGAGATAGACGAGGGTCCACCATACGTCCCCATCAGAGGCTGTCCTACATGAAGGAAAAAAAAAAGAACTAGAGGAATATCTTCTTGCAACAATAATGTTGGTTAGTAAATTATGTAGTGTTGTCATATCATACATGGATTCAGATAATATATCTATAAGGGACAAAAATCAATTTAAAATAAAAAAGATTAAAAGTCCAAGAGTCTGAGGGGAGGAAAGTTGTATAATAATTTTATAAAAAAATTTTCCAATTTAAAAGATTGTTAATTCGTTCTCCGTTGAAATTGAATCCATCCATGTGTCAAATCATATAATTGGCTCATTTTTTTCACTAACATTCAGAACACAAGTAGCCCAACAAGGGGTACTACACTGTTCAATATGAATTTTTCCATCCAAATTCTTGTTTAAAAAAAATATTGAATTATTTCGAGCAATTGATTAATGTGCTTATGCGTCACTTTTATAGGTTAATCTAGTAACTACAGTGCAATTTGCCGGGTAACTTTGGACTTTAGTGTCTCAAAAACTTCAAATGACTATGCATTACATTTTCTTCTTGATCACTCACATAAAGAGAAATATCAATTTCTTGACCAAGATGAATAAATTCCCTCAGTGGAAGTAAGCCACTGTATTGCCCAACTTACTAAGAGTCAAAGACACACTTGACCTAAATTTTTCTCAGAATCCTTGAACGTGCCCTCCTACTGATGCATTTAATGAGTGCAGTTCAGATACTCTGTGTCATGTGATTGCATTTATCCCTCATATTTGGTGCTATAATCTCGATTTTGATATTTTAATCAAGGATTTATACAACTACATCAATTTCATCCAATTTTTTTTATTAAATTTATCTCATCTTTGTCTTTGTACTAGTATTACTTTGAGTTTGGTTTTTCTTTTTTCTGCTTTCAATTCTTGTGACCTGTCCTTGGACATGCCTATAAAGGTTCCACTTGAAGTCCACTTTCTTTTTGACCATTTTTACAAGAATTGCCTAAAACCTAACAAAGGACCGGATCCTTGAGTGACTTTGCTTTCTTCCAACCTTCCTAATCGGATGGAAAAGGATTGCCGTGATTATCATCATCGAGATAGCCCTCACCACCTCGGTGAATGGCAAATTGTTTTCAATTTGACCTCCGACAAGGTAAGAAGCCGTTCTTTAGAAAAAGAAGAAGAAGATGATGAAGAAGAAAACCAAACCCGACTGACTGATCGGGACCAGTTGCACCAGCAGGATCTTCTGGTCCGTCCGGCTGTTGGATATATGAAAATAGTCTAAGCAGACAAGCCAAGGGCATGCCAATATTAGCTCCATACGTTGCGTTTCAGAGATGAAATCATTTAGGTTATACCTTGCATTTTCTTAAATTTAAGTGTTTGAATGCATTATTGTCGAAAGATCTTCTGGACGGAATTCACAGTCCTGTTCGGAAGAACTATGGATAAAGTCTCAGAAACTGGTGGATTGGTCGACATAACCTAGCTGTTTCATATAATCAAAATCCGGGGTGTCGAGATTTAATTCCTTCTAGATGTAAAGAACTGGCGCCCCTGCAAACAAGAACATGAATGATGAGATAAGGATGCAAAAAATACCGAATATGTACTCTCGAAGAAGGAACAGATTGAGATGAAATCTAGTGACAGCAACTGTCGCATCCCTGCCAAAAATTGTCCATTGTTGCAGAAAATGGCCACTAGAACTGCTCACCCCCCCCCCCCCCCCGCCGCCTTTCGTTCTCCGGAAAAAAGGATCAACATGTGCTTTGATTTTCGTGGACACAGGAGAAGGATACCACTCTGAGAATCAAATGAATCATCAAGAATTTACAGAGACCCAGAAAGATAATCCTCAGTCAGGAAAAGCTTCCTGGAAAACGATGGGGATGGTGACGATGATGTCGACTAGCATGGCACATGGGAAACGGCAGAAACAAGTCTTCGTTTCCAGCAGTTTTTTTTTCCCCATGAGACATGATAAGAACGCACAGAGTTTCTGGAATGCAGAAGTGCCTGAAATCTTGACTTATCTACACTACGATGGTATGATCTCGAGCAGAAAATTTACACCTCTTAATCTTGTATCTTTTAACACCTGGATCCACCAAATCTTATTGAAATCTGCTGAGCCCGATAGGATCATTGATCTACCACCCTATGTCCACGGTTAACCCTCAAGAATGTAACATCATCTCCCCATATTTTCTAGTGGTCCGCTCCGCCGACAAATATTGATTGCTCTCGCCTAAATGGATTGCTCTGTAGGCTGCCAAAAGTAGGGCACCTCTTCTTTTGCCTCTTAGAAACAGAGAAAGTCTGTGGTCGAATGGACTAGAGCCCACCCGCTCCCTTTCAATGGCGGAAGAGCCAACGAACCGAGTCCTGTCTAAAACCCCAAATTCCTAAGCCCCCATTTATCTCATCTCCCCAATGTCAGCCCAAAATATAAAACCCCAGAAATGGCGGATCTTGCATTGATTTCCGGATTTGATCCAGCTGAGATCCCTCAATCAGAGGGGAAGGCATGCTCGCCCGATCACCATTCCCCTTCCGAGGTCGATGGGATCGGTGGGAACGGTTGCTGGAAAGCTCCTTCCTCTTCCCGCTTTGCATAGTTTTCGTTGTCCCCTTTTTTTTTTTTATTTTCATTATTTTTTAGATATAAGATTTTTAAATATATTTTAATAATAAGGAATAGAAAGGACTGAAAATGATCCTAAAGAAAAAGTTTGATGACTAAATCCCACCTGAAAAAGGTTCATGATAATAATAGAAAAGTAATGGAGGGTTGGAAGGGATTAAATCTGACATTTTCCCTTGATTTTTTATATAAAAAAATCCAGGTAAACTGGAATTTAAACAAGGTAGTTACGGTCGGTCCAAATCATAGGTTCCAACTGATTCTCAGTCCACTTGATATCTCGTGGAATTAGTCAAACTTGTTGAATTGTAGATTTCATTTTTTATATTTTCTTTTTGGATTCATAGGGATTATTTATCATTAGTTATATCTTTTTTTAAAAGTATTATTATTTATATCTTAATGATTAATCAATCTATGTATCTATCTGATGGCATATTTTAAAAAATAATATCCTTTTTGTTACAATAACATTCCAATTTAATTCTCTCTTACCGACCGGAACGTATAAATTTACCCATCGAGAACCTTTTTCCGCTAATCTTTGGCCCATCGTCAACCCCCAAGCCTTTTGCCGACTGCGGTGGCTTTCAGCGCTGAAACAACAGCGGCCACCCTGCCCAGTGAGAAGAGAACCCTGAACAGATGTCTAACGAACCTCCCGAGAGCCAGAACGCTGGCGGGCACAGCAACGGCTGGCCACCGTCGAACTTTCGGAGGAGGCAGAGAGGGGTTCCTTGGACGGCCGAAGAACACAGGTGAGTCCAAACTCCTCAACTTCTTCATTTTGTTTGATATCATGTCCAGGTCCACACGAATCTCGATCTCGGCCTGTGTCAGGCCACCCGTATGATCTCTTCTTGCACGTCCATGAAGTTGGTGACGGCCGGGACAGTCCCCGTATATATGTGCATTACCGTTGAGCTCCAAGAATATGCTTGGATTTTTCTAGAAATATTTTGTCCGCTTCAAATTTTTTTTATTGTAAAAATGATTCTATTTTAAAAAGGAATATATAAGTAAAAGTAAAATAAAGGGTTATAAGTGAGTCCTTAATCAAACCCAAACCCTGAACTTTTTTAATCTTAGGTTAAGGGTGATACTTCAATAACGTAACTCATCATCTTTCATAATCTTAACTGAAAATATTGGTGGAGAACTTCCGATTTCTTTCTCCCCCCTGCATGCAGGAGGTTCCTAGTTGGACTAAACGAGATAGGGCCGGGAAAGTGGAAGGATATGTCTGAGAAGTACGTGAAGACGAAGAGCGCGACACAGATCGCAAGCCACGCCCAGAAGTACTTCAAGCGGGAAGGCCAGCGGCTGAACAATACGGGGCGCCGAGCCAGCATCAACGACGTCAAACTCGCCGGCTTCGACGACCCTCATGGCGACCGCAAGCGTCCTCTATGGTTCTCCAGCGAGCCGGTAGCGCAGGGTCCTGGCCCATCTCCGGTGCGAGAGTTGGAGATCCAGGCCGAGGCCGGTCCACCCGGGCCTCCCACATTACTAGCAATGCAGGTCGACTGGATGGGATGGCGCCCGGAAATCCATTGCCACCGGGGCGCCAATTTGCATCGAGAGCCGATGCCTCAGCTGGTGGAACTGGAAGTGTCAACTTCACAGCCAGTTCAACCAGAACAGAGGTTTTATCAACCGCGACAGGGACTGCTCCCATATCAGTGGCCATCAGCGCCCCCTGAGCAAGCGATGCCCCAACACAGGCTAGTGATCGGTCCATCCTGTACGGCTGGCACCTCGAATGCATCGAACACACAGCCGGCATTCCAACCAATACAATCATCGTCGCACGGCTTACAATACGGGATCTGCATGTGCAACGACTGTTTCATGGCTGCGTTCGTCTTCTAGGCAGTGAGAGGGGTAATGGGTTGTTCATGCTGTACTGTGCCTGGTCTGGAAATTAGGCTTTAGGCTAGTATATGTTAGAGTCCTCAGTATCCCACGGCTTCCGTTGATGAGAGGAAGTGCCTCTACCGTAGAACGGCCCGGCCACAGCAAGGTGGTATCTTAAATTAATAATAATAATAAAAAGGAGAGATCAAGGAATAAATATACATATATATTTATCATTTATTCTTTATTTCCCTTATTTGGATTGGTTTGAGATATCACCTCCTCGTTTCGTCGCGATATAACATAATGGCCGCACTGTACGTACCGTGCAACGGTTGTATCAGAGACTTTCCGGCGACTTTGCTTGATTGCTGCGTGAGCTTATAACTACGGATTTTGAACCTGAGGCAGATTCGACCTGTCACCCACAGCGTAGGACAAGGGGTCTAGGGATCCGGGTGCACTCACCATACTTATAAATGAAAGAAACTATCAATCATTATATATATATACACTTTATCAGTTTTATTAAATTATCTTATCTTACCCTCTTTTTAACTTCAATTTTTTATACTAATTTTGAGAATTTTACCTGCCTCATAGCCTTTCTTAAACCGGCCGGCCAATGAATTAAGATGGTTTCCGGCAGATATCATAACATTACCGGATTAAAACTTTGATACCCGCAACTGGAAATCAAACTGTACATCTGAGAATAGTGGAACCGTTAATTCAGTTTGATTGAATCTTTTCAATTGCCATGAGAAAGCTGCAATATGAAATTTCATATAAAAAAACTCCAAAATAACTGATC
This sequence comes from Sonneratia alba, assembly GCA_900174645.1. Lineage (NCBI taxonomy): Eukaryota > Viridiplantae > Streptophyta > Magnoliopsida > Myrtales > Lythraceae > Sonneratia > Sonneratia alba. The sequence continues at coordinate 4,785,106 of FWPY01000010.1, forward strand.
AGGAGAGATTCTCTCTCGTAGCTTTACGAGCACGATCATAGGTATCCTGGACCTATTGCCTATATCAACCCCTGCCCAGGCGTCAACTTTCCTAGCCGTGTAGGTGCTTTCGATGAGTTCTTGATCTCTACACAGTAAGCGAAATCCACCCACCAACATTCTACCACACTACATTAACCGTCTTTAAATTATTGAATTATACTGTTTCTTTAAGGGTTTTAATTTGTTACATCTTTTTTTTTTTTTTGAGAATTGGTGTCGTAAGTGGTAGATATATCAGACGATTCAAGATTTCAAGAAAATCTTTTCCTCACTCCAGAATCTCACCAAGCATGCCTTGGTGATTTAGAGCGTCCAAAAAAGTGTGAAGGAAGACAGAGCAAATCTACAAAATATGTTGAAATAGTGGATCTTTGTGCCGTAGGCCATTCGGCTATATGCACGTTCGAGATCTAACCCACGAGAGCAGGTGCGTCGATCTCGACTCTGGGTCTGATGGCGGGTCGTTTCCACGGATTGCACCGTGCCTTTTCATCTGAATCAAATTTGAGGGATGTGAAATCAAGCTTCTGCAGAGTTGCAGAGGTGTCCTCCTTTTGATGAATGAGTAACAGATGAGTCATTGCTATCAAAACTAATCCGCTTCTGCGCTGTAAGCCCACCTTCAGTGGATCCCAAGGTTCCTGAAATCGGGGCATCTAGCTTGGACAATGCATGGTAAGTTGATAGTGCAGTGGAGGAACCCCATGGGGCAACGGAAAAGTGAGAAGCAGACTGTCGAAGAGAAGAAGGCGTGTGGAGAATCAGCAGCTGGTCATGAAGATAACAGCAATTGTGGTGCGTCCGACAGTCCTAAAAGAACACCAACCGTCCTGAGTGAAAATCCAGAGCAGATGCCGCTGCACGACGATAGAGCACTCGCTGACTCCGAGTTCACCAGCTCAAGACAGAAAGTCGACGAGCACAGCAATCACAGGATACCGGCTAATAAACGTCGTAAGAGGAGGAGAGGGTTCCCGTGGACTGTTGAAGAGCACAAGTACGTCCAAACTCTTCAGGTTCTTTCTTTGCCAGTCGACATCATGTTGAGCTTATGAACAAAAGTATCGGTTACGGTATCACGCAATCTCTATTATATATCATCTTGCGAAATTATGAAGTGGCTTTCGGAACTGTCCCGTGTGTGTATATATATATATATATGTAGAAGTTATGCGGACACCATAAATGATTTCCAATCTTAAGTAGCAAATTCGTAGGAATGAGTTTGGAGGAATAGCATGAACCAACGGGCTGGGAAGTTCCATTTCAAGAATTAAATCTCGAACCTCTTGACTTCCGACTGATGCTGATATCATCATTTGGACACTTTTTCCCAATCTTTGTCCTAGAATTTGAGTATAGAACTTCATTTTTATTTTCCCCCCTGCTTTCAGGAGGTTCATAGTTGGGTTGGAAGAGATGGGACGTACGGGGAAATTGGAAGGATACATCTCAGAAGTATGTGAAGACGAAGACCAATATTCAGTTCGCAAACCACGCCCAGAAGTACTTCCAGCGGAAAGACCGGCGGCGACACGGTAGGACCCGCCAAGCTAGCATCAATGATAACAAACTCACCATTTTCGACAACCCTCACGGCAATCTCGAGGAGTAATTGCCAAACAAGCTGGCAGCGCAGGGTTCGCTGCCGGTGCCAGGGTTAGGGATGCAGGAGGCGGACGCATCATCTTCACAGCCAGTTCAACGAGAACAACACTTGTCTCAACCCCCACTGGGACAGCTCCCAGATCGGGGGCCACCAGCGCCTGAGCAAACAAGGCCCCGGGACACGAGGCTGGCCATGCTAGTGACAGGTTCGTCGGGTGCAGCTAGCACTTCCAACGAGAAAACGCAGTCTGTCGAATCAGTGCAACCATTGCAGAACTTGGAAGACGATCTCTAATCTGACTTCCGCTAGGCCTAGGAGTTGACATCAGTCAATGTCACCACCACTATTCTATACCGTAATGGATTAGTCCTGTCACTATTAGTGCAAGACTTGTTTCGTGGCGAGGTAGATATTGCATCTCTTGAAATGCGCTGTTCATGCTGCATGCTGCATGCTGCTGTGCGTGGACATCTCTGCACTCCGCTGACATTTCTGTCTCAAATTTGATGTTTCATAATGGACACTTGAATGAGCTTAACTGCACAGAAGATAGGATCAACAATCTCTCAGCAAGTACCTAGGATCTCGAGCACCTTAGCATACATACAAAAATATACACGGTTGATATAATGATTTAGAACACTGACCATAACTATATTTTTGCAAGAATAATCACAGTGGATCTGTCTTACATGTTACGTATACTGATCAAAGACAAAATCACACGACAACAAAAGAAAATCGACGGCCACTTATGCAACCCTCTGAGGGCCTCTTCTTATCGGTAAATCCTTCCGCCTGATGGCAGAAAAATCAATAACCCAAAGTGTACCTATCACAGGATTTAAGTCACATGAGAAAGCACGACGGGAGATAACAGGGACAGAATGAATGAACAGCAAGCTAATAGTACAAGTCTGAAGGATAAATATATAAATATATGTATACCACTTAGTCGTGACCACAGCATCCACGTGAGAACTATATTCGTAAAGTAGGCTTCGCAGGATCCATATATAAATGATCATAGGATGGAACCATAGTACAATGTGTTTCAGAGTGGACGTGGATCAGGGAATAGTGACAGAACATAGGCTATTATTCCAACAGCAGAAATTCTCTCTTCTATGCCTTTACATGACACCATGATCTGCCAAACTGGTCCTCAGATGTTGAAGTTTTTCAGTGGCAAAGCACAGAGAGTCAGAACATGACATCGCACAGGATTCGGATTGAAGGTACGACACATCTATAATGAGAGATTTCCAGCCGAGCTAGCATCATATAAAGTAATTAGCCACGAAACTTTAGGAAACGAACATTCTTCACTTTGAATAGTCATTTGAAGCGAAAAGATTCACTTGGTGTCTCACGCTCGTGCATAGGAAATTTTCAAGCAGGTAGAACTCTATGAAATGGGAATGAGCCACACGCCTCACCGACCGTACTGTTGTGCGGAAGAATCTCAACGAATCTATGATTGCCCAGTGTAGGAAAAAACACTGAAGCAATCACCTTGGTATATCAGTTGCAGTATGAGGCAAGAGAGGCGATCCCCCCTCGTTGCCTGCCATTAAGAGAACCACAAGGAAGAAGCTCTAACACAAATAACTGATTAGAAAAATCGTTCCCAGATGCTTGTCCATAAAAAAAGGGAAATCATTTCTTTTCCTCCTTCAGACACCGAACCCACGGCAACTGGTAAACCAGTCCAATTTCAAGAGAGAATGAAGGCGGCACACATCTGTATCTCCCTTTTGATGATAACGTGTACACATGTTTTCTGTCTATGATATTGGATTCCTTTGTTATGATTCATGAAATACGAAATTTCTAATATGATCGTACAATTCGTGCTGTCCCGCTCTTTCACAGATTATATATATATATATATATATATAAAGATATAAATGAAGAAATTGTGGCTAATGGGCTTTGATCGAACACTCGAAAGGATGAGGGGCAAGACATGACCCATAAACCACTTGGTGGCAATTTTTAATACAAATGTGAAGGATTAAACTAGACAAGTGCCCAAAAGTTTCGGACTACAACCAATCTTAAACGAGATTTAGGACGAATTTGAGCAAAATAGAAATGGTGGACAATGAAAATTAGCTTATTTTTTTATTTTTTTCTTTATACTTCTAATATCAAAGAAAATAAAGCTAACACTATTCCACAATAATTAAATTACAATTTTCTTTCTTTAAAGGGGTTAGGCGAGGCATTGCCATGCGCCCTTTTGACGTAAAATTAGAAAAACTAAAATTTAATTTAGACATAAATTTATCATATCGTGATCAATTATACATACATATATATATATAAAAGATAGCAAGAACTTGGAACCCATTGATGGGGAACTCAGGTACAATCAATCGTACGCTTTTTTTTATTCTTGTTACTGTAACGCTGGAGTAGACATTAAAGAGCATTCGTCTTGGCTACATTAATACTGCAACAGGACCTGTAACTTTGTCAAAACCCGTGCTAAGATAAGCGGATAAGGTTCGGTCTCCCCTTCGCATTTCACAATGCAAAAGTTCATCTTTACTGAATCAATCGACTCTTCTCCCCGGTCGATAAACTCAAACACGAGCCATATCTCGGGAGGCATCTAAAGTCAGCACAGACAATGAAATACACCCCCAAAAAAAAAGATGGAAGTGTGTGCTTGAGGGAAGGTACTTTCAGTTGACACGGATCTTAAACGGTCTCCATACGTGCAAGATTTTCTCGTTAATATTATTTAAGATCAGCTCTGATCTTCGATGGAAGATGATGAGTATGATGCATATGAACACGACTTTAAACGGGATCGTGCCAGGTGCGAGCCGGTTGTAGGTGTGCCCGGTACGAGCGGGAGGGGATTCCTGTGAAGACCGCAACTAACAGTTCGGTGAAGAAGCAGGTGAAAAGCGATACTGGAGAGAGCTCAGAAGCGCACAATTGCTTATCAATCATTGGGGACGGGTGTCTCTCTCTCTGAGGTTGCTTGATAATTGGGGAATTTGACAGCTTTCTCATGACTTCCTCACACGCAGAGTCTCGACCATTTGTCATATAAAAAATTTGATTTTTTAAATTAAAATTTTGAATTAAGACCTTATAAATGGCTTTAAAAAATTATGGGTACAAGAGTTTTAACCTCCACTCAGTACTAGAATGTAAAATTCGTTAACCTTTCTAGATACCCAATGGTACAATCGGAAAGATCCAATTGTAAAATTTCCCCCCCAAAAAAAAACAAAGAAGAAGGAACAGTTCTTCACATTTCATTAAAGCCACATGAACTTTTCAGCTATCAGACCAACAAATCAGGTCCCCCACTCCTTTATGGACGCCCAACCATCTGAACAATTGGATTGATGCTCTTCCGATCATACGTTAGAACTATGCATAAAATTGGCTGCCATTGGACTCATCGGTTGATATGCAGTTGGATAGCGGGATGAAGTCAGCGTGCTTTACCTGGAACAGTGGCTTATAGCCTTGTATCGGTTCGCACAGGACCCGAATCTCTCATTCTTCCAAAGTACGATATCATCACCCATCATTCACGCGAACAACCTGCCCCATAAGCGGAAGTTATAATAATATTGAATTTACTTCACCGAAAAAAAAGAATGTTTCGGACATGCTTACAAAATGTAACAGTTCATGATTCGCCCGATGACATGGTGAAGTTTTGCTGCAACTGCAAATTTCGTTGTAGTATTATTAACATTTCTCTTACAGCAGTCCCAATTGAAATATCAGACAAGAAAAGGCGGCAATTTTGAGTGTCCTGGTCCCAGAGAGAACCTCTACCATAACATCAGGCATTGCCCCGCTCACGGAAACCTTCAAAGAATGGTTCGTTTACTGTACCATTGGATTGTCCTCATTAGATTCGTAAGACTTAAGGTGCCATAAACTTAATTCCTGTGGTGTTTGAAATTTTTTTACTGTTCTGATGAGAAATCAATGGGCATGGGCTGTTCTTGGGATGTTGGACACCAAGATGTCCAGAACTGCTGTACTTTGTCTGTGACCATGATGAAATAATGTGGTCCAAGCAACAACAACAACAACAATAATAATAATAATAATAAAATGTTTCACAATCACAACTAAGAGCAATTCAACTATAGTTGGAGAAACAGAAGTAGCCCTCCTTGAAGCGTTTCTATATCTTCTTCAATGCGGGTGAGGCAGACCTACACTACGATCTTGAGCAGAAACCGAGAACAAAGAGGCTCCTTGGGCAACCCGTTATCACCGACACATCCTGGTGAACTCGTGGCTATGTTGTTGACAGCAATTTTCAGTTGCAATAATACTCATGAGTCAAGAGAACCCTATGTTGTTCCCAGCATAACTGAAGCTCCAAAACACAAATACAGATATGGACCCAGGAAGCTTTGGTGGGTGTAAGTTTCAGGCTTGCAGCTTTCACCAATAAACACATATATCGTTCATCTCATCTCTGTACTCACCAACAGTTTGGACCGCAATATTGAAACCAATGAAAAAAATGGAAAAAAAAATAAAATTTCTGCTTGAGGAAGAGAAGACAAGGGCAAAAGGATGCTCAGGAATTTTCATATAACAGTTTAGAAGTGGTGAGAATAGGATACAGGTGCTGATAGGGTCCGTGTCTGTCCTGTGCATTTTTTCTGCCGACTAAATTGTACACCTCAATTACAGTACAGAAACACAGGAGAATACAGAGTGAAATGTAATGGGGGGAAAGAAAGAACCAATCTATAGAAGGAGAAATAAAATAAGTCCCATAAATCTACAGTTTCCAGATCAAGAAGAGTCACAAGAAACCATTCTCTATGGATCAGCACAGTTGGATCTCTCTCCTTGACATGGTCCAGTCTGTCTGCTGACGATAAACCTGAGGTGAGAATGTCTCAATCTCAGAAAAATCTACTTGTGCAGAAATATCAATATATATTTCTTTCTCATTAGACATGTGAGACTCTTGCAAGGGCGGAAAAACACTATCAAATGTGAAACGGGTCATGGATGGGAACCTGAAATTAACCATCTCACCTCAATGCATCCCCAAAACCTAGCCTCTCACATAGTCCACACTTCTGCGACTTCGTTTATTAGACCTTGAGAAGAAACAGATCTGGGCCCAACCTTTCCTCTGCTTCACTGGCTGTGGCTTATCTCTGCTCTCTACGAGCTCAGCCATATATTGAACAACAGCCTGAATGGAGCAAAAAGTAAAGAATAGAATTATACCCCAAGTAAGAAAGAACCAGTGAGCTAGCATGAAAACATTGTATGATTGCCGCCCTTATAGCACATGCCTACGGGGCCACTGTCTTAATTGAAAGCAATGATTTTGTTACAGAGAAGAGGCTCCCATATTTTGTTCTCTTGCATCAACAATAAGTTCCATCTTTCCTACTTTTCCACGCTTGGCTTGAAGAATCTCATTTCTGAAACTGAGTTCTGATACTTATCTGTTTTTTCAAAGAAACAAAATGTACGACCAAAATTGGTTTTTGCAATCGAACAAAACCTGCTTTTCAGAAATATTTTCCCTGAAAGGGTTTTCCCATTTCTAGATTAATCCAAATCCTGAATATTAAGATCACCTGTGCGCCCTTTTCAACGATGTTTCTTGGTGGAACCTCCAAGGGGTTCTCCTCCACACGGAGGACTTGAAGTCTTCTTAACATCCAGAACGAATCTGGTAGGTCTCTGATCTGGTTATTGCTAATGTCCAATTCCTCAAGCATCTTGAGGTTCCCAATTGATCTTGGGAGGTGCCTAAGATCTGCAAAGTTGTTGCCTATGTTCAACCTCATGAGGGTTGTCACAAAACATAAGCTCTCAGGCACAGACTCAAGTTCATTGAAGCTCACATCAAGCTCTTTCAGACTCACAAGAGAGGACATTGTTGTGGGCAACTGTCTTATGTTGTTGTATCGAACTGAAAGTACCTCCAAGGTTGTTATCCTACCAACTGCCTCGGGAAGGGCCTTCAGTCGGTTATAATCAGCCCTAAGTTCCCTAAGCGATGAGCACCGCCCGATAGTGTGCGGGAGTTCCTCAATGTCATTTGTCTCTATAATCAATCTCTTCAGGCTCAACAGCAATCCTATCGAGTCGGGGAGGACAAAGAGCCTATTAGAGGACAAGTTAAGCTCCTCAAGACGAATTAGCCTCCCGAGGTTGCTGGGAAGAGAAGCTATTTGGTTCCCACTGAGGTTTAGGAAGACCAGGCTGAGGAGATCTCCAAAGGTTTCAGGGAGTTCTGATATTCGATTGCAATGCAAGTCCAGCTTTGTTAGAGATGAAAGGCCTCCAATTGCTGCAGGAAGAGCAAGCAATCGATTTTCTGATAGATCTAGCTGGAGCAAGCCTGATAACTTCCCAATTGAATCGGGAAGCCAATCGATTTGGTCCATCAGCTTGTTCTGGAGATTAAGCTCTTGAGTGCCCTTCTTTGCAGAAACTTCAATCAGACTTGCCAGCTTTATCAAACTCAGCTTCTCACCATCTTGACCTGCATAGTCAGAAAGATTATTTCTTCTGAGCCAATATGAAATCAACAAGAAGTTCAATTAACAGAGGAGACACATACTCCCAGAAGAGCATACCTAAAGAACTTCCAGTTTTCAGAGTTGAATCCTGTATCTGAGGCACCAATGAAACACCGGGACCCAACCCGACACCATCCACATAGAAGGATGACTTTGCCTTCTTCACATAACTATCATCTCTGGTCACCAATTCACCATTCTTTGAAAGCTCTCTCTCTGAGTAATACAAACTAGAAGAAATGCCCTTTGACGGCATAGCAGTTGCACCAACAGAGATCCCCGAGGTGGAGGGAGCAGGGGGAGAAATGGCACTTGATGGGCTGCCGGAGGGCCTGGGAGCGGAGCCATTGGTGTAGCTACTCGTCTTCTTCTGGGAACCTGACCCTGAGGAGAGGCACTCAGAGGCCCGCTGAATGTACTCGTCGAAAAGAGCGTGAACATGCTCAAGATCGAGGAGCTTCGCAGCCTCCCGCTTCTGCTCCTTGCTCTGGAAATAGACAAAGTTCCTCTGCATCTCCTGAAGGATCATGAACAGCTCCTCAGGCACATCGAGGCCCTTGGTCTGCCTCCCAATGGCATCGAGCCGGGACTGGTCCTCCTTCTCGATGCTCCGAGTCAGGTCCCTAGCAGCCTCAACTTCATCGATTGAAGGCCGAGTGGGGAGAGATCTGTGGATTCTCATGATCTCCCCCACAACCTCATCCACCGTTTGCAAGTTCAATAAACCTTCCATCTCTTCTTTCCTTCAAATCCTAGAAACAATTCATCCAGATTTCCAAGAACCCCATTAATAAAACCCAATCGGAAGTTCAACAAAAGCCCAGTATAATCTTCCTTCCCTTCTCTACCAGTTTCTAGACCCATTAGGACAATTTTCCAAAATTAATTTACGCACCATGACAGAACAGAACCATAAATAGAAACACAATGAAAAATCTCTCCGAACCCATCACCACACATCATTGAAGAAAAGCGTAAGCGGACAAATCAACGCCAAACCCATCAAAGGAAACCGACAATTACAACACCCCCAACACTGACAAAACCAGTCAACTGGGAATCAACAGATTGTTACCAAAGCTCGAATCTTTCGGAGGACTGGGGACTTGGAAGAAGAAGGGGGACGTAGAGTTCAATTGAAATGGAGGGCGAAACTGGGTCGTGAACCGAGACAATCTCAGCCGCCGGGTCGGAAGAAGCCCATGAATTTCCACTCTCTCTTCTTTCGTGCTCACCTGGCCTGAGGATGAATCTTCTCCCCCCCCCCCTCGTTGTCTGGACTTCGCTGTATTTAAATAGGACATTACTATCTTTTTCGACAGAGCTGTAATTATCCCATTGATTAATTTCACTAATAAAAAATGCATTTGCTGAAATTTTCCCTCTCTTTTTTTAATTAAAATTTTCCGCCGGTGCAATTCCTTTCCTGAAATTGCTCCAAAATAACCAATGACAATCGAATGATTGATGCAGTTGGACGTGTACTTTCACTTAAACCAACATTTATATTAGAAGGAAATTGTCATTCGAAACCTTTGATTAATTTGACTTCAATATTAGTTAGTTAATATCTATTAAAATTACTCTTGATTTTATTATAGTGTGACAATAAACTAATAAATGTAATTTTTATATTTATAACATATTATAATATTATGAAATACACTTGTCAATTCACCTTGAACTTAATATTTTCATTGACTTTTTATTATAATTGTAAATTTTTACTATTTAAACAACTCAAATACCATATTTAAGATAAGGTAACGGTGAAAGAGTTATTCCAACTAACTACATTTACTATTAAATATGCTATTTTATTACACTAACCGTTACCATAAATTTATTCAATGATTATCTCGTTCAATAATAAGTAGAATTATATCACGTTTCCACCACGAACCTTTTCGGACAATGGTTGAATTGTAATATTGTCTTTTCGGGGGGAAAACTTGATTATAACATTTAGCAAATGTCGATATGTAATGTAAGATTATTTGTAAAATTGGGTATAGTCTAAGGATTTTTTTTTGGACGTAAAAGGAAAATATTTACACGTGGATGGACAGGTTTGCCCCTGATCAGTTCGTGAAATGACAGGAAATGCCACGCGGACCGTATTCTAGCTAGCCCCTCGCCAACTGGAACGGGAAAGACAGATCATGTGCATCTTATCTTTAGATTTGGTATTAATAATAAACTACTCCGCTTGGCTAATTAACAATGGCATACCTTCCTCTTTTTCAATTATTACCGATAACAATAATTTTGGCATGATGCCAATACTAAATGCACCTGCTCTATGGGGCTATTATACATATATATATATATGTGTGTGTGTGTGTGTGATGTGTCCCGCACTGCTGACGATATAGCCCGCCCGACATCATGAACTATTATAAGTAATTAAGATATTGAACTCCTGGACAGTATAAGGTAAAATACCATATCAATATGTGTGTGTATATATATATATATATATGTGTGTTATCTATGTATCATCGTATGGTCATTATAGAAGGCTTAAGAGTGGGTCCCCGTAAAAGATAACCCTAAGTCTAAACGTTATTAGCAATAATTATTGCCCATCTCAATCCCCGGCCAATCTTTGCTGAGAGAGATTGAGGGCATCTTGTTTATTCTCAAGTAAAACAGTATTTAGTTCTGAAATTTATTGAAAGTATGTAATATCTTATTGGAATCAAAATATTACAACCATAATTTGTACAACCCAAAGTGGACCTATCAATTCAGGCTGCCGCGGCCACTATGATTTCAAGCTGTGCCGCTAGAATACCATCTCAGTCTGCCCTAAAATCCGTGCAGGGGCATGATTTTTTCGTGCTCTTTATAAGTAAAATAAAAATATCTTTTAAAGATAAATTAAAATAATTTAATATTTTCAAAATAAATTTTTATATAATATAATTTATTGATTAATTTAAATATTATATACATTTAAAAAATATATTAAAATAATTATTAAATATAATTAATTATTTTTAATATTTTTTATAATTTCATTATAAATACTTTCAAATTGACACAACTAAATATTCTCTTACAATATAAGAATCTCGGTTCAAACACAACTTTTTTTTTTTACCAATTATGTTTTTACGGGTCTAGCTCCAAGCAAATGTCTACTTGATCTTGGCTCCGCCGTAATCAAAGGGCATAGACGTCATTTTAAGCAAGGATAAGGGATGGGAGAGCGAAGGGACAGCTGGCACTGGGCAGAGGCTACAATATGCTTCCTAATTTATGATACAGACCGATGAAGTTAATCTTGACGGGGACCACAGCTGACCTGGGCCCCCACCTTCAACGTCTCACTGCCGATCGCTTCTTGGCGGCTATCAGGATCTCCGATGATGTGTGAGACTGCAAGACCTCGAATTCGAGTTGAGGTGAAGGTATGGATCCATCATCATCATCATAAGACGCCTCAGGTCAGAATCCGTCTGATCCGGGAGTGCGAGAGGAGGCATGGGCGTGGTGAGGGAGTACGGAGAGCTCATCAATTGATGAACCTCGACGTTGTAATGAAGCTTACTTTCGTTGGTCATCCACCGCACCTCGAGATCTGATCAAGAATCTCCGTTTCCTGCCGATCCATTATACTCGAGTCGTCGATCGGGTTGGGGGGGGGGGATCTAGGAGTAGGAGTGAATCGTGTCGGTCGTAGACCGTGAGCAAATGGCGCGTAAAATAGAGAGAGATTTCGGGCCGGGATAGTGGGGGTGGGACCCATGATTGGACTGGAGGTGTGATGGGTGTTCACTGTTACAGTCGGGAAGGCCGAGGGCCTCACGTGTGCTGTTAGGGATCACGTCACATCGCCTTCCCTCTTCTTATTTCACGCAGGCCACGGCCCATCTCTTTGCCACCGGCATAACGTCGCCGGCGAGAAACCTTTGAAAATGAGAAAAAAAAAATCGACTGAAATGGGATTTAAAAATTTGGTAAGGATCTGCGGTCAGTTAAACCATACGTATTTTAGTCTGTTTGGTATATAAATCCGTTCCGTTACTGATATAAACGGGGGCGTTGACCCCGTTTATTATTATTATTATTTTTTATAGGTGTCATGCTGATATATATCACTTGGCGGTGACAAGGAAAAAGGAAAATTTAATGAACACGGGGTGCTTTTGCTGATGTGGGAGGAGCTCTCTTCCCAATAAAAAAATGACATTAACAACGCTAATAAAGGGAATTACGCCACGTCATCATCAGTGACACACGCTTGTAGAGATAACATGACAAGCATAAAGTAGCGTCAATGCCACGTGCACGTCTGCGTTAGTTAATCTCAGTAATGGAATTGACTTACGTGTCTAATAAAGTGAAATCTATAAGACTCCGTTCCGTCTATTATTGTATGACTCACTTACTTACGGTATTCTCAAAATATATAGGATTTTAGTAAAAGTTTTTGACCATTTTAAGAGTAAAATCTGGTTCTAAAATTATAGAAATAAAATCTTGAAGATATAGAAATGGTAAATACTAATATTCAAATTCTCGCTAAGGTATAATCCCCAACTCTTGTGTCAAGCAGTGTAAAACACCTGGCTGGTTACCTTTGATTGCCTAAATGCAGAAGAAAATGGGACAAGTAAGCACCAGATTATCGCCACAGAGCTGACTTGCGAAGGGGAATTGACGTCTGAGAATTAGGAGTAAAATCCTAAAAATACAATGATGCTGCTCATTTTAACTCAGACCCTGACGGGTTGGCTGGGTGATCAGCACTAGTTTACACATTTACATTAAATATTGATGCTTCCTCGATTCACGTTACATTGATACTCTGAAGGGGGCTGTTTTTGTTCGTATTAGCAAAGCACTGCCCAGCATGTTCCTCTTGTGATTGCCTTTCGAATACAAAATCTTATCTCACTCTGGTGTCGGGATTGATCGATTTAATTCAAGCATGGAGTCCGAATCTCAACTAAAAGAATTACAGGTGCATTCGGTTTTTCCTTTCGGAGGAATCCACATGCCAAACCACCGCCCGCACTTACATGAAACTCTTGCAGCCAACTAATATTGTATGATGTAATTCCCAGCTCTTTGAAAAAACCTACTTTGTGGTCCAATGGTGATCGACTGAGGTACAGTTTCATTCCAACCCCGGCTCCGAGAGACGACACCTGGGAGAATGAACACATCAAATCCATCTCCAAGAAGCTTTTTCTCAACCAGGAAGAGCTCGACTCGCCTTACTTGAGAAAGTGGTTCCCATTGTAAAGGTGTATCCTCCGAGGCCTAAATGGCTGCAACAGATTCTAATTTTTTCCCTCCACCATCGGCTCCCTTAAGGCGTGGTTCCGAGGGAAACACAAAAATAGTCGAGGCAGCACCAGACGGCTGGGACCCGGCTGAGTATCTTGCCGAAGTAAGGGAGTAGTTTGGCAGCTGCTGAGCTCCTGAGGACAGTGGTACCACCTTGTGGGTCAGGATGTGATCAGACTTTGGGAGAACAAACACGGTCCCACTGTGAGTCCCAGACATCAAAAAGCTCTGGGAGTCGGATAGTGAGACCTTCACCTCCTGGAGCAGCCGTGTTTGGTTATGGATCTTAACATAGTACGTGAAGGGGTCTCCAAGAACTGCATAAGGAGGGCACTCCAAGCTCACGATCAATGGGGGGACCTCCACATTTACATCGGGAAGCCTGTGTTTGGTTGTTACAATGCTGCAAGTGGAGGGATCATGGGGCCCGGGATCTCTCCTCCACTGTAGACAAACAGTCCCCAGGCTGAGAGGCGCTGAGTCCACAGCAGGAACCACAGTAAAGACCTTCTTAAACTCTTCCCCTGCCACGAGAAGAGCAGAGCCTGTGGAACCAGGCCCACTGCCTGGTCTTATGCAACATGAGGTACTTGCAGAGTCAGCATCGATGACTTTTTCAATGGATAGAGATTCAACCCGTATTGGAATCTCCGTGCAGTTCCTGGCACTCACCACTAGCACATTGGACTCTCCTAGCGGCAAAGAAACCAATTGATCAGCCTCATTAGATGGTTTCACCTTAGAAAGCAGCAATGGGTCCCGTCTGAAAGGGAGCATGATCCTATGGTTAATCGTAACAGAGACCTTCCCTTCGACCTGCAGGCTCTTGTGGATATGGATTTTTTGTGAAGCTGACTCATTTTCTTGAGAAAAGTACCCCAGAGACACAAACAACATGATTGGTTTCGGTCGATGCCACTTGATCTCTAGCTGACATGACCATGTTTCTCCATTCTTTATGCTCGGGACAGAGACCAACCCAAAAGACTGCTGAATTCTATTGATATCGCTATCAGAGCCTTGAGAATTGTCTTCCCATTCAGCTCCAGAAATGCTAAGGAGCTCAACGTGATGACTATCCAAGAAAGAAGCTTCGGTCTCTCTTGGACTAAACAGCCCGCCTCCTCTCACATCAACCAAATTGATCTTCAACTCACCAGAATAGACATTATGGCCCTTTGCTGATACTGTGACAGGAACAATAAAGCTCTCTCCAACCAATGCAGGCCCTGTTGCACCTAAAGTAAGGTCCACCAGGGTCTCTGGTTCTTCAATTTGGGTGGCCTTCTGACCTGTCAATGCAAGGATGGGATCTTTGGTCGGGTAAGTTTCCACACGGTCTTCAAACTTCCAAAGTGGCAAATCATCCATCGAGGCAGGACTTTCAGCTCTGCAGATAATAGAGAAATGTGGCCCAAGTTTCACGATAATTGAAACACACTCCAGCTTCCCACTTAGTTCTGGACAAGCAAAGCAGTTCAGCTTAGTACTTATTTTAAAAGGTCATGACAACAAAGAAACATAAAGAAATTAGTTGCCAAGGGACAAAATAAAGTGAACTAACAAACATCCATAAAGTCGAAGAGTGCTAAAAGAACCTGCACTGGATTAAAGGAATGACTAGACCTGGAGTTATGGTACACCAGCCATCAATAGATCAAGTTTGGACTGAGGGTTACACAAACAAAAAGTAGTGGTTCTGCACTGCCAATTAGAATGAATATATTGCTTGATAAAACGTAGTAATTGTAAATACTTCAAAATTCAGTTAAAATTTGATTGTAGGAAAAATTGAGGGGGGAGAGAAGAAAGTGGACAGGCATCTCAAGGAAAGCTCAGACCCCAGCTAAAAAACCTCCAAATTTGCGATATGGATCTGTCTGCATCCTCTCCCTCACTTCTCCCCCCCTGTTTTCATCTTCCTAACTTCTAAACATAATCCACTTTAAGTGTTAATGGCATCATTCAGTTAGGAATTAATTGATTCAAGAATTGCCTCACACATAAGTTTACTATAACTCTACCAGCAATTAACCTCCAAACAACATAGTTGAACTTAAACAAGGAGAAGGCAATAACAGGAAAAGAGAAGCAATACCAGATTTAATCTCATATGTCAGGCGGAGCCATCTATTTGTTGTGAGAATTAGGGAAGAAACAGTCTCCATTCTTTGATTCTGTTCCACAGAAGACATCGTGGTAGTTGATGTATATCTTTCTTTGTTTATAATGGAGAAGTTACAGTGCGACTGGTTGAACTGGAGGTCTATTTGATCAATTTCAACACTGAGGGGCAACTGCGAGAGAAGTGATAATGTAATCAAAGTGGATGCACCAGGCTTTATCATCTGTTCGTGGAAAGCAACAGAAGCAAGCAGCACTGTTCTAAGGGGACTGACAAGATCAATCTCTAGATGAAGTGGATTGTCTTCAGTAAGTCTAAGATCAGTGATTTTTTCAACTGATAACCCGTCTCCAGAATCTTTCCCAATAAGCTCCAGGACCTCCTTTTGAATGCGCTCTCTCTGCTGTTGACTTGGTGGTCCAGAAGGCCCAGATTCCATAAATCCAAGAAATGTGATGTTGGTACCTGGAGGAACAGGCAAAGCAGCCATTTCAAGGGAGTACTCTATGAAGCTTTTCACCTCACCAAGCTTTCTCGAGCACTCTCTCAAGTACCCTAAAACCTCCCATATCAGAGCAACCCATCCCTCTTGTCTGTATAGGGTGATGATACCATCACAGAGCTGCTTTGTATTGGGATAGTCACTAAGGGAGAAGTATTCTTTTGCAATTTTCAACCCACAAATAGAGCCCATTCTTGGGGCCTTGAGACTACTGTATGATTCATAAGCTTTCTTAAGCAGGGCAATAATTTCATGGTTATCTTGGAATCTCTTTCCTTCCGTGAGGGTGTATTGGATATATTCTTCATCAGTGAGACTGCAAAGTCAAGCAATTGCAGTGCATAAATGAAAACCAATAAACTCTTATTATAGACATTTGTAAAGGAAGCCTGCAGGCAGATGGAAACAGACTTACGGTTGCATGGATAATTCATCTCCTTGTTCAAGCAATTTAGCAAATTGCCCCACATAGTTAGAGGGTACCACAGAATCAATGCTACTATCAGCCTCAGAGGAATTTTCCATCAGCGACAGTGATATCTCCAGAGAAGATTGCTTCTTTTTCAAGTATGTTGCTGCCAACTACTTCAAAGTAAACCACACTCATAAGAATAATAGGCCAAAAGTTGTATAAGTATCCTACTGAGTGACACGCAATATGAATTAATAATGCCATGGTAAATCAGCAAAGTAGCATCAAAAGGTCATGCCAACTATGACAGGAAAATGGCAAAGTGCAAAACCAAGACCATGCAAACCATTTAAACCAGCAGATTGGCATTAATATAAAGGTGGTAATGTTCATCAATCTCTAGATGGTAAGATTTCTCAAAACAAGTCATGTATACAAACATAAAGAAACATTGGGATTACTTTATTGGTAAAAGGTCGCTGTCAAGGAAAAGGAAAACTGTAGGAGCAGAAAGTCTAGTATGGCAGCAACATGCACAACAGCATCAACATTAGCTAAGAGGCTCAAGGAAGTGCTTCAATTTCAAGGCTATCCAAGTCAGTTTAGCAGGAGTAAAGTCAAGATTTTTATTAAGCTAACCACACTGGCACTTTCTTTTCTACAGTCAAGAGAGAATGTTACTATCATATAAACAAGGGTTAGCTGCTTTCCCTTTAATTCTTGGCAAGCATATTTGCACCCATATTTCAAAAAGGGTGAAAACTCGGAGAATCATGACTTATGTGAATCACAAGAGATCAAAACTGCTAACCACTTTATCTGACAAAAAAGTTACCAATTAAAATACTTTGCAGTTAAATTTTAAATTGCTTCAATGACATATAGAGCTTATTCAAGGTGCTACCGTAGAAGAAGCCAACCTGATAGTAATATGCAGGCCGAAATTCCCATTCGGTCAAAGTTCTGTCAGTAACACCTACTACGAGGGATGAAATGCTCTGGGTTGAAGCAGAACTAGTTTCCAGCAATTCAGCGAAAACTAAAAATTGTCTACTCATCCATTCCCATTGAAGATATGGAGCTTCTGGCGCTCCAACAAGTCTTTTGTATGCAACATTATGCTGGCAGAACCACTGTACTGCTTCCATGACCTTTCCACCATGTAGCAACAAAGTTGATATTTTGAACTGCAATTGTTCTGCAACACTTTTGATTTCAACCAAGCTCTGAATTGGGGGCAGTCTTGTCGAAGTCCCTACTATCTTCATGCATAAAATCATAAAGCTGTCAATGAGACTGTTATGGCATATGGATCAAAGATAACTAATGAATACACATCAATGCACTACTACATAGATATTGCCTGCTAGGTCAAAGCAGGAAAAAGACAGATTTCGCTCTTCTCTATTTGTTTTTCATATGGATCGATTGGGAAGACATAGAACTAAACTAGCACATGAACAAATCACAAGCCTACACGTTGAGATACCCTCAGGTATAAGGCTTTGTGTCAAAATTGAGACATGTCACAAATCTTAATCCACCCTTCCAATGTTCTACACCTTCCAGTTTTTAACTAAATAAACATCCGCTTGTACAGTTTAATGCTTCAAGGGTACTGAGTGTTACAACCCTGATTAAGATACTCGTATACGCTCTATAAAATGAATATTTTATCCCTTTTTCTTTTCTCTCCTTTTTTTTGGCTAGGGAGGAGGGTGGGGGTGGTGGTGTTTACCTCTCGTAAAATGCGATATGCCTCCTCATAAAACCTCAATGCTTCAATCCAGTCTCTTCGAAACTCTGCATAAATAGCAGCCTATCCATTGCCTGATTAGTAATGTTTCAATCAACTGGTCGCAACTCTAAATTCGAAAAGGGAAACACTTGGAAATCATTCATTAAGGGAGTAGATGATAGCATCTATTTCCAGGGAAAAAATTTTCATGGGAGAGTTACTTGAGTAACTTACAGCTTAGGATATAATGAATTAGATTTGACTGCTTTGTAAAACACTGAGTTACAGAAGTGACTGATTATCAAGAAAGCATAAACTTTTTGCATTGAAATCACATAGTAGCTGAAAGAAGATTTCTGCATCCAATATATCTGGCTGTAAGCAAAGATACATTGCTTGACATTCATGATAATTTGGGAGATCAAATTCTATGGGATGGCTTCAAATAATATTGCCAAAAGCATGCCATTACCACATTGCACAAATCCCAATTCTTGTCCTTAAAATGAGAAACTTGAATTTTTAGAACAGGGAACCAAGATCACCATGATCTAGTAATATTTGTGAAGTTGAAGAGATGATGTCCAAAAATCATTTTCTTCAGCAAGAGATACCAAGTTTTTCATTTAAGAGGATATTACATGTCTAAAAATGACTCAAAGTAATAGCCTTACCTTGAAGCAATAGCGCATATGCAACTCCAGAAAGTTAAAACTCTTTTTCTCCACCTTTGTTCTGATTCTACGCCCTTCTTCCCTGTAATATGCACTTGCCAATTCAGAAAAAGCATTCCCTATCCTGCCAAAAAAAGATCCTCTTGACATCAGAACATTGTTTTCTAAATGGAAAAATAAGAGGAATGCTCATAACAACACAGGAAAACTGTACATGCCTGATGAGAGATTGTTTCAGTTCTGAAGCATCACTAGGGGTATACGTAAGAAGGTACTTTGAGTCTACCTCAGCTCGCTTCCTCAGAGCAATCATTCGATCTTCATTAATGTCATCTACATGAAGTGCCAAAAGTATTTAGACTTTTCTAAAGCAGCAAGAATCTTCATGTTGTGAATCTGCCAAATATAAATAGAGCCAAAACTAGCATAGGAAGAAACATAATAGAGAATTGAACCCTTATTGCAGCACCAGGAAAAAAAAGGACATTTTCTTGAAAAATAAAATGGATAACAAAGAGTAGGTCATGTAATTTATACTCTTGAACTTGCAACAAGTTGAGATTGAAGTACCTGATGCAAACTGATAATGTTATGACTTATGAAGGAAAAAAAAAACTAAATAGGATTGAAATTATCTAAGTATCACATATGATCAGGACATGGATACCTAAAATATAGGTAAAACAACCAAGGAAGTTACAAAACAGATCATAAATTGCAATGCAAGTAAAAGAAAATTCTTTGTATGCAAAAAAATTGAAATTTGCATCTAGGTCAATAGGCTTAATGGTTATTGCAATCAGCTGTAATAACTTTGGGAACCTAAACTGCATGCACTTTTGAGAACATTAAGGAGACTCCATCTTACCTAATTACATCTAGGAAAACATAAGAACACGTCTGCCAATGAGAACGTACCAGCAGAAGACGATTGCAAGACCACCACTACAACCAACTTGACATTCCTCGGACGAATTGCAGCTCTACAAGCAAAACAGTAAAGATTAAAAAACACAAATCTTAAATCAAAAGACACGCTTAGTTAGTAAACAAGCTGTCGCATCAAATAGACCATTTTGAAAGCAGGGTTCAATGCAGCAAGGTGTAAACCTATTCATAGCGCAGCTTGATCATCTGAAAAGCCCAAATCGTAAATTTGAAGCTAAAATCTACGTAACAAGAGTCCAACCACCAAGAACTGGAAGCACATAATGACTGGATTCAATGAAAGACAGCACAAAGACTACAGGAGAACCGTACCTGAGGTTTTCAAGGTCGCTGCAGACCTGGAGCCACTGAGTAGGGTCGCCAGAGACGTCAAGCGAGCTGAAAAGCGCCGCCACCAGCGCCGGAACCTTAGTGCGATGCTTGAGCAGCCAGTCACGCTTAAGTATACCGCCGGGAGGATCCCCGTTGCCCGAGTCTTTCACTTTCTTCGCCAGGACAACCGGGACCTTCGAGAAGTCGGGCAGTGCGAGAACATTAATGGGAGGCTGCTGAGAGTGTAGGTAGGCGGAGATCGTCGAGTGGTGCTCTGGGCACCCGACAAGAGAGACCAGCGTCACCGGCGGAGTCCGCAGCTCTTCCGGGTACTCTTCCATTTCCGGATCTCCGATGTCCAGAGCTGATTATTTCGATCCAATCTGGCTGCCGCCTTGTAATTTGCAGAGGATCGGCGATAGTGATGGCCCGAGTGGGATCTGATTTGCGAAGTCGTTGCCCCTCTTGTCACTGCTCCGTCGATCTGCCTTGGCACTGTGCCGTGGAAGCATAATTTCTATTTTCTTTTTCTTTTGTTTCATTGGAAAAAACATTTTTTTATTTCCATTTCCATTTTATATTTTCCCCTTTGTTTTATTCAATATTTTGCTCGGTGAATAATGAATATTGGGAGTGCCTAAAATATCCAAAAAAACCGGGAAAAAATCAAATTGACATAAATCAGCGAATTTGAAATTACAGTTTGGTTATCGTCGATTTCCAACCCCCCCCCAATGGAATTTTCTATATGGTTTTGATTTCAGATTTTTCAGATTATTATAGACTCATTGCTGACCCACACCAGCTCTAGGGATGAATGGTAACGAGTTTATGATATTTAATCCCTACCTCTTCTGGGATCAGGTTCATAGGCTTTAACCCCATCTACATCTCCAACTTCTTCACCTTCTTCCTTCAAAGGGTTCTTGTACTCGAAAACAAGTTCTTTGCCAGCTCTGATGATGAAGACGTCGTAGGAAACATAAGATAAGGTGGAGACGAAGAGACGTATACAGGGATGGACATTTTGCCAGTTGGTCTTTCTACCGGTAGAATGAAGACG
This sequence comes from Sonneratia alba, assembly GCA_900174645.1. Taxonomy (NCBI): domain Eukaryota; kingdom Viridiplantae; phylum Streptophyta; class Magnoliopsida; order Myrtales; family Lythraceae; genus Sonneratia; species Sonneratia alba. Next base: position 4,806,386 of record FWPY01000010.1, read on the forward strand.
GACGAAGAGCTGCTGTGGGTTCGAAGAATTGGTGGTGACAATGTCATTTTCGAACAAAATTTTTATTATTGAAATTGGACTGGCCGAGTTCAAAGGCCAAGAACTTGCGGATAATGGAGATGAAAGAACTATATAAGGTGCAGATGAGGACGACCAAAGTGAAAGAATGTGGAGCACGGCAAAGTCAATCAGTTTACGATCGAGAACTCGTGCACTTAGAGCTTAGCCATCGACACCAACTGTATCGGCGCAAAACCTGTAGCACATCGGGAAACAAGTAACAGCAAAGAAATCCCAGTTGTACCCACAGATGAAATTAAAACGTTTTCCATAAAAACAATGGAGCCTGGGAGAAACTGCGTCTGAAAGTACAGTCTACATCGAAATGGACACACTAATATAGAAACTGGAAAATCTAAAAGGAAAAATGCAACAGGAAATGTAATGGGTCCACTTCAATTCTAGCATAAATTTGGATTCCTGGGTTAAACCCATGAATAGCCAAAAGGAGGGAGTAAAAAAGATCAAGAGGAAAACTCCAGAGACACCCCTACTGGTAGATAATTACCAGTCCCATGGAGGTTCTGCAAAAACGGAACTTAAAGATGCAGATCAGAGTGATGCAGAATGGGGAGACACAACAAAGTGCCAAAGCTACCCGTGGAACCTGAAATAGAAACCAAACCTGGACCTGTTTCCATGGTTTGGTTGTGATGATGCAGTAGAATCATATGTTGATTCTTTCCAGACACAGGACAAGATCGGTCTTTTTTCGACATACTTTTTGGCTGCGAGGAAAAACCGCATTCCTAGGCAGCCAACATGGTGAGAAAGGCCGAGAACGCATTCTCAGAATGTTGATGGAAGAACGGTCCCAACACGCTCTTCTCATGGCCCCAGACTCTTGGGGTGGGCTTCAGAGTAGTGACTCAACATCTTACAGCTGATTTCAATCTTCGATTGTCACAACAAAGGATGACCTGCATTGGAAAACAAAGTGCATCAGAAGGTGAAAAGAGTGCATGACATTTGCAGGCTCTGGAAGGGAACTCCTTTGTCTATGAAAAACTGTTTGTCGTTCTATTTTCTTATCTTGACGATGGGCACTTTTGAAAGACATTTCATAATATGAAATCTTCAAAAGAGGTACCACCAAGGCTCTCTCTTTTCTTTTCCTCAATGAAAAATAAATAAATAAATAAATGAAACTTGAAAACAGGTGGAAATTTCTAAGATAAACACCAAAGGTGAAGCATGTCCATAGGAATTCTGTCAAAAGCACTTTCCTTGCACACTTATTTTTCCTAAGAAAAAAATAAAACTCAAGATTACAGGTCCAAAAACACCAAAAAGGAGACATTCAAACCTAGACTTACGCACAGAGAGCAAAAATGGACTTATATCACAAGTTCACACATGCAAAATCTATTACAAGGCCAAGAAAATTGTTGTGTTTGACCAGTATATAGAAATCTTTCAAGGACTGGTTTAGGCCAGGATTATCTTGTTGGAAATTGAGACAGCCAATTTTTATTACCTCTAGATGCCAAGATGACAACTAGCAAGGCTAAGATTCAGAGGCTGCTGCTAAAGTAGCAGCATTGCAGCTCTGAATCCTGCCATAATCTAAAGGATTACCTGGAGAGCAAACTTAGAGTGTAAAGCAAAATACTTTACTAACAAAATCATCAAAAATAGGAAAACATGCTTGAGAGGAAGTCGAACTCTTGCCTGGTGATGTGACTTTCCAATTGAACACTCAACCAGTTGTTTGATCAGAACCACTAGTGAATTGCGGAGAATGAGCAGTTACAATTATCTGTGGCTGTCCCGGAACTGGTCCAGCCACACCTAGAGAAACCAGAAGCAAGTAATAAGGTCAAACAAGTTTTATAGTGAAACAGCAGTCCTCAAACTAGACCCAAAAAGTAAGAAATCTGACTGATAAGTGACTGAAGAATAAACAAGCGCAACAATCAATTCACGCATTTTTTATTCATAGAAAAAATAAAGATAGACATTGGAAAAGCTAAGTGGTTATGGTGATTATCAGAAACAGAAACAACATCGGACAGCTCAAGGCATGGGTTTTATAGGTTCTGCGGACCCAGACTTTCAAGTTTAACCTTTGACAATTGCTTTAGAAACATAATGAACCTGTCTTAAAATTTATGAAAAAGCTTAATAAAAGAATCGATTAATTTGACAAGTCTCTTGGGAAACTGGCACATTAGCTACTGTTCGCACAGGATGTAATGCATTTGCTCCAATCAATCCACCAGGTCCAACCTGGTTATGATAACTCTCCCCCAAAAAAAAAAAAACAAAACAAAACAAAGAAAGAAACCAAAGTCATTCCGGCAAGTGGACAAAATCAAATTAGTGAAAAGAGGACTTTTTTCCCCCTTGCCTGTAGGATATGGGGCTTGAATCGTCGGAATTGCAGGAGATGTGGTTGCCCCATTGAGAGTGGGACCACTAAACTGCAGGAGATGCTGACCTGGTGCTGCATAGTTCTGTAGAGATGTGTACCCATGACTTCCTGAAGAAGGGTGTCCCAGTTGTCCATAGGAGTAGGGTCCTGTGTTAGCTACACCGGGCAACCCATAAACGTGAAGGTACTGCTGTGGTACATAAGGGTTATAAGCACCCTTAGATGACAGGGGGGAAAAGAAAAAAGAATAAGTAAGTTTTATAGCACTTAGCAACTATGATCCCATGCTAAATATACTTTCTTTTTTTTTTTTTTGGAGTAGTCCCATGCTAAATATACTTTGTTCAACTAAAATGTCCAAACTATCTGAATTTGAAGTTACCTGTGAATAGACATACTCAGGGGCATATGTGGTGTACCTGCAGAGAAAAGAAGCAAATGTAATGTCTTAAAAGAGATAACGGAGACAAAAACAACGACAGCAGGGAGGAAGCTTGGTCAAGCGGGGCATTGATTATATTCATATCCTGAATTTCTACTTGTTTAGGAAGTGCCTGAATGTCTACTTATTTATCATGTATTTATCAAAATTTTCAGAAAATTTATCTTTGTAATATAATAAACCTTGAAATCATCTCAATTCCCTTCTCCAATACTCACATTCAATGTCCTGATGGCTGTTGATTAGGACATGATTAGCTTGCCCAGATGCTTTCAAGAGTTAAACAAAATTAATATTTGCTCTATATCAATTCAGCGATTTTCTGAAGTTGAAGTAGAAAAGAACCACCCAGCCTAATGTAATTACATTTTCAGACAATAGATTACGATTGCCCTGGTAGGTGGAAAGGATATATTATTACCGTACTGCCTAAATCACCTCGTTACCTTAAAGAAGATCCCACATGATCCCAGTTCCGTCACAGTGTAAGCTTAAGATCACCCTACTTACTCATATCATTATATAAAAAGCCACATGGATACTCGATGAATTTTCATCTAATTAGGATTTGCAGTCAATCTTCGTACAAGAAGCACTTGTGTTAATGTTCCCACAAATTTCAAGACTTAAGCTTACCCATAGGGAGGATAGACGAATCCTGGCTGATAACCATAAGAACCACCAGGTTGATGATATAACGGGCTGCTGATATAAGTGCTTCTTGGTGTCTGCATGCTGCCAATGAGAGGTATTACAGGCTTCATTCGCCCTGTAGAAGACGAGTAGGAAAAACAATATGACAAGACCACCAAGAAAAAATATTAACTGCATATCAACATTATCTTCTCGAGTATTGGAAAAATCAAATTTCAAAGCAACAAAAATAAAGCTCCCTTTTGAAAGGCAATATGTAATTATATCATTAGAAGATAGCTTCATTACAGGTAGAAATATTACATCAAGTTACACATTCTATGACAACTCTCAACAAGTTACTGTTTTGTGCCTTTAGCATGCCCATTATTCGAGTAATCGCAATAGGCTTCTCTAGTTCATTAAATGCAGAAAACAACATAAAGTTTTTTTTATCTGTTGGGTCTCAAAGTCATCCTATAGTAACAATATACATATTTATGGAGTTCTTATATATGACAAAGAAATGGAATAGATAAATGAGCTAAGGCTATATTCGGATAGATATGAGTCAGAGCGAACAACACAGACATATAAGGGACAAAGTCGATGTATCTATATAGATGCAAGTGATATAACATAGCTGGTATTAAAAAAAAAGCCCCAATTCTGCATCATATGAGCAGCTTAGACAAATATCATACACAATTAACCCACACCACCATGAATGAACACCAGAAGATATAAAGGTCCTTTTTGTTATAGAATACTCCTGTCTTCAACTGATGTTGTGGAACTAGATTCTTCCTCACATAACAAACTTTGCCTTTAAGTTCCTAAAGAGTGTAATGAAATCACCGGAACAACAGAAAAGTATGGAGCTGAGGATGAAGCAGGCACATAAGTAACTAAATCAAGGCTGCATGTGATAAATCATAAAGTTCCAAGACAAGAGAAACAGATACCAAAAGAAAAGGGGGGTCGGAGGCGTCCAAGAGCAGCTAAATTACAGTTTGCCTTTCTACCATCAATTACTGGGCTTGGGTTCTCACATGCCTTCCTTGCAGCTTCTGGATCACGGAATGTCACCTAACCTCCATACAAAAGCAACACAAGTATAACCACATCATATTGTAGTCAACAGCACCATAATATCACAACAGGAATTTAAAAAAAAAAAAACCAGCAAAGGGTAGATGGGAAGAAAATTAAGAAATCTATCATCTAACAAACATCTCATTAGACCGAAAAATAAACGAGACAATAAGGATGCAAAATGCAGATGGAAACAAATAACAATACTAAAGCTCAATTGGTATTGAACATGCAGAAAGTTTCCCAATGATCGGCTTCCTTGCAGGGAAAATGCATCAAAATTCTCTTTCTTTTCGATTCAATACGTTGTTTTGCATTATACAACAACAGCAGAATTAGTTGCGCTTTTGTTAAAACTGAAGATATTATGACTCGGCCAATGTGGACACATTAAATGTAGAACTTGAGCTGTTTTCTACAGCCAAACGATACCTAATAATTTTCTCCTACGAGGAAAACAAGAGAGTGTACACTCCATAGAACAGCCCACAATGCGTCCCTAATTACCACTAGAATTTAAGTACAGTTTTAGGTATATTCTTTATAATCAAAACCTAATCTAAGAAATGAAGTAAATATCCTATTAATATCTGAACTACAGCGAAAACCTCGACCAATGGAAATGCTATTCCGAGAGCGCAAGCTGAGAACTTACAAAGCCATAGCCTTTGGATCGGCCAGTGTTTTTGTCGGTAATCACGACAGCCTCAAGGATGTCCCCAAACTGGTCGAAGAAGCGGCGCAGAGAATCATTCTGAGTCTCCCAAGCAAGCCCACCCACGAACACCTTCGTGTACGTCGTGTCCCTGACAGCACTTAACGGCGACCCAGGAACCGTTTGGTGATACGCCATCTAAATTATTGAAGATCACAGCGCAGCCGATCAACCAAGAGGACGAAGAGATAATTAAAGCTGGTACTAAGTAAAGCCCGGCATGTGAGCAACTCAAGCACGATCCACCATCACAAAGGACCCATCTTGAGCGGATCAACAGCAACCCTTTAGCCAAAGCGACTGGAGCCAAGCAAGAAAGGGTAGAAGGGAGCTCTTTGAGGAGACTGCAGTTATCAGGCTACTGAAGCAATCAAAACAGGGTGACAGAGAGAGCTTACAAGAGAGAAGAAACACTAGCTAGCACCGTGGAAGAACAAAACAATCAATAGAGATGGAAGAAAAGAAAGATTTGATTTTGTGAAGCTGGGAGTGGATCAAAAGAGAAAGATAGTGATGGTGGAGGCTTTTTGAGTGGAATCGAATGTGAACAATCAATGATGAAGCCTCCTTGTATGAATGAACAATACGAACTGTTCCTGTGTCTGGAGGATGTTTTTTTTTTTTTTTTGGGAAAGGCCGATCTGACTGTGGTGAGCTGTATTTTCAGAATCTTCGGGACACAAATTTTTCTGCCCCAACACACACCAGGGTTAGGGCAAGCACAAAATGAACCGCAGAACTGCACAGAATCAAACTAAATCGGTTAACCATTTTGAACCGTAGAACCGCTTTAGAAATATTTAAAATATTCCTTTTTTTGGGGCCAAAAATCCATTCTTTATCCGAAGCATCGTAATCTACCCAGTGCCCACTTCTGTCTCTCTCCCTCTTCGGCTCTTCCTCCTTCCCTTTGTAGAATTTCAATCGCCGCAATTCCAACTGGAGTCGTAATTCCACTGCATTGTTGCCTAAAGGGGGCCTTCGAACCTTCGATTCTCACAAGCCCTCTTGAGTTTCAGTTTCTCCTTCGCTCTCAACCTTTTGGTCGAGGTAGTTTCAACCTCGAATAAAACTCTTAATTTTCCAATTGTTACTGAAGACCTAATCTTGTTTTGTTCCTTGTCTTCAGCTCGTCTTACTTTGATGATTCTAGGCACCTAAACAAAGATTCTTTTATCAGTTCCATCAGTCATTTTATTGAGCAATTGGTTGATGACCACCATTACCTTCATTGGTTGGTCGACTTGCAGAATATAGCTATCAGATGGACCTTCATCGAGATTGATGACTTGAAATGGCTTATTTTTCTAATATAGTGGTTGAATAATGAGGTTTGACTTGGTGGTTTGTGCAGGTTCATCACTGATGAGTTCTTGCCACACTTAAATGGGGTAGGTTCTTTCTATTTCAATAACCAGAATCTATCTAATCTGTCAGTATCTTCGCCAGTGAAGCGTCTTTCATGGATGCCGTTCTGCTGCTCACGGTGTCTGATCACTAGCCTATAGTCAAGTTCTCAGGTAGCTCTTTTTATGGGCAATAAGCTTTCGCTGCTCATGGTGATGGAGCCCCAAACTTGTGTCTGCAAAAAGCTTTCCAATTTCCTTCATTTTGACTTTTGAGTTCATCATTGAGTTCTTGGTTCCCCTTGCAGTGGATCCTGATGGCAACCCATGTAATGTCGTATCGTGTTGTATTTCAGTGTATTATGTGTAAACAGTTTATATCAAAAAGTAATCCATTTGTATTAGATCTACTTAATTCGTATAAATTAAACGTGTTCAGATGTATCAAATATATAGATACATATATAAGTTAAATATTTAATATGATTATAGTGAAAATTCAATCAAAATATTTACAATATAATTATACTATCGAAATTATTACAATAGAATTTAACACATATTTAACATGTAAATTAAATTAATAATACATATTTACATAAGTTGAAGATAGTAACATATTTAAATAGATAAAATTAATTAATTTTATCAAATTAAACAAATTTAAATTATCTATGGGGAGTGCTTTTTGAGTGAGGTGTATGCGACATTTATATGGGACAGATAATTTCATCCCTTCTTAGTCCGTTATTTCTCAACGCGCTCGGCGACTCGATCAAACTGATTTCTGGGACTTGATTTTCTGGCAAGCATGTTCTTCCTCTTTTTGGTCGATGATTGTAAGTTCGACAGCTTGATTATGACCGTAAGTTAGCCGCATGTTTGGTTGTATTTGACTAAAATTTCAATGATTTTTATGTTTGTTTAATTATTTTTATGTGTTTAAACACGGTTTTCATTTTATTTTAATTTAGTTTAAATTCAATTCACTAATGTTTTATTATTTTTAATCGGTTAATGATACGCGACCCGTTCGAATGATCCCATTCCTAGGTGTCGTGGGAAAACCCATAAAAATACGACACACAAGTGATTGGACATTTATTATAAATTATTGTGAAATCAAATCATGTGTATTATATCCTCTTAGTACTTATCTATTCCTACATTTTTCAGTAGTTAGTAGTTACAATTAATAATTGATAATCGGATGGAGATTCTCGGCCCCTAACCATATCCCACATGGTGCTAGTTTGCCAGTTTCAACATCTGGCGTGCGGAGACGATTTTGATTGATTGATTGATTTGGACGATAAGCCCATATGCTCTCAGGTGGCGTTTGCTTCTAGCTGTGTAATCTTGCAGCTGTAAATGGCGGAAGGCTTTCAACGCAACATGGCATGGGATTAGACGAATTAAGATTTACCGTATGATTACTGAGCTCCTGCCTCTGAGACGATCGGCAACTCTGCCGTTCTGCAACGCAATAAGGTTGGTCCTTCGACCAGACCGTTCGGTTTGGTGACTTGCCTTCGTTCGCTCCGAGAAGGGGACACTTGAGCGTATTGTACAACAAAGTACAGGCTTTTATAACTATCGTAGATAATTGATATCATTGTCCTGTTTTATATATTATCACAGAAGAAAAGGAAATATCCTTTTTTTATATATAATTTTTGCATACTTCATGGAGGAAGATGGTGGAGGATAAGATCATGAAGATGTCCGAACCAGAGGAAGCAGCAGCTCTCCTTTCCTCAGGAAAACGACCATCATTACTCCTGCTTGGAGGCTTCCTGTCATGGGAAATTTTGCCAAACCTCCTTCCCATTCTCCTTCTCACTATTAATAAAAAAAGCTTTCATCCATCCGAAGTAAATATATCCCACAAAAAAAAGAGAGAGAGACTGAGAGGGGAAGAAAAAGAGAGACTGAAGCAAAGGTGATCAAGGTTTTTCTTTTTATTTGTCAGATTCTCATCACTATGTGTTAAGGGATGGGTTCCTGCCCTTTAGTTTTCTTTCCATCACAGGGATACCACATGCTTGAATACGCCCCCCTATACTTCTTAATGGTGGTGCAGAAGGATTGATCCACATTATGAGAGACAGTGGGTGGGTCATGTGGTCGCGAGGGATCACAATTGGGATTTGTCCCTACCGTGGCTCTGATACCATGAAAGGGCTGTAGAAGTTTACTCAATACGCCACACAGAACATGGTGGTGATAATTTCATTATATAAGAATGTATACATGCACTAACAAAGAATGTACAATTAGTAAGGAAAGGATAATGAATGTACTGGAAAATTACGAACAACATAGCATGGGTCCTTTGTTTCCTACCACGTCCAACATAGCAACTACCCAGATTCTGCAAAATTGTGCACTGCAAATAAGAACTGATGTTGTGACCCCAATCAGGTCAAGAGACATCAATGAATGGAGGAGATGTTCTAAATCAGTTAATGGAGACTCAGAAACAGTACAAAAATGAAAAGCAGAGTGGTACAGTTTCCAACACAAAACGACATGATCCGCGAATTTGAAATGACAATTTGGTAATGATCGATTTTTTTTCCATGAAAATTTTCTAAATGGTTCATATTTCAGAGTTTTGGATTTTAGACTGACTCATTTCTGATCGCCACCTCGAAGAGTTACCCAGAAGTTTCATTGAATTCTTGATTCTCCCACCAAACTATTATCTTTGGTTATAAACATCACAATGTTTGGTTTTCATCTCCAATATGTAGTGCCCATCAATTTTCCTGTTAAAATACTGGCAGTAAGGTTTACAGGCTTGGATCCGCCCCGGCGTTTGATTACCTGAAACTCTGCACCAGCGCTAGGGATGAATCAATATGAGTATCTTGCAGTTTTATGATAATTTAATCCCTACCTTTTATAGGACCAGTTCACAGTTCTCAGACCTGAATCCGTCTTCATCTACCTCTCCTTCAACTTCTTCCACCTTGAAAGGGTGGCTAGTTACTCAAAGACCGGTTAAGATCTATCTCCATCAACTTTGAAGACGAAGACAATGAGGGATACACAACGTCAGGAGGAGATGGAGAGACTAGAGATGGAGGGACCGTGATGGACCCTTTTTTTCCCCAGTTGCTGTTTCTACTGGTAGAATGAAGGTAGACGAAGAGTTGCAATGGGTTTCAAGAATTGGTGGTTCAGCAACTAACATGACAATGTCATTTTCGAAGAAAATTTTGATTATTCAAATGGGATTTGCCAAGTTTAAAGATGAACAACATGTAGATGACGGAGATGAAAGAACTAGAGAAGGTGAAGATGAGGACAAAAATCAAACTGAAAGATGGTGGAGCATGGAGAAGGCGATCGTTTTACGATGATGGGGTTTACAACTTAGGCATCAACACCCCAGTGTATTACCAAAAAGTGTAGCGACCTGGGAAACAAGTAACAGCTAAGAAATACAGACAGTACCCACCGATGCATTTAAAAACATTTTCTTAGTAAGAACAATGGAGTCTGGGAGAAACTGAGTCTGACATAAGAAAAGTCTACATCAAAATGCACACATTAATATAGAAACTGGTAAATTGAAAAGGAAAAAGGCAACAGGAAATGTCATAGTTCTACTTCACTTCAGCATAAATTTGGATTCTTGGGTAAAAACCAAGAATAGCCAAAAGGAGGGAGAAAAAATGGTCAAGAGGAAAATTCCAGAGACACCCTATCGGTAGATAGTTACCAGTCCCATGGAGGTTCTACAAAAACAGAACTTAAAGAGGCAGATCAGAGTGACACAGATTGAGAAGACGCAAACAAGTGACAAAACTATCGATGGAACCTGAAATAGAAACCAAACCTGGACCTGTTTCCAGGGTTCAGTTTTGATGATGCAGTAGAATCATATGTTGATTCTTTCAAGACACATAACAAGATTGGTCTTTTTCCGACATGCTTTTTGGCTGCGAGGAAAAACCGCATTCCCAGGCAGCCAACATGGTGAGAAAGGCCAGAATGCATTCCCGGAGTGCTGATGGAAGAACGGTCCCAACAAGTTCTTCTCACTGCCCCAGATTCTGGGGTGGGGTTCAGGGTAGTGACTCAACATCTTACAGCTGATTTCAATCTTCGATTGTCACAACAAAAGATGACCTGCATTGGGAAAAAAGTGCATCAGAGTGTTAAAAGAGTGCATAACATCTGCAGGTTCTAGAAGGGAACTCCTTTGTCTCCAAAAACCTGCTTCCATCTTTCAATTTTCTGACCTTGACAACTGATTGATTGCACTTTTGAAAGACATTTTATAATACAAATCTTCAAAAGAGAAACCCAACAGCGTTTTCTCTTATCTTTTTCTCATTGAAAAAAAATGAAAACATGAAAACAGGCGGAAAAGCACCTTCCTTGCTCACTCGAAAACCATTAAAAAGAAGACATTCAGATCTACGCTTGTGCATGGAGTGCGAAAAAATACTTATATCACAAGTTCACCGCACATACTAAATTATTAGACGGCCATGAAACTGGATAATTATGATTAACTAGTATATAGTTATCATTTTAGACGGGCCTAGATAAGGATTATATCATTGGAAAATCAGCCAACCAGTTTTTATTACCTCTAGATGCCAAGATGAAAACTTGCAAGGCTAAGATTCAGAGCCTGCTGTTAAGTAGCAGAATTGCGGCTCCAAGTCCTGAATCTAAGGATTACCTGGAGAGCAAACTTAAGAGCATCAAGCAATTACAAACAAAACCATCTAAAATAAGGAAAATATGATTGTGAAGAAGTAGAACTCTTGCCTGACGATGTGACTTTCCAATTGAACGCTCAACCAGCTGTTTGATCAGAACCACTAGTGAGTTGCGAAGAATGAGCAGTTACAATTATCTGTGGCTGTCCCCGAACTGGTCCAGCCACACCTAGAGAAATCAAATGCAAGTAATAAGGTCAAATGAGTTTCCATAATGAAACAATAGCCCGAAAAATAAGAAATCTAACTGATAAGCAACTGAAGTATAAGCAAGCGGAACAATTAATTCAGGCATTTTTTATTCATAGCAAAAAAAAAAAGATAAGACATTGGAAAGGCTAAGTGGTTATGGCGATTATCAGAAACAGAAACAATGCTGAACAGTCCAAGGCATGGGTTTTATGGGTTCTGCGGGCCCAGACTTTCAAGTGTAACCTTTCTTATGACAATTGCTTTAGAAACATATTAAACCTGCCTTAAATTTTATGAAAATGCTTAAAAAAAGAATCAATCAAATTTTGACCAGTTTCTTGGGAAACTGGCACATCATCTACTGTTCCCACAGGATGTAATGCATTTGCTCCCAATCAAACAACCAGGTCCAACCTGGTTGTGATAACTATGTTACTCATACTCAGCCACAAATCACTCATGCAATTAGACAAAATCAATTTTGTGAAAAGAAAATTGTTTTCTTTTCCCTTGCCTGTAGGATATGGGGCTTGAATTGTCGGAATTGCAGGAGATGTGGTTGCCCCATTGAGAGTGGGACCACCAAACTGCATGAGATGCCGACCTGGTGCTGCATAGTTCTGGAGAGATGTGTACCCATGATTTCCTGAAGAAGGCTGTGCCAGTTCTCCATAGGAGTAGGGTCCTGTCCTAGCTACACCGGGTAAGCCATACATGTGAAGGTACTGCTGTGGTACATAGGGGTTATAAGCACCCTGAGATGACAGAAAGGGGAGAGGGTGGAGTGGGGAAGGAAAAAAAATGAGCTTGCTTTATAACAGTTAACAAGTATGATCTCACGCTGCACATACTTTGTTCAACTAAAATGCCCAGACTATCGGAATTTGAAGTTACCTGTGAATAGACATACTCAGGGGCATATGTGGTGTACCTGCAGAGAAAAGAAGCAAATGTAATGTCTCATAGAGAGACAATGGAGACAACAACGACAACAGCAAGGAGGAAGCCTGGTCAGGCAGGACATTGTTCATATTTATATCCTGGGTTCCTCCTTATTTATCATGTATATATCAAAATTTTTGGCAAATCTATCTTTTGTAACATAATAAACCAATTTCCTTCTCCATCACTCACCTTCAGTGTTCTGATTGATGGCTGTTGAATAGGACATGATTAGCTTGTCCAGATGCTTTTAACTCAAGGACGAAATTAATCTTCTCTCTTTAGTTTATCAATTCTGCTATTTTCTGCAGTTGAAATAAAAAAAAGTACTGTGTAGCCTAATGTAATTATATTTTCAGACAATTAATTAGGATTTCCCAGGTAGGTATAAAGGATATGTTATTAGTGTACTGCTCGAATCACCTCCTTACATTAAAGAAGCTCCTACACAAACCCAGTCCCATGGCAATGTCAGCCTAAGATCACCCTATTCATTCAGATCATTATATAAAAAGCCAAGTGGATACTCGATGAAGTTTCATGTGATTAGGATTTCCTAACAGATTTGGCAGACAAAGCCAAGTCATTTGGAAATGTCAATGTTCATAAAAGAGGCACTTAAGTTAATGTTCCCACAAATTTCAAGACTTAAAACTTACCCATAGGGAGGATAGACAAATCCTGGCTGATAACCGTAAGAACCAACGGGTGTATGATACAAGGGGCTGCTGACATAAGTGCTTCTTGGGGTCTGCATGCTCCCAACGAGAGGTACTACAGGTTTCATTCGCCCTGCAGAAGACCAGTGTATGAAAACAAGATGACAAGACCACCAATAAAAATATTCAGTATATCAACATCTTCTCTTGAGCGAAGAAATCAAATTGCAAAGCAGCAAAAATAAAACTTCTTTTTGAAAGGTAATGTGTTATTATATCATCAGAGGATAACTTTATCACATGTATAAACATTACATGAAGTTACTCATTCTATGACAACTCTCAACACCTTATGGTTTTGCGCCTTTGGTAGGCCTATGATTCGAGCAACCGCAATGGGCTTCTCGGGCTAATTACATGGATGGGGAAGAACACTGACTTTTTTATCTGTCAAGTCCCAAAGTCATCCTACAGATAACATGTATACATATTTAGGGAGTTTTACCTATTACATTAAAAAAAAAAGTACGGGTAAATGAGATGAGTTTATATTCAAATAGATCTGAATCATGCTGAACAAGGCAGACATACAAAGGATAAATTCAATTCTGCATTATATGAGCAGCTTAGATAACTATCATAGACAATTAACCCACGCAACCATCAATGAACAGCAGAAAATGGAAAGGTCTTTTGTGCCATAGAATTTAAAATGATGCTGTAGAACTCGATATTTTCTCACGTGACAAACTTTTCCATTAAGATCCCAAAGAGTGCAACGTGATCAGCAAACAGCAGATAATAGAAGGCAATGCTAGAGTGTATCGAGCTGAGGATGAAGCAAGCACATCAGTAACTTAATCAAGGTCGCATGCAATAAATCAAAATAGCTCAGAAGAAACAGCTACCAAAAGAAAAGTGGGGTCGGAGCCGTCCGAGAGCGGCTAAATTGCAGTTTGCCCTTCTACCATCAATTACTGGGCTTGAGTTCTCACACGCCTTCCTCGCAGCTTCTGGATCATGGAATGTCACCTAACCTCCATATAAATGCAGTACATGTATAATAACCACATCATAACCATAGTCAATAGCATTAAAATATCAAGACAGGGAAAAAAACAATAAAGAGTAGACAGGAAAAGAAATTTAAGATATCTATCATCTGACAAACATTTCATTAGACCAAAAAAAAAAGCAGAAAAAAGGAAGCAAAAATACAGATGGAAATAAATAACAATACTAAAGTTCAATTGGTCTTGATCATGGAGAAAGGTTCCCAATGATCTGCTCCCTTGCAGGGGGAAATGTATCAAAATTCCCTTTCTTTCGATTCACTAGGTTGTTTTGCATTATACAACAACAGCAGAATTACTCGTGCTTCGTTAAAACTGAAAATGTTATGACTTTACAGGCATTACGGACGCATTAAATATAGAACTTGAGCTGTTTTCCACAGCCAAACGGTACTCCTACAAGTAAAACTAGAGAATTTACATTCCATATAAGAGCCCAAAACGCGTCCACAACTTACCACTAGAATTTAACTACAGTTTTAGGTAAGTTCTTTATAATCAAAACAAAATCTAAGAAAAGACGTAAATGTCCTACTACCATCTGAACTACAGAGAAAACCTCGACCAATGGAAACTGCTATTCGGAGAGCGGAAGCTGAGAACTTACAAAGCCATAGCCTTTGGATCGGCCAGTGTTTTTGTCAGTGATCACGACAGCCTCAAGGATGTCCCCAAACTGCTCGAAGAAGCGGCTCAGAGAATCGCTCTGAGTCTCCCAAGCAAGCCCTCCCACGAACACCTTCGTGTACGTTGTGTCCCTGACAGCAGTTAACGGCGACCCAGGAACCGTTTGGTGATACGCCATCTAAATTATCGAAGATCACCGCGCAGCCAATCAACCGAGAGGACGAAGAGCTAATTATAGCTGGTACTAAGTGAAGCCCGCCATGTGAGCAACTCGAGCGCCATCCACCATCACAAAGGACCCATCTCGAGTGGATCAACGGCAACCCTTAGAGCCACGGAGACTGAAGCCAAGCAAGAAAAGGGTAGAAGGTAGCTTTTTGAGGACACTGCAGTGATCGGGCTACAGAAGCAACCAAAAACAGGGTGACATAGAGTGCTTACAAGAGAAAAGAAACTCTAGCCAGCACCGTGGAAGAATAAACAGTCAAAATTTTTGATTTTGGGAAGCCGGGAGGGGATCAAAAGCGGGAGATGTTGATGGTGGCGGCTTTTGAGTGGAATCGAACGTGAACAATCAATGATGAAGCCTCCTTGTATGAATGAACAATACGACCTGTATCCGTGTCTGTGTCTGGAAGATTTTTTTTTTTTGTGGGGGGTGGGGGCAAGGCCGATCAGACTGTGGTGAGCTGTATTTTCAGAATCTTCGGGACACAAATTTTTCTACCCAAACACTTTCCGGAGTCAAGAAATAGAGAGGGCTCGACCAATAGATTCCCCCTTTATTTTTCTTTTTCCTTTTTTTTTTTCTGGATGTCACACCAATTCAAGAGTGAGCTAGCTCAATCCACCCAAGAGTAAAATCCTCTAGAAAATTTCATCTATTAGCCCATATATGTACTTTCAAAGTGGTGTTTGTTTCTGGCAGTAATTTTACAGTCTTAAATCGTAGAGTTTAAGACAGTATGAGGCTGAATCAGTCAAACTTTACGGTGTGGTTGTGGAGTTCATCACTATGTGACAATATTCACAACCTATGCTATGCTACAGTAAGCAAGGTTGGCGCTACATAAAGATTGGTCGGTGGTAATTCGCCATCCATTCCTGCAAGGGAATAAACACATACTTGTACTCAGTAGTAGGCTGTAACTTACGATCACCACCGGAAGTGATGGAACTTACCGCATCTTTTTATTACTATTGTTTCATCTCTTTTTTCATTTTCATGGAAGGAGGAGATGGTGGACAGAATCATGAAGATGGCCAGACCAAAGGAAGCAGCAGCAGCAGCAGCAGCTTTCCTGTCATCAGCAGAATGACCATCATTACTCCTGCTTGGAGGCTTCCTGACAATGACAAATGTACATGAACATCACTGGATTTCATTGCCTGCGACTATCACAGTAAATCGACCTCGTCAGCTGAGTTGGCCAACATGTTATATCCAACACCCTCCAACTACAAAACTTTCGATGCACTGAAGGGAAGATCATTTCTCATTTTCCATCACAGAAAGACATGATCCAAGTCAAACTTCGTTACTCCAGCTGCAAAACGGGGAGATGCTCGATTCACTCACATATTCATTTATATTTGTTATTGTAAGTGCAAATTTAACTGTACACATGTTTATTATATTAGTATCAGATAACACTGCCCAAAGTTGACAAAACATTTCTATAGAATTTTTTTTTTTTGCTTTTTTATTAGTTGTTATGTTATAAATTAAATGTGTGTCACCAACAAAATAATATGAAGAATCAGAGAGGGAAGGAGTGATGTACGAACAAGAATCATATTGAAGAGAGGAGGTGTGAATGCATTCTGATCACTCAACTTGGACAGGGTCACAATCAATTTGATGAATCACACCGAATTGTGCTAATCCTCTCCTCCATAATTAAATAAAAGAAATTGTACGACTGTGTTGTTATGTAGCCCTCAGCTCAATCGCACCACAAAAGCCACCCAAACCTCTAAGAAACCAAAGTCTTCTGAAGTCTCCTCCCTCCTCATCACCTCTCGGAGAAGTGTTGATTTGATTAGACAAAGTTTGCTCTATTGAGATTGGAGGCGGATCGCTGTCAGCTTCCGGAACAAACAAGCGGACTGCTAGCAGTATGGGCGACGACTTGGGCTACAATCGATGTTGGAGCAGGAGAGGCTTCCGGTTGCATCCAGGCAAAAGCCTATCAGTAAAGATTCCCCAGCTTAGGCTTTCGTGTTTAGTCCGACTCCTGAGCCGGTGGAGGCGAGCTCTCCGGTTGGGGATTTGCCTGGAAAGCCGCTCCCCCTCTGCCCTGAGGAGTAGCAAGTGGGACAGCAAATTCAACAGCAGCAGTAGAGTGCCGCTGGTAGGGGAGAAGAGTTACATGAGGTCGAACTCGTTCTACTCGGAAGCCATCGAAGAGTGCTTGGAGTTCATCAAGCGGAACTCCGTGTCCGCCCAGCAGAGCCAGCTCCTGGACTTGAAGGAGGATCGAGTTTGCTTTCCCACCCGAATGCAATGGACCCCAGATCGACCATAAGTCATTCCACGATGAAATCTCATCGAGCACGACATCGCTCTCGAAGATTGCCTTAGCAGGGGGGAAAAAATCGCACCCTCTTTATTTTTCTTTTTCTTTTCGGGATTTTTGAAGCTCTCCTCCTCCATCTCGTCTCTGTATAGTCCATTCTGAATTTAAATTTTAGAGATTCCTCTGAATAATCAGTTGGCTGAATCGTAGTTCACTTGTATGTAACAAACTCATGATTCCTGCATATAGCTGCTGTCCCGATCTTGAATGGCCGTATTTCCCATGAACCCTTTTTCCGTTTCAGTTTCAGTGAAATCCACGAGTACGGGTTATACTCAGACGAGGAAGGAATCCAACACTACATTTTTCGTGATTTTGCGTGGGTTCTGTTTAAATTGCAGATGAAATGGCAGATTGGCGATCTCTTAGGGGAACGTTCAGAGCAACTTAGTACGAAGACTGATTCCGAAGGCTATGTCCGTACCACCGACCTTTATCTTTTTAAATTTTATGAGACTTTTTTCCCAATTATTTGACTCTTTTTTTTTAAAAGGATAATCGCAGTGAGCTTAGATATTTATTTATAGGAGAATATGTAAATAAATAAATAAATATAAAAAATTTTAATTAAATATATAATTTATTAATTATTAAATTAAGAATAATATATTACCCACAATGGGTTGACTTGGTTTGCCAAAGATAAAAAGAGATAGGGACAGAACGGAAGAAAACAATGGAAATTAAAATAAATGTGTAAATTAATTCTGAATAGTGTGGGGGGAAGAATCCACCGCCGCCCTGAATTTTTGCTTTTCAATTGGAACCCTTCAACTGTGAAAGTGGCCATTTCAAATGACCAAAAGCCTACATTAAGAAATCTTACTTTTATGGAGAGTTGACCTGAGGCATTACCATCATGTATGCTTTACGACCTAATAATAACAGGGCAGAACAAAAGCGACAATCCATATTATTCATGGAAGCATTCAACACACTTTTGAATTGGCTTAGCAATGCCGATCGAGTCTCTAGGTACTGAGTGTAGGAGAGGAAATGACCATAACCACAGTCTCTGTCTGCCAGAATTACCGACCCAGAGGAAGAGGCTCCCAAGAACCGCAATGGCCAACTGGCCAGCATACATACCCTTGTCTCGGGTAAAGCTGAGATAGGAAGGAAATATAATCGCACATCTACGTATCATTTTCGAGACAACGGCACCTGCAGGGATCCGACTGTTTAATCATCGTTCTCATCATACAAAAAACTACATCCGATTTTCCGATGGTGCGTTCCCGGAAAACAGCCACAAACCAAAAGGTGGAAGCAGGAAAACCGAGGAATAAACAGGTTCATATCACACGGTTGCCCCACTTCCGAATATCTTAATGGAGCACTAAACTCGCCCTTTCTGGTCAATGATATGCCCCTCCAACTTTCGGAGTAGACCAGCATTCTTCGCACCATCTGAATTTTTAACCAGAAACCAAGCACTTCTTCAAAGTGAAAAAAGGCCGAATCCATTCAATTTACAAGAAGTCCCAGTCAGAAAATCCTACCACTGAGTTGGACCACCGATAAGATCACAAAAGTGCAGTATGGGGAACAGAACAGTCACAGCTACAGAACACCGCTAATCAACAAACAGCTTTCACATTGCTCCATGCAGTTACCAGAGTTTTTGGGGCATGATATTGACCTGCTCAACTAGGGGACCGAATCTAAAGCTAAAACCTACGGCTGATTCCAGGGGAGCATGGTGGAATATCTACTCCGACTGCTCGAAGGGGACACGAACAAACAGCTGCCCGTGCAGTGTGACCACCGCTGATGTCTGATGGGGATCAATCCTCGAAGGTAAGTTCACAACCTGAGCACAGCATAACAAAAGTGAGGTAACAAACATCGAGACAACTTAAATATCCTGCCCTGTCTTTTGTTAGGAAGAAGACAACAGGCAGAGTTTGTCGATGGTTAAAGAAACACAACCAACCAGAAACTAAACCCTGATTGCAATTGTCAAAATATGGGACCACAAGGCTCAGACTTGCCCAAATCTGTCCTCTCTAGAATTCTAAATATGGGACCCGCCATGGCCCAGAGCTTATGTCCACTAGGAAATCTCACCAGTACATTCAGGTTGACTGAGAAGTTCACATGGTCCTGAAGTTGCGAAAGTATAATTACTAGTTAACTTCAGTCGTGCCCCATCACATCCATGCAGGGTCACGTGTTCTATATTTCACATTTTGGTTGAAAGCAGCAAATGAAAGTGATTGTACAGGTATACAGGACTACCTTCTTGAAAGGTGTCACACCCCAGGGATTTTCAGGATGTTCGGGCTCACCGCTAATGACTAGCCTCCCAGCTGGATCCGATTGAACTCGCACCTGTATATATTCCATGGACATGGTGATGATATTTGATAAGGAAGACCAAACTATCTAATTAATTTCAAAGATAACATTTCAGCAGAAAAGGTGAGATGATGTTCGAAGAAGAGGTGCAAACCTCCTCTCTCAGAAGCCCAGGGACTAAAGCATAGACTTCAAAGCAATCCTTCTGTGGAAGGCAAAATTTTTTCAAAGAAAATTATAACATACAACGTCAATATTTTGTATATCTTGAAAAGTGTGCAATTCATCAGAGTTCTTACGGTTCTTTGTACATTGATCTTTACCCAATCGGCAGGGGGTCCAACATCAACCACCACTACATCCAATCTAGCAGGCATTGCCCAAACCAAGTCAATTTCTTTCCACAAAAAATAAATTCAGATTCTCAGTTATAAAAAGATTAGGGAAAAACACAAACAAAATAACTCCATTTTGACCAAACTAAAGGCATCATCAAAAGAAATGGAAGCTAGTTCTCACAGAAACCAGCATAGAAAGCAAAACAGAAAGCAATCTTAACTGTGACTCAGAAGATTTGCTGCGAGCAGATTTCACAGGATTTTCCATGTAGGGCGATTTCTTCCGTTTCAGTGAACCTGCAATTCAGTGAATTCTCCAGAATGAAAACATAATTTACCCATGTAATATTTGGAGGAAGAAGGAACACCTGATGATATTTTCAGTACTAGCACATAATACAAAAAAGGAATTCACATAGTTACGTAAGGAGCTCACCACTGCTTTTAAGCTGATTTTCACGCTTCTGCAAAGACTTAGCACTTTTGTCCTACAAATAAAGAAAATGAAAAACAAGTTAAGACAAGCAGAAGCTTCAAGCTCATGAATGTAATGGCAAATTGAAGAAGTATGCTGGACAACTCCCACAAGTACCTTTATAATTGGATCACTAACTTCACCATTAGTAAGTAGACGCTGGGAGTACCAACCCTGCATAGCACGTGCTGCAGCATCCCTCCTTGCTCTATTGGACCCAGACGCCTAATAAGAAAAACCAAAATAATGTTCTTTAGCAGCCAAGCCCAAAAACAATTAAAAGAGTAAATTGTCTCTCTAGAGTCATTCATGTAATATAGTGAAAAGACAAATGAACAGATTGCGGAGACAAGGGCTAGTCACTATACTAGCAAACAACAGGCAATTCGACCGTGACTTTGAGCATAAAGACCCAAATTCTTTATTGATCTCATGATTGACAAGCAGTGCTGCCAATTTACACAGGCTGTTGGCAGTTGTTATAATGTTAACAGAGTGGTAACTTTGTTCCATACCCAAACCCCCACAGAAAAAAGGGTTGATAAGATTTCTATCTTTCTTGCTGTGCGCCAGGGTTAACGTGCATGTAATGACAGGGTTTTCATAAGTACATGCACTTAAGTGGTTAAGATAAGGACGTGAATATAGTTTGTCTGGAAACAGTGACAATACTTCCGAGCACATTGAGGACTTAAATTGCATACTAGTTCTTTCACATGCGCAGCTTCAATAATCAACCAATATTAGATCTCCAGTCTCCACTTCATGTGATTTCCCAGTTTTGCTAGCAGTTTGTTGACTAAAGTCTTTTGTTCAAAACTGTCCATATTTTTCCTTTGACATTCCTCATCAGCTAGCTTTTTCAGTTGCTCTAGGATCTCAGTCTTGTTCTGCTTCAAATCCCTTTTTGTTCAAGAGCAAGTTTTTTTTTTTTTCAGAATATTCAAGTGCAAGCTTTCATCAGGACCAAGAATTCAAGTAGAACAGAAATAACAGGAAGTTGATGTCACATCACCTGATTTTTTAGTCTATGTGTTCATTGGCATATGCATATTAGAGGAGGTGGCTGGAATCCTGGGCCCGTATTAAGGGTAGCACCTACACTCTTCTATAACCCCTTTTCCAAATTCTAAAATTCTAGCAGCACTCTTCACAGATAGACTAACACAGGATGCTTCAGGTGCAAAAATAGATACTGATGGGGTTTGAATATTTCATGATTATGACAGTCACAAATGTACTATGTTTATGATGCTGGAATTTTTCCAGTATACAAACAGGTTTAAATCCATGGCACCTTCAACACACTTATGGTACAGATACAATGGCACCCTAAAACACTCTGAAATAATACAAATTACCTAGAAGGCAGAGTATACCTGGTTATCAGCACTCATAGGCTCTGTGGGAGAAGCAACAGGTCCGAGCTCTCCACCATGAATTTTGTCCCTCTCATAATCAAGAAGTGCCTGTGAAAGAAGAGTAAAATTCAAAATTCAGTTTCAGCATCAAAAGAAAGAGCATGAAGTTAGCCAGTAAAGCACTTGAGGTTGCATCCAAAATATTCAAATCTAAGAAAAACGAAAACCACTATCGCAAGTAGGAGCCAAATATTTCAAAGAATTTGCACGTAAGGTGCAATTATACTATAAATTATGCAGAAGTTTGTGCAAGAGATCATGCAAAACTATATCAGAGCATGTAAAAGTTTATTTAGATTATTGAGCGATAAATGAGCATTCACTTCAACTGACAGTTGGATACTTTAGCATAAAAACTGGCTAGTTACTCCTTCAAAGGCTGTGTTGCACAGAATAGAGTGACTTTAGACATTCTGAAATGAATGAGTTCTGGACAATTACAGCAAAGTATCATCTTTACTCTTCAGTTTTAGAGGATGACTTGAAATTTGATACTCTATTTCACAATTTAAGCATGACAAATTCTGCAGGTGACAAAGGCTGGCCACGCATACAGGCCTATAAGGGGAGGTGCGCTGATACATATCATTATAGCAAAGGTGCTAATCCATAAAACACTCATAATAGAAAACCAACAATCACCTTCTCATAGAAACCACGAAATGTCCAAGAAACTGTTGTGCATGTTCTGCATCAAAATAGCATATAAGTTCAGATTTACCTAAAGCAAGTGAATAAAAATATGAAACTAATGAACACAGGAAGAGTTACAAAATGAGAAGGCAAATTACAGCAATTAATCCTTTGCTCTGTTTCAAAATAGAATTTTGAATCAATTTGCAACCATATAAACCCTAATTTCTCCAAAGAAAAACTGATGGCACTATAATTTTCATGAAAGAACTAAATCAGAATCAACAGCAGATGAAGTAGCCAATCCTCACTTGGGGGGTTTGAAGGCCTCTCCAACTTGTCGCCACAACTTACATGATGTAACCTGCAGGAGAATAGAGAAGCAATTTGTTAGTTGTCCACAAATTAGTAGCATTCTGCATCAACACACCAGACAATTAGAAATTGAGTAAGACAAATGCATTACACCACTCATGTCAACAAAATTACAATACTAGTAACACACATCAGAATGGTCCACATACCTTATCATAGCCTCCCAATCGAACTACAGCTCGCCATAACCTTTTCACCAAAAGAATTAGATTCCCATTAGCTCAGAAAATAGAAATTTCTTGTATCAAAATCATCCAACTACAATGGAAAACAATATATTGAAAAGAAGGAACTTACTTAAGGCAATTTAGTCCCTCTCCGTAAAACTTAGGAGGCTTAAATTCCATGTTCTTTTCTTTGAAGAAATTCTCCAGCTCCTTCATAAAGGCTGATTGCTCTTCTTCAGCGCCAGATTCACTGCCCTCATCATTTTCATCCAATAGAAATATATCCTTCAAACTCAGAGTCCCTTTTTCCTTAGGTAGCGGAGTCTCTATTTCCTGTTCCTTGATCTCCATTTGCTCTCCATCAATATTTTCAACTTTTGCATCAGCACTAGCCACATCAAGTGTATTAGTAGTGTCATGGTTAACTGGGGCAACACCATCGACATGTTCTCCAGTTTTACTTTCGGTTTTTTTGCTGTCTGCAATTTTAGTATCCTCAACATTCTCTGCAGCTCCAGGTTTGGTTAAAGAGACGTTACTATCACCAGCCTCATTGGTTTCCTGAGTAGGCATTTCATTGGTTTCAGCCTTGCTGTCTGAAGCTACAGCAGATTGGACATGTTGACTCTCATCCTTGTCTAGATCTTGTTCATTTTCAGATGAAACCAAACCGGCAGATTGCTGAGGTGGAGGCTCAACATTAGAGGATACATTTTCATTTTGCTTATCATCAGAGACTGTCCCTACTACAGGGGGGCAGCCATTTTGCAGAGAATTCGGATTTTCTTCTTTGGCTCCGGCCTGAGAAGATTCCTCCCCTTGTGCTTCAGCGTGAACTCCTCCTGGTTCCACCACTTCCACAGGAACCTGAGCAGGAGCCAAATCTTGTCCTGCTTCCTCTTTATCCTTTGCATCACTCATTTCTAGTCTCTAAACAAAAAAATGAACGTAAGAAAAAAAATTTTATCTTAGAATTCATGGATGCCTTAATACTAAAACCTCCTCTTGGTGACCGGAAACAATTATCATGTCCAAATTTCACATGTCACCGACTCGTTTCTCGATTATTTAAATAAGAATTTAATTTTTTTTGTAAAAAAACCTGAACATATTGAGGCCCTCGCAGCTATAAATACTCAATAATAAGGCAGCTCGCCTACAGCTAAGAGGAAGATACTGAAATTCACGTTTTTCGCATGCATTTTACTCTAAAATGTAGCAGGAGCCCTAGTTCACCCCTCGGCATGCAAACTAAATCGAACGAAAAGAGCCACATTTCGAAACGAACGGTTAGAGCTACTAGGTGCAGAGCTTCAGCACTCCCTCAGCTGAAAAGGGGCCATGTAAATCTCCTAATCCTCAGGCAGAAATGAGAAGAGTGAGGAAGAGCCCTAGGAATTCGAATCAAATACCTGAATACGAGCTTGCCACACGCAGAGAGAGAGAAATCACCGCACTCCTGGAAGAAAATGTTACAGAGACGAAGGGTAAGAGAAAGTTCGGTTCAACTAGAGGAGCTCAGCTCACCGGAGCAAAACCCTAGCCATCCATCGCTGAGAAATGGCCCTTGCCTCCTTTTGTCCTTCGGTTTCCGTTCCTCCGTTGTATGCAGAACGACAGGGAGGAGAGAGAGGGGGAGAGAGGGAGGGGGAAAGGGCAATTATATCATATCGCTCTTTTTGGATGCCGTGGGAGAATAATTCTCATGTGGACCGGGCTTATGAGGACCCAAGCGTGTGATCACCGATCTAGATTCCACTCACATGAACCCGGCGTGCCGCATTATGCACCGTCATTGGAAAGATAATCCACTTTCACCGCACCAGCAGCAAGGTAAGGCTCAACGACGTCGTCTCCCTGTGATTTTAATTGCGGAGCCTGCAGCTCATGGGCCTGGGCCTTTGATGGAGAATAATTGGTAGAGATAAAATGGGCCTCGCGAGTGATATTTGGGCTTGAGGCTCGGTTTTTTTATTGAAACTTTTTTGGGTATACCAATTAATATAAAAAAAAATTCAATGAATTCAGATCCGCCCAATAAGAGACAGAAGAAGAAGAAGAAGAAGAAGAAGGGATAGTGGAGATTCCAAAATTTGCCCAACCTTCATGTGGAGATTTCTCGCTACGACATCGTAAAATGTGACCGCATAGGAATTTTATTCTTCTACTTGCTGGTAGACGTGTGCAGCAGCCATCATCACCACCGCGATGATATCGATTTTTTCTCCTTGAATATCATGATGATGTTGACTTTCTAAGCATTATATGATCTCAGATAGTAATGGGGGAGAGGAGACTGCAGACGAAGAGATTGGGGCTGTTTTAGAAATTCAAAAAAATTTCGGGGTCCTATTTTCTCAGTCGTGACTGATAGATAATATTTTTTGTTTTTAATTTTTTTTAAATTTATTATTTTGTTGTGGGGTCTTAGCGATCTAATGGATTATAAGGTACCTGGATAAGCACGCCCAGCTGCATGCCAGACAAAATAACGTGGAACGTCGGATGACCGATGGATTTGACAAAAGCATCGATGTCTTTCGATCATTTCTCTTTCTAAATTTTCTCTCCTTTTTTTACGAGGATTACTTTATAATTTTTAAAATAAGATGAAACTGCAAATTTATTAATATATGTATTCATAATTCAATTGGTTGAATTCTATATTTGATAAATAATGATAATAATATATAATTAAAAAGTTAAAATATAATATATTAAATAATAATTTATAAATATAAAAGTTAAAATATTTATAATATATTAATATTCTTTTTAAAAATAAATGCTTGGGTTTATGATCTTTTTTCTTTTTTTAAAATAATTTTAAATTCACCTTAATTTAATTATCGATTCAATTGAATTTAACAATTAAATTGAAAATCAATCAATTTAGATGAATCCGATCATATTTAGATTATATTTGAATTAATTAAATAAAACCAGATCAAATGGCTACTTGATTCCCAATTAAATCAATCCAACTAAGTGGTCCAGTCTGATTTTAAAAATTATAGTTTATTCTCTTTAAATTTATGAACATTTTAAAAAATTATAAATTCATGTAACAAATCTTATCAATGTTGGATTTACCTTAAAAAAAAGGGAAATTTTAAACGAAGGGCATTCCTTTTACAAATAGTTTTCCCTTTTTTATTCCGTGAAAGGTATAGAATACTTGTCCTATAAAAACCAGGGAAATCGTGTCGGCAATGAACACGTGACGTAGTTTTAATGTTGGATCCCAACATCAACGGAGTATTCGAGCCATAGTTTTAAAAATCGGATCGGACTGGTTGGTTCAACTACCACTCACTTGGTCCAGTTCCAATAAAAAAAATCCAATTACAGTTTCAATGAGGTCAATTACGGTGAACCGACTAGTTCCTTATTCGACCAATGAACCCAATTAAACTGGTGAAAAAATCGACCAGCTTAAAATTTTAAAAAATATATTATAATATATATTTTTATTTTACTAAACTTATATTAATTTTTAATATAATTGTTATATTAATAATTTTTATTATAAATTATATTCAAATTATAATATTATATAAATTTATTAGTAATATTATATTATTAATATTATTTATTATATATATAATTTGATATATTGAACCCCTATTCCGACGCATGAACTCATTCTTACATCAATTTCATATCCGATCCGATTTTTAAAAATATGATTCGAGCATTCTAGTTTCCTCTCCGTGGCAAGGATAGACAATAATGTATATTTGAGCCTGCTATGTGTGTGTGCGCGGTGTTCCTGTCTAGATCGGCATTGTATCAGTCGTACCAATATCCATCCGAATCAATGGCCGAAGCTGAAGGGGACTTGTCCCTGGCTGTCCGGATTGTAGACAAAGAAATATTAAGGACGGTAGATAGATATTATTTATGTGGAAAAATTGACAAGTAGTTGCCGGACATTAATTGACTGCCTACTAATTTGTGCAACCTGTCTGTCAATGTATATATTTTCTCTCCTATTATGAGCCATGCTGCCATGAATCCATTAATTACAGGGACTCGAGATTTATAAGGTGTCCGATTTATATTTATTCAGAAATGGATTGGTAGATGATGGTGTTAATATATGAGATTAATCTTTTATACAATTCAAGTGAATGCTCGGAATCGTAAGGGGAATTGTAACTCATGAATTGCCCGCAAAATGAATTCAGTTGTCGAATCCAACTAACCTTTGGACCAGACAGTCTTACTGTTAATGATAAGATTAGTGATAAGTAAAAAAAAAAAAAAAAGCAAAATTGGGGGGTCAGCTGAGATACAGATGCTGAAATGGAAGTTCTTCAATGGAACAGATTCTCCAAGCACACTCAGCTGACAGAGAGCAAGAATCACTCTGATCATAAGGATCCTTTTGGCTTTCCACGGAAGCTTCAGATCTCTGCTGCCATCATCTTTTCACTGGAAAAGCTTTATCCTCTTAACGACAGACGTTTCTTCTGATTATCTGTGGTTCACAGTTTTTCTGGAAGAAGAAGAAGAAGAAGAAGAAGAAGAAGCTCAGGGATGGGACTCGGGGATCTGCTCCTCGTTGCTCTAGTTCCGATTTTGAAGGTGCTGATCATCACAGGAGCTGGGCTTTTCCTAGCCTTGGAACGTATAGATCTCCTGGGACCAATCGCAAGGCACCACCTTAACAATGTAAGCCTGCAGGTGACATCTAACGAAATTCAGGATTCTCGACTCTTGAAGTTTCAATCCCTTCCTGTTTCCAATCACAACGCCACTGTCAAACGTGTACAATGTTTGTTCTGTTTTTTTCGACAAAATACTGTCCGTTCTCATGTATGTTATTGGCAGATCGTATATTACGTGTTTAGTCCTGCTCTCGTGGTGTGCTACTTAGCTGAAACAATCACACTGCAAAGCCTGCTGCAGCTGTAAGTTTTAACACTTCCCGGCTGTTGAATATGCAGTAGTCGGCTCTCGGCAAATCACTGATAACCTCTTGTTTCTTCTCCATGCCATTTAGATGGTTTATGCCCGTGAATATCCTGCTCACGTTTGTAATCGGCTCCATGCTCGCATGGTTGCTGAACAAAATCGCAAGAACTCCTCAACATTTAAGGGGACTCGTTATTGGTTGCTGTTCTGCTGGTGACGTCCTTTTGATCTTCTAAGCGTTGTTTAGATATAAGTTCAAGAATTCAGTGAAGAAAACAATTTTTTTGTTTGCAGGCAACTTGGGGAACTTGCTTCTGATCATTGTCCCGGCGGTCTGCAACGAGTCCACTAGCCCATTTGGAGACCCATCTCGCTGCAACGCATCAGGGAATGCTTATGTTTCGCTTTCCATGGCGGTGCGTACATACACGGTCTCACAACATCCAATACAAAAGACAGTTAGACGGGATGATTTTCACGCTTGTATTCATTTGATAACCGAATTCTAATGCCTTACCAATTTCTCCATCAGATAGGCGCTATATACATCTGGTCTTACGTGTACATCATGATGAGAGTATCAATCAGTAAAAGCATTGAACCTGATGATGGCGGGAAGAATGTCGAGGCGTCTCTCGGAGTTACCTCAGGGAGCACCACCAGGAGTTCAACAGAGCCTCTTCTTTGTTCTGTTGTCTGTGAACCGGATTCTGCTGGTGCTCACATGCCTCACCAAGAGTCCTTGAAGAAGGTAGATTATCATTGATCATCATTTCATTGTCTAAATGAATCATCTTAATTGGGTCTCAATCACTCAAAACAGATGGATGATCTATATTGGCAAATTTTGAGGATGTGATCAGAATTAAGAGGATAAAAATGCCATTGACAGGTCTCGGTTAGTCAGAGAATTATGCAGCAAATTAAGGCACTTATGGTAGAAGTCGATCTGAAGATGTTGTTTGCCCCGGCAACAATTGCAGCGGTACGTATGCCCCATATAGCTTTTTCTGACGCCTAGCAGCGAAGGAGAAAACTGGAAACCTTTCCGCAGCTATCAGTGCAACAAACAATCGAATTTCTTGTGGCAGCTGGTAAGAAATCTAATGTTGCTCCTGACAGGCAATCGGTTTCACCATCGGGATGGTCCCATTGCTGCGAAATGCATTTATTGGTGATAATGCCCCTCTTCGGGTGATTGAAAGTTCAGTGTATATTCTCGGGTACGCAAAGATTGCACTCAGAATCTCTTTTTAACTCCTAACTGATATTCAATACTAGCTTGGGTTTCTAATATCCCCCTTCATTTGATTCAAAGTGCAGAGAGGCTTGTATCCCTGCTATGACCCTGATCATTGGGGCGAATCTTCTCAGAGGTGATCGCCTTTTGCCCATAACATGCATCTAAGTCGAAAGACACACGTATAAACACAATCACAGTCTAGCACTGTCTAGCATGGTCCAGCTTATTGATGATCAGCGAAAAGATCAAGATACCAGTTTAGTTCTATATTGATTATCAGACCGGATCGAAACTTGTCTCAGGTTTAAGAAGCTCGGGAGTCAGTGCCCTGACGGTGCTGGGGATAATACTCGTCCGATACATGGCATTGCCCCTGATAGGAATCGCTGTCATCAAAGCCGCCCGAAGTCTCGGGCTGGTCGGGTCGGACGCGCTGTACCAATTCATCCTCATGCTGCAGTTCGCCCTTCCACCCGCGATGAGCGTCGGTAATGCCACAATATACATAGCTCGAGCTACTAGCGATTCATTCAGAGGCACAGTCGAGAAAAGCTCCGAAGAATTAACTAAGAATAATCTTTTTGAGGTCCTGATTATCTTGTGAAATCATCGAGCAGGTACCATAACTCAGCTGTTCAAGGCCGGCGAGAGCGAATGCTCGCTCATCTTGTTGTGGACTTACGCCACCGCGGCGTTCTCCCTTACCCTTTGGTCAACAATCTTCATGTGGCTCGTGGCCTGAGAAGATCGGTCTCACCTTCATTTGAAGGGAAGGGAGCGTCCGTCTCATGAGCTCAGACGGCTTCCATGGCTCCACTTGAACGACCAGACGGCTTCCGCGACCCGATATTCTCACTTAGTTCAAGCTTTCCATCTTATAAAAACTCAAACTTGACCGAGCATATGCTTCACTGTTGTTAGATCATAGTGCAGATAGTCTAAGGAGAAGGGTGGGAGCTGGCATTCTATAATCTCTTCTTTTTTTTTTCTTGAATAAGTAGACATTAGTATTGGCAATAGCCGCCCGATCGCAAAAGGATCAGATTGTGTGAATGGATGAATGAAGCAATTTCCATACCTGAAAAGTCTTTTTTTTTCTTTTTAATGAATGCTTTCCAATTTGTTGCCATTACGCTTTCCCAGTGATTTCTCGACCGAGCTGGCGCGAGTCTATAATTTTGACTTACTAGAAATTATCTGTCGTACGGTATCCTTCGCGTCAGATATGTATGAACTGGTCAATTGATGGTTGTTGACCCACATTTTGTCCTATTACATATTATGAAGGAAAAGAGAGAGAGAGAGAGAGAGAGAGAATTAATTGATTAACCCTTACGATTAAAAACCGGAATCTGCGTAAGAATGGATCCCCCGACCCTAGCTAGCAAGGACATCAGCCACAGAATCGACCATCTGTCCAATCCGGTTTTGTCAAGTGATTCATTTGCATATTGGCTCCGCTTTGACGTGCCCAGACTAACTAGTCAATTTCCATATAAACCCATGAAACATACGAAGCAGTACGGGTCGATTTCTAGTACCAAAATAATTAGAAATTCTCACGTATCCGACTTCGTTAACCGAATTCAGGCAATAGCTCTTCCTCTTGCAAGATTCAACACGTCAGTGCAGAGATATGTAACTCAAAATCATGAAGAGTGAGAATACGTCACTAGCATGCGAAAATCTTAAGATGCGATGAACAGTAGATTATAAGGCTGGCAACCATATCGTACCATGATTACGTGTTTCGTGTCTAAGCAGTATATGTCAAAAGCTCACATCCCGTACCTAATCTGTTTAGCCTCTACAAACTAAATGTGTCAGTAATATATACACGGACATAATCAATATATTTAATATGATAATAATAATACTTTGATTAAAATATTTATAATATAATTATTATAATAAAATATAACAAATAAATTTTATTACACTGACAAATTAAAGTAACACTATTTATAATTAAATAAGTTAAAAGATGTTAATATATTTAATATATATTTAAATATATTTAATTAGATAAAATTAATTATATCTTATTGAATATATAGATTTACCATAATTTAATATGAATCCGTCTAATAATTTTATATCGTATCATATTAAAATTTACCCGTTCCAGTAGATTACCATATGGGCCCATATCTCTTAAGACCTGAGTATGAATTCCAAGATAGTAAGTTCAAATATAACATAAACAGCCTGACTTATAATAAGTTATTTTCTAAAAAAATCATACATCATGTTATCAAATGAATAGATAAGATGTTGTGCACTACTATTTATTATTAATTACAATATTTCTCACCATAATTAATTAAATTATTGGATTTGGTACATACGTAATCTTATGAACTCATGGTAAAATTCAACAATTTCTGCAGCAAGTGAGAAAAATTGATGTTTCTTTAACATGAATCATTGATGGTGAAAATACGTACACGACTAGCTAGCGTTGACTTCTTCTTAAGTTAACAAGCACAGGTGGGTAAATTACACAATTGGTACAAAATATTTTGACAATGTAACACTTTGGTACAAAATACTTAAAATGTAACTCGGTGATACATTTTCTTTCAAACATGTAATACTTTAGTACATTCCGTTAATTTTTTATTAACGCCGTTAACTTTTGATGACGTGTACGGTCTACGTGGCATTCCTTGATGACGTGGCTTCATATTTTAAATATGTGGACTGCCACGTGGCACATGGTGGGACCCACTATTTTTTTTATTCATTTCTCTCTCCACACCTCTCTCTCTCTCTCTCTCCCTTTCTCTCACTCGGCTCTCTCTCCCACTCTCTCTCTCGCTCGACTCTCTCTCCCACTCTCTCTCTCGCTCAACTCTCTCTCCCTCTCCCTCTCTCACTCGGCTCTCTCTCCCGCTCTCTCTCTCGCTCAACTCTCTCTCCCTCTCCCTCTCTCACTCGGCTCTCTCTCCCTCTCTCTCACTTGGCTCTCTCTCTCCCTCTCTCTCTCGCTCGGCTCTCTTTCTCTCTCTCAGCTCTCTCTCCCTCTCTTTCTATCGGCTCTCTCTCTTTCTCTCTCTCTCGGCCCTCTCTCTCTCCCTCTCCCTCTCTCTCTCGACTCTCTCTCCCTCTCCCTCTCTCTCAGCTTCTCTCTTTCTCTCTCTCTCTCGCCCCCCCCCCACCATACGTTGGGTATCCATCAACCCGTGCTCATTCTTGTATCTGGAGCAAAATTTCATTTTTTTTCCTGTGTGAGAGATCAAGCAGGAAGGGATGGAACCACCGTCGAATCTTCCTTGGTCCAAGCCTGGGTGGAGAGTGATAAGAAAGGGAACAAAATCAAATCGATTAGGGTCAATCAATCAATTTGTGTTAGTGATTGGAGTCTTTTGTTTATATATATATAAACAAGAGAGAGAGAGGGAGAGGGAGAGATAGTCGAGAGAGAGAGGGAGACGGAGAGAGAGCCGAGAGAGAGAAATAGAGAGAGAGAGAAAGAGAGAGAGAGCCGAGAGAAAGAGAGGGAGAGAGAGAGCCAAGTGAGAGAGAGAGGGAGAGAGGGAGAGAGAGCCGAGTGAGAGAGGGAGAGGGAGAGAGAGTCGAGCGAGAGAGAGAGTGGGAGAGAGAGCCGAGTGAGAGAAAGGGAGAGAGAGAGAGAGGTGTGGAGAGAGAAATGAATAAAAAATAGTGGGTCCCACCATGCGCCACGTGTCAGTACACATATTTAAAATATGAAGCCACGTCATCAAGGAATGCCACGTAGACCGTACACGTCATTAAAAGTTAACGGCGTTAATAAAAAATTAACGGAATGTACTAAAGTGTTACATGTTTGAAAGAAAATGTATTACCGAGTTACATTTTAAATATTTTGTACCAAAGTGTTACATTATTAAAACGTTTTGTACCAATTGTGTAATTTACCCAGCACAAGTCGATGACAACAACAGTTCACATATGCACGTTAAACTAAGTTGACTCCAACAACTGCAACAACAAATCACGAAGCATCCCTGACCGACCAGCAAAGAGTGATACCCTCGTTCACCGAGGACGGTTGATGAAAGTTCGAACCCTGCAGACAGAAGAAGTTAAGATGACCGATAAATGAGCCCGTACATGTACAGGCCAGAGCATCCGGGTTCCCTCGTTAGTTGTCACCAACAGTACCAATTACGGTACGGTCGGTGTGTATTCACCAAGATGAAACCCCGACAACGATGAATTATTTAACATGTCTATCCCACCATGCCCTGTCATGTTACGAGAAAACATGGGTAAAAGCGTTAATCGCCAATGTAATATCCTACCAGAGGTTGATTGGTACGGGTTGACTTCATTTCTCGCTTCAGTGAGGGATTGGGTCACAAATCGGGTCAGCCGGATAAGGCATTGGCTCAATAAAGGTAGGCCCGAGAATGGTTCAAGAACTTATCGGGCCGCCCGGCACGACTTAATAAAAACTTTCATCGTGGAATTTTTTTAAAAAGTAATTTTCAATAATTATTACAAATCCAATTTGAGCTGATTAACACTTTTTTTCCTCTTTCTACCATTTAAATCTAATTTACATAAACAAAATATATTAAATATAGTTTAGGACCGTTATTTTTTATTTTAATATAGATAGTAAAATAAGATGATAATATTCGAACTATCTTGTCCCAGCAAGAAATTACTAACTATATGTGAAAAACTAAAATATAACAAGATGAAAATAGTGGAGATAACATAAATATACGATGGTCAAAATATCAAAATCACGAAAGTATTATTATGATATTTGAAATCAAAAATACATATAATAATCTATATATTTATATGTTAAAAAATCAATTAAATAAGAAATTAACATATTCAATAAATCTATTTTTTAATTAAATATTATCAAATCATAATATATCAACCAATATAAATAATAAATATTATCTTATATCAAATATTTAATTTTTTAATATAATAAATATTATCTCTACCACTTCGCTTCAACCACAAACTATGACTGCAATTTTCCATGGAAAGGTACGACTTTGAAGGCACGCGGCTAATTTATATGTTGAAACTTGTCAATAACATTGACCAGTCAATCGGTCAATTAAGTAAGGCAGATTTTAATCATACATTAGATTAACTGCAGGGTCAAACTTATATTAGCTAAACAAATAAATAAATAAACCATTTGCATCTAATATATATAAATTTGTAAAGATGACCTCTTTCCATACATTTTTTTTCATAACTCGAATTCAAAAAATAATCGTAATTAAAAAAATTATCTTTTAACAAATTAACCCACCTCCATCTTATTAGAGTTTGTTGAATTTATAAAATTAAAATGGTACGCAATGCGATATATTCTCCAATGCATTATTATTTTTGTATAAATCAACGGTATTTAAAAGTCCCTCGACATAAATTGTTTTCATTAACAAGACTCAACCCAAAATATTACTTAAGAAAAAGAGAGATCGAACCATCTCAATTAACTTTAACGTAATCAACTTTACGCATGTATTGGAATGTATGTGTCGGAATATATATAATATGAGGTGGATGAATTAATGTGAGCACTTTGAAAATATAAAAGAATTGGATGTTTGAAAAATATAATGGGATGGGATATTAACATTTATAAGTATATGTTGGATATAGACTCAATTTCTTATCCAGGAATTGAGAGCAAATTACCATTTTGTTATACCCAACTACCAAACACGCGGCTAGTTGTTCCTCCAGTGTGAGAGAAGAATATCTCACCAGCTGTCAACTGTTCAGAAAGCTGAATGTGGAACAAAAAAGCTTTGATTCTTGGTCGGTCAGTTGTCGTCCTCACCCAAGATTCGTACACAGTATTTGTGGAAGGCAAATGTTTAAAATTATGTGACAAGTGCGGACCACATTAGCCACGTTGTTGGACAGCTTAAGGTTACATAGTAAGTACCATCACATGTTTGTTAATCTACTTACTTACATAGATATCGACTTGCTATGTGGTCTAATACCTTCTAAAAAGAAAGCCCAATTACGAAATCCACTGTCAATCATTCTTCCAGCGTGGAAGAAAAACTCACTTCATGGTCAAGTTTTTCAATTTATTGTTGTGCTTTTATTTATCAATTTTCGTCTATCAGTTAAATTTTTAAAATTTTTATTTATTTTAGTCTTTTAAGTCTTATATCATCATTACATATTGTTGAATTTTTATCATGGGAAGATTAAAACTGTAGCAGCCAATCATAAAAGTCGTGCAGAGTCAGGACGAAGTCGGTGTTTGAATCGAGGGGTTTAGGTCCGAGGAAGATTGAGTAAGAAGGGCAATGGGCTCGAATCAGGTAAAGGAACCACTGAAGCTTCCTCGCGGCACTAGGAAAATGCTTCCGTGGGGCCCATGCCCGAAAAGGATCGACGTGTACACTGCAAGAGTATTTTATTACAAATTAAACATATTTTAGTTGGAAATTTCTAGGTAAAAGCACGGAGGAACATGGATGGCATCGAGACCAACCTTCTGTCTCTTTTCTCTCTCTTTTTTTTAATATAGTTTATGGTTTTAAGAGGGGGATGGGGGGGGAAAGATAATTGAATGCGTCATGTTAATTAGGGTAATTAGATATTTCATTTCTTAAGCAAGTTCTCATAATTATATCTTATGATGATTCAAGAAAAATAATGACTTGGTAGACTCATCGCTCGATAGGAAAAATTGGTTCAATATGATTTAATTATTATAATAATAATTATTATCAGGCTTAAATAGGGGAATGAGAGACCCCTGAGCCCCCTAACAAGGTCATTAGTTTCATCTTCATCAGCCCATAGTTTACCTCAAACTTGCCCCAAAGGAAGTCCGTCTTTCCTTGAAAATGGCCGCTCTAGGAAGAAGCTGGAGCAGAGGCAGCTGCTTCCTCACCATAATGTTGCTTCTTGCATCTGTAATCAGTAAGGCAGACAGCCTGGAGACGATTGACAACCAGTTCGGCCCCTTCGACGCATCCTATTATAATATCTTTTCTGTGAATCCTCCGGCGATGATCAGCAATAAAGCCCTGCAGGTAACGCCGGACTCCGCCGGGAACTTCACCCTCACGAACAGCTCCGGGAGGGTCCTCTTCGACCGCAAGTTCAAACTCTGGGATGAAGTCAGAGTTGCATCGTTTAATACTTCCTTCCTCATCAACATCTTCCGGCTCAACAGCTCCCAGACTCCCGGAGAGGGGCTGGCGTTCGTGGTCGCGCCTGACCTCGAGGTTCCGCCGGGAAGCGCCGGCCAGTACTTGGGGTTGACCAATTCAACCACCGACGGAAGCAAAGACAATCGCTTGATTGCCATTGAGTTTGACACGTTCAAGCAGGACTTTGATCCCGACTCCAATCACATTGGCCTCGACATCAACAGTGTCCGCTCCAATCAGACCGTGCCACTGTCCGACTTCGGGTTCCATCTGGCCCCGAAAGGCACGAAGTACTTCCACGTGTGGATCCAGTACAATGGGGCAACCAAACATCTCAAGGTCTACATGGTGGACGAGGATACATCCAACACAACGAAGCCCATGCCGAGTGAGCCGGTGATGGCTGCTGATCTTGACATTAGCCAATTCGTAAACCAGGACTCCTACTTCGGATTCTCGGCCTCAACTGGGACCAACACCCAGCTAAACTGCGTCCTAGGGTGGAACCTAACAGTGGAGAATCTTGGCAAGGACAACAATATCGGGACAATCCTGGCCTTAGGGCTGGGCATCGGGTTGCCAGTCGTGGCAATAATAGTGATCCTATCTGCTGGACTGGTCTACTTCCTGCACTGGAGGCGGTCCATGGCCAACGACCCGAACATATTAGGTGCCCTGAAGAGCCTTCCTGGGACCCCTAGAGAGTTCAGGTTTAAGGAATTGAAGAAGGCAACGAACAACTTCCATGAGAGCCACAAGCTGGGGGAAGGAGGGTTTGGCGTGGTCTACAAAGGTGTGCTGCCGCCGAAGGACGGCAGCTTGGAGATTGCTGTGAAGAAGTTCAACAGGGACAAGATCAAGAGCAAGGGTGATTTCTTGGCCGAACTCACCATCATCAACCGTCTACGCCACAAGCATCTTGTTCGATTGCTCGGTGAGTTCCATATGTTTTTCGATCCTCTTAGTTCTTGCCTTTTGCTTTCTTTCTTTGTCATGTGCCCTATTAAGATTCTTAGTTTACACGCGCTTATTGATTTTATGTAAATCGCCTTAATTGATGTTGTGGATACCTGAATAGCGGGTGGAGATAATCGGTTAAGATTTTAAGTGTGGATCTGTGAGCCATCATGGAGGTAGGGCTGGAAAGTGACAGCTAGAAAGAGATAATATTCATGTTGTCAAATTGGAAAATCCTTGAAAGAGTCAGCAGCTAGCCGCCCGTGAATCCTCCAGGACACAGGCCTCTGCCAACTTCACGACAGCCAGGATGAACAGAAACCGGGCGGTCCGGCCTGGCCTGACATTACATATGGATACTTCGATATATGTGTGTGTCTTGAGCTGAAAGAGCCACAGAATATTTTCTTTTAGTTTTTTTTTTCCTCAAGATGAATTGTATTAAAACGCCAAATCACAACTGTATATCTTATCTTCAACAAATCCCCCTCATATCAGTTTCTAGCTCTCTAGGTAGAAACCCCAATATTTTCTTTTAGTTAACTAGAGAGATATACCTAACTTCCCTTCCATAAGCATAGGTCGACTCAGAGAGGTCGGGACTAGGGATTAGTATCAAAGCAACTGTTCACAGAATATGTATAATTGGAATAGTTTTACTATTTTATTTTTTTAATGAAATAGTCCAACTGAATTAAATTAAAATTTATTAGTCCAGAAATCTCAAATATATTTATTATAATCCTTATTTGGTTCCTCCTGTTGTCCTCTCATAAGTATATATATACATACATCTTCTTTAAACCGAATTTCTTCCTTTTTTTCTTTCCTTATTTATTAAATACTCTGAGATCATGAATTTAATGTAATATTGAAATTTGATGGGCATGATAGAGTATCCTATAACAAATGTCTTGGTGGTGGATCGATAGGTAAAGTTGACTGTATGGCTTTGATGCATCTACACCCTATCCTTCCTGGGATCGATCGATTAAGAAAGTCTTTCTGCTGTAGCAAGTAATGCTTGTTAAATAGAGAATCTTATCACATGCCATGC
Source organism: Sonneratia alba (assembly GCA_900174645.1). Lineage (NCBI taxonomy): Eukaryota > Viridiplantae > Streptophyta > Magnoliopsida > Myrtales > Lythraceae > Sonneratia > Sonneratia alba. Next base: position 4,844,903 of record FWPY01000010.1, read on the forward strand.
CCTGCAATTTGTCAATTTGTTTGAAGAGTTCAAAGCTGCTGACATCAATCGGTTGCATCAACACACAAGATGTAAGCAAAATTATCATTAAAAAAATAGACAAATATAGGGAAAAAAATCAATTATTGGCGTGGGGGAGAGAGGGACCATCTACATAAGATTCTTATGGAATTGACCCCTTTTGTTTTTTCGGTGGTTTTCACAAACTATTCTCTCCAACTTGTCATGTCCATTACTCATTTTTTTATTCCAACATGGCCAGTCTGTTAATGTGTAAACTTATGACATTTTTTTAATAAAAAGATATATCAAATCCATTTTGTTCCGATTAGTTCAAGTTAAAACCGAGTTGGTTTACCAATATGTAAATATAAAGTTGTATGGACCGTTAATTATATAGATAAATAATGATCGAATTTAAGATTTCATGTAAAAAAAAAAAGATATGTCGAGTCATAGGAACTAGGGTTCTTCTTGAATTATTTTGGAATGTCGAAGATGGCCACAGTTTACTGAAGAAATTTTTGATATGTTATGATGTTTCCGCAACAGGGTGGTGCCACAAGAACGGGATGCTGCTTCTGGTCTACGACTACATGCCCAACGGGAGCCTCGACAGCCACATCTTCTGTCCACCGGAGAAGGCGCCTCTCAGCTGGAACCTCCGCTATAAGGTCTTGTCCGGTGTTGCCTCGGCCCTCCGCTACCTCCACAACGAGTATGACCAGAAGGTCCTCCACCGCGACCTCAAGGCCAGCAACATTATGCTCGAAATAAATTTCAATGCCCGGCTTGGGGACTTTGGCCTGGCTCGTGCTATTGATAATGAGAAGACATCTTATGCCGAGCTGGACGGTGTCCCTGGCACCTTTGGGTACATCGCCCCCGAGTGCCTCCACACCGGGAAGGCTTCTGGTGAATCTGATGTCTATGGCTTCGGGGCAGTGATTCTTGAGGTACATAATCGATTCAAAAATTGATTTAGTCATATAGTTATCTAATCTATCGTTGTAAATTCTCAAAAAAGGAAAAAAAATCTATTGCTGTATAAACATGCCTTAACCAATTCAATATTAATTATTTAACTTATATATCGTTCCAATTTTAATTGGCCAATTAACTTGACTTTTGTATCAGGTGGTCTGTGGCCAAAGGCCCTGGTCAAAGGTAGGCGATTTCCAGCTCCTCGTGGACTGGGTCTGGTGCCTCCACCGCGACGGGCAGCTCCTGGAGGCGGTGGATGGTCGGCTTGGCAGCGAGTACGAGGTGGGCGAGGCGGAAAGGCTTCTCCTCCTGGCACTGGCCTGCTCCCACCCGATCGCTAGCGAGAGGCCCAAGACTCAGTCGATTGTTCAGATTCTGTCCGGCTCGATGCCACCACCGACGGTCCCACCTTTCAAGCCTCCATTCGTGTGGCCATCAACGGGCCCACTGAACATCGAGGGTGACACCACAGACACGACGACGATGACTTCTTTGCAGTTCGGTTCGGGTTGGACACAGCGACAGAGTTCCGCTGGGCACAGCGACTGCTCCGTCGTGTGAACTGCACTGCAAGGAAGACAGCGATCTTGTCTTCTCCAAATTGGAAATTCGAACTGTATATGAAATTTCCTTTTTCCTCTAATTTTCTCGTCTGGTTTGGACAGAACAGTGGCAGGCAACCGAAGCCTGAAGGTTATTCCCTTTTCCAATAATGGAAGAGTTTGTTCTTGTTCCTATAAATATTTTATGATTAAAGATAAACTATGTTTACATGCAAGCGCATGTATAAGTTGTTTCATCAAACCAAGAACGACGAGTGTAGAGGTGTAATGGAACTCATCACTACGTGAAAATTTGTTTCTATAATCCGCAAGTGTTCCTGTATGACGACAGTATGGGAGTACCATCTGTTTCCACGGTTAGGTGCTGTGGCTGGCCATGTGCAGTAGATTTGGTTGTATTATAATCGATCGGGTTCCTGGGCCCTACTACGGGGCTCGACTCCAGTATCCTCGATTCAGGTCGGGGGAGTAGGGCTGTACCATCGCAGTGTCTGCATGGTGTAGTAATGACCGTGAAGTGATCATCCCACACTTGAACATAATTTTATTTTATCTTTTTGGGTCAAAATTGTGATTAGGGATATCATAATATTCTGGAGAATATCTTAGAAATAATATAACGAGAAATAATGTCAAATGATATGGAGAAGCAATACCGAGTAATGGCCGTATAATTCCGGAATTGGCCATGACCTTATAGGAGCGTAGACTAGTTCTCCCCGGTGAAACGGGCCTTGCAACGAAAGGCCCAAGACCGAGGCGATCATTCAGATCTTGACAGGCTCGATGGCCGTCCCAGTAGTCCCGCCGTCCAAGCCTCCGTCGGTCCAGTTCGTGTGGCATGAACTCGGTCACTGTTGCGGTCGACGAAGACAGTGGCGACATTGAGACAATCTCAATCACATCGTCGCAGCTCGTTCCATGGCATGGTCCATTCACCATTTAACATGACATGATAATGCTACTTGCCATTTTCTCCTATAAAAATATCTCAATTTCAAAATTTACAAGTAAAACAATCTGTAATTAAAAGAGTTATATCAATTAGTAGTTAATCCAGTTTGAATTTAAATTAATAGTTTACAAGATTACCATGTGAGGCGCCTTTTGTTTTCCCCTGCTAAATTTAACAAACAGAAGGGCCATTTTTCACTATCAAAGTTGGAAGTCAACCGTCCAGCTATTGCCCGCAAAGCCTCTCACAGTGACTAACGGAAGATGGGGCGCCGCATACATTTCCTACTACGAGGATCCCTTCATTCAATCTCTCGGACGAAGAACGGCCCTCGACTGTGGAAATCTGGACAAGAATCGTCGGGAATTTCCTTATGGTAAATAGTGATCAGTGCATCCCCTAATGAAAACGATCAGCCAGCCGCACCGACTGTGTTGTGTTACTTCTAGCTGCAAGCTTCTCGCGTTTTCAAGTTCCAACTGGACTGACTCCTCGTATTTTCGAGTTTAACCCGACGATCATTATAATTTCCTCTCAAAAACTTTCACATTTCATTCTCCAGTCCATTATGTTTTTGGTTCTACCGTTGCGTGCCTAGATACAGTAACTTAAGAGTCAGAACCGATTTCATTTTTATATTGTTTATATCGCAACTTCGAAGTCATTGGTGCCTGCGTAAACAATGGTCAGATGACACATGCGAAGTCTAAAATCTGAGAGAAGAATACACATTATTAAAATTCCAAACACATGCCTTTCATTAGTCATAGAGAAGATAACGACATTATAAATTTGTTCCTCCACATTTATTAATCACCTGCGATACCTACATTGATCGTTGCCCGGCGCATGCCCAAAAAAAAAAAAAACGTGAAGAGATCAATATGCTGAACGCTGCCATAAAACCTCTCCTCAAATCCACCCACCCCCCAAAAAACCCTAATCTTGGTTCTCCTCAGTTAGGGTAAAAACAACCGGCAAAAGGATCCAAAGGAGAAATCTCATCAACAGCATAACCCCAGCCTAGACCAGTACCGAATCGAACTGCTGGTGCGCCCCACGAGGATCAGCATCGTATCCAGCAGTCAACTGACATCGCCTTGTGCAGCAATATCACCGAGCATGGAGGACTTGTATATATCATTGATATTGGGCAACGCACAAAAACATACAGGTAAATCATCTAAATGAGCTAATATACGGAGGAATACTGAGCTGGAATTCATTATTCATCGCCCTGGATGTACCAGCAAAGGAGCATAGTTGCGCACCGCCGGAGGATGTAAATACGAGCACGTTGTTCCCGGACCAAGGAAGCACATCTACGAGTGAGCCCATTGCCTTTCCTTTTTGAGCAGGTCTTGGCCTCAACATACTTGCAGTTGACATGCTGACCCTCGGCCATGGCTGCAATAATAGTTACTTCTTTTTTTTTATTCTGTTTGAATGAGACGGAATAAGAACCAAGTTCTTATCGAAGAGGAGTCTGTACTGACGAAAGGCTCTGTAAGGGAAAAAAAAGCTCGAAGCTTGGATCTGAGAAGTGGAGCTGGAGAAGCATTTATAAACGCAACCAGGAGCTTCCAGAAAAATAGAATAAAACAAGAATAATAAAAATGAAAGAAAAAGAAATGGAGAAATATATGAAGAATAAAGTTGACTTGGTTTTGAAGGTAGGGAGTGAACATGGTCGATTAGGGCTCATGGACAGATAGATTTAGTCTAATTTAACAATATAATTTAATTAATTCTGCATGGAAAGCTGTACTGCTCTCTGGGCATGTTTTTCTATGCGGGGGGAGTGAATGTGGGCTTTGAACTTTTATTATAATAGTTATTGAATTGTTTGTATCGAAATTTAACAAAAAAAATTAGGTGAGAAAATATAAATTACATAGAAATACTATATTTCTTATTGAATTTTCTTAATCTTATTCATATTTAATAAGATTTTATTGCTCTTTTTATTTTTTCATCTAACATTGCTTATATAAGAAAATCTAATGAATCTTGATAAATTTAACTCAACAAATAAAATCTCATTCAGCAGAGATTTTCTGCATCTCCAAAATACAAATCATCCATGTCATTTGACTAGGTTGCTCTATGCAATTGTCTCTTACTTCGCAATGATTCTATAAGAACCCTGAAAATTGTTCTGGGTTGCATAGGCATAATTTGATGAGTTATATCAGAGTGGGGTTACGATAAAAATTGTCCCATATCTCTAACTAATTTCCTGTATGTGGTGGATGATGATATCTGGTATGATTCGTTTAAATCATCATGAATAATTACCAGCTGGAAGTTATGGACGAAGAGAAGAAGCGATGGAGGGAAATGTGAGGGATTGCCTGATCAGGACAAGGCAAGCGGTGTCAGAGAAGGGAAACACTGTCCCAGCAATGTCACCTCTTCTGTTGACTCTGAGTTTTGTTTTGCTGGATTCCATAAATACGCATCTCTCTGTATATGGAAAATTATGTGACTGTTCATGAGGGACCCGTCCCCGCAATTCCGTTTAGAATTGCCGGATCGATCGGAGATTTGCAATGACAAATTTATCGTGCAAATATAGTTAGTGTAATATGCTTCATAACTGGAACACTTACTGCAAACTGAATTAATAATTTGGTCGTGGATATATATAGATATGTACAAGAGTGGTATACCATCTCATAATTGTACACTTTTAATTAATATCACCCGGCTCCAAAACCAAGTCGGAGAAATTCTGTTGTAATGGTCAGCTGGATCAAATCTACTATGCCATGCAACTCTTAGAGGGTGTAGGTATGGATGCATCATACATACATACATACACACACACACACACACAAATGTAGTCTTAGATTAGTTTGGTGCTCGTGTGTGTGTGACTGGTCAGATTCTTCTGAGCAACTCCTCCTTTGCAAGGAATCATATAGTTGAAAATTAATCCAAACAACGCATGCTTAACTCTCTTGATTAATGAAGGGACAAGGTAAACATAATAAAGATTACTCAAAACAATGTCATGCACTATTTCTTGCTCGACATCATGACCAATTCGATTACTCTCGACTACAACGGCTAGTGGGTACTTTCTTACATCACGGGCCAGATAGGATAAAAAAAAAAAACCAAGAACTGCGTGGATCCAATGTGATAAAGTGAAGCTTGATTACTTGCCCACAGACAAATGAGTTTATATGATGAACACAGATACTCTTAATGCCTTAAACATTCAAGCGAGAACACAGCAGTGCCCTTTTTAATCCATTATTTTTTTCTCAGCCTTAGTACGCTGCTCATGCACATGTAAATTGGAGAAATGATGGAACACATAGAGTGGAGGAAGTTTCTTACCGAATATATGGAAATTGAAAAGAAAAACCACGCTCATGAAAGTATCCTTCAAAGATCACGTTTTCTTTCTCGATGATGATCGGTCAAAGAATCCGAAGAGACAGTGTATCAAACTCCACAGATATGGGAACTGTTCGAGTGTGAGAGTATATAATATATAATATTATCATAATGTGCACGAAATCATGCGGAAAATCTTCATCCGTATCAATTGCCCATCTACAAATCATCGTTCAAATTAATTAAATATAATGAGGAATCAATGTTTCTTCAAATCTCATAAATTGAAGTTCTGTGATGCCTAACGGGTACCATACTATAAATTTATCGTACACATTGGTTCAATGCTAGTTTCTTTTTTTTTTTAAATAAGATATCAAATACAAATTATGTGAATTGAAATAGTTTTTGTTGTAAGAATCTTATTTCTTAGTTGACCGTTCTAGTTTAGATGTGATCAATAAGTTATACTTCATTAAATTTTTTTAATATCAAATTATACTTCATTAAATGCGTAACCACTCACATGGTGTACTATATAATTATAGGTATATTTGGAAATGGAAAATAATTATACGAGAAATGAAATAATGATATAATGTAATAATAGCGACTTTAACATGAGATTGAAGTTAATTATTTTATTTTATTTCTCCGTTCCTATTATATATAACTTATTCTAGGTAAATGGATCACGATCACTACTTGGGGAGGGTGAAAAAAAAGAATTAATTGGGATGCGAGACTTTAATATTTTCCAAAGCCGCGAGGGAACACGAATTGAGAATCTCAACCACGGCCACAGTCTCAAGGTAAAAGTGAGTGCGAGAGTGGAGTGAGTGAAGAAGAAGACCTAAGGACTTACTATGTATACATTTGTGTGTGTATTTGGTAAGTACGTGTGCCTCGTTCCTACGTCGATCCTCTTAGGGTAAAGTGTTACCCCTCCGTGGAATTAATATTAAATGACATTTTTAACCCTACTCTTGAGAGAAAAACACGTTACTTCAAGTTAACCGTTTTGATATATGGAAATTCAGCCCAACAATAAGTGTCGATGTATGGAAAATGGATCTTGTTTCACCTTTTGAGGGGATCAGGAGGATTAAGGAGGGATTTGGAAAATTCTCGTTTGGTCAAAATTTTAGGGGGTCCCTTCATAACTTACAACCAAGTTTTTTTTCCCTCTTTCGTCATAATGATTTGGGGAATGGATTGGATTAAGGAGCGATAGAAAATGGATTTATAGCATAATTATCATATTCAAATAGGGTTATCATGCGTATAATGATTTATTTACCCTTGTTATGCAATAACCATATTTTTCATCGTAACCATTTGGGGAATATGAAAGGCCGCCAAGGAGGGACGGAAAGTGAATTTACATTATAATCATTATAGAAAAGATTATAAACGATTATAATAACCTGTACATATATATATTAACTCATTTTAACCCTTATATCACATCCTCCATATAATATTATTCAAATAAGTGTTACATCTTCATAACCCTTGCCTCCCCTCCCTCACCCCCTCCTTTCCCATTAATATTAGTAAAAATACTAGTTTTATTAATCAACATACGTAACACATATGTATATATAGAAAATTCTACCTTCCATGCCCCAATTAAAGACAAAAAAAAAAAGGAGAATCATTCAACTTCTCTCTATACCATTTTATGCAGAGTAAAAGTAGATTGATTTTTATCCGATGGTACACATGGCTGCTAACTGGTTTTACACGAGAACCATCCATATGTGTGTGTATAATGTACCAAACACGTCAACGGCCCTAGAGAATTTATGAGGAGCTTAAGCTCTCTCTCTCTCTCTCTCTAAAGTTGTCCCTAGAATTTGTGCACTTTTTACATTTTTATCATCTCAAATTTTGGGGATTCAATGAACGAAGGAGAAAGACTTTGAGGGTTAAGAAACGGTGGCCGATCCGAGCAGACCCACGGCGTGACTGTCATCTTCTAGGCAAATACCGTACGTGTACTAATATTAATTTATGGGTAATACATTGATTAGTTAATTAATTAATAAGGAAACCGTGTACTAGGATTAACAAGGCTACTTCAATAATTAATTAACTAGTTAAGCAATCAATTAATATCACGGAGCACAGTCGAGAAAACATACCGTCTCTAAGCAAGGGTAATTTCAACATGCGGGAGAGGGTTAAGGATAATGGCATTAAGATGAAAATGTTTTGAATTCAATTTTCAATGCAGTGCAGTGCAATGAGTGCATAAGATTTATTGGCAGACCACATTACCCCGGTTGTTCCTAAAAATAGAGAAGATAAAAGACACAGAAAGACATATTTCACTTTCAGTACAAGACTATTTTCATGTGAGCCAAAGCGGGAGGGCCATGTACGGCAGTATCACCTTGGACCTTAAACCGAGACGTTTTGCGATCTTCATCTCAGATCTTGTAAGGGCCCATGCTTTTATCACGTGTGGGAATGTTTGAGAAAATCGTCGACTGATCTGGGCTCATCGATACCCCATTAGTATTGTCATTCATACCCGAGAAACTTAGTAAATGACTAGATGGGGAAACTTGGATGCAGCAGATCATATATAACCCCAGCCACCCCCCAGAAAATTTTCAGTGATTTACATCCACGAATGACATAAGGAACAATCAACAATGTGATCGAGTGTTAAATCACTCATATTATATATATATATATATATATCAATTACTTCTCTAATTAATGTCAATAATGCATCCAAATCCTTGATCAAGAAGGATCAAATGTCCCGGAGAACATTTCCCAAGAAGAAAACTTCAAATAGATGTTCTACTCCAGAAGATTTTGACCAGGAATGAGTAAGTAGGCTGGTGATCACGGAGGAAATGGAAGATGGGCACGTATTAGCAATGCGTACTGATAATTATATGGACAAATATTCAGTATCACAAAATGGAGATACTATATTGGCGAGACATTATTTTTGGGTAATTATTTGTCATGTAATTCACATCTTAGAAGATGAATTATATATATATATATTGAAGAAACCCTAAAAGGACACGTGTTGACACATAAATGAATTTTAGCCATGCATACGTGAGAGAGTCCGTGGAAGATACACAAACGAACATGTCGACAGCGCAGCACGTGTTAAATAATTCATATTGATATTTTAGGGGCCAGATTGTGTCAATAATTCAGATGAGAAAGGCAAAGTAAAAAAAAAAATTTAAAAAGAGCCAATAATTGCAAATTTCTTAGGGATGTAAAAGTTTGACCTTCGGGACATGGCCGACCCCGCACGTATCTCATTTTGAGGAATTTTCTCCTTTCTTTCTTTTTTTTTTTTTAGATAATACACATTTCCCCCCTTAATCTCACCCATATAAAACCCCATTTTCCATCAAAACGTATATTAAATCTTAGCTATGAAAACATGCAATAAATTTTCACTAACTCGATCGAAATTCGATGTTTCCATGCAACTAGTTCATATAGATATTTCCGGAATATTGTGCACCATCACAACTCCCATTGCTTCCTCACGTTAATCGTTGACACCACGAAACACCAGGTCACGCATGGGACACGAAGTTGCAACATGGCGCATATCGATCATTTAGGATGCGATAGATTTCCCAAAAAAAATAGGGATCTACGTCGAATGCTTAATCGTTGAAGTTATGAATAATTTCGATTAGTTTAATTGACCCAAGTTATGAAGACTTATTGGTTGGGGGGAGCTAAATCGGGCATATGAGTCTAGTGTGACGGAATGGAGCTTGCTTGTGGGGAGCAAATAATCAAAGCCATCGTTTTCCTTCCCAATCTTAGCAAGATCAACAAGGGCACGTGTCTCTCTTGCTCACTACTTTGAGCATGATTCATTTATCAGCGGGTTTGCTCTGTTTACAACCGGTCGAGGGAGCAGCCACCCGTGTCTATAACTCTAAATATGTCAAATGAAACTAAAAAAGTAGTTTAGATATGGGCAAGTGCAGAATTAAAAGAGGATTAATCTGATGTTAGAAGTTTGAACTCCTTGCCATTGATCGGAGAAACTAAGCATAGCAGTGGCCTCGGGGCTACGACCAAGTGTTCCCTGCTCAATATCACGACTGAAGAAGAAGAAGAAGAAGAAGAAGAAGAAGAAGATTCAGCGAAGGTTGTAGTGTCCCAACTAGGATTTCATAAGCGTGTCTCTGAATTTGGGATAATCCATGATCGTTATTACCAAATCTGCTGTTACAGATGGTTTGATCCCTTGAATAAAAAGTTCTTTGGTTTCCAGGGCCGGACAGAGCTGCTTCGGCTGGCAATTGTTCAGATTTTGAGAGAGAGGATGAAGAAAACAAGATCCCTTTACGTTGGCGTTGGATTTTGGAGGAATAGAAGTATGAGGGACTCAACCGTGACAAACTAAAAGCAGAGGGGCCTTTTCTGCTAATTGGCAAAAGAAAGGGGAAAGACAAGTGACGTGTCGTTTTGGCAACCAACTTCACGCTAGCGGCTCTCACCTGGCGGGAACATTAGGTTTGGAACTCCGTGCGCATAACAAGAGCAAGTTTTGAAAGGCAGTTGAGTCCAACGGTCATTCTTCCTCTTCTTCTTGGTCTCTGTCTCTCTATTGCATCCTTATTAACCCTTCAAGAAAATTTCAAGAATCAGCCAAATAATTGACAACAATAGTTAGAAGGCAATTCAAGGCATGGGTATTGCCGAGATTAAATGGCAGCAGCTTATTTCGTATCCAACCATCAGTCAGCTGCCAAATCTCAGGTCTTTCGCATCTTCCCCGAAAATGCTTAGGTTTATAAGCGATCCCTTTATGTGCAAAATCCAACCCCACTTCTCTCTCCTCACTGCCCCTGCTACTACTACTGCTGCTACAGCAGCAACAATCTCCACACTACTGAAGACTGAGGGTGGAATAGTTGGGAGAGCAAGGTTCTTCCCTGTCGTGTTGTTGGAGGGGTACGTGTCATGAGTTTCAAGCTCTCCGTGATCTCATAATATTTGATAATCCGAGAAGCAGACTTTGATTTTGGATTGCTGCGATGTCTTTTCTTTCTTGTTTTGTTGCGTGCTTTTGGTTAGTAATTGGGTTTAGCTGGTTTGTGCTGCGCGTTCAAGCTGTTGGCTCCCTGAGCATGTGATGAGAGTGGGATCTCTGCCTGAATTTGGGCAAATTATCTACTGATATAATCAGCTCATTATAAGAAAAAGAAATTCTGCCATGTTTCGTAGGATATTTCCCGGTTTCAATTGATTTGTGGCATTGATCTGGAAATATTTTCTCGACCATTTATTCATATGTTTTGGTTTATAAATCATCTGCTACATGTAACGGACAGAGATTAGATCACTGTGTTCACTCGTAATGAGATGCCTGCTATTGATTCATTTTCCTAGGATCCTTCTTCCTCGGATTTGAAATGTCAAAGGTTCTTTTGATTTCTGTCGTAAGTGATTCCATTGCTCACTTTTACATCATTTCCCGAAATTCTTGACAGATTAGAATGCTTTGGAGCGACAGCATTTGAACTGAATTTAAATGATCAGGTAGATCATGAACTAGTTAAGTTTAGTACGAGACAGAGTACCTAAGTGTGAAGGATGGCAGAAGAACTGGACAAGGCACTACTTGACCCTGAGAACTTCAACCGAGATGGGATCGATTTGGTAATGTTTCCATGGGAACTGTTGCAGATAGAACTTATTTTTCAGTGTGTATTGTATAATTCTGAAACACTTCCCGCTGATTAACAAACAGGAACGCTTACCGCTGGAAGAAGTCTTCGAGCAGCTGAGAACAACCAGAGCAGGTCTTTCTTCTGAAGATGCTGAGGCGAGGCTGGCAATCTTTGGGCAGAACAAGCTTGAGGAAAAGCCCGTACGATTAAGCAATCCAACTTATAGAAATAGTCATATAAGATGCAGCTGTTTCCAATTCCATAATAACTTGTCGCAAATTTTCCATTACTCAGGAGAACAAGTTCTTGAAGTTTCTCGGGTTTATGTGGAATCCCCTGTCATGGGTCATGGAGGCAGCAGCAGTAATGGCTATCGTTCTTGCTAATGGAGGAGTAAGTACTCGACCTATTCATCAACCAGAGTGAAAAAGGGAATTCTCTCCCGACTATAAAACTTACCATCAATACTATGGGGCCATGTTTCAGGGCGAAGGCCCAGATTGGCAAGATTTTGTGGGTATAGTGTGCCTGCTTCTGATCAACTCGACGATCAGTTTCATTGAGGAGAACAACGCAGGAAACGCAGCAGCAGCACTCATGGCCCGTCTAGCTCCAAAAACAAAGGTGCAAATTTGAAACTAGGAATGACAATTTTCATATCTTTACAAGTTTAACTAGTTTATTGTAACCATGTCTGTACATAACAATCATTTCAAACTCTGTTCTGCAGGTTCTCCGAGATGGGCATTGGGAGGAGAGAGATGCCTCAATCATAGTAGCTGGTGATATTATCAGCATTAAGCTTGGAGACATCATACCTGCAGATGCTCGACTTCTCGAAGGAGATCCTCTGAAGATTGACCAGGCAAGCAGTTTTCAGTTTGTCAGTTACTGTTAGACCATGTTCATAGACATGATTGGAGATTAAGGAAAACCGATCACTCGGAATGACAGCACTGTAAGGAAAGTGTCCTTCAAGTCAATCACATATTGATGTGATTAGCATCGATTCCCAACAATCACTAATCAGAGCTCAAGCTAGGGTGGCAAGTCTTTATTTTTGCTCGACTCTCTTATGAATTGTTCTCGTGTTTATTTTTTATTTTGGAAATAACTGCCCTACTTGTTGAAGTTGCTCATTTGCATGATCCATATGTGCAGTCGGCCCTTACTGGAGAATCTCTTGCTGTAACCAAGAGGACTGGAGACGAAGTCTTCTCAGGTTCAACTTGCAAGCACGGAGAGATAGAGGCCGTGGTTATAGCTACTGGAGTCAACACATTCTTTGGCAAAGCTGCACACTTGGTCGATTCCACTGAAGTCGTTGGACATTTCCAGAAGGTAATATTAAGATTCCCAAAGATTTTGAATCTGCCTGGCAAGTCTACAAAGCTTTTAATGATTCTTACAGGTTTCTTAAACTTGCACAGGTGCTGACAGCCATCGGGAACTTCTGCATCTGTTCAATTGCAGTGGGAATGGTTCTTGAGATCATCGTGATGTTCCCAATCCAACACCGCTCGTACAGAGATGGAATCAACAACCTTCTTGTACTCCTGATTGGAGGAATTCCAATTGCTATGCCAACCGTCTTATCAGTCACGCTTGCTATCGGTTCTCACCGGCTCTCCCAACAGGTTCAGCTGCTAGACCTTACATTTGTCTCCACAGGAGGAGAATGGAAAGAGTGTTCCAGGAATTTGAACCTTTTCTTTCCTTTTGCCATTGAAGGGCGCCATCACTAAGCGGATGACTGCAATCGAAGAAATGGCAGGAATGGACGTCCTTTGCAGCGATAAGACCGGCACCCTAACCCTTAACCGTCTCACAGTTGATCGGAACCTCATCGAGGTACACAACTTGATTTTGCAAAACTCAACTAACTTCACAATGTTCTCCTGTTAAAAGGAAGCATTATTGAGGGGAACATAATTATGTTTCAACAATTCTTTTAGGTTTTCAACACAGATATCGACAAGGACACGGTTGTCCTCCTGGCAGCAAGAGCATCCCGACTTGAGAACCAGGATGCAATTGATGCTGCCATTGTCAACATGCTCGCAGACCCAAAGGAGGTAACTTATCTTACAAGAAATGTTATCACTCAGAAAAGAAAAGGACAAATTTTCACAGTTCCTTGCATTTATTTATGCTGTATATAATTAAAATGATAGAAAATCCTCTGTTACAGGCTCGTGCTAACATCAAGGAGCTGCATTTCCTGCCATTTAACCCGGTGGACAAGCGTACGGCAATCACTTACATTGATGCCTCTGGTAATTGGTACCGTGCTAGCAAGGGTGCCCCAGAACAGGTATCTGTATTCCCAGCGAAACTAAGCTCAACTACGATGATTCAAGTTGCAGTTTTCCCTAGTTCTAATCCGTGAGGTTTTATGGATCAGATTCTTAACATGTGCATAGAGAAAGAAGAGATCAAGGGGAAAGTCCATGCTATCATTGACAAGTTCGCTGAGCGCGGACTGCGATCACTTGCGGTTGCTCTTCAGGTATAACATGAAGTCTTTCTCACTCAGATATCCATTCGCCGGTCAGTCCAAATACTAAGCAAATACTGGATTTCATTCTTGCAGGAAATTCCTGAGAAGAGTAAGGAGGGTCGTGGAGGCCCTTGGACGTTCTGTGGACTGTTGCCTCTGTTTGATCCCCCTAGACATGACAGCGCTGAGACAATTCGCCGAGCACTTAACCTTGGAGTCAATGTCAAGATGATAACTGGTAACTTATCACTGAACCAAACACCATCAAATCATGTCGTTGTACTTTCTTAAAATTGGTATGATTCCGGAAGTTTCCATTGAACCTGGACTGAATTGCAGGTGACCAGTTGGCAATTGCAAAGGAGACAGGTCGACGGCTTGGTATGGGAACGAACATGTATCCTTCTTCATCCCTGTTAGGTCGTGACAGAGATGAGTATGACGCTCTCCCCGTTGATGAGCTCATCGAGAAGGCAGACGGATTTGCTGGAGTCTTCCCTGGTAGATATTTATAAATGAATAAATATGCAATCTGAGCAAAACTCAGTTTACGTCTTGCTCATCTTTCAGTAGTTTTGAGCAATGATTTCACCTTCAACTGTAAAACGGCTAATATCTGAGGTTCAATATTCAGAGCACAAGTACGAGATTGTGAAGATTCTGCAGGAGAAGCAGCATGTGGTGGGGATGACCGGGGATGGTGTGAATGATGCACCGGCTCTAAAGAAGGCAGATATTGGGATTGCCGTGGCAGATGCTACCGATGCTGCAAGGAGTGCTTCTGACTTGGTCTTGACTGAGCCTGGGCTAAGCGTGATTGTCAGTGCTGTCTTGACAAGCCGAGCCATATTCCAGAGAATGAAGAATTATACCGTAAGTCTGCACACATTTTCCGCATTTTTTGAAGTATTATCTTAAGTTGATAGTCTGACATGTGACTGCATCAAAATGTGCAGATATATGCCGTCTCCATAACAATTCGTATAGTGGTGAGTATCCAAGGAAACTCGTGGTTTCTGAGAATATGGTGGGGCGTTTCTTCTGAATATTGAAGACTGGCTTTTTGTTTTTCCCAGCTCGGTTTTGTCCTTCTTGCTTTGATATGGGAGTACGACTTCCCACCTTTCATGGTTCTGATCATAGCAATCTTAAATGACGGTATGTACCACGAACTACTTCTGATTTTTCACCTACTGTTGCATCTAAGACAGGCATTTCACTCTGGAAGTGGGATGTAAGCAACATGAAATTCCTTGGTTCATGATGTTAACCTGAGCGTTGCTGTCTGAAATGTTATCAGGTACTATCATGACCATATCCAAGGATCGCGTTAAGCCTTCCCAGAGGCCCGACAGCTGGAAGCTCCCCGAGATTTTTGCGACTGGAGTTGTCATCGGTACCTACCTCGCTCTAGTCACAGTGCTCTTCTACTGGGTTGTGATTGATACCACTTTCTTCGAGGTAAAGAAGATAAAACCATGTATCCCTATTCGGAATTACCACATTCTTTTGTAGATGTAAGAAAGGGATATGTCACTCTGTTTCTGCAGGACCATTTCGGTGTGAGATCTCTCTCGAGCAACACTGAGGAAGTCTCCTCCGCCATATATCTCCAAGTCAGCATAATCAGTCAGGCTCTCATATTCGTCACACGTAGCCAGAGCTGGTCGTTCCTTGAGCGTCCGGGTGTCCTCTTGATGTGTGCTTTCGTGGTGGCTCAGCTGGTAAGATGCTGCACCAGTTTTCTTGTTTCCATTTTTTTTTTCCAAATACAGAACAAACTGAATCCCATCATTCAAATCAAAGCCGAGCTGGTAGGACATCCGCAATTTCTCCGTAAGAGAGTTGTCCGAGTCTGAGTTTTCAGCTCCTTCAACTTCTGCTCTCCTATTGTCATGGTATCTAGGTGGCAACCTTGATCGCTGTCTATGCGCATATCAGCTTTGCCTACATCAGCGGCATCGGGTGGGGATGGGCCGGTGTTATATGGCTCTACAGTCTAATCTTCTACATCCCATTGGACGTAATCAAGTTCGTAGTCCGATACGCCCTAAGTGGAGAGGCGTGGAACCTCGTGTTCGACAGGAAGGTCAGAGCAATAAATCCTTCTCCCCTCGTATATAGCAGCAGCTCGAATTTTTCTGGAAATGATCACTGCTGTGATCTCTGACTGCAAACAACTACCATCATTCATTAAAAGCATCTTTCTGATGGAGTTTTATACTCATTTTCTTTCTATTCTAATTCCCATGCTCGCTTTTTGGGACAACAGACGGCATTTACTTCCAAAAAGGATTATGGAAAGGAAGATCGGGCTGCCCAATGGGCGCTATCTCAGAGAAGCCTCCAAGGTTTGCCTGGCCTCGAGGAGTTCAACGGGCGCCGATCTAGATCTTCTCTTATGGCTGAACAGGCCCTCCGTCGTGCAGAGATCGCCAGGTTCTAATCGCATCTTTATCGACCCCATTCACTTTAAAATGGAGGGTTCTGTTTAATACGATATAGGAGTCACCTTCTCTTTACAGGCTTGGGGAAATTCACACACTGAGAGGACATATGGAATCCATAGCGAGGCTCAAGAACTTGGACCTGAATGTGATCCAATCGGCTCACACGGTTTGAAGGAGCTGCAGACGTGCGGTTTCCGAATGATGGAGAACGTCAAGGCACTTGATGGGTCAGTTTCATCCAGAAGGAACCCGAAAAGACTTGGGGAAACCTTTTCCAATTTTCCCCCGCACAAAGATCGATCGAGCAAGTTTAGGAAAGAATCTACTGCCAGAACGAGTTCCGTGTCAATGCATTTGTTTTGATCGTGTTAGTGATTGCTGCAAAAAAAAAAAAAAAGAACAACATTTTGCTTAGAGGGCGGAGTGTCAAATTTTGAGATTGCGAGAAGAATTCTTGTTCGGGTTGGTAGGAGAGGTATTCGTGTAACTCGGGAAACTCCAAGCTTGAGAAATGGCGGATTTCATTGTTACTCCAAACACACATGGGGGAGGAAACTCGTGTAAAAGACGGCGAAGGAGAGCCGAAAGGAAGCCGAGGAAGGTTGACGTTGACGATGACTTTCGGTGAATTTTCTTTTATAAATTAAAATTGAAAGAGGGCAAAAAAACAACGATGAACAGGGAACTGAGAAAATTCGTGGCTGCGTCAAATCCCTTGGAAAATTCAACAGGGGAAAAGCATCTCATTTCGCCCATCAATTTTTATTTTTAAAATTTTAAAATTCAAACCGTACACAATTAGGCTGCTTCGAAATCGTAAATCCAACATAATTAAACCGAATTAACCATTACAAGCAGGAAAAATCAGAGCTCAGGTTCCGATCTAATTTGGACCGGATTCTCAGTTTATGGTGCACAAACCTAGCTTGGCCTCCACACTGGTAGCATCGTGATGATGGATAACGTCATGGTTAGCTAATGAAACAACTTATTTAAGAGCCCAAAAAATAAAAGCTGTAATTTCTATAATAAAAATTAAAATCAGGCGCCAAATTTTAATAATAAAAATGAAATATTGGTGACCTTCCAACTAACTAAACCAATTATGCTGTTGTTTTTGTGGGTACAGATGGAATTCCAGCCTCGACCTTATAGGATGTCATAATATTTTTTTATTAAATAAAATACTCATAAGTTTAAAATAAAAAAATGATATAAAAAATTTTATAATAAAAATTAAATTTATAAAATTTTAATTATTAAACTGATAATAATAATACAATTATACCAAATTCACTTTCTCTTATAACTGATTTCAATATTGAGATTGTCTTACAATTTTCCAAGATTCATGGTGTTGTGAAAATTTTAAAATATATTATTATTATTATTATTATTCATTTCTCATGATTCATTCCAGATTAGGGAAGGAGAGAAACTCTCCCCAAATTTACTCTTTTCGAATCTATAGAATGTATCATAGATAGTTTTATCAAGTGTGTTGTATACATAAGAAATGAACTAAATTTATGACTTGGCTAATTACGGTGATCTCGAGCGACATTAAGCCATGTTGGCGATGAATAGATTTTGGGTTTGTCTAGAATTTCAGACTTCTTATGGGTTAATTAATCCTTACGAAATTTCACATGGTTGAACCTTCCCAGGCCGCTGCGGCGGTCAAAGTGGAAATCGCGGAGAAGGGGCGCAATGGTGTATGGATGAAGAATTGGCAAACAAACTAATCAACCTGAAAGCTGACATTCTATTCGCGTTTTGTCGGTACAATTCGATTTCTCGGACCCAAGTGTCGTCGTCTAGTCGTCTTCGTCCTTCTCCCACTTGAACCCGACAAAAAAGAAGTCCAACCTTTTAAGTCTCCGTTGGTGGGAGCTCCCATGGGGTCGTCGGCTGCTGAAAGTATAGCTTTCTTCGTTGAATATAGTATGCAACCATATGGCATGCTTCCCTGGAACAGTCATTTCTCTATGCAATTTCCTTCCCCGATCCAAAGAACAAGTCCAACTTCCTCTCCTTCATTCCTATCCAATCCTCTCTCCTTCTCTATATATTCAATTTAGCTTCCAGAAACAGAAGATCTTAGATAAATATCTAGAAAAAAAAATCAAAGAAACCCCTCTCCTATTCCCATTCCTATTCTTAGCTTTCTAAAATATCTCTTGATTTTTCAAAAAATTCTTTGCTGGGTATCTGAAAGTCTGTGGCTTTCGTCGAGTTTAAAGATACTTGAGTTACAATGATTTCTGCGTTCTGCTCAATTTATTGAATTTTCAGGAAATTCTTAGCGGGGGAGTGATAAAAGTTGCATCTTTGTCGAAGTCAAGTGAATTGGAACGCAGTTGATTGTTGGGTCTTGCTTGATTTCTTGATTTTTCAAGAAGCCATCCACCGGATTTCTGCAAGTTTGGATCCCTGATTGAGGGAGGGAGAGACGCAGATTAACTTCATCCATGGGAGACCCAGAGGATAGAGGATTAGAGGACAATGCAGCAGTGGCGCTCACAGGAAAAATAATGGTTATGGCAATTATAGTCCTCTTCCTAGTCGTGGTATTTATCCTGTTCCTCCACCTGTATGCCAAGTGGTTCTGGTGGCGCGTAGAGGAACCGTCTGCACACCAACGGCAGAGGCGGCGGCGGCGATTTGTCTTCGTCCCAGGCCAGGAACCCACCTCGGTAGCAGCTCGCCGGGGTCTTGAGCCCTCTGTCCTGCGAGCCCTGCCGGTTGTGATCTTCCGGCCTGAAGAGTTCAAGGAGGGTCTCGAGTGTGCTGTCTGCCTGAGTGAGCTCGTGGAGGGGGAGAAGGCTCGGGTGCTGCCGATATGCAACCATGGGTTCCATGTCGATTGCATTGACATGTGGTTCCACTCCAACACAACTTGCCCTCTCTGCAGGAACCCAATTACAGGACCCGAGATTCCCAGCTCAGCCGATGCGGATACTGCCGAGAGAATCCGTCTCAGCACCAGTAGCAGCAGCAGCAGCAGCTTCCGCTCCGTGGAGGAGAGACTCCAGCAGATGAACTTCCCCACAAATGTCCTGTTTTGGGGCGATGAGACTCAGGTGAACTCGAGGAATGCCTGCTTGGAAGAGGGAACTCCTCCTTCTAGTTCAACTTCAGAAGGGATGCTGGTGATCGATATTCCGAGGGGTGGGACCGAAAATCAAGCCTCTTTATCGTCTCCTACCACGAGCGGATGTGCGCAGGAAGAGTTGAAATCACCCGTCACAGCAAGGTTGAGGTCATTGAAGCGGCTTCTGAGCCGGGAGAAAAAGCTTGGTCCATCAACTTCTGGAGAAGCCGAACAAGGAGGACAAAGCCTACCTTGTTGACTAAAGATGATAATGGACACGTATGCTTGTTCGACAAAAGAAGATCGCCCAAACGAGCAATTCTTTAAGTTCATCTCGATGTTTTATGTATGGTTTCCGAAGGATGACTGTTTCATTCACCTAGGCGGGACGACATACATAATGTCTGGTATAGTCAGGATGAAAATGAAGCAAGGCGGAAACTTCGTCAATACCCAGATGATATCAAAAAGGCTATCTCACTATGCTTTCGCCTCCGTTTTTCCCAGCATGATCTTGTTTAGGATAAGTGCTAATAGAATGCAAGTGAAATTGGCTTCTCTGTTTTAAGAAGATGAGGGGAAAATATCCATCTGCTTCTGAACAGGTGATGCGTAGTTGTCATGTACAGCAAAGATTCGTTGTTGATTCATTATTTTCACAGATTGTGTAGTATTGTCGCTATTATGGATATTCCTAGCATATTATGTCCACTTATTTGGTTAGTCACTTCGTATGAAGAAATCGAACTGCTAATAGAACAAGATCTTGGGCCATCATATTTGGATCCAAGAAACCCGTCTCCAGCCCAAGAATTAGGGCACGACATCGGAGCCTCAACTCGAGCGGAAGTTGGCAGTACCAAGAAAGCTGGAATCCTTTATTCTCCTATGGACCTCATCTACGGCGGGTAAATTTCAAATTTAAGGCACAGGGACAAGAGTATTTTCCGAATCCTGGACATGATGAACTGCTGATGAACAGGAAACTCTCGCGTGGGATCCGACAGTTATGGATCATCCCACGCGGTCAGAACTGAATTAATATACATTCTAGCATTCATGTATAAGCTTGCAAAACTTTAGATAATCGACTGGTACCGAAGATGGTTAACTAAGCTGTGAATTTAATCCATTCAAGATTATGTGGAGTAGATGCATGATGAGCGTTACAGCTCACGGACGATCAAGCTAGTTACGACATATCGTAGCCACTTAAAAATAGGTAGTTACGACATACGCAGGAAATTCTCCTCTACAATCGATGGACACTTAAAAATAGGTTTTAATTTCATCAAGCAATCAAATTTGTTCCGGTAGCCATTAAATACCCAGAGAGAATGGGAATCCAGTCGAATCGAGCCAGCTGCTTCCAGCGATGAATCTCCCTGCGGTGAAGCCTTCAGCCTCTGTTGCAGAGGTTATGACCTTGAACCCTTCCCAGGTAACCCTGTTGGAGGTCCCAGCCCCAGCCCCCGTGTTAAGGTACTCGCCATAGTACAAGGTGCTTAGGGCGAAGTTCTCGTTCCACTCGTGCCAGCCAGATGGGTGGATCACGTCGCTGATCGTTGACTGCATGATCACAGTCCTCGAGTACTCCTTCCAAGGGCGGCCCAGGTAGGTCGGGAAGCTGCCCTTGACCGGCTCGAGGTCAGAGGTGGCACCGATCCGGCACTTCTGGATCACAATCCCCGTCACCTGGTTCGGGTCGGTCCGGCCCTGAGCCGTCACCATGTTCTTCTGGCCGGGCCCGGGGCGGCGAGCGTGGATGTCACAGTCCTGGAACACTGCCGCTGCGTTCCCAAAGATGAAGTCGACCGTGCCAGCGATCAGGCAATTCACGAAGAACTGGCGGTTCGAGTGGACATAGAGGGAGTCCTGGTACGCGAGAATATCGCACTGGTAGAAGGCAGATAGGTCAGCCCCGACTCGGAGGGCCACTGCCTGGTGCATCTCGTGGCCAGCCGTGTTCTCGAACGTTATGTCCCTGGCGAGGAACCGCTCACCCACCACAGCTGTATCCAATAATAGACAGGACACTACTTGAGGAAAATATGACACAAAAAAGACATTTCACGTCACAAGATGTACAAGTTGCATGCTCTTAGGAAGTAATAGTCCAAACAGAAGCAAATAAGTTCATGTGAAGGTACTACAACCCAATGCACATCTAAAGAACTATGTATCGAGATATCGGTGAAAGAACCGCAGATGTTTACAGAAACGTGAAGACCGAAACATGATTGATTGGGTAACAATAACTCGGTCTGACCTGCAAATTTATAGCGATGGCACTAC
This sequence comes from Sonneratia alba, assembly GCA_900174645.1. Taxonomy (NCBI): domain Eukaryota; kingdom Viridiplantae; phylum Streptophyta; class Magnoliopsida; order Myrtales; family Lythraceae; genus Sonneratia; species Sonneratia alba. The sequence goes on from FWPY01000010.1 coordinate 4,866,776, forward strand.
AGCTGTGTCCCAGAGTAGAGTGCCCACGCATGCTACATGTGAAACGTTTCAATCAGTAGGACTCGTTGTGCTCTCTACTACCATCAGACCTCATAATGCCCCTTCTTGGCCCACAATTTGTATTAAGTCGGGCTGCCTTTTGGGGACACAAACAACGCTGCAGGCCTCTTTATCATCTCATGTAGCCCCCACTCCATTATGAATGAGATGACAATTCCCCAAAACGCGTCAATGGCTACTAGGCATAACTTGATCTAAGGGTAATTGGTTCAAATTGAAATTATTATTAGATTACATCTATTGTTAAAATTATATGGAAATTTCGAACTACAACAATATTTTCATGTGTTAGGGTCAAACTAATTTGCTATGATTTGATTAATATTTACTCACCACACAATTAATGGCATGCAAGTTGTTCGTGAAGTTCCCTTATCTTCTCTTTGTTAATAGCACTAAGGAATTAAGAAGCATTATAATTAAAAGATCATCTTTAGCTGCTTCCTCTTTCCGCTACACAAGAAATATTTCGATCTTTTCCCTGGGGAAATCATGCATCGATTTTGAATGTGCACAGTGAATGGAGATGCTCCTCAAAGGATGTCTGTGTGAGAGGGATGGGAAAAAAAACAAATAAATAAAGCAAACAGCCAGGGATGGGAAACAGCTGGAAAGGGCCACCCCGAAGTTGCGTCCCGGTTTCCATTTTTTCCTCCATCAATTCAAAGAAATTGGAAATAGCTTTCCCATTTTCTCTTTTCCCTTTATTAAAGGGGGGAAATATGGCTATAATAATTAAGAGAGAGAGAGGGGGAGGGGGGTGGGGGAGCCTCAATTTGCAAAGACAAGGCAATGGATGATGTTGGCTTGATTGACGTCACGGACACAGCTTCAATTCCATACAAGAAATAGTTTATCAGGAAATTTATACCGATGATGATCGAGACAAATTAGCACCCATCTTCTCCTTCCCCCGTTTGATGGTGGAACAATCCCTATATGCCAAACGGTCCAAAGGCCACGGAGCTATCTCGATATGGGATGTGAGGGATTCCTAATTTTGATGATTGAGATCTTCATTTCTGAAGATAACTGAATCTCCATATTACTATTTTTATTATTAGTACTATTAGTGTTATTATTCTATACACTCTTGTAATCATACTCAACATATGATTACTCTAATTAAAGAAATGGATAATTCCATGGACAAGAATAGAAGTTCAACCTAATCCTATATATATATATATATATATATCTTTTGGTTAGTAAGCAAACAACTGTGACTGAATATAAAATGACAATTCTCGCCATAACATTCTAATCTAAATGGCATGAGGACACGATCTATGACTCATTGCTCAATAAAATTCTAATTGAGCTGGCTTCTTAAGATAAAACCCTCACATTTACAAATTTTCTTCGTCTACTATCTTAGTTTTCAAGATTTATCTTTATTTACGAGATGTATTATGGAGGGCTGTATTCAAATTTTCAAACAAGCATGACACTGGCCATCCCAACTAACAAAATGTCTTTGTACCTTGAGAGATCAATTGAGAGACGACAGAGAGTGTGACAGCGACTGACAAGTTGCTGGAAGACGCGTGGACAATTAATTGGACACTCAAATTTTCGAATTTTTTTTCGTCCTTTGTTTGTATGCAGTATGCGTACCTAGCTCTGAAAATTCAAAAGAAACAGCCAATTTCAACGGATACTCATGAGCGGCTATAATTGAGCAAGATGCATATGGCATAGAGAAGAAGAGAGTTGCCTTTGGCCCACGGCAGTCCCACATAAATTAGCTGTCAACAGGAGGCCGTTAACGTAAATGTTTTTGGTTTTATGGAAGATAAACCCTAGCTTCTTCTAGAGACGTATACGAGGTTTAATTAAGATATTATTTTGATGGATCACGAATCTACTGTATATATATATTGTAAAACACCGAAAACGACACCTGTCGGCCTATGTCGTTTTTGTATCAGGGTCAGTCTAGCTCGTGATCTTACATGATCTCTCTCTCTCTCTTTCTAAACTAAGCAAAGTACTTAAAAAGAGAAGATGTGAGACACTGAAAAAAGGTGTAATATGAAGAAATAGTAGAAAATTTATACGCTTGTGATGGGGAAATAAGAGTATAGAAAGTGGCAGTGGGCTCACCGACAGTGGCGGACTTGAAGGTGGTGGTGCCGCCGCGGACGCTGCGGCTCCCAGTGATGATGGTCGTCGTCCGCCCATCCCCGATGAACATGATGTTCGTCTGCTTCTTTGTCACTTCCACGTTCTCCCTGTAGACCCCGGCCTTTATACTAATCACGTATCTCTTACTGCTCTTCTGGGGGGCAGCTGCCACCGCTTCCGACACGGTCTTGTAGTCCCCGCTGCCATCGGCTGCCACCACCACGTCGGGCGTCACGGTGGTGGACTGCAGCAGCCGCCTGTCCCCAGCAGAGAGCCAGTCTGGCCATCCGGCCTCAGACGCCGGCTGCTCCTCCTCCTTGAGCTTGCGGTTGTTCATCGTTCGCCGCTCGATCTCCATGTCGGTGTCCGTCATGTTCTTGATCATAGCCAGCGCGTTGCTGCACATCTTCTCCACGTGGACCTGTTGAATTTCGACGCCACAGTTTTTAAATTAAAGGTGTCCATATTAGGTCATCATTCGTATGTGTCGGACGTTTCTTCCATGTGCAAGGACCAATAACCACTAAATCAGCTTTAGGTTGTTGAGATTGTCCCATCCTCCTCCACTTTAGTAAATGTTTCTGTTTTTAAGTTTCATAAATAAACAAAATTTATAATCAGGAGCATTGGAGGAGGCCACCAAAGGAAGCCAAAAAAAAGAAAAAAGAAGCCCACCATGAACTAGTTATGAGGAAGCACCAGAGCCAGTTATACATACCTGTCCCGCTAACAGAGCGGCCCGGACTTGCTTGTCAGCCTTGTCGTGCGAGAACCCGTCGAGACAGGTCTCCTGGTTAGTAATGGCGGAGCTCACTAAGGTCTTGAGGTCGTCGGCGTGCTGCTCCAGCGACTTCTTGGTTGGGTACAGGTGTAGGTCCTCGACGGCCTTGTGGAGCTCATCGAGCGTCTCGTCGATCATCTCCAGGCAGTCGTGGAGGGCCGTCCTCTCCCTGCTCGTGAGGGACCGGCCCCGGGTGGCGATCAGCTTCTCCACCGCGAAGAAGTTGTGTTGCACGGCGGTGGTGGTCAGGTTCAGGGACGCCTCGATCACGTCCTTCTGGGAGGAGACCCGGCCGGCCGCCTCTGGGGAGGCAGCCACCGCCGAGAAGCAGAGGTCGGGGTAAAGGGTGGAACTGCAGGCGCTCCGGATGATGGCGTGGGACTGCGGTGTTTTTAGGCTTCCGGCGCTGGGGTTCTCGTGGGAGGGGGATCTGTGGACGGAGGAGGCAATGCCTATTATGGCGGCCGCGATGAAGAGGGTGCTGAAGAGAGCCACGAGGAGGAGTTTCTTCTTCCTCTTGGGGGCGTCGGCGGCGAAGAGCCGCTTGATGCGATCCATTTCGGGGGTTTAGCTGGAGGAGTAAGAAAAAGCAGAGGAAACGAGTCGGGGTTGGAGGAATAGAGTGCGACGAGTCGAGTGAAGTGATGGAGGGTATATATAGAGCTACACTTGCGCTCATAAATGTGGACTTTACTACGCCCACCGTAACATTTCAGACCAATAACTCTCATCATGTCAAGTCATTAGTCAACTACAACTTTGTAATTAGCGCATGCAGTTATTAATTACTTGGCACAATTATTATAATGTATTCTTTAGTTAATAAAGTTAAATAGAAAAAAGGAAAAATAGATGTTTCCTATTTGCTCTAAATGACTCAAATATAAGTAATTTGTCAACCTACTAAACCTCAATCTAACAGACTCGACATTCTTTTTTCCATTATCGCAGCAGTGGCAACGCGTCGGTGACATTGTTGTTCTACTACTACATGAACAGGGCAAAGGATACTGTGACACGACGACGACGGCAGGGATAAAAGGGCCTTGCTGACCCTGGCTCCAGGCTCCGCATATAATCTAAAGCGCACCATCAAATCATGATTTACCGTGTTCTTTAATCTGCATACTTAATTAGATATATAAACAGCATCCTAGCTAATCAAGGATATTATCAATTAGGTGCAATAACTACCATTAAACTCGTCTTTTTTTCACTCGAATTCTATATGTTTCTAAATAATTCTTTCACTTTTATGTGTTTGGTTTTTAACCATATACAAACACACTATTGCCCATTTACCAGGCTTAAGTTGCTGATATTGTGAAAATTTTGCTAAGGTATCATACTATACAAACAGATAATTATCACGTAACGTCGTTGAATAACAAAATAACGAATCATTAAAATGACGACTCAAGTACATTGTGAAACTACACGTATAAGACTAAAATATATAACATTCGAAAAAAAAATGATAAATACATACGACTTACATCGTAATTTTCTCATAATTATATCGTATACTCTTTTCTTTTTATCTTTTAAATTCAGCCACTTCCTCTTAATTGTACTAAAGCTACGCCTTTGGAGATCATAGTACATCGCTGGGTGTCTAGTCCATTATGATCATAATGGTTCGTGCCATTGTCCATGCAAAATTAAGCATTTGAAGATGTAGTCTCAGTATAAATCGGTGTGTACATGTAGAAGTGGACCTCCCCCTCCCAACGTTATTCTTTATTATCATGGAATTCCGCACGTGAATGGGGTCCTCATACCATCCCCCGCTTTATATATATATATATATATGTGTGTATGTACGTATGTATTTCACTGCAATAATTTACGACGTCGCCTTCCGTACTAATTTCTATAAGTTCTTTACATCACGTGTTGATGTCCCAAGATCCTTGGTCCAATAGAAATAAATAACCTACATTCCTGCAGCCACATCTTGCACTAGGATATCATAACCGAGAAAATTCATGATTTATTATTTATTGGATGACAGATCTAATCCGATCAAGAATTAATCAGGTTTCACTGACCTTTTAGATAAAACGGGGACAAAAAAAAAAGAGGTTATTGGGAGATGGGAATACTTAATTTCATATGGAGAATAAACCTTCTGACATTAGCTTTTGGAAAGGTATGGTCACGAGTAGCAAGTGTGCAATTCAGCCAAAGAGAGAGACGTGTACAATTTTAACTTTTGGATTTTACTAGCTTTTGATTACTGTCTCCAAATTAATTTGCATTTATTATTTTACAATATACCAATTCGAATTACAAAGAAGAAGAAGAAGAAGAGCATCAGAGTAGGACGGGTTTAAATTAGGAAAAGTAACAACTATGCTATATGCTATGTGCTATGGGAATTGATTTTAAATTATGTTTGGATTCTAATCAGTGGTGACTCCTCAACCTGCTAAATTCTTTTTATTTCCTTTAGACATGTGAATTCGTGGCGTACTGGAATTGCCCACCGTCATGGCAGCCCAAAAATCCCGGTCCGGCACATATAAAAGAAAATAATTTTTTAAAAAAATGAAAAAATCAAAATAAAATTTTATAGGGTTTAGTTTATCGATTAATATAAATATTATATTAATTTAAAATATTAAAAATAATCATTAAAACATAATTATCTTTATACTATCAATCTTTTTTAAATTTTCTTATAAATATTTTTTTATACTTTTTAGACTCACATAATTTGATACCTCAAACCGTCTTAAAACCCTGACCCATTTACTGTCTTTCGTGCTATGCTCGGGCACTATTTTGAGTCGGATCAGATTTTGACGAGCCTAATTTCCTTGGCCATCAAAAAAGAAAAGAGTGAGAGAGAGAAGGAGAGAAAAATAACCCTTTTTCTCAACTAACTATACTGACTTTTGATTTTTTTTTCTGCTATTATTGTGCTCCTGAGACCCAAATAAATAATTCATAAGTGAATGCTAAAAAAAATAAATATAAATATAAAAACAGGAAGGCAAAATTAAGATTTAAGGAAATTGAATAACATTATCGTATATTTTAAATTGGATTAAATCCGACCCAACCACTTAACGCCCGCCACAAGATCCATCTATCGTACATTCGCGGATTTTCGTGCCGAGTTTCGGGGACGGAGGTTCGAAGGTGCGGTGCAAGTTGTCACGTTGCTCCTGCCTTAAAAGAGGGGGCATGTGATTTGTCCTTTTTTTGTCCATGATCCATTCACGAGAAAAAACGGACGAGTGAGAGAGATATATATATATATAATCTTGAAATTTTATTTTTAGTATAAATATTGTTCACTCCACCTGCATATGTAGATTGTCAATTATGTCACATGGAAACGTAAAACTGCAAAATATCCCATTTGTTTTTGTGCCCTAAATTCAATTCATATAAGATTATAATAAGTGACATCTTTTTACTTTCCTTTAATTTTTTTTTTTGTAAATCTCACTTCCATCGTTCATTAAGGTTTCTTAAGGAATTTGCTTCATATATTTAATTTTTTTAATAATTAAAATTTTGACACTTTCTAATTTTAATTAACAATCACACCATATAAATATATCACATAATCATATAAAATATCAAAATAATGGGAAGCAGAGATATCATCCCGACAGTTTTTCCCCAGTGTTGGCATTCCTTTATTATTATTATTATTTTAATAATAACTTTTCCGGCTAGTTTCGCGCAATCTATGGCATGATCAGCTGCGAAACCAGCTAACAGTTCAAATTTGTCTTTTTTGGCCCCCGATCTGGAACCGAGGGAGGGACCAGCGTAACAGACATTCTTGGGGACCGATCCGATGCACCGACAACAGTCATCAATTTTGACGCTAAAAATTTGGGTTCTTAATTTTCATTAACTAAAAACACTTGGCGCTTGCTGGACTTGGACTTAGCAAGATATGTCATAACCTCCCGAATCAATCAGAGGTGCAGCGGCCGGCCTCTCCCTTCAATGGTTAGTTACGGGTCCTTCTTCGCACCCCATATATATATATATATATATATATTCTTCCTTCTCCACGTCATCGCAAGCTCATAAATCCGTGCAACAACATGAGATGAAGAAGTTTCAACGGTACAGTCACTGGATCATTTGACAGACTTAATTGACGGAATATAATTAAAAATGCATATTTAAGAAGAGAGTCTAACGATAAGTATGTCGAACTACAGGATTTTCCCACCGGCAATATGTTCACATTAAACTATCAAAGCTTTCTCAAAAGAATGGTTGACGAAGAAGAAAAGGAAAGGGCTTTCTCGAAGAGGAGAAGGTGAAGGTATGGTATCACATCATCAACTAGTTGATGAATACATTTGACATAATAATTAATAAATTATAAATTTATTTTTTATGATAAATTTCTCTGCTTTCATTTACTTTGTCGGCCTTCTATCCCATTTTATATTTATGATATTATCTAGAAGTGTCTCCAATGTCTCCCTCAAACGCGCCCACACTAAGATTCCATTTATTAGCTGAAAATTTCACCAGAAACCAACCACAAAACTTGTCAGTATAACATTATCTTTAAATTTTAGTCTTGACCCGTTTAATCTTGTAATTTCTATAATAACGAATTTATATGAAATCTAAGTGTCACAATAACTTGGATATGAATATCTATGAGATTTTAATGCGATGCGAACTCCTTGATGTACTTGTCGCAACTTCGTCACTTCATATCTGCTCCGTTCAGTAGTCAATTCCACACTTTACCCCTCTCTCTCTCTCTCCATATATATATATATATGTAAAAAGATAATGTATTTCACAATAACCCATGCGCTCCCATTAATTCCACATATTGATCAAATGACAGACCTACCCGACTTTTTGTCCCTAGAAGAATACCTCGCAATTAAATTTCCTTCAAATATTATTAATCCCATCATTTACAAGTTAGATATTATATTTAACTTAAATAAATTGTTTTCCAAGTTTTATTGAAATGAAAATAAGAATACAAGATTTCAAATCAAGGCAGGCCTCATTCCTGTCGCAAAGTAGGCATATGGATATCCAATCGAATCCAAGATGCATTTATTCATCATTCCGAGGGAAGGTACCAGTTGACCGTAGCTGTAGTCCTCGAAGGAGATGACTCCTGCGGCAGACCAGGAGCGGATGATTCATAAGTAGAAGCTCAAGATAATGCTTAAATATGTCCAAGCTAGTCCCTACGGCTTATGGACAATCCACAGCCCAGCGTCAATTTTCAGTTGCACGGATAAACGTCCACAAACCCTTTCTCATTCAATAACGGGGAGACTGAAAATGGGGTTGCACCATACAACATGAAGCTGGGAGTTTATTGCTCGAAACCTTTTAATGAACGGTGTCCCGTCACTCACGGTTAGAGCAGCTTATGGTCCTCAAAAGAGTCATTGGTCCTATCATTTTCACCATAGGCGAGATATAACAACTTCAACTTCTGATGGAGTGAACAGACCGTAGGTTGGGGCCACCTTTGCAATGTCCACAGTGTTTGGTGTCACCTGACATTTCAAGGAATACGGTCTATTATTTTAGGGGGGGAACTCTGTTAGAGATTACCAAAAAGACGTAATTAAAATGAGGACAGTCCAACGATGTCAGCTCCTTCATAGCCTGACCCTATAGCTTGAGAATGGAAAGGGCAATTGTCTCAGCTTCCTGAAGTGTCAAGTCCTTGTCGTATTGTTCATGCATGGAGCTGTCAGCTCCTTCAGAGCCTGACCCTATAGCTTTTGCATTGCATTGCCAAAATGTCCCTGATGGATCAGTGTAATATCTCCATCCCATAGTTGTCCCCAGTAATAATCAAAGGAGGAAAAAATTTGGCAGGACATATATCACAAATCAATTTAAGCAAACAGAATATCTACCAAGAAAATGAAAATAAGCTGCTTCACATGTCAACAATGTTTAAATATATGACGGAAGATTCCAAAAGAATTGGATCAAAGAGACGGAACAAGTGAAATTGACACAAAAAATGGTTGGGTATAACAAGGCAGCTCCTTTTACCTCTGTTAGTTTCTAACAAACCAACGACACTACTTCAAGTAAAGCCAAATGCTGACAGTCAAGCATCTACTTTAAACTATCTCAAAAGGGGGGCACCTATTCCTTATTACATTTTTTTTAATACAAAGACAAGTGGATGCCATTAAAATTCATAAAAGCACATAACTTTACAGTTACTAACATCATAATAAGCTAGAATCAAGTTGAAGAGATGCCACTTACAAGCTCGGGCCATTCTCATCGTGGCCTGCAATGAGAAGAAACACACCAAAAGGTCGAGACTGCACATGATCAGGAAAAAAAAATTGTGGAAGAGGTCAAATTGCAGAAGCACCAAGACGATCTTTAATTACTAGGTGGATAACAAAGATTCCAATAATTAGACACCGTATATAAGAAATCAAGTCATACATGATAAAAGATTGTAAATCACATAAAATGATTCCCAAATTGACTCAGACAAGAGGGCTAGGAGATAACAAGAGAGAGTGCATCAGAAATCATATATTGAGTGAGCAAGCAAAAATTGAACAATATAGATCTTTTGAAATGCCTCATACATCCACAGTGAAGTTTCCACTAGCTATGATTTACTTAGACCAGAAAGAAATATAATGATGTATTAACATAGCAAAAGCTATTTGGCCCATGGATTCTTCATCATCCTCACGAAATAGCAGTGCCAGATCACAAAGAGCTTGGGTTGTGGACTCCACAGTCATGGGCTCACCATAAGAGAACCTATGATTCTGTGAATCAAATCCACCGTTTGTGAGTTAAACAAGTAAAGTGAAAGAAATAAGAAGTATATATTGGAAGTGCAATTAAGCTGAGTTTCCAGTCGAGCATGTTCGACAAGTGCCGGGCATCAGCAATCAAACCGCTCATAGCACAGCCAATGTGCTCATCAATTTCCATGATCTTCTCCACAGTACTGGCTCCTGAACGAATTTAAAATTTACTATTTAAGATTTATTTAACTGATCTGTATCTGTAAGGGCAACCCCAAGCTTGGGGTACATACGATAGCGTTTGGGTCATCAAGAAGATGAATAAAGATGAGCTCCCACACTAATATAGAGAACTTCCGATTCCTTTTTACAGTAATCAACGTTCACAAAACTTCGACTTTAATAGCTTTAAAATTAACAACACTTCATGTTTCACAGCTAAAAGAGATGCCCATCCTCAATCATCAGTCAGTTCACCAACAGCAACAAGCAGGAAACCACAAGAAATAAATGCAACTACCAAGAAATTAAAAACGAAAACAAAATAAAGATTTAGAAGTATAAGTTAGAGACGAGAAGAGGCGAGGTGATGCGCTTCTCAACAGCAAGAACAACACCTTCCTTGGTCTTCAGGCCAACAGCAGTCGAACCCAGCCGGTAGAAATGAAATTCAACACCATCAACATCAATTCCACTCAAACTGGTATCCCAAATGCCCCAGAAAAAAGAAATATGACATTCACCATGTTTCTACCTTTACAGCTTCGATCGCATACTCGACTTGAAACAGTCTACCTTTTGCGAGAGAAAGTGTTAACTCCTCTGTCATACTCAGTCCTGCAGAAACATAAGATACCAAGAACCAAATGTCAGGAACAATTGACGAGAATGAACAGTGAATCTAAAGAAAGGAAGAGAAAATGCAGCCCACCTGGTGAGAAACATTTTCCTATTGATTCAAATATGAGGACCTGAAACAATGGAAACCGAACAATGAAATTAAAAAAACTCGAGAAATTCACACGTAACCCACAACCGAGAGTGAGGGGAAACCTAGGCGATTCAGAGAGAGTACCAAAAGCGAAGCTGTGGAGACATCACAGAGAGAGAGAGAGAGAGAAGTGAACTAGCGGTCCAAAGTTTTGATCTTTTCTGCAGTGAACATCAAGGAAGAAGGCCCTTCTTCAGAAGCAAGTCAGAGAGACGAGAGACGGAAAGAAAGGGGATGGAGCAAATATTTTGGGCTCAATGTAAAGCCCATCAAGAAAAATACGGCCCACATAAAACCCAGTTACAGTCCTCTGGGCCTGTCACTCCGTCTACTGGCCCATATACCTTTTTTTTTTGTTAACTGAGTGTTGAGACTGTAGAATTCACCCAGGGTATCGAGAAGGGGCACTATATTGAAGTGATGATTCGATACTATGACCTTGTGACATAATCTCAGATGTCGAAATCATCACATTAGAGGAAACAAAACCTCGTAGAAATGTGCTCGGGAGGTTCAGGGTATGTAGGGTGCAACCCGGTGCTCAAAAAATTAGAAGGTTGAACCAAATTTTTATCATAAAATGATGTTGTGTTCTTGTAGTCGGAGATAAAGATAGCCACTTACGGTTTGCTTAGATAAAATGTTTATTTAATCTGAATAAATTACTCAAGGTATCTTGAACATCGGAAATTACCATAATAATCCGACTGCATGGGGGAGAATGAGGAGGGTCTCTGGACTTTTAGGAGGCTTGCCGTTTGAGATTTTCAGTAATTTTTGCATTGGAATTTGACCCTTCACGGTATCGAATGGTGGGACATCATTTAATTACACGACCAATTCAATTCCCTAAAATCCCTGAAAAATTCTATATATAACATGTGGATTATTACCCAAAGTTCAAGCAGACTATAACAGACCTTACACCGAGGTTAGTTGCGTTCTAAGCGATGGAATCTGCGCTGATGATGATTCGTGTTTCATGATCTGGTTCGATCAGGAAGAGTGATTGCTGATTTCCAATGAGGAGGGGGTGTCTTACTGTGGATACTTCCAGTTCTAAGCATGGTTCTTGTGTCGATGATTCGTATTTCTCGGCCTTGTCCGACGATGAAGAGGTATTCCCAATATCCGATGAGAAGTACGCGCATGCGTTGCAGCTCCAAGAAGTTCTGATGTCCTCGTCATCCTCCTCCTCCGGCAACAGGCACCATTACGAGGTTGAACATCGGGAAGTGATGTCAGATGCCAAGCGAAAGGGAATAGAAATCGGAGAGCCCTCAGCATCTCAGCCTTCGCTGGACTCCTGCATGATCTGCATGGAACCGAAATTCTCAGCGGAGATGTTCCGGACACGGACATGCTCCCACTCGTTTTGCATCGATTGTACTACCAAGTATATCTCGGTGAAGATCCAAGACAACATCACAAACGTCAAGTGCCCTGACTTAAGCTGTCGGGGCACCCTTGACCATGTGACCTGCCGCAAGATCATTCCACAGGAAGTCTTCGACCGGTGGGAGCAAGCTCTGTGCGAGTCAGCATTTCTCGGGTTCCACAGGGTCTATTGCCCGTACGAGGATTGCTCCCCTTTTATGGTTGACGACATCTTAACAGGTGGGGAGACCGTGATGTCCTCAGAGTGTCCGATCTGCCACCGGCTGTGTTCTGTGCTCAGTGTGGCGTTGCTTGGCATTCCGGGTTGAGCTGCAGGGAGTTCGAGGCAAGCAAGGATGACGTGGAGTTAGACGAGATGGCGAGGGCACTTGCCAAGAGCAAGTACTGGAAGACGTGTCCCAAATGCAAATTCTATGTGGAGAAAACTTCTGGGTGTCAACACATTACTTGCAGGTTCGGGTTCGGGGATTCTTTCCCAATAAGTTCGGTTCTTTCTATATGCATCTGATCGTTCAGATGCATGCCAGGGGCTTCTCTTATCTCTCATGATATTTGCATATATCACCATGCAAGTACTCGATAGCGGTTTCGGGTTAGAACCACGGTTCAAAATTAGGATTTCAATGCTTTTCGATTAAAATACTTTGTGAGTATCTGTTTGAACGCCAAAATTGAATGTGTCTGTGTGTTGAGTATTGACTGACAGGTGCGGCTTCCAATTTTGCTGCGGCTGTGGACGTCCATGGAGTGTGACTCATTCTTGTCACTGACCGAAGAGTTTTTGCAGCGAACTCTAGCTGATGCTTCAGTTGCGCGATAATGGATCGGAACCGATGCTGTAGATTATTGTGCTTAAAAGATGGAGAAAAAGGCATTATTGTGATGTAGTTTTTCCCTTTTTAGTTCTTCCGGGTCGGCTGAAAATTACTTGAGGGGGCTTCTGAGCATGTTTCGGCTCCACCCCTATCCCATTTTAGGTAGAATCTCGGAATGGCATCGGGCGAAAAAAGAAAAAATCAGGGAGGGCAAAGATGTCTAGACAAAAGTCCCCGTTGGCGTCAATTATGTTTGTCGTTTTGTGTTTTGTCAGGGGGAGAAAATAGAGCTGAGAATTGGGCCACACGTGGAGTTGCCCTTTTTTTTTTTTTAATTCTCGACTTTACCCATGCGAGGGCGATCCCACAAGTCAAGTTGACCTTTTGACCTCCTTTTTTCTTTACAAAAATTAGGAAAAAAATCTTTGTTTATCGTAATCCATCAATATTTCCTGACATTACGTCGGCAATTATTTTAAAAAATCAACATATAATAATTAAGTTAATTTGACATTCCTTCCGCTTATATAAGATATATAAGTTTGAATTTTAAATTTGATTTTTCAGTAAATATGTTAATATTTTGAATTTTTTTTGCAGCAATAAGTTTTGAATTTGTTGAATTTACTGGGACCAATTTCTTTACCGTACAAAATGAGTGACTGCCCGGTCTTTGTGTGGCTTCAATACCTTCCCCCGGTTCGATGCCCTCACCCAATGCCTCCTACCCCATCTTTTTCTCGCACTGTTTTCACCAGTTCAGTAAATGATGATTCTGCATCTATGATGCTTTTTAGCTAACAATTATGGAGAATTTTTCTTTTTTTTTCATCTATCCTGCAAATTAACAGTCCCAATTTTGTGCATGCCACCAGAATTCTCTCATTATTTTAGGCAATTAATTGACTCTGTCCATCTGGAGATCTGAGCTCATGTTATGGGTATGTGTTTAATGTGCCAGATTTTCTGTACTTAGATTTGCAAGTAATATATTCACCATTGAATCGAATTTACTCCGTTGCTTCGTATCCTAATCAATTATTAACAGAAAAGAAGCACCGTTGCTTCCATTGTTTAGCTACTCAGGTCCCTCGCTCGAATTTCGATTCAAGGATAGTTCTTTAATAAAATCAGTTCTAGGGTTTATCAAAAGCAGGTAAAAGTTTAGGTGACAATAATGGAAGGCAGGCTGGCTAGCTGCTGCATTCTCTTTAGTCCGTCTTCTCGGGTTTCTGACCCGTTCTTCCACCGGACAAATACCAAGCTCCGATGAGCAGTTTCTGTTCTCAACGTGGATTACAAACAATATCATAAGCTGAAAAGTTGTGCCATTATAGAATGCATAATCCCTAAGCTTGGTGATTTCTTTTATCACTTCGAAGGCAAGACGACACTGGGACAGTTAAAGTGATTGCATATTATATATACATTGATGCGTGTGTGTGTGTGTGATAGCCCCACACACCACACTCATCAGCAGTCCAAGGGCTCACCTCGGGTTTCCCTCTCAGATTCAAAATTTCTCTTCACGTCACCTTTTCCATCGTCAATCAAATTGGTCTCTTTTCACTCATATGCAAGAAGGGAAGTCATTTAATTATTACCTGATCTCTTTTCGCTGTGTCCTTTCTCGATCGTATCCAATGCAAACCCGCCACAGCGACGACACAATCCCGACTTGTTGCCCATATATATATATATATATATTTCAAGTCCATAACTCTTAGTATTTTCTCGAATAATTTTTTTTATAATATAATCAACTTCTGGAACTAGATAATGCACTAAGGGATAAGGAGATCTGATGGGCATTAAAATTCGGGCTGGACTTGACTTTGGTCCCATATACCTGTCACCGAATACACACCATCGTGGGTCCAAGGAGGCAAAATGATCATGGGGAGGCCATAGAGATGATGGTGGTGATCGATGATGACAAAGATGGATAACTACATATCCATGTACATGCGCAGCATCAGCAATGGACCTTGTTCCAGCAGTCTCAAAACCTCTCTTGCCCAATTGAAGATGTCATCTCCTATCCTAGCACAACCGTTTTTGCTCCATGCAATTAATTCTGTTTTAATCTGTTTGTTCTTTCCGAGCGATTTCTTTCATGTGCTTGGACATTATAATTGCATTATGTTTCCACGTTTGTTTTGATATATTTCATTTGGATAGTATCATGAATTACAACTTGATAGATAAAAAAAATGATCTACTTGGCGGTCAGGAACAAGAAGCATCTGCTTCACATTCATTGGATTTTTTTTATGGCTCATATATTCATCTTTCTACGACATCCTTATAGATTTATAGATCGTTTTTATAACCGAAAAATTAAAATAATCTAGAGAGATTTATGTTTCAATCATGAATTGTTTTGTAGATATATATATATATATATACATATTTTTGTAAACGAGGAATTTAATTGTATTATCAACGTAAATGCTGATTTTTACGTTGCAATGTATTGATTCCGCCATCAGTGTTATCACTATACAAGTGTGATCGTCTGTCTTCCCCCAGAGCATCTGATGCACTGTCGCTAATAGTACTGTGCCATGTCGATTTAATAGGTGGACCAATGACCGCCAATTTCGCTCTGCCCAGTCAATCCATTAATTGAGACAATAAATAGCCTCTTGAGCATCTTCTGGAAAAGAACATAAAACTTTGGGGTATTCTTTGACATCGTCGTCGTAACTATCATCAGTGTTCGTGGTTGTGCCACTGATTTGTCCATCCCAGTCCACACTTTTCGTACAACCATGTAAATCACAGATCATATATGATGCACAAATCTGCGAATCGAGGCAAATCAGACTACATGTTTTAGGGGTACACGTGCTATGCTGTTGAAGTAGCAAGACAACTAGATGTGCCATTTCACAGGGGGTTTGCGTGCCAATGGAGGATGCTAAACCATTTTTTGCTGCAGAAGAAGTCAGAAGGTCAAGATCTGCTCATGCATTATGAATGCCCGGCTGATCGACCACACTCTCCCTCGTAGAGAGCCTAAGTAAATTCTCTTTTCGAGGGGGGGCATGCCACCCGGTGAGTGGAAAGTTCACGTGTCCGACAGTCACATTATACTATCAATTGGCCTGGCTAGGAAGCTACCAGCTAGTTTAGGGATCCATGGAGCTGTTCTACATGAATAGTTGCATCCCATGAATGCACATGCATGGCTTGTACATTGTTCCCCGTCTGGGACTAACGTCACGTGCTTCCCTTCCTATTAAGTATCCACTGTTATAATCTAACGTTGCTATGTCACGTGCATAAATTAGGAGGGTTAGTGAGTCTGGTATTGCCAATTTTATCGCCTAGATAAACAGAGGGGCCTGTAGAGAGATGATGGAGGCTTAAACTGAACTTGAAGATAAATAATATTTGTCTTAAAAAAACTATTTAATTTGAATTGAGAGGTTAATAACTCACGATAGAAAAAAATATATATATATATAATTAGTATAAATAAAAAAATAAAACAAGAAATGTGTAAGCCATAGTCTTTAAAACCGGATTGGTCTAGTTGGTTCGACTAAAAACCAGTCATTTACAGGTCCAGTTTCCAAAATTAATCCAATTACATTGTAAATGTTATAAACTCTAGTTAAACTGATATGTCTTTATTAGATAGATCAATTCAATTGAATCGATAAAAAAATCACTCCACTTAAAATTAAAAATAAAAATAAAAATATATTGTAATATGCCCACCGCATATATCTCCTTCTTTGATTTCTCATTTAGCTATTAGACATTCCTTTGATCGGTATATATATTTCTATCATAACACCGACAAATCAAATTAAGACACAATAAATTATTTTCGTATGAAGTGTAATATTTAGAATACCTATTATTGAATAATTTTAATTTTAATTATTATTTTATTTATATTTATATTTAATTATATGATATTTTTTCTTTGTTTATTTTATTTTACTTAATTTATACTTATATTTTTATATTAAATTTGTCATTGATATGATAGATATATTAAGGATTTTTTAGTTATAAATCAATCTCAAGTATTTGACATTATATATATATATATTATTTATTAAATACCTAATTTGACCAATAAACTCATATTTTGACTGGTTCTAAATTCAGTATGATTTTAAAAACGATGGTATAAGTTGTTGTCATGAGATTTGCAAACAAGAAAAATGAGAGATAGAGGTAGATAAATATGTGTACGTGTATATATATATATATATATATTTGACGGAAGAGGATAATCCTTAACTAAGTTACCTTAATTGGATTGATTATTTGCTCGTTCCTTGTCCCGTCCGTGTAAATATAATTCTAACAATTTCTCCTGATTTGTACATGTGAGATCCTATGTGTCATTTCAACCTTTGTCTGTGTCTACATATAATATAATATGATAAATTGTACCTTTTTTTTTAAAAATAAGTATATGGTAAAACTCCTCACCTATATAAATAATAGACGATAATTCACAATCTGCATGTTATGTATTAACTTCTATATGATTGAAATAAGTAATTGGATAATTTTTTGAAAAATACTTCCTTTTTTTTTCAATTCAAATTATAGTTTTTAAAATCGTATCATATTGAAAATTGATTAAGGTATCAGTTCATGGGTTTGTGGGTTAAACCGAGATTCAATAGGTTGAACCGTATATTTAATAAATAATATTAATATTATAATATTATAATATTATCAATAAATTCACATAATACTATAATTTAAAAATAATTTATAATAAAAAATTTTTAATATATCAAAGTATGTTTTTTTTTAATTTTTAATCGATCAATTTTTTCACCGGTTCAATTGAAATTAACTACATTTAAAATGCAATTGGATTAATTCTAAAAACTAAACTGATCGGTCCAATTTTTAAAACTATAATTCAAATGCATTAGTAAATTGATCATAAAGACAATGAGAAAAAATATATCACAATTATAAAATGGAAAGTGCAAGAAAGAAGAGAAGGGATGAGGGAGAGAAGATATATTGACCGTCGAATTAAAAAAGTAATTAATAGATCTTTTATTTCTAATTTTTATTTATCAAAGAAAGGACACTATAATTAAATTTTTTATGACAATGAATAAAATTGGAACGGAAAATAAGACCAAGAAAAATTATGGCAATAATAACATGGATCTAAACAAACCAAAATGAATAAGCATAATTATCTTATCGGAGACAAATATTTATACAAACAAATCAATGCAAACACGTGAGGACATGCGATATCACGTGCAATATGGCAATGTTTTTTTTCCCTCCCCAATGCTAGAGAGAGTTGGGGGGGGGGGTCCCAGAGGCATAGAAAAAAATGAAATTATTTAATTGGTTCAACAAAAATTAAATTATTTTTTCAGTAATTATATGATTTGATTAGTAATGACATTTAGCTTTAGTCTGAAAGGAAGAGCAAGATGTATTATGTCAAACAAGAGAGGTTATGTCTAATCCCTTAAAAGAGGATGGGCTCAATTTTTAAGTGATATTATAATAATAAAATATTAATTAAATTACATTAAACAAGTGGATTGATGTGATTATTACTAGTTAAGTCGATTTTATTAATGATTCATGACTACATTATCATAAGACAAAATCATCTAATATTTATTCTTTCTTTTTTTTATATTCTAATATCATAATAACCTACTAATCCACTAGACAGTGTATTATATAATCTGAGGCCCGCTAATTAAACCCTAGATACCGACCTTTGAGAGATTCGAATCATGAATCTGACTTACTGTATATTATCAGCTTAGCAACGGATTGTCGAACTCTCCACAATCTCTAATCTTTACTCTTGAACAGGATCTAATATTTACTCTTAAATAAAGGAGATACCATTTCATAAAATTAATAACAGAAAAAAAATTGGTCAGTGCATATAATTGTACCGTTTTACTATTTGAAACTTTTTGTAATAATTTAGTATAAGTAATTACACGAATGGTACAGGAAATTTTTAAAATTATACACATCAGTACAAAATGAATTCTTTATGCTGTCATTGTAAAAAGTTATAGATGTATTTTTTGTTAATATAAACTATCAAAATTATAGTAATAACGTTATAAGGGGAGGTGAATTTCTTCAGTGGTGCAAAAGTTTTATGATATATTTCAAATGAATACCGAACAAAGAAATTTTAATATAAGATTTTATGAGAGAATTATTTTTTTAATATGAAAAAAATCTTATTTCAAGCGCTGATATTCTCCCGTCAGCTTTTAACCTTGTCGGAAAGGTTCACGGTGTGTCTTTGCATAGGCTAGCTCAACTTTTTCTTTCCCCCCTTTTCCTCTGACCCCACCATTTGTCATTGTCCACTCTGAACCTGCTAAAAGGAATGGGGAAAATTTTACGACTTTCTTACAGATTGGGCGGGCACACGGTTTTTATTTCATATTAATTTAAAATATCTTTACCATTAATATAATTAATACTAACGGTGTTATAATGTTAAGATTAAAATTTTTATGATTTATATTAATCGAGAGTATATTTATAAATTTTTTGTACTAATAAGTATATAAACTGATTTTTACTAATTTATTCCTTTTCTAAAACGTTATGTACCCAATTAACTCAACTCCATTCTCATTTGATTTTCGGTGGGGGCGGAAAAAACACCACGGCCACGATCAGCGCGGCTGCCGACACAGGACTACATAGGAACCAATCATTTCCGAACACAGAATCTCCGATACGCTACAGCCACCCCCGTCCAAGGCAATTCCTGAAAGAGTAAAATCATTATAAATTTAGACGTGGATTAAAATTTTGTACATTTGAAATTTAATATGTATATGTAGTATATATTAAACTATCTGAAATTGTGTTACTTTTTTTCAGTTATTAAAACCGAAAAAAAAAATTTCCATTCCCACCAAAAGTAGTAAGTAAAACAATTCTTTATAAAATAACGCTACTTATTTTCTTTTACGGTCTTGCCACTAGCACTGGAGCAGAAGCAGCAGCAGCAGCAGCAGCAGCAGCAGAGCTAAGCCAAAACTGTGTCTTCCTCCATCTGTCTCCTCCTCTGTTCGTCAGTCAGATCAGTGTCCCCCACGGTACACTCTCGACTGTCATCCACCCACCATGCCTGGAACCTTCGTCACCCCTCTCACTCTCTCTCTCTCTCTCCCCGCTTTCTTTTAATGAGTCGCCATTGACACTCTCATCTCTCTCTCTCTCTCTCACCAATCACATCCTCCGATGGCCCTCCGTTCCCTCCTTTTCTTCGTCCTCACTTCGACTCTGTGCCTTTCCTCTGCTTCTTCTACCCTGTACCCTGCCGTCAAGACCTTCATCGTGCAGGTCCACCACGACGCCGTCAAGCCCTCCGTCTTCCCCACCCACGCCCAGTGGTACGCCTCCTCTCTCTCCGCATCCTCCGCTGGCGGCGCCGGCACTGACCGCATCCTCCACACCTACTCCACCGTCTTCCACGGCTTCTCCGCCCGCCTCTCCCCCTCCGAGGTCGACTCCCTCCGTGCCCTCCCCCACATCGCAGCTCTAATCCCTGAGCAGGTTCGGCAGGTTCACACCACTCGCTCCCCGGAGTTCCTCGGCCTCAGGAGCTCCGACAGCGCTGGCCTCCTCAAGGAGTCGGATTTCGGATCGGATCTTGTCATTGCGGTTATCGACACTGGGATCTGGCCGGAGCGCCAGAGCTTCAACGACCGGGAGCTCGGCCCTGTTCCCTCCAAGTGGAAGGGCGAGTGCGTCGCAGGGGATGACTTCTCCTCGAGCTCATGCAACCGGAAGCTGATAGGCGCTCGGTTCTTCTGCGCCGGCTACGAGGCCACCAATGGCAGGATGAACCAATCCACCGAGTTCCGGTCGCCAAGGGACTCCGATGGCCATGGGACGCACACTGCTTCAATTGCCGCGGGGCGCTACGTTTTCCCTGCTTCCACCCTCGGTTATGCCCGTGGGGTGGCTGCTGGGATGGCCCCAAAAGCCCGACTTGCTGCCTACAAGGTCTGCTGGAACACCGGCTGCTACGACTCAGACATCCTTGCAGCCTTCGATTCTGCCGTGGCCGATGGCGTGGATGTGATTTCCCTTTCTGTCGGGGGTGTTGTTGTCCCTTATTACCTTGACTCAATTGCAATCGGAGCCTTCGGGGCCATGCAATCGGGCGTCTTCGTGTCTGCCTCAGCCGGCAATGGTGGTCCTGGGGGGCTCACCGTCACTAACGTTGCCCCCTGGGTCACCACTGTTGGTGCGGGCACGATCGATCGGGATTTCCCTGCTGATGTGAAGCTCGGGAACAAGAAGATTGTATCAGGAGTGAGCATCTACGGGGGATCTGGGCTTATTCCGGGCCGCATGTATCCATTGGCCTATGCTGGGAGCCAAGGTGGAGATGGTTACTCGTCCACACTCTGCTTGGATGGGTCGCTGGACCGCAGCCTCGTGAAGGGCAAGATCGTCCTCTGCGACCGGGGGATCAATTCTCGGGCAGCAAAAGGAGAGGTGGTGAAGAAAGCGGGCGGGGTCGGGATGATATTGGCCAACGGAGTCTTTGATGGAGAGGGGCTGGTGGCGGACTGCCATGTGCTGCCTGCGGCCTCTGTCGGGGCTTTGGCCGGAGACGAGATTCGCAAATACATCGAGGCGGCTGGGAAGTCGAAGTCGCCCCCCACTGCCACGATCATTTTCAAGGGGACCCGTGTCGGGGTGAGGCCTGCCCCGGTCGTGGCCTCGTTCTCCGCCAGGGGACCAAACCCGGTGTCCCCAGAAATACTCAAACCTGACTTGATAGCCCCCGGGGTGAACATCCTCGCCACCTGGCCCAATAATGTGGGCCCTTCCGGTATCCCCTCGGACAAGCGGAAGACCGAGTTCAACATCCTATCGGGGACGTCCATGGCTTGCCCGCACGTCTCGGGTTTGGCCGCCCTGCTCAAAGCGGCTCACCCCGAGTGGAGCCCTGCAGCGATAAGGTCTGCCCTAATGACCACTGCCTATACGGTCGATAATCGGGGTGAGACCATGCTCGATGAATCCTCGGGCAATACCTCAACTGTAATGGACTATGGGGCCGGCCACGTACATCCCCAGCTGGCCATGGATCCGGGCTTGATCTACGACCTGACAAACTATGACTATGTCGACTTCCTGTGCAACTCGAACTACACGACTAACAACATTCGGGTTGTCACCCGGAAGAATCCAGACTGCGCAGGAGCCAAACGAGCAGGCCACTCGGGGAACCTCAACTATCCCTCCCTCTCTGTCACTTTTCAACAGTACGGCATCAAGCACAAGTTGTCGTCCCACTTCATCCGGACTGTGACAAATGTTGGGGATGCCGACTCCGTGTACAAGGTCTCGAAGAGGCCCCCAGCCGGAGTGACAGTCACAGTGGAGCCGGAGAAGCTCATGTTCCGGAGAGTGGGGCAAAGGCTGAGCTTCCTGGTGAGGGTGCAATCTCACGAGGTGAAACTCTCGCCAGGGAGCTCGACCATGAGGAGCGGGTCAATAACTTGGTCGGACGGGAAGCGCGCGGTGACTAGTCCCCTCGTGGTGACGATGCAGCAGCCTCTGTAAAAAGGCTGCTGTTTTTGAGTAGGTAAATTAGACGTTTCTCTGAAAGACGTGTTTTGTGCTGTGGCTTTCTACTTCTGAAAGTTGGCGGAGTTGGGAAAGGGGTGGGTTTGTAAGGCAAACCAAAGTTTGGGGGGTTGTGTATGTATCTTTTATTTTATGACGAAAACCCAAAAATATATATATATATATAGTATGTTTCGTATATTACCTAGTGGAAAGCAAGATTGGAAAAGGTGTTCTCCTCTTGATGCAGCCAAGAAATGAAAAACATGGCCCGCAGACCCGGCTTTAATCGGAGCATGCTTGGAGCATTAGGCGAGCTAATCGAAGCATTGAGAGTGGCCTGTGCCTGTGCTGAATGTTTAATACTCTAGATCGAGCAGGTTCCTGCAGTGATGAGTCAATTGACGAACCCCTAAAGGACGCAAAGAGATTAATGGCACTAGCGAGGACAAAAGTCGCACGTGGGATTGTAAATTTAATAGTCAAAAGCACAAGAAGGGGGAAATGAAGAGGACAAAGATTGTCTTGGGGCTCACGAGACGAACACGTCGCCCGCGGTCGACACTTCGTCCACTTCCGGGTATTGATTATTGATTAAGCTCCACAAAGGGCCCGAGAAGGGACATTTAACTCTCGTTCGCATGTCTCCCATCTTTCAGATCTAAGAAATTGTAGGTAGCAACGCAAGTTAATTATTCCTCAGTTGTCTTGAGATGAAGAGTGTGATCGACTCCTCATGACACGACAACTTGTCCAAAACCCAGCAGCTGCATGATTATCCGAAGCTGTGATGTGAACAAGAGCTTAGAGAAAGGCGCACGGCCTCCAAGATCGGTTCAAGGGACGGAATCGAAATGGCTGCGAAGGACGAAGGGTCCCGACATCGCTTCACTATTATCTGCGGTGCTATGATGTCTCTCCTTCAGCTGGCAATGGGCATTGCTTTCTTGACCCCATACTTTCTCCTTCGGTGGAGAAGGAATTAGATATGATGGTGTTCCTTCCTATCTCATTACACTACCATCTCTTAATACACACGTGTGTGTATGATGTTTAAGAGTTTAATAGGCTATAATTAATTCATATTTAAAATAGATTTAGTCCAATAAGAACAAATCCCTTTTAAGTTATGGGTTATCGTCCATTCAAAATACTACTAGTATTAGAAGTCATACTGAAGAGCGCATGTATTAAGCCATCTCACTTCTTATGGCTCCAACTACAAAAGAGAGTCCACTTTGCTTCCTTTTCGAAGTGGACATCTCTTTCTCTAGCGCGGGAGAAAAGGATCGTCCTTAGGGTCGTGCCACCTTTCTGGGCCGAGGCCACCTCGCTGCCTCAAACTCGGAATGTCGGATATCCAAGGATTAGCAGGCAGGCGGATAAGCCAATAACGGCACCATATAGAGCGACAAAGACGGCCTCATCCACGACCTCGCGGTTTCGGCTGCATGACCTGCACGGCGGGGCTCCATGTGGATCCGAGCCGTGGGCTTCACTCGTGATCGGCTCAGATTGATCAAATTCCACCGAACCCAATTGGCATTCTCGTCGATTTGTCGGTCAATAAAGAGAGGGGGAATGGGCCGCCATGGTAGCTATGGTTCGGACGAAGGGCCCAAGCCACCAATAAGGAAATGTGTGATTCCCCCAATCGAAGCCCGTCATCTGTTTGCTCGGCCGAAGAAAATTGTGGCACATCTCACGCGCTGCGACGGTACTCCAGAAACCAAAATCTGTAGTTTCAATATTCGCTGTAATCTGACAAACACCTGAACCGATCAACGCATGCATCTATCCCCGTCAATAACTGCTCTACAAGGTTGTGCTATTAAGAAAAGTCTTCGGTAGCTTTCACGAAGAGATTCTCCGTGCAATGGTGTGACCCAGAATTCGTGTCCTCTGATCAAGAACATCTAGAAAGTTCACGGTACTTTTGCCCTACACTATTGACCATCTTTCAAAGAAATCGACAAATGCACCGATGTCGTTATCGGGGAACTGCTGCACGACACACGTCTGATATAGTAAAGGACAGGTGCAATTTCCCTTCTTCATCGGTCTATGATTTTAACGGGTGCACTTTCAATATGCCCGCTATGATTAGTTTGAACGGAGGGGTGGGGGAAGTTAAATTACAGGGTGTGGGAGATTTAATTTAATTTAATTTAATTACTGATTAACCTTACGTAAGCGGTGAGGTATACGGGTCAGGAGTTGGGGGAAAAGGGTCTTCTCACTTAGTAATAAACAAATTGGTGCCTGCCAAAAGAAATCATAGTGTCAGATTAAACAGTAAGTAGTTGTCGGTCGAAGTTTATTGGACATGTGTGAATACTTTCAACAGTTTTACTTACCAAATTTAATATAGTCATGTTCGATAATATAATCGAGTTGAATTTATTTATTATTTGTTGCGTAACCGTGCACGACTAATCAAAACTGCGGTTATAAAAAATGATTCGGTGGACCTGTGACTCTGATAGGCACGTTCCGCGCTTAGAACAAATGGACGGGAAATAGGCACAAGCTGTCCGGGGCCAGTCTGCAGGCTCGACAAGGTCGTCCACCCACTGGGAAGGACGATGATGTCATTTCCATCTTCAAAGTAAAATTCTTTTCTTTTCTTTTTTGGAAGTGTGAAGCGTAGAGTGCCGCGTGCGGGCCACGAGCTCAACCCCCTATCATCAAGTTCAACGCAACTAGCAATAGCTAACGTGCACTGTCCGAATAATAACTTGACAAATGAAGAATAACATAGACAATAACATCGATGCTAAGCATGATTAAGAGGTCATAACAACGATTATAAATTAGATTTTCAAGAAATAAAAAAGAATACGGAGATCTCTAGAGAACCCTCCCCGAAGCAGCATCAAGACCCGGAGAGGGATACTATAACTATTTTGAGTGAGCACTGAGTTGAAAAATAAATGAATAATAAAAAATAACAATCATGGATCCCCATAGAGTTCGTGCAAACTCGACATGTGAGACCTGCCATTATCAAGGGTGACGAATTTACGGAATGGAAACAGATACTGCGGAGATGATGACAGGATGGAACGACGATAGGACAACTTGCTGAAAGCGAGTGCTATAATTATTTGATGAACCGAAATGAGAGAAGAGGACAATATTTTATTCTCAATAATTATCCCCCTTTTCTTTTAGATTATAATTTTTCGATAATGGCACGCACCATCCCAAGTTCAAAAAATATATATATTTATATCTATATATGTCGGCAATGATACCAATTGTATACCAAGAGGGCCAACTTTGATCTTTGAAAAAGAGGGCAGGGCAGTTTTCATTTCACTTGACATGATCTTTTATCTTAAAATCTGATTTTGATTTAAATTTGGATATAATAGCTTCTTTTTTTGAGTTAAAAATAAAAGTTTATCGAATTAAAAGGAAAAAAAAAAAGAATAAAGTAATGTAATTATGGAATTTTGTTGATAGTAATGGCATCTTAGTTTAATGATCTTTAGAGATGATATAATTATATTAAACATCATCTTCCAAGGCATATTTACTTCTTATAATACACTAAATTAGAAGAAGTGTATCAAATAACCTCAAAAGATAGAATATGACATATATTCATATTTAATCACATAAGAATAAAATATAATAAGTTAATATGTATCAATCATGTAATCATTATTTTTTTCCTTAACTGTACTATAATATATAAAAGTATTGTTTTCTCATATAATTTATTGTAAAATAGGATCAATCAAATTTTATTTAATATGATATAACCGTTAGGGCATAATTAAGTTTAATTCTTGACATATTTATTTATTTATTTTGCTAATTTTGATACAATAACTCCAAACCCTTCGAACTTATCTAAAATTTGCCATTCATACATATAATTACTGTGCACAAACACTTGGAATTATAAGGGAAGAATATATATGATCGTATCAATGTACTAAAAGGAACTGTGAGTTTTATAGTACCACCAGAAGATATTTTTGTACTCTCCAATCGGAGTCCCTTGTACTGATCGATGAAGATGGAATTTGCCGACCGATTCTACAGTGAAAAGTTTCAGTCAGATGACTTCAGGGTCTATGCGGAAGGACTCCACCGTAATTATTTTTACTTTACTTGATTTTACAGACCGAGTGTTTACTTAATTTAATTATTTCCAAAATTCATTCACTCCAATGTAATCGGTACTACTTCACAAAAATTTGCGTGGACGGCCTGTAAATCATGAACAATAATTTTGGTGGGGGGGGGGTAAACTACTTGATTAAATACCCATTTTTATTTTTCACACCTTTTGAAAATTTTGAAATAGATGTATGTATGGCGGACTGTAACACTTCTGATTGAGGAGCATCTGAATGGATGAGTAAGGATTCGAGATCGTTGCAACAGACCGTGGAGACTATCAAGCTATGCAGAGATCTAATGCGTTTTACGAAAGAAAATAAATATTCTTTTTTCAGCAAATAGTTCTCGAGAATATATATATATATATATATATCAAAGCTGGTGGGCATGCAATTGCACAGGAACAAGTTGGCGGGCTGGTATTTAGAGATGCAACTTGACCATTTAATTTTCTCTATTTTCATTGGCACGGTCCGCACCTAAAACACATGAGCCCGATAAACACAAGCTTTGTGGGTCCACTCATTCTCTCGACAAGCTGTCGACCCACTGATTACCTTCGAAGGGAAGAACAATACATACATACATATATATATGTATTAATTTCCTAGTTGATTTTTTTTCCTTCAAAAATTGTCTGAAGTGAGCAGGGCACGAGGTCAAATAGAAATGGCATATACGAGACGTAGTGTACGTGTGAGCAACTTAGTAAACAAAGGTCGCAAGGTGGACAGGTATGGGGAAAGCATAATTGGGTTGCTTAGTTTTTGCCACAGAAAGTCGACGAGTTCAAGTAAATTAGACGTACGTATAAGTAATAATACGAACGAGCAGCAATCTCATCGGGGGCCACATTCCCAAGCGACAATCTCGTTGATGGCCACTCAAGCAGGATTCGAATTTATGATCTCGCGAGCTACCCATGGAGTACATGCACATAGAACACCACCACTCTTCGCTCTTCTGCCAAGAAAAGGAAGAAGAAGTGGCGTGGAGATGACAGCATGGAACAACAGGCCAACTTGCTGAAAGAGGGTGCCATTATTTGTTGGACGGAAAAGAACGAAGTGGACAGTATACTTTATTCGGAATAATTCCCATTTATGGCGGTCGACATTGCCACCATCCTAAGTCCATTATAGGAAGACATATATATATATATATATTTATGGTAGCTCATTGTGCCCTTCCTTCTAAGGATGTCAAAGGGCCAATTTTTAATCCATTTCACACTCGATTTATAAGTTAAAAATTGATATATTATAGGTAATGGGTGTAAGTTTAATATTTCATCACCTTTATTATTTTGATAATTATAATAAAATAGGCTCCGATTCTCCATATATATACCTTAAATTTTCTATCGATCATGTAATAGCTCCATAAAAAAAATCAGAAATTCTGTCTTTTTCTCTAGAAAATATAAATAAATTACTACGTTAAATACCCATTTTCATTTTCACTTTTTTAAAAAAATTTTGCATTGAATATATAGCGAGTAATGACACTGCGTGTAATGGAGAATTAAGGGTTGAAGATTGTTGCCACAAACCGTGGAGACTTTCAAAGTACGCAGAGATCTAATCTAATTAATATTGCATTTTAGGAAAGGAAATAAATAAATAATATTCTTTTCAGCAAATAATTCACGACAGTATTACAGATGGGCTAGTGCGCATCCAATTATATCGGAACAAGTTGGGCAATTATCAAAGGATGCAACTTGGCAATTGGAGATATTAAAAAATAATTTTTTAATAAAAAAACGTCTTTTGCGATTGAGACAAGGGCAAGTGGACGTCACGAGAGATGGGGTCGATGAGAGAGCTAAAGCGTGTCCATCTTCACGTCACGTATGGAATCAAACAAATGCAAATACACGTATCTATAAAAAAAAAGGGCAAAAAACCCAAAAAAAAGAACGGAAAACAAGGATAATGGTTTCTCATTACTCCACTCTAGAGTCGAATCGTGCCTTGCTTCATTTATGATATTTAAATTATATATTTACAGTTAATAAAAATAATTAATAATTCTAAGAACTCGAGTGATTAAGCTTATATCTTAATTTATTCTTCCCAAAAAAAATGTTTTTAATTGTAAAATTTCTTTAAAACAAACGTAAAAGCTTATTTGTCAAATCAGGCCCGTGTTCGGATCAATCGTATATTTAATTATTTAATTATTATGTCTTTCTTTTTTCCTTATATTGGACTTGTCGTGTTTCCATTGATCTCTCTGGGATTCCTAATTCCAGACCTTCCCTCCCCCGCCCTTCCTAGAGACCTCGCGTGGATCCCTCCCTAGATTAGATTGCCCCTTCCCGAGTTCACGTACTTCACCTTCCGCCGTTCACACGTTTTATCTTATCTTACGTGATCAGTGAGCTGCAGTGGAACTGGCTTTTTCACGGTCGGGTTCACAACTGCACCGGGTGGAACTCTCTCGCTGGGACTCGATGCCTCAGGTCGATCCCATGCCTCGCCAAAATTGACAAGACACCGCAAAGTAAGTTCGTCCCATAGTAGACCTGTAAAAATTGGTATTCCTGAGAGTATGATTCGGGTAAATTACTAAAAAAATTGTGTTTTTTATAAGAATTTTTGGGCCATTGGTACGGCTCGAAAAAATCATATTGACATGAAAGTGCGAGAAAAATTACAATCATGCCCGGTGAGAAATTTTTGAGTTGATTGAGATGATGAGCCGTGTCGGACCGAATTGACACGTTCTCTATCCCATAGTATCTCTATTACCTTTCTTGATCTTAATAAAATATTAGATTTGAGGCGTTGTCCGTTAAAAATCATCGAAAACTCGTAATTAACTGAAGGCCGGAGGTGACTAATTTGTCGCCAGAAGAATGGTGGGATGGATATAATCGAGGAGGAGTTAGGTGATTGAGCACTATGTATCTGCCTTTTTATTGAGTCAAATATGAATTAAGCCCTCCCCGTGTTTACCGATCACGCAACCCTGTGGCAGTTACCAAGAATTAGTGGGCACAGAACAACCCGTGATCATGAACGTGTCACCGTCGACCAGAATCAACTCAAGTAGGGGGATTGATCCCGTTATAATCTCACTTATTCACACTTAAAATAAATAACAATTATAAATCAGTCATCCATTATGAATAAGTGCCTAAGATTAAGCTCATTCTTCTAACCTTCCCAAGATGGATCCAGAATTTTACTTCAATTGGAGGCAAAACTTAATTGGAGTGTAGATAATCAAATTTAGGTGGGTAAAATTGAGATGATGATATAAGTATAATATATTAAATTTAGGTAAAAAAAATTATATATATTTTCTAAGTTGAAGTGGGTGAACGTTCGCCAGACCCCCACCCCGCCCCCCACCTAACCTTCCACTACTCTGCCTCCATAGCTCGTATGCGGGTGGATAAGTTAAATTTAGATATGGTTTATTTAGTGGATAAGTTACTGGATATTGGATGATTTAGATTAAAAATTACTAAATATTTTATAAACCATATGCTTAAAATATAATCGAGGCTGCAGATAATGAGCTCGGGCACTTTGGTCATGGCATAATTACGGCTCAAATTGAAGTCTCAACTCACTGTCATGATAAGAATCCGTCTGAGTCGTATGTTTGCTGACCGCTCCTCCGACCGACCCCTTCTAATTTTTTTTAAAAATTAAATGATCCACTAAAAATATTAGGATATTTGGAAAATTTTCCTTATGATTCAGATAGTATGGCTAACTAGATATGTTAAATAGGTAGTTCATGCTAATTCTAAGTCGATTTAAAAGCGGGTCTAAAATTATTTGGCTCAATTATGAGTCAGTCCAATAAGCATAATAGTATGGTCAAAGTTACGGTTTAGGAAAATATAAACTAATACAAAATAATTTTTAAATGGGCCTATTTATATAGTGAACATCTCATTTTTTTAATTATATAAATGAATATTTTTTAATTTTTAAATTGAATTAACAAAATCTAATTGTTGATTTGCAGAGTTTTTAGCGGTTCAAATATGTTTTGCAACTGTTTCGAGCCGGTTATGGTTCCGCCTAGTTCCCAAACATTTCAAAAAGAACATATATCATATCAATTTTGATTCAACAAGCCTATTTTTTAGACTTAATGTATAACCGGTTTTCAATCCAATAAAGGTAGTTACAACCTGGTTTAAAAATAGTATGAACTAGTTATATATTTAATAGATCGATTTCGAGCCAACTCGAACACTTAACACCCTGTGTCACACCCTGTGTCTAACTTTAACTTTTAAGAGGATAATAAATTTAATAACTCCCCTTTTCTCGCCCAAATAAGAGAAATGGTAATCTGAAAAAGAAAAAAATGGCAATAAAAAATTTGTTGAAAAAGGGAAAAATGGGCAATGAAATCTAGCAGTAGATATTATTCCAAAATATGAAATAATTAATAAAAAGGATGTATAAGGGAAAAGAAAATAAGGGAAAGAAAAGGGTAAGTACAATACACTGCAGAAGAGTCAGGAAAGTAAGATTAATTTAAATTTAAATTGAATTAATATACTTAATTTTTGTTATTTATAAAGCTTAAAATATAATTTCAAGGAAAAATACGTTTGACGGGACTAGAACGCCCGCGGCCAGCTGTTCGGACCAAACTAGTACCTCCCCGGACGCTGGGGCCAGCAAAGTCCCCCGATCGTAAAAGCCAACGAATGCAAAGGGCATTCTCGTACCATGCGAGAGAAATCAGTAAATGGCAGAATCGAGCAGGGGCATTCCAGTCATTCTGCTCACTACCATTTGCACTTAAAGAGGAGAAAAACATTAAAATAAAAATTCACCCACCTCTCTCTGCAACACTCCGGAGAATCAATCAATTAATCAATCTCCGCAAAGCCTCTACCAAATGCGTCCTGATTCAGCTTAGCAATGTGTGGAGGAGCCATCATCTCCGACTTCATCCCCAGCGCGAGGCCCCGCCGCCCGACGGCGACGGACTTCCTGTGGCCCGATCCGAAGAAGTCCCGCGCCGGCAAGGGTTTCTCGAAGCCTCTGAGGCCCGACATCATCGATGTCGACGACGACTTCGAGAACGACTTCCGGGACTTCAAGGAGGAGTCCGACTTCGAGGAGGACGTAGATGTCAAGCCCTTCGCTTTCTCCGCCTCCTCCAGGCCTCGTCCCTCTGCTGGTAATCTAACATTCCGTGTTTTGGGTTTTTTAGCTGTTCAATGTCTCAAACGAATGCCTTTGGATTAACCTATGTCCATGTCGTTCGGTGAGTTCAGTTCTACAGAGATTACCCAACCAGCTGATTCCCTGTAAACGTTTAGAAATCTCGACCCGTCTGAGTTAATCGTGAGACAGGTTGAGATTGTCGGATAATTTTTTGACGTTTAAAGGAGGATAGCCTGTTCTCTGCATAGAAGAGCAACTTTACTTGCAGAAAGCTTTGATCCAGTCTTGTCAAGTGTATGTTCCACTAATTAGGGAAGCGCCATTCACGGGTGGATTGCGGTGGGGACGGAACGTCGAAGCACCTTGAGTTAGAATATTTTCTTGGCTAGGCACATGGAATCTTTTTGTCCCCTATTTATCTGTTAGAATTCTGTTCTCTTTTGGTGAATACTGATAATTTTTTGACTTGACAAATCCCTTTTCATTCCATGAGATCATGAACATATGAGTTGATTTATGTATCGATTTTGAATGTGCATTAATGCAAATATTCACCGTGTCTCTAAATATTGCTTTCTGACAAATCTGTTAATCGATCCATTGTCCCATCTGCAAGGCTCCGTGAAGCCCAAAACTTTGGAATTCAACGGCCAAGCTGAGAAATCTTCCAAGAGAAAGAGGAAGAACCAGTACAGGGGGATAAGGCAGCGACCATGGGGGAAATGGGCTGCTGAAATACGTGATCCAAGGAAAGGTGTCCGTGTTTGGCTTGGAACCTTTAACACTGCTGAAGAAGCAGCAAGAGCTTATGATGCTGAAGCTCGTAAGATTCGTGGCAAGAAAGCTAAGGTCAATTTCCCAGAGGATGCTTCCCACTCCTCATCAAAGCGTACGGTTAAGTCGAACCCACCAAAGCAGATCTCAAAAATGACTATGAACAATGGTCAGCCAAGTCTGAATCAGAATTTAGGCAGTCTCCTGAACAGCTCTGACGATGAATCCTACAACTCTGTTGGTTTCGTGGAAGAAAAGCCCCCCGTGAATCAGTTTGCTTATATGGACTCCTTCATTGCCAATGGGGCTGATGAGCTGAATTCCATTGCTCCACCTGACAACACTCCACCTTA
This sequence comes from Sonneratia alba, assembly GCA_900174645.1. Taxonomy (NCBI): domain Eukaryota; kingdom Viridiplantae; phylum Streptophyta; class Magnoliopsida; order Myrtales; family Lythraceae; genus Sonneratia; species Sonneratia alba. The sequence continues at coordinate 4,899,717 of FWPY01000010.1, forward strand.
CCTCAGTTCTGATCAAGGGAGCAACTCCTTTGACTGCTCCGACTTTGGTTGGGAAGAAAATGGTCCCCAGACTCCCGATGTTTCCTCTTTTATTTCTGCTGCTTTGGAAGTAGAGGAGTCTGCATACATGGAAGCTAATCCAAGTAAGAAGCTCAAGACCAGCTCTGAGGAGGTTGTGACCAACCAAGAAAGTGCTGTGAAGACTTTATCTGATGAGCTCTCAGCATTTGAATCCCAGATGAAGTACCTCCAGATGCCTTTTCTGGAGGGAGGCTGGGATGCTCCAATCGAGACTTTGTTTAATGGGGATGGAACCCAGGATGTTGGGAATGATGTGGGTCTCTGGACCTTTGACGACTTCCCTCAGATGTAGGGGGGAGTCTTCTGAGCTGCCCCAGACTCTTCTTGCTTATGTAAATAAAGGCTGCATGTTGTAAGTCCTCTTCCTACATGCTAATACTTGTCCCAAGAAAAAAAAAATCCCCTACATGCTTTTTATAGTCTGTTCTTAATTGTAATGTTCAAATTACCATGGATGTGAAAGATATTCGCTTCCATAGTCCCTAATGTTTGTCAATTTCAGGAATGACACGAGAACTTTCATGTGGAAGTCATCGAATGAAACTGTTGAGCATGGTTAAGCCTCTGGGATGATGGAGTGTATGTTTTCCTTTCAGTAGTGCTGTCTGTTGGTTTCTCTGTGGGCTCTGAGACATATGTAATGGATATAAGACTCCAAATAGAACCTGTCCTGTACTTTAATAATCTGTTTGTGTATGTGATGGAATTGATGATAGCTTGTGGTATTATTGTTCGCTCCTGTCCTGCTATACGGCCCTACAATTTTCTCTATTTACATTCTATGAACTAATTGCTTCAAATCCACAGATAATGAATGAGGAAATGCTGTTCTTTATTTACCCGTCTTTTGTGGAGTGCAGAATGTGTTCTAGTTTACAGATTATTCCACTGGAGAGGACCCCGTAAAGACAGATTAACGGTGTCCTGTCCAGTATGTACTAATTTGCTAAGTGAAGTGTTGGAGTGTCATCTGTTTCGGTTCTGTTCCATTCCGAACCTTTTAGTTTTTGCTCTCCAAACGTACTCGAAGCACCTATTCAAAGTCAAGGGGTTTCATGACACGGCCTTTTTGATCGGAAGAGGAGGAGCCAGTGTTGATTGCGGTGGTTGGCCCGCTCTTTATTGGTGTTAGGTGGGGGGTCAATGTCTGAGTTTCGGATATTAGTAAGTGGAGTGTTAATTATTTCTAAAGGGAAAAAAAAAAAAAAAGAACAGAAAATCGACACAATGACCGTTCACCAAAATCAGGATTTTGGGTAGATAAGGTCCCATTTTCAAGATTCCACGATAGGGCAAATTGCGTTTGGAGGCAAACGAGTTTGCTTAGGGATGTGAGCCCTCTGAGATTCTTATCTCTCTGCCTACATCGATGGTCGTCTCAAGACTCGTTACTTTTTATAATTTTTCTCAGAGGAGATCCGTGGCATGAAAGTTACAGGGGGGGAATGGGAAGCCAGGAGAAATGGCCTAGTGGGTGCCAGAGTTTCACAGGCGAAAGATAAAATTTCGAATGTCAAGGAAGAGACCACGTGTTTTAGCTAGAGAAAGTGATGTATCTGTCGACAGTGGGGGGACAGGACCACAGTAGCAATAAGTCGAATTTACTTGGGTCGTTTGAAGTCGTTGTGGATATATATATATATATATATATATTTTTGGGTTTTGTAAGACGGAGAGATGTGCTTGGAAAAAAACATAATAAAAAACCATGGAAGGTAAAACCGATCCGATGATGATCATTCGGTGCTCAAAAGATTATACTCATGATTGGAAATGTAATTCTGAATATATGTATAAATACACTTGCCAATGATTATGATATAATAGAGAGCCGAAAGGAGTCCATCCCATGTGTTTTGGCCAAATCAATTGCGCGTCCGATATTAATCGGTAAATTTCTTCTTTTGCCCAGGAAAAGGAAGTAATAGCAAGACATGAGACATTGAGCAGTGCCTCGGCCGGTCTCGGTTTCGGTTTCCTGCATGATGCTCCATCTCCCTCAGTCGAATCCTAGAAGGTGAATCATCAGTGTCCGAATTGTTCCTACAGTCGACTTGAACAGTGGGTCTGTTAGGCTTCCAATCCGAACGGGAAGATGTTGGTCCAATGTCCATTAAACGTACGGATGCCCCGATTGGCTGGACTTGGGCTCGGGCAGTTGCAGGCACAGCCCAGAACAAGACACATATCCTAGCCCAATAAGCTGCTATCTCACTCGAACATCACGTAATGGGTCACTGACTCACCGAGTCATTTACGTCGGTTACTACTCGTGCTGGTCATCCATAAATAAGATGTCGTATTTGAGTTTTACGAGTAAATAAGAATGGTCGTCCAGAGAGCTATGGTGTAACACTTTTTTACAAGAGAGAGTGGAAAGTGGGATTATAGTTATAGCGGGTGATATATTGTTTTCTTCTATCCTCTAAGGATCTTCCACCGAATAACACAGATTCAATTATTGTCTCCCAATCCATAAGAGATGAGTGTCTCAACAACTAATTATCTTAATTTGCAAAACCAATACCTCAGCCGATCAAAATTGGTAAAGTTCCCTAGTATTTGCATGTGGGGGCGGGGGGGAGAGGGACGGTGGATGGGTAAGATCTTAGATGCGGCATTTGGGCGATAAGGACGGCGCATGTGCGTGCACTAACTTCTTCAGTACTCAAATTTGGTGTGAGACGTACTTTGCTGGGTGAATGGCAATGCCCCTTGTCTAGGAAAACGTCCTTGCTTTCAACCAGTGTGCCAATCCCACAAGGCCGATGCGCGAACGTCCTAAGAGTACTGCAATTGCTTTGCCAATCCCGAGTTAACCGAGCTCTGGGGCGGGGTTCACAGTGGGCGACCAAGAGAGAGTATTCACTTACCGAGAGAAGAGGGAGACACGGAACAGGGGAGAGAGAGAGAGAGAGAGAGAGAGAGAGAGAGAGCTGGGCCGACATCAGACCCAGCATCTGTGGAGATTCCAGCTGTGCTTGCAGCAAGCTGACGTCACCATCCCCGTCATGTCGGTTCATTCCCTGGATCCATCCCATAGCCGCGGCCCGGGCGCGTTTCCCCGTGTATGGACGGACGGGTCTGAGTCTGACGTCACCCTCGGCATCATGTCTGTTCATTAAAAATTAAAGAAAAAAAAAACGAGTGGACACGCATTTCCATTGCAGAGACGTCTGACATTTGGTCATATTGCACATATATCCCTGCACTTCTTGCAAATCACAACTTGAACCCCCATAGTATTGCACCTTATTTCTCATTTCTCGGGTAAATATGTGCAAGTCAAAGTGCCGAGCACGAACCGACCAGATTTGACCGTAATTAACCAATCGTACATCACGTTGTGGGTCCCACAAAAGAATCTTCCTTTTGAAGAGTTCCCGCTTCCATTAATTTGAACGCAGCCTTTTCCAGTAGACCCCCCACGTGAAGCCATTTAATGGTGGACCTTGCATTAAGCCACCCTCACACTTTCCACCATCTCAAACTCGGAAATCATTGTCCTCTGAGGCTCCTCCTCCTCTGGCGGAAGATGGGAAGGTCGATCCCGGCAATCTGCGCGGTTCTTGTCTGGACGATCCTCGTCGTTCCTGGGAAATGTCATACTCCGTTCTTTATCTTCGGGGACTCCCTCTTGGATGCAGGTAACAATCTCTACCTCAACGGCACCCCAAAGACGGCCTTCCTGCCCTACGGCGAGACCTTCTTCAAGCACCCGACCGGGAGAGTCTGCGACGGCAGGATACTTCCTGACTTTATAGGTAGCCACATTTTCCAATGAGCAGCTTACACCATGTGCAGAATCTAGAGTGCTTTCGCTTCAGGAAAGATCATTCCCTGATCTTTGTTTTCTGGACATTGTGCGCATCTGCCTGCTTTTAAGTTCGAATGTCGCAACTTTGGGCAATATGGACAATCATTCACTGGTGTTTTTTTGCAGCTGAGTATGCGAATCTGCCATTGATCAAACCGTACTTGCAGCCCGGGTTCAGCAACTACACAGACGGAGCGAATTTTGCATCAGCGGGTGCTGGGATACTCCCTGAAACATCTCCTGGAACGGTAAACATTTTTGCTGCTGGACGGTGATATATTGCTGGCTCGACAGACCATATGAATCATAAACGCTCTATGAATTGATGCGATCCCGGATAATTGATCCACGGGCATTTTCTCGTTGGATGAATTAACAACAGATATACCTGAAGCTGCAACTGAGCTACTTCGAGGAGGTGCAGGAGAAGCTGAAGCAGCAGCAAGGTGAAAGTAAGGGCCGGGAGCTGCTATCTAAGGCCGTCTACTTCTTCAGCATGGGAGGGAACGATTACATGCACGCCGCCATGAGCAGCACCATGCCGTCAATCAGTAACACCACGAGCCAGCCGCTCCCGCCCTCTTACAAGAAACAGTACGCCATCATGGTGCTCAGCAACCTCACCTCGGTAGTCAAGGTAAGATGTGCATTCATATTTTCTCGGTTTTTTTTTCTTCGGTTCATATCATGTGCAGTATGCATTCTTATCATTCCAAGACATGGCGATTGATTGCAGCAAGTGTATGCGGCTGGCGGGAGGAAGTTCCTGTTCCAGAGGGTGGGCCCGTTGGGTTGCATGCCGTCCAACCGGGTCGCCTCCGGATCTACGGGCTGCGCTCATGATGTCTCGGTGCTGGCCAAGATGCACAACATAGCTCTGTCGAAGATCCTCTGGAAGCTAGAGAAGACGCTGCCTGGATTTAAATATGGTCTCTTTGATTACTACTCTGCCCTTGCTGAGAGGACAGCCTACGCCTCAAGATTCGGTAACGTTCACAGATGTGCACCAATTTCTTGTTCCCATAAATTGTCATCATATATGCTTCGAAGACGTCTGTATCCAATATCATGTTCTTTGATTCGGGTTTTCTCCTTTCTGAAGGTTTCGAAGAAGGACAGACAGCATGCTGTGGAAGCGGGAACTACAACGGGCAATTCACCTGCGGGAAGAACGGCACCGACGCTTACAACCTCTGCAGCGACCCGAGTAGGTATGTGTGGTTCGATCCAGCTCACCCAACCGAGAGTGCCAACAAGCAGCTTGCAGAACTTTTGTGGAGTGGACCACTCGAAGTAGTGAGGCCGTACAATGGGAAGGCCCTGTTCGAAATGCCTTAGCTTAGCCGGCTCTCCGTTGAGGAATGGGACTCCATGCTTCTTAGGATCACGTGTTCTCTTAAATAATGTTATCACCAGCCGGAGTTTTGTAATGTAGAAATAAAACAACTTCTCAGCATCCTCTTCGTTTATTGAACCTGCAGAACTTTCTGCCGATGCGAATTTCATTTACCAAGTTGATCTGAAAAAAAATGATCCTCTGATCTGGCCCCTTAGCTGACGGACCCTTTCATTTGAATCATCATCATAGGTTTGTCCCCAAGACGAGAGCAAATGGAAGATGATTGGCCGAATGACCTCCTCGATTGGGCTTCCACTCGGGATCTAAGATTAGACTCTTGGCCCATTTTTCCGAGTCCTTGATTTGATATCGTGCTATGCTAGTTCTTCCCCTCCATCCATCCATCCACACGTGGCCTGTTCTCCCCCATGATGCAAGAGGTATCCTTCTATTTTCAATTTAATCACAATAATAGCAGAGAAAATCTAAAAGTTAATTGAAGATCAAAATTTAACCCATCTTCTGTGAAGAATTCGTACAAATCTACATAGACCACAACTATACCTTACAGAAACAAAATCAATAACACAAAATAGTAGAGGTAAAAAAGGAAAATGTTGTGGATCCCCTTTTTGATATCGATAATTAACGAAGCACATCATTTCACTTCCACCGATCAGCGGGAATGGCAACACCAGGAGGAGGAGGAGCCCTTTCCCACCCATCAACCGGCGGAGGAGCTGTGAAGCATCAGAAATGGAAAGAAAAATAAAAAGTGATTACGTGTCTAAGTGATTACTTGATTTCCAAGTTATGAAATATCAACCATGCTTAAGAAGTAACATCGTATGTCAGTACCTGACTCGGTCCACCCTGAAGCTTGAATTGCAGCTACTGGTGGAGGCACGGCTGCGTCCGCACCCCCACTGAGCATCAGCGACTTGAGCCGTCCACTGTTCGCCACCGAGACCTGCATTATAGTCTGTGACTCCATAATCGGCAGTAGCAACAACTTCCTCACACCGCCATTACGGCGCTTGAGGACGTATGGCTCCATCTGGAAGTCGCAGCTCTTGGTGCCGAGGTGGACTTCAGCCGCCAACATCATCAGAATGTCAGCCTCCTTGTGCGACGTTTTGCCGCGGCACGGCCTGCGCGGCGGTGGTAGCCGTTGCCATGCTGTGGAAAGCCTGAATAGAGGATCAGTTTCTCGTACTTTCTTTGCTCTCATGGACTCATTCAATACGTCAATGGTCACATTAATTGCCTTCCCAACATAAACGATGATCACAGAACCCACAAGATCACATTCCATAGAATTACACATTCGATGTGCATATGTCCGAGTCTGTCATGATTTACTTTGGTAGGATATGTAGTATTCTATTAGTACATCTAAGTCACAAGGAATGAACCCTCTTGATTATAAATTTTCGGCATTTGCAAAAAAATTTTAAAACCATACCGTATTTATTATTATTCATTTTAAGAAAATTAATTAATATACTTTTAAAGATGATTTTTCATGATCACACCGTTTAAAAAAATATTTTAAATTTGATTCTTATTGATAAAATTTCTATTACTCAATTATTTTCCTCACATTTCTTGTGCTTTAGTTTTCCTCCTATGTCTATAAATACAAATATCATTTTATGACCGGAAGAAAATGATGAATGTATACTTTCTTGACCTTCGACCGAATTTGACACGTGACTGGTTAGCGGGCCGGAGAAGAACTTATGGCCCAAAAGCAAGTCGCCCTGTTTCGGGCCTTGGTTGAGCCTCAGATCACAGATTATGCCAAGTTTGGAATATTGACACACACGATCACATGAGAGAAACCCGATTGGCAATGCATGAGAAGATTGATGGATCGGTGAACATGGATCGGGACAGTTCTTGACATGTCTTCCTCTGCTTTGGAAGAACCAATTAAATTCGGACAGACCCACAAACAAACCCTGCCACAGGTAGCTATGTTCTCTGCTGGCTGCTCACCAACCAAGACAGCTTCCCTTCTTTCTTTCTTTTCTTTTTTTTGTTGGATAGATAAACACAATTTCATTACTGTGAGGGCAAATTACAATCTGGTAAGAAAGAAAAGATACATAAGCTTTCAATCTGTGACTCAGAACCTAACTAACCCAGATAGTGAGCTTCCTGGTTGCTGCTAAATGTTGCCAACAACGCCATAACCACAGGAACATTGATTTAGGGGGTTCAATCCGAAGGCTCTCGAAAAAGAACAAAACAGGAAGACATATTTGTTGGTTAACGTGGACAGGGGTGGCAAAAAAAAAACCCCATATTACAATTCAACCCCACTTCTATTTTAAAGGTACGGATTATGGTGTATGGAATCACAAACAAAGTTGGGTTGGGTTATCGAAAGATAAAAATTCAAACAATTATAGATTTTTTTTGTTTAAATTCAAAACTTTATTCGAAAAGAAAAATATTAACCAACTCATTTGTCTCTATGAGCCATAGTAAATGAGAATTTGGAAATGGACTTGGCCCTCACTACCCAATATCTCCTACTAGTTTTGAAGTCATACACTCCACTGGACAGAATTCTCAATTTTCTTTAAAAAACTTTGGCTTAACTTATCCTTGCGGCCTTGATATCATATTTTTCATTTATTTATGAAGAAAACAATATTGTCGTTATTGATCATTGTTGCCAAGTAGGAAATCAAATTTTCCCCGCGAGAGTAGAAGACATAGGCAGGGGCATATTGTCCTGTTCCCGAGCAAGTTTCATCGTGTTGAAAGTTAAAGGGGTGGCTGCGATTTGGTGGGTCATACGTGATCCTGAAATAACCTCGCAAGTGGTTCAGTGCAAGACCAAGACGAAGGAGTTCAAGTTGTCGGGTTCAAAAATGACCATTCAGCCAATGTTGGCACAGACAGAGAGAGCCAACAATCAAGTTGCCCCCAGAAGAGAAAAGATCTAATAGCAGGCACCATAATTATAAAAAAAAAACCAGCAAATATAATATTATTCTAAATCTTCATAATATCATTGATTATGATACTAAAATTTACTCTCATTATTTAACGGTTCAATTACGTAAAAGGACACAACTAGGGGTCGCATGACCCGACTCATCACCTCATTTGACTAGCAACCTCGGTCAGTCACATGGCCAGCCATTCTACCAGTCCGACCAACTCACTCAAGGCTGGACCTATTGCTTACTTACTTCCCAAGTTCGACTAATGGACAATTCCATCGGCTGAGCCCACGGTTGTAACTAGAACGGGGTTACACTAGGTCCGCGCCCATACATTGAATTGAATAAGGTCACGCGTAGTCAATTTGAGCCCACGTCCATAACTCGATAAGGTCTTGCCACATCAGCCTTTTTATCTTCGTAAAGTCGGCAGATGGTAGATACCCCAAATTTCGCAGTAAGCTTGTTATCCAAAATTCACTTAATACTGATGTACTATCTTCATGTTCCCGTCTTGCCCTCTTCCCTTGCCTCGTTGTGATGTCTAGCTCAAGTATTTAGAGGGTTGATCCATGCCACAAAAGCTAGGTTTGACGTTCTTGCAAGTGCACGAAGAACCAGACTCGCTGTGAGTAGCCAAGCTTTTATATCCCTCATAATAGTCCGCGGTAGATCAACCTGACGAATCCGCCAGTCACCGAGCAAATTGAGCTCCCTTCTGCAACAATGCGCTTGCAGCATCTAAATATTTCCACACAGTTGCTACTAAATCGATTTCATACCCTTAGTCGCTCGATGTATCCCTTCCATCATTCTCGCGGCTTTGAAGAATCATTTTAAGAATAATCTTTATAGGACTACAGGAGTTCTGATTTTTTTTTTTTACTGTTCTTGGATCCGCGGCGACTTTGTGTCCAGATATATTATATTGAGTAAATTTATGAGTATAAGGATGGTTTTATTGATGATAGTCAAATTTAATATCTCTGGTTCTCGATTTTAGATAATTCGGATGGCATAAATCATCCTCCATCATATATGCTACACCATCTATTAACATTGAAGAGATTTTTACCTAAAATGCCATGGAGCGGCTTGACATGTCGTCCATTTCTTAGCTACCTTAATGTTCCCCACCGCCACCAATTTGCCAAAAAAACGGACAGAACAGTGCCGCAAATGGTTTTTCCTTTCCCCCGTTTCTCCTCTTCCCCACCCTCAACCGAAAAAAGAAAGGCACAAAAATAACTTTAAAATTAAATAAAATACGGCATTATTAGCTGGGCTTCCCTGTGGGTCCCACCATCCTCCACTGGTGGTTTATAAGGGAACCTTCCTCATCCCCTTCCCCTTCAGTCCATCCCTCTCTCAATCTCTAAAACATGGCCATAGTTGGAAAGCTGACGAAGCTGAAATCCGCCATGAAGCGGTGGCCCTCTTTCTCCAAGCCAGCCCGCAGTCCCGCCGCAGCGGCAGCTGCCCCCACCGCCTCCGAGGGGGGCGCGGCGATGGCCGCCGCCGCTGCCACCAACAATCTCCATGCCGTCTACGTGGGGAAGTCCCGGCGCCGGTACCTCATCAGCTCCGCCGTGGCTGCCCACCCACTGTTCCGGGAGCTGGTCCTCGAGGAGGAGGAGGAGGAGGAGGAGGAGGAGCACGGGGGCGGGTTCGTGGTGGCGTGCGAGGTGGTGCTGTTCGAGCACCTGCTGTGGATGCTGGAGAACAACGCGGCGGAGGGACAGCTCGGCTCCGTGGACGAGTTGGTCGAGTTCTACACCTGCTGATCGAAGACGTCATTTTTTTTCTATTAATGAAAATCTCTTTGGTGTAATTAAAAAGATCAATATCTTAGGGTTTAGATCACTAGTTAAGGATGAGAAAAATGAACCGGCAACATTCGAAAATGGATTTGTCGGACTGAATTGCGGTTGAATTTCCCCCTCTAGATTGCGATGATTAATTTCTTGCTTTGCCTTTTCTTGTTATGATATGATATGTATGATGCTGTGTATCCACATCAATCACAATCTTATTAAGAAATTAATTACTAACTTTACAAAAAAAAACACTCTTAGAGTTCCACCCTTTTTTTGTTTTTAATTTTCATCTCGAGCCCTTTTAGATAGAATTTTGCTTGACGTCTTCACTTTGGTTCTATTGTAGAATTTTTGTCCACAGAGTGACCCGGCAAGTAAATTTTCATAAAAGTAAAATTTAGAAAGCCCAAAATTGAAAACAAATTTACTGGTCGAAAGCTAGGTTTGAGGAGAAACATAGTTTAGTGTATCAACAATATCATCGACTTATTAATTAAGAAATTATTGATTCAATTTTTATCATATAATTTACCGTATTTATTTATCTTCATTTTCTCTTATATTATTTTAATTTCTCTTATATTATTTTAAATCGGTGGTTTGCTTTAGAATGACCTATGGACTATTTCAAGATCTGCAAAGCGTCACGTACACGTAAGATGTCCCGTCTCCGTGAATCAGGCCGGATGTAGGCGCCCATGCGTCAAGGCGAGGCCATGTGTCTCCTTGGAGCCGGTTCATGCGTAAATTACTATATTCATATGGGACACTCACAAGATAGAAATACAGAAGGTAGCGATCATAATAACTCTCCTGTAAGCACTCTAAAGTATCAAAATACGCTGAAAGGCGCCAAACTCTGGTCACTATGGCACCTCTTATCGGATCTGTATTATATATTAGCCGCAAATTGAGAGAACAGTTGCGGCCATGACGATATCCCGATAATATATCAATCCTCTCCTTCTCAGATAAGTTTTAGACGTCAGTTTTGTCGCCATTGACAGTCGTGCAATGCACGACGGTACGTACAAAAAAGATTGGACAAAAGCATTGCTGATAGCTGGGATGGAGCTGTTTGGATGTGATTATTCCTGGAAAATCTTGCCCATATGAGCTCCGTCCACACCCTCAATCTGACCTACCGACCTGGCTTTATTTATTTACTATATGGGCATTCGCATGCCCATTAGAGAGTCATCTATCTAGTGCTACGCATGTAAGGCTTTGATGAGCATATTTTACAGGAGTTGACAAGGAGCAACGGTGGGTTAGAAGTTAAAATAATACAATCTCATATCATTATTACTGAAAAAACAAGGTTATCCCTTCCCTTGGGAACTTATGCGGCCGAGATGTTACGACATATCGTTTTACAGGCTAGATGAGAGGAATCGATTCGATCGGGGTCATTCTTCCTTCCATTAAATGAGAAGATAACCAAAAAAAAAAAAAAGAACCACTTGCAGAGTCTATAAGAACAAAAGAATTCCATATGATCCTACTTTTTATGTTGAAGTGTGGTTTACGACAATGATTAAGGTAGTAGTTGGAGTAGCCCTCTGAATCACTCCAATAACCATCATCTTATGGTTGGATTGCAACTTGGAGGGCTTCCTCAAGAAGAGTTCCTGCCCCAGATAGAACACATTCATTGCGATGGTTATGGCAAATCATTAAGCCTTCCGTCGAAAATTTGTGATGCGACCCGCTATTAGACTACCCGTACTCCGAGCCTCGAGTGATATTGATTTTTAGTTTTCGATCGTTTATGAATGTCCCAATAAGAACTTGGCATTACCCAAGTCACACATGATAGGTTGCCGGAATGTCCCGCCCGGAAGAAAGAAAAATTCCTCGAACATAAATGGCGTGAAATATTCTCATCTAATCCGACCAGCCCGAATAGTCAAGATTGATTCGAAATTGCACTTTCACAGGCTTGTCTGCAAATACACAAGCTGGCGAAAACCAAAAAAGCAAACAGGTTGGCCAGAAAAAAGAAACAAATGAGTAGGCTGCCATCCACGATATATTTTCTCAATGTTAGGTCCAACCAGCTAGCTAATAGGTCAGCTCGTCTCCGTCTCCCTCTCCGAGATGAGCACCTAATTTTCCTACTCGTAAATGATTATGAGTTTATTCCCTTGCATTAAAAAAAACCCTAAAAAGCATCCCCTAATTTTATAAATTCTGACCATCTACACAAATATATACAAGGGAGCAACTTGACATACGGTCCTGTGATCTGCTAATGAACAATGCACGTCCTACTCACTTAGATTCAACGACATAACCATATTATAGTGACAAAATTTTGTGCAACAATCTAACGTTTAGTTCTCAAGAAACATTTACCAGCTAGTCCATTAGTTAAATTGTGAAAATTTTGAATTAATCAGAAGGAAAATGTTTTGATGGAGGTGGCACTGATTAATAGTGGGCAAAAAATATAGGAAAGACTAGACCTAACGGGCATTAGAAGTAATTGAGTTTCCCCTCCAAAAGAATTCAAGGGATATATCAAGGTGTTGTTGACAGTGAGGCAATGATTTAAGTTGGTAGAGATGCTCTGGAAACATACTAAAAAGAACCTTCATGCTGGGCAACTCTCATTTATCCCTTTTTTTTTATGTTTGCTTTTTCTATTTATTATTATTTTTTGGTACAAAACGAATGCCCTCAAAGGGTACCAGAAAATGGAATAAATAAATAGAAGAATTTAATAGAATTTCTTAATTTTAAATGGAAAGTAATATTACCATATAGATATCATTTATTTAAAAATTATTTTGGTCTTGTTCATCGCCTTGCTGTTTTTATCATGAAAAACAGCCAAGCTTGTTTGAAAGTCGAATGATCTCTCTCTCTCTCTCTCTCTATATATAATCTTTTACGTATGATACACCACAATATCACTTTCAAATTGCGGATGGCCTTTCGTTTCCCCTGAGAATGTTTCCAGAAGACAGCAGAAGCCAACTGCCTAGCTGTATTTTGGAGCTTTTTGGTCCACCTCCCTTCGATGCCCCGAGTCTAAGTCATGTAAATAAGAGTTTTTCCACGACGGATCGAACCGGTTTGAAGTTAAGATAATGTAATAGATCAATAAATAAAAAATAACGGCATTAATTCTTACTGACGTAACGTACCAACATGGCGATTTAATTTGATATGGCACGTCATGTTATTATTTTAATGAAATAATATAACCTGTCGGATGATAATTGTCATGTCAGCATGCCGCATCGGTAATAATTATTGTCGACAGTAATTAACATGATTACCACCTATTTAATGGTTCGTCACAGTTAGGGCTTGCTTGAGCCATGGAACGAAGGTTTTAAAATCGAATAAATTACAAAATAGAAGTTTTAGGATTGATTAAAATAGAATTAAAGTTTTACAATTGATAATACACTTCCACTGTGATTTTCTTATGGCTTATCATCTCTTCTGATTTATTTGTCTTTCTAATAACCAACTAAATTATTGTGTCATTTGACAACACTCAAATCAAGGGTCGCATAGTGACATGACGAGTCTTGATTTCGAGAACTTGTTTGTGGTTGCTGTATAATAAAGTTCGATGTAACAATTAGCTCTGCTCACCCATTCAGAGTCTTCGCTAGAGATAACTTTTGGTCGTCCGATTATATAATTTTAATATTAGGACGTGATGTCATCCTGGTGAAGAACAGCTAGATCCCATCGGCGTGTCATATAAAATTGACAGTTCGTGGCACGGACATGGATGAGGACATGAAATTCTCCCCATTTGGCCTTTTTCTCCCTTTTTGATTGACCAGTGCAATAGATTCGGTTCGAGCATGTATGCTCTCGTGGTGGGTGGGAATGGGACTGCAGAGGCTTTCAGTTCAGTTGTCAATCGAATCCAGCTAAGCTGATGTTGGACAGAATGGGCCATAGTCCCCCATGTGACTACGCAGGCGAGATTTCTATGTGCCTCGCCCACTGGATTATCCCCATCATCCTTAAAATGGGACCCGAAATGTTACGGGGCGATGAGTGTCTCTCAATCACTTCAGGATGTCCCAATTACAGGGGCGGAATGTGGAGAGCCGAGGGGTCACTGCGGGCTAGGGTGCCCCCACTACCGTCCGCTCCTCCCCAGTCGGAAGCTCCGTCTTCGAAATGGTGAGTAACGCTTGGGGGGGTGTAAATGGTTGGAATCGGGTGGGTTTTGCATCAATCTATTGGGGCCCGATGTTTTTGGTCCGGTTCTTTTTAGTGGTAAAAAACCGTACCTAAACCATTTAGGAGGAATGAAAAATTACCCGCAATCGACTCGGTTTTTTAAGGCTCGACACTTTTATCAGGCCAGATGATAAGCCTTATTGATATTAGACAAACAAGAGAAATTAAAGGATGAGGTGTTAAAAATATGTGATTAAACATATTTCCACTAAGGAAATGATTATTGGTGATGAATTAAATAAATTATTAAGTATAAGAATAAAAATAAAAGTGGATCAGGCCCCGACTTTCTTGGGTCGTCTTTGTTAGGACTAAAAAAAACACCCAAATTTCAAATAGGCCCAATAAAACCTATTTTCCGGGCCGGACCAGGTTGGTTCTTCGGTTTTCCGGTTTTTTCTTTCACCCTAGTCGCACTTGGTTAATATCGGGTCGAATGGGGAATCCTTTCCTTTTTCGGATTCTAATTTGGCAAGTGGCAGACAAATGGCAATGGCAGCCTTTAATTTGACATTTCACCGTCAGATCGTGAAGTTATCAAGAATGGGCAATCCAAATCTCAACATCGATGTCTGGTTCCTCAGTTGGAGCCGGTATGTGCTTGCGGGTTGCTTTCTGTCATATTTGAACTGGTATGAATAATCGAGTCAAATTGATACAATTTATGAGAAATTACAGAATTTCGAATTTTGGATTCGAACTTAGAATATGAATTACATAGCAGAATCTTCGCATCCTATTTTGAATCTATTTAAAAAAATTTTGATACATTTCGATATGATTTTATGTTCATATGTATTTTTTTTTCGCCAGAATCAAAATTGAAATTGAAACTAGCCCGTACTTAAATCTTGTGCCTTGGCCCTACAAGAATTCCATTCACTAGGTGATCGCCTCAAATCTACCCGATGGTTGTGCACACCATTATCTAGAATGAGACGTTTAGTAGCGTGCCTCCAAATCCGCACTGCTGAGACTAGCTGGGGGAGTGGATCTGTGTGCCTTAATAATAAAACATGTAAATATGTCAACAACAAATTTCAGTTAAACTCGGGCAAGATTAGGGATGACAGAACTGACTCGTTCGAATATGAAACCTGCTTATATTTATATATTTATATAATATATAATACATAATATATGATATATAACATACAATATATATTATATTAAATATTTACAATAATTATATGTAATATAGTTCTAATTAATCTTTGTATAATTATGGTGTAAAATGAGTCGGGACGCCGATCCTCCTGTGTGAGATCGGATCGGGTCAGCTGGTCAGACCTCCGGTGCGAGCCTAGGTATTCAATTACCCGCCCCGCCCCATTGCCATCCCTAGGCAAGATTCAGATGAGTTCATTTAAGAAATATATTTAAAAAACTAGTTTAGCTAGGATCATATTAGAAAAGAAAAGGAAAAAAAGGGAAATTGACAATTTTTAAAATTAGATCGGACTGGAAATTGGTATAAGTATAGGTTTATGGGTCGGATTGGAAGTTTTATGGGTTAAACAGTATATTTAATAAATAATATTACTAATATATTTATATAATATTATCATTTAAATATGATTTATAATAAAAAAATAATTATTATAATTATTATATAAAAATAAAAATTTAATATAAAATAAAAATAAAAATTTGATAAAATAAAATATGTGCATTATAATATTTTTTATTTTAAGTCAGCCAGATTTTCTACCGGTTCAATTGAGTTCGCCGGTTAGACTGAGAATCGATCGGTTCAACCGGAGTTGAACTTATTGGAAGTACAATTGGATCTTTTATAGGAACTAGACTATGTGAGTGGCTAATTTTAGTTGAACCGGTCTGTCCGGTTTGATTTTTAAAACTATGGGAAAATGAGGCGGAGGACTCGGCATCTCGACCCTCCTTTTGCACGGCAAGCCTACCATCCTCCTTATTCATGCTAACCTCTGATCTGTCCCGTCCCGTTTATGTTGTTGAGTTCTTAGCTCTAAGCAAATCTATCTCAGAGCTCACTCTTGGTACATCGAAATGCAAAACACTTGGAAATGGAAATGGAAACGGAACGGTGATTGAACGGAAAAGAATGTAATGATTGTTATTGTTATTTAGTTTAGGTTGAAATTAAATGTCGAGGGAATGAAATCGGATAAGCGATTACATTTTACCGATTCTGCCCTTGAGGGATGCATATGTACACCTATTGAACTCAAATCATCCTGAGGATATCCATATACGATAAATAAGGTAGTTCAATCATTAAAAAGAAAAATAAAATTTGTAAAAATATAATAAAAATAGTGAAAATTTCAAAATTATCAAATTTGAATATATATATATATATATAGGATTACCCCTAATTTACCAAAAAGTAGGAGTTGTTCAGTAACTGGGGTAATAAGAATTTTAGCTAATCATGTAATTTTCATAAAAAAAAAATAAAAATTGAAGGGATAGATTTGGAAATTAGAAATTTTTTCAATGAAAAACATATCCGGGAATGCCAGTTCACTTGCACAGAAGCTCGAATGGATTTTTTTCCACCGGCCGGCCTGCCTTTATCGATTCAAACTCGGGAAATGAAATGGTGGCTGGAACGATGATTCCGATTCCACTCCACTCCTGCTCACAAAAATATGCTGCAAAAGTTTTATAGGGACAACAGACCAAGACACATCCATTTGTAAATTTTATCAATACACAAAATACATGACAAATGAAATCT
Source organism: Sonneratia alba (assembly GCA_900174645.1). NCBI lineage: Eukaryota > Viridiplantae > Streptophyta > Magnoliopsida > Myrtales > Lythraceae > Sonneratia > Sonneratia alba. Next base: position 4,916,671 of record FWPY01000010.1, read on the forward strand.
TGACTAACTAAATAAAGTCTTATCTGTCTCTTTTGGGCACATAGATTCTAAATGGAAAGTTTTCTTATCAGCTAGCTCGGACGGATTTTATTTAAATTTACTAAACTTTTTAATATCGGTGGATTCATATAAAATAAATAAATAAAAGTCATGATTTTCAGCTAAAGCTGGTTAACACCCGAAAGAGGCCCAGCGGCACCCGACCGGTCATTCCGACAGAAAGACCGTGTGGTTTGGTTCCATGTCCCCTTCCTCAGTCGGAGGCAGACGAAACGGCCGATTCTTCACGTATCATTACCAAGAGCTGACGCCGGTGACGCAACTAGCCGATCTCAGCCGTCCATCTCAAGGCTTGAGATCCCCGGTAGCCTCCACGTGTCCTCCCGTTCTTCGCCGTCGCCCTCAACCGAGCGCTCTCCCCTCTCCTCTCGTCCGTCAAAAACTCAATCCCAACGGCGCTGTTTTCCGTTACCTCTGAAATGATTTTCTGATACCTCCCCTCTCGCTCTCTCTCTACCCCACTTTCTCTTTCAGTTCTTCGTTGTCTTCCTCGGATCTTCCTTCTTTACCCCTGAAATCATTTGAGATCTCTGATGGAAGACGATGACGAGATCCCCTCCAACCAGTCCGGATCTCCGTCACTGCCGGCGGACGCCACCGAGAACGGTCAGATCCCGGTCGATCTCGACGGTACGTCCTCTGCCCTTGCCGCTCCGTTGCAGAGCAGCTTGAACGTCGCCTTGAAGACCCAGCAGCCCCCGGTAGCGCCCGCCGGCGGAGGCGGTGGTCGGGACGACTGCTGGAGCGATGGGTCGACGGGGATTCTGATCAGTGCGTGGGGGGAACGCTACCTGGATATGAAACGGGGTAACCTGAAGGAGAAGCACTGGAAGGAGGTGGCGCAGATCGTCAGCGGGGGAGGTGGCCGGACGAGGACGCACGTACAGTGTAAGTACCGGATCGACACGGTGAAGAGGAAGTACAAGCTCGAGAAGGCGAAGGTCGCGACGGGCCACGGGTCCAGCAAGTGGGCCTTCTTTGAGACCATGGACCGGATGATCGGGCCGGGCAAGGCCCAGAGCCTCTCCACCGCTAGGCCTGGCCCAGATAAAGCGGGACGGCAGCAGCCGCCCCTCGATGCGGCGGAGAGGCCATCGAGGCCCCAACGACAGCCCCTCCGGGCCGCCACCAGCTCGGACTCTGACACGGAGAGTGACAAACCGGCGGATTTCCCGGCGAAGAGTCCTCCGGCTGATCGGAAGACGGGGGCGAAAGAAGGGCAGGGGAAGGGGCTGGGGGAGCTGACACGGGCGGTAAAGAGGTTGGTGGAGGTTTACGAGAGGGCGGAGACGACGAAAATGATGCAGGAGCTGGAGATGGAGAAGCAGAGGATGAGGTTCGCGAAGGAAGCGGAACTGCAGATGATGCAGCTTCTGGCGAAGGCGCAGGTGGAGATTGCGAGTTTGAGGCGGCGGCGTCGTCGTCGTCGGCACGACCAGACGAAGCGAAGCGGAGGGAGCGTGAATGGCAGTAATCGTAATTAACTTTAGAGGAGAGGGGACTTTTATTTAGTTATATTAGGTGGGTTAGGTAGATCAGAGCCGTTAGGGTTGGTACGATTGTAGTGCCGGTCACCACAGGATTATGAATTTATGTGGATGTGTGATTGTTTTTTCCCCCACTAATCTTCGGATAAATTGATCCAATGGTTATTGTGGATTGACCGTTTGACCCCTTGAGGAAGGACATCCTTGTTGTGCGATATTAAAATATTGGGCAAGTAATGTTCTTGGAAACATTCGATGAGTATTGCCAGTATTATTGAATCTATATGGTTGATTTAAGTGAAGACACTTGATTGGGGTAGTAATTGAATTTTTTCTAGCTCAAAATATATCTGCACCTGGGAAATTTGCATTTTTTGTTTGCATTATATTTTAAAAAAAAAGGTACTTAATATATATATATATATATATAATGAAATAAAAATAGAATAGTATAATTTTAAAAAATTCATTCATTCAAAAAAGGATTCCTTCTTTTTCATTTCATTCATAGCATAATTATGGGTATTTTTTTGGATACGTGTGTATTTAAATGTAAGATGTGGGATGTGAATTCTTTTCACTAGGATTAGGTGATAATGTGAGACCGAGACATCGATCTAGATTAGCCCAATTCGGTCAAGCAATTCTCGGAGAGTCTGCCCGATGTGATTTTCATCGGTTGTCAATTCAAATGGGCTGTCCACAATAGGCCCCAAATTCAATTGGATCTGCCCTGCCATTCGTCAGTATAGAACATTCAAATTTATTTTTCCTTTTCGGCTAAAGATTTTTCCTTTGATCAACATCTCTCTCTCTTTTATAATAACGATAACTTCATTTTGTCCGGACCAACAACTAATTGATTTATAAATTTAATAAGTTTATGTGCAAGTATATATATGTAAATAGTCATACTTACTATTACGACTTCGGGGGATTTAAACTAGTAGAGTCGGTGCTTAGAATGCGAATAAATTAATCGCTATATTAATGACATAAACAAAAAGAACAACACGGGGGTCACATCCACACCCTCGTCATGTAAATATCGATGACGATGTTATCAACAAATTTAATTGTTAGTACGTTCGGTGCATATTCTACTTTCGCATCTAACGATGGACACGACGAGTATGATCACTTTGTTTGCCACCAATTTTGCTGGTACAGTAGTCGGTGCCTTTCGCCACCGACCAGAGTTAATATCTTATTTTATTTATTATTTATTTACGTTTTCTTTATAATTATCAATTGACTAATAATATCAAGTGCGTGAGAGAGAGTCGTTGAAGTGGAGAAATGGCTGGGAGGGGTCCCCATGGCCATCGATAGCCCATGGGCCCACAAACATCTGACTAATGCCCCCAACGCGTGGGCCCAGCTCCATGTGAATCATAAAAACCCTTCATTTTTCTGCCCGATGATGATATTTAGAAAGCTGGTCGTACACTTCAATGCCTAATAATAATAATAATGGTTGTGGTAATCCTCAAAGCTATAAAAATCGGATTCTATATAATGTCGCCCCTTCCGAAAACCAATCTCGATGTCTTTGTCCATTACCGAAGAGCTCGCCGAAGTTGTGGATACATATAGTGATGCCTTTTGATGCACCGGACGCCTAGACGAGAACCGACTGATCGGATCAGAGGGTAGACACCTAGCCCTCTACGGCTCAAAATTTTCATATTGATTTTTGAATCTTACCCTTGAAGTTACATTTATCCACTTGATCGTACTAAATCTTCGGATATTAGATTTTCGCTTATACATGCTGCAACATTTTAGGGCTGAATGAGGTGAGCGTGTGGGCCAATACACCATCTAAGTTAGCACTTTATTCGTTCTTTTGATGCTATGATAGGTTTCGCTTTCCTGTTGGGTGGAGGGGTGGGACTGAATTTGTCAGCCTTCAAAATGATCCCATGCCAATCATTGCGGCTGCGGGCCACTCATAGGGTGCTGGTGGTGGTGGAGGACGTCGGTCCATTGATATATATATATATATATACACATTTTCTTTTGTATAAATCGTGGGTGTCCCAAACTCGAGTCCTCTCATTGGAATGATAAGTGTCGAACCACTTTATCACGCTTACAGTGGATATATACACATATATTTACACGCTTGGGTGATCCCATCCTAATATACATATATATTTTTATTACACAAAAAGATAAATAAATTTTGAAAGAGATATGAGAAGGTTGAAGTAAAGGTGTATTGAAAGTTTCATAGTAAAAATTAAAATTATAACTTATTAATCGTTAAACTGATATTAAGCTGGGATAGTATAATTATGAGTGAATATATTTTCAATACAATTGATTTTTGTTTGTTATTGATTGATGGTTTCAGTCTCTAGGGGCCTCCTTCAGCATCTTCTTCAGAGCATTATGCGCCACCTCTGCATCAGTCTCAATGATCACAGAGTGCCATTTATTCTTTTTAGCTGCCAGCAAACTTTCTCTGAGAGCCATACCCTCTGCCTCCTCTGGGGAAGCTACAGAGGAAGTGAATCCATAACACCCAGTACACTTCCTACTTCCTAGCTGCACCTTTGGCCACCACTCCACGCCCAGCGCGACCACTGTCTTGATCAAGAGCTCCATCACAGTTTATCTTAAACCGTGCCTTCCTCTAGAGGTTTCCATATTTGTGTGGAGCTTTTGGCTTTGGGGTGTGTCTTCTGCTGCTGTCATCCTGTTGTACTACCAGCTTCTCAATACTCACATACTCCTCTATGGCTGCCTTACAACTTCCTAATCACTCTCTCCACCAATACCTTCTTTCCCTGATTCGTAGTCTCAAATCTTGTCTTCCAAAATGCCAGCAGGTAACACCAGTCTTGCTCATGAAGGCTTCCTTATCTCCTCCACTACTGCCCATCAATTCCATTGTATGGGAAAGCCATTTATCAAACTGTCGACACTCTCTCCTTCTCCACTCGTAGACCACAGATCTCAAACCAGGCATTCACGTTGAAGCAAACAGCGCCCTAAACTCTCTCCTTCTTGGCAGAAGAGACACTTCCCATCCACACAGGCCCTCCTCTTTTTAAGGTTCAGCATTGTCGGTGCACTATCCAGACAAGCTTTCATAGTAATCCTTCAAAAACCAATTTTCCCCCACCTAAAAAAAAAGGCTTTCTCCATCAAATCAAAGTCTTATCTATTTTCAAGAGCCGTTGTGACAGAATAATCTTCCCTTCCGAGCTTTATGAAAGTTTGACTAGACGTTCAACATCCCCCCTGAATTCCCGGTTTTGCCCTCCAGTTTCGGAGCAGTGGTGCACCGTCGCTGCTAGGAGCGGGCCGCTGCTTTAAAACTAACTGACAGAAATGCCCTCAAACATCATCTGCCGGAGTTAAAACAATAGTTTTAAAAATTGGACTGGATTAGTCAGTTCGACCGATTCAATAGGAACCGGTCACTCATTTGATTCAGTTCTTATAAGATATTAAATTATATTTTTAATGAGATCAATTTCAATTGAATAAATCAGTTCTCATTTTGACAGGTGAATCCAATTAAATTGATAAAAAAAATCGACTTACTTAAATTAAAAAATAAAAATTTATTATAATATACCTACTTTATTATATTTATATTTATATGTTAAATTTTTATTTAATATAATAATTATATTAATAATTTTTGTTATAAATTACATTTAAATTATGATATTATACAAATTTATTAATAATATTATTTATCAAATATGTGATTCAACCCATTGAATTCCGATTCGACTCATGAACCCATTTCTATACTGATTTTCAGTTCAGTCTGATTTTAAAAACTATGATTAAAATTCGTTGCTCTGGGAATTAATCATTAAAAAATACAAGTGCAATTGTGCCGACACCCTTGCCATACTGATGATGTTTTCACCTACGCCCTTCACTTTTCCAAAATTGACTATATAAAACGTCAACGAACGTAAAATTCACACCGGCTATAAGACTAGAGAGTCTGAGTCCGGCTCTCTCTCCTTAACCCCATTTATGTATTAAGATTAGAAAAAAAAAAAGCGAAAAGCCCAATTTATGTATCACGCAATTACTCTAAGTCGTAAAAATGGGTCGAAATGGTTCAAAACACCTTCTCATTGAGTAAAATCTATGATTCGAATACTATAAATCGAAAGAATTTTATTGTTGTGAGAGTTTTACTCTTCTATGAGTCGACTTGACTTGAACTGAATCAATTAAAGTCTAATGACTTTGAATACCAGTTAGCATAAAAAAATCCATTTAAAGTTATATAGCATTTTTATTGAATTTATAAAATGTTTAGACTTGCACTCAACCTAAAAATTCAAATGAATAAACTTTATTGTTACAATATTTTTATTATTTAATATGAGATTGTAACTTTGTCATATTTTTTTATAGGTAAAATGACTTTATTTTAAATATATTTTTTATTGTGAATGTATTTTAATTCAATTTACTTGGAATGCAACTCCAAAAGTTGTCATTTTCTTAGGTGACAAAATGAAACATGTAATTTTATTCCAAAATGATGCCTTAGCTCATAAAGTTTTTGCATATTTAACTTTTATTTTAAAATTTTACTCATATAATGTGACACCCCAAAACATTAGGCATCAACCAATGAGTTAATTAAGCAAGGACTAAAACTCCTCAATGATGGACTTTATCTACCCTACAAGACTTAACCCATAACTTCATTAAAGAGAAAAGCATTGTACTTTTGCATATGTTATCCCATGTTATCGACGGATAGTTAATACAATTCAATTATTCTTCTCATAAATAGCATCAATTATTTGAAATTTTACAAATAAAAAATTTGCAATCACTTACTAGATCAGTTTGCAACGGATATATATTGATTATAGTTCGTTAAAATTTTGAATACCGTATAGCACTTACCGAACGAAAATACTTCATGCAAACTCTTGCCAAGCCAAGGAGATGGAGGAGGAAAATGTTGGTAATTTTTTGTTCGAATTAGAGAAGAGAAGACAATAACTTCTAAAATTTTAAAAAATGTTTATTTTATTATCTTATTTTGATACTTTAAAATGAAAAAAATTTGAACTCGTTTAATGAGACTATTTTTTGAAATTTCATAGGCTCTATATTGGCCTAGACCCGAAAATTGTCATGCCTTTCCTTCAAAAAATCTCTATCTATCTGTATTTAAGCAAAGAATAAGAGTAATGTTTCGATTATTTTGTTTCGTGCGAAATACGGGTCCAACCTCAGGCACGTGAGTGCCATAATAAATTAGCAAAAGTTTTGTCCGTGCGATGCAATTTCCAAAAAATACAAACGCATAAAAAGGGGACGTCAGAGATGGAGAATAGACACGGGATCAAATAGTCATTTCAGAACATTTTTTTTTCCGCAGCAGAGCCAGCAGAAGAGAGAGAAAATAGTGAACTGGCAACTGGCAAGTCCCGCTCTCTCTCTCTCTCTCTCTCTCTCTCCATCTGACCCATCTAGTCCCAGTTTCTGAAGCTCACAAATTACCATACAAAATCCACCAACGGCAACGATTCTGTCTGTAGCTTCAGAACAGAACAGAATCACTGATTCTTTCTCTGTAGTGTACTCCTCATCTTCTTCTTCGTCGCCGTCTCTCTTTCTCTGTCTACTGTGGGGCATAGGAGAGGGGGGAGAGAGAGAAACTCGGGAAGGTACATTCCACTTGAGAGACGAGTAAAGCAGACACCATCGCTGTTTGTTGTTTTTTTACTGTTAGGTTTTTTTTTTGAAAAGACATAGAGGTTCTCTTCTCTCTCCCGACGCCGAAGTTGAAGAAAGAGGGAGGTTGGAGCTGAGAGTTGAGAGCAGAGGTTCCCTTTCAGCTTTCGTTTCCGTATGAAGGCCGATGAAGTCTACGAGACCATTCAAACCCAGCTGGAGGATCCGGTTGGAGATCGATCTCGCTATTAGGCAGCCCAGCTTTGACGATCTTCTCCCCCTCCCCACGATCGCTGAGATAATCTGGGCCTTTTCGCAGCACAGGTGCTTGGTCTCGATATGGTTGCCGTCACTCTACTGGTGGAGGGTTCCGTTTTAGCAATATTAGTCCGCGAATACGTTTGATATGATGTGACATTAACAATTTGGCGTCATCTTATGATTAATTGGGGTTAATTATGGCGTTTAAATTTGGAATGTCGTGGAATCAGATCCGAGTCATTTTCCGTTTTCATATCACGAGCTGTGGGTTTCTGCTCATCTGCATTTTGGTTTGTTTGCTGGAAATTTGAACTGAGATCTGCATTTATAGTTATTTGCCTCAACATCAGTGAACATGGAACAATAAGATGTCAGTCTCTGATCTCGGTTCTTTTAGCTGGCAATTCCTTCCGAAGCTGTGACTTAGTTCTCAATTGCACTATTAGGTGCTCTTCTGACCTGCCTCCTCCTTACTCGTTTTATGTAGCTACTGCATCAGATAGTACTGGATTGCCATTGAAGCGATTTCAATAAAATAGCAGTAGATTTGTACAGCATCTTTAGAGACATCTCCGAGGCATGAGGTGGTTGGAAGATTAGTTGGCCCAATTAGCACCTTCGAAAATGAAACCTGATGTGCCTCTCGACTATGCAGTGTTCCAACTCTCGCCAAAGCGTTCTAGGTGAGATTGGATTGTGATTGATATGGCTGGAGTGATTTTTTTAAATTTATTAAACGCATGTTTTTTTCTATCCTGATCTTTTGCTGTTTTCTCTTTGGCAGATGTGAATTAATTGTATCCAGCAATGGACGGAATGAGAAGCTAGCGTCAGGTCTTGTAAAGCCTTTCATCACACATCTAAAAGTTGCCGAAGAACAGTTTACACAAAATGTCCAGTTGATTAGGCTTGAAGCTGGGAAATTTAATAATGGAGAGAAATGCCTCAAAAAAGGAACTCTCGAGAGGTACCTGAATGATTATTTATTTTGGAAGATTTGCCTAACTACTTAAAGATCATTTACATGTTCGTGTTGAAAAAAGTGGCATATTTTGGATCTGACCATGTGATTTTACTATCAGATTTGTCCGATTTGTTAGTACACCAGAGGTTTTGGAACTGCTCAGTGCATTTGATGCAGAGATGTCTCAGTTGGAGGCTGCCCGAAAAATTTATTCACAGGTAATAATTGTGTTTTCACATATGGAATTCTTTTATGGTAAAATCAAGTTGCGCATTCTTCCTCAGTTTTACTTATCTTGCGAATTTAACATCAGGGGACCAGGCAACAGTACTCCGCAGATTCAGGTATGTTAGCAATAAGTGTATATTCTTTTCCCTTTCCTGTACCTGGCTAATTAATGCATTCATCGCTCATTTTTTCCTGTCTATATTATGTAGGATGCTGGGCAATCTGTTGTTCCTTTTGATTAACTATAATTTTTCAATGAGTGATACTTATGTCCAGTTTCTCATCTATTCTAGGTTTAGTAGCGAGTAATGAATTCTGCTTATAAGAAAGTTTTTAGAAAAAGCAAGTAATGAATTCTGTTTCTCGGGACTTCTCCAAAACCATGAGTTTGTCCGACCCCTTCCAGTAGATTCTATAGGATTAATTGCTCCGGGCTTTACTTTTTCCAACTTTGTATTAAATATAAGCCTGCATTCTACTAACATGCTTACGTCTTTCCCTGCTCCAGGTGGCAATGAAGCAGGAATTACCACAGCAGCTGATGCTACCAAGTACCAATTTTTTTGCCTTCCTTTTGATTACTTACTTCAATATGCAAAGATAGTTTCTGGTGGTAGCTTGCATTGCTTGTAGCCTGTATTTAGTTTGCAATATTATCTGGTCAGGTTGGTGCAATTGGGGGATATTATTGGTTCAGCATTAATAGAATGGACAGACTCTGTTTCACCCAACATGCTTAATGCATGGAATGGCACTATGTGATGATCAAAATAAACTGTGATTGTAATGAAACCAGTACTTTCAATGCCTTTTATTGTATATGTAGAACGTATTGTGGTCTTTTGTGGAATATTAAGCATCGATCTCTCATCCTTTTATAATAATTTCTTTTTTTTTTTTTAGGATGGAACTTGTGAGAGCTATTGATGTGCGGCTTGCTCAAGTGAGGCAGGACTTGACTACTGCTTGTGCTCGGGCATCTGCAGCTGGCTTTGACCCTGATAGCATGTCTGAGCTTCGTCTGTTTGCAGAGTGCTTTGGAGCCTACCGTCTGAAGTAATAACAGAATACTGTTGTATCCTACATTTCAGTTTGTTTGTGTTATTACTGGCACATGGTCTTTTATATATCTAGAATAGAAAGAGACTGTTAATAGCTGAATTAGTATTTCACACTTCTCTTTGTTGATGAATGTTCTTCCTTATTGTCCATGCTTGTGGCATCTCATTTTATGTTGGCATCATAAACCTTCTAGCTTGGTCACTCATCACATTTTTTGGCTCTTATTGATCTTTTATGCTTGGTTTCTCTCCAGTGAAGCTTGCATCAAGTTCCTCTCACTATACCAAAGAAGACCAGAACTGATCCCTTCAGGGAAGCCTTGTGTCAATGATTGTGGTCTCAGATCATCATGTGAGTCTGACATGTCTCTTGATGATCCTAATGATGACTCTAATGATCCTCAGTGGAAGCCCACTGCGGCACTATCATGCCAAGATAGTCAGTTGACATGCCAAACGGCAAAATGGAACCCAGATCAATCTGATTCTGTGGCCACTCAGCAGTCCAAGTTTGTGTCGCCTGCAATGGACCATGACATAAAGCAGAAAGACTCAGATGAGAACAGGGGAAAGGATGATACCCCAGCGGAGCTGCCTATGAGTCAGACAAGTCGACCAAGAAGGAGGCTCAGTGTCCAAGATCGAATAAATCTCTTTGAAAGCAAGCAAAAAGAGAATACTGGCTCTGGAAGTGGTAGCAAGCCTGTTGTAGTGAAGCCAGGTGAATTGAGAAGGCTCTCCTCTGATGTGTCATCAGCACCAGCAGCAGGAGAGAGGGCTGTGTTGAGGAGGTGGAGTGGTGCAAGTGACATGAGCCTTGACCTGAGTGCTGAAACGAAGGATAACAATAAGGAGAGCCCTTTGTGCACCCTTCCTTCTGCTTCTTCAGTTTCTCAGGCCAAAAGTTCTTCTTTCACTAGTGCATTTGAAGATAAGAGTCCAAACGAGATGAGTATTACTGCTGGCTCTGATAAAAGTGAGATTAAGAGTGTGACAAACAAAGTTTCTGATTCTGGGGTCAAAGATGGAGGTGAAGCGCCAACTGTGATCACTGGTTTATTAGGTAATGACCAGAGCTCTGGAGGAGGTATCAACATGACGGAGCAATTGGGTTCTCATTTACTGAAAATGCCCTTCAGTGGCAGGGCAGAGCAAGGTGAGAGCAGTCAAGATAGTCCACAGAACAAAGTGAAGCCTTTATTTGAGAGTGAGGATGGTGATGGGAGCAAAATTAAAGCAGGTTCGGAGACACGGATGAGAGGTTTTTATCAAAAGGAATCAAAAGATCAGGCTGCACCTGAAAGACCAGAGCATCAGGCCACACCTGAAATTCAGAAAGAAGGTTTGAGCAAGTTTTTAGAAGTTGCATCGAAAAACAAAACTGGGAGTAGGGCTGAGAATGCTCGGGCAAGAAATGAGCCTGTGGTTCACTCACGTTTTAAGGGTCTCAGAGGACATTCTCGGTCCCTTTCGGAGCAGATTGAAGGTGGTTTTAGACATAAGGCTGTGGATGATCAAGAAAAAGGAGCTATTGGCAATCAGTTATTGCCACAACTACAATATAAATCCCATGCAGGTGTTTCTGAGCAAGTGGATAACACAGACTTACTGGGGAATGAGAAGTTGCAGATCTCAGTTGAAGAATCTGCTCGCCAGAAAATGAAGACCCAGAAATCAGTCTCATCTGTTCCTGAGCACATTGAGAGGTTACAGTCCAAAAGGGATGAAAAATTTTCTGCTCATGGAAATGGCACATTTTCTGTTTCTAGTGGAAAGGCCACAGAAAGTCAAGCAACTTCTCTTACACCTCCAGCAGTGGTAGTGGAACTGGTTCAGAGAGTAAGGCAATCAAAGGGGAACCAGGAACTAAATGAAGATCTCAAAATGAAGGCTAATGAACTAGAAAAACTTTTTGCAGAGCACAAGCTTCGGGTTCCAGCTGATCAGTCTTCTTCCTGGAGGGGTAAACCTGCTGATTCCCAGAAGGAGCTGACCGGAAGTTCAGGAAATAGAAGCTCCGCTGCAGTTGAATTATCAACACCTATTCAATTGCCTGAGAAAAGAGTTGTGGGCGATTTATTGGGGGGTCCTAGTGGCTTGTCAAACTTTAGCACTCCTCCATCCATGAAGATTGTAGACAACAGTCTGGACTTAAGCGATAGTTTAAGGAGAAACTTCTCTGAGCTCAATGATTCTAGAGGAAAATTCTATGAGAAGTATATGCAGAAAAGGGATGCAAAGCTGAGAGAAGAATGGGGATCTAAGAGAGCAGAAAAGGAAGCCAAATTGAAACATATGCATGATAGCCTTGAGCGAAGTAGAGCTGAGATGAAGGCCAGGTTTTCAGGATCTGCAGGAAGACAAGATTTGTTATCTAGTGCTTCTCATCGTATGGAGAAACTTAAATCATTCAATTCGCAATCAAATATGAAGAGGGAGCAGGTATCCTTATTTAAATAAATCAGGAAAATTAATGGTGGCACTTTGATTGACTTTGATATTTTGAAGATGACAATAAATTTTGGTTCTGATATACTGCTTCGAACTAACTACACCAAAGTTTTGCTTTTAACATCAGCCAATTGATTTTTTTCAAAGTGGGGAGGAGGAGGAGGAATTATCTGGATCTCTAGAAGATAAATCATATGGACCAGATAAATTATTTGGGGATGCAGCTTTAGGTGATGGTGCTCCCAAGGGCACCCAAACTAAGAAGCCTCTTCCTAGCCGTAACTTGTCTTCATCCACTCCTCGCACTTCAGCAGCACCAGCTTCACGGTCATCAGTCAAACCTTTGAATTTTACTTCTGCTAGGCGAAGGGTGCCATCAGAATACCCTCTAGCACAGTCTGTTCCAAACTTCTCAGATCTCAGGAAGGAAAATGCAAAACCCTCCTCTGAAGCTAGCAAAGCAGGGAATCGATCCCAAGGGAGAAGCTATACCCGAAGCAAGAGTACCAATGATGATGTACCTTCTACTAAAGAAAAGGGGGCACAACGATCTCGATCCCGAAAGAGAATCGCTGCTGGTCCAGGAGAGATTAAGGATTTTTCTGCTCTGAGTGATGTTTCCGTTTTAGCAGCAGTGGAGCTTGACAAAGAACAGAGTGATCAGACCCTATATGACAGTTTCTCGAAGTACTCCGACTCAGAGCCTTTCCCTACAAAGGGTGATGGCATGATTCCTAGTGCTGGAGGCACTAAACTGAAGGCCTGGATGGCATCTCAGCATCTAACCAATGATGAAGATTTCAGTGACCAGGTCTTTGAGGTTGATGGTACAGTGGGGATGGCTGTAGAGAGAGTAGAGGAAGAGAATGAAGCTAAAAGTGGTGAAATTCCAAGATTGAGCCATGAATCTGGTAATTCTACAAAATTAGGAACTGATAATGGTGATTCCATGCTCCCTACTTCCCAAGTGGACTCTGCTTTAATCCCTGAGTTGCCTGCTTCTATTCCTTCAAAATTCTTCTCTGAGAGTTTAATGCTGGATTCACCTGGGGAGAGCCCAGTACACTGGAACCATATGCAACACATGTTTTCTTTTCCACGTGAGACCTCAGATTTTGATGCATCTGTCGACTCCCCAATTGGAAGCCCTGCATCATGGAACCCTCATTCTCTGGTCCAAACAGAGGCTGATGCTGCTCGAATGAGGAAGAAATGGGGCAGTGCCCAGAAACCACTTTTGGTTGCTAACTCCTCGCACAATCAGTCACGCAAAGATATGACCAAGGGATTTAAACGGCTACTGAAGTTTGGGAAGAAAAGTCGGGGGGCAGAGACCTTAGTTGATTGGATATCTGTTACAACATCTGAAGGAGATGATGATACAGAAGATGGCCGAGATTCTGCAAATCGTTCATCGGAAGACTTTAGGAAGTCAAGAATGGGATTCCTGCAGAGTCATTCTTCTGATGATGTCTTCGTAGAGAGCGAGTTGCTGAATGATCAGGGTAAGCTTATTATATTTCTGCTCATAGCACAAGCGAATGCATTAACCATTCTGTTGGACAAATTGGTATTTCAATTGCTGGACTGCTGACTCTTCTGTTATTGGTCTCCAAGATTTAGACAATTAGAAATTGCGCAAGAACAGACACTTGTAAGAGTGTTTAGTACATTGGAGAAAATAGTCTTCAAAGTATCTTTGTGCTTTCTGAGATCTGTTCTGTCAATGCTAAGGTTGCCTTCCTTTGTTTTTTGGGTCAAAGCTTTGTTAACACTTTTGAGCTTTGTGATTTATGTTTTCTCCCTCTGCTATGACTGTTTCTGTGAGTGGCACTCACATATAAAGCTCAATACTTGAGGTTGATGGCTTTTTGTTTCTTTTCTCTTCCAGCAGTACAGAACTCCATCCCAACTCCTCCAGCAAACTCCAAACTGCAGGATGACCATATCTCAGGAAGCTCTTTAAAAGGTGGTTTTTCTTATTGGAAATGATAAACGAGTAGTTGATCTTTTCTTTGGTTTCTTTACAGTACTTTCCTTCAATGTAGCCGAGGAAACTAACATCAATTTCTAATACACAGCTCCCAGGTCGTTTTTCTCTCTCTCAACCTTTCGAAGCAAGGGAAGCGATACAAAGCTCAGATAGTTTCCCTTCATGAGCGATACAAAATCTCTTTTGGAATTGTCTCCAACTGATGGTGGGCTGTGAAGACACTGATGTGCAGAAGGTATGAATTGCTTCCAGATAGTATGATGATGCCATAGTCTTCTGTCCAAACACTACACGAGGAATTTTTCTTTATCTTTGTGAAACCGGGAGTGGAATTGCTTCTTCGTATGATTGGTAGTCATAGGTATGTAGTTGTCTGGAGATATGTTGTAAATTTGTTTGGATTGGAAGGTGACTCGAATCAGATATTAGGCTCTGCGCTGCCTGCCTCGAATTTTTGGTAGTCTATCTTTGGGTATGCCTTCACCCTGTTATGTCTATATCCTTATTTCGTACATCGGCAATGAGACACTCAAGAATAAATGTCATGATGACTTCTTCTTTGGTACAATGCCCTACCTTTTCCTCAACCTAAGGACTGGCCATCTATGATCTGTTTCATCGAAGAGGGACTTCTTGTGTTCGGGTATATCTGTGGCTGTGGTCTTTAGTTTATGATAGTTAATGCCGCTCTGCCTCCGCGCGTAAGATGAGCTGCTGAACAAAAACCAAACTAAACCGACTCGGATTGCTCGATAGATGTATTCTTTCACAGGCACGGTAACCCAATGCTTCTGTTGATGCTTTTCTTAAGGGTTACGGACCTCCGCCCGGTCAAGAAAGATCAAACGCAGAAAAAGAACACAAACAATGAAGAGGAAGGTGAGTGGCTTTCGGCCACTCTTGGGGTCATCCTAAAGCTCCTGCAGAGCATGAACTTGAATTTGAGGGTCCGGGGTCGAGGAAGTATCCCATGACTGGTGGCCCGTTGCGTTGGGAGATTCTTCGCCACCATGGGTGCTGAACAATTTACATGGAAGTCGCATGTGCCTGGCACGACGGGCATTAGCCTTAACGAGAAGCTCCAGTGGGCCAAAGGGGATGAGACTAAACAATTGGTTAGAATATTTACTAATGCATAATTAAGAACATTTTTTTTATTATATAAGGGAGATATAAATCTATATGAAAATTAGAGAAATAAATTAATATAATAAAGTTCCCAATAACTTATAATAGATTATTAAGAAGTGAATGATGTTATTATATTAAACTTTATTCTTAATTTTTTTTAAATGTGAGGCTTCATAATTCATATTTCCTTATGTGAAACACACACTAAAAGAAATTTCCACCTCTTCCTCTTCCTCTTCCTCTTCCTCGTCTCCTTCTCTCTGCTGGACTTAATTTGATCATCCAGTGTCTCTTGATTTCCATTTCCTCCCGTAGGAAGACCACTCTTTCCCCGTCTGTTTCTCTGTGTTGCCGCGGAGGAAGATTCGACCATCATTGGAGATCCTCAATGCGATTATAGGAGGTACTTACCTCCACCAGTGTAGATGCAATACTTCGTGTTCTCCGTCTTTCTCGGGGAAATATTGGGCAGTTGTGCATTTTGAATATGTTATGCGGACATGCAGTTGGAAGAGTTGCTGGCCTTTTCTTGTAGATCTCGTGGGATTTTGGATAGTCGGCTTTCAGTTTCTCACGTTTCAGAAAATGCAAAATCCGCAATTTGTGGGATTTGTAGTATTGGCTCGGTAATTATGATCGACGTGAATAACTTTGCCTCTCTCTGATCTTCAGATTTGAGATCCGATCTGTCCATTTTTCAGCTTGCAAAACCCTAATCCGAATTGATAGCTTCTGGAGGTTCAGTAATTTTGCAAATTGACGAAGGCTACATTTAGTCTCTGTGGCTTGAGAGTGAAGGGAATACCCTCTTTTGTGAGTAAGTTGATGTGATCTTCCATTCACGTTTATCTGGACCTATTCTCCCGATGCAGTTTTTCTTTGCGTTGTTGGACACTGAGGAAAAATGGTGAAGATTACTATGATCGCTCGTGTTACTGATGGCCTTCCCCTAGCTGAAGGATTGGATGATGGCCGAGACATGAAAGATGCTGAATTCTACAAGCAGCAAGTGAAGGCTCTGTTCAAGAATCTATCCAAGGGACAAAACGAGCCTTCAAGAATGTCAATTGAAACCGGTCCTTACATTTTCCAGTATTCCCCTTGACCTTGTCCTTTCATTTTCATAGGTTGTGTAAGATGCATTTATATGTAGATTGATATTCTGGGTTATGAGTGCCCACTTTCTGCACTTGTCTGGTGTTGCCGCAATGATCAAATTTGTTTCCGTGACTGGTTTTTATTTGACAATTGGTAAAATTGGTTGCTCCTTTTTGTGTAATATAACAATTACTTGGTTTACTTGTGTGAGGCGTATCTCGATCTTGAGGGATTGAATTTTTCTTTACATGAAGATCTAGCCATTTTTTATTCTCCACCCATATGCCTGTATCTTTTCTTAATATTACCTTGATTGAAATGTCAGTTACATCATTGAAGGACGTGTCTGTTACTTGACCATGTGTGATCGTGCTTATCCTAAGAAACTCGCATTCCAATACCTTGAGGATCTCAAGAATGAGTTTGAGCGTGTTAATGGAGCTCAAATTGAAACTGCTGCCAGGCCCTATGCCTTCATTAAGTTTGGTATATATTGACTTTATAGTTAGCAGATGCAGGATTTCTGTATCTTCTTTACTTCTCCTGCTGCTTTTAGCTCCTACTGATCCTTTTTCTTTTAATTTTTTAAGATACCTTCATACAGAAGACCAAGAAACTATACCAGGATACACGCACTCAGAGGAATATAGCAAAATTGAATGATGAACTCTATGAGGTCCACCAGATCATGACTCGCAATGTACAAGAAGTTCTTGGTGTTGGAGAGAAGTTGGATCGTATGATATCCTCTGTCATTCTTTTCATCTCAGTTCTATTTATAGGATGAAGCAATTATGATGATTGAATAATAAATAGTAGATTATTGCACTGTTTTGAACAAATTTTATGGAGTTCTACTCACTTGTGAATTGTTTCTCCTGATCATATCATGTGAAATCTGTGGTAAAAATAGCTGGTAGTATATCCATCTACTTTTTGTTTTTTTGGAAGTGAAACTGCATTTGCTAGTGCTCCTTTTGAGAATGTATGTGAAGTTGAAATATCTCATATTTTCTGATTTTGCAGAGGTTAGTGAAATGTCCAGTCGGTTAACCTCGGAATCACGCATATATGCAGACAAAGCTAAAGATTTAAATCGGCAGGTCAGATTCTTGTATTACTTTGTTCTTTGTTTCTGAATTGTTTGACTCACTTTATACTGAAATGCTGCTACAGTTTGTTCACACCTATAACTGCTTCTGCTTAGGTAATTTTGCACCTGAAGTTATTCCTTATGAGTTATCTTTCTTAGCAGATTCATATGCATTATCTCATTCTTTTCTTTTTCTGGGTTAAGATAGGGCTGTAAAATCGAAATTGAAGGACTAACATGGTAATAATGACGAGGATAGAGCTGTTATTTTTCTGAAAAACCTCTCTGACTTATTAATAATTGGCTATGTATGATCACTTTGTGCGCACCTGCAAGGTTTTTTTAATACAATATGATACATTAACACAAAATGCAACCCTGGTGAAAGAGCATGATTTTTCAATCAATTTTTCTTTGGGCTCATAGTTTACACATTCAATGGGGTGTTGTATCATGGATGAAAAATATATATATAATATATAGAGCTAGTTGTGTTTGATTCTGTTTTCCTTTAAATTCATACTCATGCTGGATATTTTGGGGTTTGAAATGTTTCTGTGCATGCTTAATTTTGTGGAGTTATATCTGAATTTGTGCTTGGTAATCGGGACATGACACAATTCAGCCAAAAGAAAAGGATATCTCAGGACAATAATTGTACTACTTGCATGCAGGCACTCATTCGAAAATGGGCCCCTGTTGCTGTGGTGCTAGGGGTCGTGTTCCTCTTGTTCTGGGTTAAGGCTAAGATTTGGTGATAAACCTGCCGTCCCACAACCATAATTCTTTGTCTACCACAATACTGCGGGCTTCAGAGACTTTGAAATCAGGCGCAGTATCCACATTAGAATGGGGTCACATTCAAGTTAGCTCTAGTTTTATTTCTCTCCGTTTTGTATCAAACCGTGATTTAGTCAGTCAGTCATGAATCTGAACATGAACGCTGGCGAAAGATTTCTTCTTAAATGACAGGCTGAGGAACTAGTAGATCATTTCCCGCCGGCGTATGAGAACACCACAGAACAATTGACCCTACGAACTTCTGATATATGTGCATGGTAATTCTTATACCGGCAATGCTCTCCGTCGTATCAGCAGTTGTTTTCTAAGCCCCACCGTTTGCTGACTGTCATTTAAGTCGTCGGCACATTTCTGGAAGGATCAGAATTGTATGTTTTAAAGGCGCGAATGATGTGCGGTTGGTGTTTAAATTGATATTAGATTTTTAGCCTCCGCAACAATAGGGCGAATGGATGACATTGGAGCTCTTAGGCTGGAGTATAAAACTAGGATTACAGTAAAAAATGGGAAGGTCAAGCCTTTGAGGACTGGTCATTCATTCAGTTTATAATTAATGTTCCATCTAACAGAGAATATATCTCCTGTCCATTGCAAATCCGAAGCTCAAGCTCTGAGTCTGAACAATGCTTCCTAGTTGTGTGGCCCGACGAGAGACTGGAGGAGCCCGGCAGGCTGTTTCAGAGGGATCAGCTTGGTCCGAGAAAAGACATCGGCTTGTCTCCTCATGCACTCGGATAGCCTTTTCCGAAGATTCTGCAGCTCGGAGTGGAAGTCGAGTCTAGCTCAGAACCAGACTGGTGGCTATCAATTTTAGATTTGGTCACGTATCGCTTTTTCGAGTTTTTAAGTCTGCCTGAAAGCCTGGTATAGGAATGAAGCAAACAGGGGCATCAGAAATACGTGCATTGGCCCCCAGAAAATCGACCCATTACAGCCAAATGGTATCTAAATGTCTTCGTGCCTTATATATATATATTGAAGGATTGCCCGTGTGAAGGAGTCGAAGTTTGGATATTTGGAATCATTGAAGCTACGATTCGAGCTCGTCAGGTCCCCCCACGGTGTAGGCCTCATTATGTGACTTCACGGGCTTCAATTCGTTGTCCGCTCATTGACGCGGCCAGTATTCGGCAAAAAAAAAAAAGTATAATAATATGATGCAAATGAATCTCTCAAGAAACGACGTCGAAGTAAGTTTGGCGCTCCCGACGAGGACTCTGAATCCAGACGAAGTCCGCCAATTGTTAAAAAGATTATATCTGACGTGATGTATGAATGAATCGTCCGACGAAAACAGGAAGCTTCACTTGGTGTCTCCACGGAGTTCGTCGTTCGCTCGACCCAAGCGTGTACGTTTCATCTGATCTGAGCTGTTTCTGCTCGAGATACTTCTGGATTTCGTCGGCTCTCTCGCGAGGTACGCACACCATATATCTTTCGTGAGTTCCGGGAATTTAGTTTCCGAGGTTTATGGTTCTTTGCTTACTGTACAGCTTTTGCACCGTTGATGGATCGTATGCCCTGATATATATACATATACATATACATATATACGTATTAATAGTCGCTGTATTCCTCCTTATTCCGCGTATTGGCTGAGGAACAGCTGCTACTGATTTTGCACTCTGCAGTGGAGATGACCTGCTCATTGTGTCTCTCTTTCCAGTTTGTAGGACGATATCTCGTTTGACTGCTGAAATTCGAAGAGTGGAAGGAGTAGAATTTTGCTGCATATATTCAGTAGCTTTTAGCATTTGTTTGACTCCTGTAGAACGGAATTACAGGATGGAAACGGACGAATTTGACCTTTTCTCCGGTGGAAGAAAGAATTCGGCTCGATTAGATGGAATTCTCCGCTTAAATAAGGAGCGTAGGAGGAAATAACCTAGTAGTCTCATCTCCTCTACAAATTCTCAAATTCATGTTTAAGCTGTAAAGGATTGATATTTTATAGCTGTATAGGAGCCCAAAGTGACTGCTTAAGCACCTCACCAAAGAAAATGAAAAGTTTGTGTTTGCACTTCAACTGTGCTCCATGTATTTTTGAAAGCCATAATTTGTACATAACCCCGTTATTAATCTATCAATTATTACATAGAGCTTCCATATTTAGACTCAAATAAGTTTTTCATCGATGGTTCAGTTATTTCAGAACTGGGAAACACCATATTCTGGAACTTCTGATGAGTCTTTTGCCTATAATTAGCTCATCCATATACTTTCCATTTCCATGTCAAATGTAGTCTCTTGTTTCGATGTTTAGAGGACTGAACATGTCAACGGAACCAGTAAACGTGAATGAGTTCCAAGAATTTGCCAGGCAGGCCCTTCCGAAAATGTTCTATGATTACTACACTGGAGGAGCTGAGGACCAGCACACACTTAAAGAGAATGTTGAAGCATTTCAGAGAATATTGTAAGTGTCAAATGTTCTTTCTTTTTGGTCCTGATTAGTATTTTATCTATTTTACTAATTAAATATGTTTTTAGTATCAGGATTCAGCCAAGGGTTCTTATAGATACTAGTAGCATCAATCTATCAACTACTATATTGGACTATAGTGTATCGGCTCCCATTATGATTGCTCCAACTGCAATGCACAAGTTGGCTCACCATGAAGGTGTAAAACCTAAATCTTCTCAAAAGAGTAACTACTGAAAGTTCTTATCCCTGTTTCTGAATATAGTTGACCTATTGTTTTCCAGGTGAGGTTGCTACAGCCAGAGCGGCTGCTGCTTGTAATACCATCATGGTATTGGGATTAACCGGTTCTTTTTTCCTCTCCTTTAAGTGTCTTAGTTGTTGCAGTGGACAAGATGCTAAATCCAATTGGATATAGGTTTTATCTAATATGTCCACCTGTACTGTGGAGGAAGTTTCTTCCAGCTGCAACGCCATTCGATTTTTTCAATTATCTGTATGTGGTTTCTGGTGCCTCTTGTTTATATATTTCTCAGTGATTTCCTATTTCCATTATAATCTATCTGTAGTATTTATTCTGTTCCATGTTGTTTTTAATAGGTATACAAGAGACGTGACATATCAGCTCAGCTAGTGCAAAGAGCTGAAAAGAGTGGATACAAGGCTATTGTCCTGACAGTTGATGCTCCCAGAATTGGCAGAAGAGAGCATGACATTAAGAATAAGTACCTGCTAAACCAGCATCTTTCCTTCTTAAGGGGACTGCATATGTAGTTTCCACTGCTCATAAAGCACTCTGTGAATAGAGTAGGACAGGAACTCTTAAGATATTTGGGATATTTACTGTCTCTGTGTGCATGGTCATGTTTGACAGAATGATAGCACCTCAGTTGAAGAATTTTGAAGGTCTCTTATCCACAGAAGTCACCTCTGTGAGTCAAATGTCCACTCTTACATTGATATTTGAGCATGCTAATTCAACTTTACTTTGTTCTTTTACCCAAGCGTCACTCATTCCCTTATATAGATGCTGATACATATTAGGCAGAAGGTTCTTCTATATAATGCCGGTGGAAGTTTGCAACTTTATTATGTGTCCTGGCATCTGTCTTTCATCCTTATAGTGTTGGATCATTTGAGAACAATGAATTTTCAATTGCTCTAAAAGTATATCTTTTAGTATCTCAAACTGGATAAAATCGGTCCTTTCCTCCCCGATATACCTCTATATTGTTGTTCGTCCTACATTATCTATCTTTACTACCATATGTGAGTTCAGCCCTTTTTGTTTTCCAAAATAGTCCATGCCATAACCACTAGGTTTGGACAAAATAGTAATATTCTAGAAATAACTTCCAACATACTGTCCAGCATTTCTCTCATTCCTTTCCTTCCCTTTCCGATTTCATATATATTTTCATCTTAATTCCCATATTAAGATAAAAAATTTTAGAGATGCATAAATTATTTTGCAATTTCTGTGCATGGGTACATTGTTATCGTCTTTGAAGACGTAATAATTGACCCAAAGGTTCACCTGTATTATGTATTCATAATAAGGACAGTTCAAAAGTGGAGATGGATTTAGTGTATGTCACTCACTAGTTGACATTTCACATCTGCTTTGGTATGTTCAGTGAGTACGCTACTTTTTTACACATAACATTACAATCCAAATGCTTCACCCTAGATTCTCATCATTGGCTAGAATGATATTATTGCAGATCTCCCTACGACTTTCTAACTGCCAGGAAACTTTATCTTATCAAAACTCAATGTCGAACTCGAGTCTTGCAGGGTGAGGGTTCAAATTTGCAGACATTTGCTGATGATACCTTAGATGCTTCCCTTTCGTGGAAGGTGAACTCATTATCCATCTATTGTAGTCTCTCTTATTCTCTCTATTCTCAAATTATTGGTTAAAAAGATTCATCTCATTAACCATTTCAACTAATCTTGAACAATTGATTCTTGAAACCTGCCCTGAAAGCTTCTGTACCAGAACTTATTATATGTTGCATGAGAAGGGCATTTGCCTTTTTTCTTTTCTTTTCAGTAAAAGGGCAGTTGACATGGTGCAGGATATTGACTGGTTAAAATCCATCACCAACCTGCCCATTCTGATCAAGGGGGTTCTTACTGGTGAAGATGGTAAGATATATTTGGAAATAGTCCAATCTTCTATGTGTTTTCGAGTCAGGCGTGTTGTTAGGTGTCCCCTGTTGAGAAATTATTGGATCATTGTTTACTCAGTGACTCCATAACATGCGATTGGTTCCACTAACCCTCTAAAACCTGAGTTGCTTCTTTGTCTGTGTATATTGCTTGTGGCTTGAGCAGACAGTAAGTAACATGTGGGGCCATATAGGAATTCAACTTCTTTTACTTCACCCTTCTAATTTAGTAGCTTCACTCTGACATAAATTCTCTCCTTGGGCAGCAATAAAAGCCGTGGAAGTAGGCGCAGCTGGGATAATAGTATCTAACCACGGAGCTCGCCAACTAGATTACACTCCGGCTACTATCTCCATTCTGGAGGAGGTGATTACTCGTCCTTTCGTTGAGTTTCTCTGTGCCCTAAGATCCAAACATTTTCCTAGCTAGTTGAATCCTGTATCTCTTCTCAGATTGTACTTAAAAAATATTCCATTCTTCTTTGTTAGCAGTTCATGATATATATGCATCGAGGAAGGTACTTAGTGTCATATTGATTTTACTTATTTTGGATCATCTCTTTCAATTTGTAGGTTGTTCACGCGGTCAAAGGGAGGGTCCCTGTGTTCATCGATGGAGGAATACGGCGGGGGACAGATATTTTCAAGGCATTATCCCTTGGAGCACAAGCTGTACTCGTAAGCCCATTGATACTCTATCCAGACCTTATAGCGAGAAAGTCCTCTAAATCCAACTTTGTGCGATTTGATAATTATATTTTCACGATCAAGCAGATCGGGAGGCCCGTTATATATGGGCTAGCAGCGAAAGGGGAGCATGGAGTGAGGCGTGTTATCGAGATGCTCAAGGATGAGCTCGAGCTCGCGCTGGCACTCTCAGGCTGCTCGAGCCTTAAGGATATTACGAGGAAGCATATAATGACAGAGCACGACAGAATTCGCTCCATGCTCTGATGTGGTGGCCGAGCTTCGGAGTAGACCCCATTCTGCTGTTGAAGTAAAGACATACTCATAATCCGTGAGTTTAACATTTACTGAACCATAGACTATTGAAGCCTGGTATTGACTCCACGGGAGGAGAGCCCCACCGGCTGGATCGGGACATACGGTAGTTGACCGTACGTGCTTCATGTCGTCAACTGCTACCGTTAGTGTTTCCCTAAGCTACCCAAAATGCTAAAGATATTATATCACTCGAGACCTTCACCACGTGCTCTGGTTCATAAATTGGTCATGGAGAGTCCGATCAGCCGGCCAATCGAAGTTGGCGGGTTGGACTAGGAATGACGGATGGGCTGAAGATCCAGCAGAGATAAACCCATACTTATGACCGATTAATATCAATTTCACTTGACACATATCCGATTTTTATGGCAGGTTTTGGTATCATACGTGCTGGAACAGGAATTAATACCGACTTGTGACCTATCCATCCTCGGCGTTTTGAGTTGTTCCTGTCTGTTCTAACAAACCCGTTGAGCCAAGCCCATACGAATGGCTTTAAGCGCAAGCCTGATTGCGACCCAAGGCACAATAAGACTGGTACTAGATCATCACATGGGCCTACCACTGCGTCTAAAATAGCTGACCGCCTAAAGTGAGGCGGACGCATTGACTCGAGAATGGACATTCTTATGGGAGTGACAGGTTTCATGAGGGCTTAGACGGGATTGTCACTATCTAGACTGGGCCCTGGCCTACTCCGGATCAGTTCGGCGTTTTGGACCATTCGTAACGGGATGGGCCTGATTCCATCTACACCTACGGCCTGATGCCACGTAGACACATTCTACACTTACATTGGTCGATTACATTGACAGTGAAAAAAGAATGTAATCGCATCATCCCCCACTATAGGTTTACAACCAAGCTACATAAAAAGGACCAGTACCAGCATTTCCAGAGGGAAGGAATCATCTCCACCAGATCGATCTAGCTGCCTTTTGGACAACGATTGCAGACAGCCGGGAGAATCAAGTCATAGACCCGACTTCTGCAGGGATACCCGACTGCTCCTTCTCATGCAGCTCCATGCTGCATATGGCATATTCCCTCTCGAACAGCAAAAATTCCTGGAGATAAAGAATCAGAAGGTCATCACAATTGACAGTACCTAGACAAACTTAATCAGTTAATGGATTCTCCTAAACACAAACTCTAGAGACAATAATAAATGTGATATATGTCAATCACTAAATCACGGTTATATCTGTACGCATTCCCTTTGGGATAAACCTTCTTAATCAAATTTTGGCATTTCCTCTGTGTGGCCTATTGAACAGAGAGAGAGACTCTTCTCTCTGCTTCATTTTTCAACTTCTTTGCTGCCCACAGTTGTTGAGCCCGATAAATTCATCCACTAATTTTGAATTTTCAACGTTTCCCATGAAAGCAAGTGAAATAGACCATAAGCATATAGAGTAGTACAAAGAGAATGCTCAGAAAAATATAGTACAAAGAGATCAGCAGATTCTCTACAATATTGTTTGATAAACTGGAGAAGCAGATAGGAGTTGAACCCCTGGGCCTTTTTTAAGTCTCACGCAAAGGTTCTTAGCATCAGACTGACTCTTTTCCACATTTCTGTATCTCGTTGTGAATCTATAAATAAGACCTTGACAAAGTGAGGAGGACTAAGCAATTTCATTAATGACTAACTAAACAGTTAAATGTACAAGAACTAGCAGGTCTCTCTAATAGACAGTGTTGTGTAACAGGCCAAGTATGAGTGAGACAATGATGACACCAATGAAGAGCAGACAAATCCAAACAAAGTATCATACCAAAATCAATGGTAAAAGAATTGGCAAGCATCTGCATTCAGATTTACAATTGTAGGACAAGAAACTTAAAAGTCAAGCAGCTTTGTTACCTGTAACTGGTGCTGACTAAACAAATGAAGAAAACCAGTCTCATTTGAAGCAACTAGTTCAATAAACTCATCATGGTTTTCAGGTGGCATCCCAGACTCCACGAGCGAAACAGAGACCTGCAAATGTGATAGGATGTATTCGGAAATTAATGAAGACCACAGAAATATCACTAAGATAGTCCGATAAAATTGACTGCGCCAATAGTTCCAGTTCATTGTTGTCATCTGAGGACATCGGAGGGAATATGAGAAGCAAAGTTGATGCATTTGGAGATGCTGTAGCTTTTAGTCCCAGGGAGTCTGAGACAATGCCCAGATTAATTTGGTGCCATGGACATGCAGGGGCATGGGGTGGATCCATAAGTAGTCTACGAAAAAATTTGATCTGTAAAAAACAAGGAGCATGCCTGCATGTGCCGTAGAATGAGTTCAGGAATACAACATCTACAACAAAGGCCCCGCACGATGTATGAAGCTGGACCCTCCAAGGAGACATCTTTGCAAGAATACCAAGCATCTATTCGAGATATTTCCATTGTCACTCCAGTCTGAAACCGAGCAAGTTCACCTGCAACGATATAAAGACCAATATCAGAATCAGAAGATCTTTTCATACAAATAATGTGGACATTTTGACTATCGGATCCATTAATGAAATACGCCAATTATCAAAAAGAAAAAAAGATGTCAGAATGAAAAGGAAACAGGGATAAGAAATCTAAAACTACAATCTTGCTGGATATAATATAACGTCCCTATATCAACATATTTTAACGACCAGTAAGTGAATAATCAACGGCCCCTTTATTGATCACTATAAAATTATCTCAGTACATTCTGATTGTGTTCCTCACCTTTGAAGGCGGCTGCCATCACACTAGCAAGTAAGCCACCATCATTGAGCCCATGAACCCCAAATCCATCTCCTTCAACAGCCAAACATCTAAGTGCTACCTCGATGCAGTAGTTGTCTTTTGGTGAGATGGAAACATTCACCTGCAAAACAGAAATTGACAGCATCAAAAGTGTATAATAAATGAGGCAGCTTACTACCATTTCTTAAAGGGGAAATTTGAGAGGAAATGTCACCTAATAATAATTATTATGCTATTAGATTACAGTTCCTTGTTATTATCATCTCAGACAAACAATTATGATTACAGATCCATTCTGACAATATCTTTGTTAACTTCTCCAAGAAATTCAGTTTCTGCTCTATTTGTTTTTCACAAGGGTAAAAAGCTGAAAAGCTGCTCTAAGAAACTTGTCAAGGAGTGTCTTGGTATTCATAGGCAACTCCCTTGGTAAAAAAGGAATTTCATGGTAACTTTTGCACAAAATGTACGGGATTTCTAATTGAAGTTATCATTTTGAATGAAACTTATAGAATGAAAAAGTGTCAACTTGAAAATACTACAGGTCTCGAGGACAATTTCAGAGAATTGTTCGAAGAATGGCTTACTCAATAAGCAATAGTCGCTTTCAAACTTACAGATTTACATATGCCCAAGTCACATGAGAGAGTATGTAAGTAAGATCACTACTTAAGAAAATGTTTGTAGTGTCAGCCTGGAACTGCTATGAGCCACACTTTACCCAAAGTTTTTCTCCACTTGCAGGAAAATCAATAAGAACATCCTAGAGACGCTGAAAGACCTCCAAGTCTGACCATAGACTGACATACCATCAACTGGCGATTTAACACAGCCTCCTCGCCCACTGAAGAGTATAAAGCACTCATCAACGCAGCACAAACTGTGGCATCTGGACAGAGACATTCACCAGATGACAGGCACAGTATTGCAGATGTGTGCAACTCAAGAAAAACTGATTCTATAGCCTCATAAACATGGTCTCCAGTAGAAGCCAACCAAGGATTCTCTCTCCCTGTGGAGACAATCAAAACTAGTAACAACATATATCGAAATAATAGCTAGTAAATTCTATGGGCTTACGTTGCAAAAGAAAACAAGTAACTCAAAAGCATGTATAAGAAAGTGCACTGTAGATTCTTGATTGAGATGCCTTTTTGCCTGAACTCAAGCATGAGGATGGACCAACTCACTTAGAAGCAGTCGCATGGATGAGTCAAGTGCTTCTTTGGCTGCTATACTGGCTCTTCCTTTTTCCTCCAGAGAGAGGTCCTGCGAAGAAACCTCAGCATTCTCCAGCTCGATTTTAAGCCAGTTACGATATGTGGCATCCCAGGAGTAGAACTCGTTCTGGAAAAACATTAGAGCAAAACATATGCAACACTCACTAGAAAGAGGAAGTCCTAAAATGTTTACCCATTTATTTTCCCAGTAGCTTTATAACAGTGATTTCAGATATCAAGAAGAAGAAGACAATGAGACAAAGAATAGAAGTTCAGTCATATTGACACGAAATTTACCCAGTCTTGGAATTCTCTCAGGTTCTCAGAAACTTCATTATCCTCAACAATATTAAGATTCTCGACTAATTGCTTAAGAGGCTCAGCAAGAAAGCTAAGCAATTTGTGGGCACCTATGGGCATTGCAGGAACTCTCCACATAGAGATGAGAGCGAATTCACGAAATAGTATGTTGCTGCAGAAAGAACCAGAATCTAGATTATATCATCCAACAAGAGAACAACAGAAGTAGTTATTAGGCAAGTGGAACAGATGAACTTCTCGAACACAAAATTTTGACCAGTTTTTTCAACCATTCTAGACCAATACCATATTTTCATTTTTCTGCTAAAATATTCTAATCTGACTTAAAAGCATGAAGCGGTTGACACATACTTCCTTCATAATTAGTTTGGAAAAGAAATAAGCCAGTAAAGTACATGATTCGGTAACTCTCTATTTCAAGAATATATGATTACCTATGCATCAGAGCACGGAGAAGAAGTTTAGAGCAGATTGCCTCCACTTCAGCAATTGTGGAGGGAGGTGTAAAGCAGAGCCACTGAATGGCCATGGCCTTTTGGAGGCTCTGTAACCGATGTTGTTCAGCAATGTTTGACGAATCATCATATTTTCCAATTTTTGTTTCCCGAGATCTTGATAGGACCCTAGTCCAATCAATTATTGTGAAACTCAGTACAACTGATGAGCAAATCAAGCAATCATCAGATTCATCTAGCACTTCATTACCTCTCAATAATTTCTTCAAATGTACCTTTTCGCTCATCTTCTGGATCATCATACTCTGGAGAGAAAGGCAGGTACTGAATAGCAGAGAGGAAGATTTTATGCTTGACATGCACACTGTAGTAAAGGGGGGGAAGTTTGAAATGTGTCATCATCAAGGCAATAGAGAGTAACCCATTTGTATATGTATATATTAAGATATGTATACACAAATGATATTCAAAAGAAAGATATTGTACACATAACTGAATACTAGCATTATATATGATGGCTTATTAAATAATGTGAAAATTTCCAGCAAAGAAATGAATATGTTCTTTACAAATCACTTCATAAAACTGAATAAACACAGTTGGCATCGCTTCAGAAACAATCTAAAAACAATATATATTATTTTTTTGAATGATAAATTTCAAGAAAAAACATATATCTAGGAATATTGGATATTTCTGCTCTATGAATGTCAATTTGATTCTAAATATCCAATATACACTCCATTTCGAAGGATTAATTCACCATGAGAATATTACAGATAATTGGAAGAAAAACCTCATCTCAGCTGAAAACAAAAACTCATTCCTAAAGTGGAAAAAATAAGCCTACTAGCTCTATCATCATATGCAACCACAATTAGATTAAAAAAGGAGGCAACATCCTCGTCTAGGAATATAAACCGAGGAAAACAGGAAAGGGTGAGAAATAGCTGAGCAACAATGAAGAGCTAATATTATCTAACTAAACGATGGAGCAAACGACTGATTTTTCTATTCATCACATTAGTCAGGCAATTCTACTTACTAAAAGAAGTGCAGAAGATGTACATGCTAGATGTATTCCAAATAAGAATAATGATGTCCATACCTGCTATTCAGTCTGAGTTCCATCATGTGGACAAAGAGGTCAATGCATCGATGTGGTGCGAGCTGAGACGCATAAATCCCAACCAACTCCTCAAGCTGTTTTGAGAAAAGAAACATAGCATACCTACAATTGGATACCAAAACACAGAATTAAGAGAAATTCTAATTAAATATCAGCAATAAACAACACAGTAATTAGGTTAATTTTTTTCGTGAATAATTTTATGCTTGTTGAAGATGTTAATCTCTTCCGTTCCCTTTATTTCATGAAACACTTTATGCTTGAGGAAACTATTTTCCTAGGAAAAATAACTTCCTGAAATGGTGGGTAGGAGGCGTTGGAATAACAAAGGTGAAAAGCTTCAGGAAAAAGCCACCATTGCGCCTAAATGTCATTGGCAGAGGCTCAAAAGACAGGCTAGACCAAACTCAGTTTGGCTAGGTCTAAAGTTCAAGTCCATGAATTTCTAATAAAAACAGCAGGAACATAAACAGAGGTGGCAGCAGGTAGTAATTTCGAGACCAGCAGCCACCACCTGATGATGATCACTGCTCTCAACATGGGTAGAGACAGTAGAAGAAGATACCAGAAATTAAACACATCATCGATAAGTTTAGTCCTTTTTTCCCAGGTCTCTTATTGAAAAGGGAGATATTGGCACAATACATGTTAAGAATGAGATCGCCAACAGTCATAATCTTTTCCTTGAAAAGATCTTCAACTTTATCTGCCAACAAACGCCGCAGAACTAACACTAAATGCGCACCAAACCTCATCATCTGAGGATCACCATGAGGCCTGAGGAGAGAAAATTCATGTAATTAACAAATACAAATTCCAAACCAGCAAAGAATAACTATCTGCTAGGTGTTTCTCAGGTAACATACATCTTTGATCAAGTAACTTAATAGCCGCAATATTAAAGATTAATGGACACATGTAAGCTATGCATGGAATTATGGAAAGAGAAGATAACAGTTTAAACTGATACTTTCAGGTGCATGTTGAAATGGGCTATGGGCCATGCTATGCACAAGTATTGACCAAGAAACTAAGACTAATAGTGAAACTTAATTTTCAATCCAACAACTGAGAGAGAGAGAGAGAGAGAGAGAGAGAGAAATTAGAGGAGTTAGTTTGTAAATGGTCCTTTCAGGGATTTCATGAGACTAAGGAAGAGAGAATATGAGAGAGAAGTGTTAGAGAGAGATTAGTGGGTTAGTTATCTCTAACTCATTGACTTTTCTTAACCAAAAGAGAGGATGAACATTATGGTAAATTCTCCTTTCAGTCGTTTGTTCATATATAGGTAGAGATTTCTCGATGACAGTATTAGTCTATCAGCATGCAGGATCTCCCATATTAATATTTCCAACATCAATGCAAATATAAGAAATTTTGGTTTTATTAACAAAAGGCCCTAGAAGAGACTTCATATGGAAATACTACAGATTTTGGAATACCTGAAAATGTTCTCATTATCTTCTGAAGGGGCAATCCATGACCAGATTAGGTCCAGCAAGGCTGGTATATTTCCTTCCATAAGTTTCATCTGTCCAAAATAGCTTTAGAATAAGCACAACTAAAATGACTCAGATAAGAGAGATGATTTTGTCTTTCAAAAATATGAAATTGCATACGGCATCTCCAAAGCTGTAAAATTAAAGCTCTCTACTCTACTCTTCAAATTATAACTGAAATTTTTAGGTATCTGAATTGTATAAATATTAAGCTGCTCACCTCAATTTGCCGATGTTGCTCCTTGCATCCTTGCATGACTGCTTCATGGACCATTTCACTAGATAAGAGAAATAAATGAGAACACTAATTTCATTTTGTTCTCTTGGTTTATCGACGCACCGAATGTAGTAAAAAGGTGGAAAATTGCAGAATCAGTAATACCCTGAATGTAGTTTTTGAAGAAGAGCAGATAGATTCCGTGGCTGCTGGTTCAGAACTTGCAGTGGCCAACTCTCTGACCCTACTGAAGACTGAGAAGAACCCTCAATTCCAACACTTCCATCAACATCATCCCCAAAAATTTTTGACTGATTCACTCCACCAGGCTGCAAGCGGGACAGTTCAATATCCACCTGTACATCTAGCCATGACTTGGCCATAGCCCAGCAGGCAGACTGCGATTATATTGGATGAATCAACTCATGATTTCCTCCAGTTAATAAAAGGAGAAAAAGGTGCTTGCATAACCATCATCTAATATGGTAACGCCTTAGAATCAGAAAGAAGCAACTGAACTACATGCAATAAGGGCAGATCCTAGCCACTATAGTACTCATACTGATTCATCTAGACAGTACAAGGAAATGAGAGATTCAGGTAATAGTAACACCAGACTATTGGTATAGGACATGTCTCAAAACTTCATACAATACACCAGCTTATCTATTGCTTCCTACTTTGTATTTATTGGTTAGCGGGCACATAGCTTGAATACCATAGACAGATGATCCTATTTCCTATCCAGTAGGACAATTTGAGAGGGGCTTCACCTTCAAAAAATTGCCAAACTTGTCCCATATGGAAACCACAGCTAAAGCTAAGATCATCACTGTTCAGGATGTTTCCTAATATCATATTGTACTTTTAACCTTGAGTCATGTATAACATGGTACACAATTCAAATCATGAGTTTTAATTTATAATAATATGACCAGGTTTTATTGCTTTTATTCGCATCATGTTTTTTCATCTTCACACATTTCTTTTACATTGTCTACATGCAAATCTCTGAAGCAGCTGAATCAAGAGGTGTCTATACAAGTCAGTGTTTTGGACATATGAAAAAGAATTCTGGAAGCAACGGAAAAACATTGAAGAACAAACATATTACTGATTTTTTCAAATAGAATAGCACTGTATTAGCAAGATTACTAAATCAGAGTTGGAGGAGAAAATATGTGAATATTAATTTATAACAAAAACACTGATAGTAAATTTCTTTTTTAACAAACAAGCACTATAAACTCATTAGCTGAAGTATAACTCAAACCTCCCAGTCAGTGCAAATCGGAAGGGCACGCTTCAAGTTGCTACACTGCACTGCATATACAGCAGCTTCATATTTACTATTGTCTTGTTCGGCAATCCTCTACAAAACAAAAACAGGGAGAGGTTAGCCAACAGAAACCAAATTGCAATCAAAACTAAAGACCAGTCTACCAGCATCTAAAAATGACTTTTGCCAATTTAGGACAAGGTATCAGAAGAACAAGGGGATCCAATCCTGCATAGTACTACTATTGCAAAGGTATGAAAAATTCATGAACAGTAAATAAAAAATTTAGAAGCAACTCAACGTTCGACTTTCCATCATTGTCCATTCAAAATCATAATACACAACAGACAAATCCATGGGAAAACCAATTACACAAATAAAATCATAAACTTTATTAGCTTAAAAGACTTTCCAAGCCATCTTATGGAAGACACCTCGGATGCACAATAGGAAGCCCACTTCCATAATCGCAACTGGTGTCCAATGCCACTTTCCAGTTCAATAGCTTGTAGTGTCTGGTTTTTTCCATTCTTCAGCAGGGCTTCAACAGAAGGAAATAGATCCAGCCCACCAAAGGGGGAAAGAGTTGCAGCTCGCCATGGCTAAAGAAATGGAAGTAAAGTAATGAGAGGGGATAATATAAACAGTGCAATTTGAAATTACATTTTTTATGAATTGAAAGACCTGTCCAGCAGAGCGGCAAAGGTCACTAGCCTCCTCTAGTCTCCCAGCCCTTAATAAGGTCCATAGATCCTCCAACAATGATTCATCTTGTTTCTAAGAAATTAATTCAACTGTTACTAGCAGTCTAAGATGGTGAGAACACATGGCAAATTTATAAAATATAACAGTAAGTTGGTCTAAAATTATTCAAAGGAAACAATGAAATACTTCATTCCGCATTTATATGATCCTTAGAAGAGCATAACAACTAGAGAAAGATGAGATAGCAATTAAATGAATGTATGATATATCACCAAATTCTTTTGAGGATAAATGTACATTAACCTAAGCAGACAATTGACATTTTAAAGTTTTAATTTTGACAAGAATTACTACAGCTAAAAGGCAGATAATCTAGACCATATAGTCTGATAATCTGTAGTATATATGTAAGATAAGTTAAGAAACACATCTTGTCAAGCAACTGCAATTCCATGCCTTTCATTTAATTTGTAAGCCCTTACTCCAATAAATCATAGATAGAAAGAACAATAAATCTTTTCTTTACATGCTAATATCCAGAACAACCAGAAAAGGCAAGCATTGAAAAATGAAGGTTCCATTACACATAAAAGTAAAGCAGGATCAAAGAGAATACTTTGTCATCAGGTAGCTGGTGAGCATGCTCACGAGTTGGAGCATCAAAATCCAAGTGATGAATGGTGTTAGAATCACGTATGGCACCTTTCTTTAGATATCTCTGGGTGTGATGCCATATTCCAAAACTCGGAGGATAAGGTCCAAGATAAGATCCTCGCACCTGACATAATTGACAAAATAGGTATCAAGTACAACCTGAGGAAGTCCGTACTCTTGAGAACAGCGTTACTCAGTCGTAAGACATTTCATAAGATGAAAAAATTGACTACATTAAAATAATTTCATCTAAAAGACATCAATCACTCAGACTGGAAAAGATGAAAAAATTAAATACATTGAAATAATTTCAGCTAAAAGACATCAATCACTGAGATTGGACAACCCTCAGCATTTCTGGGACAAATAACACTCCACTTAGTCCTTGGGGTCCTACCGGAAGTGAATAGCCAGCTGGTATCTTTGAATAATTTTACTTTACTTTTTAAGTAAATGCAAATCACTAAATATCTTTTATTTAGTTTTATGTATATATATAAGAATATATTAACCTAAAAACGTCCTTTGAAAAAAGTAATCAACAGTTCCGATTCAATGCCTAAAAGTATTTTTAAGCACATATGTTTATCATGCATGCAGTGATAATCAAAATAAGGTTAATTGCCTAGATTGACCAGGTATAACACATGGCTTAAAATTTTCTGTAAAGTCATGTGATTTCATTTTTATTCCAACTGTTGTTTTTTCCATCACCTTCCATTAGTTTTTAACAGAAAATGCTGACATGGAAGTCGCCAAAATTCATCTCAAGAAATCCTACAGACATGCCACCAAAAAATGACATCATAAGAGCAGTTCTAAGAGTTAAAATTAGCCAAAGTACAGGGGGCAAAAGAACCTAAAGCTTCAATCTTCTGCATCAATCATAAGTTCAATTTTCTTTCAACAATAAATTATGTCTATCAGAGACAAATTTGGTAAGCCATCAGATTTTGTGGGTTCTAATTCTCTAGAACCAAGAGATCTTCCTTGCAGTAGCTGATAAAAGGACAGCATACAGCACAACTATTCTAAAAGGAAAGTAACATAAATCACTTATTAAGGACTATGTGAGTTATTTAAGGATCTAAAAAGGATAAATTACTAACCTTGCTTTGTAGATCTAGGTCTTTCGAAGCTAAACCCTCCAACCATTGAACAACCCGAAGACATAGTTGTGCTGTAAGGTCATTTGTAACAAACTGACAAGCTTCTAAATGTGACGTTGTTGGATACTGTCCTAGTTATAACAAAACAAGTCAGGCTAACTTCTGGGAGCTCACTAAATCAAGCACTAGAAAAATTATGAGAGAAATACACTCATTTCTAAAGAAAAATTATAGCATCATAGCATGCTCCCTCAATATACACACCTGAAATAAATCTTTCCGAATTTCTTCATTTCCTGTGAGAGATGAGAGATGTTAAAATCATGAAAGAGGCAGGAGATCATCCCAAACAATTAAGAATCAAATTATCATTATATTGTTTCCTTTCCTAATCCTTCTTCTAAGTGAGGACAAATCCGAGGAATGCAGGTTTTTTCTTCCTTAAAAAATGGGCCTCTTCCTTACTACTCTGATAAGAATGGTCTACAGGGTTCATAACTAGTATCACTAAAAGATGCTTGGCTAGCCAGCATTGAGAAATAAAATAGCAGAGCATTTCCATGTCCTTGCACAAATATAAACAAACTTATGCACACATCAAGGGGGAATGCAGTGACTTCCCTGTTACGCATCTGCTGCAGTTTTTGCCCTATTGAATGAAATGTTACAAACTATATGATAATAACAGAAAGAAGTCGATTGCTCACCTATCTAAGATATACATGACAAATTCATTGCACTGCACATAAAACACGAACTCGTATTCACCCCTTATGAACTCTCAGTCACTTGGTAGAGAAAACAGTCAGCAAACGTGTTCTACATTCAGTGGGAGAACAGAACCCAAAGGTCAAAAAACCATTTACAAGCAATACCACCAAAAGATTTTCAAGAATCACTTGCTATAACAGTTATTCAACCGAGTGGAGAAAAAGGTCTAATATTACCTCCTTTTTATCACTTTTACACTTGTCTCAGTCTCAAGGCCAGTTCTAGAAAACATTTCCACCATTTATTACCAATTTTGCAGAGACTTAAAATATTTAAATGCAAAGGATTCAACACATTGAGTTGAAAAGACAAACATCAAGCTTTGAAAAGGTACAGTCAGTACAAGTTTCCTGGGGCATTAGAAAAGCAATAGTGACATCATCTAAGCATAGGAACATTATATACAAGCAATTGTTATTGATCAGAGACTTATTGCCTTTTCCATACAGGTACCACAAGAGCGACCATGTAGCAGCCTCATCTAGTAAGACATGAGCCTTCTGCCTCATCAACTTGTCCTCAACAACCCGATGCCTCACACTAGACCCATACCTTCAGAAGTAAAAGAGAACAGCAATTTAAGTCAAAGTCATGCATAAAATTATGTGATCATTTTTATGCAGTAAAAGGAAAAGCCCAGGGACGTTGAATCTTATACATCTAAATAATGGTGCATGGAAGAAGGCACCAGGATCAGAGAAATTACAAGAATTTCTGGGGGAAAATACTATCTAATCAACATGTTTTGCTATTGTTAGAGGGAAATTTGGCAGCTGGCAACTATTAATTTCCGGTAAAAAAATCCATATGAGAGCTACAATCCCATCCTACAGGTACAGAATGTACAGAGATCCTGCTATAATCTTGGCATTACATCTCAGCACATAACTGCCAGTTAGTACAAGGTTAGACCTATCATAAATCTTTAATAAACAAGACAATAGAAATGCCCATATTGGAAGACATACCGAATTGATTCTGAAACATTTCGGCAAGACGTCTCGAATTGCTTTATTAGGCCTGGAATAGGCATCAAACCTGAAGACATGTAATTACCATAAGACTTCACACATAATATTCAAAGTTCATCAGCTATTCTGTGACAGGAAATGTAATATGAGTTGATTTCATTAGCTGCAAAGATTACTGTAATCAACATAACTCTCAGCCAGCACTCAAATGCTTATTCAAGTAAGCACAAGATAATCATCTAATCAACCCCTAAGATTATTAAGGAAGCACACTGAAATTCCTAAACTATTATCAGATATTATTTTATCAATCTCTCAAGGATTCCATTGCATACAAACTAAAAGTGACACAATTTAAAAGGTAAAGCAGATAACTGAACAGCATATACAAAATTTCTTCACAAAAAAAAGGCAAACATTTTTCAATCACCATGAAGAGCAGAATCAAAGAGCGAAGCAAACAGAGAAAAGGTTGTCTCTCCACTGTCTCCCAATGTATCTTCATCCTCTTGCTTCACAGCTTTCAATAAGAAACTTCCTGCCTGATGAACTGCATCAAAATCTGTCCCTGCCTCCAAGATCCCTCTAGAAGCAGTGGAGTATCTCCTGGTAGAAGATTGCATCTTCGATGGAGTTCTCTCGAAGTAATCATTGTCATGACCCATAATTTCTTGCTTAATATCCTCGAGAAGAAGTGCAGCATTAGTCGGGCTGTGGATACTTGTCCCATCATAGAGTAGCCTGCTTTGTCTAGAGGAAGAATGTTCTCCCTGTGGTGAAATGCTGGAAGTAGTGTGTCTTTTCCTACATTAACCGCATCCATCATCATCCAAAAGTTGTGTAAATGGAATCCCAATATCGTTCAGGACTAGTTTAAAAGAACTAAGTGGCTTGCCATGTTTGGAGATTGCATAAGATACATGCACAAGCGCCATCTCATTCAACATTAAACTTACAAAAAGTTCACAAAACCAGAGAG
Source organism: Sonneratia alba (assembly GCA_900174645.1). Classification (NCBI taxonomy): domain Eukaryota; kingdom Viridiplantae; phylum Streptophyta; class Magnoliopsida; order Myrtales; family Lythraceae; genus Sonneratia; species Sonneratia alba. The sequence goes on from FWPY01000010.1 coordinate 4,954,630, forward strand.
AACTGATGAGATCAAAGTATTTATAAGAATCAGCAATATACATGCAAAATTTAATACAATACCGACCATGTATTGTTATACATATACAAAAATGTCCCTTCTTTCACGTCATATGTGATACATTCAACCACCTTCATCTTTTTCAGCTTCACCAAGGTGGAACACCTTTCAGCTATCTACTAACTATGAATTCCCCCTCTTAGAGCTCAAGGAAGTTCCCATATCCCTCCAACTCACCAGATCTTTAAGAGAATAATTGTGTAAACCATGTTCCTTTTCAAATTTATAGATGTTCTAGTATTGTCCCCTAAATTTCGGACGGCCTCCTTCAACTTGCCCTCCAAAAGTAAGCCTTTCATCTTTCCAGATCCTAGTTTGGTCATGGTTATGAAAGCTTTGTTGACAGTGTAGCAGGAGTACTAATCAGAGTCCTCATTGTTGGCAGCATGCACGCATGAATGATTTTTGGCATTGCATTTGGTTGTGCACATTTGATCATACTACATTGCACTTGTTTTATTAATAATACAGTAAAAGGTGAGCAGAATCAAAGAAACAATTCAGAGAAGAAAAGTTAGCAGTTGCAAATACTGACAATTTTCCAACTTTATGGATAAAATGACTGGCAAGTTATTTATAACCATGTGCATATTAGTAAGACAATGATTCAGAACTCTGAAATTGAACAATTATTCAAGCCCGTATCTCGTTGGAACATGGAAAAAAGGAGAAAAAAAATTAATTGAACTGAAATACAATTTACTTAGTGTGCTTTAGGAGCAACATTTCCAGGCAAACTAGGTCGAAAATCAAAACGAGCTCCTTGTGCTGCGAGATGCAACCAAAGGTGCCACTCGGAGATCCTAGGGCATAGGAGTAAAAAGCAGTGCTGAAAAGGGTACCCGTATCGACGGAATTGCTGCCTGATACTGAGATCTTCGGGGTCAAAGTATCCAGGAGAAGAATCCATATCCACTTCCATGGCGGGATAATATCGGATTTCTTCCCACAGTCACCAAATCCCCGCGCCCAGAAGCAACAGGAAACTGTGGAGCTATTCGGGCTTAAACCCTCTTCTAATATAAACCCTAATTCCAAGGAGCGGGAAGGCGAATAAGGGGTCTGCTCCGCTGAGCAGAGCGGAAAATGGAAATTGTATTTTGCATCCCCAATTTGATAATAAGGCCACATTAGACTCTGAAGTTTGACGCGTATCCGTAAAGCGTCCTCCTGCTGCTTGGCGCCATTTCCTCAAGAAATTCATTCCGCCCGTGTGGGTAGAGACTGACCGACCCGATTTCAATTATGAATTACTCTCCTGGTCGTTGAATGCTCTGGTTGGTGTTTATGCACAATAGATTCCACTTTAACGAATGGAGAACTGAAGCATTCAAAGTAGGGATTGGTTGTTCTGTAACTCTATTATCATTAATACTCGTGGATAAATGGTGTTCAAATGAGATTAAAAAATGTTGGAAAGTAAAATCCAAAACTCCAAGATCGGGTTAAACAGGGATCATGAGACCGGCTTGCGGAATGTCGTGATCATCCACGATCGTGTTGAGTCACATCATCATTTTCATGATTCAAATATCACTTGTAAACACATTTAAAAATTCTCTTAAAATTATTTTTCTTTATGCGTCTATATTGAATACTTTTTGTGCGCTCACAACTTCATCCAAACCCATTCTAAGTATAATGCATGGATGCAGGTGGAATTGAGGAAGATAATTCCTCCAACGATTACCACTACGTCATTTCTCATCCGTGCCTTCAATCATTAGCCATGAGTTGAACGCCAATCATTAGCCATAAGATCTCTCCAGTCATCGAGAATAATGATTGTGATTATTGAAAAATAATAATTCAAGAGGAGAAAGGCAATGGACAAGAGATAGCAAGCTCGATCGAGCCTCTATTTGGCCGCCTATCACGAGTGGACCAAGCTGAGCCTAGCCAATACCGTCAACATCCCCCATTCGCTCATGGATGGGACGATCCACCCGAGCAATTCTTCTTTCTGGAGGGTATACATCTTAACTCATTTTACCATTACACAGGTCTAAAGTCTACACGTAACTCATCATACACAGGAAAATTAAATGGAGCTCGATTTCCACCACCCTAAAGGCATCCCCTGCAGAATCAAATCTCTTGAATATTGGGACGCTTTCGTCTCGCTTGGGACGAGTCGGGAGTTGATAGGCAAACAGGCGCATGAAGCCATGGAACAGGACATGAGCTTGGCGTATAGCCGTGAAATAATATGGACCTCTCGACGGATCCAATTCCCCATCAACCTCGGGATGGTCGCCAGCATGCGAAAATTGAGTGACGTAGTAATCTCCATGCAATGGGGAGGAGTACATTGAATTTCTAGGTCCTCAAAGATTGCCTTCCAGAGAGCCCAGGTCCTCTCTCCTCACTTAAGGATAGCTACAAGAAGCAGTATCAGAGACAGATGGCTCAGATATGAATTAGCCCATGCCATCCCCATGATGTAAAGTGCTGCAAATGTTTGGGAAACCACACCGAGCCAGTGTCTCTTCCACAGTTCATTGTCTTCCAAGGAGAGAGCAGTGATCGAATCTGGGCCCCCGAGGAATAAGAGGAGGATCGGCACCGAAAGGGCGACGAGCTTGCCTGTTTCATTGACGGCACCCTCCTCGCTGAGGGCTCCAAGACGGTGTGAGATAATAATACCCATTGCAGTTGCTGCTATTGCGTCCGCCGATGAGTAAGATAACCATAGGACTGGAGGACTCTCAGGATGGGGGAATGGAAGCGCCTTCGATGGCTGCTAGTTATCAAGGTGAGAGAGATTTGAATAAATTGGCTCAAGATGACCACTATTCTATGGCCCCACTCCTTCCACAACGTCCTCGCAAGTGACAGACCCATCGAGTTCCCTTTTTCCCTCAGGCCTCTGATCGCTCCAAGACCAGAAGAGAACAAGTAAATGTTAGAATCAGCAGGTGCAAGCAGAAGGTACCATGTGCAAGTCATCGTTGATCTTTAAATTGTATTTATATTTTGAATATGATAAATTCTCAAACATGCTTAATTGAAATGTCAGTTAAAATAATAATATTTATCACTAAGAGAAGTTCACGATAGACCTCTAGTGATGCAGAACCACCAGTGTCGACAGTCCATCTTACAAACCTTCAATGTGATCGTCCAAGGGTCCGGTTTCTAGCTCGTCCTCATGAATCACACTTGAACACGAACCTTCTCTTGGACTCTTTTGAAGAAGAAGTCTATGAAGTCTCAACCATGGCAGATGAGGCTTTAGTGGAAGATGGAAATTGCTAGAGCTTTTGCCCGATTCCCTCTTAGAACTAGAAATTTGAAGTATCAAATGACTACATTTACAGAAGAAACCGAAGGACTCTTTGTTTGGAACTAGTCCACAACTTATTCTTTTTTTACAAAAAGTCCTTCAAAATTTAGACTCTTTCATAACTGACTTATAAAAGATTACTTTCATAGAATCAATTCTACGAAAATTATAAAAACTCTAGTCATATGTGCACAAAATCTACATAGTGGCAAGGAAACGTGGATGATTTCAGTCAGTCCCACTTCCTTGAATATATCAATTATCAGTCAACAACTTTCAGGGAAGTTCTGGCATAGTATTAGGCAATGAATATGGCTCCAATCATAAAAGAATAATATATAGGGACTAGTGAGAAAATTCATTAGTATATCGATCCTCTTGAGTATGCTCATGGTAGAAAAACAACACCACTCAAGGAACATTCCCGTGCCATTAAGTCCTTGAGTAAGCTCGCTATGGGAAACATCACTGACCATAGGATATTGATCCGGAGCCTCTTTTCAATATCCATCACATAATTCCAAAAATTTCAAGTAAATTTTAATTGATTTTGTTTCAAATTTGATCATAGTACTAAGGCACAAAATTCATTTAATAGTAGATTGCCCCCATTTTAGGTCTGAAAGCAGCACTATACTGTAAGGAAAGGGGTGCTAAAACACTATAATGAAATTTATCATGGATGAGTTATCGTCTCCAACGTGACCCACATGCCCTTTTGCTTCGTTGTCTTGTGTCTCTCGTGAGGTCTATATCTCAGGTTGTACGGATGTCACGCTATGTGAATGTATATATACATATTTGATGATTTGACACAGCCAATTAGTATGGAACCCGAAATAGAATAATGAGCAAGAAAGGATAAAATCAAGTGATTGTGATGTTTTTGCAATTTGTAAATCCGAATTAATCATATGATAAGGATATTGACTTATTGTTGGGTTATCCCTTGTGGTATGGCTGGAACACAACAGCAACTGGGGTTGCTAGCAACAGGAAGATGGAGAGGGGATTGTGCTGCAACAGGACAGGACAGGAAGACAAGTGGAAAACGGGGTGTTTTTCTCGAATGTGACCAGCGGCAGATCGAAGTCTCGACTGAGAGTGCAAACCGACTTCGATCATGGCAACATTTTGGCAGCAGCTTCACAACTTCGAGGGCTAAGATACTAACGGCTAAGATCACCACGATCAGAGCTCTCTGAGCACCAGTTTCTGTCAAACTCGTCAGTGACAGTTTTTGATTGGGTTGTCCAAGGGAACTTCTCTTAAGTTGGAGTTGATCTGAGAGACTGTCCTCGAAGAAGAAAAAGTATGATTTCCACTACCACAGTGGAAAATTGATTTTAAACTCATTCCCATAATTTATTATTTTTTTGGTTTAGCATTGAGTTTTCCACGCAAAGATTTTGGTGTCTTTTTTCTGTGATTCTGCATTCTTGTGGGGCGATTTTTTTCCCCAAGTAAAAAACTTGATATCCTTATTTTCTTGTTTCTAATTATCCGATTCATATCACGATCCCATCAAAAGTTAAAAGTATTTAACCTACTGCGTTGTCAATCGATTGGACTCACATTCCCAACGTATGGACTATGTAATTATATGAAACAAGCGAACGCGTTATTGCTGATCTCACTGTACATTTGCGCTCACTAAATCCTCTTTGCTTCACTGGGCCACCGGGAGGCTGTAGGACTCAGCAAGAACTTGTTGGGCCTCGAAGGAGAGGAATGAACATAACCCGGGTGGCAAAATGTTACTTTCGCATACAAGGAATTGGGTGCTGCATCCAGAATGGTGTTCCACTTCACGCCCTTGGGGATCTTCGATCTTGCAAGAAGAGCATCTATCGAGACGCTGGGAAACATGTCTTTAGATGTTGGTTGAGACTATTAAAATAGTCGGAAATAATTTTCTCTAAAATAAATTATCGAATTTAAATATTATAATTAAAATTTTTTTCTATAATTAACTATTTCATTTGAATATAAATTAATTATAACCTATTAGACTTCTAAATACCCGTCGCCGTATGCACTTGGAAAAAAAAATTTCATATGAGAACAAATAAATTTTTCAATAGAAAAATGAAATAAAAATGAATCCAATGAAATGAGAATAAAAATATATTTCATCATTTTTTTATATAAGAATTCAAAAATGAATAATTTTCATTATATCCATGTGGTTTTCTTGTATGAAATTCGTTTCATTCCATTCATTTCTATTGGTTCTTGCCCACTGTAACCTTAGTTTCAACTTCTGCCCGAATGTGGCAAAATCCATTAGCGATGATGCACGAGATCGCTCAACTGGAGAAACTCTTCCACCCTATGCAAGGGCCGAGCTTCCATCTTCTTTTTCCTTTTGAAATATCTTCACCTAAGTTAAATTTCCAATGGAAATATAAGAAGTTTGAGCTTATGTCAAAGTTCAATGGATTTAATCAATAAACACTTACTACGTGCCACCCACATCTGCGTCCAATATCCGGATTATATTTATTGACCGTGAGTTTCTCACGTGGACATAGGGAGGGCAAGAGTGTTACATGTCGTGGTACCATATTAATTACATCTCTCGACATATGTGTACTAAACCTTCACGCACTCTCTAGTTGTGCTCTGTGTCAGTAATATGTGAAATAGGGTGTAGGAGTACAATTGATTGATTAATGCAAGTGCCGCTTATTTATAAACTACTCCAGTTATAACTTGGGACTGCCTCTGGAAATGATCGGTGAGACCAAGATGTGCCATCAGCATCCACACTTGCGTGAGGAGCTCTCCTCCTCTACACAGCTGCTTTGCATGAGAAGCCCCCGTGCTCTGTTTCGCGGCACAGAGCAGAAAATGGAGCCACACTTCTGCCATCCTTTCCCATGTCGGACCTTCTTCTATCAACTGCCATGCAAGCCATTGCCCCTCTAATAGAACTGATTTACTGACGCTCCCTTTTACAATGCCCGGGTTCACTTTGGGCATGTGGAGGAGCTCTTTGTAGGCATCGCTGAGGGCGCTGATACCGCTTTTAGAGAATATCTCCGCGTGAGCTACTGTGTCTCGGATCCTGACATGGCTGATCCCAGCGGGCATCATGAAGGGGCAATCTACAAGGAGGTAAACCATGTACCGGGATATCAGCTTGCTCATTTTGAGATGAAGAGAAAGTTGCTTGCTTCCCTCCAGCTTAGAATCCGAAATCGTCTCCTCCTTATGGCAACATAGTTCAGTGGCAATGTGCCATACTAAGATGCAGTGGTCGAATTCTAAATTCATACTCCAACACCAGTGTTTATAATGATCATCACGAAATGAGAGCACTTCCGATGCTGTTCCCGGGCTCCACTCACCAATCCTGGGCTTGCGCTCTGGATCTTCCATCCGTTTCTTAAGGAAGGAGTATATGAAGTCTTTCAGACTGTAGCTTATGTCTTCATGGGACGTATGCCAACTCCGGTCATAATTCACTAAGTCCAAGAGCCAGCTGAGGGTCGGCCAGGTGTCAGCTTTGATGCAATAGCCGACCAAACAAAACTGACACATGATAACTGGCCCTCTGGGCTCTATGCTACGTCCAAGAGGAGGAGCCATCCGTGTCAAAACCGAGCTCTCTCCCGTGCGGCGCCAGTCGTTAGCACTGTACGAGAACCACAGCACAAACAGAGAATAAAACTCCTGAAGAGTCAAGGCAGCCAGTAATAAGATCGTCAGGACTCGGTCTATTTCGAAGTAGTGCTTGCGTTTCTCTTGGGAGATGACAAAGAAGGCCGTCAACACGGTGAGAGCTGACAGAGTGGTGGCTAGGCGGAAACCGACACCACGTGGGGTGTAGAGCCACTTGGCTTTTGTGTGGAGCAACAGGTAGATAAAGTGGAGCTCGATTTCCACTATCCTAAAGGCATCGCTTGCTAATTCTAGTGGCTCGAATATGGCGATGCTCGCAATTTTTTCGCTTTCACTTAGAATTAGATCGGCAAAGAGGCGCACGAAGGTGGGGAAGAGGGCATGGGCTCGGCATATATGTGCCGAATGACAACCTACCGGAAGACAATGATCTATCGAAAGACGCGCATCCTCATATACCTCCAAAGTCTCTTCGAATCTGACGATATATCCTTCCTCCCGCCTGGGACGGTATTCCTCTATAAAATTATCATACTTGGCAGTATGACCTGAGTGCAACCACTTTCTGAAGCTGTCACTGCTCGCCCCCCATAGTGCCCAGGTCTTCTCTCCGCACTTAAGGATTGCTACCAGAAGCATTACCAAAGACAGATAGCTCAGATATGAATTAGCACATGCCATCACCATGATATAAATTGCCGCAGATGTTTGTGCGACTACGCCAAGCAAGTGTCTCTTCCACAGTTCGTTGTCTTCTAAGGCGAGAGCGCTCATTGAATCCGGGCCCCCAAGGAATAAGAGGAGAATTGGTGCCCAAAGGGCGATGAGCTTTCTCGATTCATCAATGGGACCCTCCTCACTAAGGGCTGCAAGACGGTGGGAGATGATACTCAGTGCAGACACTGCAATTGCATCCGCTGATGAGTAAGATAACCAAAGGAGGAATCTTAGGGTCGAGGAATGAAAGCGCTTTCGACGGCTGCAAGTTATCAAGGTGAGAGAGATCTGAATAAGTAGGCTCAACAGGACCATCAACCTGTGACCCCACTCCTTCCACAACGTCCCCGCAAGCGACATAAGCTCCATCGAGCTCCCTTTTCTCTCACCCTGTGATCAATCCAAGACCAGAAGAGAACAAGTAAAGGTTTGAATTCAAATTCGCATGTATAAGCAGAAGATCCGTTGTGCAAGTCATCGATTTGGCTAAATGAATTCAGCCTTTTTTTCCTAGATTGGTTCAATATGTATTTAGGTTCAGTTGTTGTTAAATTGACCGAATTTATGATGAATTTTCATAATTTTAATTTTGTTTCTATTAGTTCTACAGTGTCTTATCGAATTTAATAAATCCTAGTTGATTTTAGGTAAATCTTTAGTGTATTTTGTCATTATTCACTATTATCCTCTAAAATTTATTAATAATTTGAGTAAGATAAATTTATAAAACACACATCATTATTGTGGGTCATGAGAGTAGCAGAATATAAAAATTGAATATATAATTTCTTAATTATTAAATTAAAAATAATATTATTATATCAAACTCTTTTATCAAAATCAAATAGTCTTAAATCCAATATGTGCCTTTTTTTTTTCCAAACTTTGTGATACATTGGAGAGGAATACATAAGTTTGAGACATAAGGAATAATAATTTATCCGGCACAGTGAAAATAATAGATAATTAGAGCCAGACACAGTGAATGGTGGTATCACCATTTTTTTTGGGTCAATTAAATATGAACTATTAATGCAGAGAGAAGTTTACAGACAACAAACCACTGATGCCGACAATCCGTCTGATGAACCGTGAACGTAAATTGTTGATGTAGCCGTCCCCTCAAGTGTCTGGGCTCTAGCTCGTCCCCATGAATCACACTTTGAACTCAAACCTTCTCTTCTGCCTCTCTCGAAATCTCTCTCAGGGGTAGAAAATTGAAGCAACCAGGGTGGGGCCGCATATTTGGAACTTAACTAGTCTACAACTTGCTTCTTTTTGCAGCCAAGTCCTCCAATATTTGGACTATTTCATAACTAACCGATAATTGATTGAACCCAAAAAAAAAGAAGATACCTTTTATGTTATTTCATATCATATACTGTATATGTACATTCCTTATTCAGAAACTATTCAACTAATTAGGCTACCGGTTACATTTGTATGACTGTTTCTTATAAGAGTTCAATCCCATTTGGATCTGACTTTGGGATATATTATACCGGCACTATTTGAACAAATTCCAGTGGAAACCAATTCTATCATACTTTTGGAATAATCCTCTTGTGCGTGGCTAATTTCATTCACCCCTAATTGGCAAGTAGAGATGTTAAATGGGATGGCTGGTTGGACTGGACCACCCTTAACCCGACGCATAACTGTTCTTATTAGGATGAAGGGGTGACTACGTGTCGGGTAAAAAATATAGGCTTATTGAACCGTAACCAGCTCGGCATAAAACTGTCTAAAAACCGGTCCAAAACCATTGCAAAACCCAACTACACCAGCCAATACTGCCAAAATCCTTGCCTCGCCCGCCATGTGTCACTACCATAGTTTTAAAAACCGGACCGGGCCAGCCGGTTCGACCGGTTCAACTGGGAACCGGCCACTCACCCGCTCCGGTTCCTTCAAAAAACCCAATTGCACATTAAAAGAGAAAAAATCTGATTGAACCGGCTGGTTTCCGGTCCGACCAGTGAATCCAATTGAACCCATGAGAAAACCGGCCGACTTAAAATTAAAACAAAAACAAAAACATATTGTAATGTACCTATTTTATTTTACTAAACTTATATTTACATTTTATATTAAACTTTTGTTTAATATAATGGTTATATTAATGATTTTTGTTATAAATTATATTCAAATTATGATATTATGTAAATTTATTAGTAATATTATATTATTAATATTATTTTTTAAACATGCGGTTCAACCCATTGAACCCCTAGTCCGACCCATGAACCCATGAACCCATACCTACACCGGTTCCCGGCCCGGTCCGGTTTTAAAAACTATGGTCACTACCCTTAGATTACTGAAAATTGGCCATTGATTTGAATTTAAAAATAATGGCCATTAATTTTAAAAAAAAAGATGGAAAAGGGTACTGTTCACTGTTTGAACCGGCTTGAACTACGAATTGTGAATTGTCCTACTTAGGCACGGTTCCGAGCTGGTTCATGTTTTCCTAAATCATGAACTGCAAACAGTCCGACTCATTGAGCATAATCTGCTGACCTATAACAATGGTAAATGGTTTTGAACTAGTTTTGAACTAACTCTGCCTATTTAACAAGACTATTGGCAAGGAAAACTTATGACATCACTAGACACGTCTTGCCGAAGTTATGGAAAAAAAAAATCTCAAAGTACTCTTAGCTCTCAAATATGCCAATTTATCACAATAAAATATTTTATATAATGATTATATTGTTCTAAAAATATATTTTTTTAATCCAATAGTCACCTTTTTATGGTTCGCTAGTTCATTTTAGGGTTTTTGTGACATTTATTTAGTTTTTTAATAACTAAAAATTAATACTTTTCACTTTTTTATTGTTAAATGATTAGATCACCTCAGTATGCAATGTGGTATAATTGCTATGTAAGATGCCTTATCCATCGATACGGCATGTTGGTCGGTCGACCTATTAATATTTCATAGGTGAACACGTGCGTATGTTGATCATGTGTCTGATATCACGTAACTTGAGATAAGGAGGGTGACGATTTTACGAATTAGATCCCATTGGCCATGACCACAAAGAACTCGTACTAAACAATATTCTGTCACCCACATCCTCAAAACTGATCTTCAGGTTGAAATATTACCTTTATGTATTAATTCATATAAATGAGTAGCGTATTTAAATAATAAATGATAATCAAAATGCCACTAAATAAAATTATTGTGATATGTATACATAGAAAATATGTTTATGTATCACTCTAATGTGGATCATAGTTTTTAAAACTAAATCGAATCAGGAATTGGTGTAGTCATGGGTTCATAGGTCGAACCAGAGATTTAATAAATAATATTATAATTTAAATATAATTTATAATAAAAATTTTTAATATAAACATTATATTAAATAAAAATTTAATATAAATCTAGTAAAATGAAATTGGTACATTATAATAATTTTTATTTTTTTAATTTTAAAGTGACCGATTTTTTTACCGATTCAACCATAGTTGACCTTATTAAAAGTGCAATTGGGTTTATTTTTTTACAAGAATCGAACCGGGTGAATGGCCGCTTCCCGATCAAACCGGCCGACGCACTCCGATTTTAAAAACTATGATGTGAACTACTAATATTGGGCACATATTTATTCAGAACAATATCCACTTTTTTAGCAGTAGCACAATAATATAATGGCAAGGAAACGTGGATGGTTTCAGTCTCACTTTCCCGTATATATATATATATATCAATTATCAAGCAAGCAATATTTCCAAGGAAATTCCAGGATGGTATTGGGAAAATGTGGCTCAAACAATAAGAAGTAATACACGAGTGACTTCTAAGGAAATAATTTTCTGGGTGGACACATTACTATTGTTCCTTGAGTGTCCTTATCATTTGACATTGTTCCTTGAGTGAGTGCCCTCGTCATTTGACATTGTTCCTTGATCAGTGTGCTTATGGTACATCCACTGATATATTATTGTTCTCTTGGATGTCCATAAATATTTTCCCTTGAGTGACCTCATTGAAAGAAAGCAACATGGTTGCCCAATGAACACTCTTTCACATTCTGGTGCACTATAATATCCAAAAATTTATGTTTGAATTTGATTAGGCTGTTGAATAAGTAAGACTCTTTCAATAATATATTCTCATTTGTCTGTAAGACTTGAACTTGAATTCAAAATCTCATGACTTAAAGAAATATGTATGAAATCATTTCAATTCAACTTGTAATTTCTCAAAAAATATAAAGTGTAGTATCTAGTTCTCACATAAAAAGTAAAATATTTTTAAAAAATAATATAGATATTCATGACATAAATGGACTATTTACCGAGGGAAATAGCACGGAAAAAATTGTTAACGGGAAAAATATCTCACTCTATATATATATATATATCTAAAATTAAAAAAATGGCATTTAATTTATGTTTTCAACGAAAATCTCAGTGTTACTTTATTTATTCCTTTTGTTATTCCTATTCCCTTCGTTCTTTATTTTTTTTTAAAAGGACTGAAATAGAATGGGGTATAAATTCTCGGTTGGTTTTAGTATATTCTATGGCTTTGAGCTTACTCACCAAATCAAAGAGAAACCTGAAGAAAGAGGTTAACTAGATTGGATGGATTCTCATCAGCCACGAGGCCCACATGCAGAAGCAGATTCCCGATGCGCGCGACTAGTGATCTCAAATGAGACTCGCAGTTCCCCTCTCTCCGATCCTTCAAAAACCCACAGCAACTAGGGTTGCCACCGAGAGGTGAAAGCGGCGAAAAAGAGAGTGGCAGAAGACAAGGGAAAATGGAGGGAAAAACCGTGCTGCAACGGAGCAGCAAAACAGGGTGAAAACAGCTAAAATCTTGACAGCAGCCTCACAATTTCAACAGCTAAAATGTGAACTGCAGCAAAGATCATGATGGGAGCCCTCTGTGTAGTACTGTTTGCCATCGGGCTTATAGACCGCCTAATTTAGGTGATAAATTTCGGCTAGATGATCCAAGAGATCTTCACTCGAGCTGGAGTTGATTTAAGAGATTGCTTGTGAAGAAAAAAGCAACTGTGATCTCCATCAATACACAGTAAAAAAAAATTGATTATAAACTCATTCCCATGGTTTTCTCCACGTTATATTTTCCACGAACAAAAAACAAATTATTATTTTTTCCTTACTGTAGTTGTCAAAGAATTTGCTCATAGTATTATAACTCGGTTAGCTAGTCAATGATCCAACAATTGACATAAGAGTCAGTTTCAGCAAGTTAGGGTTTCGAATGTTTTCAAGCTAGAATCGTCCACAGGATCGATGTTTAATAGACCGAATGCATCCAATTATTTTATTTGAGGTCAAAGACGGAAGACCACTTCAAGGATTATATATGTGATCACATCAAAGGCGCGCGATCCGGGCAGACCCAAGAACAAAGATGATAAGGCATGAGACAGGAACAGGAAAAAAGAAGAATCTGTGGGTTAGATTCAATAGTGAATATGTAGATTGTCGCTTGGGAGATCACCGTGAAATCATTTCGAGAAAAAAGTTAAGAGCAGTCATCATGAGAGGAAGACACCGTAGAATGAGGTTCACTGGGAAGATAAAGGCAGTTATGACCACGATTTTTTTCTTTCTCGTGTTGGAAAATTTCAAAGTCATAATCTTGGAGTTCAAAGCAAATATTCCTCGTCGACACTTAATTTTGGCCACCAGGAGATCACTGGAGAGAGCGACTCAGGCTGTGCTCCTCAATGAGGATTTGGGATCCACGTGCAAAATGTTCCATCTGCATAAAAAGGAATTGGGTGCTCTATCCGGAATGTTGTCTGTTTAATGTAACCTCATGGGCATCCTGATGTTGCAAGAAGAGTATCTGCCGAAGTTTGTTCCTCATGTTAACTTGGATTGACTGAGGTAATTTGATATATATATATATTTTTCTTGAATATAGAAAAATCGTGGGATTTAAATCTTATAATTGAGAATATGCATACTGTTGGGAAAGTTTGGCTCCAGACAAACTGGCCCAACTTGAAGCTAGGTTGGTTGTGACAAATTAAACTTTTGGATGCAGATAATGCATACCGAAAAAAAAAAATTCTCCATATAGATTTTTTCAATTTTTCAATAAAGGTGAAAATGATAAGATTCATCAATGTTCCTACCTTGTTTCTCTGCTGCAGTGTAAGAAAAAACAGCAGAATCAATGAGTTAATCATTAGTAATCATGTCAATGATATGTCATAATTTGAGCTAATTGTATCAAGTTTTATCATTTCTCCCATCACCTCAATGTTAGAGCATCAAGCACCTGGGCTTTCGTTTGATGGATATGGGCCTAATGTCCTATATGGGCTTTCAAAAAGGCCCAACCAACTCCACTGCAATGGCAGCACATTGTAATTTGAACAAAAACGGAGGGGCTGGAGAGGCATCCGCGCCGCAGAATGAAGGCCCGCCGCCGCCGGAACCTGAAAATTTTATCTCGACGGACTCGACTCGCAGGATAGGAAGATAAGCAGTTACAGCAAAAGTAGAGGATGGCGATGATGCTCCGGAGCTCCTGCCCCTTCAACCGGAAACCCCCGCCGCCGTTGCACGGCTTCTCCGTCAGAACCCATCTTCCAGGTGGGCCCTCTGGCCCTTGGGTACCTCTGTCTCTTCAGTCTGCACTATTTATGTGCCTGTTATTTGGGCTGCGATGCATTGCCATTGACTTTGGGTTTGAATTTTGGGGGGTGTTGTTGTGCTTTTTAAGCTAAATGTAACCATCCCCAAGCTGGGAAAGAATAATTCAGCGTTTTTATGTCTATCTGAGGCTGGGGCACGGGGCGACGTTCTGTTAATTTTCTTGTGCTGAGTAAAATTTTTCAAGTGGGACCAGTTTTTACAACATAGAATTCAATTTTACAGCAGCTGCATATGAATTTGGGCATTCTTCATTGTAGCTTAACTGCAAATTAGTGACTATTGTTGAATGCTGTGCTATGGGAACGGTGGAAAAGGGAAAACGAACTTGTGTTTAAGTGAAAGGAAGACAAAGATGGAGATGTGTGTTTATAGGTAGATCGGTCGATGAACATGTTGCTCGTGTACGAAACTAAAGTCTAAAGCCAGGTAATCCAGCAACTAAAACATCAGGCATCAAGTCCGGTGGGTGCACACTTGCGCACTCTTGTGAAGTAAAACATGTATATTCTCAGAAAACTCTTACCTTTTTAGAGTATATGGCCAGGAAACAAATGTTTGTTAAATTCTTAGTGAGAAGAATGCCACCCATGATACATATATATCAATGTTAAAAAAATTATTTGAGCATCGTGGTTTGCCTTATTTTTCAGATGAAATGCTCTTCATTGTTGTTGCTTCATTTTGCTTTTCTTTAAATTTGTTCGTCCTTGAACCAGGAATGCTAGCTTTTCCTTTAGATAAAGCCGGAAAGTTCGTGTCAGCCTTTGCAGATGCTTCAAGTAGATCACCAATGATTCAACAACTTCGACTGTTGGGCAGAGGACAACTTCTATCGCATCATTACCGTGCTAATTTGAAGCAGTTAACAGCTCACCAGGTATGATGGTGAGTCTGCCTCATGTAAATTGTCAATTTTCTCTCTTATTTATTTGGTTGACAGTAAAAATGCTTGTTTTAACATTTCTCGATTTATTAGAGGAGACCCAGTTTTATGGTTGGTAATATTGCTAAAATAATTGACTAGTTAGTTGTTAAAACCATAGTTTTTAAAACCGGACCGGGCCGGGAACTGGTGTAGGCATGGGTTCATGGGTCGGACCGGGGGTTCAATGGGTTGAACCGCATGTTTAATAAATAATATTAATAATATAATATTACTAATAAATTTACATAATATCATAATTTGAATATAATTTATAACAAAAATTATTAATATAACCATTATATTAAACAAAAGTTTAATATAAAATGTAAATATAAGTTTAGTAAAATAAAATAGGTACATTACAATAGGTTTTTGTTTTTGTTTTTAATTTTAAGTCGGCCGGTTTTTTCATGGGTTCAATTGGGTTCACCGGTCGGACTGGGAACCGGCCGGTTCAATCGGATTTTTTCTCTTTTAATGGGCAATTGGATTTTTTGAATGAATCGGACCGGGTGAGTGGCCGGTTCCCGGTTGAACCGGTCGAACCGGCTGGCCCGGTCCGGTTTTAAAAACTATGGTTGAAACTTATCGAAATTCCAAGAAATGCGAAGATCATATTTTTGTTTCTCACACACACACACACACACTCTCTCTCTCTCTATGTAGTGATAGTAATATATATTTTTCTTTTCTGGATGATCAGTCCTCTGATTGTGATCCATCCTTGATTCAGGGGAAGTTACACTACGGATTCCCAGCAAAAGTTCTCCTCACCTATAATGCCTTGATGCTTGCTGCACCATTTCAAGCTTTGGCAGAAACATGTGAAGCTGAAAATTCATTTTTCAACATGCCCTTGTTGCTTCTTGTAGCCCTTATTGGAGCCACCGTTGGAGGTAAGGACTTACATTTACTCTTTTGGCCATTTATTGCATTAAAAAGGAGCAGCAGAAATTATAAGAAACTTCAGTTTCAGATTGGCTCTTGTAAATTGGATGATTTTCAAACTGTATCATGTTGTCTTAATTCTCTCAATTGACCAAGTTTTGGAAGCCAATATAGATTGCCCCCACAAGCTACCACTATTAGTTTGTTCAAAAGAATAGGATCACATGCCAATAATGTGACTTTAGTAGGTTTTGGTTTACATGATTGACAATTTGGGTTTATTCTACTTGAAATTTTAGGTTGAGAGCTTCACAGCCTGCCTTTGGTATCAGCATCTATATGTCAAGAAAGTTGGATTAGCATAACTTTTGTTGAACGCTCATATAAGCTTAAAACTTAAATAGATATGTGTCCTGATCTTGAATTTCCATGTGGCACTGGAAAAACGCAACGGCTGATATGACAAGAATGTGTTTAAACATGAAAATAGAGGCTGAATTTGTTCTTTACTTACCCCTGTGATTCATCTTTTCTTGACAGGGCTACTTGCAAGACAGAGGAGAGGTGAACTACAGAAGGTGAATGAACAGCTTCGCCAGATAAATGCAGCCTTGAGGAGGCAGGCTAAAATTGAATCCTATGCTCCCACGTTGAGTTACGCTCCTGTAGGCAGTAGGCTTATAGAGAATGAAGTTATTGTTGACCCAAGGAGGGAGGAAGTGATTGCTCGACTTAAGGCAGGAAAGAGTTTCTTGAGGAATCAAGATCCGGAGAGAGCATTCGGGGAATTCAAGGCTGGCTTGGAACTTGCCCGGGCACTCAAGGATCCTACCGAGGAGAAAAAAGCTGTGAGAGGTTTAGGTCTGTTTTTTTTTTCTTTCTTTCTTTTACCTTCATAATAATCCAGAGTCTGGGATGGGTTCGGCATCATGAATGTGCTTGGACCCCAGCATGGGTCGCATCCTGAAATTCACTTTGTTTATGAAAAATATGGAGAACTTCCCAACTAGTCATTTTTCTTCCGCTCTTGCCATATATAAGAGGGGGCAAAAGATGTTGATGTGCTGTAGTAGAAAGTTTCTTGTTTAAAGCGTAGTCAGACACGTATGTTCCATTTCCATGACAGACTGAGACAGCCATTTGACTGGTCTTGTTTTCAGGGGCCTCACTTCAAAGGCAAGGGAAGTACCGAGAAGCCATCAAATATTTCAACATGGTACTGAAGATTTCTGAGAGAGAAGGGGAAGACTCTGGAAGCACAGAGGCCTATGGGGCGATTGCAGATTGCTATACTGAGCTTGGAGAACTCGAGCGGGCAGGGAAATTTTATGACAAGTACATAGCCAGGTTGGAATCAGATTGATACATTTCCACCACCAGATTCTATTTCCCAGTTGTTTGTCTGGTAAGTCAGCTGAGATCATATGGTTTTGGCAAGAAGGCAACAGTATGGTGACAGCCGGTTAAGGTCAACTATGATTAGATCCTTTTTCCCTAGCTAGCTTGGTCCTGCTTGCTGATGCGGAGCTGCCATGTTCAGCTGTTTCCAGTACGATGTAACAAGATGGGGGACAGACATCCCAAACTCAAATCGAACCACCTTGTGCAATAATGTTATTGCTCCACATTCTTCTTCCTTTGGAATTTCGGCAGCTGTTTAACGTTTGAATCGAGGCCAATTGTGAACGTTCACCTGCCTTCCATTCCCATGAATTGTAAAGCGCCGCAAATTGACGAGCCGAGGTAAAAGACTGCACTTCATGAGTATGAACTGTTACCTTAGGTCTAACATCGAAGCCGAGGCCACACATTAAGTGTTTTTCTCAATTGAAAGAGAGAACTCGAAGCCAAAAGAAGCCTGCAGTATGAGAATCGAGACGTTCTTAAATCAAAAGGACCAGCATGAAATAAAATCAAAGGCTATACCCAGGAATGAATATATATATATATATCATCCCATCTGGGATCTGTGTTGGACCGTAAATTTTGTTTCTTCTAATACCATTCGTAATTCATAAACTAGAATGGATATTTTCATACAGGCTTAAAGCATATATTCGAAAATAAAAACAACAAAAACATATGTCGTAAGATTGGATTGACAACCTCACCATCTGGACAAACAGGCACAATATCATAAAAGCACAAATCTTCCTACATACTTAAAAAGAGGGTAGGGGAAAAAGAGATACGAGAAAGAAAACTCTAAAAGGTGAGAAGCCCGCAGAAAGGCATGAAGGAAATGTATGTTCTTCTTTTTGTTCAACTCAAATATAGGCCATTAGATTACCCTCGGTCGGCATTCACTGGTAGTACATAACATTCTGGAACCCACCATCGTAGATTGCTTGACTAGCTCCAGCAGTGCTCATTCCCATGGCTGGTGCCGCTGCTGCGTGCTTGAGAGGGTGGTGCTGGGCCTGAGGTGCAGCCATCAAGGCCTGCATGCCGCTCATCTTGCTCATCGCAAGCTGCCTCTCATAGGCCATTATGTCAGTAGGTAGGGTCATGGGTCCAGGTGCTGGCGGAGGAAGTGGATTGGAACTTGTCCCCGGTACAGTAGGTTTGTTTCCCCACAAGCACTGAAAATAGTAATAACAATTTTGCTAAATAACACAGCTAGTAAATGCAATCAAAGGTGATTATTTTTGTTACTGTTGACAATAAAACATCTGGAGAGCCATGAGGATCCAGGCAATGACCAATTCAAAAAATCACACAGAAAAATTGCATTAAATAAGGGATATACTTTATTGACCTGTCAACCTACCTCCCTAACCACATGATCAATCTCAGGTTGAAATTGAACTCTTCTCATGTTAATCTCGAAGTGCCGCCAAAAGGTACTACATATACACACTGTATATGCTGTAAAAAGCGCTAAGACAAGGATATCTCACGACAAAAGGAGGATTTCCAACTTACTGAGACCAAGCTATATATTAAACTGGCAGCAATAATTATGAGCAAGTACATGCTCTTCTGATTCACAAAACTAAATTATTCTGGATGATAGTTACAGCAACAAGACAAGCCCAGAGACAAGTACCTTAATTTGCCTGCCACAAAGGAAGGGCTGTGCATTTCCCATCTGAATTGCCAAGGCAGCCTCACCGTGAGTGCTATATCTAACGAAACCAAAGCCTTTGTCTCTTTGGACCCGGACCTCCTCAATCGAGCCCGCCCCAAGTGCATGGAAGTGTCGGTGAAGGTCAAGCTGAGTCACCTAAAACAAGACAGGTCATAAATTCAGCCATATTTCTCACACTTACCCTATTTAAACAGGTAAATAAATGCAATCTTTTAGTCCAACTAGTGATGTGAACCACAAAAAAATTGCCTTTGGTCGCTTAAACAAACTTGAACCTTTGATCATGCAAAATGAGAACACACAACATATCATCTGTAAATGGAAGATGGGATCCTTACCTCAGGAGCAAGATTACCCACATAAACAGTTGTGTACAGAGGGTTATTCTCAGGAGCATCACTGTTTGTAGCCTCCTTATTATCTTCTGTAACAAGGAATTTTGTCAGAGAACATGATTACAGCAAGAAGATAGTAAAAACCGTGAAATTGTTTAAACAGATATCATTTATTTTGAAGGGGAAAAACGCAGAAGAATGAATCTTAGCTATTCAAGATTAACCTGATGATCCATTTGTGAGTTCAACCACACTCCTTGAATCTGAACTCTGCTTATCATCATTTGTGCCAGCACCTTTAGTCGCCCAATTACAACGAATCTGTCTACTGCCAAGCCACTTCCCTAAAAACAGATTAGGAAAACTTACAGTGAATGAATTGAATAGTACCAGAAAAAATTGAAAGCACACTTGTATAAAAATCATATCATCCTTTAGGTCTATTTCTAATTCAAAGAAGCCTAATCCCCTTTTATCTACAAGTCCACCAAAGCTAGTCCAAGGCACAAGAAAGACAATGTTAACAAGTGAAATCGAGCTAACTGTGTTTGACTTTTGTAACCAATAATCAAATTCAAAAATAGGAATATTTCAGTATTATTAAGGGAGGAAAAAAACTTTACCAGTTAAATCATTGATAGCACTCTGCGCATCCTGAAACAAGATAATATGTACATATATCACATATGAAACTTGAGTACATAGAATGGGGACAGAGATGAAGTCAATGAGGAACTGAAATTGAAGTTGATACCTGCTGGTTTCGAAAAGAAACAAAACCAAATCCCCTTGAACGCCCAGTCTTTTGATCCCACATAACCCTTGCATCTCTAGGTTTCAATGCAAAATTAAGGTTGGTAAGCACTCTATATAAACATAAAGACATGAAAGCTCACAGAGAAGCTATTGCACACCAGACATTTTCAGATATTCTAAAGCACTAGAGTAACCACTTCTAGTATCCCCAAGGACAAAAGGCTGCATAAATTAACAAGGGATCTGAAGCTTACGAACAACTCGGATAAACTGAAAAGCATGCATAAAGCACAGCATCAGTCACCTCAGGGCTGAGGTCACCAACAAAAATGTTGAAATGGCCTGAAAGTTGATTGAAGTACCATAGACCCGTATGAGAAAATAAAGCCATCTTTGGTCATTCAGAGAGAGAGAGAGAGAGAGATTCAAACAAGAACCTACTTGATGTATCTTCCCTCTGAGCACTCGCATATGCCCAATTAACTTTAATTGGCTGTCCAAATCTGCAAATAATACAATATCATAAGCACTTACTTTGTTTCACAAGAACAGAAATGAACATAGCAGTACTCACAAGTGCCTCCCATTGAGAGAGAATATTGCCAGAGCTGCAGATCTTCTATCAAAATAGTGAATGAATCCATAGGACGACTGCAAGACAACAAGAAAAACACATGCCAAGCCAAAGAATTAATAACTTAGACTATGGTTTATGCGAGGACAATAGCAAAGTAATCCATGAGTTGCACGCATTGTTAGATTCATTTGTCCAGCTATGGAAAATAATGCTTGAACAACAAACCTTTTCCTTTCGAATAAGTTTGCAGCTTTCTACGGGACCTGTGCTTGCGAAAACCTCTTGAAGAAGTGGTTCAGTCACCTGTGTGTGGATGTTTCCAACATACCTGCATTTCCCCAAAAACAAAACAAAAGTGATATAATTTCAAATTAGAAAGCAGGAAGGAAGACATGTGATAAAGGAGATCCTCCGAAATAGAAAGGTCAAAGGAGATTATCAGAAACTTAATTATATAAGGATTTCGGCTGTTAAATGAAACAGTTCACATGACTATACATTACGAATTTATGACTGAACCCAGGAAGTTTAAGATATAAATAGACCATACTTCGTGATAAAGGCAAAGGCATCACAACTCAGTTTAAAAGCGCACACTGGATCAGAAAAGAAGAAAAAGAAAAATTAAAAGAAGAAATGCTTAGACAAACACTCACACACTGCGGCAAGTGCTTGGATCAAAGCCAGGAGGCAGATTTCCACTTGGGATTGGCTCTATCTGCAAAAAGCAAAATGTGAAAAGGAAAAGAAATGAAAAATATGGGACAAACAAAAAATCCCTAAGCCAAGAGCAAGAGCACTTCAGCCCTACAATCCCAAAATGAAAAACAAACAAAAAGAAAACGAGCAACAATTCAATACTCAGCCAGCAATAACATAGTAGCAACTGCACAGACATAAACTCAGCAAATAATATGATCAAACTAAGCTCCAACAACAAATGACTCCTAATTCAGCATTTTGTCTGCTCTGACATTCTCCTTACTTCGGAAACAAATGAAGAAAACAGATCTAGAGATTCTAAATGTTCAAAAAGTTACAGAGGAAAAATCTACAGATATTCCATAATTCGGATATATTCTAGTGTTTAGAGCACTCAGTATTTATGAGTTATGAAACCAAAAGAAAATTATTATACCAGCATCACCACTTATTAAATTCCAATGTGGAAACACTGTTTCATATAAACTCAGAAGCAATCAAGCAACAGCTTATTTGACATAAATTTAGATTGAGATATATTAAAGGATGATCAGAAGAACTTCAGAGTGAAGTAGGAGTAGCTATCGATTTTTGTGCAATTTTATTGTAAATAAATTTTAGCGATATCAGCACAACTTTTCTGAAGAAAGAAGGCGGCTCAATGAAGATAATACAAGTACAGAAAGGATGCTTCTTTCTTCAATGGTTAAAAATAGCTCTCAATTGTCGCCTGTCCGTGGGGAAGCACATTATCTTTATGGTCGCCCAGCAGCGTCCAGACCAAAAGCAAATATCAAAGTCATTAAGAAACTGGAAAACTACGGACGAAGTGAAAACTTGGAAGAAGATGTTCAGCAAAGAAGAAAAGGACTCATAAGAAGAGTTCAATCAGCATCATCCACAGATATTGGAGAAGGAAGCGGGAAGGAAGCATAAAAAGGCTGACGCAAAGCTAGAAACCAAAGAGACACATTTCCAAACTCAAACCAACCGGGCGAGCGCAAAGCTCAGAAACAAACGAAATGATAAATGATCGTCGGAGAAAAAACAGCATCCGCAAAACATAACTTCTAAAGAACGGCATCTCGAAGTTCCGCCAAACCGTACCTAAAACGACAAAGCCCATTCAGAATCAACTGAGGAAGACCTAATAAAAACAGCAATGGGCGGAGGTGAAGACTATCCTACCAAGTAGAAAAAGACAAAAACCCTAGATGCCGAAACACAAAATCCGTCACGAAACAAAGATATCAAGCGAGCGATCGATTGGAGGATCGAGGGGCAGAGAGAGGGAGACGGAGAGAAACAAGGGAGGACGCGGACCTGAGGATGAGCCAAGAGGCCGGGGTGGTAGAGAGACTGCTGCTGGAGAAGAGCTGCTTGCTGCATCAAGGCTTGCTGCTGCTGCTGCTTCAGCCTCTGCTGCTGCATTCTTCAGGGGGGCCGATTTCGAGGGAGAAATCGAGCGAGCACCCGGGATGAACAGCGTATGATTAGGGTTTCAGGGGGTTTCGAGTAAAAAGGCCGCGAAAAGAGGATGAAGAGAGAGAAATGCCACGAACAGAAACGACAGAGAGAGATGTCTCGACTCTCGAGAGCGTGGAGGACTCGCACGTCTTAGTACACCTTGGGTCAGTAATCTCCGGCCCCGGATCTACATTTCCATTCGAACCAAATCCTGATTTAGGTTTAATTTATATTAATTTTGAAATTTTTAGTGGAATTGTGATATTTAAAAACAATAAAAAAAGAAAATAATGGCTAAAAAGTGTAATATTACCTGATTAAGAGGGAAAAATAGTAAAAATCTTACAAATTTATTATTCTTAAAATAAGGATAGAGGGAAAGTCTCATATTTTGTACTTGTAAACTATAGTTAACGTTAGTATACGTACATACGGACACAGATTGTCGCTCGAAGCCTCGAAGGCAACGGGTGAGAATGCTTGCTCGTGACACGAACATTAAATGCATTTAATGCAGTTTTTTGTCCTATGACTTGCTTCTCTCACTGTACGATTGATTAATGTAATGCTACTCTCAAAAATATATGAGTCTACAATAAAGAATTATTTATAAATTTATATAAAATAAATAAATATATCATTATTTATTAAACGGCTCTATTTTTAGTGTCAATTAACTATCTTAAGTCTAATAAATTTGGTTACTTTCCTTGTGTGTTTGTTCTTGTTTACTTCTTTTTTGGATCTGGTTGCTTAAATAAAAATTTGTTATAGTGGTTTTTTAAAAAACGAACTTATATTAATCCAATTCGAATCGGATTTTCCGTTTAAATAATAAAATTCTTTAAATATATATATTTTATTTATAAAATACTATTTAAGAAAAAAATATGTCGAATTGTCCCAATCAACATTATTATTAACATTAATCTTAATAACTAGTTAAAATTTTGAATAAAATTTTCATGAGAATTACACTCGAATCATTTCTAAAATACTTACTTGCATTAGACGGATATTAAATTGCGAATCCTACTCCTCGCTAAGCAACAGTGTTTCAATCTAAGAAAGTCTAGAGGTGCAAAATTTGGAGGGGCCCGGGCATAGCAAGAAAAATTGTGCCTATGCTTAGTATTTTTGAGTTGTATTGGCATGAAAATAAATTATATTATATTAGTATGATTTAAAAAATTATATATTAAAAAATATGAAAATAAATTTTATAATAAAATATAGAAAATATTTTAAAATAGATTAATTATAAAATTTAATATGTTATTGAAATTAATATAAATTTTATATTAATCAATAAAATATATTATAAAAAATTATTTTGAAATATAAATTATTTAAAATTATTTTTTAAAAAAGAATCATTTATGTAATTTTTCCGGGGCTTGAGTTGCTAGAGCACAAAATATTCTTGGCATAAGATTTTCGGGTCACCGAGGATGGTTGGCACAGCTTGCTAGTAGGTTCGTGTTGTATCGGCACAGCTCAAATTTATCGGGCCGGCCCGAATTAACATGTCTAAGAAGAGTCAGGGAGCTGGCATGGTGCTTCGATCAAACGGGCCCTCTCGCTGAGTCGGACGTCCTGGATAAGATCTCCATGCCATCTGATCAGGTTTTCATGGATTGCACAGCTCTGAATGTAACAGGCTATGGCCCAGAGGAGAATCGACACGATTTTGCCAAGCCTAATCCAGGCGTGTACCAATTGTGATAGGGAAGGGTCAAGAAAATCAGACCACTGGTGGAGAGAAGGTAGGGATCGTGGTCTCTCCCTTGCTAGCATAAATCCTGTGGTGCCCTCTGTACGTCAGACCACACACACACACAAAGAAAACATTAAAGAGGGGAAAAAAAAAAGAGAACAGAAAAGTCCAATGAAAAAGAAAGAAAGAAAAAAAATATATATATATATAAAGACCATCTCGACGATAGACGGACGGATCGTCGAGGTGGTGGCAGAGAAGAGGAAGAGAGCAGCTTGACAGCTCGTGGTAGTACTGTAGATAAAAGCAAACACTCGAGCTCGAAACCCTAATTCCCAGCTCCGACCTGTCTTTTCTTCCTGTCTCCTCTTCCCCTCTTCTCCTTCCATCCCCACTCTTTCCCTCTTTCCGGTCTCATCGTTTAGCTTCGTCGCCGATGGGCCGATTCGATTTGTTTCGCGAAGGTATATGATTCCTCATCCTCGGATCTTCCAGTCTCTTGACGGGCCGTTGGTTGAGGGGACACTTTTTGCCCCCTTTTGTATTGCTAATTGGGGAATTGTTGAAGATGTCCTGCTGTCGTGTCCGTCGATAATGGCGTCGTTGCTGCTTGAATCTTAGCTACTAGTGCTTTTAGCCTAGTTTTGAATGAAAAATTGATCATTTTGCAT
Organism: Sonneratia alba; assembly: GCA_900174645.1. Lineage (NCBI taxonomy): Eukaryota > Viridiplantae > Streptophyta > Magnoliopsida > Myrtales > Lythraceae > Sonneratia > Sonneratia alba. The sequence goes on from FWPY01000010.1 coordinate 4,980,115, forward strand.
TCTTTTGTCAGGGTTTTGGTGTATCGGGCATCGGCTTCTTTGAATTATGCAGCTTTTGTTTATTTCTGTTCATGATCAGTTGACTTTGGTTTCTCGTTTAATAAACTCCTTGTTCAACTCCTGCGCATTTCTGATAGTTCTCCCTCCACTTGAATTAATCTTGATTTTGAGCCGATCTCTTCTATTTCCATTTGACTGGTTAGTTTAGTTGTTCAGGCTCTCTGCGGTGATTTCAAAGGTCTTAGCTTGGAGCCTTGGTGATTTATGGGCAACTTTTAAACTAGTTGAGCGTGTTTCTGTTAAAATAAAGCTGTTCAAGATTATGGGATGGTGCTTGTCGTGTAGAAGAGTTCCTTGGTCTCAGCTCTATGCGATTTTTTGGGTTGCCTGCAACTCTTCAGTCAATTACTTTTGTGTTGTCTAGATAATGAATTAAGTTAATGAATTGAAAACCTGAAGTTACTGTGCAGGTTTTGGTTGATGGCAACACTCTCAGGACGTTCTCTTCTCTGGATGTAGAATCTTTATTTGCTTCAATCACAATCAAAGGATGAGCTTATCCAAAAAAGGGATCCAAACGAATGAACCAAAGATAGGCACCTCTAGAGGAGTAACGACCTTAAATCCAAATGCTGCAGAGTTCGTTCCATTCTCTCTCAGGTCACCATCCTCTGGGCGTGCAGGCAACACAGTTGCTCCTTCTGGATCATTCAAGGAAGCAGTTATAAACAGATCGGAGCCATCTGTTTCAGACAAATCTGATGAAGAAGCTCACCAGTTCTGGTGCCACCAGCTCCCTGACGATATCACTCCTGACTTTAAGGTTGAGGATGAGTCTCAGAACTTCAGTAGCCTTTCTTTGGCAAGTCTTTCTTTGCATGATGATAGTGAAGCAGCGAGGTACTCTGCCTCCACTGCTAGTGGTTATGTTCTCAACGAGCTTCCAGAGTTGTCCACCCATGGCCTTGATGGAACTAGCTTCTTGACTGACAAGACTAGGTACTCTGGTTCTTCTGGAGAAGATGTTTCTTCTACAGCCTTCTTGAATATGATTTCTAAGTCATGGGACAAGCAAATAGGAAATAATCATCAACTTTTTGGTGGAACCAGGGAGGCTGCTCCGTATAATGTAAATCCTGGGCATAGTGGCAATGATGTCTTTGGGGAGCATAGGATCGTTGATGCTACTGAAACAAACCCTCTAGAGTTTTTGGTGTCTAAATTTCCTGGGTTTGCTATTGATAGTCTTGCTGAAGTTTATTATGCCAATGGATATGATCTGAACATGACTGTTGAAATGCTCACACAATTAGAGGTATGAGCTTATCTCTTAGAAGGTGTACTGTATGTTTCATTTTATCAGTTTTGTTTAACTTTTGAAGATTAAAAAGGAATTTTACTAATGAAATAATGTTGTATTTTGCTGGACAATTGGTCTCCAACCTGCCTTGTTTTTCAAAACATGCAATCCACTTGTCTTGCAAAGTGCAATTTATTATATCTTTGCCTTGTTTTCTCATTTTTACTTGTGGGTGGTTGTTTTTTTGTAGATCACTTTCTACATGGACAGGTGAGTAGTTAGTGAGCATCTTCTTTGTTCTCTTCAATGAAATGATCTTTTTGCTCTTATTTCTAGATCCCATGCTCATCAAAATCACTAAGTTCATGGATAGAATCAAATTTTATGTGGTAATTTATGTTATTCTTGTTTCATCCATTGTTTTTGGAATTCGGTAATTAGTTGCATCAATTGTTAACTTTGTATATTCTTTACTGTCTGTGTGCTTGCTGTTGGCTGTTCATCCAGTTATCCTTTCTCCTCTGGAAATGGAATAGTGTAACTATTTATAATAAATTTGTTTCAAAGTTCTTTGATATTATCCTTTTTCTCTCCCTACATGAATTCAGCTTCAAATTGACGGTGCCATGAGCCCAAATCTGAGCACAAAGACCTTGTCAGCTCCTAGTCTGGGTGCAATGGATTTTCCTGCACTCTCTGCATCAGAAACTCGGAATGGTCTCCAAAAATACACTGGAGATGATCTTGGACAGAGTGGAAATCCTTTCAGATCCACCGACAAAGACAACATGCTCTTCTTCAAGTCCAGCTCCTCAGCTCCATCAAGAGGCACTCAGGATTTTGCATCAGCTGTTAAGAAATTGCCTTCCCAGGATTCAGGTATTTGGAAGTATGAAAGAAACGGTTCCAATAATTCTGCTGTTGGGTCAAGTAGAAACTCCCAGATACTGGGCAGCGCTTACAGTAGCAGTGGCAGCAGCGGAAGAGCTATCTATGGTGATAGACTGAAGAGTCGAGCTTCTTCTCGGGCACCTTCTGTGTGGCTTGACACTGGGGAGGCCGTGGGTAATACCTCTTCATTCAAGCAAAACTCTATTTTAATTTATTGCATCATTTATTTGTGGGAGAGGTAAGCCACTGCATGCATTTTTTGTTAACGTTGTTGAGATGGCAGCAAATCTGTACACCGAACTGCGGGAAGAAGCTCGTGACCATGCACGCATAAGGAATACTTACTTGGAACAGGTTTGTCCTTAAGATTCTTAATGAACGGATACCCTTAACTTGATAGCACCATCCTCTGCAACAATAAGATGAGATATTCCCGAACTTCAATTTTGTGGAAATGCAATGAACCCTATGATATGTTCAAATATCTCTTCCTCCCCAGAAGAGGAAAAAAATGTGCACCCACCAAAAGGCTGCTAAATATTCGTATAAACATAGGACTGGTTGGAGAGGCATGTAGATTTGTGGTGGTATTAATAAACTCGATGCTATTCTACTGCTCTATTATTAGCTTATCTTGGAAATAGTTTATTCATTTCCTCTGACTGGTGTGTAATTTTTAGTAGCCTGTTCTATTGTATTTAGCTTCAAGTGTACTTAAAAGTCTCTAGCTTGTATGATTTACAGGACTTTTGGGTCTGCCTTTGGACCATGATCCTCTTCTTCATTTATGTCATCTCTTAACCTGCTTGAAACAGGCCCGGCAAGCGTATCTTGTTGGCAACAAGGCACTTGCAAAAGAACTCAGTGTGAAAGGACAGTTACATAATATGCAAATGAAAGCTGCTCATGGAAAAGCTCAAGAGTCGATTTACCGTCAGAGGTATTGCTTAAGCTTGCCAAGCCACATTTTAAACTTATGGTCAATGTCTGATCTCGTGTGGACAATTCTATCCCAGCCCCACTTTTGAAGTGATGCTTTCATGCCACAACTGCATTATAGCAATGTTGGATTGATGCAATGAGGAGGAATTCATTTTTAACCTGATCTCTCTTAGAAGCAAAATCTCTCTTGGGGTGATATTCTATTAACCTTTTTTTATTTATGTGGGGTGTTTGAGCTGATGTTCTATCAACTTTGATAGGCTATGTTCAATCGATTAAAAAAAAAAGAGCTTAAGTTTGTCAGGCAAGGTGTGGATAAGTGTATATCATGGCCTAATTATTTTGGGACTAAAACTTTATCAGGAACCCAGTCCCAGTGGAGATGCAGGGCGGTGATGGGAGAGGCCGGCAGGAGAGGATGATAGACCTCCATGGGCTTCACGTGAATGAGGCCATCCATGTGCTGAAGCACGAGCTTGCAGTCTTGAGGGGTGCAGCCCGGGCAGCAGATCAACGCCTGCAGGTGTACATATGTGTGGGAACAGGCCACCATACCCGTGGGTCCCGTACCCCTGCGAGACTCCCAATTGCTGTGCAGCGGTATCTCCTCGAGGAAGAAGGCCTCGATTTCTCTGAGCCTCAGCCGGGACTCCTCAGAGTTGTGGTTTACTGACCTGGGCTCTTTGCTCTTAGGGTGCTATGAAGTTCCTTTTAGTTCTTTTTGCCGTAGTCATCAGCGTCAGCATCACAATTACAGCCATAGTGATGGTAATCATTCTTGTGCATCTGTAAATTTAGGAGAGATGGAAGGTTGGGACAAAAAAAATGGTCCTGGAAAGGGCCAAGGAGAAGGGGAACAGAGGGTAGGTGAAAAAAAAATGAAAAAGAAAGTTAGAAAAAGAAAAATGAACGGAGGAAGTGATGTTGGGAGGATGGGAACATTGTACTATGGTGTCGCTTAGGAAGGCTTATAGTCTGGGCCAGAGAGAGCAGGGAGAGGGGCCAAGATCCTGTCTGATGTGTAGCGAACTTTGTCTTATTTTTCCTTTTGCCCCACTTTTGGGGGGCTCTTTCATTTCCCTTTTCTTAACCATGTCAGTTTTATGTACCATCACCGTCTGTATTTCTTTGTTACATTGCTTCATTTTATCTTTTAAGAGGTGGGATACCGATGATACTCCTTTCACACCAACCCCCCAATCCTCCCCTCATAGGCTTCTCCGTTTTTGGATTTGGCTTTGTTTCCCTTTCCATTTCCAGTCAGCAATCTCTCAAGAGATCCGGCCCGACTTCCCATGGCGTTACTCATACTTGCTGGTCCATGTTGGGTGAGCACTCTACGGTCCCGTCTATATGCGTTCGAGCCAAATCCTAATTTATATTTACTTTGAATTTATAAAGAAGGTTGGTTGTTTCGAGTGTACTCCGAGAACCATGTGGGCACTTGGAGAATCCTAATGCCGGGCCTTTGTAGGCCTTCTTCCCCCCCATTAGTAGGCTAGACAGCCATAGTATCCTTATTATACTCTACCCTAGCCGCGTTCTCCCCTGCTCGAAGTCCGTCGATCCCTAAGAGTCACGGTCAATCTGCACTGCATCTTCACGGGGGCGTTAAGTCCCTCAGTCACCCCGAATATGATCCATATACGATAACATATTCACCAACGAGAGAAACTATGGACTTCTGCAAATTGCACAACCCTATTAAAAGTGTCGTCTAGTATGTTCATTAATCTGTCTACTGCACTAGAATCAACGCCATACCGAGCAAGACCAGCAAATGTCAACACTCAAAGCTTGAAAATCTCTACATGCTTTTCCGCTTCCCTAAGAAAGCATTCCCTCGCTCGAGACACGACGTTAAAGCGCACTGTCACGAGCTCAGACTCCTGAGACTCTTGTAATCGCCCGTGCAGTTGTACCTCGAGGACGACTCCACCGAACCTTCCTCTCGAGTTATAGGCCGTGCACAGGTTTTATGAAAAGGACCCAGGAGAAATATTCGGAGTACATGCCTATAAATCGTAGTTTCTTTTAGCACACGTACATAGGGAAATCGATGCGCATTACACAGCACACATCGACCCTCCATCGCTGCCCGAAGGCGATGGACGAGAATGCCGGCCGTGACACCAACGTTAAATGCGTAAATTGCTTGCCCTAAACCTGCTCCTCTCACCGTGCAATCAACTAACACCTTCAGAGTATCACAATGACGTGTCTCCATAGCAAATTAACCGCTCTATATTTAGAAAATTAACTGTCAAGTGTAGGGCTAATAACTTCAGTCACTCTCCTTTAATGCACTTAATTCTTTCTATGGATGGAGTTAATTTATTCTTCCGGATCAATGAACATCCAACCAGCTTATGAATCCATGGCAGTGCATGGGCATAGCATGTGTGCGAGTATTCTCACTAAGAACTACGTGTTCAAGGGAAAAATTAAATCCGTAACCTTGTGATTCAGTTGTTTAAATAAAAAATTGGTTATGCTAGTTTTAATAACCGGTTGAAAGCTCGAATAAGGTTTTCATAGACCCATCAACTCGGGCTGGCACGGCCTACCATCTCAATTGGCTTGAAAATATGCCCAAGCATAGCTTACATTAAACAAAAATATTTTTTAAAAAAATAAATTTTTATATGATATAATTAATCGATTAATTATGTTAATTTAAAGAAAATAATGAAATAACTCTTGAAATATAATTATCAATACATAATTAATAATATTTATCAAATTTTTCATACTTTTAAGCCGATTGAATTTTTTTGGCCATGCACTCACCTTGCCGTGCCGTACCATTTCTTTACTGATCTGAGTTTTCATGAGTTCATAAGGTAGAAACCATCTTCAAATTGCTGACTCTGTCAGGAGCTCCTGCGCGGATGCATTAGATCGATACTAAATCACGTATGAATGGCAAGCAGCTAGAGGTGGCAAATCGTGCCGGCCCGGTCTTATCGTACCGGGCCGGCACGGCACGATAAGGGCTGGCCCAAGCACGGCCTTTTAGGATATCATTCCGGGCCGGCACGGCATGATAAGACATGGGCGGCCTTAGCCCGGCCCGATAGCCCGATAAAAAAAATTCGTTTTGATCATAACTTATTTGAAACTACAAATAAACTCACAAATGAAATTTTTTTATCCTTCAATATTGTCTAATTATCTAATGATTTTTTTAAATAGCCATAATCGGGCTATCGTGCCGGCACGGCACGCCCGATAAAATTATCGGGCCGCTCCGGCACGGCACGATAAAGCTTCAGGCACAATAAGCACCGGCCCAGCACGGTGTTATCGTGCCGGGCCAAAATTTGCCAGGTCTACAAGCAGCTAACTCCTACGGTCCTCGTCTCAAGCAACAGCGTCTCAACCTTGAGAGAGTTGAGGGATCGGCACGGTGCTCTTCTGGTCCAAGTAGGGCCTCCCTGGCCAGACCGGACATGCTCAACAAGATCTTCGTATCGTCTGGTCATATCTCTTCATGGATTGCGGATCGACACGACTTGCCAAGCCTGATTCACGTGCGTAGCAATCATGGCAGGGAAGTGTAAAAAAAAAAGAAAAAGAAGAAGAAAAATCAGAGATCCAGAGGTGGGGAGAGAGGGTAGGGACTGTGAGTGGGGACTCTCTCTCTATTGCTAACATGGAAATTGTGGTGCTCTCTTTTCATCAGACCAAAAAAAAAAAAAAAAAAGAAACAGAAAAGTCAAATGGAAAAAGTGAGAGAATACATAAAAAAAAAACATCATCTCGACGGTAGGCAGACGGAAGGACGGACGGACGGATTGGCGGGAGGAGAGAGAGAGAGGCGTCGAGGTGGTGGCAGGGAAGAGGAGGAGAGCAGCCTCACAGCTTGTGATATAGCACTGTGGATAAAGCAAGACACTCCAGCTCGAAACCCTAATTCCCAGATCCGACCTGTGTTTCTTCCTGTCTCCTTCCATTACCCATCTTTCCGATCTCATCGTTTAGCTTCGTCGCCTATGGGCAGATTCTATTTATTTCGCGATGGTACACGATTCCTCATCCTCAATCTCTCGACGGGCCGTTTCCCCACTTTTTGCTTCCTTTTGTATTATTAATTGGGGAAATTGTTAATATGCCCTGTCATCGTGTCTGTCGATAATCGCGTTGTTGCTGTTTGAATCTTGGCTGCTCGTGCCCTTATTGTAGTTTTGATTGGAAAATTGATCATTGTGCCTTCTTCTGTCAGGGTTTTAATGTATCGTGCATCGGCTTCTCTGAATTATGCACCTTTTGTTTACTTCCGTTCATGATCAGTTGACCTTTGGTTTCTTGTTTAGTAACCTATTGTTCAACTCCTACACGTTTCTGCCGGTCCTCCCTCCACTTGTTTTAATCTCGATTTTGAGCTGATCTCTTATACTTCCATTTGACTGGGTAGTTTAGTTGATTGATTTCTATGCGGTGATTGGAAAGGTCTGAGCTTGGAGCCTTGGTGATGTATGGAGGACTTTTAGGCTTGTTGAGCATATTTTTGTTATAGTAAAACTTGTCGGGATAAGGTTTGTAGTTTAGAAGATTTCATTGGTCTCATTACAATGCGATTTTTTAGGTTCCCTGAGAATCTTTAGTCAATTGCTTTTGTCCACCCTAGATAATGAATTAAGTCAATAAATCGAAAAGCTGAAGTTGCTGTGCAGGTTTTGGTTGACGCTGGCACTTTCAGACCTTATCTTTGAATGTAGAATCTTTATTTGCTTCAATCACGATCAAAGAATGAGCTTATCCAAAAAGGGGATCCAGGCAAATGACATGAAGATAGGCGCCTCTAGAGGAGTCACAACCTTGAATCCGAATGCCGCAGAGTTCATTCCATCAACTCTTAGATCACCATCCTCAGGGAGCACAGGCAACACAGACGAAGCCAGTGGATTTACTCCTCCTGGGTCATTCAGGAAAGCAGTCATAAATAGATCAGAGCCATCTGTTTCAGACAAATCTGATGAAGAAGCTCACCAGTTCTTGTGCCAGCAGCTCCCTGATGATATCACTCCTGACTTTAAGGTTGAGGATGAGTCTCAGAACTTCAATATCCTTTCTTTGGCAAGTCTTTCCTTACATGATGAGAATGAAGAAGCGAGGTACTCTGCCTCCACTGCTAGTGGGTATGTTCTGAATGAGCTTCCAGAATTGTCTAACCATGGCCTTGATGGAACTAGCTTCTTGAATGAAAAGCTTAGATACTCTGGTTCTTTTGGAGAAGATGTTTCTTCTACAGGCTTCTTGAATATGATTTCTAAGGCTTGGAACAAGCAGTTAGGAAATAATCATAAACTATTTGGTGGGACTAGGGGGGCAGCTTCGTATAATGTAAATCCTGGGCATGGTGGCAATGATGTCTTGGGGGAGCACAGGATTATGGATACCAGTGAGGCAAATCCTCTAGAGTTTTTGGCATCTAATTTTCCTGGGTTTGCCATTGATAGTCTTGCCGAAGTTTATTATGCCAATGGATGTGATCTGAACATGACTATCAAAATGCTCCCACAGTTAGAGGTATAAGCTTATTTCTTAGAAGGTGTACTGTATATTTCTTTTTTTCATTTTGTTTAACATTTAAAGATTAATTTTTTTAATTAACAAAGTAACACTGTGTTTTGCTTGATAATTACTCTTTTGACCTGCTTTGTCTTTCAAAATATGTGTTCCACCTGTCTTATCAGGTGCAATTCATTATACCTTCTTTTTCTCATTTTTGGTTGTGGTGGTTGTTTTTTGTTCGTATCTTTCTGCATGGATAGTTGAATAATTAACAAGCTTCTTCCCTTGTTCTATTCGATGAAATGATCTTTTTGCTATTATCTATCGATCCTTTGTTCATCAAAATTACCAAGTTCATTTATAAAATCAAATTCTATGCGGGAATTTATGTTATTTTGGTTTCATCCATTGTTTCTTGGTTTTGAGTAATTAGTTGCATCCATTGTTATCTTTGGAATTTCCGTAATATCCATGTACTTGCAGTTGGCTGCTACTCTTTCTCCTCTTAAATGATGTAACTATTTATGATAAATTTGTTTTGAAGTTACTTGATGTTATCCTTTGTTATCTCTTCATGAATTCAGCTTCAAATAGATGGTGCTATGAGCCCAAATCTGAGCACAAAGACCTTGTCAGCTCCTAGTCTGAGTGCAATGGATTTTCCTGCACTCTCTGCATCAGAAACTCAGAGTGGTCTCCAAAAATACTCTGGAAATGATCTTGGACAGAGTGGAAATCCTTTCAGATCCACTGACAAAGACAACCTACTCTTCTTCAAGTCCAGCTCATCAGCTCCGTCAAGAGGTGCCCCAGATTTTGCATCAGCTGTTAAGAAATTGCCCTCTCAGGATTCAGGTATTTGGAAGTATGAAAGAAATGGTTCCAATAATTCTGCTGCTGGGTCAAGTAGAAATACCCAGATACTGGGTAGCACTTACAGTAGCAGTGGCAGCAATGGAAGAGCTATCTATGGTGATAGGCTGAAGAGTCGAGCTTCTTCTCAGGCACCTCCTGTGTGGCTTGAGACTGGGGAGGCTGTTGGTAATACCTCCAGTTAAACAAAACTCAGTTGTTATTTACTGCTTGATTTATTTGTGGGAGAGGTAAACTACTGCATGTATTTTTTGTTAACATTGTTGAGATGGCAGCAAATCTGTACACCGAACTGCGGGAAGACGCTTATGACTATGCACGCTTAAGAAATGCTTACTTGGAACAGGTTTGTCCTCAAGATTCTTAATGAACAGATAATCATATATTTATAAGACTGTCCTCTGTAACAATGAAATATTCCTGAACTTCAATTTTGTGGAAATAAAGTGAACCCTATGGTATGCTGAAATACGTCTTCCTCCCCCAAAAGAAGAAAAAAATGCACACCAACCATAACTGCTAAATGTTCATCTAACAGAACACTGGAAGGAGAGGCATGTAGACTTATGGCAGCATTAATAAACTTGAAACTATTAACCTGCTCTGGTATTTACTTATTTTGGAAAAAAGTTGAGTCATGCTCTCTGGTATTTAGCTATGTGTGTCCTTAAAGTCTCTAGCCTGTATGATTTACAATAGTTTTGAGTCTGTCTTTGGATCATGATCCTCTTCATTTATATCATCTCTTAAACTGCTTGAAACAGGCCCAACAAGCATATCTTGTTGGTAACAAGGCACTTGCAAAAGAACTCAGTGTGAAAGGACAGTTGCATAATATGCACATGAAAGCTGCGCATGGAAAAGCTCAAGAGTCGATTTACCGTCAGAGGTATATTGCTTGAGCTTGCCCAGCCAAATCTTAAACTTATGGTCAATGCCGGATCTCGTGTGGACAGTTCTATCCTATCCTAGCCCTGCTTTTGGAGTGATGTTTTCATGCCACAACTGAATTCTAGCAATGTAGTGATTGATGCTGAGAGGAAGAATTAATTTTTGATCTGATCTCTCTTAGAAGCAAAATCTGTCTTGGTGGTATTTTATCAACTTCTTTTATTTAGTTGGGGTGTCCAAGCTGATGTTCTATTAACTTTGATAGGCTAAGTCCAATTGATTAAAAAAAAAATTGAGCTTAGTTTGTCGGCGAAGGTGCAGATAAGTGTACATTGTTTTCTAATTTTGGGATGAAAACTTTATTAGGAATCTTGTCCCAGTGGAGATGCAGGGCGGTGACGGGAGAGGCCGGCAGGAGAGGATGATAAACCTCCATGGTTTCCATGTAAATGAGGCCATCCATGTGCTGAAGCACGAGCTTGCAGTCCTGAGGGGTGCAGCCCGGGCAGCAGACCAACGCCTTCAGGTCTACATATTTGTGGGAACAGGCCACCATACCCGTGGATCCCGCACCCCTGCAAAACTCCCAATTGCTGTGCAGCGGTATCTCCTCGAGGAAGAAGGCCTTGATTTCTCTGAGCCTCAGCCAGGACTCCTCAGAATATTGGTTTACTGACCCAGGCTACTGGCTTCTAGGAAGTTATGAAGTTCCTTTTGTTCTTTTTGACAGTCTGTCATCAGCATCACAGTTACAGCCATAGTTATAATCATTCTTGTGCACATGTAAATTAAGGAGAGATGGAAGGTCGTTGAAAAAGAGGGGTCGTGGGAAGGGTCAAGGAGAAGGGGGGCAGAGTTAGGTTTTAAAAAAAAAGAAGAAATGAAAGAAATAAGGAAATGCTAGTGGAGAAATTGATGTTGGGAGAATGGGAACAGTGTACTATGATGTCGTTTGTGAAGGCTATTGTCTGGGTTAGAGCGCAGGAAGGTTGGGGTCAGGGTCATGTATGATGACGTGTCGCAGACAGGACCTTTGCCTCGTTTTTCCTCTTGACCCACTCTTGGTTTCTCCTTTTCCCTTTTCTTTGACCATGTCAGCCTTGTCAATGTACCACCACTAGCTGTATTTCACTGTTACATTGCTGCCCCACTCCATCCCCCTCATGGGTTTTTTCAAGTCCCGCATTTGTGTATGTTTTTTTTTTCCTTCCCTTTTTGAACTTACAGTCGGCTATGGCTCTGGCAAGATCCGACCCGATTTCGCATGACCCTTTCTCTACATTACGCAAACATCGTGAAGTGAAGATTTAGGTGAAACTAAGGTGCAATGCTCGAGATTCCACTCCAGGGTACTTTCACAATCCTTGAGTAATTAATCTTGAGCGGGAAGTTTTGTCTACATACACTGGGATGAGAGGCCCTGTGCGTGCATATCCCTCGAAGCACAAGGAATTGATAGTATAATAATTTCCCCTAATAATTGTTGTTTTCTGGTGCATCGTGCATGTTTGTTCATTTTTTCAACAAGAAGCTCGTTGAGATCCCCAAGTCCAACTCACGAGCAGGCTGAACAGAGCACAACACACCTCTATGTCAACCCCCTTTTCTGCCATGGGGCAGAGACGAACCTAGCCGGAAATCTACAGTCATATATATATAATTATTCGTGATAGTTTATATGTGATAACGATCACAGTCTCACGTTCGAAAGCGTAATACCAACATCGGTAGACGAGGTTGTATATCTATATTCTTATAAATTCACTATATTTTTATTTTTTAAATATAATATTAATTTTAAATATTATAAATAAAAAAATCAATAATTGAGATAATTTTTTTCCCTCAATTGAACTATTGAACTTGGATATATGGATTTATTATTAGGATCCCATAAAAAAAGGGGGGAAATGCATGCTCTCTCCTTAATTAAATAATTAATTCATCAATGTTTATAAGTGATTTATAATATTAACTATGTGGTGAGTAATTCTCCCTTGGGGTGGATCTACTCGTTAACGTGAGAGCATGCATGCATGCATTCAGGCACGTGAATGTTGGGCAATCTCGACAGCAGATCGGTTGGCTTTATTGATTATACTAAGTACTGTCGTGATTAAACTATATTACGGCAAAATAATAATAATAAAGAGATTTTTGCTTTTATTTTAGGAGTTTAATAAACAGGATTCTCATGATAGAACACGTTCTGTGTGCTGAGTGCTGAAGTGAGGAGAATGAGGCCATAGAATTTTTGAGGGTTTTGAATCACTGATTCATAAAAATTACGCAACCATCACCTGGAAAGCGAGAAGTCCGACATCGACCGTCGACAAACTATCCCGGGCTACACGCGTTTATGCCATTTGGAAAGAACGCAATCGACTAAGTCTTCCGACATAAAAGTAGACTTCCAGAACTGATGGTTGAAACACAGGATAGTTTCAATCCCCGCTGTCATACATCAAAAAATTTCTCATAGTCTGCTAGCCAACTTACTTGGGCTACATGAATTGATGTAAACTTCTCCTTGAAAGCCGGAGGAGTTTTCGCCAAATCTCGTTCTTGATTCTAAGCGATTCATATACATATATATATATGTAATTTGGGTTTTTTTTAATATACAAGATTTAAATAATTGAAATAATTAATTTATCATAATCGGAAACAACTCATGAAAACTAAAATTCGGAGAAGCAATATCATTGTGGGTCTACTTCATCCATGATGTGCCGGAGTTCAATGGGGATTCGAGTACTGTCATCCCATCAAGCAAGCGGTGAAGCACGGTTGTGATTGCGAATTTTCTCCATTCACGGTAGTCAGACCGGTGCTCGTAGGTTTGGATTGATGGATTGGAAGGGATCGGAAGGGGAGAGATTCGGAGAAATAAATAAGCTCATCGTCCGACCACTTTGTTAAGAAGGGTCACAGAAGGATAAGAGATAAACTGTCCCTATGTAGTACTCAAAAAGTTTATTTTTTTATCCTTAAAAAAACTAGGAGAACATACTACCAGAGGCATTTTCCGACCGCCAACTCTCATGGAAATGTGACGAAAATCTCATGGAAATAGAGAATTTCTACGAGATTTTTGAGAAGAGTTGTCCGTCGGAACGGGCATTGATGGAACATTGAGTTCCCTCGGAAATCTTAAATTTCCATGAGATTTCCGTGAGAGTTTTGTCGGAAAATTGAGTTCTCTCGTAAAAGCATTGCGACAAAAACCGTTGCCAGAAGTCTGACGAAAATTTTCGTCTGAGTTTGTGATGGGGAATCCATCAAAATGCCTTTTCGACGGTCGAATTTTGTTAGAAATTTTCTACGGACCCTCACATAAGAAATGTTTCCAACAGATCAGTCTCTCGGAAATTTTACGACATTTCTTACGGGATTCATTATATTTTACAGCCATTTGAAATCCTGTATCCATCCATACATACTAGCAAATAATATGCAATGAATTACGCAAGAAACCCAATTATATATATTTATAAGTGAAGAGGGGAGGGTTACAAGATAACCAACTGTGTCATGCAGTGATGTAGCGCAGCAGAAAAAGCACAAATCGACCCGCATCCAAGGAAACATGCAGATAGCTCATTTAGGCAAATCATCCAACACCTTACGTACCTCCGAGGAACCGGTACCGCGCTTCCTTCCGGCAGTGCTGTCTTCCCATCTTGATCAACCCGCGAAGCTGTCCTTCATTGGTCTGCATCCTACTTTGTCTACGCCGCAGCAATCGAACGCAGACACAAAATAGAAGACTCACAAGGCAAGGAGACAACCGGAGAAGGAAAGCGAAGGGGAAAGAATCGAAGCCAGGAGTCGTCAAAGCTGGAGAGGAGGCAAATGTATGGGGGCAGCGTTGAAACCTGAAGAGATGCACAGAGCTCGGAGAGCTGCAGCCGCGAAAGTTAATTAGGGACTTAGAGGCTTTTCTAGAAAAAGGTTGACGGTCTACGGAAGAATGCGAACCGTCGATCAACTTGCGAATCCAACGGTTGAGGGTCTCTTTGTGTTTTATTTGTTTTAATCCGGCTGGGAGAAAAGAGGCGCGAGGTTAAAAATTTTTCCACTACCCCAATTTCCGACATATCGGTGGGAGACATAAACCTCTCGAAAACGATTTGTGTGAAAACGTTTCTCTCGGAAAATATTTTTTGAGAAATTCCTGTGAAAGTCCTTTTTCTTAATGGAAAAATTATCGGCGAATTTCTATTAGGAATTAATTCTTCATGAAAATGATTTGAGTGAGAATCCGTAAAATATTTTCATTAGATTTCTGCTGCAATTTTTGTAAGAGATAATTTCTAATACAAAGTTTTGCGTCTGTTTTTTTCGTTGATTTTCTCACGGAAATTTCCGTCAGTCACATTTTGAAGGAAATATCCATAGGAACATACCGAATTTCTGACATGGATAGATAAATAAAGGAAATTATAATTATTAAAGATATAATAATTTTTTTTATACCCCTTAATATTCTTTTTCCATAATTCCATAATTCTATTTGAATGGCGTAATAGGATATAACATATCCTTTCATAACCTTTACCTCCTCTCCCGTCCTTTTCCCATGGCATTCCACCTCTCCAAATCCGTCGATCTAAACATTCCCTAAAAGAAATGTGATCAAGGAGCATATGTTTAGCTTTGGAAATCACGAGAAGAAATAATTTCCAAGTAAAGCTCCTAGAATAAAAAAAAAAAGACATGTATTAATTTATTATGAGTTATTATATTTATAATAATAATTTTTAAAATCGGATTGAGCTAACCGGTCTAATCAGTTTGACCAGGAATCGAAAAGTCACTCAATTAGATTTACTTAATTAACTAAAGTGCATCGTAAATTTAGTTAAATCTATATAAACTGGCATATTTCCAATTTGATCATTAAACTCAACTGAATTAGCTGTTGAATCGAATAAATTAAAAATTATTTTAAAAAATCATATTAATCTCAACGTCTATTTAAAAAAATATTAGTATTATATTTTAATTTTATTAAATTTATATATTATAATATATATTTTAAATTTTAAAATTATAAATTTATATATAACATATAATATTTTAAAATATAATTCATAATTATATATTATTATAATTATTTATTAAATACATTATTCAACGAATAAATCTGAACTCATACTTATCTACTTCCCCCACACTGTCCAATTATGTTTCCACCTCTCTCTCTCTCTCTCTCTCTCTCTCTATTGCATTTGGATTTTATGTTTTATTGGCCGAGAATTTATGGCAATCGAGAGTGGCAATTGACCAAGAAGGCCCGAGCGAAAGGGGACAAAAATACAGAGCGGATCCGAGCGCACTGCATTCTCGTCCCCACCAGTCTCATCTCATCCCATCTAGTCTCTCTCTCCCCCTCCCGCCCTCTCTCTGTCCTTCGTCCTGTCTCCATTTTTCCTCGCGGCATCCGGCGCACGTAGACCCACTAAATTATTACTGCACTTTCACCAATCATTGGTATCGCTCTTCTCCTTCTCCCGGCTAATCCGCAAAAGGGACCATTAAATGTGCGGTTTTGGCGTCGACTAGCTCAAGTTTGAATCTATGGTATTGTCGGGGACAAGTCAAAAATTGTCGGCCATTTTATCTCATGCTCCTGGTGCAGCATTTATTCATTTGCCGTCTCCACTTAGCTCACCTCTTCTCGTTTTGTCTGCACAGCAGAATACATCTCCGACACACAGACAAACAGTCGCAGAACCCATCACTCACTCTTGTTATTCTTCCTTTGAAGTTTCAACTTCGCCGCTTTCAGACAATACGAGAAAGCGCACAAGAAAAGAAAGGAAGGAAGAAAGAAAGAAAGAAAACATACAGCTCCCCATTCATTTGCTTTCCCGAGGCTTCTCTCCCTCGTCTCGGGGACCCAGTACCCATCAATCCAGGCTTTCGGAGAAGCCGATGGACCCGGCGGAAGATGGGGTGAAGGGCATGCCCCTGGAGGCGGCGGAGAAGCTGATCCTCCGTTGGGACTCGACCGCGTCGGAGGATGCCCGGGAGAAGATGATCTTCGACTCCGACCGCGCCGAGATCGAGCGTTACCTCCTCGCCGTCGATGAAATCCGGCGGTCGATGCCCGGCCTGTCGCTCTCCGACGATGACCCCAGGGCGAGCTCGACCATCCAGATCGCCATGGCGAGGCTGGAGGACGAGTTCCGCAACATCCTCATCACACACACGAGCCCGCTCGAGGACGACTCGCTCTCCGAGTCAACTCACTCCATCTCCGAATCAACCCACTCACTCTCCGAGTCAAATATCTCATTTGCTGAGTCTACCACGCACGTCTTGGATCTCAATCTTTACGGCGATAACCTGGGCAGGGACGGGGCCGAGTCAAGCGCCCGGCGGAGCAGCGGCAGCAGCAGCAGCGGCAGCATCAATTACCGATCCGCCAGCAGCATACGCGAGAACGACCTTGTCCCCTCTGAAGTGATATCCGACCTCCGCAGCATAGCCGACCGGATGATCTCGACCGGTTACATGCGGGAGTGCGTCCAGGTGTACGGAAGCGTACGGAAATCCGCCATCGATGCCATCTTTCGGCGGCTCGGTGTGGAAAAGCTTAGCATCGGTGACGTCCAGAGGCTGGAGTGGGACGCCTTGGAGACCAAGATCCGGCGTTGGATCAGGGCTGCTAGGGTTTGCGTCAGAGTCCTCTTCGCCAGTGAGCGGCGACTATGTGAGCAGATGTTTTCCGGGATCGGGACTGCCACCGAGGACGCCTGCTTCATGGAGACCATCAAGGGCCCTGCGATTCAGCTCTTCAACTTCGCCGAGGCCATCAGCATCAGCAGGCGGTCTCCCGAGAAGCTCTTCAAGACCCTCGACCTTCATGACGCCCTCATGGACCTCATGCCCGATATTGACTCTGTTTTCCAGATGAAATCAGCGGATTCTATTCGGGTCCAGGCAGCCGAGATTCTCTCCAGGCTCGGGGAGGCAGCCCGAGGGATCCTCTCGGAGTTTGAGATTGCGGTCCTCAGGGAACCCTCCCGTGTCCCCACCCCCGGTGGGACGATTCACCCACTAACAAGATACGTAATGAACTATATTAGCCTGATATCGGACTATAAGCAAACCATGAATGACTTGATCGTGTCAAAACCCTCCACGGGGTCACGGTACTCTGGTGACCCGACTATTCCGGATATGGAGTTTGTGGAGTTTGAGGGGAAGACCGCCCTGGAGCTCCACCTGATATGGATTATTGTGATCTTACAGTTCAATTTAGATGGAAAATCGAAACACTACAGGGATACGTCGCTTGCCCACCTGTTTATGATGAACAATGTCCATTATATCGTTCAGAAGATTAGAGGTTCGCCAGAGCTGTGGGAGATGATTGGAGATGACTACCTGAAGAAGCTGACAGGGAAGTTCCGCCAGGCAGCAACAAGCTACCAGAGGGCAACCTGGGTTCGGGTCCTATACTGCCTGCGGGACGAGGGGTTGCATGTTAGTGGAGGTTTCTCATCCGGTGTTTCAAAGAATGCCCTGAGGGAGAGGTTTAAGGCTTTCAATGTGATGTTTGAGGAGGTCCATCGTACCCAGGCTACTTGGTTGATACCTGACAATCAGCTCCGGGAGGAGCTCAGGATCTCGATATCTGAGAAGCTGATTCCTGCATACAGATCGTTCCTGGGGCGTTTCAGGAGTCACATAGAGAGTGGGAGACATCCGGAGAGCTACATCAAGTACTCAGTCGAGGATTTGGAAACTGCTATCTTGGATTTCTTTGAAGGGTACCCTGTATCTCCCCACCTGAGGAGGAGATCTCAGTGAGCCATGGAAGGAAGAAGGTGAAGATTTTGTTGGAATTTAGAATTCTAGGAGACATTCTTTGAATTCTTCTAAGGGGCGTTCGAGCTTGTGCAGCGGTGGTTTCAGGCTGAGGCCTCCCCCTCGGTCTCTGGTATTGAAAATCCAAGAAGCTTTTCCTGCACTCTAAGATGACAGAAGTGGGTGTTTATCATCTGAACTGAGCTCCTTTGCATACTGCTTTTGCCGACTTAAAGTGCCATTTGCCCTCACGACTGTTGTCAAAATATTTCTCTGTTGTCAAAAACAGAATTGCAGCATCACAGAACCGTTCCAATCACACCGAAAAGGCAAGCTGCACAGTAGCTCTCCAGGGTGTTGGGTGATCAGGGCAGGAATTCTCCGGCCGGAATGGCCAATTCCACTCAGCTGTAAGCCTGCTAATTTTGTTTCTGGTTTTAGTTGCCACGTTGCATTTGTTCATATGGAGATGATGTCTGTGTATGATCCTGTCTTCGATCCTCCTATTATTATCTATCAGTTTTAGCTTTTCGGTTGTGTTTCACCACTAGGTATATTGGGAGCCTTAATTTTTGGTGACACCGCTGATTGAACTCTCAATAAAAATACGTACCGAACCGGAGTTCATTTTCCTAATGTCACAGCATGGACAGATCAAATCAATAAATGACAAATGCACTAATAGGGCAAGGAAGATGGAAGGTTTTGCATTCTGTGGCAAAATTTCTCCCGCAGTTTGGCAGCCATCTGCGCATCCAACAAAATCAGTGGAAGCTGGAGGATTGTGAAGTTATTGGAAAGTGGGGAGATTCTCAATGACAGTGATTGCTGAGGGTTCGGAGCGTAACTTTTCTACCCTTGTCTTTTCTCCTTCAGGGTCAACCTCAGCTGCCCCATTGCGGCTTCTAGCAGATAGATCTAGCTTCTGAGACAGCCCGGACAATCATTAGACGGGACAGGGGATGGTTTAGTGAGTGTCAAAGTGGTCTCTTCCTTGTCAAAATCGTCCCCCACCCACATCTTCCGAGTAAAGCATATCTAACAAGAAAAGAATATGAAGAACATGAGGAAGTGGCTTAAAAAATACAAGTCGAAGAAGAGACTCACTGTCTGCAGAAAATCTGTGTCAAAGAACAAAAAGAAGGTACTAAGAGGCCAAATGAAGGTGCCATAGTGTTAGCCTAATGATCTCAAAATATTGACTCGAATAAAGATGAAAAGAGATGGGCGTCCGTTGATACTTATCCTAGTAATCGCACTACTCAATTGCTCAAGCCTTTCTCGATTACATGTTCAATTATACCTCTCCAACGATAAGCCAAGAACTAAGGTTCATGCTCATCTAAGAGGAACCACTAGGAAAACCAAATCATAAATCTAAATCTTCCAATCTCAATGCCATCTCCGGAAATGATTCTCAATCTTTCGCATATTTGCAAATAGAGGACATCTATTTCTCGATAATAGCTCTCCAGTATAATAGAAGTTTTCCACTATAATACCCTTTTAAAATCTTGAGCCATTATAGTGGGATAGGATAGGTGGACATGGTATCCCAAAGTTCATTGAATCTGGGCAGAGTTTCCTAACCTCTGGAACTCTGAGATGTTGCCCAAAGAGCACCGATGATACAAAGCAGATAGAAGGACAAGTCTTGCCAGAGAGCAGGGATAATCCATGTATTCTGCCCATGCTCATTGTGTACATCCCTTGATTAAAGTAAAGCTCTAGATCAAAATTCAAGGGATCAATTATTGCTTTACTGCACAAAGAAAAATGCCAAGTATAAGCAAATACAGAAGACAATAAGTACATATTATTTTGGAGATATAGTCAAATCGAGCTTCTATCAATATTGAACATGCAGAAATACAATGCAAAGAGAAGTACCGAACTAATGCAAAAAAGAGCGCATGTCCTAAATGAAAATTTCATACTCTCTCAAATTCTATTGATATGCTGTCCCATATCTTTCTCTGCAAACACTTAGCTTAGCTCAAGTATGATGTGATATGGCAATCAGTTTTTACCTTGTAGCATATCCAACCCACAGATATAATTAAGGCGACTGCTAAAGCGTTCGTGAACTTCCTGTAGATAGCCAGCTTAAATAACATCCGCTGAGCCTATGACATCAATCATGCAAGCAAAAAGCAGCTTGAGACACTGTCGCTACTCAACAACTTGGCAGCATAATCAATTGCTATCATGAGTTAATAAGAAAATGGGAATGATTGCTGGTACCTGCAACTTCTTTATTATTACTGAGAGAGACTTAAATATCCAAATTATGATAAATGCATCCAGGAGGGCCACTGGGAGAATAAAAAGCCAATCTTGCTTTTCCTGAAAGATAGCTGGCTGCACCAACATTTCGAATCAGCTCAAGAATTCAGACGCCAGAAAGGAGGTGATTCCAAGCATTATGACCTTTGAAGTAATGCCACCCAAGGTAGGCCTGACAACACCATAAACCATAGCAACAACCATCAGAATGATCAGCCGAGCAACTGTACATTTAACAGAGCCAAGAGTGCCTGCCCATATTGTGATTCCTGTAGGTCTCATACCAGTCTCGTTAAAGCGTTATGATCAGACGGAGGTGATTCCAACCATTATGACCTTGGAAGTAATGCCACCCAACGTAGGTAGACCTGACAACACCACAGCCCATAGCAACCATCAGAATGATCAGCCGAGCAACTGTATGCTTAGCAGTGCCGAAAGCGACTCCCTGTATCATGATTGCTGTAGGCCTCATACCAGTCTTGTTAAATCCAGCAGAGTCAAAGTACCGTAATGCCATCTTCAAACATGCTCAGAGTCATCGTTAATGTTACAGAATTCTGCAGGGGAAGAACTTCTCTCCAAAACCTGGCACACTGAGAGAACCAAAATACTCTGAGAACAATGAAAGCCGCAGACATGAATCCATGGAAATTCATCTGCAGTGCCATTATACCAGGAAGGAGGCCAGTAGGGCTCTTCCAGATTGTTTTTCCCTCAATCACGAGGTGCTTGAGATTCGGATGACTGGGAATAAAATAAAAGCTATAAATTCCAGTTTTAGTTATTGGTGTGGACTTCGCTTGCATGGTGGCAACTAGATCATCTTCCAAAAATGGGACACCAAAAACTTGAGGCCACTCAGGGCTGGTAAGGGATGGCCGGTGAATCACTCACCCTTGTATTCAGACACCTAGCTTCGCAGGATCAGCGGTGCTCTTTGACTGCCATAAGCCGAGCCTCCTATGGTCTCTCTATCTTCAACTTCAAAGAGAGTTGCTTGGATCAAACCTGAGCTGAAGTTGGCATATTCCTCTGGTCTCCGGAAGGTAATATTCTCAAATATGATTTACGTTGCAATAATAATATCTGAGAGATGAGATCTTCTAATTCATGTTAAAACTTCACTGCTAACCCGATCATGTTGTCCCTCAGAAGGCATTGAAATGCAATGAAAATACCAAGGGGTGCTATGAGGCAGTTAATCATCTTTGACCAGTCTGCACGAGAACATCAGGTGATCCTCTCCTCCAGTAAGTCATTAGTAATTCTTCTTTCTCTATCAGGTGAATCTATTTTGGCATCCGCTTTTGAAAAAACTCGACAATTTCTGACGGCTAGTCAACCAAAATCTACGTGGAGGCTTCAACATATGACAGAGGAGTGTGGGATCTCCTGCCTTACCTATCCCAAATCACAAAGAACCAACACATAAACCAAGACAAACGAATCCAACAAGGGCCTAACAGAATACCACTGACAAACGGGCCATTCTTATACGGTTCATTTAGCAAAATATTTCCCGTTCTCTTTTTTTTTTTTGTATAAACCGCCGGTATCCGGTTGGACTTTATCCAGCTGACTAATCCAGATCACTCCGAGTCGGCCCATTTAAGGGGTTAAGAGCTCCCCGCCATAGGTGGGACTCGAACTCGAGTCGTCCCATTGGAATGATGAGTGCCGAACCACTCGACCACGCCCACGGTGAGTGAATATTTCCCGTTCTCAGTGGTCGGATTGAGCATAATGACCGAGCTGCCACAGAATATCCCTAATCGGACATGTAATTTTCACAATTTAGCAGCAGATCCCCGGAAGTCATATCAGCAGGATCACACATGTGACTGAACTAACATGGACGCTCGCAAACGCTGGCAACAGATAGCAAGAACCAGACGGAGCAAGTAATTATTTGACGTGAGCCTCTCCATTGGGCGGGACAGCGCTCTCATTCGGTTTCGAGGCGGAGGAGGAGTAGATACCGTCGCTGCCTCCGTGAACCACAAAGGCATTGCCTTTGCTCGTGAAGCTCTCCCCGGAGTACTCGTGGATGGAGCGGTGACTGACGAAGGCAAACAGCGTGAGCAGGAGGGGCGGCGGCAGCGATTCACGGAGCCGAGCCATCGTCCGCTTCGGAGCTGCCCGACGACTCCTCCAATGGCCTGAGAATGAGAGCGAGCAGATCTTGAGAACTGAAGAGAGGAGGGAGAGACAGAAGTGAAGAGCGCAGACGCAGCTGACAGCTTTCCTGAATCGTAGACTTCAGTTCGGTGAAGTGCGTTGTAATATAACAAAGTTTACGGTGCTGTCGAGCACTTCTGTTAGGTTCGATCCCGTTGTGGGCCGAATCTGGCCCAATAGAAGGCCCATTAATCCATGGACCGGCCCAGATCGACTCTCGAGACCTGAACTTCTTAGCTTGGAAGAGGGGCCAGAGAAAACAAAAAACGACAACGTCGCTGTAATTTCTATTCGCCTGCGAGTTCTCAACTGAAGCTACCGTCTCTTCCTGCCTACTCCGCCATAGAAGAGGAAGAGGGAGCTGCTCGTTGGAGAACCCTAACTCAGTGAGGAAGGAAATCGAAGATACAACGTCAGCATGAGCCGTGGAAGTGGAGGTGGATACGATCGCCACATCACAATCTTCTCCCCCGAAGGCCGTCTCTTTCAAGTAGGTCTGTCCTGATATCTCCCATTCATCTGGGCCTTCAGATTGTGTAATTGAATGATCCTCTTTGTTTGATTAGAAGTACTAGTGAATGAGTCCGTTTCAAATTGAAAACCGTGTTTTCGGACAACCGGTTGCATTTTTTCTTTAGCGAGTGGAGCGCAAGATCTGCATTTGCAGCTGCTTGCTGCTGTTTATTTTGCTTGTTTAGCGAATGAGCTGAGTGTGGATTATCTGTTTGAGTGTTTAGAAATGTAATGAAACGTACAAGATGAAGTTGTTGATTGGATTGATACTCGAGCAGGTTTAATGGGGTTTAATATGCTTCTTAGGGTTTTAAATTTTGATGATTGAACAGAGTATGCGTTCAAGGCTGTTAAGGCTGCCGGGATCACCTCAATTGGTGTCCGAGGGAAGGACTCAGTTTGTGTTGTGACTCAGAAGAAGGTTCCAGTAAGTAATGCTTCTGTTATACTCCTTTGATTTGTGTTTTAGTATATCAAATTTGGGTACTCAAGTTTGCACTTTTGACAGGACAAGCTCTTGGATCAGACAAGCGTAACCCATCTTTTCCCCATCACCAAGTATCTTGGTTTACTCGCTACGGGCATGACAGGTTTGATCCTTTCCATATGGTTAATTTGGATAATTCCAACGCTCAGATGTTGAACACTTGTGGATCTTTTTGTTGGATATTTGATCTTTGGATCTGATGGATATTTGTTTATATATAGTCAATCCTGTAGAGTTATCAATCATTTTACTGGGAGTTACTGTATTGTTAGTAGTTGCACTCAGACTAGAGTTTGCAAGTGCTTTATTGCAAGGGTCCTTACAGAGTACTTTGATAAATGAGGTTAGGTGCTTTTCCACGTGTTGTTTTGCAGCTGATGCAAGGACCTTGGTGCAACAGGCAAGGAATGAAGCAGCTGAATTCCGATTCAGATATGGATATGAGATGCCTGTGGATGTATTGGCCAGATGGTATGTCATTCCTTGATTTTGCCTCTGGATAAGCACAACAGCTCTTGTAAACTTTGCTGAAATTTTCATGAGCTTTTAACCGGTATGTAGCTGAACTGGACAATGATGAAGTGCAAGCATTGAAAATTAGCCTTCTGAAGCCTTTCGTAGAAAAGATGGCATCCAGAAATTATAGCTGATGATTTAATCATCAATATATCTCATTGTTGTTATTTAAGACAACCAGTCCATTAACTTTGTCACTAGACAACTTTCTCTTGCATTCTGAGCAAAATAAGAAGTTTCGGTTACATTCTATCTTTGGCCTTAACTGGAAGTACCATGGTTGCTTCTTCATTATTTTAGCATATGCCAAATTTGGTAAATTGGTCTTGGGTATCAGGATTTCTGATAGATGTCCTGAATTTTCCAGCATAGTTCCACTCTTCAAAGGAACTCATTTTGAGGGTATTTTACCAGTATGCTAATGATATATTCTTCTGCGCATTCAGGATAGCAGACAAATCTCAAATATACACTCAACATGCTTACATGAGACCACTTGGTGTAGGTTGGTGTTTTTTGAATTTCTTAGACTGTTGTTGGAGCTGGTATGCATGTGCTCCTTAGTTTCCTGTTTTACCTGTCATTAATTGCTCTCGTTAGATTTTGGGATTGACTTTTTTTCCTGCTTTAAACCTTTTTCCTTTTATATTTTATTTTTCCCTGCTTAGCTGCATGACTCTTGATCTTTGTCATGGTAGTTGCTATGGTTTTGGGGATTGATGAGGAGCTTGGACCTCGACTATACAAGTGTGATCCTGCTGGCCATTTCTTTGGTCATAAGGTAAGACAAGATACTGTTGTTTCTACTATTTTGAAGTACTTGCAAGCTTTCTATAGTGTTATTTTCACATGATATTTATCTATTCCTCCAAATTGGCTAATGGGAATACACTTAGGCCTATGCATTCTATAGAGTTTGAATGTATGGAAGGATGAACTCATTTTTTTCCTCCTGAAGTCTATCAGTCATGGGTAAAGTAATCACATAGATGAAATTCTGCGGAGGTAAATAATTCATCTATGTTATAGGCAACCAGTGCTGGATCAAAAGAGCAGGAAGCTATCAATTTCTTGGAGAAGAAAATGAAGAATGATCCCCAGTTCACTTATGAGGAGACTGTACAGGTTTTTATCTTTTCCTTTAGCATACAGTTTATAATTTGAAGAAGCAATTGTTCTCTCTTTCGATCTTCATATGCTCATGAACAATGAGATTATGGTCTGGGTTAAAACTATAGTACATCCACATTTTGCTCATTACATGGATCCGGCAAGAATAAATATCCTTCGATACTTGAGTTTGATTTTTCTCATTATTATATAGCCATGTATGTATGATTGTGAAAGCGCTATCAGCTCTTTCCAATAGAGCTCTTTTAGCAGTAGGTTGATTGATCTAATTAATGATACTTTTGTTACAATTAATGAAAAAACATAGAGGTTATCTAATTTTGCTCTCATTGTATGACTGCAGACTGCAATTTCTGCGCTACAGTCAGTTTTACAAGAGGACTTCAAGGCCAGTGAGATTGAGGTACTGCAATTTTTCTCTACCAAAGAGATTATCAGTGATCCTTTACTCCATTCAGATGAAAAGGAAACTGTTTATGTGGCACTCGTGATGATGAAGCATGATAACGTTTCTCAGGTTGGAGTTGTCAGGAGTGACGATCCTGTGTTTAGAGCGCTGTCCACTGAGGAGATTGACGAGCACTTGACTGCCATCAGTGAGCGTGACTGAGTGAAACTCAGACAGAATATGGGCTTTGCCGAGTTGGGAGATCTTTCTAAGGGATATGTGCGGATCCTGGTTTTCATTTGCTTTGGTTGTCGAGGATTGTGCGGATCCAGAGTGTTAAAGATGCGGAACTAAATTAATGCATCTTTGTTAGTGTTATGGCCTGTGAACTTATTGCCTTGTTGAGAACTGAGTGATCTAGGAGTCGACAATGGGCTTGCAATCCTGAACTAATTCGTACTAATGTGTCGGTTCTTTTGGGGACTAGAATGCAACATGATTAAAGTTAATGTGACGTATATTAGGAATACAGAAGTTGGGGGATTAAGATTAATTATTACAACATATAAGGACTACAATGCTTATTATCATGTCAGCAGTAAAATTTAGACATCGATCATTTCCAGGTACTGATACCAGGTACCATGACCGCCAGCCCCTAACCGTCTAACCCACCTAGGTCTAGTACTCTTCTGTGTAGAGAGGTAGCTTAAGCAACCGTCTCCTTAGGCTGGTCATCACCGACTTCTCGAAAGTTAAAAAATGATAAATAGGGAAAGACGATGAGCATTGCCCGTGTGAACTTCAAGCCTTCAACCCAATCCACGCGGCAAGATCAAATAAAAGGGGGAGAATTCAAAGTCGGCCCATTCGATGCCTTCGGGAGAAAGCTACCGTCGGTGATTTGTGTTTCGGTGAGGCTGTTCGAGGTCCGCCACCGCTTTCTCCAATAAACCTATTGCATGTTTTCCTCTATCGCGATTTTTGTTGATTCAGATGCTGTAGAGTCACGGTTCAGGTTTCAGGCACTTTCTGTTTGAAGTGCTTTTGTTTATTTTTTCCGTGTTGTAGGCTCTTCAGCTCCATTTCTCTTCTCGTAGTTGGTTGGAGTTTTGTCAGGGAGGAGCTTCGTGTGCATTTGATTTTGATTTTCAGTTCAACAAGTTCTTCAACTGGTACCTCTCCACGAGGAGTGCATATATTGATTGGGAATCAGGGGGGAAAAAAAGAAGTGAATTCCTGTTGTACTTAGAGCTTGCTGTTGGATAATTCAGATTATCCACCCCTAAATATACGCTGAAAGCATGGAGCAGTGGGTCAGCAAAATCGAATTGTGATTTAGGACAGTGTCCCTGCGCTTGTGTATAAAGAAAGGTCTTTTACGTCCAAATCCTTGGCCTTTTTCTTCCATAGTTGCTAGGATTCTATGCAGAATGAATATCTTCTATGAATATTCAATGCTTTTTGAGACAGCACAAGAATTTCTGTTTAACCTCCTAAATGTGGGGTTTAGGTTGGAATTGGTGCTAAGGAGGTTGTGTTCTTGCCATGAATTTCTGATCATGACTCATTTTTCGCTTCAACCTTATGGTGGATTTCAGACTCATGGCCACTGCGGCTGGTGCAGCCGCTTTACTGTACTACACTCTGAATCGCAAGTTGCAGTTGAGTACTTCTGAAGAAGATGATTATGATACTGAAAGGCTTGTTCCCACCAATGTTCTGGGTTCAGAACGCATTTCTACCAGGCTTATCCAAGCCCCAGCAACATGGCTGGAGACGGTTTCAACTTTATCAGAGACCTTGAAGTTCATCTATTCAGAAACCTTGGGGAAGTGGCCCATCGGGGATTTGGCTTTCGGCATCAGTTTTCTCCTCAAAAACCAGGTAAGCTATTAGCTCTCTACAAGCATATGCTCCTGGCCTTTGTAATTTCTGTTGGTTTGATGAGCAGATTATGGAATAGTGGCAGCTGAATAGATTTTGGTTAAATGCAAGAATTGTATAACTTGATATTTACAAAGAAAAGATGCATTTTTAATTTAATGGAGAAGATGCATTTTTATTTTTTCAGTATTAAAAAGAACATTCCTAACATATACTAGCATCATGTACTGCCAGAATAATGGTGCTGCACCAGCTTGTAGATTTAATTTTATATCTGTAGTCTCTTGAAAAATTAGAACATCATCTCTGTCACTTCTCCTGTATTAATTCGTTGATGCTGGCATTTGTCATGTTGAAATAAATATGCATGCAATATCTGTTTCATCATTTTCTGCTGCTCTCGAATGTTCCACAGCCTTCTGAATGATCCTTTGGGAATTCTTCTTTCTTCGATTTTCAGTCTCACCTTCCAAAAGATTGCTTCTGTTTTTAGACGATGATGACTCTGCTTGGCTAAGATTCTTCATTAGCATCTTGCCACAGGCAAAATTGTACTTCATTAAGATGTTACTTCCTCTTGTACTGGTTGTCAACTTGTAGAGTCAATCTAAGTGCTAGAAATGAGACTGTTCATCTGTGACCTCTGTAATGAGAAAACTGGAAAAACGTCAATCATCTGGGTTCATGCAAAAGTTTGGTGTCTGCAGATATCTTTTAGTGAAGACTCTTACTTTATTAGGCGAGCTGTTGTAATATGATCATGTTTTGCAGGGAAATGTACATTTTAGAGATATATTTGGTGGTGATGATAGCCTACAGCTCAAAGGCTCAAATATTATTTCTGAGCTTGCATATCTACTAAAGCTATTGACTCTTTGCTGGCACTTTTCCAAGAAGCCATTTCCTTTATTTTTGCAAGAGACTGGTTATTCTGAAGAAAATGTTCTTCTTCAGGAACCGAAAGCTGGTGTAAGTTGACTGCAATCTCAGTAGAATGGGCATTCTATTAGTATGCAAATCATGATTTTGAAATTTGTTGTGCTCAAGTCTGAACTTCATCCTTTTTTTTATGCAGATTTTAAAGCCAGCTTTTACCATTTTAGTTGACCGCAACGAGAAATGTTTTCTCTTACTGATTCGTGGAACACATAGTATTAAGGATACTCTGACAGCAGTGACCGGGGCTGTGGTGCCATTTCATCACTCAGTTGTACATGAAGGGGGAGTCAGTGATGTGGTTCTAGGTTATGCACACTGTGGAATGGTTGCAGCTGCGCATTGGATTGCCAAGCTTGCTACTCCTTGTCTTCTTAAAGCACTTGAAAAATATCCTGATTATAATCTCAAGGTAAAGGTTTTGATTTGGAACTTGGAAGAAACTATTCCTTACTTGTTTTTGCCATATAAGTATTATTTTGGTTGAAGCCTGGAATAGTACTGAGTCTTACCTGCTCTTGTAGTTCTTTTCTTCTGACTTCTCGTGGGGTATGGGTTTGACTCTCTTGAGCTTATTATGCATGGTGGCTTTCACTTATTCATTCCTATCTTTGTCATCATGTCCTATCCTTGATAAGGCTTTATGCTAATTACTGTGTTGAAAGACAATGGCTGCTTATTTTGCCATTCAAACAAACATAAGAGCACCTTAGTTTTATGAGGAGAGTATCTTTGTTTTGTACAGCACAAACAATATAGTAACTTTTTCAACTATATGGCAGGTTGTGGGGCACTCTTTGGGTGGAGGAACTGCAGCTCTTCTAACATATGTATTGCGTGAGCAAAGAGAATTGTCAACTGCTACCTGTGTTACCTTTGCACCAGGTTGGCTCTTCAATATTCTGTCCGCAGGCCTCTGTTTGATTATATCATTGTAAATGTGTGCTCGGAATAGTTGTTTATGTCTGGGAAATTTTTGCGTCCTAGACCTGATGCATGACAACGTAAATTGTTGTATTTGCAGCTGCTTGTATGACATGGGCATTGGCAGAATCAGGAAATGATTTCATTACTTCTGTTATTAATGGATCTGACCTGGTGCCTACTTTTTCAGCTGCTTCAGTGGATGATTTGCGTGCTGAGGTATACTTTTTATCCAATTATGAGGGATCCTTTTGGATATTCTGCAACTAATTGCTCAAACAACTCTACGAGTGTCAAGTAAAACCCCTTTCTTTAATGTTTGTGGTAGCAAATGTTTTACAAACTGTAAGATCCTCTGAATAAAGCCTTCCCATTTGATTGTTCACTGGCTAGGTTGTCGTCAGACCTGTGGCTGCCTCTGGTTCATGGATGTCAATATATATTGTTAATTAATATTCACCACAAATATATCCACTGGATTAGGTCCTGCACTGTGGTAAAGGAACTGTTAATACTATCTTTAAGACCCTACGTTGGTACTCACAATTACTCTTTCATGTAATTAGTATGGGGCGAACATGGTCCATTTTGACCAATAGTGTGGCAAAACCATTCAGTAGGTTCTTACTGGTCCTAGAACTCAACATGTTTCAGATCTGGCCATACTGGTAGATTGGAAAGGTTATTCATGAGCTCTCTGATCTAACCATGTGGTTGTTTGATCCCTGAGAAGGGTAGTGGTAAATATATGTTGGTTGACATTTATTTTCAGTCGATGTCAACCTGTGTTCCATGTTATATGAAATTAATGGTAATACAGAGGAACTCACATTCTTCTTTTTGTAGGTGACTGCATCAGCTTGGCTAAATGATCTGAGGAATCAAATTGAGCAAACTAGAATTCTTGGCACAGTATATCGCTCTGCTTCCGCATTGGGCTCCCAACTCCCGTCAATTTCAATTGCAAGAGTGAAAGTTGCTGGGGCTGAATCTCTTCTTTGGCCTGTTTCTACTGGCACACAGGTACTTGAATTTTCCATGTAGTTTCATGGGCTTGCCAAATTCTATTTTTGCATGAGAGATTGTTCTGCTTTTCATAATGTTCAGAACCACTCTGCAAATTGAACCAGCTGACATCTGTGTTCCTATTCTCATGGAGCAATGGTGCTTCAGTCAATCCCAACAATTCGTTAAAAACAATGGAAAGAGCTTTTAGATGTTTGACTAACAAATTCAAGGTAAATGGTCTGATCCAAGGACAAACCAGTTAGCTAATCAAGAATACTAGCATTGACCAGCCGGTAATCTGCTCACTGGCCAGTGTAGTTGTTCAGCTGCTTGTCCAAATCTTCTTTTGATAATAGAGTGTGAATAATGATGCACTTTGGTCGGCCTTTTTTCTAAAACTGCTTTATGCTGATCATGATCCATATGTTGTATTTGAATCTCTTGTCAATAGGTGGTCATGAAGAGAGCACACAGCATGGCTCAGGCAGCATTGACACAGCCTGCCCTGCGGCTATCCTCATTTTCTTGTATGGGCCCCCGTTGTCGATCCCAAGCTGCCTGCTAATTTGGGAGAAAATGAGGTAGACAGCAGCACAGAATCAGAGAACCGTCCAGGAATAGAAACTCCTGAAGCTCTTACCAAATGTCATCGAAGAACCACCTGTGCAGCTGAAGCTGTTGAACTTCCCGTATCTTCTGATGAAGGTCTAGAGTGGTCAGCAGAGATGGTCTGCCGTTCCTGCTCCAAGGGAGTGGGGCTGCGTGCTGATAGAAGTGACATTGATGATGACCTCATTTGCCATGACCGGCTTGAGGACAGGATGACCGAGGCTGAGCTGTGGCAACAGCTTGAGCGCGAGCTCTACCAAAGAGAAGCTGGCGAGGGCATGGGAAATGGGCCGAAGGATATACCCGGAGAGGGAGCAGCTGCGATGGCCAAGGTTGGGGAAGCGGGGACTGACGTAAATGGGAGATCAGCTCCGCGGATGAAGGAAGCCCATAGGTTCTTTCCACCAGGAATGATCATGCACATTGTTGCTGTCCCTCGTGCGCCTGAAGCTGAATCTCATGATAATTCATCCTGTTCTTCCTCTGCCTCCTCGAGTGAGTCAGAGCATGCAGCTGAGCCCGCGGTCAGGATTTTCCTCACTCCACGCTCTCTGTATGGTAAGATCAGGCTGTCTAAGTCGATGATCAGCGACCACTTCATGCCCGTCTATAGAAGGCAGATGGAGAAGCTGATTAGGGAACTCGAAGAAGAAGAAGCTGGCAGCTTTTAGCCAAAAGATCCCAAAACAAGGGAGCATTTTCTGCCTCCTTTGAGTCTAACAATAACTTGGGTTACCATCCTCGACGTCGAGGACGCCCGCCATAGGCTACCCACTGCAGAATAGCTATAAGAAAAGGATAGGCCGATAAATTGTTCGGTTTCTTCGTATCCCTAATGATTCTGCTGCCTAGAAAATTGGTGTCCATTTAGGTCCGGCCTCGTACAGGTTAAAGATTATGTCGGGTTCGCTTGTCCTGCTTCAGATTCTAGAAATGGTCTTATCCTATTCTTCTTGTCGTCTGCTCGTGATGATATTAAACCGTGTGGTATGAAAGTTATACGCGAGACATGATTATGCAGTGGCGATGATAGACCCTTTAGTATTTTCCATAACTCCAATGGTTTCTCTAGTTTGAGGCAGGAAGGATGACCCCGTTAACAAAAAGGAAAAATCCCTTAATTAATATAGATAATGAAGGCAAAGCAAAGAACATTGGTTGATGCGGCATTAATCAGCTAGATTTAGGGTTGTGGATCCGGACGAGCGAATGAGCCGATGTGATCAATGCACAACCAGCAAAGATGTCAGCGCATTGGATTTATCGCGGCGACTATGGTCGATCGGCTGATAGTTGAAGAGGAAAGAGGGAGAAGAGTGAAAGGGATGGGATCTCTGGTCGACTTCATAATCCGCACGCAGAAGCAAACAGATACCGTGTGAAACGAAAGCTGCTTCTTCTTCTTCTTCTTCTTCTTCTTCTTCTTCTTCTTCTTCTAATAATAATAATAATAATAATAGTAAGTAGCTTTGGCTTCCGATCTGTCTTTCCTTCAGATTTATTTCCCACGTGGATGTCGTGTCCTTCACCGTACCTTTGGTCTTGCGTATATCAAATGGACACGTTTTGGTCTTCGTAACCTAAAATGTTCAATCGTGTCCTTCACACGACACGGTTGATGGACCGCCATATACAGTATCGTAGAACTCTTCATACATACACACATATATATATATATATATATATAAAGATGAAGAAATTGAAGCAGTACGTTAACTTATATTCAGTCAACTCACGCAACGGATGCAAAAAGATGTCTCTTGTATCTGTATATTCACATTCATCGATCTCTTATCACGGCTGTCACACACGCAGCATCTTCCCTCGTGCAGTACTTAATTAGTTTTATTAGGGCTTCTTGCTGAAGATGATTTCAGATCGATTGAGGGCTCGCGATTCGATCTAAGACTCGTACGTACGAATTACTCGAATATCACCGGAATGATTATATCACAAGGAGGAGAAAAAGCGAGCTGCCCCTTTACCTTCCAAGGAGAAGTTCACTCCATTTCGAGACACTGCATTAATGCCGATCCTCAAGTATAATAGTAGTTCACACGATCGACATCGATGGGACCCGTAATTATATCGGCTGGTCGTGAAACTCGTACTGCAGCCTGACATTCATTCGGGAGGGCAAAAAACCGCGCAAGGATCGAATGTTCTTGCTTTTACGCCTGCGTCTGTCCTCGCCTGGCCGACTCTGCACGAGTTTTCTTCTCCGTCCCTCGGCTTTCACACGGCCATCCCACTCATTATTCGTATTGAGACAGAGAGGCCCAAGATCACAATAAAATACCACGAGCGCGAGCTTGCCTCCCTTGGAGTTGAAGAGCGGCCGGCGGACACCGACTCACAACCGGAAAGAGGAGGGGGTGATAACACACATGTCCGACTGTGGTTCCATCTGGGCAGAATTATTAGTAAGAGACTTAATGGGGGAATCGAGGACACACCTCCCTCAACCCAACGACAGATAAGGATCGATTATGGCATGAGGAGCCACGACGGTAGAAGTTTTCGTGTAAAATTCACCTTCATGCCAATTGGATGGAGTTAAAAAATTAAGAAAAAAATTATAAATTTAATTATCATAAAAAAATTTATATCATTTTATTCCATCATTCTAAAATATGTGTAAGTACTCGTACAATGGCAAAGAAATGGTTGAAATTTCCGATCACAAGCTCGATCACTGTACGGGCAGACCAAGTCTTGTCTATCGACCCGGTGTAGATTATTGAGGAGGACGTGCCTACTCCCCCTTTTTTCTTAATTTAATTTTTTGGGTCACCTCTTTTGACAGGATCCAATAATTGCTGTGGAAAAAAGGACTGAGGGGCACACTGTGGATCGATCAAATGATTTATGCGATTATAATAATGTTTGACCTCTCGATTTGGCAATTCGGAGGAGATGATTGTCAGTTAATTCACAAATCAATTTCCTCACACACATGTATATGTATAACCTAAAAATGGTGGTCACGTCAGCACTGCATGGGATGAACTCATTTTTTAAGGCAACTGAGAGGAACCCTAATTTCCCAAGACTAAGAGTATTATCAACATATACCCTCAAAAACCTCTTTCTTGTAATAAACCTTCCAGCCACTCCCACTATTATGTATTGCACTCGCAATTTCATTAAACAATAAGGAATGCTAAAGAAAGAGGTTATGATGAAATAATATTACTCTTAATTTAATAATTAAGAGATTATAAATTCGACTATAACTATAAGATTCACATGCTTTTTTATTCTCCCAGTTTTCCCATATGATCAAAGAAAAAGGAAAGAATCACAAGAGACTTTTATCAACGGGACCGTTCAGCACTCCCCTCTGCTGGCCGGTGAGAATCGTGACACTGCAGCCCTTACCCTCTCTCCGACAATAGAGAGGTGCACGTGCGCTCGACAGCTCCTAACATAAAAACGACCTAATTTTCCACGAGGCAAAGATTATATTATTTAGAATAAATGGAGGGTTCATCTGGTAATCGATTTAATTCGGGTATATTTTTTATTTTAAAATATAAATGTGATGTTGTTACACTGCTTTGATTTTTTTGGCTATTAAAAATATAATTTAAATAAAACCCAACTTATTTAATTGTGATTTTGTTTCAGAAGTATCTCCCCACGACACCCCCCCAGGCACAAAGGGGATCATGATTTGTCCACGTCCAGCAACTTGCTACGGTCAATTATTAATGAAAACCAATATTTTTCTATTGTTTTTTTTTTGGTGGAGTGTTTTCTATTTAATAGGAAATAATTATATTTCCTAATTTGTCGGGTCAATTGCATGTCAATGCCCCTAGAGTTTTGAATCATTGACAAATC
Organism: Sonneratia alba; assembly: GCA_900174645.1. Lineage (NCBI taxonomy): Eukaryota > Viridiplantae > Streptophyta > Magnoliopsida > Myrtales > Lythraceae > Sonneratia > Sonneratia alba. The sequence continues at coordinate 5,015,062 of FWPY01000010.1, forward strand.
AACCCCCACTACTGCCCAGTGGAAATTTCGTCCGAGAATTAAATTCATCTTCTCCGGATAAACTTTTTTTTTTTTTGGTGTAACAACACCATCCTCGTCCTCAGCCTAAAACCAATGGATTTCTGGTTTGATCCTCGTTAGTATGAACCTCAACCATCTGTGTGAGGGTAGAGCTCGCATCTTCACTCTCATCCTTGCCTATCGATGGTCCATTATTGACAACAAGCGACATATGATAATGTTTATGTACGTATATTACAAATATTCCATAAATACGATCATGCATTATTTGAGATTATATCGATATTTGTCGCATGCGGGACATCTTTATTGCTCTCGGTCTCCGGATATGTGTGAATGAATGTAGCTGCCCTGGTTAGCCATTAAATAGACAGGTCACCGTTGTGGACAAATAAAATCCTAGAGGACCCCCCAACAGAACTGTCCATTCTCTTCCCTCTTTTTAGCTCTCCATGACATGATATATATTCAACTATATTCATAAATGCATGTGGAACATGCATGAGACAGAGCGAGTCAACAGAATTAATAATGTAATATATAATATGTTATAGCTGTTTTTTTTCCATTATATATATATATAGTGTCACGAAGATAAGTTTTTCGCTTAGGGTTTATACGAAAATAGTGTAGAAGATGGAAAATATATGATAGTGTTTTTTTTTTTGGGGGGGGGGAGCATTCCCATCGCCATGATTAACAATTGAGCATGATAGAACACAAGCTATAATGTAATGAATACAACAATTTGACTTAATTCCGATCATTCATCTCCTTTTCTTGTTAAAGCAAAATCTCGATCGAGTTTGAGTATCGTCAGCAAAATTTTAATTTAATGGATACACATGATTTAAACTCGAATAAATCAACTCTCATTTTAGATATTGTACGGTCATATCAAAAAAATATACCAAGAATGCAATTCTCGCTCAAGAGAGAGAGAGAGAGAGAGAGAGAGGGAGGGAGAGATGTAACTTAGATGAAGAAATGAAGCTCCGAATCAGAAGTCTAACGCGATGAGCGTCAGTAAGAGGAGCCAATCAGAGATTTTTTTTTTTTTTGCATGCAATTGTGACTGGCCTAATTCAAGTTTGGTCCACTTAAGGTTAAAAACCAGAACTAGGTGGTCCCATGCAGCTTTTGGAAAAGGATAGCTTAGCGTGTAACTTAGCATGTGTAAAATTCCGGGGTTCCCAGTTCCGGCATCGATCGGAACTCCTCTAAAGTCAAGGCACCTCGCCATCTTATTTATTACTGTTATTAAATCCTCAAAAACGTGCAGAGGGTACAAAGCACAAAGATCGATTCGAAGAGAAACAAAACCAGTAAGAGAGGTGGAGGGAGATGGAAATACACCGCGAGCTAGCTAGGAGTTGGGACTACTGGGGGCGACACCTTCTGTTGTGACGTGCAAGAAGAGAACTCGAAGTGACAAGTAACAGTCGACCCCCAATTATTTTCACCTTGTCTTTCATGAGTGCCATGCCTTGGCTGGTCCATGCATTTATTAGGTGGGGGGAAAAAATAATTGTTATTACGAGGCTAGTCCCAGTCATTGATTCATCTTTCCACTAGCCCAAAATCAATCCTTGAGATCCTCTATCTCCCTCGATAATTCCCACGTTTTATTGGTTGAATAGGATCATGAGAATTTTCTGTAACTTAGATGATGGATCATTGCATTAAATTCAATGTCAATACATGGGATAGAGGCTTCCTCTTTCTCGATGCTCTAAATAACAAGCCTTTTCATTCCCATGAAAATCTAGGGGCTGCGGTGTTCATGCACGAAAAATTCATTGTCACCGTCCTTTCTATGCTCCTCCCCGATAAAATTAATATATCATAACAACTTTATCTTTTAATAAACTAATTCATTTTGAACACATCTAGTAATTAATGTATTTTTTGATATTGAATAAAGTATATTTCAAACAAAAAAATGATTCAATGTGAAATATCTTAATTCGGGCAAGTGGGGAAAATGATGAAAATAGGGATGCACAAGAAGAATAAAAGAATCAAATTAAATTGCAAACCAAATCAAACTAAACTTTAAAAACTAGTTTATGATGAACTAATTCTTATATAATATGATTTTTTTAATGTAAAATGGTGTGGTTAGTAACCAAGTATTGAATCATATTTTTTAAAAATATATTTAAAATATTATAAATATATTAGAATTATTTTTAAAAATAAAAAATAGTGAGATATATGTTCTTTTACTTTTGTATATCATATTTTTTTTATTAATTTATACTAAATTTCATCATAAATAATCTACTAATTTTAATCTTACATATTTTATTTATTTTTAATTAAATTTTCTATGATCTTAAATTTTTTTTCTTTTTGTTATTTTTATTTTCTTATATTTCAATGCACCTTTTTGTTTTGTTTTGAACCAGTTTATATTCAATTTGTTAATTTTTTACAATTTTTTTTTAAAAAAAGTGGTTTGAACATATTAATTGAACCATAAAAACGGATTCGAAACAATTTAATTCGATGGATGTGTAATGATTATAGTTTAGAGGTATAATGTACTAACTAAAATGGACCACTCTAATGGTTCGGAGAGATTTAGTTCAGCTCGGTTCGACGAACCGGACCATGAGCATCCCTGGATGAAAGAAGGAGAGGAAAATACGAATCGGGAATTATTAATTGGGAAGAAGGGTTGAGGGAATCTCCTCAGAAAGGTACATGCTGGTGCTGTTGCCGTCTCTTCCGTATGGAGGCGCCTCCGGCTTGCGCAAGATTCATTCCCCTTTTTCTAATACCAATAATATCATATTTAATATAATATAATATAATATAATTAATCCCCGACATTATTACAAGGAAATTTCGGGTTAAACAAAAGAGTATGACACGAAATTAATATATGCATATTAATAATGTGGTGGCACCATCTAGGATATTAATATCACCCTCCACTACTATTCAAAAAATTATAAATTTAATAAATGTTTATAAATAAAAAAAGAGAATGTAATATCTTATTCTTGATTGTAAACAAGGAAAAAAAATGTCTAAGAGCTGTAAAACTCCAAACCCTCTTCTCATATGCGACAAAAAAGTATCTTATACAATAGTTATATCACATTAATATAATATTATTTTTTTATCTAATGGTTACATTTTTATAGTTCATTAGTTCTTTTTTAGTGTTTATTTATTATTTTCAATTTTTAATAATTAAAAAATTAGCATTTATAATTTTTTTATTAAATAATTACACACTATAATACAACCTTTTACGTAAGATAACTTCTCCTCCCTCCATCGCACGGTTACAAGGAAAAAGTGGGAGCTGGCCATTGGCCGGTGGGTTCCCGAGTATCAATATGAAAGCTGGTGGAGAATGGGAATCGTTATTCCAGAAAAGCGCACAACATATGTAGTGCGATTAAGGAAAGGACCTGCTGGTCATTCGCAATCCTTAGCTGGCAGCCTGTTCATCCTACGGCTAGGATTCATATAAAGCAGCCACCCTTGCTTACGTGGATTATACTGCTGTCCGCAGTCAATAAAACCCCTTTCACTTGATTCATCTAATTTTGACGCATATCATGTATCTTAAATATAAATTTTATCAGTACAAAATTTATAATTTGTAATATTTTTTTATTATGTAGTATTTTGGATCAGTTAATTGTATATTAAGACTAATTTATAATTAGACCATTAAAAAAATATTAGTCAACCCTCTTAATTTAAAATTTAATTATTATATCACGAGATATTTAATATAAAAATTACTAATTAATTTATAAGATTTTTCTCCATATAAACCTAATATTATTTAAATTTAAATTTAAATTTGATTAATCACTGCTACTCACTGCTACCCAATCATTGAGCAGAGCACCCCCTCTATAATTACAGCTCTGCCTCTCTTTCTTCCTTCCACCTCTCTCTCGCGATCTCCAGAAGATTTCCTCTCCTCTACTGTCCATCCCCAGGCATGGACTTTTGAGAAGGAAACATCCAAAGAGCAAATCTTTCGAGGAAAAAAAGAAGAAGACCCGGAAGAAAGAGGCTAAGAAAAGAGCGAACTTTTCTCTTGTCTGGGTCCCGATCTTGAGCTCTTTCTTGGAAGATAGGGAGGAAGGCTGTCGAGCAAGGAGAGGATTTGGGATATTATCTGAAATGCTTTTTATGGGTAGGGCCTTTCTTGCTGAAGGAGATAGCTGTAAAGAGTGGGAGAAGGAGAGATAGCGAATCTTCGTTGTCTTGCAGAAGCAGAGGAGGGAGGGAAGGGAAATCAAGATCCTAAGGAACCGCTCGTTCTGGTCTGACTTTGGTCTGTAGATTCTGATTCTGTCATCTTCAATTGGTTAGATTAAGTTCTTTCACGTGCTGATTTGTGAGACGGTGATTTGCTGTGTTTCTGTTAAGATTTGATGCTCCTGTTGCTCGATTGATAGTTTAGGAAAAGGTTGAAGAAAATCACAAAAGTCATTTGCTTTCGCTGTCAAAGATCATGTTTTTTTTTTTAAATCTTGATAATCTTATCATATAGGAATAGCATATAGTTGCCCGCATTTGGTCTTGAAGTTGCCGTCTATTTGCTAATTCTGCTGTGTGTCTATCTCAGCGAGCTGATTTGGAGCCCAGACTGCGACGGTGATCAGCGATCCGATGGGAATATCAGCTCAAGAGTCTCAACCCCAGCCCGCGCCTGGGCCCACCATCATTTCCTCCGCAGCACAAGTCGAGGTGGAGTTTGCGATCTGCGACTGCTGCGGGTTCACGGAGGAGTGCACTCCGGCTTATATCAAACGTGTCCGGGAGCGGTACTCTGGGAAGTGGATCTGCGGCCTCTGCGCTGAGGCAGTCAAGGACGAAATCACACGGACGGAGCGGCTGATTAGCGCGGAGGAGGCCATGGACCGGCATATTAACTTCTGCAAGAAGTTCATGTCCCCGGGCCCTCCCCCGGACCCGATTATCCACCTGATCTCGGTGATGAGGCAGATACTGAGAAAGCGCTTAGAATCGAGGTCAACACCAAACAGCCCGACCAGGGCAGCTCCCATGAAATCACTGGCTCGGTCCGAGAGCTGTTTCCCTGCAATGACAGGTTGAAGATCACATAACAAAGGGAGATTCTTGCCTAGACCGTGTGTAAAAAGAATTCTTCTTCCCCGGCTGATCATAACCCGTTCCAGATGTAGAATGCTGGTATCGATCAACTGTTGTGGATTATCTGGTGTTGAAGAATCTTTTTAGGCTCGGTCTCTGCAATGGTCTCTGAGAAATGAAGCACACGTGACCGAGGAGCTGGTATAGGTCAGTGTTTTCCGGTGTGTGAGGATGGAGATGGAACCGACTGAGATGGGAAAAAAAATCGGGGATGAGCCGAACCAGGACATTCTGTGGACCGAATAAGAGAATTACTGTAAGAAAAATCAAAGACAGATGATATGCTTATAATAAATTTGTAATGTCATAAAATAAATGGAGAAACTTACTATTAGAAAAATTTCGGTCGTCTCCGCCTGCATGCACAATTCTCTATCCCATTATCCACAGCGAACGGAACGTGGCTTTGTAGAGCTTTATCTCTGTGTGCATTCATAAGAAGCTATTTCTGTTCAGACAATGTAACGTGCAGTGATCACATGAAGGAGCGATGTAAGGACCGAAAATTCTGCAGATGGCATGGTGGCATGTAAGCAAGCCGTCGGATCTCCGACTACTGATGCCAGCATGCTGCTGCAGGGAATCATACATTGTTGTGTGGACCTCCTGACATGAGGGGTTTGAGCAATTTATATCACGGGTCTCAACGAGCCAAAACGAGATTTGTATAGCCAAATCTAGATTTGTGTCCAAGAAACTGATGGGGTGTTGTCTTGTCGTATACGATTTTTCAGGGTTTTATTCTCTTTGTTCAGGTAGCGTTTCGGGCAGGGGCTCTGCTTTCTCATTGAGGGTCTGAGTCCGTTTATGGTTTGAGCAGATCCATCATCTCGTAAGCCACCAGAGAAGAAGATACAGGAGCAACAAAGATGAGAATTCAATGTTGATAAAAGGGAGCAATCAGGCCAGCGAGTTTTGTTGCATCTCAATTCGTATTCATGCTATATATCTCCTATGGACGTCTCGCTTCATATATACGACACGTAAGAGAGAGCGCTAGAACGGCCTAATCCAATAATGGAAAATTTTGAAGTAAATCATGAGAATATGTATGAACTATGTGTGTGAACTACCATCCACAGAGCTAACCACAGAGGTGGGGCTTTCGGGAAATTAGAAAACGAAAGTGTGGCCGGAGGTAACAGTGGAATTCTGCATGATTGCGTTGTCTCTAAAATCCCCATATCTATGATTAATTTAAACCCTTCAAATTTAAAGAACCGTGATTTTTCTAAGCTCACTATTGCCAATAAAAAGAGAGCATTTTTGGTGGGCTTGCTTCGCTTGGACCCACAAGCATGGAGCAATGGATGCGTCTAGATCTGCCTCGTGACCTGTCATATTTATCTGCAGCCGAGAAATGGTGTAGAAGGTATCTCCTTGAACAAGTCGTAGTAGAAGACAACAGTCTTGTCACCTTCTGCTATGCTCATCCCTGAATAATGGAGATGACTCTTGAGTTTCGGACTTGTAGGAGATACCCTTCAAGTTTAGACCAAAGAGATCTGGTTAAAACCATTTTCATAAAAACTGAATAAATCTATGTTTGCTCAGAATAGGACTCTGTCACGACCGTTCACCGGAAACTCTGTAATTCTGAATGAAACTGCAGGAGTTAGTCTTTCGGGTGGAGTGCGAGTTCGTGTATGAGAATGGAGGCTCCTCGAAAAGACAACAGGTGGGGGTCCATTTGTTTCCTTTGACATTATCCTTTCAGGTAGAGCATCATCACGATCATTATCAGAATCATCTTCACCTTAAAAGATAGAATCTGGACCACTCTTTTCTAAGACCATGATATTGGACTGGTCTTGAGCACTACAGAGTCTGGTAACCATTTTCAGCTTCTTCCCTCTCTCGGCAGCAAAAATTATGTTAGGTTCTGGGCTCCACCCCTCCTCTGTTCCAATTAGTACGAGCACTGCGGTGGTTGAGATCCGAGTCCGGCAGCCCTGTGATGAAGCTACCTTGAAACACCGTCTTTACTGCCAAAAGTGGGCAAACTAGATTGTGATTCAAGTATTTCTGGCCAGAGACAATCTCATAAGAGTTTATAGCCCAGGCATCCTTAAGAATTGGTTTCGGCCATTACTTATCCAAATCTATTGACTATTTTATGTTAAAGTAATTGTCGCCCACTTCCAGTTGTCAAGATGGCCGAGTTGGTCTAAGGCGCCAGTTTCAGGTACTGGTCCGAAAGGGCATGGGTTCGAATCCCATTCTTGACACTCTCTTTTTCTTTCCTCTCTCTTTTTTTCCCCCTATTTATGTTTTTAAAAAACAGAATCTCGTACAGGCAAGAGGACGAGATAATCCCTGTAAATCAATGCCGAACATGACATCGAACATAATGTTGGTACATCCTGGTCCGCCTGGACTTCCGGAAATAGTTCGATAGACACATCTGGAGTGTCCTCAGGCCGCAGTACTACATATGGGTTACCGGTCAAGACTCAAGAGTAGGATTTCGCATCCATATTCGTCGACTCCCTCACAGTATGAGACTACAACAAAATGGACACGGAGGAAACTCCGAGAATGAACAGCTGCAACTTGAACGGTCGATGCAACGAGGATCTACCCTTCAGACCCGCCATTCCTCGGAGATGATAAAGGAAACGTACATCACCTGGTAGTAATAGAGCAACACATCGGATCCCATATTCGGCAAGACTACAGTACTCGACTTCTCATGTTCAGCCTTCGCCGAGGACATCCCCGACCGTACATATCATACTCGATGACGATCTACATGACACATCCGGTTCTCCTGTCGGGGACCGTAAAACTGAGATAATGAAAATGCAGATGGCACAGAAGTCATGCATACGAAGAGCCGACGGTTCAGCAGGATGAGTTCAGATGACCACCAAGCGTAGAGTCAAGAGAGTTGTGTGGGGGGTCATCTAACTTGGCTCCAACATATCCATTTGAATTTTTCAGCCCTCTATTACAACACTTGCCTGTATGTATTCTTAGTAAAGGTAAAATAAGGAAGAAGTAGCGGTTTGCTCACTGTTGTCCTCGTATTTTCTCGTATGGCTGGTGGATAAGTTGCATCCAAGTAGGCAATTTCCCTTGTTTAGTTTCGTACATACGTGCTCTTGCTTTCCATCCTTTTATCTTAGTAAGTTTACTATATTCGGCATCGCCTTTGTCCAAGCCCTAGATTAAACCAATAATCCGAACCGATAAATTCTATGGATGTGCACGAGTATCCGACAGAATCAGAGTCGGAGGAAACCCGGCCGACACAATGGGTCTGGGATAAATTTCAGTGAGATATCTCCCGGCCAATTATCGGAAGGGTCCCCGGAACCATCCCATATTGAAATCCTAGAGGCTCCCCGTGGGACAGGACAGTTGGCGGGCTCCTCTTGTATTGGAAAATCAGAACACTCGTTATCGGTTTATGAACAGCTAGTTACGTACCTCTGGAGCTCGTGCTTCGGCGGTAATCTTAATGAAATCAAAGTAGGACATTTGACAACTCACCTTCGTAGATTAAGAACTATAAGATTGGCCCCCCCTTTTGTCTTTGCCTTGAAACGACAGAGGAATCCTAACTTTTCATGCTCTGTCTAAAGGTCCGGAAGAAGAACGTGAAACTTGTTAAGATTTTCACATTTGTCTTGCACGGCACGGTTCTTCTCTCGAAGGACTGGCCGTCTTGTCGTGCTCTCTTTCTTTCTCCTTTAGGCCGCTCCCAGTCTTGCTTTCAATTTCCCAACTGACCTCTTGGGAGAGAAGAAGCTTACTTTTTATCGCCATGGCTGCCGCGCTTCCAATTTCTTCCTGTGGCATTGTCCTCACTGGACAGCAAGAAAATCTCCCTCTCCATGAATACTAATGATGAGGCCCGTAAGTGTTGTCTGTATCAACTACTAATAAGAAGAATATTATATTAAAAAACATAATTAAAATTAACTTTTAGTCCTCCCGCATTTTTAATTTCGAAATTTGACCAAAAAAACATCATACATGCCGAACCACCTCCGGCGCTAGATCATCTGAACTCATCCTGCTGATCAAGATTTCGACCCAATCTCGTGTGAAATCTATTATAATTTGGCATTGTAACAAGCATACGTAACAATCAATAACTAAACACCCTCAAATTCTAATTTTAAAAAAATAAACTAAACACACTCAAACTGAGAAGTCGTGTTAACAAAAGAAGAAACTAGCATGGTATCGGACATCGGACAGAAGGTAGCAGTCGCTGTGTAAGAGTATACGGTAAAACTCAAAAGTGAGAGCGGAGGAGGTCATCCCCCAGCTAATATTATTGAAAGTGCGGTCCCGACCTATTCAAAATGGGCATGAAATCGTTTTATCCGATTACGGTTCGGTATGTTTGTTTAACGGGCCAGTTCGGTTACAGGTCACGGTTCATACAACCCGGAACCATTTATAAATGGGTCGGTTAACGGTTCGGGTCAGTTTGACCTATCAACCGTCTATTTATTAAATTTTAAATTGACCCGACAAAATCTTATTATTAATTTGTAGGATTTTTGGCGGTCTGAGCCTATTTTCAACGGTTACAGGCTAGTTCAACATGGTAACGGTTCATACTAGTTATGATTTAATGGATTCATATTTCGAAACCGACCCGTAACCTCCCCAAATCCACTAAGAACGGTTATGAACCAGGTTAGGAGCAGTCTATACTAGTTCCAAGTTTAAACAGTTCAGTTACAGATAAGTTCGACCTGTTTAATATCTTTACCCAGTCACCTCCGTGAACCGTCGTGGATGCATATATGCTGAACTGGACGGTAGGTGGCCATACGTGTCGGCAGACGAAGATTTGGCTTTACAACTGGGAAAAAAATATTAAAATAAGTCTTTCAAAAAGGTTGTGGATGAAATAAGTCTTTAGAAAATTAAAATAATATTTTTTTAAAATTGAAACTAATTAAGTTATGAGTTTATTGATTAATTATGAATATATCAAATTATATATTTAATAATAATAATATAATTAATAAATATAAATTAAAATATTATATATTGAACATAAATTTATAACTTTAAAAAAGTATCATAATATATATTTAATAAAAAATATAAGTTTAAATGTAATAAAATAGAAGGTAATATTAATCTTCTTTTTAAAAAAATCTCATGATATTTTTTTCTTTTAAAAATAAATTTTAATTTATTTGGTTCGGTCATCAATTTAATTAGATTTAATGGTCAAATAAAAAATTAATCAATTTAGATGGATACGGTTGAGTTTACAGCATATTTGAACTAATTAAGTAAATTAGGCAGAGTGACTTACCAGTTCTTGATCGAATTAGTTGGTCCAATTTTAAAAACTACGACGAAAAGTAAAAACTTGGAGAGTAGGTTTACTTATGATATTCATAATACCCATTTTGGCAATTGTACACCCAAAGCGTTCAGCAAAAAGAAAAAAAAAAGTTGGTGCGTGCCCTAGCGTCCACTAACCCAGTAAGGTGATGTTCGAAGACGTGTGTGAATTTGCAACATCGACTGAGTCTCCATTTGAATAGTTTATTTCCCTCTAACCAAAAAAAAAAATGTCTTGCCAATCTAGAAACCATCGGTAAATTAAAAAGTGCACAGGGAATTGGTGCGATGGAGAAGTTGTATCCGTGATATCATCACCGTAACAAACTTCTCATTGGTCCCCAGTAACTATTGGGTAGTTACTTCTCATTTTATCTAATACATTAACGAACAACCAAAATATACCACAGAAATATATAGCTTGTAAATTTTCCTTTCAAACACGTACTGAAAATTCCAAATTCTTTATAAATCACTGTAGAATCAGTGATAAATAAATGTGCGTAAGTTATCCGAATAATTGTATAAATCTTTACTTATTACAATAAAATTATCTCACGATATAGTTATGAAAATAAAATATTTAGAATTTCTATGGGTGGGGGGTGGGCTGGGGATGGGGAGGCTCTGACTCTGTGTGCCGAATTAATTCCGAAATGCACGACGGAGGCTTTTGTACGTTCCGTAAATCGGAACCCGCCAGGTCAGCCGACGTTTCTTCGATTTCTTCCACAGAGTGGGTTGACGCCGTACTTCATCTTGAAAAAGAAGGAAAATGCAATTATGAGCTTGAAGATCTTATTTTTGTCAAAAAAAAATTGTTCTATTTTGTAATATTTAATTAAATAGATATGAACCTTTGAATTAATATTTTTATGATGTAATTAATTGTTTGATTTAAATTTTATATTAATTTAAATAAAATATTAAAATAATTATTAAAATATAATTATATACGTATAATTAATTATTTTTATTTTTTCACGTAAAATTCTTTTTATTATAAAATTTATTTTCATTTTTTTTGGACGGCACAATTTTTTTGAGACCATGTTAGCATAGGCCGATCTTTAAGGTGGCTTGAAAGCACTTATCCATACACGTTTTATTTTTTTATACCATACCTGAATCGTATTAAATTTTACCACCTCTCATTTACATTCCTCATCTAAGTTGAATTTAGCACTTTTGGGTTGATTGATCAATAATGAAGATGTTGAATGAGAGAGTACCACTAGCCTCGACACACTACGTTCGTAGCGTGGGGAGATGGCTCTGCAGGAGGGCTCTCGTGGTGGAACCGTCGAGGCTTCCTCCTCGATCAACGCAAGAACGACTTCAAAATCGACGAGGGGTACGATTGATCACCGGCCACAGAAAGTGGGGAAGAAAAACACGTGAGAAGACTTTGACTTCTGGGTCGGAAGCTTTTCCGTCCTATGACGTCCGACACTTACGTGTATGTAGCCTCTTTCCATTAAATAATATGATCATATTATATATACGATGGAATACTAGAAATCGTTTAGACGTGGATTTCATTTGAAAATATCTTGAGCTAAGTGTAGTGTAGTGTGGTGGTCTTGGTTAAGATTTGTGCAGCTGTACATCGAATTCAAACCACAATTATTGAACCCTTGGAATTTGTGATGCTTTAACTCGACGTAGATTTTTCGCATAAAATGTATGAAAGTTTTGGTTATTATAATGTTTGATTGGGAACGGGTAAAAATTTTACGATAGTACTTAAATTAAAAGTTACGTAGATTTTTTAGATTATAACTATTTTAATTTTTGTATTATTTATTTGTATGGATAACCCAATATCTAATACTTATAAGATTCATATATCTATTTATAAGGCTAAAAAAAATCTCACCAGGGGGAAAGAGACCAATTTTCTCGACGAAGAAAACCTAGTAACATGCACACATTGGTAACCCGTTTGGTGGATACATCGTTCTTCCAAGTATGAACCAGCCCAGCATTCATCTGATTCCCCTAAAAGACGAAGAGAAGACCCTGCGAAGACTGAGACTTGATGAACTTACCAAGAAAGCTCGGCCTGTCGTGATAGAATTAAACTAAGTATATATATTGGAAGGTCGGTCTTAGGGTCCCCGCCCGATTGTTAGCCGGTGCGACGAGCGGACCCGTTGAGATCTCTGATGCCAAAACATAAAGCATGAAGAGGAAATTAAGCAAACCGGAAGGTCAAGACCCTGTCCAACCTCTAGGTGCTCGAGAGAGAGAGAGAGAGAGATCAAAAAGCACATAAGCTTAGATGTTGAGGGAATTTTTGTTGAGAATAAATATTTATCTTAACTTATTAAACAGTTTATCAGTTTATAAAAAATATGAAATTTCAGTTAATTTTGAGGTTGTATGTACATATGTGGCTTGACCTCGATGTACTTGGAACCATGCACGTGGCCGGAGTGAGCCACGACGTCACTGCTATCACTGGTGAGTTGATTTGCATTGAAATCTTTCTCATGATAAATGATATAAATATATAAATATAGCTCACCAAGCATGATAATTAAGCAGAGTAAATTAATATTGACCATTGCCACTGCCGAATTGTACGACGCTCGGGGTACCCCATTTCGACTGATAGACCAAAGATTCTTCAGTGTGGCAATGTAGACTTCGCTCGGGCAACAAAGGGGAGGAAATTAATTGGATCTGTTATCATTAAGGCTTGGACTTTTCCCAGCTAGTGCTGTGATCAAAATCAAATTCTCATCAGCACCATCCCCTCCTGCTCTCTGCCCCTTTCCCATTCAAACAATCCGATCTTCTCCTCGCATGACGTCAAATGTTGTGCTCGGACAATACGAAAGGAGGGGGGGTCTCGCCGACTATGTTGAACCCATACCACATCCACTAATAAATATGAACCGGTTCACATGGTTCGATACAGATCTTTTCTCTTAATTAGCTGCTCAACATTGGATCATGTGAATGAACAAAGGTCACCACTAAGAGAAATTCTTCCTTTGATAGATAGATCGACCGGAGTGAAAGTTAGATCAATTAGAGATGAAAAAATTTCCGTATATAAGATAATACATGTTAGAAAATTATATCCACTGTGGATTGGGAAACTGCAAGTTGATGCTCTCATTTTCTCATTTAAGGTTCAATTGCACCTTTCGTTGACGTCTGTGAATAGAAAATACATGTATCATTTAGTATATATTATATTGGAATTAGGAAGGGGAGATTTTCCTTTAGATTTTAGTGGATGAACGAGACCTAAATGTACGGTGTGGACTGACTGACCTATTGGAGCCCTTGAAAGGACCGGCAAATGAATTGCGAGGAAGGAACCTCTCAAACCTCTTGAACTTTCTACGCCTTACCTTCCAAATGAAAGGGACAGATCAGATGAACAGATTTTACTTGTTTGAAAATGAGCAAGCGAGGTTTATCGAACAATCACGCCATCAAACTCCGGCTGCATTGGCCGACCTCATAAGGACCGATCCGTTGCCATGACCCTAGAGATCGGTGGGGACAAATTACTCGAGGGCTTATTGTACCCTCTGATAATATATTTGATACCCAGTGATTATTTTACAAGAATCAATATTTTCGGTTGTTCCCCCACCCACAAATTTATATTTTGAATCAGGCTCTGTGTAAGTGGAGGACAAAAGGGTGAAAATTCTGCGTATTGCGGCTTGGAGATGAGAGAGCAAGGGAATGATATTGATAGCAGGTATTTTGTTTCATAGAGTGTGTATATATATATATATATATATATGATCTTACCCAACAAGGAAGGAAATGGAGATAATGGGTTATATATAAGTTTGGCTATGTCGCATCTGGCATTTTTTATTTATATCGAAAATATTAACCTTATGAAATTTTTTTTAAAAAAATAAAATTTTAAATCTGAATTTCATAAATATAAATTTATAATTTTAAAAATTTCATCTATTTTTTTGGCTGATCAAGCTCAAGCTCAAGCTCAATTTATGTGTGGTAAGCTGCTCACATAAAAAAAAAATTAAATGATTCAATTTCATGGAAGCCAGTGTGTCATGATAAGGATAATTAATAAAAGTCCTCATTTTTCACGTATTTATAATATGGGATCTCACCCACTCCCTTGGTAGGTTAAACCACTCAAAAAGTTCTATCTCAGGGGGAGAATTTCAATGCCGTGGGATTACTTAAAAATAAGAGCAACAAAATCCTGATTACAAATCTTGCCGATCATTACCTTTCACGTATATATTCTTCTTGGCATGTAAGTTTCCACTGCAGTATGAAAGGAAATATTTTCTGCCACTGTCATTGAATGTGACGTAATAATCAACCCAGCTCACAATGCTATATAAGCCCCCAGCGAGCTCCGAGCCTCTTTCCCTCAGTAGAGCTCGTGTTTGTTATGGCTCTCAAGAAACTTGGATGGAAATCCATCCTTCCCAAGTGTTTGAAGTCCCAGACGGGCCCCGGCAAGGACCCCCAGAATACCGACCTACCGAAACATAAGTCTCAGCTAAGGCTGTCGTTGTCCGGCCTCAGCAACCGGAGCTCGCTGCTCTCCTTCAGCGACCTGTCCGTTTCCCTGACGAACGTTCACAGTTTCACGCTCGCGGAGCTGAAAGAGATGACCCACGGCTTCTCGAGGAGCTACTATCTCGGGGAAGGCGGGTTCGGGACCGTGTACAAGGGGTTCGTCAAGGAAGAGCTTCGGCCTTGTCTGAAGGCTCAAGCCGTTGCGGTTAAGATGCTTGATTTGGATGGCACGCAAGGCCACAGGGAATGGCTGGTAAGAATTATGCTTCGTTGATATGTTATGTCAATAAGAAGAAAACTGAATGGCACGACTCTTATCTGCAGGCTGAAGTGATCTTTCTCGGGCAGCTAAGGCACCGGCATTTGGTCAAGCTGATCGGCTACTGCTGCGAGGAGGAGCATAGGCTTCTCGTGTACGAATACATGGAAAACGGCAACTTAGACGACCAGTTGTTCAGAAGTGAGTAGAGAAGATTGACGAAAAGGATAAGGAACACTCGTATGTTTTTTCTTATTGTTCGATTTGTTTTAATCTAGCTAATCCCCTTTGAATTTCACAGAATATTCCTCCGTCTTGCCTTGGCTTACAAGAATAAATATCGCAGTCGGAGCGGCAAGAGGCCTCGCTTTCCTCCACGACGAAGAGAAGCCGGTGATATATAGAGATTTCAAGGCCTCCAATGTCTTACTAGACTCCGTAATCTCTCCTCCTTCAACTTCTGCTCATTAAGTATTGTGTTCATATGATAACTTGATTCGGTCTCATCCTGTGATATGGAATGACTTTTTTCCATTTCAGAATCACAATGCTAAGCTCTCGGATTTTGGGCTCGCGACAGATGGTCCGGAAGGTGATGAAACTCATGTCACAACTCAGGTCATGGGCACAAAGGGCTACGCAGCCCCAGAGTACATATCCACAGGTAAGTTGATCCAATCTCGAACTCAATACGCTGATGAACCCGAACATTCATTCATACCGGTAAAGATTGTTTATATGGCCTCTGATATCATTTTCCAGGTCATTTGACGGCGATGAGCGATGTCTTCAGCTTCGGAGTGGTGCTCCTGGAGCTGTTAACCGGCCGGAGAGCGGTGGACAAGACCAGGTCGGGCAGGGAGCAGGACCTGGTGGACTGGGCGCGGCCCGTGCTCAAGGACGCCCACAAGCTCGCAAGGATCATGGACCCGAGGCTGGAGGGCCGGTACTCGACCGAGGGAGCAAACCGGGCGGCTCTGCTGGCTTACCACTGCCTGAGCCACAACCCCAAGTCGAGGCCCACCATGAGGAGCGTGGTGAAGACCTTGGAAGCAGTGTTGGGCTTCAACGACGTCCCAGCCGGACCTTTCGTCTATGTCGTTCCGACGGAAGGGAACGAGCAGAAGCGTGACGGTGGTAAAGGCAATGAAGAAGATGAAGAGAAGAAGGTAGAAAAGAGAGTCAAGGGTCATCATCGTCGACGAAGAGGCCACAAGCACAGGCACAGGCTGAGATCGTCGCGGTCCCGCACCGTCTTCTCGGACACTACCTTGTACTCGTCTCTCGGGTCGAGTCTCTACTCGCCGTGGAACTTGGGTAAATCGGGTGGAGACAAATAGATCGAAAGAAAAAGCTTTCTTGGTTGTTGTAAAATGAATAGTAACAGACGTCATCGTAAGCAGAGTACCGTGGATTATGGGCCAGTGCGTAGCTGTAACTTGCCAGCTGTGTTCCTACACTTGTGAAGGTGGGGAAAAACACTGTCATATGATTAATTCAAGCTCCAAAACAGAGCTTGGTATCTCATCTTGGAACAACCTCTAGGGTAAAAGGTCCAACTTCCTCTCAAATTTTCAAAAAAAAAAATATACAGAATATTGTATAAAATCCAAGGACTAATAAAAATTTTATTATACTATCATCCTATTCTGCCCTTATCTTGCCATGTTCTTTTGCCATTTCCAATTCCCCGTAGCTCAGTTCTTGATCTCTTCACATCTCCATAAAACCCCCCCGAGTTTCATCGACTTACTAGGCAGACTCCGCAGAGGTTTTCTTTTCAGTAAGGCTCGAGGCTTCCTCAGTCGCTCGTTCACGAATTTCTATCGGAAATGGCAACGTGCTGAAATTGATCCAAGATGATGACGATGACGATGATGATGATCCACATTATCTGCCTGTGACATTTGGGTCCAAGGTCAGGAATCCCTATCACCTGTGGAGCTTGCGCTTCAAAATTGTTCAATTAATTAGCAGTCAAAAGATTCCCAATTTTTTGTCGTGGAGAATTTGGAGCATTGTGGGGGCACCGATTCCATCAGCCTAGACCATGACTTTCTGACCCAAGAACAACCAAACCCCCGCACATTTTTTTTTCTCCTTTAAATCTCTGACGTTAATAATTGTTGTGAAGCTTGGCTGCTTATTCATTAATCTTTTTCCCATTAGCCAGTGGCCCAGAATGTAACAAGGCCTCCTAGTAGGAATCAAAAGGCACAGAGAACCTACCCTATCTATTATAGAGTATTAAGAGAAAAAAATAATATTTTCTCAAAAAGTATATATATATATATATGTAACATATGATTATTTTTTTAGATGAATGTAAAATCCGATCATTTATTTTCCCGAGCCTTATTTTCCGATACTGTACATTCGATATTTTTACTGAATGTAACCTTAGCGAGGGCACATGGATACTGTAATTTGCACCGGCTGAAAAGTGTAGACGATTCCATGGAAGAAAGATTTTTATAAGTGGCTGCGATTTCTGTTCCGGTCAGTGCAGAAGACTTGACCCAACTAATCCTCAATCGGTTTGCCAGTTATCACTTCCAAGCAGCAAGACACGACCCGGCGGGAAGCAAGTAATTGATTAGTAATGATGGCAGCCTCGTGTGAGACATGTTCATTGGTGGACGTGAGACGTCTGCCATCTCTCTCTCTTCTTTGAACTGGGGAAATTTTTTTAAAAAATATTAGATAATTTTATTCTATCTTACCCATTTATAATATTTTATTATACTTTTACATCTATTAGATAAAATAAAGAGAGAAATCAACACACAATGAAAATCGGGCATTGACATCATCTTGTAGGTGATAAGTATTGAAGCATTTAAAGATTCCAGGAGCCTAGATGATTCTAGAAGACATCACATCTCCCACCAACCTCCAGAAGATTACAAAGGACTTTCACATCTCCCACCAACCTCCGGTGAGCTGAAGCCCATCTCTGATCAACCAATCAGCCTGTCGAGTTTAAACAACTTAGCCACTTCAACGGTTGTGATCCAAGTTGTGGGCCGTTCAGACATCCCAGTTGTTCTGTCTCAACACCTGCATACCTTCTTTGAGAAGGATCCATCATTACCACCTCGCCTTGATCATGTGGCTCAGTATCATTATCTGTACATGTGACACGCGCAATGGTCGATTAAAGATCTGGGTTCGATCTGACCGCTCTTACCATTTTAATCGTTCAGTAAATGGCCAGTCACTGTCATGCCCGATTTGGTTTCCTCTCGTATTTCAGGGCATACCGACTCTCACCTGGGCATACTGACTCTCAAATCGGTACGTGATGCGAACTAGAGACACTGCCCGCTGTTCGGGCACTCGCAACCCCACATGCTTACCAACAAAGAGTCGGAATAAGAACTCAGGACTGACTCTTCGATGGTTGTCATGAATCGATCGAACTTCAGTTTCAAAGCGGGCCTTTATATGATTTAGAAGAACCGAAGTCCATCGGAAATAATTGGAAATGGACTCATAACTTCTCAATTTGAAGAAACTCAAACTGACGTCGAACAGTCCGAAGATGAACCTTCCGCACCTTCTCGACTCCATTGAGCCTCGACTGCAAAGTTTTGCAAGCCTCCCATCGTGATCCTCCTGACCGCCAACTTCTCGAAGAAGGAAGAATCGAGCGCTTGAAAGATGTAAAAGAGAGTGTTACGATCTTCCATGAAATGTTATTAAGTGGCCTTCGTGACTCCTCTAATCCCCGAATAGCCTTCACCTTCGATCTTCCAATGCCCAAATTCATCCTGTTAAGTCCTGAGATATGAGGTTGGACCATCCCAACACCAAAAGTCCAGTCGGCCGCCCAACTTGCGAGTCCTGAGATTTCTCATTGTCTCTTTCATCCAAATCTATGATGCTAGCCAGTGGTTGAGAACATCAAATCTATGAACTCGAATAAAATCAACTCAGAATACACGTGGTATGACCGAGTCACTGCTGGATACTGCTGGATAATGAGGATACTCGCTTGTACAAAGAATCTTCAAGATTTCTGGTTTTGATAAGACAGTGCAAGATTAAATTGTTAAATCTCCATAGTTTCGTCAGAGCACCAAGCAACTTTCAAGAAACAACAGAATGGAAACCATTATCCAAGTTTTCCCAAGCCAAAGACAGTAAGTAGGCACATGTTTCCACCCTCCAACCAGACTAGGAAAACTCAATGATCAGACATTGCATATTGGGAGGCTAGATTGATCAGCTGCGTAACATTTTCCATCCTTCAGAAGGTGATGATTGGGTCGAACAGAAACATAGACAAAAAGGAACAAAATGAACATAATCAAGCAAATCGAGTTTAGAGAAGCTTCCAATATCTATCCCCTACTATTGACCCCTCGAAATGGAACTGCAGACATTTCCATCTGAGTACAGAACCTAAAAGAAAAGGGGACTCACAGGGCAACCTGAACCTACAACAAGAACTCTGCAGTAAGCCATACGGGATGGGATCTTACAGGTAAGTGGCCTAGGATGTGCCGTAAGATTTGATAGGAAGTTGGCATAAAATTTTTGACAGAGTCAAGTAGGAAGAAGTTCTCATTCCTCACTCTTCTTCTTTTTCTTCTTTTCTTTCTTCCTGGCTTGTTCACTTTCATCTTCATCTTCCTCCGTGTGCTTTCTCTTTTTCTTCTTCTTCTTCTTCTTCTCATCTTCTCCAGCTTCAGATTTCTTGCCATCCTCCACTGCATTATCCTCTTTCTTCGTCTTTTTCTTCTCTTTCTTCTCTTTCTTACCCATCTCTTCATCTTTAGGCTCTGCAGAGGCATTCCCATCAACAGACATATCAGTAGCTTCCTCAGACTTCTTCTTCTTCTTCTTCTTTTCCTTCCTTTTCTCCTTTTCGTCCTCAGCTGATTCAATACTCTTCTTGGTAACAGTTTCCTTCCCATTAGCAGCACCACTTAATGCTTGCCCAAGAGTTGAGTCAGCTGCAGGGTTGTATGACTGTACAAAATAAAAGAATCAACTCGCACACAAACCCACATAAAGATCAAAAATAAAATTAAAGATCGAAAGTTAATGGAATAAAACGTATTCAAAACCTTTGCAGCAGTTATTATTGCACCAGTTCCCTTCTTTCTATCCCTGTCGTATACTTCTATCTTTGGTTTGCCCTTAGCAGACCCAGCAGAACGACCCAATTCTCTGCCTTCAAGGTTTCTTAACCTTGCTTCAAGCTAGAAAGAGTACCGACCATCAGTAAATGAATATCTTCCATAGAAGAGAGCTAGAGATATAACCAAAATTTGCCTTGCAGCCTACCTTGGCCCGGTTGTCTAGACCCATAGAATTATCTTGGTTATCTCCAAGAGCATCGCATCTAATTGCCAAGGCAGTTTTGGCAGCAAGAGATCGAGAGATCTTCCCCTTTATCTTTGGGGCAGCCTGGCCAATTAAAGAAGCATGGTAAATAAGCCCATATTTAGGAGTAGCATGCTTTGTCTTCAATGCTCTGAAGAGAGCCTTTTCAGCTCCAAGGATCTGAATTGTGCTTCCAGGCTGTTTTGCAAGATTCACCAAACTTCCACCATGAGCGATAAGGCGAGCCCCAACAAGCTCCCCGACCAGGGCAGTCAAATTGGGCGCAATCGTGTTCATTCTACTCTTCAGGTAATCATAAAGTTGGGCTCTGTACTCAGAAAGAGACAAGACCTGATCACACAGCTCCCTTATGTTGATCAAGTCAAGATCACTAACTTCGGTTCCCATGGAGATCATAGCCGCCTCCTTTAGCTCAGCCTCAACCTCCTCCGGCAGTATCTATTGAATTCAAAAGCCATCCATTAAAAACAAACAAGTTCACAGTCATCAAGAAAAGAATCATCATATACCACAGAAACAATCACAGTAACTCCTTCTACCTCTGAAAAATCAAGCTTCGCAGCATTAGCACGACTACCCATCAACTTTACTGTCTTGGCATAAACAATGTTATCTTGCACAATCTTAGCAAGCTCTGGGAAGTGCCATCCGTACCACTCCCGAACCCTCATTGCATATGTATTGAGCTCTTTATCTAGGTCATCAAGCAAACCTATAGCTTGGATAATCATTGTATCCACCTGCAATAGACAAAATTATAATACTACAAACAACCTTTAAAAAATCAAACAAATGACTTGGCAACCACCTGCCATAACAGCATCTGAATTTGTTTAACAATCTACTATTGCAAGGAATCAATGCAGCCATTGTAGACTAAAAGAATATTTCCCAAACTTATCTTTCCAAGGTTCATAATCTATTTCTAACTCAAAATCACAGGGTTGCAGAGATACCTTGTCCGCACTGAATTTCAACTTGTATCTAGACAAACTATGAGATAAACCAAGACTCATTGGAGCCAAATCCTGAACAGCAAGACCTGAAATGAGCTCAGTCAACTGACTCCGCAAACCACGCATTAACTCCATCACAGAATTGTTGTGAACACATTCGATTTGCTGCAATTGAAACAATAATTCTTCAAGCATCAGACTCCTATGTGGGCTAAAAAGTCCAAATCTCCGGTATTAAGGTTTCTAGCACTGCATACCAGCATATCTTTAATTGCATTCCCAAGCTTTGAATCAGCCACGCCCAATGTTTCTCCATCACAGTGAGATTTTAAGAACTTGCGCAGACCCTTGTAAGGTTTGCTCTCAATCAAACATGTGGCTGCCTTCAGCGCTTCCGCTGTATTCTCAAACTTTGAGAAAGCTTTCAGCTTCACTGCCTGTTGATTTTTTTTTTTTGGAGGGGGGGGGTGGTTATAGGCAAAAATATCAGCCGTTAGTACATATAAACAAAGGGAAACAAATTGTTAAACTCTCAAAACCATTACCATTATGCAATTAAATAACTTTGCCAAACATTAAAGAGGCAGTAAAGATGTTTGGTGAAAATTTTGGATAACTTTGTTCAGCATTGCCGTCTTTGTATCTGAAATTGATTCTCAAAACCTGTTTCTGAAGCAAGAATTTGGAGGAACAGACTTCAAGAAGCACATTTTTATATGATGCAATCTACCAAACCAATATCACTGCTACGAGTTCAAAAGCGTGGGTCTCTACATTCAAACATACTTGAAACTGACTCCTAAAAGCATTTCCAGAAAAGGAACTAAAGAATGGCAGACATGACAGTGATCACACACACCTTTCTGGCAGATTCTGCAGAGGAGAACTCCTTTGACAGGTCCTGCAGGCAATTAAGAAGGCAACTCATTTTATTGCACAGTGGAGAAGCAAAACATCAAGGAGGGCACCCCCAAAATGTTCAGCACGTGCATGTTAATGAAACAAGCGAGGAGCACAAACAGCTCTGTAAAATAACCACCTCGACTTTGGAGAGCTTCCCCTCATCCAAAACTTTAAACAGGGCAAAGCCCGCCGGGGTCTCAAACAACACAAGCATCCCGTCAAGTCCTTCAGACCAAAATCCCCTGAAATTGAAACAAACAATCGGAGTAAAGACCACCGCTTCCCTATTGAACCTGTAATGTGGGAAAATGCGTGAAGTGAATGTCTGAAATTACAGGACATCTTGATTAAAATTAGGCACCTTTCCGGGCAGTAACTCAAAGGCTGGAAGGAAGAAAAACCCGAGAGGGAGAGGAGGCGGAGCAGATATAGGGCTCGGGAAGAAGCTTCCAGGCAGGGAGTGAGAAAGCAGAGTTCGGTGAGAAGGAAGAGGAAGCAGCTAGGGTTTAAGAGATTCCTTATAAGCAATTTTATTTTATTTCCATTTTATACTTTTGTTTTTTCAATTTAAATGCCTCATGATGTCGCATGACCAAGAGAAATGGGCCGGGCTCGCAAGACTTGTCAGCTTGGTCTCGGTGTCTCCCAACTTCCAATAGAGCATTTTTTTTTTCAGCTATTGGTATGTCCTGCAATCCCCCCCCCCCCCCCCAAAACGCCAGAAGGTCGTATTGATAATTAAGTTTCCCTCGTATGAATGATTGACGAGTTTGTTCAATGGTGTCGCTGTTTGGTCATGCACGCACGTGCAAACAAGTCGGATCCATAATTGTGGAGATTTCCCGTAGCTCATGAAAGTCGCCGCCACGCGCCAAAATTAGAGTGGAATAGTCCGAAGTTTGAGCCTCCGACCAAGAGCGATAAAGAGTACTGAGCTTAGACCCAGCCGGAGAGCTTAGCGATCGCTGCACTGGATGGCCGTGGGAAAGTTCGACAATTTTGACTTCGAATGGGAACTAGAAATCGGTCCCACGACGGAGCCGGCTCACCAGACAGGGAAGTCGCAGGGCTCATCTCCGCCGTCGGATTCGCTAGACAACAGCGCAGTGCCAATCGTAGTCGACACCACCCTCCAATCTCGGGCCCGACCTCCGATCCCAAACGGTCGGCGTCCCGGATCACCTAACTGTTACCCCACCACCCCCAAAACCGGCACGTGCTTGACGGGATTGTTTTCCGCCTTTGAGTTGAAAAATATTAGATGTTATGTTCATAGTTTTTAAAATCAAATTGGATCAGAAACCGATATAGGTATGAGTTCATGAATCGAATCAAGAGTTGAATAAGTTGAATTGTATATTTAATAAATAATATTAATAATAAATTTATATAATGTCATAATTTAAATATAATTTATAATAAAAATTATTAATATAATTATTATATTAAATAAAAATTTAACATAAAATATAAATATAAGTCTAAAAAATAAAATATATGTATTATAATATATTTTTATTTTTTTAATTTTAAGTAGGTCAGTTTTTTCACCGATTCAATTGGGTTCATCGATCGAACCGGGAATCAGCCAATTCAATCAGAATTGACCCATTTGAATGTGCAATTGAATCTTTTATAGAAATCGGATCAGGTGAGTGACCGGTTCCCGGTTGAACCTGTAGAACCGGCTAACCTGGTCCGATTTTTAAAACTATGATGCTCTTACTGGCATATTTATCAGCTGCAGAGTAAAATTTTCGTTCTACATATGATTTATTGGTCCATAAATATTTTGTGAAATTTGCATGAGTATATCTCATGTTAGGTTTAATTCTTATACGTGTGAATACATCCATATGTTCTTTTTCAATTCTATACGATGCTCATTTATAATCAGAGAATAAATATTCTAATTTAAGATAAATCTTGAAAGGAATTTACATTTCTCAATAAAGCTTTGCACCATGGGTATATATACTTGGTTATCAATATTATGTAACGTCACGGTCTAATAATATATTGACGCTTTGTTTAAGAATCTTTAATGAAGATTTTAAAAAATCATTGTAAATATTAATTAACCATAAAAAGTACAAAGCCAAAAATATTTTTAAATCAAAAAAATATTATTTTTTTGGGTAAAAAAGGAAAGTGTTCTTTCTACTATTATTATACATATGTCACAAAATAATTAGCTCACAACCTCATTTGGATATGATAATGTAGCATATTTTTATTTATTTTTTCCGTTGTTGACAGTGACTTACTTGTCGGGATCATTCCTTGGTTCCGAAGGTGCATGTAATGTGTATTTTTCCCGTGTCGGAGCAAGGCACTCCGACAGCTGCCGTTTCTGACCCGCGTCGTGCGGGCGCCTGGTTGTCTAAGGCCACGTGCTGTAAGACCAGTCATCACGTAACCGAGAAGGTGCAGGCGTCCTTACCGTGTACTCGATTCAGTAGATTCCTTCCCCCGCTTCCGGCATTTTAATTCTTTTCAACGGCAGAGCAGAAGAAATAAGATGGAAGTTGACACTAATACCCTTCGGCTTTACCATTTTCATCCCTCAAGACTGAGAAGCGTTCGAAGGCTGGATTACCTGATACTGTTTCTACCATGTAGCACACGAAATGCGAGAGCCTATTCACTTCGGCGGACTCCTCTAATGCGACCATGATCGTGCTAAGCAGAAGGCTACCAAATTAAACTGAAAAAGGGCCAAAAAAAAAGCGGGGGTGTGGGGAATTCATATAAATAAAGAGAAAAGGGTAAATGGTCGGAGGCGTCCGACAGAACCACAAAGGGCAACCGCGTCATTTCAGCTCTCCGTCCTTTCCCCTTAAAACAGGCAATGCCAATGAATGGACGAAGGACATGGAAGATTGTTATAGCAATTTTATTCATAACTCTCCCTCTCCCTCTCTCTGCTGCGCCGTTTTCTAGAGCTTCGAGCCCTCGTCCCTCCCTTGCATGCAATTCACACTTTGAGGGGCTTGAACTCAGTAGGTTCCAGAATCTCGAACTCCATCAACCGCAATGCTCAACGGATTCGGCTGTTTCAGCTTCCTCTGAACCTCAGTGCTCCCCTCGTCGGGTGTTGCTCCTGTTCTGTATCATTTTTGTGTGAGAAAACCTTAGGATTTTGTTTCGTTCGGTTTTACGGGGAGGATCGCCCGGGGGCTGCAGCCAATCCCTCTTGGAGGTGTTTAAGGCATGAGACACCGCTGACTCTGTTTTAGCGGGAATAAAGGGATTTAGTGTGTTCTCTTGAGTTGATCTTGTTTAAGTGGGTGCTACAAAATGTTCTTACACGGTTATTGATCCTGTGACTCTTCTCGGGCTTTCATCCTCCTGATCCAAGTTGCTGCTCTCTTCATTCTTTTTGTAGAGTCTCAGCTTTTCACGGGAAAGTTTTTTTATCTTCCAAGAAACATCTGTTGGGGGCTGTTGAAATTCTAGCTCATCTGGCTCTGTTTCCTCGAAAATTTACTGGGTTTTCGCTTGACCCATCGACTGATAGGCTGAGATTTTGAAACCTTAATATTGTTAATGGCCGTCCCAGCAGTAGCTCTGTACGCCACCTCCCCGCCTCACCAGTTCAGCTCTCATATAGCCCACGATTTCGATTTCAGTTCAAGATATTCTCCATCTCCATGTTCTTCTTCCTCGTCCTCCTCTCCTCCGAAGGCAGTTCTCGGTGGCCTCTCTCGCCTCTTCTCTTCCCCGACCCAGACACAGATCCAATCTTCCTCCCTGAGCTTACTGGGGGACGAGAGGAGCGAGGAACTCCGAGAACTCGGTGGGTCCCCCTATTCAACCATGTTTCTCGGGTCCTTGAAGAGAGAGTACTCGAGCCCTGTATCGGTGATACCAGGCCCAGCCTCATGCAGTAGTAATTGTAGTCACAGGAGTAGTGCTCTGTTCAATGGGTTTGTCAGGAATGCTCTAGGTTCATGTATTGATTACGATTGGCCAAGGTCTGACTTTCACAGGCCCGGGGCAGCAGAGTCTGTGGAGCTGACCTTTAATTTGGAGGAAGGGGCTGCCGACGGAGATCTTGACTTGTATGCTAAGGAACTGTTGTCAAGTGCTCAGAAAAGGCACAAGATTTTCTACGAGGACTTGGTCTTGAAAGCCTTTTGTGAGGCTGAGAGGGCCCATAGAGGGCAGGTATTAGCTGGAATTCGAGTTTATGAGTTAGGTGGAATATGTGCCTGATCATTGTATTTTTTTCTGGGGCAAACTTTTTTCATTTCGATAAGATTCTCTGTGGATCAAATTGTCCTGGAAAATAATTTCAACAGCAGAAAGATTAAGTTTGTCTTAGTAGTTCGGTTTTCCTTTGTCAATGGCACTGTGAGGTATTACAAAATTTGATTTTGGTTGACTGTCTGGTTTTATCTTTTAGGTCCGTGCGAGTGGGGATCCATATCTGCAGCATTGTGTGGAGACTGCAGTTTTGCTTGCTCTGGTCGGTGCCAACTCGGTAGTTGTTGCAGCGGGACTATTACATGACACAGTTGATGATTCTTTTATGAACTATGACTACATATTGAGGACTTTCGGAGCTAATGTTGCAGATTTGGTCCAAGGAGTAAGTGAGGCTCATTCTTTCTTATCAAATGAATGCATTCTCGTATAACCACTTCAGAAGCTAGTAAGTGAATTTTGCTGGTGATGGATGATCTGATTTCTGAAGTTCCAGGTTGTGGTATGAAGCATGACCGATCACACATACTCATATGTACAATCGTTTTGCTTTAAACCGCAAAAGCATGAAACTAGTCAATGCCTCTGTTCACTACTATTGTTCAACATATCAGCTACCAATCTTTCAGGGCATCTTAGCACATCGGTGGCATATATGACAGATTTTTCATCTTTCTTGCCCAGAAAAAAACAGTCTCTGATGATGCTCTGGAAAGATTTATTCTTTCGATTCTAAATTGTAAGCCTTGGTCGAGATTTGTGTTCATATGACAAGTGAATTCAGTAATCAATCATCTTTTGTTAGGTTTCAAAGTTGAGCCACTTGAGCAAGCTTGCACGGGAGAACAACACTGCGAGCAGGGCCCATGAGTCAGACCTACTGCATACGACATTCCTGGCCATGGCTGATGCTCGGGCTGTCCTCATCAAACTGGCCGATCGACTCCACAACATGATGACCCTCGAGGCTTTGCCATCTTCCAAACGTGAGAGATTTGCCAAAGAGACGCTAGAGATCTTTGCCCCACTAGCGAACCGACTGGGGATCTCGAGCTGGAAGGAACAGCTTGAGAATCTCTGCTTCAGGCACCTGGAACCTATCCAACACAGGGAGCTCTCATCCCGACTCTTTCAGTCATTCGATGAGGATTTGATCACCTCAGCCATAGAGAAGCTCAAGCAAGCCCTCAAGGAGAAGTCAGTCTCCAATATTTCCCTGTCAGGGCGGCACAAGAGCTTGTATAGCATTCACCGCAAGATGTCAAAGTATTGTATCTCTCTCCCTCTCTCGTCTTCCATGTGTCTTCTGCTCGAACATTCTTTGATGTGGAACACTACTTCGTAGTGAACAACACTGCATGAGTCCAGACGATTGATAAAGTTTCAAAATAATTATGTAATAAAGTCAGAATGTATTTGTAAGGCTTACTAATCTTTTCGTGCAGGAAGAACCTGTCCGTGGATGAGATCCATGATATATATGGTCTGCGTTTAATCGTGGAGAGCAAGGAGGAGTGCTACAGGGCACTGGAGATAGTTCATGAGTTGTGGCCTGAAGTGCCTGGAAAGTTCAAGGATTATATTGTTCATCCCAAATTCAATGGGTATGTTCCTCACTTATGTTTGCTCGACCCTGGGGATTTCAGTGGATCTTCTTCATCTCACAACTTTCAGTTACAGGTATCAGTCTCTTCACACAGTGGTTATGGGAGAGGGGACAGTGCCCCTTGAGGTCCAGATCCGGACACGAGAAATGCACTTGCAAGCGGAGCTTGGTTTAGCGGCTCACTGGAGATATAAAGAAGGTGATTGCGAGCATTCCTCATTTGTACTTCAGATGGTTGAATGGGCCCGCTGGGTCGTGGCATGGCAGTGCAAGACGATGGACTCAGACCGGCCTTCCACTAAATATGCCGATTTCATCATGGGGAAGTCACCGTGCAAGCCCCAGTGCTGCACGGAGGGTCCTGTCTTTGTGGTCGTGATTGAGAATGATAAGGTTGGTTGTTTCTATTCGGTTTCTATTATCATTTATATCTCGTGTGCATTACTACACTGTCATTCTTGCTGGATAAGTCTCCATCTTGGCCAGGTTGCTGAAACCATTAGTATATAAAAATCAATTAGAAGAGATGCTCAATCCAATAGGTGTTGAACGCGTGTATTGTTTCTATTTCTTGTCATCGTTATTGAATGTCTGCTCATCGGATGTTCTGGCAGATGTCGGTCAGGGAGTTGCCCGCTCATTCGACTGCAATGGATCTTCTCAAGAGTTCAGGCTCAACTGGAGCCTGCAGCAAGAGATGGAACCAGCATGGTGATTTCCCCGTAAAGGAAGAGATGAGGCCGAGGCTGAACCGCCAGCCTTTAGCAGACCCTACACGCAAGTTGAGGATGGGGGACATGGTGGAGCTGAACCCGACTCTGCCTGACAGAGCACTGACCGAATACAGAGAAGAGATCCGGCGAATGTACGATAAGGGTGTCGCAGCAGCAACAACCACTGCAACGGTGGGTCGGATGAGTTGATCATCGACACTGACTAGGCACTAAATGGAGGGACTTGAGCAAAGTTATTTAGGGTGGCATAGCTCGATTTAACGATGATTCGGTAGCAAATTGGGGCCTGCATCTGATTTGTGAATATTATTCCTGTTGACTGTATTGTTCTTGTTCATTGGTGACCAAGAGACTACGAGGAAATGGTTACATATCTGCAGCATGACTACAGATTACTCTCTGTTATATTCCTCTTTGCTGCTGCTGCAACCGCCTGATTATTTTCCGTTCCGGTGGTCGAGTTCTTGGTACTACGATCATTGGAAGATCGATACAGAGATCTGATATACTGTCATTGCATACGCTTTCGCGCAGCAGGATCGACCGCCCCACAGTGTAATGACTTCATAATATATATTTATGTTTGTGTTATTTTTGTACTCATTTCTTTCGGGAAGAAGCGTCGTGTTTCATCAGGCCGCTACCATGTAGTTTATTTACAGGGATAGCAATCTTAGTAAGAGAAACCGGTGGCTGCTGATAGTGATGTTAAAAGAATGGTCCGGGCTAGTTCAAAACAAACCTAAAATTGTTTGGCTTAGTTATGGTTCTGTCAATTTACTTAACATGTTGGTCTGGTTATGGATGGATTCAGACATATGTGAACCGCCTTAGAATTGTTTATAAATGGGCCAATTCAACCTGTGAACCATCCATATTTTTTTATTTAAAAACATTTTAAATTAATTAAATAAAATCTAACCATTAATTTGTATGATTTTTAGCAGCTTGAACGGGTTTTCCAACGGTTCCAGGCCAGTTTAAACGGGGTAACGGTTTATGTCAATTACGGTTTACAGACCTATATTTCTAACCCGACTTGTAACCACCCCTTAACTCCAATAAAAGCTGTTACAGGCCGGGTTAGAAGAGGTCTGAATTGGTTTTGGGTTTCGACGGTCCAGCTCTGGGCCAGCATGGCCCGTTTAACATCTCCATCTGCTGAACTAAATGTCATCACACGGTCTAAGCTGCATCGATCTACACTTGCCACTACCTGAGCAACATCCGCGAGTGTAACCATCTTCGGTAACATAACCACGTGTGAGCTTTGCACGAGAATCTGCGAGGTCAGTCATACCTCATCATGTAACATCGGGAAGTACTAACTTAAGTTGGAACAAATGATTAAATGGATGTTAATTGGCCGATAGTTGTCATGATTTAGAACAGTTTCATTGCTAATTTCTTATAACATCACCATAAGATTGTAGTATGCATGAGATAATACCAGTTACCAACTAAATTCTATGATGTTCACGCTGACTCAATGGGTCCTCCCACTTGGACAATTCTGGGGTGGATAGTTGTGAATTTCTGCACACCTGGTAGAGTGGGAGTTCACATTGTTCTCTCGCCCGATATCCAAGTGGATTTTCTGAGAAAGGAACTCGACAACTTACTGGAAGAGCCAGTAATGAGCCGAGTGGTCCTTTTGTTCCTAGCCTAATTGAATCCTCCAGTAGCCTGTTGGAGTCAGCCGGTCCTACGGCTGCAAACTCTTCAATGACGGTTGTATGACCCACCGTGGATCCTTTTGCTTATGCTATTTACTAATACACCTTCCTTAATACCAAAAACAAAGAGCCAGCACGTCTACAGCCTGTGACTGCGCTCTTCTAGCTGCCTTCCAAGCAGGATCTTGAGATGATGATCTTGTTCCGATCTCACTGAAATTTCTTATCATCTCTTCCTTTTCTTTGTATTAATCAGCAGATTCCCCCTCGTCCTGTGAAAGCATCGCCTTCCTGATGTCCTCCCTGCAGTTTGAAATGAGTGTCATACTACAGGCAGTTGCCCCATCAGATAACAGGCCATGGGCTGTACACAGTATGTGAACCCTGGATATCTTCTTACGGGCACCAACCAACCACAGGGGAAAAGTGCACAACAGCTCGTGATCTCCAAGAATTGAGCTTAAATGACCTTGCAAGAACACCTTTACAGCCATATATATATCAGAACCCAAATTTCCAATTGTATCAGCCCCAATTTTACATTCCTCCAGACAGGAAACAGAGCTCATAATTCCTAGAGGTTATTCATGGACGTTCTCGGGGCTTCATTTGCTGAACAAGAATTCTGTCACCGGAAATGGAGCATGCAGAAGAATACGCAGCAAGTTCCCAACTCCAAGGTCATTTTCGCACAAGACAACATCAATGGGCAGATTGCTGATTGGGAAGCAAAATGTTTAATGCTAAACTGCCAAAATTCTCATAAGAAAAAAAAAAAATCTCTGCAGCTGACACTGAGATCATAGCTAACTGGAAACCTTGTAATGTAAACAAGGAAGATCCAACTCAAAGCTTTCACAATCAACTCTTCTCCAAAACCATCGCTTTTAGAAGGTAAACTTACAAGCAACTTCCACTACCAGAAAGTTTGCCTTGTATGCCTATCTTCTTGAACTGAACCGGACTGAACATCGTGATCAGCAAATATGACCAACCAGAGTTGTGAACTCTTGCCAAAGTTCCAATCAAAGTAGATACCGATGGCAAGGAACATCCATAACCACCGACTAGGCAGTAACACTTGCAGGATCAACAACAAATCCTTCAATGAATGAAGAGTAATGTACAGATATGTTAGAGATGAAAATGTAAGAAGGAAAATATTAGAGACAAAGAACAATCAATGAACTGAGAATGAAACAATCAACAGAGGAAAGAGGAAAATGGCACTTGAAAACATTTTTTTACCACCCGATCGCCTAAGGATCCTGAATAGAAAACCCGAATTCCTGGCTAGTGTAATCTAATAATTTATACAGCTAAGGACTGAGACTGGCACTCCTATCTATGAATTGATTAATCAGTACATCAATCAAGAATTCAACTCTCCAATCCCAACTGAATTCAATTCTCCGGTTTCGATGGGGTATTTTCACGAACATGTCTGGAACGGATCCTTCACTCTCATGAGCTGTCGTCTCTTGTAGACCAACAACCCCACCACCACGATCTGCAGTATTGCGGAAATCCCAATGAAGAGTAGCCCGACCTTCTTCCCCGTGTTCATTTCATGCTTGCGCGTCTGTGGAGGTGCCCTTGGTCTGCTTTGGTGCCGCCGGTGGTATGCAGGCGGAATAGGCGATCTTCGTCGTTTTGGTGGAGGAGGCGATCTACGTCGCTTTGGCGGCGGAGGCGGCGAGCCGATCGGGGAGGGCGGAGGCGGGGAGAAAGGCGCCGGAGGAGGAGGCGGGGAAGGGAGAGGGGTAGGGGGAGGAGGAGGCGGGGAAGGAGGAGAAGATCTCTGGACGGTTGGCTCGTTCCCGGACTCGACCAAAACGGCGTAGATGGTGAAGAGACACCATAGAACGGCGATCAGAGAGAAAGCAGGGGACGCCGCCGGCACCATGGTATCACCCGACGGCGAAAGAGCTCAACGCCCACAGACAGTTCCTTCCCAGCCACGAGCCGTTCTGGCATCTGCAGAACAATCCGGTGGCGGCTGGCCAAAATAGAAACTTTTTGGACGGACCCGCCACCGGAACGCAAAAGGATCCCTGCTCTAGGATCACCCAAGATCTCCGGCCGATCCCAAACGCCGGTCCTCCTGTAGAATCAACAGAATCCCAATCTAGGCATCCCTGGGAAGCAATCAACAAAAGCTGCTGGAAGGGGGTTTTGGGTTTCTCATAGATGGCTTGAGAGGCACATAGAAGGGAGGTGGTGGGAAAAATTGACGCGGGGCATCGAAAAATCAGTTAAGCTAAATTTGGGGGAGGATGATTGGGGCGGCAATTACATAGAGAAAGGAATCTAAAAAGGGCAGTTTTGGACAACAGAAAAAGGTTGATTTGAAGGATTAAAACAGACAGAGAGAGAGAGAGAGATCATCGAGATGTCGACAATGGAGGCACAGAGAGAGAGTGACGGAGTCAGAGTTGACGCGTAGAATCCCGTGGGGTTCCCCGGTATTTTTCCAGCCGTCAAGAACTCCGAACGTGTTAAGAGTTTCAATGGAGACACTCACTCTCCCTCCATCCTGAAACCATTCAGCTCTGATCCGTTCGTTCATCGACGGCCAAGAGCAAGTATATTACCCTTAGAAGAGAAAAGACAGAATATGTAAATAAAGGGATAGAAAGTTTCACTATAAAGAGAGTTTGGATGGACCAAAAATCATGTAGCATGTATGATAAACATGATATGTATATACATATATAACGAGATTGGGCGAACTTAATTAAGTTTTTTAATGCGTTTTTGTGTCTAAACATGAGAGATCGGTCTGTGCATGGTTATGATTCATGTTTACTACTTTGCCCATGAATCATCATGAAGGTAAGTGTGCTAGGATGTGGACCATGATGGCCCCAAGTGGCCTAGAGCACCCCTAGCGTACTTCATCAGGAAGAGGACATAGATATACGGATTGGGCCTAAAGCCCAAAATGGTTCTGCTGGGCCCAGAGGTATATAGGAGGACTATCGAATGGTCCAAACTTATTACCAAGGTCCCCCACAAAAATTACTGCAGTTGATTCGGCTAAGGGCTCACGATCCTAGTTACCCGAGTCTGGTGCATTCTATGAAATCCGGCACACTGTTGTGTTGACCGATATCATCCCTCGTATCTTTTCTTAATCAAAGTTCCTTGTATACATATATATTCATCCAATTAATCTCTCTAGTTAAATGTAATAATCTCATTCTTATGATTATCAAATGGAAAATTACGCGAGAGACGGCAACATAGTTAGTTTTCTCTATTTTCTTCATCACCGTCATCGTTATGGATGATGATGATGATATATATATTACTATCTTTTGCAGTTTCGAATTTTTGGGTTCTTGGGGTGCAGTGGATCAAGAGAACGTGATGTACGGATGAAGGAATTCGCAAGTGAGCCGGCCCGACCTGCGGGGCATCTCCCATTTGCATTACAGAACCCGATATCTGTATTCGTATAAGTTTGACTTTATAATTTTCATTGCACCTTCAACTAAAATGTATTCTCATGTTGTATCCTCCACTGATTAGTAAGTATACTTTGTGCAACTTTTTTTTATTTAAGACTATTTTTTAAAAAATATCAGTGTTTTCTTTTCTTTTCTTTTTATTTACTTAGAAAGAGAGGCAGTAACAGGCGTAGGAGCCCAAATGGTTTAGGTTTTTTTTTTTCTTCATTTACACGCTCACTGACAGAAATGTTGGAAATTGGGATGCATGGCACAGACACAGAGCAGGAGGAAAGAAAGCGAGAAGGCAAGGAATTCGAGTACTCGGCTGGGGATGGATGGGCCATGGAAGTGGAAACCAAGAATGTACCTAAAGAGTTTTGCATGTGAATGTGACAACAACAATTAGATGCACAGACCGTAGAGATTTCCAGACATGATAAGGGCTTCTATGGAACAGTTCTACAATTTAAAAATCTAAACTAATTTAATGATGCTATCAATTTTTTTTAATCCTAAAATTTTTTATATTGTTTATATGATTCTAATAGGGGCTCTACCATAGTTTTAAAAATCAAACTGGGTGAACCAGTTCAACTAGTTCGACCAATAATTGACCAATCACTTGATATAGTTTTCAGAATTAACCCAATTAAACCGGCCGATTTCTAGTTGGACCGACGAACCGAATTAAACATATGAAAAAAATATGTTGACTTAAAATTAAGAAAATATATATTATAATATACTTATTTTATTTACTAAACTTATATTTATATTTTATGTTAAATTTAATCTTAATATAATGGCTATAGTATTAATTTTTATTATAAATTATTGTCAATTTATTTATAATATTATTTATTAATTAAATATATGATTCGACCTATTGAACCATCGATCTAATCCATGAACCTATACCTTGGCAAATCTCCGGTCTGGTTTAATTTTAAGAAGTATGGTTCAACTCAAAACGTATGTCTTCACCTGATAATGATAACATGTCCTTAAACGCCCACAGGCGAAGGGAGTCAACAAAAACTCAAGTTGGGCTTCCTGTTCGATACTCAACGCTGATCATGAATTTTACATTAGCATCTCGAAAACTTACGGGGAAATCACCATGAGGCTAGCTTTCCTACATATCAGGCTTATTGGCCATGATGTATATGATGTAACGAGATGTGAGTTTAATTATGTGGTAATATATACTCTAATATCATCTAAAATTTTTAATAGATTGAAAAGATTTCAATCATATTCAATTTAAAATTTTGAACTAACCAGTAAAAACACCAATTTTCTTTTACTCCCAAGTTTTATGGTTAATTTTTGCAGGGAAGATTTAACTGTTCAAGATTATTCATCTCATAGAACTTGATCTTCTGCTTATTCCAGTGACTAGGAGGGGTTAGAGCCAAGTTGTCCGGGACGTGTACTCATTGAATTATTGGAATATTTTGGTAGTATTGGTGCATCGGAAATTGATGAAATTTTGCCCATTTGGGGACCTTAAGTCCAGAATTTCTCAAACGGCACGCCAGTCGCTTTCATGGAAAGCTAGCTAGAAACTGCAGTACTCTCTCTTAGCTTTCCTCTTTCCCTTTGCGTTTTCATTTTCATCGCCAGGATTTTATAATCGATAGTTTTTAGTAAGAATTACTGAGAACAGAGGATTGTACCTCGAAAGAAATTAGAGTGCCATTATCCTAATCTATCGAAATTTCGAAAAATAAATCACAACTTTTGATTTCGCACTCGTCCCTGTACAAAACGAAGAAACAATCTCGATACTGATGATCCCCGCAGCACTATAGAAATCGATGAGCAGTGGGCAGCAGCAGCCTGTTTGCGTATCGAATCAATGACACGGTCTTTAGATTGAAACGACAGTCGAATGAACTTTAGATCGGACTTTTTGGACTTCTTTAAAGTCTCTCCCAGTATAGCAAAAGGATCGTGCAGCATCAATACTGCACAGTGAAGCCCAATGCATGCTACGCAAACTGAACCCTAGCGAGCAGCTGATGCCCCAAGAAGACCCTAGCCCCTGCTTAGCCCCCTATACACACACATGTATGTGTATGAATGGATCTGTTGGTCAGCAGTATTGGATGTAGCTAAAGCTTAGCAGACTACGTAACAATGGGGGCTCCCTCTCTCTCCACAGATTAGATACCAGTGCAGGTAGGGTTCTGGTGATGGAGAAATGTCTCTGCATGCATGAAGCATCTTGTCCGGTTCCCATATACGTATACGTATACATATATATATATCTCTACAGCTAGAGCAAGAGTCTGTCTTTTTAAGGGGATCTTCTGCATGCGAATCTATCTCTAAAATTCTCTTTTTCACTCACTATCTGCAGCACCCAGTTCTTGATAATTTCAGCATGCTGTTTTAATCAATTTTCTTTATTTCTTTTCCTTCTCCTGGCCAGACTATATGTTAAATTTTCTATCTAGCAAATTCTCCAATTAGATGCCATATCGTACGCGTCCTTTTAAGAGTCTGCACGTACAATTGTCAGAGTCTTCTAATTACTCGAGCATCAATAAATTACAGAGGTCGAGTACACGTTACTATCTCTTCCGTGCGTAAGCCTAGGGAATAAATGCACACACACAGATCTCTCTCTCTCTCTCTGCTTTCCTCGATCGACCAGCCACGAGATTAATTTCTGTCCTGCTATATAAATTAAACGGTCACCCATTAAAAACAAATGACAGTGGAGCCAGGAATTGGAGTAACATGGCACACATTTTGAAGTTGTCATAAATTTGATTTCTGATAATAGGATGCACATGCTTCCTTATTTTCTTATTTCAATCACATGTGATTTATAACATGTGCAGCTCCTTTAATCACATGCCAGATTTGGTGGTAATACGTGTCATTCCTATGATTAAAAAAATTGATTTCGACCCATGTCGAAATATATTTCCAAAATATAAGGAATAATTTTTTATTAAAAAAGGGAAAAAAAAGGGCACGAAATTTGAGGCCATAGTCGTTCCACTTGCTCAGAAGGGTCTAGGGGTACCCTACTATCTTGTTCCACTCATGACAAGGCACAGATGTCAGAGCTAAATACTGAAATTTCCTCCTCCACAATTCACCATAATTAGTTAATGGTGGCAGAAAACATCCATCTACGGGTTCGGGTTCCAGATCCAGTCGTGTCAAACGTGAGAGTATAGACTGCAAGAAAAGCTTGTGAGCACGATCGTAGGACTGATTTTAATTATAATTCAACAGTTAATTCAAATAATTTCATCTTTTAGTAACTCAAATTAATTTAAATAATTTTATATGTCTATGCTAATTATCTCGCTTGCTAGTGTGATCGGATCTATTTATATTAGGAGACCATTTTGATCATATGTTATGTTCAAACATTAGAATTAATTTATTTTGATTAACATAATTATATTTCAATTTTTTGGTTGGTTTCATATGTCACTATAACATATATTATATTATATTATATATATATAAGTTGAGTGGGTTTCATAAATTAATTTGAATGTTACATATATTTAACTATATACAATATACATAACCTCCCCCCACTTAAACTGCTGGGTAAAACAAATTGTAAGCTTTGATTAAACTCTTATATATTATGTACATCCACACACACATGAACATAAATAATGGCAGGAAAAAAAAAAGAGTGGTTTAACTTTAACCTTTCTTTGGCTTCCCTGCATGAGCTGAGAGATGGCACACTGCGTTTCCTATGCATGTTCTGTTCATCAGCCATCAGGTGATTGCAGCAGCTAGCTAGCTTAGCTGTTCCTGGTCTTTACATATATACATACACATATATTAGCACGTGCTTTTTTTTCACCATACATACCACCATAGTGAGTCCTTATAATAAATCAAGGTTAAAGATATTTAAGTTAATTAAAAGATAAAACCTTTCGTTATTAATTCTGTACTTTCATTAACACTTAAATGTAAACTTAATCAACCAAAGATGACTATGTAACATACTACTTGCTTAATCAACAACACATTAGCAAATGTAACTTTTTTTTAAAGAAAGAAATAGTAGAATAAAATTTAATTGAGAAGAATTAAATTTATGATTTATTAATTAATTGGATAAAAATATTAATAATAATCACTTTATTGAATTATTGTCACGCAGCCAGCTTTTTTTCTCAAATGATCTGTCTCTACTTTATAGAGTAGCATTTTTTTCTTTTTTTTCTTTTGTGATCGAGTGACTCGGCACTTATCATTATAATGAGAGAATTCGAGTTTGAATTCCATCTACAACGAGAAGTTCTTAACTCCTTAAATGGATCGACCAAGAGCAATCCGAATTAGTCAGCTAGATAAAATTTAACTGGATACCGAGAATTTATACAAAAAAAAGTAATATTTTTCTTCATTTTGATAATGAGTAAATAGAACAAATTAAAAGCACCTCCCCAAATATGTACATCTATACATACTCACACTTACACAGCCAAAAGTCACCATAACAGTTAACTTAATTTTATCAAATAATTTATTATCTAATACTCTCCTACATACAGACCCATCATGTTAAATTTATTAAAAAGAGGGACACACGATAACATAACAAAATTAAAAATAGGTAGAAATTATCATGACCATTTCTAAAAAGTTACCATTATTATATAATAACATGATCTATTGCTTATAATATATTATCTAATAAATACAATGCCCAAGAGCAATATTAACCCCTTCCGCGACAGATAGGAGCCCAACAATTGATCCAAACAGCCATGATCGACAAGCTGGGTCCATGACAATGGATATACTGACACAAGTGTATGATGACGCTACAACACTGACCAGCTAAGCAAGTAATTCCAATCAAAGTGTACATAAATATATAGTATTATATATAATATCTATAATATAACCTAAGTAGTCCCTTACACATACAATAATCTCCCCGCACCTCCCCTACATATTTTTTATATATAAATATATCAAAGATGGCAAAAGCTATGCCTCGTGAATGAATCCTCTTCCTTCACTCTCACTCTAACTCAAAACCCTACTCTGTCGACTGATTCCATAAACCAAACTTCGCAAGCCCTTGATTTTGTAGTACAAATCCCAGGTCATTCCCCTGCCTATTGCCACTCAGATCGCCTCCACTTCGGTCACTCCCATGATCCTCGACGTATTTTGCACTCGGATCCTCCACCGAGAAGTAGCTATGCGAATTATAAGCATCTCCAGCAGAAAAGTCCCCGGAGCTATTGCCTGCGAATGTACACGTCTCACTGCTCATAGGGCTTGACAAGATCTTGTTGGACAACACCCTGGAAGGTTCCGGATTATCGCTGCTCGAGGCTGTAAGAGCCAGGGGGCAGTTAGGGTCTGTCGATACAGCACAAGAACCATAGCCCTCGAGAGCTTCCTTCGGGGGGCTGCCACGCTTTGCGAGGTCACCTGCTATCAGTGTGGAGCTGGAGCATATCCTCTTTACGTCATACCTGCTGATATCGAAGTTTGTCACTGCGTTTGTTCCTCGAAATTTGATGGCTGCAATGTCATAGGCTTCTGCCGCTTCCTCCTGAGTACCTTTTATGCCAGTGAAAATCGACTCAGTCAACTCTTGAATGGGGGGAAAAACGCACCATTCATCGTATAAATGAATAAATTCACCTGCGCAGATCTAGTACCGCCTAGGGGACATATCATAAATTGAACCTTCCACGGTTAATAGATAGAAATATGCACAAAATTACTTCACAAATAATTGGGTTTTGCTCAAGAAAGACTACCTATATATATATATATATATATATATTTCATGGTGTATCCAAAAATACAATGGACCCAACCAATTAATGGTCGAGCAATATAAAACTCTATAAATTATGGATACTTTTTATTTATAAGATTTAAATTCAAAAAATCTTATTAAACTAAAAATAACATTGAAACAGCATTAAGCAAACCATGTTAATATAAAAGATTAATTGCATTTTGGGTAGGTATGTAACATCATTGGAGAGGAGGAATGATAATGATGATCCAACTCACTGAAGGTACCAAGGTACAAGTCCTTGTTGCCAGCAACCCTCCCAATTCGGGCCTGCCACCTTCCATGCTGATGGTGTCTGCAATTTTGAGTAGCCAAAGAGACACAATCACTTTGACAAGGGAAGAGGAAATTGGAAACAAAAATATGGAAAAGAAAAATACAATTAAAAAAAATTACCCATGGCTCACAATAGTTCAACAAGTAGATTTAATATTTGCAAATAAATTCCATATGCAGAAAAAGCTCCTAAAGGACCAAAAGAAAAGAGAAAAAAGCTGCAAGTGCAGTAATAAATCATCAACTCAATTATAATTATAATTCATTAAAGTTCTTATGAGAATGAAGTTTGAATGTAGTTTGGATCTTTGAAAGATATGAGATTAAAATACTCTAAATTCAATTGATATTGGGCTCAATCTTATCAATATGACTTATCTACCCTATTTCTCTCCTCCTAATACCTGATATTGTCCACGATTCTCCTCTCTAATAGAAAGAAAAAAACAAAAGGTTGTTCTCTGCGGCCGTACTTACCTCGTCACTCCTCGGTAGACAGATGCTCCTCTAGAAAATCCACTGCTTTTCCTGTCAAAAAGTTTATCCACAAGCGCTGTCAAACGATATGTACTTTTTTTTTGGCCTAACAAATTATTTGCACTTCTGGCACAACCAGAAAGTAATATCAATCAATCAATATAAGGCTGCAAAAGGTTTTTTTCCCCCATAAAAAAAGAAATTAAAGAGGCTTTTTTCATGGCAGTGGGTATGCTTAAACATCACCCTAGGAGACATATCGATCACAGAATTCCACTGCCTGATAATCACATATGGTTTCAGGCATCGATTATACGTATGCCATTTCAGCGTTCTGCTGTTAACACTATACATAGCGAGAGGTGAAAGCTGCCTGTTGTCATCCATCGATTTTATGTCCACACCAAAATGGAAGTCCCGGAAAATTAACTTGGGATAATAATTGATCGATAATTCTAAGGAACAAAAACAATGAACGGAAAACAGAGGGACCAGAACAGGAGGGCATGTATGTAGTACCTTCGTAAGTGAGCAACAAATTCCTGCCGGGTCATGTTCTTCATTTCCTCCAGTTCTTTCTCATAATCGCTCAGCTGAAGATGCTTCCAAATATGTCAATGTATAGCTTTCTTAATTAAGTTTGAATATGGAAACTTTTGTACAATAAAACGACTTCTTGTTTTTGCATACTTGGCTGACAATTTTGGTTGGCTTTAATGCAATTAACAAACTTACAGGGAAATTAATGTGGGTTGTCGGGCCCCAGTACTTCAATGCAGCTAGGTCATAAGCCCTTGCCGCCTTTTCTTCCTTGTCATATCCACCTGCATTACGTTGTCAATTTCATCAGCGCACCCATAAAAACCACGAATGCTTATCGAGCAAGAAATTGGAAGCAGGCACATCGTTGCGCCAGGTAATTACTAAGTTAATCTCGTCTCTAAGATAAGGGAAGAAAATCATATATTTGATCAATATACTTCAATTTTGCACCCAACGAGTTCACTATTCCTCAGGACCACTGGATGAAGAGTGGGAACCCTGTTCGACCCTTCATCAAGCAGCTCTTCAGGGTTTTGAACGGTTCTGAGAATGGAACCGCAGAGGCCCCGTGCAAGTAAATACATACACTGGAGCCCAAGTAATCAATTAACTCTCATACAAAAATGCATGCATATATATATATATACACACACACACATTAATACATATATTTTCTTGTGAGTTGTGGAGTTGTGAATGAGGAGGCAAGAGAGAGAGAGAGAGAGAGAGAGAGAGCTGGAGGATGCAGGAGCAATCACTTACCTAGATAAACTGGAATAGATTTGTAGAGTTGCTGCAGGTCAGGAATTAGATAGCCCTCTCCACTCAGACATTGAGCACATACATTGAAAAGAAAAAGAAAAAGAAAATTGAAAGGAATAATACGTCAGCACAGTCCTTGGTAATTTATAACTAATTAACTTATTAGAACACGGGGAATATTCGAAGACTCATCACATATGTAGACGGGAATATGCAAAGCAATGGGTTATTGGTTTTGTCTGTTAATTGATCACCTTGTCTTCCCTTTCTTGTCTGCCCTTCTTTCCTACAGCTGTTGTCCCAAAGATGTGCCTCATACCTGCCTGTCCACCTATGCCTGAAAGTTCCGAGTAACGTGATGGATACCCATGAGCATAAGAGAAATTGAGGAGAAATTTCATTTGTAAGAATCAAAAGCAAGATATCTTAATTTTGAGTTAAAAGACAAAATCATTGCATTGGACTTTATTTATCAAACACCCTTTTTCTCAGTGCACATTCACCAACTTATAGTTAAGTTTGCAAGAATGATGGTTTGATAAATAGCATGAGCAGTAATGGCACCATCACCGATTGTATATCATACTTAAAACTTTTATTGAAGTCATTATTAATATATCCATGTCCCTACATAATTCAGTGTAAATAATGGTAATGAGTAGTTGATTGATGATAGAACTTGCTATATATATGCTTACATCTTAATTCCTGTTCCAGCTTTAACCATCGATGTCGTGAACTGTTACCAATTCTGACAATGCTGCCAAGGATCATGTACGATGGGCAACACGGAATTAGAGCTTTGCTATATCCTCCTAAAGTCGTCCGAATGTGTTCAACATCTAGGGAGAGTTCACTAAAAGTGAGTATGAGAATAATTATACAAATTCTTATGACGATTTTTACATTTTTCGTGTGTCGTGGGCTAGTGGGGGAGTGAGTAACTTAGCAAGAACTCGCTCAAAAATGCAAGCGTGACCTAAGGAAAAACATATTTAAAAATTGAAAGTAACAAAAAGTTTTTTTTAAGGAAGAAAAAGAGCTAGAGGAAAAATG
This sequence comes from Sonneratia alba, assembly GCA_900174645.1. Taxonomy (NCBI): domain Eukaryota; kingdom Viridiplantae; phylum Streptophyta; class Magnoliopsida; order Myrtales; family Lythraceae; genus Sonneratia; species Sonneratia alba. The sequence goes on from FWPY01000010.1 coordinate 5,058,186, forward strand.
AACCTACCTCGTAACACCGCGGTACTGAGAGGTCCTCTGCCCGAAGGCATCTATAGATTTCCGAGGAACCGGTTCTCTCCCCGCCGCTCCCACCGGAGATTTGTCATCACCTCCGCTCCTCTTTTCCCCCACCACAATAGTCGCCGACGGCGCCACCGCACTGACCGCAGCGCCCTCGCTGCCTTCAGCCCCTTGGCTCACCGAGAGCGAGAGGGGGTGGTAGCTGCACCCACCGCTGACGGGCGTCTCAGCCGGAAATGGCATCGGTGGCGGGGCCGCCTGGCGCAGCCAAGACTTGAGTCCGGACACGGAAGTGATCCCGGCTGAAGATGGGTGGTAGCAGGACGGGGTGGCGAAATTGTGGTACGCGTATGGCTGCGGCATGACAGGGTGAGTGAGCTGGTTAGCACTTCCTCTGTTGACGGCAGGTTGATGCCAACCTCTGGCGACGGCGGGGAAGCCCAGGACTGGGTTGTTCACGTTGATGCCGAAACCGGCATCGGCATCGTTCTGCGGTGACCGAGAGTTGAAGAAGTCTTCGAGCTTCGGCGGGTCGCCGCTCGCGGCGGGTGCACTTGTCGGGTTCTCGTAGCTCCACTCTAACAACACGTATTCTTAATCAGACGTTCACGTTAATGAAAGCATCCGCCGACCCAACAAATTCGTACCAATAAAAATATCGATGAAAAACATTTGTATCATCATACAGCAGAAAGAAAACTCGAATAAACTCCCAAATTATTATCTGATATGTGCTTGATGTGCAATACAAGCAACTTCCAAGACGAAAGGAGACCCACGACTCCAAAGCTTTTCAGATTAGTTAAGCGCACAAATTAAGGACATGCAATCTGATACTTATTCATATACCTTGAAGCTGATGAGATCCTCCATGGGAGGGTCCGAAGGGATCATCTTCAGAGACACAGAGAGACCCATCAGAACGAAGAGGCATTAGGGGCATGTGACTATGACGGTGATGGTGGTTATGATGGAGGTGGCTGTCTTGGTTCCCCGCATCTTCTTCTACTTGTTCTTCGTTATCATCATCTTGGGTACCCCTTCTTCCCCTTCCATCTCCTCCTTCCACCCTCAGGTGAGGAGTAAGAGAAAACCCTAGCCAGTTACTCATCTCTCTCCAAAACCAGTGGGCTGGTTCTTTCTCCTCCCTCCCTCTCTCTCTCTCTCTCTCTAACCCTCTCTGTGGAGGTTTTTGGGGTTTTCAGCTCAAACTTCAAAAGCTTTTATCTTTTTCTCAGTTATTATTCATTCTTCGTTCCCACTACATGTTGGCGAAGGAAAATCGGGGCGCAATTTGTATATTGCTCATTTTGGAATTCTTGCAAAGGGAATTTATATTATTTTGTTTTTTTCCCTACCTCCAATCATCTGCTCAACCACTAATATAATCGGAAAAACAAATTATAATAAGGAACTATTCCGACTCTCCATAGTCCACTCACAATCCGAAAATAAGAGCTGGTAAAACAGTATAATATAAGTTTGAAACTGTCTCCTCATGTGATAACTGAGGAACCCTCCAGATAAATCTGAACAACTCATGAAAATTATGATATGCGCATGTATAGAAAGTAGAAACCCTAAATCTCTGTTCTGGGGTTGGAAAATGATTCTCCAGCTCTCCTTCGTTATTATCTTTTACCTGAAGGATCATCGATAAAGGGAGTTGGCAAGAAAATTATGAAGGAGGGGTGTGATTTAATTAGGGTACTTTCTTCCCTCCTTTTTGACTCTCCCAATCGTCAGCATTCTGATGTCTCTGTTTAATTTCTTTTGGGGTGCTGTATAAGCTTGGCACATCGGGTTCCGTGCTCTTTATTAACAAGAACATGAATTGTTTCTTTTCGTGAGTGAACAAGAACGTGTGCAAATGAACCATTTTGTGTAGTTGTTCTTAAATGAGACGATCTTATGTTGAAGTGCTCGATTTTTCACTTACTAACAAATTCAGTTGCTAAATCTAAATCACCTTTTACTGGTTCTTCAATATGTTTGATCTGAGCATCATTAATTAGAATACAAAATCTGCTAAAAAACCTCTTGGAGAAAATTCATTCCATATATCAGTTGCATTGAAATGTGCATAAAAAGATTAAACGATATATATTGTATAATTGATCAGTATGTTAATTTACAATTAATCCTCTGGATCTACGATGGCAATTTGAATGCTAACATGTTATTTGGCAACAATTTAACTAATTAAGTTGTAAAAGGATAATTGCAAGTTGATTCAATGTAATATTTTAAAAAACCATTTATGAAAAAATTCCATATCATACCTGATAGTCCAGACTTTTCTATTGACATGATCAGGTCCGAGTGTCGTCTTAATCAGCAATAATAATGATATCAATTTGCTATTCCTCTAAGCGAACAATTAATTTCTCATCGGCCTGCGCGTCCAAGCCCCACGATCAACACCATCTCCTAGGCAAAATCTTGGAAGGTTTATATATTAGTGGGATTTATTTGAATCTCATATATTGCTCATACTGGAAACATAAATTCATCAAAGATAATCTGAGAGTTGCAGTAATTAACTTAATTGAATCTTACCGCGCAGCCGTTGGTTGCGGATGAGATTTCGTGGTAGCAGAAATGTATGTATGCATTGAGAATAATAATTCATACGGTACAGTTGTGGGGTAGGGCTCAAAGTCATATCGCCATGTCATTCGGTGGCCTGGACTGGCCCAAAAAACGGTGGGAAACTCAATTATTTAACCGGTGAAATGTAAGATGGATATTATCAAAAAAAATTATGAATTTATAAAAATATAATATAATTTTATCCATTAATTTAAATTTTTAATTAGAAATATTAATTAAAAATAGATTTAATCTTTTATAAATGTGCAATAAATTTAATATGACAATATAAACCATTGGCTGGCATATGGCCCAACATGAGACTGCAAACTCATCTCATGGTGAGTTGATAAAAGCTTTAAGTGTACCGAAGGAAACGAGATCAGAAAAATAACACTTAACTCGTAAATAATGGTAGGGAACGGGGCAATTAATTATACGTGAAAAAGGGGGATAATGCTGTGCTAGCCACGTACAGTGGGCTGGAGTGGCCGAAGAAACGGTGGGAAATTCAATTACTTAGCCGTGTTCGTCCGTTGAATATACACTATGTACTGCCAAATGGATGTCCACATCTAACTCCTCATCTGATTATAAGATAAGATCCAAATTTTACGTTCTATAAATTGAAGATTTTATGATCTATAGACTTGTATTCCCTGACAAATCAGTCTAGCCAAATTTAAATTAATCAAGGAGAATTGGATATTGGAACATTATAAGATCCTCTTGTTTAATTAATCTATGATAATAATTATGAACCATTAATTAAATTATAAAACGATGGGATGAAGGTTGCTTCACAAATCGTTGAAATAGGAAAATGCATTTTACAGGAAATAAAAGGGTGATATTTGTAGAGTTGTTATATAACATACATATGAGCATATAAATGAATAAAATAATAGGAGAATGAAGAAATAAAAAGAGTATATAATAATCGAACATATAAATTCTTTATTATTAAATTAAGTATGATACCAGTGCATCCCAAAATCTCATTTTCTTAAGGTGAAGTCTACTTGCACGTACAGATATAAGGTACCATTGATCTTCTTCGCTGGAATCCTTAGGGCAAAAGTCATACATGTAGCTGTGTATTACTCAATTCATTTATTTTCTTCATTTTTCATCGGACTAAGCCATATTTCAATCCATATACCTGGCCCAAAATGCTCTATCAATGGAAATTTTGAAGTTGCCAATTTCAGCATCCATTCGATCCAGGATTTACGCCTGGGCCATGCTGAAATTATATTTTTGTTTCTGCACGAAGAAATGGGCAAAAAGTGGTTGGGCCGGTTATGTGCTGGGCTTTTTTTCCATCTTAAGCCATCGATCGCTAGTATAAATGATTGTACTAGTTAAATAGTACCATTTGATTCTGCCCGACAAAAAAAAGGATAATCTTACACTGTTCTTTTCCTGGCCAGAAAACATAATTTCTAATTTTTTGGGGCTTGTAGGATTAGAAATTTGAAAGTTCATTAAACCCTAATTTGGATTTTAAATCAGATTGATTACTAAAGATCAGTAAGGTCCCATAATTGAGAAAATTTAGGAGAGGTGCTACGTTGACATGTTATCTCAAGCACAGTTAAGTATGGGGATTCAGAGGCCCCATAGTCCGTTTTAGATTAAGAGAGATGAGATTAGCTGTACCGTGTAATTATAATAGCTTTTATGGCCTGCAGAAATCACTGTCACAGCCTAGTCTTTTCCATTAATTAAGATTGGATCCACATACATACATACATACACATATATATATCAGCGTTTCATGGGGCCCAAGAGAATTAACCTTCTCTCCTTTTTGGATTATGATGCATAATGATGTCTTTAGAGACATTAGTCACCCTACCTTAATTACTTACTTAGTGAATCAAACTGCCAATGATGTAACTATCACCTCGTACCGGACTCATCCAATGTGATCGAGTTTATATATATATATATATATATATTGGAGTGTTTATTCGAAACATCCGAACACCACAGGGTGTCTTGAGACACTGTCGGGGCTGGGCCTCATCAATGTTAGTTTATTTTATAAATTAAGGGGAATACTTAAGGAAAATGAGTTTAATAAGCTAATGTCTCCTTCAGAGAGAAAAGCACAAGAACCGAATGAAGCTGGCGATCTCTGTCCCAACCTACACGATCATCACAGCACATATATATTTAATAAAATGAACAATAAAATAAAGGGATCATGGCAGAAACTGTCATTCAATTTTGTCCCGTTTTACCTTTTTATATTCATGTTAATTGTAATTAATTACTTTATTTATTCATGCTAATGCGAACTCATGTGATCACTCGCCCACTGGTTTGTGTACGTTTTTTTAAAATTATTATTATTATAAGGACAATCCAATAGCTTAGCGAGAAGTATAGAAAAAAGAGAGTCGTAAAACATATAGAGTGTATCGTTGATAAAAAAAATTTAACATGTGTTATTTCAGTTATATACCGAGGATATTAATAATAAAGCACTATATCTCATATATCATCTTTAATGTATGTACGTATCTGCTCTTATCTCATTGTTGTATCTCTAAGACACGACAATAAGTAAAGTTAATAGGTGGCCAAACATGCAGGGGTTTGTTTGGTTTCACAGAGTAATGTAGCCAAGGAGATCGTTCTTGGTACGAATATTCTTGGTCAGATTTCAAATGGCGCCAGATTTCTCCTCCCCCTTTTCACCGAATCCTCCAATCAAATTGTGAATTAATTGTAAATTAGGTTAAAATCTTACGTGATCTGACCTAACCCTTTGCACGTAAAGTCATGCACGAGACCATCCTGTTTGTCTCCCTTCAAATAAGGAACATGCTTTATATGCTAAATACCAAAATAAAACAAAAAAAGCTCTGCATGGTCAATAGTTTTGTATTTGGTCCAGTCAATTAGCCACTGAATTCTGTTTACCCTAATTAACTCGAGTGAATCAACCAAATTACTTGTGGAGAAAGGGGTTCAAGATAACTAAATTCTCATCACTTAAACTTTCAATACCCTTTTATTTCCCTTTTTATCATTTATCATATAGTCTTCATAACTGAAAACACTCGACTAATAATTATAATTAAATGTAAATCTCCGAATTTCTCAATTATTTAGATGCTCTTTATTGTAGGGACGCTGTTGTTGTCGTGGCGTGGATTAATGTACCTGCCTCGACCACATTGCGACGAGATTAGTTAAGACCAGAGCTAATGATACTAATAAGAGTGCTAAATTAACGGCAAGGGGAGAGATTTAAAGGAATTCACGATGGACGAACACAACACAGTCAGATGCAGAATGCTGCACGGGAGCCTCTGCCAGATGCTTCATCAGATGTCATGTTCTAAGCAGAAAAATTTAATGTGTGTTTATATGTAATCGACATGAACAGCTCATTCAACACTTCTCTTTAAATGTGGCCACAACATTCGAATATTATCTACGGAGAAAACTATCAACTGAGAAAACTTTACTTCTTAATCGATCTGACTAAATTGAACCATGCATTAGTGACATTAGATTAGAATTAAAAAGACCATCTGTGCTGCTGCATACCGAAAAGAATATATAATTATATATTTGTATGTATGTATGTATGTAGAGCCAATAGTGATCATTCTTCGTGCAGCCACTGTGAGCTCTTCTTTCCTGCTCTGAAAAGTATATTCCTTTACATGGGTGGAACAGAATAGATAATGTAAAATTTCATCGCATGAATCAAATCATATACATGCACGTAGCCTCTCGTTGTCACAGCTTGCAGCTTTACCTTCAACGATATGCTTTGCCTGGCCATACTTACTGCTCCTCACTATCCTATGTTTCAGTGGTAAATTCCATTCATCTGGTTCTTAATAAGATAAATAAATATGACAGGTACAGTCGAGATTACGAGATAAAATTTCACATTGGGATCTCTTCTTCTTCGTCTTCTTAATAAGATATGGACCTGCTCTGTTATAAACCAATTGAAATATTTAATATGGTCAGTAATTGAGCATGTCATCATGTTTACTCATACACCGACGAACTCGAATTTAAGTTTTTTATGTTGGATTGGGGCCAAACTTTTATATGATTTCCCATTTTAGTAGTTTGTGAGGAAGAGACAAACTAGACATTATCAATCAGTCATTCATACGTATTGATTAAACAATTTGAAAGAGCTTTCACCTTACTTAGAAAGTCACTACGGTGGGGTTCGCTATCAAATTAGCAATGCATGCATGGCTGGTACTTTATCAGATATACGACATATATATATATGTATATAACAGTAATTCATTGCTCAATCATGGAGGCATTGAGCCCACATAAAGTCACTTTGTGAGGAAAGACACTGCAGCTGGCTGTCATGCCATGCCCAGCCACAGAGAGAGAGAGAAATTTATTTCTGTAATTGAATTTCTTGTGGTTCAAAACAGACAGAGTTAACTAACAAAAATTGCATCGACCCAACTGAACAGTACTTGTTCCGAGTTTTACTGTCACAGTAAGACAGCATCTCGTATATTTTTAACTCATAAGTACGATTGGTTCGGTGCACAATCTTTATTCTCGAATAAATAATTAACGAGTGCAGAATTAATAAGATCAAAAATCTCTCTCCCAACGTGCTTAGGAAATTATTGGATGCTCTGGAAGATCACCTCAAATTGCCTAAAATGTGGGCCCCTGTATTGCTCCACTCGACACCCTAGGCGGGGTTGATAAATCAACTGTTGTGCACGCCATCGCTCAACTTGACTTCTCTACAATCAGGAGTACTTTCATGAACAATGAACTTTATTCCCATCATCTAAGATGTGAACATGTTGCGGAATTAATGATTTCTTTAAAGGACGAACCGGATAGATTGATCAATGGGTGGACTTAAGAAGCAAATTTCCATGATATTTTTATCTGCTTGATATGTAATTCTGGCATGAAATGAATACTGAGTAATGAAAGAAAAAAAAAAAAAGACAATACTGCCAACAAAACCGAGGTTGATTGATATTCTGTATCGGAATCAGCAAGGCTGGTCCTTTTTTGTGCGCATTACTAATATATAAAGCCCTTAATAGGCCATACATACGAAATCAACCGCATTTGTCTTTCGCTTTGTCCTATTATAAGTAAACAAGAGGCAAAGAGAAGCAAAGACAAAACCCTAGTACTGATGGATTCTTCTTCCATGAATTCGCAGAGGAAGAAGAGAAGTAACAAGGGGGCTTGGACCATGGAAGAAGACAGAAAACTTGCCGAAGCCATTGCTGTTAACGGGGCAAGAAGGTGGAAGAAGATTGCAGCCATCGCAGGTTTCTTTCAGATCATCCAAAATGTCTCCTCATGCATCGACGGAACTGGCTTCATTCGAGGCGGAGATAATTTCTCTGACTCAGTTTTCAAATTCCGATTCTTCTTGCAGGTCTGAATCGGTGCGGGAAGAGCTGCAGATTGAGGTGGATGAACTACCTTAGGCCCAACATCAAGAGAGGAAACATATCTGACCAAGAAGAGGATCTGATACTCAGGCTTCATAAACTCCTAGGGAACAGGTGACTTCCCTTATGATCCATTTGCAGCATTCAAGGAGCATGCTATTATGTCGTCTGAAGTTACAATGGGAAAATTTCCCCCCTTTTGAATTGCTAGGTGGTCTTTGATTGCTGGAAGACTCCCTGGCCGTACAGATAATGAGATTAAAAACTACTGGAATTCTCATTTGAGCAAGAAGATAAGACCTCAAAACGAGAAAAAGAACCAACTTCCAAAGGATCAAAACTCCGTGGCGATGACAAGCGAAGAGAAGGCCTATGTTGAGGCGGTAACAAAGGGCAAGACATCGGGTGGAGGAGAAGAGCCCGGAGCTTGCCTGAACATGGACGAGTTGCTTGATTTCTCGACGCAGAACCGCTCGGACTTTGACTGGGTCAACTGTTTCCTGTCAAATGATGGAGGAGTATTTCTAGACGAGTTTGATGCATTTTATCACTTTTGATTGGGTAATTGAGGCAAATTGAGTCAATTATACAAATGTTGATACTAGGGTTACCATGCCCGATCAAACTCGAGGGGAATGAATGGTCACTTCTCTAAATGAGAAAGTGCTGGATTCGAGGGATCGTCTTCTAGTATAGCTCTAGATGGTGTTGGACAATGAATATCATGTTCTCAGTGACTTCTTGCTTGTTATATCTAAATGGTGCGCAATAATTAAAAAAAGGGGTAGAATCTTGTTAAGGTATAATTATTGCGCACCATTTGGTATAAACCATTTGGCATAATAAACCTTAAATAATCCATTCACTAATGGGTTAAAAGAATCCCAATTATGTACTTTCTCTATAATTTTTATTTTGTTAAGAGAAAGTAATAGTAATTTTAAAATATTTATTGAGCGCGTAATTCTCGATGAAATCACTCACATATATATTTACACATGAATTTATCTAAATGCATTAGTTTGCAAAGTGTTCATGAATTTGGAAGGAGTAAACTGCAAGTTATAAAAAAAAATCTAAAATGGTGTATCTACAAGGTGTCATTACACCTTTTTATGTGTGATTTTTCTACTGTACTTCCCTTTTGAGGAGTCTACTTGCCAAATTTCCCCCCCTTTTTTTCCATCTTTTTAACACCGTTATGATTATCACCAGCCTGGATCAAGAAAACAGGAACAACAAGTGGGAAACCTTAATGATAAAGAATCATCATTGGGTAGCATCATGAGGAATCAGCAAGGATGTACAAAGGTAGATCATATGTTCTCTTTCTTCTTTTCTTTTCTCGATGGAATCGGGTATATATGGATTTAATTCATTATTTTAATATCTACTTTGGACTGTAGTTTTTGATGTTGGCCAGCCAGTATAGATTCTTCAGGAGAAACAAATGAAAGGCAGAAAAGCATAAGTGTGTGAATGCGTAGGTGTAGAAAGATTGAAATTGAGAGTATCATTTTAAAGCGTTTCATCGAAAATAATAGCGCTATTATGCATATCATCTTGGTCGTAACTGGTTAAAGCCCAGTAGCGGCATTGAATGAAACTGTGCAAGGTACTGAGTATTTTCAAAGTAATTTATTCCAATTAGATTTGAAATCTCGTGCGCTTGTCGCTTCTTATAATTCGGTTATATATATATTTTAAAATGACTCTTTCAGTATTATATATATAATTATATAGTATATATGAATCTTAATTTTAACAGATCACTGACAAAGTCACTTAACGATGCAACGCGACATAGCACATGAATTAAATGTTGCCAAATCATCACATCACGTTATTCGAATTTGGTCATATCAGCATACCACGTCATCAACCTATCCTAGTTTTCTATATTATATATATATGTTTATGCTTATTACATGCATGCGTACCAAAAATGGTGACACGTGAGAGGGGTTGAGGGGGAAGGATGATAAATTGCAAAAAAAAAAAAAAGGGGGGGGGGGGGGGGAAGGACTTGTCCGCATGATCGTCGTCGACAAAGGATTTATAGAGAGCACTCGCTGCGATGAGACATGAGGCAATTCGTGACCTACCTGCCCTTTTAGTGTACTGGGCAGATTCATCCCCAGATTTAGCAGCACATGGGCAGAGAGGGAATTTTAGCTTCAAAAGCTCTACAAATTCTTTCAAGCCCCTTCTTTAACCCTCCTCGCAACCCCACCACAAGTCGGAATCATTCCACTCGATAATGCAATCAATATCGCACTTCTTAGTCCGTACGGGTCACTGTTTGTCGCTTCCTTTTGGCTGTAGTGCCACATTATTATTATCCAGTGCCCTTTTCCCTTTTTATTTATTTATTTAGGATAAGGTGGAATGAAAATTGATTTAAATTTTTTTAAAAAATAAAATTTTAAATTTAAATATTATGAATTAGAAATGTGAATATATTAAAAGAGATGCATACCTCAAACCAAATCTTTAACTTGCCACAATACAGCTGTAAGCCAAAACCCCTTCACGATGATGAGTGGCACCATTGGCCGCCTCACCCGTAAGGATCCACTAATCATGGACATAATAACCATGCCGTTTGGGTACCGCAATCGACTGTGTCCAACTTATCTTCCCCCACGACGTCTCATCATCATTGAGCCGCTGATTAACTGCTTCCCAAAGGAATCAGCGCTCACATGCACTTCACCCGTACGTAGCCACCTACCGCACATTGCCCTGACGTCTTGAGATGATCATTATAGAGCCCTAAAAATTTGTTTTTTTTTTTTATCATACGGAATTAATTACTCCCGGTGCTATCTTAGTAAGTTTCATTTGTCTTTGGGATATCAATATGCGGGAAAAAAATAGCATTTAAATTTCAGGGAGGAGAATAATGAAGTTGTTAAGAATTAGAGTACACGTCCTCAAAAGGAATTTCGCTATATGAAATAGCACCACTAACAAATTGAGAAAATTTTCTTGAGTTAATTGATTTGTGGATTGGCCTCTCTGTATAATTTTTTTTCTATATGTCTTTTTTTTAACAAAAGATATTAGTAAACTAAAGGAGAAAATAAAAACAAAAAGGGTAAATCATGGAATGATTTTTTTATGAGAATTAAATTTAAAATAGGTTACTTTTTAATATGATATACTTGCATTGAGATTTTGTTTATCTATATATATACATACACACATATATGATTCAAAATTTTAATTTATTTCCTATAAGATGTAGGAGGTAGCCTTTAGAATAATATACGAATTGGGAATTACTATTCCTCTGTAAAGATTATGGGCACACTAGCGAGCTCAGAGACATTCTCTTTATAAGGCTTCACCCCCATAAAGAGCCCTCTGAGATTTCGTGCTTTGCTCAGCATTTACACCCGCAAAAATTAAAAGAAACAGAAATTGAGCATGCGTGTCCCATCCATACGAGCACTGAGTCTTGGAGTTGTCATTTCAGAAGATCGTCGTGCTTGAGCCAAAAATCTAAATTGATCGATAGACGGTGTGGTTCATATATCTTTTGTATCTAAATTGTCACGGAAATGGCGTAGATGCTCTCTGGGACGATGGATGCTGTCCTGATCTCCTCGCCAGCCTCAGCTTTTTATCTTGGCAATGCTTTCGTCAGTTTGATCTGACAATGACAACACCCTCTGATATAGATCGAATGGGTATCTAACAATAAAGATCGGGTGGCACCGGCAGTGGTGGCCTTCTATGGGGCAAGATCGGTCTCTTAACGTTAAAACATTATGCTGCAACAACTACAGCAAGAGTGTAATTTGTTGTTTTTTTTCTCCCTCGGAAATTTAGTGCAATGTCGAGTATGGGGATTGAGAGAAGAATAGGGAAGGATTCAATTACCGCGGCGGGTTCTAGCACCCTCACGGAAAATGTTTGCGATAGGTTTCGTGCCATTTCCGTGAGCTTTTTCCGATAGACACGTCTCTCGGAAAATCTAACGGAAAGTTGTCGGCCGGAGAATGCCCGTAGATGTGTCTCTCGGAAACTGCTCGGAGTGTTTCCTAGAGAATTCGGAGACATCTGTCTCTCGGGAAGTCTCACTGGAAAATTACCTATGATTTATTCTCTGGTCTCCAAAAATTTGCGGCAGACTTCATCTCTCGCAAATCGATAGGGAAAAAGAATGAATTTCTCTCTGAAAATTTTCCGATAGACGTCGGCACACGGAATGTTCTCACACAAAAACGTATATTTCCAGTAGTGAATGAGGGGTTGTCATCCCTCGAATATCCACTTTTTTTTTTGTGTACAACGTGAATGCAAAATTAAAATGAGATGCAGAGACAACACACCAAGGTAGATGTGAAGCGAGTCGTGCATAGGGGCAATGTATAGCATGAAGGTGAAAAGGAGACATGTTGGTCGTATGAAGCCAATGCCTGTACCATGAGAAAAGACATATTGAGCAATTTTCTGACACTTAATTCATAGATTATATATGAAGAAAATTTATGGTTTTTTATGATATATTTTCAACACCACAAATTTCTGTAACTATTTATTTTCTTTTTCCATATTCCTATATTAGGTTAACGGACGGGCCCTTTTGTTGGGAAAAAAAAAACCAGTACGCTTGATTCGACAAAATTAATTCACCTCAATCGACAAGATATTTGGTGACTTGTTTTCAGCACTTGGCCATGTGTGCATAAGAAACATAAATTCATGCTCGCAATTATTGTATACATATGCAAGATAATTGCACGAAAGTCTTGATGGGGATCTCCATGGAAGTGGTCACATGATTAAGAATTGGCATATCAAATCATATATCATAATTTCTTCATCTTTTTAATCACTTTATTTTCCAATTTTTTAAGTATTATTTTAAATTTATGAATTTCTTTAATAAATTATTTTTTAAATAATAATTAATTAATTGCAACCAATGATTATTAATATTTTTTTCCTATATCAATAATTGTATTTGTAATTATAATTATGGGAGTAGCTAAATTTTCTATAGGGAAAAAGAAAAAGGTAATATGTATGATTGCCTAGTGCCTGTAGGGAAGTGGGGTCAATGCCATTACCTTTGTCCCTTCACAATAATGCACCATCTTGTATCGTTTCCTACGACAACTAAACAGTACAGCTTTTCTACTGTACAGCCAGTACATATTTTCCGTTGTGCACGGGTTTTTTTTTTTCTGGTTTTGATTTCTGTAATTATTATTTTTTCATTCGATCCCCTGAAATAAGATCGATGCTACTTATTATGTTTAGGTTACGAAGCAAACATGACAAGCACAAGTTGTTGATCACACTTGTACTCTAACTAGGATCTGCATTGCCATGTATAAATCGCTAGTTTAAGACTCCAACAATATAAAAGTATATGAATTTGAGTATAAAGCCCCCAAAAAAATTGTGAATGGTTCATGTTTACCCGTGTCCTATGAATATGAAAATCCATGGGAAAGTAACTCAGTATCATGCACAAGCTCTCCCAGTCTAATTATTAGTGCCCCGCAAAGTCTAAAAAATGAGGATAATAATGGATATTTTTTTCATATAACTGTAAAAGTTAAAACATTATTGACCATTCTAGCCGATTACATTGAAATTTGTGACTTCCTCGGCCTGGCAGTATACCAGATAATGCTAGTGAAGATCAACTTGTAGAAGAGTCAAATTCGGCAGGTGCATGCACCAGAGGGCAGTTTCTCGGAAACCCGATAAGCGATGGAAGTTCGAGGATGGCTTTGGACTTTGAGCGGCACTGATTGAGTGCGATGTACAGCCGGTGGAGTGCTACGAAGTCAAGGGCGGAGGAGTGGGTCGAGCTTAGCTGAGCACGAGGTTGGTATTTCATTTTACACTCCCGGATACATTCGGAGTGAATATATATATATCTTAGTGGTATTAAGAGTATCTCTTAGGCATGCCGATAGGCACATATATATACTGTTAGCTACGCATAAAGCTGTACGTATAAGGCACCTTTGTTAGCCTCAGGGTCTAATTCTTACATAAAACCCTATGTTGATTTTAATATGAACTTGGGCCTACGCTATTTTGCCTTAAGATACACCATTGCCACACCTTAATTTGTTATGGAATAAATCAAAATTAAAAGAAAAAACACCCCATAGATGGATGCGTTGTCAAGGGAGAATCTCGTCTGTGAATTAGGGTTCCCGTCTCGCGGCACGATGAGAAAGAGCTTCTTATATTAATATAATTAGTAATAAATATGTGATGATGACAATACGTACAAGTGATTAATACCTAATTAGAACGACAGAAGAAATAAAGTCTATGTTACTGTGTTGTCGGTCAGTGTGTAAAGCTTTGGCACGTCAATCTTGAGTTGAATCCATCCTCCCCCTTGTTGACACAGATTCTCCACTTCATTGATTTGGTCAAAGACGAGACCGTGCCTTCATCGGAAACTATTCACCAACATATCGTACGACCGTCGATATTTCAATATGCAAAGGCGGGTGGTCACGGAAGATTTCACCCAGGAAATTAGGGGTCGACCCAGAAATAAATGTCTCGATCGTCGACATGTAATTTAGCATCAACCGATTACGACAACAATTAATTTTGCATTAATTATTCATGCTAATAATAGGATATCGTCTCTTGTCGCACAATTATGTGGCTACGATTTAATATTCTTTGGTCTTCCTTCTGTCTAGGGCCGGAACGGAAGGTACTGTTGGGTGTGCATAATTAAATTGTTATATATATGTATATATATAAAGCAACATGCTTAACAAAATAAAATGAAAAACAAAATGATAGTTTATTTTTATGATTACCTTAAAAATAAGAGAGGGGGCTATAATTACAAAATGAGTGAAATTACTTTGTCATTTTTGTAAATGAATATTAAAAATTTTAAAATATCTTATTACTTTGTTATTTTTGTAAATGGACACTAAAAGTTTTAAAATATTGTATTCAGTCTCGTATGTTTGATTCCGTCACAACGTTAAGCCTTATTTGTCAACCTCGACCGTAACGGATGTGCCACTATGTAGGTATTGATAAATAGTGATTTGCACATGTTTAACCGCGGTTGGTTGACAAGTAGGGAATCAAGTATTTTGGCCTAAATATAACATTTTAAAATTTTTAGATCTCATTTATAAGATAGAATAGATTTTTAGGATTTATAATGTACTATATGTAATTGTCCATCTTTTTGACATTTTGAATGAATTTAAATTCCATCGACGTGGAAGAAAATCCACCACATCTCAAGCCTTTTCAAAGTACATAAAATGTTGATTTTAATACAATTCCGCGTAAAGCAATCATAGCTAGCCCCATTCACTTTGCTAACATTCAAATAAATACATGACTTTGGTCCCGTTATTCCTCGGAATATGCACATTTATTTATAAATAAATATATATTATATATAATTCAGCAAATATATATATATAATATGATAAAAAGGAAAGAAATGGGTTGAAATGAAGTGTGTAAAAATGAAATAACGAGTACTCTACCATTTTATTTTCTTTGATTATACATATGAATATATATATTACGTACAAACACGTGTTTTATTGGAATGGAATTTTTTTAATCATTTTGACAATTTGCGTTCTTATTGTAATTTTTGCACGAGAAATTAGGAAATACGAGGGAGGAGTTTAACACCCATAAGATGAAATAGGTGTATAATTCGAGAAATGAGATTTTATATAGTGGCATAACTCCTTGTCATCATGAGTTCTCCCTTATCCTTTCATTCCACGGTCTATTGTCACTTTTTGAATTCATGAATATTTTATGAAATTGAAAAAAAATTGACATGTAATATTTTTATTTAATTTATGTTGCATTTTTAGGAGCCGAGACCGATTGATTTTTCTTTTTTTTTAACCTTAATTCAACAGAACGAATAATTTTGTTTTTTTCGAAGATGTTTCAAAATAAGAAAATTTCACATTTATTTCGATACACACGAAAATGTGAGGTGAATCGAATCCATGGCAACCACGTGACGATCCAGTGATACCTTTTTTTCCCCGTTTGTCATCTTCCCCTCTTCCCTTTCCAAACTAAAAGGGACAGGGCTTATGCCCCCATCCCCCACCACACATAGACAACAACAAAAAAAAAACAGTAAGTTAAATATTTTTACCAAAAGGGGCCCCAATTTTTCTTCTTTAATTTCTTGCCTTTTAGCAGCCTTTTTGCTACAATATGGATAATAATTTGCATGTATTTAGTAGGGCTCAGGCTTTCTAGACCCTCTCATTGCACAATCATACTGCCCGTCCCATGACAATTTTTTTTTTAAAGAAAAAAACCATTTTGCTTTTGTCTGACCTCTGGCGAGGCCACCTCTCGCGTGTACATCCCACATGAATCTATACAACTTGCATATGCAGACACACATGATAGACTCTAGACAGGCGGAAAAGAATCGCAAGGACAGAGCCAGAAATCTAGGTCTCTAGAGGGTAAAATTCGCGAGGTGGACGGGGTATAGAAAGGTGAAGTAGTTGTGAGATCCAAGCTTACATCTTAATCGAGGTCGAATCCAGGATCGTACTCATTCGGGCTTAGACAGCTCGCTGCAACGAACGTGGGATGGACTGGGCATTGGATGGTGGTTAGACGAGTTGGGACAATAAAAGCGCCTCCGGTCGGATGTCTTCAATCATAACACTACACCCATACATGTGTATATGTATATACGTGTGCATGTAGACTTTTATATACCTGTGTGTATGTGGACGGTTTATAGAGAGAGAGAGAGAGAGAGAGAGAGAGAGAGATGAAGATGTGTTAGTTGAGGTTCTTTCTCTTTTCTTCCACTGAGAAGGGTAGATGACACGGTGGGCTCACTCTCATACCTGGTCCATTTATAAGCTTCCTCTTAAGCTTCAGGGGTTTCAAAATCTCCCTCCCTCTCTCTCTCTCTCTCTCTCTCTCTCTCTCTCTCTCTCTGTTTCTCTCTCTCCTCTGAGTATTCTTGAAAGAGAGAAAATATCAGAACATCTTCTTGGTCCGCTATGTTCTTGAAAGAGAGAGAATATCAAAGTATTCTTCTCATTCTACATGTATTATAGACACACATTTGTCTATCGAGCTGAAGCGGCTGCTTACCGGTGAACAATCAAGCGTGAAGACTGAAGAATACAGCGGTCAAGTCGAGATGGAGATAAACAACGAGAAGAAGACCAATTCTAGGGTTTCTGAGTTCAACAGAGGGGCTTGGACAGCCGAGGAAGACCGGAAACTCGCAGAAGTTATCGCAGTCCACGGCCCAAAGAGGTGGAAAACGGTTGCAGCAAAAGCAGGTAATTCAACCAATCGACCTTCTTTGGTAGCCTTCCTTGTAATTTTCTCCGGATGAGCAAAAACAAGTCGACGGACAATCTTGTTATTTCAGTAGAAAGTAGTTAATTTATCTCATTTGGATTCTGAGTAGTGAGCTCCTTGCAGGGCTGAAGCGGTGCGGGAAGAGCTGCAGGCTGAGATGGTTGAATTATCTGAGACCGAATATCAAGAGAGGCAACATAACGGACCAAGAAGAAGATTTGATCCTTCGGCTCCATAAACTGCTGGGAAACAGGTTAGTTACCATGCCCAAAAACCCAACGGAACAGAGAGAAACTTGAACTCGAGGAGAGAAGAAAGGTTGCTGTTATTTGTCATTCGTTTTGCACAGTACTTGATGTGTGCATATATGTCTTGCATATCTGATCAGGAACATCTGCGTTCTCTTTAGGTGGTCGTTAATAGCGGGAAGACTGCCCGGTAGAACAGATAATGAGATAAAGAATTACTGGAATTCTCATTTGTGCAAGAAAATAGACCCGAAACAGAAACCGAATCGTGCTGCCAGACAGGGCAGCTCCAGGGTCGAAAAGGCACCTCAACTAGCAGAAAGTAAGGCAGACACAGCGATGGAAATAAAAGATCGGAGAACAACTGTGGCTACAGCGACCTCTGAGGGGGAGGAAGATTCATCGCTGAAGCTATCCCACCCATCGTTCGACAGTAAGGCGGACGACGATTTCTTTGATTTCTCCAATGAGAGTCCACTGAGTTTGGAGTGGGTCAGCAGGTTTCTCGAATTCGATCTGCTTCATCATCAATTTTGAGAAAAGCTGCAAATGTCTGTGCCCCTCTCTGATCTCGCTCTCATGTTCTTGCACGTATGAATCAATCAAAGATGTCTTGAGAGTTCTCTTTCGAGGATAACGATGTAAATTGACCCAATAAAAAGGCGTAATTTCATCACCGAGATCATACTATGGATGTGTATGGTCGGGGCGGATGAGAGCCGCGTTTATATATAATCGATCCATATTATAACTAGCCCTTCCGATCCATACACCATCATCGACTATCATGTGATTGATTGACGCACTGCCTCCCCATATTTTAGAAAGTTATCTCCAAGATCCATCTTATTCACCTACATATGTGATTGCAGTATACATGAACATGCGAAGTATAGACTCGGAACATGGGAAGGGAACATGTTGATTACATCCACTTAAGGTGGCCCAGGTTGTCCCTTTCAACCGGCACGTCGATCCTTCATCATTAGACGCAGGAAGAAAATTCAAATACAAATATTTATTAAGTGCTGCCAATTGCCCATCAAAGTGGACGGGTCTTGTGACCGACGTTGATGGATGATTTTGAAGATTTTTTCTTAATAAAATTGAGAAAATTTGTAGTATAAAAGATTTTATTCCTCTGCATGACGGCTAAGTATAAGCTTATGAGCTGAGTCAGTAGTGGTTCAAAATGTTTTCTTCATTTTTTATTTAATGAATCCAATTGATTTCAATACAAATTAATTAGAATTAATGAAATTACACGTGTCAAAAGAAATAGGTAAAGTTCGAGCTGGGAAATGGTATAAAAGAGAAAGCAAACTGACTATAATTAAGGTTGCTCAAAGGCGAAATCAGTGCATGTTTGGCATTACGAACGACTTGTCACCTGAGCACTCAAACGAATATACCGAACATCCATCAATTTGGTTTCGAGTATGGTTAACTCATTAGGGAATGATACTAATTGGACAGTTCAATCACCCACCTCAATCCCAAAATTCCTTTTACAGATGCCGTCAACACAGCCCACGTGTCTTAGATATTTGGCATCTAGTAGCTCACTTTTTTGGGATGCAACCATGGAGTTTATTTGGAGGGCAAAAGGGAGAGAGGGAAGGGTCGAAGAAAAAGTAGTCGAAAAAGGGCGACGATGATTAAAGTGAAAAAGAAAAAAAACAACCCCTCCCTCCCCAATTATTATGGGTACCACTTACTTGGCTGCATAAGTAAATGGCTTCATCATTTGGCGCGAGAAAACACAAATTGAGATGATCCATCGAGGTATGAACTATGACAACTTTTTAAGATTTAGTATGAACTTTTCTGCACTTCTTGATCTTGCGCTAACTGTATTATGGACCGTTTATCAAGCTTAGTGTAACGTTTGTTTTCCTGTTGAACTGTCCTACGGTGCACTACTCTCTGTCAGTGCCATGTAATGTGCAAGAAAACCAACACCTCATGTAGGATGATCTAACGAAAAAAATGAACGTCTTGCTAATGTTAACAAACAGCATATAGTTGGTACACGATTAGAATACATGAAAAAGTCCGTGCTAAATCCGAGAAAATGATAAAAATTCATATTTGATTGAGATATCAAACCAATGATATAATAGTAGGTAGAAAGGGGGATTCGATGAAGATGTACTGATCTTGCGGATCACTTTATCAGAAATGATCTATCTGTGATTTCATTGTTGAGAAATAGATATGGCGGGAGAACCAAAAGAATGTTTCATTCATGAAACAACGGTTAAATCTAAATTATGTGTAAATAAGATCGATCTATGAAAGTATTATAGAATTCTTTAAATGACCATTTTTTTAAATTTATAAATCTCAAATTCGACATTATCTTTATACTAATCTTAAAATCAATTTAATGCGGTAGATTGCAAACCCAAAACACGTGATTAAGTGCAATCCCCACTGATTTCCTAAAGTGCAATAATGACACCCACTTTTCCCCCCCTTCAGCCGCCGCTACTTTCGCCAATTTATGATTTAATTAGGCTATGTCCCCTGTAAATACGTATGTTAAAATCATAATCACAATAAAAACATTTTTTCTATTATAATAAAAATATTTTAATACAGTAATATCCCTTGCATCCGATATTAAAATTAGAGAAAATATATAATATTAATAAAACTTTTCGTATCGGTGCCTCTGTAAGTCAGATTCTTCTGGGACTTCCATGAATATAAGTTCGAGAAATCCAACTATCTGCCCAAAAATTACCCAAAAAATGGGGGTCCATTTGTAAGAATAAAAATTATAGGGACATCAGTTACACTACAATTACGGTCTTCCTCAAAGTTACGGGGGCTAACTGTTCACTTTCACCTTGAGTGGAGTCCTCAGATTTAAATTTATAACTCTTCCGTGTGTTATGAATACCGTCCCGATCCTTGGCTGACCGTCCCTGGGGTCTCTGCGGCTGTTTAATCTGGTGAATGTACGGATCCTGGTCAATTTACATGCGGATCGAACGCTTCGAGGTTCCCCTAGAGCAGACATGGAAATAAATCGACACTACTATCAGGACTGTTCGATTTCATTCAGGAGGCTTCATATGATCGAGTGGGCTCTTGCCAATATCAGAGTTGCTAGCAGCTCCATAGCTGCCAAGCCCGGCTCGTTACATGGGAAGTGATGGCTGAAGTTCAATATTCGAACGCGTTTGATGCCACGACTCATTGTTGAGACCATGCTGCCACAGCTCGGCGGTCAACTCGGCCTGATTGTTCGAGGTAGACAAGAACACGGAAAAAGGAGCAATTCCTGCCTGAAAAAATGCCGGTATCGTCCATTGTCAACGATGTTATCGTCAGATGTCAACGACAATTGGTTCCTTATCAACAGCTCCGGCCCACGTACGATACTCGCGTTGAAGGGTGCACCCCTTTCTCACCCTCTTCCGCAGAGGGAATGGAGATTCCGATTTCTCGACCAATACATTTTCGGTTTCCAATAAATCTCTTCCATTTTCCAGTGTCTCGTGCACACTTTTTTCGGTTTCCCATGAACACTAATAGGCACTTAGATGATTAGAAAATGCCACAATAGAACAACAACACAATCCGTCCCCCGCCCAGTACGGCAATGGCAAGATGGTAGCCCACCACAGGGCTCTCACGGATCGATTTCTATCACGTAACATATTCTTTTGCACTGAACGAATATGACCAAGAATTCTTCTTACAGTGTGGATCATTGAACATTTAGGAATTCAATGAGCCATGACTTATTCATGCTCAAGCTACATAGGAATATGTTGCTGTTCTAACCAAGGCTTAACGGATTACTTCTCTTACCAAACAGAGTCCCAGTACCAGTCAACAACTAAAATCCCTTTGATCGATTTCATTCAATTGCTTAGTTGAAATATATATACATATGTGTGTGTGTGTGTACAAGTATGAATATAATGAGTTCATTGGTTTCCCGAACCTCTGAGTTGGTGGCTTAAAATTCGCTATCTACCGTAAAGGACATTCTTCCAAGAAACGGATTGAACATTACTTCCTCCTCCATCCGCTTTTGGTGTCATCTTTATATTGGCTGGGCTGCAAGCCTGCATGGACAAAACGGTACATTCATTACCTTGTTTCTTGAAGCTTTAAATGCATCCAACCAACAGACATGGAAGCCAGAGAAGAGGTTAAGGCATATGAAAGAGGGACAGAGAAAGAAGACAAGGAGGGAGAAGTCATTTTGGCAGTAGATAACAGTTGATCCGCAGCTTCCGTAAGAATTGGTAATGGCATGACCTAAAATTTCTTAAAGGAGAAGGGTTCCGTTTGGGACAAATCAGGAATTCTAGATGCAATGTGAACACCATCTCCTTATTAAGCCTGCTACGTGAAATCATGAGAAAATAATGAGAACTCCAATTATTACAGACTAGACAATGATAGCGTCCACGTCTGTCATTCGGGGTATCAAATCGTCTTATTGGACCCATGGAAGTGTAATCTTTCGGCTTCACACTGGGAAGAGTCTCATCAGTGACGTGAAATAACATTGATTGCTAAATTTTATGGTACAAGGGTCTTGTCAATTAAGACCCCAGAGGCTAGAATTGGCACGTGAATCTATAGGAAAGAAAGATGTTTCATTGGGAGGGAGTGACGTAACTCACCACGGTTTAATGCCAGAATGGCACGCTATATTTACAGTTGGCTGGTGATAACTGCCGATGTTTAGCCCCATGCCATGGAATATGCGTAATTGACGATGAGCTTACCATCAAAGCCAAAATTCTGAGACAAACAGAGCAATACAGTCAACAGCCGGAGAAAGAGAAATGCAAGTGACAAGCAATATGGATTGACACGATTTCAATCTTGGAAATTGTTCGAAGGCCAAAGAAAGAGACAGGTTGGTGTAGCGGATGTCCACGGGACAGCTCAAGAATATCTTTGTTTCACTAGTAATAAGCCACTCCAAGCCTACTTTGACAGAGCTCAAAGAGGCTGGAAAATAACTTGACGGTAAAAAATAAGTCCCAAGCAGGACCAGCACAAAGTTTAAAAATTCCAACAGTCTTAACGAATGAGAACAAAGAATTGAAAAATACAAGACAAAATAGCCAAACATCTAGAGCAGAATTCACATTCAAATATAGAGAACTGTATATACACCACATATAGGCAGAAACTGCAAAGAAAATCAAAATCACAGTCTAAGCAATCATGACATGCATTGAACTCAATAAATAATATAAAAAGATTCAAAACTCAAAGAAAAGAAACATCTTGAAGGAACCCATAAACCTCTGACACCTAGCACGAGAATTTCTTTGCAACTCAAGTCTTAACGAAAATGATTTTAGTCATGACATCTCTAAAATTTAAAAGAAAACTATAGAAAATCAAAAGGCATTTCAAACTGACGATTCATGTTACCTAACGACAAATAAGAAATAAACAGAGTGAGAAAACACCCACACGATGAAGACTAACATTATACAAGTCGATTACCAATTCGTCCAGATTCGGTGAAAAAGCACTGTTGACATACACGAACTGAAAAAAGACAGGATGACAAGAAGTTCAATCTTCCCTATTTTTGAAAAGCTTTGATAGAAAATATAGACGATTAATTTATGAGCAATCTACCAATGTCTCACGATGAAGTTGGCGCCGCAGAAAGTCAATCACTTTGGCAAACTTGTCTGTCCCAGATATCTGTCATCATGAATGATACAATTTCTACCCATGAGTGCAACCAAATGCCAAGACCAAATGGGGCACTGTCACATTTTCACATGAAAAAAATTGGGGCTTTCATGTAAAACGAGGAAAAACAAAATCACAATAACCTAAAGGGCAAATATATCCCAAAATTGATACCCACAATCTGTGCAAGTGGAACTATCTCGGGCAGGACAGGCATATGAGAAAACTAAAGTGCCCTTTCAGATGCGTAAGTTCAGAAATCTCGCTGTAAATGAACATAAGTCATGGGAAAGAGAGGAAACAACTCAAAGATACCACGCTATAATTGAATGATTATTCGGTAATCAGTACCGAAGCTCAAAAATCCAATCTTGAACAGAAGCCCAAAAAAGTGGTGAAATTTATGGATCGCTAAGAAAATACTGCTGAACCAAACAGTCCAATAGAAACCGATCTCATCAATTTTAATCAAGTAAAGTCTCTCCGATTTGGCATCATTTTTTTGTCATTGTAATCTCACTACACAAGGAGCAGGGCAAGCAGAAAAGCTCTCTTTTCTTCTCTTGGTATAAATTATATGCAACGTAATGTCTTCAGTTGAGCCTAATATTCAAACATAAAGCATTGTCATTTTTTTTCCTGGTGGCCAACTAAAGCATTGTCACATTGAAATCAGTATCTCCGCAGAATCTAAAGCATTACCTTGAACTTGGCCTGCTTCAGAATCGGGGCATCGCCTGTGGCTCTCAGGTGAACAACAACTGCCGCAGGATCAAAACAACAAAAAAATCAATAATTTGCTGGAGAAGAATCACCAAAGCAAATCAATCGAGAGTCCCGAATCTCGATTCGTTCCAACAGTCGGCGGCTTCCGTCAACTCACCTTTTCGAGCTGAACTCGTAGAATCGGTTGCCATTCCGTGCTGTCGAAGTCGGAGAACCTTCCCAGACAAACTACGCGAGAATCGGCGGACACGGCAGATTCCTCGATGGAGAGGTTCCGGCCGATCGGAGTCGGTTCGCGTTGACTATGTGGATCCGAGTCCAATGAACGGTAGAAGTCTCGGGAATGTACATGAAGAAGTCCATTTCCCGCAACCAGCCAAAGGCCCATTCAAGCCCATGGGCCCGGATATTGAGCCGTGGGCCCAGAGTAGGGTGACATATTTATTGTCGAAGATCAAATCAAGCACTTAACTCAGTTGTTCCAGCAAATTACCTCTCAATACGACAGTTCCTCTTCACACAATCAGTCAAGTTCGGAGATGACGTCATGAATTTGGTTCGCTTAAGAAATTCTTCGATACATCATTGTTGAAAACTAGCTTTTGGCGACAGCTCAAATCGGTCGAGGCATACTGTCACAGAAGATTATACGTATATGCCGGGATGTTCGATCCAGTGTCAATGTTTTGAATGACAGTTCTTGCCCTTAGCCCACGTGACAGAAAATTTCTAATTTTATTACTAAATTGACAGTTCCCCGATACGTATTTTTACAACATAATACAACATGATATATCAAAAAATTCATTAAATTGAATCAAAATGAATCGATTAAAATAATTTAATATCCACTTTTTTTATATCTAAAATCTCATTTCTAATCTTATAATAAAAAAATCTGAAATTAAAAGGGTTTTGAATGGTGCATGCCGAAGATTCTGCTAGCTGGATGGAAGTGATTCCCCGTGTTATTACATATATATAGACACACACAGCGTTGATAGATGGAACTTATGATTAAATCAAGGCAAAGGTTCATCAAAACTCATTAATTAACACTCTAATCTTGTTTTATTTAATATGGAAGCATCTCTAATTCGCCCATGTCTAGGAAAGAGGCAAGGGACTGGAGATCCGATTCACAGAGCATCAACTCATCGGGATTTAGATCAGAAGACGATGCCTGATTTATGATTTCACTAGACACTTTGTCGGGTTCTTCATCGAGGCCGAGGAGCTTCGACAGGAATTGACCGTTGAATTCGAAATCTCCCGGCAGACAGTCATTCCCGATTGTCGGATACGGCGGGACTGCGGCTTCCGGCATAGCGTCCAGCCTTTTCTTGCTGCCTGGCTCTGAAGTTTCGATGGTATTGTCGGCACCGTCAGCTTGTTGGTCGGCTGATCCTTCCGTGTGAGGAGATATATCGTTCTTCAGTGTCGCGGGGGAGGCCCGGTGGGAAGCTGAAGTGCTTGCTGGGTGTCCCCGTACTTTCTTCCCTATGATGGTATTCCAGTAGTTCTTTATTTCGTTATCTGTTCTTCCTGGAAGTCTTCCGGCGATCAGAGACCATCTGCAACAAAGAAGAAAAAAATAACGATGTACCTTCGCCATTGAGAAATTTGCAGGAACCAAAGCAAGAGCACAGCTTAGTGCCAAATCTTGTTTGCTGCTCAGCTTTATTGCTGTGTCAAGTTATACGATAGTGTGGCTACGTTTCCGTGAGAGAATCAAATCTATCCGACGGGGGGAATCCTCCGGACGAGCCTACCTCAAGAAACTCCACATTTGACCACGATCCGAATAGAATAACGACTCCAAGACTGTTTTCCGAGGAGAAGTAAATTGAGAAACCTGTTTCCGAGGAGCTTATGCAGCCTGATGATGAGCTCTTCTTCGTCCTCGCTGATGTTCCCTCTCTTGATGTCGGGTCTAAGATAGTTCAACCACCGGAGCCTGCAGCTCTTCCCGCACCGCTTCAGCCCTACACCGAAGTATAATACTTCGCTTAAGCAATTCATGTCCCTCCTCTGTATTCGTTGCAATCACTGCCTTTATGACCGAAAATGTCGTCCGTAACATTATAGAATAAGTTTGTCAGTGTGCACTGACCTGCTTTCTTCGGTACGGCACTCCATTTCCCTTCGCCATTGTCTCTGATGTAGTCTTTGAGGACCCTATCTTCCATTTCGGTCCACGCCCCCTTGTTTAAGCCTTCCTTCGAACAGATCGGGTCCCTGCCCATTTCCGTAATTCGATCTTCTCCCCCCGTCGTTCCTGTCTGATTGGAGTTACGGCTCCTTCGATCTCGGATGATCAACCGGAACAGAGGCAGTCTTTCCTCCGTCTTTCTCGTTGTTTTCCTGGTTTTATCACTCAAGTCCGACGTACTTATATATAGACCACATAGATCTGTAAAAAAAATATATGATACGGCACCAAAAAACCGCATTTGGGCCGTGGCAATTTCGTGCCGTGCCGTACTGCCGGAAAACATTTCTGCCAGCTCAAAACTATATATATATATATATAATTAATAGGAAATTATGAGAGAATTTTTTAAAATTTTAGTTAATTATATTTTAAATAATTTTTTCAATATTTTAAATATTTAAATTAATAATAAATTGTATTATATACAAATTTATTTTGAAATATTTTTAAAAAAATTAAATTATTTTTTGTTTGAGTAGACCTGGGCTCAAGCGGTCCAAAGCATGAAAAACCCGTGCCTAGGCTAGAATTTTCGAACCTACCGAGATGGTGAGCCATGTTGATATGATCCGAAAATCGTCATATCGACCTAAATTGAAAATTTTATAAATGCATGGAGAGAGGAACGCAACATCTTTTTTTTTTCTACCCCTTAAAAATTACTAAGAATATCTATCTACTTTTTTAATAAAAATGTTAAATGGATTGGTTTGGCTTGAAACCCGCCTGTCAAAATCTATGAGCGACCCGGACCACCCCTAAACCGCTTTTATTGGGTAAATGGTGGTTACGAGTCGAGTTCAAGAAATAAGTCAATTGCATCAGAACCTGCTCGATACCATTTTCCGGGCCACAAAAACCTTATAAATTAACGGTTAAATTTTGTTAGATCAATTTAAAAATTAAAAGATTCATTTTAAATAATTTTTTAAAAAAATGAACGGTTCAGGGGTCGAACCAGCTCGAACCATGAACCAACCCACTTATAAATAGTTTCGGCCTCATTCATATATGCCTGAATTGTGAACCATAACTAGACCGGCTCGGACCATCTATTTTTAACAACTATAGGGATTAATTGTAACATTTTTTATATATAATACACTGTTCGATAGATTAATCAGTTGTTACAATATTGATATAAAAAAATTTACTTTTTTTTTTTGCTCTTTTTTCGAATATAGCCAGAGAAAAAGTGGGGGAAATTAAAGTGGGGGACTCTGACATGTGGGCCTTCAGTAAATGGGAGCGCTGGGCTATTGAATTAATGAATGAGTGATACGACTCAACTGCCCTTCAGGCTCGCCCGTGTCCGGACGATTTGTCTGCCCTCTCCGCTGCTCCCCGAGGCTAACTTTCTTACCGCTCTTGAAAGTTCGTTGTAACCCTAAGATAACAACACACACACGCACGCACACGTTATTGTCAATAGTTTCCCCCGTTTCACGTCGAAATGATGGGGCCATCCAATCGGTGGATGGAATATATGATTCCTTCTTCCACACGGTCCGATGCCCTTGTCCGATCCATCGATAATGGGTTGTGGTCATAGTTTTTAGAATCAGACCGGGCCGGGAACCGATGTAGGCATGGGTTCATGGATCGGACCGGGAGTTCAATAGGTTGAACCGCATGTGTTAATAATATAATATTACTAATAAATTTACATAATATCATAATTTGAATATAATTTATAACAAAAATCATTAATATAACCATTATGTTAAACAAAAGTTTAATATAAAATATAAATATAAATTTAGTAAAATAAAATATGTACATTACAATAGGTTTTTGTTTTTGTTTTTAATTTTAAGTCGGCCGGTTTTCTCATGGGTTCAATTGGGTTCACCGGTCGGACCGGGAACCGGCCGGTTTAATCGGATTTTTTCTCTTTTAATGTGCAATTGGATTTTTTAAAGGAACCGGACCAGGGGAGTGGCCGGTTCCCGGTTGAACCGGTTGAACCGGCCGGCCCGGTCCGATTTTTAAAACTATGGTTGTGGTTCCTACATGTACGTCCTCGTACCAGCTCGTGAAAGCTTGCATGCCGATCATCGGCAAGTTTTTAAACCCTTACAGGTACGCACCCGGCGGGGAGACGCCGCTAGCTCACTTACTGCCCGGCAGCCTTTGTTGGTGCCCAAACTTGAATACTGATTAACTAACCCGTGGTTTACCGCATGATATTCAAAAGTACGATAGACCGTATTTGATTGATACGAGCTCGGGTTAAATTGACCCGCCAAGGATTCGAAGGGTAGAAGAAGGATCGAGAGGATTTCAGGGCTTGCTAGCTGACTCAATACTCCGTGATAAGTCAGCCCCCACATCACACGGGGCAACGACCGTCCCTCACTGGACGAATATATACAGTTGAAGGTCACATGCGCAAGTAAGTACTTGGTGCCATTATCCTTGCAACCCACATTCCATGATCCCGATCATACAATCAACTCGTCGAAGTCCAATATTCTTCCTTTTTTCTTCCTAATTATTAACAAAACTGTCGGGATGAATAGTTGATCATAGAAATCTTGACTCATTAATTATGCCGATAATGACATGGAGGAACTGTGTAAATCCAACATTGAATTGAATCAATATTGACTAATATGTACATGCGTGAATGTGCATTTACGCGTGTTTTGGACGAGGAGGGAAGGATCGTGCTCAATTGCCCGACTAACTTAAATCTTACATGTTGAGTGAAAGCCAATTTCAAATATATATTCAAAGCATCATCTTCATTAGTCATTCAAAATTATAGGCTTAGCTTTAATACCATGAGATCGGATCCCGTGCTATATTCACTTTGGATGCAATTGAGTGTGAGATCTAATCTTAGGCATATATCTAACTTCAAACGAGAAATAAAAAAAATTAAAATATACATCTCGGGCTTCAACCCGTCATTCGATATGCCATCGCAGAGCACCCACTAAAAAGTTAGCCCTTTATTAGCAACACAAGGTGGTTAGCACATACTCATACTGAGATTTCACGACCGAATTTTTTCCAGCATAGAAAATTTATCACCATAACAGTTTCATATTAATTATAAGTAATTTATCACCATAACAGTTTCATATTAATTATAAGTATTTCGCATCTTAATATTATATGAACTGTCTTATAATATGATAAACCATAGGGTTCATCACAATGATAATAAGTGGTCTACTAACAATAATTGGGGGAAAAAAGATAGATGAATCCAAAGGACATGATTATAGCGTATCCTCCGTGTCACTTTGCCCATTTGAAATCTTTCAATTATTAAGATCAGTAATCTATCAATTATTATAACCACGTCAATCATGTGTTTCTGACATTCTCTCGCAAACTAAACGACTAAAATCGGATGCAATTGAAAAGGAAAAAGCATGCAAGTTAGAAATGCGCCCGCAATGGACGCGGCCGGCGAAGGATTCAATGAATGTGCTCTGTTTTCTTCATCGATCCCTATCATAACAACGCGTCTCTTCCTTCATCAATAGCGCTCGAAAAGAATCAGTTGTGCAATGTGGTTGGTGGTACATTTGTGGGTTTGATGAATTCCAAAAGAAATTTAGGTTAGCACCTCTGGAAGATGGATCTGCGACATGGATAGCTGGGGAAGATGGACTCGCCACCATCCACCGCCCTCCCCTGAGCTAGGTCATCAGATCCAAAAGGAGGACATCATCGACCTCAGCCAAGGGCGGTCGCGAACAGATCCTAGAGAGAATTGAACTTCATATCGAAAAGATATATTACACAGAACTATTGAACATTCCGGGGGTTGGAGTATCAGTAACTTTAGGTCCCAACAAGCATTAAGAAGGCCTAGCTACCAACATGATCTACTGACTTTTGGATACTGGGAGATATTTACTAGGAAAAAGAAAGGAAAATGCAAAGCATTCTCATTAGGAAAAGGGAAACGAGGACTGAAGTATCGTGTGTCTCCATACGTGAGTAATGAGACGACGTTACCAACAACAATTACTGCAAGAGCAAACGCTGCTATCATGGCTGCTCCTCTCCTGCCCTCTCCATTAACTGGGACAACCGCTCGTTCCAGTCTGAGACTTTCTCATCTCCATTTACGACCTGTAAATTGAAGAAATCAGACTTCTCCTGGTGATCCAATTGCTGAAAGGATTTGCAGACAATGAATGAATACAGACAAATTGACTTTCTGACCTCCAAAATGAAGCCCGTCTGTGGGACTGTATTAATCGCTTCCACACAGATCACAGCAGCATCCTCCTTGCTTAGACTTCCCTTCGCTGCACTGCCCTGTATGTGTAAAGAAACCACATCAAGCAAAAACAGATTCGTGCAATGGAAAACAACTGGATCGACTACGTGGATATTCTTGTTGAGAATGGTGGGGTCACCAAGCTCGATAAGTGCATGACAGCATCTTTTCCTCTCCATTAAAATTATACACAAGACATCCTCTACGTTTTCCATGGAACATTGATGATCTCATACATAACTCCAGGTAATCAGTGTGTTTAAGTAATGCTTTTCTCGTTTTACTACGTCAAAAATGAAGATTAATTTCTTCGCTGGCCCAGATAAATTATAGAAGAAATAACATAAAAGTAGGACTTAAAACGATATATATTGGCCAAACTAAAGAAGCTAAGTCACAAATTGTATGACCGTGAATCTTGAAAAGGATACAGAGTTCAGCAATTTAAAATAAAGAAAACAAGTCCACCATGCCGGACCTCCTCTACTTCTTTGAACAGAATAAACAATCAGGAATATCTCTTACCAACATGTTACTCACCTTTCATTTCCACTGCAATGGATAACAAATCAACCATGCCAAGAATGGCATCGATAATGCTGACAATGAAATTAGGAACCACTGTTACCTCATCAAAACAAAAGCCTTGTTGTCCACCTGGTGCATCTTGTAACTTTCCAGCCCTGATGATGGTGTAAGGAATTCCCGAAGCCAGAAGCTTTGATTCATCTTGTTCAGCCAACTTCTTCGTGTTTCCTTTCACAAAAGCTTGGATGCCACCCATACCTTTATGAGCAGACAGCTGTGGCCTTATTAAACCACCAGTATACCCAAAATGGCCTAGTCACAGAGGGAGGGAAGTAAGGATGAATATGAAAGGAGAGGAAGATACCTGCGATAAAAGAATCGTGTGCTTAATTCCTTTCAAGCTACTAATGTTGGACAAGAAACCCTCCTGGCAAAATTTGCAGAAGGCTTTAACAAACTTGAGAGAGAGAGATTTTGAACAGCAGTAACAAACTTCTTTCATTAGTTTGCATTCGGTTTAGTGTGCTTAAGTAGTTATTGCATACTCTTGAAGTAATCATCCCACCCAATCATTTTATCAAAATGTGTACAGCTTAAGGCAACCACTCAAAAAGTCGGGAAACTTAAATTTCTTGATGAGTAGTAGCTCAGACCACAAATTAGTTCTCTATCAAACAGGTGGACAATGTCAAACTTGGAAGCCCTTGTTCTTTTAATGTTACACTCAAGCAACAATATAACAACAAAAAGCTCATTCTTTAGATCAATTCTGAACTACAATGCACCTCAATTGCCACAAAAAGTGTTTCATAGAGTACTATTATTCTTCATAAATGATGAAGAAATGGAAAGATCTCAAAACAAATCTTTTTCCATAAACAACCACTTTTCTATGGTGAATCCATTTCATGCTGGTTTCATTCATCTGTAGCATATGGAGTATTGGAAAACTATGTGTGGACCTAAAATATGGCAGCACCACCAACTTATCTGATTCTCCATCTACAAAAATGCCTATATGGTTTGATATTTTCTCATGTGCTGCGTATATATAAATGAAATCTCAGGCAACAAAAGAACCTGTGGGAAAAAAAGGACAAAACAGCCAGTTCATAGGCATACGCTTGGGCATATGATGGTGCGGACCCCTCTAAGAGCTTTGTTCAGTAACTTCTTATCACTCGTATCTCCAGATATCAGCTTCAGCCGAAGTAAACATTATATATTGCATCAGTACCTTCAAATTCAAAGCTAGTATAAACAAAATTCCTGCAAAAACACAGTCAACATCTTGTGTTTGCTCACCTCAACATAATCCCCAAAGGCCTCAGATGCCCCTCTCTTGCCCTTCACCAGGGCTTTAACTCGAGCCCGTTTCACAATTAATGAAAGTATCACCATCTACAGAAGCTAGAGATCACAAAGCTCAGAATCTCATCTGACACTCTAAAACCATGAGAATTGGACAGAAAGGCCAGACAAATCAATATCTGCCCCATTTAAAGTGTATGCACACGAACACACCTGACCAATGTCACAATCTCCATCAGTCACTAGAACTCCATCCCTGACATCTTCTTCTTCTTCTTTTTCGTCTGCTTCTGAATTTAGAAATTAGGAAAACATTTTTCTTAGGAAAAACTTAGTACGTTTCTACATTTCGTATGAAGAACTAAGACTGCTTAACCTGAGTAATCGATCTCTTCGTCTGCAGAGGATCCATCCTTAGGGAGAAGATCAGGCGCCCCATACCATTTCCTCAATTTCGGCCCTCCTGGGAATGCGACAGAATCACAGAGGAATCAGCAAGAGTTCAGGCGCAGAATAGACAACAGAGAAGCATAGGAAGATGAGGGGACTGGCAGAGACTAATTTGGTAATCCTACAGGCAGGTTACCTTCAATGTAGTCGAGGATCTGGTCCACGAAGCTGATTTTCTTCTTCGCGGAACAGCCAACGGGAGCTCGCTTCTGCTTCCGGGAATCGGCGACCAATCGAAAGAGTTCCGAACCTCTCGTGGTTCTGAAAAGCAGTGAAGCTTGCAGAGCAGGAAGATGAATCGCCATAGGTGGACCTTCTCGCCCCTCTCTCTCTCTCTCTCTCTCTCCCTCCCTCCCCCTCGTCCAACCGTTTTCGTTACCCGCGCGGATAACAGAAGATGGATTAAAAGAGCTTCAAATAAAATCATGTAATATAATTTTGCTCCCTAAAGTTAAACTTTTGCTAAGCTAAGCTACGGCCCCTGCACTGGGGAATAGGTGCGAGTGTGGTGTCTTCACGTTTTCTCTAATGGGCCTGACTTCGTGGGCCCATACTATTTTTTGCCAGCCCACTTACAGGCCCACATTTTTTACAATCAATTATTTATTTCAACAATTATAAAAAAAAAAAAGAGACCGTCCTTTTTTATTATATATAATACTTGTAAGGTTACAATAATGAGATACGAGAAGATGAGTATAATGGGGTGTAAAAATTATATAATAATAATCAAATTTATAATCTTTTAATTATTAAATTAATAATAATATTTCTATACCAAACTATTTCTCCTCCAAATATTAGCCATTAATTAATCAGTCAGTGCAAGAATTGTGTCCCAGATCAAATCAACACGTCACACAAACTGTCATGTAAGCCTCAGGCGATGCGGTAACTACGCGAATCTGTGCACGAATCCGTCCTCTGATGACTTCGAATTTTTGAAGGTGTCCCCGACCCGTCCGTCCGTGTGCAAGGCGATTCATAATCTTGATTGTTAGATCTATCGACAAAAGAGGCTGAAAAGAACTCACCGTAGGCGTAGTCGAGTGGTTCGGCACTCATCATCCCAATAAGATGACTCGAGTTCGAGTTCCACCTGCGACGGGGAGCTCTTAACCCCTTAAATGGGCCAACACAAGGCGATCCGGATTAGTCAGTTAGACAAATTTCAACTGGATACCGACGATTTATACAAAAAAAAAAGACTAGAAAGAGGCCCATGGGTGACACTCGCTCTGTGTGAAGGATGACTCGGAATTTAACATGAATGAATCAGCTCGATCGCGGATAGTCGTGGAACGACAGCTTTAAAAAAGTCTTAAAGAAGGGCTCGTAATCATAAGGGGAGGCCACAGGATCACGTGTGATCGACTTAGCATGTAGCAACTTAGTGATTTAACAGGTCCCCCTCAGCATTGTCCCTATGATTTGATGGATCCAATGGGATACACATAGACCAGAGACTTGTCTAGGGTTTTGATTTGCATATGCATGGTGGGTGAGTGACATTCCAAGGGCTATGTCCGCCCCCACCAAACCCTTATTGTTTTTTCTTTTTATTAAAATTCAATCAACACCTTAAATTTTCTATCATTATCACACCATATCCAAAATTTCATATGATTACTATTAATTTAAATTTAAAATAAATTAATCTACTAATCAATATTTTTTACTTTAAAAATTTGAACCCTAAATATTATTCAAATATATATATCAAATTAATTCAACTAACTCATATTAATAATTAACATTTGCTTAGCCTAGCCAATTAGTTTTGTCTTTTGTATGTAGATAGAATTAGTATGGAATGGAACAGGTAACTTATTGATTTTAGGTTAAATATGAACGCTCCATTTTCTTGTTAATTTTGCCTACTGTATCTCCATGTGGATAAACACGAACTCAGTAATTTATGCTGTTTGCTGATCCAAAGCAAACTAAATAATAATAATTTATGGTCTCGGGACCCTCATAGCTAGTGAGAAAGCTGACCTACGTCCACACTAATTTCACATAAAACATAAATTATTATTATTATTATTCAGCAACCGTATATCTCTGATAATGTAATTGAACTATCATGGTTAAAATGGTTAATCTCTACCTTCATAAAAAAAATTACCACAAACTATTTTTTTACAAAAATAGTTAATAGCTTTTTTTTTCACCACTTCTAACCTGGTGACATTTTATTCCTTAGCAAAATTTTAATCCAAAATTTAAGTTAAAAAATATTAAATAATCTTAACTAAATCGTATAATAATTGAAAATTAATTAGTATATCTCGCTGACATGATTGTGTGCCCCGAAGCATCTGTTTGACTTCGGTGAAGGCCGGTGATAACATATATAAATACACACACAGACAATCACACGCACAAAAACTCAGAAGATCAAGGTTTTATAAGATCATCAAGTAAGCCCTCTTGGAGGAGCAAGTACATAAGACAGACACAGTGAAATGGTCCAGATCGATTAGTGAATAATGGCGTGTAATTGTGGGTTATTCATGCATGGGATTATTTTACATGGGAAGATATATCTATCATAAATGTACAAGATTCAAGGGAAATTCGTGACGAGTTGACATGGAATTAGGTTTGTGGATGCTGTAGATCACTATAAGTCAGACTCAACGGAATCTGATCTCTCGAGTAATCCTTGGAAGCCAAGAAAGTGGCAAGAAAGTTTACTTACATACTATGATGAAGGAATACGAATTCTACACACCCATGGGACTTCATCATACAACGAAGGCAAGTTTGTGCTAAGATCAATACATATATATATACATACATATATTGGGCAAATAGTTTATATATGGTCAAGTATGATTTAATAACTCCATATAATTCGAGGGTTTTATTTAAGAAATTATTACAAAACATGGATAACTGTAATAATAAGGTAGTGAAATCAAAATACCACCGTACAGTCCGATATAAATTTCATCTTAAACGATTTACCCATGACCCATTAGATTAATCATCAAACGGCATCGGTTCGGTTTATATTTCTTCCCTTGCAGGGTTAGCTCGGCTCGGGTGGCTCTAACCGGCACCAACAAAGGACCTCAAAGACGACTGATAATTGAACGCGAAAGGGTAGGGATTTATACGAGGGAAAAGACAAGGCATGTTCAGAATTCTGTCTGAGGAGCCAACAGGATTTGACAATTTATGCCATAAAGGGATCATGGATTAGATTTTGCCTGTCCGTTGCTTTAGAGACCACCACAATTAATTTCCTTGCCTCTCGTCCTTTTCCTCTCCCCATTATTATCTTTGAGACCCTTTAATGCAAAAACTTAAAAAAAAAATTTAGTATAGGGATGTTATTTTTAATATAATAATAAAATATTATAATTCTAATTTTATTATAAGATTCTCTTTACCAAATTATTCCTTTTATTTTTCAATTTTTAGGTTTATTGATCCTGTGTATAATAAAAAATACATCCGATAAAGATAGAAAAAAAAAAGAGAATAATTCTAGAACCAGCACGATGATTCATGGAAATTCAGCTTTATCTAATTATTATTTTTCATACAAATTTCTTTTATTGGTGATTAGTGATACATCCGTTGAATTTCACACGAATTTCAAAACGTAGACAAGCTGATAATTGCCGCGATTTAATTTTCAATAAAATGTTAAAAATGAGTGAAAATTAAATTTGGAGGAGACTCTTTTCGACCCAGAAAATTGGTGATTTTTTATATTTATTTATTTATTTTTGGGTTGAAGCAAAAAAAAAAAAGCGGGGAAAAAAAAGAAAAGAGGAGTGGAACCGTGCAATAAATGCTGAGTGCCCAAATTGAGCAGACCTCTCGACTTTATCTTCCGATGAATGATGGGGGGAGTACACATCAACCAACGAGTTCAAATTCTTCAGTTCACTCCCTTTACTTTCTCCCTTTTTTCTCTTTTGCCCTTTCATGTGTGTGTGTGAACGCGATTTTTGAGAATGAGCTCTCTGGCACACTTCTTCGCTTTGCATAAATATGTAATTGAAATCTCCTTTTACTGTACTCCAAGCTTAATAAATCGTGGTTAATTTAAACTTAAATTTTATTATCCTACTAATTAATAAAATTTCAAAAAGTACAGATTTCTCCAACTTATTATACTCGAACTGTATCCATCAACTCACACCATTCTTTTGCGGACTTTTTTGATCCTTAATTAATTGATATAATTTCAATATAAATTAATCAATACATATGAAAAAGAAATTAATATCTCTAATTTATTTTTTAACCAATAATATAATATAATGAAGAAACCATAAACTTCAGAGGATCATGTGAAAAACATGCATTTAATTAGACAAGAGAGAGGGAGGAGAGACATTACAAGTGCACAATAATAGAGAGAAGATCTCCTAATTTTATTTTTTCTCATGTATACCCCAACAACCCCCATTCCATTCATTAATTAGTAAAATTCTCCCTTGCAAGAGCACACTTTTTTTAGATTAATTCAAATATAGTCCTGACACTTTTACTTCTTTACAAGTTCATCCCCTCGTCCGACCCCCAGCTGGTACGTCTCCCGGCGTGCAGTCTCTCAAATCCAACCGGACATGCCCACCACGAGTCACGACACCAAGAAAGTACGAGCCGACGGAACATTGAGAAGACGGAATTCGAATTGCAACCGCTTCACAGAACCAGACCGCTAGCTATGGCTCGATTGGTGTAGATATGGGTCGTCTCGTAAACAGGAAGCTCGTCCCTGTACCTGTCGATCCCGATCTCGGACAGGTTGTGCAACTCGAAGAGATCCGAACTCGAACAACTCTCCGCATCGTCGACATATTCCTCTTCCTCAGCGAGATCATCATCGCAATCTTTCGGGTCGCCGCCAGAGCTAGCTTTCTTCGTTCGATAACTCTCCAACAATTTTCTTGCAGCCTCGGCTACCCTCCTGTTCTCCGCCATCACATGTATCTTCAGCTCATCTTCCCCTTGTAGGTTCTTACTCCCGCAGGGCTGAGAGTCTTCATCAACGATCACACTAACGGGATCGAATCTCACCGACCTTTTGCCGACAACGACGTTGTTGCCCGGTTTCTCACCGGACGAGGACGATAGGGTCTTGCTGAGGCATGATCTCGTACGCGAGGAAGCCGACGAAGGACAGGAAGCTGGAGTTAACTTCGACTTCGTGTGCTTAAACTTACCGCCCTTCTCATCACACGTCTCTCGAAAGGGTTCCAAGACCGTCCTCGGCTTCTTCTTTGAGTTCGCAAAGAGAGAGTTGAGGAAGCTCGCAAGCCTGCTGCCTGGCGAGATCGGCTGCTTCGACTTTGCCTTCTTCAGCTCCGCATAAATCTTCAACGCCCTCGATCTCGTCTTCGCGGGGACTTCCGCGTGATCGTGAGGCTTCCTCGATTTATGAGATGGTGATGCGTCTGAATTCCTCTCCGCCCGAACTGGCTTTGGCCTTTGCACGGAGCGACACGAAGAAGATGTCGATTTCGGGCAGTAGGAGGAGTCTGACTCTGAGGAAGACAAGCCTCCTGACCAGAAGCTGGAGTCGGAAGAGCTCGAGCTAGAGTTGGAGTTCGAGCTCGAGAGCACCGCCGACAAAGATTTTCTACCGTCGGCGGCCGCCTTCACGCTCGATCTCCTCTTGTCCATCGTCCATTTCTCTACAGTTTCTTCTTCTCCATAATCTCTCTCCCGCAAGGCAGAAGGGCCGGGCCAATTCTTTCCCGTGGTGATGGTTAGCCCTTTGTAGAAGGCCCCTTCTTCGGGGACTTTAACGCCGCCTTCCTCGTCGATGGAGCGGTAGATGGAGTCGAGAAGGGAGGAGGAGAAGGAAGGGCTGTGGAGGGCTGCCGCTGCTGGTGATGATTTGTGATAAACAGTCTTCTTCTCCATTATTACATGTACATGCAATGCCGGATCCTTATATCATGTAATTTTTACAAACACAGTGGAAGGAAGCAAGGAAGGAGAATGGTCATGGAGAGGAACTAATCAAGGATATGATGACCGTAGGACAAGGAGAGTCTCTCTGTCTGACAGACAGACATGTTCTCTGTCAGAAGAGCGAGGAATTATGAGAAGCAAACCAAGAAGTTGACATCCTCATTGATGTGTGCAGGTGCTTGTGCTTGCGAGGGTAATGAAAGCAATATGGCACGCTTATGAGAGAGAGAGAGAGAGAGAGAGAGAGAGACAGGGAGATGGGGAGAGAGGGAGGGAGAAGATATGTGCTTGGCGTTAGCGCACTGTTCGAGTTCTCAACTTTGGCTCTCCTCAGTTACAGTAAACATGGGAAAACCATAATAGGGAAGGATCCACGGTGGGCCTCCCTACCATAAATATAAGGTAGTGTTTATAATAGATTAAATAATTATGAGAAATTTTTTTATAAATTTTAATTAATTATATTTTTAATAATTATTTTATTTTATTTTCATATTAATACAAACTTTGAATCAATAGACTAATTATATCACATAAAATTTTATTTTAAAATATAAAATCATTTAACTTTATTTTTTACTTTGGATCATATTGGAATTTTTGTGTTGTTAAGATGGTGAGCCGTGCTCGAACTGACAGATCTACTTGCGGTATTAGATTTGTATTGTGCACGCAAGAAATGTGAGTGTATATCCACTTAAAAACATTTACATGCAATAATAGATGGATTAATCCACTTGAAAACAGTCGCCATCTCTCAAAAATAAGAAGTCCCATTTTTTATACCCATCATTATTGGAATCTTGTATTACCCGAGTTTGGAATAAATTCAACATCTAATTTTTTAAAAATCTTACAATAAGACCCGAGGAATACATCCTCGAACAAAATCAACCGCCGAGAGGAAGGTAAAATTCTTTTAATATAATATTTTTTATTTATAAAATTTAAATGGATAAGTTAATTTAAAAAAAAAAAAAGAGGCATTTAACATTCTCGACTAACGTAACCGGACACCATTTTAAATACGGAAAAAGTGGAAAGTCCAAGCAACGAGACCATCCATTGGGCTCATGAATGTCCGCTAATGGGATCAGCACTCCGTGGAGCCCACCCACGCCTGAAAGGTCATAAAACCCTGACGAGTGCGGATACGAACGAGAGCGCGCAATTACATGGGACGGCGTCCTGTCAAGTTGACCTGAGCAAGGTCATTTACGTTAGGGTTTAGCTGTAGATTCAGGAATCACCGGGCCGGCAGGAAATTGCTCAACAGACAGACGGTTAGAAGAGTGAGCCTCACCGGATCGCCCCAAATAAATCTCGATGTTGGAGCAACTAATAATGAATCAGGTGGATTTTCCCATGTCTTATCTTCAAGAGACGGATGTGATAATGCGTCTCTCGCCACCGCCCCCGTTTTCACGACGGGACGAAACGGGGGGCGAAGAGGGTTTCTTTCTGGTAAAAAGTGAAACCCCGGGAGATGATGAGTGCCACGGCGGTCACGAGGCACGGGTAAGACGATGGTGGAGGACGATACGGGCAGGCCGACGATGTTCGTCTTCATAAACTCTGATGGCGAGCGAGCATA
This sequence comes from Sonneratia alba, assembly GCA_900174645.1. Lineage (NCBI taxonomy): Eukaryota > Viridiplantae > Streptophyta > Magnoliopsida > Myrtales > Lythraceae > Sonneratia > Sonneratia alba. The sequence goes on from FWPY01000010.1 coordinate 5,098,534, forward strand.
AAGAAGCGAATTTCGTGTCTCTTTTAGCCGGTTGTGTATGGGTGATACGCGGGCAATGCTTCAAAGGCTTTGCAGATAGAATAAAATAAATAAAAGTACCAAAAGACCTGTCCGATCAGAGATATCAACTTCTCTTTTCTTCTAAAATAAGGTATCGATTATAATATTAGTGATTGTAGAGAATTCATAAATAATTAACCTTATTTTTTTCAATAATCTAATCTATTCGAACCAAATTAGTTAGTTTGTTGGGTTGGTGATGATGATAAGATCACATCCCTGAACAGTGGAGAGGTGCAATAATTATTATTATTGCACTTGCTAATGCTTCGCTTTTGGACTATCTAACTGTGTGCGCAGTCGGATGATATGCGGCTAGTAGCTGGGAGGAGGGGGAAACAGAGGACCAATCCAAAGAAGAATGGCAAACTATACATGAAACTGTTTAACTCTCGCTCTTCTTTTTTTTTTTATTCGAATTTAAATTTTATGAATGTAAAGAAATTTATAGTATGGGTGATTTATCGCCTTAATATGTTCTTCGGAGGAGGACGAGTGAGGCTCGTCGATCCAAGTATACAATTAGTCGTGTGCGTAGAGGTGGAAAAAAAAGATATACATATAGAGAGGGAATGATATTTATAAATTAGATTCAATTTCATTATATCATATTTGATTTATAAAGTTCAGATAGCATAAGTATATAAACCCTCCTATTCATGTATTTTCTCCATCTTATAATGTTCACATCTAATATCACAGTTGAAAGGGAAAAAGGAAAGTGCCAAACCCAAGATCAATCTCCTGCCAAGATCTATCGTTCCCCTACCATCTGTCCTCCTTTAGGTAAAGGGCGTGCGTGTGTGTGTCATGTTCTCTTCAAGCTTAAGGAAGCCCTTTTTTATCATCGTAGCACTCAATACTCGCACGCACATATGCCCTACGCATATGACCCCAATCAACACTCACTCATGAAATCCTACGTACGTAACTTCGATACAAGATTCGAGCACGAGAAAGGACAGATCCACGGCCATTATTCCGATACGTTCAAGATGGCGCACTTGGGACCTAGCTCGAGTACAAGATCGATGCCGATGTTTTTTTCTTTTTCTTTTCCCCCCTAATTAGTTCATCCTTAACCGATCCATTTAAAGCGTATGGCTGATTTCATTCATGCGCATGAAGGGCGCTTCAATCTTCGTAAGAGCATTGATTAATTTGTGATATTTTTGAGGGAAAGATGCCAGAGGAGTAGGCGAAGGACAAATTTAGCCCCGACAAAGCAAAGTAGGAGAGGGAGAAGGGATGATGCCCCAGCTGTCGTGCTCATCGATCGACAAGGCCTAAACCTAGAACACCATGCACGAGATAAAACGGTGAACCGAAAGAAAGTCGGGCACGTATTCGATGGGTGTTATTCATCCACTGCCAACAACGAGTAACAACCGACCAGATCGATCAATCATACAGTGAATCTACTTAGAACTTTCACATACCAACCTTCATTGGGCATTATTCGTCGACGGTACGATTCTGTTGTAGTCTGCCACCAAGAATCCACCCACCCAGCAGGAAGAGGTGCCATCAGTGTGATGTGGACCCTCCAATGTCCACCAATCGACGATGCCACCAATTAAAACAAGACATCAATTTTCACTAACGTTGATGCCAACTTACATTATCGACAAAAACAAAAACTTTGACATGTGATATGCGTGGACCAGAAGGGGAAAAAGCAGAAGTTGCTCGCTTCCATATAGAGGAGCATCACCGTGCCACTACGGATTCTGTTCGTTGGGTCATATTTGGCGATGAGGAAGGCTGGCTTGGAAGACAGATCGTTTATTCCAACCCGATCGGGGTCTATTCTTCCTTTTACGACCGCTTTATTGATGCCATACCTCCACCCAGCAACTTTTCTCATTCCCTATAATGCTATTTTTCCTCGTAGGAAGGCTTCAAATCAAACTTATCTTTGATTGGCCTTCTTTCTTGATCAAGAAACCCTCCCCACCACCCGCGGTAGGGACTCTGGATGGCAGAAACGCGTTATTTACGATGACCATTCATCCCCCTCTACAGTGTCTTCCCGCTCACAGGTGATAGGACAGTTCACACGGGGGGGTGCAATCATGGAACCGTTCACACCGAGCCACTGAACCTATACTCGAAATGCACCGTGCCAGCAATTACCATTCCGTACTGTAACAAGTCACAGCTGTCGGTCGCCAAAGGCCCCAGGGTGACCGTGCTGAGATTGAGAGGACATAAAATCCTTCCCTTTACCCGATGTGAAACACCGGAGTTGGTGAATTGCCGGATGGCTCAGTTCTCAACAAGGGAAGCATGAAAATCTCAACTTCATTTTTAAACTCCAGTAGAATAAGAGTTCCTGGCAAAACTATCAGAGAAACTCAGAAGACCCAGAAAGGCCGGAATGGTGCAAGAGTCCAGTGTCAACTCCAAATCTGATTCAACAATCTTGATGGGACATTATGGCTCCAAGTCATTTCAGGACCATTATAATGTATCGGAACATGAGCTCATTGCTAATAGCGAAGAAAAGATCTGGTTAGACAAAGGGGCAAAGCTCAGAAGAAAAAGGGGGCTACTGATGATCCCTAGGAGTTAGTTCTCCACAACTACAGATGTAAAGAGAAACAAAGGCAGCAAAAACAGAGCACCTCTTTACCTTTTTCCCCTCTTAAAAGGAGACGACTACTACTCCCATAGTTAAAGAACCAGACAATCCTTCTGTCCCTTATATTCTTTGTCGACTAAGTATTCAAATCCTCCAGAACAGACCAGGGCCTACCACAAGGACTACAGTAACCCTACTTTGGTGTATCTTTTCTAAATACGGATCATGGAAAGAATCTTGGACGCTTGCCCTGTAAGAAGAAATCCACTGAGATAGAATACCCAAAAAAGTTTAGTTAGGGGCAATTACCTGCAAATATCCAAGACATCAGCCTGTTTCTTGCTGCTCACGCAAGTAAGACAAAAAAAAAAAAGAAGCAAGAAGGCACTATTTGAAGTACTAGTCCAGTTCCGAGAACGATGGTCGAGATATTCACACAGTGATTTAAATCTTCTATATAAATCAGAAGACAGTCGAAACAGGAAGTTGAATTGCAATTGCATTGATTGAAATGTAATAGGATTTTGTTTCACAAGAATACAGAAAATTTCATTCGTCCAGCATCTACTACTACATCCATTCACTTATAAAGAAGATGGGTCAGATAAAAGATTAGCAAGCTCGCCTCAGAAGTTTGTCGTCCAATTGAACTGGCCTAACTGCGGCTGCTGATAGGCCCCAACCTGGGCTACTGGTCCAGCAGCAGCCACACCAACCCCAACATTTCCACCCATGGCGGGGCCCAGATGGTGTGCACTAGCAATTGCCATTGGTTGAGGTGGAGGGTGGTAAAGGCCAGGGAACTGCATATGGGAAGACTGCGCTGCAGCAGCATTGAAGGAGGCATGGCCTGTGTGGGATGGTAAGTAGGCAGCATGAGGTGTTTGGCCCGTCATGCTGTAGTAGGGAGTAGACTGTAGTCCAGGGATTTCTCTCGGGTTCTGTATCCATATTTCAGAAGCCTCAGCCTGTTTAAGACAATATAATACATGGAAATGAAAAAAGAGTTCAAAACTAAATCTTAGCTTCAGCTCCTAATAATTTTGGTACACAATAGTGACTGACACAAGAGAAGTAAAAGAGAATCACTGAATCTAATGATGTTAAAAATTATGTGGTTAGCCATATCAGCACAATGCCTAAGCAAATTTCTCTTAGCAATTAGAACTCAAAAATACCATGGTTTGAACCATTCGGCTCAATAAAGTTGCAACTTTTGAGAGATATAATTTTACATCAGTAAGCATCACATAATCTTTAAATTATCATGTACAAAATCATAAAAAAAAGGGGGCAAAAACCTTTCTTTTTTATTTATTTATTCGTAAGCTGCATGATTAGACTCAGATTACACAAATATCAAATGAAATTTGTCTACTGATGTTGGGGGAAGATAGTGCCCTAACTATTTTATCTGCTGCTTTCATAATTTCCTTTAGAAAAAGGTTCCCTTCACTAGTTAACTGGTTGAAGCAGACGCAGGCCAAACTGCAACTTCTATCCACTTAGCGCTCACCACTGTCTACCCCATTTGACTCTGAAACTTCACCAACCAAGATACTCTTGCAGTTTGTTGAACAGGAGTGTCCAAATGATTTTCAAGCAAAATTGGATTTCTACATCAAAAGAAACTCTATACCATCACAATCTGGTAATTTGAACTTTATCTATTCATCTACTAATACATCATTCCATCCTTCAGCTAGAACATGAACGATCTTAGCAGTGTCAGATACATCAACTGAACCAGATGTACCATTACTGAAAGATTTTACAAGTGACAATAAATTCATGCTCTATATGTTTGAGAAACCTTACCTGGGGATTTGAGTATATATTCCCGTCCTTGTACTTCATCCTCGATTCATCCATTCCAGTTGCGTTTCCCACAACACCACCAGGGGCATTGACTGCATACCCAGCAGGACCTGAAAAGTTCCCAAAACCCGTGGGGCTGCCAGCTGGGACAGGCTTGAACTGTTGAATCCCATACTTGAGGCCACCAGTGCTGAGGTGGGAAGTGGCTGCCCCAGGCATCAGCATGTAACTGTTCCCGTTTGATGGATGAGGAGAGGGGTAGGCAGGGTTGCTGGAATAGCCAGGTAAAGCCATTGGAGGAACGTAAACTGGAGAGAGAAACTGGCGGTAGGGCATCAGATTGGCGAAGTGAGAGACATGGACTTGTGGGTACATCTGAGCCGCCACTGGCTGAGGATGCTGCTGCTGCTGTTCAAGGGGTAGAGTTGATGCCGGTATGCTATTTGCTGCATGTGAGCTTAAGGCCTGTAGATTAAGTAATAAATATTGCTTTTAGAATGCAAGTCACTTCCCTAGACAGATCACAATGAGGAGCACTTGCTCCATAAGAAGTAGTAACATTAAGTACATCAGACAACATGCTGAACCAGATAAATATCTGTTCAAGAGATAGTGGGGTAAAATGGACTTGAGCTGGTATCAAGCAACAATAATTTAAAACAGTTTAAAAAAATCACCTCACTAAGTTTGCACTATGTATTTCAAATATATGAGCTCAATAATTAAAGAAAAAGGGAAACATAAAGTTTTGACAAGCGCCTGTATAAATGGGCTAAATTAAAAGTGTCTTTCATGCGATTGCAAATGCTCCGCTAGGGTTTCAGTCAACATTTTGAAACTATACTCTGCAAAATATATACATATATATAAACATAAAAAAGTAAGGCTAAATCTGGAGAAGATTAATTATTGAAGACAAGTTGGGATTTCCCATCAATACAAGGTGCTTCGATACTCGACCAATGCAGTGCTATAAGATTCTGCCAAACTAACCCAAAAATGATAGTGTTCAAGCTAAATCAAATACAATTAACCATCCACAAAGCCCAAATCCTGTCCAATCTGCTATCAAAAGCTGCCAAATTTATTAAGATCCACAAGGAATTGCTGGCTATAAAACAGTATGAGACCCTGATGCAAAGTATCTTCAGGAACAAGTAACTAATATATAGCCTACTCTGTTATGACAATGAGAATTTTAGCTCAACAATTTATTGCAACAGCATTACTTTCAACTCACTATTACATACTGGAACATAAATTTACCTCTTGTGGAGATTGCAAGCTCTGGCCTCGAACGGCTTCCTCCACAGAGGTTCTGAAGTATGGTAAGTCATACCCAGCCTGAGGATCATAAGCCTGAAAAAGTGCCACAATGCATCAGAAGCCATGCATCTTGGTGCTTTTGCAATAAAATAACAAGGTCAATAATGAGGATATGAATAAAACTTATAAGAACAAAGTTTCATTGACCAGAACTCACTGTAAAGCTCGGCATTTCAGAAGGATCTTGTTGCTGATGCGACTCTGAAGGAGCATAGGAATGAGTGTCCTCTCGAACCAATCCAATGTCAGCATAACTATCCAGACTCTGAGGATTAGATTCTTTTTTCTCAGACAACTGATTCTCAGAGGATGCAGATGATGCTGGAGAATCAGACCTAGAATTTCTAACTCGTTCATCAATTGTATTGACTGATTTGCTGGCAGAAGCATTATCTCCCAAAGATATTGGATCCACTACAGACGAACTGCCATGAACAACATATTAGTCTCCACCATGTACTGAAGAAACTACTTCATTCTTTTAGTTAGCAAAACCGTGCCTTTAATTGCAACATGGAATTAGCTGCAATACAACCGTTCCTCACTATTTATTATTTCCTCAAACATTTAATTTTCCTAGTAACGTGCCATATATACAAAAGGAGAGAGAAGTCACTCGTATGACAAGACCTTGAAGGACAAACTTTAAAAGAATGGACAGTTGAAACCAACTTTACCAAATTTTGAATGCACCCTCCATACTAAAATTTAAAAGATTCAATATTTGCAACTGACCCTGCAGCAGATTCCCCATGTAATTCTTCTCCCACTCTTCCAGGAACCAAGCTCCTGGAAAGTTCATACTCAGTGCCAAAGCTGCCAAAAGTCAGCTGACAGCGATCAGTGTCGGGAACTCGAATATGCTGCGCAATGATTACATTTGGGGTCTCTTGGATGTTCACTTGGGAAAGCCTATCCTGCAACTTAGCAGCTTCAGAATCAATGTCCTTTGGATTATTGTCAGAAGATTCTGCAGATTCAGGAGGCAATCCAGCAACCCCAGAACCAACAACAAGAGACTTTTGGCCAGATTTTGGTTTCCATTCCTTAATACCTGCATAAAAAAGGGAAAGATGTTATTTCCATCCTAAAGATGGAAAAAAACAGCTATAGGCATGTGTCAACAATACAAATAAAATATTAAAACAATGCAGACACAGGTTTGATATGTTAAATCCATCAGGCTTCCAACCTAACTTCAGTTTTCCCTCTCACCACAAAGGCATGGGGATGGTATTTCTAGACCTACATTCATCAAGGTGCAAAACCTGCTAATTATAATTCAACCGCACGTTACCAAGAGATTGAGAAGGTTCAAGTATCAGAGCATAGCCCAGCTCACAAGGAAGAGGGAATGATATGACATCCAACAACCAAAAAAAAAAACTAGTAAATTTCTGCTCAAACTAGAAATCCAATTTTAAAATTTGAAGATATGATGCTTATGATATATGCATATCAAAGTTACACCAACAGTATGTCATACCTTTCTGATGCCCCATGGCTTGCTGATTTGGTCTGCCACCAAACTGACTACTTAACACTGATCTGCTTCCTGATATTGTAGATCCCAAGGACTGACTAACAGCTGTTTGACTGAGTTGGTCAGTCTTAGAAATGGCAGAGAAAGACCGATATGAGTCTGAAGGAGAATATTCCCTCAACGGTGGGTTTGAGGAAACAGCAGTAGATGATGAGCGCTTGACAGAATCCTCAGAAGATATCCGCCTGACACCTACCACACCAACCTCACGCTTTATAGCTCCAACCGCAGAAAATGCTCTCGAGTCAGGAGATGGAACATGAACTGGATCTGTTGAAGAGGAATATAGCCCAACCACAGAGTTACTGGATCCAGATGTTATTGAATGAGACTGAGGACTGACTGGTTTAACCTCCTGAACCCGGGAAAATTTGGTTGATTCCTCTAACACTTCTTTGCCAGAAGTGCCACCTGTATTAGGCCATGAGGATTGCTGATCTTGTGAACCGCTGCTAGGAAAATTAGAAACTTGAGAATGACTTTGCCTTCCCGTCTTTTGATTAGACAAACTCCCAGTGGACCTGTGGAAGACAAACCCATTAGGTGGCATGCACTGTACAAGATCCCTCAAGCAAACTGCTAATGAATCAACCAATCAAAGTTTTTGAGAATCTCGAGCTTTCTCTGAAGGAAGCCGCAAAATTCGAAGAAAAAATGCACTAATCATTCCTCAAACTTATAAAAAAATTGTGCATCAATTAAATTAGGTAGAACAAATATAAAAAAACAGCTTCTCAGAGAGAACACCTCATTACCCAAGAAAAATGTTAATTATTGAATGTTTAGGATCATGCCAGCTTATGTATAATTCTCTCACTTATGTTTGAGAACAGCAACTTTGATGACAGAAACATCTTGGTGAAACCTTCATGATACTAATGATGGTCAGGTGAGAAAAATGTGATCCACCTGAGGATTCTGATAAACAAGTCAACAACTTCGCAATACACCCTCTCAACCAAACCCAAAATGTAAAAAAACACAAAGTGCCCCTATGCAAGTAGAGAACAGTGCTGAGATTCCAAATCCACAGGAAAGTGAGCTGAAATTTGCAACATAAAGAAGATTATCTATCCCTGCTAGGGAGTTATTCAACGGAAAAATATTTTTCAACAATTACATCAGACAATATTTCATGTCATTCGACGTGCACCAATCATGAAGATGCCAGTTCAGAGAATGTATGATGGGAATGGGCATACACTTGTTCAGAAGTAATAGGTTCTATCTGGTCACTGGAGGACGAAGGATGTTGCAGAGAGGAAATCTTCATCTCTACATTTGCATTGCTATTCACTCTATTGTCCCGCACAACACGGAATTCTTTGCTGACTGCTCCATCTGCCAAGAATTTCAACCATAAGATATTAAACATAAAGAGGTTCAGGAACCATGATTCTAGCTTGGCATGAAATCAATGAAAAGATACCTATAACAGAATGTTCTTGCTATTAAAAAGGCATAAAAAAGAAATACCACATTTATGGAGTATCCCAGAAAACCAAAATTAAAAGAGTACACCAGCTAAATGACACTAGAACTCAACATATTTGTGCTTGCAAGTAATGAATGAAATAGTCACTATTATCAAGCAAAAAAATTAATTAATTAATTATCGTGTTTACAAGTAATGAATGAAATCCACACTACTATCAAGCCAGGAAAAAAAAAACATACTTGTGCTTGCAGGCAAAGGTTTACGCCCATAACCAGCATTATTAACAGGATTATAGCCTCCCCTCTGGCCAATATGGCTTGGTTGTGTCATAGATTTTAACCCCCGGCCGGCATGTTCAGTCTGTTTTGCTTGATTAGCAGAAACCTTCTGGGCCACAGTCTGAACCAAAAACACATGTTTTGTAATTATCAAAATTTCACAAAAATAATGAGGCCAACTGCACAAGGACTAAGCGCATGATGTATTCCAGATATAAAACATGGACTTTAATACTAAAGGCAGCTATATTGATTGCTGATCTGGAAAGGAGAATATATATATATATATATGAATTTTTAAAAAAAACTACCTATTCATGATATTAGTGTAGCTACTTAGAAAATGGTACAACATGGAGAGGTGGGTAGAGAAGGAAAAGCCAACCTTTCAGTTATAACGCTACCATACATTTTCAGGTACGTGAAATACCTCAACCATTACATGGGCACAAGAACTAAGGAATGCCTATTAATGCTTAGAGAAAATAGGAACTGAGTACTCAGCCAAAGAAAGAAGCAAAATTTATCCAAACTTGACGGTCAAAATCAAAAGGACAAACAAACAATTGAACGTGGGAAAAACATTATAACATGCTGATAGACAGTATACTAAAAATGCCAGAATACATTTTCAGCGAACATCTGAGAGGTCTACTAAGTGAAAGACCAACTATTAAGGTGGTGATAGTTCTAGTTCTAGCTTGAAGGTATCATAAAGACAGGTCCCCTCACAAATTTCCCTCTCTTTTAGTTCAGGTCATCTGTCATCAACAGCTCGAATGTCAAAATTTCCTCCTAAAATAATAAGATGATTTCTACTTCCAAAGTTGAACAGCATAAAATAAACTTTCTTGACTAATCATCTGCTCACTTCAATCCACCTTCTCCTACGATATACCCTACTGTCAGTCCACCATGTTCTATTAGCAACCCCATCATTAATAAGCAAATTGATGTTTGACCACCCAATATACATGAATGGCTTAAAAAGGAAATAGATAAAAGGATTTCAAAGTGCAGTTCATCAGTCTGTTTGTTTCCCACTAGACAACCACAAGTCATACCTTTGCCTTGCACCATCTTAGGATATAGGTTTTTTTTAGCAGTAAATAAAGAATTTCATTAATCATGCACCAACTAGGTGCCAAAATTCATATACAAAAAGGTCAATACTATACATAACATCAAGTACATGATATAAATCAATCGTGTTCATGTTCATGTTCCCACTACTATCCATTTGCCTATAACAAAAATCTACATCTCTCACCAATCTCATCAGTTTTGCACCAACACAACAAATAGTAAACCAGAATAACTGAGGTCCTCCACCTTTGGTATGCCGACGGATTCTGTTTTCAAATCATTCACGTTACAGTCCCCACCTCTTTTTTTCGACATATTTATATAATCTTGTACATCAAATACAAACAGCCCTAAAAGTCAAGTTAAAATGTACTAAATAAATTATTAGCGCATTTCCATTCTTAAAGAATAATGTCCAAACGGTTTTAATATATATATAAAAAGAAAACCAATCTAATGGTTTCATCAAATTGGACAATTTCAGATGCATTATACAGATATCAGCAACATATTAACATGAGAAGTAACTAATGTCTGCTGAACATTACCTCCTTTCTCCTATCCCGCTTTCTCTTGACTTCATGAAATGGATCTGACAAAAGAGAAATTACATTTAGCTCATCATATCAGACTCGTGAAGAGTACGGTTTAAAAAAGCATGCTGACAGCTGCTTAGAGTTTCATCTCAGAAAGAAAGATCAAAAATGGTGAAAGATTCAGGGGACAACGTCCCTGGTTCACAAACTGTGGAAAGACAAAATTCTCAGGCTGAGTAAAATGACAAGGTAAGCCACGAGGAGCTGCAATGCATGACAGCCAAACAGAGTTAACAAGCAGATTCAGTAGTTGGACCAATTGGCAAGTCAGAGAAAGATACCGGGGCCCAAATGAAGCAAGCAGTGAATGATCCCATACCAATAAGATAAGAAAAACCATGTAAATTTAGCCCTCACGCCACTGCTAATTAACCTTAATTCTACTGACAAGGTTGATGAAAAGCCAAAACCACAAACAAACTAGTATTTCTGTTAGCACCGCATTTTACAAGAAGAAGCCCCAAGACATTCTTAAAACGACAGAGACGAAGAAATTTTTCCAGCATAAATGACAGTGCTTAAGACTGAAATAGCATGCATTGTCATGATCAGAGATCCGAACTGCCATAAAAGCCAAAATATAAATCAATGACGAGCCGATTCAGAGTTAAAGCCTCCCTCATTCTCTCAACCACCCTAACAACCGCTAACACAAATAGATGGAACCCAACTAAAAGCAATATAGCACAGTGAAGAGCGAAAAAAGAAGACCTTGATTGAGCAACTTCTGAATGGTTTCATTAGGGTCCATGCTGTTCTCCTTGAGGGCGGCGTAGATATCAACATCGGAGTGATTTTTTACAATCTCCTTGATCGACTGTATGGTGCTGCGCACTCGAGCTGGCAGAACTTGAGTCTCACCATCCATTCCTGAACCAGTGATCATCTCAGAGGCTATAGCAACAGCCGAATCGGATTGACCAAACCTACCAACGTATCTACGAACACCGACGGAGTTAGACAAGGCCCCAAGCCCTCGAGCGAATCAGGAGCTAGGGTTTTGCATTGGAGAAAAAGGAACGGCTTCGGGAGAGAGGGCAGTGAGCGAGGGTTTTGAAAAAAAAAATGCTCTTCTGACAGTGATCAAGACCCTGAGAGCTGACTCGATGCGTTTGGTCTTTGCCTCAACAGTTGAGTATAATTGCTGCAATACCACGGAATTGTGCCCAAGGCACCGGGGGGTAGAATGGGAATCCTATTGGGGAAATTAGGGTTTTAGTTGATTAACGAAAAAAATAGGTGTACGGACCGATGCGCGCCCTACCAGATAATTGCTTTTCCGGCCCCGAATTTCAACTTACATCCATTATGGACCCTACACTTTCATAACTTTACTTTTAGAACCTGGATGGCCTAAATTTTGTCCAACAATAATATCTAGTCACTGTAGTAATTATATATATATATATATATAAACAGGTTAACATTGATATATGTCAATGAATTTCAATTTCTGTTTTCCTGCTATAACGTAAGAAAGCCTTCCCTCCAATGATTTTTTTCCCTCTCTAATTTGTATTTCACATTGAATTCACGTGCTATTTTCTTACTTGTCATTCATATTTCAGTCATATATCTCCATGATCTCGAGACATCATCATGCACTGAATAGGGGGGTAAAAGCATCCCGTGGGTCTGGGGCTCTTGTTAGCAGAAGATTGCTATCAGTTGCATGTGAACCACGGCAGTTGCTCTCGGTTCCCTGGCCTTCTATCCCCGGTATTGCTTACTGATCTTAGGATATGATAGAGAGAGCTCGGTCCATCTTTTTTATAATTTCTCGGTGTTGCATGGTGTTGGACCCAAGATGCACATAGTTAATGACATATTTATCTCCCATTACAAGCAAAGGATTGGACAGCAATGAAAGTACAGACAGCTCAGAGTTGCAAACCAAGACCAGAGAAACACTGACAAAGGTAAACTAAAAGTTTCCTTACTGATTGCCATGTCTCAAACTCAAAAGAATCAACGCCACAGCTCGGAAACTTCAGACAAGAAACCAGAAGTCCCCATTACAGGGAGGCAACCTTCGCTCCCCCCATTTGAACACCCTAGACATTAAATCCATACCTTAATCCCAAGAAAAAGAACAGAGGACATCCAAACTGTTCGACCAATGTCATAACTCTAATGGTCGAGAAGATTATATGGTGATTTCGATTGTTCCGTAAGAGTACGTACACTCTGCGAAAATGGTTTTTTTTTTTGGCTTAATGTATGAAAGTGGGAATTGGCACTTCACTATATACCTTATAATAACCTTCAAATTTCTCTGTGCCCCTCTCCAAAAAATTGAGAAAGGAGAAAAGAACCTGACGTGGGCGGATCGGTCGGGAGTCATTCATAAATCTGGTCCCGGGTTCGGATCCTGACCCAATTTGGATCGGGTTCTCTGCTTCAAAGAGTTCATCCTCTCTACATACAGACCCGCCCTGAATCTCGCTATGAAGTTGTCCGCATTCGTGTCGACGTCCGACACATGGACTATTTCTTCCCTCGGAGAGGTCTGCCTCTCCTCCATCAAGTCCGGGGAGCTGCCCCTCGAGGCGCTGCTGTTGCTGCTGCTGCTCCTGATCCTGACATATCCGCCTCGCATGGAGAACTTCCAGTCGGGAACCTTGAAAGGTGGCGGTGGAGGAGGCGGGATTGGGATTAGTGGCGATGTGTTTGCTGGGTCGACGGAATCGCTGTGGCGGACAGGATTCGCTGGCCCCACTCTACCAGCGGCAGCTGATGGTTTCGGGCGGGGCTGCGACGTTGCAGCCTCCAATCTTGTCTTCGTGGCTCGGGAGGGCGGCGCTGGCGGCGGTGGTGGGGGAGGAGGCGGGCCGTCTTTTTTGCTCTTGCCTCTCTTGGAAGAGAACAGGTTTTGGAATATAGACGGCGGTGGGGGGAGCGGCGGAGGCGGGGGCGGCTGAGACGGCGGTGGCAGGCAAGGCTGAGGCTGGAACGAGCTATGGAGGAGGCTGTCGAAGTTCTCAACGCTCTTCTGCCTCTGCTTCTTCCTCCTCCTCCCGAGCGATCTTATGAAATCCCTCGTCCCGGATCCTACTCTCTTTTTCACATTCTTGTCACTTTTGTTTGGAGTCGCATAGTAGTCGAAGACCGGTGGCGGCGGAGGAGGGGGCGGAACCTTGTACGTCTCGATGATTCTGCTATCTTCTGTCTTGGGCTCGTGCATCAGAGCTGTTGAAAAAACAAATGACCAAAAAACTGAGATTTAATCGCAATATTTTCATGAACAACGACATGAAATCGTAAGCTTCTGATACAGGTACTCACCATGAGTTTCGACTAGAGCTTCCTTGTTTCTCTTGGACCTCCGATTAGCTGCTCTCGGTCGCGTTGAAGAAGTGCTCGAAGGTGGCGGAGGAGAGGTTTCCAGCGCCTGTTTCAGCGGAGAAGCTGACTGACGCGGAGGAGGAGGGTCTGGCAGAGGAGTCTGTGAAACTGATACTTTCTTTTCTTGAACTTCTAGTCTATCCACTTGTATTGTCTTGATTTCAGCCGTCCCACCGTAGCCAGAGCCGCCATTTCCATTTCCTACTTCATCGTCATCTCTCCATCTTCTTGGCCGGTATATCTGATCAAACCACCAAGGTATATCACAACTCATCAACTTCATTTGACCATAGTCCTATCAAAATTCTCGCCGGTGAAATTAAATTCCCGAAATGACTCACATTTGTGTCATCAAAGTACCGCCTCCGATCATCACCCTGCGCCCACATCGGCTCCTGCCTCAGATCGGGATACGAGCTGCTGCTCCTCAGCCTATTCAACGACGGAGGGCGACCGTAGGCCGCCTGATCAGAGTGCCCGAACCAGCGATCCCCCGGCGTTGACGGGTTTGACTTGGGGGAAGCTCTCGACTTGAAGCTCCGCGACTCGCCGTACGAGCTCTCTTCGCTGACGATGTTCCTGCTGAGGAGGCCGCAGAGGATGGCGAAGAGGACAAGCGCCAAGTTCAGGGAGTCCCAGCTCCTCTTCACGACGTTCGGGCGGAAGATCCGAGATATGGCGGAGAGGACCGAAGGGACGACGATGAACACGAGAACCAGTGCGGCGGCCAGCAGGAGCACCACCACGACACCGGACCCAATAGCCGCCGCCGATGACCCGCGTCTGCGTGATCGGCGGAAGGAACCGCCGGGTCGGGACCAGAATGGGGACTCGCCCTCGTCGTCTTCCATGTTCGTTGAGGCTGTCGTGGGTCGTCGGCTTTGAGAGGACCTTTTGCTTCGCTTTTCTGCTTTCTGCGTTGCCTATCGCTGCTTTTGCTTCGAATATTCTGATTGAGAGAGAGCAGAGCTGTGCCTGTGCGACTGTTATTTATATTATATTCACACGCACAGAGACGCAAACACATGTGAACGGAAGCGAGTTGGCAATCATTTTTTCCATATTCATGCCTTAATATACGGCCAGTGACGGGGAATTATTTCCCATATTTTTAAATATGTATTTTGCAAATTTTAAAGACATATTAATTAATAAAATAATTTATTTTAATTTTATATTAAGAATATATTATTAAAAAAATTACTAATAATATCACAAATTTTTAACTGTAACATATTTTTTATTATATTAAAATTTTAAGTTAAAAATATTAAAAAATATATGATGTCGTATATTTTTAAAATTTTATCGATAATTATAAATCTGTTTTAAGTGACCCATAAATGGATATGTGTGTGTGGGATAGCCGCTCCTATTCTCCCATTATACAACTGTAAACTTGAGCACTTGAACATGTGACATGTGCTGAAATTCTCCTCTTCCTCCTCTTTATTTATTTATTTTTTTAATTGATGATTGATTGCCCATCAAGTTTCCTGCAAAAAAATTATGCTGACCTAATACAGCCTGCCTACACAGGCTGCATAATTTAACGTCTCCAGCCACCGAGATGATTTGGATTAACCAATTTGGTTATTAAACTCCTCAGTTTTGTCTAGATTGTGCTCTTTTTTTCATTCGAACATTTGACCCAGATCGTTATCCACTTTGCATTATGGTCCTCTCACAGCTCTTTTTTTTTTTGGTTTTCGGGTCTACCGGGTTTGATTTGGGGGGTGGTTGGTCAAAGAATTAAAAGAGCAGCCGAGCCAAATCAAACCGAATAGTTAAAATAGGTTCTCTAATGTTGTTCTCTTTCGAGAAGAGATTTAATAATTATTTTATATGATTGATTTGGTAAATCATTTATAAACTAAACCGTATCGGTCTTGTAAATGGCCAATATGCTTAATCCCCTAACCACAAGAGACGATCCTATACTGTTCAAATTTTTTGAGACAAAATAAATATGGTTCAGATTTAATATCATTGATCAAATCAAATCCACAATCAGCTAGCTAAGATAATACTTATGATGGAAGCGATGGCGTCAGACAAAGTCAAGCTGATGACGTCATTTTCTTGAAATTACAGGCCGTTTTAGTCGTGGTCCTGCACAACGCGTCAGGCAATCAAATATGATGCGCCCAGAACCCTAATGATAAAGCCATGGAATTTGAGTGTCGTACTGATATGACCGACTAATGAAAACGACAAAAGAGAAATTAAGAGAAATAGAATATTGTGAGGCGGGTGGCGTTGGCGCACATGGAAACCGCGTCGGAGCTTCCGTTCGAGTCTCTATCGTCAGACTTTTTCTTTTTCTTTTTTTGGCGAGATTTAGGTCTCGAGTCCGATTAATTCCCTATGAATAAATCTTTCCTAATTACTTTTATTCACAAAAGTGAATTTAATAGTTGCTTAATTATTGTGTTTTCCCGTTTGACCAAAAATGACCCAAACTTTGTACTCCTATGTGGACACTCACCTGTCAATAAAATTACTGACATGTAGATTTCTTATTAGTAAAATAGATCGATTTGATCCAAAAATATTATATAAAAACTAGTGAAGCTTGTAAACCATTATTACTTGGTTGATAGACAATAATTACAGGATAAGTCCAATAAATAGCTCTATTAAACTATAACTAATTTAACACATTTTTTTCATTGAACTAGCTCTCAATTATTGCAAAAACAATCTAAATCACAGGAAATCATGCAAATTAATGATAGATTTATCTATTTAATTTAAATTTTTAAAAATATTTATTTAAAATAATAATAATAAATATTAAACGTTCACGTTAGCTTATAAATATTTCCATATTAGTTCATATATTTTTAAGCCATGATCTATAACAAACTAATATCTTATGCTTAACTGATTAAATTATAACCGTATCAAATGTTTCATATAAGTTTTAAATCAATTTAAACTACGGATTTTAACATATGTTCCCGCAACCTCAATTGAGTATCGGAAAACTGTGTGTGGAAGTGGTCCGAGACTGCGGCAGCAGCACCGACTCGTCTGATTCTCCATCTGCAAACATGCCTACATGGCTACATAGGTTTAGAGAGAGAGAGAGATAGAGAAGAAATTTCTTAGAGCTGCTTTGCAGGCCCAAATTTTCAATTTACATCCATTCTGGACCCTAATTTTTCATAACTTTACTTCTATAACCCGCATGGCCAAAATTTGGTCCAACACTAATCTAGTCACCGTATGAAGAACATCTCGTAATTCTAATTTTTACATTGTAGGAGGTCTCTCTCTCTCGATAATTAAGAGGTTTCATTTTAGGTTTAACTAGTTCAACAATGACGAGGTCGACCGCTTCTTGAGGAAGCTACTTTAGGAGATATAAATCATAACTTCCTTAGGAAGCTGAATGCTTTGACTATGGTGGTCGGAAAATGTTATGACCAACTTGCGCGTGTTTTTAACTAATTCATCTCCCAAAAATCGATTTTAAGTCTAAAGCTTCTCAAATAAACATCATCTTTTTTTTTTTTCTATAAACCAACTAGTTTGAGCCAGGTCGGACCACTAAGATGGTCAAACTATCATAATAGAAATTATTTCCATTTATAAGAATGAATATGATATATCACGTAGATAGAAGAAATTTAGAACCATATCAATTAACTTAATTAATACGCTCTTAGAATCCTATAAAAAAATGGCAAGAGGAATTATGCATGCCCTTTTTTTTATAAACAATCATAGATCATATAATATAAATAAATAAATAAAAGAGAGGGAAATGGATTAGATTTATGGGTTAAGCTTACATAAAAATATGCATTCAAAATGCCTCCTTTACATAGGATTTTGCATTAGAGCATTACAAATAAATAATAATAATAATTTAATTAACGAATATATTAAAATTTAAATGAGTTAAAATGTATTCAAGTTTCTAGTTATATTTTGTTACATATTCCCTAAAAAATACTGAATTTTATAGAAAAATGATAAAGTATTTTATACTTGAAAAACAAGTAAGATTGTGTGTTTTTTCTATTATGGTAACATTAAAAAAATCTAAAAGATAATAGAAAAAGGGGAAGGAAAGAGCACACGTCAACTATTGCTAGCAATCAAATTTGAAAATTTTAAATTTAATTTGAGTGATATTATTATGCTAAATTATGCTATTGAAAGAGGATGAAAGAAAGAAAAAAATCAAATGTTTTACATTTATGAGTTAATAGCTAAAAAATGAATGAATTTTGTTTGGTTTTATAATTTTTATATAATTTTTTTTCTAAAAATAAGATTAACTTTTTCTGTTATTTCACCTTTGAGTTATTATTATTATTATTTTATTAAAATCATATATGTAGTACATTATTTTTTGATGAGGTAAGTAATAGCATTAACATGACATCATCGTATTATCCCATATATTGAAGTGGCGATTTTATCTATAACCATCTCTTATTTAAATTTAAGTGAGATAAATATGTAAGTTTAGCCTCATCTTCTTCATCCACTCACTCTTCTTGCCCCTTGTCCCTCACCCTCAACCCCGCCCCCTTCCTTTTTCAATGGAAATCGCCTCGTCCCCCATGGTCGCCTCCACCATCTCCTCCCTCCGTGGCCACCCACCGCTCCTCCTGCAAGCCCACTTTCATCCTCCTTCCCCCTGTCTCCCATGGCCGCCTTCCTCTTCTTCCTCCTTCTCCTCTTTCCTCTTTCCTCATCTCTTGGATGAAGAGAAAAATATATATATAAAATCTCAGTTAAGGAGGAGGAGGAGGAGGAGGAGAGTGGGGTGGCATTTTTAGATCAAATAAAAGATTTATACCAAAATTATAAAATAGGTGAAAGTTGATGGATTTTTAGGATATTTACCTATATTTATTCATGGGTTTCATGATAGGATCTTTCATGAGATGGAATGAAACCCTAGAGGCTGTTCTGACGGAAGTTTATTTTGGAGGGACTAAATTTGAATAATATCAAAATTTGGGTCCCAAAATGAAGGTTGCACAATAAATAACCAAATCAAGAAGCGAGAACCCTTATTAGGTCACTGCGGGTCGACTCTGAGCTTAAACCCTCAGGTGTCTCTCTCTGGCAATTGGACGAACACCTTCCGTCAATGGAGGCTGAGCCCCGGATCGAAGGCCTTGACGACGGCGCCGCCGCCATCAAGAAGTCCGACAGGAGAAAGAAGCGGAAGAAGGAAAAGCTCACAGCCTCAATTCAGGTCCTCCATGACCAGCCTGAGCAGACAGCTCCTCTCGTTGGCTACTTCCCCTCCGGCTTCGACCCCATTGGCCATACCACCGGACCTACTCCTGGGGTACGCCTATACAGGAAAAAGACTCGGCCCAACAGGATGGAGCTCACAGTGAGCCCTCCTGGTTCTGACGTCCATTTCGTGGGGTCCAGCTTCGACGGCGAGCCCACTGCCGTGCAGCCGTGCACCTATGCGCTTGGAGTTCTTGACAAGGAATCGGGTTCTCTCAGGATTGTACCAATTGCTTCCAATAAGGTTACATCTCTTTGAGCCAATAGCTTTGTGTTTGCACTAGTTAATAGATTGCTCGAAAATTGTTTTCTGCATCCGTATTATGGCGATAAGTCTGTGGAATAGCTTCCTTATTTATATGAAGATTTCTATAAATCGAATAGCTTAAGAAGTGAGCAAGAAGACAACGTCTCAATCTTCGAGTAGGCTATGAAATATTCGTTTTTTCATCTGACATTTTATTGTGTTGACTAGTCGAGATACTGAAGTAAAGCTTTAACCTGGTTGCTGCTTCCCCTCACATATATATTTGCTTGCTAGTCGCTAATATTCCATAGTAGTCATATCAAAATCTTAACCTTTCATGACACATCATTGGTAGATATTTAGATTGGAACCGAGGTTCAGGTCAGATCATGCAGAAGATGAGAGGTCAGAGTTGAAGGGAGAACTTTCTGCCAAGGAGAAAGCAGACAAAGTTAGGGTACTCACAAATCTTTATGGAACAAAGAAATCAATTACCCAGGTATATATATTCTTGTGAGCTTCTCAATCAAGGAACTTTTATCATGTCAAAGAACCATGATTTGTTATCTTCTGTCTGTGTTCGTGATCGTAATTTTCACCTTTCCAGTTTGATATCCTTCATATAACTGGCTGATCACATTGTAGATGTTCTTGTAGTTCTGCTTCTAAGCGTTCTGATCCAGAACTTGCATAAAATATAACTTTGTAGTTCTACTGAAGGCATTATACATGTGATAATCGTATTTGTTCAACATTCCATTTTCTTGGTTATAGGATCTATGTCTTTGGTCAAGACCACTCCCACTAATTGGATCAATGAACTACCTGATAAGTTATGCTGAGCACTGCAATAGGATATGGTTCTGAATTTATAATATATAATCTGACAATCACATTCATCGTTTAATTGATTGGCAATCTGTAGTGCTTGCTACATACAGGTGATGACAGGGAATTTCAGAAAAATTCAATCCTATTGGGAGAACCTTAGGCTACTGTTCTAACACGGTAAATGATGGCTTTCTGATGGTTGACAGTTCTTATGAATCCAATTGACACTGCTAAAAAATGACAGTATATATTCATCTGAATGAGTGTTGATCCTGGATAACCCTCATTGATCCTTGTATTTTATGGTTGATGAGAGGGTGAAACAACATGGTGATGCTCTTCCTTTTTATTTGCTTCAGAAATCTGAACAGTTGGGTCAGGCGAGTGATAGATAGAATCTGAAAACATCAATGAATCTACTTATTTTGTGGATAGCTTGATAAATTATCTGCGCTGTTTGCTTACTAGTTCTTTTATGTTTGCAATATAAAAGTGCACCTTCTTGCTGCTCATGAATGAGAGCTCTCTTTCTACTGGAAAATCAAAATCAGTTTGATCAAGAGAAAGGCGCTTTTTACCTGAAAATCAACTGGTTGCTGAATGTTTTGGGTATAAAGTCCAATTGGTCATTGCATTTGTAGGCTAAGAGGTTGCAATCTCTTAGACAAGAAGATGACCCCAATTCCCAGAATGATCTAGACAAGAAGATCAAGGAAGTCACCATAAACAAGGAGGCTCTTGAAAGTACTGGTGCTGAAATTGCTCGGAATATTCCCGCTTATAACTCTGCAGCCACTGATCCCAAGGAGGCCTATCCCTTGGAGAAAATCATACTCGGTGGTGAGTGGGATTACATTACAGATATTATTGAGCTTGTTGCACAGGAAGAAAAAGTACCGGCAGATGCATACCCTTCTTTCGTCTGCAATAGAGTCTATAAACTTATGCAGATTAAGGTATGATTGTTCTTTGATTTTTTTTTTTAAATTGTGGTTGAGAAACATATAAAAATCTAGTTCATTGCGGCAGAAAATCTGAGGGCTCGGTTTTGCAGGATAGCCATATTTGATAACTAGATGGCTCAACTCTTTGCCTATATCTCACATCCTTAATAACATTGGATGATGTTTTGCTTATCTTAATAGGAAAAAGATGAGAGGGACACGGTTGGGTGCATACTCTCTTATATAACTCACCTCGTGAAGTTCAAGGAGCGGCATTCTGCTGATGGGTTTAAATCTGCAAAGAAGCACTATTTTCCACCCATAATCCAACAGAGATTCTCAGCTCTCTTCATGGTCCCTGAAGCCAAGTATATGACTGCCGAAAAGATCGATCTGCTCATAAGCCACATCCTTGTCCTCTGTCTGTTTGTGGACAATTTTCAGACTGACCCCACTGACATTGCCAACGATTTAAGGATGAGTCCAGTGGAGCTGAGACGGCATTTCGAGAACTTGGGCTGCAAATTATCAATGCAGAAAAAGATTCCACATGCTAAGCTTACTGTCCCTCTCAAATTCCCAGAGCTGGGGAGGCGGAGGAGGCGGTGAATTTGGATAACTAACATAAGAGTTTCTTGCATTAAGCAAGTTTTGCCTCTTACGATTTATCAGAGTGGTTGTGATCTCTTGGATGCTAATTTTCATATTTTCTTGGATCAGAACTTCATTGTCAGCAACATTTTTCAGTTTTTTTTCCCCTCAATATGCTAGATTATGCAAGTAAAATCTTGTCAATACTTGGGTTTCACTTAAGTTGCTTTCGCAATTTACAATGCAAATTGTGTTTAATCTTGCTTATTATGACAGTTTTGAGGAATTACTATCAAATTTTTATTGAACTACTTCCAGTACCTATATGCATACACACAAATACCCAAACTATCCAAGAATTAAACCAGGTAGTTCAGTATAAATCTCAGTATTTGAGGATATGCATACTCAAACTCTTGGATTTGAGTTTTTTTTTTTTTAATAGAGAGTTTGTGATTGATCATTCTGGAGGGGCTTTACAGATTCAATCTTGAACCAATTATAGCTTAGATACTATTTTAATAGTAACTCAAAAAGTTTCTTAATATATGTTTTTAACGAATAATAAGTTTCTTAATATTTGGCTGTGCAAACTTTTAAAAAAAATGAAAAAACAGAGGCTCCAGTCTCACTAATTTGATCACGATCTCTCTTGGGTGCCCTCACAAAGAGATGTTACGAGGCTAGGAGCTCAGAGCTCTTTCCATTCGGATTCTCATTACACTTGTAAAGAGCTTCTACTATATGGTACCTTTTGATACCTGCGAGGATTCTTACTGCATTCTGTCAACATATATATTCCATTTCATGGGTATTGGACGATCCAACTCTATCTATTATCGAAACATGGACTCCTGATTGCCTTCATAATCTGGATAAAAAGGTGGCACAAAGTGTACATAATCGATCTCATAACCCAAGAGAAGACGATAACCTCAAACGTTATAGGTACATCAGTTTCTTGACACACTAGAAAAGGGGCTGCTCAGCTATACAGCATAACAGCAGCACCATCCTATGGTCTCCCTGTCTCCCTCCATCTAATGAAAACCTTGTAGGAACCTTTCCTTAAAGCCCATGACAAAAAAAAAATTAATGGACCAAAGTTGTGTCCACCATTACAAGCGTTTCTGCTACTGTTAAGGATATACTTATTATACTATTGATTGATCTTTTTGATGAGCCAGCGGCTGTTCAGCCCTGATGTATGAGTATCACTGGCCAATGGTGGTGCACAACTTTTCTGCTTCCCTTCGCTCAGGACTTGGTCTTGAACTTTCTCTGGGCTTTGAGGTCTACAACGATCACAGAGATGTTGTCCTCACTGCCCTTCTCAAGGGCCAGCCTTGACAGGTAATCGGCCGCAGACTGTGCTGCAGGGTCCACCCCCTCACCCCGACGGATGGGAGACTGGGATGGTGATGAAGATGAGGATGCAGGCCCGCCATTTCTCTTATGCCACAGGAGGATTCGCCTCCGGGCAACCTCACATGCCTCCTGGTTCGTCATCACATCCCACAGCCCATCACTTGCAAGGATAAGGAGCTCATCATCCCGGGCCCGTGGAACAAGCATCACTTCTGGTTCTGGGATTATCCATGGCTTAAGGTACCTATCGCCTGTCAGGGAGAAGATGGATAAATTGAGGTAAAATTGCATCAATCAAAGGGAGCTTTCCACTGCTTCAGGTAAAAACAGAAAGTCACTTTGCATTTTGCTAATCCAATGGCAAGATGAAAGCAGAAAAGGCTCCAAAATGATGTTCATAGCAGGTGCCGGAAAATTATCAAAATTCCTGTTTTCCATTTTCGTTTTATCAAAAAGAATGGAAAAAAAAGGGGAAAGAAAAGAGGAATTATACGGGTAAAACAGACAAGAGTACATTCAAAAACGTTTGACTACTATAAGTACAGTAAAGTATTTATTTTGCAGAAGAATTTCAAAGACAAAACCGTACATGTGCTCCACCATAAATGCCCACAACCAAATAGAGCACGTAAATTCCTACCGAGTGATCTTGACATCGCAAGAACCCCAAAAACACGATAACCCTTCCACTGTATGACCTTGCCCCCAGCAGCCTCAATCCTCATATACTCTTTCTCCAAGTCAGGCTAAAGAAACAGAAGAATAGCAGTCAAGAAAGAATAAATATACATCAGCTTAAATAAATAAATAAAACATCTTCTATCATGATGAGTAACAATTGGAGACAAAAGATGCACAACTCACTTTGTGATCAACCGAAAGGGCTATGGAATCTTTACCCCGAAGCAGGACAGCTCTCGAGTCACCACAATTTGCTACTATAACATGCGATGAACAAATCAGAGCAACCACAGCTGTTGAACCCACAGTCTCAGGGGCGATGGGCTCAGAACAAACACCAGAAAGCCCTTCCACTCCCTCATTCTCGGGACCTCTGCTGATTTGTCCTCCAATCTCATTGTCCACTCTTTGGAAGCAGTTATTGAAAGCCCCCTCCCACCGCACTTGCCTCCTGTCCCCGAGAATCCCATTGCTTATGTTCAGATGCCCCTCAGCAAATCCAATCTCTTCAGCCAGGGCAAAGTGGATGCGGTTACGACAGTAGTTTGCTACCTGCAGAGGCCTCAATTCAATATATTCAGATATCTTTTGTGCATTCATTGATGGGATCTGCTTTTGTTCAATGGGGCCATCCCCCAAGCCATAATCAGGCCTTCTTCATGAGCCTTGTGCACTTTTTCGTGCAGGGCTAAAGGGCTATGAGGAGCTAAAACCTAAGCCCTAGATGCATCAATTTACTAATATGATCGTTTGACCGACTAGCACAGGTTTTTCCGCTAAGATCTCACTGTTGGCATACTGCCAAAGATCAACTTTGAGGCATAGAAAACATAATCAATAAGGAGAATATGCACGCCCCTTAACTTTGGTGACATTAAATGCATGTCCTAATTGGATATCACTTCCTCCTAGAGATATTCCAGTATATCTTAACATAAAAACTTAATAAATATCAGCAAACTAAGAACTAGGCACTGATTGGAAATCATCTCAAGTTAATAATATTTAATCAAAACAACAAATATATAATATATATTCATATATCAGGAGTATGATAAGAAATAAAAAGTACCTGTGAGCCTCCATGACCATCATAGACTCCGAAGAAATGACTGGTCACATGTGTCAGACTAGGTTTAATCCCATCAACGGCATGCTCCCCCGTAAGCATCTTGATCGGGATTCTCAAGAACCGAGGCATAGAAGTGACAGCATCTTCCATCTCATGTCTGTTCCCGCAGATAGACACCGAGCCCCATAGTGGTATACAATCAAGCTCAAAGACACTTCTAATTCCTCCCTTCCCGAGGATTTTCTCATTTGGAAGTTGAGAAACAGCAACAGCTGAATTCAAACTGGAACTGCTCGAAGCCTCCACCTTTGAAATAAAGGATGTGATGAGTTCCCCTTTGGGGGCCTCAACCGAGACACCCAAAATAATGGCCTCAGCTGAAACATGGTCAGCCTCTACTGATTTTACAATGTCCTGACTGGACAAGCCTATTGTGGACCCATCAAGGGATAACAACTCCTCCACGATAACCAAATTCGTCTCATCCGTGACAGACAAAACTTCTTCATCCTCATTCTCTCGAATGACAGCATTCCTGTTCTCAATCATCCCCTCACTTCCATCTCCACCTACGCTTGATTTCAGATTCTCTATAGCAGCTTCACTACAGAGATCATTTGGTAAGGTGAGCTTTGAGGGGTTTGATATCAAGCTCGCAGCATCAGTCACGAGCTTGAGCCTTGTGATTTCCATCGAGGATGAGACTCCTGGGTTGTCAGACAGCGTGTTGTTCAAACTAAGAGTTACTGCAACAGATGGGGACATATCTTCCATATAGATATCTTTCCCCCTGCTGACTATAACCAATCAAAAGCTTACCCAGACTCTTCCTACTCCACCATCACACTTGGTCACTTAAATAATTTACTGAATACAGAAAAATCCCGGATACCTGCATTTCTCGGACACCAAAGAATCACCAGGAACAAGAATTGCACTTCCTTCTCAAGTAGAAAAACAGGTACCGGCCAAAACGGAAGAGTACCAGAGATGCAATAAGATCTAGAGATCAAATGGATCTGTAGGTTTATTCATCACCAGAAAGCTCAACAATTCACACTAATTATTTCCTTCCAGTCCTTCAGAATAGGAGAGAATGCCTGCGAAGGCGTACCTATGTGATTCCCACCACCAACCTTTAAATAGAAACCAAGAACGAAAACAACCGATACCAAATTCTTATCTAAAACCAGAGAAGAGGAAGCAAAGGTGGGCTTCGTCATAATAAAATGGATAGAGAAACCTCGGAAAAGGAGAGCTCTCGAGCTTCACATGTAAAACCTAAAAAGGCGAAGCTTTCCCACATAGAAACCATGACTTTCCTGGATCTGAGGCAACCCATCAGAGCTAATCCAGAAACGAGGTCTCTTTCCCCTTTCTAGTCTCCGCTGATTTCCTCATCCAACAACGACAATAGAGCAACAAGATTACCGGGAAACACACCTATTTCATGATCAAGATCAGAGAATACTTCAGGAAATCAGATTGAAGAGCTCTTGCCAGAATACTTACCCAGCTGAACAGAGAGGACTTAGAATCACAAAGAAAACAATAATGGGTCAGAGGGAATACTGAGAAAGCTTAAAACTTTCACTGCCTCTCTCGCTCTACGAGATTTTTCTGATCCCAGATTTCCACCAATTTTCTCCCTTGATGGAGAGAGAGAGAGAGAGGAGTCGTCTGCCTTTCCTGTTCTTGCTTTCTCTATCTTTATTACATCTGGTTAGAAAAACAGAGGTGGAAACTGCTTTTCCTTGGGACACGTATACAACCTCGGAGGATCTATCGGTGTTTTCATTTCTTCCGGTGTCCTGTTTTGTGTCAGCCGGTTCTTAACTTCTTACTGACAAAATGTCTCTCATTTTACTCATCAGGCGAAATTGTATATATAGACAAAAAAAAATATTATAAATTTTATAATAAAAATTAATTTATAATATCTTAATTATTAAATTAAATATAATATTACATGTGTTATTTTTTTGTTAATTTTTATTTATTATAATTCAATTTATAATTTGGTGTTGTATGATTGGCACATCGGTTAGAATGGATGAACCGAGACGGAGGAAGCCCCAGCCTCACGGATCTTTCGTGAGGGCAGAAAGGGAAAAACGGGAGGATGGACAATGCTGGTCGACACGTGGCCCCTCCTACTCAATTTCTCAATCCCCCTCCGGTCCTCCGAGACAGCGACCCCTGACCCAATGACTTGCCTACAAGTTTGCATCACAATGCATCAACTAATTTAAATGAATACGACGGCAAACCATGCCACGTAAGACCCATTGAATTTCTAGATTATGTGTCTCCTTGGTCGTGCAGCTATCCTATTATCTAGAAACCTTACTAAATTCTCATCATCAAGTTTGACTCTTATTTGGTCCACTATTTCCCAGCGGTGAGTCTTCACCTTATCAGAACCTTGTCCTTTAGATCAAAATGCCCGGTTGTCAAATTAAGAGTGTCCCCTTATCCTATCAGAAACTATGAGCCAGCCAAACGGTTGGAATCCAATCTGGTTCGGTTTTACTATTGACCTAGCAAGTTGCTGAAGGCTGGAAATTTGCTACCTGATCTTGCCAAGTCGAGCTTCCATTAGAAATGCTGCAGCTTGGGCGATTCCTTGACCCGCTCTAATGTAACTCAACCAAATTTCAAGCCACTGTCGCACCCTTATGCCGAGTGTGCCTCTGTTTTAATGAATTCCCTTACTGGGTTTGTGCTGTGTTATGCTGCTGGGAAACCCCCTCTTTTTGGTGGAGTTGGCGACTCGTTAGGTGATCGCTACGGTTAGTCTTTGTCGTGTTCGAGAAAAAACAAGTCATCCGGTTGTTTTATATGAACAACCCCAATTCTCGTGCCGGAAAATTCCACGGGGTGCGCATAATATGCATAAATTCCTAGATAGACTCCTAGATGCCTTCCGCTGATTGAAAAATCAGAAGTTTTATGAATCTGATGGTCATTCCACGTGCATCGCATTTCTTGATGATGTGTGCTGTTTGAAGGGTTGCCCCGGATTAGCAACCTGTAAATACAAAAAAGGGGGGGGGGGGGGAAAGAAAGCTTCTCGAGTTGGACACCTTATTGATGAGGATGATGGCTTCGTTTTTCCTGTTTTGCTTTGGGGAAGTATTCAGCAGGAAGGGGATTCTTGGAAAGTTGCAACTTACTGATACCTTGGCAGTGGACCGGGGTGAAGTGAAAGGGAAGAAGTTGATGATCCTATCTGTCTTATCCCTCTTTACCTTCTAACTTAGTACTCTTCTTCAAATTTAGCCTCACGGAGGACTTCCCCTTCTACGCAAATAGATCCGTCGAACACCCCTTTTGTGCCTATCTCAGTTGCACTTCAATCCCGAGATTCTGTTAACCTTCCGGCTACAGCAGAAGCCCCGTCCTGGAACCTGGCTTATTGTCTGTGGTATTTGTCTATATCGCACATATCCATATATCGAGACTTGTCAGAGTTTCAGCAGAAGGTGCCATTCTTTGGGAAAAAGGTCGATCGTGGACCGGGAAAGGCCGCATGGCGATAGCTGTGGCAGTCGACATGGATAAGAACAGCCATTCAGCTACGAAATGGGCAGTCGAGAATCTTCTCAAGAAGAGCCCCATCTGTGTCCTTGTTCGTGTTAGGACCCAGATCGTGTATCCAAGTTACTACTCTTGATTGTCGTAAATGTATTCTGAGATCGACTTCTGTATGTACCATGTATTGGTCTTATACGAAATTAATCTGAATAGTATATGGTCTCATAAACACGCTTTACGTAACATGTTGCGGTGATTGGGACAGTTGACTAATAAGGATCTGCACATCTGAATTGCAGATTGTGCTGATTTTGTCCCGAAAGGAGGCCGCCCACCAACCGAAGCCAAACTTAAACAGTTCTTCCTCCCATTCCGAGGATTCTGTGCTGGAAAAGGGGTAAGTGCAAGTGAAATAACTTCATTGGGGGATACACGAAAAACTGGACAAGGTTTTAACAGGAATCTGTGGATGTTTATTCTAACATTGGTTGTCTGTTTCTCTTCCTCCTTTCAATTGTTCTTATAGCTGCATATTTTAACCAAGGAAGTAATCCCACACGACACCGATGTTTCAAGTGCGCTGATAGACTATGTCACGGTCAACTCTGTCAGCCATCTTGTTGTTGGCACCTCTAGCCGAAATGCACTCTTGAGGTACTCTCCTCCCTCTTCATCGCTCTCCCAATTTTTCTGAAATCTATGACAATCTCTCATGTTTTCCTTAAATGAAAACATCCTTCCAAGGCAAGGGAAATGGGAAAGATGGATTCTCCTTTTCTTTCTTGAACTTGAAAGAACAGACAGGTGTTTCTGCTTTTCATTGAGAAAGCAAGTTTTCTGAGACGCAATGAGACTCGTGTTTTCTTGTTTTCTCAATCTTCCGAGAATGGAAAGCAGAAAACTGAATATGGTCAGTTTTCAAGCTGGGACTTCATTATTTTCAGGGAAATCAATGCACCTTTTGGAATCGTTTCTCGGGTAACTTTCCATGACACTGACTTGGTTGATTGATCTTGGACAGGAAATTCTCAACTTCTGATGTGGGAAAGAACTTACTCAAATATGCACCAGAGACATGTCCCGTGTACCTTGTATCAAAAGATGAACTCCAAGCAGTTCGATACGTAAAGAGAGTACGTCAATCCCCATCTGCTGCTGTTTATACACCGACCTCAAATTGGGGTAACCCGACCATGAGTTACCAGTCGAGAGTTCAACCTTCTCCTGTTCAAACAATCCCCCCTGACACATATGACATTATAAGGAATGGATAATTTTCTTTGTTTGGGCTATTGATTGGTTACTTTGAGATTCCGGCTTGGAGTTGTTGATTTTGAATCCTTAGTCATGCCTGATTTGATTTTGCAGAAGCTCGTCTAGCATCGGAAGCCAGATGAGTATGACTTCAGATAGTTCATTCTCAGGCAAAAGCAGTGACTTCATGTCATACAGCTGCCAAAAAACTGGATCCCCTGCAAAGCTGCTGGAGTCATCCTTATCGAAGAGCTCGTTCACCACTTCCTCATCGGAGATCAGCAATTTCTCAGTCCCTCTCAGCTTCCAGTCAAATGATTTGTCGTCCACTGAAGCTTCTTCTGTCTCAGGCCATTCACTTGGCACATTTCCCTCACATTTCTCTGTGAGAAAATAGATGGTTTATCAGGAGATTAACAGAAAGACAAGCCTCAGGAAACTCTAGTTTTGGCTCCATAGCTGGAATCGCATGAAATTCTCATTGCCTACTCTTGTTGCTTGGTTTTTATTCTGGCAGGGCAACATGGAAGATGAAATGGCGAAATTGCAGCTCGAACTTAAAGTAGTCATTGTCATTCTACAACACAGTGATCAAGATGTGGCCACTACGGAACATAAATTAATGAACTTCTATGAAAGTTGAAAACTCAATTTGATCAATGTGAAACTCCGTTCGACCACCTTCTGGTGGATAGCTCATCAGATGAAGGGATTTTAGATGTGTTATGGTCAGGCAGAATCATCTGAAAGTGTCTATTCTTTTTCAGCTTTGACCCCAAATGTGGGAGATTCAACGGATGAAGATCTCACAACTTCGAAGCTCGGAGGAACACAGACCTCCTAGAAAGGATCCGTGCTCTACTTGGATGGATATCGAGAAGATGAAGCAGCGGAATAGCCTGATGGGAAAGGAGACAGTCTCCAAAACAAAGAAAGAAACCAAGGGGCAGAAAAGACGTAGTAGATCACCCGCATCGAATAAGACTGTTGAAACAAGAGAGAACAAGCAAGCACCGGGCCGTTTGCTCAGGATCAATGTTTGTTACAGGAAGTACACGGTTGAACAGATCGAAGAGGCCACAGAGTACTTCTCAAGCATGCGGAAGATCAGTGAAGGAGGCTATGGCCCAGTCTATAAGGCCACTCTAGATCACACGTCTGTGGCTATCGAAGTCCTGATGCCCGACGTATCACAGGGACTCAAGACAGTTCCAGCAAGAGGTAACAAGAACAAAAGTTCTTCCCTCTTCCAAGGAGCATCGTTTCGTTTTCACCTGTGTTTGTGTCTCAATGCCATTTGAGTGGCCCATAAACGGTGACCGCAAGCTCAAGGAATAGTTTTCAGAAAATTCGAAATCGAAAACACGAAACCTTCATTCTTTCGTGGACAAAAAGAGTAATAGGTACAAATGAACAGGTTATGCACAAAAAAAACAGAAACGCTCTAATGTAGTTCTGTTCGTTGATTGCTGTAGGTTGAGATATTAGGCTGCTTGCGGCACATTAACATGGTGATACTTGTCGGAGCCTGCCCTGAGCATGGCTGTCTCGTTTATGAGTACTTGGACAATAGGAATCTGGAGGACAGGCTCTTCTGCAAGGGCAGCACGAAGACGCTCCCGTGGCTAGCCTGGTTCAAGATCATCACGGGGCTTGTCTTCCTGCCACCGGGACATCAAGCCCTCCAACATCCTCCTTGACGCCAACTACACCAGCAAGATCAGTGACGTGGGCCTAGTCCAGCTGGTCCCCACGTCCGTGGCCGACAAGATGACCCAGTATCACATGACCGGAACCTTCCGCTACATTGACCCTGAGTACCAGCAGACAGGGATGCTCGGTGTGAAGTCTGACATTTACTCGCTCGGGGTAGTGCTGCTGCAGATCATCACTGCAAGGCTGCCGATGGGGCTGACTGGGCAGGTTCAGGAGGCCATTGAGAGTGGCACGTTCCAGACGATCCTCGATTGGAGGGTAGGAGACCTTGTCACTGGAAAAGATTGCACTTAAGTGCCGTGAGCTCCAGAAGAAGGATAGGCCTGATCATTCACTGGATGTGCTACAAGAGCTCATCAGACTCAAGAATGGCACAGAAAGGATGGCAATTTGTAGAGCCCGGCTGAAGCAGGAGCCCGAGGTGATCGACATGGCATTGCTGCCTAGCCAGGTTAGCCGATAACTGCCACATCTAAAATTCATGGAAAGTAAACTTTAGTATCTGTTCTTATCGGATCAGTTGCTCACATGAACTCTGCATGTGCATCGATTTGACGAAGATTTTCGACGCAAGAGTCGAGGATTTGATTGAGTCATTCAGAGTACGGAAATTGCCCGGTTGATTGCCTTCCAATTATATCTGTGACCACGTACGATCAGGAACCAATGACCAACAAACCTAACGTGGGAATTCAAATTCCAGTCTGATCAATGTGAAGGGAGGACGGCATCGGCGGTTTAAGTCGGTGGCTGGCGGTTGGGACCTGAAGATAAGCTTTAACAAATCGCGGTTGTTCTCCACCACTAACCACCGGAGACAACAGCCCAAGAAGAAACCGGACCATGTGACGGTCGGACGTTGCTGGTCGTTCGTTCGTTCGTCCGTCAGCCGTTCCAGACCTGCCCCCCCGCCTGAAGAAGTTCAAGCCGTTCTCGTAGCCGACATGCTAGAGTATAGTATAGCTCAAGAGCTTGATGTACGCACGCTCGGTTAATAGGAAATTAGCAGTTTGCATAATATTATTACTGTAGACAACTCAATAGAAGGGCATTTGTGGTAATTGTGCAGCTCTCGTGTATACATATATATATATATAGATATATGTATCAGTCTGTAGCTTAACTTCAACTATAAATATTACCTAGTATGCGCTTCTTTCCTCTATAATGAATATTTTGGGGGAAATTCCAGTTTTGTCCCTCCTCACAAGCGTCACCTTGATTGGGAATCACCCCGTCATTAACCACTTTAATTGCGATAATAAAGTGGTGGATGGGCAATTAAGAGGACTTTCTTCATTGGAATTATTACACGATGTACTCTAGAGCACCTTGTGTTAGTGTTGTCATACCCTTTTTAAAATTTAATCAATTATCGAATAATACTTGAATTTATGAATTCGGCTATTAAACAGAATTTGAGAAGTTATTTTGGAAATAATTAAATAATTTATCATAGTGCTATTGAGCCATAATATACATGAGTACGTACAAATTCATGTGATTATAGAGTTAATCTACTAATAATTATAGGTAAATTTTATATGCCTTTCACATTTTTATGATACTCCAAATTGGGATATTCATTTATGAAATAAAGGCCAGGAAATGATATGCATATTTTTACTAAAAATAGAAAAGGGAATATACAATGACGGAAAAAATACCACTGACTGAGGGCAAAATAGGGAATTCAAGTTTCAGGTGGAGGACGACGAAGCGCGGCCTACAAAAACCTAATACATCGCTTTCTTTATGTATATGTCTCAGAGGCTCTCTCTCTCTTCGACGTTTCTTCATTACTCCACGGCGCACATCCGAGGAGTGTTGAGAGAACCCTAGCTCACTAGTCGGCGATCAGATCAGTGTCCTCTCCGCTCTGCAGTTCTTCGGTCGTCATCAGATTATCTCCAATCAACAGGTTCGTTTCCTTCTCCTCCTCCCTATCCGTGAATTTTGTTTATGGTTCAGCGCGAGTTAATGTCTGTGTCGATGTTCGCTTATACATGGTTTGTTTAGTTCCTAACCACCCCCTTACCCCCAATCCCTGTACTGCTCCCCAGGCGGTTGATTTTGATAATCGGATTCTTGAATGTCCGGTATTTCTGTAATGGATATCCTTGTATTTTTGTGAAATCCCTTTTGATGGATCTGTGTTTGATCAGTTGATCTGCCTGATTATATGGGAATTTACAAGGTTGAGAAGGGTTTTGCATCGTTTCCCATCCTAAAGTAGGGCCCTTTTTTTGCCCGTGAACGAGTGGTTCGATGCCCGGAAAGTTTTGGGGTCTGTATATAGTGTCAGATCTTAGTTTATTTCATTTTTTCTCTCTGTTAGACACTCGATTGAGACTTCTGGGTAGATTAAGACATATGGGCTGTTTGTTAACTATCAATGCCCTCATTGGGAACTTGAGAGATCAGTTTTCTCCTGGAACTCTGTGTTTTCCAAATCATCTTGACGGACAATGCCTTTGCATCCCAAATTTAAAAAGCTCCTCTTTCAATCGAGTTAGTTATGTATATTTGCTGGTTCTACTATATTTCGTTCCTACTTTATGGAACTTCTATTTTATTTAATGCTGAATTTGTTGTGCTGATACATGATACTTTAATCCTATTTGGATTCTGGGGTGGAGGCGCTGTGGTCTCTGGTGCTCACATTCAGATATCAGACAACCAGCTGCCTCCATGAATAACCTTCTCAGAAACTGAAACAGAAAATAATGCTTTTATTCCTTTCTTTTTGGGTTGCAAGTTTGGCTTTTCTGTGACTTTTTTTTTTGACGAACGTTTGGAGCAAGATGAAATCTGAGAGATTGGTCCCATATGAGTTGTGATTGTAGTTTGTAGTTTTTCCCCCGGGTTTCTGGGTTTAGTTCATTATTGATATTAAAAAGTGTGTTATGCAGTATGGCAGGTCTGACTCCGGAAGGCTCCCAATTTGACCCACGTCAGTATGATGCCAAAATGAATGAATTGTGAGTTTTTTTATTTTTGTAATTATTTGGCAAAGGCTCTTTGATTTTTTGAGATCTGACGTAGTATTTATAGTACTAATATTTTTAGTTTTTATGCTATTTGCATTCTACCTGTGGTTGCAGAGCGTCCTCTGATGGGCAGGATTTTTTCACTTCCTATGATGAGGTTTATGAGAGTTTTGATGCAATGGGACTCCAAGAGAACCTTTTGAGGGGCATCTATGCTTATGGTATGTTTACACTAGTTAGCCTGCTGCTGTCGTTTATTAAATTCAGATTATTGTAGTGTTTTAATTGGTTATTTGCATATGGAGCAGGACTCCTTTTTGACAATTTTTAATTTGTCTGAATAATTCTGCAGGGTTTGAAAAGCCTTCTGCGATTCAGCAGAGGGGTATTGTTCCTTTCTGCAAGGGTCTTGATGTGATTCAACAGGCTCAGTCTGGGACTGGAAAAACTGCAACTTTTTGCTCTGGAATTCTGCAGCAGCTTGACTATGGACTTGTTCAGTGCCAGGCTCTGGTTTTGGCACCTACAAGGGAGCTGGCCCAGCAGATTGAGAAGGTCATGCGGGCTCTTGGTGATTACCTTGGAGTGAAGGTCCATGCTTGTGTTGGTGGAACCAGTGTCCGTGAGGATCAGCGTATTCTTCAGAGTGGGGTACATGTGGTTGTTGGTACTCCTGGTCGTGTTTTTGACATGTTGCGGAGGCAGTCCCTTCGCCCTGATTGTATCAGAATGTTTGTACTTGATGAGGCTGATGAAATGCTGTCAAGAGGGTTCAAAGATCAGGTTTTTTTTTTCTTTTCCAATTTTTGTCGTGTACCTTCATTACTTGGTCTTTTTTAAACTCACTATGCCATGTCCATCTTAAAGTTATTTCGTTTGACCCATAACCATTTTTTGACCTATGTCCTTTTCTGCAGATCTATGACATTTTCCAGCTCCTGCCATCAAAGATTCAAGTGGGGGTTTTCTCTGCCACAATGCCCCCTGAGGCCCTGGAGATCACAAGGAAATTTATGAACAAGCCTGTAAGGATTCTGGTGAAGCGAGATGAGCTCACACTTGAGGGTATCAAGCAGTTCTATGTCAATGTTGAGAAGGAGGAGTGGAAGCTGGAGACTCTATGTGATCTCTATGAGACACTGGCAATTACCCAAAGTGTCATATTCGTAAACACAAGGCGCAAGGTCGACTGGCTCACGGACAATATGAGGAATAGAGACCACACGGTCTCTGCTACTCATGGAGACATGGACCAGAACACTCGTGACATAATCATGCGCGAGTTCCGCTCAGGATCTTCTAGGGTTCTCATCACCACCGATCTCCTTGCTCGTGGGATCGATGTGCAGCAAGTGTCGTTGGTCATAAACTATGACCTGCCTACTCAACCAGAGAATTACCTCCACCGTATCGGTCGAAGTGGGCGTTTTGGAAGAAAGGGTGTGGCCATCAATTTTGTGACCAGAGATGACGAGAGGATGCTGTTTTGACATCCAGAGGTTCTATAATGTGGTCATTGAGGAGCTGCCCTCGAATGTCGCCGATCTGCTCTGAAGGCTTCCAGTGTCCATTAAGGTAAAGGAGAGGGCAATTCTCATTTTTCCTCTTAAAAAGTGTCGGGTTCACAAGAGGCCTCTCTCACTCAGTCTGTTTTGGAAGTACGAGTTGCCGTTTTCTTTATTTAGTTGTCTTATCTTCCTGTGGAGATTTTTGACCGTCTAATTATAATGGGATACTGCTGCAAATGCAATATTTTTACGAGCCTCATTTCTTGAAGGGTTTTTGAGTCCGATGCGGCCCTGAGATTATGCTTTTCTAAGCTTTTGGCTGACTTTATCTCAAGGCTGGCACTTCATGGATAAGATTTAGTCTTAGCTTTAAAACTTGTTACCAGCCTCCACTGGTTGGCAATGTGATGCTTTTTCTGTTGTAGTAATGTGTGATCGATAGGCGAAGAGGGTTCTCTCCCCTCTCCCCTTGGGGGTGGTGCGTTGCCAATGGTAACATCTTGATCGATCGGTTATCATGAGTCACGACTCGAATATATGCGTTCATTAATTTCACATCCTGTGGTTTTAATCCTTTCATAGTGTGATAACCGTAATACAAGGTCTGCTGGTATGCTGTGCATATGCAAGTGGATGGAAATTAGGCAGGTAAAACCGCAAAAGAATTCGTGAAAGGCTGCACCCGAGTTGGCTCGATGGCGATCTATCTTATGTAACTGAGAAACATTCTGATGCTAAAATGAGAATGTTTTCCCCTTTCCCACCAGGAACGATAAATAATATGAGGAAAAATGTCGGCCAAGATATGATTCCCCATAATTCTAAAATTTCAGTTGCTATACAATTTGGGACACAACCGTCGATCATCCCATCCTGACCAGTGACCATAACAAGTTGGAAAAAGAGCAAAGTGAACTACCAACACTAGGAATACGGTGGGGGAAAAGAAAATTCCTTTTTTAAGTCATGCGAGACGGACGGACGGACGGATTATCAGACACAGCTCTCCCAATATTAAAAAGGGAGACTTGCAAAACCCGACTTTCATCAGTTCATCATCACAGGCAAGTCAGTAACTTATAGTATGCGGGATTCTCGTGAGATTAAGATGTTCTACTTTCTTTTTGCTAGTACTTCACCCTCTCTTCGCTGCCGCTATTGACGTGCAAGTCCTCGATGCCCCTGAGGGTGGACTCAAAGGTCTTCATATTCGATGAAGTATTGTTGTTCCTACTTGATGTTGGGCGAACTGGCTGCTGATCCGATGATTCTACTGGTGAATTCCTCTGCACACTGCTGCTAGAAATTTTGCGGAAAGTTCGGGGGCTCACATCCACTGCTGTGCGGTGCCGTGGGATTGGGATATCAGAATCTGTGCCCAGGACCCCAGCTGCACGGCTTCCAGAGACAGCAGCCCGACTTGATCCAGTTGATCTCAAGAAGTTAGAACTCGAAGGCTGCATTTAGTAGAACCGGCCACAAAAGCAAGCAGTTCAAATTTTTTAATGTAACAGTTGAAGCAGACATGTTTTCTTCATTGAAGATTGGAAGGGGAACTAAATTATCCTCATTCCCCAGTACTCCATTAGAGGACAATTCCCGATAAAATGAAAATACACTTTCTGTAATATAATTTTCATCGAAATATTACTGAATTTCAGTTCAGTTCAGTTCAGTATGCAGAAAACAATTTGGCGTAACATAATGGTGCACAATATGATCCTGAATATACATGACACCGTATTAAGCTTCAGGATGGCCTCCAGGCTAAAAATTTCCCAGTAACTAGGATTTATTGCACATACAACTTACGCAGCAAACTTAGACAGAAATCCAGCAAACATTCAGAGTGGAGCAAAAATATATTTTATCAGATTAACTGCATATATAAAAATTCTCACCATGGCTTCTTTGGACATGGTAGAATCATTTGCAACCGGATTTTTCTGCCTAGATAAATCTCTGCTAGTAGCAATTGGTCCTGAATGCCTCCTATGAGCAGTGTCTCCAGCAGACCACCCATGAGGAAGTTTGGTTTCATCTCTGCCTATTATAAAACAAAAAAGAATGGTTAACGATCTACCATTGATTCCCAATTGCCATTCACATGAGCTCCTCTTGAAGTGCAAGAAAGCAAAGCTATACGGCCTTGACTTGATAGTCAAACACATCAAGCTCAAGATGAGGTAATGAATGCCAGCTGAGCTCAAGCTCAGCAATACTAAACCGGAGAGACAAGCCTGATTGATCCCCTTTTTTTTTATTATAACAAAGAGTTTATTCTTCCCAGGCCCATGAACACCCCACAAGCAGCACATGGAAAGCCTGATTTATCCCTTGTATTGCCAATTTTCAAATTATTTAAAATCCTATTAAATAGTTATACAATCCCACACAGATCCCACTGTTTGTGAGAGAAAGAGAGAAGGGCTGGGAGTCCCGATTCAGAGAAGAAGGAAAACAGTTGTATTCAACTTAATTAAGCAGTAAGCTGACCTCTGCCTCAAGCTATCATCAGCTCAAGGTTCGTAGAGCTGTGGCCTTAATTTGAGATATACAAAGAAATTAATGGTTAGCAGCAAAGGCTTAAGCTCCTACTGACTGACCCAGAACCGAGGCTGAGCTTAAAAATACTTGAACTGACTATAGAGCTCGATTGCCCTGGATCTGAAGCCTGGCAATGCTAGACTGCTTTGTTAGGCTCAATTAATTCTAGTCCCTAGTTCCTCTTTGGGGGTAATGCAGACATAGTACAGCAAACATGATTACCTACCTGAACTATTAATTGCATGAGGTATGCCGGAACTCGGGCCAGCTCCTGCTCCCTGTGAAAAATATGCACTTATCACGTTAAACATAAAGCATATGTTCTGATATGGACGTAAGTGATCATGCATATCGTTGCTTACAGGAGCACGAGGTGGAGGAGTGGCAATCTGTGATTGTTGATATTTCAAGATTGTCCAATCATACACATAATCAAACTGGAAGCCTGAACCAAAGGAAAATGAATTCGAAACCAAAAAAGCTTGACCTATAGGAATCAAAGAAAGGAGAAATAGATTATGCATGAATTGTTTTGCAAACTTGTAGGTTCTTTTCAAACCTTCACGAATAAAGAGATCACGGAAGAGCCTCTTCAAGTATGGATAATCTGGCTTGTCATCGAAGCGTAATGATCGGCAATAATGGAAGTAAGATGCAAACTCTGATGGATAACCCCGACATAATGCCTACGAGAAATACTGAACATTAAAATTGACTACATTCCACTTGATGTCTTTGTCATTAAAGTCGTGAAACCAGGTATTATTCCTTACAGTTACTATTCTTACTGCAAGCATACCTCAATAGATGTTGAAACTTTCTTTTCACTTATCTTTTCATATTTTTGTTTCTTTGTCCCTGCCTTCAGTCCCTGCCAAGGAAGGCTGCAAAAAAGATTTGGGATAACCATAGAATTCTAACAGGAAAAGGAACACAAAAGAGGAAGTACAGAAAAATTTTCACCTTCCTCTCAGGAAATACATTAGCACAAACCCAAGAGACTCTAAATCATCCCTACGGCTTTGCTCTGGTATAATCAAGAACAGTTACTTTATCAGTCCTGTCAATATATACCAGCAGCCAAAAATTATACTTTAAAAGCCAAGATAAATGAGAGAACCATTAAGCATACCAATCCCAAGGTGAGTATTCATGCTGGCATATCTTGCAGTTCCAGTCAAATTCTTATTTTCTCTGCAAATGTCATAAGCAAGTCACAATGTGGAATTTGGCTAGAAAGTAAACTGTTGGGGATTCTAAAATGACAGCACAGAAAAGCAACAAATTATACCTTTATCAAAAGTTTAACTAGAGCTGTGTCAATGTAAATGCTCCAATTATGTAATAATCAGTGGGCATGTTAACAAGAAAAAAGAGCTCATATAGGAGAATTTCAAACCTGTAGGAGATATGCTGATGAGTATAAGTGTCCCTATACTTCTTTGCAAGACCAAAATCAATTATGTATACCTGTACAAGGGAAGCATCTTCAGTAGCACTTCAAATGAATGACTAAACCAAAAGTGGAGACTAGAGAGACTAGCAAGTGAATGGAACCTGGTTTGCTCGCCTTCCTAAACCCATAAGGAAATTGTCGGGCTTGATATCACGATGAAGAAATGATTTTGAGTGGATGAATTCAATTCGATTGATCTGGAAAGGCATACAACCTCTTGAGTACTTGACATAATAGCAAAGTGGGCAACAGCAGGTTTTACAAATTGTCAGACTTGAGATCTCAGTGATGGAATGATTTGGAGTGAAAGAATTCAATATGATTGATCCGAAAGGATAGGTACTTCGCATCACATGATACATAGAAGGCAACAACAAAATCTAAAAAAACTAAGCAGGTCTAAGGCAACCAACCATTTGATCTGCAAGCATGAGAACAGTCTTAAGGGACAGTTTCCTACTACAGAAGGTAAATAAATCTTCCAGACTAGGTCCCAGCAGATCCATCACAAGCACATTATAGTCTCCTTCGACACCAAACCAGCGGACATTTGGAATTCCAGCTGCCAAAAAAGAACATATGTATAAAAACTAGCCTAATAATAACCAGCTGGTATATCCAAATGGGGGAAAAAGGAAGTAAAATGGCAATTACTACGAAAAGTGGTTCTTACTTCCTCCTTGAAGCACTTTATACAACTTTGACTCATACAACAACTGCGGATGCTTTGTCTTTATATTTTCCTGGGGAAAGTCACAAGAATGAGAATCAGATGCCAGCATGTCAGCTGATTGCCCGTAAGAACAAGAAGTAGAATAAAAGTTAAAAAAAAGGAATGAATAATAACTTTCAACTCAACAATAATATCAAGAACTACAACTACACTGAAATGGTGACAGTTCACCAGAACACATCATGAATCCCTCTTCTAAGTCCTTTGCTCTACTCAATTCCAAAACTACTCATTTTCAAAGGTCGAAAATGCATAGCGAGGGCTGGGTCGAATCTCAGCTGAAAAAGATAACTCACGAGTTTAATTGCAACCTCCTCGTTCGAGACAATATTAGTACCTGAAATCACCAACACAAATTCAATAGGAATTCCCGAACAAGCAACAGAGAATAGCAGGGGAGAGCAATCAAGCCCAAGAGGAAACAGTAACGCACCGAGATAGATTTCTCCGAAGGATCCGCTGCCGATCTTACGGCCTAGACGGAACTTATTGCCCAATCGGGGCTCCATCACTCCCCAATCCGGCGGATGACAACTGCCGAGAAAGTTAAGCTCGAGTCAAATACCGCTGCAAACCTCCAACTGAAAAACCTGACCAACTCCGGAGACCGACAGAGACCGACTGGAGACGCCAATTGGAGACTACCGGTAGTCGCCGGGGAGTGTCAACGGCGGCGAGGGAGGGGACAATCCGAAGGTTGAATACTTTCTCTCTCTAGAGAAAAGCTATTCCATAGAGAGGGGGGAGAGAGAGCGGGGTTGGCCTATGAAATGATATGCCATGATGTTTGCTGGATGATGAACCATCCAGGGGGGCGATGAAAAGGCGTCGCAAACTACGGTGCTTATCTTCAAACAGCCAGAACCGTAGGGGTGCTTTTGAGATTTCACCGAAACATGTGGGGGCAAATTGAAATTATTCCATAGCGGATGACCTCCTTCTCGGCGATCCCGTTGACTGGGCTGAATCAAGAAACGGCGGTCAGTCAGCATTAGAAGGCTTCCTCGAGTTTCATTTTAGGATTTGCTGAACAGCCATCGAAACTATTAGTTTAGCTACGACTTAAACCCTAGCATTTGCTAATCTTCACCTGTTTCCTTTGACCATGACTCCATAAGCAATCCTAGATCAGTCAACAATTTATAGGACCTACATCAATTTGAACCAAACCGCCTAACCGTACCAGAGTGCAACAAAAGAGGAAAAAGAATCCAACTGTTCAAACCATCACTTCTTTTTTGTTCGACCTAGAGAAGATTATCATGTATACAATTCTCAATCTCGAGGGGATTATCAGGCATATAAGAGATCCATCTCCATGCCTTCAGTCAGTAGTCCATATCCCATAGAATGATATATTCAATTAGAAGATCGAGACAGTAGACAAACTATTTTATAAGCTACCACTTTGCAAAATTTTACAAGAATAGGTTACACTTTATGGCATTCAAATCCCTATTTTTGCAGGAAGACAAAGGGACTCCACTCACCCTCCACTCGGTAAACTCATCTTACATCAATTAGCGTGTTAATGAAACAAAAGAATATGTTGAGGAAGAGCGATTTTTTTAGCAAACTTGGCCATGTCATGGGGAGGCGATGATGGTCCTTGGGGGAGTGAAGGAGACGTGCTTCTTCTGTAGCCGCCCTTTGAGATGCCGCATCTTCGCCTCCACCCTCGCGGTGAACCCGATCTTGGTCTCTTGCCTAGCCTTGGACCTCTCCCGTGTCCACATGACCTTATCATGTTCATCCTTCTTATAGTACTTGATCTCCTGGATCACATGGTGGTCCATTGGATAGAAGCACCGTTGGACCGATATGTGGGAGAAGTAGAGGAGGTTGCAGGTGACTGTCACAAGCAAGGTGATCATCCAGTAGCTCGGTGCAGGGCCCATCACCTCTGGTAGAATCTTGTACACATTCCCCGTGTAGGTCGGGGAGAGCATTCCATAGATCAGAAGAGACAGGTACCAGAATCCGATGCTACCCCATATGAAGAAATGCTGGATCCATGTGAAGTGGCTCATTGTGAGTGCGATCTGACAGTTTACTACCCAGACGATGCACGTGAA
Organism: Sonneratia alba; assembly: GCA_900174645.1. Lineage (NCBI taxonomy): Eukaryota > Viridiplantae > Streptophyta > Magnoliopsida > Myrtales > Lythraceae > Sonneratia > Sonneratia alba. The sequence continues at coordinate 5,141,426 of FWPY01000010.1, forward strand.
CATGGCCGTACCCACAGTGGTCATGTCTGCCGTCTGGCCCCCTGGTCGGAAAGCCTGACTGTTGAAAAATGCAATGTTGAAGATGAAGATGATGGCAGAGGCAACCAGCCCATTCACCATCCACCCCAGTATCCTATACCAGTCAAAGAACAAGTTCTGGGGTCCCTGTTGATACAGGGCAGGAAACTGCAAAATTGAATATACCCAGGAAAATATGTCAGGCTATTAACACAAACACTGGAGAAGCATTCTTCTTGTGTGGTACGTGGCAAAACTACTGAAACAGTAGAAAAGCTGGCCTTCCATTGGCCGTGGTTAGAATGTTGTACTACATGAGAAATGAACGTTGTTGCCACTAACCTGTGAACAGATTTCAGAAGAAACATCCTGTTCAAACACCCAAGTGCAATGACAGGCAATGATGTGACGAACACATTGAAGAGGATCATGTACCAATCGTCGTAAATTGACTGCCCAGAGAAAGCCGTGATAGCCTCGAAGTAGAAGAAAGTCAAACCAAATGCTATGTTCTTGTAGAAGAAGTAGCATATCTGAAAAGAATGAACAAAACATATGGAATCAATACAAGCGCAGAGTGTAGCAGAACTGGATACAAAAGCAGGGATCTCTAAAATAGTTACCATCTGAGCGATCCTTTTGTAGCACCAGTGCCCATGAACCACCAAGAGTTTCTCAAGAAACCGAAACTGAGCAATTGCAAAATCACTGGCCATCACAGCCTATGGATAATAACCCATAACTAAAAATCAGTATTTTCCATTGCAGATACCATTAGAACGTGTAATATAACAATATAAAGCAATTGCCACATGGAATCGAGAATTCATGGTAATCTGACAAAACATGTTACTACTCTGTTGCATGAGAACCGAAGAGTGAGCCCAGGAGATCAGAGAGAGAGGCACCAACCTGCATACCTTCAACTCCACTGATGCCTACTCCAATATCGGCTTCTTGGATCATCCCAACATCATTTGCCCCATCTCCAATCGCTAGGGTAGTTTTTCCCGTTCCTTCCTTCACCAGTCTTGTCACCTGATACCAAAAAATCAGAAATTTGGAACAATTAGAATGGAAGAATTTAGTCAGTCTGATACAGGGAAACTGGGAAAAGTCTTCATAATTTTCCATTTTTTCTCCTTAGAAAATGATAGAAATAAGCAAAGACTGCTCACCAGAGTGTACTTCAGATGAAATATGGACCAATAAACATATTGTGAGACCAAAACAAACGGGTTTTTTTCTTCCTTTAATGAATAACAACTTTTTTTTCTTTTCATTTTCTTTGTTTGCCTAGAAAAGTAAAAAAGGAAAATGGGGTATTCTTGTTTGATATTCAAACCCAAACAAACTTCAGAGTGGACATACCAGCGCCTTCTGTTTTGGGGAGACACGACAGCATATCACTGATGCGCAGTCAACAGCTAGTCCCAAGAGCTGGTTCTTCATGTCTTCCTCCAATGCATAGGCCAGGGTTTTTCCATCAATAATAAGGGCAAATGCAGCATGGGGATCCTTTTCTAGCTTTACCATTTGTGAGGCATTTGAAATTTGCATCAGAATGTCCTCTTTTATTGCCTGCTCCATGATCCGGGAAAAATTAAGTACAGAGAATGCTCTAAAAGAATGCTTTCCTCTTCTTGCAGAACAAAGAATACAAGGAACAAATTGAGTTGAACTGCAATTTGAAGCCTGTCCTGTAATACAAAATCTGCCAAAAAGTGCATCCAACAACCTTGTCCCTATTTTCCTTTATTTTTAAAGAAAATATGAAGGAAAAATGGAAAATTTTGAATTCTCCTAACGCGGAGTTTCATTTTTAGGAACTGTGTACCTTCTTTGAGTCCTGTTGTAATGTGTCTGAATTTGTTACAGATATGCAGATCTGCTTCATGCCCTGTCTAAGAAGACTGCACGCAAATCTGAAAAAAAAATGCAAAATAGACAAATAGAACCTTAAATCATCTTTGTAGAAAAACTCAAGCGAGGATTTGTCTATCAGATGCTCATCATACCCTATATTGATTGCAGTTTCCATCTTATCTCCCGTGAGAACCCATAATTTAAGACCTGCTTGGGCAAGTTTATCAATGCACTGGGGCACCTGCAGGGAAAAAGGCGAAGTAAGTCCAATTTGTGCTCAATGAAATAAAATTTCGTTGGCTCCATTAAAAACTTCTATGAGCACAGCTTTAACTTTACCCCTTTTTGTAGTTTGTCCTCCACAGCTGTAGCACCTATGAGAATTAAGTCCCTTTCCATCATATCAGAGACCCTCTCAAGCATTGCCTCTCTATCAGCTCCAATGGAAGTCTTGGCTTTAACAAACTCATCATTCCAGGCATTGTATTCAGCCTCATCAAGCCTCTTATAAGCCAGAGCCAGCGTCCGCAACCCATTTTCACCATACTCATTTAAATGTTTTGTCGTGGCTTCCTCATATGTCCTCCCATTCTTTGCAAGTCGATCAAAAATAATGCTGTTCCAGTAGAAATTTTGTCCAAAAAAAGGTAATCCACATCGCAGAAGCAAGAAAGATTCCAAATTCAGTGAATAATCTTCAACAGCATAGAATACATAGTTCAAGTTGTTTGAAAATGTTCAAGATTGAGTAAGCTCCGGTATTTCAAGAACATTGGTACTTGGAAAACGACAGAAACATTACCTGTCAGCACCTTTGCAGAGAAGAAGAATCTGACCATCCTCATCCCGCAAGATAACAGACATTCTCTTTCTCTTACTGGTAAAATCCAACAAGTTGAGAATTTTGTACTCTCTGAGAATAAACATTAAGATAAAAATCTTAATCCAGGGTCACCAAAATCTATAACTGAAATACCAATTCAATAGCACCACATTTAATCATTTTAAGCCTTACCTGTCAACTGGATTTCCAGGAGAAGGATATGCTTCCCGGACATAAATGCTGGACTGGTTTCTTTTGAAGAACTCAAACCCGAACTCTCTTGCCGCAACAAGGAAAGCAATTTCATCAGGTGACTCAGCCTCGTAGGTGATCTCATTTGTTTCTTCATCTGACTCAGGAATAGCGGTATGGCAAAGGGCCAAAATCCGCAAAAACATTAAAATATCCTTTGCCTTCAAGTCCTTAATCCAATTACCATCCATCAGTCGACTGTCCTCGAAGCTAAAACCCTTCACAACCTTCTTTTTTGCATCCTTCCCTTCCACGGTTGTAACAATACTTTCAAGCTCAATCTCTGATCCCCCAAGCTGGGTTGGCCCATGGTAGGCTGTGATCCCGTTCTCCTCTGCTTCAAGATAAATCGCGATTTGCTTGGCCGCTGCAAGCTCAACCTCACTGGACTTAAGCCCATATGCCAATCCAGCGATTGAGCACTTGAGGAAATCCATCTGATTGCAAGTCAATGTCCCTGTCTTGTCTGAGAGAATTGTGTCCACTTGACCCAACTCCTCATTCAAGTTCGAGGTCCTTGCCTCAGCAGGGGTTCCACTCTCCTCATCATACATGTCTATATCCCGGTTTATAAAAATAGCTTGCAAGAACTTCACCATCTCGATTGATACATACAGAGAGATCGGAATTAAATAGCCATAGAGCATAAGAGCCGTCACAAAGTGGCAGAAACCCGAAGCAACAGCCTGATTCGGATCATAACAGGAAGAACTGCTCTGAGGCAATAAATACCACCAATCAGGCATCTGATACTTGGTCTTAATGTAAAATCCAATAGAACTTATTAGTGAGATACCCAAAAGAACTGAGAGAAGGACATAAATAATGCGATCCATTTTCCTCTCAATTCTGCTTCTCTTTGAAGGAGACTTAGTCGAGTTCTGCATGACCTTACTATCATGACCAGTAAAGATAACGACCCCATAAATGAAAGCTGTGTTCCGAAGCTTGGAGTCTCTGAGGAGGATCTGACTTGGATCCAATGAGTGAACCCCATGACCATATTCGAAATTCCCCACAAATGTGTACAGACTCGGGTTTGGATCTTCACAGCGAATCATTCCCTTAAAGTCTTTAATACTCTCATCCGAATCTAACCCTGAAGTTACCTCCAATGATCTCTTGACCTTTAGGTTAGTTTCGCCATCTAAGTTCATAGTTTCCACATAACACAATCCATCCTCGTAACTCGAGGACAAAAGCAGCAGGTCTGCAGGAAAAAATTTGTCCTTCTCGACTTTTACGACATCGCCAGCCCGAAGATTCCTCCACTGCCTATTTCTGAAGATACCCCCGCCCTTATGGACCAAAGTCTTTCGGGTATTGACCTTCATGTCCTGGATAAATCTATGCCAATCCTCTATGGCCTCCTTTGTCATACTAACCCCAAGAACGAACACTAGAGGGGCTATCATACTAAGGGGTGAGAATGGAGAGAAAGAGAAAAGAGAACAAATTGCTGCCACAAGGAAATATATATTCGCGACACGACGGAATTGCTCAAAGAAAGCCTTTGGGAGGAAGGTGATGATGTTATACCTCGTGGTCGAGATGCTATTAGAACAGTACTTCAAGGGCTTCTTCTTGTGGAAGCCGGGCTCATTGCAATGGACGGTACGGGAAAATCCCGGGCCCTGGAGGGACTTAGGTCCCTCGGACTCAGTAGTGGTCGGTCTGAGGCATGCGAACGTATAGAGGTTGCTGCGACGGATCTTAGCCCTGATTCTACCCTGAGCCATCTCGATTGATCTCTTATTTTTATGTTTCTTCCCTTCTTTCTGGTTTTTCTTTATTTCCTTCTCCTCCTCAATGTTATCAGATCAATCAGAGCTGCAGCTCACCGCGACTCAGATAAATTTGCCAGTGGCTTTGCAAAACAATGGCTGTGGTGATGATGACGGTTCCTCCCTCAAGCTTCCTCCGACGCGAAAATCCCCGCGTCGGGTTTGAGCTTGAATACCTATCATGCCATCTCTTGATCCACAGCGTCTCTCCCTCTCAATGCCTAGATAATACAAGACGAAGACAAGAACAAACTCAACAAGGAACGAGTGAGAGATAAAAGGGGTTGGGGGGGGGGGTGTTGCTTCAAAACAATAACCATTTCCAGCATCGAATGGAAGGGAAAGCAGCTGATTCATAAGCTCAAAACAAGAGACAAATCAGGCAACATGGAAGAACAAAAATTCAACGAACAAAGCCACCGAATTCCCAGCTGGAAATCACAATGCGATCTCCGGAAGGAGGTGATGGTATCTCTGCCAAGAGATTTAAGACAAACCTTCGCCACGGGAATTCAATCACAGAGACCCGTATTCACGACATTGAATTCAGGAAGAGCAAAGCTTCGAAAAAGGGCACCTGGAATTATAAAGCAATCCCATCTTCAACGCGGATTAACAGGAACACCTGGCGAGTCAACAATTTGTGGCCGAGAGAGAGAGAGAGAGAGAGAGAGGCAGAGGCCAAGTTATGGCAGATCAAGAAAAGGGCAGAGAGCTTTGCCGAGGATGAGAAGGAGAAGAGAGAGACAGGGGTGGTGGTGGTGGAGGGAGGAAGTTTTTTGGGGCAAGAGAGACAGAGAGGCAGAGAGACTTCTCTGTGCCTTAGTCGGACTCCCCCAACAAAGACAGGATTTTCCGGCACATCTCTCTCTCCCTCTCCCTCTCTCTGGGGTAAATTCTGAATCTTTGGAATTGCAGGCGTGTTTTCTCCTCCGCCATAAATAGAAAAATTAAGGGAAGTTCCCCTCAGGAATTGAATTTCGAATCACTTCTATACCGCTTAATTACTAACACTCCTACGCATTAATATGAATATTAAAACTAAATTAAATATTAATTGCACTCTATTATTTCGGATAACGGCATACTCGGATCTCATTAAAAGGATGGATCAATTCAACTAGTTAAGATGCAACTAAACGAAGTGAATGACATTACTATGAAAGAGATTAAAAGTCGACTCAACCAACATCTTCAACCTGAAATCATGAGATTATGAGTTCGATTCTTTTGTCGAGTCCGTGTCGCCCGTTTTGAACTTATTTATGTCTGTCTTCTGCACTTGATGACCTCTTTCATGACCGAGAAAAAGAAAAATACGTGCCCGTGACATCCGTAAGATCGTATGCACAAAACTAGCATAAGTTAACTGTGGTGGTTTTTGTATCGAATCTTATTAATGGAGAAAATTTATTATTTAAGAACCTTAATCCCTAAGTGACTTGATTCGACTTGAATTCCGATTAGTTAGGGTCCGACAGGTTTTTTGATACCATATATATTAGACCGAAAAAGATAGTATATAAATATGTAGCCTCGGTGTTTACCATAGTTTTAAAAACCGGACCGAGCCGGCCAATTCAATAGAGAACCGACCACTCACCCGATCCGATTCCTACAAAAGATCCAACTGCACATTCAAAGAGAAAAACTCCGATTGAACCGGCCGGTTCTCAGTCCGACCGATGAACCTAATTGAACTTATGAAAAAAATCGGCTAACTTAAATTTTTTAAAAAAACTATTGTAATGTACCTATTTTATTTTACTAGACTTATATTTATATTTTATATTAAACTTTTATTTAATGTAATGATTTTTATTATAAATCATATTCAAATTATGATATTATATAAATTTATTAGTAATATTATTTATTAAACATGTGGTTCAATCCATTGAACTCCAGTCCGACCCAAGAATCCATGCCTACACCGGTTCTCGGTTCGGTCCGATTTTAAAAACTATGGTGTTTACAAAAAAAAGTTCATAAGAAATAAAGTTGTTACTATGAAAAATTATTAAGAAAATATTTCAACAAATAATATAAAATCGCTTTACAACAAAAATATTACGATGATGATGATATCTTAGTAAAATTAAATCAATTTTATATAATAATGTTTCGCATATTTTCCTAAATACCATAATCGCCCTTAACCCATCAACTCCCTTAGCCCCATCCGTGGTCCCTACCATTTAAAAAAAGACAAAAGAAGAGAAGAGAAAAGAGAGAGATATTTGATGTATTCCGTGGAGGTGCATGATGGAGTGTGACCCACCACGCGACTTTGACTGAAATGCCCATGGTAGCACACGTCGATCTCGACCTGCCCCCACCGAGCAAGGATGAGCTAGGCACCAACCTGACTCCGAGCCTGAGCGTGCAGTGACAACGAACCCCGATAGGGAGAAGGATCGTGCAATTGACTGGGATTACGACCCGTTTACATACGTCTCGACTCGACGGGGCCACCTGCTCATATAAACCAGTGAATTTTTGTGGTTAATAATTTAACGCGACATGCGATCGAATTAAGGCCGTCTTACTAATGGAGCCACCTGGAATGGAAAGATAGCCATGGCCGGACATGACTCGCACCTTTATATATATATATATATATGTGTGTGTGTGTGTGTGCGCGCGCGCGCGCGCGAGTGGTGGGTAGACTTTGACTCGTTGACTCGAACGGTGACTGCATACCGTAAACAACTCGGCACGTAGGAATTTCCAGGGCGGCTGTGCTGTTGCGAGGAACAAGTCTAAAGACCCGAATAAAAAAAAAGTTCTAAGGGAAAAAAAAGCTATAATAAAAAAGAATTTATTATTTTTCTAATAAACGTGAAATTGTAATGAAAAGATAATCTATCTTGATAATGAGAAATAAGATTTCAAATAAAAAAAATTATGATAGGTAAGGGAGTCGGTTCTTGCCGCCCTCCATACGATTAAGAATTAATCCGGATTAAATACACTCCGATTAATTATGAGTTCCAAGAGAGCTTAACATGGAGAGCAGCATTAGAGCGGGTCAACTTGTGCTTTCACACCTCCCCATGCCTACGGTTGAACTTGGTTAGTACTCCTCTTTTTTAATTTGAACCAAACTAAAAATTAGTAAAAGTATAAGTGGTTAAATTATATATTTAATAAATAATATTGATAATATAATATTATAAATATATATTATTTATAATAAAAATTATTAATATAATTATTATATTATATAAAATTTTAATATAAAATATAAATATAAATTTAGTAAAATAAAATAAGAATATTATAATAATTTTATTTTTTTAATATTAAGTTTGTCAGTTTTTTTACTGATTCAATTGAATTTATCGGTTCAATTAAGAACTGATCGGTTCAACTAGAATTGACTTTATTTAAAGTGCAATCGGGTCTTTTTAGGGACCAGATCAGGCGAGTGATCGATTTCCGATCGAATAGGTTGGTCCGGTCTAATTCTTAAAACTATGGTCATTCGAGTACAAAAGCCGGGGTCCGGTTTACAATTAGTTATTCCATCTCATTCGAGATTAGGAGAAAAATACCATACTTATATCCCGCATTGGAAACCTGATAAAGAAGAAGAAGAAGAAGAAAAGCTTCTAGAATATAATTAAGGCAGATAGCACCCGCCGGATGACTCAGAGATCTCATGCCACGTTCTCCACGAGGACGATAAGAGGATTGAAACAATCTTAGCCGTCAACGTGTCTCCGATTTAAGACAAAGAGGCTTTCAAACGTGAGCTTGGAAAAGATCGACAAAAGCAAAAGGAGTTGCTTTGATTGAGAGAAATGACAACCCACTGGTTGACTCTTTCTAGAAAACGTGACCCCCACGCACACGCGCACGCGTTCACACACATCAGCCTACATCACTTCTCACGCATATGCAACCCGACTGGATTGTACGGCCACTGTGCATTTTGGTTGAGCGATAACATACATCGGATGTGGAGTCCTAAGGTATCCTGTCCAAAGATTTTGGAAGAATGAATTTTTTTTATTATCCAAAAAAGAATTATTGGGAACATGGAAAAAAATCAGAACCCTTTTTTTTTGTTTTTTTGAGTGCATGTGAATAATCTGACCAAATCAACAGATTAATCAACTTTTCTTAACGTTGTCAACTATTTAGCCATGGCACGTCTGCTTCATACTCTTAGCAATCACATAAAGAGCCTAATAAGACGGGAGGGGCTTTAAGGGAGTGACACTGGCCATCGATTCAAGATTTAAGAAGCCCTACACGAAGGCCGTCACATGAATTGCGAAATTTAGGCCGAAATTGTTGGACTCGCAGAGGACAGAACCCCGAATGAGTAAATTCACAACAACCCAATTTGCTGCTCCGAAAAAGAATGAAACATCCAATCTTCAAGATGCGGAAAGTGCATAAGAAGAAAGAATTGTATCGAGTCCAGAGGGAGTGAACTTATTTATCATCCAAGTTGAATCCCACGTCGGAATCAATTGAGAAGCGATCTCGTCAGGTGTTCACGGGCCATGGCCAAAGCTTGGCTGATAGTCTGCAGAGTTTAGAACAGAGAGAATGCAACAAAGAAATGAATATTAGCTATTCATTATGTTTGAGTTCCACCAGAGTGTGATCTTAATTGAGATCTAGTAAAGAGCCTGAGACTTTCATCGCTACAGCCGGAAGATATAAATGAGGAAGGGAAATGTTCATCACCTGCTCAGACAATGGTGCTCCAGAATCTGCATTGTTGGCAGCAACTTTTGCAGCAATGGAACTAGCATCAGTTTCGAGAATCATCCTGTGAATAATCCATGCTTATAGATATCATTAATTTCGACGCAGTAAAGATTAAGGCCATCATCAGATTAAGGCACTAAGGCATACCCTCCATCAACAATCTCATCGAGGCACAGAAGAATAAGATCCAAGTTTTCGAGGGCCTCCCTCTTGTCGACATTATTCCTATGACAAGGAAATTCAGAGAATAAGAAAGTACTAAAAGCAACTTACAAAAGTCTGCTAGAAGGAAGCATCATCTGCAATACCTCAGGAGCAGTGCGACTGCATCAAAGAAGCCCTGAAGTACGGCAGCCAATATGAGTTCGTTTTCATCGTCACCTCCCGTCACAAAGAAGTGCAGGTCCTGCACAAACTTGTAGATCACAATGTTGTTCTCAAACATTGCTATCTCCGCTGCAAAATGACAGAACCCAGCTATACAATTAGTCTCATGGCCTGAATGAAATGATTGACTGACAGCCCTAAGAAAGGAGGAGCAACCAAGCCCTTCAGCTCCTAAAAATCAAGTAGAAATTTGTCGCCTTTCAATCCAGCATCAGAAGAAAGATTCATCTTTGACTTGTATAGAATAGATTTCTATTTGCATTGGCATGTGAAGATGAAGGAAATGGCTACAAGCTAAACAGATACCACATCTATCAACTGAACTGGTGGCAGATCCCCAGTGAAGAAATTGATCATTGTTGATGAAATCAGGGCAAAGCATAAAAAGAAAAGATTCGGTCCATACGTGATTGTCCACACCTACCTTCAGTCCGGGCATTGGTCTTCAAGGTTTTGGTGAAGACAGACTTCTCAAACGCCAACTTTGAGCTGTTTGTTGGCCAATCATCTGAGTAGTACTTGACCGCAACACGTTTCCCTTCTGAGTCCAGCAGAAGAATGTTCTTCACTGAGGGGCATGAATCCTATTAACCATAATTAAAAGGCCAAATCAGGCATCACATTCAAACAGCAAAAAGAAGCCGAAAACTTGAACTATTAAGTGATCAGATACGAGCAGAGCAAAAAACATATAGACAACCATCAAATGCCCACATAAGAATCACTTCTCAAGTCCTCTAATAACTCAGCCATCTACTGCATATATACAAGTTCAAGAATCAAGTTAACTTCTTTCTAAGAATATGAATCAATCTCCGAAGCCCTCAAGCAAGTAACCGTCAGTCAACTGTATAATTGCTGCTGAATGTGTGCATATCTAATAGACTACCCAAAATATAGCTCTTCAACATTTGGTAGAACAGTCGAATCGCAATATTTACTACGAATTCTTAAAATGACGATCCTTCTGGTGCAGAGATCTAACCAGGTAGATCAACTTTCCATTTGAGATCCAATAAGTCCTACAATTTATGATGGTATAAGCGCACTTATTATTCTTCGATAAGAAACAAAATCCGATCAAACGAATAACCCCGCTCCCCAACATCAAGGTGTCATGCTATCATCTACCATAATCAGATATTGGGGATTCGGTCTCCTATGCATCATGTTCAGCTCAGTAGATCAGAGCTGTTTTCTCTTCTCCGTCCCATCCATTCAAAGATCTGCGTCTCAGAATTGAATTTGATCTTGCGAGCACGGCAAAGCTGCAAACTTGCAATTTCAGATCGAGATCCAAACTCGGATACAGCAAACCATTCGCAAGTTCAATCTACCCCAATATGGAGAGAAACGAGATTAGATCAGAGATGGAGCGAGAGGGACTAACCCGAGATGCAGAGAAGTATGCCATGAAAACTTGGACAGGGGAAGGTCGTGTGTGTACAGAGCTTCAGATTTCGGTTTTCCCCGTGGGGAGAGGACGGGCCTCCCTTTAGTTAATACAAAGTGGAATTTGTCTTCTTTTTTTAATGATTATTACGATATTCTCTTAAATTCCATAATTCCTTCAACTTTATTAGTAATTAACACATTTTTAAAGCTGGACTGTATCGATTAAAATATAAGTTTATTAATTAAATTATGAGTTTAATTGATCAAATTATATATTTAATAAATAATATTATTATTATAAAATTAATAATTATAAGTTAAAATATCACGGATTAAACATAAATTTATAACTTTAAAATTAAAAATATCTATCATAATATTTATATTTAACTAAAACATAAATTTAAATCTAATAAAAATAAGATATGATATTAATTTTTTTAAAGTGATGCGAATATTAATGAGGTTTTTTTTTAAATAATTTTCAATTTACTGGTTCAATCATAGATTCAATTGAGTTTAATAGTAAAATAAAAAATTGATCAGTTCAAATAGATTTAACCGAATTTATATTGTATTTAGGTTAATTAAGTAAACTGAACTGAGTGGTTACCTGGTTTCTATTTGAACCAATTTAACCGATCAGTCCGGTCTGATTCTAAAAATTATGGTAATTAATATAAATATATTTTGCGAGCTTACACTCATTTAAACTTGCATAGGTTGAAGTCCAAAATATAAAAGAAAAAAATGGAAAATATAGTGAAAATTGTGAAATTTTATAACTTTTTTTGGGGGGTTGTAATTTTAGCTCATATCCATTCTATCTTATAATCCTTATGTTATTTACGTAAGTCTAAAATAGTGTCAAGTCATCATAAGTTAACAGACCGACTAAATTATGCAGCTAAGTTTATGTTTGAGGATTGATTTATTCGATTTAAAATATATAATTGAACTAAAATGTCAAAATTTAACAAACCTGTGAAATTTCTACGGTGAGGAAGTAAACTCAAATTTCTCCCTGAGCTTTAATTTGCTATTTCTGCAGGTTGTTCCCTAAATATCACCCTCCCTCCTGATTTTCCTCTGCCTGGAGATGAATCTGTAATGCTCAGATTTGATGGCACCGCATCCGCCTCCACCTCCAGGTGCAGGCGGGTTTATTGACTGCTCATCCGAGCATGGATGTGACTACATTGTTGATAGCTTGCCCATTTGTGTCCGAGAGCTGATTGCAGGTGGAGCTGCCGGGGCTTTTACAAAGTCTCTCGCGGCTCCCCTCGAACGGGTCAAAATCCTCTTGCAGGTAATGCGCCGGTTCCCGGCTTAGCCCCCCGTGTGCCTGCCTTTACAAATTGTTATCTCAAGCTAGGTAGAGTTAGCACTATTTGGCCTCAAAAGCACAAATTGTCTTTGTTCCTTGGGACCCAGGCAACCAGGTGCATAGCTCTGCCCTTTCGTTCTATGATTTTCCATGTGATGGTACAACGGAATGGACAATTCTACGAGCCTATGATGCATATTCTTCTCACCCAGGTCGAGCATTGGTCTCCATTTGATGCCTAGTTATTGCTTGTAACTGATTTTTGCAGGTCAGATCAGAAGGATTCTACTCGATCGGGCTGTTTCAATCTTTCAAGAAGATAGTCCAAAATGAAGGCATTCAGGGTCTATACAAGTAAAGTCCATCCAACACTAAATCTATTTTTTCGTTACAAATCGATCTCTCTCCTTTTGTTTTAGATGTCTTCTGTGCACCATTCGCCCGGCTCGGTACCTCAATGATTTCAGGGGTAATGGAGCGAGTGTCATCCGAATCGTTCCCTATGCAGCATTACACTACATGACATATGAGCAATATCGATGCTTGATTGTGAGCCAGTGCCCCTCCCTTGGAACCGGCCCTTCCATAGACTTTTTAGCTGGTTCAGCTGCCGGAGGAACTGCGGTTCTATGCACTTATCCCTTGGATTTGGCTCGAACAAAGCTTGCCTATCAGGTCAGTAGCACAATAGAATCGGGAAAATTCTAGCCCATCTGATCTAACCTTTATTATTCCGTAATCATCTACTTCACTATGGCTTGTTAGGTTAAGGCCCAAAAACATAGCTGGTGGTATGGTATTAGAAGGCTATATACCAAACATCCATCTCAGACGCTTCTGGGTGTGTTCAAGGAACTTTACAGAGAAGGCGGAGTCCGAGCTTTCTATCGGGGCATTGGTAAGTGGGGCAAAGTTAAATGGTAGATTGCTGCTTTGTCATTCATTTTCCTTTGGAATTCTGCATTTTCTTTGATGTTGCGACATGCTCAGGTCCAACCTTTGTCGGGATCCTCCCATACACGGGCTTGAAGTACTACGTTTATGAGAAGCTCAAACGGCAGGTTCCCAAAGATCACAGAGATTCCATCCCAGTACGGCTTTCCTGTGGAGCACTAGCAGGGCTATTGGGACAGACTTTCACGTATCCTTTGGATGTGGTCAGGAGACAGATGCAGGTGAAATGGTCACGTCATTCGTTAATCTCAATTAAACTCGGCCGATCTTTTATTAACCCATACTAGATGTTGCCTAGAGCTGGACTTCGGGTCGGGGTCTAGTCATGGGTACATTAGTAAATGCACTCGTGTGGTCGTAAATTCACATTGCGATTACTTAACAGAAGGCTCACTGCAGTGAGCTGACCGTCCAAAAGAAGTGTCACGGATGGGAACATTTAGATTTAGGTCACCAGATTCACAAGAGAAACCAAAATCTTCCACTTGGAAAACTGACATGCAATGCCAAGAATGTCACAGACATCTTATGTTTGATTCATTCCAGGTCGAGAATGTAGTGCATGGGAAATCCCAGTACAACAGCACCGTGGAAGCGCTAACTTCGATCATTCGTGAACAAGGGTGGAGGCAGCTCTACGCGGGCTTGAGCATAAACTATATCAGAGTATGCCGAATTCAAGAACTTATGTGGGTTGTTCATTATATCAGGCTGGATCATCAATCAAATTGAGTTTTGATCCAAGGCATTCACTTTCAATGATATTTTCTCTGCAGGTAGTTCCTTCGGTGGCATTCGGGTTCACTGCTTACGACGTAATCAAGTCTTGGCTGCATTTTTCATCACAAGGTTGATTAGTTCGTTATCCTTGTAATCCACTCCAAACTGCCGGACGACAGTGTCTGACTCGATACGTACTTTCGAGAAAAGAACGTACTTTCATAGAGGAATTCCCAAAACGTCCGGTAATTCTTAACAACTTCCAGAGAATACTTATCTTCCATCGAAGTACTTAGATGCAGAGGCAACATCGCATTAGCAGCAGCTGTACCATCCGCTTCAGATATCTTTGCCAAATCGATCCGGATATTTGACTCAATTTGGTCTCAAGCGATTTTTCCAACCGAATCGAACCATGAAGATCCCCAATTTTAATTGGATTACCGCGTCCTGATATCTGCAAGTAAGGTAATGTGTAGAGCAATCCGATTACTTGTCTACCTTGAGTAACAAAAACTCCGATGGTATGTATTCCAGAAATTTAATAGTAAAAATCAAAGAGACAAATAGTTGGGGGTGTGAAATATCAGAAACGAGAAAGCAGCGGCCAGGTTAGCAAAAACTGGAGAACGAAAATGCCCTGGTTTTTTCCGGAAAGAACATGGAGTTGCAGGGGCAAAATAGTCAATAAGGTTGCTAGGGTTTCTCCCGCTAACGTTGATAAGACGCCCTAGAATTATTAGCAGTCTTCTACGTTGCCCAAAATCTGCGCCGTTCTCCGACTCCGAAGGCATTCCGTCTAAGAGTAAAGTTTGACGATGGCGACGGGAACAGCAGCTCAGGCGCCGCCGCAGCTGCCGTCGCAGAAGGAGGCGGACATCCAGATGATGTTGGCTGCCGAGGTCCACCTCGGCACCAAAAACTGTGACTTCCAGATGGAGCGTTACGTCTTCAAGCGCCGAAATGATGGTACATTTACCCGTCTTTGGGTTGATTCATCTCTTGCCATGTTTGCGAAATATGCGTATCTGCCCATGTTCTCTTAGCGCCATTGTTGGTACAGACAGAGCTGTACAGTTTCCATCATCGCCTTCTACTTTAATGAAGAACAGATTCCGTGTTGTGTTTATGCTTGTCGCAGATAAAGCATGTTTTCTTGAACTTGAATCACTGATATGGTTATTCTCTAGCGTACTTTTAAATGCTTGCTGATGTGTACGATCCGAGTTCTTGGTAATGTCGTGTACAGGTATCTACATTATCAATCTGGGTAAAACGTGGGAGAAGCTCCAGTTGGCTGCAAGGGTTATTGTTGCTATAGAGAACCCACAGGACATTATCGTTCAATCTGCGAGACCTTATGGTCAGAGAGCTGTTCTGAAGTTTGCTCAGTATACTGGGGCCCATGCGATTGCAGGGAGGCACACTCCAGGAACGTTCACTAACCAGCTTCAGACGTCATTCAGTGAGCCTCGTCTTCTCATCCTCACCGACCCAAGAACCGATCACCAGGTGACTTGTATTTTATGATTCGGGAATTTTAAAATATGCTTCATTTCTTATGTCAATTCATTTCAAACTTGCGAGGATCTTGCTACTTATACACCACCATAACTCCTTATTTTATTTATGTTGCTTTGATCTTATTGCTTTTTGTGCCCTGCAGTTTCACCTTGGACATATTTTGTAACTTAAGTTTGACCATCACTCAGCTGCACCTTTGAAATTGCAGATCTTATTCAAATATGCGTTTTGAATTTAGAACTTTAGGGTGCAAAGACAATCTGCTATGTGTTATATGTTTTGCGTCAAGTGTTAGCTTATCCTCAGGAGTTTGTCTGCTCTATTGTAAAATTGCAGCCAATTAAAGAATCTTCACTTGGAAACATCCCAACAATTGCATTCTGTGACACTGACTCGCCCATGAGATATGTTGATATTGGTATCCCTGCCAATAACAAGGGGAAGCACAGCATTGGGTGCCTCTTCTGGCTGTTGGCAAGGATGGTTTTGCAGATGCGTGGGACCATCCCACCTGGCCATAAGTGGGATGTCATGGTATGTGACAGGCATTTATATTTGTATTGTGTTTCTACTTCTCTCTTGTGCTTTGTTTAGATGATGATTAGTAGAGGGTGGGTAAGGAGAGAGGACGAGAATGTATGGAAAGTAGATTAGATGATATAGCAGAAAAGCAAAGAGAAGAATACGATTGATTATTTGGAAGTTGAAGTAAAGCTACAGGAAATGCACTCAGATTCTTCTTTTTCCTTTCCATGGCATATCTCTAGACTGGCTGATTTCATTCAGGATGTCACATTCCCTCAATGCAACAAATATTCTTGTCAAGGGGGTTGCTTCCTGTTTGAATGCTATAAATGAGTTTGTTTTCTGTGCAGGTGGACTTGTTTTTCTATAGGGAGCCTGAGGAAGTCAAGCAACAAGAAGAGGAGAAAGCTGTTCTACCTTCTGTTGAGTATGGTGTGACAGATTATAATGCTGAGCAATGGACTTCCCAAATTGCTGATGCCCAGTGGGGAGGTGAGGTGGCTGCTCCTGCAGCTGCAATCCAAGCAGCAGCTGGCTGGACAGAAGCAGGTAATGCCATACACTCGAGTTGTATCTGCTTTTATTGTAAACATGCTCTGATACTATGATAAGCAGTAGCAAGACTACAAAGACCTGTTTTAGCCGATTGAGCCTCATAACATCATTGCCATGAGAAACACAGCTATTGTCACATTGCATAGGTGGACTCTCTGGCTCTTTTGATCCAAAACCTAACTCTGAGATAATGCACTCTGACTATATCCTAGACCACACTCCTGTTGCAGTCCCTGTTAATCTTGCATCATCCTTAATTTCTTATGATTTCATTTTTGCAATCCTAGATGCTAAGACGTGATTAAAGCTTGTTTCCCTGTTTTGAAATGGGAAACTGTTTTCTGAAGCAATGCATGCTCTTCTTCTCTTATTCTGATTTCTTCTTGGCTCTTTCTATAGCAGGTGCTACTGCAGCCAGCGGTTGGGAAGTGGCAGCTCCTCCTCCTGGTGTGGAGGCTGCTGTGCCTCCCACTAATGATGCGGCATGGGATTAGAATCTCTGTCTAAGTCTCAGGGGCTCTGTTCTTTCTCTTGTTCCAGGCAGCAGAAAAGTTAGTCAATGGTAGATCAATGAGATTCTCTAGATATCTTGCTGGTTGATTTTGGTGGGTCAAGTTCATTTTTGTGTGTGCGCTTGGATTTTGCTCTTGCTCTGAATGGGGGTAGTCCTTGTGATCTGATGACAGATGGAGTTAACTCTCCATATAAATTTCAAGATGTGTAATTGCTCGGTGAAATTGTGGATTCTTTTTGTCCTTTTCCCCTGATAGTTCATCCTTGATCCATTCATACAACACTACATCTCAAAATTACGTCAATTCTCAAGTGATCTAGTCATCTAACTTGGGTTTCACCGAAGAAGTCCCACCCGGTCACTACTCTCTTCCGAAAATAAAGAAAATAAGTGCAACTTTCACATGGAACTCTGTACAACTCTCTGTAATATACTCCACTGATGAGGCCATAGACCTAATGTTGCCAATAATAATTGGTTTGGATGATATGATATGTCTTCTCCATTAAATGCAATCTTGAAAAATGGAGAAAATTTGTTCTTCTCAGTGCTTTTTAACTCAAGCCGACCAATCGGACTCGTTAACGAAAAATGGAAGATGCCCGTAATGCTCTGGAGGCTGGAGCAGTGAGGACCCAGACCGGTCTTCTCTAATCCTATCCTCAGACGACCGACTCTCCCTCGCCCCCTACCATTAGGTATTATCCTCAACGCCAACTCCCAGACAAGACAAGGAACTGCAGCCTGCAGCATCGAAGCGCGAGCCCAATCCTCTGCACTCCCCGTCTGCTTCTGTTCTATCTCTCAGGCCTACAAAGTTGTTAACGGGCCATGGAGCTACTGTTGAGACCCACCCGCGGAAAGCTACTGTCTTCAGCCTCCATGGCGGCCATTACGCCCCTATGCTCCACCTTTTGCCCTCCCGTATCTGCCTACCTTAGACTGAGAGCACGGCCCTTCCATTTGCTCCCCGGAGGCACGCTGGCTCTTCCGGTCCCGGTCAAGGCTTTCAGCGCCTCTGCTTCGGGTGCGAGCCTCCTTCCTCCCTTGGAAATCATAAGAGTCTCCTGCATTGTTTTCTGCGTAAATAATCTTTATCCCAGACTCAGCTCTTGGCTCATGACAACAGTAGGTGATTTGGTTAAATGAATTTCATTCGAGCCACACCCTCAGATTAGCGTCATTTAAACCAAGAATCCTAGGGAATTGAGAGGGAGAAAGTTGTTGGAGTCGAGATAGAACTGAATTGAATCTGTTGGTCCATCCGCATTCCTGTTATTCCACCCGGCTGACATATTATTGACCCGAATTTGCAGCGAGTGAATTCCCAGAGCGGGTCGGGTTTCTGGGGATGGGAATCATGGGCACTCCAATGGCGCAGAATCTCATCAAAGCCGGGTATTAATAATGGTTTTGATGCTGGACAATTCCTCTGCATCATGATAAGAAGAAATAAACAGCATCCACTTCCTAATTCTTGTTGCTGTTATCACTCCTTCTTTTGCTGAATTATGGCCTTTGAGTCGGAAACTTGATTCAATAAAAGCCTTGATAAGTTTGAAAATTTGCTCTCTCTGAGATGTTTTTGAGAGAGTTATTCAGCCACTCGGGCAATTGATTCATATTTGGCTTGTTGCAGATGCAATGTTACAATCTGGAACCGAACAAAGGGTAAATGTGAACCTCTCATTAGCTTGGGTGCCAAGTAAGTCATTTCTCTTGGTGTCCAAACTTCTTGCATTGGACCTGATTTGGCGTGAAATAGAATTTTATTTCTGCTTGTTTCCATTTTCTTGGAAGCAATGTGATGCTTGTATGCAATTTCGTAGAATCCCAGTGTATGAGATGGTTGACAGAACAGTGATTTCCTTCTGTTCTGAATTCTCTTATCAGATACAAAGCCTCCCCTGAGGAAGTAGCTGCATCCTGTGATGTCACCTTTGCCATGCTCTCTGATCCTGAGAGTGCAGTGAGTATATTCCAAGTTAAGATTTTCTTGCCTTCACCAGACAAATACCCATGGAAACCTAATAGCTGCTAGGCAATGCAATAGGTGGAAGTTGCTTGTGGAACACTTGGAGTTGTGAATGGAATGGCTCCTGGAAAAGGGTATTTTACAACCTTTCCCTAGTTTCTGTTGTTGGAGATTGAGCTGCTTACTTTTGGTGGTTTTGACAGGGAAATGAATTGGCTATCATTTGGAACTCCTAGAAGCCTAGCTGAATTGGGGGATTTACTAGAGAATATATATTTTGAGCTTGGATATACACCTGATCATAGACCATGCTGATGATTTGGCTCAGGCCAATTCTGGCAGTCTAGGCCTGTCTCAACATTTAGACCTTATTAGAACCCATTTTTGGTCCACCGTTGGCCCAGTGAACCTTGTCTAGATCACTCAATTAAGGATGATTAAGGCGGACCTCCTAGATCAAACAGGACCTTCTCTTCCATGTTTGGTCTAGATTCGATAAAGAGGACTCCATTTTCAAGTTTATGATTCTATTGCATCTTAAATTTACCACAAGAAATTTTTGTTGGCAGGTATGTGGATGTTTCAACTGTAGATGGTGCCACTTCTAAAGTAATTAATGAACGTGTAAAAGCCACTGGAGCATTATTTCTTGAGGTAGTTATTCATATTTCATTGATTTCTCATTGCTTAAGTAGGGGCTTGGAAAAAGGCAGTTATATATTGCATATATTATATAAAGGAATTCTGACTAATCTAAGCAGTAGTTCTATTCTGATAGGCTCCTGTTTCTGGGTCCAAAAAGCCGGCAGAAGATGGGCAGCTCATTTTTCTAACTGCAGGTAAGGGAATCTAGAAACTCTTTTGTATACCGTGATGGTCTTCGTGCTGGCAAAATGTTTGCTGGCCATGGAATGATTTCCATCCAAACCGGTGCAGCTATCAGGTTGGTTGGGTCCAAATAGAGGTTCAAGGTTCCAATGGCGTATTTCATTGTGAGTGAGCTATGAAAGGAAGTTACTATATGTACTGACAATCTTAATGGTTGATGACTGTTCAATTGAAATTTTGCTCAATAGGAAGAACTAATTGGTTTACACCTATGTAACCAGGCTAACTGATTGGTTTATACCTATATAACCAGGCTAACTCCAAATGCATTTTGATTTATGTATCCGATCACTCCAAATGCATTTTGGTTTGTCGGCAAGGACAGGGCCAAGAGCATGGTTGGCTTCTGTTTGGCCCTGTCAAGTCCAGTTTTGACAACTAAGTTATGCTTGCATTTTGCCTTGGAGGAACTAAGCAGTCCCTACAATCTTTTTGCAGGTGATAAAGCTCTGTATGAAACGGTTTCTCCTCTTCTAGACATCATGGGAAAGGTATTTTGCAGTTAAAGTGATTAATAAACCTTTTATAAATAGTTAGATGTTATCCTTATTATTCATATTTTGCTTAACTAGTCAAGATTTTACCTTGGAGATGTTGGTAATGGAGCTGCAATGAAGCTTGTTGTCAATATGATAATGGGAAGGTAGGAAGAGCATTTTCTCATTAATGTATGATATTGTTTGGTCATGGTATATGACACTAATTCTCATTTATTTGAATGTTATTCAACAATACTTCTAGCATGATGGCATCGTTTTCAGAGGGATTGCTTCTGAGTGAAAAAGTAGGGTTGGATCCAAACGTACTGGTAGAGGTAATTAATTCGTTCCTAAAAGACATTATCATTCTCTTGATATTTGTACTTTCTCAACCCTCCAAATCTTTCATGGGATATAAACTATTCTTTCACCCAGCTCATGTTCTCTTACCAATCAAGAGAAAATCACCATGTTGGTTAATCTTGATTTGCTCTGCACTTCGTACTCATGATCTGTAGTTCTAAGTTGTCTTCATTTGTTGTCCCATAGAGTTCTGGAAGATGTCTCATATTGGCAGCTTAATTTCTTTGATGGGATTCCGGCCTATTATGGTCATGTGACCTTGAGCGCATGTTTAGAATCTGGGATTCATAACATGATTGAAAAGCAGGGCCTTAATCATCAGTAATTGAGAAATGCAGAGCCCTTTGCAGAACTTCAATCTGGCCAGAATAACTCGGGCCTTGAAAGCTATTTTCAATATTTTTTTTGGGAGCAGTGAAAGCAAGGGTGCATTTCAACAATCAAACTCAGGACAGGAGCTCTTAGACCCAAAATGAGAATCACAACACTGGATGAAATGCACTTTTTATTTATTTTTTTATTTTTCTAAAACTATTTTCAATTTGAGCCCCCAACCTACTCCCAGAATGCAAGGCATACACTTGATTCTATAATCTGTGCTTTAGAGTCACATTAGCAACACATTGAGCCAGGTCCATTCAGAAAACTAACAGTGTCAGTGCTCAGAATTAAACTGGTGGTGTTTGGAAATATTGAGATAACTCTGAACAGTAGGATGTGGCTAGAGATTACATCTAAAGTAGAGGATGCAAACTGAAATTCCCCAACGGCTGTTTCTTCTCCCTTTCCAATTTGTGTTATTTTATCCTTTCACTTTGTCAGCTGAAAGTACAACTCATATCTACAGGTTGTCTCACAAGGAGCCATCAGCGCACCTATGTATAAACTCAAAGGTCCATCAATGGTCCAGTCTCATTATCCCACTGCATTTCCGTTGAAGCACCAGCAGAAGGTTAGTAATTCCAGAGCTTCAGAAATCAAAAGACGGGCTACGATCTTCTTCTTGTTTTTAATATACTTGAAAACAGGAATTTTTGTTTCTCCTTTTTTGGTAAGTATGAAAACAGGACCTGTTAGTTGAACTGGAAAAGCGACCTTTGTCATATAATTGATGAACTGTAATTTTGCCATTCTTGCGCACTGGTTTATACCCTCCACAGTTCTGTCAAACTGCCTAGAGTGATTGATTCTTTCACCTTAATGTTGTCAGATGCCTAAATTGAAAATTTTTCTACCTTAACCACCCTGTTTGACCAGTATTCTGGAGTGGTCAAGAAGACCAACTTGTGCTCAACAGAACCAGAAGGAAATCCATTTCATGGTTTTCTTGGATCGGACTGTACGGTCTCATATGGAATTTCTAAATGCTGCCTGTAATCTGATGACAGAGCTAAAATTATGGCAGGACATGAGGCTTGCTCTTGGGTTAGCTGAATCAGTATCCCAATCCACTCCCATTGCAGCGGCGGCAAATGAGCTCTACAAGGTAGCAAAATCTCACGGTCTTAGTGATGAGGACTTCTCCGCCGTCGTGGAAGCCCTGAAAGCAAAGCAGTGAAAAGAAATATCCATTGCCAATGAGGAGATAAAGATGATCTAATAGATAAGTTTCTCCTATGTGTCTTCTCATGTGAAAGTGATGAGAGGCCTCTCGATAAATGACCGCTGAAACATTTTCCTTTTGTTTTCTACTTGAAGATATTCTGAATGTACATAAGCTTTCTCAAGGAGTTATCGATTCCTCGGGTTTTGCAACCCCGGCATCCTTGTCGTTTTTTGTGTTCTTGGGCCATAAGGTAGCAGTACAAAATGGAAGCTTTTTTAGAGGTTGATGAAGAAACTCCTAGTAATAACAGTCATAATCATCGTCGTGGTTGTTGTCTTCTCTAGATGCCTCATCCTGCGGATTTCTTGTTGGTCAAGATTCCTAAGAACTACAGAAAATTTGAGTTCGGGAGCAGGGGAGATGTTATCGGGGGATTGAGCTTGCCTGAAGGGAAATCAAGAAGCCATGATTTGGCTTTTACCAATGGGATTTTTCGTGTGTAGACCACTGTCAGCTTGAAATATTCTCTTCAATGATTTCAAAGATAATAAGATGTAAAACAGCCCCTTGAAAATTATCATATCTGCAGGTGGTCAATTGATTTGGGCCTTCTTCATGCTCCAGGCGGTCAAGTTCGAGAGGATAACATCCTGTGCTCCACTGTTGAGAGCTCCCCAATCGCCATTACCGGGTAAACCCTAGCTGTACTGCATGCAACCCTTCCCTCCTCCACCAAAGCTCTCCACTGTGGACCGGTCAATCTGTTGAAAATTTGGCACACGAAGATATTCACCGATTCTTTTTCTTTTTTCTTTTACAAAGGAGGTCATCTATACAGAGAGATATATACGACATAGATCTCACCAGGGTCCTCAGCGATAACTTCTCCTCAGCTGGGTCCACATCCAGGAAGACTCCATAGTTAGCCTTGTCCGTGCTCTTGTTGAGTGACGACCTGCAGATCCGATCTAAACCACGAGCCCTCATCAGCCAAGGATGAACATTTTCCGAGAATGCTTGTCGAACAAGTGTCCTTCAAGAAGGAGTCTACCTGCTCTGGACAGCAGCGCCACTCTTCCAATCCCTTGGACGCTAAAGCCATTATCCCGAATGGACCAACCTCGCCTCTGTCTGCTGCAGCCTTTTGGGTTCACAAGCCTTGCGCTTTCGTCCAACTCGGGTCAAACTCCCCCGCCTTCTCAAGCGTGGTCACTTCAAATGACATCTCCATGTCAGCCTGCAAGTCAAAACCGAACCATTCTGTGGAGGTTTACCCTGAACGAAACGGCCGACTATGTTTTGTTCGAAATGATGGATGAATTTGATGCGATGGAGACACAGAGGACTAATAATAACCTGTGACGCTGTGATGCCAGACACTTCGAGCTCAGACCCTCCCCCCGAGCATCCGGCTTGGTAAGTCCACTAGGCCCGTGCCGTCCTCGTGTCATCCAAGCTCGCCTCGAGCCCGTGTTTCACGTGTCGCCCATAGGCTGATGTGTCAAGGCCGACAGGGGCAAGAGTGGAAACTGGGAAAAAGTCAGGGCACTCCCACATCCTGGTGTTCAGGGCGGAGTGAAGCGGGTGCCTGGCCTTTACCCAGCGATCGCGGTCCCTGCTTCGGTACAGGATCGCCATTCCCATTTTGCCCCTCTTGCTTCCGATAATTACCCTCCGCCTCCTGCCACGGCCCAGCCAGCCTGTGGTCGGGCCTCTGAAGGAGTCGGAGTCGATCATGCTCGAGGGTGTCAGGGCCATCAAGGGGTCATATGGGGATTTCACCCACTCCGTGAGGTACGGGTCGGACAGGTTCCTGGGGAATGCCATGTTCGGGACTTGCTGGTGGTCGACGTTTATCCTGGTGTACAGGATCGCTGGTCGACCCCAAGGAAGCACCGTGGTGGAGCCCGACCAGCAGCCATTGACATCGGAGGGCTACGACAGGTAGATGGCAATGTCGTGTGGGGCCCAGTTCACGAGGTCCTTCGAAGCGGAGTGGGCCCACACGATGTTGCCCCCATGCCGCCCCCGTGGCTTGTACTGGTAGAACAAGCGGTACAAGCCACAGTAAATCATGGGCCGTGCACATATATTTTTTTGACTGTGTCATCTATTAATGGTAAGCTCATGTAAACGGATTGGTTCAGATATGGATTATTTGGTGTGAATTGAACTTCACGTAGTTCATATTATCATATAAATAGAGAGCCAATCTATACTCTCATCTAAGGGTAGAATAACTCTTTAATGGAAAAGAGATTTAAAATCTTTTTGAAATGTATCTTACCTAAAAAAGGATAGAAAAATTTTCCCATGAATGGAGTGGTACTGATGACACCATCAAGGTAGAAGAATCAATTCAATCAAAGACTCACTATCAGGATCTGCAAATCCAAGAGGATCCCATTCCCTTTGTGTCCCAATGCATCAGACAGACAAACAAGAAGACCAATCATCAGCAAGGAAAATTAACGTTACACAAAAACAGATAAGCGAATAAGAGAACAAATTATAAATTAGAAGAGAGGACCTGACCGTTCATCCAGTCCTTGGGAGGCTGAAGGTGGTACGCAGTTCTGTAAGGCTGGTCTGCTGAAGAATCGGCCGCCACCGGTTCAGAGGTGTGGAGCTGTCTGTATACCTCGTGGGAAGCTTCGACTCCTCCATGGCCGAGCAGCAGAAGAGAGAAGACGCAGAGATGAGCGGACATGGCCATGGTGGTCCGTTTGTTTCTCTGCCTCGAATCAGGAGCTTCTCTGGGTCTGTTTGCTTGTATTAGTGGAGAAGACATCAAAGTGGACAAGAATATCAGGAGGAGAAAAAATTAGGATGAAGGGAACAATTTTCAGCTTCTTTTTTTTTTCCATTTTCCAATGTGCATTACTTGGTAACGAAAAATGTAGTGTTAGAATGTTCATAATTAATACCAGTCATATACCCCCTTTTTCTCTTCCCAGTTCCATGCACGACTTACGGATTGGGGTAACTTGAGCAATTTATGATAAATTACACTTGCTAAAGCTGTGGAAAACGTAACACCCGTTTCTCCATAGCTCACATCTACTCACGAAAATCGTGCCAACTGACCCACCAGGATCAACTTAGTGTCGCTTGAGTGGGGGTGCTTCTCGTTCTGGGCGCTAGGTCGGCAATGAATTTCTTCCAACGATTTTTCCTTGTTTGAGCCAATGCTATTTTAATGTGTATCTGCTTTGAGACGCGGACCCCTCTTAAGAGCTTGAAGATGATCAACTCACGTTCGACACGTGCAATTGATAGCGATCGAGATTAATTCTGCATGCTGTCCCATCTGCGAAAAACTAGGGTTTAAGCCCTCGATAGTCCATCTCGACCAGGCGTGTCCGAAGTATCGCCAGCTGACTCTCGGATTCTTAGAGGTTTCCTGCTCTTGATCTTTCCTTGACTTAACCACTTGCAGGTTAACACATTTGATAGGGAGATAGAATTGAAGGGATAGGAAAAGATTATTCAGGTTGCTTTAGATACACACTGCACTGCCTGCAACAGACGTCTCCTGTTCTTGATCCATCAGATGAAGCCGGTTCTTCCGACAGACATCCAACCCCTTTACGATTAAGTATCGCATTCTCAACAAAGAGTCAGCGGTCAGTCGATCCAGTTACCATAAAAGAGGGAGAGAGAGAGAGAGAGAGAGAGAGAGCCAAAGTGCTTCAATCATCTGGAGTTTAGCAGGAGAGAGGGTCGACTCGAGTATTCCCTTCTAGCCTAGGCTCTCCATCGAATTACGCAAGACAAGAAGAACTGAACAATGCTTCAAAAGTTTCTGAAGAACAATGCTGTCCTCACCACCGCCCCGCCGCCACCAACCCAAAAATCACATCAGAAATCCCGTATGACAATTCCGCTCGAATTTTCAGGATCCGACACCAAGAAACTAACTGAAGCTGCATACAGAAAATGTCGGGCCGCTCAAGCCCGGCAGACTCTTTCCGGGCTCGATCATGGTGACGGAGCCGCGTTGGGCCAGCCGCTCGAGCCCGGCATGACTCGCCTTGTAATTAATCGACTTAGCGCACTCGATCTTTTAATGAATAAATCATCTTATCCGAGCAAAAAAAAAAGAACAAATCTTTTTAAAAGTGAAATTGTTCAGCTAAAACGAATCAAATATGAACAAGAACAGCCCAAAACTTGGTGGATTTGATCGTACTGATACGTCCCTTTTAATGTTGGGCGGCCTGACTTTTGTCATCACCATTTATGAACAACACCCTCACGTGATCCTGTGCCCCAGTACCCCGGAACACTACAAAAATCATATATATACCCGAATCTATTCTCTTCCATCATGTGATTTTCATGTCTCTCTTTCTCCCTGTACATATCCCCGGACAATTTATGTCTCCATTCGTACCGGTGTGTCACCTGGTGTAACCGTTCCACAAGATACATTCTCCTTATTTAGATCGGTTGCTATCCATTCCTTTAAAATATCACCGAGTTCAAAATCTATCAAAGAAAAAGAAAATATATATATATATCATATGTCATATAGATTCTCTTGGTAAACAGGAGGCACAATCTATGGAATTTTTGTCGATGTGTATCCTTATCTCATTGTTTAATCGTAGGGCCCCTAGGGAGACGGTCGATTCGGTAATTCTGCAGAAGCGCCACGTCTGGGTATTCGAATAACAGTTAGTTATGCCGATCCAGTCCGTGTCTCCATCGATTGGACTTGTAGCAAACGGCGTGCACGCATCATCACAGCGTGCCATTGAGTACTCATGCATTTCCGTGGATGCGTCATGGGCCACCCGAGTCCCCGGAGGCATAATGACACGTGACAAAGTAGACCACGCTGCCACATGAGGGTGGGTGTTGAGATATACGATCCCACATCGATTAAATGAAGAAAACGTCGTGGTTTATAAGAAAATTGGGTACCGCGTGGAAACGGGCCTGATCCTTATGGGCTCACAACGAATTTAACATGGTACCAGAGCCACTGGGCTCGCACCTCGCCCGGCCCGAGTCTAGGAGTCTGGCTCGTGGTCAGTCGATATAAGCCCAAGTACGGAAGAAAATTGTCCGACTTGTGGCCAGTTGTCCCCCTCGTTCGAGACCGGAAGAAGAACACCCGGCTCATAGATAGTTGTTGAGGGTTGGTGTTTAATGGCACGTGACAAAGTAGACCACGTTGCCATGTGAGGGCGGGTCTTGAGATATACGATCCGACATCGATTAAATAAAGAAAACGTTGTGGGTTTATAAAAATGTTGGGTACCGCCACTTATTAGCTTGAGCTTTTAAATGAAAATAAATCCGATCCCTCATAAGATCACAACGAATTTAACACGTCCGGCTCGGCCCGTGGCCAAACTTTCAAGATTGAAACAAGAAGAAGAAGAAGGGAAAACTTTTGCGAGGCAAGGATTGATTTTCAAAGCCGGCTTAAAGTAGTGATGTCCACACATGTCCATTCACTGTCTTGGCTACATTAGGGCACGTTCACGTTCTCCACCACACCCTCTAAACGACTGCAATCGTGTCGTAACGGTGACACCCCGCTGCTGCGCCGGACGGAAATTTTAAGCCGGCAAGCGGTGGTGTCGGTTCATCGTCGCTTATATTTCAAATTTCGTATAACGCATGAGTATACATAATCTAATCTCGATTGACACATGGCATCCTTCAAGCATACGTCCATGTATTCGGAGTGGTGCAACTCAATTTTACTACAAATAATTTCACCGTAGAGTTAAAAGAGGAATTTTACCCTTCTTTTTTATTCATTTTCTTACCATTTTCCTTGGTCATTTCCTTCTCTCTGCTCATTGACTAGTACATTTGAGGGTTAAATTAAATGGTCACTCTTGAGTTGACTTCCCTTCATGAGCTCAATTCAGAACAGATTCTAATCGATACCTTGGCTGCACGTTGAGCCGGCCCTTAAGTGTCTATTTGGCATCTCAGCATGCAAGACTTTTTCTTTTTTTACTAATTATATAAGATAATCACTAATTTAGAATGGGGTAAGAGAATAGGAAAATAAAAGAATAATTTTTTAATTATAAGATTAAGGATGATGTTATTGTAGTAAAATCACATTTATCATGTTCTCTTTATAATTGATATGACGGATATGATATTTAAGATCTCATCGAGCCGGTGAAAAATATAAGCTATCCGACGGCTTTCGAGGCAGCGCAAACTGACCCCGATTAGCGATAATGTGGGATTTAATGCATATACCGGAAGCTCCTTAATCGACCATTAAATCATGTTTAGCGCGTGTCAATAGACAAAGGCAGGGGGGGGGGACCGGGGAGGGCCACATGTTGTCTCCGGTGATGATTGACCGGGGCATCCCATGTGACTGTCCGTACCTAATTAATCGTCCACTGCCCCCCCCCCCCCACCTTCGCTTCACGTGACAAGACGGTTGTGGGGCCCACCTTCCCCGCTGCCCCTCTTAATCACACCTTAGTGCTAACCCCCTTCCCCTAATTAACAAATCGGCCAACAATGATGCTCGATCACATCCCCAATTATTAACTAAGCACGAATCGACGTCCCCGGTCGTGTCGTGCCGGTCACGCGAGAGCCCGATCCGCTATCGGCACAGTGGGACGGGTAAAACCGATGAGGCCCACTCTCATGGGAAAAAAAAATACGTACCGATTACTATCTCTCTCAGGCTCGTCAGAGATGGTGTCGTCATAATGAACACACGAATCGACAGATCTGACGTGTGTTGCCGAATTCGACAATTACAGGTTCGAGAATTATGCCGAGGATTTGCATTTCTATGCGTAGTTAGTCAGTGAGCCTCAGATGACAATATTAATGTTTTGGTTAGATCCATATGAGAAAAGGGCTCCTATGCTTGTCAATTCTCTTTGGTGCTTTACAAGCTAACCTATCAAACCAATTATAGGCCGAGAATTACCTTAATTTTATATATTGTAACAAAAATTAAATTTAGTATATCTTATTCTTAACTTATAAAATAGAAAAAAATTTGAAATTTAATAAAATTTACTTGAATTAATTGGGCCATATTTGACTCTCATATGTGACGTGGAGCCATAGCAAACCAGAATCTAATCGATATTTGTTTATGCCTAGTGGTTTTTCGGCCCCAAAAAAACAGTCTAATCGTTTTTATTTTATATTATTTTGAATGATTAAAAAAGAGGAAGAAGAAAGGATTCATTTGAAAAAGCAGTACGGGCCGGGCCCCAGGATGCTTCTAAAAGTCAGGCCCGAGACAATTTTGCTGGAGCAGGCGATGGGGAGGCCCACAGATCCTTTCTGCTTGAAAGGCTGTCCCCACCTGGTCCCTGAATCTCTCTACCGGTCCATTGACCAATTACAAGAATCCACATCATATATAAATATAAATATATATATGTATGTATATATTCCAAGCCCTTCCACTTCCTAAAAGATTTAACCACAAATTGTTTTAAATGTGGTTGAGCGTCTCCCTTCTCGCTTAAATTAATCATCAAATTTGACGCTTATGGATTATAATAATTTATATTTAGAGGATTAAGATAATGTGGCTCAAATCTGATTTAGTCATCAACCTCTGAGTTTCTGACTAACAGATGGTTTAAACAAAAATAATTACAAATAACTTATCATTTTTGGGATAGTATAATTTTTTTAAATAATTCAATATATATTTTTTATTCCACAAACCATGTATCGCATCGATAGGAACCGGTCCGACAACCATTATCTCGCAAAAAAAATAAAGTAAAATTAAAATAAAAATTATGACGGCTTCGCAGCCTCCAACTAGCATTATCGGTGAGAGGTCGTCCATGGAGACATGGATACTGATGCAGGGAGACCATATCACTCTCACGCATTAAAGACATATGTCAACTCTTCACGAATTACGTTGTCGTCACATTTATTTCTCCAAATGGACTGCCGTCCCTGTCTGTTCCTCTACAGAAGCCTGTGTTGTCGTCGCATCACTCGACTTCTCCACTGCTTTCTCTTCTCTATATATGCTCACACACAGACACACAAACACAAGTAGTCGAGATAGTGAAGATCTCTAACAGACGCAGAAAGAGTCTCTGTTACCCTGTCTCGAGCTTCGTATAAGCCAAAGGGAGAGGGAGAGGGAGAGAGAGAGAGCGGGGAGAGGGAAGAGGAATGGGAATGGTTCGAAGCAGACAGCTTGCTCTTGTTGCTCTCTTATGCTTCATCTTCCTCAGCGCTGCCAATGGTAATAATCAAACCGTTCTCACGAGGATGGATTGTTCGTTGTGATCGCGTTGAAATTCTTTCTAACTCCCCGGTGTATGTGCGTCTGCAGCTCGGAGCTTGCGAGCAGTGGCTGGTGGGGATGAGAAAGACCACGAGAGTTCACGGTTTATCCTGAGAGAGGAGGGACCGGCGCTGGAAGCTGATGGCTTCGTGACGATGGACTACACTCCTGCAAGAAAGAAGCCTCCGATACACAACTGAGGCAGGAAAGGAAAAACTAAGATAGTCGAATTTGGTTAGAATAATAGTTTTTGCTCATTTTGTTAGGTGTATGTATGTAGTGGTACCTACGAGCGCACATGATGAGTGGGGATATATCGTAGGAGAGATTCCAGGGGGCAAGGACAAATCGATACAGGATTCGAGAATCTACGCAGAATTTTGCAGATTGCTGAAGTCAATATGTTTGATATGAGCATTTAGCTAACTAACGCACGTCCATTCATATAATCTAACGAAGAGGTGAAACAATAATGACGAGAACAAACATATTTCTAAGGCATAAGTATGTTCTCCTCAGTGTTGGCCCATATTTGTGGGAACCTGTTGATTCTTGGTCGGGTATTTGCATTACAACATTGAATCTAGCCAGGTCAACCGGCGGTAGAGTTCGGGACGGCAAGTCTAGAACGTCACTTGCCCTCTCATCAACGTATAGTTCACCTCGGTCCAGCCCCACTCTATGAGCACAAATCCATGGTCCAAGCCCTGGCCCGAGGCCGAGAATGCCTCATTCCTATGGTAACAATGAGGTCTAAATATTGGCTGTATAAGCGTTCGGTGGCTATTAAACCAGCAGACGATTTCTCAAGAACAAGTAATTCTAAAGACACTCCCGGGTGAAGGCTGATCTGGAGCCCGTATCCAGTCTCCACCATCTTGAGAGAACAAGCCACCGGCTTGTCGTGAAAGATGGCAGAAGGAAACGACGGGCAGCCAGCGCAAAGAGACGCAGATGAATTTGGATTGTTTCGAGAGCACTGGCATGTAACACGAACGGCAGGGTCGCCTCGGGTCCTGAACTTGAAGTTTCTTCTTGTGTTGTCGATGGACAATTTCAGCTCACAGGTTACAGAGAGAAGAAGTTACACAAACCCGAAATACCAAAGACGCCAACACTACACTTTCTCCCTCTTCCACGGCCCCTGTCCGGGGCCGAAAGCCAAAGGAGCAGATTCTTTTTGTTGACCGAATTTGGTGCTTTTTCGCATTATGCTAAAATGTCCCTGAATGGCAGCACCCTTCCTCCTGATGAAAGGACCCACTTACCGATCGAAATTTCACAATCTAGGGTATATTGTGCTATCAGTGCTGATATAATCCAACTTGTATACCAAGTATTGAAAGAAAAAACCTCTCATCTCACCGGGCTTGGATGTCAACTTACAATGAGACTCTAAAAATCCAAATCTAATGAAGAGTCAAAACCTTATAACAAAGTAACTGCCCTTGCGAATTGAAAAATGAGCGATACTTCTCAAGTGCCGAAGAGGAGAATCTCTTTCGAGGGCTAATATTTCTGTCAGTTGATTACACGATAAAGAAGCGATACGCCCAACAATAATATCCGACGTTCTTGAACCAACACAACCACAAGCTCCACAGCAGAATCACCGGATAACATCAATGACGCTGCCCTGCTGGAGGAAGTTCCTACAGATAGAATGTGGACCAAGGAGACTGCCACAGATTGTAGGTGATACTTTCACGTGCACCTCAGAATGGTAGGTCCAATTCATGCCACAAATCCCCATTCACTGGCATCGAGAAAGTCCTAAGTGGGATGTCAGAAACAACTGCCAGAGAATTTGCCGAAAAACAAATAACGGAGAAAGGAATAACCACATGTCAAAATGGTCAGATTAGCCTGGAATTCCATCATTTTTAAAGCAGCAACTTTCAAAGAAGACCATTCAACACGCTGACCAGCACACCATGATACGCTAAGTTACATGGGTCGAAATTCACATTATCAAGAGACAGTCATCGCATGCAAATGCAGAATAGATAGCAATAAGTTCCAGGACAAATACTACTGTCTCAGACATCCAAGGAAGGATAGTGCAGCACTAGCTCTCAAGCCCCGCAAAGGCGAAAGCTCTTAGGCGGCCACTGCGAATGTGTTGAGAAACAAGCCTTTGGATTTATCATCACGGACAGTTACAGTCATGGATACAATAAAATGGGAAAAAAAGATAACATTTAGAAAAAAAACCCACTGAAGAACCATAAACCAATTGACTTCAACACAACTGCAGAAAACGGGAAACCGAAAGAAGACAAGAAATGCAGTTAAGTATGCACAAATTACTGGAAAAAAGCTACACAACAGGTTTCAAAATTCAGATTATTAGAGCAGGGAAACCATTATCTCAGACATCCAAGGAAGGATAGAAGCAGCACTAGCTCTCGAGCCTGGCGAAGGCGAAAGCTCTCAGGCGGCCACTGCGAATGTTTTGAGAAACTAGCCTTTGGATTTGTCATCACAGATAATGATCAGTATGTGCTCGCTAAAAGGAGAGAAGTCGTTTACAAAACATCCGGTTTTAGAATCATACGCCATTCAAATTCGATACTGTGGCCGCAGTTCAATGACCAAAGGGAAGACACGATATACTACCAAGAATGAAAAGAAAATAGTTGAAAGTTTGACAAAGCAGAAACTTTTTCGATAATCAGAACAAAGACTTCTCTATCTCAGACATCCAAGGAAGGATAGAAGCAGCACAAGCTCTCAAGCCTGGCGGAGGCGAAAGCTCTTAGGCGGCCACTGCGAATGTTTTGAGAAACAAGCCTTTGGATTTGTCATCACCGATACATGTATCTAACAAATACAGGCAAGGAAAACTCCAGCTTAAATTCAAAACATCTCTTATAGCCAAACATAAATGAATAAATACAAAGGATTTGACATATGACAATTTTGAAAATTCTTCAGGGAAATTAAATTAAAGTGGTTTCAGACATCCAAGGAAGGATAGAGGCAGCATAAGCTCTCAAGCCCGGCAAAGGCGAAAGCTCTCAGGCGGCCACTGCGAATGTTTTGAGAAACAAGCCTTTGGATCTATCATCAGCAACCAAACATAAGACCAGCAAGCGCGGTCAACTTTTACGATACTATAGCAAGGGTCCGTGCAAGCAGTAGATTAAGATGGCAGAGCCAGCACAGATATTCCATCGGCTAATGATCAGCAAGAAACAGAAAGGGACATGCCGACAAAGTGATGCAGATGGATGGGAGTTACATGTGAGGGACTTGTTCATCCCTATAGCACTCTATCAAACTGCTGAAGGGGCAGACTTGTAGTCCCGTGGACGCATAACTTCACCGATCTACAACAAGATCAGAGCCTGAACACTTCAAACCAACACCGTTCAATGAACACGACCTCCGTGAAATCAATTTCATCAAACCGGCGGGCAATTCCGAAGCCGAACTAAGATTACGCACGCTAGAGCGCATCAATCAATCAATCAATCGGAACAACTGAATCCTAGGAAATAAACATTAATCAACGAGAAATAATGACATCCGGGCAACCGCGACAGGACCGAGCTTGAGAAACCAAGAGAGGCCAGGCTATGACGGACGATGTAGACGGACAAGGAGGCCATCATTTATAGGGAGATGTCTAGGGTTTTGCAGGGGCTAGGGTTTCGGCTCGTATGGAGCTGAGAGCGGCCCAGTAGAAGCATCTAGAGAAATCCAGGGAAAGCCTCTCCGACCTCCACTGTGGCCCCTTTGGGCCGCACGCAAGCTTAATTTACATTTATGCCCGTCTTTGTTGGGCCGTACCTGGGCTCAGTTGATTTTTAATTTTGGTAGATTTTGGAAATTACCTCATTTAACTCGTATTGGTTAACCGAAGTGAATTTTGGATGTCAGGGATAAGGATTATAACCAATTAGCAATTAAAAATGGATTAATTTGCCGCCAAAAATAAAAATAAAAATGGATTAGTGATCTTTCTACCATAATTTCGCAATGGTTTTTGCCTTTTTCAGACGATGCAAGGGATTTTGCTACCCGTCAACCAACCTTCGGCCTTGACGCGTCGGAGTTGGCTCGTGACGGCTGGTCCCTCCCGTCTTCACTGTTTTGTTCCGGAGGCAAGCCTCGTTCACTCTCTCTTGAAACAAGGTCTGCTCGGTTAAACTCATGCCTAACAAAAACACCGTCGGGAGACAAAAAATGTGCTCTTCATCCCAGCGAGATCTGACCGGATGTCGTTCTCTTTTTATCTCCTGGAACCTTCGTACCGCATGGCGACTGAAAGAGGATAGGCTAAGAGATGTCAAAAGCTGGTTCAAAATGGTTGGCCCGGTCAGAGTTCGGCTCGTTAAACATAGTTATCCGGTCTGGTTATGAGATATGGTTTAGAAAATTATGAACCAATCTAGAATTGGATCTAAGCGGGAGAGTTTATGGTTCCGGCCGATTTGAATCTTGAACCGTGACCCTTTCCTCTTTTTAAAATAATTTTTTTCTAATTTTTAAATTGAATCGACAAATAATTTACTATTGATTTCAATATTCTAACTGTTCCCAGTCAGTTCCAGTTCAACATGCCTATTTCTCAGACTCAGCTCGTAACTGCCCCTCAATCCAATAATAGTGGTTACGTGTTAGTTGAAGGACGGATCAAGTCGGTTTCGGGCCAAACTAGGCCTCATTGGTTCCGATCGATTTTGCTTACCGTGACAGGAGAGCACGAGGGTAATGGTCGGAGGGGCCGTTGGCGCACAAGTAACGCCGGAGACCCTTAATTTTTTTTTTTTAAAGGAATATATGGTTCTTATAACTGCGGTGACTAATGTCTAAGTTTGTGGTGTGCAGTAAATACAAAGTCAACATGAGTTGTTCAAGATAATTCTTTGCGTTTACTCCGCACTGCTCTATCTCCATCCTCTCCGTTCTATCGATCCCCTGTTTTCCGGTCTCATCTATCATTCATTTAAGATGTAAGGTCTGTCTGGATTTCCACGAGGACATGCTAAAGGGCATCTCTTGCATATTTACGTTGAAATTGATGGGGCACGATTGATCAAGAGACTCGCAAAAATCAAGGAAGAAAAAGACCTTATAGCCGAAGCAGCAGGCTTGATGCAAGAGGTCGCAGTGAGCTTGTTATCTGGATTGTCGGATTTTATTCATGGTATTTGACCTTTTGATAGATCCATGACCATGACCCACTAAATGCCTTGGCTAGGTGGAAACTTCCGGAGCAATGGCAAAGACGGAGAAAATTGCCTTCATTCTTGAGCAGGTAAAGGCTTCTTCTTCTTCTTCTTCTTTAGCGTTATGATATTAATGTTATATGTTATCATCCAGACAGGCAATGAAGTTTCATCTTTGGATTTGTGCATGATGAATCTTCTGGGTCCGTTTGTACTTAGACTGCCAGGATTATGTTCGCACACAAATCCTCTCAAGGAAGATCAATCAGTCAAAGAGTGTTTGATGCCGATGCTTCGAACGAGAAGAAAAAGCCCGAGGAAGGTGAAAACACTGTTGAAGAAGACCCAGCTGATACACCATCACTTCTGGAGTTGAAGCGTATTTACTATGAGTTGGTGATGCAGTGTGTGCAGTGGGCCATTCCATCTCCCCATTGAGAGGGCTATTCCTCTGTTATTTTACTGTCTTTTGTTTCTTCCGCAGGATACTAATAGCTTCTTTAGTAGTGCTTGAGTCTTGTTCAGTTTCGTCGCTGCCAATCACTCTCATTTTACTTCTTCCACGATGACATCGCTGCTTGATAACTCATTACTTTTCGTGTTTCAATTTTTCAGATACTATTAGCACAGCTGTGATTATCTTGAATTTTGCCACTGCTACAAGTCAATTTATGAGATTCCATCTGTCAGGGAGAATCCCGCCCAGTGGATACCGGTTAAGTTTTCTCAAACTGTTTATGGCAATGTGCAGCGTTCTCCTACTCTCCCGGCAGCTGATCCCTGATGTCTTTCTGATTGCAGCTTCTCAGGAAAATCTGCTGGTATTTAGTCCCCTCACCACATGATCCAATGCAATCAAGCCTACTTAATGCTACTCTTGAAGAAAACAATCTCCCAGAAATTCCTCAATTTAGGTAGAAATTCAGCGCATGGATAGCATATTCTCTGCTCTACTGTGTCATGCAGAAGCATCTCTCAGATATGGTTGTCTCAAAGTCCTCGGTGGCAAAAGATTGATAGACCAATGGGAGTAGTCTCGTTCCAGACGGCAAAGGACAGCAATGACATTCGAAACTCGTGGGCAATGGACTTGAAGAATTTGCTCGACCTCGTTGAGAGGAGTTGTCATCAGATACACAAGGAGACAGTGGTCCACGAGGCTGCTTTAAGAGTCCAGAACATGCTTTGTAGACATTCAGGTAGTACTCCTTCATATCGGTCAGAGACTATGATTGCCATCTTGTTTGTCAATAAAATGGGCAAAAATTTTCAGTTTTTTGCATTTTTTTGTGCTTGAACAACGATGATGAAAACGAGGAAACCCGTCACACCATAAATCCCACATCAGATATGCGAGAAGTTTTTGGTATATGTGTTCTCGGGATCCTGAGCATGACAAGAACTGTCTCGCTGTTTTGTTCGAGGAGGGAGACCGGCTGTGGGCTAGCCATCGACGACCCCATCG
Source organism: Sonneratia alba (assembly GCA_900174645.1). NCBI lineage: Eukaryota > Viridiplantae > Streptophyta > Magnoliopsida > Myrtales > Lythraceae > Sonneratia > Sonneratia alba. Next base: position 5,178,966 of record FWPY01000010.1, read on the forward strand.
AAGTGGGATGCGGCCGATCGAGAGAGCCCGAGACGGTCTCCCCTAATCTCTCTCTAACGCGAATTAAAAAAAGAAAGAAAGAAAGATGACAGGCTGGAGGATGCCGCCCGTTGGGATGGCGCGCCGATCCCTTTCCTTCGGTGACCTTGCCGGATACTAGGACACCTCCGACTAGGTCGTTGGAGGGAGGGGACTGGCAAAGAGTTAGCCCAAATGTCTTTCCCTATTTTTTTTGGTTTATTTTTAGTGTATTTAGCTTTTGTGTTATATATGAATTTTATTTAGTGATTAACTTGGGGTTGAATTTGTAATTTTCTCATTAGATTTTTAAATGGGTGATCAAAAAATTAAATCTCAAATTGGGAGGGTCGATGAAAATTTTCCCAGAAATTTTAGCTCGACTGCAGATTAATCTCGATATGTGTTTTAGTTGGCTCGGAAATACTGTGTGGTGTAAATAAAAAAAAATTCTATTTAGTATATAATGTAAAAAAAAATCAGATAGGTGATTTACATCATTAAAATTTTGTAGAGTTAATAAAAAATTAATAATTTATATCAAAGTATATAAAGTGGAAAAAATTTTGGACTACGGATTATATTTTAAAATTTTAGTAAAGTATTATATAAATTGAAGAATTTGTATTTGCACAGGGGCCCTAATGTCAAAAGATATTACAATTAAGTCCAGATTCTAGATACAACTGAAACCAGACAAAGCGAACCAGACCAGACTAGTTAGAAAAGCCCTGATTCTTGTCCCGCGGAAGCTTACGAAAAACCCTAGAAAAGTCACCATTCATCTCCGTACGTGAGGCAATGGAATTCGACGAGTACGAGTACCTGGAGAAGACGGTGGAGAATCGAGGCGACCGGGAGAATTCCTCGAAGTCGAAGAAGAGCAAGCATGGAGCGTCCGAGAAGAGCGAGAAGACATACAGGAAGCGGGATGTTGATGAGGATATGGACGGCGATGATCGTCGGAGCAAGAAGTCGAGGGCTGATGACGAGGAGAACGGCTCGAGAAGAGACCGGGAACGGGAGGAGAAGGACAGGTCCTCACGCCGAGATAAGGACCGCCACAGAAGTGGCAGAGACCGTGATAGGGAGGATAAAGATCGGGACGGAGAGAAGAATAGCAGGGATAAGGACAAGGAGAGGGACAGGGATAGGGATAAGGAGAGGGACAAGGAGAAGGAGAGAAAGGAGAGGGATAGGGAGAAGGATAGGAGAGACAAAGAGGACAGGGAGAGGGAGAGATCCCGGAGGAGCAGGAGCAGATCTTACAGGAGCCCCAGTCCTCACCGGAGTGGAAGTAGGTCTCGGAGGAGCTCAAGCAGGTCCCAGAGACAGGAGAGTGATTATGAGCGCGTACGCGACCTTGACATTCGAGATAGCAGGTGATTTGATGCTTCTTCATTCCTAATATTTCTGAATTTTTTATCCGATAATTACTTTGATGGCTGTGGCTTTGGTTCATGTCACCTCGTTGGCAAGTTTTTGGGCTTTAAGCTGCCGTGAGTTCACTCATGTTTTGGCCTTCAGAAGTTTAGATGGTAGAGAGTTCTATCTTTATTAGTACAAGCATCTGTGTAGGAGTCAATTTAGCATCATTTTACGAAATTATTGTTGCCTTGTCAGAAACTGCAATGAGTGATTAGCTGTGTTTAGGGTGCACAGTGTGTGCACTATTACCTCACGAGGATTAATTTCTGAGACTATATTATGTGCTTCAGCGGCTGACTTTTTGGAGTTGTATTGTACAGGAGATTTAAGGATAAGAAAGAGACGGTAGAGCCTGAAGCTGATCCGGAGAGGGACCAGAGAACAGTTTTTGCTTACCAGGTAGATCGGTGCATTGGCATTCCTTGCATACACTTTTTTGTTTGTTTACTTTAATGGTTTTTTATGTGTTATTGGTACCCACATTAACTTTGCATTCCTGGTGGCAGATGCCTCTGAAAGCTTCTGAAAGAGATGTCTATGAGTTCTTCTCAAAAGCTGGCAAGGTGAGACATATTTAGCAGTCATAAGCTCCTGCTGGTTTTGACCATGGCCAGCTCTCTATTTTCCTATGTTCTTGTCCCTTCTATCTCTAATTGGATGCATACTCTAGTTCCCTGGAAGTATATTTATGAGAAAATGCTTTTTTTATGTGGTAGAAGTTGCATAGGTTTAGCCAGTAAGTAGTGGAGCACATGGTTCCTAATTTTCAATTCATAATTCTTTAGTGAATAAGCATGAGTTTGATGGTTTTACAGCTGCATTAATAACACAGAATGAGCAGTTCCTTAGTTGTTATGTGTTGCTCTTTTGCTCGTATATTATTTCTAAGATTAATGTTGATCTTATTGTTTTCAGGTGAGGGATGTAAGATTGATCATGGATAGGAATTCAAGACGGTCCAAAGGTGTTGGGTATGTACTTCTCTCCTTCAAAAGTAAGCTCATTTATATGCCTGTAGAGTAACATAATGAATATATTATTGGAAGGATCAAGTTTAACTGTATTTTTAAATTCACTAGCAATGCGATAATGATGAGGGATGATGGGAATACCTTGCACTCATGTTTTATCAATTCATGCTGCGTTTCCAAGGTAGATGACATGACCCTTAGTTACTCTTATTTTCTGCTTTTACTCTACTTCTCGCAAAAAGTACAGTAAAAGCACATTGAGCTGGATATAACTGACTATTGGTAGTCTGGTTTCTTTTACAGAAAAGTGCATGGTTCCACTCTGAATTTTGTGCACTTGGTGCTTGATGTTCTGAATAAAATTTCCATAGTCATTCCCTTTTATGTGTATTTGCCCAATATGCCAAGGGGTCTTCAGTTGTCATTGAGTGCAAATCTTCTATTCTACTGATAGAAATGTTTTCTTTTGTTTTATATTTTTTGGGTGGGGGTAGGTAAGAGTGAGTGAAGTTGGATATTTCAATAATGTTGACTAATGTCACTGTGCTGCATTTTTCTTTTTCAGTTTATTGAAAATTATTGGTCTGTGGCATTCTTATCAGTACTTGGATGATTAGATTTTCATACTTAAAAGGTTTCATTCTGGTTTCTGTGCATCCTTTTTTTTTAACCTTATGTTTTTGTTTATATGATCTTAAGAATCAAGCGAATAACTGTCATCTCTTTGGTGTTGCTTTGTGAGTTTTGATTACAATCGTAATATATATTTCACTTTCTGACCAATTTGTTGTGAGTATCTTCTATTTGCAGGTATATTGAATTCTATGATGCTTTGTCAGTTCCTATGGCTATAGCACTTTCAGGCCAATTGCTTCTTGGGCAACCAGTAATGGTCAAACCATCTGAGGCTGAGAAGAACCTTGTGCAATCTACAACATCTAGCACTGCTGGTGGCGCTGTGGGAGCATATGGAGCAACTGATAGGAAACTATACGTGGGAAACTTACACTTTAACATGACAGAGAGCCATTTGAAAAGTGTGAGTTGATTGGCTTATACTTACATGAAACTAAAACAAAATGGAGTATTATTTAAAATTTCAATTTTTTGTTCAATGGGGAGCAAGCTAGAACAATTGGCAGTGCAATGTTGGAATAAGGCTCCCTTCTTTCTTGAGGATGGGTTGGCGCATCCTATTTGCAGTTCTCAAGTGCAGAAACTAAGAAGATGATATCTAACTAACTGTTTGACAAACATATGCAGTACCTAATTATAATTGCCACTTGTTTGCTGACATATATAGCAGATCAAGAGACCGGTTCAATCGGCACTTGAATTTTGTTTTAACTTTTGTCAGGTTTATGTCCTTTAATCTTCAATTTCTGAGCTGATGCATATATAAATAGCATAAATAAAAAAGGACTATGTGCTGCCCTATTTTCATTCTTTGATATAGAGAATGCTGGGTTCTAGTTTTACATGTCTAATTGTCTAGTGCCCTGATACAAGGTGCTGAGATTTCTTATATATGTGCCTTATGAATTCGAGATTTCTTATTATATGTGTCTTTGTGTATGAGTGTAATAGTCCAGCACATTTGTGCCATTTTCTTTTTTCCTTGCTTTTATTAAAAGTATAATGCATGAGGGAAAAAAAGGCTATCGAAGCTCAGGTTGATAATGCTTTTGTCAATTTCTTTCTTATTGAGCTTCAGTATTGTTTCAAGAGGTGCAAGATGAAATCATATTGTGGTTTTGCCATTTATTAGGCTAAATATAAACTCAATTATATAAATTTGGCACTATTGCCAGTACTGTTTTATTGCAGGGTCTATTTGCTTTATCATGCTTTTATCCTACAAATTTTAGGTCTTTGATTTTCGTCCTCTTCATTCTCTTAGTGATGTGCACATTGATAGCCTGCCCTTGTTTCCTGCTAATGTGCAGATTTTTGAGGCATTTGGCTCAGTGGAGCTTGTGCAGCTACCTATTGACCCTGAGACTGGGCATTGCAAAGGTTTTGGATTTGTTCAGGTGAATGGAATCTTCTTGTTGTATCTGATGTTCCTTTTTTTCTTTAAAAAAATTCTTTTTAATCTGTTATTTCTCATCTTCTCTCATCCCCAAAATTTTATGGGTGAGTAATAATGATCTTTATGTACAGTTTTCACAACTTGAGTATGCAAAAGCTGCTCAAAGTGTAAATGGGAAGTTGGAAATTGCTGGTCGATTCCTTAAGGTATGTTTTTAGTTATATGGCATTAAGTTTTATTTTTTCATTCATTTGGAGGCAGTAGTATTTTTAAAGTATAGGCGCAACCACTTCAGTTTGTTCACAATATTTAAAAAAGACATTTCTAAAATGTCTAGAAGAAATTTTGTTGATGGTATGAATTTTGTATTCTGATTTGTATATTGAGTAACTAATCAATTTTCTCAATTCTGACATGCAATAATGTGTTGTTTGAATTGAGGGTTATGGAGGGATAGAATTATCCCATGTCTTCTAAAATAAGTAGCAGGTTGTGGAGGGCTTTTTCAAGTCTCTGATGGCCTTTTTTTTCACTCTTCCAATTTGGAGGCTAATGGAGAGTATTGAGTATCTACTGTTTAAATAATATATATTTTTTAATATTTTACTGTACTACATGATGTTACTCTATCTATTGTTGATCTTATCCAAACAAGGTTTTTTTTTTTGTGGGGTGGGGATTTAAAATACCCTTCCAGACTCCTCCATAGTCGACCTTGCCTTTTATCTAAACAGCTATAATTGTTAAGAAATATGTATTCTATACTAAGCTATCATTAGGAGGATGAAAAGTTAATTGCTCCTGAAGATAGTTGAGACTGCATTATATGGATACTATTTTGTTCTACTTAAGAGAATGTATCACTTAAACTGTTGCTTACTGATCATCTCTTGTTTTTTAATTTTTGGGCTGATTTTCTGCATATGCACTCAGATTTCCTCTGTCACGGATCATGTTGGAACTCAAGATACTGCAGTAAAATCTACAGATCTAGATGATGATGAGGGTGGATTGGTGGGTTATTTTCTGATGTAACCTTTTTTCTGCTAATGCTTATACAGGAGAAACATCTTCTTGTCATTCTTTGAAATTTACATAATTTTTTGAGGCTTTGATCTGTTCATTTTACATTAAAAATAGCAGTGTGGAGTTAATTGTCTATATATTACGCTCTTGCAAGAAGTAGACACTGAGAAATTCAGGTTTGCAGGTTGTTGTTCAAAACGTCTGACTGCCTTGAATAGTTTTTTTTGGGTAAAGCTAGTATAATAATCAAATAGAAAATTTAATGTCAATTTATAGGTTTTTATATTTGAAAACCGAGTAATTATTTCCTCTTTTAGACTGTATGGGCTGTTTGAGGAATCCATAGTAGAACTTGAGTCGACTTTGAAAGGTTTTCTTTTGAATGGGAACTAGGAAATATATATCTGGAACTCATAACAGAGTTGCTGAGCAAATAGGAAAAATTATACTGATGCCAAATGATAAAAGTGTGGTAGGATCTGTTGGTTTTCAAGATATTGGACAATAATTTGACTGAAGTTTGACTAAATGCATACAAGGAAAATATTGTCTGGATCATGTTCTGTTGCCCCTTTTTTCTCAAACTTTGATATCTGGAATCAAGTGCAGCACGCCCACATGAAACAGATTCCATAGATCTGCCCTTTTATGCTTCTATTTTCTAAAATTTGAAAAATGTACTCATGTGCTGACATATGATTTTAACAGGCTTTAAATGCTCAGTCACGAGCATTGCTGATGCAAAAACTGGATCGCACTGGTACTGCCACCAGGTTGGTTATCTATTTTAGCAGAATTTCATTTCTAGAATGAAGTTGGGGAATAGAAATAAAAATATTTTTTTGAATGTCAGCAGCATTGCGGGACCTCTTGGAGTACCTGTGCTTAATGGATCTCCAATTCAACCTGGCATTTTGCCTGTCAACAGGCCTGAGGCTGTTACAATGCCGATGCTTCCTCAACAGGTTATCTCTGCAGCCTCTGAAACTGTTGGAAGCCCCACCGAGTGTCTGCTGCTTAAGAACTTGTTTGATCCTGCCACCGAGGTAGTTTCTCTGGCCTGTCAGTCTTTGATACGTGTCCTTCCATCATAAGACTCAGTTTCTTTGTATGTGGTAATTGAACACACTTTTTGATCTTGCAGACAGAGCCGGACTTTGATTTGGACATAAAGGAGGATGTGGAAGAAGAATGCTCCAAATATGGGAAAGTGAAGCACATATATGTCGATAAGTAAGTTTCAGTGCTCCTAGCCTACAATTTTCTTTTTGGTCTGAAGCCATCACTTTCTTTCCATGTTCCGGATGTGAGATTTATCTTCATGATTTTGATGCAGGCTCTTTTATGATCTAAAGTGTCCTGCAATTGATTCATTCTTAGGATGTGCATGCTATTTGGTTTTTCTGAACTGTTTTTATTGAAAGATTGTCTGAGGTGTCAAAGGCACTCTGCTTGCACAATTTTCTGAGACACTTTGACTTTAACAAAGGCCGGAGTCAGGATCTGCTCCAAATGGATCCCTCTCTATCTCATATTTTTGTAAGGACTCGTTTGCACGAATTCTTATCAGCTGGATCTCTCACTACTTGTTGGCTTATTATGTTGTACAGAAACAGTGCGGGTTTTGTCTACTTGCGGTTTGAGAATGTAGCAGCAGCAATCAATGCCCAACGTGCAATGCATCTTAGGTGGTTTGCGGGCAGGTCCATTTCTGCCTTATATATGGTATGTATGCCCTACCTTTCTCAACTGATCAATTTCCAGATCTCAGTTCTTGCATCCTGATTTGTGTGACGCCCTCGATAAAGATCTAGTAGGTTCTTAGTTCTTTCCCTGTTTGGGTTTCCCAAGAAGTGCTGTTGCTTGGACACCAATTTGAGGATTATTTTAGGAATGATATACTAATTTAGTGAAAATGCGAACTTAGTGATGCTGATGCAATTAACTTATACTAGATGTTAACCCCGTAGTACACAACAGTATATGTTATTTTCATGCAATTGATTAAAGAAATTTATTTAAGTCCAACTAAAGTAGTTGAATATAATTTATTGTAAAAGTATATGCAATAAAATTGATAATTAATTTAAATATATAAGTTAATTATTTTTTTAAAAAAATTAGAACAAATTATCTGAGTGAATAAAAATAAAAATTAAATTAAGTAATTGGTTGTGATTTTCTAATGGTAGCTATGATTCTAAGAGTAATTTTACAATTTCATCCTCGTCTCTCTCTCTCTCTCTTCCAATAATTGAACTTATATGTATCAACGGCATTTTCAAGATTACAAAAATGAGACCAACTGTCCCATCTCTTTGCTTGAATAGTATAGATAGAGATAACCAATGCTGTTTCATATATTGGGTGAAATGCCAGCTGTTACTCACGGTGGTCATCATATTGACATTGTTTACATTTCCTCCTGCAGCAACCGCACGAGTACGAGGCCAAATTCAAAGGTACAGCCTGATTCGAGTAGCTCGCATGAGAGGATTCCTCCAGGCATTTTGTCCGTTTGTCGTGGGGCTTTTGGCGGTCGACAGATTCTTTGGACAGTTAAGATGTATGACAGAATCTGTACTCTTGTAATCCTCCTAGGTCTTATGAACATTTGGTATCCAAGACAGGGCTCGACTATGTCAGCCGGTCCCGCAAGAATGACATTGAATGCTCTTTATTTTTAGTCCTATCGTCCTGGTTCGAGAAGATGGGAACCGATGTTCATCCTTGAGCAGGATCGTTCCAGTAGGCTATCTCCCAGAAGAAAATGGACAAAAAAAAAGAGGAAGCTCGGAGTATAGTTTAGCTAGTGAAAGAACATTTTTGCCCCCAAATTACTGGGCCGGCCTGAATTGCCAGGTCTACTCGAGCGGTTCCGGATGTATCCTTGTGGTTGTTTGGATTGAATGGATACCCGAGTGCCTATGTTTCTACGGGTGCTGTACCCCGTTTTTTTTTTTTTTTTTCTATTATGCAAGCATCCTGTTGCTGTTTGATGTTAGTAGGCAATTGCTGAACCGAGTGACGCCGGCTGCAGCTGATGATGTACAGTCAGTACTATAGGCGCATATTCCACATAGGAGAGCTCATTCAATTCCAGCGATGATGGGACTATGTCCGCCTCTGCGTTGTCTCTCCCGTGACGCAGCCGCCTCCAATGGGATGTCACTGAATAATGCGGACAAAGGAATTGACCAGCGAAAGCAGGTGGACTCTTGACTCTTGACGCGTCTTTTACTTCTTGACCCAACGGGGCTCAGCCCCCATCCAAACCAACCCAACAAATTTCCGCATTAAAAAAAGAAAGAACAGAAAAGAAAATTTTTCGACTGGAAGTCACATCAGAACCCAAAGAGATTGGTTAACTCATCAGCTTACGGCAAAGAAGAAGACGTGTTCAAGCTTATAGGTTGACTCGGCTGGGTCAAGTTGTTTGAGAAAGTTCTTAGGGTAAATCTAGGATCGCTTGACCATGAATATAAGTTAGGTTAACGGAAATTTTACTGTATCGTCATAGAAAACAAAAAAGAAATGCCGTACTGTCTAGGGAAAATCGATTCTAATTAACTATAAGAAAAATATTCAGCTTCTTCTTCAACTAGTCTGTTAAATCCCGTGTCGGCTGGATCTAAGCAAAATCTTGGGTTACATAAACAAGATAATTTGGTGCGATGGATTCTAGAATTGTGAGCCGATATGCATAAGATTTGTTGGTACAACAACAAAGCGAAGCGCCTGTAGCTCAGTGGATAGAGCGTCTGTTTCCTAAGCAGAAAGTCGTAGGTTCGACCCCTACCTGGCGCGCTTAACTTCTTGTGATCACCTTTTTCCTTTTTTTTTTCCCCTTTTTTCAATTATATCTGTCAATTTATTATCCACTTTCTTATTTATTCTTTTTCTTATTTTTCAATCGGATTGGAAGTTTGGAACCAATGCTTCAGTCGAATCGATCTCCTACGTCGTCTACGTTTTCGTACCTGCCTGCCCCTACCGCCTTTCGCCTGTGATAAGTTTGCACTGCCATGCCCCCACCCCCACGAGCTTTAGCCATTCAAAGGAACGTATAAAAGTTCAGACCCTATTCAGCAGGATCTGAAGCTCTTCAAGCTTTGGCTTAGATCGATCTAAACTGTGCAGTTACACTTGACTTTTAAGAACTCACTGTTCCGCATCACGAAAGCCGGTGAACTGCAACGATTGAAGCCTTCATGCCGTATTATTCAGCAGGAGACAAGTCGCCGTGATTCCTGATCCCGCTTACGAACGTTTACCTGCCGTCCCGACCTCTGGTAAGTATCCGACAGTCATTTTCATGCAGAGAACTCTCTCTCCCGTTCATTCACCAGAGTGAAAAAGAGAAGGGAGAAGGGGATTAACGGTAACTTTCCCAAGATCAGATGGTCTTCAGCAGTCCTTACGCTTACAAGAACGTCTGAATGATCGATGAAGTCATCGATCGTTCCACCAATTCTGTCGGATTTCATCTAGTAGAGGAACAATTAATAAATAACACGCGGACATTGCATAAAATCGACGCGCATTGCGGCGTGTAGACGTTGCATTGTATTCCGGCATCGTTTGTTTCAATTCTGACGGTGATAGGAAGCTGTAAGCGGAATTCGCGATAAAAGCTCTCGTTGGTTTGCCTTGAATTCGAGAAACAATACATGCAGACACAATTGAGTTCGATGCACGACGAGAAACCAAGACGCTCCTCAGAATCAGGCTAATCAACTACCCCGAATGATATTAGGTGACGACCAGACGAAGGTCAGCGTTTCCTAATCACTCCGACTACCATGGCCAGCCAAAAAACATATGCAGACTAATTGTTCCAGTACCCTCAACTAGCAACTGAACATCATCTTCTTGAAGTGCCTCCCGTCCTCCAGCGGCTTCGTCACCCGGTATATATCCGCCAACGATCTACACTTCCGCTGCTTCTTCTTCGTCTTCTTTGGCTGGCCGACTGCTCGTCTGACTTCAACAACCTCTCCTCCTCCTCCTCCTCCATCATCTTCATCTCCTTCTTCTCTCCCGAATATCTCCTCGATCTTCTTCGCAGAAGCAGCAGAAGAAAACGCGGGCAACCCCTGCTTCTCGTGGAGGCTGCTGCAGCTGTCGGCGGAGCTGCTCTTCTCGCCTTGGATGAACTGCAGGGCCCACTTCTCCTCCTCCTCCTCCATAGTCTTGTCCTCCGCGACCGTGAGTCCACCGGCTCCTCCTCCCCGCGTACCACCCCCTAAATTAATCCTCAGCAACTCATCCATAGCATCCGATATAATTGTATGGATCCCAGTCACTCGATTTGCTTATGGGTATATGAAGGAGGAAGTTGGGAGACCGCGTCTTCGAGGCCTACATGAAGTTGCAACGATGCTGCTGAGAAGGTTGATGGAGAGAGAGATTTTCCTTTTTTTTTTTTCCCTTCTTCTCTCTCTCTCTCTCTCTCTCTCTAGTCAAATAGTTATTTTTCCATTTTCCCCTAAAAGAAAAATATATAAAGAGAAATACACGAGGGGCGTAAACATTATGTGATTTTTTAAATATAAATTCAAAAAATTGCAAAATAACTGATAAATTTTCAATTTCATAATTTATTTAAAATATTTATCGTAAGGGCTTTTAAATTGCATTGACGTTGACATATCAATAACATATAAAATTTTTTGCTTTAAAATAATGACATGACATTTAACATATCATTACCATATTAGCATTTTAACAGTTAATTATAATAAGAATTTAAGTTACAAAAAATAAAATTTTAAAACAGAGAGTTATTTTAAAAATTTTACTGCTTTAAGTTAAAATTTCTCATAATTTAAGAATTTTTTAATACTTTTTTTAGAATTTATATAATCCAAACTTGCCACATCACCTAAGAAAGCCATATTCTCCCTAATCAAACCATAATTTTAAAAATCAGATCGGACCGGCCGGTTCGATAGAAAACTGACCACTTATTCGGTCCGATTCCTATGAAAAATTCAATTGCACATTCAGAAAGAAAAACTTTGATTGAACCAGCCAGTTTCCGGTCGACCGATGAACCTAATTGAACTCATGAGAAAACCGACCGACTTAAAATTAAAAAAACATATTATAATGTACATATTTTATTTTACTAGACTTATATTTATATTTTATATTAAATTTTTATTTAATATAATGATCATATTAATGATTCGTTTTATAAATTATATTCAAATTATGATATTATGTAAATTTATTAGTAATATTATTTATTAAACGTGCAGTCCAACTCATTGAACCCCGGTCCGACTCATGAACCCATGCCTACACCGGTTTCCAGTCCGATCCGGTTTTAAAAACTATGAATGAAACCATCACGAAATGGTTAAAAACCACCGGCTATATCGTGGAGCTCCGCTACTCCACTGTCGTTAGAAGGGTCTCTGTCAGCCCCTTAATGCTCGGACACGGAAATGGCTGCCAAGCGGACCCTCGATAGCATGGCAGCCCGGGAAAGGATCGAGGGAAGGAATGCCAAAGGATCAATGGGATATATATAGGGCGAGGGCCAAGCTAAGTGGGAAGGCGAGCTGGACTTCCCCACTTCCCTAAAGACTCGGTCAAGAGTGAGCTGGACGCCCTAACCGCCCGGAAGACTTGTTCTCGGGCGAGGAAGGCGGACGACAGGTGGCGGGCCGTGCGGGCCTGAGCACTCCCGCAAGACCCGGTCAAGGCCAAGTGGGCTGGACGCCCCAACCTCCCGAAAGACCCGTTCAAAGGCGAGCTGGCAAGCAACGGGCATGCGGGTTCTCCCGAAGACTCGCTAGGGAAGTCGCTCGGGGGCGAGCGACGCTAATGTTCCATGCAATTGATCCAAGGCAAGGGCGCGGTGCCCATGACCGAACTGAGTGCGGGTGGCACTCAGTCAGGCCCGATATACTCCGGTCGTGGAACGATGGAGTCTCGGTCAAGGTGCTGACCGAGGACTGTGCTGGCAGTCGATCTTATCCCTAGGAATAAGGGATAAGGGTGGTTATGGAAGCTGAGGTGTCCCCTAGAAACTAGGGATGAGGATTCCCCACCTGCAAGTATAAATAGCCCCCGGGTCCTAAGGTCGAAGTAGGCAGAAGGGGAGAGCAACTGGAGAGAGTTAGAGAGAACACTCCATCACCGATAGTCGAGCAAGGAAGTCCCGGCAACAGTGTGACCAGTCCCCCGACGCTGAGTGTGAACTCCCGGAGTAAGTTCACCCGTCCAAGTGAGGAGTGCAAGTGCTGGAGTACGAGGCATATACTTGGACGTGGCCGTGCAAGGTCGTGTAAGGGTTTTGTGTGTTCTTGTAATTCGTGTTTGTGAATACAAGTGAGATTTCCCTTACCTTGCATTGTTCGATCTTGATCCTTGATTGCTAAACCTCGCCGAGCTATTTTGCTGCGTGTGTGTGCTTCGGGTTGGCTGAGAGTGCACGGGACACTGCTCAGCACCATCGCAGGAACGGAAAAATTCGGGTGAGTTCCGACCCCTGTGGCAGCTGGTATCAGAGCCGCGTTCAAGCGGTGTGCGAGGATTGGAATAGCAAGCGAGCGGTGACTTGTGGATGTCCCGTATGGATGCGTTAAGAGATCGAATCACGGCTTTGGAAATGTCTCTCGGCAACACGTCTGGAGCCAACGGAACTGTGGCTGATGTTCTGGCAGCGCTAGTTCCAGATGTTGTTCGGTTGAAGGAGGAGGTGAGCGTCCTCTGACGTGCGCTGGCTGCTGGAGTAGCCGAAGCAGAGGGATCTCGGGCGAAGGTAAAGATACCTGAACCCAAAGCCTTTACAGGCGCTAGGAGTTCCAAGGAACTCGAAAATTTCTTGTGGGATATCGAGCATTACTTTGAGGCAGGAAAAGTTCCAGAGGGGGAACAAGTCTCAATGGCGGTCATGTACTTGGCGGGCGATGCAAAGCTCTGGTGGCGAACCCGAGAGCAGGACGTTGCTACCGGCGGGCGGCCACGCATCAGAGATTGGCCGGTACTGAAGAAGGAACTCAAGGAGCAGTTCCTTCCCACGAACACTTCGTGGGCTGCTCGGGATGCATTGTGCAACTTGAGGCAGACAAGTACGGTACGTGACTATGTGAAGGAATTTAGTTCCTTATTGCTTGATGTCACAGAGATGTCCGAGTTGGATAAATTGTTCAACTTTATGCGGGGTCTTCAATCGTGGGCTCAACTTGAGCTGCGAAGGCAAGGAGTCCAAGACCTCCAGACCGCAATGGCGAAGGCGAATGCGTTGGTGGACATCCGTATATCTAAGAGCGACCCGAAGGGGAAGCAGGCCGAGAAGGTGAAGGACAAGGCGGCCAAGCCTAGCAAGGGTGCTAGCAAAGCCGACAAGGGGAAAATGTCTAAAGGAGACAAGGGGAAGGGGAAGGCGACGGAAGGTTCGTCTCTTAAGGACCCCAAGACCCACCCAGGGTGCTTCATCTGCAACGGCCCCCATCGTGCTCGAGATTGCCCGAAGAGGGAGAAGTTGTCGGCCATTCGATCGGGAAGAAAGGCGCAGGAGCAGGGACTGATGTATATACCGATGACCCTGAACACCAAGGAAGTGGAGGCAATGGTGGACACTGGCGCAACGCACAACTTCGTGTCGGATCGTGTTGTGCAAGCTTACGGATTGCGGATCCAGAAGCAGGTCAGTCGCATCAAAGCCGTCAACTCTCAAAGCAGGCCGGTACTTGGAATGGCCAAAGGCGTGCCGGTGCAGATTGGTGATTAGTCAGGGGCCATTGATGTCATGGTCATCCCGATGGACGATTTTGACATAATACTCGGTAACAACTTTCTTGTGAAAGCTTGTGTTTCAGTCATGCCACATGTGTCTGGTTTGTTCATTTCAGACCCGAGGAAGCCTTGCTTTGTTCGGGGATTTAAGGGCCTCAACCATGCGGAGGACATAAAGACCGAGAGGGTCTCGGCTATGCAAATAGCCAAAGGCTGGAAGAGGGGCCAGCCAACATACCTTGCAGCGATCCATGAGTCAGAGCCCGAGCAAGGCACGAACGCGGACGTTCCTGACGTGGTGCAAGGTATTCTAGGCGACTTTTGTGACGTTATGCCTGAGGAGCTGCCCAAGGGCTTACCGCCAAGGCGGGCGGTAGATCACAAGATCGAGTTGATTCCGGGAACAAGGCCACCAGCGAAAGCTCCTTACCGGATGTCGCCTAAGGAACTGGAGGAGTTACGGAAACAACTCCAGGACCTATTGGAATCGGGGAAAGTTCAACCTTCAAAGGCGCCCTTTGGAGCGCCGGTGCTGTTCCAAGAGAAGCAGGACGGCACGATGCGGTTGTGTGTGGACTACCGCGGGCTGAACAAGATCACGGTGAAGATGGATTCCCGAAAGGTGCAAGCCATTAGGGAGTGGGTGGCTCCCAACAAGGTGGGCGAATTGCGGAGTTTCCTAGGGTTGGCAAACTACTACCGCAAGTTCATTAAGGGATACTCGAAGTTGGTATCCCCTCTCACCGATCTACTGCAAAAGGGCAAACCGTGGACTTGGGATGCGGCATGCGCAGACGCCTTTGAGAAGGTCAAGTCCCGGATTGTGGCCGAACCTGTGCTGAAGCTGCCGGACTTCGATAGGGCGTTCGAAGTCCATACGGATGCTTCGGATCGTGCTGCAGGCGGAGTGTTGGTGCAAGATGGGCACCCGGTAGCATTCGAGAGCTGGAAATTGAAGCCGGCTGAGCAACGCTACTCCGCGCACGAGAAGGAAATGTTGGCGGTTGTGCATTGCCTACGGGCATGGCGGGTATACTTACTCGGCACCTCTTTTGTGATCAAGACGGATAATGTTGCAAACACTTTCTTCAAGACGCAGAAGAAGTTGTCCCCAAGGCAGGCCCGGTGGCAAGAGTTCCTGGCCGAGTATGACTTCGAGTGGGAGCATAGGCCGGGGCGCCACAACCAAGTTGCCGACGCTTTGAGCAGGAAGGCAGTAGAGACGATTGCTGCGCTTACCCAATTGGAGTCCACCTTCGTAGGCAAACTGAAGGATCAGGCGAAGGAGGATCGGGTATACCAAAAGTTGGTTGCGCAGGTTCAAGATAGTATCGTGCGGAGGTACTGGCTTGAAGATGGCTTGCTATACGCGAAGGGTGGTCGCGTATTTGTCCCCGGCGGAGGGCTGAGGACACAGCTATTGCGCGAACATCATGATGCGCAATGGGCTGGGCATCCCGGACGGGAAAGGATGCTGGCGCTGTTGGCACGCTCCTACTTCTGGCCGAAGATGGAGAACGACGTTGAGCTTTACGTCAAGACTTGTCTTATTTGTCAACAAGACAAGGCGGAACGGCGCATTGAGGCGGGCTTGTTGCAGCCTTTGCCTATTCCAGAGAAACCTTGGGTATCGGTTTCTATGGACTTCATCAGTGGCTTCCCTGAGGTTAAGGGTTTTGATGGAGTTATGGTTGTGGTAGATAGGTTCTCGAAGTATGGGATCTTCAGGCCTACCCCAAAGAATTGCTCCGCGGAAACGGCGGCGGAAGAGTTCTACCGCCACTTGGTCAAGTTATTTGGGATCCCGACGGACATTGTGAGTGATCGAGACGCACGGTTCACCGGGAGGTTTTGGACCCATCTCTTCAATATGATGGGGACAGAACTAAAGTTCTCAACGGCAAACCACCCGCAGACGGACGGCCAAACGGAGAGGATGAACCAGCTGCTGGAAGAGTACCTACGACACTATGTCACGGCCAGTCAGCGGAATTGGCTGGAACTGTTGGACACGGTGCAGTTTTGTTACAACTTACACCGTTCCTCAGCTACTGGGTTCAGTCCGTTTGAGCTCGCTTTGGGCTATCAACCATTGACCCCTTCCGAAGTGGCCCTACAAAAGAAGGAAGGGCCATGTCCTGCTGCATACCGTTTTGCCCGAAATAAGCAGGAAATGCTCGAGGAAGCACAGGACAGCCTTGCCAAAGCTGTCCGCCGCATGAAGAAATATGCGGACCAGGGGCGTCGACCGCTAGAATTTCAGGTCGGTGACAAGGTCATGCTGAAATTGACGCCCCAAATATGGAAGAAAGTGACGAGCAAGAGATGGCACAAGGGCCTCATTCAACGGTATGATGGGCCATTCGAGGTGGTGAAGCGAGTTGGAGCAGTGGCTTATCGCTTAGCACTACCCGAGAGGATGAAGATTCATCCGACTTTCCATGTCAGCTTCCTAAAGCCCTACCATGAGGATGCGGATGCGGACCGCGTTAGGGCAAGACGTGCGCCATTGAATGTACGCACGGAATTGGAGAGGGAGGTTGACCGTGTGCTGGACCGACGGGTGTTGGGTTACAGCAAGAAGAACCGGAGAACGGAGTACCTGGTTCTATGGAAAGGGTTGCCAATGTCGGAAGCGAGTTGGGAAAAGGAGGCTACACTCTGGCAGTTCGAGGACAAGATCCAGGAGTACCTCCACTCTATTCCGACGAGGGCGTCGGCTTCCTCAAGTGGGGGAGGTTTGTCAGCCCCTTAATGCTCGGACACGGAAATGGCTGCCAAGCGGACCCTTGATAGCATGGCAGCCCGGGAAAGGATCGAGGGAAGGAATGCCAAAGGATCAATGGGATATATATATAGGGCGAGGGCCAAGCTAAGTGGGAAGGCGAGCTGGACTTCCCCACTTCCCTAAAGACTCGGTCAGGAGTGAGCTGGACGCCCTAACCGCCCGGAAGACTTGTTCTCGGGCGAGGAAGGCGGACGACAGGTGGCGGGCCGTGCGGGCCTGAGCACTCCCGCAAGACCCGGTCAAGGCCAAGTGGGCTGGACGCCCCAACCTCCCGAAAGACCCGTTCAAAGGCGAGCTGGCAAGCAACGGGCATGCGGGTTCTCCCGAAGACTCGCTAGGGAAGTCGCTCGGGGCGAGCGACGCTAATGTTCCATGCAATTGATCCAAGGCAAGGGCGCGGTGCCCATGACCGAACTGAGTGCGGGTGGCACTCAGTCAGGCCCGATATACTCCGGTCGTGGAACGATGGAGTCTCGGTCAAGGTGTTGACCGAGGACTGTGCTGGCAGTCGATCTTATCCCTAGGAATAAGGGATAAGGGTGGTTATGGAAGCTGAGGTGTCCCCTAGAAACTAGGATGAGGATTCCCCACCTGCAAGTATAAAATAGCCCCCGGGTCCTAAGGTCGAAGTAGGCAGAAGGGGAGAGCAACTGGAGAGAGTTAGAGAGAACACTCCATCACCGATAGTCGAGCAAGGAAGTCCCGGCAACAGTGTGACCAGTCCCCCGACGCTGAGTGTGAACTCCCGGAGTGAAGTTCACCCGTCCAAGTGAGGAGTGCAAGTGCTGGAGTACGAGGCATATACTTGGACGTGGCCGTGCAAGGTCGTGTAAGGGTTTTGTGTGTTCTTGTAATTCGTGTTTGTGAATACAAGTGAGATTTCCCTTACCTTGCATTGTTCGATCTTGATCCTTGATTGCTAAACCTCGCCGAGCTATTTTGCTGCGTGTGTGTGCTTCGGGTTGGCTGAGAGTGCACGAGACACTGCTCAGCACCATCGCAGGAACGGAAAAATTCGGGTGAGTTCCGACCCCTGTGACAGCCTCTCAGGCCAAGATCCGTAAATTTTTCTTCTCCTCTTTTCCCTTCTCCAATCCGGTATCCCCGAGCCCGATCTGCGTTCCTTTTGAATGGTCAGGGTGAAGAGTCATTGGAGGACGTCGCGGGGATCAGCCCGGGTGTTCCCAGGGTTAATAATGTCGCGATGCATCATCGTTGATCAACGAGGCGGCATCGGTAGAGCCAAGGCTGCTCGAGACGTGACATCAAGACCCCGTGTGTGTGTGTGTGTGTGTGTGTGTGTGGTCAAGAGACGCTGGCTGGATTGAAGTATCAATGTCTGTAGCACGATAAGGACACAGAAGCCACATGGGGCCTCTTTGCTTTCGGAGCCGGGTCAACAAAAGCGGTACGTGTTGAGCCCAGCACACTTCTGTTACGTCCCTCTCGTCCCTTCCCGTAGAGAATGCGTTCCCACCTCGGGAAATTGAAAGAATGGCTGTGGGTCCATAGGAGCGCCGTGTACGGGTCGGCACACACCGCCATCTTCTCGGCAAAAGCTTAAAATTCAAGATCTTTAGAGATGAAAAAGGTGGATTGGCTGAGCTCAACCTCGGTGAGTGATCTCGTCGTTCAACCCCTGAAAGGATTGGGGGCGAAGACTTGATTTTTTTGAAGACATTTGTCCCTCTGAACTATTCCGAAAATGCAACCCAATCCCACTGCGGTTCTGTCGAAACTGACGAGAATCTTTCACTGATAACGCAGCAGCAAATGCATCGAAAGTCATAGACAGACAATTGGATGGAGAACTTGGTAAAGAGCAATGGCATGGTCCCCCGATGGCTACCATTAGTGCGAGAGCGCGTTCATACCACCTTGCCGATGCAGCCGGCGGCTGTAAACTTAACCCTATTAAAACTGCCTGTTATCTCCCATCTGTTCACTATTTTTTCCCGTGCAACAACCCCCGCCCCACCCGACCCCTCGCCCTGTGTGGCTGGTCTGGTCGATCACGCTCACCAGCTCTACCAAGGGGTAGTCGGGATCAAAAGCCAACAGCTAGGAAGGAGAGAGTGAGGGAGATTTAGGAGCCATCAGAGACCTCATACCGAGGATGGTTGGCCAGAAAGCAAGGAGAGGTAAGAAACAAAGGGGTTAGGCGATTCGAGCTGCCAGAGCTCGATTCCAACCACCACTGTGAAGAGCGGCAAGGTCACCGGGAGACCTCATGGTTTAAATTTTCCATAGCCACAGAAAAACCTGCCGTTTGCCCATTGTTTCACCAGAATGAAAGGAAAACACTCAATTGCCTTTGTTTCTATGTATTACTTCAAACGAAGCAAAGCAAAACCCAAGGCGGAATCAGAAAAAGGCAAGAAGAACAAGGGAAGAAGCAAAGGCAGGGGTTCAAGTCCATATATATCACTATCATCCTCCAACGCAAATAACACAAGAAACTGACGAATCGTTTGACCTTCAAATGTTCAAGTGAAACAATACGAGTACAAGAATCTCCTTACGAGACTCCCATCAATACCTTTAAGTCTGACCAACCACAGTTCTTCGACAAGGGAACACCAACACATCTATAGTTTCCACGTCTGACATCCCTTCTTTAAGAGTACACAGTAATGAGACTCAAATTGAACCCTAGAAACTCCCATTTGGAAATGTAATAAAAGAATTGATGAAAGACCCCGATAAAAATAATAAAAACATTGAAATAAAAGGGGATTAAAAAAACAAGCGGATGTGTCAGCCTTCCACCAACAGCAAGCCCTCCCCCACAACTCTTCTTGTATCTACAGACACATTTCTTGAATATTACAATAATTTTGCTTCCTTGAAAAAAATTTTGCAGAATATTTATTGTTTGGAAGCATCCACCAAAACAACAAAACAATATGGTCTCTTCTTCTACATTCCATAAACATTACCTTGTGTGGTTTTCTCAGTCGCAGTTCAACCCACAAACCTCGAGCACCGGCCCGTCCCTGTTCACAAACGGGTTGATCCGGACCCACAGGAGGGTGAGGATCGAGGCTAGCAGGATCGACCACACAAGGATGATAGTAGGCATCCTGTCTTGCTTCCCTAGCAGACCCTTGAGGAATGGGTATAAGTGGATGATCACCCAGAAGGCAAAGAATAGCCTGCCAAAGAGTGGGCCCCACGAGTCATATCCATTGTTGATCGCATCCGATATCCCGACCACAACCCCAATGATGTTTATTATCAACAGAGTCGTGGGTGGGATTAAGAGGGAGGTCCACTTGAAGATGTAGAGCTCTGAGAATTCCCCGTCATCTGCTGCCTTAGAGGTGACAGTGAAGTTTGTGCTTACACCAGCAAGGACCTTGAGGAGACCTTGTAAGAGAGCAAACAGGTGAGAGGAGACACCCCCAATGACCCAGAACTGTTCATTCCTCCACCAGTCATCAATCCCAACCCCTCCCCACTGCATCTCGAGAATGCCAGTGGCAGCAATTGATATAAAGAGGGCCATGAACAAAAGGCTTGCATAGTTGCTTATCTGCAAGTACATGATTCGACATCCCAGGTTAGTTAAAAAGTCCGTATAGATGTTCCTGACAATGCCATTTGATAAAATCTATGGTGGGGCAGACTAATAACAAAAGGTTTCACTGGACTGCATTCTTACCTCTGGAACAATGAATTTCCCAGTAAGAAGGCAGATAGCAGGCAGGGTACAGTAGACGAGCAAAGGGATGGAGGTCCAAGGATACACAACCGAGTTAATGTAAGAGAATCTCTCCAACCACTTCAAGCCACCTCCATACCCATACCAAATAGGACAGTGCCTGCTCAAGAAGATTTCAACCGACCCGAGGGCCCAACGAAGAACCTGATGCAGACGATCGGACAGATTGATAGGAGCTGAACCCTTAAAAGCAGGCCTCCTTGGGATGCAGTATACTGATCTCCAGCCATGGCAGTGCATTTTGAATCCTGTGAGAATATCCTCTGTCACAGACCCGTATATCCATCCAACCTGCCCAGGCATAAATTATTAACTGTCATTCACATTTCACACTGTAAATATGTCAACACTAGATGCCCTGTTTGCTCAAAACTAGCTGACCGTCAGTCTCTTGTAAGATGTATGGACAAGTGGTCTTTGTTTGGATGATTATGTTGATTACTAATTGAAGAAGCACCAATTCTTAAAAAGGAAAAAAAAAACTCCAAGCTTATGATCCCACTTCACTTGTTCATCGTATTTTGGCCTCTATCTTATGCATTTCTGAGTAATTTTCATCTGACTATTTGGTGAAAAATAAGAAGACAGAATAAATAAATTGTTTCCCCATATCTTCCCATCTTACCAAATAAAACCAAAAAATGAAAAAGTTCTAATCTTTTAAATATGAATGGTTTTTTCATGTCATCTTGGCAAGAAAAGCAACTAAGGAAAACATTTGAAAGCCTCATGAAACAGTTCTCCAGAAATATGGGGAGAAAAGATACCATGTTTTCCATGGATTTCAATCTGGGAAATAATAAAAAAGGACATGCAACCAAAACTCACTTCTTTTCCCCATTCAGTCTTGTCTTCATAACCGCAGCTAATGACTTGAATAGCTTCACTTAAGAGAGACGCTGGACTTGCATTCACTGGAAACCCACCATTTTCCATAAGTGTGGAAGCAATAAACACCGGAGAGGTCCCAAACTTTTTCTCCAATTTCACTTGAGACAATTCAGCTGACTTCTCCTTGACATCTAAAAAACAAAAAAGGAAACTCACTTCATTTTCCATCAATTTCTCAATATGAAAG
This sequence comes from Sonneratia alba, assembly GCA_900174645.1. Taxonomy (NCBI): domain Eukaryota; kingdom Viridiplantae; phylum Streptophyta; class Magnoliopsida; order Myrtales; family Lythraceae; genus Sonneratia; species Sonneratia alba. Next base: position 5,200,782 of record FWPY01000010.1, read on the forward strand.
CAAAGTAATCAAAATTAGATAAGGAAACACATACCCTCAACACCCTCTTCAATATTCTCAAGAGCATGAATCTGCTTTGAGGCTTCTCTATTCTTTGTTTTCTTGCTCTTTTCTCTGTTCTTGTTTCTTTTGTTCTTTCTTGACCTGAAGCACAAGCAGCAACACCATTTGGGCCAACAGTTGCAGGTTCTGCTTGGCGGCTTCTTCTTTTTTGGAGCATCATAACCATAAAGGGCCTGCCTTCTAAAGACGCAACCAGTCCCAACATAGATGGGACCTTGAATCCCATCTAGACCTTTCATATTTATCTGTTAAGACTGTAATTAGCATTTGAAGAAAATGGAGGAAAAAAAAATAGTTTGGTTACATCCTTCCAAGCCCAGAACCCTTTTTGAAGAAATGGTTATCCAAGGAAACATGCTTTAAATGACAAATGGGTATATGCCATTTTCAGGATGGTACTTCTGACAATAATTTTTGGTCTTGGAAAATTTCCATTTATGATAACTTTATTGTGTTTTTCATTCATTAAAAATGGCAGAAAACAAGAAAAAGAAGGACTGGTAAGCATTTCAAATCCAACATTAGATTTTTTTTTTTTTTGGGTGGGGGGTGGGGGTGGGGGTGGGTTGTTTGGATTTTCAATATTCTCTTCATCCATGGGACAACAGGAAAATTTTCTGGAACCAGACGTGAAATCTTTTGTGAATGGGAAAGAGATCATGCAAAAGGAGGAGGCATATACATACATCAAAGAATACAACATTCCGATTGGAGTACCGATCGTGCCGATCAATACCATCGAATCTCTGAGGGAACTGCACATAGCAGACTTTCTTCCCTGATGTGGGGTCCATCATGAAGCACATGGCTTCTCTAAGGGCTTTGCTGTTGTTGATGTAGTGATCACAGTCCACATTCAGTAGGTAGGGAGCATTTGAGATGACTGCTGATACTCGAATCTTAAATTATACATTATAAAGAGACAATATGATCAATTCTCTATCATCCAGAACTAGAAAAACAAAAGGACAAAACCATAAAAATCAATTTGAACTTGTTATCTAAATGGAGCTTACCAGAGCGTTCATGGCTCCAGCCTTCTTGTGGTGTTCATATCCTGGTCTTTTCTCACGAGAAACATAAACCAGACGAGGTAGTCTGCACTGCTCTTTCTCTTCGTATTCAGTCGGATCTTCAGGATCTTCTTGATGGCCAAGGAAGACCTGCAACAGAAATGAAACTGCTTTCATACACCCATCAATGGAAAAAGTTGAGATCACTGTAGTTTAACAAACGTCAGACTGTCACTGTCAATCAAGAAAATGACATTGATCTGTATCACGTCCAATTGGCTTTAAAAGAACTGCTTGCTTAAATGATCTCAGCAGTTAGTTTCTTCAAATAATCTTATATAAAATTCATTAATTGTAGAAAATTCCAGCCAAAAAAAACACATTGGAACTTCAAATCATTAATTCACTGAAAAATGGACAGACCTGAATCATTCCAGGATGATCACGAACATTATTTCCGGGCCATGGAGTTCCATCCTGCATCGTCCAGCCTTCCTCAGGAACCTTTTGCGCTTTTGCAACTAATGCATTTATTCTAACCTTGAACTCCTCATACTCTCTCTGAACAAATACACAAAGATAAAATCAGTGGAGGAATTATTAAGAAATTCCATCCATGTCCATCCTAAGTCCTAACACAACACAGATACAGGGTTTTTGGATTAGGCAAAAAGGGAAAACCTTTAAAGTTGTCCATCTTACTTTCTGTTGTCAAAAAAAGAAAAAAATGTAAAGGTAAAAAGGAAGATAAATATCTCAGCTTGCACATAATAAGACCTTACATAATTGAAACTGTCTGTAAAATGCAATCCAACTAGTATTTTAACTCCTGCTCAGTGAATGCATGCTTCCTTAATCTCTCTGTCTTGAAGAAAGGAGAAGAACTACAGGAAGGAAAAGGGAGGGAAACCAGACCTTCATAGCACGCCTTTCCCGGACGAATTCAGGATTCACTTTGTTCTTCAGATAGTCCATCTTCTGAGAGAAATACCACTCAGGAGCTCGGGGCTCAATGCTATATTTCTTGCAGAATGGAACCCATCTCTTTGCAAATTCAGATGTCTCAGAGAGAGCTTCAAAAGTGAGCATCGCGGCACCGTCATCTGAGACGTAGCACGACACCCTATCAACTGGGTAGTCCACTGCAAGGATGGAGAGAACAGTGTTTGCAGTGATAAGCGGAGGCTCTTTCATCGGGTCAACTGTACTAACAAATACATCTACAGCTGCCAATTCAGAGGGTTTTCCTTGTCTCTCATACCTGCATTTGAAGCAATTACATGTTAGTTATCAGAATTAAGTCAACACAAGAAAAGAGTCTGACATGGGAAAAATTATTGCATATTTTCTTTTTGGATTCAAAAGAAAATTAAAACTTCCTATTGGTTTTCTTTCTAGGGGGATAAATTAAAACTCCCTATTGTTTATTTGATCTCTTCTAAATATAAAGACTAACTTCCATGCTTTCAATGAAAACACAGCTCATGAAGTATATGGAACACCTATTTGCTCTGGGCAACTGGAAAATATGAAGAGGAAACAATTACAATAAATAAGGATAAGCAATGCAGTATATACCTGAGAGAGAGACGATCAAGGTAAGTTTCTCTTTTGATGGGGTACCACTTGGGGAATTGATCCAATATCCACGATACAGCAAACCAAACCTCACAGATAACTGAAGTCAACCACAACCCATAAGCATTGTTAACGGGATGCAGAATCCGATAATGGAAAAACAAGCCGAGAATAGCGAGCCGCAGCACAATGATCATTCTATATGGGTTTATCTTGCTTGAGGGAATTGGGAGCTTCCTCGAAAGTGGCTGCCTCCCTTCATCCATCCTGATAATTTATCAAAAACAGAGTCAGTACAAAATTTGGATATACAGAAAATAAATGATAATGAACTAAATCTAAAGTAAATCTCAGCAGTTATTATATTGTTCATTTTGTTTCAAGGAAAAATAAAACAACAAAATTGAGACACAATCAATGACTATTTTACAGGGTTCAAGTTAGTTTCTTGAAATATCTGGGTAAAATATTAAGCTGTATCACTTCCCAAATCTTTTCGATTAAAGTGTAAAAACAAGCAACATCTATAAAGGAGGACCCACATCAGTACATCGGAATCGTCCAACTCATCACCACCATCAAATTTCCCACCATCAGATCCTCCTTGATGCTTCACAACCGGAAGTTTATCACCATTCTTCTTCTTCCATTCATCCATTCTAGCCTTCCATGCCACACTCCCGTATCCATATACTGCAATATCTTTCTGAGGAGCCATCGGTCTTGGTTGCACTATTAGGTCAAAAAGGCTGAATATCTTCAGTCTCAAAAGGAAATGAATTGCCAACACATTGATATTCTGGGAGAAGATAATGGTGGAAAATGGTCTTAGGAAGGAATGACCCACCAGGTACAGAAGGATCAGTATAAGGCATTGGGTGAACTCCGTTTCCATGACTTGATGGAGGGACAATGAGAGCATGTCGATCAGGAGATATATCAGCATCCTAAAACAAGTGGAAACACAGGAGATGATCACTCACCATTGAATTATCTAATGGAAGCAGAATAACAAGTTATGAGAGAAATTGGAGAAGAGAGATTACTACTTCATCATGATAAGTCAATAGTGGAATCTGAGGATCGAGAGGAGAGGAGTCAAACTCCTTCTGTGTGGGGTCACCAGATCCACTTGAGTGTAAACCACGCACAGAGTCCCCGGCTTGCTGGCTGCCGAAAGGAACAAGGTTTCCATAGTCAAACTCATGGTCCAAATCATCAATACCATCCTCTTCCTCATCTCCTTCAACCCTAGGACTACCTGAAACACAGAGACATTAGTTCCAACATACGATACAGGAAAAAAAACTTTTATTTTTTTGGGCCAAGGAACACAAAAACAGAAAGATGCAATTATTCCTAATCTCACCTTTGATGCGCTTGTATCTGGTTTTACATTGAGGGCAAGCCTGGTTTCCCTCCCTACGCTCGTATTCATAGCAAGGCCGACATACAGGGAAGGCACACTCATTGCAGGCAACGAAGGGCTCTCCCTCGGGAGTTAACTCGATCTCGTCTCCACATATCTGACATATCTGTCCGCTCAGTTCTGTCACAGACTTAATCTGAGAGAAGGACAAATAAGCCTCAGTCAGGCCTCGAATCCATGAAATCCGACTGCTCCGACAGAACTCAACTCAATGCAAGCAATTCACAGCCCGTTGCAAAGGTAGAGGAGACTATATCTATGCCTCAACAAGCTAGCAAATCAAGACCACAGGAAGTCAAACTCTTTGGATGAGTACACTGGCTCCGTATCAGTATAGACACGATCTATTCCATGAATTTGGTTTTGAATGAACAGCAGCAACTTATCTAGCTACAGTTCAACAAGCCAAGAAACTATTATTCACTGTAACTGTAGACTACTGGACTCAGGAATGCCTAACCCAGAAGTTGAAAAATACAGAGCCAGAGCCAGTCAAATTAGCCCTTGTCCCATTACAACAGCAAACGGATGAACAAATTACAGATCCAAAAGTCCAGTGAAAACCCAACTCCGGATACTGGTCAAATTAGCACACGAATCTGAAAAGTGTATGGAGTTTATCAACAAATCTAATCATTCCCAACCAAATAAACAAAATCAGACCAAGAGATTGCAAAATTATCAACTAATCCAGCCAGAAAAGGGGAACCCATTTCAGCCAAGCAAATCTCAGTCCAGCCCAGCAGCTGAAAATTTGAGGAAATGCAGTCACATCAAGGAAAAGTAAAGGGAGAGGGGCATAAACGACAATCTACCCTGGAACCCTCCTCGGCATTGATCAGAACGAACTCGTTCCTGTTGTGAGAGCCAGCAATGAGTCGACCTCCAGTGTTCATATTGTTTCTCTAATATATATATGTATATATATCTCTCTCCACGAGCACCAGAGACGACACCGTCTTCGAAAGCCCCCCTCTTTGCCGAAGCAACCAAATCAGACCATCGATCTGTCGAAAGGGAAAGAAAGAAGGCGAAGGCAGGAACACAGAGAGAGAGAGCTCCGCCTTTGGTTCTCTGTGAGGAGAGGATTAGATTCCCCTCCCACACAGCAATCTGCAGTGGACTCTCGATCTCCGAACAATGAGTGAAATGGAGACAGACTGATGGAGAGAGAGAGAGAGCGAAGGAAGGGGGGATGCGTGGAGGCAGGGGTAGGGAGAGTGCAATGTGGACGCGTACCAGGGAAGAAGGAGAGGAGATGATGCAGAGGTGTTCCAGGGCGAGGAGAAAAGAAAAGAAAAGAAAAAATTTATGCTGGGAGGGAGAAGAGGAGAGGGAGACTGGTTATGGTAATTGGAGGTGGAAGCGGGGCCCACAGCGTGGCGGTGGCGCTGAGCTGTGTCCACAGCCGGTCCAGCTGAGGAGGAAGAAGAGAAGTGATGACTGATGACGAGTTGGGTGGAAACGTTTCTCCAAGACGCGGATTGCTAGATAGAGAGAGAGAGAGAGAGAGAACCGGTTTGACAAAGAGAAAAATCCTTTTCTATAAGTTTTTTTTTTGGTTAATAAAAATATTCGAATATTTATTATGAGCTGTCTGGTGGCTTGTTCTTTGTCCCTTGGATCTGTTCCTTACTTCAACATACAAATATAAATGTATTAATCATATATATATTTTTCACCCTATCTCAACTTTGTCTAAATTTCTTATAAAAACCTAATATATATCAATCATAAATTTTTTATTCATAATATTCGATCAAGAAATCTTATTTAAGAAAAGATAGGTAGGTAATTGTCCGGTTCGATTCATACTCAGTAACCCAGATCTGGTTTAGTGTGTCGGTCTTTGTGGGGGCTGATGGATAGTTGGCATAAATTATTTCTTTTTTTGTTTTTTTTTCTAATTTTGTGTTTTTGGTGTGGTCATGTTGTGAATAATAAATAGTTTCATTGGGGACTTCCTTCACTCTATCACTATCATAAGAGGAGTCACGGGATCTTGTTTTAGTATAAAGGCAAGCTGCCAGTGGGATTGGACTTCCTCTGGATTATTACCCTGACATACATAATTCACTATTTTTTTTCAGTCTAATTCATATTCGAGTCCGAATAATTCATCCCTCCCAAACGTAGAACTCTAGATCTCATCCAAGGGAATGAATTTACGTGAATAATTTATATGAAAAAGAGGGAAATTAGTGGTAAAATGTAAAATTTTTTTTTAAAAAAAATCAGAATATGTGGAAATTACAGAACGCGGAGGAAGTACGGTAGAAACTAATGAGGAGACAGATTTCACGCCGCGTGGACAGAAACAGCTAACGGCACATCAACACCACACAGCCCCAGAGATAGATAGATAAGATCTTCCAATCCATGCATCTCCGCCCGCGCACTCCGCGTTGCCTCATTTTTTGTCGCGATATTCTGAGGTTCCTCTCGTGATAAATTCAGATGAGGTAACATTCACCCACCGGGTCGGGGCGCCGTTTCGTCTTCAGAGGCGTTTGCCTGTTGATGTCCCGCCGTTGACTAACGGCAGACCCGAGGTCGGGTGTTAAATGTAACACACCCCCCCCCCGAACCCAACTTCTCCATTTAACGCCTTTCTTTTTTCATTTTAAATAAATATATCGATCTACCTAAAAATATGGGGAAATGCGTTAAATTATTGAAAAAAATCAAATCTATTATGATTTAAACTGTATATTACAATGATATAACAAGCTCACATTTTGATAAAAATCTAAAATTTTTTATTTAATTAGAAAATTTTCATTAATTTTATATATTATCGTCGTTTATCGTATTTAGGATACTCAAATCAAATAAGTACTTTTTATATATCAATAGTATATAATGTTTTAGCAACCGATTCATCAAATCGAACGGCTATATTATAAAGTCACGAACCTGCAGTTAATCCCTAAATATCAATCCCGAGAGTTTCTGGTCCTGACCCTCTCAGAGGCAGACCAAATGAGCATTTAGTAATAAGGCATGAGCATACTTTTACTGTGATAATAGTTCGATTAAATAAATCTATATTCGACATCAATGAACATATTTAAAGTTTTATTTTTTATATAAAAAATCCAAATTAAATCAGCGCCCGGTCACATTTCGATTTTGCATCCATATAAATTAATTATTTTCGTCCATATAATGTGATGGAGACTTGATTCTTGACATTTTTTACACCATATATGGCCAATTTTGCGGGGACCAAGAATCTTCCATTTCATTCGCACTCTTTTCCTTTTTGAATCTTCTCCCATATTTGATACATTTTTCACCCTTCAAATTTAATTTAATGCATTATTTTTATTTCCTTTACACATAATCTAATATTTAAGTTTAATACACTCTTGATTCATCAGTATTATAATCCCAATCGGTCCGCTAAAAAAGGGAACATTTCCTAGTTATGAATGATCCAAACTCGAGGCTAAGTAAAGAAGTATAAAATTGAGTTATTTCAAATAACCCATAAATAGATTTATAGCACTAAAAAGGGAATAAAAAATAGGGGAAGACATTTTTAGCAGGCATCAGTTATGAACATGATATTCATCGGAAATTGATTTGATCTTTGGGGTGTACGAATCCATGTACCTTACTGCAAAAGCAGAAATTAAACATTAGAATTGTCTAGATGGAAATTTTATTTTATTTAATTTTTTAAAGTTCGTATTCCTATTCTAAAATAAATATAACAAAAACAAATTTGGTCTATCACATTAAAGGTTAACGGCCCCACAGAATTTAGTGCTCCCTCTCTCTCTGTTTTTATTTATTTATTTAGGCTCAAGATGAAAATACGTATTTATGGAGACATTATCTGACGATTTTATTTATTCACAAGAAAAAGCATAAATATACTACTATTCGAGAGTTCCGTCTAATAATCTTCCCGATGTTCACATTAATAGTTTGCCCTTGAAAGTTTAAAGAATTACGAACCTCCTGCCACTGTAAATCGATTTTTTTTTCTCTTGGAAGAATTATTGGGAGAATATATCAAGAATTGTCGGCATTAGTTGGAGGGCAGCTCCTTCACTTCAAGGCCACATGTGCATCCCACTGTCGGCGGGTCAAATTTGTCCACACAAAAGAAATATAAATATATATAATTGGAAACCAGATACGGTAAGGTCCCCTCTCTCTCTCTCTACCTCTCCCTCTCTCTTTTTTTTTAATTATATAAATCATGATTAGTTTATCCCTTAACCTACCTTCAATACTTAATTAATACACAATAATAGATTTTGACCCGGGGGTGTCAGTTTCTTATTACTACTATACTCGCGATGGCGACATACAAACACCCGACGAAGAATAAATAAAAGAAACCTTGTCCGTTGCAGCGATCACGGGAGCCGTTGGACAGACAGGAAGAGCACCAGAAGGAAAACAAAAAATCGCGCTGCAGTTGTCCCATCGTCGTCCTCCCTTGATGGGGGGTGAGATCGCACACTAGTCGTCGTCCACATCGAGATCAAGCGGAGTCGGCCATCGATTCGGCCTCGTACACTGGATTTGGATGCCGAACAAGGAGAGGTCAGGCGATTGATCTATTTGGGAGCAATTATCGTTTGCTGTGGACAATTAAGACATGATAAAAGAAATAGCAATTAAGAGTATAGAGACGTGCAAAAACCCATTTAAGAACGATTGTAGAATAGATCACGTGTACCTAACGCATGGGCTTTTTCATGAACTATGATTTTCACTTGCATGAAAGCTTCCAATTTTATCAATTTTTTTCTGCACATGAATATGTATTATTATCATTTGTTTATTATGAATGAGTAATATTTAACTAAAATTAGTTTGGACATGAAGCCCAAATACTGAATATTAAATTTACATTAATTTTTTTAAATACTGATTACTATGACATATTAGTATTACTATAATCATGCATGGGAAAGTGCATGCTTAGTTCCGCTAATCTCCAGAAGAAAGTCGTGATAGCGAACCACGAAGCATCCAATCACATCGCGCCACGTTGGCGATCGGCGGTCTTTTGGTGTAGCTCATCATGATTGAATGTATCATCGACCGCAGAGGGGGGTGGGGAAAAAAAAAAACTAAACCCTAGGGGCCGTCCTCGTAGTTGCAAGTCAATGCGGTCTCTCCTAACAGGAACATGCCACGTGGTAGGGCCAATGTGACCGCGGGTGCCAGAACAATGAGCAATGTTCCAGTATGGGAAAGACCACGGTGGACCCCCGCGCCATTAAACCGTGGATTTGTCATCGACTGTAGTCACCGTACTCTGTCCGTTCATCCGATTTAGTCCCCACATAACTATTTTCCCCAATTTGTGGCCACCATACTTTGTATTTTTTGGATATTAAAGTCCCGTACACTTGTTAGGTGGGCTCCCTATCTCCTTCCTACTACAAATTAGCCTTATACGATTAGTCAAGTGGACCATACGCATCACATTTAAATTAACATATGGAAATGAATATTGCATTTACAAATACCATTCTAACTATATGAGTGTTGGTTTTTTTATCTTCTCACTTGTTGAAAATGTGTATATATATATATGAGTGATGGAAATGATGCTCCTATATGTTCCAGAAAGCAGCATTCTCAAGGTAACAAGCAAGACCTCGGAGGGCCATATTGACAGCAAAATTGCTATGTGAGGACTGAAGTAGACAGAGGTACGAAGTCTGGGGACTTCCTTCCAAGAGATTATTAGGGAGAGGGCCCCACGTGTCATGATTGATGATTGATCTCTGGACTTGTACAGAAGGGAGATTGATGGAGAGAGAGAGAAACTTAACAGCCAGCTGTTAAGTCTCTGTCTCTCTCTCCCTCTTCGTTTGGATGGAAAAAGCGAACTGCTGCAAATCACAATCACAAAAGGAAACGGACGATTTACCTTAAAATTGTACATTATTTTAATGGATTAATCAGACAATGTTTTGCATTAGTTAATATTATTAAATTTTTAAATATTATATGTAATTAGAGCGTAATATACTATCATAATTTTTTAATTATATAAAAATTTATAAATTTAAAAAGATATATAAAAATATAAAAAAATTAAAATTTTTTAATTATTATATTAAAAATAATATTATTATACGAAACGAATTTCTTCTCTCCTTAATATATTTCCCTCCACAAAATTGAAAGTCGTGTATTGATGTGTTTAGTACCAATCTGAGATTTTTCTGTCGGTGGCATGTAATGTTTTCTTTTTTTATTAATAAGTTTCCTTTTTTTTTGTGGGGTTGAAATGGACGCGTGAGGTCGCTGTATTTGCAACTTTTTGGAGCTGTCGGCGGGCATTTCCTTCTCCTGAGAAAAAAAAGAAAAAAAGGAATTATATGCCTTGCTAAATGTAAAAAAAAAAACCTCTTTGGTTGCCAAATAAAAAAAATCCTTTTAATTATGATTTCCCTCTTTTTTTCTTTTTTGGACGGACGAGTCGACAACTCCAGTAAGATAGGTGATACGTGCTATACATAATATCCCAAAATTTAAGAGAAATTCTACTGAACTTTTGGATCCTAACTTGGATACGTCATTCCATATTCAAAATTGAAAGATTCGGAGGTTGATCCCCGTTTAAAGGGATGTTGGGTGCGCTGTCTTACGGTATGCGCCGCCTGTAAGGCTAATTTGTATAAGTTCCACCATTTTGACAAGGTCCGGTCTCTCGCCCCCAAGCACATGCCTCCTTTTACTTTCTTTGATTAGGCAAATTGGCACATGCCTTTCGAGATTGGCCCATTTGCAGCTTACCCTCAAAATAAAAAAAAAACAAATGAAATAAAAAGAAAAAGAAAAGTGGAGAGAAAAGCAAAAGAGGGACAATGGCTTGGCTTGTGCGTGGAACTTGAGGTGAAAGCAATGGTAAAGCGTGCAAAGTACAACGTGCATCGCCATGGACATCATATAAGCTAGTACCGAATGAGTACTTTGGGATATAAGCTTTCGGGCACGGTCGCCATGTATGGCTGCAAATCTCATGACAGAGCGGACCGACCGACCGATAAACCCATTCTCCCGCGGCTCATTTGGAAGAGTAGAAGGGCCTTCTAGAGAATGAGAGCCACTGGGCCTCTCTCTATGGGTTTGTGGCCTTTAGTCCCGTTTCTGAGCCTGAACCACCTGTCGCAGATGCTCGGGACCAAGAGCTTCTCCCTGTAGTAGTACAACGAGCCGTCGTAGACCCTGAGCATCAGCGTCGTGGCGTGGGAGCTTGCCCCGAACACCTGCATGATGCAGACACCGGTCGTGCCGCACGACACATAGCCGTATCCCTCGAACTGCCACACCCCCGAGGAGCAGTCGTATCCCTGAGTTCGTTTTAACCGAATTGGAGAAGCACATGTAAAACACATCAACAGCACAAAAATTTTTAAAAGCCCTAACCTCAAAATTATATACCTGTCGTTAGATTGATTATTCAACCGTAATATCACATGACATGGATAACGAAATATTTTAAACATAGAATTTCATCCCCATTTTTCACCGAGTAATCGATTCTCGTGAAGGCTCTTATGATGTGGACGAGTGCATTCACGAGGTAGGGGAAGTTTACTCGTATGCGGATCTCGGTGCGAGGTTTGGTTTGACTGTGAGGCGTGTGGGGCTTGTCGGTAGAGAAGACCCACAGCTTGTGAACTCCATCCTTGTAGCTGTACCTCTGATCTTCAGGCACGTCGAACGGTTTCTGAATCGCGAGATTTGATCGATTCAGCGGAAGCGTTATGAACCCGCTCGTGGGATCGACAGCGGATGCCATCTCACAGGTGAGGAGGAGACGGGCGAGAAGGGCGAAAGAGAGGACGGAAGATTTCGAGAGAGAGAGAGAGCGAGCCATCACTGTTAAGCCCTTGATGGAAACCTCGTAAGATCATGGAAAGATCACTAGAAGTTGAAGAAGCCTCCTGTATGAGCCTGAATATCGACGGTAAGTGGGTCTATATATACAAGATGAAGTCAGTAACACTGCACGGCATATGATAATTTATTTGGACAAAATTGAATGATGATATAAATCCATTTGAGTTAATTGGGATATTTTTCCTTCTTAAAATGAAAATTTTGACTTAAACCTTAAAAATGAAAAAGAAATACATAAATAACTATGACTTTTTAATGTGCTATTGTTTAGTCTATTATTTATGAGTAATACAATTTTGTTTGCTGATAAGGAAAAAAAAACATTTATGTCTGTTATTGACGACACGATGGCAATTCGATCGAGACGAGTCGCATAATTCTACACAGAGCAAGCTGTGATGGTGATCGTACATAGCAACTAGCAGCCTGAGGCGTCATACAGCACTATACGGTTCACGCCTTGTCCGGCAACCTCCCACAGTCGTAGTACGTTACACTGATGACTCTGCTCATCATGATCTTATAGAAAGTGTCCCTGAGGAACCTCTTCCACCACACCGAACCTTCCTGCTGGATCCACCCCGACACAAACGACGCTGTGATGATCAACGCCGCCCGCCACCTCCTCTCTCCCACGTACCCCTTGAGCGCCAGGGCTACGTCCGCGGCCGACCCGAGCTTGCCGTCGTGGCCGATCGAGCTCCCGATGTGCCGGGCGAGGACCACGGCGTCCTCGAGGGTGATGCCGCCGCCCTGCCCGAGGTCGGGGGTCGTCGGGTGCATGGCGTCACCGACGACAGTGACGTTCTCCATGCTCAGAGTCCCGAGGACGACGTCCCACGGGTACCGAAACTTCAGCGAGGTCCACGAGATCGTCGAGAGATCAGAGCTTCGGACGACGTCTAGGTAGGGCCGAGGGAAGTCCCTCGCCCAGTTCTCGATCACTTCTCTCTGCAACCATTCCGGGTCGGTTCTAATGTCTTCGCCTGAAAGGATAACATATTGATCCTCAGTTAATAGAAAACGATATGTCGTTCACATCGATCTGGATAGACCGAGTTAACTTGGGTTGGATTTTTCACCGTAAAGTGGCAGAGAAAGATGTGTCGATCGATTACCTTTAGGTGGTGTTTTGCAGACAACAAACCAAAAGACTTCCTTGTCATTGATCGGAACCATGGCGGCCCTCTTGGACGCATCCACGAATTGATGGAGGTGAGGACTCAGACCGTGGCCCTCGGGATAAACGGAAAGGCCACGTACCGCGGATCGGCCCGAATCGGCCGGTGGGCCGAGCTTCAGCATCCTCGCGATCACCGAGTAGACCCCATCGCACCCTATCAACACCTAAATTCGACCGAGAAGAAGAAAGATGGAAAAAGAAGTTGGGACGAACAACATGGGACGGATTAAGGCCGACCCGATTCTGATTGGATAAAATGTCGGATACCTTAGCCTTGATTATGGTTCCGTCTTCGAGCCTGAGAACTGATATCGGACAGCGATGTTCTGCTTGGGACTCGACGGAGATTAGCTTCGAGGAGAAACGGATGGTATCCGGGGGCAGTTCGTCGGCCAGTGTTTGCAGGAGAGTCTTTCGATGAACTGGTATCGGTCCACCCCTGCACAAAAGGATTTGTTCCATGCTCGATCGTGTTAGACGAATTAGCAACAGAACCGCATATGTAATGCTCCGTTAGACTGGGCATATGTACATATGTCACCTTTGGTTGGCATTGTAGAGCACTTGATGAGTAAACTTGGTCCTCACATCGGTGACGAATCCCCTGCAACATACGAAAAGATCAGAGCGCCAAGTAAAGAAGATTCACTTACCTACTAAAGAAAAATGTGACACCCCAGCTAGAAGAGAGCATTCAAGAGAAGGAATCGAAATTTTTGGACTTTTCTTTGAAAAAAGAAAAATTTTGGCATTACTTAATCGTGGAAAAGATGCTACCGTGGATTCCGAAGAGTGCCACTTAACACTGCCGACACGGCTCGCTCACTGGAGATCTTAGTTAAATACGTTTTGGAGTGCTCAACTTATCTATAATGCCAACAGGCAAGGTATAGATCGCATAAACTCATTAAAGATCTTACCTTTCTACGGGAGTATAGAGCCTGGAAAGCTTATCAGCAACCCCGAGAGCATCGAGGGCAAGCCAAGCGTTGGGGAAGAGCACGATGGTTGAGCCTGTGGCCCTCAGCTCCGCCGCCTTCTCCAGCACCAGCGCCCTGATCCCGACCCTCTTCAGGGCCACTGCAACCGCCAGGCCGCCGATGCCGGCCCCGACTACGACCACTTCCTCCACTGCTGCGCAAGCCATATCCATGAGAGAGTGATGGTGCTCCGGTTCTTCTTCCCTGGATATTTTAGAAGACTTTGTGGTGCAGACAACCCGGTGGGGTGCTGATATTTATGGATATTTTGGGCGGCAACGGCTGTGTGGGTCCCGTGGTTTTTTCCATAAATGCATGGGCTTCATATTTTGCGTCAGTGATGATGACTTTTACGTGGAACTCGGTTTTATCCTTCCCCCATTAACCTGAAGTCGGGTTCGCCAGGTGATAAATTGGAGGACGAAAGTCACTGTGGGTATAGTGAAGTGGTTCGGTACTTATCATTTTAATGGAAAAACTCGAGTTCGAGTCACACTTGCGATAGAGAACTCTTAATCCCTTAAATTGACTGACTCGGAGCGATCCAGATTAATCAGCTTGACAAAATTCAAATGAATATAAAGGGTTTATTAAAAAAAAAAGATGAATTAGAGGACGAGCCTGTCTTTCATCTATCAACAGGGCCTCGGTCGGTCACTTGTTCGGGCCGATAGAGACCGTGGAGACAGTAACGCTCCTTGCCCATGTGGAGTTCGGGGCCCAAAGGCAATCGTTGAGTAGACTGCATCTTCTTTGTGTCGGCTGAACCGAGCTGCACCATCACTACCAGGCTGGGTTGGGCTTCCGAATCGAACCACACGTGAGACGAGTCTCTGCCTCTGTACGGATTGGGCCGAATTAGACGGAAACGGAAACTAAGGTGATAATAATAGACACAAAGGAGACCTCTTCCTGTCCTTCGACATAAGAGACCAAGATTTTTTTTTTTGTCTTTGGTATAAATACTAATATCTAGAAATCATTAGATTTCGACTAATTAAATTAAAGCCTCATCAACCCACTAAGGGATCAAGCTCTCATAACATAAAAATTTTCTATCCACGGTATTCAAACTGATATACGTTATTTAAGAAAATGAGATATCGAATTATTTCAACCAACTTATATAGATGAGAGAAGAAGATTCAAACACTGTTGACAAGAGGGGAAGAAGATGCCATATGGCCATTTGGGCTTGCAAGCCGGGCCGACGGGTCCAGGCAGAGCTACTCTAGTGGCTGATGGCTGGCCAGCCAACTTACTTTTTTTTTCCTCTTTTTTGAAAATTTGCCGGAAATTGGCCGAAGTTGCTTCCAGTCCGGCCACTGGCGGCGCTTCTTTCTTTCCCCGATCAAAATGGTCGTCAAATTGACAGGGAAAGTAGAAATTCGTTATTGTCAATCTCTGCTGTCCTACCGAGCATTTATCGGTGTGTCGGCTACCAGAGACATCCGCTCATTTCTGCTTCTTCAAAGCGATCCAAATCGCCTGTCCCCGAACACACCCGGGAAGTTGAATTCTAGCGACAATGCCGTGATCTGACCGACCGTTTGAAGCTCAAATCGTGCAAATAACAGATTTCAAAGTTAAGGAAGGTCGAGGGAGTGTCAGCAGTAGCAATGTCCCAAAATTAGATTTGACAGGCGACTCGAAGGGAATGCAGAGGGTCAATTCCAAACGGACAAGCCAGTGCAGAGCTGTCGCGTTGCTGAAGGTGCGCTTCCAGCCTGACATGACGGGACCAAAAGACTGTTATATTCCCGTAATTTTTATTCTTTTTCATAGGATCACCCAAAAAAGGAATGGGGGAAAAACACAGTAGCAAGAAGATGCAAGCCAGGGAAAGCCATGGTAAAACATCACGGATCTAGCTAGCTAGCTAGCTGTCGGATGCCGCCTTTCGAAAGCAAACTCGATTCATTGTTTGTGACTCGGAAGATGTTCGATTACTCGGCATCAGCAAGATTCGACAAGCGTTTAGGCGTTCACCGGCTGAAAAATGCCATGAAGGAGCCCTAGGGGTGCTGATTTGTTAAAGCCAATTCATAAGCTAACAGGGGCATAAATCCTTTAATATTAGACATCTTATTTATTAATAAAATTTAAAATTAAAATCTCATTTAAATATAAAAAATAATATCATCTCATTTAAATCATTTTTTTTTGGATGATCGTTATTGGTGACGACATATTGGTCCTCTAACAAGGACGTGTCAGTGCAGAGAGAATCAATCCTCTTCTTACTAAATTTCTAGGTCATGAACCTTACTCGTGTGCCTCCCGTAGAACTTGGAATAATATCCAATTCCATTAGTACATGTTGAGGTTGATTTTAGCTACCAAGGATAATACAATGTAAGTGAACGATCCCAGATTTCATCTCGCACTCTCGGCCTGAATTTATTCGTCGGGATTGAATGCGGCACTAGCCTACAATGCATTTTATTTCGAACCTTGGATCGATAGACTTATTTTGTATGCCCTGTTGAAATTCGACAACTTTAAGGTCATAAATTGTTAAAAGTGCGGTTTAGGGCAGTTTCATGTTGGTTCAAAACGGGTTTGAAATCGTTTGACCCGATTATAGTTTGGGTAGTTTGCTTAACGGTCTAGTCCAGTTACAGGTGACAATTCAGGCAAATATAAACTAGTTCGGAACTGTTTATAAATGGACCGATTAACGGTCTATGCCGGTTTGGTCCATGAACCGTCAATCTTTTATTTTTTTAAAAAAATTATTTTAAATAAATATTTTTAAAAATTTTAAATTGACCTGACAAAATCCGTCCGTTAATTTGTAGGATTTTTGGCTATTTTGGCCGGATTAGGAGCGGTCCAAGCTTGCTCCGGGTTAAGAGTGGCCCAGTTCCGGTCCAATTACCGGCAAATCCGGTCCGTTTAACATCTCTAGTTGTGTGTATGAATGACATATGTACCGTGTTTATGATAGCCTGAGAAAACAAATCACGCGTTGGTTTTAAGCACTCACCTTTTCGATTCGAAATACAACATCATCCCTTTTACTGTTAGCTAATTTTAAATATTTTTGTGGGCGCGATTCGATCCCGAGTCGAGTATAACTCATTAAACTCGTGTGCGCGTGTGTGTGTGCATATATATATATATATATATATGGATGATATTCATCGGGAAAAAAAATGTTACCAATGTTGTATAATAATGTGCACGTGGGTAGGGATGATCAAGGTCCATTTTGCCGAACCGGACCGAATCTTGACTGAATAAATAAATTGTTCTGTTTGGTCCAGGCACTATACCTCAAATTACAATCATTTATTGAACTGAATTATTTTAAACCGATTATATCTTTTAGTTAATTTGCTCGAACCACCTTGGCCTTATTGGGACATAAGTAAATCAACAAATATATAAAAGTAAAAAAAGAAAAATATAAAAAATCGTGGAAATTTTAATTGGTGACAACCAAACATGCTAGACAAATAGGCCTATTTAATATCAAACTTAGAATGACTCGTCGGAGATTAGACTGCACAATAGTAAAGGAACGTATACTTAAAATATTTTAAATATTTAAACCTATATTCATACTTTCATTTTAAATAAAATCATAATATTTTAAACATTTTTTAAAAGTAATTTGATGGTACACCTAAAAAATGATGCATCATATAAGAACCGGCTTAGTGTTCGGTTCGGTTTGCAGTATAATTCGATTATTCGGTTCTTTTTGTACATCCTCACACATAATATGTGAAAATATGTAGAAATAAAAAAAACTATCAATATAGAAATCATATTTTCTTCTCTATGGAGATTGATAAACACGTGTGTATATATATATATTTATTTATAAAGAGCTATGTAATAGATAATAAAACGTACATATATACAAATAATATATATATGTATACACGCGGCATAGCATGGATCATCTCCTGTTTTTGTTCTTTTTCCCCCCCGCGAAATGTGAATTCAAACATCCTTTTCGAGATAAACCATCGGTAAAGCCGCATACACATGTATTTACATATAAATTTTAGATGAGTAATGGATCTCAGATATTTACTATTGTACTAAGGGAATGAGATCCTTATAATCAAATATGTATGTATATATATATATATACACAAATGGGACTTTGTGTACTTACACCAAACTCGATTTAACAACTAAGAAATTATATTTTCGATTCTTATTGTATGACTATCTATTTCCTTTATCCTCTTATTTATAATTTTTAAAACCGGACCGAACCGAAAACCGATGCAAGCATGGGTTCAAGGTCAGACCGATGGTTCAATAGTTTGAATCGCATATTTAATAAATAATATTAATAATATAATATTACTAATAAATTTATGTAATACTATAATTTGAATATAATTTATAATAAAAATCATTAATATAATTTTATATTAAACAAAAGTTTAACATAAAATATAAATATAAGTGTAGTAAAATAAAATATGTATATTATAATATATTTTTATTTTTTAATTTTAAGTCGACCAATTTTTTCATCGATTCAATTTGGTTCACCGGTTAGATCGGGAACCGATTGGTTCGACCAGAGTTGACAGCATTAAAAGTACAATTAGATCTTTTATAAGAATCGAATCCGACGAATAACCAATTTCCGATCGAATCAATCAAACCAGTTAATCCGATCTGATTTTTAAAACTATGTTCCTATTCTCCTATGCCCCTTCTATATTCATAAATGTGTCCAAAGGTACTTTGACCGGCAATCTCGATAATGCATTGGAAACGAGCTAAAGCGAGTAGGGATACATCAATGTCATCATCAGTAAGCCAATGGTGGACAACGCTATGCCTGCAATTAACATATATGGACCCAGCAAGGGAAAAAAAAAATCGCCGGACAGATCCGAGAAAACGTGGGATGGGTTGGCATCATTCCATTAATTAATAATTCTCCACTATAAATAAGGTCTAATATGAACTCTGATTGGAAGTAATCGGTCCTATCGGTCATAACCTTCACTGTGGTAAATTCTTATTCTCCTTGACCTTTTTAACCAGTGCATTTCCTGAATGTTCTCGTCGACCGGGTGCCGTGTGCGAGGGGAATTTTCTCGATGATCGGTTTCTTTACGCATTAATCAACTTTAAAATGTGACGATAAGGACGTACATCAGGAGATCGGATGCTGGCGACAGTTAGTTGTTGCTTAATGAGTCGTGGCATCGGATATTTCATTTCATATATGCGCACGTGGTGAATTTAATCACGCACAGAGCCAAGTACTGATTCTGTGTATCTTCAACGCATTTTGACTTTCGGTCGGGCTACGTTAAGGCGGTTTCCTTCTGCATTTTCTAGGAAAAAAATATTTTCCACGCACTTTTTTGAGAATATTTTTAATTTAAAAATTATAAATAGTGAGTATTTATGTTAAGATTGTTTTATTTATCTGATATAATTTAAATATATATTAATTATCAGATAATAGATTTTAAAATAACATCATACAGTGCATGCATATAAATCAATCAATATAAAACAATTTAATCAACTTTAATATTTTTTTTCACTCACCATATATTACAACAATATCCACATCTATATAGCGTAGCCTGCCCGTTCCTCAACTCACTCTAGGCTCTAGCCGTGTTGTTTGAGAGCTCAAACTCCAGGGAGATATTGAGTCGACGACACACAGAAAATGGGTCTGAAGAATCCGTATCTGTTCGCGGTCCTGATCCAGTGCATCTACGCCGGTATGATCCTGCTGTCCAAGGCCGCGTTCAATGGCGGCATGAACAGCTACATCTTCATCTTCTACCGCCAGCTCGTGGGAACTGTCTTCCTGTATCCATTCGCGATGATCTTCGAAAGGCAAAGTCACGCCGCTCATCTAGCTCGTTCGATAACTTTCTCCTGTTCTCCGATTCCTTAACCCCGACTAATGACTATTACTTGTTTCGGCTGTTCGGATGACTGATTTCCAGGAAGACGGCAACCTCACTGACGTTTGTAACCTTCTGCAAAATGTTCTTCCTTGCTCTGCTTGGGTGACTGCTTCCTCTCATGATCAATCTAGTTCATAGAAGGGGAGTTTCCATATTTCCGATCTATTTGAAGGATGAAGATCACTAATTCACTGACACAATTGTGTTTGATTTTTGAAACAGCATAACAATTGCATTGAACATGTTCAGCCTTGCCATAGTCTATACTTCAGCGACTCTCACCGCAGCTGCCGTCAACAGCCTCCCCGTCCTGACCTTCTTCTTCGCCTTCCTGTTCAGGTTTGAGCTTTCTTTCCTCTCTGTGAAGCCCATATAGCGTGTAGGAATCGAAACCGAACGGAAACATATCCTTCAAGCAAAGTTCACTCATCGCCGTAGCAAATGGTTCCACAGGAGATGACCCCTGAAAATCCGAAAAAAACCGATGCCATGTGGGTCGCTTCGAACAACCTGAATTATGGGGGATCAATTGTGCTAAATTTTGCAGGATGGAGAAGGTGAATGCGAGGACAAGGGCAGGGATAGCAAAAGCTTTGGGGATCATTTTGTGCATTGGAGGAGTAGGAATCCTGGCTTTCTACAAGGGACCCCAGTGGAAGCCTTCCTTCTTCAGCCACTTCCATGGCGTCGACCCCCAACATCATGCCCATGTTTCCTCTTCAAAGTCATGGGTCATAGGCTGCTTCCTCCTGTTCTTCTCTCTAGCTGCTTGGGCTCTGTGGCTCGTCCTTCAGGTAGGTTCGGTCAGATCTATTGACTTCAGTTGGTTGGTATCCGATTGTTCGCACACAGGAAACTTGCGTAAAGATGCCATTAGATCACTTGGTAGTGGTTGGGAGGATGGTTCACTTAATTTGAACCCAAAATGCAGGTGCGCATTCTGGAGAGCTACCCATCGAAGCTCTACTTCACGAGCATCCAGTGCCTGTCGAGCGCCGTCCAGTCATTTTTTGTAGCGATCGTGGTGGAGAGGGATCCCTCGCAGTGGAAGCTCGGGTGGAACCTAAGACTGCTCGCAGCAGTCTACTGCGTAAGTGCACCCCCGCTGAAAAACAGTTTATCGTAGTGCAATCTCGACTCGAAAAACAGCAGTTTCTTTTAGTTAGAATTTCTGCTCTAGAAGAGATAAGATTGGCCTAATTAGTTGGTGCCGAAATTGTGGGGGACAGGGAATAATGGTGACGGGAGTGTCGTATTATCTACAAGCGTGGGTGATAGTGATGAAGGGACCGGTGTTTCAAGCCATGTCGACTCCCTTGAATCTCATCATCACCGTCATCGGTTCGGTGGTCTTCTTGGGCGAGCCCATCAGCTTATCCAGGTAACCCCACTACTACTCTTAGTCTCTTACCTTTGATGCTTCTCCTCCTCCTCCTCCACCTCCTCCCCCTAATAGAAGTGCAAAAAAAAAAAAAAAATCCTGGAATTTATTGGACAGGACAATGGACTAGTGGCATTCTTCTAGACCAAATGATAAATGTAATAAATTGGGAAATGGATATACCAATTTTTGACATATAATAACTAAACCCAGAATGTGGTTGTGGGGTAAGCGATCTTGGGTACTCTTATATATCTATTGGTGTCTTGGTATCACAACCATAAATCTTTATATCACAGAATTTGAGATCCCCCCAAATCCTCCACTGTCAGACAGGTTCCAAATCTTACTTGGTATCAGTGCACACGATTGCATATTGAATAGACTGCTAGGGTTTTGTTTAACTTCGCATGCCGTATGTATCACCAACACGAATATTGACACATTTTGATTTGT
This sequence comes from Sonneratia alba, assembly GCA_900174645.1. Classification (NCBI taxonomy): domain Eukaryota; kingdom Viridiplantae; phylum Streptophyta; class Magnoliopsida; order Myrtales; family Lythraceae; genus Sonneratia; species Sonneratia alba. The sequence continues at coordinate 5,222,667 of FWPY01000010.1, forward strand.
GAACGTTGGATAGCATCCTGGGTGGAATCTTGCTGGTGGGAAGCCTGTACAGCGTTCTGTGGGGAAAGAGCAATGAAGAGCAAGAACGACTGGAGGTGAAAGTGAGCGAGGAGGCCTCCCGGATCGTGTAAAATATGTGCATAGCCCTGGGTTGTTACTATCAGAATCCTCGTTGAATTTCCCCATCTTCTTTTTTTCAGATCTCCACCGGCTGTACTCCTTATAATTTATGTTATGAGAATTTTACTTCTTGAATGGACTAATCTAACTCGAATGACAATCAGTGATGCCTCATGATTTCTCAATAACGAGTGTTTCATAAGAAAATGTGATTTTCCCTCAATTACCCTATATTCATAAATTCAATTGACCGAACATACTTACATTTAACTTGGATTAGGGGCCGATCGGCCCATCAAACCGAAAGTAGACTCCGCATGGATCACTGTTGGGTGCCTGGTATCTTGGTCTTGTCTATGGATCTCTCTGGATGACAGAACTTGTTGCCCACGATCCAGCTAGATTTCTCTGTATTTTTTAAGGGGTAATTCTGCTACTCTTTTAAGCCTTTAATTGTCTATAAAATTTGACTTAATCGATCAAACGAGAAGTAAGTAGACTCTACATATTCTACAGACCGTCATAACTTTCACTGGGGTAGATTCTCATTCATCGTAAATCTTTTTTTAACTGTGCGTATTTCTTGATGATCTGGTCGACCAAGTATGGAGCAGGAGGAATTTCCTTTTGGCTGAATTTCCCGATGTGTTGTTTCAAATTTTAAATTAAAAAAACAAAGTGATTATACGTGCAATGAGACGTGGAGGCTCGTTGAACGAATAATTAGTACTTTTGCCTAATGAGTTCTGGCATCGGATAATTTCATACGGGCACGTGGTGAAATTAATGGAGCATGGAATCCCGATCACCAATCCTCAATGCCTTTATCGGGAATATATATATATATATACATCTTTAATTTTTAGGCATGAGTTGTCAAACAGGTTCACTTTGCAATGAGATATTTAATCGAAATAAGTAATATCGGTAGAATTTTTCATTCACCTTAATTTTTTTTCATTTCTATGATTTTATTTTTGGAGAGACATGAATGCTATATATACTATTTGACATTGCAACTGGGGTTTCTCCATGCTGTTGATCTGTAATCTGGGCAATTAATTTTTTTTCCTAAGAATTTTGTCTGGAACCTCAAATTTATCTTAAATTCTGTTTGTGACATACTAATGTTACTGAGATGAATGGGGGTATCTTCAGGATGAGGCTGATGCTATGAATTGTTGGGAGTATTTCCTGTTGTTGTTTTATCTTTGCGATGAGGACAATCTTGTTGAGCTTTCCGGCCGATGTTTCGTCGACATCTGGTTTTCCATTCGCTCTCTTCTTCTCCGTCTCATCAGAGGGAAACTGAAGATGAATGGGTAGTCGTAGTTCATGCGAGCTGTTGGAAACCGTTGTCCATGAGAAACTTTGGTGGGTCTCGCGAGATTACTGCAGAATGTCCGAGCAAGAATGGCCCTTCTCTGGAATAAAGGTTTAGGATGTCTGTAGCCTACCTACAGTGCCCCAAATTTCAGTGCTTCATCTGTCTTTACGTTTTTGTTTCCTCTAGTTGTCCTTCAACCGTTGATCGTTTCTTTTTTTTCATTTTGTGCTAAATCTTCCATCCCATTTGATTGGAGTATTCCCCATTATCAGTGAATAAATCAAGCAACGGCAGTCACAAACAACACAGAGTTACGAATTCCACTTCAAGATTTACACAACACACACACACACACAGAGGGGATGATGCAACGCGAGTGATGGATCTCTGTTTCATGATTTCAGCCCTAAAGACTGGAAGATGGAGTCTCGGGAAAACCCAACTGGAATCCCCCTCTGGTCCTACCCACAAAAGAACCCTTAAAATTCTGAATTTTCTTGGGTGATTTTCAGAAGCACAGGACGGTAACAGATGAGGAGACCATGAAGCCGTAGATCAAGATTAAGAACCCGAAGTGGAGTGCCCAGTTCCTCTTGAACTTCCCCAGGTAGCTCTCGGGAGGTTCCTGGTACTGGATCTCGAACTCCTCACCACTGTCTTCGAACCCGCCGCCGCTCATCATCCTCATCTTCATCTCCCTCAGCTTCTCGGTGGCGAGGCCGAGGGTGAGCTTGTGGCACCGCCGCTGGTACTTGAAGCCGTTGATGCAGCGGAGGGTCTTTGCCACGGATACATAGAACGCGAGGCTGGCAAGGGAGACGAGGGCGATGGGGACCCAGCAGTGGCGGCACTGGAGGCGCCCCCCGCCGCTGCTGTGGGCCAGCAAGACGAGGACGAGGAAGAGGAAGAAGAGCTGAGTGAGCTTGTGGAGCTGCTTCTTCTGGAGGTCGATGGAGTGCTTCTTCTCGAGGGTCTTCTCGAAGTGGAGCTGTATTATCGTGTTCAGGGCCTGCAGGGCCGCCGTCTCCCTCGGGATCTGTTGCGGCGCTTGGTGGTTCTGTAGGTAATACTCCGCCATTGACGAGCTCCGATAGAGAGAGGAAGAGTGCTAGTAGGTCTTGAGGGACTGAGAAGAACACGGATGATTTGATTTTAGGGGGCTCTGCTGATTCGAAGGACAATCTAAACAATCCAACGGTCAAACTGGCCGCTGATTCAGCTGAAAGTGAGAAATGTACAAATTTCTACAATGCAATTCCAACTTAAAGCTTTCCCAATTATAAATTCATTCAACACCCAGGATTTCAACTCGAGAGCAGAGGTGCTGAACCGCATCCACTCTCCACTTAAAGGGGATGCAAGGTGGAATGACTCGAAGTAATAATCAACTGGAGTGAATACACTCTTTGGAGTCCCTGACTTGTAAATTCTCTGTTCACAACCTCAATTCACTAGAAAGGTTAGCAGGGTCATTCAAGTGTCATGACAGACTGCTAAAGTGCCGATCAAGTTCCTGGAAATTCCACGGCAACTTGGTGATCCAAGAGTTACCATGGACAAAGGTCATACAAGAAAACTCATCGAGGTCGCTACACGTGAAACAGTTGAGTTGACCCCCTTCATGGGATTGGATCAATGGGGTTCATGTAAGATGGACCCTTGTAATGTAAATGGTTCGTGGACACTCGGCTCTTGTCTTGGAGTGACAAACTGTGCGAGGGTTATCAGGAGCAATTTCTGAAATGGCCAAAAACCGCAGAATCTGCGATCATATAACCTGTACGAATCACAAGTCAAAGGGTTACAAGACTAGTTCGGTTTGCATCGAACGGTGGGATCATCATAACAGGCTATTAGTACATCATTCGCAACAAAAAAAACATAGACAAATGACTATCAAGCATGCCATAATTTGGCTGCAGGGGCTGCTGGGATCGATGAATAAATGAACTGCCAAGGCAGAGCCAGCCTCACTGTCCAACTTGGACCAGATAGCTGTGATATTATTGAACGTTGCTTTGGCAGGAAAATGACGCTGCAGGGAGTTTATATGACATTACAATTGATTTTCTTGTTCCTTTTCTTTTATTGATCAGAGCATTGCTGTTGATGCTGACATCCATTGATGCAGGAAACATGTCACAGCTCATACAAGAAGCAATGCCAAGTTTCCGTTCGTGGTTCTGTTCCAGCAACGTCAACCTGAGTTGCTCTACTGATTGCATTGCAGATTGAGGATCAGTCTCGAGTGTGCTAAAACGACTACCTTTTGATATTGTTTAGGTACAGTTTGCTGAAAAAACATGGAGATGGTATTTTCTTTGGATACATTATGAAAACTCAGGTTCCTGATTCTCTCTTCAGGTTGCAGGAGATGTGCTTATACGACCACTGTGCTTCCAATCATGAAAATTTCCTGGAACTTACTGATAGACTATCACATGGGCGCCCTTTGCAGGATGTACTGACCTTCCATCTGTTTCCATCCCTTACCATCTTTCTCGGTACCTTCCTCACATTCTGCAACTTACACTACAGGATGTTATGGACACTCCTGGAGGGTATACGACTTCTCGTCTGCTGCTACATAAAAATTATCACTTTTATACTTCTGTTTCTCTAATTGTATTTTGGTTTTGATCCATTCGGGTGTGGGGGCAGCTTCGTGATTGAGATGAAGTAGATTCAGGCTCTCTCGACCGCAGGCAGTGGAAGCAACAGCAAGAGGCCGAAAACCCGAAGCTAGCAGCCGCTTAGATATCTACGTCAGTGATCTTAAGCGGGACTTGGCTGTGTTGAAAATCTGAACTCTCTGATGGGGCCAAGTGCTCTCAGCCAACAAGGGTTTATTAACGATGGAAGTGGTTCTAATTTTAACACATTTTTTTCTTAAAATATGATGTTGAAATTGAGCATTATATATATATATATATATATATATGAAAATTTTATAATTGTGAGGATTTCTTAATTATATTTAATTAAGTTTTTGAAAAATAAAAATCAAGTACCTCAATGAACAGACTCAGTGAGTTAGTAATGACTCGCCCGCTGGACGCTCTTCTTCCGTCAGTCGCCTCCTGTCTTGTGCCGGGTGCTCGCGCTCGTCTCTCTGCAAAACCCTAATGAGTATAGTATCCTCAAAACCTAGACTCCATTGAAACGCCGAGAAAAAGAGGATTCCGTGTTGCATCCCACAAGCATGATCAGAGCAAAGCTCTCTTCGCTCCTCTCCCCTCACCTCCTCAGACCCACAACGCCCGTCCTCACGCATTTCCCTTCCCTGCAGTCTCCGCTTCATGTGAACCCTCAGGTAGGGTCACCGGTGGAAATGATCAGATCCTACAGCCTGCTGAGCTTGAATGATTTGAGGGATAAGCAGCCCAGGAAGCAGAAGAAGAGGAAAGGCCGCGGGATCGGTTCTGGACTTGGGAAGACGGCTGGTCGGGGTCACAAGGGTCAGAAGGCGAGAGGGACCATGAAGTTCGGGTTTGAGGGAGGGCAGACTCCTCTGCGTCGTCGCTTACCGAAGCGCGGGTTCAAGAACCCGTTCAGCCTCACTTTTCAGGTGAGCATGCTGTGTTTCTCGATATATCTTTTTTGGGAAATGGAATAATCTATGGATTGGATAGCTTATCAGCTGGTTTTTATTGGTATTGAAACCTGTTCTTGAACTCTGATCTTGATTGTATCGAATAGAAGTAGGTTTAAGGCTGTTTTTAGTGAGAATAAGTATACAAAGTTCTGTCATTTCAATTCCAATTCGGCTCCATTCCCAGCTCCCGTAATGCTACTTTTGGACCCTGTCACGCTTGGAGCAAAACGAATGGAATTGCCATGTAACGTCTTTGTTTTTGGTGTGGAGATCATGTTCCTGCTATTCTTTCATCGATCTGTCAAGAGAATGGCATAAAATTTGGGTTGGGTATCATGGGATGTTGCAGTGGACGTCAAAATGTGGTCGGAGGGTTTGAACCAATTATATAGATGTTGTTTCGAGCTCGATGCTGGAAACTAGATCAGTCTTCATGGTATAGGAGAATTGCAGATTGAGTATTTCTCCCTAGCAACTGTTATTAAGTTGATGAATGAGTATAGATTATAGAGAACTTCATTTTTCAAGAATATGACTCTAGAGAAGTTACAGATTCAACTGTTAATTGTGGGGGTGGAACTGCTGTAAGATATTAATTTCATTTTGTTTGTTTCTATGGCATAACGAGGTAGTTTGGGCATCTTAAAGAGGGGAAAAATTATCTGAAGTCTCAAAATGGTTTTATTGAGCCTTAGTTTTAGTTGTCCATGATTTGCTAATATTCTGTTCTTCTCAAGAAGTTAGAGGTTAGTTTAGTATGGTTATTTAGATAAAGATGCAGATGCATGTTAATCAGCTGATGTGTTGTTTGATCACTGTCCTTTCCCTTTGTTGTTTGGTGATTTGTGAAGATTATGTGTTGCAGCCAGTGGGCTTGGGAAAAATTGCGAAGCTCATAAATGCAGGGAAGATAGATTCTTCTGAACTCATAACTATGAAAACTCTCAAGGTAAAGTTGCTAAGCTGACCATTTCCTGAATCAAGGTTGAAATGTCTTGGTTTTGTTTTCATAAGTTGCTGTCTCCTTTAACAGGATGTGGGGGCAATAGGTAAGCAGATAAAAGATGGTGTTAGATTGATGGGCAGAGGAGCTGAACAGATCCAGTGGCCCATTCATCTTGAGGTAGTTCTTGTGTCTTGAGTCTCTTCTTTCTTGCTAGACTGATACCACCTTTCTGCTCAAGTTTTAGATACTGTATTGGTTTTCTTGTTTCCATTTTGCAAACCCCCCCGAAAAAATGGTAGCAAGTGTTACGGTTGCCTTTCTGAACATGTGTTTTTCGATTAAAGCACAAGTAGTTTATGAACTGAATGAAACTGAGGAAAAAATATATTCAGGCACATTACATCCTAACAGAGAACTGAAAGAATCCTTTCATACCTAACTAAACCAATAGGAGTCCACGTCATGTATAAATGGCATATACTTCCACATTCAGAAGAGAAAACCTATCTCATTGCTTAATTTAACAGGTGTCAAGGGTGACTGTGAGGGCGAAGGAAGCAGTTGAAGCTGCAGGTGGATCTGTTAGGAAAGTCTACTACAACAAGTTGGGCCTGAAAGCCCTGCTTAAGCCCGAATGGTTCGAGAAGAAAGGGAGATTGCTTCCAAAGCCTGCACGCCCACCACCGAAGCAGAGTGACAAAGTCGATAGCATAGGTCGCCTCCCCGCCCCAACGAGACCGATGCCCTTTGTAGCCATTGAGAAGGAAGCAACCCTCTCTGTCTGAGGGAAGGATCTTAATTATTTCTTGGCTTTGATTTTTCCTTTTTTAAAATTGAAGTGTTGGTTTCTTGTAGACATGCTTGCTTATGTTTTCTTAGGATCTTTCCGTGGAATAACGTGGTACGACAGTAATAGAAAGTGTTCAACTTTCTGATGTTTCTTGTTCCGCTGTAGTCTCACTGCAAAGAAAAGTTATCCTGCACAGATTGCAAATGTTCGTACTTTACCTTCTTATTTTAATTCAGTAAATTCTGAGAGAGGGAAATCTTAACTATCCTGTGTAGCGTAGTAGTATATCGTCCTCAACTTAGAATCGGTCCCAAGTTTGATTCCCATTGGTGGATTCCCACACCCTCCCTATCGTAATGGCTCATAGATCTTAGAAACTTTTTGTTTTCCTTGTGCAAAATTTCCTTGAAAGATGCTAACCAGTAGGAACGTGGATGAGAGGAAGGTGAAGAGGCTTTAAATTTGGTGCGAAGAGAAGTTTACACGGAGTTTGAATTCGGGAATGCTATGGAGGAGGATGAAGGGGGAGCAGGAAAGTGAAAGAAGAAACTATAGACCATGGAATTTGCAAATCTATCTGAGCAGCCCAGGGCTCCACCCTCACCGAAAGCAAAGAGGACAACCCGCGAAATTTAGGGCCGGCCCTACAGGAATTCTCTGCTGCAAAAGAATGTGATTGAACGGATGACAAAAGTGTTATTGGCTTCTAGATCCATTCAGCTTCACCTGCTCCCTTGGTATGGAAGAAAGATAAACACCACGAGAACATGTTTTGACTTAACAGAGCTCTCAACTTTTAATTGGGCGACACCCCCATAGGTATTATAATCAAATATTGGACAACGAAGCATTAAGCTTTTCACGGTCATGGAAACAGTGAAGAAAATGCAGTCAACTACTAGATGGGAAGGCCCTTTGCGATTCAAAGTGACTATCAGAGTATGGCCGTCCAGCATCCCTTCTTGCTATTCATCTTTTAGCATGGTATGAACATCGATCTTCCCTTATCAACTGAAGAAGAATCAAGGTAGTGCTTTCTAGCCAGCTTTGTTATCTGAAATCGAATGAAACTTCTGATGAGTGTCTTAAACGGCACATTTCACATGCCATCAGCAGGAGATCCCTGATTTCTTCACCATAGCCCATCGTTTTATATGTGGATCATAATTAATTTTGTTTCATGAAGTTCTCATGGAATTCATACAGCTAATGGGACAATCCAAAATAACTGCTTGAGCAAGACATGAGCACCGAATTCAGTCAGTTACCATCTTGACCAACTCAAAGCAGTCATTCTTTTTATATTATCATTAACACAGGAAGCCATTTAATCTTAACAATGAAGTCACAGCAGCACCCTCGACCCAAAGGGAGCTGTCACAAGGGGGAAAAAATGACGAAATTGCCAGAAGGACCTCGGTGAACCTAATGACGATCAATTTCAAGCCCTCTCGCCCCTAATCCGTCGAGCGAGCTGGATATCCTTGGGCATAATGGTGACCCTCTTGGCGTGGATGGCGCACAGGTTGGTGTCCTCAAAGAGACCCACGAGGTACGCCTCTGCTGCCTCCTGAAGCGCCGCCACCGCGCTGCTCTGGAACCTCAGGTCCGTCTTGAAGTCCTGGGCGATCTCCCTCACCAGCCTCTGGAACGGCAACTTCCGGATCAGCAGCTCCGTGCTCTTCTGATACTTCCTGATCTCCCTGAGGGCCACGGTGCCGGGCCTGAAGCGATGAGGCTTCTTCACGCCACCCGTCGCCGGCGCCGACTTGCGGGCGGCCTTGGTGGCCAGCTGCTTCCTCGGGGCCTTGCCTCCAGTGGACTTCCGGGCAGTCTGCTTCGTACGGGCCATTCTCGCGCACGGAGAGAAGGGAACAGAGAGGGACCGCAGAGAGTTGAGACGGTTTGCGAAGACCTTGAGCGGTTCTGACGAATTTACTTTCTAGGGTTTATATAGAGAGTGAGTGATTTTGATGTTGTGGAGGGAAGAGGGATGGAGATGGAATTTCATTTTTCAGCCATGGCGGGAAAACAGCATTGAGCTTTCGATTTGATTCGAGTGCTGAAAGGACGGTGCGTGCAGATTGAGGTTATGCACGCGGATTGCCAGCGTGGACTGACGATGGAAAGCTGCACGTGGGTTGCCTCTTGAGGCATTTATATAATTTCTGAAAGGTAAAAACGGAACAACGGTACAATACAACACGAGTGGTACGACGAGGACCATCATACTGACTCTTTCGGGCAGAGGAATCTTTTTACGTGCACCTAAAAATTTATGACCATCACGAATACAGAGATAACGAGCCATAATTAATTTATTTCAAATATGTGACACTATATAGAAACAACAGCCATAGATTGTGGTGTGAAAAAGCAATATTGGTAACAGTTTGAGTTGGTTAAATCGCGGACCAATATCTCTGACTTAGCGTTGCTTCCCTCTCACGGGCTTTCCGTTGTGAGGAGAGGGAGTGCCGCTGAATTGCCAGATATTTGAAATTTGATACCATTAAACTGAATATATGGTCAACCTCTTCACATTTCATTTAAAGTTATTCCAGCGTTTGTAAGTCCGAGGTATAAATGGGTAATAAGAGACAGCAGCATTTGATCTCGCCGCAGTCTTTTGGACGAGGAACCTTTATGCTGCTGACACTCACCATTTGATACCCATTAACCCACGTCTATCTCTTAAAAAAGAAAAAACGATTCATCAATCCGATTCACCATAAGATGTAACCTGGTGAGAGAATTCACCCCCATCCTATCCAAGGGTAGACGGGAAGCTAGCCGCTGCAACTAACTCTGACTCTGACCTGACCCGACCCAACATTCTGAACCCCGCCATCCACGGCACAACAAAAGCCTAAATTTATCGTACCTAATAAACACAGAGAGAGAGAGAGAGAGAGAGAGAATTCCCCCAAGCTGAAAATGACCAAAGAGGGAGTAAGAGGTTTCTAATTCTCACGGTTACCTCCTAAGATTTACTATGCCACATAATCAATAATTCTGGGAGTGGAAATATGGCCTGTAAAAATTACGGAAATCATACATCTTAATTGAAGAAAAAGTAAAAAAAAAAAAATCACAATCGAAGAATCACCCGCTACAAGCATTCCTCCCATAGAAAACCCACTAGATCAAATGCAGGCGGAAAAAAAATACTACAAACACCCAATTGTATATGCCCGCTGATCCGGATATAGAGAAAACTTGAAACAAGCGTTTTGTGTTTCTCATATAACAATGTAGAGTCGCAGCGAAAAAAAAGCACAGAAGAGCTACAGTCATATATTCTTCGGGACTCAGAGCCTGCCCTCCTTCATTTGGCCAGATAATCAATCTCAGTTCACGACGCTCATCACATCTTCAACTAAGCTTCAAGAGTTTAGAAACACATTATACAGAGACAGCAATCCAATGCAAACAACTTAACTCACCATCAGAAAACTTGTCCTGGGTTTAGAAGCACTTCCTATGGACAATTGAGGGACCCGACTCATCGTACTCGCCCTTGGAAATCCACATCTAAATATAGATTATAAAACACGGTCATGTTCTATCCATGTGATAGTAACCATGTATAATAGCCAAAATGGAGAAACTAGTGAAATCAAAATGCTAACAGTAGTAATATGATAACCGAGAGATAGAAGATTTACCTGTTGGAAGGTGCTGAGGGATGCAAGAATAGATCCTCCAATCCAGACACTGTACTTTCTCTCCGGTGGTGCAACCACCTTGATCTTCATGCTGCTTGGGGCAAGGGCAGTGATCTCCTTGCTCATCCTGTCAGCAATACCAGGGAACATGGTCGACCCACCACTAAGAACAATGTTACCATAGAGATCCTTTCTGATATCCACATCACACTTCATTATGGAGTTGTAGGTCGTCTCGTGGATTCCAGCAGCTTCCATGCCAATCAAGGAGGGCTGGAAGAGGACCTCAGGGCAGCGGAACCTCTCAGCACCAATGGTTATTACCTGCCCATCTGGCAGCTCGTAGTTTTTCTCAACAGATGAGCTACTCTTAGCAGTCTCAAGCTCCTGTTCATAGTCAAGGGCAACATATGCAAGCTTCTCCTTCATATCACGGACAATTTCCCGTTCAGCAGTTGTGGTGAACATATAACCCCTCTCAGTAAGGATCTTCATCAAAGCATCAGTAAGATCACGGCCAGCGAGGTCAAGACGGAGTATAGCATGGGGCAGAGCATAACCCTCATAAATTGGGACAGTGTGACTCACACCATCACCAGAATCCAGCACAATACCTGTTTTATCAATGCCCAATAACTATTGGAAATCATTTTTCATCAGCAGAGGTAAGAATTGGAAGAGATTTGGTGTGTACCTGTTGTACGACCACTGGCATACAGTGAAAGAACAGCCTGAATGGCAACATACATGGCAGGCACATTGAAAGTCTCGAACATAATCTGCGTCATCTTCTCTCTGTTGGCCTTTGGATTGAGAGGAGCTTCCGTGAGAAGAACTGGGTGCTCTTCTGGGGCAACACGGAGCTCATTGTAGAAAGTGTGATGCCAGATCTTTTCCATGTCATCCCAATTGCTAACAATACCGTGCTCAATAGGATACTTCAAGGTGAGGATACCTCTCTTAGATTGAGCTTCATCGCCAACATAAGCATCCTTTTGACCCATACCAACCATAACACCAGTGTGCCTAGGTCGGCCAACAATACTAGGGAATACTGCCCTGGGAGCATCATCTCCAGCAAATCCAGCCTGTACCACAAATTTTCCAATGAAACACCTCACATTTGAAACATTAGCATGCAATGGTCATTTCCCATTTATAGAATGTTCCAAAGGGATCAACTAACCTTCACCATTCCAGTACCATTGTCACAGACAAGTGGCTGAATATCCTCTGCATCAGCCATTTTTTACAAGAATAAACCTGAAATACTGTTGCAGAAATTAAGCTGATTCAGCTGACAGTCGCTTGCAACTTAGACAAGACAGAGAAGTTTCATAGAGCCTCAGTCACCAAATGTAGATTTATTTCCTTAAAGTGAAGTGCCAAAATTTGTTTCTCGACACTACAGTTAATTAAGCATTTGAAAATTTGCAAGGATTTTCAAATAAAAGGGTTGTTGCTAGCTTGCTCAGAGCATGTAACTGGAAAAAGATCTCTGAAACTTTATTTAGGAGGATTCTTCAACTGGTTTCCAGTTTCAGGGTACTACACGGTGCATCCAAGCTTTATTTTATGCAGAAAACATATTTATAAAACAGTAAACAATCATCAAAATTCAGTTTAATGCAAGATCTAAATAATTATACAAAAATGAAAAGGTATTTAAAATATAATCCAGAGAAAGAGGTCCTGCAGATATATGTGGCATTAAGATGAAGACGAACAGATCAAATTCAAAGAGCAAATAAAACGCTCAGTTTAAGGGCCAGATGCGGGCTCAGCATGTACAACTGGAGCGTCGGATCACGGCGACCGATCAGCTAAATCGTAAAACCAGATATAAGTCGTCAACAATCGGAAGAGCGACACACGGAAGGATCGTTCTCATTTCTCGCTCAGACGATCAGAAAACATATGGAAATCCCAACAGTTCCGGTATATTTCACAATACAGCCGACGCTGCTCCTAATCGCACCATAACGGAAGCGATCTGCTAGAAATCGAAGCAATTTGCAGCAGAAACAGGCAGAGAGCAATTCAAAATCCATGGCGCCGATCTACATCAATTGAAAAGGGACGAAATGAAGGAGAGAGGCGCAGATCGGAGCTTACGGCGACGGAGAAGAGGAGACGAGAGGCGTCAGGGATCACGCAGGAGCCAACCTCCGAAGACGACGGCTCCGATCTTCCGAATCCTCTCTCCTTCTCCGCGGCCGAGAGGGAGCTGGCTGAGCTAGCAATAACGAGGAGTGAAACGAAGGGTTTGGACAATATATGGTGAGAGAGAGGATGAGGGGAGGCTGGGAAATGCAGATGACATTGCTACCAAATTACGAATTTGTGGGGGGAATCATACCACGAGAGAAGATGGGGTGATCTGTATGATAGCCAGATGTTGCCACGTGGAATGGGTTGATATCCGGGCCAGGACTTCGGGTCGGGTCATTCATTTAGCTGGTACATTTATGGAGAAATTTTCAATTTTTCAACAAAATCCCCTAAAAATAGAGAATTGTTGAAGACATGTTTACCCTAAAAATTTATTTTGCCCAATTTTCATGATTATATATAGTTTAAGTAAATTCTCTTCTTAGCTTTCCACTCTTTCATTAGGCTAATATGTCCTTTTTAACTTAACACATTAGTAAGTATAATTTCACTTATTTGTACTGAAAATTAATTTTTTTTAAAAACTATCCAGATGGTACGTGGCCGTAGCGCAAGCGACATTTATCCGTGCGGCCCCGCTGAATCATATGGAGTAGCGTGTTTTTTTTTTTGGTATATGTTTATTAAATAGAAAGCTTATAAATTTTAATTGGTTTAAATTTAATGTGATTTTAATATGCTCATCAATGATTAAACCTCTATCAATAAAATCTATTTGTTTATTAATAAATTTGAATATAAAATTCAATTATTAAAAATATTGAATCACTCCAAATAATTCATATTAAATTGATAAGGTGTAAATTTTATAATTATTTTCGTTATACGATGGCCACAAATTTAATCCAAAATCAATATGGTCCCCTTTTCAAAATTTGAATATCAGCGGTGTAACTAGAAGAGATCCAATAACAAAACAATCTCCAAAAATCGATTTTCCAAATTCAGAAGTAGAGCTTAAAATTGGGACCCCGTCGGGGCCCATGACAATTTCAAAAAATTTCAATATCTTGTCCTTGGGGAAGGGATCCGGTGATCGCGAGAGAACATTCAAGCTGTGGACTCCAAACCAAACGTTTGTGGTTCCGAAAGACCAAGAGCAGCCAATGCCGAAAATCGGATACGGAAGAAAACTCTGTACTTGGCTCAGGACAACATTTACGAATGCGAGAATATCCTCGCTTCCGTCCACGATTGGCACTAGCCGCTATGCTTTCAGGTCTCGTTCTTCCACAAGTTCTCATGGTTGAGAATGTCCAACATATTTCCTTCTATTATCTTGGCCAGAAAATGCATTTAATTGTATTACTGCCATTAGTCAAAAGGCTCCTCAGGAGGAGAATCACTAAGTCACAACCCATAGCTTGATCAGGCTGATCCTAATATTCCATACGTTAGCCCCAGTAAGTTGGAAATCCATGATTTAAAGAGCCTTATAACTGATTAAATTTTATCGTCACTGGACCAGTTCAACTACAAATCAGTCCAAGACCATTTAAGGTCTGAACTCCAGTGGTTCATACAAAACTGAATTTCTGATAAGAGATAGATAATTCGGGGAGGAAACTTTCCGCTGGAGGAAACATACGAAACATCAAGAAGGACAAAACAAAACAAATCACAGTTAAATCTTTTACTACAAACATCCTCCTAGAAAATAGAAACAAAAAAAGAAACCCCACAAGATGATGCTGGGCAAAAGGACTCCAGAACAAACACTCTGATTGTCTGCCCAACAAGGAAAAGACAGGACAAATTACAAGCTTTCTGCTTCTTATACAGAGGATCATTGAGAAGGCGAATCACAGAGGAGAGCTATCAGTGTGTAGTACATTTCATGCAGCTCAGATCATACCCTCCTCCACTTCACTTGACCCAGCAATCTCAATTCTCGATGGCTCATACCTCATAAATAGTACTGGAGAATTCATATAACACAAGTAGGAAAAACCAACTTAAGCAGAGAACTAACCACTGGAAAACTTGTTCTTCACTTAGAAGCACTTCCTGTGGACAATCGATGGACCTGACTCGTCATATTCACCCTTGGAGATCCACATCTGACATCAATCACAAAGTATAAAAATTGTTACACAATTGAGTGTATTCTGCATTGACAACAATAAAATACTATGCCAATAAGGAAACAGGGTGATCCGGAAATGAACTTGCACAAAGGTAGAAATCCCACCTGCTGGAAGGTACTGAGCGATGCAAGGATAGATCCTCCAATCCAGACACTGTACTTTCTCTCGGGCGGGGCCACCACCTTGATCTTCATGCTGCTTGGGGCAAGGGCAGTGATCTCCTTGCTCATCCTGTCAGCAATACCAGGAAACATGGTTGATCCACCACTTAGAACAATGTTACCATAGAGATCCTTCCTGATATCCACATCACACTTCATTATGGAGTTGTAGGTTGTCTCATGGATTCCAGCAGCTTCCATGCCGATCAAAGAAGGCTGGAAGAGGACCTCAGGACAGCGGAACCTCTCAGCACCAATGGTGATTACTTGTCCATCAGGCAGCTCATAGTTTTTCTCAACAGATGAGCTGCTCTTAGCGGTCTCAAGCTCCTGTTCATAGTCAAGGGCAACATATGCAAGCTTCTCCTTCATGTCCCGGACAATTTCCCGTTCAGCAGTTGTGGTGAACATGTAACCCCTCTCCGTGAGAATCTTCATCAAAGCATCAGTAAGGTCACGACCGGCAAGGTCAAGACGGAGGATAGCATGGGGAAGAGCATAACCCTCATAAATTGGGACGGTGTGACTCACACCATCACCAGAATCCAGCACAATACCTGTTTTATCAAAAAGCCCAGGCAAACATTAGAAATCAACATTCATCAGAGACAGTGAAAAATTGGAAGAGACTTTGCGCGTACCAGTTGTACGACCACTGGCATAGAGGGAAAGAACAGCCTGAATGGCAACATACATGGCAGGCACATTAAAAGTCTCAAACATAATTTGAGTCATCTTCTCTCTGTTGGCCTTCGGGTTGAGAGGAGCTTCTGTGAGAAGAACTGGGTGCTCTTCCGGGGCAACACGGAGCTCGTTGTAGAAAGTGTGATGCCAGATCTTTTCCATGTCATCCCAATTGCTAACAATACCGTGCTCAATAGGATACTTCAAGGTGAGGATACCTCTCTTAGACTGGGCTTCATCGCCAACATAAGCATCCTTCTGACCCATACCAACCATAACACCAGTGTGCCTAGGCCGGCCAACAATACTAGGAAAGACTGCCCTGGGAGCATCATCTCCAGCAAATCCAGCCTGTACCATGAATTTTCCAATGAAACCACTCAATTTAGAAAAATTAGCAAACTATGATCATTTCCCATTTATACAATGTTCAAAACAGATCGACTAACCTTCACCATTCCAGTACCATTGTCACAGACGAGGGGCTGAATATCCTCTGCGTCAGCCATTTTCTACAAGAATAAACCTGAAATACTGTTGCACAAAGTGAGCTGATTAAGCTGAATGAAGGTTGCAACTTGGACAAGACAGAGAATTTCATAGAACTACTCTCGCTACATGTGTGTTTATTTCCCTATTATGAGGTTCCCAAATAACAAGTTCGTTTCTCATGATTACAATTAATCAAGCGTTTGTTGAAATTTTCCAAGGATTTTCATATAGAAGGGTCTGTTGCTTGTTTGCTCAAAGCATGCAACAGAAAAAAGGTCTCAGAAACTTCGGTTAGGAGGATTCCACTAATTTGCTTAGAAGTAACTAGTTTCCAGTACTATACGAAGTATTCAAGTTTCATATTATGGAAAACCGCAGATTACAAAACTCCAAGCAACCACCGGAATTCAGGTTAATGCAAGATGTAAAATAATCATTAAAAAAATTGAAAGGTATTTAAATATATGCCAGAGAAGTGAGGGCCAGCCGATATATGTGGCATTAAGATGCATAAGAACAGACGGAATCCATACAGCAAATAAAACAGGTTGAGCATGTACAGCTGAAGCGTCAGATCACGGCGATTTATCAGTTAAATCGCAAAATGAAACCAACCTATCAGAAGGGTAACGCACGGAAAGATCGGTGTCATTTCCAGCTCAGAAGATCAGAAAACATAGAAAAAAAAAACACAACACCTCCGACGCATTGCAAACGATGACTCATCCCGTCAACCATAAGAGAACCGATCTACAAGAAATCGAAGTGAATTGCAGCATAAACAGGCAGAGAGCAACTGAAAATCCACGGAGCCGATCTACAACAAATTGAAAAGGACGAGATAAAGGAGAGAGGCACAAATCGGAGCTTACAGCGACGGAGAAGAGGAGACGAGAGGCGTCAGGGATCGCGCAGGAGCCAACCTCCGAAGACGACGGCTCCGATCTTCCGAATTCTCTCCTCTTCTCTTCTTCGCGGCCGAGAGAGAGTGACCAATGACGACAAGTAAAAACGGAGGGTTACGACCATATATATATATATATATATATATAGCGGGAGGCTGAGAGTGGGGGGCTGTGAAATGCAAATGAAATTGCCACCAAATTAAGAAATTAGGATTTCGCGTTTAAGAGAGATGGAGGAGGAAATCATGCCACCACGAGAAAAGATGGGGGTGACCTGTCTGACAGCCTTTCCTCGTCCCCCCCGTCGCGATCTCCACCGTCGGATATGTCTACCCAGATGTCGCGCCACGCTTAATGGGCGGCTGATATCCATTAGGGGCTTTCTAAAAAAAATCAAACGAACCGAACCAAATTTTAAAACCGTAATTCAAATAGTTTGAACCGGTTCCTTAAATTGTGTGTGTGTGTGTGTTTTTTTAGTGAATAGGAGGCTCAAACAAGTCTTCCATATGATTGGCTTAGCAATTATGATTAATTGAACCGAATCAAACCGAGTCGAACTGAACCAATATATTGTTACATCATAGTAATAACGGAGTAGAATAATCTCGAAATTTGGCAATACTCCAACGCACGTCCAAGATTTATCTGATTTCCTCATTCAAAATTGGAATATTATCGGCGGGTGGAGAGACCCAAGGGGGCCACAGCCGTCTCGAAATATCCAAAAAAAAAAAATTCCCTCAAAGTTGAGTTTTGAAATTCATGTGGGGCCCAAAGGACAAAAAAATTCATGAATTGGGACCACATTGGAACCCATCCCAATTTCAAAACTTCAATCCTTTGTCGTTAGCGGACATGGTCTCCAAGTTCCTCGATAATAGCTGTCTCGGTCGAAAATTTCCAAAGTGTCCGACGGAAAGCGACTCGAATATGAGACTACATTTATGGCGTGCCCCGACACGATCCCCAAGAATCCAAGCTCAGGCGAGAGCGTGTCACATCATCCTTGCTCTAGGAACATCCAATGATATTAAAGTCTAGTGATTGATGTGATTTAGTTTTATTATTTATAAATAAAAAATTAAATAATTAAAGAGTTTTATTTTTTTTTTAGTGAATTCACTTGATTGAAATTTCGAGCAGTGGAGCACGTGGGTGTAGTTGTTGATAAGGCTGAAAATGAGAGGACGTGTCGGCCCAAGCTGAGAGGAAAACCCGTTTTGCCCATGGAGAAGATGAGTTCAAGGAAGATGAAGCTACGAATCTACTTCTCTCGGAAAAGGATCTACGAGAGGCCTTGTCTGCGGCCCATTCTCGCCGCCCTTCGACTCTCTTCGGTCTCGAAATGAGCTTTGATGGATCAAAGTTAATTACGATGAATTACCGAGACTTAAATCCTGCTCTCACTGTACGTAGTTTAATTAGAGTGCATTGATACGGCCATCATTTGTAATATTTTTTTTAAAAAAATTAAATGATGAAATCTTGCAAACTACAATGCATTTGAATAGTAGTCATACTCCGAACTTAACTTAATTATTAAAAGATAAAATTCTTATAATTTACCTTCTCTTTTCATTCCATTGAACGAAAATCTCCCACTAACTATTGGCATATGTCGTATAACCAACGGTGCATTGTTCACCATCGTCTGGATGACCCATATAACAACCATTGGGTATTGCCAGATGGATTCATCCATGCAATAAAATTGTCTAATTATCGGTTTCCTTAATTATTATTTTTTTGGGTGGAGGAAAGTAGAACTGGACCTTATCGTCGCCTCAATGATTGGGCATGAGCACACTGATCGTCCTGTTAACGTTAATCGTGCACGCTTGTCTGGTCTTACGCGCTTCGTATCTTTGTGCTTTTTAAAAGCTCTCCCGCTTTCTGGATTTTCGATGTGTGGGAAATCAAGGCATTAATTTAGGTTAAATCATGGCCTTCACAAAAATCTCCGGTTACTTACGTCAGTGGAGGGGATTCAAATGCAACCGAAGATGACGCGAAGCAGCAACTGTGAAGGTCGAGATGTTGAGTTTGGTGGGGGGCGAAATTAGAAAAAAATATATAAATTTAAAAGCATTGGATAGATGAGATTAAGAAAATAATTCAAGAAAAAAATTGGTTAAAATTTTATAATAATATCAAGTATATATTGATATAAATATAATGAGAATAAATTTAAAAATGATATATCTAGATCAAATTTTCTAATACAGAGAAAAATAAAAATCTAGGGAGAAATATATATATATTTATATATGTAACTGTCCATTGGAAATTATTAATTGAGGCAACAATGAGTGCTTTCTAGCTATATGAAATAATACAAAAAGAATATTAGAAAATGATGTTAATATCATAGTTTTAAAAATTCGACCGAGCATGCCGGTTCGATCAGTTCAATTGAGAATTGGTCATTCACTCAGTCTGGTTCTTATAAAAAACTCAATTGCACTTTTAATGAGGTCAATTCCGATTGAACCGGCCAGTTCCTAATCCAACCAATGAACCCAATTGAAACTTATTATAATGTACTTATTTTATTATACTTCTATTTATATTTTATGTTAAATTTTTATTTAATATAATAGTTATATTAATAATTTTTATTATAAATTATATTTAAATTACGATATTATGTAAATTTATTAATAATATTATATATTAAATATGTGATTCAACACTTTAAATACCGATTCAATCCATAAACTTATAATTATACCAGTTTCTGGTCCAGTCTGATTTTAAAAAGTATGATTAATATAAAGAAAGAGCTAAATATGATAATTTAATAAAAAATAAATGAAATTGGTAAATCATTTTTTTCCCCTGAATTGAATAAGAGATGGCCCCAAATCAGTCCAACTCATGCTCGTACTTTTACATATCCTAACTCAAAGCTCGCCAAATTGGAGCTTTTCCCAAGCTGGGACTTCATGATTACGATTCGAACATAATCATTTCTTTTACTATTATTATCTTCTCAATTATTATTAATTTTATATAAACTAACTTGTATTAAAAAATCATCAAATCCTTACTAATCCAACTTAAACCGAGCTTATTTATTAAGGAGAATAAACTCTCATAACATATTATTTATTTATTTATAAGTTTCGAACTTTAGATGTTAAATTATTTAATTACAAGAGAATTAGCTCACTCTCCTGACCTTGAAAGCATGCGTTTTGCAAATTTTATAATTCTAAGGCCTTCATAGGGTAAATTGTGAAACCTTTGGTCGATTAAGCTTCCTTTCCACCTTGGTACGATGAACAGGTTGAGTCTGGTCCATAAAGCTCCAATATTCTACATTTACTTTTTACTATTAACCTCACTGAATTTTAAAATCAGATTAGCCACAACAATCTTGAAATTTTTTTTCACACTTCTCTTTTCAGTTTTTTTAATTTGTATTATTTTTTTAAAAATGATTTATGCGTATCTACATTTTTAAAATGTAATTTACTTCCACAATTAAATATAATATAATGGAACGATATCGGGAGAGACAAATGTGGTAGACCATAGGCCTTGCATGCTTCACCGATTGCACAGATGAACAACTTATTTATAGGCTCGGAGAAACTGATCCATTGAGGCAATTATATGAAATGAGAATCATACGGATACCAGAAAATTTCGAATGCACTACTACTTGACCTATTTGATCGATACGATCATATTCATAAATATTCTATCGCCTAACATATATAAATAATATATCTAATACACAATCTAAACTATTTTCCAGATAATTACAACAGGGAAAAGATAATGATGATGATTAGCAATAATACCAATAACAGTACCGACAGCATCTTAATAATGACGATGACAATAATAATTTTTTTCATTTTAAGTTAATGATATGTTTTTCCTTTTTTTTTTAGTGTCAAAAACACAAAACCCTTCACACATTCCATCAAAATAAAATTGAAATTTGAATTTACAATTTTATTTGAGAATATTAATTGATAAATTGGGAGTCCATAGGGAAACTAAGATTGGTTACACATACATAAACACTAAGAATCGGTAGCATTATTTTTACTGCTTGATAATATTTATTTATTAAAGTTCAGAAAAGAAATAATAATAATAATAATAACTGTAGAAATAATAAAAGCGACATGGAAATTTTATTTATTTATTTGATCAAATCTAAATATCAATATGCTTATTATTATTTATTGCACTCGATATTACTTACCATACTTTGCACAAGTTGTATGCTAGTTTATATGTATACATGTGTATGTGTCGACTCTCTCGGTTAGGGTTAGTGGTTCTACAATAGGCTTACCTTCCCGTTCTCGAGTAGATTCTTTGTCTTTCCTTTCATATATAAATTAATTGAAATCAATAAATTATTAGATTCTAATTAATTCAATTTAAGTTGAATAAGTCAATTAAAATTCACAATACTTGAATCTAATACTTTATTTAAGGGAAAAATTACCAACTAGTCACAATTAACTTTTATTGGTCTATATCTATCTTTAACATTATACTCCCATGAAATCATATGCACCACTCAACACTAAAAATTCATATGATTTTGATTAATTTGGGTCCGAGTACATATGATTAGTTCGGTAAAATGGTAAAACTCTCGTAATTGTAATTTTTTTTCATTTAAAAGATTTGAGTGAGGGTTTTATTTATGGGAAACGAGTATCCCATGCTGGTTCGAAGACCTGATTTGGTCTCTCCCTGTTCTACGTGATAAATGTCGACACGTGAGAAGCTGTATAGGATGAAGAGATCATGCAACATTATAATCTCTGTGTTCGTCAAATGTGTGCATATCCTTTCCATTCCACGAGTAAAGAGTCATCATTCTGAGAATTGCTCAATTAACGCCCATCAATAATTGATTTCCTACTATTCAATTTATAGTGTCATCACGTGCACGACCAACCATATAATTTCCATGCCTCTCATTTTTGGGCCAGTTGTACGATTCTTCACCACGCTGAGTAGAGCAAAATATTTTATGAAATTAAAGGAGAAAAAAATGGATGCATTTAGACATTCGGGTACGTTTAAGGAAAAGACTAGTAAAGTCGTGAAAGATGAAATTATTATATATATATATATGTACGTGTCTATTTCTGCATAGGATGCGAGAGTACTATAATCTATTTGCCCGACGGAGGAGGAGGAGTTGAGTACAATGATAACATATAGACCTAATACAACAGCACTTGTCTTGCCAAGAAACTCACAAAAAACTGCACTTCGATTGCCTCGGGAGCACTTAAGAGGCCAAAAAACGAAAAAGCTGGATGTGAGGGGGAAAGGAAAAACCAGCTAATTATAATAAGATCGATGGAGCCATCAGTAGTCATCACCTTCTGTTAAACGAATTCTGTTAGTGCTAACTGCTGGTGACATTTAGATCTTCACATTGTCTCTTCACGGCGGTGAAGAGGAGGGATGCGCTCTGCTCCGGGTCTCCAAGCCGATGCCGTTGTGCTTCCTTGAAGGTCCCGAGTAAGGAAATGGCATCCCTCTGGGCAGGAGGCCGAGGAATCGGTTAGGGCTTTGAGGATTGATGCTGTTGTTGATGGGCGGGTTCTTGACTTTGAAGACGTGGCTGTGTCTCGTGGCTCTCGACCCATGGCACTGCCCGAGGACGAGGGCCAAGATAGCCCACCCAAGGAGCTGGGTTTGCTGATGCCTCCTGGAGGAACCCATTTAACCTGGTCGGACAGACAAAGCTGTGAAAACAGATATTCCTTTTTCCCCTCCCTTTTATATATCCTTTTGCTGAATCTGTGACGGGGGAGAGGCTGGGATAAAGGGGGGGAAAGAAGATGAAAAGATTGTGAATGGCTAGGCAAGGACGCTCAGGTTTTGGGCAAAAAACTGAAGGGAGAAGAAGGGAGACGTGGGAGGCAGATGAGCCGCTTCTGCAAATGGGAAGACCTTGTTCAATCTGAATCCTGAAATCGAGGATGGAGGAAATCTGGAGAGGGTCCTTTCCTTTGTTAGGCTATGAGCGCCACGAAAGCGTGCAGGACTTGACATGACGGGGAGAGAGATGGAAAAGACAGAAAGCAACTTGTCTCTCTGTCAAATCAAATGCCATGAAAATTAGGAAACTTTTTTTTAGATACATAATCAAGCGTCTGACTGAAAAACTTTTAGCTGAATGTGTGATGTGTTCTCAATTTATTACTTGATGAGAATACTGTTCTCTGTTGGGTTAAAATTACTCCAAAATTAAATTAGGAGTAATAAGTCTAAAAGTCTATAAGAATTATTATATTCATCATTACAGTTTTCATATTGTCTAAAATTCGGCAAATTGGACTGACGAACCTAGCTAGCTAGCATGTGATTGAGAGCTTGTATAGTCCCTACACCCAATGTTCATACATATATAAATTCCCCACTTAAAAATGTGAATGAAAATTTGAATCAATAAGGATGGATTTACATAAACCTGATTTTTTAAGGATAATTCAATAGAGGGGCGGGGGAAGGGCTATACTTACAGAGATACACACAGCACATTTATATGTATATTTACACATGTTGATTTGGACCTACCTAATGGCAGGGAACAGATCCTCATAAATCATTATTTTTCATATAAAACCATTTTTAGGGTTTGATATTCCCTTTTGGGTTGGGTTCACCTCAGTCCCTTAACTTTTGGGGGCTGTCCTTGCAATGAACCAGTGGACTCTGCACTGTCACTTCATCCCCCACAGTGACTGAGTAAATCCCCATATATATATATTATACATTTTTTTTTGTCTCCCATCCTTTCCATCTAAGTAATTTCAATTATCATCTCTCTCTCTTTTTGGCTGGAATTTTCCCATCAAATTCGAATATTGCATCAACTCGAGCCTCTGTACATTAATCAGGCAAGTCTTCTCAGTCGTAGCCCACATACATATACATACGCACCGACGATATTTTCGTGCCCGTGGCGCGATGTCCTCTTGGCTAAAAGCATTGATGGCAGAGGCTATGATCTTTCTTCGTTCTAATGACGACGTGTGTGTGTGTCTGTCTGTATAACCATTTTTGTCCCGTGGAGAAATGCATGCAGGAGGCCACCGGGAAGTGGGGTTGTAGTCCGTCCGTGTCCGGATCCGACAATTGACCAGGAATGGGCAGAAGGGAAGGGAGCCGATGCCGCGATGACACACCACTGGGATCTGCCTCTGGACGGTCCCATGCACCGGTTGACTGAATGAGGCATGCAAGCAGGTGGTGAGCGGTGAATTCGTAAGCCTTTAACATGGCAATGGTGACGTAAAGAAACGTAACGTAGTACGCATGCGTCAGTCATGGAACTGTGCATGGCAAATGTACAAAGTGAATAGTATATAATAAATCATTCTGTTTTTACGTAATTTACAAGAGCGATATATTTATATTTCGTTAAAAAATTTAAACCGAAAGAGTATTGATATTTAACTCATTATATGTTAAAATTTTTAGTTTTATTTTTGGATATGATACTCAATTTCTTAACACTAGATTAATTAAATACTTTTATCCTTTAAAACAATTTTCCATGAAAACTTCGGATTAAAATATATAGGAAAAGCTTTTACGGTACCATTAGTAAAACATTTACCAAATTTACAACTTCACAATTAGACTATAAACCCTAGTGAAATTTCACCGTAATTTAGCTATTCTTCTCCATAATTTCGACAGTATTAGAATTAATGAAACCGTGGCGTGGCACACGACAAGACAATTGCACTCATTCAGTGTCAATTCTTTTTTTTTTTTTTTTTTTTTATAAATGGCGATGATAATCAATGATGAGCCAACCCTGTCGAAGAATCCAAAGTTCCTCACACTCTTTCATCACAATGAGATGAGTCATTCACATGGCATGAAATCTATACACAAGAATTTCTCACGTTAAACTCGAGCTAATTAATCCGTGAAACAATGAAAAGTGAGAACTGAGCATTGATCAGGTATCATCTTTGACGTATAATTTAAAATTTTAATATAGGATTAGTCCCATTGGGAGAAGGCGCAGGGGTGCAATTGCAATTATGGCAGAAGTTCGAGGACGAGAAATTCATCTGGGAGATTACCATGGGTTGGGTGGTGAAGCAGATGTCGCCCCGGGGAAAAAACAAATTGCTAACTGCACACCACTCACTAATGGGCCTACTGGGCTCCAATAGCTCCCGCACAGTGAAGTCAACACATGATCTTTCACCAAGGAAACCATAATTCGGCGTAGTATGAACATTCACAGAGCAGTTCCGGCTGTTGAATTACAGAGTTATGCGACGATAACTGTGAGATCGGCAAAATATGGCAAGTTTAATCTATACACAATATTCAGTTGTTCAGTGGGGGCATCATCGATCCAAGTGCAAAGCTTCCTATGTCAATATTCTCTTGTTCGGTTAGAAGGAAAATGGGTAATACGAGCTTGGTCGATGTGGTAGAGAGGGGATAACTCAGTTTGTCCTCCGAATGAGCCAAACTGCATCCATGTACGGCCTCAGCTAGTTTTTGGATGTCATATGGTCAAACAAAAATGGATTATTGAGATTTGAATTGATCAAATCTTGGTCCTTTTAGCAAAACTTCAGGTCTGTCGAAGGTAAATTTTGCTCAAATATGGCCTTTCGAGATTCCAAATCGTTGCCATCTTCGACCGTGCGAATTTACCACTCCGGATCCAATCAACCCTTAACTGCTTCTTCCTTTACCTCCGAAAATTTCATCTTCTAAATAAAATTTCCCTCTTGCTGGGGCAATTAGCAGTGATTTGACTTCCTGACGATGAAGGAGGAACAGAGGATTGAAGAACTATCTCTCTTCCTCTCTGCCTCTTCCCCTCCATGCGCAGAAGACAATGACATCAACGTCTTGTTTCACGCGCCGGCGACGCTCGGGCCTGTCCTGGTGCACATTTCCCATATCTCGAGACCCTCTTTACACGTCAAATCATTGAGAAACTGCTCCAGCAAGCAATGACATTGCTCCGCAAGTGTCTTTCTCCTTCAGTTGACCAAAAAATAAATGGTTTTTTTCACCTTCAACTGTCTTCCCGGGCTTCACTGCTGACAGGAAATCCCGCGTATAAAGGACACGTTGGAGGAATGATCTTGTAATATCCGGGAAGGAGAGTAGAGAATACTGACTGGGTGGCATATCGCTGTCTTTC
Source organism: Sonneratia alba (assembly GCA_900174645.1). Lineage (NCBI taxonomy): Eukaryota > Viridiplantae > Streptophyta > Magnoliopsida > Myrtales > Lythraceae > Sonneratia > Sonneratia alba. Next base: position 5,248,798 of record FWPY01000010.1, read on the forward strand.
TGTCCCTTCTCTCTCTGTAACTTTGCTTACTCCAGCCATTTTTTTTAGTTGGAAATTCGGGGAGAGTTGGTTCCGGTGGGCAGAACTTGACGTGGGTCCTGGTGCAAAATTTCGGATTCGTTGACGTTTGATTGACAGAGGGCCACGATCATCGGAGGTTCGGTGCTCTTCTGGAGTGTTTGAAACACTTGAATCCGGCCTTCTTGCTTGTCACTGAACTCACGGTAAAATTTAAAAAGCAAAACCCATCAAACAGCACCATTTTCTCTATTCTGCTGATGCCCACGTTTCTGGGTTCCGGTATTGTTTATCAATATCTGCAGCTTCTGCAGCAGTTCTTTTGAACAAGGTTGTTGCTTGTACTCACGGTTCGGCTAATCATTACTGGCTGCACTGTCAACCCAGAAATAGGTTTCTTTCTGAATGCTGGGTATTCTAGTTGATTGTTAGAACAAGCCAACATTAAGGGGTTGTTCTTGCTGACATTTGATGGTGGACAGCTTGAGAAATGAAGAGCTCCAGTAATGTAGGGGATGCCTCTGATCCATTCTTTGATTCGTCAGTCGGAACTGCTCTGTGAATGTTCTTAATGCGCTGGATTATCGGCTTACACTGAATTGTTGAACTAGCTCGAAGATGGTACTTTCATGGTTTCCTTGGTGGAAGATCATGTGTGGACTTTCACCATGCGGGAGCTATTGGAGTCCAATAGGGCCATTGGTGAGTGGTATGCAGTTAGCATTTTTTTAAGAACATAATAAATCTTAATTTTAATTAATATATCTCAAATTTGTGGCTGTATTGTAATTTAAATATTTTAAAATTGAAGTCAAGATGGTTAATTTGGTCGTTACATAGTAGTGAATTTACCATTATTCCTTATTATTTTACATGGCTATTAAAAATTAAAAATTATATTTCATAGGATCTCAGGAAATGTAGATAGCTTATTTTTACACCCTTTTTTATATTTTAAATTTATTTTCCTTAGTTTTGACCTCCGAAAAATGGTATATTTACATTTTTATTTTTAAAATATTAAGTAATTAGGAAAAATTTTAATAAATTTAATATCCTCTTTACATTTTTTAAATTATAAGGGGATATTTCTACGGTATGGTGACAGGCGGAGTTGGACACGCGAGGGAGAGAGAGAGAGAGAGAGAGATATATATATATATATAATTTTATCGTACGGAAAATAAACTTTCGAATTATCCAAAAAAGAAAAAAAGGAAGATATTTTTGAAATAATATCTTCCTTATCTAATCCTCAGGGAATTTGAAAGCTGCAGAGGATTCGATCTGATCATTGGCATTTGGCGGGGCACAGGCTGAAGTCTGAAAGCACTTCACTTCACTGGCAGCTGCATTCTCTCATGGCCATCTCCTCCTCTTTTCTCCCTAATCTGTCTTTAACTGCCAATGCTTCTGCTTCCAAGTCCCCTTCTTCCCTGTTGTCGCCTTGGAATGCCTTCAAAGGCCGTCATGGGAGCTCGAACGGGCGATCTTCAGTTCCTTGCTCTTGTTCTTATTCCTCTCCTCAGTTTGAACCTACCTCTCCAGACCCAATGAACCCTAGGTTCGCGCTTTTTCTTTTCCCTTCTTTTATGTTCTGCAAATGAGAAAATTGAGGGTATTTAACCTTGAAAGGTTCTTGCTTCTTGCGGGCAAGCTGTTTGGAGGAATGTCTGTGTGGGCAATTAGCTCTATTGATAGAGGGGGACTGTCATGTTCGGCCACTTTCCTAGTGGCCATCAATTTGTCTTCATCGTTTCCATCACAGTTAACTAGTGAATCTTGGTGATGAGAGATTCCAAGGGCGGAGTTGGCCTTGTGTAGTAACTTATTGGTATCCTGAGAACTATATCAAGTTGTAGAGTGGCTAATTTGAATTTTAAATTGGTCGGTCTCTTCTGATTGTGGTGGGGTTTGTTGATTAATGAGACAAATGCTTTTGTGTGGTTCTTCGAGTTTGCTGATGTATCTTGGAAACAGGCAAGCTCACCTATCTTCTATGAGTTCCTTTGGGTTGTCAATGCATGAGAATGGTAAACAATCATTCAGATGGCGGAGGGTGCTGCTTAAAGTGAGCGGAGAAGCCCTTGCAGGAGATCATACTCAGAACATTGACCCAAAAGTCAGCTTCTAAGCATCTATATCATTTCTCATAGCATTCTATCATTAGTGTTACCTGAAATTGGCAATATGATTGGCAAACAGGTCACAATGGCTATTGCAAGAGAGGTTGCTGCTGTCACACGCCTGGGCATTGAGGTATAACAAGTAGTCTGGATTTAATTTCTCTCATTGAGTTCGTGGGTTAGTTGTCTTGCTGTTGCTGTGATGATTTGATCCGTTATTGGAACTGTTATTCATTCAGTTCTAGATAATCCTGTACTTCTGTTATCCCTCAAATAGAAGTTAATTAGTCCCTAACAAGACCCAAGTTTTTTTTTGAGTAGTAACAAGACCAAAGTTATTAGGTGGCAACGATTCAAATATTTTCACCTGGAAGATGCATTTATGCATGAGTTTTCCAAGTTATGATAATGACTTTGCTTGTTGGTGGGTGAGTCTCCTTGAAGTTTTGAATTGTATTTAAATGTTTTTGAGGTCTGATTTCGGAATCAAATAGAAAAAAATATCTCCCTAAGTTTACTGATGATTCAGGTGGCAATTGTGGTTGGTGGTGGGAATATATTTCGAGGCGCATCCTGGGCTGGCAGCAGTGGCCTTGAACGTTCGTCAGCTGACTACATTGGGTAACTTGTGTTCCTTTATTTCTGTGCTTGAAAAAATGATGGTCCTCTCCTGGAACAAAATGATAAGGGTAAAATGAATAAGGTCTAGATTTTAGTGGAAACATCTTTAATGACCTCTTATGTTTTCTTTGGTCTGTTTATTCACCACGATATTCTGTATGTACTACAGCATGCTAGCAACTGTCATGAATGCGATCTTTCTTCAAGCAACAATGGAGAGTATTGGTATCCCAACTCGTGTTCAGACAGCATTTAGGATGTCTGAGGTTGCAGAGCCATATATACGCCGGCGGGCTGTTAGGCATTTGGAGAAAGGCAGGGTTGTAATTTTTGCTGCAGGAACTGGAAATCCTTTCTTCACCACTGACACTGCTGCAGCCCTCCGATGTGCTGAGAGTGAGTACTATATATTCATGATGGATCTTTCCACTAGCCTTGGGTCACATGATGTACAGTCTTAAAATATGCACTTAAGTGCATCTACTGAATGAATTAAGGCCTATTTGTCATTCCTGGCTGTTGAATTTAAGATCTCAGGTGATTTTGGCTGCACAAAACTTGCTTTGCCAAATCTTCCCCAACTTAGGAACGAGAAGCATCATGTAGTAAATGACATAATGTGTTTTATTCTATTTGCTTAGACATTTTAATTGTGTTTATTGTAGCTTAGCGGCAGAGCATCTCATAAGTAGTGGCGTGTTCTATTTAGTTTAAAACCAGTTTTGGATTCACAGAGGCCTTCTACTCATTCTTCTTTTTGGGATTGGATGTGTTGTTGGTCCAGTCAATGCGGAGGTTGTGCTGAAAGCAACAAATGTCGATGGGGTCTATGATGATGATCCCAGGCAAAACCCAAGTGCTCGTCTTCTTGACACATTGACTTATCACGAAGTGACTTCGAAGGACCTTTCTGTAATGGACATGACTGCCATTACTCTTTGCCAAGAAAACAACATCCCAGGTTTGTCTCTTGCATCTTGATTTTATGCTGGTATTTAGTCATTGAGGTTCATGGATGTCATCGTTATTAGGCAGTAGCAATTAGGTAAAAGGAGGAAATCTTAAACAGGAACCTATTGCTTGCAGTGGTTGTGTTCAATTTGTCTGAGCCAGGAAATATCTCGAGAGCAATAAAGGGGGAGAGGGTTGGCACGCTGATTGGATCCACATGGAATTTGCCAGTGAAAACAGCTTGAATGTCGAAAGAGAGTCATGCCACACAATTATTGTTGGTATTCTTTTCTTGCAGCTCAAGATTCTACTTCTTCCGGATTTCTCATGTTAAAAAAAGAAACAACATTCTTCTTACTGGGTTACCAACATAGATGCCCATCAACAGCAAAGTCGAATTGTTGTAAATAATTTGTTACTTCTAACTGAAGGTGAACTTTCATGCGGCTTAATCTTGCTTGTCATATCGCCTGCAGAAATGGATCAATCGCTTCATACACTTGTTCTCTCCTACCTCCGCCAATGAGCGTACTTGAGGTTTGCGTCTTCGAGCTGCACTTTTGGCCTTGTCATATTAAAATTTTCCTGTAAAATTGTGACCAATTCCACTTCAGAAAAATGGTAGAAAAAACTTTTGGCCTTATACGATCATCTTACACGGCTTGACCGTTCTCGAAACTGCCTCGTCTCCCGAGCTATATCTGAGACAGTTATGAACTTAGGACGCCAATGATTCAGCCATCCAGCGTGGAACTTGTCTAACTACAGAAGAAGCTCTTCTTGGGTGCTCAACGACGCACTTGTGCGGGTATAATTGAACGTGGATTGAAGAAGTGGCAGGCCGATCCATGAATAAACCATATGTAAACACGAGACTTGTCGTTCGACTGCAATTCTTCCAGAACAGGGTAAAATTTTCATACATTTGGGATCGACAATGTCGTTTGATGCCACAATGAATCATGGAAATCTACGTTATACTTTAACTATCGTGAATTCCCGCGTCACTGCCGCGACGCGAGGATGTCCACGATGCCCAAGGCCACATCGCAGATACGCTTGAGCCCATCCTCCCTATGGGCAACCTCAGCCGGATATGCGGGCCCGTGAGCCCACCTGAACGCATTACGGCAGGCGTTTGGGTAGTCCTGGGCGGCCAAGATGTGCAAGTAGGCGTTATCGTACGACTCCATGACCAGGTCCTGGGAGGAGTCCCGCAGGGAGCTTCCCGCCAGGGAGTACTTGTTGGCGCAGTCCCTCAACAGCTTGACCATGGCAGGGTCGCCGGTGGTTGTAGACGCCGCCAGAGAGGAGAGAAAGGAGGATGTGGCAGTGGCGTTCGTGACCGACACGCCGACCATGATGAGGGCGAGGCCTTTGGTGTCTGCAGTTGGGCTGGCTGGGTTGGAGCGGAGCGAGGAGACGCAGAGGTCATAGTATTTGGTGGTCTTGCAGGTCATCTGGACCAGAGTCGGTATTGGGCTTGGCGTAGTAATGGGGGAAGGGTGAGAGGAAGTTGAAGAAGGCGGAGCAGGAGCTCTTCTTGCTGAGACCGGAGGGACTGTAATGGCGACAAGAAGAAGAAGAAGAAGACGGCAGGAGCCATATCTGGAACCCACCATTTTCAGGATTATGATGGCAAGACTGGACGGCAGTGACGTTTAAATATCTGGGGCCTGGGTCAGGAAAGAGACATGAGTCGGAAAATGAATCAGAAGTAATTCGATATGGAATGAACCAGCTACTGGTCTTGGTATTGAAAGCTGTACAGAAACGCGGCCAAAGGCTATCTTTCGTAATGGAACAGGGTTTCATGAGTTACTTGAGGCTAATCATTCTCTTGTTATAAATGGTCCCGCTTGAGGCTTCAAACGATGATTTGGTCAGCACCCGACCGGTTCATTCGAGTGACCGACGCAAGAACGAGTCAAGCTGCTCGGGAGCCATTTCGGGCAAAGCCAGTTAATTAGCTCGAGGTCAGGCTGGATTAGGCTTAGACTTGTGTAGTCCAAGTTGACGTTCATATAATGGAAACGTATGAGACTACGAAGTGTGAACCCTGACCAGCCATTCGTTTATAGGCTTTTGACTTGGGGTTGACATGTGTACAAAACATTAGTTTGTCTTTTTGTTGGATGTCCTCTACTCGGTGTGGGGCCTCCAAACCATCAGAAAATCACGATTTGAGTCATGTAAACGTAGAAGATCATCATTTACGAGAGGTAACTTTTTGCAAATTAACTGCACTTGACTGCGGATTAGTTAGAATCCACCAGTCTCATGCGAGATGTTTTTAAGGCACAGTTTGGCTCTTTGGGCAGCTTCCAAACGAAGTTCACGGGCCGCACATCTTCCAAACACCGACTCCGCTTTCTGTTAAGATATAATTAATTCTCTATCAGTCTAGGTACCAAAAAAAAAAAAAGCATCCTATGTCATTCCGTCCTCTTGCTTATTAGAGCCAAACGAGGCACGTTTAGAGCGACTGACCATCACCTTTCGTACCCGTTAAGGCTCTCAGATTACAATACTTGGATTGGGTATTCCAAATGCTAGCTTGGGAATCGATTTCGAAAGCCCGACAACTGTTTTCCTTTCCCTTTTCTCTGGAGTTTCTCTAGCTGGGAAGGTATTGGCTGGATAGTTGCAGGGCGTCACTCTAGAGAAGTCACTGACAGAGGGTAGAAGACAGCAGACGCGTTGCTGCAAATAATTTTGCTAGGAAACTACGGAGTGTCAGTACTACTTGGAAAAGAAAGGCGCCCCTTTTCGCTCGGTACAACCATTCGCTACTCGACAAGCTCCGGGGTGGCAAATGATCGAGATATGACTGGGGTTAGATATCAACTCCACCAGTCCTTTATGTGCTGCAGAAGTGACTGCCACTGTAAGCGAAGCTCGGACTTGGAATATGATTCTTCTCCGTCCTGTTCGATTTTCACCACTTTTGCGCAGGAGAACCACTCATAAAACGACGGTATATTTCGATGGAATCATAAACTTTCACGGAACATCTTATTCGGGTCAGGAGCAGAAGATCACGCACACCCCATATACAGGACAAAACAGGGAGCCGCACATGACACGGTTTTGTTTTCATCGCCTCCTCGTCTATGCTTCCGGCATGCGGATAATGCAGCGGAGACTCTCTCCCTTGAGCATGTAGTCGAACGCCTCGTTAATGTCCGAGAGATGGACTTCGTGTGTGATGAACTTTTCCAGCTCTAGCTCCTGGAGACGGCGTCTGGGTTAGACTTGGATTACACAATTCTTCCAGTGTTCCACCATGAACACATACCTATGGACTACATATTTACCTTGCTCATGTACATCTCGACCACAGATGGCAGGTCGGTCCGCGGCTTATAGTTCCCGAAGAAGGTGCCCTTGAGAGTCTTCTCGTTCAGCACATTCATCGGATGAGTCTTAAAAGCATCGTCTCTGTCTGGCACACCAACAAGAACCGCAACACCCCACCCCTGCACAGCATACGGAAGGCAGACTTCGGATTTCCTATTCCGTATATGACTCAGCAAAAAGAAACAGATGCAGTGAATGTTGCGAGGATTTACATCATGAACACATTCGAATGCGGAAATCATGGCGCTGACATTCCCAGTGCATTCAACGCTCCGATCAACTCCTCCGCCGGTCATTTCAGCAATTACCTGCAGAACATAGCAAAGAACAACAGTAAGAGAACACCAGCACGCGAGTCGGTGGTCTACTTAGTCTCTTTGCTGTAATTTGATTAGTTTCACCAACCTCTTGGACAGGCTTGTCATAATCTTTCGGGTTCACGAACTCAGTCACACCGAAGTTTTTCGCTGTAACGATTGGGGAAAGTTTTTTTTTGAAAATTACATAGTGACAGCACGAATTTGTATATTGCTTCTAGCTGAAGCTGACATATTTGTTCATACCAGCATGAAACCTCTGGGGATTTAAATCGACTCCGATGATCCTAGATGCACCGGCTATTCTAGCCCCTTCAGCAGCCTAATTGAAATCGAAAACAGGTTAGAATTTTTCTCATCTCATCCCACAATGTTGATGTGTTTCCATTGCTGAACGTTGAAAGAAGTAACAAAAACTCACCGCGAGGCCAACAGCTCCCAGCCCGAAAATGGCCACGGTTGAGCCCTTTTTCGGCTTTGCAACATTCAATGTGGCACCGAGGCCTAAGAAGCAAGTGATGATAGTTCCTTAAGAGTGAAATCTTTGTTTTCCCCTTTCCCATGGAAACTGGGACAATTTCCATTTTCGACAACAAAACAGATGATATTGGACGAGGAAAACTTTCGGTACCTGTGGAGACTCCGCAGCTGAGAATGCATACTTTGTCGAGTGGAGCCTTGGGGTTGATCTTTGCAACACAACCAGAATGGACCACGGTGTACTCACTGAAGGTGGAAGTCCCGACGAAGTGGAAAATCGGCTTCCCGTTGATCGAGAACCTCGATTTTCCGTCGTTCAGCATGACTCCGCGGTCGGTGTTTATCCTAAGGAGATCACACATATTGCTCTCCTCAGATTTGCAGTGCCGACAGTCCTTGCACTCCCCGGTAAACACGGGAAGAACATGGTCGCCCGGCTTGAGATCGGCTACGCCCTCCCCAACACTCTCCACGATCCTAAATAAAGAAGGACCCGATTTCAGGTCTCATACTTCACTCAGGAAGATCACGTAAATCAGACCAGAAAGGATGGATTGTAGTACCCAGCGGCTTCATGGCCGAATATGCGAGGAAACACTGGAGTTTGTCCCTGAAAATGTAGCATAACAAATTGCTCAGTTGAAGCGGACAACGAGCTTGCATATACATCTCAAACCAAAGAAATGATAAATTCCAATTCTGATTACCTTGGCTTCCCAGAAGTAGACATCGGTGTGGCAGAGAGCAGTGAAAAGGATCTTCAGACGAACCTCCATTGCCTGGGGAGGAGCCACCTCTACTTCTTCTATCGCCAGCGGCTTTCCCGCTTCCCATGCCACCGCAGCTACGTATTGTAAAACAGATGAACTCGATCAGTCATCTAAAAGTCAAACGAACGGAGGCACATCCAGACAGATAATGAAAGCATTCTTGATCGCATTATATCATTCAGAAGATCATGCACATCATAAAATCAGAGGACGCAAATCGGAGCCGGTAAATAGAAAATGTTTCACCTTTGCAGCGTATAACTTTTCCAACCGTGCTTGACATCTCTTATTCTTCTTTCTCTTTCTCCTTGGTCGATCAGTTGATTTCCTGGATATGAGGAGAAGGGTCTTCCTGGTCTGTCTATTTATAGTCCTTGAGATCCAGAGAGGCTTCATGGTTGAGAACCAATCAGCGCACGAGGAAGAAGCAGGGAGAACACAATAACAAACCGACAAAACTGTGGTTTAGCGTTCGGATTCCCGATGAATCATCTGCTTGCTGGCGCCTTCGGATCGGTTCATGGTTTCTGGTTCTCCAACTGGTTAGCTTTTTATATTAGTTTGACTAATATTTTTGCTGCTAGTTTGTCTGCATGCAACTGTGCCCAAGTCTCTTGGCTTTATTTATCATTTTCTTCATCTAGTTCATGCGTTTGAAGATTGGATTAATTTATGCAGTTCACCTTCCCCAGAAGTAGCCTTATCTTCTGCCAAAGATGCACATTTCCTAAGCGAAAGAGCTAGTCTATTGGATAAAAAGACTCTTTTGATTGTAAGATTTATTCTCGACATAGACATTGAATAATGAAGCAACTACATGTGGGGAGAAGTCATTCGAGAAGGCTCCAATGGTTTCTCTTTTGCAAGTTGTGTTAATTAAAAATCAAGAACTCGACTCTGACTTTACTTGATCTTTAATCTGTACTAAAAATATGCAGCCTGCAGGCCCTCGAATACGCTGCTTAGGATAAGCTTCCAATGGGAATTTCAGTTAATTATATGCCATAACTATATCCCAGAGCGTGCAACCCAATGAGCGCTCTGATAGTCATGTGAATGACTTTCTGCGGCCAAGTTCACTGTAATGTAGCTGGTAATTGAATCGATTTGCTCCTCCATTGTAGTTTTGATATTAGACTTGTGTACGGTCAATACCATGGAAGATCACAAGGATTCCTGCCCCCCCGCAGCATCGAAAGATCCATTGAGGCAAACTGTACATCAGAGCCCGTCTGCAGCTGGCATGTGATCGAATGCCTTCTTTGATCTCTGGAAGGGAGAAATACTATGCATCCATTCAACATTATATGTTGGGGTCCATCTCCTCCTAGTGCAAAACCGAACACTCCTAAATGATCTTGCCAAATGGAACTTCATGTGAGATGAACTTCTCCAATTCAAGCTTTTGCCCACACCAAACAAACTTTGGATTATAATTGCTGAGTAAAGATCAAGAACATTCCTCTCGATCTCATCATAAAATGCTCTTCTTAGACTTTTCATATTTCTCACTCGAAAAAATGAAGAAAGCCCGCTAACATTACACTTCTTCCTTTTTCTCGCAGAGAAGACTACATAAAGAACTGAAATTTTATTTTCGGTAATTCAAAACCATTCCCACAGTTAAATGCACAATTTTTGCTGCCAGAAAACGGGACCAGAGAGTATCTGTTCATATGCCAAGTCACCCCGGCTACCTTGGTGGCTCTGACAACGTTCAAAAGAGGGTTGTGAACAGGGGCAGCTAGAGCCAGAGCTGACTTGAATCATTAACACATTCGGATGCAGAATCCGAATCAGTAGATCTTTTCACAATGAACAACGCACAGATTATCCTGTAACTGAATAATAGAAGACATTTTTTCTATCATAGTCGATGCAATGCGAGAGAACGACCACTGAATATATCACAAGAAATTAAAAGAAATAAGGAGGTTGATGAAGAACTCCGTTTTCATTATATGGAACCATTACAATGATACATGAAAGATCTCTGCCCCACAAACGACACAGACATAACAGCACAGGAAAGAGCCAGAGTGGCGAAGCCCACTAGAACAACCTCAGGTTATACAGCAGTAACTTGAACTCAATTCTTCTCTTTGAACAGAAAAGTAATAAGTTGAAGTATAAACAACCCTATGCATCCATTCGGATTATACATTGGAGCCCTTCTCCAGCTAGCATGTAGTCGAAAGCCTTGTTGATCTCTGAGAATGTAACTTCATGCGTAATGAATTTCTCCAGCTCAAGCTCCTGCCATAATAAACAAATTCTTAGTTTGATTTTATTCAGCACATACTCAAAAGCTTGACATGAGTATATTATCTCGCCATAGAAAACTATCCCTGCTTTCCATTGTTCTCATATTGAAAGTTGAAGGCAAAAATTTATCCCTATTTTCACAGAAACGAGTAGAATTCCATCAGATCTTTTCTACTATGTAGCAATGGACTTGAGCTTCTACTTACTTTATTCATGTACTTTTCCACAACAGAAGGAAGGTCGGTCCTTGGCTTGTAATTCCCAAAGAAGGTGCCCTTCAACGTTCTTTCATTCAAGACATTCATAGGGCGAGTCTTGAATGCGTCATCCTTGTTTGGAACTCCAACCAGAACAGCAACACCCCATCCCTGCAATACAATTTTGTCCAAAAATATGTGAATTCTCATAAAAATGCATTATAAAATTTTATTAACTTTTATTCCATATACTCAATTAATGACTTGAAGTAAGTTTCAGAAAAGTACATCATGAACACATTCAAATGCAGAAATCATAGCATTGATATTTCCCGTGCACTCCACGCTCCGATCAACTCCTCCATTGGTCATTTCAGCAATCACCTAAATGAAGAAAAGCCGAGTGAATACAAGGAAAGATACCATATTTCCAAGGAATAATCAAGGGAATAGATATTAACCTCCTGAACAGGCTTGTCGTAGTCCTTTGGGTTCACGAACATGGTGACTCCAAACTTTTTTGCTGTTCATGAGATTCATAACTACCTCAGAAATCAACTAAAATTATATCATACAATGAATAGAACAAGGTAGTTTTGACTTACATTCCTCAAATCTCTTCGGGTTCAAGTCAACTCCTATAATCCTTGATGCACCAGCAATTCTAGCCCCCTCAGCAGCCTAATCAGATAAGAATTTGTCACAAAAAAATCCACGTTTTCAATAAGTAGAAGGTAACTGCTTTATCAACATTCGAGAGGGTATCTCTTACCGCAAGCCCAACAGCTCCCAATCCAAAAACAGCCACAGAGGAGCCCTTCTTTTGTTTTGCAACATTCAATGTGGCACCAAGTCCGGCAACACGAAATCCTCATTGTCATCATTGTTGACTGTCAAGACCATTCTCCCTAATAACAGTTGAAAGAATGACCATCTCATTTTCGGAAGATCATATCTTTTATTCGTTTCATGGAGAAACACAGATGACAAGGTAACGTTAATATGTTTCTTTTAATAATAAATTGTCTTTGTTTTATGGAAAATATTGAAAGAAACAAACCAAGACAATGAATGAAGCCAACTAGGACTGTTGGGTCATCTTTCACACCAGAAAAAATTTTCTTAAGAGCACAAAGGAGATGATGCGGGAAAACTGTACTGTCTCACTCACCTGTTGAAATTCCACAACTGAGAACACAGACTTTGTCCAGTGGAGCTTCAGGGTTGACCTTGACAACACATCCCACATGAACAACCGTGTACTCACTTAAGGTGGAAGTCCTGACAAAATGGTAAATGGGCTTCCCATTGATTGAGAACCTTGTATTGCCATCATTCAACATGATGCCTCGGTCTGTGTTGATCCTCAGGAGATCACACGTGTTGCTCTCCTCAGACTTACAACATTCCTTACACTCTCAAGTGAACACTGGGAGGACATGGTCCCCAGGTTTGAGGTCTGTTACTCCTTCACCAACACTCTCCACAATTCTAAAATCATGATCAAGCCACAAGACAAAGGATTAAGTACAATAGAGAGGCAATTGCATTTCATTAAACCAGTCTTAATATACATTATTAATATACTGAAAAACATTTTCAAGTGCAGATTCAGGTCTCAAGTCCCAGTAATCTCCTAGGATTTATTCCAGGCCATTTTTGCATTTGCATATTTCAGTCTTACATACAAGACCAGCTTAGCTTGCGAGAAATCATGAACATGTTCACATTCTCAATGCAATTGTATGCATACCTTCATATACAAGTTCAAGCATCACTTAAGAATGGCATTTAGCATGTTTCTTTCTTCTCGCTCTAATTTAAAAAAAAAAGGTAGACATAATGGATCTTTTAGATACATACCCGGCGGCTTCATGACCAAAAATTCATGGAAACACGGGGGTCCGCCCCTGCAAAAAGATGAGTAACAATTTGGTTCAGCGAAATAGTAACAATCAGATCAGATTAAAATTTACATTTTAGGAACGACTGATTGCAACAGATGTATGCTCCTAGTAAATGGCCTACTGATTTACCTTGGCTTCCCAGAATTAGGCATCAGTGTGGCAAAGGGAAGTGAAGAGGATCTTGATGCGGACCTCCATTGCCTGTGGAGGTGCCACCTCCACTTCTTCTATCACAAGTGGCTTTCCTGCATCCCATGCCACGGCAGCTGCAAAATTTGAGATCCATTGTGATAAAAGCCGTATAATCTTAATTTTATTTTATTTCTTTGAGTTTTCTGTTCAGTAACTCTTCATTGCCGATAACTTACTCAGAGGTCATCATGGAAGGGAAACATCTATACAGAAATAAATGTTGAGCAGATCAACAGCTCCAAAGAAGCTGACTCAATCCGACCCTCCAAACAACTAAACCTTACAGCATATTTGGGGTTTAGGCCTCAAAATGCCTCAACAAAAGAATACAAACAGATTATAAGATGTTTCCTGAAATCAAGCTAAAAGTAAGACTCATTAAGTGCAAGAGTTTCATTGCTATCACCTGGGAAGTTAAATGGAAGCTACGTAAAATAGAGTAGTTGAAGTACGCTAAATTTATAAAAATACGATTTTTCCTAGTCAAGGGTTCACCATCCCTGCAACCACTAAATCCATCCCTTTCTGTGATACATCCAAGACAGGATCAGTCAGAAGTTGCCCATTTACTAAATTAGACTTGACAAGGGGAACAGAAAGGAAAATGACCCTATCAGGGATCCGACCCAGCAAAGGAATGATGATCTCTGATCGTCTAAACTTTCAGTATCTTAGCTCATAAAAGAATAAAGCATAAGAATTGGTACTTTATAGGCAGTAACTGACAAGGGTAAAGCACGGAAATTTCCACCAAAAGAAGCACGAAACTGACAGAGAAACAAAGAAAGGAGAGACTTTAATGGGGGAGCAAGCCCGGAGAGAGCGACCAGAAGATGGGATTTGATTCAGCTAACCTTTGCAGCGGATAACCTGACCAGCAGTGCTTGCCATTGTTTCGGCTCTACGCGTCTTCTTCTCTCGTTACAGCTTCTTCCTCCAAAGATTGATTATTCTCTGTGAGATGAAAACGGGTATTTATAGTGCAAAGATAGATACCGCACCTATAACATGTTCGAAATATTAAGGTTGAATATAATGGTTATGATTGGAGAGTATAGTATTTAAATTGAACTGAATCACTTTAACAATTTGAGAATATTTGGTTCGATTCAGCGACTAGTCCCTAGTTTTTTGAGCATGTGATTAACTCGGATGCCATTTGTCATATATCAAATAAGAAAATCCAACCCCAAAGACTAACAAGTTATGTAGACAAAAAGCTAGAGATGTTAGTTAGGTGGTATAAGTCGATTTAAAATGGGTTCAAAACCGTTTTGTCTAGTTATAGTTTAGTATGTTAAGTATTCGGTTATAAATTATGGTTTATAAAAATATAAATGATTTAACAACTATTTCTAAACGGACTGTTTACTAGTTTTAATTCTTTAAAAAAATTATTTAAAATAAATATATTTTTAAAAATTTCAAGTTAAACAATAAAATTCGACTATTAATTTGTCAACTTTTAACTGTTCGAGTTGGTTTCCAAATGATTCTAGACTATTTAACATTTTCAACCAAAAAAAGCCATTTGACGACGTATGCATTATTTCTCACCTCTGCGAATTTTGCTGGTGAAGGCTGGGGAGGGACTTTGGTGGGGCCCGCAGCAGTTACAACCTACCTGCTTTCTGCGTTCCTTTTTCCATAAAAATTTCAAAAAATTTCAAAAATATTTCGCAATAGGCGGCTTTAAAGCAGTTATAATTTTATATTTAGGTATTATAAATATAAAATTATGAAATTAGTGGATTTGAATATGAATTTTGGATCTTGCATTTAGATCCGTACCCCTGATCATTGGGGGTGGGGGGACGGAAATACAGTAACGCATTTTATATTGAGAGGCTAAATTGCGCCTCATTGCACCGGAGCGCAGGTTAGAGGACCCGGCTTTCCGCTAATTAATCACTTCTAAATTGAGTTTAATTTTTGAAGGAAAAATTGATGATAGATATATTTGTAATAAAGATAAATAAATAAATAATAGTAAAATTTGGAAAATTATTGCCTGAAAGTTGTGTGTTTTGTCCTCCATGCTTGCCCCCTCAACCACCACTTCCACCACCGCGTCGGGACTTCCACCTCCACCTCCACCGCCACCGCCACCGCCATTGCCGGCAGCTCCGTAACGACGGCCGCCTCTTGACAATTCCGCCACCACCTCCCGGAGGGAGACGATCAGCTTCTCCGCGTTCTCTTTATTTCTATTTGCTGAGCGAACTTAGTCGCATTTCCTCTCTTTCATTCGGCCGAATCTGCTCCACATCGCGGGGAATCCTTCAACGCTTCTTCAGGGCAGGAGCATAAATCGTTGATCTGTATCGAAATTCTGGTTATCTGTGAGTACTGCAGCCCTTGGCTATCCGATCAGTCGAGGTGTTGCATCTGGTTCTTGAAGTTAACGTAGGGTTGTCTCAGCTGATTTGGTCCGAAACTCTGAATTGTAGATTGAGCTGAGGTTTATCAGGGTGGTTAGATTGGCGGGATCGGGGTTGGGGTTTTGTGTCTTATGATGGTAGATTGATTAAGCAGGGATTTGATAATGGTTCGGCTTCTTGGGCTCACTCTCAGGGAAACTGATGATTCGCCCCGGGAGATCCCAAGCTCTCGGAATCCCTTAGGGAGTGACTCAGGTGAGACTGGGTGGCTCATCAGGTTTTTCAACTCAGCATTCTTCTGCGAGTGGATTGCTGTTAGCTACCTGTATAAGCATGATCACACTGGTGTTCGCGATTATCTATGCAATCGAATGTATACATTGCCTTTGCCTGGGATTGAAAGCTATCTCTTTCAAATCTGCTACATGATGGTGCACAAGCCAAGCCCCAGCTTGGATAAATTTGTGATTGATGTCTGCTCCAAGTCATTGAAGATTGCACTGAAAGTGCACTGGTTCTTGATGGCAGAGCTGGAGGACAACGATGACAATGAAGGGATTAGTAGGATTCAGGAAAAGTGTCAGATTGCAGCTACTGTGATGGGTGAGTGGCCTTTCCTTTTGAGGCCAACCAGTTCTAATTCTAGTCCCGGGAGTAAGAATCATGTATTGAATAGAATATTGTCTTCTAAACAGCGACTGCTATCACTAACATTGTCCCCAGATGATAACAAGAGGAGGTCCTTGTCATTCTCTCCTTCTATAGGGAATAGTTTGCAAGAAGATATTGGTCAGTCAACACAAGAAGAGAACAAAATCTTTAAAAAATTTATTCCTGGTCCAAAGGTTCGGGATGCCTTTCTGTTCAGAAAGTCTGTAGAGAAGGATGATGATGACTCTGAGAAGGATGGTTTCTTCAAGAGGCTTTTGAGGGACAGTAGAACTGATGATGAAGAGGGCTCAGAAGGTTTCTTCAAGAGGCTCCTAAGAGAAAGTAAAGGCGAGGATGATGAGTTCACATCAAGTTCTGATGGATTTTTCAAGAGATTGTTTCGAGATAGCAAGAGTGATTCTGATGATAAATCAGTCTCAAAGTCAGTAGAAGATGATGAGAAAGAAGGGTTCTTTCGCAAACTTTTCAAGGATAAATTTGAGGACAAAAAGGATGGTAATGATGATGAAGATAAAGGGGCAGATGAAGAAAGATGTTCAAAATCTGCTGAAGATGATGATAATGAAGGATTCTTCCGGAAATTTTTTAGGGAGAAGTTTGAGGATAAGAACAGTGGACATGATAAACCAGAGGGTAACTCTCATGGTGAGGAGGAAGAAGTTTCATTGTTCCGAAGATTATTCCGTGTGCATCCTGAAGATTCTGTAACCAGTACAGGAAATGAGAAGGGTGCTGCTGGTGGCTTGTTCGAAAACAGTCCTAGCATGGAAAACTTTTTCCGCAAACTATTTAGAGATCGTGACCGTTCAGTTGAAGATTCTGAGCTCTTGGGTTTGAAAAAACAGAATGAGGTTTGTTCCTTGCTGTGTTAGGGTTCCTGATGTTGGTCAAAATGGCACCACTGTGATCAATGGTGCTTGGCTCTTATCCATTCAAGAGAGGCCATAGATGACAATACAAAATTCTAGATAGCGTTTTTTTTTTTTGGCTGAATAATTTTAAGTAGATATTAGAAATAATATTTCTGCTGAATGAGATAAAACTAGGTTTTTATATGATATTGGGAGGCGCCTTGGCTCAATTTTTGGTATGTATTTTAATTGTCCATTCATTCGTTCAACGATATATATATTTTAAACTGGTGAAAGTTGATTACTAGGACCATGTAAGTATAAAAATAGTGGAAATACTTCCTAGTAGTTAGGGTTCCCATGGCCTGGCTGGCAAATTAAGTGTCTGAAATACTTGCTAGCCACCAGTATGAATTGCTTACATTCTCATGGCCTGGAAAGACATGATATGTGCTGCCATAAGCTCACAAGTTATGATTTTAGCAGTGGGTTACTTTGACTTGTGAAAGATAAATAAGAACCTCTACTATGATTCCTTCTTGTGCCTGGAAGTGACACTTTCTGTACTTTCCGCAGAAACGTCCAGGATCGCCTAAACAACGAAATGAGCTATCAAATGAGAAGCCTCCTCTCCCAAGCTATTCTGATTCTCATTTTCGTAAAGGGACATATCACGAGTCTTTGGACTTTGTGCAGTCACTATGTGATATCTCGTATGGGCTAGTTGATGTATTTCCTGTGGAGGACCGAAAAAGTGCTCTTCGGGAGGTCGTTTATGCTTTGTACCTTAGCCTCACTGATCTTTGATTATGTTGAAGAAGTTATAGCATAAAACATCATTTCTAACAACTTATGCTTCTTCTGTCCAGTCACTTGGAGAGATTAATCTGCACGTAGCTGAGGCTCAGAATGGTGGAGGTGCTAAATATTAAATTCTTGTTTTGTTCTTCCTGAATACAAGTAAATGCACTTATATCTGTCTAGGCTGTAACCTTTTACTTTTACATTTTAGGTGTCTGCTTCCCAATGGGAAAGGGGATGTATCGTGTGGTTCATATACCTGAAGATGAAGCTGTTCTATTAAACTCTAGAGAAAAGGCACCATACTTGATCTGCGTTGAGGTTTTGAAGAGTGAGATGCCAAGGTACTCTCTCATCTAAAGTCATTTATTACACCAGTTAAGTGGAGGAGGAAAATCTGGAACATTTGTGCCTAACTTGTTTGCTTCATTTGATTATTCTGTCTTTATTACCTTCTGTGGTTAATGTGTCAGAAAACTGAGGCAGTGTACACTGTCAAATAATTACTAAAGAAACTTGTTTGGATAATAGTATAGTCAGCAACAAGGTAGATAGTTCTTGGTCGTGGGTTTTTCTGATTTCATTGCTATTCAGCAATACTAGGGACAATTCTGGAGCACATAAGCTTTCTAAAGGAGGAATTCCTCTGGCAAATGGAGATGCACTGTTGGCGAAACCACCTTCTTGGGCTTTTCCTTTGTGGACTACCCAAGAGGTGTATCGTAATAGCACTGAGAGAATGTCCTCTTCTACTGCACAAGCGATTGACCAAGTGATGGGTCATAAGGCCGATGCTAGGGTTAAATTTGTCAGTGTAAATCTCTCAGTGGAGAAGAATTTTCATGTTACTGGTCCAGCAACAAGTGACATTCTTCAAGATGAAGGGGCAAGTATGGATTTGGAGTGGGTTAGTGTTGTCCTGACCGCGGATCCTGGAGTGAGAGTGGAAGATATTGAGGATCAACGACGTCCAAGGAGGAAAGAACACCGTCGAGTTCCAAGTACTATAGCTATTGAGGAAGTAAAGGTAATAGTCTCATGGTTTCTTCTGGTTATTGTTTTTATTCATTTTAAAAGAGGTTATTAATTTGATCTACATGTGTCCCTTTTATATCACCTTACTCCAAACTGTTTTCTGCCTGCTTTTGCCTTATATAAATAAACACACCCTTTCTTTAACTCAAAGAACATAAGAATGTGTCTCTATAAACTTTACCATTTGGTGATTGTTAATGGGTACCACAAAAGAGGGTCCTGTGTAGATTTTTCTGCACATTTTCCTTGTCTCTGCAAATAGTCGCAGACTTGTGTTACTTGTAGAAAAATAGAAACTGTGGGCTTTCTCCAGTTGTGAAGTTGTTAGCGTTGGGAGGGATCTCTTGAGTAGTTGTATCCCTTGAACTAGTTTTGTTCCCATTCAATTACTTCCTTCAGTATTTTGTATGATCGTTTCATATTTTGCAATAGAAGTGTACTTTCAAGAATCAAAAGTTTTTTTAAATGGATAAGTAAAAATTCATTTAATGATCAAAAGTGAGGACAATCAGTTGAAATAGAGCAAAAATTGAAATCTGCATTTGCTTAGTCTGCCAAAATGGGACAGAACTTGGACCTATGAATGAGGGTATCCTGAAACTCACAAAGAAAAAAGGAGGCAAGTTAGTGAAAAAAAAGGAGAAGAAACTTGGACAAAATAAAGACAAACAAATCAAACTAATTCTCCAAGCCTCTGATGTTCAGAAATCCTACCTATAACTTATTTTTGTTTTACATTCTTTTGATTTTCACAAACATAAAGTCTCTTTATGCAGGCTGCTGCAGCAAAGGGGGAAGCACCTCCTGGACTCCCCCTTAAGGGGGCCGGTCAAGACTCATCAGACACAAAACCTCGAGTGAGTTGAATAGACATTCATTTCCTGATTCAATTGTTGACGTGAAAATTGTCTTACCTAACATTTTCTTTCTTATTTATTAAAAGGTTGGTGGACCTCCAAAGGCCAGTGATGCTTTAGCTGGTGAACTTTGGGAGGTTAAGAAAGAAAGGATTGGGAAATCTTCAGAGTTCAGAAAATTATCTGGGTGGGACTTGCGATCTGTAAGTGTAACTCACCAATAAAACAAAAAAATCTTTGTGGACACTTGTGTTCTTTACATCTTGTAATTCTCCAAAGCAAAGCAACTGGTCCAAACAAAAGACCAACCCACATGAAAAGTCTACGAGCCTCAGACAATGTTAATGGGAAAGAATGATCGTGCACAATCTTCTCACCGGTTCTCCTTGTACTTGCTGTAAAGTCATTTGTGTGGCTTATGAAAATCCAATGGGTGAAGGCATGCTATGAACATTTCTGGTTTTGTAAAGCTTGAAGAATACTGTCTCTGTGTGATGTGGCTTAAAATCTAGTTTCAACAGATTTCTTTTTTACTAGTAATGAAACTATTTTCATCTTCTTCTCTTTGTGCAGGTTATTGTAAAGAGTGGTGATGACTGTCGGCAGGAACATCTAGCTGTGCAACTCATTTCCCACTTCTATGGTTAGTATCTTTTTGTAAAAAAATACCATTGAACCCTGAATTAGCTTGATAAATCTTTTAGGCAATCCTTTCTTGTCACCTTGAAGATAATTAGTGAATGGTTACAAATATTACCAGATATATTCCAAGAAGCTGGTCTCCCTCTTTGGTTGCGCCCCTATGAAGTCTTGGTCACTTCATCTTACACGGCTCTCATTGAAACGATTCCTGATACAGTAAGATCTACTATAGAACTTACCTCAACTTTTTGTGGAAGATTTTTATATCCATGCTGATTTCTTTTGTCCTGCAGGCTTCACTTCATTCTATTAAGAGTAGATATCCCAATATAACAAGCTTACGTGATTTCTTCATAGCAAAATATGGAGAGAATTCACCTAGTTTTAAGCTTGCCCAGGTAATGGCTGATCAATGTGTAGTATATGGTAAACTTATGTGTTTAGGACTCTAAAACACCAACTATCTTTATTCCAGAGGAACTTTGTAGAGAGCATGGCTGGATATTCACTAGTGTGCTACCTCCTTCAGGTAACTGTGGACCACTTCTTGTAAAATTTTCTTCTATGATACTCAATGGGCCAATGAAATATGACAATATGTGAGGTTCATGCTGGCTCCACTGATATAATCAGTTTGTCACTAGTGGCATGATAGAATAAGTTCCTTGAATGTTATTGTCTCTGGTAGCAAATGAATATTTGGGATGGAGGGCTTCCAGCTCTTACTCGACCTGTTAGGAGTATCACTTGGATTTGTTTGATTGCAGTTACTCGTTTCACTAATTAAATTAGTCTTTTATAACAGGAAGTACTCATAAATTTACATACATAATTATAACCTACATTAGTAGGTTGACTGAACGTGTAGAGAGCCTAGTAGAATGTACCTGTCTTTTTGTAAGAGGAAGGTTGAGTGGTATGGGAACTTTTTCTTAGAAATAAGCAATAACTACCTTTTAACTGCTCTCTCTCTCTCTCTCTCTCTCTGTTTAAATGCCATAGGTGAAGGATCGCCATAATGGGAACCTCTTGCTAGATGAAGAAGGTCATATCATACATATTGATTTCGGTTTCATGCTCTCAAATTCCCCTGGTGGTGTAAATTTTGAGAGTGCTCCATTCAAGCTGACACGGGAACTTCTCGAGGTAGGATACTACTGCACAGAGCATCTTTTTGTTTATGTGGTTAATTGGGAACCCAGGCAAGAGTTTTTTCAGTACAGAGAAATTTTAATATCCGTATGATGTTAGGTCATGGATTCTGATGCTGAGGGAGTACCAAGTGAATTCTTTGACTATTTTAAGGTATGGAGCAGTAACACTCATGGGTCATCCGTTGATTCTCTAGAGTTCATTTGAGTTCATAATCTGCATCAGATTCAGTTATCAATGATTCTGCTCTTGCAGGTTTTGTGCATTCAAGGATTCCTAACTTGTCGGAAACATGCTGAGCGTATTATTTTGCTTGTTGAGATGCTCCAGGTGAGATGCTTACTGAGCCTCTCCTGCAAGCCCCACTCCATCATAGTAAAATATTCTCATAGACTAAAATGTTTCTTCCTCAATTAAGATTTACATTTTCAGTGGACTTCATTTTCCCATGGATATGCATGACATGTAGATTTTTCTAGTAGATTGCCCTATTTTCTGTGTTCATGTTGAGAATTGTAGATAGCAAGAGGAAAACAGGTTGAATTGCAGTTTGCAGTACATGTTGAAGTTGACAGATGGAATAAATGTTTTCCAGAACCAAACAGAACCTAGCTGTGATTTTGATTAATAGATAAATCTACATATATTGTTTACTGGACTTCTTGCGATGACTGTTGATCAGGATTCGGGTTTTCCTTGCTTTAAAGGCGGTCCACGGACTATACAGAACTTAAGAAAGCGATTCCATCTTAGCTTGACCGAAGAGGTTTGCCTTGACATCACAAATTAGAGCACTTTCAGTACTCTTAAATCATATCACTATTGTATGCTTATTATGCTTTATTTATGGCAGCAATGTGTATCACTGGTGCTTTCCCTAATCAGCAGTAGCTTAGATGCATGGCGGACCCGTCAATATGATTACTATCAGAGGGTCTTGAATGGGATTTTATGAACTGGAGAAGGATAACTTTTGGTCTTTTTAAGATGGTTCATTTCGGTGGGGACATCTGCTTGGACCTTACCCCACTGAATTTGCCTATTCAAGTCCTCCATTTGATGAAGGGCTGCAGACCTGTCGTAGGATTGGCTGCAGAGTTTGTTTCTGTTTGTGGCTTAAGTGCAAATAATTGTTTATAGCAGGGAAGACCCCTACTGGGAAGTCACACTTGAATGCATTGGGTATCCTCTACTGGCACAACTGGATCTCGGGTTTGTTGGGTTTCCGGAGCTTTGCTCTTTCCAGGTATGGAGCTGAGCAGGCCTTTGTACCAATATTACTCAGACAGATCACACTGTACAGAAGGATTTTTTCTGTTGGGGGAGAAGCAGCGGAAGCCTGGGTACAGCCCTTGGAAACCGAATTTCGCGGAAATTTCACTGTGTGGTTTGTGGGTGATTTTCTCGTTTCCTTTGATGTTTTGCGGTTGTGGGTTGATGTTTTTCTCCGCGTAATTTTGTGTTACCAAGGTGGCCCTGTAAACTGGTCTCATGTCAGACATTTAGAAGAAATTTGGCCTCCCCTGAACATGTCTTATTATTTCCAGCAGGTTAGATGCACTACGGTTTCCATTTTTTCGATCTAGCTGATATGCAATTTGTGTTAGCCCAAATTGCAGTTAGCTCTAGGTGGACTCTGCTGTGTGAATTCATGCTTGCATTCGCCCAATTGATTTGAAATTCCGATTTTGACAGGGCGGGGTGCTGCTTCAATGAGATGTGTCTTTGCCTTCTATTCCGAATTTTAGTTTTAATATATATTTTTTTCTAAATGTATATCATCTCTGATACGCCAACGTGAGTTGCTTGACATGTATCTGCAGTTATGTTTCGAGATTTTTTTTTAAAATTTTTTCAGTGAGCAACAGGCGACGAGCTGATGAACGTGAGCTCACTGGATACCACGGCTTGCTCGAGTCAGTCGATGCCCCGTGAATGGGTAATGTCTCTTGTTATTGACAGTGAGCTTAGCTTAGTAGGAGCAGAGGCAGAGGCTTCCCGTGATTTTTTTCCCTCTCTCTCTCTCTCTCTCTCTCTCTTAAAAACTTCTCTTTCTTGCTGCCCCGTGAGAATACACCGGACTTGTGGTAACGTGGGTATCAGCCACAGCTGGCCACTGCCACCGGACGAAGACCTCGGCGACCTCTTTAAAGGGGGATGGCGGCCGTCAGTGAGGCATGACTCAAAATCGAGCCTGGAATGGAAGCGAGTCTGAAATCGATAACAGGCAAGGCTCCATTCTTGAAACCGAATCGAGACCCTCGGTTTCGGGGCTCGACGTCGATAGGCATGCGATATAAGGAAAGAAAATCGAGGAATTAAAGGAAAAAAGGTGGACTCAACCAGCCGGCTGCTGGTCTAGGTTTACCCGAGGAAAAGGAAGATCAGTTGTTGGACTGCGCTGCGTAATTTTCATCTACAACGCGCGACGGAATGCACAAGGCCTTCGAATCTAGATTTCGGCCTAGAGATGGCTGGCTGTACGAGGGGGTCGGCTTAACTGTGTGAATCTCTGTTCGGACTTGATAAACCGAGCTGCTCGACCAGATCAGTTGCTCGGGGGCGCGGGCAGAGTCAATCCTCTAATTTGCCTTGGTTTTCGAGGCCGTGCATTCAAAGAGGATTGTAATTTAACAAAAGAGACAAGAAGGTTCCTGTTAAAAAGAACAAGATGGACTAATAATGAAAGGCGAGCCCAAGTGCTTGCTAGAAGGCTGAATTTCCGGCTCGATGGCATCATCCTTCACATTTCAGCGAAACCCTTCGATTTTGCTTCGGAATTCCGACACCAAGGGAAAAGATCTCACCAAAAAAAAAAAGAAAAGAAAACGAGTAGGCAGTAAAGGGTCGGTGTTACACCCCTGAGCTCCAGCCCCAGGGAATGCGTACCACAGGCCATACCTCGGGGTAGTGGTAGCGCATAGCATGCACGCGAGGATGCGCGGGCAGTGAAGTGCGAGGTGTCGGGAGGAATTGCAAGTCCTTGAACGGGCAAGTAGGGAGATGGTCACGCAGGCGTGCGCAGAGGCACCAGCGGAAGGGACGATCAATCAAGGCTCGGTAGAGTGCCGAGGGATCAATTGTGGCCATGGAGGGTCACACTTCACAAGTCAGCAAATGCGCGGACGGGTGGTAATGATATCCAGGAGCAAGGCACGATGCAACGCTCAAGGATGCTCGGTGTACAAGAGGTGACCGAGCAAAGGCACTCCAGAAGTGCGCACTACCCGATTGGCATGGCAGACGCTAAGGGAATGCTCAACACTTAGCGGCTGGTGAGTTGACTTTTGTGGAGATTGGTTAAGTCCTTGACCATGCTCGAGCATCGTTGGATGCAGCAATCCCGATCGGACGGCTGTGATCGTAGGAGGCGATCATGGACGTGGGCCCCGGAGGAGAGTGGATAGGATCGACGATGATGAGTCAGCGCCTCGTCATCAGGATCGGGTCAAACAGACAATCCAGGAAAGATTCTCCTGGGATATGGCAAATCAATCTGTTATGGAAACAATCTTGGAGATTGCAGATCAACGGCCGAGATTGAACAGATCGAGATCTGATGGAGAGAATCAAGGGATTCATATATATCAGTTGTCATATCTAGTCTGCTAGGCTCCTCTATATAAAGGGGGCCAGTCTCATTCTCAAAACACACCACAACTGAGAGAGGACAACCGAGAGGGCACAAGGAGGAGCGATCCAGAATTCTCTGAGGAGAAACCACGGAGGTCTCAAGGCGTCTCAGAGAGGAGAGCCAAGGAGAGCAGCTAGAGAGAGCTGGAAACACGAGGGAGAGCAGGCGAGGCAGAGCATAGAGTTGCTGCTGCAATTGTAGCTCAGCAGTGAGTGGGAGGTGAGTCCCGTTTACCCTTGTAACGCCGAAGTGTGTCGGATTAGGGTGTGTCGAGTGAGGGGTGTAAGCGGCGCGGAGGTCGTCAGGCACATACTCGACAAGCTGAGTGAGTCTGCTCGTGTAAAGGGTTTTTCATACTTGTACAATTGTGAATGCAAGTGGAGTTTTTCCCTTTTGTATATTGCTCGTGTTCGTGTGGTGTGATCGTGTGCCAGGTGACTTCGGGAAAACCTCGGTTGTGAGTGAGGGCTGGTTGACAGGCGGAGCTGTCAACGCCTAGCGGGGTGCGAAAAATTTGTGTTCCGCATCGGCCCCGTGACAGTCGGGGTGTGCCTCAGTGGAAACTCCCTTTGCCTTCTCTATTACCATGCAGAACAGAACATACACGAAGCTGTGTGACACACACAAGCGCAGCAGTATCTCAAGACTTGTGTTTCTCAATATGCAGTAGCATCGGACAAATGAACGTTGGTCGAAGCTCAGCTGTGGGTAACCAAAGGATCGCGTTGGACGATGCCCCGGTTGAACAAGTAAGTAGTGCCTCTTGGGGTCCTGATCGGAGCGTACGAGGAATGGGTGGCTCCGCATTTACTTCTGCTTCTTGCCGCCGGTGAGAATTCGTTGGATCTGGAGACCTCTGCTGAAGGCTTGGTTGTAGAGCAGCCTCGTCTGGAACTCGGACACGAACGGGAACCAAGCGAGGACTGCCACGGGGGTGAAGATCACGAGCCCCATCATGTACTCGTAGCCCCTCGCCAGCGCCTTCACCGAGCCCCACATCCCCAGACCCTTCACGAATGGCCTGCACGCCTGTGATATCTGCCCGAATACGAGGACAGTGCACTTTCCATCAATCTAACTACGGTTAAAATGATGTATGTTTGGCCGTCAAGGTATCTAAAGTCCCTGTATTCAGAGGAAACGAACTAGTGAAGGTTTGTTTTAAGTGAGAAAAAAAGATCTGTAACCTGAAGCAAAGCCCATCCAGTGGGCATGAAAGCGAGCAAGCTGGCGAAGATGTCTCCGACGGTGAGGCTGAGGAATGCGAAGAGGACACCGACAGTCACTACTGACCCGACAAACAGGAACAGTTTGAGGAGCCTGAACATCAGCTGGAAATCGGCGCTGAACTTCTTTCTTCCCATAGAGACAATCTGAGTAATGCGTGTCAGTTAAATCGTGAGAGAAGAAGGGAGTTGGGAAAAGGAGAGCTTTATAACTTTCTTTGAAGAGGAGAACGTGGGATGAAAAGCAGTGAACAAGGCTTGAGTACCTTGAGGATGATCATCACGGCAACAATCACGAGCCAAGAGAGACCGTATATCTGCATTTAGTAGAACAAGTTGAATCGTTAAGAACAGTTCTGCGTAAGAGCCAGAGACCTCACATTAAAGATTGATTTCACGTTAGCCAGTCCAAAAAGGGATCTCCTTCACATTTTATCTTCAGAAAGCCTTACATCCTTGTCTGTAGTACTTTCTGAAGCTATGCAGATTTCAAGGGTTGTAAGAGTAACATCTCTGATGCAAATCCAAGAATGTTGATGAATGAAGAGGCAGAAGGTATGGACTTACCATGATGCTCTTATTCCCTTGGGCCACATGGAGATGATAAACGATGCCGTACTGGTAAATGAAAAACCGAAGGGAGAGTACAATCTCCCAGAACCTTCCCAACATCCCAGTGTACTGCAGGTGCTCCTGCTCCTCATCCCACCATGATTCCCAGCTCTTATTCGCCTGTACACCAATGCCGCCTCGGCTACTGATCCATTTTGTCCAGTCATCCCAGTCATCCACTATCTTCTGCCACTCAAACCCTGAAGGATTGAAGATGAAGGGGGCGTACAACCAAGAGGAGACCAAGAACCACATGGAGATAGTCAGAAGAATGTAAGAGATAGTGTCCCTGGCTGCCGAGCCATATATCTTATAAGCCACCAACAGAAGCATGAGCTCTATTCCCTTCACAAAATGGCTCCTGGAATACATTCTATAGTTCTCAGCAAACTTCTCGTGCCGAACAACAAAACCACGTCCTGTGGCTCTGTACCTGGCCCCACCATGAAGGATGGTCCGCCCAAAGTAATGGGCTTTGGTTCCAAGAGAGAATGTGAAGAACACAGCTGCAAGTTGTAGCTGCATGATTATGATGTCTCCCAGGGCTGTCCGGAATCCTCTCTGGAGGCCGATCTCCATGACCATTGGCAGGGCCATGAGAAGCCCAAGCTGAACCACAGACTGAGAAGCCATGGCAGCCTTTAGAGGATCATTCCCACTAGCACTTGCAACTTTGATGATTGACTTCTCCAGTCCACTCAAGGAGAGGTAAAGCTTTCCATACAGATAAGCATAGAGCACGAGGACGACCATCTGCTCATAATGAGAAAGAGAGCAAGGATTGGCTTAAGTTGTGCTCTAAACAATACGCAAGAAAAGGAAAAGGGCAATGGATGGGCATAAAGATGTAGGAAACTTACAATTGCACTGACATAAAATCCCACTGTTGTAAAGTAACATGACAACATGCGGAAAAAGTCAAACCGGTGACCCAAGCGGTAAACATCTCTGCTGAGAGTCTGTTCACCATTACCGCAAGCAATTTTTGCTTCAAAGAGGGATATTTGGTTAAGCCCAACATCTCTGCCCTTGCCAACTTGAATATATTCATGATGAGTAATGTTTCCACGTCTCAGTGTGGAATTGAAGCCTGTGGAAACAGGGACATGATTTGGTAGGTTAGTATGAAGCACTGCTGCTTCTGCAGTTGAAGATGTAGATCTTGATTGTCTTACCAGCAAAAATGTCCTCACTGAGATTGATGCCACGGGAAGCCTTACTGATGCCTCCCCTAGTTATATGGAAGATTCTGTCAAACACATCTGGATGACCATAATGGAACCGAACCCTGTGGACAAAGAACTCAAATTGGTCAGGCCAAAAAACAAAAATAAAAAAAACTTAATTTTGCTGAGAGCTATCTCAACATAGAGAGTGTAGGTGATAGAATCAGATTCCGATAGCATGAGTTAGTATGCATACTTCAGAGGCCTCGCAAGAACTCTTTGTCCGATCGTAACAAAACTTGTTTCTTGGTTAGACATAAACCAAGCCAAAGAGGAGACACTGCAGTCCAAGCCAATGGTGAATCAGAGACAGTAGAGGGAAGAAGCATTCCTGGAAAAGAGAACGTATTTGTCTAACCTTCCAGTAAAGATATGCTCACGAACACCTAGAATAGTGGGTGGTCGCACTCCATGGTCTTCACTGAATTCTTCCAGAAGGTTACGCATTTTCAAAGCTTCTTCCAAATAATTATCCTGGAAGAATTTACATAACAATTTGCATGATGCAAAGGATAAAACAAGAGACATCCTGAGAACAGATTCTTGTGCCCAGTTACCTGGTTCATGTCAATAGTTTGAAGAGCTTCCCCACGAGTGAAAATTATAGCATGATTTTGATTTTCAGGCTTCCCTTCTCCTATTTTAGCTGAACCAGGTAATTTTATGCGATAGATTTCCTGTATGTAGACAAGAGTACAAGGACAATGAGGATTTGCTCACAGCTCAATACAAGAGTGTCGAGATGATGTTCTTCATAGATTTAGGCGCTCTTACCTGGTCTAGATTGTCAACTGCTTTCACCAGAACAGAGTAATAAACCTTCTGCACCTTGTCCCCATCCCTTTCCTCCACCTCATCAATGTATGCTACACGGAGAGAGGGATTACTGTGGAATAAATGACCAGATTTTTCAGTTGCTAGGCTCTTGAACAAATTTAATCTAATCACTTTCTCATGTCCTTTCCAACTTTGTTAGTTATAATAAACATACTTGACCATCAAATTGAGAATGTCGGTTGCTCGGCGATCTCCACTTCGCTTTTGGTTTCCATAATTCTGGCAGGTCGCAACATAAGTGAATTTCATGTCAGCCACGGCCTCAAGTTGAGCATGCAAAGATCTCTGCTTTTTCTTATCACCCTCTGATGTAAATGCAATTGCCTTGTAGCCGTCCTGCATCTCTGTTAAAAAGAACAAAGTACATAAAAATAAAAACGAAGTGCAAAAGTTTCTCCCAGCAAGCATGGGCTAATTCACAGTACATCCCAAAAGGGTATGCAGTCTTCTCTGGATACTACAAGTGAAGAAATGGATAGAGATGGAACTGTATAATTTGTCAGAATCATACTCTCACAGTTATAGTATATTATTTGTAGAGAAACCCTGAGAAGATGAGTGCTTTCTCACCACTTTCATTAGCCATGTCAAGGAAAGCCTGAAGCTTCAATGCCCTCCAGTAGTACATCATTCCTCTGACTGTAAGAGCGACATTGTCATCACTAACAGCACAAACCTCATTTATATCCTTTATGTGAATATAAAAGTATAACTCGTCGCATCAATTACCTGTCCTACAGAGAGTCTGTCCTCTTAGCGAAACCCAGTGACGAAGCTGCAGAATATTCTCTTCATTTTCCCAGATCTCACTCTCCTTTGTGCAATTAAGCCTCTCCTTGAAGTTTTCCCACTCATCTAAGTGTTATGAGGAAAAAAATCAAGACTCAAGATTTGTACATCCAAGACAATTGAGTCTGCGTTAGTCAACCATCTTAGTGTATCACAAACCTGGAAATATCTTCTGCAAGTAATAGATGATTGACACACCATCTTCATTCTCCATTTCAAGCTCATTTTTGGAATAGACGGTCTCTTCACTATAGTAGGGAGTCAGGACACTGCCAGTTAAAAGTACGTTTAAATCATGTCATTTTTGGAATAGACAGTCTCTTCAATACAGAAGAGAGTCATGATTCAGCCAGTTAAAGTAGGGTCAAATCATAGCGTAGAAGAACATTGGCATCATAAACAACATAAGGTTCAAAGTCCTCTAAAATGGATAAATGATATGTGAAATCGAATTTTGTGTTTTAGGTCATGAAATTCCATGTAGTAAAGAATCCACAAATCACTAGCTTCGCCTAGACAGCAAGTCATCCCAAAAGGTAGAAACAAAGGCATGAGCCTGAGTAACTGGAAAGGTCATTCATGCATGCCCAACATATTTTGAATGTCATTTCTACGGTAGATTCATGTAATTATCAACTTCTAGAAAAATTCCGTGTTCATTACAGTTGTGGTGATTCTAACAATACCTGAAGGAGAGCATCTTACGGACACGAGGAGGACGGGGCATGTCCATGAAAAGTGAATTTGTGAAAAAGGAAATTCTTCGACGAGCTTCAAGGTTGGTAGGGATGTCAACTGCAGATTCCTTCACCGTCAGTAACAGATAGAGGCGTCTTATCTAATAATCAGAGAGAGACACGATCACCATTTTCAGATCAAAGGAGTAGTGCTCTGGTTAGGAGAACAAATGATTTGAACAATTGATTTACTAGAAATACCTGCTCCTCCCATTGTGCTGTAATTAAAGGAGGATATAGTATGGCAGGTCTTGCATCAGTGCCAGCAAAAAGTTGTCTTCCAGTATCTTTGCTACAGTGCCCAACTTCCACTAACTCACTGGAATGAATCAAGAGGTCAATGGAGTTATATACTGCACGAGATCATCAATTAGATAGAATAGCTAAAAAGTGCCACTAAGAATTAAACAAAATCCAACCGGATCTCAGTAGTTGACATGTCACGTGAAACCACTTCTAACATATCTTGAAGCAGCAATACCACTCTACCTCGCTTTTCTGGATCAGCATCTTTCTGCACAACGTACTTGTCTTTATTGATAGAAGAAAGAAAAAAAAAGGAAAGAAAGAAAAAGTTGCATCTAACTGCAGGTGCCACTGACAAGAGTTTCTAAACTGACTCACCAGAATTCCCACGAGCTCCACAAATTTCTCGCACAGAGTAGACAAAGCTTTCATCTTGAAATTTTGCAGGAACGTATTCTTGGAAATGTGGTTTTCAATTTCTTTGAAAATGCCGCTAACAACCCTGTCACAGGGTAAATTTATCAAACCACCATCAACTTGATTGATATAACCCCACAAGGGAAGTGAGAGAATAAAAAATTCTCTTAAATGATAGATTTTCTGTCTCTGAAGTATCAAAATCCATATTGTTGAGGATGTACAAGAGATGAGGCATGGAAATGAATAATAAGGAAGATGGAATTTTCATGAAACACAGTAATAGTCTCAGGTTATGAAAACACATAGGCACACATATGTATGTGAACCGTATGGAGGAATTGATGCTAACTGGAAACATATTTCTACAAGGTTTCCACTTATTGTACTTGGAGCAAAGATGATGAAGGCAAAGTTACTAAAGGATGTCCCAGATTCATGCTGCAGATTGAGACGCCAGACTTTTAAGAGATGTCTTTAATGGGCAACAACCTTTTCTCATTTTCTCCGATAACCAGAACATCGAGGACACGCTTCAATGATTCATAGCATTCAATAACCGCACATTTCATATATTCATCTGCGCAAATGCGCTTCCAGAGGTCAGCATCTTTGGATCGAAATTGAGCAGCCATATCTAGGGCTATTGGAATCTGCAAAGAAAGATAAAGATCAAGCAATATGATTGTGCGATGCCTTGGATGATAAAATAATTATGCAAAACTAAAGCCTAACCTTGCTAGCAAGCAAAAAGGGGGGCCATTGGATAATCTTCAGGCTCGGGTCCAGGGAATAAGGAACCAGCAGCAGATCCATCTCCCTGAAAAAGAGAACTATTAGATTAGTCTTACTTATGGGATAAGTTGAAGATGAAATGGAAAACAAAATATATAATTCCAATTTGGTGCAGAGCCTTGCCTATCACTAATTAGATCCTCTTCCCGGAAACTACATATTATTTCATTCCATAGCTGAGCAAATTTTGCAGCTTCACTTCTCCTGCTTGCTGGAGCCTAGACATGTGCATCAATTATGATCCCAATAAATAGTGAATTATGATATCATAAGTTGCTTCCTGATCTTAGAAGACAAACCTCAGCAAAACGCTTCACAAAAAATCCTCTTTTCCGGGACTTGTCAGTGGGAACCAAATAGGTATTAAATGCACCAGGAAGTGACTGGAAACGGGATCTTAGCATGCCCAGAGTACGTATCTGAATAATAGACCATGTCAAAATTGAATGCCAGAAAGAATTTTATGGTTATGCATTCTCAATGTGTGACACAAAGCTGCATGAATTATTAGTTACAGATAGTTTAACTCCGACTTCCACAATGATCCCCAGGAACTGATTCTTCCGAAGAAAATAAAGAGACATTATTTCATGCTTAATACTATCAGGGAGCTGGCAGAGAACCAAATATTTTTCCAAACACTTCTTGTTAGTGACATACAGCGACATTACTGGTCTAACCATCTAACAAGAGATGGACTAGGAAGATCATGAACAGGCTTCTAAGATGAACAAACAAGGAATAATACCTCTCCGAGGCGGTCAAAAGCCCCAATGATGCCACCACACAAAGTTGAATAGATGGAATACCAAATTTGAGAGTCCATGAAATACACCTGCATCAATTGTGTGAATTAATTTAGGCCTTTCTGCAATAAAAAGAGGTGGTCCCAGCATTCTGATGTCATGGCTCATGATCTACTACAAACAAACCGAAAAGAAGCACTTTACCAACTCATACGTACAAACACCTGCACTTTTCCTAAATGCAAATAAAAAAAATGGAAATATTAGGAGGGAAAGCATCCCTCAGTTTTGGACTTCTTCAGCGCAACTCACCAGGATAACAGGAGCCCAGAGTGCAATAACTGCTCCATAGTTATGTTTAGCTGTGTTCACAGAAGAAATATTTAAAGAAGTGCAAATTTATTGAAAGGCAATGAGAGACAAAAGGAATAATAACTACCTTTCGGAAGAAATTCATGCCATTCGTATTTGATTAAAGAAATTTTCATTATTTCTTTTGTTGGCTTCACAAGAGGCTTTATCTGTGGAAGAAAATGTCAAAGGATTAAAATAGACAGAACTATATATTATTTGGAAGAACAGATCATCTCAATCATATGTAACCAAAAGAAGATGGTAAAGAACTAGGTGACTAACCTGGAAAAAATAACTGAATGCTAATTTGGAGCACAACAAAATAAACCAGAAGAGAGTGTATCTGTGAACATAAATCAGGTGAAAAAAGGTTAAAATTTGAAATAAATAGAAAGCTGAGGGGAGTGGTTTTCATCGTAGAAGTACTAAAAGACTGATCTTTCAAACTCACTTTATTAGTGCAAATTGACTTTCATGCATCCCTCTTCCGATGTAAATTCTTGGCTGCAAATGTCAAATAGGTTTAAATCATTAAGAAGAGTTTGGAAACAAGAAAGACAATTGAAGCAAGATGTTACATAATGTAAACTAAAGATGACACCAGATATGCAGGCAAATAGTTACCTGTGACCACCATAAGAGGAATCTAATGATATGCCAGTCTGAATTTTCAATAAAACGCCGCAGCATAGGGAAAATAAAAAGAAAAGCCGCTAGTATGTTTGGAAGCAGGTAAATGCCTGCAGCCAAAATATACAGTGGAGGTATGCCTTTTACTTCAGGAAGAAACGACAGCAGTTTCTTTATTTCGCCTGCACCCACGGAGTCCGACTGAATATAGCAGATTGGAAGAACGACTGCCCATGCAAGACTGACCAATATTTTGAGAATGTTTCGCATGATGTAACTGAACCTCCATCGATGATAACCAGGGAAGTTCAAAACCATGTCCAGCATACCTGCATGACATGCAAGAGAATGAGTGCAAAAGGAAAAAAGGAAAAGAAAAAAAAACTAAAGGGAAATAATACATCAGGACCTAAAAGTTATTCAGAAACGACTGTCCAGCTGTAGGTGCAGAAGTTTCTGAAAAATATTTGATGAGTTTTAATAGAGCTGAAATAGATGAATTCTCAATAAAAAAGTTCCACTGACAAATCTACTCATTAGGCTTATGTCCATGGACATCAAGGTCTAATTCCAGAAGCTTTCCAACTTCATAAGAAAGTTTAGCATAAATTGGTTGCCAGTACTATGATGATTAAACATTGTATAAAGATAATACGGTTAAAATGCAAATCATTCACAACGTTCTTTTGAAAATAAAGTTTTGTGGATTTAGTAGATTCTGTATCCTACAAGAAGGGAAAAAAGATTAAATAAGAAACCATTTTGGTATAAGAAAATTTAGTAAAGGTATCTGCAGTCAACTTTTTGCATTTAGATTTTCAAAAGCCTGATATGGTTATTGAACTGTAAGACCTCTGGTTTTAGCTGAAGAAGTAACATACTCTGAAGCAAACGAAGAATTGACGCCGTGATAAAGATGCTGGATACTTGAAACAGGATTTTCTTATGGAAAATCTCCATGATAGATACTCCACTCCATGCAATGATGATCATAGCCTGCAATAAGAGGGATTGCCTTTCATGGTTAAATAGAACGAGCCAAAACTAACAAACAGAAATCTGGAAAAATCTATATACCTGCAAAGCCAGTATATAAAATGTCCAGAGACGATCAAAACTTCGGAAAATATGCCAGAATGTTCGAGTCTCGACAAAATTTAATTTGCCTATGCTTCCAGGATTTCTTTTTGTGCCCTTTCTTCCCTGACATTATGTACATCATTAAGAAAGTTGCGCACCAACAATTTTAATTTTGAGGAGACTGAGGAGAATTTACAGCATGAGTACCCTTGTCAAGTCACGTGTGGATTTGAAGAAATCTCCATCGTCACGCATAGGCCAACCCAAAGAGAAACAATCCGGTGACCTGCAATTGGTAGCAAAGTAAGAATCTCCAATCAAGCAGCAAAAGCAAAGCAACACAGGGATTAGCGAGGAGAAAAACCAGAAGTATTCATTTAGATCGTCATAATTGCACCAGGCTGAGTGAGGGGCTTTTCCATTTTTCCCCTTTTTGGCTTCCTGCAAGGATAGCAGAAAATTATATCAAATATCCAGGTAAAGATAACGACTGAAAGGTTGATGACATGCAACCTCGATCCACAATGACATACCTTTTCAATTACACGATAGATAGGAGCTATAACCTTTCGTAGGAAAGCCTCATCATCCCCTCCATATGAAGGTTTAATATTTTCTCCGGTAACAATGCTGACATTTCCAGCCAGCAGCCCATGGAGTTCATATGCCATCTGAGTAAAATACAGATTATTACTTGCAGCAGGTCAAGTCAAAGGGAAAACAGAAGATGAAGATTGTACTTAGATATCCTGAAAGCACTTACATTGTGGAAAATGTAGCATAGGCACTCTGGCATGAAACGAACATTTGCTGCCTCACCCCATATGAGAAGGTAAAGACCCATATACAGTATCTTTCTCTGCTGCACTTCAGGCTCATTCTGTGGGAGCCTATATGGACAATAATTATGGTAAAAACTTGGCGAGCTTGGCATTGCACATGCTATTAATCCAAAGTTAAATTGTTCATTTAAGTTTATGAGAATCTTTCCAGAGTAATAGAAAATTATTGTTCTTAATCTTTTCAAAATGTCCATCATACCGGTTCAGATTCTCACCTCAAGCTGTGCTTTCTACCCAAGAACCTGCACCACGTTTTGTAATTCTTAAAAAGCTTGTTCATTAAAGCATCTACTGCTCGCTCATCAAGCTGCAACAAAAATGAAAAAGAGAGTTCGCAGAAAATAACATATAAGTTGTTCTGATTTCTTCAAGATGTAGTCAACTTTGAGCATTATGCATTATTTTAGAATGTGATATTGCACATGCCTTATTAAGAGGTTCAGGCTTTGGGACAAGCCTTATGTGGCCATTAGCTAGCAACAAAATCAAATGCTCCCTTTGGTTCCTGACATTATCTCGCTATATCACCAAAGAAAACAATGTCAGTGCAACCTTGTGGTTGATATTGTAATTTCAAGACAAAACTTACAACGGACAATTGACATCATGCCTGAAAACCAAACATGGCTCTTAGCCAATCTAGAAGGTCTAGATCTCCGGCCTTTATTCTCTGCTGTACAAATGATGTTGGCCAGCTCAGACCACGAGTATTATTGAGAGCTGCAACAGCTGCCTTGACCTGAGACATGGATTTAAAAAAGGGACTTTAGGGAATGATGGCCCCCAGAGTAGACTAGAAGCCGCAAATGCATGGTTTATCTGCACAATAAATCCATCACACTAAATTCACCTCTTCTAGCTGCACGACAGATTGTGTTGCTCCAGAATCCAGAGGAAGGATGTTATATGGTGCATATATCTCCTTCTTCTCTTGGACATCTCTTGCTGCTGCAATAATCTGCTCAAGAAAAAA
Organism: Sonneratia alba; assembly: GCA_900174645.1. Taxonomy (NCBI): domain Eukaryota; kingdom Viridiplantae; phylum Streptophyta; class Magnoliopsida; order Myrtales; family Lythraceae; genus Sonneratia; species Sonneratia alba. Next base: position 5,285,537 of record FWPY01000010.1, read on the forward strand.
AATAAAGATAAAGAAATCATATCTTTTGAAACGGTCAAAATTATGAATTGGACAAGCACCATTTATGGTGAACCCTATTTCACTTGATAGATACCTCCGGTGCAACTTCTTCGACCTTTTCAGTCTTATTAACAGCACATAGTACTTCAAAGAGCACACCCGCTGTCTGGTAGGCTTTGCCAAGCTGAGCTCTATTAATCACCAAATAGGTCAATGATATGGAATCAGTCAAGTAGATATTCAAATTATGGAAGTGGCAGCATAATTAGCTCATCAGTGTATTCATAATTCTCCCTCTTCCATGCTCTAACTGGATGCTGCACTAACTAGAAAAGCAGAGTCCTGCTATACCTGTCAGCTTTCTCCCCCTGGTCCAATGCTCTAACATAGTGTTCATAGTACTGATAGTAAAAGCTATCAATTTCAGCTGCATCGGTCTTCTCTGCTCGGGAAGCAAGACTGGATGCATTATCCTGCAAATGTAGAATATCTGTTACTTCTCCTGTGATCCCTAATAATAAGGTTTGGCATTGAGCATTTAGATCCTGTGATAAGAAGCTACAAGAAACTAAAACATACCGTTTAGAGTAAATTACGTACTTAACCCGTGAGCTTTTCTTTTCTTTTCTTTTATTGAGAACGGACATGAAACTGAAACCAAGGAGATGATCTCATTGATTTGTACATAGTAGCCCTTAGTCTGATCCACTGTTAATTTCCCACCATACCGAGTATCTAGAATTTTAGTAAGCCTTTTTCAAACGATAACTTGGTTCAAAATTGGCAACATAAAAGATCACCAATCTTATTCAACTCAACCATGATAGTGGAGTCATTTGTGAAATCACCCTTTCTAGCCGCTGTAGAAGAGCAGTCTTGAATTGCCTGACACCTCGTCCGCTCGAGTTTGGGTCCAACCGATGCGCTTTCTCAAAGGCATAAAACCGACCTGGAGCAACGTTGTACGATTATCATCATCCATTCCAAGGACAAAAATACAACTGGTGGTATGCGTCTGTGTCCCTGGGGGAAACCGGTACTATGTTTGACAGCATCAGCTTCGTAATTTTAGAGATTTCTTATTACTAAAAGATGTACGGGGAATTTGTTTTTTTAATGGAGCGCGCGGTTCAGAAAATAGTCAGCCGAGCAAAATTGTCAGCGAACAATATGAACAATTATTTTTTTAAAAAAAGTCAATGCATATAACTTTACATTATCCAAAAGGAAATTCCATGTCAACTCATAATATGCATAAGAAAAAAAAATGCTTAATGACTAGGAGACAAAAATATGTCCATATCAACTTACTGAAAAGCAATAAATATATATGTGTGTGTGTGTGTGTAAAGCGTATGGTTATGGATGCCATGTAATTGTCGTTCACTTCTTTTCTATTAATATTATAGGGAGATCACAATTACTTGTTTATATTCACCTAGATGATTAAGTTGATGCAAAGTGTTACAATATCACCCACATTCGTTGAATTTTTTATATGCATTTTTTTTTCTGAAAATGAGATTAGTTTTTTCTCATCAGGAGTAAAGGTCTAGTATTGATTGAGCACAGCCATGACGCTACAATATTGATTCAGTCCCTTGTTGCAAGTGCACTGCTATGGGAATGAGAGGGAATAAGTGTGTTGGGGGTCACGTACAGAGGTAGGCGACGCGAGGCCGCTCTTGGCTGATCTCGTTGGCGACCCGAAGGATGGGAGCAATGATGCTAAGGGAGGAGGGAACAACGTCATTGTCGAAGACCTCGGTGGTGACTGTGGTGGTGGCAGCGCTTCGGGATGGCCTCCGCGACAGACCCTGAGGGCCTGACTCGGGGTTAGCCATTCCCGTTTACACCTTTGCAAGTCACAACAGCCCAAGCCCCTATCTACCCACGCCCCTGCACAGGTTCCAAGAATCGAATATCAGCTGCCTTTTGTATCAAAATTTAGGGAATATGCAAATTCCACTGGTCTCCAATATCAGCCGTTGTTTCTGACAAATGAAAGAAAAGAAAATCCGCTTTGCAGATCAGAATATGCGATGCGATCCAATTGCTTTCTCTTTTCACGAGTATTCATGCCTCCTCGTTTCAATACCAAAAACCGAGCAAAACAAAATTTCAGTAATTAAGAGAGAGAATAACATGCAAAATAGCCAATGCAGAAGCACCGGCTGGCTGGGTCCATATATAGCAGCACTTGTATTCTTTCCATGAGTCCATGACGATGGTGACACTGCTCCGGCGACGTGAAAACGAAGCAGAAAGAGAGCTCCGAGACGGAAGAAGAATCCACGCAGGATTAGGAAAAGGACATTCAACGAGCAAGGAAACAGAATCAGCAGTAAATCAAAATGCACACAGAGATAGAGAGAGAGAGAGAACCTTCAAGTGGAGGATAGGCGAATCGTAGGAGAAGAGTGGGCGGAGCAATAAATGGCATTGCGAGAAGGCTGGAGAGCGGGCAGGGGAGGTGGTCTTGCGGAGAGAGAGGGAGGGAGGGAGTGTGTGGGGAGGGAGGGGAGGGCAAAATGGGTAATTCATTCGAGCCTGATCATGCCACGTGGCGGTAGGAGAGAGGGTCGTGAGGTGTCAGCGACGAAGAAGGCGGGGGCGGGACGGACGCGCCAGCGCCGTCCTCGGTTGGACGGGCTGTCTGTCTTCCTTTCCCTCCCTCCTTCGTTCTTCCCCTACTTTCCCGTTTTGTTATTGAACGCTCTTTGACGCTTCAGCCCCCCCGCCAGCCCCACCCCCACACCGTTACAATACTGGAAAGGAAAGAGGAAATGACGGACCTACAGAGGTCAACCTTCAGTTTCTTATGGATTTTTTCCGGCTAATTTATGAAAGATATATATATATATATGTATACACACACACACACAATCTGATTGTTAGAACCAATTGCGTCGTGTTACATCAACGTCGCTAGAAATCTAACTCGGGAGATGTACGACACAACGTGCCATTATATTTGCTTTGTCGTCCACTGTGATCTGCACTGCATTCTTCAGGGCCTTTAAGTCACTCCATGAACACTTTGACATTATGGGAAGTCATTTCCAATGATTTTTGTTCCCCCATATCCCATACCGGTAACCTTTTATTATATGGATAACTTTATTACTTAATAGATTGATGTAATTCAAATATGGATGAGTCCTAATTCATTTGAGATGTGAATGTCTATGTGGTAATATAAGGGAGAATTACAGTAATAATCTTATATATTTATTTTTTTATAATTACATTTTATATACTTTAAAATGACTATTTTAATCATATATATTTGATCATCTAACGTATTAGAGTCTTAATCTTAACGGTTCACTGATATGACATTTAACGGTAATATGTGACATGACACGTTGACAAGTTTCGTCATGTCAACCGAAATTTTGTCACATCGACATATCATGTTAGTAATTAATTTATTAACATGTTATTATGACATATTAGCACACCGTTAGAATTAGAACCTAATTATGTTACATAGTTAAAACAATAACTTTGAAACATACATAATTCAGATGCAATAATCAATAAATGTATAGGACTTTCACGGTTGTAATTACCTCTCGTTAATATAAATAGGATGGTGGTGGTGGGCTATTTTGATTCTCAATGTGGATAATGTAATGAGGGTGTCTTCCATGCACTTCCAACCAACTGTGGAGATTAGGTTGCCCCACTTCTTTAATTATCTTGATTTCACGGATATATGACTGGAAGCGAAATTAATCTTGATGACAGCGATCGCAATGTCATGAACACACGCAGATCTTGGTAGAAATTAAGCCTTGAAGAGGGTGAGCGGGAGGCACGTACATTGGTTTTCCATGATCACCAGCCAGCCACCCCCACCAACCCCAACCTATTCACGCGTGCATTACTTGCAGTGCGCGTCAGGTACACACATATTGCTACAGTGTTATGCCTCAATCGCGTGCTCGATCACTCTTAATCGAAGTTTGCTAACTGATTATATAATGATCGACTCAATCGACTTGCAGTCCCAGCAACGCAGAGCCACTGGCCGGCCAGGAGGTGGTCGCACTGGAGGTTTAGGGTTGATGAAACCGATGAAGCCAGGGGCGAGGTTGAACATCTGTATGACGTACGCCAGAGCAAGTGTCTCCACTTCTCACACCGTAGACTTTGTCGCACATCCGGGTAGCTGCAGGCACAAATGACCCTACCACCATATACAAATTAGATAATTTTTTTTTACCTTTATGGTTCCATATATACTCTCACTAAACAGAGTCCTAACTTAGTGTTATAAACAATTTACCATTCACTAATTTATACCATTTTCTCAACATATTTATACGGGTACATGCATAGTACTAAGGTGTGAATTACAGTGAATCAACACCGAAGGGTCTGCCACCCTCAGCCATGGAGATGAACAGGGAGAAGGCAGAGGGAACGACGACAAGGTTGATGAACATGGTCGCTGACTTCTTAGCCATATCTTCTTCTTCTTCTTCTTCAGTGAGTTTCTGCTACTAACAAGAAATATGTATCTTCTCGGTCTCTGGCTTTTCTTGGCGTGAATCTAACTTCCGAGCGGCCGTATTTATATGCAAGATATGGAAGATGTGAGGACAGATAGATCGGGCCGAGATACATGCAGGAGGCCGGCTCTCCCATGAATAGTGGAGCTCAATTTTCTAATGTCTGGATATTTCTCGGTCTGATTCTGCTGCCTCAGAAGATGGAGGAGGCAAGAGGTCCCCCGCGTTTGTTATGTCGACAACTAATATCACGACAGGATGTCCAATCAGCCCTCAATCATCGCGGCTGGGTCGGTTTTGTCTCTCTATTTCTGAGTAAAAATCCTTTTAATGGTTTATTTTCTGAATTTAATATTCAAATTATTACCTCATTTAAAGAAAAAATAAAATATTCAACTGATGGACCTTATTTAATCCCATAAAACTGAGATGAGTGAATATGGAAAAATGAAATAAAATGAACTAATTAAATTTTAAGACGCATAAGAAGAAAATCTAATTTACTTTTTTTATTTTGTTCATTATTTATTAAAGAAATCTTCTTGTTAGTCAACGTAATTGGTTCAAGAAGGAATTGGACGCCCCTTCCTTTATTTGGATTTAAATTTTATTAATATAGAAATTTTATAAAAATTTTATTTTTTAATAAATTGATCTAACTTCAATGTACATTACTTGTGGTATACTAAATTTCTTAACTGATCACACTAATGGATGGTCTTAGATTCAATTATTATATGCCAAGAAATTTCATAATTATGAAACATCCACTCCATTTAAAATGCAAAGTTCTCATTTAGAATTAGATCGGGCCACTTAAAAGAACAAATCAAGAATTTTCACAAGACGGGAAGGACACCATTTTTTTATGTATCGTTTTTATTAGTGAATGCTTATTGTAGAAATTAGTCATGTTTTTTTTTATTGGTATAGAAATTAGCGAATTAGGCGACATAGAAGATATCAATTTTTTTTTATCAAATCCATTATTTAATGTTTTCAAATGAACTAATCTTAAATAATTCAGATCACATATCGCTGGGTAAAATTCTCTAAATATAATTTTTTAATTTATAATATTTAAATATAGAATTCTTTTCTCAAGAAAATATAGATAGTGAATTATCATAATTGATCTACGGTGCTAAGAAGACGAAGATATATTCTCGAGAAAACATTCCATTAGTTATAATCCTAAATTAGTACTTTTGATTTGAGGAAGAAAAATAAAGCCCTCTACAAGATCAACTTTTTAAAAGATAAAATTCTTTGTATTATATATTTTTTATTTATAAAATTTAAATAGATAATATCGTATCCATATCCGTAGGTATACGAGCACAAGACAGCGCGTAGATACACGCATTACGCGGCGAGGAGTCAACTCTGTAGCCCACCTACGTGACCGTGGGTTTTTAACCTCTCCGTTTTTTTCCCCTTTTCCCCATGCGAAGACAAGGTCCAGCGTGCACGAGAAGACTCTTAATTCAGATTTTTTTTGCCCTTTTTCTATTTGGTAATAATAATAACACTTGCACGAGTCAAGGCACACGGAGGATCGAGCATCTCTTGCTTCCGATGTTGCATGAGTGTGAACCTACGGGGGATTAATGCCATTCTAAGGAATTATATTTCTGTAATTGTCCCTTGGTAAAAATATTTAAAATAGAATTTATCAAGATTGCCTTCAATATTTTCAAAAAAAAAGCGCACGCTTATATTATGTTAGTTGCTAAGACTAATAGAAAAATATCCAGGAATAAGATGAGTTAGGATATTTATTATTATTATTATTATTTATTTTGTAGCAGGTGAGGTAGGGTGATTAAATTAAAAACTGAGGTAATATCCTTCTCGATTGCCACGTGACTGTTCACCCGACAGCCGCCTCTATACCCCAGAAATCACAGGTGCCTAAAAGAAGACAGATTTTTCCATGCACCGGGTGCATGGAGCCCGCTGCGTATTAGACTTGCCCAGGTTAACCTGGGCTCAGATGGACCCGAAGCTGGCAACAACTGACAAACGGCGAGCCGCCACTTGCACACAAATTTCCGCCTAATTATAGGGCCTCCGTCTACCTTCCTCCTCCCCTCCATAGCCTCCAGCAGTTCGGCTTCTAGCTGGATGCCGAGGCCGAGGCCGAAGCTGAAGAACACAAAACTCCTCTGCCTGCCTGCCTGTCATCATCCTACTTCATACATCCCCAGTCACCAGCTCAGGTGTTCGATAAGAGTTTCTCTGAGATTTCTTAAAACACTAGGGTGGAATGCCTGTTTGGTGGCCGAGTAGATCCCGGAAGACCAAGAAGGACTCCTCGGAGTCCCAGCCCAGAAGTCCGCATAGCAATCCCCACAGTCCCGCCTTCAAATCTCCGACAAAGAACGATGCCCGGAAGAAGCATCAGCTCAGGGATCACCAGCGCAGGGATTTCGGGGCTGACCTATCGCCAAGCGGGTTCACGGGCTTCGATTCGGACGGCCCCGGCGAGAGGATCGGGATCCCCCTACCCCGTCCTTCCTTCTCATCGACCCAATCTATCGGGATTGAGAATGGGTCGGTCTGTGTCTCGAGCGTGAGCTCGTCAGGGTCAGCGGACGATCAACCCCAGCTCTCTGTTCAAAGGTTGGGGCCTTATAGGGATCGAGTCCCTCACTAGTCCGTTGTGTAGTGATATTCTTTCATTCCATTTTATCTTCCGGGGATTTGATTGGCGCTCGAGGGTTTTATTAGGATGAGCTGTTATCTGCCCAGTAAGTTCCATTTCTGAAGCTACGTGGTGTCAAACGTTGTAATTTGCGTGACTCTTCAGAAGAGCGAGTGGGTAAGCTGCACCTACAATGCTAATTAAATTTCATGGGGAATAATGGAATTTGAACTCCTTACTGAATCAGGTTGAAGCTGTCAATGACTGGCGGAGGGGAAGATTTTCTTGAGTTAGTTTGTGGGATCTAGGATTAACAGAGGGATACATCATATATGTAATTGGTATTTTCAGTAGCTTTCTGGTTTGGTGATCAAATTGCTAATCGCACAGAGGGGTACTTTCTATCAGTGTTTCATCACTGGTCATGAAGGATACTTTTTATCATGGGATTGGCTTGTCTTAGTTTTTGTTTCTTTGTTTTTCCTGATTTATGGAGGATTCTCTCAGAAGTAATCAATGACAGTGTTTTGACTCCTCAGCAACTGAATCAAGGGCATTGGTGCCTTGGTAGGCATATTCTGAGGAAGAAAATAATATAGTGAATCTATGATTCTGAGTATGCTCCATATTCTTTTGATGGTCCATATTCGATTTGCAGTGATACTGAAGACCTTTCTCATGTTCCCCCCCCCCCCCTTTTCTTGTGTTTATCTTGATCAATATGGTGAGGGTCAGCTTTTATCATTGCTCTCCAGACAATTATTTTAATGAAGGCAGATTTACTCTGTTCATTGGTAACAGGAGGCTAGCTGATATTAAGTTCACTCCCAGGTCGAGAAGCCCAGGACCAGGATCGAGGGGACCCACAAGTCCGACATCGCCTCACCCTCGGTTTTCCACCCTGAATCTGGAGTCTCCAGCCTGGAGTCAAGAAGAGTGTAGAAGCCCATCCCACCCCCTCCCTCTCCCACCAGGTTCTCCTCCTAGCACTTCTGCTCTGAGCCCCAGGATGACACTCCTTGAGAGCCCCCATAGTAATGTATCAAAATGGAAGAGAGGAAAGCATCTGGGGCAGGGGACTTTTGGGAATGTATATATTGGATTTAACAGGTAATAAATTGATTTGAGCAAATGGCTTTTTGAGAGTACAAATAACTCTTCCATGTTTTTGCAATTTAACACTCCATCTGAAGATTTGCTCTTTTCTTTATTTGGAATTGGACAGTGAAACTGGGCAAATGTGTGCAATAAAAGAAGTTCGGGTTGCCTCTGATGATCGGTCATTCAAGGAGAGTCTCAAACAGCTTAACCAGGTAAATTTTAGGTTTTCCTGAATTTGTACTCTGAAAGCATTTAAACTAATAATTCAGGAATTGGAGAATCCTTCAACTTTGCCTGCAGGAGATAAATTTGCTTAGTCAGCTTTCACACCCGAACATTGTCCAGTATTATGGAAGTGAACTGGTATGCATTCGGCCACTTAACCTTGAGACAGGCACGTGAAACTCAATGCAAATAATAAGAAATCAAGACTTAGATTTCCATTTGCTCGATGTTACAGGATGAAGAAACACTTTCTGTCTATCTGGAGTATGTATCTGGTGGCTCAATACACAAATTGATTCAAGACTATGGTCCACTAAAGGAACCTGTTATACAAAATTATACAAGACAGATAATATCTGGGCTTGCTTATTTGCACGGGAAATCTGTTGTACACAGGTACATGGTTTTTTGAGTTAGTGCTAGCTTTATTTAATTTATCATGCATCAATATTTCGTCGATTTGTTTAAAGAATCTCTTTTTCTATGGTCATTCCATTTCCAGGGACATAAAGGGGGCAAACATACTGGTTGAGACTAATGGCAAGATCAAGTTGGCAGACTTTGGCATGGCTAAGCATGTAAATCTCAAGCTCCTGATCAGCTTGAATGATGAATTTCTGGAGACAATTTGATTTGTTGAATATTCCCCAAAAAAAAAGAGGTTGTTTTTGAGGCTGAGGCAATTCAGTCATTTTATGATGCCATATAAATAGATGAAGCAAACAATATGTAAATCATCATCCCAAAAAGTCTTATCTAGTGTACATTTTTTTATATGTATTTCTTGAGAAAAAAGCAACATCTTGTTCTCTATTCTCCTTCAACAGATAACCTCCTGTGCATCCGTGCTTTCTTTCAAGGGCAGTCCTTATTGGATGGCACCAGAGGTAACCTCTAGTTCTATTTTCTGAAACCAACTTTAGCTATTCTCAGGTCAGCTCTTTCCCTAGTTAACCTGAGCTAAAATTTCAGGTTGTGATGAACATGAATGGGTACAGTTTCGCAGTTGATATATGGAGCTTGGGATGCACAATTGTTGAGATGGCAACTTCAAAGCCACCTTGGAGCCAATATGAGGGGGCAAGACATCTGATTTTCTTTCAGTAGATCCCTGAGACTTTCTTTAATGCTTTTCATGGTTTAATCATTCATCTATGTAACAGGTTGCTGCAATATTTAAGATTGGGAACAGCAAAGAGATCCCTAAGATTCCCAACCATCTTTCTAGTAATGCGAAGAGCTTCATAAGGCTCTGCTTGCAGAGAGATCCACAAGCTCGACCAACTGCCTTACAGTTGCTAGACCATTCCTTTATTCGAGGAAGTGATGGGGCTCGCTCACCAGTAAGACAACCTGTTATTTGCTCACTACTTTTATTCAGTTTGAGCCAAAAAAGGGGACATCATTACTTCAGTTTTGCTGCTTCAATATATTAGTTTGGTGACCAAACCTATGGTCATTGATTTTACTTTGTCCTTGTAAATAGTACTATTGGACGCCAATTAATTTGGAGAAAAATGTTTTTTTCCACTTTCATGTCATTGAAATAAGGTAAATTTATAATTTACCAGTTCTTTCCTATAATCTGTATGACTTGGTGATTATAATCCCAAATGTTTTCTTCATTTGAAAAAGAAAGAAAAAAGGGTAGGCCAAGAGCTAGCTAAAGCAAATAGAGGTTCCGTACTCTACTAGACATCGCTTGGTTGGGACCAAATATTTGAACTGATTGGGTCATTGTTTTCTACTTTCACAGCAGTCATTGTTGGACCTTCATCCTGAGAGACCACTTATCACACGTCCCTCTGACTTGGGTTGTGAAGCCAATCCCACAGCCATGTCTTCTCAAGCTCTATCAAGCCCAATGTAATTCTAGCTCTCTCTTTTCTACTCTTTGAAATCCTATGCCATTCTTTTAAGAAATTATTTGTGATCCTGGTCTAGTTGACCCTCTCCAGGTTGTGGTTGCATCCGCTATATCTGGGAGAGGTAGGAGTAGGACTATATAATATCTTCCATTGCTTGTTCATGCTATGAGATGAATGATTAACCCGACTAAATACAAATGTGCAGAGAAAATTTTCTTGCGATCACATCCTTACCTGTCTCGCCATGTTCAAGCCCTCTAAGGCAGTTTGGTGCCACGCATAGGAGCTGCTTTCCCTCTCCTCGTCACCCTTATTCTCCGGCTGGAAGAACCATTTACACTAACATCAGTAATACTAATATGAACGATTTCTCTCCGTACCCCTTTTCATCAAACAGAATGTACAGCTTCGATCCTCGGCAAGAGGCCTCTCCTTTTCGAACTCAAACTCCTGGTGGGTCCCCGAGATCGAGAATCATTTAACAAGTGAGAATGTTGTAACAGTCTGTGGCTACGTGTAAATGTAACTCTCGTATTGTAACAGTTGTGGTCCGTGTCTGGGATAGTTTCCTTTTATCAAAAGTTTGGCATAGTTGGAGGTTTGTTTTGGGCATGAACCGACGCAATAAAGCTAAAAATGCGAGTTGACATTCTGATGGAAGGGCTTCTCATTTTCGAGCAGTCAATTGACTGTTCAAGATTATCTTACATTTAGTACATATTTTTGCTGATAGATTGATTTAAGTGAACTGGATAGACATGGTAACCCAATGTACATTTCCGAAGATACAAGCTCATGATTGGTAAAAATATCACGATCTGTAATTGGGATTGTGATCACAGTCTCTCGTAGTCGAGTTTCTCTGACTGCAAGAAAGGGGAAAAACGGTCAGTACAAAACTCACTGCCGCTAAGAATAGTAGTTTTAATATGCAAAGACTGTATATTCCAAGGGGAAATCCCAGCGTTTACTGCCAGAAGAAACTAAGTGAAAATCTTTCTTTTTTTGGAAAGCCAGGAAAATCGATTATATTTCGCAGACTGAAGGTTCTGCAGATTATTGTCCAAGCACATGATCAGAAGGCCATTTCCTTCTAAGCGTTTGCTGCCAGAAGAAAAACTATGCGATACAAACTGAACCTGGTTGGATTGAGTTTGAGACGCTGTTCTTAGTTAGAAGTTCTCACCTTGATGAGCATATCAGTCGGAAGCCAAGCTGGTGCAGTAGGAACACCCACCCAGGCCACCTAAAAACAAGATTTTGACCAAAATCAAGTTACAGAAAAGGAAGAACAATAAGTGATCTTGCCAATCAAAATCAAACATCTAAAATCTTTTGAAAGCTGAACCTCAAATAAAAACCACTGATTAACCCCCTAACTAACTTGATAAGGATGGAATTTCAAAACCATTGAATCTAATATTGGAAGCAGGGATTTCAAACTGGAAAAGGTCTATAGCTTCTAAAGACAGAATTGCTTACAAGTGCATATTCTCCTGTCTCAAAGATCCTCAAATCCAAGACCTATCATAGTTTTGCATAAGCGATCATATAGTTATAGATATATAGAAGCCTTGCACCAGAAGAAGGGCTACTTGATTTTCGAGTTCAGAGAAAAGGAAAATGAAATTACCTCACCACGGTCCTCATAAATATAGTCTAAACCTTTATAATAAGGCGGATGTCCTACAGATAAGTACTGGGATTGAAGAACAAGAATATTAGTATGATTGTATTTAGAGTTTTTACTAAACACTAGCAATTGCGTAAAAGAAGTAGACGATCCATTCACTTTTAGAAATTTAACACTTCATGTTTCTTCCCACTCAAATACAATTTAGCTGAGTCCGTATCAAATGCCCCAATTCTAGAGAAAAATATGACAGACAAGAGTAACACGGGGGGAACTAGACAGTTCATTTTCAAGAACACATGATAAAAAGTAACTCAATGTACTGTTGCTGGAAATCAGTTTACTGGTTTTTCAAGAAAATGATCTTTTTAAACAAAAAAGAAACAGTAAGAGGAAGAAAGATTGATCTTACATTAATGCTATTTAGGTACTTCTCCTTATCCACTCTCACAATCTGCCCTTTCTTCACTGCAAACAAAAATGGCAGCAGATGACTATTTCAAATTTTCAATGTCTGGGGCACCGACCAAGCAGTACTAACTTCCCTCCTAAAAATTGCAGCAGCTCCTTTAAGAAAGTCTCAAACTTACTCGAGTAGACAGGCTTCTTGGGTGGCTTCAAAGTGGCAGGCTGAGCATTGGTAGCCCCCTCTTCAGGCTTCCCCTGGGAGAGCTTCTCCTTCTCCGGTTCAGCGGCTGCTTTGACGGCTCTAATCGACGGCAGACGACCGAGAAAGTTTAGGCTTTTCTTTGTGGGTTGCTGGAGCGGAGACGGGAGGGGAAATGGGTTCTGCGACAGAGTTGTGGAGAACGCCATGGGAGGTGAATTAACGCTCTCCGATTGCTGAACCCTATGAGCTCTGAACCGCTTGCAGGGCTTCTTTCGCTCGTCTCCAGAGCGAAGAGATAAAGAGATAGATAATACACAAACGACCGTTTCTTAACGGCCGCATTTTTGGGTGGCAAATTTCCGTTGCTTCGCGGTGTTAGATGGCCACTAGGAATCCGCCACGTCAGCCCACTGGTTTTAACGAACTGAGGTGTAAGGGTACTTTGGTAAATCCAATATCGGAATTAGGCTTTGCGGTTCTTGCTAGATCAAATATCGGGTAAATATTTATACTTAATCAGAATTTATTTGCAGGTTGTCTTATGATCCAAGCATCAGGAAGGCAGATTAGTTACACCAGTAAATTTAAGGGATCATTTCTAAAATTCTAATAGTCCAGGGAGGAACGCATCAATAAGAATATATTTAGGGTAATATGTTAATAAATGATAACTTCGGGGTAACTTAGGAATTGCTCTCTCTTGAGAGTCTCGGACTCCTCTGCCAGCAAGAACGAAGTGATCGAAGACCGATCGACGGCAATGGAGGCTTCGCAATCGCCGACAGTTGACCGCCCGATTCGGAATCCTGAACCCAATGCAAATTCCATAGCTTCAGTGGGTCCGTTATGGCCCACAGTTGACGGTCCGCTAGGGCTGTCTGAGGCGGATGCAGTAATGTACGCCCGGAGGTTCTACAAGTTCGGGTTCGCCCTCTTGCCGGGGCTTTGGGCCATCAACTGCTTCTACTTCTGGCCGGTCCTCCGCCACAGACGCTCCTTCCCCCAGATACGCCGCTGTTAGTCCGCTTGCATTCCCATCTTTTGATTTCTACGCTAGGTCTTGCATTAGCTGGTTCGCAACGTTTCAGGTGCATTTATGGACAATTTTCATTACCTTATGCCCATTTATCTGCTTCTGTGAGATGATATTTCTAGACCACGACGGGAATTGGAAATTGTGATAGAAATCCAGAATTTTTCATTCGTTAATCTTATTCCCAATGTTCATCATGCCAGGAGATAATACTTGAAAATTTTTTTCTTCCTTTCGAGCATTGAAGTGTTGGGTTAAGAAGTTCTGCGTGAAATCACTTAAAATATAAGCTTTTGGTGCTCTTTAGCTGCTAACTGCTAAGCAGTAGAAGCTGGAGCTCTGAAATTCACCTAAGTTGTCAGTTGGTTCTGCTGATTTTATTGCTTCAACTCAAAGTGCTCATCCTGCTCATTCCCTTTTGTATTTCAAGAAAGTACATTTCTATGTCTTTCAACAGGACCTTGACGCATCCCTCATAATGTGAATCAGGTGAACGGATTTATTTAAAAATTTTCTTGAAATCTTTAAGGCCCTGAAGTATTGAAGTAGTGGTGAGGTTGCAATTTGAGAAACCTAGAAAAAGCTAATGCATCTATGAGACGGATCCATGAACGACAGGATTGTCTGAGATGAGTTTTTGGACATTCAGGACCTGGAATTTGTTGGATTATTTGTGATCAAATAAAGATGACGAAGTTGGAACTCCTATTTGCATTAATTTTGTATGCAGAAGCCTTATCTGTAAACTTGACCTAGGTTTGCTGTTGGGCACGTAAATCTTTGGAACTTGAATGAGTTCCTTGTATCTTCATGCTTTAGCTGCTAGCTTGTGACATATTTAAGGAATGTCAATGCAGACTTCACATATTTATGTGGTGGTCTGAGTACCAGTTGTTCCGAAGCAACATGGTAATAAGATACTGTCTTCCATTGAGGCCTCTGCAGATTTCCTGTGAAGTTCCTGCTGTTCTACTCTGAAACCAAGAGATTAGGCTAGAGCTTATCTACTGCAGTCCCACCCTTACGTTCGATTCTGAAACTTGATCAAGTTTAGACATCCTATGCATAATTTTGTTTTACTGCTAAAGATGCAACCCCCATTTCTTGATTAGATTGCATCTAATGAATGCCATCACTCATTGCTCATGCACAGTCCGTGAACTGAATTTCATGGAAGTTGCTTATCAATTGTATAATAGGAAAATAAGCTGTTAACATGGACTTCTTTATGGTTCTACAGAATACAAGCAATCCTCTCCTTTTTTTTTTCTCTCCCCTAGTATTCCTGTCTTTTTTTTTTTTTTGGATAGAATAGTATTCCTGTCAGAGCTATCAGCCAGTTTGGAAAAGTTTGAATGGAAATGGAGTGCAGTTTGTATGCTATTACATTGAGTTTCCTAGTCATCCATAGTAGCATTTGGGCTATTTGAAGTTTCCTTCGCTTCAGCATATGTTAGTTTAAATATTTGTGGTGTCAGTTTCTAGTGATTAATGTATATCAGATGAATCTGCGAACTAATAATTTTCTTCTACAGATGTCCTGGGATCAGCTATTGGGTTCACAACCTTCGCAATCCTTCTGTGTTCGTGGGCTCTGACTTTTGCTGTTGGGGGAGAGAGTTTATTTGGCGCCACTTGGAATCAACTCGTGATGTACAATCTTGCCGACAAATGGGGCTTGACCGGGTGGAACTAGGATAATGGTTTGGAAGAACACTTATAATTCATGTATCTTCAGATATACGCACGCTTGGCTGGGCTTTGTTGATATTTTAGATTCAATTTTCTCATTGAAACTCCTACGTTTGTATCAGATAACTCTTTGTCTGGTGAGCTAGAGGCATGGTTGCAATTAGAAAATGCTGCATAGTATGGTAACCTAAGGCAAGAAGATTGCCGATCTTCCTTGAAAGGAATTCAGGATTACAATTTGATTTTTAGGTATCATTTGCGTCTCCTGCCTCTGATGCAGCAGTGTCGCTGACTGAGCCACATATAATTGTATGCTATTTTTCACTTCTCTTTACTTCTCTGTCGTGCCCGCTAGTATGTTAAGATTATGAATAAAATCATTGTATAATCTTCTTGGGGTCATAAAAGGGAATATGATATTTGTGTTTTTAAGTGTATTGTATTGTTTGGAAAAATATGTATAAACAAAATGTTGTAATTCATCATGTGGGGATGTAAGTAAAGCTTGAATCTTATTTACATGGAAAGTCACTGGGGATTATATCTACAAGAAACCCAACCCAAGTAATTTTACAAGAGAGGTATGAGACACAAACCTGGATTTCGATAGTGCGGCCAGAGCTCAAGCCATCCACAAGAACCCCCCGACCCCCCAAGGGCCCAAGCTGTCCAGAGACAGACGTAGCATTCAAAGAAAAGACTGTTCAGCTTTTGCCCGGTGGAGGAAAGGGGGCAATCTCACCTTATCCACACTCCCACCACAGACCTTGTCCTCCCTCCGCATCATCATTCTCCACTCTAAACAAACATGATCGGATGTCTCTTTTCAAACTTGACGTCTTATTATTAACTAAGACTTCTTTGGCGGCAAAAGTTTGAAGCAGACTGAGCCCCAATGGCAACCCTCAAGTCAAGTGTCTTGGCATGCAAGTACTCCATCTCGGGGCCAGGATCGTCTGAGCTCGTCTCGAGGATCAGCCTGATCACTTCAGGGGTACCAAACAGCCTGAAGCTGCCTGTGATCAGAGCCCAGCAGGCTGAGACCTCCGGGACTGAGGGGAGGAGGGCTGCTCTTGGGTGCTTGACTGCCATTGTTTTCGCTGTTGCTGCCTCAGCGTCCACTGCAACTGCCAGCATTGTCGAGGAGTACCTTGAGAAGAGCAAGGCCAACAAGGTCTCTTTTTATTATTCATGCTTCTTTTGTCTGAATAGAAAAGATGCTGTTTATCCCCTGATGAAGAGGCTGAATTATGGATTGCTCTCGTGTCCCTGCAATCACGACGTTCTGTTCTGCATTTTCGTCTGGCGAGGATATGCTTCTATCTGCGTTGAAAGGAATTGAATGACAAGAAGAGGCTGGCCACAAGCGGGGCAAACTTTGCGAGGGCCTACACTGTCGAGTTCAGAACCTGCAAGTTCCCCAAGAACTTCACGGGCCGTCAGGATCTCACGAAGCAAAAGGTTCAGTCCTGAGATCTCGAGTTTTCTGTTCTCAAGCTACATGAGAAATCAAATATACTGATAAGAGTTGTGCTTTCATGATTCTCTAACGTTGAGATTCCTACGGATGTTCTTATAATGCAGAAAGTCCCATTCATCACCGATGATTTGGAGTTGGTGTGTGAAGGAAAGGACAAGTACAAGTGTGGTTCCAATGTTTTCTGGAAATGGTGAAAATAGAGGCTCAAAATCTCCAGTAGTGCTACGAAAGAGCTACATCTCTGTATTTAATCTACTTCCATTGATATAAACTCAGAACTGAATGCTGGTTCTACTATTATCTTCTTGTCTATGGTACTTGTACTTATCAAAGAGGGATTGCCTCCAATTCGAGAACACAAGGATCAAATATGCCATGAAAGATGGAGAGGAAAGAAGAATTTCATCAGAGCATCATACGAACTGGGGGATTGAACAAAGAAACTGCTAAAAACTGAATCTGTAGATGAGTTTGAAGCAAAAGAACAATAAAAGGTAGAATAAAAGTCCTTCGATTCCTTGATCCTCTGTATCTCTGTACATTTTGAACTCTCTCTCTCTGTCTCTCATACGTTTTACTTTATGATTGATTCTATAGGAAGTATACAGCAAAGAATGGCATAAATCAAGTTAACATCTGATAACAGTAACACTCTTCTGATCTTACTCTGCCGGGTATCTTCAGAAAAATGGTATTGTTGACAGCCAAAATTGCATGTATTCCCGAGCAAAGAGCTCCCTCCCTCCACCGCATAGGATCAACTCCATTAGCAAGGTTCCCATCAAGTAAATAATGGAATGAACCCATGATCGTCATTCCCGAGCGAAGCTCAAAAATGTTCAGCCCAAGCCTGAGCTCTGGAGATAAGATAATTTATGGGCAAAGAGAGGACACATTGTTCTGCAGCTCTATACACGGCTCTGGAATGACTCTATCAGCAAAGCCCGAGATAAACTCACAGTGCCACTTTAAGTTTGGATGGAGTCCCAGTGTCGTGACATTCCTCATGCAGATACCTTCAAATATTGCATCCTCCATGCCCTCCAAAACTGGTGCTTTCGTTGAGTTTACACTGAGGATGTCACTTATGAGTATTCCTTTCACAGTTGGGAGAGCATTATGATCCCAACCTTCATCTGGGTGGTCATTAGAGCCTCTACTGAACCTTATGGGCACCTTCACTCGCTCCATGACAATGTTTTTAATGCTTATATTCGATATGTATCCTCCCCGGCCAGCATCAGTTTTGATACGAACCCCTGCAGCAGAATCCCAAACATGGAGGTCCTCTATAGTCACGTTTGAGATCCCTCCTGACATCTCGCTCCCAATTCCAACTGCAGAACAAGTTGGGGTAGTGCCCAATATTCTCCTAATTGTGATATTTGAGCTGGGACGGGCCATTGATATCCCATAGTGATCCCAACCACTTTTCACCGCAACCAGATCATCGCCACTCTCAATGTAACAGTCTTCAATGCAAATATTGGTACTCGAGTCTGAACACAGAAATCCGCAGAGGGTAACTTAGGTGGTTATTTCTTCTATTCTGCTCTTAGCAGTTTTAAAGAAAACAATTCTAGCCTACACCAGAACAAGACATTTTCCTCCAAAGGGGGCCATTGACAACAGCTGACTGTTGTCGATCCCCTATTGATTTGTTTGGAATCTTAAAAGTGGTTCCTAAAGAAATCTTTTTTGGACAAGGTCGAATCACCCAAGAATGCTCCACATCTAAGATTAAAATTACAAGATGACATTAATAAGACATACTTACCAGGATCTATGCCATCTGTATTTGGGGCAGTCAAAGGGGCCAAGATCACCATGCCTTGGATAACAACATTTCTGCAACAAAATTTAGACCTAATATAAATTTGCTCCAAACATTTAATATATAGAGTACACTTTTTGGTAAAGCAGGGCTTTCTCATGATTTATATATCTAAGATAGTGACAATTCATGGCATTATTCAAGATCTAATAATGACACCAGTAAGAAAGCAGCCAAAGGAGTAGACATCAGTTGTTACACCTGCAATACACCGGGTGTAGGGTCCAAAATGGAGAATTTTGGAAGGTAAGGTTGGAAATAAGAACATTCTGCGAGTTCATAATTTCTACAAGGTGCCCTCTCGTGTGTTTCAGAGTCCTGTTCCACCATAGCTCCCACCACATCTTCCCTTGTCCATCAATCGTCCCATTGTTTCCTGCAAAAGAGATGAAGAATATTGATCAGCTTGGCTGAAAACAAACAAAATTTCAAGAAAAGAAACAGTCGTTAATAGGCAATGCTTTAATGACAACATCACATTCTCCTATAAAATTTTTCTTTAGTTTCTCCATGCCACTAATAATACTAACTTGGAACACTGGTCATATAGATCCTAAACTAATAATGGAATATTGGTTATATAGACCCAGAACACAGTGTCCCAGTACCTGTGATGATGACATTCACGAGACCATCTCCATGCACAAGGCTTATATGCCTACCTCCTAGTCTCTCTCTTCCTCTTCCATAAGAAGGTAGTGGCTCGATAATTGGCCAATCCTCTGGATCCTATTGAACATATATCAGTCAGACAATTCTTTCAGCAACTGTATGATCATCTCTTTGTTAAGCATTTTTGTTTGAACTTCCAGTATTGAAACCAATTAAAGCAAAAGACAATTGAATATACTTAACAATAATATATGTTATCCTATTTACATGCCTACAACTTTTATGATTTTATTAGTACCAATGAAAAAACTTTCCAAGAGAAGGAACGAAAAATCAAGCATTGGTGCTGGTTTATTGTGAATGCTCCTGCATGCATCGAATCAAAGTGACAAGTGAACATTTGACAAGGTGTTTGACAGCCATTCACCGAGCTAGATCTGGCACTGGAGTACAGATCACTCTCTTTTGATGGTAGTTATTCACAGCAAGATTTGGGAATCTTGGCAAACCAAGTGATTTCTCATGTGCAGTACCCCCAAACAGACATCCTGTCCTTGGCTCTTCATCCACATGTAACTCACAATTATATCATATGACCAAAAAATGTGAATTCAAATATCATCCAAGAATAAATAGTAATATAATTTTCTTTAATTTGCCTGTCCAAAATAAAGAATCCTTGCAGTAACATCACAGTTTACAGTTGAAGCAACACCACATACAAACAAGAGGGAGAACAACAAATCAAACGGAACCTCCAGGTTAATACATTAACCCTACCACACAAGTCAAATGGCATAAATTGCACTTTATACCATAGGAGATTCCATTATATTCTCTCCACAAGTAGGACAAACAAGCTTATCATAGAAGAATGCTGAGAAAGTGAATTTCAGAATTACCCATTATCAACAAAAATTTACCTGACATAGACAATCCCATGGATGGGCTTGTAATAGCATCTTTTTTTACCATTAGGCATCACATTGAAAAGGAAATTTAAGCAGCATATATCGTACAGAGGTGTGGAGAGTAAAAGCCCGGACGAGTGGAGACGAAAGAACAAAGCCCATGGTGGGTCCCCGGATGGACTACCGACAAGAATACTGTCACAATCTCCATATGAAAGTGTAAGGCCGGTGGTCAGTATTTCCTCAGCATGTGCATGGGAGCCGTAACTCCCTAAATGGTCTGCTCTACCAAAAAAAGATATGAAAATCGGAGCTTTTGCTATTGGAAAAATCTCTGAGTTACTTTACTGAAGGACATGAACAAAAAGCTACAGTTTTCAGAAGAAAAGTAGCCAGAACTACATAGATTTTCCATCTTGTTACAATCAGAAAGGTTACGCGAAGAGATCATAACAAGAGTTTGGACGGGCGATAGGGAAGAACAGAATCTCTTGGCTCTATAAAAATCTAATCAATAATCAATATGAAAAATCCATTCTCGTGCACCTTTTGTCATCCCCGCCCACTTAGTTGAGACCAAAAAAAAGACATTTTCACCTAAAGCTCCCACTGTCTATAGTATCCTCTTTTCCCTGACAATACAATCACGACTTTTGGAAATTGATGATTACAGTAGGTAAAAAAAAAGAAGGGATTCAAGACTTTAACAAGTCAAAAAAAGAGCGCCCCATCTACAGTCTCAATCAAACCAAGAAATTAGAGAAACAATCTGACCAATTCAAAAACTGAAAGCGAGCTTATACACAATTGTGTCAGTCAACTAATCGGTAGTTTTCCGCGTTATTTCTCAGGAGTGCTGAGGTGAGCTCTGACACATTCCTCCACCACCCTTCAAACTCAAGTACATAAATTAGTCTATATCGGATTGGGAATCGATAAATATACAGACGGACGAAAAGAGTTATGTGTTTTAAGAAACTTTCGTAATTATCGTTAATGAAAGTTGAGTAACCTGAGATCCCAAAATCACGGCGCCCTCATCGAGGAAGAGCGTGAAATTGCTGGTGAGGTTGAAGCTCCCGGTGAGCCACGTCCCCCTGGGGACGGTCAACTGGGACCCTCCGCTGGCCGCGAATCCCCCCATGAAACGGACCGCCCGCCGGAACGCTTCCGTGTTCAACGTCTTGCCATCCCCCACGCCCCCGAAGTCCGTTATCGACATCACCACCCTCCTCTCCGCCGAGCCGCGGAAGAACCCGCCGCAGCTCTGCTTCCCATCTGCCAGCCTACCGAACGGCCGCTGGATCTCCGGCGAGCCGGGCACGACCGCGGACTTGGAAGTCAGCTCCAGGGACAGGATTGCGACGACGGAGCAGAGGAAGAGGAACTGGGCCCACATGGTTCGAGCCAGGCCGCTCAACGAGGCGGACATGAACGTCGGCTTGTAGGAGTCCATGAGCAATTGCATGCATGCTTTGAGACCGAGTCTGTGTAATATATATCTCTGATCAATGCATACACGTAGAGAGAGAAAGAGACAGGAATAGTGAGAGGGAATAAAATGTGTCGGAAGAAGCGTTTAGAACGATGAGGGAGACAAGGTGAGGGGCAGAGCACCCAGTGCACATTAGTCCTTACACTTTAATTTAGTTTTCATGCGGGTCCTTCTTTTTGAGGAGAAAGGAATAATCCTCTATACCAACCCAATTCTATTTTAATCTTTTTATTTTCAATTAACACCCAACAGGACGATGGTATTAGTAACAAGCCAGGCGAGAACAAAGTTTGAGGACTCAATTGGGCCTAAGGTCAAATGTTGGGGGTCTGGGGGAAGGGCCTCGCGTGCCCGTGATCCGGTTCGTACGTTGGAAGCAATCGCCTACCTGCACCCTACAGGTTTAGTAGCGTGAGACCGCATCCGGGATTGCCCTTTTTCCCACCACGTGGCAGTTCATCATTGGCTACATAGCATCACGCTGTTGACTTTGGAAAGTGCGGTGCGAATCCCGAAAAAGAGCTTCCGCTATTCGCGGGCAGGGATGGAAAAAGGGAATCGTTTTCGGCCTATCGATGCCTAATTCCGCCGTTTTCCCCGCCGGGATTAGATTAAAAAAATGCGCGCTTTCCGTTTTCTCTCAGTCAACGGAAAACAGGAGTTCCCTCATCCTGCCCCATGAACGAGACAGAAGCAGAAAAAAAAGGTGGGAAAACTCGATTGTTCCCATCGGTTCCTGACAGATTTTGTTTTCTTCCTTCTCCGTGCAGCCTCATGAGATATTAACTTCAAACTTGTCACTGACTGTGCCACAGAAATGGTGCTCTTCGCGGGTAAAAGCTGGTGCGGAAAGCCTACATTGAGGTTGAGAGAATGGATTTGAGCTCCGATTGAACGAACGAGACCATGGCTGTGCTTACTGCTGAGCCCATCTAGATGGACGAGTCCATTGAGCTCCTGTATCTTTGCTGAGACTAGGAAAGGTAGCCCGAAATCGAGGTCTATTAATTATCGGGTCGGGCCATTCATACTGGGCCGTATTCAGGCAAGGATTTATCGGGCCGACCCGATTTGCCCAGCTCCACGTCTGGGGCAATATTTTGTAAGCATTTCAACGCAATCCAAAATCGAATGTTACATTAATTTGGTTTTTTGAATTCATCAACTATTACTTTTGAGTTCCTTCTGGCCTCTATTATTTCTTGTAGTTGAATATAAGATCACATTCGTAATCAACAAAAATAAAATATTATTAAATTTGTACGATGTTTCGGCCCGCAGCAGCCCATGATCATAGTCAGGCCCCAGAAGAGAAACCGAAGCCGAGACCGACTGCTGTCCACAATATGCATATATATTTGTGAAATTTAAAGTTTATTTATCCGACCAGCTTGCAATTTTATTTTATTTTTTAATTTCAATATGCATAACTCGGTATTCGAGATCCCGTTAGACTACTGCAACACATCCCAATTCCATTGGGGAAGGAAGTGTTATTATTCACAGAATTTTTTCATTCATAATACTCGAAATTTTATCTAATGAGAGACGATTTGAATTAACTGCATATTAATTATTTAACTGTGATTTTGCTACCGGGTCATGTTCATAAATTGGATCTCCAGCTGCTCTAGTCCCGATTTTAGAAGAGAAGTGTCGAATCACCTAATAAACTTATTCTGGTAGATAAAATCTTATTTTAAGAATAAATTTTGTGTTATATCAATATATAAAAACCGGGAAACTTCTTAGAGGAGTATAATTTAAGTGATCGAGGGAAGAAAGCAGTCAAAGGACAACCCACGAGGAACGAGCAAGCAGGCAGTCAAATACGAAGGCCTTACCAGTTCCCATCCACAAGGGACACCGGGCATCCCAATTTCCTATGCAACCTTCCTTCCTCAGTATGCACGAAACCTTGCTTTGAATTGAATTCCTATGTCCACGTCATCATCATCTTCACCGTCACCCGTCTTTGGACCTAAGCAACTTCAGTAGCATCCTTGCCCTCGCCTTGGTCCTACCACTGCAGTGGCTCTGCAGGAGCAGCAGCAGCTGCGTCAACACCCCAGACCCGATCGCCGCCTCCCTCGCCCGTAACGAAATCTCGCACAGCGTTATCAGGCAGCTCACCGCGCTCTCGCTTCCCTCGAGATCGGAGACTCGGAACACCATCTTCACCAGGGAACTTATCCCCTTCGGGTGGTCGAGGATTGCTTCTCTTGCCTTCTCTAGGCCTAGGGTTCGCTCGAGAGTCGCCATTGCCAGCAGGTGGCTCGGGCCCCCTGCGGCATCCTGGATGTGGGCGATCAGGCCATCGAGCAGACCGACTTGGAGCATAGCGTCCCGGTTCACTTCGATCGAGCATAGGGACCTAATGGCCCTCAGGCTGGCTTCTGAGACCTCGTCTTTCCGGTAGAGTAGAACGATCAGCTCGTGGGAGAAGCTGGCCTTTCTCGTCACCAGAAAAGTCGAGATTTCTCGCGTCTCCGGGGACGAACATATCACCTCGATAAGACGGCACAAGCTCGTCTTCACAGCGGAGTGAGCCTCCTCGAACAGTCTATGAAATGACCCCAGATTAGAATCTTGACTGATGAGCATGCCGAGAGACTTTGAGGATTCTTGCTCGCCGGCAGCATCCAACAGCTTTATCGCGCAAGCAAGTGCTTCCTCCACCAACCTAAGAGAAAACTTCCCGCGTTCCGCTTCCCTGAAAGCGAGCTCCAACAGGAGCGGTAAAAACCCAAGCCGAGTCAAGTGAGCGCACCCGGATGGAGATTCGTCGGCAAGAGCTCGGACTTTCTGGACCAGGTGGAGCCTTTCGGCCGAGGTGGCTCCGTGGGACTCGAGGCCGTGCTTCATGGCGACCAGCGCGAGGTCTGGGTCGATGGGGCGGCGACCGAGGCTGTTCCACTGCTCGATGAGGTGGCGGAGGGTGTGGTTCGGGACGACGGTCGGGTCCTGGAGCCTCTGCATTGTGACGGGGCAGGTGAGGTTGCCCAGCTGGAGCCATTTCTCGATACTGGGCCGGTCGTAAGTCTGCCCGGTGCAGAGGGTGACCGGGTCAGTGAACACGTCCAGGCTTATCGGGCACCTGAACAAGTGCGGGATCGCCATTTCTTGATCGAGATCTTCTCTCATAGCAGCCGGACAAGGCCCATGCATTTGAGACTCGTGGTCGATCGGTTCATCTAGAGGCGCCCGATAGTGCATGCAGTTCGGTGCATCGAACAATCTTCGGCGGACATAAGAAGTCCTAAGATCTGCGCTCAGATGAAGCGCAGAAAGGAATCAGAAGAGAGCACAGGCGTACAAACACTAGAGAATGGGCGAAGGAGAAATTGATGGGTCTCATCCTCGGTGGAAAGTTGCAAACCAACAATAATAAAAGACTACAACTTGAAATTTGCTCGAGAAAGATGCTGGGTAGAGTGGTATCGTTTTTATCTTAATAAAAAGATTGTATATTTAATTATAATTATAAAATTTTTCATACTCATTTATTTTCATATTCTCGTCTCTCTTTATAAGCTCATATATCTTTTATACAATCGAAAAAAATGGATTATACATATAATATGTGAACAATTTACATATTACCGATCTGGATTTTCTTTATATATTTAAGCTTGAGATTATATATTATTTACATATGGATAAGTTATGGGACGGTAATATATAAATATGGAATATTGTCAGAAAATATTAAGTATGGTCCCCTCCCCGACCTTCCCCTTCATTTTGGGCTCCTTGCCTTTTTCCTATTCCGTAGATTTTTCTTTATATGATTTAATTATAGATTCAGTCAAAACTGACCCACTTCCGAGAAAAGCAACAAGCCTTGTCTTTCAAAAGTTGAAATGTAATCTGACAACTGGAGTTTGATGACATAGACCGCTCAAATTTGATAGAATTTTTTTTAAAAACAAATTTCTCATATTGTGTACACAAAAATTTAATAATTTTTAATTAATTTATAAGTAAATCTAATTCACCAATTAAAATAATAAAATTTTATCAATTATAAATTTTTTCCCGTCCATACTATTCATATGGTAACCTTTACTCAAATAATAATAATAAATATATTGAAAATCATTATTGGTGGAAAGAAAAAGGCAATTTCTAACTGATAAAATCAATTGATAAAAGGTTGGGGATTTACTGATAAAGGCATCATGTTTTGAATCAAAGGGAGCAGTTGGGAAAGGTTGCAATGATATATATATATAACTTTATTGGATTATGTCAGTTGTATTTAAATTCGTTCCAAATATTCGAATCAAGTTTAATGTAAATATCCATCAAATTAAAGAATATGCCGAGGGTTTCTGATCAAATTCATATTTAGGTCAATTCTTCCGTGGCATTCGGTTTGATTAGGTTCTTGGCACTAGGTCTTGGCTCAGTGGAAGCACGGACTGTCCATGCGACAACGAAGTTGAAGTTTGCTAGATCATGTGCATTAATCAGAGTCCTTATTATGAGTGTTCTAAATGTGCCTAATTTGGGCACGATTCTCTCTAATCAAATCTCTTCAGACAAATAGCGGCACGCTTTGCCTTGGTGGTGTTTTTGTTTTTGTTTTTTTTTTTAATTTCCCCAAGAATCGAAGAAATTCCTCTCCTTGTGCTTCCAAGCTTCCAGAAAAGCGGCTGCAATTTCGCAAATGGACTGCCAAACTTCGCCCTATAAGTGGCCAGTAATTTCCCTTTTTGCCACCTTGGGCATCTTTGACATTTTCAATGCCTGCTTTGCAAATTAACCAGATCCTGCCGTGTCACATTTGGTTCCATCCCCTTTTAGCAATATGATTAGTGTGCCGTACAAAAATGGAAATCCATTAGCTGAAAAGTCAGCAAGATTGACCATAGCCGGTCGAAATGGTTAATCATTTTTTTTCTTAAAAGTTGATCTTGAATTCAAGTATTGTGAATTAAGAGTATTCATAATTCAACGAAATTTATCTATTAAGGGACCCATCAAACTCCTGAATATCGGCGTCATATTGCATGTCACAAGAATGGAAAGCAGACATGGCAGTAATGGGGTTCCATGAAATATTAATGGGATGATTGTTCAATGGAGAATGATGCCCAACCCAACCCACTTCACATGCATGCATCCTTTGAAATGAAAGCTCGGCTGAGTTAATGGGATCCCAAGCAGAGCATTGCGATGAGTGGAATTTATGCACTTCCCTGTGTGGCTATTTACTTTTTTGACTGCTGACTTGGGGGTAGTCAATATACGGCAGCTGATGCTTACCCAACTTCTCCTTGAAGCATCTCATCTTTCATGTGACACTAATTAATGACCAGGAACCCCCCACCCCGCAAGCATTCGAATTCGAATTTTCATTAATTTTATATTTTTGACAAATTTATCTCTTATGAGGCTGAAACATCCCAGGGATGAAAATTTGAACAATGATCTGCCAAATATAAGAGGACAATGTGTTTGCGATAAGTAATTTCGGTGCGAACCGAATTGGACTGTTAAGAAATTAAAAAGTTTATCATTTTTTTTAATTTACGGAACTCGAACTTGGACCTTGATTTTATAATATTGCGACAGAGAAGGGATATCATATTTGACTCTGTGGTATAATAGATCCTTTATTTTAAACCTTACTCGTCCAACAGAATTAAATCATGGAAAACATGGTTCTGGGTCCGCAATTTTCTAAGCTTCTGCTTCTGCTTCTGCTTCTGCCTGTCCAGTTTGAATCATCGAGTCTAACGGTGGCAGATCAGTTGAGAAGGACAATACTGCTGCCATCAAGGCAGATCATTTGCAATCCCACGTGAAAAAGGAACCAGAAATGAGCGAGGACATTAAATTCTTCGTAAGGTTTAGGAGCACGCCCTTCTACCTAGAGTTGCCTTTTTCTCGAGGATGATGAAATCGTACGCACATCACGCACAAGAAACGGGATGATGCATCGTACGACCTCTCTGTTCTGAATTCTAAGACCCGACATGTCATGTCGGGATTCCGTCTCATCGTCTCGACGGAAACAAATGAGGCCTCGGTGATTACTAGAAAGACAAGAACCAGATTGTCATGTGAAGCAATGTCACCTAGAACGACTTAGCGAAACGAGCAAATATTGTACTGGACTCGATGAATGGCGGCGCGCATAGTTGGCGTACAATCGGTGGTAAATGAGAATGAGTCCACTTCCATCTTTGTAATTTCACACGCTATCTATACCAAAGGGAAAAGGAGATTGTATTTTAGTGGATCACGACAAGAAGGAGCATAGTTATGCTATATGCGGGTTTGAATGAGAGATCGTTGAATCGGATAATCAACCAGCAGGTCTAGGGATACCTCAAGTTCTTATGTGCAGGAGGATTCGATGGAGATGGTCATCGTGTGAGAACAGGCGCAAATCCAAGCCGATAAGAATTAATGTCCGGGAAAAGGGACAAGCCCAACTCCCTCCTTTCACGTTCCTTCCAGTCTATTGCGTGTCGTCTATCATCAGAGTAAGTGGGCAAGAGCACCTAATAAAGTTGAAGGTTCGTCCAACTTGCCGCTGTGGTCGAGCAGATCCGACAACATCAGCTGTCGAATTTCATTTGGACCTCGATGGTGATGCTTTGACTGTACATATACATATACACACACGCACACACATATATTAGGGTTTATTCTTGTGGGTGGATAGTGCTATATTTTGGAGTATTGTGTTAATTAGTGCATGTTCGCCATTGGGTGTGCGATTTGGAAAACGTCGAATTTATGCGATATTTCAATCCCGAACGAGGGTTGCATCAGTCACTTATAAACGGTGAGAAATTTTTGAAACATATCTTATTTAATCAAGATAAGTGTTATTATATGATTGGTGTTTCTTAATTATCATTGTTGACTCCATCGATCTTACCGGCTCTCTGATTGTGTCCATTGTGGAAAATAGGATCATTCTTCATATTTTTTTTGGGAGAGAAATTCGAGTAAATCCTAAGAATTACGTGGGCAGTCCACAGAGTCTATCGATTCGATTTGTCCCTACGTGCGTGACCCTCGGTGGGAGTACCGAGACAAGAATAATTGCTGTAAATGACAAGTCTACTCGAATTCATGGATCTATATACCACAAGATTGGATTAAATCTCTTCGAGAAAAAGGATCAGCATGGGGACAATGGAGGTATTTGAACGCTACACTCTCTTGTCTGCCAGTGGAACCCAAAGTAAATACAAGTAATGATTCAATCGCGGTAGTGATGACAGCTACTCTGTATCTATGTGATAATCAAGAGAGCGGTCAATCTTGCCTTGTTAAGAAATTCAAAGGCATTCATTCATATATACATATACATATAACTGAAATAAAAATGGGGATTACTTGTTTCTCAACTAAATTGGGTGTCATTAAAATCGATCAAATGTCACTCATAATTGGATGATATGTACCTACTTACATGTGCACGATTATACTGTAAAAAGGTCTTTAATCCTCAATAATTTGATGGATTACGAATTTGACCTCTTTGTTATTCCCTGCAACCCATGGATTGATGGTGTCGTCCTGCCTAATTTCTCCCCCAGTATATTAATTTGATGGGCAGGCTGGCTGGCTGGCCACTTTGGTGGAGGGTGTACCATGGTGCCTAATCATTGCCACGTGTCATGTGCCCCACTTCCACATATATATGTATATATGCACATGCGGGTGGGTCAAATTTGTTCGTCTCTTAATCGGCTAATTGAACACTTATCCACCTAATAGGGAAAAAAATAAACAAAATATTATAAAAATAAAAAAAGAGTGTAAGAAAATTTGACTGGATTTAATAATTATCAAACCCTTTTTTTTCCCTTCCATGTCGAGAATGGACGTTATTATATATATATATATATATAGATGTATAAATCACTTTTTTTTGGGGGTAATTATATAGTGTGAGGCATGAGACGTCCCGTGTGTGCTGTTCGAGTTGTTTCCCCCTCTCATCTATATCTCCACTATCCTGTCGGCTGTGCGCAGCATTTATCGTTAGTTTGACGTGATGTTCAAAGCACAAATAAGTGTGGTAGGGTGGAAAAGAAAATGGTTCGATGGTGACCCAGCAGCCCGAGCTCCAGTCCCACGCTGTCCTAGTTATATATACTATCACTACTACTAACTTGGATTCAACCATTGATTCCCTAACTAATCTCTTAAATGAGTGATTCAATTATCGAATATTATGTTAGGAGGGTTGACGAGAATTTTCCCAAAGATCCCGATCTGACTGCAGATTAGTCTTGAGGTGTACTTAGTTGGCTGGGGATATTCCGCCGTGTGAAAAATAAAAAAAACTATCACTACTGTTTAAAAACGTACGACATTTTGAATGGGGGCTATTCCTTACTTGTAAGATTTTCTAGTCTCTTTTAAGTTCGGCGAAAAGGCAATGCGACAATGAGGCTAAGTTATATATCCCTTAGATTTATGTCTCGTCAAATTTGAGTGTGCAAGAGAAATGTCTCGGTTACTGGGATTTGAGTGTGAAA
The DNA here is from genome assembly GCA_900174645.1 of Sonneratia alba. Classification (NCBI taxonomy): domain Eukaryota; kingdom Viridiplantae; phylum Streptophyta; class Magnoliopsida; order Myrtales; family Lythraceae; genus Sonneratia; species Sonneratia alba. The sequence continues at coordinate 5,315,711 of FWPY01000010.1, forward strand.
TTTGTGATCGGTAAGAAGAGTGGCGTACAATGCCTTAATCATTCGAGTACTGAAGGGAAAATGTTCAACTTATATTCATTTTTTTATTATAAAATTAATTAATCTAAAATAAAATAATAAAAACGGAAGGAAATAAATAAATACGAAAAGTTCTAAGATAAGAATTGAACATACCATCGTTTAATTATTAGACCCAGAATAATACTACTATACCAAATCATCTTTCTCAACTTGTATTAAGTTATTACCACAAAAAGATGAACGTACGGATGAATTAATTTAGGAAGTTTTATCGAGGGGGATGAAACTTAAAGGGAAAAGCGTTAAAAGATAGAATTAAGGGGGTGAATTATGCTTGATTTAACCCCAAAAAATAATATAAATAAATGAAATTTACACAACATTTTGGGTAAATGATCACCCCGGCCCCCACCATCATACTCCCCTCAAATCCATCTCTAGCAAGAGGATGTTGAGAATCACGGAAATGCGGTAGCACTGGCCATCACTACCACATGCTCCTCCTCCTGCAGCGTGACAAGGCTACAGTCCTACGTTGATCTTTTCAAGAATTGGGACAGAAAAATGCAGCTATCTTTGAGATAATGCGGACCATCAATAAGTCAATAATGCGGATCATCATTCAACCGATAAGAAGAATCCTGAAAGTTAATTGGTTTAGCTGCAGATGATGGAGCCAAATGGATTTATATTGACACTTAAATCAATAGATTCATCTGAAGTGCAGCTGGGGTAGCATCTGATAAATGCTAGGGCCTAACCATCTAAAGGGGCACATCCTCGGGGTAATCTTGTGGATGCCTCTTGATGGTTTCTCTGACAAATTTCTCTTGCTCTTCGAGATTCAAAGGAGGAACATCGTAAACATCTGTGAAGAGATCAGCAACTGGAGGCTTCTCTACTTTCTCTGCCACTTGAATCGCATGCAGTAGCTGTAACGGAGATAAGGCAAATTAGAGCTAGCTAACCCGAGCTTTTAAAGACAATGAATGAACTCACTCGAGCATTTAAACTTGGGATTTTTTGTTCATCTCTCTGCCCCTTCTTGAAAACAAAAGAAAATAAGGGAACCAACGGCATTTTACCAGATGTTGCAGGATCCAACAGGCCTTCTTGGTCAGATTCAAGGGTGTCGTATCCTTCATTTTTTCTGGTTTTTCACTTAGGAAGCAAGGGGAAAGGTATTACTGTATTTCAGAACAAGAAAGAGCGAGTCTGTTAAGTTTTTACCTGCTGCCTGACATCATTGCGGAGTTCGGACTCAGCTTCTCTGCTCCACCAACCATTTCTCTCAATCCATTTTCTAAGTCTAGCCACTGGATCATTCTCAGTTCTCCACCGTTCAATCTCATCAGCAGGCCGGTACTTGGTAGAATCATCAGATGTGGAGTGGTGGCCCACTCGATACGTCATGGCCTGTATTATACATGGTAATTACAGGAAGGAAGTTACAACTCAATTGTAACAGACAAGTAAATAAACTCAGCCTCTAACAGTATTGAAACTATGCTCAAGAATTTCTCATCTCCATTACCTCAATCAAGATAGGCTTTTGCTCACGAATCGCTGTTTCACGGGCAGCACAAACTGTATTGTACATGGCAAGAGCATCGTTACCATCTACCCGGATGCTTTTAACTCCATAAGCTTGACCTCTAATAGCAATCCCATCACCTTCCAAATGATAATGAACCACCGATAGAAAATCATTTTCGTGGATCATACTAACCCATGAGTGATTGACATGGAAAAAAAATTTTAATTAAAAAAATGAAACAGAATGGACAAATACTTCGAAACTGGTCTGATGAGGGTGTGCTAATCGCCCATCCATTGTTCCGGCAAATAAAAATGACGGGGGCCTCCATTACCGCTGCGAAATTCAGAGCAGCATGGAAATCTCCCTATGGTAATACAAAGTATCCAGGTGGGAAAGAAGGCATCATTATAAAAGTTCCTTTTTTCAGCTTATGCTATACAGCAATCCTGAATCGTCACAATGAAAAGATATTGAGCGCACAAAAATGATATTTGACCTCACTAGAGCCACCATCGCCAAAATATGTGACTGCACAAGCATCTTGTTTGTCCATCTTCAAAGAATAAGCAGCACCAACTGCAGGGGGGAGCTGTGTGCTGGAAAGGAATGTTGGAAAGAAAGATGATCCTGATAAATATTAGTTTCTGTTGACGGTCATGATTAGATTCTATGTAATTAGTATAAAAAGAAATTAATCCTGCCCTAGAGATCTAGCAGAAGGCTAAGAAAGCTCCTTTGCATGAGAAGGTTATGTCATACGCAATTGTCGATGACACAGTGAAGTAATTGAGCTTTTTGGACCCATAATGGATGGGCATCTGCCTGCCTTTTCCGTAGTCAGCTTGATTTCCAAATAATTGGTTTGCAAAGTCTTGCAAGGTGAACCCACGCCACAGCAGAACTCCAGGCTCCCTGTACTGCATCAATGCAAAAATCCCCATGCTCAGTTTTCTGCAACTTTCTTCACTGTTAAAATAGATATATTAAAAAATTAGGTGTCAGTGGGACAATTTGACCTAGAGCTAACGGCCTTCCAATTTCTAGTAATTCTGATGAGTATTTCATTCAAAAACTAATGTCGCATCCTTCTTGAACCTCATCCGATAAAAAAAGATCAATACTTTTCCCACTTTTCTGGAAAAAAACACAAAGCATCTAGATATTTACTTACTAGCACATTTCACAGGAAGTTGTGCAGACTTCCCAGAAAAACTGTTTCCCATGTTAATCATATACATTCTTGTCAAGAAAACAGTGCGGAACTAACTACATTAGTATGGTTAGGGCAGGCTTTGAACCTGAGGGAAGACAAGGTCGTCTGCTGTAAGTGCTGCAGCAGATGCAATGTTGATGGCCTCTTCTCCAAAAGTGGTCAAGTAAAATGAGATCCTTCCTTGCCTTTGCGCCTCATAGAAGATTGTATCCATTACTTGAAGTGTGACCATCCCAGTGTACATTCTCACAGCAACTTCCTCACTGACCTGAATAGAAAACAGACACCCATTTTTTGTATTGGATCGACACAAGAGAGAATGTTAAAAAAAAAAAAAAGGATTTGCCTGCTCGAAAACTTAGACAAATAACAACCTTCATTAAATTGCCATATACAAGGGGTCGACCCTCTTCATCGATGATCCTGTAGCAACGTATGCGATCCTCTGGGGACTCAGGTATGAACCTCATGCTGGATGTGAACGCTATTTTTCCACCAGGAAAGTCCAGCATCTGCAAAATATATTTTTTCCCTTTCTTTAAGCAGTATGTTATGGCAGACTCATGACTTCATCTCGAATCAGCTCTCAGTTGTTCAGATGTTTAAGAAGCCATGAAAGTAGGAAATTGATCATCCCCGTGAGCTTGCATCTATTCACTTGGGCAAATTCAGGAAAACAAATTGTCTTTATCCCCACTAATTTGCAAATATCATGCGATGTACATGGAACACTCTAAACAAATCTAAGACGAAGCGCATGCAATGAAACAGATTATGAGAACTGCCCGTGAGAAGCAAAGCTATAAGAACAGTCAGCAAGTTTCTGATGCAAAAACAGGTGGGGCCTACGCCGGTGCCAAGGAATATATTCCTTGGGCTGCAAAATTTCAAATTACAGGCTCTCGACAATTTCCAACAGGGAAATTTTTATTCTTTCTAGTCAAACGAAGATCATCGATCCGGGGTGTTGGGACTTTAGTTAGGACACGCGAAGGCAAATCTACTAAATAATCGCTGCAACAACATGGCTTTGTCTATCAGCTTGAACTTTCAGAAGACGTTATAACAGAAGATCTGCAAGAACGTTCAACTTCCAAATACACAGCAAAAGCCCCCACCAAGAATTAACCATGAAGCACTTGAAGGCGATCAAAGAACTATAAGCAGAACTCACAACGAGCAATGCCAACCAACCCAACAATACACACAAACCCACGAGCTCGAAGATGAAGCAAAAGCTCAAACTGGGGAGTTTGCATTGTACCTGGTTGCCGTCACCGATTTCATTAGAACAATCGGCTTGCTTCTCCGCTTCGGTCGATTCCAGGCGGCGAGAGGAGAAGAGCGCTGCCGGGCAGCCCAAGTTGGGAGCTTTTGGGCTGGCGGGGAATTTGGGGTGATGGGTCCGACGAGATGAAGCAAAATGCATCTGCTTCAGCACACCAGGTGACTGAAATCGGGCGCTGATGAGACGACTGATGAAGTTCGCTGATTTCCTCATGTTATTGTTCAGGGCCATGAAGGTGCAGAAGGCGCAGAGACCACTAAGATCAGTCAGTCCATCGGGGACTGATTATCGATCGACGAGAGAGAGAGAGAAGTACAGAGAGAGAGGCAGAGCTGTTAGCTGTTCCAATCCAAACGTACTGACACGGTTCCTCGATGATTTGAAGAGCCATTTTTCAGGAGCAGCAGAACCGTGATTTTCTTGATACCTCTCTGTCGTAGCTTATCCATGCGCAACTCACCGTGGGTGTAATCGAATGATTCGGCACTCATCATTTCAATAGGAGGATTCGAGTTCGAGTCCTACCTGCGGCGGGAAGTTCTTAATCACTTAAATTGGCCAACTCAGGGCGATCCGAATTAGTTTTATCCAACTGAATACTGACAATGGGTAAACCCAATTGTAAAAATCAAATTTATTTCAATTATATATTTTTGTTTCATTAACTTACTATCAAAATAAATATGCATTTAAGGTATGGCAAAATTAAGATATATTTTATCTTATGAATATGTGAAGTACACGTATACATATGGAACTTCCACCACGCCATTCACTTATCGAATAGTGGCTTTTTCCCAAATCCAATGTCATGGTGGCTTTTTCAAATGGGTTACATCCAAATCCAATGATCGGAGATAGTTGCAATAAGATATGGTCAATTTTGAGGATTGTAATTAGGGATAGAACACAAGATATACATACATGCCAAAAGGCTCTGACCTTTCTCTGACGTGTAAGCCTTTGTCCCACCTCATCTGGTAGTGAAAATCTTGCCCCCTCAGATAAGCCTGCCTTCTTGGGGGCAAGTCATTCACATTAAAGAACAGGTTGAATACGTTAAAATCGGTTCGGAGAAGTTCAGGCCTCCCTCAATCACATGATTCCATTGCCACTATTGACACCATGTCCCCAAAAAATAAAAAAAAAGCACGTGCTATAATATAAAAAAAAAGTTATCACTGATTCCTCTATTATATTAGATGAAATTCAGAAATTTAACGAAAATAGATTAATCAAGATCCAGTATGGGTAATCGTCCGTCGTGAGATAAATATTTTTAAATCACGAATTTTCGCAAGCATATATGAATCATAAATCTCTTTTCTTGTGGTTGGATCCCGTAAATTAGGTAGGAGATGAGGGAGGCCATGTTGCTGTTGTAAATAAAGTATCGAAATATCCATCGATCCAACAGCTAGGGAAAATGACACGAAAAGGATTAGATGATCGTACGATGGTTCGAGGGCTTCTGGGCCTGAGCCAATGGGCCGAGGGCTCCATCATGCTTTGCTCCGGTCCCCTGGTTGGGCCGCGACGAGCCCAAAGACTTTGTTGGTGGGTGGTCGTGGAGTGATGCATCTGTGGTTTGGATTTAGCAGATGTTGTTCTATAGACCAACTAGCACAAGCCAGCTGCATGTTATCAGTAGCTTTATTGATTAAGGCATCTCATGATGATTAGTGAGGAAGTTGAGGTGTTAAATAGGCATTTTGGACTGCTTCAAAATGGTCTAGAATCATTCTATCTGGTTACGATTTGGCTTATTAAACATAATGAGCCGGTCTAGTTATGGGTTATTGTTGAGAAAACTATGAACCGGCTCAAAACCGTTCATAAGTAGGCCAATTCATGATTTGTGCTAGTTTTGAACTGTGAACTGTGACCATTTTCTCTTTTTATTTTTCATTTTAAAGTTGAACAAACAAAATCTTACCGTTAATTTATATGATTTTTGGCAGTCCAAGTAAGTTTTGGAATGGTTTTAGACTAATTACAGCTCTAGGCCAATTCAAGGAGAAAACATACCGGATCGATTCCGGTTCAATGAGCTTATTTCTTGTACTTGGCTCGTATCTATTCATTAACTCAATAATAGTGGTTACATATTGATTTGGAGACAGTCGAGGCTGGTTGTATATAAGTTTTGACAAGTGGATTATGGGACAAATCAACCTATTTGACATCTCTATTAGGAAGATTCCGGTCTCCTCGGCATCAATTGCTTATCAGACCATTCAGGCAATTCTCTTCTAAGGTTAGGATGGGCCGGTAATACTAATCGATAAAGTTTGCCGACCTCAGAGGGGCAATCATGGGAGAGAAAAAAAGTTGAGAGACTCTGGTGTTTCCGCGTAATCAGAGGCACATGGCTCGGCCTCGGCTCACAGTCTCCTTGTCATGCACCGACACTCGATCATATGCTGCCGTCATCGAATTCGAAGACCACATCCAATGAACAATATTTAAGATACAAAAATGTCAATGATGTCTGTTGGATTCTTGTGGGCAGTAACACGGAGCTTAGTATTTATTCATTGAAAAATTTGATCGACAGGTAATTACCTTTGCTGTATTAGACTCCCACGGCCGATCGGGTACAGGAGTATTTTAGGCAGTCTGGAACAGGAGCAGCTAACTAGAAGACTACGCTTATACCATTTTCTGCACTGATTAGATCTCTAGTAAGGGAGCTGAAGGCTTGTTTCCCTGGTCGGAAAATATGTCTCACCTGCATCGTCGATCGTTAAGAATCGACTTACATCCATGCATGCAACTGCAAGGCCAACAAAACTCAGACCTCGAAAACGAGCGCGAATGGGAAAGCATTTAGGTGCTGAGCATCCGTCGCGTATCCTGGTAGAACGGAGCCATTTGCTTAAGATCAAAGGCTTCCATTGGATGAATGAGACATTATGTACATTTTTTTTTCCTGTGGGGGATACAGATGTGATGATGGGACATCATTGAGCGTACTATCAATGATTCAAATTCCTTGGATCAATTCATGAGACTGAGCCTCACTCTTTCAGGTAGTGGCCTAGATCAATGATGGAGCGAGGCCCCTCTCTCTCTCCCGAGTCCTGAGTCTCCTCCTGTTTCCCTGTGGTATTACAATTTACCATGGTCAAAGATGGTGTCTTTCCGAGCCCCCATGTCTCCCTTTGCCACTTCCTCTCTCTAGAAGGTAATCTTGGAGGAGCTTCGGATTCAACTCCGGAATCATATAGAACACGGTTTCGGCTCACAAGACTATTTTTTTGTTATTTCTGGATATTATAATCCCATTACTCCATCTCATAGCTCAAACCTTCCCACTTTCTCTCCTCCATCTTCTATAAGTGAACTATCCGAATCTCTTCGCTGGGACCATCCCAATGGGAAGATAGCGCCCTCTGTCTCTTGCTCTCTGCCCAGATCTATCCTCCCCTTTCTCCCCACCAACCCCAGGTTTGATTTTGATCTCTCAGCTTCACATCTTCAGCTCATTGCAGTATCGTCGTTGGGTGAACTGGCTGTTCTTCTTGTTTTTCCTGTTTCCCGCTATGTTTTGCTGTGAATTTCTCATGGATAATCATGGTTGTGGTTCAGTGTGGATAGATCTGAGATGGGTTGTCGATTTCTTCCTCAGAAGTTGCTTTCATCAACTAGAGATCTTTACTTCTCAACTTCTTTTCATGCTTAAGTCACAGAGAGGTCTCGTCTTATACTTATCTCTTACTACAGATGTAACATCTTTCCAATAAAAAATAAAAAACAAGAAGCTACAGCTGTAATACCCTAAGCTTTGGATCTGTTATGTTTCATGGTATAAATATCTTTTGATCTCTTGGTAGTTTCCTCCAACGAAAAGTTTCCTTAATTATAAGTTACGATCTTCTGTAGTTCTCTTGGGCGTTCTCTTTTCAGCTCATTGTGTATTCTTGCTTCTGATCTTTTCGTGGTTTCCTTCCCTTTCTTCTTATTCAGTTTTCGATCCGTTGCTTTCTCGCTTTAGAGTGTACTAACAGAAATTAAAGTTTGTATATATGCAATTATATCAACATTTTTGTCATGTTCCTCTGCTTTCTACATTGGGTATTTAGTATTTATGATGAGATCTCTGTAGATCTGTCTGATCGGATCCTAATAAGCAAGTTATTCAGTAAGAATATTATTATTTTTCTATTTTTCTTGACCTTCCTTTCGTGATTTTCCAGTGGCTCTTCTCCAGGTATTGAAGTTCAAAAGCCTTTGATATAGGACAGATATGGCGTTGGGGAAATATACAAGGGTAGATAACAGGCGGTCTTCTTCGAGTTACTGTTCAACAGTAACAATATTTGTTTTTGTGGCTCTCTGCTTGGTCGGGGTATGGATGATGACATCATCTGTAGTCCCTGTCCAGAATGTTGATGTGCCCGAGGAGAAGAAGAATGAGGTGAAGGAACAGATACATGAGAAGATCAGAGAGGGGAATGATGAACTTACCAACAGCAAGGCATTAGAAAATAAAGATAACGGACAGTTTGAGGACAACCCGGGAGATCTGCCCGAGGATGTGACTAAGGGGGAGAGCAGTGATTCTGGCTCTCGAGATGAAGAGAACCAAGAAAAGAAGCAGGATAAGAACTCCGAGTTGAAAATCCAGCAGAAGGAAAGCTCAGAGGAGACCATATCAGAAGATGGAGAGAACAGAATCAAAGCAGGGGAATCAAACCCAGAATCGGAGGAGACGAAGAATGAAGGTGGTGATGGTGATTCAACTAGGCAGGATGAATCCGGAGAAGGTTCTGAGGAGAAGAAAGCTGACTCTGATGACAATGAGGAGAAGCAAGTTGACTCAGATGACAGTGAGGAGAAGAAATCTGACTCGGATGACAGTGAGAAAAAGTTCGATTCAGAGGAAAGTGAGAAGAACATGGAAGAAAATGAAAGCAAGATTGAAGAGAAAGTGGATCAGAGTGATAGTAATGAGACGAGCAGCGATTCGGATGGGAAAGACCAGACAACGTTGAAGGATCACAATCAAACTGAAGTATTCCCTTCTGGAGCCCAGTCGGAGCTCTTGAAAGAGACAACAACCCAGAATGGGGCATTCTCAACTCAAGCAGCCGAATCAAAGAATGAGAAAGCTTCCCAAGAACCCTCTAAGCTTGAGACGGGCTCCAGCTGGAAGCTGTGCAACATTACTGCAGGGCCTGATTACATCCCTTGTCTTGATAATTGGAAGGCGATCAGGAGCCTTAGATCAACCAAACATTATGAGCACCGGGAGAGGCACTGCCCTGAGAAGCCACCCACTTGCCTTGTGTCTCTTCCTGAAGGATACAGGCGTCCGGTTGAATGGCCTAAGAGCAGGGAGATGGTAAATTACTGGTTGCTTTATCTGGAGGTTTATGATACTTTTTGTCTCATCCTTGTGATTGACCAACAGAATTACTTACTTTCTTGCAGATATGGTACTACAATGTTCCACATACTAAGCTTGCAGCAGTTAAGGGGCATCAAAACTGGGTCAAGCTTACGGGAGAATACCTCACTTTTCCCGGCGGTGGGACCCAATTCAAACATGGTGCCCTTCACTACATTGACTTTATTCAGGAGGTGACTCATCTACCACTCTCCTCTCACCATTGGATGCTAATACATATAATATGTAGGAATTGAACATAATCAGAATACAAAATCGTGTTGACATTCCATTCTGGGGAGAGCATTTGTCCTTGTAAGGTACCTGTAAGAGAAAATGAAGTCCAAGTGATTATTATCTCATGTCCATAACTCAGGGTGAAAATTAAAAGTTAGAGTGCCTAATGCTCATTTTTATAAAAACTGTGACAGAAAATTAGAAGTCACTCACATAGAGATGGATCAATTTCATACTATAATTTAACAGTAGCCTAATAGCCTCATTAGTCAAAAAATTGTATCCTGCATCAAATTTCTATGAAAGCTATCTTTTTATATCTTGTGATATATTCTTGATATTGCCTTATTTTAAATCTTGCAGTCTGTTCCTGATATTGCATGGGGAAAACAAACACGTGTGATTTTGGATGTTGGATGTGGTGTCGCCAGTTTTGGAGGCTTTCTCTTTGATCGGGGTGTTCTCGCAATGTCCCTTGCTCCAAAAGATGAACATGAAGCTCAGGTCCAATTTGCACTTGAAAGAGGAATCCCTGCAATCTCTGCTGTGATGGGAACAACAAGACTTCCCTTTCCTGGTCGGGTCTTTGATGTTGTTCACTGTGCTCGCTGCAGAGTACCCTGGCATATAGAAGGTAAGGAAAAAGCTTGATCCCAGTATGCAATTACTTTAGGGATTTTATTTTCGTATATTAAAAATTATAGAGGAATATGTATATCTGACAATTGAAATATGCAGGTGGTAAACTACTGTTGGAGCTGAATAGGGTGCTGAGGCCAGGTGGTTTCTTTGTGTGGTCTGCTACTCCTGTTTATCAGAAGCTTGCCGAAGATGTGGTGATTTGGAATGGTAGAATATTTTCGAATTTATAATTATGTTTCTCTGAAGAGATGGAGATTCAGGTGGGTTCTAATGGTTTCATTATCTGGGAATTGTCTTTGAAGCCATGTCTGAACTTACAAAGGCCATGTGCTGGGAACTCATATCAATAAACAAGGATACACTGAATGGAGTGGGAGTGGCAACATACAGGAAACCTACAACAAATGAGTGCTACGAGAAAAGAGCAACACCTGAGCCTCCTCTTTGTGCCGATTCTGATGATCCCAATGCGGCCTGGTAATTCCTCTCCCTAATGATAATGAACCAATCTAGAAGAAAGTATGCCTCTTTTCAAGAATTTCATTAAAGAAAATAAGGAAGTGGAAAAACAAGCAGTGGGTTTTCCCTTCATTTCCTTGTGTATCGAAATCTTGATGAACATTTATTGATTTTTCAATTCTCCTAGTGTACAGGCCTGGAGATTGACTTGTACATGTTGAAATAGCGTAAATGATGAAATAGTGTACAGGCCTGGAGATAACTTTCTGTGCTTGTTCTTTGGCAGGTATGTACCATTGCAGGCTTGCATGCACAAAGTGCCTACAGAGTCTGAGGTGCGTGGATCCCGATGGCCTGAGCAATGGCCTGAAAGGTTGCAGAAAACTCCTTATTGGCTACTGAGTTCACAGGTTGGAGTTTACGGCAAACCAGCACCTGAGGATTTTACCGCAGACTACAAGCACTGGAAGAGGGTCGTAAGCAAATCTTATCTGACGGGTATTGGAATTGACTGGTCAACAGTGAGAAATGTCATGGACATGAGATCTATTTATGGAGGGTAAGCAAAAGGGACCTGTCACCTGTCTATTGTTCCATTCAATTTCTGATTATGTTTTTCACAGTGAACTTGAGGTCTCAGCATGGTTTCTGCAGGTTTGCTGCTGCCCTGAAAGATCTGAGCATCTGGGTCATGAACGTGGTCTCTGTTGATGCACCTGACACTCTGCCAATTATTTATGAACGGGGTCTGTTTGGAATTTACCACGACTGGTGCGAATCTTTCAGCACCTATCCGAGATCCTATGATCTTCTCCACGCTGACCATCTCTTCTCAAAGGTCAAAACAAGGTTTGTGACTACGCTCCCTTTTTGTGTACTCGTACCATAGTTCTTTTGTTTCTTAAAACATATTATGAGGCTGATATTCAATCTCCAACACTAACTCCAGAATGATTTTACCCCAGAAAGACAATGAAATTTTGTTATCTACCAACCATGTTAAAGACATGCCAAATGTTTTTACCAGTTTGGTTCCAGACATGTCCTTGCTTTTCCACTTTTCCTAGATTTTATATTGTAAAGATTCTGATGTGGGGGTTCGGTCTCAAAAGGTGCAAACTAGAGGCTGTAGTGGCAGAGGCTGATCGCATGTTGAGGCCAGAGGGCAAATTGATAGTACGTGATGACGTGGAAACAATCGGCCAGTTGGAGAGCATGCTGAGGTCGATGCAGTGGGAGGTTCGTCTAACTTACTCCAAGGACAAGGAAGGGCTGCTTTGCATCCAAAAGTCACTCTGGCGGCCCACCCAGTCAGAAACACTGACATACGCCATCGCCTGAATGGAACTATTCAGCCGGTTTTCAACATTCCTGAGCCTAAGTTGGCGTGAGAATTTGAGATCCGGTACCATTCTTTTTTTGTCGTAGTTAATTTGCCTGGCAGTAATTTATGGCAATTGTATCTTAATATTCATGAGCCTGTGTAGCATGTACCCCTGTTAGTTCAGTCACAAGGTTTTGTTGTCTCGATTCACAAAAGGTCGGTTCGGTTTGGAAGCATTTGTTGTAGTAATAGCATATTTGATTCACGGAAGGAAAGATATGACACATTGTTGCAAGTGTAAAGACCGTTGTCTTGGCTTGGCCAAGAAGGGGAACCTTTGGCAGACAATTTGTGTCAGGGTGCGTGCAGCCTCTCTGTTTTGAATCACACCAATGAAAGTAGCCCATTGATTGTTTCTCTTTTATGACAGATTTGTTGCCTGATCTTATCGAGGACACATAAAACATGAGAATCAGATGACAAATTGTCAGCCCGATCAGACATTGTAAAGCCAATTCACCGACGATGACTAGATATGTAGATCAGCCGACGATGGTCTACAGTGAGTAACCGACATCTGATTGCATTGGTAAAAATTGAATGAACTGTCCAGCAAATAAAGGGACTGAGTCAGTCAATAAGTTGCTCTGCATTCAAGAACTTCCCGCCCGATTTACCTGCCTACTCCTCTGCTTCCTTCTATCCTAGTTTCCTTCTTGCTACACCTCTCCCCCGACAAGAAATCCCTCTTCAAGAATAAACCCAAAAAAAGTTAAAATACATAATAATTATTTTTTTCCTTCCATAAGAAAATTCAGATCGTACAACAGAAAATGGGAGATGGGTTTCATGGAAACTTGCCAAATGTAAATCCAAAGTCTCCAGCCCTGCGGTAAATCCTAGCCCAAATAGCCATCGCCACCCGAGCAAGGAGCGGGATCGGTTTCTTCCCATCGTGAATGTTGGGAGGATAATGAAGAAGGCAATCCCTGCGAATGGGATGATACCCAAGGATGCCAAGGGGGCATTTCAGGAGTGCGTCTCTGAGTTCATCAGCTTCATTACTGGGCAGGGCGTTTCCAGCAAGTGCCAGAGAATGAAGCGGAAGACCATCAATGGCAACGACATTAGCTGGGCCATCACGACCCTAGGATTCGAGGACTACATTGCCCCTCTCAAGACCTACGTCGCCAAGTAATGGGAGACCGAGGACAAGAAGCTCAGTAAATGTCACAAAGCAGCAGCCGCATCAAAGGACAGTGGAGCATAGGATCCTTGGCAAGAGAGAGCAGAGCGACTACCCTCACAGTCTGGGGACACGGTGGCATCTATTCACCGGCCCATTTCTTGCCGCACCACCATCTTCAAGCCTCATACTTGGGGGCGTGATCGCGCCTTCGGGCTGCCATTACCTGCTGGATTGATCCCAAAGCAGGACCAGATCGGTTCTGGTGAGTGAGAAAACAACCTATCAAACGACCGATCAATATTTGTTTGTTGGTTGATCCCTTTCCACTCCAAGCCTTTTTGATCTATTTTCTCTATGTATTTTCTGAGTTTGTCGTGTTCAGCATATGGTGTAAATTCATTTTTCCTTGTGTACCAAATGTGATACAAATTCTTATTATACTTGCATTGTATATACCGGAGGACAGTTTTCTGATAGAATCATTGAGATTTGCATTTTTGGGACATGATTTATCGATATCATCAACATGTTCTTTCTGGGACACACAACCCCTTCTCTGCTGTCTGTTCATGGTCGCCCTGTGCAAGCAGCCCTTGTATCTCCAATTGATAGGATATGGCTGGGGCAAGCCGAACATTAATTTGCAAAATCCTCTCACTCATAGTAATTAAGAACGTGCAACCACTGTGTAACTGGTCAAAGAAACAAACCATCCAGATAAATGAACACGAACAAAAAAGAGATCCTCTGTGCATGAACCGAGTGCTGGGGATCTGTATGCTACATATAGTGGCACGAGCTACTCTTGGACGCCGCAGAACTACTCTTTGTGAAGGATGGCCCGAAGATTAGGGTTGGGGCAGAGTTGGGCACAATGAGCGTGTAACTTGAACCCCCTCATTATTGAGCCTTCCATCTTCAAAAAAACCCTCCTGTCATGCGTTCTGTCCACTCCCAGGATGATGGATAATGCACGATGGCTCCTGTATCATCTGCAAACAGCTCCTTCATTGCCTAGCAGTGCTTTTGACGCTCCAACCTAATCACATATTATAATAATCATAGAACACTTCCCACTTCTAATAACTTGTTACTTTTCCACTTAATAAGAAGTCCACTTGGACATATACAAAATACTGAAAACAAAACACATGAAAAAGAGAGTAAATTTTTAAGGATAATATGGTATGAAGTGTGACATTGATCTTGAAAGTAGACTAATTGATCCTAACTCCTAACCCCTTTAAGCCCGTCGGAAGGAAAGAAACATAAACCAGTAAGAATAAATAATTGTGGGGTGGGAAAATGGAAAAGCAAAGAAAGGAAAGAAGAACGCAGAAGCTTGTTTTGATCAATGAAGAGACTTCGACCGACAAGGAAGCGACTTTTTCTCTGAGTAGAAAGGGGAGAGCTCAGGAATTAGTCTCAATCTTATTTGATCAAACCCAACATTTCTCAAGCTTGCATGAGTAGGTCTCTCTCTCTCTCTCTCTCTCTCTCTCTCTCTCTCTGTGTTGATAACTATTGATTGTTGACTTTTTATTTGTCGAAGCTTGATTTGGGCTATCACTAGTATCTGTTGCTTCACATGTTTATTATCCTGTGGGTCTCTGGGTTTTTGTTGTCTAGGATTTCCCTTGGCAGTCATTTCCTCTGAACCTCTGGGCATGGTGGCTTTGTACATTTTCTTGATCCTTTTACTTTAAAGTGAGGGAAAGAATCCTTGTTGATCAAAAGTTTTTCGATAAGTAAACACGAATTTCTCATCATTTTGCATCTTAATTTCTCTAAAAAGTACATATTTTCATCTGAGTTTAGCACAAAATTTTATGTGGTTTCCCTCATTGGACTCGTATAAAAAGTTTGATGGAGGATGATTGCACCTTGATGATACCAGGATGGATAAAGCATGGAAGTGAAATAGAACTTAGATGGGTTAAATGGGAAAATTTGGCGAAACCTTGCATTAGAAGATGATTTCTGCCAAGCCAGAAGGCTCGTCAATGGAGATTTTATTTGCACCCCTGAAGCCATGAACCACTTTGAACAATTTTTCCATTCCATAGGAATCTTGCTGCGTGGGAGATGATTTTATTAAACCTTGAACACTGTAACTGTGTCAAAAGAGCTTTGAGGTTTCCCCTTGAACTTATTAGCAGTTGTAGACATGATATAACTACCAAGACTGCTTTAGGTTTAAGTAACTCAATACTTTAAGTTTTCTGAACCAGAATTGTCTTCTGCAAAGTTGGAGAACTTGCAGGCAGATTTTCCTTTCATGAGAATGGTGATTGGACAGTCAACTTACAATGATTCTCTGATGGTTTTCTGCATTATCTGCCTTATTATGCAGGAAGTTCGATGGAGTTGGACCACCGAAAAAACCATCAGTCCAGGAACATTGGAGATAATTTCGGCTCTCTGGATCAGGTTTTATTTATACCCTTAATTCAATAAGTTGGTGATGCACTTATGTTAGAGAGATGAAAACTCCAAGATGCTTAAACTAATTAGGAGTTCTTTTGACTCCTTGCCGGACTATATTGATCACATTGTGTTTATTCTACTTCTATGGCGAATTCTCTTCAAGTTCGTGGACTTGAAACATGTCAATAAGATGTGGATTGAAACTTGCAATCTTAAGACCTCGTGAGATATAGAACAGAGGCAACCATGAGTAAGAACCAAGTCTGTCATCTGGTATCCTGTTTTCTGTCCAGGGGAAAAAAACTGACTGGAGATTGCTTCAACTGCATATTAACTATTAATTTGCCTCATAGTTTTGAATTGTCAGAATCAGTAATACTTTATCATAAAAAGAAAAAAAATGGAACATATAATGGGGTAGGTATGTATGTGTGTATAAACTGAACGAGTTCTTTTCTGGTGTAATATTATTTTTCTTCCTTATCATGCCTTTAAAATGTTCAACAGAATATTTATCTACACAGGTTACTGTTGCTCTCAGAGAAGCTGGTCTTGAATCATCAAATTTGATACTCGGCATTGATTTCACAAAGAGCAATGAATGGACAGGTGATCTTAACTACCAGGAAAACTTGTTGAGCTCGACAATCTTCTAGTAAAAAAATGACAGTCTCTGATTACTTTTAGCGTGTAGGCAGGTATTCCTTCAACCATAAAAGTCTTCATGCCATTGGTAACATACCCAATCCTTACGAGCAAGCAATATCTATAATTGGCAGAACTCTGTCTCCTTTTGATGATGATAATATGATCCCTTGTTTTGGATTTGGTGATGGTAAGAGATCTGTTGGTCTGCTTAAATGTGTTATATTTTCAGTTTGGGTTTCTCTAATTATATTTTGCCTTGTAGCTTCAACGCATGATCAATATATGTTTAGCTTCTATCCTGATCATCGGCCTTGTTATGGCTTCGAGAAAGTACTTGCACGTTACCGAGAGATTGTCCCTGGCTTGAGCTTGTCAGGTTTTTCCAAGAAAGACCATTCCATTCTTCTGAAGTTGCCTTTGCCTTTTTGGAATTGAAAAAGACTGTTGCACTGTGGAGCATGAAACAAACTTATTCTTGTAATTGAGAACACGATAATACTTTCTGTAACAGAAAATGGCTCACAAGTGCACTCATGAACTATTGCTGAAGCTAGAATCTTGTAAGCTGAATTTCGAGAAGTGCTTGATTTGTAGGACCTACATCTTTTGCCCCAATAATCGATGCAGCAGTTGATATTGTTGCTGGTTGCAATGGGCAATATCATGTCCTTGTCATTATTGCTGATGGACAGGTTCGTGATAGTCGCTTTGTTCTCATCCTTTTCTCTGTTTCTTGTAGCTTCACTTAACCTTTGGAGTGTTTATATCTTTGCTGCTGAAATTGGAGCATCTCCATGTTCATTGATGTAGGTTACGAGGAGCCCCGATGTCCCACGTGGGAGGTTTAGCCCACAAGAACAAGCAACCATAAACTCTATAGTGGCAGCCAGGTATATAATATCATTTTTTTTCTGGGCATGTCTAGTAGGAATGGGCCAATGTAATGGCAACTGAATGGAATCTAATACTCTCATCTTTGTTGGCAACTTAATGATTTAATTACTGGGTTAATTTGTATGACATAAAATGAGAAATTTATTCCATTTTATCTTCTTGGTTGGGACCATGAAGAGCAGCCAGTACGCACTCTCGATTATTTTAGTTGGTGTGGGTGATGGACCGTGGGATGCAATGCACCAATTCGATGACAACATTCCTCAGCGTGCATTTGATAACTTTCAGGTACAATTCTAAACAACACACTCTGCACAAAAGCATTAACATCTGCCTCTTTTATCAGATCACAGAATACAAATTTTGTTTGTTTTTTGCTTAGCTTCTCTGCTTTACACTTAATTCTGCAGTTTGTGAACTTCACAAAGATCATGTCTGAAAACAAAGATGCTGCAGAGAAAGAAGCAGCCTTTGCTCTTGCTGCTCTGATGGAAATACCATTCCAGTACAGAGCCACTCAGAGCATCCAGCTCAAGTAAGACCAAGATCACACCCTTTTTTTCCTCAAAATAAAAGCTCCAATATTGGGTCACATTAGGAAATTTCTGCAGCAGAGAACCAAAGGACCAAAGGATAAGGCCGCTTCCACCTCCATGCAAGGTGATTGACCATGGTGATAGGATTAAGTCAGCCCCGAATACGAGAAGCCTCCAGAAACCCAAGCCACCTGCTCCAGTTGAACCAGTAAAACTATTTCATTTAATATGACTCTTTGACTTCTGCTCTCTTGCTTGAGTTACAATTTCAATTACTGACTTTGTGGTTGGTGGCTCGGTGCTGTTCAAGGTTTGCCCAATTTGCTTGACTAATCAAAAGGACATGGCTTTTGGTTGCGGCCACTTGGTGAGTGCCCTCGTATCGGATTTACTGGCAGTTTATAGTATTCCTCTATGCCCAAAACCTTGCCATATCCTCAATGCCTCCGAAATTCCAGTGACATGATAAATACAAATGAATTTGATTGGTGGAAGACTTTCTAAATTGCGTGTTTTCCTCTTCTTGAGAAAAGAGGGAGGGATGAGAGTCGGACATGTTAGATTGGATATCTGCATAGAAATAGGACTGGATTCCGAATGCATTTTCTCATGCAAGAAAGCAGAGGAGTGGAATAGTGCATGAAGTGGTGACTCAGTACCGCTGTTGCTTACTCTTTCTTGTTGACAGACCTGCAAGGAGTGTGGGGTATCACTCTCTTCTTGCCCCTTGTGCCGGGAACCGATCAAGGTGCGCATTAGATTATACACTTGACCCATGCTTTGCAAGCGAGCGGCGGCTAACAACAACTGGGAGCCTCCCACACGTATCGCCATGGTATACCTTTACAGTAAACACAGAGAGAGAAAAGGGACATCACCAGCATCCTAATAGCAGTGTTCATTCACTTCTTCATGCACAACTTCAAGTGACTGTCATGTTGAAAAGGTTTTGAAAGGGCCGCTGCTTCTATCATGTTGTTTGTTCATATTCTATTCGACAGGTTGTGACAGAAAGATCTCTTGTTGCACACAGCATTCGGCCTATGAAAGCCCGTTCAGTGACACCAAAGAGCGGTCCACTACGACCTAATTGCATTTAATAATAACACAGGCTCCTGAGCGAGCACACCGTGCGCCTCTAAAAGCATTCATCCAGAGATGTTGCGAAAAGAGCATCCATGATGGTGATGATGGAGAGGGAGTAAATCATAGATGCTTCGATGCGAGTCGAAATTCCCATCTCTCTGATTGTCGCCTGGCCTTGGCCATGTCCTTAATGCATCAACCTCCTCCGGCAGGATAAGTGGCAACCCCGATCCCCGTGATGGGGGGGACTCGAACAAGAGTAGTTTCTCGAGCAAGATTAGCAGTATTGAGTAAAGAAGTCTGCAGAGAGAGCCCGTGGACAATGTCGAGCTAGATGCAGCCTGCCATGGCCTCGTGTTGGAGGCAATGGGGAGGCTGAATCCGGCCGTCCATCCTTTCTTGCTCGGGCGGATCAATTCTCGAACTTTGGCCGGCTCCAGCGAGGAGACCGTAGAGATTAGAGAGATCGTTCAGAAGCCAAAACGTGTCATAATGAATGCCATGGATGTGCTTCCGTTGAGTTTTTGCATGTACAGCAAGTGATTAGACGGAAAGGGTCCTCATACGGTTTCACCGGAGACAAATCATCTGAATTAAAGCAAAATTAAAAATTAAATCAGTGTATAAAAATGTTTTGTCAATTATAATGAAAGTGTAATAGTGTCAAAAGAAAGAGGGGGCTTGAGCGGCCACTGTACCATATTGACTATGATGTCAGTGTACCATACCGTGTGGGTTTTGCAATTAGTATTAATTACTACAATAACTCCTGTAATTATAAATCATTCCATATAGTGAGATAAAATGACTGAAAATTTTCCCATCATCATACAGGTACTACGTCCATCTACTGTGATTCAGCCATTTTTCCCTCCCCTGTGATTCAACCAATTTCATCAAAACCATCTACCTACAAGGGAAGTTCACTTCACTTCTCCAAGTTGAGGCAAATTTGATCACCATGGCGCGAAATACCTATCAATGAGATAAATGCGTCATCACCGAGTGCCAAAAGCATTGAACTACTTGGGAGCTTTATCAGCGACATGCGGGGCCTTGTCTGCTGCCCTAGCACCTTGAGGCAGCCGTGTGGCCTTCTCTGCTGTTGATGAACCTGAAGCTTTTGCAGACTGTTCAGCTTCAACTATCTTCCGGAGTTTTTCTTGAAGGACTCGGACCCTGTCCTCAGTCCTCCGGAGCTTCCTCCACCGGTAAGTCATCCAAAGGCCAAAACCACCATAAACAAGGATGTATGAGGCCCAGACATAGGGATACGTCTCTGCATTCTCTTTGATCTTCCTGTATTGTTCCTCCACCGCTTCTTTCCACCCAGAAGCGGAGGGGCTTGCAGCTTGCTGATCTCCACTTTGCCCACTCGCCATTCCTCTCCTGCAGGATGGAAAATATTCACACCTAGAGAAAGAATAACAAAAATTTAGAAAGGAAACAATGCATCGATCAGGATAAACGGTCTATTGTTGACCAAAATACCCGATTTAATAAACAAACCATAATGAAGAAACGTCCTTATGGAAGGACCCAATACTTCAAACGTCAACTACTTATATACCAATTGGCCAGAAAAGGTTCTTCAATAACATGGGCATTACAAAAGAAACCTGAAGAATAGTTGCTTCCCCCATTCAACACATTACTCTAAGCCTAAGGACTCCAAGAACACAAACCCCCAAGCTCTGATCGTAAAAGGGCACACAACCAAGTCTCAAATATATAGACCGAAGTCAAGTTCATAACTAGCACAGCACTGTACAGAAAGACGAGTCTGACATGAACCTAAGGTATATCAAAACACATTGCACGGATTCCATTGGATCACAGCCATATACTTCGACCATTCAAAATATCTAGTTTGGAGTAGAGGGGAGCTAACAGATCACTAACTTGACTGCAAATGTGACGTCCACCTTTCCCAGGTGTTATAGCGCGGGACATAATGTATTACAAGGCATTCCAACAAACATTTGATAGGCAATACACTGCAGGTCGTAATGTGCCCCTTATTTATATAATCAAATTGTCGCAACAAAGGGTTGAAGGGGCACCGAAATGAAAGGTGACCTTTTCTCATCTCAGAAATGGCGGTCGAAGTCAACAAAGAAACCAAAACTACCCCAAATCTCTATCCGGTTGACTGAGACAAGTATTCAAGAATTATCTTACTAGCTAAACATTAAACTCCATCAACAGAGAAACTCAACAGTACCTCGAAGCAGCGAACTAGTCAGCGCCGGGAATTACGGAGGGAGCTGGGAACGTATACCTGCTCGAAAGAGCATAAACCCTAGGCTAATAAATCCCCTGATAAGGAGAAAGAAGATTCCATTTTCTGCTTCTTCGAGGACTTGCCTTCGGAGCCTAAGCATTGGCAGGCCCATATAACGTGGGCCTCTGTTTTGCTTTTCAAAAGCCCAACATGAAGCCCATTTATAGACCCAAAATCATCCTCTTGGGGGATTCAGGCCCAAAACATATACATACATACATACATATATATATATATATATATATATATAGTTCAAAGGAGTTCCTTGACCTAGAGGAGTATAAAAGAAAGATGGGTAGACAAAGGCCATAGGGAACCCACCGGTGATAATCGAACCCAAAACCCCTATACCACTACGGCAAGCTCCTTCCTTTACAGCTGAGGCAAGCTCATCTTAGGACTCGAGGAAGCAATTTAGGCAAATGCTTTAGCAGAATCCGAGAGGACATCACTAAAAGAATGCCACCAAAACCAGACAACCACTTTCTGAAGGGAAACAAGAAGTGTTGGGGAAGAAATCATTACGCCAATAACGTTTCACAAAAGCATGTTGAGAAGATAGCAGCAGTTAGCACTTGGATAGGAAGTGCGTGTTCCTCATCTACAAGAAGATAAACGCTGCAGATTTACACTTTGCAATTTGGAATTAGACAACATCAACCGATAAGACAGAACGACCGACTTCTGAACAAGACATCGGTGGGGACAGGACCATCCACAAAGAGGACTGGATCATGTGAACTAAACAGTCAAGGAGAGGGCTGAAACATCTTTCAGAAGAAACCTCTCTTCCAAGACCCATCCTAAGTCATTTAAACAGCCGTGGTAAGCCATACACAAGGATTATGTGGGGGTGGGGTAAGGGTGATGAGTTCGTGATGTCTGGCCAAAGTGGAATTTGTATAACTTCAACCGAAATTAGAAACTTTTTCAGTCAAAGCTTGAGGAGCGACTCCATCTTCCCTGCATGTAACCCTCTCATGAGATGCCGTGCACTGAACTGCTTATTGAGAGGGAGTCATCCTCCAAATCTTGCAATGCTAGATTGAGGTGAGACTGGATGCTGATGACTGGGGAATCCTCGTCCAAACTGTTGAGTTCTGATGATGAACTAATCTGTTCCCTTGCCCAATGTATTGCTTCCTCATCGCCTTGCAAGAGCTTCAAGACCTGTATCCATGCCAGGCTCAGCAATCTTCACAAACATCAAAGGGAACAAAAGCAATGAGAGCAAAAAAGGGGCAGGATAATAGAAACCTACAAGGCTAATCTGAGGACGAGTTTGGGGCGACAAGCTGATGCAAACGGTAGCGGCTAGAACCATTCTTTCAATGTATTCATGCTCATATTCGCTGCCCAAGCTCGGATCTAGCAATTTGGAAACATTCCTAGACTGTAAAATGGGCTTTGCCTGCAAATGTTTATCAACCATGATATCCAGGTAAGTATCAGACGGACTCAAACAAGCATGTAAACCAATTTCAGTCCATAACTCAGAAGACAAACAGATTCCACGTAGTGAAAAGCTTTTGCAGTTTAAGATCTGCTTTGCCGAAACATTTGCTAGCAGCAACTTATTCAGATTTACTTACCCACATGACTAGACTCTCTTGACCCTTTGGATATTCACCATCGATTGGCTTCCTACCGGACAGAAGCTCAAGGATTACAACACCAAGTGCATATACATCAACTCTGTCACTTACTTTGCCATGCATGAAGTATTCTGGAGCCAAGTAACTGGAGAAAAAAAGTATATCTCATCAAATGCATCAAAAGAAAATCTAGAGATGACATGTCATAATATCTTATTCACAGCCAGCAAATCCAGCGTACCCAAAGGTTCCAGCAACATCATCTGTGGTCAATTGGCAAGATAAATCTGCAACCCGACCAGCAAATCCAAAATCTGATAACTGAAAAATCAAGCAATCCATGGATGAATGAGCACAAGATCTCAAATGAGATAAATGGAAAAAAAAAAAGGATATACAAGTGCAGCCACCTGTGGCTCAAAATCCTCAGATAGGAGAATGTTTGAAGACTTCACATCTCTGTGGATAACAGGTTGAGCGCAGCTGTTATGTAAGTGGTCCAGTGCCTCAGCTACACCGACAGCAACTTTATACCTCTCCCTCCATCCAAATGCACAAGGGTCCTTCTTTTCACCTTCAAAGAATTGATGAACAAAGCAAGCATAAGTAGGCAGATGTGAAGAAGTCCTCACCAACTTCCAATCAGAAAATTTGCACAGTATACCATGAATATTCTCTTCTAGACTTCCTCTTTCTAGAAAATCATAAACCAGAGCAAGTTTATTGCTCTGGTAGCAGAAGCCAAGCAGAGATACTATGTTCTTGTGATTTAAAGTGGTGATGATGTCTATTTCTGAAGCAAATTCCTTCACTACATCATCAGATGGCTTCAAGATTTTCACTGCAAGTTCCTTTCCATCAGACAGACACCCTCGGTATACTGTACTGCTTCCACCCCTGCCCACTAGATTTTCTGAAATTGCAAGTATTAAATTAGGATACTAGCAAAAATTTAACTATATAATCAGAACCCAAGGTCCATAAGAAATGAACAATACCATGGTTCAAGTTCGATGTAGCTGCCAAAAGTTCCTCATAGTTGAACAATCTGCAAGTGGAAGAATATTTCTCATGAAAGCCCTCCAATTCCTTTGGAATACTCCCGGAGGAATTGTCCACTAAAGGACGACAGACACCTTCAGATCCAATGGGTACAATTGCACCTTGCTCTGCATTCAAGTTACACGAATTATCATCATTTTGGACAAACTTGCTCTGCTTTTGATCAGGATGGACAATGGCAGAGGAATGCGTGCTTGGTAATCTCAAAACACGTTGAACCATAGATATCTTCTTCCCTGTAGATTTTTCAGCTTGCTGCTGCTTGGGCAAGAATGTCCGCCGAAGGAATGACCAACCCGTTCTCAATGCGTGAGATTCTCTAACAGTGATGGAATTTGAACTAGTGGCATCCTCCTCACTTGCTACAAATGGTACCAAAGCCAAAGAATTGTCAAGAGCAGCGTCTTCAGGCTTATCTGATGCTAATTCCACATCTTGATCAATTGATCTGACACAATCTCCCATTGATCCGTGACAGGTATCAGACTTATGTAAGCACTGTCTGCTTCCAATATCACATTTCTCAGCCACTTTCAAATTTTTGCTCAGCGAACGATTGAGTAGGAGGGCGTAAACTTTATGCCTTTTATCGTCTGTTCAACAAGAAGAAAACAAAATATGAAACATGTACAATGGTAATGGGGATTTCAGCTTCTACTGACACTAAAGAAAATTTTGAAATTCAAAAACCCACGTTGAGAGGCATCTGAATCAAGTTGAGCCACGTCTCTCTTGAACACAACCTTGCCACTATCAACAGCGAAAACCCAGCAACTTTTTGACAAATTTCTCGCACAATACTTAGCTACACCAGCGGACGACTGGTTTCTGTGTTGAGTCTTGGAGGTTCCCAAAACTAACTTTACCGACGGGAAAAATTTTGCCTCCCGAACTAACACTTTTCTAACCGACGGTCCTCTGCATACTTTCAGCTTCAAATCAACCTATTAAGAAACATGCCGACAAAGACAGAGTCAGCTTCCAGTTCTCACATGAACCTGTAACGCCATAAAATGACAAAAGAAAATAAAGGGAGATATGCTGCAATTGAAAGAGTGGACTACCGACACAAGATAATGCGGACAAAAAAGGAGATAATCACCACGCTGATACAACTGATATTCGATACATGATCTCCAATACATTGTCCACTAGAAAGATCCAAGCAAAAGAAACGGAGTGAAAGGGCACACCAGTCGGATTAAACAGAAAAACGAATTCCACATGGGCAGAGAAAATTGATTCCACCGAATCGTTACTTCCATTTTTTATTATTTTTCCAAAAAGAAAAGCAAAGTGTTGTCTCAAAGTAATATGTTTTGCCCGACCAGATCAAGCTTCCGTTCTTGGAAGGATTCTCTTCTGCTACCTGTTTTAAGTTACAGAAACCCTCATAGACAGCGAGAATGGAATCGAACGCATTCACCGAAGACATCAATGACGACGTTCCCTCTGCAAAACCAAAAGAGAAGAAGAAGAAAGAGGAATAAGAATTTAGTGAACACAATGAAATGGGGACGGGAGAGAGAGAGGGAGGGAGGGAGAGAGAATGGGAGGGACAGGGAAGGAGGGAGAGAGATTCACCGATGGAGGAGGAAGAATCGAGGACGTGAAGAGCAATGACGAGATCTCCAGGCTGAGCCACCTTCAACAGGGCCCAGGTCAACAGCTCCTTGCTCTGCTCGTCCAACTTCACCCCGACCACCACCACTGCCCCTCCTCCGCCTCCTTCAGCGGCCGCGGCTCCACCCCCGCTCACCGCACCGTCACCACTCAGCTCCACCTCCATTTTCTCCCGCCACCGTCACCAAAGCCGCCGGTCAGCTAGTCTACTTCTCTCTCTCTCTCTCTCTCTCTATAATGGAGGAATGGACAGTTTGCAGTGACTTCCGTGCTTTTTGTATCGGGGAAAGTGAAGGAAGAAAGAGGGAAACGAGGAGGAGGAGGAGGAGGAGGGGTCACGTACCTGGGACGGGACTAGGACACTTGTTAACTCCTCCTGCTAGGGGGGCTGTGATCCTCTGCTCCGCGGGACGTTTAATTTTGTCGTGACTCGTGCGCCTACAGCATCTCTGTACGGCATCTCTCTCTCTCCCGGGTCTCCTGTGGGCCCCTTTGCTTGTCGGAGATATTACCCCCACTTCCCACTATCGATTATCAAAATATTCGGATGCTTCCTTTTCTTTCCTTTTTGCATTTTTTTTTCTCGGGCATTCATTAAATCTTTTAGATCTTTATTTTTTTTATATTAATTTACCAAAATCCAAACACTTAATATAACCAAATATGCCCCCATAAACTTTATATGATCACACCGACCTTATCCTAATAATTAAGTAATTATAATTTTATTTCTTACCATATAATTATTCATATTTATCTTTTTTTTTTCTAATATCACATTCTAACCAAAATAATAATATGCACCATCATATCATAATACTATTTCATTTTTTTTAATATTATTAATAGATCACTTGCAAATTGGAGGTGGTGATTGAAACTAAAGGAGGAATAATGACAGCTTTGATTGCAGTACCTTTTCGATTAACTTAACAAATCTCATCATAACCTATTACACTTTGAACAAAGGTACTAAAAGGCGAAGAAAGTAACTTCGAAGCAATCCGTGCGTATCACTCCCGTGGTGCCGAATTCAACCCTTGAACAGTAGAATTTCCTTAAAAATGAATTTGACTGCTGATAAAAATCAAGTGCACGGGAGTTCTCCATGAAAACGGTTACTATAATATCAAAAATAAATCCTTTTGAGAGGTGTTGATTCAATAACGAAGCATTCGGATTACCATAGAGTTATCGACGTCCTCACATAATATCATTTAAAAGTATATGTTAAACTGAATAAATATTTCTATAATTTAATCATCTTAGCATAAAATATGAGAAAGGACCAAATAAATTTGATAAATACCATAACTGTTGCAAGTTCAATGATATAAAAACTCTCCCTCTTCTTTTTGGGTTAACCCTAAACATGTTCATGAAATTGATGGTTGACCAGAGACGGCAGGCATTTATCGGGAACCCTAAAGCCATTTCTAGCCTACATCCGGCAGTAAAACGACGTAGTTGGTAATGCTCAAGTGGCTTTTTTAATTGGTGGGTAGCCAGTCAAAGTGATTCTCTCCCCTACTGTGTTTGCGGTCTAGTTTTCTTGCATAAAATTTATTATTATTATTATATTATTTAATTTTACCATAATTTTTTGGTCAAAAATTGACGAGTACATTACATTAAAATAAAGTTTTTTTTGTACGAATGGGGATGGATCACGACTATTAATTTTTTTTAAAATAAATTATTGTGCTTATTTGGGTAATTTTCCTAGTTTTATAAACTTACTGCTTTATATTTTTCAAGATTAATGCAAAAATTCACTAATGCTATGTTGTTATTAACGTATTGAACTCATCTCATCACATTCCTCGCGCATAACTAACTACGAGTTGAGAATTCCCTTCCGTGCTCGGACGAGAAGGGTCGACTGACCATAACAACTATAAAGGGAGTTGATCTCAGCAAAAAGTATCAAATCTCAACAACTACCCATGAACTTGACATTTTCCTTTTGGTCCCATGTTTGGTGAAGCACGAGGTTATTCGGTAACCTAGTATTGATATTATATAAAATTTATGTCAGGTCTATGGGAGAGCTTGATTATATATATCTAACACATAAGTTCAAGATTATGGAATAATAGATAAATCCGGTGTCTTGTTATATGTTATGATCATTCATATATCTCAATACTAAGCTATGCCGAGTATGATCTAATGTAATCTAAAGGCATCAATTACTATTCCATTCCATTGACACAACGCAATACTAATCGATGCCCCTGGAAATTGATTGGAACATCACGCACTCGGCTCCACTAGCTATTGGCTGGTGACAAATTTCACTTGTGTTATGAGTCTCATACTCCTCGGTTACTTTCAATTCAATTCTACTTGATATCTAAAGTAGAAAAATACAATAAACAAGGTTTTTGTACAAAAATAGTTTTACTAAGATGAATTGATTGAGATGATTCAACATATCCTTCACTTAAGAGAGGTCTTGAATTTTAGTTGCATGGGACTTTTCCTGAGACTATGATATTCCCTTCATTCCCCTATGTTACTTTGTGAGTATATCATAGTAGCAAGATTATTAAATCCATAATTTCTAGGATAGAAACTTAAAAGAAAAAAAAATAAAAAGTGAAGGTCAAGGATATTTTGCATAATTTTTAAAATCGGACCGAATCAGACCGGAAACTAGTGTAAATATGAGTTCATGGATTCATGGGTCAGACCAGAAGTTCAATGGATCAAACCGTATATTTAATAAATAATATTAATAATAAATTTACATATTATCATAATTTAGATATAATTTATAATAAAAATTATTAATATAATTATTATATTAAACAAAATTTTAACATAAAATATAAATATAAGTTTAGTAAAATAAAAATATATTATAATATTTTTTTAATTTTAAGTTTATCAGTTTTCCCACCGTTCAGTTGGGTTTATCGGTCGGCTGGAAACTAGCCGATTCAATCGAAGTTGATCTCATTGAAATGCAATTGAATTTTTTATAGGAACCAGACAGGATGAATAGCCAATTCTAGGTTGAACTGGTCGAACTAATCACATGGTTTGATTTTTAAACCTATGATATTTTGTCACGTGGAAATTATTAAAATATTATTTTTTCGACAGAAAAAATGTGAGATGTGACAGTAGTAGTGGTCGCTAAAATGTGGAAATTATTAAAATCATCCGACGCATTACATTCTCAAGCTATAATATTGATAAATTTAAAATGATGTACATATAGAGAGAGAAATGTGTGCTGTGAAGTTCGAAGTGTCGGTTTATGTTCACGTGTATTGTGTTTAAATAGTTTGTATATAAAAATTACCCATATATATTTGAGTTGTTTAATTTATATAAATTAAATATATTAATTATATATTTATACATTTAAAATGTGATTATAATAGAATTTCGATTAAAACATTCACTATAGTTATATTGACAAGATTAATTTAATAAATAAAATTTAACATATTTAATAGTTACAAATTAAATTAATAACAAACGCATCCAAACAAATTAAGTCGATTAATACACTCGCTATAAATTCAAAAAAATAGGATTAATTATATTGTTTTAACTACACAAAGCCATCATTCATCGACTTAATTACATATCACGTGAAATGGAATTATCTCCCCAGAGTCAAAAATTGCCGGCCAAGACCTGTGTGTAACCGGTGAGGGGCCACGGATCACATTAGATCCGACCCGATGTTGACGCAATTCGCGTGCGTGATCGTAAGACCACGCGAGCTTGCTGCTACTCCAATGATCCCATCCCCTCTCTCTCTCTCTCTCTCCTCGGCCCCATATAACAAACAGTACAGCTAGGTGACCACTCGTGACCTTTGCATTTAATTCGGAGAAATGTTATATTATAAATAAAATTAAATTATGATATCTTGCATGCAATGTAATAATTATTGTGTTAAGGAAAGCATCAGATTACCTCTCCAGAGACCAGTCGGTCGATGTATACTGATGATGTGCGGTAAGACAAATATGGGGTTCGAAACTCTCAGAGAGTTAGTACCCGGAGACCAATGATAACCCTGAACTGTATAATACACCGCTCGACATTTAGTTGATTGATGAATATAAAAAAGAAAAAAAAAAGAAGAAGAAGAGGAAAATATTGGATTGGCCGAGAGTTTTGATAAAGGTCGACAGACAGTTGTGCATATACTACGTATTACAGCATACCTACTCCGTGATGTACTACCAGGACTAGCTAGCCTCGTCAAAGAAGTGTAATAGATAGGAGTCACCCCTTCGGCGCGGTCAGAGATCTGAATGCGGATGGACGTTGGAGGGAGAGTCGTGCGAGTTCGTGACGACCGAGCAGTCCGTCTTCCCGAGTAGTCTCGCCAGGACCAGACGGGCCACGTTCTCTGCAGCGACGGCGCTGGTCTCCATCGTGCTCGCAGCATTCTCGAAGGCGTTGATGTAGTACAGGTGACGGCCGTCCAGCACGAACGGTGCGAAAACCTCGGGGGCCTGGAAGTGAGGGTAAGCTCCCCAGTCTATACGAACAGTTTGCTTCCGAGCACTGAGCAGAAGTTGGCACAACAAAAAAAGAATCAGTGCATTAGAGCTGCACTCGAAAATCGTATCAGTTCCTGTTAGATCTTGCAGAACTTCTCTAACCAATATTAGCATTGGGTTCCTCAAGTTCATAAACTGTAGAGACTCGGTGATTCAATTCACAGACAGGAGTCCTTTCTCCACTCATTAAGGCAGATGAAAATAAAGGAGATCGTGATCATCAATGTCATTCGAAATGGACTTGGATGGTACCAGGAGGCTACCCTAAAGAAGATAGAAGTGCCTCAAGTGAAATATCTCTGGCAGCTTGGAAGGTTACCTAAAAATTTGATCCAGTAGCGCGTCTTCCATTTTCTGGCGAGAGAAGACCTTGTAAGTTGCGTCTTTGTCACCATGGCGCTTGAGAACTGAAATGCTTGAGAATGGTAGACTCGGCTCCTCAATTGTTCCCACAAGGTCAGGAATATCAGCCACGGATCCAAGACCAAAATACGCCTTCAAAACCAACAGCATAGCCAGTTGATATACAGTTGAAAAGAACATTGGTGCTTTGCAAATTGACACATATTGAAGCTGTTAATGGTTAATCATGTCCACTAGCTTTGTATTAGAAAGCGCTCTCTCCTTCAATAAGCATTTATATCTTAAATGCACTAAAAAAATTCCAGACCACGGACAGCATCTGCAGCGACGATTATAGTGCAGAGCATCAGAGGCACAAACCGGGTTTAAGAGACCCCGAACAAAGGTGGCATGAGTATGCTGCAGCTTTCTCGGAGGAATTGATAATGGAGGGTCAAAATGAAGGTTCAGCTCATCAAGTGGTGTTGCAACTACCGCGACGTCACACTTATAGCCGTTACCTCTGGTGGAGTTAAGCTCGTACTGGTTTCCGAGATATGAAATAGATTCAATCTCCTCACTCAGATGCAAAGAGACGTCTGAAATGTTAAGCAAACCCGAAGCCATCTGCCAATTTCCCCCTTCAACCTGCCACAGATTATCCCCTGCTCCTGCCATCGAAACAGCACCAGCAAGTCCACTGATTCTGCAGCTTTGCCCATAGTTAACTCTAGTTATAACCTGGCACATAAAACATCGCAACAGACATCAAGATGTCGAGCAGAACTGTGTCAAACAGAGACTGACATGAGATCTCAAATGCCCCTTTATCCTTTGCAACTGGAAAGAGGAGACGGACATTCCTGTCCTAACATTCAGCGGGACCAGACCGAACGGAGAAATTAGCATAAAATTCCTGGAAAAGAAGAAGAATGAAAAATTCTTACAGTGATCAACTCCTTTATAAGTACTGGAGACAAGCCGATGCCCACCAATTCTTCCTCGAGAGTACGAGTCGTGAGATTATACAAGCCCGCCCATTTGAGCATATCGTCCACGGTATCAAACACAGGTCTCGTCTCAA
The DNA here is from genome assembly GCA_900174645.1 of Sonneratia alba. Lineage (NCBI taxonomy): Eukaryota > Viridiplantae > Streptophyta > Magnoliopsida > Myrtales > Lythraceae > Sonneratia > Sonneratia alba. Next base: position 5,347,132 of record FWPY01000010.1, read on the forward strand.
AACTCTCATAATACTTCAAGAACTTATGCACAGTACTCTGCGGCACATGAGGATGTCCACATTTAAGGCGGAATTAACTTCACCAAAAAAGCGATCCGAGTCAACCAAGTAGGATCGAGCTGATCATCTTGAGAGATGAAATCCCTTCTTTTGTTCGATTTTCAGCTCATTCTCAGCTCGATGGAAACAACCAAACGAGACAAAAATTTTAGCTTTTCTGAAAGACTCAAACAAGATACCTCAGTGAAGCTGTTCATCCGTACGAGGGAAAACCCATAACGGAAGAAGAGTTGCAGAGCGTTGGCAAAGGAGACAATCTTGTCGACAAAGGGCAGCTTCGTCTTAGCACTCCAGGTCTTGAAGACGAACCTCTTCCCGTCCCAAATCCCGAAGGAACCGTCATCATCGTCGCCATCGCCGGCCTTGGAGGAATTGGGCCACTTGATTTTCAGGCCAATCAGCTCGGTGTAGTTCAGGACGTGGTAGTTCTTGGGGTGGAGGATCGAACCGCCGGCCTCGAAGGTCTCCCCGCCGATCTCTACCCTGGCCATCCGGCCGCCCACCACGGGATTCCGCTCAAAGACTCGGATTTGAATCGCGGGCCCCGTGGCGGGAGGGGAGTACTTGCGGATGAAGTGCGCCGCCGAGGAGCCGCCAATCCCGGCGCCGACTATGCAGACGGAAACGGCGTCGGACTGGGGAGAAGAGAGGGTCAGGGGAGTGAGGGAGATGGAGAGGAAGATGAAGAAGAGGCGGGCGATGAGCCGAGGACCAGTTGCCATCGCTTATCGCAGTCGATGAAATCTACTCTCTGCTGCTGGGCTTCAGTTCGTCTCGTGTTCGTTCTTGCAGGAGGAAGAAGAAGGACGCAACAAGCAAGAGCTCAGTCACGAAGACTTCCTTCGATTGGGTTGTATTTAGTAAGCACACTTAGGTAATTTTAAAAAGATAAAAAAAAAATTAATTGTAAGATTTAATATATATAATTAAATGAATATAAGATTTATGATAAATCAGGGATGGGACGTGATATGTTTTTATTTATTATAATTTGGGATTATATTAGTAATTTTTTTATTAAATTTTTAATTAGTTGATTCATGAATTAAATTTTAAGTTAAAATAATCAATGAGAATTTTTTGAAAAATTTCGGTGTAACCATATATTAGTTTTAAAGTATATTTCAATTAGTTCAGAAATACTGTAAATACAAAAAAATACGCACTTATTTATCACTATTATATAACTAATTTACATCTAATATTTATCCTATAAACAAACCTTTTCATCTTTTCGGTGGGTAAAATTCAGAAATTTAATAATTTTGATTAATTTAAATTTAATTAAATCGACATAAATTAGAATTTAAAATTTTATTTAACAAATATACTCCCTATATTACTACGTTTTCATCTAGAAGTAGTGGCTCTCTCTCTTCCCTCTCTATTTTCCGAAGTTCCATCTCGGCTTTCGAGGGAAGGGCGGCTCTGCTGCCAGGGGTAGGAGTAGGAGATCGGCTTTGGCTTGCCTACCGAGCTGGCACGAGAATGTCGGAGAAAGGCAAGAGGAAGGATGAGGGCAACGCCTCTGATGGCGACTCCGAGGGCCACGCCCCGCCTAGGAAGACCCTCAAGAAGGATTCGGATGATTCCGACGACATCGTCGTCTGCGAGGTCTTCCTCAAGAGCCTTCACCGCTGCCATTTTTTACCCTAGCTTGCTGCCCCATTTCTCTGCCGATTGACCCTCTGAGATTGTGGGGCTTCTCTCAAGGGTTTAAATAAATCACTGCTCGGAGGGGGAAGAAAGGAAGGTTTTTTCTTTAGCTTTTGGTCACGAATCTTTCCTCCTGTGGCTGAAATTATCATTTGCAGCTATCGAAGAGCAGGAGGGTCACGGTGAGGAATTGGCAGGGCAAAGTGGTCGTGGACATCCGTGAGTTCTACTCGAAAGATGGGAAGCAATTTCCTGGCAAGAAAGGTCTCTAACCCACTGTCTCCCTCTCTTTAAAGCTGACTCTTCTGTTTGTTTGTATGCGAAGGCCGTCGTTATGCTGCCTGTGCTGTGATGATTCTTAGGGGATTGGAGTGTTGATTTGAGTTCTCGTCTAGGGTTTTCTGCTCTATGTCATGCGGTGGCAGTGAGCTGAATGCCTTGGATTTAGCTTGTTCTCTCTTTTTAGGGTCAGTAGTTGTCTGCATTCACAGGATTCTGCTTGCTATGTATCTTGCATATACTTGAATTTGTCATCGGAAGAGCCATGACTGGAGGAATCAAAAGCCTAGTTCAAATGTCCCACACCGATTCATATTTCAGGGGGGTAAAGTTACCGTCTTTCCTGAGGTTGATAGGCTGTGCCACGTTCATGACATACTATCAGAAACTAAGAGATATTGCCACAATTTCTCCCCAACATTGAGAACAAAATCTCACGTGTGAGGAGTGATTGAAGTTTGCAAAGTTGCCGCATAGCACTGTGGACACCCCCGCTGAATTTCAGTGACAGCTCGGGAAAAAGAATGCTGAGGAAATAGACCATATGAAAAGCCACATTTAACTCACTTGGTTGTTGTTTGTACTTTCTGCTGAATGTCGTCCTGTTTGGTCTGTGATGTGTCTCATTCTTCTGATCATGCGGTGACCCTCAGATAGCTGTTGCTGCCGTAACCCTCTTCTGCAAATTATCTTAAGGATGTCGTGGCTAATGCAGATTTTTCTTTCTTATCATAGGTATCTCCCTATCCATGGATCAGGTATGGGCGCGTGTCTTGCTCATGTGTTGAGTTCTGTTTTCACGATACCCGATGATGCAAGAGCCTCACTTCTTTTGTTGGTATGCAGTGGGAGAAGCTGGTTGATCACGTGGATGAGATCGACAAGGCAATGGCAGAGAACTCGTAGGAAGAAGCTGCATGGCTCCAGGATTCTGTTGGGAGGTAGTAACACATAGTTTTTTTATTGGCGGGTTCCCTTCTTGGCTAATGGAATATGTGTTATCTGCTACACTTAACTGTGATGCTTAGTTCCTGTTTACCAGAGACATAGTTGGGTATATAGTAGATGTGCTTGAACTCTTCTAGTAAGAAATGGATTTTGGTGGTTAAGGGATGGTCAGGTCAGGCATTGACAATGTTCTCCCCACTTCTTAATCGGCACTGTCAGTATTTTGTTCATGAATACAGCACTGAGAACTAGCAGCACATATCAATGTAGTTAGTAAAAGTCTTCTAATGGAATTTGCACCACAATTTTCAGAGTGTAAGCAGGTAAAATAAGAACAGGAAATATGAGTATAAAATGTCCATTCAATTTTGCCCATACTAAAAATAATGTTGCTGTCATTTCGAATATGTTGTCCGAATTGAATGTATGAATGAACTCCATGGGAACTATCTATAACAAATAAAAACTGAGATTTCCTTCGGACTCCAAACCTGAGATCTGCTCTTAACATCTCTGCGTCTAGTCCTCGTTCTGGCATGTTGGTCACAGCAGCACCAGTTGAACCAAAGGATACAATGGGAAACACTGCAGATCAACCTGAGCAAGTGGGTCATGCATAAACGATCTCATCTTGATCCGTATCTTTATGTTAATTATGCAAAATGTGGAACTCGAGTCCAATGTGGGGTCCTTTGTTATCATTCGGTTGCAGGGAATTTAAGTTTCCAGGACGTGAAACAAGTATGATCCATACATGGAGATTCTGCTAGCATCTGCCGACCATGCGCTCATTAAAGAGCGGGTATGCTGAGCGATCCTGTGTTTAGCACCCTAGGGAGAATCTGCTAGAAACACCAAAAATAAGAAGGAATCAGCAGAACAATCTACAGGCCTGGATGCACATGTTTGAATAGTATTGGGAAGAACTGGACCTCTCCCAGTCGAGCATTAATTTTCAAGGGCACAATGTCGTCTGCCCGTGTTGGACCTATGTTAACAACAGCTGTAGTAGCACCTGCCTCGTAAGCAGCCCTGCAGTTGCCAAATAATTTAAAGGAAAACCACTGAGTCAGATTCAATGGATTCAGGAAAGAAAATGTGTAACGAGCTCTCGTTAAAGTCAGAAAGTCTAGGCATTATACTAGCTATTCCAGCATCACAGAATCGTGGCTATGCTCGTTGCATGTCATGCACAAATTTGAGAAAGATGTCTATAAAATAAAGTGAATCATCTCAAGTTTTGATTCAATCTGCCTCATTTACTAGTAAGAAGCTGCCAATTCTGCAAAAGGACTCGAACTTATCCCCTTAGCCCAACCATAAATGAGAAATATAATGCTAATGATGACGCAATTTAGAATCAGATTCAATGAAGTACTCCACTACATGTCCTCAGCACATGACTACCAGCTGCTAAGGTGGGGAAAAAGTTGACATTCATGGGGAAGGCACAGTAATCTGCCAGTGTATCTGTAAAAGAGAACGTACTTGATAAGCCGATACGCAGACATAGTCATCATAGATGATCCCAATACGAGAAAAGCATCGCATTTTTTAGCTGCCTCCATGGCTCTATCAGCTCTCTCTTTGGGCACATTATCTCCGAAAAAAATGACCTTCAAAATCGAAAAATAAAGGCTACTCGTAGAACTATAAAGTTATTTCTCTCAAGATGCATATACGAAGAACAGTTTCACAATATATAGAATGACAGAATGTTTAATCAATTATAGAGAATATGTTTGATGAATTAGTAACATAAATCTGCGGCTGTCCCAAATTTGCTAGCCTTGCAATAAAAGCCAAATTGCTTTCACAAGAAAAACACGAGGAGCATTTCATTTTCCATCCAACTATTGAATCTTTGATGTTACATATCATGACGCAGCTTAAAGAAGTAATCCATTTCTTGCTATTATGTACAAAAGGGCACCCCACAGAGGATGATAATGAAGGAAAAGAGGGAAAAAGTAAGTATTAAAGAAATTCATATTGTTGGATATCCAAAAAAAGGGCAACTCCTGGTAAAAGCTATCTAAGACTAAGTTCAGATATTGACATAACTGGCATCATGACACTGCATGAAAAGCCACCCCTGATGGAGAAAATTTGAGCAACCAATTAAAAATTACAACTGATATCATAATTCTGCTTAGGCACTTGTATTTAAATAGGAAATTTGAGGAAAAACATCCTTCTATCAGAGGGGGACAGACTTCAGTGTTGGTGTCTCTGTAGAGTTTGGCTATGGATTTAAGTTGATTCCTTCCTTTTTCTTCAAACAAAAAGGAAATTAAGCTTCTTCTCAAGCACATGAATGAAGAGTCCTTTGACAAACAACTCAAAAAAGTTTGCAACTCCATTCAAGCACAAAAAGGTTTCTTACATCAGGTTTGAGCACTCCACGGCACTTTTGGCAGGTAGGGATATTGAAATCTTCTTCCCAGAATTTCTCATCAATCTCAATGTCACCATCAGGCCTCTGCTTCATACCAAAGCTTTTGTCTGAGCCAGGGCTTCCAGAGTCCAAACTCTCAATTGCAGCTGCCCACTGCAAGAAAAGATTGCCTGAATGGTAACCATCTTTCCTAGATCATAACTATATAATTTTTCATATATGTAGACCAGAAAAAGTTTATCCAGAGATAAGCTGGTTGTTGCACAATGTATGAATCCTTGAAAATAATTTGCCAGAATCAGAAGTAATTTCACATCTTATCAGTTCATGAGGTCTGGACTCGATTTCCCTTTGCATGCATAATTCTTGATGAGGTCTTCTATGCATGTGCTTACATGTGAACTTACCTGGATCCATGGGTTTACAGGTGTTCATGGGTCTAGGAAAATAATCTCTTCGTTATAAAATTTCAAAAGAAAAAAAAATCCAAGCAACTCAAGACTAACTCCACGTGAATCACATCAAAAATAGAATAGTATATAGAAAGCAATGTATGAAGTATCAGACATATTTTAGAACCAAAGAAAATTCAATTGTTAAATGGCCAAGCTTAAATTCCTATAAAACTAAAGAACAAGTCATTCAGACAACATACACTACTCCATGAAGAACTGAACTAACCTTTGGATTGAGTGCCTTTAGTTCTTCCTGAAACAACTCCCGACTGAATGAAAAGCCACAGTCTATGCATATTACACTGTAAACAGTTCCATGCAACTCAAGGGGATTGCTTCCAGCACGATGATGCAATCTAACATAGATTTCGAGAATAAAAGGGCAGATTCTCACATTAGCAGATTCCTTCAAATATAGAGAGAGAAATAAAAAGAAAAATTCTTTACAAATTATTAAACATGTACATTCACCTGTCAACATTTTGTGTAATGATAAAATTTATTCGCCCAGCCTCTTCCAGTGTTGCTAATGCATGATGAGCGGGACTAGGCTGTGCTGCGGCAAATTTTCTCCATCCAGCATAGCTCCTTGCCCAGTATCGCCTGCGGGCCCGCCTGGAGCGAATGAATTCCTATACAGATTCCTCAAAGAGTCAAACAGATTGAAACATACACAAAAGTGGGGAAAAAGGAACACAGAAAAGTAAAGACAATTAAAATGAAAATTCTTACTTCTCATTGAAGAATATTGTCTCACACAAATGCATTACTCACCGAATGATTTCAATTGGGATAACCATTCTTACGATGGTGAAAGGAATGAAACTATACATAGATGACATTATTCTTGAGAGATTACATGCAGAGAATTACACCATCTTCTGTGACAGACCATATTTGTTTTCATAAAGACAATGTCTTGCCACAAGGTGCAAACAATAAAATATATAGAGATCTTCATGGGACAAGAGGCACCAAAAAATGTTTAAAAAAGACAAGCCAACTAAGCCAGATATACAGCACGTGCCTTTCAAATCACCTGGTGGGTAATTGGTCTGAAACCTGTACTATAAGCTCCATTGGGACTGCAAGACAACCAGTATAAAATTAGACAGTTTGAAAGCAAATTAAGTCTTACAACTGAAGACATGTAAGGGAATGACTAAGAATACTTTTCACACAAAAAGGAAAATGAAAAACCAATTAAAGAGACAAACTCGTTAAGCTGAGAGCCTGAGACACTTAAAATATACACGACAGATTAGAACAGGGAATGAACTTGGATGTAACATCAATGATGTAGAGTCCTCGTCTAATGCTGATAAACCTACTATGCTTATCACAGTAGTCAACAGGAAGAGAATGCGGAGGACAGTATTCACCTTCTATAATCAGGAATGCCACACTCCGTGCTTATCCCTGCCCCAGTCATCACCATGAGCTTTCTACTGAAGATAGGAAAGAAATGAGTCAGGAATGGCAAGGTTAACAATTCCTCGTGCAGACTACCAGTCAATGGGACGACAATTTTGAGCGTGGCAGAGTGCAGCACCTTTTGTCAATAAACTGGTACAACAGATTGACATCTTCATGGCTCGGAGGGTCTGCATCAGGGACTACCTTCTTGTCCTTCTGAAAATCCAGAGGCTCATTCTGCTTATTTATCGGAACAGTTCCAGGGGCTGTTATCCGCATAGACTTCACGAATACAACTCTTCCGGTTCTCTTTCTCAATTCTGAAACTCAATCATTTGCAACCGGAAACCCAAAGGAGAGAAAGCAAAAGGATGCTTCAATAAATGGAAGCACAGTTGTTCCGATAAATGCAGGCAATGATCGGGAAATGGAACCAGGGTTGTTAAAAGCAATGACGAACTCACCAGAAGATTTAGCTCCAAGCTTCTCGCTCATGCCTCGAAGAACCTGTTGATTGAAACTCGTCAATTGGAGGTAGGACTTTCAGATTGCGAGTGAAATTATAACACCGAGCAGTGAAATTTCAGGGAGGAGGAGGTGAAAAAAAAAAACTGCGGTGTCCCGATCACAAGCCAATTGAGAGACGGATGATTCCATAGCCGCATTCAGCAGCATCCACACCAATTACGTTACAGCTGTAAAATTTTTCTCCCTAGAGAGAGGAAGAGACTTACGGAGAACAGAGGCGGACTAGTAGGCGAACGGAGGACCGCGGTGGCCATTTCTCGATTGCTCTCTCGGACTTCTGAATCGGAGCCTGTCTGGTCCGACGACGGAGCTCAGTCGAGAGAGGGGGGAGAGAATGGGAGAGGAAGAGAGACGGAGTGAGCGGCGGCTTAAATTTCAGCACTTCCTTATTTGCCACGTCGACTGCCTCCCTGCCGTCAATATCCAAGGAGACACCATCAACCACCGACTCCACCATATCAGATGTTGAAGATGGTAAATTCACGGACCCGTTCTCCCCGAATCCGACTCGAACTAGATTACTATTCGTGGCCATCGAGCTATCATACATAGGTCATGCGGAGATTAACTGCTGGACCGATAATCGATCAACATCTAACCGAGCTACTGCTCTTCGGTTTTCAACCAGATGATGAAGATGCACTTTCTGATGTAAAACCCCAAGAGGTTACATGTGTTACAGAAGGCATGCTTATTTCAATTGATTCAAGTTGATATCTTTCAGCAACTCTGCTGGTTATTCTCCGGCTTCTCGAGTTGGAGTGGCGTTAAGCTGATACCGACTACGAACAGCCGTTGAACTGCCGAAACCTCGGTTTCAACGCTGTCCACTCCAGGAGCCACTTGCTGTAGCTCGAGTTCGCGGCCAATACATCCACGGACACCTCCTTGCTCTTGATCAACCCTGCCGCATACTTCTCGAACTCGCTTATCCTCTCCAGTAGCAGCCCGAGCTTCCTTGGATCGCCCTCCCTCCTGGCCGTCTCGATCCACTCCTTCGCTTCCTCGACCCTCGCCCAGAAGCAGGAATCCTGTGTCAGGCTGGCGAAGCTGTTCCTCGACCGAATCCTCCTCTTCCGGGCCTCCTTTTCCTTCAGCCACTCCTCAAAGATCCGGTACCTCCGATCCCTCCCGTTCTCGATGTAGTGGCCCCTTTCTCGGTGCCTCTCCATCCGGTAGTAATCGGCGATGTCCAAGGGCTCGACGAGGAGTCTGTACGAGTTGGAGGCATAGATCCACTTCGCCATCCGATGGAAATCGTGGGGCAGCTCGTTCGTCTCCCACATCTCGAGGACCCCGTTCCAGAAGGTGGTGAGGGAGATCCGGCTCATATTCACCGCATGCTCCCTCTTCGTGGTCCGCATCTGCTTGAACGTGTCGTAGTACCCGAGCCGCTCCAGGGAGCCTTCGCAGGTCGACTTGTACCACTCGATTTGGGCCCTGTTGGGTGAGATCTTCGACAACCGGACCGCTAACCGGGCAACGTTCAGGTTTGGTGAGCACCCGCTCCGCCTCGCCACCTCCAAGCAGTCTCGTGCCGACCCTGAGACCATCTCCTGCATTCACCGATGAAGTAACTATTATCGCAACAAATTCGTTGCATAGAAATCAATCGGGCTGAAGATCTACTCACCTCTGCGTCTATTCCGGATGACTGTAGTGCTAATGAAACTCCAGCATCATAGCTTGATCCGTTCAACCCGGCTTCCTCTTGTCTTTCCTGCAATCCCTTCCTCTTCAGGAACTGAAGACACGGTCTCCCGACGTACTCCCCGTACTTGAAGTGATCCTCGAAGCTCTGTCTCGGGCAACTCCTGGAGAACAACAGGTGCATCATCCTAACGACCGAAACCCCGTCGTCCAGACAAATGCCACCTTCCTCGGAGCAGAACAGGTAGGTCCCGAACGGTGCGAAACACGAGCCATCACTCTCCAGCTGGTGGTCAGCTTCTTCGGCCGCCTTCTTGGCACAGGACTGCACGAGACTGAACGGCCCTTGTTCGGGGATGCGGCCAGAGCGGCAGAGGTGCAGCAGGGAGAGGAGGTGGGCCGAGGGAGGAGCGAACAGGAGGCGGGGGAGGAGGTCGTGCTTGGAGACGACGTGGCAGAAGCTGCCGCCCCACCGCTCCCTAAGTACGACTCTGGAGAGTGCGGCGTTGCCCAGGAGAGGGGAGCCGAAGGTGATGCAGAGGAGTGGGACGGGCGGCGAGGAGGGAAAGCGGCAGAGGAGCCAGAGAGAGGTGAGAACGGCGGCGGCGGCACCGATGGAGTGGCCCGTTATCACTAGTGACTTGCAATTGCTGCTCCTCTCTAGCAATATCGACAACTAGGAAGACAAAAAACCTTCTCCAGTTACACTTGAGAAAACCACTGAATTGACTTTGAATATCAACTGTATTCGGGTCCTGAATATCATAAGTAGCTAGAGCACAATTTTCGGCAAGAATTTGTTTGTGGACATACAGCAATAATTAGCAACTTCTCCTAATCGGCAATTAGGCACAGTAAGTAATACAGGTGGAACCTGATCATGGAAGTTGGGGTTCCCATAGAGCCCCATAAACAGGTGCAGAAATCCGGCATGCACCATCGCCGGCCTCTCTCCCTCCTCATCCTTCACATGGCTCTTCAGAGCCATGAACAGCCCGTTCGCGGCCGCATCCAACCGGACCATGCTTCCGCATAACGGGTCAGGTGGTTCGCAGCCGCCCCCGGCTTCTTGAACTGCCGAGAAGGCCAGGTAGCCCACACCCCCGGCTACCTCGGCCAGGAACCCCCCCGGAGCTGCTGCGTTGGCGTGGCTGCATAGCCGCCATGCATCGGAGAGAAGGGGAGTCGAGGCCACGAAACTTGCCAGTATCTCGCTCGTCTCGAACCTGCAGAGCCGATTTTCGGATTGATTAATCAAATCCAAGGAACTGAAGTTATCGGATAAATATGGGCATCAGGAGGAGGGCAAAGGGAGCAGAACTGGTCGTTAACAGAGTCATCGTAGCTGTCCATTGGATGTTCGGGATTGAGCTGACAAGCACAGAAACAGTGGCGCACAGTCCGAAGAAGAAGAAGACGAAGACGAAGACGAAGCGATCATCATCAAGTGAATTTGCCCCTTTAAGCACTTCAACGAAAGCCTGAAGAAATTACAGTCGCCATCCTGCTCAACGCATAATCACCATCGCTAGCAATTTCCAATTTGAACCCAAAAAAATAAAAACAGAGGAAACTGCCCAGCAAGAGACTCGAGGCAGTCGGTCATTTCCCTGATTCCTCGAGCAATTTCAAGCAACCTTAGAGGGGGACCCAACGCTACGGCCATAAATGGTTCTGGTGGATTTTATTTTTCAAGTTATCGGGCCCTCCCCGGGTCAGCTTTGTTAGGTTTCAAAAACCACCCGAATTTCAAATACGACCCCTCGTCCTGTTCGGTTTTTCCAGTTTTCTTTCACCCACCCTATTTCTCGGGCTCGTGCCCAGAAAATTAAAGGCCCATTTAGGCAGCCCGGCCCGGCTCGTCGTGCGAAACCTCTTCACTGGGAGAAAATCTCGAAACGGTCCTAGCTGAGAAGTTGACCGTTTAATTGTTCTAATTAGCAACGTGTAGTAACTAATTGGGATTAAGTCACTTAATTGGTACTCATTCCCTCTCACTATGGTTGGACAATGAATTGGGAAACCGGTTAGAACCCGGTGTCCGACCATCCAATTTTCACGGTTCAGTTACCGTTACCCCCATTTCCTAATTTTTAAAATAAATATTATTTAATCAATTATGTCATAACTTACTGGATGAAATTGGCCAGTGACCCTCAATCCAAGCACCCGGCAGCGGATTGACTCTGTTTACGACGATAGCGAATCATTTTCGTGCGCACCCAACAAGCAATCCTACGAATTAGATGTCTAAACTTCAGGACCGACCACAGCTACGCTACCTGAGCTCATCGTCTCCATGGACCGTCGTCTCTGGACAGACGAGAGTATAGTCTCAAACCGAACCGTGATTCCATGAAAGCACACTCCATATTTACAGTACAAGAACTTCCCGACGGTCTTCTTCTGCTTAGTTTAGCGATCTTTGTACTGCTTCATCTGCAAGCCTCCTGCGCACATGATTTATTTTCCTTTTCTCTCAAATTAAAAAAGGGAAAAATCATAAGTTAGATATTATGAAAATGATGCATTTAACTAGTGAAAAAAATGATAAACTAAAAAAAATCCATTTTTCATATATAAATACTAATAATGTAGAAGGAAATTTCCCAGGTACACTCATGTTTTCTCCTTCTCACATATCTATTGAAAGATCGGCCCAATTGAAGGACTCAACACTTCACGAGTAAAGAAGCCTAGGAGTCTTTGACACCAACCCCACTGTGCATTATTTTGGGAAGAGTTCAGCTCTGCCATATCTGGTTCTGCCTAGGGATGGAAACGGCAAGGGAATTAATCTGTCTCTAGCATCATTGGCAAATGGCAACCAGATCAAAGGGTCCAAGAAGGTAGGAGCAAGAGCCAGCTTCAGCAGACTCGGCGCAAATGGTAACAGATTAGGTTCATGTGATTATGAGAACAAAATGTCGCACATGTACATCAAGGACAAAGAGGGCTATGCAGCTTCAGAGTTGGCTTTTTTCCCCTGTACGGCTCTTTCAAGGTATAAAAGCTTCGCAGCTGACTTCTGGATAATCTCGCCGTCATGATAATCATCGTTCACCCATAACCAAAGATTCGAGAAGAGCGGCTTCTTCCTCCTGCAAAGGAAGGGTGCAAAAAAGAAATGCAAAGTGAGAACGAACCGGAGGAATGACCGGCACTTTCTACAGGATACATCATCCAACAGGTCAATCTAAAGAGAGGGATGACATTTCACATACCACCAACGCATTAAATTCGGTCTCCTCGTCTATGGCACTTATTATGGCAGGATCCTCCAATAGATCCTACCAATAACAATAAAAATTAAAAAAAAAAAAGGAAGTTCCATAAGTAAAGTAGAATCTTTTAAGTGGTTTTAATGTCTTACACAAATGGAAGTACAAAACAATTCCCAAGAACTGCAACAAAAAGAAGGAAAGCAGCTTATTTATAACTTGCATGTCTTCATGCCGAAAAAGGTGATTACTTACATCATCAGCAATCTGCAACTGACCATCGTGATCCTGCAAAAATCAAGAGAGTGGCTACGTAACTTATGTATGTCTAATACCAACTTACCTAATTAAAAAGCAAATCAGTCAACTGAATCTTTATGTGGTACTAGAGAGATCAGGCACATTACCTTAACAGCAACAAAGAGAAGGGGATCTGACGGAGTATAGATCATGTAATGTGAACCATCCTAAAACCGAAAGATAAAAAATAATATAAAGGTTAATGAGACATAACATCAACATGAAGCCTACCAATTGCTATTCACACAGTTGTATCATAATTGAAAGTAGACATTTACCATATGGAAGCATGTAATCTCCACTCCTTCAGTGGGTAATCCATCTACATTTTGCCCATCATCTGAAATGGAGCAAAACTCTGTTGTCAGGTGTTTTTTTTAACGAACAACAACAGTTCTAGCTTCTCTGGTTGACTAAATACCTCTAAAAAAAAATCAAATCAAAGCAAGCAAAACATCAATGAAAAAGAAAATGCCATTGCCTGTGTGGAAATCAAATATATCACCATCTGAGTAGCAAAATCCTCCACGAGCAGTGTAGCAGAATCTGATGGGAACAAAACAGCAACCTGTAGTAAATATTAGTGCAACAAGAAAGGATTATGGAGTTATTCCAGGTAAAGACCATACCCACTGTATACCAAATGCATGTGTATCTTTGCAAGAGCATAAGCAGCAGCAGGAAGAACAGATTCAACCTCTTCATCACTTACCTACAAAATAAAGAAAATTCATCTTTATATAACTCATAAAATGTAAACATCAATACACAGAGTCCCAGTATCCCATTTGCACATATGAACTTCGCAAGACTAGACAGGATAGACTTACAGCAGACCAGCCATCAATATTTGTGCTCTTCAATATCTGAACAGGCCTGCTTGAAGGATGAATGATTAGAACGGGGAAAAACACAAAATCATGATTAGAGCATGATTGACAAGAAGTGACTTCTCTTACGTATCCACAGGGCAGAGAAGCATACATTCATCGCCGCTTGAACTTTTGAATACTCTTCTTATTACACATTCTAAGGGAAAATTGTTGGTGGGATCAACCTGTCAATAGCTTTTTCAGAATTTTCTAAGAATCAATATGCAAAGTAATGACCAAAAAGAGAATGGACACGAGAATTATGTTGAGCAAGCAGAAACCCCAATTGCGCTCTATCAAAAGAAGCCTCCAAGTAGCATATGATAAGATTAGCCAAGAGATGGAAAATGTACTGGTATTACAAAAATCAACAGAAAAGAGACCATAGCATCTTCTCAAGAAGGGATAGGCCAGCTTCCGCAGGACAAAACATACAGTCAGCAGGGCTTATTATGATCAAATTAAAAGCATAATCAATTTTTCAACCACCGACCAAAGGGATATTGACAGAAATTGAATCCCAACATAAGTCCCACTTGTTTTCACCAATTCATAATGAATCTGTTAAGTGAAATTCTCTCTCCGAGAGTAAACTTAACCCCCCCCCCCTTTTCCCTTTCTTCCATATAACTCAACCTATCGTTTTGCAATCTTAATCAGGCTAAGAATTTAATCTTCCAAGAGTGGTCCTAACATCTAATCAAAGAGAAGGAACCAAACAGCTAGCACTTCCACTGGCACAATCAATTATCTGCGTAAATTATCCAAGAAGAAAAGGTAAGGGAGAAGGATCTCACAATAGTAGCAACCCGTTTGTTTGAAACCATTACAACGCTGCCCTGATCGTCCACCACAAACCCCGCTGGCGGGTTGGGCAAAGGCGAGGGATGGTGCCCATTACTCAACGCTGCCACCTCACCCTTATCGTCACCGTCACCCAATACAAAATCATCCACAATCTCAGCGTCCTCACCGCCACTCAGACTTCTACCCTTCTTCTTCCTCTTACCAGCGCCCGAAGACGCGGAGGACGATGACTGCCGCCTTTTTACGGGACCCTTCTGGGACTTTGCAGCCTGGCACTGGACGCCATAGAATTTGTTGCATTTAGGGTGGATTGAGACCGCCCCAGAGGAAAATGATTGGAATTTGGGTTTTTGGGAGACGGACAGTGAGATGGCGGGGCTAGCAGACGATGAGGCTGCGAACAAGGACATGATTTTTTTTTTCCTGGGTACTGAAGTTTCGTTCTCTCTATATTTCTACGGAAACCATCTTCTGTCTTCAACCTGCGACGAGTCCAAGGGGACACCGAGGCTAAGAGCTCAAAAACTGGGTAAACGAAATGGAGAGTTGAGTTGTCGCCTGTCGGAACTTTGAGGAGCAGAAGAGCGAGCGAGGTAGGAGGAGGAAGAAGAAGACGAAGGGAGAAGCGGTCGGAAGATGAAGATATTCCTGAACTTTTGAAACTTCGCAATTTGGCCCATGAGTTGTTCTTTCTTTTCCCAAAAGGACCCCTGGACTTTGACCGGAGCCTAGAAGTGAATCCTGAAAGACCCATCTTTGAGAAGAAGAAAAAAAAATGATATTCCATACTAGCGGGATGCTTTCTCATCCACAGTACAAACCAGTCGATAGTAATGATCTTAATCGATACAAAGGGTTTGTAATCGATCGGTGGATTCGGGTGACAGAAATTTCGAACGTGATGCTCCATCCGCATATATCTACCTAACAAGAACCTGAAAACAAGTTTCCTCGTGCTTTTCGGTCCAGAGGGATGCGAACACCTCTTCTTTGGGCAACGTTTTCAATCTTCTCACCGTCGAAGGTATCGTATTTAAGAACACGTCTAGTGAGGAGGTAATTTATCTAGATATCTTGAGGATCGTATCTATGGGAAAGCCTTAGGGGGAGCCTAAGCACTCGCGAGAGACTTTGAATCCGTTTATGGAGCAATAATTGTATGCCAGTGCCTCCCTGACACTCCTTACCTTATATGTCAATCCAGTTTCCGATAATCACAGCAGAGGCAATGGTCGTTTATGTCAGTGCCGCCGGAGGGACTTTTCGGGCTGCGTTGGCCCACCCTCCCCAGGTTGGAGGGATGTCGAGCAACAAGTCTCGTGCAGGCTGAAGCTAATGCTGTGTTGCGGGCTACACCTATTGCAATGGTTCAGGGTTGGAGAAACATCATCCTGCACATTTTGATTCCCTTATCATAGTCAATGCTATCCTCTAGCCAAGTGAAGCTCTGGCGAATTGACTCTCCGGTCTCTGTCTGGCAGTAGATGTAATTTGCTGCTTTTCGACTTTTGGGAGTGCAGGCTGTGTAGTAGACTGGGGCACATGATCTATGTTTTAACTCTAGAGTCAGACATTCAAGGGACATGTACTTTTCTCGGACTATGTCCCTCCTACTTCTAGTCTTAATTATCAAAAAAGATTGCTTCGGGATCATTTTCCATCGTACTTCAAGAAATGAAAGTGCAATTTATAGAGTTCTAATGTTGGTCAGTTTGCTTTGCAGAAAATCAGTCGGCCATGAAAGTCTCATTTCACAAGTTTAAACGCATATCCCTGCATGGAACAGCAAATGAGGAGAAACCTTTTGCAGAGAGAATTCGGTTTCTTGATCTGCAGCTCTTAACCGAGAAACTTGAATTTAACATACGTGGAGTTTGACAGAGCAAATGCTGTAGTGTCGAATGTTGGACGACATATTGAGAGATGGGACAGCCCATCAGCTTTTTTGTGCAGATGAATGCTGCTGTATCTGTAGGCGAGTCTTCAATCACTCTCCCACTGGCCCGAGTTATTTCAACTTCAGCCGCAGACTGCTTCCACAGTCATTCGCTTCGTGGTGCCAGGACACAAGTCTTTACTGAAATTCTCTCGTGCAAGTTCGACCCTACATTCATTTTTGTTCAGACAGACCTGCAGCAAGCTAAAGCATGTGAGATATCTAGAGCACAGCAATGGAATGCAAAACCAAACACATTAATCAAATGCATTAGAAAGAAATTAAGAGAGCAGAGACTTTACATGGAATATATTCATGGTTATGGCAGCACAATTCTAGTGGGGAAACATCAATTAACAACTGGCACGTGCAAAATTATCAACTCAGACTACCAGAGGAAAAAACTAGTATGGAATTGTATTTAGACTTTGTGCACAAAGACTCAAAGGGCGAAAGAAAAGGTTAAGAAGTCCTCCTCAAGTTCAAATTATTCCAAGTGCTACCCTTACCTTTACAACGACAGACATGGATGCAGGATCATGGCAGCTTCCCAAGCTATAAGATCCACAAGATCCTGCAGGATTCCCAAAGCTTGCAAAATTCACAGCATGTATCTTAGTATTCTCAGGGCATTTCAGGTGCACCTCTGCTCCTCTATCCTTGGTACTCGGATCTCCCTCGGTGATCCAAGACTCAATATCCATGGAAGGGTAATCTTCTGCAACTGAAGAGCATATGGTCGAGGTTTTGCGCTTTGAAATTATGATTTTTGTTGGATCAGCACCTTTCTCCTCAAATATGACAAGAACATTTCCTGATGGCTTGAACCATGATCTTGGGACATGATACCTGTTACATTTATGACAATTCAGTTCAAGGTGATAAGCAAGATAGAGATATTGAAACTTTTGTTTCTCCGCACTTGGCAGAATGATAGACCAAAGAAACAACGTTAAAAGTTTTGACTGATTTACCATCTCTGAGTTGGTTCTCCACAGCCAGTGCTGCATTTGTTGGGGCTGAACTTGCCCCGGTAATTGCACTCTTTAACACACTCGTCATGCTCAGAGCTTTTCACAGGGAAGTATATTCCTATGGACTCACCATTTAGCCAAGCAAGCCCTTTGCCCATATGAAGCATATCAAGCCCAACGGGCTCATTTCCAGATGGAGCATCAACAACAGCCTGCAGATTAAAAAGACTCATCACAGATGCAGCATGCTGGAACATACTATAAGAAAGCAAATAATGGATTATTGTGATGAAGGGCAGTGAGAGTGCTTGCATTTAATTACCTTGTACCATGTGAGTGGCTGGTCCTTCGGTGGTTCTGAGGTTGGTACCCAGTTAGGGCTGTTCAAACCTTCTCCCTTGTAGATTCTGAGGTTTTCTCCCTCTAACCCAATCTGATCATAATGACCAAGCAAAGTAAGAACAGGAAGAAATACAAGGCAAAATAGTTCAAAGCTCATAAAACTGTGTTGGAGATCCAACCCAGCTATAGAAATATTTCCTAATGCAAAAGGTATACAAACTTCAACTGGTGCAGTAACTCCAAGAGTTAACCATATGTTCTCATATTTTAATGCTCATGTCTAAAAATATTGATGAAAAGTTGTGCATTGATCTCCTTGGCAGGGTACTGGTATGAACTGCATGAGCTCTAATCTTGAGCTATAGAATATACCTTGTAAGTCCAATTTGAAGAAGACAAGTCCAATATTCCACCTTTGAATCCCTTAATCTTAACACTTGATAATCCTGCTCCCCATGATTCATAGAAGGCCCCTGCATTCTGAAAACATAAGGAGATGACTAATGGGTTTTGAAAAATCAACTTAAAGTGGAAGAAAATTTGAAGCTTCAGGTACTTGCAGATAAATCTCAAGCCTTGACAGTCTTTATCCATAAAAAAATGGCTACTTTCATAAAAAATGCAGTTTCAAAATAAGATGGGCAAAACACCTTTAGCTAGCATATATTGTGCGAATAAGAATAGATTGCAGGATTCATGAGTATTCTTTGAAATTCTCAGTGCTGCAGGAATTACAGCACAGATGCAGTGGCATGGCATGAGACAGAATTTTATAGAATAAAACTATTCATGGAACTACAACATTTGGATGTGAAGTCATGAGTAAGATACTCACTTGTAAGCCAACAGTCATACTCAAAAGAGCAATTTCATTCTCTCCTGCCTTCAGAGAAATAGGCTGTGAGAAGTTGAAAGCAAAATTCAAGCCATTTCCAGATGCACTTCCTGTAAAGGATAACAAAGAGCATTCAACCACAGAAACTGCACTCTACTATGTAGAACATTTGTTTAAAAGAATGTATACAGAAAGGAAGAAGAGTGATCATATTTGACATGCCATTAAAATCCTGCGATGGCTTGAAATACAAATAGTCAATGAAAAACTAGGAAGATGCTGAACCAAGTCCATGAAGGTACAGAACACTAACCTTGAAGTTTCTGGTTCACAAAAGCATGGAGAGCATGACCCTTTGATTCAACCAACAGAGTTGGTCGATTTCCTTTCTCTAAAAATTGTTCATTTTCATCAACAAATACTCTGGAAAACAGTTGAACATAGTTGGTAGTTATGTTATCTCAAAAGAATATGTGTAGCCACATACATGAGCTAATCAAGAGCAATATCAACCTTGTCGTATACCACAGGTAATCAGTAGTATATTTTGTGGTGTTTATATGATCAACAAGGCCATTCTGGACGAAGTCTGCTTTGCCCCATATTCCAGCTTTCTCTACAAATACTTCCCATTTAAGAGCTTCCAGGCCTTCTTTTTCTGACATCGAAGGCGAAGGCATAAGTGCCTCAGGTTCCATCTCAACTATTGAACTCTGAGACTTAACCTGTTGAAGAGCTTTACCCATCTAAGGATGAAAGTTATTGATAAAGGAACATGTAATTTATAGTAAGAGATATTACCTTTGCAGTATTGAGTACGACATTTTTGCAGTCCGGCAGGATGCTAACTGACCAAGAAGGAAGATTATATTTTCTGTTCCGAAATTCCACAATTTTATCTTCTTTATCATCAATGTTAGCAAGGAAAGCAGCACAAGCACCAGATGAATCTGTATAGACGTCAGCCTGCAAATTTTCTGAGCTCAGAGGTAATTCACTCAATTTGCAGAAAATGTGTGACTGTAGGATATTCTTAGGAATACAAAGTTGAATAATCGGAAACAACTCCAAAAGAGCAGTTACCTCTACGGATGGACCTAAGGAATGATTAATAGGTTCACCATTTAGCAGTGGCTTCTCACATAACTTTATAGCTTGGTGAAGCTCCTTGAGGTGGCTCCATTTGGGAAGCCGAGGTAAACCTAAGAAAAAACAATCAGAACTGTAATAATAGAAACATAGATGAATCATATGCTGCTACAACTGCTTAGATAAAAAGAAAGCATACACTAACTTACCATATTCATCTATAGGTGCCTCATAGTCATAACTCGTAGTAATGAATGGACCCCCATTAGTGCGGTCAAAATTTGTGCCACCATGGTACTGATTTGCCAAAAAGAATATATTCAAAAGACTATAGTAATCAGAGCAACAACTCTGACAGTGGCGCAAGAAAGAAGTACCATGTAATAATTGTTTAAGCTGCCACCTTTCTGGAAAAAACGGGCAACAGCAAAAGCAACATCCTCTACTGGTCTGTGTGGATCTCTGGAACCAAAGGTCTTAAACCTGAAAGTTCATGAAATATAATATATATATATATATATATGAAGGATTAATGAAGCGCCATTTGTATTATTACTACATAAGATCACCCTGATTCATCAAGTAACAACACTATCAAACACTTAAAACGCTATTTCATTTTAACTCCACTATAATATACATAAACAGTTAAAGTTAGATATTTGACTAAGTTGCACCACTAGTTTGAAATAAGATGGGAAGAATTTCAAAAGCAGCACGGCACTACCATCCAGGCCAATTCTCAGTCCAAAACTTGGGCTTTTTCGGAGAATTTGGAGTGAACTGATCACAGTAGAAGGAATTGCATGTGTTTATCTGCATAAAATATGAAATTTCACTTCAGGTCCATTTGCACTGATAGCACTTAGTCTGTACACTGTTTTCCGGATCCTGTGAATCTTAAGGACGCCAGGTACATTAGAAAAGGAGCTGTCAACGGTAAAATCTCACCACAGGATCAGGGGCATCATTCTGCTGGCACATTATCCAAGGGACACCTATATTTTGAGAAACCGCCATTTTAGCAGCCCACATTGCGTAAGGTCTTGCTCCACTGCCATACGAGAATTCATAATTTCCATATTCATTTTCTATCTGCAATGACCAGAAAATATGTGGTGCTATCATTTACCAAGTGGAAACATTGCAGGATTTTTCATCTTAAAGTAAAGAAAGGAGGAGAAGTTTTGGCAGTTCAGATAAAATAAAGTATGTCTTGCCTGGGCCAAGATGATAGGACCTCCTTGTGAGGCAAACAGCTTATCCTTCTTCATGAGATTTACTATAAAAGTGGTAAACCTCTGCATATGATACTGAAACACAAGAAACAGATAAAGCATAAGCCATATACCAAATTAAATCATTTCACTAATGCACAAAGGATAAATCCATTAGTTCTTGCACATACCTTGAATGGCTCATTCTCTGTGCGGAAAACAGTCCCGGGCACGTAATGCAACCATATTGGAATCCCTCTGCATCAAAGACTAGTCCATGAGAACCCTAAAGCAGAAGCAAAAGTCAAAATTTATTTAGGTGAATATTGCCAATTAAGTGGTTTACAGTAGTTACAAAGATACCCGTAGAACCACTCTGCAGCAACAAATGGACCGATTCGAAGAATCATGTACATCCCAGCCTGCTGAACAATCTTCACAAACTTGACAAGATCGTATCTTCCCTCGAAATAGTACTGCAATTACGCAAATGAAACCCAGGAGAGAGTGAGGTGCAGTTCTTGTGTGCCAGAGTTGCAGTAACAGATTAAAGAGGCGACTCACATTGCCCTGAGAAGGTTCATGGCCATTCCAGAACACATAAGACTCAATTGCATCAGCTCCTCCTTCCTTGGCCGTCTGGATCAGTCCTGGCCACATCTGCTCATCACGTTTGCAAATAACATAAATGCCATCAGACACAACAAATCGCTCGAGAGTAATGGCACCAAATCTAAGGCATTTTCATTCCAAGAACACGACAGAGGACATGATACGACGTTGCACATGTATCTTCAATTGCCAGTTGAGCTAGACAAGATTAGTTGAACAAAGTAGCAAATTTGAACACTGAGGAACATTTGCGTGAATCAAAGCACAGTAATAGGACATTGTTTAACTGGTTTAGCGTTCACTTGGATTGCTCTTTCACATTACGCGACACAAAGATATCATTTCCCCAGACACTCAGATCTCGTTCGCCGGCATTTTTTCCAAGGAAGCAAACGTAAAACGAGTACTGACCCCGGGAACGCTGCGAGGATAGTGAATGGAAGCAGAGATGAGAAGCTTCCTCTGCCCATCGATGATGAGAGAGCGATGATCGTAAGTGACATTAGCTCCGCCAGAACTCCCAACCCACAGGCAGAGCAAAGAGAAGAGTAGAAGAGGAGTAAAGGGCATTCCCATTTTCGGTCGACTGTGAGCTCGCTGAAGCTGCAGCCTCTCTCCCTCTGCTTCTGCTATGTATAAGCAGCTCACAGGAGACAGGAGACAGGAGCAGGACACAGAATGCGTGTAATCTTGGTAAATGGGTGACAGAGAGGTGATGGCTGTAACCACGGATAGATAAATTCAACGTGCTGTTGTCAGCTTCGTCATCGCTATCATATGGAATTGTCGCCATAAATACCAAATTGTATATGTAAAGGAAAACCCCCAGCCCCCACCTCGCTTGATTTGATTAGGGTTTTATGGGTAGAGATGAATTGGGATACATTTGACTAGACAGGTGGACGTGAGATACTGGGAATGGGATACATTTATCATTTCAATTGGAGGATTCGAATTTGAGTTCCACCTGCGGTGGAAGCTCTTAACCCCTTAAATAGGTTGACTCGAGACCATCCGAATTAGTCAGTTAGACAAAATTCAACTGAATACCGACGGTTTATAAAAAAAAAAAAATCCTAGATGGGATGGAAAAACTGTCATGTGCTTTGGATTTCTGACATGTTCTTTCGCTGTCCCTTCCTTTTCCCGTCTGCTTGCTGGGGTATGTTTGGACCAAGAGATTTACATTTAAAAAAAAAAAGGTTAAGGTGGATTAAGAATGTTTGGATGGTATTGTTAATGGGGAAGTTAGGGTTCCGGTGGATTTTAAGAGTGAACGTACGAGGGTCGTAGTTTTGATCGAATATTACTCATTCACGGTGCAAAAACAAGTGCCCAATATTCAATGGTACTAAGAAATCGCACGTAAAAACTTAAAAAATATTATTCACCTTATCAATTAACCGATAGGTCAATCCATAGTAGTATACATGAGAGTGGAAGGCCTCTTGGCACTGCCCGGAAGACTAATGCTATATTGCACATGGCACTGCCCTACACAGCTCTCGTGAGACATGGGAGTGGGGGAAACAGTGACTCACAAGATGATGCTGGCTAGCAAGATTTTAGGAAAGCATTAATGGAGGAGATGAGGGAAGAATCCCCCCTTTCCCCCCCTTAGCCAAAGGTGGCGTGCATTGCCCTTTTAATTTGGATTTTCCTCTTTTGCTTTTTGCAGTTTTCGGTAGACTTAATCTCGTACCTATTTAAATTCGAAAAAATTGTCAAAGTATTACGCAAATTTCCCCAATTTTATCAGTTTTGCCCTCAATGCGTTCTCTTGGATGGAACTACAACTTCTGTCCAAGAAGGGCGAGTATGTAATCCAATTCAATTGATAAATTTGAAATTAATTAGTAAAATATGAGTAAATTTTAATGAAATTTATGTACCATTTCAAATATTTTCATGAGTTTGAGAAGCGGTATTGATCCCCACCTATCTATCCATGATGATTGGACCTAAAATCTACAAAAATATGGATTTATTGCACTTAGTCCCCTTTTTTTTTATGTTCCTACCTCACTATTGATATGAAAAAAATACTAATAGAATTGTGACAGATGAGATAATGAGTGTTAATTGCCTAAATAATAGTCATAAGATATCATTAATCATAACAAATTAATTGAAATTTCATCACTATATCACCATGAGAACAATCATTTAAAATTTTATGTATAAGATATGAGTTTTTTAATTAATAAGTAGATAAAAATAATCTAAATATATATATTATCCTAAAATAAGTTTTACCTTCTAGATCGCGCCATAATTAAACCTTGGCATTCTCTTGTGGTTGATATATTATTATGTTCGTGTGGATACAATCTGCAGCCGAACAGTGAACCGCATGGGAATACGGTATTCTCGTAACGCGGATCCGATTGGGTACCAGAACACCGACAAGAATCCACGGTGGGATAATTAAATAATAATAATAATAATAACATTTTAATTAGAGCTATTAATCGAAACGTTAATCGGTGGACCCCACACATCCTCTAATAAAATACCTGACTTTCGGGTCGGGCCATCATTTAATACTATATCTAACCACATCCACAGACGTCCACCAACCCAATCACGATGTCATACGTAGCGTTCTATGATAATATATGATTACTTAGATTAAAGTCCTTTTTTATTAAATTAAATGTAGGTAGATATATAGATGGAGTTTAGCTTACGATCCATTGCGGATAGATGTCGACTATCGGTCATGACCGTTATTCAGAAGATTAAGTGGACCATGACTAATCAAAGTTAAAACTCGGTTACGCCATTATTAGAAAAGATATCTCTCGTGATCATAAATTATAAATTTACTCTGACCCGTTACTTTAGTAATGGGGAAGGGATCGGATTGCCCAACCAGAGCCCCCTTCGTGCCGCGTTCGGCGGATCAAAGGCCGGCGGGCCCTCGTAGTCTTGGCCCTTTGTCCTTCCTCCATCTACTTCAATTAAATGTCGTGCATTAAGGGAAAGTGTAGAAAAATATTTTTAAAAAATAAATATAAAAAAATCACTCCGATGCGACGAACTTTCATTGGCTTGTGACACGTCGAGAGACGGATGCAAAACGGACTCACACGCGTGTAACTAATACCATGAGAAATCGAATAGCATCCGTCAATCCAAGTGCACGATAGCGGACTCAAACGGATCTTGTCCTCTCCTCGAGAGAGTATCTTGGGTGTCGGTGAATTCGGTCGGTCGGTCGGTCGGTCTCTTAATGCTACCAGGCCCAATGGATATCTGACGCTATCGGTCCACAATACAGACGAAGCCCGAAAATAGAGATCACGGGCCACGCACAGCTTCGTCCATGAGGCAGGACTCGGGCCGACAGCACGGTTTGCTCGGTCTCCACAGCGATGGATCGATGGATCTGAAATAGCTGCGTACTTGACAAGTCCGTGTCAATGGAAGTTTCTGCGTACTTTTCCGTTCGTTCTGTCAATTCTGTCACCGATAAACCGAGCCGAATATTGACCCGAAAACGTGCTGACCATCTCCGTGTGAGTGGCCCGTAGTTTTCTGAAGCCCAGAACCAAGCCCGATGGAGCTCTCCGTGATTGTGGTAGAGAATCTCTCTCTCTCTCTCTCTCTCTCACTATGCACTATGGGTTGTTCGGTTTTTTTTTTCTTCTCAATTTGTATTGTTGATTACGAGCGGTTTGACGAATGGTCCAGTAGCTGAGCTATTAATGTTTCTACGTGGTCAAACTCGGCGTCTAATGGTGTAATAGGGCAATGGCAAGATACCTTACACTCCAGATCAAACAGCTGATCAACAGTGATGAGATGGCCAGTCACAGCACAGATTTCATCTTTATCGATAAATGGTTAAATTACTGAATTATAAATACCTACTTTTTTTTATTTTTAGCGGCGGAAGCTTCGGAGGAAGGCGAAGGAATCGTTGCGACCAAGAAAGGAACGCGACGATGGACCGGATCACGACGGGTGGACATTTCCTGCGGCACGTTCATTTCACCTGGCCACCTCCCCGCTATGTTAAGGGTAGGCGAGGGTCCTGTCCATCTCATGGGCCACGTTCTTGTCTCACAAGATTCAACCGACCATATCCTGATATTGATCCAATCAAAATTCAAAAAAAAAGTTCTTTTTTAGAAAAAGGGAAATAAACTGGGCCACAAAAATCTTGAGATGTTAATAATTGTTCAACGTGTAGTTTTTAAAACCGTACTAGATCGAGAACCGGTGTAAACATGAATTTATGAATTAGACCGGGGTTCATGAGTTGAATCGTATATTTAATAAATAATATTAATAATATAATATTACTAATAAATTTACATAATATCATAATTTGAATATAATTTATTACAAAAATAATTATTATAATTATTATATTAAATAAAATTTTAATATAAAATATAAATATAAGTATAGAAAAATAAAATATGTACATTATAATATGTTTTTGTTTTTTTAAAATTTTAAGTCGATCAGTTTTCCCATCGGTTCAACCGGAGTTGACCCCATTGAAAGTGCAATTGGATCTTTTATAGGAACTGGATTGAGTGAGTGATCGGTTCCCAATTGAACTAGTCAAACCGGTTGGGCTAGACTAGTTTTTAAAAACTATGGTTTTGTGACGGCGACTTACTTTACACAATACTATTAGCATACGGCCTTGGAAAATCTGATTTTTTATGGAGAATATATACGGAGAAAATATGTAGAAATATAAAATGAATAAGTACTATAATTTATTTATTAATTTTTTTTATTGAACACAAGTCAAACCTCTTACAAAATTAAACATGAAATTAAGTTGGGTTGTAATGTAGAAAGATATTTGTTTCATATAAGATAAATAAA
Source organism: Sonneratia alba (assembly GCA_900174645.1). Lineage (NCBI taxonomy): Eukaryota > Viridiplantae > Streptophyta > Magnoliopsida > Myrtales > Lythraceae > Sonneratia > Sonneratia alba. Next base: position 5,373,578 of record FWPY01000010.1, read on the forward strand.
AAAACGGAAATATGGAGGGAATACGAGTAAAATATCCGGCCGATTCAATTCCCTCTTTACTATGAAATATCTAGCGAATATCATCTATCATATGTAATCATCAATCATATTAGATTATATAATGTATGAAAAGAATTTACGTTCAGATAACTTTACCACTAAGTAGATTAATATAGTGTATATGACATTAGTGATATTTAAATAATTCACTGTTACCATTTGGTTTATATTTGAGAAAAGAGTCAATTATGTGGATCCAATAAATGATTGTTGCTTTATCAAATACGATCTTATTTCGACTTGTCAAACGTGTGTGGGTAGAGCTAGTAAAAAGTGGCACAGCATGAAAAAAACTATGCCTTGGTCAGTATTTTTGGGTCGTGCTGGCAAGAAAAAAAATTGTATAGTACATATAAAAATAATTATAATAAAAATTATGAATTAAAAAATAATTAATTATACATATATAATTATATTATAATAATTATTTGATTATTTTATTTAAAATTAATATAAAATTTGGATTTATAGACTAATTATATAATAAAAAATTATTTAAAATATATTTTTTAAAATAAATTATTTATATAATTAGTACTTTGACCCACGTAATTTTTCGCACGGGGCACTGACTGATTTTTCCCCTTTTTGGGCTGAAATTTCCGATGCAGCCTAACTTAACACCGTGGAAATGTTGCAGTGGAATGGGATGGAATCTTATTCTCTCAATTAATAGGAGAAAGACATATTAATAAGTGGGGGCCAGAAGAGGGGGGTCTGATCATTTTACGTCATGGCCCACGTCACCCATTCCCCCCACCCCCCACGGGTGGGGCTCTGACGTAAACGAGCCCCACACCCACCACATTGTTATATTACCATGTGAATTTTTTAAAAGTTAAATCTTCTTAATTGCAATAATAATCTCAATCGCTGGTCCACGTTCATTGATTCAACTACTAAATAACCACCACAAATAACATATTAATCTCCATCGACAGAATTAAAAATTATCACAACCCTTCACTATAAAATATTAATCGTATTAGATGACGGTATAATTCGTTATTTACTATATAATATCCTGTTGCACATATAAATTGCATTAGTTTTTAAAAGCGAATTGAATGAAATTAACTAAATGGAGACACGCCTTTTATATACCCCGGAAGCTAGAAAGATACTATAGGAACGTATAGTGCAGCCGGAGCAAGCAAGAAAGCAGCTCAAACACCGCATCATATGCACGCACGAGGAAGTTTGAATATGCATTTCGATACCATAATAAAGTTAGAATTTGCATTGACCATTTATTTGAAAAGGTTAACACGGAACCCATACTCAAGAAGCAAAACTCTTCCAACATAAGTCCGCTTTATTTACAAGACTCGAACTTGAAATCCTGCTCAAGAAAAGGATGCGCCGAACCGGCCGGACCAGCTTTATCTTGGCGGATCATAATCTCGGTCAAGCCACTCTGGAGTTGGTACTGCGTGTGGGACGTAACCGTATGTACTATGAATTTATAGGATGTTGGTGCGGGGAGGGAGACGAGTCGGACAAGCTTGGGACGAATCTTATCATTAGGAAAATGATAAGAAATTCTTACGTGCTGCTATGGCACGAAATTTGACGTGTATATATTCAAATTGCTGTCCAGGTAGCAGTGATATTATACATACACATATATATATCTTTTCCTATGATTGATTTTATTATACTAATATATCTCGAATGTGTCGACATCTTTGAGACAAGTGGCAATAGCTGTCGAACTTTCTTTTATCATTTCTTGTTTATAAGGTAGTTGGACACATTATTTTATAAATTTTAGATTCAAATATTATCAAAAAAAGAATAAATATTTATTTGGATAGGGAACATGACATATGTATGTATATACATATAAGGTGAGGATGTGATCATGTTACTAATTAATTTTTTATTTTTAATAATATTACCGATGTTTCTAAGATATCATAATATATTAGTTAAAATAAATAAATAATTAGAAAAAATAATATTATAAGATAGTTGGGGAAAAAGTTATGGATTAATTCTTTTAAATAATATTTATAGATTTTTAATCTTTTATTATTTATCATATCAGATATATTTTAAAACTTTTTAAAAGAGATAAACTAAGGTATCCCGGAAATACGTATTGAATGAATAAAATAAAGTGAAAAATACAATAAAAAATAACCTGACCATATATTTGTCTTAGCAACTTTTATATAACGAATATTCGGAGGAAAAAAATATTTTAGATAACGAATATTTAGTCTAAGGCGAGAGGCAAGTAGTGCATGAACCAGTTGACACGTAGAGGAGAGTGGGCCCACATCTCTCCGACGTGTCTCAGGGAGCTGTCGGGCCCCGCAAACGCAACTGGTGAAGCTTCGGCGCTGATGTCACCCCCCATGATCCTCGCCCGCCCGTGAGGACACAGTTCAACCCCGATCACCAAATTATTATTGTTATTATTTCCAAAAGAAAATTATTTTTAATTTTTGTGAGCGAGAAAGAAAAATCTAGCCAACGAAAAATCAAATCGTTTCCCACGCATCGGTATTGGGTGAGGTTTGACTTTTGACCCGTGGGGAGTAGGGGATTTAATGGAGCGGACGAAAAGTGGCGCCGCTGGCGCGTGACGGTCAAGGGCTTCCGAAGGGTAGCCAGACACGGAGAACACGACAAAATAGCGAACGTAAGCCATGACAAAACCATGCTGCTGGACGCGTGTCACTACCTGATTGACCTGATGAACTGGTGCCACGGCTGCTCCGTCTGTCTCTTCTCCCTCTCTCTCTCTCCATTCTTTTATGACCCACGTGTCTGAATTAAAATAAGGATAAATCCACGCTGGATATTGCCTTCGACTTGCTTCTCGCAGTCCCTCCAACGTGTCTCTGTATATAAACCCCTGCCGTGCGGTCAGACTTCTATGGTGCAGTCTGCATTCGAGAAATCCTGAAAAGCTTCCAGCTTCTTCTTGCACTTGAGACCAAGAACACCGAGAAAGAAGATCAAGTACTACAGAGAGAAAGAGGCAGAGCAGAGGAGGCGAAGGGAGTGAAGGAAGATGAAGAGCCAAGTTGAGATGCCACCTGGGTTCAGGTTCCACCCGACAGATGACGAGCTCGTGAACCATTACCTGATTCGGAGGTGCGCTGCTCAGTCGATTGCCGTCCCGATCATTGCCGAGATCGACCTTTACAAGTTCGATCCCTGGCAGCTTCCAGGTGCTTAATTGATCCTACTTCCATCATCTCGGCCATTGGCAAAATATGGGTCCTCGAATGTCCCTCTTAAGCGGGACTTATATTACGATTCTTTTACAAAAGAATTGTCTAATTTTAAAGATTCCGTCTAATTCATCGTCAAATGCCCGAATTTCTGACAAGATTGCTTGGATTCTGGTGATGCAGAGATGGCTCTGTATGGTGAGAAGGAATGGTACTTCTTCTCCCCCAGGGACCGGAAATACCCCAACGGTTCGCGGCCTAACCGGGCAGCGGGAACTGGATACTGGAAGGCGACTGGAGCTGACAAGCCGGTCGGCCGTCCGAAGCCGCTCGCGATCAAGAAAGCACTGGTCTTCTATGCCGGGAAAGCGCCTAAAGGAGTCAAGACCAATTGGATTATGCACGAGTACCGCCTCGCTAATGTGGACCGATCCGCCGGCAAGAACAAAAATTTGAGGGTCGGGCACTGGAATCCGTCTTTTCCTTTTAAGCATTTAATTGAGATGGGAAAATCGAAATCTCGAGAGCTAATGCAGTTTCTTGAATATGATGTCCTGCAGCTCGACGATTGGGTCTTGTGCCGAATATACAACAAGAAAGGCCGGATAGAGAAGTACTCCGATGTCGACGAGAAGCCCGGGACAGGGAAGTCCGCGGAGATGATGCAAGAAATCGAAGTGAAGCCAGATATTTCGATGCTCGGACAGAGTACGAGGAATGAACAGTTGCACTACATGGACTCGTCAGACTCGTTCCCGAGGTTGCACACAGACTCGAGCTGCTCGGAGCACGTCCTGTCCCCGGAGTTCACGTGCGAGAAGGAGGTCCAGAGCGAGCCCAAGTGGAATGATCTAGACAAGGCCTTCGATTTCCAGTTCGATTCCTTGGACAGGTTCTTAGAAGACATTCAGTTCGAGCCTCAGGTGTACCAGTTCCCGGCCGAGCAGTACCCTATTCAAGACACGTTCGCTTATCTGCAGAAGCCATTCTGATGGATGGAGAGATTGACCAAATGAGGGGCATTTTTACTTGGAACCAGAAATACGAGAGCTCGAACTCATCCATTTGAATCGAACAGCTGTGCCAACATGGTCAGCGTGTCGAGATAGTTATTTATTCATTCGTTCGTAGAGTTCGACCTGGGCTCGCTAGGTTTGTCTAGTGTCGCGGCACAAGGGTGGCGGCTGGTGCAATCTTTAGGAATTACTCATCCCTGCTCGCACGCGGTGATGGGCGTCTTAGGGAAACTATTTAGTAGTCCTGTAGAATTGAATTTTCCCCCCCACTTTTTCTGGGATGTGATGCTCTGTGGAATCAATGAAACTCCGTTCTTGCCATAAAGAAGAGCTTCAAGGTCAGGAACTCGAGCACGTGTAGCTTCATCAAGAGTCGTGGTTCTGAATACAGATCTGAAAAATAAAAGATGCATCCATTGCACCAGAACTCTGTAACCCAACCCAGGATCGACAGACAAATATTATATATTCATTGAATAACAAAACCTGAACAATTCATGCTACATGAGAAGGGCAGCTTCCAGGTTAATCCCCACATGAGACTCGACAGAGAGAGACCAGAAAGGCCGGACGATCCCCCAGAACGAAATGACTTCGAATTCCATCGGGCAAGACTGTTTTGATTGCATTTCCATGGCATCAAGATGGAAGCTTCTTTGCTAAAGCGAGAGGCCCTCCCACGATGTGACTTACGGACTCCGTTCCCATGGCCTCTCCACTGGCAGCATCACTATCGAGTTTTGGGTTCGGAAGTGTCGCCCGCGATTTCCAACTCAGAAAGCGATTCCCTCTCCTGCACCACAGCTTTCAGTTTCGCCGCCTTCCGATTCATGTCTGATGGGCCGGCTGCTATTCTCCTGTCCCGGGATTCAACTTTGAGGGCCTGCAACTTCGTCGGGTAGAAAGTAACGGTTGTCTACTCGGACACCGGGGTGGATTAGTGTGCTGAATGAGAAGACCAGGACTGATCAAATTCCTTCCATTTCTGTCTCGGCCCGTTCGACCATGAAGAAGCAGATTATCAGCCCAACAGCTGTGAAATTGGAGAAGACATTAATGGGCCCATCAGTGACCGAAAGAATTTCTGGACAGCAATGTTTCGGCTACCTGCCCTATTCTCTCCTCCTGATTGGGTGATTCAATGAAAAGAAATAGACGAAATCTCGTACCCAGATAGCCGAGCATAATGAGCCGAATTTCTTGGTGGAAATACAATAACCCCCCCCCTCATCATTTAAAGCCCACTTAACATCACACGCTTACCCGAAAGCTAATCCAAATCATGGCCACACCTTTCCGCCACGATCGACCACTGCCTGCACATGATGAAGAAATTGCACGCCATTATCAGACAGTTGACACAGTGCGATTGAATTGATTAGTAACCACCATATCATCCACTCGTTCAATCTCACCCCTTGATTTCTTTTCCTCAAGGGTGTCCTGGCTAACCCCCAACATCCACAAACAACACATGCGCCTTAATAGGATCGGGAAGACATTGGCACCGATGAATCGCGAGAAGAACTAAAGATGGGTCGAGTGCCCGTATCATCACAATCCCGACTAGCTCCATAAATCGATCATGTATAGGACAAGCTGCTGGTGGGGATAGACGTACGCTAGGCGGGCAAAGTTTTCGTGCTCTTCTTGCCTTTGAACCGGAAGACCCCGAGGTCGGGCATGCGATAGCTTTGGAAACGCTGTCCCTTTCCTGCGTGCAGATGGATAACATTGGACGGATTGATGAAGGGCAATCGTGACAATTACACGTGAATATTAAATTTGTGATTTAAAGGTGCGTTAAGTGGGTGGGGAGTGGTTGCATGAGAGTGTGAGTAAGGGATTCGATATGAAGACACGTTTATGCGACAAGACCATGGAAGTCTCATTTTCCTTTACTCATAGCAATAACTAATAATACCAATGGTGACACATAACGCTAATTACTTGTTGAATATCCTAATGATAACTTGAGCTAGTTAGTCGGTCCAAAATAGTTGGATTGAAATTAATCTTTTTAACCTACCCTTTGGACTAACAGAATGGTGGATTTGTTTTTCCCTCTAAAATTAGAACTAATAAGGGAATTGGAATAAATGAGTAGAGAGAAGAATCACACCCGTAAGAAATCGAACTCATTTCAAGCCGAGAACTGATATCAACTGCGCCAAATCCATCGATCTACCTTATCCAAACCCCTATTGAAAACGTAGTCAGTGTGATATAATTGTGACCGTAGTGCTTTTTCCTCGTGCCCTACGTTGTCCGCTCCTATTAATATTTATTGAAGCGTACAATACCAAGGGCTGCATCGTCGACCCCACGAATGATCGACAAAATCGAGCAGACAGGGCGCATAATTCCTCCACCAGTAAATGTAGGATTGCACGTAAGGTCGAGAGAGAAATCGACCAAACTCATTGATTTTGTTACCCCCTGTTTGGTAATTAAGTCAAGCCAAAATCTTCGTGCTGACCGTTAGGAACGAACATAATCGTAGGCAACAATTAATTCAGTTGGGTTTGACCCCTCCGATGACAATTTTCTTTTCCCGTGCAACAAAGCAAGATTAGCCTGAGCCCCCAACTTGGCCCATCTCATCCCAATTATGCATTTTCTCTACTTACTACACTTAAAACCCAAAACCTGACTTTGGGAGAGGTGATCGAAGGAACCGAATCAATCCAACTAAACCGTGTTGTGAGAATTTTAAAAATCGAACAGGGGAAGAAAGCAAATAGGAATGTTGAATTTCGACCGAGTATGATTCAAGAAATCATATCGACCGGCGGAGTGATCATAGGCTTACAACTCGTAATATCAAATTTATGTTAAACAAATATAAGGAGAAAAAAAATACCCGAGAAGATATTAAATGACCTACTTAACGACCTATTCCCTAATGAATGGATGTAATAGCATTACCTTCAATATGTTGGTGAGGTCTTCTTAATCAATGAGTTAAGATGCGGCGGTGAAGCAATAATTAGCATCCTCCCCACTCCTCCACCTTCTTATTAAGAGCTGTGGGGGCAGGAGGACGGTAAGAAAAGGAAAGGCATTTAAACTAAAGATCAGATGGTCGGATTTCAGGCCGCATTCGACGGAATTTGGATCAAAATTAGCCAATGACCATAACGAACACCTATCGTGGAGGAAATGTCTGTGCGGATGTTTTTGCGAATGAGGCGATTCGTCACGCAATAGGTTTTCGCCGACTAGACGTTTATCATTCGGAGTTGCAGTATTTATTATTTAGTGATATTGTAGGGGTTGCAGTACCCTATCTTTATTTCATGTAACTTGCTATTTCTTTTCGGGCGCTTTGCCCCGTTTCAATTATCGAAAAAAAGAGGGGTCGGATGGGATGGTGTGGTGAGCCCAAATGGCAAAATGCGCAACCTTCTCCTACCCCTCCCTGAAAGAAAAACAAGATAGAGCAGCTGGCCACACCAAACTTCTCCGTACAATAAATTTCCCTAATTTTATTTTCATCCGTTTGAACTTCTATTTGTTGGGTGGAAATTCAGTAATTCGATGGCCACACCCAATCCATCCATGTTGTTATTAGGAAGTGGCATGATCTCTCGGCAGCGGCAATGGCAGCCATGCTCCAAGCCAAAGCCTCCAACTCGATTGGTAACGTTGCACCGATGGGCACTGGAATAGAATTTAATTGGACCGGTTCGAGGACTTGAAGTCCTGTTATTTGACACTCATGCAAACCCTAATGCGTATCGAGCCATTAATGGTCAAGAGATTGAGGGTATAAGATTATAGGTGCCTTTTCGTCCTCCTTTTTTGAAGAGAAAAATTAGGAAATAGAAGAATGTACAGGTGGATTATAATGAACAATCAATGTGGTATAAAGTTATGTGGTCAACCAAACCCTAATATGAAGCCCAACTAAAAGTAAAAACAAAAAAAATAAAAATAAAAAAGGATCGACCAAACCCTAATAAAGGTGGTCTCCTCTCATGTCGAGGGAGGACCACCCATGTATGAGCAATTACTGATTTTACACACTACACATAAATGTTGGCTTAAGATGCCCTGTCAATACATATTTCACAGCTATGGCTGGTGGACCATGCATGAAGGTACATTTTATATTAACTATAGAATTAATAGGTTGAACCCACATATATTTATAAACTTAAAAGTACATTCAATGTGTATAAATCAATCCCATTATAACAAATGGCATAGAACCCCTAAAATTCTCTGAGATGTGCATATGTCAATCATGTCTCGTCAGACCTTGCATCCAGACACGAACGTCGATATCTATGCGTATCTCAACTAAGAGTGTACTTCCTGTTAATTCCACACTGTAAAGGGGAAGGCCATATTCGTCCTTAAATATCGACGAAGATGCATGGTATCTACCTAATCGCCCAGAGGTATGAGCAGTACTGGCCACGATTGTCGGATGAGATTATTGTTCTCCTGCGTTTATGACGGGCTGTCAGGATGTGGGATCGGCTTATATGTCCTCCTGAGCATGAGTCGAACAAGTTGTGAGGGGCTGCACTGAGGGTTTGTGGTAAGATAACTTAGCTTTTCTGCTATCGATGCTGTCAAGCCTTCTCTGGGAGTTTGTCTGTATGTCCGACACCTTTGTTAATCAGAAAGGGCAAACAGGTCCAACATTAGGAACACATACTTGCAGCACGATGAGAACAATTGCTCTCCCTCTGCAATAAAGGAATTTCATGTCGACTCCTGAACTGATCCCCTAATGAACACAGGTTAGAATCGACCAGCCGGAACCATCTCGGTGAATTCATGCTACTAGAAGGAATCTCGACCTCAGGATACACTAGCTGATCGGTTCATTAACTGCTAACTTGGAAGAGCGAAAAAGTGGTTGTGAAAGTCAACTTCTTGACCCTCTCGACTGGGAAGGAAAGGAAACAGGAAAATGAAGATCCTGTACGTGTGTGTGTGTGTGTGTACACGCTTCTCCTCTCCAAAATACCGACTAATACCAGACGAGTGAGTACCTAAGAAAGGTTCCAATTGAAGCTTTCAAGAGATTTAAGACATATTTATATGTTTATATACATATATGAAGAAGAATGTGTGAACCTTCTTCTTGCATTCTCCGCCCACCTTCTGTCTATAAGTAGCCTTGAGTTTGGTTTTATCACTGCTCTCTTTGTCCGCTCCACAGCCCCTAACTCTCACCAAAGCTTTGTGCTCTCGAAGATGGGGATTTTCTCGGCAAAGGGAGTGACGTACAAGGCAGCGAAGGATGTCGATCTCGGACCCAACAGCGATGAATTCTATCTCAAAGCCAACGTCAAAGGTTCAATCAATCACACTTACATAACTAGTCTCTTCAGCATGTGATAATCTGCGATTGTTTTCTCATTTTGGTTTCTGGAGAGGTAGAGCGGAATAATTAAAGGAGGTTCTCATAAATTGCCAGCTTCTCTCTTCCTGGAAAAGGAACTTCGGAGAACGCCTGAAAACTTCTTATTTACAGGGACAAGAATATGATCGAGTTGAAGCCGATATTTTCGAACCAATATAATAGTGCATATATTCATTTGAATTTGCCCGTGAGGGGCTACCGGAATCAAAATTATATGAACAAATTAACTGCATTGTTGGTTTCAGCTCCAAGAATGGCGGGATTCCTGGTGAAGATGTTTGTGTGGTTTTTGGAGTCGAGAATCTTCGGACCCCTGCTACTCTACTTTCTGAAGAGGAATAATCTCATTCATAAGGTAAAATAATCTCTCATTTAACTGCTGTTCTTTTTCCTTTTGAAGGGAAGTCTTCTGACATAGATTGTAAAACTTCTTTCTTTCACTTCGGTTTGATTGTCTTCCTTTACCCGTTCATATTGTAAATATATGTGAAACTAAAGGAGAAAGGAAAGTTCATTGCATTGGCAGCTAGTTACGAATGCGGAGATGGAGGAGGCCCCGGTTTTTGTTCCTTCACATCCATTCGAAGGTGTGATTTCTTTTTCCTTTTAACAAGAACGACGTAAACTGTTTCTCAAGTTTTTATTCATCGGATTTTTCTTTTCTATTTTTGCAGACCTGAATGAGCATGAAGTCATGGCAATAGATGCAGATTCATCAATACCTGGCCGAGTTCAGAAGGCCGTTGATTGCCTCCCTTCACCGACAAAATCATTGTCGAGTGGGCTCAAACCAAGTTCATTTCACCGCTGGACTGTAATGGATTACTCGAGAGCTTACAGTTCAGGAGCGATAAGCCCCATCATGGCATGTCACCGATCCACTGGCATTCAAAAATTTTCTTTCTAAGTTCCTGTTATAATTTCTCCTCTCTGCAGGTTGCAGAGAATTTCATAGCAGCTGTTGCAGAATCTTCCACGACCCCACTGCAGATGTCGTTCTTTATCAACTTCGATCGTAAAGATATTCTTCGCCAAGCCAAAGAATCGACTCTTCGGTATGAAAAAGGTATTCAGTCCTTCTTTCATAAAGAGGAAAACAGAGCACCATTGCATTTCACGGTAAAGTCAACTTATTTCCAAATAACTGCACTCTCTGCAGGTGAGCCGATTTCTGTTCTTGATGGAGTGCCTGTTGCAGTAAAGGATGAAATAGATTGCTTGCCATACCCAACTACAGGTTAGACAATTTCTTGTTACTGAAGGACCTAGTCAGTTTCTCGCATACCTCCTTTTTTCTTGGGCTTCAAGTAAGTCTTCGAATCTCCCTTTTAAACATATGTTTTCTGCTGAGACAATTAAGAATATCGTTACTGATACTTTTATAGGAGGTACAAAATGGTTGCATAGGGTAAGGCCATGTAAGACAGATGCATGCTGTGTCGAACGGCTTCGCTCATGTGGTGCCATACTGGTTGGCAAGACTAATATGCACGAGCTTGGAGCAGGAACCAGTGGAATTAACCCCCATTACGGGTACTATACTAATCAATGGATCGGAATCTCACATAATCAAAGCAACATCTGGAAGAATTTCTCGTATCGGATAATCCCCATTTCGGTTACTATCTTTATTCCAGGACACCTAGGAATCCCTATGACACAAGGAGGATCACGGGCGGTTCCTCAAGCGGGTCTGCTGCTGTGGTGGCTGCAGGATTGTGCCCTGTTGCGCTTGGGGTCGATGGTGGAGGTAAATCAAGAAATTGTTTCTTCATTTTTCAAATGGATGTCTGATTCCTGTAAATGCACCATATCACTGCTTTATGTTATTCCTTCTGTTAACAACAGTCCCATAAGTTATTTTCCATGAATTTGCAGCAATGCTTTCTATTTTTCAGATGTTTAAGCTTGGTATGATTGCTGTCTGAATTAACTGATAATTCTGAAGTAGTCATATTATATTTCCAGGATCAGTCCGAATGCCTGCAGCTCTTTGTGGGGTAGTTGGTCTAAAACCGACTTTTGGTCGCGTACCACAAGACGGGTAAGGAGATGCAGCTTAGCTCGTCCAACTCCAGGATTTGTCGATTCCAGTGGCTTCTATTTCTCCCTTTTTTCCCTTTCTTTTTTGCTTGTTTTCCTGTGTCTATCAAAAATGATTTTTCTGTTTTCTTTTTCTCTTCTCCTCAGAGTTCTCCCTCTGAATTGGACAGTTGGGATGGCTGGAATTCTAGCTGGAACCATCGAAGATGCACTTATTGCGTATGTGCTTCCTCTTCAAGTTGCCCTTCTAAATCATAATAATTTTTTTGTTTAATTTATATTTCTTAGGTAGAAGATTCCTCGAGATAATGGTTTGGCATCTGTTACGTTGATTTATTGTCCTCAGCTATGCAGCTATCAGTGGGGAAGCTGCTCCTGGCAATCATAGAACAACTAATGAGTCGGTAAAGAGCTTGAAATTTCTGTACAAGTTGAGAATGGATGAACCGTGAACTCCATTTAACTTCCACTTTTGTTCAAAACAGCCCAAGGTATTCTATCCGCTGCTTAAATCGGCAGAGTATACGTCTGGCATCAGATTGGCGAAGTATGGAAAGGTCGGTTTTACCTTGAAATGTTCCCGCTCATCAATATCAGAAGCCCAAAATTGTTAATTTCTCACAGAGTCTAAACACTGACAGATTGTGTGTTATCTCTCAGTGGTTTAATGATAGCAGCGAAGAAATAAGGATGATCTGTTCAAGGGCGTTAGAGCAGCTGTGCGAGAATTACGGGTGGAAGGTCTCGGCACTGCCCTCTTCCTTTTGAGCAACTATCCTCTGTGACCGGAAATTAAGTGGACATAAGAATACTTGCATTTTCTCTATGATCCTCTGTCCTTCCTCCATATCTATTTATTCATGGAATCGGTTAGGTTGTGGAGGTGACAATACCCGAGATTGAAACGATGAGGCTTGCGCATTACCTGACCATCGGGACCGAGAGCACCACTTCCCTCAGTACCCATCTCAAGAACATGTATGTTCTCCGAGGAACTGCAGACATTTTCTAGAAAACAAGTTTTTTTTTTTTTTTTGAATTTCCCTCTCTCCATTTGTTTTACCAGACATGTTGTTCTGAGACAATCTCAACTCTGCTGACATAGGGACCGCGCAGAGCTAGGATGGGATGCGAGGGTCGCTCTCAGTGTGTACGGCGCATTCAGTGGCGAGGAATATATAAAGGCCCAGAAGATTCGGTAACAGTCGGCACCTCTCCAATACGAATATACGGGGTTACTTAGAGTCGATGGCTCTGGTCTCGTGATCCAAGTCTTCAGAGAGACGTTCGCTTTCTGCAGGAACCGGCAGATGCAATTCCACGACAGGATATTTGAAGAGGCAGATGTGATTGTTTCGCCAATGACAGGGTATTTCCAATATAACAGGAGCAGCTCTTGAAGTACAACGAAACAGATAAGTTTGCAGAACCTTTAACTCACCCTTTTCTCCTCCTCTATTGCCAGTGTGACAGCCTATCCGATCCTGGATGATGCTCGGGAAACCGGTGAACTCGACTACATAAATGGAGGTAAAGAAAAAAGGAACCAAAAATGAAAAGGATGGGGAAAAAAAAGAAAACAATAACCCGATTAACTGCGAGGACCGAGTTCGAGACACTTACTGACCCGAATGGTTTTCGGAATTTTCAGCTGCACTTGTTCGGTATTCGATAGCAGGGAATTTTCTGGGGTTGCCAGCAATAACAGTTCCAGTATGGAACTCCGCACTCCACTTTGATATTGTCCCATTGATGCTCTTTGCCATTATAAGCCTGCACTACCTTCATAAGCTTTGTTCCGTGGTCACTTTAGTACATATACACACAATTACAGGTTGGATATGACAAATTGGGACTGCCTGTCGGGCTTCAATTGATCGGCAGGCCATGGTCTGATGCAACTTTGATCCGTATAGCACACGCCCTACAGGTTCATATCATTAGAGTCAGCCATTACACACGAAGCTCAATATCGGCACGGATTCATCCTTTCTTGGGGATGATCCCCGAGGAACTGGCAGATGACTGTGCCAGTTCATTGGCCAGAGAATGAGGTTCTTGGGCGAGCCTCGGGCACCGACTCCATGACCCTCGAATGTCGTGGGTTGTGACCGAAGCCCAAAAGCCCCCAAAACCAGCTGCTCCTTGTCTTCTCTCTACTTTTTTTTTTCTTTTTTGGGGGGTAAAATCTTCTTTGGATTTGGGTGCAGGCACTGTATGCGGGAGAGTACAGGAGGGCAGAAGTTCACTACGATCTACTCAAGGAGAAAACCGCAAAAAGAGGCTGAACACGTTTCAATACCAGAGGGACATAATAATACTAGAGAGAGATAATAACGTGACCACTTTGGTGTTTTCTGAGCTCTTTCTTCTTCACAGTTCTACGTAAATTCCTAAACAGATGGCTGAATTACTACTGCTTATTCCAGAGAAACAAATCAAATGACACAATGACCCTCTTTGCATTAAGTTGAAAATGATCACGCCCATTAGTAAATGGATGCAGCAAAAGATAGAGCATAAAAATATTACTAGATTTAAACACAGGGATAGAGAACCGTGAAGGGCATCCGTAAAATCCCGGATTTTGTGTCTGAATCTTTTCAGATGCCTACACTCATATTTTACACCAGAGAAGAAACCCCTTCGAGTCATCTGAAGAAATGGACAGGCCCTTTGCATTTACTTTCCTGTAGAAGTCAAAATAAGAAAGCAATGATAAGTCGCCAGAAGCATACATCAGTGCAGGAAACTTGCCGAATCACAATGCATATATACGGTATTGATAGATGGATCAAGAGTAACATGCCCAGGAAATGTGAGAAGGTAGTTATATCATGATTAGTTATACATTGCAGACCCAAATAAATCTTCACCAGCTATGGATCAGCGGGATCCTAGTATTTGTTCTCTTCAATATTATCTTAAAAAGTTTTCCTTTAATGGCCAAAAGGCCCAACATATGATTGCCAAGTGGCTACTGAAGTGGAAAAGGACATGCTTAAAGTCTCTCCTAACAATGTAGGAACAACGCAACCATATAACTAGAAAACTAGCATCTTCAAAATCCCAAGAGCAGAATGATCACCATTTCCACTGAGATTTCCAAAAGAAAGAAAATAGCAAGAGTAGCCCATTAAGGCTTGAAGAAACTTGCCAGCACTTCCTTGCTCCAGGAGCAACTAGCTTATGACAAATGGCTTCTACAGATACTTCCTTGCAAGTGCCCGGACTTTTGTATCAAAATGGGAAGACGTGATGCGGGAACCAGGCAGGTATAGAGGATTGAGAAGAGTCTGCAAAACCAAATCCCAATTTGTAATTCGTAAAATATTTCCTCGTCCGATTCCAATAATAATATCGACCAGAGATTATAATGTCGATTGATTGGCAAAAATCAGGAACTTAGATAAAGCTCTGTTCCACAAACTTCTTAGCTATTCAGGGAAAAATATGCGTAGAATAGGATACTACCTTTATGTAGAGCTCATGAACCTCTTGGAAGAAGCTCTTAATCCCATCATCGTTACGAGAGTCATGGAGGAGCATAAATCGTGTATGTATGGAGACCAGGTCAAGGAAAAGCTTATTAAACACCAGCATTACATACAAAATCACTGATAAAATCTATCAACAAATGACTAGTTAGGCATCAGCATAGGGATGAGATTCATGATGAATCTAAATGTAGCAATTGCGATTAACTAAGATGATAGACAACAATTTTTTTTAATTCAAATCAAAGGATATGTCCTGCTGTGACATAAACTGACACCACTAGATCATTGAATCTGTCTATTGCTTTCAGAAACCTGCAATTATAGATCAGACAAATAATTGATAGGTAACCAAAACAACAACTAATATCAAGAGATATAATATAAAGCAATGCCACCTACACCTATTTCAATCTTCCGCCTCAGATCCATGAGAATATACAAATGAAACAGAACTCACATTGCACTGGTAGTCCATGCAAGGTCCTGCACAATATCTTGAGCAGCATGCAGTATGAACTGATGTAAGTGTGCAGCATCTTCTCTCTGACAGACCATTTTACCATCAGTGAATGATTACAAGGAGCATTCAGCGAAAAAAAGTCATGAATGAGCAAGCAGTTTTTTTTTTGGGACTACATTTTTCAAGTGAAGTATAATTATCCAATGATAATACTAAATAATTAGCCACAATATTTTCAAGTGAAGCAAAAGTTCAACTGATTCAGATCTTCATAAACTAGCTAAATCAACCTCAAATATCACGCATGAACATTCTTACAAAAGACACCCATAGGGAGAAGGATAAGGATGCATTTTCCTCCCACCAAATGGTAGACACCTCAGATGCAATGAGAAAACAAGGTCGAAACAGGAGGGAGTCTCTTGACATGTAGGTTCCAATCCAATAAAAATCAAATGGATGAATGATCGTATACACAGAATGTATCACCAGAAGCATCCCAGTGAAGGCTGGATGAAAATTTCCCACGAGAGAAAACACATTCCCTCTTTAATTGAGCACCAGAGAGAGGAAAAAATCTCACTTTGACAGTAGATCCGACTTCAGCTTCGTAAATAGGAATATCATTCCTGCTGACGATGATAAAACAGGCCGTCGTTGCCATACTCCAGAATTCCCCTGTATCTGCGCAGATCCAAAGCGCAATTATATCAATAAAGAGCTTCAAATCCCAGAAAAAGCACCCCGAATTACCCACAGTCCGATATTAAGCAGCATAATTGATCAACATGATAGTTTCACCAGGAACGTATAAATTGACTGAACCCCTGAAAGAGGAAATCTTCGTAGCGAACTGCTTTTCGGCTCATTTATTATTATGTTAAAAAAAAAAGGTTGGAGCTAAAATGATTGTTTAACGAGAATAAAATCTACGAGAACAGTGTGTCCTGCTGATACGTGAAAGAGAGAGATGTGGATCGAACATCCATGGTTGAGGATCCGAATGGCAAAGTCGATGATCAGGTCTCCAACGAAAAGAAATAGGAAGACGAGTAAAAGGGAGAGAGACCTACGAACGAGTAAAACAGCAGCTTGAAGCTTCGTCAGGTCCCGTGGAGCAGAAGAACAAGCGATCAGGTCGGTGCAGAGATCCTCAGTTGAACATCCAAGCTCTATCAGGAACAACCAGATCAACTGCTGCCTGGACCTGGACGAAGAAAACGAGCAGAACACAGACAGACAGACGGTCAGACAGGCTAGGAGAGACGATGAAGACGCACTATATTGGGCTTTTGGAAGCCCAAATCAGGAACAAGTGAAGCCCATTCACAAAACCAATGGCCGAGCAAATCCGACCCCAGTCCAATAATTACATGCCCTGATGATCTTCTCCAGCAGACATCGTCCGAGAATGAAAATCAGTAAGGTTCCTACATCTATTTGGGCAAGCAACTGCTAATCCATGAGGGCCATCTCCTCACTTGAGCAATTTTCAAATGGATTCTAATGATTATATTCACGAAGAATGGTTTTTCCTACAGGTAGCGAGAGTCGGGAACACCATTATTTTGTTCAATGCTCTTGAACTAGCCATTCCATCTACGTCAACCCTCATCACAGGAATGATCCAACTCGGGACCTATTATCATCGGATTCATCTGTCCAAAAGGTACGAATGATCAGACACAGCTTCCTGCATAACTTCAATATGTATCACTTAGTGTCCTACCTAGTTCATGCAAGGCTAGTAGTACGAGTAAAGTTTTCTGCGTCATGGTTTTGCTCCACTCGAACCCAAACTTGAGCCCTTGTATAGGTATGCAATTTTAGAAAACACAACAATTGAAATGGGTAGTCCGTATTGAGGAATTCCAACTTCCATGTACGCAATAGATTGCGTACGTTCCTTGTGTATCTTTACCTCTTTACAAGGACTCCCGAAATTAACTGAAATAACTACACAAGCCATTTTGGATATAATTAGCAGCTACACAAATTTGAGGATGTGAAAGGAATAACTATGCTTTTGGGTACTTGCAATTTCTTCTTTTTCCTTCTCATTCAACCCAATTGATATCCAAGTGTTTGAGCTGGGAGAGCCACTTCTGTGTATCCTGAGATACATATGGCTTAGAAGGTAGCTTGTCCTCGACCACGGCTTCGTTTGTTGCCATGGAATCTGTCCTCCGGTCCCGGGCAATCACTGGCTGTCTGTTTGGGTGCCTCAGCTTGAGCGATAAGAGCCTTGACACCTCATGGAGCCCTCCCCATTTCTCGAGTGCACGGGCGATGTCGTATCTCCCTGTCCAACATTCATGATTAGAAGTTCAGGGGCATCCAGGCATCAACCTCTGTCAATTGTTTCTGAAATTGAGCTGTCATCAAAATTAAAAGAAAGCAGACAGTGTCTGACAGTTTGTGCTGATAGGAGTTGGCTCAATGATCAAATGGGATGAGACTAATACCAGCTTTGACAAAACTTCACATTTAGTAAAGAAACCTTTGAAGAAAAGACCTGAGCACGATGAGATTGTCAGAAGTATCTATTCAGTAAATCAACATATGACTAGCATCAATATGTCAAGTATGATAAACTCCCTCATATTTGTTCCTAAGAATGAAAAATAACTACTATCACTTTCATTCGCCAAATGGTAATAGGTTCTTGACCATCCTGTACCTGCACGTTCAAAAGATTTTCTGCTCGGCATGTAAGAGGGGTCCATACCCCAGTTTCTCTGGAATCGATTGATCTGCTCAAAAGAAGATATGGATTCAATATAGGTAAATAAATAAGTACATATACTGTTGAAAGAAGAAGAGATGGGGGCAATTCTAATTATATAGTTTTACCTCTTCCTTCAGATTTTCAAGGTTGTCCCAGTATCCCTTGGGTTTGCGATGCTTGTAAGCAAGGGAGAGATTGAACATCAAGGCGATTCTCCGAAAGCCACCCATACGGGTTATGGCTTTCTCAATATCAACCCTGCCATGTAGCCGCAGCTGCTTTCTCATGGGCATGAATCCTTCCTGCCCATGTTCTGCAATGAACTTCAAGAGCTCAGCCTTGAGAACATCCATATCTGTATGCAGTCCAGGGACCCTTGGCCTTTGATTTGCTGAGCTCTGACTAAGAATAATGTTCTTAGAGTTCTGCTGGATTTTGCTTGAACCTGAAGTGTTACCATGAACAATAATAGATGACGAGATTTCCCCACCCTCATATGGATCTTCTTCACTCATTTCTGGGTCCGATGCACCTCTTTTCTCAATATAATCTCGGATGGCACTGAGGTTTGAAGGGAGATCCTCATATATAACCTGACAAGTCGAAAGAGTAATAGTCTAGTATTTTTCAGGCACATAGAAAGTTTGACAAGTTGAATTGGTGAAAGAGCCAGGGGCAAACGTTGAAACCTCTTCCATTATAGCTTCAGATAGAAAAGAATCCTTATGCATTTTAGACTCCACGGTGTACTTCAGTAAAGTGTGGTGATTCCCTAGCTGGTCGAGAATCCATTTCCCTTGGAATGAGTTAAAATCTCCCTCGACCTGCTCAAAGCTGATCTCTTGTTCGAGTTGCTCGCACAAGTCTAGGACCACACGGGCATGAAGTACCATATAAAGCAGACCTTTACATCCCTCCTGAGAACATGCACAAGAAAGAAGAATGAACTGAGACAAAGAGGCCTTTTGATTGTAAAACCCCATTAACCACCTCTTCTCTGCATACCTGGACAATGCGGACTCTGTTATTTTCCCTCGATAAGATCTTGCTGATGGCCAAATTTGGAACTATCCTGTAATCAAGCTGGCTCGTGAGAAGACAATCAAGCATTTCCCTCAGTCGACCAAACATTGCCAGAAGAAGCTCAAGATATGAATTCTTGCCAAGTACTGGAAGAAATTACATACTCGGGGAGACTCTCATAGGCAGTCAAAACGCTCCATACTTCCCGAACTGGTGCTTTCACAGTAATGCTAGCCATCACACAGCGATGAACCCCGCCATTTTCCTTTCAACATAAAGATAAGTCATCAGAATTAATGGAAATAAAGTTACGTTTCAGCAGGCAGAAACTGAGGATGAATAACTTACTAATAAACCATCGAGCCTACGGAGATGAACCTCATCGACCACACAAGGCTTATCAAGCCTGCAGACTTTCCCAAACACGCCCCAGTTAGTGTTCACTTCAGCTACCGCACCACTAGGGCTCAAAACACCTTCTTTTATTATGTCTGTAGGCAACACTTTCTTTTCTTTCAACAGTGAATCTCGAATGTCCGTCACAATAGAGGCAACCCCACTGGTTGATTTTCTACTCGGGGAGTTCACCATCATTTTGAGTTTCTGGGTCCCTTCAAAGTTCCTCTCAGCTCGAAATGCCAGGGCTTGGAGATTAACAGGGAGGTCTGATCGGATGATCCTCTCGAGAAAGATAGCTGGAAAATTGAAGCGCGGGATCACACTCACCTCATAAGATAACCACGAGGTTGAAGACCTGGAAGCATATAGCACCATAAAAAAGGCTGAAAGATGAGGCTTGGAATTGGTAATTGCATTTTCCGTTAAGATGAATAAAGAGCAAATCTAAGAGCTCAAACCTTGTCCCCATCTTTAAGGACCATTTTCCATCAAACTTCTTGAAGTCACCATCCACCATGGAGAAGTGCAGATCACGCTCATTAGCCTGAAACAGGAAACTTTGCTCCAGTTTAAGAAACTATAGAGTTAGCAAAACAGTATAACAATTATACTAGGAAATCAAGAGACAGGACACTTTTGTCACATGCCCTCCTATCCTATTTTTCATTAAGACAAGAATGGGAGGATTTAGATTAACAGTATCTCTACTATTCATAACTTATCTAATCATCAACCGATTAATTCCATACATCATAGCAGTTTTCCCTTGCGTTTGAACATTAGCAGCAATTTTTTTTCCTGAAATTTAAGAACCATAGGGTGTACTAGAAGCTTGAAATATGATGCTTCTACAAGAGGTGCTAATTGATGGATATCATTTTACTAGGTACACAATCCAAAATATCCGCTAGATTGTCCATATCTTAAGCAAACCTACAGGTACATAAAATTCCTTGACAGTACTTTATCTTCTCTCATTAATGACAAGGTAGTGTTCGCGAGAACAATTAATGCAGAACGAGGATACTCACTGACTTGAGAATTTCCTGAAGATCGAGCACGACACGAGCTTCAATGTGCCAATACAGAGCTCGCTGCTGACCTCTCTGCTCGAGCCATATCCTCCCAGGATGAGGGCAGGGAATCCTTCCACTGAATCAAGTGAAAAGTGCATCAATTCAAGCTGAATAAATAGGTGACAAATTTCAAGCAATCACCCACACCTTCAAGCAAATACGGAATCTAAAACCAGGTTCAAAAGGGTAGCTCTCATCAGCCAGAGCCATACTAAAGCTCACCCCGACACGAGAAGAGCCTGAGCAAATTGTTCACATCATGCTGCAACTTACACACTTAAAGGAATGAACTTTGAAATCTTATCCAACTTGAGGTACGGTTAAAAAGAGAGGCTCCGTTCAGCAAACCTGCAGACGAGATTTGGGATGAAATCTGCGAGGCGTTCATAGTCGGTGAGAGCATTCCAGACAGATTCAACGTCGGCATTCACCAAAATACGGGCCTTGATCTTCCTTTCCCTCCAAGAAATCACTTCCACTTCACAGTGGACCTTCCTTTGATCTCCAACTTCAGCTCGAGACCCGCTTCCCCCGTCAAGCCCGCCTTCCAGCTTCTTGACTCCGTTGCCATCGCTGCTGTTCACGGCATATGTTGCGGAGTTCCAGTTCCACCTGGGCCTGCAAACGGATGCAGAAACAGCGCACTTTGGGTAGGTGAGTGAAGTTGATCTTCTGGGAGCGAGGGTGACCAGGTGAGAGGGAGGCTCAAGGTTGAAGCTCGGAGCTTTGCAGCCAATCATGGCATCAGCCAAGGGAGGGAGAGAAACCAGTGCAGCTGGAGTTCAGTTAAGACAGCTCCTTTATTTATATATATATAATTTTTTTTTAAATAGTTGACGGTCAAGAAGGTAATGGTGGGGAGTTTCGGTGGGATTTTTGTCGCCTCGGTGCTGCTGGGAAACGGGTGGCTGACAGTTTGCCTGACCTGAGTCGCGGAGGAAGGGGCATTTCTGTCATTGCAGCACAGAAGATTGTGGCTGAGAAAAAAAAGCTTCGTAATTTTCAATTTTTTTTATTCAATTTTCCATTTTAAATCCCAACCTAAAATTCTCTCTTAAGAATTTAAATTCTATATGTACATGAAAAATCAATCTATTATTGTATATGGACAGTAGCATCGAGAGAGGTGCGATGACTCACCCAATATGCCGGGCCCCCGCCGGGCCCCCCATCGCCCCGGCCGTCGGGCTTGTTTTGCTATAATACTGACTTGTTTCATAATCCGAAAATATTTGAACCAGACGGACTCATAATCACACACGATATACGTTGAACCTGCAAAACTGCACCTGACATTAGAGAACGCATGATCAAAGAACGGCCAAGGAGACAGCAACGGTCAACAAAGGTCCCACTGTCGACCGAACGAAACTGCTCGTCTCCTGGTCAGGAGCTGGGTGAGCCCAACGTTTTCGGTCAGAACAGAGGGAGCAGATCAGATGTCCGAAAGGAAATGCGAACTTTGGAGGATGGATGGATTTGATTTGCTTCGCCCCTTCCCCTTCGGTTATTGTTTCGTACTTGCACGTATGGTCTTCGTGACATCAATTGAACCAAGTCAAAGAGAGATCGAGTAGCGCAGCGTCAGAGATCACCGAATAAGTACTTCCACCTATATAATGGGAATTCAACAATCAGGTCCCCAGCAAATACATTCACCAAAATTGACAGAAAGCGACATATAAGATCCTACCCCAACTTCATCGCTTACACAAATATATGTATCTATCTGGCACTCTGCCTTCTACACTGGGTATACCAAAAAACTAGAGCATGCTCGATCGCAACAGATCGAATTACAGCATCGAACCGATTTCCTACGAGTTACTTACAGCTTGGCTCTTCTCAGCTTCCACCAGTGCCCTCGAATCATCAAGCTACAGCAAAGCAATAGAAGAATAGGGGAACGGGGAGGAAGAAGCTACACCAGGGAAGACCAATTGTCGTGTGAGATTGACTACACTATCCATCCTATCCCATCTTCCAAGGACTGGAGCAAAATGCTGCGGGTGAGCAACCACCCATTCAGTAGTCCTGCATCTGAGAGTTTACCCGACAAGGAAGCTTTATTTGTTGAAGAATAAGCCTCTCTTCTTTCCTTTTCTCTGACCAGCCTGCACGAGCGAGCAAGCAAGAAGAGAGAACAGCAAAGATAACCAATGTTACTGCCATTTTGAAGGGCTTAACTGTCAGGCAAGATTTTCCTAAGAGCGGGCAAACTATGTGCCTGAGCAGCAACACAAGAGATTCAATCCCACATTTTTCTCTCAACATAAGGAGCTCCATCCCCATGCACGGAATAGGAAAAAGAGAGTAGTCCCATTTGTTTCAAAAGGAAGACAACAAAGAGAGTACTTTTGTGGTGATATATATTCTCTAGGAGGAATAGGATACCTCAGCTAGAGGATATGAAGATCCAAACATCACAGCCAACGAATTCAAAATGAAAAAGAGTTAGAACAAGGCTTTAGAAAAATAGCACACCCCATTACTAGTGAAAACAATATGAACATAGAAGTGAAGCAGAGACTATCCAAAACACAGCAATCCCCAACCGTTAGCAAGCAGAGGTTATGGTCTAAAACATACCCGTATGGCAAAGAGTCTCAATGTAAGCACAATTGTATCCCTCAAGCTGCAAGTAAAAGAGACAGCAAAATCACACCCCACACTAGTCAAACCAATTTGAATACAAAGTATAAAAGGTAGACAATAAAGCCATAAACCTTTGCCATTTTTTTTTAGTAGAAAAAGTGAGCACCATAGAACATTATGGACTCATTTGAAATATGAGGCCAATTTTTAGTGAAAAAAGGGGGAGGGAAAAAAGGCACGTGTATTACAGATAGATATGAGCTCTAGAAAACAGCAGGCATCACTCACTAGTTAACATCTTCAGAGTTGCTTTCTGCTCTTAAGGTATGCTTAGTTCCATTTGATCCTACTATTGAAAAAGCTGTGCCATCCCCATAAGGAATAGTAACCTATAGTATAGAAGCAAAGAAAAGTAATTACATAAAATTTCAGAAAGAAATTTACATCAGAATCTACAATGCTAACTTTGCTGTCCACCCCTATCTCTAACAGCAATTTCTCTTCAATGGACAAGTTTGTAGAACTACAGATATGTAAAAAATCTAATTCACAGGGGCTCTTCTATTATTTAAGCAACTAATGGACAATTACAATCATACATGCCCCAAGAAAGAGAGACATAATATTTGCAGAACAGAAGCTATTGAAAACCATACAGAGGTCTTTTGAGAGAACTTTTCAGTGACTATGGATCCGCTGCACTTGATACTGTAGCCTTCCCGCTTAACGGCCAACGTAGCCGGTTCCCATATATCCAGATACCCAGTCTTGCCAAACATGAAACCTCTTTGTAAGGAATAAGAAAAGAAAGAGGAATTGAATGTAAAAAAGAAAAAGTAAACACAAAATCATGATATGCAAACTTCTTATCAACTCATACCGACAATGATACTTTGTAAGAAGCATGACCATTATAAAAAGTCTTCTCAATGCAATTCTGCATTTCAGGATCTGTGAACAAGAAACAGGAAACATGTATCAATAACACTGATATCTTATTGCAAGAAAAATAAAAGGTAAAATTGCAATATTGGGCCCTATGACGTCTTACACGTGATTCTATTGTTATATAAGGAAACTCAATTGAATTTCTAGCTCAGTGAGCTGCTTAAAGCATAACAAGCTAGTTTCACTTTTAACAGAATAAAATCGTAACAAAACTAAAAGCAATGAAAGCAAACATAATTAAACTACAGACAAATTTAGTTATCAAGTATAGCCAGAAAAGTACATACCACAGATAATCTTGTTGTGCTCATTGGCAAAGACTGTCACAAGCTCCCCCTAGAATGCAAGAAACATTTGGTGATAAACCATAATTAAAATACTGGATCAGTTTTAACATAAACAGTACAGCAGGAGCTCACATTGAACAAAGGTATTGAAAGGAAGCTCAGTGATTTCAAATTTAATTGATATATAATGTGTACATTTAGGAGGATAGAAACTTGTTACTATTGGATCAGCATTCAACCCCTCAGATCTAAGAGGATATAGGAAAGCATCTCAGGACTCAGGTGGCAGAATTATGAACAACAGTAAAGTGGAATTTTAAACAAAATTGCAAGCATATCAATTTTCCAATCTGTAAGTAAACTTTTACATTTCTATTATTGATAGTATTCTTGAAAGTCAAACGACCAAATGTAAACAAAAAAGAATCTCATCACCAGTTGGATCTCAAAGCTTGCATGCTGTTATCCAATGGTTCTAGATGTTCGACATTGAGTAAATTTAACTCTCACACTCAGTCAAGGGGAAGGGGGAGAAAAACCTGGGGCAGGGAACGGAGATATTTTGAAAAAGACACAATCATCTCAAGCAAGAATGGAGACCCAAAGAAATACCTTACGCTTTCTGTTGTCTAAAGGTTGGACTTCAATAGCAAGGTATGTGCCAACATCATCGGCAGTAACAAGATAATTTGGTTGCTTTGCACCTGTCAAAAAGCATATTGCCAACATACAAATCAAAGATGGATGATGAAAGGTCTTCCAGGGAGGAAAATATTTAAATGAGTCATGAGAGAAGAAGGAAACATGCATAAGGGTGAATACCTTCAATATAATTGACTGATCCATCTTCCATATGCCGTATCCACTGTGGATTGCTTGAAAGATTTAGATATAAGAGTACAGCAGGTCCAAAAAAAATAAAAAATTAAATTTATCAGATAAATATTTCTGACTTTTGTTTTGGTAGATCACAGGCTTATACCAGCAGCAGAAGCTCATCCAGCAAAGAGAAAAGGGATTGTATCTGTCCTATCTTATGGGTTGTTAAGTTGCTAAAGTTCGTTAAGAATATTCTTGTGCCATATCCTTAACTTATAACAGCTTGGTCATATAATGTCTGGAAACCAGGCTCCTCTTACGGTTTTGGTAATAAAACATTTCCCAGCCAATTAAATTTCATTGATCACTGACATACTGAGACATCATGAAAGCATGAAAATTTGTCTCCAAAATTAGTTGGTAAAATTTATGACAAATTTCACCATCAAAAGGGGAACGAAGGTAACACTCAGGATACTGAAGAGGCACCTCAAAATTGCAGCTTGTAGTCCCATTGATGGAGTATCCACAAGCCTGGAGTTCCCTTCCTGGATATGCATCACCTGAAATTTGAAGGCAATCTATTGCAGGTAGCGGGTCATCATCTGGACCTGCATGATACCATCCACTCAATTGGAAATCATGAACAGCCATGTGAAGTTAATAAAAATTCAAAGTTGGATAGCCAGTACCCTCAGAAAATGAAGACAAAGGTTCTTCATGTACAGCTGGTAAATAGGGTAAAAATGAGGAGTTTGCGTCCTCGTGGGGAGCTGCATAAGGTGTGTTTCCCAAATTCCAATTAGCTGGGGATCCTCCCTCATTATGGAGTGCATCTGTGTCAGTGTCGTCCATCTCACTGTTGCTAACAGGTTCGCGGAATTTGACTTGCTTGGTGGTCTCTTGACTCTGACTTGCTATGATTTTGTCGTCTTGAGTTGCACCAAAATGTCCAGGAACATCGTGGGGCACTGGATTTCTATCAATATTTAACATACAAAAATCATCCACATCAATTTACAATGCCCTATCATATATACATTTAAATATCAATCCTAATGTCAGTAAGCAAATACAGGACCAGGATCCAACCAAAATTCTCCCTCTCCAATAAATAAAAACCAAATAAAACACTTCATAGATTTTTTAGCTCATCAACTTGCAAGACATTTCACTACAATGCTTATCACCCCTGGTAATTTATAAAGCCAAAATAACTGGTCAAAACATCACAATCAAATTTATGCTGCCATTAGCTCTTGCTGGAAGCCATTGGAGTGGGAAACATATGGCAATGATCCGTTAGAATAGCCAGCATGCAAGGATCGCCTCCAGTTGACCTATAACAATCATGCATAACCACCGGTGGACACAAGAATATCTTGATCATTTCAGGAATCCAGCAAGGATAATGGGAATTTCATCATTTTTCTATTCAAATTGAAAGGCAATAGAGGGATTCATCATCCATGTTTGAATGATGAACCAGCAATGAAGACGGTCGTAATGTGTATGTTCAGATCAAAGTTGCAGAAGTCTCCATCAACAAAGCTCACCTGCTCGCAAAAGTTGAGTAACCCCCTAATTCACCAGGTTCCATGGTTTTCGGCAAGAGTCCACCAAGACCTGTCTGATGGTTCACCGCAGCAGCTGGACTCTCAGAAGAAGAAATGGGTATCTTTCCAGGAGTAAAAACTGGCTGTGGATCAAGCTGAAGCCCATTTCTTTGGTTCTAGAAGAAAACGAGAAAAAATATGAGATAGCAAGTAATATCATGAAAAAAATAAAAAAAGTAAGATGCTTGATACATACTGGAGACGCCAGTGCAGCACCAACTGAATGAGCCGAAGACTGCATAGCTAAAGTTAATGAGTTTGCCTCTGAATGCCAGGGGGTTAGCTGAAACTGGGACTCATTTAACTTTGACTGAGGAAAAGAAGGAATATTATTCTGATGATAGAGAGAACAACAGAGATGCTTAATTAAATAGATCACATTAATGGAGATTAACTTATTTCAAGAGGAGATCAAAATAGAAAACGGCAACTTATTTAGCCTTGAAGCCTGGAGAGCATACCTCTGTAATATTGAGTTGCTCTTGCAGATGTTTAAACAAAACCTGCAAGAATGTGTTCCCCTTGTAAGAAGATCATTATAGATATATCAACAAATAGCAGCTATACAATAAATTTGTTAGGCAAGCTAACAGCAGTCCAACAAACAGGAAAAGTTTGACTGACTAAACCATTCACAGACATAAAAACTCTCAATTTCACTTTTCTTTTTCTGTGAATAGTTCTCAATTTCACTTTCTTTCAGGCAGTAAGAAACTAGGTTAGGGACTAGGCCCCATGATTACATGCTGCATGATGAAAAATGCTAGAGAAAGGATGCTGTCAACAGGTTTTTTGTTTTAAATCAGGAAGCTCCACCGAGTGAAGCATATTCAAGAAGTTCAAGTTTACCTTGTAATTTCAATTTTCAAGCATGCCAACCACTAAAGCAACAGTTGAACTATAGAGGGTGGAAGCTTTCCATAACTAAATATATTTGAAGAAAAAAAAATATCTTGGCGGAGTCACTAATCTAAATACCTAATTCTATACTCTCTGTCTAATAACCAAAAAGATCTTTGGGAGTTCAGCAATTTATCACAGAACTTGCATGATAAAATCAAAACCTTCCACACTTCTTTTACCCTTCCTATGATAGGCAGAGGAAATTCACATGCGATACACTACATAGATTGAAGGTCCATGGAGACAAACAAGATGCAACTGCATGTTTCAAATAGGATATAATTGATCCTGATAATAAACCAACCTTGATATTGCTAACTATTGATTGTGCATCAGGAACTGGTGGCTGTAGAGAATACTCTGCAAGGAGAGGCAGTAAGGATGACACAAATGTCAATCTCTCTTGCTGAGCAGCCTGAAAGAAACAAAAACAAGCATCTCAAAATCAGCATAAGGAGTTCAGCGATTACATTCATTTACAACAACAGACTGGTAGGCAACGTTAGCTTGCATAATTTATCTATCAATGAGAAGTTATAAACCATATGGTGTATGGAAAAGATAAATGTAAATATTGGATATCTGAATCATCAAAATATAATTGCATTTGACAGTATAATTCATCAATAGCAGGACGGCTAGCATGCACCCTGATATGGGTGATCTGTACCTGCAATTGATATGATAGCCGAATATTCTCCTCCATTATATCTTGCCTGTACGAGAGAGCTTTGGATGCAGCATCAACAAGGTCTTGTTGCTGCTGATCAAAGGCCTAACATCCAAAACAACTTTCCCAATGAAATCCTCAGATTAGGCAGGACATAAATAGGAAAGAAAAAGGTGAGACATATTGGATGTAACAAAGTAATAGCTCTAAATATAAACAACTAGAACTGTTAGAGTTTCTACCAGTCGCATATAGGCAACTCGCTTCTCCAGGACATACTTTTCATTCCGTATTTGTGCCTCCTACAAGAGAGAATTTAACTACTTTATTGCTTTCAATCAACAAAAGAAAAGTTATTTTTCCAATTAAGTCATGCCACATTTACACAATCCTCTTACCTTAACAGAATAGTCAGCAAGATGTCTCCTCAACTGTGCAATCTCTTGCTCATGATCTTGTACCTTGTGTATGAGATCCTACAACACACACTCAGCTTGTAAATTTCTTATAAAGATGATGGGGAAGAAAAGCCACATAGAAAAGTTTCGAGGGAAAACCTGCTTCTGGAAGCTGCTAGAATTATTTACTTCAGTCATTGACATTAGCCCGTGCCCAGAGCTATGAAGTTGATTATACTCTCCTTCTATTTGGTACCTTAAAAATAAGACACCATCTAAAATTGAGGATCCTTGTCTTGAGATTTTTGTGGATAACATAATTTAATCAAGTTTACATAGTTTTTCTGATTCAGATAACAAACCTGCCAGGAGATATAGATGAAGTTGATGGCGAAGATAGTTGAGTAAAGAAAGAATTATCAGCTGGAACAACTTTCAGTGTCCCATTTACTTTGCTGCTTTCAGGGGGGTTCTCTCCACAGGTTTGCCTGGCATTATCCTCACTTGCCTGATTTAAATCTTTGTGAACAACTAATGTACCTGTCTGATCACCTGAGGTACTGTGGGCCGTGCTCTTGCTCCCAACTTCTGGATTTCCTACAGAGGTACTTAACTGATGAGCTTCATAAGTTCCATGTACATCTTCACTCCATGAATCAACAGGATGAGATCTTCGAGCCAATTCATATGCCTTCTGCTAAAAAAAGGAATTGCAGATTGTCATGCAACAGCAGAGAGAAAGTTGAGTAGTCTAAAAATAAGTGCACAAAAATAAAGAGGTACGTAATAGGCATCCCAAAAGTAAAAAACATCTTGGCAATCACCCACCAAGGTAGGCAAAGTGCAAGAATCAGATGATAGCAAATGATAGCATGTTGTTATTTTTCTAAACCCAACAGAAAAAAAAAAAACCCTATGCCCATTTTCTACACTGGAATCTAGGAATTACAAATTCATACCCTGGGTTCATTCCAACTCCAAAGGGTTTCATATAAAAGAGGGAAGTTCAAATAATATCAAGGTTCTCGTTTCTCACATTTTTTCAACTAAAGGAATTTAGGATCTAACCCATGAGAATCTTAGAAAGAATACACTTGCGCATTCCTGCATTGAAGATGCATAACTAATAACAGTTGCGCATCATGTGTGATGTGCATAGTCAACTGAAAGCACCTACATTTAAAAATATATATATACTTACGTATTGTTCCAACTCCACAATCCTTTCATGAAGCTCATTCCTCAAACGGTTGTTCTCTTCTACCTGACAAAAGCATGGGCAAACACTCCCACCATGAGCACATTTAGATATACTGGAAGATTACTCCACCATATGCAGCATACCAAGAAGACAACTACTTTATCATCGGACATAACAGAAGAACAGGTCACCAACTGGGAAGAGAACGTGCTGCATTAGCACAATCATGTATTGCTAGGCATGTACACGAGAAAACCGAAGCAGCAGAGAACTTCAGAACATTAGGTCCCAAAATGAGTTAAGGACAAACAAAAGCTTTCAAGCTACACTAAATCGTCAAGTTCCCGATAAATTAATCAGTTGACTCAATTAGTATGCAACAGGGCAAGAAGCCACGGGCAGTTAAGGTTCGCCATCAATCGAGGATGGAAGGACTACCACTTTTTTTTTTTTAATTTCAATTGCCACAGCAATCATCCAACTTTAGTCCCCACTCGCATGCCTCGTTGGATTCGAGTCTCCACACAAGAAGCAATGCATTTCAAAGTACAAGAAGCATGCTATCGGCAAAAGAGAAGTTGATCCTGAGCTCCAATCAGCTCGCCCTCAACTAGAAACTGCGTGGTAGGAATCACAACAAGGGATACCTGCTGCTTGATAGTGGCTTCAGCAGCTTCAACGGCTTTCATCACCTGGAACAGGTTGTCGTTGGAGGAGGGACCATCGATCCCTAGACCCGAGAACTTGTCGGCCAATGTCCCTTCAAAGCCATTTTCCATCTCTTGTGCCACACCCGCTATCACAAGGAGCGATCACGTCAGGTCCAGCCCCCTCTCTTCTTAGGGATTCACTATCATTGCGAGCTCGCGGAGCAGTGCCAATGAAATTCGACCGGCTAAGAAGTTAAGGGTAACCACCCACCGAGGAGGGGAGAGGTCTGGGGGGAATCGTAATGATAAGAGAGGAGTCTCCTGCGGTTCAATCAATTACATCCCCCTGCCTGCTTGCTTCATGTGCATCTACTGTCCCTCATAACACTGGAGAAGAGAGAGAGAGAGAGAGAGAGAGAACACGCAGACCCATGGAGAGAGAGAGAAAAGTGGAGAGAGAGCGGAGAGTGGGAAGAGAGAATTGCTTTCTTTCATGTATTATTATTATTATTATTTGGAATTTCAGTTATACTACCATGAAAAAATAAATAAATAATGAGGGAACAAGGATGATTATTTATGGGTATATTCTAAATTCACCCAAGTAAATGACATATGGAAGTTTAATTAAAGCTGCTTGTGAAGTAGTTTTTCATAAATTTTAGGGTTAAATATCATGAATATCATATATATATATAATAATTTTTTATATAAAAGTTATTCAAATAATATCAAGTATAATTTTTAAAGATATTTATGATTTTAAATTTAAATATGTGTTAATTTCTATATAAATTTTACGCAACCAACTATAACATACAATAAGCATATTTACTCAAGTTTGAGCATTTGCTAGGTGAGGGATGTGTTGATTCATTCTTTATCCCTTTTCATCAATATTTTTATACTTGAATTTATGAATATAAATAATATATTTTTGGAGAATACCACTTGTTGATGGACTAATTTTTACTTGAATTTATATTAATCATGCCTCGTCCACATCTGACTGGTAATCATATAGGCAAATGTGGACTGAAAAGTAGATAACCAACCAAGATTGAAGGTAATCATATTATAACAAATTGAAACATACAAAATAAAAAAAATAGACCAAATATATTGAGATTGAAATGATCCTATCTCATAATACGATGGGCCAATCATTGATAGGATTATCACAAATGAATTAATGAGTATTAATTATTCAAGCAATCGCGACAAATATTATGAATCAAAACACTTGATTAATTCGGTGATGAATGACCATCTAAATTTTTTTTTTCAATGCGCAGGGGATGTCGTTGGGTTTGGATTGGGCCACGTATCCCCTTTTTAATAAAAAGAAAAAATAAATAGAGATAATAATTAATTAATTATGTAATTGTCTTTTTAATTATATTTGATTGGCCATGATTATTGCCGTCCTGGTGCTGCCCCGCAGTACACTTCGAAACCAAGTTTTCTCCATGGATTTTTTATATTTTATTTTTATTGATCTTTCTCCATATATGCACGTCGCATGGGCACGTGGTATACTATAAGAAGTAAGGAAGTTTTGACATATTCAAATTTAAACGCGGGGAACATTATTATTTGTAAAATTTTTTCAATAGTAAAATTTATCGAATGATTTCAATTAATATATTTAAATTCATTCATCTTGTCTAGGAAGAGCAGTGGCCTTTTCATCATGCAGACTTCCCAGCGAAGTCATAGATGATGAGTGATGATGGTAAATTTAAATGATTTTATATTTTAAAATGAATTTTTTATATAATTAATCTATCAATCTAAAATTTATGCTAATTTAAATGAAATAAAATTTTTAATGATTATTTACACATAATTAATCAAATTAATTTATTTTATTATAAATATCATTTCCATATTTCACACAATACGACCTGATATTTTAAGTGATACGAACATCTCGGCCCATACATGATTTTTTCTGGCCGTGCCAGATTTTGACAAGTCTGGGAGATATTTACTAACTCTATCCGCAAGCCTCTCAAAAGTTCGTAAACACGAATAACAAAGATGTTCGCTTCGATGATAAATAGGCACGAGCCGGAGATCACCGGAACCTGAGAATTGGCCCGGGATATTCAGGAAAACAAGAAGGTCGATTCTTCTCTTGTCGTCTGTCTGTCGACTATGAATTGCTGAGAAATGTCGGCACCCACCCGAATGCTAATCACCCCAAGATTCTATCTAAATCATCTACTCGCTACTATTAGGAGCATAGTTTTTAAAACCGGACCGGGCCGGCCGGTCCGACTAGGAACCGGCCACCCGCCCAGTCCGGTTCTCACAAAAAAAATCCAATTATAATTTAAATGAGGTCAAATCCAATTGAACCGGCCGGTTCTCACTCGAACCGATAAATTTAATTGAACCGATAAAAAAATCGGTCAACTTAAAAATAAAAATATATTATAATATACTTATTTTATTTTACTAAACTTATATTTATATTCTATGTTAAATTTGGGACTAATATTATAATTATATTAATGATTTTGATTATAAATCATAGTTAAATTATAATATTATATCAATTTTATTGTAATATTATATTATTAATATTATTTATTAAACATGCGGTTCAATCCATCGAACCCCCGGTCCGACCCATGAACCCATACCTTGACCGGTTTCCGGCCCGGTCCCGTTTTAAAAACTATGATTATGAGTAATCGTGTAGAACAGAAGTCAAGAAAATTAGGGCCGACCAAATCTTCAGCCTCCTCCTTCCAAGACTGGCAATTGGCTCGATTCGGTTCGAAATTGATCTCCATGCGTTGGAACCCGGCAAGATCAGGCCCGGCACAGAGCACAACACAAGGAAAAAAATAAATAAATAGAATTTGTTTTAAATAAAATAATAAATAGCCAGTTATATTAAAAATAATCATTTTAATTAGAATAAAAATTAGACTCGTTAAACAATTGTACCACTTAAAATCTCGGGTTTACAAGCCGGGAAGTATTTATATATTTTTATTAAAGATAATAATTTCGATTATAATAGGTTAGGTCGGTGGCCCGAAGTAAGGAAAAAATTGTACTCGTGCTGAGGTAATTCGGCCCTGTATTTTTTGGGCCGGGCCAACCCGAATTTCTAGGTCCATGAGAAGCTCTATGCCTTCTTCGGGTAGATCGGGTCTCGTGGACGGGGGGGCTGGGCTAGGGATGGCAATTATACCCTGCCCCGATGACCCGACCTCCTTTGGGCTGGGTCAAACCCGATTTAACATATATTTAAAATAATTATTATTTGATTTGTACTAAGTTGATTCTAATTAGATTTTGTGATATTCACTTTATTTCGTTACAATTATGTGAATCTTAATTATATTTTCATTAAATTATGATATTATGAATATGTAGGTCTAGATTAAATTTTACACTAATTTTAACGTAATGTTAACAGCTTTTTTAATAATTTGTGCCGTAACAAGTCGGGACGGGTCTGTCTAGGCATCTAGATACTGCCCGCCCCGGTCCGCTCCATTCCCATCCCTAGGCCAGGCCCCTTCCACTGCCGGAGTATAAATTAAAATTTCTATTTAATCCGCAAAGGTATTTATTCAAATGAATTGGATAATATTTACATTGAGAGAGTTTTTACGAGCTTAACTAGTTAGGATATAATAGTTTCCCAATACAAGTTGGTTCATATCGAAAGAATAATAACTGAATCTTAATTATGTTTGACTTTCATTTGACTACATTCTTGTGAATATGTGAACCCATTGTTCTGAATGGAAATTAGGCGAGCTGAGTCGGAACCGAGACACTTCGGGTAATTACAAAGAGTCGATGATAATAGCAGATGGTAATGGCAATAACTGTGTGAGCCACACCGGCATACATAACTTGAAAAAACGGTAAATATCGACTTTAATTATACGAGTGGAACCGTCAAAAACTGAACAGATAGATTGACTATAAATTACCGTTAAAAGAATGTATTATAGATCGTCGGAAATAACAATCAACACCTATCAAATAGCTAGATGATCTCATCACAATCAGCATCTCATGTTTGCATGATGGTAACGGACTAAACTAAATAAACATATTATGACTTACCGTTATAAGATGTGTTACATATAACTGCAAGAAAAAGAAAAAGATAGATTCCCATTTTAATGATTCAAATTCATTTCATTAGATGATTAGATCCATAGTTTTAAAGATCGGACCAGGCTAGCAGGTTCGACCAGGAACCTGTAGCTCACCCGATCCGATTGCACTTTCAATGAGATTAACTTTAGTTGAATTAGTCGGTTTTCTATCTGACCAGTGAACCTAATTGAACAAATGAGAAAACTAGCAAGCTTAAATTTTAAAAAATAAAAACATATTATAATGTGTATATATTTTTATTTTACTAAATTTATATTAAACTTTTATTTAATATAGTGATTATATTAATAATTTTTGTTATAAATTATATTTTAATTATGATATTATGTAAATTTATTAGTAATATTATTTATTAAATATGCGGTTCGACTTATTGAACTCTCAGTCTAACTCATAAATCCGTAAACCTATATCTATATCGGTTTCTGGTCTGGTCTAATTGTAAAAACTATTGTTAGATCTTATTATAATCATCTAACATCACGCTCATATGATGACATAGATAGTAAGATACTTAAAAGAAACACACTAAGAGTTCTAAACTTATTCAATTTTTTGAACTTAAATCTTAAAACTTTCAAAATGACTCATTTGGTCACAAAATAATACTTTCACAACTTACTTAAGTCATCGTTGTGATGGGTCATTAAATCACACTAACGTGACGATAACGCATTGGATATCATGTAATTATTTTAACGCAAAAAGATTTGACATTTTACTAGTATTTCGGCATCTTGCTAATATTATAATGTCAAAATTAGTGCAATCCAATAGTTCGTTACGACGACGACTTAAGTACGTTGCATAATAAAATTTTATGACTAAAAAAACTGTTTAAGAAATTTTCGAACTTAAATTCAAAGAATTGCACGATTTTAGAACTCGTGATATACTTTTTCCCGGGAGGTAATAAGTGCACAAATTAGGCTGGCTAAAGCTAAGTCAACATATGGTAAGTTAGAGTCAAGATAATGCGGTATAGATCACCAAAATAACAGTCAACGTGTACATAAGTCATATAATTCCGATCGATTGGATGGTTAAATCCTATCGGAGTCATCATTCATCACATTCATTTTATGGTAATCATAGATGGTAACTGTGACACGTGTACGAGTCCCGGAAAGATAGAAATCGAGTAAACGGATCATGAATTATCGTTAGGAAAAAAACCGAAACAACGGTGAGTATCAACTTCAATTCTACGAGTTCGGCGGATCGGACGGGCCAAATCGTATCACGACCATCGCCCCCATCATGTTGATGGTGTCCGGGATATCCATGGTTCTTTTCTCATCTGTTCTTTTATGGATATAAAAATTGGCATGTAAATAATAAAAATAAATAATAAATATGGGAAAGTATAAAAGCGAGGAATTGAATTAAGGTTTTGTCTCCATTTTCTGGGATGGGAACAGAGAGGGCAACAACGAAAGGCTGTGTCGGAAGACACTGGGCACAATTAAAAACAGGCCTGGAAGGCGGGGCGAGGAATGGGGAGCGTGTGCTTTGCTGTGTGCCATTTTTGGGACAGTCACCAGTGGCGCCAACTTTTGGTTTTGGAGGCCAAACCCTCTCTCTTCCCGCCCAACATTTTTGCCGTCGCTAGCAAAAGCTGACTCATCTCCATCTTCATCCTCGTTCTCTTCGGCTGTCTACATATGATACATATATACACACACAGAGAGAGAGAGAGAGAGAGAGAGACAGGGAGATTGCACTCCCGCATTCTTCAGCGGGAAAGAGGGAGACCCATCTGAAATTCTTACAGTGATCACCTCTCCGAGTCACCCACTTCGGTCAGATTCAGTGTCTGCTAGGGCTCCGACTGAGAAATGGGGTCGGCAGTCTTGTTGGACTCCGTAGTCTCCAACGACAGCAGGCCACCTGGCGTTGATGGCAGTCCCTCAACCTCACCATCAGGTAAAGAGGGCAGAACCGCATGCACTCTATCTCTTTCTCTGCTCTATTTGTGTTCTCTTTGATTGCTTAACCTGAATTCCCGGGGCACTTTCAATAGCCGTCCGCTTCAAACGGTTAGATCCAGCGTACGGATATCACATGAGCGGAGCAGGGAGTCCTGATTGTTGCTTCTACTGCCGCCTGTTCATGCCCTTAAGTTTTCTTTTGGTGCTAGAACTGGCTAGGCTTGCACACGATCAATCCGTTGTTTCCTCTATTACGGCCGCTTGATTGTTCTGGGCTTCTCATTCCAGCACTCTAATAACCTCACTTATGTGGACCAGCCGTTTGCCGTGGATAATTTCAGTCTGCGGGTTGTTCTATCGTAAAAAACCTGGTAAAGTTGGCATCCAGAGGCATTAGATGTTAAATTCAATTGTTTATAAGTTTCTTGAGCAATGCTCCGAGAAAATTAGGTGGTTCTTCTAGTATCTCCATGATAAAAGTCTTATATATAGTGTTTCATAAAATCTTTTGGTACGATGCCCACTTAACTTGTTATTACTGTTGTCCTAAACTCTGTGAAGGCTGCTATGATCCCTCTGCTCTTGACCTGATTAGTTCTACTCTGTTCTCCCCCACTCTGCCCATTTGTTTATACCTATATGATTATCCATTTCATTTCTTCCACTCTCTAATTCTTCTAAGTTTTTGTCTTCTCGGACTCAAGTTCTTTGATGTCCCTTGATTTAGTGATTGCCTTAGATCTGACTGTTGCTGCAATTCATGCATAGGAATGGAGATTGATAAGGATGATGAAGTGAAGGCTGCAAGCTCCAAAACTAAAAAGTCATCAACAACCAACAAGAAAGGGAATAAGCGGAGTATGCCATCACAGACTGAGGAAGATGGCATCCAAAGAAGGCCAAAGCGAGCTGCAGCATGCAAAAATTTCAAGGAGAAACCTATACACTTCTCTGAGAAGTCTGATATTGTTGAGGCAAAGAAAGATAAGGTAGCTGAAGATGAGATACTTGCTATCCGTATGACTGCCGGGAAAGATGATGAGCGGCCCAATAGAAGACTTGTTGATTTCATCCTACATGATTCAAAGGGAGTTCCACAGCCCTTTGAGATGTCGGAAGTTGATGATCTATTTATATCTGGTCTTATATTACCTCTTGAAGAATGTGCTGAGAAGGAGAAAGACAGGGAGAAGGGTGTCAGGTGTGCAGGGTTTGGTCGGATAGAATCCTGGGCTATTTCTGGTTATGAAGAAGGCTCTCCAGTCATTTGGCTTTCAACTGATATTGCTGACTATGACTGCCTTAAACCAGCTGGTAGCTACAAGAAATTCTATGACCATTTCTTTGAAAAGGCCCGTGCTTGTGTGGAGGTTTACAAGAAGCTATCGACTTCTTCCCGGGGGAATCCTGATTGCAGTCTCGATGAGTTGCTGGCTGGAGTTATTCGTGCTATGAGTGGAAGCAAGTGCTTCTCCAGTGGCTCTTCAATCAGGGACTTTATTATTTCCCAAGGTGAATTCATCTATAACCAGCTGCTTGGTTTGGATGATACTTCAAAGAAGAATGAGAGACTGTTTTGTGAAATGCCTGCTCTAGCAGTGCTTAGAGATGAGAGCAGCAAGTGTAGCAATTTCACGCAAGCAGAAGCAGCTTCTTCAGGAAAGGGTCTTGTGATTGGTTCAAGATCTGCTAATGGAGAGAAAGCAGATTCTGAAGAGGATGAGGATGTGAAGCTAGCTAGATTGTTGCAAGAAGAAGAGTACTGGCATTCGAGAAAACAGAAGAAAGGACAGGGTTCGTCTTCTGGAGGACCAGGGAAGTTCTATATTAAGATCAACGAAGATGAAATAGCGAATGACTATCCCCTACCTGCATACTACAAAAATGATGAGCAAGAAACTGATGAGTTCATCATTTTTGATAATGACCTTGGTATGGTTGATATTGATGAGCTCCCTCGAAGCATGCTTCATAATTGGTCTCTTTATGATTCAGATTCAAGATTGATTTCATTGGAGCTTCTTCCCATGAAACCATGTGATGATATTGATGTCACTATTTTTGGATCTGGTCTTATGACTGCTGATGATGGAAGTGGATTCTTTCTGGATGCTGATGGAGATCAGTCTTCCTCTGGTGCATCCTGTGCTCAGCGGGAGGATGGAATTTCAATTTACTTGAGTGCAATAAAGGAATGGATGATAGAGTTTGGATCTTCAATGGTTTTTGTTTCAATTCGAACTGATATGGCTTGGTAATTTCTCAAATTATACCTTTTGCAGTTTGTTTCTATTTGATGTTGCATAAAATATTCCATACTTGCATCTATTAGCTAGGTTTGTATGCTTATGTGCAGCATTAAATTGACCAGCCATAGATCTGGAGATAAGCTGGAATCAATCTTTTCCTATACTACAAAAGGCAAATTTAAAGTTAAAGATAGTTTTTAGTGATTTTGACTGCAGCACTGTGAAGAAATGAGCACTTTTAGAAGGTTGGTCGATTCTTTTTACTGGATGGGAGACCCATTAGGCTAACTACTGATTCATTTTTTGTCTACTTCCTCAGGTACAGACTTGGCAAACCAGCAAAGCAGTATGTGCCGTGGTACGAACCAGTACTGAAGACAGCAAGAGTAGCAATAAGCATAATTACATTGCTGAAAGAGCAAAGCCGAGTATCAAAACTCTCATTTGCAGATATAGTCAAGAAAGTAGCTGAGTTTGATATATCTCATATCGCTTACATTTCCTCTAATGTAGCGGCTGTAGAGAGATACATAGTGGTGCATGGGCAGATTATCCTGCAGCTCTTTGCAGAATATCCTGATAAAAAAATCAAGAATTGTTCTTTTGCAAGTGGTCTTGTGAAGAAAATGGAGGAGAGACACCATACAAAGTGGCTGGTGAAGAAGAAGAAGATTTTGCAGAAGGGTTTACCAAATATGAATCCAAGGGCTGGGATGGGACCGTCTTTGCCAAGGAGGAAGGCCATGCAGGCAACAACAACAAGGCTGATTAACAGAATCTGGGGAGAGTACTACTCCAATTATTCACCAGAGGATTTAAAAGAGGGGCCATGTCCCGAAGCAAAAGAAGAGGATGAGACTGAGGAGCCAGATGACAATGAGGAGGATGATACTGAAGAGATGGTGGTTCCTGTTGGAGTCCAGGAAACTAGTCCACAGTTGAAGCTTCGGAAGACCTTCTGCACGCATAAAGAAACAAGATGGCTTGGGGATTCCATCGGCAAAAACTCCTCTGGTGAGGCCCTTTACAGAAGGGCTATTGTTCATGGTGAACAGATTGATGTTGGGGCTCTGGTTTTGTTGGAGGTTGACGAATCAGATGAATTATCTTTGCTCTATTATGTGGAATACATGTTTGAGACATCCAGGGGGAGCAAGATGTTTCATGGAAGAATGATGAAGCGGGGGTGTCAAACTGTTCTTGGAAATGCTGCTAATGAGAGGGAATTTTTTTTAATGGACGAATGTGCAAATATAGCACTTGGAGACATCAAGCGGACACTTGTGCTGGATATACGGTCAAGACCTTGGGGACATCAGTACAGGAAAAGTGATGCTGCTTCTGATGCTATTGATCGAGCTCAAGCTGAGGAGAGGAAAGCGAAGGGACTGCCACTCGAATTTTACTGCAAGAGCTTGTATTTGCCTGAGAGGGGTGCTTTCTTCAGTCTTCCTGCTGAATCAATGGGTCTGGGGTCTGGTATGTGCTACTCTTGCAATAGAATGGATTATGAAAAGGGAAAGGCAGCTTTTAAGATAAGTTCTACTCAGACTGGCTTTACTTACGATGGAGTTGATTACTCTGTCCATGATTACGTTTACATAAGCCCCCAGTGCTTTTCTGAGGAAAATGAAGGGACTGAAACCTTTAAGGGTGGCAGAAATGTTGGCCTGAGGGCTTATGTTGTGTGCCAATTATTGGAGATAATAGCCCCAGAGGAAACCAAGAAAGTTGATCCTCTATCTACCAGTATCAAAGTTAGGAGATTTTACAGGCCAGAGGACATCTCATCAGAGAAGTCCTATTATTCTGACATTCGAGAGGTAAGCAAATCAGTTATTGTTACTGAAACATTTTTTTTTCAACAAACTATATTGTTACTGAAATTTATATGCATACTATCATATTCTTCGAACCATGATTGGTTCTCTTGTTCTTATATAGCAGTACCTATGAATAATTGACCTCTCATGGCTGTAAGTGATACCTTTTCAGGTTTATTACAGTGAAGAAATACAGAAATTGACTGCTGATACCATAAAAGGGAAGTGCGAAGTTAGAAAGAAAAATGACATTCCACCATCTGATTCCCCAGTGATGTTTCAGCATATCTTCTATTGTGAACGTCTATATGATCCTATAAAAGGATCGCTCAAGCAGGTGCATTTATGTCTTTTGCTTGGCTTGCCCTCCCCTTTCCCCATAATTTAGGAAATCCTGTTCTTATCACTTAATTCTTTAGTGAACATATGCTGGAACGAAGCTCCATGGTTGATTTTCAGTAGATACTGAGGAAGTTTTCTTCAGTAGCTCCTCCATTTGATGCACTGTGCAGCATGAATGTGAAATATATTGCCAATTGACCAATATTATTATTCAACACTTGGACAGTTGCCAGCTCACATTAAGGTTAGGTACTCAGTTGAAACTCTAGATGATGATGCTGCAATAAGAAAGAGAAAGGGGAAAGGTATAGAAGGAGAAGAGGATTCAGAACTTGCAAAACAAACAGAAGCATTTCAGCAGAACAGTTTGTCCACACTGGACATTTTTGCTGGTTGCGGTGGCTTGTCCGAGGGGTTACAGCAATCTGGTAACATTCAATCTTAGATAAAGATTCACTTATTACATCCAATAGATCTTTATTCCTGTTGCTGGCATTTTGCCCCTTAAGACATGAATTTCAAATACTGCAGGAGTTTCAATTACGAAATGGGCAATAGAATATGAGGAACCTGCCGCTGATGCATTTAAACTCAACCATCCACAGGCATCTATGTTTGTCAATAATTGCAATGTGATCCTAAGGTGAATCTGTGTTTACAACTAGCATGTAGCCCATACGGACAGCGGTTATACTTAAACTTTAGAATTAATTAATAAATGCAGGGCAATAATGCAAAAGTGCGGGGACATAGATGATTGCATTTCAACTCCTGAAGCTGCTGAACTTGCTGCCAAGCTTGATGAGAAAGAGATTGCTGACCTGCCATTGCCAGGACAAGTTGATTTTATTAATGGAGGCCCTCCGTGTCAGGTTATCACAGAATCCATCCCTTTCTTAACTGCCATCTGCCAGTACCATGGTAGAATATCACTCTAAGATGCTGATTTGTCTGTTTTTCAGGGCTTTTCTGGAATGAACAGGTTCAATCAAAGCACATGGAGTAAGGTCCAGTGTGAAATGATATTGGCATTCTTATCCTTTGCTGAATTCTTTCGTCCAAAGTACTTCCTCTTGGAGA
Source organism: Sonneratia alba (assembly GCA_900174645.1). Lineage (NCBI taxonomy): Eukaryota > Viridiplantae > Streptophyta > Magnoliopsida > Myrtales > Lythraceae > Sonneratia > Sonneratia alba. The sequence continues at coordinate 5,416,124 of FWPY01000010.1, forward strand.
ATGTTAGGAATTTTGTATCATTCAATAAGGCCCAGACTTTCCGACTGACTCTTGCCTCTCTCCTTGAGATGGGATACCAGGTAAACTTTTCAGAGACCTAGAACAGTTATCTAGAGCCTGCTTATAACATAATGCAATACTAAGGTGTTGATGAGATAAATTAAATTGATGTGCTTAATTCAGGTGAGGTTTGGTATATTGGAGGCTGGGGCATACGGGGTTTCCCAGTCGCGGAAGAGGGCATTCATATGGGCAGCAGCCCCAGGAGAGATCCTTCCTGAGTGGCCTGAGCCAATGCATGTCTTTGCTGCCCCTGAACTGAAAATTGCACTGTCTCAGAATTCGCATTATGCAGCTGTTAGGAGCACAGCAGGTGGAGCTCCTTTCCGTGCAATTACTGTGAGGGACACCATTGGAGATTTGCCAGAAGTTGGAAATGGAGCATCCAGGACAACTATTGAGGTGACTGAAACTAAGAACATCTGTCATAGGTTTCTGCTCTATTTGATTGATTTTTGTGGACCAATGATCCGATTTTTGTTTTTTTTTTTTGGGGGGGGGGTTACTGTAAAACAGTACAAAATCGACCCAGTCTCATGGTTCCAGCGGAAAGTAAGAGGGAATATGGCAGCTTTGACTGATCATATATCAAAGGAGATGAATGAGCTGAACTTGATCCGGTGCCAGAGGATTCCAAAGCGACCAGGTGCTGATTGGCGTGACCTTCCGGATGAAAAGGTAAGCTTTTCCTGCCTGAATTCATTATTATTATCTACAAGTAACTGCTTGTCACTCAACTTTTTCAAAAGAAAAACAAGAAAAAAAGGGGAGATGGTCACTCTGGTATGATAATGATGCTGTAGGTCAAATTATCATCTGGACAAGTTGTTGATCTGATACCGTGGTGCCTACCCAACACCGCAAAGCGGCACAATCAGTGGAAGGGGCTTTTCGGTAGGTTGGACTGGGAAGGGAATTTCCCGACTTCAATCACGGACCCTCAACCAATGGGGAAGGTTGGAATGTGCTTCCACCCCGAGCAGGACAGAATACTCACGGTTCGTGAATGTGCCCGATCTCAGGTGAGGCATTCTTTTTTTTTTTTTTGGAGCTATTGTCATGAGGAAACTGCGAGCTGGATCGGAAGAGATAGATGTGTGCCTGTAAGTGTATGAACATCTGTTGGGATTTGCTGATGCAGGGATTCCCTGATGGGTTTCAATTTGCGGGGAACATTCAACACAAGCACCGGCAGATCGGGAATGCAGTTCCCCCACCTCTCGCGTATGCTCTGGGTCGGAAACTCAAGGAGGCCATAGGATCCAAGAAGTCGTCCCCTCAAAGCTAAAAGTGGGGTCGCATGCATCTCGACGCGCGCTTGCATGTCATTGTCCCGAGGAGAGGGAGGATGTACATAAAACCCTGTCTGCCAATCTTTTCTGAATCATTGTTTCATAGCTGTCTGCAAAGAGGGTGGGGGAGTCACAGCTGTCCAATTGAATGTTCTTATCAGTGAGACCAATGCATCATTTGTTAACCCGAAAGAACAGGAATTGCTCCATCCATCCATCCATCCATCCATTCACTCTGCAGAAGCAAAAACAAAGCAAACTCATCCTTCCAGAAAGTGGGGAAACAGGGAGGGATAAGAGGTGTGGGGTTAGGGATGAAGTTCTTCAATTCGATTATTAGAGAAAATGAAATGTTCAACCCCCCCAAAAAAAAAAGTAATTAGAGAGAAGTATCAAGGGCATACTAGTCTTTTTATAAAGTGCAAAACAAAATTTAAGATAAAATAATGGAGCCGATGGATGGAGGGGAAGAAAGGTCCATCCCGGAACCGGACCGAGATAGAAACTTCGGTCCCTGATTGGTCGTTCCATCCAACCCTATTTCGTCGCTACTCATCTCACGTGATCGTTCGTTCAGATTCAATCGTCTCAGATTCGCTCATCCATTCACCTCCCCAGCACCGCGTCATCCATCGACTCTGACCGAATCTCTGAACCTCGATCGCCGCCTCCTTCCGTCCAATTTTCAGGTAAATGTTCGTCCGTTAACCTACCTCTCAAACGATCTCCTCTTTCGCTGTGGATCTTAGCTGCTGCTTCTCGTTTGGCGGCTCTTGTGTTTCATCTGAGAAAGGAAATGTAATTACCCACATAAAAACAAAAAAAAACAAAAAGAGAGAGAGGAGTAGATTTAGATGGCGTTCTCAGTTGGATACGGGCTACGACGAGGCAATCTCGGCACACAATGCAACTGGAGCGGATCTGGGATCACTTTGATATTTTTTTTGGCGAGTTTGATGTGACCTGATCGGTTCTGAATTCCCTTTCCCAATTTTCATGGATCCAATCTATGGGATACGAATGTGATGTTTTTTTGAAGCAGCTATAAAATTCCTCCTGGGGAAGCTGGAAAGGGGGGAAAAAGTTAGCTTTCCTCAAAAGTTCCCCCATGCAACAGCATATCCAAGTGATAATAATCTCCTTGTTTTTTTAGCAGGTCATTCTTGTAGCTCGACATCTCACCTTCGCTACAACCAACTCGACGAAAGATGGCACCAAGCATGGTGGAGATGGTGAATGATTCTTTAGGTTGGATTACTTTAGCTTTAGATGCTTTTTCTGCACGGGCAGTCATTTTTGGAGTCCATATTGGCGGTAATTTTTCCCTCCTCTGTCTGAATGTCCATTAACTGCATTTCTCTCCCCTGCCAAACTTGATCCCATTTTTTTACATTACTATGTATTGAATCTTCTTTCTTCCCTTGATGAAAAAAGGGCATTTCTTTGTGGAGGCACTGCTTCTGGTGGCGATCCTATTCCTGCTCTCCCAGAAAAGTTACAAACCTCCCAAGCGACCCTTGACAGAAAAGGTTCACCTCGCTATAGTAAATTAATGACCATGATTTACTTTATGGTTTAGAGCCATTCTGCTTCTAATATTCTTAAGGTTGCTTGTGGAAATTCTCCCAAGGTATACTCTTGATATATGACTTGCTTGTTTGGTAGATGATTAGAGGAACTATAGGAGAGGTTGCCATTATGGAACAACTTATGATTATACCTACTTGCCAGATTAGGAGGAGGACTTATAGCTAGGTATCTATTGCTGTAATGTGCAGCTGCTTTTCCTGTAGAAAGCTTGTTATCAGATTCTTGGTTTAGAACGTACAAACAGGGTTGAGCTTTAGTGGCAAAGGCTCAAATTGGGTTGACATGCTTCTTGTTCAACAGCTGCGATATTTGTTTATTAGAGGAAAAATTGTGGCATCATGTTAATAGCTCTATTTCCTTTCAGGTTTAATCTTGTGGTCCTTATCTCTTGTTTTTGGTAGTTCAATTTAGTGACTCTCCCACCATCTTTTAATTTTCAAACACTTAGATTTTAAAATCATATTTTGGGATTGCTCAAGTTTTTAAGCTAGTGAGGTGATGAAGTAACCTCTCTATTCATGACTATAGATTTGGGTTTCCCATGTTACTTTTTCCTCACCCCATGAGCTATGATTATTTTGCTTTTTACTATGTATTGTTTCACCCATAACTTTGCGGTTTCTATAGGAAATCGATGATCTCTGTGATGAATGGGTTCCTGAACCCCTTATCCCTCCTTTTGCCAAAGATATGCAGTCTGAGCCACCAGTACTGGAAAGGTGAAAGATTTTTTTTCACTTATATAATTTAACCATCTACAACTTTAATTTTCTTTTGTCCTTCATATATAGATGAAACTTTATTGATATTTATTAGTCTTACAAAAATTGTGCTCATGGGTTGCATTTTACATAGTGCTGCGGGTCCTCATGCAATGGTCAATGGTAAAGAAGTTGTCAATTTTGCATCTGCAAATTACCTGGGGCTGATAGGGCATGAAAAATTACTCGTAAGTAAAGATCATTTTCCAAAATAATTATTTTAGCTTTTCTGGGAGGTCTCTGCTCTTATGCAGTGCTCATACCTGTCTGTTTATTCCAGGATTCTTGTACATCTACTTTGGAGAAATATGGTGTTGGTTCTTGTGGTCCTCGTGGATTTTATGGAACAATAGGTAAACTCAGACTGGGATCTAAATTGTTCACTTGGAGAAATTCTCCTATTGTCCTTTTGTGAGATTTGTGACGTTGATTTAGTTTTCTCTCTGTAGATGTTCACCTTGATTGTGAGGCCAGAATAGCAAAGTTTTTGGGAACTCCGGATTCTATTCTATACTCTTATGGACTCTCAACCATGTTCAGTGCGATTCCAGCATTTTGTAAAAAGGGAGATGTCATTGTGGCGTGAGCACAACTATCTGCAGTTTCATTTTGTCCAGCTCTATCCTTTAAGTTTAAAGGCATTCTAAACTTACAATGAACCACTTGAAAATCAGGATATCAGAAATTATTTTCCAATATTTTGCAGGGATGAGGGTGTGCATTGGGGAATTCAGAATGGCTTACAGCTCTCTAGAAGCAAAGTAGTGTTTTTCAAGCACAATGACATGGATTCTCTAAGAAGCAAACTGGAGGAAATTACAGCTGGAAATAAACGGGCTAAGAAATTGCGTCGTTATATTGTTGTTGAAGCTATATATCAGGTATCTCCCTTCAGTTTTGCACATCAACATTTATGCGAAATGCTGTGCTTTTGTGAGAGATTTGTTGGCTCATCTAGTGAGATTCAGTCCAGACCTGTCCTCTTTGGTAATAGTTGGTTTTTCCATTGTCTATTTGCTTCCTCGTCAATCCCTGCAATATTCTATATGATTCATCCCACTTGCAAGAAGGGCATTCTGAGTAGTAATTAAATGGTTGAATATCAACATAAACATTCAATAAGAGTCTTACATTTCTTTCTATTAAAATGGAACCTTCAATTGATTTTTATTTACAAATTTTATGGGAAAGTGTGTTTTAATTGCTTATGTTGAGAGATGATCTACTCAACTACGATGAATTATTGCAAATTTGCAGAATTCTGGGCAAATAGCTCCCTTAGATAAGATCATAAGATTGAAGGAGGAATACCGATTCCGTGTCTTGCTGGATGAGAGTAATTCAGTTGGTGTCCTTGGACATTCAGGAAGAGGGCTCACCGAGCGGTTTGGAGTTCCAGTCTGTCCACTGAGGCCTTTGATTGTCTTCTTTTCATTTTTCTACATGTGAACCTTTCATTACACGTAATGGCTGTAAATGGTGATGGTTTTCAGGTGGAGAAGATCGATATTATTACTGCAGCGATGGGGCATGCATTGGCCACAGAGGGAGGATTCTGCACTGGAGGTTCTCGAGTCAATGATCACCAAGTATGTGATATAATGCTTCCCTTTGTTGTAGACTCACTAGGGCAAGTTGAAAATATTAATTAAATTACAATGCCATATCCCAGAAGAGAGAGAGAGAGCGAGAGAGAGAGAATGCAAAGACAAATTTTTTGTGAAGAAAGAAATAGCAGCGGTAGCTGAGGCGTTATTATGATATCTTCCCTTTTCCTTTTCCATTTTCTTTTCTCTCGTTTTCCTTTTTAATGCATTGTTGCAGTTGCTGATGCCTTAGTCTCTGCATTCATTTACAGCGACTGAGTAGCTCTGGGTATGTCTTCTCTGCATCATTGCCTCCATACCTTGCAAGTGCCGCAATTACTGCCATTGATGTCCTGGAAGAAAGTCCCAGCCTGATAAAGAAGTTGAGGGAAAAAATTGAGCTTTTATGGAAAGGTTGGTTGTTGATCTAGAAGTTCTTATAATAGAACTCCCAGAACTAGAGTAAAAGCTTTTGAAAGGTTTAGTTCCTGTGCTTACCATTAGAAAAAAGGGAAGTTAAATGATCATATGCCAATTTCTAATTTTATGGGTTATTTTTCCCTTTGTTTTGATTTGGTCACGGCGCTCAAGGGCTCTCTGACATACCCGGGCTTTCGATAGCGAGCCATCCGGAATCTCCGATTGTTTTCCTCAGGCTGAAGAGGTCCACAGGCTCCGCCAAAAAGGATCTTGAGCTTCTCGAGGACATTGCTGCCCATGTAAGTGGAAGCCATCTTTGTCTGCAGCAGGTTTTCATAGTATGAATCTTGACAGCAGCGATCTTCCAATGTCTCAGATGTTGAAGCAAGATTCGGTCTTTGTGGTGGCCTCGAAGAGATCGACGCTGGACAAGTGCCGTCTCCCCGTGGGCATCAGGTTGTTTGTCTCAGCTGCTCATTCAGAATCCGATCTCACGAGGGCTTCCGAGTCGCTAAGAAGGGTTGCGGCACAGAGTCTCGAGGATCGTTAGCTAGCTGCGGGGTTTTCTGTTAGTGAAATGTGTTGTCTCCTATTTGCTTAGCAGATATTTTCCAAAACTTTATGGAAGGTGTATCCTCTAGCCAGTACAAGTTACATTTTTGGTTAAAAAAATGATAATGAAAAATGAAACAAAAAAAAGTAAAGATATGGCAAAAGTGACAGTTGTACGTAATATAGAGATATTTTTTTTTTCAATTTACGCGATAATTACGAAGTCCCCATTCATGATCACCATCTACTCTCCCTCCCTCCCTCCCTCTCTCTCTCTCTCTCTCTCTCTCCCCACTTATTCTACACTGCTTAACTAAATTCACTGACTCAAAGATTCACGGGGCCTTCCGGGCGATGAAATCAATGACCTCCGATATGAACTGAGCGTACTCCGGCAGCTCCGGGAACAGGTAGAAGGCGTGGATGGTGTTGGGGTAGTCCACCAGGTAAGCCTCCTTCCCTGACCTCTTCAGCCACTCGTAGTACTTCTTCTGCCAGTCCCTAAGCGGGTCGAACCCGGCCACAAACAGCAGCACCGCCGGGAAACCCTCCAGTCCAGCAATCTCCACCGCATTTGGTCCGCTCACGTTCACCGCCCAGTGGTTCCGGTCCTCCCCTTCCGGCAGGAACACCTTCCAGCACCAGTCGGTCCCTTCTACGGACACGATCGGCGCTATGGGCATCCGAACCTCGGCCTCGGTCCTCTCCTGCCCCCCGAGGAACGGCTGTATGGAGAGCATCCCTCTGATCCTCACGGCCTTGAAGCTCGATTTGCACGCTCTGACCGCCACGTGGTGGGCGATGTTGGCCCCCGCGCTATCCCCGGCGAGGAAGCAGCGCCCGAGGTCGCCGGCCTGGGGAAGCTCCGAGGGGTGACCATCCACGTACCTGAGGACGTCGAACCCGTCGTCGTACTGTGAGGGGAAGCGGTGCTCCGGGGAAAGGCGATAGTTGACGGAGACAATGACGGCGGGGAGCTTACGGGCGAGACGGCGGCAGGCAGCGTCGTAGGCCCGGGAGGCGGGGCTGAGGAAGACGAAGCCCCCGCCGTGGAAGAAGAAGATGACGGGGAGGGACCGCCCCGAGATGGCGGGCGAGGGAGAGAAGAGGCGGAACCAGAGGTTGCGGGCGGGGTCGACGGTGACGTCGGAGGATGAGACGCCGCGGGTGGGGGAGGGTACGGCTGGGGACGTGAAGTCGAGGAAGCGGAAGAGGCGGCGATTGACGGTGCCGTCGGAGCGGCGGACGGCACCGGTGACGAGGGAGAGGACGGAGATGGCAATGCGGGTCTTCCATGGGAGGGAGAGCTTGGGCTTTGGAATCGCGGGAGTGGGGAAAGAGTCGGCTGCCTCATCCGGCGTACTCTTAGCATATGCTGCCGCCATTACAGATCGAAAGAAGGGATCAACGAGAGAGATAGAGAGAGAGAGAGAGAGAGAGAGAGAGAGAGAGGGAATTGGTCAATATGTGGAAGAAAATTACAAGGGAAGAAGGGAAGAAAGCCAGATTTGAATTAAATGCGACCGGTGCGGTTGACACACCTAATTTCCTAATCCCCAATGCCGAGGATGCAGCCTGTGTGGCTCTCCACCGGCCGATTGCCATATCTTATCCGGAAGTTCAATGCCATAATTTATGTCTAGAATTGAGTCGGATTAGCCCCCATCAGGAGAGTTATCTCTTTTCGAGTTACTTTTTTTCCTTTCAAATCGATATATTCAAGACCTTTTCGACCGCATGAACTGGGATTTTCATACTTCCATCTCAGCGCATGCTACTAGCTTTCCTAAGGATCATATCGAGTGGATAAGGGCTTGGGTCACTTCGCCTTGGTATTATGTTTCTGTCGATGGGGTTCACTTGCAGCTGTTTTTTCGAAGACAAAAAAGGCGTTCAACAAGGAGATCCGCTCTCCCCGTATATATCCTCATCCTAGCAATGGAGGTCTCAACACAGTTACTGGACTCTTGAGCCGAAGAAGGCTGGCTGGGATATCATCCCGAATGCAGAGTACCGATCGGGTCTCACTCGTGTGAGCTTTGCGGATGGTATCCTCATCTTTACGGGTTGTTCTACAGGCTCCCACGGGACTGTTGTTGAGGTTTTTTTTGGGGGAATTTTACAGTCTTTCGAGTCTCAGGCTCAGCTCCCAAAAAAACATCAAATTTCTTTATTGCATGTATAACTGACGACCATTCCATCCAACTAGCCTTGCTCTCATATAATTTTAAGTGGAAACAGAACAAATCGATTATGCATTCATAACATATTTAATATGGTATCATAGTGAGTTGTTGTATGGGTTTATACCTGACCAAGGCCCGAGACCAAAAAAAGGTTCGAGGTCAGTTGTTGATAGACCCAAAACCGGAAGAAAAATGATCGGCCAGTGGTAATTGTTGAGGAGACCAATAGTCCGATTAGTTATTAGATTAGTCGATCCCCTTGTTCGAGATCGAAAGGAGAATACCCGACTCGTAAACAGTTGTTGAGAGCGGGTTTTCAATTATAAGGAAGTTAAGTTCCGTCACCTATCAATTTAAACTTTTAAGTGAAGATAAATCTGACCTATTATGAGCTCACACCACATTAAATACCTCTGTCAACTGCTTCCGAGCACCTATGATCACATCTCGATTGAGGGCCTAGGATTGTCGACTACCGATGGATAGAACCATCGCTACCGTCTGAAACTAGATATCCTTCTCACTCTCAACCTGGATAGAATAAAACAATTTTATTTTTTAAAAATAAATTTAAATAATGTAATAATTCAAAATAAATTATTATATAATATAATTAATCTATTAGTATAACAATTATAAATTACTTTGGAAAAACACGTCCGTCCTTCTTCTTCCTCTTCTTTTAGAATTGTAATTTCATTCGTCCACTAAATCCCACCTCATTAAATAAAATTCCGGGATCAAGTTCTTTGATATACAAAACTTACGAATTTTATTTATTTATTTTAATTGAACCGAATTACCAGTGATGCCCACCCTGAAGAGGACATCCTCATCCTCCATCTCAATCAACATTAAATGAATGGGAGTGCGTAGGGGCCCTCTCTCACGCGGAGGTGGTTGACTGTGCTGGCTTCTATTGGAATTTTAAAGGACGGTGGCTATATTGACTTTATCATATGGTCACGTCACTTGATTGTAAATGTGCGACTCCTTCCTTAGTTATGAATCCAGAAAGTTTACTTACTTATAAACGAAGGTGAAAGTCGATGGAGATCGAGGAAAAGATAGACCCGAGTCATGCTGCTTTGATGCAGCCTGGTGTCGAGATGGACAATTTCGGATATGAACCGGCTCATTGGTTCAACCGGGGCAAAATCTCGATGAAATACATGTTATTTTGCATTCCTCGGACGAAACACGGAATCTTTGAACCACCCGGTTCAAATCGGTTTTCAAAGGAGTACTCCCAACCGTTGCCCTGTCCACCCAATTCACTCAGGCTCTCTTGGAGAGCTTTCCAATCTCGGGCTTGCTAGTTGGAGGTCTGACCGGGCCCAAATATTCTTAACTGGGCTTGATGACGTGGCTGTTTTCTATTGGTTGCACATAAAACGTTCTGGTGGAGATCCAAACACTCTCCGTCGGCTCGCTCTCTCTCTCTCCGGGTCTCCTCTTTCGTCCTTTCTGACCTGTCCCATGGTAGCTGCATCACCATTCCTTTTCCTGTCTTCGTATCTGTGTTTGGGTTTGAGCTCCATCTCTCTCTCTTCTGCTAGTTAGTGTCTTCTTCAGTCGAGGAGTGTGGAACGATGATAGGGATTGTAAACGGTGAGGAGTCGTACAGGCTCCTGAAGCTGCTGAAGCAGGACAATCGCCCTCTCGAGGACCTCTGCTCCGAATTCATCTCCACTTTCCCTCACTCCCTCCATTTAGCTCTCTGCAACTCTCTCTGTCTTATTCTCGAGGTACCCCTCCCCATTTCACTCTGGTGCTGCTCTTGGATCGACCTCGCTAGCTGTTCATTTAGTCGATCTTCGTGGATGATGTAGGGTTTTAGGTTTTCGCTTTTCCGTTTTTAGCCCAATTCAATTCGTGAAGTACTCTTGCGCTTCATGGGTTGTAGAGGACATTCATGCATAGAGTCCGGAGAATGGTCTGGCTTTTCTCTACCGAGCGATGCATCCAAGTCTGAATCTGGGGCGCGTATTGAAGGGAAAGGGATATCGTGAATACTTGTGATGGGACTGAGTGATGCTTGTTGGAAATTTAGATATGCGAGCTTGCAGAAACTTTGTCTTTCATTTTTTCCCCCTTTACTTCTGTTTTTGTCTAGATGGTCTGCTTGAGTTTCTGATTCCCTATGAATGGAAGAGGATGGTGGAACTTTTATCTCTTTCCGCTTTTTATGATTTTTTTTCTTACTTACATGAACAAAGATTGAAGCGCACCCAAGGGCAGTCTTACTTTCTGATGCTGATCATTAGCTTTTGAGCTCCCCATGGTGAAACGAGATGATGATATTAGTTTTCTCTAAGAGGGGGATGCCTTCATGGCCCAAAGTCATGTATATTACTGACCACTACTTCAGCTTCTGAAAGCTATTTTGTCTGCCTCTATTTTTCTGTTGATTGGTGATATCAGTGGCATATTTCTCACGGTTCTTTTACATTTGTGGAAGTCTGTCTGGTCTGTCAAATATTATCAACAGTGTCTCCAAATGCTGGAGTAAAGTCATGGTAAACTAGGTTGTAGTGAGAGAAGGACCAGATCTTGAGGAACTGATAGTGGTTGGAATTTTGCATTCCTGTGAGAGGCTTTTGAGAGAAGGCAGTTCTCGCATTTGGGCTTCTTCTTGAGTCCTTCGATTCACATGCAGTTCTCAGTTTGAACTACTTGATATGTTGATGGGAAATTTCTTGTGCAGCTAGCATAATATCTTTGTCTTTAGATAATAGGTCCCTTGCTGTATTCAGCTGTGCAGCATAGTCTAGATCCCCGTATGCCTTTCTGAGCTTCACCTTGTACTTTGTATAAAGTCATGCTAATTAAATATGTTCATGCTAGCAGGAAAAGTTTATACTTAATGAGTCAGAGCGTTTGGTGGCATTCACTGTGCTGCATTGGAGTTATGCCTCTCAATGTTCTGTTAATCCATTCATCCGGTTTATTATTAATGTAAGAACTATATTGAATTCCTTCATTCCATAAGTATAATATCTTTCTTGATGGTAAGAGAAGATAGCAGGATGTTTCTGGTATCTGAGTTTACTTAGGGTCATTACTTGCTGGAGATGTTGTATATTCATTCTAAACCTGTTTTTCTGAGGTTGCTGCAAAATGCCTCGTTAATCTAGACAAAACGTTTGAGAGTTTTATTAGATTGTGTGCTGATTTCTTGATGACCATATACTTTGTGCATGTTGACATTACAGGCTGCATGCGATGAGGGGGCTGCAAAATCTGAGAGGGCTTTTATTCTCCAGTTATTGAGATCCTTTGACTCAATTAGTAGTAAAGAGGTGCATCTTTTTCTTTTGACATCTAATTGTTGAATATAAAGGACTCTGTTAGTCCTGATATTGCTACTTGCCTTTTTCTCTGGCTTCCACCTTTTTGGTGCATGGCCTTTACCCCTTTAAAGTTTTCTTTATTCCTGAGCTATAATTTTTGCTGGGCACCCATATAACCATCTCACATAAACTTCAACTTACAAACTTAAAATAGGTTCTTTCTCAGGTAAAATTGCTGGTTATAGGATAGGAAGACTCTTTCGGGGTGATGTCTTTTAAGTAAACCGTGCTTGTAAAACTAAAAAGATTTCCTAAACTGATTCAACGTTGGTTTCTTTTTCTAACTGTAGCACATTCAATGTTTTTCTTTGAATATTTTCTTGTATTAGGTCTTAAACGGATTGGCATGTGTGCTCTTTCTTTTTCTGATTAAATAAAATAACAAGAGTTCTTTGATTGTTGAAACTTGTTCCAATGAACCCATTATACAGTTACTACAAAAACTAATTGATCATGAATTGTTAGAATTGCCTCTACATTATAACACTTGCAACCTACCCAGTGTTTTTGGTCTGTATGTGTCTTGCTCGAAAATGTTTTGAGTGGTTGTGATCTGACACAATAAATTCCATGGCTTTAAACACTTTTATGTTTGTATGGGATTGACTTGTAAATGCTCTATGGAGTGGCTGTTCCTTTTCAGTTTGGGATGAGATGATTACCATGCTTGAAAAAGTTGTGTAATGAAGGACATTATAACTCCAGTGATTGCTCAGAAGTCAGGTGCCTTGATCTTATTCCAATTGGCTTGTTTTTGATGCAGTTTCTTAAACAGTCTGCTGCAGATTTTGTAAAAGGTTTTGACTCTTCGGCACAAGTAAGTTATCCATATGCAAAGGGTCTTGGTTCACATTCTGGTGATTATATTCAGCTCAAGCATGTTGAATTGTAACCGATATTGTATTGATGGGCTTATGTGGCATCATCTGCTCTGTTGAGAACATATGATTCCTGTAGACAACTAACCCCTTCCCTCTTGCCTGTCAGACGTTTCCACAAATTGATCAGTTGCAGCAGCAGTACTGTCATAATGCTCATGCTGAGCATTATAACTGCTTATTTAAGGATATGCCAGTGAAGAATGTGGTCATAGACCCTGATGTACCTTCTAATTGCAACAGAAATTCACCAGAGTATGTCGCCTTGTGTGGTATTGAAATGATGAAATTGTAGTTTTATACTTAAACTGAGTCCAATTATGGTTTTTCTTTTAATTATCAAATATGGCAATTTAGGTTTGACTTGCAACCTGGAGTCCAATCCAAGATTGGATCTGGAGACAAAGATGAAACTGTTGCTGGCTTACTATCAAATTTAACTCTAGAAGGATTAGGTCCACAATGGATCAGACCTCGGCCTCCAAGGCTGCCTATACAGGATGGGGAGGCAAGCCACATCTTGATGCTCCTTCTAGTTAATATCAAGCTAGTTTCTTTTCTCATGGCTGGTGGTGTATATTTTCCAGTTAGTGTGGTTAGTTCCCGACAACAATCATGAGCTTCTTTGGGATTCCAGTATGTGTGCGGATACTAGCAGGGGAGCTGCCATAAGGGACCTAATTGCTAAGGCTACAAAGAGCGCCCTTGTGCCTACACAGCAAGAGGTGCTTTAACATCCCCCTAGGATGGTGTAGATGCTCCAGTTTTTAACAGTGTAAATAATATTATGTATATGGTGGCACATGCATTATTTTCTCTTCCTTGGCTCTGCAGTTTCTTGTCATATGAAGAAAGTCTGTGAACATCTAGCAATACATTATTCCATATCTAATTTCATCTAGAGCATTTAATATATTTGTTATGGGACCTTGCATAGTGGGGATAATAATGTAAAAATTATGTACATCTGTACTGAGCACCTGTCATGAATCGACACAGTTGCCAAGATTTTTAAATCCCTCCATAAAGTAATTGGGTACCTTCTGCTGTTATATATTTCCTAATTTTCCAAAGGTCAAGCTGCACTATAATTTGGATATTTATGGGGAAATGCTGCACAATTCTCATGGGATTCTGGTGAATGTTGTGGACTTTACATAGAAATATCTATTACATCATTTATGAACTAAGACATTGTATCATTGAGCAGAAAGTAGTGATGGAGCTGGCAAATGATCCCAAGCTTGTATACCACTGTGGAGTGACACCATCAAGGCTACCGGTTGGCGATTCTACACTCATTGTGTGTCTTCAAATTAATATGTTCACTGGTCTGATGCAGAATTGCCTGTTTTGTTGCATCAGGAGTTGGTTGAAAATAATCCACTTATTGCAGTTGAAGTTCTCACTCGTTTGATCAATTCCCCTGAAATCACGGAGTATTCTTCTGTTTCTCTTCTTTTACTCTCAATCTGCTCTGTCCAGTGCATAGCCTTTGCTAGTTATTGTCTGTGCGCGTGTGATTTCATTGCTTATTCTCTGGCTATATCTGTTTTGTTGCTTGCAGTTACTTCACGGTACTTGTTACAATGGAAATGAGTCTTCACTCCATGGAAGTTGTCAACAGGCTCACACAAGCTGTAAAACTACCGTCAGACTTTTTACGGCTATACATTAGTAACTGTATAGCATCCTGTGAGAACATTAAGGTAATACATAGGTTTCTGGATTTTTCTCTATGCTGTCTCCATTGTATTTTGGTATTTACCATTCAATTTAACTTTCTCAAGGAGGCTCCACTACTCCTTTCCTTTCTAGGAGCCTTTATAAAACTTGTCAAGTGTCCTTAAAACAGTGAAACTGTCTAAGATGACCTAGTTCTTAGGCTTGTGAAGTGTTATTGGTTGTACGAATGACTTGGTTAAAAGTTCTTGACTTGAGTTTCAACAGGATAAGCTAACATTTGGTCCATAAAGTGAATATGTCCTATTTGAATAATAAGCCCCACCAATCCCCTCACTGATAGAAGGTAACTTTTTCCCCCTTGGGGAGTATAACCTAAAACTTATGGTAAACCCATATAGCAGCTGTTCACTTTAGTATTCAATGTATCTTTTTCCTCTAGTTTTACAGAAAGGGCACCTTATATTAGGGACTGCCTGGCACTGCTGCATTCCTAATCTGCCAGTGTTTACATGATATGTATGTTGGAACTCGTTGTAATTCCCCTTTTTAAGGCTCCTTTTATGCGGGAGAAAGGCTGAGACTGAGTGGCAAGTTATGAGATTCTGCCATTACATTTCCTGGCCTACTAAAATTGCAGGGGCCTTGGACAACAATTAAGTGTAAGGGTGGATTTGCCAAATTGTTATTTGGATGCTTTGGAGTTAACAATTCTGTGGTCGTATTATGCTGATTTTGTACAGTTATATTTCTAATGTTCAATGAAGCCATGTCATTATGGTGAATTTTCCCTGATACCTACTCTATCTGGCTCTCTTGATAGGATAAATACATGCAGAACAGACTAGTGAGACTTGTTTGCGTCTTTTTACAAAGCCTGATTCGAAATAACCATATTGATGGTAAGTTGTTAAACCTTTTTTTCTTTCTCTGCTGATTCTGAATTCTATTTGCAGCTTTTGTTTTTCTTCCACGTAAACTGTTTTTGTGATGTTTTAGACTTCTGACACGTGTTTTACGATCTGCATCACTTATGTTTGGTTTCATTTGTCTCCACTGCAGTGAAAGAGATACTGATCGAGGTCCAAGCCTTCTGCATAAATTTCTCTCGGATTCGGGAAGCTGCTGGATTGTTTAGGCTTCTTAAAACGATGGAGTGATGTTTGTCACCGCCATACTTAATGCATGGATGGTTTCTTTTTCCTTTTTTTTCCTCCTTTCTTTCTTTGGTTTTTTTTTTTCCTTTTGCATTCCCCCCGAGTCCTCTTTACCTGTTCCCGCAAGTCCAGCGTTGTAGATATTGATGATTCTTTCTGCTTACAAGATGAGTCGGAACTTCTTAGTTTTTCATGGTATTCTGCCCTATCTTTTAGAACACCGGATCTTAAGTTTTGGTTCTGATTCAGGACCTTACCCTATTGAACTCTACTTGTAACCTGTATACTCTATTGCATGCCTGGGTTTACCTGTTGGAGCATGTTCATTGGATCAAGGTTTCTTCTTCTTACCCTATAACTCATGTAAATTAGTGTAGAAGATGTTCATGGTTTTGTTAATTTTACAGCAATTTTATCTGAGTTTAATGGACTATGTACTATTTGACAGAATAAAATTCGTTGAATGTATTGTTATTTTAGATAAAAGTTGGTCTAATTAGAATGCGACAGCATAGAAAAATTTACGAAGAATTCGAAGTTAACACTGCATAAATTATATATTCACTTTTCAGCATCAATAGGAGAATTCCACACTGAGATTTCACCCATATACCCGCAATTTTCTTATCATTTTTCACATTTTAGATAACATTTCATATGATCTTTTGGCTAAGGGAGTGAGATTGTTGTGAAAAAGATGAAATTCATGCGAAAGGGGGATGGAATAGATGTAAAAAGGTTGAGAAAGAATTTGACGAAATTTAATGGTATCTTTCAGGACAAAAGTGTCAATTTCACTCTAATTTTGAATTAAGCCCAATAGACCTGAGACAGCGAATTCGACCTCCGAGTTTTGAACCAAAACAGCCCCAATGAGATGGTAATTGGGCCTCAACGAAAAAAAGCCCACTTAGTGTTTTTGCAACCACGCCCCGCCCACCACCCCCCAAAAAAAACACGAAAAAACCATCCCATCTCCCTGTCTTTCTTTTCCCTCTCAAACCTAATTCAATTGAAAACAACCCTAGAATCGGTTCTAACTTGCTGCCCGATTACATCTCTGTGATTTGGGGATTGAACTTCAAGTGCTGGCTCCCGCGCCCCCCACCCACCTCCCCGCTACTCATGGTGTGTTTTCTTCCTCTGTTGTTTCGTTTTCGTACTAGCTCCTGTCTCTCAAAGCCCCACTGTCAATATTCCCGAATTTCGTGCATTTATTTATTTATTTCTGTTTTAGGAAATTCTGCCTTGGTTCGTTTCATTTGTTAATGAATTGTCAGTCTCCATTTCCCCCTGGTTATTGGATAGACGAGAACAAGCTTCTCTGTTGTCGTCTTCAATGCGCTTGTCGGTGTTAGTTGAACTCGACGCTGTGCACTTTTATGTCCGTAGGATAGAGATGGTTGCTAGATGCATTTATATGCTCGAATCGCTCCTGTTCTCCATTTCCCCTGTGGCCTCGTTCTCTGCTTTTGGAAGGAAAGTGAGGGAAAATTTCCCCAGCTCAATATAATAGTTCGTCCCATACTGTGTAATGATTTGCATTATTGGTGGTCAGTAGTTTATTCTTTGAATTTTGGAGGCAAGGGTGCTTTACAAAAATTATTAATCGGTTAGACGTGCTGCTGTGAACAGATAGAACAGATAACAGAGATGGCAAGTAGACAATAATGCAGAAGTACTTCCTCCCTGCATAATATGCATGCATTCCATGCGATATTCTTAGTATGTTAAATGCATGGGCATTATGACGGAGGCACAAGAGAAGGAGGAACATACTGTCTTTGTTGGCTTGTCTTATGTGCTCGTATTCCTGAACAAAAAAAGAAAGCAGACTTATGCAATGAAGAATTTACATTGTTCACTGCCTGCTCCTAGTGATTGCTGGATCTTCAGTATGCTATCTATGAGCAATTAGAATGACTAGGGGCTTGATATTGTTATGGTGGAGGCCGCCCTGACTTTCAGATTTACCCATAATTATTGTGCTTGAGGATACTCCTCCCAGTGCAATGATTCTTGGATTTTGTTGATTGGAAGAGCACAAATTTACGATCCTAAAATTTACTAGAAGCATGAGATAATGCAACACAATACATGATGTCCTCTGGGATGGCAATGCTGGACCGTGGAAGTGCAGAATTTTATTAGTGCTCTATGATCATATATAGGGCTATTGGGGGGTCTGATACTGGTGATTATTGTTGAAGGGGGTTGATTATTAGATGTAAGAATTTGTGACAGAATGTTTGAAATGTTCATGTTACATGAGTGATGGATATGCTGATCCACTGATCTACTGAAAATGGATTTTGCAAATATCCCTCTTTATTTCTGTGTTTTTTCTCTTCTCTAGTGTCTCTTTTCCTTCTCATCTTCTCCTTGTTTACATTCTCCTTCCTTCTATTGGTGCTCCTTTCCAATATCTCTGATTCCTTCCTTAGATTCTGAATTCCCAGTAATATTTCGTATCTCATCTGGCATGAAATCTCAAAGTCTGGCTGCAGTTTTTTCAGTCTGCTGGTTTATATGAAAAAGGAAATATTTCATGACTGCTGTCTCTTAATTACATTCTCCATTTTCTACCATCTATTTCACAGCATTAAAGATATTACTTTCATAGTGGAGGATAATAACATCTGATGTTGTGATGAGCAGCAAGGACTGAGCCTTTGCTCTGCCATCACCTTTCTTGCTAACTGAATTGCGTGATAATATTGCCATGCCTTTTCTCTATACGCTTACAGATTTTTTAGGAGATTGTCAGCTCAAGATGATCAATTAATTTCAATTCATCACCGTATCCAAACACTTAGGTGTCACTGTTATTTTCAGTTGGGACATCTCTCTAGGGGGTGTCACTATCATATTCAGTGTCATTGACTAGATAGTTGGTATTTGAACTTGAACTGTGAATGGAAGATAATAGCTGCTAAGTGCTGAAGAGTTTGAGAGCAATAGCAGAGTAATTGATGAATCAAGTAGAAGGCTATTTTGAGAGAATTGGAGAAAAGAATAGCCTTTTTTGATTGAATACTAGGTTGTTGATTGCAAATTTGCAAGACCAACGCATCAAATGTGCAGAGTGACGAACAAGGAGATAATCTGTCTACTTCAATCAGATAATATGGGGACAGAATTTGGAATTGGTTCGTCTGTGCACTTACTGTGATAGCTATTGCTTGCATAGAGTTGTTAGATGGCAATTGCAGAGAACACCAATCTGTTGGTGTTTCACAAAGGCACACAGGTGTTTGGTGGTATTATTTGTCTTGTGAGGATAATTGGTGGGTCATTTTTGAAAATATGGATTATTTTTATCAGCGGCTTCTCTCCTATATGCACATATCAAGCCATCTCTATGAAGTTTGATCCTATTTTTAACTAATTTTGTATTTTGTCCAGGAAAGATTTTGTCACTATCCTTATGAGAACTAGGAACCCTGTGGTTAGCCCAATAATAACTACCTAATATTTGGGAGATGGATGATGTGGATATAGAATTGGATGAGATGGAACTAGTTGCTGCTGCAGCTGCTTACTTCCTTTATAACAGTGTAACTGCCCAATCTGGTCCCAGATGTTTTCCTCGTAATTGCAGTTTCATGGCTGAAGCTCTCAATTCTCAAGATGATGTTTTCCGGGAAATGTTTCGGATGGATAAGCATGTATTTCATAAGTTATGTGACAACCTTAGGCAGAAAAACTTGCTGCGAGATACTGCTGGTGTTATGATAGAGGAACAGCTAACAATTTTCTTGAATATCATTGGACATAATGAGCGCAACAGGGTGATACAAGAGAGGTTTCAGCACTCTGGTGAAACCATCAGCCGACATTTTAATAATGTTCTGAAAGCAATCAAGTCCATGTCCAAAGAGCTTTTGGAGTGCCCACCGGACACTGCTCCACCAGAAATCCTAAGAAGTAATCGGTACAACCCCTACTTCAAGGTATAGACACGTGATTCTTCTCATCCTATCAGCGTGATTCCATTTCACTTATTCTATCCTTCTATTAGGATTGCATTGGTGTTGTAGATGGAATGCATATTCCTGCCCATGTACCGGCAAAAGATCAATGTCGGTTTCGCAATAAGAAAGGCTTTCTATCACAAAATGTATTAGCAGCTTGCACATTTGACTTGAAATTTATATTTATATATCCTGGCTGGGAAGGTTCAGTACCGGATTCACGGATGTTAAGAGCTGTACTCGATGATCCTGATCAGAAATTTCCTCCAATTCCTAAAGGTTGGTCCTAAAAGTTTTTAACGGGGAAGCATGTTGAATGTTTTGATTCTTGTGCTTTGATTAGTCAAATTGCCAGTCATTATGATGATCATATCTTTCCTGGATGTTTCGTCATATTTCAGGCAAGTTTTATCTCGTTGACATGGAGTACCTCAACACGGAAGGATTCCTTGCTCCATATCCAGGAATTCGATACTACCCTCATGAGTACAGAGGGGTTAATCACTTGCCGCGAAATGTCGAGGAGCTATTTAATCACCGGCATTCGTCTTTGAGGGTTGCCATTCAGAAATCTTTTGAAGCACTGAGAACTCGATTTCCTATCCTCAAGCTGGCCGCTCAGTACTCATTTCAGGTCCAGAGGGATATAGTAATAGCAGCCTGTGTCTTGCACAACTACATCAGGCGGGAGGAAAGAAATGACTGGCTCTTTTCTCGCGCCCAGGAGACGACTCCAGAAGTGTTGCCTGAGTTGGACGACCAACGGGAGATGCAGCTGGGTTCCACGATGCAAGAGCAAGTTGCTTCCTCATTACGGGAATCAATAGCTGTAGCGATGTGGAACGATTTCATCAATAAGTGGGATGAATGGTGATTGCAGCGGATATTGCTGATACAGCTGGTTCAGCTTATAGCTACTGCACTTTTGTGCTGCAATAGCTTGGGGAAGTGGATAGCTTCAGTTACTGACGAACTGAAATGGTAGGAGCTTTGCTCAACGAAGCTTCCTGTCGTACATATTGATCATATAGAATAGGCAGCTCAACTCAGTTCAATCTGCCCAGTGAGCGGTGGTCTGAGCGAGCTGGTGTTTGTCTTGTCTTTTCATCATCACCATCCGTCTAAATTTAGCTGAGAGGGATTGAACCCTGCAGACCATTTGAACCATATTTGCTAGGCAGCTCCACGACATAGGCACTTTCTGTTCCTTACATGAGAGAAAAAGCGCGTCGATTCCTAAATTTGGGTTCACCTTCAACCATCCCTCAACTTTACTAGGGCCAGGATAACCAACACAGCAAGGAGCAGCAGCGAGGAGGTAAAAGAGCAAAGCCAAACGAAGGGAGGGGAAAGTAAAAAAAAAAAACAGAAAAGTGACACTTTCTGTAACTACTGAAAATAAAAAGTAAGTATCCAATCGGTAGCATGCTTTAGAAAATACAGAGAGAGAGAGAGAGAGAGAGAACACTAGTTTGGCGACAGGAAGTGCACCCGAGTGAGTGGATACTCTTTTCCAGCTATCCATACGCCAATTTGAGACCACTGAACATCCTCCCAGTCCAGATTCTCCTCCAGCACCTGCTCAACCACAAGAAACATATCAATGAATCCCAGATCTAGTCTGTAGAGGAAGCACACTTGCACTGAAAAACTAAATGTTATCAACAAATTTTCGCACATTGCGACTGTCTCCAAATAACCAAATATCGAAGAAATATTTCCATAACCAGATAGAGAGATTCAAAATACCTCAACATATTCGAGGGGCAGAGGAATTCCTATCAAACGCGTAACTTTCTGGGGAAGTGGTTTCTTGCACTGGGACCAGCGAAATACATCTACCACTGTGCTGTCGCTTTCATTTCTTTCCCCATTCATGGAATATGTGTGGTGATTATGGGACTTATCTGACTCTGACTCATGCAGCTGAAGAGTGGCTTTGACTGTCTTCTCTCCATTAAAACACAACTCATACCTACGGGCGCATCAACATGAGAGAAGAATAGTAATTCATAAATTGCAGAACAACATAAACATTCTTAAGGTTGCCTTCTGTACATTTTGAATGATATGGTATATCCTTTTCACATTGAAATTGCTTAAGAGAAATAGAATAATCAATGAGGCCAAGAGGGCACAGAAAATTCAAGTTCCCACTGACAAATTACTGCCATGTATCTGGAATGGAAGGACCAAATAACCGGCATCATATTTCTTCTAATATAGTTGCAATTATCCTCTCTCACACTCTCCTGCCTGCGTCTTACAAAATATGCCGCCTCCATCCATCAATGGAAAAGAAAATGCATAGAGAAGAATGCATGGAGATCAATATTGATTACCATTTGACCTATACACTAGACACAATGATTTTGGTGGAAAATGTTCTTCCAAATCATAAAATTACATGATGTTTAAAACACATGCAGCTATTTCATCAAAGAAGCTAGGTGAGGATTAGATCAGTATGTTAACAGTACCTGCGAGTATGTGTTTCCAGATACAACACTTCTCCCTTCTTCAACCGTGCAGATGTATAGAGAGCCTTTTTCAGACCCTTATCAGCAACAATACTTAAACTGTATTTAATCCTGAAGTTATTGTAAGAATTAGATGAATGACAATCCAAGTGCCAAAGCATAGATATATAAATCAATACAGAAAATTTATTAGTTCTTAGATATAAAGAATAAAGAACCGGTAATGATCACTCTAATACTTGGATGGTTATAAATTGGCATTAACACTATCAAGAACAGTTAAACTTGTTGGCTATTGCTATGCCATATAAAATGAAGAACTAGTTAGAACAAAAACATATCCAAAATAAATTGATTAGATATGCAAATGATTATCCAAACATACCAAGGCTCATTGCACAAATTGTATTGTATTGTAACTTCTCGTACAAAGCGCTGCTGCCGCAATGCATTCTATGAAAAAAGCATACAACATCAGCATTCTGGGCAAACAATAAGTCATCCAGTCAGAAAAAAAAAGATTATATATATATATATATATTAAGCATGAGCACATGAACGCTGGTAAAATCCCATCCAAAGAATAATAATAATTACTTCAGGTGTTCATTGAACTTCGCTTCTGGTACCTAATTTATGTAAAGCACCAATCTGAAGGTCAATGTGACAAGAACATTATTCTTTAATGATAAGATGGTCAAATAAATTAATTATAGTCTCAAGATTGAAAGATCAAGGCTTGCTAATTAATACCGATGCTGCAGCCCTTGTAGTCATTGTCCGCTCAACTGCCACAGGTGCAAGGGTAGGCTCCACTGTTGATGTATGTGTTATACAAGGTTCAAGATCAATAGTACCACCTCCTTTCTGAAAATAAAATTATTTTAAGAAAGAGAAGACATAAGATGACAGCAGTTATTTAGATACTCTAAAAGTCAATTCAATAGTACTAGCAAGTTTCTTGTAGCTCAGTAACAAAACTCTTCTTTTTTCCTTTCAAATACACTCTATAAGCTCTCCAATAAGCATTCGCCTCTCATCCTATTCCTTGAACAAATAGTTGGCAGCATCTCAATAGGCAATGAGTTCAGTGGAGTATAGTCTCTATTCAATTAAAAATTAGGTCGTGTTATTTTCTTTTCTCGATTTTGTTGGTGATTTTTTAGTTGAGTTAACAAGAACCTCCACCAAGTCTACTAGGGTTTGCTCTTTAGTAGGGAAACTTCAACATTATAATGAACCGATGTATAAAGAATAGATTTATATATTAATAAAACAACAATATGTTTATAGGAATAAGTATCACCTTTACGATGCAGCATCTCTCAACACGATAACTACACCCAATAGCGGCTCCCCAAGCACGAGAACGGACATTGTTCCTCAAAGTCGCAATGTAACCTGCCACATTTATCCGTCCCAAATAAATAAATGCACATATAGAAATCATTACACACGACCATTCAGGTCATGGCACCATATATGATTGCAAGATTTTAGGATTTTGTACTATCTCATATCAAATTTTCAGGAAGCCCCACCAGCTAAACACACTCTCCTTCAAGCATTCTTACATACCGAGACCTCTCTCTCACCCCCTCCAACAGAGAGACACATTCACCATACAGTTATTAAACCTCAGTTTCTAACAGCCTTCATGATATCATAGTTACGATATAAGTCTGTTCTCTTTGAAATACTAAGGCAAATATAATGATTGACCATAATTATAATTTGCTAGAAGGCTTTTGAAGCTAAACTTTCATATATTTCTGCGTTGATTAAGGACATTGCAGAGAACATACACAAAATTCCAGTATTTTCGACTTAAAAAAAAAGCACTTAGTTTTCTAATTCTCAGGTTACAAGTTGATATCTCCCACCAGTTTATCACTAACTGTACCATTCAATTCTCAAATAAGTTGCTAATAAACAAAATGCATGCCTGAAATTGCATAATCAAGTCAAAATACAACTTTTACTTGAACTTACTTTCCAATGGGGGAAGAACTCTGATAGTTGCACGTAATTCTTGGATGGCAGAAGGTGGAGGAGAAGTTGTGGGTCGGCAGTAACCAGTGTGCATGAGAACTGGAAACAAGATTCAATATTTAGTCTCACCCTCCATGGTACAATACTCTAATATTGCATTATACAAAAACAGGCAAAAAATCTTTGCAATTAGCACATACCAGCAACAAGATCAGAATCGTAAGTGTATATGTCAGTCCCCCAAAGCTGGCCCCCTCTAACCTGCTCCGTAAGATGTTTTAGGGAGTCAAAATACATATGGTAGCAAACTTTCATGTCCAAAAGATTAACAAAGAAATTATAATTCTTCGCCCGTGCTCAACCCAATTGGCATGCAGTGGAAAAATTAACCACCGATGAGAAGTTGGTCATATTATAAGTTTCTCCTCTCTACCCTATTGCTCCCCCTTCACCCTTCAATTCTGGGGCTCACCATGTTTTACATTCGACCTTCTCCATTGTTTTTGAAAGCTACACGAGTAGTTTCCATTTGAAATTAGGCCTAGAACTTTCAGGTAACTATTTTTTTTCTTTTTCATTTTTGGAATGAAAATGCATATCTAAACGTGCCAAACCTGAATACAATCACAAAATTCATCAAAATACCTTAACATGAAGGTTAATGTGACAAAAATGCATCATACTTGCGGAAACCAGTTTACATAAGAATTGATTATTCTAATTTACATACTAGAGAGCATGCTTGATAGCTTATACAGTGGTCAATTTTTAAATGAGGCGTTTAGTGCTCATTAGCAATATCAAATTAGCAGTCATCCCTGATTCACAATTTTTAAAGTCTCTAAAAACAGCAAAAGGGGGAAATCAGAATGATAACAGATGACATATTGCACAAATAATCCACAGCAGATACGTAATAGCTGGATTTGATGTTCCTTCGAAACTATCCTCTAAAAGAAGTTCACCTTTCATCAACAGACGAGCAGATTAGAAAAAAAGGAAAAACAGCATGCTTGTAAATTGCCTGCACCATCTTGGTGCCTTATCAGTGGAAATCTTCTGTTTTTCATTCAGAGAGTGTGTGTATGTGCAGACATAATCAAAGTATCAGTAACTTACTTGGCGATTTGTAGCAGTAACATGTTCTGCGGGTATTCGTATTTCAAGTATTGGACCATTCCGAGAGCTTTCACCATTTTTCTCAACAGGAGATAATTCATATTCCTTCCACAATTTAATTAATTCTTGCATGGATTCACCAACTTTATATACAACTGAAGAGACTTCAGCTTTGCCTGAAACTTCAACAGCATAGAATATAAAGTCAAGTAAGTTAAGGCTATTGATTAAGCATGGCATGCTGTTCTAACTTCACAAAATTCAAATATAACTCAACTACATGACTTCCGCAAGTTTTCAGGTAAAACACCAAATTTTTAGCCAGTCCACACTATCAGTTAAGAAGATATACATCAACTGATATTGAATACTGCGAACAATGTTAGAGTTCTCAAGGGATGTCATTTTTAAAGCAAAAAGACTGCCTTCAAAGCATACCATTCATTTGATATAATAACTCCAGTAGGAGAAAAGAAGAACATATGTACAGTTTCTCATCGATACAGATAAAAAAATAGTGCTATAGCTTCAATTGGGAAGATATACTCCATTTGAAATGTTTGAATGCCAAGCACACCTTGGACCACTGAAATAATGCTAAAACTTGCCAGAGTTCTTTTTATGTCTATGAGATGTGACACCAACAGCTACGGTCACCTAGACACATCTAACCTGGACAAAAGTGCATGAAGCTTGTCTTATCTATACTACCATACAATGGAAAATTTTAGTGTTGTCACAATTCTTTTGTCAAACTTGGCCAAGTAGCCCCACTTAGCATTTACTACATTAAAAGTAAGTAAATATAGCAGCTGACAGCATGGGTAAAAATTGTAGAATTCCCTACATCTCCTAATACAAATCTTTCTCCCACACCTTCACTCCATATGCATCCATATATTAAAAACTCACTCCTCTCTCCTCCCCTCTCTACTTTTCATCCTCCCCACTAACTTTTCTTGTATCCTCTTTCACCCAAAGCCCCTAATGTTTCCATCAACTTACAATTCAATCTTTCTTCAGGTTCCTTTATCAATAAAATCAGATATTGGGATAGTAAAAGCAAGCCTGTTTCCTTGGGCAATCCTTTTTCTGTATACAAGCAAGGTTGCTAGAACTGGCCCAAATACACTGACATGGAATATCTGAGAACAATGCAACTGATGCAAAAATCTATATTTTACAAGCACTTGACACCCACTGTTAAAGAATTGAAGAAACATTCCAGTCAGTCAAGGTCTGGAAGGACATTGGACCCAAGTGAAGGGTACCATGGTACAAGCTCGTTTGATTCTCTGAATACACCTCAAGAGTGCCATTTGTAACTTGGCTATCCATTCTTAATAGGTTAGCCATGTATCACACAATAATGAAATGGAGTTCTCTACCCTCAGCTTGCAGTGAATTCCATTAAACAAATGGTGAAACCAGAAATCATCTTCTTCTTCTCCTGCTTGGTTACAAAAGAAGTCTGGCAAGCCATTCTGGATCAACTTCAGATCGCTAAAGTTACAGGGGTTTAGGAAGAAGAATTATTCTATAACTTAAGCAATTAGATTGTTTGCTGCAATGTTCTAGATTTGAATAAGCTTTCATGAATCCTTTTATGCACATGCATTGACATATCAATGGAAAGAACTCATACTCCTAGAAAAAGAGCAAGCTTATTTATAAATCAAACAGAGTCGACTATTTCAGAGAAAATGCACATGCAAAATTGTATTTATTAGTTCTCATCAATACATAATACAATTTCTCAGGCAATTTATGGTATTTACACTATTTCCAATATTGAAAAAATTATATGTTACGGCATGTAGCACCGATGCAGGGTGTAGTTAACATTTACAAGGCATGTTAAAAACTTAAAATCACTCCAACTCACTCACCGGCAAACCTCATGTGGAGTTCCCCACCCTGAAGGGCAGGGACCACTATCAACTGTTTGCCATTAGAAGCATCAAAGCATAAATAGTTCAGTTAATACCCAATACGTTCTTCTCATTACAAGCTCCCAAAAATAATCTTTGACTGCAACATAATGTACAGCATCTTACCTTGAGACCTGCCAAAAGAAGACAAACGAAACAAATTTTAGCTTTCTGAAAACATTACACAGTATAAACTCAGAAGAATACATTCAATTTATCGCATACAGCAATGTTTCAAAAATAAGACAACTGCTGCATTGATGATAAAGAACCAAGATGGTACGAAAATAATTATGACCACAATTGCTAGAGTTAGATGAATGGTGCCAGAATCACTAAGAAATAGGTTAAAACTATAATTATAGGCAATTCTTAGTGAGGGTAGTCATGAAAGTTGGATACCTTCTTAGGCAATAATTGATGTGGCATTACTCCTCAAAAGTAAAATATTTATCATTTCCTGTATGTTGGATGAAACTTCCTCCATATTTTGAAAAGGGAGAAATATATGTCACAAATCAGAGTTTTCACAAGGAAGCAATATTGTCACTTATGAGAGTTCTTGAATTCCTTGGATTGACATGAGATCCAGAGTTAAACCTTTAGTTTCAGACTACCATAGCCTCTATTATTTCCTTTTCAACTGTCTGGTGGATAGCTTGCATTTGCAGTAAACGGGTCAAGAATAAGTGAAATCAACACATAGATGGCCGGATTTATGAAGAGCTCTGAATTTAACAGGGTTTGTGAGAAAAGAAATAAGCAAAGCATCCCATCTTTGGTAAAACGGGTCCTTTTCTTTTAGAGATATGAGATCCATGGTACAAGTTTATTTCTATAAAAACTAATAGTGATCTCAATAGTAAGAAATTCTCATTCAATCTAATTGCCTGCATCAAATCTGAGACTTATAAGAAATGATTGAATTCATACCCAAAAAAAGGAACACTATGACATACCCTTCATTCTCCTGCATTCGGGACCTAAAACGAGGGTCACGACCCGCTCTCTGTGGGCTGCCTCTTGGACGAAGCATTCTCTTCCTTTGCTGGATTCCGTCATAATTGAAAATTTCCTTTTCCATTTCTACTCCTTCAACATCTGCACATACATCCTCTGATTCTCTGTCATATCCTCTACCACGCTTCTCAATCTTTTCTCCTTCTATGTTTGAGTCTCTTTCCTTCTTTCTATCTTGGGCCTCCTTATCAGTGTTTTTCCAGCCATCAGACTCTTTATGTTTCTTTGGCTGCTCTACTGGATTTTCTTGTTCCGTCACTTTGACAGGCACGTCCAAAGAATCCTTCTCAAGGGTTAGCACATCTTTCTCAGGACCAGTCAACATTTCCTTCTTTGGATGATCCTTCTCTCTTTCCTTCAATTTTTCCTTATCTTTCATAGGATCTTTCCTCTCTTTATCCCACCTCTCCACTTCTCTGTCATCTCTGACCAAATCTTTGCCATCACCACTGCTAGTTCCTAAATGCAGATTATTCCTCCGGTCTTTTCTCTCCTTATCCTTCTCTCCCCAATCACGGTGCTTCAAATCTTTCCTTTTCCTATCCTTATCTTTCATTTTTTCCTCAGCTTTCAAATCAACTCTATTCTCCCCTATTGCCTCTTGCACTTCACCATAAGCACGCTCTTCTACAGCTGAATCTTCTTTTGCAGTCTCGAGGGGCCCTTGTGAACTATTGCGGGAAATATGCCAAGGACTGACACTACTTCCCCCAAATGGTTCGGGGTATCTTCTACCTCGGTGATACTCTTTTGAGTCCTTCCAATTCAAGTAACCACTTCCCACACCATGACCATCCTTCCCCACCTTGAAATCACCCTTAAGATCACTATGACTCTCCACATCATATTTCATCTTTTTATTCTCATCCATTCTAGTTTCAAACTTGCCATCTTTTTCTGTTTTCCCACTTTGAGCATCCCTTTTAGCTTCAGAACACAATTCCCTGGCATCAATCTTTGTTTCACGGTTCTCAGCCCTAAAATCTCTATTATCCTTCAAATCTCGTGATTCCAACCTGCTTTCAGAGAAAACAAGATGGTCTGGATGTGAATCATCTACTGAAGACGATGGCATTCGACAAATTGGATGCATTGGAGACCTTCTATCCACATCACGAGATTCTGCCCTGGGAATCTTTGCCATCCGATTCTCTTGATTCATGTCATGAGATGGATGATACTCATTCGATACCGCTGACATGAGCCTAGGATAAGAAGGGATATCTTCATGACCGTATTTTGAAGAAGAATGGCCACTCTCTTCATGAGATCTTTTGGAAGAACCACTCATAATTCTTATTTAATATATGTGTGAAAGAATACCCAGATTCTTGATCGTTTAATCATCTAATGCTCCAATCTGGAAAACAACAAGAGCAGTTTTTGAACATTTCCTAGTAATAAATAAATCAGGGCACAGTTATATTACAACCAGACTAGAACATTGGTGCCATGAACAAAATCCTAACACATAAAGTAATATCATATATTAAATCGAAGGCAATACACCAAAAAACTGCTAAAACCAAAACCATTCACTAATTTACATTCCAACTACTCCAATCCATGGCAAATTCATTAACCATACTTTGATTAGAAGCATTGGTTCCATGAACAAAATCTCCATGTCAATCAAGGGAAGGATCGATAGGACCTTAATCTCTACCAAGTCTCCTTTCATCATGATCTGTTAAAGCCAAAAACAAACTAGAGCTGTCTTGTACTTGTGCAAATAGGATGAATTTTGCTGTTCATTTCAAGAAACTACCAGATGTTGGAACATGGAATTAGGGATGCTGGTTGAAAATTTAGTGGGGAATTTTATAATTGAACACATGCAGTACTAATGCACAACAGTTTCTAATCTTTCAATCTCACGCGTGCTCATTCAATTTGCTGCTTCTCTAGTCTCAATCACAGGTCTCTCTCCAAATATATTGTCAAACTCAAGACATACATATATAATATGACATCAAACCCTTATCCCTTCATGTTAGCAAGGGGGGCAGAATCAGCAATTCTGATATCGACCACAAAACAAGGGAGAGATACGGAAGGCACGAAAAAGGAATACAGCCGGAGACTATTGAAGGCATGAAGGAGGACGCAGCTATGGGTAGAACCTCATTCTTGAACAAGCAATACAAGCAATCATAACCCGAACTCGAGAGCACAGACGCAGCACACGCAGAGAGGAGGAAGATTAAGCCTAATCCAAACCTGAACTCGAAGACCATGGGCAAAACGAAAAACTGAACTCGAATACAATCACTAGATGGCATTCAATTAGAGAAAGGAGAAGAAGATTAACCTTAACTAGTCACTCTTCCACAATCGAAGGCAGGAGGGGGAAAGATGGCACAGACTACGATCGCGGGGAGTAGCATATTAGGGTTTCCCCTTGTTTTCAATTTTGGATGAGCCGGGTATTCTGATGTTTTTGTGAAATCTTTGGAAATATTAAAAACCGGCCGGATCATAAGGGTCCAACCGGGACTTCAGACTTACTAGTCAAACCGGAGCTGACTGATGGCCGAATTTCTGGATGGACCGGAATGACCGTCCGGTCCGGTCCATCCAGGAGGATCCATTTGCAGCTTCGTGTCTGTGTTGGGGTCTGAGCTTTTCGGATGCTCTTAGCGCTCTCTCTCTTTCAGCTAGTGGAGTGAGGAACGATGATAGGGATTGTAAACGGCGAGGAGTCGTACAGGCTCCTGAAGGTGCTAAAGCAAGAAGACAATCGCCCTCTCGAAGACCTCTGCTCCGAATTCGTCTCCACTTTCCCTCACTCTCTCCATCTCCCTCTCTGCAACTCTCTGTGTCTTATTCTCGAGGTACATCCTTTGACTCTGGTGCTGCACTAGGACGGACCTGGCAAGCTGTTCATTTACTTGTTCTTCTTCTTGGGTGGCGTAGGGTTTTAGATTTTTCCCTTTTCTGTTTTTACCCCAATTCAATTCGGGAGGTGGGGTCGTATTGGAGGGAAAGGGATCGTGAAGACTTGTAACGGGAGTGAGTGATAATTGTTGGAAATCTAGCTATGCGAACTGGCAGCCCTCTGTTTCATTTCTTTCAAGTGTCATACTTTCGTCTTTTCGTTTTTCCCCTTTTGCTTTATTATTATTATTATTATTATTTAATTTTGGGACAATCTGGTGGAGTTAGTCCCTAACAACAATCACGAGCTTCTCTGGGATTCCAGTATGTGTGCAGATACTGGCAGGGGAGCAGCCATAAGGGTCCTAATTGCTAAAAGCTACAAAGAGCCCCCTAGTGCCTGCACAGCAAGAGGTGCTTTAACATTCCTTACCAAGATGTGGATTTTCCAGTCTTTAACAGTGTAAACAATTATGTAAATGGCGGCACATGTACTGTTTCTTCGTCTTTGGCTCTGGAGTATCTTTTATCTAATGAGAAAAGGCTGTGAACATCTGGTGGTACATTGTTTTGAATATAATTTCATCTGGAGCTTTTAATATATATTTTTATGAGGACCCTGCATAATGGGGATTATTGTATAAATGGTACATACATCTGTCCTAAGCACCTGTCATATGTCCTAGATGCAGTTGCCATGTTTTCTAAGTCCATCCATAAAGCTACAGGCTGCCTTCTGCATTTTATTATTATATATTCCTTATTATTGGATAGGTCAAGCTGCACTGAGATTTGGATATTTTATGGAGAAATGCTACACAATCCTATGGGATTTTGGTGAATTTCATGGACTTTGCATAGAAGTATTTAATACATCATTTTAGAACTAAAGCATCCTGTGGTTGGCCAGAAAGTAGTGATGGAGCTGGCAAATGATCCCAAGCTTGTATACCATTGCAGAGTGACACCATCAAGGCTACTGGTTGGCAATTCTACACTCTTCTTGTTATTTCTTCAATATAATATGCCACTAGTCTGATGCTGAATTGCCTGTTTTGTTCCTCCAGGAGTTGGTTGAAAATAATCCACTTATTGCAGTTGAAGTTCTCACTCGATTGATCAATTCCCCTGAAATAACAGAGTATTCTTCTAGTTCTCTTCTTTTGCTCTCAGTTCTGCTGTGTCCAGTGTGTAGCCTGTGGTTATTCTCTGGCTATATTTGTTTCTTTGCTTGCAGATACTTCACAGTACTCGTCACAATGGAAATGAGTCCGCACTCCATGGAAGTTGTCAACAGGCTCACACAAGCAGTGAAACTACCATCAGATTTTTTAAGGCTATACACAAGTAACTGTGTAACATCCTGTGAGAGCATTGAGGTAATCTGTACATTTCCAGATTTTTCCTGTGCTGTCTGTGTTGTGCATTTTTGTTATTATTATTATTTTTTGGTTTACACCGTGCAATATCCCGGGCCAGCCGAAACACACCTTGAGATTAGTTTGTGGTTGGGAGATTCGATCCTTGGATCACCCATTTTGGATCACAGTGTATTTTTGTTATTTACTTTCAATATAACTTTCCTAAAAGTCTCCACTCCTTACCTTTCTAGGAGCCATTATAAAATTTGTCAAGTGTCCTTCAAAGAGTAAAAATGTATGGGCTGACTAAATTAGCCAGGCTTGTGAAGTATTATTGGGTATACGAGCGAATGACGTGGTTAAAAATTCTTTCAACTTGATTTTCAACCATATGAGTTAACATTTGGTCCATAAAGTAGTATTTTCAAAATAGTGTGCCTGGTTAAAGGTTCATGGAACCTGCTCCACGAAGCCTAAATTTTATATAGACTCCAGACAGCTGCTATTCACTTTGTTGTTTGATATCTCTGTTTCCTCTAGTTTGACAGAAAGAAGGCTTTATATTAGGGACTCCCTGGCAGTGTTTGCATGATATATACGTTGGAACTCTTTGTAATTCTTCTTTTAGATAACGATTACATGTGAGGTTGGATTTGCCAAATTGTTTTCTGGATGCTCTGTGGTTGCCAATTCCATGAATGTATGTATTATTATGTTTATTTTGTAGAATTATACTTGTAGTGTTCAATGAAGACGTCATTGTTGTGACTTTGACATATATATATATATATATATACACACACATATATCCCTGAAACTAGCTCTATTCTCGCTCTCTTGATAGGATAAATACGTGCAGAGCAGACTAGTGAGACTTGTCTGCGTTTTCTTACAGTGTCTTATAGGAAACAACCATTTAGATGGTTAGTTGTTTAAAGCAATTTTCCTTTCTATGCTGATTCTGAATCCCATTTGCAGCTCTTAGTTTTCTTCCACGTAATCAGTTTCCTCTCCCACCCCCACCCCACTAAACAATGTTTTAAGTGCTATGGAATGGACACTTGTCTTATGACTTGCCTTTACTCATGTTGAGTTTCGAATGTCTCTGCGGCACCGAGAGGTACATTGATCGAAGTCCAAGCCTTCTGCATCAATTTCTCTCGGCTCCGTGAGGCTGCTGGATTATTTGGGCCATAGTTTTAAAAATCAGACTGGGCAGACCGGTTCAACCGGTTCAACTGGAAATTGTCACTCACCCGATCCGGTTCTCATAAATACTCCAATTACACTTTAAATTATGTTAAATCCGGTTGACCGGCCATTTTCTGGTCAAATCTGTAAATCTCAATTGAACTGATGAAAAAATTGGTCAACTTAAAATAAAAAAATAAAAGATTATTATAATATACATATTTTATTTTATCAGACTTATATTTATATTTTATGTTAAATTTGAGGTTAATAAAATGATTATATTAATAATTTTTATTATAAATTATAATTACATTATAATATTATATCGATTTATTAATAATATTACTTATTAAACATATAGATTGACTCATTGAACCCTCAATCCGATTCATGAATATATACTTTGACCGATTTTTGATTCGGTCTAATTTTAAAAACTATAATTTGACTTTCTTAAGACGACGATTGATATGTACATCACCGCCGTAGTTAATGCATTTAACCCCACCCCACGCCACCCCAGTCCTCTGTCACGATCCGGCAATTGCTTCCCTCTTGTTGGGTGTCCACTCCTGTAGATATATATTAGTGATTCTTTCTGCTTATTACAAGATGAGCCAAACCTAAGGTCTTGTTTTTTTTTTTTTTTCAATTTCAATTTGGCCGTACTCAAAATATCTATTTCGATGAATTAAATTAAAAATTTTGCTAACAGAAAATTCAAGTGTCCTGCAGATAAGCACTGGACTCAAAATATGTGATTAGTCCCATTAGTAGGTGATCTGGTAGCAGCATCGCGAGGCAAGGGGGAGGATGATAGATAAGATTGATATCCATATCAGAGATAAGAGCAATTACGCTTACTGCAACCACGAGAAATAAAGAGAAACATCCGATCGGTTGCACTCACTGGGAAAACGCACGAGAGAGAGCTATTTGGGCGACAGGAACTGCACCCGAGTGAGTGAGTGCTCTTTTCCAGCTATCCACACACCGGTCTGAGACCACTGAACATCCTCCCAGTCCAGATTCTCCCGCAGCACCTGTCCGGCCACAAGACACATATATCAATAAATCCCTCGTCCGATCTACCCTCATTCCTTGCAGTAAACGAGTAGAGAAATCAGAGGCCAAAAAAAATTAAAAAAACGAGTAGAGGAATCCCAATAGATCACTATTCTCAAATTACGGATCTGCTAATCCCCTTCGCAACAATGGAGGTTTTAGAACTGTATACCATCCTCCACATCGCACGTCGTATAGTAGAGGTAGAGGCACCGAAAGATTAAATGCTATCAACAATTTTCTAAGCATTGCGAATGCCCCCAAATAATCAAATGTCAAAGTAATATATATCTATGTATCCATAGCCAGAGAGAGATTCAGATACCTCCACATGCTCGAGGGGCAGAGGGATTCCTGTCGATCGCATGATTTTCTGGGGAAGAGGCTTCTTGCACCGAGACCAGCGAAACACATCAACCACCATGCTGTTGCTTTCGTTTCTTTTCCCATTCATGGAACACGTGTGGTGATTCAGGGATTTCTCCGACTCGGTCTCGCGCAGCTGGACAGTCGCCTTGACCATTTTCTCCCCAGTGAAACACAACTCGTATCTACGGGTGCATCAAGAAGCGAGGAGAATATTATTCATAAATTGCAGAGCAACACGGACATTGTTAAGGTTTGCCTCTCACACATTTTGAACGACATGCATCCCATTTTTCACATTGAATATACATAAGAAATTTAATCATCAAAGAGGCGAATGAGGGGGCAGAAAATTCAATTTTACAACAAATTACTAGCGTATAGAATTGCAAGGAACAGTTAACCAGCATCATATTTCTTCCAATATGGAAGCAATTAACCACTCTCATGCTCTCATGCCTCTCTCTTACAGGGATATCTCACATCCATCCATCAACAGAAAAGCAAATGCATGGAGATCAAAATTGATTATCATATTGTCTTGATCTCTTAATTTAACATGACAATTTTGGTGGAAAATGTTCTTCCAACCTCATACAATGACATGATGTTTTGAACACATGCAGCTATTTCATCAAAGAAGCTAGGTGAGCATTAGATCAGGATGTTAACAATACCTGCAAGAATGTGTTTCCAGATATAACACTTCTCCCTTCTTCAACCGTGCAGATGTATAGAGAGCCTTTTTCAGACCCTTATCAGCAACAATACTCAAGCTGTATTTAATCCTGAAGTTATTATACGCATTAGATGAGTGACAACACAATTCTAGTGCCAAAGCTAGATATATAAATCAATAAGGAAAATTCCTTAGTTCTCAAATATATAGAAGAAAGAACGGAAAATTTCATTAGAAGCTACAAAAGAACATCTTCCCCACTGCATCAGAAATGGTTTGAATGTCCCAAAGTAAGAGATCCCTCTAATACTTGGATAGTCATATTTTGGCATTAACATCAGCAAGATATGCTGGCCATCACTATGCTATATAAAATTATGAACTTGCAGAGCAGCAACATTTTTTACGCCTCTTAATTTCTTGTCCCCAAATGTTTGAGTGACGTAAAAAACAGACATCACAAAACAAAATTAAATAGAAGTACAAGCTTTGACTACCTTATAAATAATCAAAGGATATGAAGAACCCAGTAAGAACAAAAACATATTCAAAATAAATCGGTCAGATAAGCAAAGGATTATCACAAATATACCAAGGCTCGTTGCATAGATTGTATTGTATTGTAACTTCTCGCACAAATCGTTGCTGCCGTAATGCATTCTATGAAAAAGTGTACAACATCAGCATTTTGAGCAAACAAGTCGTTCATTAAGAGAATATTAAGCATGGGCACATGAATGATAGTAAAATCTCATTCCCTCAAAGAATAAAAATAATTACTTCAGGTATCCATTGAACTTCTCTTCAGGCACTTACTGAACCTACATAAAGCACCAAGCATAATCTTCATGTTTTCCAAGGTGAACGTGACAGGACTATTCTTTAATGATAAGATGGTCCAAATTAATAATAGCATTAAGAAAGTGCAAAACTATATAAATAAATATATAGAAAAGACTCATCAAGTGAAGCACCAAGACAATGGGATGACAGACAGCCAAGAGCGACAGCAATATATAAAGCGATCAACAGAATCATCTACAGAAGAACCATCTAACCCTCTAACTTCTCAGTGATCCAATAATTCTTACAAAGACCAAAAAGTTGAGCGCAAAGTGCTTAGTGCAGAAGATATAAGTCCGACTATGTCAAAAATTTAAATAGGCACACTGAAATATAAAGGCTTGCTGATTAATACCAATGCTGCCGCTCTGGTAGTCATTGTCCGTTCAACTGACATAGGTACAATTGTAGGCTCCACTGTTGATGTATGTGTCACACAAGGTTCAATGTCAATCATACTGCCTCCTTTCTGGAAAGAAATTAATTTAAAAAAGACGAAACATAAGTTAGAGGACAGCAGTCATCGGAAGAGGCTAAAAATCAATTCAATAGGAACTGGCAACTTTCTTTTTTTGAGTAGTCAATAAATTAACTTCATTAATATCGCATCAAGAAGATGCGTAAAATCATATACAAAAATTTTAGCTAAACATAAGCCTACCCATAGCATTACTCATGATTAACTAACATTGAGAACCCCTATACATTTGATTATACCAAAAGTGTATATCCCATGTCCACCTCTCCATAAACTTAAAGAAAATTGTTTCTAAACCCTCAAATACCATCCTGTTCCTCTCCTTCCACACGTGCCAGAAGATGGAGAGTGGTATCAACCTAATAAATTTCTTTTCCTCTTTTTTACTGCAAACCCCAAACCATGCTCTAAGCTCTTGATCAATTGTTTTTGATGTAGCCCAGTGTACTCCTATTTGCCGAAGGGCTGTCATGCACACTCTACGAGTCCATTTGCAATGTAGAAGCAAATGATTAATTGATTCTTCCTCTTCCTTGCATAAGAAGCATCTGTTAATCATAATCTTTCCTCGCCGCCTCAAATTGTCAATGGTTAACACCCTACCCCAAGCCGCCTCCCAAGCAAAAAAACATGCCTTTGTGGGGGCTTTACTTTGCCAAACCTGTCTCCATGGGAAGTCTCCAGCTCTATTTATTGGCAAAAGTCTCTCATAATATGACTTAACTGTGAACAGTCCCGTTCTATTCCCCTACCACCTAACTTTATCCCTTCCTCCATTTGGTGTACATCTATAGATTAAGTCATAAAAATTCACGAATCCCTCAAGCTCCCAATCTTGTGCTTGTCGATTAAACTAGATCACCCACACCCCTCCTGCCTCTCCCTCTTTCCATAGCTCCTTGACTAGAGCGTTCTTATCTCTTGCAACATTATATATATCAGGGAACAAAGAGCATAAAGTCTCATCAACAAACCAAGTATCATGCCAAAAGCGGGTTTGTCCTCTGTCACCCACAATGATAGTCATGTTTCCCCAATAATTGTGCCAATTTTGAACTAACCTCCTTCATGCGCTTGTTCCTATGGATTCCCTACTTTGGTGCATTATCCATCCTACACGCTCCAACCCGTATTTTGCCACTACTACTCTTCTCCAAAGTTGCCACTACTACTGGCAAGTTTCTTGTAGCTCAATAACAGAATTCTTCTTTTTTTTTCCATTTAAATAAACTACATGATCTCTCCCTCAAGCATTTGCTCCTCACTCTATTCCTTGAACAAATAGTGGGCAGCACCTATCAACAAAGCTCAATAGAGGTATGGTCTCCATCAAATTAAAAATTATGCAGTACTATCTTATTCGCCCCATTGTCAGTGATTTATTAGTCAGCTTAGCACGAATATGAGACACCACCAATTCTAGTAGGATTTTGCTCTTTAGTAGGGGAACTTCAACTTCACAATGAACCAATGATGTTTATAAAGAATAAATTTATTTAATGATAAAACATAAAAATGCTTATAGGAATAAGTATCACCTTCACGATGCAGCATTGCTCAACACAATAACTACACCCAATTGCTGATCCCCAAGCACGGGAACGGACATTGTTCCTCAAAGTAGAAATGTAGCCTGCAACATTTATCTGTCCCAAATAAATAAATGAAGCATGTGTACAAACCATTAAGCACGATCATTCAGGCATAGGTACCACAAAACCACAGGATTTTAGGGATTATATTTCATTGATTGACAAAGTTCAATCTCACATCAGATTTTAGGGAAGCTTTATAAGCTAAACACACACTCTTCAAGCATTCTTTATATACCAAAATCTTCCTCTCACTCCCTTCCAACTCGAAGACACATTCACCACATTAGTTATTAGAACCTCATTTCCTACCACCTTTCATGGTTTCACAGGAAGACACAAGTCTTTTCTCATCTGCAATACTTAGGCGAAAATAATGACTGACCATAATTATAATTTGCCAGAAGGCTATTGAAGCTAACTCCAGTATCTTCAACTCTAATTAAAACCCAACCAATTAATTTTCTAATTCTCAGATTACAAGTTGATATCTTGACCAACTTAACACTAACTGTACCATCCAAATCTCAAATGAGTTGCTAATAAACAAAATGCATGCCTGAAATTGCATTAATAAGTTTAAAAAAAAAAAACAACTTTAGCTTGCACTAACTTTCCAATGGGGGAAGAACTCTGATAGTTGCACGTAATTCTTGGATGGCAGAAGGTGGAGGAGAAGTTGTAAGTCGGCAGTAACCTGTGTGTATGAGAACTGGAAACAGGATTCCATATTAGTCCCACCCTCCTTAATACAATATTATTTTATTACAAACATAAAGGTGCAAAGTCCTCGTAATTAGCACATACCAGCAACAAGATCGGAATCATAAGTGTATACGTCAGTTCCCCAAAGCTGGCCCCCTCTTACCTGCATGGTGAGATGTTAGGAGGGAGTTAGAACAGATGGTATAAAAACTTCAAGTCCAAGAGATTAACAAAGACTTGTAGTTCTGAGCGTATGCTCTATCCCATTCGCATACAGTGGCAAAATTAACAACCAATGAGAAGTCCGGTTACATTCTAGTTCTTAGCCGATACCCTGGGACTTGTTTCGCAATACATGCATATTCTCACCACGTTTTACATTTGAATTTTTCTAGTCTTTTGAAAGCTGTATGAGTAATTTCCACTTAAAATTGCTCCTAGAGTTTGCAGGTAACTATATATATGTATAGATATATATTTTATACAGAATGAATATGCATCTTTAAAGCTGCCAAATCAGCATACGATCACAAGCATTCATCAGAAAACCATAACAAGAACAATGATGTAACAATAATACATCAAACTTGTGAACACCAACCTACAGAGGAATCAATTTTTCTAAGCTACGCACAAATAAACAGGCTTGAATTGCTTATACAGCGGTTCCTTTTGTAAATGAGATATTGAGTGCTTGGTACTACTATCAAATTAGCAGTCAGCCCTAATGCACAATTTCTTAAGTCTTCAAAAACAGCAGAATAGGGAAATGAATGATTACTGATGAGGAATTTGCACAAGTAAACCACAAGTGATCCACGACTGATACATAAAAGATGGGTTTGAAGTGCCTTCACAATTATCATCTAAAAAGAGATCACCTTTCATTAATAGAGAAGTGCACAATAGATATAAGGCAAACAAATAATATGCTGTAAATTTTTTCAGTAACCATCTTGGTGACTTATCAATGGAATTCTTCTGTTTTATCATTCACAGACCATGTGCATTTGCAGACATAATGAAAGTATCAATATCTTACTTGGTGATTTGTAGCAGTAACATGCTCTGCTGGTATTCGTATTTCGAGAATAGGACCATTGTGAGAGCCTTCCCCATTTTTTTCAACAGGAGATAACTCACATTCCTTCCATAATTTAATTAATTCTTGCATGGATTCACCAACTTTATATACAACTGAAGAGACTTCAGTTTTGCCTGAAACTTCAGCAGCATAGAATAAAAAGCAAAGTAAATTTTATGCTCCAGCTCCCTAGCAACTGTGTGCCATAGTAGATGCAATAAAGTATAAATAGTTTAGTTAATACTCAATTTGATCTTGTCGTTAGAGGCTCCCTAAAAGAATTTTTTACTGCAACATAATGTAGAGCATCTTACCTTGAAACCTGCCAAAAGAAGACAAACAAATTTTAGCTTTGTGAAACCAATATGAAGGATATTTGGAAGAACCTATCCAATTCATAGAAACCACAATATTCAAAAAGAAGACAGGTAACTGCTCCATACAATGGCCAAGAATCAAGATGGCAGGAAAATAGTTATGACCACAGTTGCTAGAGTTAGATGTATGTGCCACAATCACTAAGAATTAGGTTAAAGTTACATTTATAGGCAGTTAATAGTGAGGCTAGTAATGAAAGCTGGATACCTTCTTAAGGCAATCATTGATGCGGCATTACTCCTAAAAGGTAAGTAAAATATTTATCATTTCCTGAATGTTGGATGAGACTTCCTCCATAATTTGAGAAGGAAGCAAAATTGTCACTAATCAGATATGTTGAATTTGAGCATGAGATCCAGAGCTGAACCTTTAACTTCAGACTATCATAGCCTATATTATATCCTTTTCAACTGTTAGGTGGATAACTTGTATAAAGGGGGTCAAGAAACAAGTGATATCAAAACAGATACGGCTGGATTTATAAAGAGCCTTGGGCTTCGACAGGGTTTTAAGAAAAGAAATAAGAAGAAAAGCAACCCATCTTTGGTAGAATGAATCTTTCTCTTTTAGAGATTTCAGATCAGTGGTAGAAGTTGTTTTTTCTTTGTAACTTTAATTTTTGTTTTGAAATTGAGAAATTCTCATTCAATACATATGCCTACATTGAATCTCAGACTCATAAAAAATGACTGAATTCATACCAACAGAAAATAATACTAAGTCGTACCCTTCATTCTCCTGCATCTGGGACCTAAAACGAGGGTCATGACTTGCTGTCTGTGGGCTGCCTCTTGGACGAAGCATTCTCTTCCTCTGCTGGATTCCGTCATAATTAAAAATTTCCCTTTCCACTTCAGCTCCTTCAATATCTGCATGTCCATCTTCTGATTCTCTGTCATATCCTCTGCCATGCTTCTCAGTCCTTTCTCCTTCTGTGTCCGAGTCTCTTTCTTTCTTTGTGTCTTGGGCCTCCTTATCAGTGTTTTTCCAGCCATCATACTCTTTATGTTTGTTCAGCAGCTCTGCCGGAATTTCTTGTTCTATCACTTTGACAGGGACATCCAACGAATCCTTCTCAGTGTGTAATACATCTTTATCAGGACCAATCCATGTTTCCCTCTTGGGATGATACTTTTCTCTTTCTTTTGGTTTTTCCTTATCCTTCATTGGATCTTTCCTCTCCTTATCCCACCTCGCCACTTCTCTGTCATCTCTAGCCAGATCTTTGCTATCACGACTGCTAGTACCTAAAGGCAGATTACCCCTTTGATCTCTTCTCTCCTTATCCTTCTCTCCCCAATCATGGTGCTTCAAATCTTTTCTTTTCCTATCCTTATCTTTCATTTTTTCCTCAGCCTTCAAATCAACT
Source organism: Sonneratia alba (assembly GCA_900174645.1). Classification (NCBI taxonomy): domain Eukaryota; kingdom Viridiplantae; phylum Streptophyta; class Magnoliopsida; order Myrtales; family Lythraceae; genus Sonneratia; species Sonneratia alba. The sequence continues at coordinate 5,458,149 of FWPY01000010.1, forward strand.
CTATTCTCCTCTGTTGCCTCTTGCACTTCACCATAAGCACGGTCTTCCACGGCTGAATCTTCTTTTGCAGTCTCAAGGGGCCCTTGTGAACTATTGCGGGGAATACGCCAAGGACTGACACCACTTCCTCCAAATGTTTCAGGGTATCTTCCACCTCGGTGATACTCTTTTGAGTCCTTCCAATTCAAGTAACCACTTCCCACACCATGACCATCCTTCCCCACCTTGAAATTACCCTTAAGATCACTATGCCTCTCCACATCATATCTCATATCCATTCTAGTTTCAAACTTGCCATCTTTTTCAGTTTTCCCACTTTGAGTATCCCCTTTAGCTTCAGAATACAATTCCCTGGCATCCATCTTTGTTTCTTGGTTCTCAGCCCTAAAATCTCTATTATCCTTCAAATCTCGTGATTCCAACCTGCTTTCAGAGCAGACAAGATGGTCTGGATGTGAATCATCTGCTGAAGACGATGGCATTTGACAAATTGAATGCATTGGAGACCTTCTATCCACATCACGAGATTCTGTCCTGGGAATCTTTGCCAGCCGATTCTCTTGACTCATGTCACGAGATGGATGATACTCATTCGATACTGCTGACATGAGCCTAGGATAAGAAGGGATATCTTCATGACCATATTTTGAAGAAGTATGACCACTCTCTTCATGAGATCTTTTGGAAGAACCACTCATAATTCTTATCCAATTTATGTGTGAAAGAATATCCAGATTCTTGGTCGTTTAATCATCTAATGCTCCAATCTGGAAAACAACAAGAGCAAGTTCGATGAGCATTTCCTAGGGATAGGTAGATCAGGGTATTATCCAGGACTGCAAGGAATAGTAGGGTTTGGCGTACAGAATCCCAAGGATAAAACCATATAAAACTCCGGAATTAGAGTTGAGACTCGATCAAACCAACAAAGACAGCCCACAAGATTCAACAATTACTGTGGTACTCTGTATATCATCATCTACCATTTAGCTGAGGGGAAAAACAGATGAAAGAAAATCACCACAAATTCCCCCTTTTCTTCCCCCCCTTAAATTAACTCAGAAGCAGGTATAGATATTCGGAGGTTCTCAAAGTACTCTTTGCGGCCTGCTGAGCAGAATAGCAGTACTCTCACCAAATTGATCAAAAAGATAAGAAAGCATTGATCTCCTGCTGGGGTGTTCTATCGTAATTGCGGATCATTCGTCGTCATAGTTACTTGCCAGGGGAGGGAGATACGTATGTTTCACATCAACAATGGCAAATTACTTAAGCGAAGAGATGTGGATTTCCGTGTCTGTGTGTGTGTGTGTGTGTGTGTGAGAGAGAGAGAGAGAGAGAGAATCAGCACCTTCTTGCTGTCAGCTAATAAGTCGTAGCGGGTGCAGAAAGCAGGCACAGGGAGTTGCGTCGCAGAGAGCAGAGATCAGAGAAAGAAGGGACGAACATTCATTCAGTCCGACCGGATGAGCAGAACAGCAGCAGTTTAGACCAGGCAACTAAAAACAGGGAGGAGGAGGAGGAGGAGGAGGAGGAGGAGGAGGAGCAACTAAAGATTTTCTAGCGCACACAGCGTCGGTCCAGTGGGCCTTTGCTGTGTCGGCCCATTGGGCCTCCCTGAAGCATGGGGAATTTGAGGCCGTCAAGGCCCAATAGGACTTGGTCGCTCAAACTCTGCGAGTAGTCCAACTGATCAATGACGTGTGCCACGCAACGTCAATTAAAAATGAGTAAAAGCAAGCGCTCATAATTCATAAAATAAGTAGTACTAAGTAAAAAAAAAAAATCAAATCAAATTGAAGTGAGAGAAGATTGATATTATGGTGAGAGGTATTTGAACTGTGTAAGTAAAATTGGTCGGTTAAGAAGATCGTAAAAGTAGAAAATACAGATAACAGTTGAAAGAGAGGGGAGTTGACCTTAAAATTTATAAATGGTATTGTAGATCGAATTAGTTTAAATGGCAATTTCCGAAGTAAAAATTGAGGCTGCTTTTGAGTTGGATGAACTCCTATGGTCAAGTTGGAATCCTCCATTTCAGACCATTTTGTAATACCACATGCTTATCCAGTCAGAAAGTGTTAAAAGATTTGGTATTATCATTATTATAAAAATATTTTTTAAAATATCAAATATCTTTAAGTTTGATTTATATATTCATGTAATATTTTAATATTATTTATTTTTAAATTTTATTATGATTCTAATAAGGTAAGCATGCAAACCACCGAATGTAAATAATCGGTTACTTTCATGTGTTCGGTATTCGGACCACCACGTTCTGTCATTCTGCTCATCCACATCATGTAACATTCGTTCCACCGTGTGTATGTGTGTGTGTTTCTATTTACATGCTGCCGCCCGTAATTCCAATTTTCATTAACCAAAATCAACCGCGTCTGTCGTATAAATCGATATAGGCCTTCATTTTCCGAAGGGCACACATCTGACCGAACTCGCGCTCCTCGGCATTGCATTCCCGTCCTATCCGTTCTGGCATGGCATCGACAGAATGATCCGAGTTCATGGCATAATGCTACGTATGATGTGCCCAACTCCATCAACTACATCAGATCGATGACTTCTGGTTTCGGACAATACAGTGGAGGATGATGATGATCCGAGCTTATAATTATAATGCAAGGGCTTTCCGATTCAATGAAATGGTCAAAATCGACGTGCAAATAGACATAAGCAAGAGTGGGTGAGATAAAAGAGATCAGTGGGTAATTATGTAATTAACGATTTTACTGTCATATCCTCGATTTTTTTTAAAAAAAATCTCGCTAGTATTAAAAAGCAAATTTTATTTATCATGAGTAATTTTGAAAAATGAAAGTGACACTAAAGCTACTTTATAAGAAAAAAAAACGGGGGGATGAAATGATGACCACTCTCACATAATAGTATAGAAATATAGATATATATAATTATTTATTTATAAAAATGTTCAAAAAATATTAGTTCCGTAAAAAAATAAAACAGTTATCAACAGAAATGACTGAATAATCGAAAAATTAATCCGTAAGCTAATTGCCGACCCTGGATCTGTTCCACAACATCTTCAGTGACTACGGGCCGTCATCAGAAATCTCCTCCCAAGAGCACGATAGACTGAAATTCATCACACACACAGAGATTCCTGTGCAGATTAGCTTGCCCGATCGGCTATTCATCACCACGTCAGGGCTTTTCAGGCACCCAGGAATAAGCTCGAACCAAAGAGAGAGTCACAGAGCGGTGTATTATCTCCCGAAAGGTACTTACGAAATACACAGTTCCCAGAGCGCTACCTTGATAGTCTGAGTTCTGTAGCCCAACTTCGTAATAGGCCGAGGACAACCGTGCAAGTAGAATAACAGGCCATAAGATTTCAGAGACCAGAGCAGCATAATCAAACTCTCAAAGAAGAGGGAAAAAAAAAAGGCAACGACGGGGCAAAAAACGCTAAAGGAAAACTTTCAACTGATGTTAGCTTGATCAGAAGCCCAGTTCCCTCTTCATCTACTCATGTGCAACTGAACTTCAAGACATGTACATTAGTCGAATCATATCACAGAGTTCATCCCGTTATCTTCTATTACAGCTGAAAACACGAGTAACCTCGGGCAGTAACTGCCACAACAAGGACTGCAGGCATGTATCTGGCTTTTTCTGCCTTTCACAGGAGACTAAAATTCTGTGTCAAAGCAAGCCATCATGAACTTTGACACCACTGTTCTCGCAAAGGGAATGTAGCTCAAGCTATACCTGTATGAAAATGTAAGCCATCGATGAAAAGGTGCACAGTGTACATTATATGTCTCTATGAGAAGGATGTGATTACTCAAAAGAAAGGGATACATAATACGATCAATGACGCTAATGAAGGACATCCTTTCTCACATGTCAAATAGAACCTATATATGAGCACATAATGTATGAATCAGACTGCAAAAGGTTTATTCACCAGACCCATGTTGGTCCATCTACATAAGCCAAGGTTGATTCATCAAAATTTGCAGTATCTTTTCCGATAGATTGGCAGTTAATAGATTGACGACCTCACTGACATACTGCACAGTCACCAGTAGGAAATTAAGATGGTACAAGATGTCCTCTTAAGAAAAGATCACCGACATCACAAGTACAACCCTGTTTTTGCATTGAAAGACCAACAACCACAATACATAATCTTGTGTTGAAACCTGCACCATGCGCATAATTTTAACAGTTTCCATTAATGGTGTCCAAAATAGCCAAGAAACTTCTTAAGCCAAGAATGAGTTTGTTCAAAATAAATATGCAGATCTGGGCACTATTATATAGGAAGATGATGCACCCCAAAAATTGGGTGTAATTACCACTATCCTCTCGAGTCCCTACCGTATGCTGATGTAAAAGGCAATACTGTAAATGGTGTAAACTTCACTGATTTACCTTTGATAAAGAATAAAATCAATAAAACTGAAGTTTCTTTCTGCCAAAAAATGCTAACCATGTCCAACACAGTCTGGACAGCAAGATATAAGAAACATAGAAGAAAAAAATGCAAATGGGATAGGAACATCTCCACAGATGCAAGATAAGCAACAAATGAATAATAACTTTCGTGCCCGACATACCATATCAGGCCACCAAACTCTAAAATGATAGCTAGAAGAGTCAACAGCTTGTTACGAACCTGCTCATTACAATTGCAAGAAAAATGTGTTAGCCTTGAAGGCCTAAAGTGGTGCCTAAGTTGAAATGAAAGACGTTCATCGAACTATTACCAATTTCAACTTACATAGAGAGCACAAAACAATGCCACTATAATGCTCGCAAGATATAAAGCTGTGGCATATATTCGAACAGGATCAAGCATCATGTTCACCTGCCGCTTGGGACCTATGAGGAATGCAGTGCTGCAATCGAACGAAGAACTGTTTAGATTACAGATATCATAAGAGAACAAAGTAACTACTAGAAGCCCAGCTGATGATGACAGGACAGTATAAGTGCAGTTTCTATTTGATCCTTATCTTCCTGTGTCTCCTTTTCCTATTCATTATTAACCGATGCAAGTCTGACCTGAATAAAAAAAAAAAATGCTACCATTGCCAGTACTGCTGACCATAAACAGAGTAAAACTAAAATTACAGGCTCGGTGAGGGTTAGTGAACAGCATGGAACACACTCACAAGTTCAAGAATACATACCTTCCAAGAGCAAGCAAATTGCCAAAAGTGAATGTGATCCCGAATTTAATTGGATTGAAGAAGACAAGCATTGACTGGAAAGAGATAAAGTGATTGAAACTTGGGAGAAAAGGCAGAAGCCAATGCAGAAACAATAAAAAGAAAGCATAGCACTTGTTGCTGCAGCATGCATTAATTCAATAAATCAACTTACCAAAAGGGTACAGGTCAGTCCAGCCACCAAACATATGATGAAGCCGTATAACCTCTGCTCGACAACAAAAGCAAAAGACTATCAGTAATTTCAATAACCAAAGTTTCTAGACTTATTTCAACATGAAGCACATTACCATTTCATTTCTCAGAATATTAAACACTGGATAGATTGCGATCATGCGGACATAAAGATAGTAATGGCAACCAACCCAAGCTGACTTGATCGACTTAACTATTGACAAGTGGTCTAACGCTGATGGACTCGGGATAGGAGTATACAAGAGCTAAGATAGCAAAGATTGATGGAGGCAATTATCCGGATCTGGAAGAAATGCCTGACTGAGGGCATCACTTGAGCAGCACAAGCAAAGAAATACTGTTATAACTGGCTAGATCGGTACTATCTCTGACCTGCGGCAGCATTTTAATCTACACTTTCTGAAGAGAGGAGAGCGATTACACATTTGAGGAAGAAAGAGATGACTGCAAGTACAGCGAGGAGCTCGCAAAAGTCAAGGTCCCGAACTAACTATACCGATCCGGCCATCATCACAGAGACCACAGAGATGCAGGCGAATGCCTATCAGCTTAAGGAAGTAGATCGAAAGGAGCAAGAAGAGACCTGTTTGGTGGACAAGGTGCACTGGCGATTGAAGTCGTCCATGAAAGAGAAGGAGTCAGCGTCAGCTAGTCGAGGGGATTCCTCGTCCACCTCCATCCCCACCAGCATCTTCACCTTCTCAAACGCCTGATTCATCCTCTCCATTTCCTACCTCTCTCTCTCTCAGTGGCTCGGTGCTTGGACAGATCACTGGTCCGCCAACTATCGAACTCTTTTTTTTGCGAATTAGAGAAGAATTTCCCGGTAGGAGAGCAAAAGTCGCAGTCTGGACCCGATAGAAGTGATATGCCGAGACGCGAGGGGGAAGAGAAATGAGAAGACCGCTGGTCCGCTGCGCTGTGCTGAAGCTGGGTGAGCCTGCCGCCCTGCGTGCTGTGATCCGCTGCTGAGCTGAGCTGAGCTGAGCTGCCTGCCTATGAATGATGAATAATCAATCCCGATCCGTGCAGACAGAAGATGGGCTCCCAATTCGCTTGAGCCCGACGCCTCTGGTTCTCAGATCTGAGTCTGATCTGGTGCACCAGCTTGCACCAAATTTAACCCCCATCTCATTTGTCCGGTGGGATGTCACCACCCCTCGCATAGAATAGAACACACCGTCCGTTACCCTTTCCTTTTCTTTTACATGAAGCGAGAGATGAAAAAATTATAGGGAAAATTATATATATTTAAAATTTTTATAATTAATTTTGATGTATTTAAAAATAATTATTTTAATATATATAATTATATAATACACATGAATTCTAATAATTAGTTATTATTTACATGATAATTTTTAGGTTATCCATCGAGTTTAAGCGGTCAAAAAAAGGCCCAACATGGTAACACCGTACTTAGGCTAAGGCTTATTGTGCAATAGCTTATTGGGTAGTGCCAGCACGATGGCCCGTTAAGAATTTTTAAAAAAAAGAAATTCTAATCTTCCCTTTCCTTCCATTCTTTCTAATTTTGCTATCCAATTATAAGAGTAAATGGTAATATTAATTTTGCTCTTAATGCTTGCAATAATAATTCTCAAATAGTGTTGCTGCTACCACTAAGTTATCAGTATATCTTTGCTCAGATTGATTTTATCAAGGGCTTGCCTATTCTAATTCAACTGTGTTGTTACTTGTTCTAATGCAACGTGCTTGTGCTGGCTCTTACCATGCCCCGGTCTTATTGGGGCCGGCCCAGGCGGCACGATTTTCCACCCCATAATCATGTTCGGCATGATAAAAATTGACCAACATGTGATGCTGGTATGGTAAAAAGATGGATGACATGCCATATTACATCACTATGTTATACCAACCTAAAATTGTCTTGTGATAAGGTCAAGTTATATATAACAATGTAGTTACAGTTGAGATTACATCATATTATATAATGAAATATATTTAATTGAAAGAGTTATTCTCAAATATATAAAAATTAATCATAATTTTTAAAATTGGACTGGATCGGGAACCGGTATAGGTATGGATTCGTGGGTCGGACCGAGAGTTTAATAAGTTAAATTACATATTTACTAAATAATATTACCAATAAATATATATAATATCATGATTTGAATATAATTTATAATAAAAATAATTCATATAACTATTATATTAAATAAAATTTAACATAAATATAACATTATTTTATTTTATTTTTTTAATTTAAGTCAGCCGGTTTTTTGCCGTTCAATTGGGTTCATCAGTCCGACCAAGAACTAGCTAGTTCAACTGGAGTTGAACTTATTTAAAGTACAATTGGATTTTTTCTAGGAACCGAACCGGGCGAGTGGTTGGTTCCCATTGAATTGGTCAAACCAGCCAGTCTAGTCCGGTTTTTAAAACTATGAAATTAATTGTTAAAAGTAAAAAGGGTAAAAAAATTCTGCAATAATTCTCCTTCGTAGGATAGACCTATAAGCATAGTTTTAAAAATCGGACCGGGCCGGCCGGTTCGACCGGGAACCGGCCACTCACCTGGTTCGGTTCTCACAAAAAAATCCAATTATAATTTAAATGAGGTCAAATCCAATTGAACCGGCCGGTTCTCACTCAAACCAATAAATCTAATTGAACCGATGAGAAAACCGGTTAACTTAAAAATAAAAATCTATTATAATATACTTATTTTATTTTACTAGACTTATATTTATATTTTATGTTGAATTTGAGACTAATATTATAACTATATTAATGATTTTGATTATAAATCATAGTTAAATTATAATATTATATCAATTTATTGAAATATTATATTATTAATATTATCTATTAAATATGCGGTTCAACCCATTGAACCCCCGGTCCGACCCATGAATCCATGAATCCATACTTTGACCGGTTTCCGGCCCGGTCCGGTTTTAAAAACTATGCTTTTTGGGTAAATACGATAAACACAGCTTTCAATTTTAAAATATAGTAATTAGTCATTCCATTTATTAAAAAAAAACCAATATGGTCATTCCATTTTGGGCCCGATGTTGTGGAGCGTCGGCCCATTCCCATGGATGTCAATTGGTTAGGGTGCTGACATGTCTCGGCATCGACGTCCCGAACATTCAACACAACTCATGATTGTCTGATCGCGTTCGCCCTGGCACACATATGGCCTATTCTGTCTCTGGGCTCCCGGACGACAAACATGAATGATCGATGATGATGATGATGATGATGATGATTCATGATATATATATATATATATGTATTACAGTAGTACTACATCAACATGGGACGAGAGCGGCTTAATTGTTTTACATGGCAGACACGCGACATATTGGTTTTAGTTGATACGGCGGCAGTCCGAGCGGACTTCGCCATTGGAGCCTTCCTTGACATCGAGGGAGCCCATCTTGACCATTGCCTGCTGGAAGTCGAAGAAGAACATCGCCTGGTTCATGGCGTAGCCGTTGACCATCCCTCGGGTCCGGGGGCTCGCGAACAGAGTCTGGTCCGAGAAGAGCACCCCGGCCTTCCCCTGCAGCGCCCCGTAGTAGGCGTTGTCGAAGGTCGTCCTCGTCTGGTCGAGAGGCTGCTCCGCGCTGTCGCCTCTGCTGCAGGTCCTCGACAGCGTATTCGCGAAGCTCGAATCCATCAACGGGTCCCGATCGCTCAGCCTCTGCTTGAACGACGAGCACCTCGCCACGCCCAGCGTGTGCGCTCCTGTGCCAGTGTAATTACGCGATGAGTCGTGTGTATATATATATATATATACATATACATGTGATATTAAATCCCATATCGGAAAAGCAACCACAGCAATTACCGGAGAGAGCAACCATTTCTTGGGCAGTGAAGCCGCGCTTCCCGAACATGTCGATGAGCTGCGAGGCGTTAAAGAATGGCGGCGGCAGGTTTCTGGTATCCTCTATCTTCGATCTCCTTCCATCCTTTCTTCCTTTCGGTATGTCATATACTGGACCCCCCGCCTAACATATATAATTATAAGCAAACACATGAAGTGCACGGCAGCATCCGGCCATGTATATATGTATGTATGTATGTCCTTATGTGTGTGGTTTGTACATACGTACCCAGAAGACAGCATCTCTGGCGGCCATTGCGACGATGTCGGCGCATGAGACGACGCCGGGGCACTGCTGCTCGAGCTGCTCCTTGGCGTCGTCTATCACCTCGTAGCCCCGCAGGCTCAGGTTGGCCGGTGAGTCCTTCTCCGCCGTGTTTCCCTTGGTGGAGTCGATCAGGACCGAGCCGTCACAGCCCTCGATGAAGCAGTCGTGGAAATGCATCCTGATGAGGCCGGCGGCGAGCGTGGGGTCATTCTGGAGGGCCGAGTTGACAGTGCTCTTCACGATCGGCTCGACGAAGGGGCAGCTCATGAGGTAGTAGTCCATCCTCAGCCCGTCCACTCCTCCGAAGCGGCTGAGTAACCCTAGTAGTACTCCCACTATCATCATCTCCGTCAGCAACAACCCATTGATAATCAGCAGCGCCATTGTTGAATCTTCCGACAGCACGATACGTTCTGTTTTGCTTAAATCGCGTGTACGAATCTATATATGTATATGCAACACACACACAATATTGTGTAAGTTGTATATATGTATATTACCCAGTGGAGAAACGGGGATCTCTAAACGAAATAGAGCTCTACATGTGGAGAGGAGACGTTCAGTTCAGCAATAGTAAGACTATAGAGATATGTGTGTATGTTCGTCACTGTGTATATATATATATATATATATGAAGGGGGTGGACTAGGCCGAGCTGCTGGCTACGCATGATAGGACACAGAAGTCAACTGTAATGGATCGAAAACGACAACAAAGGAGGTCCACACGATTAGTCCCCTCCACCTTGTAAATAAAAAATAAAAAAAGTCAAGAATTTGCCTGCCATTGACTTTTTTTAATAATAAAACATAGAATTGGCCGTAAGATTAATTTGGTCGATCCACACATAATTAATGAATGAATCACACGTTGAACTTGGCAGCGTAAGTGGGTTCACGGTATGATCCTTGTCATGCCATGTGCCATGCAACTGCAAGCAATAATTAACTCGTAAATTGATTGATGTGTAATCATGATTAATTAGCTAGCACTGCATGCATCTTACAAGGGGGCTTAAGATTTGATGCGCGATTGACATCTCAGCCGGTGCAAGTTGTAGAATAGGAGTCCTGGGATTGGGCTCTGGGCATGCTAAAATCTGGACCCTTCCATAGAGGAATATTTGAAATGCCATTTCTAGAACATTCCAAAGAGGAATTGCTTAATTAACGTTCTATGAAGTAAATTACATATCTACTGAAGAATTTGTTTTTTGAAACTTACAATTAGCAATTGATTTTTTTTTTCGGTTACATAATATGCATAAAAATCTAAAAAAGAATAACAAAAAATGTTTATTAAGAAATAAAAAAATCTCATAATAGAAATCAAATTTATAATATATTAATTATTATATAATTTAGAGTGACTGCTATGAGTGTTTATGGGTACTGGTTAGAAGTTGGACCAGTGTAAGTATACTTAGTAAGGTAAGTTATGAGTAGATACTAATTCTACAAACTTGGGGTTCGATTAGTGGTGTCCTCACTGAACCCTGAAATGGGTGATCCAAGAATCGAATCCTAGGTTGAGAGGATCGATGAGAATTTTTCCATGGATCCTGGCCCGATCGCAGACTAGTCTCAAGATGCACTTCGCCTTGGCTCGGGGATACTGCGTGATGCAAACAAAAAAAAAAGTATATACTAATTGCGGTTTTAGAACAAATTGACTTGGACAGACCCCTTTTTTTTTCTTTCGAACTCTAATTTCTATGCTACTTGTGCGGTTTGGTTCCTAATTAAATGGGGTTTCAATTTGTACTATAATCATGCATATTCGATAAATTTATTCAAAATATTAATTAAATCCAAATTTATTATGCTTGAATATATAGTCCATTTAACTGTTGTTCTTCACATAGTTTTAAAAACCGGATCAAACAGGCATGTTCGACCGGTTCAACTCAGAACCGACCACTCACCGATCCGATTCTTATAAAGGACCAAATTACACTTTCAATAAGGCCAACTTCGGTTGAACTAGTGGAAAAACTTGCATACTTAAAAATAAAAATAAAAATAAAAATAAAAATTTATTGTAATGTATATATTTTATTTTATTATTAGAGTTATATTTATATTTTATGTTAAACTTTTATTTAATATAATTGTTATATTAATGATTTTGTTATAAATCATATTTAAATTATAATATTATATAAATTTATTAATAAAATTATATTATTAATATTATTTATTAAATGTGCAGTTCAACTAATTGAACTCCAATATATGACCCATGAACCTATATTTACACCGATTTCCAATCCGGCCCGATTTTAAAAATTATGGTACACACCTCAATGGGAATTGGGATAGGAATGTAAGAGGAAACGGACAAGATTTGAAGCGAAATTGTTACTCGTCCAAGTGCACGCCATCTGTGCAAATGGGGATTACTTTATCATCTTCCGTTTGATACGATAAAATAACACACACACACACATACATACATATATATATAGACATATTTACAAACCCTAGTGCAGCCACACTGTACTCAACTCAGAATCAAGACGTCCTAGTGACCTTCATCAAGAGAGGCACCCATTAATGATTGAATTAACTAGTAGGGTGCAGCTGTTTTCCATTTCAGAGAAAGGTGGGAGAGAGCAGAAAGGGGGAGAAAGAACACCGACTGTCGGGCAGAGCGGTCGAGTCGTCATGTCCCCTTTCAATGGTGTGATCGAGCGTGCGAATATAATGCGTATAGTGGTGGCGGCTACTCTCTGCGTGGGTGCCAATATGTCCCTTTTCTGTGTTTCCTGTCGAGTGATGATCATAATTATAAAAAAGTGGGCATACTGCGCTTGTGAGTGCTTCCCACGCGGTTTGGCTTCGTGCATCCCACTCTCAACTTCCAACTCTGTGCGTCTCTGCGTGTGTTTTTGTGCATTAGATTGAACGCACTACCTAGCTCAGTAGGTCCCGTCCGGCGTGGATGGTGCGGAAGGAGGTGACCGGGATCGGGAATGCAATCGAGCGACCGACTTATCTTGTCGTCCGGATGGCCGAGGGCTGCTCCCTTCAATTGTTGGATGATTTTGAATGGTCGTCACTTTGTCTCTAGACTATAGTCGGCTCTTCTAGTGGTGTGTCGGGGCCGGCCGGGATCATCTCATGGCCGCAAACTCTTCGGTGACCATTGTATGACACATCTTCGGTGGTCCTTTTGGTAACGTTTATTCATGTATGATCTCCCTATATTACCCAACCATAAAATAGGAATATATATGTTCTTTTTTAGTGAATTGGTTAGGTCCATGATGGTATAAGCCGACCTTGTTGGTAGAGATATAAAACAGGCCGAGATGGCCCAGAACTGGACCGGATCGCTCCTAACCCGGCCAGTAACCGCTCTTAGTGGATTGAGGGATTATTACGGGCCATGTTATAAATATAGGTTAGTTAAACCGTAATCGACTTGAACCATTGCCCCATTAAATTGGCTTGAAACCATTGTAAAACCAATATGAAACACCAAAATCTTACAAATTAATGGTTATATATTGTCAAATCAATTAATTTTTTTAAAAAAATAAAGAAAGATGGATTATTCATGGGCCAAACCGGGCCGAACCGTGAACCGGCCCACTTATAAACAATTCTGGGCTAGCTCATATATGTCTGAACTGTGATCCATAATCGGACCGACATGTTAAACAAACGGGCCGAACTGTAACCGGATCAAACAGTTTCAGATCCGTTTTAAACTGGTCCAAACCGGCCGTTTTAACAACAACACTTGCTGGTATCACTAGATTGGAGATGGAACATTGGTTGATGCCCGCGTACCTAAGCTTCAGCCTTCAGCCACACGACCAAGCCTCGACCAAGTGATGCAGCTCGACTAAAGCCAGCTCCCAAGTCTTATGGGCCTTTCCTGGCCATCGAAACGTTATGATTATACAAGCTCGCAGTTTTAAATAGATGCCATGGTGGCAGTTAAAATCAGTTACTCTTTCTCAGGATCTCATAGAAGGGTTAACAGTATAGTTGAGAGGAGGAATGACTGCAGAAGGGATTGCAACTTCGTCTACGGGTGATGCCGAATAAGATCATATCCCTTCCTCCTGAAACTCACCCCCCCTCTCTCTCTCTCCCTCCGACTAAGCAATCAATCACATCCATAGTTTTAAAAACCAGACCGGGCCGGCCGGTTTGATCGGTTCAGCTGGGAACTGGTCACTCACCCGGTCCGGTTCCTACAAAAAAATCTAATTGCACATTCAAAGGGAAAAATTCTAATTGAACTGGCCGGTTCCCTGTTCAACCGGTGAATCTAATTGAACCCGTGAGAAAATCGGTCGACTTAAAATTTAAAAAAAACAAAAACTTATTAAATATACTTATTTTATTTTACTAAACTTATATTTATATTTTATATTAAACTTTTGTTTAATATAATGATTATATTAATAATTTTTGTTGTAAACCATATTCAAATTATGATATTATGTAAATTTATTAGTAATATTATATTATTAATATTATTTATTAAACATACGGTTCAACCCATTGAACCTCCGGTCCGATCCATGAACCCATGTCTACACCAATTTTTAGTCCGGTTTGATTTTAAAAACTATGATCACATCATCGTAACCGATTTCACATTTCAAGGCATGCTCGATCGCGCATACACAGAAGAGGAGATGCAGAGACAACAGCTAGGCCCAGAGAAGGAGAATCAGATGAACTATCTAGCACCCAGAAACTAGTGCAATTTTCTGTAGTTTAAGAGGGTAGCTCTAACATCTCGTGTACCTTGACTCATTATGGATCATAAAGAATTGGCTCGTGATGGGAAACTCGTATCAAATGATCTGTAAAAGCCTTTCCAATGTGGGATATAATGTAGTCCAGATCTGGACAACCAATTAGCGGAACAAATTTTCAACCAAGCAAATCCATATGCCACGGAACCAGAACCCAATTGCCATTTTAGGCCATCAAACAGGCCGTCGGATACAATGATTTGCTGACTAACCAACAAAGCCTCTATACAACAACAGATCCTTAGAGACAAAACCCACAATCCCCAAATTTCTGTAGCATTTACAATCCACAAGCACCAACGGTCCACAAAAGAAATACAAAAGTGAAAAAGAATTCTAATCAGAACCCGTCATCGGGTAATGCAATTGTCAGAAGAGAGTACTTGACTCGAACAGAAATTTTCCCCCTCTCCACAATCAACCTAGCCCCGGATACAACCCAGTACCCAGGAGAGTTCTGGGGTCCTCTAGTCATCTCAGTAGTGTCAACAAACCTTAGCAGCTTCGGGGTCTGGGTTGGTATCGGAGGACCCCCAGGATGGACAGCAGAATTGACGTTTACATCACTGGGTTTAGGAGCTGGTTTTTGTGCTGCTGATGAAAAATGTGTGCTAATCAACGTCGAGATTATTCCTGATTTTTGCCCAGAAACGGCAGGGGAACCATCCCACTCTGGTCTTTTAACAACCGTGGCACCGAGTAACTTAGAGAAGTGGAGCCTCAAAAACAAAACCTTCCTCATACCAGACTGCCCAACTTCGCAGTGTGCTCCAGTCACAATGGAGAGATCCTCATCTGACTCAACAGGAGCTGTACAAATGTGTGAGAAGCTCTTCCATTGAACCTTCTCATAGTACCCACGATCCTGAGAGGGGCTGGACAATTTGCGGTCAGATGGTTCATCTACAAGTTGGAAGGTATCTGGCTGTGACGAAAGGTGCTGCAAGTGAATTGCTAAACAATTGCTTCTTTTCCCCTCCAGATATAACCGCATGCCAGTAACTGGCTTCTTGCCCACGTCAACCTGTGAATATCATTTATGGGAATGTAAGAAAATAGAATTATGAACCTGAGGCACCAAATCCATGTCTCAAACATGTGAAAGAGTTCTCAATATTAAGCTAAACAGTCTGATCAGCTAATAGGACGGATATCTAAACAAAGTGAACTATATGCTGATCAATCTAGGACAAAACCATGAATTTATGACATCTCATGTTAGCAGAGAACTCAAGATCCCATGGGAACATCTTAGTCGTTTTGCCTTTCACAAATCATTCATCAAATTGAGATGGGAAGAATGGGTTCAACTTTCAATGAAGCAAAGGCAGGACCAAAAGCTTCTTCACAGGAGATATACTGCAAAGAAGAGTTGTCCACTCAACTAATCCAACAATCTTATGAAATACCTTGTATAAAACTACAATTGTTATTGAACATAGCTAATGCTGAGCTACTTATGAAGTAATTCTACACCAGCTGAGACTTAAAAGGAGCAGTGTCTATTCAGTCGGTCAAGCTACAAACTCTGCATGCATCACCAGAGCACAATATTGGCAACATAGAGTTAGTACTTACCAGGGTTGTGTTGACGTAGAGTTTAGGACCCATGAAGCTCAACTGCAAAGATGTATTAGTTTGTTGCTTCTTCTGAGGGCCCAGGGCAAGCTCTCCAAAAATAGGTGCCCACTGCCTCGGAAGCTGAAACTCCAAAAACTGATGCAGTTCCTCAATTGGTGGTTTATCTGGCCTCAGAAGCACCAAAAGGATAATCATGATGTTGTTCTACAAAATTCTATCCCAAGATAACTTTATTGTAAGCACCAGCAATCATCAATCAGCTCAGATGATTAGAAATGCAATGATTGAACAGATAATTGGTTTGATGATTAGAAATTTAATGATCGAGCAGATAATTGGTTTATTTCCACATGGATGACATACTGCGATAGGAACAGAGCAGCTACCAGTAGCATGCCATGGTTGGAGGACTCTGATGGGTTGATAATCATGGAAGAAATGGCCATATTCCCTCAGGTGCAATATTCTAGTAATATTTCAGCATCCAGGGACTTCACGCTATCACTACAATGGGAAAATTAAACTCATGCTTCAGGAGATCACTGAATTCTTATTTGTTCTCAAGGATCAAAGAGGGATTATTAAGTGATTTTTTCTGATAGAAATCTTGTATGCAGCATTTACATGGCACAATATCCATGTAAAATGCCATTTTATGAACTATGGCATCATTCACCAAAATCTCAAAATAAAAGTTGCATTTTTTCCCAAAGTTCCCTGGCTTTCCACTTGCACAAACTAGAAAAAGAATCAACAGACCTAAACTAGACTAAGACTTTCTGCTCACACAAGCTAGAAAAATGGACTGGCGAAGATTAGATTAAATCTTGCACTATATAGACCTAAAGGCTGCTGTCAAGTGTAAGTTGCTGGGAATAAGAGATTTGCAGAAGAGAGACCTAAAGGCTCAGGAAAGGAAGATCCTCCTCAGTAAGATTGCAATAAGCTGTCTCAGTTCAGTTTCTTCACTCATAGATTTTCTAGTGCATGGACTAACACAACAAAAAATTCAGAGGTATGGAGTAGGCCATGCAAGCATCAACAAAAGCTGTAAGTGCAGTACTGTAAACGAACAACAAAGGTTTCTCCTTACAACGGAGGTAGAGGTTAATGCCATGACTCAAGAACCCACTCCCATGGATTCCGCTCAGCAATGATGCAATTGGGATGAATGTCATGGAGATCGCCTCAGGCTCTTCGTGAACAGTTTGACACCACTTGGTGTGTGATAAATTTTTTCTAGTACTTCCACCTTTCCTCCTGCACTCAAACACAATATCCTGCAGCTGGAAAAGCACAAATAATTAAGCCATGGATAAGAGAAAAAAAATTGGGGGCAGAACAAGTCCAATGGACAGGTGATCTAAGGTATCAATTGAGAGGCAAGCCATCTGGGCCTCCTATCCAACCAAGAAGCAAAACTTACAGATGAAAGCAAGGTAATGGTTAACAGAATGGCAAAAGAATGTACAGGCTTTGTTTGTAGGGCCACAAAAAAATTATTTTCCTTCGAGAAATGATAAAGAAGACATGTTCTCTGATTTGGACCTTTTTGTTTTTGGTAATAGCTCCTTAGATCAGTCAATATGCAGTCAAGGCCACAGACGATAGTGTTTCATGTTTCACTCTGTGTAAAAGTAAGGGCCTGTAGTGGGTACAAGTGAGAAATCAATTAGATTTTGTACCTCCACCTGGGAATAAGAAGTGGATGGAAGTGCTTCAATGAGGTCGAGCTCCTGAACCTGCAGGAAAGATTAAAATTTTAACTTTTAAGAATTGAAGTGTTGCAGACCCATATAGAAGAAACGCTCCGGGGATGTAAATCAATTGCACCTCTTCCCACTACTCAACCCTTAAAATCTAAAATGGTCATTGAAGACCTAATGGTTAATATGGAATCAATTGAGTGAACTGTATGGTGAAGAATGAGAGAATCATCAAAACCTTTTCCCCGTCATTTAGTTTCCCAAAATGTGTCCCACCCTTCCAGTTCTCATCGATGAACAACTTGTCAGCCAGGTCCTTCAGTTTCTTCTGTACATCGGCAGGCTGAAGAGATGACGAATGCTGCTGCTTTGCGTATATCACATCTTTCCCACCCATCTTCACACCAACAATAACATGGGTTCCAAACTTTTCTATGAACCTGCGATTAAGAAGATATAAAATGCTACTTCCCTCATTTGGACAAGGGCTATGTTTAGATCTTTGATGAGAAAATCACATAAATTTTCAAACATGTCTTGCTCAACCACATTGGAGCTTTCATAAAATATCTAAATCCGAAAACAGAAAGATCAAGAAACAGGATGACATTTGATACATGAAGTAGTGCATTGCTGCTTTCCTATTCTAGATATCTTAATGGAAATCCTTTCTTCATCCACGCCGTTTTGAAGCATCCATATTCATTTAGATCAGAATAGGTCTGTTGAGATACACGATCCCACATCGATTAAATGAAAAAAATATTGTGGGCTTATAAGAAGGTTGGTACTGTCACCCATCAGCTCAAGCTTTTAAGTGGAAACGGATCTGATCCCTTATGGACTTACAGCGAATTTAACAAGATCAAATAAAAAATGAGTAAGTAGAGGCTGATATCTCTTATTTCGAGACTACAAAGGAAGGCAAAAGATAAACACGAAGCAAAAAAAAAAAAAAAATTCCAGAGAGAACGCAAGTACATAACAGAAGGAAGATCAGGTTTCCAGTACCTGGCGAGAGCGGCAGGGTCCCATGACGAGGGGACTGCCTGCTTGACATGATCAGCCAGGACCAGCTGGGACTTTTCTAGGGCGATGCTGTAAAGGGTAAGGAAGACTCCGTCGAAGGCAAGGGCCTTGGTGTTGGCAGCGTCCTGTTGCCAACCCTTCCTGAAATCAAACGCGGCATTGAAGTGGCCAGTGGGAATCCTCCCAGACAGAGAGAGCTCCTGGTTAAACTGCTCCGACATCTACAGGCATAGCAACAAGGATAGTAAGATGTTAACTACGTCTATAAAATGAATTGAATGAATTATAGGTCATCCTTGGCATCATCATGACCTTCTTCTTCTTCGTGCTTTTATCCCTTTATTGGTGTGGGCTTTTCCCGGTTCCATCTTGCTCATATTCTTTTCTTTTTTTTTGGTTATTTTAGAAAACGGAAGCATACCTAGGGTCGACCTCTACCCACCAAACAAGAGCATCTCAGCATGGCAAGAAAGAGAAGAAGAGAGAGAACCTGCTGAAAAGACAGGACATCGGAGCTGAACCTCATGCGCTCCCCTTTGTCGCAGTTGATGGGGTTCGGGACACCGAGGATAGGACCAACGCCTGGGATGGAGATGTCCCGGAGCTTGTCGGCTTCGGGGATGATGACAAGGCGTTGGGGCTGCTGGAGCTGCTTGCAGTATTTGAGCCTCAGATCGACCGCGAGATCGTACCCCAGCCCAATAGACTGTATGGCAGCTTCTGCCGAGCGACGTCCCGTTCTCGATGACTTCATACCAAATTCTACCGGATCTCCGAGTTACCCTCCACGAACTTCCCTTTCTGCTGCTGCGGCTCCGGGGTTCTCTCTTGCCCTCTTGGGTGTTTGCTGCTGCGATCAGCCTATCAATTGCAGGCACACGCACAGAGAGGGAGGAGAGAGAGAGAGAGATCAAAGGGCAGGTGTGAAAAGCAACACCCAACACAAAAATTCTCATCCCAAAAGTCCAAGGAAAACGAAGAACGGGTCCAGAGTGACTTGCAGGGAAATTGCTGACGTAATGAGAACGACGGGGACAAGTTAAGCAATCGACACCGGCTCCTCTGCAGTAACAGGTAACAAACAACTAACCATAAGGGAAAATTCCGCAAACACATCACATCAAATCCCACCGTCCCAAGACAATGCTCGGCACCCCTTTCACCTCTTCCCAGGTTGACAACCTCTCGGTCTCAGCTTTCCATAGTTAATTTTCTAAAATTGTTTTTTTTTTTTACATTTTACAAATTTTATTTGACTAAATATTAACGCATAAGAGCCGCTGACCGTTCTTCGAGACAGCTGCTCGTTTTCGGGATCATCAAGGTGAAGGTGAATCCACATATTATTAAATTTAAAAAAAAAAGGAATAATATGGGCATTCCATGGGGAAAATGAAATTTTCGACAGAATACTGATGCGAACGTGACTGGTAGATGCTGATCAATCATCCACATAAACCTGCAGTATTTACTGCTAATTCTATCAAGGAAATTAGCCCCTTTTTTTCTCTCTCTCTCTCTCTCTGACTAATTTACAACGATAGGATCATTTAATTTAATGTCTTTATGAACAGAGCAGTGGAAAATTTGGACTTCTCTTGTTCTGCTTCGGCATCGCTACTCGCTAGATGGCCCTATGAGCTAGCTGTTCGATCATCACGCACAGCTCCGGGGGCGCCGGCGGCAATTAGCCAACGGAGGCGGCTGGTTGGGATGGTGGGGGTGGGCGGACCCGGGGAGGACGCGGCTGTATACCTTTGACTTCCACGTAACCCGACAAAACATGAGAAGGATGGATAGTACTCAAGAAGATTATTATTTGAAAGTAGCCCAATACATATTAAGACCGTCTGAAATAGACACATCAAAATCTGGAACTGGCATAGATTGTCCCAAAACTGGCGCATAAACAAGTCTTATTGAACTGAATGCCGGTTATGAGACGAGTCCAAAACATAGGCTGCCGAATCGGGGCTGATCCGACATGTCTTCTCATTGAACCGGTCCGGATAGCATAAAACCCTCGGTTAAATTTTAATGTTCACTCAAAATGTAATATTTCATGTATGTAAATGAAATAAATAATAAATTTATGGTTTATAATTATAAGTTAAGTATATAAATATAAATTAATTTAGAAGTATTTATTCTTTTAAATGTTTTCAAAAAAATAAAAAGAAAAAGGAAAAGGGTCGCGGTTCACTACTCGAGACTACCCAAACCGTGAACTGCCCCCCCACTTGGACCCGGTTTCAAGCCGATTCATGATTTCATAAAACAATAACCCGTAATCGGACCATCTAGTTAAGCTTAGTAGCGTAGTCCACTGTTGGTGGAAGCCAATTATTGCCAGCATTGGCTCCTAAATGACCGCTTAGTGAGAGAGGAGGTAGGGGGCAGAGACAACTCGGGGGTTTGCCTCGAAGCAGCAAGGTGCCCCTGCTTTTTCAAGGCAAAAAGGGGCTGAGAGGCCGATCTGTAACAATGTCAAACGATTTTCATGTCCATTTTGAATCAAAATCGAACCGTCCATATTACATATCTACTTGGCCCATTTTTCTTATTATTGTAGCTAATGATAGAGCTTCATACGTTCAAATTTTTTATGTCCCCCGTCTTCCGTCCACTCCCCATCTATACTTACTGTGGGTCATGGGAATATTGGTTCTTCGGATGAGCCGGTCGGACCTCCTCCCTTCCTTAGGTTAATGGAGGCACAGGTGGGGAGTAGAAGGATGTGTGCGTTGACCCTCTAACTACTCCGATGAGCACGTCAGGCCCGTCACCAACGGGCTCGGGCTCGTCCTTAATGGCCCGTGTGGTCTCCGGGCCAAGACAACCCCTTGGGCTTCTATCCCAAGGCTTGCCCTTCTATCTCATTTTTCTCATATTGATTTTTAAGATGCAAATTCATCGTACGTCACACGGTTGAATACTTAATCCATATCTAAAATCTCGTTTATTCCCCCACAAATAGGGGGATGGCAATCATGCCATGACCAGCAGGACCCGACCTGGTCTGGCCCGCTTTGGGGCGGGTCATAATCAACCCGTGTTATATTATTATTATTATTATTATTATTATTTTCCATACCTTATATATACTTCATTTTAATTTGACATTGAATTAATAAAATATTTATTTTAGCAAGATTAAGTTATTAAGGAAAATATTAATCTTAAATTTAAAGTTTAAAAGTGGCACCCTACAAAATCCTCCTGCACCATAAATTGTAAAAAACTCTAAACTCTAAAAGAATTTTAAAATAAATTATAAAGACATTAGAATCCTAATTGTGTGAATTTTTTCTATCATTAGCACCTAAGCTTGTCCATAATTTTGTTTCTTCTACTGTAAATTTAATAGTCGATAACAATGTGTGTGTTAATTAAATACTAATTGCTTTCAGAATTAAAATAAATAGTAAATGAGATATTCAAAAAGATTGAATTTATTCATTAAATGACTATTTAATCATATATCTAAACTAATGACTGTTTAACACCTGATTTACTACTCATTCAAATTTAAAAATAACTAATGTCGAATTTCCACCCCCCTCAAAAATAAATAAATCTACAGTAGAGGGAAGGAAAATTCAAATAGTACTAAAAGTTCCAATAGTAGAAAATTCAAATAATTAGGATCTTTAGGATTTTTACATTTTAATTTTTAAGATGTTTTAGAGTTTAAGGTTTTTAAAATTTAGGGTCTATGGTATTTAGATTTTTTTTAAAAAAATAAATTTTAGACTTTTAATTAGTTTTTTGAAATTTATAAATTGGTAGCATATAATGGCATGGGTTGGAGAATCCTATTAACAATATCTCATGTCAACCAAGCAAGTGTCAAATTCTATTAACAATATCCAGTCATTCAGGGACAGGTTCAGGAACCTAAGTCCAAGGGTGACAAAACTCATAGCATAAGTAAGAAAAAAATGAGAAGGGGGCGACAACAAAGGTTTCATAAAATCCGTGGAATTCATCTAAGAATAATTTATAACCTTTCTTGGGGTCCGAAGGAGCAATCACATAGAACACACCGTCCTAAAATGCATTCCTACAAGCATTTACAATTTGCTGAGGGGAAGGAAAAAAAATACACTAATACTTACCCGACATCCTCAGGACATATTACGGGCAATATCCATTATCCTGTTCTTGCACAAACTGGGGGGGGGGGGGGGGGGGGGGTCTTCCCGGTTGATTGAGTATTCAATCTGGTTGCTCATTTGAATTGAAAGCTCTGTGACTCTGTGCTATTGAATTTAGTGGTTGAGACCGATGAGGCATCTACTGAGAGAAACGAGCAAGTAGGGGAACAACTACCCGTGAACAAGAGGGAAATTGAGTGTCTGGAGATGGTGCTGGATTGCCAGTCCATCCAGTGACTGTCCCTGCAGCAAAGGCTGTCAGATTCCTCGCCTTGGCAGAAATTGCTAACACGCGCTCATCTAGCGCAAAATTATTCAAACTGTCATACGGAGGTTTAGCCATCAGATGTGTTCAACTGAATCCTGGACTCTAAATCTGATATCCAACACGGACTTTATTTCCTTATGTTTTCTTTCACTCTCTTTTCCTGCAATGCCAGGTGAGGTAGTTGAAGGATCACCGGGGCCAGGGGCATGGTGTGCACTGATGGGGATACCAACATGGAACTGTAACTCCATCGAAGTGTTCTGCCCTTGACATGCAAACAGTAATCTTCGCAGGTGATCCTGCTTTTTATGATCTTTCTTGGCACTTTGACTTTTTCCCACTAAGCGCATTGAAGACGAACTTGAGTTCTTTCTTCAACTGGACATTGACAGTGCACATACAACATCAAACCATCAGAAAGAACAGTCAGTGAAGAATGAAAATTTCTACTCCTCACAGGATCCATTGATTGCTCTCAACTTTCATAATTAGCAGAAGATGCAATTCCCTTCATTACCAGGTTGAGAGCAGTTAGCATCTCGTAAATGGAACTTGAAGAAGGATGCACTCTATCAGCGACATAGAAGCAGTCTGTTTTACCATTAATCATGATCCAACTACACCCAGGTTCTTTCCTCAAACCCTTCTCTCTCATCATCCTCCTCACGCCTGCCACAAAATCCCATCTGTTAGAGGTAGCATGTACATTTGACACCGAGATGTAGTTCGAGGGGTTTCTCGGTTCTAACTTAATAAGGTAACTGTAAGCCAAATCCCGCATCTCATCATTCCCATGAATAATAGAAGCATTTACAAGAGCCCCCCAGATACTTGGTCCCGCTTCAACTCTCATACAAGTAATAAATCTCAGAGCACGGTCAAGCTGATTGGACCGTCCTAGCATGTCAACCACACAAGCGCAGATCTCAACTGTGGGTTCAATTTTATAATCGTTTACTATCTTATCATATATATTTAGACCCTTTTCGTGTAATCCTGACCTTGCGCAGGCTGAAAGAATCCCCACTACAGTTATCATATCAGGTTTAATTCCAAGAAGAAGCATTTCATCATACAGAGCAACAGCTTCCTCTCCTCTCCCATGAATCCCGTACCCGGAGATCATCGAACTCCATGAGATTGCATCCCTGGAAGCAGCTCTCTCAAATATCTGTCTAGCATAAGCTAAGTTCCCACACTTACAATAGGCGTCAATTAATGCATTAGCTACAGAAACTGAGATCTCATCGCACATTAAATTTCTGATCACAAACCCATGAATCTGTTTTACCGAAACTAGACCAGCAAACATGCTGCAAGCAGGGAGAATACTTATGATGGACACCCTGTTGGGTTTGATCCCATCTCTTAGCTGCATATGACAGAAAAGCTTCAAAGCTTCCTCAGGCTTTCTGTTCAGCACACATCCATTTAACATTGCTGTCCAGGCATACACATTCCTACACCCCATTCGGTTAAAAATATGCCTACCTGAGTCTAGTCTTTCATTCCTCAAGTACATATCAATCAAGCAACAATCCAGGTGAGCATCAACACCGCACATTGCATCCAATTTATTCCTCAATATGTAACCATGGAGCTCCCTACCATAATTGAATTTGTGAGTACCCCCACCACACAAAGGCAAAACACTGGAGATGGTGAAGGCATCAGGCTTTATACCTTTACTATGCATACACTTCATAGCATTCCATACTTCATTACCTGAACTACCATCGCCCAGAGTAGCAAAGCCAGTAATTAGCACGTTCCAAGAACTGACGCTTCTCTCAGGCATTTCATCGAATACTTTCTTGGCATCCCTAAACTCCCCACATTTAGAGTACATCGACATTAAGGAGTTGACAAGAACGGTATCCACTACGAAGCCACGTTTCACGCTCATAGAATGGGACAATCTGCCGCAGTACAAGTCCCGACTCTCGGCGGCGGCTTTTGACGTAGAGGCGAGAGTATAATCATCAGGCAGCACATCGTCCCGACACATTTCCACAATCAGAGTGAAAGCCTCACTGAAAAAATGGTTCTTAACGAACCCATTGATAAGTGAGTTCCACGCGAATATGTCCTTGTCAATGACCGAGTCAAATAAGAGCTTCGAGTGAGATGGGCGCTTGCTGGCAGAGTATGCAGAGATAAGTTTCGTGGCGAGGTAGGGAGCTCGAGAGAGGGCGCCTGTGGTGATAGCATGAGAATGAGATTGTTGAATCAGTCGGAGGGATTTGGTTTCGGATGAGATGTGAACAAGATGGAGAAGATAATCGATCATTGAAGAAGAAGAAGAAGAAGAATAGGAACAGGTGGTGTATGAGAAAGTTCCAGTGATCGTTGTTTTGAGACGACAGAAGCGGTTCATGAGCTGCAGCAATGGAGTTTCTCTTGAATCTGCAATACCTCTCTCTCTGTAGATTCCTTTCTTCTTCCTCAAGATTTAGTCGCATCATAGTGGCGGTGAGGATACGAGCATGGAGCCCATGTACGTTTCTGATTGAGATGATGGAGAAGCACAAGGATGGGCAGAAGTGGAGGGGTTGTTTTCCCACAACTCCGAAGATATTGGTATCAAATGGATGCTTTCCGAAAACAATATAAATGGAAGGCAGCTGCTGGGCTGCCGTCGATCCAATATGGGAAGAAGATAGGGAGAAGTGTTCGTCCTGTCAATGGCAGGTGGGATGCCGCGCAGCTCTCAAGCATCATGTCGATGTCATTGTCGTCTGATAGAAGATCGTCTTGGATCTTACACGGTATAAACTTCCTTAACGCAGCCATTCCTTTCTTCCTAGCCCGTTTCCAGCAGCGGCGGCAGCTTCTTCTTGAATCCTCTGCCCTGACACGTTACTTGTCCGTGATTGGGGAAGAGAGATTGTTACTCCGGGCCGAGGAGATAAGAAGAAGCTCCTGATTACTCTCTCTCTCTGGTTCTCGTCCTCCATCCTTTCATCTGGTTCTGCCACTGCTGCTGGATCGTCACCCTAATTTCTCTCCTGCTGCGCCGTTAAGCTCGCGTTTACATGTTGAATGCAATGAAAAGTCCGTAGGTTCCGAGACAAGTGCGACTCTGGACTCCTGAACTGGACTGCTCCTTGGTATAGTGCTAGTCTATCTTACCCAGTCACGCTCTGATGTACAAACTAACTCGGCTTAATCACATGCACTGCTATCTCAACTGCTTCTCGTTTAACGTTTAGACAGGACATGGGCGCCAAATCTTCTGCTGACTATGAGAATTAACCACCTCCACAGATGGATGCTGGACTGCTAAGTATCTAGGCGGTAGAGGCAAAGTAGTGGAGTATGTGAGCCCGAGAAAGGGTTGGATGCGAACTACCCATGTCTTTGAAAGGATTGGCGTTTATATAACAAGAAAATTCATTAGAAGTTCTGGAGTTCATCAGTAAATTGCTTTACACCAATGTGAACTTGCACATAGGTAAAGCATATGAAGGAGGCACATGTTTGCATTTAGGCCTTTGACCACGGACTATGAAGTAGCAAGCCAAGTGGGAACGATAAAACTTTGGAAAAAATATATATTTGTTTACGTATTTATAAATTATGTTAGTAATTTGTTTGGCTGGTTTTAGATACCAGCTAAGAAAGAGGCGTTGCAAGCCTAGTTGGTGAATGCTGCAGTTGATTTATGGGCAATATGAGGTGTCTAATGTTGCTCTTGTTTTAGCTGGTTTTCCTCTTCTCCAATATGTTGAAAATACACAGTAGCTTCTTGGTTTTTCCGTTGTTGACACTGCGGGCAGCTGATTTTGCTGAATGTTGGGAGTCAGCATGTTTGACATGCAACTGGCAACCTTCTTTTGGCAATCTCTGGGATTGACTCTGTATCTGTGGGTCACAGTGCGTGCTTTAAACTTTCCTAGCTTTTTACTCATTTCACCTCGTGCACCACTTTTTCTTAGCATGTTGATGTTGCTCAGGAAAGCAGTTGGTGCCTTTTTCATCTACATGCTGTTTGTCTCTGCTGATATACTTGCCATCAAACATTTGTTTTCACATTCCTCAGCACAAGGACGTGAGGGTTCAAGATGCAAGTTGCATAGTCATATTATTGATAAGAAACCTTGGCTGCAAAATGCAAGCTGGTTTGCTGTTGAAATAACCGGAGTTTTGCGTTATATTTGGAAAATTCAGAGGCAAGAAAGTGATGGTAACCATGTAAGGGCATTCTTTGGTTCCTAAGTATGACACTTGTGTTGGTCAAAATGGGGAACATCGAAAAGAGGTTATGGGTACGCTTCATCCTCGGATGGTTGCCAAAAATGGAGTTGTGTTTCTTAGATATTTTGTTCAATTACTCTGTTGTCATTGAACAGATAGTCCCTGGTAATGTTCAAACTGGTAAGCTGGGCAACAAATTTTCCAGGTCCAAGTGGATCTTCTAAGATCGGGGGGGCCTTTCAGTCGGTTTGAAAGCCGGGCTCGACTCTCACAAGGTCAGTGACCATGCATTGCATTGCATTTGAATTGGGAAGTGCGAGCCATGAAGTTGAGGTCTGAATCCAGGATGCATTACAAGTATGCTCTCTTCCCTGTCATTTCATACCGCTATCCATTAATAATGAACATTTCCTACAGCCGAGATAACTTTTGTCTTAATGCACCGCTGGATTACACAAATTGGAACAAACTACGCCCTCTTTTACCAGATTCTTGTCGATCTGGAATGAGCTCAGGGGGTCGCCGCGTGGGCCACCTTGTTTCGGCCCTTAGAACTAACTCAGTACTTTTACTTCCCCATGTAAGTTTTCCACTCATTGGGTAGAGCCCTAAATTGATCAAGTAGTTACAGGCTAACAAG
Source organism: Sonneratia alba (assembly GCA_900174645.1). NCBI lineage: Eukaryota > Viridiplantae > Streptophyta > Magnoliopsida > Myrtales > Lythraceae > Sonneratia > Sonneratia alba. The sequence goes on from FWPY01000010.1 coordinate 5,486,054, forward strand.
ACAATATCATAACCCGATGGAGACCCAAACTGGACACATGCATGGGTTTCTTAAAAGGATTAAAAAAATAAAAATTAAATAAAATAAGGCAGATTTGGTCAAAGAATCTAAAGTTTCTGCAAGTGAATACTGCTCCACCTCAAATGGACAGGACAGATTTGCTCTAAATGATCAATTAACGTTAGGATCCGTGCATACCAAAACAGTCCTATCCTCTGCATTCACATTGACTGGACAATTACTCCATTGCTGTGTATTGCCAGATTTCTTTCCTTCGTCGCTCCGAATCCTCACTTTCCCTTTATACGTTTCTTAATCTCGGTTATAAAAATGATGAGCACAGAGACAACATGGGACTGTGCTTGAATCTGTCCACAGAGAGAGGCAGACATGGCTGTCTCATTCACTAAGATTGCTCTCACACTGTGTGTAGTAATCTACGGCTTTTGTCTACGCTCTTTGCAGGCTGCTTCCCAGGCTGGCTTCAGCGTGGAGCTGATCCACCGTGACTCCCCGAGGTCCCCGTTCTATGACCCGTCTGAGGCCCCAACCAAGCGGCTGCACAAGGCCCTGGCCCGCACCACCTCGCGGGCTGGCCGCCTCGGCCCTGCAGCTGGCTCGGGTGGAGACTCGCCTTTCTCGGAGATCGTCTCCGACACTGGCTCGTACCTCATGAACATCTCGATCGGGACCCCACCTTTCGAGATTGTCGCGATTGCCGACACCGGCAGCGACTTGGTATGGACCCAGTGCCGCCCATGCGATGACTGTTACCAGCAGGTCGCCCCGCTCTTCGACCCGGAAGAGTCGTCGACCTACCGGGATGTTTCTTGCACCTCAAGCAAGTGCGCCTTGCTTCAAAGCACCAGCTGTGACAGGAGCGGATCAGGGCAAACCTGCCACTACTCCTACTCTTATGGGGATCAGTCCCACACTAACGGCAACATCGCTGTGGACACCGTCACCCTGGCCTCGACCTCGGGCCGGCCAGTTGCCTTCCCCCAGACCCTGATCGGGTGCGGCCACGACAACGCTGGGACGTTCGACAGCAAGACATCGGGGATCGTCGGGCTTGGAGGCGGCCCGGTCTCCCTCATCTCCCAGATGGGCCGGTCCACTGGGGGTAAGTTCTCGTACTGCCTCATCCCGTTCTCCGGAGAGACTGACAAGTCGAGCCAGCTGAACTTCGGCACGAGAGCTGACGTGAGCGGCCCTGGGACAGTCTCGACCCCCTTCGAACAGGATGAAAGCGGTACATTCTACTACCTGACTCTTGAGGCGATCAGTGTCGGGGAGACCAGGATCCCCGTCACCGGCTCGCAACTTCCTTCGGCCTCCGGGGGGAACATTATCATCGACTCGGGAACGACGCTCACGCTCCTGCCCGAGGACACCTCCAGCCAGCTGGCAACGGAGGTCGCCAACCACATCAGCCAGGATCCAATCTCGGACCCGCCTCAGCCCCTCCAGCTTTGCTACTCGACCACCGCCGACATCAGAGTGCCCCCCATCACCGCTCACTTCACCGGCGCCGACGTGCAGCTCGGTCCCTCGAACGCGTTTCTCAAGGTCTCGGATGACATGGTGTGCCTTACTTTCGTCCCCACCTCAGTCGGGCAGGCCATCTACGGTAACCTGGCGCAGATGAACTTCCATATCGGATACGATCTCGAGGAGAAAACCGTGTCGTTCAAGCCTACGGACTGTTCACAGTTTTGAGCATGGAAGGAGGCCGTTGCATATTATTAGATGGGACTATTTACTTAAAATAATAGGTGTCAGTCAAAATTTGCGGTACCATGTGTTCGATTTGGTCCAATTCATTTTCTCAACTGTAGCCCTGGGGCCTCTTGGCATTTTATCATAGAACCAACCATTCATTTCTCTGTTCTGCTGAAAATGCAAAGACTTCACCAGACCACGCTAGAACGTCCACTGTGGTTTGAAATTACAATCCGCTCAATTTCAGAGTCGGGATCTTATTAAACAATGAATTGAACCAATCGTTTGATGTCAAAGAATGTGAACGGGGAAGTTCCAGAAAAGAACTGTAATCTCTTCGGTTACACCTCCGGTTATGGGAAGCCCTCTCGCCTAGCTACACGCCGAGAACGGCTCCCTCTCCAATCAGCAAATCTATTGCAAACCAAGGAGGTTATCCGAAGAAAGTGAGTTCACTGCAGTGGATGCTGCCCTCATCGCAGAGTCGGACCCTCTGAATTTGCGGTGATTCCGCATAAGATTTGAGGATCGAGGATGGCAGAAGGACGGGGGGGAATATCGATGCCTAACAATCAGGGACCTTCTGGGAATAAGCGAGGACCATGACGAAGTCTTTTGCCGACGACCCGGTAATTGCAGGTACTCTCTGCGAAGTAGCCGCAGTCTGTAGCCACAGGTCGACTAGATTGTACAGCAGCAACGTGGGGAGCACTGTTTGTCCCAAACATTTTATTTCCACCTGCAAAACATGGTCAGGGAGAACAATTAGCTTCGCAAAATGGAACAAGTAACATGGTCAGTCCATGATAATCTTTAGTAAATATCAAATAATAAATTGCCCACTCACCAATATCTTGTGGATTATGTGTTTTACTTTAGTAAGAATTATGTTTTATTGTTAATTTTAGCTCCTGGAACTGATGCAGCTGCCATGTAGAAATGCGTACTAGCAAGAGGAAATCAAAACACAATAATGAATTTTACTCCCCCCCTCCCCCCCAAAAAAAGCACATAATGAATTTGGCCAAATTCGGACTACAATCAACATGACTCCTGCCACACCAAAACATTCGGCAGATTTTTAGGATGTATAATTCAACCTTTGTTTTTTTTTTTGGCAGCAGCTGAAGCTAGACGCTTGGCATGACAATTTTTTGGAGGTGTTGCATCGTTAGTATGACAGTCCTTTCCTAAAGTAGCAATAACTCAGGCCAGCCTGCACCTTTTGGATCTGATCCAGTGACAGGGAATCTTCACCAAGCTAGTAAACTTTACTAAGGAACAAAATATTCCTTTAACTGATGCCATCTGATATCTTAATAATAGGAACACAGTATAGGATCTGAGCAAGGGAAAAAATAATAATAATAAGGAACACGGCACAGGAAGGAACAGGGATCACCAGGTGCCCAACACCTAAGGAATCATTTCGTCTGGATTTAAGGGAAGTGGTGCATATGAAATTTGCTCACCTCGGTCTCACTTCTGAGGTGTAATTTCTTCATAAGGTACTTCTGAATATAAGAAACGGGTAAACTTCCATCCCTGCAATCACAAATATTCAAGAGATAGGTTACTTAAGTAGAGCGCATGCATGCTCGAGTAAAAGGGAAAAAAAATTTCTATTCAAAACTTAAAGAGTGAATAAACATTGAAACAAGTCAGCATTTTTAAACAAGAACATTACTCAATGGAACCTAAAGGAAATACTTGGTTGTTGTCAGTTCAAGGATCTAAGAATCTTCATCTTAACGGTGCTACTTTTCTTTCAGAGGATTAATTATGGCTCCTTGAAAGAGAGCTCTTCGAAAATATATGCAACTGTTCCAAAGCAACCTACTTGAATGATGAAAGCTAAAATACCAACAAGGAATGGACTTTACATATCAATAGAGATTTGCCAGTAAAGAAGTGAGCCGGTGCCATCTTTAACTTAGAGCTGTCCTTTTAAGAAGACTGCCTTACCCCAACTTTTCATGAAGTTATCAGTTCCTTTGATTGCCTATTTTTAGTTGTAATAAATCCCAAAGGAATTCATATAAATTCTAGCAGCAAGTAGCTTGTTAACAATCTGAGGAGTCCAAAACTTCATTCTGAACCAGGACATGATAATCATATCTTCTTTCATTTTTAGAATATTCAATTTCATGGGACCGTCTAATCAGTAAAGAAATCTGTCTGCTTCATTTCACGAAACCTTCACATTTCTTTTGCATACAAGGGCACAAAATGATAGAGCATCCTCGCATAGGAACATGAAATTGGTAAGGGTCAGAAAAGTACCAAAACTTGCTAAACAAGAGCCATAAGAAAAAGAATGTCAAAGCAGAGCTATCCCTCTGGTAACAATTAAGAATGAGAAAATTCAAACTGCAACTCAAAGCATGCACATAAAAGATAAGTCACTACATAGTCAGAGGGAACTCACTTTATTCTCAGGTAGCATGCAGGAACTTGTGGTAGGGGTTCATCTCCTTCCCTGGTACCATCAACATAAAGTAAGGGCATGTTTTAAGAGAATATTTAACTAATATAGTCAAATTTCCTGATCTACTCAAGCTTCAAAATAAAGTTGCCTCTTACTGCTCTTCTGAAGCTACTAGTGAGAACCATATTGGGCCAGTTCTAAGATCATGTTTCGCACCAGCAGCATCAAGCACCGCTTGCAGTGAAATGCCTGATTCTCCAAAGAAAGACTCCCTCTTCGGACGAGCTCTCCGCAGCCTTTTGGGTTTTATTACTTGTGATGGGGCAGGCTCAAATTTGTTCTTACTATTGTCAACTTTTTGTTTAAATTTGCTTGACTTCATTTTATTCCTGAGGGGATGATAATTTCCTTGGGCACGTGAAGCATCAAATCCTTTTGAACTAGACTTGAAGGGTTTCGTTTGATTAGCAGCTTCCACTAAATCATGCAAAGGTTTCCAGAGATCCGCCTTTTTCTCCCAGGTACCACTGGTGGCTTCTCCAATTTGGTCCCTGTTGGCCTGACTAAGCTCACCAGGATGACCCTGCCCATGTAGCATGAAATGAGCACTAAATTTTGCGAGTTGAATTAGAAATGCATTCTGTCCCCAAGAAGCAAAAATCTTGTCATTTGCCTTATGCGTGTATGAATACAGAATTCACCAGTGCACATTTTCACTTTTTATATTGCCCTACTCACACACACACACACACATATAATTAGTAGTTTGACCCATGTATTTAGATACACATATTATGTTATGCTACATGGGACAGTTCTGGAAAATGGAAAGAGATGGAATGCAAGGGAATGATAGAGAAATTTTAATGGCACAAAACTGCATTCTCTTTCCATTCTATCACAGAAAATGGGCTATAAAAGCTTAACAAAATATCAAGCATGGTATAAGATTTGCAAGTATTCCAACATGTGCCACACAGGACAGGAAAAAGGAGACATTAATAAACAAAAACTGAGGGTTATGCAGTCCAATATGACACAATATTGACCAATTATTTTAAAGAGTTTCTTCCACCAAGAAAATGCGTTATCAGTGTACATCAAGCATGGTCTACAGATATTATTCTTGAGGCACTTCAACCTTTCATGACTATTTCATACTATAACAGACCTACTAAATCATGCAACACAATAATATGTTCATTCCATCTGTACTCCTTCCTATGGTGCCAAAGGTGCTATTAGAAAATGGATTTATAAGTTAAATGTACATTGTCACCTTTCATACCTGTTGAATATTCCCAGTAAACTTCTTTAGTGCCTCAAGAGACCTTGAGCTTTCAATGCATCTCTCTGTAGATTCCTCTTCATTAACATGTTTCTTGATGAAACTGGATCCTTGTGAGGTGACAGCTTTTCTAGTAGCATACTTGATTCTTTTACAATGGATAGCGGATTGGGATGAAGCTTTTGGAACATTGACTACCAAAGATGAGAGGGACCTTTCTTTCCTTCTTGCTGGTAAAGTTGTTATGGGCTGAAGAGTCGCATTGACTTTTCTTCTTTTTACAGGAAATATCCTGGCCCTTAAATCTTGCAGGTTATGATCTGGCCTGTTTAACAAAATATGAATTCTTCTACAGTAGCAGAAAATGGTAATGCAAGAAGAGAGCATAAATAAAGACATGTCTACACAAACAGGCAGTTAGTCAATGTGTGACCAAGAAAAGAATGTACAGCAACCGTTTCATGAAAAGACACTTCATAGTGTAAACCATGAACTGTCCAAGAACTATGGCAAGGGTATGGTTTTCAGGTTCAACTGATTAATATTGAGATGTTAAAAAGGGATGCTACAATTGCAATATAGTGATGCAGTCAGAGCAGCTAAGAAAGCAAAGTTAGTGAAAAAAAATAACATCTTACAAGCCAAATTCTGTCTTCTCAGCCTTCAACATGACGTAAAATATATATCTGAGAACAATAGAAAGAGCAAAAAATCCCACTCCTAACAATTATGCTAGTTCCTTTTCTTATTGAATTTAATTCTGGAAGCTAATTAAGCTTTAAAAGGGAAGGGCAGCAAAGCACACGTCACATATCTTTTTGCATAAGCAAAGCTGATATTGTGTGTTTTGTAAAAGTTAATCAGAAAAGCTATTAGGGTTTAATATATTCAATTTATAGAAAGACAACAATGATGATAATAGTAATCACTAACAGGCCATGAACATAAAGGGACAGTGATGATAGCTACGAGTGGGACATAGTAACTTCCAATGGGTTGTCTATCAACTTCATAGAATTGCTTATAAGTCATTGCAGCAGCTAGTTGGATAGATAGAGAGAGAAATTGCACATCAAAATTCCAATTGTACCTTAATTTGTCCAATGGTACACAGCCCAGATCAATGTTGCATATAGGACAACATTCTAACTCTTCATCTGTGATTTTGTTGCATATGCATTTTCTGCAAACTGAGAGAATAGAAAGGGAATAAATTAGAGAATACTAAGGTGGTTCCTAGCTGGAATCAGGAATTTAGTTCAGCTATCACGAAATGTCGTATTATAATGACAAAATTCTGTTTATAACGTGAGATCTCCAATTTCATGTCCAGATAGATCAATTATACAAGCTTAACGTGCAAATTAATAAGTTGTCATGGAGAAAATGAGAAGACAGACTTATTATCCTGGTAAAAAAAAATAATGAAAATGAGAAGATATAAAGCAAATAGATAAATAATTTCCTGAACGCATGGCGTGAAGAGGCTATGTAGTATAACCCATACAGTTATCAATCAGCATTTGCTCAAGAACAGTCCAATACTACTCTGCGATGAGGCTCAAGTCTCCAAGGCAATCTCATATGAGGAAAACGCAATAGTCATATGGTATTGCAATTCCTTTAGTGTACCTAAAGTCTCATTCTTCCAATTGAAAATGTATAGGACAGACCCTTGAAAGGGTAACACAGAAATCTTCTATCAAGTTACACGTACCCTGAGTTATGAAATCTGTTAAGTATAAGGACAGGCTACTCCACAAGTTTCAGAGAAGAAAAATAAACATAATGAGAAGTCATGATGCATTTGCTTCAACAATCTATATGCCCTGTCAGATTTTCTGAGACTGTTGCAACTGAGAGTGACACTAGACGCGAATCACACAGTGCCAAGTACGACACACACGTTCAAAGCTGATATGTACTTTACAAAACTCGTACATGAGATGTCGTTTCCAGTTGACTTTATAGGCACATCAATAACATGGGGCATGTCAAAAATCAGACAACAGTCAACCCACCAGCGTAACTTCACCGAACCCAGGTCGTGAAGATTGAGGGAAGTCATACAAGCACCAAAGAAAAAGAAATTCAGAATTTTGGAGCAGTAGTTCCCCAAATAAAACAACAAGCAGACATGAAACGGTGTAGTGGATAAAAAACAACAACGGCAAAAAGGATCCAGTGAAGCAACGGAGAGGCTCACAGGTGTGAAGACACTCTGATATGGTGGTGGCATCGCGGACAAGCTTATTGCAAAGAGGGCAGGTCATGCAGGCTGCGATAGCATCCCTCCTCACCCTCACTTCCTGATTTTTCCCCATATCCAACCCCTTCTCTGCTTTAAGTCACCAAAAACCTTGACGCTCCGACATTGCATTCTTCAACGAAGAGGGCGTGAATGCACAGTGCCAAGAAGGCATTGCATGGCGTGTTGAAGATGGAATAGTAGAGGAAGAGAGATAAGGGTCTCCAATGATTGGGATTGGAAGGATCGGGAATGGCAGGATTGTACATACATATATATATATATAGAGAGAGAGAGAGGGGGGGTGAATATTACCTGAGAGGAGAAGAAGGGGTAATGGGCTAATAACGATGACGAAGGTCTAAATCTGATCTGAAGGAGGGAGGAGCTCTCGTTGGTCAGAGAAGCCCAGCGAGAAGCGAAGAAGGAGCTTGGGAGTCTTCCTTCTTCAACTAGTTTTATATCTATACATACATCTATGTTTGTAATTATTAACTTAATTAGATAATTATTTTTCACCCCTGTCTCACTCTGGTCTCGGCGTGTTAAATAAAGTCAGAATATCTCATAATCGACCCTTATTCATATATTATACATTTTATATATTATTAATTTGTACACTCTCTTATGGTGGAATTTAATATAGTAAATCCCATTTTATTAAATCATGTTTGACTTAAATCAATCATTGCATTAATTTCCATATTTTATTACTCCTTAAGACAATTTCTGTGAGTTGGCCAACCCCCAAAAAAAGGGATAATTTGGTACGGATAATATTAAATATGATGCCATATTAAGTGGAGGAAAACGTGCCTGCCTCTGTTTGGTGGCCTTAATTTCACAATTTTTTTCCTTTAAATTTGAGCTTTGATGTGCACAAAATTTGTTCCGAGTCCCTCGATGACCTCTCCTCTACTGGTCCAAGAAATGCGGAAAAGGGGCAAGTCGAGAACTGTCAGAATTAGAATTGTATATATATATATATGTGTGTGTAACATATCCATTTTATTCATACAATGTAAAATAGTCAGAGAGATTGATTCACTTACACTTACATAAATACATGAGCTCGTGGTAAATTATTACTGTATATTCGAACGGGAACTAATTTCGATCCATAACATAAATATCTTCGCACTCATTCTCTAATGAGGGCCACACACAAAACCTGAGCTACATTTCTCTTCTCTCCAATTTCTAGAGATATTAAATGGACCGGACTGCCCATCCAAATCCGGAATCGGCCCAGATCGCTCCTGACCCTGGCCCATAACTGTTCTTAGTGAGTTTGGGGCGGTTGCGGGCCGGTTTCAAAATATGAACCTATTGAATCATAACTGACCCGGACAGTCAAAAATCATGTAAATCAACGGTCAAACTTTGTCATGTCAATTTAAATTTTTAAAAAAAATTAAAAAAGATGGACCGTTCATGGGCAAAACCTGCCCGGACCATTGACCAACTCATTTATAAACGGTTCCGGATCGGTTCATATTTGCCTGAACCATGACCTATAACTATATCAGCCCGGAAATCAAATGGGTCAAACCGTAACTGGGTCAAACGGTTCTAAACCAATTTTAAACCGGCTTGAACCGCACTTTTAACAACACTACCAATTCCCCCCCAGTGCTCATTCCATGAGCAAAATGAAGGCCGAAAGTCTCCCATTTTTCCTTGAGCCATTGGGCGGCAATTTCAGCTCTTAAATGAATTGTGACAGCTACCAATTAATTATGATTAATTGTTTTATTATAGGAGAGGTATACGATTATTTAAATACCATCCATTAAAACATCTGTTATACGTAAATGTCACGGACTAATACATTCAACCCGGGTCAGATTTGGGTTCTAATTTGGCCAGATTCCCGTGGGCATATCTAATTTCTTACAAGAATGAATCCTGCCCTTTTTTTTCCCGATACTTAAGGTACAAGAGCATTCGAGAGGGAATATCGGTGTGGTGTCCCTCGATCTCGATGGATTGGGTTGAATCTTGTACCGAACTTTGACCTTATTATGTCGAGTTCAATATTCCATATCTTATACGAAATAAATAATACTCTCTTGTACCTGTACAGAAAAAAAAAATCCTCCTTTTACGAAATGATATATCGAGGAATGTGATGATGGGCGTGGTGACTGCCCAGTGACCATTTTCCCAACGTCACATGCCATGAAACTAGTACTGTTAAAAGTATGGTCCGGATCATATCCGGGTTTAGAATCATTTGACTCGGTTATAGTTTGGGCTGTTTCACTTAACGGGCCAATGTGATTACGGGTCACGGTTTAGACAAATATGAACTGGCCTAGAACCATTTATAAACCGATCAATTTAACGGTCCAAGCTGGTTTAGTTTGTGAACCGTCCATCTTTTTAATTTTTTAAATTATTTTAAATGAATTTTTTTATTATTTTTAAAAAAATTAAATTGACATGACAAAATCCAACCGTTAATTTGCAAGATTTTTGGCAATCTAAGTCGGTTTTTCAACTATTCCGAGCCAGTTTCTAAAAGGTTCCTGGTAAGTTCTGCAGTGTAACATTTCGAGCCAATTACGGTTCAACGGGTCCATATTTTTAAACCGACCCATAACCACCCTCAATCCAATGAGAACGGTTACGTGCTGGGTTAGGAGCGGCCTAGGCCAGTTCCAGTCTAGTTACTAGCCAGCCCAACCCATTTAACATCTCTACGTGAAACTAAAACTGCATCATGAACGGCGTGATGGGCTTGGGACATTTGGGCTATGGTGGGCCCAATATCGGTCCAAAGAGCTTCCATTGCCCCAACCCATAATTCATGGGTATGATCTAGTCATGGTTGAAAGCCTGGAAAAAGAACCCATTGGGTTGTGTGGTTTTCTTGTACAAATTCGGCTTTTCTTTTTGGACCAATTTTTTCAAATGTAAGGAAACCATATTAGGAATCATATAAAGCAAAAGTTTGTGGGGGTTCGGTTTCGAGCTTGTTTTTTGATACGATGATATAGCAAAAATAATAAGAAGTCCAACGACATATGATTCACAATGTAAAAATATCCATTAATGATATTTCGCAACTAAATTTTGGAAAAATAATAAAACAAAGCTAAAGTCCAACAACTATCCATCAAATACTTCAAATCCAACTTAGAATTAGGGTTCTTAATGAAGTGCATTTCTTGGGGTTCAAAAAACTTAGAATTAGGGTACATGTAGAAAAATCTGTATCTCAATGTGTAACGAGTTAGATTCTTATGTATAAAGTGTTCTTCGGATGGGCCTAAAAGTTCTCAAATGACATTTTAAATCGAACCATCAGACAAAGTACCTTATATAACAGTGTCACTATGTGATAATATTAATGTAGTGACACCATTCCATAAAAGAGATTGATATCGAACAAGTAATGCTGCATCATTGATTTTTTATTTCCCTTTTTGGTTTGACGGTCACAATTTTTTTAATCATTCACTAATAATTTTTTAAAATCTCATTCAATACATATTTTTAAATTTTTAATGACTAAAAAAATTGACACTTATCAAATTTTTATTAGACATCTATCACTGCATCATCATATCACGTGATAACTTCTCCTATCATCTACATTGCCCCCAAAGCAATATAGCATGAGCCAGTTGAGCCTAAGCAAAGGTGAATTCAATATTATGGTGCAATTATTTCGCGCGGAGAGATTGAGGGTAGTTTCATTACAATTGTCATGCTCAATTTACTTATCTTGCAAGCAATTAATTCATTTGTACGGGAAAAAAGGGATTTGATGCAATTTATATTGTTCTTGATCTAATAATCCAAATGTTATATGTTTAATTATCATAATATTGCACCATAATATTGCACTCTCTTACCCATTTATTTTCTTTATTTTATTTTTTATTCTAAATTCATATGCATCTTATCTTATGTAACTAAAATTTTTTAATTCATCTTTACAACATTCCTAAATATATAAGATTTTTATGATTAATTTGATTGTTAATATGATAGCATAAGAATCAATCTATCATAAAGTTTGACTTGATAAGGATTTGAAAATTTTATTCTTTTCGATATAACTTATTTTAATAAAAGTTAGTGGTAAAAGAAAATTACCAATATTGAAAATTTCGAATCTCAAGACTGTGGTCATCGTAGAGCTTGTGGAGTATGATTTCATCCATTGTTTGCCTTGGATTAGATTCCACTCAATTATTGCAAGACGGTTGTCACGAGCACTGATCCTAAAGTACGATTCGATCCATTATTTAATTTCAACACCAAAACCTATGTGTATTATTATATACAATGAAAAATCCTAGTTGGTTCTACCTTATTATTAATACATTTGGTGAAGAAATTCCAATAAGATTACGCCAACTAAGACGTATGATGGTACTCTTAAGCCTCACATATTTAATGCAAATGTTAGAAAAAAAATATATAAAATTAGCAATTTCCTTTACGGTAGAAATTTTATGTGTTTATTATTTTTTAATATTTAAATTATATATATTTTAAAATAATTATCCAGTAATATATATTTAATTTTATAACATATTTAAATAGTAACTTCAATAGTCCTCCTATGTGCATAACTGTCACGTGACGATATTAAATTGTACTAAATACATATATTATAGATTTAAATATATATAGGATTAAAACAAATATTTTCAAATGCGATTGATTCAATTACAAAAAATTAACATATATATAGCATTCCTATTATAATTTTCTCAAAAAGATAATATAGATCTAAGAGTGTAAATTGTCCGGTCTAGATAATATTTTGCACACATATTACCAGTATATTGTAAAGTTTTCATTGGAAATTGGAAATATGAAAATTTGAATATATTTCTAATTTAAAAGTTTAAATGAATTACTAAATAAATCATACCCATGTGAAATCCACATCTATAACTTCCATATTGGTATCCGTAAATTGACCAAGAGAGATGTAATTAATGCCCTAATAAATGCAATAATTATTTTAAGATTGATCATTATAGTATAAGTCCATAATCATATGAAAAGAGTATAAATCTAATATTGTTTTACTTCTCTCGGACTCCACGATGCTCATGTGAGGCGAGGGGCTCTACTTTCAATTTTGTAGATCAACTCCCTCGGCTTTTAAGGAGATATGTTAGTCATTTTATTAAAGAGTTTGTCATTTAATAATATCGATTAAGGGTTGTTTGTCCCTTATGATGATTCTATACTACGAACGTGAACAAACAGAGAAATGTTGATGAAGGTCAAAGAGGGCTTACCTTCATATATTGATCCCTCAATTTTGATGCAGACGGAGCTTCAAGGCCAAGGAAATTGACATGACTGATAACATCTCTCGTGGAAGAGATAAGACTAGATAAAATTAGTAGAAGGGGACTGATTTGATTAGAAAGATTGAGCCAAGGGACTTAACACGAGAATTTCCGAGACTAGGGGCCCTTTGTTTGATATTGTTTAAGGTCAAATTGTACAGAGATCAACGGTGACCGGCAGCGACCCACGTGAGCTCCCCCCACATGCACTAACTTCAGACAACCGCACTACCCGTCTCCCAAATCTCGGCGCAAACCTCAATGTTTGTGCGTATATGTTTTTTTTAATTCGTAATTTTAATTAAAGTAAAAATAATATAGCAATTCAAATTCAATTGCTTTCCTGGATATGCCAAATGGCAAATATGAAAAATTCCTTCCAATTTCTTATAAATTAGGATAAAATAATGAAATAAATAAATATGGACAATCAAAGCTATACTTATCGGCATAGTTTTAAAAACCGGACCGAGTCGAACCGACCACTTATTCAGTTTAGTTTCTATAAAAGGTCCAATTGTACATTTAAAGAGAAAATTTTCGATTCAATCGGCTAGTTCCTAGTTCAATCGGTGAACCTAATTGAACCAATGAAAAAATCGGTTGATTTAAAATTAAAAAAGTAAAAGTATATTATATTATATCTATTTCATTTTATTAGATTTATATTTATATTTTATGTTAAACTTTTGTTTAATGTTATAATTATATTAATAATTTTTATTATAAATTATATTTAAATTATAATATTATATAAATTTATTAGTAATATTATATTATTAATATTATTTATTAAATATACGGTTCAAACTATTGAACTATCAATCTGACTAATGAACTCATGCCTATATCAATTCATGATCCGGTTCAATTTTAAAAAATTATGGTTATCGGTGATTTTTTAAATAAGAAAAATCCCAAAATTTAAGCTGAGGTAATTTCAATATCTAATTTATGCATATTTATTAATATTTCTTATGATATAATATATATTCGCTTATACTTGAAATTATATAAGTGAACATGAACTATGAAAGGAAAAGGAGAAGACAAGGGGAGGAGAGGGAGACGAAAGGAACAAATCTTCAAGCAGGTTTCATGAAAGAGAAGACGAGATTCATCTGAACAGAGAGTGAGATAGAAAAACCTTCTCCGATCGAAAGCCCTAGGGCTTCTCCACCGATTCGTCCGTCAATTTCGTCTGATCGAAGCATTGCATCTGCCGTCTTCGATTCTCGTGTGAGAATCTGATTTCCCGGAACTGGAAGTGGTTGGGCGAGAGGAGCTCTGATTTGATGAGGAGTGTCCGGCGGTGCCAGAGGATTGTCTTCCTCTGCTTGTTCTCCGTCTCTGTCTTTGCTCCCATCGTTTTCGTTTCTCATAGGCTGCATAACATTTCTCCTACAGGTAAGGTACTATGTAATGGTTATAGCACGCGGTTTGTGAAGTTCTGGCATGCTTAGAGATGCTTTGATTCATTGATCTGGAAAATCTCTTTTTTCATGTATGTTTATGTACGCTTGTTGTTGCAGGACGCAAGGAGTTTATAGAGGATATTTCGGTGGTGGTATGAATCCAATTTTCGAACACAGTCTCCCAATTCTCTTTCTCATTGCTCTATCTTCTTCTGCCGTTCTTTGTGACGTCAAATCGATCAGTCTGAATCTTTGGTTGCTTTTTGTGTTTAGCTTGATCTGTGTTTCGACCCCAAACTGGAAAGCTTGAACCTTCTCGTTATACGAAATGAGCTAAACCATACTACTTTCTGTCAAAATCAGCATTTTCTTAAATGCACCACGAAGTGGTGGAGATGCTTTCTTCCCTATCTCTCCCCTTAACTTAAAAAATTATATACATCAATTCTTAGACTTGGTCAGGATGAGAGATGATGCCATTTCTATTTGATCTGTGCAGAAACACAGAGCAGAATTGTTGAAACTCAACTCCATCGAGCGGGTATGGCTACTAAGGCTGTGTTGAAGTGTTAAGCAACTTCTTGGTGTATGTGTCTGAATCAGGTTTCTCTTTGGTTCTAGGAAGGTGGTGATAGCTTGAAAGAGCCAAAGGTGATTGTTTATGAGGATAAGGGTTTTGGTTCTTCTGACAAGATAGATGATGCTACAGAGGATTTTCTTGATGCCGGGGACAGGCCTGATGTTCAAAAGAATGGTAGGTATTACTTATTTATCTTTTCATGTATTTCATCATAATGATATACTGTGTGATGTTTCACTCAGGCACCAGCACAAGGAGCTCAAAGGAAGATCAGAAGATTCAACAAAAAGTTGTTCCATCAGTTTCCCACGGGAAGGTATGCTAATACTGGCCTACAACATTTTGATTATCTTTAAGATAAGTAGAGCAATTCAACTAGGATTGTTCTATCTCAACACTATGCAGGTGAAATAACATTAGAATTGATTGCATCAGAATCATATGAGAAATAGATACAGATTCATAATTCCATCATTTCTATTTGTTGGTGAGCTGTCACATGTACCTCCTGATGTAGACCAGGCCATCTTTATTTGGAAAAGGAAATGTATGAGATCTTCTTATGCTAGCAATATTGATATTTTTGTTTAGAGAAGCCATACATGGTTATTTAATTGTTATAGGGCATAGGTGTTTTTCCAAATGTGTTACCATAGGGCCATATTGTTATTTGGGATGTAAATTTTGAAGTATAGTGAAATTTCTCGTGAAACCACTAAATGTGATGGTGACATTTTGAGACTGACCATCATATTCTAATGACGCTTTTTTCTTTTTTCCTACTTTTTTTTTTTTTTGCTTTAGGTTCATTAATTTTTGTCAAGTGTGAGAAAGACTAAATTAAATTAGATAAGATTTCTCTCTTAAAATTTGATTTTGCAGTTGGCCATTATTTAAAATTTTTAACATTTCCATTCCTGCTTCTTTGGTTGTTGGATAAGCTTGATGGTACTCTTTTTCCATTGTTGCAGGCCAACTCTAATAGGGCTGGTGTTCAACAGAATCGAAAGTCACAAAGTTCGACAGATAAGAAGGTTAAGGAGATGAAAGATCAATTAGTTAGAGCAAAAGCATACTTGAATTTTGCTCCTCCAAGCAGCAACTCCCACTTTGTTAAAGAGCTGAAGCTGCGGATTAAGGAGCTGGAACGAGCTATGGGGGATGCCAAAAAGGATTCAGATTTATCTAGGAGGTTCAAGTGCCCTGATCCTTGTCATGTTTGATCTATTTATAGTTTAACATATGATACATTCTAAAATTTAAAAGATTGGCGTAGCATTTCATCATTGTGTATATGATAAACTGGTGAACAAGAGTTCTTTTCTGACTACCTATCTGTTTAGAATACCTTTTCTTCATTTCTTTCTTCATAGTTATAAATGCCATTGACATTAAGATGTGTGAACTTGCAGTTCTTGGCAGAAATCAAGAGCTATGGAAGCTTCCCTATCCAAAGCAAGCCGCATCTATTCAGACTGCTCGGCCATGGCCACTAAGCTTCGGGCTATGACTTACAATGCTGAAGAACAGGTCCGGACGCAGAAGGATCAAGCAACATATCTGCTTCATCTTGCTGCTGGGACAACCCCAAAAGGCCTTCATTGCCTTACAATGAGGCTGACTGCGGAATACTTTTCCTTACTGCCTGAAGAAAGGAAGTTTGATAACCAGCATAAAGTGCATGATCAGTATTTCTATCACTATGCCATTTTCTCAGACAATGTTTTGGCTTGTGCTGTGGTGGTTAATTCAACAATTTCCTCTGCCTTGGTATCAGCTTTTCTCCTGAACTACTGTTACAATCTTTTTTATTACCTGTAGATACAACTGCGCTACATAAAATAATAGGAGGCAAACAGCAATGGCATTAATTAAAAAAATTAGTAGGCTCATGATATGAGGAATTCTGTCATAAATACTGATAGGGTAGACTTTGATGTTCCACTGCAAAGTTTTAGGAGTGTGGAATAATTGTTTGTTGATAGAATTTTGCCTCAATTGGATCTAGAGATTGATATTCTCTCATCCTGCGTAATTGGCTGGTATAAGTAAATATATTCTAGGATCAGCATCAAGAGCTTCTGGCTTAAGCTCCTAGAACAAATCATTTAGTTTTCAACTTTATCAAATGAAAATCTTCAAATATGACTGCAGATTAGCATGCTTTGAGCATGAGAAATTTGATATCCAGACAGTTGTTTATGCCGGAAAGACAGTACCTTTTGAGCATGAGAACTGCTCATTAATAGAAGATTTACATGGTCCAGTAGGTAGTATTGTAGGAATAAACATATGTCAAAGTAAGATACTCCTGTTAATTATGAAATATAGGTGTTGTTCGTCACTATCTGGAATTATCCTGTCATGGAAATCCGTTGTGGTTTCTTCTGGTTTTCTCATCTCTATGGGTGTCACTTATTCATGCTTCAAGCCATTGATATCTCTCTTTCCAAAGTCAGTGGACCAGAACTTTGAGATCATCGAGAATAATGTATATGTTGTTGATATATAGTGTTATTTTTTTGGACAATGGTCCTGGCATTAGGTACCTTCTCAGATCAGATAGGTCTTGATATTTGTAGTTAGTCCTGATTAATTTTTCCTGTTCTTGTCTTGGAGTTTCATGCCATGATGCCACCATTACCTAGGAGGGTAATTATACAAGAAGTTTTAGTCAACCTGTTTCGTGCTCTGAACTGTATTTCCATAACTGTTCTATGCGGTCATTTTGCTCATTGGCTTTGTTGTAAGGTGCCTAAAGCTTGCTAGATGTATGATGCCACATATATATATATATATATATTATTTGTCTATTGCAAGAGGAAGTTTGGTTTCTCTTTTTGACCTTGTGAATGTGATAGTCTACATGTCTTCACTTAGTCCCAAGAGTGAATTGTATGAATAAATCTCATCTACAAATGATTGGTAATTGCTGTTAATATTTTAAGTTAACTGTGTCAAGTCCAATATGTTGCACAAGACTTCTCATAGTGTTTATTGTCATGATTATGTTAGTTTTACCTTAGAATGAACTTCTCACTTAATCTTTTGTTTAATATTTCAGGACCCAGAGAAAATTGTATTTCACATAGTGACTGATTCTCTCAATTTTCCAGCAATTTCTATGTGGTTCCTGCTTAACCCTCCTCCAAAAGCCACTCTCGATATTAGGAGCATAGAAGAATTGGATTGGTTATCTCCTGAGCGTAAGTCAGCTTTGGAGAAGCAGGACTCACATTACTCAAGATATACATCTGTCCTAAATCATCTGCGCTTCTATCTTCCCGATATCTTTCCTTCACTGAATAAGATAGTTCTATTTGACCATGATGTGGTAGTGCAAAGGGATCTAACTGAACTTTGGAATGTGAACATGATGGGAAAAGTAAATGGAGCTGTTGAAACTTGTCAAGAGGGTGAAGGGTCATTTCGGAGAATGGATATGTTCATAAACTTTTCGGACCCTTTTGTTGCGGAGAGATTTGATCCAAACAGATGTGCGTGGGCATTTGGTATGAACTTGTTTGACTTGCAAGAGTGGAGAAGTCAAAATTTAACAGGTGTCTACATCAGCTACTTGCAGTTGGTAAGTGTACTTCTCATCTTCCTTTGCCTTTAACATGTTTTGCATGCTCGTGTTTTTCTCTAGTGCCATCTAGACCATTATGTTGTGCTATAGATTTTGTCAAATAAGGCAAAGAAAAATAAAAAATTTTAAAATATATATATAGGAAAAGGAAGAATCATACAGATTCCTGTATTTTGAATCTTATCCTATTCTCACTAAAACCCTGTTTTATGATATTGAGCTATTGCAGTCTTAAGAATTTGTTCTTCTGTGTGCCAACCTGATTGTCTTGGGTTCCCTGAGCAACAAATTCTATAGGAGTAATGGTTTTGTTTATCCTATAGGCCTTGTTAGTATTTGTTTCATCTGGAATCATTTGTTGCCAGAGATCACGCCCTCATAAACATCAGTATGACTTCCTAGTAGCAGCTGTACATGAACAATGACTAGTCTACATCCATTATTAGCATTTCACTTTTGCCAGTCTGCAAATCTTCATATCCTCTGTCACATGTTCTGGTTTCATGCTTGTAAATCAGGATAAAACTTTAGCATTGAAATGGCTGACAAGTTGCTTATTAGTAGCATGGATTGTTACCATGATATGTCAACACGGAATGCTTTGGATAGGTCAGGGAGAGACAAAATTAAGCAATATTGATTATGCTGACTGATGCTTCCTTCTGCTGCAGAGTGAAAGGGGCCCTCTGTTAAAGGCAGGGAGTTTGCCCATAGGTTGGCTGACCTTCTATAACCAAACGGTACCTCTGGACAAGAGGTGGCACATTCTTGGCTTAGGGTATGAATCAGGGGTACCACGGGCCGAGATCGATCGAGCAGCTGTGATACACTTTGATGGAATAATGAAGCCATGGCTGGAGATCGGGATCAGCAAGTACAAGGGCTACTGGGGCAGGTACCTCTCTTTCGACCACCCTCATTTGCAACAGTGCAACATTCATGAGTAGGATTCCAGGTAATAACTAGGGAGGACAGAGCTTCAGAAGGCACGAGTTCCAGCAAGAAAACTCATGCAGAGTAGGCATTATATATATGTTTTTTTCTCCTTTATCCACAGCTTAACGATTAATTAACCCATTCTTTTCGAGACTTTATGTGGTGGCAGTGAAATATGTTTTAGGGTGCCCGATCTCGTCTGTGTTCTAAAATGATTTGAGAGTTTCCCAGCAAGTTTCCCAGTGCTGGTGGTATTTCACTGTACACAGGATGCTCTTAGGATTTCAATCAATACTAGTTCAGAACACCCCGACTTCGAATAAATCACCTCAGGCGGTATCAGTAAGCTGCCTCAGATTCCTTATCCTATCCAAATCAATATCACGAAGGGTAAAAGTTGTAAAAAAAAAAAAAAAATCATCTCTCTGGTTCTTCTCCCATAGGTCAACAATTTTTTTTAAAAAAAAATGTGTATTTTTTTCACTCAATATTGCTAATGTTCACACCTTATCCCTATTACTTCACAAATCATACTCATCTACTCCAACAATCTCTGAATCTTGTAGACTGGGTTTGTTTGACCCCGTCTGTGCTGTGTGGTCAGGTTGGGCTGTCATTCCTCCTGACATGTTCTGACCCGTTCTGTACAACTGTTGTCTTAGAATATTAATGGATATATTATAGTTTAGAATTTATATGATGAATATTGGACGTAACTTTTTTTTTGAACAAATTGCTTGAATTTATATAGATTTTATTTGCCATTCTTCCCATTTTGATGTGAATGAACACTAGAAAACCCATTTTTTTTGGGGTATAAAAAGTATAAAAATGAAGCTATTGACTTACTGTTGCTCGACCCAACGGACTTATATAGACGGGTCAATTAGAGCTAAATAAATACTAGCATAAATCTTTCTTACAAATTTGGGCCAAAAACAAATCGGTGCAACCGAAACCGTGATAGGACGTGGACCAGGGCGGGCCAGTGGTCCTATTTGGGTCTTTAAGACACCCAATCAACCTGCTGAGAAGAGATGAGCTGTAACCGGTTTTCCTTTCCTTTCCTTTCCTTTCCTTTCCTGTTCTTCTTTCCCACGAAGTTATCTACGTGGTACGATAAGCTCTTCAATTGGCCGAAGGTTGCTCCTCTTCCTACTTAATTTCTTGCTTCAATGATTGCTCCGTGTGGTTACAAATTTCATTCAGCTCCGTGGTCATGACGGTGACTGGATTAGATGGGGAAATCTCGTCGATGGAAGGGCGACATTCCTAAGGGCTGGTTTGATTCAGTTTCAGATTTTTGATAAATCTGGAGTTCAACTCATTTGAAACAAAAAATGAGGGAAGATGTCCTCATAAAGGATGAGCATGTGACATCATACCGTAGGTGATTTGAATCATTTAGAAGTTGGTATCTAGAAATATAATGAAAGATTCTATATCGTATAATATATTATTTTATAAATTAATTGATAATAATAATAATAATAATAATAATAATAATAATAATGATGATGGTGGTGGTGATGATGGAGTGGTAATATTAGCAATCATTTCTCCAAATTGGCAAAACTTACTCCAAGGTCGGCGTTACGTATATAGTCCGGAGCAGTGGCTAAGAGTGGATGGACGAGGTGACACGTGGACAAATTTGGTTGGAGCCGCGAGGATAGCAGTAGCACCCCCACGCCACGACAACCAGAGACCTACCCGAAATATCCGAACTTACGTGGTCCGAATATTTTCCAAATTTCACTGAAAAAAATAATCACACACAATTTCTCTGCGCCGAAGGATCGATCACTCTCCCAGTTCCCATTATTCAGCAAGCAAACCTGTCAGTGAGTGCGCCGTGCGTGAGTGAGTTGAGTGAGGGAGAGACAATGGCCAGCAGCTACACGACCGCGCCGACCTCTACCTTGGCCGGTAACATTGCTCGGAGGAGATTCCTCGGAGTTTCCCAGTCTCCTGTCCTCGGTGGGTATCATCATTCTCTCTCTTTATCCCCCGTACTATGTACCGTGCGTGAATCAACTGCTGGAGGTATGCCGTCTCGAAGAATCCCGCCTCCTTTTGACTTTCATCATCCGTTCAGTTAATCCGAAGAGTCGGTTCAGCTGTAGACGGATATGAGTTAGGGTTACGAATGATGAAGTCCTAATCCTTCGTCTATCGCCGTCTCAACGCGTGCATCTCAAACACAAACGCAGGTCTTCCTGCCATTGCTGCCAAGGGGAAAGTGAGATGCGCGGCTGAGGGAAAGCAGGAGGGTGTCACTGCCAAGGCCATGCGAGCACCTCTCCTCACGGCAGTCTCGTCTGCGGTGGTGGTGGCAAGCCCGGCGGCCATGGCACTGGTGGACGAGAGGATGAGCACAGAGGGTACGGGGCTCCCATTCGGGCTCAGCAACAACCTGCTCGGGTGGATCTTGTTCGGCATGTTCGGCCTCATCTGGGCCCTCTACTTCATCTACACTTCGGGGCTCGAGGAGGACGAGGAGTCCGGGCTGTCACTCTAGAAGCCCCTCGTTCGTGCGGCCGCATCAGATGGTTTGCAATATTTGAAGAACGGCTGGGATGTAAGAACTCAAGAGGGCTGGATGCCTGATCATGCGTTGTCTGTATAAAACTATGGCTCCGATGTCCAACTTTCCGACGTGCTTTCCCACCACTCATCCATTGATTCACGTGCGTATAGCCTCTGAGGACGACGCTTCACCTCATCGGGAGGAAGAATAAGTAGACAGACCTGGTGACACCGGAGGACAATTAGACATTAACCACCATGTTAGGTTACAGACAGGCGCCTCCACAATCTACAGCTCCATAAAATCACCATAACCATCAAGACAGAGCTATTGAGTAAATTCTCAATGAGCAAGCAAAAATGACTTGCCGAGCCCCTCCAGATTAATGACACGAGGAGGACACAAGTTACATGAGGCCGCACCAAACACGCCCCTTTTCGACCGATGCTGCACTCGTGTGTTCCAGAAATAGATGTTGTGCCCGTAAAAATGGTCGTCTGCTGGCTTCATCATAGAGTGCTTGGTGTTTATTAGAACGGAGCTGTGATACAGTTCTGCCTGTTGGAAACTCCAAATTTAGCCGTGGGTGTGGATAATAAGATAAAAATGAGATTCAGAAGCTAACCCGCTCACCGATTACATTACTCGTCATTCCCACCATGAAATGGGGCCCAAACCATCATTATCGAGTGATCCCTGTAAAGTAGAAATGATCAGCCAGTCGATGACAGTTTTGCTATAGCTGTTCTTTGTTACTTCAGTGTTTCCTCTCACTCCAATTCCTATGTATCCAGGTAAAGGAAACTGTGCTCCCAAGAATGCATAAACCAAGTTTTTCTCAAAGGAAATTTTGTGATCATTCAGTCGACTCATCTGATACCTAGCTACAAGTCTAATTCAGGTAAATTCTGCTCTGCCGCCAGCATTTTTTTCCCCTTTTTGCTTGGGAGCCAAGAACCTTAGACCTTTTGATAGACTGTCAATGTAAAATGAAATTGCAGACACAGTTGGACAGGTTATTGCACTTTGACTGGACTTGAAATTGATTTCGAATAGGAAGTTGTGACTGAAAATAGGCAATTCCTAGGTCGATCATTCCCAGAAAGATCGAGAATAAACAAATGTTTATTCTTTCAACCAACCAACAACTTAACACTAGAGTAATCTGTGTTTGGCTTTTGCACACAAGTAAAACAAGTCATTTCATAATTACATACCTTTATCAATAAAATTAAATAATTAGACAAATTACCATGTGAAAAACTTCTAGCCATCTGAAATAAATAATGCTTACAAATAATGAAGAGAACTGCAGTATAAAACAATGAACTCACAGTGATCACCATGGGAGCAAATGGCTTTGAATTAAGTGGTTGCTCCAGTGGAATTGAAGGATAATTTATGCTCTGGACTCTGAATCTTATAGTCTGCATTTGAGTCGCAAATCAAAATAGAAACAGATAGACTACTAAAACAACAGAAACACAAAAGGAGTAGTAACACCTCACCTCGCCTATGTCATCAATTGGAAACCTATCACCTGATGATTGATCCTCATCATTTACATCTCCATATTCCCACACCCACCTTTGTCTATTCCTGTAACCGCACAGCAAATAACTTGATTGAACAAATCAAAGGATTAAATGGACACTCACTATCATGAAGATAGTAAAATAGTAGAACCACAGTTTGGGGAAAGGGACAGGACAGGACAGGACCTGCCAGCTGACCCTTAGCCAGTCCAATTATCAGAAAAATGGAGCAACAGAGCCCAATCATCAGTTCTCTATTGAACAGTCTCTTCCATGCTTTAATGGGCTCTCCGCTCTTTTCCTTTGATATATTCAGTTCAACCTTTCATATTACATTTAAAGTCCGGTTGCACTAGTAAGATGTAAACCATAGTTTGAGCAATGAACCAAAGCTAGGCCGATTCAGTTTCCTCCCTAGTTAGGACAAAACTTATAATCATCATCTGAGAACACTTCAGGATGAGATGAGGGAGGAAGGGCTCTTACTTTATTTTCTGGGTCAGGCCTGAAATTTGATGCGTGATGGCAAGAGAAGAGAGGGCACATAATGTCATCAAAAAAAAAGGATACTGCCAAATTGTAAAATTTATACATTTTCCTGAGACTGTAAAAAATGGATTGATCATGAACTAAAATAGAAAAGAATCAACACCAATGGCTGATGTCTTATTGACTGCTGAGTTGTTCAACTGGGTTTAGGAACAGACAGATGCTATTAAATGCACCATATTGCCAAAGTTAAAAAGCAAACAAAATCAAAAACATAAGGCAAAACGCCTGACTAGAGTTGCACAGCACAAGATATGGCAAAAGATAAGTAGGGCTAACAGCGGATGACAAGCAAATGATTAACTATTTTGTGGTCTATCAAACAAATCATTATACAGAGCAACATATTGATTACTCATCGGACTTCATCAGTTGAACAGCACATCAGCCTTCATATACCATGAAGTCAATAATATTGAGATAAAGAATGGCGAGCTCCAGAAATAATAGGCCCTCCTTACTGACAGAAAATAATACTTAGAAATTAAAAAACTGTAAATAAACATGTTCACCTAGATAATAATGAGGTGAATTTTCTAAAGGAATTTCCTTCTCTACTTCTGTAATTGTATGTGATTTAAGAGAAAGGTTTTGAGTTCTCTGAAAACATCTCAAACTAAAATGTCAAGTACAATGGTCCTCCAAGAGGAAGATTGATTATCCATTTTCTATTTGCCAAGTTTCGTTAAAGGGAGTTCCACACTTTCATTTATATATTCTTTATTTCTTTTTTTACTTACTCAATATTGTTATCTACTGAATTTCTGTTTATAGTTATATCATAATAGTATAATTATTCATTAGTTCTACACTAGTAATTTATATAGGAATCATGAAAAAAGATGGTTCATGTATACAAAATGCCAATTATGAGTATAATATTCCCTGTCTTGGAGAATAAAAAAATTTAACAAATCTCCCTCCTAATTCAACTACTTAAGTATTGAATATGATGTAATACATAAAATTTTTTTGTACATTTTGAGCTCGGTAAAAACAGTTTCTAATATTTTCTTCTCTAATAAAAATTTTTCAAGCATCAAGGTCTGTAAACATATTCCTGTGTCTAATTTTTGACAAGATAATAAATAAACATATGGAAAAGAAAATGAGATGGAAAAAAAGGAAATAATAACTTCTCCAAAGTAAACAAGCCCTTAATCATCCTTCACTTGTTAACCTATGGAAGTATGAGTAGTAACCACATGTTAATTAACTCACTATTAAATCACATTAAACCAATTCCATTAAAGGAATTCACCGACTTTTTTCATTGTCTCCATCTTATTACTTCAGAAATCTGCTCATTAATAGGTCTGATAATGTAAAGAAAACAGACAACAACTCTGTGTCTAGACTAGTCAATAGAGCAAGATTTAGCTCTATTTCTGATTTATCAGAATATACACACATTAAATAGATCAACATATCGATCATAAGAGGACATAAGTCAAGAGGATGGCACAAGACCTACATATACTAAACAAATATCATACAAAGACGACGAATCATCTCCAGCAAAAAATTATATCTTGGCATGTTTTAAACTACTTAATTAGCATAATCAAAGCGTGCATATCACTATTTTCAAATTCAAATATAAAGCATAACAGAATTCATCCTAAAACTCCTCCTTAATTCTCAGTATTCTTACAACTTATACTTCAAAATCCTTCTACTGGAAACTAACTACTGTTTCAATGTATATTAATCGTAAGCAAATTTTGGCTTTTATAACTGTAAACAGATACGAAATTACCCAATAATATTAGCCAATCCAAAAGTAATAGCTTACGCAGGACCATGAGGAAAAACATCCAAGTTGCTGAGAAACCTTACTTCAATCAGCATTGGAAACTGGCTCATATCAATGTGCGATTCATTTCTATCTATATGGGATTTTAAACTAGCTTTTCTTACCTGAAAAAAAGCTGTATGAGATACAACAAATAACTCAACTTTTTTCTGTTTAAATGCATCCAAATGTGGTCCTGTATATCATTAAATAGACGATCTATTGTACAAATTTAAGATTATATAATGCATGTGTTCTGAGACATTTATACGGTGTTTGGGATTGATTATGTATTTGAAATATTAAATAATGTAAAGTAATGTTATTATATTTTTTAAGTAGCAAATCATTATTGAAACCAAAGCACTTTCTAGCAAGGCACCAGTAGCAACATATATCCATGCTGGACAAATCAAGAAAAAACAGTGATTACTCAAATACCTTGAGCACATGCAATCAAGGGAAAAAATATACAGCCTATTAAGGTGCTGGAAAGTAATTTTAGAGTAGGTAGTTATACATACAATGCAAGCCCATTATTTCATCATAATCTTGAGTTTAGCATCAATTATTTCCGCCAACAAATGGTCGGAACTTACCAGTACTGCATTTCACCTGCAACCAAAACATGAGGGATGACCATGTCATTCCCTAGAATAAGTGATAGCAAGCCGCACTACTAATTAATTTATGTAGTATAAATATTGCATTCTCCACCACGAAAATAAAAAAAAAGAAGCCAAATTACTCAAGATTGTTACGTCTTCTGCATTTGAATTTGAATGGTACTAAGAGATGTTCAAAGAATAATAGTTATATTATCAAACGGTACAAGTGGTCCCTTTCATAAAGAGCCAGCAAAAAGCAAGATGTTGCAAAGTAAACGAAAAACAACATAAAAGTGAACAAGTTCTCTTACATTGATGTACAGCTGACGGTTATATCCGTAAAAAAGGATCACTAGGAGATGTGGTGCAGAATTATATTGGCCTACGACTAGTGACATTAACTGTTCAATTGCATAAATTATACAGTCAGAATTGGATAATTCATTAAGCATCTAGAAAGAGAGCGATATTGTATTCTACAAAAGGCGACTAAAAGTTGGATCAAACTGAGTCAAAGATTGAGGAGATCATATGGATAAACAAGAATTTGCATGAATTAAATTACGGTGTACGTCGGTGCGCCATTCCTGGAAATAATCAAACCACCAGTTATGCCCTGATGTCGTAACAGACACACAAAGCCCCAACTTGGGAATCACCTTAAACGCGAATATCTGTCAAGTTAGTCAATCTCACAAACCATGTGAAGAGGCAAGAGAAAAAAGCATATGAAACAGAGGGGAAAAAAAAATGAAGAATGAAAAAGGAACCCTACTTATTCTAAGAAGAGCTCCTCAACTCATGCTAACCAGCCTTTCTCTAAAGAGAGCTGAGCAGGTGAGGTGGTAAACCTTAGAGTGTGTTTTCCACAAGGCTTAGAGATGAACATTAAAATTGTAGATTTTTCCCCAATGAACAGATTAAAATCGTCTGACTCCCACGTGGCTCAAGAGAGGGGAGACTAAACTGAGAGGAAGGAGATCCTTCGAAGTGGTCCGAGGCTAAATTCAAAATCAATAGGAAACCTTGAACCTTCCCTTTGCAAAACCATAACTAGAGTGTTTACATTTTTAAACTGAAAAAGCATACAAGTATCTATTTACTGCTTGAGTAGGATATCAGGCAACAATTCAAGCACGCAACAGCCTTTCATTTAGTCCTTCTCGCCCTTCAAGCTTAGTTTTTATAAACAAACGAGAATGTTAAGACAATTAATACAGAAGAGCTTCAAGAACCAAACCATGTTTTGGTCATCTGAGGAAATGCATTAAAGTTGTTGGATGGTACAAGGGCACCAGAAACTAGACAGATGACAAGAGCTCACCTAGGATATCCTTAAAGCCAAAAGAAAAATTGATAAGCAGGATGAATCCTGAGTATAATATCAGTAATGAACCATTACAACTTGAACACAGTATAACAACGTTATCCGAAAAAATATTGGTACCATGAAATTAAATTCTCACACGCGACAAGTAAATCCTTGAAAAATAAATTTGGATATTCCAGGAGTTAGTCATCCAAATCTACAAATCATTCATAAATAGAATAAAATCCCCACGTTGGATTTTCACGAAATATTTTTCAAAAAAGCTTGTCCGCCAGAAAGCAGCAAACCAGAACACCAAGAAAACACGAGTCCAAACTGTACTTTTAACCTTATACGCATGATAGGATAGCCTACTATTAACCATAAACAATACAAGACGAACAGTGGCAATGCTCGCCAACAATCAACATTCTGTGTAATTTGTGCAGCCTCTAACCACCTGCTTATAAAATTGAAGCAAGCTGAAAATTTTTGCAATTATGCACCAATTTGACAAAATTTCCCTGAATGTTCGTTTCCCATTTAAACCATAAAAAATGCCAAATACATTCTAAACACGAATTCTTTCCAGAATAACATGTTTGCAACCATGAAGACTGCTAACATACGTATGCATTAACCGAATCCAACGACTGAAGCAGTAGTAACTTTCGTACTGAAATGGGAATCGATAATTTATGAGTGTATAATATGTTCCATTCTGATCAGAGGTTCCAATACTTGTGTGTGAGAACTTACTAGGAGCAATGGCTGGACTAGACAAGCGTCACACTCGTATCAGCAGCAACGATGAGCAAGAGAGAAGAGAGAGGAGAGAGAGAGAAGAGAGAGAGGAGAGGCTGGGAAGAGCAACTCGGTCGTAACACACTCGACTAAAACTAAGAGAGGCGGGGGCTTTGACAGCCGCGGAGAGCGAGACTGGAGCTGCGGGGACGGAAGAAGGGAGGGCTGAGGCAAGGAAGAGGAAGCAGTTAAGCAAGGCCTTAGGAAGTTGGGTGCTGGGGAGAGGAGAAGGGAAGGGGGACACCGGAACATATATCTAGGGAGAAGTTTGGCCGCGGGGACCAACAAACCGCCATCCCAGGGGCGGCGGTGCCATGGAAAAGAGGATTCCGGAGGAAGAGAGGCCGTGGTTAGGGTATAGATCAATGTTGAAAATTTTAACCGATTGAATATTTAATCGCAAAAGGCGATAATCATATTCCACAAAATTTTAGAATTATATTGTACTAATTTTAAATATGCTGGCGGGCTGGCCCCATGAGCAATCCGGGTCGGGTAACTGGGCTGTGCAGCCCGATTGACTCTCAATTTTATCCGTTTCTGAAACTAGTCCACTATGAGTACGGCCAAATTTGAGCATTGCCGGGTCTCAAAATTTTAGCCCATTGCTCAAGGAGGTTAGGGGTGTAAAAAATGGTTTGGGCCAATATCATAAGCGGGCCTAAATCATTTAGCCCAGTTAACATAATGGACCGGTCTTATTATTGGGCACCCTTCAAAAAAAATGATTGATTTGCATACTATTCATAAGCAGTTTGAATACTAGCTTTTCATTTTTTTCCCTCAATTATTTTAAGTGGAATGCAATTTTATTTTTTATTTAAAATAATTGATAAAATTTAAATATTAATTTACATAATTTTTAGTTGTACAAGGCCATTCTAGGATTTTTACTGGTCAGTTGCACATCAAACGCGATCTATTTAACATATCTTAAAAGGAGGTCACCAACGGCATTGGCTTCATCTACTGCCCAATATTTTCTTTTCGGTTGATTGAAATTTTTTTGTAGGGACAAAAAATGACATTTGCTAAATTACCTGAATGAGAGCGCGCAAAAAATTGGACAATAACGTGTCTCTAACTAATAGGGAAAGTTTTAAATATATTGGTCTGGACGTTATATGAATTATCACGCTTTTGGAACCTGTGGTATACTCTTAGATGGCCAGCAATTGAGATCAAAGCCCTCAACCGGGTAGAGTCAGCATTTTTTTTATAATTTACCTCAAATTTTCTCTTTAATGTAGCGTCATTAATTTGATTTTTAAAAATCAAATATATGGAACAATATAAATAAATGCAATCCCACCGACATAAGTTTGATTAAATAGTTTGACACAGTTCCCACTTTAAGTAAGGTAAAGCGAGAAATTTTTCCCCAAATTGAATAAAGTATACCTCAGACAGTATAATACCATTATGGATTTTTTTGTACTATTCACTTGATGTATCTAGAAATATTTTAAATTTTAAAATGCTATTTGTGTAAACTTAATAATGAAAGAGATCGCGGGATAATTCCAATTTTTAAGGAATATAAAAAATATTATAATAAAATAAGATATTTAGCATTAGTTATCAATTATAATTATCAATATTTATTAGTAGGCAACTAAGATGGTAAGACATTTATCGAGCTGATATTGTGGGTGTCTCAATGTAAGAGTCCTGTCACATAGGATTTTTCTTTGCCTCTAATAAGGAAGATATGATTATATATTCGATATTTTTTATAGAGCTCAACTATCCTAGAAGAAAAAATAAATGTAAATGTATTTTTATTAAATAATTTAATTTAGAGATTAATATTGAACGGACGATTTCTCTGTAGAAAGTCGAAAAGAACCGGGAAACATATTTTCAATTATTAATTTTTATATTATATTTTTTTCAAAGACAAAAGGCGCGAAATCCGCCTCCCTCCGCTTCCCGCTCCCCCCGCCCTAGCTCACTCCTCCCCCACGCTCCCCGCTACCCCGCCTTTAATTATCTTCCCACTTATGTCAACCCTCCCCTCCTCTCTCCTCGCTGTAACCCTCGTTCGATTCCACCCGCCGCCCTACCGATGCAGCCACATTAACCTGTCCCAGCCCCACCTCCCAGCGCCTTCCGACGCTGTCTCCGTTACGCAGCCGCCGACCTATAAAGCGCGGGAAGAAAACGGGGCAAGCTATAACTGTGTGCCCCGCTGCGCCTTCCCAAGAAGGGCCACTCCTGCCATGTTGGCGCCTCCGCCGACCCCAATGCCCGACTCCACCACCCTCCCTCCTCCACTCCCGCCCCCATGCTGCGGAGCTGTACCTTCGAGCGCAGCTCTCTGTCATCGTCTTCGTCCTTATCCGTCTGCGGCCTGTCCCCCTCCCGCCTTCGTCCATCCGATCTCCACATCGCCGGCTCTCTCTCTTCGACGACTTCGAGGTCCGCTCTGGCGCTGGTGACTGGAACGGCGAGGCCGGAGTCTGATAATGGACGAGAGGTGGCAATCGGATGTTGGTGGCGGTGTTGACTGCGAGTTTGCCTGTGGGAGATCTTCGGAGGCTGCCGCGGCAGGTTGTCGTTGGCGGCACAAGGTGTGCAAGGGGTGGAGAGGGACGTAAGAGACTATGGAAGGCAGTTGAGGAGCTCAGGCTAAAAGAGTTCCCTGCGACTGCGAGGTTGGATTGTCGATTTTTAGTGTTGCAGAAGGGTCCTGGACTCCTCCAGCTCTCACTTAAACGGAAAGGTTAGGGATCTTCCCTAGAGATGACAGTTTGGGTACAGATCTAAGGGTTTTGGTAGTTGGTATTACCACAGAAGAGGACATCATGCAAACTGAGATCAGCAGTCGGTCTTGCTCACGAGTACTGAAACTCAATAAATGCTTAAACAACAATGCTTGGTTAGATCCGCGAGATCGAGGGCTTTTCAAAGGCAAGCTGTTTTTGACTGGTGGAGATAGTAGAAAATAAATACTCTTAAAGTGACTTCTGGATTGTGGAAGTAAAGATTTTATCCTGACCTCTAAGATGGAAGATTAAACTTTTCCGCGCTTAATAAACATATGCTGTTTGATTGACCAGAATCACATTTTCACTGTTTCCTCTTTTTTTTTTTGGGCTTTGCAGAGATTTGATGCGACAATTGGCCTGCAATTGCATTTTCATGCCCTACAACTTGGAGTCTATGGAGATCTGTCATCTGCCAGCCATCAATCGATCACAGGGTATACTTATGCTTTTTCTAATTGTGATCTTGTTTTCTTATTGTATTTACTGTCATCACCGATCATGAGTGCTTTACTCATGTTAAGACCCCATCAATTTAAAATCTCCACCTCTGACGCAGATGAAATTAGACTTCAAAACTTTCAAATCAAAAATTCTAGCCTAAAGAGACGCCTTTCTGCTGAAATAATTGAAGCAAGCATGAACATTAGAGATGCTTTGTCGCCAATCAAAGGAGATACTATTCATGGCAATTTGCTTTCGAAGTGAATTTACTGCTGGGATTTTCCTGCTTAGGATGGTAGATTGTTCAATCAAGGGCATTATAAATACTGAAACTTCATTTAACTCGTTTTGTATAGCTGTAATCCCTGATGCATGATGATTAAAACCTGCTACATTCGTATGAAGTCCTCCTTAAGAGGAGCAGGAAGCACATGTCAAGGCTGATAAATGTCTGAATTTTTTTAAGTCCTAAAATTTTATTGGTACATGCGTTGTCTATTGATTTCTTATGATTATACGGTTGTGAATAGTGTTCCAAGTTGAATAGAGGACAATGGTTAACTGGCGCTTCACCCAGATCTTTATATGAATTTCTTGTCCGTTCTGTTGTAAGCTCCAAGTCCGTGTGACGCCATTTCAGGGTACTTATTGTTATTAGATCACAATGTGTCAACTCTTAATCTGATTCTGTGGAGAGTGGATTCATCTTGGCAGTGATGAACTTGGTCGCTTTGTTGCTGATAAACGGTGCCTTACCATTCTCTAATGATGGAAGGTGCATCAACTTGAGGTTTTGTACTCAAATTCGCCAAAGTCTTTCTATGCTGTGGCTCTCAGATCTCTACTCCCTATCCAAAATGGTAGCATGCATACTTCCTATTGATTTAAGCTAATTAGGTTTGCCAAGAAACTGTGACCTAATCGTATCTATTTCTGTGTCCTTAGGTTTTCAAATTGTCCCAAATCTGAAAGAAATTTTCCCCTGGAATCTCCCTGCAAGAAAAAAATGATTGACTGATCTGACAAAGTGGTTTTGATGGACTTGGAAGGAGTTGTCCAAGGTGCAAAACAATAACCATATATGCAATCAATCTGCCTTTCACATTCTGTTTGGCTTGCGCTTACTGCAGCAAACTTAAGGTTCAGCTAAATGAAATTCCCTTTTTTTCTGCTTCCCAATGCTTTGTCAATCTTAAACTACATAATCACAAAATTTCTAGATGAATCTACCCCCAAATTTAGCTATTCATTTTTTTTAAAAACATAATTCTTAATGACCTGTTCAATTCCGGCTAGCAACAATATTTTGGATCGTGCTAGGGCAATGGATGCCATCTTAGTCTAAAAATCCCAGCTAGGCATGAATTTTTTCATGCTTCGCGCGTGCAAGCCCGGCCCAAATCAAACAAAAAACCATTTTAAAAATAAATTTAAATTAATTTAAATATATCAAATAAATTTTTATTGATATAATTTATTAATTAATTTAATATTATATTAGAGAATTATTGAAATCAATTATTAAAATATTATTATGACATAATTAATATTTAAATTTTTAATAAATTTTTTTTATTGTAATTTGGTTTTTTGTGCTTTCAAGGCCGGCATGGCCTTATATTCTCTGGTAGCTTGAAAATCTTAGCCCCAGACATGGTTTTTTTTGTGCCATGCCTGGGCCAATGCTTCCGGTCATGCCATTTTTGACTGGTCTATATATTATGATATGCTGAGTAATGGAGGCCTTTATCAGTCAGACTTAAGTTTTTAGCAATATGTGATCAGTGGAAAAGGTAGAAGCTAATGGGGATATGATTATCATGATGGCAAGGTGCTTAAAAATGCCTTTCATCTTGTACTTGGATTAGAAATCATGATGCATCTGTGGCTGCCATGAGCGTCTATGCATATTCAAAACTGGAACTGCTTGATCTAAGGTGGGTAGGTTCCTGATGCTGAAGTACAACAACGAAATGTGTTATGAGTTCATAGAAATGTCTCTCACTGAAAATTCATGTTGTCATTACGTTACATAAATATTGACATTTTAAACGCTTTAAAATGTATTATCTGATGCTTTAATATTGTACATCTTCATTAAAAAGCTTTGGCAAGGACAGAACTGAAGAATTTTTGGGCAAAGCAACTGGAAACTTCAGTTTACTTAACCATCTTTGATATTTGTTTTTACGCTCGTTTCAAAGCTTCCTTTCAGTACTTGTAAAAAAAATGTCATCTCTCTTCCAACCACTACAAATGGCGTCTGATCCGTATATTTTTTGTTTTATTTTGTTAATTTTCCTAAATGATAGGAGTTTAGTTTTGTGAACAATAATATTAGTATTGAAATTAATAAATTATTACGATTGGAATATATGTGAGATAATTTGCTTGACCACAAATAGACAGGGCCGTTGTTGGTGGCAACTTATGATTTCAGGTCTAGCATAAGTGACAGTGGGATTGGAATGATCTGCAATCGTGCTTCCTAGGAAGTTGTCGAGGCTCCTTCTTTGCTTCTTTGTCCAAATATCACTTCAAGTAATTCCCACACCAAGTCATGTGCTAAAACATATTTCTTTGCCGTTTTAGCTCATGAATCATTGCATGTTCAGGTGGCATTGCAGTTTGCAACAGCCTTTTTTTCTATGCTTGTCTTCCCAGTTGCCTCTTCTTGAACTCATGATTGTGGGATGACTATATTGTGATCCCAAATGACCACAAGCAACCTGATGAGGGTTCCCCATGTGATGCGGATATCGGAAAGGCCCAGCAAAAAACTGTCATCATATTTATCAGAAGCTTATTAATCAAGCTGACAGGTTGAAAAAGCCAGCTGTGGGTTTGTTTCTGGATTGAGATGTGAGATTTTTTTTTCAACCTTGGTCCATTTCACCTTTACTACCCTTCCCAGTCTAAATACGTATTGTTGATTTGCAGGCCTGTAGCTTGAACTGCCGAACTATGTGATTTGAAACCTCAATTCTTGTAATAATTTGCATCCACCTGTACATCATCTGAAGTTGCCTCGTCAAAGCAAACATTAACATTTTTTCATTTCCCTTCAGAGCTTATTCATTTTTCCATTGTTTACTCTCAGATTCGATTGCTAAATTCAATGCACCAAATCTAGAAAGTGTCCGCATTGGGCTGCCAGAAATGTTACTTGGACAATTGAAAGCCAGACAGGTTATTGCTATAGAAATTTTGCTCTGACTTACAAAGTTATATGACACTCATACACAAATAAGCTGTCTATAAGTTACCATCAGTCATAATTATGCTGAAAATGAATATGTCATCCACAGTTTGATTTGAATTTGGCTTCACTACAAGACAACTGTCTGCCTTGACAGCAAGCACCATTTTCAAATATGAACTTGCAATGTTTAATTCGGGTTGCTGTGCTTCACTGTCCTGGTATTCACATCTGAATGCCCTATGTTTTACATCTTTGTGCAGGTCAACAAATGAGTTTTCCTCACATCGAGATCCATATTTCCATCAACTTCAGCTGTGGCTCAAAAAGAGTTCAAGTCCCAGTATGCTGAGTCAACAGTGTAAAATAAATCCTTTCAATTGGCTCGAATCAGTCATTTCTAAACTTTACCATAGTACTAAGAGTGACTAAAAGATTGGTGGAGATAGCCTTTAAGTGCATCCAGGAGTGTTTTTTGTTTTTTTCAAACATAAAAAAAGTTACAAAAAGTGATTTGTTATTGTGGTAATAAAAGACTTAGTTACCAAGGCATATAGTGAAAAAGGGATGTCATAACAACATTTAGCATTCTCCTATGTCAATTCCAGATTCCATTAATATCGATTCGTACATTTGCAACAGTTTCAATCAACTGGGTTTGAATACTACTCTGCCGGTTAGCATCCACTAGGATGATATATGGTCTTGTTTTTCTACAATAGCATATTGAGTCTCTGTCTCTCTTCCCCTCTGCAGCCTTTAAACGATGAAAAGAAGCGAGCACCAACGAAACGGCCAGTGTGTGTGATAATAGACTGATTTGAACTCCCATGTTTAATTTACTTGTGGATATGGGAGAATATCTCCTCTTCACTTACAACCTGTCCTCCTCACATTATTGTGATCAATTATTCAAACCGGTCCCAGCCATCCAAGAGGCCCTCAATCAACTCAGGAACTTGTCGTCCAATCCATAGAAGAAAATCGTTCAAGTGAAGTGTGGATTGATGTGCCTTTGAACATTAATAAAAATAAAAAGAGCCGATTTTCTAGTCGCTTTTCTCTAATCCAAAGTTTTCTCACACGTGATCTTCAATGGTCGAGCAGCTTTTGTCTGTCATCACCCTCCAATAGTCATTGATCTGTCTGTTGACTGTAAGCTTCTCCACATGATGAAATGTAATTTCCTCAGAACTCATCGTATACTATATTTATACATGGGCAACAAGGATTCAGGTGCTAGCTTGGCATCGTACGGCCGTTTTGCAAGTAGTTGCATGGAAATAAGGAGTTTCTCTTTTTCCTTTTTTTTTTTTGAAGTCATGGAGTAAGGAGTTGAGAAGATCTCATTCTTGTGATCTCAGAGCCATTTGACAAAAATTTTAAATGCCACAGTTTTTTAAAAGTTTTATTTTTTATATGCCCTTTTTACAATGAAAAAATTAAGATTTACTTAATTTTAAAAAAAATGCTGGGGCGTCTATGACGTATCTGGGCTCTGATGGCGTCGCAACGGAAGAACTGCTTGCCTCAAGTTATATTCAAAGTTATATGTAAGTAATTAAAGACATATATTAATTTATCATATGTGTATTTTATAAGTAATGAATTTTTTTAAAATTGAAATCAACTAAAAATTGATAAGTATAAATTTATAGGTTGCGATCGTTAATTTGATTTAATAGATTATAATGAATGTTAATAAATAATGTTAATAATATATTATTATTATAATTATAATAATAATTTATAAATAAAAAATATTTAATATAAATATAAATATGATGTATAAATAAATTTTTATTTTTAAAAATTAAATTAACCAATTATTTTCAATCGATTTGATGGAAAATATTGATTTAAATTGGAGTGAACTAATTTAAACATGTATTGAAAATAATTTTCCCGAAAAAAATTCCCAAAACCAAGGGTGAAAGTGATCAATCCAACTTTTAAAAACTATTACTATCAGTTATTACATTGGTAATGTTTTAATTCAAAGTCTTGGCCGACATAGGCATTCATTCCATGCAAACCACACGCCCATGCTTAAAAGCTGACG